>FR989960.1:2125031-12125031 GCA_905404175.1 Anthocharis cardamines | reverse complement strand
AAAAAAATATAATATGTTTATTTTCGTCTCCCTAATGTGACCGGTGAATTTTTCTTGAAATGAGACTTACATTGATGGTTAGGAACTGACAGACGTGTAGGTTGGACTTACCAATATTAAAAAGGTTTTGGAGATTAAAACTTATGTACACGCGTTAGAAGTTACACTTCTTTGGCGTCTGAAGAAAAATTTTAAAAAACAAAACTGCAGTAAATATCGAAGAAAAATGTTAAAATCAATCAAATTCTATTCTGTAGCCAACTTCATCATGTCGTTTTTTTTGGGACATCGAGCGCGCGTAGGTCATGAATTCACTCTCATCCAAACGCGCCAAAAGAAGTATAACTTCAAAAATAAAAAATGCGTTCATAAATCCAATAATTCAAAACTGCCCCCCTCTCCCCTACTATTTGGACATTAAATACTCATGTATTTATTGAAGTATAGATGACTATACTTCGTGCAATAAAAATATGTTCTAGGGCAAGGTTTGGCTTGAATAATCTAGTGGCAGACATTTACACACTTTGCAACTGCAGGAATATTATGTAAATTGTAAAACTAAAGTGTGTTTTTAGTTAGTCTATGTTATGATAGGTTTTTCCTTTACTTTTACTTCACAACTATCCTTTTTTTAATAAAATCCATTTCTTTGAAGACAACATATTTGTAGACTTCTAACTTTTTAACAGTGATGATGAATTCTTATTGTTTAGAAGTCGTAATTGCAACTTTTTGATGGAGAATGTTTTGCAAATATTGAATTTTAAAATATGATGTTTTACATAGTAGCAACAAATGTTACATTAAAAACACTATCTCTTATTGTTGTGTATAATATGTTATCTATATTTACCTGATTGCTTTCAAACAGTGGAAGAGTGGAATCAACCTGGCTCTAGCAGCCAATTCACTCTTTTCCACTACTGAATTAGAAAGCTTGCAGATAAAAGCTAGTTGCATATTCCAAGAATAACAAAGAATGAAGTGGAAAATGATTTCTCATATGAAGAAAAAAATATTTATGTGTGATATCAGCCTGTGAATATAGGCAGTGGATCTTTCTGATATTGTTTGTAAATTTCCTAGTATCATTAGGTAGTAGTTATCAATCAATTAAAACAAGTATAAATTCAATTGTTTCTTTTTATTTTGACATAAGTGATATAAATATATTTTAATTGACTATTGTAAGTTTTTTAAGGTTTAGTCTTCATTCTGGTCTAAATATACTATTGGCCACTTAATTGCATATTAACTATTTGCATCCCAGTGGAATTTCCATCTGATGAAATTCTTGATGAACTGTAAAACAAAAACAATATTTTAATAATAATAATTAAATATACCTAAGTCTTTTTCTATTTTTTCTAAAATCACTCTTTCCCCAATTGAATGCAGTCATTGTATGTATACATTAAAGAGGCTTTTCCCCAAAATAAATGATTCATCATGATTATAATAGATCTTAGATTTCTTTCCATAAAAATAATTGAATATGAATATATTATAACTAAATTTTTGTCACATGACAAGATTAGAATATCAAGTTATTACCTAATATTATGTATATATAAAGATTTAAACAAGTTTCACTCCATAAATTACATTTGAAGACAATGGATGAAAGGAGCAGACATGACATTAACAGTGATGATAAATTCAATAGATAGTATGTAGATGTATAGATGTTACTTTTATAGTTTAGAAGTAATTTGTTAGCACCTAAAAAGTATATAATTCAACTTACTTTTGCTTGATTTTATACCTGGCTTCAGTTGTAGATGGAAACACAATATTTTATTCTAATTAATCTGGATGCCTAAGTTTCTGTCACATCCCATACATACGGGCTAACTTCCTCCTGAGAAAGATAATTAGTCAATCTCACCACCCTCTGATAATCGCCTTTGGCGTAAAAAGTCACACAGCACCTTAAAGAGAAATAGTGTAATAAATAATATGAAAGATAGGTTAGGTTTAAAGACAAGATAAATTATTCATAATAACAATGTACATACTTAGTTTGTTATGCAATGAAACTCTTAGAGAGCCTCGTAGGTCCATGTGTATTTCTAAAATTTCGCAAAGAAAATCAAAGGCGTCTTTTGATAGCCGATATCTTTGCACAAAGTACATACATACTATATCTTTGTTTGGTTATAATTAAAATTTCTTCTTTAACGAGAGAAATTTATTATTCGTTTCGAAGATCACTTTCTGCAGCTTTCACAATTATTTTCTAAGCGAAAAACCTACGCGGAGTCATAATTTCAAGAATGTTTTGTTCGTCTCACTGAAATTTATCCGTCGAGTAAGAAAACTACACGATTGATCGTTTTCGTTGACGATTACTACGGTCGAGTCGTCAAATGTGTAACTCATACTGCCAAAATTGCAAAAACAACGCGAAACTATTCGAAAACTATTTTCGTTTAACGATATACGATTATGTCAAAACTTATGGTAGCGTTTTTAGTTCATGATAGTAACCGCAAGGGGCGCTGAATAAAAATGTATGGAACGAAACGAAAACTATAAAAGTTTTCGTTAACTATCAAAACTCATACTAGGGCTACTGGTCCCGGATCCTTGGATCTAGTTTGTATATATTATACATAATAATTAAAATATATTTAGATTCATCTAGTATATATCGTGTGTAACATTCTATAATAATGGATAAATTGGAATGTTTTCCCGGTATTTATATAAATTTTAAAGGCTTTACTCATAAACGTATATATATATATATATTTTGTTTCTTTCGTTCTGTAGTCTTTTTATATTCGATAAAGCGAGACAAAACATATTTTAACTATATCAAGCATATAATACGTTTATGAGTAAATAAATAAACGTTCTCTATGTCTGTTCTAACTTGAAATGGCTTGGTTTTTGTTTTCGGATGGAGGGTGATATAAAAAATTGTATCTATTTTTCAAAAATATTTATTATATATTATATTCTTCTAAATAGTGCAAAATATGTTTCCGTAGTTATCATAAACGTGTTCAAAAACGAACAATCAAAAACATTATTTCATATTATGTAATCATTATTTGGACTCTTAAATTACAAATGATTTACACTTATAGTCCTGTTTGTTGTTACGGAACCCTAAAAACCCACTCAAAAGCAATGGAATCGGAGCGTGCCAATAGCTATCTATACCTACACGTTTAGCGTTTTCAAGACGCTTCGCCCATCACCGGATTTACTCTCATTTCACTCACCGATACACTTTGAAGTCTGCCGATATTGTACAACCGTAAATATTACAAACATCCATCTATTGTTATTCTTTGTTCGCATTCCATTGTTTATACGTGTATAAAAATGAGAAAAGTACATACCTAATTAATCAAACTTCAAAGAGATGGATGATGTACATTTTTTTTTATTATTGGAGTATAATCTGTAAAATGGTAGTAATTTCCAGAGAATACCTACAGATAAAAAACGAATAACTAAGATAACAAGGAATAAAATTAAAATTTTATCACTGAAATAAGGTTTCTTTGATAAACTACGTGAACAGAATAAATAATAAGCCATCTCAATCAGGATTTGACCACGACGAATTTATTTTAAAAACGTGACACAAGTTGATTAAGATCCTCTATAATTTGATTGTCATCATTGAAGAGCGCAAAATGAAAGTTGGTCTATTATTGATTACAAATTAAAAGATTTTTGCATCCATGAATCGCAAGCTTGATGCCCTGAGCCTAACATCTTGACATTTCTATAAACATTATTTCTATAGCCATTTCAAAACGTGTGGGACACGTTTAATTCTTGAAATGGCCTGGCATTCGAATTAATATCACTTTAGTGGTTTCAGAGACGGAATAATCCGTCTGGGAATGAAACCGCAACGCAAGCAACGCATGCGGATATCTATGGGCGTTGGTAGTAAGTTACCGTCAGGTAACCCGCCTGCTTATCCGCTCTTTAATTACAAAATAACCACCGTTTAAAGATTTATCGAAGAACAGATTACCTTAAAGCTAGTATGGTATTGTTATTAAAAGAAAACAGTTACAAACAGCCATAGAAAATTATTAAACGATGTGTTATCATATCGTTTAATGATTTTCTATGTCTAGTTATCCCTAAAAAGTAAGCGTTATCATCAGTTTTATAATATGTTATACAAAAGAAATATAGCCAGTTTCTCGCTGAAAATTTGTGCGTCTCCACTGATTAATGTTGTATTTGCTTCTTCAGGTGATGTACTGCCCACCTCCATACTCCGACGCCATGGCCCGAGCTCAACCGACGAAGACAACCCGAACTGGCAATGGGAACTCATGCCACGATATCGTGTGAGAGTCGTTACGCAGTCGCACGCATGTCGCCGAGCACGCGACGGTCGTGTGAACGCGTGCGGCTGTTCAATTCCGACTCCAAACTGGATATACCCTTAATATATTTGAAAATATTGACTGTATTCAAATCCCTTTCAGTTGTTATGTTATGTAATGTTAAAGGAAAGAAAAGTTTCGTAATTTGGCATTTCAAATGCAAATGCATTTAAATATTGTAATTAAAATATGAATCTTCGAATGCATTCAAAATACCCTGTTAAATATTGTGATGAAATGAATCCTTTTTTTAACCTCATAGAGATATTTAAATTAAATGTAGTCAAGTAGAGTCTTCTGTTATAGAAGTTGTAGTAATAATAAACATAATTTCTGTATATAAATGATAAATTCATATTAGATTAACTTTATTTGGGTCGCTTAGTACTTATAAACTTGTTAAGAAGCTCACACAGGAAGTTCTGTCTTAACTTTCTTATCAAAACATTACGTCGCCGTCGTCCCAAGTAAATCAATACAACAAAAACAAGAGACCCTAGGAATAATTAATTTTATCTTTAAGTAAGTAATTGTATTTGTAAGAACTATATTGTAGCTAGAATTTAAATTAGTGAATGGTCTGTCGTTTTTGCGTATCCCATAGAATAAGTTATTAACCCTAAAATACGCTTTATTTTGAAATAATTATATAACAGTGTAAATAGTATATGTAGATAGAGTCGGTAAGCTTCAAGTAGTTTGTATATTAATGTAAATAAATTAAAAATTAACTTACCTCCATATTTTGAGCCCAAATATGGATTTAAGTTGTACATTGTATATAATGTGTTATTTATTCTTGTTCAAATATATAGCTTACATCGAAGTGGTAACGATACGATTAAATTGCATATTTGTAACATTAGATTTTGCAAATAAAATAATATATATAGATAAGGCATTTAATGCGAAATATAGGTTTATTTATCATAGTACTTTGTTGTTTATTATTTACTAAATGCAATCTGCTCCATTGACACTAAATCTAAGGGAAGGTCTTTGGAAGTGGTATGTATGATACCATATGAATGTAATTTCTGTAGGAATGAATAAAAACTCCACAATGATAGTTGCCAAAAACAATAGCAAACATAACACATTCGTATTCTGCCTGCAAACATAGTGCAAACGCTGAAACACTGGACATTTGTTGCGTAATAATCGAAGTCTCTAATTATTTAGAGATTTATCGGATTACATTAAGAAGAGCCAATTATAATAATTTTACAAATTAATATAAACTAGGCTCTGCCTGAAGTCAAGTTAAGTCTTCAAGGTGCGATATTTCCAAGAATATAAAAAAAACTTCAGTAGGTACCATCCTTAATGTTTGTTGGTACTTTGGTTACGTAACACTTTAGTAAATAACTTTGGTAGTTCTAAACTGTATAAGTTTACAACTGTACTGTTATTAATTTTCTTAGTATTTTACTATTATTTCTTATTATAGTATTTTAGTTCAATCAGATACAGTGTAGTGGAAATAATGGACGATGTTATTAATTAATAAGATATACCACCGCTTTGTATACATCAAATACAAAGTAAATGTTTCAAAATGTTGTTTTTATTCACACCTTTCCCACTTTACATTTAAGTAATATATTTGACGCCCTGGCCTATAAATGTAAAACAACGTATTAAAACAAAATTTTAAGAGTGTGAGTTTGGTTTTAAATAAAATAAATAATCATTTTTTTTTGGGGTTGGCGCAATATGTTTTCTTTTTCCATTCTCTCCTTTCACTCACCATATCATCAGTAACCATAAATAATAAATCGCGTTTTAATCCGGTATACAGATTTTTATTTAAATGTGTGATACTCGCGTTAATAAAAAACAATATTAAAATAAAACTGATTATTTATAAGGTTTGAAAAAAATGTAGAAACAAGAAAAATAAGCCAGCTAAGTATACTCGTATCAATATCATTATTTCACACATTTAAAAAATCTTTAAACAGTTTACTCCGTTATATCCCTACCTGGGTATAATCAAGAAATCTATGGATTTCTGTAAAAGTTAGGTCGATCGCCCATCGAGAACTGATGTTCTGCAGCTGAGGTATCACCTACTTACCATCAAGTGAACCTCATGCTCGTCTGTCGATATCTAAAAATTAGCCTATGTTACTCGCTGATAATGTAGCTTTCTATTGGTGGACGATTTTTTAAAAATCAATTCAGTGACAGTGACAATTGACGGGCTCGTTGGCGCGTTCGGTAGAACACCTGCTGTGCGCATCGATGGGTCGTGGGTTCGATTCCCACCGGGAGCACATGCTTATAATACATAACTTCGGGCATTGATTGGGTGGGAGGAATATCTAAATTCCGACCGGGTAACGAACCACCGTTCATAGATGTTTCCATCTACCGTGAACCGTGGACCGTGAAGTGCATATTGCGCGTTTCGGTTTCAGTCTATGGATTTCCGAATGCTCGAAGTAAAAATTAGGTCGACAGCGCATCATTAACTGATGTCCTGTGGCTGAGGTATCAGCTACCATCAAGTGAATCTCATGCTCGTCTGTCGATAACTAACATAAAAAAATAAAAAAAAGTTCAGAGATTCCTACAACCTTTTTTTACACCTTGGATTACATTATTCAAGTTTTAGTAGGGATTCGTAATTATTTCTGGAAATAAATATAGCCTATGTTACTCGGCGATGATGTTGACTTGAGATAAACTACCCGTAGTAATTAATTCTACGCATACGAAGTCGCAGGCAGAAGCTAGTAAGTAAATATATAAATAACAAGGGGATTTTTCCCAACAACTGTTCCAAAATTCCTTGCGAGATCAAAGAAATAAAGATAAAAGACAATATTATGCTGAGATCAAACTTTCCCACTCTGTATATAGCTCAAAATGAATATTTCTATGAACTCCTAGTTATACTGCTTCATCTACTCCGAGTTTTTTTAAAATAATGAAACAAGTCTTTGTTCTTTTAAACAGTCTAGTAACATGTACTTATGGTTTCTTTGAAACAATTGTCTTTTGACACAAGATTTCAAAAAGCAAATTTATTTTTAAGCGATTTCAAAAAAGGAGGAGTTCTGAATTCGTGTGTAAGTTGTTTTTTTTTCGCGATTACTCAGCCAATTATGCATGGTTTTTGATGATTTTCTTTTTGTTTGTTTTGTTGTAAAGGCAGGACTAAACTGTCATGGCTGGCACCGACTCCACAAATAAGTGTAAATAAATATTAACTAGACATATACCTACGTATGAATAATTTTGTTGATTGTCCTTAAGGCTCTTGCTTTGAAGTAATTAATATCATATTTTTTACTTTTTAGTTTAAGTTTGTACATATAGGTATAGTTTTGAAGTCAGTTATCTTTGACTCACTCAACATCGCCAATAAGTCGCTGTATTTTTTTAGATACAACTCTTCCTAGGGTTTATTGGTCAAAAGTAAAGAAAAATACCCCTCAGTAATACACCCTTATGAATTATTTAAGTCTAACTGTATAGTCTATGAGTTCTCTTTCAGACTGTTCCCGGAAATGAAGTCTTGGTTGACGCTGCATCTATTCTGAATCATGACAAAAAAAACGGCGATTCATTTCCAGCGAGCCAGACGATATACTCGTTAACTATCAGGCTGTGCTTCACTAGGGACTTTCTTTGACCCTATCATCCAGGTCTTACACAAACCTTACTTTAAGAAAAAACATTCACTTCTATTCCCTTAACTTTAGACACGATGAATTTGAGAAATTCTGGAAATATTTTGTGGTTTTGAAATTTTTCTCTTTGCACTTTTGTGCTGTTTAAATTAACTAATAGTAGATACATTCCCCTGTGGTGTGAACATACTCATAGACATATTTATTACGAACAAAACATACACACAAGATAAAAAAATATATTCAGAAATACAAATACTCGTTTTTCCAGTACCAATGATAGATTTACGATTATTTCAGTTGTGTGCAATATTGCGTTCCACGATTGCAAATTGGTTTTTATTTTCGCATTACTCTTTCTGTTTTCCTATTAAGAGGCTGTAGGAGCTCAGCAAAAATTCTAATTTCGTCCCCTCTCATTCCTCTTTGTTGCGCTAACATCCTTCTTGCATTCTACCACTTGCTGCATACTTTTCTATGTTTGTTAGTTTTATTTCCTTGTTTTATAATGAATAAAATTCGTGTAATTAGCATACAAAGCAATAGTGTAATCATGTCATTTGTGGAGGAGAGTGTTGTAAAAGTTATACATTACTCCTCTCAATGAGGGCCGAGGCCAAAAGCCATGAAAAAAAAGCGATCGATCATCTTTTTTCGTATTTTTAATTTAATATTTCATGTTTAAGAAGCGATATAGTGATAACTAATTTTCAGTGTTAGTGTAATAAGACAATGCAAACTAGTGGGTGAACTGAAATTAAGGAAAACACCTTAGAATATTAAGTTAACATAGAACTGTTTATTAACCTATGTATGTTAGATAGATTACCGTTGTGGTAGAAATAAAAAAAAATCTATAAAATTTTCTTGAGAATTCTAATAAAAAAATTCATTGATAAACGAAAAAAATCTATTTAAAAACCATAAGTGCCAGCTTCAATATCTGTTATTAAACATACGAAAATTGATTATTTTCATATGTTTAATAACCAAGAAAGATGAAATAGGTATTGTACAATTGCTAATAAAGAAAAAGAAAAAGCAATATTAATACTTGATATCACGAAAAAGTATTTTCTCAATGCATATTTCTGTGGGAAAAATTTCTCTTATAAAATAAATATCACTTATGTTTTAGGCATCTCACAGGCGAGCTTTTTTGTAAGTGTGAAATGTGTCATTTTTGATGTCTATTATTGCATCACGAGCAGAGTAAACTATACATCCATTGTATTTTAGTCGGTCGAGATTTCATTCTTATTTGAGATTTTAGTAGTCTTCCTTCCATTTTTCATGTATCTTAGTTATTGACAAATAAACGTAATACAATTAATGTTAGCTGAGGTCGAACACAGAATATCAATAAGTGATGGCGCTGTCAACTTTTTTTTTACTTTCGTTAATTTATGAGGTATACTAATATATGAGAGTAAGTAGTCTATTATAAAAGCATTTAACCACTCCTATTTATTGTTTTATTTTATTTTTGTAACTGTTTCCTTCATTTTCTCTATCTTATCGGCTCTAATTAATTAATTATTTTTTGTAGGTGTTTATTCATTTAAGGCACTGTAAGTATTTGCAGGTAAAATAAGATATTTCATTATATAAAGATGAATGAAGTGAATTTGATGAATAAAGAAAAATAAATAACAAACGTTAAGGACTTCGTTTGTGAGGAACCTTAAGTCGTAGTCAAGGATATATGAGCGGGTCTCAGTATCTTTTCAATGAGCATTAGAGTAATATGATCACTGGAGTTATAAGTATTTTTAATATAACATATGATGCTATTATTTTCGTTTAGTCGACTTTATGATGTTAGTATTTATTTAAAAGCAAAACAGTGTTATATTCCTGAAGGCTTATTCGCATTTCAGAGATACATATTTATATTCTTTGAACTAGATTTGAGAAGGATATCTTAAGTTTTCCTATAATTGGCAAGAATTTGTGGAGGATATGGCTTGAATATATGCACATTGCACATATATGTATATTGTACATATTTGCAGTTATGGAAAGAGAAAAAATACATACTTAAGTTGAACTCCTGATTTATTCAAGCAAAAATTACTTGGTGTGTCGAAATTATGATCTTGAGAACTTGCGGGCAGAAAATATTAATTGGACGCTTTTGGCAGAGAGCCACACCTGTCGAAACTCGAAACAAGCAGTTGTGTATAGTTGAAGAGGAAGGAATGCGTCCTCTTCCTCCTACTTAAAGGGAGGATTCTCGACCAGTAAACCACTGACTGGCCGGCCGTAGTTGTAGGTACATATATACATTATACATACATATATTAAATGCTCGTAGAAACTTTAATAGCACGATTCAGGATTATTAACATCTTCATACTGATTATACGCATATTGTGCAGATTGTAGATATCACTACATGATTAGGCACGCTATCTAAATTAAGTCTATTTACATTATTTACTTACTTGATATTCTGATGTAATATTTTTCATTAATTTGTACATTTATGTCGTAACTTATCATAGTATGTTGTAAGATAGTGATTCTACTTGCTCTATCAATAATATATTTATATAATGTCTTGGTACATCAGTGCCTCAGTACCAACACTCACATTGAAGTAATGTCTCTTTTCACACAAAAAATACCTTTCTTTTGTTTCCACTGTTAATTGGAAATGACCGCTTTTTGGTCTTTGTACTTCAGTGGGTTCTCCGTTTAATTATAAAAAGGTAATTTTAAGGCCTCGAGGGCTTTCCTTCACGGTTATTTTATCTATATCTATACTAATAGTATAAAGAGGAAAGATTTGTATTTTTGTATGTTATGAATAAACTCAAAAACTACTGAACCGATTTTAAAAATTCCTTCACCAATAGAAAGCTACATTATCAGCAATTAACTTAGGCATCTATATTTTGTATATAGTACATCTGCATAGCACCCGTGTGAAGCCGGAGCGCGTTGCTAGTTAGAAATAAGAAGATTCTTACTTCAAGCACTCAAATATCCATAGAGGCAAACATATCAGGTTTATTTTTCATTTATAGATTGGTATGGTAGTTCATTAGCCGATGGGTATTTCGTTATTCCTTTCACTCATTTGATGCCTGAGTAACCAAACATAAGGAAAAACATGTTTTCAGTATTTTTCGACTATGTATTTGCGTGTTGTTCCCACGAGAATGTAAGTGCGTTCTCCTATTTCACCATGCCTACTGCTGATAGAGGACAAATCTTAATTAAAGTTAATTACTTAAAGATGTGGAACATAGTGTAATGGTTGCAGCGCCTTACAAATATTTTGTAAAACAAAAATTTGGCGATTAAAAATAATGACGAAGAGTTTATTGCCAGTTCTCTTCCGTTCTACGCCCTTGATTTGAGAACTGGTGGTAAATGTAAAATAAGAAGCATTTAATATGTATTTTATACTGACGTTCATAAGTGTACATTGTGTTACCTAAATGAATAAATGTTTTGGATTTGAATTTGAATAAATAAAATAATTTATACCGAATTAAAACAAACAATTTTTCAAGCCGCACAAGAGGATTCAACAGTTCTTAAGACCAATAAAAAGTAATATTCCCTTGCAAGAGTCAGGTGTATATAAACTTGATTGTGACTGTGGTTTATCCTACATTGGGCAAACTAAACGTAGCATTTCGAACAGACTTAAGGAACACATTGCGGATATCAAACACAGACGTCACTCTAAGTCAGCAGTATGTGAACACACTCTGGACAAGCCAAACCACTACATACGTTTCGACCAATCGAAAATCCTTGCAAGAGAAAGTAGATTATTTCCCAGACTAGTACGCGAGGCTATTGAAATTAAAAAAAAAACACTCTTACTTCAATAGAGAAGATGGTTTGAGACTTTCCAACACTGTTCGTCCACGTTCGTTCGTTCCACAAGTCTGTCCGTGACCAAGGTTGCTGAAAAGCATCCGAAACGTCGGGATAAATAATAAACTACGATTTAATCCGGTATAAAGAATTTTATTTTAATGTACTCGCGTAAAAACATATTATTAGTATAGATATAATATTATCAGTAAATTATAAAAATTATAAACTCAGCGGGAATCGAACCCACGACTCATTGTAATGTATGCCAGTCGTATTACCCAATATACGAATGAGTCATGAACTATATTTCATTGTACGCAAAACTTTATACAAATATATAAGAATCCAGAGTTTCAGGAAGTCTCCAGGCGGTGGGGACGTTGATATTAGAAGAAAATTTCCAAGGACTTATTTCATACTGAGTTATAGTTTGTTTTCGTCTTATTTTTGTTAGGAATCTAGTCAAAATACTCGTTTATTATATTTCTAGTACACTGCTATATGTTATTTTGTATTTTATGAGAGACTAGCAACACACCCCCGCTTCAAACGGGTACAATGCACTACATACAAAAAATGTTACTCGCTGATAATGTAGCTTTCTATTGCTGAAATAATTTTTAAAATCGGTCGAGTAGTTTGTGAGTTAAATCGTAACAAACAAACAAATCTTTCCGCTTTATAATATTACTAGCAAAACGCCCCGGCTTCGCATGGGTGCATTGTTGCTAAAATATTTTTTTACCCACCGTAAAAGATATATTCTTTTTAATAAAAAATCCTTCCTAATACCTCTAAGAATATGTGTACAAAGTTTCATGATAATCGGTTGAGTAGTTTTGGCGTGAAAGCGTAACAAACAAACTTACATTCACATTTATAATTTTAGTAGGGATTAGTTTAGTTTTCTTGTTCGTGATATATCTTTTGTGTTAACACGAATATAAACAATTCACCTAAATACATTAGGAATTCATAAATAACGGGAAACGCGAACCGTTAATAGTTAGCAAACATTGCAATTGCACTGTTTAAACAACTACAAGTACATTAACAATAGGTAATGTATTGGCAATGCGGCATTCGTTTCGGGTTCGATACCTAACATATTTTTGTCATAACAAAAATATATAATCCTGTGAATTAGCCAAAAATTATCAGATTTAGGGAAGACGTGTCTATGTGATTGATATTAGTAAGATGTCTGGTATCAGAAATCAAACATACAACCGAAATGTGACAAACTGAGCGTTTTATGTTCCTACTAGTTTATTTTTGTATAACACGACCCGGTTTCGCACGGGTGCAATGAAGATGTACTGTGCACAAAAAAATATAGCCTATGTTGCTCGCTGATAATGTAGCTTTCTATCGGTAAAATAAATTGTAAAATCGGTCCAGTATTTTTTTTAGTAACAAATCTTTTTCTCTTTCTAATATTAGTAGGGATATTATCATACAATTTATATGTTTATCTGTCAAACGCCGTTAGAATTTAATCAATTTAGCATTGCGCCGAGATCAGCCGGCCTAACATTACCGCCACGAGATATGTCGCGGACGAGAGAAGACAAACTAAGATGTAAGATATTGAGATATATTATATCTCGACATCGACAATTTTGATAGGAAAGATGTCTCGATCGACAAATATATCTATTTTTGATATTAAAAGTCGCGTTTTAAGTGTAATTGTCATGTTAGATCGATTAAAACACGAGAAAACGGTCGACAAAATTTTGTCGCGGTTGTCATGCCGGCAGGTATAAATGCTTACGTCACGGTTTAGCAAAACAGCTGTTTAAGCTTGATAAGGAATATGTTGAAGATCAATAAAAATTAAGATAATACACTTTAAATGATACTGTATAAAGATCAAATTTTACGAGTTTGAAAGCGATTGTAAATAAACCATTGCTGAAACACGCGAGCTCAACTCATGAGTCTAATTTCGTATGTAAACACGCGCGAACTAATGATGTTTCCATTTCAATGTAATGTTTAAAATAATTCAGTCTGTCTTCATGCTAACATCTCATCTTGTAAGTCATGTCATTATGGGTAAAATGAATTGATACACTAGCGAGCAAATAATTTTTGACGGCCATAAAAAGTCAGTTTTTTATAATAGATATCGATAGACGAGCATGAGGTTCACTTGATGGTAGGTGAACCTCGGTACCTCAGCCACAGAACATCAGTCAATGATGCGCTGTCGACCTACTTTTTACTTCGAGCATTCGGAAATGCACAGACTGAAACCGAAACGCGCAATGTACACTTCACGGGTTTTCCATCTATTAACGATGGTTCGTTACCCGGTCGGAATTTCGATATTTCTCCCATCAATGCCCAAACGTGGGGAAAACATGCTAACAGAAAATTATAAACAGGTCGTCCCGGTGGGATTCGAACCCACGACCCATGGATGCGCAAGGCAGGTGCACCGAACGTGCCAACGAGCACGTCAAAATATATTCACAATTGAGTAAGACATATTGAAATTCCGTCCTTACAACAAATCATAGTTGACAAAGCCGTAACGTGCTTTACTAATTCAGTCAAAGGATTTCCGAATACTCGAAGTAAAAGTAAATTACGTCGAAAGCGCATCACTGACTGATATTGTTAATGATGTGAATTAAATATCATTTATAATCAAGAGAGTGACTCTCTCCAGTCGAGATCCCTTTAAAGAGTTTTTATATAAATACTTAAATAAAATATAAATATATTTTAAGACCTGCCCTGATTACTTGCTCGTCATTGTAATTACACCTAGACGTCTGTACTTGATGGTAAATTACAACTGAGATGTAAAATATTGTAATTAGGTTGATTTCGTATAAGGCTGTGTTTCAATACTTTACTTTATATTTACGGTTTATGACATTTATTTAAATTTCTTTCTTAGTGAGTTCACTTTATTTATAGATATTCTATCTCACGAAGTCCGTTTGACTATGAATGTTGTCAAGATGTAAGTCACTATTGATGGAAAGACAAAAACAATATCAGCTTTGGTTGCATTGGTAGTGAAAAAAAAATATATATGTGTAGTCTGTTACTGTTAAAATATGCTTGTCGCTATATGTTTATTTATTACTACTTTTTTATTTCAAAACATTTATATATTTTCTTACCATTATATGAGATTTATGTACATATATACGTTGTTATTATTTATTTATTTTAGGCAGAGTGTACTGTATCTCCAGAGTCAAACGGGCACCGCTGAAAATCAGTGCTGTGACATAGCCACGGCTATGTCACAGATAATCCTGAGTCGGTGTCTATTTCCGGCACTACACAGGAACTCTCTGATGTCAAATTATTCGTTATTTAAATACGTTCTTGTTTAATTCTATTTTGTTTTGTACCTTTATTTTTTTATTCTATTTTTTAAGTTTATCCTGTGAGTGTTTTGGGAAATAAATGTTTTTTCTTCTTCTTCTTCAAGCATGCACATATACATTGTTTTTGTGTGCGTAATGTTTAGCGTGTACTCCCGAAATTACGCACACTCATAAAATACATTCATAAACAAACGGACTTCGTAAGATAAAATATCTATCAGAATATTTTTAAAATAAAGCAGGCATCAAAACGATCAACACTGGATTATTGTCTATGAAGCTCCGATCAGATGAAAGCAATCCAATGTATTGCATTTGATTTATTTTATGTTTTGTGCTATTTTTATTCAATAAGCGCTATGAATGTTGAATCACTCTACTCAAACTTTGGAAAGTGATTTGGTAAGAGAGATAAAAATAGTGAATACCGTCATGGTTAAAACACTTGCGTTGAAAGAAAATGCTCGAGTCGTCTAGAAGGGCATGGGCAGACATATTTCTATGTCTGTTTCACTGATAATAAAATAAAATCGGTGATAACTGATAAGTTTCCTGCAGTGGCGTAACTAGACTTTTCGGGCCCCAATGCATAAAAAATGGATGTGCAGCGTTGGACGAAAGGTTGGTTACCCAGCAGTAGACACCTGTAGGGTTATTCACGATCATTCGAAAACTTTCCGTTCCGATATTACAAGATTTCGTACCGATATATCAAGCTTTCTATCATTTTATACTAAGATTCTAATCGGAAACTCCCGAAGAATGCCGATGCTCAATCCTATGGGAATTGTGAATACCATTTTCGTATCCGGTAAATACGAAACAACTTTCAGTGGGAGAGCGTAGCTTTCCGGGCGGATCGATTTCGAATGATCGTGAATAGCCCTACTGAATACTGGGTTGAATTATAAGTGAATTTTAACTGAAATTACATTTTTATTTTTGAGTTATACTCAACACGATGACAGTATAGTTAGTAATGTATGTATGGTAATATAATTTAGGACATTGCATTTTTTTAAAACTTTTATGAGGGCCCTCGAAAAATAATTTAAAATAAAGGTGCAAGGGGCATGGGGCCCTCATGAATCAGCGGGCCCCATGAGACCGCATTGGCAGCAAAGACATGTCTATGCCAATGGATTCCCGTGTCCTGTCCGACTTAAAATTTTTTTGTTACTTTCATTCCCCGTGATTCGAACCTGAAAACTCCGACCCTAAACGCAACGCCAATACCACTGTACTACAAAGTTAGTTGGCGGAGTCCAACGCGAGTCCAACTCACACTTGACTAGTTTTATAAATGTCATCAACCTACATAAATTTAATTATCTCTTTCATGTTCAAAATTACAGTAAAATCGTTCAAATAATAAATAAACAAACGGACTTTCCACTCAATTATTTAACTTTGTCCGGTTAATGAGATGGAAAATAGCCAACAAGTTTATTTGACAGTTGAAATTAATAATGTAGGATATTTATGAAATTTTCATATCTAATATATAAAATTTCCATGTCACAATGTTAGTTACCGTACTCCTCTGAAACGGCTTTACCGATTTTACCAAATTTTATATGCGTATTCAGTAGGTCTGAGAATCGGCTACTATCTATTTTTCATACCCCTAAGTGATAAGGGTTGTTCACCCTTAAATGTTTTTTTTTTAATTTTTGGACGAAATTTTTTGTTTTTATTTTTTTATAATGTGGCATTAAAAATACATACAAACCTAATTTTTTTTTTTACTTTTTTATCACCAACCCCTGTTTTTTAGAAATTATTTACATGTCAAATCAACGTTTGCCGGGTCAGCTAGTATTTCTATAAAGGTGGCCATATTACACATAAGTACTCGTACATCTGGCTATGAGTATTAATAGTTTATAATTAGCCTTCAGTCTACGGTGATATCAATATACTGGGGCAGAGCTATCAGTTGTTAGCTATCAGTATTTGAACGCTCATCTTTCACGAAGAATGAAAAACAAACACAGATCACACCCAATAATCTGTGTTAACAAAATAATCATAAAAATACGAACAGTAATTTCAAAGATACATACAACTCAAATTATTATTGTACTACGCCACTAACACAGTCGGAAAGATAGGATTAAATGACATTACAAAAATAGAAAATAGAAACCGTGGTGATATTTTACTCTGAAAATACATTTTTATAAATATTGTCTTTTATTACCTAACTCGAGTTTCACACATTAAAATAAAATAACTTTATACCGAATTAAGACGCAATTTATTGTTTATATTATTTATCCCGACGTTTCGGATGCTTTTCAGCAACCGTGGTCACGGGTAGACTGAAAGGTGACACGTGTCTGATTTGAATTTTCACAAAGTTGCCATATTAACGCCATCTATTCCTACGGAGTTGATATTTGCTATTTTTTGTATATGTTGGCAAAAATCGCAATTTAATCCGGCATGAAATTATTATATTTAAATTGTTGTCAATTATTGGTCGGCCTAGTAAAGTTTTTATTATTCAACAGTATTTTTCATTATATGTCTTAAGGACTTATGAAAAAGCTTTGAAACTTGAACGATTTTCACCAACCAATAATTTTGTCAACATCAATATATGATGTATTTATGTAAATTCTCTCGGGTCACGTTACGTGAGGTTACGGGTTCTATTCTCGTCACGTAAACCTTTCGTACAACGTAGTTACGGTATAAATTACATTTTTTTAAAGGAAGTAGGTATATCTTTTTACTCTTACTTGCTTCGAATCTCGACATGTGGCGGTAAAATTGTGTAGTAAAATAAGGTTCCAAAACCAAAAGAGGTTCTATTTTACTTTATGTTAAATTCGATAACACATTACTCAAACTTTAAATGATAGAATTTTATAGATTTTTTTAAATATTAACTATGCCTTAAGGTAAAACAGTCTACTTATTTTTAAAGTAAATACCAATGGATTGCCAATCAACATACATGCCAATGACACAAAACATCGGAATAAATAACAGTATGAATAAAAAACTAATTCGTTAATAGTTTACTTATTATTAGTTTCAATATTTTATTTATATGTCTAAAAGAAATTGCAATAATATTTTCACTTCAAATAGAATATAATAGTCTGTTTGTACATCAGAATAATAATAACAATAATTATTTTTCTATTTGCAAAGCTCGTGTTTATCTATACAAATTAATCCATTCAATAATAGAAATCTACATTCTTTGTCCAGTAATGATTAGTAACTGTTATACAACTCAGATTCTAAATTATAACTGCAATACAATATATATTTTTTAATATTTTAAAAATACACTACTTTGACATCTTACTATCAGGTATCTGACTGTACAGTTGGTAATTTCAAAATAATACATGCCAATTAATACAGAAAAAAACTGTAAAAGGGATATCTCGAATCCCCTCAGGAATGACACAGTCACATTTCTGTGTCTGTTTCACTAATCATTTTCTTTACTGACAAGTATGTGATCAGTTTCCAATGCACTGAAAAACTGCATAGGCCTGTTACATTTTTTTTTATTCTCCTTGACTCGATTCTACCTACGATTGCCATACTGACTCGCACTTGGCTTGTTTATTCTTACTACTAGTTCGTTCACGTCAGCTCTATAAATATGCGGGCGAATAATATAATTACACTTTAAATCTTCTTAGAATAATTTATTTTTGCTCCTAGTGAAGAGGAAATGGTTTGATATGTTTACAATACGAATTTCGAAGTTTATAGCCTAACTAGCTCACTAGTGATGAACTACAACGAAGCAATTATCATAACTTTTTTTTTTTATGTCAGTTATCGACAGACGAGCATGAGGTTCACTTGATGGTACATGATGCCTCAGCCACAGAACATCAGTCAATGATGCGCTGTCGACCTAATTTTTACTTCGAGCATTCGGAAATCCATAGACTGCAACCGAAACGCGCAATATGCCCTTCACGGTTTTTCCATCTATGAACGGTGGTTCGTTACCCGGTCGGAATTTAGATATTCCTCCCACCCGATCAATGCCCGAAGTTACCAGACGTGGGGAAAACATGCTTACAGAAAATTATAAGCATGTGCTCCCGGTGGGATTCGAACCCACGACCCATCGATGCGCACGGCAGGTGTTCTACCAAACGCGCCAACGAGCCCGTCGAATTAAGCTAGTATTTATTATAACTCTATAATACCATTCAAAGTCACCTATATGCATAATGTTGGTTTCAAAAATTAAAAATATAGATTTGATAATGGTATTTTTCCACTTCTATTCTATAATGTCTAGTTTGACACTGATTTGCAGTGGACATCAATTATTGTAAATGAGCTGTCAATTGCGGAAAGATGACGGAGTTGCGAACCTAATTTATTTTAATCAGACATCAACACATTCTGACCTTTATTTTTATACGTTTTAATTAAAAAAAATACAATATATTATATGATTAAGACCTTACTTCTTCTGTTCTGTGATTAAGATTATCTATACAAATATTATAAAAATAAAACAATATCCTAGATCTTAAATAAAAAATAAAAATAAATGATTTTAAAACTAATTTTCTACAGATATTTTTTTCTGTTCCGATATTTTAATATGTCACAAATAATATATCATTAAAATCTGTGCAACCGTTCTTGAGTTATAAATGGTGTAACTAACTCGACTTTGTTTTATATGTAGATAAGATATTTTATAGCTATCGATAGCTCGAGAATTGTAAACTAAAAATCTAAAAGGAATTTTATTGAGCAACAATAGTTGCTGCTTAGAAGCATATCTGAAGTATTGTGGAAAAATTGCGACACAATATGTATGTTTCAAACCCGTATACAAATCGCATAAAATAAATGCGAATGCTTGTTTGGTCGTGAAGATGTAAGGATTTTTCTTACCCAATTAAGTAAAAACAACAGAATCAACCATCCATCATTAATCAGAATCCATCATCCATCGACGATCCTACTAATATACATTTGAATATTAGTAGGATCGTCGCCCAGTCGAATAACAAATACGACGCCTTGCATTTATCAATCAATCAATCAAATCATTTATTTCGGAATACTCAGAAAAGCATGTATATATTAATGGTATATATAAAATTAAAATTCAATTAAAATTACAATTACATTATTACAACTACAAATAAATTAAAAATTAATTTATGAATGATAAAAAGGAGTAATCTACGAGTATAATATGTTATCAACGAGTTTAACGGATATCGGGAATCTATATATAACATTTTATTTATTTAAAAGTTTTGTTCTATTTCAATGTTTTTCTGGTTTTAGACTTCTGACCACGAGTATAACCCATATGTTGAATGTATGTCGCGCGACTGTACCGGCACGATAATATACATTACAAAGAGCAAAAGTTATCTCCGCAAGCTTCACTAATTCAAAGCCCTTTATATAAGTTACACGAGATCTCTTTTTCATTCATTCATTTCATTCCCATTTCAGAATAAATTTACTTTAACGTCCATTAAAGTTGCATAAACCAAACATAATTTAACAGAAAATGTTAAATAAACTCGCGGCTGAGCGGAGAGTGGTCGTCCATTTTGGATGTTAAATAAACCGGAAATATAAATATTATGTACTCTTAAATTTATCGAGTTTTGCGTAGGATCCGCGGTAATTTACACTTTGTGTATTTTTTTATCTATAAAGAAGTGTTTTCTACTCGAGATCGAATATTGTGGGAAATATTTGGTAACAGACAGACATTAAGAAATGTGAAACTAAGTAAAAGCTTGTATTAATGATGAACGTGAACCAGGATTGTGGATGATGCATTTGTGGATGATGAACCTTTGCATATTGACTCTATACGACTCACAAGTAAATTAAATCCCCCCGTGGGGTATAAATAATGGAGCTAGATAGTAGACACTAGACAGACGCTTTCTTTGTATCTATCTAGATATTGGGTCCTAATAGTTCCCTAATCCCTAATAGACGGGCTCGTTGGCGCGTTCGGTATAACACGAGCCGTGCGCATCGATGGGTCGTGGGTTCGAATCCCACCGGGAGCACATGCTTATAACTTTCTGTAAGTATGTTTTCCCCACGTCTGGTAACTTCGGGCATTGATCGGGTGGGAGGAATATCTAAATTCCGACCGGGTAACGAACCACCGTTCATAGATGGAAAAACTGGATGGTTTCAGTCTATGGATTTCCGAATGCTCGAAGTATAAAATTAGGTCGACAGCGCATCGTTGACTGATGTTCTGTGGCTGAGGTATCACCTACCATCAAGTGAACCTCTTGCTCGTCTGGCGATATCTAACATAAAAAAATAAAAATAAAAAATAGTTGATAGGCTAAAGATACGGACAAGATCCCCTCATTAGATTTTTTAATGCGAATATTTATTTATTCTGAGCGGCTTTTCTTGGAGGCAACAAATAGTGACGTAGCAAACCTGCCAGAACAATAAGAATAGTCGTGTTTTGCCCCTTGTAAATTTCACACAAATACAAGTACTAAGTAGTTATTTAATTTATTAATGTTTCTACAATTTAACCTTTTTTATGGTAATTGATAAATTTAACATTTTATTTAGTTAAAAAATATATTAATAATTCCAAAATTTTATTTAGGCACTTTTAAAACAAAACGAGAACAACATTGACTTTTAGAAGACTAGTTCAGGGGGCCTAGCACGAACGACTATCGACATCGAATTCGAATCGTCAAATGTCAATTGTATGAGAAATTTCATACAAATGACAGTCGACGATACGAATACTCTTTCGATACTTGTTCGTGCTCACCCCTCAGCACTTGAACGGAATGTCGGCCGAATGTCGAAGTTCGGTTGAAGACGCCGAAATTCGTTTAAGCCGAATGTGAAACGAATTTCGGCCCACCTCTAATTCTCAACCATCGGAATGAAACCAAATGCCCCACAATACCGCCAATAATCTCTAAGGAGTTATCAAAAGTAGACTTATTGTTTGGTGTAGGTAGAGAAGCCGCAGACATTGTTTATCGATTGGTTTTCAATATGAGGTTGTCACAGCGGTTTTGGTGATATCACGGTTGAGTCAATAAACCACTGAAACCTAAAACAGTCACCAATACGTGACAGAAAATAGGCCCTGAATATATTTATTGTACTCACGTATTGTATTAAGCTCAGTGTTTACGATTCAATTTGGTTTTTAGGCTACAATATTTTTGTGATCTAAACAATTTGTGATATAATATTGAATAACTGAGAATGAAAGAAAGAAGTAAGCATAATAATAAAATCTAGTCCATCACTGGAAATCAGCGCTGGGACGTGCCACGTCTTAGCTTATGCTGAGTGATGAGCTTTTGGTAGAATACTCGTACTTGCCGTGCACTCCGATGGATCGTGGGTTCAAATCCCACTGGGACGACATGTTTATAATATTCTATAAGAATGTCTTCCCCACGTCTGGTAACTTCGGTCATTAAACGGGTAGGAGAAATATTGAAATTCCGCCCGAGTAACGAACCACCTGCACCGTTCATAGATGGAAAAATCGTGAAGTGTATATTGCGCGTTTCGATTTCAGTCTATGGATTTCCGAATACTCGAAGTAAAAAGTAGGTAAACAACGCATCACTGACTGATGTTATGTGGCTGGGGTATCACCTACCAAGAAGTGAACCTTTCAACGCTCTTCTGAAGGTTTACCCATAATGCGATTTGTTTGTGGATGTATTATGTCAAAATCAGCCCAGTAATTATGTCAAAATGTCTGAGACTTTGTGAATGTGATGTGTGTTATAATATTTCAAATTATTTTATTCTCATTATGTAAATTTAAATGTTCTACTGTTATTATTGTGATTGTTTTTAATTATTTTGATATTTTTTAATAAATGTCATTGGATGTATGTTCGTTTTAATTGAATGAATAAATAAATGTTTCTTCTTCTCCATCTTATTATTTAACACCAAAATATGATTTCTCAAATCAAATATAAGACTCAATCTAGGCAAAATCTATCTTAACAACGTAATAAAGTTTTTGCACAGTTATAAATATATAATAATATAGTAAAGGATTGTTAATGTTTCAATGAGATCGAAATCGCAGGCAAATAAATCTCGAAATTCAGAATACTGCAAAAGTTTAATTTTCCAGTTTCCAAATAACGCTCCATCACACAATAGAATCGTAAATATCAGTTACCTTTGAAATTCCTCGTTGGATATTAAATACAAACAACAAATACCTGCAGTGAAACTGTCGAAGCGAAAAAAAAATAATACTCATCAAACTGTCAATGGCAGAGCGGTAAGCAGGCGTTTCCAATAGATTTATTATATTTATATAGATATACTAGCGACCCGCCCCGGCTTTGCACGGGTCTAGATTTTTTGACAAAAGAAGGCAGGGGTTGGTGATAAAAAAGTAAAAATGTAGGGTTGTATGTATTTTTAATGCCACATTATAAAAAAATAAAAACAAAAAAAATCGTCCAAAAATTAAAAAAAAAACTTAACGGTGAACAACCCTTATCACTTAGGGGTATGAAAAATAAATAATAGCCGATTCTCAGATCTACTGAATACGCATATAAAATTTGGTAAAAATCGGTAAAGCCGTTTCGGAGGAGTACGGTAACTATCATTGTGACTTGGAAATTTTATATATTAGATGTAGATAATGGGGGTTCTCTTTATCTTTTATTTCAACAGAAATTATAATTCTTTTCATAGACATATAATATGTGCTTTAATCAATACGTCCTCTCTACTCATTTCCTACTAAGTTTGAAGAAAATATAAAAAGTTTAAAATGATATTTCCATCTTATTAAATAGATAAATCTTGTTTAGATTACAGCTTGTTACAATAAAATATTGTTATTAAATAAACCAGCTAGCGACTAAATCTTGTCTAACGTAAGTGAAGCGCTAACAATGCTCTACAGTTCTATCAAAGACTAGAATTTAATTCAGTCAGCTTGGAGACGGAACAATTCGATCTAGGTTACAGAATAGTTGGAGTTAGATCCTTATCTGCCTTAATCCAATTTTGAATGAATGAATGAATGAAAAACGTTTATTTAGCCAATAACAAAAATAAAATACAAATGAATGAACTCTTATAACTAAAATAATTAAAATTTAACTAAACTAAAATTATAAAACTAAGAATAATAAAACAAAAGAAAAACAAAAGAGTTATACTACTAAAGAGTTATACTAGATCTAAACTAAATGATTTGGCTAAAAGAGACAGCCACTCAGCATTTGCCACATCATTATTTAATGGTGTGGCGCTGATTTTCAGTGACTGCTCTGATTTGATTTTCGCTTGGAGCGGCATAACAATTGTACTTACAACACAAACAAACATGCATTAAAAACAAAAAAAAAAAAAAAAAAATTGTAAAAGAAACGGAGTAATAATCACAGCAATAAAAATAAAAATAATAATAAAAAATTGTAAAAAAGCAGAATTAATATTATAAATACAATATATGACAATTTGAAATATTAAATAAGTAGTCAGCACAACCAAGGCTGGTTGCGAAATTCTGCTAACAAGAAGATTTTATATTTTTTCTTGAATCCTCGGGTTGTTAGAGAGTCTAGCAGAGGTGGAGGCAGATTATTCCAGCATTTGGTTGCGCTGTATTTGTAACTTCCGCGGAAAGCTGCAGTATAGTTCCTGGGTAGTGATAATTTGCACATATAAGACCTAGTTCTATAAAGAGTGCTTCCCTCTCCCATCCAAGACAGCTTAGAGTAAAGGTATAATGGGGCCTTGGACATGATCACATCAAACAGCATGCACGCAAAGTGAAGACGCCTTCGGTTTTCCATGTTAAGAGTGTTTTCTTTGACGAGATACGGAGTAATGTGAGCACGCGCAGGAATGTACCAACAATAACGAGCGCACGCATTTTGGACTCTTTGTATCGCTGATTTACAACGTGAAAGAAGTCTTGGGCCGTAAACCACATCTGCGTAATTAAATTTGGAAAGTACTAAGGTTTCACATAATTTAATACGCAGTTCTGTACTTAGATACGGCCGGATTCTATAGAGTAATTTCAGACGATAAAAGCAGTTCGCTATAGTGTTATTAATATGTTTTTCGAACCTTAGATTTTCGTCGAAAATCACACCAAGGTTGCGAGCCTCGCTAACGCGTTCGATGTTTTTCCCCATGACGTTGATGACTGGACGTTCCCTTTCTATTTTCTTTATTTGTTTTGCTGTGCCTAAAACCATATACTTTGTCTTGTCTGGATTCAGCACCAATGTATTTTGTTCTGACCAGATGACAATGCGTGCCAGATCGTTATTTATTTTTTCTACTGCATTTTGAGTTTCAGAGGGATCGAAAGATATATAAAGTTGTATATCATCAGCATAGAGATGATAATTACTGTGTTTTATAGTCTTCACGATATCTGCACAATATAATATAAAAAGTAATGGACCTAGTATGGATCCCTGTGGAACTCCCCTGCTTACAGAAGTGCACTGTGAGACGTAGTTTGAGCCATCTTCCGTGGTGACAACAACGGTTTGTGTTCGGTTTCGTAGATAGCTATCAAACCAAGTCACTGTTTGTCTACTGAATCCATAATAAGACAACTTTGAAAGCAGAAGCGGGATATTTATTGCATCAAACGCACGGGAATAATCAAGTAATACAAGTATTGTACCCTTTCCTTTATCTTGCGAAGTTAAAACATTGTCCACTACGTCAGTTAAACCACTTACAGTGCTCCTATGCTTTCTAAAGCCTTTATGCTTTCTAAATTTATGGATGCAATTGCCAAGTTCCCATACAAAATCTACACCACACTAGATTTCCCAATGAAAATCATGTCCCAGTGGAGTCTTTTAAATAGGTTACTTACTTTCGTCTTAATTAAATTTTATATACAATATTGTCAACAAAAAAAAATTTGATCGCAGACCACAGGATATTAATGTTGAACAATGATGCGCTGATACCTATTTTATGTGTACGAAAGCTGTATTTTTTAGAAAGGGCAAATGAGCATGGTAAGTGATTACAGCCGCTTATAGATAATTATCTGCATCACCAAAGGACTTGCAGATGTGTTGCCTAACTTTAAATTAAATTAATTTTGGACTGAATAAAACTAAACAAAATGGTAAAAAATAAATAACTTACCAACGATAAACTTAGACGTTGTAAAATATGTAAACGAATTAATATTTGTTTCAGTAAATTCAGAGATTGCACAAACCAAAATATTCGAACAAACTCAACCTTATTATTTAATTTATTTAAATGTAGAAGGTTCTCTAAAAACGTTTCGAAAAATTTATTACGTTATCAGATTGATTAATGAGAACCATGTTTACGGAAGTAGATTTTTCCAGAAGCTTTCCCGATGGAGGCGAAATTTTCACAATAGACTGGATTCTCGCGAATATTTTGATCAAAAATCAATTTACATTTTCGAATCTCCATAAAAAATTATTCTCATTGCGCGTTGTAAATCACGTATTTTACATAAGGCTATAAAAACATTAATATATTCGATATATTTGGAAGTAATTTTCTAATGTTTTTTGAGAGATGTAACATAATGTTAGAGACTGATATTTGAAGGTTTAAACAAATTGTTTGTACTACCTTTGCGTTCGATATTTATTCATACACATAAAACCAGATATTTTACATTCAATATTATTACAATTATTTCAATTCACTTATATACAGTTTGTCACAAAACAAAAGTCAAAACTAACGTGTTTACCACCTATCTATTTACAGCGGAAACATGTTTTGTATTTTATGATTAAATATATTAAAGTTACCTTTATATTAATTGATAATAATGTACTCGTTAAACTAGGCCACGCTCCCTGCCCCTCTTATATCGTCTTGCTTTATTTGATGTAGGAGGAGAGTCCAAGATATAAAAAGTTTACTTGGTTTTGGTTCCGACTAAACCGTAAATGTGTAATTTAATAAATTAACATAAATTATAAAAATAAATATTTTATGAACTATAACTTTGATTATTCATGTTATGACCGTCAATAATATCATAAACTTGTCTAGACAAAGTGTAACCCCAGTTGATAATCCTGACAGTTTTCTCATCATCCTTTCTTATGTTATACGAGTATATCGATAGACGAGCACGAAGTTCACTTGATGGTAGGTGATACCTCAGCCACAGAACATCAGTTAATGATGCGCTGTCGACCTACGTTTTACTTCGAGTATTCGGAAATCCTTAGACTGACACCGGATCACGCAATCTGCACTTCACAGTTTTTCCATTTATGGATGGCGGTTCGTTACCCGGTAGGAATCTCGATATAAAAACATGTCTTCCCCACCAGTGAAGAAGAATATACCTGTTTAGTAATAATGTAATTCTGTGAATATAGTTTAAATTTGTAGGGTTAATGGACGCGCTATACACGCTAAAATAAATTAGCTTTTAATTAGACAAAATCCTTGTTTCTGAACTAAATGAGCACCCATATCTCTACTCGCCGGGTTCCCTTTGACCCCTTCATCTTATTTGGAATTAATAAGATCTAATCTTAATTATACATTAATAGAGCGCGCTGAGCGAGCATGAATCAAAAATGTGGTTAAATAAATATTTAATTGTGTTTCTGCTAACATTGCAAACCAGGTTTCTAATAATTATTAGATGGAACTTATTGCTTTGTACTTTGTGCGTCATCTTCACAAAATTGCCATATTAACGCCATCTTTGTGCAACTCTTAGAAAATGAAAGGATCGCAGCATATGAAAGAGGCATGATACTTATGTATTTATAACATCTTCTTATACATAATTTGCCATGAGCAGTGTCCGTAGTCTACGGCTTACGAAAACTTTTGGGATCTAATGCTTTGTTAAACATTCGCTTTTCATGTATTTAAATATCTCGCTTTAATTAATACCCGTATAAAGATCTATTTGGCATAATTGTACCGTGATATTCAAATTGAATTGACGATAGACAAGGCCCAGAGGGACTCACAATCAGCACTATACGCAGTGAAACTTGCTTGTGTTCCTCGTTGTGACTTCAGAGAGGATACCTTTACTTAATGGCTTTAGAAATTGCAACCAAATATTGTAGTACTGCCGCTTTAGTTGTCCTACTAAAAAAAAAAAATGATGTATGACACACATCATCACATCTGTGGATGTTAGTTACTCAAAAACTTCTGAACTGTTTTAAAATATGTTGGGGAGATAAATATAAAATAGTGATCAAAAGAATTCAATAAACCCATCTCTATGTTTGTTTTAAATTATGATAAATCATAATGTTTATGCGTTTGTTTGTAAATTTAGAAGAACACAAATACATTTATATAGGAATAGAAAGAGAGCTTAATCTTTTGTAGTCGCGGAACATCTCATAGTTGAATAAGTCATTTATCAGTAAATCTAATTTTCAGGCTCATTAAAACGATGGATAGTGCCATAAATTTATTAGATTTCAAATTTGTTTTCCAAAGTATTTTGTTACGTACTTGATGTAACATTGATGACTAGCGATTCGCCCCGGCTTCGTACGGGTGCAATGTAGATGAACAATACAAAAAAAAATATGCTTACTCGCTGATAATTTAGCCTTTGACTATTGACATGTAAATAGTCAAAGAATTTAGAGTCGGCGCGGCGCCACGAGTCAAGTCTTACGAAGAAGCAAGGACTTTATATAAAGTCCTTGCGAAGAAGTCTATAAGCACGCATTCTGTCAATGTTATGTCAAACGCCATAAGTTTACATAAAAAAAGTTTGAATTGTAAAAGCGTTATTTTAAGTAAGATTATATTAGAAATAATTTAATATAAGTTTTCTTAAATTTTCCGCACGATTTTGTGTTCACATAATGCTGATTTAGAGTGACGTCTGTGTTTGATATCCACGATGTGTTCCATAAGCAAACATTAATTATGCTATGGAATATAACATAAGACGCTAAAATTCAATACTAATTTTGCGTTCCATTGTTATACAATAATTAATGTGAATTTTTAAGGTAACATAAATGAGGTTTATAAGCGCTAAAATTATTCAGATTTTACCTTTTAAAAAACTATGAAGCAGTAAACTTGTATGGTAAAATAGCGTTATTTCAACCTCTGCGTCATCGATATGGTGAAATTCTCTATTCCGTGGTGAAATTAGAATAATAACGCAATATCTGTCATTTAATATACACTGACCCAATTATTAAATAGGGATTATACGGGGTTGGATAATCGTGTCAATATTGCGGTATCGGGGATCGCTGGTAGCAGGAAACTGTTATAACTTACGCACGCCTAATGGTTACTGCTGGCACAGGCTGTTGAAAACAGTTGGGACACTTTGAACAGAGTAAATTAGAGTAGAAAAGAGAAAAGAAGAGTAGATAAAAGTATAGAAAAGTGGAGTTGAGCAGAATAGAGTAGTGTAGGGTAAAGTAGATTAGAAAAGAGAAGAGATGTGTAGAAAAGTAAAAAGGAAGAGATAGAGTAGAGAGATATAGTAGAGTAGATAAAAGTGTTGTAAAGTGGAGAAAAACAGATTAAAGTAGAGGAAAAATAATTAAGTAGAGAATAGTAGATTAGATCAGTAGAGAAGTGTAAAGCAGAGAAGAGTTGAGTAGAGTAAAGAATGGACCAGTTGTGTAGAATAAGACATAAATAGGTATATGAATATGTATTGTACATAGCTACCATCTTTTGATGCAAATCTTAGCTGCACCCATGTCACCCACATCCGCACTAATATAGTGATTCAATGATCCAAGTAATATTATTGTAATGGTGTTTGAAGTCCACTTGGCTATAAAATACAGCATATACTGTATTTACACATTATATTTTATAACAAAACTTGCTTTTGTCTCTGGACTTTACGAGCGCACTCGTAACTATAATAGTTGAGTGCTTTTACACATGACAATTTCTGCAAGTCTATTTTATAATGGTTTGTTGCGACTTACTTTAGTTTCAACGGGTCACTATTTTGAATCCTACCGGGATGGACATTATTATCGATTTCTCTGAATATGTTTATCCCAATGTCTGGTCACTTCAGACATTAAACGGATAGGAAGAATATCAAATTCCGTAACGAACCACCTTGGAAAATGAATATTACGCGTTTCCATTTATACAATAGATTTCCGAATGCTGCAGTAAATATGTTGACAGCATAATATGACTGAAATATTTTATACTACTGAAAGCGCGCCTCAACTTTTATGAGTACAAGGCTTCAGTTACATACGATATATACATTAATATCTATATCTATCCATATCTATATCTTGTATATATACAATGCATGTTACCAACTAAATTTTCCCCAACTTTGTCCGCGAACTGGCAACCACTTGACAAAGTTTGATTGAAACCTTTTTATTAAAACTTAGTTGCGGATACTTTACTGTAAAATAATTAGGGTTAAATGTTCCAGCTTCCATCTCCAGGGTTGATAGAATAGTCAAGGAAGTTAGATTTTCGTTTATGTATAGAAAATAGGTAGTAATCATTGCGGGGATATTATCTTCAACTCAATACGACGCATCGTAACGTTTTGTTCCATTAAGCAGAAGTCGTAATATGTCAAGAGATCTTCGCTATTTGCAGTATTTTATACGCTGAGAGAACCAGTCTAGCGATGGGACATATATATAAAATATAGTTTGTCGTAATGGGACAGTTATTTACGCCTATCCTCAATCATGCCGGTTCAAATATCGCTGTGATATTAGGGTAACATTGGGTGATATTTTTTTACTTAGGTACTTCATTTTAAGTATTTCTTATTTTGTTAACTCTTAGTCGTAAACCAAATAATATCAAATCATTTATTTATTTAGGTAAGGTAGGTATAGAATAAAATTATAAATTCTTCTAATTTAAATTAAAACATTTAATTCTACTTTCCAAATCAAGGGTGTAGAACGGACGAGAAGAACTAGCAATAAACTTTCTGCCCCTCTTTTTAATCGACAAGTTTTTTTGTTTTACAAAATGTTGGTAAGGAGCTGCAACCATTACACCATGTTCCACATGACATCTTGAAGTAATTAGCTATAACAATAAACAAAAACGAAAAAAAATAAAATACAAAGATTTGTCCTCTATCAGCAGTAGACATGGTGAAATATAATATATATTAAATATATAGTATTTGTTCATGGAATCGCAGGGGGTCGCTGTATACAACCTCATATGATTGGCTTTACCTTAATACTCGGAAATTAACGGAAATCTTTGGGGGAGGTCTTTGTTCTCGTGGACACCCTCTATGGCTTAATTTGCTACGAAATATAGTGGAAACCAAAGGATTTAGTTTGAGCACAATGAAACCGCGCCGCATTTCTTCATGTGTAAATATGATTTACCTAGAAGAGTCTCAACCCATCGCAATCTAAATATTAACAGAAAAAATCGTCTCAGAAAAAAATTGTCAACTGGGTCCTACAAACGCCTACGCAATATATAAGTACCTAATCACGTGTGTGTTGAACGTAACCGTTAACAAAAGGATACTAAACAGAGACGACACAAAAAGTTTCCGGTCCATTAAACGTTAATGAGCGCTAAGCCACCGGATGGTGACATCGTTACGTCACGTCCGCCCTGAAAGCCTTTAAAGTTTTATTCTTTTTGCAGTGATTTACAAGATAGGAAATCACTTGAGCGCCTTAATATATTCCTAATTCAGCCATACACATTTAATATTTTTTTAAGATAGATCACCGATGTCAGCAGACGAGCTATCAAGGATCATATGCCACAACATCAATATTGCCCTTATTTTATTTTTGCTTACTTGAAATTCCGAAAACCATACACGAAAGCTGATTTTTTTATGTTCAGATTACTGCAAATCATAATTTTATTTTTCACGAGCTTTTTCTTATTTTGAAAATTATGAATGATATCTAAGTTTGGTGCTTTTCACTACACCTATGACTACATTACTAATATATAAACTCAAACGTCGGGATAAATAATATAATGAATTAATTTAATCCAATAAAATTATTTCACTTAGACGGAAATGAAACCGAGATTCAATTCGCCTATTGAACCCATCCTGCCAACGAGCCAGTCAACATTCATCGCCTACCAAGATCTCCACTAAATGTATCCACAACTGGGTCACATTAATTCACACAACCCGTGCCTTTCTCTCGTTATATCCAACCTCTCTCCGCTCCTCAGTCAATTCCGTCTGTTAATTGCTCTAATTATTCAATCGTCGTTCAAATTAATATGCCTTAATTATCTTATTAAGATAGAGAGGCTTCCTCTACATAGAAACAGGTATATAGTCCTTATTGTGAATTAGTTAATGTAATTTATATATATAAAAGAAAGTTGTGTTAGTTACACCGTTTATAACTCAAGAACGGCTGTACCGATTTTAACGATATCTTATTTGTTGGATTCCTCTATGTCCGGAATAAGACAGGCTATTAAAATATTGGAAAAAAATCAGGAAAAAAATATATGCATAAAATAAATTAGATGCGGAACTCCGCCATCTTGACAGCTCACGTCATGCGTTCTTAGCTTTTTTGGAATAACAGATGTCCACTGCAAATCAGTGACGTATTAGACAATTAAATGGCCATAATATTCAAATTTAAGAATAATTATATAATTTCGAAGCCAAAATTGTGGCAGAACAACGTCTGCGGGGTCCACTAGTTTATAATAATTTAATGATAAATAATTAAAACATACAGCGGTAAGACCTTTTAGGATCGTCGTATATAAATTACTAGTAACACGCCCGGATTCACTCGGCTTCAAAAATATGTTAATTGTTTTTTTTACTCGCTGATAATGTAGCTTTCTATTGGTGAATTAATTTTTAAAATCTAAACAGTAGATCAAGAGATCCCTACAACCTTTTTTTACACCTTGGGTTACATTATTCAAGTTTTAGTAGGGATCCCTTATTATTTCTGGAAATAAATATGTTAATCAGTGAAGATGTACCTTTCTTACGGTGAAATAATTTTTAAAATCGGTCGAGTACTTTTTGAGTTAGTTCGTAACGTAACGTAATGTATTTCCTCTTTATAATATTAGTATAGAATAGTAAAATAATTTATTATTATAGAGCTTTTTGTAAAACGAGCTACTCGAACTTACCTCGATCAGATCGTCAACAATCAGTGCCCCTTCAAAAGAGCCAGGTCTAAAGTACTCTAAACCGACGATTGTGTATGAAAGCATTGATGAAAGTGGAAGAAGCGAAAGTGGTATGTAAGAATCGGAGCATATGGAATACCTACTCCGATGGGAACACGGCGTGATGTATATGTATGTACTCGTTGTATGATCGGTTAGTGTGTGCAAAATTGTTAAGTTAACAAGGAAACTATTAAAGCTTGTTAACTATTAGCTTGCTTGTTTATTTAATTTAATTTTGTATCTTGTTTATAACTTACTTATTAGTTTGAAATATCAATATTGTTATAATATCAATATGTAACTTATTAGTAAGGTATTATGGTTAATTCAATAGTAAAGAAATACCTCTCAAAGAAGAGATATGAAAAATGGGGCATGAGGCAGACACATATTTGTGTCTGTTTCAGTGATCATTTTTCTTTACAGATAAGTAGGTGATCAGCCTTCTGTGCCCTGCCCGACGGAAACAATTTTTTTTATCTTGTTTCCCCGGAATTCGAACCCAGGACCTCCGGTGCTAAACGCGTCCCGCTTACCACTGAGCCACGGAGGCGAAGAAAAGATAAGGAGAGTTAAAATAGTGATATTTAGGAATGGCAAAACAATTAAGGCTTTTAGTGCCATAAACCATGTCAACTTGAAGGATATTCAAAAACACAATATCCTAGATAAAATTCTTTTGAAAATCGGTTAAGGAAACACCTTTAATCCGATTAACAAGAGGGTTAACGTAGAAAAATGATTCCCGGAATAACAATTGATCATAGCAGTTCGCTTTCGATTGACAATGACGAATGGAACCAGCGAAGGGTCATGTGTGATCAATGAAGAGGCCTGAGATTCTCACACTTCGGATCCATCGATATGAAGGAACATTTCAATTGCCATTCTTGGTATAGCAGATTTCATAGAGATTTTTTTAAGTGCAAAGAACATTAAGTTTCCTACGTTTCATCTGGTATATGAATACATAGTCTAGGATAGAGCAGCCGGCCTAGCATGCCCGCCACGAGATATCTCGCGGACGAGAGAAGACAATTTAATATGTAAGATATCTTGATATATTATATCTCGACATCGACAATTTTGATAGAAAAGATATCTCGATCGACAAATACATCTATTTTTGATATTAAAAGTCGAGTTTTAAGTGTAATTGTCATGTTAGACCCGGAAGAAATAAAGAGATAATCGATTAAAACACGAGAAAACGGTCGACAAAATTTTGTCGCGGTTGTCATGCTAGGCCGGCTGATCGTTATTTCATATGGTTTGAAAACACGAAGTTGGTTTGTATTATTACAAAACATGTGGAAAGGTTTTATGTTTGTGTTTAGTTTGAAAATGTGTGTCAGGTTGTCCTTGTGAGAATACAGTGAATATCCTATTAACATCTGAATATAAAGTAGTACAATCGACTGACTGACTTGGAAGTTGGCCTTAAGTAAAAAAATATATTCAAATAAGGTATTACAATTTTATGCAATGTGACTTTTTGGAATCTTAACACTTCTTGTCTCCATACATTTTAAACGACAACTTTGAGAAACACTGTAGGCCTATTGAAATGCTCTGTCAGCTTTTTAGATGCGGGTAAGTGTGTCAATGGAGGCTTTGACAGATGTCTTCTTAGCAAAATATTCCAGAGGAAAGATTGTTATAAAAACTTGTTATATGAAAAGGAATAACATTTGGTCTACATTCACCTATAATCCGATATGTACCACATACATTCTGAACAGATTTATTAAACTTTTGCACATTTTTAGGATTTGATCTTGATTGAATTTCTTGAAATTGAACCCGATTGTCACTCGTGGTTATCTATCTGTCATAACTTATTGCAGAATTTGATATTTGCTGCTTAATATACAAAATCATTAAAGCCAATCATTAAGCAGAATGTATTTAAACCTATGTTACTCGCTGATAATGTAACTTTCTATTGGTGAAGGATTTTTTTAAATCGGTCCAGTAGTTTTTGAGTTTATTCATAACATACAAAAATACAAATCTTTACTCTTTATGATATTAGTAAGTATAGATATAAATCTTCGCTACTGTTGATACATAAAATAACAATAAAAAAGGAAACGAACACGAAGGACACGAAACCCTAATATGTTTAGAATATTTAATAATAATGCACTAAATTACATTACTTTGTTTGCTACCAAGAAGAACGATATACATATATTTAGTGTAATAATAATAATTACAAAAAAATCTATTACTTCTGTTATTTTTTAATAGAATTCAAATAAAACCTGATAAAAACTTCAAACTCAATTTTCTCAAAATGGCAACTGTGTGGGTTGACACTGTATTGGTTAACAGCGTCCAACTATGACTAAAAATTCTCCTTGAAAACCAGATGAAAGAAAAAGTCTAAGGTCTAGTTCTTTAAGAAAAGTTTTTACATATTTAGTATATTTTATACATTGTTTGAAATTCTTTTTTTTATTTCGTCACCATTAAGCGTACGAATCGCGAACACCACGTCAGTATACAAACGCTGCTCGAATTGCCGTAATTCGACAGTAAAAGCTGAGAAGCTGGAGCCATTACTGAGAACTTACTTTTATTACTTAGGTTAGACTTAAGTATTTTTTTTAGTTTTTGGTAAAACATCGTTTTTTACTTTGTACTATTTGTACATTTTTTAATATAATACGTTCGGTTGATGGTAGCTTCTCCTCGACTATGAATTCCGCTAAAAATACCGATACAATAATACCTTGACTAAGGTTCAATATAATTAGAAAAACTGGTTTTAATTTAATCTCATCCTGCCTTAAAACATGCTTCATAATTCTGAGGAGGAAAATTATTATGTTTATTTGTACCTACAAAATTCATTGAAATAAGGTTGTGTTTGACATTCCTTGCCCATGTCATGTCGTACCCAATATTTGTTTTGTTGGAATTATAATATTTGATTCCTCCTAGTGCTCCATTTTGATCTCAACGAACAAGCAAAAATCACACAAGACCATACTGTGCGGTTGCTAACCGCCATACGTTTAATATATTATTGCTTTCAGAATTCAGTCCCAAGACAGTCTCATTTTTGTAGTGATCTTCCACGCAATTGGACAATGCTGTAATGTGTTTATATAATCTCATATACAGCGACAATAATAATAAATCAATACACAGATCATAATATGTACCGAAGCAAAGCTGAATCACTACCTATTAATTAGTTAACATTTCCATTTAGTTATATATATTATACAATACAACAATACAACGTACTTTTGACGGGCCCGTTGGCGCGTTCGGTAGAACACGTGTCGTGCGCATCGATGGGCGAGTGGGTTCGAATCCCACCGGGACGACAGGTTTATACTATAATTTTCTGTAAGCTTGTTTTCCCCACGTCTGGTAACTTCGGGCATTGATCGGGCGGGAGGAATATCTAAACTTCGACCGGGTAACGAACCACCGTTCATAGATGGAAAAACCGTGAAGTGCATATTGCGCGTTTCGGCTTCAGTCTATAGATTTCCGAATGCTCGAAGTAAAAAGTAGGTGGACAGCGCATCATTGATTGATGTTCTGTGGCTGAGGTATCGCCTACCATCAAGTGAACCTCGTGCTCGTCTGTCGATATCCAACATTTAAAAAAAACTAGTTTTTGAAAGACATACGAAGCAGATAGTATAGCCTTATTTAATTACAGAACAGTCGATGAGAATTACACTCTCACACTTGATTTGAGAACGTTTATTGACGTTCATAAGTGTACATTATGTTTTACTCGATATTAATAACGGCAACTGTTATTTATTTTATTTAGTTAGATATATATTTACAACACATAATAGAGAAAGTAAGCATATTTAAGTTATTTATTCTCACTTATAACACAAAAGCCTTTAAAATAAAATAAGATTTTGACGATACATTGAATCTAGAGGGGACTAATATATTCAAAGCTATATATCAAAACTAAATCGAGCACGTAACAAGTGGAAATATATTATATCTTGAGAGCGGAATTTACGAGTTTAATACAATTCTCATCGAACCAATAACTCTGTTACTGACTATATCACACGAATTTGTGCTTTTCTTGAACTACTTATTTACTTCTGACTAGTTTGCTAAATATAGTCCTTTATAAGTGAATAAAAAATATAAGTGAATAAAACATACTCAGGCAGGTTATCTCGACATATACGAATACATAAATAACTATTTATACGGCCCGGCTTCGCACGGGTGCAATGTAGATGTCCTATACAAAAAAAGCTATAGCTTATGTTACTCGCTGATAAGCTTTTTGTGAATTTTTAAATCGGTCGAGTAGTTTTTGAGTTAAATCGTAACAAAGAAACAAATTGCAATGATCGGGTGGGAGGAAGATCGAGTCCGTAACTAACCACCATTCATATATAGATGGAAAAACCGTGAAGTACACATTGCGCGTTTCGGTTTCATCATGGATTTCCGAAGTAAACATTAGGTCGACAGCGTATCATTGACTGATGTTCTGTGGCTGGGGTATCATCTACCATCAAGTAAACCTCATGTTCGTCTGTCGATATCTAATATTAAAAAAAATCAAACAAGTCTTTCCTCTTTATAAAATTAGTATAAATATATCCATACATCTACTGATAAAGTTTGAGACTTCAAACCTCATCTGTGGTAACATTGAAACCCCAAAAGAATATAAGTTCTAATTGAGAACTCTAACCAAACTATAATTATTATTATAACGATATAACTTAGTCATCGATATAACAATTATTAATAATTGAATACAATAACTTTTTCCTAACGAGTTCTGAACCAATAAAAATTGAGAACAAGAAAAGGAAAATAAATGAAAGCGATTATTGTATTGTAAAAAGTTAGTAAACTTTTTATGTCAATTAATCTTTAGTCATGTTTTTTAAATCCTTTTAAGAGTTATTTATTTGTTGTCATACTTTCCGTTCATCTATTCCAGTAATAAAAATTTCTGATCGGATATTACCATGACCCACTTAGAAACTATTTCAAGCACAATAATATATGGAACATACAGTTAGTGAAATTTGAATATCGAATAACTACCAAATCTGGTAATCAAAAATATATTTATTTTAAACATTTTTTTTTTAAATATTGATATTGATATGGTCATTATAAGATGTTGTTAGGTTAGCTAATTACGTAATAACTTAAGACAGAAGGAGCTTAAGTAGAGACTGAATAAATTGACCGACTTGGTATTATATGGATCTCACAACTTTTTACGATAGAAGAACTGAGTTGCAAGACTTGGCTTTTTTTACAATTTATGTTTTTGATGGCATTACAATATACTATAAACAATACAAATGGCGTTTTTAATTTATTTCATGTGTTGTACAGGTCCAAGCGCTATTCCCAAAGCCCAAGGTTCTGGATTTGAACGTAATACCAACACATTATAAACCTTTTAGCAGCCATCACTGCTCGACTATAACTTAATATAGGTAAGTTTAAACTACAAAATAGGTTAATACATTGTAAGAGAGAAGGCAGTGTAGGCTTCTCCTTAAGTAAACACAATGCCATATATCTCCTTAAAAACCACTGCTTAGCTCAGCTGTTAGTGTTCTGTACATTCTCAATGCGGACGTGATAATTGTTACGACGGTAATTATTTAATAAATTTTCATTTTCACGCGATTTTCATGTTCAGTAACTCTATTTCGAAAAGGGTGACCTATTTCGGAATTTAAACAAAAGTGTGGCAATGATTTAAATTCCCGCGTTCCTAGTGGGACTTGGGCAAACTGATTTCTGTTTATTTCACTTGTTGCATTTTCTTTACAATTTAATCGTGAATTATTTGGCACTAAGACTAAGATGAAAAGGCTGAGTTCAGTTCTAAAGAAAAAATACTTAAATGCAATTGAAAAAAAAATACTTAAATAGTGAATAAAAATAATGTTTAGATGCCCATACTACCTTGTAACAAACTCTGTAGCATAGCTCGACGGCTTACAGCCGTAAAGTTTTCTGTACTTTTATATATAGATAAATTATCAAGGATCTAGGTAATTTTATTAGTTTACATTCATAAAACAAACAAAACAATATTAATACTCAAACATAATCATTGTCTGTTAAATACAACTTAATTACACACTTGTCTCAAATACGTCGTCATAACCAGGAACATAACACACTTCGTTTGCAAAGGACCCGAAAGGTCTCGCTAAAATCCAACTTTACAGACAACAAGCCCTACAAATGATAGACTCGGCTCTAATGAGATGCTTTCAAATGAAACTAGGTTATATTTTACACTAGGTTTTTATAAAGGATGGACAAATGAATAATTTTTATGCCATATATAATAATTTTTCATTCATTCAATATAATAATAATATAATTTTTATTCTAATCAAATATTTTTTGGATTCCAAGACAAATTCGTCATTTTTCTTGGAATCTAATATTCAATTGTTTTACGATTCTGGATATTATCAGTAGATCTATATTTCTTATAATAGTTTCAACCACAATATATTATATTTTAATTGAATTTTTTTTTTTGCTTAAATATACGTATAAACATTCTTTCGGTGACTACCACGGCCACGACTGAAAAACAGTGTGGTGAGTTAGCCAAAACCTCACCACAAAATGCTGAGTCCAGTAGCCATTATCCAGAGGTGGTTATATACTTGAAATGTTTTAGTTAGGTAAGTAAGAAACATATTCTATTCCATTTCAGAAAGCAAAATAATAAATATTGAGTGATACATTAGCTTGTCAGTATGGCCGTCGATAAAATGGAAATTTAAGACGTGTACTGCTCCTTCAGGTGCACTCTGTCCCCTACTAAGTTACACTGACTCGAAAATAAAGTAGGATGCAAAGTCGACCATTAACCGTTTGTGCCATATATTTTTCATTCAGTCTAATCTGCTTGAAATTCATTACTCGGATGATATTGGGGTTAAATTTGGGCTCCAAGTTTACAAGTTTAAAAAATTCGCGAGACGGTGCAAATATGATATTAATTTATATTCTTGGATTCTGGGGTCACTGATTATGATTGTCCAAAGTAATCTCCAAAATTCAAGATACTGGATCCAATATGGCAGATTGAAATTTGAAAATCGAATATTATGTCTCTTTTCTCGATATATTGTATACAATTAAGTTATTGATATTTACCCTTGTTACCCTCAAACATTGTTTAAGATTATTCATTATGCAGGATCCAAATATTTCAAGATAGGAATCAAAATCACTTTAATATGTTTATTTTTTTGCTTGAAACTGCCAACATTTACATACACTATTACATTATAGTTTAGTAATACGTAAGAATATTTGTAAAATATTGACCTTTTTTTTAAATCTGAAATTCAACCATCATTTATGATCTAAAACACTCTTAGATTCGAGTTGTAAGCGTTCCCTTAGTAAAGGCAGTTAGCGGAGAAGCTTTGGAGCCTTGACATATGATTTGTATCCTGACAGGTGACATTTACCACACTCGAGCCTTCTGAACGAGTGAGAGAACGATACGGTTTCTACTTCAACGACGTTTAGTTACGTCTTTATGGTGGCCATATACGCTACGAGAAATCGTTACGATCAGACTGTATAGTTCGAACGGTACAGTTTATCGTACATGGCATACAAGCTATATACGCTACGAGAAATCGTTACGATCAGACAGTACATAAACGGTGCAGACGCGCTCGTGTCAGCGATGGCTTCGACGGATGAGGTTTTAGTAGATGTTGGATTAATATTTGCCCTGAAGGAAAAAAAAGTGAAGCGCAAAACTCATAGCATCTGGTGCAATCATGTCAATATGTTGGCGGTATTAAATATATTTTCAAAAGACTGGCATTTTTTTAAAGAATGGATCATGATACGTATTAACAACTACTGAATATGGTAGCACCAATTATCGAGAAGCAACACACTATTATGAGAAATGCTATTGCACCCCATGACAGGCTTGCTTTGAGGTTTTTATCAACAGCAAGAAGAAATTATGAACACGAAAACTGAACGAGCGCATACACGTAACGATCAGTCGGCACAGTTCTTCCGATTCCGATTAATCAATTGAAATTTTCGTATTGTTCCGTTCGACTGCACAGTCTTCAAAAATCGGACAAAACTGTACAGTTTTATAACATACATGTAGCGATTTATTGGTACCGTTCGAACTGTACAGTCTGATCGTAACGATTTCTCGTAGCGTATATGGCCACCTTTACACAATATGTCCCGCCGAAATAAAGGGAATGCGAGATAAAGATAATCCTTTAAGGGACAATCGCTAAGATAGATCAAGAGAAGCAATTTTCCCAAAGTGAATTCCTTTTTACTACTAACAAATATATACACAGTATTTGTATATAATTGGTGAGGTACATAAAGACAGATAACAGTCACAGGACTATGTTGTTAAATAAATTTTGTCGGACACATGTAAACCTACCGAGGTGTAGTTCCTACATATATATGTACGCTAGCGACTGTTCGTTATAGGCGAGTTACTGATTAACTTATTGTGCCCCACCATGTTTTTGGTTACCGGAAATCGAACCCAGTATCTAAATTCAACTATTTAACTACTACAAACTTAAAATAAAAAGCAAAATACATTTTTTTATTTATTTCAAAGCAAGAGTCTTAAAGGACAATCAACAAAATTATTGATACTTATATATATATTTAAGCCGCCGCTCCGTACTTTTCGAAAGTTTGTTGCAAAGGCAGGATTAAACTTTCCTTCTACTCAGTAATCTACCACCAAATGAGCCTGACACTCGTCTGTCAATAGCCGATATAAAATGTCGTGTTTTAAGTGGCACTTTATAAATATAACACCGGCTATGAATTTTCGCAAACATTAAATAAGAAAAGACATAAATCGCGAAACACCTTTCAATAACAGTTGGATTTGATAATCTACGAGATTTTCAATTGTTTGATCTTTACCCACGGCGCTGGTGATATCTGTTGAATAAATCGCAGGCACGAAAACAAATGAAATAATAATATAGGCTCTAGTAGCACAAAGCGTCTGGTAATATTATTTATTTTCATTCACAATATTTCGGATTGAAGCTTTCTATGAGTAAAATAATTATCATAATTGTGATTTTTAGAAACATTGTACATTCCTAGTGAAAATCTAATTTATTTAATTCATCACTAAATAGGTAGTAAATAATCAAATAATTAGTTCCTAAAAACATGACAAATAAGCATCTATCACTAGTTTATTCTTTATAACATGCACAGAAGGGATGCACAGCGGGTAAACAGTTATGGTTCTGTACCAATTACTTAAAAACCCTCCCCATAACGAGCAGGTGTTCCACGAGATTGCGCGCATTTCACTTACTCTTTTAAAAGCCCGTTTCATTAATTGAAACCATTAATGTTAATTAAGTTTAGTACGTTAACACATAACACTTTATTATACTCTGGATATTGCTATTTTTATTAATATTAAAGCCTTCATTAAATGAGCCTTGAATCAAGCGAGTATTATATTCTGGATTTAAACTCGAAACATACAATTATTATACGATAATATTATGTTTATTCTTATAAAAGGTGTTTTTTCGAGTAATAACCTAAAAAATAGAATTCTTACTTTTGTAATAATGAGTTTTTTTACAAAATGCACTTAGTTAATTGATTTCTTTGAAAAAAAGTCGACTGTGCTGATTGTAGAATATGGCAGTTTACTCTGCATTATTGAATGTAAAGAGTATGCCAAATTTTATACATGTGACGAATTTTAGAATGTAAAATAAATGCTGTAAAGTACAGATTGTTCGTTTCGACTTGTATCTATGGCTATTATAGCACTGTCCATTATCAACGTCCCATCTACCTAAAAAAAAACTAAAAAACCCTATCTCCAAAGAATATAGTAAAAAAGAATTGCTGTAAAAGTTTATTAGATCTACAATTACATAGAAAAATGTTTCAATAAAATACTGTATACCGGATTAAAAGTCGTTTTAATCCGGTTTACAGTATTTTATTTAAATGTGTGATACTCGCGTTAATAAAAGACAATATTATAGAAAAATGTTTTTTTTTAAATTTTGCTTTAGAAAACAGGAAATCTAAAGGGTTTTTTTTTCACTTTCCTTGTTATTAATAATTACACCCATCCCTTTCTAGTCATTCAAAAACAAAGCGATTCTAAGCATTTTCTTAATTGATCTATGCCGCGAGCCGACCTAGAGTCTTATCAAAGTGAACGACGGAAACGCACAACCTGCACATGTGTATGTACATTGTACATCTTTTCCATGTATGGGATACGTCAGTTTATTTATAATGTGAAGCTCTATCAAAACATAACATTAGCATGCAATAACAAAAGGCTAATACATTAAGTGGCTTTGTATCGAAATATTTGTTTTCTCTTTCATCCCAGGCGCCCCAGCAGACCCAAAACAAAGGCGATTACGTACACAAACAACTCCCAAAGCGTATGTAAAGTACTTTCACCCCAAAAGGATACAATTCAATTACTGAAAGCCTTCGAAAGAAATGCTTAAACAATGTTTTTTATTATTGGAATTGGAGATAATATGTTCGTTGATTTGTGCTATGAATTGAAGCTGGTAGATACCTAATCCATAGTAAACTAAACACGGGCTCAATGATGCGTTTGGTAGAACATCTACCTTGCCCACTGCGACGACATCTTTATAATTTGCTATAAGCATGTCTTCCCCGCATCTGGTAACTTCGGGCATGGGATCGGGTGGGAGGAATATCGTAATTTCGACCGGGTAACGAACCATCGTTCAGAGATGGAAAAAGTAGGTCGACAGCGCATCATTCACTGATATTCTGATGCTGAGGTATCACCTATCATCAAGTGAACCTCATGCTCGTTTTAGGATATCTAACATAAAAAAAAATATATGAGAGTTCTCTGCGGAACCCTTACAATTCATTAAGTAATTAATATATTATTTCTAAATTATTTCATTTTTAAACAGTTGCTTACAATATGAAAATATGACTGCCTCATAACAACTGTAGTTAGATTTAGTGAAAAAGAAGATTACAGGAAATCACTCCAGTGAGATTGGTACGGGCGTGACCGATTGAAATGCGTCGAAAACCCCGGTCCGTTTTAATCTTAATATGACCTTTTCAAATCTATCAATACTTTCAGTCTGTCAAAGATACAATGAAAACTCTGAGGTCCCTTATATCACGTTTCACCTGAGTGCGCCTGAGAAGTACTCGCCCCATTATATCGGGTTCAATAAATCACATTTTCAATATATTTATAGATCTTAAATATTCTTCAACCAAAATGATGAAGCTTTTGATGAATGAGAAAAGCTTTTTAACGTTACTTGAACGCGAGTATCACACATTTAAATAAAATACTTTATACCGGATTTAAACGCGATTGATTATTTATAACTTTATATTTATATTATTATATTCTATATTTTCGTTTCAGATGCTTTCCAGCAACTGTGGTCACGGGCAGACTAAAAGGTGACAACTTTGTGATATTTTAAATCAGATATTTAGGAAAGCATCCGAAACGTCGCGTCGCGTCGTGATAAATAATTAATTAATTTATCGAGTTTAAATCCGGTATATAGTATTTTATTTAAGTACATAAAATATATTAAGTACTTTATTATAGTACTCAGTAATTCCAGCCATAATTATAATAAAGATATTTAATTATTTTCATTCAAATATCGTGTTCAATTTGTGCAAAAATCACTCATGTTTCTTTTACGGAGGTTTGCCATCTGCACGGGAGTATTCACTTAAATAACCATTATTATTATCAATTCTACCAAAGTTGTAACCCATGTTTGTATGAAATATCAGAAATATAAAAAATCCAACATTTATTATTAGGTTTCGAGATATTACCATATCGTTTTTCATATCCTACTCCCACATCCCAGATAATACCATATTAATAAACACAAAAACATAATCACTTGCATCCCGTCTGCTCGTGCCAGCAATCATGTTTTTTAATATATTTTATTGTTTATTGGTTTTATCTGTCAGCCGTATTGGTAAGTAAAGCGTTTGTTGATATAAGACTATTATAAAAAAATTGCTTGGTGAGAGATTTCTAGTAACAGTTGTTTCTTAAAATATTTGAAATAGTAATTTTTGATATGTTTTGAAAGTACACCACCGCTCTTTGGATACACCAGTCGATATTTCTTGGCGCACTTAAAGTTGGATAACTTTCACAAAAAAAAATCCAATTCACAAAGCCGGGTTTTAAAAACCAGGCTTCAATTTGCTCTATTTAAATATATTTTTTGATTTTATTTCGTCCCGGTACGGACTTTGTCTTGACCTTCACTTGTTGCTGACTTTTCGTGACCGTTTTTAGCCTTTTTTTGATCGCGAATCTGGTGCACATTTTAAGGAAATTTCCTATACTTTACTATGAAAAACTTGATTTTCAGAAAATTATTGAATCTTTCGTTAAAAACGAAAAATTTTGAATAACCCAAGAACGATAGAGTTTAAGAGAAAAAAAATAGGAATAAAAAAGTTGCGTATTTTCATACTCAATCGCCATTTTCAGAAATTTTCTAGAAGTATATTTTCGAATTTCACGAATTAAGTAATCTATTATACGAGTGAAACGATGAGGAAATTACTGCGTGAAAAAAAACCCACATATATTTTCATTTTATCGACAGATAAAAAGTAGTGCGTTTCGAAGATAATACTTACTTTTACTTTTGAGGTTTCAATAATATACCGATGTGAATTAACTACCGTTTAATTAAAAAATGACACCATAATATTATCCTATGATCTTTCTAAATAGCTACTCTGAACTACGCTATTACCGAATAATAAATGAAAGAGAGAGTAAGAAATATTTAATCGTCATAACAAAACACAATCCTATCCTATCCTACTAATCCTATTATACTTTTACGGTATTTAATGAAACTCTACATAATTATTGTTTATACATCAGAATAAGATAGGCTATAATTTATAACGATATTGAACTAATTGGCCAAATTATAGCGATGAGTGTAGAGTAAGTCGGAAAATATCATGTTATCAGAGAGCAATTTCGCCCAGAAAAGTAGGCACGGGTCAGCTCTCAGCGGTCAACAGTATACATACCTACACAATATTTAAAAAACTTATTATTATTGATTAATATTAAAACTCCTAAGTTATAATACATACACGCATATATAACCTTTAAATGAATGAACAAAAATAAGAAGATAGATATTTAAAGGTATACGTTTTAAATAAAGAGAGCTCAGCCTTAACAAATAAATTATTTGTTCTACGGAAAAGATCCCATGACACTGTTGCGAACACAGAACAGAAGAAGTTTTTCTGTGGTTGCGAAGATCTAAAGAACAAAAATAGCATACATACTGGCAGATATAGATGTTAAATTATTGAGAAGAAAACTCGCGGCTTTTATCTTTTCAGAGCTTTAGAACTGGAACCTTTTTACGGGTGGATAACATTCTTAGACTAGGCGTGTTTTTTTATTAAATCACATGACCACTTCCTTCTCCTGAGTTCAATCGCCTATCTATTCTTAATTAGAAGTAACTGACAGTAGATGGTGTTATTACGTAATTACTACCACGCTTCCACTTGCACTTGCCGCCCGAAGGTGAATTCAAAGTAAATATTTCAAACAACCTCAATTACAAAAGTTGTCCGCATGGTAATCTCTTGCAGATTGCCACCAGTTTCGATATGACTACAATTACAACCAAGATATCCAGAGCTGGATCAAGTTGCACCAAGTGCCTGCCACTTGGATGGACGCACGGCTTAGGTGTCAGCTGGAAGGTATTTGAAGCTAATAATTTGGAGTTAATGTTATTTTTTGATATGGTATGTAACTACCACCGCCCAAGAACATCCGCGACTCAAATGTCTTAGATGCCTTATCGGCCTTATATCCTTGATTACTCTTGACTTTTCATTACCTGCCTTGGTAATTACTAGTTATATATGTTAAGCTTCAGCTCTTTTTGCTAATATTTGACGGGCTCGTTGGCGGGTTCGGTGGGACACCTGCCGTGCGCATAGATGGGTCGTGGGTTCAAATCCCACCGGGACGACATGTTCATAATTTTCTGTAAGCATGTTTTCCCCACGTCTGGTAACTTCGGGCATTGATCGGGTGGGAGGTATATCTAAATTCCGACCGGGTAGCGAACCACCGTTCATAGATGGAAAAACTATGAAGTGCACAATGCGCGTTTTGGTTTCAGTCTATGGATTTCCGAATGCTTGAAATAAAAATTAGGTCGACAGCGCATCCTTGACTGATGTTATGTGGCTGAGGTATCACCTACCATCAAGTGAACCTCATGCTCGTCGATATCTGATATAAAAAAATAAATAATAATAAATGATTATTCAGGAGCAAATTTAGCCTCACCTCATTCAACCAGATTTACATATGTCATGATGGATGTCCTGAAAAATACTCACGCAGAGTTAACTGGAATTTTCACTGGAGTCCACGCCACCTTCTCGCAAGGAGATTTTCACTCGGTCGAAGGTAGTTATTAATTACAAAACGCCCCGGCTTCGCACGGGTGCAAATAGATGAAAAAAAAGCAAAGCCTATGTTACTCGCTGATAATATAGTAGCTTTCTATTAGTGAAAGAATTTTTAAAATCGGTTGAGTAGTTTTTGAGTTAAATCGTAACAAAACCCCACAAATTGAACAAAATGACATAGTACTACCCCTCGCCGTATTGCTCGATGCCCTGCGTGGAGCCACAGCGGTGCGAAGCGGACGGCGTGTATTTTTTGTTTACATTGATATTTTTAATTTCGTAATATCTTTTGAATGGAATGTCCGATTTCAATATTTCAAAAAGTAATCAACAGCTATTGAAACAGTCTTAAATATGAAACAATTTATTTGGATAAGAATTAATACAGAGGTATGGATAGCAGGGTCTGATTTTGATCGGCATTTCTATCAACTTTTAAAATGTACAAAAGTAGTTATAGTAACATAACTACAATAGTTAGACATATGGTCTCGTGAAGTTTTTTTGTAGATATTTATATGTTCTATAATATTGTAGAACTTTATTTTGTTCTATCATCAATACTTTTCGCAGCGCATGCGACGAACAACATTTTTTGGCAAATTTTTTTACACCTCGGGTTGGTTTTAGTAGGAAATTCTAAGGATCTCTATTTTTTTCTAGTAATAAATATAGCCTATGTTACTCAGCGATAATGTAGCTTTCTATTGGTGAAAGAATTTTTCAAATCTGCCAAGTAGTTTCGGAGCCTATTCAATTCATACAAACAAACAAACAAACAAAAAATCAAACCTTTCCTCTTTATAATATTTGTATAGATCAAAAATAATTAATTATCCAAGACTTAACTGAAATAAGAATTGAATGAATAAGAAAAGAATGGATGCCAGAGTCGTACCTTCATATTTAATATAGTTATATATTTAATTTAAATATAAGTTTTTTTTTAATATTTATGGTTTAGAAAGTTTATTTTTAAATGTTTAGTAGTTATAGGATTTTATTAATTATTTTTTATCTTTTGTAATAGTGATAGTTGATGTAATATACAATAAAAATCACATTATTAGTAATTTCAGGCTGTTTGACAGTTTGACAGTTAATTAACTTCTGAAAACCAGTGTTGCAGTTTCTAACTGCAACAAATGCTGATGAAGGGTCCTTTTCGGCATTACACAACATATATTTTGATTTTATTTTATTTAGTTAAGTTCAAAATTTGTATTTACATAACCATTGTGTAATCAAATAAAGTATTTCTATTTCTTATGTCTTGACATCATTATTTAGGTTTATGACTTAATAATAAATGAAACTGAATAAATAAATGGAGACAATGTGTTATTGATAACTATTACAGGTATACCTCTGACCAAGATGCCAGTACAGTGGATGGCATACGAGCCTGATAATAAGCAGAACAATGAAAATTGTATCGTCATGAATTCAAAGGGCACGATATCTGACGTAAACTGTAACGAAGTCTTCCCATACATATGCTACAGGAATAAGAGTGAAAACGATGTGTTGACAGAATGCGGAACAATAGATAAAGGTATGTACATTATATTATTATTTAAAAGACCAATAAAAACAAAAAGTGTAGGATTTTCAAAATATGTAATGGACATGCCCCTGTATCACAACTTATGGTAAATGTCATGTTATAGCTCTGTATTAATGATAACGATATACGAGTATTTTACAATGTTCTATTTATTATATTGGTCCCGCTTTCTCTGAAATTTAAACAGTTAATTTTATTTTTTACTGAGCAGACAGCCGAGCAGGTGGGTTACCTATCGGTAAGTAATCACCACCGCCCATGGATAAAGTAATCACATCCGCGACTTGATAGTCTCAGATGCGTTGTCGTTTATTTAAAAATCTATAGGCTCGTTTTTTGAAACCAGCGAGGTCATCATTAATTGGAAAAACTGAAGGCGACAATTCAATCCACAGTTTTGTTGTACTTGGAATCAAGTTGCGCGTAAATCGCTTGTGCGTAAATGGTGCTTGACTTCCATAAGTCAGGGTGATGCGGATGCAATAGTTGTTTGGTACGGTGATGGAAGTACAGTTATATAGTAAGAATTAGGATTAGTGTCAGTGTTACCTGGTATTGCTCACATCATTTTATTTGTTTAGATTTTATCTCCCCCTTGAGTAATAAAGTCTTGTGTTTATAAGCGAATGTCTCTATATACTCCTGTAATATAGAGATATTCACTTATAAATTAGAGCCTTTATAATTCAGGCTTTATTCCTGTTTACTATATTGAATAACAAATACCAACACGACCCAAAATAAACGTTAATAACTAGCGTAATTTTAAAATTTAACTATGTGTAATTCATACATTCTAGAGTATCATTTGGAGCCTCAAACCGGTAATTGTTACAAGTTCCACCACATTGCTCGCAACTTCACTCGGGCTTTCATGACATGTGCAGCTGAGGGCGCCTACCTCGCCATCATAAATAGTGAAACTGAAGCTAAAATCATAAAAGAGCTTTTCGCGAAATACCCACATAATTCTTTACGTTTCACCCATCATAAGCATGTCGCTTTTGTGGGATTAAATGATTGGGGTGAACGCAACGTCTGGACCACTGTTCATGGTAAGGAGGATACCTATGTTCTTAATTATTATATTTTAGAAACTTTTTTTTTTTTACTTCAATGTTTATAGAAGCCATTGAAAACGATTTGCTATTAGCTCAAAATGAATGAATTCTCTAAAATGCAATGCATAAGTGTTACCACTTTCTCTCATTTACATAATTAATTTTTTTTTATAGAACATGCAATCTATTACTATAATATAACAACCAAGATCTTAAAACTAACCATTAAAAATATTATAAAAATAAAACAATAACCAAGATCTTAACTAATTATAATATATATAAACCCTCAAGAAAACTGCCATGCGGTATGGTTCCCAGGATACTGGCACTATTTCCTCGCTGAATGGCGAGGCTTATTCGCTGGGCGAAATAGGTACCAGCTCTGGGCTCCCCTGAAGCATGGACCAGCCGCATGGACAAATCCTTCACAAATTTTTTCGTATGCGCCGACCAAGGACCCAAAGTTTCAAATGCTAATGCCGTAAATTCGTAAGACCCCATTAAAGAAGAATATTTGCGGCATTTCAGAATTTGGGCCTGATCGGCAGCAGCACCAGGTCTCTGGCACGTAGTCCCTATATGGGATGGTGCCAACGTATCAACGCAAGTAACATCCCACACAAGGACCCGCCCCAAAGACCAGGGTACCAAGGTCGCGCCATCTGGTCTCTTTCCATCGTCTCTGGACATACCAGCTGGTTCCAGAGACGCAGGGATAGAGGCCGAGACAAGAGCCCTCCTTACCAAATCATTGAGAGCTCCATGGCGATAAATCCGCCAAATAATTAATAATAATATTCATAATATGTTCAAACCATTTTTATAGCTCTTTCTAAAAGTTTAGTTATTTCGATAAGACAATACCTTTAAAAGCACTGAATAGCTCTTTTCATCTATTTGCCTTAATTACCCAGTTATTACATGAACTATTTTGTCTAGTGTCCTTCGAGTCGTTTACGTTTTTTATTATAGATTATTGCTACGTTGGTACAAAGACATGGATTGACTGTGTGAAGAATGATATGTGTTTGAAAGGTGTGACTGATGATATGGTGAGTGAAAGGAGAGAATGGAAAAAGAGAACGCGCCGATCCCAAATAAAAGAAGGGGAAGGAAGAAGAAGATTGCTACGTTGGTGCAATGACGCAAAATGCTGGCCAAACGATGCAAATCTATTTTATTATAATTTCATTATCAGGACAGGCAATCGAAGACGCTGGTTATTGGACTTTTGAGAATGGGCAACCTGATGAAGCTCGACCCGGCGAGTTCTGCGGAGCTGTCTTCAGGTCAGGCAAACTGGATGACTTTTGGTGTAACGAGAGAGCGGCATTTATCTGTGAGAAGACAGTAGATAGTTTGTTAGGTGACAGCGAGTGAACTGTTCGCTAGAAGAAATAAAGTATTCTTTTTAATATGCGAAAATCGGTTCATATCGTGTTAGTTATTAAATTCATTGTATTTTTTATTTTCCGCCAAGAATTATAGCTTGCAAATGTTCAATTTACTATTAAATAAACTTATTATACTGCATTAATTATTTAATATTATAACCATTATACCATACATAACCTATTAAAGTGTTAATCCGTATATGTATGTATAATTGTATATATTACAGACGTATCAAAACATGCATACGTTTTGATTCATCTTTCGTTTGCTAACTTTTACAAAAAATCTAAATCCCACATACAATCAGATCTCGAACGGTATTCAAATCAAATCAAATCAAAAGTTTTTTATTTCAAATAGGCCTTTGCAGGCTCTTATGAAACGTCTAGTTGCACGATTCCAAAAAGTGGGTCTCGTGGAGAAGAACCGGCAAGAAACTCCATGGACACTCTTTTCAACAATGGTTTAGCTTACAAAGACTCGGTAACAATAGTAATAATCGGCTGAGAAGTTTATATAATGCAAGGTATACAGAGATTCTATACAATGCAAAAGAAAATTGAGTTTTTACTATTAGTGTAAAATGAGATACACACACTTGCACAGCGCAAGTTGCCAGGGAAGCCGCAGAGATGAATTAGCGCCATACATCTTTATCGTCAACATAGTCTTGGATTTTATAATACGCTTTTTTAATTAAGATTCCTTTGATGACGTTTTTGAACTTTTTATTCGTAAGATCAGTTACACACTTCGGTATTCCACAAGAAGTGTATATCTATACTAATATTATAAAGAGGAAAGATTTGTATTTTTGAATTTTTGTTTTTTTGTATGTTATGAATAAACTCAAAAACTATCACAGGTATGCCTCTACTGGACCGATTTTGAAAATTCTTTCACCAATAGAAAGCTACATTATCAGCGAGTAACATAGACTATGTTTATACAAAACCGTGGTAAGCCGGGCGCGTTGTTAGTTTTTTTATAAAAGCCATCAATTTAAATAACATAACATCTTAAGTATCTTGAAGACTGTGTGTGTGACTGAGGTATTTTATATATTTTAATTCAAGTGTAATCCACTATAAATCTTTGTAGTGTGACTATAAATACACCACCCTGTATTAGTAGTCGTCCTTGTAAGATTGGGTTCAGGTAGGATAAGATTAGTTGTTTGATTAATTAATAGCACTTTAAGCACTTTCGTAATTAACTAACATTAATCACAGACACAGAACACCCTGTTTCCGAATCTCGACTATAAGATACTCCAATTATTTTTAAATGTTCACAAATTCACTGGGCAGTTCAGACTATAAATATTAATAATTTTTGAATTAGTTTTGTTCTTTCGTTAACATAACGTTCATACCAATACGTTTTTTGCTCAACACAATTGGTTTAATTTTGCATTGACAACTAATTATCATTATAAATTCTGCCTGATTGGATGCGTTCTCCTCCGAATATATTTCGTCGATTATTTATCAGGAGTTAAAATGTAATAATTTATTTTAATTTTTCACACACAAACGTATACAAACATAAAGAAAGAACATAGTATGGCTTAAAAAAATAATACAAAAGGCAACCCAACTTAGCAATATGCTGGCTTTGAACAACCTGTGCGAACCTGTGGAACTGGTGAGTGGTGACCCAACGTCACGGCGCCCAAACTACCTGGAGATGTTGAGTTCACTACATCATCAGCGAAAGTATAATGGTATATACAAACTTTTACATACTTACACATCACGACTCTTTCCCATTGCGTTAGGCAGAGATCACAGAATTCCACATGCTCCGATCCTTACATACTATTTTCACTTCTTTCACTTTCACACACAGTCGGTTACGAGTACTTTTGACCAAGCCCTTTTGAAGAATGTCTCCGATCTGATCGAGGTACGTTTGCCAACATAATAACAATAAATGAAATTATTTATTTTATATTGTATAAAGATAACATATTATGAGTTCGGATTTATTTGGAGAAACAAATGTTTCATCACTACATTAAGATTCCTACTCAACACTATTTCGTGCCTTAATTAATTAAATGTCACGAGTAATTAATCGAATTCTTATTTCAGTTTATACGATTTTATTAACTTTTTTATTCTGATTGAATTCACGTAGCCGGCCGTAAAAATAGCCATAAAAGCATTTGTCAAGCTTTAATTTGTGGCCCTCTTTTATACCTATACTTTGTAAAAAAGTAAACATAGTTTTCGCCATCGGCTATCATGTTACGTACCTACTTAGTTCCGCTCACATCACCTGCATCACTTCAAAAATCTTAAGAAGCTTATGCCTCGCAAAACCCATGGAAGTAGCATACTTCAGCAATATTGTCCATTAATAAAAATTGTACTTATTCCTTAAAGTAACCTGTACTTATTCGGCAAAGCACCTGTTCTATCCGAGGTGCCAGTGACAACTTTCCTTCATGTAACCCGACTGGTTATTCGCCCTTCAATTAAAAATACCTCCAAGCAATATTATACGATTTTTCGATAGATCATCTCATACATATAAATATTTTCCTTATAATAATAATACGTTATTAGAAGTGCTCGCGTTCTGTACTGAATATTCTAAAGCTTGCAAGCTCAGAGCGACTTCCTGTGTCTATTATTAATTTAAATAAATAAAGCACATTTTACTGATAGTAACAAAGCTGTTACTTATTAGCCTAAGGAGTTTGAACCCAGCGGTTAGAACGGGCTGATAACTTAGAGGTGAACGGATCCATTCCTTTGCCGACCGCTCAAAGATGGCTGCTATCTAGATTAAACTGTCTTACTGAATAGTAAGAGATTCTTTTTAAAGCTTTTGTTGCTATTTTTACAACTGTCTATGGGATATTGTTTATAATCAACAACAATTGTCTTTTTATTATAGATAGACTAGCTGACCCGGTGAACTTCGTACCGCCTAACAGTCATTCTCTATAATATTTTTTGATTCCATATCGATTCAAGTATTTTCTATTTATTTAATTATCAGTATATGACGGGAGCGTTGGCGCGTTTGAATCCCACCAGGACGACATGATTACAATTTTCTATAAAAAATTCTTCCCCACGTCAGGTACACTTCGGGCATTGAACGGGTGGGAGGAATATCGAAATACCTACCGGGTATCGAACCACCGTTCATAGATGGAAAAACAAATGGATTTCCAAATGCTCGAAGTAAAAAGTAGGTCGACAGCGCATCATTGACTGATGTGCTGTAGCTGAGGTATCACCTACCATCAAGTGAACCTCATGCTCATCTGTCGATATCTAATATTAAAATAAAAATCAATATCTTTCTAGATTTGAATATGCTATTTCTCCACTTCTATGCTATAATATCCAGTATGTTTTTGATTTGCAGTGGACATAAATTATAATTTAATAAATTTTATAAAAAATAATTATTATTATTATTATTACAATTATTAATAGCGAGCGTGACGTATCCAATACGGAAGAATGGTGAAGTTACAAACCTAACTTATGTTTCTATATAATTTTTATTCCATGTTTTTTTCCGATATTTTGTTAGTTATTTGGAGTGAATACTAACCCAACAAATAAGCGATTATTGAGTTATAAATGATGTAACTAATCCGACTTTGTTATATGTATTTAAAATACATTGAAAAAACGAGCATAAGATTCATTTGATGGTAGCTGATATTTCAGCCACAGAACATCAGACAATAATAGCCTTTCGAACTGTTATTTTTACATTATTTATTGTTAATTTGAATACTCATAGATTGAGCCCCCAACCCCTGAAACGCACACTGCATTTCTCGGTATTTTCCATCAATTTTTCTTGTTTGGAAAACGCATTACCTATCCTATTTGGGTGAGTTTATAATTCCGCATAACATTAGGTATAATCATACAAAGGTAACATCATAATTAATATTATTCATACTCAATTGAAACGAGACACAGCCTAAACTAATGTTATTCTAATTTTGGATATACTAAGATCTCTTGTAGGCACTGGAGGTCACCTTAATTCGATTATTCAAAGTAGAACCGCATAATCAAGATATATTGTTGCTTCATCGTAATTACTCGGTCCATATCTAATATTGACTTTATTCAAATAAGCACGTACAAGACAAGCTTGTATCTACCTTCAGTTACTATTGGTTAAGATAAATCTTAAGTTGGTTAAGTCCCAATTCTTGACTTGAACTTGACTTCATAGGACTGCGTCATGCGACTCCGAAGTTACCAGACGTGGGGAAAACATGCTAACAGAAAATTATAAACATGTGTTCCCGGTGGGATTCGAACCCACGACCCATCGATGCGCACGCAGGTGTTCTACCGAACGCGCCAACGAGCCCGTCAAATGCACTTCACGGATTTTCCCTTGTATCAATTCCGGTCGTAAAACAGTCGGTTACAGTCGTACAGTCGGTACAGAAAATTATAAACATGTGAAACCATAAACACAACTTACATACAAATTTTCACCTCCATTGAACTCCTGGAAGTGAGTCTCATAGAAGGCAAAATAAAAGTTTGTTCTAAACAGCTAATGATGATGATATTGCATTTGTTTTTGTCATTAACAGTTAGTAAGTAGAGTACTGATGTAACTTTTGGTCAGTCGTAATTAAAAACAAAAATGTGTTTATCTGTAAAAGTAAACTCCCTGTTCTTACTGTCTTACTGTCTCATATTAGGCATTTCTGTTTCAGTCCATTAATTTCCGAATGCTCAAAGTTAAAAGTATACATATTGTTGCGAGCTATAGGGGTTCGGGATAAATAAACACCGCTCTTCTACACTGAGGATTTATTTATAACAAAAATAATCAAAAGAAATTGAATTAAAAAAATAATAAACTAAAACTTCACTAAGAGAAATATTGAACTAAAAGAAAACACTAAACCGCACACAAAACACTGACTCTTATACTCTACTGGCTCTCGAACTATCGCACTTTAATCTCTCGTAAATCGCTGTTGTTGATCTCTTGGTATCGCTTCCAAAACTGACTAACGTTGCGATTGTTCCCGCTTATATAACCCGCTCGTATTGCGTCTCTAATATTCTCGAACATACACGCGGTTATACGCTTACGCAAAGTTTACTGGAGGTTTCTAGGCGATGAATACTCCCGCGCTATTCGCGCGCGCCTTTCTCTCTTTTGCACAATATTCCGTCCCCGTCGCACGCCATTCAGAATGCGAGTATCTCTGTCGCACACCGTATGCGTCCTTGTCACACATCGTTTGAATGTTCGATCTTCTATCTCTGTCTGCTATGTGCATGTCGTCCCTGTCACACATCGTTTAGAATGTTCGGGGGGCCATAACCAGTCCAAAGATGTTTCTCGAACTTTCTTCAGCCTATCTCCGTAACACTACCCCCTCCTTAGACATGCTCGTCCCGAGCATCATTAGATCCTTTGTAGGGTGCCAAACGATTTACATGAACAATTTTTGGCGCGCTCCTTGTACTACCCATCTTCTTTATGCGATAAGTGACGTCATTAATCTTTGTAATAATTGTGTATGGGCCGTCCCAATCAGCTTGAAGTTTTGGAGACTTTCCTTTACGTTTCACTGGATTATGGAGCCAGACAAGTGAACCTTCTTGAAATTCTAAGTGATGAATTTTCCTGTCATATCGAATTTTTGAATTCTCACTCATTTTACTTTCTGATACTCTAACATGTTCATGGATCTCATGCAATTTATTACGTAAGTCTGCTGCATAATCTGTGATACTCTCTGGTGAATCTGGTGGTCGTCCTGTGATGATATCCGCTGGTAATCTGAGCTGTCTACCGAATATGGCTAAGGCAGGTGTTACATTCGAGCTTTCATGAACTGCAGATCGGTATGACAAAAGGAATAATGGAATGTACTTGTCCCAGTCTTTTTGATGGCTATCTACTAACTTTGCTAGGTGTCTCTCTAAGGTTTGATTAAATCTTTCAACCATACCATCTGATTGTGGGTGGTACGGCGTCGTCCTAGTTTTATGAATTCCCATTATTCGACACATTTCTTGGAAAAGTTGTGACTCAAAATTTCTTCCTTGGTCACTGTGTATTTCCAAAGGTACCCCGAATCTACAGAACACTTCCTCCACTAGTACCTCTGCTACTGTAGCTGCCTCTTGATTAGGAATCGCGAATACCTCAGGCCATTTAGTAAAATAGTCCATTACTACCATGATGTACTTATTTCCCTTCTCTGATAACGGAAAAGGTCCAGCTATATCAACCGCTATTCTTTCCCATGGGGCGCCAATGTTGTACTGTTTCATTCCGGCTCTAGTTCTAGTCTGTGGGCCTTTAACAGCGGCACAAACTTTGCATTTCCGAATCCAATCTTCAACATCTTCGCGGCAGTGTATCCAATAGAACCTTTCTTTGATTTTCATTAGAGTTCTTTTAACTCCTAAGTGTCCGCCAGACGAACCATCATGAAACATTTCCAATATGTCACGAATCTTGGATCTAGGTACAACTAACTGCAAGTGAGATGCATCGCCGCGGGCGTTTTCCCATTTGCGACACAACACACCGTTGTGCAGCATTAAGCTATCCCATTGAGCCCAATAACTTTTGGTTATGGTGCTTGTAGAAGCAATTTCATTCCACCGTGGCTTGACATCAGAAGATTTCATCCAATCCAAAATCGGTTTAATGTCGCTGTCCTGATGTTGTGCTTCCATAACCAACTCCCCACACCAGTCTGGGCTTATGGTGTCTGTCCTAAGTATCCTCACGTGAGCAAGCTCTCTCCCCTCGTGCCTCGTACAATATTTGCAGTCGACATCACATGGCCTTCTAGATAAGGCATCTGCGTTGCCATGAGCTCTTCCCTTACGATGCTCCGTAGTAAAATTGTACTCTTGCAGTTGTTCAATCCATCGTGCCACCTGTCCTTCCGGATTCTTAAACTGCAGTAGCCACTTCAGTGCAGCGTGATCAGTTCTAAGACGGAACTTACGTCCGAGCAGGTATTTACTAAAGTGTTGCAGTGTCTTCACAACGGCTAGAAGTTCCCTTCGAGTGACACAATAGTTCCGTTCAGGTCTTGACAAGGCTTTACTGAAGTATGCAATCACTTGTTCATGATCGCCTTTGACTTGCGATAGTACCCCCCCAATGCCGGTACCACTAGCATCTGTGTCTACCACAAATTCACACTCTCGGTCAGGGTAGCCTAGGATCGGAGTTTCACAAAGTCGGTTCTTAAGCTCTTTAAATGCAGTTTCACACTCTTCATCCCATGTGAATTGTCTTTTCTCTTCTGTAAGTCTATGCAATGGCTTCGCGATATCCGCAAAGTTTTTTACAAATCTTCGGTAATAGGAGCATAGACCCAAGAAGGCGCGTACTTCAGTTTTATCTTTAGGTACTGGCCAATCCTTAACAGCCACTATCTTCTGAGGGTCCGTTCGAACACCATTTTCAGATATGACATGACCCAAATAACTAACCTTTTTTTTGAAAAACAAGCACTTCTTCAGACTAAGTTTCAGGTTAGCCTCCCGCAATCTAGTGAGTACCCGTCGTAGATTTCTAATATGATCATCAAAATCTCTGCCAATGATGACCACATCGTCCAGGTATACTAAACAGGCTTCTCCTGTCAGTCCTGACAGAACTCTTTCCATTAATCTTTCAAAAGTCGCTGGTGCATTGCAAAGCCCAAATGGCATTACCTTAAATTGATATAACCCTTTCCCTGTAGAGAATGCTGTCTTCTCCTTGTGGTTGGGGTCAATTTCCACCTGCCAGTAGCCACTTTTTAAATCTAAGGTGGTGAACCATTTTGCCCCGTTTAGCGTATCCAAAGTGTCGTCTATTCTTGGTAGAGGGTAACTGTCCTTCTTTGTGATGTCGTTTAAGCGTCGATAGTCAACACAAAACCTCAAACTGTCGTCCTTTTTCTTCACTAGCACCACTGGAGAGCACCAAGGGCTGGATGATGGCTCAATAACATTATTGTCTACCATTTCTGTCACCATCTTGTCTACCTCCTTTTCATACGCGACAGGTACCCGGCGTGGTCGCAAACGTATCGGCGTTTCCGTTCCAGTCTCAATTCTATGCTTAACTATGCCAGTCCTTCCTAGTTCTCCATCATTAGTTGCGAAGATGTTAGAAAACTCCTTCAACAGTTTTTCTGCCTTTGACATCTTTTCCGGTGACAAAGTTTCCTTACAACTCTCGAGAACTGGTTGAATTATATTCCGGTCTTGCTGCTTACTACTGGTCTTTGAAACCCCCGTAGTAATTAATCTTTGGAGATCGTAATCACCTTTTGATGAAACTCCTTTTAAAGAGACTTCATGTGCTCCACATTTGAAGATTCCGCTTTCCAAATCAATTTTACAGTTATAGTGTTTCATGAAATCTAGACCGATAATACAGTCATCAACTATATCAGCAAAAACAACTGTATGTCTATAAAATTTTCCACCAATTTTGAAGGTGGCGACACCCTCTCCTCGAACGGTTATGTACTGGCCGGTAGCTGTAAGGAGCTGAACATTGCCACCTGAGGGTCTCTTATAAAAAGGTTTCAGAAGTTCGTATCTAATCACCGTTCGTGAAGCTCCAGTATCGAGGGTCAGCTCACATTTAGTTCCATTAATCACCCCATCGATGACTAAGGTATTCCCATCTTGCGTCTGAGAGATCATAACTTTTGGGGCCTTCCTCACATTACCGGCCAGCACCCGCCCCGCGGTCCTGGCTTCTACTCGTTTCCCTGCCGCTCTTCTGCGGCAGCTCCTGACACATCTGCTGCAGGAGAAGCAGGAGATTCTCGACGTCTACGTTCCATATTGCCTCGATATTCTTTCTTGGGGCATGAAAACCTCATATGCCCTACCTCCCCGCAGATATAACATGTAGGCCCACCTCGTGGTTTAGTTTTATCTGCTACCGCCCTAATACGATACGTTCGCGGGTCTCTGCGGATTGCTTCCACTTCCAGAGCGTGCGCTAGAGCATCTTTCATGGTTTTGTGGTGGCCAAGTCCTACAGTTGTCTTAACCTCTCGGTCTCTGATACCATCTATAAAGGCTTGCACTAATACGCTGTCAGCCACACATGGTGAGGATGAGTATGCCTTCCTTACTAGCTTCTCAATTTCGAGGCCCCATTGCTGTAGGCTCTCGTTTGCTTGCTGCACCCTCTCCTTTAACTGAGCCCTGTAGACGTGTTCTAAGTGCGAGTCTCCATAACGTGACTCAAGGGCATCTATGAGTCGCTCTAATGTCACCTCACCCGTCATGGTCTCTAAAACAGTAAGGGCTTGGTCTCGCAGTCCTAACATGAGAGCAGTCACAGCCTGTTTTTCTGTCCAATTGTTCGCCTTTGAAACGGTCTCGAACTGAAGCTTGTAGGCTCCCCAGGAAGAAGACCCGTCGAAAGGGGGCACCTTCAGTTTGCCAGTTGGTGAAACAGTTGTAACTACTCCAGTAGTTTTCAAGCACTGAATTTCCTTTTCCATAATGAGCATTTGCTTATCATGTTTAGAAACTCTGCTATCCAGGTTCTCTGTCTGTGATTCCTGTTTCGATACTCTGCAAGATAGGTTGTTAAGGTCTGATTCTAAATTCTCAATTTTTTCTTTAACATGCACTCTTAATATAGCTATTTGTTCTTCGATACGGTGAGTCTGTTCCTGCAGTAATTGACGGTTCTGTTCTTCCTGGCGGCGTGCCTGTTCTTCCAGTCGACGTGCTTGTTCCTCCAGTAATAGTCGGTTCTGTTCTTCTTGTCGGCATGCTTGTTCTTCCTGCCGTCGTGCCTGTTCTTCTTGGCGGCGTACCTGTTCTTCCTGGCGGCGTGCCTGTTCTTCCATCATCTGTTGTAGTGCAAGAAGTAGGTGGGAAGAATCATCGCCTATAGCACGACTGGCGTCGAAACTCTGAAGCCTGGCAGCGTCACGTGCTACCTGCGCCCTTGTCTGTACTCCTGAAGGCGTCGCAGATCCTCGTGATGACGTGCCTGTTCCTCCTGATGACATGCCTGTTGTACCTGAAGACGTGTCTGTACTTCCCTCGTACTCCTCTTGATCGTTCCTCGGAGTGATTGGCATTTTTATCCCGCACTTCTGACACCAAAATGTTGCGAGCTATAGGGGTTCGGGATAAATAAACACCGCTCTTCTACACTGAGGATTTATTTATAACAAAAATAATCAAAAGAAATTGAATTAAAAAAATAATAAACTAAAACTTCACTAAGAGAAATATTGAACTAAAAGAAAACACTAAACCGCACACAAAACACTGACTCTTATACTCTACTGGCTCTCGAACTATCGCACTTTAATCTCTCGTAAATCGCTGTTGTTGATCTCTTGGTATCGCTTCCAAAACTGACTAACGTTGCGATTGTTCCCGCTTATATAACCCGCTCGTATTGCGTCTCTAATATTCTCGAACATACACGCGGTTATACGCTTACGCAAAGTTTACTGGAGGTTTCTAGGCGATGAATACTCCCGCGCTATTCGCGCGCGCCTTTCTCTCTTTTGCACAATATTCCGTCCCCGTCGCACGCCATTCAGAATGCGAGTATCTCTGTCGCACACCGTATGCGTCCTTGTCACACATCGTTTGAATGTTCGATCTTCTATCTCTGTCTGCTATGTGCATGTCGTCCCTGTCACACATCGTTTAGAATGTTCGGGGGGCCATAACCAGTCCAAAGATGTTTCTCGAACTTTCTTCAGCCTATCTCCGTAACAATATCCATAATATCTGTGTATCATTGAATAATGCTCTTCGAATATGGTATCACCTACCGTCAAGTGCGCCTCGCACATTATCTATATATATAAAAGAGATTCCCACCTATATATTGACTCATCACGATATCTCTGGAACCATAAGGCGTAGCGACTTGAAATATGGTAGGAATATTCCTTTCGCCGAGTAGAGGTCAGCTAAGAACGGATTTTACGAAATTCAACCCACAAGGGGGGTTGCGGGGGCAATTGCTAGTCTTATTATAAATTCTCGAGGCTTTTTTTAAAAAAACTTAATTTTTAAATAGGTATGTTTTAATGAAAAACGATCCTTAGTTAATCTACTCGTGTGTCATTGTTCGCTGTGTAATTTACAATTCATGTAATTCACATACATTATCGTGTTGTGTGAGGGATGTCAAGAAATAAATTACGATTGAAATATTTTATTAATTCGAACAAACAACTAACAAAGCACCACTATGTATTTCAGAAAGAAACTGCATTTTATTTCATTTAGTTCGAGAGTTATTGCAATAAATTAATATGATTAAATATATGATTGTGATATGGTTATAATAATTGTAGAAAATCTGGATCTATAGGTATTATTATTATTTAATTCCATTATTAAATAGCTCTTCTAATATCACTTCATTTCTATTCTATTATTACCTTACTTCTTCTGATCTGTGATTATCACCGTCTACATAATATGAATAACGGACCATGTCTAGCTTGGCATTATCACTTGTTTCAGAAAATCAAAAAACTAAATTTATCAAGTTCAAAAAGTCAAACTACAAGTTATTAACATATATTTTTTTAAAGAAAGTGCAATTAAACGTTATCAAAATAGACATAACATAATTAAAGAAAAGTGACAACCCTAGGCTAAGGGACCTCGCAACGATTCAATTATCCCAGCTTTGTTTACAGAGGTCCAGAGATCTTATGTCCGGTTTAAATAAATTCAACAAATAGATAAAGTGTAAAGAAAGAGTGGTTGTGTGGTTTTAATAGAAATGGAATAATTTATTAACGGCTGGGACTAATCTGGGACCTTACCGCGATCTCCTATATCAGTATTATTGCAACAGTCCTTGACGATAGTATTAAAAACTTTTTTATACATAGTGTCATTTTTATACTTTTTATTATAGTAGTCAGTGGCGGCGTAAGGCGTGGGCGACGTGGGCCACCGCCTACGGCCTCGCGACCCAGGGGGCCTCGCGCCCCGAAAATTTATGCGAATGCGCCAAAAAAAAATTTTGCCAAAAAAAGCCATTTTTTGCAGAGGGCCCCGCAAAATGAATCTTGCCCACATCAAATTTAGGTCTTACGCCGCCATTGATAGTATTATTATCTTTGTTTAGATTTTACTTTTCACTTCATGTCACTGATCAAAAACGATTACACGTATTTTCCGAATTCTTAACATTCTTTCAATCCTCGAACCCAGTACCAGCGAATTCAACGTCAACAGATAGTATTACTTATTTTGTAAAGAGATCTACTATCAGGGGCGGATTTGAAACGCTGCCCGTCCTAGGCCTATGTAACATTGCCGCTACTCAACTGAAGCACAAAATTGAATGATATACGAGAATTAAATTAAAGTAAAATATAAGGATAGTCTGTATGTAATAAGTTACATAAATCAGTGTTGTTAGATACTGATGCATACCGTTATTATTTGTGAGTTACTAAACGTTGAAGTATAAGCTTACAGAGTTCGGCCGCCCCCGAAATTTTGCCGCCTATTGGGAAACCCGCCCTTAGCTACAATAAGTCGAAGACTTGAATAATCCTGAATCGGCTATCTTAGTGTTTCCGAGCGCTAAGTATACAACACCTCGACATCAACCACTGGGGCCTTACTTTTAGTTAGTTGTTCGATTGGTCGAGGATCCTTTAGGTTTCAGGAAAAGCACACATTTCATCCAAAGTGTTTCACGCTGTGACGTTCTCTATTTTCCAGTTCCTGAAGTTCCTAGTACAAATCTCTGGTTGAAGAAAATATGGTCTTATAGAAACATAGTAGGTACTAGGTATGATCTATTTTATTTGTTAAGAAAGCTATTATAATTATTTATGTTTAGAATATAAACCTCTTTTAAAGAATTCTTATTTTGATGCTACCACTTGTAACCATTCCATTGGTTACCTTAAAATAGGTCGACTATATATATTATATATATAGGCATCATTGACTGATGTTCTGTGGCTGAGGTATCACCTACCATCAAGTGAACCTCATGCTGTCGATATCTAATATAACATAACCTGACTGTCCTACTTTATATTCCTTTTTTTTATATTTCCTTTTTCTCATTAAATACTAGACTTTTCTCGCGGATTCACTTGTAAGGATATATTGGAGTGTTTTCTTGAAATACTGTATCTTTCTACCTATTGTCTAATGAGACATAGTAACTATTTTTAAAAAAAGAGCAGACAAAACAGATGAGACATCCGAATCAAATGTCTTCATTCTATAAAATTTTCCAAAATGTTTTTGCAATTATAATTAGTTTATTGAACATTCGATGACGTCTAACCATTCTTACAAGACACGCTTTTAAAATATTTTCAAGACAAAATAATATATTGTGTTCTATAAAAATGCAAATGGCTCGTCACCTGATGATATTAGAGCGAAATCACATTTAGAAGATAATGGCGCCATTCGGCTCGCGACAAGATTGGAAGTGTGAAAGGCTTTTAGATACATATATACTATATAAAATTATTTTTACTATACGTACCAGGGTGAATCAAAAAGTTCTTAGAAGTGCATATATATGAAACCTTTCTGGATCAAGTTCGATATTCAAATTAAAGAGTGTCTATCACACTATATTTATGCAGACTGTCACTTGTTTTTGTCAGTTCGTTCGCATGTAATAAATTTTTTTGTGCAACGAGTTGCTAAAAAGTCAAAATTATGGATAAAAGTGAGTTACGTGCGGTGATAAAATATCTCAGTTTGAAAAAAATGTCTACGAAGGTATTTTTTTTGGACATTCAGCAGACATTAGGGGGTGATGCTGTACCCTATTCTACGGTTGCGTACTGGGTGGCTGAATTTAAAAGATGTAGATCAAGCTGTAAAGATGACCCGCGTTCTGGGCGGCCTTCAACCTCCGTTACAGAAGAAAATGTCAAAAAGGTTGAGAATTTGGTTTTGGAAGACAGAAGAATGACTATAAAACATATAGCTGAGATCCTAAAGATATCTTTTGGTAGCGTTCAATCCATTTTAATTGATTCACTGGGGTTCAAAAAAGTGTCTGCAAGATGGGTGCCACGAATGTTAACCGACGAAAACAAAAAGCGACGTTTGGAAATTTCCAAGCGTAATCTCGAAATGTTCCAGCGTGATTCGGATAATTTTTGCCGTCGTCTTGTCACCATGGATGAAACGTGGGTCCACCATTTTGATCCTGAAACTAAAAGACAAAGCATGTCTTGGAAACGACCATCCTCTCAAAGGCAAAGTTATGGCCTCTGTGTTCTGGGATAGTGAAGGAATCCTTTTTATTGATTACATGCCAAAAGGCCAGACGATTACTGGACCCTATTATGCAAATTTAATCCCGAAAGTGCGTGAAGCGATTAAAGAAAAACGTCATGGAAAACTGTCGTTGGGCGTGTTGTTCCTTCAAGATAACGCTCCTGCTCATCGATCGGAAGTTGCGCTCAACGCAATCCGCTGTGCTGGCTTCAATCTCCTTGACCACCCACCATATTCTCCGGACTTAGCCCCAAGTGATTTTCACTTATTTCCAAAATTAAAAGAGGAAATTCGTGGAACAAAATTTCACGATAATGACGCGGTTATAGCTGCCGTAGAGGACTTTTTCGAGAGTCAAGAAAATAATTTTTTTTCACAAGGAATAAGGAAGTTAGAAACGCGTTATTCTAAATGCATTGCATTGGAGGGAGATTATGTAGAAAAATAAAATATTATTATTTAAATCTTTGCATTTTTTAATATTGATTCCAAGAATTTTTTGATTCACCCTCGTATGTACGGGGTTATTAAAAACAACCTTAACTCCTTTTACGTTTTAAAACAGATTAAATCTGTCATTTTTCTTTTCACAATAGCAGTTGTATTCAGATTTTGCCATTCAACCACTTGTTAGATGAAGTAACCGTTAATATATTGTAATTAACGGAATATAATATATTTAGTTATTTCCATCTGACGTGTGACAACCGTAATCTATCCTTTGATGTTTCATTTTCAACAGGGAATTTAATATTAATACGGGTTAAGAAACGGATTGTACTGTATGTCTGCTGCTTCTTTATAAAGATCTAAATAATAAATAAAAATAATTAACAATCCAATTTTGATAATATTCAGCCACTGCCAATCTATATCATACATATAATAAAACAGTAAAATTAAAATGTCTGTACACTGAAATTTTTGCAAAAATATTTTTGAATGTTCTGTCTGTTTCACGCTCAATTTCGAAGAAACTGGACTGTTTTTCATGAAGCTTTAGTTTAGTCTAGGCCAGGTCATCATTAAAAATTTGTTTCATCGAATTAGCTTTCTTAAAAGCTCAGCTGAAGATGAAGCCCACGCGAATGAAGTCGTGAGCATCAGCTAGTGTATAAATACATACTTAATACTTCTGTGGCAGTATCGAAAACAGTGTGTATGACAAAGGACGAATCGGTGGGCGTCCATAAACACTTTCTATAACAATAATTAGGTACAATATACCTAAGTACATACCTCAAATGTTCGGCGAATATATGCGTCCTTGTGGTATGGCTGTCAGTATTATTATAATAAAAGGAGGGCGCCCTTAAGAGGATAATTTTAATTATTACAACTTAAAGATAAATATAAAAAGGGAAACTAGAAATAAGTACGTCACCACAGCAGCAACCAGAACAGTCTCCATATACGAATATAAGTCCATTACACGCACTATCACACGATTATTAAATAACAATATTAAACATTTATATCGCGGCGTGAATATTAATTATTAAGCGACCGAAACTTCCATAAGAAGCTCTTTTCACAATTATTAGAACACACGAGCACGCCTCAATCCACCAGGTTAGAAAAATTACCACCATGACAAACTCGGCTCGACTGTCAAGAGTATATCGCGGTTATATTATACTACCCTCAACATTTAATTTATTAATAATGTTCTATTCCGAACACAGTGCTTTTTCTATTCAGCTTCTTTATGAGCATTCTATCTAATAATATTAGACATTATCATATCTCAAACGAACTCAGTCAGAGTCACCCCACAGCGACCGTCGCAATAGTGCATGTAAAACAAAAAAAAATGTAAAATATTGTTAACTGCTATTAAATCAGTAGTAAAAAATTCTTCGATACTTCGATCTGGTCTTGTCAAATCTTATAATTTCTGGCATATTGAAATTTGTATCATACAATTTATCGACCGTATGCTGTCAATATTATAATATATAGGTATATTATTAACAATTTTTTTTTTCGCTCCAACAACTTATCTCTTGTAGATTTTTTTTTTATATTCCAATATGTATATTTATATGAATTGATGAACTTGGATTTTCAATTTATTAATAAATATTATATTAAAAAAATATGTTATTTTTTGGAAGACTTAGGAGATATCGACAGCTTTCCTGGTTAATAAATGACAATGTAATTTTATTTCATTGAGTTTGAGCTGATGACAAACGTGGAAGGTGGCCATAAGCACTGAATCATAAACAATGTAATCTCATCTCATTTGCTCATTTGAATCACCTTGATAAAGAGTCACAAGATGGCAGATAAAATCTTATTTACATGCTAATGTTTGTGTCCTAGTTTTCAGATTTGGCCCGTATTTTACAGACGATATTCAAAATGAAAATTGTTCTTGAGAACTGTCAAAATTTAAAATATTTATATAGAAAAAAGGTTTCTCAAACAAGTCCTTATACTCTTTTTATACCTGAACCTCCAAAACAACTTAAATAATATTTAATAATTTTTGTTTCATCGTAATTTACAGAGGGCGTAGCGACACAAGTCGTGGACAGCAGTAGTGGTTAATAAGTATCTTCTTCTTCTTAAATATTCCTAGATTCTTATAGCTTACAAAAAAAAATGACTCTTTTTTAAATTAGAATTGCGAATATACATAATATATGTACATCCGCAATACCAGAGTTCTTAAGGATGCGTGGCCGACCTTTAAGGTAGGAATAAGCCCGTTTATAAAATGTCGTATAAATCCTTTTTATGTTCAAGATGACCAAAATATGTTTACAGCATCAGTACTTCCTACAATTTGAAACAAACATGACGTGATTCCGATCCACTTTAGACTAGTTTTAATCTGTTTTCTCATTATATTGTTTTGCATATAAAATGAAATCACTTTCATATAGGAAATATTTACGTGACGTCACTTATACTATACCAGAAGTAATTTCCCGCGAGACGAACTTGTATCGCTGTCAATTCCTCACCTCTTGCTATCAGGCTTTTGACACAGTTTATGTAACCAGTAAGGATACTTTATAAGGGCAATAAAAATATTTTATTGCTTTTTACAAAGTATTCTAGCGTGGTAATATAAATGTGCCGCACACTATAAGATTATTATTAAAATAAAATACTTTATACCGGATTAAAATGCAAATTATTATTTATCCCGATGTTTCGGTCGGACCGTAGTCACGGGAAGACTGAAAAGCATCCAAAACGTCGGAAAAAATAATAAATCGCGTTTTAATCCGATATATATGTACATAATATTTTATTTAAATGTATGATACTTGTTAATAAAAGACAATATTAATGTTTTTACCCTAAACGACACTAACAACATTGAATTATGTCAAAAAAATTTAATCTACAAAGGTTAATTAAACCTAAAATTAAATAATAAAATTAAGTCGTTGATCATAAAATGGCCGCAGTCTCAGCATTAAAGCCTCACTAATCTTATCATTTAATAAGTCATATTTAAATCTACAGAGAACGACTAGCTATCAACCACAGTTCATCACAGCGTTTGTTAATAATGTTCCAACTGCTCGAATCAATCTGTGCTCGTTATAACAGTCTTATATTTTGACGGTTTAATCACGCTCTGCACAGCCTGAGTGATGGCGGTGTTTTGCGACGACTCAGCTATTTATTTTATTTGTAAATTATACAAAATAACGTACATTTAAGAGAGTTATCAAGCATAATGTTGTGACAAATAACGAATGAGAGGCTTTATACCTCAAACCCATAAGACGGAGGATGTTCTTTAAATAATAAAGAACAAGAATTGTAAAAAGAAAATGTATTTATATTGTATATGCTGAGGAAAGCCGCTAGTGAATACACAGGAGTGATAACGCAATCAAAATATAACACATCTTATCCTACTTCCTTAATAATATTATAAATGTGAAAGTTTGTGAGGATGACGTGTTGATTGGAATTTTGTCACTCTTTCGCGCAAAAACTACTGAACGGATTGTGATGAAACTACAGTACAGTATTGTTATAGACTAATTTCTAACGATATTGAGTTAATTTGCCAAATTATAACAATGTCATGTATGTCAGAAAAAAACCTGAAAATATAAGAAAGTCATGATTCGGTGTAGTCTAGGTAATGATTCTGTTGGGAGATCGCGAGATGATGACGTTCTAAGACAAAACAATTACTTTGCGGTCTCAGAAGGAGTCAGACACGACCCCATGCGGTGGGTATAAATGAGGATTTCTCACGTAAATAAAATTCTTAAGTTTATATGTACCTAAGCCAGAAAACAAGTTCAAATGTAAACTTAGAACTGTAGCATCTTAGAATACCTTCTACAGTCGCTAGAGACAATATAGACAGATATTTCTAACGCTTAAGCAAAGTTTGGGTTCCAACTAACTTAAGCTATGTAAGCTAACACAAAATCTCTTAAAATATTGCGTCTGTGCTCTTTTAGGAAACTTTAAACGATTTATTATGATTAAATTAACTATTTAAATTGTATTGTCAACGTTTAAACCTTTTTTTAAGCTATTGCAATATAATATCCTCATTATTTTGATAAAGGTTTTGAGAAGGTAATTACAGTGTTATTATTTATTATAGGCAAATACTTTGCCAAATGGCTGACTTGGCCGACCAGCCAGCAGTCCTTTCTATAAGATCCGTCCGCATCCCTTCGCACTGGTGCAATGTAGATGTACTATGTATATTGTATAGTATACACCAAAAAAAAATCGGTCGAGTAGTTTTTGAGTTAAATCGTAACAAACAAACAAATCTTTCCTCTTTATAATATTATATGTAGTATAGATAAAGATATAATTCTCGGTGTTACCAGTTCAAGAGCGCCGTTATTTTATTGAACCCGAAAAAGCAATTACAGTCAAATTTATCATACGCCACTTAAGAGTATTGCAAATGAAAAACGTGACAAAACGGATTATTACAACGATCAGAAATCTTAGTGAAATATTATAAGTCTAGCTCAATTTTGAGGACTATATCTTCGTATTTCTTTCTGGAGATTATAACACGTCATTTTTGTGCTGTGATACAAATAGAAGATTGCTATTAATCACTAAATTAATTTCAATATCAAAAGCTGCACAGCACAGCACTGCACAGCTGATGTAATCTACAAGCAAAGAACATTTATGATACTGTGCATTTTATTCTCAGAGCTTTCGTCGTCATAGCTGTAATGTAGCTATGTGCGGGAGAAGGATGGGTGATTGTTTTTCAATAGATTTCTATTAAAGTAAAACCGAATACGCGCAACCACATATTACTGATTTTTATATTTATAACATTTATATTAAGATTTAAAAATATGCTCTACTATTTACGAAAATATCAGAAAAATTCGTTCAGCTTTTTTCGAAAATCAGCGTATTCAGAGGTTTGGTAAATTCCTGAGGGGCACCTGAGCTATACTTATCTTGCAATAGACTTTGAATTTATGACCAATTACGTATACTGTGATAAAATTATTCAATCGTTGCGTAATACTTACTTGATATGTTTATTATTAAGTTCGCGGGAGATAAGTTTGGACGATGCGATCGTGTGGTTCTGTGAAACGGAATAATTATTAAATGTGTTTGATATTTTTAAGCATACCTAATAATTAAAAGTTTTCTTTATTATGAACACCTGATAATTAGGATTCTAGTGGAGAATGTCATGTCTTAATAGTTCCTGTCCAGAAATGCTGCATGGTGCAGCAGGCAGCACATTCACAAGTCTCCTGACACACCTACTAGCTGTTCAGTGCCTGATAACGGAACCCTGGCCAAAGGATCATGCAGATAGAGTTTCGGGTAATTGAGGTTTTTTTTTGTTAAGAAAGATTTCATATAAAAAAACTAATAGATTAGAAATATATAAAAAAAATCTTAAATTTCATTAGTTTTTTTGTTATGCACTTGAAAGTTACTACGGGTATGATCAGAGCAAAGCGAAGGCAAGCGGAACCCGCGCTTCTTTCGAGCTCGTCACTTTAGAAGGCCATAGGTTAGTTCACTAGGTTCAGGCAGATTCGCTTGATTTAATTTCAATCGCAAAGGAATAATTTGCATTCGTATGTTCCAAAAATACCTTTGTTTTTCAGATGGCGATTCATTCGATTTCATCATTGTCGGTTCAGGCACAGCGGGATCAATCGTCGCTAACAGATTAACAGAAATTACAGACTGGAAAGTACTACTCATTGAAGCTGGCGGTGACCCACCCATAGAATCTATTGTAAGTAATTAGTATAGTTACACGGACCTGACACAGTAACATCTGCGTATCAAAGAGTGGATACTTTTTACGTATCGGAATAAGCCAAGTCAAGTCAAACAGACTTGGAAAGATTCACGCTCGACCAACACAGTTTTACATCACAAAGCCATTACGCTAGTCACACTGACATTTTTAAGTAATAGTAGATACTGCACCTGTGCATGCTATGTGGTGATAGTTATAAAAATACCTGTATTTTTTATGTTAGATATCGACAGACGAGCATGAGACCTACTTTTACTAGCATTCTTTTTTAAAGAATTTAATTTTTTTTTAGATTCCAAACTTCTCAGGAGCAACTCATAACAGCAAATACGCGTGGCAGTATTACACTGAAAATGATATGGCAACAAATAGAGGTTGTGTCGATGGCAAGTCTTTTTGGCCTCGTGGCAAAATGCTAGGTGGTACGGGCTCCATTAATGGTCTTTTACACATGAAAGGTAGCCCTGGTGACTATGAACCCTGGCATTTAAGAAATGATGACGGTTGGGACTGGAAAACAATAAGAAAATTCTTCATGAAAAGTGAAAAAATCATTGACCCATTTATTCTTAATAATTCTGAACTTCGACAACATTATGGTACAAATGGAGAATTTGTCATAGACCAATTGAATTTTACGCATACGGATTTCGTAGAGAAACTCATGATGGCTTATACAGAGTTAGGCCTAAAATACCTGGATGATCTCAATGGATCTACTCAAATGGGTTTTGGAAAATTACGTGGAAGTAACCATAAAGGAAGACGAGTCAGTACGGCCACAGCTTTCCTCAATAGTATCAAAGATCGTAAAAATTTATTTATTTTAAAAAATACTCATGTTCAAAAAGTTATATTCCAAAATAAAACTGCAAAAAGCGTAAAAGTAATTATGCCTACTGAAAACGAATCTACATTTTATGCAACCAAGGAAGTTATTGTAAGTGCAGGTTCCGTGAATACCCCCGTAATACTCATGTTATCTGGTATTGGACCCAGAGCACATTTAGAATCTTTAAATATTGATGTCATCTCCGATTTACCGGTTGGCGAAAATCTTCAGGATCATGTCCGTATCCCTGTACCTGTCACAATCAATACAGGAGCTAAGCCGAAGAACGAATCTTACTGGCACATGGCTGCATTACAATATTTATTAGAACAAAACGGTCCGCACGCAACTAATTACGATCAACCAAATATCAATGCTTTTCTCTCAGTTCCAGATGGCAAAAACCTTCCTGATGTACAGATAGATCACAACTATTTTGTACCCAATACTAGTTATTTACATTCAATGTGTAGAAACATAATGTCGTTTAATGAAGATATTTGTAAACAATTCTCCGAAATGAATGCTGAAAGTGAATTAATTATATTTTTTGTTTCTCTATGCAGACCACATTCTAGAGGAAAAATAATGCTTCGGTCAAATAATCCTATGATATATCCTAAGATTTATTCAAAATATTTCAGTGATAGAAAAGACATGGACATATTCGTGAGAAGCTTGAAAAGAGTAACAGAAATTGTTAATACGAAGACGTTTAAAGCAATAAAAGCAGAATTAAGAAGAATATACTACAAAGATTGTGATGGTTTTGATTTAGATAGTGATCTATATTGGGAGTGTATGGCAAGAACAGTGACATATAATGTTTACCATCCAGTAGGAACAGCAAAAATGGGTTCCAGCGAGGACTCAACTACAGTGGTAGATAACAAACTAAAAGTGTTAGGTGTGAGAGGTTTGAGAGTAATAGACGCTAGTATAATGCCTACTATTACAAGTGTCAATACAAACGCTGCAACTATGATGATTGCTGAAAGAGCTTCTAACTTCATAAAGGAAGATTACCTTAAATTGAATATTAAAGATGAACTGTAATTGTATTGTACGTTATCGTATATAATATAAATATATTAATTCATATACAACTTATAAGAAACGGATTGTAAGAAAGTCTATGGAACTATACTAAACATGGTGGAAAAAATCAATGGGCCCTGAAGGGAAACCACTTTAAATCCTTAAGATAGAATATTTTACTTAAAAGGAATATTCCTTTATTTTTAAAAAGAAATAAAACTGCATTCAAATATTTTCTAAAATTTGCTTGCCTCACCCAGGAATTGAACCTAAAAAAATCGAAGCTGAAATTCAAAAATTAAACACTCGCTTTTATATTCCACTAATTGATAGGATTAATGTTCCGGTTAAATACTCTCTAAAAAACATTTGGTCTTAGAAATAAAAATGATGCTTAACTTTAGATGCATTTAGATTTTAGAGTATGAGTCGTCTTTTGTGACTCTCGTAATAATATATGAAACTATCCTTTTGTCATTGCTATATGATTGTATTATAAATAGTATTTATAATACAATTGTATTATAAATAGTATTTATAATACAATCATATTATAAATAGTATTTATAATACAATCATATTATAAATAGTATTTATAATACAATCATATCAATTAAAACTTTACTTATTTTATTTCATCAAACACTTTTAATTCTTGAAAGTGATAAATAAAGTAACGTTTACAGCAAAGTATTTATGTAAAAAAAGAAAAATATTGACGTATTATAAATGACACTTTCAATTTAGACAATGAAATATCTGTATGCTGTATCAGTGTCACGGGTTTTTCTGGTGATAATAATAATTAACAACATAGTTTCGTTATCAATTATAGACAAAGGTATATTACCATTAGTGAAGAATTCAGTAGGAATACAATTTTACATAGATGTGGAAAACGAAAACCGATTGAACGTTTGTAAGGTACATACTACAAATCAAAAGTGCTATTTGGAGGGAGCAGAGAAAGACGAATGCAGGCTCGTGGATGTATATGCCAAACATTACGAAATAATTAAACCCAGAGATAGGAGAACCCTCTTATATGTGGCCCCATTGATATTTCAACACGATCTAAAAGGACACTGTGATTTCAATATAGGATACCAGTGTTATAAGAATACAGACACATTCAAAGTCACAATTCCATTTGATACAAGAATTAACAAACATTCCAAGAAGCTTTTACACAATTATATACAAAGCGAGAAAATATCGGTTTGTGAAACAATAGATCAGGACTCCCTAAACGATTGCTTACCAGTTAGCTGTGATCTTAAATACCTCGGTCATAAACTTTATTATGACAGTTCCAAACATTGCGTTGATGTCCCTACCTGTATAGGAGATCTCGATAAAGAATTACCCGATATAGTATATATACCCGATGCAAATTCATGTAGAAATTTAGAAATGCCCATGACTATTGAGGATATTTACGCAATAACATCCGGCTTGGGTGTTGTTACGCAGACTTCAACGACAAAGGATGATGACTATCTTGAAATAAAGTCTAATTGCTCGACTATATCACAAAATATTAACTTAATAAGAGATATAATGTATGGCAGATTATGTCCGTGTGGCAACGGAAGCGACATAGATCTTAGTGGTTGTTATAAATCAGCAGTACATAAAATAATCCTGTGTATAATCAGTATTGTTTGTGTTCTCTTTTTATGCATTTTCTTCATAACTACATCTGTTTGTTTATATCATAAATGGTCTGAAGGAAATATCGAAGAATTCTGGAAACGCTTTAAAAGCCGCTTTAATAGGAAACAAAAATGTAGGGAGAGAACTAAGACTGACAGAGAAATAAGAAATGCTCTATTGAAAGATGTAATTGTTAAAGACATACCGATAGAACTGAGGGATAGTGTTGTAAATATATGTAATAGGATAGGTAAAGAGGTGGATGGTAGGAGGAGATACAGAGGTAGAGATATCGGTAGTCAGATAAGTTTAATGGAAGATCAGGACAGCTTTTGTTCAACCACGGTTTCAGATAGCGACGAATAGTTACGAAATATATTTGAATTCTTATTAACGGCTTTTATTTTTATTACGAAATGGTATTTCAAACGATATTTATGAATCAATGTAATATTTTCACATTGATGTCGCGATTCCTTTGTTAGGACTCTGAGTTGTGTTAACAACCTGTGTATGACTATGAAATCAATGTACACTTATTGGGTACGCGTTGCAATTAAAACATCGATTAAATACAAATGGTCAATGCAAAAGATGGACGGCCGGAACTGCGTAGGAGATTAGGCGATGAAATAAAACAATTCCGGCTTAAGAAAGGTAGCACATACCTTTAAATATGATGCTGGAGAGCCTTCGATCCTCACACTTGCACAAGACCGCAATGAGAGCACGGGGTTTTCTATATACTAAGTTTAATGTAGGAGATGCACGACAACGATCACTCACGGCGCCATATTTTTCGACACTCCCAAAAGTCAATGCGATAGGTGGCGCTGGCAGATTGCAGCGCATTCGACGTCATAGCTATAAGGTATGTGCGGGAGAAGGATGGGTGATAGGATTTTACATAGACCATTAAAGTAAAACCTAATCGGCGCAATCACTTATGAACGTCGATAAAAAAAATATTGAATGCTTCTAATTTTATATTTACTGCCAGTTCTCAAATTAAGGGCGTAGAACGGACGAGAAGAACTGGCAATAAACTCTCTGCCACTATTTTTAATCGCCAAGTTTTTTGTTTTGTTGATCCACATGACATCTTGACTTAAATATAACAATAAACGAGGAAAAAAGAATAAACATAAATGTAACATAAGTAACATAAGTGTATGGAAAACAAGGGCGGATAAAGCTTGAAGGACAGGAACGGACGGAACGGACTTCCACACTGCTGTTCTAATATGAATCCTAGGATTATTATATTTGTTTACCTTACTTTCTATTTCATTCTGTAGCACAGCGCCAAGACAGTTTTTTGATTACTTACATTTTATTCAATAAAAACATCTAAAATACCTTGATTTTGACATCTATTTGCCTTCTCATCTGAACCCATAATTATGACTTACTAATTTTTTATGTTCTGCGGACTCTAACTTGCTACTTACCTACATTGTAAAATATAACAAAGAACGTGTAACAGTTTTGTCAGAGCTGTACTTACCATTACCCAGTGTTAATAAAATAATTACTAAGTTAATATTGTCTTTTATTAACGCGAGTATCACACATTTAAATAAAATTCTGTATACCGGATTAAAACGCGATTTATTATTTATATTTGTTGTTTGCTGTAAAGCATCCGAAACGTCGGGATAAATAATTTAAACAATATAAATAATAAATCGCGTTTTAATCCGGTATACAGTATTTTATTTAAATTACTAAGTTATTATTTAAGAAATTAAGATGAAAGAGCAATGTCGACAGTTAATTCTTCATATTTCTCAGTTGTACAAGAATTTCAACTTAAGTGTTTTAGTTTTAATTGAATTTGAAAGACATTCCCTAACAATTACACTTTAATCTATTTATGCTATTAATATTTACAATGTTGATTAAATTATATAATTTACTAGCGAACCGCCCCAGCTTCGGACGGGTAGTATAGCGTATTATGCCTATATGTTTTATCTGACGTAGGAGTATACGCCGGCGTTAATTTTTTGCGACGACTCCTAAGATACGAGTATTCATATAAATTATATGGTGTAATTGATTATAATAATGTGCATGAAATGCTAGTTTGCGAATTCTACTAAATATCTTCAACCTACACTCGTACTAATACCTTCTACCTAATATAGTACCTTATCATAGTCAAAACTGTTGGATCAATATGGTAGTAATTTGGTATAGAAGTGGAGTACAGACATTGATATATCATAGATATAACTCACCTTGCCCCAGTGAGCACGGATTGCTGATACTATCTAATAGACACGTTGATTTATAGATGTGTTAGTACGAGTGTTATAGAGACAGTCACCAAATCGTTACGGAAATTAGTTGGAAGATACGTAAATCTCTAGTAAAGCATTCGACCAATATTGTCAATGACGTCAGCCATTGCTATAGGGTATAATATGCAGCTAGCTGGTGGGTTGGTAGTACGATGAAGAAATGAAACCTTTCGTTCCCTAACCATAAATATAATACAGTAAGTACTAGATTTTTTGTCCGATCACTTGAAATACATTTCAAATTATTGAAACAATACATACTTAACCGACATTATTATTCAATAGTCTTCTGACTTTACCTGTCCAGTCTTACTAAATCATGTTTTTTTAATAAGTTTTGACCATTTTATTGTCGCTTTGTATTATTTTAACTAGAAAGGAAAACGTAGTACAATCTAACGGTCAAAGAATTATAAATATAGTAGCCTTAAATCGTAATATAAATAAGAAAGTGTGAGTGCACTAAAATGCAAAAGCATGTTTTTCATTTTATGACCATAACCCATCTACTCGTAAAGTATTCGTTCGCTAAATATTCACAGACTTTCATTTTATATGGCCAGTACTACGATTCAAGAATATATACGTATATATTACTGTGAAACAAACTAGTACGAACATTAACTACTATTTAAATTCATAAATTTTATTATTTTCTGTAATCAAAATCAAAAGTTTTTTATTTCAAATAGGCCTTTGCAGGCTCTTATGAAACGTCTAGTTGCACGGTTCCAAAAAGTGGGTCTCATGGAGAAGAACCGGCAAGAAACTCCATAAGAACTCCATAAGTAAGCATGTCTTCCCCAAGTCTGGTAACTTCGGGTATTGAACGGGTGGGAGGAATATCGAAATTCCAACCGGATAACGAACCACCGTTCATAGGTGAAAATAACGTGAAGTACATATTGCGCGTTTTGGTTTCAATCTATGGATTTTCGAAAGCTCGAAGTAAAAAGTATGTCGACAGCATAAGTACATCACTGACTGATGTTCTGTGGCTGAAGTATCACCTATCATCAAGTGAACCTCATGCTCGTCTGTCGATATCTGACATAAAAAATACGTTTCTGATTTAAAAAGTTGTGAGATAATAAATCGCTATCCAGATTAAAGATATACGGTACGGTTGATCTTTACGATCCGTCGTAACAGACCAATCGATAGTGTATGTCAAAATCGTTAACGATTTACTTCACCGAAGACGATATCGGAGATTGCAACAAAGTTCCATGCAATCATGAATATTGTTATTGTTGTTACGATTTCGGTCAGAGTAATCAAAACGATGAATCGCACCGTAGGTATATCGGGCCCGTAAGATATAATAGTATATAAAATGATGGCATTTGCATTTTGGGCTATAACACGCTCAATGCTAGTATAAAAAGGATTCTGGCTACGTTTACGTAATTATATAGACATATATCTACGTCAGCACACATTTCGTGAAAAAAAATAGAACTGATATATGGCTTATGGGAAGTATTATAACAGGTAGGTACATATGGTACACAAACACGCAATCAGTAAAAATCCTATTACAAAAGCCCTTGAAATCTCTTTGGCGAGCAACACCCATGTAATAAACACGCTTGAGTTTCCGCTCCCATGCGCTAACTTCGTTATATCCACAAAACCACTATCGTATTTCGTTTATTCTCGTTTCTCACACAGACAAAACTAATCGTAGGATTATTTAAACTGTTTGATTACCCAAGATTTCTTGACCAAATACTAATGTTTTTTATTAATTATAGTGTCGCCACGAGTCATAGTTCTAGGGATTCTGTCTACCAGTGGTCTCAAAAGTCAAATGCGAAATTGGTACGACTGCCATGTAAAATCGGTATATTTGGAGCAAAAATCGGTAAATGAAAATACTATAAATTTTATCAAATATTTTTACGTTATTTTACTCACTAATTTCATTTCTAAAACTAGCGAAAAATCGGTAGATTCGACACCAAAGCTTTCTACTAAATACAATCAAAATTTACTCTGACCCATAATATAAATTATGCAAGTGTCTTCAAATCTCTACAATGGTTTGCTGCAGTTTTCTCCAACATTTAGAGGATCTTTTCCGAATTTTACCTATATGTGAAGCGAGGCCGGTTCTAAATCATCCCTGCAACCCGACCCTCTACATTCTTGTTTCACTGGTTCCTGATTTACACTCATTTTTATCTGACCTAATATCATCACCAATGATGATGATATTAGGTAAGATAAATATAATTTTTCATAAAGCGGATAAAACGGAACCAGTATAACCGGAAATGAAACAAACAGGAACCCAAATCAAGAATCGGAAACGATTTAAAACCAGTTTCAATCCTATTGATATCAAATATTACCTACACTTGTATTTCAAGTAAATTTGTATAATCATATGCTATAGAAACAAAGATTTTTATCAAACATTTAAATAATTTTGTTTTAATAGCATTTTCTACGAACATTCGTTAATTGAGTACAGGGAATAAGTCATAAAAATTCGGGGCACAAATAAAACTAAACGCCTAAGGAGATAAAATACGTTTATTTCTTAAAATTTGTCAATAATAAATCGGGAGTGGCTCACACCGCCCCACCTGCTTACACTGTTACATGGGAAATATACACAACGAAATACCAATAAAAGTCAACGCTCATTCCAGTCCAACATGTTTTTATCTGAAAGCAACAGCAGCTATGCTCAGAGGCAACAAGTAAACGGGTGAGAAACCTTGCATTTAAACAGTCGTGTAACGAATCCGTGCGAAGTCCAAGTTTGATTTAACCAAATAAAGTGACGCTTAGAATGAGCGCAGACCTTTAAGCTAAGCTTTTACAACGTCAATTGGTTATGTAGGTAGCATTTATAATGCCGATAATGTGATAAGTATTACATGTTACTCAGTTGCATACCATTCTGACTGGACAGCCGAGCTTGCGCCGGCAAACAAAACTTTACTGAAGTGTATTTAATATTATATAGGTTTTTTATGCTTAAAAATTAAACAATTATGGGTGCATTTCTAGTGGAGATGGCGTTACCCTATTGGTTTAACTGTATCCGGTACACTTGGGTAGAAAAGCACCCATAACATTAATACATTTGAGAACAGTGTTAGGAAATAACCGTGTCACTTGCAATACTAGGGGAAATATTTTGGAAAGTAAAATTACAAGAAATTCAAACTATATTGCCACCAGCTATCTAACCTTATTTAAGCTGAAACTGTTTTCAAAATATTTATTCCACTTTTGAAATTGTGAGAGATATCCATAATAAGTTTAATTAATGTTTAAATCTTCATTACAAATTCCCAGGCTAAGGTGGTGACATTATTTCATTAATCAATAAGGCTAAAATCGACTTAATGTGAAGCTTTAATATCCGTAACCAAGTTTCAACAGACTACACAACCTCAGAGCAACTATAAACCTCAAGGCAACCCACTGAAGTGGACCTTTGGACTATTCGCAAAAACATAAAATAATATTCACAATAACTAAAAAAAATACGCGATTATTACTCCATTTTTAATAGACATCCGTCTAAATCGTTCAACTGACCCTGTACGGTGTCGCAATGTCAGTCGAATAGTATGCAAGTTTGTTTTAAATCTTAATCATAACGCTTGCCCGGACCCAACCATAACTATAATACATTTCCAATCACGCTAAATTTGAGTGAATGGCTCATTCATTCCTTCCGTTCATTGAAGTTATTGCGATCACAGTTTTACGTTTCTTTATACATACGAAGTACAAATCGTACCATATAAAGATGCGGAAAAGTAAAATGTCAGTGCAGTTTAAATCAGCAGACTGAGTTGCATTTATTACGGTATTACACGATAGTAAATGTTCTCAGCCGGTTGTTCATCTAATCTCAGCGATGTTATGTTATATTTCAATCTTTAGATATTGTTGAAAACGATGAGTTTTACGATCGCAAACCGACATGGCACGTAGTAGAATTTGACGATACCGTCAACTTTTATTATCTTATTTATTTCAATGAGAAACTATAACTGCATATTGCAATAACATCCAACAACTCATTCCATAAACTAAATATAAATCACTGGACCTCTACACATACCGTGCTACACGCACACATCCAAAAATATATAAGCGTCCACACACACACTCCGGTCCAGCCGTTACACACGCACACATCACTATATCATAAACGGCTATGCCAGTTTCAATGCAACTCTTTGATCGCTATATTCGATATATTGGGAGCGTCAAACTTTCATCATAAAGCCTCTCACTAGATTATACATTATAATATATTTAAATGCTAAACTACGTGCTCTCCGTGTTTTATATTTATACACTAACAAATATAATATGCTAATATCTAATATTATTATAGTGCTAAGGTTAATACAATATAATAAACGTATATAATTTTTATACAAGTGTATAATGAGGGTAGGAAACGAAAACATGTACAGTAAGATTCGCTTACATAGGATTTGTCTTCTCCCGTCAGAACATCTTACACCAAACCGTTATAATAATATAAAACGTAAGTATAACGTCCGGTCGGTCACAAACAAACTGTTTACGAGGTCCTAAATCATAGAATCGTCAAATTATATATGTATCATAGTCAAGTGTAATAAGAAATTTATGTTCGGTGCTGTTCGAGTGAGAATCGAATTTGATGATTTAAAGGCAAAAAAATTCTATTATTTCACCCGAAAACAAGGACAGAACGAGTTCTCCAAGACTCGTAAGCAAAAATATGTTTATTTAACTAATTATTGTAGTTTAATGCTTCTTTCAAAGACTTTTAATGAGGAAAAGCCCAGAATGAGAAAATTGTATGTAATATGAGACAGGATTAACATTATTGTATGGGATAGATGGACAAAGGGTGAACAGCACCGTCAAAAATCAACAAACATAAGGACTGCCGATAAACAGGAATTAATAAAATTTCCTATTTTATTTAAAATTTTCAATGACATTATCTATTTTCATATAACATTATTTTTCATACATTACTTAATTTATTTTCTATTATCTGTGAGTTCCAGTATTTTACTATCGATTTTTAAAGGTGAGTGAGCTTTTTTTGGTGCTTTCACAAACATTTAAATTATAATTATTATTTTTTTTTTACAAATTCTCTTATAACCGGACTTTACATTACTTGATATATTCAGTAAGAGTTTACGGGTATTTAAACATATTTTAAGAGAATTAAGCTGTAATATGAGACTGGACAGTAAAAAATTTTTTAAACGAAACATCTCGTGTTCTAAAGATGTACATACATGTAGAGACATGATTTTTTTAAATCTCATTGAATAGAATATAATGAAAAAAAAAATGTCTAGGCTTTTAAGAACATTATGCTTGAATTGTTGCTCACCCACCTTTGTAGAATTGAAATATAAACTGTAACCTCACAATGACAACATTGATAATATATTTTACTAAATCCAATATACATAGTAATGTTAAAGATGCAGAAAAAGGAGACATTGCTATCAATTAAATATATTTCACTAATATACGAACCAGAAAAATCTTAAAAACTTGTACTTCAATTGAAATTCGTATATTTTTTGCGTATAACAAACTTTTCAATCTTTCCAAGTACGAGCGGTGAAGTCACCGCGATTGAATACAATTAATAGACATTCTTGTGTCTGTTTTTCAGATAATTTCTTTCATTTTCGCTTCAAATGGGCACAGAAACCCACGATAATAATCACTCCTAATACCATAAATACGTCAAGGAGTCCGTCATAAATTTATAATAACAAGGCATTTTAAAATCCTTAATATTGGTCACACTCAAGATAACTTTTTGTTCACAATTTTATGGAATATGTTATAATAGAGATTCCATACATTCCGGAATACTATCGACAATTAGTCGATAAAATCTATCAAACACTTGCAATCATAATATACACAATGTAATGTTCGTTATTATCCATCGAAACTAACGATAGAGCAAGCAGATGACGTCATAAGGAACTATCGGTAGCGCCTGACCTTATACCATGGTTTCAAATTTAAACGGCATGTTGGTGTTCATTATCACTAAAACTTATAAAGAAATATGTAGCATTGCACTTATTACTATATTTTGTGGTACAGTCGACAACAGAAAGCTAATCAAACACTTTTCACGCCGACAGTACATGTCACCGTATACATATAATGTACAAGTTCGGAGTAAACTCAAACAAAAAAAATCAATGCATTACGATGCAAAAAAACCGTAGCACACGAAACGACACTGTATTCTTAACACATTAACGTTCAAAATCGTAGTCTATTTATTGCTAGAGCCACACTCTGGTGAGTTTGTCGTGTCGCGCGGTGATCGGTCGAACGACGCGTACCGAGACAACGCTGATTATTTTTGAATCATCCCTCATTCCCCTCGAATAAAACATAAATAATACACAATTATAATCGAGACGGACCTATTACCATATTGTTCAATCACTGACAATTAATTACATTATCAAAAAACATGACAATTATACAAAATGTTTCGGGGAAGAGCTAAAAAGCTTTTAAAAATATTACGCAAGCGTTAAAAGAAGGCGTCTAGGGGACATGAATATTTGTATCATTGAGTTATTTATTGACGTCACACTAGCCGTTAATCAGTCGCGCGGTACGCGTCGAGTGAGCGTGCCGCGACGCGGCGGCGAGCGCTTATTGGTGGAGAGCGCGGGAGCGTGATCGCGCTCGCCTCCCATTGGCGGAGCGCGCGCGGCGAGGCGCCCGCGCCCGTGTCACGTGACCGAGCTCGCGGGGCGTCAATATGCGCGCCGGTCGTCCATGTCCGACACCTGGAATTTATTCGTGTTTAAATATTTAATCAAATCCACAATTATAAAATCAACGTTTATAATTACCAATTGTATCATTGACATAGTATTAAATAGACTTCAGGTCGCATACAAAATTCACGAAAAAAGTGTACCGATTATTTAAGCCTCGTTCCTTGTCAAATTTTGAAAAAATGACACTGCTCAATGGGAACAAAGAAAAGAGTGAAGTTGAAATATGATTTTATTAGTTACCAAAATATATATATATATATATACACATATCTATGTATTATACATACACACTTGACTAACTTCGAAGACTTTGGTATTATTAGTATAGTTTATGAAACACCAATGTGTAAATTATCATGTATCTAGTAGGGTACAAAAACTATAATATATTTGATAAACAATAATATAATGTTTTATATAAATAGTAATTCGTATGTTAAATAATAATATCCGCAAAATGTTCCGAATATATACAGATTGGAATATTTTCTTTTCCGTTTTAGCGTGAAACCGTAACAAACAAAAAAAATCACTTTCGCATTTATAATATTACTACGGATGCTTATCCTTAGATAGTAAGAATTATTTTAGTACTAATCTACTCCATGCATCCACTATTCTGTTACACAATAGTTAGCGCATGTGTTGGCCAACCTTGGCCAAACATTTGTAGCGTTCATTTAAAACAGATAATTTTGTTCAAATTTTCAATTATTTGTTAGTTTGAAAGCTTAAAATATATCTTATTTTATATGTACTAACCAAAAATAGGACTCCGTCCGTAAAATTGTTTTTTCGGGAATTATTTTCGCAATTTTTGAAGACAAACTGTGTCATTGTGAAACGTCTTAATATTGGCCGTGCTTGAAGAGAACTAAACAAAATAGACTCTCACATTTCAAGTGAGCCGATATTTACCGGCACGGATTTTTTGCGTCGACCCGATATCTAGTATATTGTTGATCGAAGAATTGTATATTAAACAATTTATCTGTTTTTTAAAGAATAATGGCCAAAAACTCAAAGCCTAATCATCATTACAACTTATTTTTTCAGTTTCATTTACATCTCATTTTACATTTTGATGCCTGATTTGCGGTGAGGAGCCTTGTGAGCCCTGCCCGACCGAAACAATTATTTTTTTTAAAGTTCTTTCCTCGGAATTCCAATCCAGGACCGGTGCTAAGCTCATCGCACTTAACATTAGTCCACAGAGGCGGTCGAATCGAACTTCGGGCATAAACTGTTGAAAAAAACGTTAAGTGCCTATTGCACGTTATGGTTTTAATCTACGAATTTCCGAATGACTCAAAGAACACTATAGTTCGACAGCGCAATATTATTGCTTATCGTCCTGTGGCTGTCCAGGTGGGCGATCAATTGGACGCTGTTAATCAATACAGTGTCAACCCACAAAATGAAAAAATGTAATTTTTTATACCAATCGCTTACTTATGAGCTGGAGTACATATTTCAAAAGAGATGTATATCATTTTAGTCGTTTTAATAGCAAAAATATTGAAAAAACTAGTGGGCACGAAACCCTAACATGTTTAGAATATTAAACAATAATGTACAATATTCTATTAATTTGATTGCTACCAAGAAAACGATATACATTTAGTGTAATAATAAGAATTACAACAAAATCTATAATTTCTGTTAATTTTTAAAAGAAATTACTAAAGTTAATTACTAAAACCGAATTAAAACTTCAAACTCAATTTTCTCAAAATGGCAACCATGTGGGTTGACACTGTATTGCTTAAAAGCGTCCAATTAGCCTCACACTCGCCTATTGATGTTTGACGTTAGATCAAGATGTCGGGACTCACGTGTCGGTGCTTGTTCCGCTTGTGCGGCGGCTCGTCGGGCGCCTCCTCGATGACCAGCTCGCCGCCCAGCGCGCCGCACCCGTCATCGCCCGCGTAACCGCTGACAAAGCATATTTTCTTATTTATTTATTCAGCAACACAAACATTCTGAACAATATATTCACAAGAACTTAAGCGCTACACGTAACACGATATTTTTTTTTAAAGTGTGGAATATACCAATTGGCCAACATTGATTATTTGGATTAGTGTGTGTATGTGTGTGAGAGAGAGAGTAATGAGGGGGGTAAAGAGACTGAGGGGAGTGGAAAGGAGAGCGAGAGGGAGATATAGAGTTAGTATTTTTTTATACAGTATCAAACCAAACAAGTTACTTATATCTAAATTGCTTTAAAAATGATTGCATTATGTGACATTATTTCTTTCAATTTCTGAGAGCTTTCCAGTCATGAAATGATTTTAAATAGGTTTAGTAAACTATAGCTATAATTTCGACATAGAGTGGTCAGCAGTACTGTGTCAATTCAAGTAAAGTGTAAGTAAGTAAGTGTGTAAAGTGTACTCACGCGTAGTAGGGTGAGTGCTGGTGCAGCAGGCTGGCTTGCACGTCCTCCTCAGGGATGGAGACCAGGTTGCCGCCCGTCGTGCCAACCACATATTTCTCTACGAATATTAAAAAATATATATTAGTCAACTAAATAATTGTTATAACATTAGGAAAGTTTTACGTAAGACTTCTTTTTTATATTCCATTTTTTTTCTGAATAATTCTGTGCCATATTTCAAACCAGTTTGGTATATTTTATGCAAGGTCGAAAGTAATAAACCTTTCAAGTTATATTAACCTGGATTTTAATTAAATTGATATTTTGCATATTATACAAAACGAAATAATGTACAATTGAATGGCAGCGAGGGAATTGGGCCTCCCTTGATTCTATTTGTTTAGATTTTAGTCCGTGACTAGCTAACAGGCCACCACTTAGCCTGTGGCCTCCGAAGTGGCAGATATGCACTTATTCACAGATTTATTTTTTATTTTTTATGTTAGATATCGACAGACGAGCATGAGGTTCGCTTGATGGTAGGTAATACCCCAGCCACAGAACATCAGTCAATGATGCGCTGTCGACCTACTTTTTACTTCGAGCATTCGGAAATCCATAGACTGAAACCGAAACGCGCAATGTGCACTTCACGGTTTTTTTGAATCTATAAACGGTGGTTCGTAACTCGGTCGGAATTTAGATATTCCTCCCACCCAATGCCCGAAGTTACCAGACGTGGGGAAAACATGCTTACAAAAAATTATAAACATGTCATCCCGGTGGGATTCAAACCCACTCGCCATCGATGCGCTCGGCAGGTGTTCTACCGAAGGCGCCAACGAGCCCGTCTAAGGTGTAGCCAGTACCTTCCCGCTCGCCGCCCGCGCCGTTGGTGACGACGGTGATGTGGTGTCCGGCCATCATCAGTCCGCCCCCGCCCGCGCCGCCGCCCCCGCCGCCGCCCCCGCCGCCGCCCCCACTGCCACCGCCGAACGACGACCCGCCCGCTCCTGGTACATACCATATAAGTATATTGTCACTTCTATTTAATCTGGTGTTATGTTTATATAAATGAATAATAGACCCATAAAGAACACATTCTGAGTTGGATAATTTTTGTAAAACTTTTTCTTTACATTGATATCATTTGAGAGAGCTGTTCTGAACGAGTCAACTAGTAACAGCACACTTTATACAATACTTTAAGAGAAATCCACAACCATGTTATTTCTATGAATTTTTTGCCTCGCACACTTACTCTGTGCAACCAGTTATCACGAGGGGTGTTTCCGAACCGACGCGACTTGAGCACCTTCTTAGGCACAGGTGACCACTTACCATCAGGTGAGCCTTTGCCCATCCCGTTTGCCCCCTACTTTACAAAATAATATACTGTGTGGTGCCTATAGAAAGGACAGTATCAATGCAACACAAACAGTTATGTGTCTGCCGCATGCTCCACTATGGAACACAGAAATGAACTATATGGACGATGGAACTAAAATAAATGAATAGTTATAGTTACCTGGAGATCCTGGCGCACTCTGACTGACACCAGAGCGTTGTGGGAACAGGTACTGCGCGGAGTGGCTATTGTTGTTGTTGGTGTTGTTCAGCCGCTGCTGTCCGCCCTACAATAAAGAGATCCCATGAGCTGACGGCCATTTTGAAGGTAATGAAAACTTGTTAAGACTTGGTGACGTGGCTTCTTTTTAGTGTTTGTAGTCTGTTTAGTCTAAATTTCAGAATCAAAAATCCTGACTGTGTCCGGCTTGAATCGGACGCCTGGACACGCTATGTGGCAAAAATGTATTCCCTCTTTACCTGGTAATTTGTACTGTCGCTTCTCCATATATGGCGATACCCTAAATAAATATATTACATTCTATTAAAAGCTGAGTAATTCTTTATTTCGATATCAGGCTAGAGAACTTGGCACACTTTATATAATACAGAGATACTATCTGATGGCCTAGCACGAACAACTTGCGAAAAAGTATTTGTATCATCGAGCTGTCATTTGTATGAGAAATCATTTGAAATTTCATATAAATGACAGTTCGACGATAAGAATACTTTTCGATAGTTGTTCGTGCTCGTGCTGGTGGTCAAAAATCCTGACTGTGTCCGGCTTTATCCGGACGCCTGGCCACGTTATATATTCCCTCTTTACCTGGTGGTCATTCTCGTCGCCGGTGAACGGGTCCGGCGTGGGCTCGCGGGACAGCTCCTCCGGCGTCACCAGGCCGGACACGCCCACTTGCGACGGAGACGTTGGCGCGCTTCTGTAACGGGCATATATGGGATTATGATCACAATCAATAAGTGAACACGCCAATTATTTTAAAATACCATTGCATTCCTATTATTTCAATGGAAACCTTAAGCGGATTGTCTGCCAGTGAAGTACAAAAAAAATCAATAGGCTGAGAGCGAATCATTCATGATTGTTCTGTGACTGATGTAACAGCTACCATCAAATGATCCTCTCCAGATATCAGAAAAGGACTTGAAGGCAGAAACCATAATTATTTTTAAGTAAGTTTAATATTTTTATGGAATAAATAAATTTGAGTTTGTAAAATTACTGCACTCATTGGTCATGCTCACTAACCATTATTTTCATCTATTTTGGTTTCTTACTTTGGTTCAAATATTAACAATAACATATCTACTAATTATAAAATCTTGATAACAACAGTTTGCACCCCTACTACTTACTATTTTTATACCTAATTTAACTGAAATCATTATCCGATAAATACCAATGAAATAATGTAATGTTTCCAACATAAATTAATGAGACAAATAACAGAGTAAATTAAACTTTTTTATAAATAAATGTGATTTCTAAATAATGTAATAATGCAGATGTCCGAGCATAATCGGTTACATGACACGCAAGTATGATCAATAAGCATCCGCTTAAAGTCGAACAATAGCCCTAACACATAATGGTGAACACTCACTGATTTAACATCTTCAACACTTCAACTTCGTTTCAAATATTTTTCATCAAAATTCTATTCAATCTATGGGGAAAAAATTATTAAATTATATTGAATATTGATAAAATGAAAATTAATTTAAATAACTAAGCAGCGAGTAGGCGAAATTGGAGACTATTTTTACAGATTGACCTCATTTTATGGACTTATGCTCAGTTTTTTTATTTGACTTTGCTATCACGTCTATGACTTATCATTAAAGTATAGGTTAGCCTTACAATATACATCTTTTTCATTTTTAATTTGCAATATGTCCTATATTGAATAGTTTATGAAAGTTAATTTATTTCAGACTATTTTTTGAAGGCCACTTTTGTAAATACTGACAAAAAAAGTAACCAGAGAAGGACACGTTTTAAAACAGGCCCTTGAATTTATTTTTAAGACGATCACAAATGATCTTACGAAAATAAAAATTTGTCATCAACTTCATCTTGATATTCTCCTCCGATCCCTTAGTCATTCTACACCGAGTGAACACCGTGAGTCCCACTGAATTTGTATGTTTATTCTCGAGTCCCATAGTGGGGCATGAGGCAGACCCATTTCTGTGTCAGTTTCACAGATAATTTTGCTTTACAGGCAAGTATGTAATCAGCCTTCTATGCCCTGCCCGTACGAATATTTTTTTTTTAAAATCGTGTCTCCATGGAATTCCATTCCAAGGAGGCGGATAAGATACATAGGTAATAATTGAGGCTCAGCACATACCGTGAGGAGAGGCCGAACGGCGCCCGGAACTGCACGCCGCGCGGCCGCCGCGGCCGGAACGCCAGCTCGATGAGTTTCCCCTCGCTCTGTGGGTCGATCCGCCAGAAGCTGCCCTTGCCGGGCTCTTCTTGGCTGCGAGGCACTTTGATGAAGTATCTGTAAATATACACTTCATTATACATTGATCTATAAATATAAGGAGAACCTGCAAGGGGCTACATTACCGGGGCCTCCATAAAAGAGAGGCCCCCATGCTAAACGTCGGAAATCAAATTCCGACGAGTAAATAACTTTTCCTTTGATATTTCTACCTTTACCTGTACTTTTAAATAGCGGCCACACCTCCTAAATCCGGCCATGAGAAGGTTGCCAGGTGGTAAAAGCGGTAGAATTTCTTATTGTACACGCGATGGGAATTCATTGGCCGTATCACAATCTCTTAGAGCATTATTGTTTTCATCTTAGTTTGACGAGAGAATATGACAGCCCGGTAGCTTTGTTTTTCATTTTATATTACCCACAACTGATTGAAATCTACTTAAGAACTGTCGCCAATATATAGATATATGTTAATAAGCCATCCCGGTAGTATTGCTGTATAATTTCACAAAGTGGGCGAAAACACTCCAGAAGGCCCGCAGTGAGCGCTATAAAATGAGTGTCCTAGCGCCCTAGACCGCTACAATAGCCAAAACTTCACCTGAGCTTTTCACCGAACTCTACTCTACCCTGAGCGACCGACCTGTTGAGCGACAAGTTGTGCCGTATCGAGTTCTGCCAGCCCTTGTCGGCGGTCCGGTAGTAGGGGTAGTGCTTGGTGATGTAGCTGTAGATGCCGCTGAGCGTGAGCTGCTTGTCGGGCGCGGAGGCGACGGCCTGCACGATGAGCTGCGCGTAGCTGTACGGCGGCTTGGCGGCGTCCTCCGAGCGGTCGCGGTGCTCGCGGACGTCACGCACGTCGCGCACGTCCCGGACGTCGCGCACGTCACGCGGCTCGCGCCCGCTGTACTCCGATGTCGAGGACGCCTGACATTAAGAATAGGAAATATTTATTCGATGCCACACACATAAAGAACATCTATACTGATATCGTTGGCTTCATTATCAAACTTCGTATCTCCATTTGGTCAAAATTTACAGGAGAAGGAAAAAACTACAAACAGGTCAAACATTCCATGGATAGTTTTATTTTTTGTAAATACCAAAAAAACTAAAAACAATTAGTACGAGTAGATACGAGTGATTCCAGTATTCGTTACGGTATTTTACACAAGATGGCATCAAAAAACAAAAATCGGAAATTTTGTAGTTACGTAGTTTGATAATTATCCCAGCGATATTATAAAGAGGATAGATTTGTTTGTTTGTTATTTACGATTTAGTCGAGTAGCGACCTATTTAAAAAATTCTTTCACCATTGGAAAGCTGCATCTTCACCGAGTACCATAGGTTGTTTATTTCCAGAAATAGAAATCCCTACTAAACTTGAATAAAGTAACCCAAGGTGTAAAAAAAGGTTGTAGACATAAAAAAAAATCTACATTGCACCCGTGTGAAGCCGCTGCTTGCTCATATGGTTTAGTCTAAGTGATATCTGCAAGTTAAGGGCCCTGTGACAACTCACAGCGTTTCCATTGGAGGTGGGCCGCTGGTGCTCAGCCAGCACCGCGTACTGGGCGACCAGGCCCAGGTCGGCGTGCCGTCGGCCCGACGAGCCGGCGCCGCGCGGGGAAGTCGGACAACTGTTCGTGGCGCTTATCGTGCCTGAAATCATACAACATTCCTTTTAAAACTAGCAATGAGATGACCGCTTACTTAGTGACAAGGGAAAGTATGGACCGAATGGAGTGTATGATGGAGAAGAATCGAAGAGGAATAGTATGGTGCAGGCCTATACCCTTAATGAGAAATGATATTGGGAAGTTGATAAGCAATACCGTGTCAACCCACATGGTTGCCATTTTGAGTAAATTGAGTTGGAATTTTTATTTAGGTATTATTAAAACTCCTAAAAAAATAACAGAAGTAATAGATTTGTTGTAATCATTTTTATTACACTAAATGTATATAGTTTTTCTTGGTAGCAATCAAAGTAATAGAATATAGTGCTTCATCATCCTGCACAGTTCCTTTTTTTTTAGTGCATTATTGTTAAATATTCTAAACATGTTAGTTTCAACTCGACTACTTTTTTCAATATTTTTGCTATTAAAACAATTTAAATGACTCTTTTGAAAAATGTATTCCAGCTCATAAGAAAGCGATTGGTATCAAAATTTACACTTTTAGCATTTTGTGTCAACACACTATTGCATATCAGCGTCTTTTATGAATTTAATGACAACTCGGGTACCTAGCGATTTTTACTCGATATATGCAATATATTATGCCTTTCAAAGTGTACTTCTCCGAATTATCCTCCAGCCGGCCTAGTATGACAACCGCGACAAAATTTTGTCGACCGTTTTCTCGTGTTTTAATCGATTATCTCTTTATTTCTTCCGGGTCTAACATGACAATTACCCTTAAAACTCGACTTTCAATATCAAAAATAGATATATTTGTCGATCGATATATCTTTCCTATCAAAATTGTCGATGTCGAGATATAATATATCGAGATATCTTACATCTTAGTTTGTCTTCTCTCGTCCGCGACATATCTCGTGGCGGTCATGCTAGGCCTAGATGATCAATGTAGCAGTAGCTCCTCTAGTAACAGATCCGTCTACGTAAGGAAGACAAGGATTGTTACCTGTAGGTGAAGGCGCGGGACTCCTGCCGTCGTTGTCCATCGGTATCGTGATCCGCAGCGGCGGCAGGGGCGGGCCGCTACTCCCGCCCGCACCGCTCTCTTCCACCAGCGACTGGAACTCCAGCCGGATGTTCGTGGAGGGGAAGCGTAGTGTGCATCTGGAATTTAACATAACACATTTTACTATAGGCACGTACTGCGTTTCTCTACATCGACCCCAACTATGTTCAAAATACCGGTATGAAAATGTTTCCAGGCGTAACAAATTTAATTACATACGAGCATGTAAAGGGGAGTAAGGCGCACACTCGGTGGTAGGTGATAACTGATAATTAATAATTATTAACTGACGTCTGAATGCGCTATCTTTGGAAGTCCAAAGACTGAAAATCTGAAACGCACAATATGTATCTCGCGATTTCTTTATCTACGAATAGTGGTTTGTTAGCCAGATTTTTATAAACATGTTAAACCCAACGGGATTCAAACCCAATAAACATACAAACTAGATAAAAATCTAAACTAAATATGTATATAATAGATTAAAAATCCATTGTATAACAATATTCTATATACATAAATCCAACCTTAACTAAGCAAATGTATCTATATATTTATCTATACTGTAATAACTATTTATCAACAGTGCCACCAAGTAAACAATACGAGAGAGCAATAAATCGGTAGCCGCGAGGCGGGCAGTTCAACGACAGCGGACACAGCTCCATCGATAGTGTGAGCACGCGCGCTGCGAGTTGAAACGTAAACAAGTGCCAATACAAACGCCGCAACGATTATGTAACTAAACGTTGACTACTGTGTTGTTTATACGCGACCGTGGATGAGATACTCCAACGTTATCGGCGTTAGATTCAATTGTCAAGACACATCGCAGCCGAAAAAGCAAAGTTCACCTAAGATTTCGTAATATCTATCTGCCCTCCTACCATGACCATCAAGAGATATCTCGCGGACGAGTGTAGACAACCTAAGATATAAGATATTTCGATATATTATATCTCGGCATCGACAATTTTGATAGACAAGATATTATCTCGATCGACAAATATCTCAACTTTTGACATTAGAAGTCGAGTTTTAAATGTCATGTTAGGCCCGGAAGACTTTATGTCGATATAAGATATATATCCCGATGTCGAGATAATCGATTAAAACTCGAGAAAACGGTCGATAAAATTTTATCGTGGTTGTCATGCTAGGCTGGCTGAACTACTTAGAAAAATAAGAAATATCATGAAGATGAATGTATTTCATTCATCTTCTTGTAATGATAACGTTCGATTAACGTAGGACTTACACTAATGACCCGAATGGCTTCGAGAAAAGGTTATTACGGCCGAACTCGATTTGGCGGGAGGACTTCCGTGACCCCCGATACTATAATCATTTATTATAATCTCTGAAATACGTAACGTTATTTTGCGGATTACTACATCTGCCTTTCGTACCGACATGTCACAGGTTCTAATCTCGTCGGGACTAATTAATTAAGGTGTGTATTTAGTATTTATTTATACTAGCCGCAGCGTTACAACGAAAATCAAACTGCCAATTCTCAAAAACTGGAATTCCTATTTAAGTCAGCATTCACCGAAACAATGATGCTATTAACGAATCCATTCAAATGATCCAACATCGCAGTTCATTGAAGTGTTTTTCCATTCATTACGATTCCACGCCTGCTGTCCGCAATTATCTGAAATTACGCGTGACGCGACCTATCTGAGAACTCTATTCGATAAACACTCGGTTGGATTTTAGTCACAAATCATTTTGGCTCATGCAAAAAAAACGTCATCGTCAACGTGGAGTGTCATAATGAAATATATTAAAATCATTTATCATGTTAAATAAAAACTATGTAGATGCACTGTTAATCCATAGTTATACGCTCATAGTTTTTTTCTGTATAATATTTGTGTCTATGAATTATAATCAGTCCTACTAAATATAGATATAGATACTAAACAGCAACATAATACGTCACATGATATTTTATCTCGATAGCATTTTAATATTCCTTTCCTGTACTCTTACTGGATTTAATAATTCCCCTTTTATTAAAATTATAGAAGTTGTTCCACGTGTAAAACACTCCTAGTATAGCATATATCTACAATCTACATATACTTATAAAATAATATATGACAACGTAGTAGTATAGTTATTCTACTGATATCACAAACAAACATCTAGTGGCATAATTACTTTTCCTAGAATCAAGTGCATTCAATCTAGAACATAGACTTATTTACTAATAGTTCTCATACACATCATCATTTTGTCGACAACGAAATTAAAAGATAAGTCTTCAAACTCTACGTGACCCAGCGACAAGCGCAAGCGTTTAGCACCGGAGTTTCTGGGTTCGAATCCCGGGGAAACAAGATTTAAAGAAGAAATGTTTCGGTCGAGCAGGGCACTAAAGACGGATCAGTGATCACCTACTTACCACAGGTATAGAAAAATCATCAGTGAAACCTCCTTCCCGAGTCCCCTAGCGGTGCCTCATGCCCCACTAGGGGACTCGGGAATTCACACACATGACTTGAAACTGAAATAACTGTTATATTCTTAAATCTCTCATGCTAGCCTGTCTTATGTCGACAGACCACGACCAGACGTTACCACAGGACATCATCAATGATGCGCAGACGATCTATTTTTATTTTATATCTGAAACACATTTTTCCACCTATGAATATTGGTTCGTTACCCTGACGGAATGTCGTTGTTTTTACCGCTCGTTTGAAACATACGTAGTTAAAAACATGTTTAAATACAATTATTATAAACATGTCAGTACGGCAGGTCACGCAGGTGCAACTTATTGTGCTAATAAGGCCGTGATTGCTAGTGGATTTCAAATATACAACATTCACTATTAACTATATCAAATCCAGACTATGTATTTTATAGAAAAGAGGGCAAACGGGCTCACTGCTTGGTAAACGTTAACCAATGTCCAAGCAACACTGCTAGAGCATCGTAAAAGTACCCCTCGTGACAACTGAGGCCTAAGAACAGTCAGTTGTATGTAACATTTATTTGTTCCCACATATTGTTGCAAGACAAAAATCATTTATCTAAACTAATATTATAAAGATGAAAGATTTGCTCGTTTGTGACGATTTAACTCAAAAACTACTCGACAAATTTATCTTGCTATATTATCAGTGAGTAACATAGGCTCTTTTTTTTGTATATAATTCATCTACATTGCACCTATGCGAAGCCGGGACGTTTGCTAGTTGAGTAATAAATATATTATGAACCTTAAATTCTCTAATCATAACAAAATGATCAATACCAAGAAACATTTTCAGATACCTACCATAAAAAGCTATTTCACGTGACAGAATTTTCTTATATCCTTTGTCATAAACGAACATTATTTATATTACTTACTTATTTATAATAATACATATAACGTACAAAGCGCATGGCGCAAACATATCGTTTGTAAACAAATTTATCTACATCGTTAAGTGTTTAATATATACGATAACATAGTACGCTAACGCCAAGGTTAAGTGAACTTACCGATGTATTGTTTAGATGTGTTTGTGTATTTTTATACGATCAAAAGCCAGAAATGGTGAGAGCAGATAGTTTTAAATGTAAATTAGGTGATTTGGATATGAGCTACTCCTCCTCATTCTATTAGGTCGGGTAAGAAGTCCGCGGAGTGTATATCCGTTCCACTTCCCTCTATCAGTCTTAAACTCAGTACACGCACTTTTACGCACTATTATTGTCCCGTTTCTTCATCATATTGTTTAATATAATAATATATTTATTTCAATCATATAGCTTATAGCTAAGTAACGCTTCGATAGAGCCACAACGTGATCAGATCATCACGTTAAATTAAGGGTTTTCATTTAAAATAACAAAATTTCCTTAAAAGAAAAATACATTCCATTAATAAAAAACCAAACTATACAAAAAAACCCCCACAAAACCATCCTATATTAAACAATCTCTTCCAACATTTGTCTACACAAATACGCCTACGTAACCCTAACACTACTCGTTCGGATGTATTTATTATTAAGTTCATCCTAAAGCCTCCATTACAATGACACGTGTTACATCAAAACATCCAATAGGTCGGGAGACGTACGTACCTTACTGTTACGAGATTATAATCTTAGTCTATAAAGAAATAAAGCTGGAAGTCGTTTGTGTGAGAGCGCAGACGTTGTATCGATCTCGATAAAGCGTCCTTCACCTCGTGGCCTTTCAGACTGTTTTGGACGGCCTGCTCTAACTCCGTTGTTAATATTCCGGCACGTAAATAATTCAGACACGAGATAAGAACGACAGGTCACAATAGAACGTCAAAATGTTTATATAGTTAGCTGTTGGGTATAATCTGCGAGTGTCTCCATACCATAGGTGAAGAAAAAAGCTAGATTTACTATCTACTATCGTAGCGAGATACAAAGCGAATAGCATAAAAACCTTTTCCTTGAAAGCAAAAATACCTGTATGTTTGTATAAATTTTCACGATAATCGGTCAAATGCGGTTGGAGGTCTCAACCACGCAACGCATTTTGACGTTTTCACTTGTATGTAGAGAATTTCTTACAAAAGTTTGCTAATCTTTTGAGTAAATTCAATGTACTAAAACCCTAGAGAAATATCTAAGATGGCATATGTATAAAGTCTCCCCTAAGACAAACACGATATTAATTAATCTTTCAAATATCATATTATTTGCGAAGCCATTTACAATACAAATAAATATTGAAGATGCTCGATAGAAGTTATTTTTTAGAGATACCAAACTGGTCGCTAATTATTAATTTGTTTATTCTTTAATAGAATTTCGTTTATATCAATATTCATTTCAGCGATATTGATAATGTTATATCGTGTAAATATTTAAATTGATTCTAGTAAGCCTCTTACCGATAATAGAGCAAGTTTATTATAGCGATTCAAAGGTTGATATTAGAAATAGAAATACCTACATAATTTAAATTCTGTTTCGGTGGCAACGACTTAAGAAAGTGACTATGATCGCTGTTGTAACCCGGTTGGGACTTTGATATTGACCAACGTAAAATATCCGAAGTGACCAGACGTGGAGAAGACATAAACATGTCGTCCCGGCAGGATCCGAAACCGCGACCCATAGGTGCGCAAGGTACCCAACCCGCCAACAAGCCCGTAAAAATAAATTTACTATGCTCGTACTTTTCTTTAAAACTACGAAAATAACGTATCTACATATAACGTAGTTTTCTTGTATTTGGCACACAAATAACTATTTGTTACAGTTTGACATCAACGATAGTACGATTAAGAAACAGTAAGTAGCCGTTTCGGTTAGTTTAGTTAGTAAACGTCTCTTGTCATAATTTGGGGCGGTACACTTGTAGCCAGACAGAATCTCTGACCCAAATGTAGGGTCATCTATTATAATGTCCTTTCAGGCCAGCTATTTTGGCTTTCATATAGTTTAATAGTGTGCAAGATAATGTATACATATACACTTGTGTGTATTTTAATGAAGTATGTAACAAAGTAAAGGTAATATGCATAAAGATATTTTATATCATTTTCATAAATATAAAATTAACTTCCTCTGTATTATAGGCATAAGTTTATAACAACAAAATGATGATAATAAATATTCCGAATATTCCGTGATACCCTTTAGGATCCCACTATGATCTTTTTTTGCGATCCTATGCTCCTATACATAGAAAAAACAACGTGTATATGAAAATAACTCTACATAGAGATGTTCGAAGTCCCAAATCAACTTAATGGCTAGGATGTATGTATCTTAAAATTGATTGGAAATAACTTAATATTGCTAATCTTTCATGTTGAGTCACTAGCAGTCTCGTACAGTATCACTCGCTCCCAAATAATGATATATAGAGCGGCTTCAAAATGAAATGTATGAGAGATGCAGACTTTTTATATAGATCTACTAGCGACCCGCCCCGGCTTCGCACGGCTCTAGATTTTTTGACAAAAAATAGCAGGGGTTGGTAATAGAAGAGTAAAAATATAGGGTTGTATGTATTTTTTAATGCCACATTATAAAAAAAAAATTAGGGTGAACAACCCTTATCACTTAGGGGTATGAAAAATAGATAGTAGCCGATTCTCAGACCTACTGAATACGCATATAAAATTTGGTAAAAATCGGTAAAGCCGTTTCGGAGGAGAACGGTAAATAACATTGTGACATGGAAATTTTATATATAAGATATAGTATTAAGAAGCTAGAGCTATTGCTCTATGTAATATTTTGTAGTACATCGATTGCAGTTCAACTCAACCGTCAGTTTATGGCACGCCGACAAAGCAGCCAAGCAACGTTTTCTTCTGATATCTTCATAGCACATAGATAAAACTAATAACGATTAGTCTCGTGTTTTGACAGAAATTCTGAGTACGATGTTCCGATATAATCTACCCTCGTCGAATGCCGGTATTATAAGTATCGATACTACGATCGGAAATACTTCCCAGAGCACACCGACCCAAAATCTATTATTTAGTAGGTAATCGATCGCGGCCTTGAGGGACATCGCCCTATTTATTGGTAATATAGTGTACACTTGTTCACAGTTATGTAAGAGTTCCTGTGACTATAAATTATTATTTATGGGTGACCCTGTAGTAGGTTCCTAACTTTAATACTATATCTGATGTTTTTGGAATAAAGTGTTTGGATATGTTATCTGTTCGAGAAATTCGGCAAAAATACACCAGAATACTTTGAATCTCGTAAAAACAGATCTTACTTATTATCTTTATTATATTATCTTAGTATATTTTATATGACTAACGTTTCCTACATGACTAAATAACGGAACTGATCACAACACACAACTAGATAGTCTGAACGACGTCATTTTGATATAATGCATTTTTCGTAGACAACTTATTTCTGCGTATGATTAATCATTGTTTTACGGGAAAGTAAGTATCAGTCATTTATGCCCTGCCCTTGCCAATTGTTTATCTAGTTTTCCCTGATTCAAATTCAGGACCGAATGTTTTGCGCTACGAAGGTGCGTTAATAATTAATCGATGCATTACGTTTATTTTAAGTAACTTACAATTATTATCCCAAAAGAATAGAATATATAGCCTACTCTAATGAGAAAGAGGCATGAAATATATAACGGACCCGACATAGTAGTCCTGGAAAATATTTCTAAAACCCTATCGCAGAGCCGCCTGTACAAAAAAATCGTCAAAATCGGTCGGGCGGTTTATGAAGAGTTCAGTGAAACACAGAATTTTATACATAAGGATGTAAAAAAAAGTTTTTAATGCTACTTCATAACAACCAATCTCATCTCCACGAATTTGAGGCAGTTTTTGCAGCGTCCGTCACCTAATTAATCTTCAGAACGATAAATCCTATCCCTATTTGGGTATCGCACTACGTCATTCGTATAAACCATGGAAAGGAACGGTTGTTTGTTTATCCATTGTCGCTTGTATTGACGTAAATGTGCCACCCCACGCAGCACGCACGCACATCTCAGAATAGTCTGTATATGTGGGTGACGCCTTCGAATAATTGACGCTTCTTTATGACGTAATTATAATTACTTCTATCAAATAAGTTCCACGAGGGGCCAGACTCAGAGAGCTGAACGAACTCAGCTCTCACAGAGCTGCTAGATCTGACAAACAGTTTATCAACTTGCTCGTGGAAGCTAAATTGTACTTAATTAGTTTTCACCCTATCCGAAGGTCGTCGCCAATAATTAGAGAAATGAGACACTGTACAAGCAATGAAGATTGTTTTCATTTTTATAACAGCAGACAACCAAGCAGGCGGGTTACCTGATGGTAAGTAATTACAACATGCGCGACTCAATGTTTTATTGAACGATTTATTCACTTACATAATATGATACCTACCTCGTCAGACAATTCTATTAATTTCCCTAACAAAATACACTAAATAAAACATAAAAATTCCTCAAATACCATGTATTTATGCAATTACAAAAAGCAATCGGAAGTCGACGTAGTGACGAGAATTGAGAAAGGTATGTTGAAATGGTTTGGGCATGTAGAAAGGATGGATGAAAGTAGGGAAACGAGAAAGATTTATGAAACTGGTGTGAGTGGGAGAGTCGGGAGTGGTCGACCTAGGCGAACGTACCTCGATCAGATCGGGGACGTTCTGCAAAAGGGCCAGGTCAAAAGTACTCGTAACCGACGAGTGTGTATGAAAGCATTGATGAAAGTAGAAGAAGCGAAAGTGGTATGTAAGGATCGGAGCATATGGAATTCCGTGATCACTGCCTACCCCAATGAGAAAGAGGCGTGATGTATATGTATGTATGTATTTAATCGCAATTGTCATAACCAGTCTATGTATCACTGCTATTTTTCTTTGATTACAACAAAAAATGCTCTACAATGGAATTTTAATGGATCAAGTGAAACACGCATTAAGAACAAATTAATTTATATGGATTTTCCATTTATTGGTCACATAGTAATTGAACATTCATGTCATTTCTTTCGTCTGCGTTTATCGGTGTCGTTTAAACTGATATTCGGTAAACCCCTGTTAACTGTTAAAGTACAAAAACGTGTGTTCTCAAAACTCCACTGAAGACTGTTGAGATTTCTATTTATTTAGGATCAAATGCATGTCATTTTTAAATTAACAACAGAAGAATAGAAGTCATTTGTTTGTAAAGGTCATTGAATACGGAGCCCTTATTGAGCTCACGGCCGGAAGGGTCTGAAGGGTATTGGAAATTGCAATAAAGGCTTTATCTAATAATCCTGTCTCTGCCTCCTTGGCCTAGTTACTAGAACTGCTACTATGCGTTAGCTTTAGATGCATTTTTCTAGGATTCGATTCCGATTAGATATCTCAATGAGGAGCTTCTTGCTTTGAAACAGATAGCATTCACTGCAAAGCAATATAATTATACTTACATAAACAAGAAAGACAATGTATAAGAAAAAACATAATAAGCAAAAGGCAACCGCTAAAAACCGATTACTTGCAGGCAACCAGTATTCGCTAACCTGAAACAACTTTTGTAGATAAGGTAAAATTGGTGTTTTGCAAACAGTAATATAACTAATATCTATATCAACATACAGTATACCTAAAAGATTATATTATACAAACCGCTCAATGAATGTACTCAAAACAAATAACAATGACTTATAAAAACGCCTTCTAATAAATAAATGAAAACATGAAATGCTTTCACGGAAAAGCCATTAAATGAAATACTCTATAATAATCGATACATCGCGTGTCTACGATATAAAGTATAAACAATTACATATTTACAAACGATACGGCGGCGCTACGAATGTTGGACGAAATATTTGCGGAGCGGGCGAACAAAAAGAAAGATAATCTAAATTTAAAGTTTCGTGAAATGGTCTAAATGTAATATAGAAATGGAGTAGATCAATATCTATCGTCATCGTCAATACGATCGTTCGGTGGAGGAAAATAGTTGTGCTCAAACGTCAAATAAAAGACCTTCCTTTAGTTTGAAGATAGAGCCATGGTCTGTCTAACCCTCACTGGGCGACTGTAATTTCACCACAATCCCCCTAATGTAACAATGATGTTATAACACACTAGCAACATGTCGCTTTCTATTGGTGAAAGATTTTTTAAAATCGGTTCAGTAGATCCAGAGACCCCCTACAACCTCACAAACTCTACCCCTATAATATTATACAAAGATTAACATATAGTCATCAAAAATCGTCGTGAAGCCGGTATCTTAATTTTGGCACGACTGACACCACGCTGGTTAGCAAATCTATTACGTTAGTCACAGCGTACCTACTATCCGTGTGCAACTCGAAATAGTTCCGTCGGACATCGCACCGCGTGACAATCCGAATGCGTTCCGCGGTGAGCATACTCGAATATGATTATGATACCAAATCGCTTTTTGTATTTGTAAGGCTAAACTGACCTATATTCGTATGTATACCTTACCTTATGTGTTCTTAAAAATTTTGATTTTACTATTAACTTACTAGTAAAATGAAAACGTTCTACGAACACGTCAATATATCAGAAAAGCACAAACAATGCTTGCGATCGATATATCGATAAAAATCTTATGCTACATAATACTGGTTCTACGGCGCCATACTGCATAATATGCAATCTTCTTCAAAACAAAATCTTGTATGTAATATGAACTGATTTGAACAGCCTCATTAGCAACAAGAATGTGTTATAATTATTGTTTACATAGATATCAATATATATTTATTTACAGGCAGTAATGTTTATCGCGTTATCGGTCCGAAGGCGTTCGCGGATCTTAGTAACAACAAATCATTGAGTACGTCAATTCATTTCATGCGTATATTGATAACGTTGATAAAACTGTTCGTGTGGACTGCGGTAACTCGCTATAGCGTAAGAGTTGGCTGTTATTTTTTGAGAAACATTGAATTTATCTGAATATATTGAATAAATTACGTTGAAAATTCTCGTTAATTAGCAAATGAGTATGTATTTCACTTTTTTCATTAAGACTAACTCCAAGAAACAAGTTAATTAAAAGTTCCCAACAGATATGATTCACAAAAATTTCTTATCAGTAAATTAAACTGAAATTACTTAAATTAGCGTGTAGAACCGCCACACCGAAAAAAAACCACTTAAAATATAAAGGCGATAAAATATCTCCATTTCTTATAAAAAACCTTTAGACGGAATCAGAATTTGTATGAATGCATAATGAGTAAACCGCCGATCTACAAAATCCAATGGCAGCTCTCACGCTATACAATGTTATGTGTACACTTCACACGACATCTGATAAAATTGTCCACGCTTCCATCACGACGCGTTTTGTATACGTTTTATAACTCCACAAGGTCTCTGTGCCCAAACATGCTTTATCTCGTGTGGCATAAACCAAAATATTTTATTTTCTTGCTTCTTAGCTTTCGGCAAAATAACACAAATAACGAGTCCCTTCTTCAATTGACGAAATAACAAAAAAATGTGTATACACTATACCTATATGCTTACCCGTAATAAATTCCCATCCTAGCATAAAAACTGCCGATGTCCCATTCAGTCAAGTTAAAGTAACACCAGATGATCAACACAAAGTTAATAAGAAACCAATGAAATCACTCATTCCAAAGGTCGGCAACGCACCAGCCATCTGAGTTCTGGTATTGCAGATGTCTATACTCGATACTACAATAAAAGCATTTCGAGAAATATTTGCGGTAGCGCGGTGTTGGTTAAAAATATTATTCATAGCACTCTCACCTTCAAGCTATAGTTGAGTGCAAACTTTTTGGCACTAAATTTGCTACTAAAAATAAGATCAAAAGAATGAATGAATAACATTAGGTGCAACCTGACTCAATCATAGAGTATTGTGCTCACAATATGACATTCGTTTGCTCAAACAATGGCGCCTTGAATATTGGCACAAGCTCATGAGATACGGAAATTAAAGCTTCGAATACTATGAAATAGTGACGAACGGGTAACCTTCATAATGTTTGATAAAACACCCAACATCCATGGGTAGGATCAGTGTCCTATACCCTGCCAGACTGATGCTTTTTTAACTCTATTTTTACCTTATATGGGAAAATTAAATGTTTGCTCTGCGCAATAATATTTTAAATAAATAACGATCCTTGCTTTTTACCGTAACATAACAGTTTGGTCCCGCGTGATGTTCACTAGTTGTGAAAACACACAAATAACGAATTTATTAGAGCGCGTTCGTTCTTGACCACGTTTTCAGATATCGTTATATATACGATTTCATCTTTTCTTTAATATTCATTCTATAATTATAACAAAATTTTAAAGTAAACCTAAAAAAACGTACCATAGTAACTACCGCCGTACCGGGTAGGTACGGCGGCTAGAGAACTACCGCTGTTATTAACTGATAATGTCCCGTTTTCAATTTCAGTTGCTGTCCTTATGAACATAAGACTGAGTATGCCATAGCATGGGTTTCGTCAAGCCCGTGCCGCGCCTGTTTGCGGAATTCAATATGATTTCATTACCTTTATTTGACTTTGTGTAGTCTGTCTCGCGTGTACAATGTAACTTATTGTGTACGAACATAGCATCGTATATTGCAGGCGTTGCTTTTGGATGGTAACTGCCAAATTTACAACAATAATTATTACATTGATATTTAATATTTATTATAATTCATAAGTTAAAATATAATAATTTATCCTAGAATCTATTAGCTGTCCTAATAAAACTAATACCTATTAAATACAAATACATAAACATATTCATGTGACATCTTTCGTGTAACAAAAATACACCATTAAACTTCGAACAGTTAAAAAACGAAACAATGATAAAATACTATCATATTACGGTATACTGTATCAACTATAATCACAACTAAATTTTACTAAGTACATAATATATCTTCCATTCACCAGATTTTTACGTAAATTCAGATTCCATCATTCAGATTCTAGTACAAGATGTTCAATTTGAAAGCAAAAGCCACAACTAAGTAGAATCGTTATCAAAATAATCAGTATACACAAGCTTCATCGATAGATAATATCAAATAATTGTATATAGTATGAAAAGTATTGACCTCCATAATATAGCATGGGCGGCGAGACATGTTGCCAATAAGTCTCCAAGCCGATGCAAAATGGTACTCCTATTGGTTTCTTTTTATGTTAAATTTATACAACATTGCTTTGCTTCTGCATTTTACCTTGTATTTTATTAGACGTTCCGAGTCCCCTGCACATGTATTTTTATACTATACCTAAGACCAAACTAGTTAACTCTAAAAATTATGTATGAAATTACATCAAAACCATGACGTTTACGACGATAATAATACATATATTCTCATCTCATCTCATAAGAACCAATTTTGTAATAACCTATTTTTGAACAACCTGAGTGTAATAAATATTACTAGGCTTCACCCCCGGCTTCACACGGGTGGAATGTAGATGCACAAAAATAGCATATACGCTGGTAATGTAGCTTTATATTGATGAAAGAATTTTTAAAATCGGTCTAGTAGTTTTTGAGTTTATTCATAACATACAAAAATACAATTCCTCTTTATAATATTAGTATAGAAGTATAATATATATAGAGCATATACATTAGATACCGCACAGAGAAAAAATACTTCTTTTCTGAATGCGGGCACGATAAAACTTTGTTTCCCCAGCTGTGTTTTTAAAGATAATATGATGAAAAATAACTTTCACATAGTCTTTTGTAAGCACTAACGAGGCATTCCTTAGCGAGTTGTCTATCCATTGAACCCTGAATGAAGATAGACTTAACCGTGATTCCAATTTACTGCATATAGCATCGCTCTTTACATAAGCTTACACCAGCGTTTTAATCACATATTTAAAGCAATGTACGACGAATAAGAATCAAATTATTTACTTACATTTTTAATACGGGGTCAGTGATCTGAGGAGACTCAACGACGCCGGGTTACCATACATGTATAACGTACGCAAATACTAACTGCTCACCGCGAACCCGTTTGTGTACTATTTGAATTGTATTCAACTTACAAGAATACACATCTAGATATCCTATTCTTTTATATATAAAAGAATTGTGTTACGAGCTCTTCAGAACAACTTTGTTTTCTTAGGGCCATGGATTCGATACTATCGGGGTCTGTACCGTACATTTGAGAACTTTAAGCTCTAAATGGGAGGAGCGAGAAATATCAATTCAGTCTGGTTAACGAAAGAACGAACGAAAACAACGAAAGATCATTTGCAACTCAGCAGAATTAATAGACTAATATTTAGGAGAACTTGCCGTTTCAATTAAAAAAAATATGCAAAACTTTCATACAAATCCATGAAAAGCGATCCGTCTTGGCAACGTAAAGGGACTTTCCAAAGGTTTGGCTCGTAAACTAATGAGTTTCCGGCTCCTTTAAGACTAAATGATAACTCACTGAAAGCGAAGTACCTAGTCTCCAGCCTTCCAGGTGCAAAAGTCAATGCCCAGTACTGAACAGGTTTCGGACAATATTGGCATAAAAAGTATACACAAAGGCGGCATTGGCGTAGCCTAGATTATACTGAAGCCAAGTTTTATTAAAAATTAACACCCAAACATGTGGATATCTTGAGAAAGATTTATGCTATGCTTGCCTGTAACAGTCCAAACCAAGCAACACAGCAACAATACTAAGAACATTCAACTTTAGAGCTAAATATTTATAGCCGCAGAGTTTACTAACTTTTACAACAATGAATTCAAAATTTCGTCAAGAATCACTTAAAATATGTTGAGATATGTCCATACAAAGTGCTTTGGCAACTCATAAAATTATATTCCAACTCGAGTAGATATAAAGTAGAAGCCATATTTTCACAATGCAAGATAGAGTGGATGAAACTGGCGCAAACTCGATACGTTGATTTCGTAACTGGATACTCACAAGCAAATTGTTTACACGAATTTTAGCATCTTGAACGTCTCGTCTCATCGTCATTCGATCGAAACAGTCTTAAGAATGGATCAAAACATGCTTGAATGATTAGCGGCTATAGAAACAGCTATTTTGAGTTTAATATCCTTTGATGTACCCCTCTGTCGTGCCATCTAGGTACAAATTTTGCAAGAGGAATTTCGAACTTATCCCTATAACCACAGATCATATATTCATTTAAAATCGTCTCAGTTAGCAACAGTTATCAGAAGCGAGTGTTCTCAGCGTTTTGGACGGCCTGTTGGTTCTTTTTGTGCAATGGAACGGGTTGACTTATTGCCTTGTCGTTTACGGAATCTTGCGGTGGTCGGGTTTATGTTTACATTTGGTCATGTTCAACGTATTGTGGGCTGTGAGAATGACTTGCGTTGAACATTAACACCTCATGGTAGTGAATTCTCCACAGCATTTGAATGGTTAACGGTCCTCTCGACAAAAAATTTGAGTGCCAAACTATTGAAACCAAAATTGACACATTTTGTCAAACGAAATCCACAGGTCATACTTTTAAAATTCTAAAATACATACGAGTTATATTTTATACTGATTGTGATTAAAATATTCCAAGTCTACTGTCCTGTTCAAGGCTGTGATCCATACGTACACAACTATTTCGTTTTCCTGTAGTGGATAAAACCATGAACCCAAATTTGATAACCAGTAATTAATACCCTACCGGTCCTAATCATATATTTAGTGTTGTTGTTGATTGTTTCTTATTACATAAGGATATTTTCCGGCTATAAGATAAAATCGGAATTAAGTATCCGAAATGAGCGATGGTGATATCATTTTGGACCACATTACATAATTATTTTTTGTTAGGAATGGTTAAGAACCATTCGCCAATGTGGCCAAAAGACTTTCTATCGGTAGTAATTGGAGTAGTGACTCATCGATATATGAACTGTAAATTTTTCACAATGAATATTGTTTTTGTGTTAAAAGGATACCGATAGACATATTTTTTTATTCAGATCTTTTTTATATTTATATATTATGTAACAATAATTGAATCTACACTTAATATTATAAAGAGGAAAGATTTGTATGTTTGCAACGAATAAACTCCAAAACTACAGGACCGATTTAATAAATTCTTTCGTCATAAATCTAAGTTATTATCAGTAACATAGGCTATTTTTTGTGCATAGTACATCTACATTGCACCCGTGTGAAACGAGGGCGCGTTGCTAGTTTTAGATAATTATTATTATTCAGCGTGGCGTCCAATAGTTCGTGATGTGTTAAATGTTTTGTGGCTGAAAAACAAACGTCCAACTGTGAAGTTAAAGCTTGTTGCTCAATGCTGAGACCGAGGCTTTTTGCTACTTCTCTGTCTCATATATTCAAAAACGAACCCTTTTTAAAGGATTTCGTTAATTCTATACCTACCTCAAACGAACGTTCTGCAGACGAAACCCCATAGATCTAGTTCACTAGTTATTTTGTATCGTATACGGCAAATTGCAATCTTTCTCTTTCTAACGACACCATCTTCCGCAAATATCATAATTTTAGTATGGTCACATTCTATTTTATTGTCATTTAACTTTTATCTCTAACTAGTCTGACCTTAATTACCGTTTCTATAGATATCATAATATAAATTTTTTTTCATTAATTACAGGCAAAAATTTAATATCTTGATCAAATCAGACAACAACAATCTTATCTCAGTAGTAGCGACTGCTTTGATTTCTTTATCAAAGTAGTAGGTACTATCCGAGGAATTCCGCCGCGACGACATTTTTATAATTTCCTGTAAGCATGTCTTCCCAACGTCTGGTTACTTCGGCACTAAAAGGGAGGGAGGAATATCGAAATTCGTAGTAAGTAGGTAACACAGCACACCATTGACTGACGTTCTGCGGCTGGGGTATCCATCCTACTTACCATCAAGTATTCAATTATTATTATTTATTACTTCTCTAATGTTCGTGGATTCGTTCCGACGGAAGCGTTATTAGTATGCTGTTTAATTATAATGTTTTATTGTACGAAGTTAATGCATTTGTTGGTACATTTTTATGTACCTAAGATATCAACAAACGAGCTTGTAGCTCATCAGATGTCCATCACAGGACATCAACCAATGATGACAATAGTCAACGTATTTTAAGTGAATTTTCATTGGGAAGTTCACTTAAAATACTCAATGAGTGTCAAAAATATCATTTCACTACTGTTTCATGTACGTTTTAGAAGTGGTGCTACTAGTGCTGGTACTTTACATATGGAAACATAGAAACAGAACATGTAATCTTAAAAAATGTTATATATGTAGCTACAAAATTATTGTACCGAGAGATATATCAGTGAGGGAAAGTTGTATATTTACCTATATTGTATAAATAGAACTAATCAGTCGTATGTCACACCGACTCGGCATATTATTATAATAGAATGCCTTACCTACATGTTATTAATAGCTCAGTGCGGTGTAAACAACGCCGCCACTCACGAGATAAGAATGTGTAATCTAGTAGGTGTTCTTAGAATTCGTAAAAGTTACAAGAGGATAAAAGATGTGGGTTTTTTTGAATTATGACTTCATGTTAGAGTCCAACTGCAACACTAATATATTTAATCTGCCATCTTGTTGCAATGCAATGCTCGAAGTAAAAATAAGATACGTGGAGCGCATCATTGTTAATAATTGAAGTCCAAAGGCCAATATATCGTCCAGCATATCTTGAGTCTCAAGATCGATATTTATCATATAAAAATAGGAGCGAAGATACTCGTCTGTAAAGCCGCGCATTGACTAATTGTTTTTGCGATCTTTTTTTTAATCTTCCGTATACACGGGTACCTTATCTAAAAGTAAAGGGCTAAATCAGGGGTATCTTAGGTAAAAGCAAAGGGCTATATAAAATATACTCGTACTGTTTTTAATCTTATTAATAAAATATTTAACATATTAGTATGACTAAGACTTAAATAAAATAATGCTAGTTATGTATATTTGTTTTATAAATAAATAAATAATAATTGGTTTCACACTACTACTTACACAAAAAAAAAATCGGTCCAGTAGTTTTTGAGTTTATTCATAACATACAAAAATACAAATCTTTCCTCTTTATAATATTAGTATATCAAGAAGTATAGATATACTCGTAGATGTAAACAAAATCTTAATAATATAATGACTTAACTTATATAGGGGAGAAGTGAACATGAAAGAACCCATTTACTAAATGGAGCAAAAAAATATACTTTTAATGAAAGAAATGATGATTTTTTTTTTCTTCAATTATTATTTTTTTACTAAAGTAGTTTTATACGAAAAAACTATTGGCTTAAATTTTTTTGGCTCTTTCTAGTTTCTTAGTAATTAAATTTATTATAGTTGAGGGATTGCATACATTTAGCATATCGATCGGTCATTACGCAGTTAGTCACCGCGAATCAAACAACATTAGCACATAATTTCAATTCACTGACCAAATACCGATGCTTGAATGGACGGAAGGCCGGCCATAAAAAAATATACAAGTAGAACGAGTCACAACGGACCACAAGCTTCCTGTAGCTACTAGCGTTTTGTGTAGAGCTTATCTGATCTGCGGGGGATGAAACTGACTTAACTGAATTAATATTTAAGTTAGTATTTGTATGGGTTCATACATAATATATTCAATATGTGTTAGATATTTTTTATGATAAACAGACGAGCATGAGGTTTACTTGATGGTAGTTTATACCTCCGCCACAGAACATCAGTCAATGATGCGCTTTCGACCTACTTTTTCGGCATTCGAAAATCCATAGACTGAAACCGAAACGCACAATGTGCACGTCACGGTTTTCATCTATGATTATTTTTTTGTATAGAACAAATACGGTTTAAGCAGAAACATGGATATTATAGAATTACTGATATTTAATGGAAGATAGATAGGTATATGGCGACTTATTTCTACACTCGCCTCGAACTGCAGTTCAGGGCACCCACCATTTAATTCACACGTGATACTTTCTCCTTCACTCTACGTCTTACTTCTCAAAATCAAATAACTCAAATTCAGAGCGGTGAGCCGCGACAGAAAATTCAGTGTTACAAATTGCCACTGAGCATGTTTGAGAATCGCATACCAATAAATTACCTCATTCTCTTTCTCAATAATGAGAATGAAAAATCTAAGATACCGAGATAGAATCTTATTAGAACTTCCTCGGCTGATAGAGACAACGTGACTGATATATTTATCACATTGACATCATCGTGCAATCGGCTTGGACAGGATCTATGAGTCATCTAAACTAGTAATACTGGCTAATACTACGTACGGCGTACTAGTACTAATGGACCTTGAGAGGAGCGGTAGAGCATTCCAGGTGAGACTCTAATTTATAGTGAAATGTGCAGATTACGCTTCAAGACGAACCAAAGTCCAAGCCTCTGGCTTTAGTTTTTACATCTACTCAGCATCGATTATAACATTCTCAATAAATATATGTTTTATTTATATATAATAGAGATTAAACAATATAACAATGCCTGTCAGGCCAAGATTCAAGCTTATCAAAATATATCAAACTCTGTTTAGCCGTAACAGAGGTACTTTTGCATATATAGCAATTGTTTAGCTAATTGTTAATAGATGAAATATAATAGATAATTGTACAGAGATGTAAAAATAGTAATAGCAAAATTACTATCCCAGAAAGCTATCATTAGTTGTCTTTACACCATACGGTAGGTACTAAACGTTAGCAATTTAACATATCCTCGATGATGTATCGTGTATTATACGGTGAGAGGTGACAAAGCTTGGCCTAGATTATAAAAATGGCACGCTGTTGCACCTACGAGACAATGACGAGGTATTTGTTGAGCGGCGTCGGTCGGCGCCGCGCTTTGCAAACTGTCCTAAAAATACTGCATAGATTATCTTGTTTATACACCGAAACTATCGAGATTTCTGTATAAGTCATAACGGCTCTAAAATGAACTTGCCTGCAAAGCAAATTAAACACGGTATATTCTCTCAATAAGATACATATATCTCTCAAACAAATTAAACAATCGCGAAATCTTTAAAGGATTTTTTTATGGATTCAAAACATCAATACAATGCTTAGATTTTTTCAAGTACACTATGGATTTTGATTCAGTTTTCATATTTAATTGATTTTTAGTTTCTGAACTGAAATATGCACTATATTAAAAGCAATCAAGTTGTGAAAACACAATTAACGTCCCATACATGGCATGTTTTGAATGTTTTATTAAGCTACTAGCAATTGCCCCCGCAACCCCCCTTGTGGGTTGAATTTCGTAAAATCATTCTTAGCTGACCTCTACTCGGTGAAAAGAATATTCCTACCAAATTTCAAGTCTTTAGCTCTAATGGTTCCAGAGATATCGTGATGAGTGACTATATAGGTGGAAATCTCTTATATATATATATATAGATTACCCGACATAATAATAATATATAACTATGTAGTTAATTAAACATGTTAGTTGTACTAAACAATAAATTTCAGACCGCTGTGTTCAAAATAATATATTTTAGTGATATCACAAGTTGAATCACACGCGAATAACTAAACAGGTCAAACAAACACTACAAAGCGAACGTTTTGACTCACTTATTGTTTTTAGTTTTTAATTTATAAGAACCTACCAGTTTTACCAATATAACTTGAACAGTTTGTTGTACATATTATTATTATACATACAAGAGTATACATCAGATATAATATGTAATGTAGGTGTCATCAATTTCGATCAGATCATTCCGACAATGGACTTTGTTTACTAACGCATCGGTTGCGCAACATGCGTCACTGGCGTCAACCAACCGTCTCACACGCACCTGCCATCGCGCGATAACGCCGCGTTTTATTTAATGGGTATCATTTAAGCTATCACCAATTTAATTAGTTTTGTGTTTCTTAAATAATAGGGTTTGTCCACAAAATAGTAGATCTGTCACCAAAATGTAGTCACCAAACAATGCAAAATCAGTTCCACAATAAATCACCTAAAATCCTAATTTTATTAAGCCAAGTAAAATAAGTAGAATCGGTTCTGGCACTCATCGGCCGCTGCCGCGGCACCGCTCGCTCGACTCGTGCGCGGTGGTCACCATACCAACATAACCTAACCTAGAACTTCAAAACTAGTCGCTCACTTAGTAATTTAATCGCACGGCTAGTAAATTCATACCGCTCAAGTTATTAAAACATGATAATTCATACCTGGGAACAATTTTTGTTTATCTGAGAACGAAAATATTTCGTGGCGATAGATCTATTTATTAGGTGATACAACTTGATGACAAATATAAATTTTGGTGATAGAAAATATAGTTCCCTTATTTAATCACCTACTAGGCGCAAGAAACAGTTTTCTTATATTCCTTTATATGCCAGATAGTGATAACCACTCATCAGCCCTCAGCACTCGCGGACGAATAAAGACAAACTAAGATATAAGATATCTCGATCGACAAATATCTCTACTTTTGACATTAGAAGTCGAGTTTTATGTATAAGTCACATCTAATTCGATTTAGTTTAGAACAGCAGTGTTTGTCATGATAGTATAGAAAATAGTTTATTACACCAAGTCCAATAGTTGTGATTTCGACAGCTGATGCTTCCAAATTGTACTCAGATAAATCTATGCCCTTAACTATCACACTTAATTACAATTTAAGTATTTTAAAATTAAACAAAGTATCTTAGAGATTATTCCTGTTTAATGGATTTATAGTATATTGTATAATTCTATGTAATGTCTTCAAGTGAGTTGAAATGATAAAGGAAATAAATTCACGATTAATTATATATTGTTCAACTGTATGTTTTCAAGTTACATAATATACATAGACGCATAAACAGACCTGTAGCGGCAATGCAAACATGCGCAATGTAAGCCTTACAGTTTATAGGTTAAATACTACAATCTATCAATGAAATAGGTCGCTATGCGCAGATATATTTATTATCTGCGTATGTACAGTATCTAGCACTATGTGATATATTCTCTAAAATCGATAACTTGAATTCAAACTAAAATCTTAGTCCCTGGGTTCTTATTTAAAATACCTCATCTCTTTCATCATTCACCTGCTTATTCCTTTCAATCAGAACCACTTTATTTTTCCGTCTATTTAGGAGCCTGTAGCTCAGTTGATGCTTCCAGAGTATTTCCAAATATTATGAGCTCTTCTCAATATTATCAGAATGTTAGTTATGATCATAGCATCGAAATCCGTCTAAAATATACAAACATACTAATTCACTGGAGTTGTAAGTTAATGAATGAACTTACAACTCCAGTGAAAGTTTCTTATTCATCGGTCGAATATTATCGTCGCGATGAATTTCTCACGAATTTATTCAATAAACAATAACGTGAACTGGATATAGTATTTCCTTTATCTATCAGATATCCGTAGATAACCATAGAAACGTTTTATAAAGAAGATGAGGCAAACGGGCTGACAGTTAATCTGATCACCGGCGCCCATAGACATTGATGAAAGTGTACTCGTTTCTTGAAGGGCCCCAAGTCGTATCGGTTCGAAAATATCGTTGTTGATAACTTTGGCTTCTTAGGAGCTTACATTATGTTTTATTTTCCTTACGTGAAAAACAAAACTCACGAATATACAAAATGGGTTCAGAGAGGATAAACAACAGGAAAATCATAGAAACGCAAACACAAACAAAGATTACATCGGCATTTAAATTTAAATGCGAATGTGGTAATTTTCCGGGAGTGCCGAGTGACATGTAAACAAATCCTGATGTAAACAAGTCACATTCAAACAAAACTAAACGAAAACCTTCGATAACTCCTTCTTTTGTAAGACTAAACAGCAATAGACGTACTATCTGGAAATCTGGACTACTTTTTTCTCTGAATCCCAAATCAGCACATTTTACTATTTACGTCACACACAAAATTATGAAGAGCGTGGAAACTTGCATTGCTGTAATTAATTTATAAGCAAGGATCAAAGTACAAAAATCTTCATCATTAATTGATAATATGGAAATAGTTTAAGTACTAGCAAGATCACTAAACGTAATTCCCGATAGACGTAATGAATCTGTATTACAATATAATAAAGAGCTATTATTCAATGTACTTAAGCAGTCGTCATACAGGTATTTAACGTATTTCATCACCATTGAAGTGCGGATTCGTATTATTCACAAACCGGATTCTGAAGATTTGTTTTGAAAATTATTTGAATATTACTACAACGGCAAACATCGCCACGTAAAGCTTTATCCACGCCACTTCAATATTAGGAAAATTACCTATAATCGCGCGACTTTATGGAAGTGTTTGCCTCGTATAAATACTGTTGAACCTGTTGTTCAACAGGAGTATTTCCAAACCGATAGGACTCAGGGACCTTCAAGAAAGGGCAGCGAGGACCTGCAAGTCCTCCTGTGTAACAAATCAAAGGGCTCCTTAAAACAATACATACTATTGTACATCATAAACAATTTATAGAAAATGCCATAATGAGACATTTCGTTTGGAATTGAATAAGGTGGAACACCGTTCGAACCATGCGAACGATCAAATAAATCTCATCCCGATATTGACGACGCAACATGTAAATAGGAGTGATGAGAAAGCAAACCTTTAGAGAGCCCGCCATAGATAAATATTTAGAAAAGGCTTTTATCTGACGCTATTGTTTTTAAAAATCAAAGTAATATTCTACTTCACGCAAGACAGACGATTTTGCAAACTATCTATTATCCTGAAAACCAAAATACAAAGTTCGGCTGACGGATCGTACATTTACCTATCACGAAAATCTTTCGGATCCGATGATCGATCGCAATTAGACATTTATAATCGAAAATAAAATTGAAACACATAAGTAATACGAAGTTGGTTCTTTCGTTTTTCCGAAATTTCGGCGTTTGATTTTGGTAATAGATATCTGGGTCCAGATGGTAATATACCATACAAAAATACTAAAAACAAGTAAACCCAACTGTGCGTCATACACCACACGTTAACCCAGATATCGCACAAGGCCAGTGTTGCCTACGGTACTAGACATGGCAAGTGACAAAAACTAGAAATATCTACCTGCGTTTAGAGAATGCTGCCAAACTGTTTACATAAGAGTCCTGGGACTAAGAACAAACCAAACCTTTTCTTCAGGTATTAAAATAAACAATTAATATTAAAACCCCCAATCCCACAGACTAACTCCAAGGTGTCATCAAAAGATATTTTCCAAACAATAAAAATATTCTACACGTAAATATGTTACATTGTCAACAGACAATTCAGCTATCTCATTTTCTATAGCAAATTAATCATCTATAACAGAAATATGTAATTAAATTTTTCCAGAAAGTAGTAATTATTTATGATATTTGATATTATGGTAAGTATAAAAAAAATTCCATTTAAATAGCTTCAAATTATTAAACCACAGTATTACATGTATGAAGTGTTTAGAACAGTTTTAGGTCTGTCTACATGAAATAATAAGACTGTGTTTGCACATTTATGTTCTAAACATGAACATATAGCAAAGTAAGCTATGAATAATGTATGATGTGACCTACTGAGCAATACATGAAAACAACTCAGGTATTACTTTGATAAGGTAAGCAAATCACTTTGTAATGTTCAATATCTCCTCAGAAACTCATGAAAATTTCACCCACTCTGTTTAATCAATTCAAAAAATTATTTATAGTCTCCATTGAATGTTTCAGGCATGGCGAAATTATGTTCAGAACCATTTAGAGGTTAAGGTGTTATAAGCAAAATATATGCACATGTTATTTACTAGTTCAGGTAGAAACTTTGTTTGAGTGATTTTTTTACTGTGTTAACTAACTTGAAATTAAAATTATTACACAGGCTATAAGCCCTTGATTAAAATTAGACCAAAAAGTAAATAAATACTACCTATAGAATGCTAAAAATATAAACATGTTATAAAAATACAATTTTGGTTTAAAATATCACAAAAATCTTTCTGGTATAATCCCTCTCTAGAAGGTTGGCACAACACATAATTAACTTTCATTTCCCTCTGTCAGTCATAATATCAATACTCATTATTCTTCATGCAATTCCTCTACATCTATTTCCATCCACATATACAAAATGTTTCAATTATATGAAAACATTGAGGACATTCTTCTGATACCTTTTTCACCTCCTGTTTATTTTGGATATAAAAGTCCAATTAGTTGATCAAAAATAAGAAGTCGTAACTAAAGCTAGTATGTAACTGAATAAATGTTTAATAATACTGTATGTAAAAAGTTGCATTGCAGCATATTGCATCATCCATTCAAAATACAATTTTTATTTAAGATATTTACTTATTTAATTCTGTAGGAGTAGGTAATAAAAAGTATATATGGTAAAATAGGTAATAAAAAGTATAAGTGTAAAATAGTATAATCCAGAAATCATAGCAAATTAATATTCAGGAAGCTGGCACATAACCACATTTATACCAATTATAGATTATATATCTCTAAAAGTGCTGTGCCAACTTATAACTTACTTACTATCTATACTAATTTTATTAAGAGGAAAGATTTGTATTTTTGTATGTTACCAATAAACTCAAAAACTACTGGACTGATATAAAAAATTTTTTGGCCACTAGAAAGCTACTGCGAGCGACTTATGTGAGTAACATAGGCTATTTTTTGTATATAGTACATCTACATTGCACCCGTGTAAAGCCGGGGTGTGTTGTACTTAATAAAATGCATAGGCAGCATTTAACAAACAGCGGTTAAAAAAATATATAAATGTGTGGATTATGATTGTAAAATGAGCAAGAGACATATGAGAAAACGCACCATCAATATTTAAGAGCATAAAATAAACATTGTATGACACACAATTGAAAATAACAATTCCATATCCTTATTGCAAAATATTTTGCAAAACTCAAAGGTCAATGTGAATATATCAATACATTGATATTGTATTGAGATTAACAGCTATATTGAGACACAGCATTTTTCAAAAATCATATGACAAATAACTAACTGTTGATATTAAAATTTTACTCAACCTTGCATCACAAATATGTATTATTAGATTTAACCTTAAACAGTATTTACAGACTCACTTTAAGCAAATGCACTTGGGTAAACAATTTAAAAAAACAAGTGGGTAGGTATAAACAAACACATTGTTTACAAACAATGCTAATAAATAATGCGTAATCACGACCTCTAGCTTATCTACAGTGTACTGACCTTTTCGGCAGCAACATAGCGGCAGCCCCCTTCCGCTGGAAGACTCCGTCCACCAGCACGCCATTTTTACTGTTGCACGTCAGGTAAAACTCGGGGTGGTCATAGAACAGCTCTAAGTGACGCCGAGATATAAAACTCGAATGTCCCATATTCACATCGACTTGCCCCCGACTTGAGTTCCGTCCGATAACCACTTTCTTCTGCCGGATGAGATACTCAAAATCACGGCCATCGAGACGGGCGATCGCTGTCGGAGCCGGCTCCTGCGCCCACTGCACCTTCGACGGCGATGGGGGCGCCTTGAGCGAGAGGAGCGCCCAGGCATCGCTCTCGGAGCTTCGCGAGATCTGAGTCTGAGCCATGTCAGGCGCGTACCGATATCACCAACGTACACACGCGAGGCGCGCACCCTCGCCGCGATAGCACATCACAATTTACAGAAAGGATGCCGCACAGTCACCCGGATATCCGGAACCTGCCGAATCCGTGTTCTCTCTACAATTTAAGGTTACTGAAGGGACGCACATGCGCAAAGTTTCCAGTTGTGCGGTAAACAAGAATTATATAAATCACACTACCACGTGATAAAATTGTATACATATATATCTAGTCCGGAAGCATGGATCAATACTACACTATATCACGGAATCGTCCTAGATTGAAATATTATCGATTTCGTTATTGCACAACAAAATTTTCGCAATAGGATCGAAATTAGATACTAAAGTAAACACGAGGCGAGAACAAAAATAACCAAAAACGTCAATTCGCCATACGCAGTTTACAAGTTCGAAGCGCCATCTATTCCTAATAAACAAGCGAGTTGTCACGTTCCGTTACACGACATTAATTTGTTTACATAATTATGTTGTATCACTCAAAAAATACTTAATTTATAAAATCATTTTTTTAGAATATATATCTGTATACTAGACATGGGAACAATGTATCACTAAAAAGAAAAGATTGAAATGTATCTTTTGATCACTGGGATATGTATCACTCTTTTATATCTTTATATCTTTTGTATCCGCTCACGACACGCAGCGACATTACTCAGCGTGATTCGATTCGCTCAATTCATGAATCAACAACTTACTCTCTATCTTGCGACAGCGCGATAGAAGATTCTAAAGGTGCGAAAGAGACGTCTGGACTTTCCGAAGAGAGGTTTCGGACTCGGCCGAGACTTAACAAAAATTATCATTTGCACATGTATCGGCTATACACTTTAGCAACACAGATACAAAAAGACGTTGTGATTGAACGAGATGTAAAAGATATACTGATACATTCGGATTCGAAGTGATATAAAGAGTGATAGATGTAAACGGATTGATACATATCTTTTTTATCTATCTCTCTTGAGTTACCCATCTCTACTGTATACCAAATGAATACATTAATATAATATGGCTGTTCAAAGAAATAAAGGCAGAAGGCAGACGTCCGGTCCTAGGGAGTTGCTATAATTTCAGACAAAATTTTGTAGACCGTTTTCTCGTATTTTAATATTACTTAATCTGAGATTTTAATCGATTATCTTCGTATGTCTTCCGGGTTATGACATAAATGTAAATTAACACTTAAAATTCGACTTCTACTCTCAAAAGTAGAGATATTTGTCGGTCAAGATATCTTGTCTATCAAAGATGTCAATGTCGATTGTCGAGTTATAATATATCGAGAAAGTATTTTGTATCTTATGTAGTATTTTGTCTACACTCGTCCGCGAGATATCCTTCGATGGTCATGCTAGGCGGGCAGATGTTTAGTGAGTTTCTCTTTTTTTTAAAGTTTCTGTAATTTTGTGATATTAATCTAGCTAATATACTTAAAGCTTTATTTAATTAATGCTTAATTTCGTAACGCTCTAAAATAATAATTGTATTCGTAAATTAATAATGACATACAGTTAATTCATTACGTATGTACCGTAAAACGGGGTGAATAGGTACAAAATAGAACTTTACACTAAAAAAGGCTTTTCGGCTTCTTATAGATTATATGAATGTTGAAAAAGCATAAAAAAATCATTTTATATCATCTGATTTTAGCAAATTAAATATGTGTATGTATTTATACTTGAAAAGGGGTGACCGAGCACGGTAAAGGACTGAATCAGGAATAAATCGTAGGGATGTCCAAAACCTGTAAAAATGGGTCTCTAACTTACCTAGTAGGTTGATAGGTAGGTAGATGCGCAAGGCTTGTATGTCAAATCAAATAAAAATAAAAAATATTTTATATTAGATAGATACTTATTACCGTACAGAGTGTCTACTCTCTCTGAAATGCAACAAAAAATATTAAAATGTATTTAAAATCGACAAACGAATCCAAACAAACAAGAACAAGTTACATAGATAGGCACTTATTAGACATCGAATTAAATATACAGTTGGTGTTTTAAAATAATCATAAATTCAACCAGATGCCACCTATGCATTATAATTATTTTTAAAGACATAATTTTTTTAAATATATTATTATACATGCATTACTTAGGTATACTACTACTGAGCGATATATGAGAATAAATTACTGAACGACCTATGACTAAAGTGAATTTATTCAAAATTTAAAGATGAATATATAATGCGTCCATGAGATCACGCATTATTTCTTCATCTTTAGTATAATAATATACCCATTTTGCCATTTTGGTTTTAGATTAATGTTATTTTTAGTATTTTTTTAATTTTGTTTCTTGTCTATAATACCTTTTTGTTTTCAAAGTTTTCAACCTATACCATTTATTTTTACTATTATTTTTACCATACTTTTATTTTTTCTTTTTTAGTACTTTTGTCTCCAGAGTCCTCATTTTCATGTATAAAATTAAATTTTATAGATTTTTTTTGTTTTTGTGTTTTATTGTTTGATCTAATTATATTTCATTATATATTACAACATTGTCTTCTTGGACATTAAAAATATTTACATATCTTTAATGTCCAATTCATCAGCAAACTGGTAATAGGTAATATCAATATCATCACGCTTTTATAATTTATGTATTAAAATATACAAATTATAAAAGCGTTGCAGGCCGCGCTCGCACTACACACACATAGCAGCTTATGCGACATATAGACACACCTGCCATTATCTAATGCGAGCACCGCGGTTGATCGAGTTCGCGTAGTCATCATTTTGAAAGTTAATGGTACCTATAGGTAAGTAACTCACTTTAAGTAGTGACAGTGGCAGCCCTGTCCCTGTATAAACATTACCGTTCCCATTCAACTCTTATTCGTACCTATTAATATGGCATGGCGTACCGTACGTGCGAATAGCACTTACTGTGTTCCTATTTACCCCTCTACTGTGTCTATTAACCTCTAAACTAACTCAAAATCAGTCCATTGAATATATTTTGCAAAATAAGAGAAGTACGTAATATTTAAAACTTACTTTTGGCTTAAGCAGCTCCACAGAACAGTAAATAATTCAGCGAAAACAACCTTTTATTCAAATTTTCCTTAATTTCAGAACACACGGTTTTTAGAGCACGAAATTTAGCGTTTTATTGACCAATGCTTTGAAGAAAGATTTTGACTACTAATACTAACTTTACAGACTTCCAAGTCTTGCCACTTTAAAGATTTAATAATCAACTAAATGTTATAAACATTTACAGAAACTGGTAGGTTTTTATTTTTTTGCTATCAGCTTCAAATCTTCGTTACCGATTTTGTCCTCTATTCATATTCCAATCCCTATTCACCCCGTTTTACGGTATGTACGGGGATCTTGAACTAAAATAGAAAGTACTCTGTGGTCTGTGAAATATACAATCTAAACTTCGCCGTTTCTGAAGAAAAGTTCTTATTTGTTTACGTCACTGTCATTTTACAAAAGTCAACATAAATAAAAACCTCGATTTATAAGGACGGCATTAAAATTAAAATAACCGTGATCTATTGCATATATGCATTATTTTAAATTTTAAACATACCTTCGCGCCGCACCCGGACACATCGATATCGTTTTCATGAAAATTTGGTATTTTGGTTGTGTTTAATTTGCCAATTTAATTTATAACTAAATGTTTGTACAAACAGAATTAAACTTAATAACGTAGTATGAGAATGTATCGTTGAGATAATAGAGATTGTTATAATTATTGTTTTGCGCACACATATATATCAAACAAAAGAACAGATCTACATTACTGCTCTACTGATATAAGGTAAATAATATTGCTTATCCTACATCAAATTATATTGATTTTCAGTATTTGTAAATTTTTTAAATTCCCTGATGGCATTAATATTGATATAAAATAGATTATATGAACTATTAACTGAAACTATCTAAAAGTCCTATGTTCCAAATATGTTACTAGCTCTATCCAGTATTTTGTAATATAGACATAATGAAAAAGGTACAAAATAAAACAAACATTTCATAACATATTTTATTGGACTAGACAATTATCACAGAAGCTATTTAATTTTATTTCAATGACCTAATCATCAAGTTGGGTCAAGCTAGCAACTCCTCTATTGATCCAGTGTTTCTGTGGTATATCGGATCTCAATGTAATATACATTACAAAGTTACTTGAATGTCCAGTAGTGGCTAGTACTCCCTTTCTTTCACTTGTCTTATAAATTGGACAGAAATAGGATGGTGGTGGGTTAAAATCAGCTATAAGAGCTGGTTGGAACCAAATTATGGGTATTGTATCAAACAGGATCTTTGGGTAGGACTCATCAAGTTGCATGATCTCTCGATTCCATCTTGCCCCTTCCAGGAACAGACCCTGCATAGAAGGTGTCATGTTAACCAAACTTACTGAGCAATACATTTTATGTGATATTTCAAAGACATCACTATTGTGATATTTCAAAGACAAAATTATTTAAAAAAAAATCATATCTGAAAGTTATCTAGAATAAGATTTATTTTCTTCTTTTCTTTAAACTGTTTAAGACTAAGTAGTTGGTCTCAAACAGTTGAAAGAAATTCAATTTCATTAATTCATTTGAAAATTCAATATGAACAATATAATAAAAGTGATTTTATTTCAATTCAAACTGATCAATATTGAAAGAACTCATATTTTAAAATAATGTAGTGCAAAGCCATTTCATAGACTTTAAATTTTGTAAATAAAAAAAAAGAATTGTATTTGGCAGAAAAAAGTGCTTGATAGAGCTTGCTAGTGCTGAGAAACGAACTATACAATTTTTGGCCAGACAGGTTTGCTTACTTCAGTATCGCTCAAACAATCCACCATTTTGCTTATTTATTTTGAAATCAGTTTATAAGTTGTTTTGTGCAATTAATTAAATTATAAATAATGTCAGCTTAAAAAATTGAGAAATACATATGCCGAAAATAATTGATAATTTTTAATATGAATACTTTATAAATTTAAGATATTCCCAGTTAAAGCTAAATTTATCATGCTAGAGGAAAATAGCTATTTAGCAGTTGACAGCACTTACAGCTTAGCAATTGCGATTTTGTTTACAAGAGCTTCTGTCTGCCAAACACACCCAAATGCATGATTATTAAAGTGCTATTGATAAAGAAATGAATAAAGATGCTTATATGAGTCATTGTGTCACATTGCACACACATGCAAATACTCACTCACCCACACAAACACACTGTGTTCCTGATCTCCTTTGTCCATTTTATGTGATTGCTTGTAAATACATAAAGTACAGCAACAAAATTGAATTCAAACACAATTTGAGCTTCTCAAATTTGACAATTTTATTAGTTATAATTTAAAAAAAAAATGTTAGTTCTTGTGTTTTATAGGCACAATAAAACTCCAGATCAAACAAATTATGATTGATTATGATATTTTAGATTACATTACAATACATTAGTTCAAAAGCGGAAATGTTTTATCCATAGATAAGAAAGTAATGTAACTGTACCTACCTTGCAATATACTCCAAAACTGGGTTCCTGTTCACACTCACTCTCCATGCTAGTGATGGTGAATTCAAAATGGACCTGGTCAATAGGGATCTTGTTGTGCCGAGAATAATTTTGCAGCACTCCAGTCAAGAATGACTGAGTGAAGTAAAACCCTGATATCCAGAACACCACAGGTGGCCCTTCATCTATCCAGTCTTGTAGGAACTTCAATCTGATAAAACAGAATTTTATATGCTGTGTATTTTAGTCCTAATTTTAAAGGGATTATTGCTTCGATACTGATATTGTGCCTTCTATATATGCACATAACAAAATAATTATAGTATAGCTTATCTTATATCTTACTATTTCAATGATATTTATATTCTGGACAATAGAACCAAACCTGAATAGGTTCAGAAATATAATTTATTTACAGATGACGGACCAAGTGTTAGATGAAGAAACATGGCCAAAGGAAGCAGAGGCGGCCATCAATGATATTAAAAAGCATGTCAAAAGTGTCTGCATGTCAACCGCACTCAAGAACACAAATCAACGCATATATTTGAACCTGACTACTTTAGAAGACCTCAAATATTGTATTGAAATGTCTGCAGCAGGGTTTAGAGTTGTTGGGCGTATGTATGATGATATCAGCCTCGCTACTATAGAGAACATGAACTACGAGACTCCCTATGCCTTACTGAACAGTATTAGCCAAAAGTACAGGGAATCTTTTGGGGGGGAGCTTATGAACAAATTACTTGATTTAGCAAAGAAAACAGATGGTTGAACCGAATGTTTACAAATTTATTTTATATGTCGCATTTTTGTTTGAAAATCTTGATTCAATATCATCAAGTAATGTATAGATTGTGAGCTTAAGCTAAACTACACCTGATTACCTAGAGCTTATTGAAACGTAGTTCTATTAATATTAAAAGACTAATCATGATTACTAAAGTTAGGTAAACTCTTCACCAATCTTCTTGAGGCTTAGTGTAGATAAATAGGCCTATATTCACATCTAAATTACTTCCTTAAAGCTAAATATAATATGAAAATAATAGATACAGTTAGACAAACTATGTTCAAAAGGAAAGAAGAGTGATATTTTAGAGATCTTACCGTGTATGTATTATTTTCAAAAAGACTTTGTGTTGTTTATACTAAAATATAATTTCTACTATTATACTATTTAATAAATACGAAAAGCCACCCCCCTATAATGTTAAAGAGAGCTTTAATCACTTTAAAATCGACTTGTCCGTAGAACAACGTTACATCTGCAAGACGCTCTATTTTACATTTGACCTTATTTTTTGGTGAAATTAACTTTATGAACAATTATTTGACTGTTATCTTCGAAAACAAGTTGTGTGTTTTAAAATTTTGATTTTACTAGTAAATTATATCGGTCAGTTTAGTCGTACAAATACAAAAAGGGGACTTGGTTTCATAATCATATCGGACTTTGTTCTACGGATAAGTCGAAATATTCAAATTACAAACTAAATGTGAATTTGAAAATCTATAGTAGTCATTCCGGTTGTTAATAATATTATGTATGTACATCACCGTTAGTGCAATATACTAACCACTAGTCTTAAGAGCAGACTGAGTAGTTACAATAATTATGTACATGACACATGTTTTGATAGTAAAGTGTTTTATTATCTAGTACTTGATTGTTTCATTTAAAGGATTTATACTTTTATAATCTAAGTATCTATCATTATTTTAATATTCCTTTTCTTAATGTTAGATATAGAGAGACGAGCATCAGGTCCACTTGATGGTAGGTGATACCTCAGCCACAGAACATCAGTCAATGATGCGCTGTTGACCTACTTTTTATTTCGAGCATTCGGATATCCATAGACCGAAACGCGCAATATGCACTTCACGGTTTTTCCATCTATGAACGGTGGTTCGTTACCCGGGCGGAATTTCTATATTCTTCCCACTTCACTTCAATTCCCGAAGTTACCAAACGTGGGGAAAACATGCTTACAGAAAATTATAAACATGTTGTCCCGGTGGGATTCGAACCCACGACCCATCGATGTGCACGGCATGTGTTCTACCGAACCCGCCCACGAGCCCCTTAAAATCCTTAATTATTCTTTCCGCTTGTAAAATATAAAAATTAGCTACGTAAATCGTCTTATTCCCTCGACATTTGAATAAGAATACCTCGCTAGAAAATCAGCTACATATGAGCCGAGGGGCTTCATGGAAGGGTAGGACTTGGACATCCAGGCGGCCGGCACGATGCCCTTCACGAAGGCGTTGTGGCAGCCCTCCAGCTCCGCGCTCATGATGGCCAGCCCCTGCGCGGCCAGGTGCACGCCGTGCAGCGTGCGCGCCACCACCAGCAGCAGCCGGTTGTAGCGGATCAGCTCCTGCCGTTTACCGGATTAAAACGCGATTTATTAGCAATTCACCCCGGATTCACACGGATACAATGTACACAAAAAATAGCCTATGTTACTACCTGATATTAGTTGTTTAGATCTCTATTGATTAAAATTGGTCCTGTAATTTAGAGTGTATTCATTACAAACATACAAAAATACAAAACTTCCTCTTTACAATATTAGTGAAGATATTATATTTTATACCGAAGCTTCGAATGCTTTCTGACTAAAATACAATATTAACTCCTTTTTGTTGTTAATTATTTTGTGTAAAGAAAATATTATAGGCATCTATAGGCACGTAGATGAGAAAAAATTAGTCAAGTATGAGAAGATTTTATCAGTAGCCATTTACTTTCGATATTATATTTAATATTGCTAAATATGCTTCTGGTTCGAAGGACCATTTTTTACTTTGAAACTAAGCATAAAACCAGATATGTCACAGTTTCGTCTGATAGGTCATTTTTCGTACTGCATTCCAAGCAACTCTAGAACTTATATCTACTAATAGTCTTGTAAAGCCTTTATTGTCGAGGTCGGAGTTTCGATATTTTGTAACAGCGACTCACCTGTTTAAGCACAGTGTTCATGCTGTTGTAGTACTGCACGGGGTAGCGCTGCGAGACATCGAACACGTCGTAGGGCGGCGGCAAGCGGGACTTCATGTCTCGCGTCAGCTCCACCACCCCGCCTCCCTCGCCGCCCTCCCCGCCGCCGCCCCCGGACGTAATAGACGTCTGAGTCAGCAGGCAGCCGAACAGCAACTGAACAAAGCCGAAGTTATGGAGTCAGCCATGAATAGATATATTTTTTTTCATTTTGGGATGTTTTCGAATACATAGACGAAGCTAGATGTAGTATAGATTCACACAAACTTTAAGCTTTAAGCGGCCAAAAACTAAACAATCATGAACATAACAAGAACTCAAACAGAAGTGTAAATTAAGTATTCCCTTGACATTCACATTTGAGGCTCGCTTTTTCATAATTAGTTGAAATGTTATATTATTACTAGATTTGAATGAATAGAATGACAAAAATTTACATTTTCTTTTCCAAAAAATATGAAAAAGTTCAAACAAAAATGGTGCTTGATTCTACTCGGGCTTTCAATTTCGTTTATATTTAAATTTCTGGAACAGATAACTCACGGCCGCAGTCTCCTTGTTGTCCTTGGTGATGTCGGCGTTCTCGTGCAGGCCGAACACCTCGGGCTTGGCGATCATGGGCAGCGCGCGGATGTGGTCCAGCACGCTGCCGTAGTCCATGCTGGCCGGCATGCGGTACTCGCCGCTCGGAGAGAACGAGTAGCTGAAATTAAATTTAATTAGTAACCAAAATAAATGCCGGGGAGTGACAGGTTGCAGCAAGTGTTTTTGTATTAAAAGAGCCAAAGTACACCTATCTTGGTCTCCGAATCGCGTGCAAGGACATGCTTTTATTTTTTGAAATCATGTTTCCCTACATTTGATCACTTCGGACATTGGCGGGACGAACTGAATATCGAAATTCTGACCGGGTAACAAACCAGTAGCTAGGGAGGCGAGGTAGCTAAATGGCGTAATTCAACGGCGCCGTCGAGACCTATCATAATCGAAAGATAAAATAATTTCGAAAAGAAAAGCTCGTATGGTAAAAACCATTTTAGCGGTGGGTTTGGCGTGTACGGTTTTTCAAAAATGTTAAAAAAAACAGTTACTTGGGCATTCTCGAGCGCGTCAGATATTCATACTACGTATGCCCCAAGTACCTCTGATAACAACGGTATACTAATCTGCCGGTTTGCGTGGTGGGGGTAGGCATATAAAGTAGTCAAAAATGCAAAAAAAAAAAATTTACTCGAGCGCGTCAGATTTTCGGAAGGGGTGTTGCGTAGGCCCCAAGGAAGCTCCCTTTAAAAAAACTGACGATTTAGGCGTGACGATAAGTTACAATGAATTTTTGAAAATGCAAAAAAAAAAAGTTTTTTTGAAATACTCGAGCGCGTCAGATCTTTATAGGGAAGGTTTATCTCGGTATCCTGAAAGCATATTTTCTTAATCTGACAAAAATGTTGGTGGGATCTCTTAATCTGACCGAAAAAGATTTCTTTTCCTTCTCTTCCTTTCTTTCTCCTTGATAAAACGGGGAATTTAAGAATGACAATAATATATATATATAGCGATAGATACAACCAACGTAAATGTAGATGAAATGTAGTACGAATTGTATTATTTATTGTATAAAAAAATTGTATTATAATTGTATTGTTATGAACCTTGTTATGACCTTTACATTTTTGCTCAATACAATTCATCTTCTTCTTCTTTACTGGAACTCTCATATTGTGGCTCCTCATCCACATCACTTCTTTCCTCACCATCAATGTTGCGAAATAATTAAGGAAAAATACTGGTAGGACGGCATATTTCCACGAAGCGCTCAGTCTGTATTACATGTTTGTGGCAAATTCCTCTTTTTTGCTTCAATTCTTCACTTCGTTTTGCTTACGGTACGTCCAAAAAACAATTTGAGGATCAACAGGCTATTGAATTAATATACATACATGAAACTGTACATGTTAATAATACTTTTGTATACAGATACGCGTAACTTTTTCCGAGTCCACGAAATTGTCGAGAATCTTTAGAAAAAAAAAATTGAGATATAATAAAAGTCACATAATTTAATCATCGTTATTTCATATCAAATTTTTTTAACACCCTCAGTTTTCGAGACATACTCAAAAAATCGGGAGTTTGAGTTTTTATGATGCTTCTAGTCAAAAAGTTTTAACTTTGGACAAAAATGTAAAGAGACCTTTTTTGTGTAAAATAAAATTACCTTTATTGTTTATTTAAACTTTTTTTTTGTAAAATGTATCGTTCGCGACTTATATGCCGCAACGCCTTTTTCGGAAGACGAAATGGCTCCTCCACACTTCCGGTCATGCGGAAACCGGCAGATTTTGTATTTTTAGTAAGTTTTAGATTATATTCTTCAAAATAAAAAATAAAAAAATCGCGCTCGAGAATGCCGGATTAACGTTTTTTTTTACAAGTTCGCGACCCTATAACTCGGCGGCGTCAAGGACTTATCGTCAGATTAGTTAAATTTAGTCTTAAAACACTAAAATCAACCCCCAATATCTTAATCTGACGCGCTCGAGTATTTCAGACTATCGATTTTTTTTTACTAATCTGATCGTCTATCCTAGGCGCGCGTCATTACATATAGAGCTAAATACTTTACAAGGTTGTTCTATTAGGTCTAATAAATCTCTCATATCTTAAACTGCCACGCTCGAGTATTACCGAAAATTCACCTATTCGCCTCCTTAACCACAGCATTCATTGACAGAAAAATGGAAGTGCATGTTTCGTGTTTCAGTTTCAGCCTATAAATTTTCGAATGCTTTTTTTTGGAGAATATTCTGATCGAAAATACTTTTTTTTTGGAGAAGAGCACACACACAGACTTGAAGACCGACTCCAAACTGATTATTGGCTATTGTATAAAAGGGATACAATATGCTATTCTCACTCGGGGTCCGCGGTGACCTCCGCGTTGTAGAACAGCGACAGCAGCGACATGATGAGCCGGCGGTCCTTGTCGTCGGTGACGCGGCCGCCGTAGTTGCACTCGCCCGCCAGGTAGTTGAGCGCCTCCAGCGGCGTCTCCGCGTACTCCGTCAGGAACATCTTCAGAACGATATTACTAATATTACCTATTCCTAAAATTAAACGGTTTGGAATACTCCAAGACGTGACGCAGGTTTGAATCTAGTATTAAATTTGTCAATGCATTTTTGTTCTGAATACAAAGTCATTTTAACATTGCTCAAGAGTAGGTATCGACTTGAGTAACGGCTTGGAATACGGACCTTAGTTTGCATTATATTTTAGTTAGATCAACATAACATTTTAGTAAGTTTTACGAGTTATTTTATAATGAATGATATGAATATATCATTTATTACAAAATAACACTCTCGTTTCTCTTAAATTCAAACTAATTATAGTCAATATGGTTGCGCCGATTAGGTTTTAGGTTAATGGTCTATGTAAAATCCTATCACCCATCCTTCTCCCGCACATACCTTATAGCTATGACGTCGAATGCGCTGCAATCTGCCAGCGCCACCTATCACGTTGACTTTTGGAGTGTCGAAAAAATATGGCGCCGTGAGTGTTCGTTATCGTGCATCTCCTACATTAAACTTTCTATATAGAAAACCCGTGCTTTCATTGTGGCCTTGTGCAAGTGGTGTGTGAGGATCGAAGGCTCTCCAGCATCATATAAAGGTATGTGCCACCTTCCTTACGCCGGAATTGTTTTATTTCATCGCCTAAACTCCTACGCAGTTCCGGCCGTCCATCATTTGCATAGACCATTTGTATTTAATCGATGTTTTAATTGCAACGCGTACCCATTTGTTTTGGTCCTTTTCGAGCTGGATATAGAATTAGTTTAGATAAATTCTATAAATATTTCGTAGGTTTAGAATCGAAAGGTATCGGTCGCAGCCACGCGCCCATCGATCTACCTTCAATTCGTATAACAAATTCGTATTTATCAATATCTAGAAATTTCGCTTCCAAATTATATCGGATTCGTCGTTTTAAATCGCTTTTATTAATTGTTTCGTAAATTATCATATACTTAGATAACTTTACTTCGCTTATATCGCTATTATACTATTTCATTCGTGCGCCATATACTTATTACATTTCGTTAAAAATCCTAAATACTAATATTAAATCGCTTTCATTCGTGTTATTTATTTCTTATTTACTTATTGTCAATTTTGTCTCGTTCACCCCGCTAGTAAATAAGAAAATAAAACACTCGTCGTCGTTACATAATTACACTTATTAACCCATCATATGTCGTTGACCCCGCAGGTAAATAAGTCATAATTCTTTCATTAGTATTTCGCATCTTACTAAATAGTTAACATTCAATTTATTAAGTATTTCGTTCACCCCGCATACCTATATTATAGGAACTTATAAATTGATGTTATAAACTTACTTTCAATTCGCATTCGTATAACACTTGTTTTAAACGTTATTAGTTAGATAAGTTGCAGTTTGCAACTACGCATAAACACATAGATATAATATACACGCTATAGTTTTCGTTCGTCCGCCCGGCTATCGCTGCCTTGTCTTACCTGGTAACCAACTTATAGATATTTACATATACAAATTACTTGTTTATTTTATTACTTATTAATATATAACAGAGACGTGCATACTTGGATTTCTAGTTGAAATATTGTCGTATCGTTTGGATAAAATACATTTTATTTTGTTGCATAGAAACTTAAATATTCTGTTCTCCATCGTTTAATTATCATTTCTTTTATTTATCGATAACTTTTACTCATAATTAAAATGGCACTTGGTTCAACTGATTTAAGTATTCAACTTAAATTATTATATGCTAAAAGAGATAGAATATTCGCTCGCATGCAGTCTATTTGCAATCATGCAAATGACCTTCAGTCAGAAGTGACTAGGGAATCTTTTTTGTGTGAATTAGAAACTATAGACACTTTACATGAAGATTTCGAAAATGTGCTGGAGAAAATAGTTACTATAGAATTAAAGTTTGATCCTGATTACACAATAAATATTCAGTCGCTTTCATCGTTTGAGGACTTATTAGGGCGTGTCAAACGCGCTGCTAAGGGTTTGCAACCCCCAGCATCTACTCAGCATAAGTCACCTCGGTTACCACCGGTTGAAATTCCGGAATTTAATGGAGATATTAAGAATTGGCCCTTTTCTATGCTAGTTTTCAAAATACCGTACATAAAAATACATCGCTTACAGATTCGGAAAAGTTATATTATTTAATAGGTAAATTGACAGGCAAGGCTCGAACCGTGTGCGTCGGAATAACACCGTGCGCTGAAAATTATGAATTAATTTTCAATCTTTTGAAAAATAAATACGAAGATCAACGTTTAGTCGCCACTTCATATCTTGACCAGATGTTTGAATTCAAAGCTATCGCGTCCGCTACACCTAGTAGTTTGGAACAATTCTTAGATTATTTCGCATCATCTGTCGCCGCTTTAAAGAACCTAAAGGTCAATGACCTTTCAGATTTCGTGTTTTTGTATATCGCATTAAGGAAATTAGATCCTGAAAGCGCGCGTTTATTCGAATCATATAACCGTAATAGTAAAATTCCTTCTTTCGATGATCTTTCATCATTTATTCGCGATCATATAAAAATATTACAACGATCCGTGTCTTCGAAACATGAAGCTACAAAGAAACAGTTCGACCGTAGAACAACCATAGCATCGAAACAGACTCGTTCGTCTGTCACTCACGCATATGTAAATACCACATCTAGTTCGCATTTATCTTCGTGTTCTTTGTGCCATGTACAACACGATCGCTTATACAAATGTTCCGTATTTCATAGTTATACTTCGAATAATCGTTATAACTTTGTTAAAAAGAATAATTTGTGTATTAATTGTTTAAGTGGCGGTCATCATGTCTCCACATGTAGATCTAAGTCTTTATGTAAAAAATGTAATTCAAAGCATCATACGTTGTTATGTTTTCGAAAAGCACCTGCTTTTAGTAATTCGCTCGCGCCTGCCGCGGCCTCCCCTGCGCCTGCAGCGGGTCCCGGCGACGCATGTGTCGTTCCCGCTCGCTCAACTCGCACTGATGACGTCACGCTCTGTGCGTTATCAGATAGTAAAACTAATCTCTCTCGTGGGCCTACCACGGTCCTACTCGCTACCGCACGTGTTATTGTTATAGATTCTCGTGGTAATAAACATATCGTTCGCGCACTATTAGACAGTGCTTCTCAAAGTAACTTTATCACTCGTGATTGTTGTCAACGCTTAGGTTTGAATATAAATCAAACTCCATGTTCCGTCGTGAAAGGAATAGGAGGTTCATCCAAGACTATTCAAGGGTCGGTAAATGTTAAATTTTTCTCTCGTTTTAATAATAATATTAGCTTCGACATGAATTCGCTTGTTGTAGATAAAATAACTGAGCAGTTACCTTCTGCTTCTGTCGATGTTTCTCGTTTATCTAACTTTGAAGATTTACCGTTAGCGGACGATACGTACTCCGTGTGCAGTCCGATTCACATGTTGATCGGAGCTTCGATTTTCCCGCATCTTCTCTTATCACACAGAGTTCAAGGACAGCCGCTTCATTCTCCACTCGCTTTAGAAACTGTTCTTGGATATGTGATCATTGGAGACGCTCCGACTCATGTTAATAGTTTTGATCCCGTTTCATGTTGTTGTGTCATTGATCCCTTTGACTCCGTAGTTCGTAAATTCGGGAAATTGGATGTGGAAAACGTTCCACCTATACTCAGCCCAGCTGATAAAATCTGTGACGAAATCCATACTCGCACGACATCACGTGACACTGATGGTCGTTATGTAGTACCGCTTCCTTTCAAACGAGACATTAATTCTCTTGGTGACTCTAGACAAACAAGTGAACGCCGGTTTTTTTGCTTAGAGAAAAAGATGCAAGCGTCCTCGAAGCTGAAGGAGGCCTACGATAGTGTTATTGGTGAATACTTAGAGAAAGGATACCTTTCACTCGCACCCACAGATGAAGACACATCTCAAAATTCGTATTTCATACCGCATCACGGAGTTATTAGGGAAGATAAAGTGACTTCGAAATTGCGTGTTGTACTAGATGGTAGTTCTAAAACTAGTACACAAGTTTCACTCAATGATATCTTGTACAACGGGCAAAATCTTCAAGGGAATTTGTTTAACATATTAGTTAATTTTCGTTTGTTTGCAATAGCACTCTCTGCTGACATTCGGCAGATGTTTCTTAGTATCGGCATTCGTGAATGTGACCGTCGATTTCAACGCATTCTCTATCGTTTTTCACCCCAACAACCTTTACAAGTCTATCAATTTAATCGCGTCGTTTTCGGACTAAAGTCAAGTCCATTTCATGCTCTGCGCACTGTTAAGCAGCTCGCGATTGATGAGGGTGATTCTTATCCTTTAGCTAGAGATATCATTGGTACAGGTCAATATATGGACGATTATGTCTATTCTGTTCCAGATGAAGATCATGGTATTTCATCTGCCGCTGAAATGATCAGCATCATGCAATCTGGTCAGTTCGAACTGGTCAAATGGACTAGTAATTCACAAAAGGTTTTGAATTCTATTCCGCCCTCGTACCGCCTTCCATCAATTAAAGAATTCGATGAATTAGAACAACATAAAGTTCTTGGCTTATGTTGGTCACATGTGACAGATGTTTTTAGTTTAAAAATTAACACTCCTTCTCATGCTTGCACGAAACGCACCATTTTGTCATGTGTAGCTAAAATATGGGATGTGATGGGGTTCGTAGCACCTGTCGTATTATATGCAAAACTCCTCATCAAACGACTTTGGCTGTGTGAGTGTGACTGGGACGATACACCTCCTGACGATATTGTTCATCTTTGGTCTCGTTTTAGGGAAGAACTCCCTATGCTTGAAAATATAAAAATACCACGTCATGTGGGTATCCTCGCTGATAGTGTTGTAACGGTCTTAGGTTTCGCAGATGCCAGTGAGAAAGCATATGGAGGTTTGGTTTATTTTTATGTTCAAAACCACAAGGGAACCACTTTTAGTCTAATAACGGCTAAGTCCAAGGTTGCCCCTCGTAAAGTCGTTTCACTTGCTCGACTGGAGTTATGCGCTATTCTCCTTCTTTCGCAACTTATGAAAAACATTATTACCGCTTGCCAGGACCGTATCAACTTTCGAAACATTTTCGCTTTTTCAGATTCGACCGTCGCACTCTGCTGGGTACATTCGTCACCCCATCGATGGGACACGTTCGTGGCCAACAGAGTTACAAAAATTCAAAATAATTTGTCACCGCAAAACTTATACCACGTACCCGGAACAGACAATCCCGCTGATTGTCTGTCGCGTGGACTTACTCCTTCGCAAATTGTCGATCATCCGCTTTGGTTCGTTGGCCCCCCGTGGGCACGCTTGGATGTTTCGCAGTGGCCCTTAATTCCTTTTAATCCTTCTACAGTGTCAGAGGCACCTGAGGAAAGGAATCAATCGTTCGTAACCGCATCGCCTCCTGCGGAATCTCCAATTATTTCGCTATCGCATCGCTTATCATCGTGGTCTAAATTGCTTCGTTGTGTCGTATATGTTTGTCGTTTTGTAAAACTGTTGCCGCTGCGTGATTATATATCAGCATCGGATCTCAATTTTGTGGAATTATTAATTCTTCGTGAACTTCAACGCTTGCATTTCTCTGATGAAATTGCAAATCTACAAATTGATAAACCTTGTAGGCGCTCCTTTCAATATCTCAAACCCTTCCTTAAGGATGGGATAATTCGAGTTGGTGGTCGTTTGTCTAATTCAGAGTTAGCTTACGATCAAAAACACCCTATCGTGCTTCCACGCAAACATGTGATTTTAGATTTGTTAGTAGATTATCATCATAAAATCAACTGTCACGCAGGCCCTGACCTGCTTATGTCGCTCCTACGTCAGAGATATTGGATACTCTCTGCACGTAGTTTAATTCGAAACAGAGTACATAAGTGTCTCCCTTGTTTTAGACTTCGTCCTAAGCCATTGTTTCCTGAAATGGCTGATCACCGTTCTTGTCGTGTTGTTCAAACCGCAAAACCGTTCGTGCACACTGGCACTGATTATGCAGGCCCGTTCAAGGTTACCATAACCCGTGGACGTGGTATTCGCTCAACAAAGGCATACGTTTGTCTTTTCGTCTGCTTAACTACTCGTGCTGTACATATCGAACTCGCCGGTGATTTAAGCACTGCTAGCTTTATAGGAGCTTTTAAGCGGTTCTTGTCGCGTCGTGGTCCTGTTGGTAGGATTTATTCCGACAATGGGACTAATTATATTGGTGCGAAGCGCACGCTTTCAGAACTTCACGAATTTTTGATTAACAAACATCATAAATCTGATTTTGGTAACATGCTAGCGGAAAACCGTATAGAATGGTCTCTCAATGTACCTGCCGCTAGTCATTTCGGAGGTAATTGGGAGACTAACATAAAGAGTTTAAAGACTCATTTATACCGCGTGATAGGAGAACACATTCTATCATTTGAAGAGCTAAGTACCGTACTCGCTCAAGTAGAATCAGTTATGAATACTCGCCCTCTATGCAGGACGCTCTCTAGCGATCCTTCGGAACCTCTCGCTTTGACTCCAGCGCATTTTTTACATCTTACACCTTTAAAGTACATACCTGCTACAGAAATTGATGAAAATATGCATACTCTTTCGCGTCATGAACTTCTCGATAAGTTAGTCCAGTCTTTCTGGAAGCGCTGGAGAACCGACTACTTGCATACTTTGCAATCGCGTCGTAAGTGGAACACACCAGTTAACCCTATCACTGTCGGGACTGTTGTGATCCTCTTAACGGAAAACTGTCCTCCTCTTCACTGGCCTCTCGGTGTTGTGGAGGAAGTCTTCCCCGGCTCCAATGGAGTTACACGAATAGTTCGTGTTAGAACGGCAACTGGATCATACTTGCGTCCGGTTGTACGTCTCTGCCCTTTACCTAATCAATAATTTGGTTACTCACTCGCGTTTAGGTTAGGGTATTAGTTTAGTTTTAGTTTAGCTTTTCTTTAATTTGATTTCTTTCGCTTACATTATCGTGTCATAGCTTTATTTCGTGCATCTTAATTCGTTTCGTTTCGTTCGTACATTTATTCGTAGATTTTCGATTTTTTGAAGGCGTCCCTTCAAGCCCGGGGGAATGGTTGCGCCGATTAGGTTTTAGGTTAATGGTCTATGTAAAATCCTATCACCCATCCTTCTCCCGCACATACCTTATAGCTATGACGTCGAATGCGCTGCAATCTGCCAGCGCCACCTATCACGTTGACTTTTGGAGTGTCGAAAAAATATGGCGCCGTGAGTGTTCGTTATCGTGCATCTCCTACATTAAACTTTCTATATAGAAAACCCGTGCTTTCATTGTGGCCTTGTGCAAGTGGTGTGTGAGGATCGAAGGCTCTCCAGCATCATATAAAGGTATGTGCCACCTTCCTTACGCCGGAATTGTTTTATTTCATCGCCTAAACTCCTACGCAGTTCCGGCCGTCCATCATTTGCATAGACCATTTGTATTTAATCGATGTTTTAATTGCAACGCGTACCCACAATAAATTTAAAATCTTTAAAAATACTCAAAACTTGTTAAAGCGGAACAGAAATTAAAAGTATAAAGTAAATGTTTTTTTTCTTATATATTAATTTTATTAAATAATGGATGCATCTAATCTCAGTACAATAATATTAACTGTGCTACGTTAAAAAAAGGTGATCACAGACACACTGATCACTACTTTATTCATGGCGTTATAACAACTCGGCGTCTGTCTGTCTGTCTGTGGGAGGCCACCGACCTGCAGCTGCATAATGCATATCCGGAGATCGCTCTCGTTGAACTCGTACTGGATGTTCCAGCCGAGCGGCCCGAACGCGCGCCGCTCCTGCACGATCGCGTGGAAGAAGCACAGCGCGAACAGCAGCCGCCGCCACTCCTCCGTGCGCGGGCACGAGATGTAGAACTCGGGGTCGCAGATGGGGTCCGAGATGTACGAGCGGTAGATGTTGTTCTTTAGACCTTTCGGGGCTTCGTTCGTCATTTTCACGCCTGTAAATGAAGATATTTAGGGTCGCATTCCAAGACTTTGGTGAAAATGGTTTGACATGTCTCAAAACTAGATTAAAACCTTATTAATTTTTTGGAATACGGGCCTTAGAGTCGCTCAATTGATGAAAGACGAGGGCAATTATAAAGTATTTCGATATCATGTGCAGAGCGAGCGAAACTCAAAAAAAAAATAAGAATATCCGCATATTATATTTCTGGGAAGAGATTTAGGTTTAAACATGTTATATGGATGAGTCTTTGGCTCGGCGGAGAAGCTCGAAACCCTTTATCATTTTAATAGATCCAAAAAATCACATAATGGTAAAACGGTAACATTTATGCTGACATATCTTGCTATGTTTAAGTACAGTATTTATAAATAACGTAATAAATAAACAATAACAGAATAACTTAAATTAACTGATAAGAAAACTATTTAAATTCTTTTAAATATTTCTTTTTTTCGAAATAAGTACAATTCACAAGCGGGTGTGATTTATCACAATACGTGCTGCGCATGCTGTGTACCCATCGAGAGGAATTAAATATTTCACACGATATGTAAAACACTGTCACTTAATGTACAATAATATATTATGTATTACATTCGTCATAACGAATAACAATCCAATCATTGTCAACTTATGTCTCTCTGTCTCTCACCGTTCTGCAGCACGGTGACGGGGAAGGCGCGGCTGGGGTAGGAGGTGAGCCAGCAGCGGAACTCGCGGTGCGTGCTCTGCGGCACCACCACCTCCGCGCAGATGCGCTCCAGCTCGCCCATCCACGAGTCCATCACGTGGCAGTTCTGCAGCACCACCCAGCCGCCCGTCGCTATCGCGGCGTTGATCATGCCCGCCGCTATCGGGCCCTGTCATATGTTTATCATGTCATGCAGGGGCTCTACCGTCATCTCTTAAATATGCTGAAGCCGTCAATAGAACAAGACAGTGTTAAAATTGTTTGTAACGATGCTTAAAATTGAAGTCCTGAATCGCACTAAGAAGTTTCATCAACCACTTATACAACATCAACTCAACCCTCACCCTTTAGGTCAGAGAATGAAAAATAATCCTTCCACCGCAATTTAAAATACCTAATTTTAACAATTTTTTACATGTAAAACCTTAGTAAAATGTTAATGTTGTTCGTGCAGTAAATAATCTTATATATAACTCTCTCTTAAACAAGGTAAAGTAATAGGTATATGTAGTGGTATATCGGCCTGCAACTCAAAATTGTAATACAGCGTCAATACGAGCGATAAATTATATTTAATAAAATACTGTATACCCGCGACCACGGTTGCTGAAAAGCATCCGAAACGTCGGGATAAATAATTTAAACAATATAAATAATAAATCGCGTTTTAATCCGGTATACAGGATACTTATTTAAATGATACTCGCGTTAATAAAAAACGATAAAATGTATTTTTAATGTCAGAAACTGTGTGTGAAATTCGATACGCTGTCAACCTATATTCTACAACCTCTCAGTGATCTACAGTTACACCGCTCCTACTGCGCTACTTGGCTTATATCTGAACATCTTGTCTCACCTGCCCCTGGCCAAGCGATATGGTCTCGAAGCTGACCACCTTCCTCTCCATGGAGAACTTGACCAGCCCCGACATGGGGTCGGAGCCGGGCGACAGGATGAAGATGAGCGGCGAGCAGCAGTTGCTGTCGTTGTAGGACTTCTCCAGGTCGAAGGGCGGCGGCTCGATGTACACGCGCCCCATTTCCTCCACCACGTACTGCTGCACGAGGGGAATCAACTTATCGGGCCGGATGCATCTAGGGCAGAAAATTTACAATAATGTCCCGACCAATGTTGGCAACATGGAAGATGGCACCGATCGTACCAGTAGGCCTATTACGAAAAACGAACGCAACGAACGGATCGAAACGAAAGAACAAACAACTTCGTATTTTAACTTATTAAGAAAACATTTTTAATTCTATTTACGATTATTCTTACTATCATAGTAATGTCAAACGAAAGACAAAATGTCCTATTGCGAAAGACTTATCGATCATCGGATTCATAATAGTAAAATATACGATCCGTCAGCCGAAACTTCGTATTTTGTTTTGGTAATAGGCCTCCAGGGGCGTAAAATTATCGTACCCGACGAAGAACTATCGTACCTTTTCAAATAACATAAAAAGCGTTACTTATTAATAAAACAATAAAATATTATTTTACTTTAAAACTGATATTGCACTGATTTTTCATTTAGCTTTATAAGGGTCATCAGGAACCTTGGCAAGCCACATCTTAAACTCGTTAATAGATTAAGCGTCAGAATCTTAAAGTCCTATATAGAAAAATAGATTGACAAATTATGAAAGTAGATTCACGCCCGAGTCACAACTTTTAATGCGGGACTAAGAAAATATAATATATATACTATATTACATACATTCAGAACATCTTGGCCGTCTTTTGACAAGGATTTATAATTTCCAATATATACAGTAATACTAATATACGTAAACGACTGTAAATCAAAAATAAATAAAATTAATTTAAGATGAGCGTAGAAAAATCGATATAATTTAATAAAAATCATAGGTTCTCTGCGCCCAGCAATAATGGAATCGATAAACACTATACTAATAATCATTATCTATTTTTATTCCATTTAATAAAAATCTAGAGGATCACATAGGTCAATATATTCACGGCAATACATTATACAATAGTATGACTGCGCAATGTAATGTCAATATTAGCACAGAATAGCCGGTATTATCGGCCTCGCAGGATAAATATGTACGTAATGTTGAGTACCTCAACATAATAAGCTTGGGGATACCGCGTATCTCCTCGTAGGGGTGCGGAAAGGAGGTCTCATGAGGCGCTGACAGATCGTAGAACTCTTTCCAACTCGACACGTTCGCCTCGAAGTGCTCCTTGAAACCGCGTAAACTGAATTTAAAAACAATGTCAATACAACTAATATATATTTCAAATAAAGAATGAAACGTTTTTAATGATGCTATTATTCCCAAAAACAAAATTATTAATTACATACAAACTTAAAAAAATGGAGAAAAAGACAAAAAGATATCTGGCAGCGGTGGGATTCGAACCCACGCCTCCGAAGAGACTGGTGCCTTAAACCAGCGCCTTAGACCGCTCGGCCACGCTACCCACATATGTATTCGTGAAATTTTACAAAAGTTTCAACAATTAATTTATACATGCTATTTCTATTAATAAATATTTAGTTCGCGGGTACTGTAAATAGCATTTGATTTATTTTTAATACATGTTCGAAACTTATTTATACGTCGTAAATGATAGTTAAAAATACATGTAGTAGCAGAGTTCAAATACGTTTATCGAGTTATAGATATAAAAACGTTACATAATATATAATGTCTTATAATTTTGGTACCTACTAATTATTTATCAATGTTTAAATGACATGTTTTTAAATCTACACTTATAAACATTATAGTACATAGTACATACCAATACGATTACATTTTGTTTATTCATCTACATTACTATAGTCTATAATACATATTAGCCTTTTTATCATAAGACTACTATTCTCGGTAAGAGCAGTTGCTCTTTGGCAGTTCCGGTAGAACACTTGCCGTGCGCATTGCCGGGTCGTGGGTTCGAATCCCACCTGGACGACATGTTTATAATTTTAAGTAAGCATGTTTTCCCCACGTCTGGTAACTTCGGGCACTGATCGGGTGGGAGGAATATCGAAATTCCGACCGGGAAACGAACCATGGTTCATAGATGGAAAACCGTGAAGTACACATTGCGCGTTTCGGTTTCAGTCTATAGACTTCCGAAGCTCGAAGTCCCTAGGCCCTACCTAGTTTGACAGCGCATCACTGACTGATGTTCTGTGGCTGAGGTATCACCTGCCATCAAGTGAACCTCAGGCTCGTCTGTCGACATCTTATATAAAAAAAACTCGTTTATTTGCGGAAGTCAACCTGACGACCCGCGACGTGGGATACTCGCCCGTTGAGGTTGCTGCTGCGCACGATCTCGGACCAGGCCTTGTCCGAGAGCCAGGCGGGCGCGGGGTTCTCGTGCGGGTTCTCCAGCGCCACGCCGCCCGTCAGCAGGAACGACACCAGCTCGTCGTCTATCTCGCCCTACAACCAAAGAAAATAGATGTATATACCAGGGTGAATCAAAAAGTTCTTAGAAGTGCATATATTTTCATAATTGTTATACCGTATTAGATGTCATATCGTTCCTACACTACGACTGAAACTATGCGAAGCACTGGTCCTTTCGAAACTAAATTACGGTGACACTGTTTATGGCGACCGCATCCTGGTTCGCACAAAAAATGCTATTCAACGCATCCAGAATGCGTGTGCTCGGTATTGCTGGGATATTGCACCAAGGTCGCACATAACACCATATTTGAACGATGCCAAGGTTCCCAATATGGAAAGTCGTAGGCGAACACATTTTGCTGTCTTACTTTTTGGTATAGTAAAATATCATACGCCTCTTTACCTATACAAAAAACTCTCATGGCTAGGTGACAAAAATAGGGCCTATGGTACCAGAGCGTCAAACTGGATGTTAGATGTGCCTAAGCATCACACAGCTGCCTTTAGAGGTAGCTTTCGCTACAACGCAACCAAATGTTGGAATAACTTACCTCCACCATTACGCGACCTAAAAACTATTTCAAACTTTCGGTTGAAAATAAAGGAGTATGTAATGTCAAAACAAGTTAACCAACTTTGGTTGCACAAAAATAACTGAGCACATATTAATAACAGTTAATCCTTTTTTATTGTCTATTTTTTTTTGATTTATTACTATTGTTTTTCTTCATTTTCCTTATGAACCGCGACGTCAAGCGTCAAATAATAGGAGCTACTGAAAATCAGTGCTGTGGCATTACGTCACAGATATCCTGAGTAGCATCCTATTTCACGCACACTGCCACACAGCTACTGCGCAGATATTTATAGAATGCATGTTTATATAATGTTTGTTTTAAATGATTATTTTGGTGAATGATTGATAATTAATTAATTGTTTTTTTTTTCTCTGTATGCTGTGTTTTGTGTGTGTGAATAAAGTTTTTATTATTATTATTATTTATTATTATATATGAAACCTTTTTGGATCAAGTTCGATATTCAAATTAAAGAGTGTCTATCACACTATATTTATGCAGACTGTCACTTGTTTTTGTCAGTTCGTTCGCATGTAATAAATTTTTTTGTGCAACGAGTTGCTAAAAAGTCAAAATTATGGATAAAAGTGAGTTACGTGCGGTGATAAAATATCTCAGTTTGAAAAAAATGTCTACGAAGGAAATTTTTTGGACATTCAGCAGACATTAGGGGGTGACGCTGTACCCTATTCTACGGTTGCGTACTGGGTGGCTGAATTTAAAAGAGGTAGATCAAGCTGTAAAGATGACCCGCGTTCTGGGCGGCCTTCAACCTCCGTTACAGAAGAAAATGTCAAAAAGGTTGAGAATCTGGTTTTGGAAGACAGAAGAATGACTATAAAACATATAGCTGAGATCCTAAAGATATCTTTTGGTAGCGTTCAATCCATTTTAATTGATTCACTGGGGTTCAAAAAAGTGTCTGCAAGATGGGTGCCACGAATGTTAACCGACGAAAACAAAAAGCGACGTTTGGAAATTTCCAAGCGTAATCTCGAAATGTTCCAGCGTGATTCGGATAATTTTTGCCGTCGTCTTGTCACCATGGATGAAACGTGGGTCCACCATTTTGATCCTGAAACTAAAAGACAAAGCATGTCTTGGAAACGACCATCCTCTCCATCCATCAAGAAATTTCGAGTTGCTCCTACCGCTGGCAAAGTTATGGCCTCTGTGTTCTGGGATAGTGAAGGAATCCTTTTTATTGATTACATGCCAAAAGGCCAGACGATTACTGGACCCTATTATGCAAATTTAATCCCGAAAGTGCGTGAAGCGATTAAAGAAAAACGTCGTGGAAAACTGTCGTTGGGCGTGTTGTTCCTTCAAGATAACGCTCCTGCTCATCGATCGGAAGTTGCGCTCAACGCAATCCGCTGTGCTGGCTTCAGTCTCCTTGACCACCCACCATATTCTCCGGACTTAGCCCCAAGTGATTTTCACTTATTTCCAAAATTAAAAGAGGAAATTCGTGGAACAAAATTTCACGATAATGACGCGGTTATAGCTGCCGTAGAGGACTTTTTCGAGAGTCAAGAAAAGAAATTTTTTTCACAAGGAATAAGGAAGTTAGAAACGCGTTATTCTAAATGCATTGCATTGGAGGGAGATTATGTAGAAAAATAAAATATTATTATTTAAATCTTTGCATTTTTTAATATTGATTCCAAGAATTTTTTGATTCACCCTCGTAGAAGCACAGGCTTATAGGCGCACTTGGCATGGTTTCACCGCGGCGCTATGACTCCAGAGTCATAGCGCGCACTCTCTCGCACCCAGCCACTTTTAAAGTGTTACTGCCGTTCGCTCGTAAGAGCAAGCGAGACAACGGAAGGAAGCCCAGGAAGCCCAGGAAGGAAGCCCAGCCCGGAAGCTACAGGTCAAAAGTAGAACTACTTTTTCTGTGGAAAAAGTTTGTATGGGCCTCTGCTTCTACGTACATCTATGTTCTTTGCTATAACCCTAGACTCTCTTATATGCCTAAATTGGGGTATTATTTATTCAAAAATGTATTATTGTAAAAAAATGGGAATTATTTTAATTCTATTTCATGTTTTGAATAAAGTTTTGTGCTGTTATTTTATTTACCCGCAATAATAAATGTAAATTATAATTAAATCATGGCTCATCAACATATTATATTTATTGAAATAATATTTAAGGAACTTTTGTGTTTGACATGGTTTAGAATTATGAATCAAAACCATTTTCCCTCTCTTCAATAAAATAAATCCATCTCACTCTAGCGCGAAGAATCCCGAGCGTGAGAACGAGAGAGAAGATGAGCTTGTCCTTCTCGAACAGGCTCCGGCACACGTTCTCGTAGATGCTCCGCGTGAAGAACGCGTTGAGGCCCGCCAGCCGCTCGTCGAGCACGTCGCTCTTGGGCGAGTTCACTATGGCCTGGTTGTATAGGTTTATGAACCTGCATACAAAACATATATATTTAGACTGTCTAGTTTAGAAATGAAAAAAAATAATACATTTATTGAGAACAGCACAACAAAAATATTAGTGCTGCCCGCCTAGCATGACCAAATTCAAATTCAAAAATCATTTATTCATTTAGGTAACACAATGTACACTTATGAACGTCAATAAAAAATACATATTAAATGCTTCTAGTTTTACATTTACTGCCAGTTCTCAAATCAAGGGCGTAGAGCGGACGAGAAGAACTGGCAAGAAACTCGCCGCCACTCTTTTTTAATCGCCAAGTTTTTATTTTACAAATGTTTTGTAAGGAGCTGCAACCATTACACCATGACCATCAAGAGATATCTCGCGGGCGAGTGAAGACAAACTAAGATATAAGATTATATCTCGACATCGCCAAAATTGACAAGATATCTCGTTCGACAATAGTTTTTATATTAGAAGTCGAGTTTTAAGTGTAAGTGCCATGTTAGACCCGGGAGACAAAGAGAAAATCGATTAAAACACGAGAAAACGGTCGACAAAATTTTGTCGTGGTTTGTCATGCTAGGCCGGCAGACATAATAACAATTACATAGAAAGATTCACAAAAACACTTAAGATACATATAAACCAGTGACGCCACAAAAGGAGAGGCACTCAGCATATTATATCAAGGCTTAGAAAACAGTAGTGAAAAACGGACAAAATAAAGGAATTAACTTAAAATATTGATAAAAGCTTTATTTAAATCGTAAAACGGTTTAAAGATACCTGAGGAAATAAAACAGAAAGGGCTATAAGAATCAATAATGATAATTCGCACAGCAACTATTATTTTAGGGAATCTCACCAATTGAGTGAATACTGATACATAGGATCGATATTGGACAGGTCAGAGATGCAGAAGAACAGCACAGAGCTGTGTTTGGAGACGGGCACGTAGAGAAGGCGAGCTTCATCTATCTCCTTCTCGGTGATAGCCGCGGCCGCCTGCTTCGCCTCTATCTCTATTGACAGCACCTTCGACGACGACAATATCTGATTGGCTGATTCGTCTTCCAAGATGTTGCCCGCTGACGACAGCACCTAACAAATGTTGAGATTATACCATTTTCAAATAAAACTTTGTTTGAAGATTTTAGCTATTAATAAAGGGATTATGTGTAGTGAGGTGATTTAGTACTGTCTGCGCGTCTCTATGATTTAGGTGCCGGCAGTGTATCCGGTACCGCCATTTTTATGGGCATAGACAATTTCATTGTAACAAAAATTCTAGTTCACTTCACCTCCGACCTCAGAAGCTTTAACTTAAAATTCTAAGAATAATTTGTACTTTATAAACGAACTTAAACTTAAGCTTAACATTCCTATCTTTTATTTATGTTGAAACGAACAAGTACTAGACTTGACGCTTCCAATGGGGTTTTTTATTTGCTTCATTGGAAAATTAACGGACATATCCTAGACTCATGCGGGACACTACCAATTCCAGTTCGCATTATTACGATCGCTAAAACTCCTTACAATATTAATTGTTCTTCCAAGTTTAAAAAAAAGTCGTTAGTTAAAAAAATATTCACTAGTCCTCTTAGTAAAAAATTCACTAACCTCCAAGATCTTATCCTCGATCTCCTTGAGCGTCCTCTTATTGTTGGCCCCCTCCACGATGAGCTGGTTCTTCTTCAGCTCCAGCTCGGGCCGGTCCTGCGCCACCACTATCCCCAGCAGCTGGTCCTGCAGTCCTTGCGGGGTTATCATGAAGTTCAGCATCGTTACCTGGACAAACACAAATTTGAACACCATATAATCGAATCATCGAAAAAAGTAAATATAAGTACTTATTCGTAACCATTAATTTATCATGAAACTACCGCTTATATCATGTATATATTATTAACATTCCGAATCCAACCAAAATAACTTAAAAGGGGTACTAATATGAAACTTAATATCATATATCGTCGGTTCAAAGGTAAAACTCACTAAATAAAAATAAATTTTGTAAACCTACGCTAAGAACAATTCACTAATTACGTATTCTGGTCTATAACTAAACTATGAAGCGCAGTACACATTTATTTATTCTTATCGTAAATTTAAGCTTAAAATAAGCAATAGTAGCAACATTTATTTTTATTCAAAATTATGCTTAGTGAGATTTGAACCAACGATATTAATACTGATAATATTAAGAAAAACGTATTGAACATCAAACTAAGTATAGATAAAAACATAATAGACGAAAGCATGAAAATTATTTAGTAAATGCACTATCCAGGGTTCTCAGCTTTTGTCACTGAGGACATATTCAGTCAGTTTCTCTTGTATTACCTTGACGGCGATCTCTGGTAAATAGTGAGGATTGGCGAGCCTCGTGGTGATGTAGAAGCGGAAGCCATGGTTGTATTCAAGCACATTATCTCCCAGCTTTAGGCAGTCGATCCCGCCAGACCTGTGCAGTATTAAATCTGTTTATATGGCAGTACAATTGAACGTTTAAAATTCTATTATCTTGCGCTTAAACGTATGCTTATAAAGTTTAAGCTGAACTTCATCGCAATCAATTCTATAGTTTACACATTCACATTTGCGGTTCTCCTAGTAGGGCATGGAGTACATAGCAAAAATATTGAAAAAACTGTTGGCATGTAACCCTAAACAGGCTTAGTATATTTAACAATAATGCACTAAATATCATTGATTGCTACTAAGAAAAACGACAAAGTAATTGTAATAATAATAATTACAAGAATATCAATTATTTCTGTTATTTTTTAAAAGAAAGTTAATAAAACAAAATTCAAAGCCAATTGAGATGGTTTTACGTGTCAGCGTCCAAATATAGAATAGTATAAGAGCCAGGTCGCTCGCACCTGAACACGTTCCGGAGCAGCACCGGCTCCAGCACGGCGTCCAGGTGCTCGCGGACGTTCTCCAGCATGACGGGCAGCCCCACCTGGATGGCGCTCTCCATCACGCGCACGTAGTTCGGGTCCGTCAGCTTGATCACCTTCAGCTGGTTCTCGCGCTCCATGTTCTTCACCCATTTGTTCGCTTGCTCTGGTCGAACAGGCGGCTTTCGGTTAATTTTATTATGGGATTTCACTTGCGTTATTTACGGGCTGATGGCTAGAAGACATATTTAGCCCAGTGAAATTGTAACAATTATTTTGGGACAACTGAGTCTTATGTAATCCATGGCTTTGTTTTTTATTAACGCGAGTAGCGAATTTAAACAATATAAATAATAAATCGCGTTTTAATCCGGTATACAGTATTTTATTTAATCCATGGCTGCTATCGACATTTAAGTGGATGATTTTTACTTTTGGATAAATTGAAAAATCTGTATTCTCAATTATGCTACTAATGATTATAAGTCCTAATGTAATTAAGGGTCTTTATATTGGTGCAAAATAGGAAGTCAGAAGACCAAAAGAGATTAGGATATTTATAGCTACTTTTTGCCAATTAATTGATTTAATCGTCTCAAACATTTGGACAAATAACAACAAAATGTACTGACAAGACGAAAATAATGTCACCTTGAGGATCGATCATGAGCGGCCAGCGCCTGGACTTCTCGACGATGATGCCGTTCTCGATGGAGAACGCGTCGACGGGCAGCCCCGCGATGTTCCACGCGCGGATCACCACGGGCTCGCCCAGCGTCGCGATCAGCGTGAACGACGCCGAGCACGGGATCGCTGGCGGGCAGCGCTCGTCACTCAGCGTACAATGTTAATATAACGACAATGTCAGACCTTATGTAGCCTTAAATAGAAAAAAGAGCTCCTCATTCCTGGATATCCAACGGTTTTCACGTTAACTCGTCTTTTTTATAATAATATCGCGTACTAAATCATCACAACGTGTACATAAAAGTCGAATCTAAAAGCTTGGTATAGCTTGATTTTGCTAAAACGTAACCTTATTACGATGATTGTTTTTTTGTGTACAATAAAGTATATTCTATTTTTATTCGGTACCATCTTATTAAGAAAGTAAGGTAAGGTTACCTAATTCGATAGTTCGCTGGTTCCAGAGCTGTATAATCTCTCTCCTGTAGTTCACGGTGTAAGGTCCCAGATAGGCAATAAAACCAGCTGACAGTAACACGTCACCTACAATATAACTAAGGTTATATATTGTATTTCTAAACATCATTACAAATAATTACTATGTGAATATACTTTAGAGAAGTCAAAGTTTTTTCTCACGATGAGTTTTTAGTTTCTACAAAGCTCATCAAAATTTATCTTATTGGCTTTTTTTACTCAGAACATGTTACTAAAGAAATAACCAATAATATTTTCCAGTAGATTTTGCAGTTGAAGTGCCAAATCAGTCCATCTCGCTTTCTCTCCCCCGAGCCCGCCTATCAGCTGCTCCGCTCTCGAGAGTTTGGTTGAACAAAGATCTATCTCGTCTTCTAGACCCTTTTTCTTGCGCGTCATCTCCGCGAATTCATCATTCAGCGCCTAACAAAATAATTATATTCTTAGCAATTATTTGAAATTTGATTATATTTAAATATTTTGTTTTTTGTTTCGCATTTTTCCTATGACTTAAGCAAATATTTAGGCGTGTTTATTTTCATTCCTGTTTTTAAGAATACCTGCAACTTATCGAGAACTCCCTGCAGTTGGGCTCTTTTCTCATTCAAAGTGTTCATCTGCATCTGTAACTCTGACTCCGCCTCGGCCAAGGCTGCTTTCTTCGGAGCCACCACCTATTTAAACAAATGGTAGTACAGTTAATATTAAGATACAGGAAGAGAAAGTCTTTAAAGGCTCTACTTTTATTTTTATTACGGAGCGGACAACCGAGCAGGACGGTTACCTGATGGCTGTTAAGTAATCGTCGCCCACGTACTTCCGTAACTCAAACGTCTCAAGCACATCGTCACATCGGTTGTAGTATTTACGTGCATGATATACTATATATTTTGTTTATTTAAAATTGCTGTCACATCCTGTATTCGAACTTATAATATAGTAGAACTGTAATTTTTCCATAAGAAAGTTACAGAAATCAGTCAATGATGCTCTGTCGACCTACTTTTGAAAGCATTCAGAAATCTATATCCAATAAACTGATATATGCAATGTGCACTTCACGGTTTTTCCATATTTTAAGGGTGTGGAATTACCCGGTCGGAATTCAGATATCCCACCCGTTTAATATCTGAAGTGAACAAACGTGAGGAAGACATGCTTACAGAAAATTATAATTTATATAATATATCGTCCGGGCAGGATTCGAATCTGCGTCTCATTGGAGCACATGGTGCCGACATGCTCAAAGAGCCCAAGAATAAGTAGTATTATTGCTACTAAAGGCAGGACCTTGATGACGCGATCATAGACGTCCATCGCGCGGACCCACTTGCACAGCCCCTCGCACGCGGACGACACCTTCGCGATCACGGCCGGGTCGAACTCGCGGTCCGGGATGTACCTAGTCGAATAACAAAACATCAAACATTTCCCATTCTAATACCACTGCGGATTTAGGAAGCTGTCGTAGAGCTTTCTCACTTATTTCATTGTAACTCACAATTTAAAAAAAAAATTACGATATAGTAGCATCAGGGTTTCCATACTAAGCCTGTATAGGAACAAATGCATCAAATGCCATGACTTAAAAATATTCTATAATCAGACTTAGGTAAAAAATATAAATTTAAGTAAAATACAAAATTTGTAAGTATTGATTTTACATTATTAAAATAAAGTATTTCAAAGCTGGTGAACGTTTGGGGCCCCATCATAATAACTTGAATTATCAAAACACCATGGCAAGAATTCGACCCGGTAAAAGTCTGATTAATATTCACGAATTTGGAAACAACACTAACTTGTCTCTTATTTTCTTCATGATAGTCGGATGAATGTTGTCCTTATCGTAATTTTTGAGACTTTCCAAAAACTTCATGTCTCCCAACATCTTTTGCGACGGACCCCAGAAGTCTTCGAATGGTTTCCCTAAAATGAATATCAAAGTCAATCCAAATTTAGTTTAAGTCAAGACACCTACATGCGAAGGACCATTTTTTTATTAATATTGATATTTTAAAAAACCTTTATAAGGTAAGACTATAGTGCATACATACAATCAAAAAAGTATTCACACAAATAAATTTATAACGTCCGTACCATTAGCATCCATCTTCCTATCGCCCTTAATGCCCTTCATGACGCAGACGGCCTCCATCACCAGCTTGACACCGGCGGGCGGGTTCTTCATGGACTTGACGAGCGTGATATCGGCCGGCTTCAGCGTGTTGAGCGCGTCCAGCGCCGCCTGCAGCGCCGGCACCGCCTCCGCCAGGTCCGACTCGCAGTCGTCCTTGATGGCTTGGGCCGCTGCGGCCGCTTCGTTCGCTAGAGCTTCGTCAGCGCCAACTATCTGTAAGAATACCGGTACTTTTGAGCACAAGTCATAGCATAGCTAGATCAACCTAATTTTGTAAATTTATGTCACACGTGAAGGTGAGAGAGTATTATCTATTTTAACCCATGATTTTTTTATATCTTTGTGACATTAATCAGGGTGATCTAATTCACGCTTTAGATTAAAGGAAAATAATTATTAATAAATCCTAGTGTAAATAAATTATATGAAATAAGTATAAAAGTATGATGGAAATGTCCATCATCATGCAACGGGTTAAAGCTCCCCAGCCTAATGATTCTATCGCGAAAAACTGATCCGAAATAAAAAAAAAACGTATAAGAAACATGAATTCAGTCTGCCCGTGACCACGGTTACTGAAAAGCATCCGAAATGTTGGCATAAATAATAAATCGCTAAAAAATATTTTATTTAAACAAGAAATGTTTCTGTAATCAATATTTTAATACATTGCACCTTAATCCAGTTCAAATCATTGTACTTATTATTAGCTAATTATAAGCTTAATAAGCTTTCATCTTTTTTCATCTTCCCGTATTTAGACCTTGATTCGTTTCAAACTCCAACCATTCGAGGCCCATTGTAAATGATGTATATCCGTTAACTGACCTCCTTTTGCTTTTCCACCACGACGGTGTCTTGCTCGATTTTAATCATAAGCTTCTCTGTCTTGTCCGAGGTCTCGACGAGCAGCGGCTGCAGGTCGATGAGGTTCTGCTGCATCACGGCCACCTGGCCCGCCGCGAACTCCAGCTGCTCGAGACCTGTCTCGTATCTAAGATCGAAAGGACACAATAATGTATAAGCAAAGTAGAATAAAGGTACTTAAGCTGTCAAAATAAATACAATCTGTTTGATAAATATTTTGACTCCTGTTAAATTTTATTATTAAAAGAGAGATCAGAGATTTTACTCGAGAATATGACAGTATTTTCTTGCTTTGTCTGATTCTATCAGCAAAGACGTCTAAAATAATTATCTCAAAGGATGGGGGTAACGCGTCACTAAGCGATTACTAATGCACATAGACTTGTTTCATAACCCCAGCGGTACTTTTAATTTTAACGCAATTTTAAGAAACAGACAATTAATGATAAAAGATGAAGGAAATATTAATTACCGTATCCGAGCTTTAGTGATTTGGTCAACTTTCAGAGCGTACAGATTCTGAAAGGCCTTGATAAGTTCCAAGTAACTCGTCGGAGTGACGTACACTTTGCGCTTTTGTTCCGAGTAAAATCTATAACAAATAAATAATTGACTAAAACTATATAATATAACACGTTGCCTGTCCCCATACAAAAATATTTGACAACTTCATAAGTCCAAAATAGCCCAAATAATTTTAATATTTTATTTTTATTTGACACAAATTATCATATTTTGTGACAAATATATCAAATAAATGTTAAAAATCCCCTTTTTCATCTTTTTATCAGTGTACCGAATTCACACATTTATTTTATTCCTTATAAGTAATCTATTTAAAAATAAAAACAAAATTCGTATTGTTTTATGTTTTTTCAATTTATTAAAGTCCTATCCGCAAGTCCTACCCAGTTAAGCAACCGAACTCATACATCCACAAAGTTAGAGCTCGTTGAAATGTAGAAGGAGCCGTGTACCGACATGGACACGGGTACACGGACGTGTGAGAACAACGCGACGGGTACCGTTTTCGGTACACTGGTCAGTTAACGTGTTAATTGTATCCTTACGGAACGTACCTGAATTCAAACTCATCTTTAGGATACTGTAAACAAATGCATTATTCATTCAGCTGTTTAGCTTCAGCATGTTACTGAGTGAGTAAATGTGCGAGGAACAACCTGTCACTGAGTGAGACAACGCTGATGTGGAAGAGCTGGCACATCTCGACGCAGGCGGCGCGCAGCTCGTCCTCCACGTTCTCCATCTTCGCAATGAACATTGACGCCACGCGCTCCAGAGCCTCTGGCGGCCAAGACGTGAACCTGATAATAATGTCTTTTATTAACGCGAGTATCACACATTTAAATAAAATACTGTATACCGGATTAAAACGCGATTTTTTATTTATATTGTTTAAATTATTTATCCCGACGTTTCGGATGCTTTTCAGCAACCGTGGTCGGACCACGTAATTTAAACAATATAAATAATAAATCGCGTTTTAATCCGGTATACAGTATTTTATTTAAACGTGAACCTGATATCAATATTTCAATAAAAAAAGATGAACCTCATCATATTAATCATACATTTATTATTATAAAGTCAGATATCAACAGATGATAAGTCAAAGGTCAACAATGAATGATATGACACTGAGAATTCTGAAATCTATGGATTGAAATTGAAACGCACAATACAGTTCAATTGATTGTATATAGACTATCTATGTGCGGTGGTTGATTAACCGGTCGGAATTACAATACCCCCCTCCCCACCTCCTCCTGAACACCCAAAGTAATCAGACAGGGAAAAACAAGTTTTACAGAAATAATAACGTGGAATTCAAACCATCATCGCATCGGAACATTACGCGCCAATAAGTACTCATATATTATTCTAATGTTAACTCTATAAAATGTTGGGTAACACTTCCACACATAGATTAACGGTAATATTCATAAACCTAGTATGAACTTGGAATAGTTACAGTATATTTTGTCTCGCTCTATCGAATACTAAACGACTTTAGAGCAAAAGGAACAATTCCAAGCTTATTCCACGTTTTGAGCAAGGGTCATAGAGTACAGACAACAACGCACCAGTCGATGGTGGCGCAGTTGATGAGCGAGGGGAACATCCGCAGGCGGTTCCGGAAGGAGTCCCCGATGGGCGACATGGCCAGCACTATGCGCAGGTTGGCCTTCACTCGCTCCACGTAGAACCCGAACATCGCTAGCGGAGTCGTCTCTATCTTCTTGCCCTGCACATACGAGTATTTACGGAATACTTACTACTTATATTCCTCTTATTTTATACTAGCAACGCGCCCCGGCTTTACACGGCTATGTTACTCGCTGATAATGTAGCTTTCTATTGGTGAAAGAATTTTCAAAATCGGTACAGTAGTTTTTGAGTTCATTCATAACATACAAAAATACAAATCTTTCCCCTTTATTATATTAGTATATAGTATAGAAGTCGTGTTTTCTCATTAAAAATTACTCTATGTTGTACATTTCTATAATAATTTTATTTTAATTGTAATTAAGTTTTGTATGAAATATAAAGATAATAATTTGGAACTTGTTCTATTATTTATTAACTTAATAAGTAGGTATTTATACAAATACATATTTTATTTGCCCCTTTATCAGTCATTCGACCAGATTTCATTGAGCAGAACTTTTTTAGATATTGTGGCGAATTTCTAATAAATTAGTTATGCTCGATGTATTCGAGATGCTCTTGCACGTGGAATCAAGTCTTTATACAGAGTGACTTTTTCATGTGGGCGTGCACGGCCAACTCCGAAACCATTACTTACCAAAATTCATTCCTTATTAGCGACACTATCGAATGGTGTAATAATACAGTATGTGTTTTTTATCAAAACCAACGGGTTCGATTCCTGGCTAGAAATATTGCTTTTACAAAAATCCAATGATGCAGTTTTAGTATCCATCAAAATCGGCCTCGAAACTCCTTTCAGTATTTTTCGCTATTCCTCTTAGTTTCGGAGTTGGCCATGCACGCCCACTTGAGAAATTCACCCTGTATATATCGTTGTTTTATATTCCACCTACAACCCGGGATTTAACAGAAATTAATATAATATCTAGTAAAAAAACACATTCATACAAAATTAGTTACTAAAGCCTGTTACGATTATGTATTACTGAACATTTAGCAATTTATTTTGTACTTATAAAACCTTCAATATTTTCAGACTTACACTCTCCCTAACGGCGGCTTGCATCTTGTCAAGTATCTCCACCTTCTCATCCATCCCGTACAAGTTGGGAATGTCTCCGGTGTTCAGCAACATGTTGATATCTTCCACCATACCCTCGTACATTATCTAGACAACACACTCTTATTATGATTTATGAAACTTTTCAACTAACGAGAAAGTTAAAAAAATAATAATGTGGTAAAATACGCTCACAAATTCAAAACACTTCTTTTTTTTAAAGCCAAAACAAAAAGGTATTTGAATCGACATATTACCTGGTTATCAGCGAAAAGAAATACAAGAGGTTTCCCGATAATGCCAGCCTTCATCAACATTTTGCGGAGATCGTCTCTCCATTCGTTTTGACCGTACACACGTGATATCTCGATCTGATAATACATAATTAATAATTAGCATAGTACTAACTACTATACATATTATGTATCACGAAGATAAAACTATTTATTTTCCTCGATATATACAAAATTAAACATAAAATATTAAAAGGTTTAAGTATTTAAGTGTATGGATTGATTTGGAATGTGTTTGTGGCAGATTTACCTGTATGACGTTCATTTCCAGAATGCTCGCAGCCAGCTTAACTGCGCTACTTCTGCCGCTGCCCCCGACCCCAACCAATAGCAAATTTCCTGTTTCAAAGTTACAATTAGACCCGTTTGGTATATATCTATTTTGTCACTGAGGAGTGAGCTAGAGTGATAATACGAATAAGTATAAAAACTGTAAAAAAAATATGACGTATCCTTACGTTTCGAGTATCTTTTTTTAGGTACATGTTTTTCATCTCTCCTCATAACCTTGGAACGACGGAGTCGCCAATCATCTACCCCTAATAAAGTGTGGTTGAAAAATACCGTTATCTTGCAGCAGGACCCGGGTGCAGCGCGAGATGTGGTCGAGCGCGTACCGGAACATGACGAGCGACATCGGCGACGAAGACACCACGTTGTACTCCTCCAGGTAGTACTCCATCTTCACCGACATGTCGTCCAGGTCCATTACCTGACGTGTTACAGCAGCAATCAAGGAGTAGCCATACTTTTATTACCAGAATAAAATAGTTGTCGAGTCCCAAGCATAAAGTATTCGCGAAAAAGTGTTGATAACTGTCAGTTGTATACAAATTCAAGTGACAAAGTGACGACAGCCACTTTCTCGCTAATAGTTAGTGTTATACAACGTAAAGCTACGATTTGTTGGTAAAATAATTGAGATAGACAAATTAATCTATACTAATGTTATAAAGAGAAAATATTTCTATTTTTGTATGTTATTTTTTTTTTATAATATAGGGGGCAAACGAGCCTGCGGCTCACCTGATGGAAAGTGAACACCGCCGCCCATTAACATCTGCAACACCAGAGGACTTGCAGTTGCGTTGCCGGCCTTTAAGGTAGGAATAGGCTCTCTTCTTGAAGGTCCCCAAGTCGTACCGGTTCGGAAAAATCGCTGGCGACAACTCATTCCACAAAAGCGTAGTGCGTGGAAGAAAATTGCGCATAAAGCGCACAGTGCTAGACTTCCAAGCGTCAAGATGTTATGAATAAACTCAAACTACTGGAGCGATTTTAAAATTCTTTCACCAATAGAAAGCTACATTATAAGCGTGTAACATAGGCTATATATTTTTGTATATAGTACATCTACATAGCACCCGTGCGTAGCCAGCGCACGTTGCTAGTATTCCCGCCGGAGGTCAGCCCGTGGCCCGGTCGTACCTGGTCGTATATCTTGGGGTCGGCGTCGGGCTCCATGTAGTTCCCGAAGAATATGTTGGCGGCGTGCCGGCCGCCGCACTTCTCCCCCTCGGGCACGTAGCCCGTCTCCAGCAGCACCTGGTCCATGTGCACGCGGTAGTTGCCGTACACCGCCCTGTACACCACCTCGAACAGCTTCTGTCTGGAGATTATTAATGTACATATCTATATATGTTATACCATTAACCTACCTGATGATAAGTATTAATGACATCAAGACGTTTGTTTAATCATTAATTTTTCTTTTCAAGCAAGTAGATGAACTTCTGTGGCTTGCCCGACCAATTATTTAATACTAGCCAATTTATTATTTGTTTATTTTCCGGGAATCAAAACCGAGACTTCCAGTGCTAAACACAGCACGCACAACAAAGAGCCACGTAAGCAATCACATATTCTCTTAGTAAGCTGTAAAAAAATCACATATTTTTCCTAAACGTATCCTAAGAAATTTATAAAAAACATGTTGTCGCTCTGAAGTTTCGACGCTTTTCCGCAGCAGCAACAGATGTCACTATTACCAACGTCACCGTCACATTTACTAGTGGGGGTGTCCACTTTACCGACAACGGGCAGCCGATGATGATATAAAAGCTGAGTTCCCGCCACGAAGAGGCATTCCACGTGCACCAACTAAAGTAGTAGAAACTCTGCCCAATTGTGGATAATAATTACAGTGTTAATTTTATAGTGATCTAAAGTGAATTATAGCTAAAGTTATACTTTTGTATCGTAGTATCTGAGTGGATATAAGGTGTAAACTTTCATGTTACATTAAAGGTGTATGCATTAATGGTGTTTTCTTAATAAACACAACTTATTTAAATAAAATACTGTATACCGGATTAAAACGCGATTTATTATTTACTTTGTTTAAATTATTTATCCCGACGTTTGGCATTCGATACTGAAGGTCGTGTGTAGACCTTAGTTTTAGTTTATTATTTAAGTCTATTCATAAGTCATGGGATAAATAATTTAAACAATATAAATAATAAATCGCATTTTAATCCGGTATACAGTATTTTATTTAAATGTGTGATACTCGCGTTAATAAAAGACAAAATTAACACTACTTATTTACAAAAAAAAACACTAAATGATCAATAAACCACATGTTTTCCTTATGCATCAAACCATCCAATCTGTAACATCCTCACGCGTCTATCGATATCTTATCATTTAAGAGTCGCACTGCAATAATGAGATCCTGGTATACAGGTACCTGTCGCTGTCGTCGACGAGGCGGTCGTAGAAGACGCGGTAGGTCTCGTGTATCCACAGCAGCACCAGCTTGTTGACGTCGCGCAGGTGCGAGGCGGGCACCAGCAGCACGCCCTTGATGACGCGCGCGAAGTCGCGCAGGTTGAACAGGTAGTGGCACTTGCTGGGCGTCGGCAGGAACTGCAGCGTCACCGCCTTGTACACCTCCATCGTCGCGCCGACCACCGTCTGGACGTTATAGTACAACTAGCGACACGCCCCGGCTTCGCACGGGTGCAATGTATCGGTCGAGTAGGTAGTTTTTGAGTTTATTCATAACATACAAAAATCGAGTAATAGTATAGAAGAATAGATTATTGCTATACGGCAAAGTAATACATTTCTAAAGAAATTGATAATTTTGGTTTAGCTTTGTGTTTACGCTAACCTTCAAATTCAATGTGAATCTTTTGTATTTTAAAACGATCTATGTTTTAACACCAAAAACTTGATGACTATTTTTGGTATTAAGAAAAAATATGCATTTGTGATTGGGCCAAAATAGCCATCGTGGGATCAACAAATATATTATTGTTTAAGACGGAATACCAACGTTGTAGCTAGACAGTTATCATAATATTAATTTTGAGTCCCAGCCTATTCATTGCTTCAACAGCATAACACTGATACGTGAAATTCTATTAATATTAGTTAATTGTTTTTGTCGGTAAATAATATCAATTTGTAAATAACTAATATCATAACATAGCTTTAGTTCCCAAACTTAAACTTAAAATAACCTACCTTGCTCTGCCTCGCCAAAGTCTCCGTGAAGCCTTTCGCAAAGTGCCAGTCCATGATGGTACAGAAGATCTTGTTGAGGGTGTTGTCCTCGAAGGAGTCCAGAGTGACCAGCACCGTGTGGCGCGTGAGCCGCGACGAGATCAGGTTGGAGCCGCCGCCCGGGGGCAACATCGCCGATACGAATAACTGGAGGCACCAAGTAATAACTAAAAATCCATTTTTTTCTAAACTAACATTATTGTGCGACCCGCCCCGGCTTCGCACGGGTGTAATGTAAATGTACTATACACAAAAAAAATAGCCTATGTTACTTGCTAATAATGTAGATTTCTATTGTTTATATTATGGATTTTTAGTTAAATCGTAACAAATATTTGCAGCACGCATTCTGTCAATGCTATGCCATAAGGCTACATCAAAAAAAAATTAATTGTAAAAGCGCTATGGTTACATTTAGAAATAATTTAATATGGTGGTTAAATGTTCTTAGCTTTCTTTCGTAAGAACCTTCTCCTGACAACAAAAAAACAATAAGAAAAATCGGTCCAGCCGTTCACGCGTAATACCGTGACCAAGGGAAATAGGGATTCATTTATATATATAGGTATAGATAGTAACTGACACTTCCATTATATTCATTTTTAAATTGTTTGTCATCATAATTGTAAAATTTTGATTTTTTTTTTAAACCGACACTAGCCCGGGTCGGCAACAAGCTAACGCAAGCTAAACCAATTACCCCGTTCACACACTTGTGTTTGTGGACTCTTGTCGAGACTTGCCAAATGTGTAAACCTTTACGATTTCAATGGACTTTTAAAATCCACCATCGTACCACGTCGACGAGCTCCTGGCGCACCATCTCCTTGAGGTCGTACCAGTGGCCGTGGTCGATCCACTGCCGCAGCAGCTCCAGCGGCGGCTGCGCGCCCCACTGCTCCTTCTGCGGCATGCTCAGGTCGTCCACGAACAGGACGCACTGCAGAATGCAATGCATGGAGATGCATACATACATATCCTTCATAATTCTTGACAACGTTGAGGGAAATTTCTCAATAGCAGCAGAATAATACCCCTAATTTTTTGTAGAATTTCAGACAGTTAGCTAAGAATCTGTTCATTAATAAGAAGCGGAGTTGGAAGACATACATATAGTTATAAAGTTTAAAAATGTTTTAAATGGAGTTTCTTGCCGGTTCTTCTCCATGAGACCCACTTTTTGGAACCGTGCAACTAGACGTTTCATAAGAGCCTGCAAAGGCCTATTTGAAATAAAAAACTTTTGATTTTGATTTTGAAATCTACTTCAGATACATACATACATTATACATCACGCCTCTCTTATATCGGATTAAAACGCGATTTATTATTTATATTGTTTAAATTATTATTTATCCTAACGTTTCGGATGCTTTTCAGCAACCGTCAATAAAATACATTATTATCACGCCTCTTTCCCATTGGGGTAGTCAGAGATAACGGACATATTATGCTCCCACACTTGCATACCACTTTCGCTGTATCTTATCTCAAGTGACTTACTTTTTTACCCATCGATGGTCCAAAAACACCTTTCCTCCGTCGATCTACCTTTGACATGATGATATCTTGCGTCTGGAATGAATAAAGTATTAATATCTCTTAATAAAAACCTTTATCTTAAAATAATCCATAAATATTTGAAGGATTTCATGCTTTTAAATAAATAAGAACGTTAGGTTTGTCCATATTATGTGGAGATCCATAAAAAATGGAGATGTACTATAAATCAAATGTAGCTTTCTATTGGTGAAAAAATTTACAAAATCGTTCGAGTAGATTTTGAGCTACATCGAAACAAGCAAACAAACAAATATTTCGTCTTTATAATATTAGTGCAGATGAAAAAGTTGAGTGTTACATTTTGATAGACTCACCTGGTTCGCCGTGGTCCTAGCCGAGAAATTGATCGTATTTGTGATGTATTTCTCTTTAGGCAGAGACAGCAGAAAGTTGAGCACGAGCGAGGACTTGCCGGTCCCGGTGGGGCCCACCAGCAAGATCGGGATCTTGGACTTCACCATCTTGGACACGAAGAAACGGAGACACGCATTCTCGTTCGTCAGGATTATAAGGTCGTTGACCTAATAAGCGAACATCTAATATAATAAATAGGGTCTAACAAAGGATTCGATAACCTTTATAGGGTTAGAGTATATTTTATACAGAGTTGAGTACCAATGATAAATAATACTTTTACCTACTTTTAATATTAGTTTTTGATAGTCAAAATTTAATTATTAAATTGCCCATAGATTTTTAGCATCCTTCCTCACTTTTCGGATTTTACGGCAGTCAGATACAGGTTATACAAAAAAATAGGTATACAGTAGTGAACCTAAACTTCGAAGTGCCCTTTCTTATTACAAGAACACACAAAAAGTAGGTTGACAGCGTATCATTGACTTATGTACTGTGAGGTATAGGTGATACCATCAAGTGAACCTCGTGCTCGCCTGTCGATATCTAACATTAAAAAAAAGACCGGACTAAAACGCGATTTATTATTTATCCCGACGTTTCGGATGCTTTTCTGTTTTTCGTGGTTACGGGCAGACTGAAAGTTGACAGCTGTCTGATTTATAAATATTAAATCGCTTTTTAATCCGGTATAAAGTTTTTTTATTTAAATGTGTGATACTCGCGTTAATAAAAGACAATATAAAAATTAGCAGGAAGAAATATTATTATATGCAATACCTTAGCCGTGGGTGGCAACGGCACCTCCTTCTCCAGCTCGACCCAGGGTATCCAGGTGCCGCCGTTCCTCTTGTCGTACACGTAGTCGTACACCGTGTCCTTGTCCTGGAACAGCTGGTTCTTCGACAGCTTGAACGACTTCGGCTTCGGGTAGGCCGCGTTGCTGCCGTCCAGCAGCTTGCGGAAGAATGTGTCGAACGTTTTGCGACTATCACCTGTCACACACTATCTGTTACCAAATGGCTGGAAAATACAAACTTTATTTGCGTGATTTATCAAATATGAAGCATTTTTTTATTAGACGAAATACTATAAAAACTTTTTAATATTAAAGTCGATACGTGCATCAGATCCACTTGGGGGTAGAGCAGATACCTCGGATATAGAACCAGTGATGTGCTGTTGGCCTATTTCATTTTAAGTTCGAGAATGAAGAAATTCATAGATTAAAACCATCACCACGCAATTTTTTAATCAAGTTTTTTTCCTCTATGTATTTACGATAATGCCTAGCTCTTAGTAATTATAAAATTAATTATGAGGTGTGTTAGGTTCTTATTCCTAGAATGGTAATATATAAACATAAGATAACCGTTGAGAGTGGGTGCGATGCCCCAGAGCAAGGCGAATACGAAGGTGCACTGCAGCCATATCGTGCTGAACTGCGACTCGCCCTCCAACAGGCACGTGAACAGGCGAGTGAATGACTGGAATATAATTTAGTTAACTATTAAACTAACGTTCTGTGTCGCCTGTTTAAACATGGGGTATATACATTTCTGACTATTTCGTTGATCATTTACTTCACAGATAAGATCAGTTTTCTATGCCTCCTACGATCCATTATTTTTGTCTAACTTCTCAGAAATTGAATCCAATACCATTGATTCATGTAATGAACAGGCATAACATAATCGTTTTTGGTAATAACAATAACGCCCTAAAAGCAGCTGGGTGCGAGAGAGTGCGCGCTATGACTCCTGCGTTCACACGGATACTAGCAGCGTCGCGGTGACTGTAGTGAGAACTACTCTTACCCCAGAGAAACCGTGCCAAGCGCGCCTGTAAGGCCTGTTCTTCTATGTACATAGTGGTCGGTATAAGTCGCTCGTCACTCACATAGAACTGGTGTATCTCGCCGACGTGCACGAAGTGCGTGCAGCGCAGCTGTATGAACTCGAACACCGGCGGCACGAGCCAGTCGATCAGCTCCTGGATCAGCTCGAACTGCTCCGGGATCAGCCGCTTGCTCAGGTGCGTGTTGTACGACTTGAGGAACGCCTGCCACCCTGAACAGGCAAAACCACAATAAAGTAGATACTAATATACAAATATTAGAAAAAAAACGTTTAAAATAAATAACATAGTGGTGCGCGATTTTTGACATCATTTTCACTATCGTATTTAGTAAACTTTAACACTTTAAAAACTTACGGCTTATTCATAAGATTTATATTCGATAGAGCGAGACAAAACATATTTTAACTATAACAAGCTTATAATACGTTTATGAACAAGGCCGTTAGGGTAATTTTGTGCCAACTTAGAACAACACAGCTGCAGCGGTTCAATTAAATCCAGTTGTCACCTTTAACATAAACATACATTATGTATTGAAAGTAGAGCTTTAAACATTAATCAACTTGAATGAAAAATGTGGTCTACCTAAATGGTTCGAATCTAAAATTTAAGTCTAAAAAGAGTAGTGGTTTCAGATTTTTATATTCCTCTGACTAGTAATAAATACTTATAGTGTAGTACCTGACTCATATAGTCATATACTCGTCAAACTCCTATGTCAAAAGAATCTTACCCAGCTGTTCAGGCTCCATGTAGATCATGCCGCAGCGCGACACTGTGGCCGGAGACGCGAACTCCAAGTCCGCCGGCTCAAATATCAAGTTCATTTTGTTCGTCATCTGCAAGTAATTACTTTGGTAACGGAAACTGATTGAACAAACTGACTAGGTGTATTGTAATTAGTCATGGGCGTTGTCGATAATATCCGTCATCGGGTATCACCAGTGTGGCGCTAGCGGCACCCGATGTTGACATCGTTGTTTTCGTCAGCGGTGACGGCCACCCGCCATCAATCAGCGTCAATCACCTTTAGTTTCAACGCTGCCGGGCTAGATGTTTAGTTTTCGTTGCCTTTTTCGTTGATTTTGGCATCGGATGCCGTCATCATAGACTGTCATCGGTGTTCAACATCATTGTTACCAAAACGGCCATCTCTAATTGTAATACCTGAATGATCTCCCCACTCATGAGACACAGCTTCTTGTTGTCGTCGAGCACCGTGTTCATGTTCTCGATCCAGACCGCGTCCACGGGCCCGTCGAACAGGATCCACTTGCGGTCGCGCGTTATCGACATTGCGTACTCGCGGAACGCTATCGCCAGCACGCCGTCTGACCTGAAGAAAAGAAAAAAAGACATAAATTCCAACTAAGTTAAACCAATTGATAAAATTTATTATAATGAAGCGTTTCTTTGGATGATTTGAGAAGATGAAGTAGTTTTGAACTGTGTTGTTAAACGAAGATTACTTTTTTGCTGACCATACCAAATATTATTTTATTTAAAACAGTGCATTAGATACTCAAATGTCTATGGTTATATGGTACATTTTAGAAGATTAAATAAAGCACATTACTTTTGCATTAATGTAGAGCGAAAATCGCCAAACTTTTTAACTTGTCTTGTCTAAACCCACTGATTACTTTTGCAAAATCATCAACATCAAATGTATATTAGACACGGAAATAAATTACTACAAGTAGTATAATATAATAAATTACCAAACACATACCTATGTATGGTATGTGTTTGGGTTCAATTGCTATAGAGTATGAAGAATGACAAAAAACAAAACACTATACGTGAAATGAAATAAAGTAACAAAAATATTCCTTCTTACCATTCATGTGAGGCCGGATCAAAACATCCATACAACTGCCCCATAGTGATCGCCTTCGGGTTGATGATGCGATAGATGGCCCCGAACTCCTTGTGTCTCGGCGGCGGCTTCATGAGCTGCAGCGCCCGCAGCGAGTCCGCCAGCGTCTGGTACGCCTGCGTCTTGCCCCCCATGGGCGGACCCACCACCATGAAACCGTGACGCACTAACATCATTTCATAGATCTGCAAACAAATCGGAATAATTTAACATTAAAATTGGGATATTTTCTTCCTGTTTTGAGGCCTCATTTTAGAGGAATATGAAATCGAATGAGATATATATACGAGTATATAGCTATACACATTACACATTCTATACATTTTACAATATTAATGTACTTACAGCCATGAGCCAAGACTTAGTAAAATTATATAATTCATGCAAACAATACTGCACTACTTACATAACCGAACTTACATTTTAGGAAGAGTTAAGAAACTCAAACATAGTTTCAAAAATGAATGAAAAATCTATTTAATAGTGTAAGAGCTGTATGCGGCGGTGCGCTGGCGGCCGCCTTTGTCCGTCCTGCTGCAGGGGGTGTATCATTTTTGCTCTTAGAAGAAATGATGTTGTATCATTCCCTGTGTACGTTACATATTTATAAATATTTATAATTTGTAAGAATTTTTTTGGAACTATAGTAATTTTTTTCATATGTTACTCGATATGAAGGTCCTACTATTAAATATTATTCACTTTATCATGTAATTTAGTAATAATATTTTATTGATACTTTATTTTTTTATGGAATAAGATGTAAACAGGCTTTCGGCCTGATGTTAAGTGATTACCGGCGCCCATAGACATCTAGAACATCGGAGGACTTGTAGGTGCGTTGCCGGCTTTAAGAAAAGAGTAACTTCTTTTATCTAAGGCCGTATCGGTCGTAATTTAATTATGAATAATTTTTAAAATGTGTAGGTGCAGTATTCTGGTGTAGCTGAGTCTGGTTTAATTTAAAGCTCAGTTAGGTTCAAATACCTGTATGATCTTTTCCAGATACCAATCAGTCGGCTGAAGGTTACGTTTCTCCAGTTCTTTGTTGATACACTTCAGCAGTTCCGCGCGGTCGGGTTGCGGGATCTCCACTCCGGGGAATAAGTCGGAGTAGATACCCATGAATAAGGGCACATCCTGGAAGCATAATGTTAGTAATAATAATCTTTGTAGATTTGAGAAGTGTGAAGGTGTGGTTATTGTGGAGTCTCGAGGATATTTGGATCAAAACTAAAACTGCATCATCGGATTTATGAAAAATCAATATTCCTACCCTAAAATGTATTGGCCATGCACACACATATAAATGGATTGATGACGACTTCAATGAGTTTAATAAATGACACTGAATTATCGCAATTTTAATGTATGCGGAACAGTATATACAACAAAAAAATATCCTATTGCCAAAAAAATCTCATAAAATTATTGAATTGTCAATTTTTATAAAACCTATTTGGAAATCCCTTTCTTTCCAGTCGTTACCTGAGAGAGAAATTTGGGCATGTTGACATCAATAATAGCTCTCAGCACAAGCTGGGCTTCATCCTTCTCAGGGTAGTTCTTCTTCAGCGCCCCGGAGGCCAGCAGCACCGACTTCACAGCGCGCATGCCGTAGTCGTAGTGGTTCTGAGACGACAGTTGCTCCGAGCAGAGCTTATACGCTTGAACTATCTTGCGAGCTAATCTGGTAGGAAATAGATAATATTATAATATGGCGTTCTCTATATATTATTTTATGAAGTCTTCATTGATCAAAAAAAAGTCTCTCATTATTTATTGATAAGTGATGACATCTTTCTTAATATGAATAAACGATGATAATAAGTAATTAGATATAGAAATGTCTGCGTGAATTTAAATAATATCATAAGAGAATGTGAGTTTTGACAAATGGTTACCGCCGCTTTTGTAAGCCAGCGAACTTAGCATCCTAGCGAGCGAGCTATGTCAAGAGTATAGGGGATAGTGAGGGTAGTTCATTTCTACCTCATTTTGCATTTTTAAAACAAGGTTGATGAGTAGACTCACGGGCCGGCGTTAACGAATCCGTTGGAGTAGAGCGTGATCTCCCCGATCATGGCGTAGTCCGGCACCATCATGGCCACCGTGCGGAACAGAACCTTCAGGTTGTCCGGCAGCTCCGTGCGACCCGCGTACCTGACCATTTATTTTTGCACAAATTTGATATATTGTAATTTGACTAATAGACGGGGCAAAAGAAAAGAAAAGAAAATTGTATTGTTTCTCTTTCATGCACAGAAAAGATCAATTCACTCTTGATTGTCTGGTATGGTATGGTCAAAACTGGTCTATAACAAATACTTTTAAGCACTAGCACTAAGAAAAATGCTGCAGAATTATAACGAAAGCGATACGATGACTGTACGATACAAGAAAGATAAATATATGATAGCGGAATCGCAGAAAAATCATTGTCATCATTACTTCACCGATCAATTTAAAAAACTTTATAAAATGGAACAGCTTATTCAAACACCTTTTTAATGGATTAAAAAAAGCTACTATTTTTTGAAAAATGGAAATTCATGCACAACCGAAAAGAAACGTTTTACTGAGCCTATTTTTTTTGTAAATAATCATTATATAAAACATTATGAAACTTACCCCGGGTTCATGGTAATAAAGACTGAACACGTGGGGTTAAGGCTGATCTCCGTGCCTTCGAAGATGAAGCGTTTGTCGCGACGCAGGATCGCCAGCTGGATGGACAGGATCTGCTGCGCCACCACCGACAGCACCTCCAGCTCGATACGGTTGAACTCGTCGAAGCACGCCCAGGCACCCGATTGGGCTAAACCCTGCAAGATAAGTAATAATTTTTAATATTCATTAAGACTTAATAAACTCCCAAAAAGTTATAATGGTTAACATAAAATGCTAATGCAACTTTTCTCGTTATATTTTTGGTTAATTATGCTCGAAATAAAAAGTAGGTCAACTGTACATCATTGACTGATGTTCTGTGGCTGAGGTATCATCTAACATCATGTGAACCTCATGCTCGTCTGTCGATATCTAAAATACATAAAAAAAAGTAAAACTGCAATATTTTCGGATATATCTGTTAGAACTATAGGTTTTGTTATTCTCCAATATATATATTTTAATAATAGAAGATATAGTGGTTAAGAAAGTTTGCTTCATTAAAATAAGTAAAGAACGCGTATCATAGTGAATATAAGTTACCTTGAAAAATTTCCCGAGGGCCTTGTAGTCCAGACCATCGGAACAGTTGAAGACCACACACTTCTTAGCGACAGCCTTCGCCAGGTCTTTTGTAGTTTCGGTCTTCCCGGTGCCGGCCGGACCTTCGGGGGCTCCACCCAGGTTCAACTTTAGGGCACTCATTAGCGTCCTATGCACATGGAATATAAAACACTTGTTAATAGCTTAAATCCTACCAAATGCACACATCTCAAAGCATTCCTCACGTTGAGCACCTCGTTGTTGACTGAACGTGAGTGATGTTTAAAATATACTATTGTCAGATATCGACAGACGAGCATGAGGTTTACTTGATGGTAGGTGATACTTCAGCCACAGAACATCAGTCAATGATGCGCCGTCGACCTAATTTTTACTTCGAGCATTCGGAAATCCATAGACTGAAACTGAAACGCGCAATGTCCACTTCACGGTTTTTCCATCTAAGAACGATGGTTCGTTACCCGGTCAATGCCCGAAGTTACCAGTGGTGGGGAAAACATGCTTACAGAAAATTATTAACATGTAGTCCCAGTGGGATTCGAACCCAGGACCCATCGATGCGCAGGGCAATTGTACTGACCTGTAGCATCTGTCCGTGAGCGGCGTGGCCACGAGACGGCCGATGTTCCCGAGGTACTCGAACCCGTACTCCACGTCCGTGGTGATCATGGAGCACGTCATGCGGTCGCCGCGCCAGTAGTAGCGCAGCTGCGAGATCCAGTTGAAGTCCGTGATGTCGCTCACGCCGTGCTGCTCCATCTCCTCCAGGATCGACCGACCTGCGGCACACCATTGTTGTATAGGTACAAGTTATAAGTACTAAAATAAGATAGAACTAACGAATTTAGGTTACACGTGGCATCACTACATAGTATAAAACAAAGTCGCTTTCTCTGTCCCTATATCCCTATGTATGCTTAAATCTTTAAAACTACGCAACGGATTTTTTTAAATAGATAGAATTATTCAAGAGGAAGGTTTATGTATATAATTTGTCAAGATATTTTGGAAATTGGTTGAAATATAACGATAATTGTTGGAAGTATCGGATAGAGCAAGCCGCTTGGGAGCTATGATCAAAAACGCTGCCTAATCCATATATATTAGATATATCAAAACAATGTATGGCGGGATATTCCTCTTTTATAGATCTACAAAAAAGTCCGCAGTGGCATATATACATGTATCTTTTAATCTTCTAAAAAAATGGTCACTTATAATGCAGTAATTAGAAAGCTAGTTAGACGAATACAGTATTACTCCTTATCCACTTAAATACGTTTGTTATCTTAAGCATTTCATGGACATTATTATAGTATTTTCACCATATTAATTAAATGAATATCTTAGGAGTTATCGGAAAATATATTCGCGCGAAAATATCTAAATTCAAGCGTGTTTCTCATACCGATATGCCGGGACTCGCTTGATGCGATCATCACCCTACGACAAACAAAACACGTAGGCATAATATACTCTACTACCTGTGAGAAGCCGGGGCGGGTCGCTAGTTAAGTATAATTAATGTAAATAGTGTCATATTTAATCTTTAATAGTAACTAGACCCCAATATAAACATTGTAACCAGATACATTATTAACCTATTTACTTATAATATAAAAGTGGTACCGACGAGTGTGTATGAAAGCATTGATGAAAGTAGAAGAAGCGAAAGTGGTATGTAAGGATCGGAGCATATGGAATTCCGTGATCTCTGCCTACCGCAATGGGAAAGAGGCGTGATGTATATGTATGTATGTATAAAAGTGGTGGATTTTCTTAAATTGTTCAGTTTTTATCCAACGCCCGTTTGTTTCATTTCACTCCACTCCATCCGCACATCACACCGTATGGATCCAGATATCCTGCACAGGTATACTAGCCTATTGATAACGAGCAGTCTGGGAAAGTGTCCGATTGTATCTCACCGTGCACATCCAACACGATGAGCGCCTCCACAGTTATCCTGTTCCCGGGCTCCAGGTCACCTTGTACCAAGTACACCAGCCCATTGATTTGCTCCGTGCTGTGAGCGATCAGCTCGGGGAGACTGCCGTTCTTAATCGCTTCTATAGCCTGGAAATAATTATTCTAGCAAATTAAGAGATATTGGGAAACCCAAGTAACCCAAAGATATGACTCTGAACTTCTTCTTCCTGCCTTGTTCCCTTTTTTATTTGGGGTCGGCGCATTATGTTCTTTTTTTCTATTTCTTTCACTCGCCATATCAGCAGTCACAACTCTCAAACACATATCATTCTACCTCTTCCGCTATACCTATCAACTTTCATATTTAAAAAGATGACTCTGACCGTTTAGTTATATTGAATATTAAAACTGGTATTTGTATTTGGTGGCCTACCTCAGCAGTGTACTGCACACACGACCCCGCCTGCACGATCTGCCCCGGCCAGCACAGCACCCACTCGGTTCGCTCCGTGGTCGCGTATGCCGTTATCGCTTCTGAGGACACATCTCGCAGACTGACTATCATCTGGTGTTCCAGTTGTTGAAGCCAACGCTCAACCATACCCTGCAAGATAAAGAGTCTCAGCCTTTATCTCTGAAGGCAAAAAATCAAAAGTAAAAAACTCAATCTCTTTTATTTAAAGAGTATTTAAAAGATAAAAACACAATCATATATGTCAAACTATGAAGAGATATCAAGATAAGCCTATTTGGTATTGTAAGATTAATATGAAGACATTTTTTTTTATAGTATAGGGGTTCGAACGAGCAGGCGGCTCACGTGATGGTTACTGATCACCACCGCCTATAGACATCCGCAACACCAGAGGGCTTGCAGGTGCGTTGCCGGCCTTTAAGAAAGATGTAGACCCACTACTTGAAGGTTTCCAAGTCGTATCGTTTCGGAAAAACCTCCGGCGAAAGCTGATTCCACAGAGTGGTTGTGCGAGTTGTTTTTCAAGTTAAGATAATATATAAGATAAGTTTTGCGATGATTTCTGAGATCGAACATTCTACTGCAATGAAGGGTAGTTGGGCAGCTAAATATTATAAGCTGACCTTGGCGTCGGCGGGCTGTATGCTGGTCGACAGCGTGACGACCTCGCCCTCGGAGGAGGCCATGCCGGTGATCTCGCCGGCCGCGTTGAACTCCAGCGTGTAGATGCCCTCGAAGCACTTCTTGAGGTGCGGCTGCACGCGCATCGGGTCCTTCGTCTCCGACAGGATCTCCAGCAGTTCATCGTTCGATAAGAAGAAGAATCTAGAAGAAATTTGTTAACTGAATATTGTCTCCGTGGCTCAGAGATATGGGAGTTGCATTTACCACCGAAGGTTCCTGTATCAAATCTGGGGGAAACAAGATTAAAAATTATTTCAACCGGACAAAATCACCAGGAAAGAAAAATGTTTCGTGAATAGCTTTTACTTTTTTTATATGATACTAGGCAAAAAGCGAAATATCTCAATCAATGGACCGTGGCAAAGTTATCTATTGGAATGTGGTTTAAGAACGGTTTGAATATTGTGGAAATGAGTATATCTTAATGTCCAGTTTATCCAAGATTGTTCTTAGTTATTTAACTTTCTTCAAGACACCAATTTTCATGTACCTCGGAAAGAACAGTCTCTTCTTCTCGAGGTAATCGTTCAGCCCCCTCTGAATGTCGTCCAGCAGCGCGTTGCTGTAGCGCAGCTTCTTGAGCAGCCCCGGGTAATCGGTGGCGGGCAGCACCATGGGCTCCTTCTGCGTGACAGCCATGACCGTGCGCCACTCCTTGTCCACGTCGCGGAAGTTGCGCGCCTCGGTCGGCATCTGCCGCATTATATCCTCCGACGAGAAGATGGGCTCGAGGTACATCCAGGTCGCTTGACACTGAGCGAATCATATCAGGATTATTTATGTCATTTTTGTAAAATATACATGCATCAATAAATGCCTGTTTCACCGCTATTATAACAATTACTATTAATATAGAGCTGATCTTCTGTACAACTAATAACTAACACAGTTTTTAAAAATGAGGCAATTCTTCAACGGTTTTCCATCCCTTAAAAGATATAAATATGTAAGCAACCTGCAACCACTGGTCCAGTATATCCTGCATGCTGATGAGCTTCTCCTCCCAGGCGACCATGTCGGCCTCGAACGCCTTCACGTAAGGCGAGCCGCGCATCGTCTGCGACTTGAGGATGTGGTCGTCCAGCTGCTGCTGGATGTCATCCAGGCCAGTCAGTATGAAGGTACCCGTATCCCTACAATTTAAATGTATATTAGCTAATTGTGAAATAACCATTTATCATGTACTCGATAAGTTTTAAGTTGGTTCTTGATATAAACAAATTCAAACCTTAAGGTTGCACAAGTCGCGGGCTCGAACTCACTGGTGGGCGTGCACAAAAAGCATGCTATTCTCCCGCACCGCACTGGGGCACTCATTATTAAGTGAGATGCACGATAATTCATAGTAAAAGGGGCGTCTAAAAAATACGAAAAAGTCTTTGGAAAATCGAGTTTTATGAAAAAACCACTGCATAAATCAATTACAAATAAAAGTTATTGTATTCTTCGATAATTGTGCTTTGTCGGTACCGACTTTGTTTTGAAAATTTGATACTTTTATTACTAATTTAAGCCCAAAGTTGTGTTAAAAATGGCAATAAAACGAATCTTTGGTAGCTTGTAACTTTTTAATGGTTTTTTATTTTACCATTCTGTTTCCGCACAGACAAAATTAATAATGAGACAAAACGATATCATGTTTAACTTTGCATGTACAGTGCTAAATAGTGGAGTAATACCCCCCCGAAATTTGTATGGAAAAAATGTCGACTAGTGTCACCTTAAATGACTTATCGCACGCATCTTTAAAAAGTGCTAGTTAAAATTAAGTCTAATTAAGACGATGTAATATTTTATAATTTGTTTAGTACGTAAGTTTTTGTATGTACCTTGAAATAATTTCATTTTTTTTTCATTTCATTTCATTTCAAATTTGACTAGAATTAAAAATGACAAAAAGCAATACAAGTGCAGTTTTATCTGATCTACTTATGAACATCGTCAATTTTGTTTAGATCTAAATTTGGACGATAATTTTAATTATCAGTTAGAGTACTCGGGACGTAAAATTATAAAATTATCTTCATACCTGTATGGCATAACTTCGAACTTAACTCCCACCCACTCTTCCTTCATTTTAAGCAGGGCTTTCTCAAGAGCGTATTCTTTAGCGGCGTACTGCTCGATCTCCTCCAGCTGGGAGCCAAACACGTGGACACCTTGTTCGACCATGTCGGCGAGAGTCGACTCCGGCCCGTGGATCACTTCAGCGCCAACTAAATCACTGATCTTGGCCCAGTGTCGGTCGCGCATACCCTGAGTGAAGACAGTATGTTTTGCAAATGGGAATCGCAAATAAAATAGATACTAAAATACAGTAAAGTGCTGATTATCGATCGCATTTTCACCTGTGTAAAGTGATGGATCAGAATTAATAAATAATTAATGTTGAAAAGAATATAAGTAAATAAAGTATTTAATATATAAAGTGTTCCTTAATCTTACCATCATAACAAAACATATCAATCACCATTACCACAAAAATATTAACTTTGTAGTAACTTGCTAAAAGAAACATTAAGATCCGCTAAAATAAAACTAAAACTTCTTATAACAAATATCTTGAACTCTATGCGGAAGAAAGGGTTTACGTGTTACACGTTCTCCCCTCTCTTTCCCACGTGTGCGTACTGACCTTGTTGCAAATAGCGCAGAGCACGGGCAGCAGCACCTTGAACTTCTCGAGCTTGTTGCGCACCATGTCCGCGATGCGCTTGGCGCCGGGGAACTCGAACAGCTGCTTGCCCAGCTTGTACAGCAGCTTCCACCACGCCTCCACGTCCTCCGAGATCTGCTCCGCGTCCAGCCCCAGGAACGGCCCGTGGTACCTGAAGAGGACTGGCCATTTGAGGTATCCAACTCTATTTTTAACCTACTTAAAAAAAAGAGGAGCTTTTCAATTCGACTGTATGTTGTTTTTTCACACCTTACTACAAAGCAAATGGCAAGTAATCACCCTCACCCATGGACATCCGTGACTCAAATATCCAAAATGCGTTGTCAGCCTTTTAAAAATGTATAGGCTTGTTTATAATGATGAAAGGTGACGAGAAAAAGCATTGTGAAATCAACATTTTTTTTAAAAAGATGATAGCGGAGGATTGAAACGGTAAAACACTTTTAATTATAATATTAGGATGTTGCAGTACTGATTTATCCACCTATAAGTGAAAAATTAAATATGTATGTCTATCTGTAACGTTTCTACGAATAAATCACAGAAGCGATTTTGATGATAAAGTGTGTTATGAACAAGTTATTGAATAAATCTAACAAATCGACTTCAAAAAGTTATCAGAATAAAAAAAATACACGAATATTTCAATACGATGCCGATAACTAGCTCAGATTGACTATAAGCTACTCTCCTCCTTTTTTAATAGAATCTGGCCATTTTCTAAGTGATCACCTGCCTTGAATACCTACGATACTAAACACCTTATATTTCCAACTTCTAAGTAACAACTTGACCTACCATTTCTCATAACCGTCGTAGAAGTCGAAGGCGGTGTGCCACAGCTTGTGGAAGGGGTCGACGCTGGTCAGCATGCTCTGCAGACTGAAGTACACCGACACCTCTTGGTCCAGGAGGGTCTCCTCGTTTATTATGTCCTCCGCCTCGTACTTGTCATCCTGTCAGTATTGGCACCGATATGTAGAGATAGACATACATTTATTCAAGGCCAGAAGGAATTAATAAGTACAATTATCATGTATCAGTCTGCCCGTGACCACGGTTGCTGAAAAGCATCTGAAACATCGTGACAGATAATATAAATAATAAATCGCGTTTTAATCCGTTATAAAGTATTTTATTTATGAATGAATGAATGATACAATTATCAAGTTTAAGTTTATATCATATCCTATATTCTGAACAAACAAACAATCTACGTATGTTGTATTGTGCGCTGCCATGAAAAGGATGATATAAAAGGATACATGTAAGTTAGGGAGTTTTTCCTCTAATACTGATTTTCAGTAGCTTCCTGGCTGATCGGCGTGTCCCGTTTATTTACGAGGCAGTTAAAAAATGTGTAAAAAAAGAAAAGCAGTATATTTATGTAAATATAAAAAAAAAATTAAAATAGAAGGTACCTATATAAATAATGTAAATTTAATAAGTCAGTATTATCAATCAGTACGCAAAATAAATAAATATGAGAGGTATATTATGTAGATACAGTATTATAATAAGTGAAGTCAATGTACAATTAATATAGTCGGAACGAATAGTAATATAATGAAATAATCTGTAAGTCTGTTAGGTTTTTATCCATAGAAAATGAAAGAAGTCGAAACTCAAGAAACGCGCTTTTCACCTTTTAAATAGTAGATACTAGATATACAATTTAATCGCGAACGAAAGTTAGAGTAGTAATAACTAATAGTCATTTATCCTTGTTTTAATTCGTTTTATTTATTGAAATATTACAATCGTTTGAAATCATGATTTATGATTCTTTAGATAGCATGGGCTTTTAGAGAATAGTCTTGATGACACAGTAATATTTTTTTTAATCATCATAAATAGTTATTTATATGAAACAATGATTAGAGGCGTCTTCGCTCGAATTAAATAAAAAACATTTTATCCCAGAAAAAACTACCTACATCCTATTCCGCATCAATTTAGTGATTTTATCTATGAAACAAAATATGAAATAGTCTCGAAATAGTATAAAGTATGTATTCTATATATATCAACAATTTGTATCTGTATAAATCGTATAGGTACTCATTACTGATAAAATGTTTGGCAAGATTTTATATTTACTAAATTAACTTTCACCGTCATCGGCCCATTAGCTCAGTTGGTTAGAGCGTCGTGCTAATAACGCGAAGGTCGCGGGTTCGATCCCCTCATGGGCCATTAATTACTATTTTGTATTTTATTATTATATTTATATTATTTTCTTTTCTTTATTTCTATTATCTATTAAAAATAATTGCAAATTTAATAAGGCAAAAATGAATGAGACGTAAATTCCAAACGACTGACCGTCAAATTGTTGAATATTTCATCCACTTTCCCGACAACTTCTCTCAGCAGATCCAAGTTGAGGAGCGGCGGATCGAATCTTCTGAACAGCTCCAATTCCTTCTCGTGCTTCTTCAGTTTTTCCTCGAAGATCGCCTTGCGACTACGCAGCTTGTCCTCTGCCATCAGCTTCTTGGTATTCAGAGTCTTCAGCGTCAGGTCGATGGAGTCTTCCATGTCCAGCGGCCACAGGAACACCCGCGTGTTTAGGTTAATGTCCTCAACTGTAACACGTATAGAGTTGCTAAAATTATTGATAAAAGAAAACTTTTCTTTCTATCTATATTTCTATCTCCTTATTCATTTTAATCTCCGAAAATGTTGTATGCATGCATTTCTCCAAATGATTAAGATTAACCTGAAGCAACATACTGTTTATCGAAAAGAAAGATTATAGTTATTTAACCCTTTCTTTACGAGCGCCGGATATAGACGGCATTATCTCGATCAGCTACGTGTACGAACGCCGGGAATACACGGCACTAATGTAATACCGCTTAACTACCGCCCCCACGATAAAATGATAAAGTAGCGTTGATAGATAATTTTGACGGGCTCGTTGTCGCGTTTGGTAGAACACCTGTTGTGCGCACCGATGGGCCGTGGGTTCGATTCCCACAGGGACGACGATATCTTCCCTACATCTAGCAACTTCGGACACTGAACGGGTGGGTGGAATATCTAAATTCTGACCAGGTAACGAACCGCCGTTCATAGATGGAAAATTTCCGAATGCTCGAAGTAAAAAGTAGGTCGATGGCGCATGATGACTGATGTTCTGTGGCTGAAGTATTGCTTGCCATCAAGTGAGCCTCCTGCTCGCCTGTCGACATCTACAGCGGACTCAGACACTCACACGAGAGGTGCGCGTGGTCCATGAGGAACAGCACGTGGTCGGCGGTGGTGCGCGCCCGCTCGCGCAGCTCGAACAGCGCGCAGTCGCGGCACTCCAGCGTGTACGCCAGCAGCTCCACCAGCTGCGCCGTCTGTCGACATCTACAGCGGACTCAGACACTCACACGAGAGGTGCGCGTGGTCCATGAGGAACAGCACGTGGTCGGCGGTGGTGCGCGCCCGCTCGCGCAGCTCGAACAGCGCGCAGTCGCGGCACTCCAGCGTGTACGCCAGCAGCTCCACCAGCTGCGCCGTCTGTCGACATCTACAGCGGACTCAGACACTCACACGAGAGGTGCGCGTGGTCCATGAGGAACAGCACGTGGTCGGCGGTGGTGCGCGCCCGCTCGCGCAGCTCGAACAGCGCGCAGTCGCGGCACTCCAGCGTGTACGCCAGCAGCTCCACCAGCTGCGCCGTCTGTCGACATCTACAGCGGACTCAGACACTCACACGAGAGGTGCGCGTGGTCCATGAGGAACAGCACGTGGTCGGCGGTGGTGCGCGCCCGCTCGCGCAGCTCGAACAGCGCGCAGTCGCGGCACTCCAGCGTGTACGCCAGCAGCTCCACCAGCTGCGCCGTCTGTCGACATCTACAGCGGACTCAGACACTCACACGAGAGGTGCGCGTGGTCCATGAGGAACAGCACGTGGTCGGCGGTGGTGCGCGCCCGCTCGCGCAGCTCGAACAGCGCGCAGTCGCGGCACTCCAGCGTGTACGCCAGCAGCTCCACCAGCTGCGCCGTCTGTCGACATCTACAGCGGACTCAGACACTCACACGAGAGGTGCGCGTGGTCCATGAGGAACAGCACGTGGTCGGCGGTGGTGCGCGCCCGCTCGCGCAGCTCGAACAGCGCGCAGTCGCGGCACTCCAGCGTGTACGCCAGCAGCTCCACCAGCTGCGCCGTCTGTCGACATCTACAGCGGACTCAGACACTCACACGAGAGGTGCGCGTGGTCCATGAGGAACAGCACGTGGTCGGCGGTGGTGCGCGCCCGCTCGCGCAGCTCGAACAGCGCGCAGTCGCGGCACTCCAGCGTGTACGCCAGCAGCTCCACCAGCTGCGCCGTCGTCTCGGGGCTCTCGGACGCGCGCGCCGCCATCTCCTCGTACACGTTGCAGATGCTTACGGACAATGATACCTCATTTGACACAAACATACAATTGGACCTAGTTTAGCAAAAAGGATCCAACACTCAAAGAATTCGCTGTGGATTGGATCCTTTTCCCTCAACTATGTCCAATTAAAAAAAAGGAAAAATTAATTTTATAATTAATTTTAATTAATTTTAATTTTAATTTTAATTTAATTTTAATTTTAATTTTAATTTTAATTTTAATTTAATTTTAATTTTAATTTTAATTTTATCTTATATAAATGTAATGTTAGTTGAATATTTTATTTTATTTTCTATTTTTTGGCTCAATATTTCATAAATTCGTAATGGGTATTGTATTAACTTTTAGTCACTGAATTTAATATTTTTGTAAATAACTTTGTTTACAATACAAACAATTGGGAAGACACAGACTCCTGAAACACAGTTTATAACTACATCGGGAGTCTGGGTTTACATATTTGGTGTATGTGAATTTGTGTAAATAAATAATTTTTATTTTTTTATTTATTTAAATCGTTATTATACAACGTGATATAAGTACTTAAGTAATCCCATTATTTAAAACACACAGTAGTATGGATGGAAATACTCAAGACGCCATAAAAATAAAGTAAATATCTAAATAATTAAGAAACACGTTTTATCATACAACATAATTAAGTAAATATAAGTGCAAAATTTACATCTTTGCGAAATCATCATCAACTAATAATAAGCGATTAACGGCAACGTCCGAACTAAGGAAACACCTTCCGCGATACGCCCATAGCGTCCATAGTTTGTTTAACTTACGATCTATTCCATTTTCGATTTAGCAAAATGAAGTGATCCACAATGTACTGCCGGAGACCATTGGCCACGTCCCAAATGACGTCGTTGATGGGACCACAGTCTAACATCACCATGTTCAGAGGGATGTCCCGTCGGAGAAACAGAATTTCATCCCGAAGAGCCTCGTACATTCTAATGCGCGCTGAGAAATCCTTAAATGAATACAAACATGCATACTAAGAAAAAAACATTTATAAAATTTAACCACAATTTCAGAACGAAACTTCTTATGTTCAGTTTTTTTACAGCAATACACAAGTATAATTTTATGACTGCAAATAAAGCATTACCAAATTCTGTTTAAATAGGCGATCAGGGGGCATAGCGCCATCACTTAAAGCTATATTATTGAAGTTGTCCTTGATGACAGATGAGACACAGCTTCTTCACATTGTGATGTTGGGATTGGTTCGTAATTAAACTCTGACTGCATGATTGTAACTAACTTTATTCTTACGATTTTTACTTATATACTAAGACACACATTGATATAATATATTGTATGACGCTTACACACTACAACATAACTTAACACTATGTTATTGACAGTAATAACACAATTATTAATAATTAATAAATTAAGATGTTTTTTTGTTGCTGTACTTGTTATTTTGTGAATGATCACATGGAAGCTAAGGTGGCCATAATATCGCTTTGTGTACCAACCAACCAACCTTTAAATACGGCGGCGGATCCAAAGCGAAGAACTTGAGCAGGTCGTCATGCGCCGAGCCGTCCAGCAGGTAGAAGTACTGGCCGTAGCGGCTGAGGAAGCTGGCGGGCCCGGGCCGGTTGGCCGCGAAGTGGCGCGTGCAGCGGCTGACGAGCTCCGACATGTAGGGCTCGTCCGGGTACACCGCCAGCAGGTACGGCTGCGGCCGCCCGGAACCTTAAGTGTTTAGACAATGGGTTATCCGGAAAGCCGATTTTCACAGAGTTTCACAGATTCCCATCACTTTTATATATATTGTAGGTCAGGGTCCCTTGAATAAATATATAAAGCGGCAAGACGCCATTCGTTTTTATTATTGAGAAATTTCAACTCAAAGTTCTATATGTCACTTAAGTAGAAGGAAGCTTTTTACCGGTTGCAGCAATGGTTCCGTGGCGTAGTGCTAATGCTCTTGCTTACTGAGCGACCCGACGGTTGTTCAAGTCCCGGTTGAGTTACTTTTTTTTTATAAATTATAAGTAGAAGGACTTAAGTTACATATAGAATTACTAGTAGGACCTACTAGGACCTATAATTGTATATATAAAAGTGATGGGAATCTGTGATTTCCAAGATTGACACTCCCCTTGTCAGTCTTTCTGTAGAATACCTTCATTCTAAGAACCTACCTTGCACTTTCATGGGTCGCGGGTTTGAATTCCGCCGGGACGACATATTTATATATAACGTCCATTGACATAGTATTAAATAGACTTCAGGTCGCATACAAAATTCACGGAAAAAGTGTACCGATTATTTAAGCCACACCCCTTGTCAAATTTTGAAAAAATGACACTGCTCAATGGGAACAAAGAAAAGAGTGAAGTGAAAATATGATTTTATTAGTTACTAAAATATATATATATATATATATATATTTATACATATCTATGTATTATACATACACACTTGACTAACTTCGAAGACTGGTATTATTAGTATAGTTTATGAAACACCAATGTGTAAATTATCATTTATCTAGTAGGGTACAAATACTATAATATATTTGATAAACAATAATATAATGTTTTATATAAATAGTAATTCGTATGTTAAATAATAATATCCGCAAAATGTTCCGAATATATACAGATTGGAATATTTTCTTTTCCGTTTTAGCGTGAAAGCGTAACAAACAAAAAGAATCACTTTCGCATTTATAATATTATTAAGGATACTTATCCTTGGATAGTAAGGATTATTTCAGTACAAATCTACTCCATGCATCCACTATTCTGTTACACAATAGTATGCGCATGTGTTGGCCAACCTTGGCCAAACATTTGTAGCGTTCATTTAAAACAGATAATTTTGTTCAAATTTTCAATTATTTGTTAGTTTGAAAGCTTAAAATATATCTTATTTTATATGTACTAACCAAAAATAAGACTCCGTCCGTAAAATTGTTTTTTCGGGAATTATTTTCGCAATTTTTGAAGACAAACTGCGTCATTGTGAAACGTCTTAATATTGGCCGTGCTTGAAGAGAACTAAACAAAATAGACTCTCACATTTCAAGTGAGCCGATATTTACCGGCACGGATTTTTTGCGTTGACCCGATATCTAGTATATTGTTGATCGAAGATAACGTCTGTTCACTACAAGCATTGAACGGATGTGAAGAAAATCGAAATTCCGACCGGGTAACGAACAATCGTTCATACTAACATTAAGCCTCTAACTTCTATCTGTCTGGTCTGCCAATAACCTTAAACCTAACCGCACGCTTACCTGGATACATAATACTGTCGACGCTGGGCAGCTGCGAGTTGACGTTGATGATGGTGTGGATCCACTTGACGATGAGCACGCGCATGTGCTCCAGCGTGGGCTCGAAGCCGAGCTGCGTGGAGCCGGCCTGCCCCACCACCCTGATGCGCAGCAGGGGCCGCTTGATGTACGTGTAGTCGTGGTACTCTCTGCCGTAGTCGTTACCCTCCTACATTGGTTTTTCAAGATTTAAACAGATCCTTAGAACAAATACATTAAAATAAACTGCAGCCTGATATATAGTAGCATCTCAGGTCAGCAAGTTTAAAAATAGTATTATAAATTCAAATTCAAAATCATTCATTCATTTAGGTAAAACAATGTACACTTATGAACGTCAATAAAAAATACATATTAAATGCTTCTAATTTTACATTTAACGCCAGTTCTCAAATCAAGGGCGTAGAACGGAAGAGAAGAACTGGCAATAAACTCTTCGTCACTCTTTTTAATCGCCAAATTTTTGTTTTACAAAATATTTGTAAGGCGCTGCAACCATTACACCATGTTCCATATGACATCTTTAAGCAATTAACTATAATAATAAAAAAATATAAACTGCAGAAAAAAAAATTTGAATAACTTTTCTCGGATAAAGATAATGAATTGCTTTCTAATCCGGTAAATATAAGTTTATAGAGCCCCAATGACTTCCAGGCTTTGGCCGTAGACACCATATCGCGTCTAAATATATAATAAAACCACAGAACAGGGAAAAATAAGTAGAATTGCTAAGTAGGCGTGGTATGCCTGTCACTATTGAGTGATATTTTCCTTAACCCATCACAGTCGTGTCATAACACTGCGATGAGTCGGTCGTGTCATAAAATTACTTTTTTTCGTAAATATGCCGTACTGTTCTATTTTAGAGTGTAAGAATGATAGCAGAAGGAAAAGTCTTAGTAACGGAGGTGTTTCTAACCATCACTTAGTACAAATTTATATATTTTTTCAATAAATCTTAAAATTTTAATTGACCATAAATTTAATAGAAAAAAAAGCTAAAATCATCCTTATACCTTTCATATAAAGTTCAGTTTAGATCGTTTGTCATATCAAGTGTCAGCGCTATTCTCGAATGTTCTATCGCTACTCACTTAGTAGTGATGTGTTAGGTCGAATGTTTTTATCGATATACAAAGCGTCAGTAATAATTTTATAAAATATTAAAATTTATCATTTTTATTTTTAATAGCACGATAGTTAAATCGCAGTCCTAAATACCTTAATTAATAAATTATTAAAAAAAATCGAAAGTGTTTTTATTTCTTGTTTGCCCGCTCTTCGAGTTGAAATTAACCAACGGAATGACCGAAATTTTTGAAGAAAAACTACTTCTCTTCCTTGCAAGAGAAAGTAGACCCTTTCCCAGACTAGTACACGAGGCGATTAAAATTAAAAAACACCTTAACTTCAACAGAGAAGATGGTTTGAAACTTTCCAACACCTGGGATCTGATAATTAAAAATCTAAAACCCCAAGTCAAACATACTTAAAAACAAGGGAACATGGCATGTCAATATTGCCACGATATAGAGAATTACAGTAAATACCAGTAACTCCGTTGGAATACAATAGATAGCGTTAATATTTCATCAGACAACTGTCATAGCTTTCAGTCTGCCCGTGACCACATTTGCTGAAAAAACGTCGGGATAAATAATATTTATAAATAATGAATCGCATTTTAACCTTTATAAAGTATTTTATTTAAATGTGTGATACTCGCGTTAATAAAATAGAATATTAATATAGCTTCTTAACTAGCAATCGTGTTTTCATTAAGTGATTTATACAAATGTGATTTATGATTCAGACTATTAGTAACACAGAACTGAAAATTAAAAAAGAATATTATACCTACAAGTACTTTTTCAATTCATTCTAAACCTAACTTATACCTTCTCGCAAAGGCGGATCTACAATTTGATTTGAAAAAATAAATAAAAATTGTATCAAAAATAAAATACCTTATTATTTGGTTTAACACCAGTTTAAAACGGCGCTATACTGCGGTATAATTTGATAATCATACAACATAGCACTGAAATCGTAAACAAAAATAATGTATCAAACATCGATAATGTTTTTAAACGTGTCCTACACTAGCCGGAAATGACGAAATTATTAAATTTATGACAAATTATGACACAGTTTTCGACTTTTTGAAGTGATGATTAAAATCATTATTGCGTGCAAGAAGAATAACGACATCTATTATCGAGTAGAGGAATTATTTATTAGTTTGTTTCAATATTACAAAGTAACCGTTATCGCGAAGTACTAAGATATATTATCAATTGTAGGACCAGTGTGATTTATGTAGTTTTGAGTTAAATAAAAACAACCAATCGAAGAAAAATTGCAACTGTGTGCAGTATTAAATACTCCATTCATTTGTGTGAATTTGGCGACACTCGATCCGGTACAAATTATGACACATCGCACTTCTACTTACTTCTTCTGTTCTGTGAATAAAACCTCAAACACGAGAATAAGTTATGGGTTAGTCATATATCCAGCCTAAAGAACCAGTAAAGCTATACATACCCAGTAATATGAAAAGTATTCCGCAAAATGGAAAACACTTCGTTCAACGAGATCGCGGACTTGTTTCGACATAAGCCCGTGAATACATCTGAAAAATAAGAAAATACGGACAAAGTCCAAAACGACAGAAAGGACAGAAGGTTAAACTATTTATATTATAAGTTTAAGATCCATGTCATACGACAGTATACAGGAAATTGAATAATATTTAATTAAAAATATTGACGTTTGACGTTACGGTGTAAACATCGCTCTCATAATAAACAATATATAAAAAATAGTTATAAAACTTATTAAAGTATAAAAAGTATTAGTTTCTGTGTATAGTAGTATTATCTAGCGTTTTGAATATAAAACGTTTGGAGAAAAACAGTGAAGTGTTGTGTTTTGTGAAATAACAGCTGACGATCAGCTGATATCAAGTATTCCTTTGTTCTCCTAACGGCCACGGAACGTCTGTGTTTTTGAATCTTAAACGCTATCAAAACGGTTTAGAGGTCTGTCTTGATCATATACCAGGTTTTAGTGCAACAAAATAGATTGAAATAAACTTATAAATTGGCTAAAATATCATAAAACATATAAATTTAAAATAAAAGCAAACCACATATCATATAAAAATCGGACATCTAGTGGATATTTTGCGAACTGAGTCAATAAAATAGATCCTACAAAATGGTGAATTACAAATGCACCTCTTGTGGTAAATTCTTGTCGACAGTAGATGGCGCTAGGTGTATCAGCTGTAATTCATTATGTCATAAACAATGTTCACTCAACTTAAGCCCTAATGCAAAACAAGCGAAATGGCAATGCAAAACATGTAGAAGCAAAACTGCTGGGGCGTTGAGCCCTGAGGATACAAGCATGGCAGCTGAGCAGCAAAATGATGATTCGACTATCTTAGCCCGGGAGATGCGATTGTTACGCGAGGAGATCTCGGCATTCCGGTTAGAATTATCCCGGCTTACAAACGTGGTAGATGATTGCTGTAAAAGACTTGACGGCGTAGAGGCGAGAATATCGAAGCTTGAGCAGCATAATATAAATGAAACGCAGCCCGCGGTGTCCGTCTCGATAGAAAACCTGCAAAGGCGTCTAAATGAATGCGAACAGGAGAGTTTACTTAACGATCTCGAAATAAATGGCATTCCAGAGAACTCAGGGGAAAACACCGTACACCTAGTTCTAACCCTTGCTCAAAAGATAGGCGTTGATATGGATGAAAGCGATATAGTGAGCGCGCATCGCGTCGGCCGCGGACCGCGATCTACTACCGGCGATGCGGACCCGGACGGCCGCGGCGCGAGCTTAGCAACTGCCCCACTCCCGAGCACGGACCGCGACCCTCCCCGCGCGAGATCTATAGTGGTGCGTCTTGTGCGCCGACGCCTGCGCGATGACATGCTTCAGGCCGCCCGAGTACGGCGAGGCGCTGATACGTCGGGAATTATTGCGCAGGGCCCGACACGACGAATTTATGTAAATGAGAGACTGACGCAGTACAATCGACATATATTCTATCTAGCTAGACAGGAGGGAAATGAAAAAAAATGGCGGTTCGTCTGGACGCGTGGGGGTAGAATCTATGTTAGACGAGACTCAAAAGCAAAGTCCTTTAATATCCGCTCAGAAGAAGATATATCCAAGATTTTTGGATGAAGCCCGGTTTAAAACTTACAGTAATTGTTATTTATACATGGGTTTTACTTTTAAAAAAAATATTTATGGTCGGTTTTTTGTATTCTGTTTTCTTGTTAAGTTATTTTTATTTCATTTTATCAAACTCAGAATCATTGTTATTTTTAAATCATTATTTTTTACTGTCGTCGAATTTAAGTAAGTGTTACAACTTACAAAACTACATACTGATATTTTCCTGCTGTACTCTTTACCGTAGTTTATTTGTTATATTTTTAAGATGGTTGTATTGCATTTGTAGATTGATTTGTAATAATCAAACAAAAGTTCATTTACTTTATCTGCGATTTTCTGATTTGTTTTATGTTGATATGATTTTAATGCTGCCAAATAATGAAATTTTCTTGCCTCACAAATACTTTTTAGTCATAATATTTTTTGATTTATTAAAAAATTTGTTTATTAGACTATTATCTCCAAGAATAAAGTTAATCTCATTATACATTAACGCAGTTGTGTGGCAGTGTTTTATCTCCATATTTTTCTTTTACAAGCGTGATTATCATTTTTATACAGCTGATTCGGTGGGAAATGTAAAAATAGAAGCAATATCAGTTTGTGCTTATTATGCTGACTCGAGACTGGAGGGAGACTCAAACAATATAAAACTTTTAAAATATTATTTAGGTTACTTCTTTAAGAATTGCTGCTTGAATGCGAATACCACAATTGTGGTTTTTGTATTCAAATATGGTTGAAAATAAAAACACCTATTTGAAAGTTGGTCTCCTTAATCCGGGCTCGCTAAGCACAAATCATGAAGAATTTATTGTTGCAATGGAAAGACACGCTGTAGATGTAATGGCCATAAATGAAACGTGGTTGAGAGATGGGGAAGAAGGTCGTGCACCTGTAGTACCTGGTTATAGACTCAAACATATCCCACGTCCTATAAGTGTCCGAAGACGTGGTGGAGGTGTAGGATTTTACTTAAAAAAGGGTCTCAATGTACGCACACTTCCATACCCACCAAGTTCACAAGTCGAACAAATATGGATAAAGTTAAATGTCAGTAGAAAATCCATCGTTATAGGTACGGCCTATCGACCTCCTTGGATGGATAGTAACGTGTTTTTGGACGCTTTAACAGAATCTGTAGGATTTTTTGCATGGTGCGATCATATTATATTGCTGGGTGATTTTAATATAAACCTTTTGAATCACAACCACACTAACACTATTAAAATTCACCAATTCACACAACGCACGAATCTAACACAACATGTTACTGAACCTACACATTACACTAACAATAGCCAAACTTTAATAGACCTAGTATGTACCGACGCTCCAGTCCACAATATTACTGTTGATCATATCGAAGAACTTAGCCATCACGCTTTTATATCCTGCACCCTTAAAATTATGAAAGAAAAATTTAAACCTAAGTGGATAACCTATAGGCCTATCAAGGACATAGATATGGATCAATTTCAACTCGCACTATCAAACTTTAAATTAGATTACATTTGCAAACTCGACAACGTTGGTGACATGGTACAGTGTCTAAATCAATTTCTGATCACCCTTTTCGATTCCTTTGCCCCCATAAGAACGATACATATTAAGGAAAAATCCTATCCATGGATCACGTACAACATCAAACTCATGATGAAAAGACGCGACGAAGCTCTAGCCTTATCCAAAAGAGATATTCAGCATAGACCATACTATACCGAACTTAAAAAATATATTAAAACGGCAATAGAGCGAGAAAAGGCTGCATATTTTAATGAATACATCAATTCCAATTTAGACAAACCTAAAGCTCTTTGGAAGCACATAAAAAACCAAGTACGTATCAAGCCGCAAAAAGACATCGTTCTACCGTCACACCTTAATGATCCTGATACTATTAATGCTCATTTTCTCCATGTAGCAGCAGTAAATCAGATTTCTACCGATGATATAAATTTTTTTATGAATAACTCATTCAGTAACATAGTTTTTAATTTTGAAACAGTATATGAGTCTACAATCTTGAAAATATTAAGGTCACTGAAATCTCAAGCCATCGGCACTGACGGTATCTCTCTTGAAATGATACGCCTCACTCAAGATCAAATTTTGCCAGTCCTGACACACATAGTTAACACTTCTATGACCACGAGTACCTATCCGGATCAATGGCAAAAAGCAATCGTTCGTCCACTAAACAAAATAGCGAATCCCTTAGACTTTAAAGACCTTCGACCAATCAGCATTCTCCCATGTATGTCTAAGGTTTTAGAAAAAGTTGTACATGGCCAAATTATGACGTACTTAGAAACTAATGGCATACTTCCATGCCTGCAATCTGGTTTTAGAAGGGGTAGAAGTACCACAACCGCCTTGATAGACGTTGTAGATAATATTTTGCAGTCACAAGACAAAGGTGAATGCACTGTTTTAGTCTTGTTAGATTATTCCCGTGCTTTCGATACAATCAATGTGGAATTGCTACTTTCTAAGCTTGTTTATTATGGGTTCAGTGATCAGACTGTATTGTGGTTCAAAAGTTATTTTGAAAATAGGTACCAGAGTGTTGCTGTTACTAACGATATTGGTAACACATGTTATTCTCAGTATAAGCCAATATCAAGAGGTGTACCACAGGGGTCTATTCTTGGCCCATTACTTTATATACTTTACACTGCTGATATTATAAACAACATACAACACTGCAAATATCACATATATGCGGACGACATACAGCTATATATTTCATTTCCTCCAGGGCAGGCTCAAGTTGCCATAAATCAGTTGAATGCTGACCTGCAACGTATTGCTGAGTGGTCGGAGCGAAGTGCTTTAGCTTTAAATGCAAATAAATCAAAATTTATGATTCTTGGTACACCTTTTCTTATAAAACATTTTGAAAGAGCCAACCCACAAATACATGTTAAGGGAATATCGCTGGAACGCGTGAATGAGGCACGTAATCTCGGTATTGTCTTCGATGAAAGCTTGAGATTTGAGAAACACATCGACAAATTAATATCCAATTGCTTTTATCGTCTAAAATTACTCTACCGCATTAGAAATCACATCGCTCCTAAACTCCGGCAGAAACTATGCGACGCACTCGTGCTTTCGAAATTAAACTATGGTGATACGGTTTACGGCGACCGCATGCTAGTTCGTACAAAAAATTATATACAGCGCATTCAAAACGCGTGTGCTCGCTATTGCTGGGATATACCACCGCGATCGCATATAACACCATATCTTAACGACGCCAAAGTTCCCAATATGGAAAGCCGTAGGCGCACGCATTTTGCAGTTTTACTCTTTGGTGTTGTAAAATATCAAATGCCTCCCTACCTATATAAAAAACTGTCTTGGCTGGGAGATAAAAATAGGGCCTATAGTACTAGGGCATCACACTGGATGCTAGATGTGCCTAAATATCATACAGCTGCCTTCAGAGGTAGCTTTCGTTATAGCGCAACCAAATGTTGGAACAACCTGCCTCCACCATTACGTGACCTCAAAACAATTCCAAACTTCCGATTAAAAATGAAGGAATACGTAATGACGGGTCAGGTTGGTCGGCTTTTGGTTGCGCCAAAATAACAGGTCTGCACAATATAGTTTGGGGGTAATTTACTTGGTTTGGGGTTTATTTACTTAGTTTAGCATTATATTATTATTATTATTTCTAACATACAATTCTATTAAGTATACAATTATAATTCTTTATTTTTATATTAATTTGTTAAGCACCGCGACGTCAAGTGTCAAATGGGAGCTGCTGAAAATCAGTGCTGTGACTAATTGTTACAGGTAAACTGAGCAGCATCCCTTTTGACGCACACTGCCACACAGCTGATATATGTAATAAATAAAATACTTAATTTTGTAAATTATTATTTTTAGCTATAATTATCTGTTTTTTTTTTGTATGCTGTGTTTTGTGTGTGTTAAATAAATTATATTATTATTATTATTATTATTATTAAAAGAAAATCAAGCAAGATTTTTAAAGCCATGGTATCTAGTAGTTTCTTACACATCTCATTCTCTAACTATATTTTTGAGTAATAAACATCATATCTTTTTCTAACAAAATCAGAAAAAAATATGTTTTTTCAACATTGTACAAGGTAATACTTTTACAGCCCAGCTGTCTCAGCAGAAAACTTAGTTGCATTTGATCGTCTAGATTACAGTCTCACAAACTATAATATGATTAGTAGCTGCCCGAACCTTGCTTTGCACGGCTAATGTCTAACGGGTATGAAATATACTTTACGACCTATTATCATACCTACCAAATACAACTAAAAAAAACATATAAATCGGTCGAGCCGTTTCGAAGGAGTGCGACCACATACATACATCGTGACACGATATTTTATATACATATATAAGTAGGCATACTTAAAGAACTCCTCCACTTGGAAGGTAGACGCCTTCTTCTTCTTAGCCACATAGACGGCCCAGTGCTCGCGCATCTTGACCATCGTGTCCGCCACGTCTATCAGCCAGCCGTCCGCCAGCTCGGCGCGCGAGTCCGCGCACAGCCGGCTGAGCCGCTCCGCGAACTCGGCCGGGTACTGCGGGAACGGCAGCCCCTCCTGCATCTTGTTCATGTCGCAGATGTACATGTTCTGGTATCTGAGGGTGATGACGAACAATTATGGAGAGACTGCTGCTCTGATCCATACTAAATGTATTTGTTTTTGTAATATATTGATGATACTTAGGGTTGTAATCCAAGAAATTGTTTATTCTTGAGATCTGTTAAAAATATAACTTTTACCAGATTATTACGTGATTTATTGTTTATATTATTTATCCCGACGTTTCGAATGCTTTCCAGCAAACTTCAAAAGAGAAAAAGGTTTGAGGGTTGAGACTTTTCAACACCTGGGATAAAGTAATTAATAATCTGTTTGACTTGTGATTTCCACTCCAACAAATACTAAAAACACGAGGACACTGTTGGTCAATATTGCCATAATACAGAAAATTAGAGCAAATTACAAGTTTGTATATATGGTGTATCTTTATTGCCAGAAATTTAGATATAACACATGCCTTGTTGCGTTACTAAGGTAAGAGTTGCGAAACTTTCAGGCCATAATTTTTTTCACAGCCTAAGTTATTTTGTCTGTCCTTTTTATGTAATATTCCTCCTCACTTCTCATGCCAAATGCGCCTGAGCTCGACGAGCACCGGGTTGCCCTCGTAGTAGCGGTAGCGCAACGCGTGCCGCGCGCGCACGGCGGCCGCGTGCCACGGGACGGGCGCGCGCACCGCCAGCGCCGGCCACAGCGGCGGCAGGCGCGAGATGCGCAGGCGCGCGCGCTCCGCCGGCTCCTCCAGGATGTAGCCCAGGAGGCATCTGAGGGGAACATTCACCTCTTCAACCAAAAAAAATAGATGTGCATAGAAGGACAGGCCCATACTAACTTTTGACAAAGAAAATGTAGTTATTTTTGAAACTGTAGAGCGTGCAGCAATGTATCAGTGTGACACACACATCTAAGCAGTCCGCTGACTGATCGAGTGTATTGCTTTGATACACTCGTGTGCATGTTTTTAATAACCCGTAGTTAGGTTCAGCCAGTTTTGCGTTAAATTGCAGTTCAAACGGTTAAACACTAGAAATACCAGTCGTCACTTTGACGATAAGGTAATTGATGTTGATATGTAATTATTATTAGCTTTTATTTTTATAATTTCTATAAGCATGTCTTCTTCACGTCTGGTAACTTCGGGTATTGTACGGGTGGGAGGAATATCGAAATTCCAACCGGGTAACGAACCACCGTTCATAGATGGAAAGTGTGAAGTGCATATTGCACATTTCAGTTTCAGTCTATGGATTTCCGAATGCTCGAAGTAAAAAGTAGGTCGACAGCGCATCATTGAATGATTTTCTGTGGCTGAGGATTCACGTACCATCAAGTGAACCTCATACTCGTATGTCGATATCTAACATAAAACACTTCCATTTAATTCATTTAAAGTCAAGTCAGTTAATCTATTTAATAAATATCCATACATAACGCTGTTGGTTAACACCATCCAAGCCCATTACTCACTAGCCTACCACATGAAATAAATACAATAAATCGAAAACCTCTTCATAGCCATAACGTAAAACTCTTGTATGTCGGCAGCGCTCTGCCGCACGCAGGCCTGGTAGGTGAGACTGAGCAGGCGCCGCCTGATGCCCGCCGTCTGCCGGTCCACGCGCAGCTTCGCGCGCTTGTACAAGTGCTCGGGGTACTCGGGGAGGTGGTTGCCAGCGAGGGACTGGAAGGTTATACTTCTTTAGGCGCGTTATGAAAAAATGATGAGAGTGAAATTTTACGATGCACGCGCACAGCGAGACACAAAATTCTCACGGGAGAAGTTGCCCACTATTTAATTTTTTAAATTTAAATTGATCTTATTGACTGTGTTGGCAATCCTTTTCCAATCCTTTTATTATATTTTTTTTAATTAATTATTTGCATGCAATTAAAAACTATTTTTTAATGATGCCAAAGAACTTCTCACGCGCGTACATAAGTACACGCACCCATTTTTTATTGTAGAGGGAAACGGGCAGTCTGTTCACCTGATGGTAAGTGATTACCGACGGCCATGGACATCTGCAATACCAGAGGACTAGCAGGTGAGTTGCCATAAGAATAAGATATGCTGCACTAAGCCGAATTACGATTTGATATAGTAGTATTACCATTCGTAAACTAACTACATTGTCCTGAATATACTGCACTACGCTTGCTAACGCTGAGACGTTTGTTTTTGTATCTTTGTCAGATATGAATAGACAAGTATGAGGCTATTTTTAATTTCGAGGTTTAGGAAATTTATCAACTAAATCCGAAACTTGCAATCAAATAATCAAGAAAATCCCATATGTTAGGGTTATTAATTTTAAAGAAAATATTTAGATAATAAATCTATTGTTTTAGGGTTATTATACTTAAAACTTATTTAAAAGAATAGATCTATTGATACTGTTGACTATGACGTTGGCCAATCAGAACACGAGAATATTTCCCGCCAAAAAATATGATTGGCCGGACGTTGACGACAATCTGAACCAATCAAATAACTCTAATTCTCCCGCTTGAGGTGATTTGAAAACTAAAACGTTGCGAGTTGGGACAGAGAGAAAGGAACCTCGAAGTCGACCAGTTGCATTAACATGTGAATACGGTTTAAACAGTGCTAGCATAAATAGACATAAAAGTATAAGTATTTGTGAAAGATGCAAGTAAATAAACGATTGTCTAAACTAGACTTGTGTTTGATTAAAGTTCAGAAGTGCGCAGAACATCGTTAAAATAACGTAAGTACACGCCCAATACTTTGTAATATTGTCTTATCGTTCTTTCTTTGGATTTTTTTAAATTTATAGTATGAATTACTCAGACTAAAATATACTTCAGAATAAAAAATCGTAATCGATTTAACATTGTCGTCTCAATTCGAAGTTTTACGGTATTTTATTAGGAAAATTATTGTACATATCTAGATATCTAGATTCGGTTTCATCATTTAACTTGTCAGATATATTTGTGCTTAAAGAGAAATAGTTTATCTGCATACCCTCATTTTCTAAGGTGGGATAAAAATGTTAACCTTGTAGTTATGATGGCTCCTATAATCAGAATTATTAATACCCTTGCTATAATAAGATTACTTGTTATTTTCTATATAAATAATATTTCACTGAATTTCTACCTTTTTATTCGTGTAGTAGATTTCGTTTTAAACAATATTTGAAATCTGTGCTAATTTATTTTTTTCATAACTAGATTCACTATGCCTTAGTGAAATTTTATTTTAATGAATTTGTTGATATTTAAATTGCATAATGCTTAAAGTATTTTATATTAACAGTTGGTAATTAGTTATATTTACGATTTTATATTCTTTGATAATAATTAAAAAAAAAAAAAACATTTCACTCATATGGATTTTATTTCTGAGTCCCAGATCATGGAGAGGTCTCTAGACCGCCAACGAAGCCGACATTCCGGTTCGCGGAGGCTAGAAACACCGAGGCGTGAATCCAGAGACGATTCAGTCTCCCACAGCCAACATATCGTGCCGAGCAGCGCGATCTTGAATCGGGAAGTCGCCGATCACGTTCCAAATCAAGACAGCACCAGCATTCTGGTGAACGTGTCTGCGAGCCAGCCGACGAGACAAGCATCGCGTTGGTGGCAAACATTTTTCAAGGTCACGTAATCTCTATTACTAACAACGATTTTCTAGATGTATTAAAATACTTAAAGAGTAACCTGTCACCTCATCCGTCTACTAAGGATACACGTTCTGCTTCTAAATATTGATCCAATGAATATTCTACTTAATTTTGATCCCTCTAAGAAAAATCAACGTATTGACATATGGCTCACAAAGGTTAACGAGTGAGCCACAATATACGGATGAGATGATATTATGACTACTCTTTATTTTTCTATGCAAAAACTCTTAAGGTTTGGCTAAGACTTGGTACTTAATTCGGTTCTCTTTGGTTGGTCAGAATGACAGAACAAACTTCATAACGTGTGCTTAAAAAGAAAAGTTGTTTTTTCGTTAGTAGTAGTTCATTAGTCATTGTATCAAGCTTAGGAAACATTGCTTAAAAAGAAAATTTTCTATTACTTCACTTAATCAGTGTGACATAGTGGGAAAACGAGCAGTGGATTATCTGATGCATGGCATTAGCGATATAATACTACGAACTGTGGCATTAGGATTGCGCTGTTCTAATCCTGATCAGATATTACTCTATTTCAATATTCGAATTATTCTGTTGATAAAAAGCAGTTTAAAAATAAGTCTGACGATGCTAGCAGTCAGATAAATTTATATATAGATAATTTATCTAGGATTATCTCACGATAATGTTCAGTTATTTTTGAAGGGGTTCGGTAATAATATAGTTCCCAGTTGGAGGGATGTCTCTTATTTTAAATTCAAAATGAAAATCATTTATTCATTTAGGTAACACAATATACACGAACGTCAATAAAAAAAATCCTTCTAATTTTACATTTAATGCCAGTTTCTTATTTTTACAAAATGTTTGTAAGGAGCTGCAATCATTATACTATGCTCCACATGACATATTGATGTAATTAATTATAATAATAAAATAATAAACGAATACACCTAAGGAAGATTTGTCCTCTATCAGCAGTAGGCATGGTGAGATAGGAGCACGCACTTACATTAACGTGGTAACAGCACACAAACACATAGTCGAGTGATAACTAATATGACTGCATACATGAATTCAAGTCCGACCAGTCACCACAAGTAGTGACGTTGACGAGCGTGACACATGGTCAGCCATCGGCTCCCTCGCCATATTTAGGGGAGGGACAACCCGACTTATGGACGCCACCCCAAGTGAGCGAGACGATCCTTGAAATGTGAACTCGTCTACATAAGAAAACAATTATTATTATTATTCTAAAATAATTTGATACCATATGGATCACGGTTTGCTCCCATTTTGCATTGAAATAGTCGTGGATATTGACGATCGCCTCCGAATCTGGAAAATCAGCAGTGCAATTCTTGCGAACATTTTCATATCAAACAGATACTGGAGCAAATTATATCCAAGCACTAGCATCGTTTAGGTAATAATTTATAGTATAATAAGCCTTAGCAAATAGTTTTAATTTAACGTGCGATTTGAATTTATTTATTGACAACACATGTACCTCATTAGAGATTTTGTTAAAAAAAACGTATGCAATTGTCTTGGAAAGAATTACACGTTTTATGCAGCCTTGTGGCTGGTGCGCTTATTTTGTATTTATTACGAGTAGGTACTATATTTTGTGGGAGCTACTATTCTTTTAAAAAAATATATCTATAATCTATATTTTTCCGCACATATAAAATATTCTTATAAGTATATTGACTTACCAAATTTAAAATACATAATTCTTTAAATTTCCTTCGGACTGACTCCCATGGGGATAATCTACAGTTAGCCCTTATAGCCCACTTTTGCATTAGGAATATCGATCTAATGTCAGCTGCATTGCTTCACAAAAGAACACAATATGACATAATACTATGAATATAGGTAAAATAAACGAATTTTGCTGTATTCTAGTCAGTAAGATCGCGTATCTTTTTCACTGCGAACGCTGTAGAACTTAGCCTATTCGGAAGACCTTCTCCAGTGATGGATTATGTCGTTTCACTTTAAATAAAAGCGAAGTATCATCAGCAAACAGTACTATCTCGTGATATAGATGAGGAATAAGAAAGGTCCAAGTATGGAGCCTTGCGGTACAACCATAGTAACATATGATCCCAGGTATGAATCCATTAGTTTTAGCGCTTTTTCGCCAATGCCATAGTGTTGAAGATTTTGATTAGGATTTCGTGATGGACACAGTTAAAATCCTTTTTATAATTCGCAAAAACTCCAATGGCATCGTGAGAATTTAACCAAGCATTTAAAATCTCAGAAATTAATTTAATACCAGCAACGGTTGTGGAGCGACATCTTGTAAAACCATTCTGCTGGCCATGCATAAGTTTATTATTATTATTATTGAAGTGTTTCATTAATTGATCAGTTTTTGGGTCTAAAGTTTGTGGGGTCAGAAGTGCTGTCCGTTTTGAATAACAGTGTGATTTCAATAAATTTTTAATAATATCATTGCAGCTAATGTGGCTACATAATATTATAAAGTTATGATTGCACACAGGAATATTCTTTTCAATAGTAAAGGGTGGCTGATGGTGAAGAGTTTGGAACATTAGTTGTATGTTTGGAATTCAAATAATTGACCAGAATGGTCAGACGTTAGTTTGTTAATAATACAAGTGTTGAGAAGGGCTACATCACTATAGGTATTGTCAATACATGTTGCCGTGGTGGCTGTTGCCCTAGTAGGCTACAGCTACAGTTGTCAAGCAAATTAACATTAGTCTCCACAAACTATCAATCTTTTCTTGTACGTTTGCAATTTGTACAGAACCTGTTCTAATATTTTTCTAAGCAGTAATAGCAGTTCATATTAAGCAGTAGGAGTGCTACGTTGATGGTCTAGGCAAAGAATATATAAGTGTCTAGCGACTAAGGTCCCGTATGTAGAAGTATTTACCTCATACTTGAAAAACCTATACTAATCGGAAACCAGCATATTTATTTATTTATTGGTATCCAAACAACATACATGTATATGTAAACATTACAGACTATAGAATACTTAAGGTATGCGTCAATTATATGGATACACTTATATGACGTCATATATAAATCTAAAAAGAAATCGAATACAAATTACTTTAAAGAAAAAGAAGGTTATGTTATTATCACGACTATAGTGAATGGTAAATACGAGTACATGTTACCTATAAAAATATGCAAAAATTAAAATACTCTAAGAAATAAAAATATCTCCTTAACTAAGCACGTAAAACGAAAAACTAAGACTCTGCTAACGACGCAGAGTGGCTAAAACTATGCGACGAAAAGTACAGAGACTATTAGAGAACACATCCATACAGTTGATATTTACTAAATCATTATGAGTACGAGATAATATATTAACAGGTGCGTTATGTGATGTACACAATTGAGAAATAGGAACATAGAAAGGTCTTACGTTTCTAGTCATACAAGGATTACCGTAAAGAGAAAACCTGGACAGTAGTTGAATATCAGTATAGCGTAGGAGATATCGTTAAGATCACTAAACATGCTTACGTTGAGTCTTACAGTCTCCGAATCGTTAGGTACGATAAATATAAGCTTACCCTTATCGCGGGTATGAGTTACTCAAAAAATCAACGTCCTACTGCAGATGCAGAGGATCGTATAAGGCTCTAGATTTATGTTTCTGCTCGGGAAATTGAGGAAAATAAATCAAATACGGAAGATTCTAATGTAACCAACCAATAATATATTAAAAGTGCAAATAGTAATTGTTTTCAGACCTCTTAATCGTTTTAAAAAAAAAGAAATGCATTGCTACAGATTTTTATCTTTGTTCCAGATCAAGCGCGAGAATTGATTGGTTCGTGCTTGGTGCAATCTACTTATCTGTGGCCTCAAGTCATCGAGTTCTTGAAGGCCAATATATTGTAATGCTTACTATTGCCCATAATCGAGTTTGGGATAAAACACGAGAATTGATTGGTTCGTGCTTGGTGCAATCTACTTATCTGTGGCCTCAAGTCATCGAGTTCTTGAAGGCCAATATATTGTAATGCTTACTATTGCCCATAATCGAGTTTGGGATAAAACACGAGAATTGATTGGTTCGTGCTTGGTGCAATCTACTTATCTGTGGCCTCAAGTCATCGAGTTCTTGAAGGCCAATATATTGTAATGCTTACTATTGCCCATAATCGAGTTTGGGATAAAACACGAGAATTGATTGGTTCGTGCTTGGTGCAATCTACTTATCTGTGGCCTCAAGTCATCGAGTTCTTGAAGGCCAATATATTGTAATGCTTACTATTGCCCATAATCGAGTTTGGGATAAAACACGAGAATTGATTGGTTCGTGCTTGATGCAATCTACTTATCTGTGGCCTCAAGTCATCGAGTTCTTGAAGGCCAATATATTGTAATGCTTACTATTGCCCATAATCGAGTTTGGGATAAAACACGAGAATTGATTGGTTCGTGCTTGGTGCAATCTACTTATCTGTGGCCTCAAGTCATCGAGTTCTTGAAGGCCAATATATTGTAATGCTTACTATTGCCCATAATCGAGTTTGGGATAAAACACGAGAATTGATTGGTTCGTGCTTGAGGCAATCTACTTATCTGTGGCCTCAAGTCATCGAGTTCTTGAAGGCCAATATATTGTAATGCTTACTATTGCCCATAATCGAGTTTGGGATAAAACACGAGAATTGATTGGTTCGTGCTTGGTGCAATCTACTTATCTGTGGCCTCAAGTCATCGAGTTCTTGAAGGCCAATATATTGTAATGCTTACTATTGCCCATAATCGAGTTTGGGATAAAACACGAGAATTGATTGGTTCGTGCTTGGTGCAATCTACTTATCTGTGGCCTCAAGTCATCGAGTTCTTGAAGGCCAATATATTGTAATGCTTACTATTGCCCATAATCGAGTTTGGGATAAAACACGAGAATTGATTGGTTCGTGCTTGGTGCAATCTACTTATCTGTGGCCTCAAGTCATCGAGTTCTTGAAGGCCAATATATTGTAATGCTTACTATTGCCCATAATCGAGTTTGGGATAAAACACGAGAATTGATTGGTTCGTGCTTGGTGCAATCTACTTATCTGTGGCCTCAAGTCATCGAGTTCTTGAAGGCCAATATATTGTAATGCTTACTATTGCCCATAATCGAGTTTGGGATAAAACACGAGAATTGATTGGTTCGTGCTTGGTGCAATCTACTTATCTGTGGCCTCAAGTCATCGAGTTCTTGAAGGCCAATATATTGTAATGCTTACTATTGCCCATAATCGAGTTTGGGATAAAACACGAGAATTGATTGGTTCGTGCTTGGTGCAATCTACTTATCTGTGGCCTCAAGTCATCGAGTTCTTGAAGGCCAATATATTGTAATGCTTACTATTGCCCATAATCGAGTTTGGGATAAAACACGAGAATTGATTGGTTCGTGCTTGAGGCAATCTACTTATCTGCGGTCACAAGTCATCGAGATCTTGGAGGCCAATGAAGTAATTACTATTGCCCTATAATTGAGTCTGGGTTAAATAAAGTATTTGTTTTGTCAAAAGTCCCATAACCGAAGGGAAAATATTTCCTTTACCTCATAATCTGAGGTCAGCAGATTTTCAATAATTTCTTCCATTATAATTGATCGGGGAAGAATATTACTAATCGTTAATTAATTATAGTAATTGTTATCTCCGTGTTCACTGTTCATACTATATTAGTTGTAATTTGGATATTATCTCAGAATCGATTTTTCGAGATCTAAACTGAATTTTCATTCCACTGATTTTGTTTAAATCTTCTTTTAAGCAATAGTTCATTAAATTATAGATGTTGTATATAATAAATTGTTAAGTTTATAAAATTATTTGTTTAAAACTTTTACAAAGTCTACAAATTGTTGAAATTATCGTTAAAGGCTTTTCTTTATATAAATTCATTGTTATTATTTAAGTATTTGTAAGCTAAACCATTATTGAAAAGAGTGTCCATGGAGTTTCTTGCCGGTTCTTCTCCATGAGACCCACTTTTTGGAACCGTGCAACTAGACGTTTCACAAAGGCCTAATTCAAATAAAAAACTTTTGATTTTGATTTTGAAGTTGATTTGCTTTGTATATGATACGAATTATGTAATATTTTATTTATACTGATTATTGAGATTGTCTCTTAAAATGTGTTCTTTATATAAACTCATTAGTTATGTCGATTTACATGTATTTGATATAAATATAAACGTGAATTAATAAATTAAGCTAAGGTTGATGCAACTGGTCAAGTCCGATTGTTAGGGTGCCACCGGCGGTCGTGTGCGGGACGCCCACGATGTCAGGATGGTCGATTGTTAGGGTTATTAATTTTAAAGAAAATATTTAGATAATAAATCTATTGTTTTAGGGTTATTATACTTAAAACTTATTTAAAAGAATAGATCTATTGATACTGTTGACTATGACGTTGGCCAATCAGAACACGAGAATATTTCCCGCCAAAAAATATGATTGGCCGGACGTTGACGACAATCTGAACCAATCAAATAACTCTAATTCTCCCGCTTGAGGTGATTTGAAAACTAAAACGTTGCGAGTTGGGACAGAGAGAAAGGAACCTCGAAGTCGACCAGTTGCATTAACAAGTGAATACGGTTTAAACAGTGCTAGCATAAATAGACATAAAAGTATAAGTATTTGTGAAAGATGCAAGTAAATAAACGATTGTCTAAACTAGACTTGTGTTTGATTAAACATATTTGTCGAACGGATGGTATTTCGATATTCTTCCCCCTGTTTAAGAACTAAAATGTACCTACACATTACATTTCTCATACAAAAGCCTTCAAACCCGCGACATATCTGACAATAAAAGTGCATCGTCCGTCGCACTAAAAGCACCTGTTAAAATTTATTTACTATTTATTTATTTTATGCAGATATTCCCTCGGTGATAAAATAATAATACTATGGTTTATTGTTTACCGTAGTCAAATAATAATTGATTCTCTCGAGTTCCTTAGGGTGTATGTATCGGTAGTGCTCCTCTTCCGTTATCCTAATCAATTCACACTTCTGATCGTCCGGGTCTCGCGGATCTTCGAACGACAATTTTGCCAAATGCCTAAAAACACAAGTTCTTGATTTAAGATAACTGACTCTAATTCAAATCTAGAAGCCACACCTCTCAAGACCTCAAAGTCAACAAATCAATGCTGCTATAATATGCAACGCTACTAACCAAAAATAAAAAGAGAACCAAATGTAAAAGTCAATACTTGGATTTGTATCTCAAGACGTGGCACAAGTCTTAAGTTTGAGACGTGCGAAACATTTTATCAACATAAATGTAATGTCTTAAAATACAACTACCTTCGACTAAGTTAGATAACTTATTTAATTATTATCACTTTTTTAAAGCTTCCTGTGCAGCCACTTCCGCCGCTTCTTTCTCTTTTCTTCTCTTCTCAATTCTCTTTCTTTTCACCTCTGCTTCCGCAGCTTTTCGCCTATCATACGCACCAGATACTAAATCTTCCAATAACACCAATCCTATAAAATACATATTCTTGGAATTTATTTTTCAATATATATCATGAGATTTAAATAAAATACTGTATACCGGATTAAAACGCGATTTATTATTTATATTGTTTAAATTATTTATCCCGACGTTTCGGATGCTTGGATGTTTTAATCCGGTATACAGTATTTTATTTAAATGTATGATACTCGCGTTAATAAAAGACAATATTATATCATGAGATTTTAAAAAAAGTCTGAAAAAACGCTAAATAAACTATTATATTTAATACAGTCCACTGTATGAAATTTATATAGACAGTGTTTTTAATTTTACCTTTTTGCAATTTATTCTTTTCTTTTTCCTTCTGGATGTCCTCCAGTCGTTCTTTCTCTCTCTCTGCCCAGGATTTTAATGGAGGGAACTGCAGTTCCCCATTCGGACCAATGGGGCCATACAATTTAGGGGCAGGACGACGTTTGGGGGGCATGTTGATTGTTCTCATAGTTTTGGTAGCCCCAGTATAACAGTTTCCTATACACAAAGTTTTAAAAGTTCTAAATAAAGTTTACACAAAAATGATAATGTCAGAGATTACTAATTAATTAGTGTTTTTGGAATGGAACTACTAACTTATAATAATAAGAGATAATAGTTAGAGACAATATAGGGTTTTCCGTGTATTACCAATAGAATCGACAGGTTTGGCATGGTCATAACTGCCCCGATATGGAACACCCCTAGTCCAAGACTTCCGTAGCATCAGGGGAGGAAACTCGCTGCAACCGCCTTCACCTTCCCCTACAAACCGGACTAATTCAAGTCAACAACTCCAATAATTATTTGATAACTAAATCTGAATTTTAATAAATCATTAAAATTCAGATATAGAGTTATAGTAGCTATAGAGTTAATTTCGATCACAACTAGTACATTCGTACATTGCATCTCAGCCTTCCCGGTGGCAATGTGCATAATATATTTAGCATCGGATGTCTCAGGTTTGAATCTCGGAGAAAGGAATTTAGAAAGAATTTTTTTTCGGGCAGGGCAGACAAAACTTGCCTTTAAAAAGGGTTCTGAAAATGTAATTAATCTATGACAGTAGGAGTTTTTATGAACTACTAGGCTGTAACACACTTATGTAAAAGTAAGATGAAATTATGTATTTAGAAAACTGATTAACATTTTGACCGCTTGTGAAAAATATTTCCGTGCCTCTACCGCCCGTTTTCGTATTTCTGCGACAGAGAACATGATTGTATTTTTGATCTACTTTTGTCCTATAAACTGCGTGGTACAACTAAAACGATTATTCAATAGTTCCTAGTCGGGCGCTAGGGGCACGGCAATTGATATGTAGCCAAGCGCTTAAAAGGTAAGCGGTTTTACCTTCAGGGTAATAGTTCTTGGCTGATCTCAGCAGCTCGCTATCCCTGTCTAGCTCGTGGTCGTAGCCCGCGCGAGGCACCCAGGGCAGCGCGGGCTGCTTGCGCGGCGGTCCGGGCACGAAGCGCGACGGACACTTCTTGCCGGTGAGCGGAAGCGGCCGTGGTCGCTTGCGGTCACCGCTCGCCATTATTTATAGCTATGTATGTCTATTTAAGGGGAGATCAACCTAAAAGAACGTAGCGTCTTTTTAGGATATCGTGGGTACAATAAAAATGTTTGACAACATTCAGTACGAGATATGCTATCTGGTTTTTTACACCACACATACCACATTCTTTTGAGATTGGTATTTTTTAACTAGATCTATCCTATTTTGATCTGCATGTATATAATATTGCAGTTAGAACCGCTCTAGAAAAACTGCAAAACCAAGGTTTGGTCATTTTCTTAAAGGTTTTACTAAACGTCTGGTTCCATTAGATATAATAGATTTATTAAGTAAGATGACTCTCATTTACATATCATCATATTTTCTTATTTCCTTGTAGGATAATCTTTTTTTTTTACAATCAAGACAAGCCTTTTACTACTTTAGGTATAAAAAAACACAAAAACAGATAGCGTTGACCACATTTATTGATTTTTCAATTTTAAGATAGCAGCTCTTATTTGAAACTCTTATCGTTAGTTAAACAGTAAACACTATTCCGCGAAAACAAAATTAGTAAAGTTCATTCGTTAATTCTATTTTGATCTGCCCATTAAAAAAGGCGCTTACTTAACTTGATCTTAGAATTTATATAATGTGTCTTACCTTTAGATTAATATTCCTCAATTTTTCAAGAAACACATTTTAGAGAAATTATTGTTGACAGCACTTGGCGTCCAAAACATAGAGCGTTGCTATGGCAACTTGTCAATCTTGAATGTTGCTATTTTTTTTTAAGATTGTATGGCCTGGTAACGTGAATTGCGATATTAATTGTATACTGCGAACACAGTTTATTCGGTCGCCGATTGTATACAAAGAGTAGTATACAGGGTGGAAAGAATCAATGGGCCCTGACGGAAAACCACTTTAAATCCTTAAGATATATTATTTTACTTAAAGGAACCATTCCTTTATTTTTAAAAAGAAACAAAACTGCATTCAAAGATTTTCTAAAATTAGCTTGTCTCACCCGGAAATCGAACCAGCTAAAAATTCAACATTTAAACTTTCGCTATTTTATTCCACTAATCGATAGAATCCATGTTTAAGATAAAGTCCCTCTAATAAAGCTTTGGTCTAAAAAATAAAAAAGGTCATGAAATCTAACATTAATTTTATTTTATCATCAGTTCTGATACGAAGGACACGTAAACTGACAGATTTTTTTTACCTAGCTAGACATTGATAGCGAAAAATTTAAAATTACAATTTTGTGACACTTTAATAATTAATTTAACTAATAAATTGTTTGAAAAAAGAGCCCTTGTTTTTTTTTTGAAAATAGTAGAAAATATTATTAGGAGAATTTACCACAACACTTTGCAGAAGGCTAAGCGAAGTGAATTTCAAAAAAGACAAAGTCCTTTAAAAAAAAATCTTATTTCAAATAATTTACTATCAGATAAATTATTAAAGTGTAACAAAATAGTAATTTTAAATAATTATTAACAACGGTAGTAATGTCCTGCTAGGTAATAATTTTCTTTCATGTTTACATGTCCTTCTTTTTAGAACTGATGATAAAATAAAATTAATATTAGATTTCATGATCTTTTTTATTTCTAAGACCAAATGTTTATTAGAAAGACTTTACTCTGAATATTGATCCTATTGATTAGTGGGATAAAATAGCGAATGTCTATTTTTTGAATTTTTAGCTGGTTCGATTTCCGGGTGAGGCGAACGAATTTTAGAAAATCTTTGAATGCAGTTTTGTTTCTTTTAAAAAATAAAGGAATGTTTCCTTTAAGTAAAATAATCTATCTTAAGGATTTAAAGTGGTTTCCCTCCAGGGCCCATTGATTCTTTCCACCCTGTATATAGGGATGGCTATACAGACGAATATCCAGCTTCTCACCTATACTATGTAAATATATAATTTCATTCATAGAACAAACACTGTGTTTGGATAAAATATAACAAGGTATAGACATAGTCATAAATTATTATCTTTTATATGTGTAAATACTCTACTACAATATCACGGATTAAGATTTATAAATATCCTTCTAGATTACTGTTGCTCACAAAATTTTCAACATTTTACATGGTGTTCAATAATATGTATAAGCATTACGCTGATTATATTATATATGTACAGTAAAGAACAAACCTTAGAGACCGTTATACAAGGAAAACGAAGATAAATACATACAGCTTTTAATAAGGTATAAAAGTTGAAATAAAACCATAAATACACAAGTATACAAATTTATTGTAAAAAAATATTATTGTCATGATTACATTATAGTTATAAAAATGCACTTCATTTTAATTATGCTTAATACACAGATAATATAAAATTTAATACATATAATATAATAATTGTACAAAATATATCATAGTACAACAGGTTATGATTATGCAAAAATATTTTGGAAGACCAACAAAATGGCAGTTTCATTAAAAATACATATATGAAGATATAGTTTTTATAATACATTAATCTTATAATACGGTAGGTAAAATATAATTGTATATATTAATTGATACATAATACATTTTCATTTTTTTTCATTTGGCACCTGGACATATCACATCTTTTTAAATTTCTAGTACCTACAACCACCTTTCCAACAAAATAAATACTTTTTAAATAGGTTTAAGTTGAGTCTTACAAATTAAATCCTTTTTGATTTTTTTTTATAACAAACCAATATAATAATAATTCATCGGGATTTAAAAAATGTATTTGTATGTAATTTATGTATGAGCATAAATTGTAAATTTTTGCTCAATAATAATCATAGGATTTAACTTCGCACTTAGCATTGACAGTGGATTTCTAAAAAAAATCTTCAAAGCATCATAATTTTCTCATTTACATAGCAACATTAACTACTGTACTTAACTTACCACTCCATAAAATAAGTAAAAAAAGCGCAATTGATTAACTAATTAATTACATACTTTCTTATATTTTATAAACATGATAAAAGTTTGCTTGTCTCGCTCTATCGATTACTAAATGCTTCAGCGAAAGGAAACAGTATTAAGATATTCCAAACTCACACCACGGTTATAGAATATAGTTGACAGTGTTACATAATCTAACTACAATAAACTAAGACCCAAAATTAGTCTAAAACACCCCACAAATACCTGTCAAATCATTCGTCTATTCTCGAGATCGTTCAAATAATTGCTGGACCCCTGCCAACTGAAGGAGCTGTCCGTGTCCCCGTCGGTCCGGCAGTCCGAGTGCGGCCGCTCGGACCGGGGCCGGTCCGCGCGAGGTCCGAGCGGCCGGTCGGACCGGTCCGCGTGGCTGAGCCGCGAGCCGTCGAAGTGGTAGCCCGCGTTGGACGGCTTGCGCACCTCGTGGAGGTACCGCCACGTGTAGCTGTCGGCGTTCTCCGACGGCTTAGGGCTGTACAGCCATTCTATTTCAGACGAGAGGGTCAATACAGAATGTTAATATTACTCTCGGAAATCTTAATAATCGGAAATAGTGATGGGGGCAATATACGTCTATGGAATTTCCATTTTCTGTGCCTGTTTTAGTTATTTAAAGGCATCTATCTCTGCATGTTCTGTGTCCCGTCAGACCAAAACATTTTTTATTAGGAATCAAATCAATAAATAATTAATAAATACCATTGTCAGTTCCCTTTATTATTCAAAAGAAGCTACTAATGTAAAAGAAGGATTGGGAGCCATTGAATTGTTTTAATAAAATATTAAGGATTTAGTTCTAATAATTGGTGTACCGAAAAACTCATACGTGATGAATTTAGCTATGGAAACGAGATCATCCTGCTAGAACTTCAAACAATAATATATAAATAGAATAAATGCTATCCTTGCTACGCTCCTAACATACATATATTTTAAACCCAAATTTAAAAAAATCTATCTATGTATATAGTATATAATAAATACCTCCATTAGAGACTTTAGCGATGGCGGTGAGGAGGAAGTCCTTATCCTTGGCCTGCAGCACCAGCATCTCGCGCAGCAGCCCCACCATGGAGCGCTGCGCCTCCGACTTGGCCCGCATGTAGTACACGGACACGCTGAAACACGAGAGCAAGCTGCCGCACTCGCACGCACTCAGGTTCGTATACCAGAATGTCACTCAATTCGAAATCTTTACTTGAGAACGATCATAATGCTACGTTTACACGCTTGGCAAGTCTCAACAACTGTTCACAAACACAAGCGTGTGAGCGGGGTTTGGCTTGGCTTGCGTGAGCTTTTCGCCGATCCGAGTTTGCGGCTTGCGACGTATTTACACGTTGATGCGTGTTTAGTGTCGAAATAATACATTGTAATCTATTAACTATGTTAAAAACGTTTTAATTTGTTACAGTTTCTATGAATTTTTAAAATCCATCATTTTCTTTGCCGAAATTTTCGCTTCCTTTGTTATGTTTATATTTTGAATAAAAATATATCAAGTCAAACGCAATAGCCGACACACGTCTGCCATATTTGCTTGTCCGGAAAACACTAAAACACTCGCAAACATGTAAATGTTATGTCATGGATAGAAAGAACCGTTTACTACCTATTATGTAGGTATAGCAAATAAATCTCATTTGTATCCGTTAAAATGTTTTTTTAATAAATATTTATTTTAGGATTCATCGTATATTTTCTTCAAATGTATATAGATGAAATAGCATAGCCTTGTATTTTACAGCAAGCTAGTCTTACCACAGTCCAACGAAGAGGAAACCGATAACACCCGGCCTGATGATGAAGCTGATGATGCTGTCCAGCGTGCGATGGCGGGACAGGCCCAGCACCCCCTCCCCCACCACGGCGATCACTCGCGGGTACTGCCGGAAGGGGCCGCAAGAGTCAGACGTGGTCCTGCAATACGGGACGTGAACAGGAGCTCGTATTCTGAGATGTAACTCAGCTTTGAATCCGATTTTGAGAGCTGTCAAACCATTTTTCTCATCGATATTTGACATATAGAACTGTCACTTGATTCAGATTTGAGTCACATATTGGAATATCGGCCAACAGAACAGTATCATTAATGTACGAGTTAACTTGACAACGCTATTGCATCGTTTATAGCTTTATCTCGTTTTCTCGTTTTGGATGTCTGTAATAATATTGCTTTATCATGGCGGTAATACCCCAAAATAAGATGTAGGTATATGATTTGCATAGAAAAAATATTTTTTTAATATCTTCATCCAGCTAGAAAAAAAGGGGCTACGGAAAGGGATATTGAACGTGCGAAACTTCACAAATTTCGTTATAATTGAAATGTTAACCAGAAAGGAAGTTCACGATACGACCGTTCGCAACTTGTTTTTTTTTTATGTCAGATATCGACAGACGAGTATGAGATTCACTTGATGGTAGGTGATCCTCAGCCACAGAACATCAGTCAATGATGCGCTGTCGACCTAATTTTTATGTTAGGCATTCGGAAAAACTTGTAGGCTGAGAACTCACCCAAGAAACAGAACTCCGATGCCGAAGAGCGTGGTGAAGAGCGACAGGGTCACCAGCATGTACAGGACCGTTTGCGTCTGCGCAGCGCGCCACACCTGCGACGGTAACTTTACATTTAGGACCTCACGTGCGCATATGCATAATATGAAATAAATTTCATTCATTGCATGATGATGGGACTAAATTAAAATAAATTACCATCCAGGATTAAAAATATACCTATTGTATATTGTTGTTATTGCGAACACATAAATGAAAATAGAATCAAGCGCGGATCCCCCGTTGTGGGCACGGTGGGCATGCTCACATAACTTATAGACTTGTAGGCTGTTGTAGATAATATTATATCCAAATCCAATGCCTTAACAAAGTAAAAATAAAAAAAAACTACGAATCGTGCGTAATTCGGAACGCAGCAAAGTACCTATAGATTTACAAAATGCTTGTTTCATATTTCTAATGTCCTGGTACTTTTTAGAAGTGACCGATTTTCGGGTGGCTGTGACCACAACCTTTAATGGAGGGCTGGTTCCGCGCCTGAATAGAATGGTTCTAGAAAAAGTTTTTCCACCTATGAAAGGTGGTACGTTACCCGGTCGGAATTGCCATATTCCTCCCACCCAATCAATGCTCGAAGTTTCTAGTCGTGGGGAAAACATACAGAAAATTATAAACATATCGTCCCGATGGAAATCGAACCCACTCGCCATCGATGCGCACGGCAGGTGTTCTACCGAACGCGCCAACGAGCCCGTCAAATTCCGTCGGTCCGTCGTGCGCTACCTTCCTGGCCGGCCGACACGCCCGCAGCGCGCTCGTCCGCTTCACGTAGAACAGCAGCAGGAACTTGGCGGTGACGGCGGCGGCCAGCGGCGGCGCGAACAGCAGCCCCAGCCACAGCAGCGCCTGGTTGTAGATCAGCGTCAGCGAGTTGTACGCGATGTCGAACTGCGGCCCCGAGCCCGACGGGTTCACTCTGCATTCACAATCATCTACGTTTTACCAGTTTGTGCTTTATGTTTGACAGCGTTCATGACTCAGTGGCATGCGCATTGTATTCAGCACCTGAGGTCCTGAATTCAAATTCTGAAGAGACAGGATACAAACAAATCTGTGGGCAGCGCATAGAATGCTGATCACATGTTCTGTCTTTTACCGTCTACATTTTGGAGAGTGTGTTTTAGAGCTCCATGACGTAGTTCCTCCATCCCAATTCCACCTCCGTACATCTAGGCGCACATCGGGATATCACCTTTAAATCGTGGATATTCCACCAGTTCGCACTTCTCGTTTCGCTTCTTCCTTTTTTATTAAAATAGCAAAGGAGTGGAACTCTCTTCCAGCGACTGTTTTCCCGGATCACTATGATTTGGATATTTTTAAGGCGCGGGTGAATAGGCTTTTTCTAGGTCGGCGTGCTCTACCTTACCATCAGGTGGGATTGTGGTCAAACGCCTGCCTATCATTAATAAAAAAAAAACGAAAATTGGTGAGTGAAACAGAAATGTGTCCGCCCCATGCCTCCGCTAGGGGCTGCGGGAATTCACTTTTTATTAAGAACTATATAATATCAGAGTAAACATTCTTCAGTATTTAAAGATGTTCAATTATGTACCCTCTGATTGGTAAGCAACAGAAACAAAATTCATTTTTAATCGAATATTAAAAAACTTCTATTGATGTTTTTCATGATATACACATATCGATGGCTAAAAGCAAAAAAGGCATAACTGCCATCCCACAACTTTATAGAGAAGTAATTTAGTAAGTTCGGAATAAACGAAAAAAAAACAGATCATAAAACTTAGACCGCAAAAAAAGGGAATCTTTGTGACTGTTAACCAACGATATGTGTAATGTGAGCTATGTAATAGTGGATAAGTTTGTGCCATTACTTCTATAAATAATTTAACAGATTTAAAACAAAAAGAAACGTAAGAACAGCAAAAAAAACTCACTTAAAAATCAAAATTCTTAGGAACTCAACAGCGGGCAACAGCAACAGAGAGACAAGCGCGTCGAGCAACACAAGCCGGTACGCCTCCTGCCCCAGCGCTGTCTCCCAGCACTACAACAACAGTCCAATACTCAGCGCTGAACAGTGCGCTGTGATTCTCTAACCACTGAACTTTAAAGCCAAGGGAATGGTTCACTAGGAGATGAGCAGAACTGACTCGGAGTGTCTCTCGAACTGAGATTAAAAGCGTCTTCAAATTTCATTAAATGACAAACATCTTCATAATAATGAATAATTTACAATTGATAATAATCGATATTTTTTTCTTAATTATAGAAGTAAAATTTTATTATAAATATGACGCCGCTGAATTAAAAACAAACGTAACAAATATTTTGTTATACATTCTATAGTTTTCTCTTATTTTCTTTTACCATTTCTAGAGTAGGTGAATAATTTTTTATTTGATCAATTTAACTACCTCTCGAAATATTCTTTGACTGACTGACTCCTTAATTAATTCAGCTTTGCTCAACTCAATTCTATATTTGTGGAACCAAATAATCTATAAATAAATTTGAAAAAGAAAAAATGATGTACAAGAAGCACAAAAGAAATAATCAGCATTCAAATTGAAAGATTTCTAGTCTATATACATATATGTCATGTCATGAGCCGAAATTGATATAAAACTCACCTTAGTATTAGACTTGGCCCAATAAACAAAGATAAGGCCAAGTGTGGTAATGTCCAGCAACCAAGTCCTAGCCAAGGTCACATAGAACGCTGTACGTGGTTTGTAGAATTCTAACCTAGACAAAAAGTAATATTTATTTATAACTAAATTCCTTAAATAAAATATTTTTCCCTCTGCCTATTTAGAAGCAATCTAATAAATTTGAATCATCTACAAGTAAATTGTAAAAATATCTAATTATGTACAAAAATTGTACAAATATATGAGCGATCAATAAACCTAATTTACATATAAAAATAAAAGCATGTAATATTGAACTCTTCGTGTTAGAAGATAGAGTCTATTATTGAACTCACCTGACGATAAAGTTGAACAGTAACGGACAGACCGCCAGCACAGCGGTGAGTATCAAGGACACGAACAGGTCCCAGTGCGCGGTCCGCGTGTTCATGGCCCGGAGCGACCAGAAACCGTAGTGCAGGGACGCTATGCTGCCCACCACTGTAGTCCACACTATCGCATTCACCAGGTATTGAAGTAGCCTCGTACATATTGATATGCTCACTTTCACTTTGTTCTGTTCGCTGAGAAGCTCCTTGAAGACAAAACATTATTATAAACCACAAATAATTTTAGATTAAGCAATCGTAACTGCCATACTATCTAATCGTAAATGCCATCAAATCATTTATTCATTTAGTTAACACATTGTACACTTATGAACGTCAATAAAAAAATACATATTAAATGCTTCTAATTTTACATTTACTGCCAGTTCTCAAATCAAGGGCGTAGAGCGGACGAGAAGAACTGGCAATAAACTCGCCGCCACTATTTTTAATCGCAAAGTGTTTGTTTTAAAAAATGTTTGTAAGGCGCTTCACACACTTATATATGCCAGTGAATGAAAAATTAAAAGTTAACTGTTTGGCTTGATATGAGGAAAGCATGTACCAAATAAGTAATAAATAAGACAGTGGATATAAGAGAAGGCCATAAAATTTATGAATTAATTAATTGTGTGGAGAATAAAGTAAGTTCAGCGGTGTAACTTATGAGATTGCGTGTGATAGTGTTGATAATTTTCTGTAAACATGTCTTTCCTACGAAAACACCGTAAAATTTGACGGGCTCGTTGGCGCATTCGGTAGATCACCTGCCGTGCGCATCGATGGGTCGTAGGTTCGAATCCCATTCGATTATAATTTTCTGTAAGCATGTCTTCCCCACGTCTGGTAACTCCGGGCATTGAACGATTGGGAGGAATTTCGAAATTCCGACTGCGTACCACCGTTCATAGATGGAAAAACCGTGAAGTGCATATTGCGCGTTTCGGTTTCAGTCTATAGATTTCCGAATGCTCGAAGTAAGTAGTAGATCGATAGCGCATCATCACTGACTGATGTTCTGTGGCTGAGGTATCACCTACCCATCAAGTGAACTAGACATGGGTAACACTGCGCTGCGCCGCGCAATTGCGCCGGCTCGCTTCAGTGCGCAGGGTGAGTCGGCTCACACATTCATAATGTGTTGGCGCACGGCGCAGTACCCACTCACTGAGTGAACTATGAGCGTGGGGTTGCGTGCGTTTCGGAGGTTTCACTGCTCGCTTTGCGCGTCCCATTTTTACTGCGTTGTGGCGCATTTTTGAGTTGACTCAAGGAGCCGACACACTACACTGCGCCTGAGTTGCTGAGTTGGCGCAGGGAATTTCGCTGAGTTACCCATGTCTAAAGTGAACCTCATGACAGTAACAACCAACTGTAACCAACTGGACCCCAGACCTTGAACTCGCTGTAGAGGCCGGCCGCGTTGAGCGCGGCGGCGGGCGCGGACGCGATCCCGAAGTCCCAGCCGCAGAACACCTTGCTCGCGAACACGTTCGACAGGCCGCCCGCGGTCTCGATGAAGTTGCGCCGGTACGAATATGCCGTCCTAGATATTTACATTATTAAAAAATAGCCTTTAATTTCTTGACACTGGAACACTATATACTCGTATTACTAGGAACACGCCCCGGCTTCGCACGGGTGCAATGTAGATGTACTAAAAATAAAAATAAAAAAGCCTATGTAACTCGCTGACAATGTAGCTTTCTATTTGTAGTGTTTGTAGAATTACACACTGACACACAGTCATATAATACACATATATAGAGCTACCACAAAGTCTATATATACACTGTCTCTGGCGCACCACGTCAGTATCACGAGAGCCGTGGGCGAGAGTGGACGTGTTGTGTGCGTGCCGAGCCTGTGACACCATGCTGTTGGACACCATGCTATTGGACACAAACAGTAAACTATTGGTAGAAGAATTTTTAAAATCGGTATCGGTTCAATAGATCCAGAGAGTTAGTAAGCACGTATAAAGAAAAAAATTAATGTTGAGTGCAACAGACACAGAAATATGTCTGCCCCATGGGGCACTCGAAATTCATTTACTTTTATACCTTCTGTATATATTTTAAATAAATATAACTTGCTGAAACATCACGTTTAATACATCGACAGACAAGCGATGAGGATAGCTCGTGTGTCGATGTCTAAGAAAAATAAAACTAGTTTGTCAAATCAAATTCACGATACCATTTTAACTGAAAACCTTAAAATAATAACTGACCTGTAACAAAACACGACAAAGAAGGCCACGTACAGGCAGAACATGGTGAAGAAATACGCGAAGGGCATGTTGTAGGTGAGCGGCACGGAGTTGCTGACCACGCCGTCGTGGTAGTGCCCGTAGAATAGCAACGAGTCCTCGAAACCACCCTGGAAACATTGTATTTTTTTTTAAACTTAAGAGGATATGCTGAGAAAAATGCGGCTTTTCTATTACTTTTAACTTGTTCAGGCTGTGGTTTATAGATATGAAATTTTGAGATTTGTTTTTTGACTATACTTTGCAGTGTCGCTCAAAAAGAAAACATGTTTCAATTTTCTCGATAGAAAAAAAATTTGAAGTTATGTCTATTTTTACACTTTTTTGGATCCCAGGGCATAACGAAAAAGGATGTAGAATAATTAATGTCTTTAAGATTGCTAAAAACCGTATTTTAATCAAATGAAGAATTGTAAAGTTATGAAATGAATTAGTTTTGACACATCGACATAGGCCCTTAATAGGCAGTTGTTTGACCACTAACCCACCTGGTGGTAAGTGGCGTTGAGGTCAGGGTGGTAAATCACAACCACCTCGAAGATGCCTATTTACTCTTGTTTGGAAGAGGCTCAAATTATATTGAACGACGAATACTATTAATATTATTTTGTACTTTATTTTATTTTTATTGTTTCATGTGAGTGTTTTGTGAAATAAATATGTTTTCCTTCTTTCTCCTTTATTTCTACTCATCCCAACCTGTATTTAAGGCATTGCTTAATCGGTTTAAAAATGTGATGACGTAAATACATGGAACTAATGACGTTTATTCTAATCTTAAAATTGTACCCTGACACAATGGAAGTGATGACCATATTTCCATCAAGCTTAATTCACGATCGTCATTTAAATGCTCTATTTTAATCAGTCAATGTTTGTGGTACCGTGCAGGCATTGAGTTCATAACTATTAAGAGGGTGCTTCCATTAACACTAAACCTACCAGAGTGGTCAAATAACCCCTTTTGAGACTAATAAAAATTGCTAAACTATATTTTTTCTTGAACTTGTCATATATAGGCTCTTTATATTATAGAAGAAAACGTCGTGCAGTAAGGTCAAGAAAAATTAAATCCTGTAATTTAACAATTTTGATTAGTCTCAAAAGCGGTAATTTGACCGCTCGATAGTTTTAGTGTTAATATGAATACGATTTACAAAGGTTACCGAAATTGTCGATCGATCGATCGTTGTTCGATCGATTGAAGATTTCAAACTAATATACCTTGCCGCTGATGAAGTCCAACCAGCCCTTATCGCCGGTGGTGGTGTTCCTCTGGTCGTGCAGCGCCTGGGGCACCACCACGAAGCCCAGCACCCCCGCGCTGAGCACCAGGTCCAGGCTGAACAGCCAGCGCAGCAGGTGGAAGTACGAGCCCACGGCCGACCCCAGGTGCCCCTCGATGTTGCGGATCGGTTCGTACCACAACTCAATAGAGAAGATGAAGTCGCGGAAACGTTCGCGGGTCTGGGGAATAAGACACCATTAAAAAATTAAAATATTACACCAATTCGATTTGAATACCCAATACATACAATATCCAGGTTTCGAATCTACTAATATTTAACTTAGATAATATTTAACTTTTTTCTTCTGATTTTATGTCTAGATCTATCGATTTTACTTGGCAATCTTACCGATTTCGCATTTGACTTTCGAAACCTCTAACGGTTAGAGTCTAACCCAACACCTAGTCGTAACTACGTACAAACTGAAGTATACCCGTTTCCACGCAAAACTGAGCCGGTACTTGAATCGCTTGAACACAGATATGGGCCGCCTCTTGGACCGCAGGCTGACGGACGCAGACAGCTTCGCTCTCACGGTCCTCTTGATCGTCAGACCTTGGGGGAGATCGCGTAACGCTTCTCTATAAAAAACACGAAGGTATATCAAAATCTACATTCTATGTACTCAAACAGGTCAGACATTATAATTTTAACAATTTTTTTTTTAATATTAGATATCGACAGACGAGCATGAGGTTCACTTGATGGTAGGTGATACATCAGCCACAGAACATCCTACCTACTTTTTACTTCGAGCATTCGGAAATCGATAGAATGAAACCGAAACGCGCAATGTGCACTTCACGGTTTTTCCATCTATGAACGGTGGAATTTCGATATTTTTCCCACCCAATCAATGCCCGAAGTTACCAGACGTGGGGAAAACATGCTTACAGAAAACTATAAATGTTGTCCCGGTGGGATTCGAACCCACGACTTATCGATGCGCACGGCAGGGGTTCTACCGAACGCGCCAACGAGCCCGTCAAAATATTTTATTATTTCCAATAAAACTTCGTAATTTAGAACGAAACATATTTAATACACTAGATAGCATCACCTAAAATAGCAAAACATCCAATATCAACAATACATTTTTCATATACATATGGTATACTAATATACATTACCTAGTAGTAACTAACTGAATACTGCTTTAAGTTGAAAGTGTCAAACTATGTTAAAGCATATCAGAAAAATGTAAAAAAGAGTGATAAATCCCAATGATAAAATTGCTGTTCATTTTTTAAAAATGATCTATACACATACACATCTGTTTGTTAACACTAGAGCATACCAGAATTCACTTAAATACCTCCTAAGCTCCTCAGAGACTGGATCGTCCTGCATGAGATGTGTATGCTGCTCCAACTCACGCACGATAATATCTGCCTGCTTGTCTGCTGCATCAGGCGCATCAGCCGCAACGGCATCCAACAATGCATTGTTTTCACTGTTCACCCTTCGCAATCGCAGAGTATCTATGTTAGGTAATACAAAATATTATCTGTATTTTCCATTATTATAAAAAGTAAGAAGTACTTGAAGTTTTTATGAATAAATTAAAGCATTCTCTAAGGAGTTTGAGTCTTTAAATATTATAACAAAACTTTGAAATCAGTTTAAACCAAACTAATCAATAAATCATACCCAATTTTTGATCTTTGCTTGTACTTTCTGAATACATTTAGCTTGGTATTCAATTTTCTACTCCTTTACACTATGAACAATGACCACAGACTCACAATCATATAATTGATTCAGGGAACCTTTTAACTTAATTAGAGCTTGTTATCAGAATCATACTGTATTCATTGCAACAATACTGAGTCAGTATATGCAGTGTAGTTTTTTAAAACATCACATTCCTTAAGGCAAATGTATTTTGACGGGCTCGTCGGCGCGATCGGTAGATCACCTGCCGTGCGCATTGACGGGTCGTTCGAAACCCACCAGGATGACATGATTATAATTTTCTGTAAGCATGTCTTCTCCACGTCTGGTAACTTCGGGCATTAAACGGGTGGGGAAAATATCGAAATTCCGACCGGGTAACGAACCACTGTTCATTGAAGGTAAAACCGTGAAATGCATATTACGCGCGTCGGTTTTAGTCTATGGATTTCCGAATGCTCGTAGTATAAAGTAGGCCGATAGCGCATCATTGACTGATGTTCTGTGGCTGAGGTATCACCTACCATCAAGTGAACCACATGCTCGTCTGTTAATATCTAAAATAAAAATTAAAAAGTTCAATTATTCATCACATTATATAAACAAAGACACAACAGCTGGCACAATGGTTGCATTTTTTACTTAGTACCAAAAATCTCAGTTTTGATTTCCAGCGAAAGGACAAAAAATGGTTTCCATTGGGCAGGGTAATGAAACAGTAACAGAAGTGTGTCTGCCTCATGCCCTGCTATGCAAAATACAGTGAGGATACTATAGGAGGATATACTTATATATGTTTGACATAATTTAATTTAAAATGTTTTAAACATTATTTTTCATAAACCAAGCCAAAAAAACATTAAATGATCTACTGAAAACTTTATGTTTTACTTCAAGCATGGAAAATCATAAACTGAAGCTGAAACATGCAATTGGCACTTCACACCTTTTCCACCTATAATTGTTTGTAATAGTTGTAATACATACATAATTTAACCAATATTCTCTAACCTATGTATCAGACTAGTAAGATATAAGACTTCCCCATGTACCCATAAAAATCTGAAGCTGATCACAATTCATCACACACAACTTCATCATCTATTAAATAATAAATGTTTCAAAGGTATACCATATTTACAAATACATCAATATAAATCATGTTATAAGTACAGGAAGTACAAAAATTCATTTTAGTGCTGAAATAATGAAATAAACTACTATATTTAAGTGTCTTTACATACTGTAGGGTGCTTGGCGAGAAGGCATGAAGTTAATAGCAACTTGTCGGGCCACATTATTCTTAATTGTGAGCGTTCGACGAACACTAGATGGCCTCAGCTCTATATCTTCTATCTCATCTTCCATTTTAATGATTCCTATAAATTCAAGTTACTTGTTTAAATTACTTGTTATTTTAAAAGAGAGTACGTAAAAATATAACAAAGGACAAAATTACCTATTAAATTCTATGAGCACAATTATATTATTATCAAACAGGAAATAAATACTATTCTCTTTGTGAAAGTTATGACTATGTTATTCAGATATAATATATGTAAGATAAGATAACATTAGCATACAATATCATATATTATCTCTAAATGTATTATTTCTAACTAAGATAAATTATTTAAAACTTGTGTAGTTCATTAGATTGATATCTATTTAATTTTTATAAACAATAAGTATGTACATAACATGTTATGGCAAAATAACTATGTTTATCATTATAATGATTTTGTGCCCTGATAATTGGTAACGAGAGTCGAGACCATTAAGCCAAGTCTTATTTTCGGGCACTATTTTTCAAAATTATAATTATGTTATCAACTATAAAAACTTTATAATCAAACTATAATCTATATGTCACTCAGTGTTGCCAGCTGTGTCTTGTCAAAAGTTACCTTAAATAGATAAAAAAGTAACCTTTTAGTATGAAAAATAACCTTTATTTTATATTTTTGTTGTTTGTATTTACTTACAGAAATATGTTTAATTTAATGATGTTTTCCATTTTAAGTTGCATTTAGCAGCAACTGTAATTTGCAAATGAAATAATAATTATAGAAATATAGGTATCTAGCCTGAAAATTTTGTATACAATATCAGTGCGAGAGAGAAAAACAAGTTTTTAGAAGTTGAACCTCAGAGGGTTATTCGTCTGAAAGTTGCACTCACTGTCTACGAAAGTTTTTCGATAGCCAACATTTCGTTTCGTTTCAAGGTGGTTTCATGTAAGAAATAAAAAATAAAATCTACATTCCGCAAAATCACCCAAAAGTAACCTTTCGAGTCCTGTTACCTAAAAAAATACGGGTCGTTTTCCTATACACGTATTTTATTATAACATAGGACAACATAGGAAAACGACCCGTAATAAATTATTAATAAGGTATACTATAAAGTATTTTTTGCAAATACGATTGTCCTCCTTATTTCTAAGAATTTACGGATCGTTTTCCTATGCAAGTATTTTCATACTTGCAAGTTCTTCCCGCTCGCACCAGGGCGCCCTACTTCCAAGCAAAGCCCTGGTCTTAAAACCTGGTAGCGTAAATACGTCTCATCTTTAACTGCTGCAGCGAAAGATATTTTATAAAGCTGGACTTGTTTATAAAGACAAACGAAACCTCTTTTTACCTCTTAATGAAATTAGTAGTTACCTCACCATAATTTGCCCTTATTGCAATCAGTACTAATATAAATCATTTTCTAAATTTATTGTGGAATGAAAATTTTGTAATTATTGATTTTGTTTGTGATGTGATATAAATAAAGTACTTACCTTAATTGTTATTTCATATTTTTTAAAATATCCTGTATCCGACCGGATATCCATATATCTGTAAGTACATAAAATATACAAACAACAATTAATATAAAAGTTATTTTTTATATTAAAAGGTTACTTTTTTATACATTTTAGGTAACTTTTAACAAGACACTACTGGCAACACTCAACAGTCAAACTGGTCACTTGACAGTTGACACTTCACACTTGTCATTCTAATTTCTATTTTCTATTCATTATTCATAATTAAAAATTAAAATCTATCTATTCTTGAATCTTGACTTGTAATTTTTGATTTTAACGTTGGATCAAGGATGTCCAATTTCGTATTTCGATATCTCAAGAGTGATTAGATCTGTGCCGGTAGTAGTAAAAAATAGATTTTCGCCTTATTGTATACTCTTTGTGAACTACCTAAGCTGCCTGTATTCTAGTACTTAACTTGTTTTAAGAATATTTTGATAAAGAATCAAATGAAGTTCACTAAACAATGGCATCCCCTCAGAACATTTCTGTAGAACAAATGAGATCCATTCTAAACGAAATAATAAATACCTTAGAGTCTCCTGATTATGCTTCGAAGTTGGATGAAGCAAAAGAAGCAGCGGGCAATGAGATGTTGAAGATGATGCAACTGGTTTTCCCTATGGTAGTTCAAATTGAAATGGAAACAATCAAGCGTCATGGATTTGCTAGTTCTCGGGAGGGTAACTACAGTTCCTAATAATGTCCTTAATAAATTTTCGATTATTTCCATTATTAACTGAACTATAGGAATAAGATAAAAGATGGTGGTCAGAGTATAGGAAAGTTTGAGGCTGATTTATGGGTTTTCTGATCAAATAGTTTCAAGTTGATTTCCCAGACCATGTGAACTCGGCTAGTTATTAAAGTGTTGTTCATATAAAAAAATATTTTTCTTAGGTTCTACAAAATTATCTCAACACAAAACTTTTACAGCAAAAATAAATAAAATAAAATATGACAACATAAAAATTCTTTATTGGAATAAAAATATTTCTGTCTTTTCAATCATTTTATTTTTGATGTTATTTATTTGTTTCAGGTATAGTTCAATTTACACAGATGGTCCGTGAAATGGAGAGTGTAGATAATGAGATAGCTCGTCTTCATAGCCTGATTCGTAATCATTACCTGCCTCCAGTTTCCATCAGCTCTACAGTTGACACATCCCTATAATGATTGAGTAGGTGTTTCTTTTATTTAGATATTGACAGACAAGCATGAGGTTCACTTGATGGTAGATTATACCTACCTCAGCCACAACATCAGCTCTATGATGGGAAGTCGACCTACTTTTTACTTCAAGCATTTGGAAATTCATAGACTGAGACTGAAATGCGTAATTGTATAAGTATAAGGGAAGACACCCAGTAGGGAAGACATGCTTATAGAAAATTATAAAGATCCCATTGTGATTCAAACTCGCAACCCATTGGTTTGCAATGTAAGTGTTCTACCAAACGCACCGATGACCCCGTCAAAGATATTATTTACATAGTATGTTAGTTAGTGATTATTTCTTATGCCTTAATGGCTTTAAGGAAATAATTATTTTATTGAATATTATTGTAATCTTTTTCTCATTACACACTGCCATTTCTTTACTTGATCCTTAACTATTTGAAGCCTTATCTGGTTTCAGGTGGTGATTAAAGATATATAGGATATCTTAAGATGAGGCGAAGGCGCCTATACCAGTTGTGTGTGTGTTCATGTGTATTGACATATATTTACTATTTTTTTGGTGTGAGTGACTATATATTTAGCAAGAGCTTTGAAAATAATTTTGATTATCCACTTAACATAGACCTAGAGCCAATTGTGAAAGAAGTCTTGTCTGGAAACAAGCCTAATGTTAAACCAATTAACTACTATCCATATAGGTTTTTGACTAATTCAGGAAAATGTTCAACTTTAGGCAGACTAGATCTTTTTATCATTGTTAAATCATCAATGGAACACTTTGATCAAAGGTCTGCAATACGTCAGACATTTGGCAAAGAAGGTGTACTACCTGGAAAGGTGATAAAAACTCTGTTTTTCCTCGGAATAGATGAAGCACAAAAATCGCAAACTCAACGCCAGATTGACAAAGAGATGGCAGAGTACAAAGACATAATACAGATTGATTTTCTGGATACATACTTCAATAATACAATAAAAACGATGATGACATTCAGATGGTTGTATGAGCACTGTGCCACTTCTGACTACTATCTGTTTACGGATGATGATATGTACATTTCTGTAAGGAATTTGTTGGACTATGTTGACAATGTATCAGGGGGAGATAGACAGCTGTTTGCTGGTTATGTCTTCAAATCCATTCCACAGCGTTTCCGTTCGAGTAAGTGGAGGGTGTCATTAGAGGAGTATCCCTGGGACAGCTGGCCTCCATATGTGACTGCTGGTGCTTTTGTAATCACAAATAAGTCTATGAAGTACTTATATGCTGGAAGCCTATTTGTAAAACATTTCCGTTTTGATGACATTTACTTAGGTATTGTTGCAAAGAAGGTGGGCATAGAACCAGTACATTGCCCTAAGTTCCATTTCTATAAGAAGAAGTACACTAAAGATGGTTATAGAAATGTGATTGCATCTCATGGATACAGTGATAAGAATGAACTAATCAAAGTTTGGAGTGAACAAAATGTACCTTAGGTACTTTAGAATAAGGGTTATATTTTGTTTGATAGACTATGTATTCTTCTTATTTATATAGCAGCACAGAAAAAGAAAAATCTGAATAATTTGTTGTTATGTTTCAGACTACTCAGTAATCTCATTACCTAAACAACTAAGCCAGTAGCCAAAATGTGTAATTGTTTACGATTTTGTATATTTAATTTTATATAGTTAGGATAAGAAATATTTTTCTGAAACTTTATTGTAAGTTGATGTCAAGCTGAGACTTCTGCAAAACTGTTTTGAAAATAGTAAATGATATTATGGTTATAAGAACATACAAACTCATATTTTAGGGTTAATTGATTGGTTATTGATATAAAGGCATAAATTGACTACATATGCCTCATTTTTACTTATCTTAAATAGGTAGCAATTATGATTTTTAAATATAATATGTAAGTAAATAAATATATAAATTATAACGTCATTTTCACCAACTTGTTTACAATCGCCCCATTCATTCATTTTTGCCCTTTTTACATTATATAGTTCTACACACACCTTGTTACATTATATAGTTATAAGTAAAAAATGTTAAATGATTATAACTATTTAGTTCCTTAGTAAAAAGGGATTTTGTATTATTACTCAAAGAAATAAAAGATATGAATATGTCCAAGGGTTTTATTTCATAGTCATAACAATAGGGAATATGCATGCGACTCAACAATATGTAATATTAACCCTTTCCGCTCGAGATAAATGATAACTTATAGTCTTGTGTCTACTTTGAGCGGTAAAAGCAATAACACGAGACTTTCGTGATCTTTGCCTACCCCAATGGGAAAGAGGCGTGATGTATAATGTATATATATTAATATAGTAGGTGTATATAAAACAATACAGGCATATTCCCTATTATTACTATAACATATTACAGTAACATAGTGAAATTTCTTACAAAATAACAGGAAAAATATAATATATTGTCATATATCTATAAATATAATTTTTATATACATTAAAAAATAGTAATAATAGATTTTGAGCAATTCGTTAGTACATTTGAGTATGCATTTAATATCACAACGTAATCATATAAAAGTTTTACACAATTTTACTCTAATGTCATGTTCAGCGTTTATGGGCTGATGTGGCACTCGTTAAAATGATAAAAAATATAGTAAAACAGTGTGTTCGTCTATTAAAAACTGCTATAAAACTAAGGTATTTCTTATCTATTATAGTGTGATAACAAAGGAGTTCCAGTAATAACATACATAGGTATTTAAATTAAACTTAATTTTGAATACCTAAAATATCACAAGTCATGGCAAAAAAATACAATGTCAAAATAAAGGACGTTAAAACTATTCTGTTTCTGATATAAACCTGATCTATTAAAAACTATTTAAAAGTTAGGAAATACATATTGTATAGCCCAATAAATGTATATAATTATACATAACCATTAAATACATTCATCACAAAATGTTACGGTATTTTTTGATTATTTAATTTTTAAGGAAGACAAGTCGTAAAGATCCCAAGTATTCCCCAATATACCTACATAAATATTTTTTGTGAGACCTTCTAGAAGGAAGACCTTATATTAGAAATTCAGGGACTGAAACCGGTTAATTTTTTTTTCCAAAATATGTGTCTGAATGAGACACCATGATATGTTTTAAACAGAAATACACACTAAACTTACCACATTAATTTTTTTCAGTAAATATGAATAAAAACGAAAGAATATTAATAAAAACCTTTATTATACCGGTATAACTCCCATAGTAAATTAACCGGTATTCAGTTCTTGATTAGAATACAAAACTCAAGTGACGTTTGACTTAATACCATACTCGAGTCCCTACTCGACGGGATGAGCAGCATCCAGCTCCTTGAAGACGTACGTGATCTTCATGATGGCCGTCCACAGCTGCTCGTCCGCGATGTCCGCGTGCAGGCACAGCCGCACCAGCTTCTCGTTGAAGTACACCGCCTTCACTATCACACCTTCGTCGTTTGCAGTTTTACAGTCGCCCTGAAATACCTCATTGATTTAACATATTGTTACGGAGACAGGCCCAAGAAAGTTCGAGAAACATTTCTGGCATTTTTCAGTCTGAGACATTTTCAGCAAGCTGAAAAAAATCTCAGGCTGTTTTAAGGCTGTATCTATCACATAGTAAAAATTCGAAAATTTAACCAAGTTACCCCTATTTTCAGCCGTTTCAGAGCAAAAGCAATCCCATGCCATAATTTCTTAAAAACCCATTTTCAGACGTTTTCAGGACTGGTTGGCCCCCCTGTCTCCGAACATTCTAGACGATGTATGACAAGGACGGCATACTATGTGCAACAGAGATAGAAGATCGAACATTTTAGACGATGTGTGACAAGGACGACGTACTATGTGCAACAGAGATAGACGATAGAACGTTCTGGATAGTGGGCGACAAGGACGGAATGTTATGTGCAAAAGAGAGTATAGAAGTTTCTAGGCAATATACATCAAAGCCGGATACGTTATGAAACTTCCAGAAAAGCGCGCGCGAATAGCGCGGGAGTGATCAATACCTAGAAACTTCCAGTAAACATTGCGTAAGCGTATAAGAGCGGGTTATTTCCTATATACGATGGACAAATGAGAGAAAAGCATAGATGAAGAAGAAGACAACGAAGAACGAGAAGAGCCAGCTTTCTTGTCCTACCTAAAACTAGAACGGCCTATGGTAGAAAAATAATAACATATGAAGTAGCTTTATAATAACATACCTGAACACATTAAAAATGTACACTCATTTAACACATTCAAAACAAAATTAGCAGAATACGTTTGTGTTAGAATACGTTTTTGTTAATTGAATACACATATATTTACAATGACGAACATAACGAAATAAAATGTAAGTCTTTATGGGAATAAATGTCTTTAAACCTAAATCTAGAAGCGAAAGTGGTATGTAAGTATCAGAGCATATGGAATTCCGTGATCTCTGCCTACCCCAATGGGAAAGAGGTGTGATGTATGTATGTGTGTACATGAGAGAAGGCGGGACCTGTGTTTCAGCCAGGGAGACCTGCTGCAGCCGCTGCACGACCTGGTCGGCCAGCAGCGCGCTGCGCTCCGCCAGCCGCACCATCACGATGTTGGAGTGCACGCCCGGCACGTCCACCGAGAAGGTCGGCAGCGACAGGCCCTGGATTGCTGCGGAGTCGAGCAACAAACTTCAATATACCAATAATTAAGATTTTAATATAATATTGTCTTTTATTAACGCGAGTATCACACATTTAAATAAAATACTGTATACCGGATTAAAACGCGATTTATTATTTATATTGTTTAAATTATTTATCCCGACGTTTCGGATACTTTTGAGCAACCGTGGTCGCGGGAGACTGAAAGATGACAGTTGTCTTATGTATGTAGTTTAATATAATTAAATCAGTGTAATCTATGTTACTTAAATAGTCTAAGTGCTGCCGCTCTGCTAGATGCTGTATGATATTTTGTAGGATGGCTGCAATTTTGCCACAAGCTGCAGGAGTATCCGACGTATTGGCTTATGGCCAAATTGAGGTGTACTTAAAAGTATATCTAACCCTTTCATTACGAAGGTAAAATGAAAGACAGAAACATGTTAAGAAGCCCTCAATTTTTGATTATCGTTCCAGTATACCGCGATAAGCGCTGCTGCTCTGCTAGATGCTGTATGATATTTTATAGGATCAGTGGCGGGACTACCATACAAGCCCAAAATCCCGTTTTGTCCTATTAATGCAACCATACAAAAGAAAAATTATAATTTCTTAACGTAATTATGTAAATCTTATATAACTTATATGATTACATAATTATATAAGTTTTATAAAATCTAGTATTACGGAAAAGTCGGCAACCCGGGCTTTTGGGCTTGTGTGGACGTCCAGCCACTGTATAGGATGGCTACAATTTTGCCCCAAGCTGCAGGAGTATTCGATGCTCGCTCGCTTTTCCCCGCATCATATATAATTAGTGGCCGCAGCTGGTTACCGCGTTCAGACAATTATGGTCGTGTCTAGTGGCTTAGCCCCTTAACGCACAGAATTTTTGACGAAAAAAATAAATAAAAACATTTAGCTTTCACATAGTTATTATTATTATATCTCGATTATATTCAGGTATGAAAAAAATTATAGCAGCTTAAAATACAACGTCGAATTAAATATAGCACACAAGTTAAGGTGTAAGTGTGCGGTGACACTCACTCTTGGCCAGTATCAGCGCCCGCTTGTGGTCGTACACGAGCGCGGGCGCGACCTCGTCGAGCGCGACCACGGCGGCCGCGGCCACCACGCCCGCCTGCCGCATCCCGCCGCCCAGCATCTTGCGCAGGCGCCGGGCCCTGCCATACACACTGGTTTAGGCACTTCCGTACTTGATACGTTCATAGCACGGTCATGATATGGTACGGTGTACGGTGATCCTTTAGCACGTTAACTAGAGAATCACAGCCATTCTTATATTGAACATTTGTTTTAACATTTTTACGTGGCGATCCAAGAAAAAGCCGAAAAGCTGAGTAAAAAGACTAGACACTATAAAATTATAATAGGCGTTTAAGGTTAGTTTTGATAAAGTGAAAAAACTGTACTTTTCTCAATTAGATGTGCACTAAACCAATTTGGATGAAAAACCGAAAGTGTTTTCATGCGCCGGCCGTCGCAAAACCATGTTTTTAGATATATTTTTGTTTCTTAAATTCAAATTATATCATATCTATATTATATAATAAATAACTATTACAATGAACTTACTGTTCAATGAAATGATACGAGCCTACAAGCGCTGAACCGACAGGAGCAGAGAGGCCTTTGCTGAAGCAGAGGGATATGCTGTCACAGCCCTGCACCAGCCTCGCCGGCGTCTCCTGGAGAGCCACACTGGCGTTCATCAGCCTGGCGCCGTCCATGTGCAAGGGGACCGAGTGCCTCTTGCATATTTCCGATACCTCGTCTATCCACTGTACGGGTAGCACCTGACATGGAGAAAAGTTTATGCACGTTAAGGCACAATATAAGACAGTTGACTTTGATCAAGCGGGCGCTACCCCTGAGAATGCCCCGCGCACCTCAAGCGTATGGCGTAAAACGCAATTGAATTTATATAAAATTAAATGCTGACTATTTAACAAGAAACAATCCATCATAGAACGTAGTTGGCATTTGAAATTTAATGAAATATTTTTCACGTTGAATTGAATAAAGAGATAAACTACTTTAAAACATAATTTAGAGGTGTGTTTGAAGATTTATTTAACGCATTAGAGTATGTTTAATTATGTTTTGAGTTCATCACTATACTCCGGTTCGCCGGTGGCCCGTGTTGCTCTATGCTATATGCAAAAAAGACGTAAAAAATCATATATTTTTTTTGTTCTTAAAATTATGTACGGTTTAAGAGATACACTGAATTAAAAAACACAATCTTTGGTCGTCTACGGTGATCCTTTAACACGTTAACTAGAGTTAGGAGTATCATAGCCATTTTTATATTGAACATCTCTGTCCCTGTACATTGCGCTTAGCATTGGATGTCCCAGACTTGAATCTCGAAGGAATAAAAATTATATTCAGACAAATATCATGTTTAAATTTTAACAAATAAATAAAATAAATCATAAACTTTTTTTATCTTTTATATAATGGAAACCACAAGATTTTATCTCATAATAATAGGTACTTTTATTATTAATTAATTGGATGAAAATACTAGCGCTGACAATGATATAAATTCTATTATTTTTTAATCACTAATTAAAAATAATAGAATTAATTACTTGTACGAGTTTATAAAGCAGTAATTACCTTATTTACTGTCCATGACCCTAAATGCTTATGCAAATAACTAACAATTGACAATTAACTTTAATTACATATTATTTTTCACATAATTTTATTAACAAGTTTGGCCAATGGATATCTGCCTGTGGCCTTACTGGCGAGAAAACACTTAGATGTTTTCCGGTTATATAAAGTACTATATACGTTAACGACCTATCTTAAAATATAAATATGCGAAAAATAAAGCCAACCTGTAGCTCCATTTTTATGTGAGAGGCGGACAAAGTTACACACCAGCAAACACTTCGCATTCATATAACTTTGAAAACATTAATGTGAATTAGTGAATATCCTCATTTGTATTTTAAAATTATTCGACAATAATTGTGTGTCATTTTGTTTTATTAATATTTTTAGTGGTTATTCGAAAATAAATAAATATATTTAGTTATGAAATTTGAGGTCCCAAATAGACCTACCAACTTCAAAATCATCAAAGCATAATACGATAGCCTGCGATAGTTGAGTGGTAAAACCAAAATAAACACCAATTAAAATAAGTCCCCGCTATCTTAATAAAAACGAAATAATAATATAATCAAATCTTTAACGATAAGAAGTTTAAAGTTCAATTATTAATACTAATAACTATAAAATATTTACATAAAGATATGCTACAATAGATAACATAAGTGAGAAGTTAAATAACTGATTTCTTGCAGTACAAGATCTTGAAGCTCGATCTTGGATGAACAAAATTGTATATAAATAAACATAGAGATTTTGTCTAAACGATCATTTCCACGTCATGGTATTATATAACTTTGTGTTAAGAGTTATACTAGAGAGATAAACTGAAATAATTTTTAAATAATTTCATTTATAAGATAGCTAGTACAAAGCAGTGTTCAACTTGTGACTTCTGATCTACTGATGCAATATTTATAAAACATAGGCCTGTAAGTTAATGCAAATGCAAATGTATAGAAATGTTAAAGAACCATCAATCATGATCTAAACAAAAATTATGTAGATCAAGTATTCATCATTGCAAATTACACAGACTTCTGAAAAATTGTTCATAGAAATTTTAAGAACTTCTTCATTACTACAACAGTGTATTTTTTACAATTTTATGAGTAACTAACCTTCCCACCACAGCTATTGTGCGTGTTTTCGATCGCGACGAGTGATGTGACAGGCTCGTGTATGTCTTCACCGCGGAATCGCTTTTCCAATTGGCGCAGGTCGAATGTACCATCCGGTTTGTTCTCGATCGTACTGAGTAGAACTCCCGCTATATGGGCTGCACCTCCTATTATAACATATAGTGTTACATTTATATGGAGAAACCCTTAGATAGCAGAAGCAGGATCAATAACTGCACAATAAGGTTAAGTATACTATTATACATATCTTACAAGGAGATCAATCAGATGTGTGGGTCAGGGATTTCAATAGTGTTTAGTGTAGGTAGAGGGGCATCAACCACCAAGTATTAGGGTCAACTGGGCCCTCGTTAAAAAGATATTAAGGACCAAAGTTGGATAGGTAATATTGCGAAAAATTATTATTTTTCGTAATTTTACGCATTTTATGTAGAATTATTATATTTTTTCATAATTTTACGCCATACAATGTTATTTTTCAATGTTGGCTACGGCCAGCTAGCGATTTAAATGGGAGTTTATATATATCACCTATCAAATTGTTCGTGGTTGTTATACCCTTGGGCCCCCTCTACCACACCACCAAAAACCATTGAAATCACTGCACTGCACCACTTTGCCCTATGATAACTACGCCACTGATAGTGATCTATTAATATATCAATGGGTCCTATGAATAAGGGCCAAAATGCAAAAGCAAAACTATACAAGAGAGGCTCTGAATGTTTAAATTTACAGTCATACAGAAATACATTCTACATAAGCCATTATAGTGTGATAAAAAATAGTGTTTCTAAGCCGAAATTACTTTTTTTATAGCTTACATAATTAATTATAGCAATAAGGTGTGTTTATCATAAAAAACGTCTTAACAACGAAATTGTTAGATTGGCCCATATATACATAGGACCCATTTATCTATAGATGAACTAAAAACAGATAAAGTTGCCAAAAACTACATGAACACAGAATTTAAAATTCAATGAAATTAAAAACAATGTCAAGTTTACTATGCTTGACTAAACTAAGTCAACATTTGGTAATTGTTCTCTTTATTAACATTATTTAACAATAGCATTCTTTTTGATATGCATCCTTAACTAAGTAAATAAAACTACTTACTCTATGATTACCTTGTTCATATTTGTAAATATGGGATAGATTTCCAACAATTGCCTCTGATCCTCGCTTTTTACAGTGGACCATAACTGTGAAAGAGAATAACATAGCCTTTGCTTAGTTTCCAGTCAAGCATTAAGCAATGAATTTGATTTTTATTCAAAAAAAACTTAGCTCAAATTATTACTTATCTAATTTAGTTATTATTTAAAATACTTTTTGTTGTATTACCTCTGATGGCTATACAACACCAAGATGTTACTCAAGTCATCATCTATTCTTCAGAACTATCAATATGTCAAAACTCTATAGAGAAAAAATGGATTGACAAGTCTTAAAACTAGATTCAACACTGAGACACATCTTGGAATATGGGCCTGAGTATATATAATAGATTTCCACAAAACAGTTATTATAATTTTGACTAAAAGATAAATAAATTAATCATAACATCAAATCCACTAAAAATGTAATAATAAAACTAAGAGTCTTAACTAACATAAAATATCAATAGGATTTTGTAAAATGTTCGAAATCTATACAGGTTAATTTAGGACCTAGACCTCAGAATTATATCTAATTAAATGTTATAGTCTGTTATCATTCAAATTTACCCATAATATGAATTGATAATATTCAGCTATTATCACTTACATCATTTCCAGAATAACCATGTTATGCGCGTAACAAGATAGTAACAACCCTTGACAAAATTCATTGTTAGATGGTAATTTATTTTTATGATTGAATATGGATTACAGCAACTTTTAAAAAATAAAATAATTTAATAACATAAAAGTATGATAGAAGATATCATGACACTATAAATCCTTCATGGTTTCCTATACTAGTTGTATCCCTGACACTAGTAAAAGTTCAACATACCAGCAATTAAGTTGGCCATGGTCCCACTTGGCACAAACAAGGCAGCTTGTTTACCCAAAAGTGTCGCAACTTTACTCTCCAATGTATTCACAGTGGGATCCTCTCCAAACACATCATCTCCTAGTGCCGAATTTATCATAGCATGGCGCATAGATTTAGTCGGTTTCGTTACGCAATCGGATCGTAAATCAACAATATATGCCATATCGAATCTTTCCAAACCTATGCAGTTATCTCGATAAAATCTAAAGAGCTACTGCCGTTGAATCGAGTTGAAGTCCTTTATATAATAGTGCGCAAATTAGAATTTTCAGATTACCGGTTGGTAAGTAGTAGTAGTATTGTGTGTGTAGCCAACGAGCAATACAAAATAATAAAATGATGTATTGTTTAATACAAAATACTGTACTGTTGACTGTTGTATTTAAAATAGTTGATATTAACACTTAAGTCTACAAAAAATAAATAAATAACCAAAAATTATCATTTATCAATGAAAAGTATTATTAATTATAACAATAACAAAAGTCAAAACAAACTTTAAAATTGCTGTCAACTGTCAATCGTCATCAGTTCATCACTCATCACAGATAACATAGAGACACAACGTATTAACCGTTCATATCAAGATTGCCGTTACCTCCCGCCCAGCCTGCTTCCTCATAGGTAGGTACCTACCTTCCGCTCCTCAAGCGTCGCCTGGTAGTATGGAAACTACGGACCTAATATTATTGAAGTGAAACTTCTTTATCGACGTATGGGAGAAATTTTGTAAGTACCTATCGTCACGTTTTTCGGTTATGCGCCATGTTGCTTTTTTTATCAAAGTTTAGTATAGTGACGTAAAGAATATAATGTAATATAATATTATAATAATAACAACAATATATTAGTTTTGAAGTTTGGTTTGAAATAAGAATAACAATATTATATTAATTTGAAAGTGGTAAAATCTTTTTTCTTAAGGCTTAAGCCTTATCTATCACATTTTCGTGAAGTTGCAAATTTAGTACAAAAATGATATGAGGGGTATAAAAGCAAAACAGCTTCAGTCCAAAATTATATTTTTTTAAGTAAGCACACCATATTGAAGAGCTCAAAAGCTGTAATATTGTATAATTATAATTATTGTGCAAATCCACCTCTATCCAAGGTAAAATTCGCTTTGAAAATAGCGTTTACTTGCAAATCGGCTTCGATCCAAAATTTGTTAGAAGCAAATCGGCCTCTGTCACATACGACCAATCAGGAGCCTCAATTTCAAAATTTCTAAGATGGCGAATCTTTTAGTTTTCAAGGCAAGTTGACTAATAAATACTGCCCGTTTTTTTGTCATTTCTCTGTGATTTTCATTGGAATGGAAGAAAATATTCAACCTGCTCGTGCAGGACGAGCCAGGAAACGTGTAAGAAATGTAGAACAGTAGCCCTAGTATGAGTTTGCAATCGAGCTAACGAAAAAAGTTTTCGTGAGCTCGATGAAACTGTCAGTTTTAAAACTCGTTGTAGTATAAGTGTCAACGTTTCGTTCAACGTTAAAACTATATCGACGATCGTTTAGCTCGATCGAACCAACTTCAGGCTTAATATTCTATCTCTTTCATACACTTAAAAAACAAAGAGATAGCTAATATTGTCATTTTTGACGTTTTAAATATCGTATTCTTTATTAATTTCATAGTTTAATATTAATTCATTTCCAATACGTAAAAAAGAATAAGAAAAGATAAAATGATGTCTAATCACACAATTTCCAGCCATTTGAAGTGATGACGGACTTTATGGAAAGGTAAGAAGCAGTTTATTGTATAACATAGAATATAACCTAAATTGTAAACATAGTTCCAATAATTTCACAGAAAAAGTAATTTTAACAAATCTGTGTACGGCCCAAAGCGGGAGACTAGTAGATAGGCGATACGCAAGTGGGAGGAATTGTCCGGGGTGCTTAATTTAGATACAATCGATTCAAATAAAAGTTAATAAGTTTTTATGATTTGGAATTCATTGTCAAATAAAACGAGAATTATAATGTGGGCAACATCTTTACAATGGAATATTTTGACAAAATAGTTGCAAAATACTCTCAATACGAGGATGCAATCAAAATCATGATAGAAATTTTATATTAATTATGTACAGACAAAAAAAGTTCAGAGTAGATTTTGATGTAATTGCAAGTGTTTAATAGCATTAGTTCCAACTTTATGATGGAGCATGTTTTGAAAATATTGAATTTTGAAAAATGCTGCTCTGTATTATATAATTACACAACATATTATATTACATTAGAAACACTATTACTAATTTTTGTGTGTATATTTTACTTATATTTATTTTATTGATTGCTTTCCAGCAGTGAAGAGTGGAATAAACTTGGCGGTAGCAGCCAATCCGCTCTTTTCCCCTCCTCTGAAATATTGGAGATTGGCATTGCATCGCATGATTTGAAAATTACTCTCCTGAGGAAGTAGAGGCCTGATTTTGAAAGCTAGTTGCATATTCCAAGCATAACAAATAATAAATGGAAAATGATTTCTCATCTGAAGAAAAAAATGTATAATGTGTGATATCAGCCTGTGAATATAGAATAATAAAATAATATAGACTGTAGACCTTTATGATAGTGTTTGTAATTTTTCTAGTAAATCAATTAAAACAAGTATAAATTAAATTGGTACATTTTATTTTGACAAGTAAGAAGTTATATTTTTAATTGCTTATTTTAAGAGAAGACTTAATTCTGGTCTAAATATACTATTAGCTAGTTGATTGAAAATTTTGAAGTAATGCTAGAATTTCCACTTGATGAAGTCTGCATAAAAAAATCCATAAAAATAATTGATCTATATTTATCTTATTTTGGTCACATAACATAACATTACCTATCTATACTAATATAATAAAAAGGAAATATGTGTATTTTTGTATGTTATGTATAAACTCTAAAACTATTGAACTGATTTTAAAAATTCTTTCACCAATAGAATAGAGTATATCATCGAGTAACATAGGCCATATTTTGTGTATAGTTCATGTAGTGTAGTGTATATACATATAAATATTTAAACAAATTAGTTTCACCGGATAAATTACAGTTATGTAATTAATATCTAAGCCTAAGGTATCAATATGAAGAAAAGGTCTAATTATGTGTGAAGTTTTAATATTATAATACAAAACTCATAATAAATATCAAGTTCATTTTGTGATGATCCTATTATAATTTTTCTTTGAAGTTGAAGTAGTAATTCATAGTAGGTATGTGTATTATATTTAGAACTATTTTTATTGATATTTTGACATTAAGAATATACATGAAAATTTAGATTATTAAAATTATGCTTAGGGGAGAGGGGGGCACATTTGAACACTTCTTAAGTAAAGTATAAAATTTCTCATATGGCATTGTTTATCAAGATTTATTCTCTTTTTATAGTTTATACTACAAAATAAAAATGTCATTTATTTATTTTGACTTAATAAAGTAAGACAATTTCAATTTTTAAAACAACACTATTTGTTCAAATGTGCCTCATCCCTGGGGTACATTTGAAACACCTAGGGACAGTTTATAAAAATCAGGAAAACATGAAGATTATGTGACTTAGAGTATAATCAACACAATAGTTAAGCTATTTGCATTTTATATTATCATTGTGCATTGTCATTTATTTCATACACTAATTGTTAATTTGATAAACTACATAAAACTTTAAACAGTCTGGGATAGTCTTGAACAAGGGAAACAAACTTATTAATTTTTTTATAATATTAGAAAGTAATGATCCTTATAATATCTTAAAAATATAACAATCTTAGGAAGGCAGTTTAAAAGTGTCAAATAGGAAATAAATAATCCAAATAGCCTTAATGGCCAACATAAAATTAATATTAATAAGAAACAATTTCCATATTAACGTAGTTAGCTTAAAATTACTCAAGTCGAATATTGAAAGAATTGAATAGAGCAGCTGTTTATATGTGAAGTTCCTGCAGTAGGACATTACTTTGGAAGTTTCTTTAGAATATCCGTGATAGTTATGAACGATTAATCTTTTTTGTCAGGATGTAAAAATTTAAATCCGAAATTCTTTTATATTCTAATATATTCGTCATTTCTTATAATAATTGTTTTTTTTTTTAAATATTTAGTTTATGATTTTCAAACAGTTGTAAAAACAATATCAAATGAAGTTATTTAATTATATTTACCTTTAATTTTCTAAAAATAAATATAATATTTGTTTATTTAGCTCGGAGAATTTTTGAACATTTTATTTAAGTGCCCCAGTGATTTTATTCAAATTTGCCCCAATACCATACCTCAAAAATAAACATTTCTATACGATAAACTAATTTGTGGTCAATGACAACTCGAAAATAATACTTACTTTGTTAGTAATTTGCTTACAAGTAAAAAAAAAAAATATGTTTATTTTCGTCTCCCTAATGTTACCGGTGAATTTTTCTTGAAATGAGACTTACATTGACGATGGTTAGGAACTGACAGACGTGTAGGTTGTAGACATGGGTAACTCAGCGAAATTCTCTGCGCCAACTCAGCAACTCAGGCGCAGTGTAGTGTGTCGGCTCCTTGAGTCAACTCAAAATTGCGCCACGACGCAGTAAAAATGGGACGCGCAAAGCGAGCAGTGAAACCTCCGAAACGCACGCAACCCCACCCTCATAGTTCACTCAGTGAGCGGGTACTGCGCCGTGCGCCAACACATTACGAATGTGTGAGCTGACTCACCCTGCGCACTGAAGCGTGCCGGCGCAATTGCGCGGCGCAGCGCAGTGTTACCCATGTCTAGTAGGTTGGACTTACCAATATTAAAAAGGTTTTGGAGATTAAAACTTATGTACACGCGTTAGAAGTTATACTTCTTTGGCGTCTGAAGAAAATTTTTCAAAAACAAAACTGCAGTAAATATCGAAGAAAAATGTTAAAATCAATCATATTCTATTCTGTAGCCAACTTCATCATGTCGTTTTTTGGGAAATAGAGCGCGCGCAGGTCATGAATTCACTCTCACCCAAACGCGCCAAAAGAAGTATAACTTCAAAAATAAAAAATGCGTTCATAAATCCAATAATTCAAAACTGCCCCCCTCTCCCCTACTATTTGGACATTTAATACTCATATATTTATTGAAGTATAGATGACTATACTTCCTGCAATAAAAATAAGTTCTAGGGCAAAGTTTGGCTTGAATAATCTAAAGTGGCAGACATTTACACACCCCGCAACTGCGGGAATATTATGTAAATTGTAAAACTAAAGTGTGTTTTTAGTTAGTCTATGTTATGATAGGTTTTTTTTTACTTTTACTTCACAACTATCCTTTTTAAATATAATCTATTTCTTTGAAGACAACATATTTGTAGACTTCTAACTTTTTAACAGTGATGATGAATTCTTATTGTTTAGAAGTCGTAATTGCAACTTCTTGATGGAGAATGTTTTGCAAATATTGAATTTTAAAATATGATGTTTTACATAGTAGCAACAAATGTTACATTAAAAACACTATCTCTTATTGTTGTGTATAATATGTTCTCTATATTTACCTGATTGCTTTCAAACAGGGGAAGAGTGGAATCAACCTGGCTCTTGCAGCCAATTCACTCTTTTCCACTACTGAATTTGAAAGCTTGCAGATAAAAGCTAGTTGCATATTCCAAGAATAACAAAGAATGAAGTGGAAAATGATTTCTCGTATGAAGAAAAAAATATGTATTATGTGTGATATCAGCCTGTGAATATAGGCAGTGGATCTTTCTTATATTGTTTGTAATTTTCCTAGTAAATCAATTAAAACAAGTATAAATTCAATTGTTTCTTTTTATTTAGACAAGTGATATAAATATATTTTAATTGACTATTGTAAGGTTTAGTCTTCATTCTGGTCTAAATATACTATTGGCCACTTTTTTTTTGCACAATTGCATATTAACTATTTGCATCCCAGTTTTAATGGTGATGAATTATCTAATGCTGGAATTTCCATCTGATGAAATTCTTGATGAACTGTAAAACAAAAACAATATTTTAATAATAATAATTAAATATACCTAAGTCTTAATTTATCTAAAATCAGACTCTTTCCCCAAATAAATGATTCATCATGATAATAATAGATCTTAGATTTCTTTCCATAAAAATAATTGAATATGAATATATTATAACTAAATTTTTGTCACATGACAAGATTAGAATATCAAGTTATTACCTAATATTATGTATATATAAAGATTTAAACAAGTTTCACTCCATAAATTACATTTAAGACAATGGATGAAAGGAGCAATGTAACATTTTTAGAACTTATATTTTTTACATTGAGTAAAGATGTTATGTCTCCATGTATAATTATTTTATGTGTCAAATTTAGTTATTAAATAAATAATCAAGAAAAGCTAATAATTTTTAACAGTGATGATAAATTCAATAGATAGTATGTAGATGTATAGATGTTACTTTTGTAGTTTAGAAGTAATTTGTTAGCACCTAAAAAGTATATAATTCAACTTAATTTTGCTTGTTTTATACCTGGCTTCAGTTGTAGAAAGGAAACACAATATTTTATTCTCATTAATCCGGATGCCTAAGTGTCTGTCCCATACATACAGGCTAACTTCCTCCCGAGAAAGATAATTAGTCAATCTCACCACCCTCTGATAATCGCCTTTGGCGTAAAAAGTCACACAGCACCTTAAAGAGAAATAGTGTAATAAATAATATGAAAGATAGGTTAGGTTTAAAGACAAGATAAATTATTCATAATAACAATGTACATACTTAGTTTGTTATGCAATGAAACTCTTAGAGAGCCTCGTAGGTCCATGTGTATTTCTAAAATTTCGCAAAGAAAATCAAAGGCGTCTTTTGATAGCCGATATCTTTGCACAAAGTACATACATACTATATCTTTGTTTGGTTATAACATTGATATAAACATATATACATATAAGTCAATGGGTTATGATTAAAATTTCTTCTTTAACGAGAGAAATTTATTATTCGTTTCGAAGATCACTTTCTGCAGCTTTCACAATTATTTTCTAAGCTAAAAACCTACGCGGAGTCATAATTTCAAGAATGTTTTGTTCGTCTCACTGAAATTTATCCGTCGTGTAAGAAAACTACACGATTGATCGTTTTCGTTGACGATTACTACGGTCGAGTCGTCAAATGTGTAACTCATACTGCCAAAATTGCAAAAACAACGCGAAACTATTCGAAAACTATTTTCGTTTAACTATATACGATTATGTCAAAACCTATGGTAGCGTTTTTAGTTCATGATAGTTACCGCAAGGGGCGCTGAATAAAAATGTATGGAACGAAACGAAAACTATAAAAGTTTTCGTTAACTATCAAAACTCATACTAGGGCTACAGTGGTGGCGTGTGCGGGAAAGGGCAAACAAGTAACAAACATTTGCTTGTTTTTTGACCGTTATGGTCTGTATAAGATTTTTAAGCAAAAAATTTATAAATCATTTTTTTTTCACTTAATGGTTGTAATTTTTTTTATGCTAAACTATCTTCTGCTTTTGGGTATTCTGCAAAATAAGTTTAGTTAGTTTTAGTTCAAGAAGATGAGCCATCCTGCGATCCACCTGAGTCCAGCTGAGTCAAATATAATGGTTTAAAGACCTAAATAGGACTGTCTTACTCTTATATTTTCAATTAAACTTGATTTTTATTTCCAATTAAAGATATTCTGTTTTCAACAAAAACAAAAATTAAAATAATTTTTATTTTGCAATCGGTACTTTACAACATAACAACTGTCAAATAAAATTGTGAAATGCAAATTCGCTTCGGTCCATAGTGATCAAAAGCAAACAAGCTTCGATCCAGTATTTAGATGCAAAGACACCTTAGTCCAAAGGTTTTTCTGAATTATTATGGAAATCTTATATATATTTTTTATTTTAGTTATTCTTACTTAAATGAAAAGTTCTAATTAAAATACTAATAACAAAATTTTGCATAAATGTGAATTACTTACGATGTAGTAGAAAATGACAAATAGCTCAGTATTGGTGTTTAGTGACTGAAGCGCCTTTGCTTTTACACCCCTCATATGTCGTAAAGAAGTTTCATTTCTTACCTGTGTACTCTGGTACACTATGGAGGGTACTCTACCCTCCATATGGTACACACACAATTTTTTATATTTTTATCCTATGCTTTTACTTTATAGGTACTTATTATTTTATCTTGTACGGTCTATTAATGAAAAATCATTTAAAATGTGACTTTTTAATAATTTCTTAAAAGTTGTTAAAGTTTTTGCTTCTTTTATATTTTTAGGTAGATTATTAAATAATAAATTGTAATAAATTATGATAATTATTGTTAAATTACTATATTTTATATTTCTGTAGTTTTTGAAGGTGGCCTCGATATTTTCGTAAAATTAACCTGGTTACACTGTTACCTTAACAGACTTAAATTATGTCTACGATTGGTAGTTTCTATAAATTAAGTAGAATATTTTAACAAATCTACCAATCGAGTTTGAGGAATAACTACAAAATATATTTTATTTGTCCCAATTACATCGAGTTTGAAAAGTTTTGAAATTTGACAGCTGACGCATAAATACGGAGTGACTGTGAACTTATGAAGTTACTTGAGTGATGGTTTTCTTTCATTATTGAAAAAAATTGTATTCATGTCGCATTCTATAGAAGCTTAATTATATAGTGTTCATCAATTACAATAAATTGGCGTACGTCCATTTATGCATCGGTTTATTTCGGCAAAACTTGAATTCGGGCGTCGACCGGTCCATCCCTCCTACCCGTGAACCGTTGCTGTCATTCGTGTCGATACAATCGTCATTTTATACGTGTCGTGCGATTGCGGCGCACGGTTAAAGCTGGTTCGAACAACGTGTGTGCAGTGTCGGTCAGGGCGACCGTTTAATGTGGTATACAGTGCCGGTAGTAGGTTATCGTAAGGGTCGCGCGGCGTGATCGGGCGCGATGGTGGATATGGATAGGAACGACCCGGAGCTCCGGTACCTGTCGGTAGATCGGAACAGTTTCAATGACCCGGCGACACAGGCAGAGTGGACTCAAAAACGGTTGGTGTGGGTTCCGCATGAGAATCAGGGTTTTGTTGCCGCGGGGATCAAAGGCGACCGTGGAGATGAGGTGGAAGTGGAGATCGCGGAATCCGGCAAGCGGATCCTGGTGCCAATCGATGACATCCAGAAAATGAATCCGCCCAAGTTTGATAAGGTGGAGGATATGGCAGAGCTGACATGCCTTAATGAAGCCTCTGTGCTGCACAACATCAAGGACAGATATTACTCCGGGCTTATCTATGTAAGTATATCCTTTACTTCTTTATTCAAAAGGTTTTGTAATTTAAATATTACAGATGTGTGTTAAATCCATAGACCTAATAACTCTTACATATAAGTTGTTTAAGTATATGAAATATTTAAACAATATATATTTTCCCTCTTCGGACATCACTTGCATCAGAAACAAATTGGGTACTTAATATTTCCATTGAGTGAATACTTTCTGGAAAAATGATTATTATAAATTAGTGACAGCCCTAAAACATTTATCTGTAAGTACATCATTAGAACAAGGTATCTAAAGAAGGTTTAATGTGTTATGGCCAGAGCCATACCCAGGTGTGTTGAATGATTCATACCATATTTAAAGTGATGTCATGCTTAAACAAACTTTTTTGGCGTTACTACCTATTGTAACAAAATGTGTAAGGCATGTTTTATTTTTCTATGTATCTATACTGAATGGTCAACTAGCAACAATACTTGGAGGACATAAGTTAAATGTATGCAACACATGTATAAAATGACATTTTTTATTGTCACAGCCTTCTTTTTATTTTTAAACAAAACATGGGACCATCACAGTTGTATGTAAATGGTGTCTTCACTAATAATAATGTTTAATAATAGTAGTTGTATATATTGAATATGGTACTCATTACTGCATAGTTTGAAATAATTCTCTTTAGTAATAGAAGTAAGAATTAGTAAATAGAAGCTAAATAATATATATAGGTACATAATATAGACCAGTTTCTTACAGAAGAAACCATAAATCTATTACATTATCAAAATAAGTAAAGTATTTCAATCCTCTTTTCAAACAAATAAGCTTCCAAATAATTTAAGGTTAGATGACACTTATTTATGATTAATTCGGTAAATTGAACAATCATTCAAGGAAAATGTTCTCTTCCTTGTATTTGTCAAATATTTGGTTTTATTTATAATGCATTGAAATTAATAATCATTAATTAAATAGAATAAAATATAATAATGATTGCTAAATATAGTATTTTTTATTCTGTTCAAGTCTACCATTAAAAGACACATTTCATTAATTTTCTTCTATTCATAATTGTATAATGATCATTAAAATAAATTGTCTGTACCTACAATGAGACAATTAATCTCAGAATGAAATATGCCATGGCTTAAGTTGTGAAATAATTGATTCTCTGTGATGGATGATTGTGTTGCAATCTGCAAGTTAACTTAATGATCTATTTTCATATGCTTTTTCAATTCAAAGAATAGCAGTCAAAGAATTTACAATTCTCACTATAAGAGTACTGATTTTTCAAGTCTCTTCTCTTATTTGGAATAAAGATTATGCAGCCTTTAATAATTATTGGCCACATACATCAATATACATTTTATATTTCAAATAAGTTTTTGAGAGCAAAAATATACTTGAAGATAGATTGAGGTAAGTAGAGAAAAAAAGTAATTTTATTTCTGGGTCAGCCTTGTATTTATTTATATATTTATAGGGATTTTAAGTAAAACCTGTTACAATTGTTTATATCTGTGTTATCAACAGCTGACTCATATCAGTGGTATGTCTTTGTCCCCTTGTTATGTTGTATATATAATTATCGTATGAGTTTCTATTTTATGTACTTACTTAGTAGGTACTGTATTCTGTTTCAATACCATCAAACTGTTTGAAATAAGTAAAAGACAAGATTTAGCACAACTACCAAAACTACTTTTATATTTCTTTCAATATTCTTTTCTTCATATGAAATTGTATACTATTTTTTTTTATATCAAATCATTTATTTCAGACCACATTAAATCCATACATAACATTATATTTTAGCATATCTCTTTATCAGAGTAAAATACATTTAAGTTATTGGAATATACAAGATTTTATTGCAGGATATAGTGATGACATTACATTCCAATTATGAGTAACTGATACCCAAAGTGGTCTACATCCACCTCCCCCCCATGGTTGATTATAATAAATAACAATTTCAAATATTTATTTCAACATATATTGACAACCTCCAACTTATTGTCCTGAAATTTAATTTTTATGCATAGGGTTTTCTCAGTAAAAAAGCCTTACCATGCCAGCCACTGAATAAATAGCTCCATTCTTAGGATGAAATGATTGGTAAATGAAAGTACACATTTGTGTTTTACAACATAATATATCAACAGTTTCCTCTGGTCATGTCTTAGGTTAGCCATAATTCTTCACCGTGACTCATGTTGGAACAATAGGCCATGCTTCACGATGTTTTCCATGGCACCACATTACGGTAATGGCAACAATCTACAATCGTGTGTTTCGTAAATTGTATAGCTACAATGTGTTGTCGAGTTTATTGACGCTCCACTGAATATCTTATATATATATATTTATTGTGTTTTTGGTACTTTGGCATCGCGATTTTGTGTCAATTGGCGCCCTTAATTTTAATTTGGGCCAAATATTTTAGTTGTTACCTGAACAACGTACAAGACTTCATGATAATTACATATATTATATACCATTATATTATAGGTATTAGGATGCCATATCTCCATGGAAGTAATATAGCTTAGCCTATATTTTTCCCCTATATTGTGACTATATATTCATTAATTAGTGTCGTCCATCTCGATATCAGTTAAAAAGTTTGATATTAGAACCGTTTTGATTTGTAAGGGTTAATTCAAGCGTTGGTCAAAGCGTGCTCGAGATGAATGTCAAGGTGAGGCGCGCCGTCGGCCGAATCAGCTCCGGCGGTCGTCGACCCGAGCGGGCAGGTGGGGGGAAGGGTGGCTGACGGCCCACGCGAATATGAACTGCGTTTTACCTCCACCGATGCTCTACCGCCCTGGTACTTGCTAAGAACTTAATCAGATGTTTCGTCTTGTTAAACTTCAATGTTTTTTAATGATTCTCTTGGTTTATTGCTACGGCTTTTCGGCCTTTGTGAAACTTATGTTACGAATAGGCGAGCAAATAAGTTTAAGTATTATTTGTAGTATTGACTGCAAAGTACAATACGAAATTAGAACATGACAATGGTAAAGGTTTCAAATATCTTTTATTTCGCTGATAAATAAGTCATTTGAGACGCATTTATACTCAGCTGTGAATATAGCTGTGGGTTTTAAATTTTTGATTTAGAAACAATAACCTATTAGGAAGACCTCTGAAGAAATTTTTTAAATAAACGCCTGATACTCGCCAATTATTCAAATTTCACGAAAGAAATAATACATTTTAAACTCTATCAAACTTTTAAGGTTTTGCCCGAATCTATAAAGGAGAATTGGACGCCTAGGTTTAAATCTAGTTTTAAGATTTATCATCCATCCAGATCTCAGAAATAGATTTCGACTTGAGTCGAGTCTTAGAAAAGTTGAATGAGCCGAGATGTTTACGCAGTGTTACCAATGTAAAGGTTAAAATTACACATATCCGCTTGACATGGCAAACTGTGTCTCGTAAATCAGTTTTAATGTTAATAAATCTAGCGTGTTCATTTAATATCGTTACGATGTATTTAAATAGACAGTTTAAATGTTACAGGATATTCATGATGTTCTAATTTCCAAGGTTTTGTTTGACGTTTTTATTGAAAAAATATATGTCAGACTTCAATGAGACTGACAGGTACAATGTTGTTTTACATAACTATTATTTTTCCGATAATTAATTTTGAGCGGCTACTATATATTATAATTTGTTGAATTTGACTAAATACTTTAAAATATAGCAGTAATTACTTATTGTTAGTTATGATAGGTTATTAGATTCAAAACAGTTTCACTACGAAGCCCCGAGCGATGAATGAAATTTTAAATAATTAATTGCAAGTAAATGGTTCGCGTGGGTCGTTCAAAATAGAACCGGCTATCTGTGGGACTCGGTATCGGAGCCGTCACTTGGTATGCGATTGTTTAGCGAACGATAAAATCGAGCGCAGTTTGATAACGCTTATCAGATCTGATCACATAAGCGTCCGTTTACAAACAAGATGCCTGGATACATTTTTTGAATACACAATATTTTAGCCTGCGTATCCACATTTCATCAAATCGTATTTTTGTCATTTGCTTCGAGCAAATATTAATTTCATACTGTACTAAGTATAAAAATGGTAATCCACTTTTTCAACGTGAGCTCTGTGATGAGAAATATATGATTTCTGTGGATATCTATGACAAATTCAAATCAAAAATCATTCATTCATTTACATTATTTCAATAATATTCAACCTAAGTATTTATTATACTTTAAATCGTAATATTTTGTAATTAATATAAGGTCCGCTTGGGGTTTCTGTATCTCGATGGACAAAGCGATAAACATTTTAACTTGTCAAATTTAAAGACATGCATCCCATAATTATCCACTGAAATTTATTTTCTAAGACACTTGAGGGACATGGGACGTAAAATTTGCGATGTTTAATTCAAAACGCTTCGTCTAGCGTGAAGCTGAATAGCTCTACTGATTTAATGACCAATGTGATCCTAATTAGATAATACTTAGTAACATCTTAAATTAATTATTAAGCTATCGCATGTTTTATTACATTGCGAATACTCAAAAGTTCTGGAGTTTCTCTTTTGACCCTACTTCAGCCAATATTATGGGATAATGGAAAACCTCGTGAAACACACACCTAAACACGAAACAAATGTTATTTAAAATATATTTAGAATATATTTATTTAACCATATTTGGAACAAGATGACTGATCGTTATATATTTAAAAACTTCGAAAGTGATTTAACTTTTTTTACTTAATAACGAAAGTAATTAGCAATTTAGGCAAAATAAAACAATTGAAAACTTTAATAGTTCCCGTAAACAATAACGATGGAATCTTAAAATATTTATTTGCCGGGTCTGGCAGTCACTTATTTGCTTACCGACGTCTGTCGTTTGATTCAATCGGAAACGTGATTATTTCGCTAGCAATTATGGCTGAAGTTAGTTTTTATGAGCTAGAGCACCCCCAGTCTGCGACCCTCGAGCGCGGAGGTTTAGGGGGAGACGGCAGACAGGGCGCAGACGGGTCAAATGTAACTTTCAGAACGCGGTCGGATTGCTGGCATCAACGGTTACGCCCGATGTATGCATTTCGCCAAGGAGCGGGGGATGTAAAGGACTCTGAGATGTGCTTGGAATTGTTTTTAGAGGGTACTTCTGTATTGCTTTTGTGTGGTTTCTTCTAAAGATATATTTCACTTTTTTGAGAGCTGGGGATTATTTTCAGTGTTTGCGGATTTGCACAGTTTTCTTTCAACTACATTCTGGCATTAATCTGATTTTTTCATAAAGCGGTATCGAGGTTCGCTTAAAAAGTAGTAAAGTATTTGTTGTTGTAATAACAGTAATCCTCGATACAATGATGGTGATTATACAGTGCAAGTCAGACTGGTATATACGCTATTGACTATAAATATATCCATGCACACATAGTACACTGCGGAAAGATAGCACGGTTTCATCTCCCGCACTGCGGAGAATGACCGGTAGTCCTGCAGATATAGCTACGTCAAGGGATGCGGCTATTGCATCGTTCAATATAAGCATTTGCTTTATCAATGTTAATTGAAAACAGATGTTCACAATATTGCACATAATTTTTTTAATTCGTGTTTGGAGTTCGGTTATGCATGATTGATATTATGTTTACAGTTAAATGGAGCTTTTTAAATTATTGTACCTACATATTTTGTCAAATTACTTCCTAAGTTATCCTGTATAGAGATGTTTATTTCTTAGATATAACAAAATGTGAAATATTCTGATCATGTAATTGATATAATCCCTATTCGCGAATAGATTAATTTAGTCTTATTACATACATATAATAAATTTATTTATTTATTTTACATACATGCACTGGAGTGTGAAGTGAATTTCGTTTTATTGTCATTAATCTCAAATTCTTATTAAATTACAACATACTTCTCATGCTAACGGGAATGTCTTTCACGTAGCATTGATCTTGCTTATTTAACTGGTACGGAATAGTCCAGAGCTGTTGTATTTCGAGCTCGATGATGTCATGTATCAGTTTAACATTAGCTGTTTGTTCTGTTGTCGTTCATTACGATATTGTTTTCGTCATTCGCACGAAGCGGCGTGTTGTTCACGATATACGAGCGCGAACAACCGCGCTGTTTAATAATAGCGATCATGCACAAAAATATTAATACCTCCTTTAGAGGGAATATTGTTCTTAGATGAAATTCCGGACCTAGGTGAATCTTGTATATGGAATGGATGTTGATAGATTTCCAGTTACATATTTAATAGAAAAGATAATAAATGCTTGGGTCGTCTAAGTGTCAAAATACAAAAGAGTCAGTGTCAATGAAGAAAGCAGATGTCATTGTAGGCAGTGATCATTTATTATTAATAAGCTGCCCACTTCTATCAAAATATGAATCGGGTGAATCCGACTAAATTAAGGCAAACTGTTTTTTTTTTCTTCAAGTTTTTGACAATTAAATGTGTATATAACTAATATTATATTCTTTAAAACATAATTGTTAATGTCTCATTACTGAGGGTTTTTTTTATTAGCTACGCGTTTTGAAAATTGACTTCTCGGGCTGAATTGTTGTTGTAGTTTGTTTTTCCTTTAACCAGTCGAAATTAGTATATCTCATTAATAAGTAATTAGTTTTAAGAAGGTAAGCCACCCGTGCCTGATGCCAATAATAAATTTACACAACACGTTTTCCAGAGAGCGCAATTTGTCAATATTAATAAATTGAGCACGAGATAAGAGCAAAGAATGCACTCTGAGGTAACAGCTTCAGACTCTCCTGAGCTTACAATCAATTTCACTTGAATGAATTCCAGTCAGTCAGTATTCTAGCTAGAGTTCACCTTTCCCTTTTATTAAAGTACAAGTACAGGAGTGTAAATGCTATCTAGATCTACAGACTTAAAAAGATCTTCGCGAAACCTCAGACGTACCCAGACGCTATCCTTGAGTCCTTGAATTTGATTTGAATTGATGCGATTTACATTGATACAATCGAGAACCTGCTGACACTTAAATCATATAATGATTTTTCACCCTTTGATAAGATATTGTTCTTAAATTGACATGACGACATGTGCTTACTGGTTCGGCAACTACAAACCGACATTAACGATGTATCGAGCAAAAGTCTGGTGTGTCAGTGGACCAGAGGGAAAAATAGAAGGTTGATTTCACCCTTGATATAATTTGTTTTTCCCTACAATATTCCAAAGCTTTACGTAAGTGCAGAAACAATTTGTCAGCGTTTATTAAATTCACCTCGCCTTTACGACACGTGAACCAACAATGTCTTCAGACTTATGAAAACGCTTTTCGGGCTGATCGTACAAAGTTTCAATATAATTTTCTAATACCTAGCAAAGATTTCACAAGAGCTTGAACACAGGTGACAGTCGTGGTTATATTAAATACCAACTGCAGATTATATCTTCGTACCTTTGTCTCGCCTTTTACTCCACGTCATTGACATATCCGTGTTTTAAGATTTCAAAAACTTACTTTTCGTTCCACATTGCTTTCCTTCCCTTCTGTGCTTAAATATGAAGGTAATTGTGCTTGAGGTTGTGCGATAACAATTATAGACTATATGTCCCCTTTCTACGCAAGAGGAAACTAACTGTCCTAATAGACATTAACACAGCGAACTACAGAACAAAGCACATACCCGTGAGTATCTTGACCTTCCCATGATTAGCAATTTATATTACATTTAAAATCATATCTAATTTCACCAAGGTCTAAATTCCCCTGTGGCAATTAAAGTGAACTTCGGGCACTTAGTATAATAAGCGTGTTGTCTTTGTCCAGCGATATTTTTCATAGTTAATTAAACGTTTTATTGCATTTGTAAGATGAGACAAAAGACTCTTTGTGGTCAATAAAGTGGAATGATATGACTTGTGAATGGACGTTTATTAATGTATTGATATTGATAATAATAATAATAATTATAATTATTCTTTTGAGCCAAACAACATTCAAAGAAGTTTGTTGCAGAACAAAAAAGTTCGTTGATTACCTTTTTCATCGACTTTCATTGATGTTTAAGATTCTGTTTTCATACATAGATTTGTATATAAAATGGTTGTTATTTATCAAAATCACTATTGTCCAGAATAAAAAGTTGTCATTATACCGTGTAAGGCATACTTCGTCAATGTTACAGCACGACTTCATTCCATATGTCCACTCCGTAAATGGGAATGTGTTAGCCGCCATATGTTCGACTGAATGTACCTATGAGCAAATGAACGTAGCCTATGAAATGATTTCAAGGGATTATCGTTCTTTTACCCGCGGTCATCGAGGTGGATTTGCAATGCGAAGTTTTTGCATTAGTTTGCAATTTGTTAGGTATTATGGTGGAAAATTGTGGTGCAGATGGTAGTACATTGATTAACTGTAAACGGTATTGGAGCGCAATCAGTGTTCGCATTCAGGCTTCAAGTTTTTGGTTGCTCACAGCTTGAAACCCGTTCCATACCTAAAAATCCCGCACTGACCTTCTTATCGCGATAAATTGCTGGCGCTTTTAAGATTTTCTTTGAGCACGATTTATGTTGCAACTCCGTTCAACCTTTGTGGTTCAGCTGTCAATATGAAGCTTGGAATATGAATTAGCCTCATTACTTGCAATATTTTAAGATTCAATTGGGGACGTAAAAATTAAATTGACTTTTTGCTATTGCGAAACGTTTAAAAAAACCTCATTCCTACGATGAAAGTGATTATTCGAATGCAGTGCTAATAATGTATCCGAATTAATATTGGTATAGCCGTGTCACCTTTAATTAAGAAAATGTTTTAAATACTTTATCAACGTCGAATGACAGTATCATATCTGTTTCAGAAAATTGAGTAAACAAAATGCCTTCGGGCCGGCACAGATTATTTATGGTTAATAAATTTTCGTAAAAAGCAACATTATTGTCCAATTTTACGATAAGTTTCACATACATAGCTGTTTGCGTAACCCGTAGTGCTTAAAGCCTTAAATGGGCAGCGATGGAGGAGACCTTCGTAAAGTAGGTCGCATTTAATGCCATCTGGTCAAGCAGGACACGTTCTGATGTAACTGTACTTGGTCATGCCTCAGTGTGAAAAACCTTAATTATTTCATAATTAACTTTCAATAAGGCTGGTTAATAATGGATAGTCCTTTAGCCCCGAGCATCGACTGTCGTTTTGATTATCTCTATCGCTATATTATTTGACATAATAGAGAAAAAAGTATATTTATATACGCGATCTTTAGACCTTTCCAAGCCTTTTTATTTGTTAATTATTGCTTACTTCGTTCCGAAACCGATGTCAAAATTATTTTCGACTAGCTTCTGCTCGCGACTTCGTCTTTTTTTTTTTTTATTTCAGAGCGGACAACTGAGCAGGTGGGTTACCTGATGGTAAGTAATCACCACCGCCCATGGACATCCGTGACTCAAGGGTCTTAGATGCTTTGTCGGCCTTTTAAAAATTTATAGGCTCGTTTTTTAAAAGTAACGAGGTCGTAATCGGATGGAAACACTATAGGCGGTAGTTCATTCCACAGTTTAGTTGTACGTGGAATGAAGTTGCGCGTGAACCGTATCGTGCTCGACTTCCATTCATCGAGGTGTTGAGGGTGCGTCTGCATATAATTAGTACTACGGGTAGCTTATTTATTATCCGAGCTATTTTTTCATCAATCTCTTAACTATTTAAATATTCTAATCGCGGCTAGATCTACTACATGAATCTCTCAGTGGTAAGTATAGGTAAACAAAGTTCGAATAGGTCGAAAATGCAGAAACACATCACTGACACTCATCGTTATAATTTGGCCAACCAAATGTCGTTATCCATAGTTATATTATCTATATGTTATTCTGTTTGTACTTCAACAATAATACTGTAAAGTTTTGTATTAATCGCCGGTTCCGGAGAATAAAATGATAACAACATCAATCCATATATCCTCACAAACTTTCACATTTAAAATATTATTAGGATTCAGGCTAAAAAGTTAACGTGTTAGAAATAATATTATAAAAGTTTGTAATTTCGCACTCATTATCTGCTGATTATAGAAACTTATCGTGAAACAGTAGTTCATGACACTGTTCTGTGAGTAAGGCAAGATAAGGGAAGCAAATAGCATTGCCTAATTATTAAGCTAACTGGTAGGTAATGTTTATCGCTTGAAGCTGCTCAACGTCTAGCAGACAACGTCTATCAAAGTGATCAAGTAGTATTAGGCTCGAGTTGATACGTGATTATTTAAAACAGCATACAATGAAATAAGGCCATAATTTGTTTACAAAGTAAAACTTTAATGGCTATTTAGTTTCTATGATTTTTTAGATTGTTTGTTTTAAAATACTTATGGCAATTAACGCAAAATATCTCTTCCACTCCTACAAATTTCAGATTTATCCTAGCGATAATATTATGTTAGCCGCCTACGTCTTTTATCTTTGCCTATCTTTGTTTTGTGTGCGACGTTTTTGAAATGAGTGCAGAATATCATGATGAATTACCTTATAGGGAGGCGGTGTCAATTACTTTGCCAAGAATTCTGTTCAATATAAGGTCTTAGACACACTGTTGTGTATCGAGGCAAGTTCAGGCGGTTCGGTACCTCCCAGTGTGTATACTCTTATATTATGAACATATTTTGGAACCAAATATGGAACTTTGCAAGTTTAAATACTTTGTTTATTTACTTTATTGTTTAATGTTATATGAAACCTTAACATTTTACTTCATACTATAAAAGTAAGCGATCATTGGTTTTACCTTCTATATATGGCAGCGAGAAACAACGAATATATTTTAATTTTTAAGGCTAAAATGTATACATTCGTGGCGATAATAAAAGCACATAATATGTTGAGCTTGGCGCACATTTTTTATGTTAGATATTGACAGACGAGCATGAGGTTCACTTGATGGTAGGTGATACCTCAGCCACAGAACATCAGTCAATGATGCGCTGTCGACATACTTTTTACTTCGGATTCGGCATTCGGAAATCTATAGACTGAAACCGAATCTATGAAAGTTGGTTCGTTACCCAGTAGGAATTTCGATATTCCTCCCACTCGAAATTACCAGACGTGGGGAAGACTTGCTTACAAAAAATTATAAACGTGTCGTCCCGGTGGGATTCGAAACCACGCATAGACTATAGATGAGATTTTATTGGAGAAATACAATAAATGAGATTTTATTGGAGAAAGGAACTTGGCTCTCATATCACGTTTATATTTTTAAAAGTTGTAGCCTATATTAAATATGTTTTGATCAGTATTCCTTTTGGCTGAACTTTCTAACCACGATAATCTTATGAAAATCAGGTAGCGAGACGAATTATGAAGAGTGATAGTACATGCCTCAGTATAAACATTATGGGAACGAGATAACCGTGTTACGTTGATGTGATTTTATGATCACATAACTATTGTCTATTGAGGAATGCTATTGAAATTGTGATACGTATTGTGTCAATAACAATTATTATTTTATTATACAATAATGATACTGTTCTAGGGGAACTTCCAATGAGAATTTCTGTTGGATATTTCATACTTCTCAATAGCTTAAACTATTTGCATATATGACCATGTCTACTCTCGGCCACCCAAGCTGCTTAACGGTTATTGTCGTGTGTCTGCTCTCAACCACCACAGCAAAAAATATCTATATATCTATATATGTAATTGTTTTACGTATATTTATCATAATTAAAAAAAAATTGTGAGTGCATAAAATGCCGTATCTTTTGATTGCGTCGACTTAGAAGTTATTTTTTTTTCACTGCTGCAAGGGATTGCAGACCATAGTAAAAGGGTCTTGACAGACGGGCAACGAAATAGTCCTTAAACTTTTCTTAGTACGGAACCCTAAAAATATTGACCAGCATGTCACATAAGGACAGTATTACGTATACAAAGGGTTAATAATTATAATTTACCATTGTGTAATGTGAATACAGCTTGTATCGCGGCTTGATCGGAACCGCGAAGGTCATTCCAACCACGACCACGACCACTGGAGTCGTTGTCAGTAATCATAATACAGATAAGCGAACTTCTGTTATAAGAAAATCTGCTAGTTATAATAGTTTACACTAATAAAATGTATAGGCTTTCTTTGCAAAACGCTGTCCTTAGATGTAGTTTAATAATTATATAGCAATGTTATGTATAACACATTTTTATAAGTATTATTAAGGACATAATATGATTTTTTTTAATGTTAAGTGTAATTGTGTTTTTTTGTGTCTCATAATGAAGTAATATCTGGAAGTACTTAGGCGATATTATTTTTTATACTATTAGACGGCTATTCGTTTTACTGTTCCCGATTAATTTAGACTATAATTTATTTTAATATCTATTTAGTTTTTATTGAAATGTAATTATTATAAATGAAAACGGACGAAAATGTGCCGGTTAGTTACTTTATGCGTGCGCTGTCTAAGCGACTGAATTTACGTGAAAAGGTTGTACTACAATGATTTTCATGGAGATGAATATATGAGTAGACCATCGTCTACACGTCCCATCGGACGACACGCTATATATTTTTATTTTGGAGCTAATTTATCAGAAATTATACGAGGAAAAATAAAAAATATAAAGGTTCAACTCGCCTTATTGCAATTGGTAGCAATATAGGTTGAAGATATATTTTTTTATTAGGAATTAAACAAAAATTTTGATAATAATTGTCATTTTATTTATTTATATATTAACTATTAAAGGTAACGATGTTATTAACATTAATTCTACATTTATATTCAAAAGAAAAGTTGAACATTTATGTAGAACTCGTAATTTAGATAAACTCTTTGTAAATATATTGAGTCGTTCGCAGACGGAAGGCTACTTCGGAGTAGTGATATTTACTTTTAAATTGTTGTTTTCGATTACCTTTTGGTAATCTTTCATTTATATAGCTCACTTTCACACATCTTGAGAATTTATCAGATTGATCTGAGTCAATCCAATGATTTCGCTTAAATCGTTTGTTATTTAATCCTTACTTGCCACACCTCTGTAGAATTACGTACTTGCCACCATAGGGGTAGATTTGTACCCCAGTGACAAAAATGAACTACTGAATATTTCGACTTGAAAATTGTTGTAGAACATATTGAAAGATTTTTTTAAACGATTGTTTACTTTATGAAACCAATTTTTTTTTTTTATTATCATATCACTTTGTGTTGAATCGGGTTAAGAAGATTGGTAAAGAGTTTGCCTCATGGTGTGTCATGTGATTATATCATATTATCAGTATTCAGTAACGGTATTCGTATGAAAACAATAAACTAGAACATGAAAGTAAAACATTCCTTCGTATCAGATTTATATTTGAGACCAACTTGGGTTTACTATTAATTAATTATTATTCAAGACACAACCGAATGAAATAAAATAAAATTTCAAAAAATCCAATTGATTTTATACTTTATGATTCTATTTTAAGGCTTATTTTTAAAGTCTGCATTTGGAAGTGTATGGCCAACCTAATGTTTTAGGTTACCTAGTCGTAAGGTTGTTAGAGGTGCGTCAAGGACGTTTTCGGTAACAACCATGTATTAACGCAATTTAGGACTCGATTCTTATATTCGATTTATATTTTTGTATAAATATTGTCTTGTTGAGTTCCAAATATTATTGCTAGAATTAAATAAATATTGGGCTTTTAAAGAGTTTAAACATGTAACTAAGCAAAGTTGTGTATGGTATATCGACTCTACTTCAAGTGGGGTTTATGTTCTATGTACCACACCTTTTTAGGGTTCCGTACTCCGTACCAAGGATTACTTTCGTTGTCTGTTCGTCTGTCTGTCAAGACCCTTTTTCTAAGGAACGCGTGGAGATATCAAGTTGAAATTAATATCAAATATTCCGCAATCCCTTGCAGCAGTGAAAAAATCAAACGACGTTGACGTAATCAATACGGCCTTTTATTCTCCTTTTATGGCGCATATTTTGATATTCGCAAGGGAATCAAAACCTATAGGGTACTTCCCGTTGACCTAGAATCATGAAATTTGGTTTGAAGCAATGTTATGCAGTACAAGTAAAGGTAAACATCCTAAAACCGTAAATTTGTACTTTTTTATTGGGAAAATCTTTACTTAACTAAAAGTTTTTAGGTACGGGTGCACGAGTCCGATTCGCTCTTGGACAGTTTTTTTAAGAATAAGTTGAGTACCTGTACTGTTGAATGTTTAGGAATTAAGACTTATTCGATTGTTCTTATTATAACTATGAAAGTTCATCTGTGAAAAGATATTAATTTGTTTCTTATGCAAACGGATCCCATCTAAAAGTCCAGTGAATTCAGTAGCACTTTTTAATAATTCAATATGTATATGTATGTAACCAAATTCCGCTTTCCCGTTATTTCTCTTCTGATTTATATGTACTTTAGCTTACAAAGTAACAACTTTAAAATTTGTGAGTTCGGAATCTTCTTGTTGACCGGTTTTTCGGGCAGTCGACTCCCGATGTCTCCTCCCCCTCCCCCCCACACAGTGGTCTTTCCCCCGCGTCGTATCCTCGCGTGAAGGCCGTCACACCAGTTTGTATGGCGATATGGATTGAATACCGGATGTGGCACGCGATTTTTAACAATGGACGTTATTTTGAATGTTTATGCCGTTTCTCGGTATTTTTTTGATATGGTTAAATGCGATCATTGTTGACATGCGAAATTTTCTCTCGAGTTAATAAAGTCAGTTAAACATAACTAATGTTTATTTTCTCTTTGTACCTACCTACCTAGGGTTAAAAATAAGTATGGGGTTGTCTATATAAACGACTGAATCCCTTATCCTCTTTTTATATTGGTGTTCTATCAGCTGACGCAGCACGTATGACTTTAATCGGATGCTTGACCAGAGTACGGCCAAAGGTCAGTGACCGCTTATCTCTCGTTAATTGGACAACACGTCTGTTTACCAATTAGTTATAACGGAATATTCGGCGACATCTTCTACTGATTGATTATATTGTTTGGCTAATACAAACCTTAAATACAGCGTGAAAGAGCTTTGATTGCTCTATAATTGACACAAGTGGGGTTCATAGCCAATTAATTAGATACTATTACGAGGTATTTGTTATTCTGATAATTGAATACGTTTTTCAAAGGATATAGATAGAGGGAATAATTCGTTTGCGAGACAGAATTTGTGCACCTTCTTATTTTGACGAATGGTCAAAAAAATAACATCCGGTAAAAAATATAGACTATAGATATTCTCTTAAATCTGTTTAATAACTCTAACATAACAAGCAGGGCATTTGTACCGAATTGGCTAACTAACTTTTCATTATCAAAATTAACTTTTCTTTAATATTTTTCTAAAGTTAGGCTAATGTCTGTGAGTAATAATTTACTATAATAGGTGCTATTTTATGTAACCATATTATATGACGAATATAAAATACCATATCGGCACAGATGCTATGTCACGTAAGGCAATGAAATTGGCCATTACGTGTATGACTCATAATAACGGTCGCTATATACGCGTCGTCGTTTGTGTTACAAGGCCTCGCGGACACTTTGCGATGAGCCATCGTACGCTACAAAAGTTGCCTTGTACGATGATCTAAAAATCCCTTTGTAAGCAGACATTGCGTGGTTCACTAGATCCGGGTATGAATGAGGATAGCGGCGACTGAATTCTGTTGAAAATTCTACGGTTATTTAATATACCCCTGTGCCCAGACGAGACACAAGTCCAAAACTATTCTGCAGTAATGTCAAACTTCTATAGAGAAAAATTGGTTTGACTAGATTTGAATCTTGAGTTGCGTCTTGGAATAGGAGTAAAGTCTGTTTCGCTAATTTGCTATGATTTTACATCATCAATCATTAGTAAGTCATACATTTGACTTAGGATACTAGAAAAAGTTTCTTTTTCTAGTATACTAGTATACTTACGCAGTATTCTAGAAAAAGTTTCTTTTTCTAGTATCCTGCGTAAGTTTGAATATCATTTGGTTACTTTGGTTTTTTTTTATCGAAATGTTTTTTTTTTTGATTGTGTTAAGGAAATAACTAGTATATAGCAGTTATTGATGTCTTTCTATAAAGGCGTTTCAAATGTCAGGTATGAAATTATTCTTCTATCCATATGGCATAAGTGCCATTTTTATATCTCTTTAACTATATTACTGTTTCATCAACATTACCAGTTATTATTCTACATCGGCAAGGCCGCGCAAGCACTTGTCGATAGAATACTTTAATTGTTACCATCTGTTGCTATTTTAAGCATTATTAATTTATAACAAAGATTTTGTTAAAACTTATTATATTCCCTTCATTTAAAAAGTAATACCGAATTTTGTTGCCGATTTATGGTATCCTCTTATGACGACATAATTGATACCCCGTATTCTTCTTCGTAGACATTCTAAATACAGCTAAGGTTATATACTTCAAGATTTCTGCCCCTATAGTTCAAGGTTATCGGGTTGCGTGATCCAAATATATTGTGTGTATTGCCTCTTTATTTAGTTCTATGTTACTCGCTGATAATGTAGCTTTCTATTGGTGAAATAATTTATAAAATCGGTTCAGTAGATCCAGAGAATACCCTACAACCTCACAAACTTTACCTTTTTATAATATTAGTATAGATAATTCCCTTTTAAGGTATATATTTCCCGGGCAACTTCGCACAGCATAAAAAATGCATCTTCAGTGTCAATCATAACCTTTTTTAGAATGGTTTCAGCGGTTTAGGAAATACGTAACGAACAAATAGAAGTAGGTGCTGTTCCATTTTAAGAATAGTATTTATGTGGATTCTGTCTGTCTGTCCGTTAAAGGAAAAATATTTGTGGTAATAGTAAGCCTCTGATAGAATAATAACAACCATTAGTGTATCTTATTCTAAGTAAATACTTTTAATTGATGAGCAATAAATTAATAAGTATTAAATCAGAATATTTATCAAATAAAATAATGTGGTACTTTTTGTAATGATGTTTTTATCTTCATTATTCATGACTAAGGGATTGCTTCTTAGAATTCAGTTTGCTTTTAAATTTCGTTACTTCGTAAATATATTATACCGTAATAAATATGATAAAGTGTGGTTTGAAGGTAATTTAATTACATTATTGAGGGTATTGTTTGCGAAATCAGATGAGAAGCAAATGTGTTACATAGTAAATGACCATAACAGTGAAGTCAATGCACCAGATTTAAATTTGTTTAGGGTTGCTAAGCAAGCAAAATTATTCGTTAATGTATATTTTTTTTTAAATAGCGTCGAATGATTGAGTTACTATAATATGTATGGAGTATGAATATTCACCGGAAATTCACGAAAGAATTGGGTACATACATACAGTGATGGAGACTGAAAAAAGATAAAGGATGTTCTAAAATCTAATCTGTTCAGAGTCTTAATTATACGTAATTAATTATGTACATAGTATATCATCTTAATTTTGTAAAATTTCATGACTTCGTTGTTACCATAAAATATAATATACCATTTTTCATTAATTCTTACGTTTTTTTTATAAATAGCGTTGAGTCGGAAAATCCACTTAGTAGATTAAGCTTATTTAATGATAAGTAGCAGCCCTACTTTTTGTGGAGGTTCCCGTTACAATGATTTAACTTTTAAACAATTACCAATTTCTTTGAGCAAATATTAAGGCTTATTATGTTATGGCTTCAGCGTGTCGACTGTTTGGCAAGCATTGAATGATCTACATAATATTATTGATTAGTAAGGTAGATATCTGCATTGCATTTCTTGGAAATTAGAATGAATATTTGTGCAACAGCGTTCTTGAGAAATGATTGATAGGTAGACAGGTAGGTTAGCAACAGTTTTTATTGGTTGAATATTCTTTTTTGTCGGAATTTTTAGTATTAGTCACAGGATATTAATTAATGATGCACTGTCGACCTATCTTTACTCCGAGAGTTCGGGCATCCATAGAATGAAAACGAAACTAACAATATGCACTTAACGGCTTCTCCATCAAAAATAATTTTTACCGGTTTAAAAATGACAATTTATTAATTATATTATTCATCACGACTTTTCGAATGCTCTTCAGCAAACGTGGTCACTGGCAGACGAAATGGTGACAGCTGTCTGATTTGAATTTTCACAAAGTTGCCATACTAAAGCCATCTATTTCTACGGATTGATACTTGCTGTATTTGCAGATTATCTTTAAAAGGTGATTCGAGTCTGTATTCTGTAATATATTTTATTAATGGCTACAGTGTACACTGTATATATTGATTTCACTAATTAATGTCATGTGGCCGAGGACATAAAAAAGCTACTACGCGAACCAAGTGAATCTCTATGTCTAAGAAACGAGTAGGAACTTTTTTTTCATTTATTCTGGCAACAAACAGCCATAATTAATATTATACTTTATAAGTAACAAAATATTTCTTAAAAATACAGGCATAGAGTGCCTAAAAAACAACGACATACCCAATTTATTTGCAAATCATGCAAGATAACAAAACATCCTTTTAGTACCTCATTTAATAAGAGCCTCGCCCTCGTCAGCCAATGCCTAACTTCAATAAAAAAAAACACTGTAAACAGGAGTAATTTCTTGTTACGGCAATCGATACTACGTTTTATAGTGGATACCAAACTACCGAGTGAGTAGTATCACGATACATTAGCGTTATCATTAAAAACTGTCTGAGTACGATGCATTGTTATTCGCTGAGGTTATTGCACTTGTATTTTGTATGGGGACGACGGTTTTTATTACAAAAATGTTTTAATATTTTGTATATTTTCCTGGTGCTTTCATGTTGCTGATGCGTTCGTGAACTTTGTCCTGCATTGTCTTTTTATATCAACGACGTGTCGGAAAATATTGATTGTAAATATTCAATAGTTGATTTAGTCTAAAACTCTACAAGTACTCCAATACAATTAAAGCCAATAAAATTATGACCAAACCTAGGGTTTCCTTATTATTATTTATATTATAACTAGCCGGTGGCGAGTTATAATAATAGAAAGCGGATAGCATAAAAATCTCCATGAAACAATACATAATTATAAGTAAGTGCCAATTTTTGTGGTTGTTGGAAAAATAGTAAAAACAAAGTTTATCGATTTCATATCATGTATTATATACAAATATTATAAAGAAGAAAGATTTGTTTGTTTGTTCGTAGCAATTTAATTATATCGCCAATAGAAAGCTACATTATCAGCGAGTAACTTAGGTATTTTTTTGTGTTGTACATTGCACCCGAAGTCAGGGCGGATCGCTAGTTTTTATAAATACACAGAAGATTAATTCTTTATAAGCACGCTTTTTTTGAAAACACAGTTTACGCAAATAAATCAGCCAGGTTTATGGTACACAAATAACATTAAATTAAACTCGATCAGCCTTTCAGGAGCCGGAGAATTCAAAATGAATGACCTAAATAAGATGTTTATGTCTGTAAAACAAAACAATTGTTTATTAAATTATTGATATATAGTCGATTACTCAATGCCGAGAGACAAACAAAAGTTGGATCGTATCCAAAGAATCTGACAAGGTTATCGGAGATGGAAAATATGAAGCCTTTGTCTGGAACGAAATGGACATTTTGTTATGGTAACCATTTTTATTCTAATAAATGATGTTTTACCATTAACTTGTACCAACTATCCATTAGATATTTAATGTACTTTGTTGCTTCATACTAATTTATATTTTATATTATATCTGTACCTGTTATTTACTTGAATAGCGAATTGAGATGGATAGATTTTAATAATACTTTCGATTAAATATGAGACTGTTACAAAGATAAAGATGTTCGCTATGAAGACGAGATTTATTTTTTTAAAGAAACTAAATAATATAATACGCTTCCGGTAGGTTACGGGTTCGATTCCGACGATTTTTATAATTTTCTGTAAACTTTATACTAGATAGTTGTGGGAGGAATATTGATATGGAAAACCGTGAGTATCGATTTCAGTCAATGCTCAAAGTAAAAACAAAGTCGAAAGTGTTATAGTTGATCATGTCCTGTGGCTAAGGTACAAATACCAAGTAGTCCTCATTTTATTCTCGATATCAGATTTAAAAAAAGGTTTATGAATATTTTCAAATATTTTGATTTGTCATCGACCTCAATACAAGTCACACAAGAGTGCGATGATTTGCTTACGTTTTCTTTTAGATACGTCATGCGTCTTCTGAGAAAAATAATACCTACAATTGGTTAAGAATTATTTTAATCTAGCTTAACTTATGTAGGTACTTCCAATCTGCCGAGACAAGTGGTAGAAATGCTTTAATCACGATCTCGTGAACCTCAACAAGGCGACCATGGTGGCAGAAAGAAGGGTTTAGTGGGTATTACTCATCCGGTGTCCCTGACTAGCAGGGAGCCGCACCCGGAAGGGCCCGAGTCCCACACTCCCAGTAATACTGGGACATTAATACGAACTCTAGCACTTCATATAATTAAACTGCAGCAACTGATATAGAAAGGCGTGGCAATGTATGCAGGCGTGAGTATTGCAGACAGGTGTGGCATCAGGTGATCATCGCCTTGTCTTAGGGTGGCAGTCCGAGGAGACCGGGGGTCTAGACTATGTTGTTGGCGTTGTCCTGCAGTTGCATACATAGATAAATTTGTGTACCATTTATTGGTCACCCTCTGGACAGGATGAGCGATATCGCTATTTTAACTTTTCCTTCCTTCTAGTATATATTGTTCATTTCTGTATACACGTAAAGCATTGAACTCATTAACACTCAACGAATATCTACTCGTAATACTGCAATGGATAGCGTCATACTGTAACGGGTCACTTCCATTTTCCTGTTGCATAATACTCTACTGCTGTGTGTATTCGAAGATTTTTTTGTCGACTTTAATACGACTGTATTAAAGCAACTGGAACTTGAAGAATACATAAGAACTGAAAATCTATTCGACTTTGGGCAATACAAGTAGTATTGCGTGAACAAAGTTAGTGTTCATACGAAAATGAATTGTAACTGCAGCGACGCAGCATCGATGCATCGATGTCGTGAGAATAATGCTGCTGTCGCTCTCGATGCTTGAAGACGAACTAAAAACCCGAATGTAAACCTTCGCCATTTGTTATAGAATTATTTCGGGTAATTTAAGCACCTAGTAGAAGTAGCACAGAGATGGGTGGAAGCTAAGAGTATATATTAGATGCCGCAATATGGCAACGAATTTTCCAAGAGAAGTGAATCATGCGTAAGACCACAGTTACTCACATTTCGCCTAATTATTATATTGATTCATCGCGGTATTATAATATTATAACTCACCGCTTTCACGCATGTTTTTATCTTCGTTGATAAAACATTATCTCTAAAATATCTATGGGAAACTTAAATGTTTTATCAATGCCCAGTCATAAAACCTCTTAAAACTTGTCTAACAAGGTTCCCTGTGATTTTGCATTATAAGGAATTCTTCCTCTTTCTTAAATCCGATCTTAGTCTGGCATGGAAAGAGTACCCCATAAAGCTTCATATCTAATATTTACGCTCCTAAATAATATTATACGTGAGGTAATATTAAATATTTTACGCTCTTATCGATCATAGTCTTCGTATATAGGCAAATAAACCATAGTTAAATCAACTAAACAAGGTAGAATGGTCCAAGACCTAATGAGGCCTACATCTTTAATTTAACATCTAAGGATTTAAATATTGGCGTAGATGCTGACACCGTTTTAAATAGTATGTTCTCGTAAAGACCCAGTTTTTATTATAGTAGAGCACATTCTCAAAGAATCCGAGGAGAAAGGCTTTTGCGGAATGCAGGTGAGTCAGGGGACGCATGAACGCATCATACTGAATGCCTTCGTCTCTGACTCACGGTTAATTAAAATTTTAATACTAAATTAATTTCCTAATACTTTGCAGTGTTTTTTTAAGTAGTTTAGTTTAGTTATCATCTGTTTATTCACCCTTGGTCTTAAACAGTGGCGTAGCTATCATATGGCAGTGGTGCAGTGCACCAGGGCCCTGAGGCTGAGAGGGCCCCCTGGGCTTTGGAAAGAGGGGGAGGCAGCTCTTTAATCTATACTAATATTATAAAGAGGATAGATTTGTTTGTTACTGTTAACTGTTATTGCGATATTTTTTTCCTCTCTGCACCTTGTCCACCTAGTTACGCCACTGCACTGGTCCTAAAACTAGCTGATTTACTGAGATATCAGTTGTAGCTTTTCCTATAAGAAAATGCGTTTACGTTTATTACAATTTATTCAGTTTTAATGTTATTTTTTTTTTTATTAAAGTGTTGTAATTTTTGTATGGTGACTTCTTGAATTAAAAAATATATTTTTCTATGCCACGCCGTTTTCATGAAGTTACGCAAAAAAGACAATTTTAGTTTGGCATACGCAAGATGTATTGCCAGTTGGTGCCATAACGTTATTGACGTACTTTGTAATGTTTTTTTTAAATAATGGATGTCTGTATCCGACTACCTATTATAGTATGTATGATGAACTTTTGTCAGTTCCATTGTGATCACCAATCACGAATCATAATGGATCAGAGCTACAATATTACATATTGTTTCAAACTGTTTAGGCAGGCTTACGTATATTGAAGCATGACATGAAATTCGCCTTCTTCAAGTATATTTTTTAATAGCCGCACAATTAATTTTTATTTATGATTAGGTCTAACCTATCCGCGAAAGGTATTTCAATAGACTTTAGGAAATTAATAGATGAATTTTCTATAATTCCATATTTTTTTATTTCTTATTCTATATTATGTGGGACAATTTTCTAAAATGCAAAACAACACCACTCTAAGAACTTATCTTAATATGAAAAATCGGTTCTAAGTTAACTCCCCTTTCCCCTGGGCATGGGGCAGGCTTTGTGTAAGTTTCATTGTCCGATACATAATATTTTTGATTCTCTGGGAGTCAAATCCCGGTGTTGTACCCAACTTGCATGCTAATAAGAGCGTAATAAATATGCGGTTTTCTTTTCAATTTCACAGTGAAAGGTCTGTGAGTCTGCACTCGACTCAAGGGTGTGACGCACATGGTTTTTGTAAAACGGACACCTAATGCGTATTCCTATGACTAAGTGTAGACATTGCAGCAATTCGCCACGGACGGGTTAATGACCTGGATCTAATGAATTTAGTTAATGTACTTTGGACTTTCAGCTTAGTCTGTATGGATATTAAAATTGGATTATATTTTTTTTAAGTGGCAAATTATAACTCCGGTAGAAATTCTTGTCTAACTAGATATTCGAATTACCTTTGGTACATAATATAATAAGCTCGAAAACTTTCAGATTTTAAAGTCCACTCACTCAGCCAATTGAGTAAATAGCTTCTGTGTTGTTAACCTCGGCACCTAAAGGTCTAAGATCGAAAGGTGACCGGATCCCATAGCGGACCGGAAAACTGTGCAGTGACAACACGAGCGCGACGCCCCGTTGTTATAGTTTACATCATTGCTTCCATTCGTTCTATAACATAAATCAAAATATTTAATTAGTGCGTAATATTATGTTTATGATTTTGGCCGAAAGCTCATGGATCTCGGAATTTTCACATTCAATTTTTAAAAAATCATCAAAATTATAGGGATTTTTTGTTTAATAGAAAAACAATAAAATAACGCCAGCAAGAAGTTATTATCTATACTAATATTATAAAGAGGAAAGATTTGTTTGTTTGTTACAGTTTAACTTAGAAACTATTACAACGATTCTAAAAAATATTTCTCCAATAGAACAGCTACATACATTATCAGCGAGTAACATAGGCTATTTATTATTATATTTTCGGTGTATAGTTCATCAACATTACACCCGTGCGAAGCCGGAGCGTGATACTAGTTTGTCTATATAAGCAATCATGTCTCATCATTTATTACTAAATTAGCTTTAATGCAATTTATTATTGAGCTGATAGTGATTTTTCCTAAGGATAAAAAAATCAAATATCTTTGCTTAGGCTTTTGTCAAATGTTAAAATGGCATCAGATTAAATTCTGGCAGAATTGCGTAGAAACTTTGAAGGTCTATAAGTGAACTCAAATTGGTTGGAAGTCTGAAGAGGATACAATGTCGAGAGTGCACCTGCCGCGGGGGTGGCGCCACCTGTCGGAGGGGTCGAGACTGTTTAAAATTAGGGAGGACGGTCGACGCAACTATTTGTTTTAGTTTGTAGGAACCGAGATTAGACTGCCTTGGAATAATAGCCATACGTATTCTAAAGATCTTTGTATAACTTAATCTTCTGATTTCTATTGCACTTGGGCGTCTCCTTTATAAAGTTTTTAGTAAAACAACTACCAATTTCTTAAATTTTATTGAAAACTACAGGTGGTGAAAAACGTCACAGTCATTTTGGTTCCATCCTTGAGTGATTAACGCATCCCTGATCACTATGCGTTCTACCATGGGGTCTGCAATTAGTTCAGAATATTAAATAGAACTTGAAGATAACTTAAAAATATCGATGAAACCGTGAAGTGCAGATTGTGCATTTCGACATCAGTCTGTGGATTTGAGCTAAAAAAAAAACAGGTCGATCATTGAATGTTGCAAATTGTCATTGAAATTATTTGCAACGACTTACCTACCTGTCGGCGTTTTGACAAAACGTTGTATATGCATCACGTAGTTGATGAACGGAAAGAGCGTACATAACAGGCCACGAAGGAAGGGTTGTGTGTACAGAAAAAGATTTTACGATAACACTGAATTTACATGCGTTATGTAAATATGTATATAATATGCGACCGCAAATGGTATGCATGCTGTGTTTAGAAATTACGTTTTTTTATGTCAGATATCGATAGAAGAGCATGAGGTGCACTTGATGGTACGTGATACCTCAGCCATAGATTAGTAAATGATGCGATGTCAACCTACTTTTTACTTCGAGCATTCAGAAAAATATTTTTTAAAAGGCACAGGGCGCCCATATGTAATACTGTAAATACCACGATGCTTCCAATCCTTAATTTTTATTGTAAACATATACATTTTTTTAAATGCTTACGAAATAAATAGTTATGTATAAGAGTAGAGTTTCGAAATCGAATCGTAACGTTTCGAGCGACTCCCGGAAGAGTAAACATGAGCTTATCACTGCCTGCACTATGTATTGTCTATCTGCGGATACGATACGAGTGTCCTGGCTACGTCGGCTAATGACCCATTCGTTAACTGGCCTATTAGTCAGAAGTTTTTTTTATTTGAATCTTTTTATTGTTTTTGTCCGCCGCTTTTTTCGTGTGGGGGATTTGAGGAGATTTGGGGTAAAAATCCTGCCAAATTTTATTCCAACCTTTTAGCAAATTAAACCGCTTCCACGGCTGCGTGGGAAATGCGGTGGGAATATGTTTAACATCGGAGATTCAAATCTCGGGGAAACAAGATTTAAAGAATAAAAATTGTACGCCATGTAGGAGGTTGATCGCTTATTTGCCTGTAAATAAAAATGCCATCAAAAACATAAATTGTAAAAAAAGCCAAGTCTTGCAACTCAGTTCTCTCGTAAAAAGTTGTGAGATCCATATAATACCAAGTCGGTCAATTTATTCAGTCTCTACTGAAGGATCCTTCTGTCTTAAGTTATTACGTAATTAGCTAACCTAACAACATCTTATAGTGACCATATCAATACCAATATTAAAAAATCTTTGATGTTTTAAATAAATAGATTGACTCGGCTATCGCATGAAAACACAATGAATCTTTTTAATTTTATTAAAAACACAATGTGTATCACAACTAACACATATTATATTAAATTAGATTGTTTAGTGCGATTGCCAAGTCAACCTTTTTATTTTAAACATCAAAGCTTTTTAATATTGGTATTGATATTATCACTATAAGATGTTGTTAGGTTACCTAATTACGTAATAACTTAAGACAGAAGGATCCTTCAGTAGAGACTGAATAAATTGACCGACTTGGTATTATATGGATCTCACAACTTTTTACGAGAGAACTGAGTTGCAAGACTTGGCTTTTTTTACAATTTATGTTTTTGATGGCATCTCATTTCTTTTTGTAGATATTCCTTTTCTTAGTTTATTTGGATAAGAATTAAGATAAAGCTATGGATAACAGTCTGATTTTGATCGGCATTTTTATTAACTTTTTAATGTAAAAAAGTAGTAATAGTGACATAACTACAACAGTTGGACATATGGTCTCGTGATTTTTTTTGTAGATTTTGATATGTTCTATAATATTGTGGAACGTTTTTTTGCTCTAGCATCAATACTTTCCGCAGCACATGCGATGAAAGACATTTTATGGCTAATTTTTTTACACCTTGGGTTGTTTTTAGTAGGGATTTCTAAGGATCTCTATTTTTTTCTAGTAATAAATACCCTAAGTTACACAGTGATAATGTAGCTTTCTAACGGTAAAAGAATTTTTAAAATCGGTCCAGTAGTTTTGAAGTTATTCATTACATACAGAAATACAAAAAAAAATTGTATATCTAGAAAACTGGACCGAAATTTCAAAATATTGTAGTTTTTCCTTGATTTATAGACTAAACACTAATTGTATTCTAAATTTCAAGTTTCTATGTCTGCTAGAAGTGCCTTAGAGTTTTGATGATCGGTCAGTCAGTGAGTGAGTGAGTGAGTGACAAATTATCAAACTTTGACTAGTTATAATTCTTAAACTACTGGTTCAAACAGAATGATATTTGAAATATACCGAGTTTATACAATGCCTGCTTAGTGACTGAAAATTCAGGATTCTAGTTTTATCCACAACGAAGTTATAGGGGGTCGAAAATGGCCCGAACTACTTCGAGAAAAGGATAGTACGGCCGTGCCGCTTTTTGCTCGACTTGGCGGGGGCACTGCCGTGCCCCCAGATGATAAGTGAATCAGACAAAGACATGGATCTGATCCATGGCTGCTAGGGAACTAGGAAATTATCCTTTTTTAGTAATATTATTAAAATAAATATAAATATTATTTTTTTAGTAATATTTTTTTATATGGTAGACAAATGAATCTTATCCTCTGTAAGTTTCTGGAGACGCATTAGCGTTTTTTTTTTAAGTTATGTTTTTTCGTGTTTAATGACGAAATAAAATGGGAGCTAATTTGTTGGAATACTTTCGCGAACTTAGTTAACGATATGCTTTTAAAACCACCAGTGATTAAGCACTGTTTTAGCAAAGACATCACAGTGACATAGATTTATAGCTCTGCCGAAACTTTACTTGTAAAGCGACTTAATGGTAATAGCTTTAAACAAGATATCCTATGAGGCCCCCACGAGGTGAGACATAACGTCGTCACCAGTGTTCTAGGAAACTATCGGCCGTGTCAGCGTTACGCGGTATTTGAACCACGGGCTGTGAATGATGGAATTGATCAAACCGCAGTTATGAATTTGTGGCAGACATCGACAGCGAGCGTGGGGTTGACTTGATGGTCATCACGGCTACCGCCAACGTTGATTTGTGTAATGTTGAGCTACTGTATTTTTATTTTGAGCAAAGCTGCAGATTTGAAGCCGATACGTAGTTTAAACACGTCATGTTTTTTCGATTGAATAAATAATTGATCGATTGTGGGGGAAATGAGAGTTGACATAAGCTAAGTGCCCTTGTCTACTCTATCAGAACAATACGTACGTTAATGATTATTTATATGTCATGAAAAAAAGGTCATGAAATTTCCATGCTATTTTGCGTAGCTTTTTTAAACTTCTGTTAGTCTGTAGTTCTTGTTAGTCCGATTTTAACTCTTTATAAGGCAATAGGAACTACGCAATTATGGAATGCTTGACTATCAGATTGCAGAGTAAATAACAAGTTAGACGAACTGTATGCGGGACTACAGCCAATTTGGGAGGCCGTGGGCGTCTGTAGTTTACTTAACCTGTGCTAATTCAATAAGCTAAGCAGTAAGCCTCTTTTGGAATTATATGGTTTTAGTAGTTTGTGATTAACAAGGTATAAAGTTATTGCACTGTAGGTAATGAAAATAGAACCATTGTATAGAATAACACACTCGCCTCCGTTCTTTGATTCGTTCGTGCAAAGCTTGTTTCTGTTTGGAATAAAGTCACGAGGCGGGCGAATAGTTTTTTTTTAAACTAGACCGGATTTGGACCCGGCGGAAAACGAAAACATGGTTGTTGGAGCATGCTTACTCATTCAAAATATATGCACATTTGCTTTGAGGTGATCTTGTGGCATATATGACACACGTACGTTGGAGTACCCTAAATAATGTCATAAGATTAAGCGACCTTTAACCTTAGGACTTACTTTAAACATTTCTTGATACTATACTATACTTGATACGAACAGATGTGTTCTTGATTCTCAGAAGAATCATCGAATACTCTCAAGTGTATTTTCTTTATAAAAACAACAGATACATTTTCTATATAGTGTATAATAGTGCACAAGTAATATCGTCTATTCTACCCACAGTAATAAAAAAACTCATGATTTTTGTATATGTAGAGCATTACATAAATAAATATTTATGTGTTGATAGGTAATCATACCATTAACGCTAAAGTATTGCATAAATTGTGTTAGTATGTAAATATTCAATTACTTCATATAAAATAGCCAAATATGGAGATTCGTGCGCCGTACTATAAATGTACTACACCACCTCTGACTCATTACAACGATGAATTTGAACTCTATCCCCTCGCAATACAGGCGATTATTGTGGTGTAATGTTATTGAGCGATAAGGATTACCTCGTCTGACATACACGTACTGTTTTGAGTTGTCGTGCAGGCTGTGTTCATATTGCGGTAGTATAATATAGATAGTCATTTACGCCCGGTTCTTGCTTTACTTACTGACACAAACAATATTGCTCTGGTAACAAACCAGCACCGACCAACTTTAAGTTATATGTGCAGACACCGATTTTAAAAATTGAGAGGTTTTTAATCCCTCTAACTACATTCGGCCACTGGTGTCTGCCGTGAGTTATTTCCATAATATTTCTGTTGCAGCATCATGCTTCGCTTTCGCCTTTTGGTAGTGATAGAATCATGATAAATGGTCCATGTTTTTGTGCTACTTGCTCTCCTGCTCATTGAAGTCAATGATAATCTTAAGACCCACTCCGCACTACATGATATACTCCGGATAGGAACTTAGGATATTTGAATAAAATCCACCTAAAATAGAATTCCACATAAAGCTAAATTGTATTGGTGATGTTTGCTATAAAATTTCCATATTTCTATCACCAGCTATTTAGGCTCTGCGTAGGTAGATCAGTCACTTTGATTTTTCTATTACATATTTTGATTTACCAGCGTTTTGGGGGCGACCAGAAGGCACGTTGAACAGAAGAAGGCTGTCAAATACACGAATAGAAACCTAACAACAGCATGTCAAAATGTACTCGTTTTATTGTAAGCCTCTGGCAGTACATAGTGCGTGATCAAATATTCACTATCTACTTGCTATATATTGCACAATTGCAGAAGCTTAAACTAATAAGGAGCTTTTTCGGATTTTACGCTTCTCAATTCACATTACTTCTTAGTAAACATTTACCATTGGCAATTTTTTTATTTACATTAGCAAATATGGCTTTGTAGCGTTGAATCAATCGATGTCGTGCATTGTGCCTATATTTTTTTTAATGTTGGATATCGATAGACGAGCATGAGGTGCACTTGATGGTAGGTGATACCCCAGCTACAGAACATCAGTCAGTGATGCGCTGTCGACCTACGTTTTACTTTGAGCATTCGGAAATCCATAGACTGAGACCGAAACGCGCATTGTGCACCTCACGGTATTCACTTAGAATTTCGATATCCCTTCCATTCGTTTAATGTCCGAAGTGACCAGACGCAGGGAAGACGTGCTTATACATAAAAAAATTATAAACACGCAGGATTCAAACCCGCTACCCATTGGTGCGCAAGGTAGGTGTTTTACCAAGCGCGCCGATGAGCCCGTCAAATGTCTATTAAAATAAGAGTTCGTCCCTACGTCTGGTTACTATGGGATTGATATCTAAATTCCGTTTGAGAAAAGACTTTTCTTTCATCGTTTATTGATGATGACGTGTATATGAATATGAATTAAAATAACTTTGTTTTCGCAGTTATCACTTAATTATCGTGGTTGTTATCACTCTTTTGTTTATTTGCTCGTTATTTGTATCTGTATTTTTATAGCAGTTGATAACTTTTTTATTATTATTTGAAGTACTGAACATCTATGTTTTCGAGTCGGCCTTGCGGCTGAAGATGTTCTCGCTGTCGCTAGGAGCGCTGAGTCAGCACTGCGGAAATGTTTACGTGTTCGCCCGATGTGGACGTGCCTACACAGCTTTATAATTATTGCGTTAGACACGTTTTGTCTATACATCGACTAGATGTCTATCTCTAGTTAATTGGAAATGGCTCGGTCTTTCGATGGATGTAAGGCTGATTTACTAATATGACTTTAGCTTTACTACGATTACTTAACAGTTACCATTTTGATACCTTTGCTGCCCTTTAAATTTAAAAATATTTCTATGATAAATGCGATAAAATAAATTATTTGCTGTATACTTATTTAGCAATCAAAGTGTAATAATAGGGAGACTTAGGGGGCTCGCACTTTGATGCGTTTTTGTCCGAATTCTACTCGTACGAATACGTAAGAATACGCACGAATGATCCTGACTCTACGTATAAATACCATAGGGGCGGTCGCACATTTGATACGAATTTTTATCGCAGTACGTAAACGGGAGAATTGGGACCGTTCTTGCGTATTCGTACAAACACGCATCTAAAGTGCGACCACCCTTAATCTCTATTTATACGTTGCTTTACGTGAAGAACATCGAGCTGGATAAAAATATAAATAACAGAAATTGAAAGTACTAGACGAGGCCAGGCATTGCACCATATGCTGAGTTATGTCCAACGAGACTAAATGGTACTATTAGTGTGAGTTCGATTCCGTGTAAGGATATGTTAACCGTCAGTACTGTGTCAAGGATGTATCGATACGTAATTTAATCTTGCTCGACTGGTTTTCAAGTTTTTAAAGAAAGCTTAACTCGTGACTCATCGGTATTTCTAAACTGGGTGTGGAAGAACACTTATACTAGCTTTTTTCTGTAGCTTTAACAGTTGTTAAAGCTATAGAAAAAAGGTGGTTACCAAGGACTATCGATAAATCATGAAAATTAAGAAGTCAGAAGCTACCCTCTTTATTATGAATTATATTATCTTATATATAATAATATATATATAAATCTACTGTCACGATGTTTGTCCGCGATGGACTCCTAAACTACTTAACCGATTTTAATATAATTGGCACACCGTGAGCAGTCTGGTCAAACTTAAGAGATAGGATAGCTTAGAATTTTTGACCATCTACATTGCACCCGTGCGAAGCCGGGGCGAATCGCTAGTTGTAATATATAATATCATCTGATTTACACTTATGATTATTATATACGAGCACACAATTTGAGGCCGCTTACAGTCATGAATCAAAGTGATACTGTTTTACTGTCTTACCCTTATAAAATTGATATTAAAATTATTTTTCATCTATTGTTTTTTTGGTAATAAATAAACAGACAATAAATAGAGGATAAAGCTTTTAAGGCTACAAATCAAAAAGGTACAGCTTAAAGTTTAAATTATAAAAAAAAGGGGGAAAAAATAAGAAAACAAAGAAAGATAATCGACACCAAGCACTCGAAATATTCTTTATAATCCTGTTAAAAAATCCAAAACAACTTTATTTAACATTCGTTAGGTTAGAGGTTTCGACGAATACCACGAAGCAACCGGAAAAATATCGTCGTAAATATGTTCATAAAATATTTTAAAACGTTTTATTTTAACTGCATTCTCCGATTATGAGTCACCGAACGTTACCGTATGTATCATACTTTCATAATCATAATAATTGTCAGCTGATTATACAATACAATTTAACCTATATTCCTATATCATATTCTTCGGTCACTTAAAACATGACTTAATCAGTCTCCTGTGCGTTGACACACAGGCATAGTTTCATAAATCTTGTTTCCCTGAGGTTCGAACCTGGGACTTCCGGTGCTTAAAGCTATTAAGCAGTCATATTATAATAAATAATCTTTTTATTCTTACCCCTTGCTATATGTGCTTCATTTCTGACAAGCGTTAACTCCTGATGGCAATTTTTTTTATTAGTTATTCCGTATTAAACCAAAACTTACTAGTAATCTGCGTGGTGTCAATTAAATGTTTTACAAATCACTAAATGCTGTCAAGTAACATCAACCCACTCAGATAAAGCCGGCAAAAACGCATTTTCTAACGTCTTCCTTTATAAATATTAAAATGAAGAAATAAAAACTAAATTTTACAATACAAATTTATAAATTTAATCTATTTGCCTACAAAAAAACCATATACATACCTTTATCTAGTAATTTTATTAAGGCTTGCTTTTGCCCGTGGCTTCATCTGTGAGAGAATATAGGGTGTAGGTCTGTATATGAGAGATTTTATCCAATTCTGGGTATACACTATACATGTTAAATTTTTTCGACTATTTTTAATTAATGATCATAAGTTATATATCAGCATATAATACCTTTAATATTGTAATTTCGTTACTTAATTAAAGCTAAAGTACTTATCGAGGGTTATAAATTAAATCGGTATGAGTAATACTCAATCTCAACAGGTACACATTGCAATGAGATGTATTTGGTGAGGTTAAGCCAAATTTGGTAGCCGCCTCGTGGAAACTATGTCGCGAGCTCAGCGCTCAACACCTTTAGTATACTACATTAAGGCAAAAAACATTGAGGAAAATAATAAAATAGGTTTAACTTCGCAAATAATAAAAATTAAGAAATTATAAAGATATTTATTTACTGTTATCACATCGAGACGCGCATGATCATGCACACTTGAATGAATAACTATAATATGATTATTATAATATCTATTGTACCATGATCTTTAAACAAAAGTAAAAAAAGTCAAAAGCACTTGAAACCGACGAGTGTGTATGAAAGCATTGATGAAAGTGGAAGAAGTGAAAGTGGTATGTAAGGATCGGAGCATATGGAATTCCGTGATCTCTGCCTACCCCAATGGGAAAGAGGCGTGATGCATGTGTATATGTATGTATGTATCTTAGCAAAATAAGAAAACCTTTCCTATAGGTGGTATTGCAATTTTAAAGTCCCGAAGAAGCGACCCCTCCATCCAAGCAGATGGTTATCTTTATTTATAATCTATGCAAACTCGCCCTCTTAGCATAAGGTCACGGCGCAAATTGATTCAGAGTAATAACTGCCCCCTTTATCGTACTGATAAGCTATCTGATAGCCTGTTTGATGTCGCCGTTCGATTATGTTACATTGGAAAATTATTTTTCTTATGTATTGCGTCATTAGGATAAGAACTAGAGAATATTTTATGGCTTTGGATTCGAAGGAAAATGGCAAAGGGTATTTTAATTGATCTAAAGTGGTAGGCTTTAGAGTAGTCAGTAGATACTAGCTGTAATTCTCTCGATAAGCCAATTTTTGTTTCCATACTTTTGTTTTTTTTTTGTATCTTTGGCATGGGTTTTCTAAGATCTGGTATAACTTACTGTATACCAGATAAAGAGTCGTATGTTAGTCGTAGGTTTGGTTGTTTCTGACCGTTAATATCTTCGAGTTTAGAGAGTGGCAAAGTTTATATTTGATGTTGGTATGAAATGCTACATTTCGTTTGCTGTATGAGATAGACACAGCAAATATATGCCTTCATCTTACAAAATAATATGTTCTATCATTTAATACTCGCGTTAACGAAAAACAATATAATTTGTGATATTTTTATCCCTTATTTTATTTGGCATCAGTTAAAATGTTATTGAAGTCAAGTCTTCAATAGGTTTCCCCTTTAAAAGATCATAATAATCTATTTTATTAAGCTTTGTTACATGTTCAAGTTTAACGACAAAAGCAATTAGAATCATGTTAAATTACTTCGATAAATTAGTTGTTGGCGTTCTGATTTAATTGCTCTGTGGTCTGACGACTCGTTTTTATCTACTATCGACTTGTTATAAAGAATTTGTTCTGAAAACCTTTTGTCCCTTTGTCAACTTTTGTCTATTTACGTAATTAATAAAGTTATCAGTTTTCCTATATCGCGATTTTTGACACAGTGAATGTTTCTGAATTCTGAGGACAAAAATAATTCTGTAATATAGGTAATAATTTGCTGTAAACACGTTCTTCCCTACATCTCGCCTCGACCATTAGAGCTGGGAGGAATATTGAAATTATATTTATGTTTTGTATTAGTAATTGAATAGGTATATTACTTTATTCATAGACGTTCATGTAAACAATTTTCGTTTTAGGTTATTATTTTAGGACCCAATAATTTTTTATTAATATGTTTAAAATTCGCCCGTAGTAACGAAACACTAGTCATAGACGGAAAAACCGTGAAGTGCGAATTGTGCGATTCGGTTTCTGTCTATAAATTTTAGAATGCTCGATGTAATCAACGGACAGCACAACATTGATAGATGTCCTGTGATTGAGGTATCACCTAACGCCAAATGAGCCTATGCTCGTCTGTCAACATTCAGTGTGTATAAGAAGAATGTATAACGTAACTGTTTTCCTTGGTAGCTGTATAAGACAAAACAAATATAAATTAACTCTAATGGAACTCTTTAAGAGGCTTGAAGTAGTCAATGATCGTGACGAAATATTACGACGATGATGGATGATAGGGCTATTAATGACGGCACTCAATGATCGATACGATACTGAACTCGCACTTTGTGTCATTTGGATACAATGGAAAATTATATGGTACTAACTACAATATAATCATGGAAAAGAACCCTACGGAAAGACTATTTTTAAATTTCTTTATTAGCTTTTAGCTTTTTTTAGTACACGCTGGCAGAAGATTGTGATGGTTTATTAAGTAAATGAAGGCCGCAGGTACAATAAATGATGCCCTGTCCACCTATTTCTTCTTACTTTGAGCATTCGGAATTCGTTACTCAGTCACATTTTCGGTGATTCTCCCACTCGTGTCATCGTATTCGAACCCATGACCCATCGGATCACAAGGCAAGAGTATACCAACGCTCCAACGCACACCTTAAAAATAATGATTATAATATTAAATATGTAATTCATATATTACTATGTTTCCAGTTCTGTATTCAAGTTTTAATACACATGTCTATTTTGTGAATAAACAGTATATTGTCTAGTTGAAACAGTTCTAGTTTAAGCCAGATAAGAGTCAATAATTTTTATTAGAGTTATCAGAAAATCTTATTTAGATTACGTAGGTACTTGTTATAAATATAGGTACTTTATTGCCCTATTCATATAATGTATGAGTAACTTCTAATTATATAAATTACAATCTATCATTACAGACATACTCGGGGCTCTTCTGCGTGGTGGTCAACCCGTACAAGAAGCTGCCGATCTACACGGAGAAGATTATGGAAAGATACAAAGGAATCAAGCGGCACGAAGTTCCACCACATGTCTTCGCAATCACTGACACGGCTTACCGCTCTATGCTACAAGGTAATTTGGATTATACAGAAGTAGAATTGTAATCAAGATATTCTTAAAATTGAAGAAGGTATACACAGGTAAAGGTACATATGTATGGTATGTACAATGTACATACAGGATAATAATCATAGATGGATAAACCGTGAAGTGCACCTCATGCTCGTCTGTCGATAACTAACATAAAAAATAATAATAATAATAAAATAAATTGCAATAGGTATATCTGCAAGGAAGGAACGTACCTCAAAACGAGAAAAGGCAGTTTATAGGTTCAGTTCGATGTCTGTTTGTTTATCTATCTGTCAGTTCCCAATCAAGAACCACGGTCGCTTACAGTTGTAAAAATCAACCATTTTATATTCGCTAGTGGCATAGCTATCAATATTAATATAGGGCAAGGTTTGCAGTGCCCAGGCAGGTTTGTGAAAAGGGGAGCAGCATGCTTTGGAAGCTAGAAAACTTCAACCCTGCTCACAAGATTTTTATTTTCTCAAGATATTAAATGAACCTTTATAATAACAGAACTCCAAAGTAAAGAATTCACCACAAGCGCCAAGCGTTCTTGATAAGCAAGTACGATGTGCGTTTTTTTTCTCTAGCCACCCGGGCCCTTATCTACCTAGCTACTCTGCATTTTCTATTAAATTACCTAAAAACTATTAACAAATTTCCGTTGACCTGGCAAAAGAAACCCCGAATATGGTTAGAAATCTCGTGTGAGTGTCAGACTAGCAATTTATGATTGTTAAGAAGATGCAAAGTAAGTACGAGAATCTTCTCACTATTTTGTCAGTATACGTGAAGAAACTCTTTACTGCTTAATCTTTAGGCTTCAGTTGTACCGCACACGAGATGAATATTCATCATGAGGCTGCCATGTAAATTAATTAGAATTAATGACATTTGCTTCCTACATCGAGTCGCGGATCTAATAACAAATGAGAAATAAATGTATCCTAACCAAATACCATTAATGGGAATAGAACACCTGCATCTGAAGTGAAAAAGCAATGCCTTAGTGACTTCGGGGATTCAAAGTTGGGAGAAATATCGCAATTCCGACCGAATAACCCACTTGATAAACCGTGAAGTGCATATTACGCGTTTTCGTTTCTTCTGAATGTTCAAAGTACAAAATAGTTTAACAACGCATCATTGACTGTTCTTATCGTTCGTTCGTGTGTGGCTTAGTATCATGCCATCAAATGAGACCTGCGCTCGTCTGTCGATATCTAACATTAAAAAAGTAAATTGCCCTGCACATAATGCTAAATATTTATGTGAAACAAGAGCTTACAAAGGTGCTACATAGAGTCTCCCTTATTAAAATTAAGCCGACATTTTAAAACGTCTAGAAAAGTAGTCCTCATTGCACACTAGCTGTAGGCAGACGCAGTCCATGTTATTGTATCATAGATAACTAAGTGTAGCCATTTGTCTAATTGTTCGGTAATGGTGCCGGCGACAGGGCGCGGTCCATCGCGCCCTTTTTATGTTACAATAACATTTCAAGTTTTTTTTGCTGACACTTAAATCTTTCGTATGGTAGTTGATGCAATGCCCAAGATTTGACAAGGATTATGTCGAGTTGACTCTATTTTACTGATTGATTCATTTCGTAGAATGGTTTAGGAGCGAATTTTTTTAAAAGCTTAGTATACATGACGGGCACCTGCCGTGCGCAACGATGGGTCGTGGGTTCGAATTCCACCGGGACGACATGTTTATAATTTTCTGTAAGCATGTCTTCCCCACGTATGGTAACTTCGGGCATTGAACGGGTGGGAGGAATATCGAAATTCCGACCGGGTAATGAACCACCGTTCATAGATGGAAAAAACATGAAGTGCATATTGCGCGTTTCGGTTTCAGTCTATGAATTTCCGAATACTCGAAGTAAAAATAGCTCGACGGCGCATCATTGACTGATGTTCTGTGGCTAAGGTATCACCTACCATCAAGTGAACCCCATGCTCGTCTGTCGATAACATGAAAAAAAACATATATTTAGAAACCCATATAGTTAATACTTCAAATGGTCTAAGATGGAAGAAATTATGTATGTAAGGTTGCTTGGTATCTAAGTTGGTCTTGCGCAACTTCGACAACAGAGACTCATCATGTGTCATGTCTCCTTTAGAGTTCTTATACGGCGTTAACCTAAATACATTTAATTGTAAATGTACTATCTTATTAACATACTACGTACTGGCATTAGCGGAAAATTTAAACTAAAACACTTACGAGGATAAATGTTTCTGAGTTTATGGACAGTGATGAAGACCGACAATATTTTGTATAAGTAGCTAATCATGGAAGCGGAATCACAAAAATATATACCGGTTCTATTATTTCATTCATATTATAAACTGAAGTAAAATTTCTTGAAAGCCAGTAAGATTTCTTATTACTTCTACAATGCGTTGTTAATTCACGGTTAATGTAAACTGTAACTCAACTATATAATTTACAGATCGTGAGGACCAGTCCATCCTATGTACAGGAGAATCAGGTGCCGGTAAGACAGAAAATACAAAAAAAGTTATCCAGTACCTTGCATACGTGGCCGCTTCGAAACCCAAAGGATCTGGAGCGGTGAGTTGAGAGATTAATAGCCGTCTCTGTTTATTATGTTGTTTATGACGTGTATGATCATCCTGTTCACAAATAAAGGGGGCATTTATTTAGATATTAATGGTACCTACAACTTATTCAATGGTTTCAAAATTACCCAATACGTAATTTGGGAAAGAGGATGACATCTCTTGAAACTTTCACGATTTCGTTATTATAATTATTGTTGTTTTTATAATTATTGAGAAAATGTTGCGATGTCTAATAGAGTTTTCTTTTTCAAAGCGCATACATTGTTGTTGGTTCGATTATCGTATGCGGGTAAGAGATTACCTCAACCTTGTTGAACGCTAATGGAGCTATGTTATCGTAAAGTCATTACAGTATTTCTTTAGGGTGCTAGCGTATTTTTGTACTAAGTTTTTTGTAATGGTGTATTCAAATAACGATATATTTTACCAAACAAGAAATTAAAACTTTGAGTAGTAATTCAGGCTATTCTTTAGGCCCTCTAATGTATTTCATCTATGAAATTGAGAAATATATAATAAGTAACTATTGAAAGCCTAAAGTTGAGCCTTTTAAATTACTATCAATCTAAATCGGTTCCATAAATAATGGCCGTGTAATTTTACGATCTAGTAAACTGTGGAACAAATTATCGTAGCATAAAAGACGTTGCTAGTGTAGTTGCTAGGTGAACTCATTTAGTTAAAACATATATTGGCTAATTTTAGATAGTAATTTGGTAGTGTTTACTAACTTAATTCAATTAATTACGATTTTTGAAAAGAAAAATATTGTGTAGACTCTACATCGTTATTTATTATGAATTCATTTAATAATATAAAATTTTCTTTAGCATTATTGATAGTAATTCTGTGTAAACTTGCAACTCGTGCAAATGTGCATGAAATAGAGGTGGCGTTTGTCCTCGTTTATGGTATATGGATGGAACTATTACGTAATTAGTGTGTTACTACGAGTTATAAATTATCTTCCATCTTCTTCAATATTATTCTTTATTCTGCTGAATGAATGATTTGTTATACATTGATGCAGGCAAACTCTATTTTTGGCACACATTTTCACTGTATTTTTCATTTAATCTTCCCAATATCGTTGATGTTTTGTTGAAAAGTATATATTTTATTAGTAAGAACTGAACTATTTTGTCATCAGCTAAGTTTTATTTTTTCCACAAGACATTGATGATGTAAATTGTAAATTATTACGAGAACACATCAGATCGTGAAATAAGCACACCTATGTAATATACTTTTCTTTTTCACTCTTCGTGGACTGCCAACTGATCTGCAGGGTCCGACACCACAATTGATCATAGTAAGTTTTATGGATATTATATTGTACATGTTATAGAACGTTTCACGAAAGGGTTCCCTTAGAAATGACGATCTTTATTTTCATCATAAGAGTTTAAACTTTTTCGTGGAATTGTTTTTTAAATAGTGCTTAAGGGTTTCAAAATAATACGTCCTTTATGTAAGGCAATTGGTTTGGGTTATATTTTTATGCTGTACTACTTATATTTTATCTATAATATTATTTTTTGGCTTGTTACACGGTTATTGAGAACGCTTGTATGCACGCTTGACATGCGCACTTTGGTTTTAATTAATGAAGATTTATTGATAGAAAAATAGCTATGTTTTGCTCAGATGTAATCCATTTAAATCCCCTAATTATATATCAAAAGAACTGTGAGCGTAGTAATTTGATAAAAGTTTGATAATAATAATTTGCCAGTCACATCGTTAAGTATCGACTTGAGTCGAGTGCTCTTTAACAATAACGAGGCTGCTATCAAAAGTCTTAGTTTATTGTTAAAGAGTAGATTTATTATGCACGTGAATCCTCTATTAGCAATTTTAGTTACTTATGGAATGGGACGGCTAACAATTGTATATTATTGCTAATCGCTTATACTTGATATTTTATATGTTATTGAATTTGATTAATCTGCTACCTTCTGTTGACCTTCCATTTGGGTCGAGTTGATCGAAAGTGTTTGGATTTTCGTTCGACTCGACCTCGATCAATCTCAAAATATGGATCCAAACTTAATTATGTAAAGTATTTGCTAATTATCATACCATCTAACATTATCTCTATCATAATTTCACGCTGCTAAGAGCAATGGACCAACCTTTGAGGTAAATACGGCGCATTTTCATTTTCGTTGTTTTATTAACAGCTTGGTAACATGTTACTGTAACTTTGAAGTAATGTTTTAATGTCTTAATGTTCGCTTGTTGTGGTTTTATGCTCGAGTCTTTTCATTGAAAACATTGCTTATTGTTTTTGCTATTGATAATCATAGCATGGATATAATTGAGCCGTGATTGGTTCTGAAACAATTTGCATGAAATTAGTTCCCCAGACTAAGTCGTAAATATTTATCATTCCACAGGGAGAATTAGAACAACAATTGTTGCAAGCGAATCCGATATTAGAAGCATTTGGTAATGCTAAAACAGTCAAAAACGACAATTCATCGCGTTTTGTAAGTATTGTAGAAAATTTTATTCTCATTCCGCTATTTACGAAGGAAATTATTTCATGAAGAATTCTGTTTCAGGGTAAATTTATAAGAATCAATTTCGACGCATCAGGCTTTATCGCCGGTGCGAATATCGAGACATATCTGTTAGAAAAATCAAGAGCGATCAGACAAGCGAAGGACGAGAGAACATTCCATATCTTCTACCAGCTTCTATCAGGGGCGACTCCACAACAACGGGCTGAGTACATTCTAGAAGATCCCAAGAGTTATTTTTTCCTCACAAATGGAGCGTTGCCAGTACCCGGTATTGATGATTCCGCCGAGTTCCAAGCGACGATTAAATCCATGAACATAATGGGAATGAATCAAGAAGACTTTAATTCAATATTCAAAATAGTATCAGCTGTTCTTCTTTTTGGTTCGATGCAGTTCAAGCAAGAGAGAAATTCGGATCAGGCGACACTTCCCGATAATACAGTCGCGCAAAAGATTGCTCATTTGCTTGGTAACTTTCTTTTTATTAATCTCCTAACCTCAAAATTGTACTCCTAATGTTTACATACATTTTCATTTGTTTTACAGGTCTATCTGTCACGGACATGACAAAAGCTTTCTTAAAACCGAGAATCAAAGTAGGTCGTGATTTCGTTACGAAAGCGCAAACAAAAGAACAAGTAGAATTCTCAGTTGAAGCTATCAGTAAAGCTTGCTATGAAAGACTTTTCAGATGGCTCGTTAATAGAATCAACAGATCTTTGGACAGAACTAAGAGACAAGGGGCCTCGTTCATCGGTATCCTCGATATGGCTGGTTTCGAAATCTTCGAATTGAACTCCTTTGAGCAGCTGTGTATTAATTACACTAATGAAAAGCTGCAACAGCTTTTTAACCACACTATGTTCATTTTGGAACAAGAAGAGTACCAGAGGGAAGGCATTGAATGGAAATTCATCGACTTCGGCCTAGACTTGCAGCCAACAATAGACCTTATTGACAAACCAATGGGAATAATGGCCCTTATTGACGAAGAATGTTGGTTCCCAAAGGCAACGGACAAAACGTTCGTTGAGAAATTGGTCTCCGCTCATTCCGTACATCCTAAATTCATGAAGACTGACTTCCGTGGCGTCGCAGATTTTGCAATAATCCATTACGCTGGTAAAGTCGATTATTCCGCAGCGAAATGGTTAATGAAGAATATGGATCCTTTGAATGAGAACGTCGTCTCACTTTTGCAATCATCGCAGGATCCATTTGTATGCCACATTTGGAAAGACGCTGAAATCGTGGGCATGGCACAACAAGCGATGACTGACACGCAATTTGGTGCTAGAACGAGAAAGGGAATGTTCAGAACAGTTTCACAGCTATACAAGGAGCAGTTGACGAAGCTAATGGCTACTTTGAGAAACACAAACCCGAACTTCGTCAGGTGTATCATACCGAATCATGAAAAGAAGGCGGGTAAAATCGAGGCGCCCCTTGTTCTGGATCAGCTTAGGTGCAACGGTGTGCTAGAAGGAATTAGGATATGCAGACAGGGATTCCCCAATAGGATACCATTCCAGGAGTTTAGACAGAGATATGAACTACTCACTCCGAATATCATTCCCAAAGGGTTCATGGATGGAAAGAAAGCATGTGAGCGTATGATTGAAGCACTAGAACTCGATCACAATTTGTACCGTGTCGGACAATCCAAGATATTCTTCAGAGCTGGGGTGCTCGCGCATTTAGAAGAGGAGAGAGATTACAAAATCACGGACTTAATTGTGAACTTTCAGGCCTTCTGTAGAGGCTTTTTGGCGAGAAGAAACTATCAAAAGAGACTGCAACAACTCAATGCTATCAGGATTATCCAGAGAAATTGTGCTGCATACTTGAAGTTAAGGAATTGGCAGTGGTGGAGGCTGTACATAAAGGTAAGTAATTTTTGTAAAGTTTTATATAAACGGAAGTTATGTGAAAACAAAGTCACAATTTACTTATATTCCTTTCTTGTTTTGAAAACAGTCTAGTACTTACGTTAAGCATATTATAATTACTTGTGACTTTCATCACACAGAGTAAAACTGTAGTTTTAACATTTCTATCCTTATACTCTCAGGTGAAACCCTTGTTGGAAGTGACGAAACAAGAAGAGAAGTTGACGCAAAAAGAGGACGAGCTCCGTCAGATCCGCGACAAGCTGGACAACCAGATGAAGAGATGCCAGGAGTTCGAGGACAAGTACCAGCAGGCCAGTGCTGAAAAGACTCAACTTGCAGAACAGCTGCAGGTATTAGCTCATTTGATGTTGTATTTGTTTCGTTTACAAAATTTGCTTAGTTAATTTTAGAGATTTATCAAAGTTCTAATAAATCTAATAAATTATCAAAAAAATTATGTGTTGATTCGTCGAAAAAATCCTTTGTCCAACAAAGCTTTTTAATTATACTAAAAAAATTGTTAATAATTATTTTACACGTAGTGTGGTACTGTTCGCTCTCACGTGTCATTATATAAGCATTTGACCGTCTTATTGTTTCCAGGCGGAATTAGAACTATGTGCAGAAGCCGAAGAGAGTCGAGCGCGTGCGGCGGCCAGGAAGCAAGAGCTGGAGGAACTCCTACACGACCTGGAGGGGCGCATAGAGGAGGAGGAAGAGCGCTCCAACGCGCTGCAGCAAGAGAAGAAGCGGCTGCAGCTTAACATACAGGTAAAATACTATAATAGTCTGTCCTCGTTGTTAAAAATGATCATGAGATTAGAAAAAGGTTTTATTTTCATAGATTTAAAAAAAAAAAGTAATGTTTTTTTTAATATTTAGTGCCATTGATATACCATTTCATCCCGATGCAAATTAGTATTATAAATTATCTTATGAAAACATTAAGCGTAGAGTCCCATGGATTTTAAACTCTATTCATATGTGCATAAACGTTAATTAACTCTTGCTGTCGTACTCAAGAAAATTAAATGTACAATTTTGTTGAGAGCTTTAGCTTGATTATCCAATGTTCTACAGAGAGCATCATATAAATATCTAGCAAAATTAATTTCAATATATATTTCGCCAGGACCTGGAGGAGCAGCTGGAAGAAGAAGAGGCAGCTCGTCAGAAGCTGCAGCTGGAGCGCGTTCAGTGTGATGCTAAGCTCAAGAAGTTGGAGGAGGACCTGGCCCTTACCGAGGACACCAACCAGAAACTCACCAAGGAGAAAAAGGTACTTTCTGACCCCTTATTGACACTTAGATGTTTTTTTTATAGAATAGGGTGCAAACGGGCATGTAGCTCATCTAATAAGTGATCAGCGCCGCCAGCCGCCAGCAACACCAGAGGGTTTGCAGGTGCGTTGCCGGCCTTTAAGGAAAGTGTAGGCTCGATTCTTGAATGTTCCTAAGTCATATCGGTTGGGAAAAATTGCCGGTGACTGCTTATTTATTAGTTCTTATTGTACAGTTAAGTAATATAATCTGTATCGTCAAATTTTTTGTATGGTTTATTAATAGCAAAAAACTATCAAATCAAAATGGTATAATTTGCTATTCCTGTAAAATATTTGGTGAAATTTAACTGTTTCGTAAGCCACCTCCTTGAACAACTTGGTATTATTGATAAGGATAGGCAGATCATCTGTGTCCCAGGTGATGCTGAGTTTAATGATAGACACAGTGTTAGTTCATAGACAAGGACATAAGAGATATTGTACGATTAAAAATAATGTATGTTGGAAAGGCTATTAATGGTAAAATCATATTCACATTACAATGTGGTGTTCTAGATACTAGAAGAGCGCGCAAATGATTTGTCCCAAGCGCTGGCTGAGGAAGAAGAGAAGGCGAAACATTTGAGCAAGCTGAAGACCAAACAGGAGTCTGCTATAGCTGAGTTGGAAGAGAAGCTACTTAAGGTATGTGTTCTTAATCTCAAGAGATCTTAGTCAAATGGTAGTCAAGTAACTATTTACGTTAGAACATGCGTTTTTACAAACGAACTAAACTACTTATTTTATATTACCAGCGTAGATTCCTTGTTTTTTTTATATTCTACCATTTTCATAATTACTTTATCCTATTTTGAATATTGGTTTCAAAAAAATATAATTTTTTGTATGTCGTAGGACCATCAATTGAGACAAGAGGTGGAGAGGGCCAAGCGAAAGATAGAGACAGAGATACAAGACGTGAAAGAGCAGCTCATTGAGAAGAAAGCTCAGATTGAGGAGCTACAGATTGTACTGAGTGAGTATCACTTATTTTCATATTATTTTATGAAGCTAATTTAAAACTGATTTCTTATCGAATGAAGAACTATGAGTTCACTGAGACTAGAAAAATAATTTAGTATTTACTTTCATTATTAAAAATAAGCTTGATCTGTAAATAACAGATTTTTTTTCTGTAACTGGAACAGCTGGTGCACCATAATAAATAAAATGCGTTGAATATTTTGAGAAAAAAACGTAGAGTAGATTTTTGCTCCATGTATTTTTTTCTTATTTTATAGGTCTTGAATATAAGTCTGTATTGTTTTTGTTAGAATAAAGTTGTATAATAATTGTTTAAATTTGCAGCCAAACGTGAGGAGGAGCTGGCCGCCGCCATCAGCCGCGCGGACGAGGAGAGCGCGATGCGCGCGTCCGCGCAGAAGGCGGCGCGCGAGGCGGAGGCGGCGCTGGCCGAGGCGCACGATGACCTGGAGGCCGAGCGGAACGCGCGGACCAAGGCCGAGAAGCTGCGCCGGGACCTCAACGAGGAGCTGGAGGCGCTCAAGAGCGAGCTGCTGGACTCGCTCGACACCACCGCCGGTTAGTACGAGGTCGTTATGTATCGCGCGAGGCGGAGGCGGCGCTGGCCGAGGCGCACGACGACCTGGAGGCCGAGCGGAACGCGCGGACCAAGGCCGAGAAGCTGCGCCGGGACCTCAACGAGGAGCTGGAGGCGCTCAAGAGCGAGCTGCTGGACTCGCTCGACACCACCGCCGGTTAGTACGAGGTCGTTATGTATCGCGCGAGGCGGAGGCGGCGCTGGCCGAGGCGCACGACGACCTGGAGGCCGAGCGGAACGCGCGGACCAAGGCCGAGAAGCTGCGCCGGGACCTCAACGAGGAGCTGGAGGCGCTCAAGAGCGAGCTGCTGGACTCGCTCGACACCACCGCCGGTTAGTACGAGGCCTGGTGCTTAAAGATGCAAGGCCCATTATTGTTTTCATGGTGAATAAAAATAATAATTAACTAGAAATACTGATCGTGAATGGAAAATTGGAAAGCTTAAAGACCGAGAGTCCCAGCAACTGGAAATACTCATGTTGCGCTCCATTACGCTGATCACTGCAGTGGGTAAAGGTCTCAATACTCAATTCTGAGGAAACTGAATGGAGAGAGAGAAAGAGAAAAATAATGACAGCAATCACATATCGTCGCGTCGGTTCAAAAGTAAAACTCACTAAATGTCATTTTGAATAAAAATATTTTTTACTAGTATTGCTTATTTTAAGCGTACATCCTTAGATGTTTGTTCTTGCACTAAGCAGTTGCAGTACTTGCAGTAGCACTTGCAGTAGAACTTTGTTCTTGCACTAATTGCGTATTGTGGTCCATAACAAAACTATGAAGCGCAATACACTCTTAGTAATTGGTGCTTCTCGTAGAGCTTCTCAATTAAAACAAGCAATAATAGACAACATTTTTGATGAAAATTACACTTAGTGAGTCACTTCCATTTAAATAAGTATTATGAAATATAGCAACATCGGATACCAATAGGACTAGACATTGTAAACTAGGAATATTGACATAATTTTTATTACTTTTTTAGCCCAACAAGAGCTCCGTTCGAAACGCGAACAGGAAGTGGCTGTTTTGAAGAGGAGTCTCGAAGAGGAGGCTGCTTCCCACGAGGCTACGATCGCGGAACAGCGTCACAAGCACTCCCAAGAGTTGCAGCTCCTCAATGAACAGCACGAGCAACTCAAGAAGACTAAAGCTGGTGAGTTATTTGATTTGATTACAACAGAATAGGAAAATAATTCTATTACTTGAAGCAAGCGGTAGCTATAGCCATGAGAATGCATCTTCTCTGCTCAAACTAACCAAAGTTTACTGAAGTATGAGGTGCTGATATAGTGTTTAGTAGTGTTGAAGTTAGTTGGGATCACAGAACACTAAAAATAAGTAGAAGAGCGATGTAGGCGTGGCACGCGTGTAACAAATTAGCACGGTGGCGCTTAATCGATCACAGTTAGCCAAAATTATCCGTATATCTTTCACATAAAGTTTAGTTTAGTAATTATATATTAGTTTGTTTTAATATTACAACGTATGTGTATGTACTTTGTGTGCTAAGCCAAAGTAACCGTTATCGTAGTTTTGAGTTAAATAAAAACAACAAATCGAAAAAAAATTGTAACTGTGCAGTGTTAAATACTCCATTAATTTGTGTGAATTTGGTGACAGTCGATCCAGTACAAATTATGACACATTGCACTTTTACTTCTTCTGTTCTGTGGTTGGGATCAACTTGAGAATAATTATATGGCTGGTATACACTTTGATTAGTCAAGTGTCAAGTGTTTAGTGTTTAGTATGTAGAGTGATTAGTGTTAAGTGATTAGTAATGTCCTATACTGTTTATTAGGCAGTGTTTAGTTCATTTAAAAAATAGACAATATTTTGCCTGTATACACACTGATACTAATAATTAACAAAAAAAAACCAGTGAATATGTATGAGCCCATTCGCAATGTAGTTAATGAAATATTGAATGTGCTTGCGTTACACATTCGAGAAGAAATTGAGTTGGAATTGAGGAGACCACCTCGATTATGGATAGCTAGGAGAGAAGGTGTAAGCCTCCTTCGCCCCAAAATTTTCTAAAAGCATTTCAGCAGCTATGGTTTGCAGAGCTGCGTCTCTGGCTTATTTATATAAAGATTTACATTATATAAACACGCATGTTGAACATATAACTCCACAAATTTGTGGGTTACGGATTCGATCCACCTAGTATTTCATTCACAACAACAGAAGAAACGAACACGACACTGTTGACTTAACAGGCACGCACGTCCCGACGTGTTTAGTTCGTGTTTAGTGCAAGTGAGGGGTGGAGGCGGGACGCGCGGGAGGAGCCACTCGCAGAAAAAATAGAACTCATGGCTGGTATACACTTTGATTAGTCAAGTGTCAAGTGTTTAGTGTTTAGTATGTAGAGTGATTAGTGTTAAGTGATTAGTAATGTCCTATACTGTTTATTAGGCAGTGTTTAGTTCATTTAAAAAATAGACAATATTTCGCCTGTATACACACTGATACTAATAATTAACAAAAAAAGACCAGTGAATATGTATGAGCCCATTCGCAATGTAGTTAATGAAATATTGAATGTGCTTGCGTTTCACATTCGAGAAGAAATTGAGTTGGAATTGAGGAGACCACCTCGATTATGGATAGCTAGGAGAGAAGGTGTAAGCCTCCTTCGCCCCAAAATTTTCTAAAAGCATTTCAGCAGCTATGGTTTGCAGAACTGCGTCTCTGGCTTATTTATATAAAGATTTACATTATATAAACACGCATGTTGAACATATAACTCCACAAATTTGTGGGTTACGGATTCGATCCACCTAGTATTTCATTCACAACAACAGAAGAAACGAACACGACACTGTTGACTTAACAGGCACGCACGTCCCGACGTGTTTAGTGCAAGTGAGGGGTGAAGGCGGGACGCGCGGGAGGAGCTACTCGCAGAAAAAATAGAACTCACTTGTAAATACTGTACTTCGCTAAACACTATACACTTAACACTTAACAGAAACTGTCCGAACGTGTTTTTTGCTAAACACTTAACACTAAACAAGCCACTCGCACTAATCACTAATCAAAGTGTATACCAGCCATCACTTGTAAATACTGTACTTCGCTAAACACTATACACTTAACACTTAACAGAAACTGTCCGAACGTGTTTTTTGCTAAACACTTAACACTAAACAAGCCACTCGCACTAATCACTAATCAAAGTGTATACCAGCCAATATCGTTAGTGTAAACTACGCTTAAATTTCAAGATTTCTGTCTCTGGCCATTACGTAAAATTTCCTAATTCAAACACCTGTCAAGTCATCCCTGACATCCGTTATCATATTTTAGATTGGCCTTTCAAACCTTTTATATCGTTTATCGTAAATTTTGAATGTTGTTTTATTTTTTTATACAATGGCTAACAAGGAGCGTAGGCAGAAGAATGTCAAGTTCGGTCTATCGAAGGACGATAATTATGAGATTGAGAACTTGTGTCCTTGCGACGAGGGCAGCGGGTTCAGTTCGAAGCGCGATTACTGGCAACACATGTGCCAGGAAACCCTGCCTGATATTAAACAAGATGTGACTATGCACTGTAGATGTTAGTCTATTATTTTAATCATTCAATATTAAATGTATCTTAAAAAATCTACCACATGCTGAAGCCCTTTACTGTTCCTCTTATTTTTTTTACCAATCTTGTTTTCTTTTTTTTTTTCTTTTTTCGCAAATAACCAATACAGGAAACAACTAATTATAAGACATGTATAAAATGTACCTAAATTGTATCCAATAACCAGTCATTTTCTAAATGAATAACAAGATACTCGCCTCTCAAAAATTTCATGTAACAACATCATATCATTTGTCATCATAGAATCCATAAAACCGAATATGTCTATTGGAGACAATAGTGGCCAATCATTACTAGGTGAACCGGTCTTGATTGAAGAAAGATTGACTGATTAACAAAACTATTACATATTGTTGTGTTTGTTAAATGTGTTGTCATTATGTGACTATTTTGACACATTAATTTTTTAAATATAAAAAAAAAAGATTTTAATTATATGATCTAATACAGCTCTAGAGAAAGCGAAACAAACGTTGGAAGCGGAGAACGCGGATCTGGCGACCGAGCTGAAGAGCGCGAGCGCGGCGCGAGCGGACGGCGAGCGGCGCCGCAAGCAGGCGGAGGCGCAGCTGGCGGAGCTGGCCGCCAAGCTGCAGGAGGTCGAGCGGACGAGGTAGGCCGGTGTTGCCATTGCATATAGTATAAAAAAACCTATGTTACTCACTGATAATGAAGCTTTCTATTGGTGAAATTGGTGATTTTTTTTGGAAAACATAAATAAGACAAGTAATATTTTTAATTAAACTGGAATAATGTTTTACGTTTCCGTTTTTTCATATATTTTTTTTAATTTGTCTCTGTTGTAATCTTTTAATTTAATCCATCTCAATTTAATTTAACTCAATTAGAATATACAGGAAAAAAATAAGGATAATTCAAGATTGATTTTTTATTGCTATACTTACACACTGCAGGTCTGAAATATCGGAGAAATGCATCCGGCTGCAGAGCGAAGCAGAACAAGCTCTCCAACAGCTGGAACAAGCGGAACTGAAGGCTTCGGCCGCGGCCAAGCACGCCGCCACCGCCACCGCGCAGCACGCCGAGGCGCAGGTGGGTAGCGCCGCGCAGGACATACTATACTATAGGCCATATTCACCACTTCAGTATCCTTCATTGTACCAAAAAAAAGGTGTAACGAACAAATAACTAATAATACGTCCAGAATAGTTTAACTGCAACTATCTTCCCAAATATTAACAACTACATATTTCCGTTGTTCAGCTTCGTAGAGCGCTGTCTCTGTTTCAAAAAGATTTGTTTGTTTACTGTACATGTTCTGCTGATTGCGGCGTGCAAAATTATCATTGATAATTGTATAATTGTATTAAAATATCGAAACACAAATCATCAATGTCGTAAAAAGTAAAATGTACGATTTATTCACTCTATACCCGCTATTTGGAGTGCATTATAAAATAATGCACTCCAAATACACCCGTTAGCTTATAAATATATATAAATTTTATACTTCTCATTCTATGACTATACAATGGAACGAACATTAATATTCAACTAGATGTATGAATATTAATATTTTTTTTGATGATTTACAGACTCTCCTGGAAGAGGAGACAAAACAGAAGCTGGCGCTTCAAACTCGGTTGCGCAACGTGGAGCAACAGCTGGAGCAGGCGCGCGATCAGCTCGAAGAGGAGGAAGAGGCTAAGAGAAACTTCGAGAAACAGGTTCGGGACGCTATGATCTATCCTACATATATTCATTTTATTGTGATTTCTCAATGGCATTGGTGTTTAAATTCTGTAATTTTTAAATTGAAAGAAAATACTTATCACTACAATGGTTAGGAAATGATGAATATGACCCTGTTTTTTATTTTAATTCACCGTTAATTCATTATTTATGCCAGAAAAATCGTAGTTATAAATTTTAAAATAATATAAACTATGTAATTTTTAAGGAACTGTTTAAATTTCAAAGAAGATAACCATCATAGAGCAACACGGGCCACCGGCGAACCGGAGGGGAGTAGCCATAGCGTTCGTTAGCGATACCAAACTGTCTGTCATTTTTTGCGGGGGGAAACCTGCGCTATGTGTGCGTACTCAAGTTCGCACACACAAGCAATCGTCTGTCACTACGAAACTCACACCGTGACAATTAAAAAATACACTAACAATTTCACACACACATTTAAACATTCCGTGTCATAACAGTATAATTAAATGGCGCAACTACACTGACAAGTCCTTTTAGCCGTAGTTGCAACAACTGTCGATACGCAGTATCGATAATTGCAAGAACTGGGTTAGGGAAATTAGGTTTATAAGCGATACAAAGGACTTAATTTATTACGTACTACAATAATACAAAATGAACTTGTCGGGTAATGCGCACGTAGCAGGTCACGGAGAGTGGACCATGAGTTGGTACATAATAAAATCTTAGAAATAATTTTAAAAATACTTCGTTATTATATATATTTCATGTATCCCTTAAAGGAGATGGAAACGATTACATAAAACTTTGGGCCCCCAATGTTACAATATGAAATTGATGTGAATTAATAGATTGAGACTTAACAGTCCTTCGATGAAAATTCTATTAGTTTTGACAATCTGAGAGCCGAGTTATTAGAGTTTTAAGTAGTAAAAGTAAGGTTATGTTACAATCAATAACTGACATAAATATATCATAAATCTGTGATCAATGATATTTGTAGTTGTCAAATCGTAACAATTCCTAAATGACGACAATCGGGAAAGCACTCAGACTCAAAACGTTGAAAACACGAAACGAATTAACACAGAGTAAACAACTGTCATGCGGCATGCCAATGACAGACTAAAATAAAAGATCGATTTTAATCGATAAAAAATCGATAATCATGTATATTAATTTTCTTTAATTAATAATTTATATTTTATTAAATAACATAACTGTAATTATATGTAATATATTGTATTTAAAGTGCATTTAATTACTTTTGAGTTAATTACCTTGTCCAAAGGTTTTTTTTTGTGATTGTGTAATCGATTCAATTAATCGAGAATCTCAGGAAAACTATATTTCTCCTCTCCCAGATTGAGAATTGAGCTGATTTTTTATATTATAAGATTAAAAATATGTCATTTTTAGATCATATCGCAATTATTAAATTTGGGCCCACAATTTTCCATATCCTTTGGATTTTTAGGAAATAAAAAAAACATTATGGTTGAAGTTTACACTAAGTGATTTTAATAAATGTGCTAACGCGCGTAAGTATTATATTATATTTTAACAATGTATATTTTCACAATATAATATTTGAATCAGAAAATTTAATCTCAAAACTGTCTCTGTATAGAAGACTCCTTTGCCATTTTTTTTCGATAACTTAAAACAATCCGATAACAACACTATCGCTCGGTGACAGCGACTTCTCGGAAATAAACTCGGATCAGTCGCTCGACAGATCCGTGTATTGTATGAGGGCTCATACAATACGCGGATCTGTCGAGCGACTGTGTTTGTAAAAAAATCCGAATCAACACGACCGATAATATTGTAATATTTTAAGTTTTAAAGAAGTAAATAGTAATAATATGATTAAAAAATACCTACATATGAAAGGTAACGCTATCTTTTTGTAAATTTGACGTGGCAGATATTTTTTGGCAACAAGAAACACAAACAATTCGGCATTTTTTAGGAGGTCGATTCAGTCGCGCATCTGGATTTAGTCTAGTGAAAAGTGCGGCTACAACTAGTTTTATTGTACGCATAGGACCATTTGGACTTGTACTTTGACAGAGGGGAACGCCTGCGTATGGCTACTCCCCTCCGGTTCGCCGGTGGCCCGTGTTGCTCTATGATAACCATGGATCTTAGATACACCTATCTTATCCCAATACTTTTTTTTTAATAACTGTTTTTTATATATTAAGAATGACTATTCTAACGGTATTATTCGTTCGATCTAGGTGACAGCGCTCACCCAGCAGGTGGTGGAAGCTAAGAAGAAGGCTGAGGAGGAGGCGGAAGTAGCTGCAGTGCTGGAAGAGCAACGCAAGAAGCTGAGCAAGGATATCGAAGCGCTGCACAGACAGCTGGACGAGCTGCGGCAGGCCAACGACAAGCTGGATAAAAGTTAGTATACCTATCCTTTATTCGAAACTGGAAAAACGCGGCAAATAAAAAAAAATAATGTAGATATGGTTTGAAATATTCATGGTTGTAAATATGAAGTAGGCTTACAACACATTGTTGATTGATGTATGCGATTAGAGATCAATATGTAATGGACAATTTATATTATTCTCAGGTAAAAAGAAGATCCAGGCAGAGTTGGAGGACACGAATATAGAGCTAGAGGCGCAGCGCGGTAAGGTGCTCGAACTGGAAAAGAAACAGAAGAGCTTCGATAAGGTATAACTTTACTCCTGTAGTTATAATCAAACTTACGTCTTTTATAAAATTTTGTTTGAAAAATTGTTTTTAATTTTTTCTTGACTGTGCTCCAGTATTTCAACAAGACATTTTAAATCTTTCGTTTATATGACGTACTTTGTTGTTATAAGCTCCGCGTATTATTTATCGTGTTATTTGTATGTAGGTTGTGGCGGAGGAGCGGAGCGTGGCGGAGCGGTACGCGGCGGAGCGGGACGCGGCGGAGCGGGACGCGCGGGACAAGGAGACCCGCGTGCTCAGCCTCACTAGGGAACTAGATGACGCCGCTGAGAAGGTAGGACTTGCACATTTTTTTACATCAGGTTTCGACAGACTGCATGATATTAGAAGTAAGCTTCGTTATCAGGTGGAATTTTTTGATATCCCCTCACCTATTTAGTGCCCGAAGTGACCAACGTTGACGAGAAAATCTTTCATAGAAAATTATAAAAGTTAAACTTCCGAATATTTTGGTTTTGGTAGGTCGCTCAATGTCAACGACTCCTACATATTTGTGGTCTGCGCGTTCCGATTCTTCCAAATTTGTATGTCACTTCACCTTTATAGTTCTTAAAACTATATTATTAACATGTAATAGTTGAAAAAAAAATTGACGGAACATCCTTGTAAAATAGCACTACGCTTTGTATTGTTGATATATTTAAATGAAAATATGAAATAGACTCAATAACGTGTTGTTCTTGACGATTGGCCAAATATTTTTTTAAAACAGCGTACTATTTAGTTTATAATATCGTTGTTGCGACATGAACTTACACAGTTCCTCATCTATAACACTCGTCAAATGTCCTAACAGATCGAGGAGTTGGAACGTTCCAAACGTCTCCTGCAGTCGGAGCTGGACGAGCTGGCGAACACGCAGGGCACGGCCGACAAGAACGTGCACGAGCTGGAGAAGGCCAAGCGCGCGCTGGAGTCGCAGCTGGCCGAGCTGAAGGCGCAGAACGAGGAGATCGAGGACGACCTGCAGCTCACCGAGGACGCCAAGCTCAGGCTGGAGGTCAACATGCAGGCGATGAGGGCGCAGTTCGAGAGAGATCTGCAGGTAAACACAGATAACTACTGCTATCTAATACCATTTAAGCCCTTGGCTAAATATATCAATTGCCGTGCCCATAGCCCGACTACGAACTATTGAATAATCGTTTTAGTTATACCACGCAGTTTATAGGACAAAAATAGAACAAAAAAACGTGCATGTTCTCTGTCGCAGAAATACGACACGGGCGGTAGGGGCACGGAAATATTTGTCGCACACAAACGGCCAAAAGGTTAATGTTAAATTTATTTTCTCGTCTTGTTGTGCAACATCTTATTTATATTCATAAAACATTTTTTAAATAACGAGTTGTCTGAAAGAAATATGTAAACATATTTAACGCTGATTTATTTTAAAGTTTTCTGTACTTTTTAGCAATAAAATATTTACTAATTTTAAAGGTTATTTCCTTGACACTTCTGCTTAGGTTGCCTAAACGCTACTCTTTTTAATTTACGACAGCCTGATGAGCAGTGGCAGAAGCTGTTATTACGGTTTGCATGATAGAAAGATAATAATATAAATGTGTGGTTCTCAGGCGAAGGAGGAGCAAGGCGAGGAGAAGCGGCGCGGCATCGTGAAGCAGCTGCGCGACCTGGAGGCGGAGCTGGAGGAGGAGCGCAAGCAGCGCGCCGCCTCCCTCGCGCTGCGCAAGAAGCTCGAGGCGGACCTCAAGGACGCCGAGCAGGCGCTGCATCTCGCTAACAAAGTCAGTGCTGGTTCTATGTATCACATTCACTTTACCGGACATGTAGATCGCAGATGTGTATTTATTGAATACCATGTGTATATTCTGAATGGGATGTATGAAGGTAAAAGGTAATGAAGGTAATGAATTCTACACACTCTGAATTCGATGTATACTCTTTTGAATGTGATGTATATTATGTCACCGGATAATTGTACGAACCTTTCGTTTATAGTTTATCGCCTAAATTTATAAACGCCCAAAAGATTATACACAGACTATAAATAGACGAGCCAACAATGAGTTTACAATTTCACTTTTTTTCAAATTGTATTTTTATACGTGAATTAACCATTGTTTAGCTATCGAAGTTATACACTCTGAATTCGATGTATACACTCTGTTTGTGATTTATACTCCATTAATATAATGTGTACACACCGAATGATACGTTTATTAATTTAAAATCCACCGTACCCCAGGTGAAAGAGGACGCAGTGAAACAAGCGAAGAAGCTAACGGTCCAGCTGAAGGAGGCGGTGCGCGAGGCGGAGGAGGCGCGCGCGGGGCGGGAGGAGGCGGCGGGCGTGGCGCGCGAGGGGGAGCGGCGCGTGAAGGCGCTCGAGGCGGAGGCGATGCAGCACGCCGAGGAGCTGGCGGCCGCCGAGCGCGCGCGGCGCCACGCCGAGTGCGAGCGGGACGACCGCGACGACGAGCTCACCGCCGCCGCCGCCAAGGTACCGCGCTAGGAGTGGGCGTTTATTCAACAAGCGGCTTTTTTTAGCCGCTTTTCTAACGTTAACGAATTAGCTGCTTTTCGTTTACCGCAAAAGTCGCTTAATATATTAACTGTTTCATTCAACGATTTTCGAACGCAACGCGCAGACATTCAATGCGTAGTCGCTAACTGCAAACCAGCTAATAAAATTAGTTGCTTTTTTAACAGGTTATCAGTTTGTAATTTACAGTTTCATTTCGTTAACACTAAAACCGTCAACGACCTACCTAATGATATTTTATCGAATTAAAACGCGATTTATTCATTTATCACGTTTGAACACGATTTAAATTCGTGATACTAGTTTTATTTAAAAAACTGTGCAAAAGTTTATCTCCAGTCATTTATAAAGATCCGTACGATTTATGTAAATATTTTTAATATTTTTTTTAGTCTTATGGTATTTTTATTTTTTATATATTGCATAATATTGTATCACTTCGCTACAGAATATCTAAAATTCAAACTTTTGCAGATGTCACCATACCTAAATATTTTATTGCCATACCTATTGCCCACTAACCAACTAGTGGAGGAATCTTTAATATTTTGTTTTTGTACAGGTCACGCTTCTAGTCGATGAGAAGAAACGTCTTGAAGCCAGGATAGCGGCTCTCGAAGAGGACCTGGATGAGGAGCAGTCGAACAACGAGATACTCAACGACAGGCTTAGGAAATCACAGGTGGGTTGATACCTCTCCACTATAGAATGCTAAGCAGAGACGGAAAATATGAGAGATTTATAAGAATTTTGACTTTAAAACCTGTATTTAGTCAGTAAACGCCAAGGTCGATTTGAGCAGGATACCTATAAGTATATTAATTCCTTTTTTTTCTATAATATATAAATATAAAAAGCAAGAAGATACTAGATTTTTGAGATTTTGATAGTTTTGATTTTTAATATTAAAAATGAACCAGAACAGTCTAGATTAATTGTATTAGGCAGTTTCTATTGTGTTTAATGTGTGTGTATGGGTGGTGTATAATGTGTGTGAGGATGGTATAATATTATGGCTATGCATATACTTGCATTGATATGAGGCAATAACCTAAGTTCTCATTATTATGTGAGGGCTTTCAATTAGCTCCTCCACCTAATTAAAATTTTTAGTCACCAGCTATTTGAAGTTTAATTTTTTGATACACATAACACAACAAACAGATTGTCTAGTTACACCTCTTAGCTCGTTACAGCTATGTATTTCATTGTAGATATAATGTTTGTATCGATATAATTTCCAGAACCAAATCGAGCAGTTAACGATGGAGCTAGGAACCGAGAAGTCCGCCACACAGAAGCTGGAGAGCGGCAAGCTGGTGCTGGAGAGACAGAACAAGGAGCTCAAAGCCAAGCTGGCCGAGCTCGAGACCGCCGGCCGCGCTAAGACAAAGGTATACATACACCACACTATACGCTTATATACCAACTATAAATGGTTAAATGTATATAAATATATTTTTATGGATTTTAAAAATATAGTAAAATTGTAGACCATTGGTCATACATTTTAAAGGTCTTGCGCCAACTTTCTGTTTGTATCCAACCCACTCCTAAATTATTCATCCGATTATGATGAGATTGTCGTGAGTTGTTTTGCCTACGCCCGCGAAGTGAAACTCGTTTAGATGTTCTGGCCAAAAATTTATTTTATATGGCATTGCATAGTACTATCTAGACTTTTAATGTACACTAGTGATATATCCATTGACATAGTATTAAATAGACTTCAGGTCGCATACAAAATTCACGAAAAAAGTAACCTGTTATTTAAACCACGCCCCTTGTCAAATTTTGAAAAAATGACACTGCTCAATGGGAACAAAGAAAAGAGTGAAGTCGAAATATGATTTTATTTGTTACCAAAATATATACATATCTATGTATTATACATACACACTTGACTAACTTCGAAGACTTTGGTATTATTAGTATAGTTTATGAAACACCAATGTGTAAATTATCATGTATCTAATAGGGTACAAAATAATAAATCAACATGAAACGTAAACTATAATATATTTGATAAACAATAATATAATGTTTTATATAAATTGTAATTCGTATTGTTACGAGCTATAATGGTTCGGGATTAATAAACGCCGCTCTTATACACTGAGGATTTATTTATAAAAACAACACAAAAGAAAATAAATAAAATAATGAATTAATTAAAAATTACACTACTACAATTAGAGAAAAACGAAACTAAAACAAAAAACTACAATTACACTACGCACAAAACACTGACTCTTATACTCTTCTGGCTCTTGAACTATCGCACTCGGATCTCTCGTAAATCGCAGAAGTTGATCGCTTGGTATCGCTTTACGAACTTTTGCTATTTGATAGATACTGCCTTAAAACGGCCTGAAATCGTATGTCAGCTTGCTGAAAACGTCTCTAAGTGACTGAAATATACCAGAAATGTTTCTCGAACTTTCTTCAGCCTGTCTCCGTAACAGTATGTTAAATAATAATATCCGCAAAATGAACATACAGATTGGAATGTTTTCTTTTCCGTTTTAGCGTGAAAGCGTAACAAACAAAAATATCACTTTCGCATTTATAATATTACTAAGGATGCTTATCCTAAGATAGTAAGGATTATTTCAGTACAAATCTACTCCATGCATCCACTATTCTGTTACACAATAGTTTGCGCATGTGTTGGCCAACCTTGGCCAAACATTTGTAGCGTTGATTTAAAACAGATAATTTTGTTCAAATTTTGAATTATTTGTTAGTTTAAAAGCTTAAAATATATCTTATTTTATATGTACTAACCAAAAATAAGACTCCGTCCGTAAAATAGGTTTTTCGGGAATTATTTTCGCAATTTTTGAAGACAAACTGCGTCATTGTGAAACGTCTTAATATTGGCCGTGCTTGAAGAGAACTAAACAAAATAGACTCTCAAATTTCAAGTGAGCTGATATTTACCGGCACGGATTTTTTGCGTCGACCCGATATCTAGTATATTGTTGATCGAAGGATATATCACAATTATTGTAAACAATTTATTGCCAAATAAAGATAATTTTTAAATAAATTAATTAATAATGGCTAGTAAGTATATAATATTATGTATTAAAGTTGATGTATCGTTGTATCCAGGGCGTGATAACATCTCTGGAGCTGAAGGTAGTGAACCTGGAGGAGCAGCTGGAGGCGGAGAGCCGCGAGCGCCTCGCGCAGCAGAAGGCCTCGCGCAAGCTGGACAAGAAGATGAAGGAGCTGGTGCTGCAGCTGGACGAGGAGAGGCGGCACGCCGACCAGTACAAGGAGCAGATCGAGAAGGTAACTTACGGCGTTCGCTCTCACTGCCTCAGGGCGGTTTTCAATGGAGAGATTCATGATTTTCTTAATGATGTAGCGACATCTATGATTCGCATCAATACGAAGACGTCTAATCCTGAATCGCGCTATATAAATGTTTCCGAGCTTTGAGTATAATATATACAACATCTCGATATCAACCACTGGGGCCTTAGGGCCGGCCAGTCAGTGGTTCGACTGGTCGAGGATCCTACCTTTAGGTTGTAGGAAGACCACATATAATATTCTCGATTTATTTTTAGCTATTCATTAATTAACGTGAGTTTTTGTCCCATAGATGAACAACCGCGTAAAAGCGCTCAAACGTCAACTTGACGAGTCCGAGGAGGAGGTCCAGAGAGAGAAGGTGGGCAAGCGCAAAGCGCAGAGAGAACTGGAAGACCTGCTCGAGACCCACGAGACCCTCGCCAGGGAGTGCTCCAACTTGCGCAACAAGCTCAGGTAAATACGTTTATATTAAGGCATCATTTATATTAAACTAAGCCATCCGCCCCGGCTTCGCACGGGTGAAATACACAAAAAATATTCTATTGGTGAAATAATTTTTAAAATCGGTGGAGTAGTTTTTGAGTTAAATCGTAACAAACAAATTTTTCCTCTTTATATCTTTCTAATATATAAAATTCTCGTGTCACAGTTTTCGTTGCCATACTCCTCCGAAACGGCTCGACCGATTCTTACCAAATTTTATATGCGTATTCAGTAGGTCTGAGAATCGGCTACTATCTATTTTTCATACCCCTAAGTGATAAGGGTTGTTCACCCTTAACATTTTATTTTTATTTTTGGACGTATTTTTTTTGTTTTTATTTTTTTATAATGTGGCATTAAAAAATACATACAACCCCTGCTTTTTTGTCAAAAAATCTAGACCCGTGCGAAGCCGGGGCGGGTCGCTAGTATTAGTATAGATTTATATTTTTGACTTTCTTCCCATATTCCTGATATACAGAAAATCTAAAAGCGTGTTCATACATACTTATCTCAATTTGGTTTTGAATTTTGTTTTTTTTGGCCAGTATTGCACCTGTTTAGTGGTTTTTAGGTCAACCGTCTTAGAATATTGTTTCTCAAAGTGGATGATGGCGAATACTGAAGTCCAGCCCAAGGGGCGCTATCGAAAGGGTTGATAGTGTTGAGCCACTAGCTTCTTAGACCGCTATACTGGCCACATTTTTTTCTAAACCTATAAGGTTCTTGTTGTAACTTTATAATGGTAAACGATACTCGATTTAATCACATATACACTTTCTTTTTATATATGTCCTCTACACCTTCGCTTCATATCATTTTTACATTAATAACACGTCGTATTATCTGTATATACTCTTGCATAAAAATGTCAAACTTTTTTAAAAAATATTTACAATATCATCTTTGTTATAATCCCAATTCTGATGTTTTATTTTTACATTTATGTGGATAAAATTGGCATTTAGATGGATTTATATGGATATTCAAACATTTTGAGTTAATTATATGAAACAATTATATTGTGTTATACTTGTATAGGCCGACGGTGTCGGAGGATAGTGACTAGCGGGCCACACCACTGAGGTAACGGGGTATGAGGAAATAAACTGACGTTCGCACTGATTAGAGGCATAAATTATGTTTATTTTACTAACTGCTCCCTAAAAACAAATAGTTAATCTTACATTGATTTTAATTAATGTTTCGTCTCTGAGTCATAAATAATAATATTCATTAACTGTCGTCAAATACCAAAAAGCGTCATCTCAACTAAAGTGACTTTCAAGATCGTTGAAATATTATACATATTTAAAAAAAAAACATAGTTGAGATTTCGCTTTTTGTCTTCTTTTAGGCTTTAAGCTTATCATGTTTAAAATTATTGGTGCGAATGAAGGTTTAGCTTATTGAAAGATAAATTGTATGTTTGTGTGTAATCTTGTAACTTTTCGGAGATTAGGGACGAATTGGCGGCTTCTGCTTTGTTCGTTTATTTATTAATTTGAGCATCGTCATTCATTCTTGATTAACTCCTAAGACCCGTATCCCAAGCCAGGACTCAAGTCAAACTCTACTCTTGTGATTTTTTAAAAGGTCAAATTACTGTAGGAGAAAGACACCTTTTGAAAGGTTTCTATACTTAATCCTGAGTTGTGTGTTGGAATGCGGTATTTAGTGACTTATAATTAACTTTTAATAAATCAAATAAAAGCTATACTTAAAATCTCATTCATTAAAAAGCTGATTTTATCATTGTCACAATATATTTTGTAGAAAACTAGTAAAACTTCGAATAAATTCTTGCGAAATGGAGTTTTATGTCAGTATATCATTAATATTATATCAATTTAATACATATGTATTTTCTTTTTCTACATACAAATTGATTTTTTAGCGTTTTATTGTTATTATGTAATATGTAATAAGCGTTAACACTGTATGAGCATACATTTTATTATTAATATAGTTCACCCGTTGTAACATACAGTATAATTAAAATAGATTAGAACACATCACCATTATTTAAAAAAAAATTGTAAAACTACTCAAAAAAACTTCTAATTAAAAATAACATATGTAGATACTTAGATGTCACATTCTATGAATTTAGATTCAAATTTTATCGCGCTTTTTCATGGGTTAGCTGTGATATTATTTTCAAAATTTGTTGCCAGATGCAAACTTGTTCAAACATTTGGTATTTTTAAAATTATCCCGCGAATTACCTTTTTTTTACAAAACGGGTACCATTTACTAAGTGATGTGTATTTTCCAGAAGGCAAGGCGGCGGCGCCATCGGTCTCTCCGGGGCGTCGTCGTCAACGCGGGTGAAGCGGTCGTCCCTCGCCCCGGGACACACGTCCGGGGACGAATCCTTCGACGATGTAAACGACACTGCCAACAGCCTGGAGTGAACCCAACGTTGAGAGTTTTTGACGAGCGACTCTTAGACTATTTTAACTATGTATTATTATTAATTATTCGGTAATTGTTACGTATTAAAATTGCTATCTTTGCGTGTATTTAAATTAATTGTTAAAGCAATAAATTTATTTCGAGTGTGTTTGAAGTACCTAAATAAAAAGATCAAAAAAGGTGGTCAATTTTGACTGAACAAGAATAATAATTTATTAATAAAAAAACTTCTCATCGGTATTTTGACTCGAGCAGCGATGTGTTACGAACACAATGGAAATCGTTTTGACGTTAAAAATATTTAATATTTATTTCATTAAATTAGGTCGCTCGTCCGAAATCTTTGCAATGTGCACGTTTGTACACGGCTACTATGAATATTGTATCAAAAACGTTGTATGTGAGCTTAATATAAGTAAAACCGGGAGCCTATATATGTATCTACGATTGAGATTGCCCAATCGTTTCAATTGCTTTTTGTAAACTATTAAATCGAATAGTTTAGGAGACAAGCGAGAAATATACTAATTTATACAATGTATTTATATATTCTATAAAGCAATAGCAATTGTATATACATGAGGTATACACCTTTGCGTTAGTATATTGTTAAATTTTGTACAACCCCAAACTTACAGTTTTGATCGTGACCTGGTGCTCAATTTTTTAACTCTCTTAGAAGTAACTCAGGGTTGCCATAGATAACATAATTTTTGAAATTTTTAGAGACTGGTAACGAAATTTTACAATTTTATAACTGCGATGTCCTCGACGCTTGTTGTTCCAAGCTGACTTATACACGTTTACATGGAATTCATTACGTTAAATTCGAATTGGTTCACCCATACCAGTATTAATATCGAGACATTCCTGAAGTATCGAGTTCAATCGTTCTGACTTGGTCGGGCGAATTGGTTATTTACTCATTGCGTGATATTGTAGCTTTACCACGAAACTGAGTTGCTAACACAAAAAATAAAACGAATATTGCTTAATGATACAAAATATTGTAACACTATAGCGTAAACATTGAATTCCAATTTCCGTGCAATGTTTGTAGAAACCTCAGTTTAGTTTTGATGCATTTAACCATTTTTGTTAGCAGTTGGCTAGCAACTTATTTCGTGGTAGTAATTAGCGAAATTCTTTAATATTATTGGATTGTAAAAGTATTAATTATGTGGCAAAAGAAGGCTTTGGTGTTGCATTTACCGCGACCTAGGTCAAGACTGGTGTTGCGACAATATTATTTTTTATTCATCTGACATTGAAATCGATTATATTCAGCCCGAGGGGGCCGCAAGAGCAATCGATCTTCGTCGACTTGTTCTCAGACACCTCTAACGTCATGTATATAAGGATCAGTGTTGCCCACTGAGCGCTTAGTTGCCATAAAATTATTAAAGCTAGTTATAAGGAGTCAATGGACGCGTCAGCGGAAACATTTAACATTTTTTTTTTGTACTTACTAGTAAATATAAGCCAGATATTGGCTGAACGCTAAAGCTGGCGTGTCCTCGGTGGGTTTTAAATTTTCTTAGTTTTGCGTCGTCGGTCGTGTATGTAAATAATCGACGATTGTGAGGTTTGGCGGTCGATGATGATACGAGACTTGTTTTTATAGCAGCGATCGATTCCAGATAATTCAAAGCATTAAATTAATAATCACTTCTAAAGGCAAAATGTTTGTTTTAAATTGCATGATATTTTTTAAATTTTAACAGTATCATCATGACCGCTGTAGCCAGAAAATATTATACATTGTGGTATTATCACTTACAAGTATGCGCTAGGACCGCTTGCTTTATTTAGATTTAGATAAGACTTAGTAATAAATCGTGGCCTTAGTTCTTGATGTGGACGCGCCCTTACCGTCACAGACGGACACTAACCACTATTTTATAACAAAAAAAAAACTTTATATCTTCGCATTTTATACGTTATTATTATACCCCGAGTCTTAATTTTAATGACCTCCTGTTTTATTATGAAGTTTTTCTGATTAATAATATAAAATTTAAATCTAAGTAAACCATTGAAGCATAAACATATTTTACATAAATATTATATTTAATTATTAACAATATTGATAATTGTAAAATTGGCCATAGGTTGTAACAAGTTATCAGTTGGTCTGCCAATTAAACAATTTTTCATGATTTTTAATAGTTTATTGTTTTATTTCTATCATTACCCAAATAACTTGTACTTGTACACCTAGTTAAGCAGAAAAAAATACAGAATTAAAATGCGTTTCCTTTTTTGAGCATGACTCAAAATGATGAGTAATATTTAAATATTTTCGAATGTTTATTACAGCTGTTAATAAATTGAAAGCTTCTGAATCACATGTATGGAAAATTTAAGATAATGGGCCAAAACTTGGATATATTCCTCAAAATTAATTATTCATTAATTATGCATTTAAAGCGATTTCTCATTACTGTTTCTTTACAATCTGCTTTCTAGCTTGATAATTTGCCAGTATGATTTCTTGGCTTATAGCGTATAAATAGAAATAACCACTGATTATACTTGTTGCGGCTTGCATTCCTTCTTTCCTCCAAATCTACCTTTTCCTACGTCCACGCCCCCTATGCGGCGGAAGTTAAAACAACACTTCGTACAACGTGTGCGCAACCGACGCATCAGCCGTCTTTTAAAACTAATTAAAACTTAATAAAACAATCAAGGCAGTGTGTGTTGTGTGCTTGGATTTTATAAGTGAGTTCTCCAGTGCAATTGAAGAAAATTTAAGTGTTCCGGCAGCGCTGTCGAGGGCATCCGCAGCACCTCATCATCCATCGTAAGTCCATATCATATTACTTTCCTTTCCCTTTTCCTGCAAGCCCAACAGGGGTTCTATCGATTAGCCGGGATCAAAGGGGGGTCAAGGTAAAACGGGTACGGTCAGGGATCAACGTCCAGGTATTTTACTGCGTTTCCTAGGCTAAGCCCTATAAAAATCAACCATTTTAAGGATATAGAAATAAAGTAGTCTGGTGTGGGTAAGTTACTGTATTTAGTTAAAGCTGAATATGGCTAAAATATAATCAAATGTATTTTTATCCATGTGAAGGTAACCATGAAATAGCAGTGTTACTGGTTACGGTTCACAGTCACTACTGGCCAGATTAAAAATGTTCCTTGCTACTGGCGTTTTAACGAAGTCCAGCGGGGTTAGAACGCAAGTCACAAAAACGATTCGACTGATCGTGTCGCTTCATTGTGATTGGTGTAGAGAGTCTCTACACCAATCATAATGAAGCGAGACGATCAGTCGAATCGTTTTGTGACTTGCGTTCTAACCCCCCAGTAAAGTACGTTTACGTGTGGTCTAATGTGCGACCGCCCTTAGAGCTTTCTGTAGTCGACAGGACAATGTAAGCGCGCAGAAACTTCGATCTTATTTCAAGGTATACAAAGACGGAAATGCTTTGGGAGTGAACAATGCCCTGCACTTCGCTATATAGTATACTCTTATATGCACCGGCCCTAAGTTATTTATAATGGACGTTCTGTCAGATAAATGTTCAATTTGACAACATGACTAATGTCAATTGTCATTTTCTTGTATGAATGTTTAAGTCAAAATTACGAATACCTAGATCTTTTTTAAATATTAAGATTTAAGTGGTTTCGTTTCATATTTATACAATATATTACTTTTGGAGCTTTAATTATTCAGTAGCGTTGCGGCTCTTTATCTTAAAGCACAGTAATTTTCTAGATTTTCCACGATGTCTGATGAAATCAATGAATATTTTGAGGCTGCTCTCGAATTAGTGAAAACTGCAGGAAACCTTATAATAGAGTTTAGAAATGGCTGCAGAGCTTACGAACAGAAGTCTAGTGATATCGATTTAGTAACAGAAGTTGATAAAAATGTCGAGAAGACCCTAATGGACGGTCTATCTAAGAAGTTTCCTTCGCACAAATTTATTGGCGAAGAAACAGTTTCTGAAGGCGGTCAGTGTGTTCTCAGCGACGAACCTACCTGGATTATTGATCCTGTCGATGGCACCCTTAACTTCATTCACGGCTATCCTCAAAGCTGCATCTCTGTTGGCCTCGCCATTAATAAAGAATGTGTTGCAGGAATAATCTATAATCCAATTCTAGACCTATTATTCACTGCACAGAAGGGTAAGGGGGCTTTTCTTAATAATAGGCAAATACATGTCTCTCAGACGAGAGAGTTAAGTAAAGCTTTGATATCCTTTGAAGCTGGAACATCTCGTGATCCAGAAAGAATAAGAGTAATGTTTGAGAATTTTAGGCTTCTAGTGGAGAAAGGCCATGGAGTAAGAACAATAGGGTCTGCTGCAATGAATATGGCTAATGTAGCAATGGGTGGAAGTGATGCATACTTTGAGTTTGGTATTCACGCATGGGACATTGCTGCGGGGGATATTATTGTTAGAGAAGCTGGTGGGGTATGTATAGACCCCGCAGGGGGGGCATTTGATATTCTGTCACGTCGGGTTCTCTGTGCTGCCTCCTCTGAGCTTGCTCTGGAACTTAGCCAGACCTTACAACAATATTACCCTGAGAGGGATTAATTTCATACCTTCCTAAATAATAATAAAATTAAATATGAAATAATGAAATAATATTATTATATAATGAAATTAATTAAATATGATATGTCAAACTTGATCAGAAAAATAGATCTGTTTATTATCTTGAATATATTGTTAAGTTATTGTGTTGTGTCACAAATATTGCACCAGGATAACAGTATAAATTAATATGAGTTATTAATAACTTGAATTGAAATAATATGGAAATATTATTTTAATAAAAATTGTATTGAAAAATATACTGATGTATAAAATTGCTTCATCTACATAGTAATTACAATTTTATAAAATCAATATTTAAGTCTCAGAATTAAATATATAAGAACTAATATAAAATTAATATTCTGAATATATTATTGTTAGGTACTTAATTACATGTGTAGGTAGATTTCCATTTATTTGTAATTGTTACTTTTATATTACGTAAATAAAACAAACATATTTCTTAAAATATTTTTTTGTGGGCTGTTGCTAAGATTTAACATTTTAATATCAACCATGCAGTATGAGTTTTCACATGATCTATTATATTTTTAAGTATTGTTAACATATGTTATCAATAAAATATGCTTAATATATGTATATAGATGAAATACATTTTTATTTATATTCTTTGTCCTTATCAAAACCATTCTAATTATATGGTGCTTTCTTAATATATCAGCAGTCGGTGGTTTAATATACATTATATTTCAAAGCTTTGAAACCTTGAGAACAGATTATCATTAAATATTGCAATGAAAATAAATGCCATTCCAATTAAAAATCTTTGAATACTAATTACTAATAAATTATAAAAAAAGTCATCAAAACATTCTGTTAATTAAGTCAGGTTCTATGAAACAAGTTATTAGCGAAAACTCCTGATCATTTTTATGTAAATACGTAAGTGTATATTCTGTCATTTTAGTCTATGAAATATGGTCATAGTCTATTTATAATAGTCAAGTACTAGTTAGTTCTGTTGGTCAAGTGTTTTGTGACAATAAACATAGTAGTCAGAATAATTAGCATTTCAGAAAAACCTTGTTAATTTGTCATGTCATTATAGTTAATATACGTTTAGGAAGTCATATGCTTTTATATTTCTTTTATATTATAATCTACCTATTCTGGTTCCACTTTTTAAAATTTAGACCTACTTGAGGAAATTATTAGTTTTCATGTCGAGTAAATTACTGCATAGGCCAGCACTGATTAAAGTAGAGATACCACCACCTCTTAAAGAAGTATTATTGCAGGAGTCTGTCAATGTCACTTCTCATAATATAAGACGACAATAGTACTGCTCTCAGAGATTGTTTTACAACCTCCAGGAATTCTTGTTGTGCTGGCTTATCGACACCTATGTTGTTTTAGTATTGTACCTTAAACTATTTTTGAATGACCATCTACAGAAAATAAACCTAGATAGTCCAAATTAGTACTCAGAATATATTATGTCGAAGTCGTTACTCATAGTCATTAGTCAGTCTGCATTTTTTTGTCATATACCTATATGAGGTACCTTCATATCTATTTTAGATACCTATGATGCAGAGTATCAGTAAAAGGATAAATAATAAGTTATTATTGCTAAATCTCGGTTTAAGTCATATCAGTAAAGTTATAACTCTCAATTGGACCTAGTTCTGCAGAAAACAGCCATGTGCGAAAAAGTAACAACAGAGTTATAAGCATTTTGGTTTATGTTTCGTTTTCCTGGTTATTTCAAAATTGAAAAATATAGCAACCCAAGTGCAACTATCGACAGAAAAATGCTTATAACTCTGTTGTTACTTTTTCGCACATGGCTGTTTTCTGCAGAACTAGGTCCAATTATTCTATTAAGTTACTTGTCGTTACGTCAATAGCTTCAGTCACAGTCATTAACTCGATTTTTAAGTCAGTCTGTCTATTAAGTCGAGAGACAAGTATAAAATATTGATGATAAATATCATTAGTCAATGAAAATATTGTTAAATCACTGGTTAGTGTAGGTATCTAGTTGTAGTCACTTTCTTTATTAGTACCTACACCAGTTAATGAGACCATCAGTATCTCTCATTAGTCTTACAATTAGCCCTAATGCTATGTCAAAAGGTACGAAAAGAAATTTTTAATTACATTATCAGTTGAAGTTGTCTGTCTAGTCGTTACACGGCAGTCAGTCAATTCAAATGTCCACCGGCCGTTCTCATAATCGTCAAAGTCATATTATACTTATAATAATGTTAGTCAGGATTTCCTCAATAGCGATTGAGTAAGCTAGTAATTATTTGTCTGTTATTAAATTCTTCAGTAAGTTATAGGTAGGTAAGTCAAAATTGGGTATTGTAAGTCCTGACTTTTAATAATAGATATTACTAATAGCTGCACTTCAGTCACAGTTTTCAGTCGTTTTGGGTAATATTATTAATAAGTCACATGCTAGTCTCAAGGTATGAACATTTTGTTTTTGTTAGGTAAAAAGGAACTTAATTTAATCTTATCATGAATGTTAATAAAGTCATTAGAATATTAAGTACGTATCGTCAGTCACAAAAGTATAAAAAATCTATAACTACCTCTATCGAAATTTGTATTACAATTTTCAAAAATAATTACACTTATCACCAATGACGTGTTAAAAAAGGATCAATTCGTAATTATCAACGTAAATGTTAAAATTATCAAAAGCTAAATTACCTAATACTTTCAACAATACATAATATGAAATTTCAACAATACCATTTCTAAACGGACTTACGGACGGATTACTTCGAAAAGATAATTTTTTTTCATTATTAATGATACTACATTGCACATCAACTATCGTCTACCAAAGCGCCTCTTTGAGAAGGCCATCGGTCGAGGCACCTCCCTGAGGGAGTGCGGGTCCAATTTGAGGGTCGGCATCCATTGGGGCAGAACATCCACTAGCTCTTCGTTTTCGTCGTAGACCGCCCATTGGGTGGGACTGTAATTAAATTTAGTTAATTAATTTTTATGTTAGCTATCGATGATCTCTCCTGATGGTAGGTCCTCAGTCACAGGACATCAGTTCAGTGATGCGTTTTCGATCTAATTTAACTTTATGCATTCGAAAGTCCAAAGGCTGAAACCGAAACGATCAATATGTAATGCCTTTTCCATTTCAATTTCAATGTTCGTAAGGAAAACATTTTCACGAAAAATTAAAAACATCTCGGCGGGATTCGAACCTGCGACTCAGAGAACGCAAGGTGTGCTACTACCGTTGAATCTTAAGCTTAAACTTATCCTTAACTAGCAACGCGCCCCGGCTTCACACGGGTGTACAGCCTATGTTACTCGCTCATAATGTAGCTTTCTATTGATGAAAGAATTTTTAAAATCGGTCCAGTAGTTTTTGAGTTTATTCATAACATACAAAAATACTTTCCTCTTTATAATATTAGTATAGATATATAATTTGAGGATCTCGTGAATTTATGATAAATCAGAGGCGTTAAAAACTTCATGCAATCGGACGTTTTGAACGATATCACGAACTATATAGATAATGAGATCTGAAATTTATTTGTAACAACTACCTATATAAAATAATTACTTTGAGTTGAAACGTAATTAACCTCGTAGCTCTTTTTAATGTTTTTAATAAACGATAATATAAATTAAACATGTAATGGGGTTCAGTGACAAGATAACAGCGTCACAAAAAATTGTAACCACATACCACATTTCGCTATCAGTTATCACTTTTCTTTCTATTTATACAAAAATAAATTAGGATTGAGTGAATCGTGACAACTAAAAAAGACAATAAATAAAATAATAAATACTGACGACCAAATACGAAAATAGGTATTTAAATCTCACCTATTCTCACTAGGAATGACTTGGAAAGCCACAGACGGCGTCTTCGCTGAGTTAGCTGGTTTCTTCTCCCTTACTTCAGACCTTTCAGACTTGGGTTCATCTAAAATGGCCATTTTATCTGGCACGGAGCGTTCTTCTATATCATCTTTAACATTAGTGTCGTTTAAGTTCAAACTGTCCTCTTTCTTAGGTGTATCGGTGTCAGAGTATTTCTTCAATACGTTGTCAACATAGTAGTATTTTGTTTTAGAATTCTGAGTAATTTCGTCATTGTTATATCTTGTTGGTCGTTGGGAATTAATAAAAGGTCGTGTTGCAGTTTCGTAAAGGAAGAAAGTCGATATTTTTCCAGTGCTTGCGTTTTCGTCAATGATGTCATGTTTTTCGGTATCAGTTGTGAAATCTTTACTCATATTGTCGTCATTAGTGTCTTTTCTAGTGTTTCGATCAGTCAAGTCACCTTTGTAAGAGCCTACATAGCCAAAAGTCAGTAATTTGTATAAGTTTTCAGTCGTTGCGTCAATATTGGTAGTTTTCTCAGTCATAGTCAGTGGTTTGTCAGTTAATCTAGTCGTTATATAGTCGTCATTTGATCTCGCTGAAGATTGGGCGCTGGCTGTAACTCGTCCGTTATTTCGTGATTCAGAGTCAGTCTCCAAGTTTTCTCTGTTGTAGTATGGTCTGTTGGGCCGTCTGTAAGTATCGTCATAAGTCTGATAAGTCACTTTTACGACATCTCTGTCGTAGTTACGTCTAGTCGTCTGTCGCCAAGACTGAGTCGGTCTCGGTACGTAATTGATAAGGTAAGTGTATTTGTCAATATTTTCAGTCACAGATAAGTATGGTCTGTTGTTTGGTCTCGAGTGTGGTAAGTTGTTAATAATAACTGATTGTGCAGTTTGTACGGTGTCGCCGTAGCCACGGTGTGGCTTGTTGGGACCGCGTCGTGTGTTTATGTCTTCGTCGTTATATCGTCTACTTTTGTTTCTAAAGTCAAGTTTGTCGTCGATGCCTTTCAAAGTAAGGTCTAAAGTGGAATCAGTCTCATTAGTCGCTAAGTCAGTCAAGTTCAGTTTGTGAGTCAGTTTTGGAAGTTTCGTTTGGTTCATTGCTAGGTATGGTGTCTTGGGAGCGGGGCGGATTGTTGTAGGTTTTTGTTTCTTTGTCGTCGTCATAGGTTTTGCAGTAGTCGGTTTAGTTCTTTTAGTAGTTGAGGGGTCGTCGTCTGATTTTCTAACTGCGTTATTAGAATGAGAGTTTATCTCCACCCATGGGGACAGATCGAAGTTATTGAGGAGGCTGTTAAGACAGGATATTCTGTTATTGTCAGGGTTGTCAGGGGAAAGGAAGACGAAAGGTTGGATGCTGTCTATAGTATCGAGGGTACGACAGAGTATTTGGGCTAGAGATATCCGCCGTATTTGTTGCAATTGTGCTGGTGTAAATGATGATTCACTTCCTCCATTTTCATACCTGAAAACCACACAAGTATTGTTATATTAATTATACCAATTTTATATCAACATTATCGTAGTTTATTTCTTAAAAATACATACCAAAACCGGTCTCCTTTGCGTAAATTGGAGAACTGTTGAGCAATGATACAAGCAAAAGTAGGACCTACAAGTCCACCAATAACTGGCCGTTCAGCCATCCCTCCCGTGAAGAGGTCTATGTCATCTACGTGCCTGAATAATATTTAAACTGTTATTTTTTTAATAAAATTTGAATAAATGTATTATTTATAAGTGTTTTTATAGCTTCGTAAAATAATGATAGCGATCAAGTTCTATCTTATTAGCCAAATTTACTAGTTTTTTTTACAGAATAGGGGCAAGTGGGCTTTCGGCTCCCCGATGGTAAGTGATCACAGGCGCTCAGAATGCAACACCAGAGAACTTGCGTTATCGGTCTTTAGTGATCTAGTCGAAGCCGAAGAAAATGTTGGTAAACATTAAAAAAGAAACCAACTGACCTGTACAAAGCTTTCAATTTCCTGACAACTCTGGCTGGCATTGTTCTTGCCATATCGTCGAAGCTTACGATCGCGGACAGACCGCACGGCTCCCGCCAGGCCGTGTAGGGGGGCACGCCGTGGTCCCTCCCTCGCTGGATGTTGATGGCGGCCAGGTCCATGCCGAAGTCGAAGTGGGGGGTTTGGAAGAGGCGGTTGGTGAGCTCCTCGGTGATGAACTCGTCGCGCTTCTGGATGGGCTGGTTCACCATGCCGAGGAGCAGGCGGTCGACGGCGCCCATGCTCCAGATGTTGGATGGATTTGAATGTTCGTCGTGGAGGGATACGTCTGTGAGGTGTATGGTGATTTTCGTTAGGATCTAGGTAGGTAGATAGGTAGCTATATATAGCTATAGATATACTAAGGGCCTAGCACGAACAACTTGCGAAAAAGTATTTTTATCATCGAGCTGTCATTTGTATGAAATTTCAAATCATTTCCCATACATCTGACAGATGGACGACTCGAACACTTTTTTTGTTCGTGCTAGGCCTTCTGTTAGCATTAGCATGTCGGTGACGCGACTCTATAGGTTTTTCCTCTCTAAAAACGCTCAACGCGCCTAAATAAGTTTTCAAAAATCACGTAATCTTATCTTACTATCTTACTTCTTCTTACTAATATTATAAATGCGAAAGTTTGTGAGGATAGATGGATGGATGGATGTTTGATACTCTTTCACGCAAAAACTACCGAACGGATTTCGATGAAACTTTACAGTAATATAGCTTATATATCAGAATAACACATAGGCTATAATTTATAAACAGTTTTTGTATAATGGCCATAATATTACGATAACTATCAAGTAACTCGGAAAAATTCCTGCCTTCTGAGAGCTATCTTGGCGTGCGCTGCCTAACCCACTGGATTAACAAGAATATAATGTATGGTGGGATTGTTTGTTTTAAATAGTTTTAAATAAAAGTCCGCGATAGCATATATCTAACTTTTATGTGGAAGCCAATATACCCTAAACTATGAGCTATAAATACATTTAAATTTGATTCATTTTTTCAATTGCAATTTTTAGAGTATTTAGCAAATTCTTATCAAAATTGATACATTTATCGCTTTCAGTATTTAATATAGATGAACTTTGTCTTTTACACCAAGTAATTTGGACGAACGGTTTAAAAAATATCACGATATTATTGACTTGAGTGCAGCGTCATTAAGCGGAGATTGATTAAAAAACAGCTCGGTTCAAAAATAAGCTACCCTTAGTACTAATTCTACGCAGACGAAGTCGCGGGCAGACGCTAGTTATAAATAAAGCAGAAGTTGTCCTACTGTTGGCGATGGGCCGGTGGAAGCGGTCGAAGCGCACCATGGAGGGCTGCACCAGCGAGTGGCCGAACCGGAAGGCGGCCGAGCCGAACGCGCTGGCCGGGCTCGGGTTCACCTTGGGGCTGTGGCCGCGGTAGAAGCCTTTCTTCTGCGGCTCCAGCTCGAACAGCCGCATCACTTCCGAACCTGGTGCACTCATATTAAAGAGACACTTCTAATCTATCATTTATTCATTTATACGTAGGTAACACAATGTACACTTACGAACGTCAATAAAAAAACGTATTAAATGTTTCTAATTTTACATTTACTGCCAGTTCTCTAATCAAGGGCGTAGAATGGACGAGAAGAATTGGCAATAAACTCTCCGTCACTCTTTTTAATTTTTGTTTTACAATTTTTTTTGCCATTTCAGCATAACATACTTTTAAAATAGCCAATATAATGTACATTATATTGTTATTTTATTCAAAATCTTTGTAATTTCCATAATTTAATATATTAAACGGTCCATCTATTACCCAGTGCCTTTATGAATGTCTATCAGCGTTTGCATGTTGTAAAGCATATGAAATTTTATTAATATAGTAAAGAAAAAGTTATTACCAGTTGTAAATTCTTTTGTTCAAAAAAATAATACTTTAAATATATCACCTAATATAATTGGCAAAAATTCCCGGTACGTAATATGCTGTATCATAGCGCCAACAATTTTCCGTGTCTCTTGATATATCTTCTCATCACTCCAGTGTGGGTTCAAATGGGCCAGTTCAGTGGCCATCCTGAAGATAAAAAATGGGATATAAACATCTCAATAACAAAATTTAAAATAAATCGTCTCGTGGACTGCCTATCGTCACAACAAAGTTGATATGGTCATGTATGTTTCTCGAACGACTATAGTGTGGATCCAGCTATCACCAGCAGTATTGCTGAACCGATACTACTTGGGTTAAATGTCGGAAACGCACCTGTAAGTCTTCCGGTGTTGCAGATGTCTATGGGCGGCAGTTATCGCGTGAGCCCATTTACGGCCTACTCTATTAAAAATTTGTTTTTGATAATAGACCTAGATATGTATGTAATAATATTTCATAGATGCAATCTGAAAGAAGCACATTAGTCAAAGCAAGATCAGATTACTCTTTACTTAAAGGTCCTTTAACCCTTCAGATCAGGAAATCCTAAAATAAAGTTTCTGAAGCAATCAATAAATCGCAGATGTCCTACGGGAACACAGGAATTCCCTTATTATCCCACCTGATGGTAACTGGTGATGCGGTCAGGATGGTAAATCCTAACTGTCTAGAAGGTGCATGTTAACTCTTAATTTTGTGGAGGAAGGGAGGTGTGTTCTTCCTCCAACCTAAAGGGAGGATCCTCGACCAGTCGAACCACTGACTGGCCGGCCCTAAGGCCCCAGTGGTTGATGTCGAGATGTTGTATATAGGCGCTTACTCAGCGCTCGGATATATTTATATAGCGCGATTTAGGATTAGATGTCTTCGTATTGTTTCTTGGCGCAGATTGTAGATGTCGCTACAATTTAATTCTATATATCATGACCAAAGCCTCCGACGGTAACCTGTTATGTTGCCGCAGCCACACGATGTGCGCCGCCACCAGCCCCGGCTGCTCGTTGACCCGCGCGTCCCCGGACTTGAAGCAGTCCGTGGAGACCGCGCCGCCGCGGCACAGCTCGTCCCGCCGCTCCGTGGGCAGCAGCGGGCGGCGCTGCTGGACCCGCCCGTACTGCAGCATGCCTGACAACGATGCTCATTAGAGAGTAACTAATTAGCTTGTGTCTCTGCCCAGTCTACGTGCCACATTTTGCCATTAAAAATGGATAAAATCGTATGTTATAAATGAAGGTTAGGAATTTATTTCTGTTGAGACAGACATAAAACAACCTTTATTTATATGTCTACTGTTGCCACAGCCCTGAGAGGTTGGTCTTTGTAAATCCAACCCAGAAAAATATTATAAATAAATCTTACAAATCATAAACGCTACGAGGCATGCCTTTTAAGTTTTGTCGTTTGAAGAAAAAAACACAACTAGAACCTTATAGTACTTTTTATTGTTTTTCAAAGTATTCACCACATAGCTAAATACACTTTTCCATTCGCTCAAACCAGTTATTATAACATTTATTCCACTCTAAAGTGGAGGTGTTCAAAATGGCTGACTTGAAAGCGTCGACTGCTTTTTCACCGGACTGGAACCTATGACCACGAAGACTTTTCTTAATTTTAGGAAATGTAAAGAAATCGTTAGGGCTTAGGTCAGGACTATATGGAGGATGGTCAAGAATTTCTACTTTTTCCTGCTTCAAATACTCAATTGTTTGACGAGCGCTGTGTGAGCTTGCGTTGTCGTGGTGCAGGATGATGCGTCGCTTTGAGTTAGATTTTCGAAGTTCGGCGATGACTTGTGGTAAACAAACTGTGGTATACCACTCTGCGTTAACAGTTCTATGATCTTCAAGTGCAATAGTCGCAACATGACCGGTTTTTCCAACGAATGTGGCCACCATCTTCTTTGAAGTGCTTCGAGAACGAACTACTTTAGTCGGCTTTGGCTCGTCTTGAAAGACCCAGATTGTAGATTGCTGTTTGGAATCAGGATCGTAGGCATAGATCCAAGATTCGTCACCACTGATGATGTCGTAGACGTGATTTGACTCTCCTCGGTTGAACCTTTGCAGAGTTTTCTTACACCATCTGACGCGGGCCGCTTTGTGATCGTCGGAAAGCAGATGCGGTATCCAACGGCAAACTATCTTTCTCACACCAAGTGCTTCATGCAAGATCTGTTGAATGGTTGTCCCTGAGATACCTAATAGAGCCTCTATCTCTCGATATGACACATGACGATCTTCGAGAATTAGTTGTCTCACAGCAATGATGTTATCTTCAGTGAAAGCAGATTTTGGGCGTCCTTTGCGAGATTTGTCACTAACACTAGTATGTCCACGCTGGAATTCTAAATACCAGCGTTCGACAGTCCGCAGACATGGGTCTTCATCACTGAACACAGATGTTAGCTCCTCAAAACACTGAAGTCGTATCAGGCCTCTTCTAAAGTTGTAGAAAATTATTGCACGAACATTTTCCTTAGGAAGTTTCATTTTCGTACGTGACCTGACAGATTCCAATCGACGCTGTGACTAAACAATATCATTAATCCTAATACTTTCAACTGTTTTGAGATTCAAAATTTAAACATATTCGAATATAAAACAGTTACAAATTCAAAATTGCCGGGAAATATGGAAACGACAAAACTTAAAATACATGCCTCGTAATAAAAACAAAGTTAACCAAAAATATTGATTTCATTCATATACAAAATATGACAATTTTAAGCAGACCTCATTTCATCTATTTGACTGATTCCAAAAGTTTCTGTGTACACTTTGATTAAGAAAAAACTGGCAAATCCCAAAACTATAATAAAATCTCATTCTTATCTCATCACTGGTTCTTCTTTTATTTACCTACTATTGCACTGCCTACACACCTCTCCACAAAGGCAAGGTTAACTGACAGAAAATGCCTTTAGGCATTAAGTTCGCCATTTGTACACTACTTTTTTGTGCAACAAAGAGTTTAAAATAAAATAAAACTTAAATAAAACTTAGTCTATCCAAATACCATACCATTTCTAAATAATCGCAGATTATCTGACTGCCTGGCCGAGCTGGCGTATAACGGAGAGCCGTCGATGTACGCAGAGACTTGATTTATCTGCTCTCGCCAGCCAATCCGACAGTCTTCTTGAGGAGCAGGCGATGACCTGATGAAGTCTAGGCATCTGACGCCACGTGGGCCGTAGAAAGGGTCTGAGAGGGGTACCGCTATAGGGAGGCATTCGGGATGCTGTAATTTTTTTTAATAACAATTAATTATTTATGAATATTCAGTACAAAAGTACAGTTATGCTATTTTCTGAAGTTACTTCTTGTTGTGGTTGTATCGTACACTGTTGGTCAAAGAAGGCAGCGAAAATAATCCTGACTTTATTCAAATATTATTAACGAAATAATTTTCTATATCGTTAATAATATTTGAATTTGTTGGAAATTATTTATTTTTTGAAAAAAAGCAATATAATATTTAATTTTTCCAATAAATAACTTATTTTTAATAAAACAGTTTTATATTAAATTAAATGTTGAAGTTTAGTATAACGATATGTGTCACAATTCCACCATTCCTGAAGCCACAGAAAAATAAGTGTCGGACGTATGACCCAATACGGGATATACCTTATTAAGCTGCAGTTGACTTAAATAAATACTTTCTCCCTCTATACTTTCTTACTATTCTATAAAAGAAAGCGAGGCTATATATCTTACCAGAAATTCGTTAGGAATGAAGTCCCTTCCACCATCCTTGCAGCATCTTGGAACGGATCCGTTGAAACCACGTGACTGAGAAGACGATACCATATCATGGTCCAAAAACTGGCCCCATTGCATCAGCAGGTGGGTAATACCGGGGTTCTCAACGTTTTGGTCTTCGTGCACTGAAGCACTGATTTCACGAGCTGAAGGTAAGAAGGAGCCGAAGACGGACCTTCGTGGAGCTTGTATTCCGTCAGAATAGACAGGGGGGAGAAAACGCTGCACCGGTGTCATGGTGGAGCCCCATCGGGGACGGTTTAAGTTGTTGCAAGTGCCATCGTGCGTGCGATACCTAGAAAATATTGAAAAGCTTTTCACGTGTTTTGCGGATTGTCAATGGTTTATGTGTGTGCTCTTTCGGCAAGAAAGAGTACCTGTCTATCCACTTTGTAAAGATCATGCGGAGTACTTTCAACAAAATAAGGCCCATGCCATATTAAAAAGTTTTAATTTAGTTTTGAGGCATGGTAAACTAGCTATTTTTCTTTGAATCACCTTGACAGTTTTCAAAAATAGGTTTTAACTTGAGTGAGGAATCACACCTTGGCATTGGGCATTACATAGGGAATGATATCTTAAAATATCAATCGCAGTACGGAGTACCTACCACGAAGGAATTTACAAGTTCTGCCGGCCTAGTATACAACCACGACAAAATTTTGTCGACCGTTTTCTCGTCTTTAATCGATTTAAATCGATTGTCTCTTTATGTCTTCCGGGCTAACGTGACACGGACGTGACGAACGGGGCTTAAAGCTCGACTTCTAATGTCAAAAGTAGAGATATTTGTCGATCAAGATATCTTGTCTAACAAAGTTGTCGATGTTGAGATATAATATATCGAGATATCTTATATCTTAGTTTGTCTTCACTCGTCCGCGAGATATTTCTCGATGGTCATGCTAGGCGGGCTGAGCGACATTGAAGGTTAGGTGTTTATTCTTTAAACACACTTAATACCTTTTATGTTTTTCATAAGCTTATGTAATATGGCGCCATTTATAATTACATTATAGCTTTTCTTGATAGCTAATGTGAAAAATTACAACAATTCAATTCTCACATTGTTTTCAATGAAATACTGTAATAATTTACCTTTTAGAAGCTGGTGGACATTTGGGAGGGCCGCGAAGAGGACACTGTTCCAGAAGTGGAGACTGCCGCAGAGCACTCGCGGTGGGAAATTTTCCCTCCTCCATGCGACTCTCCACGCCATCTCCGCTATTAAAGAAAAACATATTATGGTTTAAAGAAATATGTCAGAGTAGACTTAGATTTAATTTTTTTATAGCAGGATGAGACTTTGCCTTAGATGATCTCCAACCCCCATTTTTGCAAAGGTGGTTTTTTCATGGTAAATGCCAATGACGTACATCTTATTACTCTGTACAAGTTAAAATTAAAGCCAGGAGTCGCCTGTCTTTGAAAACTAAAAACTTTGCACCCTTAATTATGAATTGTAACCAATTACAAAATATCATAAGTGAAACTATCCCATAAAAAAATATTCAGTTTATTATAAATGAGACTGAATGATGTCTATTAAAGTTAGGATTTTGACTATATTATAGTATTCGGACATTTAATAGCTAGTCAATATTTTAATAAACCCAGATCTCACCGCTTGTCTGTCCAACATTCGATGTATATTTTTAATTATTTATCTAAGTAATGAAGCATGAGTTACATAAACACCTCCTAATGATCACGTCAAGCTATTTTTTACACCTTTTCTAAACTTACGCAACCAGAAGTAATATTATTTTATGAGTTACGAAACATACGCTGCCGACGGAGAAAGCGCATATTTCATATTGGACATTTAAAAACGTATTCAGATAGGAATGACTGTTGTTTTATGATTAGTCTTTAATGATAGTGAAAGTTATTTGGGTCGGCGAATCTGTATAATAAATAGCTATTTTCTAAACAGCTCGACGCTATTTTGCAGCGACAAGTTGAGTTTTCGTATTCACTATCACAACGCTAGAATATAATTTTCAGTAAAATTAGGCAAAGTTGAATAGTTAGACCGTGTTTATTCGAAAAACGATATTCGCTTAGCAAATTCAGCCTTGCGTTAAATTTAATCGAAATCAGGTCTGGCTTAACTAGTTCGCAACTACTAATAAATAGAGTATAGTTCACACAGTAAATTATTATTTTATATAAATATATACCTAGCCAATAATATGCCAACTATAGGATGTATACGTATGACTTGCTTGCCTCACATTCTCCCATTACAACCTTATTCATTGTGACATAATATTTAAATGGTATATAATTAATTTTACCATCAATCTTAACACTTATTTATCAGCCTTACAATATCATGAACTTAAAACATGCTTATGGTAATTTTATCTTTGTTCATTGAACAAGAGACAGCTATATAAATAATTAATAGGTATCTAAGTTAAGTAACCGGTAATAAATGATTTCAACGCGCTCGGTGGCGTACCGATGCGTTTACAAATTATTTAATTTTCCATACTACACATTTATGAAAAAGGACGGATTGCAAGTTTGGATTTTAGACTTTCTAATTTTCGAAGTAAAAATAAAATAGGTCGAGACATGAAACGACAGATTTTCATCAAATATAGCATTATATTTGATAAAAAAATGGCATTCGAACCCAAAACCTTCAGTGGACAACGGAAATGCCACTGAGCCATAAGAGCGGTCAACTTCCATCACGGAGATCCGTTCTACTTAATAACTAGTAACATATGTACGTATAGTAAAAATAAAAACTTGTATTTTAGCAGTTTCACGATAATCAATGGCTATTATCGTTCACCTGTCAGCATATTTGACCTGAGTGAAAGTGAAAACCACTTTCGCTGCTTGTCACTGCGGTTTGTGGGCGCTATGTGTTCGCGAAGGTTATCGAATTCTAGTCACGTCTACGTAAGGTCGAATGTGGCTTGTGTTCCGTAATTTAAGCACGCTGAAGAAGCTAATAAAAGTTCGTACTTCGTTAGGGATATTGTGTAACATTACATACTATGAGTAGGCAGGATTTGGGTTGGGAATATAGTTAAGAATGGGAATACAAAACTTTATGTATTTCATCATACATATTTTTGTCTTCATCTTGCCGAATTACATTACTTAAATTTTAATTTAAAATTAAATTAACTTAAATTTGACATTTATGAAGGAAGGCATACATTACTTAAATTTTAATTTAAAATTAAATTAACTTAAATTTGACATTTATGAAGGAAGGCAAAACCGTGAAGTGAGTTTAGAATAATTAAATTATAATATAGGTCATGAACGCATCATTGATTGATGTCCTGAGGTTCACCTATTAACCAAGTGAAATCACGTTCGTCTGTAGTGTGCATGTATTTGACTTTAAAAAACCTCATCAAGAACAATGTGTATAACTTTATAAGTATATTATAATATACTTATAAATATCCTATGTATTTAGTTTATCTATTAACTTTTAATATAGCGAAAACTTGTTTAATGCTAATATTAGTTATTAAAAGAATTGTATTATTTTTACAAGTCCCGTCAAAGGGATGTAACAATCACCCTTAGCTTAACTATAGTAGTCAGTTATTATAGCATTTGAGACATAAGCAGAAATTAAACCTATTAATGAAATTTTATAAAAAAATATTTAAGCAATATGTTTTTAATTTTTGCGCCAAACCACACTATCAATTAATAATTGTTACATTGGCTCTAAGCAGCAGTGTACCTAAGTAAAAACGCCATAGATTACCAAATGATAAAAATATTAATTGTATAAAATATTAATATCGAATCTAATCTACCTCTTATTTATGGCAAAATGCATCTGAACAACAACGATTTTTCTTCTTATTATTCACTATAAAGAAAGGTAAATTTTGTACTGCAATGATTAATATAATTTTATTTGAAACAAGGTCATATTATTTTAGATTCCAAGGAAACGAATGACCTTTAGATTATTTTTACGTTTCTCATATTAATTTCAAAACTGCGATTAATTCTAAATTATTTAAATAAATATTATGTGAACTGACCTTATTCGTTAGTCCTGTCAAAAATCCTGTCATATTGTCGTGTCACCGTCACATGTCAAACAGTCAGTAATCATCGTATTAGTCATAAGCACAATTTAGTCAAGCACAGTCCATATATCACATTACAGTCAGTCAAATCAAATAGTCATTGTTAATCAGTCTTTATGTTGACTAGAGGACGCAGCTTTTTCCCGCGCTTCAAGCGTGAAGACGCCATGACGGGCGCGCGTTACTGCATTGGCGGCAAATGTGCTTGGCGCTCAAATACTGCCACTTCCATGATCAGCTGTTTCGTAAACGTTGACAAACATGCTCAAAGTTGGCTTCAAGTACTTGATTTAACTGCAATCTTTGCAACTAATTAATTTGAATTGAATGGATGTTCCATCTTGACATTTCATTCAACATTTTTTGTCGAATTCATGGCTCTTGCTGTTTTGAATTACGATAATAATAATAATCAGTTTTTACTCTTGCAACGTGTAATGTTTAAAATCAACTAAGAACTAAAAAAGCGGTTAGATTTAAAATATAATTTCTGAGATGCGATAGTTCTCTGTTCATAAAAATAAAATTAATTGTTGTATTGTATTAGGTATAATAACAAAAATTGTGACGTTGAATTAAAGGTAGATTGCAAGATGAAATAAATCCAGTTCACAGTCGATTAGGTTGATCGCCATTTGCGAAATTATTGGTTCATTGTTTATTTAAACGTAGTAGTATCGCAAGAGATGATATTCGTTGATTAAAATGTTTCCGAACTTTTTGTGGCTTAGCAGAGCATGAACGCTCCCATTACAGTGTTGCGGTTTCTTATTTAAGTAATAAAATAAAAAAAATAGATACCTACCCGGGGAAAAACAGCATAATATACATTCTTCTACCATTTACCTATCATCCCTAGGCAAAAAAATAACACCTTAGTAAAAATTGCATTTTAATTTATATTCCGTAAGCTTATTTATGCAGCATTTGACCAATTTAATTGAGCTAATATTACTAACGCTAGTAGTTCGATGGGAATTTGGCATTAAATTATTTAGATTAAATTAAAAATTAATGTTAAATTAATATTAAATTACCTTTTTGAATTAATTTACTGGCTTAATCTGTATCTAATACCATTGTGTACTTTTGTATTTTTAATATAAAAGAGAAACTTCTACAGAAAATCTTCTTAAAAAAGACTAACTTTAGTAGATTGCACTCATTGTAGTCACTAATTAAGTGAATTTAGATAGAAGAGTTTCTCGTAAATGCATAAAAACAAAACTGAACGTGAATTAATAGACGATAATAAGTTTATTGAACTTGATATTAACTTGCCAGGTTTGCGTGTAACCGTATTTCCTAGTAAAAGTTAAACCCAACTGCCGTGAACATATACACAGCATATATAGACCGTATTGTTAGATTATTACGATAATCTAATATATAAAATTCTCGTGTCACAGTTTTCGTTGCCATACTCCTCCGAAACGGCTCGACCGATTCTTACCAAATTTTATATGCGTATTCAGTAGGTCTGAGAATCGGCTACTATCTATTTTTCATACCTCTAAGTGATAAGGGTTGTTCACCCTTAAATTTTTTATTTTTATTTTTGGACGATTTTTTTTGTTTTTATTTTTTTATTATGTGGCATTAAAAATACATACAACCCCTGCTTTTTTGTCAATAAATCTAGACCCGTGCGAAGCCGGGGCGGGTCGCTAGTATAGATATATAATAAGAAGTTTTTTACGTCAGTTATCAAAATATTTTTTCCCTAAGTCTGGCTACTTCAAGCATTGAACAAGTAGGTGAAGTGATAACACAATGGAAAAGACGCGAAGTGAAAAATGTACGTTTAGGTTATACCTAGTTTACGAATGAATGTGCGAACTAAAAAAATATATCGATAGTGCATCATTATTAGCCGGCCTAGCATGACAACCACGACAAAATTTTGTCGACCGTTTTCTCGTGTTTTAATCGATTATCTCTTTATTTCTTCTGGGTCTAACATGACAATTACGAGGGTGAATCAAAAAATTCTTGGAATCAATATTAAAAAATGCAAAGATTTAAATAATAATATTTTATTTTTCTACATAATCTCCCTCCAATGCAATGCATTTAGAATAACGCGTTTCTAACTTCCTTATTCCTTGTGAAAAAAAATTATTTTCTTGACTCTCGAAAAAGTCCTCTACGGCAGCTATAACCGCGTCATTATCGTGAAATTTTGTTCCACGAATTTCCTCTTTTAATTTTGGAAATAAGTGAAAATCACTTGGGGCTAAGTCCGGAGAATATGGTGGGTGGTCAAGGAGATTGAAGCCAGCACAGCGGATTGCGTTGAGCGCAACTTCCGATCGATGAGCAGGAGCGTTATCTTGAAGGAACAACACGCCCAACGACAGTTTTCCACGACGTTTTTCTTTAATCGCTTCACGCACTTTCGGGATTAAATTTGCATAATAGGGTCCAGTAATCGTCTGGCCTTTTGGCATGTAATTAATAAAAAGGATTCCTTCACTATCCCAGAACACAGAGGCCATAACTTTGCCAGCTGTAGGAGCAACTCGAAATTTCTTGATGGATGGAGAGGATGGTCGTTTCCTAGACATGCTTTGTCTTTTAGTTTCAGGATCAAAATGGTGGACCCACGTTTCATCCATGGTGACAAGACGACGGCAAAAATTATCCGAATCACGCTGGAACATTTCGAGATTACGCTTGGAAATTTCCAAACGTCGCTTTTTGTTTTCGTCGGTTAACATTCGTGGCACCCATCTTGCAGACACTTTTTTGAACCCCAGTGAATCAATTAAAATGGATTGAACGCTACCAAAAGATATCTTTAGGATCTCAGCTATATGTTTTATAGTCATTCTTCTGTCTTCCAAAACCAGATTCTCAACCTTTTTGACATTTTCTTCTGTAACGGAGGTTGAAGGCCGCCCAGAACGCGGGTCATCTTTACAGCTTGATCTACCTCTTTTAAATTCAGCCACCCAGTACGCAACCGTAGAATAGGGTACAGCATCACCCCCTAATGTCTGCTGAATGTCCAAAAAAATTTCCTTCGTAGACATTTTTTTCAAACTGAGATATTTTATCACCGCACGTAACTCACTTTTATCCATAATTTTTACTTTTTAGCAACTCGTTGCACAAAAAAATTTATTACATGGGAACGAACTGACAAAAACAAGTGACAGTCTGCATAAATATAGTGTGATAGACACTCTTTAATTTGAATATCGAACTTGATCCAAAAAGGTTTCATATATATGCACTTCTAAGAACTTTTTGATTCACCCTGGTACAGTTAAAACTCGACTTTTAATATCAAAAATAGATAAATTTGTCGATCGAGATATCTTTTCTATCAACATTGTCGATGTCGAGATATAATATATCTCAATATCTTACATCTTAGTTTGTCTTCTCTCGTCCGCGAGATATCTGGTGGTGGTCATGCTAGGCCGGCAGACTGGGGTAAGTGATATCCACAGACAGAGAGTCGTCAGTGTCTAGAACTTTGCCCCGTATTGCACTACCACGGCGGAGAGGGCAGTAACTGCATAAGGAGCATTCCCTTATCAAAAAAAAAGGTGATACCCACAGAACATAGCGAAGACGTGCATGTAGCACTAAAAATTGACTCACACTTGTCTCTAATTTAACTGGTCCAGACCGATGCCGCTGGTAAAACTAAAAAAGCTAGTAAGTAATACTCCTACTAATAGGAGATGTATGTACGAAAGTTTGAAAAAATAAGTACCTATTTGGCTGTTACCCCCAAAGGAGGTAAAGTAGGGGGTGTAAGTTTGCAGATACATGTGGAAGAAGTACAAGCTGCTTTAATTGTAAGCATAAATACAAGTATTTTCATGACGATAATTTTGCCACCCGATCGGTTCTTCACGCAATAGTAATTGTTGATTGTAAATCCATAATGTTTTAGCGGCGTAACGAACAATCCAAAAAAAAATATCTATCGCAATTCGCCTTTGGGTTTTCGTCAGAGCGCAGCGGTTACAAGATAATATAATAACTATTACGACTGTCTGTCTGTCCGTCCATAACTCTTGCTGAACCTTACGTAAAACAATAAAATCGATATTATTGAGTAGTTCGCAACTGTCCCGTGGCACGCTTCTTGAACATTTCCTCAGAATTTAATATGATGAATCCGAATATTATATGTGCTATGTGGCACAGATACCGCCTCCGTGGTTCTGTGGTCCCGGGTTCGTATTCCGGAGAAACAAGCAAAATATTGTTGAGACAGAAGGTTGATCACTTACTTGTCTGTAAAGCAGGGATTGAAACCGGTTAATTTTTATTTTCCAAAATACGTATACTTTTAAAGGTATATTTATTTCGCAAGAAGTTTGCATGAAGAGAAATATAAATAAACTAAAATACTTAAGTAATTAGGTCATCTGCCCAACACTAAATTTAGTTATAAATGCATCCGGTATTTATAACTAAATTTTATTTACTTGATGTAAAATTATTCAGTTAAATTAGCGTCAATATTGTGCAACTTTAAATGTTAATGTACGCGCTAAAACACTTATATTAGTTATCAATTTAACATAGTTTTACTTACTTTATTTATAAATATCCAATAGGACCTAGTTTACGTAAAAAGTAGTACAATGCCAAGGTAAAGTAAAAAGTGTTATTTTTCCTCTGCGAGGCGTACTAATATAAATAAATTATTGTTAAATTAAAACCATACACTCATAATATATCCCGATATCTCTTAAAATATAATGAATCACTTGTACTATAAAAGTAATAATAAAACAGAATTTTATATATCGGCGACGAAATAACTATTATTATGTTTTCTTGGGCAAGTGATAGTTGTAAATATTTAACGGGAAATAAATGTTTTAAATCCTTTGTGACAAATTAATAAAATATTTAACCATATTATTTATACTTTAATCAATTATTAAAATAACCCGTTTTTAACCAAAACGCAATGGTGTGCAATTATTTTACAATAAATATGTAATTGCACACGCAAACAGTGTGTTAGGTAGGCGTATGGTAGATATTTATGGGAAAACTTGGGTTAACAACAGTTATGTAAATCGCTTCGAACGAATACCGGTTCTTACTTCTATATGAAAGCCTGTCGTGATAGTTTTTTATAGCAGAGAGAGAAAACAAGCATGCAGTTTATTTGATAGATAGCGGTTACCGCCATGGCCGTTCACATTATAGAATCCATAAATTTTTCCAAATCCCAAATATCTTAGCCAAGATACAGACGGATTAAAGTAAAACGGACGCACGGATAGTCATCGATATTTGATGTTTAGTAATATTAATATAACTTAACATAAGAATGCCGTCATTTTCATATAATATTATATAATAATAATTATTATTATTATATATTATTTGCAACCTTTATAATATAATCTCATAATAATGATTAATATGAAGCTAACTTGACATTGCTTTAATTTATCTTTTGCATTCTGCTTCAAAGAAATGTGTTCAATCAATCAAGATTTATTTTCTTTCGACTTCTCTTCATATACAACAACTTTTTTTTTATATAATCAAACCTCTTTCAAGCTTCAGCATCATATTCACGAGTATTCAGAAATAAAAAAAAAATGTGGTCGGGTCATTGACATCGCTATTGGCTCTGCCTTACAATATAAATATACAAAAATATTTATAATCAGCGAAAGTGTATGAATAAAAATACTTTAGAGGTCATCAACCTTTGTGCTGTTGTATTTTATTTGTGTCTGAAAATTAAGTAAAACTCTCAAGTATATTAGGAAGTATCGTTTTTTATATAGATAACTTAAGTTATTTAAAAATATATCTTTGATTATTTACATTGAACATTATCATAGAAAAGTTGATTTAATTACCAAAATATTTTTTTATCATTAGATTCCGAACCAAAAGTTGTTCATACCTGCAGTACAGAGAGAGAGCTGAACATAGGTTACATCTGAATCAAGTACTTTCTACTTAGTATTTTTATTTTGTCTAGACTTTAATTCAATGCTTTCACGGACCATAAAGACTTTTAATTTGTCAGTGAAGTAAAAGGTAAGATTTCGAAGTAGTTTCATCAGATTTCCAAATGGCCGAAGTAAAACAACAACGCCAAAGATCGACAACGCATCTCTGAGTGATGTCCTGTGGCTAAAGTTAATTGATCGCGATTCGATATCTGACATAAAAATTTTAAGCTTTCCTTTTATCAGCAGATTGCAACGTATTAGGTATTATACATTGTACATCAAGGGAAGATAGTGACCGATTAAAACTAAAAGAATCGGACTTTCTTCCGAGTGTTACACAGTGCTTTATACTACACCTACGAGGAAATATTATGACGAATTTAAGACGGGCTCGTTGGCGCGTTCGGTAGAACACCTACCGTGCGCATCGATGGGTCGTGGGTTCGAATCCCACCGGGAGCACATGCTTATAATTTTCTGTAAGCATGTTTTCCCCACGTCTGGTAACTTCGGGCATTGATCGGGTGGGAGGAATATCTAAATTCCGACCGGGTAACGAACCACCGTTCATAGATGGAAAAACCGTGAAGTGCATATTGCGCGTTTCGGTTTCAGTCTATGGATTTCCGAATGCTCGAAGTAAAAATTAGGTCGACAGCGCATCATTGACTGATGTTCTGTGGCTGAGGTATCACCTACCATCAAGTGAACCTCATGCTCGTCTGTCGATATCTGATATAAAAAAAAAAAAACGAAATCTCTTTAATTGAAGTTTATATTGAAATTATTACAGCTGTTATTAAAATACAATTGGACGCTGGTAAGCAATACAGTGTCAACCCACAAAATTACAAAAATATAAATTTTTATACCAATCGCTTCCTTATGAGCTGGAGTACATATTTCAAAAGAGATATGTATCTTTTAAATCGTTTTAATAGCAAAAATATTGAAAAAACTAGCGAGCACGAAAACCTAAAATGTTTAAAATATTTCATAATTATGCATTAATTTCAATTACTTTGATTGCTACCAAGAAAAACGACATATATTTAGTATAGTAATAATAATTACAAAAAAATCTATTATTTCAGTTATTTCTAAAAGAAATTTTATAGAACTTAATTAAAAATTATTTGAATTTTCATATAGTTTTCTAACCCGCTAAGCATGTTAGAAATTAATTTTCATATAATTTTGCATCCCGCTCTCGCTCATTATAAAAAAAAAGCTCTGACGTATTTCTCGATCAGGTGAAGTATAAAGATATTTTGAATATTTCTCCTTCGCAGGGTATGGACTATTTGATAATAATCATAGGACCTTTAACGGAAGGTTAAGCTCTCTTAACGAGTGCGTAATGAGTCGTAATCGGATGTAAGGTGTAATTAATGTAATGACACATTCTAAGGTAAAAAGCTTGTAGCACAACGAGTATGAAATATAAATTATTGTTAGCTTGTATTTATTATGATAAGGCAAATTTTTACACCTATTTACTTTGTCATTTACACGGTGCTGACGGAACGTACATTTTCCTATAACGGATCCGATGATCGATCTGTCGTTCGATTAGACATTATGTATTTCGTTTGACATTACTAGGATCGTAAGTATAATCGTAAATAGAGTTGAAAACTTTTTATTAAAAATTTAAATACGAAGTTGGTTGTTCTTTCGTTTCGTTCCGTTGCGTTCGATTTTGGTAATAGTCTTGTCTGTTTATTTAAGGGGTTAGGTGGGTATCTAAAGCTAAAAGAAGCATATTATTACTATGTTTTTTCTAATGTATCAAACGATTTTTTTTAACACATAAAATTTTGGGAGAATAATATTCTAGGCATATTTAATTGATAGATCGATTTTTTAAACATTTTAATCTAATCTAACATAAAGTGCCCATTGTACCACCAGCTTGTAGTATGACAGTAGTAAGTTTCCGCGCAGTGATGTAACCTGTCATAACTCATAACTCGTGATGCGCATGAGGACACCACTGTGATTGATTACCTTCTTTTCACTTACCGTTGCTATTTACTGCGCTGTGATTGAAAATAGCTTTACCTTAAAGCGTGTTTAGTTGATTCCATATTTTATGTTGAGACTTGCGCTAATATAGTCAAGAAAGGTTTTTGAGTCGAACCCATATAACAGTATTTTATATTTATATTTAATAGCAATATATACATTTTTTGTACAAGAATTTATGGAATTTTCTATTTCAGCTGAATAGCTGTTTAGCCCGAATTAACTTGAATGGTTAACAAATAAAATTGAGGGTATTACCGCTGCTGATGGGAATGAAATCGTCGACTGTTAGCGCTTTAATATTATCCTAATTGAATAATATTCTTGCTGCAAGAGCTATTACTATTGAAATTACTTTATTATTAAGAGTATTTTGTGCTATTATAAAATTCAAATTATACTTTACTGGCAACGCGCCCCGGCTTCACACGGGTGCAATGTAGATAGGCAAATAACTATGTTAATCGCTGATAATTTTTTATATTGGTGAACTATTGTTGTATTAATAAACTGTTGGTGAAAGAATTTATATAATCAGTCCAGTAGTTTTTGAGTTTATTCATAACATACAAAAATACAAATCTTTCCTCTTTATAATATTATAGTAAAAGTAAATAAGTAATAAGTATACGTAAGTTTAGATTCATTAATTGGCCGTATTTCCTTGAAATAAAAAGGATCCAACCCACAACTTTGCTCAAAATGACTCAAGTATATCACAAAGACCCTAATGTCAAATACTCTCACATTAAGAAAACAGTCTTACAAGGAGACGACAAGAGTGTAGGGTTCTCAAATCAAACAGAGATTTCGCGTGAAGTTAGCACTCAGTGAGTGTATTCATACACTCAAACCCTAGAGCGCACTACTTAGCCATTGCCGAGTAAAAAGTTCCTAAAGTTTGAAAAAACATTTTTTTTGGTATTAAAATTTAAAAAAAATAAGAATATATATTAAGTAAACTATTCATAACGTGATTAGTCAAATATATCATTCATAAACATGATGAAAATATAGATAATTCCATACCGACATTCATACGCGCGCTTGCGCGCGCAACTGACACTAGGTAGTATACTAAATTTTATTTAATTCCAACCACATTTTTTCAATTTTCATTTTTCATTTAAATTTTCAATTCGCGATTCAACAATGTACAAAAGTTCAATAGGAGTTGTTTATAACGATTTGTTAAATTTTAATACCAAAAATTTTTTTTTTCAAACTTTAGCATTTTTTTTCTCGGCAATGGATAAGTCGTGCGCTCTAGGGTTTGAGTGTATGAATACACTCACTGAGTGCTAACTACACCCGAAACCTCCGTTTGATTTGAGAACCCCACACCCTTGCCGTCTCCTTGTTAGCAAAATTTAGAAGCCGAATGTTTTTTCTGCATTTTGTACCACCCCACTTGCTTGACAGAGTATTGTTTGACGGTTAATTTATAAAACTTGAATATCTAAAAACGAACTGTGTGGGTTGGATCCTTTTCATGGAAATACGGCCAATTATACTTATACCATTGCGTGACTCTTACGCTCGCCGGTTGATATCTATGCCTATATTTAATTCTGTGAATAAGCACAGAATTATGTGAAATATATTATGCATTGATTGATTTCCAAGTGAATTACGAAAGGTTTCTACATAATGTGTGACACTTTAGGAAAATGCGTACAACCAGGTTGCGGTTTGTTTTTCATACACACACAATGGTGAGAAGTTGGCTTAGAGCGAAACTCGGGGAAAGTGTGGGTAGTTCACATAATTATCGTCTTTTTATGACTCTGTTGCGATATTATCGAACATTATTGATTGAGTTTAGCTGAAACAAAGGCAGAGGAAATTGCTAAGTATATTACATCATGTGTAGCTTAGCTACTAGACTTATTGTTAAAATATTTTTTTACTAGTGCGTAATAGGAGTTCTTTTAAGTTCAAAGATGTTATAGTAACTTATAATTAACTGAAAACGGTATTTTCCACAATAAACCTCATAGAAAGACCTTTCATTTATCATGATATCATGTACGGACAGATTTCAGATATCATGTACGGACCAAGATTGCTGTACAGATCAAAGAATGCAATTCAAAAAGTGCAGAACGCTTGTGCGAGATTCTGTTGGGACATACCTCCACGAACCCGTATCACCCCATATCTGAATGATGCAAAAGTACTCAAAATGGAGAGCCGCAGGCGCTTGCACATTGCATCTGCGTTATTTGATATTGTACTAACAAAAGTCCCGACATATTTATATCGTAAATTATCATGGTTGGGGGATGTTAACACTCAATATAAGACCAGAGCCTCTCTTCACACCCTTTTCATACAGAGACATCATACGCAGGCATTTAGAGGGAGCTTTTCCTACAGCGCAACTAAGTGCTGGAATAATTTACCACCACCGTTGAGACTATCAAAAACGTCTTACAGTTTTAAAATTAAGTATAAGAAGTACTTACTGCAAACACAAAGCCAGACTTAGTTGTGCTGGGAGAAAGATGAAAAGAAAGAAAAATAAATAAATAAATGAATACATATATTTTATTATTATTATTTTAAGATAAATTATTACTTTTGTTGTGTTTTGCTTTGGTACAATTTGTGTATTATTTTCAAAATTATCATGTTCTTATTATAAGTTAATTAAGTTAGGTAGTATAGATGCTCCAAGAGTCACAAGGGGGTGGCTGAAAACCAGCGCTGTGTTTATCAGCTGAAGCTGAGTCACTGCCCTTTGAGCGGCCACACATTCGTTGTTGTCTAATTTATAAATATTCAAGCTGTATATATTTATATAAATTTTTACTTTTCTATAATAGTTCGTTTATCTTGTGTGGAAGCCCAATAAAAATCTTTCATTTCATTTCATTTCATTCATTTAACAAAATACTGAAATTGGGACCATGTTTAAGAAATTAAAAAAACAATATCTATATCTATACTAATATAATAAAGAGGAAAGATGTGTATTTTTGTGTGTTATGAATAAACTCAAAAACTACTGGACCGATTTTAAAAATTCTTTCACCAATAGAAAGCTACATTATCAGCGAGTAACATAAGCTTTTTTTTGTAAAGTACATCTGCATTGCACCCGTGTGAAGTCGGGGTGTGTTGCTAGTCTTAAATAAAATTATTTCCTTAACATTTAATTTTCAATTCGAAATTTGATTTTTTGTAAATTAATTTGCAACTAAATGTGTTATGTCTGACTAAATAGTGAATATGTTATGTTAAAACAAAAAGTGCATAAATAGTGGGTCTATAAAAAGTACAGGGGCCTTACTACTATCTCTTAGAGCGGTGTTATTGCCACCTTACTGTAAGAGAACGACTCGTATATAAAGTTACCTCGCTCTTTTGTCAAGGCAAGAATATAGCTTATATAAGATGATGAACCTTTGCAAACAAATAAAATACTTTGTTTATGTAAAAAGTACATATATTAATACACAATAAAGTATATTAAAATATGAAGTAATTCAATCAGATGAATAAATTATACTAGAAACAATCATATGTGTACGTTTATGGTAGGTATTTCTTGAGTATACTTATATTGTGTGAAGCCTACATTTAACAATCAAATGAATAGCGTTCAAGATAATTTTCTAAAAGATTAAATTAATAACAATAGAAGACATTTCGCATTGTTATCTAGACAATAGGGAGAGTACGCTATCTCTACCGACTTGAAAAAAGGTGTATTCATCTGATAGTGTTCATAATATCTTCACAAAGCACCTTTGTTTCATATATTTAATCGCATTGCATTTAACTACACATCAGTGAATACCCGAGTCCCTTAGTGGGGCATGGGGCCGACACATTTCTGTGTCTGTTTCACTGATCATTTTTCTTTACAGGCAATTAGGTTATCAGCCTTTTATACTCTGTCTGACCGAATCATTTTTTTAAATCTTGTTTCCCTGGACTCGAACCGAGGACCTCTGGTGCTAAACGCATCGCGCTTAACACTGAGTCACGGAGGGGGTCTACACATAAGATAGACATAATTTAGAAAAAAAAAACATGTTTTTTTGTTTATATAATCGTAGTATAATATATTTCTTTATATTTGATACAAGGACTGAAACCGGTTAAATTTTATTTTCCAAAATACGTGTCTGACTGAGATACCATGAGAATATTAGTTTTAAAGAGTGATAAACTAAAGTTACCACAGTAATTTTTTTTCAGTAAATATGAATAAAAACGAAAGAAAATTAACAAAATCATTTATTATACCGGTATAACTCCCATAGTAAATTAACCGGTATTCAGTCCTTGATTTGATATCTAATTAATATATTGGGAATCGAACTATATCAAACATACCCGGTATAATTAGCCGGAAGGCTGCAGTATCGTTCCGATAGTTGCGCGGGCGCAGTTTCACTTTCAAGTGCAAGGTCCGCTTTCACGACGCACTTTCCTTTTTATTTACATAACGCAGGGTGGTCATACGTCTTAGATTATGACTGTTATGTAAATGATAGGGATTATTATCTAGATAAATGTTTTATCGTTATAAGTAAGGTTTAGTAAATAAATAAAATAACTTTTTTGGTTTATGCCAAGGAAAAGTTTCAATGCTTTATCTTTTCATATTAATTTCAGCTGAATAAATGTAATAAATAAACTAACAAAACATAATAAGGTACCTATGTTAACTATAGCTTAGAACTTTAAATCATAATTAAGTTAGTATAGTGAAGATGCTACCACGATTTTGTGTACCTATTTCGTCCAAATTTTGTTTGATACCTTTGAATTTGAATGTAAGGAAAAATATAAATAAATTATATGTTATATAATATATTTCAATATATTATTATAACAATTATTATACGAAATCTCGAAACGCGAATTGAGAAAAAATTATTAAACCTAGAAAACAATTTAAATTTAATTAAAATACTTTATAACGATTTTTGGTACATACATCTACATAAAATGTTATATCTGTTATGAAATAATCTCATTAATATAACAAAAAATAAGCAAAACTAAAGATATACTCGAAATGCTACAAGTAATCATATTAAATGAAATCTCAATTGCAGGAAGTGGTATGCGGTAATCACTAACATTTATAGATGAGAAAGTTGTGATTTGTAAATTACACGTTTCGGCTGCGGTCTATGCTTGAAGTAAAAATAAAATAGTAAATATCATTGGCTGCTCATCTGATATTACTATTATATTGTATGCTTTAGCCAATGTGCCTTCATGCCCCACAAGGGGACCTTAGATGAAGAAAAACTTTATTTGAATTCCACACACAACAACAATACATATTTGCTAAATGAATACTTTGCTTTGAGGAAGAAACGAAAGTGGTATGTAAGGATCGGAGCATATGGAATTCCGTGATCTCTGCCTACTCAATTAGGAAAGAGGCGTGATGTATATATAAGTATGAATACTAAGCTTAAACAGACGGCAGCTCAACATACATAATAATATAGCTAAGCTGACCCGAAAGTCAGTATATACTTTGAAAACAATTTATTACTGTATAAATGCAATTAAAATGATATTGACACGATAATAATTAGTCTTGATAATGAATAAGTCTTAGTTTTATTTTATAATAATTTTACAATGACACTCATCAGTTGTGGATTCCGCGATACTTCAAACCAGTTGGATTTCATTTAGCTTTCCAAAGCTTTCGCTTCCAACGTAACTAATAAGGACTTAAGGAAACTTTTCTTGGAAACTTGATGGTGATTATAACTGTCATTCATGGTAAATGGTAATGGATAAAAACTGTGTTTATTGAAGTGTGGTTAGATATTTTTATATGTTCGATCTCATCAAGAAATACCTGGTGTCGTTAGGAGATGGATGAAGGAGCGTGATAAAATGTGCAATTATTATAATTTAAGCTGACTTTGAATAAAATGTTATCATAATTGGCTTAGTTAATCAGCCGGGAATAACCAAGCGAAACAAATATTTTCTCATCCATATGTCCTACTCAAGAATAAGAATACAATAAATTTATTAATTATTTAAAATTCTTTAATAAATAATTATTGTACAAAGAGGCATTGTGTAATTGGTGGTAGTTTAGCTCGACAGGACATCAATCAATAATCTGACATTCTTTGTTTGTTTTTTTTTGCATGATACATATTTTGCATGATATATATTTTGAAACCTTTTTAAATATTTAGGTCGGAGCCGAAATAAGCAAATTTAACATATTCTAAATTGTTTTCTATTTATGGACGAACCCATGGATGCAAGTTTTCCGTATGAAATATAAATTAACGAGCTCGTTGCTAAGCTGTTCAAGTATACAATCCTCGTAACATCACGAGCCAGATATCGAGCGAGATGGTTGACACATTATTTTTGCTTAGCGTATTTCATTTTTCATAAAAGAAATCTCAAACTATCTAGCTTCTACGGTAACTTGTCGTTGCCGTAGTGTCTGGGTAGAGGACCGTGATCGCTTAGGAAGTTTCGTTAATCAATATATATGTTGTCGCGTTCGGTAAAAAACCTGCAGTGCCCATCGATGGGTCGTGGGTTCGAATCCCACCGGGTCGACATGATTATACTTTTCTGTAAGCATGCCTTCCCCATGTCTGGTAACTTTGGGCATTGATCGGGTGGGAGGAATATCGAAATTCCGACCGGGAAACGAACCACCGTTCAGAGATGGAAAAACGGTGAAGTGAATATTACGCGTTTCGGCTTCAGTCTATGGATTTCCGAATACTCTAAGTAAAAAGTATGTCGACAGCGCATCATTGACTGATGTTCTGTATCTGAGGTATCGCCTACCATCAAGTGAACCTCATGCTCGTCTGTCGATATCTAACATAAAAAAATAACACTTAAGATTATCAAGTTGATAAGTACAGGCCTACCCACTTCGCATAATATATGTATAGAGTTTCCTTCCGCGGCTTTCTACCGTGAAAGTGGAAGTAAATACGACGGGAAATTGCGCTTGCGGCTATAAAGACTGGTTTGGGTTGTTATGATAAACGCTGTGATATTAACTAGGTGGGTTTTTATGGAAGAGGCGGTTTACAGGCAGTCTCTTGATCGAAAGTAATTATTAGCATGAACCCGAGGAATAAATAAATATAAACTATTCTTGAAGGTTCCTACATTCGTAGGTTCCAATCGGTTTGGAAGAACTACCGGCGTCAATAAAACAGCTGAGTATAGTGAGTTTGCTCCTCATAGTGACTTTGCGAGGGAAAATGTAGATTTCGTGTGTATATGGGGTTTTATGAGGAATCAGTTTTTAAAGTTCATAATTTTACTATAGATTAGTTTTTACATTTTATTTTAGTTTTATTGTAACCACGTGAATATGTTTATATTTTTATTTCTATAAAAACCAATACTAATAACTAAATGTAATCATTAAAATTAATAATAATAATGTAATCACACTTTTAAACATTGTATATATAGGTCGGCGCAAGATTAAACTCCGGTTATGCAGACATCATGCAATAATAAGTTGAAGTTTATGCTGTAATTTTATACATGAAGTGGAAGTTAGGATGTTTGTTTGACAATAAGGTCTTAACGGTAAGTTTATGCTGTAATTTTTTACATCGGAAGTTAGGATGTTTGTTTGTCAATAAAGTCTGAACGGTTGAACCGGTTGGACTCACATTTGGCAAAGACAAGTTCGGGAAAATCTGTTTTTAGTGCTATCAATCACTATGAATATTATATAATATAAATTGAAATAAATTTTGAATGTTAAGAAATATGTTAAAAAAAATCTCTTTTGATATCATATACAGATGAAAGTGGGATCAAATAATAGTAGCTTGAACAATGATATGCTGTCGGTCTATCTAATATTTACTTTATTTATTCATAAAATTAACATCGTATCATTCGTTGTATGTTCTGGTGATTATAACTTAAAGATCAACACTTAAAAATCACACATCCATTTTCTCAGTCATCAAATTTATTGAAAATTTCATGACCATTACAGTGCACCCACGGCCTTTATTTATTTGTATGCGAGCACCATCCATCAAGTTTATGTACAGTCACCATCCGTCCGAACTACAATGTCATATTTCGCAATTCCTTTTAAGCAATTTATTCACGAACGTTTTATTAACGGAGTCGAGCGATAGTAATATTTATATTTTGATGGAAAAATAGAGTGGAGAAGTTAATAAAACTAAGAAGTTTAATTCAACTTAAATCTATTAAGAATAAATTAATATTAACTAAATGTAACTTAAGACGAATCGCAAAAGATTCACTATTTAAAAAACTGTTATATTATTAAAAATATTCCCTTTGGAGTTTTATTAAAATAACAAAGTTTTACATATTAACTAATTTTAAAGATGGTAAATTTGTATGGTATGTAAACATTTTCTTTTGGTTACTGGAGCAGACTGACCGATACTCCCATGTAGCCATTTTGCATTCGTGTTTGTGAGCAGATATCAGAAACCGCTTAGCCGATAAGAAAAAAAAATCTAATTGTCTAAATAAACTTTAGAAAATTACTCAGGTTTTGTCGAAGCTTGAATTGTTATTTTTGGTCCACAGATTTTTTAAAAATGCCGAAACTTTGGTAATGTTAACTTTGCTCCAATATGGCTGCTGCGGCCACCTAGAGTTATCTAACTATTTAAAATTTAACAAGATAGGAAATATTTCTTAATCCAAAAAAAAACAAATGACTGCTGGTTTCTTTGTTTAAAACACAGTGCAAAAGGCTTAAGAAATACGTAAAAAACGTAGCGATGAACATGCTCTGTATGTATTTAGTTAAAGCCTCAGTAATGCCCATTCTTGAGACCTTTAAAGACCTGGTCGGTGTCATGTCATTTGATGTCAATGTCACTACTTAGCCTGGGATACATTTCTTTTGTTTTTTTTTTATCAAATACAGAATCAAAACTAATTATGTTCCACTATATTAAGTGATACCATTCATAACGTATAATATGACAATAGGCGGGAACTTAATTTATTTGAGAAACAGATTTTGTTAAGTGGTATATTTATGATTTAATTGGATTGAAGATTTTATTGGAAAACAAAATATTATATTAGTTCGGATAGTTATTTGAAACTTGAAAGTATATTAAACTCTATATTATTTTACATAACCATAATTATAATTTAAGTCACTATTTTGGTGGGAAATAATGAAAATCGAAGCCAAAGCTTAGAAAAGGTATCAGTGAGTTAGGTACGATCTGAGATATAAACATATAGTTGACATTTAATTACAATCCCGGTCAATGACCATGCCATTAATGTCTTCATAAACTCCATCTAGGGAATTCCCTTCTAATCAATGCAGTAATCGAGCGACACCGGTCAAAGCGGCTTTGAGATGAGCCATTTCCTGTGCAATGTTGCAAGCTTATACAACATTAAATATTTATGTAATTGTGCTGGATATATACAATGTATCAGTATTGGCTTTTTTATATTAATGCACATAACTACTTGGGATTATTGTCTTGTACCGAGGACACCCGTTTTCTCGCAGTGGAATTCCATTCATTTATTGTGGATATTCCCTGAATCCGCACAGATCGCGTCGCATCCTCATTGGTGAAGGGTGAAGAGGCTTCTTCTAGACAGACGTGCCCTTCCTTAGATCGCATCACCACTTACCATCAGGTGGGATCGCGGTCAAACGTCTGTCTATTATACATTGAAAAAACTAATAATTAAAAGATAAGGTTTCTCTTTGTATTCTATCTTCTCTTGTAAGAATGTATTTAAGCATACTGTGGTGAAAGAACTGGTTAACTTAACTGTAACACCAGTTTTACCCTCGCTCGGAAGTCAGAACCTCACTATTTCACTTCATTCAGTAAGTATACTAATCTCATACTAGTATTATATACTTACTGAGTGAAGTGCCATTGAGCTTTTTCAAATAGCTACGGTTACAGACCTAGTCCTGTTATATTCAGATTAAAGTCAGAAGAATAGCGCTATTTGTTTTGTATTATAAAAAATTTTAGTGAAAAAAAAAAGATTTCTATTACCAAGAATATTGACTTCTTATTACAATCCTGAGGAACTACTTATGCAGGTTTCCCTAGACTCTCTACTCTCATCACCTATATCTTTACATCACCATTCATCTTATGTCACGCTACTGTATGTAGACATCTCTGTTTATCTGTGCTTATAAATATAATCAAATGTTATGGTATAAAATTATTTACATTTCAAATGTATTCCGCTATACATCCCAACATCCTGTTGACCTTTTGTGATATTTAATCTGTGACCGGCATATTTATTGCAGAAATAGAGTCATTTGGGTAAAGGTTAAGGTGTTATTCAGTTAATTGAAATACAGATTATATTCACCTTAGACGATAATAACTATTTTACTTAGACGATATATCAGATGAAAAAGCAGGCTAATTTTCTCAGATCCATACACAAAGTCACTAAAGATTAATCATGATCCTGAATCATTTATAGAAAATATAATAAATACGTGTAAAATTTCAAACTCTCTTGTTTAACTCTTTAAATATCATATTCTCAATACCACGTCAATTATTAAAACCTATGCATGCGAAATATATTGTTAGTTAAATTAGTGATGTTCATATTATTAATTATGTAAAACTCATATCCGGGATTAAATTACAAATGTTGATCCGGATGTCTTTAAATTAAAGTTCACAGTGAGCTTTGATAGCGTGTTATTAATTAAAATTTGAAAGGTTTACATTCGCATCGAGGTAAGTACTTATTCGAAATAATATAATATATGTATTATTATAATTCAAATGAGAATTCTACATTTTCGACGGTCAAAACGCAAATAATAATTATAGTAAAACTCAGTGGCGTAGTTAGGTGGACAAGGGTGCAAAGAAATAATCGCAATCCCCTCCCCTCCGGCAATTTTTTTAGTAACTACACAAAATTAATTGCAAATGATTACTAATCAAAGGCGCTTCCATTATCGGCGTTATAAATTCTCATATAAAATCTTGAAAAAAATTAAAATTCTTGTGAGAATTTTTCTAGCTTTAAGAGCTGCCTCCCCCTCTTTCCAAAGCTCAGAGCCCTGGTGCACTGCACCACTTTGCCCTATGATAGCTACGCCACTGGTAAAACTTTTACGAAAGGACTGTATCCGTCAGTGTATATTAAAGAAAGTGTAGTACTGTGAACAGTGCTTCAAATGTCAAATAAGAATGACAGATACTATTCGGTAATTTCCACAGAACAGAAATTTAACTTTTTTAACTTTTGCGGTGTCGAATGCTCAATGGACTTTAGCATTACTGATATTAACTACGTGGCTTACTTTTAAGCACGATGCGTTTAGCCGCGGAGGTCCTGTGTTCGACTCCCGGGTACAAGATTTAAAAAAAAATTCTGTCGGGCACGGAGGAGAAGGAAGCGGAGGAGGAAGTTGATCACCTACTTACCTGAAAAGAAAAATGATCAGTGAAACAGACACAGAAATGGGTCTGCCCCATGCCACACTAGTGTACTCGGGGATTCAGTTTTTATATATTACTGATGAACTAACTAGCTATGCCGACCCTACATGTTAGAATAAGGACAGGAAGAAGAGACAGATATTAGCGCACTTACCTGAGTTCCTTCAACCTGGCAGCAGCTAGGACTGACGCGTAGCCATATCTGGAGAACCTGGCAAGATCTTCGGAAGGCGCGTTGAAAGCTGCTACGTAGCGCGCTGGGCTTTTGTCGTCAAGCCAATAACCTAAATAGAATTGTCACGAGTTTATTATAAATGTAATAAAAATAATAATACATAAGTTTGCTCGGGCGCTGTGAAAATGGCCTATTTAGGTCACGGAAAAGTGTGCGTAAAATGCGGGTTTAGGTCACACAGTGCTATAAAAAAATCATTGACGCTTTCCGTAAAAGACCTGCCGTGCGCACCGATAGATCGTGGGTTTGAATCCCACCGGGACGACATCTTTAAAATTTTCTGTAAGCCTACCTTCAAGTAAACCTCATGCTCGTTGTCGACATCTAACATTAAAAAAAATCAAGTTCATCACTGATAACTAGCTATCAAAGTCTGCTTTGTTTTTATATATATTGTTATTTATTTGGCTCGTCCGATAACTATTATCTCTGAATAAGCAGAAAATGTAGCGTGGTTATTTAAAAAAAAAAAAAAGTTATTTATAAAACTAAATTCAATTGTATAATAATTAAATGTGTAAGTATTTTGCCGTTATAAGGTAAAATACTACTGAATTTTATTTCCGAAATTTAGTTATTGGACATCATTAATTAAGTGAGAAATTCTTACCCATCGAATACAACTTGGGCTCCAAAACTGTGTACAATTCATTCATTTTTTGCATTCCATACTCAGCTGCCTCCAAGATATCTCTCCTCCCTTCAGATGTTATATTTCCATCTCCCTCGTCGTAATCTTCACTTTCTAGATAGTCATTAGAATCGTTGAAAGTCTTAACGCTATCAAAGTCTTTAGTTAGGTTTCCTTCGTCACAATATTTTACAACAACAGTTGACGTATTTTTTGTTTCCGTAAACGAATGATTTTTGTTCTCGTTCCTTTCAATTATTGTAATACTGTGTAGCTGTTTATTAGCGGTGGTATTTAATAAAGGCATTATATGTTTGAGGACTTCTAAAATATTGTTATTTGATGTGTTTGAGATGTAGGTATTGTTGGGTTCAATTGTCAATATCTCTACATAATGTAAACCAGCTGACGTCGTATTACTAAAATTTTCTTTTTCGTTATAAGAATCTGTGGTATTTTGAACATTCTTGGCTTGATTTAAAGAACTCATTTCATCAATTTTATCTTCCATTCCACTTCGTATTTGGCTAACAGTTTTTGAACTATTGTATTTCGAACTTGTAATGTTATCTAATTGCAAGATTTTTTCTGTTGCATTTAAAATTATTACTTCATTTAAATGTGAATCTTCCATTTCTTTTGTTATATTTTCTTTTATTCTTTTAATGGACTCAATTATGCTGTTGACAATATCTTCATGTATTGAATCATTATCGATATTATCAATAACTTCTAGGAAAAGTTTAGCTGATTCATCACCCTTATAATTGACCTTGGGACTGGTTTTATTATGTATTTTGAAAATATCTTCAATAATTCTTGTAAATGGACAATTATGAGTTGTGTTTTCGATTGCAGGAGCATTTGTTTTTCCGTAACTGATTGAGTTTAAAATGGCTATTGTGAAGATAGTTCGTCTGCAAATCAAGAAATATAATCATATTAGGGTATATATAAATTCTAAATATCGTGGACAATATTATTGTTAGAAAGTAAGCAGATCTAAATCACTATTACTTATGACTGAAGCCAGTGGATATTACAAGTTTTCTTCTAAGTATGGAGGGAAAATTGTGGTTATTATACAAATTGCAGAAGTGTCGCAATGGTGATGTAGATGAGTTCTATTTTAAAATCGCTTTTAAATTGATATATTATAAGTAAGAAAGTTAAATTAGTTGAGGTAATGTTTATCGTCTTATATAATGTCGTTTTTTATCTTAATGCTCTGGATGTAACCAGGAAGTCTATTTAAGGATCATTAATTATCACTTATAAAAGAAAGTGTGTCGATCAAAGATAGAAATATTGCATAATAAAGCATTTGAATATCAAGTAATAAAATTATGTTTGTAAATATTATGTAGAATATGTAAAACTTAAAATAAAACGTGATATTTAATACTTGTCTTACTCATCATACTTTTTATCAGATTTCAACGTTAAGTAATGGTACTTATCTGAATGCTATATATTTCGTAATATAATCACTTAAAAAATTAAAAAATCAAAAAGATGGCGGCTTTACCAGACACTGGCAACATTTTGAAAAATTAATTAATATAGGACACACTAAATATTTTCTTGTCATTCTTATATTAAAAAAATTAAGTAAAAGAAAATACAGTTTAAATCCGATTATTTATATAATATTTATTATAATTAATTAGATTTATTTAAATCAATAACAGAGTTTGTTAACTGTCAAAATGACATTTAACACAACAGATAATAACTGACCTGATCAATTCCATATTTAAATTTAAACTATAACATCACAAAAACAAACGAATTCGACGTCACAACTTCAAATCGTCCGGAAACCTGTGGATCACTGATCACGAATCGAACTGGCTTTTAAGGTTTAAATAAATGTTCCCGGTTTATATAATATTATCAATTAGTTCGCAAAGTTCCGGAGATTTATTCGATATGTCCCGATATCGTTAGTCCCGGGAGAGCGGTCAGATAGGACTAATGGTTACGTAATGGTGGATGTAAGAAGTACTGTTATGAAACCTGAGCGGGAACGATGATCTCGAGTTTGCGTGCTTGTTTTGTAGCAAAATGGACTCTTGGGCGCTTGTTACACCGTTATTGGAACTTTTTGTCGTTAATTACACACTTGATTGGAAGTTTTAAGAAAAGTTGTATAGTTTAAGCTCACATAATAGATGAAGACTTACATAAGTAAGCATCAAGTAATAACGTATATAATATGAGGAACATTTTAAGTTATAACTTGTTAATGTTAGATAATACTGGAAGAGATGAGAATCAATCAAACAAATTATGTTAAATTTTTCATTCTGTAGGACATTATCTTATCAATTCCCTATAAGTAACATGAGTCTGCTTATGTTAAACGAATTCTTTTCTTATAACATATAAAATAATTATTGTTATTAAAAAAATAAGAAATAAGAAACATTTATTCAATGCCACGCTCCTAAAATATATTCTATATTGAAATTACATTTTTAATCATAACTTAAACTAAATACATAATATTATGCTGTATGGCGAAAGAAAATGCCGATGCTCAGCTTGTGCTGTAAACCAATACTGGCTACAACGCTGATTTTCAACAAGTAAGGTGTGATTTAAATAATACTTTTGGGTTCGGTGTAACAGGCAGCTAGCCTCTTAAATCATTAGATATCGCCGGCACATAATTTGAAGTCCGGTTAAAGACCTCTGACAAAAAGATTCGAAAAAAAAATACAATCGCAATTATTCTTATTTTCTTGTTGTTCTCTGAGTTCGGGATTCGGATTGGGGTTCGATTTGTCATTTGTGATACGCGTGAAGTTAACTTAAGTGCTTTTTAATGATCTGAAATAGATTTTTTTGTGGTCACGTCTAGATTACTTTTCGTGTTTAATTTAATCTAGTATCGTGTGAGGTGTTGGACCTTAAATGATTCGGGTTGTTTCATTTCAGTAGATTCATTTTTGTTTTGCCTCTATGGGTGGCGGGTTAGATTTTGACTACATCTGCATATTAATGATCATAATAGATATCTTGTTGTTTATTGTTTGTACGATATTACGTAAAAACTGAAACACTTGAAGAGCTTGACTTTTTGCATGGCACCTACATACATGCAAAAAGTCACATTTATGCTTTTATCCCGGGAAGAATCTTAATTCTTTAACTAAAGCCAATAAGCTACAGGCAATTAGTTTGACGTAAAGACAATAATAATATAATAAATAAAAAAATAAAATAATATAATAAACACGTGTTATAATTTTTCATCTGTATAGCCAGTGGCGTGACCACTATATAAGCCCAAAAGCCTGGTTTACCCTATCAATGCAAACATAAAAAGAAAATTAATAAAACGTAAATATATAATTCATATATCACACGAGTCGAAATCGGGCTTTTGGGCTTTTTTGGTGGTCCCGCCAATGTGTAGCGTTGAGGTGAAACCTACATACTAAAATATTTTATTTAAAAGACAAGTTATTATAAGTTGGAATCTATTAGGTTTATAATATAAAGGCAGACGAACCGGCAAGAATCTCTCTTACTAGACACTATTTACATTGCTGATTGCAGTCTTCACTTATATAAAAAACAATATTACATTAAGAACTAGATAAAAATATACCAAAGTAATAAAGTAAAGGATAGTTTTGTTGTAAAAAAACAATGGATCGTGCGTGATTTGGAACGCAGCAAAGTACTTATATTGGATTGGATTGTCCAAGTACTTTTTAGAAGTGGCTGATTTTCGGATGGCTGTGACCACAACCTTCTTTGAGGGATGCATCCGCGTCTGATTCCTGCCGGTTCTTCTTGATAGAAGCAATCTTCCGCACCGGAGCGGAGGTAACTTAGAGTTGACGATACAAAGGTCTTGTAAAGGTTTAATTGAGTATTCAATACTAGCGACCCGCCCCGACTTCGCACCGGTATTGCACCGGTGCTAAATACACTACAGAAAAACTGTTATTATTATTATTGTTATTATTGTTATTATTAAAAAAACCGCATCAAAATCCGTTGCGTAGTTTCAAAGATTTAAGCATACAAAGGGACAGAGAAAGCGACTTTGTATTATACTATGTAGTGATTTTGCGGTTGATCGATGACCAATTACAAACATCAACACACATGTCGCTTCTTTGATACATCCCTCTTCTTACAAAAGAGGACTTCAGAAGTAACCTTTTGAATCTTTTCTCTTTTGAAAGAAGAGGAAATACATCACGTTAAATTGCTATGCGTTGAAATATATACATTAATCCAATATTTAGAAAGACAAAGATTATATAAAACATATTGGGCTCAGAATCTTATACTATATACGAGTAAAACGCCCCGGACGCAATGTAAATGTAGGTGCTATACACAAAAATAGCATCTCGTATTACTCGCTGATTGTGTAGTTTTCTATAGGTGAAGAAGAATTTAAATTGTAAAATCGGCAGTTATTGAGTTAAATCGTAACCAACAAACAAATCTTTCCGCTTTATAATATAAGTATGGACAAAGTATAGATGCTATGGCTCATACTCAGGTCTACTAAAATAGTTTTAAAGGGCACCTGCCTATCCCCCACAGGTAGCGTAACGCTTAAGTAGTATTGCGATGCTACTTACTAGTAATGTCACGCCTCCCTTGCAATTTCACCTTGATAACACCATTAGAACCTTATTAACCTACATTTATAGACAAGTTTCAAGTAGTTACTTTACGCCATGACAATACTCATTTATTTATTTTGTAATGTCAAGAGACTATCCCACAGATTTAAGAATAAAACAGCAGGATAATTGACTTTTCTTTTCCAAATATTGTTAGAAGTAGGAGGGGGGAGAGTTATCTTACGTATCTTTTCAATATCATAATTATTTATACAGACGAGCTTGAAGTTCAGTTAATGGTAAATATCTCAGCTCAGCGGGTGACAAAGCAATTACCCTTCACATGGAGAAGGTAACAGAATTAACGATGAAAAATCAATTTTAATGTATATTTAAGTACACAAGGAGAATATTCATGGAAAATAAAACAAATATCGACATAACGTATTTAATGTAAAAGTATAAAAACTATAGTTACAATTGATAATGTTGTTATTATTTAAGATACGGAATTTAATCGAATAACACCCATATTTTATAAAATTACCCAAGTGCTTGGTGCCTACATGATATTTTCCTAAATCCTTATCAGAAAATACAAATTACTGAGTCAGTATTTTTCAGTATATAGTATTCAAAGGGTTAATGCTTAATATTTGGGTTGATTTGTCCATGGGTTGAATTATTTTAGAATGGAAGTAAAAATGATTTGACAGTTGAAATACAAATCTTAAACGGTATTAGAATATATTAATACACCATTATACATCTAAAACAATAACATGGGTGATGTTTTTTGAGAAGTGGTCGCTATTTCGTTGTAAATAATAATTGTTCTTCCCATTACATCATTAATTATGAAAGGGATGACGTCAAAACATCCATCTGGTTGCATTACATAGAAAGTTAAAACTAACAATAAATTTTAAAAATTAATTTTAATTACTTATGTACTAAAAATTTAAAACATCGAATCAAAAATATAATAATGTGGTCAAAAAGATGCAAATTATACACCTTGTCTCCATTTTGTACCTTTTTTTGGATACCTTTCTGTATTACGCAAGTAGTAAGAGTTATAAAGGAATTTAAATGGAAAAGACTTATTAAAATCCCGCTATTTTTTTTTATAACGTGTATATTACCTAAAGAGCTATTGAAATGAAAAGTCTTTAGACTAGAATAATAATTTTATTGTCTGGAAACTCTCTTAAAGTGTGTGTTCGTAGATAGAGATTCTGATTTTCATTTTATTCATGAATGATTCAAGTACTTTCATTGGAGAAATGTGTATAATTAAATGTTGGTCACGTGGCCAATAGAAATCTTATTTACGTACTAATTTCTCTACGAGCATTACTATAAAAACACCCAAAAATGGACCAAAGCTGATAAGGAGCCTGGAGCCTATTGAATGAAATTATTAAATAGAGATTTGCAAATTAGAAATGTCTAAAGTAACTATGGACAGCTTTCTCCCACATGTTGTAAACATTAGAATTTTCACAGGATTTTTTTTAAAAATAGAACTACATAATTCACTTACAGTGCGACACTTTCCTTGTTATAAAAATATTAAAACTTAATAAAATAAGGATAATTTTAGTATAAAGTATAAAAAATATAATTAAACTCCTAACTAAATTAATCTGACTTATTGAATAACACTATTTTATTGGCAGTTGTACTTATAATTGTAACATGGAAATGCGTATCACAAACTTTTATTTCGAGATGAAAACAAAATTATGTATGTAGCGAATTTGGTTTAGCCTTATGTAATGGCATCACACATATGATTTGATAAGCGACTAAAATATAATACTAATAGAGAGCTGTAAATGGTAATTTCTTCAATAGGATCTGTTTTATAATAAAATGAAATTGAGTTGAAGAAAATTCACATAATTTAATATATTTTTTTTTACTTCAATCTACAACCAAAAACCATATCAAAATGTACAAACGTCAACTCTTAACAATTAAGTAAAATATTGTTAATATAACTCTTTTCGGAGATCACATCCTTAGCTTCCATTGTATATTTGTATCACATGTGAAATATCTGAAAAATAAAGGTTTTTTTAATGACAGACGAACGTAAGGCTTGCTTGAATTGAATTCAGAAAGGGAACGTTTAAGTTGGCGCTTATTTGAATGGAGCTTTGAATACTTTTTTTATAAAAAAAAGTCATAATTCCATCAATGTTTGTGGAACTTTTTCTTGAAACAGAATGATACTTCAGCCACACAGTAATGATATTATAATCATCAATGAAGCGCATCTAAATCATATTTACATATAACTTGCAGTTGATTCGTATTTAAAAGTCAAATGCACTCAACGGATTTTTCACATACGGTTAGTCGGTTGGTACCCCCCGGACGGAACCTAAAATGATCTAGCATAGCGAATGAAATATCGAAGCGACGGGCATTGAACCTGCAGCTTATTATGGATAAACCAATGTTAAATAAAATATTAAAAAAAAAATATTTATGAGAGTTCGCCATACGCCATCTACCGAAAGAAGTAGACGTTAAAGTACTAACAGAGAAAGTAAACTAAGGGAGGTCGCTCGCTGTTTTGGTACATTTGCATTTAGTTTACCAAACATTTCAACAGATGGCGGAATTTGCCAAAGAGCACAAACACAACGTTGCTTTGTTAATTTATATCCACGTTCGCTAGTTATAATGAATCCGGGCAAAGGTATATCTAGTTGCTAAAAGAACTAGCAAGTTTTTTTATTATGTTTATTAATAAAGGTTACTTACGAGTATTACTTTTAGAGCTGACATAGAAAATGTCTACGTCCTCGATCACAAATAACACACCCGAACCCTTTGATTATTTATATGTCAAATAATCTAAGCCCGAACCAATAGATAAACAATTTAGAAAATAAGTTGTTGTGTTCGACGTATTCGTAAGATACGACTTGCGGAGCTTTTTCCTAACTAAAACGCCGGCAACGCATCTGCAAGTTCTATAATGTTTCGGATGTTCACTTTCTATGAGGTGAGCCGCAGTCACGTTTGCCCCTCCTAATTTAATTTCTGATTAACTGGCTTGATTCTGTCATCAAATAAAACTACCACAGGCTACGCAAAGACCATGTGAAACATATAAAATAGTTCTGCAAACCTGCCACTAGATGGCGTTAGTGGTTCCGCCGCTCGTCACGCCCGGTCTTCTCCTGTCGCTTGAGGTCATTGATCGATGTCACGCTGCCGAACAGCACTTTCGCCGTCACTTGCTGCAAATGCATGCAATTCTTGTTAGATCACACGTGACTGATAAAAATCGATAACAACTGCTACAAAAACACGTTTCACTTGCAACTGCAAGCATTGTTATTACGTAGATAAAAAAATTGGAGTAGCGTTACTGTTGCAACGTTTAGATAATTCTTCCATTTTTGTGTCGCGACTCACGAAAACGATGAAAAGTAAAATAGTTTGTTTGTACTTTAAAACTTTCAGGGCCTCGTTGAAACCTCAGGCAAGTTTTATTTTTCTACAAAAAGGGCGAACCTTTTCAAAACGCCGAAACAATCGTTCAGACGTTTTAAACTACACAGTGTAATTTAAAGTAAGTATAAGTATCGTATCAGATTCCGATCAAACTTAATATACACACTATTATAATAAATTTGATGCTCTATAGTCTAATTCTAATGAATTCATATATATTTTTCTAGTTATTTAAGCTATACCATCTTATATATAAAATAAAGTTGTGTTAGTTACACCGTTTATAACTCAAGAACGGCTGTACCGATTTTAACGATATCTTATTTGTTGGATTCCTCTATGTCCCGAATAAAAGAATAGCTATTAAAATATCGGAAAAATTCAAGAAAAAAATATATGCAAAAATTAATTTTAAAATAAATTAGTTTCGGAACTCCGCCATCTTGACAGCTCACGTCATGCATTCTTAGCTTTTTTCGAATAACAGATGATGTCCACTGCAAATCAGTGACATATTAGACAATTATATTATAAAAAAGTGGGCAAATGGGCATATTCAAATTTAAGAATAATTATATAATTTCGAATCCAAAATTGTGGCAGAACAACGTCTGCGGGGTCCACTAGTTTAGTATAAGACAATTTTCCTAAATACAAAAGAAAACTTTGACACTACATGTGTCGCAACGCAAATAAAGTTTCCGAATAACGGCAAATTCTATAAAATAACTTTTAAATTGGAATTTAAATAGATTTAAACAAAAAAAACTATAGTCATAATATTGATAATTTAATGATTTCAGTGGTACTTAAATTAAATTAACTTTGATTTCCTCCATTTATAGTAAATAGCAAAACGCCCCGGCTTCGCACGGGTGCAATTTAGATGAAAATAAGTTACACGCTGATAATGTAGCTTTCTAATGGTGAAAGAATTTTTAAAATCGGTCAAGTATTTTTTGTATTAAATCGTAACAAAACCACAAAAATTGAAGAAAATGACAAAGTATATACAATACTACCCCTCGCAGCATTGCTCGCTGCGCTGCGCTGCTTGAAGCCGCACCGGCCGTAAACATAACGGTGACATGACTGTAATAGTTAGAGATATGCTGCCGCTGATTTTTTGTAGATAATGGTGTGTTCTAAAAAAATGTAGTATATCATTTTGTTCTATCATCAATAGTTTTCGCAGCGCACGCGATGTAAGGTAGTTTTTTGATATTTTTTTCACACCTTGGATTACGTTATCGTAATTTTAGTAAGGATGCCTATTTTTTTTGAAAATGAAATATAGCCTATGTCACTCAGAAATGATGTAGCTTTCCAACAGTGAAAGAATTTTTCAAATCTGCCAAGTAGTTTCGGAGCCTATTCAATTCATACAAACAAACAAAAAATCAAACCTTTCCTCTTTATAATATTAGTATAGATAACAATTTATTTTATAAAAGCTTAAAAACCTTTTAATCCCTTTCACTATTAATATAATACGCACACGTTCTCATTAAAAATTAATTAAGAAAAAAAAACGCAAATAAAAGCCGACCTATTTGAAATAAAGGCTGGCGCAAATTGGACTGGCATTGCGGGCTCGCCGCAAATAAGCGAACTTCATGTAAAACCTACTTTTTCTCAATACCACGTCTATTCTTGTTGCCCGACTGCTAATTGCCTGTGATTTGCCTTCAGTGACCTTTTATTTACAGACCGGCTTTTTATTTACATAATTACTACAACAGAATCTAGTTAGGCAAACGTAAAGGGTAGATTTTGTTTACTATGTAGAATTTAGGTGATCCAAATGCGAATGTTTACGAAGTTAATTAAGAAAAAAAAATGTTTCGTTTAGGCAGGGCATAGAAGGCTGATCATCTACTTGCCTTTAAAGAAAAATGATCAGTGAAACAGACACAGATATAGAAATTGGTCTCTCCCATGCCCCACTAGGGGACTCGGGAATTCACTTTAATCTTAATGTGAATGTTTTAGTTATAATTGAAAGATTGTGATGGTGCATATCGATAGGTCCCAAGAACAAAATCGTATCTGTTAAATTGTCTATAATTACAATATGAAGATTTCCCATTAAGACTATGAGCATTGAATAAGTGACAGGAATGTCGAAAAAGATTGAAAGCCATGAAGTTCAGATTGCGTGTTTCTGTTTCGATCTATGGATTTCCAATTACTTATCTAAAATAATAGATATATCTGGTAGACAAGTAAAAATGAACGTTCCAATTTCAGTATTACCGTAAGAAAGGTCGTTTTCAGTACCAAGTCGTGATTCAAAATAATCGTTTCACGGTTGGCGAGTACATAATTTAAAAAACCTTCCCTCGGGGGTAATTTGGGAGCATTTTCGTAACGAATTTCCGTTCTTTTGAAGGTTTACGAGGTACGAAAACATCGTGGTGCGCTGGAACCTTAATGAGCGCACTCCTAAGACATTCTGAACGTTTGCCAACGGTATATGGCCCAATGAATTTTCTTTTATGTCACATGCACAGCAAAAATGTTTTGTTTTCTTAAGCGCTTCAGGCAATTGGCAAAAGTAATGGTGCTTCCGACGAATAGTTCAGACATAAGTAGGTTTGCGTTTTCACGGACCCTAAGGTTTCTTACAGCTTTTTACTCTGCATTACTTTTACCATACTAGTTTACTTACTAATAGTGTACTATATATTTCCTTGTAACTACATAATATATTGTATACTAGTGTATTAGAGCTTATTGTTTTTTTTTCTTATTTTAAATATCGACAGACGAGCATGAGGTTCACTTGATGGTGACATCAATGTTTTTTATTTCGAGCATTCGGAAATCCATAGACTCAAACCGAAACGCGCAATGAGCGCTGCACGGTTTTTCCATCTATGAACAGTGGTTTGTTACCCGGTCGGAGTTTCGATATTCCTCCCAACTGTTCAATGCCCGAAGTTACCAGACGTGTGGGATATGCTTACACTTATTTATTAGCCATAAGACAGATGCGCGTCGACAGAGATTCTTTCTAACTTTCGGAAATACATAGAATAAAACGATCCCTCACAATGTGCTTTTCCACTAATGACGTGGTTCGTTACCCGATTGATATTTCTTAAAGTCGTATTCTAATCGTGAACGATTTTTTGAAATCGGTTTTGTAATACAATACAAATAATTCTTCATTATAACATTAGTGAAGATTTTTTACGTTAAAACGAGTAGGTAGTACACACGGAGAGCTTACGACCCTGTAACTGTTGATCTCAGGGGCTTTCTTTTAAAACCATTCAGAATTTCATCTGGCAATTGTATCAAAGTGTCGAAATATAAGGCTAAATTGGTTCGCTCCGTGTAAGGCAACGGGGAAAGGCTTCTGTTATTAGCCTCAATTTTAATTTTTGTATTACTTAAAGATTTTGAGACAGTTTAATAAACCTGATACCATATATAGACGGCTGAACGGTCTGTGGGTTCTGTATACTTCATCGCGGTAAAGTGATGGTGCATCACAAGATGGTGGATAGGATTATTTGTAAACTAGCTGACCCGTGCCTACTTCGTTGGGAATTGGCTATTTTTGTAGAACATCATATTCACCTATATCAAACCGTTCAATCAGCGCACATCGATAAATCAACGCATCAGTATTTTTCGGAATTAATTGACAAATATTTTTATTGCAAATTAAACAATATTATTAATCACAATCAAATATCACTCAGGAATAATGTCCCTTTCTACTAGTGAAAGTTTTTAAAATCGGTTCAGTTGTTCCAGAAATGACTTCCTACAAACAAACTTACAAAACTATTACTGTAGATATGGCTGAAAATCAGTATGATAAGTTTCTTCCGTGAGACTAAAGATTGCCACAGTAGATACTTGAATGCTGAGAACTTTTTACTGTCAAACATTTTATGTTTATTTAAGCTTAACGTAAGTAACTTAACTTTCTCATTTAATCCATAATAATATAACTTAGTTTCCATATTTACTTCAAATTGTTCGTCTCTGAAAACTGATATGTCCATTTTAATAGAATAGTTCATAAATGGAGAAAAGCGCTGTTCAGTCTATGAATTTCTGAAGGCTCAATATAAAAATTAAGTTAGAAAACTGATTGATGACTTGACTGAGGTACCATCAAGTAAAGCTTACGCTCGTCAGTCGATATCTCACATAGTCAGGCGGGCTCATTTGTCTTTTAGTTTTATTTAGTATTTACTATGCCGTGAGGTATACTAGCCCATGGATTATCAAGTTCCCTGGAGTTTATCTTCATTAATGAGAGGATGTTCTTTAATTCAGTGGCAAAGCTTTACCTTAATAAAACGTCGCCTTAACGAAGGCGTCTGCGAGTCGCTCCACATTTAGTAATTATAACATTGTGTCGGCCATTATGTCAAAAATGAGATCAACTCGGATTCAACCGGTTTCTCCTCGATCACTGCACTAATTAAAAATTATTTTATCGATTTTTTTTTGCTTTTGCAAGCCTTAGTTGCGAAGAATCAGAAGAAGAATGCGCCATTTTATGTAAAATATTCTTTTGATCTTGTTAATGACACACAAATTATCTGTTATTATGGTTTTTGATAGAAAAATGGCTTATGTAGTTAATAATGCTTACTTTTACAGCCGTAACTCTTTAGCTTTTAAACTCAACTTCTTCTACATTGGCGTACAGAAATGGCGTATATTCATGAAATATTTCCTAACAGGAAACTTACGAAGGTAGGTAACTATCCTGAAAAGATAGGTACCTAGTAGACAGAAGGTACTGTAAAAAATCCGAATACAATTTAAATATTTTAAGTTGTACGTTGCAAAATAAACCAGGCAGTATTATATTTAAAATACAGTTTCCCTCATTGTTTAATTAACATAAAAGATATACGCTATGGTACAGAAAATGAGGTATAGAAAATGCTTGTACGTATATACATTAAAAACATTGTTCGATAGCTAAGAAGAGTCCGAAGATTATGTTCGATACAAGCCTGTTGGTCTATTGATTTTGTTCTTGACCAAAAATCTACTGACCGAATGTAGCCAACACAGAGTTACTATGTTTGTATTGTTACATATGCCAATATAGTTGTTGATGAAGACTTTTTATTAAGATGATGAAGCCAGTCAAGCGTGAAGCGTAATTGATGGTAGAAGATATACTTACCTATCACTTTCAGAATTTCATGACTTAATCGAAGTCGGGTTTTTCGTTTCATCCTGATTTTAATGTTAGTGTTAAACTACAAATATGTCAGCAACGAAGGGGATCAAACTCTTTATGTATGGAAGGTATGCATACCTCCAAGAGCCCACGAGAGTATATACCTGGTAGTTTCCTTTGCTGGTCACGCTGGGAGGAGTGTATCCTCGACCTCCGAACCCTGGCGTGGAGCCGCCGTGGTACAGGGTGTTGTTATTCGCGTCACGTGTTGTCGCCGTCGCGTACGTAGATTTGCAGTTATGGGACATGCTGTATGTCTGAAATTTATTAAGAATTTCTCAAGGTTTTATTTTGTAACGTGTGCGTGTAAGCTGTAACGTGATATGGACACAATAGAAAATAAATTCGAAATATATAAATGTTCAATATTTTTGTACTTGAGAAAAGTGTAATACTAGGCGTATTTATTTTTTTATTTTACCCCAAAAAATTCTTTCAGACACTGGGATACCCTGTATTGTATGTGACCAGACTCTTCCAGGGAGCTATACATTTGAAGTATAAATAATAGTTAAAATTGACTTATTGACTAATTTAAAGTGATTGGTTGCTTTAAAATTTTTTAATAATATTCTTATCGGCTTAGAGTTAAGATCGTGTAAAAATATTTGTAGTGTGTGTGTATATTCGTGTTACATTTTGTTGGAGTGTGGACAGCAAGAATTTTTTTTAAATTTTTTATTAAGACAGTCTAATTTGAAATAGCTCTTAGACTCGTATCAGTAGATAATTTTTAGACTAGTCTTGATACCTGTAAAATTCTTATAATTATAATATATTGCTAAGTGTAAAATCAAAAAAATATTTGTATAGGTACTGATTACTGGAAAAACATGCGATCGCCACAATGTGTTTTAATTTTACATACCATTGTATCAGGTTTTTTACAAATAAATATATCGGTCGTTGGAGTATTTTGACTTTGTTGCTTTAAGCACATTTTAAGATGTAACTAATAGATAGACGTTGGTAACCACAGAACAGATTTTCCCTGTTCTGTGTTGGTAACAACCAATAAAACATTGAATGTATTAAAATCCTTTATGATTTTCCTTTATCAGGATGATAACGTTGCTATGGCAACCTAACCTCGGACAATAGTTACATATAGGATCCGGGAGCTAGATAACTGTATAAAAAAGGCACTTCCATAAATTACATGTTAATATATGGTAAGAATTTTTATCCGCGTGTTTTACTAACCGCAGAATATAAAAGGGTATTTAATGTAATAAGCCCGCTTCTAATTATTTCATTATAGTGATTAGCATCCTGTATGAAAACCCGGGCGTAGCGTGTCGTAGTATAAATGTAGAGTCATTTTATAACTGTCTACCGCGCAATGTCAAATGTGTCCGCATTAGAAATAATATTGACGCGATAATATACCTAGCTTAGTCACTTCCGTTTCCTTAAGAGATAGGATATTATCTATTTTATATTGTAAATATTAAAATGACTTAATATTTACAGTATAATATTTACAATATAATACTGTAATATTATGTTGTTTATTTGTTATTATTTCTACCTAAAAGTTTTGGTAAACTTATTATATATTTTAAATAAAATACTGTATACCGGAAATAAATTAAACAATATAAATAATAAATCGATTTTTAATCTGGTATATAGTATTTAAATAAAATACTGTATACCGGATTAAAACGCGATTTATTATTTATATTGTTTAAATTATTTATCCCGACTAGAAGTAGATACTTTCCCAGACTAGTACGTGAGGCTATTGAAATTAAAAAAAACATCCTAACTTCAATAGAGAAGATGGGTTGAGACTCTCCAACACCTGGGAGACTCTCAAGCCATCATCTCCAACACCTCTCCAGTAATTAAAAATCTGAAACCCCAAATCAAACATACTAAAAAACAAGAGGACACCGTTAGTCAATATTGTCATAATATAGAAAATTACAGTAAATATCAACTCCGTTGGAATAGATGGCGTTAATATGTAAGGATTGTAAAACAAAAACTTGGCGATTAAAAAGAGTGGCGGCGAGTTTCTTGCCAGTTCTTCTCGTCCGCTCTACGCCCTTAATTTGTGAACTGGTAGTAAATGTTAAATTAGAAGCATTAAATATGTATTATTTTTTATTGACGTTCATAGGTGTACATTATGTTACCTAAATTAATAGATAATTTTTTAATTTAATTGAATTAAATATGGCAACTTTGTGACATTTCAAATATCAGACAACTGTCATCTTTCTGTCTTCCCGCGACCACGGTTGCTGTAAAGCATCCGAAACGTCGGGATAAATAATTTAAACAATATAAATAATAAATCGCGTTTTAATCCGGTATACAGTATTTTATTTAAATGTGTGATACTCGCGTTAATAAAAGACAATATTATGGTATATAGTATTTTATTTAATATTAAATAGTGTGATAGGTACTCGCGTTAATAAAAGACAATATTATTATTATATCTTGTCTTAGTACTAGAATCAGTGCATCCGTGTCATACTAACGTATTATTTATTTTACATATAAAATAATATATTTTTTAAAATTTATTAATAATAATATTTTATAAAAGATTTAATTAGTACTGTTTGTCTGTTGTGTTATTAGGACCAAACTGCTGAATGGATATGATAATTTGAGAGCTTGAATCCTCCCAGAAAAATATCTCTTTTTTGTACAAACGATCAAAGCTGCGGGTAAACTCTAGTATACTGGAGTCTATCGTCGTTTTAACTTTTGAAAATTCTTTACTTTGACAGTTAATAAATTAAAACATTAAAAACAGTTGTTCGATGTATTTTATTCCTGGCGATAAGATTTTGATAATGCCAAAAACTGATTTAATTAATATTAAAAAAAAACTGGTAGACTTGTCGAAGCCAATTAAAAAAAAAAGTTCGAAAACTGTAGCAAGTTCGGTGTCCGGTACAGTTATGAACAGTTAATGAAACACGAGATGAACAATTAGGTGAGTGGAGCATGTGATGAGCGAAAGGTTTAAAAATAAAAGAATAAAAACAACTAGAATGTGTTTGAAATAATGGGTATATTATTTTATATAAATTGATTTATAAACTCCATATAATATTAAAATTCATATGAGGTTGTTCTTATACGAATTGTAATAGTTAAGACACCAATGCCCTTCCCCTTTGATAACTCAAATAATAAGAGTTACTACAAATTAAATATATAGTTATTAGTTATAGTCCCATAACTATTATAATACAAGAGATGGAATAGATTGGAGGCGCGTTTCAATTCAGTAAAAGTTTATATATTTTATTTAAATATGTGATACGGTAACAAAAGACAACACCTATATTCGACAATATTACTCCCACCTTACATAAATAGGTTTTTTGTAAAGTATAATTTAAATCAAAATAATTTACGGAGTACCCTTTAGGGGATTTCAAGATGAAAAATAAAACCATGTGGAAGAAAATATCTTATCGTTCACAGTATTGCCTGTCAAAAGATAAGTATTACCTGTTAAACGGGTTCGTATAATTATGTATCTATTACAAACGTGAATTACATTCATACCGAAGTAGGATAATCTCTAATAACCAGTTATAAACTATGATTAACTGTTGATTGATAAAAGAGACCAAGACAAATTAAGCAAAGATTATGAAAGCCGGGAATTTGCCAGCTTTTCTAATTAATAGTTTACCCAAATATGGGTAGGTAATATGTTTATAATGGGCTTAGTTTACTTTGTTTGTTATCAAGAATATGGATGGTGACGTGAAAATTTGGATTTAGTCTACATATTTTCACATAATCAATGGGTTGACATAGTATCTTGGATATTATCTATATAAATAAAAATCGATGTAAGTATGATTGCAATCTATGAACTCCTAAACTTTTCCCCCGATTACTATGAAACTTTATTTAGTTGTTCTGTATATGCCCACGAAGGTTCAAAAAATAAAAATAATTCGCTAGTCATGTAGAAAATCAACTTCTATACCGTTCACGTGGCATACCAACACCGCTAGTAGTTTACATTTTTCGTTTCGGTTTTTCTTTGATTTGTAATTATTATGAAACACCAGAAAATTCTAGAAATATCCAGAATGTACCGTGATTTCTTCTTCTCAATCTACACATTCGGTTTTTAAAGAATTTTACAATAGGAATCAAATTTCATATATTAGTCATTTTACTGAGTGATATTCGTGTTAATGAAAGACAATATTAAATCAATTTATATTTTATCTACTAAGGTTTGCTCGCACTGCCATCACTTCCTTTAAAAACTGAAATGTATTCCCGTATATTAAGGAGTTTTTGTATTTTCCGGGATTCAAATTCACTGTTATTTTACCAAACATAATCAAAATCAGTTCATACTGATAAAGTATTTGTAACAAATCTTATAAATACGATTTTATTCCTTTTAAAAATATTAGTTTCCAAGAACGAATAGTCTTCATGTAGCGAAAATTATAATTTTTTAAACATCTATCTTTAATCTATGGTTAATACCAAGATAATCTCGCAACCTGTTATCAAAACAAGTTGAAAAACATTCAATCATAGTATTATTAAAACGACACTATATTGATTGATAACAACGCATAGTATTTACATGTCTGAGATGTATAATCATTGGTTATATGAATATATTTTAATTTTTGCTTCAATTTCTTTATCTTCCGCATTGTTAAGGACTTGTTTATAATTATTATTAATTTTCAATAAATTGACGATATAATTATTATATTACTGAGAGCGAACAATTTACCTGATGGTAGGTCATGTCTGTTATTAAATTTATAGAGATATTCTTTAAAAGGGTCAGGTCAAAAGTGCTCGAAACCGACGAGCGTGTATGAAAGCAATGATGAATGTGTATGGATCAGAGCATATGGAATTCCGTGATCTCTGCCTACCCCAATGGGAAAGAGGCGTGATGTATATATGTATAATTGTATTTACATATATGTTTGTATCTACAATTACGTTACGAATCCTAAAATATGGAATAATCGAAGTTTTCAAATCTGTTGCGGTTGATAAGTCGAAACGATATATTAGAATGTTTTCGGTAGAGCAGATTATGCAAAGGTGTTTCTGTGTCCAGATCCTGTTTGTTAAAAAATATCAGTTAAATAAACACAGAAATATCGGTCTCTCGTTCTAGTAGAGAACCCGGGTTATCACGTTTACGTAATCTAATTCTCATTATACACCTACCAGTTCCACTAAAGGCAATTTAAATGTCGTGGTATTTTTAAGGCATTCCAATAATTTGTACATAATGTACTCTTCTAATTACAATAAAATATACATATATTATTTTTCTATTGCTGTATGATAGACAATATTTATGTCACATATGGACAGACAAGCGTGAAGCTTACCTTACGGCAGGTGATACCTCAGCTACTATTAAAATATTCATAAAATATTTAGTTTATTTGATATCTACGAGAAATTCATTTTATTCAAAATCTGAAACCACATTCTTTACGGCTATTCACGGTGGTTACGGAACATTTAACATTCCGTGTTGATTGAATTTCTTCATAATGGTTTAAAATATTTCTCACTATTATTTTGAACATTCCTTTTGGAATATTTTGAGTGAGATATTTATTTACTACCATAATTATATGAAATGAATGAGATAAATTAATTCATTCATTGAGGAAAGAGTTAGTGCTGAGTATTGCTTTATCCTATTTAGATTTTAAGTAATTTCTTTCAATTTTTAGTATCGGCATTTTGGAAGAGTTCCCTGAAACGTACCGATAAAGCGACCTTTTGCACTTTTAATTTTGATGATAGAACTATCCTTATTGCGTTACAAAGTTGTATATAAAGAAAAGTATCTAATAGAAGGATTATTATTAAAATAGATTACAATCGCTCATCGCTTATGTGATAGGCCTTGTTTTCGTTGCTCCTGTGATACATTTTGTGAACAAAAACAAGCCGCAGTAACGTAGTATTAAAAATAATATCAATTACGTTATTATTTGTGTGAGAGTTGAGTTTAATAATCTTATTATATGGTATTTATGCAAGAACCATTTTTAATGTAGTATTTAAATCAATTGAAAGTTTTTTTTTTATTTATTTGACTAATAATTTTGGTTGTTTTACGCGGTATATCGCTTTTCAACTTGAATTTAAAACGTAATAGAGAATTCTATCGAGAGTTGTTTTCTCAGTTATAGTGATGCAGACTACTTTTTTTTATTACTGAGTTGAGCATACTAAATATGATAAGTTTTAGTATCGGCCCTAATATTTAAGTGCTAGAACATTCAAGGAAAATTTAAATATAATTGTATGTATCGACCAACAAAATATAATTGTATTATCGTTTAACATATTTTGTAATGTTATTGATAAGCTGTACATAACCAGACACTATGCAGATTATTCAAGGTTAGATCAGAGAGAGAGTCAGAAAATGCCACTAGATATGAAGCTCGCCTTTGCAAAATAAAAAAAAACATTACCCATTTTCTGGCCCAGTCGGAATAGCTAGAAAATGTCTTGTAATCCTTCCAAAGTATAATATTGTCTTTTATTAACGTGAGTATCACTTTATTGTGTTTATTGTTTAAATTATTTATTCCGACGTTTCGGATGCTTTTCAGCAACCGTGGTCACGGGCCAGACTGAAAGATGACAGCTGTCTTCCAAAGTATTCTTTTTGCATGTAACACCACAAAATACGACAAAGATGAGAAGGAATTGAAATCTCAACATGCACCAAACTGCCTGATAGTTGACGAATAAAATAAATAAAAGTCGGCTACATATTAATTTCTGACTGGTTAGGCTTTCAAGGTAATAATAACCACTAAATGCTGTACTAAATGTTATCACTATGCAAGAACCAGTCAAAATTTGCGACCGTGAGAATTATTAAAATATTTCGCAAGTACCTTTTCATGCATATTGCATATACTTTAAAAAAAAAGGTTCTGTCATATCATAATATTAAGTATCGATTTTCATGCAGTTGGTAATTTCAAGAAAAAAGCCTGGTACGTCCGTGACTGACGGTAATCACTAACCATCAATGAAGCCGCCTGGGCGGTTGGCTAAAGGGTAAGTAAGGAAGGATAGTACAATAATTAGTAAACAAAAATAAGTCTGCTGACATGGCACATTCATACTCAGGGATGCCAGGTCGCCAAACATTAATAGGTAAAATTTATCAATATTTTTAAATGTAAAAGCCTAACAACAGCCGGACAAGCCTGACACCGTTTATTTTGGCCGGACACGCAATCAATAAGACTATATCCGGATTTATCCGGACGTCTGGCAACGCTATTCACACCTTTAATGCTAATTCATACTTTTTTAATCATTAGTATTTAAAAACAAGCCTTCATAATATGTCATCCTGTGACTATTTGTAATAACAAATCAAGCCCAAACAATATTATGAGGTTGCTATGAAAACCTTCGAGTTAGATCGTCATAGGTGTGGATAACATAACCCATTGACATGTATATTGTTGATCGAAGACATAACCATATAAAAGTCAATTCAATTAAACAATGGAAATGAATTTCTAAATATAAGTTTGTATAATTGAGAATAGATTAGCAAATGATAAAATATTTTTCAAAAAAAGTTAATTTCAATTTAATCCAAGTTAATATCAAAAAAATCTCTTGGGTAATAAAAAAATATTTTCAAACAAATATTGATTTGATATTCCACTTTAATACGTACTTAATACTTGGTAATAATCGTTTCATACAAATGAACAAGGTAGACAGACGAAGTAATATGTTTACCAAAACTGTACTTATTATATTACTTTGGTAATGGAACTCATTATGCATATTTACGAGATAAATCTATATGTATTTTAAATTGTATAAACATTTTGCAAATTATACATAATTATTTTTAAGAAAAGGCTCAGTATCTTTGTTATTGTGATTACAAGGTATATACAATTTTTAAAATATCTGAAGTTTCAACTTTCAATATTATTCGTTTACTTTGTACTTTTGAATAAACTCAAAAACTACTGGACCGATTTAAATTCTTTCACCAATAGAAACCTACATTATCAGCGAGTAACATAGGTTACATCTACATTGTACCCGAGTGAGGCCGGGGCGCATTGCTAGTGTTAGATATCGTCAGACGAGCATGAGGTTCACTTGATGGTAGGTGATACCTCAGCCACAGAACATCAGTCAATGATGCGCTGTCGACCTAATTTTTACTTCGAGCATTCGGAAATACATAGACTGAAACCGAAACGCGCAATATGCACTTCACGGTTTTTCCATCTATGAACGGTGGTTCGTTACCCGGTCGGAATTTAGATATTCCTCCCACCCGATCAATGCCCGAAGTTACCAGACGTGGGGAAAACATGCTTACAGAAAATTATAAGCATGTGCTCCCGGTGGGATTCGAACCCACGACCCATCGATGCGCACGGTAGGCGTTCTACCGAACGCGCCAACGAGCCCGTCAAAACGACGAACGAGCTTCTACTGAGAACGTCTGGCAAGAAATTCAATTAATTAATAACGTTTAATTATATTTCGTTCCTTTATAATACAGCACTAGCTAAGGGCTTGTGCACCATCAACTCGTAACGGTACACGTTTGGAAGAAATCTCAAACATTATCTGTCACATATGGATACTAAATATCTCCTCTGCATCCCAAAATGATAATGTTATTAAATTAAATAGTGTATAATGTGCTAGATGTACGAGTACATAGTTAATTTTTCTCATGTATTTCTGTATATCAAATATTCTTTATTTATTTTTGTACAATTATTTAAGTAGTTTAGTTTAGTTAGTTTTATTAGATTAAGTTTTGTTAGTCTAATTTAGATATTTAGTTTTTTGTTATGTTGATTCACATGGAAGAGCCTAGCTCCACAACACAGGAAAATCTAGTGTGGGACCTAGGGCTAAAACCATAGAACAGAAGAAGTAAGTAGAAGTGCGATGTGTCATAATTTGTACCGGATCGACCACAACAATATCTATTGTGTGATGTGTTTTTGGGACAAATTAATCTTTTATCGTATCTTATATCCCTTTCACGTAAACTCAGTCTTACATAACGTTAATAAAGCCACCAAATAAAGAATTTTCTACCGAGATGTTTTTTAGATGAATTATAAAGTAGGTGGGAAGTACCTTATACCTATTATGCGTATAGAAAGCTAATAATATATTCCTTCCAAACAACCCGTGATAATCGAATACATTACTACTTGCAGTGCTGCATAAACTGGAGCTATGAGAGTTAAAATGTTTTTTCGCTAGAGCGATAATTAAATTACAGCCACCTATGGATGTGAAAACTGGCGAGTTTGCAGGTACATTGCAGTAAAGTCAATTCCAGGAATATAAATGAAAATACTTTTTATCGCAATACGTCATACATTATTACTTAACCTAACGTTTTGAACGCAATACATCAATCGTTGTGCTGCCTGCCACAAACGAAAATACGAAAAATATAAAAAATTCGCTGCGATTCGAAGATTTTCATTTAAAGGTATGTGTACCTGACTGTACAAAATTATTAGAACATAAAACCTCTTTTTTAGAAACTCCGTTTATAATATATTTTTGAATGTTGATTGTATTATAGGATCTGGCGGAAATCAAACCCATAATCTATTGATACAAGGTGTGTTTACCGTCGTACCGAACCTATCAATCTTATAGTTTTTCCTTAATAATTCAAACCGGTGTGGTTCCAAGTGCTTTTTTTAAAACATCTACGTTTGTCTGTTTCTCCGCTTACTTCTAAATCTTGTAACGGATTTTGATGCGGTTTTCATTATCCTTTAGAGAATTACTTAAGGAAGATTAATATGTACAATATATTCTAATAAGATATTTTATCGTAGCGATAATTCAATGCTTTGTAAACAAGTCGTCAAAAAATTGCAGCGCACGTGTAGTACATAGAGGTCATTCTTAAAATAGCTCCTAAACAATCCGGTTTTGATAACTGTATCATTGGGTCGTAGCTCCGAGCCGGAATCGATCCCGCTACCTGCCGATCATTATCTATGCTTACGTATGCACTTGTTTTCAATTGTGTTAACCGAATATTATAAGGAGGGTAATGTAGATTTAAAATAAAATGAGATTCTAAAGTGAAATTTAAATTAAAGGTTATTTGACTAAATATTTCTTAAGTTTTTCTCTGTATTAATTAAATACCTAATAAGACATGGGGTAGATAAAAATTTGAGAGAAATATTAGTCGGAGGAGTTCAAAAGAAACGAAGAAAATAGAGTATATTATATTTAGAAGTCATATTCAAAAAGGTTCAGATACACTTACAATACATAATTATATAACTCGGAATAAAAATATATAAACATATATAATTGCTAAATGTTCACCCTATTTTCTTCGTTACTTTCGCATTTTTCCGAGTTTTTTTTTAAATAGGTATATCTATTGATATAATCTCAAAACTCTGATATTCCTAATAATATATAAATGTGAAAGTGAGGATGTATGTATAGATGTTAATATTTCGTTAATAATTATTTTAAAAATAATAATTGTTATTGAGTTATTTTTCTCATCTTAATTCTTTAGCTTTCTATACCCTACCTACGATATTTTCCAAATGATGGCAAAATATTGCAAAAAACTCATTACGAATACAGTATTTGGATTAAGTAAGTAAATACTTTACCTTTTATACTTATGTTTGATATTTTTCTTAATACCGTTTTTTTTTTGTAGCATTTAATGGCGAGATCGCATTTAAATAAATATGTTCTACATGCGTAGCAAACAGTAAATAAAATTATAAACTTTTAGTTTAACGATAATAAAATAAGTCTTAATTGTCGAAATTGTTGATCTAAAAACTCATATATCTGATGATGAATGATGAATGAAATATTCTGCTGAATTAGGAGTTTTATACTATCAAATTATATTAGTGTATTTAAATATAAGGTAAATACAATCTAATAATATATTTTATTATATAATATAATAAACGTATATGGTTTTATTTATTTTTTGGAAGAACTTCGCATTCTAACACACATATATTAATGTAATCAAAGTCTCATATAAATATTTTTGACGATGATTAAATATTTTTTTAATCATCATTTAGTTTAAGGATATTTTTGGACGAATAAAAAATCATATTCAGAAAAAAACAATGTCATACCAATCAGTAATTTCAATTAGTTTTTAATAATTGTTTCCATTGTATATTAGACAATAGCCCGACCGTTAAAACTCGAAAAACACAAAAATACTTACAGTTTCAGTCACAAACAAACACTTTTCACTTTATTTCAATTATTTATGAAAATTAATATTAAGAGACAGCGATCAGACAGAACACCTGAGCCAGTGTGTATTTATATTGACTTATTGACAAAATCTCCTATGAAATGTAACGGTATGGACGACCGCATCCGGGTACCGGCTTAATGATAAATACGGTGGAGGGAGGGAATTACTATCACTTTTTGTCATTTGCACGGTTTAATTTTATATGACGGGAAAGACAAGACGTTGTGTGAGTCAGCGTCGCCAATGGGCGGCAGGCATATGTTATCATGGATACGTAGGCAGCAGTGGCGGGACTACCATACAACCCGGCTTGTTCTTAATGCAATCATAAAAATGCCCTTACCGTAGTTATATAAGACATATATAACTTATATGATTACGTTATTCTATCAGTTATATATAACGTTAAAGTCGGCAAGACAGGATTTTGGGCTTGTATGGTAGTTCCGCAACTGGTTGGCAATTTAAAAAAGTCGGAATATCAGTAGGGCTGGAATGAAATATAAGTCCCGGGAAACGCGTAGTGCTAGCTATACCTACCATGTGGTGCATATCACATTAAGTAAAAACAGTGTTTCTTTTTGAGTCAGGAACCTTCGTGGGCGTATGCAGAATAACTCGTCAAAGTTTCATCATAATCGAATGAATAGCTTAGAAGTGCTTCGAAGATAAAGATATATATATTGACTTTTATTTATACAGATTATATTTCATTTTTCTAGCTCTTTTCTTGAAGTAGGTTTTCTGATATGTTTATCATAGACAAACATTATACATATTTATATAGACACAATACAAGTTAATGACTAATGAGTTTACTCAATCAACGATGCACTGTCGACCTATTTTTACTTAGAGTATTTGGAAATTTATTGACCTGAAATGTGAAAATTTCACGACTTTTTCAATCATAAACTTTTGTAATTTCTTTTATTGTAGGTATAGTATTTTAATTTTATAATGGGATGTTGAAAATTATGTAAAGTAAGTTATTACAAATATAAATCGAAGTCACTAGAAAATCTTTTGTATTCCGGATACTATCTGGTAATTTCGATATTTCGACGCATTTAATACTTGACATGAGCAAATACGTCATTTTGGTTAGCCGGTAAAACAGAATTACTTTTAATGTCATTGACACACATTATCTTTTAAAAACCTAACCCCAATCTCGCGAGTGTATCCGAGGGAATCCCCTAGTGATAATATAAAAAGCCAATCCATCTAAATCTAATATCAAGAGCATATATACATAATATATTTAGTATTGCAAGTGAACTAGACGCTTCACTGAACTTGTGTGCCAATTTTCAAGTGTGGCCATTACAAGAGCGGGGTAGATCTGCGTTGCTGAAGCTGTAGCGGTTTGATAACGATATAGAAAGTTAAGGTACTTAAGTTAAGTTAAGTTTCGTCTTCCAAATGCTAAAAACTCTTCATAAGTAGAGAAGTATGAATTATATATATTACTTGGAAGTATGTATTTATTGCAAAAATTACAAAAAAACTTAAAAATAGAAAAGTTAGCGTTAGAAATGTGAACAGCAGATCTTCAAGACACCCGTCTTGTCTGTCTTGAAGATCCTATCATGTAGCAGGAAATTCTATATCAATAAAAATAATAAGGCAGTGCAGAACAAGTAAAATAATTAATAAATTAAATAATTATCAAAAATATTAAATAATAATAATAAGAAGTGACAGTATTATTAGCTTTAAAAAGAGAATCCAAACAAGAAATAGTTTGTGTCTTTCTGATTTTCATAGGCGTAGAGGTTTACAAACGGATAGGTTTAACAGTAAAAGTGTCAAAGAAGTTGTGAGGAGGTATACATAAGAAAAAAGTATTAAAATTAGGATCTTAAATCAAGACTGTTGGAGCTGAGAAAGTTTTTTTCTCCTTAACTGATGAAGATGAAAGAGCACTACACCAGGTGTAAAATATATTTGGCATAATTGAATAGGGAGCCCCTTAAACTCGTCGTCAACTTAAACGTCATTTGAACTAAAAAACGAAACGAGTTAAGAATTTATAATGTTATTTGTTTTCTTAATTATCTAATATTGTCTGTCTAATAAACAACTTTATTTATGGTCTTCCTATAACCATTTAATGTGTTATTAATCGCTATTTCCGTTGAGCACCTGTTTGAAAACATGGCATTTGAAAAAAAGTAGTTCCAACGATAAGTGGTACAAGTGGCTATCGTACGTATCGCAAGTACGCTCGGCGCTTCATTACACATGTGTGCTAATTCTTCATGACAGCCGCGGCTATAAAACATGCGTTGGTTAAAAAAATTAAGTTAATATTAGGCGCTAGATAGAGCCTGCAATTTCTTTTGCGTGGACTTCATCTTTAGCTCAGATTCTAAGCTATTTATATAAAGATAACTTTTCTTCCCGCCATCCAATTTCTATGAAACAAAGTTTTGTTTCCCCAGAGTGAGCTTACGTACTAAAGCTGAAATGATTCATGTAGAATCAGTTTAGTATCTACGGAGATTAGCGAGAGCAACGAGGCAAACTAAAAAAAACGTTCAAAATATTTTTTACGTAAGCTCCAAGGGAAACTTATATTACAATAGATATTGGAAAACAAAACATATAAAAAAATATCAATACTTACAAATAATTGTTTTTACATAAATAAGTCATATATCGTAAATAAGCCTATCTGTCATATTTTCATGGCCAAACTAGATAGACCAAGCTAAATTGATTTCGATAAAATTTGGCAAACTAAATGGATGGCAACTTGGTTTCAGAAAGGAACTTTACATGCGAGCAAAGTTACGTATCAACCAGTACAAGTATTTGATATGTTTATTGACATTAAAATATTCTTATCTCTTACCTTATTTCAGGGAGTTTTGTTACTCATAATATTAATATCGGCATGGATTATTTTGACATTACCTGTCCTTAAGATTGGTTACAGAGACTTATATTAAGCATATAAGTAATTTACCAGGCTGTTTTCAATGATAAATCTTAATGATATGCCCTAAAAAGGCACGTATTTGTATACTATTTATTATTTTCACACTGTACAAGTTGGAAAAAACATTCCTTGACATTTTTGCTTTTTGCCACGAAAGGTTGGTTGCTATTATTTCAATAAAAAATCTTTTGAATCTAGTTACTCTTTTGAAAAACAAACGACTTATATTGTTTTTGGTTAATCGCTAATGTCGTGGCCTACTAGTAACCTGAGTGCAATGACCCGTGGTTGTATCACATCCGGCGAATAGACCAACTTGAGTTCGTCTATCTGTCCGCATTAGGGTCTTGTGATACTGTTGAGTTACAAAAACGGAATGTATATACTTTCCATAAGATTTTAAATATGCTTAGATCTTTAATAAAACATCTTTGAATTTATCAAAACAGCGCGTTACTTTGCCTTTCAATGGGTCGTGGGTTGCACTGGTTTGTTTTTATAATATGCTGATACATATCGGTTTAAAAAAATCCATCGCACATTATACGAGGGTGAATCAAAAAATTCTTGGAATCAATATTAAAAAATGCAAAGATTTAAATAATAATATTTTATTTTTCTACATAATCTCCCTCCAATGCAATGCATTTAGAATAATGCGTTTCTAACTTCCTTATTCCTTGTGAAAAAAAAATATTTTCTTGACTCTCGAAAAAGTCCTCTACGGCAGCTATAACCGCGTCATTATCGTGAAATTTTGTTCCACGAATTTCCTCTTTTAATTTTGGAAATAAGTGAAAATCACTTGGGGCTAAGTACGGAGAATATGGTGGGTGGTCAAGGAGATTGAAGCCAGCACAGCGGATTGCGTTGAGCGCAACTTCCGATCGATGAGCAGGAGCGTTATCTTGAAGGAACAACACGCCCAACGACAGTTTTCCACGACGTTTTTCTTTAATCGCTTCACGCACTTTCGGGATTAAATTTGCATAATAGGGTCCAGTAATCGTCTGGCCTTTTGGCATGTAATCAATAAAAAGGATTCCTTCACTATCCCAGAACACAGAGGCCATAACTTTGCCAGCGGTAGGAGCAACTCGAAATTTCTTGATGGATGGAGAGGATGGTCGTTTCCAAGACATGCTTTGTCTTTTAGTTTCAGGATCAAAATGGTGGACCCACGTTTCATCCATGGTGACAAGACGACGGCAAAAATTATCCAAATCACGCTGGAACATTTCGAGATTACGCTTGGAAATTTCCAAATGTCGCTTTTTGTTTTCGTCGGTTAACATTCGTGGCACCCATCTTGCAGACACTTTTTTGAACCCCAGTGAATCAATTAAAATGGATTGAACGCTACCAAAAGATATCTTTAGGATCTCAGCTATATGTTTTATAGTCATTCTTCTGTCTTCCAAAACCAGATTCTCAACCTTTTTGACATTTTCTTCTGTAACGGAGGTTGAAGGCCGCCCAGAACGCGGGTCATCTTTACAGCTTGATCTACCTCTTTTAAATTCAGCCACCCAGTACGCAACCGTAGAATAGGGTACAGCATCACCCCCTAATGTCTGCTGTATGTCCAAAAAAATTTCCTTCGTAGACATTTTTTTCAAACTGAGATATTTTATCACCGCACGTAACTCACTTTTATCCATAATTTTGACTTTTTAGCAACTCGTTGCACAAAAAAATTTATTACATGCGAACGAACTGACAAAAACAAGTGACAGTCTGCATAAATATAGTGTGATAGACACTCTTTAATTTGAATATCGAACTTGATCCAAAAAGGTTTCATATATATGCACTTCTAAGAACTTTTTGATTCACCCTGGTACAATATGGAAGATAATTATATATTTCTACAAAGAAAATATAATATTTTAGTGTGAATACGTACTTCTATCAAAAGTGTAATATGAGTTAATATTTGTTTAAGAAACTGATAGAAAATACTATATATACAAACCATTCCATGAATAAATTGCGCAAAATAATACAATTTGTAATCGAGTGTGGATTTACGGTATATTGGATCTCTAATAACATCAAAAGGAAGCCATTATATTGGCGTTTTCATTGTAAAGATCTCGTCATATTGCAAGTAGAACAAAAAACTTATGGTTTTTCTTTTTTTATGTCAGATATCGACAGACGAGCATGAGGTTCACTTGATGAAGTGATACCTTAGCGACAGAACATCAGTCAATGATGCGCTGTCGACCTAATTTTTACTACGAGCATTCGGCAATCCATAGACTGAAACCGAAACGCGGAATATGCACTTCACGGTTTTTCCATCAATGAACGGTGGTTCGTTATCCGGTCGGAATTTCGTTATTCCTCCTACCCGATCAATGTCCGAAGTTACCAGACGTGGGGAAAACATGCTTACAAAAAAATTATAAACATGACGTCCCGGTGGGTTTCGAATCCACGACCCATCGATGAGCACGGCAGGTGTTCTACCTAACGCGCCAACGAGTCCGTCAAAATAATATGCTTTATATAAATTACCTAATATTTAAACTAGCTTGTATCCGTGACAACGTTCACAATAGTTCATCTTGAAATGATGATAACTTTTTCCGGACATCCAATTTCGATGATAGAAAGCCTATTCAGGTTAAACTGACTCTATTTATGAAATCGGCATGAAAATAAGATTAGTAGTTTCGGAGATTAGCATCAACAAATAGATAAAGGTGTTAAAGTTATTTGTAGGTATAATATATATATTCTATTGCCTTTCTTTTATCATCCACGCCTCCATCCAGTGGAGCTCCATTTTGACATCTGACACATATTTTAAAATGCTTTCAATCTAATATATAAAATTCTCGTGTCACAGTTTTCGTTGCCATACTCCTCCGAAACGGCTCGACCGATTCTCATGAAATTTTTTGTGCTTATCCGGTATCTATGAGAATCGGCCAACATCTATTTTTCATCCCCCTAAATGTTAGGGGTAGTCCACCCCTAAATATTTTTTTTTATTTTTTAGAAAAAAAATTGAATTTCTATTTTTTTATGATACAACATACAAAAATACATACAACCCTTGCTTTTTTTGTCAAAAAATATTGACCCGTGCGAAGCCGGGGCGGGTCGCTAGTTATAATTAGAAAATTGTGTTATATATTTTTGTGTTCTGTTGGGTGTTAAATAAATACATCACATTTCATTTCAAAATTGGTTCAGCGTTTCGTCGTGAAAATGTAAAAGATTAAGACAGAGTTACTGTTTTTATGATATTAGTATGGATGTATGTTAATGAAACTGGCAGAATTATTTTTTACGTTATTTTCATTAAAGTTATTAATAAAGCAGGAAGCAGACAAAAGTAAAGATAAAAAGAAATACAGGGTTAATAAAAAACGCCAAAAAAACAGAAATATGTACATACATTTTACATATTTCTGTTTTTTCCTCTGAATTTTTTAGCGTTTCTTATATAATGTAAATAGTGTCATCGTTGATTATGTAATTACTTGCTGAAATATTTATTTGACGTTACTAATATACATATGATAATTAACTGTGATAAAATATATGTATGTATGTACTTTTACCTACATGTTTTGAGACTTGTCTCAACATCCTACAAAACAAGAGGTTTAAAAAGTTTCTAATTCTAAAAGCATACTTGGCTCGTTGGCGCGTTCGGTAGAATACCTACCGTGCGCATCGATGGGTCGTGGGTTCGAATCCCACCGGGACCACATGTTTATAATTTTCTGTTAGCATGTTTTCCCCACGTCTGGTAACTTCGGGCATTGATCGGGTGGGAGGAATATTTAAATTCCGACCGGGTAACGAACCACCGTTCCTAGATGGAAAAACCGTGAAGTGCATTATTATTGCGTGTTTCGGTTTCAGTCTATGGATTTCCTAATGTAAAAATACTTTTACTTTGAGCATTTACTGATGTTCTGTGGCTGAGGTATTACCTACCATCAAGTGAACCTCATGCTCGTCAGTCGATATTCGAGATCTGATATAAAAAAAAAGGTTGTTAACACTTAAATACATTATGCTCCTAAAATGTCTAAAATAATATAGCGCACTATAATTAGCACAATGTAAAGGCATTCTTAATTAATTAATTTAATGAGCAAGAAAACAAAACGCCTATCCCAAAAATAACATCTTCACGAAGAAGTGAAGTCACGTCAAATATTGTCTAGAGCAGGGCTGTAAAAAACAAATTCAAAAAATTTGCGTTTTATATTTTTTATTCGATTTTTTGTCAATTGTAAATATTTTTCGGCCCCCATCTATTTAGTCATTTTTATTGGCCCTAGATCCCATTTAGTTTGGACAGCCCTGGGCTAGAGTATATGCCAAAAAAGACGTCTCACGCACATTGAAGGGATCGCACCTTGAAAAATCATACCGACACTAAACGAAAACTGACGATTTTCAACTATCAACGCCATTTTGTGAGATTATTTTTCATCTTCAAAATGCAGACACAACTTCAAAAGGTAAAATGTATGCTGCTATATGGCGCAAGTATCACTATGTCATTATTAGGAACTCCAACACGTTACGAGAACTTTAAATGGGATTTCTCAAAAAAACAAATTTTTCCTTTAGTTAGGTTGGTTTTCAAGGTGCGATATGTATTTTAATAATCTAGTATTTTCAATATAATAGACACTAGCGTCACCTTAAAGGAACTTATTTCATGACGCGCGGATATAATAGTAACTTCAAGTACTACTACATATTACAGATGCTAAGGTCCGATTACTATATAACGTGTGAAATTGGCCAAAGGTCCAATTTTCGTTCACGATAAATCGAGGCCAGGCGGGTTAATTAATAGTGATTTAGTGTCCAATACCTCTTAACCCTTTTCGGTTTTGGATTTATAGCTAAAATGTCGATGCTATATTGTTTTAGTAGACCGGGAAATAGAATAATGAAGAAAGTAGTGGGGTTTAGAATTATGTCTTCTTCTTTTAAATTATTTTTAAGCAAAAAACAAAAACCGACTTCAAAACTACAACATGCACTAAAAAGTAAAAAATAATATTTTAATTACTTCAAAGCATTATTTATTAACAGTTATTTTTGAAACGCACGCTCCATACAGTTCGAAAATTTGTTGCAAAAGCAGGATTAAACAGTCCTTCTTAGCTGGCACCGACTCCAAAAATAATTTCGGTTTTTGTTTTTTGCTTAAAAATATTTTTTTTTTCAAAGTTTTTGTAGGAAGTGTATGTATTTAAGTTCATTAATCCTTAGATAATAATTTAGTAGACCTACCACTAAACGTGCTGCTCAAATGAGACAGCGCCGTGAAAGGAACCACAAAGCAAAACATCATCTACGTATAAGTAAATTTTTTTATTGTTGATTTTCTAAAAAAGCACCAAACCAATGCCGATAAAAATTATATGGGACCACCTCTGAAATATCCCCTACCAAACAAAAAAAGAATCATCCAAATCCATCCATAACTTGCGGAGTTATCGCGTAACAAACATACAAAAAAAAAACCAACATACAGACTAATTGAGAATCTCCTCCTTTTTTGAAGTCGGTTAATAAAATACTTTTAATAAAGTATTCTATTTAAATATGGGATGCTCGCGTTAATAAAGTACAATATTATTATGTCTTCTTCTTTTATTTTAATTGTGACTCCGCGATCGCCCAGTGGTTGTCGAAGTGAAAGAAATGACTGAATGGATGAGTTGATGGTGATTCTCCCAAACTATACTTCACGAGAATAGGTACAAAATATACGTATTAGTTGGCCTATAATGCTCTTAAATTTTCAAGTTTTTTTTGCAAAATTGCGTACAACTGACAGATTGCAAATTGCAAGTTGTTCGTGTTTGAGAATGTGATTAGGAAAATGTATTATAAAAATCTCGTGTCCACAGTGTTTGTGGTGCACCGATCGACCGATTTTTTTTTTTTTTTTTAAATATATTTGGTAGGTATTTTTTTACGTATTTTAGGGTTACGTTTATTACATCCCTATCCAGATTTTTTTTCTATTTTTTTTAATAAAAATAGTATAGCCGTGTGAAGCCGGATCAGGCAGCTAATGTTGTATAACATCCTCCAACCTATTAGTCAACATCTACAGAATTTTAGATTAGGTTGAAATTTAATACTGAGGATCGTACTGAAAAATAACAGAATATATTATTTATCACGACCTTCTCACTAAGTAAAAGCGAGGCTCATAAAAAAAATATTTTCATCTTTTATAAGGCACGTAAAAACCAAAGACTTTGGAAATTTTATTTTTCAGTTATTCGTATGGTATTTCCAGAAGGGAAATAAAATATTATTGTAATTTTATCGCATGACTCATAAATAATTGATTATTTATTGTTGCGGCTTTCTTTGTCACACTGGTCAAGTACTAATGAATCACGCTGATTCATTAGTCATCAGACTATCAAAATCTAATGCTTAACTAATACTTATTTCGCTTGTTACTTCAAGTTCAAAATGTTTTAGTTTGTAGGGGCAGGATGAAGAAGATGATACATTATATTGTACAAAGTACAGTAGGCAAAGGTAAAACAACGAAAAAAAAATTTTAAGGAAAAGTTTTTTTTACTAGTGTTTACTTGTCAGAATTTGAAAGATTTTTTCCGAAGTCTCTATTGTGAGCCCTCTTTTGTGGAGGCGCGGAGCAGTAGCCCTAGATGCTCTCCCATTAATCCGGCCCTGGTTAATTGTTTGCGATTATTGTGGAGAAACTATTATCTCAAGCCATTTAGTGTCAATTCTCTGGAGATGAGTTATATCCCTGTGTATGTGTACTAGAAAGCTTTGGCCTTTGAACTTTGCTTAGAAAGTTCAGCTTTCAGCGTTCAGCTAAACTATTATTCCAGATATATTGCTGTTTACAAATGTATTCACTATAGACACTCGGAGTAAATCAAAATGTAAGAGTTACGTAACTTTCTAGGATATCTTCACTATATCTACCAGGTTCAATTCTCGGGGTAACAAAAATGTATCGATCGTACAGCCGGTCTAGCATGACCTCCACGAGATATCTCGCGGACGAGAGAAGACAAACTAAGATGTAATATATCTCGATATGTTATATCTCGACATCGACAATTTTGATAGAAAAGATATCTCGATCGACAAATATATCTATTTTTGATATTAAAAGTCGAGTTTTAAGTGTAATTGTCATGTTAGACCCGGAAGAAATAAAGAGATAATCGATTAAAACACGAGAAAACGGTCGACAAAATTTTGTCGCGGTTGTCATGCTAGGCCGGCTGGTCACATAAGACGGATCACCATCTTGCCTGTAACGAACAATAATACTTATAAATGAGTAACCAAAAGTGAATTCCCAGGTTCCAATACGGAAGTCTTGACTTTTTGATATAATAGTTATTGGAATACTTTCGAATAAAAACCCAGCAAAATATTGAGGGAGTGTAGCGAAAAAAACATAGCTTTTTTTCTTTCCAATAGTTGCAGAAGGCCCCACTGAATATCAGTGTTGGGACGTTGATGCATCTCAGCATATGCTGAAATGAGTTTTTAATATTGTATTTTAATTAACGCGAGTATCACACATTAAAATAAAATACTTTATAACAGATTAAACGCCTAACTTTCAATCTACCCGTAACCACGGTTGCTGAAAAACATCCGAAACGTCAGCATAAATAATAAATCGCGTTTTAGTCCGTTATAAAGTATTTAAAAGGGATGAGTTCTTATTTGATACCAGCGCGGCCGCGGCGTACTGGATCACACAATATTGTATGTTATTAAAGTGGCTAGTTGTAAGTTTGTTTTCTTTTTAATTAAAAAAAAAAAACATTTTTGCGCTGAATTTTGTATAATTTAGAAATTTAAGTAACTGCCTCAACATTTTATCTAATATATAAAATTCTCGTGTCACAGTTTTCGTTGCCATACTCCTCCGAAACGGCTCGACCGATTCTTACCAAATTTTATATGCGTATTCAGTAGGTCTGAATCTGAATCGGACAACATCTATTTTTCATCCCCCTAAGTGATAAGGGTTGTTCACCCTTAAATTTTTGTTCTTAATTTTTGGACGGAATTTTTTGTTTTTATTTTCTTATAATGTGGCATTAAAAAATACATACAACCCCTGCTTTTTTTGTCAAAAAATCTTGACCCGTGCGAAGCGGGGCGGGTCGCTAGTTATTATATATTAAATGGCAGCGATTGACCTACAAAATATCTTAATTCTGCCGATGTCCATGGGTGGAGGTTGTCCCTTACTATCACTTTAAGAATGTATCACGAGTTGTGTTTGTTCATTTTTTTATTATTATTATTCGGTGTTTATTCGATGATTTTATCTCTTCACTATTTATCATAATAAATTGCAAAGTTTGAAAGCTTCAAGAAATGTCAAACTATCTGAACGTGTTTCAAGGTTAGCGTGTTATAATTAAAATCAACTGAAATGTAATATACTGTATTTTTACTTTAAGGTATGTAATAATAAAAAATACTTTGTTGTTTATTTGTTTATTTAATTAACCATACTGTTACCCTGACTTACGCTATCCTGTAGTATTGTATTTTATTAACGCGAGTATCACACATTTAAATAAAATATTTAATTCCGGTATTATTCTTATTCTAAAAGTTTGTCCATGATATTTTGTGTTTGCTTTGAAAAAAATTTACACTACATAATACTCCAGTAAGGAAAAAATGTCAGCTATACCTCAGAGTAATTGTACTAGTGTATTTATGCATAGGAAAACTGCATATTAAGTCAAATTGTTGCGAATTCAGGGTATAATGTTTTTGAATGAAAGATTGGATTCGCATCTGACGGGACTGCGTAATTTAAATAACATTCTTTATACTGGATTAAAACGCGATTTATTATTTATCCCAACGTTTCAGATGCTTTTCAGCAACCGTAATCACGGGCAGACTGAAAGGTGACAGCTGTCTGATTTGAAAACAAAGTTGTCATATTAAATAATAAATCACGTTTTAATTCGGTATAAATTATTTCCTTTTTTACTAGTTCCTTAATAAAAATGATCAGTGAAACAGAGTTACATTATGTCGGTCCTATGCCCACTAATGGTGTCGAGATTTTTTATGTCGAAAAAGTTTTTTATTATGAAAATAATTTTTAATATGAATAAATTAACTAAAAAAGTAAAGTTCAATGAATATATCACACCTACATCAATATTTATTTTGAACTAAAAGTGTCTCAAATTTATATATCTGCAACCAAAATGGTCGTATAATAATTTAATAATCGGTAAACTAAAACTTATTCCGAAGTACATAAATAAATCATAATGTTACCCTATATATTAAAACCATTTCGCCTACTCACTTAATATCATAAAACTATTGTAATAACTTACAATAACATAACGTTCGTCCCTAAACCTTCATAAATCTAAACAAAATAAAGGACCAATACATTTCCCATACAATTTATAGCATAATATAGAACATTCTGTTGTATAAGGACTTGGAGAAAATATCTAATATATTTACATAATAAGTTCCCCTCTCGTTCGTTGTTTTAGCGATAATTTTGTCCGTTATACGCCGGGATTCCGTTTCTAACTGACAGGTTTCGAGAATAGATTGCCATTAGCAAATTATTTGGTTTTTTTAGGGTTCCGTACTCCGGTCAATAATACCCTTATAGGGTCGCTTCGTTGTCCGTCTGTCTATCAAGACCCCTGTTGAAATATTTTTTTTGAAATTAATATCAAATGCTTTTTATACTGTCTGTAATTCCTTGCAGAAGCGAAAAAATTAAACTTCTAAGTCGACGCAATCAAAAGAGTTCTAAAACCTATAGGGTACTTCCCGTTGACCTAAAATCATGAAATTTGGCATAAAGCATTGTCGTGAAGTACAAGTAAAGAAAGAAATACGAAAACCGTGAATTTGTAGCTTTTTTTATTGGGAAAATCTTTACTTAAGGTGGTTCGTTTTCCATACAAAAAGTCATGATTATTAACGAAGTCAGTTTAGAGTTTCGATACTAAATATTTGTGCAAGTATTTACTTTCCGGGAGTTCTTTCGAACATAATAAAATAATGTTATTTTATACAGAAATCATGTATATAACAACGTGAAATATAAATTAATAAATATCATGACTTTTTGTATGGAAAACGAACCACCTTAACTAAAAGTTTGTACGGAACCCTCGGTGCACGAGCCCGACTCGCACTTGAACAGATTTTTTTTAAATTATCTTTGTCTTTCGATAAATAGCAATGTATTTTTAGTCTTTTTTATACTTTCAATGAACATGTTTTCCCTATATGTCACTTCGATGAAACGGTTGCAAAGAATAACTAAATAACAAACCACCGTTCACAGATGGAAAAGTGCATATTACATGCTTCGCTTTCAGTCTATGGATTGCCAGAAAGCTTAAAGTGAAAAATGGGTTGATAGGACATCAAGTTCTTTGGCTGAACCATACAGTGATCTTCACGTTCGTTTACATAACAAAAAAATCCTTTCACTTCTGTTGTACACAATATAGCATTATCTATGCATCCACAATAATATTCAATACTACCTTCGTGCGATTTTTATACCTCTTCGTGACATATCTTTTTAAAACTAAGGGCTTACGGAATATATACTTGAATTTTAAACGAAGTAACACGAGTGGATTTTACTAAGTATCAGTTTCACTACCGGTAAGTTTCATAAAACACGATAAACTTGCTCCATTTTACTGGATTTGCCCTTAGGTAGTACAAACAGGCTTGTTGCCGAGGCTTCACCAATATGATGGTGTGTTTTTTCCCGGGAATCAAATCAAATATTTCCAGGATATAAAATGACTTGACTTAACTCGGTCGCCGCGCCGGGACAAATATTATTAATAACTTGTGGTTTAATATTGTCTTTTATTTACGAGTGTACTTGTGGTTTTCAGTGAAATGCAATATATGAAAAATACAACAGTTCGAAGTCGCTAATAAACACGTATATTCATAATGTCATTTATTGTGCGTAGATATAATAATAACATACAACACCAAAATGAGAATGGAACTGAATTTAACTAATTACCTAATAATTAAACCTGACAGACGACCTATCAGATTTTTGGCTTCAAAAGCTAAAACATTCCTGGAACCAGACGGTGTTGCAATACAAGATTATATTACGGTTTATTAAAAAATATATATATTTATTATACATTTGTACAATGCAAACTAAGGGTACATTTTCATAAAGTGAATTCAGAGTCCCCTAGTGGGGTATGGGGCGGACACATTTCTGTGTCTGTTCCACTGATCATTTTTCTTTGACTCTCTCGACTGAACCTTTTTTTTAATCTTGTTTCTCCGAAATTAACTATTAATGCTGATTCATAGTTTTTACACATCACTTAAAATAATGTTTTGTTGATATTGACCCTATATCACGTACGTTTTTAGTAGAAATTATCTTATTAGCAGATACATTTCTCTTTGTTTTATTGACCATTTTTTTGTACAGGCAAAGACTGATCACCTAGTTTTCTATGCCTTGCCCTGCTAGAATATTTTTTTTTTCGTGAATTGGAGCTTGGAACCACGAATGCGGGATCTGTGGCGCGAAACACCCATGCCACTAATCTAACAATAAGTTGTTTTTTAAAAAAAAAATAGCATACAATGAAGCTGTTTTATCAAAGGAAAATATATAAAATTATTAAATCAAGTTATATGTTGCACTCGGGATAAGCGGCACTCACCCATTTGTAATATTTCGTTGTTATTAAAAAGTTGCAGCCTAATTATTTGCATATATGAAAAATATTATTTAAAAAATTACTCACCTTCTGCTAACGCTAAGCTAAAAAGTCTACGTTCCAAGTTCTGCAGTCTGCACTTGATAAATGGCGCGAAAAATGACAGCTTGTCAAAGTCGAGACGGCGCGCGTATTTGATAACTTTGAATTTCGAACAGCTAGTGCCGCGACTGCATTGCGAATCGTGTCGGATAATGAATGACCGGTAGTGAGGTGCTCTTTGCAAGGCTTTGTCTATGGAAGAATAATATAAGGTATGCCTATACTTCTGGAATACTAGCAAAATATTAACGAAAATAAAATTATAGAGTTTATATCGGTGACGGTCTATAAAATACGCTGCCTTATTTAAATAGATTTTATAATATATATTTTGTAATAAATTTTATAACGCAATAAAATAGATTTTATGTGCATAAAATATGATTTAAAATAAAAATCTGATACTTATAATATGTCTGACGTAGATTGCCAGACTGAGCTTTTAGTCATAATATGCAATCTTGAAATGACATACAAATTAATCATCATCCCATATATTATTGTGCCGACGTTTCATCGGTTAATGTGGCGGGAGTAATGGTGATGCTTTCGATTGCTTTAATTTTAATTTTATTGCTCTGAAATAATTTTATTTGGGTTTCAAATACGGTACTTTCCAAATACACAAAAGTGAATTTTATATTGACTTTAGATTTAAGGATAATGCCATTTTAATATGTAGTTAACGGTTATACGAAATTAATTTATTGATTGACATACATAAGTGTCATAAATATCCTTACTGGAGTTAGTCAGAACGAAGGTTTAGATAAAGCAGAAATAAAGATCACAAGCAATATTATGAATGTTTTTATTATTTAAATTTGATAGTGATTAATTATTTACACAGTTGTGTAAATTATAATAATTAACCACTATCAAGCTAAATAAACAATAACATTTTATGACTTTTCTTCTTGTACTTGAACTAAAATAAAAAAGTCTGGTCATCTGATGTTAATACCGGCACCTATCTACCTAGGCAGAGACTATTATCTTCAAAAGCAGAGGACTTAACTTTATGGAAATAATAGGCTCTTTTCTTGAAGGTACTTAAATCATCCGAATGTTCGAAGTAAAAAGTAGGTGTGTAAGCATGTTTTCCCCACGTCTGGTAACTTCGGGCATTGATCGGGTGGGAGGAATATCTAAATTCCGACCGGGTAACAAACCACCGTTCATAGATGGAAAAACCGTGAAGTACATATTGCGCGTGTCGGTTTCAGTCTATGGATTTCCGAATGCTCGAAGTAAAAATTAGGTCGACAGCGCATCATTGACTGATGTTCTGTGGCTGAGGTATCACCTACCATCAAGTGAACCTCATGCTCGTCTGTCGATATCTAACATAAAAAAAAGGTCGACAGCGCATCATTGACTGTTGTACTGTAACTGAGATATCACTTACCATCAAATGAACCTCATGATCGTCTGTCGATATCTAACATTAAAAAAAAGAAAATCGTATTAGTCCGGAAATACCGGTACGAATAGATTTTACATGGTGATTGTGTGAGTAAGAAAATTCTTAAGTAAATGCGCGCAACGGGTCCAGACATCTGAAATGACGGATCTTTGAATGACGGAAGGAATTAATTCAAACTATTCCTCAGAATTAACACCATGATTAAAGATGGATCACTATGCAATATGTCTATGAAGACACGCTAAAGGATCTAGCAGCCGGCATGACCGCCACGAGATATGTCGCGGACGAGAGAAGACAAACTCAGATGTTTCGATATATATATCTCGACATCGACAATTTTGATAGAAAATATATCTCGATCAACAAATACATATATATATTATTGGTATTTAAAGTCGAGTTTTAAGTGTAATTGTCATGTTAGACCCGAAAATCCGCGAATTGCCGCTTCGCGTATAAATTCGCGGAGTGAGCCGGCGTCCGCCTGTTGGCGCTATAACTGCGCCTCACGCACAACAGACCGCCCTATTTTTATAGGGCGCGACCCCGCTGCCCCAAGCAAAACGTCTATCTGTCATCTGGGTTCCGTCCGATGCTCGCGCGGAATTTCCTATTATAGACCCGAAAGAAATAAAGCGATAATAGATTAAAACACGAGAAAACGGACGACAAAATTTTGTCGCGGTTGTCATGCTAGGCCGATTGATCGTGGATTTCATCTAAACAAAACTTCGATCAACAATACTATGTCAATGAAACAAAACCATTTGGCTATAGCGTAAATATCGGTTAGCGGTAGGTACATAGATTCGCACGGAGTCAGGCTGACATTTCGGCAGACTGTTTACGACCGTTGCACATACGTAGATTTTGACGATTTAGGCGGCCAAAAGTCAATTATTCAAAATCAATACGACACCCAAATTTTATGATGTCACAGGTAGCTGACACTTCCAGGAACTATACCCCACCCATTTAACCACAAACGGGTGCGCATGGGCTGAGTAGCAGGTAGTCGAAATTCGATCGTCGCTCCCGGTGTACGTATCAATTATCGGTGTTATTATTTTATCATTTATTTCAAAGTGAATGTTTATTTTTCAAAGCAAATTACTACAGTGATTGTGATGGATTCTCATACTTCAGGTAAGGTATTTTCAATATTAATATAAAACTTCACACTTTATAACAGTTTAGAGTATACATTAACTGTTCAAATATAATACGTGCTAAAAACTTTTTTTTCCGTAAAAAGTATATTTCATAAGGCCATTTAGTGTACTTCAGGATCCGTCCCTGTCATAATTTCTTATTACGTTAATTCTGCACACTATTACCATTGTGAATAAGCAAAAATCAACCGCAGTAACTCGCAGTTTACCACAAAATTGTAAATCTAAGTTCGTAATCAAAATAAAATAAAATACATCAATATTTTACTCTTCTTTCTAAAACAAGTTTTTTTTTGTTGCAGGGTCTTCTAGTGGCTCGGGCATCAAAGTAGTCACTCGGAGGTATTTGTTTGACCAGATGCAAGGTCAAAATTTAAAAAGTTTTGGTGAAAAATTGGACTACTTAGAAAATCATCTGCTGAAGGGTTGTGGTGATAATCAAGAAAATATAAAGAGTCTGAAGCATGCCTTTTCTTATGTTAAGTCACAAATGAAGCAAAGGTGGATAAAAGCGCACAAAGTTGAAGAAGCTTTTTTGCAAAATAACCAGTCTTGGTTAGAAGGTACATTCGAAATTCCTATTGAAACGCCTGGCCGCCAAGGTCGTCCTTGCAAATCGTTTGTGGATTCGAGTGAACGGAGCAAAAGGAGAAAAACTGAGGAAATACGTTCCTCTGTAGATCCTGAGGTCATAGAGCATGCTGCACAAGTGGTTTTCCAAACTCACGGAAAAAGGGATGCCTCGAAAGTCCTTAAAGAAATCACCAATTCGCCAAGCCGAGCTAGCAAATATAGAAGAGCCTATTCCAAGACAGATGGAACAATCGCTCCTTTGACCCCATTCGAAGCCCTAAAGATGTTTGTGGAAGCGGATCTCACTCGACGGCAATATGAAATAGTAAGGGCAACAAATCCAAGGCATTATCCTTGTTACGATCTTCTGTTAAAGGCAAAACAAGATTGCTATCCACCCAAAAGTGCCTTACGAGTAACGGCTACCTGCGCAGAAATGGAGTTGCAAAGCCTAATGAATCATACAGTAACGCGCTTATCGATGTTCCTGGAAGAAGTCTTGCTTATACTCAATGACAATGAGCGGAAGTCATTAGCATTAATTAGCAAATGGGGATGTGACGGCTCACAACAAGCTCGGTTTAAACAGAAATTTGCGGATGATGCAGACTCTGATGCCAACATTTTTCTAAGTTCCTTTGTGCCTCTGCGAATTGTTTGCGGAGAAGGAAACAAGAAGATCGTGTGGCAGAATCCTACGCCATCCTCTCCACGATATTGCAGACCGATAAGATTCCGGTTTGTTAAAGAGTCCACAGATGTGACGAAAGAAGAAATCAGCTATGTAGGAAATGCTGCCAAGTCCCTGACCACGAGTACAGTCAATTTAGACGGTGGTGAATTCAAGTTCATACACATAATGAAGATGACAATGATCGATGGGAAAGTTTGCAATGCAGCCACCAATACAGCTTCAACGAGTAGGTGTAGCACATCTGTGGAGCCACTTCAAAGGACTTCAACAATCTGGAGAAAAGAAACGAGTTAAGCCCAGAAGCACTTGAATTTGGGATTTCAGTTTTGCATGCCAGGATACGCATGTTCGAAAGTATATTGCACCTGGCGTATAAACTACCTGTAAAAAAATACAGAGAAAGAAGAACTTCGGAAGAAAAGCTGTTAGAAAAATCAAAAAAAAATAGAAATTCAAGAAAAGTTCCGGACAGAAACTGGGCTGCTAGTAGACATGCCAAAAGCAAATTTTGGGAATACAAACGATGGAAATACCAGCAGACGTTTTTTTGAGAACACAGAGCTGGCTGCTGAGATTACAGGTATCAGCCATGAATTAATTCATCGGCTGAAAGTCATACTAGAAGCTATTTCATCTGGCTACAAAATCGATACACCAAAGTACGAAACCTATGCTATGGATACAGCAAAGTTATATGTAGAGCAGTACGGGTGGCATCCTATGACACCCACAATGCACAAAATTTTGATCCATGGTGCCAGCATTATTGAACACGCTTTGTTGCCGATAGGACAATTATCGGAAGAAGCAGCAGAGGCACGCAATAAACATTTCCGGTCTTACCGACAAAACTTTTCAAGGAAGTTTTCAAGGGAGGAGTGTAACCTTGATATATATCAAAGGTTGCTATTATCATCAGATCCTCTCCTGAGCAGTATGAGACCTGTTAAAAAAACTTCGAGAAAATCATTTTTAAGTGAAACCATAGCTTTGCTTGCGCCTGCTGAGTCGAACGCAGAGACAGACCCAGAAGACTCAGGCACAGAGCAAGAAACCTAATTTACTTATATTTTAGGTAACATAAATATTTCTGTAGTGTAATTTTTTTTGCTGCTTTAACTAAATAAACATTTAAATTTATTCAAAACCAGCTGTCTTTGTTAAATAAATCATTTTGGAGCTGTAAATAATAACAAATGTTTTTGGCCGCCTAAATCGTCAAAATCTACGTATGTGCGTTGTGTGCTGTATTCATTGCTTGTAGCATAATCTATACTTTATTGCCAATATGAGTTATTGATCTAATCTGCATTATATATAAATCGCTAAACTCCATTGGAATTTTACTCATCATAATGAAAATTGGCACGTATATATATTTTTTCATGGAGAGGGTTTTCATAGGTCCTTTGTTGTAGCCAGTTGAATATACGATAAATCTTACTTAATCTTAAACTATACAGTTAAAAGTAATTTTTAACTGGTATAATTTAAGTTTAATATTGAATTTTAAAAGTTAACAATATTTAAAGTTACACAGTGGCGGGACCACCATACACACCCAGCTTTCCGGCTTTAACGTAATACGTATTTATATAATACGTAATCATAAGTTATATCTGTCTTACATTAATACGTTAAGGGCAGTGCAAGCCGGGCTTTTGGGCTTGTATGGTGGTCTCGCCACTGTGTTTAAGTCCGTAAGTGACTAAGCTGAGGCAGATTTTTGATGTATTCATTTCAGTAAAATGTTTAACTGGAGGAAATACTACTGTATGTCATAATCGACCCATTAAATCATCCAGGGTACTCGAAATATGTTTTGTTTATACTTCATATTATTACAAGTTTTCACACAGACAATACTAAACTACATGTTCCCACGAAGCGAGTTGATGCAATTCCACTGTCTAATGTCAGAGGTTTTTTGTACACCGTTAACCGCAAACAAGGCATAAGCGGAGGCGGTTCGCTTCATTTGAATATATTGCCTTATTTTATAAGTGATAGCGGATTGTATATCTACTATATAAAAATAAGTCGGGTTTTCCTTCCTGACGCTATAACTCCAGAACGCACGAACCGATTTCCACGGTTTTGCATTCGTTGGAAAGGTCTCGGGCTCCGTGATGTTTATAGCAAAGAAAATTCAGGAAAAAAATCAACAGAAAAACGGGAAAATCTTTTTTCACATACGGTGATAGCGGTGGGCAAATGGGCATATTCCAATCTAAGAATAATTGTATAATTTCGAAGCCAATATTTTGGCAGAACAACGTCTGCGGGGTCCACTAGTTGGGTATAAATGTCAGAGGTTTTTTATACACCGTTAACCGCAGACAAGACAAGCGGTAGCGGGTTCGATCTATTAAAATATATTGTCTTATTTTATAAGTGATAGCGGATCGTATATTATGTATACATAACTATAATATGCGTTTGCATGACCGTTCAGTGTGACGCCCAAAAACTCAAGTACAATTAATGCAAGAAAAACTTTCGAGAAAGTAAGTAACACAAATGTGTTTGTGTGTTATATGAGAGATGTATACTAATGAAAGTGATATATATACTGAAGTATAATATTAGTATAAGTATGATATACTGATCTAAAGTGCATTATTGATGCCATCAATGCTGAACTATTGACAGATTGTATCAGTGTTGTGTAAAATAGTAAAAGTTATCTATCAAATAGAAAGAAAACAAGGAATAAGAATAAACTCAAAAGGGAACAGAAACTGGAAGTCTTTTCACATATTTGATTATATTTCGAAATCGATTTTTCACCTAACTTCAAAAGAGGTTTTAAGTTTTTTATGAAAAAAGCGTACAGATTTTACATAATAATATTGTCTTTTATTAACGCGAGTATCACACATTTAAATAAGTAACGGTATATCGGATTAAAAGGCGATTTATTATTTTGCATTAATACATGGCAACTTTGTGATATTTCATATCAGACATCTGTCATCTTTCAGTCTGCCGCGACCAAGGTTGCTGAAAAACATCCGAAACGTTGGCATAAATAATATATATAAATAATAAATCGCATTTTAATCAGTATTTTAAATGTATAGATGTTACGTTAACAAGGATTACAGGAGGCTTTGCATGCGCATTGGAGGCTTTTTGAAAAGGTGATCATGAATTTTTAAATGAAAGAAATATCTTTTTTACAGCGAAACGAGAATTTCAGGCTTTGGCTAGCTCCCAATACGATTGGCCGTGAGCGATGCTTACTTTGATCGAGGTATTTTGGGAACATTCATATAGCCTGAGCAATTAGTCTCTTGGCAACTTACATAGTGCAAATGATATTGAAAAACTAGACTGAACTATAGAGCATAAGCCGTGTTTGAAAAAAAAAGTAGATCAACCAACCACGTCACTGAACAGCAAAGCATAAGCAATCTTGCAACACATATTTATAAACTTATATTATTTACTAGCGATCCGCCCCGGCTTCGCACGGGTGCTATGTATATGTATTAAACAATAACCTATGTTAATCGCTAATAATGTAACTTTCTATTGGTGAAAGAATTTTTAAAATCGGTCGTGTAGTTTTGAGATAAAACGTTGTGGAGGAGGGGAGGTGTGGTCTTTCTCCAACCTAAAGGGAGGATCCTCGACCAGTCGAACCACTGACTGGCCGGCCCTAAGGCCCCAGTGGTTGATGTCGAGATGTTGTATATAGGTATACTCAGCGCGCACAGAAACTTTGATAGCGCGATTCAGGATTAGAAATCTTTGTATTGATTCTTGTAGCGGATCATAGATGTCGCTACAACGTACAAACAAGTGTTTCCTCTTTATAATATTAGTATAGATTAAATTAAATGTAAACTTTAACGTTTAAAAATGTGACTACCGAGATTCTTGCCCGTATCTTCTTGGTAGATGTAATATACCGACCCGGCGCGCGCGGTTTTCAAAAAACTGGCCAAGTGCGAGTCTGACTCGTGCACCGAGAGTTCCGTACAAACTTAGTAATAAGATTTTCCCAATAAAGAAAAAATCAACATACTTACGTTTTTCGAAATTTTTCCTTTAGGTGTGTTACCTGACATTGCTTCATGCCAAATTACATGATTCTAATTCAACAGGAGTGTCAAAATATGTGACATAAACGGAGCATTTTGATACCTCCCACGTAAGTTGTGGGGTAACCAACATAGTGTTTTACGTTTCTTAAACTAAACTGTCTTTTTTCATTTATATTCTGAGTTCTCAACAAAAGAAAACAAACTTATTTAATTTCCTATAAACTATAAAGACATATCATATAAAGTTGATTATGAAAAGATAAATGAAAACAGCCAGTATAGCTTAAAAAACGTAACGTAACGTAGATAACAAACTTACTAACCCCAACTTACATGGGAGGTATCGATTTGATTGCGTCGACTTAGAAGTTTGATTTTTTCACTGCAGCCGGCCTAGCATGACCGCCACGAGATATGTCGCGGACGAGAGAAGACAAACTAAGATGTAAGATATCCGATATAAGACCCGAAAGAAATAGAGCGATAATCGATTAAAACACGAGAAAACGGTCGACAAAATTTTGTCGCGGTTGTCATGCTAGGCCGGCAGCAAGGGATTGCAGAAACCTAAAAACCCTAAAAATATAATTTTGACGTTTGTGCCATGCGAGATATGTACCTAAGTATTTTAAAGCATTAATATTAATTGGTAAGTTAACTTGTATCTAGTTGGTAAGCCAAATATACTGAGGTTCTATTTTGGAATCGTTGTACAATCAGATATATTGTGGGCTGCCGTTTCCGTATCTATTTAATCGGGTAATCTTCTAATGGATCTTACTAACCCTAAATAAAAGTGCCCTCTTATCTAAAGTGAAGTCACAGAATAAAGAATAAAACAGTAGGATAATTCTGATTTTTTTTTGTTGGATATCGACAGACGAGCATGCGGTTCATATGATGGTAGGTGAAACTCCAGCCATAGAACATCAGTCAATGGTGCGCTGTCAACCTACTTTTTACTTCGAGCATTCGGAAATCCATAGACTGTAACCGAAACGCGCAATATGCACTGCACGGTTTTTCCATCTATGAACGGTGTTACGTTACCCGGTCGGAATTTCGATATTCCTCCCACTCGTTCAATGCCCGAAGTTACCAGACAAAGTACCAGTAAATTATAAGCATGTGCTCCCGGTGGGATTCGAACCCACGACCCATCGATGCGCACGGCAGGTTATCTACGGAACACGCCAACGAGGCCGTCAAAGTTGTATTTAAATTTCTATTCAATATTTGTCATGTCTTATATGTTAATAACTGTTCTAAAAAAACCCATCTTAGTCTTAAAACTTGTTTAGAATATGCTAAGATAAAACAGCATCATACAATGTCTCGAACCTTCCTTTTGCTGTCATCTACTCGTATATAAAATATAAAATAAAGTCGTGTTAGTTACACCATTAATTATAACAGAAGAACAACTGCACTGATTTTAACTGAGCTCTTATTTGTTCGGATTCGTCCGTCTCGAATAACAGAAAAATCTTTTTTTTAAAGAAAAATGAAGAGAAAATTGAAATGCCATTTTTGGTCAAATGATATATTCGCCAAATTATAATCATATATCGATTTGAATATGATACAATACATAGGATATTTGGCCTTTTTAAAAACCTAATATATTCTGTGGCAAAGCTAAAGTTCTGTCTGTGACAGCTTATTTACCTTTTGCCTTTGCTGGAGTCTCTTCAGGTCGGTTAGCCGCCTCTGCAATACACGTTCGGATAAAATACGCCAACGCTAATAATAATATCATTAAAATTATTCATATGAATTGACCGCCTTCGTCAAGTACACATTTCGACACATTTCTGTGTCTGCGTTACTTATGTATATATTTTTTTTGTGAATGTAAGAGAATTCTGTGATCTGCCCAGCGGAAATATATTTTTTTTAGTTTCTCCTGTATTAGATTTTTGACGGGCTCGTTGGTGCGTTCGGTAGAACATCAGCCCTGTGCATCGATGGGTCGTGGGTTCGAATCTCACCGGGACAACATGTTTATAGTTTATAGTTCTGGTAACTTCGGGCATTGATCGGGTGGGAGGAATATTGAAATTCCAACCGGGTAACGAACCACCATAGAAATACCGTGAAGCGCATTTTGCGCGTTTCGGTTTCAGTCTGTGGATTTCCGAATGCTCGAAATAAAAAGTAGGTCGACAGCGCATCATTGACTGATGTTCTGTGGCTGAGGTATCACCTACTATCAAGTGAACCTCATGCTCATCTGTTGATATTTAACATTAAAAAAAAATCGACCTTATAATAATTAATTATTATCGGTCTTACAGCAACGCGTTTACTCTTAGGTACCAAGGCAATTTTTTCAATTAATTTAGTTTCAATAGCTTGAATAAAAAGTGACTAACGAACAATAAAATGTTCCCTGGGACTCAATTTTAGTATCGAAGAAGCAAAATTGTTTAAAAATTTAAGCTTATTAAATAAATATATTTTTCAATTTTAGTTAGAGTTTGAATAAGCTTAGAACTGAACTAATGCTATCCTTTAAAATTCAAGTTGTACTACACGGGCAACGGGCCAATATATCCATGATTAAATTTATATCTTCTCTTATTATGTTTGAATACAAATGTCTCCGTATTTATTTCTCACAGTAAATCAAGGAATCGATTATTCATATTGATTACGCTATTAATAACCATAGCACTCACCTTAACACTGGGATTAAACGATATTAAGGGTTTCTATACACATGCATTTTGAAATTCAAAGGATTGTTTTAATAGAAGCATTGCAGGATCACAATTTAATAGGTATATTTTTTTAAATAAACAAAACAAATCCATTTATAACTCAAAAAACGGCTGCAACAATTTTAATGATATGATATATTTTTTGTTGGATTCGTCTCCGTCCCGAATAAAGCTATTAAAGCAGAATACATTATAATTTATTAAAATATCGGAAACATTCATGGAAATAAATTGTACAGAAAATTAAATTTTCAATAAATTATGTTTGGAACTCCGCCATCTTCCGCAATTGACAGCTTACGTCACGCATGCTTTGTATTGCTTATTAGTAATCATTGATGTCCACTGCAAATCAGTAACATACTAGACATTATAGAATAGAAGTGAGAAAATAGCATAAAAGATATTGAAATGTATAGAAAATACTTGAATCGAAATGTAAACAAAAATATAGAGAATAACTGTTAGTATTATGCCTAATAAAAATGTCATGATCGGATGGGATGGGAGAAATCAAAATTATCGAACGAATCAATATTCAAAGATTATTCATATTATTATTATTCACATTATTTATTTATAATTATTTGTCATTTATTCGTAAGTAGTCAGTGCAAAGTGATATAACTGGCAGAAAAAAGGCTAAAAATGACATATTTCAAGCTGTTACCCCTATAAGTGATAGCTGCACACATTATTTTTCGTGCTTCGTGGTATAAGTGTGATTATTATATTAATTTTCACATTTTATGTTTCAGTAATTTTACCGTGAATATTGATATCTATATACATATAATAAAACTGTAGAGGTCGAATGTCTGTACATAGAAAAAAAATGCTTAAAACAGAGTCAGGGGGGTGTAAAAAGTAAATTTTTTGTTTCTCTGTTTGTCTGTTTGTACGGGCTAATCTCCGAAGATACTGAACCGATTTTAATGCTATTTACACAAATATATTAAGCGAAGCCCGGGGCAACATATAGGCTTTGTTTCATCAAAATCGGTTGTCGGAAAGAAAAGTTATCATCATTTAAAGATTATCAAATGTCAATAATAGTTTGATATGGAAATGAAATAGTTTAATTATTTCGCCACTTAACTATTTACGTGAAGTCTATGCGAACGAAGTCGCTGGCATCAGCTAGTACTCGTAATAAGAATGTTAAGCAAACTGATACAATTCAGATAAGTTATGAAAATACGGGACTGATAAGTAAAAAAACTCAACTCAACTTATTTTTATCATTTGTTTGAGCAGCATTGCACTAGGAACATACATATATTAATGAGTTATGTTTTTAACTTCATGTATATCAATAAACCCGAAGACAACTTAAAGGTGCAACATAATTTAACCGTATTGGTATCATTTATCACGTAATTTTAGCATGTATTAGAAATAAAAAGTTACAACTCACAAGGTTTGCAAGGATTACTTTAAAACTATTACATTTAAATTTTAAATGAACAACATTAACTACAAAAATTTAAATGCCCTGTGAAAGTGAAAGTTTTATCTACAAAAGAAGTTTAACCATAACCCACTTAGTTCCAGAACTAAAATATTTTAAATCTTGCTTATGTTCTCTCTCTGTTGATTTTTTACTTGTATTACTTATCAAATGTGGCAAAAATGAGCTACCCGTAGTTCAAATACTTAGCAGCGAAAGCGGCAGAAACCGATCAATAATACAAAAGTTATTTTAGTTCAAATAATAATATTATATTATTGTAGTATCGCGGCAGTGACATTATAAATTTTTATAGCCGTGAGAACAGGTTAGGACCTTTGCAATGCAATACCTTTGAATGGATTTCATTATTATGCAAAGGTTTCCATCCTAGGAAATCACCAATTGTTTGAGCTGCGTTGCATCAATACATGATAATATATCGGCTGCCCGTTTGTACGAAACAATATAAATGTTAAAAATATATAATTGACTACATAGTAACACGCCCCGGCTACGCACGGGTGCAATGTAGATGTACTATACACAAAAAGAACTGGACTAAACTGATTTTAAAAATTCTTTCACCAATAGAAAGCTACATTATCAGCGAGTAACATAGGCTATTTTTTGTGTGTAGTACATCTACATTACACCTGTGCGAAGCCAGGGCGGATCGCTAGTTAACAATATTTTTATTAGATATCGGACAGACGAGTGTGAGTTTTTATACTGAAGGGGGGCAAACGAGCCTAGGGCTGGTTTGCCCCCTGGGTCCTACCCCCTGGCGGAATTCTCCGTCCATCTAACACCAAAGGGCCTACAGATGCGATGCCAGCCTTTAAGATATGAATAGGCTTTCTTTTTGAAGGTCCCCAAGTCGTATCGGTTCCGGAAAATCGTTGGCGGCAACTCATTCCAAAATAACGTATTGCGGGGTAGAAAACTAGACCGATTTTAAAAATTCTTTCACCAATAGAAAGCTACATTATTGTATATAGTACCTGCATCTACATAGCATTCGAATGAAACTGAAACCTTTAATCAAAGTACTATAATACTTTTCGAAACGCTAATAATCTATTTTATTTAAATATGCGATAGTCGCGTAAATAAAATACACAAAGCACTTACACCATACCCTGAAGATGTTCTGATACCAATAGTGCTTTGTGTTCAGACAAAGGTCTGGGGTCGCGATTGTTTTGGACGTGGGATTCGGATGGTACGATAATGTCATCACGGAGTGCTTTGAATAAAGCGGTTTGTACACCAGCGTTTTGTGATATCAAATTTATTTGAAATCAAATAAGTAGATGTGGTTGGAGCTATGACTAGCCTGTTTATGCTACAAATATCTAAGAGTGGATCATTATAGCAACAACATTATTGTTTGATCGAAAATGGGGTATGAGTGTTTTCTGTAGATCTCTGTAGATGTATATAATAATTTTATAAAATATTATAGCATTATAGCACTAAGTTTTTTAATTCGTCATTCGCAGTAAAAACAGTAAAACTTTGGAATGTATTACCTGTACATATTAGAAAAGCACAAACGTTAGCGTCTTTTAAAAACCTAGTCATTATATGTTGTCTGTTTAGTTTAGGTAAGTTTTTGTATTGTGCATTCTACTTTAGTCTGTGTATTAATTTCATATATCTTTACTTCTTGTTACACTCTACTCTTAATTCTTATTATTTTCCTCTCTATTCTTTCCATGCGGTTGCTTGGAAGAGATAGCTAAATAGCTATAAAACCGCCGTTTCTTTTTCCTATTTTGTTTGATTAATTTTGTGTTGTGTTTTAATTTAAATTCAATTAATAAATGTATAAATTTTACTACCTTCACTACCTACAGTTAGAAATTTACAGGAAATCAATATCAGGTAAGAAGGGGGTCTACCCAACACGGAAAAACATGGCAAGGGGTCTACAACACAAAAAAGTTTGGGGAACTCTGGTCTAGACCAAGCAAATTGTGATCTTTCGTATAATTTTGAAAAAGTAATTTCATCAAATGTCATGTTTATGGACGGAAATTGAATATCACAACTTGCAAGCGCTTTTTTCATCCACGTAAAGACAAGAAGGCAAGCCATAGTTTAAAATTGTATTTATGTTGAAGGTTGTATGAAATGTCATTACAGAAAAAAAAAAAGGAGATCCAGAAATCGAGTTGAGTATCGTCTACTGCAACAGTTATTATGTGTGCCTCATGGTACAATAAATCGGTAAAAACGCCGCGTTCCAAACGATAGCGCTAATAACGATGACTAGGTTAATTCGTTATTGGAAAGGTCATGTTCGCGTGGTATTTGGATACTTAGATTCGGTTATAACGGCGGTTTTAAATAACAGCGGTTTGTTTTGCTCTTTATCGCAGGGTAAAGTATGTACAGAGAAGCTTAGTTACACACATTTTCGATACACATTGCTGATTTTTGTTATCAATTTACTACTTTTATTATTTTTTTTTGTGATAAGACATTACAAACGAGCAGTTTAATGTAAAGCGTTGCCCATGACTATCCCCAAATATTATGTTTGGATATCCATAAAGAAAATCATATTCTATATTGGTCCGAAGATTATGACAGATAGACAGACAGACACAATAGTGATAGGGTATTTAGGGGACCCATTATTAAGTAAAGAACTATAAAATCTTTAATCTTGCTATAATTTCCCCATTTTTTCAAACGATTTCATGTGCCGAGTACTTTACCAAAAAAGACATAAAATATTGATAACTTACATCTCCGATGTTTAACAAAACTGGTGACATATCAGATATGTACATATTCGTGTCTGGACCTACATTTACTTTCTTTTACTGTAGAGACATGAACTAAGCTCTACACGATCCTTTTGGTAAAGTGAATAGCGGAAAGGTTATCCGGATAATTTTAAACAATACAAAAAGAGAAACCAACTCATTCTCTTCACCAACTATTGTCTAATACGGAAATATATCTTTATAATTTTAGGTCTCAGTCAATAGCAAATATAAATGAAAGTTAAAAACATTTTGATGTAAAGATAAAAATGTTATTAATGAAAGAGACAAATATTTTTTTTACATTTCACGAATTATTATTTTTTTAGTTACCTTTCCGATCGTTTTGGCATGTTTTTGTTATACTCTATGTCCCAGCACGAATCATTAATCACAAAGTACGAGTGAAATGAAAACGAAACAAATCATTGATGTATAAGTTTTCCATGAAAAATACGAAATCGTCAAACGTATAAAGGATGTAGAAATAGTTCGTTTGTCAGAGTCACCTTCATTGGCGCGGACTATCGATTCCGTTCACCTTTCATTTAACTAATGGCACATACGCTTTTGTGCTACATTGCTATGTTTCTTTTGAAAGGCGTTATCAAAGCAATAGTGAATACTTTGCACTTGGGCTTAATTCATAAGGGCTTGCGTTTAACTTCAAAAGTCATTCAATCATCTAGGACCATTTCTTTTTTATCATGGGGACTTTTTTGTGCCGCTGTATTCATAGTACAGCATTGAGTTTAGTAATTAGTTGAATAGCCTATGCCTTTTTCTATGATAAATTGGCTTTTATTGGGTGCTTTCTTTTATATACGGAATATAGGATATTTTTTTATTGCATATGATTGCGATTATTATAATTTTGATTGTAATAATTATTATCATATTATTATTATTATTCGCTACGGCACTAGGGGTGATACTGAATATCAGCATGACAAGTTTACAATCACCAAAATTATAACATTAGTATTATATGTAAAAGTATTTATTTAAAAAATATGAGAATTATAATAACATATGTTTCTAGTTAAGTTTTTGTACTGAGCTTTTCATTTATGTTATTATTTATATAAATAAACTATCTGATAAGTAGTTACCAGAATGAGTTATCTTCAAAAGATATATCGAAATCATTTGCACTGGGTGTCTCGTCAATAGCTTCGTAGTTTGTCAAATCAAACTTATCGGCCAAAAAAGTATCCGCTGCGTACGTAACTGGTTTGTCAGTGGAAAAGAATGACTCGATTCTTGAAGTCACTGGTTTTGGTGAGGTCTGTTTTACTGTTGTCATCTCTTCGGTGGTTACTTTTTCGGTTGTTTCTGATTTAATTAGTGTGGGTTGGCAGAAACCGTCAGAAAAATGCCAGCCATGGGGACAAATGAATATTTGCGGTGTTAGTGATCCGCGTTTGGAGAGACACACGTAGTAATGGTTGGTGCTTGCTGATAGGACACCGGATTGGCCAACTTTTTGGCAGTCGGGGACAGGTCGGTTGGTGCACTGGCCGTTTTGAAGGAGAATCTGAAAAAAATGCATCTGGAGTAACTGTAGGGATATCTCTGTGGCCTGTGGCCACTACGGTATGACTATCAATAGAAGATTTTGGTACAATTTAGGTATTATACCAGAATCCCAACTGGTAGAAATAAATAGGTCATTTTCAACAATCCTTACCACTTGGGATAATATTAAAAAGATATCGATCGATTTTATACCAGCAGCGCCTGTTCATTCCAAATTTTCTTCTATAACACTTTGTACTTAGTGAATATAATACAACATATTATATTATAGCAAATAAGTATTTGTGACACATTTTATACAAATAACGGACTCCCTATCTTTTTATTTAATATATTTTTTTCGAGATTTACCGCTTTTTAATTTTGCCCAATAAAACCAAAACCTATCCAAGATGACGACTCTGTATATCAAGTATCATATTAACTAATTAAAAACAAATAGGTAAATTACAGGTCCTTTCAGCTAGTTTTCTTTTTAATCAATTCACATAAACGGGAATTTTACTTTCTTACTATTTATTTATTTTACGTCTTTTACGTATTTTACGTCGAATATAAAGAAAGATCAACAAGGGATAATCCAAAACTAATGGACCTTCTATCTTATTTCATCAGTTCTTTAGTTAGTTCTTTGGGCATTTTTTCTATATGGTCACATTCGCCTAGACTGTGCTATGATCGTTCCTATTTATTTTTGAGGATTATAATATAGCTTGTGGGACTGCTTACCGAACATTGAGCAGTCTGTGGATTATAGCCATAGTGTTGCGGACACAATGCGACTCTGTGATCTGCCGGTATTCCATCTGGTAGACCTTCAGGAGGTGAGCACAGGTGGAACTTCCTGCAGTCATAGGCATCTGGAAAGATTCCCACCTGGAACAAGGTATAATAACCATGAAAAATGGTTAAATATTAACCAAAATACTGTTTTCTATATCTTTTATAATAACATTAGGTATGATGTTTTAGAACGAGGGCGTTTGATTCATGCTTATCTGTCGATAGCTAACATAAAAATGATGTTTATATGAAAATGAAATTTGTTACCTGTTCACAAGTATGTTGGTATTTCTGGCTGATCACGTCACATTCTGGTACATGCTGTGATGAACACTGGCCCAGGTGCGCGTTGCAGGACTGATCATCAGGACATTGCTGGAGAGGAACCTGAACGCAAAATATATTAATATTATCTTAGGTGTGGTTTGAGATGTAAGGAAAAGATATAATATATAAACAAATATTGTGTAACCTATTTATAGGAATGATTATTAAAAATAAAAGTCAGCACTCACATTCACTCAGCAGTCTTAGCTATCATTTCTCTCCCGTGTTACATTACAGGTTAAACTCATTTCAAAGTGAAACGGTAAAACTTTTGTAATTAAGTATATATAGTGAAACTTCAACGGCTTTGAGTATGTTATTTGTAAAATATTATATTTATTATTATTTATTTGACAGCTCCTCGTTCTTAACACGAGTTATGATTGATAGCATACCTTCAGCCACCCGACAGGCAGGAGGACACAAGTCACAGAATGAGTGCAGTTCTGGCAGGCCATGCCAGGCGCTGAACATATCCCTTCTACGTCCACCTCGCCGTCTCCAAGCGATCTTCCAAGTGGTACACCGGCCATTCTATTGCCGGATACCACTCCGCTAAGGTCGAAGGATGTTGTAAGCTTAAACGAAAGTAATTCGCAATATTAAAGTGTAAATAATATTCTATGTTTAAAAATATACAGCAGGTGTGTCCGAAACACACAGGCATCTTTACCGCGTTTATGGCTACATAAAGGAGCAGCAAAGGAATTCGATCCACCCTTTGTTTACGTATTTCCTGAAACCTCGATTTAAAAAAAATCAAGCCAATCAAACGAAGCATAAACAATCTTAGCTTCTTGTATTTATTGTTTTCCATTTACGTTAAATTGGATGAGAATTTTTTTAATCGTAGTCGATATCTTAAAGATACAAGAACATTCATACGTGATATGTCGTGGATCTAGTTTTTAGAATTTCAGAGATAATACGAAAATGCGTAGATTGCCAATCTATGACTGCACGTTCGTAACATGGACAAAAAATTTATATTCTTAAGTCACTAATTTCTTATTCTTAGATTTTATATCTATCAGCTAGTATAATTTGTTTGCATTAATAAAACGCTGAATTTTAACTGTAAAAAAATACGTTCAAACTTTGAATTTTGGCATACGAGATGGAAATATACTTCAAGCATCATTTTTTAGCTTTTCAACTAGCTAGTTAAAAGCTTTAAATTAAAACGAAAACTTTTGTAAAAATTAACCTAAAACCTGAATTTTTATAACAAACTTTTCCGTAGTGGCCAAAATTGCTCGAATCATCATACACACACAGTGAAGAAGTTATTTTTTAATTGACTTTATGGTTATTTTTTTAGCATATATGCTAAAACAATGGTCTAAAAAATAATATATATACTATAAACTTTCACACAATCCGATTATGCTTTTATATTATTTATTTAGATTAATTCATAAAATATAACTTCACACTGTATATTACGCCTTTTTCCTATTACAATAAATAGAGAGCACGGGTTTCTATTAATCCGAATCTTGCATATTTTTGCTTACAAACACGCTCTTAGATTTAGGATTGTCTTGATCCGGGCCACTTGAAGATACCAAGGTATCTTCTATACACATTAGACTTGTCATAGCACTCCTTTTAGTTTTTATGTTTAAAAAATACTTAAAAATACTCACAATACTCTTACAACAAAATATCGAAAGTAATAAATATTTAAACCACATTTTAACTTTAAAATATTGTTCGTAGGAGATTAAACTTGCCGTTCGTTTGAGTAAATAATTTGGAAGGCATTGACATTTGACCCTATATCTTATTTGATAAATATTAAGTAGAGCAAAGGAATAGTAATGAAGCTTAGTTCTAAAAGAGTACAGTTATAGTATACAATAGAAATAATGTAAAAGTATGTAGGTATTCATGTAATGGTTAATAGTTCATACCTTGTACATATGGGTTACAGGTTCGCTTCCTGGTGCGTTTGATTTGTTTACAATTTTTAATAATACACTATTGCTGAAAAGCATCAGAAACGTCGGGATAAATAATTTAGACAATATAAATGATAAATCGCGTGTTAATCCGGTATACAGTATTTTATTTAAATGTGACATACTCGCGTTAATAAAATACAATATTTTGTTATAAATTTCTATAAAATTATTTTATCTGTGCTTGGCTATAACGATATTAATTATTAAACAAATGAGGATATATATTAGGAATATTTGATGAAACTGGTTATTATCACCGTGTTTTGATGATTGAGTTAACGTAAAAATTACAAAACTTCCACGTAAACTCAACGTAAACCAACATTGCTAGAAAGTAGTAGAAAACAAAGTCAATATATACCTATTTTTATTATAGCCACGAGTGTTTGTAAGTCGCATATAAAAAACTTTTGCCGTCATAGCTCCATGTGCGACGCGCATTTCATCTGTTCATAAACTGTTTCTTTCACATAAAAACGAAGAAAAACTGGGTACTTTTGAGCATATAAGTGAGGAGGTCGTGTCTGGGAAGCGACGTAATATGTGAGTCGGTAATCGGAGGAAATTCTCGACTTATTTCGCGTTTCAGAACGTATGTAACGACTGCTTGATGGATGATGATTTACTGTTGGCCTCGTTCACAAGCGATAGCGACCGATAAACTTATTTTAAATTTAACTTGGCCGACCGGTATATTCATCCGGTTTCGTTCGTTCGTTCGTCGTATATCCTATGTGATATTCCAAGATTATTCTATATATAAGTAAAATAGGGAACGTACCTCGATCAGATCGGGGACGTTTGTCAAAAGGGCCAGGTCAAAAGTACTCGAAACTGACGAGTCTGTATGAAAGCATTGATGAAAGTGGAAGAAGCAAAAGTGGTATGTGAGGATCGGAGCATAAGAAATTCCATGATCTCTCCCTACCCCATTGGGAAAGAGGCGTGATGTATGTGTATAGGATATGAGTAAAAATTCAGCCATTTATGTGTGATTGATATTTTGTAATGAAACAGTGGAAACCATTGTTGCGGTTGGGCAGGACACAAAAGGGATAGTGAGAACTTATAGACCATGCCTACTCCAGGATGTGTACTTTCAAAAATGACATTAGAACATTTTAATAGTTTAAGTTTAGTAACAAAAATCAAACGCAATTTTGAATCGGTCGTCTTAATGTGTGAATGGATATGAACTAGATAATATTATTTGTGTTGAGTTCACCATATTATTATGGTTTATGATTCTTTACTTTATCACTAAAGTATTTTACAAAAAAAATGCTTCTTATTTATACCTACAAGTACCTACTTATGAAATTATTTGGTGCGTGTTATAAAAAGGAGTATAAATATGTGATATATTGAGTACCTATGTAATTTTTCTTTTTTAAAAAACTTTTTCACGCTCGTGACTTAAACCCAACGACATAGAATTGATCCATTCCGTATGTAACGCGTTCTGAATTTTACGAATTTCATATTCACAAAAATGTGAATAATTTATTGTCACAGTTAACAGTTCTGTATTTTTCGGGCGAATTGGACTTTTCTGAATAAAGCTCTTAAAATTTTATTAAGATTTTTTTTAAAACTGTTATGATTTTATTGTTATTGAAATGAAATATTTAGAATTTTGTTTTATAAAGCGCCTTTTCTTCTAACTTGATTTATAAATATTCTGATTCGAATGAAAACTACTTTATTAACAAAATAATTATAACCTCTACTCAGCTATCAATTAGTTTCAGTACTTCCATCAATATTTTTTTTTATTAGGAAAAATTATGTCTAAAATATATTAATAGACTGTCTAAAATATTTCTAACCCTAGCAGTGTGGGATCAGTGTTGACAGATTAGGTTAGTTGGGTAGGTAGGTAATTAGGTAATACTATCAAGATAATTAATTTTTGTAATTTTAAGTTCTAAATAAAAACGTACCGTGTTTTCTTTACAGCGGTGTCGCCGTACACACCATTATTTCTTCGAGCTGTTTCTGCAGCGCTGGTGCCACGGTGGAACTCGTATTCGAAAATAATGCTATATATTAAGTTTTCCATATTGTGCACAGACGATGTCAAACCAAAATTAAATGGCGCAAAAACAAATGAATTATCACATTCTAAACACAAATAGACAAGCTTTAAATTTATTTAAATTTGAATTTGGAGTTCCTATCCAAACGCCGGATTTTTGAGATCAAAGTGGCCAGTTCGATAAAACACCAATTTCATAAGTAAGGACCTAATAAATCAGAAATTAATCCTATTCTATTTCATTGATAATTTTTCTTCACATGCAAATTGGTAATGCTTCTGAGGTGGTGCAGGAAAATACAAGGTCCCTTTAATTTAAATACAACGCACTACTATGATATTGCCTTTCATATTACAGAAGGGAAATCTTCAAACTCACGTATAATATTTAGTGCTAGATGTCCCGCTGGCTCGCAATGAAATATTTATTCAAATTGGGCTCCAACAGGACGGCTGCAGCAGTTTCATTTCGTAAATAAACTAAAAACAACTCCGCAATCTGTCACAGCTGCTTGTGGTTCCGCTAAAACTACAATTTCCACAGAAAATACCTTCTGTTTTACAAAAATGAGATTACATTCCTTGTATTTTTTGGATTGTTACTTTTTTTACGGAGCAGTAGTGAATTCCCTCGTCTCCTTGTTAGTGGATAGTTGAGTTAACAAGCTTCAGTATCTATGTGAAATAATTGACGGGCTCGTTGGCACGTTCGGTAGAACACCTGCCGTGCGCATCGATGGGTCGTAGGTTTGAATCCCACCGGGACGACATGTTTATTATTTTCTGTAAGCATGTTTTCCTCACGTCTTTGATCGGGTGGGAGGAATATCGAAATTTCGTCCGAGTAACGAACTAACGTTCATAGATGGAAAACCCGTGAAGTGCACATTTTGCGTTTCGGTTTCAGTCTATGGATTTCCGAATGTTCGAAGTAAAAAGTAGGTCGACAGCGTATCATTGACTGATGTTCTGTGGCTGAGGTATCACCTACCATCAAGTGAACCTCATGCTCGTCTGTCGATATCTAATATAAAAAAAATATAAGGTTACTCTACAGAGAGCGTACTGTTGCATTACATTTAAATTTTTATGAGTGTGCGTAATCTTGGTAGCGCACGCTAAACATTACGCATACTAAAACAATGTATATGCACGCTTGACGACATTCGTAGTCGAACGGACTTCGTGAGATAGAATATCTATAAGGAAGTGACTAGCCTTCTGGGCGCAGCTGAGCCGAGCTTGGATTACAAAAAGATTAACCTTCTTAAATTCCTTCATCTGATTTAAAAGGACTTACTTAAAGATTCTTCCTCAAAGTTAAAATCTTTTGTGTTGTTCTTTTGTATTATTGTCATTGAGAGTTGAATTATTAAACAATTCATTTCGAAATTCTGATTTATAATTCATAAAAGCAATAAATAATAGCGCTGCCAAAACTGAAATTCAACCCGTTCATCGCTCTGGGGAATCAATTTGAAAAACAAAATAGTTTTGGCACAAAGTGGAAGGGAATTGTTGCCAAGTGCGGTCACTGCAGCACTGCGGAGCTTAAATACTTTGGAGATAGCTGTGTGCAATAAATACGAGATTTTGTTGTTTTACGATCAATATGTCTGCTATGCTGTTTGCCCGTTGCTGTCATGACCGTTGTATACACAGAACGCAAGCACGCACAGAACAGGGAAAAATCTTCTGTCCTGTATATATACATTATACATATCAGATTCGATGGTACCTCCGTACTCGTATATAGCGGTAACAAATGGTCGAGCTATGATATAGGTATATACATATTTTTAGGAATTAAATAAAAATATTGTAAACATATTCAATAGAAAGATTATTATTAGGCTTATCTTTTGTATTAACTTTCTTTAAAAATGTAGATCTTTCGAATTAGATACTGCTGCAAGAAGTCTACCGTTACATCAAATAATTTGAGGATAGCATGTAAGATTTTTTTATTTCTAACTTGGATTTATTTAGTGGGACAATCTCTTTTTATTTCAAAACAGCAGGATTTCATCTTAATATAAATAAAAAACCAATGAGGCCTTACTGCTAGTCAGTAGTTAGACTGGTTGAGAATCCTCCCTTTAGGTATTTTTTATCCTTCCTTCGAGGAAGAGCACATTATTTCTATGTACCTCCAAATACTCATATCAAATAAATGCAGTATCGCTTTTATAAGGATTAAAATATTTTGCATTTTACAATACCACAGAATAGATAAGTCAAAGGATTTTGTATTTGGAAAGAAGCCAGATAGAATATCGTATGCAATATAAATTGATTACTGTTCTAACCAAAACAATTTAATCGGGAAGGAAAATATTATGTATTTCAGATATTCTATACGGCGACCGAATAAAACTGTGTTCGCAGATTCTATATCATTTGTCGAAAGATACCATAGATTATATCTAAGGATATCTGTTAGTGTAGTATAAAGGCTGATTGATAGAATCAAACTGTAACAATAATAATTAAATACTGAAACGCGCAATATGCACCTCACGGATTTTTCATTTATGGATCGCGGTGGTTCGATAATCCGTTCGAATTGTCGATATTCCTCCCACTCGCATAGTACCCGAAGTGACCAGACGTGGGGAAGACATGCGTACAAAAAATATAAATATGTCATCCCGGCAGGATTCAAACTCGCGACACATCGGAGCGAACGGTGTTCTACCAAACGTGCCAATGAGCCCATCAAAAATAATCAAGTATTATATTATATAACCGTATATATTAATATACTTATATATTACTCAGCATTATAATATGATGCATTCTTCGCAAGCCACTGACCGAGCGAGCCTTGTCAGCGATATAATATTCGACCAATGTAATTTCAATATTAATAATTATAAAGGAATTTCAAGTATTGTCTATAATTTTAAATGATGTAGATGCATATAGGTCTAGATTATATACCCAGTATATAATATGAATAATATATTTAGAAACCGCAATGAAAATTTTAAAGAAGTTCCAAATATAGATACCTAATTAATTTCTTCTTTTTTATGCTTAGTTTGATTGTGTCTAATACATGAAATACAAAGTTACCTAGTGAGGCATGGGGCAGATACATTTCTGTATCTTTCCTATTCATTTTTATTTATAGTCAAGTAGGTTGATCACCTGATCTTATGTAACCTGCCCGGCCAAAACTGTATTTTTTATCCCCAGGATTCGGGAACATATAGTGCTTAAGGCAACGCGTATACCACTAGGCCACTGCGGTAATGTCAAATACATAAGCTTATTGTTATAATTATTAAAAATGTAAAACAATAAAGGAAAGACAAACGTATTAAAAGCACCGTGGTTTGTTTTAGTTTGAAAATACGCAATCGACCGCCAGCTTGTTTGATTCACGACTCGCTAATACTCTGGAGACTTAATATTCCATTTTAAACAAAGCATTTTATAATTTACGACATTTTACAATAAAAAAATATATTTATTTTTACCACTTTTTTATGTCTCCTCATCTTTACGAACGGAACGAACTTTTTAGTTTTTTTTTGGGAAATCATTGAAAATATGTAGAACAAATCGATTTTTTTATTGTATATTTTTCAATTCATGGTTTCACATGTTTTAGGAAGTATAGGTAGGTATTTATAAACAGAATCAAGTTATTCAGCATGTATATAAATAGTAAGTACATATATGTAAAAAAATGTAAAATGTTATCGAATTTAGTAAAAATTATATTAAAATCGTATCGGTTCCGTATCGCACCATATAATTAACAAAAAAACTTTTAGGTCGACCTTAAAAGTTGGTGAATTCGAACATTGAGACGTAAATTATGGTGTCATTTCACGTGTAGACTGTACATTACCGCGTACATTGAAATTTATGCCTTCGCAAATTGAATGGAAAACTCAGTTTTCAATGTACTACGTGCGTAAAAGTTTTCCTTTGTCTCTTGTCTTGGTTTATTTATGTAGTTGCATTGAATAAATTCATACAAACTATACCAATGGGATACAAAGCTCCATGTAGCATTGTGGCTTTACTATGTACATTGTACATATATGACTCACATATATCACACCCGGTTTCGTACGGATGCAGTGTAAAAGAACTATACACAAAAAATTGCCTATGTTACTCACTGATAATGTAGCTTTCTATTAGTGAAATAATTTATAAAATTGGTCCAGGCCTTTTTGAGATTTATCGATGCAAACAAAAATACAAATCCTTTCCCGTTATAATTTTTAAACCTTGGTTCACATTATTTAAGTTTTAGTAGGATCTCTAATTTGTTCTAGTAATAAATATATCCTATGTTACTCAAGGATAAACTTTCTAAAGGGGAAAGAATTTTTGAAATCAGTTCAGTAGTAGTTATTCTTTCACCAATAGAAAGCTAAATTATCAATTATAGTACATCTACATTGCACCCGTGCGAAGCCGGGGCGCGTTGCTAGTAAATATAATTGTGGTAACTCAAAATGTTTTTATGGAAACTCATTTTCGTCCCGTCTTCATCAAAAAGTCATTGATCGACCACTAGACCGCAATATTATCTTGCTTCGGTTACTTTACCACTACTAATGTTCGAAGATATTATGTACTTTTTTATAGAGGCAACACCCGCATTAAAGTTTATATTTGTATTTCAATAATTAACGTCAAGCCTAAAAGGTCTTCTAGGAAAACTAAATAATTTAGCATGCTACCTAATTTAATTTAATAAGTTTGTGATCTACGCCTCAAAATCTTAATTTTTCTTCTTTTATTTTAGTTTTTTTTTTATATTTCACATTAACGTTCATTATATTGTTCATAATGTTGTGTAATAAGGTTCAAAAATTGAGTAGAATTTCGATGGCAGAAAGTATTTACGGAATCGCGCAGTTGTCTTAAAGGCCGGCAACGCAACTGCAAGTCCTCTGGTGTTGCAGATGTTCATGGGCGGCGGTGTTCACTTTCCATCAGGTGAGCCGCAGGCTCGTTTGCCACCTATATTATAAAAAAAAAAAAAAAAAAAAAGTTGTAGAAACCCCGATTCCGTAGATACTTACTGGCTCACACACCCGATAGGACTTGGGAACTTTCAAGAAACGAGCCTACACTTTTTGGCATCGCACCTGCAGTCCTGATGTTGTGGATGTTGGTGATCACTTACCAACAAGCACTTGCCTTTTTGCCTTTATTCTGTGAAAAAGAGTAGAAGTAAAGCAGACTCAGTCTTTAAATAAAATAACGAATAAAGCACATTTTAATCCCGTAAATGTAATTTAGCTTTAATACTTTTATGTATTCCAAGGTATAAAAAAAAACTAGTGGTAGAGGCTATAAAATTGTCTAAATATCGATAAGTCAACATGGATGGTCCCAACGAGGCTTTCCACATCTTTCGATGAAATTATAATCGTCGCTACGACACGCAGTGACCTCATTTTTAGATAGAATTCTTTTCCCGCGATTGCTGAGCGAAATCGTAATGTTTTTCGAGTGTATGCGTACAGAGTATTTGTATTTTCCTTTGCTGTTTTCTGGTATTTAGGTTTTGTGTTTATGTGAGACTAGCTGATGCCAGCGACTTCGTTCGCGTGGGCTTCATCTTAAGCTGAGCTTTTGAGCAAGGTTTCTTCATATGATATATTAATATCCACCCTTTAATTGATACATGACTACTAATAAAATTGTAGCACATTTATATGATTAGTAGGGATAGTATGCAGAGGGCCACTTAGTACTGGAAGACTCATAAGATGTAACAAGAATAATTTGATGCTGTCAGCGCAGCGAATATTTCGTAGCCGAGGCGTAGCAGCGCAATTTTTAAGTGTCAAAATACATGTACGAAATGGTTAGTCACTTAAAGCATCTAAGTTTCCAGATCATTATAACGTAGGTTTCTTTAAGGCTAGTAGAGGTGGGTCGTTGACGGTTTTTGTGTTAACGAAATGTAACTGGTAATTACAAACTGATAAGCTGTTAAAAAAGCAGCTAATTTTATTAGCTGGTTTGCAGTTAGCGACTACACATTGAATGTTCGTTGAGTTAATCCGCGCGTTGCGTTCGAAAATCGTTGAATGAAACAGTTAATATATTTAGCGGGTTTTGCGTTAAACGAAAAGCAGCTAATTCGTTAACATTAGAAAAGCTGCTAAAAAAGCTGCTTGTTGAATTAACGCCCACTCCTAAAGGCTAGTATGAATAAGCTAGTTTGAAACAAGACGTAATTTATAATTTATGCAATTTTAGATCCGTAGTATCATTTAGCATATTTTTAAAACTTACTCATATTCAAAATATCTGATTTAAAAAAAAACCTGTCAACGAGGACGGCCCTTATTATACTGAGTTTATTTAAAAACAAATATTTTCCATCTTGAACGGGTGTAGACACAAACGTGTAGATTCAAACACATTCAATTTAAAGCGGTATTTGCGTAGCATATTGTAGGGTGACTTTTTTTAACGTATTTTTTTAAATACCGAGCCTTAATTTTTTTACGGGTTAAGGACGATCAGAGAAAAGTATGTATGTTTTTTTTATATAGAGCAGTTTCGTTTAGGCAGATAGATAGAATATTCTTTATTGTCACACAAATTAAACAGATAAAGGAAACATAGCAGACATGCGGTGGCTTAATAGCTATCTCTTCCAAGCAACTGTATAAAATAGTAGTTGCTGTTATTTCTTTACTGGAGTAAACTGATAATTTACGTTTATAAATGAATAAATGAAAGGCGATTTTATACGTTAAAATTGTTCATTAAATGGATTTTCTGGTCACCCTATTTTAGAAGAGCTCTATGTAGTATGTATACAGCAATGAATCGGTATTTTGAAAACTATTCGGAAACAATTCATTCGCCGTTCAACTATCCGTACCATCGAGTACGGATCACAAAACAATCAGACACAAACATTATTGATTTTAATGAATTGAAAACGAAATTTTGAATTAGCTATCAACTTCATTCATCAGTTAAATATATCTACTATTAATTAGCGTTACTATAATTCATTTAATTAGATTGAAAGTATTTATTTGTCTGTATTCCAAGCAACTTGACAAGATACTTACAGAAAAATTGACTTTAATAACCTTGACAATTCTAGAAAAAATACTTTCTACAGTATGAAACCTCGAGAAAAAGTAGCTAAAAATTAATGTTAAATATATGTTTATAAGCATAAAAATGAATTATGTCACCTCCTACACGAATTTCAAGAGCAATGTATAGAGCGTAATACGTGAGCTGGCATAAATTTTAAGAACATTACATGTGTGTGAGCAGGTATTCTATTTTCGTTGATTTTATTAAAAAAAAGTTAATTGTTTTTTTGTTTATTTTTCCCGAGTAGAATGTGAGGTTGTTTAATAATAGAATAATTAAAAAGAAGCAGTATTATTTTTTTACAAGTTTTAATTAATTACACAATATCACTTGTGGTCACCAAGAGACAAACTGTGTTCAGTTTGGGGTCACCTCTTATTGTATTCAATTGATAAATTTATTATACCAAAAACATTTTCATGTAAATTAAAACCATGACGAGTAGGTCCATATTGCTTGTACTTTCAAAAAGTTATCAGGTCTTATGAAGATCCAAGCTCTTAAGTTTTCTACAAATCCTACACCTTAGTCAAAAATGTGTGTTTTGGCCATTTCGTTACGCAAGGACATAGGTCCAATAGTGGCACAAAAATGTGTGTTTTGGCCATTTCGTTACGCAAGGACATAGGTCCAATAGTGGCACAAAAATGTGTGTTTTGGCCATTTCGTTACGCAAAGACATAGGTCCAATAGTGGCACAAAAATGTGTGTTTTGGCCATTTCGTTACGCAAGGACATAGGTCCAATAGTGGCACAAAAATGTGTGTTTTGGCCATTTCGTTACGCAAGGACATAGATCCAATAGTGGCACAAAAATGTGTGTTTTGGCCATTTCGTTACGCAAGGACATAGGTCCAATAGTGGCACAAAAATGTGTGTTTTGGCCATTTCGTTACGCAAGGACATAGATCCAATAGTGGCACAAAAATGTGTGTTTTGGCCATTTCGTTACGCAAGGACATAGGTCCAATAGTGGCACAAAAATGTGTGTTTTGGCCATTTCGTTACGCAAGCACCGAAATTATAAGGGTATAAAAATACGACGAAACGCTTCGAGAAAAGGTAGGTAGTGCCCTGTGCTTCCGTTGTCTCATCTTGGCGGGGTCACTGTCATGCTCCCAGATGAACATTGAAAAAAATTTGAATAGTTTTAAACTATTTTTTTTAATTGTGATAGATACAATAAACATTTAGTAACACGTTCGAAGGGCTCAATGGGGGACTATGAGGAAAGCCAGTGGTTCTCTGGGTCGATTCTGAAGAAAATGAGGAAAGGAGCTGGTTAGAGGTGGCACAGGACCAAAAAACTGGTGGAAATTGTTGAAGGCATTTACCCTAAAGGATATAGTCATGACTAAAAATTGCATGTTATTATTTCTTTTATCCTTAAATAATATTAAGGTATAATAGTAATAATAATAATTAAAGTATACTTTTTTCACTCTACATTTTGTCATGACTTAAAGAGGAAAAATTAAATATAAAAATCATTAAATAATAATGATATTTGATTAGCATAATATAACTTTTATACTTGTGACTGATCAATAAATAATTTAGACATTGGTCGCCTATTCACTCAGTAATAACGTGTTCCTAACGCAAACATATTACTTTACATACACTTCGGATATTCATATACCTACTTTGTATAGGAAAACTATAATGTTACAAAGATATATTTTATAACTTCCTTATACTATTGTAACCGTGTTAGTATCAATTTCACATCAATACTAATATTATAAAGAGTTAAGATTTGTATTTTTGTATGTTATGAATAAACTCAAAAACTACTGGACCGATTTTATAAATTCTTTTACCAATACAAAGCTACATTAACAGCGAGTAACATAGGCTACTGTTTTGTGTTTAATACATCTACATTGCAGCCGTGTGAAGCCGGGGCGCGTTGCTAGTAGTATATGAAAAAAATCTTTGATTTCGTATACCGTATTTTCAAATAACTATAGAATCTAATATGTCGGCTAATAAGTCCTTTATACTAAAGCACGTCTAAATAATTACGAAGGCGTATGGAATATATTGCTCATCAAAAGCTCATCTCACTTACGAGTACGATAAAGTTTGCAAATGAAATTGGATTATTGTATCAGTATGTTGTTGTACTAAGCAATATTAAATTAAGTTACTTGTGAATCAATTAACGATATAATTTAGCTAATTATGGGTATCAATTGATATAATTACATGTGTGTATATATTTTATCTATTCCTGAGAATTGGCAAAAATATATTTTGCAGGCGAAAACACCAAACTAGATTCTTGGAATACTGAATGTACATATAGTATTCCAATTAAAAAATATTTCAAAAATTATTGGAAAGTCGGTCTTACTTCACCAATAATATATTTTAGAAAAACAAAATAATAATAAAAATAAAACATGACGTTTTTGCTGATCGTACTGTATTTCAGCCGCTGTGTAATGCGGCTGCTTATTGCCTGTTAGATGCACCGAAATAAAGCCTTTATCTAGAACAATATTGGAATTTTACGAATGCTCCAGACCTAAACTTGCGCTTACAAAACTCGCTGTTTATTTAAAAATATTTAATATTTATTTTACCGTCTCGATGACTCTACTAGCTCTACACTAGATGCTTTTGGCATCAGCGGTCCCGGATTTGAAACCAGATTTACAAATGTAATTCAATGCCTACGTTAATTTATGAATTTCCAACTTGCAGTAATCTATATCTATACTTATATACTTCTATATCTATACTAATAATATTAATATTTATTTAATATAATTAATATTAATATAATGTTATAAAGAGGAAAGATTTGTATTTTTGATTTTTTGTATTTTTAAAAAACTCAAAAACTACTGGACTGATTTTAAAAATTCTTTCACCAATAGAAAGCTACATTATCAGCGAGTAGCACAGGCTATGTTTTGTATATAGTACATCTTCATTGCACCCGTGTGAAGCCGGGCGCGTTGCTAGTACATTAATATATTGACAGCGAGTCATGCACAGATTAATATCCAAACCGGTATCAGCTACCATCAAATCATCTTTACACTATCACTTTCAATATGTGTCATAAAAAATATACTTAAACTCTTCGACATAATTCTATGTTAATGCTTAAACTCAATAAAGATCCTTTGTTTATTTGATATTATGTACGATTGACATCACGATTAGTGTCATATTATCGTACACATCAATCGGAAATTAAATTGTGGTTATTTTGATATGCAATTCTGTTTGGAAACTAATATGTTACGCTAGTTAAACCACGCGATTTTACTCAAACTATGTAAGTGAAGTTTTTAATGGATCTTGAAAATATTTCCCGGTATAAAGGACCATTTTTATAATAATTCTGTAGTGCTGGGCAGGTAATAATTTTCGAAACAGTTGGGGTAAAATAGAGTTCGAATGGAGAGATGGGGTGACCTGGCTAGTTTGACGATTTGGTCAAGTCGATAGGGCTAAGTACTCATCCAACACAAGACCGTATAAATGGAAATGGAAATCCATAGAGACTTACGTAAGGCGGTTATCTACTTGAATAGGTTGAAAAATTATTATGTGCAAAACATCGTGTCGATACTTTGTATTGCCGTGAAGAGTGAATCAGTAATATTTGAAAACTTGTGTGTGATTTATTAGTAATTGTACACAATTTTAATTTTAAATATGGAATAAGTTTCGTAATGGTCCCTAAATAATAGGAAATAAACGAAATTTAAATGAAAATACTTTTATCTATACTAATTTTATAAAGAGGAAAGATTTGTTTGTTTGTTACAATTTAACTCAAAAAGTGCTCGACCGATATTAAAAATTATAGAATTTTAAACAGAACAATTTAGAACAGCGAGTAACATTTTTGTGTATACCTCTATAGGTATACACAAAAATGTTACTCGCTGTTAATGAAGCTTTCTATTGTTTAATTTTTAATATCGGTCAAGTAGTTTTTGACATCATATCTTAACTCTTTATAATATTAGTTTAGTTAAAGTTTCAATGTTTTGATTTGATACAAATGATCTCATTTTATTTAAACTAACAGACATACAAAACTATATTTATTTTCCTATTGTGAGAGCACTCGCTTTGAAGTATATATAAAGGAATATAATTCATTAGTCGACTTTATATCAGACACAATGCGAGTCTACATAATTTTATTATACTTTGTTAAATTTTCTTTTGCCTTCAACCAAGATTCCGAACAGTTAACAATTCATTATTTCCAAGAAAAAAATGTGAAGACGCTGTGTATACTGTCGTGTTTTAATAATACTGGTGAGTATAAAAATATAATTACAAAATTTAATAATGTTTTTAGCTCAACAAATTTCTTTGGAAAAATAAAAACCTATCATAAACATAACATGTACAAAAATGCACAAGTCTTGCAAAACAGTTCTTCTGCCGTAAATAAATGTCAAATGTAAACCAAGACCAAGAACAGCTATCCAACCACTTTGTCATAAAATTATACCTTATTAGTTAGCCAACAACATTTTATAATAACCATAACAATATAACATATTTTTTATTTCATTAATATATAGAGTGACTTGGCAAACGCACAGTAGTTCTGTATGATGTAAAAACAGCTACTCAGCATTTGCGACAAGATTATTTACAGGTGATACCGAATTTTAGAGGGTGTTCAATTAATTATTATCGATCGCCAGGCTCACTGAATAAGGTGCCCCGCGTGGCCAAACTATAATGAATTTTATGAGTATTTCTTAATTTTATAGTAGCTAAAAGTAATTCAAATGGAGCTTACAGAAACTTGCTTTATTTATTTATCATATACCTATGCATGTATGTACCTATACTATGTAAATTTTTTAAAATTTAAATTACATATTTCTCTAAAATTGCTGTTATATAATCAAATATAAGTTAAATATCGGAATCCAGTGGGGACCGAATTCTCAATACATTGACTGACTGACAAATGACTTGTAGTGCTAGCAAGTTCTACAATATATCAATACTGTTAATAAAACATTATTTTCAGATGATTTCAACTTTATAAAAGTCGCAAACAAGCATTCATTTACAGTACAGCGTTTAATAGTCAGTGATTCAATAAATATCTCGGAGCTGAGAGCTTGCCTTCAGCAAACTTACACATTTACTGGTGTTATTTTTAACATGGGCTGTGTTTTTTTTGAAGACATTATGATCCATGTATGTTTTCTTCCTAATATTCTTAACACCTTTGAATTTATGTTGCTCATGATGTAAGTGATGTGAGTTCGAGTCCCCTAGTGGGGCATGGGGCAGACCCATTTCTGTGTCTGTTTCATTGATCGTTTTTGTTTACAGACAAATTGGTGATCTGCCTTATGTGCCTTGCCCGACTGAAACAATTTTTTTTAAATATTCCCAGGATTTGAACCCAGGTCCTTCAGTGGTAAACAATACACTGCACTTACTACTAAGCGATGGACATTTAAATTAACATAAGTCAGAATGCTCAAATTAGGTCAAGGTCATCTAATATGATTGTAAACAGTGCTATCTCCAGTGTGGTTCACTGGTTTAATACAAATAACCTTAAGTTAAACGAAAAGAAGACAAAATGTATTAGATTTGTAACTGCAAATGTAAAAAGTAGTAACGCTCAAATAATAATTAAGGATGAGGAAATAGACTTTGTTGATAATACCGTGTTCTTGGGAATTACTTTAGATAGTAAACTCCAGTGGGGGCCACACATAGAAGGTCTTTCGAATAGGCTAAGTTCTGCAGCGTTCGCAGTGAAAAAGATACGCGAACTTACTGACGAGAATACAGCAAAGCTCGTTTATTTCAGCTATTTTCATAGTATTATGTCATATGGTGTTATTTTGTGGGGTAATGGAGCTGATATTAAATCAATATTTGTGATGCAAAAGCGGGCTATAAGAGCAATCTGCGGATTATCCCCACGGGAGTCAGTCCGAAGAAAATTTAAAGAATTACATATTTTGACTTTGGCAAGTCAATACATTTATGAGAATATCTTATATGTGCGTAAAAATATAGATATCTTTAAAAAGAATAGTAGCTTCCATAATTATAGTACTCGTAATAAAGACAAAATTAGTGCACCAACCACAAGGCTGCATAAAACGAGTAATTCTTTCCAAGGCAATTGTATACGTTTTTTCAACAAAATCCCTAGTGAGATACAAGTGTTGTCATTAAATAAATTCAAATCGTACGTTAAAGTAAAGCTACTTGCTAAGTCTTATTATAATATAAATGAATATTTAAACGATCCTAGTGCTTGGATATGATTTGCTCCAGTAAGTATAAAGAAGTAACGCGACTGAATCTCTCGGCTACATTTCCAGACTCGGGGGCGATCGTCAACATCCACGACTTTTTTAATGTAAAGTGGGAGCAAACCGTGATCCATGTGGTACGAAATTATGTCAGAATAATAACTATTATTATTATTTTCTTATGTAGCCAAGTTCACGTTTCAAGGATCGTCATGCTCGCTTAAATGTCATTGCTTGTGGCGGCGTCCATGCGTCGGGTTGTCTCTCTCCCTAAAATATGGCGAGGGGGCCGATGGCTGGCCATGCGTCATGCTCGTGAACGGGTGCTACTTGTGATGACAGGTCGAACTTGAATTCGTGCATGCGGTGATATTAGTTATTTCGTCTATGTATTTGCGTGTTGTTCCCACTAGAATGTGAGTGCTCCTATTTCACCATACATACTGCTGATAGAGGACAAATCTTTGTTTTACTTTTTTTTATTTTTTCGTTTATATATATATATTTTTTTTTTTTGATAATTATAGTTAATTGTGTGATGTCATGTGGAACATGGTGTAATGGTTGCAGCCCCTTATAAAAACATTTGTAAAACAAAAACTTGGCGATTAAAAAGAGTGGCGGCGAGTTTCTTGCCAGTTCTTCTCGTCCGCTCTACGCCCTTGAATTGTGAACTGGCAGTAAATGTAATATTAGAAGCATTTAATATGTATTTTTTATTGACGTTCATAAGTGTACATTGTGTTACCTAAATGAATAAATGATTTTTGAATTTTGAATTTAATATATCCAAAATAAGGACATACGATATCTGTCACTGTTGTACATATTTTTTTAACTGCCATCCTGTGACTATTTATTTTGACAAATCAAATTAATAATTTTACATTGATATCATATAGCCATATACTAGCTGTACCATAAGACCAGTTCTATTTCAGCTTAGTGAACACCAAGAAGAGGAAACTGAACTATTAGGCTATTCGAAGCAGGACTTAATATGTAAACTTGTTTACAGATATCCGAGAATAATCTTTTCGATTCTAATCATATCTGGCTTATTGTTGATGATGATCCATATCAGATGGACAATAATAGTATTGGTAATGTAAATAATAATCTAGAAGATGAAAGAGATATTTTTGCAAAATTGAACCTATCAGTAAATGCTGATCTCACAATAGCCCGGCGTAAAGGTATGAGCATAATTTGAAGCTTTTGACGGTTGTTGTTCCTACCACTAAAGTCAGTAAAATATATACTCAAGCAGATATATGTAGTTTCAAATAAACTGTAGTCAAATGTACTATTAAATATTAAGGTATTTTCCTAGTGCCTGTGCTGCGATTTTTACTGATTTATATCAAAACTACCAATACGCCCCACGGGTGCAATGTGTGTAGATCACAGAACAGAAGAAGTGGTGTAGATGTAGTATACACAAAAAAAAATATAAACTATATAAATGAATGATATTGAAAGGGTTAACCTTGTACGCAATTTGGGGGTCCTTCTATCAAGTGATATGCGTTTTGAAGAGCACATTAATGAAATTGCGCGTAATTGTTTTTACAGGCTCAAAATTTTATATCGTGTGCGAGATCTTTTGAGTACTGACTTACGAGTTAAGCTTTGTGATGCATTAATTTTATCCAGGTTGAACTATGCGGATACTCTATATGGACCCCGTTTATTGGCGCGTACAATACGTAAAGAGTTCATAATGCCTGTGCGCGTTTCTGCTATAATATTCCACCACGCACGCACATCTCCCCTTATTTAGACAAAGCTAACTCATTGTACATGGTATTTCGTCGGGAATTACATTTAAGTGTGCTTCTCTTCGGGATAATCAAATCTGGTCAGCCATCATATCTACATAAGAAGCTCGAATGTTTTAGCAATGTCTACAATACAAGACTAGCTATAGGCAGCAATCTAGCAACAGCAAGACATTTTTCTTCGGCGTTCCGTGGTAGTTTTCACTATGCTGCTTCTAAGAGTTGGAATAATTTGCCACCACCTCTTCGTGACTTAAAAAAACCTAAAATTATTTTTAATAAACCACCAAAAGCAGTTACCACGAGCCGCTAGAGTACAGCCTACTTTTCTTATGTCAGAGCGCATTACTCACTAAAAACTTAATTCTTGTTGTTATGTTCTTACACTATTATATTATAATAATTATTATTCCTTATTTATTTTTGATTCATTATTATTAGTATTTACTTTTACATTATTACATTAACATAATATAACTTTTATAAATAAGTCATTAAGTCCTCACAGCCGCAGGGTCTCCTCTGAAAATCAGTGTAGCGACATTAGTCGCTGCTTTACTGATGAGGGGTCCTATTTGCCATCACTTTTATTATTGTTTATATAATTGATAATCTAATTGTATTTTTTTTGTTAGTTTTGTTTGTTTTATGGGTTTAAGGTGGCAAATAAAGTTGATATCTATCTATCTTAGCAGCTTAGTAGCTTACTATTGGTGAAAGAATTTTTAAAATTGGTTCAGTAAATGAATAGATTATATGCTCACAAGCTCACACACTTTACCTCTTTATAATATTAGTATAGATATATATTGATTTTTATATAACATGAATACAATCAGATTTATATACACATGTATTTCTGGTAAACTGAATGGGTAGTATGGTCATGATATAGTACAATACAATGGGTAGACAGCTGGCATTGTAAATAAATAAATGTTTGTTTAAGCCTCTGGATATGAGCTGCGCGAAGTTTTCAATTTTGGACGAATACAGGGAGGTTCTTGTGAAATAAAAATAATAGGACATTGGAGTATTGAAACAGGTGAAATGAAGTCAAAATTTACAGTTGTTGAATTATGATGTTCGATATATGTGTGTTCCGATTAATTGTCATGTATTTTGATGGGGTAGATCGGATAATAAATATACTTTTAACAACTTATTAATATTTTTCAAGGTTTATCTTTGGAGAAACGCTTCAAATATTTAAGTCGCTTCGATTTTCAAGGATTGGCGCTTAGACTTATGATTGTGGTATTGTATCATTTGATTTTAATTCTACTTTTCATCAAATAAATATTTAATTTCAATGAAATTAATGCGGCATTCTCTATTCGTTCATATTATGAGCAACCTATACGATTTCCTAATACAACATGATATTTATCTTCTTTTATCGCTTCAAGAAGCTAAGTCGTGACTTTCTTCTTCTTTTTTTCAACTTTAATTATTTAAATATTTTTGTACCAAAAATACATTTTTATGCATCGTATATTAATTTATAGATTTATTTTAGTACCAAGGCAAGCCCGAAGAGTTTCGACCTGAAATACTATTAGAAAGAGAAGTTGCATCGGGTATATCTATTGTTACTCAAACAAGTGCCATGATTCTTCACGAAGTGGCTAATATACATAATATTGAGTTAGTATCCTTACTAATTTTCAATGTATTTCGATTTATTCGATTTTTGCTACTTCTGTCTTGATTTCGATATTTGTACCACTCGTTTTGTGCTCGATGTGGGTCAAACAATGTTTACTTAACATTTTTTGCTATAACTGATATAAGTTTCAACGGACTCATCCCATTTTCTGTAATAAATTCTCAGAATGATGAGCGGTTATTCACGCTGCATTGGAGATTTACTGTATTGATTTTTGCTTTCACAGCTTTAACTACAGTTTATGCGACAGATGGGTTGGAGATTATAAGAGGGAGAGTCGAAATGTAAGTTCTATTTATTCCTTCCAAATTTGGCTATTATGTTCACAATATACAGTGCTTTTCAATGAATAAGTTTTTATACTACTTTTCAATATTAACCGGCAAAAGATCATTCACATCGTTATAGACAAATATAATTATAATAATTAGTAACAAAAAATGGCATACTTCTAAATACATATTTTTTATTTACAGGCAGTAACGAATGCATTATACTTCCGAGATATTGACATTACACCGACTCTTCGCTTCCTATCATCTCACATAGACTATTACGATGTTATACATCAATATGTAACATATGCTGAGTAAGTATATAATATAACTGTAACCTAAATGTAGTTATATTAATTTGAAATGAATTTGAATAGTTAATAACGAAGTGATTTTGGTATAAGATTACTTTATGGTGCGACCAGTAATAAAAGTATTACTCAAAAGGTGAAGAAAATCATGATTAAACAGCCGCAATAAAAATGCTTAATTAGCCAAAACTATTGCATTTGTACCATCAAATTCTTCGAAGTTCAAAAATAGAATAATATTTTTCCTTTTTCAGAGGCAAGTACTTCTACCGCATACCAACGACGGGTTTGGGGAAGTTCGAGAACCAATTTCTCACACCGTTTACCAGTGGGGTGTGGTTGTCTGTGGTTGTTGTAATATCGCTGTGTGGTGTTGGGTTGTTGCTGGCTGCGGCTCTGGAAGAGCGACCGCAGTCTGCGCATTATGCGTTCTTCTCGGTAGTGGCACTTGCGTGTCAACAATGTAGGTATTATACATAGATAGATGTGTATTCCTGTGTGATGTTGGGATTGGTTCGTTCGTTCCGCGGATCAGTGCAATCCGAACCCGATCGCTACTCAAGGCAGAGTCGCCATGTGATGTTGGGATTGGTTCGTAAATAAACTCTGACTGCATGATTATAACTAACTTTATTCTTAAGATTTTTACTTATATACTAAGACACACATTGACATAATATATTGTATGACGTTTACACACTACACCTGAATACAATCATTTTGAGCTTAGTTCAAGGCTAAAGAAGCTTCTAGCATTATAATCTTAATCCCAGATCAGCTGGGAGGATACAGATTAAGATGTATCTACATATATAAATATATTTTCTGTGTAATCGCTACCTGTATATATGTATGTATTATTTAACAAATAAATGTTTATGACATAGTATTTATTTAGTTTTAATTATAATTTATAAGTTTTTTTATTTATAATATATGTAAATGTTGGCAGACTCAATTTATAAATAGATATTCTACATGCTAGATTGCACAAATATAATAAAAACCTACTTTAATTTTGAAATTTATTTAAAGTTTGCTAGAAAGAAATTAAAATACCTGAATCTTTTTTCTTTCAGTTTTTGAAGATGTCAACGACAATATCGTGAAGAGAAATTCAACAGGTAAGCTTTATATTAAGTGAAACTCGTTATTTTAAACGACGTCTATTTTTTATAGGCTTAATATCGTCTCTCTAGATGAGACACCTCGTACAGCAAATTCATATAATTTTACAAATTTAATGTAGAAAGATAGTCTATCGTCTTACAGATCTTAACACATCCAAAAAAAAAATACTTATTATATATCTATAATAAACTAGCAACACGCCCCGGCTTCGCACGGGTGCAATGTAGATGTACTATACACAAAAAAATAATATGTGGCTGATAATATAGCTTTCTATTGGTGAAACAATTTTTAAACTCTGTTCAGTAGATCCAGAGATTTCTGGCTGATAAGTCCCTCTTTTCAATTTATACCATTTAATCCCTTATAGGTCGAAAGCTTACAGTCCTCGTGACTGGGATATCATGCGTGCTGATATTTAACTACTACACCAGTAGTGTGGTTAGCTGGCTACTGAACGGACCTCCGCCCTCTATCAACACTCTATGGGAGCTTATGGACAGCCCACTCGAACCGATATTCGAGGACGTTGGGTATACATGGTCTTGGCTTCAGGTATTGAAAATTATTATTTAATTATAGAATGAAAGAAGATGCGTGAATGTACTAAATAGAATGTGGAAGTAATCGGTTGGGAAGACATCGAAACTCGTATTAATATTCGAGCTCGAAGGGGAAATAGCAAAAGGATGCTTTGAAGGGTACTATATAACTAACACAATTTATTTGGGTATAATTCAATGATATTATGTGAAACAGAATGTATCAACAAATTACTCGTTTTGTACGGACCAACCATGATAGATACGGAACACAATTATGGATTCGGCAAGGGAAATTACATACACTGTTTTTTTCTTGGATTTCTCTCTAATACTTTTATGCTTGAATATTCTAATTCATATATAGTCGTTCATTCTTCTACACTATATTCTCAACTCGGAAAATAATTTCTTCTCAACTACCAGTCACTCTTAAACTACACTTCAATACTAGACTCACACTAAAAAAAAACTCAGTTACCAGATTACTATTACAATAAGAAAAACGCAGAAGCAGAAGACGTTTTAAAGAAAAGAATCAAAAAGAAAGGAAAGCTCATCCTTACTACACCGGCTGAGGGTGTCGAGATGATCAGGACTGGAGGTAAAATAATTAAGTGATTTTCTTTAGTAGGTATGTACTTGTTGCAAATACATTTTTTTTATGTCAGATATCGACAGACGAGCTTGACGTTCACTTGATGGTAGGTGATACCTCAGCCACAGAACATCAGTCAATGATGCGCTGTTAAGGCTTGTCTCTCAAAAAAATCAACATTTCCGGCATTTTTGAGAACATACTGCTGTTCTAATATGAAACCTAGGATTCTTATATTTTTACACCTTATTCTCCATTTCATTAAGAACCGAAGCGCCATGACAGTTTTTTGAATACTTATATTTTATTCGATGAAAAAAAATATCTAAAATACCTTGATTTTAACATATATTTGCCTTCTCCTCTGAAGCCATATGACTTATTGGCTTGATATTTATATGTAAAATATAACAAAGTACGGGCAACATTTTCGCCAGAAAAAATTATGAATTACTTGAACGGTATTCTATATAATTAGAAAAAATACTTTTGGCGCATACGACTTTTACTTTCAAGCAATTGCGGGGCTCTTGCGCGGTGAGAGGGACGTACTGGTGGGCGTGAATCAGTGCCGCTCAGGCTTTACTGGACGACGGACCTGTGCCGCTTCGTATATTCAGCATTTTCTAGTATCGAGACATACATAAAACAAAGTCTTATCATTAACTCAAGACCGTCTGTACCGATTTTAATGATATCTTATTTGTTGGGTTCATTTATGTCCCGAATAACAGAATAACTATTAAAATATTGGAATAATCCAGGATAAAAATATATGCATAAAATTAATTTTAAAATAAATTATGTCAGAACTTCATTTTCTCAATTCATACTCAGTTCACGCCGCGCAAGCTTATTATAGCTTATTTGTAATAATTTATGATATATAATAGAATAATAGAAGTGAAAATATGTATAGCATATTCAAATCTAGTTATAAATTTTTTGAAGAACATTCTGGCAGTACAATGTCTGTCAGGTCCGCTAGTCCTGAAATTAAAAATATAGTGGTCTAAAGTATTTCGTATTTTTTGTAAAAATAGCATGCCAAGAAAATAGGGTGGATTATTCGTGGTCTTGCCGCCAAAATATATTACCATGCATACGTCTTAGCATTTTATAAAAAAATTATAAGAGAAATAACTATGTTATAAACATTATTTATATTATTCTTATATATTGTTAGACCGCCTCCGTGGTTCAGTGGTAAGCGCGATTCGTTTAGCACCGGAGGTCCTGGGTTCGAATCCCGGGGAAACAAGATTTAAAAAAAGTCTTTCGGTCAGGTAAGGCACAGAAGGCTGATCACCTACTTACCTATAAAGACAAATGATCAGTGAAACAGACACAAAAATGGGTCTGCCCCATGCCCCATTAGGGGATTCGCGAATTCACTTTTTATATATTGTTGTATTTGTCGGGCTCGTTGGCTCTTTCTGTAGAACACCTGCCGTGCGCATCGATGGGTCGTGGGTTCGAATCCCATCGGGATGACTTGTTTATAATTTTCTATAATCATGTCTTTCCCACGTCTGGTAACTTCGGGCATTGATCGGGTGGGAGAAATATCGAAATTTCGACCGGGTAACGAACCACCATTCATGAATGGAAAAACCGCGTATTGCGCGTTTCCGTTCATTTTATAGATTTCCGAATGCTCGAAGTTATAATTTGGTCGACAGCGCAACATTGACTGACGGTCTGTGGCTGAGGTATCACCTAACATCCAGTGACCTTCATGCTCGTCTGTCGATATGTGACATAAAAAAGAATTCACAGATAAAAGAATTTGTTTGTCTTATTTTGTAATAAAACTCCTCCGAAACGGCTTGACCAATTTTTATGAAATTTTGGGTGTATATTCAGTAGGTCTGAAATAGGGCGTATATTTTATACATACATGTTTCATAGTGTAAGGGTGAAACATGTATGTCTAAAAGTGTCAAGGGTGGTCCACCCCAAAAAATATTTTTTATTGCTGGTCAAAAAAAATTTTTTTTTTATGTAATTTGGAATGGAACCCTAAATTTTCACTTTTCACATTTTTTGGAGTTGAGATAAAAAGTATTTGTAGGCCCAATTTTAATAAATATTCCTTATTATCGGATACATGCAAATAAAGTCGAGTGAAATAGTTAACAATATATCTATTAGATATAAAAGAAAGTCGTGTTAGTTACACCATTTATAACTCAAGAACGGCTGCACCGATTTTAGTGAAATTTTATTTGTTGGATTCGTCTATCTTCTGAATAACTATTAAAATATTGAAAAAAATTCAACTAAAAATAGATACAGTAAATAAACATTAAAATAAATTAGGTTCGGACCTCCGCCATCTTTCACAATGCTTATTTAATTATCATATTATTTCTTTATTTATATTATTATTTCTTATTATAATTGATGTCTACTGCAAATCTATATAATAAAAAATGAAATATATTTTATATTATTCTTATATATTGTTAGAGCGCCTCCGTGGCTCAGTGGTAAGCGCGATGCGTTTAGTACCGGAGGTCCTGGGTTCGAATCCCGGGGAAACAAGATTTACAAAAAAAAGTGTTTCGGTCGGGCAGGGCACAGAAGGCTGATCACCTACTTACCTATAAAGATAAATGATCAGTGAAACAGACACAGAAATGGATCTGCCCCATGCCCCATTAGGGGACTCGCGAATTTACTTTTTATATATTGTTGTATTTGATGGGTTCGTTGGCGCGCTCTGTAGAACACCTGCCGTGCGCATCGATGGGTCGTGGGTTCGAATCCCACCGGGACGACTTGTTTATAATTTTCTATAATCATGTCTTTCCCACGTCTGGTAACTTCGGGCATTGATCGGGTGGGAGAAATTTCGACCGGGTAACGAACCACCATTCATAGATGGAAAAACCGCGTATTGCGCGTTTCGGTTTTATTTTATAGATTTCCGAATGCTCGAAGTAATAATTTGGTCGACAGCGAAACATTGACTGAATTTTGAAGTTTTGAAAAAAAAACTTTTTTTTATGTAATTTGGAATGGAACCCTAAATTTTCACTATTCTTTAATTGAAACCCCTATTCTTTAATTGAGATTGTATGAACATTTTTGCATGAACAATATCCAAATAATACTGACATCATATCAGTATCTACATTGTATCCGTGCAAAGCCGGGGTGGGTCGCTAGTAATAATATAAAAGTTTTACGTGCCTACTTGTTTTGTACTTTTTATACTGTAATGTGCGACTAGGTAATTCCCTACATACCTAAATAAATTTGTTTGTAAGTTTACTAGTTTAGTAGGTATGGCGTAAGTACTAAGTACCTACTAAACTCAGACGACTGGATCGGGGATTTCAATAGTTTTTGGTGGGGTTGGTAGAGGGGCCCAAGGGTATAACAAGCGCCGCTTATCGTTAAAAATATATAAAAAAATAAAATAAAAATATTAAAAAATTCTTAGTCTTATTCATAAAAAAAATTTTTATGCTGTTAAGTTGTCGTTCTGTAGAATCCTATGTATGTATGTTAGGCTATGGGTAACGTGTAACGTTTGCCAATTTCACCTAATTGTTAAGTACTAAAGCAAAATGATTGTTTTGCGATCGCAGTGGCACGCGACGGAACCAAGTTCAAATCCCAGCTGAAGCAATATCATGTATGTTTATTTTATTTAATTTTAACATAATTTTAATATATTTTTTTAAATCTTGTATGTGTTCATACAAGTTTTGATGATTAATAATATTTTAAAGTTTCTTCTAAACTAACATTTATTAATTTATTTTTTTTGAAATTATAGTAGGGATTCTTTGTTATAGCCTAACGAAACGTCCTTTAAAAAACCGACCCACTGAAAAGCTTAATTTTTTTTTAAATACTTACGCCACCCCTATCTCGTCTCTATTCCTACCGCGTAAAGAAAATTTCTGCCAAAAACTAATTAATACCTAGTAAAAAGATAAGAAAATTAATAAATATCTGGGTAAGTATTTACTTTAGTTTTTTGAAATCGGTGACAAACCAACAAACATAAATCAAGTAATACTTTAAATTCACGCTCAAATCACAAGTTAGCCGTAGCCTCGTGGTAGCGTTCTCGTCCATCGATCCCATGGTACCGGGTTCGAAACCCAGCAACTCTCTTTTTTTTAAAAATATCACAATTTTGCTTAAAATTATTTAATATTTTTACGCTTTTTATGTAAAATTATTATGTTTTTTTCATAATCTTACGCCATATTATGTAATTTTTCATTATTTTATCGATTTGTCCCTCTCTCTCTTTCTCTTAGAGGGCTCTGTGCTAGGCTCGTTGTCCGTTAGAAACCGAAAAGGGTCTGTAGAAGGTTCACGAAGGTTCAGGTATAACGGACGCGTATTTTTTGAGCAACCATCGACAGAATTGGACGTATACACGACAATAATCACGAACTTTCAAAAAAATTTACAAAATGATAAAAATTAAAATACGCGTGGTTTGACTCAACATTGTCAGACGAGCGAGTATTATTCGACGTCAACGATATACATATTTCCCGGTTGACATCTACAATCACAATACGAATGGGAAAACAAAATTTTGATAGTTGGAACCGCTGCAGACAATGCCTGTTTTGTGTGTTGTTATGACTAATTTCATCCGAGTGAGGATGATAAAAAAGTCTGAAAATTTTACATTTATACTTACAATAAATATAAATATTGATTTTATCATAAAAAATATATAATATGGCGTAAGTTTATGAAAAAACATAATAATGATACATAAAAAAATTAAATAATTTTATGCAACATAGTGATAATTTGTTAAAAAATGAGGGTTGCCGGGTCTCGAACTCGGTGCCATAGAATTTTCGGTTTCTAACTGACAACGAGCCTAGCACAGAGCCCTCTAAGAGAAAGAGAGAGAGGGACAAATCGATAAAATAATGAAAAATTACATAATATGGCGTAAGATTATGAAAAAAACATAATAATTTTACATAAAAAGCGTAAAAATATTAAATAATTTTAAGCAAAATTGTGATATTTTTAAAAAAAAGGGAGTTGCTGGGTCTCGAACCCGGTTCCATGGGATCGATGGACGAGAACGCTACCACGAGGCTACGGCTAACTTGTGATTTGAGCGTGAATTTAAAGTATTACTTGATTTATGTTTGTTGGTTTGTCACCGATTTCAAAAACTAAAGTAAATACTTACCCAGATATTTATTAATTTTCTTATCTTTTTACTAGGTATTAATTAGTTTTTGGCAGAAATTTGCTTTACGCGGTAGGAATAGAGACGAGATAGGGGTGGCGTAAGTATTTAAAAAAAAATTAAGCTTTTCAGTGGGTCGGTTTTTTAAAGGACGTTTCGTTAGGCTATAACAAAGAATCCCTACTATAATTTCAAAAAAAATAAATTAATAAATGTTAGTTTAGTAGAAACTTTAAAATATTATTAATCGTCAAAACTTGTATGAACACATACAAGATTTAAAAAAATATATTAAAATTATGTTAAAATTAAATAAAATAAACATACATTGCTTCAACTGGGATTTGAACTTGGTTCCGTCGCGTGCCACTGCGATCGCAAAACAATCATTTTGCTTTAGTACTTAACAATTAGGTGAAATTGGCAAACGTTACACGTAACCCATAGCCTAACATACATACATAGGATTCTACAGAACGACAACTTAACAGCATAAAAAAAAAATTTATGAATAAGACTAAGAATTTTTTTATATTTTTATTTTATTTTTTTATATATTTTTAACGATAAGCGGCGCTTGTTATACCCTTGGGCCCCTCTACCAACCCCACCAAAAACTATTGAAATCCCCGATCCAGTCGTCTGAGTTTAGTAGGTACTTAGTACTTACGCCATACCTACTAAACTAGTAAACTTACAAACAAATTTATTTAGGTATGTAGGGAATTACCTAGTCGCACATTACAGTATAAAAAGTACAAAACAAGTAGGCACGTAAAACTTTTATATTATTACTAGCGACCCACCCCGGCTTTGCACGGATACAATGTAGATACTGATATGATGTCAGTATTATTTGGATATTGTTCATGCAAAAATGTTCATACAATCTCAATTAAAGAATAGGGGTTTCAATTAAAGAATGGTGAAAATTTAGGGTTCCATTCCAAATTACATAAAAAAAAGTTTTTTTTTCAAAACTTCAAAATTCAGTCAATGTTGCGCTGTCGACCAAATTATTACTTCGAGCATTCGGAAATCTATAAAATAAAACCGAAACGCGCAATACGCGGTTTTTCCATCTATGAATGGTGGTTCGTTACCCGGTCGAAATTTCTCCCACCCGATCAATGCCCGAAGTTACCAGACGTGGGAAAGACATGATTATAGAAAATTATAAGCAAGTCGTCCCGGTGGGATTCGAACCCACGACCCATCGATGCGCACGGCAGGTGTTCTACAGAACGCGCCAACGAACCCATCAAATACAACAATATATAAAAAGTAAATTCGCGAGTCCCCTAATGTGGCATGGGGCAGATCCATTTCTGTGTCTGTTTCACTGATCATTTATCTTTATAGGTAAGTAGGTGATCAGCCTTCTGTGCCCTGCCCGACCGAAACCCTTTTTTTTTAAATCTTGTTTCCCCGGGATTCGAACCCAGGACCTCCGGTGCTAAACGCATCGCGCTTACCACTGAGCCACGGAGGCGCTCTAACAATATATAAGAATAATATAAAATATATTTCATTTTTTATTATATAGATTTGCAGTAGACATCAATTATAATAAGAAATAATAATATAAATAAAGAAATAATATGATAATTAAATAAGCATTGTGAAAGATGGCGGAGGTCCGAACCTAATTTATTTTAATGTTTATTTACTGTATCTATTTTTAGTTGAATTTTTTTCAATATTTTAATAGTTATTCAGAAGATAGACGAATCCAACAAATAAAATTTCACTAAAATCGGTGCAGCCGTTCTTGAGTTATAAATGGTGTAACTAACACGACTTTCTTTTATATCTAATAGATATATTGTTAACTATTTCACTCGACTTTATTTGCATGTATCCGATAATAAGGAATATTTATTAAAATTGGGCCTACAAATACTTTTTATCTCAACTCCAAAAAATGTGAAAAGTGAAAATTTAGGGTTCCAATCCAAATTACATAAAAAAAATTTTTTTTTGACCAGCAATAAAAAATATTTTTTGGGGTGGACCACCCTTGACACTTTTACACATACATGTTTCACCCTTACACTATGAAACATGTATGTATAAAATATACGCCCTATTTCAGACCTACTGAATATACACCCAAAATTTCATAAAAATTGGTCAAGCCGTTTCGGAGGAGTTTTATTACAAAATAAGACAAACAAATTCTTTTATCTGTGAATTCTTTTTTATGTCACATATCGACAGACGAGCATGAAGGTCACTGGATGTTAGGTGATACCTCAGCCACAGAACTTCAGTCAATGTTGCGCTGTCGACCAAATTATAACTTCGAGCATTCGGAAATCTATAAAATAAAAACGGAACGCGCAATACGCGGTTTTTCCATCTATGAATGGTGGTTCGTTACCCGGTCGAAATTTCTCCCACCCGATCAATGCCCGAAGTTACCAGACGTGGGAAAGACATGATTATAGAAAATTATAAGCAAGTCGTCCCGGTGGGATTCGAACCCACGACCCATCGATGCGCACGGCAGGTGTTCTACAGAACGCGCCAACGAACCCATCAAATACAACAATATATAAAAAGTAAATTCGCGAGTCCCCTAATGGGGCATGGGGCAGATCCATTTCTGTGTCTGTTTCACTGATCATTTATCTTTATAGGTAAGTAGGTGATCAGCCTTCTGTGCCCTGCCCGACCGAAACCCTTTTTTTTTAAATCTTGTTTCCCCGGGATTCGAACCCAGGACCTCCGGTGCTAAACGCATCGCGCTTACCACTGAGCCACGGAGGCGCTCTAACAATATATAAGAATAATATAAAATATATTTCATTTTTTATTATATAGATTTGCAGTAGACATCAATTATAATAAGAAATAATAATATAAATAAAGAAATAATATGATAATTAAATAAGCATTGTGAAAGATGGCGGAGGTCCGAACCTAATTTATTTTAAAGTTAATTTACTGCATCTATTTTTACCTAATTTTTTTCAATATTTTAATAGTTATTCTGTTATTCAGAAGATAGACGAATCCAACAAATAAAATTTCACTAAAATCGGTGCAGCCGGTCTTGAGTTATAAATGGTGTAACTAACACGACTTTCTTTTATATCTAATAGATATATTGTTAACTATTTCACTCGACTTTATTTGCATGTATCCGATAATAAGGAATATTTATTAAAATTGGGCCTACAAATACTTTTTATCTCAACTCCAAAATAATTTAAATAAAAAGAAAGGTCAGAATGTGTTGATGTCTGATGAAAAGTAGTCTTATTCTAGTTAGTTTCATTGTTCTATGTCTATGTAGCCCAGGTCCTAAATAGTAAATACTAAATTTTTTAAGAAGTACGTGGATTCAAACATACACTACCACTCAAACTTTAGCATTTATAATAAGTATTAGTAAATTTATTATTATCGGTTACATAATTATTAATTACATATTAACAAAACACCTATCAATATTTTTATAATATGTAAAGATATTACGTTGATCCTACTGTTATCGTTATTCTGTGCCGACCGGACCGCGACGGCGCGGAGCAAGCTAGTTCATTATTCGCCCGCGCCGCCGCGGCCGCGCAGTAAAGTCGCGATCTTTTGATGAGGGGGTAGCATGCTTGCGCGGGGAGAAATCGCTCGCTCCGCCTACACTAGCAAGGTCTTTCGCCTTACCCTGCCCCTTAACGTATTTTTTACTTCGAGCATTCGGAAATCCATAGACTAAACCCGAAACGCGCAATATGCACTTCAGGGTTTTTCCATCTATGAACGATGGTTCGTTACCCGGTCGGAATTTAGATATTCCTCCCACTCGATCAATGCTCGAAGTTACGTGGGGAAAACATGCTTACAGAAAATCATAAACATGTGGTCCTGGTGGGATTCGAACCCACGACCCAACGATGTGCACGGCATGTGTTCTACCAAACAAGTAGCCTAAACAACTAGCCCATCAAAACGATAGAATATATCCTTGCTTTGTGACTCGTTCAGTATAGGAAGTTCACTCAAAAGGAAAAAAAATAGAGGTAGAAATCTGTGAGACAAATACTTTTGGGGTCTCCGCTTTGAACTGTGTGCATATTTTATAAAAAATTTAAACAAGCTGAATATAATGAATAAAATATAAATGTATGTTGTATATGTAGTATGTTAAATTTTTTTAAATATTTGTATGTAAGTGTGTTATGCTCTTTTGTTTGGTATAACTCTCACATAGGACATAATTCAACAATCATGAAGAGCAGATTGCGACTTTCGGTTCATTCAGTAGGCTCATTCCTTGAAGGTTCCCAAGTCATATTCGGTTCGGAAAATCGCCAAAGCATAGTGATTATGCAAGGCAGAATGAATAAAAATTGAAGTTCATTATTGGCTATAAATTATAGTTATAATTTATAACTGCTTTATTATATATGCGTTGCAGTGTGACTTAGTAAATAAAATAAAAACAACAAGAAACTACAAGAATACTCGGGACAATATTCTTAGAACTTTTAATTATTACCTTTTCAGACATAACGACCCAGTTCATTTGTCAAAGAAACTCTTGTATTTATTTCAAAAGAACAAAGAATATTTAAAATGTAAGGTTAATTTCAGTTTAGAATGAAAGTCGGTGTAAGTAGTCAGAGTTGTATAAAATAAATTTGTAAAAGAAAAAAATGAACGGGTGATCATTAAAACAAATAACTGTTTTTATCATTAAATGTCTTTCTAACTAACTTATGTCACACAGAGATATCTATTTCGTAAAATATCGCAATTTCTATAAATTTTAATTAAATTCATTTTAATTTTTTGACCGCCTCCGTTGCTCAGTGGTAAGTATGCGTTTAGCACCGGAGGTCCTAGATTCGAATCCCGGGGAAACAATTATAAAAAAAAATATTGCTTCCGTCGAGCAGGGCATAGAATGCTGATCACCTTGCCTTTAAAAAAATATATCAGAGGCACAGACACCGAAATGAGTCTGCTCCATGCCCTACTAGGTGATTCACTAAGGTTTTAGTTTAACTATTACTAAAAATTTCACAAGGGGGTGACTGAAAACCAGCGCTGTGTTTATCAGCTGAAGCTGAGTCACTACCCTTTGAGCCACACAGCACTTGTTGTTTAGTTTATACAATTTTTAGCTTTAAGTATTAGATTGTCTTTATTTTCCTATTCTTATTCACAATATCTTGTGTGGAAGCTCAAAAAAAATCTTTAATATTATTTCATTCAATCTTTCAAAAATTATAATTTTGATATCATCTGGTACATATTATAAAAATACTAGTGTTACCTGCCACTCCTTGTTTATTTTTAAAGATAAATCATATGAGGCCAAACTCAATTGGGTTGCGTTACTTTTTCATTGTATTTTTATAGCCACTTGCCAGCTGTCAACACAAAATCCATTGTCACCAGTCTTTCAAACATAAACAAAATTTAAGCCCAAATTTTATTGTAGCCCAGATGTTAATCTGGAAATGGAAGTTAAATTTAATTAAAACCAATATGAGGTTTGATTACAGACAGACATTCTAAAAGCTACTAAAATCTTGTATAAATAAATAGATATATAGAGCAGAGGTAAAAAAAATTATTGAAAAAATTGGTTTTGGTCAGTTGGGCACAGAAGATACACCTACTTATCTGTAAAGAAAAATAATCAGAAGATAGATCACCTACTTGGCTAAAAAGAAAAATAATCAGTGAAACGGACTCAGAAATATGTCTGCCCAATGTCCTACTAAGGGATTTGAAAATTCAGTTTTATGTTTATTCAATTTTTTCAGCATATGCATTCCATTGCGATTCTAATAGTGCTAACAAGTACATAGCCAAGACATTCACGTCGAAAGAGCTTTGCGACTTGGATTCTTTGCCGTCTTTTGAAAAAGCACTCTTGTACACGTCTGTACAAAAAAACAGCCCCTATAGAGAATTCTTTGTTTGGAGGTAAGTTTTATAAGTGGGTTAATGGATAAAGCAAGTTCAGAGAAAGTTTGACTGTAGTTTGAGATAAAAAGTTTTCTTGAGTGAAATCTCTTATAGTCAATAATTCATCAATTAGATGTTGTGGTTCATGCAAATACTTACTCGTAGGTATGCGAATACATAAACAGAACAACTTTCGAATATCGAATATAAGTTAAAGTTCCATGAAAAACGTTTAAAAATAATTTGCCCAAATAGCTGTTCACATAAGGGTAAGCCTCTAACAGATCCAACCATTAATCTATATTCGGTCTGTTTAAGATTATGATTTAATTATTGTGATGTACTGGAGGCAAAATCTTTGACGACATGCGAAGGGGAAGCTTTGATTTCTGTAATTAATTGACCTAAACACCTTTTTAAGTATGAAGCCATAAAAGGTTACGTCAGAAAATATATAATCATCTAAATCACGTCAGCAAAGCTAAAAGTTAAGACAACGTAATTTATAAGGATGACGAAACACCCATCAACCAAATCGTAGCATCGTAGTAGGATAGATCGTAGCAATCTTGTAACTTCCGCTACGAGTATCAGCTACGCTTGTGACTGTTTACGGCGAAGTTCTATTGTAGTAAACCCTACGACGTAGGCAGTTGTTTTTAAAAAAAATAAAGCATATTGGTAATTAGGAAGATAGTTTCTCTGAAGTTAAGTTTGTTTAGTATAAGTTAACTTGCAGGTTTGCTGACGTCTTTTAAAATTTATAAATATTTTTTCTTGAAATTGCCTTATATTGCATTTCAAAACATTGAATAAATATTGCTTAGCTGTCATAATATAAAACATGTTGAGTTGTTTTAAGAAAAAGGAAGAATGGGATCCATTTTCCCTCCGAGCTACCAGCTAGGTTTTTTCAAAGCAAATGTGCATTGCATAAATTCGTAATGAAAAAGCGTGCTGCATTGTACGCCAGGTACAAAACAAAACAGTATTAACGTGATAGTGGAATTATAAAATTAAATTCCATTATCACCATATAAATATATCTAAGTTAAATTAACCGTTTTGGTATTTAGCTACGCACGCATAACAGAACAAGGGATTATGAATCTGATTCACACTCGTACCTATCCTTTTGTAATGAAATGTGAAGGCAGTACTCCCCGGGCCCTGGCAATGGGCGGAGCTGCACCGGCCTTTTTGATGTTGGCTCTTGGATTCACAATGGGGACATTGATTATGTTTATTGAAAGGTATGAAATATGCTAGTCGATGAACTGATTTTAAAATAATAAATGCATATTTAAAGAAAGGTTGTATCATATCTAGTGAAAAGATTTTTTTTCTTAAAGTTGCATAGATTTTTTGTAGATTTATTAAAAGTAAAGTAAACATTGCTAAGTGAAGAAGATGAGTATATTCAAGATTTTATTTTATTTTTTATTCGCAGTTATTAATAACATATATGAATGTAAATTCTTTGTTATAAATAATATTTTTTTCACAGATTACTAAAAGTTCGTGAGGATAAGAAATTAGTGAAAACCGAATATTTAAAGTAATCACTTCAGAATTAAAAATGAGCTTCGAAGTCTGCTTGGAGTAACAGTAAAGTTATAATTATATAATATAATATTTGTCAGCTAAAATACAATACATCTTTTGTGCCCTCCTGAAAAAATGTTTTTCATTTCATTTCATATGTACCTATGGCCTTTTTTAAAAATATTTTATTCGAAATATATATATGTGATTGTTTAAGCACTTTATTACAGAATAAGATAAATATCTATTTTACAAAGAGAGTTCAAAATATGCATTTTGAACTAGAACTGAATAGATTCCTACTGCTTAACTTAAAATTCATATAGCCATTAACCTTTTATTAGTATTGCTAGATAGTAAAGGATATATAGCGTGACCATAACTTTACCTAATGCAAAGGTAATATAACCGGCGACCTTAGATTCTCATGGGAAATCAGTCCTTATTGTATAAGGTTGGGTTACTCGATATGAATTCATTACTGAAGTAAAATATTAAAATATATTTAATTACGTTTTGGTAACTCTTTACTTTGAATCACAATGAAACAAAGAAGTATTTTTAATTAAGTTCTAAGAATTTAATATAAACCAAAGAGATTTATGATACCAAACGTCAGAAATTGCGTTCTACTTAAAATAAATATTAATTAGATAAATATATACTCTATTATTATAATAGTCTTATATTATGTGTTGACCGCCGCTTCAGCGTTTATCACCGCAAGTCCCCGGTTCAAATCCCGGGAAAACAAGTTTGTTTTGTTCACCACCGGTTTGCCTATGAAGAAAAATAATTCGTATATATTCAAAAATATCTCTGCCTCATTCTCAGATTTCCGGAATCTATATACATATGTATATAGTCGTGTGAGTAACCATGAGTGCCATTTTTAACTCAAGAACAGCTGCATCGATTTTAATGATATCTTATTTGTTGGATTCGTCTATGTCCCGAATAAATAAGCTTGTAAAAATTAATTATATTAATTAGATCATACACCCTAAACGGATAAGACTGTATGCTCATACATTTAGTCAGTAAGAATTTCCAAAAAATAATAAAAGACAAAAATATCAAATAACGGAAGCAAGAAATAATTTACGGATCAATGGATAACAATAAGACAGCGCAGCCTTTGACGGTATCCAGAAAATATTATTATTAAAAAATATTGGAAATCCGCTTTTCCAGGTATATTCCTTTAATAATATTGTCTTTTATTAACGCGAGTATCACACATTTAAATAAAATACTGTATACCGGATTAAAACGCGATTTATTGTTTAAATTATTTATCCCGACGTTTCGGATGCTTTTCAGCAACCGTGGTCGCGGGAGACTGAAAGATGACAGTTGTCTTATATTTGAAATGTCACAAAGTTGCCATATTTAATTCAATTAAATTAAAAAATAATCTATTAATTTAGGTAACACAATGTACATCTATGAACGTCAATAAAAAATAATACATATTAAATTACTAATATTACTAATATTAAATGCTTCTAATTTTACATTTACTACCAGTTCACAAATCAAGGGCGTAGAGCGGACGAGAAGAACTGGCAAGAAACTCGCCGCCACTCTTTTTAATCGCCAAGTTTTTGTTTTACAATTATTACATATTAACGCCATCTATTCCTACGGAGTTGATATTTACTGTAATTTTCTATATTATGACAATATTGACTAACGGTGTCCTCTTGTTTTTTAGTATGTTTGATTTGGGGCTTTAGATTTTTAATAACTGGATCCCAGGTGTTGGAAAGTCTCAAACCATCTTCTCTATTGAAGTTAGGATGTTTTTTAATTTCAATAGCCTCACGTACTAGTCTGGGAAAGAATCTACTTTCTTTAGCAAGGATTTTTGGTTGGTCGAAACGTATGTAATGGTTTGGTTTATCCAGAGTGTGTTCACATACTGCTGATTTAGAGTGATATCCGCAATGTGTTCCTTAAGTCGGTTTGAAATGCTACGTTTAGTTTGCCCAATGTAGGATAAACCACAGTCACAATCCAGTTTATATACACCTGAATCTTGCAAAGGAATATTACTTTTTATTGGTCTCAAGAACTGTTGAATCTTCTTGTGTGGCTTGAAAACTGTATTAATAGAAGCTCGTTTTAAGATTCTTCCAATCCTGTCTGTAACACCCTTCACATAAGGCAGGTAGGCTGGTTGACGTTGTACTGTTTGTGGTTTATTCCTGTTTCTGTGATGCTGTGGAGGCACCCGCAGCTTGTTGTCACGGAGTACTTGCTTAACATGCTGCAGTTCCCCGTTGAGGTGGGCAGCATCACAGAGGCGGTGGGCTCTCTGAAACAAACATACACCGACAGAAGAGAGTTGGCAAGGGTGGTGGTGGGAATCACCATTGAGGTACTTATCAGTATGGGTTATTTTTCTAAACACAGTATGGCCAAGTGTACCATCCCCTCCCCGAACCACTAAAATGTCTAGAAAGGCCAGTGAGTTATTATTCTCCTTCTCCATAGTGAATTTAATGTTACTATGTATGGAGTTAAGGTGGTCTAGAAATACAGATATGTGTTCCGTGGGCAGAATAGTAAAGGTATCGTCTACATATCGCTTGTAAAGCCTCGGTTTAACCGGGCTTGTGGCCAGGGCTCTTTCTTCGAAGTCCTCCATGAAAATGTCAGCGACAACAGGGGAGACTGGAGAGCCCATAGCCACCCCATCAACCTGTATATAGAATTCACTATTCCACATTAGGTAGCCAGATGTTAAACAATGTTCTAAAATATCTGCATATTCTGGTGACATGTTGTGTTCTGATAACCTTTTCTTAACAATATTTAGACAGTCCGATACAGGAATATTAGTAAAAAGAGACTCAATGTCAAAGCTTACCATGGTTTCATTGTTGGAGAGTTTGAGATCTTTAATAGTTTCAACAAAATGGTATGAGTCTTTAACATGAGCACTACTGTTCCCTCTGAGGGGAGAAAGTACTTTAGCCATGTGTTGAGCTAGTTTATGTGTGGGTGTGTCGATCTGGCTCACTATAGGACTTAAGGAACACATTGCGGATATCAAAAACAGACGTCACTCTAAATCAGCAGTATGTGAACACACTCTGGATAAACCAAACCATTACATACGTTTCGACCAACCAAAAATCCTTGCTAAAGAAAGTAGATTCTTTCCCAGACTAGTACGTGAGGCTATTGAAATTAAAAAACATCCTAACTTCAATAGAGAAGATGGTTTGAGACTTTCCAACACCTGGGATCCAGTTATTAAAAATCTAAAGCCCCAAATCAAACATACTAAAAAACAAGAGGACACCGTTAGTCAATATTGTCATAATATAGAAAATTACAGTAAATATCAACTCCGTAGGAATAGATGGCGTTAATATGTAATAATTGTAAAACAAAAACTTGGCGATTAAAAAGAGTGGCGGCGAGTTTCTTGCCAGTTCTTCTCGTCCGCTCTACGCCCTTGATTTGTGAACTGGTAGTAAATGTAAAATTAGAAGCATTTAATATTAGTAATATTAGTAATTTAATATGTATTATTTTTTATTGACGTTCATAGATGTACATTGTGTTACCTAAATTAATAGATTATTTTTTAATTTAATTGAATTAAATATGGCAACTTTGTGACATTTCAAATATAAGACAACTGTCATCTTTCAGTCTCCCGCGACCACGGTTGCTGAAAAGCATCCGAAACGTCGGGATAAATAATTTAAACAATAAATCGCGTTTTAATCCGGTATACAGTATTTTATTTAAATATTCCTTTAATATTAAAGATATTGAGCATAGGGTTTAGTGAATCTTGAAAATTATATCGAATAGAAAGTAAACCATATTTCCGAGTAATAGGCGAATTACCTTTACAGCAGGAGTGTTGAGATATAAAATGCAATAAACTTATTTACTTATTTATTAGCGAAATTACATATAAGTATTTTGTGATGAGAAGTACATAATAATATGTATTTGATGTATGTTTTAAAGTGTTAAAGTGTTTTTTTAGAATACAATCGCTTTAATGAATCATCATGGACAAGTCAAGTTATACTTAATTAATTAATACCTACTTAACATACATAGAGTTATAATTATGTCTTAAAGTTGAATTGGACATCGTATTTAAAAAGTCACTATAATCACAACACATAGGTACTCATTACGAGACGTAGCATATAAACAAGGTCCCAACCGGTTAACTCATAAAACTACCGTAAAATGATCATTTGCATACATTTTCATATCATATCAAACAATAATTTATCATTTGCATGCGACCACATATCCCAGTGAACATCAAAGGTATGTTCCTTGAACCTATTTGAATATTTCATGAATAAATACTAAAGTAAACGATGAGACCATTGTAACAGCGTGTAGCGGGAGCTGGGATTTATTTTAGACTGAACTCTCTGTTAAGTCTAACATACTTAACAGAGACTTAACTAATTCTAGTCAACAACAACACATGTCAATTTTTGCCAAAATATAAAATTAACTACCTTAACGACTCTTTTCCTAATTTCAATAAAGTACATGACAATGTGTCCATGCCTATTGACATAATATGATTGTGACGTTCCCTTGAAGGTAGGTAGATCTATTATTTAGTTTAGAAAATCTATTCGTTTATGGGTGTAATAGGTGTAGATAAAATATTTATATTCTATTTATTTATGCAATGTTCACTAGATTTTATAACTTCCTAGAGTATAGGAACATTCTCCTAATTTACCCGTTATCATTTCCGCTTATCAATGCATCCGCTGTCTTAGGGTGGGATCTTTATGAAATAATAAGGTTTCAAGAGTGGCAATAAATACTTTTTAGAGTCCTTCTCTGACGCTTTTAATGCTTTTTAAGAGACTTATTTACATAGTAGCAATGTATATTGTTGATCGAAGTAGCAATGTTACTAAATTTTATGTCAAATGTGGTCATGAGGTCCGCTTGGTGGTTAATATTTCAGTCATTAAGACCCAATAATGTGCTGTCGGTCTATTTTTATATTTTTTAAATGGTTTTTTTCTGTCAATACACTTCATAGTTTGATACTTGAAGTGAAATGTTTAGAAATATATTAAACTCATATTATAGATATATCTGGTGATGGTTGAACCAACGACCATTGAATTAATGGATTTCACATCTCGAACGCACGTATCACCAGAAGGCCAACGTATTGCCAGGTAGAGATCGCATTATGCGATAAGGCTGACCGTATGTTGTACCAAGATTAAATTTTTATTTGTGTAACCTAGTTTTAAGTACTTAATGTAAATTATTTCTTGTGTACAATAAAGAATTTATCTATATTCTATCTATCTATCACTGAGTCACAGAGACGGTCAATTTTATTAAATAATGTATTAATAATGTGTTGGCACATTAGGAAAATTGCTGACAGTCCAGGAACAAAGTTACATTAGGGGACAGTACGGTGCGCAGAAGTTGGACGTGATTTATGAACCAGATAAGAGTATTCTTCATAAATTCCAGATGGGTACCTACGCGTCAGCACCTCAGCAATGAACGCTTTTTTGCTGATTATACATTTAAAAGAAAAAAACTTTGTATGAAAACATACGTATCTCTTTGGCCCTTAAATCATTGTCTGATTATTTTGAAAGAAATGTCAATTGAGGCAGGTTTAAGTTATTAATATTTGCAACGCTTTTTGTGCCTAAAGAGGCCTATCCTGGAGCGACAGGCTCTGCCACAGATGTCGCAATTAAATTTTCCATCCGGTATAGACTCCGCACTTTGATGTTGCTTGTTTCGCTTAAAACTTAAGGTTTCGAACCATTTGCGATCATGTACTTCGCGGCCCGCACCTATAAGTCGACGCCACGTATTTCTGTCGTCCGCGAGCTGCTCCCAGTTTGCTGAATCTATTGCGAATAAGCCCAAATCACGCTTTATGTTGTCCTTAAATCTTAGCAAAGGTCTTCCAATGGCTCTTTTCTTATCAGCGATAGATCCAAGCAAGACTTGTCTCGGAAGTCGGGACGGGTTCATACGATGCACGTGCCCCAACCATCGAAGTCGTCTATCCTTAAGCACCGCTGTCTACTAGGAAGATCAGCAATTTCTAGCACCCTTTAATAAGTATATATTTAGTTCTTATCAGTATCTAGTTAAAATATATTATATATTTGAGAAGAAAAGAGAGCTGTGCTCTTCTTTCAAACTAAAGGGAGGATCCTCGACCAGTCCACAGTAAACACTGATTGGACGGCCGTAAAGCCCAGTGGTTAAAGTTGAGGTGTTGTATGTACTCAGCGCTTTGATAGCGCGATTCAGGATTAGTGATGTCTTTATACTGATTGTAGTCTGAGATTGTAGACGTTGCTACAAGTGCATATGAAATTATTTAAGGAGAGTGAGTACAACCAAGAGTGCCTTTAAGCATGTGGAAATTCATAGACTACAATCATAGTACATAACGCTACACTTCAAGCTTTTCCATGGGGCGTTGGTTTATTACTTCGGCTTTTTTAAAATTCCTCCCAGCCGTTTGTGACGTGAAGTAGGTCGCAGTCCTTCCAAATGCAAGGCAGGTGCAGCATCGATCATGCTAATGCGTTTATGTAAGTACTTTTGAAGGTGGTACCAAAACGAAATAATATATCGAAAAATACATGTATATTACTAACTATACTCAGAGGAAAGTGACTTGATATCAACATCGAACTACTAATACGACGTTATATAGTACTAGCAACATGCCCCGGCTTCACACGGGTGCAATGTAGATACACAAAAAAATATAGCCTATGTTACTCGCTGATAATGTAGCTTTCTATTGGTGAAAGAATTTTTAAAATCGGTCTAGTAGTTTTTGAGTATATTCATAACATACAAAAATACAAATATTTCCTCTTTATAATATAAGTATAGAAGTATAGAAGTATAGATATAGATAAATAATAATAATTTATTTATTTTTAAGAGCTCGATAACTAACACACACAACAAAGTGGATACAGCGACTACCTCTGAGTAATCGGTCTACATTCAGAAAAGTCAGTTACTAAAAAGGTTCTTTAATTGTTGTTTAAAGGTGGTCTGGCCAACCGCCAACGATGTTGCCAATTTTGTATAGAGACCAATTTGGTTGGTCAAAGTAATGTGCAGTGCAGCGCTGACTAGGCAATTTTGTAATTAACTTTCATTAGGACTCGAAACTTATTTCGACTGGTACTTGTAATTTCAACTATTAGCCTTTGTTTTTAAATGAAGAAAATTCGCCCTTTAGTGTAGAATTCCTCCAGCATTTCTAAATTTTAATGCTTATGCTGTGTTAAGAAGTTATTATTTTATGAATAAAGATGGGTGGTAAAGTAAAATTTTATTGTGAGTTCTTATTTAAAAGAATAGAAGAAGCAATTAGCGTATTAATAACTATTTATACCCTCACATAAAATAAACTCAACCTTACTAGAAGCATCTATAACTTTCTTGACTTCACTTCAGTTTAAATACGAGAACATTTTAATATAGCAAGAACTTATGAGACAATCCAATACATACATAAATAGTATTATACAAATATGATAATTTATGTATATACAATATACATATATGGCAAATTTACTTGCAAGAAAATTTATCAGTTAAACAGACATAGAAACATGTCTGCCCTATGCCCCACTAGGGGACGCGAGATTTCACTGTAATAAGCTAGCTGGCTGAAGCTTAATAAATGATTACTTAGTATAATAGAGGGCGTAACATTGCCTTCTATGAAATGGTAATCGCTAACAATACTGTCATAATATCGATTTTCAGTAATGAACATTCAACTGCCATTGTACTTCGGCCTTACTAGTAATGATAGGTCTGCTGTTATAGCTTACAAGGTTAGGTCTGGGATACACTAGGATTAATAGGCTACTCCTGGAGATATGCAATATGAACCCAGGGATCTTATTTAAGCGGAAAGTGGGCCGTGGTGTTTTAGTGGGTAATCCTAATTCCTATGTCTCTCCGATGGAGTTGAACCTACTGGCTCAACTTAATAACCTCGGAGCAGATGTGAAGAAGCTCTACAATTGAAAAAAAATAAGGATTGGTAGACTTTTTTCTAATATCGATTTCAACCATATATAACCATCTTAATACTGATTCCCTCGGTGTCTCCGCGTCCTAACGTTAACTATGGAACAATGGCCGTGTTCATTGCACCAGCTCACTTGTCGCTATAATCATAATAATATTTCTGTCATATCGTAGTCAATACTAAATAGCTTTATTGTTTTAATGATAATATATATAATTATACTGTGTATTATCGAGAGAAGACTTGATTGAAAGTAGCCTTAGCCAAAGGAGTTCACTTCAATCCTGAATCGCGCTATCAAAGTTTCTGCATATACAAAACAACTCGACCACTTCAGGCTGGCCTGTGAGTGATAAGACTGGGCAAGGATCTAGTTGTAGACCATTCATACTCAATCTTTTTTTTAAAGGGGCCACACACATTACAGTCAGTGGCAGAACCACCATACAAGCCCAAAACCCCGGCTTGTCCTATTATTGCAACTAAGAAAAGAAAAATAATAACGCCCTTAAATTATAACGTAATTCAACATTAACAATGTAATTATTACTTTGACTGCTAGTGCGACTAAAAACACGTAAGCGTGTTTTAGCACCCAAGGAAAGTTACTTTACGACTATGCGACAAAACACGCATACGTGTTACGATTGGAACTCGCCAAATATGCTGCCTCTCGCATCTGGTGGGTTTTCGATTCGGCCGTAAAAACACATATGTTGTGTTTGAGCAGTCAAAGTTTTTAATGAAAAAAACAAATTTCATCTGATGACTTAGTTACCGTGGTCTTGTGATAATGCCATGGACTTTGTGATTGTTTAAAAGATTTCTTAAAAAATACTCAATTTCTCAATTCATAGGGACGATGCAAGAGGGAACATTGAAAGTTGAAAGATTTCTTTTTGCAAGACAAGTTGTGTTAAGATTTCCAAAGCATTACACGGCAGTCTTTAGAGGTAGTTTTAAATATAATGCGACTAAATGTTGGAATAACATACCTCCTCCTATAAAAAGCTCGAAAACAGTATTTGGATTCAAATATTCCTACAAAAAAATTTTATATTCCGAGTACATTAACCAACCTTAGTCGCATCGATACACTGAACAGTACTATATATTAATATTAATATTATTTCACATTTATTATATTTTATAATATCTCACGTATATATGCACATTTATCTTCAATATTGTTTCTTTATATTTACGATAACGAGCATATATTTAAGTATTTAATTTAGTTTTTTTTAATGATTCTTTTTTTCTTTACTTTTTAAATTCTCTTTTGTGTTTACTGGCACACAAACAGTTACTCAGGCAGATGCTGAAAATCAGCGCTGTAGCCAGTACTGGTTAACAGCACAAGCTGAGCATCGGCCTTTTCTTTCGCCACACAGCATATTTAGTGTAGGATTAAGAATGTAAACATTAAGAATGTAGCCTAAATATTAAGAATGTTATGTAAATTTGTGTGTGGCATTGAATAAATGTTTCTTATTCTTAAATGTATTTCGTTAATATAACGATTTGACAATATAAAAAAAAAGTAGCTGCATTGTTTTTATTAGGGACTGAATTCTAAAACCGTGATATATCGAAATACTCTAAGTGAGTGCTTCCATTATCGTGTTATCAAGTCCTCCGCAACTACTAACGATAGATACAAATGTATCTGATCCTTATCAATTTGAATTGAGAATTTGCATATTTCATTAAAAAATGTCACGAAATACATATTTCATCATAAGTTTTCAGCTAGGAGAACTATCAAATTACTCTCTCTTAATATTTTCTTTATTAACACGAGTATCACACATTTTAGTAAACTAAAATTTACCGTATTAAAACGCGATTTATTATTTATCCCGTCGTTTCAAATGCTTTCAAGCATTGTGGTCACGGGCAGACTGAAATGTCTGTCTGACTGAAACAGGGGTCTGATTTGAAATATCACAAAGTTGCCATATTAACGTCATCTATTTCTACGGAGTTGATATTTACAATAGCCGAAAAAATAATATTAATAATAAATCGCGTTTCACTTCTTTTATTTTACTTTTTTTTTTAAAGTTATTTTACTCTCTCTATTTACTTTCTTTTTTCTATGTTATAATTTTATGTTTGATCAGATATTACGTCTGACATTCTGTGACCTGACTACTTTTTAAGGTAGGCGCTGAGAACGATGGTTCTTATTGTTAATGATTTTTAACAAAATATCCTCTGCCTTATTACTATCATATTTTCTACATTTAATTATAAATTGATTACTGTAATTTATTCTTTTTGTGATCTTGAATAAATATTTTTCTTCCTCTCTCCCCTCTGAGCCTCTGTTGATCAATTTTTAAATATGCACTCCACGGTTTTTCAATCTACGAACAGTGATTAATTCCTGGAGGGATTTTTCAACCGTTTCAAGTCCAAAATTGAAGTAAATATAGAACAATATAATAATATTTTATGGAATAGGAGGCAAATATGAGCAACGCAACAGGTTTGCTGGTGCGTTGCTGACCTATAAGGAAAGACTTGTATCTTGACGATTTCCAATTCGTACCGGTTCGGAAAATTCGCCGGCGAGATTTGGTTCCACAGAGTAGTTGTCCGAGGCAGTCTTAGGAATCGCTTAATATTTTTTAATTTAGTTTTAATCTGCAAGAGTTGGTAGCAAAGTGCTCTACTCTTATTCAAGTAACTCGACCTCAGCTACAATTAAAGTTGAAAAATCAATCTGTCAACCTCTTTCAACATCTAGAACAGACGCGATACTAATACAATATAACAGAATACTCGTATGATGTCCTTATCGGTGCATTTTTATATACATACGTAAATGTCAATGGTATGCGCTGACTAAACATTTTCTTACGTAAAATCATGTACTAAAACACTATTTAATGCTAGGATGTATAGATCTCTATAAAACATGGCGTTATAATTATATATAGCCACAACAAATCTGAACTAATATTATTAAGAATGATTTGTTTGTTTGTCACGTTTTAATTAAAAAATTACTGGACCGATTTTATAAATTATTTCATAAATAGAAAGCTACATTATCAGTGAGTAACATAGGATATTTTTCATCTACATTGCATCCGTGCGAAACTGGGGCGGAAAGCTAGTATTATATACACGGGTTTGTTAGTAGATTATGTTAAACATTATTTTGATTAGGAAGGGTCAGACAGAGGATCCTTTATAGATAATTTAATCCCGTCTCCCGAATCGAATAAGAGTAAATTCTTTTCGTGAAGATAGAGAAGACATTTTATTACTATTTAAGCATTATGTGATAGGAATCCGAGGTGATCTGGCGAATTTCCAAGTATCTTGTAGGTGTTACTAAATCCCAGCGAGGCTTGTCCTTATTTGTAGCGTTTTTCGTAAAATATTTTATTTTCTCTTTGTGACTTGTTGAATAAAGGACAAACCGCTTCTAGGACAAACCGCTCACTTAGATTCAAATATTATTTAAATAAAGACTATCGACATAAAATAAACTATCTATCATATAATAAAATTTACAAACAGTGCATAACGCAAGCCCAGGTTAAAAGTAATGAAAAATATATATCAAAATCCAAAAACAAATGCCTGGCTTCATGGAAAATTATAAATAATCATGTAAATAAGAGCAGTTCACTAAAAAAATACATCCAAGAAATCAACCATGAAAATATTACTGTTACAAAACCAAATGATATTGCTAATTATTTTAATGACTATTTCATTAATATTTGTCTTCAAAACCAAAACAAAAAACTTAAAACACATAAAACCTCCTTAGGCCACATTAACGTTAATAATTATAGCATGTATTTATACCCAACAGATTACGACGAAGTGCAAAACACTATTAAATCATTAAATAATACAACTTCAGTGGGATTTGATGGCATACCCACCATGCTGATTAAGAATTGCTCTCACTTACTCACCCCAATTATAACTCATCTAATAAATATCTCACTCTCAGAAGGTGTCTTTCCTGAACGTCTTAAAACAACGGTTATTAAGCCTATTTTTAAAAAAGGAGATAGAAAAAATATTAGCAATTATCGTCCCATCGCTCTAATACCTGTTATCTCAAAAATCTTTGAAAAAATTGTTCATGTCCGAATAACTTCATTTTTAGATAGATATAAAATACTTAACAACAACCAATATGGCTTTCAGAAGGGAAAATCCACTACGTTAGCAATGTATACAATAGTTAATGACATCGTAATGAGTCTTAATAGTAATAATAAAACAACAGCCATCTTTTTTGATTTAAGTAAAGCATTCGACTCCGTTTCACATAAATTGCTTCTGATGAAATGCGAATCCTACGGTTTACGTGGAAAAATAAGTCAATGGCTTGAAAGTTATCTTGCTAATACGAGGGTGGATTGAAAAGTACTCGGCCTAACCAAGAAAATAAACACATACTAAATCAGTTATATTTTTATTTTTCTACAAAATCGCCATCAAGTTCAATACACTTTTGCCACCTCCCCTTCCAAGCATTTAGACCGTTGAAAAAAATGATTCTTCCTTAGAGTCAAAATATGCGTCTACAGCTGCTTTGACCTCGTCGTTTGTCGAAAATCTTTGACCTCCCAAGTGCTTTTTTAGGTTAGGGAATAGAAAGAAGTCTGATGGTGCCAGATCAGGTGAATACGGCGGATGTGGTAACAGTTCAAAGCCACAGTTGTGAATTTCAGCCATTGACTGTACTGACGTGTGACGTTGATGAAACAGGACTTTTCTTCTGAGCATTCCTCGACGTTTTTCTTTTATTTCCTCTCGTAAACGACGTAGTAAGGTGCAGTAGTAATCAGAGTTTATAGTCTGACCCCTTTCAAGATAATCAATCATAATCACACCTTTCGAGTCCCAGAATACTGAAGCCATCACCTTATTGCCGACAAAATCGACTTAGCCTTTTTAGGGGGTGGTGAACCAGGTCTTCTCCACTGTTTTGATTGTTGTTTTGTTTCCGGTGTACAGTAATGAACCCATGTTTCGTCCATAGTAACAAAACGATTCAGAAAATCATCTGCATCGGCTTCAAATAACTCCAAACAGTCGCGTGAAATAGTCAATCGCGTCCTTTTTTGTTCAACTGAAAGCAGTCGCGGAACCCACCTCGTAGACACCTTGTGGAAACCCAACTCGTTGACAATGATGTTTTGAGTTCGTTCATAAGAGATGCCTATAATCTCGGCTATCTCTCTAATTTTTAATCTGCGATCTCCCATTATTAAATCAAGTACTTTTTTAATATTTTCGTCAGTAGTTGACGTCGAAGGCCTTCCAGAGCGGGGTTCATCTTTCACACTCTCTCTACCACGCTTAAATTCTGCTATCCATTTTTTGACGGATGAATATGACAGAGCACAATCGCCTAATGTACTGACCATGTCATCATGGATGGCTTTTGATGATAGCCCCTTCTTATGGAGGTACTTAATGACGGCACGCTGCTCGATTTGCTCCATTCGCGGAAATTATGTCCGATTACTTTGTTAATAAATTTATAAAATCACAACTAATTATCGCACACGTTTCGAACTTCACACAATGAACTAGTCTGAACTGAACTAAATAATGTGGGTAGATTTGATTTTTAGAATTGAATGGATCTGTGTTAGGCCGAGTACTTTTCAATCCACCCTCGTAGGTTGCAATACACTGAGCTGCTATCTATAAGTGAAGATATGGAAGAAATGCCAATTAAATCTCTCTATAAACACATCGTTGTCGGCGTACCTCAAGGCAGCATACTAGGCCCTTTGTTATTCTTACTCTATATCAATGATCTTCCAGCAGCCACAAATCAAAACTGTGTCCTTTTTGCTGACAACATATCAATAGTCATATCTAGAAACAAAGCAATAAACAACCAGCAATATTCTTTAGATATTAATAGCGCAGTACTTTCGATTCTGAACTGGTTTGATGACAATTACTTAAAAGCTAATATTAACAAAACAAAATTTATTCAATTCACACATAAGGGTGGCAAGAAGGAAAATCTAATAGTAACCTATGAAAATGAACTTTTAACGGAGCAATCAGAAACCCTATTCTTAGGCATATTATTAGATGATAAATGTAATTGGAAATCACAAATAGACAGAGTCTGTTCGAAAATTAATCGATTTTCATATGTTTTATGGCGCCTTTCAAGACTGTCTAATAGAAAAACTGCCTTAATGGCTTATCATGGGCATGTGGCATCAAATCTTCGATACGGAGTGGTAATATGGGGTAATTCGGTTGAAGTCCATCAAGCATTTAAAGCACAAAAAAGATGTGTTCGTGCTATTTTTAATGTCGATCGAATGACCTCATGTAAGCCATTATTTAAACAAGCTAATATTTTGACTCTCCCGTGTATTTATATATATGAAGCCTGTATTTTTGTTAAACTTCACCCAAACTTATTTAAATTAAAAAAAGATGTATGTAAAACGTTCCACTCCAGATTTCCAAATAATCTTGTATTACCAAATATAAAGACAGAAATTTGTAAAAAAAATGCTTATACTATGTGTGTGAAAATATATAACCACCTTCCTGAATTCCTAAAAACATTAACAGTACCTAAATTCAAAAAACAACTTTACAAGTTCTTAATAAATAAAGTATATTACCTAACCAAAGATTACCTTGAGGAAAAATTTTAATAGAAGAAGGAAAGTGGTATGATATATAAGTTGGAAGTAGTAGATAAGGTATAGATATAAAAATTAAATATATACTTTATAACTTAATGTATTATAGATTCAAGCACAGAACGGAAGCTTTTGTTCCGTATATTCAAGCTTATATCGATGAACTTATATGATAGAAGAAACGATTAGGAATTTTAATTATAATGACATTTTAATTTTATTATGACAACATGATGTATTTAATAATAGTGTAATTTGATATATCTTTTTTATAATTTAAGTATATAGGACCTAAACATTTGCATGCCAAATATTGGCGAATTGTATCGGACTATAAATAACAACAGCTGTACATACGACGATTCATGCTAATAAATATTTCATTTCATTTCATTTCATTTCATTTCATAAAATATAATAATAAAATAGATAATCATATTTTTGTATTATTGAAGTTTATTGTCATAACGTTCATACATATTACCATTCTTTGATAAAATATTTGTGGGCCATACAGCATGTGTAGTGTAGAATAGTAGTAGATTTAGGTGGAAATTAACAAATCGACCTATTCGTAGAAAAAAGTTACTTCTTTTGAATTAAAAAAAATCTTTATTTAAGCCAAATAAGTAAAATCTATATATTTGCTAGTTGTAGTAATAAACTATGTGTCTTCCCAGTGTTCTGAGGGCCTGGCACGAACGACTAACGACAAAGTATTCGAATCGTCCATCTGTCAGTTGTAAGAGAAATGATTTGAAATTTCATACAAATCACAGTTCAACGATACGAATACTTGTTGAAATTTAAAAAAAATCGATAGTTGTTCATGCTAGGCCCTCTGTACCGTAAATAAAGTATAATAAATAATTAAATAACTTTTATCAGATAAAATCGCGACTCATTCATTGTATTATTTATCCCGAATGTAAAAAAAAAAATATATTTTTGTTATGTTTCGAATATTTTTCAGCAAGCGTGGTATATAAGTATGTACATAATAAATCGATACTAGCTTTACTAATATTATAAAGAGGTGAAGTTTGTGATTTTGTAAGGTTGTAGGGGGTACTCTCTGGATCTACGGAACCGACTACTACATCGGGACTACATTGCATCGTAGACCAAATGTATATATACGAGTAAATACTAGCTGACCCGGCAAAAGTTTATTTGCCATGTAAATAATTTCTAAAAAGCAGGGGTTGGTGATAAAAAAGTAAAAATTTAGGGTTGTATGTATTTTTAATGCCACAATATAGAAAAATAAACCCAAAAAATTTCGTCCAATAATTAAAAATTTAGGGGTGGACTACCCCTAACATTTAGGGAGATGAAAAATAGATGTTGGCCGATTCTCATAGATACCGGATAAGCAATTTCATCAAAATCGGTCAAGCCGTTTCGGAGGAGTATGGCAACGAAAACTGTGACACGAGAATTTTAAATATTAGATAGATCGATATATTTCTTATATTAATTAAAATTTAAACCGCCAGCACTCGTAACATACAGGTAGCAGTTCATACATCGCGTAGACAATTTTAAAATCACCACCGAGTAGGTAACACATGACGGGACGAATAACTACACCGGATTTCTTGCAATAAATCTTGCTTTACTTGAGCTACCGCACTCTTAAAGTTACATACGAGCTCCCAGGCGGATTGCGAGAGACTTTGTTTGACCGACTTTGAAAAATGACAATTTGGAGAGGCAAAATTGTGTTTATTAGGCTATAACTGCATATATTACATTTTTTATAGTTGTCGACATGTATGATATTATAATATGTTTATGTTTTGTGTATTCAAATTCACTTATGAACGTCAATAAAAAAATACATATTAAATGCTTCTAATTTTACATTTACTGCCAGTTCTCAAATCAAGGGCGTAGAACGGACGAGAAGAATAATATAAACTCTCCGTCACTCTTTTTAATCGCCAAGTTTTTTGTTTTACAAAATGTTTGTAAGGAGCTGCAACCATTACACCATGTTCCACATGACATCTTTAAGTAATTAACTATGATAATAAAAAAAATATATATAAACGAAAAATAAAAAACAAAGATTTGTCCTCTATAGGTGTGTGCGTGTGATAAAATCTTACACATAAGTTCAAATTCCTAATTCATATTTAATCAAGTCATAGTAAAAAGTCGGAAACCAATGCCATATTATTGTATCACTAAGCGGATTTGATTTTGAGTTAGAAAATGGTTATAATCTCAGATGACAAGTTGATTCATGTGTGTCGACAAACAATCTTTAAGAACATGTTTTGAAAGACCGTTATTAAGCGGAGAAGACATAGGCAAAGCAGCAATCTATGATTTCCTCAGCTGAAGCGACATATTACCATTAATTTCTGGCCTCTTCTGCTTTTCCCTTTAAATCACGCGTTATTAGTTATTTCATGATATTTTTTGAATTCGATTGAATTGAAGGCAAGGCGGTTGACAAAGAACACGCTGATTTTGTTAGAGGTTACTTTTTGTATATGTATAGGAACTATTTATTTAACTTCTTTTTATCTTATATTTAACTTCGGTTAATAGTCGTGGCGTTCGTGTTGTGTGTATGAAAAATAGTAGCGTTAGCGAGCTGGAGATAATGTTGCTTAGGGAATAGCGCTACAGTTTTGAAATTTAAGTCCTTTTAAGATAATGTTGAACATTTATTTAATAAATATTAATCTAATATTATCTTTTATTAATGCGAGTAGCACACATTTAAATAATATAACTTTTACCGGATTAAAACGTGATTTAAATTTTCATAAATGGAAAATCGTGAAGTGCACATTGCGCGTTTCGGTTTGTCTATGGATTTCCGATTGCTCGAAGATCATTGACTGATATTCTGTGGCTAGGGAATCACTCAATAAGTGAACCTCATGCTCGTCTGTCGATATCTAACATTAAAAAAAAATCTCAGCAGAGAAGTTCTTATTTCATAAAAGCGTATAGAATTTCGAACCTTATCCGGTCATTACATACACAATACATAATATCTACCCTCCTTCCTATGGGTCAGGGGTGATCCGGGAAAAAAACCAACCCTTTTATTATACCCGGGTATATTACGGAAGGACAACACCCTCAAATTTCTTGTTTAATGTGGAAATTTGCGGAATATTTGGGACATTGCCGGGATGTTGGTTTTGGTTGAAATTAGTACATTTTTCATTTGGACCTAAACTGAGCTTTTCTAATTTCTGAACGTATCTTAAGTTATTTAGTGATCGAAATATAGGAACTGTTGTATGTATGTTTGCTCCACGATAATTCGAATACCACCGAATCTTTAAATCGAGTAGAAGAATATTTGAGATGTCAATGTCAAATTCATGCATGGCAAAGTTGGAGAGTTTCCGCTGAGTTGAATTACATATGGAATTTATTTATTTATTTATTCAACTCAGCGTAAAAATACCTGGGTATCGAACCCGGGACGCAAGCAGGTTAGCGGACGAACTCTCAACCACAAGACCACATACGCAGTTATTGTTATATGTAGTTGTTTAAAGAGTTCGATATTTTTATTTAATTTCTTAATACTGGTGAAAAAGTGAAGTGCAAACTGAGGTTTGTTCTCTTTCTTATTTATTTTTTGTTTTATTTTGAATTTCAAACCTGATATCTCCGGAGATATGGAGATACATTATTCTTTTAGAAAATACGATATTAAATGATTCAATAAAGTTCAGTTTTCCTGTCTGCGTACGTATTACGTATAACCTTCCCCCTACTTTAAAAGTTAGTCAACCATCTACTCCGTAGTAAATCTTATTTCCTTCCGGCGAGTTGACAGTGGGCAATTATCTTAGCCTGGGGCGGAATAGCTGAGTAAATTTACAGTGGACCCTAATTAATGAGGTGAGAACGGGTTTCCCGGGATTATCAGGAACTTGGGCTTGGCTAAAAGGGAGACAAGTTAAACAAAATTATTCTAACTAAAAGCAAACACTCTATAAAGTTTAATAAGAGATGAAATTAATCAGCACCGCCATACTAATTATCCTGGACTGAATTAGGTACATATATCAAGCATATTCCATATATGTATATCTATAGTTGAGGTCGTTCGTTTCCGCCTTTATATATTTGTTACTAGCTGATGTAGCTTTCTATTGGTGAAAGAATTTTTTTAAATAGTAGTTTTTGAGTGTTTTTGTAACATACATATCTTTCCTCTTTATAATATTATTATAGAGTATAGATATAGATAAATACAAATCAATCTAAGTATGTTTGTCCTTTATGCACTCCTAAACTATTCATCCTATTATAATGACATTATTATTATTATTCCTATTATTATCCTTTGGTGGGTTAATTTTTCTATTTTATTTTACGTGGCATTGCAACCCATGCCGATTACAGCTAGCTAAAGTTGGGAATATATTATGTACGAAGTCCGTATTTAACAAATTATATTTCCCAATTTAATATTGTTATCTACATGTATTACGTAAATAATATATATTATTATTGTTGTTAAAGTACTCGTAACCGTCGAGTGTGTATGAAAGCATTGATGAAAGTAGAAGAAGCGAAAGTGGTATGTAAGGATCGGGGCATATGGAATTCCGTGATCTCAGCCTACCCCAATGGGAAAGAGGCGTGATGTATATGTATGTATGTATGTTATTAATATTAATCACGAGTTCAAAAAATATGCATCAAATGCCTATTTATTTAAAGCTTGACGTTTGCCACTATGTTCTAGAACATTAAAATTCAGTTTACTTAGTTCATAACAATACAAAATAAACATTCATTCAAAAGCGAATTTTGTTTTCAATTTTAAACTAGAACGAAGTTTAGTTTATAACAAATTATTGGGTATCAAATTCACGTATTCGAAAATTAAGCTTTTAATGAGTTATTCGATACTGAAACCTATTTAGTCCTGTAATGTACAATTAAAGAAGAGAGTTCTCTTTGAGAGACTTTTCCCTTTATTCGTTCTTTGAAAGTTGTCTTGAACTTTCAAAAGACGTATTATTTGATGGAAAACTCGTCTCATAATAAGTTCACACTGAAGCGAATTCTCGATGAGCTATTTTAATGTCAGAGGCTCAAGTACAAACAATTTGCGAGAAAGTATTTGTATCGTCAATATGTTGTATGTAAATTCAACCGATTTACCTTATAACTGATAATTTTAACGATAATAATTCTTTCTAGCAATTCGTTCATGCTTGAGCCTCAGAGGGCCTAGCACAAACAATTATCGAAAAAGTATTCGTATCGTCGAGCTGTCATTTTGTTTGTATAATTTTTCAATTCACAGATAGACGTTTCGAATACTTTTTCGTAAGTTGCCCTCAGATGTCGACAAGCTTGAGGCTCGCTTCTTGATAGAAAGTAATCTCTAACTTTTTTATATTATTATGCCCAACAGATGTTGTCCTGCCAGAATGTTGAAAGCTGAAATATTAATAGGTTTCAAAGACGACATAAATTATTACAAATAAGCTATTAGTCATGTATAAATAATTACTCTATAATACTAGCTATAATACTTGTATAAATAGTCAAAGCTATAAGTGTGCGTGACGTGAGCTGTCAATTGCGGAAGATGGCGGAGTTCCGAACGTAATTTATTGTAAAATTATTTTTTTGGAAATATATATTTTTTGAAATTTTCCGATATTTTAATAGTTTAATAGTGATTCTGTTTATCGGGACATAAAATATTCCAACAAATAAGATACCATTTAAATCTGTGCAGCCATTCTTGAGTTATATATGGTGTAACTAACACGACTTATTTTATATACATACTAGCAATCCGCCCCGGCTTCGCACGGGTGCAATGTAGATGGTTTTAAAATTCTAAGCTATCCTATCTCTTAAGTTGGACCAGACTGCTCACGGTGTGCCAATTTAATTTAAAATCGGTTAGGTAGTTTAGGAGTCCATCGCGGACAAACATCGTGGCATTAGTTTTATATATATTAAGATAAGATATAAAAGATACGCATGTAAGTGGGGTATAGGGGAAGAGAGAGGCCAAAAAAAACATTTCGATATTCCTCCAACCCGTTCAGTGCCCGAAGTGACCAGACGTGGAGAAGACCTACTTATAGAAACTTATAAACGTCGTGCCGGTGGGATTCAAACCCACGATCTATTAGATTATCTCTCTTAAATTTATTTTTAATCAACGTATTACAAAAGTGGAGTTAATATCACTCTCTCGTAACGTATTTTTTGTTTCAGGGGTTTATTTAAAAGCACTTTGTAAAAGTCCTTTGTTGTATGAACGGTAACTGTATAAGGTTGACAATGGAAATATTTCATTGTTTCACAGATTAATTACATTTTGATTTATTAACGGTGTAAATCATTTATTTAAATTCAATTAAACCTTTTTGGTTATACATATACGCATTTATATCAACAGTAGTCAGTACAATGTATCGGCGTGTAAATCTTATGAAAAGAAATGGTTTCTTAATACTTTTTTCAGACTCTCGCATGACCACGGCAATTGTAAACTCGAAACAGGCACTAGCGCATTGACAAATGAGATTCTACCGCATTTATCATAGGGAATGTTCTGAGGAATTGCTTGGGTAAATTCCGGCTGCTGAATTTCAACATCGGACATCGCGACAAAACAAGAATTTCTACCATCTTACTATCAGGTCGGCCGCCTCTCAGTTTGCCTTTTCCAATATAAAAAAAAACGAATAAGTAGCTTTACTAGTTCAAAAACATTAAATTATAGATATTTGAAGAATTCCGATGTTAGAAAAACATATTTCTGACGCGCGATCAGGATTTAATATTTATTTAGAATTTGTAAACTCTGAAGTTCTTATTTTAGGCTTCAATTCAAGAGAATTGTTAATCTATATCAGGATTAGGTTTAAATGAACTTGTAAATTGTTAATAAATTGAATTTCGTTGTCCTAGACTCATAAATATATTTGCTGACTATTTAGGATAACTTTTCAATTGTTATTTATATATTTTCCTTATTATTTTACCTTTATTTTTGTTTATTTGTATTTATGTACCTTATCTTTATTATTGTTCAAACTTTGGAAGAGGGCATTGACTCCTGAGCCACAATTATACTCAGCTTTTTCAGGGGTCATCGTTTCTAAATTGTTTTATGTTAAAATATGTTTCTATTGCACTAATAAAGATTTATTATAATAATAAATGTTATACCTATAATAAAAAAAACAGTAAAAAGTATTACTCTATGTATTATTATTGAAAAATCTAATATTCATCGGATTACTTCCATTTTGCATGCTTTATAAATTTAGCGGTAGCACGTCGCATTGTTTTGAAACAATACGTAAAGCATTTCAACTAATCCTCGGAGGCTTTACAGGCTCCATTGTTTGGGACTTCCTTTTGCTATATTAAGTACATCGCAAGCTCAAATATATAATAATGTCTTCTAGAGCATTGAATTGTAAAGAGGTGGCAGCCTGGTGGCTTTCGGTATCTTTATACTCATTAATTACGGTGCAAAAGCATTGCATACTAGATGTTTATACGCTAGTTCCCATTGTCCACTGAAGCAGAGCGTAATAGACAAATTTATTAACCTACTTAACTACCTTTTTAATACCTACTTACCACAGATGCTTAGAAAACTAGATGTTTACAAGTGCTCCCCCAGCAGCCCCACTATCCACAGTAGTGTGGTATAATAGACGAGTGCATGCAACAACCCACTGTCCACAAAAGCGTATCGTATGAGACGAGAGTACGCTACTTTTCAGTACCTACAGATGTGTAGCACACGAGACGAGTATTCAAACCTTTGACGGGCTTGTAGATGCGTTTGGTATAAACCTGCCGTGCTCACCGATCTGATCTGCTCGTGGGTTCAAATCCCACCTGGACGACATACTTATAAATTTCTGTAAGCATGTCTTCCCCACGTCTAGTAACCTCGGGCATTGAACGGTTGGGAGGAATATCATAATTCCAACCGGGTAACGAATCACCGTTTATAGATGGAAAAACCGTGAAGTGCATATTGCGCATTTCGGTTTCAGTCTATGGATTTCCGAATGCTTAGTATTGTAGATGAGTATACACTACAATACACTGTCCACAAAAGTGAAGCGTATTTTCTTCGTAAGTACACATGAATCATTACGTTAGCATGTAAGAATTTACTACTCATAAAAGGTTATAAACAGAATTTGAATGTTGTTTTTGGGATTCCTTTAACACAAGGCAGTAAATGAAAGTATTGTAGGATAATTTTTCATCTTTCTGACTAAACTTGAGCCGCCACTAAAGAGAAAGGGGGATACAGATCGAATGAATCTTCTACTTAAGGTGACACTAGTCGACATTTTTTCCATAGAAATTTCGGGGGGGTATTACTCCACTATTTAGCACCGTACATGCAAAGTTAAATATGATATCGTTTTGTCGCATTATTAATTTTGTCTGTGCGGAAACAGAATGGTAAAATAAAATACCATTAAAAAGTTACGAGCTACCAAAGATTCGTTTTTATTGCCATTTTTAACACAACTTTGGGCTTAAATTAGTAATAAAAGAAGTATCAAATTTTCAAAACAAAGTCGGTACCGACAAAGCACGATTATTGAAAAATACAATAACTTTTATTTGTAATTGTGGTTTTTTCATAAAACTCGATTTTCCAAAGGCATTTTCGTATTTTTTTAGACGCCCCTTTTCCTATGAATTATCATGCATCTTACTTAATAATGATTGCCCCAGTGCGGTGCGGGAGAACAGCATGCTTTTGGCCACGCCCACCAGTGAGTTCGAGCCCGCGACTTGTGCAACCTTAATGTGTTGTGTCTCTTATAAATTGCACGAAACTTCATTCTAGTTGTGAAGGAAAAGTACGTATAAATTCTAAATCCATACTTCGAATCTACTTAGCAAGTCTAAACTTCTATGCCTTAAGGACAAACTACAAGATAGTTTGTCATAACAGTTGACATATATCTTGATTAATTTTCCCTTAGATAGTAAAGCATTTGTATTAAATCTTATGATTTATAGTATGATTTACATCAGAATGTAAAATTATAGAAAATACAGTCAAATAGATGATATGTGAGTCTTTAAGCAGCTTACAATAAGAATTCCTAGAAGCTGGAACTTCTTATACAATCTTGGTCAGTCTAATTTTATCTACAAGGAGATAATATTAGTTACGTTACCCTTTTTTGAAATAAAAAGCAAGGAACAAACAAATAATGTTAAATGTAAGTATACCTATAATTTTAAATATGCCATATATTACAGTCAGTGGCGTGCCTTCCACACAAGCCCAAAAGCCCGGGTTGTCGACTTTAACGTAATACGCGTTTATATATAACTTATATAATTACGTAAACATGTAAGTTATATAAGATTAATATAATTACGTTAATAAATTATTATTTTTCTTTTGAATGGATGCATTAATAGGATAATAGGTCTTTTGGGCTTATATGGTAGTCCCGCCACTGATTACAGTATTATTTTGAAATTGTCTTGAACTTAATGCTATTCATATAAAATGTATGTGTTATTATTAAAGATACTGCTTGTGCTGCGACATTGCTTCTTGCCAAATCCCATGATTCTAGGTCAATGGGGTCCTATAGGTTTTATGTACTGGCAAATGTCAGAATCTACGACCATTATGGCTGTGTTTTTTGATTACGTTGATTTAAAATTTTGATTTTTTTTAGTGTCAAGGGATAAGTAATATCGCGATGTTGAGAGAAACGTGTAGCTAATTGACCATAATTTAAATAAAATACTGTATACCGGATTAAAACGCGATTTATTATTTAAATTATTTATCCCGACGTTTCGGATGCTGTCAGCAACCGTGGTCGCGGGAGACTGCGGGGTTGCTGAAAAGCATCCGAAACGTCGGGATAAATAATTTGAATAATAAATCGCGTTTTAATCCGGTATACAGTATTTTATTTAAATGTGTGATACTCGCGTTAATAAAAGACAATATTAATTGACCATAAATTGAAACTTAATCTGAATATAAAAAGCAAATTATTGTGTCAGATTACTAAAAATCTCTCCGACTTTTACGAATTATTAATGAATCACGAAAATGCATAGTATTATCGATGCAAACATCACTGAAACAGTACGTCGCATACAATGCATTTTCGTGATTCAATCTTCCCAAGACAATACATAAATCACCGAACTTCAAGCAAAATGTAAATGGGAAATTCGGCTCGAGTATGAGTGGTGCTTAGTTTGTAAGGTCTTGGCCATAATTAACTTTGATTTTAGTAGTTCAACTAGTTTACTGAGGCAAACTATTGGTCATTGTTCCTCCAGTGCGTTACTAGATCAAAAAGCCTCAGAACTAGACTTTACACGAGTGCGTTAATAGATAAAAAGAATATTGATATTCATGGAGCTTTTCAAATTATTACCTCCAGACTAGACAGAAATCGTTCCCGCAATAATTGCAAGATCATATTTGAAGTCTTTTAGCCTTATATCGCAGCAAATGTATCAATATCAATAATGTTTACATAATGTTTTTTTTGGTAACGTGAAAACGTTTGATATTTTTTTTTATATAATACAATTTTATAATATAATGTTTTAATTTTTTTATAGCAAACGAGTTAAAATAAATTATATAAGATGCATTTGTACCTAAGCATGCATAAGTTTTCATCAGCCCGCAATATATTTATTTAACTCTTCATTATTATTTTTTAAATACGAGGTCGAATATAGCATACACCGTAACCACGGAGAAAGTTTTAAGTAATTCAATGCAATTTGCATTTCAAAACGGATTCACGACTACAAACGCTACGGTATGCATGTATGCGGGAGCAAGATACTATCATTAATCAAATATTACTACGTCATACGGTTAACTCCCTGGTTTGATAGTGTATCTGCCACAACCTAGGGTTACTAGCAGGGACTGAAACCGGTTAATTTTTATTTTCCAAAATACGTGTCTGACTGAAATACCATGACTTTATTATTAAAATGTAATACACACTAAATTTGTCACAGTAATTTGTTTTCAGTAAATATGAATAAAACGAAAGAATATTAACAAAAACCTTTATTATACCGGTATAACTCCCATAGTAAATTAACCGGTATTCAGTCCCTGGTTACTAGGATGCTTACATGTTTTTACGCAGTTTTTTGAACTAACTACTTGTTGTTTAAAACATGTATCAATTAAAAAAAATACTACATACATACATACAATTTCTACATAATATTAGTTCCAAAATGGTAGATTTCTTTCACAAGGAAACCATACAAAACAAGAAATAATTAATGAAAGCTTGCATCTCCTCGTGAGATATAAATTATTTTAATTTTGTTACGACACTAATGGATAGATAATAGTTAAAAAGAACATTTTGCATTTTTTTTAAAAAGACCAAAATTTTATGTTTTAATGAAATCTGTGCATATTCTCTAGTTTACTCACGTGGGATATCAGTGTTTAGTACTACTGAGTTTTATTCTGTAGCTCTGTCGAAATCGACCATCAAAAAAATCGAGGCGCTGCGTGAACAAAGTTTTTATATGGAAATGTAGCATCGCATCGAGCTGAATGTAGTATTTGGAAAAATTATCACTTCTGTTATAAAATATGAGTTAAATTAAACCGTTCGTTTCTATTTGATTACTATAGCTAACTCTGTGGATCCATTTATCACCAACGGTATTTTCGAACCGATACGACATAGGGATCTTCAAAAAGGGCGTACTCATTTCTTAAAGGCCAGCAACACACTTGCTAGTCCTTTGCTGTCGCAAATGTCTATGGGCGCCGGTGGTCATACATATACTATCAGTTGAGCCAACAGCCCTGGGCTAAATCCCAATTCTATAAAAAAAATCCCTAAAATTGCAGTCCATTGCAAAATCATACGCAAGTATTAGTCAGGTCCGTGTTATTGGTTCTCATATCAGATAAGATAGAAGTATTTATTAAACAGCATATGACTGGAACATACAGTCGTTCCCACGTAACACTACAAAATGTATCGGATCATAATCGTTGCGCTCGTCGCTGCTAGCGTGAAAGCGCAGTTGGAACTTGAAGGGAAGTGCGAATTATCGACGATTAGCGCAGTGAGGGATTTAAACGCTACTGAGGTAGGGATTTTTTATACATAATAGTCAAATGTATGACCGCGATCCCACATTGTGGTAAGTGGTGATGTGATCTAAGAAGGGGGACGATTGAGCCTATTCATCCTGGCCTTAAATATACCCAAGTTATAGTGGTCCGGAAACGTAGGAATTGTTATGCGAAGCGAACTGTGCGGTTTCCGGGATTTCTTTAGAATATTAGCGCAGTGGGATTTAGGATTAAAATATTTATAGCGATTTTAATATAAAATAGATTGTACGAGTATAGCATGCCGCATAATTCAACATACGAAAAGGGCTCATAAAAAATAAAAAAACTATTCTAATTGAATGACTAATATTCCATTTTTCATAAGGCTATTGAAAACGCAATGATATTTTGTTTTGCATTTAAGTACTTTGCCTCGGTGGTTTTTTAGTAAAATTTTAATAATTAAAAATACAATGTAATATTACCGCAAAATATCTAAGTATCTCCAAAACACGAAAACGTAATACTCTATAGTTGGGTTTTCTATTCCTATTCTAGATATCAAAACTGTTTTTTTTTTGTTAAAATCGTACGTTAGATTTGTTTTACTTATTACTGAGTTGTATACTAAATACTCCGTTTCATTTATATAAAAAAATAAATAATAACTTAAATCAATTCAAATGGTGTCTACGGATTCTATACATTACTAGCCGTATTTTAACTTCTGAAAGCAATTTTCGAAAATTAATTGCAACAATACAGCGATTTCTTTTTACTATGTAATTCTTATTTGCTTTTTAGCTCCAGTGATTCCGGACTAAAATTCCGGGGAAATATGGTCAGCTGGGCCAGCATAACAATCACGACAAAATTTTGTCGACTGTTTATCGATTATGTCTTTATGTCTTCCGGGTCTAACATGACACACTTAAAACTCGACTTCTAATGGCTAAAGTAGATATATTTGTCGATCGAGATATCTTTTCCTTCAAAGTTGTCGATGTAGAGATATAATATATTTCGATATCTTAGTTTGTCTTCACTCGTCCGGGAGATTTCTCTTGATGGTCATGCTAGGCGGGCTGAAAACGCACGAAAGGCTGATCACTCACAGTGAGAGAGACACAGAAATAAATATGCCCCATACCTTATTATATAGAAATGCACGGGAAGTCTTTCAAGACTGTGTTATAACAAGTTCATAAGGCCGAGCTTCTAGTAGAATATGGGGCAGACATATTCAAATGTCTGTTTCACTGATCGTTTTTCTTTACAGCAACTAGGTAAGTACATGTTTTCTTGTTTCCGGTACTAAAGGAAACGCTTTTAAGTCACGGAAGCGATCCTATAACAAATGCGTGTTGTTAATTTTTTTACTTTCTTTCAGTTCAGCGGAGAATGGTACCAAATAGCTAGAATAGACAACGCTGAGACGGGTGTATGTGCAACTACTTCGTTTGTTTCTGTCATCGAGAACAATGTGTTTGTAAATGGAACTGCGCACACCAGGCAGGTGGCGAATAAAACTGTTGTCTGGTGGAACGCGACAGTGACTCCTGGCGAACAGGGAGTCTATATTTTCGACTATTCGAGTAAGTTTATTTGCTTTGATATGGACAGACCAGTTCTGACAGTGAATACCTGGGCCACAGCCACCAATGAGCAATTTAACAATATTAGTTTACCTGCAGCTATGTCGGTAACCTTTTATAAGCAAACCTTTTGTAAGTGCTACAGTAGGAATTCCGAAATAATTTTGCATACATACATATATATTACACGCCTCTTAGACTTTGGGGTGGACAGAGATCACCGATTAGCTCTGCTGGCCTAGCATGAGCGCCACGAGATATCTCCCGGACGAGAGAAGACAAACTAAGATGTAAGATATCTCGATATACATCAACAATTTTGATAGAAAAGATATCTTGATCGACAAATATTTTTGATATTAAAAGTAGAGTTTTAAGTGTAATTGTCATGTTAGACCCAGAAAAAATAAAGAGATAATCGATTAAAACACGAGAAAACAGTCGACAAAATTTTGTCACAGTTGTCATGCTAGGCTGGCTGATCCTTACAATACACTTTCGCATCCGCCACTTTCATCAACATATTTATAATATATATTCAGAATCAAGCTTACTTATATAAATATTATATTTCAATGAAATTACATATATTCAATCCGTTTTGCTGAGAGGCAGGCAGTATCAGTTTGAAATAATTTATATACTATGGCTGGAATACTGAAACGATAATCAAAATTCAAGAGCTTCTCAAAATGTATCTATCTTTCATTATATTAGGTAGTAGCAACATGCCCGGCTTCGCAAGGGTACACAAAAAAAATATAGCTTTTATTGGTGAAATAATTTTTAAAATCACTTCATTAGATACAATGATTATCCCCTTTAACACACAAACTTTAGCTCTTTATAAAATAATTATACGGCCATGAGAGATTAAATTTTTACCAGGCCTGTATAGCAAACATACTGAAGAATTACGATAAAAATAATCCAAATTCTATTTAAAGGAGGTGTGAATGATTACTTAACTGCGCATTGTAACAACCTTTCAGACTATATAACGTGCTTGTATAGATAGACGAGACCGACAGAGTTGTCATTTTTTAAAATAACCCTCTATTCGGCAGATAAGCACACGCGCAGTCCAAATAAACCAGATATCAGATAAAGCACACGGGATTAACACCGAGCAAACACTTTTGTGAGTGTTGTCATTTCTATCAACATTGCTATCGCTATGTTGGTTATTTTCAATATTTAATCTATACTGTGTTTCATACGTTATCGAAGTTAGCGGGAACATGATCAGAAACTCCACCCGGGATCCATTTATTAAACATTTTTTAGCAACATGTCCCGGCTTCACACGGGTGCAATGTAGATTATAGGCTATTTTTAGTGTATTATACAATTTATAATACTCGCTGATAATGTAGCTTTCTATTGTTTGAATAATTTTTAATATCAGTCCAGTAGTATTTGAGTTTATTCGTTACAAACAACAGTAATATTAATATAAAATACATAAAAAACATTTATTCGCTAATACACACATTCATACACTCTATATAATTTTATAAATATAAATTCCGCTATCTTCATTCACTATGGATAAGCCTTATAATTGTTAACTTTTTCAATCTACCTACCAAATACGCTTACTCGCTAACAATAATTAACACAAAATAAATTTTACAAATATACCGTCAATTCGCTGCGCTAATTAAGTTTTATATTAAATTAAAATTGTTTGTTTTTTCTCTGTAAGTGATTTAATGTAAATCTTTTGAGAAAATAAATGTCTTTAACCGTAAACATACAAAATACAAATCAATCCTCTTTATAATATTAGTGTAGATTAAAAAATATCACATATATAACATGTCCTCCTCCCATGTTTAACATACTTGTGGAAGAAGAAAGGTGTGTTCTTCCACTAACCTGAAAAGAGAATCCTCGACCAGTCGAACCACTCAACGGCCGGCCGTAAGGCCCTAGTGGTTGATAACCAGGTGTACAATACTCAGCGCTTGGAGAAACTTTGATAGCGCGATTCAGGATTATTGAAGTTTTCTTTCTGATTGTAGGCGTAGATTGTAAATGTCGCTACATACTAACCAACAAGGCAATGTGGCTAGCATGTTAGATAATTGCAACAAGTACAAACTCCATAGATATAATTAGTGTTAGTGTTAACACTAACACTAATGACATGTTTCACACTAGCTGTAAAGGTCGAAATGTCGAGATGAATCGTTCATTATACTGTAAATGTATTTTTATTCAAACATAAAAAATAATTCATATAAAATTCAATACACTTCGCTAATTTAATTAGGCAATGGACAATTTTATATTCATGTCAGAAAGTTTTCGAACAAGTCTCGTATATTCCACACGAGCAAACTCACGTGAAATCTATTAATGAATCATTCAATTTATGTCAAGTGGTCAGTCATACTATATAGTCATAATACTAGTTTATATGTATCGAAAACAACAATTAATGTGATGACGTCACGAATCCCGAATGGCCTTTGTATTGAAGAAAATTCAGTAACACGAACTCCGTGACGTCATCATTTTCATTGTTGATGTCGCTAAATGTATATTGAGCATCTAGAGTTAGGGAAACATGTATCCAACTAATTTACACTTCATATTATTTCATGTGAGCGCATTTTAATTCAATTATGATAAAATATTCCGACTTTTCCACCTTTAAAGGTGAATGTTTTTATGGTTGATATGCAATTACGTCAAATGTTCAATACATTTCTCATTGAAATTTAATTGGTTTACAGGTAAAGTTTGTATGTTTGTTTGTAGGAAGTAATATCTGGAACTACTGAAACGATTTTGAAATTTTTTTCGCCAGTAGAAATCTACATTACTACTACTCTACGAATACATATTTGATTGTTACATATATTTATTTTTATGAAATAACAATATATTTTGTCAATCAATTCAATATAATATACAATAAACATATGTTTCCGAACTTTGTGTTAGATCACTAATTGTATATATACGAGAAATTATTTAAAAAAAAAATTGATACTGATAACATTGATATTATCAGTAAATAGAGACTAGTGTGATGATATCAGCACAATTTCATAATTTGTACAAAAAAAATCTGAAATCCTGTTTTTTTTCATCAACGATAACATAATAAGATAACAAAAATTCCTCTTAGCAAACATTGCAGAATCAAAATCGATGCTTTTTTGAAGAATACTAAAGTGCTATCGATACTGAAAATAAAATATATTTTTGTTATTTATTTTTGCCAATATTTCCATAATATAGAAAATTATAGCAAGTATAGGAGTTTGATTGGCGTAACTTTGTGAAAATAAAAAGCAGACAGCTGTCACCTTTCAGTGAGCCCGTGGCCACGTATGCTGAAAAGTATACAAATATCGGGACAAATAATAAATCGTGATTTAATTCGGTAAAAGGTTTTTAAATGTGTGATACACGTGTTGTGTTAATAGAATACAATATTTGTTATTTTCAGATCAAGTATTAGACACTTTAGTCCTGAAAACTGACTACACCAGCTACGCTCTTCTCTACAGCTGCCAGCAGAATGCTACTCACAAAAAAGGTAGGATTTACAAGCATATATAATAATTAATTAAAAAAAAACCATTTGCGCGGTCTCTAACTTCAAATAGTTATTAATAATTCCTGAATTAAATATTAACAAAAATAATTTTCTAAAACCCTACCCGTTGAGACGAAGAGACTAATAATAATTGTGATAGCATGAAAATGAGAAAAACAAATGAAAAATTATTTATTATTAAACGACAAACTGTTGATGGGACATCCTTATAAGTTTTATACCTGTGCCAGGATGTCCCGCTCTTCCATACATAATTTATATTTTATTATAACTAAAAAAATTAAAGAAAACCTTAAAAATTATGTTTTTAAATTAAAAATTACCGAAAGTGTGTTTGTTTATGGAATATGTATGTGTGTGTGTTAGTGTATGTGTATTTGTGTGTGTGTGCAATATTGGAATGGTTTTTATGTAATTCGGTTGAATAAAGCCTCTGTCTCTTTGTAAGTTAATGTAAAAAGCCAGTAAGTCACGAGAGTTTGTATAATAGTCTGATAATTTCCAAATGATTCCGTATGAGTATAATATTATTAATTCATGTCCAGTTTAGTATGTCTTAACTTGAGATGACTTGAGCATTCGCTTATAAGGAAGTACGATGGCAAGGAAACTAAAAAAACAGTCTAGTCATTTAAGCATTGTGTAGTGAACGCTAAGCATCTATAGTACCTACTACTTTACTATGACTGAAATAGATATAGGAACGGCTTCACCAGGACATATAAGGGAGGCTATCATACTGTATGTACCCCCAAAACTTGAACCTAAAAACTTACATTTTGTATCTCACCAAAGCAAAAACCCTTACAAAAAGGGGTAAGGGGTGAAATTAAATTCTGTTTTGTTGCTGGTTTTTTTTAAATAGATGAATAAAAGCTATATATATAAATATAGTCAAAAATGATAAAAAACATTTTTGTTAATTTTATTGTCATAAAATCTTCGCTAGTAGATTCTATTCTCTCAAGAATGTTTACTTTAAAATTTAAATTAAATATGTTACATTATAATCGTATTAACTTGTTACAGTTTGGGCTTGGCAACTCGGCAGATCCAACACATTTAACGAAACCCAAACAACAGCTATCAATTCTGCGCTGGAACTAAATAATGATATCAAAAATATAAGTTGGCTTGCAGTGGGGCACAGTGCGCAAGACTGCGACACATCAGGCGCCATTTTAATATCACCAATTTTAGTTACACTAGCATTGTGCTCTGTACTTACTAAATTAATATAAATGTAATTTAGTTTTATGTTCTGATTATATATATTTATTAAATAAAATAATATGTCGGTTTTTTTAAGCATAACCCTTTAAAATGTGATTTAGCTAAATATCATGACCATCAAGAGATATCTCGAGGACGTGTGAAGACAAACTAAGATATAAGATATCTCGATATCGACAACTTTGATACACGAGATATCTCGGTCGACAATTATCTCTAATTTAGACATTAGAAGTCTAATGCATCTATCAAGTAGCTAATCACTGAGTAAAGTCCACCTTAACTTCACATGCGAATTTCACGACCTTCAAGTAACGCTAATCATATGGTTAAGTGTAAGTGTCATGTTAGACCCGGAAGACGATAAAGAGATAATCGATTAAAACACGAGAAAACGGTCGACAAAATTTTGTCGTGGTTCAAAATTTTATCTAAATTGAGCAAGAAAAATAAAATGAGCTACGAGCTAAATACGTTCATAACGTTAATAAAACGTATCTACATCGCTCGACATCAAAAATTTTTACTTGTGATGAAAAAAAAAAATATATATATATCCCACCGGGACCACATGTTTATAATTTTCTGTAAGCATGTTTTCCCCACGTCTGGGATATTTAAATTCCGACCGGGCAACGAACCACCGTTCATAGATGGAAAAACCGTGAAGTACACATTGCGCGTTTCGGTTTCAGTCTATGGATTTCCGAATGCTCGAAGTAAAAAGAATCTATCGATATCTATCATAAAAAAATATATATACATATACATATAACAAAACCTCCGAGGATCCTCAGACTTGTAGGCATATGTCACCCAATAGAGTCTGGTTTGTTGTATATAGCCAATAGATTGTACATAAGTAGATGGCTTTATATGACTATATATAGCAGTTAGATTCACGATGTTAGTTATTGATAGATAGTTGTGACACACATCATATCATTCGAGTGTGCCTTTGAGACCTATTTCATATTTACTTCCAGGTCTAACTGTAATATACTGTATTATATACGTAATTTCGATATACGTATACCTCCCACTATTTCAAAGTACCCAGTTTAATAAGTATTAAGAAATACATAAATATGATGAATCACGTCCTTGATTTATTATATTGGAAACATCAAAATTCCGACTGGTTAAATCATATAATATTTATGATACATAAAACATTTTTTATGTTAGATATCATCATATGAGTAGGTTCACTTGATAGTAGGTGATACTTTTGAAACAGAACATTAGTCAATAATGCGCTATCGAACTATTTTTTATTTCGAGCATTCTTCGGTCTATGGATTTATCATATACCGATTTCGATGAAACAAAGTCTATATGTTACCCCGGGCTTTCCTTAATATATTTATGTAAATTGTATGAAAATTGGTTCAGTATTTTCGGAGATTAGCAAACAAACAGAGAAATAAAAAATTTAATAAAATCTGGGTTTGTTTGTTCAATTTCTCTTCTTACATCCCCCTGACTCGATTTTTAGCATTTTTTTCTATATAAATACAGACATTTGACCTCTAAAGTTTTATTATATGTATAGATGAATTTTAATAAAACTAAACCAATCAGATTAATATCGAACTCAAATTCATAAATGTCTTTTTTCAATACGTTTAAATTTTGATTTTAATTAATTCTAGGTATATATTATTTCTCATAAAACAGACTGATATCCAACAAAATATTCCCAACACTTATCATCTAGTCCGAGATATAATCTGATAAGACAATGCGAGTAGCACTTAACATACTCCAACGTACTCAGAATACAATCTCTCGATAAGGGATTGTGCTATTTAACTGTGATTTCAATAACCGCTTATCACTGGTATAGGAAATGCAATATTTGATCGTATCAAATGTATAATGCAAGCCGGCTCCGGTGTAACTATCTTATAGTTCTGAAGGTGGAGTCACAATCTTGATGCTCGGAAGTAAAGCACTGTGCGCTTCATGCGTAATTTTCTTGCACGCACAACGGTATTGTGGAATGAGTCGCCAGCGATTTCTCTGAGCCAATACTTGGGAACCAAAAAAATTTCGCATGAAGCGCACAGTGCAACAACTACAAAGAGAGCTTATTCGTACCTGAATGACCGGGAACTAATTTGCAAATCATAGGATGTTGAGGTTCATGGGTGTTTACTTTGTATTAGGAGAGGTTATAAAAATCTGTGTCTGTTTCACTTATCATTTTTCTTCTGTTCAGGCAAGGCCTTCTGTTACCTGCCCAGACGAATGAATCTAATATATAAAATTTCCATGTCACAATGTTAGTTACCGTACTCCTCCGAAACGGCTTTACCGATTTTTATCAAATTTTATATGCGTATTATTTGGTTGTTAAAATTTTTTTTTTTTTAAATTTTTCGACGATTTTTTTTGTTTTTATTTTTTTATAATGTGGCATTAAAAATACATACAACCCTAAATTTTAACTTTTTTATCACCAACCCCTGCTTTTTAGAAATTATTTCCATGGCAAATCAACGGTTGCCAGGTCAGCTAGTATATTATATTTTTTTCTCTTCGGGATTCAAATCCAATACTAAATGTTTCGTGCAAACCATTTAGCCATGGAAGCAATCAGAGAGAGATAGACTGCTAACTAAATTATAAAAATAATTGCTCGACTTGGCGGTACCACTGCCGTGCCCCCAGATCAAATGACAGCAAAAATACCGCGCTCGTAGCTTTGTGGATAGATTTAGATTTACCGTTGAAAATTACTACGCTGATTCTCAGCCACAGTCTTTTAGTGACGCTACGGCCAGTTATGCTATTATTACATATTTTGTAATAAAACAAAAATATATTTATGTAATCTGTAATTTTTAACTCGTATTTGTAAATCAATTTTTAATAAATACATTATTCTGAGTGTTTTTTATTTTACTATAATTATAACCTATGAATATGAAATATATAAATTATGTATGATGAAATAGAGAAGGTATATTACATTACACATACAAAATACTCGGAATTAAAAGGAATATCCTGCATATCAAGTTTTATGTCATATCAAAACACTCTCCGATAATTGCTGAGTTTGCCGATAATACCCCACGATATATTATGTTGAGTGTTAAGCAATAATAACATTGACTTATATGTATACTACTAGACAAGCTATGCGGCCTTAAATAATTGCCCACTGAGTTTCGGTTAATTCTCCGTAACTCGTTTAGTCCACTGCGAGCAAGCGAGAAGACCAGTGCACTGTTTTGTAAGCCGTGGACGTTGTTTTCGACAAACTAACACCGATTTTGTTCATAGTAACCAATAAAACACTGTTATAATTTATGTGCGTAGTTTTCCCAGGTGATTTGAAGTCTATTTCAGTAAGTACCTAAGTAATTTATTTCGTATTTGTCTAAAACAATAATTATCGTAAATATAAATACACAACTGCCATCATAATTTTCCATCACGCTTACTCTTTACTAGAAATATGCGAGAGCGAGCGGTACTACCGACACGTTGGCAAAGATTATGAGAATTATTTAAACAGATATGCCCAAGTGGAATATAATAGGTTAGACCAGTAGAAAAATAATTTTAATTGTTTTATAAATACTTAATTATAATTTTTGTGTTTTAGATATTGAATATTTACGAAAAATGTCAAGGTCATTGGTATTGTAATTTACAGACAGATATACTTTTGCCCAATACTTAATGGTAATTCAGTAATTTTTACGCACCGTTAACATTATAAAGTTTTGTATATTTCTTTCCTAATATTTAAGACTTAAGATATTTGTATTAATAATAATAATAAACGATCGGTACAAGATTATGTGCGTTTAATTTAATATTTCCTATACATAGATATTAGATATTAGGTAGGTTCATAAAATTATACATTTACCACAATATTTGAACAATAATAATAATTATATCAATTTTACTTGTTACTTTGAGCAGCAAACTCTGAGAGACAAACAAGAAAAAGGTATAAATCACTTGAAGTCGCATCTGCGTTTGCAAGGCATATTCGCCATGCTTGCTCCCCCTCTCTACCCGCCCGCGCGATCCGAAATTGCGACACAATTATTATTCCAAATTGCTTGTCTAGTAGTATACATATAAGTCAATGAATAATAATTATGGTTGCGCCGATTAGGTTTTAGTTTAATGGTCTATGTAAAATCCTATCACCCATCCTTCTCCCGCACATACCTTATAGCTATGACGTCGAATGCGCTGGAATCTGCCAGCGCCACCTATCGCATTGACTTTTGGGAGTGTTGAAAAATATGGCGCCGTGAGTGATCGTTGTCGTGCATCTCCTACATTAAACTTAGTATATAGAAAACCCCGTGCTCTCATTGTGGTCTTGTGCAAGTGGTGTGTGAGGATCGAAGGCTCTCCAGCATCATATAAAGGTATGTGCCACCTTCCTTAAGCCGGAATTGTTTTATTTCATCGTCTTAACTCCTACGCAGTTCCGGCCGTCCATCTTTTGCATAGACCATTTGTATTTAATCGATGTTTTAATTGCAACGCGTACCCATTTGTTTTTGGTCATTTTCGAGCTGGATATAGAATTAGTTTAGATAAATTCTATAAATATTTCGTAGTTTTAGAATCGAAAGGTATCGGTCGAAGCCACGCGCCGCCGATCTACCTTCATTTCGAATAACAAAATCGTTTTTATCAATATCTAGAAATTTCGCTTTCAAATTATATCGGATTCGTCGTTTTAAATCGCTTTTATTCATTGTTTCGTAAATTATCATATACTTAGATAACCTTACTTCTTTGTACTATTTCATTCGTGCGCCATATACTTATTACATTTCGTTAAAATCCTAAATACTAATATTAAATCGCTTTCATTCGTGTTATTTATTACTTATTTATTGTCTACTGAGAAGAAACCTACCTAAAGGCGTCAAAAAGTGGGGGCCTTCATATCGCTTGCGGGTGTCGCAAAGTGAACACATGACATAACCCCATCTATTAAGCCCCAGACTGTACAGACAGCAACACAATAAGTAAAATGTTTTTCCATTAAAAATACAACTTGATTAAATAGGTATAGTTCTTCTGTGGTACTTATCATTCTATATAGTGTCTTACTTAGCTCAAATTTATTTATTTAGCTTTATGTTTATTTAATACTCTTTCTTATATTCATAAATTAAAAACACCACGTATCCTTCGAATATATAAAAATCATTAATGAAACCTTGTGAAATTCGTTCAAATATTAGCCATATGATATAATGAGAATTTATATCCTATGTAAATAAATTCTCATTTAAATCTTTGTTCTTTAGAACCTTCCCCACACTGAGAAGCAAGTGAGTTGCAAAAAAGGGCAGGATAATTCAAATTCATGTAATTTCAATGGTTACTATTAGATTTTTATGCTGACGCTATAAAAGAAGTTCGTTAACCTGCCAATGACGTCACTTCCACCCGAGCGCAGAATCTACAGGGTGCTCGTGGCCTGTATGCATATTTAATGAACTGGGTACTTTGTAATATTTGCATAATATGTTTAATATTTCAAGCATTAAATTCTGCGTATTTAAAAGCGATTTAAGGCTGACTGCGTTAAGGTGTATGTGTCTCGTTGTTTGGCTTTTAATCCCCTTCATAATTATTATAAATACGACAGTGTGACAATATGAAAGATTACACGTTATGTGATTATGAAAATTATACAGAAATAATTAAATGAACTTTGAACCCGAAATATAACAAAGGGAGCGGGAGGAGTAAAATTTAACAAAATAGTACTACGATAAATGAAATTGATGTTTGCATAATATGAGAATAAAAGAGCTTCAACGATTATTTTGTTTGAGATTATTGGCATTTGTGCGTTTGCCATTTGCGCGTGTGTTTCTTTTGTAGATTAATGAGATGTCTATCTCTTAACAAAACAAATTACAAAAAATTAAAGACAGCACCAGTGAAACCTTAAATCGCGCGTATATTATTTTCTTATGGGAACTATATTTTCTATCACCAAAATTTATATTTGTCATCAAGTTGTATCACCTAATAAATAGATCTATCGCCACGAAATATTTTCGTTCTCAGATAAACAAAAATTGTTCCCAGGTATGAATTATCATGTTTTAATAACTTGAGCGGTATGAATTTACTAGCCGTGCGACTAAATTACTAAGTGAGCGACTAGTTTTGAAGTTCTAGGTTAGGTTATGTTGGTATGGTGACCACCGCGCACGAGTCGAGCGAGCGAAGCGAGCGGTGCCGCGGCAGTTCCAGAACCGAATTCTACTTATTTGGTACTAGACCTTATATCTCAGGATTTTAGGTGATTTATTGTGGAACTGATTTTGCATTGTTTGGTGACTACATTTTGGTGACAGATCTACTATTTTGAGGACAAACCCTATTATTTAAGAAACACAAAACTAATTAAATTGGTGATAGCTTAAATGATACCCTTTTCTTATTAAATAATGTAGGATGCAAAGTGCAGACAGCTTTATGGTACGTATTTAGCTGTAAATGTAAGGTTTGCTATCAGCTGCGAACATTTCTAAGTGTTGTATTGATGTTGAGAACAACGTTTTGGGCTGACGCCAAATCCTCGTACAACCAGCCAATGACTCAGCGTGCAATATGTCACGTAAAAGTATCTCCATTTCAAGGAAAAGCCCCACGTATGTTATATGCACTAAGAAAGATAATCCTGTGATATATTTGACCTGTATTTTAATATTTTACAACTATTGTCATGCTGAAGGGCAATATTATAATATTTACGGGAATTTTAGCGCCTTATGCTAATTGATTAGCAATAACATTAATTGTAAGAAATGCTCTTTTTATTTAAAAACTAGCTGATGCCCGCGCCTTCGTTCGCGTGGGGATCACTTTATGCTGAACTTTTGAGCAAGCTTTCTTCATATCATATATCCTCCATCATCTGTACTTGGTGATTTCTTTTCGGAAAGAACTATCAGAGTAGTCATTGACGGTTGCTTTTGCATCATATTATCGACATGTTTAATGGTGGTTGAGGTTGGGGTTCAAATGATGATTTGAAATTCAAAAGAAATACCATATTAATTGAAAAAATTAACCTGACTTTAAAGAAACTTTAGGGAGATGCATATCAATCAAATTTTACGTCACCAAAATGCAGATATGTGTCTTTTTTCCACTAATCAGAGTTCAGTCGAAGATTGGATTCAATGCATTTTCCGTCTTAAATATATGCACGAAAGTTGTACGGGGGTTTGAAAATACTTGCGACACATGGAAAAAACGCCAAGAAAATGTCTAAATACGAATAAAATGAAGGTATGGAGAAATGCAACGTAAAATGAATTAAAAAAAAAGTATGGCCATGTTGGCCAAATACTTAATTTTTAATAAATTTAATTAGTGTGGAAGATAATAGTATCTGGATATCCACCATCCAGATCCACCTCTATATTTATTTCATTTAATTGATCACTTTTAATTTCAGATATTTTTGTTTAATTCCCTTGGAAAGGAAAGGATTGATGAAAATGCGAAATAAACGATCTCATAAGAAATACATTTTTATATAATAGAATAGTTCAATAATACATTTTCTATTTTCAATATTAGTTCTTTTAAAAATATAAAAAAATAAATACAAAAAAATATTTCCCTGAGTGATGATTCGAACTCGCATCTGAAATTACGTAGTACGACCGTATATCCACTATGCCACGAACACATATCAAAAACGGCGAAATTATCAAACTATTTCATTTACATATCAGACTGTGATTGACATCTGACAATTCGAAAAAGTTCAACGCGAGTCAGTTTGCATTGAAATTTGGTGATATGGTGCCTTTAAAATAATATTTAAATGATGATAACTTTTCTTTCCGATAACCGATTTCGATAAAACAAAGCCTATATGTTGCCCCGGGCTTTCCTTAATATATTTGTGTAAATTGCATGAGAATCGGTTCAGTATCTTCGGAGATTAGCGTGAACAAACAGACAGACAGACAGACAGACAGACGGACAGACAGACAGACAGACAAGAATCTTAAAAATTGCATTTATGCATTCTGCTACCCTTCTTTTATCACCCCTCTTAATTTCTGGTAAAAATATTTAGTGAAGCGTAATTTCGATCCTACTCTTTTATTATATGTATAGATGACGATGAAATATTATCATATTTTTAAACAGTATATCAGCATTATTCCATTAATTTATTCAGAATGATTGAAGTACTAATAGGTCACTGATAATTCGATGGCCTGTGGCGAGTAATAGGATACTGTCGAGTGAGCCTTATGCTCGTCTTTTTACTAATTAGGTATTATTATTATTTGTACATTGATTTATTACGTAAAAACTTCATAACGTTTTTCTTCGTAATAACAGCCATTAAAAGCCATTGTCGTATGTATTTTCATGAAACACAGCGGATATTTCATTCAACATTCGCATTGGTTAGCGTATCGTCTAAAACTAGAAAAAGCTTATGCCGTGATAGACCTGTTTAAAAGCTTTTCACGATTTCGAGCAACCCTATAAATTTTATTAGAAATCGTATATACGGTTATAAAAGCCAGATAACACAAGTTTATAAAAATAATTTCTTAAACTATGTTTTAAATATTATTGGCACTGCTCAAAGCCGTAAATATGAACTTAAGTAGATAGTTCATAATAATTTGATATTCATATTCCAAAATATTCAAGAAAAGTGCATATTCATTCTCTAAAGTTTGTTTTAGGTGTTTTGTTTTTGCAGTTCTCCATAAGCAGTGGTATCATCAATGGCCACTTAGGTGGGCAACCAGCCCATTATCTCAAAAACAAGATGAGACTATGATGAAAAATATGCTTCTAGAAGGAGACACAACCATTACCTTAAATATCTGCCTTCCGCGAACGAAGTATTTAGATGAATATTAACAGTAGAAGCAGTGGTTGGATGTCGAGAGAAGAAACTGAGCCTATTCTTTTTACAGTACCTGTAAAATTACTGTCATTTTTATGTTTTATGTACGTTTCCTGTAAAAAAAATTTCCCCTACGTGTACTTTAAAAGGGTTTGATATTCCTACTGGATACCGCCGTTCATAAATGAGGAAATCATGAAGTGAATTTTTCGCGTTTTGATTTAAATCTATGTATTTTCGAATGCTCGAAATAAATCCGCAACAACAGCGCAACATTCTCAATCGTCAAGTCTGCTATTGTCGATATTTATTCTGATTACAAGCAATGTGAAATGAATATTCAATATTGACGCACAAACTACACTAATATTATTATTATACTATATTTAATACTAGAAAGAAATTGCGGTACAAAAACTTCAATAATGTAACCCAAGGTGTAAAAAAATATAAAGAGAGATTTATATTTTTGTTTGTAACGAGTAAACTCAAAAATTACTGGATCAATTTAAAATATTATTTCACTAGTAGAAAGCTACATTATCTAAATAAAATACTGTATACCGGATTAAAACGCGATTTATTATTTACCAACGCGGGGGTCTCCCCGCGACCACGGTTGCTGAAAAGCATCCGAAACGTCGGGATAAATAATTTAAACAATATAAATAATAAATCGCGTTTTAATCCGGTATACAGTATTTTATTTAAATGTGTGATACTCGCGTTAATAAAAGACAATATTATAAGCTACATTATCAGCAAGTAATATAGGCTATTTTTGTTTATAGTACATCTACATTACACCCGTGCGAAGCCGGGGCGTGTTGCTAGTACTGCATATAGCAAAATTGTATTTTTGATAAGAGCAGATGATGAGATGCCTTTTTGCTATCAGTATTAAATTAATATAAAACAATTGTAATCTTAAAGTGAGGCTGAATGCAGTTATTACTCAATTATATAATAAAATACACATTAGAATATAGCTCAATAGATCTGAAACTCTTCAGCCACAAATAGCGTCTCAATGAAATTAATCAATCGGCACACGCTCAAAATAGCTGTTTCCACCGCCCTATCAATACAGATCGTACTTATCTTGGGTTAATGGAACATTTTATGATACACCATCGATTGATTACTGCCTAGTTCTGTTCCTGTTTGCTATCTCAATCACGTTAAGTGATTGGGTAAGATAAAGCAAAGCTGGTTTAGCCTTCGTAAAATTCGAGTAAGAAAATAATCAGCTATATGTTTGAAGTATTTGGAGATATGACGAAATTCAACGCAAATAATATGCCTGTATACCTAAATAATTATATAGATTGTCCATCACTCTTATGCCATCGGTTTGTGTGTTCAACCGATTCTGTCATCGATCGATCGATTTGTCTTGTTTGCCTACTTGTAAGAATTACAACCTTTGTACAAAAAAAAACTTGAGAAAAATAATTGTGTCTTAAAATACATCAGCAACTTTGTTTAATTTTATTCAATATACTTAATTTGAAAAACGATACTGATAATTTTGTTTGATTTAAGGGTTTCAAAATAAAGGTTTTTATATTTTATATAAGTTAGATTAGAGTTTTCTTTCAGAGCGTAGGGTGATTTAGCCGGTTTTCGTCCACTTAGTGGACTTGCCAGCTTATGGGCTTAAAACTAATATGTTCTACTGGCCCAAATCTAACAAAATTTTTATTGAAAGCTGATATAGTCTATTTTAGGCTTACATTAAGTAGCAAATAATTATAATTAACGTTTTTTTTATATAAAATGTTTTAGTGAAAAGTACCGATTTCGTTAGTTTTCGTCCAAAAGTGTGATGGACGGAAACTAAATACTTAACTAGTATTAGTTTTCGTCCACTCATGGACGGAAACTAAAGCAATTTTCAACGTATTTTTTATTTTTCGTCCACGATATTTGAATATATATTTATACTTGCAATACTGCTAAATTGGTGGACGGAAACTAAATATCAGACTAACTAACCATCAAAGATCATTCCATAATGATTTCAACAGAATTTTTTCGCATTCCTTATTTTAAACGACTAATCAAACTTTACTTGTATTTTTGTGTTTTCGTCCACGCGGACGAGAACTGAATATTTTGCGAAATAGGTACTTCAGTTTTTGTCCGCCTCGATTTTTAAAGTAATTCTTTAAATGAGTACGAAACACGCATTTTAATATGTTCTTTATGTCTTTACTTAGTCATTAATACCCAAAACATAAGAAATACATGCTAAAACAATAAAAAAAACTGACTGCAAAGTTAAGTTGTACCACTATTTTTTTTACATTTATGATGACATGTTTGTAGCTCGGAAACAAGCCTCAGGTAGAAGTAGCTTTTGTACTAGTTAATAAATATTTTGATTTAATAGACATGCAGATTTGACTTTAGGGTCCGTAACGAGACCAAATTTGCGCGGTTGACTTTTTTTATAATGTTATTCTACGTAAATGTTTTACAAGATCCGCGTTAGTGGACGAAAACAGGACCTGTAGGGCTATTCACGATCATTCGAAATCGATCCGCCCGGAAAGCTACGCTCTCCCACTGAAAGTTGTTTCGTATTTACCGGATATGAAAATGGTATTCACAATTCCCATAGGATTGAGCATCGGCATTCTTCGGGAAATCCCGATTAGAATCTTAGTATAAAATGATAGAAAGCTTGATATATCGGTACGAAATCTTGTAATATCGGAACGGAAAGTTTTCGAATGATCGTGAATAGCCCTACTGGACGGGATACCGGCTAAATTACCCTATTAGGACTTCAGAATTAGTCGTGCTGTGCTTACCTGTTTTGACGGGCTGGTTAGCGCGTTCGGTAGAACATCTGCCGTGCGCATCGATGAGTTGTGGATTCGAATCCCACCGGGACGACATGTTTATAATTTTCTGTAAGCATGTTTTCCCCACATCTGGTAACTTCGAGCCAATGCTCGATCAATATCGGGTGGGGGGAATATCTAAATTCCGACCGGGTAACGAACGAATAAGAAGGATGGGTGATACGATTTCACATAGACAATTACAGAGACACAAGAAAATCCTACTATTATTGTTGAGTTAAAAATATGTATCTAGTTGGTTAATTTAATAAATAAATAAACCTTTATTGGTTTTGGTATTAGTATCTGGAAGTGTATAGACGTGCAATCACCTATATTAGTGAATGGTTCTTGATATCTTAAAATTGCACTATTCAACCTTATTTATATCCATGGCGGATACGGTCTATTGCTACTAATTTGGTAACCTTTTTAGTTAATTTTTTTTTCAGGAAAGTAAGTAATCAGTCATCTGTGCCCAGTTTAAACTATTTTTCTAGCATTCAAATGTAGAAGGACCTAGAATAGGAACTTTTTTTTTTTATAGAGGGGAGTTTCAACAAACCTGAGGGCGAGATACTCTTTTAAGAGCATAGAGGCTCTTCTCGCTCCCACCTCACCGGCGGGGCTAGAATAGGAAACTAGTATAGCATTCGCCGGGGCAGCTGTTGAATACTTCAGTTTTCCCGTTGAGATCTGTAGGTCAAGACGGGCTTAGTGGGAAGGGAGCTTACTTTTTGCCCTGTGGCAATAAGGATATTCCCCCTCTATTAAAAAAAAAGAATATCTTTTACCAGTAAAGTATCCATAAATCATAAGTTCATTCAAAAATTAACTATTTAAAAGAAAACCCAGTTATGCAGTTTTTACTTTATTTCAGTGATTACTGATTACATATTAATAATAACATACAATATCTTAGCCTATTGATTCTAAAAAAAATCATTTCCAATATCGCCTTACTTAGTTATTAAACTTTTGATTAATCAATTAAAATTATCGGTTGAGTTATTCATTACGTAAAGATAAATGGAAATCGAAAACGTCATACATAAATTTGGGATTGTTTAAAGACAAATCTTTGGTATCATTAAATAAATTAAGTAGAATTATTCAAAATTAACAAACGTAAATAACATCGGAAGCCTTGAAATCGATATTGGTATTGAAATTAAAACGAACAATGAAATTGGAAACTTTGTCAACGCCAAAACATTTTCTACATACTAAATTTATCAGCTACCTTTTAAACAAACGCGTTATTTTCCTTTTTATGACTAAGGCTAACTCTCTGAATTGCAATTTTTATCATATAAGTTAACAAACAACTTTGATCTCATTTCTTACCTTAATTATAGATATATCTACTATTAATTCTAATTTTCTACTCTTAGTATTACTGGGATAAGGACAGATGTTATGCAAACATAAAAAAGATGAGCAAGAGCGTCTTGTAGATGAAATAATGCTTAAAAAATTCAAATACATACTCTAAGAATTCCTCGATACTCGTGAGGTCTGGTGATGTCTTAATGAGAATTAAGTATTAGATATTTATTGTCGGTATTAGCAAATTGATTCTGACTCTAATGATGATGAAGCTTCTAAATAAACGTGTATTACTCACAGCCAGAATGATTTTTCATAGTTCATGTCTAGATATGGTAAGGAGAAAGGTAATTTAATATTAAGTTTATAAAGTTTAGGTTATATTTTAATCTAATTTACCTACAGTGCATACGTTTATGTTTTCTATTTATTCAAAGTTAGGATAGAACTCCTTTTAAAATGGAATGATAACTACTTGAAGTAATACTGAAGTCTTTTGATCACATGAATTAAAATTCAAGAATGATCATAAGAATTAAGTACATCAAATCCAATTAATCTTAGATATAATTTAGAAGAAGTTTATTTTGAGAAACTACAAGAGTTCATTTTAGTGATTAGGTAAACGCGTGACTTAGGTTAATTTCAATTTTAATTTTGAATTATTACTAGTCTAATCAAGTGCTAGATTTAAAATTTGATAGATTAAGTATCTAAATTTAATGCGGGGTTTAATATTTCAAAATAATATGGCAATTTAAATTAAAATGAAAATCGTAATAACGATAGAAATAGAGGAAGAAGATCGCTAAGAGTATTAGAAGCTTTACTAGAATAATGGCACCGCGGAATGTACCTGTCTTCATAAAAAATTATCCTAACTCGGCTTAACTTTAATTGATTTGATTAAGATTATGTCGCATTTAATATGATTTACCTTATATTTAATATTTAACGTCACTACTTTAACATTTCTTTTAACTCCTCATCTTCTTATTGCCGATTCCTAATTTAAATTCCTCAACAGTTTCCTTAATTCCGTGATGCGGCCAATAGATGTTAAGTTGTGATGTGCGATTATATCCTATGTTTTAATGAGTTATAATATTAAAAATCTATTTTAAATACGAAGATTCACGAGCTCAATGAATCTTCACATTCAATTTTACGATTGATTTTAAATGCGATGACAAAGTTTCTCGTGTTGAAGACGATAAAAATTTCAATGGCGTCGAACTAAGTGAAGTTATACAATCGAGTGCCAACTAAGTTTAGTTGGAGAAGAATCCATAACGATTGCACGCAAATTTCATAGAGGAAGTTGCTGGTATTTGCGTGGAAACGTATGGATTCCGACAAAATTAAATCAACGAAACGTTTGCTTCAAGGCTTCCATATATAAAATTAAAATCTCTAAATAAAAACATTGGTTGTCAATACACGTTTTCAATTTACAATTTACGCAGCAGACGTAGTTCGTACCAGTTCTATTCGACCAAACCTTCTATCTCTAGAAATACAAAATTTAACGTATTTACAACCATTTTAATCCTTTTAACAAAACACTCATAAGTACCTTGCGTACGCACAGTCAAAATGTACATTCTTTATATTATATAGATGGAGGACTAGATTATTGGTGAACATAACATTATGATCAAATGATACTTATCCTTAGGGGTGTCTACGTTGACCGATGGACGACCACTACATTTCTATATATCCTTATATTGTCTGGCAGTTGCAGAGATTTTCGTTCGTTTTTCATCCAACTCATTTCACGGAATGTATAATTAAATTCTTGATACTTTTCAGGGTTGTTACTCCAACAGATTACCAATTAGTAGCTTATAACCAGACTAGTTCGAATTCGAGCGAAACATTATAGTTTAGTTTTTTTTTTGTTTTACTTAGTTTGATTACGTTGTTTTACATGATGATACATTTGCCTTTTTCAGCCCAAGGGTTGTTTTTTTTATCTGGGGCGTGTATGAGAGGATCATTTTTTTCATTTTCCTCTACGTATTCCCGCATCCTGAAACAAAAATAAAATATATTGATTAATTATTCATTAATTAAGTGTAAATGAGTGGGAAGAACATCTTTACATAATATTATTAAAATGTAAGATCCGGTGGTATTCGAATCCACGATCAATCAGAACAGACCTAACGCAGGTGTACTACCTATCGTACCAATGAGTTTGTCTTTCTTCGACACATCATCAGTTACTTTTTGGCCATGCGAAAACAGCTTAAGACCCGCTACGGAGTGAACCCAAATAAAGTATAAAGCGTGATTTTAGTATTCTATTGTTAGATATTAACGTCATTTTGTAAATATTATGTGAAAAAAACCAAACATCGATAAAGTTTAAAAGTTCAATATGAGAAACAAAATGTTGAATGTAATATCGCAACTCATATTAGAAAACATCATCGAGATAGTTTGATACATTTCAATAAACAAAATAATTTCTAGTCAAACCTTATAGTAATTAAATCTTACGTTATACACTTAACTATAACATTCCAAAATTACGACCCATGACATAGGATACTAAAATTCTCTCTATATTTAGCGTAGTTTATTTAGTATACTAAAAGTCATGAAGGCGCTTTTATTAGGCTGTGTACCTTTTGATGGCTCGTTTGAGCTTGTATGAGTAAACAGTTTTACGTCATATTTAGTTATGATCGAATATTATATTACAATTTTATGACGGTTCGTTGTACGATCTAATTTATAAGTTCGTAGACGGATAAGCTGTGACGTGAAGATTGCGTGTTTTGGAGTAAGTCTGGAGAGTTCCGAATGTTTGATAAAAATAAAACTTCTCGATCTCTGATATTCTGTAAGTGATCTATCGACCATTAATGCAGACTTCCTATATTCAACTGACGAATCATTAACTGGTCCATAAGCATATTAATTGTTATTAAGTATGATATTGGTAACTAAGTAGTTATACTCCACGTCAAAAATACCAACAAACTGGAGGAAACGGTCAGCCAGTAATGCCAAAATTGTGTATTTGACCGTTCTCCTAATATCCCGAGAGTATATAGTCGTACATATTATAGGAGTTTGTGTGAAAACTGCGTATGGTCGCACGTTGATCCGTAAGAGCATACGTCCCGGGTTCTATTCCCAGGTTGGTTATTAAGTGTTTCTCGCTTTTAAAAGTGTGGAAATGGTTGGTGATCAAAGTTTGAGAACTTGAGGGTTGTTTGACGCCCGGAAGGGGACATTAACATTGGTGGAAGTTTGAAACCTGTGCAGAAGGCACGTAAGGTGGAAAACTAACACTAGTGGTGAGTCAACAAGTTTGACTGAAATTCGTCTCGCGGACTCCTCTCATGCATGCATGGGAAGGATGCACAAGCGGGACGAGGAGGGGGGGGCGGCAGTACGCTATCGTGATCCCGTGGGCCCCATTATGGCGGCTTGAGGGGTGAGGGGATTTTTTTTTTATTTACATTATCATATTTACAATTACAAGTTATTTATACAATAGATTTGGGGCCTAAACTAAGCAAGCTTGTATCTTGGACCCCCAGTACAATAATAAACTATGAGATGTGGGATGACGTGGTTTATTTTTAAATATATTAGTTGTAGTGTAGTGCATGCTATTTTTTTTATTTTTTTATTGAAATAAGTAATTAATTATTATTATTTGTTATTGTTTGGATAATTTTTAATTTATTTTAATAATTGGGTGTTTGTGGGTGTATCTTTTGTAAGTTTTCTAATCTTATGAGATAAATTCTTAAACCGTAGGTTTGCTACTATTTATATCTAAAGAAGACACTCCGTGTCATCGTATGACTTATTTTGGAGCCATTTCTTTAATTTAACTCTAGCGACACTTTCTGTACAGATTTTTATATTGGCGGCATTCACTATTTTATTCTATAGAAAATAATGTAGGAAAAAGGGATGCCTTTGTGCGAAGACAGTTTTAACTTTTGGTACAGGAATATTGTATTGATTTTTTTTTTAGGAGTTTGTGTGAAATTATTAATTTATATATTTCTTTTACATATTGTAGATTTTTTATACATATTGTACTGTATATATTCTTAATTCAATGAAATATATTTCTAAAACGTACGTTGTTTTAACGAAATAAAAATTGTATTCATGTTCAGTGTTGGGTTGCGATTCGTTTAAGTTTACACATTTAGATCACAAAGGTCATGATTTATACACATTTAAACTAATTTATGACAGTTTTGATATTTTTATAAGCGCCGATCCACTTTATCTATGTTCAATACATCCTAAAATACAACATATATTTATATTTAAATAAAATACTGTATACCGGATTAAAACGCGATTTATTATTTATATTGTTTAAATTATTTATCCCGACGTTTCGGATGCTTTTCAGCAACCGTGGTCGCGGGAGACTGAAAGATGACAGTTGTCTTATATTTGAAATGTCACAAAGTTGCCATATTTAATTCAATTAAATTAAAAAAAAAAAAAATCTATTAATTTAGGTATTGTTGATCGAAGAATTTAGGTAACACAATGTACACCTATGAATGTGAATAAAAAATAATACATATTAAATTACTAATATTACTAATATTAAATGCTTCTAATTTTACATTTACTACCAGTTCACAAATCAAGGGCGTAGAGCGTTTTAATCCGGTATACAGTATTTTATTTAAATGTGTGATACTCGCGTTAATAAAAGACAATATTATATATTTATATGTATAATGAAAACTGAGATCTAAGTAGAACTACTCCATTTCCCTCTAATGGAAACACTGAGTGATTCAGCAAACAGTAATTGTGTATAACGAGACGTCTCAGACAAAGCACGGAACAATTAGTTACTCAAGAAACCAAATCTACATACATACATAATGAAACTCTTTCTTTGAATGGGTTACATCATTGCGCTTTAGAGTTTCGATGAACCATAAACATTTACTTAGGGCCCTAGGGCAATAAGTGAGCAGACGACATGGTTTTATTTGTGGCTGTCCAACTGTGTATGTTATTTATAATTTCATTCCTACGTTAACGCATATTCAGAGTCTCATCTGAAAGTCGCTGCTTTGCTGATGAGTGATGTCCTATTTGTCATAATTTTATTGTATTATTATTTTATAAACTTGTGTTCAACTAAGTGTATTATAAAGGTGGCCAATAAAAGTCTTATCTATCTATACACCATCTTGTACGAAGAATTGTGGTACTATGAATTAATGACCGTTCATCAGATATTATGAATGTGAAAATCCAAAAATAAATACTTGAGTTGATTATTTATACGTGTTTTTCAACTCCCAGTTGAAAGGGATATCTATATTTCACTGACCCTGATCATCATAGATGCCGTGAAGTGCAGAACACGGTTTCAATTTCAACCTATTTTATTCTTAATATCTCCGTAGCGAATGATCTACCATCAAATGATCCTGATATAAAAATGATATCTGATATAGAAAAAGTAGCAAATATATGCTAGTTTAATTATCAACAAAGTATACACGACGCTAATTGTCTTAAATCATATTGTATTACAAAGCCTCGCCAATCCTATTTATATCAGCTACTGTTCACGGTAAACAATGATGTACACATATGTAGTTCTCCTATGCAAGGTACTTCTAGACCGTATCATCAAACATTCTGCCTCCATATTATCAAGCATACCAACACTTCTAGACATGATGAACTTCATACACACATATTTCACGCCCCTTTCCCATTGGAGTACCTAGGCAGAGATTACGGACATCCATATGCTCCTATCCTTTCATACCATTTTTGATAATTCCACTTTCATCACTGCTTTCATACACCCTTGTCGGTTCCGAGTACAGCATTTGGCTATAAATAATTCAGATCAATATCAAAATTCTATTTTTTACAACTACCAAACTGCATGATCAAAGCGTCATTATATAAATTAATTCAAACGAAACGATAACACACAAATTCACCAATTATTAGCAATTATAATTAAAATTTCCATGTCACAATGTTAGTTACCGTACTCCTCCGAAACGGCTTTACCGATTTTTACCAAATTTTATATGAGTATTCAGTAGGTCTGAGAATCGGCTACTATCTATTTTTTATACCCCTAAGTGATAAGGGTTGTTCACCCTTTTTTTTATTGACGAAATTTTTTGTTTTTATTTTTTTATAATGTGGCATTAAAAATACATGACAACCCTAAATTATCACTCTTCTATTACCAACCCCTGCTTTTTTTTGTCAAAAAATCTAGACGGGGCGGGTCGCTACTAAAATATATAATTATAGTCAGACGTATTTTTGATGTAACATACATAGCATTAGTTTTAATTTTAAAAAATACGTGACTTCGTGACGATTGCGATCCAATAGTAATTTATACCGGGCAATGTAAATAAGACCACTGAAGCGTCAAAGCGATATTAAATCTTGGCGGCACTAAAACTTCATATAAGTTGTATAAATGTAGACAGAGATCGTATTGGTATTGCGACAGAAAGGAACGACCCCTACGTTAAGCTTGCTACGAAAAATCGATAACAAGCCACTTGAAATAATGACTTTTGTTAACGCGACTATTCCATATTAAAATGAAAGCATTTTTAATAATACTAGGTGGCTAGCAATTATTAACGCTTCGCAGCAGGGACTGAAACCGGTTAATTTTTATTTTCCAAAATACGTGTCTGACTGAGATACCGTGATATTACTTTTTAAGACTAAACTTACCACAGTATTTTTTTTCAGTAAATATGAACAAAAACGAAAGAATATTAACAAAAACCTTTATTATACCGGTATAACTCTCATTGTAAATTAACCGGTATTCAGTCCTTGCTTCGCAGAGGCATGTTGGAGCCAAGTTAGCATTACCAAAAATGAAAATTCATGCTTCGACAAAACCTCAAATCGACTAAGCGGTTGCTGATATCTGCTCAGAAACACGAATGCCATTTGAGTTGCTCCATGGGAGCTTCGCTCAATCCGCTTCAATAATATAATTATAATTAATTTTATCAAGATAACAATGGTATAAAATATTAGCAGATTATAATAAAACTAAAAATTAAACTCATACCAATGATTGAGTGTCCATTTCGTCAGCCAGCTTAGAAGACTGTTAGTATTATGCCTATAGTACATCAGGGACGCTTCCCACTTTCGTGGCATGGTAGTAAGAGTAAGTTTCGTGTATCAGTAGCAGCTTCCGCTATTAAACATGCCCAATGCACTACGGGCTTCTAAGCTACTAAGGACTAACAGTCTTCTAAGCGTGTTAACTCCAAAGGGATATCATGACAACCGCGACAAAATTTTGTCTACCGTTTTCTCGTGTTTTAATCAATTATCTCTTTATTTCTTCCGGGTCTAACAAGACAATTTCACTTAAAACTCGACTTTTAATATCAAAAATAGATATATTTGTTGATCGAGATTTCTTTTCTATCAAAATTGTCGATGTCAAGATGTAATATATAGAGATAGCTTACATCTTAGTTTGTCTTCTCTCGTCCGCGAAATATCTCGTGGCGGTCATGCTAGGCCGGCAGTACCTCCGCATGCATAACAGGATTCTAAACGCGTTATATAAGTACTATACCTACGAGTATAGTAAACCCGAATCATTTTTAATGTCATTTGGGTGAACGTTTTGAGGAAGTAAAACGCGAATTGCTGATACGTTTCGAGTAATTTGCAGAAAGACTGGTCACGGGAAGCCATTATTACTCTGTTGTCTTTGTGAACATCCGCTTAGATTTAAGGCAATAAAATATGTTTGAATAAATTTAAATTATATTGGTATAATTTTGTTTCGATGCATCGCCGAGGTTATATCATATTCAATAATATTTTATCCTATTCATAAAGTTTTTACCGTCTTCGTGGGTCAGTGGAAGCGATGCGTTTAACACCGATGGTCGTGGGTTTGACTCCGGTGAATCCGGAGAAAAACGATGAGTGAAACAGACACAGAAATGAGTTTACTCCGTGCCTCACTAGCAATTTACTTATAAATATTTTAGAACGTCAATAAAATAAACCTATGACTGAAATTCCTGCACAAAAATAATTCGATTTGAGATACAGATGGGTACCTATGTTATTATAGAAACGGAATTATATTCATCAAGTAATTTTATTAAGAGCTCAGTTCTACCGCTGAGTAGTCATGAATAATTCAGTCCAAAGACAAACAGGGCTGTTTTATAATCCAATATTTTTTCCAATCTATGTAACAGTTGTGCATGTGTTTGTACAAGCTTCTATATAGTTTAACCTATCACAGTATCTTTATTGTTTTATGTAAGATATAGACAAAAGAGCGATAGGAACTTGATGGTAGGTGATACCTCAGAACATCAATGATGGGCTGTCGACTTTTTGTTTTATTTGGATTAACCAAAAATCCATAGATCCATCGAAATCAAAACGCGATTCGACACGATTTTCATCTGTGAACCATCTATGAACGGTGGTTTATCCTTCCCACTCGCTTAATGCCCGAAAGAATAAAATACTTAGATCATTAATCAATTTTTTTTATCTTTATGTCTTTACGTAAAACAGTAGAATTAAAACTGTAAATTGAAAATGTTTACCTTAAATGGAGAGGGGACGATTAACGTTTTGTACATTTTTGTATATCTGTTTGTTCAGGCTAATCTCTAAAGATACTTAACTGATTTTTATATAAATAATTTGTTTCGTTGTCGGAAAAAAGGTAATTTTCATTTAAATTGGTAGTTTGTTTTGATATAACGCCCACGCGAACGATGGAGATGTCGCTAATTCAAAATAAAACATGGATTCTGTGATTTTTTTAACTACTATGTACTTTAAAAATTACAATGTACCTATGTCATCTAAAATTCACATCAGCAACGAAGCGTACCTATTTATTCTAGTCCAATAAAAAATAATTAAGTCAATTACATGACTTCATGTCTGAGTAACGGGAAAATGTTTTAATTAGATAATGTTAATTAACGCGTGTTTCCGTATTTGTGTTTATAATAAAACGTATGTAAATAAGTCATGTACTTTTGACATCGGCTGAAACTGACTCCGAGTGTAAAGATTCGCAGTATTATACACTGCTGGTAGGATATATAAACAAATAAATCAATTAAAGCGGGATACTGCAATGGTGATCAAAATTAAGAGCATCTCATGTTTCTCCCTCTCATACTGTGTCTGTTAGTAAAAGTGAAATGTTTTTAATGTGGGATAAGTTAGCATTGGACCGCAATCCTGCCTGATGGTAGGCGCGGATGTGGTCTAAATGGGAGCATGCTTATTTAGTCATGACAATCAATAATAATAATTAATGATGCGTTGGCGATCTATTTTTTACTTCGAACATTCGCTCGATAAGCTGAAACCGAATCGCGTTATATTCAAATTTCATCCGATGCCCGAATTGAAACACTGAGAAAAGCATGTTTACAGAAAATATAAACTTATCAAACTCAGTAGGATTCGAACCCCTGACCCATCGATATGCAAGATATGCATCAACCAATACGTCAATGATCCCATTAAATATTTTCAATTGGAATCGGGTCTGGAATGTTTATATCTTTTGGGTATATTTTTAATTGTAAAGAAATTGCTTTGGCCGACCAAACAAATGACACAAATGTCTGATCAACTTGGCCCTTAAAATGCATGATCTGTAAAACAGACACAGAAATGTGTCTGCCCTACTAGGGTGCTATGAAATTCAAAATCAATTCCAAAAAAACAGTCGCGAAGAACGGATTACTATCTCACTGAATATCAAATTTATATGTTTTGTCGGTTAAAGGGCGATAACTTATCATGAGATTACTTATGAGCAACATTATGCGGGACTGTCCCCTATAATCCGGGACAGTTTGCTACCTTACCCTTATCCTGAGAAATGTTTGGATGCTTCTGAATTATTAGGACAGTCTATGTTATGTTTGAAATGTTTCCTATTATTATGATTACCTATTACTTTTTTTATGTTAGATATCTACAGACGAGCATGAGGTTCACTTGATGATAGGTGATACCTCAGCCGCAGAACATCATTTAATGATGCGCTGTCGAACTACTTTTTACTTCGAGCATTCGGAAATCCATAGACTGAAACCGAAACGGTGAACGGTGGTTCGGTCGAAACTCGGTCGGAATTTCAATATTTCAACATGCTTACAGAAAATTATAATCATGTCGTCCCGGTGGGATTCGAACCCCCGACTCATTGATGCGCACGGCAGGTGTTCTACCGAACGCACCAACGAACCCGTCCATAATCATAATATCTGAGACTTCTTAACGATATTTTGATTACTTAGGACGTTTCATGCCTCGCCAATAAAATATTTAATACCTCTTTATGAATAATATAACGCCTGCGGAAAAAAACGTCATTTTATTTCTTTTGATGTTACCACCAGTTCGCTATTATCGTTGATATTTATTGAATATATTGAAAATATATTTACCTATTTGAAATAATATAATCTTTTGTGTTTTCAAAAAATATTAATTCTTCAAGCTTGAAATAGTTGGAGCAATAATGAAAGAGCCTTTTAATTTGAAAATGTTAGAATATTCTAATAATTCGGAATATTACTCACAATAAGACAAATTGATAAAGGTCCAATATATAAGACAATAATTATTTCTGATAAGCGTAAATAAATACTGGAAAATATAACCAAAAGCCATGTTTCAGGCGGATAAGGCACAGAAAAAGATCATCTACTGCTCTGCAAATAAAACGATCAGTGAAACAGACACATAATTAATATGTCTGCCCTATACTTGACTATTATTTTGTTACGTAGATATTTTACGAGTTTTTATTATCACAGCGTGGAGCTTTTTTGGTGGTAGGTGATACCTTAGCCGCATGGCATCAGTCAATGTTGCGTTTTTGACCTATTTTTGACTGAAACTCTAAGTCGCAATATGCACTACACAGGCATCTATGAATGGTGGTTCGTTACCCGGTCAAAATTCCCATACTTTTAATTTTTTTATTCCATATACTTAAAAGGAATTTAATAAGACCTAATTAAAAATTCAAAATCAGTTTTCTCAAAATGGCAACCGTGTGTGTTGACACTGTATTGCTTAACAGCATCCATTTTGCCTTTTACATATAATCTGTGTAGATATAGGTGCAGTGCATTTCCACACAAGATTTATATCAAATCCGAATATTGTGTAGGTCACGTATTCAAATGATTTAGCCATATCCTTCGACATAATATAAAAATGCACATATTTTGTATCCCAACATTATGCGTAGGTATTATCGGTTTTATTCGGTCGCCGGTATTATCATTGTTTTGTCAATACTCGAGCCAAAAAGAGTTTTTCAAATATTGAATTAAGCGGGACAATTTAAACGAAATAGTATTCAATATAAATATACCATCGTATATGGTACATCTTCCATTATTTTAACAATGATTCAATTTTTTCATAACATTAGAGAAATACATAATTTAAACAATATAAATAATAAATCGCGTTTTAATCCGGTATACAGTATTTTATTTAAACATTAGAGAGAGTAGTAGTTATGTATATAATATAGTACCTATACAGGTTACTGCACTGTATAGCTGTATACAGTTTTAGAAAATTAATTTCGATGAATTAGGCTCCACTCTTGTTTCTCAATAATTCGCAAATAATAATAATATATAAGGAAAATAACCTTATAAAATAATGCTTAGTTAAATCTCTATCAAATTAATAAATATGATTTATACAGAATGTCCTATAAAAATAAAAAAAATACAATAATAGAAGATTAGCTACATACTTAAATTAAAAACAAATATAAATACAGAAAAAGCATGTCCTCACGATGAATAAATCTCCCCTGTACCCATAAAAATCAGAGCACCACATACATACACGAATATCAACCATAGGCCATTAGAAACAAGCACTAAAATCGACCGCACTCACGTACCACTCCCGCCCGAATGGCCCAATATGGCACACTCCACATTACGTCACCGCACAATTAAATTTTTCAAAAAAGGAATGCAATTACTCACGCAGCAATGCTTTTCGATAGCGGCCAGCGTTCCATGGAGGCCTGGTACTTCATGTTTTCGATCTGCTTTTTCAGTGCCTCTTTGTCCATGGTTGCGAGAATACTGGCGTCCATCGCGCAGAATCTGTGGTATAAAACACCCACACACAGGTAAGTATCGTATTCACGTATTGGTTACTCTGTGAGCGCAGAGACGTACAGTCGAAGGATCAAGTGCATATAGCTTATAATAAAAATTAACTTATCAGTCTACCATAATCAAATATGTATATTTCGTTGCATGCAGTTGTATTGAGATTCTCACTTTAAAGATATTAATAGAGACATTTCATATTATTTGTTTACCATATATGTATTAATCAACATGTTTGTCTTTTGTTGAAGTCAAGTAAAACTTAGATCATGAAATTTTAGATTTGAATTTGGAAAATTTTAATAAGAATTTTGTATTACAGATATTATATTATTATGTATAAAAATCTTAAAATTAATATAATAATTTGCTTTTAGGATCTTTTACTTTATTTTGTGTGAATCAAAAATACGCTAAAACTCCAAGGGGGTCATTGAAAAGCTATCAGCGTATCTTGTCTGTGTTTATTCATAATACTTTGACATGAATCTCTTAAAAGTCGTAATGTCTAAGAGCTATTAAGGTGTGTAACGTAAATATAATTGTTTTTAATAAATGCATATTGATTATTTTTGCGAAACTTAAATCTTAAAATTTTGATTTGAAATAAATAAGTCAGGGCTTACTTATTATATAATATTATAGTTTAAGAATAAGAATACGAATTATATACGCGTTATTGTGTGAAATAACTGATTTTATTAGGTATTCATTTTATTGTAGTATCGGTTGAATAAAAATACTTCATACAAAAATGATAATAATGATTTAATTTCAACAACGACTCTGACGTTATAATTGTAATAATTTATTTATTTTCATTAAGAAGCAATCAAGGATCAGAAACACATCTCTTTCCGAATGTACACAAGCCATCTCGCTTACACTGTAAGGGGATCTTAGGGTGTGCGTAGACGATGCGCGCGCACGCTGTTACAGTTTCTATGACAACCCTACGCACACTACAATCATTTTGCGCAAATTTAGTTAATGTACGGCCGTAATGGAAAATAAGCTTTAATTATAAATTCGTAAGGTTGTCTTTTAATTGATCCAGAGCGTGTAAAATTAATGAATTAGGCGTAATGCCCGGTAGTCGGCCGTGTTTTGTATCGCATTATTCTTCATGCGTTGTACTTGAGCCAAGTGCACCATCTGTTAAAATTAGGTGACGCATTTATGACCATTATTGTGTGCTAGGAGAGACTATTTTAGTTTGGATTGGAAGTAATTTAGGATGTGGACTTATTGATGCATCGAATCGTCTACTATAGTATTTTATTTTCATTCACTCAAATGATCATGATAATAATATGGATAATTGTCATCTCATGATGTTAATTTTGTTTTTATTTCATTATTATTTTATCGATATATGTATATTATATCTTATATATATTTTATTGATTTAATAATATTTGTATGTGTAATAATTTTTTTTAAATTTTTAGATCAACCTATTTCAACCAACTATTAATTCTGTAACCAATTTATGATCGTCTATGAAAATATCCTGATTTATAATGAAACTTAAAAAAAATGTTATATTTTATAAGAAATTGCATAGTGCATGATGGTTAAAATTGGGAACAAAAAATTACAACTGGCAAAATGCTGTTACAGTGACACCCATATTACATATTCCAAATTGCGTGACACTGCATTCGTCGTCGTAGTTTCAGAGACTTTCTGAGTAGGAGTGGTATCATCAATTAGTACTGTTATTTGCTATAGGCTCAAATTACCATTGTAAGACTTTATTTATGTCCGATATTGACAGATAAGGGTGTGGTTTGGTTGATGACATAAAATGATCCCACAAGTCATCAGAGATGCGGTGACGACCTATCACTTTCAGCATTCGGAAATTCATGGAATAACAACTCACGCAGTAGCGTCACCACCATACAACCCCAAAAGCTCAGCTTGCCGAGTTTATCGTAATACGTGTTTATATAAAACTTATAAATAACGTAATCATATAAGTTATATTATATTATTAATATAATATTTAAGGCATTATTACTATTCTTATTATGGTTGCATTAATAGGCAAGCCGGGCTTTTGAGCTTGTATGGAGGTCTTGCCACTGTACTCACGATATTATTAACTATCTTATGAGTAACAATGGAAGCGACCAGACAAGAAAAAACGTTTCCACAGAAATATATATAAATAGCACACACAACGAGAATTATATCATCAACCATACAAAATAACGGCCTTATTAATAAATGAATTATAAGCTTGATATAGTTAAAATATGTTTTGTTTCTTTCGTTCAGAAGTCTTTTTATATTCGATAGCGGTAGATAAAACATATTTTAAATATATCAGGCTTATAATACGTTTATGAATAAGACCTAAGTGTATAACCATAGGAGTTTGATTATTATAAATAGACCCTTATATGTCTTTTGATCATGATATGGTATCGAGATGATCATCTCGCTGTATAATTGTTAGTATTGAAGTTAAGTTAGTTATTGGGGCGTTTGGTAGAGCACCTATCTTGCGCACCGATCGGTCGCGGGTTCGAATTCCACCGGGACGACATGTTTTAATTTTTTGTAGCCTGTCTTCCCCAAGTTTGGTCACTTCGTGCATTAAACGGGTGGGAGGAATATCGAAATTCCGACCGGGTAACGAACCACCGTTTATCGATGGAAAAACCCTGAAGTGCACATTGCGCGTTTCGGTTTTATGGATTTTCGAGGAATTGAAGTAAAAATAAGGTCGAAAGCAACATTTACTGATGTTCTGCGGCTAAGGTATCACCTACCATCCAGTGAACCTCACGCTCGTCTGTCGATATCTAAAAATAACTTTGAACGTATCGCATGTTAGCGTTAAAACTACATAAAATATGCCTGTCAGCACATGCGTAATGAGTAATTAGCACTACAACTAAATTGGCCTGGTAACAAATTACCACAGACGATGCACTAGGCTAACTCTGTTAATTGCTCAATGTTTTGTTTAAGCTTCTTGTTAGAATTAAGAGAAACTCGATATTTTGATGGATGCTGCGTATAATTAAAAAAAAACTGACTATTCAAAGTATAAATCGAACCTAAGTAAAATCGGATGTCCAATGTCCATAGGCGGTGGTGATTACTTATCATCGATAACCCATCTGTTTTGTTGTCCACTGTGTAATAAAAAAAAGATCTACATTATTAATGTAAAATGAGAGAACATGACTAGCAAAAAAAGATACAGTAAATTATGATTAAATAATAATAATTATGTAGTTCTACTATTAAAAAATCATTTCCTGTCAGTTCTCCTTTAAGGCTGGCTCGACATTATTAGCTCACGTTTACGCTCACGAAAACGTTAAAGAATTGTTTTTTTTTATAATATAGGTTGGAAAAAGAGCCGGCGGCTCATCAAATGTATAGTAAACACCACCAAAACAGCAAAAAAAGAGGACTTGCAAATGCATTACCGGCCTTTAAACTGCATAGTCCTTTTATACATATTCAATAAATGTTATCCAAAAACATAGAAAAATATATAATAATCTTTATACGGTGAAAAGAAACCATTTCGCATTCAAAATCATTAATATTCTCCACCATTGTTCTTTGTACATGTTTCTATTATTATTTCCGTAAAGAAAGTAAGAGTTCAATGGTTCATGTGATTGTGATTCTCCTAATGTTGCCACATTTTTGCATTTAACCGCTACGTTAACCTTTTTTTGAAGTTCACATACCTACGTGCGGAAATAAAATATTTTTATCACTTCTCACATAAAATTAGGCACTTAAAAAATAGCTATGTTTTTTTTTCGTATGGAATCTCACTGCTAGACCTAGTGGCTTCGGCAGCTCAACGTGGACAAGATTGCTATGAGAGTAGCTATGAGAGCTCTTTGGTGATTTTATACTAATTGAATTCCTAAATAAATATATATATATATATATATATATATATATATAAATCTCGTATCATGGTGTTTTTAGTCGCACTCCTCCAAAACGGCTCGACCGATTTTTATGATTATTCTTATTATCTATATTTGGTAGGTATCATATAGGTGGTAAAGTATATTTCATACTGCAAGGTAATTAAGGTGTCCCTATCCAGATTCTCGTTTTCTTCATAAGTTAAGCTGCTAGTAAATATATAAAACTCTGCGGGATACACACTAGCGATCCATCGAACCACACAAGGCGCCATGAAGCCCTAACTTAATTAACTTCAGTTACAAGAATATTCACAGCTGGATCATAAAATACAAACATTGGAAGACTAAGCAAACTATAGATTAAATGAAGCACTAGATGAAATTGATGAAGATTTAAGTGGAGACAGACAAATGGCGCTGGTTGCTGCTAATTTGACGTAATTGTATGCAGCGGACAGCTCTCGCGTAAATTGAATTTGTTTGCGGGTCTTGCAGGGCTTGTCTAGACAGGAAACTTTGAAGGAAATATAGCAAACTGGCTATTTCAATCTAAATTGGTCCACGTTATGCCAAAATGTATCATCAAACCATTATATATATGAGAAAATCGCAGTATTTATGAGGAATGATGACGCGCTTGAAATGTCTAGTTTTATATGTAACAATGCTAATCCCACGCAATATCATAGCGCTGAAATTAGAATATTTATGATAGCTTCAATTAAAAAAAGATTCGAATTCTTTTTATTTGCTACTTAATAATACTAATAATTTTATAATACAGGTCCCATTTTCTTGATTTGGCAAGCAGTGACTTATTTTTCCACTTGACATAACTACTGAATAAATATATATGTAAAAATTAAGAATAGAAGCATATTAATCTTCTTTGTTATATTTTGCAAATAACGAAAAAGAAATTAAATACTATTTTTTAATTTATTTAATAAAAAGAAATCGGTTCTTCGTCATCCAGAGATTCTACAACAAATTCTCCTTTGCCTTATATATATTTTATATTCTAATCGAATATGAGTAGAACCATCTCTAAAAACGTTTAATGTGATGTTATACTTTGGCATAACTAAATTCATCATTGTAAGTGAATTATTGAAAAGTTTCTAAGAAACCGCCTGCGCTCAGTTGTATCTGCTTTGCATTTAGCACTATGAGTTCTGCACATAAAGTGAATTTCCAAGTCCCCTATTGTCGCATGGGGCATACTCATTTCTGAGCCTGTTTCACTGATCATTTTTCTTAACAGGCAAAAAGGTGATCAGCCTTTCGTGCCCAGCCCAGCTGAAACATATCTTTTAAATCTTGTTTCCCTGGGATTCGAACCCAGGTCCTTCGGTTATAAACGCATTGTGCTTACCAATGTGCCACAGAGGCGGTCAAGGAAGTTTGCAAGAAATAATATTGAAAAAGACTTCTACCGATTAGGATAAAGAAGTGATCACCAAGCAGGATCCTTTAAGTAAAATAAAATCCATAAAACAGACAAACATATACAATGTATATTGTATATACTCCATGGTGGGGACCATTGGACTCGGAAATTTATAAAACTTTTTTTCTAAATGCCTTGATCAACTTATTGGCATACTCTTCACTGATCAGACACCTTTAAAAAAAAAATTGTAGATTAAGACCATCAGACCTTAACGGATTTTTGTCTTCAGTGTCGAATTTCAATGGGTCGTTGGTTCGATTTTCATCAAATCTGACATGCTTATAGCCGTTATAACTGTTACTTTCCTACTTATTGGAGCGGAGTGAGCGAAGCTCCCATGGAGCGATTCAAATGGCATTTGGGTTTGTGAGATCTTAGCAACCGCATGGCCAATTTGAATATTTTATGTCATTACGTTAAGCAAATGACAGGTATTGTCGAAGCCTGAATATTCATTTTTGACACATAATTTTTTTTATATGCCGAAACTTTGGTAATGTTAACTCCCATCCAATATGCTGCTGCAAACCTCTGGCACTAGCTAGTGTGTTGTTTATTCTTATTTCTTGTATTATTGAAGGATAGGAGAGTGGCAAATGCTTCTTGTATCCCGAAAATCTATCTTATTATTGCCAAGTCGTGGCAATCCGTAACCAAATGTATGAAATGAATTCAAAAATGTTTTGATCATTTTTTTTAAAAAAAGGTCGTTTTAAAAATTATTATTGAAATAAAAATGAAATAGCTCATCCGACAATTTTAATAGCGATTTCATTAAAATATTTAAAAATGGACTTAGGTATGTAAGGAATATATTTTCACAAATGAGAGCAAGATGCTTAGATGGTGTTAAGACATTTTACGTGTATTTTTATTTGAATAAATAACAGAAGTTTCGTTCACATTTTAGTTACAATAGCACATTTGGAACCATCGATGGGAATGGGATTACAAGAAACAAGTCTAGTTATAACGAACTGTAATTTGAATGGAATTCTCATGCGGGTCAAATGTTCAATTAATTGTTAGGAAATGGGTGTAAATAGGGCTGTCACAAACCACTTCGAATTAAATTAGGTGAAGAATTAAGAAATAAATTGATAAATATTGCCTATTGTTTAAAAATCAGACAACTGTCATCTTTCTGTCTCCCCTTGATGGTTGCTGAAAAGCATCCGAAACGTCAAGGTAAATAATTTAAACAATATAAATAATATATCGCGTTTTAATCCGATATACAGTAATTTATTTAAATATAGTCTTATGTTTCTTGCTGATAATGACGCTTTCTATTGGTGAAAGATTTTTTAAAATCAGTCGATTAGTATTTGAGTTAAATCGTGACAAATAAACAAATCTTTCCTCTATATAACATTAGTTTAGATATTTAATGAAAAAAAAAGTCATGTAAGAGATGATGAAACGGGAAATATATTTGTATCTTTCGTAAGTTAAATAAAAATTATATTGAAAATGTTGTCCAATTTTTCGATAGGTCGTTGAACAAAAAAATCATTTTCATGTTTCGAGATATTTTTTAGGTTTAAATATGAGATAAGTTTAAATATATTTTTTATGGTTCGATTCTTGTCGTAACAGTGATGTTGATGAAGACGTTAACATCAAACGAGTATTTAGATCTTTGTTTACACTTAGTCCAACATATGGCACAGAAATCTTGTAATGTTTTTGGAATGGACAAACAAAACATCGAATAAATGACAGATAAAGTTAAAGTGGAATTAGTTATTTTGAATTTTTGTTTTTACAACAATTTTACAACTATTCTATGCTATTCAAATTTTGGAATATTTATTTTTATTTTTTCTTACTGAATTACTTATTCATATTGACTATAGTTTAGAGTATAAATGTATGAATATTCAACTTACAATTTTTATACTTCTGAGATGATAAAAATAGACTTCAACAGCAAAAATAGATGATGAACCTGAAAAATGAATAATATAAATTAAGAACACTTTTGTTTTACAATTTTAACTTTATTATTTTTACTTAGACTTATTGATCTTATGTACAGCATTTTTTATAGGTCATTGACCATTGGCACTGACTTCTCTAACTTGGGCTTACTGACTCAGGGCCTTATAGGATATATAGGACATAGCTTTTTGTCATCTAACTAATGCAAAATAAACATTAAACTGTAATTATTTCAATGTAACATGAAAAAAGTATTCATCATATTTTCTCGTTGGCGCGTTCGGTAGAACACCTGTCGTGCGCATCAATGGGTCGTGGGTTCAAATCCCACCGGGACGACATGTTTATAATTTCCTGTAAGCATGTCTATCCCACGTCTGGTAACTTTGGCCATTGATTGGGTGGGAGGAATTTGGAAATTCCGACCGGGTAACGAACCAACGTTCGATCGAAGATCGGAAAACCGTGAAGTGCATATTGCGCGTTTCGGTTTCAGTCTATGGATTTCCGAATGCTCGAAGTAAAAATTAGGTCCACAGCGCATCATTGATGTTCTATGCCTGAGGTATCACTTACCATCAAGTGTACCTCATGCTCATCAGTCGATATCTGACATAAAAAAAATCACAGTTGTTCGATTTTGTATATTTGTACTATGATACGACATAATACGATATATTAGTACTGATAGAGTCGTAGCATATGATATTTTAGTTGCAATTAATGCTCACATGAATATTTACGAGTAAAAAGAATTTCTATATTTTTTATCTTTATAATCATAAAAAATTTAGGATTTTCGTTCATATTTCGTCATTTTTTAATCGAGCTAAGCTCCGCTTTTGATGATACCTTAGTCATCAATCAACCAAATTCTGGTAGAATAGCTTGTTAATATATTTAAAATTAATAACATACCTTCTCCTTAATCTCTTCTCCTTAAGGACACATCAAAAATATTTTTTTAGATAAATATATTCACGGTTATCGCTAACACAACTTTTTAAAACAGACGTTCAACGACAAATGCGGATAATTTAATTACGGCTAATTCTATTACGGACAAAGCCTTACCTAATGCACACATATACACAGATAGGGCTGCCGTCGGTCGGTTTAAACAAAATTTATCAAAACAAGTAGTGTATTTTACAGAAAATAATTAATTATATAAGTATATAATAAAAATATTGTAGATATGGAAATAGATATAAGATAGATAGTTTATGCAAGTAGATATTACTCTCTTTGAAAATTGTGATTTTCATTGGATTCGTTTAGCATTATATTTATTAGGAAAAATGGGAAAAATAATTTAAACAATATAAATAATAAATCGCGTTTTAATCTGGTATTCAGACAGTATTGTATTTAAATATGTGATACTCGCGTTAATAAAAGACAATATTATGTGCACTAGCTTTCTAATGTTGAAAGAATTTTTAAAATCGGTCTAGTAACAAACAATTTTTTCCCTGTATACATATTATTTTTTGTTTAAATTTTAGAAAATCACATTGAATAATATTGTATACTTATGCATATCGACGTAAGTTTTATTATTAAAATTATATTGTATTTATTTAATTGTGTGTGCAATTACCGTTTTTCATTTAAATAAGTTACATCTCGACATTTCTTTGTAAAGAACAGGTGTCAACCCTTAGGTAACAACTATAGATATATACGCGTATAGAACTGAAATATTATCACGTTTAATCGTCTGATAGTAGAAAAAACTGATATAATTAATCAATAGTTAATATTATTTTCTATTAACGACTGTTCTACTAAAGTATGGCTTAGTGTAGTATGTATTGTAAATATTATAACATTAGGATTGATGTGAATATACTTGAAAATGAGTTACATTAAAAGAATGGTAAATAATTGTCTATCTGTCTGTTTGTTCACGTCTATCTGAAATGCCTGAACAAATTTTCATTAAATTTTCACAAAAAACTCAGTCTGGAGTAATATGGGCTTCGTTTCATACAAAACAGATATCAGGAAGAAAAGTTATCGTCATTATAGATAATTTAAAAGTCACCCGTAACTATGCAAATACATAAATTAGAAAAAATGTAGCGCTGCACGCGAATTCGTCCGCTTGAGACCAGCTGGTATCTAACATTTACTAATATTATAAAGAGGTTTAATTATTAATATAATTATTAATAATAGATAGATAGATAGATAGATAGATAGATAGAACATTTATTTTGAAAAACACCACTGAAGCTAATACTTAAAAGAACTTAATACTAAAGTTGAACAACATTATTATACAAATAAATAATTGAAAAAATAACTTTAATTTAAATAGAGTGGTGCCCCCAAAAACGGAATACCACTCAGCATACGTTGGGGCTCAGTATAAGCCCCAACACTGATTTTCAGTGGTTCCGGTGGAGGGGCGCGCTGGTATATTTGTTTGTTACGATTTAACTCAAAAACTACTCGACCGATTTTAAAAATTCTTTCACCAATAGAAAGCCACATTATCAGCAAATAACAAAAGCTTTCTTGTGTATAGTACATATACATTGCACCCGTGCGAATCCGGGGCTTTGTGCTTAACAATTGACAAAATAAAAATAGTTTTTGCATAAACTTTAAACAAAATAATTGAGAATAAAATCACAGTATAATATTTAAACAAAACAATTAATAACTACCAAACAATTGAAAAAAAATCAATGATTTTTTTTAAATTATTGCGCTCTAACGCATTTTTTGAAAAGTTTTTGATACTATAATACTATTACACAGTCACATTTTTAAAAATAGCGCAACACAAAATACACCAAAATGCTGTCAGTCTAAGAAAATGTTTTCATTTATTATAGTACTAGCAACGCGCCCCGGCTTCACACGGGTGCAATGTAGTTGTACTATACACAAAACATAGCCTATGTTACTCGCTGATAATGTAGCTTTCTATTGGTGAAAGGATTTTTAAAATCGGTCCAGTAGTTTTGGAGTTTATTCATAACATACAAAAAATCAAAAATACAAAAAATACAAATCTTTCTTAGAGTATAGATTTCTCACCTATAATAATTTTGTTTTAAAGTAGTATTGGTCACTGGTAACTATCGCACAGCCAACGATGTACACTTGTCCGTCCCACAGTAATACAAACCTATATGGAGTCGCGTGGTCTACGCTCCATTTGAGTAAGTATGTATCATGCAGATTCAACGGTGAATATTATTTTTGTTTCATTTATTACTTCCAATTGGAATATATCGAGTCACTAGTGCGTTTAATGTTAGAAATTGGAAATTTTTATGAATTATCATTTAATACCACAGCTCATTTACTGTTTAGTACATGCCATTTCTACCGGTAAATTATCTTCAATATCTATTTTTTATCATATTAAATTAGTTCAGAGCAATCTGTGTAGATGTCTTAGTTTGATTCATGAAATTGAGTTAAGTAGAGTCATAATATATGGAAATGAAATTAATTGTAGATCGTTTTGATTTCGGTTTATGGATATCCGAATCAAAGTAATATATTAACAGCAGATCGGGTACCAATTGATCCTCAGTCTCATCTATTGATATCGAAAAGTAGTTTATTTACGTGAACACAGAAGCATTTAAGCTATAAATAATTAATAAAACTACTGATTACTCATTAAATATATACTCGCCCTTTCTTTATTTTAATAAATAATCAGACCAACATTGTGGCAGACGGTGTTCTGCCACAATGTTCTTCGAAATTATACAATTATTCTTACCCATTTGCCCACTTTTTTATATAATTTCTAATATGTCACTGATTTGCAGTGGACATCTGTTATTCCCAAGGACTTTATAAAGTCCTTGGTTATTCCAAAAAAACTAAGCATGCATGACGTGAGCTGTCAAGGTCGCGGAGTTTCGAACCTGATTTATTTTAAAATTGATATTTGCATATATTTTTTTCTTGAATTTTTCTGATATATCAATAGCTATTCTGCTATTCGGGACATAGAGGAATCCAACAAATAAGATATCGTTAAAATCGGTACAGCCGTTCTTGAGTTATAAATGGTGTAACTAACAAAACTTTCTTTTATATATAGATTACATATATACATAACATTGGTCATTCTAACATTATGAGGCATTAAACCCCTTTTTCTACGAAAGTGCTTTAATTATTAAATTACCGAATATACACTATTAAAAACATTTAACACGAATATCATCATGTTAATTCATTCCTTAGATTTTTCATTTATAATATTCAAAAAGCGAATGTTAAAACTTTGTAAAATCTACTTGCGATGTTTTCCCAGCCAAGCGTAAATAAAGGCCTCAAACAACGTCATAGCCCGTCGCACACATCAATAAAGGTGCCCGCACACCTAGTGTATATTGACTGTTTTTCTAATAAATGTGCATATCCATTGCATCTTTTTTTCTTCTTCAAATAATTTAATTTTGCCATGTATATGAGGTATATGGCATTGTAAATTATGCTGATGTCAAGTCGTTTTTCAATCCTTTTTGTTTTCGATGGGGTGATAATATATTGTCCAAAAAGATATCAAGCTTATAAATTTTGGTATTGTCACATGATAAGAATAAACCTAGTATATAAAAATAGTCAGCATAGAGTCTCTTATTCTGTAAAGAAACATTTTTCTTTTTACATATACAAACCTGTTAATAACTTATGAAGAAATCATCAAATTCACTATTTAATATTGTCTTTTATTAACGCGAGTATCACACATTTAAATAAAAAACTGTATACCAGATTAAAACGCGATTTATTATTTATATTGTTTAAATTATTTATCCCAACGTTTCGGATGCAACCGTGGTCACGGGCCAGACAGACAAACAGACAGACAGTCCACCTTCTTGAAAACGGTACTTACTTCCGGTACTTAGCATCAGCTCTATGGAATTGTACATAACCATAGGTAGAGAATGGTTAATTTATCATTTATATGGATAAATCTGTACCATACGTACATTACGTACTATTCTACTTCTTAAGTATTCTAATTAAGTATTTCAATAAAGTATTTAGTGTTTAAATATAAAAGTAGTACATATACCTGCACGAACCTTACGCTCTACATTCGTTTTTGTTGTTCAGGGTTGCCTTGAAAAGATCGCAAAAAGCATTAAGGCCGCCTGTGGCACTTTGCCGGCCGGTTGTACATTTGTTTTTTAAAGTTTGTTTTTGTTTGTGCAAAAGAAAGTACTAAAATATATTTTCTCGTCTTACAATGGAAACAAACTCACAGCGGTAAGCGATACATCCATAAATATGTTTGTATAATTACTTGTATTGTGCAGGTGCACAGTATTCCGCTATATCGTAATGACATAGTTAATAGTTTTGTTATTATATATTAGAAGTTACCTTGGCTTATTAGTTATTTAAAAAGTTAAATAAATTATAACCCTTTTTGTATTATATAGCCTATTACAATGCGATTCTTTAGACACGTTCTATTTCGCACAATCGTGAAAATATTTAGTAGTTTGTGCAAGGAACACAACAGAAATGATAGTTCCCTTATGATAGAGAAAATAAGAAAAGTTTTAAAGGACATTATCTTAGTAAGAAATATATAATTTAGTTTGACCGACTCCGTGGCTCAGTGGTAAGCGCCATGCGTTTAGCAGGAGGAGATCCTGGGTTCGAATACCGGGGAAACAAGATTTAAAAAATATGTTCAGTCGGGCAGGGCACAGAAGGCTGATCACTGGCCTTTAAATAAAAATCATCAGTGAAACAGACACAGAAATTAGTTTGCCCCATGCCCCACTAGGGGACTCGGGAATTCACTAAATCAAGCGGTTTAGCAGTTTAGAACGTGATTTATTATTTATATACTACGATTATTATTTATCTCGACGTTTCGAATACTTAGCACCAAACTTGGTCACGGATAGACATTATTTAAATGTGTGATAATCACGAAGCGAATTACAATATGTGTTTTAATTTAGTTAGTTTAGGATAGAAATTACCTGTTTATTAGTTTTATTTTGTAGGCTTGGTAATTGCTAAGTTATTAATAAAAATATGTGAATTTATGTGTAGGAAACGGAACCCTGTTTGCACCATAAAATAGTATGCAGGGGAATCACTCTTTAATATTATGTGTAGGATGTAGGTATGGTAGTAGAAGAAGCGAAAGTGGTATGTAAGGAACGGAGCATATGGAATTCCGTGATCTCTGCCTACCGCAAAGGGAAAGAGGCGTGATGTATATGTATGTATGTAGGTATGGTAGATATTTTTTGTTACATTAAACTAACTCAGAAATTCTACGCAGCGACTCCATGAATAACGAATTACGTATGAACCTATTCATTGCAGATCGATGCGACACGGTTTCATCTGTCGCCTCGCGTCTATTATGTTAGACCCTTGTCATTGTGACTTTACAATCATTGTCTAGAACAAGGATGACAGAAATTAATTATTTAGTTTCGTCTGCGAGTTTTAACGAGGGTCGAAGGACGAAACTTTAGTTATAAGTAGTTATTGAAATATGGGAGGTCATTAATTTATTTTTATTTTTTTTATGTTATGCAACAAATGTATTGTTTTTAATGACGTAAACGATAAATGGAATGACGTAATTCATTGATGGAAAAACACATTGCGCGTTTCGGTTTCAGTCTCGAAGCTGCAACCCCCAGAACCCTATGCAGCAACCCTATGAAATAAATTCAAGTATAAAACGTCACAATAGCAAGTTTCCATTACACGAAGAGTCCAAGTTGGTTGTACGCTAACAATGCCAAGGAAATCGAGCATTGTAACTAAAACAATTAGTTGGAGGACATCCATACTTGTTTTAAAGTAGCTCATATACTATTATGCGACTTCTTGGTATTATTCATGTATTATGAGCTAGTGAATTTTAGTCCTACTAATATTATAAATGTGAAACTTTCTGAGGGTGTATCGATGGATGAATATTTGTTACTATTTCACACCAAAATTACTGAACGGATTTTGATGAAACTTTACAGTACTATTATTAGTAGACAGACAGAGATCACGAAATTCCATATTATGATCCGATCCTTGCCATATTCATTTCGAGTACTTTTGACCTGGCCCTTTAGAACATCTCCGATCTGATCGAGGTAAGTTCACCTAGCTTCTCTACTCTTCGATTGTATAATGGCTGTTAATCCAGAGGTTTAATTTAACAAAACAATATTGGACTAAGCTTTTATTATTATGTTATTTTTTTCATATTTGGAAGTACTGGAAGTCCGATAATTAACATTTCAGTCATCTGTGATGAGGCGGCCATATTTTCGTTTAATTACAATCTATATAATATATAAAAGAAAGTTGTGTTAGTTACACCATTTATAACTCAAGAACGGTTGCACCGATTTCAATGATCTCTTTTTGTTGGATTCGTCTATATCCCGAAAAAGATAATAGCTAATAAAATATTGGAAAAAATCAGGAAAAAAATATATGCATAAAATTAATTATAAAATAAATTAGATTCGGAACTCCGCCATCTTGACAGCTCACGTCATGCATTCTTAGCTTTTTTGGAATAACAGATGTCCAATGCAAATCAGTGACATATTAGACAATCATATAAAAAGTGGGCAAATGGGCAAATTCAAATTTAAGAATAATTATATAATTTCGAAGCCAAAATTGTGGCAGAACAACGTCCACTAGTGCTTTATAAAAGGAAATACGGGGATGTGAGTTTAATAAATAATTAATATAAAGTATTAATTAAAATACGTAACGTATGTCTTAAACTAGGCACAGTAGTTTATACTGTAGTTCATTACAGCGGTGACGTGAACTCCGTGAACGATGTGACTCCAATTATAAAAATTTAAAACATTCTTATAACTTTTGTCTTGTTAAATTAATTTTTCAATGTGATTATATATTTTTTAGAAAAAAAAAAACATTTAATAAAGATATTTTTTAATAAACTAGCATTCCCCAAAAGCCGTTTAATCTTAAGCTAACAAGAACTGGCCAATTTCTCTTGAAAAATATGAAACGTGGCAATTTATTTTTATCACAAAGCCGCCGCGACGTCGAGTGAAAAATACGAAATTTTCAAGAAGCTTGTCATTCTTAACTTGTAGACTCGAGACTCGAAAGTAACGATGTGCCGGCGAAACGCTTCCAACTTCAACGGAACTCTTAACATTGACAAGTTAACATCCCATCCTGAGTAATAAAAGTAGATGATTGAAAAGTTTTTTTTTTGTTACGAGTAGATATCGACAGACGAGCATTAGGTTCAATAGATGGTAGGTGATATCACAGCCACAGAACATCAGTCAATGATGTGTTCGGATTACTTTTACTTAAAGAATTAGGAAATCCATAAACTGAAACCGAAACGCGCAATTTGCACTCTACGGTTTTTCCATCTATGAACGGTGGTTCGTTACCCGGTCGCATTTTCGATCAATGCCTGAAGTTACCAGACGTGGGAAAAACATGCTTAATTATAAACATGTCGTCCCAGTGGGATTCAAACCCACCGAACCCTACCGAACGCGCCAACGAGCCCGTCGAACGAAATAAAGTGTATGATTAGCCTTTTTTTATAGGATTTCCGTACTTATACTACAAAAAGGAAAATGATTTTGTTTGTGTAACGTTCAAATCTAAACCACTGAACTGATTGTGGTAAGATGCAGCATTGAGATAGTTTGAACTAATCTCTTTATCCCGTCCTCAGGAGGGTAACAGTGGATAACCTTAAATATCAACATATTTTCAGCATTTTTTTTCAGAATTTCATCAAGACTTATATAACAAATATAAAACGAAAGTTACCCTGTATAACTGTTACGTATTAATAAATGAACAGCTCAACCAAATTTGATATTATTCAGCAAGAGTTTCAATTACTGATCGTTGACTTATCACAGTGAATTAAAATCATCGATAATATGTATTTACTATTTTTTTGATTTTAGAAGTACAAAATGAAATAGCGACATCCTATTTCTGTCTCGCAATTTAAAAATAGAACCTCCTAAGATAGTCAGCTAAAAATGACAAGCAATTGTTCAAGTATAAACCATCATATTTAATGAGCACTTGAGGGAAAGCAATTAGGGACCATTTAGTCATGATTGTGGAAATTCATTGACAAAGAAAAGGCCTTTACGTAATATTATCAACGCCATTAATGTCAAGAACGCCAATACCTATTAAGTTACTTGACGTCTTAGCGAGTTCGGTTCCCTCTAATTATTTATCGCAGACTTAATAATAATTAAGTATTTTGACGCGCTCTTCGGCGTGGTGGGAGGTCTTGCGATTCGATGGGTCAAAAAATTTATCGATGGTTTTACCTTCGTCTGGTTTTAACTTTGGGTCTTTATTTTTATAGAATAGTAGACAAATTCAAATTCAAAAATCATTTATTCATTTAGGTAACACAATGTACACTTATGAACGTCAGTAAAAAATACATATTAAATGCTTCTAATTTTACATTTACCGCCAGTTCTCAAATCAAGGGCGTAGAACGGAAGAGAAGAACTGGCAAGAAACTCTTCGTCACTCTTTTTAATCGCCAAATTTTTGTTTTACAAAATATTTGTAAGGCGCTGCAACCAATTACACCATGTTCCACATGACATCTTTATAACGTAATTAACAATGAGCAAGTGAATCATGTTTTTTTTTTGTTAGATATCGACTGACGAGCTCATGGTTCACTTGATGGTAGGTGATATCCCAGCCACAGAACGTCAGACAATGATGCGCTGTCGGCCGCATTTTTGCTTCGGAAATCCATAGACTGAGACCGAAACGCACAATAATAATATAATAAATATATTTATTCTCTCTTCACAAAGGTTACCTTAGAACAATATTATTATTAATCTACTTTTTTCAGGTAAAATACCCATAAATACAAATCAATCAGTATTTAAAAATTGTGTTACATAATTACATAATATGCGCTTCATGGTTTTTCCATCTATTAACGGTGGTTCGTTACCCGATCAGAATTGCTCCCACTCGTTCAATGCCTGAAGTGACCATATATGGTATAACCATAAAGTGCATATTGAGCGTGGTCGAAGTCTATATACAAAAGTGCATCATTAACTGATGCTCTGTGGTTGAAGAATCGTCTACCATCAAGTGAGCCACACTCTTGGTTATCAATATCTATCATAAAAATAGAGATGTAGATGATGCCTTCATAAAGTAGAGATGGTTCTATCAAATTTCCCATCTAACACGTTGTAGGCTCTCAGTCAATAGTCTTTGAGCATGTGCGGACTGAATGAACGCCGCAATAACTGAGCTATTGCATCATAGAAGCAAAGATTATTGAGCAGATATGAATATAAAAAATATATTATAAAACGGGACATTATTTTTATTTGATTTATTTATTAACACTTTATTGCACTAAAGAACAGAAATAATACAGAGGATATACACATTTACATACATTGGAGCACAATTGGCGGCCTTATCGCTAAGCAGCGATTTCTTCCAGGCAACCATATGGTACAAGCGATAAATTGTAATAAGAAATGGGTAGTGCAAGAATGAAAGGAAATACGTTGCTTATATACATAGATATCATAAATACATATACATATATTACATGCAGAAATTATAACAATTATTCAAATATTTAAATTAGAAGACATTAACTTAGAAGAAAAATAATTTGAAAGCAACATTATCTATTGAGTCGTAGGATAATTTAGTTATTTAAATAAGTGCTCCAAGAATATCCACATATTATACAATACATTTTCGTTAATAAAAGTATGACAAAGATACAGGATCCGGTATATGTATTAACATAACATTAATATAAACTTATGTAACTCCTGGGCACTTATGTAACATTTAAACTGATTTAGGCAAGTGCTGGAGTTACAATAAGTAAAGAAAAAAAAAATATATCAAAAATATTTGTATTTCAAAATAGGAAGATTATGGATGCTGTCTTGCGTTTTAAAACAATTAGTTTATAACAAAACGTCTATAAACCGGGCTGTCCGTAGAGTTAGTTACTTTAGCTTATTCTCTATTTTAAACCTTTGGAGAATCACTACATTTCCCCATTATTTACAACATTACAAACGAAAAAGCGTATTTTCACCATTAGCATTCTTACGCTTTTTTAGATTGATGGCTTTAAGGTGTCTGTTGATTTATTGTATTCAATAGTTGAGACCATTATTATATAAATCAACATTAACTCGTTTAAGTGATAACCGATAATTCAATTTATTTCCTTTGTAGAGAATGCTCTTTTTGGTTTCATTTCATTATTTGTCTCGTCGAACACAAAAATATGTAGCAACTACAAAATGTTGCGATAGTAAATGGCATATCTGTTTTAACTTTAATCTAGAGTGCATCAAAATGGGTACATCACAGTAATATCGGATGGAGCTTTATGATATTCTGTGTTGAAGGTATCCGTTGTACTAACTGCGAGTCCTAAGCTTTAATTTCATAGCCATTTGGGATTTGACAATGAATTACAATAAAAGCAAACTTAATTCCCCTAGCACTGAGAGAAGTAACAATATAGACTAACTATATCATAGAAGCAGCCACAGAGACCTCTAGGTAAAAACACAAAAATTGTACTATATGCTCCCGGAATTATTTTTTTCCATCTAAGATATTTTGTTTGTTCGGAAGTTTGCTATTTAAATAAAAAATTGTCAATAGATATGTTAGAGCTAAAGTATGCATTAAACTGGTCATCTGACAAAAAAAAGCACTGATTTTACAATATATATCTTTATATAGTCTAAAATACATTCGCCGAAATATATGTACGCGCATAACTTTCGAATGACTGCACCAAATTAGATAATTATTTTTGTTTTACTTGTAATTATAAGGAAAAGGTAAGAAAATTTTGAAAAATTTATGCAATAACTCTATAGAATAAAGGATCTTTAAACATATTTACAGATTGATTTTCATTTATTAAAACTGTAAAGGGGAGATTCGGACTCATTATCTTCATAAAAATAGGTAGTAGGATCTTCATAAAACATTTCAGCTGAAACATTTCAGCCTGTTTAATATATTGTTACAAGTTTACTATGGAGTACTCGAATTTCAATTTAATAATTTATAAATCGCAATTTAATTTTATAAAAGCTTTTTTCCATTTAAATTTAAATTCATTGTAATACAAATTATTGTCAGTGTTAGAATTTCTATTTTTGATAAGCGTGGTGTTAAAATATTAATTAATAATATTTTGTATTTCCTTATTTAGCTTCCTTATAATATAGCATAGAATGGATATAGTTTTTTGTGCGTAGCTTGATATAATTCTCCAAGCCTTTTGTCTATAGCTATTAGCTAAAGTTCATCCATGTAGCGATGGTCACGGAAAAAAGCTATTTTATAATATTTCCACATGAAGATTATTTTTCATTTATAGCTTTACATTCGCAAACTATTTGATTTCGGAACAAGACTTATTGGCCCTCTGCTATAGACCATTTAATAAAAATGAAATCAAACTTCAATTTTGAACGTACAAATATCCTCATTGCCTTCAGTCAGATAGTCAACGCCTTCGCCTTTTAAACATTATGGCTTTGATGGAAGGTTATTAATATTAAAATAATGAAATTAATATTATTATTTTTTTTTATTTTTAGGATGGAGCATGATCTTTCCCTAACGAGTGCCTATCACAATTTTTTCCGAATGCTCGAAGTAAAAAGTAGTTCGACAGCGCATCATACGATGTTCTGCGGCTGAGGTATCACCTACTATCAAGTGAACCTCATGCTCGTCTGTCGATATCTAACATAAAAAAAAAGCATTGACAGCACCCAGATTTTTTGATGGCTAGCCTCAGAATATGAGCTGCTCATCCCCATTGAGTTTTAGAACCCGTCTTAGCCTATGTTTTGATTGGGGTTAAATGTGGTTAAATGCTGCGGCATTAGCCAGTGAATTAGTCAGTATTATAAATAGAAAATTTGATAGAATTTTGATAAAATATTGTTAGTTCAAAGTTTGAAACCAAGCCAAAGCTTCTCCTAATCTCAGATTTAGCGAGAGCAAATCCACGGACAATATTTAGTTAGAAATAAATGAAAACTCTTAAATTATTCACAAAGTTTTGAAAATACCTTGAAATTGTTGTGTTTATTTTTACTTAAAGGGCAAAACATGAAATAAAGCGAGTGGCTACTCCAGAAGTAGGTTAAGTTAAATATTATAGCAACTAAGAAATAATGAATGAGTGAGCACAGTACTAAGATTATATTCCAGTACAACTTAAGCTATTTACAATTTTCTCAGACAAACGTAGCTTAGGGCCGTATTCCAAGACGTCACTCAAGTCGTAATCTATTCGTAACTGTCAATATGTCAAAATTCTATAGAGATAAAATGGTTTGACAAGACTCAAAACTAGATTCAAAACTGAGAAACGTCTTGGAATATGGTGAGTGAAATGACCACGAGTGAGTTCCAGTGTTCCCTACATTTATTTTTAGAGTTAAATTGGTAGTTTTTTTTATTGGGAAAATCTTAACTAAAAGTTTGTACCTACCGCTCGCAGACAAGTGAGTCATTTAGTGATTACCAATATCCATAGGCATTCACCGCTCTTACCCTTCATTATGTTTTAAAACTGCTGATGTCTTTACTTTTTTGTGGAGTGTAGCCTTTCTGAAGGCGTTCCGCGGGAAATTAAGTCTCCAAGCATAATTTATAAAACAACATTATTTCACGGACATAGAGCAAATATTCCGAAGATACTCGAATGAACGTAGAATTTGGCAAAATTTAACAAAATCAAATTATTATTTCACTTCGCTGCATTCATTTAACTTGCCAAGAAATAAGTATGAATAGTCAACGAAATTTACTGTTTAAATAACGACGACTTTTTAAAGTAAATATCAGCTATATTTCTTATCAAATACTACATACACGTTTTCATTGCTATTGCATATACCAAAGACATAGGATTAATATCATTCTTTTATATAAGCATTTATACAGTAAATGGAATTTTATTTTCATATTTTTTCTGAAATAAAACGAAATTTTTCAATTTGATCATAATTTATTCAGCTTCCAGCAAATGTTGATAACTTAAGAACACTTCTCCTTAAAAATCTTCAATAAACTTAGGTAAACTAAACTTAACTATTGTTACTTGACAAAACTTATTTGTATCATCTTTTCCTTTCTTTCACTAAAATTGCGCATAGAATTAATTCTTAGAAATAATCTGGAAAATACCAATTCATTTACTAAACTTTTCAGATTTTCTACTGAATTAGACTCCTAATAAATTATGCATTTTTGTAATTACATTTACTTCTTCTTAGCGTCTTGTTTCTTCTTCGACGCCGACAGAGTTCTGTTGAGAGCTTCCTGTGCGATTGCATCATCTCTCTCTTCTAACACTTCCGCTAATTCAGGATTCCACTGAGAATCTGTAATGTCATTTAACAACTTAACTATGCCTCCGTGGCCTGATGTATTCACAGATTTGAATCCTATAAAATCCTCCTAGGGAAAAAAATGCTTCCAATTGACCAGGGCGCCTTCTGTGCCCTCAGCATCTATTTGCCTAAAGAAATATGCTAATATACATATATAAATGTGACCGCCCCATTAGAGGCTTACAGAAATAATGTCTTAAATATATTTAAGAATGGATATTAGTAACTCAATCAAACTCAAACTGCTGACCAGATTCGGATAAAACCATAAACATAAAATATAAAAGAAGGTCTAATCGAAGCCTTGGTTAACCTTTAAATACTTTTACTAGTCAAAAATTTTTTTTTTAAATAAATTAGGTTCGGAACACCACCATCTTCCGCAACTGACAGCGCACACACCTATAACTTTTATGTACAAACTTAAGGCCAGTGCATATCAGAGACATTGTATTATAGAATAGAAGTGGGAAAATAGCATATTTAAATCTAGAAATACATTATTTTATTTTTGAAGCCAACATTCTGGCAGTACAACGTCTGTCGGGTCTGCTAGTAATAAATATATAATAATCCTAAGATTATGCATTATCTCTACTCTACAAGAATATATTGTGCTACCTGTGGGCAATTGATAGTGACATCCCTCAATCCTTATTCCATACCATTGATCAAAACTAATATTGCTAACATACCAACAAACAGTTTCTCCAAAAGCTGCCCCCTTCTCCTCTGTCGTCCCAACACGTGCACCTCATTGTAATACTGCAGCTCCCGCATTCGATCCAAGGCCGCGTTTATTCTATCCCGGCGCTTTTGCTTAGCCGTTTCAGCTAATTCTTGTGTAATTATAGTTCTGCTGGTAAAGTTTGTTAAATAAAATGGATGTTCAAGTCTTGTGTTAATTAATCTATATATTTTTCATTAAAATCTTGGGAATATAACACTTATTATTTTAAATAGAATAGAATGTGGCAAACGGATCGCAAAATAATAAGAAACAAGGTCTTTCATGGATATTAGGAACAATCTATCAATCTATTTCATTTATGGATGCGTTAACATGCTTTTTTTAACCGACTTCAAACTGTTAATGAAATATTAAATATAATTACCAATAATGTTGTCGATTATCCTTTAAGGCTCTTGCTTTGAAGTAGTTAAAATATTATTTTTTTAATTTTTAGTTTAAGTTTGTACATACTATATGTAGTTGTAGTTTTGAAGTCGGTTTTTGATTTTTGCTTAAAAATAATTCTTAATCATTCGAAATCATGTCCTCGAAGCAACTTATTGCCTGTAACTAAGAGTTGTACAGAAACATTTGGAATACCATTTGGAATTATTAAAATTGATATAACTAATTTGTGTCATCCCTACTATGTAGAACTTGACTCCGATCAGAGTCCTGATGATATCCATAACCCTCCTCTTGGCCTCAACTATTCACATCGCATCAAATTGATGATGAATAATAAATATTAGATCGAATACGTACTCAAGTTTTAGTCGAACAATATACATTGAATCGCCTCTATCAGATGTTAATTACAGTGACATCAAAATGCAAATACATATAATTATCATGGAATCAATTGCAATTAGAATAATTATATTATTATTATTTAACAGATAACATCCAACCACAAAGTTAGTAAATTGCTTAATTCAAAAGTTAGTCTTAAATAAAATAAACTTTATATTGTCTTTTATTAACGCGAGTATCACATATTTAAATAAAATACTGTATACTATATTTTATTTAAAATAAACTTGCCTGTCTTTCTCACTCTCTTCTTTAGTGCAGAAAGGCACGAAGTAAAGTGGTATAAACTTGTCCTTTAGTTGTTCCGGCATTGTCAGATAGAGTGATTCTTCTTCACTTTCTTCTTCAACTTCCATTTCTAAGTGAAGTGAGTAAAACATTAATATGGACTAATTTACTGATATTGACGGGATTGAGTTGGTCCTTAAGGTTTAAAAATTAAATAAATCATTTTTCACAGTTAAATAAAAAATTTTTTTTATGTCAGATATCGACAGACGAGCATGAACTTCACTTGATGGTAGGCGATACCTCAGCCACAGAACATCAGTCAATAATGCGCTGTCGACCTAATTCTTACTTCGAGCATTCATAGACTGAAAGCGAAACGCGGAATATGCACTTCACGGTTTTTCCATCTATGAACGGTGATTCGTTACCCGGTCAGAATTTCGATATTCCTCCCACCCGATCAATGCCCGAAGTTACCAGACATGGGGAAGACATGCTTACAGAAAATTATAAACATATTGTGCTGGTGGGTTTCGAACACACGACCCATCGATGCGCACGGCAGGTGTTATACCGAACGCGCCAACGAGCCCATCAAAATGTAACTCGCTGAGAATATAATATAATACCAAAAAGTCGCGAAAAAAGTTTACCTGCACTCTCTGTGGCCGGAGTTGGTCCTTGCTGTTGTGCTGCTTCTGGTTCTTCTGGAAAAATATTAAATAATTCCTATATGACGATAAACAATGAATAGAATGGACTGCCAACAGCCTGATCGCTCACCTTGTCTTCGACCTTTACAATGTTGTCTTTAAACGGTTAATTTGTTAAATAAAACAAAAGAACTACATTTTTACAAGTATAAAATAAATATGTTTTTTTGCCTTCAATTGCTGCTTCTTACTTAGTTTTAACATTGATTATTGCATAATCTTATTATTTACTATATATTAATTATCTATGACTGTCTATTAATAAAATATTATGTATATTAATCTACATATTACATCGGCGAAACAGCTTGTTTTTCGAATACGTATATTTTACAAGTATATACGATAGGAATAAAGACCAGTTTATGGCTCTTACGCATTTTCAAAAGGTATCTCTAAATGGCTAATATTAGTAAAATATATTGATACGTAAGCATGCTTTTTTATATTTTCTTGGTATAAAATGTAGCCTATATATTTCTATCCTCATCCTACACTAAGCGTTGGGTTTATTTATGGAAATGGATGCTCTAGAAAATATGGATTTAGGCAAATAGTCGTTCAGGTAATGGACATTCTGGGATTTGGAAGTTCAGTAAAGTTCAGGGAAAGGAAAGTAAAGAGGATAAATAAGTCGTAAATCATCTGAGGGATGTTAGTCTCGCTGTCTAAAATATCAAGTCGATCCATTCCTTTGTTTTTATCGTTGAATATCGAAAGACGATCGTAAGGCTCTTTATGGTAGGTTACCAAAGGATATTATTGCTATTTTTCTTCAAGCATTCGGAAATTCAGAGGCTTCGATCAAAATGTGAAATATACACTTCACAGTTCACTGGTTTTGAATTTTAATTTTTGAAGGGATCTCCCATATGTTTCATGCCCGAAATGGCCAGACGTAGGCATGTTTACAAATAATTATAAAGATTTCGTCCTAGCGGCATTCGAATCGCCAAACACATACAATTGACAAATGGATTACTCACTTCTATGTTCACCTTCAACTTCTTCCGGAAAATATTCCTGTAAAACCATGATTTTAGAGAATTCAATTCACGATAAACAATTCACAATTTCATTATAAAACCACGGCCGCGTATGTCTGTCTGTCTGTTCGCGATGATCTCAAAAACTACTGAATGGATTTTCATTCGGTTTTCACCAATAGATAAAGTGATTCTCGAGGAAGTTTTAAGTATACAATTTATCTAGGTTTTGTGTAAATTGATTAAAATATAACGATATCATTCTTCCAGACTTCCAATGTCGGAAAAGTAAGCCGCCTGGGAGCTTTCATCGTAAACGCTATGCTACTCATGCAAAGCCGGGGAGGATCGCTAATTTAAATATAAATTGATATATTGATCATTATACCTCTTTCATGGACATTGTACTTTCTGAAGGGGGAGGCGGCAATGCTTCTAGGAATTCCGCTCTGAATTCTTTTCTAAAAATATTATCATATATTTAGTAAAGCAATACATATATAATATAATATTCGTTATCAAATTTATAACTCTTTTATGAATAATCAAACAAAGATATTAACACACAAAATTCACTACTTTTCAATTTATTATAATATAAATGATGATTCTTTATTCTAATGGAATCGCAATATTCTCCATCATTCAAAGTTAAAGTCTTTAAAAAAAAACAAAGTTTGTTACTATGTTATGTTATGTTTTATGTTACATATATTATCTAGTATGAATTATTATTTCAATCTTTTATTTATATAAAAATCTCTTGTCACGTTTGTTTGTGGTCGCATTCTTCCGAAACGGCTCGACCTATTTGTATGAAATTTTTATATATGTATTTTTCGTCGGTATAAGAAAAGGTCGTAAAGTAGATATATTTCATTCCGCTCTAGGTAATAAGGGTGTCCCTATCCAGATTTATTTATGACAAAAAATTGATTTGGCCTCATTTTCTTCATAAGCCACGTGAAGCCGGGTGGGGCAGCTTGTAAATGTATAAATACGTCAAATTCTACGGACGGCATGCTCACTACCTAATGTGAGCCCCTCTCAAGTTCCTCCCAGGTTCATTGGCATCCCAAGACTTCCGTGCAGCAGCGAACTGCAAGTCCCTCTCATCATCGCGCCTGGCAACTGATCCACTGCCAATGGACAGCGAACACTCCAGCTCAACGTACGCGTCACCGGGTTGAGGCTGACGGTATGGGACTGGTGGAGACTTCTCTCTCTCCTTTGCTGAACCCGCCTATAATATTGACACTCTTACAACTAAAATACCAGCTATTTTTATGTTAGATATCGACAGATGAGCATGAGGTTCACTTGGTTGGTAATACCTCAGCCACAGAACATCAGTCAATGATGCGCTGTCGACATACTTTTTACTTCGAACATACGGTCTTATACCTTATCTGTCAAAAAATGTACGTTTTAACAGTCAAAATCGACAATGATAACCAATTGTCGGACATTATTTAACTGAATTATATGAACCGAGCTTTACAAAGAGGAAAATTATATCGTGACAAATTATGTCTTGTTTATTTATAGCTACAATACACACGTCAAGGATTCAATACAATATTTATTCATATAAAAAGCAGTATTTAACACATGTAACACTCAAATCAATTTACTTAACAAAAAAAAAAGTTTAATCAGTCAATCATATCGCACCTTGAAACCAAACTGACACTAAACGAAAATTATTAAGTTAACTACTATACGAAAAATAGCCTTTGATACTCTGATAATGTAGCTTTCTATTAGTGAAATAATTTTTAAAATCGGTCGAGTAGTTTTTGAGTTAAATCGTAAGATTTGTTATCTTTCCTCTGTATAATATTACTTTAGATGAAAAGAAATAACCTTTTCTTTAGTGGGTTTTTTGGGAGTCGTGTCAACTTTAGCAAGCTCCTGGGAATTGCGGACCTCATCTACTCTGTTCCACTGCTGCAAGGTCAGAGGCCAGCCCTTGGGAGCTATCACTCTGAAAGATTTATGACGTTATATCGAATCCTTGAGTTGCTATGAGTATGTACCTACTTATTAATTAAAATAAGATATAAAATTCATCGATGTATAAAAAATATATTCAAACTTAAAAATGTCCCGTAGCGAATAAAAATGAGCATGAGAATGCTTTGTTAAAACTACCAAAGTTTTGAATTAAATGATAACCTGTGGGCCTAAAATGAATATTTCAGCTTCGACAAAATCTAGTTTGCTAAAGTTTATTTTGACACAAACATTTTTCAAATCGGCCAGCAATTGCTGAGATCGGCTCACACGACACAATAACAAATAGCATTTGAGTCACCCATGGGAGTTTCGGTCACCCACTCTAATAATACTTAACTAAAAGACTTACTCAATGATGTATTGTTTCGGTTCTATATTAATTTTGATGTCTTTGAGCTGAAATAGAGGGAAAAAAATCATTTCTTTGATCGTAGTAGGTATCATATGTGATTAATTAAATTAAAAATGTATTCTCCTTCCTCCTTTTAAAAGCATAAAAATGTATGTGAAGCTTATAATAATAACATATAATATTCAATAAATAAAATATATGAGTCTTATTTTACTTAATATAATACAAAACACAGCAACAGAGGGTAGAGAAATCAGAAATAAATTTAAAAAATATACCTTAGTGGCGGATTTATTTCTAGGTCCAGCTGAAGAAGGTTTCTGCTTGGGTACTTTCAATGAACGAGCGCTGGAATATATTGAACTAGGGTCTCCCTGGTTAGGATTAAATATTTGATGATTATTATTTACAATGTCTTGTATTGTCAACTCATCATTAGATCTATATGACAGTCCTGTCGTGGAATTGTAGGATATACTGACGTGCTCGTTGGCGAGTTCGGTAGAACACCTACCGTGCGAATAGGTAAGTCAGTGATCAATCAAATCAGTCAATGATGCGCTGTCGACCTACTTTTTACTTCAAGCATTCGGAAATCCATAGACTGAAACCGAAACGCGCAATATGCACTTCACGGTTTTCCATCAATGAACAGTAATTCGTGACTCGGTCAGAATTTAGATATTCATCCCATCCGTTCAATGCCCTAAGTTACCAGACGTGGGGAAGACATGCGTACAGAAAATTATAAACTTGTCCCGGTGGAATTCAAACCCACGACCCATCGATACGCACGGCAGATGTTCTACCGAACGCGCCAATAAGCCAGTCATGGACCATGTTTCCATTTTCCTATGTGTCTCTCTAGTTTAATAAACTATAATGTTTTCATTCTTGACTAACCGCGTTTAAGTTGGATGTGGACTGCTTCTTGCCTGACGATATCAGCATTGGAGACGTTGGCTCCAGTCTGATGTAAGGCCAGAACAGTTCACCAGTTCCTGAACACCTATCCACTTCTGTCTCACCATTGGGACCCTTCGTTCGCAGAATGGCTTCCATCTCCAACTATACCACATTTATTTTCTTAATGGCACTTTTCTTAAAACAATTAGTTTAATAAAAACTCACATGCCTCAAAGAAACACGACAATTTACAAACTAATTTAGGTTCCAAAAAAAAATGGTTAAAAAATCAAATATTTACCATGACATTGTTTTGAACGATTATATATACGAATATTACTTGAAATGGTAGACATAAAAGGAAAATTAGCAGAAATATAAATAGCGTTTTATAAACCTTACAAAATAAATATTTGTATTTACAACTATTTGCAGTTGACAATAATTTTAAGTGATTATGATTAAAACAATGGATGAATGAATTTATGTACCTTATAAAGCAGACTTACTTCAGGTGAAGTAGCAGCCACCCTAAACCTAATAGCCTCATGTTTAGAGACTGAAATCTGCATACCACCCAAAATATTCCGTCTATTCGGAATGAAAATCTCTTCTACATGCAGTTTGTGCGCAGACGGTAATGGTAGTTCCTTGCAATTAAATTCATTGTCGCATACATGGAAGACGTCGGATTGGCTGGTCAGTACTGTTAGCTGCCAGTGAACATCGGAGTACGTTCCTTGTGATTGTGTCAGAGTACCGTGCCCCATTACTGTGTAACTGGAAGAGATAAACTTCCTTTTGCAATTCAGCTCCTCGACACCACGGATTTAGTGAGAAGACTAAAGCGAACTAAACCGTTTGAGCTAGTGCAGTGATAGTGATCTGCTTATGAAAAAAATGTAAGTGCAACTACAACAAAGTGAACACTAAGAAAAGTCACTGCACATTATCTTAGTTTTTATGTAAGGTAATACTTTAGTATCTATTTTAAGTTAGATGTAAATTATTCATTAGCTATTTAATCATGATTGTTGGATAGATTTGTAATATCATAAAGTTCTACAACATGTATTGTAGAGTTTTATACATAAAAAAAAAAAACTATTTTGCACTGTGTGAGAGTACTCGTAAAGCGTTGATGTGTATTTATTTTTTTATGGCAATATCTCGAGAATTGAATTCTTTTCATAAATTAACAACCATAACATACCCATGTTCATTCGGGTAGAAATCAAAAGTAATATGAGAGTTATAAGCTTGAGGCATTTGCTTTCCCGAATCATTGTCATATACTGCAAAGGTACTATACTGCAAAGTGCTCTGAATATCAAAGTGGACTTTGACAGAGCTATGGCAGTAGAAAACTCCTTGAAAAAATGGAATCCATTTGCATTTTGGAGTTACTGGAGAGGTTCCACTATGCTGCTGGAGGCCGTAGACTCCGCTCAGAGCAGAGGCCACGGAATAAGCATAACGTGCACCGGGGTACATAGCGAAAAATTCATTCATAAGTGCTGATAAGGCTTCCATAGTTCCGAAAGCATAATCCATTAACTGAAATATGAATATCATCAATAAAGTAAAACTTGTGACAGGTTATTTTATTATAAATCGAAGATTTTTTCAAACCCATCATTGCTATATTTGAAATATGTGTATTGCAAGGATTTATTTTGTTTTGTTTATGCAGCCGATCGTCAGTGTATCATATCTCATCGTGTTTAGCCTAGGATTTGTGAGATTTATTCAATTCAATGTTCTTCGATGTACCAAAACAACAGTAACAACATTGTAACAAACAGTTAACAAATATAGAGAATTTGTGAGATATTGGTGGCCTTATAGCTAGGCAGCGAAAAAAGCTTTTTAAGCAAACCATACATCGTAGGAAAAACACATAACACGTACAATTTTATTAACTTCAGGTGGAACAGCTAGCGGTGCTGTGAGACACTTTCGAGCCCAAAAACCTCTCCAGAGAGCTTGAATAATTCTGGCTGCTTCGTGTTTTTTTATAACCTTCTCTCTTTCTTCTTTCAATACTCCACAAGGTGCTTCTTCAGTAGCAAGTTCACATACGTTTGAAGTTATAGGAAACTTTGGCGGACTTAGAAGACGATCCATAGTATCTTTATCAACTAATGATCTCTCCTCTGCCACCTTGAATATGGTTTTAAAAACAAATTTAATAAATAAAATTATAGGTAAATATAATGTAAAGCCTTGTAGCGACATCTATAATTCTGGCGCGATTCTCACACTTAACGTATTAGATAATTGTAAACCAATTTCAATTTCAATGTCTAGTATTGCATTTTATTTTATTTTATATATTGAATTAATACCCTTTTTTATACGTTTACATTGACCTTTGTTTTAGTTTTAACATGAATATTTTGTATTGTATCTTTTGTACTTGAAATGCTAGATTGTATGGGTTTCTTGCCTGAATAAATAAATTTTATATGTTATATATAATCCGCTACAAGAATCAATACAAAGACGTCTAATCCTGAATCGCGCTATACAAATATTTCGGAGCGCTGAGTATATATACAACATCTCGACTACAACCACTGGGGCCTTAGGGCCGGCCAGTCAGTGGTTCGACTAGTCGAGGATCCTCCCTTTAGGTTGGAGGAAAACCACACCTCCCTTCCACCACAGACTCAATCGAAATTTTGATAGTTAAAATATAAGCAGACTAGTTAAATGATCAATCTCATATTATTAAATACCTGTTGCTCTTCTTCTAACTGTTCCGCTAAGATTTCTACTTCTTCAGCTTCAGGTAATACACAGTCACAAGGATCCATTAAAGCGATATCTCGCAGAGATTTTGGAGGACACGGCTTAGGAGGAAAACCAAAATCTGGGTCGTGTAAATACTTTCTCAAAACCAAACAAACAGGCTGAAATTCTTGTGGCAATAGATTTTTAAGCAACAGCGACTGTAATGCCTGGCGGAACATCCAATGCAATAATGTCTTTTTGTATCCGATAACTTTTTGATCCCATATTAAATCCGGCTGATATGAACTAAAATATAAGAAAACAGTAATTATTACAAAAGAAAGAAAGTATAATTTGATTTTTAACCTTTTTACCGCGTGTGTCGCATTTATACGACAAGTATTTCCGTGCTCCTACTGCCCTTTTCGTATTTATGCGATATATCATAACATGTATGTTTTTTTGTTCTATTTGTTATCCTATGAAGCTATGAACTGCGTGGTATAATTAAAATGATTATTAAATAGTACGCACTGCGTAGACAGGCGCTAGAAGTACGGGCATTGCTATTTAGCCAAGCGGTAAAAGGTTAAACATGTAGTATAATAATTATACAGGCATCACAAATAAAAATTGTATATTAATTATTCTTAAAAAATTACGTACGCTAAGTACATTTTGAATAGACTTTATGCTAACTAACTAAAGCGTTTCACCTTTGTTAAAAAAGAAACAATAATAATACTGACTTGTAAAATTCCTTATCACTTGATATTAAATTGGCGCTGGATCTTGAAGCACGAAACCAATTTGAGAAGGCATTGCTAAGATTTGTAAGAAATCTTGATGCCCATGGGCACTCGCGAATTGCTGCTGACTGAATAATGTCTCTACCACCCAAAATTAACGTAGATTCACTAAGTAACATAGCAGTCCAATTCATACGAGAATGCACCCAGACTCTAAAAAATAAGTATTATCAATAATTATAGTGATAATTTTAAATAGTATTTGGAATTTCCTATTTATGATTTTATTATTATTTTCCTATGAATTACAAGGGCAATAAAAAATATGTACTAAAATAAAATAAAAATGGCTTATGTTAGCTTAAAAATTAAGATTCTATAAAATGATTTTCTGTTAGCGAGATCTAACTAATCGACATAATGGATATATTTTGATTGAATAAATAAATACACATCTAGACTGGTTTGCTTGTGATTCACCTGCAAAAATGTCTTCCAGGTTTCAAGCTAACTTCAACAGAATCATATCCTCTGGTTGCAATGTAGGCTTTAGCCATAGGCAGTTCACAATCCACAAACCATTCAAATACCTCCAGGAACAGATACGCCGGTTCTATATGATCTATGACAGGTAAACCACAGTTGAAAAGAATTCTTGGATGGAGCATAGCCAATGATATCCTTAGGATATTCTCATCAGGTCCATCTATTTGGAGGTAGAGAGGGGAGGATTTTGGAGCAGGGATATCTAAGGTTTTGTTTATTGGAGCTTTCGTTATTCTCACAGGGGGACTGCTGGCAGCTGTCGTATATTGGTACATAGATGGGAAGAAGAGCACGTTAACGTTTTTAATATGTTCACGCAGCTGCAACAATAATATCGAATATCAAGTAGTATTGAAAGGTGTTTGTTAAACTAAAACATAGTTTAAAATTATTCTGATATGCTTAGATGAGGATATATTCCTAGATATACGAGAATTAAGTGAAAAGAAATAGTCCTTACGTTATAGATGTAGATGATTTTTCAAAATCTCTTTTATATCAAAATCCACTAGTACACTTTGATAAAAGTTAAGTATACTTACTGCATCAAACTGTATCCATTCACGGAGTTCTTCTTTCATTTGCTGATTAGATGTGTTAATATTACCCGATCTATTTAAATCTTTCATACCCTTTTTTACCTAAAATTACAAAATTGTCTTTATAAAGATCTGAGAAATTATGAACTTTGGTTATGATAAATACATATTAAAATATAATCAAACTAAATATAACAATGAAGTCTACTAATATTGTCTTGTATTAACGCGAGTATCGAACATTTAATTAAAATGGACCTGTCTGGGCGCGTATAACGATAACAGATAATTTAAACAATATAAATAATAAATTGCGTCTTTAATCCGATATACAGTATTTTATTTAAATGAAGTCTACTACATATCTACTACATAGACAATATTTATTTTCTTCTAGTAATTACACAGGTGAATTTAATATATGTATATGTATGTAGTTATATTAACTTACCGGTGGGTTAGTTCTATCATTATCCTCTCTAAACTGAAATGTAACCTGGAATATTTAAATGTAATAAACTAATAAATATACAACCATGTATACTGCAAAGAAATACTGGATCTTTTATAAATAGTCGGTAATTTATTATACTTTCAACAACTTCACGCTTTATATGGAACTATATAACATTTATTATCTGATTCCAAATGGATAATGGGATGGACATATTTCTGTGTCTGTTCCACTAATCATTTTTCTTTACAGAGAAATAGGTGACTTCTGTGTCTTACCCGACCGAAACCTTACCCGACCGAGTTTATATACTACCATATATTATAAACTCATTATTACCGTATTTTCTTTATTAATATTGTTTCTTTTTGGGTTTTATAAGTACCTTCCAGGATCCAACAAGGTCATAATGTTATTATTAACGCGATACTAACAGACTCGGTACTTTGAACGTCCAGCAAATGTGGGGCGTGAGAAGATTTCAAGAGGCCGTTGACTTTCAGGAACCGAGTACGTGGACAGTCAAAAGCCTCATACAAGCCGTGTTGCCGGGCCCAATCCACCCAGCGATAGGTTTTCCACTGAGGCACTTCTAAGCAAAATGAAAATAATTTATGATCACTTAAACTTGATTATTACATGCGATACTCAGATTTATCATATTGTAAAAAGCAAAAAGACTTAAGATTTCATTTTTGGTAAATTGCTAAAGGAAATAACTATTTAAGCAAAGTTTTAAGTTCTAGCTGAAAACTAGCACTGATAAAATACTACCTTGTCAATTATTATTTGAAAAGTTAATATTGTCATTTATTAATGCGACTATCAAACATTTCAATAAAATACTTTATACCGGATTAAAACGCGGGATAAATAATAATCGTTTTAATAAGCGTTTTTAATCCGTTACAAGGTATTTTATTTAAATTTGTAAAGTTAGATAAAGCAGATAATACCAAGGATAGTATATTTAACCTTTTGACCGCTTGTGTCACATTTATGCGACAAATGTTTCCGTGCCTCAACCGCCCTTGCCGTATTTATGCGACAGAGAGCATGTATGGTTTTTGTTGTACTTTTGTACTGTGAACTGCGTAAACGATTATACAATAGTTTATAGTGGCACGGCAATTCATATTTAGCCAAAAGCTCTTTTAAGCTTTTGGCTAAATTTGGCTTTTGGATAAAAGAAGCTGGAATAATATGAGCATATTACCTGGTTCCGGTAGAGGTTTCTTCAGCGGAAGATCCCTTGCCATATTTATTAATAAACTCATTTCATGGCCAGGTGTGATCCCAGGAAGAGCGTAAGGGGGCTGATTCTTTGTGTCTTCAATCAAGATGGTCGTCATAGCATTACGCTGTGAAGGAACTAAACCTTTTAATCGTCAGTAAGTATTTTGAATTTTAATTAGCGAACTAAACGAAACGTTCAGGTTAAGGTAGTTCTATATTACATAGTAGCAACATCTCCCGGCTTCGCACGGATGCAATGTAGATGTACCATACACAAAAAAGATGCTGATAATGTAGCTTTCTATTGGTGAAGGATTTTTTAAAATCGGCCTAGTAGTTTTTGAGTTTATTAGTTACAAACACACAAAAATATAAATCATTTCTCTTTAAAATGTTAGTCTAGATGTAACAATTGTTAAAGAAACGGTTTCTAACACTTTCGGTGTCGGTTTGGGGCCAGCCATGCTAGTTCACGGTTTGTTTCTATTTTTTTATGTTAGACGAGCATGAGGTTCACTTGATGATAGGTGATACTTAAGCCGCAGAACATTAGTTAAAAATGCGCTGCCGACTTACTTTTTTACGTCGAGCATTCGGAAATCCATAGACCAGACGTGGGAAGACATGCTTATAGAAAAATCGAACATGTTGTCTCGGTGTTTTACTAAACGCGCCAACGAGCCCGCGTTTGTACAGTTCGCGAGGCGTAAGCTGAGCTTTGTATTGGTGTGAGTGATTACGAAAAGTAGAGTATTCTTGTAAAAGGTATTCTTGTTAAATAATAATAATATTGTCTTTTATTAACGCGAGTATCACACATTTAAATAAAATACTTTATAACGGATTAAAATTTCAAATCAGACAACTGTCATCTTTCAGTCTGCCGCGACCACGGTTGCTGAGAAGCATCCGAATAATAATATAAATAATAAATCGCGTTTTAATCCGTTATAAATATTTTATTTAAAATAAAAATAACAAAATATTAAAAATTAATCACGTCACGCTGCTACTACTAGCTATGTAGCTGGTAGCCAGCCATGTGGCTAAACAAATAAAAGATGAATGAAATGTTCATCTGTTTGTCGTTTAGCTAGTAAAGTTTAAACTAAAATAATTATCATGAGCAGGAGCAATCAGAAAAAAATATTTCCGGTCGGTCTATATACCTCAAAAAAAAACCAGACTGCAAACGGCCGCTTTGTCAAGACGGGCGCTACCCCAACGTATGAACATACTTCCATAATATTTCACGAATGACTAATGACCGGATGAAAGCCCGGTTTCAAGTCGCCTTATCCCGGATAAGCGGATAAAACCGTTTTATTAAAAAAGGCTCTAAACATATGAAATATCTTATGCCTAAAATGTATTTCGACAAAGCTTGATTTTTTGATAGCTTTTCTATATTAAACTACCGTTGGCCCAATGGTGTGTTACGAGTATGTGTATTCGATTACCGGCAAAATAAAGAGTATCGGTCTAATAACAAAAGAAAGAAGGAAATATACATACAATTAAATAAATAGACAATAGTTACAACAATGAATTCACTATAATAATATTATGTTGAGCCCAAAGCTTTACGTTACGCAAACGTAGCGTTTAAATATATCGCTTCACTATAATATCATTCGTTTATATGTGCAATATATTAGATAACTATATAAAAAAATTTACAAAACTTAATTATAAAATATAATGAGATCATATAAGTAAAAAAATATAATTAATTTTTTTTTTGTAAGCTCGTCTTCTCCACATGCCTACTATAACTGATAGAGGACAAATCTTTGTTTCTTTATATTTTTCGTTATTTTTTTAATTATAATATTATAGTTAATTAATTCAAGATGTCATGTGGAACAAGGTGTTATGGTTGCAGCTCCTTACAAACATTTTGTAAAACAAAAAACTTGGCGATTAAAAAGAGTGGCGGAGAGTTTCCGAACTCGAACTCTCCGCCACGGGCGGGCGTAGGGCGTAGGCCCTTGATTTGAGAACTGGCAGTAAATGTTAATTTAGAAGCATTTATATATATTATATATATCTAACATTAAAAAAATTCACCCTTATAGAGGTTGTATCCTTAGTGGTAGGTTTCTTGGTACTTTTCGATTTAATGGTGCTCATCATGGTATCACTGTCGTCATCCCACGAGAACATCGTCACTTCAGATGTCACCAATTCCCATAGCTTCTCAGGATCTGTATATAAATTTACAATAATGTATGTAATATTTGTAAAATACAATAAAATAAAATACATTTTTTGAGTGTGCGTAAACTCGGGAGCGCTTAATATTACGCACACTAAAACAATGTATATGTGCACGCCTGACCACATACATAGCTAAACATTCATAGGTAAACGGACTTGCGATAGAAAAATAATATAAATAATAAATGGCGTTTTAAATCTATAAAATTAATTATCTGTACCAGTTATGTAGGTACACAGCTAATCTTTTTTATTTTTCCGGAAGTTCAGAAGCCGAGCTCTGCAATTCACTTCCGAAGAGGTTGTCGATAATCCTCCGCCCGCTCTGGTATAATTAATCCATTATGAGTACCAGTTTATTTACGTTTTCTATTATATAATAAATCGTTTTCTATAAAATCAATGTTAGTATTTTTGTCCTCAATGCGCTCCTCAGCTGTTCACCACATTAAAATGTCACTTTATTGTGCACACGCTTGTAAATGTTTCTGGCTCAAAAAAAACCCATTTTTTTTACTTTACAGTTACAGCTAGTTTTCTATAATATTTATTTTATTATTATTATTTGTGGTTTGGTCGGAATCTACACTAATATTATAATGGGGAAACATTTGTATTTTTGTATGTTTGTAACGATTAAACTCAAGACTATGGACCACTTTTAAAAATTATTTCACCAATAAAAAGCTACATTATCAGCAAGTAACATAGGCTTTTGTGTATAGTACATCTACATTGCGTGTTGCTAGTACATATAATATACTAATTAATAATAGTATTTAATCTGTTAAGTTTTTTGTTTATTTTCTTTTTGTCATGTCTTATTTGTTAGAAGGTTTGTAGAAACAAAATAATACATAACGTCTCCTTAAGATTAAATGACAGGCAAATCTTAAGAGTCATTAATTACTATCAAGGCACTAATAACTGACCACGTCTGCGTCTTAGCAAAAGTTCAAACTATTTCTCGCTGACTTTAAACTTGGTAATTGCTGCCGCGATCGCAAAACTCCATAGTAACGAAGTTATTTTGTTTTATAAGTATTTCATCATAACTAATTTAGCCTGTAAAACCGGAATATCGAGATAACGTCAAGGAAATGAATCACAATTTACAGATGGAAAATCAATATTTTAAAACACAAGTTGAAATGCATACTCTTCAACAGGAGAAGAATTTATTTAGTAAAAGTATGTTTTGATGATGTCTATTTAAAAAAGTTAAAGATACGATGAATATTCACCATCCTCAAAACTAAGACCTGGTTATGATATTGATCAATACAAATTAACGTCGTTATAACCCAATTAAAATATCAAAACTTAGCCCAATTTTTCAAATCCAATTTAGCATGAGACCACAGAAACTCACCCTTAATCCTATAAGTAAGGTTCATTGCACCAGTGAGAGCATGCAATATATCAAACTCTGGCATCAATTCATCTTCGAAATCTGCCCCTTCGTCGGAATTCATGTCAGGAGCGGCCAGCTTGAGAAGCGCCTGTTTAATTTTGATTAGCAATTATACATTTACGCGCTATGCACACATAAATTAATAGGAGTAATAATTCGTAGTATTTATGAAATGTCACGAAGGCTATTTATATTAGACCAACTTTTAGCCCCGATATCACAATATGGAAATTATGTTTTAGATCGCCATAAACCTTTTACGTATTCACGGCTAAACCACTGAATCGAATTTGATAAAATTTATAAAGGTTTGAACCCCAGGAAAGTATGTAACCTAATTTTAATTTATAAAGTTTCTTCTCTACTTGAGTATTCACCATATTATGTAGATATAATTGGCATTGCACTTTAGGTCGTTATATACATATAAAGATTTATATGTATGTTTGTATCTTGAATGACATTTAATATGTAATTATAAAGAATGGGAGACCAAAAAGTCGTAATAACACTTTATTAAGTCGTACATATTATTTTTTAATTATTTTCATCTATATGGTATGTGTGTTAATACTGAAGGTTGCAATGGTCACTATTTTTGGTTGGAGATTTGTCTATTTTTTACCTTTTCATGTATAATGTACAAAAATGTCAAATAAAATGGCTTAAAGAAATATAAAAATAGATAAAAGGTGACTTTAAACCAAAAGTCATATTATCAAAAATTATAAGCAAATAGAATATTTAAGTGGACATAATTGCGTATAAACAATATAGAATATTTAAGTGGACATAATTTTTTCATTATCTTAATTATTTTGGGCGAATCGTTATTATTTCGATGTTAAAAATTAATAAGATTGCTTCACGCTTGCAAAATAATACTAAACAGACAAAAGGTAACCAAGAAAGGCGCTATGATTTCTACTGTTTTATTCACTTAGGTGTTGAGCTTTCAGATATTTTCCACCGTGAATTTCTACTATATAAAAGTAATAACTGTATATCAAGTCAGGTTTCTAACATGTACATACAATTATGACCAAAAAGGTAGAAAAATATAAAGTATCATACATATATATCACGCCTCATTCCCATTGGGGTAGTCAGAGATCATGGAATTCCATATGCTCCGATCTTTACATACCACTTTCGCTTCTTCCACTTTCATCAAAGCTTTCATACACACTCGTCGGTTTCGAGTACTTTTGACCTGGCCGTTTTGAAGAACATCTCTGATCTGATCGAGGTATGTTCCTAGGTCGACCACTCTCGATTCTTTCACTCACACGAAATAATCTGGGCTGGAACAATCTACCTCCGCCCATACGCAATTTAAAATCAAAGGCATCAAAGATAATTTAAAGCGATATTTATTGGCAATGCAGCGTACAGAATAGCACCCCTTACTCAATCTGATCGTCCATCCGAAATCCCTACTACAATAATTATTTTATTTTATTTTTAGGTTTAAAGTTTAAAAAAAAAAGTCTGTATAGTAGTTTTTATTTTTAATTTATTATTTATTTTTCTTAGCTATAAGTTTGCACACTGTCCCCGTTTTATTATTGTTATTTCTGTTTGTTAATTTAATTTTGATTAGTTTATATTATTCAAACGTCTGATAGTCCGTGGCGTGACTGAGGCTGCAGCTGAAAATCAGCGTGGTAAGTTTCTGCCGTGAGGGATTTTTTATATGTTTTTTTTTTATTGTTTACTTATAAGTTTAGTTTTGTAAGTAATCTTTGTTAATTTGTTGTTGTTTGTGCAGTAAATAAACTCTCTCTCTCTCTCTCTCTCTCTCTCTCAAATATATGTTATTTTAATTTAAAAATATATGGAAGTTGATTAAAATATCCTTAAGGATTACTTTTGATTAGGATTACTTACCTTACAAATTAGAAGTGGCCAAAGATGTACAACTTGTGATGTGACAGCGGTCGGTGCTAGCTTGGCTCCAGGTTTGGGAGGTGAGTGGCAAACTATTGGGGAGAAGGGAAGTAGTGGGGAGTCCGTTGCATCTATCGGCACCAGATCGCTGACCCAGACGCATCGCCAGGCGCCCAGGTAATAAAGACGAACAAGATAACAGCCTGAAAGATAGTCTCTCTTATCAGGAAGTTATTATGTTAATGATTGTCAGGCTCACTTTATAGAAGGTGATATATCAGCATTAAATATTCAAGTGAATCTAAGTGAAAGAAAAATCCATAGAAATGATTCGCGCAACCTGTAATCTAATATTCATTAGCTGAGATTCATCACACCAGTTCGACATTCAAATTAGGCAGACATAGAAAAATACATGTGGAACTATCAACCTATTGAAGCGCAAAATGCTCAATGCGCTCAAAAGCCTGACAAACTTTTACGGTAATTCTAATTCATCCACCAAAGAAAGGAGACAGTGTGGAGGAAGGGAGGTATGGTCTTCCTCCAACCTAAAGGGAGGATCCTTGACCAGTCGAACCACTGACTGGCCGTGGACTGTGACAGTGGTTGATGTCGAGATGTTGTATATTATATACTTAGCGCGCACAGAAACTTTGATAGCGCGATTCAGGATTAGACGTCTTTGTATTGATTCTTGTAGCGGATCATAGATGTCGCTACAACAGCAACCCAGCTATTCTTCTCATCCACTTCCAATCCTTATATATCTGTATCTTTAGCACAAGGTAATGCAACCAGGACTTCATATTTTGCGGATGTCTTTCGACAACGCTATGGCACGCCATTCACAATTTTCTTGATATAAAAATTCCATCAAGATGTTTGTCTAAACACGGTGCTCGTCCCACCTTGATCTGACACGTCACAGCAACATGACATAGATTTAGAACTAGGCCTAACCTCGCATCGGTGTGTAAGCGATACGTCTGTATAAGAATAACACGGTATATGGACACCGAAGGCTGTTCTGACATTGCTGAGGTTAAAATAAAATCCAAAATTTTAAATGATTGTATCATAGGATATACTATCATCAGATTCAGTTTTTGAAATCGATACAATTCTTAGCAGTTCTTAGCACAGTAGCAAAGAACTTGCAAACCTTTAGATTTCAGATTTTGCAAATGTATATATTACCTTACAAAGTAGCTGAGTATGCCGTATTTCATTATATTATTGATACAAAAAAACACCGTATTACAGTAATTATTACATACGGTGATCTTTAACTTGAATGTCTAGATTTCCTTAAATGATAGTTTCTAGACGTTTGAATATTTCCGCATTAAACCCTGTGAATTTTTAACAATACGCATTATCTACTATGTTCATAGCAAACAATACGTCTTGTTACTTTCAAATCTAGTTTCCGAATCTGCGTCGAGAAGAACGTTCTGAAAAGAATATGTTTTCGTAAGTTTTGTTTTGCCAGTCTACAGAACATTTTCGGGTTTTTGGTAGATAGTACGAGTAGTATTTTGTGCATTACAATTCCAGCGTTAAATGGACGTTGCTGAAAATGTGACTCATTTCTCGAACTGAATGGGATTTTTTATTATTTTGTTACAAATATTAAAAACTTTAGTGTGTCCTGTCTGTAAGTGTTGTGTGAAATAAATGTTTTACTTTATTAATTTGTTATGTTTTACTATATTAATTTATATAAACATGTACAAATCTTATTTGAATAAATAAGAGCACTCAAATCTCTGAAGAGCAATCAGACCATCTAGAAGTTATCCATTATAATTTCATTCTCTTGGTGTTAAGGTAAAAAAGCTCTTATCGATTTAAAAGTTGGCTAATAATAACCATTTTTGGATAATCCCGGACGATGCTGTGGCCCACCGCCTGGCTTTAGGCCAGGTGAGTAAATGTGGTACCTGGCTCTCCAGCCTTCTGGGCCGATGGAGAACGCGAAGTTCTCCCATTGATGTTCCACCTTGGGAAACAATTATTGGTTAAAATGTCAAATATATTTTTTATGTTAAATATCTATAGACGAATGTGCGCTTACCGACGGTTGGGGATAGCTTAGCGAAAAACATAGATAAAGCGTCAATGCATTCAGAAATCTGTAGGCTGAATTCGAAATACATTTTTGATACATAATACATATCAAATCACATAAAATATCGATGGGCCCTATGAGTACGGGTCAAAATGCAAAATCACAACTTTACAAGAGAGGCCCTGAATGTTTAAATTTACAGACATACAGAACCATTCATTCATTTCTACATAGGTTACATACTATGATAAAAAATAGTGTTTCTAAGCCGAAATTACTTTTTTATTAGCTTACATGATTCACTATATCAATAAGATGCGTTTACTATAAAAAAATTAAAATGTACCAAATTTTTAAATTGGCACATATACATAGGACCATCGATATATTGATCAGACAAATCTTCATTACATATTTACTGAAAGTAAATTTAGATCAAATTAAGAAAACTGTTGCTATGAATGAAAATAATGTGTATTTTACGTAATAAGTAACTAATTATGAAACTTAATATGCCCGTATTTAAACAGCACATACTACTATGATTGTACTGTCCTTATTAAGGTTATGATGGTGAGCTACCTGTCCGTTTGACCCTATTACTATAAAAAAAATCAAAATCATCGCCAACCCTGTGATTCTCCCACAACTACTTGGATATAAAATATGTTTCAATGTATTTTATCTTATATAAATGTAATGTTAGTTGAATATTTTATTTTATTTTCTATATTTTGGCTCAATATTTCATAAATTCGTACTGGGGATTGTATTAACTTTTAGTCACTGAATTTAATATTTATATAAATAACTTTGTTTACAATACAAACAATTGGGAAGACACAGACTCCTGAAACACAGTTCATAACTACATCGGGAGTCTGGGTTTACATATTTAGTGGATTTTTTTTTTTTTTTTTTTTTTTATTTAAACTCACCACAATATTGTCAACTCGTTCCAGAATATAGCACATGGAGAAAACCGATCTGCAGAACGACGATCGCAGTAACACTTGGGCGTGACTCAATTGTATGTCTGTAATGTTCATTTTTGCGACGTCGTTGGCATCCTGAGACAAAACTTTGCGGTTCAAACAATAAAGTATTTAAATAAAATACTGTATACCGGATTAAAACGCGATTTATTATTTATATTGTTTAAATTATTTATCCCGACGTTTCGGATGCTTAACAGCAACCGTGGTCGCGGGAAGACAGCAAACAATATAAATAATAAATCGCGTTTTAATCCGGTATACAGTATTTTATTTAAATGTGTGATACTCGCGTTAATAAAAGACAACAATAAAGTAGCTAATTGTTACATTGGTTCAAACTTTGAACGCGAAGGAAGAAGAAATAACACTTAGTATACTCGGTTACAAAGGTTCTTAACAAGTTAGGTTAATAAAGTATTATAGATGTAGAGTTTAAATGAAAATTTCTTTTTTTTTAAACAGTAGTTTCTTCATTATATAAATTTATATGCTCGCTTGAAGGAGCTACATCCGCCATAGGATATACAAATAAATCAAAGATGCGAATTCTACCTATTTTTTTATTCAAGCATTCGAGGCCTGAAACCAAAATGTGCCATATTTACTTGACAGTTATGCATCTACAGGCGGTAGTTGTGAAAGTCGTAATTTCAAATTTCATTTGTTGAAAGCCCAATCTGACCAGATGTGGTTTAAAATATATTTTAAAATTATAAATATGCCAAATCTGGCGGGATTCAAGATCCATTATAACGCAAGGCTACGAGTAGTACCCAACGAGTAAACGAGCAAGTGATACAGCTGTAACCTTATTTTAAAGACGATACTTTTCTTTAAAACAGCTCGCAAAAATAGTTGTGTCATTCTTGCTCTACCTCAAAAATAGCAACTTCAGCCTCCCATCTGCTGAAAGCCAAGTCTTCGGCCCTAATCCACCCATGAAGGTACTGCCTCACAGAGCGAGGAAGAGGCTGGGTCTGATCATCAACCCAAGCTTGGTCTGTGTGCGATTTGACAGGAATCTTACTCATAACATGACTTGCTCGAAATGCAGCTGGTCCCTGCGAAATGGAAATTTCTAAGTAAATGAATAAATATTTTTAAGAAGATACATTTTAAATTTTTATTTTTTACATATACTTCACATATGAAAAAAGCAGCACTTGATATTGAAGTACGAAGAAAAGTACCCTTCAAATCTATATGGAGTAGCCATGAGTAGTCCAATATGATAAGTAGGTACGTAATTTTGTCATGAAGAGATAATATCATACATAGACGAACTACTATCTTGGACAAAACAACTGCAGGAAATGCGAAGTAGGTTATTTGCTGCAACTGGCTCCTTAAGACGGTTACGCAATTTTCTGCCAACCCACACCAAAGTTTCTCTAGCACAATCTTTATTACTCCCAATCCTCGATTACGCTGATACTTGTTATCCGGATCTTACCGAAGTACAACTTGACACCCTCGAGCGCCTTCAGAATTTGTGCATTAGGTTCGTCTTTGGTCTTAGGAAATTCGACCATATTTCTGAATACTGCAGTAGACTGAAATGGCTACCGATCCGTCAACGCCGAGATACTCATATCCTGCATCTTTTATTTAATGTTCTTTTCGACCCCAAGACTCCCCTTTATCTTAAAGCTAAATTTAATTTCGCGAAATCTGACTTTTTTTCTCTTCGTTCTTCTTATAATTTAACTTTAAATATTCCTGTGCATCACACTGATTTCTTCCATTATTCCTTTACTGCTCGTGCTATACAACTCTGGAATTCCCTACCTCTTTCTATTAAAAAAGCTCAATCTCTTCCTATTTTCAAACGAATGCTGAAAGACCACTATCTCTCTTTTCCAACATAGTTACTGTTAAATGTATATTTAATTATTATTTTTATCTTTTATTGTGATTATATTATGTGTACTTATTATTCTATTAATAATTGAATAGTTTTATATACCCCCTATCTTCATACATATATCTCAAGCTTCAATTCCTTTCTATCCAGGTTGCCTGGAAGAAATTGCTTTGAGCAATAAGGCCGCCTTACTATATTTCTGTTTTTCTTTATATTAATTCTTTAGTTTAAGTTTTCGATGTAAAAGTGTAAATAAATAAATAAATAAATAAATATCTTTGAATGGTTTATCTACAATATGATGAAGTTAGGTTTCAATTAAATAATCGAAAATGCAGTGTTTGTTTAAGTTCATTTGAAAAATAAGTAATTGTAAAAGTATTCCTGCCAAATTTTCAAAGTAAGTCACCTTCCATGGATTGATGACGATAAGTTCTACTCTTCACAGAACTTTTGATTGTGGTGTTAAACCTACAAATAATTATTTTCTGAACATACCATTCCCCATGAATCGACTGTCAATTCGTTGTCCCGAAACTCTCTGAAGGGACATTCCGTAGGATCAACTGTGTATGCTATTAAGCTCTGTTTAAAATCACTCTTTTTAGACATTTTTGCATTAACTTAGTAATATTAATTAAAAAATTATATATTATATCTGTCGAATTCGTAGCAAACTGCGAACACAGAGCAAATATCCAAATTTACCACGCGCGTTTGATTGACATTTTCTTTCAAATCAATGCTGTTGAATGTCAAATAGTTTCTCATTAAGGAGGTTTTAAATTTAAATTAAATACTTTATAACGGGTTAAAACGCGATTTATTATTTACTAGCCACGCGCCCCGGCTACACACGGGTGCAATGTAGATGTATTATACACAAAACATAGCCTATGTTACTCGCTGTAGCCTTAGCGGCAGGGCTCGGAACCGGTTAATTTTTATTTTCCAAAATACGTGTCTGACTGACATACCATAATATTAGTTTTAAAGAGTTATATATATTAAACTAACCACACTAATTTGTTCAGTACCTTAATATAACTGAAAACATAAGAATATTAACAAAATCCTTTATTATTTCGGTTAAGCTCCTAAAGGAAATTAACCGGTTTCCGAACCTTGCTTAGCGGTACAAACTGAGTTTTACTATATATTGAACAATACAAAATATATTCAAAAAACAGAATAAGAACGATATTACTAGTAGAATAGCGCAGTCTATATGCAGAATATACACACTATTAGAACAAACTATCAAACTATCTAACAAAACTAACTATAAAAAAAAGAAAAACATTAGTTCAACACTTCAATTTATTTTAAAGTTCAACAAAATTAAAATGAAGTCATATAAGAAAAATGATAAATAAAGCGAAGGTCTGAGTTACTGGTCTCCAAATGTCATGTTATATGTATGTATGTGATACCTACTGGATACCTACCTACAATCTTCATATTAAAATCATATTTAGGTTAAAATCTACCTATGGTAGAAATGCAATATTTATGCTTATAACTAGGAATCTTACACCAATATGAATGGCCAACCTTTGCTATTTTACTACAATACACAATAACATAATATTATTATGTGATCTTCGTCCATCTGATATTTAAAGGCAGCCTTAAAGAGATCATTCACACGAAACTTGTCACGGCTACTTACCTACGCTTATAAACAGCTATCGAAAGCCGGATTGGAACCTTCACTCATCTGTAAATAATATATTATTCGTCCACTCATCAGGTGAGTATGATTTAAAAAAATATTATCTGAGGGAGGGCAACACCAAACGTTAATTATTATTATAAACCAAACGTTATTTTATTTAAATATGTGGTACTCGTGATAATAAAAGACAATAGTCTGACAAAATATAAGAATTTAGAATCTCATCGAGACAGAAAAATTTAAAGTTGATTATTGTATAATATTTAATAAAAAACAACTACATTAGTGTCAGACGGATATGTATCAACATTCAACATTTAGAGGACAGGAAGTAAGCCGGTTTGCCGTGAAAGCCTTAATTAAATTCCTTTGAATTCTTGGTACGTATTCTTAATTAGTTATTAGATTGATTTTATTCAGTCTTTGTATTAACACGATTTGATGTAAGAGTAATATGCTACATATTATACGGTCAGTTATGTATTACCATTTCTGTGGTTATGTGACACGTATAATATTATCTATACATACATATAATAAAAGAGTAGGATCGAAATTACGCTTCACTAAATATTTTTACCAGAAATTAAGAGGGGTGATAAAAGAAGGGTAGCAGAATGCATAAATGCAATTTTTAAGATTCTTGTCTGTCTGTCTGTCTGTCTGTCCGTCTGTCTGTCTGTCTGTTTGTTCACGCTAATCTCCGAAGATACTGAACCGATTTTAATGCAATTTACACAAATATATTAAGGAAAGCCTGGGGCAACATATAGGCTTTGTTTAATCGAAATCGGTTATCGGAAAGAAAAGTTATCATCATTTAAATATTATTTTAAAAGCCCCATATCACCAAATTGCAATGCAAACTGACTCGCGTTGAACTTTTTCGAATTGTCAATCACAGTTTGATATGTAAATGAAATAGTTTGATTATTTCGCCATTTTCAATATGTATTCGTAGAATGCAGTCCCATAGCGTAGCTTCAGATGCGAGTTCGAATCTGAAGTTGAAATGAAAGAAATATGTTTTTGTATTTTTTTTTTTGAAAGAACTATATTTTAACACAATAGAAAATATATTATTGAAATATTATATGAAAAAGTATTTCTTATGAGATCATTCATTTCACCTTTTCATCAATCCTTTCTCTTAAACAGAATTACGATTATTCGACATTGCTTTTATTGCTTATGACTGCCTCTGTATCTTAGAGGTTTCCGCATTTAGCACCGAAAAGGGAATTTAAAAAAAATATGAAAAGGTTAATTATTTCAACTATGGTATTTCTATTGAATTTCAAATCATCCTTCGAACCTCAATCTCAACCACCATTAAACATGTCGATAACATGATGCAAAAGCAACCGTCAATGACTAATTTGATAGCTCTTTCCCAAAAGAAATCACCAAGTATAGAGGATGGAGTATCCTCCGTCATCTGTATATATCTGTCATTTGAAGAAAGCTTGCTCAAAAACTCAGCTTAAAGTGAGCCTCACGTGAACGAAGTCGCGGGCATCAGCTAGTATCTAATAATGAAGTCGTCAATTTGCCAGAAAATATAATTCTACCTCCACTACTGGAGACAGGCAGAATCCATTTTGACGGGCTCGTTCGCGCGTTCGGTAGAACACCTGCCGTACGCATCTATGGGTCGTGGGTTCGAATCCCACCGGGACGATATGTTTATATTTTTCTGTAAGCATGTCTTCCCCACCCTGGTCAGATTTTTATATCTATTGATTATAATTTTATCTTGTTATAACTCAATCTAAATATGTCGCTTTAATTAAATTTACAATGTATCTTTCACTTCCTACGTATTTTTTATTTGTAGACCATAAAACATTCGTTTTTCCATTCAGAACGTTCTCCATCTGATTTAGCTTTGAATCCATTTCGCATCTGTAAAATACCAGCGTTTTAGTCAATATCTTTAACCCTTTATCTAACAATTGTATCAATAGTAGCCAAGTTACCTCGTAAAGCAACTGGACCAGTATGTAAAGACCTGTCATTTGGCTCTATAGCCCCCGTTCTGGTCTATTTATTAAGCGATGCAGGAAGGAGGAGAGGTCAAACAATCTGGTCGCCTAAAACTACTTTCACTCGACTTGGTAAATTTTGCAACTGACCTTAATACGTGTTGCATGTAACTTTGGAACAATTATTTTACATCTTAGTCGTTAATTGATACAATAATTTTGTGTTTTTAATGTTTTATAGTGGTCGTGTCACAATGGTTAACGCAGGCTTTATAGCAGGTCCGACTTTCAAAGCCAAGCCAAACGTGAATGGGATTTGCTTACGGTACTGTTTAAAATTGAGTATTTTTTGCAAGTAAAGCATAATAATATGTAGAATTAATCTATCTTTAAAGTCGTGTTAGTTACATCAATTCAAGAACGGCTCTAACGTTTTAATGATATATTATTTGTTATAATCGTATATGTCCCGATTGACAGATAACTATTAAAATATAGGAAAAAGAAATATGTGAAGAAAATTAATTTTAAAATAATTTAGGTTCAGAACTCCACCATCTTCCGCAATTGACAACTCAGGTCACCCACGCTTATTTGTAATAATTGATGTCCATTGCAAATATTTAATAGAAGTGGGAAAATACTACATAGCATATTTAAATATACAAAATATTGTTTATTATTTTTGAAGCCAACATTCTGGCAGAAAAACGTCTATCATGTCCGCTAGTAAAACTATAGATGAAAAAAATGTACAAAAATTACAATTTTAGTCCTGAATCATAATCGTAGCTAATAGTTTAGTTCCATGATATTCAGGAAATTAACAGGAAAAGCCTTCTGTTTTTTTTTTATTGACATGTAAGTTCAGATAATTCTGACTGTGAAATGTCAATTCAATTTTAATGTAATCAAGATTTTTGCTACCATTTTTGGTTAATACTTTCACTATGGTCTTGTAATAGTACGCAATGAGACATAACGCGTAATGAAACTGATTTGTGAATTTTTGCTACAATGGTTAATAAAGAAAAATTATAAATTGCGAATTCTTTATATTTATTTATGAATCTATATCATATTATACAAAACATTATGGATGGATATATGAAATCATTAAACTGAAACGGCGTTTGACCAATCACCATGAACATTCGTATATGTTGACGGGCTCGTTGGCGCTTTCGGTAGAACACCTGCCGTGCGCATCGATGGGTCGTGGGTTCAAATTCCACCAGGACTACATGTTAATAATTTTCTATTATAATGTTTTCTCCACGTCTGATAACTTCGGGCATTGATCGGGTAGGAGGAATATCGGAATTCCAACCGGGTAACGAACCACCGTTCATAGATGGAAAAACCGTTTCACATTGCGCGTTTCGGTTTCAGTCTATGGATTTCTGAATACTCGAAGAAAAAGTAGATCGACAGCGCATCATTGACTGATGTTCTGTGGCTGAGGTATCACCTACCATTAAGTGAACCTCATGCTCGTCTGTCGATACCTAACATAAAAAAATATTATTTTTCATGGAAAAGGTATTCCCGCTATTCGCTTTGATGTAACTCGCAATCAGTCACTTATAATTGTGCCCTTGTCTAACCACATCAATTATCAAATGGGTGCGAGGGGGATATCTTTACTGCGTGGGAAAAATGATCAATCACCATTCATAAGTGGAAAAGCCGATACTGATTTCGTTTCTGAATTATTGACCGTATCATTGGTATCCTGTGTAGTTGACGTATCAGGTTATTAAGTGATCCTCAGTTCTTAAGCTCCTTTGCTATACATCGCATTTATCCGAAATAGCTCGACCGATTTTTATGAATTTATTTATGTACTAGCTGATGCCCGCGACTTCGTTCGCGTGGGGTTTGCTTTTGAGCAAGCTTTCTTCAAATGACATATCCTCCATCCTCTGTACTTGGTGATTTCTTTTGGGAAAGAGCTATCAAATTAGTCACTTACGGTTGATTTTGCATCATATTATCGACACGTTTAATGGTGGTTGAGATTGGGGTTCGAAGTATGATTTGAAATTCAATAGAAATACCATTGTTGAAAAAATGAACGTGACTTTAAAGAAATTTACTTATTTTTTTTATAAATTTAATTAGTGGTGAAGATACTGTATCCACCTCGATATTTATTTCATTTAATTGATCATTTTCATTTTGAGACATTTTTTTTAAATTCCCTCTTCCCGGGATTCCTACTCGGGTTTCCGGTGCTAAATGCGGAAACCTCTAAGATACGAAGACAGTCCTTAAGAAGCAATAAAAGCAATGTCGAATAATCGTAATTCTGTAGAGAAAGGATGGATGAAAAGGTGAAATAAACGATCTCATAAGAATTATTTTTCATATAATATTTCAATAATACATTTTCTATTTTTATAATATATTTCTTTAAAAAAAAAAATAAAAATACAAAAAAAATGTTCCCGTCCAACTTCAGATTCGAACTCGCATCTGAAGTTACGCAATGGGCCTGCATATCCACTATTCTACGATTACATATATCGGAAATGGCGAAATAATCAAAGTATTTCATTTACATATCAAACTGTGATTGACATCTGACAATTCGAAAAAGTTCAACGCGAGTCAGTTTGCATTGCAATTTGGTGATATGGTGCCTTTAAAATTATTTTTAAATGATGATAACTTTTCTTTCCGAGAACCGATTTCGATAAAACAAAGCCTATATGTTGCCCCGGGCTTTACTTAATATATTTGTGTAAATTGCATGAAAATCCGTTCAGTATCTTCGGAGATTAGCGTGAACAAACAGACAGACAGACAGACAGACAGACGGACAGACAGACAGACAGACAAGAATCTTAAAAATTGCATTTATGCATTCTGCTACCCTTCTTTTATCACCCCTCTTAATTTCTGGTAAAAATATTTAGTGAAGCGTAATTTCGATCCTACTCTTTTATTATATGTATAGATATTTGATAGGTATGAGAATATGTAGGTCGTAAAGTATATTTCATGCCTAGGATTATCCTACATCAAAGAAATGTTAATTAACAAAGTAAGAGATAAATAGTTTAGTCTACTACTGTCCCACTCATGCGCACTGATATTCACAGGGTGAAAGGAATCATGTAAAAATGTATTGAAGTTTATAAATCTCTGCATTATGTCGGATCTATAATTTTGATACTATGAAATCCTAAGAAAAGGGGGAAATACACTTCTGTGTTTGTTTTACAAGTCGAATACATAGTTGGTGTTTAATTAGCTTGTTTAAAGTTACATTAAAAATCGACTGTGTTTAATTCAAGTTCAATATAAATCACTGGAGTATGTAAAGTTAAAATATGAAAGTAATATACATCACGCCTCTTTCCCATTGGGGTAGGCGGAGATCACGGAATTCCATATGCTCCGATCCTTACCACTTTCGCTTCTTCTACTTTCATCAATGCTTTCATACACACTCATCAGTTACGAGTACTATTAACATGGCCCTTTTGAAGAACGTCCCCGATCTGATCGAGGGAAAGTAATATACTAATACATATTATTAATGACAGTAGTATTTCCATCGGGCGGGTGGTGTAAAAAAAAAAACCTATTATTTATAATATTGGCAATCATTTTCTGAATGACATTTATTTTCAGGCTTATATTTTCGATGATAATTTTAATTGAAGCTTTTCGAATTCCTGATATAATTAAATTGGAGTCAGTGAAAACAAAATGGATCATCGTTAATTTTTAAATTACATAATTATTTGTATCTTTTATGTTTACCCCACTGTAAACTATAAATCTGTTATAAGTAGATTATTTATTTTCTGACATCTGAAAATTATTAAACAATAATATAATTAAAGTTTATGAAAACATCATGTTTTCATAAACTTTAATGTTCATCTTTACATTATTATTTACTAGCGATCCACCCCGGCTTTGCAAGCAAATCTTTCTTTTTTATAACATTGTAATTAGTATAGATGAGGGGCTAATGAGATACAGGTTTCGTGACCTCAGTGTCTGAATGCGTATAATTTAACTTTGATATCTTTAAAGTGTTGACTGACAGACAACTGAGGAACTTTTAGTTTTATCGATATTCATTTTATATACAAGCCTGAGGTTCACTTGATGTTAGGTGATACCCCAGCTATAGAACGCAAGGCAGGTGAAGATGCGCTGTCAACCTGCATTTTACTTCGAGGATTAGGAAATTCATAGACTGAGACTGAAAAGCGCATTTTTCACTTTACAGTTTCTCCATAAATGAACGATGATTTGTTACCCGGTGGTTAGTTCTCTATTACTTATGACTTATCAGTGTAGAGGTATTGAATTAATGCCATTAGTCGTCATTAGTAAATTATCATGTAAAACGAGGAATAGATAAGATGTAAGCCTTAATTGGAGTAATTATAATATATTATTGTACCGTAATTACATTTCTTTTTGCGGTTTTATAAATATTACGGTATTATATCGATGGAAATTGATTAGAATAGAGTAGTCTACAACACGAGTTATATTATTTTTGTAATATCATAAATTCCTTCTTTTTTAATTTTCTGCGTAGAATATAAATTACAAGAGTATTTTCTTACGTATGCCTATATTCTTTTTATAATACATACTTGGTATTTTTTGTACCAAAATTGTCACCTTGTATTTACATAAATTCTGCGTAGAATATAAAAAAACATGTACTTTTTACATTATAATATGATGTTTATACCAACTTCTAAATATTTTTATTTGTGACCACGATATGTATTTTTTTTAATTAAGAGAAGTTGAAAGTGATACCTACATAAAAATACATATAAAGGAAGCAATAAAAAGTTGTAATTAAAATCAATTAGAAAGAAACCACTTTCATTTTTAACACAATTAATATTCAAAGCAAGTATCAAGACAGTTAGGTCCAGCGATCGACGCACACGCACACATTTTGAATTGGTAACGAAGCACGGGGCGAAACAGCGTACTTTCGGGCCAATATTCAGTCCACGACCGTCTCTCCACTGTGACAGACGAACGGACAGACATGAACACTTTATAAATTGATAGAATCAACTCGAATCTCCCGTTGTGGGAAGTGCATTTGTGATCGTGATTTTCTTGACGACTGTATCGTGCGGTACTCTAGTGCTTTTGTGTTGTGCTCGAGTGTACTATTTACGCGGAAAACATAATGGTAAGTTTAGCTTAGCAAAAGCGAAGCTTTATTTCCTTACGTCAAGAGCTTTATAGCCAAACTGCCATAAAGGAATTTAAATATAGTGGTTTTCTTTTTATTATTTTTTTATTAAAAACGGTCTGTTTCAAAACTTGATGACCTTGTTGTATCGATTTGGTGGTAATAAATCTTGTTAATTTTAAATGAATTCGATTGGCCGCAGTGTATCCTTGAAACAGTATAAATTTGAAAGATGTAGAAAAATATCTGAGCTTAATTTGTAACTAAACGACCGACTGGTTTAGTGGTATCTTTGCGCCGCTTTAGCACCATTGATTCTACTTTCGAATCACAGGGAGACAATTAAAAAATATATATTTTGAATGCGATTACTTCTATAAAGAAAAAATATATGTGAAAATACCAAAGTATGTCTGTTCTATGCTCAACTGGAATTACATTTTATATACTTAAATGTATGCTTCTGTGTATGTATGCTAATAAATAATTGTTAAATAAAATGTCTTCTGCTGTAAACTTCAAAACTTTTCGTAGCAACAAACGATTCTGTAAGTTTCACACCTTTACCACAAGTAGCTTTTTTACTTCCTGTATAACAACTTTTAATTACCGTCTTAGTGTTCGATAGGCTGTAGATAATTAATCTTTTTCTTTGAGTCTTGGGAGGGACAGATATAGATGCAAATAGAGTTCTAATTATTGTAGGGGGGGGGGAAAAACCAAATTAATACATTTTTTTAAAATCAGATATCGACAGACGAGCATGAGATTCACTTGATGGTAGGTGATACCTCAGCCACAGAACATTAGTCAATGATGCGCTGTCGACCTAACAACGGTTAGTTAGTTACCCGGTTGGAATTTAGATATTCCTCCCACCCGTTCAATGCCCGAAGTTACTAGTCGTGGGGAGATATGCTTACAAAATCCCGGTGGGATTCGAACCCACGACCCATCGGCGCGCACGGCCGGTTTTCTACCGAACTTGCCAACAAGCCCATCAAAATTTTAATTTTGAACTCATATGTCATTTTAGGATGATGAGAGTTCAAACTTTCATAAAGGCCTGCAACATAACATTTAAAATAAACTACCTACTGTTGCGTGTCTTTTATATGCCAATGTCTTATCATGCGCACACGCTGCGTTTAACTAAAAAAAACAATGGGTATTATTTAGCACTAATCATATTATTATTAAAATCTAATATAGGTATTCTATTAAACATGAACACTAGAACGTTGCGATGTATAAAAACACCGTTTCTCTAAGAGAAAGTGGCGAACTAAACGTAGAAATCGCGAGCGTACACCCGCTGATATATTTATGTAAATTTCGACTCTAACATCATATAGATATGATATTTTATTGCTTGATATTTTTATGTTTATTTATGACACTTTGATGTTTTATACTTTCTTGTTGGGCTTTTCATAATACAATAATAATGAGATTTTGTAATTTACATTGAGTTGTTCTTTAGTTTTACCATTCATGCTTTTGGAGAGCGGAGAGTTGGGTCAAACAAATTCACAATGAATTAGCTGTTTGATAGTGGAACTTTTGCTGGAATCCTGTAAAAACAATTGACTGTGGGCCAAAATAGTTACATCCTTTTACCTGCTAAAAGTTTCCAAAGCTCTAATTCGCCTGGACTGTTATTTCATGTTTTACATTCGATTTTCTGTTTGGTTATTCTTTAAATACCCGAGGATTTTCAACTGTGGTTGTGGTGAAAGTTACTTTGACAACTTTTTAGTGACTTTATAAAATTTAGTTCATCTTCAGTATTACAATTTTTGAATGTGTCTACTGCTTTTTTAGTCTACTTCTGAATTTGTCAAATTCTTAGTTCACCTTCAAAATTAGTCTTTTTCAAAGTATGACAAATTTTAATTGTGTCAAGTTCTTTCTTTGTCGACTTCTGAATTTGTCAAATTCTAACTTCACCCACTTCGGAATTAGACAACTTCTCAGTTCGTTATCTCTAAATTCATCAACTTCTAGTACGTTTATCAACAAATATGTCAACTCCTTAGTTCATCTGCTTCGAAAGCTTACATATTTATGTATTCATAAACTTTGGAAGTTAAAGGCATTAAATTAAAGGTATCAGTTTAACCCCGTGTATTTACGAAATATACAGCAAACATTATAATTATCTCGAATGAATTGAACTAATTTAATAACCTCAGCCGAGATGCATTAAAAAATAAGGTTGTATATAATGATTATTACGAAATATCCGTTATGAGCGGATAGTGTGACTTAGATAAAGGTCACTTTAAAAATAGCGTTTATGTCCATTTAGAGGTCGTAGCTTTAAGCTTAAAGCATAATAAAATAAGGAATGATATAGTTTTTAATATAATTATATTTTCTATATGACTATCAACATGGCTTGGTGGCACGTTATTTATTTATTCATTTATTTGATAATTAAAACGGCTGATTAAGTCAATTACATAATTATTATTTATTCTACACGTAAATACAATACAATTTAACATACACACAATAAAATAAAAATATACACACACAATCTATTATACATAATATGTACCAAGTTTTGAAGACACTCACTTTGTGTTAAGCTATCAGAGGTCTTGGGTTCAGTTATTGAATAGAAATATAAATGTATCTGTCAATGCCCGATGATGGGATGACGGGATATTACTTTAATTTTTCTGTCACAATTGAACAAAAAATTAAAAAAAAAAAAAAATGTGTTCGTTTTTAGTTAATAAATTAAATTCACCTTAAAACTATGGGGTGTATTCAATATAAAAAACAGTCATTTTTCTTCCCAGTTTTAAAAAGAAATTGATTAATAATCTCGAAACTTTTAATAACAATATTCATGTTTTTTTGTTTTGTTTTTCGCGATCTTTCCGCTAAATTAAAAGTTGTCTGTGAGAGAATAAAATAAATTATTGCGTACATTAATTTTTTATTTTTTTAACGACAGTAGCACGTCGCGTATTATTCTAGAATTTAAGTATAAGGGCCTATTTTACAATCCAACTTTCAAGTCTGGCTGTTGATTAAAATTCGAACGATGATTACCTTCAAGCGAACTTGTTTTCTTGCATAATATGTTTGCTCATTTACGAAGTATAATCCCATCGAAACTTATATCACTTGAGAAACTGCTTCTTCTATAAACTTGGCCAGTAATACATGCAAAGTCTTACGGAACGGAAACAAATTCCTTTCGGTTTCAGTCCATAGACTGAATGCGAATGGGTTTCTGAATGCTCGAATTAAAAAATAGATTGATTTAACTCTATTGATCGATATTATTTGGCTTGTATAATAATAGTTATTTCCATTAAATAAATCAAAATAGATTAATTAGACGGAAGAAATATTATAATAACGAAATTAAAGATAAGGATTTGTTTAGTTTTATATTTTAACAGGAACTTAATAGCTAATTATGAAACAGCCTTGCAATATCGTTATAAATTACTGCTGTTTCGCATTTATAGTGTTATTAAATGTAGTAGAACAGTAATTTAGCATTCCTGTACGGTGTTACCTGTGGTTATATTAAAACCTTTTTGTTGTAGTTTTTTTATAGATAGAGCGATATTAGTATTGTCTTTTATTAACGCGAGTATCACACATTTAAATAAAATACTTTATAATGGATGATAACACGATTTCTTATTTATTCCGATTTTTCGAATGATTTTTAGCAACCTTCACGGGCAGACTGAAAGGTGACAGCTGTTTGATTTGAATTATCAGAAAGTTGCCATATTAACACCATAATATAGGTTTATATTGGTGAAAGTTTTTTTTTTAAATCGGTCGAGTAGCTTTTCAGTTAAATCGTAACAAACATACAAACCTTTCCTCTTTATAATATTAGAATAGATAGCTAAAAGAAGAGATAAAAAGAAGTTTATAAAGTTTTAAGATAAAATCAAACCAAAAAAGATAAATTACAAAAGAAATTTGTAGAAGAAGTACATTAAAGAGTTATATAAAAAATGGTTAGTAGAGATCTTTGAAAACGTTAAGTTTTTAGTAAAAAAATATTTGACAAGAATAAAATGAAATCCTTCTTTGTTGTACCATACGATATGCAATCATTGGAGGTTCAATTAATTATTATTTAGGTATAGCATAGGATACCTCAACCACAGGACATCAGTCGACATATTTTTTTACTGCGAGCACGCTGGTAGATATGTTTATTTCCATAGACAAGCAATGGTTTTCTAGAATATTCAGTTTTGCTTTAGAATTTTTAAAGTTTAAAAAATAACAAAAAGTGAGTTTGACTGCAATAAAAAGATTCTTCTACATTCTCCGTCACACGACGACATTTAATCGTATGATGTAAACACACTGTTGACCTGCAGTTGTTGTTATGTAATTCGTGTAATATGCCTTTAAATTTCAGCTGAACCAGATCAGTGCCTTTACAAAAACGTAATTAAACTAAACTTGCAACATTGTGCACGAAAGTTTACTTAAAGTTCAACTTATACAATTCTCATTTCTCGTAATTGCACATATTTGCACAAGTTTTTATTGTACTTTTTTAGCGGGGTCGCTGGTGCGTTTGTTAACACCTACCTTGCGCTTTGATGGGTGGCGGTTTCGAATCTCACCACGAGACACGTGTCTTCCCCACGTCTGGTCACTTCGGGCAATAAATGGATGGGAGGACAATCTAAACCCGGTTGAAATATAGATATTCCTCCCAACCGTTTAATATCTGAAGTGACCAGACGTGTGGAAGACATTCTTACAGAAAATTATAAACATATCGTCTCGGCAGGATTGAAACCTGCGACCTATCGGTGCGCAAGGTAAGTGTTGTACCAAACACGCCAACTAGCCCGTCAAAATCTACAAAGTTAATCATCAAGAAAAATCTTCCAAAAACCGGAGTAAACTTCTTCCTTTACACAAGTACACAAGTGTACCAGCACAGTAACTGACATCTAAGTAAATATTTATTGCATATTTCAGCTTAACAGATATTAAGATACAAAGACAGTTGCGACACACTGTTGCGCAACGCGACGTAACGATAAACGAGTGGTTGCCGGCGTTGCCCAAGCGACAGAAATATTAGGTGATAACTATTATTTATAAGGTTTGCTGCAATCAACATTTTATTACAACCTTCCCTAATAATATTATGTTCGATTGTCTCTTCCGCAAAAACGGAGGGATAGATTTACTTGATGTTTTGCATAGTGATAGTTTAAGGATAGCAGAGTGATGTAGGCAGAGTGATATTCTTTTTATACATACATACATACATACATGTATATGTATATCACGCCTCTTTCCCATTGGGGTAGGCAGAGATCACGGAATGCTATATGCTCCGATCCTTACATAACACTTTCGCTTCTTCTACTTTCATCAATGCTTTCATACACACTCGACGGTTACGAGTACTTTTGATCTGGCCCTTTTGCAGAACGTCCCCGATCTGATCGAGGTACGTTCCCCTAGGTCGACCACTCCCGACTCTCCCACTCACACCAGTTTCATAAATCTTTTTTGTTTCCCTACTTTCATCCATCCTTTCTACATGCCCAAACCACCTCAACATACCTTTTACATTCTTTTTATATAACACAATAATAATACCTAGATGAAATAGACTAGCAAAACGCCCTGGCTTCACACGGGTGCAATTTAGATGTACTTACTGTACATAAAAAAAAAGAATTTTTAAAATAGGTCGAGTAGTTTTTGAGTTAAATCGTAACAATCAAACAAGTCTTTACGTTTTATAATATTAGTATACCTAGATAGTGTTTAATTATGTGGCGTGTACCATTTGGATCTGGCATTGACATATTTTTAAAAACTAAGCACTTATTACTGTCCTATGGATACAGTAGTGCTATTATGTAAGTTACTCGAAGCCTTGGCAACGAGTTACAATTGGGACTGCCCCATGCCCCACTAGCTACTTGTAAAATATCTTTAATTTATAATAAAAACTAGCGACCCACACCGGCTTCGCACGGGTGCAATGCTGATACTAAATACACTACAGAAAAACTGTAATTATTATACATATAAACCTTCCTCTTCAATCACTCTATCTATTAAAAAAAACCGCATCAAAATCCGTTGCGTAGTTTTCAAGATTTAAGCATACATAGGGACAGAGAAAGCGACTTTGTTTTATACTATGTAGTTATGATATTTTTTATTAGAATAAAAAAGAGACGGTCATTTGGCCAGAATATTTTTCTTTTTTTTTGAGTGAAAACATAAATAAAAGGTCACGACATAAAATTCATAATATAACAATCATATGCATTTCTTACATTATTTACCATCTAAAATATTATTTTATTATTTTGATAGAAGTATAGTCAACAAATAAAGCACTATTTTCACTATGAATATTCACGGCTCGTCTGTGCGCCCGGTGGAGCGTAATGTTCGAGACACGTGTTATTAGGTCGGGAGCGTCAGAAAAAAAATACAGTAAAAATTATATGTCGATAATTGTTGTATGTATATTAATAAGATTTAATGTTTCATAGTGCATTTTATGATGTTAAGTTTCATTATGAGTTATTTGGGGATGCCCACGGCTGTTTTCTAGGCATAAAAAGTTAACTTTCTTCTCCATGTATTAAAAAATTAATATACTGACAATTCATATTTTCTATTTTTTGTAATCATATGAATGGGTAATATACTCGTAGATGTGCGTTACGTTACGTTTGTTATAAGAAAATTATTGGATACATTTGATATAGTTTTATTTATATTAACATAATATTATTTATTGAGGTATTTTTATATGAAGTCTGAGATTTATTATTGCATGTCATTTGCTGTGAGTGATTTAACTTAAAATCCTTACGCCTTCATTAATAAATGTATTGTTTGTGAATGACTGAAGATTTTAATTCATTAGTAATAGCATTTTTGTATGATCATGAATATGCTTGAAGCTCATAGTTAAATTACTAATCAGATTAAATGTATTGACAATTAAGATGATGATTTGTCGCATTAATTATTTATGAGTCATCACAAAGTCGGTTAAACTCAGGTTAAGTCTCAGTTATATTTCTAAACTTCAATAATAATTGAAGATAATGGCGAAGAATCGCTTACTTTAGCATATTTTTGAATAAGCAACATCCAAGACTCGTTTGACCGTGTCACAAATAAGTTTTGTATCACAACTAGTAATTTGCATTAATTTGTGATTTTGTCAATAAATAAATACTATAACCGGTTCTGTTTTTAACGAATGTTCGATGTGTTTTCAAAGGAGTATTTTTATTGCATTCGTCAGAACCATTGGCGGAATAAAAGCTTATTATCAAATGAATAATCAAAATAAATTCAAAAAGGTATGTTTCGAATTAATATTCGATTTAATTTGAAATAAAGAACTTTGGCTTTGTTGGGACAATCGTTAAATACTTGTCGAGTAACCGAGATGGCTTCATTTCTCTGATTCCTGTGTACGTGTTGGTCTGGAAATTTTGATCATAAAAAAGGTAGGAGGTTTATCAAAACTACATAGGAATCATTCAATATGTAAGCGATGTACCTAAATCAAAGTGTTATCTAATTATTAATAACAATATATTATCTATTTAATAAGTCGTGCGATGCTTAATCACAACAAAAGTAATATTTTAAATGATTTCTTTTCATTTTTATAAAGTAATACCTTTAATGAAAAAGTTTAATTATGTTCTATTAAAATGCTTTTGTCTGTATATATTATTATAATCTAATTACTTATATTGAACATTAGCTGCTTTCGAATAATTTGTTCAATTAATTAAAGTGTAATTCTAATTCATATTAAATTCTTGAATAACGCTTCACTGGTTTTCGTTCATAATACAATTTAGTATTCTGAATATTTATGATACCAATACTTTTTATAATAAATAGTGAACAAATAAAAAAAATATTATTATGCTGATCGTACGGCTGATAATTTATTCTTTCACATGTCATATTTCTGTTCGTTTTCCTATATAATTGAATTGTTTGATTGGAGGCATTCGTGCTGATAATTTAATTGAATTTGAATTTGATTGGATTATTGCAATATTTTTAATATCCTATACCTATACCTAAAAACCTTGCCAGATACGTCACGTAATAGCATACAAAATAGGCAACATTCCAAAGCCTGGATTCGGAAAGGTTAGTGAATACCTGTTGTAAAATCGTATTTCAACAACACGTTTATCAACAAACATTTCAAAAACTTATCACTGTCTATTGAGATTTGGCAGGCGACTTTACATAGACCAACCTTTTAAAAACAGGAGCTTAGGGCATTGAGATTTGTCAGTTATCCTTTCAAATGAATTTTATTGCAAAATACATTTACTAGAACTAGACGAGGATAAATGAACATTTTAGTCACATATCCAAACTAGCTTGGCGTGCAATGACCTTATTCTAAGAAACGCATTCTATCATATTTTATAAAGAAATCTTTGAGAAACAAAAATTTTGATTTCATAAAGAAATGGATTGTAATGTTTTAATAAAATCTGAACATAAATAACGAATAATGTATGCTTTGAATTACCTTAATTTTAAATAATAGTGTTAATTTTATATAGAATGCATAAGAACATTAGAAGTTATATTTTGATTTAACTGCGTACGAGCTATCCTACAAAATTGAGAGATCTACTTTTACTAGTTACCAACTCTATACAAAATTTAATGTTTTTGGATGTGATATGAGTTTGAAACTGCAAAGCAAAGCCAGTTACAGACGAGCTTAGTTTATAAGAAGAAGTGTTTAGTAATTATAATTATGTATTTCTCGATTTTTAATGAATTAAAGGTAAATTAATTTTTAAAGAACAATCAAATATCTCTTTTATTATAGGAGAGATACATGAGCTGGCGTCTCACTTGATGGTAAATGATTCTGATTCCAATAGACGCCAATAGAATAGAGACTTAAAATGTAAAAGTAACTTCAAAATCAAAGTATGGGATTATCTGTTTTTGAAACAAAAAGAAGAATTTACAGCTACCTGTTAATAATTACTTTCATTTTATTACATTTTTTTTAAGGTTGCATTAATAGGGCAAGCCGGGCTTTTGGGCTTGTAAAGCCAAAAGCCCGGCCAAACCAAAAGGTAAAAAACCGTAGGTAACCAGAATAATGTCATCTATTTATCAAGAAATGTATCCCTACATTTTATAGTTTTAGATTTAAGTATTTTCACGTGAAAACTCTGTTCATCTTAAGACACTTTAGAAATTTAATTACTTCACACTTTTTTCTACTTTATATCTGTAATGTTACTTTATTAACACTTCATAAAATCATGGAAATTGAAACTTCGTCACGTCAAAACGAGATTTATATCAGTGTCAAGTAAAAACGACTATACTGACCACAGATGCAAATTTCGACTTTAACACACAAAACATAGAGCCTTTATTCGCTGTTATATCATTATGTCAATAATATGGTCATTGGTTTCAAATGTCACGGCTTACTGGTTGCTACGACTTCAGTGGATAACCGTATCTCCAATTTTTATTATTATTATTATTATGGTGACCGTACTATGGTTATAATATTTTGTATTGGGTAAAGAGCATGTCGAAATCTATGAAATCTGCAATTTTTAAAACTCCGGGAAAACTTTCCAGGTATTTTGAACACCAAATGACTGTACTATAGTACAATTGTGTTAATTTATTATGGGTCTTGGTATTAGATGTATATATTTTCATAAAAATGATAGCGAAAGTCCGGATTTAACGAACGATATAGACGTAAATGCCGTGAAGTTATATTGCACGTTTCCGTTTCCGTTTTACTGGCTGTTAAATAAGCAAAAACAAACAATAACACACTCGAAATTAAATCAAATAATAACAATTCGTTGCTTAGTTTTGTCATTATAGATGTGTTCATCTTTGATGTTGATGCTGGTCCTTAGTTTCTGTAGAGAACAATACAAATATACGAAACTTTTTTAATCTTAAAAAATCTTGAAGTAATTTATTAGCAGACTATTGTAATATAAAATATTATGTGTTTAAAATAAATTGTGCTCTTATGCATATTTTCAACCATAATAATACTATACCTACCCCTGTTTTAAGCAAATGGATTTCAATAATACATAGAAGGCTGATCAACTACTTGCCTGTAAAGAAAAATTACCAGTGATAAAGATTAATTAAGTAAAGATAGAGAAATACCCCATGCCCCACTAGGGGAATCGGGATTTCACTTTTAAGGGTACATGATAACTTTCTTCAATCAAACATTTCGAATACAATTGCTAACACATTTCATTATGTTATTACGTTCATATACTTTGTATAGTGACTTTCACTTAGTAGTGAATTGATTACTACCTAAGTTATACTTTTTTTTATAATAGAAACTTGATGGTAGGTGATACCTCAGCCGCAATGATGCTCTTTATTTCGAGCATTCGTAAATCCATAGAATGAAACCGAAACGCGCAATGTGCACTTCACGGTTGTTCCATCTATGGTTATAGATTTTCGTTATAGTTTATGCATTTAAAGCGTTAATTATTACTATAAAGAGTTATCTAGTCTTACCAATCAATATAATATTCTAAGCACCTGAGTAGCATACAAGATATCAAACGTATATTTAGATATCATTCCGCGTGGCAACCATAGCCAACAGTTTCTACAGTAATGCACTATCCACACGTACAGTGGATTGCCCGTTTGACATTAGCACTTTCGCGATAATTTCACTTTCTCTGTAAAGTTCATTTCCGTACACTCACCGGATTAACCTCTATTGCAAAATATATTCAATACTTAGAATTTGTATTCATAAATCAATTTAGTTAAATTTTAATACACTGATGTCTAGAATAACTTACAGGTTACAGGTTATTACTCATTATTGTATACGTATGTATTATAAAAGGTTTGTGGATTTTAAGGGAAAATATCATAAAGAACAACATAGACACTCATATAAGTAAAAAAAACACAACAGAGAGTGCATATACAATGATATTTAGTTACTATTAAAGGGTTTCCAATACTTAATAGGTATCGATTTTTTTTTAAATATTATTTAATGGAAGAAACTTTTACCGGAAATAAAAATATAATATAATGAATAAATTATGTTTTAATTCGGTAAGCGCTTCTTAATTTAACTCATTACTCTTTTTTAGCCTTGTCATAATATTCACCTTATGTAACAGTATACTAATATGCTATTAAAAACTTTTAGTTAAATATTCCGTATTACTACTGGTAAAAATAAACTCTCTTTAGTACTCATCACCGGACTAGTGTTTGATTGGCAAAATATTATAAAAAACATGTATCAAAATGTGCATATATTTATTTACATGAGGAACAACAGCTATAGTGTATGTGATTTGTTAAAAAAATATATAAGTAGTACTATTATGATAATTCATTTGTAACGCATTAAGGTAAAAATATATTTATAAAATAATGTAAATTTTGCGACATTACAGGCAAAACTAGATTTACTCTTTGATAAATAAATAAATATAAAAACTTAAAATTGAATCAGTTGCATTACTCCTTAACAAATTACAAAATATTGTTGCACTTCTAATAACACGAATAACAATTTTATTATATTCTATTTATTACAGTAAGCTAATACAATTATTTCTAAGTTAAGGAATTCTTTCATCACGTCAGGAAACAAATAGCGGTAAAGATAATAATGTGATTATTGTATAATCAGTTGTCACCGCAAAATTATTCGATTATATTCCGTAGTGGTTGAAGTTTATTGTGTAAGCAATAAGTAATGGAGTCGTGATTTGCTTTTAATGGTCGTGCTTTATCTGATATTTCTGACGAGCTTTATAGATAGTGCGACAGCCTAGCGCTCGGTGGGTTAGTAATCCCTTCATCTCCTTTATGCAGATCCTAATATAAGCAAGATGAATGTTGATCAGTAGGAGCAATATTTTAAGTGAGAATGTATACATGTTTATAATTCTTTCACGTAAAAACTACAGAACTGAAATTATCTGAACTGTTTTTGATTTTTTTTATGTTAGATATCGACAGACGGGCATGAGGTTCACTTGATGGTAGGTGATACCTCAGCCACAGAACATCAGTTAATGTTGCGCTGTCAACCTACTTTTTACTTCGAGCATTCGGAAATCCATAGACTGAAAACGAAACGCGCAATGTGCACTTCACGGGTTTTCGTTACCCGGTCGGAATTTCGATATTCCTCCCACCCGATCAATGCCCGAAGTTTCCAGACGTGTGGAAAATATGCTTACAGAAAATTATAAACATGTCGTCCCGGTGGGATTCGAACCCATGACCCATCAATGCGCACGGCAGGTGTTCTACCGAACGTGCCAACGAGCCCGTCAATTTCGATGAAACTTTACAGTATTATTGTGTATAAATCAAAATAACATAGGCTATAATTTTTATTAAGGTAATTGACAAAATTATAACGATGAGTGTCAAGTAAGTTGGAAAACTTACTTAACTTACTTGAAACTTAAAATTTTATTGAGATGTTAATTAACTAATCCATCTGGATATGATAACTTATACGACATTTCAATAAAAAAACGGTAAACGGTATAGACCATTTTAGCTAGCTTATACATTGTCGATAGCACATGGAACTAGATCTTTTTTTCTTTTTTTTTAATTAATTAATTTATTATTATTTATTTGACGCTATTTTGTATACCTCACAATTAATGCCTGCAGTTTGCCTTTACTATTGAAAAAAAAAAATCATTGCAAATCAAAAAAACTGTCAATGTGATGAAGACATTTATGTACATGTCTTGATCTCGCAACGCTGTCAACTCGAGTCACCTATATAGTTCTCCCAAGACGTATTATCAGTATATTCTTTTATTATAGCAACGGATTTGCACAATAGAAACGTATGCAGCGAAAAAAGTCACGGCCGTTGGTCAATCACCCATTTAATAATACAATCTGAATTTCAACGTTCATTAGTTCGTGACTAAAATCAATAACAAGCCATTCTAAGTCCTACTACATACCGTATAAGTGTTCTAATGTAATGGTAGATTAGATCAGATTCATTTATAATTGGTGCATTTGGCAATATTGCTTGGAATGCGAAAGGGTTGCACTATTTAGTTTACCTGAATGAATTCCATTCATCCACTTGAAAATTATTAATTTTAGGTATTTCCTTTTGCAAATAGCGAAATAATTTGATTTATTTAACTTAATCTTTATAAACTTTGGACGTAAAGCTTCTATTTTTATTTGGCCAATGGCTCGTTTGATGGTTAGTGATTACAGGTATACATGGATAGATATACAAAAGCTTGTGGAATATTATTATCTAATGATTTTAATATATTACTTGGCTCTTTTATTAATGGTCAATGAGTTGTACTGTTAAAACTTTTCAGAGTACTTCTGCAGCATCGAAGTAGTGTTAAAGATTACATTAAAACGCGATTTATTCGTTATCGTATTTTCATGTTATACTGTTTTTAATTGTTTTATTTCTGTTATAAAACAGTAAGATATATAATAATATTTTTTTTTTTTGACGGGAGTAACGAGTATCCAGTAGCCAGTATACGTATAATGATAATAATCGATGGCGTATTGAAACAAATTAAAATCAGACAGCTGTCACCTTTCAGTCCGCCCGTGACCACGTTTGGGGGAAAACATTCGAAACATTGGGATAAATTATATCTATACTTATATATGGTAGTTTCTGAGTTTATTCATAACATACAAAAAATACAAATCTTTCCTCTTCACTACATAGTATAAAACAAAGTCGCTTTCTCTGTCCCTTTGTATGCTTAAATCTTTAAAACTACGCAACGGATTTTGATGCGGTTTTTTTTAATAGATAGAGTGATTGAAGAGGAAGGTTTATATGTATAATAATAACAGTTTTTCTGTAGTGTATTTAGTATCAGCATTGCACCTGCACCGGTGCGAAGCCGGGGCGGGTCGCTAGTTATTAATATTATAAAGAGGAAAGATTTGTATTTGTAAGCCGGGGCGCGTTAGTAGTATTTAATAAATCGCGTTTGAATCTGGTTATAGTTATTTTATTTAAAATATATATAAATGTTGGTCTTATAACTTGGAGATACAGGAATCAAGTTATCTCTCATAGTACGAAAATGATTTCCACAGTTTCTTCATAACGTAACTAAGAATGAATATTCGTACGGTTGTACGATTGTGCAAGCGATGTCGAAACACGAGGCCAGGTGGTAAGGACATACTATAGTAGTGGACGTTTGTCGCATTAATGTCATAAGAAGTAAACAGTTTTTGTACGGTAAGGGGCTTCAAAGATAATAATTATTATCTAATGACAGATATTGATTGAACCAATGGCCGAATTCTCGAACTCTCAACATTGAGGTGTACTTAAAAGTATCTCTAACTCTTTTATTACGAAGGTAAAATGAAAGACAAAAACACTTTAAGAAGCCCTCAAATTTTGATTATCGTTTCAGTATTCCACGGTAAGAGGTTCAATTGTTTGTAGTTACTACGTCCAAAGATAGGACATAAACATTAATCATAGGACAGATATTGATAGAATATTGTCTTTTATTAACGCGAGTATCACACATCACAGTCTGATATTTGAAATGTCACAAAGTTGAATTAAATATGGCAACTTTGTGACATTTCAAATATCAGACAACTGTCATCTTTCTGTCTCCCGCGACCACGGTTGCTGTAAAGCATCCGAAACGTCGGGATAAATAATTTAAACAATATAAATAATAAATCGCGTTTTAATCCGGTATACAGTATTTTATTTAAAAGATATTGATAGAAGTATGAGCTTTATAGTTGTAACTTCGTCCACAACTATACACAGCTAGCACATTATTATAGAGTACTAGCGACCCGCCCCGGCTTCGCACTGGTCAAGATTTTTTGACAAAAGAAGCAGGGGTTGTATGTATTTTTTAATGCCACGTTATAAAAAAATAGAAATTAAAAATTTTGTCAAAAAAATAAAAAATAAAATTTAGGTGTGGACTACCCCTAATATTTAGGGGGATGAAAAATAGATGTTGGCCGATTCTCATAGATAAGCATTCATAACTTTCCATGCAAATAAATTGAAAAATTCGAACGAAATCGCTTGTAATAGTTTGATCTGCTGGTGATTTCTTTTAAAATGATATTTAAAAGTGAATGTGTTGAGTTGTGATTCATGTCACATTCACACATCCGCGCCAACGAATGACTCAACACTTTTACCACTTTCTTCCACGTCTCGTTAGTTCCGACAATTGTCATACGACACGCGTATAATGTAAGAGAATTGTTTTGGATCATTGCTTTTCGTTTGAATTGTTACCTACTTGGGCTATTGTATGGGATACTGTATTCTCTAGTGGGGTATGGATACTAATATTATAAAGAGGAAAAATTTGTTTCTTTGTTAAGATTTAACTCAAAAACTGATCGACCGATTTTAAAAATTATTTCACCAATAGAAAGCTACATTATCAGCGAGGAACCTATGTTTATAATATGTAATATATGTATATTGTTTGTGTATAGTACATCTACATTGCACCTGTGCGAAGCCGGGGCAGATGGCTAGTTTAAAGATAAAGATCAAAATATATTTAAAAAATGGTAATAAAAACATAGAAAAAAAAACCAGTTTTGAAAACAAAGGAACTCTTGCTTTTATCTTTTTCTTATGAATTCAATCAAGATTCGCCATAGAATTTAGTTTATTCGATAATAAGTGACCTCTCTGTTGATGTATGTATGTATAATATATAATTTACGTTCATTAGGACGTAAATTATATATTATACATATGACTTTAATTCCATGAATCGGAATTTTCGGGATATATCGGTTTTGGGATTAAAATAAAAAAAAATCGTATAATTAATTAATATTCGTTTCATAGCAGAAATATAGACACACAAAAATCCGAAAACAAGCTATATAAGTGAAAAATATTGGATTAATTTTTGCATCAATTTCTGTCAATACATCCATTGCATCCAGAATGAATTTCAATTGCAGTGTCGGAGGTTACACAAACAAATATTCCGTTAATTTGGAAGTATTCGACGAATATTAATTGCTTGCGATGCATATTTATGAGGACAAACTAAATCCCTGTTCTGTTTGTATAATGTGCCAAACTATTGTGAACGTATTTGTATTTAAATTGAATAAATTTTGAAGTAACTTAGCCGTACTAAACAACCACGGAACGTGCATTTGTAAAAGTTAGAATTGCGAGATTGATTGATTGTAACTAGCAACGCGCTTTGGCTTCACACGGGTGCAATGTAGATGTTCTATACCTACACTTATGTTACTCGCTGATAATGTAGGTTTCTATTGGTGAAAGAATTTTTTAAATCGGTCCGTTTTTGAGTTTTTTCGTAATATACAAAAACACAAACCTTTCCTCTATATAATATTAGTATAAATATGCAACATATGTATTTTCTATATAATATTTTCTTTTCTCATTTTAATTATCTTTAATCATCGAAAAATATTAGATAATTTTAGAAACGCACATCATTTGCAAGATTCAATAAGTTACCGTTTTAAAAGTTGAAAAAAAAATACATCAAAACCAAGAAAAACTGGTCTACCGCGTCACGTTCAACAACATGCGCATGTTTTAATTTAAAAAACAAAATTTTTAAAGAAGCTAGATAAGAATTCCTCATTATCCAAACGTACTGTTATGTGAGCATGCAAATTAAAATCAAGTAAGTAATTTTTTTAAGGTGTATCCTTTTAAAGTTATCTTTAAAAAATGAATCACTTCACAACAAGTCTGTCTACTATTAAATACTTTTTATGTATTTATACCTCCCTTAATCATGTATTTAAGGAAGTCATATATACAGAATAAATTCAGAATATTTAACAGCTTTTAGCTATTTTAATACGGTTTAACTCTCTTACTCGTTTCATACAGTTTTAGCGCTTTTATGACAGTCAATTTAACCTGCGTGTAAAATGTTTTTAAGAACTGTTATATATAGTTGAAATATCACTGAGAACTTATTTTTAAGCTGTTCGGAGCTGTACTGTGACAATATATCATTTATAATGGTCTCAGTTTCCTGGAAATAACATTTAAGAATAAAGTATTATGCTAGAGATTTTAAAGTTTAAGTTACCAACGCGACCGGTTCAAAGTATTACTAACTAATGACATGCCCCGGCTTCGCACAGGTGCAATGTGAGTGTACTATACAACTAAAAGTTACTCGCTGATAATGTAGCTTTCTATTGGTGAAAGAATTTTAAAAATCGGTTCAGTTGATCCAGAGATTACTCCCTTTTTGTTACACCTTGGCTTACATTATTCAAGTTTTAGGAGGGGTCCCTAATATTTCTGGAAATAATAATAGCACTGTTACTCGGAAGATGTAGCTTTCTAACGGTAAAATAATTTTTAAAATCGGTCGAGTAGTTTTTGAGTTAAATCGTTACGAACAAACAAATAATTCTTCTTCATAATATTAGTATACATCAATCTTTACCGAAAGCTTTTGGATGAGGCCACCGTAAGTTCAAATTACGAACTTCGGCATCGCCTCGGATTAAGCATTTCTTATTTCAATTCGAAAAAAAAGCCGACAGCGCATCATTAACGGCGTTCTGTGTCAACTATCAAGCCTTCCCTCTGTCGATATCTAACATAAAAAGAATCTTAAGTCAAGGGCAAGGTATAATAGTTGTGTATCGCAACACATTTCCCAAGAAGTAACTGTATTGGGTATGCAATGTCCGCGATGTTGTAATATGATTTGCGGTTTGGCTTCTCGTGTCATGAGCCTGTTATTTTCGCCTGATACACGTATCCCTACCAAGGAAACCAGTGGGGGTATATTTACTCAATACAACGGTTGAAATAGCCAGCATTTAGTATATATCATGTAGAATTTTTATAGAACGTTTTTAGGCAATCAAACACCACATAGCAACGCATTTCTTTCATGCATTTCCCACTAAATACATATGTATATTGTAAATTATATAAATTATACTAGCAATATGCCCTGGCTTCGCACGGGTGTAATGTAGATGTACTCTACATAAAAATATCCTATGTTACTTGCTGATCTTGTGAAGAAATGTTGGTGGTTTTAAAATCGGTCCAGTACTTTTTGAGTTAAAAAAAAATCTCTGTCGTCAATTTTATTGTTTCCGCAGTACATTCTATGAAATCTATTTTATGATTTTTATTATACCTTGGGTTACATTATTGAAGTTTTAGAAGGCATCCCTAATTTTAATGTAGATTAAAATTATAATCTGAAACTTAAGGTAATTAAAAGAAAAAATAACCACTATCATTGTTGTCCTCTTTATTATAGTGGAGATGTAAGCTATTAAATATCACCTCCTCGTTAGTACTCAATCTTAAATGATTACGCCACATTTAAATTGTATATTTTTGTAATATGATTATTACGTATTATAACGTATTTTTTTTCGTTTACCACTTTTCTAGTCACCTGTACAAATAAATAATTGGAATCCTTAAATTTTTGATATAGGTCCAAATCGGACATATGAAATGAGCATTCGGTTGTTTCACCCCGTGGTCCGAATCGACCCATTGCAAAAAATCCTTGGGCCATTCGCACTGCTCAAAGTGCTCAAACCATTGCGGTGCGAATAGGCATTCAGAAACAAATTAACAATATTATTTCATGATAAATCCCAACCTTTAATGAATAATCAAGCAAGCCTCACGCCCCGCCCCGTCTGTGTTATTTTGACATAAGAATTCAAATTAGCGTTATCTTGTTCGATCTATTGAATAACGAGAGAAAGGCTGTTCAAACATAATAAATAAACCGGTGTTATTGACCCCATAGCTCTGCTGACCCACTGACATACAGTAACTAAGAAAGTTAGATTCAAGGACGATATGTATTGGGTAAAGATTTCAAATCTAAAATATTTTTTTATCATTCTAACTCCGCTATGAAAGAAAGGCTTGACTTTTTCCATATTTTTTTTTTTAGTAAAAAAAAAGTTTTGCAATTACATTATTGGTTTTTTATTATAAAATCTTGTGAAAAATTGAGTAATTAATTTTTTTTGTATATTATAATAATGTACATTATAAACTAAATATTTTCATTTATTTTAATGTTATAAAAATCTTATGTAAGAAAAATTGGTGATGAAAGTATGTGATGAGGTCAGATCTAAAGAGTTTTCAATTTTTTTTGGTGCTGCAATCGTAATATTATTAGCCTTTACGATTATAATAAAAAAGGCTTATGCTTATATAATCTATAAAAAAATTGGCACAAATTACTGAATTTGCCCTTTAGGTCATCTTTTTGTGTTAATATGGACGATTTCGTTAACATGGGCCAAAATAAGTTATGTACCAAATGTCCTATGTGGAAATACTATGTCATGTTCAGTTTTTACTATGTTTGGTGAATAACATTACACTCTTTACTATATAACGGATCTCGAAACAAAAATTACATAAACATTTCTTCACGCCATCCTAAAAGTTCATTGACCTGGCCTTCACCGACTTTGAAAGGGTGAGTTCATTAATTTTAACATCGAATTAATATTATTATCTTAATATATTTGATTATCCTTACAATTATTTCTCTGGATAATATAATTCATTTGCATACTAATTTCAGTCTTTTTTATTCGTCAATACGATCATTTTGAAATTGATAGGTAGTATAAAGAAGAAATATTTGTTTGTTTGTTTGTTACGATTTAACTCAAAAACTACTAGACCGATTTAAAAAAACATTTTTACCAATAGAAAGCTACATACATTATCAGCGAGTAACATAGGCTTTTCTACATAATATTTACAATCGTAGATCAATCTATATAACAAAATGTGTACCGCTTTTTATTTGGATGGTAATCTATCTATGGTCATCTGTTATAAAAACAGTTTTTGTCACAAGAATTTACAGTTTATTTGATAGAAATACGAGGCCTTTCGGTCGCTCTAGGCTGAAAATTACTAAGCTATTTATTCTATTAGTCAATATAATTGAGTTTTGGTTTCATTTCAGTATATTTCATTGAAAGCTACAACGAAATAACCAAGCACAAAATAACAAAACATGTCTCATATATTGAATTTCTTATCCCCATATTCCGTTTGTGTATTCAAACAAAGTCCTTTCTATTCTTTCACCGAGAATATAATGTAAAAAGTACGACAAATATCCGTAACGGAGTCACTTTCACCACCCGTGGCGACCTCGATACGATATCGGATGTCATATATGAAAATAATCCATATTCCAAACTAATTTATGCAAAAATATGATTAGTGAAAATTACGCATATGTTAGGGGAATTTATGCTAATTACATACATGATTATCATTCGATTTTTTAGTATCCTTGCGTTCGGGGCTAGATGTAATCGCTGAAGTAGGTGATCAGCCTTCTGTGCCCTACCTAACTAATTTTTTCTAAATCGTGTTTCCCCGGGATTGGAACCTAGGACCTCTGGTGCTAATCATATCTCACTTATCACTGAGCCACAGATGCGGTTATTCATTGTAATACCAAATCCTTGATTGCACTACCGAGAAGTTAATTAATGAATTTTTTACTACAGATCACTCAAATCCTGGTTGTCTCAATTATCGACCAATGTTGCTTCATTTTGCTTTTTAACCATTTACATACATATACATCACGCCTCTTTCCCATTGGGGTAGGCAGAGATCACGTAATTCCATATGCTTCTATCCTTACATACCACGCCTGACTACCACTCACACCAGTTTCATAAATCTTTTTCGTTTCCCATGGAAGTATCCTTCCATCCTTTGTATTTGCCCAAACCAACTAAATATACCTTTCTCAATTCTCGTCACTACATCGTCTTTTACTTCACAACGCCCTTTTCTAACCATTTAATTATGTTATTATTTAATATCTGTCGACTAAAATGTCGTATATTTTAAAAGGATGCAAAGGTTGAATCCTTAAAAATAAGGCTTTGTGGTCTTACCTCGGTACATTGACCCGGTAACTGAACAATGACTCGACATTACACGGGATTATCACCCACAGGGAACCATTTCATTACAAAATGTTACCTTTGAAGTTTATTATGGTGTATATATGTATATTATGATACTCACAGGCTTTGGTAAGCTATTGTAGCTTTATGGAGTTGTATATTGAGAGGTACCTACGTTGTGACTTGTGAGGTACCTACGTCTCCTTAAGCATAATGTCCTAAGTTCACTTTTTTTTGGTTTGGTAACAAAATAATGATGATCTTTTGAGATCTTTACATATAAATGAATGATCGGTACTCCTCAAACCAAGGCTAACTGACAGAGAACGTGTTTAGGCATTCAGTTCGCCTTTTGTCCACTTTTTTTTGTGTAAAAAAGAGTTTAAAATAAAAATGAGCCAACTACGGAAATTGATAATCAAGCAAGTTTGACAAGTACACAAGACCGTCTTTGAATGGCAATACAACTTGTATATAAGTGATAAATCTTGCGATTGAAAAGATGCTGATAGTCGATGGAATAGCATTTCATATACAATTACAATTCTTTTCATGAAAAGGGGGTGAAAATAAGAAGAACAGATGGGCATCCGGTACTCTCTCTCATTAGTAAAGAGACTGGTAGTCCTATCATAAAATCTGTTTAAAAAACATTTTGTTTCGCATGTTTTGCTTAAACATTCTTTTAGAATGTTTACATATGTTTAACTTATGTTAAGTAGGGGCTTATTGTTTAATGTAACTGCTAAAACAATTAATTACCCGTTGAATATTACATAATGAACAGTCTATATTCTCATTTTTGCTTGAGGCGACTTAAGCGAAAGTTCAAAAGAAATGGTAGTAATTACACATTTGCAGCAATGTGTTCCAACAGAGTTACTTGAAAACTAATTTAGTTGTTACGACAGTCGAGCTTTCTTTTCTATCCAAAAAAAAAGTGAATATTAAGTGCGGGTTTCATTTAAGCACCAAGTCTTTGAGGTAAAATGGCCGACTAACAGTCTTATGCACATTCTTTGAACTACCATACAGATTTACCAATATATCTATCTAAGACTCTACAGTCCAGTATAAGCCTATTATCTTAAATTTTTCCTCCAGTATCCATCCTCCATGCAATCTATTTATTACAGCTTCATTCAACCGCAACTTTTTCGACCGCCAGAGTACTTCAAGCAAGCGAAAGGGAATATTCTCGTTTCGTCGATATCGCAATGTAACCACCCCACCGGATTCTTTCAGTCATGTCAGTCAATATTATCTTTAAATTGCTCTTAAAGAGTAAGTAAGTAGTCAAAGCCTTTATTTGATATAATATAAATATTGAAAAGCACGAAAAATTCCTTAAAAAGAAAAAAAACCTACACAAAAGTGTCTCCTTGCATTTTTAAATTGCATGGAAAGTAACGAACGGCCTCGCTTTGTTTGTTCTCACTCGAGGACATTCGCCGTGAGTGTGAATGTTCCATAAAATAAAATTTACATTGTTCATAGTCCCAACTGATAATGCCAGAGATCTTTATTATTTAAGATAAATCCTGTATTTTATCTTAAAAATTATAAAATAGGGTAAATAAAAAAATCTGCCTAAGTTCGGGGGCGTAGATACTGCTGTATCAGCCATATCAAAGATACGGGGGCCCGTAGCTACAGGGGCCCCAAACTCATGTAAACGAAAATTTACTTTCCATTAGGGCGAAGCCGCAGATAGGGAGAAGAGCCATCAGATACAGGGCTCATCAAGGTTTAAGCCAAGCCCCTGTTGGGGGGTAAATATTGTTTGCAATAAATCTTATGTTAGGTAACTAGGTAGGTGGCTGAAATACAATGTGAGTACTGGCTTGATTGCCAAAGCTTGACAACATTATGCTTTTTCAATGTATATAGGTTTGATATAATTATATTTTTACAGTAGTTATATATCTTTGTTAATATTATATGTATTATGTAACTGTCTATTATTTAAATTATTTAGCATTATTTTGACCAAACATAATGAAATAGAAAAATAATTAAATATACTATCTACACTACCTACTTTATTCTAGGTATTAGTGAATGAATTTTTAAAATCGGTCCAGTAGTTATAGAGCGTTTTTGATTCGTTACAAACATACAAAAATACAAATTTTTCCTTTTATAAAATGTGTGTAGATGTACTTTTACAGAATACCGTATTAATAATTGTTTTTTTTTATTTACAGGTACGATTCCACTTATACTTTTTAAATGATTAATGGTACAAGTATTCAGCACATGTAAGTTTTATGTTAAGATTATACGATGATATGGTGTTAAGAATTCCACCATCAGGCCGCTTGGGCTAATGACAATCAATCATCTTGCTTGCTGGTGTGTTACCGGCCCTTTTTTCAGTTTTAAGTTTACATATTCGATTTACAAATAGTTAAATACGACAAATTAATAATACGCTTATCATTTAAATCTAATAACATACAAGAGCATAATGTACATTATATTATAATAATATGTAAGTAATAAACTATATAGTTTTTGTGAATTTAACTTTACATTAATTATATTTTATAAATACTAAAAATAAGAAAAATTTAAGATACCTATATTATATTATTAAATGTTTTTAAAACTCCCCTAACAAATAATCAGTGATATGGGCGTTGTTAACCACCGGAGGTCCTCGATTCGATTTCTCGGGAACCATATATGTATGTATATGTTTTTTTTGCATTATAATCAGTGTTTCACCGCGTGGTAAGTGGTAATGCAATCTAAGAAGGTGCATGTCTCAAATAAATTGTTTTAAAACATTTGTTGAAAAAGAGCATTAACACAGAAATAATATGTCTGTCTCATAACATAAAACTACCTTTTCTCCAAATAAGAATATCTCTCTCTTAAGTTAACCCTCTCTTATGCATCCATGACTCAGTGGGCTCAACGCCGGAGGTCCCGGTTTCAAACCAGTAAAAACAACAAAAAAATCGGTTGGGCTGGGCACAGAAAACCTACAGATATTTTACTTGCCTTTAAAGAAAAATAATCAGGGAAAGAAACAGAAATATGTCTGTGCCATGTCCCTCTACGGAATCAATTTCTCTTAACACAATATATTGTCTACAGAAGTGACATTAGTGGCTAAGGCATCGCTGACGTTTAGATTGATAAAACTTATATATACGCTTATAACGTGCAAGTTCGTTTTGCCAGATCAACGTATCGTTTATTACAAACCCATACGTTTATTATTTTACTTATGTATTCCACTTGTCTAAGCCCCTTGTATTATTATTATCTCCCCTTGGGCGGGATTGTTATGTAAATTGCCACTAATGTTAAGAACATTCAGACCTCCAAGTCCGCCAAGCGACCTTCGGTTTCGTATTAATCACCTGTAGAACTGGTTCGTATTGCACCTACGTAGAACTGACCACTTCCGTATATGTTACCAAATAATCAATAGATGTCTTTTCGTTAAAGAAAAACTATCAATAATTTAATATTTTTTTGAAGATTTTATGGCCTGGTAACGAGACCTTTAAGCCAAGTCCTCTTTTTGGGAATTTAAATTAAAAAATCAGACACGAAAAGGCGGGATTTTTATGTCAAATATTGACAGAGCGTAAGGCTTATGTTTTTTATGCTTATTATCTGTGCCACAGAACATAAATTACAAAAATAATATAATTCGAATTTTTACTTCAATAATTTGGAATTCAAATAAAATACTGTATACCGGATTAAAACGCGATTTATTATTTAAATTATTTATCCCGACGTTTCGGATGCTTGGCGATTGGAAAACTTGGCGATTAAAAAGAGTGGCGGCGAGTTTCTTGCCAGTTCTTCTCGTACGCTCTACGCCCTTGATTTGTGAACTGGTAGTAAATGTAAAATTAGAAGCATTTAATATTAGTAATATTAGTAATTTAATATGTATTATTTTTTATTCACGTTCATAGGTGTACATTGTGTTACCTAAATTAATAGATTATATTTTTTTTTAATTTAATTGAATTAAATATGGCAACTTTGTGACATTTCAAATATAAGACAACTGTCATCTTTCAGTCTCTCGCGACCACGGTTGCTGAAAAGCATCCGAAACGTCGGGATAAATAATTTAAATAATAAATCGCGTTTTAATCCGGTATACAGTATTTTATTTAAATGTGTGATACTCGCGTTAATAAAAGACAATATAATTTGGAATTCCATTTCCAATTGTAAATTTCAGTTCTTTATTCGAATGGAATTTCCAATTTTAAATTATTATTTTCTCTATATTTCAAACACTTGTTTGTGGTCCTAGGTATAAGTTCCTTTCATTTAAGTATGATATAGAATATTAATATAACTGGTATTTTAACAGCGGCAATTATTGCAGTCTTGTTTAGCGACTGGTCGCCCGATCTTGTTGACATTTACCTGCAAGTCAGCTGATTGCGTCAACTCGACAAATAAGAGCTTTTGAACAGCTTATATTCTTTATGTGTATACTTATTGATACTTTTTGTGTTAAATGATTGGTATCGGTGAATGTTATCTATATTTAGTAACTTAAAATCATAATTTCACAGTATCCAGGCGCGGTAATATGAGAAATTACTGTAAGCTTTTTGATGCAATTTTGTTATAAACAATAATATAGAGTTCAGAAATATTTACTTGTACTAATTAAATTATGTTGTAATATTAAAAAATATACAGAAATGTTGACTGGTTTTAAATAAGTGAATTCCCGAGTCCCCTAGTGGGGAATGAGGCAGACCCATTTCTGTCTGTTTCAGTGATCATTTTTCTTTACAGGCAAGTAGATGATCAGCCTTCTGTCTGCCCCTGCCTGACCGAAACATTTTTTTTAAATCTTGTTTCCCCGGGATTCGAACCCGGGATCTCAGGTGCGAAACGTGCTTACCGCTGAGCCACTTTTAGATATTTATAAATACTTTTTAGGTATCCGTAACCCGTATCGTAAAGCTCACCTATTATAATAATTTCAACTTCAAGCTTAAATATTTATAAATATATTCCAAAAATTCTGAAACAATATCGAAAGACGTAGCATATAGCTCCTAAATTCAGATAAATTAATAGTCTCTGACAGACGGGGTTGGTTTTTGTTGCACAGAATTTTACTAAAAACCCGGCTACGGAAGCTGAAAGGTCAGAAAGATGTTTTTTTTTTTTTTTTTTTTTTTTTTTTTTTAGTATAGGGGGCAAACGGGCAGGCAGCTCACGTGATGGTAAGTGATCACCGCCGCCCATAGACATCCGCAACACCAGAGGGCTTGCGGGTGCGTTGCCGGCCTTTAAGAAAGATGTAGGCTCGCTTCTTGAAGGTTTCCATGTCGTATCGGTTCGGAAAAACCGCCGGCGAAAGCTGATTCCACAGAGTGGTTGTGCGAGGTAAGAAGTGTCTCAGGAATCGCGCAGTTGTGGACTTCCAGACATCAAGATGGTATGCGTGATATTTCTGACGAGATGTATATTATTCTCACACGAACTAAATAATATTACTCAATAGAACCTGCCAATGCGTAATACTTTTAAAAACATTTAAAGAAGTACTCTCATGTCTGGTCAGTTGTATTAGTCCGGGAGCCAGGTGCAAATTTGGTTAATTATTTCCTCTCGAGAGATAATTCGTCAGACGCATCAGAGTATAGTATTATAAAGCCTCGTGAACGTCAGCTGGCGCTCGGGTGGGGGGATGACCGGTCCCACGCACGAAGGAAAAAAAAATACATTCACTCATTTCCTCTCAGCTAAAAATTTGTCAAATTGTAGCTAATCCAATATCTCAACGAAAAAAAAATAATCAGCTGCTTACAACATAGTGTATTATACGTCAGCTGGTGTCTCGAACATGAAAAAAAAAATTATTTTCCGTGATTTCCTCTCAAACAAAAATTTACCTGATGATAGCTTATATGTAACTGTGGATAAATATATAGGTCAGCTGGCTGTATCTTGGTGGAAAAACCGTCAGCTGCTCCACTTAAGGAAGGAGGCTACAACCACTCATCCCCCCACCCGAGCGCCAGCTGACGTTCACGAGGCTTCATAATACTATACTCTGATGCATTTTACTAATTACCGCTTGAGAGGAACTTGGTCATGAAAATCTGTTGCTGGCTCCCGGACCATATAACTGTAGTTCATAAACTGTGCTGACAGGGTAAAGGAGTTGGTGTAACTGTGTGTTAACTGGATTGCGTAGTACCTACCTTAGTACCTACTGGTTCAATTATTATCGCACTGGATCTTGTAGTGATGGGGAAAAGAAGATTGGTAGTTCTATAAGTGATGGCCGGTAAGTGTTTTGTATTCCCATATTGTAGAGAGATATACATTTACGCATCGTATACATACAAAATATGTAAGTCGCTTATCTTTTAAATTATGTATTATATTAAAAGCGCCATATCTCATAATCCAGACAGGTCATAAACTCAGAATATATTCTGATGATATTATGGTATCTCCCATAAATATTGCTGTTATTTGGAATCATAAAAGGTATTTGGAAAACAAATAGTAATGTAGCATTCATTGCTCAGTGGTAAGTGCGAGCGTGTTTAGCATTGGGTTTTAATCCCAGGGCTTGATATAAAAAAATGTTTAACAGGGCACAGAAGGCCGATCACCTTTCCTGCAATAAATAATCAGTGAAACATACATTGAAATGTGTTAGGCCCATGTCCCACTACTCGAGAATTCACTTTATATGATTACTACGTTGATGAAGCAGTACCAGTTATTTTCAGTATTGCTCGGTTTACCTAACTTTATTTTCTAAGTTATTACAGTATCATGCTTATTTTATCTAAGTATTTTAAAGTTTATTTTGTGATTTTCTTAGGTTCTTAATTAGGCTTTTAGAATGGCTACTTTAGTTGAATACGAATCTCAAATCGCATAAATATCATAGGAATCTGTCTTATGACATTCCAAAGTTTATATAGTTCTAGGTAGAAGAGCTACAATACCTTTATTTACACTGTATATATTATCGTAAGTTGCACTTCACAGTGATGTAATTCATTAATGTTTAAATGTATGTAAATTACAACATATTTACCTAAATGTTTTTGTTAAATTGTGTTAATATGTTAAGCCAGATATTAAACTTGCGCAATAGTTTATTATAAAATGTAATTCAAAACGTAATACGAGTACTATTGAGAATTATACAGTATTTTATTTTCTTACATAAGACCAACGGTACGATGGATAAAGGGCGTAAAGCAAGATTTAAAGCAGATAGGGGTTGGATGCAAGAGGAAAAGAGCACTAGATAATATAATAGAGAAATGGGAAAAATACTCGACCAACTGCCAAGATATCTCGATCGACAAATATCGACATTTCGACATTAGATGTTGAATTTTAAGTGCAAGTGTCATGTTAGACCCGGAAGACATAAAGAGAATTATATTATATATTAATTATCGATTAAAACACAATTTTGTCGTGGTTGTCGTCCCCGGACGGCAGCGGCAAGAATCAATAGGCTATAGTGCCTTAGACAGATACAAGCTATTAAGCTTATATTTATATCAAGTAGAATCAGGCAATAACAAACTATAAGAAAAACTAGAAAACTCTCAAAACTAGGAGTGAATTTAGTCTCGTCAGAGAATAGTCAATTCAATCTTGTTTTACATTGTTAAACATGATTTTTAATTTCATAATTGCATAAAGTCCACAGGTGTCTCTACACGGCTTAATGAAGCTCTCCTTTTTCAAGCATCATACGCTTAGTGTTAGAGAAATGTTATAGATAACGTACATATTATATGTTATGATCGTATTATACCAAAAGCGTTGTCTATAAGTCTTGAAATACAAAATATGTCTTTCATTTAATATTATTTTTTTCTGATATGTTTTTATTTAAATCGTATCTATAAGTACCATCATATTTCTTGTTGGCTTTTGAATAACAGAACAACTTTGAATAATTGGTAATTCAAAAGCGCTTGTTATAGTTTGTTGGAATAAAGTATAGAATATAAATTATACATACATTTTTTATGTTGTATATCGACAAACGAGCATGAGATTCACTTGATAGTATATGATAACCAAGTCACGGAATATAAAACTTTGTTTACTTTAAGTATGCGGAAATCCATAGATACTTCATGGTTTGTCCATCTATGAACGGTGGTTCGTTACCCGGTCGGAATTTGAACGTGAAGAAGACATGCTTATAGAAAATTATAAACATATCATCGCGGCGAGATTCGAACCCGCGACGCAAGGTAGGTGTTCACAACGGGCCAATGAGCTCGTAAAATACACTGAATTAATTACAATAAAATAATATTTGATTTTTTTGACAATTGACATACAAGGAAATATAACTCAGTAACTTAGCTAATAACAAAAATGTCATACATCAAACCACTGACACGATACACTCCGAAGCGACTTATTGAATATATATCATAACTAGCAATTGCCCCCCCCCCCCTTGTGGGTTGAATTTCGTAAAATCCGTTCTTAGCTGACCTCTACTCGGCGAAAGGAATATTCCTACCATATTCCAAGTCGCTACGCCTTATGGTTCCAGAGATATCGTGATGAGTGACTATATAGGTGGGAATCTCTTTTATATATATAGATTAACTTGAGAAATATTAGTTTATAAGCTTAACTCTTTTTAAATTTTTTTTTAAATTTTATCTTAATTGTGACTGATGATATAGCGAGTGAAAGGAGAGAATGGAAAAAGAGAACATACTGCGCCGACTCCAAATAAAAAGAAAAAGGAACAGGGCAGTAAGAATAAGAAAAAGAATTATAACTTATTTATTCTTAGAATTAGTCTCATCTCTTTTAAATAAAATACTGTATACCGGATTAAAACGCGATTTATTATTTATATTGTTTAAATTATTTAATATATATTATTAAATAAAATAAATCGCGTTTTAATCCGGTATACAGTATTTTATTTAATTGTGTGATACTCGCGTTAATAAAAGACAATATTATTAGTCTCATCTCGCTCAAGATTCGTTTACTCTTTACTCTTAGGTATATTAAAAAAAGGTAATTTTATTCCTTAAAGCGAAGAGAAAGGCTTTTTAAAATTTATTTAGGAGAGACCTCTGGACTCGCTTTATTAAAAAGAAAATTATTAAACTTCACCGGGTGGCCAATATACTGATATATTAAAAAGGTGTTGACCTTCCGTTGGCTTGGGAAAATATCTTATCCAAATTAAGTATGCCGAATGTTTTTAATTAGAGTTTTTTTTTATCGAACGAAAAAGGTGCAGATTTCGTTTTGTTTTAAAAATAAAACCGTAATTAATGGAAACTGCATTTTATGTTAATTATAATATATTGATTTAGTTGATATTAATTAATAGTAATTTATAATTAATGTTATATTCATTGTAATTTGATCTGCGCTGTGTGAAAAAAAAATGAAAAAAATATTAAGTATTTACACAGAGTATTTTTCTGCCTTGAAAAAATACTCTGTGTTCTTTTTGACATTCATAATGTACAAAATTAATGTACTACAAACTAATATGTAATAATTTAGTTTTCTTAAGCTATTATTTATATTAGTTTTATATTCCTTATATAAATATATTATATTTTTTATCCATACCAATATTATAAAGAGGAAAGATATGTTTGTTTGTTTGTTATGAGTTCCAAAACTACTTGACCGATTTCACCAATAGAAAGCTACATTATCAGCGAGTAACATAGGCTATGTTTTGTGTATAGTACATCTACATTGCAACCTTGCGAAGCCGGGGCGTGTTGTTAGTATCTAAATATCACGACTCACTTAGTGGTACTTCAATCACAGGAGATCAAAAATATTGCTATTCGTTTTTTACTTCATTTATTTCAAAGATTGGAACTGAAATGTGAATAAAATCTCCTATTCCTTTACATTTTTATGTTATCAAAACACTCGCTAACTATGTTCATCATAGCCACTATATCAACTCGTTAGCAGTCTAAACATTTAAATGATAAATCCAGTCCAAAATCACAGAGGGGCGATCTCAGTAATGCGCAGAAGAATGGCCTCAATTCGTTTGTCCAATTCGGATTATTCAAAGACATTTTCACAACGACATTCCAGAATGTTCAAACCTAAATAGACTTAGCATTTCTGCTTCGTTAATCTATTAGGGAATAAGTGTTCTACAATATACCTATAAGCTTTTTAAGTTTTGTACCGGCATTTTGATAAATCTTAAATAATCTTATAGTCAAACTCCGTGGAAAATTGTAACACCATACTAAAGGTTCTAAATTCAAGAATTTATTATCACATTCTGAGTTTCTTACTTCTTCTTCTTGTGGTGCCTCTCCATTACTGGAGGTTGGCCGTCAGTCTCGCGAAGCGTGTCTCGTCCTGTGCCATATGCAGCAACTCCTCTGCAGTCGCAATACCTGTCCACTCCCTAACGTTACGCAGCCATGATTTTTTCCTTCTACCAACACGCCTTTTCCCCTGGATCTTACCCATCATGATTAGTTGAAGGAGGTGGTAGCGGTCATGGCGCAACACGTGGCCGAGGTATGCAACTTTCCGATGTTTAATATTCTGCATCAGTTTCATACTTCTTACTTGCTTGTGTGTTTTTAATCAGGGACGTAGCTACTGCCGTATCAATTAGGTTTGGGGCCCCTTAGCTACATGGGCCCCAATTCCGTATAAGCTACCTAAAATTTACCTTTCATTAGGGCTTCGCCGCACTTAGAAGGAAGGGCTCCCACCATGATACAGGGCCCAACAAGGGTAAGCCAAGCCCCTGGTTTAATAACGCCCTACAATCCAAAATTGCGTCGGTATATTATGTTGAAAAGCCTTTTTTTATTTAAAATTCGAATAAATAATAAATTAATCTTATAATAAATTCGCGATTATTTTTATTTAAGTACTAACCACGCTAAAATATGGGTAGTCTGGTCTAAGATCACAGATCGCATAAGACGCATTACTAAGTATGACCTGTCATCACTTGCTATCAGTGAGCTCTGTCTATATTATCTCATGTAGAAAAAATCAACTGCTTAATAACAGCTATAACTTACCCTATTATCATACACAACAACCACCGTCTACCATCGTGTGAATACTGCGTAACGGCATCTACCACGCTCTGATTACGCTAATTATAACACTTATCAATTTCTAAGGAAATATTTCTTTCTGCTTACTTTTACACGCTTTTATTGACTTGCCCCTCTTTATCATAGTGGGTATTTATCATAATACGTGTCACTTATTTTATTAGTACGTGTTATTTCCATAATTCGTTTTTTATTATGAGAAATGTTTTAGCTTACGAAATTTTAATTGGGTATTTTTGCTTTTAAACCTGAAATAAAGAACATTTTTATCTGAAAAATGTTCTTTATCTTATCTTTAATTTTATGGAAATTCAAAAAGAAAACCATTTCATCAAAACAATTTAAATGAAGTCTTCATACAACAATAAAAATATAATCCATATATTGTAAATAAATCCTTGGAACAAAAAGACGCGATTTTGCGCTAAAATAATAAAGTAACGGTTACACGACCTCGATCTAATTTCCAATCACGACTTTTGTGAATAAATCGTGATATCACGGATAGTAGAGCACAATATAAAGGATGAGAGGGCATGTCTTAGCAATCATCAATATTAATACATTTTATTTGCTTTAACTATTATACTATATAATATAAAATTTTTTTAAATTATTGTGAGTTCATGACATTTTTTTTCTTCTTTGACATATTTTATAATCTGCTCCATTTGTTTTTGGTATTTGGATTATTTATATAAATAGTCAATGATTATAACTGTATTATTTAATGCCATCCAAAACATAAATTGTAAAAAAACCAAGTCTTGCAACTCAGTGCTTCTATCGCAAAAGTTGTGAGATCCATATAATACCAAGTCGGTCAATTTATTCAGTTTCTACGTAATTACCTAACCTAACAACATCTTTCAGTGACCATAACAATATCAATATTTTTTTTTTGTTTAAAATAAATATTTGACTCGGACATCGCATGAAAACACAATGTATCTTTTTTAATTATTTTTTTAATAAAAACACAATAGATCTCACAAGTAATACATATTAAATTAGATTATTTGCGATTACGAGTCAATGTATTTATTATTAAATCTATTTATTATTAATAATAGATTTTTTTATTTATTTTACCCTTTGTTTATTTAATCTGAGTATTTTACTTATTTGTTTAACTCTTAGATTATTTATATGTCATTTGACAGCACAACTGCTACTGAGCGCGGGGAAGGTATAAAGAGTCTAACAGCTGGACACAATATTTTTTGACGCGTTTTCAGCTTTGACTGTCTATCTAGACATATAAATAATCAAAGGTTTAACTATGAATAGTACAAGAAGGAAGAAGAGTTAAGGTTAGAATAAGGTTATTACTTTATCCCTTCAAACGTGAAGATCTCAGTTCCAGGAATATATACACAATTGTTATTTACCACGAACAATTATTGCAGATAAAATAATATAGGTACCTAGTTTGAGAACAAATTGTTATGGAAAGAGTAGTTATAATAAAATGGAAATAGGATCACAACATTCAGTCCATTTTTGCTATTTAACATAAAAAAAACTGTAAAAACATAACATAAAGAAGAGTTAAGGTTAGAATAAGGTTATTACTTTATCCCTTCAAACGTGAAGATCTCAGTTCCAGGAATATATACACAATTGTTATTTACCACGAACAATTATTGCAGATAAAATAATATAGGTACCTAGTTTGAGAACAAATTGTTATGGAATGAGTAGTTATAATAAAATGGAAATAGGATCACAACATTCAGTCCATTTTTGCTATTTAACATAAAAAACTGTAAAAAAAATAAATAAATGCAATACAATTAAACACGTGCATTTATCTAGAATTTATGTACAAAGATCACCAGCCGGCCTAGCATGACCGCCACGAGATATCTCGCGGACTAGAGAAAACAAACTAATTGTAAGATGTAAGAAATCTCGACATCCACAATTTTTATAGAAAAGACTAGCTGACCCGGCAATCGTTGTTTTGCCATGTAAATAATTTCTAAAAAGCAGGGGTTGGTGATAAAAAAGTAAAAATTTAGGGTTGTATGTATTTTTTAATGCCACATTATAAAAAAATAAAAACAAAAAATTTCGTCCAAAAATTAAAAAAAAAAAATTAGGGGTGGATTACCCGTGACATTTAGGGGGATGAAAATGATGTTAGCCGATTCTCAGACCTACCCAATATGCTTACCAAATTTCAGAGGAATCGGTCAAGCCGTTTCGGAGGAGTATGCAGACTAACATTGTGACACGAGAATTTTATATATAAGAAGATATCTCGATCGACAAATATATCTATTTTTGTTATTAAAAGTCGAGTTTTAAGTGTAATTGGTATGTTAGACCCGGAAGAAATAAAGAGATAATCGATTAAAACACGAGAAAACGGTCGACAAAATTTTGTCGCTGTTGTCATGCTAGGCCGGCAGGGCACAAATGGTCCAAAATTGTCACGAATTGGTACCCTATTCATAAGAAAAGACGAAAAGGAAGGCCATTCAAAAGATGGAGTGATGACATAGTTGCCACGGCTGGAGTAACTTGGAATAGACTGGCAAGAGACAGAATTCAATGGAAAGAAATAGAGGAGGCTTTCACCGCCAGAGCGGTCCTTACATCATCAATATAAACAAATGTATAATATATAAATGTAAAAAAAATGTAAAATTGTATGGAATAAATAAAGCTATTATTATTATTATTTATCTAGAATTGAGCATTTAACAAAGTATATGAAGTGATAGAAAGTGGGATCCATGAATTCATAGTTATAATATTTCCACGAACGCATCCGATATAACTTCCAAATTCATAATATGTTACTACTTCACCTAAATTTGGTATATTTAGCCAAAATAAGCTGACCTGCACTATCCACTTTGCACAGTGGTCCCTAACAATAATAGAAATGTGCTAATGCAAAATTACTAGCCACAAAGCTAATGTCTTTTGGACGACTCTTGAAAGTGATGTCTAAATTATTTTATCGACCATCGATATTTTGTGCCTAATAATTATTCGATAGGGCAGATACATTTTGTGTCCGTTATAGGCTTTATAGGTAAAGATATAGATAATATATATAATATCTAATTCATTTCTTTAATCTTGTTTCAATGTGATTTGAATGTTAATTCGGTTTGCTTACCATGTTCATAATCCACGTAATTGTTTAAACAAAAGTAAAAAAAAAACTATAAAATACATAGATAATATTATGTAGTTATTATTGTTCAAACGAAGTTTAGTAACATACATACAAAAAAGGCTAGATTCTCGATTTAAGAACCTGTAACGTAATAAAAGAAGGAACTAAATGAATTGCATAATAACAAATTCTAAGCACATTGACATTAATACTATGTAAATGATAATAATATACCAAAACAGCCTTCATATAAAAACTTTAAATACTCAATAAAATTGTAGTTTGTTTTAAAATACACAAATATTACACAATGACTTTTAATATACATGATTTTATATATCTTTATCACGATTAGATATTTTTGACCTTTACGGGTAACATTAACCTTGAATTTAATTTTAATAAACGCTTAACAGGCAACTAACATGACTTATAGTTCAATAAAATGAGGGAAACCAGTTGCAAATATATTTAGTTCACATTTTATGGGCTTTTTAATTAAAAACATAAAATATGTCTATATTAAAAGTGATAAAGACGTTTAACGTGGGTGCGGATTCTTATAAATTATACTTATTTTTGTGAACACACTTTCAAAGTTTTGAAAAATTTAATATGCATTATTATTATTCAATCATACGAGTATGTAGGTACAAACAAATGTAATATTCAACCTTATAAGTATTTGACTGTTATTTCACGACTATTTTTATCATTTCGATGACTAAACAAACACTATATGAAAATTCTTTTAAGAATATTCTCGAATAAGGCAGTGTCAAAAAATTTTAGAAAATTATAGAAAGATTTGCAGTTATTGAGATTGAGAATTCAGAAAAAAATATGTTCTATAAGCATATAAGTCTCCTTTTGTAGATTTAAAAAAAATATAACAAAGTCGTGTTAGTTACATAATTTATAATTAAAGAACGGCTGCAACGATTTAAATGATATCCTATTTATTAGATTAGTCTTTGTCCTGAATAACAGAATAACTATTAAAATATCGGAAAAAATATGCAGAAAATTAATTTTAAAATAAATTAGATTCGCAACTCTGCCATCTTCCGCAGTTGAAGTCAAGCACACTCACATATTTTTTGTAATAATTGATTTTCACTGCAAATCTATATAATAGAAGTGGGAATATAACAAAAAAAATAAAACTATAATATCTAGAAATATTTTTTAAACCAAAATTGTGGCAGAACAATATCTCTCAGGTCCGCTAGAAATTAATAAATAGATAGATAGAATTTAAAAATTGTTGGAGAATTGTATAAAAACATAAACATTACAATTAAAGCACATTAAAATATATATATAATTCCGTGAGAAAGCAAAAGAACCACGACACAGGACTCATTAACCGTTTTCATCTTAAATGAGATTTAATACTTCGATAAGGTATTTTAATAAAAGGTTATAAAACATTTTGGTACAACTTACGTTTTATAAAATCTTTGTTGTAAAAATATCTTAAGCTAAAACCACTTATGATAAAAATATCAACATATTATTACAAAATAATAATCGATATCAGACGCACATCACTATCGCTAAATTTCAGCCAAAGTACCAAAAAGCATCTCATTAGATATTTATTTGCCCGAACACAGAATCTGTGTAATGAAATTTTTAACTAGCTTGCTAGTTTTTGACTTATTAGGAAATAGCTAAAAGTATTTCTTTGCTCCCGGGCTAATTTTATTCAAGGGGTGAAATAATTTAGGTTTATGTAAAATAAATCATCTATGGCCTGGTGGTGATAATGTGTATATAACGATATTGATATCATATATATGTACATACATAGGCATACCTACATATATGTACCAGTATATTCCTTTCATCGTTCATAGATTGAAAAGACATCGTTTTTATTCGCGTTATTTCGTCCGTTTTTTTTAACTTAAGAATTAGATCAGCGTTTGACCACTGTTTCACCTGAACTTAAGTGACAACGTGGTCTACGATGGAGCACGCTGATCTAAAAAGAGCCTATTCACATTCCTCTTGAATGTATCCAGATTATACCTTGTAGGGAAGACAGAGGCCGGAAGAGAGTTCCAATCCTTACTTGTTCGCATTAAGAAAAGACGAAGAGAATGACGTTTATGAAGTAAAAAGTTTTTTTTGATTGATGAATAGCTTAATATTTACTAGTACAGGTGTCTAGAATTTAAAGTAAATGTAGAGTCGGTATGGTTAATTATGTTTGAAAAATCCGGGTTGACTATTTAATTCTCTATCTTAGTAAAGATTCTTCTTTATGACTACATTAATTTATCCGCCGTGGCTACTCAGTTCGTTTTACGAACTTTTCGATCGTTTTTGCACAGCAGTAGCAAAAAAACATCATCTTCAAGACACAGATGACTAAACGCACTTAACAAACATTGAAATAGACATAGAAATGTGTAAGTCCTATGCCCCACTAGGGAATTCGGGAGTTCACATACGCAGACTGGAATTCCGCAATGCGTCACACTACGGCACGACTTTAGAGCTGTATTGCTTTTGAAGGCATTTCATTTTCTTGCTATTGATTAACTAATTGGGAAGTATTCTGTACTATTCAGAGTTCAATTCTCAATGAGGGCAAATATCTTTTTAACTGTCTTTCGCTAATAGTATTTCAATGTAATTGTACCAATTACATTGAAATAGATGGCGGCAATATAGTAACATTGTAAAATTAAGTTAAGACAAACATTACCTTTCAGTCTATCCGGACTATGATTACTAAGAAACACTCGAAATTTCGGGATAAATCATTAACAAACTATTTAATGAGATAAATAATATAATCCAGTATAATAATTTCCTTATATTTTTTACATTCAATTCAAATCATCTGTTTGTTCATTTGAAACTACTCAATTTTGATGAGTTTTTAATAAGTATAAACGCGGAATACTGATACGATAATCAAAATTTGAGGGCTTCTTAATGAAAGAGTTAGAGATACTTTTAAGTACACCTCAATGTTGATTAGCGTTCGAGAATCGGCCATGATTAAATTGTTTCAAAAGGGTTGTATATTATTATTAAGTAGATCACCTGATTTTCCCAAGATATTATGCTCTAATATTATTTAACCTCTTCGATCTACAATCTACATTGTATAGTTATTGAATTTAGTACCGGAATCGAAGGGAAATAAGATATAAAAAAATACATCCCTGTAAAGGAAAATGAAGAAAAGTGTTTCCGCTCCATGCCTCACTCGGGAACATAGAAATTACTAAATTCAAAAAGTATTTGAATAATCACATGGAATGTAGACGACACTTTAAATTTTCCTTCATGACTATAGACATTTATTGAGTACGAACAAGAAGCTTTTACTTGTTACTTTCATATTAAATCAATGAACTTTGAAATGCTGAATCATGTATAGAGACAGGCAATGAAGATTAATAATATTTTGCACATTTTTTTCAGTTGATTCATTTTCCTATGTTTTTATTTTGGATTAGCTACATATTCACATTATATTACTCCTTAATATTTTAAACAATCTGAAAAAAATATACATAATTTTTGATTTTAATTTGTTTTGACTAGCGTCAGACAAACAAACAAGTCTTATGACATATTTTTTAAATTATTAACTAAAATCAAAAATAAGCAATCGGCACTAACAAGAGGGTTACTCACAGTGGTTTGATACCGAAACGTTATATTGATATTCTTCCAAGCCGTTTAACGGTGATCGAACCCGTGACCATAATTCGACTATGACCTCAGTCGAAATTTATTCTAGGTTGAAAAGACAATTTTCTAGAAGGGTCCGAATACCAGTGACTGTTTGATTTATTAAGTTTATCAAGAATGTGAATTTATCTAACCGTGTGCTGAAATTATTCCTTGAGTGGCAACACATGCCGAGCGACAGATTAATAATTCGCAGAGCCTTTATTTAGTACCAGTGTGACCTTATCGTAGACAATACAGATTAGTTAAAGTAACAGAGAATGCTTGTTAATTATGTAGAAAAAAAACGTAAAACAATATTATCTAGGCGCATGTAATGAAATATGTTTTTAAACGTATCGTATTTTAAGTTTGAGGAATTGTTTAAAGGAAAGACAACTAAATTTCAGCTTATACTCGTATAATATTACCTGCGGTTACTCTTAGCAAATATATTAGAATAGTTAGTATAAAATTAAAAAACAACAAAATAACTGACTTCCAGACTATACCTACATAATATAGTATGTACAAACCTAAACTAAAAAGTAAAAAATAATATTTTAATTATGTACTTTAAAGCCAAGGCTTAAAGGACAGTCGACAAAATTATTGATATTTATATAACTATTTAATATTTATTATTAGTTATTTTTGAAGTACAGGCTCGTTGGCGCGTTTGGTAGAACACCTACCTTGCACACCGATGGGTCGCGGGTTCGAATCTCGCCGGGATGACATTTTTATATAAGAATGTCTTCGCCACGTCTGGTCACTGCAATCATTAAACGGGTGGGAGGAATATCGAAAATTCCGACAAATCGTAAAGTGCACATTGCGCGTTTCCATCTTAGTCTATGGATGTCTGAATGCTCGAAGAAAAAGTAGGTCAATAGCGCATCAATGACTAATTTTCTGTAGCTGAGGTATCAGCTACCATCAGGTGAACCTCATGATCGTCTATCAATACCTAACACTAGCAACGCGCTCCGGCTTCACACGGGTGCTATGTAGATGTACACAAAAAATGTTAGCCTATGTTACTCGCTGATAATGCAGCTTCATATTCGTGAAAGAATTTTTAAAGTAGTTTATGAGTTTATTATTCATACAAAAATACAAATCTTTCCTCTTTATAATATTGGTATAGAGTATAGATATAGATAAAAACCGGCTAAGTGCAAGTCGGACTCGCGCACAACATTACCTATAAAAACGGCAAATCTCACTTTTGTTGTTTGGGAGCCTCCTTTAACATTTATTATATTATCTTTTTTAATTATAGCAGCAACGGAAATATATCATCTGTAAAACAATCATTTGTCTAACTATCACGGTTCATAAGATACGGATAGACAGACGGATGGACAGCGGAGTCTTAGTAATAGGGTCGCGTTTTACCCTTTGGGGAATCCTAAAAAGGGTTAATTCTGCAATACCTAGTACCTCAAATAAATACGCATATTTGTTATTTAAAGTCGACAACATATTAATTGTCAGACAATTGTAAAAAAACGAAACTCTGTTGATGGAATTTTTATAATGTCACAGTCATATTTCAGACAAAGTCCACTTTACGTAAAAAAACTGTTCATTCTAGGTTACATTTTTTTTTCGTTTCGTCAGTACTTCCTTATTTCAAAATAATTTATTTTAAAAAAGTAGGTCTTACAATTAGCTTAATTATTGTTATGTAGTTATGGCATATATTTCGATGAAGTTTTCATTTCCCTAGACACTTTCCGAATTTAATATTACGTTACAGAATTTACTCTGGCGAACTGCCTATTTTCTTTTTTTTCACTTTAATACCTATTTCTTATAATTATTGTTTAGATAAGAAGGTGAAGGTTGCTAAACTCAATTGGCATATCATAACTCCAAAGAGATAATTTGTATAAGCCATAATTATTTTTCCATGTTTTAATGTCTATGTTTTTATTTAATACATTTGTCTCTGTTTTTCTACTACTCTGTACACTTTATAGTTCACTCCTTTTCCTTTCATTTGGCCTTGCATAACGCATGCGTACTATAATAACATTAATTTTAGTTAAGTTGGACGCCATGTTGTAAGTTAGTAGATTAGTTTAGATATAAAGCTATCTTGTTAGTATTTCGTCCAACATGTATTCCGAGTAACGAACCAAGGTTCGTAGATGGTAGGGCATAGAGTGCAAATTGGGCGATCTGCCGGCCTAGCATGACCGCCACGAGATATCACGCGGACGAGAGAAGACAAACTAAGATGTAACATATCTCGATATATTATAACTCGACATCGACAATTTTGTTAGAAAATATATCTCGATCGAGAAATATATCTATTTATGATATTAAAAGTCGAATTTTAAGTGTAATTGTCATGTTAGACCCGAAAGAAATAAAGCGATAATCGCTTAAAACACGAGAAAACGGTCGACAAAATTTAGGCCGGCTGATTCTGAAAATAAAAAAATAATAGTTCAACAATGCATTATGTGGCTTTCGGCTAAAATATATACTTTTTTATATTCTGAATCATGGATTTTAGGAAGTAGGGTGAGATTGTATGACGATAACTCATATAAATATGGTAGCTTTAGTCAAGGACCGCAATACACCTTATGCTTATACGAAACAGATCGACATTTAGATATTTCTCCTGCCTAACGTATCTTCATAAAGAAAATTGCATTAAAATCATTCTATCAAGTGACTATGCACAGTAGATAACAGTAAAAGGTTACAAAATGGAGGAGATATGTACTTGGCAGCCATTAGCGCTGAAACACTAAGTATCATCAACCCTTCATCAAATTGTCTGACAATATGACAAGCCCAGAGCAAAGAATGGAAAATTATTTAATGGTAGCGTTGACAAAAAAAGTATGACTGATTAACTTAAAATATCTATTTTACCAAATATATCATATATATTCAATATTTATTTAGTTCCCTGTGTTGTGGATAGTATATTTTATATAATAGTTTAAAATTAAGTAATGTACTCTTCTGTAGTAATGTTATTAAGCTGAAGAGATTGTTTGTTTGAACGCGCTAATTTTTGTGGAACTACTGGTTCGAATTGAAAAATTGTTTTTGTGTCAGATAGTCCAATTATCGAGGAATCTTTAGGCTTTATAACATCACGCTGCGACCAATAGGAGCGAAGTATCAGTGAAAAAAGTTGTAAAAACGGGGAAAATTATCCATATATAACTACTCGACCGATTTTATTATCATGATCTGATACATTGCACCCGTGCGAAGCCTGGGCGGATTGCTAGTATAGACTAATATTATAAAGAGGAAAGATTTGTATTTTAATATTTTTGTATGTAACGAATAAACTTAAAAACTACTGGACCGATTTCAAAAATTATTTCACTTATAGAAAGTCACGTAATCAACGAGTAATATTGGCAATTTTTTTGTGTGTTGTTTATCGACATCTATCTTGAAATATTATGTTCATATGTTTCAGGGCTTGTGTATTCTCCATATACTTAATTTTAAGCTATGTCGCATTTTTTGTGACGGATTTCGTATTTACATTATTCTTCTTACTATTTCTTTTAGCTTTTCGTAAATAAGTATCATTTTGTGCTACAACAAAATAAATCTGGGGGCATTTATTTAAAACATCTAATATTTTTAATATTGATATTGATATGATCACTATCACTATAAGATGTTGTTAGGTTAGCTAATTACGTAATAACTTAAGACAGAAGGATCCTTCAGTAGAGACTGAATAAATTGACCGACTTGGTATTATATTATGGATCTCACAACTTTTTACGATAGAAGAACTGAGTTGCAAGACTTGGCTTTTTTTTACAATTTATGTTTTTGATGGCATTATAGTTACTTCTACCTTGCATTTGGTATTCTTCTTTGATCTCAATCATTATGACTTTGAAGAATCCACTGTTCTTGATATAACGATGACAATATGTAAATTGGTACAAACTTAGAATTGTTTGAAAAGTTAAATAATGATTTACTGGTTGTGAGGTCAAGTTATCAACATTGTGACATTGACATTATATTATTTGAAGCTAGCTTTGATCGCTAATTACGTCGTGTCGATTTTTAAATCATATGCAAATGTTTTTCATTAATCACGAATCATATAAGTCAAACAATAAATATTTATTGTATGTTAGCTATATTTTTTTTTGTAAAACTAATTATAGTATCTTTAAATTCCTTGTTAGATCTTGTGGCACACATAACAAACATTATTGTCAAATTGATATGTTATATAATAAACTTAGTAGTTATAATAGAATAAGTGTTAAAATGGTAGAAAGCGATAAATAAATATCCTTATATATATTTCATGGTGTAATAATTGAAAGTTATATCTGTTATATATATAAAAATTATATTTTATTTTATTTTAATGAACCTTTTACCAGTATTGTGTATTTGTCTAATTGTGAAAACTATCTCAGCTTATGTATGTCTTATGATTTCGATGTATTGGTGTCTTTGCCGTTTGTTTTCCTAAAAAACTAAAAAAAAAATACTAAATAAATAAATTCTAAATACTTTCAAATAGTTTAACAAAATTTCACCTTTCTTTACAAAAATAACATCAGTTTTTAGGATTCAAAACTCGCATTGTATACAATGACACCATTGGATGCTGAAAAGACTCCAGGAAGTTTTTAATCTTAAAGAGAGATTATTCATAGTTCATGCATTCAGAATTTTTAATTACTTTTTTTGCAGTCGCTACCGCTCTATTGTAGTTGTAAGAGTAGTGATTTTAAATTAAAAGAGCCTAAGGCTTTGTCCTTATTTCGTACTATATGTATAAATGCAGTATGTTTTATAATGACTTGGTAAATGTAAGTATGATATTTGTAGATGGAGCGCGAATTTTGAAGTTTTTATGTGAGCATTTTAATTATCATGTTTGTTTGAAAGGGTTTGTTTGCGATTAAAATACGTTTTTTGCGTATAAAATATATTATAGCACTAACATAGCCCAATTTATAAGAATCTTGTTGGAAAAATAAAAGTTTGTGCCATATTTTCGGGAAAAGAAAATCGTAGTGAAGTTTATGTTATGTCTGGTTATTTAATATCTCAGCGTATTCTATGCAATAAACATACCTAAATTGTATTCCATAAATATCTTTAACAATAAAAACTCTTCCCCAAATCCTCTTTTCTAGCCATTTCCGTGAGTTAAAGCCGATTTTGGCGGCAAAAACCTCCAATCAGCCGCGCACCAGTTACTTTTCGATTACGTTTTTGCTGACTATTTGTCCATTAGGAACTTTGCTCGTTACGACTTCCACCTTCAGCTGTTATTTTGTTTCTAGCTTTGTCGAATGTAGTATTTTGCAATAGAAAACGGTCAAGTGTGAGTCCGATCCGTGTTGGTAGTATAAGATGTCTGGGCTATACATTTTTAGTAATTTCCTTACCCTTAAAATACAAAATTGTTTGTCAAATAAAAATAAAAATATGTTATATTGCGATGTTTCTTAATAAGTGAGATACAAAACAATATAACTATAGATATGGTATGTTGTTTGGATACAATAAGATGTTGAAAAATGACCTCCATTATTAAAAGTCGACAACGCACCTGTATGCATTGCTAGGCTTAAAAATGGGTAGGCTCTTTTATTCAAGGTTCACAAGTTCTATAGTTTTAGTGAAACTATCTACAACTTGATGAGGGAGATTTCATCATTTTTCGTTCGGTAGTTTCAGAGATAGACTGTTACGCTATTATTCTATACTATTTAAAGTATAGGGCGAATGATCATGCGAATCACCCAGTAATCAGTGGTAACTGCTAAACTTCAAGGTCACGAGTGCACTGCCGGCCTTTGGATTAATCAGTAAGCTCGCCTTGAGGTCAACTTCAACAAAAGTTCAGGTCGTATCGATTTGGAAAACCACTTCCGGTAGTTGATTATACGAAACCGATACAAATTATTCGAATCGTTTAACTATTATTATATTGTTGTATGACAACATGACTGATTGATGATTACTTAGCGAGAAAGTTCGCATGTTTGTTCGTTCTAGAACCTCAGTACCTACAGCTGAACGAACTACATATACTAGCAACCATTGTGAATAATGTAAGCGTGACAACGTTTGCGATATTATACCAAAATTGATCGAAAACAGTGTTTGCACAAGAGTACCGCATTAATAACTCGATATTCCCAACACGGATACATTATGCATGAGCTGGGAACACGACACGTGTTTACATAATGCATAGAGTCCTTCGTCTTCGCCTTTATTCGTAAGTGTTCAAAGCGTTCAGAGGTTGTGCCGCCATCTCTTAGTACTTGATCGAAATTAAGCTATACATACATACATATACATCACGCCTCTTTCCCATTGGGGTAGGCAGAGATCACGGAATTCCATATGCTCCGATCCTTACACTTTCGCTTCTTCTACTTTCATCAATGCTTAAAAGCCAAAATAAGCTATACTAAACCTCATGTATAAGATGATAATCATGGTACAGCCCCGTCTGTCAATAAACAGGTACTTAGGTATTTGGGAACTATTGCCTAAACGAACCGAAATCATTTAAAAAAAAAATCTTTTTTTTTTTGGGTAAGTTTGTAACAAGACAAGATATGCAGTATTAAGTTTTAACAATACGTACAGTTGGCGTGGCCCTAAACTAGGAACAGCCTGTCTCTTGGTGGACACTTGATGTGTTTTTAAGTAAACATAATGTATTGTATAATGTTGTTACTTATAACTATTACGACTTAATTAAAACTTGTATCTATTTGCTTGAATAAATTTAAGTAGTAATTGGATATTAAACTGTATTATGATGTAACTATATTTTTTAACTATTTAGCGAATTGAGTGGGACGAGCAATAGAAATAAGTCATATAAAATAAAAAAAATGACAAAAAAACCTTAATTTATACAACATTGGAATATAGATATTATATAATCACAAGGTAGAATCTAAATACACTGTGCTTTACATTAAGCATTAATTTGGAGACAACAGCCAAAGCTCGAAAATAGTTCTAGCGAATTGTACTCACAAAAAGGACTTTAAAAATATGTATGTTTTATAAGTATTAAACTTTATCTATTTTCAAATATTCGATTGTCATTGATTAATTGCTTTTGGCTAACGTAACACCTACCTACATACAATAATATGTAAGCTCTTATTTTTATTTTGTCTGTAACTTTTTTATCTATGGGTGTTGTTGGATGGTTATCCAGAATAACAATAAATTAATCGCTTTTTGCCTAAATCATAAATATCTGAATCCAATACAAAACTAAAGCGCAGAGGTATTTTAACTAATGAATAGGAAGGTGCTTGCCCGTTATTCCACCCGGAAAGTGATGATCCGGGCTACGATGGTGAATCAAGCCTATGATCAGTGGCGAATTTACACAATTTCGAAGGTGCAGGCTATTAACTATCCAAAACCGTCTACAATTGTCTATTTTTAAATTAGTATAATATCAATCAAAATGAAAATCAAAAGTTTTTTATTTCAAATAGGCCTTTGCAGGCTCTTATGAAACGTCTAGTTGCACGGTTCCAAAAAGTGGGTCTCATGGAGAAGAACCGGCAAGAAACTCCATGGACACTCTTTTCAACAATGGTTTAGCTTACAAAGACTCGGTTATATATAGTCCGATTACTGGTTCGAAGCGGCGATGTGGGTGTTTTGCTATAGGATATACAAGTTTGATATTACGTTGAATGACATCATAAAAACGTTCTACAGAATTATTTTTGATTTCCATAAGACACGTAAAAATAAAATGGGTCACTAAATTTGCCGCCCCTATAATCTGCCGCCCTAGGCTCAAGTCTACTCAGCCTGCTGGTAAATCCGCCACTGCCTATGATATTGTAGCGACATCTATATTCTGCGCCTATGATCACTACGAAGACGTCAATCCTGCATCGCGCTATCAAAGTTTCTCTAAGTGCTTTGAATATTATAGACAACACCTCGTATTCAACCTTAAGTACTTGGTCTTTCCCTCAAAATATGTTCGACTATTTAATAGTAATAATTAATATTATCGTTGTTACAGTGGCCGCCGAGATTGCTGAGATGGACAGTGACTCTCCTACTCTTAGTTGCCGTCATCGCTCCCACCACAGATTCTTCAAGTAAGTTAAAAAATATTTTATTATTATTAAAAATAGATTTGAAAGGGCATCTCTCTGTGTATATACGACTAGCAACATGCCCCGGCTTCGCACTTGTGCATTGTAGAGTACTATACAGATAAAAGCCAGTATTACTCGCTGATAGTGTAGCTTTCTATTGGTGAAAGAGTTTTTGAAATCGGTCCTGTAGTTTTTGAGTTTATTCGTTGCAAACAAAAATATGATGCAAATCTTCTATATTCATGATTTTTTTACACCTTGGATTACATTGTTGAAGTTTTATAGGGATCCCTCTAATATCACTCCTTATTCTAGTAATACATATACGATATAGCCTATGTTATTCAGGGATAATGTAGTGGTGAAAGAATTTTTGAAATCGGTCCATTGGTTTTTAAGTTTATTCTTTACAAAGATACAAAATTCAAATCTTTCCTCTTTATAATATTAGCGTAGATAGCGTCCAAAGCCCTTCGTAAGCCAACCAACTAATATTCAACAAAATGCAAACTTATAATTAAAGATACACTCGCTTAGATTTAACCCTCGTAATGTATTAAATCGTTTCCAACGACCTCTCAGATGTAGCTTAGGAATTTTTCACTTCCAATTAAAAAGTTGTCAAGTTAATATCTCAGTAAAACAAAGAGTGTGCCGCCATTGACGTGATTTGGAGCGTGGTCGTCGCCCCACTTCCGTCTTGTGAAAGCAAACTAGATACCTTGTGTTTATTGTCAATTGTTTAGCAGTTTTTAGTGACTAGATTTCGCACGCAGCTTCACCCACGTCGATCAAGGTTCTTATCCCTAAATAACTTGTTTTATACACAACTTATTATATTATTTTCAATTATTTACTATGTGACTTAGTGGAGAAAGAGGCAAACAAGTGTCGGTGCCCGAACTGTTCATCTTTCTTAACAAATAAATGATCTGACTTCTGGGCCCTACTTGGTCGAAATAATTATATAATAGCCTTGTAATCCTGGACTTGGATCCTGGAGCCCGATGCTTAGGCGTACCGTAATTAATTTATTCATTTTTCAACAGTCAAACAGTAATTTTAACAAACCTACAGAGACCAAAAAATTTAGAGGTTACAAAAACATTAATACGAGTAAGAGCCAATGTGTTAGAGAGAAGGGAAAATAACTAATGATGATAGTTATGTTAAATATTATATAAAGACATCAGAATAGTTCAGTAATAGAAAATTAAATTATTTCGATAGTTTATAAGAATTACTAGATTTTGCCAGCGACTTCATTCGACTGATCTAAGCACGCTTTTTGAGTATAGATAGCTTTCCTTCCTGACATCCGAATTACACGTATGATATACGTGTAATTCGGATTGGATCTAATTGAAAATCAGTTCATTATTTTCGGAAATGGTTTTACCGTGAACAAACAAACGGACAGACAATAACATTCAACATTATTTTTATGCATAGGGTTAATCACCCCCTCTCAATTTCTGGTAAAATTTTTAATCTACTGTTCTATTTTATATAAGTTAAGAGCTTGAATAATCAAATAGTTAAAATGTCAATATCAAATAATTCCTTATTAAAGTGTGATATCAAAATAAAACTTCATCTATTCTTCCAGATGTCCGCAGAAGATTACGTAAGCCAAGCAAAGTCAGTACATCAGTATCCAGCAGTGTAACCAAATCTACAGACCAGGTGATATCGGCCAGTGTAAACAGGCCTAAGATACGTGGTCGACCAACTATCGCCAGTCGAAAATCATCTGCCGCACTCGATAACTCGGTGGCAACTGATGATCACCGGGACAAAGATGGATACAAGGTATATCTTTTATATGTAACTAGCTGACCCGGCAAACGTTGATTTGCCATGTAAATAATTTCTGAAAAGCAGGGGGTGGTGAAAAAAAAGTAAAATTTTTGACTTGTATGTATTTTTTAATGCCACATTATAAAAAAATAAAAACAAAAAATTTCGTCCAAAAATTAAAAAAAAAATTTAAGGGTGAACAACCCATTATCAAGGGTTTGAAAGATAGATAGTAGCCGATTCTCAGACTACTATATCAGAATATGCATAAAAATTTTCATAAGGATCGGTCGAGCCGTTTCGGAGCAGTATGGGAACGAACATTGTGACACGAGAATTTTTTATATTAGAAGATTTGTCTAAAATGTTATCTTTAACATCTTGGGTGGTAATTCCACAGGGATGAGACAGGTTTATCATTTCTTTAAACACGCTTTCTGGTAACAAACTAGAGAAATACTGTATACTGGATTAAATCGTGGTCACGGGGAGATAGAAAGATTGAGACAACTGTCATCTTTCTGCCTCCCCGTGACAACGGTTGCTGAAAAGCATCCGATACGCCGGGATAAATAATTTAAACAATTTAAATATTAAATCGCGTTTTAATCCGGTTTACAGTATTTTATTTAAATAGAGAAATATTGAAATAACGATCGTGTCACGAACAGTTGATGAGAAAACCGTGATTGTAACTACGTATATTTTGCACGTTTCTATTCTATGAATTTCCGAATGCTCGAAGTAAAAAATAGTATATAGACAGCGCATTATTCGATTGAGTTGATTTTTCCATATTCAAGCAAACGGAGCCACAAGTAAAAGAAAACGAAAAACGAAAACAAGAAATGGAGATACAAACATTAAATGCCTTCCCAACACGTTATTAAGCGGGGACTGAATAGCTGTTAATTTACTATGGGAGTTATACCGGTATAATAAAGGTTTTTGTTAATATTCTTTCGTTTTTATTCGTATTTACTGAAAAAAAAAACTAATATCGTCCTATCTGAGTCAGACACGTATTTCGGAAAATAAAAATTAACCGATTTCAGTCCCTGTTATTAAGTGTCAATATGAATTTTAACTAGGAACTTATTATCATACATACAATTTATCAATAATATAGATCTCAATGCAATGTTCCATAATAGGTAGGGCAACTTATCTACTTCCGATCAATAGTTTAATCTCATTTGCCGTACATCGCAGCGTACAAACATTTCAATTATAAATGCTGCCTATTTGCTAGAGATAGGGCTGCCTATTTAATGCGACAAAAGATTCTTTGCTCATAATATTTGCATTTATTTGTCCTGTTTAAATAGATAAACAAATGCACCGTATAAAATACAATAAGATCTTGTTTAAATTCTTGTATTTTCCGATAGTCATACTTTTCCGACGGTTCCAAATGTGCGCCGCAAAGAAGTATTTTTTTTGCAAAACGATTTATCTATTTCACTAACGTATCCCACTTGTCTAAACTTATCATTTTCAAAGAAAACTTCTTTCGACATACATTTTAAGCTTTTTTTTTACATTTGAAGTATCTTAAAAAAATTGTTTAAAAAATCACATGGAAAGTCATTCTTTAAGAAAGCCTAAACAAAAAGTAAATTTAGAAATATTTAAATAAATACTTTCAACCGACGTTGAAACGTGCAACACTCGAAGAGTCAGGATAATTAATTTAAATATTACGCGTATTAATCCGGTATAAAGTATTTTATTTAAATGTGTGAGATTCACGTTAATAAAAGACAATATTAGAAACATTTACCAAAATACACATTTTGTCAACCCTATTTAGCTGACTTGTAATTATTCATTTGCGCTCTGATTTCACAAACTCAACGGCTGATACAAATCAAACGAGATTACTCGATTTTAAACACAATAAAATTCTGTTTTCAAATCGTGATTATATTATTAGTACTAATAACTTGCGACAAAGTAATCGTATCGTCATTTGTATGCAATCTTGACGGGCTCGTTGGCGCTTTCGGTAGAACACCTGCCGTGCGCATCGATGGATCGTGGGTTCGAATCCCATCGGGACCACATGTTTATAATTTTCTATAAGCATGTTTTCCCCACGTCTGGTAACTTCGGGCATTGATCGGGTGGGAGGAATATCTAAATTCCGAACTGGTAACAAACCACCGTTCATAGATGGAAAACCGTGAAGTGCATATTGCAAGTTTCGGTTTCAGTCTATGGATATCCGAATGTTCGAAGTAAAAATTAGGTCGACAGCGCATCATTGACTGATGTTCTGTGGCTGAGGTATCACCTACCATTAAGTGAACCTCATGCTCGTCTGTCGATATCTGATATAAAGAAATAAAAAAAAATGTATGTCGTGTTAGTTACACCATTTGTAACTCAACAACGGCTGCACCGATGTTAAAGATATTATCTTGTTTGTTGGATTCGTCTATGTCCCGAATAAAAAAATAACTATTCAAATAGAAAAGTCACGAAAAAATTCTATTTAAAATAAATTAGGTTCGGAACTCCACCCTCTTCCGCAATTGACAGCGCACGTCACGCACGCTTATAAAAATACTTGATGTCCACAGCAAATCTATACTAAAAAACATAAATCCATAGAACTGTGCAAAAATAACATATTTGGGTCCGCTAGTTACAAATATTTTTTTCACACAACTGAAATTAGCGATAGAAATACTTTAAAAACTCTGAAAGAATTTAAACAGTAAGGTCACCGAGTTGTTTACGTGTATTTAGATTTCCATCGAACATTTTAAAAGTAAAACAAAACAGTAAAACTATACAGTTATACAAACATAATATTTTACCCGGAAATTGCGTGATTGTTATTTAAAAATATGCATGTATGTTTAAATTATTTAACCTTTCGCATGTATTAAGTTCAAATAAAATAAATACCGTGAATTTGTGTTAAAGGAATTGACTGAGGGGTGAGCACAAACAAGTATCGAAAGAGTATTCGTATCGTCGAACTGTCATTTGTATAAGATTTTTCATGCAACTGACAGTTTGACGATTCGAATACTTTGTCGATATTCGTTCGTGCTCACCCCTCTGAAAGCTTTGCGGTTGCGTCGAGTTCGAGTCGTATTCACTAAGTTTCCGTGTAGCACTAGTACCACGAGAATTATCCAAAGTCTTTAATCAAATCAGTATTCGCTGAGCGAAATCAGCCAGTCCTTCGTCGACCGCTTCTTCTTCAGTTCATTCAAGGCAGACTTATTATTTAACTCACTATCGCGCACAATCATGCTAGTTTTGACATTCGTACGTTGAGCTCATTAGCCGGCCTAGCATGACAACCACGACAAAAAAATTTCGACCGTTTTCTCGTGTTTTAATCGATTATCGCTCTAGTTTTTTCGGGTCTAATATGACAATTACACTTAAATCTCGACTTTTAATATCATAAATAGATATATTTGTCGACCGAGATATCTTTTCTATTAAAATTGTCGATGTCGAGACATAATATATCGAGATATCTTACATCTTAGTTTGTCTTTTCTCGTCCGCGACATATCTCGTGGCGGTCATGCTAGGCCCGTAGTTCAAAATATAGACCGACAGAGCATCATTGATGTTCTAAGGCTTGTCTCTTTACAACCTTTTTTTCTCCTTTCTCTGTATATATTTTTAAAATCAATGAGTCTTACAAGTTTTGATCCACATTAAGATGATTAAACTAGAAGATTATAGGAATACATAGATAAAACATTCATATATTCAATACATAGATAGATCATGCCATTCAATCAGTTTTAGGATTATTTTATCTGTCTTGAGAAATAGTTACAGATATCAGTAAAAAATTATTTCTTAGCCTGTTTTTTATGTTCGATCGCATTTTAGTACAATCTTTTAGTTGTGGATTTAAATAACTTGTGAAACTCAGGAAGATATCTTAAGATCAATGTATCTGCATTTAGAAAGGCTGTATTTTCCTTTGATAGCCGTCAGGAAGCCTGTTCGGACCTTGCAGACACCTGGGTACATATTTAACTTAACATCTATTTAAGGGAATCTGGACCTTAATACATTACGATAAATGCTAATTTTTATTTTCAAACCTCTTCTTATCGTGGTTCATATACAAGTGCAACGCGGATATGGGCAGCTTTTTGAATGTAAAAGCATACTTGCTAACCTTCAAGATACATCTCTGGTACTCTGAATCTTATATGTATTGACGTAAAGGTCGATTTTCAGTGGTAAAGTAGATAGGTCAGTCGATGTATGGTTAAGATATTTAAATGACTATCAGGATATCCTATAAGGAATTTGAAGTAATAGCTTGTTATATTACATTTATTGTAGTAAGTATATGGTAAGCACGTTAATCAAATTCTAGTCAACACCTTTATTTAATACTAGCTGATGCCCGCGACTTCGTTCGCGTGGGGTTCACTTTAAGCTGAGCTTTTGAGCAAGCTTTCTTCAAATGACATATCCTCCTCCACCCTCTGTACTTGGTGATTTCTTTTGGGAAAGAGCTATCAATAAAATAAATCGCGTTTTAATCCGGTATACAGTATTTTATTTAAAAGAGCTATCAAATTAGTCATTGACGGTTGCTTTTGCATCATGTTATCGACATGTTTAATGGTGGTTGAGATTGAGGTTCGAAGGATGATTTGAAATTCAATAGTTGAAATAATTAACCTGACTTTAAAGAAACTTTAGGGAGATTCATATTAATTAAATTTTACGTGACCAAAATCCAGATATGTGTCTTTTTTCTACTTATCAGAGTTCAATCGAAGATTGGATTCAATGCATTTTCTGTCTTAAATAGATGCGTGCGTTCATTTAATTGGTCATTTTCATTTTCGGAAATTTTTTTTAAATTCCCGGGATTCCTGCCCGGGTTTCCGGTACTAATAGCGGAAACCTCTAAGATACGGAAGCAAAAAAGCAATGTCGAATAATTAATCGTAATTCTGTTTAAGAGAAAGGATTGATGAAAATGTGAAATAAATGATCTCATAAGAAATACTTTTTCATATAATATTTCAATAATACATTTTCTATTTTTGTTATAATATAGTTCTTTGAAAAAAGAAATAAAGAAATACAAAAAAATATTTCTTTCATTTCAACTTCAGATTCGAACTCGCATCAGAAGCTACGCGATGGGACTGCATATCCACTATTCTACGAATACATATATTGGAAATGGCGAAATAATCAAACTATTTCATTTACATATCAGACTGTGATTGACATCTGACAATTCGAAAAAGTTCAACGCGAGTCAGTTTGCATTGAAATTTGGTGATATGGTGCCTTTAAAATAATATTTAAATGATGATAACTTTTCTTTCCGATAACCGATTTCGATAAAACAAAGCCTATATGTTGCCCCGGGCTTTCCTTAATATATTTGTGTAAATTGCATGATAATCGGTTCAGTATCTTCGGAGATTAGCGTGAACAAACAGACAGACAGACAGACAGACGGACAGACAGACAGACAGACAAGAATCTTAAAAATTGCATTTATGCATTCTGCTACCCTTCTTTTATCACCCCTCTTAATTTCTGGTAAAAATATTTAGTGAAGCGTAATTTCGATCCTACTCTTTTATTATATGTATATATATATATATATATATATATATATATATATATATATAGAAGATATGTTTTCATTAATTAGATAAAATACTGGTTTATGTTTGTCAGCCTAGTATGAACATCAAGAGATATACTATAGCTCGACATCGCCAACTTAAATAGACAGGATATCTCGATCGACAAATATCTCTATGTTTGACATTAGAATTCGAGTTTTAAGTGAATAAAATATTTGAATTTGAATTTCTTTTCATCAGGTGGTCTGCTATTACACAAACTGGTCACAATATCGGACGAAGGTTGGAAAATTCACACCGGAAGATATTCAACCAGATCTGTGCACCCACATTATCTTCGCTTTCGGCTGGATGAAGAAAGGGAAGCTAAGCTCCTTCGAATCTAACGATGAGACCAAGGATGGAAAGACTGGACTATATGACAGGATCAATGCACTGAAGAAAGCCAACCCAAAGCTGAAGACCCTGCTTGCTATTGGTAAGTTTTTATCTCTATAATATTAAAAAGAATATAAAGAATGTTATAAAGAGGAAAGAATTGTATTTTTGAATTTTTGTATGTTATGAATAAACTCAATAACTACTGAACCGATTTAAAATAAAAAACCGAACTAAAAAAAAGCGTGGAGTGCATGGTGTCAATAGTTATAAATATTTTATTAGCACCCCACGCTTTTTTTTAAATAAAATATATTTTAAATTTAAATTTATTTTCTATTTTTTAGTTCGGTTTTTTATAAAAAGCGTGTTTTTTAGTTTTTTTTAAACTATTATTTATTTTCTACTTTTTAGTATGGTTTATTTATAATAGCTTGTTTTTTTAATTTTAAACTATTAAAATTAAGTTTATGGAATAATATAGTATTAAGTACAGCGCCACCTTGTGACAGTAGCCAGAATGCGCGTGGCGTGACCGATAGTTTATACAACGCAGTGTTTTAAATGCCGCTTAATATCAATTTCTAGTGACAGCGCCATCTAGTAGCGCGTATCGTCGCATAGATGGCATCGCGTCTGCAGATAAATTAACAAAAATCATAATTTGCAAATTGAAAAATGGAATAATTTTATCAAATTAGTGTATTGTCATCGGTCCTTGAGACGTATGCAAAGTTTCAAGTTAATCAGATGTTTAGAAACTGGTGAAAATCGTGCTCAAAGATTCCGTTACATAGTTACATACATACAACCCAAGCTAATAAAAGCGTGTTAAAAACCAATAAAATGCTACATTATCAGCAAGTATTAACATAGGCTTCTTTTCATTTTTTTGTGTATACTACATCTACATTGCACCCGTGCGAAGCCGGGGCGTGTTGCTAGTAAGCTATATGTATGTATATTCCAATCAAGCAATGAACCTCTGTTGATAGATGGAAAAACCGAGATGTGCACATTGCGCGTTTCGGTCTCAGTCTATGGATTTCCGAATGTTTGAAGTAAAATGTCGATAATGCATCGTTGACTGATGTTAATAAATCGACTCGTATACGGAAACAAAATGCTTTATATGAAAACTTAAACTATTAAATATATTATATTTAACCTAAACTATTTCCTATTATTAAAGTTAAAAAGTTTTATGTAATAACACAGTAAATATTTAATTTCAATATCGCTCATAAAGCATTGTTTACGCAAAGCGTGAACATCGCGTGAGCTCCAATAATTGCCTTCATTTAAGTATATTATCAATCAACAGAAACGGCTATCGTGGATCAATTATTTTCATTTGAATTCGAGAGTTTCCGGCACATTTCCGGCCAGTTTTTGTACAAGGTGATTTATTTCTATACGGCTGGACAAATGGTTTAATTCTAATTACGATTATAAAATAAAATTATATTATGGTCGACTAACATGACTTTACAAGTGACGACGTGATAATGTTGCATGTTAAATGTTCGCTTATTCATAATTACTTAAGTGTTGGTTCATAACTATAAGTATAATTTAAAAAAGTTAATTATCGAGACTGTTATCACCTTTTAGTATACATATTTCGCACGCGCCTAATCACGTTGTAGTGGAATAAATCCGATTATAAAGTTTAAAAAAACTGTCAAAATTAAGTATTAGCGCGTTGGATAATCATCATTGCCTTAAATATTGTCTGTGTATATTGAATACCGATCCGCCCCGGCTTCGCACGGGTGCAATGTAGATGTACTAAAAAAATACTATGTTATGTACACATATGCAACTCGCTTATAATGTAGTTTTCTATTGTTGAAAGAATTTTTAAAATCTGTACAGTAGTTTTTGAGCTAAATCGTAAGAAACAAACAAGTCACTCTTGTTCTGATTTAGTGACTATATATTCGTTGGTAAGCTGTAAGATAAATTCATCAAGGCAAATGGCTTTTGTTTTTACACAACTGTGGCCCAAAGTATGAAAATTCAATGAGGTATTATTACTATTTATACATAACTTATATTTATGACAGTTACATAAGTCTGTAGTGACTTTTATTACGGCTGTATTACACTTTTTTAATTCTTTACGGTTTTACACAAATAATTGAACAGCAGCGTTTTCTTCGAGGTTTTCGATTAACCTGAGATAATGCTTATTAACTTGTAAAAATGTCAGAATTGGCACTAAAATACATTATTTAATACATCAATACTTCAGCCGAGTAGAAAGTGACACAATACGCATTATGTCTTGTTTAACGAGACGAGTTGACAATTCGTCTTACATAAGGTTAATTACATGACATGCCGCCTTCATTATATAAAGCGAAGCCTACTTTCTAAAGCAATGCCCAGAACGCTTCCTGACATATTATGACCACTTTTATAGCACGATATTGTGATAGGAAATACTACGGAACTGCCAATATCTTTTTAAATTACAACTATCGTAATATTTTTCTTTTTTAAAACAAAAATTTACATATATTTTGGATATATTAATTAAAAAAGTGTTCATAACATAGACTTAGCATCAACACTTAATACTTTAAATTAATAATTATAACCCCATAAAACTATCGATAAATCATACAATGTTTCCCGTCCCTAGTGCCACAGTTCCCACGATATTTTCATTTATTTACTAGGTATTGATAAAAACAGCATATGCAACAATACTGTCTCAAGTATGTAATCGAGTTGTGAAAATGTATTGTTACGACTTAGTTCTGATAGATTTTCTCAGGAAACTTTAATGGAAATTCCTATATTTGTGTCACTATGAGATTCTAGAAATATTTGGTTCAAACAATTCAGTGATTATTACGAAGAAAATTCTTAGTTTGTTTGTGATTTTCTGAATTTGTTTGAATTTTGAACGTTTCTATCTGTCTGTTTGTTTGCGCTAACCTTCAATGATACTGAATTGATTATCATGTCCCCAAAGTTGCAGTTGTACAGGTTTTTATCAATATGGAAGTAGGATTTTAGTAATACATTTTCTATTCAGATATTCAGATATTTCAGCTATTCTTACCTATTCAGATTTCTTGGAAAAATAAAGACATTTAAAAAAAATATAAAAACGCTTAACTATTGAGAGAGTCTGTTATTGATATCACTATAATTAACATACACAATATAAGAGAGATATAATCACATTAACATAAACCTACCAGAGCGGTCAAATGACTGCTATTGAGACTAATAAAAATTGTTAAATTCCATTTTTCTTGAACTCACTGCACGACTTTTTCTCAAATATAATATAGCCAAATAACATTTTTTTCAATGAAAACCTGGAATTTAACCATTTTTATTAAAGTCTCGAAAGCTGTCATTTGACCGCTCTGCCGGCCTAACATGACCGCCACGAGATATGTCGCGGACGAGAGAAGACAAACTAAGATGTAAGATATCTCGATATCGACAATTTTGATAGAAAAGATATCTCGATCGACAAATATATCTATTTTTGATATTAAAAGTCGAGTTTTAAGTGTAATTGTCATGTTAGACCCGGAAGAAATAAAGCGATAATCTATTAAAACACGAGAAAACTAAGTGTTAACTCTCAACGTTGATAACCATAGTCAGTTTCAGTATTTTATCGTATTACAAGTTTATCTATATTCAATACATTTTGTAAACAGGTGGCTGGTCCTTCGGAACCCAGAAGTTCAAGGAGATGTCAGCAACCCGCTACTCCAGACAGACGTTCATCTACTCAGCCATCCCGTACCTCCGGGACAGGAACTTCGATGGTTTAGACGTGGACTGGGAGTACCCTAAGGGTGGTGATGATAAGAAGAACTTTGTGCTGTTTTTGAAAGGTATGTTTTATTAACTACTAGCTGTTACCCGGCATGCGTTGCAATGCTACTTATATAAGGTTTGGTCAATTTTTTTGGGCCAGGAACCTTTTCTTTTTTTAAACGGAGAATCATCACTGCCATCTCCGGGGGGAGTGACAAAGCGATGCCAGACTCACGTGACTATGGACTCCGAAGAGTCAAAGCTATCACCGTGCCTACCGACTAAACTCCATGGTGTTCCTCTCGTCGCCTCCTGGGTCGGGGCCCCGGGAAATGCTTTTGCAGGCTTCGCAGCTCCGACAGCGACCTTACCCTCTCAATGGGCGTTTGCCCCCCACAGTGTGGTGCCGAGACACCAAACACATACACTGGAGCCATACGTGGAGCGGAAGCTTTGGGCCAGGAACCTGCGCGACCATTACCAGAACAATTAATCGGATGAATCAATTAGTAGGGCATAGAGGACAAATATACATTGATTTTTATTTATAATATATATGATATAGGTGAGAGGAAGTATGAGAGTAGCACCAATGATTGCAATATTTAAAGAAAATCGATTGAGTAAGGGAGTTGTAAGGAGGGATTTAAAACCACTATCTAAGAAAGTTATGAATATGAAGGTTGATGAATATACGGGAAGGATTCATACCCATACACTTCCCGTATATAACCGTACCCTTGGTATCTGTATGATGAATTGGTATGAGACCTTATATTTACGCTTTTGCTCATATACCCCTTATATAGTGTTATTATCGATGACATAAACAACTTATCACTTCAACAAAATAAAAAACATATAGATACAAGATAGTACTGCATAGATATCGGATAATATAAAATTTTTATACTATTTCCAAAAAAAATCCGTTTCGTACAAATATTCCAAACAACAGGTTCTGTGTTTGAAATAGAGCTCTGTTATATAAATATTGCAAGCCTGCAAAATATCGATAGAGTGGCCGTGGTTGCACCTGACACCAGCTAGTGTTGACATGATTATTATCGATAAAAATAAAAATTACCAACTTAGGGAAAATATCGTCACTTTCTTAAAATGAAAACAAGCATATTAAATGAAATATCAGTAGCAAAGGGTGAAAAATTAGGGGTATCCACCACCTTCACTGTTTTTATTATGTTAGTAGATTAGCCATTGGGTTAAATATATAAAAGTAGCCAGTAGGAATCGGATTATTAGGAAACCTCGCCACTGCACCTGCATACTGGTTTGCATTGAAATATAAGCCTATTTACATTACTCAGTGTAAAATTGGTTATGATTACTAATTGATTTAAAAAATATATCTTATTAAATACAAAATTTAACACATACGTCAACTTGTGTTGGCGTTCGTGTTGGCGTTGACGTCCTGGTCTGATTATATTTTTGGCGGGAAATATTCTCGTGCTGCTCGTATATTCGTATAGCTTTCAATATCATCATTAAAAAAATATATGAATTTATAAAAGTCACAAAGTCTATATATTTGTACATCACTATATCGTGAGTCAGAGCGACTTAATCAAATATTTTATCGATAGCTGCAACTGGCGTCAGCACTGCGTCTTCCTTACATAATTCTATTTCCTATCCAAAAAGCAACGGTCGCAGAATCGATAAAAGGGTCGTGCTCACCTGACACAGGCATTAGTGAGCACTGATCTCAGCTTTATCGATATCGATAAAATTTCGAATTCGATATTTTTTAAGGACAATATAAGTGTTTGTACAAAGCAGGTAGCCTAGTAGATAAAACAGTGAAAAAAATATCAAAGGAAAACTAGTATTTACTCGTTGGAAGCTGAAAGATTTTTTCCGAAGAATCCGGTCCTGAAATTCCATATCATTATATAACAGTAAATAGACTCCTTCAAACCTTCATCGGATATATAGTCAACCGATAAAGTTCTAAAGACTACATACGTAATTCTAAAGATTTCTATCGAATGGTATGTAGCCACTTTGAAGTCTATTTGCGTTTATTTACACAAGGATAGGTACGTACAAAGGACACAGGTCAATTTCATCAAAACACGGTTCACGTTGCGACAGGTCGTCACGAAGTCTCGTACTTTGGATAAGGTATTTTCATATTAGTAATGGTTGAAACGCATTGGTCTTACTACATATTATGTAGTTGAAGAGATAGAAACATTTGCTTCAAATTAATGCCTAATGTATTAAAAAATGTGATGTATTTATTGCCAGATTTCATAGATCTATTTTAGTTAGATTCTTAGTTCCTTTTATTATTTACTATATTTTTCTATTTACTATTAATTTCTAGGTGATCTTCACAATCAAATAATTGTTATAATTTTCATTAGTCTTGTAATAAAATAAGATTCTAACGAAAATCTTAATACTTCCATACTTAATTATAATTATTAATTTCAAATATTATTAATAATTTATATCCCAAATTCTTCTTAATTTCTTTTTTTGTTTGTTTTGGTTCCTAATATAAGAGTAATGTGTTGAGAGATATTCGATAGTGCAGAGAAATTTTATTAGTTATCCTTTATGGTCAGATTGGATAAACCTAAAAATTTAAATACCCCACTTTTAAAAAAAAATAATAAAAAAGTACTTTATCTTTATTACATTTCATTTTATTACGAACACAACTTTGTATGATTTACTTCCTCGGAAGTTGTTCGTTCTAAGGCCTCTGTTAACAAACGCATCGTGACGTTTTATAATGTAAAAACGCTGCTCGTATAACGACACTTTATCATAATTAGTTCCTTTCGTAACTCATCATCATAAGTCTAAGGCAAAATGTAACGAATCCTGACTACATATTATGCCTAATTAAGTAATTATGCCTTCACATTTTAAGAACTAAGAATATGTGTAAAGGAATTGTGTAATGAAAATGGAATATTCATCAAAATTCGGTTAAGCCGTTTACACATGAAACTGACAGAAAGATAAGTTAATCGAACTGTTGTAGGCTAAAATACAGACACAGAAAGTTACCACAGAGTTGAAATAATGTTTTATTTATTCGTGTTTCAAATTGAAATTGTACTTTTTTTTTTCAAATATATATTATGTTAACTAAATTCTAAGCCTTAATAATGTACCCAATTCAACCATACATAGTTGTAATATTATTTCACTGCATAATTATGACCTTATAAAATCGACGGTAAATTAAAAATATATATAATAATTAGCTCACAGTCAGATTTACTTCAAGTTATGGATGTCACAACGCAATAGTACATAATTAAATTTACTGCAGAATAAAGGTTGAGCACTCTGTCGAGCGATACTCGAAGGCAGATAGAATATTATTTTTTAAAGTGAAGAATGTTAATAACTTAAATGTGGCTACGTAGTAGTATGTCAAAACTCAAAATATTCCAAACAAACTTTTGGATTTACCTATATAACGTTAAGTTATTACTTATTTTTGTATTAAAATAATTTGAAATTAAAAAAAAAATGCGAAATTTTGAAAAATATATGGATTGAACATATATATTTCTTTTCAATATTTTACTGTGCACTTCATTTCGTCCGTAGAATATTATATCAAACTGTAAAATGGATGCCAGCGACAGATAAAATGTCCTTGGTTTGCTGTCAACCTTACATTATTCCCACTTATTTAAAGCTGGAGTGGCCTTAGTGGCCGGACGTAGGGAATAATTATATATGTCAGATCTGACAGGTGTTCCCCGAAAGCTATGGATCATTAATGCAAATTTATTAATCATTGCACCAATACAGCTGTCAAATATGAAAACTAGTTAACGCCCCCTAAACCTCTGTACGATTATTTGCTGATTTTACCGAAATATTTGCGTGTTTGCGTGTATTCCTGGATGGTTTACATTCACAATTGGTTTTGGAAGGTGGCGCTGCGAAAAAGTCGTGGTCGCGGGTTCGAATCTCATCGGGACGATATGCATTCATTGGGTGGGAGGAATATCTAAATTTTAACCGGGTAAAGAACCACTATTCATAGATGCTAAAACCATGAAATGCATATTGCGCGTTTCGGTTAAAGTAAATAAATCATAAAGTAAAAATTAGGTCGACAGCGCATCATTGACTGATGTTTGGTGGCTGAGGCTGAACCTACCATCAAGTGAACCTCATGCTAGTCGATATCTGACATAAAAAAAGATACAATTTCTTCATTATCATTATATTAACTTATAGTTGAAATATTATAGCTCTAGTACTGGATATTTGACTTTATAATGACAAATATGTTATGTATGTCCATAAAGTTGAGTTAGGGCATAATATCCACATCACAACCAAATACTATGTTTTCGGCGAAGCTAATTTGTCAACGTTTATAGGTAATGCTAACTGAGATTAATATTTTCCCAAAATATAGTTATTCGACATTATGTTTTTATAATTTTTATACGGATTTATATAATTGATGGATACTCAGTCACCTAAAAAGCTACAAGATTTTTGATTATTAGAACTATTATATTTTGTTTTTTAATTATTTTAGTGTTTTTTTTTGATTTACTTATCTTTTTTATTAGATCTTTTCATATTGCTTTAGAACATACTTTAATTTTAATATTTTCGTCTTTATTAATTATCGTAAGTATATTTTCATTTTGAACCCCATGCTCGTCTGTCGATATCTAATATAAAAAAATATATTAAAAGAAATTATTCAAAATATGTACAACTAGCAACGCGCCCTGGCTTCACATGGGTGCAATGTAGATGTGTTAGTGGAGTCTATGTTACTCGCTGATAATGTAGCTTTCTATTGGTGAAAGAATTTTTAAAATCGGTCCAGTAGTTTTTGAGTTTATTCATAACATACAAAAATACAAAATTTCAAAAATACAAATCTTTCCTCTTTATAATATTATTAAGAAGTATAGATGAGCGTTGGTGGACCTTTTTTCAAAAAATCATTAGTCTCTTAATAGCATATCTAGCCTCCACTCAGCTGAGACCATTGTGCACATTGGCGTAGCTAAGGGATTTTGTCTAGGGGCCGGAAACCCAACGGCTACTCGTCCAGTTGAACTAACAGTCATTTAATGCGAGATTTTAATACTGTCGTGGGAGAGCAAAGAAGCTTCTAGAGTGGGCATTGTCAACCCTTGCCCTCCTCAGGTTATGATGATGCATATTTGTTGTACGACCTTTGTTGTTTACTTTAACTTTGTCCTTACAATGTACCTAACTCCCTGCTGACGTCATGTTAAACAACGAATTAATCAGTAGTACTAACTAGAAGCTAAGTTAATACCTTATACCGAACTTAGTTCTCGCGAAGTACTACAGGATTGTATAGCTTTACACTTTGAAATTGTAGGGATTACTTAATATAGAAACAACTTTTGTATACAATTAAAATTTCGGAATATATTTTAGTCATTTACATAATTCTTATATACGTGTGTATGCAACAGAACTCCTACTAAACCACTCGACCGATTTCCATGAATTCTTTTTGCGTGTGTTTGAGTGGCTTAAAGAAGATTGGACCGGTGGTGTTGCGTCAGAACTTTAATATGTATATTGTATATAATATAGCGAGTGCGATTTGTTTGTGGATGGATGGCAATTCTGTTAAAATACATGAAACTTTGTGAATCTGACTTATATTATTTTATAATGTTTATGATGTTGAATTTAATATTGTCTTCTATTAACGCGAGTATCACACATTTAAATAAAATACTGTATACCGGATTAAAACGCGATTTAATCCGGTATACAGTATTTCACGGTTGCTGGAAAGCATCCGAAACGTCGGGATAAATAATTTAAACAATATAAATAATAAATCGCGTTTTAATCCAGTATACAGTATTTTATTTAAATGTTGAATTTATCTCTATTTTTGTGAATTCTATAATTTTGATTTTTTTAATGAATTTTATTGTATCTGTTTTGATTAAAAATATACTACCATCTAGGAATAAACAATACGAACATATCAAGCTCAAAATAAGAACGTTTCAAGAGATGTAGAAAAGTATGATTACCGATGCAACTAGACGTTTCATAAGAGCCTGCAAAGGCCTATTTGAAATAAAAAACTTTTGATTTGATTTGATGTTGTACACAGTGTAAAGAGTCCCTTTCCATGTTTATCGCACAAACTAAAGGCTCATTAAAACAGTCAGCACACACGTAGAAAGGCCTAATTACTGTCTATGATCAAAGCTAGCGAATTACTTTGTCTATGCAAACTCTCCATATCCAATCACTATTACGAGTATGTATGTATTATCTACACTAATAAACAGGAAAGATTTGTATTTTTGTTTGTTTGTGACGAATAAACTCTAAAACTAATGGACCAATTTTAAAAATTGTATATATAGTATTCTTAGTTTAAATATAAGGTTAATCAAAAATATACATCGATTTTGTATATATATCTCTTTTTAAACCATAGGGTTTTTCATTTTGTCACTGAATATTAGAAAAATAGGTAGGATAGACGAGATGAGTGACCCAGTGGGGCGATCACGAAGCGCATGAAATACAACAGGTATTATTACAAATATGTACTATTTGTTTGAAATGTGAATGTTGACTGAATAAAAAAAAAAATTAAAAATATTAATGATTGTTGTATGTTTAAAGTGTCAGCTAGAACAAGTACAAGGCATTAAATGGTCGTAATTAATACCTGTTGTATTTCATGCGCTTCGTGATCGCCCCACTGGGTCACTCATCTCGTCTATCCTACCTATTTTTCTAATATTCATACCCCCGTTTCATAAGGACTTATACCAATATCATGGCTGATGATGAATGTTTAAGACGTGACACAAACATCACAAAGTATGCAGTAACATATTATTATATAGAGTCTAAATTCTAGATAACATTCGAAATGACTCATGTGACCCTGACATTTTCCAATGGAGAAGATTTTGTTTTTATTTTGTACGACTCCCGACCTCACTATTTTGCTCATCTTATAATAAAATGATGTGTTTTTGTTTTACTAACACATAAGTTTTATTAATTATAAACTAATAAATGCATACAAGAGAATCGGAATCTAAACAACTATTTTTCCTGTTGTTTCTATTCAGAAAGATTTAAAGTTAAAAATACCATGATGATGATTTCCAATTTGCTGATTCTCTCTTATACTGTATACTGTGCTTTAAAGTTTAAATATTCATCAAAATTGTCCGTAATAAACATCCAAATAATTTTCACGAGAGATTAATTGCTTTCATTTGTTAATAATAGATGGTTCTCTAGAGAATAATTTGTATCGTGTTTAAATCTGTTGCTTAAGTAATAATGATTTTAGGGATTTGGCATTCAAAGAGATATTAGATGTTGGATACGAGAAAATTGTATATTTGCGCACGGTTTCTTCAAATCGAAACTCAATCTTACGCTATTTATAATAAGTCTTCTTCTCCAACATAGGTTGGTATATTTACAAGATCCATGTTTTCGAGTATATGAAAACATTGACGGGCTTGTTGGTAGAACACCTGCCGTGCGCATCGATGGGTCGTGGGTTCGAATACCACCGGGACGACATCTTTATTATTTCCTGTAAGCATGTCTTCCCCACGTCTGGTAACTTCGGGCATTGAACGGGTGGGAGGAATATCGAAATTCTGACCGGGTAACGAACCACCGTTCATAGATGAAAATACAATACAGAAAATAATTGCATATTGCGCGTTTTGGTTTCAGTCTATGGATTTACGAATGCTCGAAATAAACAGTAGGCCGACAGCGCATCAATGACTAATGTTCTGTGGCTCAGGTATCACCTAACATGAAGTGAACCTCATCCTCGTCTGTCGATTTCTTACATAAAAAACGTTACAATTGTTCCATTTTTTAAATTAATACATACTTTTTCGATGTTTTCTTCAACAGAACTGAGGGAAGCTTTCGAAGCTGAAGCTCAAGAAGTGAAGAAACCACGACTTCTGCTGACTGCTGCGGTGCCTGTCGGGCCCGATAACATCAAGAGTGGATACGATGTTCCAGCTGTTGCCAGGTAAACCTTACTAGCAGACCTACGAGGATATATTTGTATCATGAACCTGTCTGAACAAATTGACAATGCGAAAACTTTCTTTTAAATTGCTAAATGTAAGATTTTTTAATGGACGCGTTAGATTTTCTTCATCGCGTTCATTCTGTAATCTTTTTATATTCGATAGAGCGAGACAAAGCATATTTTAACTATATCAAACTTATAATGCGTTTATGAATAAAGCCGTTATTATCTTCACTTTTCTATATGAGCATTGAGCATAGATATAAAACCTCATTTCTAAAGTAAAGAAGGTACCTACTCGTACTCCTTCCATACTGCTGTTTCATCTCATGCGAACTTTGCGGTAATTTTATCATCTTACAATAAACGATCTACGACGGATATGAAAGTATGTAGTATCACTAGAAACGAAGATATATCTCAAAGTATTGTAATTATTAACATAATTAACAATGATGAATAGAGATGAAAAATACAATGTGTGTGTGTGAGAAGTTTTTAACGATTCAATAGTTTAAAAAGATTTCACAATGTTATGTGAGAATCATTATTATTTTAACTTAAAAAATCGTTTACTGAGGATTTTAGTGACATTGAAGTTTTAAAAGTTATTAACTATTTTCAAAATTAATCAACCAAAAAAGGCTGCTTTCAGCCCGCCTAGCATGACTATCAGGAGACATGTCGTCGACGAATGAAAACAAACTAAGATATAAGATATCCCGATATATCTCGACATCGACAACTTTGATAGAAAAGATATCTCGATCGACAAATATCTCTACTTTTGTCATAAGTCGAGTATAAGTGTCATTAAGAGATTATCGATTAAAACACGAGAAAACGGTCGACAAAATTTTGTCGTGGTGGTCATGCTAGGCCGTTTTACTGATTCCTAAGTAGTAGCATGACATTATTAAAACCATGAGGTCACGTGTTCGATCCTTATCATAGTTTAAAAATCCAAGGAAATACCTGTCTTCTGAGGTACAGAAGATAGGTTTTATAATACATAAAACAACTAGTTAGATATATACGGAAATGCTTATGCACTTGCATTATGGAATGCGGAAATCCTACTTCCTGTTTTAATATTCCAAACGCGAGAGAGCTATTTTATTATTATTTACGGAAAATTCGGATAACGGAGGCTTAGAGACAAAGGATGTTCATCTCCTCCAACAAAATATATCAAACTTTCAAGCCTCAAACTCCAACTTTGACAAAGCCGCAAAACCGAGTTTAACCAATAATCTTTTTTTGCCAGCTATCTGGACTTCATCAATGTCATGGCGTATGATTTCCATGGAAAATGGGAGAAAGAAACAGGTCACAATGCCCCACTTTACGCCCCATCATCAGATTCGGAGTGGAGGAAGCAGTTGTCAGTCGACCACGCAGCTCATTTGTGGGTGAAACTTGGTGCACCTAAGGAGAAATTGATAATTGGTAAGTTTGTCCCATTTTGGCCCAAGACAATTTTTGCCACGCACGACCAGTGGAAACAGGTCTCAACGGTGGTTTTTCCGAACCGATACGACAGGGAACTTTCAAAAAGCTAGCCTATTCTTTTAAATAAAATACTTATAACGGATTGAAAGGTGATTCAACAGTCTGCTCTTGATCGTGGTTGCTGGAAAGCATCCGAAACGTAGGGATAAATAATATTAATAATAATACGCTACAAAGTATTTTATTTAAATATACCTACCTACTCTTACCTTAAAGGCCAGCAACGCATCCTCAAGATCTCTGGTTTTGTGGATTTCTATGGAGATATAAAAATACAGATCCGCCGCCTGTCCGTTTGAATCCTTAAATAAAAAAAAATATTGATACTGTGTTCAATTTGATGTATAATTAGTGTATTAGTAGTTTCACTAGCCATTTGAAATTAATGTTTCACTCCCAGTCATTGTCATAGTCAGTTAATATAATGTCGTAAATAGATTCGACAGCAGAATCCTGAGTTAAGCCTAAGTCCCTTACTTACCAGGATTAGCTCCGGTGTTAGTAGGTCATACATGCAAAGCCTTTGTCCAATGTGGCCTACGCTCTGCCTTTGAGAAGGACAAGTCATAAATGCATACCAAAATGTCTGTGCAAATTATTCATAGCTTGCTATCTATGTTTAATCGAGAAGGTTTATAAATATATAAAAAACAAGCAAGTTTTTGAGTTTATTCATAACATACAAAAATACAAGTCTTTCCTCTTTATAATATTAGTATTGACATCTAAGTCCTGAATTTGAAATGTATTACCACTAATATATTAAGTAGTTCAATATATAACTATGCAAGTAATTCGCTGAAACATGACATTTACACTACATTATTATTAAGAGGAAAGATTTGTATTTTTGTATGTTTGTAACGATTAAACTCAAAAACTACTGGACAGTTTTCGAAAATTATTTCACCATTAGAATGCTACATTATCCCTGAGTAACATATGTTATACTTTTACTAAAATACTATAAAGAGAGAAGATTTATATTTTTGTTTGTATAGAATAAACTCAAAAACTACCGAACCGATTTTAAGAATACTTTCACCAATAGACAGCTACATTACTAGCGAGTAACACAGTGACATAGTCTAAATTGCAAACGTGCGGAAATCCATAGACTGAAACCGAAACGCGCAATATACATTTGACGGGATTTCCATCTATGAACGGTAATTCGTTACGCGTTCGGAATTCCGATATTCCTCCCACCCGTTCAATGCCCGAAGTTACCACACGTGGGAATGATATGCTTACAGAAAATTAAAAAAATGTCGTCCCTGTGGGATTCGAAACCACGACCCATTGGTGCGCACAGCAGGTACCAAACTCACTAACAAGCTCGTCAAACTATAAAACTGACTACATTTAGAATAAGAAACACAATCTAAAGTGAAGTACAATGTCTTATCTCCTTGTGTTCATGTTTCAGGTATGCCAACTTACGGGCGTACTTTCACTTTGTCAAATGTCAACAACTTCAAAGTGAATTCTCCGGCGAGCGGGGGTGGCAAGGCTGGCGAGTACACAAAGGAAGGAGGCTTCCTTGCGTACTATGAGGTGATTTTAATTAAAAATTATTGCTTGTATCTTGGAAAATACCGTTTAATTTATGTCGGTACGATTTTATGATTTTTGTCAAGTGGTAGTAATAAAATTATACGACTGAGTTAAGATGGCAATTCAGATTGAGTTAGTGTCGCCATCTCATGCGCAAACTGAGTTTCGTATATATGCAAACAATCAAGACTAACAGAGACAATGTCTCAGTCTCAAGACACTGTCACGGCTTGACCTCCATATAAATTCCTCTAGGATGTTTAAAATGGTCCTACTTAAACATAGTACCAAATTTCAGGTTTTTGCCTGAAAAGAAAAAAATATTGTATGCAGATTATGGCCGTGAAAATAGTACTTGGAGTTTTTCTCATATCCTAATTTTTATTTACTAAAAATATTTTTAATAAGGCTATATCATAGCTAGTAGTATTCACCTTTTATAAGATAATTTGCAGATTAATATTTACGAGTATACAAGTGGATAATTTATCAGAAATTAACGTAAAAGGTCATAATTTTTTTTACTGTATTAGTACGATAAAAAACTAAAATGGTTACGACAAAAAATATCGTAACGTCAAAATATAACCCTATATTTATCATCCTTTGAGGACTGTCTGTTCTCAGTACCTGCCAAGATCGTTCCGTCCAAGGTTAACGGTTTGATAAAGAAGCACTCTTTCTAATTCGCAATTTACACGGTTATAAACGACTAGGAATTTGTGATTTTCGTTATAGTACGTTTTTGTTCTAAACGTAATTGAATTTTATCTTAGATCGGGCTTTTAAGCTGTAAAAAATCTAGATAAGTGTCCATCTTAATAATAACACAATAATTTCATGAGATCCGATGAATAATTACAATAACTATTAATAATAATAATTTTGTTGTATTATTTTAGAATTAATAAAAAAACTTGTACAATATTTTTTACTCTTTTATATTATATGGACCGGAAGTATTTCGTTGTTAATAATTTCTTAAATCATTAATTTTAATTCGAAATTCAAATAGCAATTGACATAAAGTTTAATTTTTCAAGTTTTTAAGATAGGAATCCCAGAACATAGAGGTCTATGCCTTATATATTAACTATTTTTTTATATGTAGGTATGTGAAATACTCCAAAACGGCGGAGCTTACGTTTGGGATGACGAAATGAAGGTGCCTTATGCTATACACGGAGATCAATGGATCGGTTTCGATGATGAGAAATCTATTAGAAATAAAATGAGGTAAGTACATTTTTTTTTATTCATATGATAAATGTGTTACAAATAGATAGTAGTTAGTTATACTATAAATCTAGTTAACTTATATATTTAGTGTTTTACTAGACAGAAATGGTATCATGGTATTTTCAAATGGGGCTAAAAAATCCTTATTCTAATAGAAATGTTAAAATACAAAAAAAAATATGTCCAAAAATATACAAATTTATTTACAAAATCTTGTACTAACGGATGCACTCATATTAATTGTCAAAGTTATGATGAAAGCTGTTTTGTGTTGGTTGATTTTTTTTAGAAAGAAACAATAATATTTGGCATTACGCAATGAATGAACTTTTGTACATCTTTTTCAAATTCGTTTACTTCTATGTATTTTCGTGTCAAGACAAGACTTTTGCTTATAGATGGATCAAAGACAACGGTTTCGGCGGTGCTATGGTCTGGACCGTTGACATGGATGACTTCAGCGGTACCAACTGTGGGGGCAATGTCAAATATCCTCTCATCGGGGCTATGAGGTTTGTTACTTTAAAAAAACCACTTTTATTTTTAATGTCAGACATATAATACGTGAGGCTCACTATGTAGTAAGTCACGGTCATAGGACATAAATGTTGACCAATAATGTGCTACCGACTTGTTTTGAGCATTTGGAAATCCATAGACGAAAATAGGCTTACGCTTTGTTTCTCTATGGGTCCTCCTGTTTTTGATCACCTGGATCCTCAAAATAATGTCCAGGTTTTGAAAGCCCCAAAATAATAGTTCTTATGAAGGAAGTATTTGAAGTATTTGTAATGGATAGTTATGAAATTAATTTATTTATTTGAAAAGAAAACAATTCTGTTTGTGTCCGTTCCGAAATGTCCGCACACTCACAGTACCCTAAAAGCAATAAAAAGAAAGTAATGTAGTCTGTGCAATGTAGAAAATGTGTTTCCAACTCGAGATTATCTGTGACACTGTGTCACAGCATTGATTTTTGCCGCCAAAAATAAATATTTAAAATAAGAATGTTTTAAGAGTTTAATCTAGACTTCAACACAATAGATCTAGGTAATAAAAGTTAGAACCTTATTTTAGAATGCTAAAGTATAAATCTAATTGTTTATTTTATTAATTGCAGAAAATATAATCTTATTACATTTATGTTACCAAATATGGCTGGTCCATTTTCTAATGACACTTTGCAACTAGTATGAAATGGCGCGTAAACATGCTCTGAGTTAATGTTGCGTAAAAATATACTTTTATCACGTATAATTTCCCTTAGGTATGGCATTGTGGGATTCGTTTTGAATAGAAAACGTTATACTAGAGTGTTTCACGTAAATAAATGACGTGGAAGATAAATTCTCTTTAGTTTTTTGTTACTTTCCAGGGATAAAACAGGCTTCCGAATGTGTATTTCATTTTCTTGTTTTGGTTGATATAATATATTTAAATATTTCGAATTATAACTGAAAGATATCAATTTTATCTATACTAATATAATAAAGAGAAAAGATTTGTTTGTTTGTTAATTTAACTCAAAAACAACTCAACCGATTTTAAAAATTCTTTTACTATTTTTATAGTACATTTCACGCGTGCTAATTCTAGAGTCCACTGACTTATGGACACATTTTTCCCTGATCATCTTTCTTTACAGGCAAGTAGATGATGAATGTTTTATGCCGTGTCTGACAGAAATATTATTGATAATTTTTGTATCCCCTGGATTCGAATCCGAAATCTGCGGTGCTCTGGTTGCCCAGGCAGGTGACTCACGTGATGGTAAGTTATCACCGCTGCCCATAGACATCCGCAACACCAGAGGGTTCGCAGATGCGTTGCTGGCCTTTAAGAAAAGTGTAGGCTCGTTTCTTGAAGGTTCCCAAGTCATATCGTTCTCTTTCACTGATGATTTTTCTTACTTTTATTTTTCATGCATAGCAATTAATAATAGCAATTACGCGTAATTGAAAATTAAAAAAAAATATTTTCTACATTGATGGATGGAAGTAATGAACGGTTTTTCCAAAGTTATTCAATTCACGAACTCTAACAAGGGAAAAGTTCGTACGTTTTAGAATTCTTAAGTGAGCTACGTTCGATTAACTACTGCGTCGGATATCTCAGAGTTACCCAAGATTTATTACCTTAAACTTTTTTAAAGCTATCTAGAACAGTTCAGCTACTAAATGAAAATGATTTGCAAGAAATCTAGATTTTATCTCGAAAGCGCATGAACAACTTGCGGGATAGTAGTACTATTAGTATCGTAAATCTATCTGTTGTATGCAATCTCAACTGATTTCATACAACTGGGCTGCTTAGGTTTTTTTTTAAATTATACGTCAGCTACAGAACATCAATATACATCAAAATAACCTTGCCCTCATCTATCGATACTTACGTAGATAAACAGTTTTTTTTTATGTTAGATATCAACAGACGATGTTCACTTGGTGGTAGGTGATACCTCAGACACAGAACATTAGTCAATGATGCGCTGTTACATTTCTGTTATAATTTAAGTACAGGAATGATCATGTTATATTTATTGTATAGTGTTTATACACTAGCACACACACAGGCAGTTATCTGCATTATTATAAACTTTACTCTCGAATCTGTTATATTTAGGTATTTCTTCCATCAATCGTTTATTTATTCCTTTTACCTATAGGTCGGGACAAAAGCTGATACTCTAGCCATTAGACTTCCTATTATACCACTTATTCTTATGATTATAGTGTAATAATTACTATTTATTATGTTAGCAATAAAGTCGTTTTATATTTACAAAACCCAGTATGATACGATAAACTAAAATATGTGTTTTTATCTATCAGGGAAGAACTCCGTGGTATTTCCCGCGGTAAGGACGCCAAGGATGTAGACTGGTCTTCTGTCGCTGCCACCGTAGTAATAGAAGTCACTGAGAAGCCTGAGCCCATCAAGATCAGCCTGTCCGACGTGCTGAGTAAGGTGAAGAAACCGACGAAAACGATCATCGTTAAAAATAATAACGCCGCCATCATGGACAAGAATAGTAAGTACTTTTATGAATATATGTATTTTATTGTTCTAGTGCAGGGTCCAAACTAGATGGGATCTAGGACCAATAAAAAAAATAACTTTTTAAAATTTACAAAAAATCGAATAAAAAATGTAAAATGCAAATTTTCTAAATTTTGTTATTTAAACAATACAAAAATATATTATCTTCTAAAACTAAAATCCTTATAAATATAATATAAAAACTAAAATATATAATAAAAGGTGTCCCTTTGGGCGAGATTCCGAAGATACTGGCAGCGTTCCCCCTTTGAATAGCAAAACTAATATTGTCTTTTATTAACGCGAGTATCACACATTTAAATAAAATACTGTATACCGGATTAAAATGCGATTTATTATTTATATTGATTAAATTATTTATGGAGACAAGTCTCCTCGCGACCACGGTTGCTGAAAAGCATCCGAAACGTCGAGATAAACAATTTGAACAATATAAATAATAAATCGCGTTTTAATCCGGTATACAGTATTTTATTTAAATAGCAAAACTAATTCTTTGTCCGAGGTAGCTGCTAGCTCTTCGGTCTCCTGTGATGTCGACTAACCTTTTTGCTATTTTCTTATTGCTATTGTATTTTATTTAATTTTTATTTGCACATAGTAGATACCGTGGGACCACCATACAAGCCCAAAAGCCCGGCTTGTCGATATTAACGTAATACGTGTTTTATATATAACTTATATAATTACGTAATCATATAAACTATATAATATGACATATATTAAGGGCATTATTATTTTTCTGTTTATGGTCGTATTACTAGGGCAAGCTGGGCTTTTATGCTTGTATGGTGGTCTCACCACTGGAAACAATAATGAGTTTACAAATGTATGTACAGATACTACCATGCCTCTGCGAAGCGTATAAATATACCTAATATACATATGTTATAACAATAAAAATACACAAAACTGGATTATTTGCTCTTCTTGTTAAATAAATGAAGTTCAAATAATTTCATTATCATTATCTCGTTTTTTTTTAAACTTTACAATAATTATTATAATAGGAAAATGTCAAGTCAATGTCAATGACATGACAGTATGTTAAATTATTATCTCTATGAATTATTTGTGATACTGAAATAAATTATTTGGGTAATACTAACATATATTATGTCTTAGGGACTGTGCAAAAACACAACCAAATTACACACTTTCACCAAAAGTGAACACACCAATTGCCTACAATCGACACACACATAATTTGCTGCATTGCTGATTACTACTCTATATTTACTTTCTAAACTAACGAAAGTCTAGTAATGATATTATAACGATTCTATAAAACAGTTTCACTTGACTTCCGCCTTGGGAATAAACTCTTTGTATCTAAAAAGTAGCTAATTTTTATCCTTCTTCAAAGTACAAGACAGTTCTGCCGGGCTAGCATGACAAGCGCGACAAAATTTTTTCTACCGTTTTCTCATGTTTTAATCGACTATCGCTTTATTTCTTTCGGGTCTAACATGACAATTACACTTAAAACTCGACTTTTAATATCAATAATGGATATATTTGTTGAACGAGATATGTTTTCTATCAAAATTGTCGATGTCGAGATATAATATATCGAGATATCTTACATCTTAGTTTGTCTTCTCTCGTCCGCGACATATCTCGTGGCGGTCATGCTAGCCCGGCTGTACAATATAACTACGTATTCGTTGAAGGCTAGAAATTAAAAATACTTATTAACTTATCTTTATAAATTGTATTATTGAAATCTTTTGTGTATGGGGGGGGTTAAGAGTAACAATTTGACCAAGTAGGTAGTGCTTTGATATGTTCAGATATTTTATTTGTATTATTAAAGGTCAAAGTTCGAGCCAGTTAATAATAATTTTGCAGTTATAATTTTTTTTTTTTGATTAAACAGAGAGTGATGAAAACTTTGAAAGTAAATGTTCTTCTCTCATTTTAACCCAAAATACTATATCATAATGTAAATTAACTCAAAGCATCTTAGGTGTTTTCAGTTATTTTGCATTTGTATAAAAATCTCAAAAGATCATTTTATATATTATAGATCAAAGAAGCTACGTTCATAATAAAGGAAATTACAATACCTTTAACTCCAACTTCTTAAAAAAATCAAACATTTGATTTTCTAAATGTGCTGAAATGTACAACGTTGCTGCTAACTACATCGTAAAAATTCCAATAAAATATTTACTATGTGCAAAATAGAAACAATATATCGCGTAGCAATTTTAGTATCGCGATATAAGAACCAGCCGGCCTAGCATGACAACCGCGACAAAATTTTGTCGACCGTTTTCTCGTGTTTAAATTGATTATCTCTTTATTTCTTCCGGGTCTATCATGACAATTACACTTAAAACTCGTCTTTTAATATTCAAAATAGATATATTTGTCGATCGAGATATATTTTCTATCAAAATTGTCGATGTCGATATAACATATCGAGATATCTTACATCTTAGTTTGTCTTCTCTCGTCCGCGACATATCTCGTGGCCGGCTGATGAAAGTTTCTGCAAATAATCCAAAATTGTTTTTCTTCATACGTAACTAAATAATTCTTAACTCTTTTAAATCCTTAACAGTATGGCGAATTGTATATACCGATATATAAATTTTTATACGTCAAAATTACTATCAACTATCTGTAAAAAGCTAGTAAAATTTAAATAGTCAGAATATTTCTGCTCTCCTGTAAAATTGAGAAGACGTTCATCTCTTACACCGCGGTATGGGTTGTCATAAGGGTCATTTCCCGATACCTACTTGTAACTAGCAGTCAAGAAAGTCGTTGTTGAACAAAGTCTGTCGACATAGTTGCTAAAAGTTCCAGACATCGAGTGCTTTTACACTCGACAATTCGACCAGAATTTTAAGAGCTCCAGTTCTAAAACTACATTAGAGTTTATTGCGATAGTAGCAGGGTGAGGGGGTCTGTAAAAATTGGTTCTTTAACACTGGATGGTTATGAGTTTTGTGATTGAGGCTTGTCATGACGAAAAACGACAGCTTATAAGCGCTTAAGAGTTTCACGTAGTACTTAATAGTAATAACAATAAGCCTTCCTTCCAAATCTATATAATCTATAAAGTACAAAGATTAAATCTATATATATATACCTATACTTATTACTTCTATATCTATACTAACATTATAAAGAGGAAAGATTTTGTATTTTTAATTTTTTGTATTTTTGTATGATATGAATAAACTCAAAAATTACTAGACCGATTTTAAAAAAATTTTCACCAATAGAAAGCTAATTATCAGCGCGTAACATAGGATATCTGTGTATATTACATCGAAATTGCACCCGTGTGAAGCCGGGGCGCATTGCTAGTCTTATAATATAAATGTTAGTAGTTTGTTCTATATTTAGTTTATTAGTAAATAATAATACATTTATGATAATTGGATCCCTTCTCTGGTTCATCGTGTTCTTTGATTCTCTATTTTTTCCTGATTGCGTCCAATTATTGCCAGCTATAGGGATAAGGTCATCAGCCCACCGTCTCTTTGGTCTACCAACGTTTCTTTTCCGTAATTGTCCTTTCGAGCGTGTGGTTAGAATTGTCCATCTTTGGTCAGTGAGCCTTGATACATTCCAGGCAGTGAGTACTTAATAGTAGCAGGGATTTAAACCAGTTAATGTTTATTTTCCAAAATACGTATCTAACTGAGACACCATGATATACATGATATACCACAATAATTTTTTTTCAGTAAATATGACTAAAAACGTAAGAATATTAACCATAACCTTTATTATCTCGGTTAAACTCCAATAGTAAAACTGGTATTTAATCACTATATAGTTATTATAACTATCTTGTTTTAAAGATTTTTTTTTCGTTTTTTAAGATTTTCGTCAAGCAAAGTCACAAAAGCAATTAGTGTAATATTTCAACGTCTGTCCTTACAAAAATATTAAAGGTAGCTTAAGTTAATTTGCGATGAATCTTCAGAAGATCAATCAAGGAAGTGCCGTTTGGATGAAAGATTAGTTTTTCAACTATGTTAAAGCGATTAAATGAAAGCTTTGATGTAATATTTGTTTATTAAGAAAGTCGTTTCTCATTTCGTTATTACGCTAAGTTAAATTGATTTTGTTTCGACACGCCTTATGCTATTATGGATTAATAATAAAAAGTAGAATAGGCATGAAATTATTGAAAATATTAAATGCGAAAACATCGATCTTTCATATTTCCCATAGAGTGTGTTACCTAGGATCCTGAGAAGCTCTATGTTTTCACCCACTGTACACAGTTTATTTATAGTATAGGGAGGCGAACGTTCCTACGGGTCATCTGGTGTTAATTGAGCACCTGTAATCTAAGAGCTCACGAGTATGTTGCCGGCCTTTTAGGCTTTGCGCACTTTTTGCAAATTATTAGGTCGTACTGGTTTGGAAAAGCCATCACCTGGAGCTGATTTTTTCGCAACTTATGGTCATGTAGAAGAAGACGAAACTTATATGCAATTTCTCTATATTTACAGAACGAGAGCCTCAAATCCTTTGCTACCTTACCTCCTGGTCATCCAAACGGCCCAGCGCTGGACGCTTCACTCCAGAAAATGTGGATCCAATGTTATGCACCCACGTGATATTCGCCTTCGCCACTCTCAAGGACCACAAACTAACTGAAGCGGATGAGAAAGACGCCGATATGTACGACAAAGTTGTAGCTCTGAGAGAAAAGAATCCTAACTTAAAGGTCAGTTATAGATTCTTTAAATATTATTATATAGGTAGAATTTTCTTATAGAAAGGAAAATAATAAGAAGTAAGAGTAGAGTGTAACAAGATGTAAAAGATTGGGCGTTCGGTAGAACACCTGCCGTGCGCATCGATGGGTCGTGGGTTCGAATCCCACCGGAACGACATGTTTATAATTTTCTGTAAGCATGTCAATATCAGAGAAACAAAGCAAAAAGACATTCTATATGTTATATTTTTAATATTATTTAGATCCTGCTAGCCATCGGTGGCTGGGCTTTCGGATCAACCCCCTTCAAAGAGCTGACTTCCAACGTATTCAGAATGAATCAGTTCGTCTACGAAGCGATTGAGTTCCTGAGGGACTATCAATTCAACGGCCTTGACATCGACTGGGAGTATCCGAGGTAAGAAGATATATAAGCGGAGATGTACGCTCATTTGTTACTATTATTTTAGTACTACTCTTAGCCTACAAGTATGTTGAATGCCATATATTTAGGGAAAATTTAAGAGAAGAAGAACTTTGATATCCTGTAAGATTTTACTTGTATTAGTTGCAGAACATAACAGCTTAGTTACCCAGGTAACTAAGCGTGTATCGTTAATTAGCAGCTCATGAAAGAGACATTTCTAAATTTAAAAATCGAACGATCTTAATTTAAAGTATCAGGTATACGAAAAATAACTCTCTCTCTTTGTCTTTACCAACGAATATCTCCCTCTCATATCGGCCGATCATACTTTTCGTAACGCTTTCGTCACGCCTTCACCAGTTTACTCCCCAAGCCCAGCGTGCGTATTGAAGATTACGTCAAAATACCTTGCCCTGTGCATTTCGTTACGAACACAATCTTCTGAAATATTCAATTGAATTGCTTATATTTTTTTATTTCTATCTATGTCAGTCTGTTGCCTGTAAATTCTCTTGTAAACTGTGTGGCTTATCGATGTAAGTCGCTTATCTCACAGTTGTAACTTGCAGTAAGTTACATAGGTGACATAGTAATTCAGTTTATTGTTTATTTCGTTGTATAATAAAGCAGTTTCCGAGATCCCAAGTTGTGCATATATCTATGTCTGTTTCACTCATCATTTTCAACATCAGACTTTAATTATTATCAGTCAGACTTCCGGGTCCTGCCCGACTGAAACATTAATGGGGTTCGAATCTCGGACTTTCGGTGCGCATATAAATGAGCCACGAATTATTGCAGAAAAATATTGCAATATAAGCAACGCTCATAAATATTATTCTTCATTAGCGAACAAATTTAGTCACTTTGTACTCCTATTAATTTAAAACTTGCTGCGGATTTAATAAACAATAAATAAATAAATTTATGGACGTCGACATCGAGTTACAACAGGAAACATTATATCTATGCTTTTAATTGGTGGAACATCGGAACAATTTCAATTATTTTTGTACTTGTTAGTTATAACTATACTCCTATCCTATATCCTATTACCAGGAGGCCTATTACCAAAAAAAAAATACGAAGTTTCGGCTGACGGATCGTACATTTTCCTTTTAAAAAACTGATGATCGATCCGTCGTTCACAATTAGACATTATGTCTTTCGTCGGACATTACTATGATCGTGAGTATAATCGTAAATAGAATTGAAAATGTTTTCTTAAGGCAGTAGTCTGCTTTAGGAGCCGAAAAAAAAGCATTTTTTCAACAATTTTTTTGAAAGGGAAGGAAATGATTGCGGTAAACGAAATTTTGAGACGATAGTATATTATATTCAAGCTTTAAAAAACAATTTTTATTATTACAAATAATTGAAATTTGCCAAAGTTGTAACGATTTTTCTGGGGCGCCTGGAGTGTACACTCGTAAATCGGTGCCGGTGATGGAGGTCGTGCGATGCATTTGAAACAGTGGAACCAATTTTTTTTTTAGTTTTTATAAGTTCCTTTTCTATATGAACTAAAAAAATACCGAAGAAATGACGAAATTCTAAATTTTTTCGAAGTTTGAAAAAAAAATTCACTTTTTTGAAAAATAAAAATTCACTTTAAGTTGCAAAACAAGTAATTTAAATAGTACTTTTGTCCAACTTTTTTAGTTCAAATAGAAGACAATTCAATACTGAGGCTAGATCACTTTGGTTTTTTTCGATCGGACATATATTTTTTATTTTTACTATCGCCGGCACCGTTTTCCAAAACTTGTGAAAATGAAAACGGGCTGTAAAGTTTTCGGTCCAAAAAAATGTAATTTTTTGGATACTTACACTAATTAGATCTTAATCGGCTATCCCCGGGCCATACAATAATCCTTCCTCTTCTTCAAAAAACTCGTTTTGGCGGAGGCTTTCCGATCTTCGAGCTGTACGAGCCCGTAAAGCAGACTACTGCCTTAATGAGTTAAAATACGAAGTTCTTTCGTTTCGTTCCGTTCGTTGCGTTTGATTTTGGTAATAGACCTACAGATATCAAAAAAGTAATTTCCCAAGTCCCCTAGTGACTCTAGTGAGGCTTAGGGTGGTAAATCACAACTGTCTATCATCAACATTAATTGATCCAGTGTGTGTGTCAGCAAAATTGCAAATGCGGTGATGAGACCTTATAGTAATATATTTATCTTCACAGAGGTGCTGATGACCGAGCAGCGTTTGTATCCCTGCTCAAGGAGTTGCGACTCGCCTTCGAGGGTGAAGCAAAGTCCTCGGGTCAACCTCGACTTCTTCTCACAGCAGCTGTTCCAGCATCCTTCGAAGCCATCGCAGCTGGTTATGATGTACCGGAGATCTCGAAATACTTGGTGAGAATTTTGTTATATTATATCGCGTGCTTAAAGGTAAAAGGACTTATAGCTAAGGGTTAATAGGGATTTGTGCTGAAAGGGCCTATCTCAAGACATAGGCCTTTCACCTTTAAGAAAAGTACTACTTAAAGGTAAAAGGGCGTATAAAAAAATTGTATTTTTTATACCAAATGGTCAATAATAGTTTCACAAGACAAGTTATACTCAAATAACAGCCTCATACAAAGTTTGATATAAACAAAAAGAAAATAATTCAATCAAAACCAAATTACGTATAAATTAAGTAATAAAAAAATCACAATGACAGAGAACATTCAAATATTTTGAAATTTCCCGCTTTAATCGTCATATTGAATATAACTACTGGCGCCGTTCACACAACAGCCGTTTAAATCAACAAAATCTACTGATTTTTAAACGAATGAAATTTCCCGCCAGTCGCCATATTGGATACTGGTGCTGCCACTGTTGTTATTCGAACAGCTGTTTTCTCTGAGTTCAGAGTCTGTTTACAATATTCTTCAAATCACATTTAATAAATAATTTGTATAAAAATGCTTAATCAAATATATAAATATTATATTTTGATTTTATTATTTATATAATATAGAGCAAGAGGGTATGGGAACAGTACCAAGATGAGTCCGATGTTTTTTTTAATTAAACATAATTTTATGATAATTGTTCATGTTTATAAATTTTATGATAACTACATATTTCTTAAAATAAAAAGCGAGTGTTTTTTAAACTACAAATATGTTCTTTTTTGAGCTGGCCGATAAAAAAATTATATGCCCTTTCACCTTTAGATCACCAAAATTTCGAATTCTTAAAAGTAAAAGGGCGTATAATTAGAGACATAGGCCCTTTTACCTTTGAATTTTTTTTTTCAATTTTAAGCGTAGAATGTGTCTACTACTCGATCGGCACTAAAAAAAAATATGTGCCCTTTTACCTTTGCAAAGGTAAAAGGGCACATAAATTGTTATAAGTCCTTTTACCTCTAAGCACGCGATATTATAGTAAATAGCAAAATATAAGGTTTTTATCATTATTAAATGACGGGACCGTTCCAAACTTCTTTGATTTTTTTAAAAGTCTACCATAATTTAGTAAAATTTCGGTAATATTTTATTACAGTAGAATCTCACTAATCCGGCACTTATAAAAACCAGAGGATGCCGGATTATTGGAATATTCGGATTACTGGATTCTCTAGAAAGTTACTAAATAAATAAAATAAAGCATTTCATAATATAGGGAATACAATGTGTTAATGTTCTACACATGTGTTTTATAAGTGCAACCTATTACACAATTAACGTAAAATTATTTAGTTTTTGTACACCTTATATGAGGGAGGCGCGGGCAGACGGAGCCGGATTATTGGACGTGTTAATATATTGTAGTGCCGGATTAATGAGATTCCACTGTACTTACTCATAAAACTATAAATATTTAAATTTTATAATGAGTCTTTTAGAATTATTTATACAGCACAGATATAGAAACGGTTGCTTTAGCTGCATCAATTAAAAAAATTCTTATCCTTGTCTTGGTATCTACTAAACTAGTAATAAACACTTTGCACAACATACACAAAAACGCGCTAATATTTAAGCTTTCTATTGGTGAAATAATTTTTAAAATCGGTCCAGCAGTTTTGGAGTTCAATCGTAATAAACAAACAAATCTTTCCTCTTTATAATATAAATATAGATAACATAAAATCAATAAATTCTAGGACTTCATCAACGTCATGACATACGACTTCCACGGACAATGGGAGAGGCAAGTGGGCCACAACAGCCCTCTCTTCCCTCTCGAGAGTGCTACAAGCTACCAGAAGAAACTCACTGTGGTAAATACTCCCTACATCTCTTTTATAATTTATTTGAAATCAGATTATGATATATCATATTTCTAAGAAGAGATGAGAGTACAAAGTAGTGTCGACTTAACGAATCAAGTACCACGGCAAAGTCTGGAATTAAACGTGACAGCTCCGTCATTTTGTTTATCAGGAATGCGCATGACTTCGAAGTCGTATGACTTTATTACTTGCAAACGTTATTGAGAAGTCTAGAAATATTAAGTGGATCTTACTATTTTTATTTTATTTAAAAATACTATTTATTTGGCAATCAATTGTTTACAATTGTGACACACCACTAGTGTACATTAAAAGCCTAATGAGTACAATAATTAAACATAACATTTCTTACTAACAACATTTTGAAACGCGACAGAGGCGCCACAGCTATCGGACTTGAGTGGTGGCGTTTCTAGGAACAAAATAATTCTTTAATAATGACATTTTTATTGCTATTTTAAGGTTTAAAAACCCATTTTATTAACAGGACTACTCAGCCCGAGAATGGGTGCGACAAGGTGCTCCTAAAGAGAAACTGATGATCGGTATGCCCACGTATGGAAGATCATTCACACTCATCAATGAAACGCAATTCGACATTGGTGCGCCTGCGTCTGGCGGAGGTATATATTTTTATTATTATTATTTAAAATATTTTTAGAATTATTTTCTAGTTATAAATAGTAATTAGATATGAAATTATGTCTGTGCCAATGTCTCTTTATTCTTGAAAGATGAAAAAGAAAACTAAAGTCTTTTTTTTTTAATATTACCTGATATAATTAGGGGTTTTATTAACATAAATAAAATTGAAATATACAAAAATATGGCCAATCTCTTTACAACCAAAGTACATACATATACATTATACATATTATATTAATATTCGTACAGCTAAACATTTTTTTTTACTTTTATAAACTTTTCCACTGTTTCCTATAATAATATCTACATTTTAAAACGTGATATTGAAACGATTTAATATAGTAATTACTTATGCCTACTAATATATTCGGTCATGATTGTCTCAGGTAAAACAGGTCGCTACACCAACGAAGCCGGCTTCATGTCGTACTACGAGATATGCGACTTCCTCCGTGAAGATAACACCACACTGGTTTGGGACAACGAGCAGATGGTGCCGTTCGCGTATAGGGATGACCAGTGGGTCGGATTTGATGACGAAAGGTCACTCAAGACAAAGGTTAGTGAACTTCGAGATTTTTATACTAACAACCATAGTCAAGTCACATAGTAGTATGGGTTGTGGCGGGTTGTTTAAACTCCAAATAACCTACGCGTAAACATTAAAGATGGCGCTAGTTATTGTGAAATTGTTAGCGTCATTTCATATAATTGGCCCTATTTGCCGATTACGGTAACTTGTGTATCACCGTCATTATATCTTCAGTTTAGTGTAGAACGATATGGACTATTTTTTTTTGTTTTCACCTTTATTCGACGATAGTTCATTTGATGATGATACAGACAATGTAGAAATAATTTAAAAAGACTTTCAAACACGTATCTATATCGGTTTTTTATGAAATGAAAAAACGCTTAATCTTGAACGAATGTTGAAGATCTTTCGTGATCGTTATTATTTGACGTACGTATTACGTTAACCAACAATTTGAAAAAACTGGCTCAAAGCCTTGATAAATGTATTTTCTTCTAGATGACATGGCTCAAAGAAGAAGGCTTTGGTGGTATCATGGTCTGGTCTATTGACATGGACGACTTCAGAGGATCATGTGGAACCGGGAAGTATCCTCTCATCACTGCCATGAAGCAGGAGCTGGGTGACTACAAAGTGAAGCTGGAGTATGACGGACCATATGAGACTTCTATTGGAGGTGGACAATACACCACTAAAAACCGTGAGTATTTTTTAGAAAATTGTTATCTTGGATTCAAATAAAATAGCAACTAATCCTAAGTTTATGACGATTGACGATGTCTGTTTGGACCTGTTTGGATGACTGAACGGATTTTGATGAAACTTGACAGTGTTATTGTTTATACATCAGAATACTATATAGGTTATAATTTATTACGATGTTGAGTAATTAGGCAAATTATAACTACAAAGTAACTCGGAAAAATCCTGCTATCTGAGAGCTATTTCGCCCAGCGAAGTGGTCATGTGTCAGCTAATAGAAATATCAAATATGACTTCACTTAGCAAAATACTTCAAATGAACTGACGACCTGTCTTCTATCACATATAGCAAGGTCTTATTCGGTATAAAAGGAGTGCTATAGATTCACAAATTCCATATTTTGATTAAATGATAATTAATCATTTTATGTCCAGCCAACGAAGTAACGTGCGAAGAAGAAGACGGTCACATATCATACCACCCAGACAAAGCCGACTGTACAATGTACTACATGTGCGAAGGAGAAAGAAAGCATCACATGCCGTGTCCAGTAAACTTAGTGTTCAATCCGAATGAAAACGTTTGCGATTGGCCAGAAAATGTCGAAGGATGCACACATCACACGCAAGCGCCGGCTGCCAGGAGATAAGTTGGTATAGGTACTAAAATACGGATAAATCTAAATTCAGCCCTGATTCTTTTGCAGGTAATATTTACTTACCTCTTAACATTTCGAAGCTTATAAGATATATATAACCAAAGAAAATATATTTACATAGAAGAACAGGCCCATACAAACTATTGGCACAGAAAAAGTAGTTCTACTTTTGACCTGTAGAGCGCGCGGCAATGTATCTGTGTGACATACACATCTAAGTCCTCTGTCTAATCTCCTCGCGTTGTCTCGCTTGCTCTTACTAGCGAACGGCAATAACGTTCTAAAAGCGGCTGGGTGCGAGAGAGTGCGCGCTATGACTCCATCGTCAGAGTGTGCGATACGGATACTATCAGGCCCGCAGTGGCTGGGGTGAGAACTACTCTTACCCCAGAGAAACCGTGCCAAGCGCGCCTATAAGGCCTGCTCTTCTATGTACATCTATGTTCTTTGATAAACGGATACCTATGTCGTATAGACTTAAGTAGTATGCATTAGAATCACGGCCAGTGTTTTGTAGAAAGTACCTATATAGGTTTATTAACTATTTGGTAAAGTTTAGGCTTTAATGTTACTGTATTGTTAAAATAAAATCTATTAGAATATATTATTTCTACAAAACACTGTCACTAAAATAAGTCTTTACTTCCACCTAGAAATTAAAATTAAAGTATATTTATTAACAAAATCGGATTTTAACAGTCGTGAGGGTTCGTGTGATATAATGTAAATTTTTAACTGTTTTTTTATACTAAATTAAGATTAAGAATATGGATACGTTACAATATTCTGACTGTAGTACTAAGTGACAATTATGTAATTACGACAAATAATTTCAACGATTATTTTGTAGCATTGGTCGTCTATTGCCTTATTGTTTAATTATTTCCGATTAGATTGTATTATAATTTACTTACGACTATTTGAAAATTTGAAAATATATAGGTATAATATTTGGAGGAACTCATCTATAATTCGTGCGATACAATTGCTGCTTGTAAATAAGATGATCAATTCATTCTTACTTTAGGCGTTGTAAGTCATAGTGTCTACAAAAATATCAAAAGGGTATTATGTTCATACCCTTTTCAAATGAATAATTTTATTTTCGATTATCATTGATTTATTAAATTCTTCAATAGAAAGCAAAGTCTAAATCCATATAAATCATTAATTATATATTTATAATATCATCGCAAATATTTGAATAATGATTTAGCGCATTTTGATGTAATACTAAAAACTTTTTGTAAAGACATTGTCCAAATAATATTTACAAAAAAGTCAGAGTCGTCTTGTATCGAGCAGCTTTCAAAATTGATGTGATTAATTTATGTATTTATAATGTATAGTTATTAATACCATATTATTTGGTCAATGCACATGTAGTTTTCCCAAAAGCACATAGCGTATTGTGGATAATTCAGAAAGTTGTAAGAGCAATATTCTTTAATGTAATGTTTTGCGATGGGATTAAAAATTAATACAATTTACAATAGAAAGCTAATTTAAAAATACAGTTAATATAAGATCATGTGCTCTTGGGATAATAATTATGTAGTAATAAAACGATTCCTCACATATTTATAAATATAAGGGGATTGACGACATATTCCAAAGTTAGCAAAATTTTGTTAATTGGTTTTATATGCAACAAGTATCAAATAACGACATAAAAACTACAAAAATGATTACATGATTTTTGATACTTATCTCGATTAAAAATTCAAAATTACTTGTACAAACATGAAGACTAAATTATAATTTGAATTGAAATAGTATATCCTTTATATGATACATACTTGTAGGAAACTGAATGGTTTCATCGAATTAAACCTTTTTTTCTTTTCTATGTAAATGTTAATATTATTAAGTGGTCAATACTCGCGTCAGCTACATCACTGCCTTACTAGCTTAATATAACAGTGAACGTGACATTATTAGATAAATGTAGGTAAATAAACTAAGTTGTAAATATTGTATTAAAATACTTAAGAGTATAATAAAGAAATAAAAATTATTTTGTTTTTTTTTTACCAGTATATGTAGATCACCTAGGTAGATCTCACGAATACACTTGCCTATGCAGAACAGAAATAAAAAGATATAACCTTAATTCAAAAAATGCAGGAAACTAACGAACGTACATCACATCGCAGTAAACACAGTGTTTGTGAATTAGAAGCTGGGGGCACGAACGACTATCGACAAAGTATTCGAATCGTCAAAGTGTCAGTTGTATGAGAAATCATTTGAAATTTCATACAAATGACAGTTCGACGATACGAATACTCTTTCGATACATGTTCGTGCTCACCCCTCAGAGCATATTATGCTGTGACTCTTTCATATTACAAGGCTGTTAATTCTGCAAGACACGTTTGAAATATATTGCAGCTGCATTTACGATTCTCTAATCTAATCTATTGAAAATGAGACTTAAATTTTACAAATAAATTGTCCAATTATATCGGATTTTACTTGTACAATCCTACCAATTTTGCATTTGACTTTCAAGATCACTACTCCCAGGCAACCAATATTATTATAACACTAGCAACACGCCCCGGCTTCACACGGGTGCAATGTAGATGTACTATACACAAATGCCTATGTTACTCGCTGATAATGTAGCTTTCTATTGGTGAAAGAATTTTCAAAATCGGTCCAGTAGTTTTTGAGTTTATTCATGACATACAAAAATAGAAATCTTTCCTCTTTATAATATTAGTATAGATAAAAAAATCAAATTAAACCAAAAAATGGCCTCGATTAAAATCGCTTTCCGCAAAAAACGTGGGTTGTACTATCATTATTCCAACCACATGTCTCTTTCCAAACAAAATATCATTGCAATTAACTAGGTAACAATATATTTTAAGCTATCAATTAACTTACCAAGCTACGAGTTAATTATAGCTATAAATTGTTTTGTCAATTACAACGATGTTGCCAGGTATGGATTTAGAAATAATCACAATGGTCCCTAAAGTTAGGGCCCAATTTTTCTTCAAAATTATTAAAATATTTTTTTCTACTTCAAAAAAAGACGAAGTGGAGTCCCTATGTAGTAAAAGTGAATTTCCTATTCCTTCAGTGAGGTAAAAGGCATACATACATAAGGATACATTTCTATGTAACTGTTATTTTTCTTTATATACAAGTTGGTGATCAGCGTTGTGTCATGACCGACTTAAAAAAATATATCCTATTTTCCTGGTACAAAATGGGATTAAAATAACCAATGCCATCACAGAACACACCAAATGCTCCAAATGAAATGGACTTATATTGTTTGATCAACGTATGAAGGTTGGCAAGAAATAAAGTGTCACTTTAGATTAATTATTTTCTACCCTCATCTGGTGAAAGTTTCGGAGCCGCGCGCACCGAGCAGTGCACGTCCGACTTTCGTACCGAAGAGGTGTGGAGTGTGGACTATAGGCATCCGTATTACTGAATCTGTCTCTTGATAATATATAAAAATTGAAACAATTTCTTCATTTGTAACATATACTTTGAGGAGAAATGCCGAGCATCGAATCGAAGGACTGGATCTAAAACCAGGGAAGGTATAGAGGAATTAAGGTTAGTGTTATTTTTTCAGCCATTCAAACTATTTTTCCATGTATCTTTTACCTAGATTGTGTAATATTATAATATATTCTTAATTTTTTATACAGTCCACTTTAACAAAATTTTATGTGAATTAAATATTAACAGTTTTATTTAGTTAAATATTTTTATGTTTGTTCTGTCAAAAATATGTCGTACAATATAGAAAAAACAATAGTACCTACTTAATGGGTTAATGTCGATAGTACTTTTCACGAGCCACCGCCAGTTGTTTTATACAATAGATATGGATTAAGTAGAGCTAGCCTTTAAGAAGACATCTTTACTGATTTTAACAAATAGGTATATAAGCACTAAACAGAGCAATTTTCAATACAAACTAAAAATCTTAAGGGGCCTCAAAATTTCTCAATTACTAACTGGGCAACTCGAGTGCCACGGACAAATGGTGGATAATTTACTGTCGGCGCGTGACCAACCCAGAAACAGGTGCTACGGATGTCTTAACGATTAGGGAAATATATAATAATGTTAGCAATATTATTAATAAAAGAAGCATATAGCCTTCTTAAATACTATGTCAAATAGCTTAACCAATATTTTAAATTAAATTACGGATTTTATATAGCCTGTTCAGAATATAAATTACAAAATATATAGTTAGTTTGTATAAATTAATGACTAGAATTATTGAATTAGTATAAAAAACTATTTTCCTAAAAGCTGGATTATTATATTCTATATTTTATTGAAATAACTTTAAGTTTTCTAGTCAAAATATTATTTTACTCAATGAAGTCGAAAGAAAATGCGAATCTGGCGGTTTTTCTGTATATTATATTGACGAACTAATTATAAACGATAGATATTATCTAACTAAAATACTGTATAACAGATTAAAACGCGATTTATTATTTAAATTTTTTAAATCATTTATCTCGACGTTTCGGATGGTTTTCAGTAGAGATGCGCCGAGTACTAGTTTTACCGAGTTACCGAGTACCGAGTATAACTCGGTTTTAAGTTTATGAAACCGAGTACTCGGCCGAGTTACTCGGTTCAGTAGTGGTGAACAGGTTAGGAACATGCTATTTTTAGAATCCATTAGAAGAACTGAAGCTTTGGACAGTTCTTATAGCAGTGACGAAAATGAATTGAACCTTAACATATCAAGACCTTCACAAGACGCTCATGGAGCTTTTTGGAGTTGCTACGACGAACTAGCTTCTACCAAGCCACCGCAACGTGAAGATCCAAAAAGTCCCATCGCTCTAGAACTTGATCGATACGTCAATGAAAGTTTGTTACCACGAGACCAGAGTCCATTCGAATGGTGGGCAAGACACAAAACACGATATACACTCTTGGCATATTTAGCAAAAGTGTTTCTAAGTGCGCCCGCAAGCACTGTGTATAGCGAAAGATTATTTTCCGAGGCAGGTAATGTTTATGAGGAGAAGAGGAATAGACTGTTACCGGAACGGGCAGAAAGCTTAGTATTCCTGCACCATAACTTGCCTTTGTTAAATTACAAATACTAATTATTGTCTTTTTACTATTGAATAAATGTGTCCATTAATAGAAGTAGAATATTATATTAGCTGAATGGGCAGAATTTCTTGAATTTCTGTGTGATTACTTGCGATTAGTATATTAAACAACTGATTATATTTTTATGATTAAATAAATGCTCACTTATACTTGAAATTTTGTTTTCACTACTAAGCCTCTCTAAGCCCCTTGTTCAACTCAAACACTTTATATTTACCGAGTAGTCGTTAATTGTACAGAGTTACTCGGCCGAGTACGAGTATTGAAAATAACGCCGAGTTCGCCGAGTACCGAGTAATAAACGAGTACTCGGCGCATCTCTAGTTTTCAGCAACCGTGGTCTGTCCTGCCCGTGACCACGGTTGCTGAAAAGCATCCGAAACGTCGCATCGGGATAAATAATTTAAACAATATAAATAATAAATTGCGTTAATAAAAGACAATATTAGATATTATCTATTCGTACACTGAAGCAGCTATGAATAACAATTTGGGTGAAGGTACAGAATATTATACACATTTTTAGGTTGCTCCATAATTATATTTACCGTATTCAGGATTTAATTGTTCGAAAATCTAATTAAAATAATAAAACCAACGTAAAACTTCTTATCAAACAAAATGAAAAAAAAGTTGAAGAAAAATAAATCCCTCGCGATACCCTATATTTCTCGAACCGCTGTAAAAAGTTCCACAGACCCGCAAATCCATAGATTGATAAATTAACAGTAAGATACTTTATAACACGTGATTCAACAAGAAATACTATTCGGTAATATCGTCGCTGCGCCTGACAAGTTCCATTTGTGATTTTTGTATAGTGTTGGAAAACAACGAAAAACGTATTATTGATTCACATACGGAGTTTTTCTTAACGGTCAAAACACATATGGTAATATAACTCATTTCCAGTTCGAATATCACAAAAAGAATTTTAGTAACTCATGGAGAATAAAACTAAGATTATTTTTTGTGCAAAAACCAAAAATCAAAAAAATGCACATATGGAATTTGGCAGGCGCAACGACGATATGCTCTATTTTTAAATGAAATACATTTATTTGACACCATGACTGAAGTATATCTATATCTATTCTTCTATGTATACTAATATTATAAAGAGGAAAGATTCGTATTTTTGGATTTTTGTATATTATGAATAAACTCAAAAACTATTGAACCGATTTTAAAAATTCTTTCACCAATAGAATGCTACATTATACGAGAATCATAGGCTATTTTGTGTATAGTACATCTACATAGCACCCGTGTCAAGCCGGGCGCTTTGCATGTATATAAATAAAGAAAAATATAATATGTAAACGAGTACAATAATAAAAGGGAATAATGTTAAATATAGATATATATGTATATGCCGCTATAAAACGGGATACAATATACAACAATAAAGAGATTATACCCTTAACTATGCCCAGAATAGTGAACAAAGCCGTAGCATGAAGCACGGTTTACAAGAAACTTAATTATTGTCACACAAACATCATTTCTTCAGAGACATTAACCGAATCCAATCAAATTATCATTTATTAATTTAGGTTATATAATACTAATACACTAATGAACGTCAATAAAAAAATGCTTCTAATATTAAATTTACTGCCAGTTCTCAAATCAAGGACGTAGAACGGACGAGAAGAACTGGCAATAAACTCTCCGCCACTCTTTTTAATTTTTTTACAGTAAACAGTCCCAACTGATTTCAGTAACCTGTGAACAGAAATATTCAACCGCCAGATTTTATTATCTATCTTATTATGAATATTTTATTGGCAAAGTTACCTCGTTTAATATTAGAACTTATTTATTAAACCGTATTCCTCAACGAACTTGCCCGCGCTATGTGGATTCATTTCGGCTCTTTTAAGAATATTTTTGTCTAGCTTTTATAATTCTATACAAAAGGAGAATTATAGCGGACTGACTAGTAAGTCTTCTAAGGTGTCTTATTAACAATTTTTTTTAAAGAAATAATGAAAAGGCTATTTATTATTTCCCTAATTTCTTTATTATTCCTTAAAGGTCGAAAATGCACTTGCAAGGCCTCTGTTTTTTTTATTGTTAGGTATCGACAGACGAGCATGAGGTTCACTTGATAGTAGGTAATACCTCAGCCATAGAACATAAGTCAATGATGCGCCGTCGACCTACTTTTTATATCGAGCATTCGGAAATCCATAGACTGAAACCGAAACGCGCTTCAGTGGTTCGTTACCTGGTCGGAATTTCGATAGTCCTCCCACCCGATCAATACCTGAAGTTACCAGATGTGGAGAACACATGCTTACAGAAATTTCAAACATGTCGTCACGGTGGGATTCGAACTCACGACACACGTCAGGTGATCTACCGAACGCGCCAACGAGTCCATCTGACGGTGTAGCGGATGTCTATGCAAGGCGGTGATCATGTATGACGTATGACCTACCCGTTTGCTCCCTATTCTAAAAAAAAGTTTTCGTCAGATGAGCGAGAGGCTTACTAGTGGTAGATAAATAGATAATACATCAGAAACAGTAAGTAGGTAATTTTATAACACAGTTACATGACATCAACCAGTAATGTGCTATTTTATCTTTAGTTCGAACATTCGGAAATACGTTTCGGTTTCAGACCACGACTTTTCCATCTATGATCGGTAGTTTGATGGAAAACTATGAATACACAATGTGCTTTATAATCAACACCAACTAACTGAACTAACCAAAATGGAAGTAATACTTTCCCTTATATCTGTCAAAAATAATTGCATAAATAATAATTAAAGTACAGTCATCAATTATACTCTTTGATCAACAATATACTATGTCAATGATTATACTCCTCAAATTCTAATGTCAATCATGATATATTTTTTTATCATCCCTCCTCCGTTATACCCGCTGTTATAACTACACTTTGTATTTCCGATAATAGCGAGTTAATTTATGTATTACCGTAATATACATAGGCACGTGCAATCAACTGCGAACGCTACAAACTGTACATCGCAGACCATAGCCCAGAATCTCAATGACAGTCTTGGTAACAGGGCACGCCGCTAATTCGAGCTAATGACTTCTCTGACATACTCACATACTAACCTAACTGGATAATGCATTGTTTAAGTTCAGTCTAGGTTGATATTTATCGATCTAGCTGCTATAATTACCGTTTGGAATTAATTACAATATAATAGAATAGAAAACCTCACGGTAGATTAACGTTGACATTTATTCTGTGAACGTATTTTGTATGTCAGATATAGACAGACGAGCAGAAGGTTCACTTGATGGTAGGTGATACCTCAGTCATAGAACATCAGTCATGTTGCGCCGTCGATTTACTTTTTACTTCGAGCATTCGGAAATTCATAGAAACCAAAACGAGCAATATGCACTTCACGGTTTTTCCATCTATGAACGGTGATTCGTTACCCGGTCGGAATTTCGTTATTCCTCCCACCCGTTCAATGCCCGAAGTTACTAGACGTGTGGAAGATATACAGAAAATTATAAACATATCATCTCGGTGGGATTCAAACCCACGATCCATCGATGCGCACGGCAGGTGTTCTACCGAACGCGCCAACGAGTCCGTCAAAACATAATGTTAACACTATTTCTACCAAAGGAGTCAAATAGTGCCACGGAACTCTAGATGTTCTCTCTACGGCAAGCGATATCATATGGCGTTATTAAAAAGTACATATACGGAAGTGCAACAAAAAGAGGGTATATTCTAGTTTTTATTCACGTTACTGAGAATCTGTTATCAGAAGATCTTGACACGAAGCGAAACTGCGCGCCATGGCAGTGAATAAAACATTATCGAGTAGAAAAAACAGATAATGTACACGTTTTTAATCACATAAGAAGTTTCTTATAAAATATTATCTATGGTTTTTACATTAGACATCTCTGAGATTATTAGGCATTTAATAGTCACTGGTAGTGCTACTTGCGCTTTCATAAATATTTCCTAGAATAAAATATTGTAATCGCGATGCTCATGTTATGTCAGAAAATATTTTAAAAATGGAAGTAGAGAAGATATCTATACATATTATATACTACATATAATAAATTTGTAGAGGTCAAATGTCTGTACATATAAAAAAAATGCTTAAAACCGAGTCAACCGGGATATAAGAAGAGAAATAGAACAAACCCGGATGTTTTTTGATTTTTTTATTTCTCTGTCTGTTTGTCTGTTTGTACGGGCTAATCTCCGAAGATACTGAACCGATTTTCATGCAATTTACATAAATATATTAGGCAAAACCCGGGGCAACATATAGGCTTTGTTTCATCGAAATCGGTTGTCGGAAAGAAAAGTTATCACCATTTAAAGATTATTTTAAAGGCACCATATCAACAAATCGCAATGCAAACTGACTCGCGTTGAATTTTTTCGAATTATCAGAATATTGATGTCAATAACATTAAACATATTGATATGAAGATGAAATAGTTTGATTATTTCGCCACTTTTTTTGCTCAATAGCTCAGCTTAAGATGAAGACCATGCGAACGAAGTCGCTGGCATCAGCTATTCTAAAATAAAATTAATATAGGATGTATAAGAAAAACATATATGTAAAAACTATTTTTTGATATTTTTTTTAAATATTTAGGAGTCAAAAAAAATCAAACCTCTCACTTACAAGCAATCCTTAATAGCAAATATTTCCTGCTGTCACAATATTAAATTATATAAAGTAAGAAAATAATATTTTTTTATTCACAATTTACACAACAGTATAGTAAAAGCATGAACAAAAAAGACCTAGGAAAAGTTTCACGAACCAATGGTTTCAGGAAATAAATTTAACCAATACTTAGTTAATACTTAAGTGATCGTGTTCCTAATGCTTGCCTAGGTAGGGCTGCCACGTACGATTAATATCTTTCACGTGCTGTTAAAATAAATAAAAAATGGTGTTTTATGTAACTGGATTGGCAAGACCCAAATAAACCATTTGTTTGAAAATTATTGAAGAAAACCATCATGGAACCTACTGTATTACCCTTAGGATTTTTTTTTTGTTTTTCTGTCAAGGCTCTATTGCTGAGAGGCATGGCTGTAAGGATAATCTAATATTTTACAGTTTTATCGTTGATCATCCTTTAAAATAAAAGTTAGAAATATTTTTAGGTACGCATTACAATGATAAATGACGAATCACTATTTAGTGGGTTTTCGAATCACTAAATATTGTATATATGTTCTTCATTGTGTGGGTTTATGCAATTCCTTTAGAGGTAATAGTAAACACAAATCAAAATATGTATTTGGCCTTTATTTACTACTAGTGGACCCCGCAGACGTTGTTCTGCCACAATTTTGGCTTCGAAATTATATAATTAAATTGACTCTAGAAAACGTTTGTATGAATAGAAAAGGGCTGTTTTTAGGGTTTTCCCGGAAATTATTCGATTTTTTCTCGCCTATTAAACCTTCCCTAGACCTCCACGAACATTTCAAGACTAAGATAAGATAAATCCGTTCAGCCGTTCTCGAGTTTTAGTGAGACTAACGAACAGCAATTCATTTTTATATATATAGATTATAGTCATCGGAACAATATTCTACTATCGAAAAGTTTCTGAAAATTGTGTTATAATATGTCATGAAATATTATCTAAAAGAAATTACTTCTGGCAGCCCTGTCAAACGGACAAGCCTCGGATCACTTAGTACTCTGGCGTGCTCCTCGGCGTGCGCGCGCGTCGGTTTTCAAAAATCGAAACCCGTTTGGTTCTTGATTCAAATCGATTTGACACTTAGTGATATGAGTTATGTGGTGGTGATGCATGATGTAAATTAATTGAAATGGAATGCAAAGGTAGATAATACGATTAACTTTCATATCAGTTTGTGGTTAAAATGTATTGATGGCGATATCGACAAATGTAATAATGCGGGTATTTATGTTTTACGAAAAATAATTTCTCCTTTAGTGAAAATCAAAATGTTTTTTTAACAACATTATCATTCAATATTCATATACAAATTCCGTGGCTGTTCTTGTTTCTATGGTACAACTATGTATATAATACATATATTTAATACCACACATAGTAATATTATAATAGTTAATGTTTTAACGCTTTTCAAAACTTCGTAATGGATTTTATAAATATTGTATTGATTTGCAGTAGTTACTAAAAGTCAATACATTATTAAAAGTAATTACTTAAAATATATCGAAGATTTAAAAATATATAACATCAACATTACATAATCATATTATAACCGTTGGCTCACATTATTTATTTTATGAAGACAATAGTAATTAAAAACCCTTAAAATAGCTTAATCAATACCATATTTATTTACACTCTAAAGTCTAAAAGAATACATAAAGAGTGAAATTAGCAATTAGCATCCAGTTCTCTTCCATCTGTGAACAGTGGTTCGTTACCCCGTCTTAATTTTGTTTTTATAAGTGGGCAATTTGATGCTTTTATAGCTAGCCATGAAAGAAGACACGTTTTTTGACGGACTCGTTGGCAGAACACCTGCCATGCACTCCGATGGGTCGTGGGTTCCAATCCCACTGGGACATGTTTATAATTTTCTGTAAACATGTCTTCCCCACGTCTGGTGACTTCGGGCATTCAACGGGTGGGAGAAATATCAAAATTTCGACCGGGTAACGAACTACCGTTCATATATAGAAAAACCGTGAAGTGCACAATGCGCGTTTCGGTTTCAGTCTATGGATTTCCGAAAGCTCGAAGTAAAAAGTAGGTCGACAGCGCATCATTGACTGATATTCTGTAGCTGAGGTATCACCTACCATTAAGTTAACCTCATGCTCGTCTGTCGATATCTAACATTAAAAAAAAATAGAAACATGTCACATTCGGCAGGATTTGAAACTGGAACCAATCATAGAACAAACTAAACTGGCGATTGAGCGTCATTGATTGATGTCGTGATTTCAAGACATTAGATCAGCGATTGGTCAAGTATTTACATGATAAGTCCATAATATACTTTCTGATTTTTTACATTGTTAGTTATACAGTGTGTCTCAAAATGTATCGTTTTGTATTAGATCGAAATGGTTTGACGATCAATATCTGGTAGGTTTTAAATAAAAAACTGTATATCGGATTAAAACGCGATTTATTATTTATATTGTTTAAATTATTTATCCCGACGTTTCGGATGCTTTTCAGCAACGCTGAAATGACATAAAAAAAAAAAAAAAACCGTGGTCGCGGGGAGACAGAAAGATGACAGTTGTCTGATTTTTTTGTCAAAAATAAAAAACGTCGGTATAAATAATTTAAACAATATAAATAATAAATCGCGTTTTAATCCGGTATACAGTATTTTATTTAAATGTGTGATACTCGCGTTAATGAAAGACAATATTATCTGGTAGGTTTTCGGATATTTTTCAATATTCTTATATTTCAAGATCTACATTCTATATATTTTGAAAACTTTAGTAATTTTAGAGAAAGATATTAATATTTTAATATTTCAAATGTCACTCGATGTGAAAAAATGAACAAATATTTCAACTTTAATTTTAAATATGATACGTGTTCGTGTAAAAATTCGTGAAATTGGTTAAAAAAGACTCAGATTCTTGCCGAAAATGTCGAGATATCTTATATCTTAGTTTGTCTTCACTCGTCCGCGAGATATCTCTTGATGGCTATCTATTCAAGATATAGCGGAAATTATACTGACATATTGTATTTTTATTTCGGAAATACTTTTCACAAAAGTTAAATCGCGGGCACTTTCGTTATGGAATAAAATTATACTTAGGTATAATAGTTTATCATCAACAAACTACAGCCGGGCTAGCATGACCGCCACGAGATATGTCGCGGACGAGAGAAGACAAACTAAGATGTAAGATATCTCGAAATATTATATCTCGACATCGACAATTTTGATAGAAAAGATATCTCGATCGACAAATATATCTATTTTTGATATTAAAAGTCGAGTTTTAAGTGTAATTGTCATGTTAGACCCGAAAGAAATAAAGCGATAGTCGATTAAAACACGAGAAAACGGTAGACAACATTTTGTCGCGGTTGTCATGCTAGGCCGGCTGTTATAATAGGAAGCAATAGCGTTTGCATGATAATGCACAATCAGTTACGTAGGTTCGATTTCCTGGCAAAATATTGCGCGTGACATTACTTAACCCACTTCGCAAAAGGAAAACGAATAATAAGATTGTACTGATGGATTACTATCTTTATCTGGTCAAGTTGCATTTTTAAAGAGAAACCATATCTTTATATAATATTTCCAAGAAGCAGTGCATGAGTTTTACTACTATGTAAACTGGCCTTATTCGAACTTGATAAAAACAATCTTAAGAATCGATTACTGCCGAATCTGATGTATTTATATATGTCTAACATGTTTTCGAATGGATAATTCAATAATACGGACTCGTTGGCGCGTTTGTTAGAACACCTGCCGTGCACTCCGATGGGTCGTGGGTTCGAATCCCTATGTGACGACATCTTTATAATTTTCTGTTAACATTTCTTCCCCATGTCTGGTAACTTTGGGCATTGAACGGGTGGGAGAAATATCAAAATTCCGACCGGGTAACGAACCACCGTTCATAGATGGATAAATCGTGAAGTGCACATTGCGCGTTTCGGTATCAGCTCAATCTATGGATTTCCGAATAAAAGTAGACAGCACATCGAAGACTAATGTTCTGTGGCTGAGGTATCACCTACCATACCATCAAGTGAACCTCATGCTCGTCGATGTCTAACATAAAAAAAACTTTAATGAAATGCAGTTGCTTAATTGAAATATCTCGTTCAGGAAGAATTGACCACTTTAATGAGCTAACATGAAACTTTGCTATCTCATTTGCGAAGTATCGAACCAGTTCTGAGTTCGCGCTGTCCATTTGTAGTGCTCATCAACTCCACACCGGCTAAGAACGCGAAGTTAATTAATCTAGGTGTTCCGTAGTTGAAAAGTTGCACCCGCTTTTAGCCAATGAGAAATGTTACTAGTTTTTTTTTTTAACTATGTAATTTGAATTTATATTAACATTAATGACATTATTATTATTAATCACAAAAATATGTCGAACAATGTAGTTTATTACTGGTGAAAGAATTTTCAAAATCGGTTAAGTAGTTCAAGATATTACTTCCTGCAAACATACAAACTTAGGGAACTTAGAAGTAAGGAAGACATGCTTACGGAAAACTATAAACATGTCATCCGCATCATCATCAGCGGGAAATCGCGTCCAACCGTTCCAACGAACTCGTCAAAAGTTTTTTTGATATTTATTCTTAGTAATAATTTTAATGTAACTGGTATGTAAAGATTGATAAACAAATGATTCTTCTTACACTGCAATATTATATGTAGATGCCAAAGTAACATTAAAGGGACGGAATGAAGGTTTTTATATTTACCCACGGACCTCTGGAACGATCATCATTACGGATTCCTTGAATAACGTTTTGATTGCGGATTTCACTTAACCGAAGGGAATAATTTATCTTGAGGTTTAATTGAACTTTCATCTGTCCGTACTGCAATTAGGGTAGGGAAAATAAATCTATTTAGACTTTGGATATTTAATTCTCTATCAAAATATAATGTTTTTTAATTGAATATCTATTAAAAATTGACTGAGAAATTTTAATAACGTAAAAATAAAATCTGGTTAGAAATAGTATTTATAATATTTTATATTATTATTTTATGTATTAGATATTTACTTTACGAGTCTGAAAATCACTTCATGAGTATTTTTAAGTAATAAAACTTCAATAAATATAGCCTTACATAGACTAATTTCTTTGAATTTTACTAAAAGAAACTAATCTCTTTGTGAAAATTGCTAGTTTCCCCGTCGCGTCGCGTCTATAACTTACACAACCCACTTGCCCGCTCTACCTTGCTAATTATAGCTCTGTGGAATTTCCTCTATTGTCAATTTTAAATACAAAATACTCGATATTTTTGTACATATTGAGCTGCTCAGGACTTCAAAATTTAAATCGTTTTGATGCGATTTTCATAATTTTTTTTGCATTTAATATTTGATTTTGTTTTATAAAAAACTAGCAACGCGCCCCGACTTCACACGGGTGCAATGTAGATGTACTATACACAAAACATAGCCTATGTTACTCGCTGATAATGTAGCTTTCTATTGGTGAAAGAATTTTCAAAATCGGTCCAGTAGTTTTTGAGTTTATTCATAACATACAAAAATACAAATCTTTCCTCCTTATATTATTATAAGGAATAAGTATAGATTAGTATTATTAGTATTAGTATATTAGTATTAGTAGGTATATTAGTATTAGTAAAGATAAGATTAGATTAATATTTATATTCAGTTTATTGAAACCTTTTTATGTTAAGTATTCCAAATCACTACACAGCGATTTTTGAAGATTGTTTTAAATATAATGTTGTAAGTTTTTTAATGTTTTTTTTTTTAATTCTCTTTTCATATTTTCTGGTACTCCAACAGTTACTCACGCAGATGCTGAAAATCAGCGCTGTAGTCCGTATTGGCTAACAGCACAAGCTGAGGATTGGCCTTTTCCACACTACATATTTATTTAGTTAGGATTAAGAATGTAGTTTATGTGTGGCATCGAATAAATATTTCTAATTCTTATTTTTATTTCATTGACACACCAGCGTGAGGCTAGAGGTAGGTGCAACAGAAATTAATGATGCGTTGATGACCTTTTTTACTTGGAATGTTTGAACTGCCGCGTACTTCGCGGCTTTTCGTCCTCCCCCCTTTTAATAGCCTAAGTAGCAAAGAGTAGTAAAATCAATATAAAACACTAAAAACTACAAACAATATAAAATGTATATAATGGGTTATCAACTCGCGATCCATCAGGAAGCAGAACACAAGCCAAAGTGCCTATCAACCGATTGTATTTTTGACAAAGATTCTAAAGAAAGCCGTAATGATTAATTTTTATTTTTTTAAATGTGCGGAGAACAAAATATAACAGCGTTTCATGTGATAGTAATTGACAAGACAGTCTAATATGGAGCATTATCATTCTTTAACAAGTGCCATTGTACAAGTATTGACATTCGCCTTCAAAAGACGCAGATTATATTTTGGCGGGGAAACGGCAAAAATTAAAACTAGATTTCAATCAACTATTGCATCCATTAATATATGCAACATCGATTTTTAATCGAGTTTATGTAAATATCTCGATAATATGCGCAAACCGTTACTCGATTCGCGCTATCCATCTTATACTGTTATTTAACTGTTATATATTCAATTAATTCTAACTTTTACATTTAAAACGTATATAAATCTTTTTTCTCTATTCAAGCATTATATCAATACTAATAGGCAGTATGTAGGTTATAAACTGGATCAAAGAACGCTATATATTTTTTTTTTGCAGAAATTGAATCTTCTCCTTTTGCAGTATTATCTATATCTATCTATACTAATATTATAAAGAGGAAAGACTTGTATTTTTGTATGTTATGAATAAACTCAAAAAATACTGAACTGATTTTGATAATTATTTCACAAATAGAAAGCTACATTATCAGCGAGTAACATAGGCTATATTTTGTGTATGGTACATCTACATTTTACCTGTGTGAAACCGGGGCACGTTGCTAGTATAAAATAACTTTTACTGGATTAAAACGCGATAATTTATTTATATTATTTATCCCGACGTTTCGGATGTTTTACAGTTAAACCTGTCAAAGTTATTTTATTTCAATATGTGATACGTTAGTAAAAGACAATATTAAGGTTATTCTTAACAAAAATATTGCTAGTTTCAATTTCGTTTTGAGGTTACCTAAATAAAAATGTCAATAGCACATCTTGGACCATTGTCCTTTGTCTGAAGTTTGAACGAATGAACTTCACGCTCATCTATCGATATATGATAAAGAGACATTTATCAACTGTAACTTATAATAATTATAATTATTATACTCTTTATTCAGATAGGTTCTCAAAATTATTTATTTAGATATAATTAAATAATATTTTAAAATACTTAGTATAAAAATGGGGCTTCGCCAACGGCTATAAGGCAAACTTATTATTATTAGTGACGATGAATAAATGTTATAATAAATAAATTACAATAGTTAATATGTACATTTAGTAAGGAACTGACTGATAACTAACTTAAAAAAAAGAAAAAAAAAATAGATAACAATTCAGAAAATCAAAAGTCAAAAGAAGAAAATAAACCATCAATCCATGATGTGATTTTAAAACCAAACCAGAGTTCGAATTTCAAATATAGGTATCTCGGGAATCGCTCAAAAATATTTCAGCGAAAAATAACAGCGAAGAGCTTTGACATTTTTCAACTTAAGCCGCAGTCCAATATCTCTTTGTGACGTGGCATGTATTAAAAACTCAGTTTTTAAATCAAAATGCACAAAGTTGAAAGGAAGTATCGAGGTATTACATTCTTGTCAATCTGTTTTAATGGAAGTTTGGGGAGAAATATTTTTAATAACAGTCGTTATATAGAAAAAAACAGCAAGGTATAAAAATAAAAGCTCTTGAAGTTTTTGGGTTAGATAAGTTTAATAAATTTCATAGTGATCGTTGTGAAAAACAAGGCTTCGTAGTTACAATACTGGAAGATTATAATATGTAGGCATATCTAATCGACAGTCACCTGGTTTCCATATTTTACGTTTATTTTGTATTACCATAGAAATATACCACTGCAGTTAAAAACGCCACCGGCCCACGAAAAAGAACTATCTCCTTCTTGCCATTCATAAATAAAAACAACATTTTACCACTTTTCATTACACTATCTCTGTATATTTTTGTGTACAGGTTGCTTCGAAAGTGTTTTATCAAAATGTAAAAAATTAAAAAATACGTATTTTTGCATAAAATCTATGGTATCTCCTCTCCATAACTTGAAACATAAAACCTTAAATATGGGTTCATTTTATCTGGCTTGTTGCAGACAAAGACAAATTAAGACAATTTTTAATTTATTTTATTTAGGAATGTTCTGGGCTATCTCCAAAGCCACCGTTGCATGCCTATAGAACTAGCATTGAGACTAGTAAAGTAAAAAAAACTGAAATCTACCTTTTAGGAAGCTGGTTGAAAAACTACTTACTAAAAACGGTGATTAGTCTTTAAAACTTCTACTTCAAAGAAAGTTTTAAAAGTATAAAAACAGAACTGGCTGTTTTACTTGAGAACTGAGTTCAGAGATTTATAAAAAATCTATTTTCTGATGTAGACAGATGAGCGTGAGGTTCACTTGATGGTAGGGGATAGGTACCTCAGCAACAGAACATCAGTCAATGATGCGCTTTTAAATAAAATACTGTATACCGGATTAAAACGCGATTTATTATTTATATTGTTTAAAATAATAAAATATAAAATAATAAATCGCGTTTTAATCCGGTATACAGTATTTTATTTAAATGTGTGATACTCGCGTTAATAAAAGACAATATAATGATGCGCTGTCGACCTAATTTTTACTTCGATCATTCGGAAATCCATAGACTAAAACCGAAACGCGCAATATGTATGTATGTGTTCACGGTTTTTCTATCTATCGGTGATTCGTTACCCGGTCGGAATTTAGATATTCCTCCCACCCGATCAATGCCCGAAGTTACCAGATGTGGGAAAAAAAAGCTTACAGAAAATTATAAACATGTCGTTCCAGTGGGATTCGAATGGGATGGGTCGTGGCCATCTATGCGCACTGCAGGTGTTCTACCAACGTCATTTAAAAATATATATCCTTTGTGACGTATCTTGGAGAAATAGCCTATTTCGCTCATCATTCTTTTGAAACACATATACCTACAGTGCCTATTTTCAGATACGTTTAGTTTACCTCAACTATTATATCTGACGTTCAAATACATTGTTTCAGAGCTTGCACTATATTATGACGTAGTTCACTGTTACAAGCAATTAAATTTATTATTAATTATTCACATTGCAAATAGATTTAGAAAGTGAGAGGATGTTAATATTGGACCAGTTTGAAAGTAGCGGAATAGTTTTATAATTATACGATCATATATTTCTTATATTTTTAAATTAATTATTTATATTCTTGTGATCTCTATCGTATATAAAATCAACTTCCATAAATGTAAAAAGCTGTAAAAAATCAGAATTTCGACATTAAAATGTCTACAATGCATCATTGATTGGTCATCTAAGATTAAATGAAGCAAAAGTTGATCTAACGAAACAGTATTTGGAACCACACTATAACATCATTATTATTCTGTTTTCGTCTAATGATCTCCTGGTATTGACACCTACAATCTGCGTCAGAGGTCAATATGCCTGAATCGCGCTATTTAAGTTTCTCCAAATTCTGAGTTTTTTTTTTATTTACAACCCCTCAATATCAATAATTAGGCCCTACGGCCATAGGTTTTTTCTTCAAGCCCATCTCTATTGGATGGCGTCTTTGCAGTGGCCTCTCTTTTAGGAGCCTATAGCCCAACATTAATTGTTATGTAGCCAGCCCATGCCAATCTATAATATAAGCATTTATAATTGTTATATATGTTTAGATATTTTGTTCACATTTTCAGGACACGTGTGCGTCCCTCGACGATGAGAAAGCAAATGAGATTTTGAATTTGGAACATGGGTAGCGGGTTTAGTACCATCAACAGCAAGCGGCGGAAGGAACCGCAAAATGCGGAGTCGTCCAGAGTACTCTTCCTTCTCTATCTTATACATAGGACCTGGAATGTTCTGGTTGAACATGTAGACTCGAAAAGTGCCAGGTAAATAATCCTTTCCTATATTAAATGTATGATTTCTTTATCTATTTTATATAAGAAAAAGTATATACAAAAGTATATGTAATACGTATACAATACGAGATATTATGGTGAAGTCATCTGAATAACCCACATCTGAAATCACCCTTATGCGCCACTTGCATTGTATTCCCGCCCAATTTGACATTTATTTTATATTTCTATCGAAAATCAGTGATAAGTAAGCACCTTACGGTAAATTTTGAAGACATATATTACCTTTTCGCTTTAGTCTTAATAATTCTGAATCCTAAAATTTTAAAATAAATGTTTATAGATCAAGTGGGGCTCAAGTTCATGTCAAAATAAAAAAAAAAATCTAATTATGCTGTATAATATTTCAGATGGCGTCGCTCCCACTCTGTCCCGAGCTCAGAAGAGTTGGGTCGTCGCTTCGACTCAATCAGCTTCGACTCGGTGCCAGGGTCCTGCTACTCCAACTGCAGTTGCAGCTACTGCAGGCTGCGTGACTGCACGCATGACTGTGTCAGGTAAGATGAATGCCAATTTTTTTATAGTATAGCAAACGAGCATTTGGCTCACCTGTTTGAAAGCGGTTACAGCCACCTTTGAGGTAGAAATAGGCTCTTCCTTTGAAGATCATCGTGTCGTATAATTTAGGATATTTGCATATACTAATGATTCTCTTGAAGATACTCGTGTCGTATCTTTAAGAATATTTGCTGAAATAGGCTCTTCACTTGAAATTCCTCATGTCTTATCATTAAGGATATTTACTGAAATAGGCTCTTCTCTTGAAGATCCCCATGTTTTATCATTAAATATATTTGCTGAAATAGGCACTTCTCTTGAAGATCCTCGTGTTATATCATTAAAGATATTTGCTGAAAGAGGTTCTTCTCTTGAAGATCCTCGTGTCGTATCATTTAGGATATTTGCGTATACTAGAGACTATTTGGCTTCAGTAAACGGATATTGGATCAATCATATAAATTTTAGACATAAGTTGATTTAATGTGTGAGTACTGTCAGCATCATTTGAATAGTATTTTATTTCAAAATTCCATTTTTATTAAACTAATGCAAATATTTTCTCCATTTCAGGTAAGTGGCATTTCGTAGAAGAGGATAAAATGCTAACAAATACCGCATTCTCTAATTTAATATTTGTTCAATTCGCTAATGGTTGAGCTACCCCAACTGACGTCGCTTCGAGTTTTTATTCCAAACAGAAAAAAAGGTATTGGGAATTTAAAATATACTCAGTGGATTAAAATGTGTAGGTACTATTGAATAATGACTGACATAATTATACCATATTGGCGAGTGATTTAATTATTATCGTTCCAACGGGCCGCGGGTTCGGTTTTAGCCAGTTAATTTAAATTTAGTTACTAAGAATATGGAAAATTCGTCTTATTTACGAACCCTAAAGCTAACAATTGCAGATGGCACATTTCAGAAACAGTATAACTTTTCAAATGCATGATTTATTTTTTGTTTAATTTTCAAAATTTAACCATGGATTGATTTTTTATGGCTGAGTTATAACCAACCATCAAAACTCTTATCGTTTATTACGTTACTAGCGATCCGTGCAATTTTGATGAATTATACACAAAAAAAGCTTTCTATTGGCGAAATAATTTAATAAAATCGATCGAGTAAGTAGTTTTTGATTTAAATCATAACATACAAACAAAATAATATTTCTTCTTTATAATATTAGTATAGATTACTGAAACAAATGACTGAAATAATATTGTCACGCAAACATAAATTCGCGTACAAATATTTGCGAAAACGTAGCTACGATATTGTTTAGCTAACTAACTTTTGCTCACGTCTTCGTTCGAATGGAAATAATTACTATGCCTTAATGCAATTTATGAGCCATATGTGTGCTGAATTTCGTGAGAAATCATTGTGCCGTTTAAATAAAAAAAACTTTAGCAATGCTCTGATGAGGAAAGTAGCTTGTAATTTAAAAAAAGTTAAAATTATTAACATCAACAATTCCTGTTTTTTTTTGAAGCTATAAAAGACTTCTGTTCATTCATACTTACATATAATTTTGTTCTTATTTTTTACTTGACTTCACCAATCTGTTAAAAATGTATCAATTTATTTATAATCGTATTTCCGTAAGATAAGGAATATTTCTTTTGACAGTTGACACTTAGACCTTATTTGAATGCTTATAATATTTTTCGTGAGTTTTCCTTTCTGACTTACCGTGATCTTATCTCGGCAAAAGTTATACCATCCGTCATTGTGATAAATTGTGGAAGAGATTGGATGGTTTATTTACGTTTAGGAACGCTTCCTTTCAATACTGCTTTTGTATCATAACCGAATCTATACTATATTTATATTTCCTCAAAGTGGGTGATAGCGCTCCCTTATTAAGGGCCTGTCATATAACAATTTTGAAATTTGACTACAAATGAAAGTGGTTTATGAAAATTAAAAATGTGATAACACCGTGTAATGAAATATAACACCGACGATTTACATGCTAGTGACATAGATTTTATTATTTTTTAAAATGGGAAATAAAACCAACAAAAAACAGAATCTATCTCAAATGAAAGTATTAAAATACATATAAATATGCAACAACCAGAACAATGCAACAAGGATCTTAGTGCGGCATAGTGGAGTGAGCCTCTCAGCGAATAAGAAATTTTCTGAGGTATTACAGCCCGTTAACCTTATATATAGAAATAAACACATAAAAAGTTTTTACATCAATGGACAAACAAGACAAGGAAGAATACTGGATGCCCTTTAGATGGTGGTGATAAGCCCAGATAACATTTCGAATTAGTTCAACTAATAGGCAGTAAAGAGACCAAACTACCCAATGCTAAGTAATTTGACAGTTTTTCATGAAAAATTATTTTCACTAAGCAAAATCAGCTATCTTTCGTCGACTGCCATGACTACAATTCAATCGAAAAGTTGTCTGGCTTGACATTTACCTCGTTATCAAATAGAGTCACTAATAGTCACGTTAGAGAATAGAATAACAGAGACCTAGAAACACCGACTCAAAATACAAAATGATTATAAATATCACGTTCATAGATTTAAAAATGTTGAAATTCATTTATAAAATTCGAAATGGAGTTTCATTCGAAATCCCGGATTATCAAAGGGCTAGTTCGTTTCAATATCGCTAAAAGAGTGATACTCTAATCTGAATAATTGGATTTGTAGGAAAAACGTATCGAATTCACGATGAGAAACGTGATATTTCTATCTGCGATAATTGAAAATGTTTATTTTTTTTATTTTCATACATTCATATAATATATTATATGTTAGGTTTTAACGTGCGTATGTAGCCTTGCGGTCGCACGGTAAGAGCGTACGTCCCGGGTTCGATTCCCAGGTTGGTCATTAAGTGTTTCTCGCTTTTAATAATGTGGAAATGGTTGGTGATCAGAGTTTAAGAACTTGAGGGATGTTTGACGTCCGGAAAGGTTGTTTTTTTTTTAGGTTTTGACAAACGAGATAGAGAATAGTTTGATGGTAGGTGATTCCACAATCCACAGCCTCTTTACAATAAGTGATACATCGACCTATTTTCTAAGAGCATTCTGAAATCCATAGTCATTAAATCTTAGGCAGTCTTATAGAAAGTGAGTCCTGCATGTATCTAGTGTACTTTTGATGGTTTTCTTATTAAATTTCACATAAGCAATACTTCTGGTGTTCTCAATGCAAATCAAATTCAGAATGAGGCAATAAATTTAATAAAGTACTGCCAGAATGTTGGCTTCAAAAAAATAATTCTGGATGTGAATATGCTATTTTCCCACTTCTGTTATATTATAGATTTGATAATTATTATTAGTTATAGCTTAAGCTTGCGAGACGTGGGTTGTCAATTGCGGAAGATAGCGGAGTTCTGTAGGTCTATTACCAAAATCGAACGCAACGAACGGAACGAAATGAAAGAATAAACAACTTCAGTTCTATCTTCGATTATAATTACGATTATAGTAATGTCAAACGAAAGACATAATGTCTTATTACGAAAGACGGATCGATCATCGGATTTATAATAGGAAAATGTACGATCCGTCAGCCGAAACTTCGTATTTTGTTTTGGTAATAGGCCTACAGAACCTAATTTATTTTAAAATTAATTTTCTCCTTATAATGTTTCAGATATTATAATAGTTAATTTGTTATTTAGGATATAGAGTAAACCTCTCATCAAAATTGACTAACACGACTTTGTTTTATATAAATAGAAGATATACCTATAAGACAAATTTGTATAAATTAAGCCTTAAGATAGTCTGAACTTAGAAACTAAACTTCCAAACCTTTAACCCAAGCACCTCGCTTCTTTTCAGCTTTTTCTTTTCCACAACACTTTGAGATTTTTGGTCTAAGGCAGGGGTCGTATAACTTCCTCTTTTTATTCAATAAAAACTTTGTGTTACAAGTACTTTGTTTTTAAACTCTGTAGTAGCAATATTATCGGAATTTTTGACTTAAGATTAAATAGCAGACTCTAGTTATAATTGTATATGGATATACTACTAAAATAAAGGATTATTCTTAAATCAAAATATGCAAAATAGCAAATTCAAATCAGGACGTCGCGTCGTCTGTCGGGTCCGCTAGTATGTAGATAAAATAAAAGTACATCCTTTTGAGAGATCGATGTCACGTGCAGGCTGATAGGCAGTGAGAGACAATACTTAGTGTACCTACAGCAATCGAAATCTGGGATGAAAATGTAATAAACAATACTGTTTTGTTTTCTTCATATAACGTAAAACGATATTAATAATGTTCATAAAAATTATTAACGCGAGTATCACACATTTAAATAAAATACTGTATACTGGATTAAAATGATATTACTAGTTTCTTCTAAGTTTTGAAGTAACAAGATATAACAGTGAATAATATTCTGGGTTGTGAAAATCTTTACTAATTCAATATATCGATTTAAATAAAATATCAATGTTATATACATATGTTTGTCCTCAACGCACTCCTAAACACATCTGATTATGATGAAACTTTGATGAATTTTTCTGTTCCGCATGCGACGGAACCTGTCTCAAAAAATAATCACTTTTTTACTTTATGTGGCATTGGTACGAACGACTATCGAGAAAGAATTCGAATCGTCTATCCGTCAGTGGTATGAGAAATCATTTGAAAGATACAATTATGACACTTCGACGATACGAATAATTTTTCGATAGTTGTTCCTGCTAGCCGCTCTGAATAAAATTAAGTAGACTAGTATAAAAGAATTCAACGTCAGCAATGCATCATCAATCGCTATAGATTACTTATACCTTAGTCAGGGCCGGATTTAGAAGTGTAGAGGCTTTGGGGCAACAAAGGAGGCCCCTGGCCCCTAATTAATTTCATGTTAACAAAATAATCGTGTTTGTACAAAGAACAGTAGGTAAAGGTAAAACAGCGAAGAAAAATATCAAAGGAATAGTTGTTTACTCGTTGGAATTTAAAAGATTTTTTCCTTATTCTTTATTGTTGGGGCCCCGCTTTTGTTGAAGCCCCGGGGCAGTAGCTCCGGATGCCATCCCCTAAATCCGGCCCTGACCTTGGTTCTACCAAAGAACATAATAATATGTAAATCTATGTTCTTTGGTAATACCTGCGTACGTACATATATACATCATATGCTTGACTTCCAATGACTGGATATCAATGATGAACAGTAATGCGTTATCTGATTTTATTTTTCCTTCGATTCTAATAGGTATACAATATTATACTATTTGTAATATATGTACATAAAAGGCTTTATTTTTTTTTTAAATACGATCATTAGTTTGCTAGTATGAAATATTAGATACTAGCAATCCGCCCCGACTTCGCACGGGTGCAATACAAAAGATGTCATTGATAATATAGTTTTCTATTGGTGAAAGATTTTTTTAAAAAAGGTCGAGTAGTTTTTAAGTTAAATCGTAACAAACAAATCTTTCATCTTTCTGATTATAGTATAGATAGAATTTCAATACTTTTTTTACATCAGTTTGAAGTCTCTCATTGAACTTAGGAATAACCATAATTAAAATATAAACCTCAATTGTTATTTATAATTGATTGCATGTAGGTACATTATCATTTTTTGTAATTTATTCCATTACTAAATAATTTATACAAGTAATTATTAAACAAGCGCTAAGGAATGTAGTGAAATTAATTAAGCTGTCTTGTTAATACTTTAAAACAAAAGATAAAGGAAGGAAGGAGATAATCGATGAAGAATCAACAATTACAACAAAAGTGGCGGATTGGAGTGCAATTCTCAACCGTCTCTTGTACAGGCAGCAACGGTTTTCGATACTTATTAAGAACATCTTAGTTATTACTAGAGATGAAGCGTATATCCGGCAACTATCCGGTATCCGGCCTATCCGGCTTAAACAAAACATCCGGCCGGATACCGGATAGCAAGTACCTATCCAGGCGAGTATCGGATATTTAACAAAATACGAAATATACAATTAAGGTAAGTACCTTATTTATATCACTTAACAAACAAAATCAATAATCACAAAATGTTCATTCTACAACTTAGAAAATGATTTAGTACTCGTACTGCACTAAGGGCAAATTATGGTGAGTAACAACTAATTTAATTAAGAGGTAAAAAGAGGTTTCGCTTTATAAAAAGATCTTTCGCTGCAGCAGTGTAGCTGCAGGGTGCTGAAAGATAGATTTTGGCAATTTCTTGCGATGCACCAAACGGCTATTTTCGGCCGGATATCTGGTGGCCGGATATCCGTCTATCCGGCTTCAAAGTTGACCGGATATCCGGAATCTGGTCAAATAGCTATTCGTTTCATCTCTAATATTGAGAGTTTAATGTAATTTGCGTTTGCTGATAGAGTTCTATAAATAGAGAGACTCAAAATGATTTTATCCAAATGATTCATTTGGTCTTTATTTCTTAATTATTTACAAGGGCTTTCACTCAGATCCTTTGCAAGGTAAAAATGGTTAAAAATAAGTACCTGTCATTAACTAGTAACCAAATATCATCAAAATCGATTAAGTGATTTTGCTATAAAACAGGCATACCAATTTATAATATTGTAATATATTATTACGAATTAAAATTTCGAAATACATAGGCCATAGCAACTTTAGTTGCTGACCCTACTCTACTCTATCGTATAAATAAAAGCACTTAAATGAGAGTGCTCTTTGCTTTTCAACGAATTACATGCCTCTGGATAGATACCTATAAACTAATGGAGCGTTCCTTTGACTTTAAACTATGTTTTAATGTTGCTAAGTAATCTGTTATAATTCAGAACTACATATTTTAAAACCAGTTATGAAATAAAGACTTTTTAACTTTTTACTGAAAACAAAAAGTGACTCTAAAAATAAATATATTAAGTTTTTGCATCCAAAGTCTCCTCAGTTTTAACTTCCTTGTTCCTACAAAGTATCCTAGAATGTAATAACACCGTTTACTCTACCTCTCCGCAGAACCGTTGGAGGCACAAACTCATCACTCGTGATCAAATATTGTATTGTAGTTATATTTTCCCAATCAAGTAAAAAGCTACAAGATTTTTTTGTTAAACTGGGTGCACTTCCGAAAAGTAGATACCGAATTGTGTCATAAAATTTGGCAGATACATTCCATTTGACTATCCAAGAGTCCCCTCAAAAGGATTTTTGGCGACTCGCAATATTTTTCGAAATATGGAACTTTTTGAGTACGCTGGGTAAATCTGTCGAACCAGGGCTGCAGCCCAAAAGTGGTCCAATTTTTTTTAATGCTTTTTATCACTAATAGATATTGAATATTATGGTGAGGGACGCCATAAAACCCCATAAAAGAAAGAAAAGCACGCGAAATCAAATTTCATGACGAAATTTGGTATCCACTTTTCGGAAGTTTATCCGTTAAACTTTTGTTTGTTATTGTATTTTATGTATTTTTTTTTTAATAATTGTATTGTTTTAGGAGTATAGTATCTTTTTGATTTGTATTAATTTAAATGATCGTTAATAATCGTTATGATGATGTAACTGAAGTTAAAATATCATTTAAATCAATAACCCAGGAAGTTCTCAATATTATATGAATTATCGAAATATCAAGTGATAAACTAAAAAAAAAATTACTAAAATACCACCATCTACCTGATTGGTTCCACAACCTCAACATAGTGTTTTAGCGCAGCTGCCATCTACCAAGTATAATTTAAACTAGGTCGTATTTTTATGAATTGTGATTTAAAAAGTAACTTTCACCCGTTGCAAGATATTGTTAATAGATGGCGCTGATAATAATAATAAGATACAAAAGAAAGCCACGAAGTTAACCATAGATAATTAAATTCTGTTTATAATATACTGATTATATATAAGCTAAATACACATATGCGACGATTGCTATTCTTATAAAAAGTAACTCATTATCTATTAAATACTCGGGGCAAAGACTATGTATTACGTTTATGGCTAATGCTGTTGAATAATTAGAAAATTCTTAGCTAAAAAACTAGTCGCTTGTGTCCAACACCTGCAGCTGACAGTACTGCAATATGCACCTGTACCATTATACAACAATAGCATAATAAATTACAACCATAGCATCAACCATAGGTTAGCTATTTATATAAAAGAGGATGCATTTTTATCATGTACTAGCAAAACACCGCGGCTTCGCACGGATACAATGTAGATGTACTTACTATATACAAAAAATAGCCTATCTTACATGCTGATAATGTAGCTTTCTATTGGTGAAATGAATTCGTTACTAACATACAAATCTTTCCTCTTTATAATATTAGGTATCTATATATTAGGGTCTCGGTGGATAATAATGTGAGAATATTCCTATCGTTATTACTATTACAAGTAAACGTCGCCGGTTAATTTTTATTTTCCAATATTCTGACTGAGATAGCATGATATTAGTTTTAAAGAGCAATACACACTAAACTTACCACATTAATTTTTTGCAGTAAATATAAATAAAAACGAAAGAATATTAACAAAAACCTTTATTATACCGGTATAACTCCCATAGAAAATTAACCGGTATTCAGTCCCTGTCAAGTATTACTTAACTAAGGAATTAAAAAAATATATTCGTAAAACAGAAGTAAATGCCTTATTTCCCACTCTGTCCTTACCAGGGGACTAGAATTTACTAACTCGTACTAATTTAGTAACTCGCCCCGGCTTCGCACAAAAATACAAATCTTTCCTCTTTATAATATTTATAATTATTATATTAATATTATTATTTATTAATTTAAATGTCTCACTAAAATGAGAAAGAGGAGTGTTGATTATTAAATTAAGTGGGACACTTACCTACATATTTTTTTTTATATTAGGAGGCAAACGGACGGCTTATCTGATTAACCCAAGAGGTCTTGAGGATGCGTTGCCGGCCTTTAAGATAAAAATAGGCTAGTTTCTTGAAAGGTCAATTATTTTTATACTCAACTAGCGATACGCCCCGGCTTCGAATTGATGATTATAGATAAAAAAACAAATCTTTCATATTTATAATATTAGAATAGATAGATTTAAGTGTTCATTTCTGAATTGTTTTGTATAATTTGAGTAACAGCTATGGTGAATCATGCTGGCTCGTCTCGGTTGAAGCAACATTACTAAGCGGTGGTAGCTCTAAAATTTTGATGATTCAAAACTTTTAAAAATCCACTTAAAGTTATATTAAGTTTTAATTTGATTTTTTAAACTACTTTCAAATTTTTTTTAAACGTCTTTCTACAATAAGTATTAATTATTATACAAAGTATTTTGACAACTAAGTAGAAGGAAAATTACTTATTTGATTTTATAGCTACTAAAATAAGGTGAGTGCCCGTAGTTACGCTACAGTAGGCACGCTCGTAAATCGTAATCTATGTACACGGGCTTATTCTGGCTATAAAAACTACATCGTTTCGATAAAAGGCTGAAAAAAGCAATTGCTGACTTATTTTCATGATAAATGTTCTATTTATTAAAATAATATATAGAAAAACTTAACTAGTCAACATAATATTGTTTGCATTGATAATATTGAACTATTTTGAGACTTTTAAATTCATATTATTATTATATTTTACAATAAATTGTATTTTAAACCATAAACATATTTATTAGCTTTTATTAATTTAATATACTATGAATTTTTTGACTGATGTTTTCTATAATTTAACAAAAATATTGTGTATATTAAAATAATACGATATTTATTCTCCCATAGTCTTGTAATTTGTATATAATTATTTATATAAATAATTAGTTAATTTGCTTGAAAATAAATAAAATATATGTCCTCGTGTTTGAATTTAGAAAAATACCATAATCAGCGTAAAAATTCAACATAAAAAGTTTTTAAAGCGATTTAAAAACGACATTGCGATTCAGAATAATACCTCGCTCTTGAATAGTCCAAGTTCAAGCAATGCACGCGGACCGCCAGCTAACTTGTTGAAGACAGTACTCAGCCGTCCGGAGAAAGGAGAGTACCTCTGTCACTCGTGACGTGACACAGATAATAAATTACGAATTTTAAAAAGTTCCAAATACAATGAGGTTGTATAAGTGAGTGATTTTGTGTGGATTTTATTAGTGGCCAGTTATTTTCAAATCGGCTTTTATTACGGTATGTTATTTTTACTGTTTTCTCGAATTTCATGCTCAGTGGGATACTATTTATAATTAATTCTTATAAGAAATGATTTCTTTGTATTTACATATTATACCATACAATAATATGGTATACTGCAAAGCGTGGTCAAATGAATAATCTATAAATAAGACTTCAACGAGAGCATTTTTTTATCAGAGAATTTAATCTGTAATTAATTAAGCGCCAATGAAAGGAAGATAAGTTGTTTATAACTTATGATTTTTGAAATAATAATGTTGGTGCTGTTGGTGTTTAAAAAATTCTGTTTATTTTTTAATCATACATTTTTAAATTTAATCGCGTTAGACGTTCGTTTTTATTTTAAATATGGTAAATATTTCTGAGGTCGGTCTTTGAACAGTAGATTATAACGGACATCTAAAACCTCGAATAATTATTATCTGTAAACCATTTTTTAAGTCAATAGAGAAAGTTAACAAAAGATTTTGCTTATAAGCTGAATGGATGGATGAATGGAAGTCGAGCACGCTAAGGTTCACGCGCAACTTTATTCCACGCACTACCAAGCTATGGAATGAATTACCACCCTCTGTATTTCCATCCGACTACGACCTCGTTGGTTTTAAAAAGCGAACCTATAAATTCTTGAAAGGCCGACAACGCATCTGAGACTTTTAAGTCGCGGATGTCTATGGGCGTAACCCACCTGCTCGGTTGTCCGCTCTGTTATAAAAAAAAAAATAAAAAAAAAATAAGCGTAGCCGCAGGTAACTATAACTCCAATGATAAGATAAAAATGTCCAAAATCCTGAATCGCGCTATCGAGGTTTCGTAAATTACTTGAGAAATTAATTAGCTATATTACCTACAGTACTTTCTACTATGTATTTTTATAAAAGCTTACAATGGAGTCATCTGCAATTTATTGCAATAAAATACGAAATCCAAAAGTGATAAAGCATGTAAACGAATACACGTACCCAATTAAGCCATCGTAGAAAAAATATAAAGCATAATTGACCATAGACCCTCATATGTCACCTGTCAGCTAATTAAACAAGAATGATCTATGAAACAATACAGTACATATTTGCACCTTGTCTTTGGCAATTATTTTTGCCGCGCAATGATAGGCATAGCTTTTTTAATATTTAAAGAAGTTATTACCCTGAAATTAAAATGATTGAACGAAAATAACTATAATATATTTTGCCCCAAAGTAAATTTTAAAATAAATTAGGACTTCGCCATCTTCCTTAATTGATAGCTCACGTTATGCACGTACATTTTTTGAAATAATTGATGTCCACTACAAATCTATATACCTACTAGAAGTGGGAAAATAGCATATTCAAATATAGATTACTAGCAATTGCCCCCGCAACCCCCCTTGTGGGTTGAATTTCGTAAAATCCGTTCTTAGCTGACCTCTACTCGGCGAAAGGAATATTCCTACCATATTTCAAGTCGCTACGCCTTATGGTTCCAGAGATATCGTGATGAGTGACTATATAGGTAGAAATCTCTTTTATATATATATATATTATTTTTTTCAAGTCAACATTCCGATAGGACTTCTGTCGAGTCCGCAGGTATATTACTACACTATTTTAAACTTACTTCTTCTGTTCTGTGATATTTGAATCAATAGTATTCTATTTTTAAACAAATAATAATTACGAATATGAGTACGTCTTGTCAGCTTTTGCTCACTTTTTGAAAAATATCGGTTCTTCCCCATTTAGTCTCATGAATCAGTAAGATGCATAGATGCATAGAAGATGATAAGAACTGAGCAGTTTATATAGTAATTAACATAAAGCACCGGAAATCCCGTGAATAATGAATATAATATTTTACCGTTGTTACATATATTACTTCTTTGGCGGAAATATGCCCTTAAAGCTGAATAATATATGAAATCCGTTCGCTCTACATTATCTTAATGTAAAATATGTTTATTATACATTTGTAATTATTCTGTAGAATAATATTCTTTGCCATATGATGCCGTTCATAGATGGCAAAACCGTGAAGTGCATATTGCGCGTTTCGGTTCAGTCTATGGATTTCCGAATGCTCGAAGTAAAAAGTAAGTTGACAGCACATCATTGACTAATGTTCTGTGGCTGAGATATCACCTACCATCAAGTGAACCTAATGCTCATCTGTCGATACCTGACATAAAAAATAGAGAAGTCATAAAGCATTTATATTGAATAGTCAAAGTCAAAATTAAATTTATTTATTTTATTAAATTTATAATTTCTATTAAAATTACAAATCAATTAATAATAATGTTTTAATGTTTAATTATATAGCTACTCAAGCCTATCATGGGTATAAAAAAGCTCCAAAATAGATGTTCAAAAGTCTAAAATGTACGATTTCCGATTCTTATAAATGTGCAAAGGTTTTGATGGACTCGTTGGCGCGTTTGGTAGAACACCTGCCGTGTGCATCGATGGGTCGTAGGTTCGATTCCCACCGGGACGATATATTTATAATTTTCTGTAAACATGTTTTCCTCACGTCTGGTAACTTCGGGCATTGATCGGGTGAGAGGAATATCGAAATTCCGACCGGGTAACGAACCACCGTCCATAGATGAAAAAACCGTGAAGTGCATATTGCGCGTTTCAGTTTCAATCTATGGATTTCCGAATCCTCGAAGTAAAAATTAGGTCGACAGCGCATCATAGACTGATGTTCTGTGGCTAAGTATCACCTACCATCAAGTGATGGTCTGTCGATATCTAACATAAAAAAGGTCTTTATGCAATATATAAGTTAATGATCTTCTTTGTTGCTCGATTTTCTTTCTAATCAGAAGGCGATTAAGAAACCAATTAAAGAATAAAGATATAGTTCTAGGCATATATGGGTTAACAGTCAGCTAAGAGATGGTATTCGCGATAGTGTTTGTTTTATAGTTGACCGCGATAACGAACAATAACGGTGATCACTCGGCGGAGAACGTGCGAGTTAATAGAGACCAATAGATTACCAACAGCAAGTGTGAATCTCAATATTGTATTGAGAACTTCAATATTTACGCTAATACACGTCTTTTATTCATGCAAAAATTGTAGTATTTCTATACTAATATTATAAAGAGGAAAAATTTAAATAAAATACTGTACTTACCGTACATTATTTATCCCGACGCGGTTTCGGATAATTTAAACAATATAAATAATAAATCGCGTTTTAATCCGGTATACAGTATTTTATTTAAATGTGTGATACTCGCGTTAATAAGAGGAAAAATTTGTTTTTTTGTTTGTAACGATTTAACTCAAAAACTACTGGACCGATTTTTAAAATTATTTCACCAATTGAAAGCTACATTATCATCCAGTAACATATGCTATATTTTTGTGTATAGATGCACTGTGCCAGTATGAAGCCGGGGCGTCTTACTAGTATATTATATTTACGTGAGGATTTAGCTATTGTCTTAATATCCAGCTGTATGAAGTTTGTAAGTTGGCGACTTATTATCTGCAGTATATCGTCTACTATCTACTAATATTATAAAGAGGTATTTGTATTTTGTATTTTAGTATGTTATGAATAAACTCAAAAACTACTGAACTTTTTTCATCTACATTGCACCCGGACGGATCGATAGTCGTCTATATGTAATTTCAAATAATGTCTCATACAACTGACAGTTTGACAATACTAATACTTTCTCGCATGCAGTTCGTACTAGAGCTTCAGTTCAATAAAACAACTTCACGGCTACAATATTGTGGACTCAAACACAATTAAAATTTCGATTACGTCCTGTCACAATCACTTCACGGTAAACTAATGCAGAGCAGAACGAGCTTTGAGCTGTCCTATGATCACTGCTTGGCTTGAATTACTTGATCTTCGTCCTTCTTGTTACTGAGCTAAAATAAAAATATAATATATATTGTTGTATAAAATAGCTAAGTATTAGGTCTTCACAAAAGAACTCAGTTGATTTTGCAGTTTTTGTGTTAAATTAATTATTTTAATTAAAAATATCCGAATCTCGACGAGTTCTTCAATAGTTTAGTTAATTACATCGCATCGTAAACTAAGATGTGTCTGTATAGAATTTTTAATTTCATTTCGGCACAAAATACTATATAATTAAATAGACCTAGAGTCCTAGACGAACGTACCTCGATCAGATCAGGGACGTTCTACAAAAGGGCCAGGTCAAAAGTACACGAAACCGACGAGTGTGTATGAAAGTGGAAGAAGGGAAAGTGGTATGTAAGGATCGGAGCATTTGAAATTCCGTGATCTCTGCCGCAATGGGAAAGAGGCGTGATGTATACATATGTATGTGTTATATGCATATACAGATATACAGTAATATCTGACAGTAAATTTCTTAATTTATTAATAACAATTTGAATGAATAATTTGAAGGCGATTTTATAAAATATTATTTAGAAGGAATCTTAACACCTATTAATCATATAAGCATGATGTAATAATATATATCTTTAACTCTCCCTATATGCTAAAACATTCATAAAAAGATAAATTCCAACGTGTAAATGGCAGATGTTGCAAGCGAGCGGATCCACACTGACTATAAATAATATATTCGTTAAAGGCTTCTATGTACCATAGGGTTTTTGTCTTATTTATAGCGAATATGAAGTGCTATTGGATAACATCAGTCGCGATATTGAAGCCTCCTCCGTGGTTTAAACTTATTACTAAAGGGGTGCGTAATCAAACATACGGAATCATATAAAATGAGTCAAGTGCTTGGAAGTAAAAGTATCTGTGAACTGCAATTACCGTACCCCAATTATAGAGAACAAGGAAAATCTATTTATCTCTACATTATTTATAAAACTATTGCTAGTCTTAATATTAGACTTTCTTTAATCAAAGCATTCGGCATTTAAATACGTGACAATTTAAAAAAAAATCATTTAAAAATACCTACAACATACAAGTACGACTTGCCTAAATATGCATGTTGGCTACACTAGAGAAGTATATGTATATTAAAATGGGTTGCTAATAAAAATATTTTTATAAGTTGTCTAAGCCACATTTTTCATAGCACATGATTTTATTTTTCCTAAGAAAATAAAGCTGCAACACTTAAGGTGATTAGGTACTGAAAATGTTGTTTTTTAAATCAGTGTATCTCTTAAACCGTACATAATTTTAAGAACCAAAAAACATATGATATTATTAAGTCTTTTTTGCATATAGTAGTCGATTTCAAAACATAATTAAACATACTTTAATGTGTTAAAAAAATCTTCAAACATACCTCTAAATTCTGTTTCAAAGCAGTTTTTCTCTTCATTAGCATTTGTTGTAGTAATGAAAAATATTCCATAAAATTTCAAATTCCAAAACGCGTTTAATGATCGCTTGTTTTTTGTCAAATAATTAATATTTAATTTTATATATAAATTTATTTGCGTTTTACGACATACGCTCGCTCATTTCCTCGCTGCCCGCACCGCGCCAGTGTTCTGCGGAACGTTATCGAGGATAGACGTGTATCTCTGCTGCTCGCAAAAATAAAATTTGGAAATAAAACTAACAGTGCGAAGAGATGGAAAGCTGCTCATCGAAATCACTTACTTAAGAATATGCAGAATATAGCAAGAAGACGGTAAGAAACTTTATTATTATAAGTAAATAATTTCGTAAATAAATAATGATAGAAATATATTTCTATTGAATTGAATGAATGTTTTCTTACAACTTACTTAGCAACATAATTGAAATTGGTTACCCGAATCTCATCACTCGGCCACATAATTATGAGTACCTACAGTGGGGCCAGCTGTGCTGCCAATACTATTTCAATGTTTTTAGATTAGCGAACAAGCAAATTGCTACTAAATAACTGGATGATACTGCTTCTCGATTGGATATCGAGTAAGTTCCTACCTACTCATCAAAGTCGACTGCCTCCCTGGCACAGATCAGATATTAGTAACCACGAAACGATACATCATTCCCATACAAACGCGTAAATACCTACGTAATTAGCCTCCTAAATTTTGATAATAATCGTAGAAGTACAAGCCTATTTTCTTTTTTTTATGTTAGATATCGACAGACGAGCATTTGATGGTAGGTAATACTTCAGCCATAGAACATCAGTCATTGATGCGCTGTCGACGCGTATTCGGAAATCCTTAGACTGAAACCAAAACGCGCAATATGCACTGTTTTTCCATCTATAAACGGTGGTTCGTTACCCCGTTGGAATTTCGATATACCTCCCACCCGTTCAATGCCCGAAGTTACTAGACGTGGGGAAGACATGCTTACAGAAAATTATAAACATGTCGTCCCGATGGGATTCGAACTCACGACCCGTCGGAATTCTAACAACCGCGCCCATCAAACCTGCACTTAGTAGTTTACTAGTCGTTACTCATAATATAACTTTTATAAGTACATTATACACATTTTATAAGTATATAAAATCGAATATTTATTTTTAGGGGATCCAGAAAAAGTCAAATTGAAGAAGTATCAGGATCTATAGATTGCAATGAAAATGAGTAAGTAGTTTGTATCTAATCTAATACTAGCGATCCGCCCCGGCTTCGCAGTGGTGCAATGTAGATGTAATAAAAAAATATAAAAATAACCTATGTTACTCGCTGATAATGTAGCTTTCTATTGGTAATTTTTTTTTTTAAATCGGTTGAGTAGTTTTTGATTCGTTATGTTTGTATTGACATTTTTAATTTCGTAATATTATCTTTTGAATGGAATGTCCGATTTCAATAATTCAAAAAGTAATCAGCAGGTATTGAAACAGTCTTGAATACGAAAAATTTATTACAAAGGTGTGGATAACATGTTCTGATTTTGATCGGTATTTATATCAACTTTTAAAATATAAAAAAGTAGTTATAGGGATAAAGAACTACAATAGTTGGACATATGGTCTCGCTAAGTTTTTTGTAGATATCTTTACTCTATACTTTATATAAATAGGAAATATTTGTATTTCCTATGTTATGAATAAACTCAAAAACTACTGAACCGATTTTAAAAATTCTAGTATTCTAGTAGTGTATACATACATACGTTGGTACTTTTACATTGCATCCGTGTGTTGCTAGTGTTCTAAAATATTGTCGAAGTTGTTTTTTGTCCTATCGTCAATATTTTCCGGAGCGCATGCGATGAAAGTCATTCTATGGCGATTTTTTTTACACCTTGGGATGGTTATGATGGTTAGAAATGGTAGGGATTTCTAAGGATCTCTATATCTTTTTTTTTCTAGTATTAAATATTGCCTATGATACTCAGGGATAATGTAACTTTTGAACGGAAATGTTAATTTTTGAAATAGGTCCAATAGTTTTTAAGTTTATTCGTTACATACAAAAATACAAATATTTCCTGTTTATCAATTATAATAATTATATATTATTATTATTAATTAAATTTAGATATAGACATAAACTAGTAGTACACCCCGGCTTCGCACGGAAGCAATGTAGATATACAATAAAAAAAAATACTGATATTGTAGCTTTCTATTGGTGACAGAATTTTTAAAATCAGTCGAGCAGTTTTTGAGCATATTTGTTAAAAACAAAAATACAAATCTCTATTTATATGTTATATAGTATATGCTAAAAGCTATGACGGGTATTTTTAGTCATAAAAGTCGTTTTGTCTGTCGTAGGGTCACATCATTTTGATATACATATTATCTCAAACAGCGTTTTCTATGAAAGCTCCCAGACTGCTTGACTTTTTCCGACACTTACAACTATTATCGTTATATTTCAACCAATTTACACAAAATCTTAACAAATTATATATCTAAATCTTCCTCATGAATGATTCTATCTATTCGAACTTCGTGATCATGAAAATCCGCTGTTTTTGAGTTTATCGCGACAGACAGAGAGACGCGGCGGAGGACTTTGTTTTATAATATGTAGTATGAGTATGATAATGGCTCGTTGGCGAGTTCGGTAGAATACCAGCCGTGTGCATCAATGGGTCGTGGGTTCAAATCTCACCGGGACAATATGTTGATTATTTTCTGTAAGCATATCTTCCCCACGTCTGGTAACTTCGGGCATTGAACGAACCACCGTCTCTAGATGGAAATACCGTGAAGTGTAGGTATATTGACTTTCGGACTCAGTCTATGGATCTCGTCTGTCGATATTCGACATAAAAAATCCTATACATCCCTATCCCTACTTCCCTACTATAATATATAATTATATAATATAATATATATAATATAATATATAATTATAAATGCGAAAGTAACTCTTGTCTGTCTGTCTGTCTGTTACGCTTTCACGCCTAAACCACTGAACCGATTTTGTTGAAATTTACTAGACTAGAGCTTGGGAAAGGACATAGGCTACTTTTTACTTTTTACTTTTTATCGCGAAATATAGTCTTGGAGGGGTTGAAATAGGGGATGAAAAATTGTATGGAAGTTCGTTAAATATCGAAGATGATACCATGAAACGTTGTATTTAGGCACTTGATAAGATATAAATAAATATTTGTTCTTGCATTTTTGAAATTTCGACCAATGTGGGGGTGAAATAGGGGATGAAAATTCGCAGGGAAGTCCAACCAAATCTATTAATATATTTACTATACGTATATCTATTGGAATCATTTATACCTATGATTAGTAAAAATGCCGTACAATCAAAGATATCAAAGTAACCAGGGTATCATGAGAGGGATGGTGGTAGTTTTAGAAACAAAAAACGTAGTTTATAAAAATGTATTAAAATAAGCAATTTACAGTTAATCACAGCAGTTTGTATATGTGTTATTTGCAAAGTAAGCATCCTAAAAAATAATATAATATTATAAATGTGAAACTTTGTGAGAATGTATGTATGTTTGTTAATCTTTCACGCAAAAACGAAGGAACGGATTTTGACGAAACTTTACAGTATTATTTTTTATTCATCAGAATAATATTTATGCTATAAAATTGGACAAATTATAACGATGAGTGTCAGTGATTCTGCATTTTCGACAAATCAGATTAATTAGCAGTGATTTCATTTATTTTAGATTTTTTTATTTAATTCAATTTAACAACCATGACCGTATACCATATACCGTATTTAAGTCTTAGTCTAATACCTAACTCTACTACCACTGAGAGATTAATATGTAATATGTAAATGATATATTATATAGCCGCGATCAGAATATTAAAATAGTAAGGAGATTGATGAAAAAATTGCTCGGATAATAAATAAGTTACCCGTAGTACTAATTCTACGCAGACGAAGTCGCGGGCAGAAGCTAGTATTTATATAAATATATGTGTGTTTTTTATGTCAGATATCGACTATATATATGTGTATTTTTTGCAGGTCCAATATTCGGCCAAAACGTTTATGTCAGGACCAGGACGAAAATTCGATGATGTCAAAATAATTCTCCTTATCTCCATCCATTCACTGCAAGTACTTTGCAGTATAGTGTATTTTTCAATTGTATTTCTTTCTTCTTCACTCCGTTGTAAATTTTGTAAAAATAATATTTTATTTTTTTCAAACATTTCTGGATCCATGTCCAGTTTTGTACATTTCTCCCCGTCATTCGAATCATTGCCTTTAGAAAACAGTTGCCTATTTTTCTTTCGATCATATTTTTTCATGCTTGCAAGTTTCTGAAGTCGTCTCTTTTCTGAAAGTTTTATTTTGCCCCTCGGACTACGACCCTGAATCGATTTATAAAGGCTAGATTTCATTTTGTGTGAGTTGAAAGATACAACGGCGGCTTGGCATCTTGTCTGGTAGGAACCTCTGAGGCTCAAATTTATTATTTTTCCTTCAACCAGCTTCGCTATTATTATATAAATATAAAATTATCTATGTAAATGTACATTTTGTTTTAATTAATTATCGATAAAGACTCGTTTTTATTTTGGTATACCATGTGTTTTCTTCACTGCGTTGTAATTTTTGTAAAAAAATAATAAATATAAAATGCTCTATGTCAATGTATTTTTTATTTATTGATTACCGATAAAAAATGGTTTTATTTTGGGGGTTGTTTCCATGTCTCCTACAGCTGTTGATAAATTTAGGAAATACCTACATGTAAAATATTCTATGTAAATGTTTTCTATTAATTATCGATAGAAACCGGTTTTTTGATGTATGTTTCCGTCTCTGACAACTGTTTGTTAAGTTAAATCAATACTTATAAAATTTTCTATGTAAATTTACTTTTTTTATTATATAATTACCGATACAATTCTCTATTAAAATGTTCTTTTTTTATTTATTGATTACCTATGAAAACCGGTTTTATGTTGGGGGTTGTTTCCATTTCTCCTATAACTGTTGATAAGTTCAGTAAATACATGTTAAATATTCTATGTAAATGTACATTTCGTTTTATTTTGTGATATGTTTCCATGCCTCCTGCAACTGTTGATAAATTTAGTAATAATTACCTATAAGATTATCTATGATTTTCTCTTCTCTAAGCTGATGGATGAAAAACGTTTGCATGTGGCTGAGATGAGAATGTTGAGGTGGATGTGTGGAGTGACAAGATTAGATAAGATAAGAAATGAGTATATAAGAGGAAGTTTGAGAGTAGCGCCAGTGAATGAAAAATTGAAAGGTAATCGTTTGGCTTGGTATGGGCATATTATGAGGAGAGATGAAGGGCATGTATCTAAAAAAGTTTTAAATATGAAAGTGGATGGGTATAGGGGAAGAGGGAGGCCAAAAAAGACATGGATTGACTGTGTGAAGAATGATATGTGTTTGAAAGGTGTGACTGATGATATGGTGAGTGAAAGGAGAGAATGGAAAAAGAAAACATACTGCGCCGACCCCAAATAAAAAAAAAAGGGAACAGGGCAGGAAGAAGAAGAAGATTCTCTATGTAAATGTTCATTTTGTTTTAATTAATTATCGATAAAGAATAGTTTTTTTTACACACTTTTTATTAGCTTCACCTGTATGTATGTTTGTAACCGACTTCTTTGGGCGCGATGACAAACAGCCAGATTTCGTTCAAACTTTGTAGATTTATCGAGGACCGATGACAATATACTAATTTGATAAAATTACTAGCGACCCGCCCCGGCTTCGCACAGGTGCAATGTAGATTGTATAGGATTCTAGATTATTTGACAAAAAAAAGCAGGGGTTGGTAATAGAAGAGTGAAAATATAGGGTTGTATGTATTTTTAATACCACCCATCAATAAAAATTAAAAATTCAACCCTTATCACTTAGGGGTATGAAAAATAGATAGTAGCCGATTCTCAGACCTACTGAATACGCATATAAAATTTGGTAAAAATCGGTAAAGCCGTTTCGGAGGAGTACGGTAACTAACATTGTGACATGGAAATTTTATATATTAGATTCCATTTTTCAGTTTGCATAATATGATTTTTGTTAATTTATATAATTTTCATCTATAGTCGATAAGGTAAGAAACTTAATTTTATTTTTTTATAATTTTTCTCTACAGTCGATAAGACAGGACTTGATGTTAATTTTAATTTCCAATAATTATTATCTTTAGCCGATTTCTCTAATATTGACAAATTTTCTAATACTCAGGAGAATTTTAATTCACATCATCATACAAAACAAATAATAGTTTAAAAAAAAACTAAAAAATCACGCTTTTATGAATAAACCAAACTAAAAAGTAAAAACTAAATAATAGTTTAAAAAAACTAAAAACAAGCTTTTTATAGAAAACCAAACTAAAAAATAGAAAATAAATTTTAGTAAATTTAAATTAAGAATAGTGTTAAAAATTTCAATAAATATGAATTAATAATAGTGTAAATAAAATAATAAATAAAAAGCGTTGGGTACATGGTGTCAATAGTTATAAATATTTTATTGACAGACTAGCAACACTACCCGGCTTCACACGGGTGCAATGTACACAATATACACAAAAAATAGCCTATGTTACTCGCTGATAAATGATAATGTAGCTTGCTATTGGTGAAAGAATTTTTAAAATCGGTCCAGTAGTTTTTGAGTTTATTCATATCATACAAACATACAAAAATACAAATCTTTCCTTTTTATAATATTAGTATAGATATGAGTAGAGTGATTATCATTTTGATAATATCCTAAAAAGCACCCCACGCTTTTTTTAAAATAAAATATATTTTTTTATTTACACTATTATTAATTTATATTTATTGAAATTTTTAACACTATTCTTAATTTAAATTTATTAAAATTTATTTTCTATTTCTTAGTTTGGTTTTCTATAAAAAGCGTGTTTTTTGTTTTTTTAAACTATTATTTATTTTTTATTGGTATTCCATGTTTTTTTTTATGTTAGATATCGAGTTCTTATATAAGATAGATTCACTTGATGGTAGGTGATACCTCAGCCACAGAACATCAGTCAATGATGCGCTATTGATCTAGTTACTTTATACTTCGAGCATTCGGAAAACCGTAACTTAGAATCGAAACGCGCAATGTGCACTTCATGGTTTTTCCATTTATGAACGATGGTTCGTTACTCGGTCGGAATTTCGATATTCCTTCCACCCGTTCAATGCCCGAAGTTACCAGATATGGGGAATACATGTTTACAGAAAATTATAATCATGTCGTTCCGGTGAGATTCGAACCCACGACCTATCGGAGCGCACGGCAGGTGTTCGACCAAACGTGCCAATGAGTCCGACTTTATATTATATAAATAAACTAGCAACACGCACCGGCTTCACACGGGTACAATGTAGATGTAGTATACACACTATATTACTCGCTGATATTGTAGCTTTCTATTGGTGAAAGTATTTTTATCGAAATAATAATAAAATATACTTATATTGAAATCGGTCCAGTAGAATTTGAGTTTATTCATAACGTACAAAAATATAATTCTTAATATTTAGTAAATCATTATTTACTAATATATTTTACTATGCTTATATTTATTTATGTTATTAACTATATTCATCATGCTACGATGTTAATTTAACATAAAATGTAACTACTTCTTAATATTAGTGGATGATTAATAGTCCTATTTTATTTATGTCATTTTCTAAACTACGTTTTTCGGCTCCCTAACGCAATGCTATCGCGATGTTTCGGTGCGGGGGCTAGCGGCTGGCGGGAAGGGAAACGTTAGGCCACGCCTAAACGTACAAGGTCAATCTCCTCTCTGAGCGTCTTAAGATAAGTTTCATGTAGAAAATAGTTAAAGGATAGCATCTCCCAACCCGTTCTAAAGTAATTTCAGATAACATCATACCAATAACTCGTCCCACAACTAAATATAAATAAAGAATTATATTATGGTTATTTGTGTAAAATACCTGTTAGGAATTGACAAGGTACATATAAAATTAATTATGAACACTAAGGAAAGTCACTGGATGTAAATTACTCATCTATCTATCTGTATAAAATATTATGTTGTAGTGCTGTTCAATATATTTATTGATGTGGTGGCGTTCACTTATCATCAAATGATCTACCGGCCTAGCATGACAACCGCGACAAAATTTTGTCGACCGTTTTCTCGTGTTTTAATCGATTATTTCTTTACTTCTTCCGGGTCTAACGTGACAATTACACTTAAACCTTTTAATATCAACAATAGATATATTTGTCGACCGAGATATCTTTTCTATCAAAATTGTGTATGCCGAGATATAATATATCTTAGTTTGTCTTCTCTCGTCCGCGAGATATCTCGTGGCGGTCATGCTAGGCCGGCCCGGTCACCTGATGCCATAAAAAACATATTTATCGCTTAGTTTCGGTATAAAATACTGCTATTCATCATATGACATGGGTGAAGGACGTATTTGACATTATTTTCCGTTTCCAATTTTACATATAAACATTTTTCCTTAAAACGGCAGAATAGATAATAATTAACGAGCATAGTGTGTGCAAACTTTTATCCACTTATCACTGTGTATACTCGTTTCACTTTGACCATGCCAGCGACCAAAGCTCTCTTCGAAACGGAAACCACAAGACAATTTGCCTTGTCACTGTGGCACTAGGCTTTAATTTGTAGTCTGTGGCACTACGGTTAATTGGTTGTGGTCATGTTCAACGGCCACCTTGTGGTCATAATTCGAAACCGTTGCAAATATAGCTAATTGAAGCAGCTAGCAACCATAGAGCAAGAAAGTAAGTAACCGTGGTCGCGGCAGACTGAAAGATGACAGACATTAGACAACGGTTGCTGAAAAGCATCCGAAACGTCGGCATAAATAATATAAATAATAAATTGCATTTTAATCCGTTATAAAGTATGTTATTTAAATATGTGATACTCGCGTTAATAAAAGACAATATCCTCTGTACGTTGCCATACTTTACCACTAATTTATCTATTTTACCCGGGAATTGAACCCAAGATCTCCAACGCATTAAAGCTCACCCAAGAAGACGATGTATCCATTAAAACTATCTAATTCAAATGCAAATACTATTCTCAAGAATGTTCAAGCGATCATGTAGTTTCAAAATGTCTTCTTCAAACATGTTTTTGCAATTGAGCTGACCACATTTAAATATAAATGAACCAAGATAAACGCTGGGATAAGGAGTGGAACATACGCTTGAATTATGCTTAAGGATACTTTGAATAGACAGGCTTTATACAAGGATAAGGGACTTCGATTTTATACAACTGTATGTGAAAATATTCCGAATGGCTGTTACCATCATTGACTATTACGATAGCTATAAAAAATTACTATGTTTATCCTCTATACGCTCTTAAGCTATTCATCAGATTTTTATGAAACTTTAATGAGTTGTTCTGCATACGCACGCATTTTATACTTTACATGGTGCAACGCATTTCGTACGAATATAATTAAGGAAACTATTATATGTAGTATAAAAGAATTCAACGTCAGCAACGTATCACTTATCGCTATAGTTTAATAGCCTAGTAATATAATTATTATATACGAGTACAAGTAACATAGACTTCTTTGTGTGTTTAGTACATATATATTGTACCCGTGCGAAGCCGGAGCGGTTCGCTAACGTATGTCAATAAAAAATTTAAAGTATCTTAACTTTACATGAGAACATAATATGCAACTTACAAACAGCGATACTTATATCGTACTATCGATAAAGATCCCTAAATTGCTTTGAGACGGTACATCCCCAATCCTCTAAAAACTACGCAAAAGCCTCCACGTAGCAAGTTCCGATAAAAACTATCTATAAAAACATTATTTCATAATAAATGTTATAAAACTAACATGCATAGCGAATAGCAACAAACTCGTTCAATTAAAACCTGCTCAGATGTTTAAGTACGGTGCCTTTGAAGTCAATGTCCAGTAGTCACTATTATAATCGCTCCTCGTAATTAACAGTTCTCGTTCTCTTGGAGATACAGGCACTTATTATTGTTTATTTACAATATTTCCACCGTAAACTTTAATGAATATAACTTTTAAATGCTGATTAAAGTAATGTTGAATTATGTTTGTTATATTTTTATGTTTGGTATCGGTGGATGAGCATAATGCTCTGATTGAAAAGGAAATGTGAAAAATATATTGAATTATATATCTTCTCATATTCAAAGGCCGGCAACGCATCCTCAAGAACCCTGGTTTGCGGATGTCCATTCCATGGACGGCGCGCGCGCGGTAGTCGCTTACCATCAGTTGTACCATCTGCCCGTTTTCCTCCTAGAGGAGGATTTTTTTTTATATTAGAATATAAAAAAAAATCAAATCATATTTTTATTTAGGTAACACAAGTACACTTATGAACGTCAGTAAAAAAATATTAAATGCTTCTAATTTTGCAATTACTGCTAGTTCTCAAATCAGATCGCAAATATTTATATGAATATTTTTTTATAGTTTTTGAATAAACCAACATATATATAAACTTTTACGTAACAAGTTATTAGCATAACTTAATTCGAATAACACAAAAACAATAAAAAATGTCCATTAGTATTCACATGCAAACGTTACAAACCTTTAAGGAAATTGCATCTATATGCATATTTGCACACGCACTCATGCGCATATGCATGCAAATAGAAATATGCATTAGCATAAAATAACCGTGCCAAAGTTATGGATGTGATAGCAATTTATTTCCATTAAATTCTCTATCAATACTAATGTTTTCGTTCCAAGAGATATATTTTTATAATTAATTTATCTTTTTGAATATTCAAGCAATTAGCAATACGATAATTTCTGTCTGAATATTTTTAGAATGCAAATTCAAATAGCATTGGCGATATTGATATATTATATGACTTTGGTAAGCTTTCATCATCTCTAGTATTTCTACCAGATTTAATTCAAAATTATTTTTGAATTTAATTTAGGTGTACACTCATAAAAATATACATATTAAATGCTTCTAATTTTACATTTACAGCCATTTCTCAAACTGGGTCGACATTTTTATAATTTTCTATAAGCATGTCTTGCCCCGTCTGACTAGAAGTGCGCGTTTCGGTCTCAGTCTATGGATTTCCGAAAACTCGAAGTAAAAATTAGTTCGACGGCGCATCATTGACTATTGTTCTTTGGCTGAGAACAATAGTCAATGATGCGCCAACTTTGCGCCTGAATTGAACCTACCATCCAATGAACCTAATGCGCTTCTGTCGCTATCTAACATGAAAAAAATCCCAGCTACGGATAGTTACAGAATAACATACTTGAGCTAAGATGTTGAACTGGTTTATCAACCATAATAAATCAAATTTCTTCTGAATATCGGAATGCCGTGGGAGCTGTTGCGACACTTAATTAGTTTCTCGTGATCTACATCAATAATTATAAGCATTTGTAACGGTGAAAGTGAACAATTGTTTCGTTCGAGGGCCATATTTCGATATTTTGCTTACGATATAATCGATTTTCCACCGATGAAGAAAGTTATCGAATTATAAAGTCACGGATCATCGATCGATATTGTGTTGTGTTCGATTCATTCGATAAATATTTATTTTCAAGTCAAATTTTAATTGTTATAAATTCCTTCGTTTATTGGTAACATTTTTAGTTAAAAAAATACAATTAATTACTTTATGACATACTATGATGACACAATAATATAAAAATGCTGTATTGTATTTTGGTGTATGTATGGATGGACTGCACTATTCCAGCAATGTGCAGTCAGTTTTAAAAGCTAAATTCATTCCGTCGTCATCACAGAATTGAGCCTTTTTTACCTAATTCGTGATCGTCACTATCTTGTAAATTGGATATCTTCTTATTATTATTTTTAAAATTAAATCTACTTTTGTGTTTGAGTAGACTTTATTTGGGCCTACATCTGTACACCTAAAACGCAATATCCCCCAATAATATCCTTCTAGTTTAAATGCCGCCAAGTAAAATATCAAGAGTCAAGTACCGTATGCTACGATTAGGTTAACAATGTTTATATCATTTTTGTTTTAGATTTCAAACGTGCTCCCTTGTTGGTAAACTTACTTGGTCACTTGACATCAATCATAGATGTAATTTCGACTATATTTTACTACGAGCACCCGGAAAAAAAATTCTGAGTTCCCAATCAGGCATATACGTATAATATACGTAATCCAATATGGCAGACACGTTTATTTATTCTATTTCACTGATCATTTTTCTCTACAGACAAGAAAGTAAGCCCTTCTATGCCCTGCCCGACCATCAAATTTTCTTTTTTTTAATCTTTTTTCCCGGGGATCAGAACCAGGATCCTACGTTGCTAAACACACCGCTATCACCGATTCTGTTACCACTGAGCCACGGGGGAGGCAAGCAAGCAAGGCAAGTCGGGTCAGCATCCGGAAAACCATCTAAATAATAACAAGAAAAATAAGCGGAGAGCTCTGGGGAATTCCTTGTACATATGTATCTTAGATGGTATGGCTTTTTATTGCGTCCCGAGACGCTATTATATAACATCATAAGTCTAAACAGCTTAGTGGAGGTAGTAAAAACTCTTCTTTATAAAGCTATGACGGAAGATATATGTTTATTTTATGACTAAGACTACTAATAAAGATATATGGAATGGCTGGGATTTTATGGTACCTACGTTTAAAGGTCTATTTAACATTATATTGTCGATTATCCGTTTTAATAAACGTAAGTAATGTCCAAATTCCGTTCCAACAAAACATTAGACCCACAAACCTTAGAAACGCGCATCTATTTAGGTTAAGGTTTAAATAATATTTATTCTTCATTAAGACAAATACAGTCACTTACATGAAAGATATTTTAATACTATGTAATGGTCTACGGCGACCTGAATTTACAATAAAGCTTTTAAAACTATGCATGCACGAATGTATACAAAGAAATTAACACAAAACAAATTTTGTAACCCATAATATGTATGAAGAAGAAAAAATATTAATATTTTGTAAGACACAAAATTTTTAATAACGAATAATCATTTAAAACATACTTGGCTAGTTCAGTGTTAAACATACCAAAAGATTTAGCATTTTTAATATGTATCCGTCTACGTAGGTACCTACTTATTTTTAACTGTTTAAATTAAAAAAACATTTGACAGCATATTATTAATGTCTTATATCACCTGACTATGTATTACATGTAACAGTTGAACTAAAATCTCGACTAATTGTCGCCCGCGGCGTCGCTTGGAATCCAGGATGTTACGGTAGCTAACTGTGGCTACGCGCTAAGTGGATTACACTTACCCTATTACGTGCTATTAACTCATGCGCAAGTTTTAATTATCATGCCTTAAGGAAAAAGTATTTAAGGCCTATTTCAGCTATACTTTTATAAATATATATGAGGTTTTTATTGATAGGTAAAAAACAATTTGGATTTCTAGATTGTACATAATATCCCCTTCGCACCTTGTAAAAATATTTTTTAGTAATTAAAAGATATATTACATTATTTTTTTATATAATAAAAGAGAATATACTCGCCGACTCTCTGATATGAAAAGGACAGGGCGGGAGAAAGAAGTCGACAGAACATCGTCAATGATGCGCTGTCGATCTACTTTTTACTTCGGGCATTCGGTAATCCATAGACTAAAACCGAAACGCGCACTTCACCGTTTTTCCATCTATGACCGGTGCAGGTGGTTCGTAACCCGGTCGGAATTTCGATATTCCTCCCACCCGATCAATGCCCGGAGTTACCAGACGTAGGGAAAACATGCTTACAGAAAATATAAACAAGTTGTCCCGGTGGGATTCGAACCCACGCGCCACGAGCCATCGATGCGCATGGCAGGTGTTCTACCGAACGCGCCAACGAGGCCGTCAAACTGAGATAATTTAAGAGCTATCACGAACAAGTACAAGTTATTCTATCGCAGAACAGCAAACGCTGGCAAAGCACTTGCAAGCATTCTGGTGTTGCGGATGTCTATGGGCGGCGGTAATCACTTACTACCATGTTAGCCACCAACCCGTTGGCAGATATCTATAAAAAAAGAATGCTTTTGAAGACCATTAATTAAATATTTACTTTCTTGTTATCGAATGACTCGACGAGTTGATAGAGAAACTCAACTATTAATCAAATAGTGTACCGCTACTCGATATACAATGTTTTGTTATTGAAGACGACAAATATTAATGATGCCAAGTCATATTCTACTAAAGAGAGAGAGAGAGAGAGAGAAAACATTTATTCACTGTCACATATAAAAATACATAATTTCATACACAACACATTTTTTTTTTTTTTTTGAGCAACTGACAGCGAAAAGGCAAAGGACTCAACATATTGTGGTAAACATTTTTAACAACATTTACCACGTTGGTTTTCAGCCTTTGCCTTAAGAGTCACGTCACGGAATGTCAGACGTAAAAACTGACTAAACATAAAAAATAAACTAACAACAAACAAAGAGAAAAAAAAGTACAAAAATACAATACAATATTCGTAATATAATCTTCATTAAGATGCGGCTTCGCACGGGTGCAATGTAGATGTTAAGATACACAAAAAAATATAGCATATGTTACTCGCTGATAATGTAGCTTTCTATTGGTGAAAGAATTTTTAAATTCGGTCCAGTAGTTTTTAAGTTTAGTCATAACATACAAAAATACAAATCTTTTCTCTTTATAATTTTAAATATAGATACAGATTTAGGTATTAAGATGAAAAAAGGTTAAGGAGTGTACATAAATATGTACAATATTATATAGGTAAGTTCTTCTACTTTTGTCTCGGCAAAAAAAAACATAAAATATGTATATTCTAACTCACGGACCTAACAAATATTTAGGTTTATTCTTATATCAATCCGTTACTTATATACTTTATCTTCCGATTATATTATGTACGTATATACGCACTTGTGCACGCACGGCTTCGCACGGATCTAATGTATAATATAAAATTATACATTAGATATTTTTATTTTTTATAAAATATTTTTTAAATCGGTCGAGTAGCTTTTGAAAGAAATCATAACAAACCAATAAATCTTTCATCTTCATAATATTAGTATAGATATAGATAAATAACATTCGACAATATTGTACTGTTTTGCGGACGGCACAGCAGACGCACAAAATGGAATACAAAATAAAATGCATTATTTACAAATATATTTTAGCACACATCTCTACAGAAATGTCTTTGTACAGGATCGACCCTGGCAGGTACTAAAGCATTTAAAATTTCTTAAACAAATACAATATGTTCCTGCGAACAAACATGCAGACTTCGGAGAAACTATTATGAAATTGACTTCACTATTTGTGCGAGCTATTAGTACACTGTCGTAAACCTGAAAATATTGTATATCTAACTAAATGAAATATATTTGTAGAATATAATTATTGGTTGGATTGTTAGTGAATTATTAACTACTAGCAACACGCCGCGCCATCACACGGGTGCAACGTAAATGTACTATACACAAATTATGTTACACGCTGATAATGTAGCTTTCTATTGGTTAAAGAATTTTTAAAATCGGTCCAGTAGTTTTTGAGTTTATTCATAACATACAAAAATACAAATCTTTATAATATTAGTATAGATAAGAAGAAATATTTGTTTGTTACGAATTAACTCAAAAACTACTCGACCTATTTTAAATTTTTTTTCAGCAAGCTACATCATCAACGAGTAATTTATGTAGGTTTTTGTGTATAATATAAATACTGCAAATGTGTGAAGCCGGGTCATATTACAAGTTATTCATAACTGTGTTGTTGATTGTAAATTATATACTGTAGCAATTTTTGATATAGCGCTCATACTAACTGAAGACTCCAATAATGGTCTAATTATAATATCTAATTATATAATTGGGCATGTAGAAAGGATGGATGAAAGTAGGGAAATGAAAAAGATTTATGAAACTGGTGTGAGTGGGAGAGTCGGGAGTGGTCGACCTAGGCGAAAGTACCTCGATCAGATCGGGGACGTTCTGCAAAAGGGCCAGATCAAAAGTACTCGTCGAGTGTGTATGAAAGCATTGATGAAAGTAGAAGAAGCGAAAGTGGTATGTAAGGATCGGAGCATATGGAATTCCGTGATCTCTGCCTACCGCAATAGGAAAGAGGCGTGATGTATATGTATGTATGTATGTATAATATCTTATCTGAAAACCCATCCTAACACTTTCTCTTCTCCTATCGCTGACTAATAATGCACACAAATGTCTCATAATTATCTTCACTTTCATTACCTTTTCTAAAGGATGTTTTTGTTGAGGTGATTACGGTAAATGGTAGACTGGACCGACATCGTAAAGTTTAACTTTGAGGCCCCATATTGAGAGAGGCATTTCAGGCCTTTTTTATAGTTGTTAGATAATATAATTTTGTATCGGTATCCAGAATTTCTTGTTAGTGACATTTTCTTTCTTAATTTTTATCCACTACTAAAAGCTGATATATGTTTTACGATGTATGAATAAAATCTATATTTTCTGTTACATTTTAACTGTAATATTTTATTATCATCTGAGCGATTTAATTTTTAAAATATTGTATTGTTTTACATTCTTTATAGACTTACACATAATATATCTCGGAGTATTCCAAGAAATAATATTAAGAAAAAAAATTAGGATCTAAGTAAGAAATATCAATCTAAATCCTTTCCTTTGGGGCCTCATTCTGTTGAAAAATTCCACAGTAAACAAAATAGTGAAATTTTTTACGACTTAATTTGAATGTATAATTAGCATAATCTTGTCACAGATCTAAATATTTGATCGTAAAAATATCCTGGCCGGGCATTTATGGCCGAAATGACGTCTCTATAATGTAGATCATAGTCGTTCAATTCATCTTAATTTGTTATTAGTAATAGTTAAATATATGTTGACGGCCTATAGACACAAAACAACAAATACAAGGAAAACTTTACTTTAATTTGTGACAATAATTGGTCTTAAAATTACTCTAATTTGCGCATTTTCGTGAATAATAAACTTGTTTTATATTACCAGCCTAGGGTTTAAAATAAATGATTTTCATGTCTAATAATAGGCGATCATAACTTTTAAGTTTTTGTTTTAATTCTGTATCTATAAATATTTGGTTTCAAAAAAAAGATAACATAGATATTTCTTGCAGGTAGAAATAATTTCGATTCAAATATATTTTAAAATGTATAATGAAATAAAGTTGAATTGATTTCATTTGAATACTCGTATTATGGAACGTCCGGATATCCGATGTAAATAAAAACATTCGAAATCGTAAATGCAACCAATATCAACGTATCGAATTATATCCGATATTCGAAACAGCGCATCACTAAAGAATTGACAGAACTAAAACTATGGGGAAAAGCAGATGCTTGAGGTATATTAAATTGAGATATACATTAATAATTATGAATAACTTTTATTTCTTGTACAAAATCTTTTTTTGTTCCCTGTGTCCAATATCCCATCCATAAAGTGTGAAGTCCCGTATACAGGACTGGGATACAAGAAGTAAGACAAGAAGGAAGGGGTGGATTTTGATGACTTGTATATTTTTCGAAAGTTACTGAGAAGGCTGAACCCAACTACCACTCCAAAATCCAACTCGCAGGCAATTCAAATTCAAATTCAAAATCACTTATTCATTTAGGTAACACAATATACACTTATGAACGTCAGTAAAAAATACATATTAAATGCTTCTTATTTTATATTTAATAATACATTTATAAAAAAAAGGGGTTCCATAGACTGAAACTGAAACGCGCTATATGCACTTCACGGTTTTTCCATCTATGAACGGTGGTTCGTTACCCGGCCGGAATTTCGATGTTCCTCCCACCCGGTCACTGTCCGAAGTTACCATACGTGGGGAAAATATTCTTACAGAAAATTATAATCATGTCGTCCCGGTGGGATTCAAACTCACGGCCCATAGATGCGCACGGCAGGTGCTCTACCGACGCGCCAACGAGCCCGCCACAGATTGCCTTTCACAAATAGCGACTTTGACATGTAAATGCTTGAGTGCACAGATCAGATTAAACACTATTAATAGCTAAAGTCTAGTTACCTGATAGCTCCTTGTACGTTATATCATCCTGGTATTAGTTAACACGTTTGACCTACTAACTTTGAAATTAAAAATCATATGTTTTTCCTTACGAAACGTAACGTAAGTGAAAACAATTACTAGTAATTCACGACAGCGCATAATTTATTGATGTTTGTACCTGTTGTAGACAACGGCGGATCCAGGGGGGGGGGGGGGTCATGGGGTCATGACCCCCCCCTGAGCTGGTTCCAGGACTTAGGTGAACCACTAATTGAACATAATAATTTTATTTATATATTTTGTCACCATACAGATTTTATATAACAACATACCTTCAATATTTAATTAATTTAAAATAATATAATAACTTTGTATGATGGCAAACGTTTGGGAACGAACGCATCGAAATTTCGAAAATTATGTTTTAGTCCACACTACCTGTCAGTGTAGCGACAGCAGAAAGGTCATTCTCTACGTTGCACAGAATTAAATTTATGTGTTAAGTTTTTCAAGTGTACAATAAAGAATAAATATTTTTAAGTACAGTACTTACGTACACTAATAAAATACCTACTTTTTACTTGTATCTATTGTTATCAAAATTAAATTATAAGTTCTTGACTTGACCACGACTATGTGACCCCCTCCTGGCGCCAAAGCTGGATCCGCCCTTGGTTGTAGATCATAACTACAAATGAAAAAGCTGTTAACGCGCGAAAATAATCCATCTTCTATCATAAGAGGGGGAGGTTCACTTGAAGATAGGCCACAGAAAACCAAACCGGTGTTATTTTTACTTCAATGGATTAATTGTGTGAAGAATTATTTGTGTTTGAGGAGTGTGACTGATGATATGGCGAATGAGAGAATCGATAAAGAGAACATACTGCGCCGACTCCAAATAAAAAAAACAGAGCAGGAAGAAGAAGACTTCGATTATTCATTTCAAAGACTGAAACCGAAATGTAAAACCTATAAACCGAATTTCCGTGTATGACAAAAGGTTTATATGAGCATTACATTTTTGGAAATGTTTTTTTTATAAAATTCAGTCACGTAAATTATTTCTATTCCTTATTTTGATGTAGTTGTAATTCTATCTATTAGATTTTACATCATGTTAGGAGTGGGCGTTAATTCAACAAGCAGCTTTTTTTAGCAGCTTTTCTAATGTTAACTTACTTGCTTTTCGTTTACCGCAAAAGCCGCTAAATATATTAACTGTTTTATTCAACGATTTTCGAACGCAACGCGTGGATTACCTCAACGAACATTCAATGAGTAGTCGCTAACTGCAAAACAGCTAATAAAATTAGCTGCTTTTTTAACAGCTTATCAGTTTGTAATTAGCAGTTTCATTTCGTTAACACAAAAACCGTCAACGACCCAACTCTACTTCATGTGGTACATTCATTATGGAATCTGAATAAAGTAGATATTGAAATCGCGTGGTGATCGGAATGAGAAATAGCGTGACATGATATTGAAGGAAATCGTTTTAGTTGATTTCTAACTCATTCATGTCATTGTTGCACATGTGAAATGACTTTGAATTGTATCGACTATTCCATTCATGCTATTAATTTTTTATTGCTAAAGCGATTTAGATTAACAAAATATGTTATGTTTTATAACTTATTTGCGAGATAACTTGTTATTTGCAAAATACCACTTTGTAGCTTTGCGAGGGTATAATGAAGGAAAGTTTGAAAATGTCTAAAGGTTTACAATAAAAAAAAATAATCAAAATTGATTTTTATTTCGGATTTAAAAATTCTTTCAATTATTAAGAATTTCGATTATAGCCCTTTTAGATATTTTAATGAAATCAATAAAAATTGATGCGATAATATGGTAATATTATACCTATTTAAAATTGTAAATAATTTTAAATTGGTTACGAATCAAGCGTTCGCTTTCATCTCTCCCGTCGCGTCGCCGACTACTCTGTAAACGCCATTCGAGTCGGTATCGTTTTTTCATGAAATCTTACAATATGACGATAATTGTATTAAAGCAGAAATGTCGCTCTCTATATTATTACAAATTATACAAACTGCTAATAATATAAACGCCTTATTAGTTATTTTACAGCAGATATCGACGAAAATGGATCGATTGAAGGTACATTCAATGATGCCAGATATTTACTTGAGCATTAAATAATTCTAGACTACGACCAAAACGAACAATATTTTCAAAGCCACCCTGAAATTTCATAACGAAAAACACGTTTTTTAGAAATCAAGCGGGATTCCAATCCGCGACCCATCGCAGGTACTACCCAATGCGCCAACAAGCTCACAGCTCAATTACCAGATGGCAAAATCGAAGTTATGCAGCAAGTCATCTAGCAATTATCGAGTTTCTCCTACAACTCATTTGAAACAATAAAGAACTTTCTTTCCATCAAATTGTGAACAATATGTATTCTATTCAGAGCTATTCTCACGGGAACCTCTTCAGCCATAATTAACGTTGATTGGTCTTTGTTTCCTGGTCATCAGAGCTATGGGAGTTTTGCGATTATGACGTAATTTCATTTTTTATGGAAAACTTACTTCAGCTCGCGAACAGAGAGTTGTCGCTTTTCTTCTTCCGTGGCTCACTAGAATACGCGTTGTTTTGGCACCGGAAGTTGTTGATGGAAGGTGGAAGGGCAAAGGTTACTAATCAGCCTGTTTATAACTTATTAATAGTGTCTAGATTATTATTATCATTGTTCATTTTTTATTTTCTTTTTAATTAAAATTTAAAATCAAAATTGTAAAAAAAACCTAACTTCAGTTTTATTGTAATCTAGTTTATTTTCTTTTGTTATGGAAGAGCTGAGCATCCTGACACAAGTATTTATTATGTACTTAAAAGGGTGCTCAAATCTTATCTTTTTATTGATGTTTTTTGATAATGAATAAACAATATTTTATTTTATTTTTGTTAAAAAAAATGATCATGATCAAAGTCATTGCAACTGACTCAGAAATTGTGATGCCATGCCCAGTAAGGTATAGATAGAGTGTAAAATAACATACTGTCCAATTTTGAGGTTTCATCTCTGAAACAAATTTTCCTTTTGGATTTTAGACAGATAAATTGAAACATGTAAACTAATATTATATAGAGATTTGTTTGGTTATTACGATTTAACTCAAAAACTACTGGACCGATTTTAAAAATTCACCAATAGAAAGCTACATTATCAGCGAGTAACATAGGCAATATTTATTGCCAAAAATCATTAGATATCTTTTTTGTGTATAGTAAGTACATAGCTACATTTCACCCTTGCGAAACCGGGGCGTGTTACTACTTTTTATAATCTACTAGTGGACCCCGCAGACGTTGTTCTGCCACAATTTTGGCTTCGAAATTATATAATTATTCTTAAAGAAAAAAGATTTTCCCGCTTTTCTGTTGAAATTTTTCCTGAATTTTGCGTTAAACCTCACGGAGCCCGAGACCTTTCCAACGAATGCAAAACCGTGGAAATCGATTCGTGCGTTCTGGAGTTTTAGTGTCAGGAAGGAAAACCCGACTTATTTTTATATAGTAGATAAGAAAGAAACGTGTAGCTTCAATAAATAGTTTTAAATGTTCGTATTTGTATTACACAATTTGTAAAATTTTGATGTTTTAAAAAAATAACCTAGTTACTCGGCGACTTTTCTCAAGCAACATTTCGAACTGGCGGTAGCTTTAAAAGCTGATTCAAAAATAATGGTAAAGTTTACTTGAATAAATTTATATTTGAATTTAAATAAAATACTGTATACCGGATTAAAACGCGATTTATTATTTAAATTATTTATCCCGACGTTTCGGATGCTTTTCAGCAACCGTGGTCGCGGGAGACTGAAAGATGGATAAATAATTTAAATAATAAATCGCGTTTTAATCCGGTATACAGTATTTTATTTAAATGTGTGATACTCGCGTTAATAAAAGACAATATTTTATATTTGAATTATAATTTTTGAAGATATTGTCAGTTTGTAAATATTATATGAATTAATTTACTTATTTTTTATTCTCAGGTAAGTCCCTGTCCAACACCTTGTTTATCCAGTTATGCGACATGAACTTTAAGGTATGATTTATATAAAAAATATAATAATTCAAAATTTATTAAACATTGAGTTTTTATGAAGAATATTTTTTGATTTATATTAATTAAGCATCAAGTATAATTAAAACATTATGAAGCAATCTAGCAAACACTTTTTAAGATAGGTTTAGATAGTAACCTACTAACATTTAACATTTAAAAAAATTAACATACAATACTATGACAGGATCTACGCCGACAGATAAGTAAATGCCACAGTTGATGTGATCAACAGTGACTCAATATTTGAATACCGCAATCCAGCTTACGATCTACAGCATTTTTAATATTTGATTTAACAGACTATCTTAATCATGCTGTTAAAAAGGTATGTGTGTACTTATGTATACGCGTTAGAAGTTATACTTCTTTGGCGTCTGAAGAAAATTTTTAAAAAACAAAACTGCAGTAAATATCGAAGCAAAATGTTAAAATCAATGAAATTCTATTCTGTAGCCAACTTCATCATGTCGTTTTTTTGGGACATCGTGCGCGCGCAGGTCACCTGTAGCCAACTTCATACTGTTAATTTTGTGTCACAGATGCGCGCGCATCTTAAAATTTCACTCTCATCATTTTTTCATAACGCGCCTAAAGAAGTATAACTTCAAAAATGTATATATCATCTGTTTATATTTATTTAGAATACAGTCGTAGCTCTTAACATTTTAATATACTTAATCCATTGTTAAGCCTTTATGTTAGATATCGACAGACGAGCCTGAGGTTCGCTTGATGGTAGGTGACCTCAGCCACAGAACATCAGTCAATGATGCGCTATCCACCTACTTACTTCGAGCATTTGGAAATCCATAGACTGTTGTTCCATCTATTAACGTTGGTTCGTTACCCGGTCGGAACATTCCTCCCACTTGTTCTATGCCGCAGATACCAGACAGCTGTTTGTCAGCTGGGATTCGAACCCACGACCCATCTATGCGCACGGCAAGTGTTCTACCGAACGTGCCAGCCGAAACCCGTCAAATTGTATGTTGTATGTGGAAATCGAATTTAATTATTTATATACCTACATACTCGTAAATAACAATTTTAATATAATATTCTATAATAATTTCTACGTTGAGAACAATAAATTTGATATTTAATTATGTAAAAAAAATATATCTATTTATTACTTAATACTTATTGTAAGATGTACCTAATGACAAATAGAAAGAGTATCTATAATCTATATACATAATATATTTTAAAGTATTTGAAAACATTGACCACTAAAAGTTATAATATGCTCTTTCATAGTATTTCTTAATATCATTAAATTAATCTTTACTATATTTGTGCATAGACCTTATTCCGTAGTAGTAAGGTTGAAATTAATCTATCAATTGGATAGTCGCGGTCAAACACCGCTAATGTTATGATAGGTAACGGGTGTTAAGGAAAAATGTCGGAAGCGTCACGAATTGCAATAGTTTGCTGTTGTAGTATTATATTATATTGTGTAACTTTGTTTGCGTTCTCTGATGGGTTGAATAATATAGCTTTACATGATTTTTGTTCACAACCAAAATACTATACCGAAAACGAAATAAAAACGAAGAAGACGCGCATTTTCTTAGGGTTTTCCCGGCCTTGCACATTTACTCTGTGGTGTTGTGGATGTCTATAGGAACTGGTGATCATTTACCATCAGGCGTATTCGTTAGAACACCTGCCGTACGTATCGATGAATCGTGGGTTCGAATCCTACCGGGACGACATGTTTATAACTTTCTAATGCTTTTAATGCATATTTAATGTTTTCCCCACGTCTGGTAACTTCGGGCATTGTTCGGGTGGGAGGAATATCGAAATTCCGACCGCGTAACGAACCACCGTTCATAGATGGAAAAACCGTGAAGTGCACATTGCGCGTTTCGGTTTCAGTCTATGGATTTCCGAATCCGAAGTAAAAAGTAGGTCGACAGCGCATCATTGACTGATGTTCTGTGACTGAGGTATCACCTACCATCAAGTGAACCTCATGCTCGTATGTCGATATCTGACATAAAAAAATAAAAAATATAAAAATCCTTCATAAGTCGAAGACTCTATAACTGAAATTTTTTGGCCTCTCCCTTAAAGTTCAACTTACAAAGGTTCTGCATTATGAAATTTATCAAGAATTTGGCGGTAAGGTTAACCCCCCACGTAGCCACCAAGCCTTCAATGATGTATTGCCATAAGTTCTTGGATTCGTGTCAATATTGATGACACGATCAGCATTGTTGTGTACTGAGAAGTGTTACTTCCGAGACCATTGTTCGATCAAATTACCCGGTCAGTTCACATTGGCATCATGAAGAGTCAATTTACAAAAGTCTCACTATTTTTATACGCAAATCATACTTCCAAACGAGTGTGTGTAATTTTCTCTTGTCTGTTGATATCTGTATTTTTTTTGTACTTAAACTTTTGTAAAGAAGAGTTTTTTTGTAAATCGTAAATAAATGGTTTTCCGAACGTTTAAATAGCTTACGTAGGTTGAACATTAAGAGATACATAATGTACTAAAGAATTAAACTTATTCAAAAAGTCCAGGCAAAAGACAGATCACTATTTTCTTACTATTCTAAAGTTGACCGCCATTTTTATCATTTCAATATTACTTAGTTTATTTGTGAACCTATAAATATTTATTCAGATAAGTAGCATAACATTTAATATATATTAAAATTGTCTTTAACATAGTATTTTGTAAATTAATAAGAAATGGTACCACAGATTCAAAATTAGGTAAAATCAAATTACTCTTGGTAAAAAAACATATGTAGAAAAAAATATATACGAAAATATGTAGTAAATTATTTCTGTAATTCTGTTTATAATTACGAATGTTATTTTTAATGATACATATCGAAAGACGAGCATGAGGTTTACTGGATGGTGAGTGATACCGAGCTACGGGATATCAGTCAATGATGCGCTGTCGATCTAATTTTTACTTCGAGCTTTCGGTAATCCATAGACAGAGACTGAAACGCGCAATATGCACTTCACGGTATATTATATTCTATCTATGAACGGTGGTTCGTTACCCGGTCGGAATTCAGATACTCCTCCTACCCATCTAATCCTCGAAGTGACCAGACATAGACAAGATATGCTTATAGAGTTTTATAAACATGTCGGGATGTCCGGCGGGATTCGAATAGCAACCGATCGGCACACAAGTGTTCAACCAAACACGCCAACGAGCCCGTCAATGTTGTTATTAGCGAGTATAAGAGGAAGATCAATGACCGGTATTATAATGAAGGTTGCCGAAATGTACCGTTCGAACCTTAATTAAAACCAGATTGTATCGTCTCGTAGAATTGGGTTCCGTTTGTTAAGCAAGAATTAATTGAATAGAATTATGTTTTGGTTTACCGGATGTATGTTATCTGGTAGTATTCATTATCTCATTATATTTAACTATGGATGTTTGTTGTAAATTAAATCCTTAACTCCATCGACTTTTGATCGATTACCGTCGCAATTGGCACGTTTATTTTTGACAGACGAGCATGAGGTTCACTTGATGGTAGGTGATAACTCAGCCACAGAACATCAGTCAATGATGCGCTGTCGACCTAATTTTTACTTCGAGTATTCGGAAATCCATAGACTAAAACCGAAACGCGTAATATGCACTTCACGGTTTTTCCATCTATAAACTTAGACGTATTGTGTAAGGAAATATTCGACTAGTTGTAAAGGTTGTAAAATCAATCATGTTCGAGATGCAACTTATTTTTTCGAGTTAAGGAGGGAAAATATGTACTGAAACGGCTTGTAGGGACTCACTGATTATTTCGACCTGTAAAAGGTTGATATTTTTACTAATGGAAGGGAAGGGAAAAAATGTTTTTTTTTCAAGTTCTGGAGGTAGGTATTCGACTTACCGAGGTTCGACTTACCGAGGTTCGACTTACCGAGGTTCGACTTACCGAGGTTCGACTTACCGAGTTCGACTTACCGAGGTTCGACTTAAAGAGGTTCTACTGTAACATAAACACAACCTGACGGACTCGTTGATATGATCGTTGACCTTACGGTTTGCGAGTTACCTTGAATGACATGTTTGTAATTTTGGGGAATATAGATATCGTCTCGTTTATGCGAAGTTTATGGATGGAAAAACTGTATGGTATTATTGCGCGTTTCAGTTCAGGTTTAGGTATCTGCGATCAAGTCAGCCCCAAGATATCTGCCTACTACGTTCATACTTTACTATACTGTAATAGTAGGTTCTTACTATACTTTTGACGGGCTCGTTGGCGCATTAGGTAGAACTACTGCCGCATCGATCGGCCGTGGGTTCGAATCCCATCGGAACGACATGTTTATAATTTTCTGTAAGTATGTCTTCACCACGTCTGGTAACTTCGGGCAATGATCCGGGTAACGAACCATTTTTGAACATGGAAAAACCGTGAAGTGCATATTGCGCGTTTCGGTTTCAGTCTATGGATTTCCGAATGCTCGAAGTAAAAAGTAGGTCGACAGTGCATCATTGACTGGTGTTTTGTAGTATCACCTTCCATCAAGTGAACCTCATGCTCGTAAAAAAAACTATTCTCCGTTCTTACTACGTTTTTACTATACTATACTACGTTCGCTGTCGTTAAAATATTACGTTGAATCAAGGTCAATAAAATATGACATAAAAATATGTCACAAATAAACTGGGACAGAACAATACGAAATTTTATTGAGATTCGATGTTCACTCATCCATTCAACATACCGCACTTTCGCTCCAAACGACATTACTCTCAAACTATTTAATTCCCAAATACATCGTCATAAAGACTATATTCCCGTAAATGAATAACCACGTCCGCTACCGTGACGATAGAAAGCTTCATTAAGCAGTTTTATTGCGAATTCTTTTATATTGTCATGCGAAATAATTGTTTCCGATAAAATTCTGATCATCTCATTCATTGAAATCTCTATTTGTAAAGGCGCATATACACATTCAGAACAGATAAGATTATACTCGTATTTACACTGTAACAATTTTTTAACATTTTATATAAATCCAAGATATTATTATGTTGGGGATACAGACCAAAAATTAGTATACTTTCAAGATGTAAGAAAACCCCTAATTAATATATAATATACAATCGCGGTCAGCTTCAAAAAAATTGTGATTTCATTTGAGAATAAACCTGAAACTTAATTCAAAAAAATCTTTATACGAAACGTTTCAACCCCTTCATGTCTGATCCATGCCCTACAAAGGGGGTATACATAATTACACACTTTAAATTAATAACATAATAAACCTGACATTTTTATCTGTTTTCACGGGAACTGAACCCAGGACAATCGTTTAATGCATACGGATTCGATCGTGATAATGTCCATAATATTCGCAGATACTTTTGTATAAGGAGAGAACCGACTGCCTCCGTGACTCAGCAGAAAACACAATTCCTTTTGCGAGCGTCCCGGGTTAGAATCTCGAAGAAATAATATTTAAAAAATGTTTCGGTTAGACTGGGCACAGTAGGTACGTCACCTACTTCACTTGTAAAAAAAAAATTAGTGAAACAGACATAGGGAACCCCATGCCCACTAATGCCTCGGGAATTTAAGAGGGCCCAACCCGTCTTACTTTCCATACAAACGCTCGTACGTGATTATGGCAAAGTAACCGATTTTTCTTTGAAACTTTTGAACTAATAGGTATCTCGTGCACTATATCTAGTTTTCTATCGAAACAAAATCTCAAAATAAATAAATTCAGTATAAACCTCCAAAAATCAGCTTTTTTGCTAAAAAATTACCTGAACTTTGGGCGTTCATAATGTACTCATAAATTGTGAAAGTAAATATTTTTTTTTTACTTTCTAATATTATGATAGAAACCTTGCAAATATAATGGAGATTCTAAATTACAAAAAAATATTTCACAAACTTGTAAGGACTACTAAAAAACACGTATTTCCTAGAACAAGTTTTATGAAATCTCCACAAACTATTTTTCGTTCAATGTTATCGCGTTCTCGCTCACTCGTTAGCGGTAGAGGTATGCGCTGCATGAAACAAAAAGCTTTTCAACCATGCTCGCGTTGACGATAGACGAACCGGGAAGGGCCCTCTTAAGAAGAGATTATAAAACATTACGTAAAAATATAACAATTTGTCAACAATGATATAACAGTTATATTGCAATTACTTAAACATAATTCGAGACAATCACGCAACTTATAATTTGAATCGGAAATATAAAATTAAACCGTTGCACGTTCCAAATTATATCTAATCATAATATTTTATTACATAAGACCATTTTAATACTTTGGATGAAATACGCATTGGGCAATGAAGGGAGCGAAACTTCTCTGGCCCAACCAATACATAATTTTTAGAATAGAATACGTTAATTCATCAGAAAGGAAATAACTAAACATTTTAATTACTCTGATGAAAAGGCGACTGGACTCAGCTTGGTGTGGTGAGGTTTTGGCTAACTCACCACGGTGTTTTTCAGCCGTGGCCTAGTCACCTCCGGATGTTTAATTTAACAACATAATTTAAACACGCATATTCAATTAAAAATATTTACAAAAGAATATATTTTACGATAGATATCAAGAAGACAAGCGTGAAGCTTAAGATTAGCTTCTCACTCATAGCGCATCATTCGATAGTGATCTATTTCTGACAACATTTATCGACTGAAGCCGAATTGCACAACTAACTTTACTGCTTGTACGAGTAGTACTAGAATTTGTTAAAAGTTAGGCATAAAAGTTACTGAAAATCAAGGGTTGCTCGGAGTTCATAGGGATCACGGATTTCCAAATGCTCCGACCCTTTTATAATACTTTCACTTCTTGAGTATTTTTGACCAGCCGGCCTAGCATGACAACCGCGACAACATTTTGTCGACCGTTTTCTCGTGTTTTAATCGAGTATCGCTCTATTTCTTTCGGTTGTAACACTAAAATTACACTTAAACCTCGACTTTTAATATCAAAAATAGATGTATTTGTCGATCGAGATATCTTTTCTATTAAAATTGTCGATTTCGAGATATAATATATCGAGATATCTTACATCTTAGTTTGTCTTCTCTCGTCCGCGACATATCTCGTGGCGGTCATGCTAGGCCGGCTGGCCTTTTTCAAGAACGTCCCGATCTAACTGAGAACTCCTAGCTCGACCCGACTCTCACTTCCACTCACAACCATAGTTTTTTTATGGCTATGTGAAAACGTTTTCAATAATAGAGACACAATCACGTGTGTGTATTGAAATTAACAAATTTGCATCGTCACGTCCGCATATTTCATATGAGCCAATACTTTCTCCTTATTAATCTGCTTTGTTGTAATATATTGAGTAATTTGTCTTTATAATCGAGTATGTAGATTCTGTCATTAATTATGTCAACACACCTCGATAAGTATAAATAATATGAATGTATTTTAAATATGATTATTATAAATATCTTTATTTTGATCACCTTCATTCTTTATTATTTATTTATTTAAAAAATGTATTCCAATAAAAAATATATGCAAATATCGCTAAGTAGCAACTTCTTCCAGGCAACCATACGGTACTAGTGAAAAATAACACCTTCGTTCTGGGTCAAAATAAAAAATATATTTCATCAGGAAGAGCAAAGAAAGTAATTTCAAACTGAAACCTAATGTTAGCAACAAACTTTATAGCAAACTTACATAAGTTTGTATGTTATTAATTAAGAATAATAAAAGCAAAATGAAAGAAAAATATTGTTATAACTGCCGTTACCAATTGAAAACCGAGATAAAACACCAGAACATTTTCTTGACTTTCTCTCTGTCATTAATAAGTAATTACAGTAATTAAAAATAATAAAGATTTTCGTCAAATGCTCTCCTTTTTCCATAGTTAGCGGACTCGTGGCTTTTACTCTTGGAATAATAAGGCTCATTTGCGGTAAGAATTCAATATTAACGCGCCTGTTACCAGAGGCCAGAAGTAGAAGGCGGAATATTTTTTCATCAAGAGTTTGATGTCTGAAGATCTGTCATTGCGTTAGCTATTACAATCACTGTACGATGTACTATACTGTACTGTACTATGAGTTTTTGATAAAATCTATAGAACTTTTTAGCAGTTTCCACCAAAAATAACGCATAGTCAATAATTGAGCGTTATAGAGTGTTAGTATACTCTCTGCTTTATCTCTTTGGATTATTAGGTTAAACCGCGGTAAGACTAAACACAGTATAAGGCGGGATATAAATATTTTTCACCTGTTGATGTTGGAACACCTCACACACTAACACTATCAGCGAGTAATTTTTCGTATAGTCTTCATCTACATTGCACCCGCGCGAAGCCGGTGCGTATAACTAGTTAGTTAAAAATGTCTGCTCCAGGAGTAATTAGGTAAAGAAAATTAGCTATTGACTCATTATAGCATATACTCGTAGCTATTTAAATAGGCATAGAAAATTAATAAATAATAATTTTATTGTTGTGTCTGTTTTAATAAAGCTTTCTTTTCTCTTTCTTCTTTTTTAGTAAAATATGACATATAATATTGTAACACGTTCTGTCTGTCCGTGACCACGGTTACTGAAAAGCATCTGAAACGTCGGGATAAATAATTTAAACAATATAAAAATGTTTAAGTTCAGAATAAAGATTATTATAAAATAAATAATAAATCGCGTTTTAATCCGGTATACATTATTTTATTTAAAAATATGAAATAGTTTATCCAATCCAAAATATTTTTTAATAATAAATAGTACTGTCGTGAATTCAGTCAAATACTTGACGTTTATTTGTAGATTGTAGATGAATCTCATGAATGTCTGGATCAACCTCAGTCTAGCCATGCGCAAGAGCATACATAATTTCTCATACAAATATGGCGTGCATAGAGCGGAATTACGACCATAAACACCGGTACTAAAATACTTAAGAGAATTAAAACTGTACTTTTCTTGCAAACATCTTCTTTTAAAGCTACTGTTTACTTTCTTTGAAACCCGAACCTGTATTGACAGTTACGGCCGTTTACAATGTGTCGTTAAGTTGAAAATTGACGCTTTTTTACCGCAGCTTTGTGACTGCTATTTATTCTTCAAAAGGATTCAGTACTTATTTGTAGAATATCTGAGGAATCGTATCAAAAATCGAATATTTTTTAATTATAATTACGATTTTAAATGACTTTGCTGATTGAACTGTCTTATTTGGAATCTTTAAAATATGAACTAAAACAATTCAATCATCATAGATTTTAATGTAAGTCACAACTTATTTTCTTAGAATAAGGTTAAATGTCGTCGACAGATTTTCACGTCTTGAAAAACTTAGAGCCTACATTTTCCTTAAAGGTTGACAACGATGTCTATGGGTGACGGTGAAAAAAATCATCCAATACTTTTTTTCCTATATCCTAGCTACCAATAAGAATAATATTTTTTTTTAACAGCATCAGTAGAAAACAATTCTATTAATAGAAAAATTATTACGATTCTACGATACGACCAAAAACGTAACGACATTTTTTAAACAGAGCTCAAAGATAAATAACTGTACAAAATCATCGGAACCATTTCGGAGACGCGTTTGGTCAGTTTTTATGAGCTCGTCATCTTGGATAATGCATTATGATATTAAGATAGTTGAAGATCAAAAAATGTATGTCAAACATTTGGACATTTGTATTGTTAGACCGTTTTCATGGCTCAGTGATCAGAGCGATGAGTTGAGTAGCGGAAGTCCTAGGTTTGAATGCCGGGAAACAAGATTTAAAAAAAATTCGATCGAGCAGAGCACAGATTACAGATGACTTACTTGCCTGTAGAATTATCAATAAAACAGATACAGAAATGAGTCTGTCCAATGCTCCACTAGAGATTTCACTTTACATATTTGTATTTTTACATTTTAATCTTTTTAAAAATGGACCTTATAAAGTTATAATATAGCAGGCTAATTCCAGTATATACAATACTAGCAACGCTCCCGGCTTCACACGGGTACAATGTAGATGTACCATACACAACCTATGTCACTCGCCGATAATGTAGCTTTCTATTGGTGAAAGAATTTTCAAAATCGGTCCAGTAGTTTTTGAGTTTATTCATAACATACAAAAATACAAATCTTTCCTCTTTATAATATTAGTATAGATATAGATAATTGATCCCACTGAGCAGTACAATGAATCAAAAACAAGTATGTATGTTAAAAAAATGAATCCAAGAATTGGGTGTTATTTCATCCAATCCATAAGATAATGATTTGTTTGTTGACATTTTTTAATAATATTCAGATAGGATTCTTCCAACACCATTTAGGAGTGATCGGAAATACACCTCATAGATTATAGTTAGTTAAGAATATAGTTCTTGTAGATACAAAAAGATTGTATCAGATGTCCGTAATTACGCTAAACTAGAGCACAGTAATGATTCTGATAGCTGGACCGGCTTTCGTTATAATACGATGTCACTCAGACGTAATAATTGTGTTTACTTTAAAGTGGAGCAAGAAAGCGTAGAAATATATTTAACTACCCATAGAAATAAATTGAATATTTTAACAGTTAACCGCTCATATTTGGGCTGTTCCCCATATAAATATGTGTTACCGTGAAATGGTACTCATAGGATCCAGGTGCCATTAGGAAATTTTTAAAGCAGACATAATAACAAACGATGAGCTTCAAAAACTGCTGGGACTTGGGGGATATATCTTCGGATTTCGCTGTGACTGTGAACCTGTTAATATTTACTAGGTGCCTGGTACTACGATAATGCAATTTAGGGTAAGCTTACGAAAAAATATACCAATTTTGTATAGATTGACGCAAATTGTATCCTCATTGTAATTAGTTATCGCACACTATTGGCCGAATTCTCGAACGCTAATCAACATTGAGGTGTATAACCCTTTCGTTACGAAGGTAAAATAGAAAGATACAAACATTTTAGGAAGCTCTCAAGTTTTGATTATCGTTTCACGCAAATTAGTCATAAGTTGAAATACAACACGCACTCGGCTTGGCGCCGTAGAAATATCTAAGCCCTTATAAGAAGATTACCATTGAGTTCAAAAAGATTTAAATCTGATAAATGACATAACTATCGCTGCATTCCGTGCCTCTAGGACTTCGGCGCGGAATCCACGCTATTTGTGCCATAACTGTATAGTGATTGGGATTCGCTGCAATTTGTGGTTATATTGGCAATATCGACGAGGAAATATTCACTCATTCTTTTGTTTGTATTTCCTCGTTGTTAAACGATTAGTAACCAAATAGGTCTTATGTTTTTTTGTATTTATTATCGCGAGTAACACACATTTAAATAAAATAACTTTTACTAGATTAAAATTTATTTTTTAATCCGATTTTTCTAATGCTATTTAGCAAGCTAGTCACTGGTAGAGTCAATAAATAATATATTACGTTTTAATTTAGACATATACATAGCATTTATTACGAACGAAACACACACACAGAATCACAAAATAATAACAAAAAACATCAAATCAAGGTACAATTTTTAAATTGTGTAAATGTGTGTGTGTTGTGGTTGTAATTGGCCCTGGCTCAGCATTATGCTGTGAAGCAGATGAGTTCCACAGCGCTGGTCATTCTGCCAGAGACCACAATAGTTTGCGCCTCAGACGCTTAAAATAAAATAAAAGAAATAACATAAATAGTATAAAAAATAATAATAGTAAAAAAATAACAGTGAAAGCAAAGAAGTCTTGGAAGATCTGTGTGTATATAGTAAATTTAATAAATTAAAATAATTAAATAAATATAAATAAATTGTTATTTTTTTATGTTAGATATCGACAGACGAGCATGAGGTTCCCTTGATGGTACGTGATACCTCAGCCATAGAACATCAGTCAATGATGCGCTTTCGATCGAATTACGATTACTTCGAGCAAATTATTTCAATGTAATTTCTACTAGTTTTTTAAATTTATTATATCCTATTCGTTAATTTTTCATGTTTTTTATAAAATCATAACACTGAAAAAAAATGTAATAAAATTGCTGAAAGAAATAAGTCAGAGAATTTCCAAACTATTCCTCACTAATACAAATCAGATTGTATGTAACAGATATGTACGTATAAGTAATGGCTATCTGGTCACATTCTGAACCCATGTGCAATTTGTAAATGAATCATAATCTATTCACGCCATATTCAATTCCTCATACTCATTAGTTCAATCAATCACCAGTATACTGTATTTAGGTTTTTAGGGTTCTGTATCCAAAGAGTAAAACGGGACCCTACTACTAAGAATTCGCTGTCCGTCCGTCCGTCTGTCTCTCTGTCACATGTACCTCATGAACCGTGATAGTTACACAGTTGAAATTTTCACAGATGAATTTCTGACGAATTTCTGTTGCCGCTATAACAACAATACTAAAAATCACAATAAAATAAATATACTCGTATATATCAATTGACGTTGTCAAGAGATTTGTGGTATTAAATATAATTAAAAATCTGTACCATAGTATGCTGTCCTTTGACTTTACTCCTAGATCTTAAGTTATATTATTATTGCATGAAAATTTAAAAACGAAAAAAGTGGCAAAGTTTAAGGATAATTTAGACTAATAGAATTACAATTTTACATTTTCTAGGTATATAATATTTATCACAAATCGATTTAGTTTCAATTAAAAAAAATTAACAAAAATTATTTTATGTCCGATACTGACACTGACAGATACTGACAAAATCATGAAAAATAAACAATATTACATTTATTACTCAATTATATACTAATTATTATTACTCTTAATTATTAGGATATTGAGTAATAAATGTGATTGTCTTTTGAAGTGACTGTATACAATCAGTCCTAACAGTCGAATATTGGACGTACTGTCAGCAACAAACCCAACTGCACTGCGATATCGCCGATAATGTACCGTTAGGACATCCAATCTTCAGTGAAAGTGAAGCAAATGACTTGTGTTTATGACACAAGTGCGATGCTTTACACTAATAACTTTCATTATAAGAATTTTTATATATCCGATGTACTCAGATGAGGTTGTTGCTCAGTAGTGGACTTGCTGTATAGTTTAAAATCTTTTAAACATAATTTATTCGTTTGTATTTGAAGAGAGGTCTCTGTATCGCTATTGTTTGTTCGATAGTGTTTGTCTTCGACATAAATACTATGTTGTATAAATTTTAATATATTCATTTTGATGTATAAAATGAAAAAAATATTTTTTTTTCGTAGTTTTATGCGTGAAAATTATTTAGACGTTGATCGTTAATTGCTGGGGTTATGTATACAGTCCATAGAACATTCGAGGAATGTACTAAGGAATTATTGTTGTATTATCAACACCCCAGGAGCTAGAATAATGCGACTTGACAGAGTCAGGGACCAAAGTACCGAAATTGAAATACAATACACCCAGTATTGTGGATCGATTTCGGCACCAACTTCAAAATGTGACCATAAATTACTACCTTTTAATTATTAATGAAGTCAGTATTTCTTTTGTGTAATTCGTTAAAAAGACATTATAAATTACCCCATAAATTAAAATGAACTGTTTGGATATCCATCCACAACACAGTATACATACAATCAAACATTTAATTGAACAGTCACTCCATGCATTCCCTGTTCCTGTCACAGTTGTAGCATACAAGCGTCAAATACCAACGATTGTTAATCAGTATCTATGATATTTATTCACTGAATAAACAATACATAGAGCTGTTTATCTATGAAAACTAACAAATGATAAACTTAGATTTAACTGCATTAGTTTGATATATTTACACTATATTGATATATGTATATGATATACTAAAGTCAAAGGCTTTCAAAGTGAGCAGGCTGGAATTGCAGTCAGCTGATCACGTTGTCCAAAACGATGATAGTAAATGGAGTTGAAGTGTCACACAGTTGAAGCCACGCCTTGGTAGCCTGAGTGTAGGAAAACCGCCTGCACGCTGGAACAATGACCTGTAAAAAATGGTGGGAAAACAATGGATATGAAGATAAATAAAAAAATACGCAATTTACAAGAGGCTTACATCCAGCAGTGGATAAACGCAGGCTGAATAATACGTATAAAATATATTAATACCTTACATGTGTGAGACAAAAGCAATTTATTTAAAAAATAGGCTTATGCTTCATATTTTCTTAAATAAAGTTACAATAGCAAAATAAGTGTTATAATGTGTGTATTTGTAAGCAGAAAGAAAGCAATTGTCTAAAATATGAAAGAATAATTCAGGCAATATTACGTATATCAAAGCTTAAAGAAGATGCTCATATGATCTCCGCTCCACTCATCTCGATGTTCTAAGGGCCTGTTTTCACACTAATGATCAAATGTTTACGTAAAGAGCTCAAGAAATGCGGCGTAATTGTAAAGTTTCCAGCGATAAATAAACGGTAACATGCAGGCTCAGCTGAGTTAGCCTTCCGCTCTCGTTAAAATATTTAGACTTACACGCTGATAAGCTAAGATTCCAAGCTTTACAGGGTACAGACAACGCTATCACGTTAGATTATACCACGTACAATCAGCCACAGCTGAAGTAGGTTAACAATATCCAATGCCGATAGTAGATTTATGATTAAGAACTTGTTTGTAGGAAATTATTGAAGAGAAGGTAATTGTCTAGACTCTAGTCAATAAATTATATATATTGTGCTTATTTTTTTTTTTTTGTAAGCAGATTTCAAACTAATATATGTACCTTATTATTTATTAAATGTTTAAGGGGTTATCTACTGAATTGTTAGATACTACAAAGTTGTTAGACTAAATAATATATTCTCGGAATACGAGAAAACAATTATTTATAATCTTATATGTATGTTGATTTTAAACACATGTGTATTACATACATAAAAATATAGAACGTCTCGAAAGTCAAATGGGAAAGGAATATGATTGCCAAATAAAATCGGTATATTTTGACCAAAAATCGGTAATAGGGATGTTGACTATTTTTTGGAATTGCTTTTATTTTATAGATACATCCTTTATAAACACGAAAAAAAAATCTTATCAAAAAATATTACATATTTCAATAAAAAATACGTAAATAAAAATACTTTTCAAAAATTCCCGCTAAAACGCTCCAAACTGTCACGTGACGTCACAGACCGAATTTATTCGTGAGAAGTGAAAAGATTTGTTAAGATCTAACTTTGATCGAACGCGAGCGAGATTGTTTATCGGTCTGTGACGTCACGTGACGTTTTGAGCGTTTTAGCGGGAATCTTTGAAAAATATTTTTAATTACGTATTTTTTATTAAAATATGCATTAAATATGTAATATTTTTTTATAAGATTTTTTTTTCGTGTTTAGAAAGGATGTATCTATAAAATAAAAGCAATTCCAAAAAATAGTCAACATCCCCATTGAAAATAAAATCATTAAACGTGGTCAAATATCTATATTTTAAACTAGGAATGTTATTTTACTCCCTAATGATATTATTAAAACTACCGAAAAATTGATAGGTTCGAGACCACTAGACAATGGTGACGTTTAAAAAATTAGACAATCGACTCGCGTGAACCATATCTCTGGAAGTAACCATCAAAAATAATAATAATGGCATTATATTAAGTATAACAGTGAGATTGTTCCAAACTACAATTGTTTTTGTACATGTTTAACAAAATAGCGGAATTATTTTGCAAATGAAGCTGAGAGCAGTCCCTAGTATCCTATAAACCAAGGTACGACCTGACATCAATACTATAATTACGTGAATATAACTTAAAATGCAAATGACTAGAAAAAGGGGCGCGGTTAGGCCCAATACTATCAGATGGTCGGTAATAGCCCGGTAGCCGGTAATTTTACTGCGGTATTAACACGCCGGAACAGGTTCCGTATGAATAGTGGTTCCCAAACATTCATGTTATTCATTGATTAATGAGCCGTAAAGATTGCTCGCTTTTTTTATTACAGACGGGTAAATGCCAATGGGTTACCTGTCGATCTAGCATGACAACCAAGACAAAAAAAATCGACCGTTTTCTCGTGTTTTAATCGATTATTATTGTTATTATTTATGTTAGATATCGACAGACGAGCATGAGGTTCACTTGATGGTAGGTGATACCTCAGCCACTGACCTACTTTTTACTTCGAGCATTCGGAACTCCATAGACTGAAACCGATACGCGCAATGTGCACTTCACGGTTATTTCATCTATGAATGGTGGTTCGTTACTTGGCGGAATTTCGATATTCCTCCCACTCGATCAATGCCCGAAGTTACCAGACGTGGGGAACTTACAGAAAATAAATTATAAAAGGATTCATGTCATCTCTTCATATCCTCCGGGTCCAACACGACACTTACACTTAAAACTCGACTTCTAATGTCAAAAGTGGAGATATTTGTCGATCAAGATATCTTGTCTATCAAAGTTGTCGATGTCGAGATTTAATATATCTAGATATCTTATATTTTAATTTGTCTTCACTCATCCGCGAGATATCTCTTGACGGGCATGCTAGGCGGGCTGATGATAAGTAATCACCATCGCACATGGACAACCGCGACTCAAATATCAGAGATGTGTACTCGGCCTTTAAAAACGTATAGGCCTGGTTTTTAATTTTCTTTTTCTGTTTGGTTTTTTAGATTCTTTTCTATTTCTGTTTGTCTTTTATTTATTTTTTTCGGATTCAGTCTAAAGATATGCAAAACTTGTTGTACACATTTCGTCATAATATTTGTTGTAATTATATTAATTATAAATTGATCACCGCTTCCGTACCAGAGTTTCCGGGTTCGTATCTTGGGGAAACAAATTTTAAAAAATCGGTTGGGCAGGGAATAGAAGAATTATCATCTTCTTGACTAAAAACACATTTTCTGTATCATTTTTCTAAACAGAAACTTAGTCTATGCTAATTTTATAAAGAGGAAAGATTTGTTTGTTTGTTACGATTTAACACAAAAACTACTCGATCGATTTTAAAAATTCTTTCACCAATAGAAAGCTACATTATCAGCGAGTAACCTATCTAAGTAGCCTTTGTTTATGTGTGTGTGTGTGTATAGTATATCTACACTAAAGCCGGAGCGTGTTGCAAGTATACAATAAAAATATAGTACTGCAGTTTGAGAACACCTAAAAGATGATTTCGCGCGATAATAGTAGTAATCTAGATAGGTACAAGTAGCAGGTTTGTGGGAAAAATTACTATCTAATATTTGTTAGGAGCACACCGTTACGGATAATAGGGCCAATGGATTGATTAAGGGGCCGTCCATTAATCACGTGAGGCTCAAAAGGGGGGGGGAGGGGGTACGGAAAACATCACGAAACATCACGAGGGGGGAGGGGGGGTCTCGTTAGACATCACGTGTATTAATTTTATTTATTTTTTGTCAAAAAGCGCTATTTATGAACCGAAATTTTGAACGGCGCGAAAATTTATTAATTAATTAATTAATTATTCATTAATTTTATTGCAAATATATATAAATGTTTTTCGAATCAAAATGCCATTTGTTAAATATTTTTTTCCAGTCAAAAATACATAGACTTCCAAAAAATACACGTGATCCAGGGGGAGGGGGGGGAGTGGTCCCAAACCTCACCAAATATCATCAGGGGGGAGGGGGGGGTCAAAAAATGAGAAAAACGACCTCACGTGATTAATGGACGGCCCCTAATGAATATATGGTATAATATTGACTTTAATCGATACCGCAGTCTAAATTGTAATAATTGTTATCTAAGTATGCAAATAACATGGATAGAACGAGAAGCCACACCAAAATTATTTTTAAGCAAAAAACAAAAACCGACTTCAAAACTACAACTACATATAGTATGTACAAACTTAAATATATGATATTGTATGTTTAGGATTTTTGTTATTTTATATTAAGTTTATATTGGGTGTTTTTTAATTTGTAGTGTATAAGTTATGTATAAGTATAGTGTATATTACGTAGTGTATAAGTTACTTGTCGCATTGGGTAAACTGTCAAGACAAGTAACGTTTAATAAATAAATAAATAAACTAAAAAGTAAAAAATAATATTTTAATTACTTCAAAGCCTTAAAGGACAAGTCAACGACATTTATTAACAGTTATTTTTGATGTAGTTTAAGATACAAATTCTTTTTCTTCTTATATTTATCAAGATTATCTGTAATGGATGTAAGTTAATTGCTTGAATTGTATGCTAACCACTGCACCACAGGACGCGGCATTCAAAGAGAATAATAGTGGGTTGTGTTGATACACTTTAAGTTTTTTGTCACGTCTTAAATGAGTATTGTTTGGTGTTGATAGCTATCACAAAAACTTACGTAATTGTCCTTTGATAGGTCCTTGACTTTAGTGATGTGTCGGTGATATCGATAAAAAAGTAGTCGATATTAACGACATGTATGTCCTAGGAAAACTTGAGATACTATTCGGGTTTAAAAAAATCAGCTATCAGAGGTCTTTGAACGAACAACTTACAAGAAAGTATTCATTTTTTTTATGTTAGATATCGACAGACGAGCATGAAGTGCACTTGATGGTAGGTGATACCTCAGCCACAAAACATCAGTAAATGATGCACTGTCGACCTACTTTTTACTTCGAGCATTAGGAAATTCATAGACTGAAACCGAAACGCGCAATATGCACTTCATGGCTTTTCCATCTGTGGTGATTCGCTATCCGGTGGGAATTTCGATATTCCTCACACCCTTTCAATTCCTGAAGTTACGAGACATGGGAAAGACATGCTTACAGAAAATTATAAGCATGTCGTCCCGGTTTAATTCGAGCCCATGACCCATCGATGCGCACGGCAGGTGTTATACAGAACGCGCCAACGAGTCCGTTCATATTATCGTCGATCTGTCATTTGTATGAAATTTCAAATAATTTTTACATACAACTAAAACAGTTGAATCTCCAATTATGTTGACGAATAAAAGAAAAAAATCAAAACACTTACAAACTTAAATAATTACTTTTAATAGTAACGATAAGCTAAAGCTTTTTCTAGAGTTTAATATGTTTATCGACATTTAAATAAAATACTTTATAATACTTTTCAGCAACCGTGGTCGCGGTCTGCCGCGAAACGAAACGTCGGCATAAATAATATAAATAACTAGCTGACCCGGCAATCGTTGTTTTGCCATGTAAATAATTTCTAAAAAGCAGGGGTTGGTGATAGAAAAGTATAAATTTAGGGTTGTATGTATTTTTGTATGTTGTATCATAAAAAAATAAAAATAAAAATTTTGTCAAAAAAATGAAAAAAAAAAAATTGAGGGGTGGACCACCCTTATTATTTAGGGGTGTGAAAAATAGATGTTAGCCGATTCTCAGACCTACCCAATATGCTTACCAAATTTCAGAGGAATCGGTCAAGCCGTTTCGGAGGAGTATGCAGACTAACATTGTGACACGAGAATTTTATATATAAGATAAACCGCGTTTAATTCGTTACAAAGTATTTTATTTAAATGTGTGATACTCGCGTTAATAAAAGACAATATTATATTTATCGACATCGACACATCACTATCTGAGAAACAATGAGACCGATATTCACACGTTATACTGAGAACAAAAGCGATGCATTCCCACACTATAGATGCACATACATTCATATACGCGCATATATTACAATATAAATTAATTCATTTCGTATGCTATGAGTATATTTTTAAATTATAAACTGCTTTCTTTGTAGCAATTAATTTTCAATCTTATACAAATACCTACTGAATAGTAAGATTTAGCTGTCAGCTTACTGTTTACATCCATCTTTGTTTGTCAGTAATAAGTGGTTAGACTGGAATGGATGTCCTGGAAAAAAATATCTTCAGTGAAACAGTCACAGAAATAGATCTACACACTCGAGAATCCACTTACACTTTAAAAAAGGCTTAAATTTATTAACACAATTTTTGTACTTGGCTAAAGATTTTCTTATGAAAAACCTATAATTTCCTTAATATCATAAAAATCATATATATTTTTATTTTCTAAGTTACCTGGGGTCAGTACTGTGTTAATTAATGTTCTATGGGTAACTACTGTTTCAATTATTGTTCTATGAGCCACTACTGTGTTAATTAATGTTATATAGGTCACTAATGTGTTAATTAATGTTCTATGGGTAACTACTGTTTCAATTATTGTTCTATGAGCCACTACTGTGTCAATTATTGTTGTATGGGTCACTACTGTGTTAATTAATGTTATATAGGTCACTACTGAGTCAATTATTGTTGTATGGGTCACTACTGTGTTAATTAATGTTATATAGGTCACTACTGAGTCAATTATTGTTGTATGGGTCACTACTGTTTCAATTATTGTTCTATGAGCCACTACTGTGTCAATTATTGTTGTATGGGTCACTACTGTGTTAATTAATGTTATATAGGTCACTACTGAGTCAATTATTGTTGTATGGGTCACTACTGTGTTAATTAATGTTATATAGGTCACTACTGAGTCAATTATTGTTGTATGGGTCACTACTGTGTTAATTAATGTTATATAGGTCACTACTGAGTCAATTATTGTTCTATGAGCCACTACTGTGTTAATTAATGTTCTATGGGTAACTACTGTTTCAATTATTGTTCTATGAGCCACTACTGTGTTAATTAATGTTCTATGGGTAACTACTGTTTCAATTATTGTTCTATGAGCCACTACTGTGTCAATTATTGTTGTATGGGTCACTACTGTGTTAATTAATGTTATATAGGTCACTACTGAGTCAATTATTGTTGTATGGGTCACTACTGTTTCAATTATTGTTCTATGAGCCACTACTGTGTCAATTATTGTTGTATGGGTCACTACTGTGTTAATTAATGTTATATAGGTCACTACTGAGTCAAATATTATTGTATGGGTCACTACTGTGTTAATTAATGTTATATAGGTCACTACTGAGTCAATTATTGTTGTATGGGTCACTACTGTGTTAATTAATGTTATATAGGTCACTACTGAGTCAATTATTGTTGTATGGGTCACTACTGTGTTAATTAATGTTCTATAGGTCACTAATGTGTCAATTACTGTTCTATGTGTCACTAATGTGTCAATTAATTGTCTATGGATCACTACTGTGTCAACTCCAAAGAACAGCGAAGATGGCAAGCAAGATCATGTCATAATTTTCTACTATCAATATGAACGCATTATCAAGATAGATACCACTTACTATGTGCATGTAACTCAGTGTGACCGGTACAGCCCACAATTATTTTTCTAACCTATAACTGTCTCAGACAACACTTTTACTTTTATAACCTAGAAATATACTTTCACGGTTCACAATCGATACTGGCTTTATTTTACGCTTCTGGTTCAGATAATGATGACCGCAAAATATTAATTATCTCGATAAAATTGCAAATACGATTTCAAAACTGAGTTTATTACGAATTATAAAGAAAGTTTGTATTACGATTTTATTTTTGTGTGTAATTTTCTTTGTTTTTCGGTTTTATAATACAGGAAATAATAAAACAAAGAAGCAGTGTTGATTTGTTTAAAAGGTACCTATAAATAATCACATTATGGAATCCAAACTAAAAATTCTTAAATTCATAAAAAGCTACACCAACATATAAATTACATTTAATGTTCATTTCGTAATTTTATATTTGAATGAAGAAAATGCCCTGTTTGGATCTATTGACGTGTACTGAATGGTCGAATTAAAATAAAACTGCTTCTAATTGCAATATAAATGTCATAAATAAAATAAATACATATAAAATGTATGTATTTTTTCTATTTATAGCTGCTATAATAGGTTTATTTGAGAGACTGCACCGAATCGAGTATTTACTAATACTCAGGATTTATAAAACCAATCAAAAATACATATAAATATTTGAAGTAACGCAAGATATTGCAACTGTTGATTGCAAGTTCTAAAGACAGAAGATTTCTAATAGATACTCAACCAATATTTGGGTAGTTATCAAATCTTTACATAATCGGTCTATTTCACGCCAATAAAACACGAGGAAGTTAAGCCGAGGTTAAAGAAGGCTAATGAAATGCAAAGAGGCTAACTTCCGTTATTACTTATTGGAACGTTCTTAGAAATACCTATTTTTCGAATTATTTAAAATATTATTTGAAAATGTCCGTTATATGAGCAGTGGCGTAGCTATCATATGATATTGTCTTTTATTAACGCGAGTATCACACATTTAAATAAAATACTGTATACCGGATTAAAACGCGATTTATTATTTATATTGTTTAAATTATTTATCCCGACGTTTCGGATGCTTTTCAGCAACCGTGGTCGCGGGAGACTGTATAATTTAAACCGACGTATCCGTAGAACAAAGTCGGATATGATTATGATACCAAGTTGCTTTTTTGTATTTGAAAGGCTAAAGTGACCTATATAATTTAGTCATAAAATCCAAAATTTAAAAAACGCATCGTTTTTTCAAAGATAGCAGTCGAATAATGGTTCATGATGTTAATTTCCCCTAAGAATAAGGTCAAGTTTAAAGTAGAGCGTCATGCAGATGTGACTATGTTCTACGGACAGGTCGAAACAATATAAATAATAAATCGCGTTTTAATCCGGTATACAGTATTTTATTTAAAAGCTATCATATGGCAAAGCGGTGCAGTTTACCAGGGCCCTGAAGCTGAGGTCCCCTGGGGTTTGGAAAGAGGAGGAGGCAGCTCCTTGATCTGTACTAATATTATAAAGAGGAAAGTTTTGTTTGTTACTGTTAACTGTTATTGCGATTTTTTTTTCTCTCTGCACCAGGGCCCTTGTCCACCTAGTTACGCCACTGTATATGATACTGTATACCGGATTAAAACGCGATTTATTATTTATATTGTTTAAATTATTTATCCCGACGTTTCGGATGCTTTTCAGCAACCGTGGTCGCGGGAGACTGTTGCTGAAAGCATCCGAAACGTCGGGATAAATAATTTAAACAATATAAATAATAAATCGCGTTTTAATCCGGTATACAGTATTTTACTTAAATGTGTGATACTCGCGTTAATAAAAGACAATATCACTGTATATGAGTTAAAATTATACTAAACCGCCACCGTGGCTCAGTGATACGCATGTTGTATTTAGAACCGGAAGTCCCGAATACGAATCTTGGGGAAATCTTTTTTTTTTTAATACGACAGTGCACAGAAGATAGATCACCTGCTTGCCTATAGGGCTTCAGTCTCATGAAAGATTGGGATATTATTCCAGGCTAAACCTTTCCTACTCCTGCCCTCGACTATGCTTTCACGAAAGATACATTGAAATATCATGAGATTGCTTCGTAAAGTAAGACGTGAAATAGAACTAAAATAATAAATATATATAAAAATTAATCTCGATTTCCCGTGGTCACGGCATCACGCGTGAACGGCTGGAACGATTCCGCTAATTCTTTTTTTTGTGTTTGTTATTGTCAGGAGAAGATTCTTAGAAAATTTAAGAATACTTAACCACATATTCAATATATGTCTAATGTAACCATAGCGCTTTTACAATACAAACTTTTTTGATGTAATCTTATAGCGTTTGAGATAACATTGACAGAATGCGTGCTGCAAATATTTGTAACGATTTAACTAAAAAACTATAATATAAACAATAGAAAGCTACATTTAAATAAAATACTGTATACCGGATTAAAACGCGATTTATTATTTAAATTATTTATCCCGACGTTTCGGATGCTTTTCAGCAACCGTGGTCGCGGGAGACTGGTTTAATCCGGTATACAGTATTTTATTTAGATGTGTGATACTCGCGTTAATAAAAGACAATATTATAGAAAGCTACATTATCAGCAAGTAACATAGGCTATTTTTTGTGTATAGTAACATCTACATTGCACCCGTGTGAAGCCGGGACGGGTCGCTATTAATAAATATAATCATTTGTATGTACATGGTCCAAAGTTTATTTTGACAATTAATGAACTTAAAAACAACTCTATCTGATGTACTTCGTTGTTTTTTATACACCATAATTCACTGTATCTAACAGAAGCAAACGATTTACACACACTCAATTACGAATTATACACGGTGTTTCAAAACAATCACGGTCTAACACCGATAATGAAAAACCATTATAAAATACCACATAGTAAAGGCGAGACAAAATAAGCTTAGGTTGTTATTTCTTTTTTTTTTACAAACTTCACATCCAGTTACGGAACAACAAAATATGTATACATGTAACATCAAAGGCCTTATACTGTTAAAGGGCTCTTTCAGATCGTTTTAGTCCGAAAATATTCCTGCGGTAATTGAAGAAATCTATGGTGTTGAGAAGTTTTGGAATTTATTACCTGAACTTGATTGATGTTGATAAAATTAACTATATTAATTTTCACTTACTGACTTATTTTGACGTACTTTTTAAATGGCGCTATCAATAATCCTTACTAGATTTATAGTCCGTGTAAATGAGTCATTTTTTAATGACACTACATAAAATCATGCAAATATCTTTTTTTATAAAAATATACCTTATCTTTAATAATTTTAATTCGAGATCCTTTACGTATAGTCCTTGTCACGTATTATTTCATGACTGAAACTGCTTAAAATAGACACGCGAAGAAATTTCGTTTATAAATCTAACCTTAAAATTGGGAAATATTTTTAATGGGTACATTTTATGTAGGTACCTACTACATGATAATATGATTTGTTCTCTATGGGATTTCCGCTTTGTCTTCAAACTGGTGTAATGTGGGTGTGATCGTATTACGGGATCTGACATATTGAGACGAATGATCGACCGTTAGGTGTTTTTGTGGTAACACCTTCCGTGCAAGCATTATTATCTCTTCAGAGATCTCTATTACTACATCCTTATAAAGACAAATAGTAGCGTAAGAGATTGAAATATCGTATTATATCAATATTGTTTAGTAAGGGATATCGATCAAATTATATCCACATACCATTTCTGATAATATTATTTAGCCCTCACAATAGTGTGGACATATTAAACTTTTATTGACTTCGGCTATATTGAGATGCAATATAAAGTAAAAAGTGTATTTTTTTGGGCTTTGAACCTTCCGATATGCAAGGCAACTCTCCAAAGTTTCACCATAATCGAATGGATAGTTTAACAGTGCATACTCACTTTGATTTTTATTTATGTACATACGAGTAGATTAAAAAGTTTATTTCTCATATGTTATTTTACTGTAATATGAATGAAAAATTGAAAGGTAATCGTTTGACTTAATAAGTGTACATTGTGTTACCTAAATGAATAAATGATATTTGAATTTATAAATGTTCATTATACTACACTCATTTCTACAAGCGACTAAAACTGAGGTGTTTTAATTACATTTATATATAATAGAAAGCTGCAAGTAGGTACAGAGGAGTATATATATATATATATATAGGTATATTTATGAATAAAATATGAAATGATATAATACCTATGAACTCACGACTCTGGAACGTGCTTTGTAGATGCGACAGCCGCTTCAATTGAATTGAAATATTGAAATTATACTAACACAGAGTCGCAATCTGGATTCCTGGATACGACATATTATTATATGAACCCATCTGTACATGTAGGTTTCTGTTGTTTTTGAATGAATGTTATTTGAATCCCGTTGGGATAAGCTTATAATTTTCTGAAAAAATATTTTCTTTACTTCTGGTTATTATGGGTACTAAACAAGGTTGAAAGTATCTAAATTCTAGCGGGTAAGGAATCACCGTTCATAGATGGAAAAACAGTGAAGTAATTATTACGCGTTTCTGTCTCAATCTATGGATTTCCGAATGCTCATAGTAAATAATAAGTCGACAGTGCATCATTGACTGATGTTCTTTGCCTAAGGTATCATCTACCATCAAATGAACTTTATGCTCGTCTATCGATAACTATGTATAATTAAAAAAAAAAATGAACATTATTATATACAAACATCCATTTTTATATATACAGATTACCCTACATTTAAATAAGGCCCAGCTGCGCCTATTAATATTGATTTTATATTCGTTAAAAAACATCAAACCTTTTAATAATCAAGAACGATTAAGATACACGCATATGATTAATGTGTAACATATAACTCGTAAAATGAAAGGCTCTAAAATGATAAATGGCCTGATTAGATATTCGACAGCCTACATACATAGAAAGACATAGGTTAACTCATTTTCAATAATACATAAATCACATTATATATCAAACTAGGTTTTATAAACACTTGTGTTGAATATAAGAAAGTTTAACGACTTGACAATAGATATTAGTTATTATGCCAATTTAGAACTAAGTTATGTGCCTTTTTATTTTGGATATCGGCAGACGAGCATGAGGTTCACTTGATAGTAAATGATATCCCAGCCACAGAACATCAGTCAATGATGCGCTGTCGACCAACTTTTTGCCTCGAGCATTCGGAAATCCATAGACTGAAACCGAAACACGCAATATGCACTTCATCAGTTTTTCCATCTATGAACAGTGATTTGTAATCTGGTATTGTTCGATATTCATCCTAAAAATTTTATACCCGAAATGATCAATCGTAGAAAAGACGTCATTAGATCGTATTTTTTATTCAAATGTACTTTGAATTTGATATTGCCCGATTTTCTTTTTCTTTTTTGAAAATTTGATTGATATACCAAAATACGCACCAATCGGCCACATTGAGCCCCTTCGCATAAAATATTCAACTTGCCAGTTTATAAAATCCCGCCTGACCTGAAGGGGTGAGTGCGAAATTAATATTTTTTTAATTATTCTGGTATACTCGCGCCGTGCTGTATTTTTTAAAATACTTTTCAAATAATTATTAATAATTTGTGTCTAGAATACCGAAGTCATTCAAGACATAGGCATTATAGCAAAGCTAGCAATAAACATTGTTGTTATATGATTACATCGTTTATATTACCAGCGTGTCGGGTCATACATTCACGTCATAATATAACTGTTCCTCCATTTGCTATAACTTGATGACATATATTGCTTATAACATACTTAAATATATTATTACGTTGCATATTGCATACAATGTTATTATGTTACACTTGAAAATGCCCGCACAAAATAGCCAAGTGCGAGTCAGACTCGCGCACGATGGGTTCCGTACTATTATCTATAAAAACAGCAAAAAAATTACGTTTGTTTTATGGGAGCCCCCTACATTTTATTCTGTTTTTTAATATTTGTTGTTGTATATAAAAAACAGAATAATATAATAATATATCATCTATGAAAATTTCAACTGTCTAACTATCACGATTCATGAGATACAACCTGGTGATAGACGGAAAGATGGACGGACAGCGGAGTCTTAGTAATAGGGCGCTTTGCCCTTTGGGTACGGAACCTTAAAAATGAGCCTTCATCAATTACAGTACCACTGAAACATACTTTCCAAATACTCGAATTTAAAAGAATTTGACCATTGAAATATATTTCCAGGATTCTTATTTTGTTTGAAAGAGTATAATATCATAATTAATATGTCATTAGGTCTTATGGAATTCGATGAGGATGTTATGATATAACATTTTACTTTAATCATGGCTAAAATAATTATTATTTTGTTTCAGTAAGCTGACGTTATTGGACAGTATGGCTAACTGTGCGGGATGGAGTGAGGAGCCAGTATCCAAGGTAATTGTATACTACTTATATTATTATTTAAGCGTTATGTGTAACAACTTACAAGTAGCAAACGCAAAAGAACAGAAATCAGTTTGACTAGCTTGTAGTACGTCAATTTCGCGATTTGACTTGAAATAAAAAGAGTTTAAAATAATCTCATGAACTTCAAGAAACCTATGACTCTTGAAACATGATTGTGTTAACTTTCCATTATAGAAAAACAAGGAAACTAGTCAATTAATAGAAATCGAAAGTTGGACTAGTGGTAAATAAATTATATTCGTAAATGTTATTTATTAGAATTCTCAAGAAAAATGCACTGATGATTGAGGAACTAATTTTTTTAAAAGATGTTTCTTTTTTTTTTGAAATACAATTTGTAATAAGTTAAAATATGGAAAATTGCGCGAGAGACGATTACCGTAATAATTTTTGGTGCCAGTCGGCATCAGGGCCTCGTAAAGAGAGTTTCAATTCCAGATAATATTTTACAATCAAAATATAACATTTATCGATTTATGTGACAATAATTATATCCGCATTCTATGATTGCATTAGCATAATAATAGCTGGCACGTTTTCTTTATTATGAATCAGGAAGAGATGATACTATGGAGATCTTCATCGTTACACATTAAATTACTTCCGACTCTATGACTATACCACATATTTCACACTGTCTATTTCTGGTGTGAGAGGTGTGCGAAAAGATAATAGTATTTATCTAATAAATAATAAGAATAGTTATTTTCACGAGATATGATGTAATATGTGTGTATGACAGGTAATACAACATTAAATTGTCTTGGCAACACAATCCACCAGGCGGCCAGAAATATATAAAACAGGCTATTATTTTATATTATTTTTTTATTTCAACATGATTTGTTGATGTGCGTGTTAAAGCTATATTAAAAGCCATGTGAATTGGCAATTATAATCATTTATTTCATCATTTGTATTTATTAAATAATTTATTGGTTTGCCGAAACATGCAAGCAGGTTTTTTTGCGTTTTTGGCTAGACTATGCTAATCTGCCTACAGTCTGAGAAGAAAAATGATAGAAGTTTAACCGAGATTCCAACTCGGGATCACCTATGCAACATACATACCTATATGTAGATCTTCTTCTAATATATACTTTCAAACCCCTAAGTGATAAGGGGTGTCCAGTGTCCACCCAAAATTCTTTTTTATGTTTTTGGATAATTTTTATTTTTTTATTATGAGGCATTAAAAAATACATACAACTCTATATTTCACTCTTATATTAACAACCCCTGCTTTTTTTGTCAAAAAATCTAGACCCGTGCCAAGCCGGGGCGGGTCGCTAGTATTATATACTACTAAATCAATTAAGTGAATTCCCGAGTCCCCTAGTGGGGCATGGGGCAGACCCATTTCTGTGTCTATTCAACTCATTATTTTTATCTATAGGCAAGTAAGTAGTCAGCATTATGTGCCCTGCCTGACCGAAATATTTTTTTATATCTTGTTTCCCATGGATTCGAACTTAGGAACTCTGGTGCTACATTTATTGCGCTTACCACTGAGCTATTTAGGTGGGCTCATTTATTATATCTGAGTAAAATAAATAAACGTTTTTCATTCCTTTTCTTTATTATCTGTTGTAAAATAACCATTTCTTTTTTCATTTGATTTTCATTACTTCAAAAGCAAATAGGTATCTCAAGGCCGATAATGAAACCAATAATGTTTCTAGCACTTTCCCTCACTACAATGCACAGTTGTTTGTGGTAAGGTTTCACCAATACATCGCCAACTTCCATTGTTAAGTCAGTTCTCCCACGGTAATCATCTTTTGTGTGCTAAATTAAGCTACTGGTTTCAGTTCAATTTATTTATTTATTTTTAGATACACCAACGCTCGTTACATTTTGAATAATTTCTTATTATAATTAGGGTAGTATTTAAACGAGTGACTGTAAATTAAAGTTTTAGTGACAAAAATAACTAATTTACGTTGTGGTATTACTAAGTGAGCGACTGACTGCGAGTGACGAGAAATCAACAGAACAGCAACTTACAAACACTAATTTGAGTTACTTAAAATACAAAATGAGAATCTTCATAATATTTGACCGACCTAATATTTGTTTGAGTGTCATCGTTAAGCCAAGTAAAATAAGTAGAATTCGGTTCTGGCACTCATCGGTAGAGCTGTAGCAAACCGTATGTATTCGTTACTGAGTAACGGGTACGCCATCTAGTACCGAGTAACGAAACGTTACTCACGAATACATTTCGTTACTCGCATGTTTCGTATCATGGTTACATACGCTGTTTCAATATGTAACTTTAAATATTCAAAACAAAGTTTTCTTTAACAGAGTATGCAGTAAAAAAAAAGTATATACTTGTGAAAAAGTGTTTTCATAAATTTTTGCCACTAAAATTTCATAAATTTTATGTAATAGTATGAAATAAACGAAAGTGAAAATTATTTCACTGTAACTTAATTTTAAAACATTTAATTAAATAGCACGCCCGCGCGCAACTTAAACTAGTTCTGTAAATTTGTTTCTCTAGCATAAAACATAGCATGTTATGAGGTATTAGGAGTAACGAGTAACGATACGATAGTAACGAGTACTGAATGTATAGTAACGAATACATACGGGTACGTTTTTTTTTCGTTACTTTTACACCTCTACTCATCGGCCGCTGCCGCGGCACCGCTCGCTTCGCTCGCTCGACTCGTGCGCGGTGGTCACCATACCAACATAACCTAACCTAGAACTTCAAAACTAGTCGCTCACTTAGTAATTTAGTCGCACGGCTAGTAAATTCATACCGCTCAAGTTATTAAAACAGTATCTCATCATCAGTCGCAAAGTTTTTTTTTGTTCGCTCGTTTTATAATTCCCCTTATAATTATACTAACTAAACATTACAACAAACAATTAAAAGTTTTAAAAAAATGGCCCATGTTGGGCGCATTTTTTTTTCATGCGGGTTTCGAACCCACGACCCATTGATGCGCACGGCAGATGTTCTCCCGAACGCGCCAACAATTTCTCCAGTATTCGAACCCGTCCTTCATACGCAACACATAGCTATAGCGACGGAGACGATGATCAATTTATTTTAATACCAAAATAAAATTGTCATGAATTTTATTGAAACAAATTAGTTAATACAAATGAGGTTTTAGTTTATGGCTAGAGTGTTTTATTGGTTTCACGAAGACATTTTAAAGCTTAATTAGAATTTATGCGAAATCGATCGTGTACGGACTACGGAGTACGGTAGGAGAACCCAATAATTGGTATTTTATTACTTGACACCTTACAGCCGGGCTAGCATGGCCGCCACGAGATATATCTCGCGCGAGAGAAGACAAACTAATATGTTAAATATCTCAATATATTATATCTCGACATCGACAATTTTGATAGAAAAGATATCTCGATCGACAAATGTATCTATTTTTGATATTAAAAGTCGAGTTTTAAGTGTAATTGTCTTGTTAGACCCGAAAGAAATAAAGCGATAGTCGATTGAAACACGAGAAAACGGTAGACAAAATTTTGTCGCGCTTGTCATGCTAGCCCGGCTGGAAACAGGTTTATTCCATAGTAGAAGCAGTTTGGTGCAGGTTGATATTTTTGTTATTGTTCCATTTAAGATTCAATGAAATATTATTAATAGACCTCTAACCATGCAATGTTTAAAATAGCATTAAAGATATAATATTCAAGTTATTCCGGTCGGATCCCCTTACTCTTTTTGGTAGGTAACTACAGTCAAGAGAAAACATTTGTTCATGTAAAAAATATTTCAAAATCAAAAAAATCAAAAGTTTTTTATTTCAAATAGGCCTTTGCAGGCTCTTATGAAACGTCTAGTTGCATTTGTTTTTATTTACTTATTATTCAGTGTAATACATCTATACTAATATTATAAAGAGGAAAGATTTGTTTGTTACGACATAACTCAAAAACTAATCGAATGATTTTAAACATTATTTCACCATTGGAAAGCTTAAACTAAGCATTTTCACCGGGTAATATCGGCTTTATTTATTTCTAGAAATAATAAGGGGTTGTAGGGAGTAATCTCTGGATCTACTCGACCGATTTTAAAAATTCTTTCACCAATAGAAAGCTACATTATCAGCGAGTAACATATGCTATATTTGTATGGTGTTGAATACATCTACCCGTGCTAAGTCGGGGCGTGTTACTATACTTCATATAAAGGCAAAAAACAAGAATCAAACAGTATAAACTTACACTTTTTAGGACAGACAACGGCCACCGATATACAACCCGGAAGACTACGCCACATCGCTGAAGAAATGGGGGAAGAAGACAAGTGGGGGAAACCTGTACGAGCTGGACCCAGGGCAGGACCCCAACGAGGCCAGGACTCTGCCCAGCCAGGGTAGCAAGGACTTCAGGTAAACCGTCATTCGAGTGTATGTGTTTCTTCAATGAAAGATTTTAATCACGGCTTTACGGTGACCTCGGAAATAGGTGATTATTGCTTACCCCAGAAAGGTCATTGGCCCCTTGAAATATTGATTGAATGAAAAAATATTACCGTTAAACGCACCTAAAACACCTTTTTTATTTAGTCCTTACCAATGAAATACTAATTTTTAATATTAGCTATTTTAGAGACCTACTTTAATTCTTCCAGAATTGTAAAATCAAATTATGACATTTCTTTAAAAACATATTTTACCTATTACTTAATGGTTAGTGAGACTTAAATATAATTAAATAACGTGTTCGTAAAAAGTAATTTCTTAAACTATTAAACTGATTTGGATTTTTTTTATATAAAGCTACACAATCCCTGATTATAATCTCTATATCTATACAGTAGAATCTCAATAATCAGGCACTATTAAAAACCAGAGGGTGCCGGATTATTGGACATTACGGTCTACTGAAGTGTCGGATTAGTGAGATTCTACTGAGTATGTAATTTTATTATTACGCGGTCGGTGGCTTCTTCAGCCTGGGCTAATATAGACGAACTTGTGTTCAAGTTATGTAGTTATTTTCTAGAGCTTAATAATTGTAGTTTACTATACTTACTATACTTTTTTAAATTTAATACGTTAGAACGTAGTGAAAAAAAGAAGAAGAACGTAGTTCAGACAGAAATTACAGTTTCTACTTCATAATGATTATCGCCAGTTCTTCTCGTCCGTTCTACGCCCTTGATTTGAGAACTGGCAGTAAATATAAAATTAGAAGCATTCAATATGTATTTTTTACTGACGTTCATAAGTGTACATTATGTTACCTAAATGAATTTGAATATTTTTTTATGATTACAGGAATCCCTGCTTAGGTGTTGGTGAAGAGATGAGTTTGCGTCAATTCGGTACTCCGGGTGAGCTGCTGACCAAGCTTAGAGTAGACCTTCGACTTTCTTTTCCAAGGTAAGCAAAAAAATAAAAAAAATATCACTTAGGTCTGTAAAATATTTGAGTCATTTTTAGGGTTCCGTACTCCATACCAAAAACGGAACTTATAGTATCAATTCATTGGCCGTCTGTCTGTCTGTCTGTCCGTCTGTCAAGACCCTTTTTCTTAGCAACGCGTGGAGGATTTTTTAACTTAGGTAAATTTAACTTCTATGCTTTTTTATGCTCCATTTTTGGCACTCGCATGGAAATTAAACCTTACTTCTTATTATAAAAGTGTAATAAATAGTCATTTTAAATAATTCAAGTAGGTATCAATGTCCTGCTAGGTAATAATTTTCTTTCATGTTTACATGTCCTTCGTATTAGAACTTATGATAACATACAATTAATTTTAGATTTCATTATCTTTTTCATTTCTAAGACCAAATGTTTATTAATCAGATTTTATCCTGAACGTTGATTCTATCGATTAGTGGAATAAAATAGCGAATGTTTAAATTTTGAATTTTTAGCCGGTTCGATTTCCAGGTGAGACAAGCTAATGCGTTTAGCACCGGAGGTCCCAGGTTCGAATCCCGGTGAAACAAGATAAAAACGGTCAGGCAGGGCACAGAAGGCTGATCACCTTCTTGCCTGTAAAGAAAAATCATCAGTGAAACAGACACAGAAATTGGTCTGCTCGATGCCCCACTAGGGAACTCTAGATTTTCACTTTCACTTTAGACGATAAAGGTTTAAAAAATTACTTTGTACGGTAAAAGTTAAGCCAATAAGTTTTAAACTGTTAAACCTAACACATTGTTGTCGAGAATACTATTTATCTGGTAAAGTCGTAAAACATAACGGTTGCTTGAGGTGCCTTCATGGTTGTCGCTTTCAGAACTGGTTACCAAAAGGTGATTTGTACAAATATTGGTAACCATTCCTTGATTTCCTCTACACATGAATGAATATTTCTGTCAGAATCCGATAGAGAAGCGTGAGGCTTACTTGATGGTAGGTGATGGCAGTTAAGAGGGCCCTTCCCGGTTCGACTATCGTCAACGCGAGCATGGTTGAAAAGCTTTTTGTTTCATGCAGCGCATACCTCTACCGCTAACGAGTGAGTGAGAACGCGATAACATTGAACGAAAAATAGTGTGCGGAAATTTCATAAAACTTGTTCTAGGAAATACGTGCTTTTCAGTAGTCTTTACAAGTTTATGAAATATTTTTTTGTAATTTAGAATCTCCATTATATTTGCAAGGTTTCTATCATAACAAAATATTTACTTTCACAATTTATGAGTACATTATGAACGCCCAAAGTTCAGGTAATTTTTTTGCAAAAAAGCAGATTTTTGGAGGCTTATGATGAATTTATTTCTGAAAATTTTGAGATTTTGTTTCGATAGAAACCTAGATATAGTGCACGAGATACCTATAAGTTCAAAAGTTTTAAAGAAAAATCGGCTACATCGCCATAATCACGTACGAGCTTTTGTATGGAAAGTAAGACGGGTTGGGCCCACTTAAAGGACATTCAGAGTGAATGATTTGCTGTTGGCATGGCTTAAATATATTATGTTCTTTTTCTTCGAGAAATCCCAATAGATTTATTCACGATGATTCGAAGTCGTTCCGCCCGGAAAGCTATGAAATTCAAAGCTCAATTTCGATAGGATTGAGCATCGGCATTCTTCGGGAGTTTCCGATAAAAATCTTAGTATATCGCTACGGAATCTTGTATTTTGTAATATTGGTATCTACGGAAAGTTTTCGAATGATCGTGAATAACCCTACTGGGTCTTAATACTCTGTGGAGACGGCGTTCTTTGATGACATTCATTAAAGTGATACAAAAATATGACTTAAAAATAAATGCGTTCACAGTGATTATTACAGTCGTAAGTAAAAAATAGTGATGGCGGATAAGTACAGAAAATTGCGCAGACGCAGGTTCTACTGTGCAATTATGTGTAAAAAAGAACTGGCAGTGGTTTTATTTGTTTAACAATTGGTTGTATAAGTGATCTTATGAATTTTTGTAAAGAAATATAATTACTTTTAAAGTTGTTCAAAATTGCCAATTTAAACAATATGTTGAAAAGTCAAACAATTATAATAAATACAGAAATGATCTGACACGTAAATATTAGTGTAAAATATCGTGATATATACCATATTTCGTGTGGCAATAGACATACTTATTTCTGTGTCAGTTTCAATGATCGCTAAGGCGAGATAGCGGAAGCGCAGGGCTGCGAACACAATATGTTTTATTCGATCACCGGCGCAGGACAAACCTTTTCTAGAAGCGTTTCGTCGTTTAAAAAATATTTTTTCAAATAGATTCCCTCCTTCCGAGATTATTCTTTGTATAAATATTAAAAATTCAATAAACCGATATCTCCTGTATTTTGTGCCACACCACATAAGTTTTTGCGGTTAAAATTGCACGCAATTATTATGAACTTTAATTATAATTATAGATCAATACTATATCCTGCGAAATTCCGAGAAACATATTGTTGATCCTTTTTTTATTTTAAAAAATGTCAAGTAATCGGGTAAGGTTTTGTCCCAATCGCTCAATATTCGAAGTATTGTTAATAAACGCGTTTCGAACTCACTATACAGCGAAATGCAAGATACCTCGCCAATGACTCCTTCTTTTAGTTTTGCTATCAGTTAACACAGCAAAGATGACATAGAAATAGACATCACATTTATTACTAACGAAACACATACAGAGAAATACACAAAAAATTAAGAGCATCAAAAAAAAATTCTCAAATAACAAAAATAAAGAATTATGGAAGACAAAATAAAGAAGGTACATTTTTTTACACAGCGCAGCGATATGATTCACAGGTGTGTAATCATTGAAATATAATATAAGAGATAATGTCTAATAGCTCATATCATATTAATGAAAGTAAAAGCATTAATTATCAGTTATTAATAAAGATTGACTATTTACTAGTTAACATTTTTACGTACGTACGTACCCTAAAGGTTGACTATTTAGGTACTATTAGTTAACACTTTTACGTACGTAGCTTATTTACCTACTATATCATAAATACTATGGTAATAATACAAATAAATGAAGTTTACATTTCCACCCTTTGCCAAAGTAGAGCATATTATTGTTTCTGATCTCGAAGAATAACATTATACAGCATTTTACGAGGTAATTATTAAAACATAAATTAAGTAAGTAATGAGTCTTCTGTCTGCCAGCAGTCGTTAAATTATTTATTGCGGTGAAATTATGATAGTTAATAACATTTAAATAAAATAACTTTTACTGTCTATTCCTACGTACGTATCAACTCTGTAGCCCTTTCAGGCCCGTCCAACACGATCGTGCACATTTAAAAAATTCCCGCGCCACGTTCTTTCAACTTTGTAGGGCCAGATCTAGTCCTTCTGATCGTGTATGAATTACGCATTGTAGTAAATAATAATTTTGGAGCGGTTCGCCAGTCAGTTGGCGACAATGAGGTGAGAACAATGGCGGTGTTTTTTTGACGATGGGTGCGGTGCGGGCCTGAAAGGGGTAGGAATAGCTAGCGTTAGTACATATTATGGTAGCTTTGTGAAATTTCAGCTGTCACCTTTCAGTCTGCCCGTGACCACGTTTGCTAGATCTTATAGAATAATAATTATTAATAGATCACTTTTTAATCCCGTAAAAATACTCGCGTTAATGAAAAACAATATTAAATCTAATAAGTTGAAACTTGAATCCCAATTAATAAAATGTTTGATTTTATTTTTCAACGTTTTAATATTTATGATATTTAACTAAACGACACTTGTATTCTATTTCGACTTATGAAGCATAATATGTTAAATGATCTCTATTTAAAAAGATAAGTAATTTTGTCAGTTGATATTTCAACTTTTGATTACTTCTAAGAAATATATTTTACACCATGCAATTGAAATACATTTATTTAAAAATAGGACTTGTAAAAGTTCCAAGAAATATTTCATAGCAGCAAGCAGAATCAATTATTAATAATTAATTCTGCTTGCTGCTATGAAATATAAAATAAAATAATTAATAAAATATTAAGTTGCATAATTTAGAAGCATGAACCCAATAAAGAAACTCATGCAAATGTATCTTATAATAATATTGTTTATTATTTTATTCTCTTATATCTTCTTTTTGCCCTGCTTTTTAAAGGATTGGTGTTTATGTTTTTTTTTTAATTTTATTAAATCTATACAATACAATTTAGGTTTTTTTCATTTCTTTAATTAACTCGTCATATTATTAGGTATCTTAAACACATTATTCTTCATACAACCGTTTCTTCTTTTCTCTGACCTTCTATTTTATAATAACCTTTATCCGTTCACTTTCATTTTCATCAGTTCTTTTAACACGTACTACACCCTCTTCATAACTCTTATAGATTCATCCTTATTTTTCCAACGCGACTTCTCATGTCAAATGTATATTTGTCGTTAGAGATTTCTTGTCTATAAAGGTTGTCGATGTCGAGATATAATACCTATATCGAGATATCTTAGTTTGTCTTCACTCATCCTTGAGATATCTCTTGAAAATTAATTTTCTTGAAGTCGAAAAATGAACTTATTCAGTTGATACGAATATAAACCTTACTTAAGAAATAAAAAATATAAATTCACACAATTATCTTTCAGTTTCGTCCAAGAGTTTGCGAGTGAACCGCTAGATGGTGTGACGCTACTGCTGGAACTGCTGCGCAACGTGCAGCTCAGTCAGGCGGGTGAGGGGGCGCGGGGCCCCCCAGCTGTCAGGCGCAGACCATTGTTAGATGAGCTGGCTTGCTTGTGAGTATAACTGTCTAGCTACTATGATAGCCTTTAAATTGTCTATAATATGTGTGTGAATTCCTATGGAGCGCATGTGGGAAAAGTCTATTTTTCTGTTTTTTTTATATATTCAATAAAGTGATCAGTCTTGTGTTCTCTGGCAGACTAAAACATTTTTAATCTTGACTCAAGAGGTTCAATCCCGCCGCATCTGGTGCAAAAAGCAATGCAAATGCCACTAAACCACGGAGACAGAATGGAACATAGAAAATCTTGAAAAAATAATAATATAACGATGATGATGGGCTTGTTGGCGCGTCGTGGTCATGGTTTCGAATCCCACCGGAACGACATGTTTATAATTTTCTGTAAGCTTGTTTTCCATCCACCATCAATTGAACCTCATGCTCATCTGTATATACATAAATATATGATATATAACAAAAAAGACGATATAAACTTCAATCATCACACCACACGTCACAAACAGTCCTATCACCTTCATCTCCTCAATCAATGGAAGTCGAGCACGATACGGTTCACGGCAACTTCATTCCGCGTACAACAAAACTGTGGAATGAACTACCGCCATCAGTGTTTCCATCTGATTACGACCTCGTAGTTTTAAAAAACGAGCCTATAAATTTTTAAAAGGCCGACAACGCATCTAAGACCCTTGAGTCACGGATGTCCATGGGCGGTGGTGATTACATACCGTACCTGCTCAGTTGACCGCTCTGAAATAAAAAAAAAATGGTTCTTAAAAAATATGATAGTTAATTAATACTTTTCAATTGTTCACAGACAATGCCTATGGAGCTGCTGTACCAGGTACGCAGAGTGCGTGAGGAGGTTGGTCGCCTGTTCCAATGGAGTGTATGGGTTGGCTGTGTGCATCATGTCAACTGTCAATAAATCCAGGATACTGGCCTTGCAGGTAGCTGCAGCTCACTTAAGTTTTTTTTAAATAATCTAATTAAAGTATTTTTATGTCAGATATGGTCAGACTAATGTAATGTTAGGTGAGCCACAAGACATCACTCAATGATACGTTGAATTTAAAAAAAACGTTTTCCCCCAATTGGCTAAACGTAGAAATAAACATGTTAATAGAAATATCTTAGGTCAGAAACAAACAGCGAAAATATTTTTTTCCTAAAAGAATTAAGTATTCTGCTCTTCTCTTCTAACGAACTACTTAATTAACAGAAATATACAACCTACACGAACACACACGAAATAAAGATTTATATCTTTCCAGTTACTCACAAAGGCATGTTACCCACCCGCCAATGGACACAGCATGATATCCGAAGCTCTGTCCACTCTCCGCTTGCGTTACGGCGAGCCAGTCCGCTTCCGGTTCCTTGTGGGTATGCTGCAGAGTACTGGAGGTTCTGGTGATCTGCAGGGAGCTGGGCTGGCGTTCATCAATGCTCTGCTGGCTAGCGCCCCGTCACCGCAGCGGAAACTGTATATACAGGCTGAATTGGAACAGGCTGGATTTGATGTCGTTACTTTGAAAAAGGTACATACACTACAATATTTTATTTGATGAACTATACACACTCATGCATAGACTGTGATATTCTGAATATTGAATACCTACAAAAAAAAATCACAACACTCATTAAAATCAAAAACATTTATCCTACATTTTTCAAAAATTGTAAAATAAACTTATAACCTTTGATACATATAAATAATCTAAGCTTATAACCGATAATTTTGAAAATGGCGATTTTTTTACAATTAACCAGAAAAAATCATAATATGCCTATAAGTGTACTTATTTCATAACAGATTATCGCCAAATTACCGAATCCCAACGAACTCGTAGTGATGGAGATAGAGAACTATGAGAGGCAACTAATTGATATAGACACACTGAGCGAGAAAGCAAATGAATCGCAGAAAGAAAAGGATGATCTCAGGCACAAATTAGAACTCCTAGAAAAAAGAGTCAAGGTAATTAAGTATATCAGTAGTCTAGAAAATTAATACACATTATTTAAATATATATATTTTATGTAAGCATAGTAATAATATAGAAGCAATAATTTTTGTTATCAGATACTTCAAGAAGAGAAAGGTATTCTACTGTCATTAGAGAAATGTTTAAAGGAAAAATGCTGTGAATTACAAGAAGAAGTCAGCACTCTCCGCTCTGAGCATGGTAATTCGAGTCGAAAGAAAACGTTCGTGATTAAGAAAAAAAACTCTGCTCATAGAAAAAGAGGCAAGTAAATTAAGTTATTCTAAAATTATGTTATTTAAGTTATTCTATAATTAAAAATATATATTCTGCAAAACCTTATTAACTCTATTCTATTTTTTTATTTTAGACGAGTCGTCACCGCCTGAAGATGAAGGCATAAGCTCTTCAGAAAGATCTCTCAGCCCAGAAGGTGACCCACAAAGGGAATCCATGGTTTACGAGGTATTTAAAAATGAAACCTACGACCTAATGCGAAACAAACGACCTCTTCATAAGAAATTAGAAAGTACTAAAAAGAACGATCACAAAAAGTCAACAGATGATGAGGACGAAACGACAATAGATGAAGTTATTCAAGAACTCAGAAACATTGTTAACCACGCTGAGTCTGAACAGTACTTAAACAGAACACGGGATGGTAAATATAAAAGTAGTAGATCCTCAGATACAGATTATCAAAAAGATAGAAGTGAAGAAAAAGAAGATTCTATAACAAGCACAAGACATAGTATTCACATAACAAGTAGCAATGAATTTGAAGGAACTAACGATGATGAAGAAGAAGAAATCGTCCCAAGTATGATATTACCACATCCACCAAGGAAAGCTAAGAGCCTCGTTCAGTTATTCCCACCCGTAGAACAAGGACTCCTGTATAATAAACCACAGGAGTTATTCGAAGACAATTATTACTCTAGTGACGAGGGTTCTGACTCTTTGCTTAGTGTTTCGCGCTGTCAAAATCAAGTAACTAAAAAGGATTCAGTAATGAGCTTCGATTTTAATAAATGCCGCGAAAAATTTAACGAAACAGTTGATACTGATGATGTGAAATTGAAACGATCCAGAACAAGATCTAGAGAAGATTCTAGAAAACCTACAGTGAAGCGAAGTGAATCTTTTCAAGCGTCTGAAAAAGGGTCGCGACAACGTGAATACATTGATAGCATGTTTGACAGCCCTCCGTCTCTCACAGAACCATCTCCATTACAACGATCTGGCTCTAAATGCAACCGTGTTGACGAAATAGTAAACCTGATTGAGTCTAAGAAATTAACAAAGAGTCTCGACAGAATCGATGAAGGGCTCAACTCTATGGTAGATATCGTGATGGTCCCCGAACCACAAAAGACAACATGGTCGTATGAAAGACGACAGAGATCAGTCTCTCGAGCCAATAGCGAAATCGATGAGCCCCCATTAATACCAAGAACGAATAGCAGAACGCATACTTACGAAATGAAAGAGGAATTTAAAAGCGAAAAATATTCATCCACGAAATTAAGCACAGGGTCATTTGATACGAATTTTAACAATACGTTTTTGATGAAGCGCGCTAGTAACTCAGGATTCTACTCTGGGACCCCAATGTTAAGAGATGCCCCAGCAAGTATGACTAGTTTGGTAATGAGTGGGACCCATAGCTACAGCGATTTGAAGAGAACATTCTCCCCAGTTAGCACTAGCAGTTACGGCCTGAATAAAGTAACGGATATGCCTTCAGGGTTGTATTAAGATGTTCATAAAACCATCGATTAATTTTAAGTGTTGTACCTAAAACTAGTGCAATATATAAGCCCACTAGAGACTACAAATTCTTAGTTTTGTATCTTAAATCTTAGTAATTTTGTAGTAGCAAAATTGACTTAAGATATTTTTTTATATTTTTGATGGTATGTCGATAGAATATCCCAACGAATTCAAATCCAACCATTAGTCCATGCCGAGGTACAAGACAGAATCTATTCTTGAGATTTATCAAAATACCCACACTAAAAATGGTCAGACTTCTCTCAATTGTAGATTCAAACTTGAAGTATGTCTTGAAATACGGCCCTTAAAATTATTTATTTAATCTTGTGCATGTTTAGTTTAACTTTTATCAGTATGTATATATTTTCTTTAATTTAATTAATAATCATATTAATTTCAGTAAGATTGTTTCATTTTCAAACATAATTACAACTTAAAATACAACAATACAATAATATGTAGGTACTTTTTGTTTTCTCTTTCTAGATGTAACGCTTGTACAATAATTTAATCTCCATTGAGGACTTAGAACAAGAATTTGTTCCAGCAGATCCTTGTTAAAATATTATTCTTCTAATAACGAAAATGCGTGGGATTGCTGAAACTTCCTATCTTGCACAACCGTTCACCGACATTTCCAAACTGATACGAAATAGGTTCAATAAAAGAGCTTACTTTTGCCAGTGTAGTCAGCATTTCATATGCAGATATCCCAATGTGGTCTACAATGATACACTACAGTTAGAAATTCAAATCTTTCTAAGTGAGAAGCACTATACCAGTTGTCCAGTTGTATATTACATTTGATGTCGATATGAAAAAATATTGTAAAATTACCAATAAGGTTTACTTTAAATTGCAAAACAGGTCAAAGGGGTCTACTAGAAAAGTTTAGGAACACGAAATCATCATCAACATCGATCACACAAAATTTGCTTCCATTTATTCCGCTCATTATCGCTTAGGAATGCAAGCGTCTATTGTTCTCACTGTTCGCCAACTATAGATCGTTATCCGGCTCGACGAACCATATGTTAAGGCTTTAAAGTTAAGCGTTTGGGTCTTAATTTGAATAAAAACGTGCGATCCGTATGAAACTTTTACTATTACTATTTAGAGAAGTGGACTGTATACATACATACATATTAGAATTGGACACTTCCTAGACATGTACATGCCGACGTATCCGTAGAACAAAGTCGGATATGATTGTAATACCAAGTTGCTTTTTTGTATTTGAAAGGCTAAACTGACCTATATAATTTACTAATAAAATCCAAAATTTAAAAAACGCATCGTTTTTTCAAAGATAGCAGTCGAATAATGGTTCATGATGCTAATTTCCCCTAAGAATAAGGTCAAGTTTAAAGTAGAGCGTCATGCAGATGTGACTTTGTTCTACGGACAAGTCGATGCCCCTTCTTAAGACGTCACTCATCACTACATCAGGTGCATTAAATCACCGATGTTTATTATGCCTAAAACTCGCTACCAATACACAGGTTTGTTTTTTGTTTGTTTTCAATTGAACCTTTGTTTAATATATAACTATTATCTCATAGAACAACAGTAATTGTTTTAAAGCGACGAGGGACTTAAACAGTCCTTAGTGTGAGAACATCTCAGTGCGAGAAGTCAAGATGCGTGCTATAATTTTATTTTTATTATTATCAAGTGCCTCATCAGAACACCATAAAAGGTATTTGGAAGATGAAGATTTGCCCATGATTGAAGTATTTGATCTCACACATCCAACTACTTGGAAGGACATGGCTGAGTTTTATGAAGCCATTGGAAAGGGCTGGTGAGTTTTTTAACAAAGTTTATTGTTATATAAACAATCTCTGTAACTAGTAATACAATATAAAAGTATTTGTTAAAATACTATTACAATGTTATATTACTTAACTAAAGTAGTTAAAATATATTTTTAGAAGTATATATACATCAATTTTGGGTCGAGTGGGTATATATACATACTTAGCAATACAGTCTTCTAAATTATCTCTGTTGTTGCAACTATTTTTGATTATCGTCTTAGGTAACGATGATGACTCAGACTAGAAGACATCCTGATCACGAATGGCGAACATTTTTGAAATCCAAGTGTCCATGAGCGTCGTAAATACTTACTTTAATAATAATTTAGCATTTGTCCGCAATGCGCCTGATGGTAAACTTGCCTAATCAATAAAATAACGATCCAATTAAAACAATAGATTAATTTAAAACTTGTTATTTATATTACGAATTCCTTAGGAAGATATGCGTCAACTGCGGAATTCCAGGTCTCGGTACTGGATTGCACTTGGAACATTCTGCTACAACTGGATCCATGCAGCCGGCCACCATACCAACAGAATATTTACTTACACGGCGTAAGTAATCGTATCAACTTATTTATATAATTATTATATATTTTTTAAAAGTTTTAGGGGCTATCCAAGTCACAAGACTAGAGCGCCTCGAATAAGACATTAACGACTACAATGTTGTACGAGAAATTATTTGAAATTGCATACAACTGTCAGATTAAGGATAAAAATACTTTCTGGCAAGTTGTTCGTTTCTTTGTATCTCTCGTTCATTCATTAATTTGTACCTATCTAGTTTCATAAAAAGTAGAACGGTACTGTGCGTCGTTCTATTTTTGGTCTATAGCAGTGTCGTAGTATAGGTAACTAGCACCTGGTGCGGATCCCAAATTTGCCGCCCCCTTACTTTTGCAATTGATTATAAGACATTGGGGCGTGGTGAAAATGGTACTCTTATTGAATAACACTAACCTAAAGAGTAACTCTGTTATTACGTTGATATACTGATATACTACAAAAGAGTACGTTGAAGGAAGTCATTTTATTACCGTTACCTGTGAAATGCCGCCCCTGCCAAAGTGCCGCCCGGGGCAGACCGCACCCTCTTCCCGCCCCTTCATGCTACGCCACTGGTCTATAGGCTATGAGACTTGACTTGGTACTCTGCAACACTCAAGAAAATCTAGTGAATGTGATTTTTTTTCAGTCGCTATCATAGATGTGAGCTACTTGACCAGGCTGGCACCAGCCTTAGTTCTGACTCTGGACGTCGCTTTACAGTGGATGGTGTTGAAGCATGACCCGCGAGAACCAACCTTATTGTTATTTAATTTCGGTTGGAAATCGACGAACAAAAAACGACTGTGTATTTGTAAAATACCAGGTAATGTCCCATTTTCAAGTAACATTCCAATTTAAATAGCTTTAATACAACAAATAAAATGACAATTCATTTAAAACAAGAAAAAACCTACGATTAGTTTTATTTCACAAATATTCGGATATCATACAGTTACGCAAAGTTTCCTTTACTTTGCTCGTTTAATCATCAAAGGGCAATATATCTTAGTCTTTAAAGCATGATGAGCATATAAAATGACTTTTGACTACATTAAATATGGATTTCAGGCCTCAGCTACGAATTAGCCGAGTACATAGCAACAAACCTTACACGAGTGGTGGGCGTGGCCACCGACGCACCAAGCCTGGAGTCCGAAGAGACTCGCGAGATGACAACACGAACCGTCTCCAATGTCTTAGGAAGGAATGGAGTTTACATTATAGAGAATGTTAACATCAAGAGGAAGATACCCGGTGAGATATTTTGTAGAAATGCATAGGCTGAAACCGAAAAGCCCAATTAGAACTTAACAGCTTTGCCATGGACAAAAAATTCTAACCCCAAACTATGTTGTTTCGATATTTCTGTACTATTTTAATGCCCCAATTAGCCAGAAAAACGGGTTTATAGAAAACGATTAGTGTCCCATCGCGACTAAAAAATTCTTCCAAAAATTTTATGCTGTTTAATTAGTGTTTAAGTTTATTCCCTATGGATACCTCTACTTCATAGAGAGTTGCTTGACGAGTTGTTGCCAGTAAAATGTATTTTGTCAGATATCTATAGATATCCAACTAAGTTTTTTTAACGACATTTTCGGTTAGCTCTTCTATCGATCTTCAGTGACTACATAACTGAACTGTTTAGGTATATAACAAACTAACTACTAACTAACTGAAGGCGTTTCAGTGGTTATAAAAACCCATAAACTTCGGTTTTTCCCCCACAAAAGCTGAAGTCTCGTATTCAAAGATTGAGGAATAAATTAAATTATTTTTTTTCAATTACAGAGCGTGGTTGTATGTCCTTAGCGATGCCGTTAAAAATGGTTGAAGTGGGCTACGTACCAACTCGCCTCACCGCCTTCTGTCCATCACAGAAAACCAACCGCTACGTCACCATAGCTTTAAAGAAACTTGGCCAGACAATGCAACTTGTCAAAGACAGCAGGGATGTCAATTTGTATGAGATTTTAAATTATTAAAATTGTAACTGATTTATTAGTATTATTTAAAAAAACATAGTAGCTATCTGAAGTTATAAAGAAGTGAAGAAAATGTATTTATATGGAATCTCTGAATTTCAATTACTTTTAAATATTAATGGAATGCTGTCCTATTCGTGAGTCTAAAAGTTTGCATCATATTATTTTTTGTCCAAAAATGGTAGTAAATTAAAACATAGTACATACATTCCAGAAGAAATAAAACAAACCCCCACTGAATAAATAAGCTTTATTTTTGGCCAAACTATTACATTGCAATACAACTCGGCTGTCCAATTTTAAAACCTAGTATCTGACAAATTTTAAAAAAAGCGTGTCTATGCAATTTTCGACCTTATAAACCACTCTCCACATACTAGTATAGCAAAAACTCCTAAAAAATTGTCAAAAACGAAGTTGCACAAAGTCGGAAACCTAGTATCTACAGTAAACGTTTTCAAAATGCAAAAAAAACAAGATTAAAACATAGTATCTAACATCAACCGTTTTAAAAACCTAGTAAGTGCTTGTAGTTACTTGGATATAAAATGGTTCATGTAGATACTAAGTCAATGAAATGGTTGAAATAAACGTCAAACCTCCCGCGCAACTTTAGTAAGTGAGAAGAAGTCGTTGCACGTGCGTGTTTTTGTCTAAAAAAATGAGTAAAAATCAGTTTTATAGGTCTAAATTGATCTTGAGTGCTTTAAAGGAACAACATGGTGAAATGAAAGTATGCTTCAGTGTATAATATTGTCAAAGTTTTTTTGTTTTCCAAGGTTTATTATGAATAAAAGCTCTAACCTCAAAATAATTAAACAAGCATGTAAGATTTGTTGGTAACTGGCGAGATTTTGTTTTGTGTCTTGTTTTGTTTTAATGATTATGTGATTGCATGGTATTGTCAAGTTTTGATGGAGACTTTTCGATCTTTCCACGTTTTATGGAGCTGTGCCATGGCATTTTTGGCCATTCCAATACGCCTCCTTATGTCTAGCTCACACGAGCGAGATTGACTGTTTAGAAAGTGGGTATTACATCTTGCTTATGCACAAATATACTTTATTTCAATTCATTTTGGACAAAACATTTCTGTTATAGCTATGTTATGTACCTTCTGCTACCCTACGGTTCCAAACTTTTTTTGCAGCACGAGGGTAATGATTAAATCACAGTTTCTACTGCAACCTAACTACGACACATAGTAACATATTTAAATAAAATACTGTTTACCGGATTAAAACGCGATTTATTGTTTAAATTATTTATCCCGACGTTTCGGATGCTTTTCAGCAACCGTGGTCGCGGGAGACTCCACCACCACACCACACCACCACACCACAGAGAGAGAGGTAGGTGCTTCTTAGTGGTTCGGGGAGGGGATGGTACACTTGGCCATACTGTGTTTAGAAAAATAACCCATACTGATAGGTACCTCAATGGTGATTCCCACCACCACCCTTGCCAACTCTCTTCTGTCGGTGTATGTTTGTTTCAGAGAGCCCACCGCCTCTGTGATGCTGCCCACCTCAACGGGGAACTGCAGCATGTTAAGCGGGTACTCCGTGACAACAAGCTGCGGGTGCCTCCACAGCATCACAGAAACAGGAATAAACCACAAACAGTACAACGTCTACCAGCCTACCTGCCTTATGTGAAGGGTGTTACAGACAGGATTGGAAGAATCTTAAAACGAGCTTGTATTAATACAGTTTTCAAGCCGCACAAGAAGATTCAACAATTCTTGAGACCAATAAAAAGTAATATTCCTTTGCAAGATCCAGGTGTATATAAACTGGATTGTGACTGTGGTTTATCCTACATTGGGCAAACTAAACGTAGCATTTCAAACCGACTTAAGGAACACATTGCGGATATCAAACACAGACGTCACTCTAAATCAGCAGTATGTGAACACACTCTGGATAAACCAAACCACTACATACGTTTCGACCAACCGAAAATCCTTGCAAAAGAAAGTAGATTCTTTCCCAGACTAGTACGTGAGGCTATTGAAATTAAAAAACATCCTAACTTCAATAGAGAAGATGGTTTGAGACTTTCTAACACCTGGGATCCAGTAATTAAAAATCTAAAGCCCCAAATCAAACATACTAAAAAACAAGAGGACACCGTTAGTCAATATTGTCATAATATAGAAAATTACAGTAAATATCAACTCCGTAGGAATAGATGGCGTTAATATGTAATGATTGTAAAACAAAAACTTGGCGATTAAAAAGAGTGGCGCCGAGTTTCTTGCCAGTTCTTCTCGTACGCTCTACGCCCTTGATTTGTGAACTGGTAGTAAATGTAAAATTAGAAGCATTTAATATTAGTAATATTAGTAATTTAATATGTATTATTTTTATTCACGTTCATAGGTGTACATTGTGTTACCTAAATTAATAGATTATATATTTTTTTTTTTTAATTGAATTGAATTAAATATGGCAACTTTGTGACATTTCAAATATAAGACAACTGTCATCTTTCAGTCTCCCGCGACCACGGTTGCTGAAAAGCATCCGAAACGTCGGGATAAATAATTTAAATAATAAATCGCGTTTTAATCCGGTATACAGTATTTTATTTAAACTTACTAGGTATATAAAATTGCATTTAGTCCCTACTCAGTAAATTCAGACCTAAATGAAAACAAAGCAAGTGATCTTACTAGATCTATTAATTTGCGTTTAGTCCCCACTCAGTATATTTTAGAACTAGATGAAAACATAGCAAGTGATGTTACTAGGTTTTGAAATTGTCACACTCAAAAAGTTTGGTCTAAGGAAACAATGTTTTTATTAGTAACTGCTTCTCTACGTACATATTTTATGATAGACGCATTAAAACTCCATTTTTATAAAGCCTGATAAGTACCTCAAATTTTGCAGTCACTCCCAAGAAGGTACGACTAATATTATTGAAACGGCACGTTCTCAAAGATATGAAAACGTTTTTCGGCTCTCCTGTAAAATTTAGTTTTATGCAGATACTGGGTTTTGATATTTCACAGCCGAACTACACATCTATTGATATAATATTTTAAAAAAATCACTGCAGAGTCAAATAAATCGCAATGCGACTGACAGATACATAAAAATTATTAATTCTTCCTGATTCGGGATTCTATTATAATAATAATTGAAAGTACAATAAAATATTTATTATCATAAAATGTGATAGTTTTGCTATGATTTGATTTGCGTTATATATTCCGATAATAAGAACAGTTATATTTATCGATCTTTACCAATATCGCTAAACGTCACTTATTCTGACATATTTTTTTTTAAATCCAAAAATGCACATTTGAAATGCCACAGATAGAAAAACATTTTTAGAACCCCAATAGAATCGTAGATGTTCAAATCGTTTAAAATTTATAAAAGGAGCCTTATATGTAGCCAAATGCATACAATTTATGATAATACCTTTGTACCGCCCATCAGCGCTGGGAGCACCCGTTTAAACACCAGTGAAGCAACTACATCTTCCGCTCTTTAAGCAACAATTCAGCCAACATTTAAATATGATAAACGACTTTACACATGGACAAACAGTTCATTGGTTTTTTACTCGTATTCCATGACGATATCTTCGAAATTTTTTGAGAACCATCAAATCTAATCCATAGATTATGATTAACTAGTTCAAATTCAAACTCTCGAACATAGTAGTTTTTGATATCTTCGCCTCACTTTCAGTACAAGTAACTCTCATCAGTAAACTGTTCCCCCTAGTGTAGCCACTCCCTTATGTACTTGTGACCCCTAAGGTCTATTATACACTATCAATGAATACATTCATACAAAAGTAATACTATTTCACATTATTGCCACATTGTGTCTGGCACTGGTTGAATTAGAAGCTATGTATTAAAAATAGACTATTCATGCACCATGTTTGTAGAAATATATTTGTCCCGCTCTCTCTTATGGATAAGTGTAAGGCGAAAGGAGCATAGATATACATGAAAGATTATCTCGGTCAGAGTAAAAAACTGTATTAGGGAAATATTTAATGAACTCACAAAAATATTTATTGGTTTTGATTTTCGTAAATGTACTATCATAGTAGTTTTAGATAAAATACTAAATTAGATATAGAAGGTCCATACCTCGACAACACGGATTCGATTGCGGTACAAGGTACATGTCTGCCAAACTTGCTACTGGAGAGAGTTGTGAAATGAATGACACCTAGAATGGCTTAACTGAAGCAAACCCCATTATAATTTAAGTGACAAAGACTATAGGATTTACACAGCTGTTGATTACCATTTAATTTTAATGTTGTACCAGATGTTTGATAAACACACATCTGTCAAATCACACTTTTTTTTGGTGTGGAGGAAGGGAGGTGTGGTCTTCCTCCAACCTAAAGGGAGGATCCTCGACCAGTCGAACCACTGACTGGCCGGCCCTAAGGCCCCAGTAGTTGTAGTCGAGGTGTTGTATATATACTCGACGCTCGGAAACATTTATATAGCGCGATTCAGGATTAGACATCATTGTATTGTTTCTTGGCGCAGATTGTAGATGTCGCTACAACAGGAATCAGAATGAATATAGCATAGAAGACCTTCCATACCTATTTTATACTAAAATGCTTCGAAGGAATGCTGGTGACCGCATCAATGTCGACATTTGTGACTGACTTAAATATAGATACTTTCTAACACCACTGAAAAGATAGTTAAAAATGCATTTTAAGACAGACAAGATCTTATGGGACGCTTCTTCTGTGGACTTCCGAATGCTCGAAGTAAACGTCGACAGCGCATCATTGACTGATGTTCTGTGGCTGAGGTATCACCTACCATCAAGTGAACCTCATGCTCGTCTGTCGATATCTAACATAATTTTTTTTAAGAAAACACTATTATCGGTCATTGATAAAATAGTAATAGTAAAAGTAAATTCTTAAGATATCGTTTTTTCTGGAAAGTTCTCAAATTACAAATCATGTCGTTTTTCATGTATCAAATATCGCATGAAAAGTCACGCATTTGAGAATTAGAAACTTCAATATTTCCCATAAGACGTATCTGTATTATGATTAAAATTTAGTGATGTTAAAAAGCTACATATTATTTTAAAATCTATGTATATTGTAATAATATAAAACAGTTACTAGTAAACTAATTTTATGTATGTAATATCTTTTGAAAAATATGTATTACAGCAAGAAACTATTAAACATTTAGTATACTATGACTACTGACTAATTATTAACCTATCTCTTAGACTAAATTGAACGAATTTTTGTTACGAGAATCAGCGAAAGTGTGATTTGTAGTATATAAAAATATTACAATAATCTTTTAATAAAATTACACAATTTCTTGAATATAGAAGAGTCCAGTCCTAATGTAAACAAATTTAAAATGCACTACTGAAGTCAATTTTTTATTTTGTTTTGGGGGTTGTAGACAAGGAGCGATTGAAACGCAGCGATGCTTTAAAAAAGAAAAAGTTTAGACTTATTTAAAGGTCATTTTAAAATATTTAATAAACACTTTATTTGTTACCCTGAGTTATGACACTATTGTTGTACAATGCTGACGACAAAGCCGCGTCCCTAGCCCAAGTACGAAAAACTTGCGAGAAAGTATTTGTATCGTCAATCTGTCAGTTGTATTAGAAAGCGAATAACCCACACAGCGCGCATACCACCAACCCACATAGCAGTCATTGGTATCAATCAGTTAAAATTGCAAACTGACAGATTGACGATACCAATACTTTCTCGCAAGTTGTTCGTGCTTGAGGCTCAAACCGCTCGTTGATCAACCCCCTAAAAGCGCTTGTAGCGAGTAGTAATATGGCACCCGCTCCTTTAATCTATGGTCTCAGTCAGAACCATCGATACTCTTCCCTGGATTGGACTACACGAACAGATAATGTGCGTTTCCTACGAGACCGTAAGAGTGAGATCAATCTTGATATTAATACTTCTTACGTAGTACGTCATACTTCAAAGTACGCCGAGATCCCTCTTCTGTGTGCTTTTCATATATTTCTATCGTAAATATTACAATTATTTTGACTTATCAAACGTTTTACAAGCACCACACCTAATACTGTGTATTATTATACGATTTAAAAACGAAACCTTATCGGTCTCAAGAAGTTATTTGAACACCAAATACGTCTCTAAATTCAGACATTTCCGATCAATACAACTTGTGTACTTTCTTTTGTTTTAAATTATCTCACAAGATTGATCTCATTCTCAATATGGCACACGTCCAACCAATCCAAGCCAAGCCAATCTAGTCCTTCCAATCCCTCTTAATCTCAAAAGCCCACTCCCACTGTAGGTGGACGTTCTTGTCATCGTCCGTGAACAGGCTGTTGACAGAGTAGGAACCTCGGGCCATCATGCCGGAGGGCGCGTCTTCGGGGGGCGTGGTGTAAGATTGGATCTCGGTTTTGGGCGGGTAAGAGCCGACCATGTGTGTCATTTTATCAACTGGAATAATAGGAATAATATGAATAATATTTATTTGTAGTATACAATGTGACAATGAAGAGTCCTGTCTAAAATCGACATATTTGTTTGGCTTTTGGGCACATTGTGAGGACTTTAAAAATTCTAGCAAATCTCACTTATTGGCTAAAGCCAGATTTGCTAGAATTAGTTCTGATACTTAAGCTTTGATCACAGTTTCATGAGAATCTTCTAAATAGCTAAATATGAAAAATGATTATTCAAAGGGATAGCACGAAAATTCCTTTCAGCAATTAAGTGTTTGCAATTTCAAATATATATATTATATGTCCCGAATAACAGAATAATTAATTAAAATATCGTAAAATATCAGGGAAAAAAATATGCAGAAAATTAATTTTAAAATGGTTCGGAATTGACAGCTCACGTTACGCACGCTTATAGCTTTTTTGTGATAATAGCTTTTTTGTGATAATTGATATTCTCTACAATCAGTGACATATTAGAAATTATAGTGTATTGTGGGAAAATAGCATATTCAATACTAGAAAATTCCCGGAAGTTGTTTATTTCCAGAATGCAAGAGGGATACATTCAACTTTTAGTAGACATAAATGGCAGTATATGAACATTTGTAATATTGTTTTGGATATCATAATAATTCATTCTTGATGTGGGCAAAGCTGACGGCCGAATCAATGATGAGTATTACAACGTTTATAATTCAAGCGACGTAAGGATCTATATACGTCTCACAATACAAATATAAGTGCATATTTATAGGTGTTTAATTATAACCGCGTGGAATATTAATCTAGTACGTACCGGGTGCTATCCATTGCAGCGATAAATGAGAAATATTATTAGTGTTTCGGTCAGACCAATGAGAATATTGAATAAAGATATTTATGCGACTCCAGTTAGAATCTAGTATTGAATCGTAGTATCGACGGGTTCGTTGGCACGTTCGGTAGAACACCTGCCGTACGCATCGATGGATCGTGGGTTCGAATCCCGACGGGATGACATGTTTATAGTTTTTTGTAAGTATGTCTTCCCCACGTCTGGTAACTTCGGGCATTCGTGGTATCGAACCACCGATAGATGGAAAAACCGTGAAGTGCACATTGCACGTTTCGGTTTCTGTCTGTGGATTTTCGAATGCTCTAAGTAAAAAGTAGATCGACAGCGCATCAGTGACTGATGTTCTGTGGTTGAGATATCACCTGCCATCAAGTGAACTTCATGCTCGTCTATCGATATCTAACATTAAAAAAAAATTGAAAACCGTCAAAGAAATTTTTCATTCAGAATAATACAAGTTCTCAAAACTTGTTTACGACTTGACTCACATCTGAAAAACGAGGACTCGCTCTTTGGTTGCGGGAGTCCAAACAACAGCTACCGTTCTAAAAGCTACCGCTAGGGTGGCGAGTTCCAATGATGATTTCTTCACAAAATAAAAACATTGGAAGTCGTGTCTTTAATAAGGAAGTTAAAGATATCATGAACTTGCCAACTGAACGTGTGCAGTTACACCTGAATAGGCAACTCTCTAGAGATAAAAAGCTAAATTAATATATAGCCTTTGTTGATTTCTGACACATATTATGATTCGTGTTAGTGTATCGAAGCTTAATTTTTATAATATTAGAATGTGTTTAAAGGTGTTATCTTATATAAATACTACTTTTAAAAGACCAAGGAATAGAGAAGTTAATCTATACTAATTTTATAAAGATGAAAGTTTTGTTTGCTTGTTACGATTTAACTCAAAAACTAGTCGACCGATAAACCGACCAATAGAATGCTACATCATCAGCAAGTAACATAGGCTATTTTTATATTGCATCTACATTGCACCCGCGCGAAGCCGGGGCGTTACTACTTTTGAATAAAAAACGTACTCGTCACATCCTCTAGTAAGAGGTAACGTGTTTATAATACTGCTCAAAGAGATCGCAATACAGGCTTTGATCATAAACTCCTTAAACCAGTGCTAAAGATAAAAGCTTTAAAAGAAGGAAGAGTAAATTTGTACGTCATCTTTGAATCGCACATTTCGTTGAACAGAATACATATTAATTTCAATGTTTTTAGAACTCACCAGGAACACCCATACGGTAGGTCTTCTGCACGTATTTCAGTCCGTGCACAATCTCACGCTGCACTATGAAGTCGATCCTTATCCGATATTGCACGCCCTCCTTTATAATGAACACCTGGAAGACGAGAGGTTATTACATAATGATTCATGTTTTGTTTGTATCATAGACTATATCGTTGGTAAGTTGGTAATTTAAAGGTCGGCATCGCACCTGCAAGCCCTCAGGTGTTGCAGATGTCTATGGGCTTAGTGATCACTAACCATCACGTGAGTCACCTCGTTCATCCCCTATCCTATATGGCCAAAGGACGACAGGCGACTGCATCGATATTACACATATCCAACGACAACGACCGAAGCGTACAATCTGCATTCATAACTTTTCTATCTATATATGAACGATGGTTAGTAATTTGAACTTATCCTATCTTCCCCCGAAGGGAAATCCATTCGAGTAATTTCGTGATTATAAAAAAAAACCCAAAGTTAAGCTAATATAATTCCCAGGCGTGATTCAAATCTATACTTCTATACTTAATATTATAAAGAGGAAAGATTTGTATTTTTGTATGTTATGAATTAACTCAAAAACTACTGGACCGATTTTGAAAATTATTTCACAAATAGAAAGCTACATTATCAGCGAGTAACATAGGATCATACATTACACCCGTGTGAAGCCGGGGCGCGTTGCTAGTCTTCAATAATGTCAAAATCTTTAATAATAAATATTATAATATTATTGAATTATAACGTCATTAATTCATTACTATGCAGCTTAACATGGCAAGCGCCGCAATGCCACGTTTTTCAGCGCCATCCATTTGATTTTTATTTATATACACTGGCGGCCAAAAAAATCGACCCATCTGTTAATTATTAGTTATTACTTACAAAGTTGTTATCTTAAGTACGCGACGACATGGTTAGATTTTTTTGCTTATGCGTTATGAATTAACATCTTAGTACCCACTTGACATTGTTAAATAGGAATGCAGGTGTTTATGTGGGAACTTGTAACATTTTAAAAGCATTGATAGGAAAAAGCTCATTTGTGCATAAAGTGCATGATTAGTTTATTTTGAACTTTTAACGCGTAATCATCTCGGTTTTGTGCGTCTTATTGATTTAATATTTTAACCTTTGTCAATTACAATCATTTCCATAGCTTTTAACCTAAAAATATGGATACTACTGAAGCTGAAGCTGCACAAGTTGTAGCTCTCATTCGTGAAGGGTTAAGTCAGCGACAAGTGGCCAGTAGATTACATTTGAGTCGATCAGCAGTGCATAGAATTTATAAACGATACTTAGAGACGGGGGAGTACCGCAGGAGACGAGGATCTGGAAGAGGACGTGTCACAAACCCGACAGATGACCGATTTATTGCCTTGACTTCTTTACGAAACCGGCATTTTTCTGCTGTTGACGTTCAGGGCAGGCTGAGGGAAACTCGTGGAGTGTCTATAAGTGAGAATACTGTGAGAAGAAGACTTCGAGAGCAAAATCTAAAACCATACAAGCCAGCAACGGGACCAAAACTCACTGCATCTCATTGACAAGCGAGATTAGACTTTGCCAGGCAGCACCTTAATTGGACTTTAGGACAATGGGAGACTATACTCTTCAGTGACGAAAGCCGAATTTCTCTTGTAGGCTCTGACGGACGTCGTAACGTTATGCGAAGGCCAGGAGAACGTTATGCACAGTGTTGCACTGGAGAAACAGTTCGATTTGGAGGAGGCTCTACAATGTTTTGGGGAGGTATCTCTTTGAAGGGACGTACTGAGCTGGTTTTCTTCCGTAATCGTACTGTTAATGCTGAAAGTTACGTAACGGACATTCTGGAACCTCATGTGATGCCTTATGCTGGGTATATTGGGGAAAATTTCCAACTTATGCACGACAATGCATGACCTCACGTCGCTAGAATTGTGACTGAATATCTTCGGGAGGTTGGGATACCATTTATGCAATGGCCAGCTAATAGTCCAGACCTTAATCCGATAGAGCACCTCTGGGACCAGCTAAAACGGAAAGTTAGAGCCCGAAATCCAGCACCAGACACGCTAGATCAACTGGAAGCCGCATTGATGGAAGAATGGGAAGAGACCCCACAAGAAGATATTGAAAAGCTTATCCGCTCGCTTAACAGGCGTATGCAGGCTGTGATCAAAGCAAGAGGAGGAAACACCCCATATTAAAGTAAGGTTTACCTAAGAAAATTGAAGAAAAATAATCAATATCGCTTAACACAGTAAAGCTGAAAATTTTGTAAAAAAAATATGTTTTCATTTCCGTTCATATTTTCACTTAAAAACCCCTTTTTTCACGATATATTTCCGTTTTTATAATCCTATCATTGCATTTTTACATAATCAGTGTTAAAATTATCAATAAATGGCGGTGAAAAGACATACGGTATTTTTTTACCAAAATAGCGTAGGTGGGTCGATTTTTTTGGAGGCCAGTGTAGATAGATATAATTTATAGCGTTAAACTCGTGTTAACAATAATCAATATTAGTGTAAGATTACTATAATGTATACAATTGTTAATACGAGAAAATGAATATTTATCGCTTGTAATACATCACGTAATCTATTACGTATATGTAATGAGCAGTAATGGCAGATGATGAGTGAGGCTAAACCTGGTTACAAATTCACAGTATACTCATCAGTTGTGAAATTAAAAGGTGATCATAGCTGCAACATAACATGTAGGGATAATCAAGAAACCGACCTAAACCTAAAGGCGTAGTTAGAAAGATATCAATCCATCCACCAGTTTTATTTTTTTTTATTTTCTAATTAATTTGTGTAATTATTTTTTTTATGTAGTCAAATAAGTATTAATATTAATCGAACTTTTAAAGGTTTTTATATGTTTAAGTGAATTATGCAAAAACCTAAACGCCTTCGACATACGGTAGGTATTCTTCAAAAAACATAAATTCGAAATAATTGAAGTATGTTTTGTCTCGTTCTATTGAATACTAAATAACTTTAGAGCGAAAGAAACAAAACAGAGTTTAACTATTCCAAGCTTATACCCTGTTTATGAATAATCCCTACTTCCCTACTAATATTATAAATGCGAAAGTAACTCTGTCTGTCTGTCTGTTACGCTTTCACGCCTAAACCACTGAACCGATTTTGTTGAAATTTGGTACAGAAGTAGACTAGAGCTTGGGAAAGGACATAGGCTAGCTTTTTATTGCGAAATATAGGCTTGGAAGGGTTGAAATAGGGGATGAAAAATTGTATGGAAGTTCGTTAAATATCGAAGATGACAACATGAAACGTTGTATTTAGGCACTTGATAAGATATAAATAAATATTTGATCTTGCGTTTTTGAAATTTCTACCTATGTGGGGATGAAATAGGGGATGAAAGTTCGCAGGGAAGTCCAACCAAATCTATTAATATATTTAATATACGTATATTTATTGGAATCATTTATACATATGATTATTAAAAATGCCGTATAATCAAAGATATCAAAGTAACCAGGGTATCATGAGAGGGATGGTGGTAGTTTTTGAGATTAATATGTAAATGATATATTATAATATGTATAGCCGCGATCAGAATATTAAAAAAGTAAGGAGATTGATGAAAAAATTCGCACCTGTCACATATCTACAATATTGGGCACATAATTGCTTAGTTCAGGTTTATTACTATGATTTATTATTATTTTAAATGTTTGCTGTTTCCAGCATATTCAAACTGAATACAAAACCATTTACTGCCTTGCCTACACTATTATTTAGTTCTACACGATGTCATCCACGATAACATTCGATTACTATTTTGATTACTTTTAAATTGAAATAGCCACGTCAATCCTATATGGGAAAAATCCAATTCTTTTCCAATTATCTACCTCCAGGAAGCTTGGTTACTCAATAAATATTGGACACTGGTTTTTCGTGTCAGATACCAACAGATGAGTATGAACATGGGCTACGGTGATACCTAATCCATCAACAATCTGTGATGCGCTATCTTCTTTTTTATACGCATAAAATATTTTAAATAAAGCATACAAAAGAAATTATCAATACAAAAAATCACCAATCGGCTGTCAAATTTCAGTGACAACCAATCACAGTAACTTAAGTAAAATTTGTCAATAATACTGAATATTAAAACCTATGAAAAATTTTATAAGTTCTAAAGCTATGTAAGTAACATAAGAATACTTAAACCCCCATTTTATTATTTCTAATACTGTACTAAACATTCGAATGAAAGATATAAACAGTGTACCCGCCTAGCATGACCATAAAGAGGTATCTCGAGGACGAGTGAAGACAAACTACGATAATATATAATATAGTAAGATATATCTCGACATCGACAAATTTGATAGACAAGATATCTTTATCGAAAAATATCTCAACTTTTGACATCAGAAGTCGAGTTTTAAGTGTGTCATGTTAGACCCGAAAGACATAAAGAGATAAACGATTAAAACACGAGAAAACGGTCGACTAAATTTTCTCGCGGTTCTCATGCTGGTAAAGAATTATTAGTCCCACACGTTCTCCAATCGTATCCCTTAAAATCGCTACTCTTATCCGGCCTTCGAGCTGGGCTTTCCTTTGCCTACAGAAGTTACATTCTCTTTGAAAATTCTGACCTTCATGGTCTAGCCTCTCTTATATCAGTCACGAGTCAGATCAGATTTAAATACTATAGATTCGTTAGTATTGCATGGCAATAAAACGCATCAATGCACACAATGGCCTCCGTCAATCAGGAAATAAAGACGACTGTCACTGATGTAAATAATTTTATCCACAAACAAACGACAGCCAAATTTGATTATCAATAATCAAGCTGTTAAATAAAAATAAAAACAATTACTAATCATAATATTGTCTTTCATTAACGCGAGTATCACACATTTAAATAAAATACTGTATACCGGATTAAAACGCGATTTATTATTTATATTGTTTAATAATAATAATATAATTTAAACAATATAAATAATAAATCGAGTTTTAATCCGGTATACAGTATTTTATTTAAATTACTAATCATTTTAAAATCAACTGTAAATAATATAATCCCTATTTACATATTATTATTTTTGGTTTTTACTTAAAAAACCTCCTAAAAAAACTCTTATTGAATCCAGAAACTTGATTTGTTTAATAATAGAACTTCCTTACTCAATGCATCAAGGAAATATAATTGAAAATTCATCATCAATTAGGGTTAAACTAAACTAACGTTTATTTATTTATTTAACACTTACATTATATAAATGAACCTATACAACAAATTAAAAAAAAACCTTTGTTTTTTAGTAGTAGTAGTACAGTAAGGCGGCCTTATTGCTCTAAGCTATTTCTTCCAGGCAATCTGAATAGACATGAATTGATTCCTAAGATATATAAAGACAGGAGGTTTAGTTAAAATTTACCAAATTATAAGCGTTCGAAATGAACAATGATTTTTTTGAACTTATAACACAGAGTTTTTAAATCGTAGTATTTAATTTAGTTTGGGTATAAACTCGTATTTGTAAAAATAAAGAAGTAAAAACCTCACCTAAAGCTTTGAAACGAAAAAATTGTTATATATTAAGGCATAGTCCTACATTATTTTCATACTAATCTGTGAAGGATTAAGATTTGTGGTCAAATTAAAATATAATGACAGGAAATGCTTCTTATTAGTGTTAATTAATGTATATTTTACCTTATTTGTTCTACAAGATGAACGTAATATATCATAGAACACATATTGATTAATTTTTGTTTTAAATAGACGAAGGGAAGACTACTTGCAGTAAAGTGCTTTGTCCCATAGTGGGGCATAGATCAGACACATTTTATTAGGTATGTAGATTGTAAGCCTGATCAGAGCATTTTTTTTTATCATTTCACCGGAATCCGAGCCAAAAACCACTCCTATCAAATGCAACAGACCTACCACTGAACAGATTAAACATGCAGTAAGAGTAAGTATTAAGCATGCTTCAAGAGGCCAGGTTAAAGATATCATCAGGGTTAAAGCGTACTTGAAGACATGATTTATATCCCCAATAGAAACTCACAAACAGAAAGACAAGATCTCGACTTCGATGCCCGACAATTATTTTTTAAATAAAATACTGTATACCGGATTAAAATGCGATTTATTACGCACGGTCACGGGCAGACAGACCACGGTTGCTGAAAAGCATCCGCAACGCGGGATAAATAATTTAAATAATAAATCGCGTTTTAATCCGGTATACAGTATTTTATTTAAATGTGTGATACTCGCGTTAATAAAAGACAAAATTATTTTTTAATAAACTTCCTCAACTTTCAATAAGGAAATCTTGCTAAAGTATTATTTGTAAAACAGTTTCGCTAATTAGTTAGGGTTATACTTCTTGTAAACTGGACGTTAGCGGAATTATGTAAGCGATGAGTCCGGGAATTATTACTTCCTATGAACAACCTGTTACGGCTTACCTGTTTTTTAAGGTCCGTGAGGTCTCCCGATAGGTCCAACTCAAGGTCATCCCTCTCGGCGACGCACAGAGCTAATTTCTTAACAATCACCTTCCGCGGATCATTTGCATCTGTCCATAAGGAAAAAGATGAGACTCAGACAAACTATTATTATTTATCATTAAAATAAGTGTTGACGAGCTTGTTGGGTACCTTATGGTCCGATAGGTCGTGAGTTCGAATTCAGCTGGATACGAGTTTTTCCTATGCCTGATCATTTCACGCTTGAAATAGATGAGAGGAATATGGAAATTCTTGTCTTTATCGAACATACAGCACAAACCGTGAAGAACATACAGCACATTTGTCTATGGATTTCTGAAAGGTATTAAACATTGGTTGACAGTATTATATTGATTGACATTCTGTGGCTGAGGTATCACCTACCATCAATTGAGCGTCAAGTTTGCCTGTCAAAAATTGTTTAAAAAAGAGAATTGATAAGAATTTACTGCAAAAAATTGGTTTAACTTTTATTTTTATAAGAATAGATTTCATATTAGGAATATTATCGCCAATTCTGAAAACCCTTTCTATACTAATATTATAAAGAGGAAAGATTTGTTTGTTACAATTTAACTTAAAAACTACTCAACCAATCTTTAAAATTATTTTACCAATAGAAGTCAGCGAGCAAGTTATTTTTGTGTATAGGACATCTACATTACACCTATGTGAAGCCGGGGCGGATCGCTAGTTTATCCATAAATAGGAACTACAATACTTGTCCAATGGCAACTCTTCAAAATATCAAATTGAATTTAAAATTATTAATGATATTAGAGTAACATGACATGTAGTGATTAGATTAGATAAGACATTTGAGAATGAGTGATGATACCCATGTGTTGACAATATTATACACTAGACAAAATAATAAGTTTAATAGTTTATAACTAAAAATAAATAGTGTATAGAAAATAATAATACCATTATGAATATTTTTATTAAAAACAGTATTATTATACAATAATGTACTTGGCACACATGAAATGCTTTCTGATATGCATGTATTATATTTGTATTGGAAGATGTCACTAATTACATGATATATGAAGGAATTCAAAAGGAGCAGGGTAAGAGTGCTTTTTCAGCCCAATTCTTAATGAACTAAAGAACAAACTTATTCAACTATGCTTGCATGAATACCTGACTAAACATGACTATTCAGTTTATTATCAAACAATCAATTTTTAACATATACTCATAATATTAGTGAACCCTAACCCTATAACTAACAATAGAACAAGGATATTGAGTATATTGATATTGGATGAAAGTAGGGAAACGAAAAAGATTTATGAAACTGGTGTGAGTGGGAGAATTGGGAGTGGTCGACCTAGGCGAATGTACCTCGATCAGATCGGGGACGTTCTGCAAAAGGGCCAGATCAAAAGTACTTGTAACCGTCGAGTGTGTATGAAAGCATTGATGAAAGTAGAAGAAGCGAAAGTGGTATGTAAGGATCGGAGCATATGGAATTTCGTGATCTCTGCCTACCCCAATGGGAAAGAGGCGTGATGAATATGTATGTATGTATGTATGTATATTGAGTATCATTACATGACTTACATTATGGACATTCTTCAAAAGGGCCAGGTCAAAAATACTTGAATCCCACAAGTGTGTATGAAAACATTGATGAAAGTAGAAGATATTGGAACATATAAAATTCCCTTTTTAAAATTAAATTCTCTGCCTACCCCAATGGGAAAGAGGCGTGATATATATGTATGTGTGTAATATTGCCTGCTGTGAAAATAAATCATAGCAAACTTATTAGTTTTCATATAAGCTATTTCTAAGTCCATTTTGGCATCTAATATCTTACCAACAATAACTGGTCCTGCTTGCACTTGTCCTAATAATGCCTCTTTGTACTTCCGCAAGGACTCATCTTCCTGGTCGGCAGCCAGGATCTCTTCTATGGTCTTCTCCGGTGGTGGCTTGTATGAGGATTTGATTTCCTCTTCCTCTGTTTCAATTTCCTCAGGAGTGCGTACAACTTCTGGTTCTCCAGACATATTGCTACTATAAATTTAAAACTACTTTAATGTACATTTGAACTCACTAAAGATAAAAATTATTTATTTTATTTATTGATTTAATATTCATTTTGAGATCTCCTGATTGACTTAATATGTTTGTCCAATTCCTGATTTATAAAATCCTAAATAAGTTTATTTCTAATACATTAGAAATTACTAAATCTGTCATAGGTTATGGATTTAATACAATTTAGAACCAGAAATGACGAGTGTCTACCAGCTTCACAATTACATAGAGGCATCTAAATAAATAATGTTTGATTTCGTATAAGCAGGAACTGCACATATTTATGATAATCGAAAACCAATTGTTAATATAAATGATTCATATTTCTCGATAAAGATCGCGACGGCTAAGTTGGTTAGCGCACTTTCTGGAAACGCCCTAGTCTTGTGCGGGTTGTAAAATATAATCACAAATACCACGCACTAGAGCACCCATGAAACACAGATATTAATACCCATTATCGTAATATATTAAACAATAACAGAGGACATTATCGGCATAGTCATTCCAACATTCATAGTCGAAGTGAATGACCAATCCGGTTATAACTCACCTTATAAATAATAAAGGTTAAATACAAAGTAATTTTCACAATCAATCCGTAGCACCTTTTTGTGTTTTAATATAAATATCAGTAAGAATAAGAAAAGGGAAAAATTAATAATTTGTAAAAATCTATAGATCAAAAATGACTGACGTGCACAACGCTTCCGGTCGGCGACTTTGTAGTGATGTTCAGTGTTCACAGATTATTCTACTAGTATCTAGGTAGTGATGTTATGAAACGCGATTACCTATAATCCGAATGAATAATCGATTCATTAAAATAAAAGTCAAAATTTTCTACAAAATACAAAGTCAACAAAGAGTTAGAGTAGGAAGTTATACATTATACGCATGGACCTAAAAAAAAGAGCGGACACCACCTCTCGTTACAATAACTGAAGCACCCCTAGGAAGCCAGCTCGCTAATACAAACACGCCGGCACGCACACATTCACACCATAGGAAGCCGATCGCTCGCCATTACGCTCCCAACCGCCTGTGCGTGATGTTATATGACGAAAAATAAAAGATGCCGTTCTACGTGATGAAAAGTTGTAGAAACCATAATGTTTCCATTAAATAAAGTCAGGGAATCACCTTTCATAAGTAAGCAAGTTATTTATTCACCATAATTCTCGTTTATACTTCAATACAATTTAGCAAAACGCAACCAAACAGTGTTGACAGTAATTTAAATTTGCAAATTACCTAAAACGTAGGAGTTAAATTATTTTTATCTTAATGTACTTAGCACCGTGTAAATTTATTATAATATTATAAATAAATATATTTTTTCATTAAATATATTTACCAAAAATATTTATAGGTTGATCGAATATTTTTTAAACTTTAATGATAATATAGATCTAATTGTATTTATTAGGAGATCAATATTAAAAGGCACACTTGATATAAAAACCATCAATTATCAAAAAAAGACAAATATCTAAAAAATAAGTAGATCAAATATTATTTAGGTATACCAAATTTTATAGAGTGTAAATAAAAGTTAAAAAATAATTAACATTACCTTGAGCTTGAATGCAGTTCATTTATAAATAATACAAACGCAATAATGAATATAAAGATTAAACAAAAAATGCATCATTTATTTTAAAAGTGCTTATTTATATAAAATCAATTAGATTTTAGAGTATTACGTTGCCTTTTAGTTATTTATAATAAAATCCAAGTTCTGAGGTCACCACACCTTAAAAATGGGTAATTTTTTTCCATATGGCAATAATTTAGACACTCACACATAGTTCGCCGCCGCCATTGTGGTGCTTCAAATATTTCTTCGCGACGTTCTGTCCGCTCTTTTTTTTAGGTCCATGATTATACGTAGGGAACGTCATTAATATAATAATAATAAAATATATTTTGTTTTTCTTATTTTATACACTTATCCAATTTTTCTGACTGAGAAATAGAAAACTTCATCATAAAATATTTTTATTTTATTATTCGTTGTATCGATTAAATTAAAGCCGCCCAATATTTTAGAAAGAAAATTATCACGAGTGAGATAAATCGGTTAGTGAAAATAATAATACCTAATGCTTTTCTTGATTGGCTGCGACGCGTTTACTGTCGTCTGTCACTGTCAGTTTCAAGTAGTAATTTCAATTTGAATTTACAAATCATTTCAAAAAATAAGTGAAGACAAAATACTTACTTGTTTAAATTTTAAAAACATTGGAATTATTGCGACGTCTTTTTTGTCTGCTGTAAAATATTTTACTGTAGCTATAGTTTATGTTGCCGTGGTAGAAATATAGGTATTAGAGTTATGTAGTTGTGCACAAATACTTACATAAATCTGAAGTCTGGTTTGTAGTTTTGTACTTTGTAACTGTACTGTTTAATAACAAGACTTATGTGAAATGAGAATTACATAAGTAACAATATTTAAAATAAAAATGATATATTCATCAAATCTTAAATTATGCACGTAAGTATATAATATTGTATTAATTATTAGTGTATAATTTATTTATTTATGGTAACTTAATTTACAGAAATTTTGCTTATTGATTAAAAGAAACCTAGGTAATAGTTTTAGAAAGTTAAACCAAGTGTACTTAATGCCCCAATGTAAGATGATTACTCGAGAATGTACAACTTCAACTAATACAAATGAAGAGAAAGAACGTGAAATTGAAAGGATTAAAAATAATGTGAGTTTACCATCTAATGATTATACAATTTTTATAAAATCAATGCAAATTTAAAGATAAAAGATTTCATAGTCAAATTTTCTATGAAAGTTGAAGAGAATTTTTTTGTTATGTTTATTACAAAAATGTATTAAAAAACGAAGCGGTTTAAGTAAAGTCATTCTTTCTAGGCCTCCTTAGATGAGCCTCCATCTGCTTGCTGTCAATCAGGTTGTGCAAACTGTGTTTTCATAGTCTGGGCCGAAGCACTGACTGAGAAATTGGACCATGCTGGCCCAGAGATAGCTGAGAAAATAATGAAAATGGTTGACGATCCATCAATGAGAGCCTATTTAGAACTAGAATTACGATTGCGGGGTTTAAAAAAGTAGAATTGCCTAATTTTGTACATAGAAGTAGATAGTAAAAGTTTAATAATATACACTATAATATTTTTAAATTCTTTCAATTGTCAGGTAATTCATTTTTTAGTATTTTAAATAAGCGGGAGGAACATACAGTTCCTCTGAGTGTGCCAATGAAAATCCCACTATCTTTATTTATTTATTAAACCATTATGTGTAGTTATAAACAACAACATACATTTATAATTAACAATATAAGTTGTACATACTTAACTTAACACTACAGCTGTAATTTGACATAATATATGTGGCACAACAATAATTATAGCATGCTCTTAAGAACTTTAATGGTCAATTGGGATATTTCCTGTTTCCAAAATCGATTTTTATCTAATAATATAATTAAAACATATCATTAATTGCTTAAAATAAATATAAAATAATACTATCTTTTTCTATTTACCTTGTAAAGAGGGAGATAGAGCTGTTATATTTTTTTTAATTTATGCCACAGAAGCTAGCCTTTTTCTTCTAATCCAAAAAATATTCTGGCATTGTAGAGCCACAAGTTTTTTTTATAATACATTGGCTTATTATCTATGTATATGTATAAATTGTATATATATAAACATTTAATATAATATGTTTAGGTCCGTGTCTAACGGACGGACAGACTGACTAGGCTATGGACAGTGTCCTTATAATCACAAACATCAAACATTTAGTCTTACAAGCTAACGTCTGTTCAATACGTTTTGTATAACTACATAGTATATTAGTTACATATTAAAATTCTTCTCTCACGCCTATTATTTTATCCGTCGTCCGCGTGATACCGTCTGATGGCTGGACTAATCTGCTTTAAACTGCCGATAGTACATAGCTAAGATTTGTTTTTATATTGTCCTAAATTGCATTGCAATTATACTATTATAAAACAGGAAACTCACAAGAATCCGAACAACAGCCTACCAATATACAATGTGAACACGCACAGTACTTCAGCGGACATGACTCCCTCAACGAAAGTAAAAAATATTCAATAGTTACAAGGATTACTTTGTAATTTGTATTATACAAATCGGACCTTTAATTTAGTACAGATAATTGATCAATAATAACTTCAGGCGAAAGTAGGCCAGTTACACAGTAAAAAGTAAATTGGAGATTTATATTATTTACATGTATCTTTAGTATAGTATAGTGTAGGTAGTATTAATTATTTCCTACCTTATCGTTATTATTAATTAGTAAAATTACAAAAACCGGTACTTTGAGCAGACATCAATTAATAATTACTGTTGAGTATACACTATACATATCTTGTACTAATTTACGTATACAATAGTAAATATATGTAATATTAAGTCATAATATACAGTCTGTGGTTGGAATGGACAAAGCATTCCTCTCGATTGATATAATATGTCGACGTATCCGTAGAACAAAGTCGGATATGATTAATGATACCAAGTCGCTTTTTGTATTTGAAAGGCTAAACTGACCTATATAATTTAGTCATAAAATCCAAAATTTAAAAAACGCATCGTTTTTTCAAAGATAACAGTCGAATAATGGTTCATAATGTTAATTTCCCGTCCCGTTTTCGTGTAGAGCGTCATGCTGCATGCAGATGACGAAGAACTTTGTTCTACGGACACGTCGATATAATATATTGACGCAAAGCTCTGGAACATTACCACCTTACATCTATGTATTATTGCAGGCATCCTTGGCGATAGCACGGGCCAAAGATGTTACGTATACGATGTTTAGTGCTATCAAGATCTCTGGTAAAGTAAGATGGAAATAATACGGCTCTAAGAGACAGTGTTACATTTCCAGCATAGGTACCATTACTTTAAAAGAACATAAAAACCCATGCTCTATTTCCTGCGGCGAAGTCCAAAAGGGGAGTTGGTCTTAGCAGGCTCATATATAATTATAAAATTGGGGTACATTATAAAATCTATAGAGATAAAATGGGTCTCGATTCTCGGCGTCTTCCAACTAATTGATACGTGATGAGGCATTTTTTCTCCGCGGACGTATCTTAGGGATTGTCCATTAATCACCAGGGCATATTTAGAACTAGAATTACGGCGGCCACGGCCACATTCGCCCAACCGTAAAATCACGCTTTTGTAAAAAACAATAAATGATTTTATTTGTCTAAAACCTCACCACATAACTCCAAAGGGATGGTTAAAAAATCGATAAAAACATCACACGATTAATGGACGACGCCTTATCTGCTTTTCAGTAAGTATAATTAATTACACTTAAATAAATCTAGTTTTAAATGCCGCATTTATGACTATGAAATATATGCTTTATCGAGAAATTTAATTTACATACAAAATAAAAATTCAGAAATAAATAAGCATTGTACTTGAAAACTGGTCAAATATATACGAGTATAGTTTATCTTATTTTTATGTCACTGGACATTTGTTCCCTTTTTCCTTGACGCTTTGATCTAAATATATCCGGTTAATTCGGCACTTGAAAAATAAGACTTCAATAATAAGGCAAAAATAACAATAACTTACGTCATAATATTTCCTTGTTCGATCTCGCTGTTTACAGCAAGATATCTCTTGTCTTATTTTTAATACACAAAACTGGTACCTACATAAGCAACAAGTAGTCTTTTCAAAACAACATAAATAAATGCTTTCACTAAAATATCACAAATTATTAAAATCATCAAGACAATACAATCGCTTCATTGCATTCAGTTTCCTAGCTCTCTCATTCACGTCATCAAACGAATCACCATCCCTGTCTATAGCATTAAAGCTGTATAAGTCTAATAATGAGCTACATGTACCCGGCACGCAGGACCCGCCACAGATTCCAAAATACACACAAAAATCCGAGGATCCAAAGGTAAGTTTAGTGAGGTTAGCGTCAGTCGTCACAGAATGACACGGCTGGAGCGGAGTGGTGGTCCTTTTGGGGCACGAAGCAGGAGCACGCGGGACGCCCTGGGGAGGATAGGGCTGAACCAGGCCCGAGTGAGCCCCCACAAGACAGACGGGCTCTGTCCCGGATGTTCACAGTAGAACGACGCGTGTTCCAGAGAGCATCTTCGTATATGTCGCTTTGTGGACTTTGTTGCGTACCAGGTACTGGAATAACGATGAATGAATATCATTGTTTGGTTTATCGCTAATAAACATATGCCGAGTTTCTTGTATATTTCGGAACAGATCAATTATTATCTATCTTACTGGATAAAAAAAGATAGGAACATAAAAATTTGGGTGGGTGTTTAGAACCTAAAAATAAACCAAAGAAAATAAACAATAATATATACTACGACAAGTATGAAACTTACAAAAGGAAATGATATTACACCAAAAACATTTTCGTGTAAAAAAACGCCAAGACGAGTTGGTACATAAATTGCTTGCACTGTAAAAAAAGTTATCAGTTATGGAGAGCCAAGCTCTAAGTTTTCTACAAACCATACACCTACACTCGTCATTGCCTTACACACTTTACATGAAAATGTTTTTGGTGGTATCAAATTAGCTTGAAGCTAAGAAGACTTTTGACGGGCTCGTTGGCGCGTTCGGTAGAACACCTGCCGTGCGCATCGATGGGTCGTGGGTTCGAATCCCACCGGGACCACATGTTTATAATTTTCTGTATGCATGTTTTCCCTACGTCTGGTAACTTCGGGCATTGATCGGGTGGGAGGAATATCTAAATTCCGACTGGGTAACGAACCACCGTTCATAGATGGAAAAACCGTGAGATGCATATTGCGCGTTTCGGTTTCAGTCTATGGATTTCCGAATGCTAGAAGTACAAATTAGTTCGACAGCGCATCATTGACTGATGTTCTGTGGCTGAGGTATCACCTACCATCAAGTGAACCTCGTGCTCGTCTGTCGATATCTGACATAAAAACAAAAACATTAAAATAAAAACCTAATTGCTATTTCCCCAATATCAAAGGCTTTAATAAAAGAGGCAAATATGGTAAACAGCATATTACTTGACAGGCCGGTATTTATCGTTACTTTATAAAACTCACCATCAACAATAAACCTAGTATATAATTAATTTAATTATTATTGTGTCTTACGATATTTGATGACTGGTTTGTTCCTCCTTTCATGATCCTCCCCCTCGAGCCACCATGTCTTAATGTCTCCTTTCCCCTGTAAAAGAAAAGTAAAAGATTGTAAATAACATAGACCGTTCCGTTTACCTTTATAGCGAAGTTTCTCACAGAAAACCGTCTTTGTTAAACATTTTGTGCTAAACCTATTTCTCTCTTCTATAACCTTTAATATATAGGTGTTTTTCCACCTATATTCGTCACTTCGCAACAAATACATATTTAAAAAGATAATCCGGTATGATTTTTCTAGTGGAGGTACGGGTTGCCTAGAAATCAATGCATCGCAAACAATATTATGTTTATTTCAGGCAATGTCCATAGAAATTTAAATTGTACAAAAATAGTGCACCAAAACACGACTTCAAATTTGATATAAAAGAAATACCGAAGTTAAAATTTAGAAATTATTATTATTCTCTAAAAATAACGAACCCGACTTTAAATCTTGCAACTGTTAATTTTCTCTTTGACATAATATAATATATATGTACTTATCTATTACATATAATAAAAGAGTAGGATCGAAATTACGCTTCACTAAATATTTTTACCAGAAATTAATAGGGGTGATAAAAGAAGGGTAGCAGAATGCATAAATGCAATTTTTAAGATTCTTGTCTGTCTGTCTGTCTGTCGGTCTGTCTGTCTGTTTGTTCACGCTAATCTCCGAAGATACTGAACCGATTTTAATGCAATTTACACAAATATATTAAGGAAAGCCCGGGGCAACATATAGGCTTTGTTTCTATAATCGGTTATCGGAAAGAAAAGTTATCATCATTTAAATCTTATACCTTTAAACGAGCAATTCTTGTATATATATATATATATATATATATATATATATAATTGGAATCTCGGAATCGGCTCCAACGATTTTCATGAAATTTAGTATACGGGGGGTTTCGGGGGCGAAAAATCGATCTAGCTAGGAATCATTTCTAAAAAATGTCATTTTATTAGTGTTTTATCAACTTAAAGGAAAAATTTCTTTTCCTGACATCTATCGGCGAATAGCAATACTATGTCATTTTATTCCTGTTTTATCAACTTAAACGAAAAATGACTCTTCCTGACATCTATCGGCGAATAGTAATACTATTTTTTAAAACTAGGTCTAGACAATGTCATTTTATTCGTGTTTTATCAACTTAAAGGAAAAATTACTTTTCCTGACATCTATCGGCGAATAGTAATACTATGTCATTTTATTCGTGTTTTATCAACTTAAACGATATATGACTCTTCCTGACATCTATCGGTGAATAGTAATACTATTTTTTAAAACTAGGTATCATTTCTAGAAAATTTCACTTTATTCGTGTTCTATCAACTTAAACATAAACTTACTTTTTTTTTATTCGAAGAATAATAACAAAAAGGTGGCGTTTGATTTTTTTAAATTGCTTTAACGACACAACAACACTAATAAAGCTATTCCAGCAGATGGCGTTGTTAAGTAACACGAAGTCAATGAGTGTTTGCTTTGAGGTTAGACTTGATTTTATTACTATGTAATTCGTACTTAAATTTTCTAGGTACTATTATACTATTTCTACTATGTACTATTATACTATTCAGGTACTATTATTTTAAAGGCACCATATCACCAAATTTCAATACAAACTGACTCGCGTTGAACTTTTTCGAATTGTCTGATATGTCAATCACAGTCTGATATGTAAATGAAATAGTTTGATTATTTCGCCATTTCCAATATATGTATTCGTAGAATAGTGGGTATGCAGTCCCATAGCGTAGCTTATGATGCGAGTTCGAATCTGAAGTTGAAATGAAAGAATTTTTTTTTTGTATTTCTTTATTTATTTTTTGAAAGAACTATATTATAAAAATAGAAAATGTATTATTGAAATATTATATGAAAAAGTATTTCTTATGAGATCATTTATTTCACATTTTCATCAATCCTTTCTCTTAAAGGAAACCCGGGAATTTAAAAAAAATGTCCGAAAATGAAAATGACCAATTAAATGAACGCACGCATCTATTTAAGACAGAAAATGCATTGAATCCAATCTTCGATTGAACTCTGATAAGTAGAAAAAAGACACATATCTGGATTTTGGTCACGTAAAATTTAATTAATATGAATCCTGACTTTAAAGAAACTTTAGGGAAAGTTTCTTTAAAGTCAGGTTAATTATTTCAACTATTGAATTTCAAATTATCCTTCGAACCTCAATCTCAACCACCATTAAACATGTCGATAACATGATGCAAAAGCAACCGTCAATGACTAATTTGATAGCTCTTTCCCAAAAGAAATCACCAAGTACAGAGGGTGGAGGAGGATATGTCATTTGAAGAAAGCTTGCTCAAAAGCTCAGCTTAAAGTGAACCCTACGCGAACGAAGTCGCGGGCATCAGCTAGTATGAGAATAAAGAAGTTTGGATAAGCATTATTAAGACAATGTCGTGGGTAAGCTAAAATATGTATTAAAAAGTATTCTGACAATTTTTTCACTTTATTTTTTAACTTCAACAAGGCTAAGATGTAAATAGAACGTTAATTAAAGTTTTTTAATTCAGATTTCATTCGTTATGCCGAGACAGTTTACAATTACGTTAGTTAGTCATCTTTTGTGTGCCTCTTTTAAATCCAGTTTATAAGTCTGATAAATGTAGAACCTACTGCATGTCAAAGTATAAATGTAAGAATAATGCCCATTGGTCCTATAGTAATTCATTCAGTGTCTGAAGTACCACCTACCATCAAGTCAACCACATGCTCGTCTGTCGATATCAGCTAACAAAAATAAAAGTATGTTTGTCTTCTATTCACTCCTTTATTCATCCGATTATGATGAAACTTTGGTGAGTTGTTCTGCATATACCCGCGAAGGTTTTTGTTTTATATCGGGAAAAAGACTTTATATCGGGAGGGTTTACATATTTTTTGTATTTATAAATGGTGTCAATTAAGCTTTTTTAATATACCTACCTTTATATTGACGATTCCTCGCTCCTTCAAGTGATATCCGCCATGCTGCTTCAACAGCTGATACGTAGCGTTACTGACGTGGATTCTCTGAGGCTCTCCAGTTGACTCCAGCCGTGCTGCTGTGTTCACGGTGTCTCCGAACAAGCAGTACCGTGGCATTTTAGTGCCAACCACCCCGGCTGCACACTGGCCGCTGTGTATACCTGTCGAATTTAGAACTAGTTGGATAAGAATTCTATTCCAAGATGCGAAGTGAACTATCTATTTATTCAAATATCTATAGATAGCGACAATTTATGAATTCTTTTCATGATTTTTCCGTGGCGGAGCACGACATATGCATGTGTTTTGTACGTATGCGTCTCTCGATATCTCTAATATAGTTTGTATTTCTTTTACGCAAAAAGAAAGCAACAAATCGGCTAGATATTTTTGCTTGAGGAAAGTAAGATACGGCAGTTTTACTCCGAGAAAATATCCAATCTTTGCTACCCGACGATTGTATTACGATTCAAATAAGTCATTTTTTTGCCATGAAATGACAGGAAAATAAAATTAATTTTTGTAGACCTTTTCCATATTTACACGGTATTTAATAAAAACTCGCTTTCGCTTTTAGACATGGGGTACATCATGCTACTTAGACAAGATGACAGAATTTGCAACAAAGATATGGAAATCTCGGCACTCGGCAAAGACACTATGTATCGGGATTGAATCCTCTATAAAACAATATAAACCAATTACGGACTAAAGGTTTACTTCCTAAAAAAAACAAGGAAATGATTACGCAAACACAGATAAATGTGCATCCATAATCGGTTAGGAAGTTCCGTCAGAATAATTAAACGCTCACGAAATTCGTGATACTTTTACAAATTTCCTTAAAATAAGCGTAGTGAAATTAATTTTTCGAACCTTGACAGAAATTGATTATAAAAAATATGGATTATAGAAACAAATTACTTAAACGGTCCTCCGACTTATAATATTCTACAGTGTACTGTATTCTACAGTCTGATATTAATTTTATCACAGAAACTCAAACATATTCATTTTTATTATTATATTTGAGATTCTGTTAATTACTAAAGTACACGAAAAAACACCTTTAGTTTTATTTATAACAAAAATTACGAAGCAATAAACTTATGTGCTTTAGAGGAAGGTATCATCTATATTATGTTCTATGCATATAAAACAAAGTATTAGTTACACCTTTAACTCAAGAACGGCTGCACCGATTTTAATGGTAGCTTATTTGTTGGATTCGTCAATGACAGAATATCTATTAAAATATCGGAAAAAAAATCAGGAAGCAAATATGCTGAAAATCAATTAGGTTCGGAACTCCGTCATCTTCCGCAATTGAAAGCTTACGTCACACAAGCTTATAGCTTATATGCAATAATTTATTTTCACCGCAAATCAGTGCCATACTTGACATAGAGAATAGAAGTGGGAAAATAACATATTCAAACCTGTAAATATATTTTTTTTATTTTTGAACATAACATTCTGGCAGGACTACGTCTGTCGGGTCCGCTAGTACTATTCATTGAACATAAATAATGTTTTCGTCTAATTTTATGGCAAATTAACGATTAATGATATTTCCGAATCAACGATACATTTTGAAGCATAATCAAAATTTAAATTTAAATAAAATACTTTATAACGGATTAAAACGCGAAACGAATGTGTGATATTCGCATGAATAAGAGACAAAAATTTAAATAAAATAAAACTTTGCTAATCAATCACCCGCTTAATTTTTTTGACGCCGTTGTGCTGTAAAAGGAATGATAGATAAACATCTAAAAAACCAGAGGGCCAGTAGGTACATCATTAATTTCTAAGGAATGACATTTCATGGATGTTACCAATCGTATGTCTGTCTTTATGATGATAAAGATGAGATGACACATAGATGCCATAACAAAATTGAGATCTGAAATAATTCTTATTAAAAAAATAATAGTTTAAAAAAAACTAAAAAACACGCTTTTTATAAAAAACCGAACTAAAAAATAGAAAATAAATTTAAAATATATTTTATTTAAAAAAAAGCGTGGGGTGCTAATAAAATATTTATAACTATTGACACCATGCACTCCATTTAAACTATTAAAATTAAAATTAAGTTTATGGAATAATATAGTATTAAGTGTACTTAATAGCGCTGTAGCGCCACCTTGTGACAGTAGCCAGAATGCGCGTGGCGTGACCGATAGTTTATACAACGCAGTTAAATGTTTAAATGCCGCTTAATATCAATTTCTAGTCACAGCGCCATCTAGTAGCGCGTATCGTCGCATAGATGGCATCGCGTCTGCAGATAAATTAACAAAAATCATAATTTGCAAATTGAAAAATGGAATAATTTTATCAAATTAGTGTATTGTCATCGGTCCTCGATAAATCTACAAAGTTTGAACGAAATCTGGCCGTTTAAAGTGGGTCAAAATCGCGCCCAAAGAAGTCGGTTACAAACAAACATACAAACATACAGGTGAAGCTAATATAAAGCGTGTAATAATTATTACTTACCTATTCTGATGCGTAATTTAGCAGTAGGCAGACTGCCAATCCTTATATTGGGTATGGCATCCAACATATGCAGAGCAAGCGAGGCTACTTCCGCAGCGTGTTTTGAACAGTGGTCTGGTAGACCACCCACCACCATATATGCATCTCCGATCGTTTCCACCTAGTAATATAAAAACATAATTTGATATAGGTACTCACTATTTAACTACGCGTACATCTAGGATAGCTCAGAAATCACACATCAGAATCAGGGCGGAAAAACGAAGAAATACTCGATTCGATTCGATAGCTCAGACAGAAAAGAATGTTTTTTTTTTGAAATGATAACGTTAAAATATTATAGTAGGTACATTTATTTTTGCATTTTTGGAATGAATTTATTTTTTAGTTTATTTTGAGGTGGTAGGAAAATGAGCTTTTAGCTTATATTGTTGTGCGCTGTAAATAAGCTTTTTTTCGATTTTATTCTTTTACTTTTAATGGAGCAACCAACCGAAGTGAGTTCACGGATATCATTGGAGTCCATATTGTTTTACATATTCTTCAGTCTCTACGTAGCTTGAGAGTACAATACTGTTTTAAATTTACATCAAATATTACCAACATTCAAAATATTACAACTCAAAAATAAATATAAAGCAAAAATATGTGCGTATAAAATAAAATTGATTAATTAATACGTTACTTCCAATGCATGGTAGTATTGTTTATTCACATTACCCTTGTTTTATTTTGGTTATTTAATATTTTGTAATCCATTTTATTATTTTTTACCCATAGAGCTTCTCGTTCTGTATGCTATTAATTAATTTTCGAGTTGTGTTTGTTTACTGACTAATATGATACATGCTATTTTTAGTTATTGTTTTTATGAATAATTTGTCTTAAATAGAATTTTAAAAAATATGAAAATATACAATACTAGCAATTGCCCCCGCAACCCCCCTTGTGGGTTGAATTTCGTAAAATCCGTTCTTAGCTGACCTCTACTCGGCGAAAGGAATATTCCTACCATATTTCAAGTCGCTACGCCTTATAGTTCCAGAGATATCGTGATGAGTGACTATATACAGTTGTGGTCATATAATTAAGAACGATTTTTAGTTTCAGAGAATTTCTTATCAAACGTGTAATATTTTTGTGTTAGATACTACCCTGAAGTTATTTGTTGAATTACGGAAAAGGCACATGAATAAAGCTGACTAAATGACGAAAAAAGATATAAAAAACATGCAGATTTTTTGACTTATGTACATTTAATAAAATTAGTAACAATTTACATAGAAACGAAACTGGACAAATAATTAAGAACGACCTATAAACTATTCGATAAAATTGTATCAAATGAAATTTTAGCTAATGAAGTTACACTATACAGGATCACTTGCCATACAGAAGGCAAATGAATACCTTTTAAGCCTAAAATTAATACTTAGTAGCATATCAACAGTTTTTGATATCGACATGATTGACTCTATCATTTTTTGACATTTTTCAACAGAAATAGAGTTCCACTCTTCAAAAAAATTTCGCGTATAGTTCTCTTAAACTGCTACATTGCCTATTTGATACCCTTTTCTTAACCTCACAATAATTGTTCTCAATTGGATTTAAATCCGGGCTATAAGATGACCACGCTAAGACAAAAACAAATTGTGAGTCGAGGAATTCCTTTACTGTGTGCAGTATGTTTACGGTCATCGTCGTGCTGGAATGTCCAAATGACAGACAGAATGTCCTCAGCATAGGGTAATATTGTTTACTCTGGGATAATTTTGTACTAGAATTGATCCGTGTTTCCTTCTATGAGCCTAATAGGTCCGACTCCATGGCCAGAAAAGCACCCTAAATTTTCACGTGTGCACCGGCATGCTTTAACGTTACTTTTCTGAACTGAGGGTCAAATGCTTTATTCGAAGGGCGGATGACGCATTGGTTGCATCACAGAAAACCCTATTTGTTTCAGTTTCATCAGAGAAGATATCATTTTTCCATTGTCTGACTGGTCAGTTCTCATATCTTATTGCAAATTCAAGACGAGCATGTCTAAGGCGCGATGTCAACGTGAGTATCTTTCGCGCTATCCTTCCGAACAAACTTTCTTCTACCAAACGCCTTCGTGCCGTGCGTGTCGAGGTTGCCGAGAGGTTGCTCTCGCCAAAAAAATCTTTTTTATCTCATTGGACCCTTTAAATGGAAACTGCTTGGCCAAACGAACTGTATTTCTATCCCCTCGAGGAGATGTCTTCCTCTTTTAAACCCACGCGGTTTATTTGAAATAGTTTCATATGTTCTAAAATGCTTAACAGCATGGAAAACCATGAATTTGGAGCACTGAAGATGGTCTGCTATCTTTTTATACAACCAGTTGTTCTCGCGAAGTTTTATTATAACTATCTTATTCTAGACTTATCACAACTTTAACTTTTCCCATTGTTTTATAGGAAATAAGCATGTTTTATTATTTTTACAACAATTAATGTTGCCAAAGTTATACTAAAGGTGACCAAGTACAAAGGTTTTCTTTATTAAAATTTCAAAAATCCATAAAATTATTCAGCGTTCTTAATTATGTGACCAGCCAGTAGGGGTACGACCTACGTTCAGGTACTACATTTATGTACTCTATAAAGCTTATCTGTTTTTTTTTTAAATTACTCATGTACATAATGAATGTACAAATAGTATGGCAATATTTTGCAATACCATAAAAAATAAAAGAACGTAAATGCGTTATGTTTTGCGAGGCTGTTTGTAAAAAATGTTGTCTTCATGTAAGCGTTCTTAATTATATGACCACAACTGTAGGTGGAAATCTCTTTTATATATATAGATTGAACATACTTTTGTGGTACAAAAATGTTTAAATGAATTTCTGTTTGTAAACATTTGTCAGAATTCTAAACTCAATCTCGAAATTAGATTTCTGTTGTAGTTTGGGATGAAAGCGAGGTTACACTTACTATTCGGATATATCCTTACTTATTCTGTTCTGTGGATATATCATATGTATACTATCATACATAGCATATGTAATACGAGAGGAATTACATATTATTATACATTTCCGACCGAATAAGTGTTCCACGTTCGAAATTCCGTAAAAAAAGATATTATAAATGCGCGCTTATAAATGTCTGAAAGCTCAGTATAAAAATAGGACAACTATGCGTCAATGATTGATGTCCTATGGCTGAGCTCATCGCTCATCTATCGAAATCTGTCAAAAAATTCATGAAATGCTATATACAAAAGCTGATTTTACATAAAGTAGAATCATGCAAAACAACATTGTTGCCCCAAGCAAGTAATAATACAAGCCTAGATGAAGACGCTTCAGGATATACATAACATCTAAGATAATTAATTAGTGTCGACATACTTTGAAACGCTCTAATGAAAAACTCAGTTCACCTTATACACGTTGTAATACGATATCACGGAGTCGCAACAAGTGTAAAGCTCGTTCAGAATTTCCACTACCTGCAAAAGAGTAAGATTGTAGGTTATAGCTTCTTTGCATGATGATGAAAATTTCCATCATAATTTTTTACTTTTTTATGCAAATTAAAGCATGAATTACATTGCTCCGATTTATTTCAAAAACATACAAAAATGAAACATGCAAAGAAGGCTTAATTTATAAACGTGTCATCAAGTATACACCCACCTGCCGGCCTAGCATGACCGCCACGAGATATGTCGCGGATGAGAGAAGACAAGTCGACATCGACAATTTTGATAGAAAAGATATCTCGATCGACAAATATATCTATTTTTGATATTAAAAGTCGAATTTTAAGTGTAATTGTCATACATAAAGGAAGACCCGGAAGAAATAAAGAGATAATCGATTAAAACACGAGAAAACGGTCGAAAAATTTTGACGCGGTTGTCATGCTACGCCGACTGAACAGTAAATTTAGGTCACTAAAGAGTCATTCGTGTGCTTAATAAAGATAAATCGCATGAATGAGTCGAAATAAATTTGTACTTAACCCTCAAAAAAATATTCCATGCGTCAACCTCAAACGAAATAAAAGTCGAGAAAATCCTGTCATTTTATTTATCGTTATGCAAATGAAAGGCTTTATAACGGTATAATACGGTTTATATTACATACCCTATTTTATTTTAGCTTAGACAGATTCACTTATAGGCTTGAGGCTTTGAGGACGTAACAATTTTTTGAGTTTTGTCATTTAGGTATAAATTGGATGATCGTTAATTAATTATTTGATAAGCTATTTGTTGTTGTTTTTAATTAAGCACAAAAATAAATGTCTGCATGTACCTATAGCTGATTTGCATATTATAGTCAAGTCGTAGACCATTTTTTATGTCTTATGTTAGTGAAAATTAAAAATTTACTTAAGTTTAAACCTTGATGCCCACACACCTGTATTGCTTGTTTGTTTTAATATAATAATGTATTGATTTGTGAATGAAGTTATTTTTATAGATTTATAGATACACGTTTATTCATTGGAACTATGTAACAATGACAATAAAAAATATATCTGAGAGGGCACGACAAACTTTTTCAACTGCAGTTCTATGAAAATTCAGATGATATACCCATACAATAATGACAGATTGACGATATTATTTTGCGTCAGAACTTATGTTTTTAAGTAATATGCTGAGTAAGTACCTCCCATTTTCGCGACGGTACTATTATAGTTACTATGTTTCATACTGTTTTTGATTGATATTTTTTTTTATTGAATTAAAACACGATTTATAAGCACAAAAACGTCGGGATAAATAAGAATATGAATATATCGCATATTAATTCGGTAAAAGTTTTTCATTCCAATGGTTCTCGTTCTTTTGGTTATCTACTTTACGTTACGAACCCTGGATTAATTGGTCCATCGGTAAGCTTAACTTTTAATTGCCGAAGTGGTGTCACCGTGACACCGCGAGAGTTGTAACAGGAATATTTCAACAAATTATAGACTCTTTAAGTAGCTGTTTGTTTTTAACTGATTTATCGTTATTTGGCCCTGCACATGCGGCACGTTCACACGTGTGTCCACAGTCGGACCTCTGGTGTCACCGTCACGTCGTAAGGTCGGTGTTAATGAAGTGTATGATTTTATATTTTTGGTGAAAACTCTAATACCCATTTTCTGTAGATGTTGAAACCAAATACTTCAGGAATGAGGCGTAACACAAAAAGGCAACTAAATTTGTATAATTCCCGTGATGTACTGAGGTTAGAGAGCTGATTAGACGAAGAGTTACAAGAATTTAATGATTGTGATAATGAGTTGATTGACCCGGATTTTCACTTGCTCAGCTAACATGATACAGACTCAGAACAGTCTGAGGAAGAAGAACTATTGAGTGAGTCGCAAAAATTCAAAAGGATGCCTCGTCAGTGCATCAGTAGGGTTATTCACGATCATTCGAAAACTTTCCGTTCCGATATTACAAGATTTCGTACCGATATATCAAGCTTTCTATCATTTTATACTAAGATTCTAATCGGAAACTCCCGAAGAATGCCGATGCTCAATCCTATGGGAATTGTGAATACCATTTTCATATCCGGTAAATACGAAAAAACTTTCAGAGGGAGAGCGTAGCTTTCCGGGCGGATCGATTTCGAATGATCGTGAATAGCCCTACAGGTGTAAAATATTCAAATATTACAATATTTATTTATTAAAAACAGCGGTGTCACAGTGACCTCAACAATTAAGTACCAAAAATTAGGCTCGGTAATTAAAGGTTAATGGATATATTTACCTGCATGGGGGTGTTGGTAGCGGCAAGCCTAGTGAAGCCGACGATATCGCTAAAGTAAATAGTAACGCATTCGTAGCTCTCCGCCTGTACAGGTTCGCCGCGCTTTAATGCCTCTGCTACAGCCCTGTATAAATATAAAATAAAAATTGGTCAACAGCAAGTTGGAATCATATTTGTGGGTTCCGTATTCTACATACTTTTTAATTTTAGAGAAAATTATCGACTTATTATTTTCATGTAAATTATAAATAATATATCTTTTACAACATTTTACTGTAATTATTTATGTTGTTACTTTGTTTGGTAGATAATGAGGTTGTTAATAATATTTAAATAAATTAAATAGAACCTTTCATTTCATATATCAATCAACAGACGATTGTTTTTGATGTGAAAACCGATTTCTGGCGTGGTGACGTATATATAAATATATATACAGTCTATATGCAGTAGTGTGTACGGTGTGGCGACACGTCGCCGACTCTTGGTAGATTAAAATTCACATAAATTTCATTGCATATAATTTTTTTAAATAAATTATTAATTTTAATTTCTCTGTTCTTCTGTTATTCTGTTCTTTTCTGCATATTACTTTTACAAAATAATGTCGATGATTTTTTTTTAATCTTCTTATTTTTTTATACAATAAATTTCAACATTAAACCATTAAATCACATATTTCAGACATACATTACAAAAATATCATCAACAGGTAGCTGTTAAGTATAAACAGTCAATATTATCAAAATACCAATTACTCGCGTGACAGGCATTAAAATAATTAGTTTACTAATAAGCTTACGGGTAAAATTCTGTTGAAATGAAAAAGACCTTTTAATAAAATTATTTGATGTCTCTTATCCTTATCATCGTTCTTAATAATGACCTATTTATTTTTTTTAATATTCCTTTTTGGAGCTACACGTGCGGTGAATTGAATTCGTTTTCGAAATTTATTTACAAAATACGTGAGCGGTATATATTTCTCTAAAATAAGCCTTTGTATTATATTTATACTCACCAAAAAAAAATGAAAGAAACATCGTTAAAAAAACTAAAAAGCGTTTAGAAGCTTGAAATCTCTAGTTTTAATTTCTTACCCGTTCTTTCTCAAACAACACGGTAAGCATAACTCTAAGAAATAGCGCGAGGAAAATATTCTCAAAATTTTCGTCTTTTTCACAAACGTGCATGGGCTCGAACAATTTTTTTATGTCTTTGTAAATACTGTATTCATCTAGGCTGATTCTAAAGCTTAAAAAAGATAGGGTTTGAACATCAGAACCTCTCATTGCTGAGTTTTTTTACGATTCAAGTTTACCAAGTTACAGCACTTCAAATATCACTCAAAAAAGTTAAAAATCCTACTGATCCTTTAATGTTTTTGCTGAGTGTATGAAAAAATATAAGTACATTATGTTTTAGTACAAGATTTCACAAATAATTGTCAATAATGAAACCACAATCAAAATAGCGTACACATGACGAATCGCGAATGGATGAACTGATGGCGTAGCACAAGCCTCTACGAAACGACTACTACAGCGTAACGTAATAAAAGCGTGAATTTGTAGCCGTTTTGCTACAGTGGCGAACGTATTATTGCGCTACGGCGTAGTATTTCTACAGACTTATAGCTATAACGTAGCTTGCATGTTGTACGACTATACTTACCGCGGCAACATCCTGTTAAGAAGATCATCTGTCCTCTTCTTTTCCCTGAGAAGCTTCTCAGTTCGGTCAGCCACCAACGCCTCTAAGTTAGATGCGTACTTCTCCATCATTGACAGCATATTATCAAATATATTCGTTTTCCTAAAGGAAGATGAATATATAATTTTTAAATAAAATCAAACATCTGCAAAAACACCTTACATACTTGACGAAGATTATATTTGATTATTTATTTTCCGCATTTAAGGTACAACTGGCGTGAATAATAAGGATGGATAAACAAGCAACCCACTTCCTTTGCACCAAATCACGTTAATCCATTTTTGTTGAAAGAAGGATGGATCGACAAATACTCTTGCATTTATAATATAAGTCGACAAAATAAAATCTTTCCTCTTTATATTAAAAGTACAGATATAAATATATACTATTGTTGTTTATTAACGCGAGTATAAGTGAAAAATATTTTAATGTATTAAAATGCGATTCATTCATTATATTATTTCTCTTGGTCATACCAGAATCATTGGTGTCATCAATGTCTTCCTTCTACAATAAAACGGATAATGCCTGCCTACCATTCATAAAAATACTTACATGCCAGCGTGCATATCCTTCAGTCGTAGCTTGACAAGCCGTACATCAGGTCGTCTCTCGGGCCGTTCGCTCCAACAGGACTTCAGCACGGATATCACGGATGGTCGAGCAGAGAGTCCGCTGAGAGGAGGACGATAAAGAACCCCTCCAATCGGATGACGGACGCGTCCGATGATTTCTAGAAAAATAAGAGAACGCATGCTAGCATGGTTCTAAAGATATTTTGATTTCAATGTAATACATTTTAGATTCTATCTAGATTTAATTCTTCTAATTACACCTTCTTTGTATGTTATAAAAATTAAGTAAGGTTAAGTTTAAGATACATACATACATATTACATATACATCACGCCTCTTTCCCATTGGGGTAGGCAGAGATCACGGAATTCCATATCCGATCCTTACATACCACTTTCGCTTCTACTACTTTCATCAATGCTTTCATACACACACGTCGGTTATGAGTACTTTTGACCTGGCCCATTTGCAGAACGTCCCCGTTTTAAAGTTTAAGATATCTGGTCCTTTGTTTAAGTTAACCATACTGTGTCTAATGATTTCCTTTTTTTTACTAAAACGAAGTAAATATCGTTAAGGTACTTTATTATTAAGCATCCCGAAGCTTCGATTGTTTTCCAACACGCGTAGTCAGAAGGCAGTGGAAGTTTTAGCTTCTACTCTTAGTAGCATACTAAAAATCATGAATATACCGTTTCTTGAAACTACTACATACTATAAATACTACATACTATAAATACTACATATTATAAATAGTTGTAAGTATAAAATGAAATGGAAATGAAAATTTCCTCTGTAGAAATGGATGGCGGTAGTACTTTGTGAAAATCCAATTCAGACTTCACTCACTTTTCAGCCTGTAGTGACTACGGCACTGAAAGCACTTAGGCTAAATAATATTATCAATAAATAATGTTTTAAGGCATTAAATTAAATAAACGTTCATTATGACAAAATTAATAAAATAATATACTCATTCAAAGATCCGACCAGAATTTTAAAATAAATTATGGCACCATAGTAGCTTGGTTTATTAGTCATTAAAAATCTCTGTAAAAAATAGCTCGATTCTGGTATGAAATAAATTGTATTTTACTGTAATATTCATTAATTGTTAGTTTTCTGTCTGACGTATTTAAGTCTAAGGTTACAGTGAAAGGCACCTTCTAGCTAAGCGTGACTAGTAATAGCGCGATGAGATTGCGGTCAAATATTTATTTGCCTATTTTACAAATTAACAAGAACTACTTTTGTGGAGGTATTTATTTTGGTGGCAACTATAATACATATTTAGAGACTTGTTGAGTGTGATGAAGTTAAGTTGAAGCTAGACGTAATTTAAAAAAAAATCACTAAAATTAGTAAGATAAATGTGATCTATGACTTCTTTCAACTAACAGAAAAAAAGCGCTTTCAGAAGATGGATGATGATATGATAATTAACGTTGTAAAGTAATTTAGCCCAGTAAAATTACCCGTAGAAGCTTAGCTTTGAACTTAATTTTTCAGATTCTCGTATATAACCATATTATTATACTATGTACGTTTTTCTGACCTTTACGAAACTCAACCTTCAGTAATGAGGTTTCTAACAGCTAATAATACAGTTTCTGGCGAGTAGAAAATGAGTCTCTCACGAATTTGTCAGCTTATTTATACTAAGTTGAAGGTCGGCAACGTATATGCATTCTGGTATAGCAAATGCACAGAACAGGGAAAAATAAGGCTTCTGTTCTGTGAGCAAATGTCTATGGGCGGCTCTGATATCTTACTATCGTTTGCTCATTATTTTATAAAAAATAATCTTTTTTAAATAAAATCACAGTCTCACGCGGCGACCGAATCTGTGTTCACAGGTCTCACGGCTTTTACATCTACTTATACTAATATTATAAATATAGTGAGTAAAATAGGCTATTTTGTGTGTATCTACATTGCACCCGTGTGAAGCCGGGGCCGCATTTCTAGTTTAAAATGAAGAAAAACTTCGTAAGGTATTGTATTTGATTGTCGAATAACTTGCGTGAATGTATTCGTATCGTCAAACTGTCAGTTGTATGAGAACTTATTTGAAACTAGCTGATGCCCGCGACTTCGTTCGCGTGGGGTTCACTTTAAGCTGAACTTTTGAGCAAGCTTTCTTCATCCTCCTCCACCCTCTGTACTTGGTGATTTCTTTTGGGAAAGAGCTATCAAATTAGCCATTGACGGTTTCTTTTGCATCATGTTATCGACATGTTTAATGGTGGTTGAGATTGGGGTTCGAAGGATTATTTGAAATTCAATAGTTGAAATAATTAACCTGACTTTAGGGAGATTCATATTAATTAAATTTTACGTGACCAAAATCCAGATATGTGTCTTTTTTCTACTAATCATAGTTCAATCGAAGATTGGATTCAATGCATTTTCTGTCTTAAATAGATGCGTGCGTTCATTTAATTGGTCATTTTCATTTTCGGACATTTTTTTAAAATTCCCGGGATTCCTGCCCGGGTTTCCGGTGCTAAATGCGGAAACCTCATAAGCAATGTCGAATAATCGTAATTCTGTTTAAGAGAAAGGATTGATGAAAAGATGAAATAAATGATCTCATAAGAAATCCTTTTTCATATAATATTTCAATAATACGTTTTCTATTTTTGTTATAATATAGTTCTTTCAAAAAATAAATAAATAAATACAAAAAAATATTTCTTTCATTTCAACTTCAGATTCGAACTCGCATCAAAAGCTACGCTATAGGACTGCATATCCACTATTCTATCCACTATTCTACGAATACATATTGAAAATGGCGAAATAATCAAAGTATTTCATTTACATATCAAACTGTGATTGACATCTGACAATTCGAAAAAGTTCAACGCGAGTCAGTTTGCATTGAAATTTGGTGATATGGTGCCTTTAAAATAATATTTAAATGATGATAACTTTTCTTTCCGATAACCGTTTTCGATGAAACAAAGCCTATATGTTGCCCCGGGCTTTCCTTAATATATTTGTGTAAATTGCATTAAAATCGGTTCAGTATCTTCGGAGATTAGCGTGAACAAACAGACAGACAGACAGACAGACAGACAGACAGACAGACAGACAGACAAGAATCTTAAAAATTGCATTTATGCATTCTGCTACCCTTCTTTTATCACCCCTCTTAATTTCTGGTAAAAATATTTAGTGAAGCGTAATTTCGATCCTACTCTTTTATTATATGTATAGATTGCATACAAATTACATTTACAGAGGCTCTGATTACAAATGGCAGGCTGACAGTCGGACACTCGTATAGCAGACTAGATTTTGCCGGTGGCATGTTGCATTAAAATCATCCATTCTACCTTAAATAATAAACTGTTTCTCGAAATTATAATATGAAACCATTTTATGCATCAATATTAGTAAGTTCTTAGGCACAAAATTTATTTTTTATTTTAGTTGTATATGTATTTATTTCACTTTGTATCTTCATTTTATCTATATTGATCTGAAATAAATTCATATTTCTTTAATGTATTATAATTCCAATTCTATGAACTAATTTCGATTGATTTAAAGTACGGTAAGAAGACATTTCGAAATAGTAATATTTTTTAATTAATCGAATAATTCAAACAATTACCGTATGTTACAGAAAAACAAATACACCTTTCTTCGAATTATTTTTTTCAAAGAGAAGCAAAATCGCATACCATTTTTCATTATAGCTTAGGCCTTAGGGGTATCACGTATCTTCAAATGAGTCACACACTCGTCTGTCAATATCTGAAATAAACGAGGTGGATGACCCCGACAAATGACAATATCTTGGTGAACGAGTTTTTGTACGTATCCCGACTTTTTAATAACACTCGAGCACACGTTAATTATTTTATTTTGGAAAACATATTTTTTTAATTAACATGACATGACAAGTTCATTTGTAATAATGGAAATTAAATAAAATGAAATATTGGGTAGATAGTTTAATTTAATGAACAATTCGTTGAAAAAGTATTGAATCACTATTCAGACATAAAAACGCATGATATAAAATTTATTTTTACTACTTTTTTATATGTTAGATACCGGAACATCCCCAGCCACAGAACATCAGCCAATGATGCGCCGTCGACCTACTTTTTACTTCGAGCATTCGGAAATTCATAGGCAAAGACCGAAACGCGCAACGTGCACATCAAGCTTTTTCATCTATGAACGGTGGTACGTTACCATCCATACGTTAGTCAGAATTTGGATATTTCCTCCACAATTTTGCCCATTTTCTCGATCAATTACAAAATGTATCCCCCTTCATACACTCATGTCTTCAATTGTATCCTTGTCATCCTGAACCTCTCAATCGTCCGTGAACTTTATTCGAGTCTTCGGGGTATTCTCTCGACATTGAAAGCTGCGGTTTAGGTATTTCCATTACTTTCATTTACTCTTGAACCGTAATATAAAACGTCGAGTAGATTTGTTTACAGCATCTATATAAATCTTGGAACGCCCACGTTTGGTGAGAAATAAAACTAAAATTAAGATAGGGTTGTTTATCTGTGATTAGAATAAGATTGTATTTTATTAACGCGAGTTAGAGTATGTTTGATTTTTAATTACTGGATCACTTTGTGATATTTCAAATCACACAGCTGTCACCTTTCAGTCTGCCCGTGACCAAGGTTTCTGAGAAGCATCCGAAACGTCGGGATAAATAAAATAAATAATATATTGCTTTTTAATCCAGTATAAAGTATTTCATTTAAATGAAATTAGCATTTGAATCAAACTCAAAGACAACATTTTTCTTAAACTAGCTGCCCGACCCAGCTTCGCACGACTGTACTAATGAAGAACATGAGACCAAATCAAATTTTTGTCAAAAAAATTCTGGGTAAGGAAATGCTAATCACCTAGCGATATGAAATATAGTTTATTACCTATTCTCATACCTACCAAATATACATAATAATTATTTATGTTTATTTGGCTGATTTTTATGAATTCATAAAAATCGCTAGAGCCGTTTCGGAAGAGTGCAACCATAAACACCGTGTCACGAGATTTTTATATTTATATAGTTTCGAAAGGCATAAAAACGACTATTAAAAAATAGTCAAATTAAAAATCTACCATCTGCTACAGGTACCTATCAAGAAGAGAGCGACAAGAACCTCCACCTATGCTGGTTATATGATTAGTGCTACGTAAGCATTCGCAACACGTGGATGTGTTACCGTTCTTCTTCCTGCCCTGTTCCCTTTTTTATTTGAGATCGACGCAGTATGTTCTCTTTTTCCATTCTCTTCTTTCACTCGCCATATCATCAGTCACACCTCATTCAATCTCAATAACTAACTGACAAAGTCAATTTAGTTGGTACAACATATTTGTTTTTATTAATCATATAGTTGAGTACATTACAAAAAATACATAAACGACGGTCAGTAAAGTTTAGTCTCGGTCTGATGTAGAACTTTTAATATGTACTTACTTTTTAAGTACATTAGGTCGTTAGAACTACTTCTATTAAGAAAACAAAGGCTTAAAAGCTTAAAGTTGCGCTTTTAATGGTCACCAGGTTCTACGCTACGTAAAATCAAATATAATAAAATCTCTAATACAATATATAAAATTCTCGTGTCACAGTTTTCGTTGCCATAGTCCTCCGAAACGGCTTGACCGATTTTTACCAAATTTTATATGCGTATTCAGTAGGTCTGAGAATCGGCCAACATCTATTTTTCATCCCCCTAAATGTTAGGGGTAGTCCACCCCTAATTTTTTTTTTTAATTTTTTGGACGAAATTTTTTGTTTTTATTTTTTTATAATGTGGCATTAAGAAATACATTCAACCCCTGCTTTTTTGTCAAAAAATCTAGACCCGTGCGAAGCCGGGGCGGGTCGCTAGTATCTATATACTATATAAAAGAAAGTTGTGTTAGTTACATCGTTTATAACTCAAGAACGGCTGTACCGATTTTAACGATATATTATTTGTTGGATTCCTCTTTGTTCGGAATAAGACATAAGCTATTAAAATATTGGAAAAAATCAGGAAAAAAATATATGCATAAAAACGGTGTAACTAACACAACTTTCTTTTATATATATAGATTAGATTCGGAACTCCGCCATCTTGACAGCTCACTTCATGCATTCTTAGCTTTTTTGGAATAACAGATGTCCACTGCTAATCAGTGACATATTAGACAATTATAGTGGGTAAATGGGCATATTCAAATTTAAAAATAATTATATAATTTCGAAGTCAAAATTGTGGCAGAACAACGTCTGCGAGGTCCACTAGTCTACAATAAAACAGTAGAATCAAAATTTATTTTCAAGTAGCTTTGACGCATAGATTTACCTCAATTATTATTGACTATTCTGGGGTAACATCAAAAGTGGGATATCATCAAAATCGACTGTCGTGAAGAGTAGTTTAAATATATTATTTAGAAGCTCAACTTAAGATGAAACCCACTCAAATGAATTCGTGAAAATCAGCTAGTAATGAAATAAAAATAAATTTATTTTATTTCTAAGTGCTTATTTTTATTGTAATCGCTCAAACGCCGTTTGAAAAATACTTTTATCAAAAAGATTCGAAATTATTCTTCTTATATTATATTGATTTATAATATTTCCTATTGTTATACGTTAGTGAACTTACCGGCATTTGTCAAGTTCGTATCGCCCCAAGGCCCACTCCTGCCTAGTATTTCATACAGAATGATGCCGAAGGAGTAGACGTCGCCCTTCTGTGTCCCTCGGAGCGGAGGATTTGTTTCCCGGAGTAGTTCTGGGGCTCGCCACAACATACGTCTTTCTACACGCAATGCATCCTCTGTATCAGCGCATCCACCTTAGAAAATAACTTTGAACTTATTTATACAATTCGATCGGTCGAATCCCTCTGTGAGATGTGTATTTATATTATGTAGTTTATAATATTATGTATAAACATATCTTTCCCACGTCTACTAACTTCAAGCATTATTCAAGGAGTAAAGTTGAACTACCAATAATGTTCAAAAGTGATGTGCATATGGTGCATTTCGGTTTCAGTCTATGGATTTCCGAATGCTCGAAGTAAAATATAGGTCGATAGCGCATCATTGACTTTTGTGGTTTAGGTATCAGCCATCAGGGAAATCCCAAGCTCGTCTGTCAATAACTAACATAAAAAAATACTTGTCTTTATAGAAAAAATCTTTGAAACAGACATAGTAATGTGTCTACGCCGTGCCCCATGAGGATTCAGGAATTTTATTTTCTTAGTTATGTAGAAAGTGAAAGTTGGTTCGTCTATAAACATTAGGATTTTTATATAGAAATTAAGAACTGGAGAATAATAGAGTATCTCAGTAATTCCTTCCAAGCCGTGGGAAATATCTTGTTATAAATAGAAGCGTCCAAAAATCAATTACGAAGCGTTTCGTTCTACGTATAACGGATAAGAATAAATCCTCTTGTGACACTCCATAGTTCAAAACAGATTCTTCCATTAAAGTTACTGTGAAATAACATTTATCTTTGAAATATATTTACGTGACTTAATACCACAAGAAAACTCGTTAAAAATATTGATATTGCTAAAAATAAAGCACTCAAAGTGAATGTATTTTTATTTGGTAATTTTTCATATACTTCAACGTTAGATATCGACGAGCATGAAGTTCACTTGATGGTAGGTGATACCCCAGTCTTAGAACATCAGTCAGTAATGCGCGGTCGACCTACTTTTCACTTCGAGCATTCGGTACTATTAGTTACTTACTCTTCAACGTATGTAGTCCATAATCCGAGATTTGAAGAACCCAACGCCGATCGACGAGGCAGTTGCTCGACGTCAGATTGCCGTGGGACCCAAGAGCTGACTCATGCAAGTAAGTCAGACCTCTCAGAAGATCCGCGACCAGACTTGCCACGAACATATCGTCTAAATGCAGGTCCCTGTCTGCTAGGACAGTTGCAAGCGAGCCACGTGAGCAGTAAGCAGTGACGATGCATGCACTGCAAGACTCTACGCATACCCCAATGAATGGAGTCAGATTCTCGTGGCGTAATTCACGCATCTGTTTAAAAAAATTAGTTATTTTAAGAGACAGAGAATAGTGACGTAAGACCAAATACATTTTTGTGTCTTTTTGATGATTTTTTTTATGGAATAAGGGGCAAACAGGCTATCCCCATTCTACCCATATTCATATACAACATAAGAGGACGGACAACAACTTTTGACGGGCTCGTTGGCGCGTTCGGTAGAACACCTGCCGTGCGCATCGATGGGTAAAATAATAAATCTTGTTTTAATTCGTTATACAGTATTACAATAATTTTATATATTAAGTAGTTACAATGTAAAATTGATGTAACTATTTCTCGCAAATTACAACGTAGCAATTCATACGATTTATGTTAATACGAAAAGTTTCGGAGTAGGTACGAATTGTAAATTTTATTGCACGAGCTTTATGTAATTTCGTCGCAATAATGTTGCCAGTAAGCCTCGAGCACAAACCTAATAATTATTGCCTGTACTCAGAATCAACAACAATGTCTGCGTTATTACCTGATATCGGATTAAATCTTATATATAAAATTTCCATGTCACAATTTTAGTTACCGTACTCCTCCGAAATGGCTTTACCCATTTTTACCAAATTTTATATGCGTATTCAGTAGGTCTGAGAATCGGCTTTTATCTATTTTTCATACCCCTTAGTGATAAGGGTTGTTCACCCTTAAATTTTTTTTTAATTTTTGGACGATTTTTTTTGTTTTTATTTTTTTATAATAATAATTATTATTATTTAATTAAATATCAGATTACAAAGATCCATAAGTTGTTAGTAAGAGCTTAATTCTAACGTTAGTACCTAAATCTATTCTAAAATCTATGTAAATATCAAGAGGCAGTCTATGCGTACACACGCCGATTTGCACCGACAAGTATACCCACAAAGTGCCTCATGATAATTTTAGAGGTGTTGGAAGGTATGAGCGACTTATACATAATGAATAAAACATGGAAAGAACTCTAGGCAAATGATATCCCGCATACTTTAAATGTTCAATACTTAGCTTACTATAATGTGGCATTAAAAAATACATACAACCCTATATTTTCAATCTTCTATTACCAACCCCTGCTTTTTTTGTCAAAAAATCTAGACCCGTGCGAAGCCGGGGCGGGTCGCTAGTTTATTTATATAATTACGTTATAAAATAAATAAAACAAAATGCATACAATATAAGCTTATATATGTTACTTACATAATAGTGAATGAACTAGGTAATCCTGTCTTAGATACTCATTATATGGTCTGACGAGCGAAAACTTTAAAATTACTTACTCGTAATACTTAAAATTAAAGTAATTTTTGACGGGCACATTGGCGCGTTCGGTAGAACACCTGCCGTGAGCATCGATAGGTTGTGGGTTCGAATCGCACCGGGACAACATGCTTATAGTTTTCTGTAAGTATGTTTTCCCCACGTCTGGTAACTTCGGGCATTGATCGGGTATCGAATATCGAAATTCCGACCGGGTAACGAACCACCGTTCATAGATGGAAAAACCGTGAAATGCATATTGCGCGTTTTGGTGCCAGTCTATGGATTTCCGAATACTCAAAGTAAAAAGTAGGTCGACAGCGCATCACTGACTGATGTACTGTGGCTGAGGTTTCACCTACCATCACCTACCAACCTCATGCTCGTCTGTCGATATCTAACAGGTCAACGTGACAGGTCGAACTTGAATTCGTGTATGCGGTGATATTAGTTATTTCGTCTATGTATTTGCGTGTAGTTCCCACGAGAATGTAAGTGAGTGCTCCTATTTCACCATACATACTGCTGATAGAGGACAAATCTTTGTTTTTATTTTTAATTTTCGATTATATATATATATTTTTTATTATTATAGTTAATTTCTTAATTTCTTAAAGATGTCATGTGGAACATGGTGTAATGGTTGCAGCTCCTTACAAAACATTTGTAAAACAAAAACTTGGCGATTAAAAAGAGTGGCGGCGAGTTTCTTGCCAGTTCTTCTCGTCCGCTCTACGCCCTTGATTTGAGAACTGGCAGTAAATGTAAAATTATAAGCATTTAATATGTATTTTTTATTAACGTTCATAAGTGTAAATTGTGTTACCTAAATTAATAAATGATTTTTGAATTTTGAATTTTAACATAAAAAAGGGGCAAACGGGCAGGTAGCCGTTACCCATAGACATCCGCAACATCAGAAGGTTTGCAGGTGCACTAGTCTCAGTGTATTGCTGTCGAATGATGGTCAGCCAGGCACTCGAGCAGCTGGTATACTGACTCCCTTGGGTATCCTTCAGTTCTTCCGTCCGAACAAAGCCATTAAGAACAAAACATGTCAAAAATCGACTTCAAAACTATAACTACATATAGTATGTACGAACTTAAACTAAAAAGTAAAAAATAATATTTAAATTACTTCAAAGCAAGAGCCTTAAAGGACAATCGACAACATTATTGCTTATATATATATATATATCTATTTAATATTTATTAACAGTTATTTTTGAAGTCGGTGCCAAAAAAAGAATCATCGAAATCTATGATGATTGACGAAGTTACCGCATAAGAAACATACAAAAAAAAAGAGTGCGTGTAACGTTCACACGCGATTGAAGTAAAACTTAAAAAAAAAACTTATAAACTATCTATTGACAAAATCAAAAATATTTGAAAACCGGATGGTACAGAAACGTGACGCCATATTGCCGTAACGGACTTCCGTTGCGTTGTCGTCCAGTTACCTCCTAGTCGCGCCTAAAGAAGTTTTACTTCAAAAACATACAGATGAATTGAGAACCTCGTCCTTTTTTGAAGTCGGCTTAAAAGAATATCATAAGTATATCGAAGCCAGAACGCAAAGTAGGTTTACTACTCAATCTAACGAGCTTGTCGGTAGTATGCCATTTTATTTTCTCTTGGGTCATGTTTAGTTTAATGCATGGTACTATTTTATTACGTATAAACATGCCCCTGTAGATACAGTCTATAGAACCATGAATATTTTATGAAGTTTTAATGAACATTCGTCCGTTGTTGTGTATTAAACCTGCATTTTCATTAAATCCGAGTTCCGACCTAATTATTTAGAGTTCCAGGCGTTATTCGGACAATGTATAATACAAACAATTCGTATGAATTTTTAATATTTATTCAAAATATTTTTTTAGATAGATAAATAATTTTATCTGATCACTTCCCGGTGTAGACAAATTATCGGTGAAATATACAGACAAACAAAAATGTTAACGCCCCATGCCTCAACAAGGGACTCGCTTATTATTTAGGTATATGTGAAAATACACATACATTCTTACACTACATTTCATTACACTATTATTCTGTCATTGTAAGATATTATTTTAGTATAATATTAGATGTAATGTAAAATTAATGATCAAAGGCATATTTTTTATACATGGAAATATTAAAATGTTCTCAATAGTTTTTCCTTACACACATATCAATAGACGAGCGTGAGGTTCACTTGACTTCAATCAATTATATCTCGTCGATCTATTTTGACTTCATTCATACGGAAATTCATAGACTAACAATAAAAGAAACAGTATGCGCTTCAAGGACTTTCCATCTATGAAAGGTGATTCGTTATCCGGCCGGAATTTAAGAATAAAAAAGAACCGTATCTTATATAAAATATGTATAATAAATTAACTTTTCTTAAGAAATGTTACATGCATTGTGACTGGCATAAGTAAATGCCTTGTGGCATTAAAATGTCGCAGCATATGTTGAGGCAATTCTCATTCACAACCGCAGTTCACGCTGCGACCTGATTCTAATAGCAGTTATAGTTTGTTTAAGCTGTTGTCATATTATACAGTGAATAATTGTTTTATCTATCTATCTGTGTGATGTCAAAACGGACTCCACTCAGAGTAAGCTGTGGCCACGATAGACATATCTATAGCTGTGACTGTAGCCAATATGTAGCAAATTTTTAACTCCTTAATCAATTCAATAAAAGGAAAACTCATAAATTTAATTTTTTCCTACCTATCGAGAACCTCACTCTCGTCTGTCAAAGTCACAGGAAAGAGCTACTTGATAATTATTGATTTACCATAAATACTGGACCATTGCCATTGGCAGAATCCATCTGTGATGAAAGTAGCCATTTATTAAAAGAAAAATTATTGATTTATTTATCGTAGGCTGTTTGGCTATTCAGTCCGTTCCGACAAACTTAGTATTGTACTGTTTAAGTTATAAATTGGCAGATGCGGGACACGTCTCCTGACGCAGGCTCATTTCCAAATTCAATTCGGATCTAGTCAATTTAGGTATAAAGTCTCGGATTGCATTCATAGTTCTTAATATTACGCATTTAAGAAGCCTTCAGGCAAAATTGTTTTCGGTTTAAGTTCCCAAACAAATTTTGTCTCGTAGTTATTTGCCCTGTTTTGAATCGGCCCCGGGTAACATTTTTTTTAACAGTAGTAGCCACACGATAAAGATGGATTTGGTTGGAATATTTAAATTATTAAAGTATTAATTACTCGTGTCAATTCATACATTCGTTTAACCCTATGCATTAGAAATGTTATACGTAATTTAAATACCTGTTTCAGTTCCTTTTTGATGGCTCTCGTCACGTCAATGTTCTTCTTGCGCAGGCGTTTGATCGCCACGAAGCTGCCCCGGTAAGACGCTATAGTTGTATGAGCGCGTTTACCTTCCACCTCGTGAGTGACGGAATCCTGAAAAATGACTAGGTGAAACTAGCTGGCCTTCCATGACAGAATTTATAGCTTTCAGTTCCCTTTACATTCAAATCTACAGAATGCCTCTACCCTACCCACTTTAAATGAACACACCTATAGGGTTTTACGTTCTCATGTCCTGGATACAGACTGCATGCAATAATATTATTTATTAGGTATGCCCATAATATTGTCTTTTATTAAAGCGAGTATCACACATTTCAATATAATGCTTTATAACGGATTAAAACGCGGTTTTCAGCAACCGAGGTTGACTGATAAACCCCTGTGGTTGCCGAAGGTTTTTATTCTAGGTCATCGAAGAGCGCCATAAAAAAATTATGTTAGATATCCGTCACACATAAATACATTTATTTCGATATTTTATCATTGGGCCACCCTTTTTCGCCGCCTAATATAAGAGCATTTTTATACAATTTAATAATACTCTTAGTATGGGTGTCACGTTTGTAATATTTCTACTTAGTGCAATAACATTTGTATTAAATATCCAGTACTATAGCGTAACCATAACTGAATCGATGCAAATATAAGAATATTCACAAGACTATTTGGGGTTTCAAAATTATTAATAATTGATTAATAGAAAGAATAAATGGCCTCGTTGGTACTACTTAACTTGCTCTTTGTAATGGATCATCGTGGGTACAATCCCCGCCAAGTTTAATATAAAAACAATAAGTCTGATTTTTATAAACATGTAATTACCTACTTTTGCTAATTAATAGCATTAAATGGGTTGGATGGAATATCAAAATATAATTCGGGTTGTGCGTTTCGGTTTCAATTCAAGTGCTCGGAATAAAAATAAAATATATTCATAGTCTTGTCAAATTTCTAAAGTATCTCATCTATTAAGCGAGTCTCAAGCTCATCTTTCGACTATAACATAAAAGGAAAAAGGATATTATTATAATATTGTTTGTAGAGGTAGTTTTTGTCAAGGTTGAGGTAGATCTTGAGGTGAGATTTTCATTGTAATATTAACGACATAAAGCTGTCTCCGTAACCTTATGAGTAGGATAGGTCATGGAGCAATGCTCCTAGCTCTGTTAGGTCAATAGAACGAACTGGATATTTGATCTATCGTTGAAGGCTTTACATAGATTGAATTGAGATCCTTCACTCTTGAAGAAGGTGTTGACAGCAATCTATGTATTTATTCTAGTATTTGCTTTAAAGTAAATGAAAAAACGTCTATAAATAATAATTTGTTGAGGGTCACACTGATGACACCGCCAAATACGTACAAAGGGCCGCAATCTTTGTAAAAATCGAGAAACTTTTTAGATGTCTATAAGTAACTTTGTAACAAAAACATGTTGAAGGCCGAATTTACTTAGAAATTGTAGATAATTTATTTGCGTACCTAAATAATTTCTATCAGATATTTATCCGATTTTAAATTTCGAAACTTTATTTACCGACAATCAAAATTATAATATACTAGGTGACCTTTAAACTAAAAGGAGAATGTTATTCTTTCAAACAAAGAAAGGAAATACATTTAAAATCTTATATATTATATTGTAAAAGTATTATTTTCAATTTGCTGCGTTGTAATAAAATCTCCGTAGTTAGACCTAGAAGTCAAAGGATTCTCATTTTGTGTGCTACTAAATAAAAATATTACATTATATTGTATTTTATGATATTAACGCGAGTATCACACATTTAAATAAAATAACTTTGACAGCGGATTTCAGCAAGCGAAGTCGGAAGTCTGCTCGAAAAATATTCAAAACGTCGGGAGATATCGCGTTTTAATCCGGTAAAAGTTAATTTATTTAAATATTACATATTACATTAAAAAACTAAGTTTACTAAAAGCTGAATTTGATTTTGTAATGAGAACCAAGATATAAAGTACGAGTATAATGGGATTTCAAAAACTGAAAATAACCTTAGTAGTTATACGTAAGTTAGAGTTGCGATAATTTTTAAGTTGAAACTTTTTTAACAAAGGCTTTTGGGTTGTTATAGCCTATAAAACTAATCGGACTAAACTTTAGTTTGTATATAATTAGACTATTATCACGCCCCGGCTTGCGCGGGTGCAATGTAGATTTAGGTACTATACAAAATACTATGTTACTCGCTGATAATGTAGCTTTCTATTAGTGTAAGAATTTTTAAAATCGGTCGAGAAGTTTTTGAGTTAAATCGTAACAAACAAATAAACAAATCTTTCCTCTTTATAATATTACTATAGATAAAATGACGTATTGCTTTTTGGCAAGGATTTACGGAATCCGTATTAAAAACGTTGAGTCTGATGAACACGATAGACCATTAGTTATCCAGTGATTAATGTTGTCCAAATTGCTGGTTTTTTTTTAATTTGCGCCATAAGGAAAGGTCATTACACGCGTAAGGGACAGAGTTCAATATCAAAGGGCGCTGAAAGTTGCAATTAGTGGACAGAGAATAAATAAACCCTCAGTAGCCAGGGACTTATTAAATAATGCTATGGAATACAATTAGTAAGTAATTGACATCATGATAAAAACAAGAAAGACATTTTGGTAGAGACACAGAAATATCTAAACGAATATACGAGTAGCGGGTAGAGACGGGTTCGTTGGTGCGTTCGGTACAACACCTGCCGTGCGCATCGATGGGTCGTAGTCTCTTATATAGTATGAGGGTCCATTAAAAATGTCGTGACGTTGATTCATCACATGTTGATCGGTAATATCCGACTAATAAGTTCTCAACCACTAAAAATTTACGCCAATCGTACCGAGTGTAGCGGGTTGCAAGAACTTGTCGGTCACAAAATCAAACGACTTGCAAGAACTTGTCGGTCACAAAATCAAATATATATTCCACATATAAACTTAAATTAATGTACCTACTATATTAATAGAGTAAAAATATCTGGTCATGTGTAAGGGTAACACTCAGCATATGCTCCGCCAACAATATTTGTCGTCGGAGCGCCGTTATCAGTGTGCCTCCGGATATCCGCTATAAGTATGTAGGTTTCAAATAATTTTATGTCACAGTTAGTTTTTTTTAAGTCACAGATGAGTTTCTAATCATAATTCTAGATATATTACTAACCTTATCAGGACAGCCAGTGATAAATATCAGATCCTTTGCCTCAATCCTCCACAGGACCGATGCTAGCTTCTGCTCATACGTATAATGTCGGACCAACAGCGTTAATGCAAGGAAAGCAGCAGCAGCCACAGCAGCGACAGCAGCGATGACGCCCGGGTCGTGAGGAATTGAGCACTTGTTGCCATCGAAGCCGCAAGCTGGCTCGGAGACGGGGGGCTTACCCCCAATCCAGGATATTTTGTTGCCCCCCACCAGTTCCTAAATCATTAACATTTGTTAAATTATCGTGTGACTTAGGTCAACGCTAGACTTAACGTAAATTCCTTCGCGGAAGATCCGCGACGGAACGCCAATACATGTAATTGTCTATACATTACTTTTTTTTTATTTCAGCTATCGACAGACGAGCATGAGGTTCACTTGATGGTAGGTGATACCTCAGCCACAGAACATCAGTCAATGATGTGCTGTCGACCTAATTTTTACTTCGAGCATTCGGAAATCCATAGACTGAAACCGAAACCCGTTACCCGGTTGGACTTTCGATATTCCTCCCACCCGTTAAATGCCCAAGTTACCAGACGTGGGGAAGTCATGCAAGTGTAGTGAAACAAAATATGCAGAAATGTCTGACCATTGCTCCACACTGGATAGTCGATTCATCCCACGAACGGCCGGTATGGAACGCCTGACATTGTGGCGCATATAAATGAGTTATAGAATAATTAGTGCAAGTTGAGTTGAGTAGAAACAATTTCAAATACGACTTAATTCAATACCCAAACTGAAATTCTACGAATTCGACTATTACTGAATTCTCAATCGAATTTCAGATCATTTGAATAACATTACACGATATTTTAATGAATTCATTGTTTATGTTATTCATTATTCTAGTGATCTAAGAGAATGCCATATTACATATTACCATATTACATATGGTAAGATTTAAATATAGTTATATATTATTTTCCCTCTTGACAATTATATTTTAGAAAACATATTTGATGTGTGACTTAACTAATTTGTGACCCAAGTTTTACACATGTAAGTGTATTTGTGATTTTATTTGACATGGTTGTAATTTTATGTGGATATTTTGACAGTAAAAAATGTGACATTATTTTTAAATGAATTGCTGTTAATGTGTCTGTTCTGTTAATTTATATGTAAATGTATTTTATGTATGTGACATTCTTTAAGTGTAGGTACTTTAACTGTACCTACGAGGAAGAAAATGAATAAATAAATGAATAAATGTTTAATGAATTACTCTAAATAGTTTTTCTTTGGTAAAGTCTTTGAAGATCGTCGACGTGTCTGACATTGTGTCTGTCTTTAATTTTTATATCTATACGTACATTAATTTATTTTATATTTAGTTAATTTTTATATCTGGGGGTTCACCATAAATGGGTGAAAAAGATAATGAAATAACAAATCACAACAAAGCTTTTCTATCAACGAAAATATCAATTCCTGTGTGTCTTAGGGGAGCAGACAGAAGAAACATTTCTGTTTCACTGATCATTTTCCTTTAAAAGCAAGTAGGCGACCAATGTCCTTCCAGACCAAAACATATTTCCTCGAGACTCCAATATAACTGAACCACTGAAGCGTCTAAGCACGGAATAAAATAGAACAATCAATGCATTCGAATTTTTGATAAAAACGGAAGCACAGTTTTACTTAGAGTATGTGTCAGTTTATTTACTTAATCTATATATATATATAAAAGAAAGTTGTGTTAGTTACACCGTTTATAACTCAAGAACCGTTTATAGCTGTACCGATTTTAACAATATCTTATTTGTTGGATTCCTCTATGTCCGGAATAAGATAATATAAGCTATTAAAGTATTGGAAAAAAATCAGGAAAAAAATATATGCATAAAATAAATTAGATTCGGAACTCCGCCATCTTGACAGCTCACGTCATGCATTCTTAGCTTTTTTGGAATAACAGATGTCCACTGCAAATCAGTGACATATTAGACAATTATAGTGGGTAAATGGGCATATTCAAATTTAAGAATAATTATATAATTTCGAAGCCAAAATTGTGGCAGAACAACGTCTGCGGGGTCCACTAGTAATATTATATTATAGTGTATTACTCGTATCCTTTTTATATCAAGGTATGCTTATTTTTATTTTGTAATAAACTTAAAGAAATTCTTCATCTTTAATGTAAGTGCACACCGATAAAGCATCCAAACTTCATTATCTTCAACAACTATTAAAATTCCCCTAAAAAATAATAAATCAACGTTCTAGGGTTTAAAAACAATAAAACCAGCTTATTCATTCTATCGTAAACTAAACTCTACAAACACACTCTGTATATATTTAATATCAGTCGATGTCGATATTAACTGTTTACTCTCTGTGTTTAGCATTTTAATAAAATTAACAAAATATCTCCAAGAATCTGAAGCAAAGTTTTACATAAAATATTCAAGGAAATACTCGAAATAACTTGCATAGCTTCCAGAAAGATTTTGTTTTGTTTTTCATGCATCTTACAAAAGACTTGTAAGATGCATGAAATGCCATGCTACGAGTCACATAAGTAGTATTCTGATGGAGCGATTTTATTTTTATAATTATTTTAGCTACAAGTTTAGTATTTCACCATAGAAAAATATATATGTATATTTATTCAGTGATAGATATGTCAATGTCTCTACTGGAGGGTCTTTGGGCATGTAGTGAACCAAAAAATAACATGAGTCTTTTTCCAAAACAAAAAGAAATGCGTCTTTTTTGTACTTTTTCAAATCAACATTAAGATTAGAATCAAAATCAAGTTTTTTTTTTACTAAATTATTAAATGTACTTCAATTGAGTTTTTTTACCGTTTACGGAACTCAGGTTTAGCTCGCTGTGCGATCATGTACTATGAAAAAAACTTCTTTTTTCTTGAATTGCCAATATCTCAGCGACCAATGGTTGTACAGAAGTTCACAACCTAACGTATCCAGTATTGACAATGACTCAAAAATAATTCTTGAGCCCATGCACGATTTTGAAAAGATAAAAAAATTGAGCAATTTTGCCTCGCGCTATTAGTAAGGCTCATGCTTAGCGTGTTTTTCGAATTCCTGACCTGAGCTTCAAAACGCTTTTTATTTTGTGCCGATTCGACTATTTTCACCAAGTTACAGCTCTTCAAAAATCATTCAAAAAGTTAGAAAAACTACTGTTCCTTTTCTTGCTGAGTGTACGATGAAAAGAGAAATTGCAACTTCAACCTAACAGTTTTAAGACCACGCTTAACGTTTAAGAGAATTTGCGCTACATCGAAGAGTGATTCAATTATAAAGTAATGTAATAACATTGTATTACTTAACCTTAAAAGGTATTTTATTTATCTTAAACTTTAAATATATAGTAACATAACGCTTCAAAATAGCCTCAGAATATTATCTACGCTGACTAGTACATATGTTGCTCATGTCTTCTTAAGAGGGCCCTTCCCGGTTCGACTATCGTCAACGCGAGCATGGTTGAAAAGCTTTTTGTTTCATGCAGCGCATACCTCTACCGCTAACGACTGAGTGAGAACGCGATAACATTGAACGAAAAATAGTGTGCGGAAATTTCATAAAACTTGTTCTAGGAAATACGTGTTTTTCAGTAGTCTTTACAAGTTTATGAAATATTTTTTTGTAATTTAGAATCTCCATTATATTTGCAAGGTTTCTATCATAACAAAATATTTACTTTCTCAATTTATGAGTACATTATGAACGCCCAAAGTTCAGGTAATTTTTTTGCAAAAAACTGATTTTTGGAGGCTTATACTGAATTTATTTCTGAAAATTTTGAGATTTTGTTTCGATAGAAACCTAGATATAGTGCACGAGATACCTATTAGTTCAAAAGTTTCAAAGAAAAATCGGTTACATCGCCATAATCACGTACGAGCTTTTGTATGGAGAGTAAGACGGGTTGGGCCCACTTAAGGGGGATTAGAATTTTCAAAAAGTTAAGTCAGGCTAGTTTGGAAAAGTGAGTGCTTTGAAGAAACTGATGGCATAATGTATGGTGCAGGCATCGCTGATTAGAAGATTTAGTCTTTTCGTTAAAAAAAATCTTTAAACGCGTTTTTCACAATATGGCGTGTTTTGACGGCTTCTTGATAAAATCTCCGAAACTAATTAACCAATCCTTACCAAAATTTTACCACATGTTATTTATTAGTATAACTATAGAGCATATCATACGAATTTTGAAATTTTGATTCTATTATTATTTTTTTGCAAAAAACGATAAAAAAACCGTGTTTATATCGTAGTTTTTGGAAAAATAGCCACCATTTTGTCACTTTTGAACAAAAAATTAAAATTCGTATGATATGCGCTATAGCCATTTACCTACTGAAACTAAAACCATTTTAATTATTTTTTCAGACCGTCCATTCCAGAGATTTTATCAACAGCGTACACAAAATTGGGTCTTTTTTTTTAAATCTGCTTCACTTGAAGAAATTTAATCTTCTATTTTAACTGTACAGTTTGCTGTACTATCTATTTCAGGACTTAACACGCTTGAAATCCTTGTTTTGTGGAATATATCGCTTAGAATCTGTGCTTAATTCAGCCAACAGTAGTAGAGGGTACAGTTTCGTTGGACAAAGCTCTACAAATCGCTCACAGATACCTGAAATTGAACACAGAAACGGAAATACACTTCCTATATAAGACTCAGATTAGATTCAGTATCAACCACAGGTATATAGAGCTATTACTAGAAACATCTTAGATTCAAAAGAACTTATAAACTATGTTTTAAGTTTGTTAGCTTCTATACAGACAAATTTGAGGTTTATTAACTAACTATTCGCCCCGGCTTCGCATGGGTGCAATGACTATGTTACTCGCTGATAATGTAGCTTTCTATTGGTGAAAGGTTTTTTATAATCGGTAGAGTTTTTGAGTTAAATCGTAACAAACAAATAAACAAATCTTTCCTCTTTAGCAAAGTCCAGGGCAACATATAGGCTTTGTTTCATCGAAATCGGTTGTCGGAAAAAAAAGTTATCATCATTTAAATATTATTTTAAAGGCATAATTTCAACAAATTGCAATGAAAACTGACTCGCGTTGAATTTTTTCGAATTGTCAGATGTCAATCACAGTTTGATATGTAAATGAAATAGTTTGATAATTTCGCCGTTTTTCGATATGTGTTCGTGGCATAGTGGATATACGGTCGTACTACGTAATTTCAGATAATTTCAGATGCGAGTTCGAATCATCACTCAGGGAAATATTTTTTTGTATTTATTTTTTTATATTTTTAAAAGAACTAATATTGAAAATAGAAAATGTATTATTGAACTATTCTATTATATAAAAATGTATTTCTTATGAGATCGTTTATTTCGCATTTTCATCAATCCTTTCCTTTCCAAGGGAATTAAACAAAAATATCTGAAATTAAAAGTGATCAATTAAATTAAATAAATATAGAGGTGGATATAGTATCTTCCACACTAATTAAATTTATTAAAAATTAAGTATTTGGCCAACATGGCCATACTATTTTTTTCATTCATTTACGTTGCATTTCTCCATACCTTCATTTTATTCGTATTTAGACATTTTCTTGGCGTTTTTTCCATGTGTCGCAAGTATTTTCAAACCCCCGTACAATTTTCGTGCATATATGAAACGGAAAATGCATTGAATCCAATCTTCGACTGAACTCTGATTAGTGGAGAAAAGACACATATCTGCCTTTTGGTGACGTAAAATTTGATTGATATGCATCTCCCTAAAGTTTCTTTAAAGTCAGGTTAATTTTTTCAATTACTATGGTACCTATTTCTTTTGAATTTCAAATCATCATTTGAACCCCAACCTCAACCACCATTAAACATGTCGATAATATGATGCAAAAGCAACCGTCAATGACTACTCTGATAGCTCTTTCCGAAAAGAAATCACCAAGTACAGAGGATGGAGGATATATAATATGAAGAAAGCTTGCTCAAAAGTTCAGCATAAAGTGATCCCCACGCGAACGAAGTCGCGGGCATCAGCTAGTATTATTAATAAATTAACTAATTATAAAAATAAATTTCCGAGTCCCATGTCTTGGGGCAAACATATTTATGTGTCTGTTTCTCTGATGAAGGAGACACCTTTATAGGCAAATAGTTGCCCTGAACTATATCCGACTGAACTAATGTATTTTATCTTGTTTCCTATGGATTCGAACCCACCATCTCTTCTGCTAAATGCAATTAACATTTTTGATACTACAGGAAATTAAATACGCTATATACCTATTTTGATTCTTTCGAACTTTCTAAGATCCGTAATATAATCTAAGCAATGAGGCTTTCTATAAACTTATAACATTTGATATTCCGCCACCCGTATTTCTATTTAAGTATATTTTCTTGTAAGACTTCAATGTAGAGAGCTTTTTTTGTAGGAGAAACTATAAGCATGTACTCATATATTTTTACGGGCTTGTTGGCGCATTTGGTAGAACACATGGTGTGCATCGACGGGTCGTGGGTTTATACCGGTAAATAGGTTTTTGTTTCTTTTCTTCTTTAAAAAAAAAAATTCTTTCGTTTTTATTCATATTTACTGGAAAAAATTACTGTGGTAAGTTTAGTGTGTATTATTCTTTTAAACTAATATCATGGTATCTCAGTCAGACACGTATTTTGGAAAATAAAAATTAACCGGTTTCAGTCCCTGGTTTGAAACCCACCGGGACGACACATTTATAATTTCCTTTAAGCATATCCACGTCTGGTAACTTTGAGCATTGAACGTGTGGGAGGAATATCAAACCGACCGGGTAACGAACCACCGTTAATTGATGGAAAAACCGTGAAATGCTTATTGCGCGTTTCGGTTTCAGTCTATGGATTTCCGAATGCTCGAAGTAAAAGGTCGAAAGCGCATCATTCACCGATGTTCTGTGGCTGAGGTACCTACCATCAAGTGAACCTTATGCTCGTCTGTCGATGTATGTTATATGTATATTATGTCGACTCCAAAAATAACTGGTAATAAATAATGCTTTGAAGTAATTAAAATATTATTTTTTACTTTTTAGTGCAAGTTGTGGTTTTGAAGTCGGTTTTTGTATTTATGCTTAAAAATAATTTGTAGTGTGAAGTGTATGTATCTAAGTTCATTAATCCTTAGATAATAATTTAGTAGACCTACCACTAAACGTGCTGCTCAAATGAGACAGCGCCGTGATAAGAACCACAAAGCAAAACATCATCTACGTATATGTAAATTTTTGTTATTGTTGATTTCCTAAAAATGTACCAAACAAATGCCGATAAATTATATGGGACCACCTCTGAAATATCCCCTACCAAACAAAAAAAGAATCATCCTAATCCATTAATTGAGAACCTCAGAAAAATTTGTTAGAAACCGCAAAACGTAAAAACGCTCTTCCCATTCAAATTAAAATTCAAAATCATTTATTCACTTAGATAACACAATGTACTTATGAACGTCAATAAAAATATATATTAAATGCTTCTAATTTTACATTTACGGCCAGTTCTCAAATCAAGGGCGTAGAACGGAAGAGAAGAACTGGCAATAAACTATCCGCCACTCTTTTTAATCGCCAAATTTTTGTTTTACAAATGTAAGGCGCTGCAACCATTACATCTTTAAGTAATTAACTATAATAATAAAAAAATATACTTAAACGAGAAAAAAAATCTCTATCATCTCATGGTGAAATAGGAGCACGCACTTACATTCTCGTGGGAACAACACGCAAATAGATAGTCGAAATAAATGTCTATTTATTAATGTTAGTTATCTAATATACTTACAGGTAACAAATCTGACGCATTAACGTATCTAAATGAAGCGACTGGCTGCGCACTCCAGCCGCCCGGGGCGCTGGCGTCCTCCACGAGACCTATTACTGAGAAATTGCCCTCGGCGTCGCCAGCCGCGTCCATATTCACCTGTATAATAACATCCATTGTATTGCTTTGTTGAAAATAATTGAATTTAGATTGGAACTGTATTCATGATAAGAATATAATGGAATTCTAATCAGGGTGTGAGGAATGAGGATAAATTCCCGAGTCTCCTAGTGGGGCATGGGGCAGATAAATTTCTGTGTCTGTTTCACTGGTCATTTATAAGCAACTAGGTGATCTTTTGTGTCTTTTGTGCTTAACCTAACCTAAAAAAATTAAAAATCTGGTTTCTGCGAGATTCGAACCCAGGACCTTCGGTGCTAAATCCGTCGCACCTTGCTTACCACTGTACCATGGAGGCGGTCAAAGAGGAAAGATGATATTATATAAAAACGTTTATACATATATAACGGCATGGCACAATATTGCCTTCTATCAAATAGGTTCAAATTCCGATTAAAAATTAGGTCGACAGCGCATCATTGACTGATATTCTGTGGCTGAGGTATCACCCACCATCAAGTGAACCTCATGCTCGACTGTCGATATATGACATAAAAAAAGGTATATTACCCATATGCCTATATATTTGCGACCAAGTGATTCAAATGCATTTTGTACTATTAATAATAACAGCTACATATTTGAAAATAAGTCTAATGTATCAAGAGCCTGATCAATTCGTTCTGATCAGTTCCAATTTTTTTAAAACTTTTTGCTGTCTTATAGAAATCAAAAATATGTAGGATGTAAGACAATTTTCTGAATTCAAATCAAATGAACCTCATGCTCATAAAAACATTTATGTCAAATATCGACTTTGACCATCTTCAACTCCTTCAGACTATTAATCATCTCATATTTTTATTGCCGTTATTCAGGTATAACAGCAGGGTATAGGATATAATCTATTCTTATTCTTAGCACGGGATAATATTAAAATACTAAAATTAATACAAAATAGTTACACGGAAGTAATACTATATACGTACATCTCATGTTTATGTGTAAAATCAATTAATGCATAACTTCTCTCTCTTGTTCAACAAGCCCATTTCAATAAAGTTAGCTTGGAATCTAACGACCTAATTGTTATCTTGAGTTTATCTAAAGCTTCGATACGAACTAATTTAATAATCGACTTTCCCGCTGTATCTAAGTCGTATATTAGAAATTTGATATAGTTAATTAAAGATATTTGCAAAATAAATATAAGATTATTTTTAAGTTTTGTATTAAATTTGTAGTAATTTTTTTAACCTTTTTATGCAGTTACAATCAAAACAGAATGTCGCTACTTTACCGATATTAAAGTAATACGCTTGTGGTAATAATAATTATAATAACGAATTAATATAATATAATATTAAATTAGATTTGAATTTATTTTAAGTATATGAGTTCCTATATTTTGATGTGAATCATACTTTATATAGAGGAGGTGATTTTTTTTAAAGATTGAACACAATACTTCCAGCACATATTTTTACGTATACAACTGAATTTATATATGGTATTGTTAGCTGAAGACATATTCTCATAAACACTCCCATAGACACTTCCATAAACACTCTGGTGGACTCGAGTCCATAGAGAAAATGGCGTCTCGCGATGGCGCGACGTCGCGGTCGGCTGAAAAATAAAAACACGGACGCGGGCATTGCGAGGATACATGCAGTGGAAGTCAGTGACAAGAAGAAGTTCTGCCCGTTTGATTAATCAGTTTGCATTAGTTATTTTAATTCTCTTAGTTTGTTAAATAATCTAAAAGTGTTTTATACTTTTCCCATACAATTTTCTCTTGTGATTTGTGAGTAATAAAAAGTATTTTAATTTACCATTAGGTGACTCAAGCACATAGACGGAAGTAAAACACTTATGTATATTGGGACCAGCCAGTAAATTGTATTTTTATAAATACTCACATCAAACCCTTGCAGTGACCGGTAGATGGTAGGTCTGAGTAGCTTCATGATAGTAGCGCCATCTGTTGGGGACACGCCAGCGCGCATCGCCGCCGTCGCTGCGCGAGCCCACAGCAGCACCGCATCGTATAGATGAGCTGCTTCTATTGGCACCTTTATAGACATATACATAGACATAGACATAGGCATAGACATAGACATAGACATAGATATAGACATAGACATAGACATAGGCATAGACATAGACATAGACATAGACATAGACATAGACATAGACATAGACATAGACATAGACATAGACATAGACATAGACATAACATTTATTACGAACGAAACACACACACAGAATCACAAAATAATAACAACAAAATTATGGAACACAAAATGAAGGTACATTTTTTAAAGTGTGTAATTGTGTGTGTGTTGTGGTTGTAATTGGCCCTGGCTCAGCATTATGCTGTGAAGCAGACGAGTTCCACAGCGCTGGTCATTTTGCCAGAGACCACAATAGTTTTTAGTACCTTTAGTAGATATATTTATATTATTACTAGCTTTTATGGGCTGATTCTACAATGCAGTATCGGATTTGTGAAAAAAAATGAAAACCATATAATATTTTAACGATGATTTATGTTTTTTTTTTAAATACAAAACTTTAATTTGTTGCATCTTTTCTGCTTGATATTTGAGAACAATGCCTACTATGGCATCTATCTCTTTCATCTTACATCCTACACGAATTGCCTACGTTATCTTTCTTCGTACAAAACATCATTTCGATAACATGTTAGTCCATTTTGAGTATCTCAAGAATAATAATATAAATTCAACTGAAATTAATTGTCCAAATAAATAAAAAATAGTCTAGTATCCGTTGTCCGATAATTAATCAGACTGATGAGACTTCAATTAAACTTGACCTATAAAGTTACTAAGTTTTGCGAAACAATTCAGAGCTTTTAGACAAGATAAGTATGTTTAATCATCCAATAGATTGATAACACTTAGCTACAAGCTATCAAATTCAAGTTCGTTTAGCTCTAGCATTTTACGTTTATTTTTCAATACCATTGGCGTACAAACCTTATTTATAACTTCAGTAGCTTGACTAAACATCTTGTGATAAGCAAACGCAATTTAAAATATTTATTTTTAAGGTCACAAAAACACAGTAGATTTACCTACTAAGGCCTAAACTAAGAACAAAATGTGGGATGGAATGATCTATAATTGCAATCACATTACTGCATTACAATAGCAGTTGTTATGTATTTGCTTTGCTGCTTTTCAATGTATGTATGCATGGTTTTAATTCTGCATGATATTTGTCATGGTATTTTATTTGTAGACGGTAGGATTGCATATGAATTTTAGTTAGTTGATAGGGCTTGCTGGCATTTTAATGATCATGAGATTATTATCATAATTATAGCAACAAAGAAAAGAAGGTAAATACTAAGTTATTCTGTTTACAGTTCATCCTGTGTGAAGCAACTTGAACTTTGTATCCAACACTGACAAATAACAAGCTTTGCTATTTGCAAAAAAAAAATATTAAAGTTCGGATTTCAAGCAATTTGAAGCAACCTGCAAAACTCTCCGCTAAAAGTTGAGATATGTTATTCGGTTGATCTGCGCTTACGGCTACACTCAGTCGTTAAACAAAAACGACTGAGTGTAGCCGTAAGAGTTCTTCTGTTATTTGCTTAAAGCTATTTTGCCTCTTCCTCTTAATAAGGAAGAAATAGATATAATGATTATGAATATTTATCTTAATATAATTTTAATTAACCTTTTTTATTTTATTGTGTATTGTATAGATATAAAAAAAAATCCGAAATAAATTAATAAATTTATTTTAGCATTTTTTTATTTCTGTCTTATTGAAAATCAACTGTAAACATGACAAATATTAAGATAATAATGTGTATTTATATTTTTTTGGAATAAAATCATATTGTCAACTTATTTTTTAAACAAAGTTAAAAATATAACTTACCGAAGCATCCTCGAATATTTTGTGATAGTTTGGCACGCAGAAGGGTGGAGCTGCCGATAACTTACGGATCATTTGGCAAAGGGCCCTGAAAATATCATGTCATTCATTACGTAGTCCAGAGTTTCTCAAAGAGGGGGAAAAGTGCTACACAGGCAAATTGCGCAGGTAAAGTGAGCCTACTTTTTTTAGTATTACAGATGATCGCTGATGACAAATATAGAAGCCAACTTTTTGAATGACAATTGGACATAATTTAAAAACCTATCAGTAGTGCGTTGTACACTCGTGATGGGAGTATCCTATAGTACTATTTTATTTTCAGTACTGGCAATTTTGTTATATTATTAGGTTTTAAATTAGTAAACACTAGATAGCGAATTTCACACGAGTATGACGGGTATTTGACCGGCTTTTATTTTCATACTAGCGATTCGCCCCGGCTTCGCACGGATGATGTGCAGATGTACTATACACATCTGATATACAGCTGATAATGTGGCTTTCTATTGGTGAAAGAATTTTTAAAATCGGTTGAGTAGTTTTTGAGTTAAATCGTATTTAACAAACAAAACCAATCTTTCCTCTGTATAATATTAGTAAAGATATTATAGTCTAACTATACCCGGCATGCGTTGCAATGACACCTAAAGTAAAAAAAAAATATTTTTGGGCCAGAAACCTTCGCGGGCGTATGCAGAACAACTAACATTGCTTATTATTTATGTAGAAGTTTCCATATTAGGAAATACAAAACGACTACTCTTTGAAAATATGCCTTTTGAATTCGTATTTCAAGGTATGAGGTGTCGCTCTAAGATTGAGAATCTCTAAACTGTATTACATTACACAAGTCTTCAAATAACGACCAGTGGCGCCTTGTCCCAATTCAGACGACTGTGTTAAGGGTTATAAACAAAAGCCTACGGAAGTTATTATATAAACAAAGTCTAGCTTGCCCTATAAATGCAATTATAAAAAGAATAGTAATAATGCCCTTAACGTAATTATATATGTCATAATATATAAATTACATGATTAAGTTATTTATAAGTTATATATAAACACGTATTACGTTAAAGTCGACGAGCTTTAACGTAATACTACGTCGCCACTGAGTAAACATAATGTCAAATGTTTTAAACTGCGAAAGAATGGAACTCCCTACCGGCTTCTGAACCACTATAAATTGGGTATCTAGGCCAGGATGAATAGGCTTCTTCTAGACAGACGTGCCCCTTCTTAGATCGTATCACCACTTACCATCAGGTGGGCCGTGGGATCGCGGTCAAACGTCTGTCTGTTATGCATAAAAAAATTTTGACTAACCATATATTGAGATAGCAATAATGCCCTAGTATGCTATGCTCTAAATATTTGTGGTTTTACTTTATAGCAAGCTAAACATTAAACAAGGTGGTTGATAGATATTGCTTAGCGAGCATATTGCATTTTTCATACAATACTATGAACGTCAAACTATTCAACTTTAATTGTCACTTAAATAACTTTTTAAAGTCAACTATATTTAGGAGTATTTCTTGCAACTTTTATGATCACCGTAATTGTCATATAGTTTCGAATGACAATCTATTATCTAAAATGTAGCAAATTATATTACACTTGAATATAATGTCATGTACTTTAATTAATTAATAAATAAACTCGCCGCTGCTATTGCGTTGGTCTGAAAATCGATTTTCTAAATAACACTACTAAAATTCCAAAAAAAATGTAATACATGTATATTAGTATGAGTCAAAATATCAGTATTCTATCTATATTAGTATGTATCAAAATATATATAGACATGAAGCTTTTATACTCACTGATAATGCGGATTGGTGGGGTACGAAGGAGTCAGTTTGAGCACGGCACGGAACGCCAGCATATCGCTGCTACTGTTTTGGAACAGGTGATCTGGTTAAAAAAAACGAAGTTATATTAGACAGACTCGTGGATAATGATGTTTCTCGGTGATCTGAAGACTTACTATGGTATTTTTACTACCACCTGTATAGTCAGGTTTAATAACTAAGTCACAAAGTCAATATTTATGCTAATTGGGAGACCTTGAACCCAAAAAAGCTACGCGCTTGGTATTTGACATGAAATCAGCTACAAAATAAAAAATAAATCTACACATAATTGACAGATAAATTGTAACCTTCACATTTATAAAATGTTATTATATATGAAAACATGAAAGGAAATAGCAATTGGGATGAATTGTTTCAGACAATTTAAGCTGAAAGAGGACCTTCCGAAAGAAAGCTCTATTTATACAAACATGAGCTCTCGAAATAGGTCAATTTACTGGAAACCCATACTGAATACAAAATTGTTTGTATGACGTGATGGAAATCATCAAAATATGATCAACGCTACGTATACATATACTCGTATATACGTATGGAAGAATAGCGTATCTCTGTATAATAGACTTTATAACCAAAAGCGAGGAAAAATGATGCAGGGCTTTTTTGTATAGAACAGAGTCGACTCAATTTACTCCATTTTGTATCTTAATATCTAATATATAAAAGTTCCATGTCACAATGTTAGTTACCGTACTCCTCCGAAACGGCTTTACCGATTTTTACCAAATTTTATATGCGTATTCAGTAGGTCTGAGAATCGGCTACTATCTTTTTCATACCCCTAAGTGATAAGGGTTGTACACACTTAACATTTTTTTTTAAATTTTTGTCATGCCACATTATAATAAATACATACAACCCTATATTTTCACTCTTCTATTACCAACCCCTACTTTTTTTTGTCAAAAAATCTAGACCTGTGCGAAGCCGGGGCGGGTCGCTAGTACCTCATAAATGTGATTTAAGCTTGGAATCGTTGACATAAATGTCAATGCTTGGAATAGTTAAAATCTGTTTTGTTTCTATCGCTCTAAAGTAATTTAATATTCTATAGAGCTGGATAAAATTTAACTTTTGACAATTTCAAATCAAAATTTCATTTATACCTAGAACCCGGTAGTTATCACAACAAGCGTATCATTGATTCACGAAGGCCGTCAATTATACAATATTGCGGCGAGTATAACTCTGCCATAACAAACTTTGTTAACAATTTCAAAGAGGAGCATACCATACTTAATTAGTATTATTACATTCTATTTATATGGCTTTGTGTTACAATATTATATATAACAACCTTGTTTTTGTTTGTACATAATTACGCTCAACGAGTAATTTTCATACGAATGTGGATATTTACAAACATAGTCAACTTTACGTAATACATAATATGATATGTATGTATATACCTACATTTCTTTATGCTCTATAATTTGTGTATTTTGGCGTAACCAACAATGTATTAAAAAACTAATAATTGTGACTTTTTCCTTATGAGCCTTTTTGCTATCACTTTTTATTATTTATATAACTGTTATATAATTGTGTCTTTCGTTTTGACAAATAAAGTTGATATCAATCTATCTATAAATAACAGCGTGCATGAAGCCTATTTTCTCAAGAATTCAGCCTTATAAACGTCTTATAAATGATAGATGTTAGAGTCTGAACTTTCATAATTAACAGAGGATGAATAAGATTTTATACAATAAATTGTTACTTAAAGTTAAACAATTTACAATATAGTTAGAAATACCCTGTAGCTTTGACAGACTTACGCAAGAATGAGTTTGTCTTAAGATTTAATTTGTTTTTAGATTTAATAGCTATAATCACCCGACGTATTTCACCTCTTTCTTTGCTATATTTATAGTTAATAATACAAATCATGAACGAAAGGCACTAAATGTGAGTATCAAGAATATTCTATTTATTATATAAACCTCTCCATTTTTTTTAAATGTCAGATATCGACAGACGAGCTTGAGGTACCTCAGCCACAGAACATCAGTCAATGATGCGCTGTCGACCTACTTTTTACTTCGAGCGTTCGGAAATCCATAGACGGAAACCAAAACGAGCAATATGCACTTCCGGTTTTTCCATCTATGAACGGTGGTTCGTTCGGTCGGAATTTCGATATTCCTCCCACCCGATCAATGCCCGAAGTTACCATACGTGGGGAAGACATGCTTACAGAAAATTATAAACATGTTGTCCCGGTGGGATTCGAACCCACGACCCATGCGCACTGAACGCGCCAACGAGTCCGTCAAATTTTGCTTCACTACATCGCGAGTTTTACTCATCATATTGATTTACGAAAACTTGATGTAAACAATAAATAGTAATCGTAATAAGTCTATTCTATGATTGAAGTATAACTTACTATATAAATGAGCACCATACTCATCTTTTAATTTGTACTCGTAACATAATATAAAATACGAAATAGGATTAACGTTTCGTACTACATAATTGGGAACGCACTGGAACAAAACCAATTTAGTTTTGAACAAAAGCCGCTAGGGAGCTAGTGCATCTGCCGGAAAGTAATTAATACATACATAGTAGCCTCACTAATGGACATTTCCTTTTTTTTAATACTGAGGATTAGGTTTGTTATTCAACTATGTTACGATGGGGACTCTTTACAATTAAATTTCAAAAGAAATTCTAGTTGAATAGCTGATGAATAGCTAGTTGTAGTAAAACTGCAGAGCTTAGATGATTTAGAAGAATTACACAAGATAATACCGGTGTTCAACCGTTCAGTAGATACCGGTTGTATCTTCAAACTTTATGTAACATATGTGCATTTGCCGCGAAGCCACAACTTGGATTCTCTCATAGCAAATGTGCATAGGTTTCTATCTAGCATGCTCTACCTAAAATTTATCATTATCGTATTAAAAAGCGTCTAAATGCGAGCTTGTGTGAAAGTGGAGGAAGCGTATGGCAAGACATGGAAATCTGTGATCTCTGCCTACCCCAATTTCATAATTGCCATGGAGAACATAAAAAAGCTCATTCTTTCTGACCTGGTATTTTATGTGCATTCCAATTATTGTTCTATAGCCAATAAATATATATTAAACACCTTCATTACGTCACTCATCTAGATAATACACTGAATTATAAAGATTAATAACAAAATAAAGGAATAAATAACTATTTTCTTATATGAAACAATAGACGGCAAAATGTGTGAGGCTACGTTTACCCCAGGATCTTAAACACGTCCTGGTACTTTCACGTCCAGAAAGAAAATAACGATTTCCCCGGCACGGATATATTCAGTATACCGATCAATAGGGTGGGGTGATCACTTCAACCGTCGAAATACCAGGACCGCAAAAAATTAGTAGGGGTTTGGGGAACCTCTGAGTTAATTTTGAAGGAGTTTTCTTAACAGTGGAGTAAAACGTTCTCTCGCGTCCATCGCCGATCTAATTCATCATTGACTAACCAGCTTGCGTGATGTCAGCAGTGCTGGGGTCGTAGATCTCATCATCCACCGCAACTACCGCGTACTCCCCGCTGGCCAGCAGCCCGCGACGAAGCAGCACCTTCACAAAGTCCACTAGAGCTATGTTCTCTCCCAAAAACACGTACACTGTTGACAAGAATATGCTTAAAGGTATATGCAATCAACGCCATATATGGAAAAACCGTGAAGCGTATTGCGCGTTTCGGTTTCAGTCTATGGATTTCCGAATGCTAGAAGTAAAAAGTAGGTCGACAGCGCATCATTGACTGATGTTCTGTGGCTGAGGTACCACCTACTATCAAGTGAACCTCATGCTCGTCTGTCGATATCTGACATAAAAAAACGCCTCTCAAAAGTCCTGGGTTCGAATCCCAGAGTAAAAATATTAAAAAAAATGTTTCGTTCGGGAAGGGCATAATTAGCATACTGCAAAGAAAAATTATGTGAAATAGACACAGAAATGTGCCTGCCCCATGGGTCCTTTTACGTATGAATAATATAAGCTCAGCCCATTAAAAGCTGAAAATACGAGTAAAGATACATCTTAAAACAATAAAGCAAAGAGGGTATGAAACTGAGAATAAGCTGACCTATAGTACTAGTTAGCCTATAGTAGCTTTGTTCCTTATATATTTTAAATAAATACAATGTACGATACAGACATATGTGTTATACAGAACAGTTATAATACACACATTCCTAATTAAAAATCTAATCAAGCAAATTTTGATAGCATTCCGGTACCGGGAAAGTTCCGCCCGCAGAGGATTTAAAATTTATACTTGCAATCAGATTTTCGTAACTAGTATCCCTAAAATGCGTTAATTTTTATTAAAATAGAAGGCAAATGCTCGTATGAAAAGCTTTTTATACGACACTTATAACAAACATTTCTTATTTTAATTTTATTTGAAATATATTAATCAGAATATTGTTAAACTAGCGATTCTCCCCGATTTCGTAACAGTAAAAGGTATGTAGATGTACTTAAAAATTATTATAAAAAATAGTATATGTTACTTGTTGATAATGTAGCTTTCTATTGGTGTAAAAACGGTCGAGTAGTTTTTGATTTAAGTCGTAACAAACAAACAAACCTTTCCTCATCATAATATTACACAAATAAAGTTACCTAATAGTGCGACGTTGCGTACCAATACTAGTAATGAAAAAATATATCATAAAGAGTTTTAATAATCTAGCGAAATCCGGGATGGCCGTTTATGGTAAAAACAAAGTTCAAAAAATCCTTTTTTATTCATTAAATTTTTTTACATGTTTTGTAAAAAATATGTATAGTAGCAAGAGTAACAGTGGCGGAATGTAGAGTGGCTATCAGTATTCATAGTGACTTTAAACTGCATCGTTTCAAATTGTTTACACTACATTAAAACCTGCTGTCCGCACAGAGAAGCCATCTATCAAATTAGTTTATAAGAGGACGTTGATGTATTGCAGACTGAAGTTGACCATGAGACATTATAAGTCATACTTTATGATTATTTTATGATGATGGGTTTCAGCTAGATTGAAAGGATTAATTTTCCCGGTGTTTTTTTATTTTCTTTTTATGTTAGATTACGACAGACGAGCATGAGGTTCACTTGATGGTACGTGATACCTCAGCCACAGAACATCAGTCAATGATGCGCTGTCGACCTACTTTTTACTTCGAGCATTTGGAAATTCATAGACTGAAACCGAAACGCGCAATGTACACTTCACGGGTTTTCTATCTATGAACGATGGTTCGTTACCCTGTCGGAATTTCGACATTCGATTAAAACGCGATTTATTATTTATATTGTTTAAATTTTTATCCCGACGTTTCAGATGCTTTTCAGCAACTGTGATCAATAGCCATACTTTTTCCACAGCTATCTAGTTTTTGGAAAAGAGAGTACCTACTCTTTAAAAGTCCTACATAAGTCGGTAAGTTCAATACGTACCTCTAGTCTTCTGGTAAGTCTGTTCAACAATTCTCTCCATGTGCGAGATGTGACGCGGTATGTAGTCTGCGAAGCGGTGCTCCGCTGTTATCGTTAGCCCGTTGCTTTGAGACAACTCCTGCGCAGTATTATACAGTTTTAGTATTATTTTCTTTTTCCAACAGGTGATGGTAAGACAGAGCCAAAAGATATTAAAAGGTCAGGACCATTTACCTACTTTTACTCGAGTATTTGAATATAAAGTTTTTCCATTTATGAACGATGTTTGTAATCCTGTCAGAATTTCAATATTCCTACCACCTGTTTAATGCCCAGATGTCTGTTTTCCATAATAAATATCACAAATCAGGTGAGATTTAAACCCACGATCCATTGGAACCCTACGAACACATCAGCCGAGTAGTTAGGTTTAGATCTAGTTTTTTCTTAAAATTGGGTTATTTGTTTGATAATTTCTTGTCTATAGATAGGAGGTATACATACTTACATTATAGGATACAATCATGACGGACTCATTTGATATTAGCTAAAACCTATCATCAAGTGCGCTCCTATATTTAATATAATAGATGTTGATTTTCATACTTTTACTAGTTGACCTGTTCCCACTTCACTATAGACAAAGTGAAAATCTGGGGTTATAAATATTATTTGATGCCAAATCAACAGACAATTTGTCAAAAAAAATAGAAAGAAAATCTGGCTAGGGACATCCTTACCACCTTGCGATATGAAATACCTATAGATACATTTCGATCTATTCTCATACCTACCATACCTAAAAAATCATAAAAATCGGTCGAGCATTTTCTGAGGAATGCGACCACAAACACAGTGACACGAGATTTTTGTAGATAATATATTATTGTGCTATCAATAAATACCAGCAGTCAGGTGACCTCTACATTTAAAAGAACAAACTACGATGTTTTAGAAACTTATACCTTTATAGCATCCATCTGCTGCCCAGCTGCCGTCAACTCATCTCCAGCTACGACAGCGAACTTTGTCCAACCGTAGGCCTTCATCAGAGCCACCACCGACTTGCTGACCTTGTGTGCCGGTGGAAGAGTCCTAGCGAATGTCGCTCCTAAACCGCCTGAGTCTTGTGCTTCTGCACATTTCTATAACAATTCAACAGCTTGACTATTTTGACATTTTTGTTATATATTTTGAACTAGCAACACGCCCCGGTTTCGCACGGGTGCAATGTAGATATACCCACTATACACAAAAAAATGTTACTCGCTGATAATATAGCTTTCTATTGGTGAAATATTTTTTTAAAATCGATCCAGTTGTTTTGAGCTAAATCAAACAACAAACAAACAAACATATACATAAATCTTTCCTCCTTATAATATTAGTATTGGTATAATCTAACAATTGACAAGGCAATGTAACAAGTATATTTTTAGCAACATTTTTGTAAATATTTTAAAACGGAAATTAATGTATTTTTGAACCCAACCTTTGAACGATTCGCTGTGAACCGTGAATTCGCGGAAAGCTTTTATTAATTAAAAGAACAAAAAACAATGCTTTTATAAATATTGAATTAACTGATAAATTCCACCTTCAGGGTCTTTTTCTGTTTTCATCCTATATTTATGAATATATAATAATATGTATAATATAATAGAAACATCACTGGAGTTTATTCATGTTAATTTAATGTTTACTTTGTGACTTGAATTAACGAATAGGTACTTAAATTGTTTATTCATGGCATTCATTAATTCTGTTATTAAATAAACAGAAGAAAGTATTCTTTCCAGGAATACCGAGCCATTTGTATACGTATAAACGGATGTTTGTATTACCGATCATCATAGAAATCGGCGCGACAGAAAACAAAATAAACATGTCGTCCCGGTGGGATTCGAACCCACAACCCATCGGTTCACACGACAGGTGTTCTACCGAACGCACCAACGAGCACGTCAAAATTCGTCACATTCACAAAGTACCATTAGGCAGCTGTATTTTTACACATTCTTTAGTCTAATGTATTTTTTAGTCTATATCTAAACTTCTATACTAATATTATAAAGAGGAAAGATTTGCATTTTTGATTTTTTGTATGTTATGAATAAATTCAAAAACTACTGGACAGAATTTAAAAATTCTTTCACCAATAGAAAGCTACATTATCAGCGAGTAACATAGGCTATTTTTGTGTATATTACATCTAAATTACACCCGTGTGAAGCCGGGGCGCATTGCTAGTACTGAGATACAGCTACTTCTACAACTTACATGAGATATAAGCGGCAGGTTCCAGGCTGAGGCAAGTTTGGCCTCGGTATAGCACGTGGCGTCAGGACCAAAAAATGCCACAACTCCAAAGTCCCGCATTTGCGTCATAACCCTAAAATAGACAAATGTTTGAGTGGGAGAATACTAAGCGTACATTACTTACGACTTTATCAATACAAAGAAAAAGCTTTATTCATCTTCAAATATAATTAGTAGATATATAAAAAAAAAATATCCCGAGTAATATATATAAAAATGGGCATGGGGAATGCTCAGAGGAATTGTTTGGTTATATCCCAGCCGCTGAATTTCGCCATCAGACATCGTGTCAAAAATACCACGCCTACTATCTCGATGTCTGGAAGTCCACAACTGCGCGATTCCTGAGACACTTCCTGCCTCGCACAACCACTCTGTGGAATCAGCTTTCGCCGGCGGATTTTCCGAACCGATACGACTTGGGAACCTTCAAGAAGCGAGCCTACATCTTTCTTAAAGGCTGGCAACGCACCTGCAAGCCCTCTGGTGTTACGGATATGTATGGGTGGCGGTGATCACTTACCATCACTTGAGCTACCTGCCCATATGCCTCCTATACTATAAAAAAGACCCATTTCTGTGTCTGTTTCACTGATCATTTTTCTTTACGGGCAAGTAGGTGTTCAGCCGTCTGTGCCCTGCCCGACCAAAACCTTTTTTTTTAAATCTTGTTTCCCCCGGTTTCGATCCTAGGACTTCCGCTGCTAAACGCATCGCGCTTACTACTGATCCATGTAGTTCACACGTATTAAATACTAAGAAATACAATTATTTTTCTACCCACATAATCAGAATATTGTGTGGGATTGTCTGGGAATGTCTATAAAACTATTTACATATATAAAAGAAAGTTGTGTTAGTTACAACTTACGTATATAAATCTATAACGGCTACACCGATTTTAATGATATCTTATTTGTTGGATGCATATATGTCCCGAATAACATAATAAATTAATATTAAAATATCAGAAAAATACAGAAAAAAATATTGCGAATATTTTTTTTTAAATAAATTCGGTTCGGAACTCCGCCATCTTACACAATTGAGGGCTAACGTCATGCATATCTGTAATAATTGATGTCCACTGCAAATCCAATATAAAAGAAGTGGGAAAATAACATACAGTCGAAACCGGATGTACATTGAAGGGACCGTATATTTTTTTTTCGGACGTTTTATCCGATAGTTGTTATAAGCAATATACACAAGTACATAGTCATTTTAATTGTTAGTAAATAACTTCCATAACTATATTCAAATTTTATATAGAGATTCGGCCGGGAACTTGCCATTCGGTTGTTATAACCGATCTGTCGTTATAAACGATGTCGTTATAATCGGTTTTGACTGTATATTCAAAGTTAGAAATATTTTTAAGCCCAACATTCGTAGCACAACGTCTGTCGAGTCCACTAGTTATATATATTTAGGTATATGTATGTATTTTACCTCAATGAAAGGCTGTCTTTATCTAAAGAGAAGAGAGGTCTTGGTCTCCCGATGTCCGCAGTAACGAATCTCAGCTTGAGGCCGGGTAGAAGGCTTGGCTCCCGATTGATTAGCGCCACAGCTAGTGGCAGAGCTCCCAAGACAGTCTACAAATAAAACATACTGTGAATTTCGTTTTTTGTTTTAAAAAAAAAGCAATTCAAAAACTAATAAGGGTAGGTATTTATGTGTAGCGTTTAAGTAGGTGCATATTTCAGAGCAGTATGTTATTTCCAGTAAAGGAGTGACGGTTAATAATCTCCAGTGATATTTGCATCTTATGAGCTCTAAATGAAAAGATAGATAACATCGGGACAGTATGGAATGGTAAGGATTTTTTTTCTGATTCTCACGAATCGAATTAATTTTTTTTGCCAGTTTGAATTCACTAATTGCTTTTTTAATGTATATTTACGAACACTACGTCAGACTTACATTTGATGATATGCTATAGAAAGAGTAACTAATTATATTATAATATATATAACGAATAAAATTAATTAAAGATTTTAATTTTAGCGAAAAAAGACAATGAATTCTATATATAGAAAAATAATAATAAAGTGATAACTATAAATATGATGAATAAATATATTTTATATTAATTATTAAAATATACAAAGTGATTAGCAAATTCTTCCATAATAGCCAATATGGGTACTTAAAAGTATAGCAAGACGTTCATGGCTCTCAGGTAAATAGAAATAGAAAACATTTATTTCTCAGGGTAAACACAATACAAAAATAACACACGATAAAAAATACAATATAATAATAATAATAATAATAGCCTTTATTCAGACAGTATAACAGTTACATTAACACATATAAACACATTTAAAATTTTAAGTTACACTTTTACACAATACACTAATTAGTTCTTATTTATATATCGACTCCCTGTCTGTATGCCACTAGTTGACAAAGGCCTCCTCCAACTGTCGCCATTTCTCTCTATCAGTAGCCACTCTAGTCCATGTGCCACCTGCTATGGCTTTAATGTCATCAATCCACCTTCTAAATGGTCTACCTCGTTTTCTTTTCTTGTGACTTGTGAACCAATTCATGACTAATTTTGACCATTTTTCACTTCCTCTGATTGTATGGCCTGACCACTTCCACTTAAGCTTTTTTATTGTTTTTATGACGAAACAAAATACAATAACAATCAAATATATATGAGATAGTTTTTTTATATCTGTATTCACCCTCAGGAAAAGGGTAACTGACTCAGCATTTTGTCGTAGCCGGAGCTGCGACGCTGTTATTCTGTCAGGACCTTGTACTGAGAGGTGTGGCTGCAAGGGTTATAATTATGAAGGAGAACGTGCACTAAGAGAGGATATAGGATTAGGAAGAATATAATAAATTGAAACTTAAATGGAAACGTGAATTCAAGTAAAATATGATTTAAAATAAACAAAAAAGATAAACTAATAAACTAATGATAATACGACTGATGGAAGCAGGGGTAGCTAGGTTCCATGTTGGATTCCTTGTAAATGTAAGAGGTATTCTTTTAATTTTAATTTAAACGAGTATCTAGAATTGGCTACTGATCGAGCATAGATATTAGATAGATATAATATTTATTAACAACAAACATATATATACAGGGTGACTTTTTTTACCGTTCGGAGAAAAATTGGGGATAATAGGTAAACGAAGTAGAACCGTATGGCATCATTAGTTTAATTTTTTTTATTTTTTTTTGACATAAGCTGAAATTGATGTCCCAAGAAGCGCAAACTATGTACAGCAAATTCCTAACATTAAATAAAAAAAAATAAAAATTAATAAAATATTAAAAAAAAATGATTAAAATTCTATTAAAAATATCTAAAGTTAAACCATATGCACCCTACTCTCACGCGCACTACGCAAATTAATTATCAATGAAATTATTAAGCCGACCAATGATAGCACGATTCCCGCCGCCCACCGCCCGCGCCCGCTTCCCCTACTTGCGCGTGAGTTTTAATATAATTTTAAGTAAAATTAATGGATAATTTCAAAAAACTCCTTAGGTACTAGACTAAACTACGGTACCTAACTAGATGGTCCTAAGCCCGTAAAAGTATGAAGGAATGATCGAAATCACATTATTTAAAATACCCAACCAAAGTATAAAATATTATCTAACAATAATATCTTTTATAACAACAATGATTTCGAAACCCCACCTCGGTTCCTTTAACGCTGCTCATTCCTTAAAAGCAAGCAGCTTATACGCACTATTAGGTATGTTGCATTCATCATATCAAAGAATAATCGATACTTAAAAAAATTAAAAAACCTATTAAAGTTACCTACCCTGCCAACAAATATTACAATTAATCTGATTAAATAATAAAAGAGCAGATGGGGTCAATGAACTACTATTACTATTGCGTAATGCGTATAGAACGCGGTGAACCTTATAGCGCGAATACGTCTTAAAATTGTGACAACGTAGGTACCTAGCGTAGTAACGTTAGTAGCGCATGTTATAATAGTTTAATTAGATAGTCTAGCTAGATGTTCCCGAAAACAAAAAGAAGTGGAATATCATTTCACAGATGAGTAGATGACCATTGATTATTTGGCTGGTTTTATTATTTATTTACTCGAAAATATTACGCATGTCTCAAAATAAAACTACAATAATTCGTCTGTGTTGCCAGTTTTCATCAAAATATTTTCCCTTCAATTGGGGAAACCATTTATACGGATATAAAATTATTATGCATAAAATAAATAATAATTATAAAATAAAAAAGGTTTTCTTTTTTTGTTATCTAAATTGAATTAAAGCTCAAAAGAATCTGCAATGCTATATTCGTCACCGAATTATTGTCAATGAATAAGATTTAATGTTTAATTTATAGTTCATGAATTTCATGATTTTAGCCGATGTTTTCCTCGAGTTTCAATTATTCAGAAACAACTATTGGAGGCCTTCAAAATGTTGTGTTATGTGTTCATTCATTAATTGCATTTTAAAGTGAATATTTTACGGGAAAAGATTGTCGGTTGATTAATTTTTAATGAAATTAAAGTGTAATAAAACATTAAAGTAATTGTTTTTTTTTTCAATCTGAATTAGAAATGGATTATACCTGAGATAAAAATTAAGAAACTATTATTTTTTTATGTGTCGTATAAAAACACACACAAAACATTTGAGTTTTTATGTTTTTAATGTTATCCAAATACTACTTTAATAAAAAATAACGTTTCAAAAAATACAGCGATTATTTTATTTCTGGTATCATTACACACACACAAATGCACGTGTCCCTACTGTGTCGCTGCTAGTTGTCACGCACACATAAGGCTCGAATTTTCAAGGCGAACATCGGACGCGTGAGGTTATAGCTATGTATGTGTGTACGTCTTTCTAAATCATTTTCATTCATTGGTGATCTTTGTGTTTACACCGCGCCGACTGTAATACTCGCGCGTTGTAGGGTGAATAATTTTCTTAAAAATTATGGGACTGATTGTGGGATTCTAAACTTTTATATTTAAGCGATAATCAGGCTGATTCCTTGTATATGGTTTCTATTCCACTAACCCAATACACCATTTTTTTTTCCGAACGGTAAAAAAAGTCACCCGGTATATATATATATTATATATATACGTAAAGAACAATGGCAAAATTAAATTAAAAAGAAAATTTAAATTTTGCTGTGTGAATTACTCCTGACCCAGCATTATGTTGCCAAACAAAATATTATAATCCATAATAATGGTCCATAAAAATACCTCTTTCTATTGTTTTCCTGCTAATTGCCTCTACAAAATATTTAATACCTATTTATATTTTAACATCTTGCGAAAAACATTTTGGACCTAATAAAAAATACACGGAAAACAGACATAGGTATTTCGATGGGCTCATTATTAGAGTAAGATTTAATAATGACGGGGTCGATACGCATCTGCAATCGCAATTTCGAAATACTGATCCGGTTACAAAAAAAAAATATTTTTAAGCAAAAAACAAAAACCGACTTCAAAACTACAACTACATATTATAGTATGTACAAATGCACTAAAAAGTAAAAAATAATATTTTAATTACTTCAAAGCATTATTTATTAACAGTTATTTTTGAAATCGGTGCCGCTCCATACAGTTCGAAAATTTGTTGCAAAAGCAGGATTAAACTGTCCTTCTTGGCTTAACATAAAAGCAACATACAGACGAATTGAGAACCTCCTCCTTTTTTGAAGTCGGTTAAGAAAACTTAAAACGGCATAATATTGTTCATTTAGGCTCCAGTCTATGAATTTCTAAATACAAAACAGATTGACAGCGCATCATAGGTTAGGTTAGCATCATGTTACACGCGGAAGCTAATCTAACGCTTCAAATATAACTATATATAAAATAAGCTAATTCACCTAACACAAAATCCTATATCATCCTCATCCTACTTGATTATTTAGAAATTTTTTATTTACAGTGTGGAGGAAGGAAGTTGTACTCCTCCTCCAACCTACAACGTCACCTACAATCGATGCCACAGATTGAAGATGTCGCTACACACAGAAACTCAGTTTCAGTTGTTTACTTTATCATCAGCAATCCATTAATGTTCCCACTTTGCATTTAATTACGATATTTGGGATAAACAGTTCCTCAAATTTGAATATCCCGGAACAAGTTTACATTACCAAAGAGCGTAGCATGCGTCTAATTTAGTTCAATTTAGTTACAATTGAAAAAAAAAAACATGTATAAACTTTTAGACACAATGTCTTAAAAATATGATAAGATTCGATGTTTTTTTTTTAAATACCACTCATTCATTCATTCATACCACATTGACACTCAATAATTTACAAGGAATCCTAATGATAAAAAAAACAATCGTGACTACAACAGTTCAAAAGAACATGTAAGAGTATAAATGTTTTTTTTAAATAATATATTTTTTAGAATCTTACCTGACTCCATCTATAAGCACTGAGAAATCCAATCGTTATTGTGTTCTTTTCGTTAACCCGATTACTATAATTTGGGCAAACGTGAGCTCCTCCGCAGTCAGCCGTTACTACTTCATATAAGTTCATCCCGTTCACTTCAACATTATCAAACGCCATCTGATCCTCAATCAGAGCACTTGTAGCCACCGAGTAAATATTGTTCAAATAAATCGAATTCAAATATTTCACCTCGACATTCGAAGCTTCTTTGGTCGTCATGTTCATAACCTCACAATTCTTGGAAAAAGTTTCAGTTGACTCTTCGCTTTTCAAATCAATTTTGTGTTTCTCATTCAAATCATCAAGTTCGAGTGATTTGTTCTGGATTTCAATGTAAGTGATGTACTTGGCCGATACGGCAGTAAAGAGTATTGCGGATACTAGTTTTAGTGTCGCCATCTTTTCTTCGTCGTTACATTTTTATCTGTGACAAAAAGAAGTTTGGTTTAAAAAAACAAGCAATATAAAAATAGTAATATTTAACAAATAGAAGTATTGTAACAAAGTATGTGTGTGATTATTATTATCGCATTTCTTTTTCTGCTATAAATTCCACATTCATCCATAATTATTTGTGATTATATTATAAATAACATTGTTAATCTTGATAGATTGGGTAAGGTATTGATATACCCTACCCAATAGAAGAACCTAACCCTAAATTAAAAATGCACCCTTTTGTAATGCACAACAGTAAGATGAAAAAATCAAAATTTATTTAGTGTTCACAACCTTCAAACATTCAAACCTACGCCTTTTGTTTAATATCGTTCAACGATACATTTACGGATTTTTTTTTTGGTATGACATCCATCATACTAAAAACTTCAAACACGTCTACAGATTTCCTAAGTCCTGTAATTGAGATATCACCTGCTATCAAGTGCGCCTCATATCTCCAATATTAATTGACATCTCACATCAAAACCAAATCAATGAACATTCTTCTTCTTCCTGCCCTGTTCCCTTTTTTTATTGGTATGTTCTCTTTTTCCATTCTCTCCTTTCACTCGCCATATCACCAGTCACACCTTTCAAACACATATCATTCTTCACACAGTCAATCCATGTTTTTTTGGCCTCCCTCTTCCCCTATATCCATCCACTTTCATATTCAAAACTTTTTTAGATACATACCAAGCCAAACTTTTCAATTTTTCATTCACTGGCGCTACTTTCCAACTTCCTCTTACATAGTCATTTCTTATATTATCTAATCTTCAGCATTCTCATCTCAGCTACATGCTAATCAATGAACATTATGTAAGTGATTTTGATCCAAAAGTTATGAGAAATCGAAGTTGGTACATCTCTTCAGCAGTTCATTCTGTGTGCATCGAATCGTATTTATTGGTATTATTGCTTTCCCGGGAAGGCAATATTAAACTTCTATTTCCGTGTAACGTAATATATGCATGACTGAATTTCTATGTTACAAGACAATTTCATTTAGAGTAGTATTAAAACCATTTTTTTAAACTTATATCAAGGCAAAGGGAGATAAATTTTTCATAAAAAAACAAATAACGGTTAACCGTTTGAGTTTAATCCTGAATTTATTATAATTTGGCAGTTTAACTTGATATAATTTCAACAGAAAATAACAATTTTGAATGTACCTAATGAAGAATGCAAATTATTAGCGATAAATCTGAAATTAATTCTATAATAAATTATATGATATATGTTTCTTGCCTGTTGCATGCAATTAAAATGAAGCAATAAATTAACGTAAACAACACGTAACATTCTTTATCTATCATACAAGTTTTGTTTCCATTGTTTGATTCGAATAAATAAATCCAAGTGCTCGTACATGAAGGATTTATTTTAAAAGTACTTTTTTTTAATATTATAAAGAGGAAAGATTTGTATTTTTGTATGTTATGAATAAACTCAAAAACTACTGGACCGATTTTGAAAATTCTTTCACCAATAGAAATCTACATTATCAGCTAATATTCTTTTTTGTATAGTACATCTACATTCCACACGTGTGAAGCCGGGCGCGTTGCTAGTGTAATAAAAAGCCATGAAATTTAGTAACTCTCATTCATCCTATATTTCTCTCTAGTTTATGTAAATTTATCGTATAAATTATAAATTTTGAATCGAAAGATAGACTTATATTATAATAACGTGGGATCAATTGCGATGATTTGTTTATTTAGCAATTAGGCAGATTAATATGCACAATCACAAAGATACAATTTAATCAGCAGCTTAAATACCTACTTATCGGCTTGCTTTAACAACTTAATTATAGCACAAATTTCCATAAGAAAAATGTAAACACGTAAATTTTTACTTATTAAAACAACAGCATTCATAATTATACAATAACATTAATCAAGAATGATTTGTTTTTCAAATTGCTTTTACATAATTATCCAAAAGCGTCTATACACGAAAAAAATTGTATTCGCGTCGCCCGAAGACACAAGCCCATTGCATAAACGTTTTATTTGAGTCTACTTTTATGATATAATAGAAAACAATTATTTTCTTATTTCAATTTGAGATTCAATTTTCATATTTGATAATGTCTGTACCAATTTAATATTATTATGACCTTATACTTACAAAAGGAGCCTCATAGTAAATTATGGTGCCTTAGAATTTCATATATTTAATATCACTTTCAATAAAAAAGAGCTATTCAAAGATATCCTATAATCATCTGAAAAGGAATTATGAATGTCTATGAAAAATTATTTAAATCATTCAATTCTAAATTCTAGTCTTCTTCTTGCTTCCCTGTTCCCTTTTTTTATTTAGGGTCAGCGCAGTATGTTCTCTTTTTCCATTCTCTTCTTTCACGCGCCATATCATCAGTCACTCCTCTCAAACACATATCATTCTTCACACAGTCAATCCATATTTTTCTCCCTCCCTTCACTTTCAATGCTAAATTCTAGCAATATCTTCAAAGTATTGATCTTTTACAAATGGCAGAACATTTTAAAAGTAAACTTATCACTTAAACCATAAAATGACCTACAATGGATTGAAACGCGAATTGTTCATTATTATCGTTATTAGCCTGGCCTTTAATTTATCCTAAAACATTGTTTACTTAAGTAGGCGATAGTCTAAATTATAGGCATTGAAGAGGTCAAGTGGCTCAATACATTCAAGTCATTGTATAGTCCCACCTGCGGCCGCACGAGGCCTTAAAAGCGCGATCGCCCATTTTAAGAAATTATATTTGATACCATTTGAAACATCGAAATAAGATTTTCATCTAATCGTGTGATACTCGCGTTAACAAAAGAACATTATAAGCCGAAACATGATACGTTAAAATGTTTATGAAAAGAGACTGCTTAGTCCTTATTATGGTATTTCTATTAAGTAAATTAGTGGCACGCTCACTTGTTTTTGTTTGCTCGTACGTAAACAGTTCGATTTTACAGTATTAGATAATATGCTATATTTACGTAAGATCAGACAGTAATGAATTTCTGAGAATGGGTTCTTTCAAACGATTTATCATTGTGGCATACTTTAATTGGCCGAAATCAATATCTATATAATATTATAAATAGGAAATATTTGTATTTTTGGATATTTGTATGTTATGAATACCTAAACTCAAAAACTACTAGACCGATTTTAAAAATCTTTCATTAATAGAAAGCTACATTATCAACGAGGCTATATTTGTGTATAGAACATGCACCCACGTGAAGCCGGCGCGCGTTGCTAGTTAATGATAAAGGGACATCCCTTAGTAAAATTAAAGTTCTATTTCCTAAAAATAAAACACACTAATACCTACCATACTCGAAAATATCGTACAAAGTACAAATCCATTATCTATTCCTCTGAATTATTATTTTATAAAATTGAAGTCTCAAAAGTATCTTACATAAACATAGACCCTGTGCGTCATTACTGGGCGTTTGGGAGATTTACTTAAGTATATTAGTGATTCTGTTAACTTGGTTTTTTATGAATTTTACAAAAGCAACAGTGTCAGATTGGAAGCAAAAGGGGCTTTTGAATCGTTAGGATGTGTGAAATCCGCTGAATGCGCTCTTGAGACTTTGAATTTGAAAACTCATTGATACATAAAGAGAATTTATGAAAAATGAAGTAAAAGAACTGAAATATCAATAGGAAACAAAAGAGAGTGTGCTTTAGACCACACAAATGAAGTAAAACTTTTTTCGCAACAAATAGCTATGTTTTTTTTATTTTCATTTAACATTTCATTATGTTGAAACAAAAAAAAAAGAAATACGAAATTGAATTCGTCTTGTACAAATCGTACATTGTTACCGCAAACATTGACGTATCAGATGAATAAAGAAAATAACAACTTTCGTTCGCCTCGGCGGATCACACTTTTCGTAACGCTCCCGTTACGCTTTCACCTGTTTACCAGCGTGCGTAGAGAGGTTTTACTACAAAAAATAGATAATACTACGTACTTTAAGTAATTTTTACATTAAATTTGTCTTTTAACAATGACTTCGGTTTCGAAACCCTAAAAAAGGTTTAAAAAAGTTTCAGTCAGGTACAGAACGCTGATGTAGGTAACATGTTTGTAAAGAAAAATGTGTTGTGAAACACACATAGAAATCTGCCCCGGCTACAGACATATTTACTTAAACTAGTACTAACATACCGAAAGTTCTTTCTGACTTTTTAGTATTTGAATAATTGTTATCGGTTATTTTCTTATTTATTTTGTTTTTTTAATGTAAAGGTTTTTTAAACTTACTAGATAATATATTTTTATTCAATGGTTAACAAAATCAAATCAAATTTTAAAATTAATTCTCTTTTCAAATTATAGACAATACGGTATCGAAATAAATATTTTATGCAACCACTTTTACAAATCTTAAAATGATATGATATAGTTTCAATTCAAAAAATACTCACTTTAAAAGTTATATTAAACACAAACAACACAATATTTAAATATGTTTTCACTCAATATACCGTAAAGTTTAACACACTTGACCCGTGACGTTCGTCTTATCTCAACGACGTCAAATAGACGACTGACGGCTGAAATCCTGTTGCCTGAAGGCTGAACTCTCTCAAAAGCTCTACGTACTTCACGTAGCTTAAAATATAAACATCGCTACGTACATAGATGTTGTGATTCAGTTTATTAGAACAAAGCGTTTTGTTCACTTCTTTTTTTTTTAGTTTTGCCAAGTAGGCGTTTTTGTATCGTATATGAAAATAATTTCAATATGGCCGACAAAGGGCCTGACGGGCTCGTTGGCGCGTTCGGTAGAACACCTGCCGTGCGCATCGATGGGTCGTGGGTTCGAATCCCACCGGGAGCACATGCTTATAATTTTCTGTAAGCATGTTTTCCCCACGTCTGGTAACTTCGGGCATTGATCGGGTGGGAGGAATATCTAAATTCCGACCGGGTAACGAACCACCGTTCATAGATGGAAAAACCGTGAAATGCATATTGCGCGTTTCGGTTTCAGTCTATGGATTTCCGAATGCTCGAAGTAAAAATTAGGTCGACAGCGCATCATTGACTGATGTTCTGTGGCTGAGGTATCACCTACCATCAAGTGAACCTCATGCTCGTCTGTCGATATCTGACATAAAAAAAAAAAAAAAGGTAATCTTTGGCTTAACAAGCGAAACTAATTATCATTTTGCCCCGTCATTCACTTTTGAGTAAATATCAATAGATAGACGAGTTCGTTTGAAGGTAAGTAAATTAAGCTTTTATTAGTTCTGGTTCATTGACTTCCAAACTTTTAAATTTTGGGGGCAAACGGGCAGTTGACTAACGTGATAGTAAGTGATATCCGCAACACCAGAATGCACCACCCCTTTAATGCCCAAAGTGTGCATCGTAGGGAAAGTTTAAGTTAACAGAAAGTTATAAACATGCAGCATATTTCAAACCAGCAAGATATTAATGCAAGATAGGTACATTACTCAATGCGGCAAGTCTGTGAAATGATAGCAAGCCAGCAAGAGGTTAAATTGCCCATCCTTGTAAACTAACAATGCATATTATGAACCCGACCAAAGCACTCGAGTCACGAGAGCCAGTTAACTTGCCTCTTTGCTAATCTCAAAGCATGTCAACTTCGGTGTAGTCGTTGTTTTATATAGATAAGTCGTTTGATGTCGATTAAACCATGTTGTATTTGTATAAGTAAATCTATACAGTGCACGTCACGAAGAACGAGACCCCTCTATCGCACAGCGCTACAGGTGTAATCGGCGTACTGCTTTGAAACATCAGATGTTGCAAGTTGCCTCTCTAGAGAGCCTTACCGCTTTTGATATATAATTAATTGACTTCTAGTGGGTCAAAGTGTTGAGCACCGTACATAATACGATGTTTAAGTGTTAATTATATATTCGGTATTAAACAGGCTCGTTGTTCCATTCGGTAGAACACCTGCCGTGCGCGCTGATAAGTCTTGGGTTCGAATCCCACCGGGACGACATTTTTATAATGTTCTGTAAGCACTTGTCTTCCAAGTGTCCCCATGTTTGGTAACTTCGGGCATTGATCGGCTGGGAGGTTTATCGAAATTCCGACCGTGTAACGAACCACCGTTCATAGATGGAAAAATCTTGAAGTGTTTTTCCGTATTTCGGCTTCAGTATATGGATTTTCGAATACTTGAAGTAAAAAATTGGTTGACAGCAACATCACTTAAGCTGTCCTGTGACTGAAGATTAACCTATCATCAAATGACAGCTCGTCTGACAAAATATGACATATAAAAATTTCAAATAAATATTATCTATATTTATCTAATGCCTAAGAATACTTCAGCGTAAGACTTTTAGTGAATTTTAGTGAAGTTAAGATCACAAAGTCTTGTGCAAAATAAATTTTTATCATCTTAAAGTCTATTAACGTAAAATATATTCTGTGACGGCGCTTCATTCAATGAATTTGATATGACGGCGAGTTTATACTTCACTGCGGCCAAGCTCGGCTTTGATTATCGCATCTATTTTTGTAATAATCATCTAAGCTATCACATAAGCTATAGTGAAGAGGGCAATGTCCATTACATTATGTACATACATTATGTTCATACATTATGATAAAGCCAGTACATTTTCTTTCGACTTAATTTACAGTTGAAAAATGGTATTTTTAATAAATTCCGTTGTTTCAGAAATTTCTATAAACAAAGAAATAAATAGATAGAATATAGTCTTTTATTAACGCGATAATCACACACTTAAAAAAACCGGATTAAAACGCGATTTATTATTTATATTGTTTAAACTATTTATCCCGACGTTTCGGATACTTTTCAGCAACCGCTGTCACAGACAGTGAAAAGTATCCGAAACGTCTAAATAATTTAAATATTGTCTAAATCTGATATTCAAACATCCGGTGCGTAGCAAGAATTATATTATCCGTAGCTCTTTGCTACATAGTAAAGTACATCACTGCCTGTACGGATTGGAATTCAAATGGGACATTGCATTCCGCCTCCCTTACAGTCCGCATAATAAAGTAACACAGATTTTTCCTGTTCTGTGTAACATATCTCAAATAAACGACTGTATGGATATGTAAACTGTGCCAGAGCTACAGAGTATAATATAACAGTACCTGCGATCACAGAAAACATTCGGTCGCCGAACAGTAGTCAATAATATGCATAATTTATAATGTTCGCCTTTTCGATGACTGAGTTAGCATAAATTTCACAGTGTTTCTTCTTAAGCGTGTTTGTTTAAGTTTTTACAGGATTATTGAAAACGGTAATTTATTACCATTTAATAGATCATACAAAAATCTTCAATGGAATATATTTACATATATTTTTTCTATTCAATGGTATATCTAGGTGATATATTTCTCTTTACTTTGGGTATAACTCGCAAGTGTGAAAGTTCCAAATTTCGAAGCATGGTGTGGTTTTTTTGGAACGGCTTACCTTTTGAAAACTTTACCCTACGCCACTGATATTAGTGAAATCCCGAGTCCCCTAGAGGGGCATGAGGCAGACCTATTACTGTATCTGTTTCACTGATTATTATTTATCTTTACAGGCAAAATAATAATTCTATTAAAATTCCTATTGCGATTGTGGATGGCAAGGAGATTGTATTTCGGGAAATGGGCGCCGCCGGCGTGCACGTAAATAAATAAATCACAAAGTGTTACTATCATCACGAATTATTATTAAGTTTGAAATAGATTTTTTTAATATCAGAAATTTACTTTTATTGTTATTATGAAATCTGACCACGAGTCCTGCTCGTGTATTAAAACTATCCTTTAATATTAGTACATTAAACAATAACGCATATTCTGTAAAAGTTCCAAGCGGCCAGATTTTATGGTTCGAAAGATAATATATTTAAAGGTTAGATAGATAATACAGTTCCGCTATTAATTGTAGCGATTTTTCAGTGTTTATAATGATATTTGAAAACCGCATGAAAATATATGGAGTAGTAAAGAATACTTATAAGTTCCAACATAGAAATAGCGCTTTCAAATGAATGTTTGTTATAATTATGTGTATTATATCTATACTAATATTATAGAGGAAAGTTTTGTTTGTTTGTATGTTTGTTCGTTACAATTTAACTCAAAAACTACTGGACCGATTTTAAAAATTCTTTTAAAATAGAAAGCTACATTATCAGGAAGTAACATAGGTTATTTTTCTTTATTAGTTTTAGTACATCTACATTGCACCCGTGCGAAGCCGGGGCGAATCGTTAGAAATAATATATTATGCTATACTCCCATCCCATTTTTATGTATTTCTTGCCCATATTCATTTAAGTTAGTCCTGTCAAAGGTAGTCTGGAAGAGTTTACTTCTCTCGCAATAACTCTACCTATTGTACCTCTTATTCCATATGTAAATGTATTTTCATATATGTATTTCTGTTGTGTGCAATAAAGTTATAAATCAATAACGCAAAAAGATTTATCAAATGAAATAAGTATATTGGGAATAATAAAATACAAGTTTAAATCATTTTTTATTGTTTTTTGTTACATTTGTAAGATCTTTGCGCCGTCACTCGGCTTGCAGATGAAGAATGTCGGCTTCCCTCTATATTCTTTAAGCACCTTCTTTTTGATATCATTTATATATTTCTCTTCAACCTGGTAAAGAAAAGCAGTGATTACCATATGAGACTTATAAATCGAAGCATTCAAATATATTATACATATTTTACTGTTCTGTAAAAAATCGTATTAGACGCAATCCCAAGAAAATATATACAAACTGAAAAAAGATAAACATCCGTTTTCGAAGTTTTAAATCAGTCTATGTACAACTTTGAAAAATACATAGTAATTTTCAACCTTAATTTTAAATATAATATAATACACTTAAAAAATAACACACAGTGAATTATTTCGAAAATATAGTTTGAATGAAGCTATATACATAAAAATTGCAAATAAACATTTATTATATTTTACTTAAATTAACTTCAAATAGCTACGTGAGCACCTACTTCAAAATCAAAATCAAAAGTTTTTTATTTCAAATAGGCCTTTGCAGGCTCTTATGAAACGTCTAGTTGCACGGTTCCAAAAAGTGGGTCTCATGGAGAAGAACCGGCAAGAAACTCCATGGACACTATTTTCAAGAATGGTATTACAAAGACTCGGTTACAAGAGTAATCGGCTGAGAAGTTTATATAATGCAAGGTATACTTAAAGCGACTTAACTCGAAATTGGCAAAAAATCATTTTATTCGTAGCCGCCTAAAACACTTTCTAACTATCAACACGTTCGTCGCCAAGTTTCGTTTTGCGATTCGTTTGTTTCTCGCGGGTCCCAAATCCGACTCTTGGCGCGTCATAACTTCAACAAGTGATAAACGGGAATATAAACAATGAAACTCAAGTATTATGATTGTTTATTTATCGCAAAGATTATTATGAGATATATTATATCAATTAATAAAAAAAAAAAATTAATGTGTATATCTTTATTATTTTGTAATTGTACGACCTATATTTACATTTCAGTGCTTATTCCATTAAAATCCTTTTAAAAATCATAGTAAAAATCCTATTGACTTCCAGCCATATTTGGGTGACTGGCCCCCAACAAGATACGTGATGTGGCGACGAACGTGTTATTGTATCTATCTTAGATGAAAATATGAAAGTTATGGCATCATCCATAAAATTATATAAATAGAATACTGATAAACTTTCCATACTGAATATGAAAGTGGATGGATATAGGGGAATAGAAGGGCAAAAAAACATGGATTGACTGTGTGAAGAATGATATCTGTTTGAGAGGAGTGACTATGGAATATGGCGAGTGAAAGGAGAGAATGGAAAAAGAGAACATGCTGCGACGACCCCAAATAAAAAAAGGGAACAGGACAGGAAGATGAAGAAGAAAATACTGATAAAATTGTCCAAAACTAAGATTAAACTTTAACCGATAACCAAAAAATATTTGTATTGTATATAAATCTTGTAGAATTAAACATGTTGATTTGCTACGTGGCGTAGACAGAAATGCTACGTAGTAGATAGTGCTACGCGATCATTGTAAAGTTCTGGGGGCACGGTAGTGCCCCCGCCAAGTCGAGCAAAAAGTGGCACGGCCGTACTATCCTTTTCTCGAAGTAGTTCGGGCCATTTTCGACCCCCTATAACTTCGTTGTGGATAAAACTAGAATCCTGAATTTTCAGTCACTAATCAGACATTGTATAAACTCGGTATATTTCAAATATAATTCTGTTTGAACCAGTAGTTTAAGAATTATAACTAGTCAAAGTTTGATAATTTGTCACTCACTCACTCACTCACTGACTGACCGATCATCAAAACTCTAAGGCACTTCTAGCAGACATAGAAACTTGAAATTTAGAATACAATTAGTGTTTAGTCTATAAATCAAGGAAAAACTACAATATTTTGAAATTTCGGTCCAGTTTTCTAGATATACAATTTTTTTTTGTATTTCTGTATGTAATGAATAACTTAAAAAAAAAATTTATTACTAGAAAAAATAGAGATCCTTAGAAATCCCTACTAAAAACAACCCAAGGTGTAAAAAAATTAGCCATAAAATGTCTTTCACCGCATGTGCTGCGGAAAGTATTGATGATAGAACAAAAAAACGTTCTACAATATTATAGAACATATCAAAATCTACAAAAAACTTTACGAGACCATATGTCCAACTATTGTAGTTATGTCACTATAACTACTTTTTTACATTAAAAAGTTGATAAAAATGCCGATGAAAATCAGACTATGTTATCCATACTTTTTATTAATTCTTATCCAAATAAACTAAGAAAAGGACTATCTACAAAAAGAAATGAGATGCCATCAAAAACATAAATTGTAAAAAAGCCAAGTCTTGCAACTCAGTTCTTCTATCGTAAAAAGTTGTGAGATCCATATAATACCAAGTCGGTCAATTTATTCAGTCTCTACTGAAGGATCCTTCTGTCTTAAGTAATTATATGATAAGCTAACCTAACAATATCTTAAAGTGATCGTATCAATGCCAATATTAAAAATCTTTGATGTTTAAAATAAATAGATTGACTTGGCAATCGCACTAAACAATCTAATTTAATATAATATGTATTACTTGTGAGATACATTATGTTTTTAATAAAATAAAAAAAGATACATTGTGATTTCATGCGATAGCCGAGCCAATCTATTTATTTTAAACATCAAAGATTTTTAATATTGGCATTGATACGATCACTATAAGATATTGTTAGGTTAGCTTATCATGTAATTACTTAAGACAGAAGGATCCTTCAGTAGAGACTGAATAAATTGACCGACTTGGTATTATATGGATCTCACAACTTTTTACGATAGAAGAACTGAGTTGCAAGACTTGGCTTTTTTACAATTTATGTTTTTGATGGCATTTATTTATCTTGTAGCAATTTCCGCAACTATTCTATTTCAACGGGCTCGTCGGATGATATGCCTTGTGCTTCAGTTTTTATCTCCACAATATCTAGCCGTTTAGGGATTGAAAACGTGTAGGACGAATATCGAAATTGCAACGGAGTAACTAACAATCGTTTATAGACGCAAAACCATGAAGAGTGAGAATCGGTTTCATTTTATGGATTTCAGAATGCACTTATTAAGAAGATTGGCGGCGCATCCTTATTTAATCGATCGTCTATATCTGACTTAAAAAAAACTATGGAATCACGCATTCGGATAATATTTTAGATAATAAGAAATAATTCCCTTCCTAGTTCATAGTAGTTCCTTTCACACTCCTCGCTTCACATTGTCAGGAAAGACATCCAGTTTGATAAGTTTTAGTACTTTGAGCTATTGAAAGTGCAATTCCTAGGCATTTACATGGATAAAATGTTCTTGCCAAATACCTAATACCTTATATCGCTAAGGTTAAAAATTTCCTCATCGTTTTGAACTCACATTCTTCTGTAAAAAGGATTTAAATTAAATCCAATAACATGTATTATCCTAATTTTAAACACTTTCATTAAATATGCTCGTAGAAGCATCTCTTTCATCATCAAATTCAACTCACAAAAATTAAATTACTAAAGCAATTTTATTTCTATTTTTGGAACATTTCATCAAATAGCAATCTGACAACCATTCAAAGAATTTAATTTAGGTGTGAATATTAATTTTGAAAATGTTTTTCATAAATACTTTTTATATTATTTTTTAAATTTGCTGTAAGCTGAATATATATATATAATTCGCAAATTAACTAATATTCGTTAATAAAGTGCATTTTGGGTGACGATTTAAAAGTTATTCTAGATAGTTGATAGACAAGAAGAAAATTACCATATGTCAACATTTTTATATTAGCTATTATAAACATTATTTTTTTTGTTCAACTTTTAAATAGTCAAACACAAAATCTATTCTTTTTTGAAATATGTCAATTTTTAAAATGATGATGATATTGGTGGCGAGTCTTAGCAAATCGTGTAGTATAAAAACCAATTAAAAATAAGGTACTCATACATAATAGACTTGATCTTGTGGGATTCGAACCCGCGACCCAACGGAATGCAAGACAAGTACCATATAATGCTATAAAGTGTCTAACAAAATTACGATCTTGATAAAATCTTGATGTACAGAAATGAATATTTGGTATGGCAGAAGAAAGATGAAAGTATGATAAATGCTATAGAAATGAGAGCTTCGAGAAGTATGTGTGGAGAGCGTTGTAAAGTAAAAGACGATGTAGTGACGAGAATGGAAAAAGGCATGATGAGTTGGTTTGGGCGCGTAGAAAGGATGAATGAAAGTAGGGAAACTAAAATTTATGAAACTGGTGTGAGTGGAAGAGTCGTGAGTCGTCTTCGATCAACATTCTATGTCAATGTGAGTCGTCGACCTAGGCGGACGTACCTCGATCAGATAGGAGACGTTCTTCAAAATGACTCGAAACCGACGAGCGCGTATGAAAGCATTGCTAAAAGTGGAAGAAGCGAAAGTGGTATGCAAGGATCGGAGCATATGGAATTCCGTGATCTCTGCCTACCTCGATGGGAAAGAGGCGTGATGTATATGTATGTCTTACCAAAGCAATCATACAGCCTCCGAATCCACCCCCGGTCATCCTGGCACCATATACACCCGGAGATTTCCTCATAATATCTACCAACTGATCTAATTCCGGACATGATACCTCCATCAATTGACTGAGCGAATCATGTGAATTATAGAACAGTTCACCGACCTGATAATAGATAATGAGTTTTGATATAGGCACAATTTATATCTATATCTATACTTAATATTATAAGGAGGAAAGATTTGTATTTTTGGATTTTTGTATGTTATGAATAAACTCAAAAACTACTAGACCGATTTTAAAAATTCTTTCACAAATAGAAAGCTACATTATCAGCGAGTAACATAGGCTATCTTTGTGTATAGTACATCTACATTGCACCCGTGTGAAGCCGGGGCGCGTTGCTAGTTTGTTATACAAGCAAGTATTATAAGTCTTCAATACCCAGCCGGACAAGGCAATATTTTTACCCTGTTTCCTTGAGAACTTTTCTTGTTAAGCTACTTTAATTGAATAGGGTGAGTTAGGGCACTAGGTTATATATTAATTACTTGTAGAATTACTTTTTTTAATTTATGTGTCTGAATAACAAATGTTTTTCTTTTCTTTATTTTTCTTTTATATACGAGTACATCTTGCATATAATTCAGCATATATACAATCATAAATGTTTTTTATAGATTAAATAGTGGCATTAGGAACCCTGAATTTTCTTCAGCACGTAAAGATAAATACTTAAAGATATTAAAGAAGTTATGCATCTTTTACGTTAAAGAATCATCGCATCTTTCAGCCTCTATATTAGTAACCCCGACATAATTGAGATATATAAAATGAACGATTGCCACTTCTTTAACTACTTACTTCCTTGAGATTCTTCTGAGGTAGGAGTAGAGCGGCTCTCTCCGTCCGAGCTATCTCTTCAATCACGTGTTTAGCCCTTTTGACAACATCCTGTTCAGTCTTCAACCATTTTAATTCTGCCACCAAACATTGGTATTATCAAAGAAATCACTACTACTCTCTCTAGCATTTTGTTAGTATACATGTTTTTTTTTCATTTTCTGTCTATTCAAAATTAAAATATTTATTAGCAGACTTTGAACTAGTGTCACGTTCAAGGTCGATCGATCTGGCGAAAATGGATATAGAAACATCACCTACCATTAAGTGAACCTCATACTCGTCTGTCGATATCTGACATAAAAAAAAAATCGAATCGTATGGAGATTGTTAATATACTCCGTGAGTTTTTTTACGATCATTTTTTTTAGATATGACGATCCATTTATTTTTTAACTAATGACCATGTAGTTAATTTCATGGAATGTAAAATAATATAATATCTAATTATTATAATGCTGTGAGATCGCAAGATAGCAAGACAATTTGAATCGACACGTAATAAAGCTCAATTTAAAATGAATATTGCCAACTGATCAAATTATAAATAAACATAAGACACATGAATACTGTATGAATACAATTTTAGAGGTTGAACCTTTGATAGCTGTAGGTTAAAAGGCTTTATGATAATTATTGTTCTCACCTAAATAACCTCATTACTCCTCACAAGGTGTACTTTAATTTTTTTTTTTTTAAATCACAAGCTTTTATTATTACTACATTTTTTTTACTATCTTCCACTATTGTCTTCTGCCACACCGAGGACTACTGAAAATCAGCGTGAGAGTGTTTTTTATGTCAGGTATCGACAGACGAGCATGAGATTCACTTGATGCTAGGTGATACCTCAGCCACAGAACATCAGTTAATGATGCGCTGTCGACCTAATTTTTACTTCGAGCATTCGGACTGAAACCGAAACGCGCAATATGCACTTCACGGTCTTTCCATCTATAAACGGTGGTTCGTTACCCGGTCGGAATTTAGATATTCCTTCCATCCGATCAATGCCCGAAGTTACCAGTCGTGAGGAAAACATGCTTACAGAGAATAAGCATGCATGAAGTCATGATGCATAAAGAGATAAGCATGTGCTCCCGGTGGGAATCGAACCCACGACCCATCGATTCGCACGGCAGGTGTTCTACCGAACGCGCCAACGAGCCCGTCATTTCCTCCCCTTTTCGTGGCGGAACTTCTTCCTACTTATTAATTGTTAATTTATATTTTAAGTTGTATTATTTATGATGTACTTTTACTTACTTTTGTGCCGTCCCGAATAAATGTATTTCATTTCATTTCTAAATATCTCATATATCAAAAACATAAATTAATGATTATACTACTATCTCTCCCAGCCTTTTGCTGCGTGAAGCATAATAATTATTATTTGAACATATGACTGCGTGTTTAAATAAAATACTGTATACCGGATTAAAACGCGATTTATTATTTAAATTATTTATCCCGACTTAATTATTTATTAACCGAATTATTTATCCGAGAAGATGGTTTGAGACTTTCCAACACCTGGGATCCAGTAATTAAAAATCTAAAGCCCCAAATCCAACATACTAAAAAACAAGAGGACACCGTTAGTCAATATTGTCATAATATAGAAAATTACAGTAAATATCAACTCCGTAGGAATAGATGGCGTTAATATGTAATTATTGTAAAACAAAAACTTGGCGATTAAAAAGAGTGGCGGCGAGTTTCTTGCTAGTTCTTCTCGTCCGCTCTACGCCCTTGATTTGTGAACTGGTAGTAAATGTAAAATTAGAAGCATTTAATATTAGTAATATTAGTAATTTAATATGTATTATTTTTTTAATGACGTTCATAGATGTACATTGTGTTACCTAAATTAATAGATTATTTTTTAATTTAATTGAATTAAATATGGCAACTTTGTGACATTTCAAATATAAGACAACTGTCATCTTTCAGTCTCCCGCGACCACGGTTGCTGAAAAGCATCCGAAACGTCGGGATAAATAATTTAAATAATAAATCGCGTTTTAATCCGGTATACAGTATTTTATTTAAATGTGTGATACTCGCGTTAATAAAAGACAATAATATGACTGCGTGGTTGGCGGTTTCATAGTTAGTTTAACAGAACTAAGCCTGTACCCCAAATCTTTACATTGAATTTTACATTTGATTAAAAAATAGTCATGGGAATAAACCTTGGTATTATGTTATTTTTTATACATATTTTTTTCAATAAATACCTTCCAAATCTTCAACTTGCGCGTCCCGTAATGAGGGTACTTTGAGAAGCTTGGCCGCTTCTTGGCACTGCGCTCGGCGAAGTGGGTACTCGCTGCCTGTCAACTGGTGCTTGACGTTTGAATTGACTACTAAAATGACAGCGTCATCTGTTTGAAGCGGGATTTGCTTTGCTTGTAAAGATCTGCAAAGGAATGCGGTTGTTGAATGAGTTTTTTTTATGTTAGACACACATGAGGTTGATAGTAGGTGATACCTCAACCACAGAACATCAGTCAATGCGCTGTTGATCTAGTTTTTACTTAGAGCATTCAGAAATCCATAGACAGACCGAAGAGCGCTAAATGCAATTAAGGTATTTCTATCGTGGTTCGTAATGCATCGGAATTTCGATATTCCCATCCCGAATCCCATTAAGTACCCGAAATGACCAGACGTACGAAAGACATTTTTACAAAAAAAAAAATAAACATGTCAACCTAGCGAGGTTCGAAACCGCTACCTATAGGTACGAATAAATAGATATAAAAGTATTTTTTCATGAAGAAGGTTTTTATATTATCCGCTTTGTTGTCACTTTGTTGTTACCAGTCAGCGTATATACAAAATATGTTTTGTTTCTTTCGTTCTGTAGTATTTTTATATTCGATAGAGCGAGACACAACATATTTTAACTCTATCAAGCTTATAGTACGTTTATAAATAAGGCCGTTAAAATCTAGTCTTAATAACAATCACGTCTCGTCTAGCACAAACTACAAAATATTATAATTGTACAAATGATGAAGGATTTTCTGCAGAATAATTGATCTTTAGATAAACAGCTATCGTCACGACTGGACCGAAGAAAATAAAACGAATACTTTTGTTAATATTTTTAAAGAGTAAACAAGCATGTTCAGAATGAAACTTTTAGCTGCCATACTGCGAATATTTTTTGTATAATAGTTGGAATCTGAAATTCTTTAAATAACGATAACTTTTCTTCCTGGAGCCGTTCGATGAAACAAAGCCTATATATTGCTATAGACTGCGTTTAGTTAAAGAACTGGTAAGCAGGTAGATTAGCGGCAACAAACAGACGGACAAAACAGCTTTTTATATATTCTACCCTAACCTTCTTTTACCTCTCAATTTATTCTGTCGTTGACTCTTCTCTTTTATGATATATATTGATGATTTGATTCCAGATTTAGGTACCTCCACACTCGTATATACAAAAGCATATACAAATTGTTGCTCTAATATTATAAAATGGAAAGATTTGTTTGTTTGTTTGTTACGATTTTACTCATAAACTACTCGACCCATTTTAAAAATTCTCTCACCGATAGAAAGCTACATTATCAACGAGTAACATAGAAACAACTAGATTTTTAAGTAAATCTATGTACATTGTAGTCGTGCGAAGCCGGAACGGATCGCTTGTTTTATACAAGAATCATTCATTTAAAAAATCAAATATATCAATTCCAATATAGGTTCTATAATATTGTCAAAAAAGGACTTTCATTTTATAACATTGCTTAAATAAACTAATAAAGACGACCGCAAATAAAAGTTAATACTAAAGTTCATTAAGAAGTTGTAATAAAAATACTGTTTGATATAAACTATAATTTCTCAACCATAGATTTATGGAGATGTGTTTATTTTATTTTGAGCAAGCAGAAACCTCGTTTATAGCTTTACAGTTTGCTTGGAAATGGTACAATGCATCGTGGAAATTGTATAATAATTCTGTGATAATAATTAATATTAAAGATTGAAGCTCTGTTTATTTATTTCTCTCAAGAATAATGAACTGGCATGATTTGTGGTGTTTATAAACAATTTGTATCAGCCAAAATTACTTTGATTTAAAAAATACACTAAGTTGTGTGTAACCTACTCAAAACGAAAGATTTTAGGAAAAATATCTATCTACTATTCAAAATTAAAACTTCACATATCTAAATTACGATCGATAAGAGAGACATTTTAATTTAAAAATAAAAATAAATTGTTCAAAAATTCCTATTGTCTAAACTCCAAACAACTATTTTGAATGTGGAATGATAGTAATTTTTTGCGTAAATCCGAATTAGAATTTTGCTATCATACCTCATCGCAGCTAAACCTCGTTCAAAACATGTAAATATCAATTAAAATTGAATTGTAGTGTTTAAGTTAAGTTCTTAAATAAATTGAGATTTAAATTTAAAAACTCTGTACCGCAATTAAAATCACTTGAACTGCGGCGTGAGCATCGTGACCAGGTTTTCCTCTTTAAAATTATAAACAACTACGTTGATTCACCTTATCTGCTAAGTAACATTCTACTGAGATGTCCTCGTTTGGGTGCCCGCTCTGACATAACTTTTTCAATTCCATTCTGTAAAACTAATTATAGTATAAATAGATTCCTGGTCAGATCTTGTAGCACACATAATAAACATTATTGTCAGTTTGATATTTTTCAAAATAAACTTAGTACTTATAAGGCAAGTGTTAAATTGGTAGAAAGTAGAAAGCAAAAAGAAAGCAAAATCTAATATACCTATATAGTATAGTCCTAATGTCTGTATCAATAAGTTTTTTTTTTTATATATATTTTTTATTTTTGTGAACCAAAATTTTTATCAGTATTGTGTTGTTTTTTGTCTATTGGTGAAAACTGTTTTGGCCTATGTATATATCATGATTTCTATGTATTTGTATAATAATTGCTGTTTGTTTTCCTAAGTAAATAAATAAATAAATAAATAAATAAATAAATAAAACACGAAATAGATCTTTTTTATCTTTTCCGTATTATTTTTTTATTATTTAGACTTTAGCGGCCAAACCACGACGCGTTCGTTTCTCGCCGGGTTAAACATGTTATAATATTATTATTAATAATTATTCCCACGTATGAAAATAATTCTATTAAATTAATTTCATAAAATCTGTTATGTACAGTACAGCTTGAAGCTTAGGACTGGACATAGGCTTATTTTTATCTCAACTATATAAAATACTAATATTATAAAGAGGTAAAGTTTGTGAGTTTATGTATAGTAGTTACCGGTCGTTCTTAGAGAGAAGAGCAGATTCCATATTTTACTTTCAGTCTATAAATGTTTGAAATAAAGTTAGTAATACGTACAAAATTGACTTTTTGTATAAATCTTTATTCCAAGATACAGGTCTACAATATACGACTACACAGTGTCAGTCCGGAAAATAATTTAGATCATCAGCGTATCAGCGTATGCATCTAAGTAAGTCTAAGTGACATAAATATATAATAAAAAAATATATCTAAATACACATACCTACAATCTATAAGAAGTGCGTGGTCCTTTTTGCCCATAGTGACGATGTATTGGTCCATGATTCCGCACGGCATGCCTGGGAACTCGTGCTCTGCCTTCTGACACAGCTGGGCTTTCTCTACAAGTCTGTTAAAAACAAAACATCATAAAACAATAAATAATTCTAAGTTTCATTCCACACCATCGTCATGTGAATCTGTGAAAATTTTAATTATTGTCTATGATCATTTATGTTTTAGCTTAGGAGATATCACATTCTAATTTCAAATTTGAAGAATGAATTTGTTTCACTTTGTAAAAAAATATCAAACACACTGAGCCTTCAATCATATACACACACACCTCTACAGTCACAAACAAACACATACTCTCTAAACCCACGTATTCTCACTGTAATATTATTTTTATTGATTAATCTGTAAACCTTGTAATTGGCGTTTTGTTTTATAAATTAATTTGTTAATCTCCAGTAAGCTGTAAGGTTTTCGAAATAAATAAATATATCAATGCACTGAGCGCATACAATTTTGAGTAGGCCAGATCTGAAGGTGACAAAAATTTTAAAATGTCTGTTTATAAAATTTTTGTGTATGTGAAATTAAATTTCACTATGGTAGGACGTTGCAATATGAATTAAGCAGTATTCAAAGCAAATCCCGGCCAACTTTAAAACTACAAACTAAGCATAACTATCATCGTACGATAGTCAATAAACGCACATAGACTGAAGCGGTGTTATTAGTCGACTCACTCAAACAAACAGTTGAGATTGAATTCCACTTTAAGTTACTAAACTGCACTACACAACTTTAATATTGCTATCATCACATTTCCGGGGATATTCATTTCGCGAATGCAATTCTACAAAAAACTGCTGGAATCCAGTACATAATACTTTTTTATTTATTGAGAAATACAAACAGAAATTTTGATACGAATCATGCATCATGATGCATTATGCATCATGATGCATCCATAAGCCAAAACAGTTTTATAATTAGATAAATAAAAAATAGTAGTATTTGACGTTGGCGCGTTCCGTAGAACACCTGCCGTGCGCATCGATGGGTCGTGGATTCAAATCCCACCGGGATGACATGTTTATAATATTTTGTAAGCATGTTTTCAGTCTTCCGAATGCTCCATAGCGCATCATTGACTGATGTTCTGTGGCTGAGATATCAACTTCGATCAAGTAAACCTCATGTTCGTCTGTCTATCTAACATAAAAAAATTAGGTTCACAAAACAGATACAAGTATTACATTAAATACTTATTACTGTTACCCTTGGTAAAATAGTTCGCTTATTTTACCATCATACTATCTTAGACAACGTAAGCCCCTCTAAAAATACTTGATATTAATTTCGTTTTCACTAAAACGCTAAAATGTGGTATTAAGAAATTTTGTAGATTTAAAGATGCTTAGAAACTACTCAGGTCATTATTTAAGTGAAAACTAGTAGTGATATGTAATATTAAGAATAAGAAACCTTGCCTTGCTTGAGTAATCATATACATTATTTATACTAATATTATACAGAGGAAAGATTTGTTTGTTTGTTTGTTACGATTTAACTCAAAAACTACTCGACCGATTTTAAAAATTCTTTCACCAATAAAAAGCTACATTATCAGTGAGTAACATAGGCTTTTGTGTATAGTACATCTATATCGAACCTGTGCGAAACCGGAGCAGATCGCTAGTCTTAAAGAATGATTAGGGTAAATAAGGATTGTAAGTCCCTACGTTTTCCCTGAACAGTAGGTATAAGATAAGGCTCTGTGAGAGTTTAAGTAAAGCACTTGGCATTCGGTGGGATTGTGATTCAGCAACTCTCGATTTAGAGATAAAAAATTGAGTGCCTAGCACGAACAACTTGCGAAAAAGTATTCGTATCGACGAGCTGTCATTTGGATGAAATTACAAATGATTTCTCATACAACTGACAGATGAACGTTGCGAATACTTTTTCGATAGTCGTTCGTGCTAAACCCTCTGATGCTATGAAAAACGTAGTAGCAATAAAACACACAATTACAAAACTTCTTCTTTCGCCCGGGTGACTCTGATCTGACCCCTCAGATTTACGAGAATTTTAAAGCCAAATATAAAAAATTACAAAATATAAAAGCACCTAAATTAATATCAAAATATTATAGTGAATGTGTTACGTTGCGTTGTGTTTGAATAAAATAACTTTGACAAGAGTAAACAGATGATCACACTTGCTAAGAAGCGTTTGAAACGTTGGATAATACATTTAAAGAATAATCGTGTATGAATCCAGCGAAAGTTGTTTTATTTAAATGTGTGATACTCGCCTTTATAAAATCAAATATAATATTATGATGTTTTTCAGATACTGTTTTGATTAACTACAAATAGATACAAATATGTATATGTTTTAAATGGGACATTTCACGTGAAGCGGACAGGGAAAAAAAATTGAGGTTCTGAAAATCGACCACATACGGCCCATTTGTACTTCTAGTAGGTATGAATGTGTACGCAAAATATTTTTTTTGTATAGTGTATATTTACCAAGTTATAGGTTTCAAAAGAATTGTCGTTGATTGGTACTACAATTTTTCGAAAGTAATTTTTCGAATATAACAAATCTACTATAAAATATTTTACATAGCGATACATATTAAAAATATACTGTTCTTTTTGACAGTAAAAAAAAATTTAAAAATTTAAAAAAAATGAATGGCCAGAACCGGAAGTAAACTTTTCAAACCAGAATTACAGTCACTTCGACCAATTTTTTTTTATTTTTTTTTTCTTTCAAAATATAGCTTAAATGATAATGAAAGTACACTAGAAAATTTAAAATGGGATCTCTATTAGTTTAGGAGATACGTTGAATAATATACACCCGCGTCGCAAGGGGCGTCATATGTAGCGCTTGCAAGGTTGAGCAGTTTGCGCGATATTGCAACTTTATTAATATTTTATATCGTTTTAGCGTATATTTAACCTCATTTAATGATATGAAATAAGTTTTATTAATATAATATAATATAAATATAACTACATAATACAAATATAAGTTAATAATATATTATAAAGAAAAAACGTTTTTGGAGCAGTAGAAAAGTTTTATTATTTGCGAAACGTGACTAATAGCGCCATCTGTTAGTAACGTGTAGTACTTTTTTTGTCTCAGATAGAGTCAAACGGTCAAAAAACTATCTACAAGAAAGAGATAGAAATATGACGCCTAGCGGTTTCGTAACTCAAACTTTAGTGTTGCTTTAACCGCTCAGCGACTTGTGCACGTTTTAATCTGTGACAGTTGTTATTATTAATGGCGCCGTACGGTGATCGATGTTTTAACCCATTTCACTTGGTACTTCATCGAAAATTTAAAAATTTAAGGAAAATATCTAAATGTTTAGCTCAAAAGTGGAGTATTTCCCAAGATCTTTACGTATGTGCCCCCTGCAGGAAACGACTTTTGACTGAATCTCCTCCAGTAGCTAATGAAGACATTGTGCAATGCAGTCAAACATCTAGTGAACCTTCGCAAAACATTGAAGATGAACCGTTTATTCCCGAAGATAAGTTTAAACATATTTCCACCCAAACCGACACATCCATAGAAAACGAAGAAATTTTAAAGCAGCTAAAAGAGAAATTCAATCATCCTTCTACTTCTGCTTCTATGAAGACTATGATATTAACAATAGCACCCAATTCACAGCTCCAACAACCACAGGCCTTCTTGTAAAGAGGACCAGTTCTGCCATCCATTGTAAAATTGTTAAAATTACAAAATAAACAGTTCTTGTGTTGTACCAATGTTGTTTTATTATGTTTGAACTATTTAATGACAGTAATTTATACAAGCCATTTTATTTGACGCACACCAACCGATCTAAGCAAGTGCTACATATGACGCCCCTTGCGACGCGGGTGTATATTATTCAACGTATCTCCTAAACTAATAGAGATCCCATTTTAAATTTTCTAGTGTACTTTCATTATCATTTAAGCTATATTTTGAAAGAAAAAAAAATAAATAAAATTGGTCGAAGTGACTGTAATTCTGGTTTGAAAAGTTTACTTCCGGTTTTGGCCATTCATTTTTTTTAAATTTTTAAATTTTTTTTTACTGTCAAAAAGAACAGTATATTTTTAATATGTATCGCTATGTAAAATATTTTATAGTAGATTTGTTATATTCGAAAAATTACTTTCGAAAAATTGTAGTACCAATCAACGACAATTCTTTTGAAACCTATAACTTGGTAAATATACACTATACAAAAAAAATATTTTGCGTACACATTCATACCTACTAGAAGTACAAATGGGCCGAATGTGGTCGATTTTCAGAACCTCACTTTTTTTTCCCTGTCCGCTTCACGTGAAATGTCCCAAATATCAAAAGTAATTAATGTCAATTACAATGAAAGGTATTTAAATTTCTTGCTGTATACAAGGTTTTTTAACTTTTTATAATTAGAATTGTGAGATTAAATGATATTTTATATCAAATACTACTTAAATCATAAAATATATTAGTGAAACAGATAAACCGACAAATAAAAAAGGCTAGATAATAGATATCTATAAAAAAAATAATGTCACACTAAAACATTATTACGTCGCGCATAGATAATATTTCTTTAATCTGAAACGCTTCAAAAACCGTGTGTTAACTATTATTTTAGCTGTATAAACTAAAGAGAATTCAAAGTCTTCGCAACTCCCGAATCCCGTCGGGACTATACGTTTGTCATTGTCTGTAAAAGGTTTCCGTATGTCTTATGACTTCAGGAATCACAGGAGGATTATTATTCTGACCGGATAACGAACCACCGTTAATAAATCGAAAAAATGTGAGGTGTACGCGAACTTCGGTTTCAGTCTATATATTTCCGAATGCTCAAAGTAAAAAAATGCTTGATAACGAATCATTAATAATTAATTGATCTCCTTTGGCTCAGGTGACACCTACCATCAAGTGCACCTCACGCCTGCCTGTCGATATCTATACTAATATTACAAAGCTGAAAGAGTTTATCGAGGAAGGCTTTGGGCTATATAACATCACGCTGCGACCAATAGGAGCGAAGCATCAGTGAAAAAGAGAATCAGAAACGAAAACGGGGAAAATTATCCATATTTGAGGGCCTCCGTTGCGTGCGCTGCGTCAATCGTTCAAGTTACCCAAAAGATATATATTAAAGAATTATTCCTCTTTAAATTATCTAAAAAAATGTCCGGGACAGTATATGTCTATCTTTTAAGATTGACTCATTATAACCTTTTTTATGGTAATCAAATTTGGTAAAAATATCTTTTACGTAGAAGTACTTCAAAATATATTCTTTTAAAAACTTCTTAATCGCGATCATAATAACAGAAATTGACGCGGACAAGTTGGGGGCAACAGCTAGTCTAAAATAAAGTGTGCGACGAGAGAAGCACTACTGTAGTACGTACCCTGCGCGCTGTCCTGTGAGCGACTCCAGGAATGTGAAGAAGGCCACCTCGAGGGATGCACTGCTGGACACTCCGGCGCCCATGGGCACGTCGGACATTATCAGTGCATCAAAACCACGAACAGGCACTGTAAAAAAGAACAGCATAATATTGTGTAGCATTTCCAAGAATTTGAAGTCGAGCGTTAGTGTATTCTATGGTTAGTTAGTGCTTAATACGTGGGCTGTTATTCGATTCCCTATTGGACTAAATGGTTGTATATCTAATATATAAAATTCTCGTGTCACAGTTTTCGTTGCCATACTCCTCCGAAACGGCTTGACCGATTTTTATGAAATTGTTTGTGCTTATCCGGTATCTATGAGAATCGGCCAACATCTATTTTTCATCCCCCTAAATGTTAGGGGTAGTCCACCCCTAATTTTTTATTTTTATTTTTTAGACAAAATTTTTAATTTCTATTTTTTTATGATACAACATACAAAAATACATACAACCCCTGCTTTTTTTTGTCAAAAATCAGACCCGTGCGAAGCCGGGGCGGGTCGCTAGTATTTCTATAATAATACGATTGCATAATATGTACTAGTTATGTCTAACCACGAGTATATAACTGCAAGGAATGTTCAAACATTAATTACATAATATCGTTCATATACTGTTAGATGAATAAGATTTCAGTTTTTGTTTTTTGCTCAAAATAGATCGATAGTGCACTATTGATTACCTGTGGCTAAAATTCTCATATTTGTATACGTCATATAGGTAAGCTACATGTTCATCTGTTGATATCAAAATCGAATAAATTTTGATACTAATTTCGCTTCGAACAAAATTAGTTAGATATTTTAATTAAAACAAAAATCTGCATTATTTCCATTTAATTTTGTTTATTTGTATACGAATATAAATTGTAAATTATATCCCTGTCTAGATTTCCCTTGTGACAATTAAATTGTTTCCAAAAATTCAAACTATTGGATTTAATCCAGTTGACTCCATTCTGGAATATTCAAATTCATATAGCGAAATAAAATATCACAAACGGCTGCGATACCGGAAGGTATATGCTGCTACTGAGAAAACATGACTAGAAAATAGGTAATTAGTAATTACTTGAAATGCAGTATTTATCCTAGTAATTACAGCATACTCAGTGACTTTCCTTTTTTGTTCCTTAGACTCAATCTATGTATTTCTATCGTGCGGAGACGCAATCACAAACAACTTGCAAGTATCATCAATTTGTCAGTTAGAAATAATTTGAAATTGCAAACAACTGTTAAATTGATTCGAAAACTTTCTTAAAAATTGTTTCTGCTTAGATCTAAGAAAATAAGTAAGATCGGTATGTGACAAAAAGTTATTACTTTAATTAGTCCAAGTTAATTTTAATTTTTATGGGAATGTTTTAGTGCTTCTGTCAAATTATACGCGTTTGCAATGTCAACATTTTGCACACGCGTTTACTGGCATCGCAGTCGCAATGTAGCGACGATATAACGCACGTTTATAATATTAAAAAAAACGATATGATATTATCTACATTCGTTTTTTAAAACGATAATCTCAACTATGAAATCCCCAGTGTGCGTAAATGACTAGACTGCATATTTTAAAACTAGTTAAAAACAGTAGGTATTTAGAACAATTAATCGAAAGTATATCATTAAGAATAATATTAACGTCACGATTTCACAAGTACATCGAGATTTGCCAGCCGGGCTAGCATGACCGCCACGAGATATATCTCGCGCGAGAGAAGACAAACTAAGATGTTAAATATCTCGATATACTATATCTCGACATCGACAATTTTGATAGAAAGATATCTCGATCGACAAATGTATCTATTTTTGATATTAAAAGTCGAGTTTTAAGTGTAATTGTCATATTAGACCCGAAAGAAATAAAGCGATAGTCGATTGAAACACGAGAAAACGGTAGACAAAATTTTGTCGCGCTTGTCATGCTAGGCCGGCTGGACAGACATTATTTAGTTGTCAAAGCATGCCTTCCAGTGCGAAATAAAAGGATCAAAAATATTTTATTTATTATTAACACTAGTCTACGCTAGTGTATCAACATTGGAATTTAAAAGATACAATGTGGGTGTGAATAGAGAAGTTTTAAATAGTTGGCATTTTGTTTTTTCTAAATTTAATTTTGTTAAGTCGCTAATTGTTTGTATGTGTGGGTCCCGTGACTTAACGTCGTTAAATTTCGCCGAAACCTTTTCTGTGATTTAACCATGTAAGAAGATAGTAAGAAAACGAACACCTACCCACTAACATATACAACACCCGATAATTTGTAGGTGTGGCCTTAGACTATTAAACTCTTAGGCTCTTTTGTTTTTAATGTCTTATTAAAAAAAATTGCACCCCTAAATTTCTCTCCCCTTTGAGGTACAAACGATTGAAAAAGCGTTACAAACCGGGTACAAAAGAGCCATACCTTATAGGTTAACCCCATCTTAAAATAAATTCTCATGTCCCCTAGTCCTATGTGCCCTGGCCGACCGAAACAATATTTTTTTCCCGGGATTCGAACCCGTAACCACCGATGCTAAACACAACGCATACCATAGAATCATGGAGGCGATCATCACCATAGGCCACGTTTTATTTTCTATTTAGTTCTGTAGATGAATTCTATGAAATTACTATGTTAATTTAAAATTTACCTAGAAAATTAGCAAGGACGCCCTTAACATAGTTAGCCCAAGCAGGCTCTCCTGGTTTCAGAGTCCCTGATGATGGAGCCACGAAGCTGGTCTTCAACTCCTCACCGCTGGCAAGGATGGAGTGGACCCTACATTCCTCCAGATTGTTATATGCTCCTACAACGATCGTGGTAAAAGGTAATGCCTGCAGACATAAAAATAGAAGGCATTCAACCATTTAAACCCAAATAAATCATTAATTTATTAGGTACTATCAGACCCAATAGACTTCTGCCCGAATGTTGGCTTCAAAAATAAAAAAAAATATACCTAGATTTGAACTACTTCTATTATATAGATTTGCAGTGGACATCAATTATTACAAATAAGCTATAAGCGTGCGTAACGTGAGCTGTCAATTGCGGAAGATGGCGGAATTCCGAAGCTAATTTATTTTAAAATAAATTTTCTGCATATATTTTTTTCCTTAATTTTCCGAAAATTTTAATAGTTATCCTGTTATTCGGGACAGACGAATCTAACAAATAAGAGATCATCAAAATTGGTGCAGCCGTTCTTGAGTTATAAATAATTTATTAACATGACTTTGTTTTATTTAATAGAAGATATAGAATAGATTTACACTAGTTAATGCTAGTCTGTCGACATTTGACATTAAAAAAATACAAAATAAAAATGAGAAAATAATCACAAAGTTAAATTCCGTTTCGCAATCATGACCTTCGAGAGTTTTGACCTAGAGGGTCACACGGTACAAACACCCCCAAATGCAGTGAATCAGTAAATCAATGAATTAAATATCAGTGTAGACTGTACACAATACACAGAATACTGATAACAGTTGGGACGGATCAACAAACGCTCGATTCCTGACGAAATTATCAAATGACAGTAATTATCACTGAAATGAGATTTCAACAAGTAAAACTATTTTAATATACTATATTAATAATTGGAAATAATAGTGCAATGATATTATTTTTGACCACTTATTTTCCCCCCTGACGAAATATCCCGCCCGATTCCATTTGTGATTTTTTTTTTATGTTAGATATCGACAGACGAGCACGAGGTTCACTTGATGGTAGGTGATACCTCAATCACAGAATATCAGTCAATGATACGCTGTCGACTCACCTTTTACTTCGACCATTCGAAAATCTGGTATGATCGGTGGTTCGTTACCCGGTCGGAATTGCGATATTCCTCCCACCCGTTCAATGCCCGAAGTTACCAGACGCTTACAGAAAACCCACGATCCATCGGGCATATTGCGCGTTTCAGTTTTCGTCTATGGATTTCAAAATGCTCGAAGTAAAAAGGTCCCGTGCTCCGTCCCGTAGGTCGACAGCGCATCATTAACTGATGTCCTGTGGCTGAGGTATCACCTACCATCAAGTGAACCTCGTGCTCGTCTGTCGATATCTAACATAAAAAAATTAACGCACTGCACGTGTTTTCCCCTACTGCTTTTGCGTTTTGTCAATCGTCACGTGCCAATATTGAAATTTTGGAAAGGACATTTGAATATTTCAATATTGGTTCTATAAACACCGAACGTGTTTTAATCTATTAGGACTATAATCTGATAAATTAACGCTAAGACAACCATTAATATTAGATAACAAAGTACTTTGTATTGTGTATAGATGCCGTGGTACTATTAGGATTTAAAAGATTTTATTTAGCTTCACGTGTTTCGGAGTTTATAACTAATTATAACAAGTTCAATTTGTCCACTTCCCAGTAATTGCTTTTGGGCTGTTTTTCTTTATTTAAATCCTTATAACTAGATAGAATTATCATGCCAGCTTCATAGAAAGGTTCAATAAATTATTCATAACCAGACAGCTGTCACCGTAAATTCTGCTTAATGCTAAAAAGTATTAGAAACGTGGGGATTAATACTACAATTAATAAATTGCGTTATAATCCTGTCTTTTATTAACGCGAGTATCACACATTTAAATAAAATACTGTATACCGGATTAAAACGCGATTTATTATTTAAATTATTTATCCCGACGTTTCGGATGCTTTTCAGCAACCGTGGTCGCGGGAGACTGAAAGATGACAGTTGTCTTATATTATTAGTAAATGTAAATAAAATATTATATATAAAATATATAAATAAAATATTATATATATATTATTATATTATAAAATATTAGAAGCATTTAATATTAGTAATATTAGTAATTTAATATGTATTATTTTTTATTCACGTTCATAGGTGTACATTGTGTTACCTAAATTAATAGATTATATTTTTTTAATTTAATTGAATTAAATATGGCAACTTTGTGACATTTCAAATATAAGACAACTGTCATCTTTCAGTCTCCCGCGACCACGGTTGCTGAAAAGCATCCGAAACGTCGGGATAAATAATTTAAATAATAAATCGCGTTTTAATCCGGTATACAGTATTTTATTTAAATGCGTTATAATCCGGTAATAGTTATGTACATTTCTTAAGATGAATTTGTTAACAAAACCATTTTGAAATGTTGTTTGGTACAATGGTTAAACTGTTGCATTGCCACCTATGGCTCGGTTTTCAACTAGGATTGCCACCTTTTTTTTGAAGAAATATAGATATTATTAATCATGTATTTTTCTATATGCATTTGTTATTGCTCTTCGCTTTGGCTATTAACTGTAGGCCGAGTAGGCCAGGGCCTAGAGCGGCAAAATTTCGGGGGCGGCAGAATTCTTTGAACTCAAAACTTCAACGGAAAAATTACAGTCAAAAGACAATTTCTGAACAACACTCCATTGTTACTCACAAGTGAAATCTGTATGCATGTATCTAACACTAATTGAGGTAACTTGATCATTTACAGACCTTCCATATATTTTACTTTAATTAAATTCTTCTATACCATTCAATTCTTCATGCTTTAGGTTTAGTTTTTATTTGAGTAGGGGGGCGGAACACTTTCAAATCCGCCCATGGCTATCAATTATATTATATCAGTCCTTCGATCATGTATCAGTCTTAGAATTATGCGTTTCGTTCTGAATTTCCACGTGCTGCGCTATGGGTGTTTTAATACTTTCAGTCAGAGTTGAATTAGGGATAAAAATATAGTTCTATTCGTAAAATATAGTACAATTCTATACCAACCCTACCGCTAGACTCATTTGTTTATAAATTATTTTTTGATTTCAATACACAATTTTGTTTACAACTGGCAACTTCAAACATTAAACGTGAAGGAAAAATCACGTACGCAATCGTGCGTCGATAGAAAAGCCGTGAAGTGTAAAATGTGGGTTTCTTTTTGAATCTATGTATTTCCGAATATTCCAAATGCTGGAACTCAAATTAGTTCAAACGTTTCACTAGTGTCATGTGGCCGAGGTACCTCACTTACCACAAAGGAACCTTTACGATCGTCTATCGTATAGATAAAACTCTAACTGCGGAATAACGAAACGATAATTAGAACTTCTCTGAATATATAGCTATCGTTCATTTTACGTATGCTTAAGATAGGGTCAACAATACTTTTAATTCTGTGTTCGCAGTTTTAAGTAGATACTCAATAGCTAATCAGTATTATTGCTGATTAACTATAGAGTATTCAACCATATTATAAACAGTCGCGGGACTACCATACAAGCCCAAAAGCTCGGCTTATCAATTTTAACGTCAAACGTTTTTATATATAACTTAAATAATCGTATAAGCTATATGTATATAAGTCATATACATATAACTTATACACATATGACTTATAACTTAACGATATTAACTTGCATATAACTTGTACGATGTACTTTAAGGGCATTATTATTTTTCATTTCATGGTTGCATTAATAGGACAAGCCGGGCTTTTGGGCTTGTATAGTGGTCCCGCCTCTGATTATAAATGTAAAAACGTCTTTCTCATATTTTTTTTCAAAAAAAGAATTAGTTTAAAAAAACAAACCACAGGTAGCACGAATCCCTCGCAGTAGTCCACATGTTCACCGATGAGATTAACGCGTCCCGGCGCGCTGGCGGCCGCGACAGGCTTGCGGTCAAATATCGAAGTGAACTTGGCCTTTGCCTGCTCAAATAGTGCTTTTTCACCCGTTGCTGTCACTTCACACATCTAAAATGTTATAATTAAATATTTTTTTTATATTATAAAGCTGAAGAGTTTGTTTGTTTGAACGCGCTAATCTCAGGAACTACTGGTTCGAATTGAAAAATTATTGTGTTGTGTTGGATAGTCCAATTATCGAGGAAGGCTTTAAGCTATATAACATCACGCTGCGACTAATAGAACCAAGCAAGTAAAAAGTGAAAAATGTTGCAAAAACGGGGAAAATTATCCATATTTGAGGGCTTCAACGGTTACGGCGTAAACGGTTCAAGTTACCCAAAAAATATTTATGAAATAATTATTCCACTTTAAATGATCTAAAAAATGTCCGGGACAGTATATGTCTATCTTTTAACATTGATTCATTATAACCTTTTTTGTGGTAATCAAATTTGGTAAAAATATCATTTACGCAGAAGTACTTTAAAATATATTATTTTAAAACCTTAATCGCAATCATAATAACAGAAATTGACGCGGACGAAGTCGCGGGCATCAGCTAGTCTTTTATATACCGCCTTTGTGGCACAGTGGTATACGTTCCGATTAGCACGTAGGTCCTGGTTTCAAATCCTGGGAAAACAATATTTTCCAATGTATCTTCCCCATTCTCAACTCAAATTAATTCTATCATAATATAGATTCGTTTCATGGGGAAACACTATCCGTTTCAATAATAAATTTTTCGCATTTAATAAGTATCTATATTGTATAAAGTTAAGAATAATTGGTGTAATAAAGAACATTTACAATGTTTTATTTTTATAATATTGTCTTTTATTAACGCGGGTATCAATAAAATACTTTAAAACGCGATTTATTTTCTTAGATTACGATGTTTAATTATTAATACATTATAAATTAAGATAGTTAAGTTAGTTCCTTTAAGCTGTGAGTCCCCAATATTTGTATTTCATAGACCGCTTGCACTGTTTATCTATTTTGGAGTGATCTACTAACCTTATATAGATTTTTTTGCAGCCCTATGTTGTAACCACATGACTTATGTATAAACGGGACAGGCCTACTGTAACTGCGTATGTAGCCTTGCGGTCGCACTTTGATCCGTAAGAGCATACGTCCCGGGTTCGATTCCCAGGGTGGTCATTAAGTGTTTCTCGCTTTTAAGAGTGTGGAAATGGTTGGTGATTAAAGTTTGAGAACTTGAGGGTTGTTTGACGCGCGGAAGGGTTGATAACATAAACATTGGTGGAAGTTTGAAACCTGTGTAAAAAGGCACGTAAAGTGGAAAACTAACACTAGTGGTGAGTCAACAAGTTTGACTAAAAATTCGTCCCGCGGACTCCTCCCATGTTGAGCATGTGAAGGATGCACAAGCGGGACGAGGAGGGGGGCCGTTTGACCTGACCGCCGGGTGCTCGCGGCCGCGGCAGTACGCTATAGCGATCCCGTGGGCCTCATTATGGCGGCTTGAGGGGTGAGGGGATTTTTTTTTAGGCCTACAACTGTGTTCCTACAGTCAGTTGCTTACAGACCACCAAATGCACCGGAGTATTGATATTGACATCCTCTGTAGCATTGACGCGCTCAACTTGTAACTCGCTCTAAATAAATATACAATGTATTGGATCTCTGCTTCCATTTTGACCATCGTTATTCAATTACCGTTTCATAACCGAGCCGCACACACTTACCTGCCGGCCTAGCATGACCGCCACGAGATATGTCGCGGACGAGAGAAGACAAACTAAGATGTAAGATATCTCGATATATTATATCACGACATCGACAATTTTGATAGAAAAGATATCTCGATCGACAAATACATCTATTTTCGATATTAAAAGTCGAGTTTTAAGTATAATTGTCATGTTAGACCCGGAAGAAATATAGCGATAATCGATTAAAACACGAGAAAACGGTCGACAAATTGTGCCGTGGTTGTTAGGCCGGTAGATTGTTCTTACGGTTCGTACTTTCTTCTCCGTTACGAAATGTTTCAACAATCGAGTTTCGAGCTATCAACCCTATCTTAAAATTTACATTGTTCTAATTAGAAAATAACACTTTTATGTATCGTAATATCAAAAGCTGTCTCTAATTACCCAGTTCTTAAAATAAATTAAAAAAATATATTTTAGTGAATTTTGTGGCTGCTGTATAATAATAATACATAGTTTCGTTTAGTAACGGTTTGTATTTAAAGGTGTGATTTCTAGTATTAAATAATAATGTTAATGTGTTTTTTATAACTTACCCTCAATATTATGTATACCACAATTATTATAAAATATTTTTTAAAGCACCAATGTCACGTTCGAGCGCACATTACTACGTTATCGCATGTTATGAATTACACTTATTCAAACACAATTAAGGCCAGTACATAATGGCAGTTTATCTTAATTTTGAGATAGATATTCACAGTCGTAAGAGCACTTGAAAAGCACTCGCTTAAAGATATAAAAGCTAGGTGGATGGAAATTTTTACCAAGTTTTTTAAATATATTTTCTTATTTTTTTGATACCTTATATTTTTGCAATAAAATGTTTAAGATGCATATTATGTATAAACGAGAATTACTACCGGGATGATGAACAATATGGATCATACTGATTTTTTGAGAACATTTTTTTTTAAATCTACCACCGGTTCGAAATGTTACTAAGTTTAGAAATCAAAATAAAATATAGACCAAATAAATAAGTATATATTATAAAGCATTCTATGTAAAAACATGTGAAGTAGAAATAGATAAGTACCTATGTCAAATCTATGTGGCAGTTCGAAACTATTTATGTTATTTCTTACATTTGTGTGATAAAAAAAGAAATATTTTTATAACCGATTCTAGAAAATATTTTTAAAACAGTAGGTAAGCCTCTTTATTAACAAAACCCTTAGTGGGACACATTATATTAAAAGACAATCTTGCGTTTGAATACAGAAAACCTTCCCTTCAGAAAATTGATGACAAACAATAATGGTTGTTTTTTCCATCTTTAAATACAATCGACCTACATTTTTTTTCTTCTAGTATTCGTAAATTCATAGACTGAATCCCCACAATCTGTACTCAAACAGAATTTCAATATTCCTCCCACCCATTCGTTACTCGAAGTGGCTAGACGTACGGTATAATATGCAATGCGAATCAGAAAGTTATTTCATCCCTCATTTACATGCAACTGCAGCGAATATTGATGTGACTAAAGAAGTGGGTAGTACATAATATTATGTAAACGCGTCACAGTCCTTGCGCTTTGACGTCACTCACATTCGCGCTACCGAATGCGTCAAATAAGTGAAAAATACTGCCACAGATATAATATTATTGTCTTTTATTAACGCGAGTATCACACATTCAAATAATGTCCGTGAATTTAAAGCATTCTAGAAGTTTTCTATAGCGTTCTACCAGCGCAGTCTTCGATTATAATCTTATGATCTGTATTTGGGCCTTTTGTAATTACTACACTCCTACATACTATACACTCCTATGCCACAATATATTTTTAGAAAAGTTTCATCAAAATCCGTTCAGTAATAGTTTCAGTTACATTATTACATATTTTTAATTAAAAATATCTTACCACCATGTTTCAGATCTTCAAATGAGTTTACTATATACAAAGAGATATTAACGAAGACTGGTAAAACTTAAAAACTGTTGTATAAATTGAATTATTAAAGTTGTCAAGGTAGGTAAGCTTCAAACTCAAGGATTGTTACACATAGATATTGATAAACCGGTCAACTCGTTATTTTGAATCAAATCCTTGTTGGAACTCAGGATGAACATCTGTCGCTGAAAGATGAGTTTTAACAAAAAAAAAAACTTCAAACTGGACTGTGAGAACAAAACCGTGTGTGAATATGTCCAGACATCAGCATTTTAAGTAGAACAACACAATAATTGGAGACAATTCAGTAATTGGAGACAAAAGCGAATAACCTCTTTGAGATCCACGGTCATAGGAAGCTGAAATCGTATTTGAGTATAACAATCATTAATAGCCCTTTCGCTTTTCTATATTTATGTAGTTTGGGAAAACGTGGGTATTGGTGGCGTAAAAGATACGCATATCTTCCTACTAGCATTGTAGACGTTTTTTGAACATTGTACCACTCCCTTAAAAGCTCATGAGGACTTTGATAAAAGTACTAGATTAAGTGGACATCATATCACTGATATCCTGCAGCTGAAGTCTCAAGTTCTTCAGTAGACGTCTAACATAAAAGACCTTATCGTTTTTCTCAATACGTAGGTACATGACAAGTGTATCTCATGAAGACGTTTCTTGTAATACACGTGTATGGTACGCCTTACTGCTTCAGTATTTTAATCTTTTAACCGAATTCAAGCTTAATCAATCAATCAATCATAACTTGGAAGATTGATGAGACTCTCAATTTTCTTAATAGGAATTACCCTTGAACGTCCTCAAAAATTATATTATCTTGTTTTCAAAAGTCCTACAAATGCGTCATTGCTTAACTGAATACTGACCTTCACATTTTTACATTTCTGCCTCCTTTATTGGTGTCAATTGGAAAATGATGCAGCCGAATTGGCTCGTTACCGCGTTGCGTAGTATCTACCTTGCGGTCCGATGGGACGCCGCGCCGCGGCCGGTGCGAATCCCGCCGGGACAACATGTTTATAATTTTCGTACACTGCTTCTGTCTACTCTCCCGATATCTGGGCACTTCAGGTATTCAAACGGCTTAATTGTGACCGGGTTACGAACCACTATTCATAAATGGAAAAGCAGTGAAGTGGATATCGCGCGTTTCAGTTTCAATCCATAGATTTCCGAATTGCAGTAAAAATATATCGATAGCATCATTGACTTATGTTCTGTGGCTGAGGTATCACTTACCATTGAGTGAATGTCGATATCTACATCTACACTAATATAATAAAGAGGAAAGATTTGTATGTTTGTAACGAATAAACTCAAAAACTTCATTTATCGCTACATAGCTATTTCTTCCAGGCAACCTGTAATGTGGAAAACTAATTTGAAATAACTTTAGCCGATCGCAAATAAGATAGTCTAATTATTAAAACATAAACAAATTGTAAATATTACAAATTATAAACTATTAAATTATTTGTAACAAAATTATGTTTATTTATATAATATTCAAATAGCATACTTTTAAAAGGCTAAAGAGTTATAATAAAAAGAGACTTCCAAAGATTCTTTATAAAATTATATTTAATACATAACTTTTGCATGTATAAAATCAATAATTGTACAAATAAACTAACCTATAAGTAGGTAATCTTCGCGTCCAGTCTCAATTTAAAATTACGAAATTCTAAATAAACGTATCTTAGAAAATTTAGAGGTTAATATTGTATTTTATTAACGCATTTAAATAAAATACTTTATAACATATTAAGACGCGATTTATTATTTATGCCGACGCTACGGATGCTTTTCTGCAACTGTGGTCGGGGCAGACTGATAAATAATATATGTATATCGCGTTTTAATACATTATAAAGTTTTTTATTTTAAAAATATTGAGGTTATTTAATCTGTATTTGAGTGTATTATTTTGTGAGCTGTCTAGAGTCTGATCCAAGAAATAAGTCTCACGGACAATATAATAAATAGAGTGTCCATGGAGTTTCTTGCCGGTTCTTCTCCATGAGACCCACTTTTTGGAACCGTGCAACTAGACGTTTCATAAGAGCCTGCAAAGGCCTATTTGAAACAAAAAACTTTTGATTTATACGTTTGTTGTCGTTGTAAGATGTTACTGTTTTAAAGATTATTATTGACGTTTTTGTATTTATTGTAGTCGCAAATTGTAGACTTCGCTACAAACCGGACTCTCTAAAGACTCATTATGAGCACAGCCTAAACAAAAGTAACGTTATCAACCGGTCAGACTCATTGTTTATTGCCCCTTGTATTAGATAAGGTTTATCTATTGTAAAACTATATACACGGGTTATTAAACAAGTTAGTGGGTATATTGAGATGCTGTAAAGATATCTCATATCTCTTTTTAAACCGCTATCTTTTTATTTGCCGCAATCCGACAACTACACAGTGGAAGTAGGTTTGTTTGTTATCTATCTTTTACGGCATCATAACAGAAGAATATTTCGATGCCTCCCGAGAAAGTTGTGGTAAACAACAATGTTAGTGTTTTATTTTTTATATAAATACCCATTGACATAGTATTAAATGATCGAAGGATCGAACCATTTATTTTTTTATGACTTTTTTTCCGTTTTTGTTAAACAGTTTTGCGGTCCGGGTTGTAAATCATAACTGACTAGAAGTTGTCTATTAGACTTTGAAGATACCCCAGTTATAATTTTCTCCTCTCATCTCACTATGTTGCGTTGCACTCTACTGATCGTAGACATACGTTTTATATTCCATTTTATAGCTATTTATTAAAAAAATATTATTACATCAGACATTTACGATAAAACCAGGCAAATCTATACAAATATATCGCGCTGTTACGTTCTCTTTCAAGTACTCATCTTAAATAATGTGGATTATTCTATTAAAAATACGATATAATAATAATTATTATCGGTCAGGTTGAATTACTTTCTTAATTATGAAGTATGATGTGTTTTTTAGGTCAATGGTTGTGAAAATCTGAGTTATTCAATCTCAATAGTATGTGTAGATAGATATCTAATATCACCTAAAAGTGCTACGTGCTCATCAATAGAACAACGTAACATACTTCTAAAGGAAGGAAGTTGTGCTCTTTCTCCATAATAAAGGGTGAATCCGTGACCGTACGTGACGTAGTATTAATAGTGTCATTAGTGAGTAAAATAACATTCCTAATTTAAAAAGATTAGATCAAATTTATTGTTTTCATATTCATTTACCGATTTTTGATCCGAATATGCCGATTTTACTTGGCAATCCTACAGATTTCGCATTTGACTTTCGAGACCACTGCTTATTACTCACTGGCCGGTAGTAAGGCCCCAGTGGCTGATGTCGAGAAGTTGTATTACCTATACTCAGTCCTAGCCTTGGACTTCTTGGAGTAACTTTGATAGCGCGATTCAGAATTGCTGACGTACAGAATGTATACGAACTACTCTATTTTTGGTAGTTATGTTTTGTCATATACAGCCACATTGCTTCTCCATCTAGTTGACTGAGATTTCCATCCAATAAATCAATTTGATCTAGAGCAGGACTGTCCAAACTAGATGACCAATTAAAATGACTAAATAGATTGGGAATCGCAAAATATTTACAATTTACAAAAATCTAAATAAAATTGTAAAATTTCTAAATTTTATACAAAAAAAATAAAAAACAGAAAGATTTTGTTGGCCGCATAAGTTCAAACCGCGCGCCTCCAAAGGAAGAAAGACCATTCTTCTCGGTTAGTTACCATAGAGCAACACGGGCATAGAGCAACACGGGCCACCGGTGAACCCGGTGGCCCGTGTTGCTCTATGTTAGTTACGCTAAGATAATATTAAAGCGAGGCAGCTACATTATAATATTATAACGAAAAAGGGAGATGTATAATAACATCAGCAACATTTTGGTCGGGAAATACCCAAACGAAATCTACTCGCTACTTTTATTTTTATATGGCGTCCGACACTATCAATAACATTAATGCGCAATTCATCGTGGGCCGTGGCTGCTAAGTAATATCTAGTTTTGCGCCATATTCCACTGGATATTTTTAAGCGCGTATTTATAATACGATAAAAAAGTGCTAGAGACCCTAGAATTGTACTAGATCTAGCGACAAATCCGCTAAAATGGTAGCACTTCCCTTTCATTTTTTTTCTTATTCAAAGAATGTCATTACTAAAATATTGTTAATTGTCATATTGCTAAAATGTCATTGTGTGTTCTTGACAAATGACAATCTGTGATTGACAATTGACATGATTTGATATTGATATGTTGATGTTATTAGTTATTAGCTGATAGTCTGATACATAGAGGTCTGATACTAGATAGGAAAAATCTTTTGAGTTTTATTAATGCAATAAAAAAATACCTAATATATTGTTAATATCATGTCATTTAAGACTAAAGACGTTGTCCTATCGGCAGACCGACCGAAAACTCTTCTTATACAGAAACATTCAGACTATTTAGCTAGCTACGGATTGAACAAGGATGATTTTGAATATTGCATGACCGAATACCTTAGGATGTCGGGTATTTATTGGACCCTTACTGCTATGGAGTTAATGGGGCAATCATCAAGGTAGGACCCGGTTTGATTTTGATTTCCACTATATCTAAGATCGCGTGTTTAATTTTACATATAATACAGTAGAAATACATATAGAATAAATACAGTAGAATCAAAATTTCTGTACATTGAAAAATTGGAGAGGGGACGATTATACATAAAATTAATTTTTAGTCTGTCTGTCTGTTTGTCACGCTAATCTCCGAAGGTATTGGACTGATTTTCATATTTTAGATACATTGATTGAGCATAGTATGGGGCAATATCAAAACTTTGTTTCATCAAAATTGGATGTTGAGAAGAAAAATTATCTTAGTTTCAATGTGTAAAAGTTGAAAAACAGAAACTAGCCTTGGAAAAAGCAACAAATCATTGCTTTTTTTATGTTATCCTGTAAATACTGGTTCAGCAAATATTTAATCTATGGTAAAGCTGCATTTTAACTATTAGGTACGAAATTGTTGTACAACACATTATATATATATAATCTAAAAAAAACTGGTTCTGGATTTCCATTAGTTCAAATCCTTACATACCACTTACGCTTCCTCCAATTCATAAATAGCCTAAAATAAATCCTTTTACTGTCTATTTTCAGGATGCCAAAAGATGATATAATAGAATTCATAACATCATGTCAAGACATTGACTGTGGTGGAATATCAGCTAGTAATGGTCACGATCCACATATGCTTTACACTCTAAGTGCCGTACAGGTGATTTAAAAGACTTTGAGAAACATCTATGTAAATGCCATTAAAATTGTTTTATAGACAATTGCCCTGTAAATACAATATAATCTTGAATAGTTTAGAAAGTTTCAAGTTAATGTCCCTTTTCAAATGACAATTTTAACTTCAATCTTCATAGGATAACTTAGGCTATCTTAATAAATGATTATCTATTTTCAAGGTGCTAGCAATGTATGATAGATTAGATGCTATTGATGTAAATGGAGTTGTAAGATTTGTATCCTCAATGCAACAAGAAGATGGCAGCTTCTACGGTAACCATTCAAAAATATTAAATTTACTTTAAATACTAGAATTAAGTTAATATCAAATTTTCTTAATCTAATGCACTATTAGTTGTCATACCGGCAACACCATGATTTACGTCACAGTAGTTTGATTACTGAATAACACTGGCCTCACAAAAGTGCAGTAAAGAAGTGTTGTTCCACTCTGTGACTTCAAGTGAGAACTGCCTTATATTATTCGGTATACTGAAGCTAAAATTACTCAGATTTTATACAAGTAAATTCTTGAAACTGATCAGTACCAGTGTCTATATCACTGCATCGTGGAATTTCCTTAGTGATCTCCATAGTTTTAATTGGTTCTCACAGATGTTAAGTTTGAATTCAAATTAAATATTCTGCTATGAGGAAATCTATACAAGGAAATTTTACCCTAAGAATATTTCTGGAATTAAAGTAACAATACTTTGTATCACAGGTGACAAATGGGGTGAAGTAGATACAAGGTTCTCATTTTGTGCTGTGATGACTCTGTCACTGCTTCACCGGCTTGATGCCATTAATGTGAACAGGGCTGTGGACTTTGTGCTTAGTTGTATGAACTTTGATGGTGGCTTCGGATCTAAGCCTGGCTCAGAAAGTCATGCTGGTAAGTTTATAAGTATGTTTTCATTATTTTGTTTTAAAATCTGCCTGCATAGCATTGCTTTATACTATTAAATCATTTGTTAGGTTTAATATACTGTTGCGTGGGAACACTATCCATATGCAAGCGAATGGATGCGTTGAAGGCGGACGAGCTAGCTTGGTGGCTGTGCGAACGGCAGCTGCCCAGTGGTGGACTTAATGGCCGACCCGAGAAACTCCCAGACCTGTGCTACTCTTGGTAAACATGAATTGTTTTGTTGATTTTGATATGGTTTTCCCTAATAACTTGTTGACATGCTAGGAAGTAGATATTGCGCGATCCCGAATGCTTCAAATCACATTTTTAATCATTAATGATTGAAGTTCATTATTATATGTATAAAATTCAAAGTAAAACTAAGAAACAGTAATTATTAGTTATTATTTATTATTATTATAATTTTCGCCCATAGGGCAGGCTAAAGTCTTTCGAACATACCGCCTAGTCTTACGTTATATTTTCCTTATATCTTTCTTTAATTATGTCTTACGTTAGTTCCCGCCATTTTTCTTGTAATTTTTCTTCATGAATTATTATTAGTTATTAATTTTTTGTTTTTAATTTCTTTTTTATTTATCAGGTGGGTCATGGCATCGCTATCAATGTTAAATAGAATACATTGGGTGGACAAAGATAACCTAGAGCAATATATCCTCGCATGTCAAGATTCAGAGACAGGAGGCTTCAGCGATCGGCCAGGAGATATCACAGACCCTTTCCATACTTTATTCGGCTTAGCAGGCTTGTCATTACTAGGCAATTCCAGTATAAAACGGGTTAATCCAACGTATTGCATGCCTCAAGAAACCATAGATAGGTTGAGGCTGGAACCACAAATATTACATATTTAGCTTTAAGATAAAAATATATCAATTAATTTATATGAAATATAATATTTATGCATTTTAGTTGATTTTATTTGATTATTTAAGTTTGGCCCATACCATTTTAATAGGTAAAAAAATATCATTCCATATTTTTAAAATATGGATACAGTATGTACTACAAAGCTATAGTTATTTCTTTGTAGTACATTAAAATCTTATTTTAAAGCAATGTATAATTTTACATCAATAATTAGCGATCCTGCATTTAAGTATGACTGATGAGTTGATGACATAGGTTATTAGAGGTGGCAAAAACATATCTTTGTTGAGATTGTATCTTTTGTATCTGAACATGTCTACTGATGACATAGGTTATTAGAGGTGGCAAAAACATATCTTTGTTGAGATTGTATCTAATATTGTCTTTTATTAACGCGAGTATCACACATTTAAATAAAATACTGTATACCGGATTAAAACGCGATTTATTATTTAAATTATTTATCCCGACGTTTCGGATGCTTTTCAGCAACCGGTCTCCCGCGACCACGGTTGCTGAAAAGCATCCGAAACGTCGGGATAAATAATTTAAATAATAAATCGCGTTTTAATCCGGTATACAGTATTTTATTTAAATGAGATTGTATCTTTTGTATCTGAATCAGGCCAATGATTCGATTCAGTGAAACGCTTCATTTGTATCATTTGCATCAGTGATTCTCAGATATTCTTGAGATTTTTGCGCGATTATTTTTCTTCTTATTTAAGTCGTTTTATTGACCTTGCTTTAATAACTAAACCCCATGATAAAACAATGCAAATACCCTATCAACACATGTACTACTTAAAACATAAGTTGTGTTAATAGAAATAGATTTCTCTCATACTTTCTTTTGAGGCTAAGGACTGACAATTAGAAGTTTACTAACTGGAGTATTTAAAAATCGATTCTATGTACAGTGTAATAGTCAACAAAAAAGGAAATAAACAAACATTACGACTTTTCTCTCGCGTAACACGACTGAACAAACGCGACCCGACTTTGTCCGAAGCGCTCTGCACAATCCGATCATTCGCTCCGACGAATCACTATCTCATTCGTATCAGCAAACAATGCGTGCCGATTAAGTTCGAGATGCAATTGATGCAAATGATACACTTTTATCCGTGTTACTGATTCGAATCAGTTGATCACTTGAATGAAACGACTCAGTGAGTCGTTTCAGTAAAGAGTTACACTCCTCTATAGGTTATAGATGAATTAAGTCTTTGCCCGTTAAATGTGCGTATTAAAAAATCAGCTGTCAACTGTCAATATTTAAATTATTGTAAGCGATTAAATTCAAATAATATAAACATAACCTCTAAAATGACTAAAAAACGAAAAAGATAAGCAATCTGAAATTATTGAAGAAATCATGTCCTCTATTCACGTTTTCCAATATTTCCTCATCAGCTTAGGCGTGCATGTGTTTACCGTGTTTATTTACATTGTTTACAACACCAACTTGCTGTACTCATTTCTTAACATAGATTCAAAAAATTATGATTTTATCATAGGTAAGTGAAGATTCTCTGATCTCTGTTGTATTTAAAGTGCACTTGGATTGACCTCTGGCTTATTCTAACTGACCAGTAAATTTATCGAATCAGTTAAGAGATGGCCCCTTTTTTATTTTTTTAAAGCTTGGACATATAATATATATATACATTTTTTTCAAAAAAATTAACTTAATAGGTCTGATAAAAATGCACATTTTCTGCAAGTTATATACTTGATAATATTGAGCAATATTATTTCATACCACAAAATGTCCTTTTGTAATTTCTCATATATCCAACCATCTGCACAAAAATCATAGTCATATTGATAAAATACTTATCCAACTTCTGCTAGTATGCTTCATGGCTCGAAAATTAAAAATTGTTTTTGAATACCTTGCTTAATAAATACCATTCAGAAATATTTTGTACTAGATAATGTCCAAAGCCATGGAAAACCACTACTTATTATATAAAACAGCTTGATTTAATTTCAGTGGGATCAGGAACAGCTGGCTCTCTTATTGCACACAGGATAGCAACGGAAACCAACTTTACATTCATAGTTTTAGAAGCTGGAGGTGGAAGTAACCCTTTGTATGAGATTCCAATAATTGGTCCCATGTTGCATGGCTCAGTTTATGATTGGCAATATGAAACAGTGCCACAGGATAGTGCTTGTCTTGCTATGGAAGGAAATGTTTGTATTTACTTCTTATTCAGCTGTTGCTATTACTAATATATAGTATTCAATCTAAAATAGAATACTAGGTAAAATTTTACTCAGTTTTAAGCTTATTTCTTACCTAATTTCATAAAAAAGCATCCTGCCTGTACAAACAGACATTGGTTTATGTGTGCATTGAAAGTGAATAATTTTTTTATGGGGTTTAAACTTTTAAATTATAGTTGAAGTGTTTGAATGAACTACCTGTAAATCTTAATAACATAATCTAGCATAGATACTTTTAAGTAATTTCCATCATTGAATAGTAATAACTTGAAAAACAAACCATTCAAGTTAAAAGGTATTTAATATTATTATGTCACAAGATATAATATGTATTCTTATATTAATATAACCCTTTATATTTTACAGAAATGTAAACTGACACAAGGAAAAATTTTTGGTGGCTCATCAAAACTGAACAATATGATTCATGTCAGAGGTAACATTTCACATTATGTTCACTGGTTCCACGGTAAATATAGTGAAGACTTCATCAGGCAACAGTTTGATTTTATTGAAAATAATATCATCCAACTCAACAAACTAACATTTACTAGTGAATTAAGTGATAGCATTTTAGCGGCAGGAAAAGAACTTGGCTATGAAGAGATAGCAGAAGAGTTCAAACTTGGTTTTACTAAACCAATGGTATCACAAGTAAATGGAAAACGTTGGGCTACATCTGACAATTTGAATAAAAAACATGTTGTACTTAATTCCTTAGTAGAAAAATTATTATTAAGAAATAAAAAATGTTATGGTGTTCAGTTGTCAGATCAAAAAAGGTTTTATGCCAACAAGGGCGTAATTATATCAGCTGGTGCATTGAATAGTCCTAAAATACTGCAGTTATCAGGAATTGGACCTTCAGAATTATTAAAATCATTTGAAATTCCATTAGTTAAAGAGTTGCCAGTGGGAAAAAATTTACAGGACCATATAGGTACTGGTTTAGATTTAGTATTGTTTAATAAGTCTCTATCAATTAATGCATTTAATTGTCTAAATCCATTATATATTTTGGAGTATTTTATACAGGGACGAGGTCCTTTAACAACTGCAGGTTGTGAGTTTGTTGGATTTTTATCAACAAAAAAAAACACCCAACCTGATGTACAGTTTATGGTATTGCCAGTTGGTATAAGTGCAGATAGGGGTAGCCATTTAAGAAAAATTTTAAGGATAAGAGATGATGTATGGGAGAATTATTTTGCTAAAGTATTTGACAAGCATGCCTCTACAATATTAGCATTAATTTTACATTCGAAAAGTAGAGGTGAAGTTAACATTCAAAGTAGTGATCCATATACGTCTCCATTGATTGATCCAAAATATTTCAATAATAGAAATGATGTAAAACTCCTTATAGATGCTGTAAAATTAATAAAAGAATTCGTTTTAACTGAAGCAATGAGGTCTTCTGGTGCATATTTGAATGAAATCCCATTTCCTGGATGCGAGAAGCATATTTTTTTCTCAGATTCTTATTTAGAATGCTATATAAGGCATTTAACGTTATCTATTTTTCACCCTGTTGGTACTTGTTCTATGGGGTTGCCAGATAGCAAAAATGCAGTTGTAGATACGTCATTTAGAGTTATAGGTTTGGATAATCTGTATGTGGTGGACGCTTCAGTGTTGCCAACATTACCAAGTAGTAATATTAATGCGGCAGTCGCTATGATGGCGAGTGTATTCTTTGATTCTAATATAAGACCTAAGAAATTTTACAAAAAACAATGTCTGAGTTACCAAAAATATTTTATAGCTGAATTTATTATGCATACTTGCCCAATATGAAACATAGTGACTTTGCTTTCGTATTGCCGTAATATATCATAGAAATTATTATGAGAGTATCAGCCAACCAATTTGAAATGTATCCTCAATGTTTTGGGAACTTCGGTGTTTTGCACCATCAAGAGGCTGTACTACCTCAGCATACAATTAAATTTAGTCCCCTATCACCCCACTATGTCGCGCTAACTCAATCATGCGACGCGATTATTGTCGGACTATTGAAGTGCCGGATTAGTGAGATTCTACTGTACTTTGTTCTGAATCTTAACCTTCATAAGGAACCATAGTGTGGCTACAATTCAAATCGATTTGCTGATATGGTGAAAATTGTTTTCCTTAGATTTTTTATTGATTCTAGTCAAATAAACCCATTGAAATTGTTATCTTTAATATAAGTATATTAATTAAGAACTTCAAGTCTGAAATAAGTTATTTTAATAAAAGTCGTTTATTGTATCGTAATATTTATTTTATTGGTATCCATAAAATCAATACTATTACACTGGCATAGTGTGTTGGTAAATTGATAAAACTGAAATATAATAATAAATTAATATTATCGTAGTACAGTCGAATACACAAGTCTATAACCAAATTAATTTGTATAAAAGTTTAAATAACAAGTCTGCGTATGATGATGGACTTTTCTAAATTATTACAATGATAATAATTTTATATTAGTATTCGTTTTGAGACAGTTAGTTTTAATATTAAAGATATGTAGTTCTAAGAGTTGCAGACTACAGTAGGTCAGCACTATGATTCATTATATAAATGTATTTTTTTATTTCTCAAAAAAAGTTTTGACAGTTTTCTTATGTAATACTGCAGTATTAAAGATTATTAATATTTACTTGACTAGACATAAAAAAAGATTTATAAATTAAAACAATATTATTATTTAATAATTAAACAAAGAACTCTATTTTTTAAATAATTTAGTGTATTGAATTTAAGTACACTTTATTAATCTACCGAATAGAGTACTATTCGATAATTTAGAATCTTAAATATAATCGACATGTCACTAAGAAAGGCTAGTAAGACAATAATCCTAGAATACAGGACGCCAAAATACATCTTTAAAACACATCATCTTATATTTTACAAAATAAACTCTTTAAAGTAAAACATCACGCTTAAGGACGAAATCTGAAACGATAATCAAATTTTAAATTATTGCCGTCCCTTTCAATAATATGAGCATAGGTAAAGAAGGAACATTTAAGGTAATTTTGATTAACGTTTCGATAATTAGCCGATATTTACTACAATTTGTGCAAGTACAAAAATTTAACACGATATTGTGTATCAAGAGAACTTTTTACAAAAGAACAATTATTTAAAATACAATTTACAATCGATATGTCTTTAAATCTATGAAAATTTCTTTGAAGTGTGTTCCTCACACTTGCTTAGCTAATTGGACATAAAATTAGCTACTAAGGCAAACTGCGGTTTAAAATCGTCCAATGAAAAGCAGTTTTGAAAGTATAAAGAAAATATGTACTATTTTCTCATGTTATTAGATTTGACTACGGGATTTGTCAGGTTAATCTATAAAATATCACTTAACCACTAGATCATTTTGATGAATCTTTAAGATAATATTGGATCATAAAGCCATCTCGTCCTTGAAAAAATTAGAAAAACAAGATGGAATCTCACTTTCTATTATAAAGTAAGGTGGCAATAAAACTGCTCTCTTACATCATATTACATTCCCAAAACTGCGATATGAATATTTTTATCACGGCTACTGTTGAAAAACTTCAAACACTTATTTGTTAAAAGCGAATAAAAGGCTTACTTATAGGGTATTACTACATAGTTAAATTTTCATAAGTAAAAGATATCAATTATAAGCATCTACTTATTTAATAAATAATATTCACAACGAATCACTTTGTGCTGAGCAAAGATTATCAATTGTATTGACTAGGTACCTATTGGACGGAATACCTGATAATTGCATATACAACATTTATAATTACATTTCACTTTATACTTATCACTTAATTTTTTGAGCTCGACTGTACACTGTCGCTTATAGTACCTATGTATTGGGGCAAGTTATAAATGAAATAAAAAATGCCGCCTAATAATGTATATCTATCGGTATAAGTTGTATTTAAGGCTCAAGGGTGCAAATTTTATTTTAAATAAACGAACTAATTTATAAATTTTATTTCTTTTGTAAGATCTGTAAAATTTTACTGACCTCAGTGTGTTATCTTGTATCATTTCCAAAAAAACGTAAGGCTGTTACAAAGTTTTTTACCGAATCATGAGGCGTTTAACTTTATATACACTAATGCTACCTTACTTCATGCATTTTAAAATATATACCAACTCTATTAATATTTTACAATGTAATACTGGACGGTAAAGATATTTAATATTATAATATACCTACATTAAATATAAACTCTTATAGAAATACTGTAAATTATTTGTGTTCTTGAGACTTTAAAGTTATCCTATTTCTACAGCTACTATTTCCGATTCAATTATTAATTAAATTATAAACAAATTTCTTCACGACAGTACTTTGTACAAATAACTGCTTGTAAATAATTATTCTGCCATAACAATTTTATCAATTCTTTTAATACTGAGCTTTCTTTGAGCAATATTTTTGTTTCTTAGCGCAAGGTCATCCTTGTTTAGAGCTTATTTCGATTCTGTTAAATTCCTATTATATAATAAATATTCGTTAACATAGTCGTTTGAATTTTCAAGCAAAAAGGCACTGTGCCGAAGAGCATGCGGGTCGCTTGATTGTATGTGACACTTCAACCAATGAGCTATCCGCCTATATTTAACTACAACCATTTGGATATTCATAGACTGGAACCGAAACTTGATATCACAACTTCGACATGAAAATCTATATATCAAACATGGCCGAAATCTAGTGACCCAAAGAAACGTGAGGCAAGTACACTACTTATCGTATCAATGTACCCGTCAAATATACCTAAGTTCACTTTCATAGAGAATGGACTAAGCATAAATTCTCATACATTTTTATAAAAAGGCCATTTTGTAACTATTTTTCGTTTATAATTCCCTAACATACATATAATTATCAAAATAACATATAATTACGCCTATCCTTTTTGACTAGACTACACATTCACAACTTTACAACATATCTAATTACTACTATCCAAAATTAAATCTTCATATTTAATCACATAAAAGGCCGCTCAAAGTATACAGATAATACATCCAGGTATGTCCTGATTCCAATCGGCGTTTTATTCGCTCCTCTATGAGACAAGCAATTTAAAATATAGTCGTCTTACGATATCAAAGCCTCCGAGATGTCGGTGCGCTTTCAAAGACAGTGGTAATACTAATTTCCTTTAATCTTCCACCTTTTACTTAAGACCTTAATTAAGGCTTAAGACCAAAATACTGATCAAGCATTGAAAAAGAATCCTAATTTAAAATTTTAATCTTCCTCCAACATAAAATGGGAGTACTGACATTATTTACTCACTTGAAACACGGATCCAAGTAATTGTCGAACATATCCAATTGAAGGTCACCCCAGTCGATTGGATTTAGCAGTAAAGATGATAAATCGTCGTCAGGAATCAACGGTGGGGGCACCGCTGGTTCCACTATGACATTAGCTCCAATATTGGTGTCTAAATCCATGGACATTGGTAAATTCAGATCAGGCAAATGTAAAGTAACAGCTTGGTCAATATCATTCGCGATATCAAGCAATTGGCTATCGATCTGAGGTATGTTCGCTACAGCCACTCTGTCTTCGGTTTTTGAATCTTTTTCGAGTTTCTTCTTCTTATGAGGTCGGTTGGAGATGCGTTTTGTACCCTCTAAATGGGCTAGGTCAAGTTTCCAAAACCCACCTTTGCCTGGTTCTTGTTTCGATCGAGCTACTTTGACGAATACTTTGTTCAGTGACAAGTTGTGGCGTATGGAGTTCTGTAAAGATGGAAATGTTTCTAAATTATTAAAGATTTCTAGATTTTAAGAGTTGCAGACTGAACAGGATTTAATTATTAAGGAAAAATACAAGTTTTATGCCAAAAAAAAATACTTTTTAATTCCAAAGACTGAATCCTTTATAAGTCAGACAAATAGGGACAGATGAACAGCTTAGGCTTAAGAGAACCCTAAAAAGTGCATTCGTATATTCTATAGAAGGACTAGTATCTGCATTCCTATACCTGTGCCAGGATATCCCTGTCTTCCATAGAAAATATCTTAAAAGTTTTACAATCTTACCTAATAGGTTTAGAATAATAAATTTTAATAAAAGCAAATAAGTGTGTGTGTTTATGTGCAATGTTGGAGTGTATTTTTTAGATAATTACATCGAATACAGACTATGTAATATAATCCCTCCGTAATATAATCTAAGCCAGTGAGTTAGGAAATTTTTAAGTTCGAAAGTATTTAGCGAATATACATAATATGTAGGTATAATAACTATGTGCTCAGTGCTATGAAAAAGTAATTGAGCTATCCCTAAGAAAGAATTGTGTTTTAGTGGATATCCCTTCAAACACATTTGTATTATGATATAAAAATTAAATCGCTAAGCTCGAGTGCGTTTGACATATCACCATGAAAATTGGCACGTATTTTTTCATGGAGAAGTTTTTTTATCCACTTAAACGTACTTGTTTCCCCAATAGTCAATCGCAGTGCATCGCAATTCGCAAATTACATCGTAAAAAGCTGTGAAATTTTCGTATCACTGAGCAAATTCAATAATTAATAATTATGCAATAAATGCATTTCCTAATCGATAACCAACATTTTTGACCCCAATCTTTATTTACTCTTCTATATATTATAAAAAATATCGTGACGATGGTACAGAGAGTAGAAATCAGATAGCTGTCATCTTTCAGTCTGCCGTGACCACGTTTGATGAAAAGCACTCCAAACGTCGGAATAAATAATATTATGAATAGCGTTATAATCCGTTATAAAATATTTTATTTAAAGGTACAGAGAGCTAAAAAGTACCTTACTTCTAGAAAAGTACCTACGTTCGTATCTATTTGGATTGCTTATCTTTCTGGATTTACGGCTGGTGGTAGGTACTGTCGTGTCCCCAGATCATTATCACAATATTATAAAACAAATTCACTGAGAGCGTCTGTCTGTTTCTCCGCTTACTTAGGTATAGTAAACCACGCAACGGATTTTGATGCGGTTTTCTTTGTCATTTTGAAAATTTCTTACAGAAGTTAAGTATTAGAGTAGAATATATTATGTTTTGTATAATTAAGAAATAAATAGTCCTCAATACATTTACTGGCGTTTACATAACTAACGCCGACAAAAACTTAAGGGATCCTACTTCCTGGAGCGTAGCTACTGCCGTATCAGGAGCTCCTAGCTACAGAGGCCCCGAACCCGTGTATGCGAAAATTTACCTTTCATTAGGGCTTCGCCGCCAATTTTTGAAGGCCCATCAACGCCCCTAGATAATTCAAAATAATAAAAACGATAAAGAAGAATTTAATTATTTTTAAAACATAAATAACACCACATGCGTAGCCAGGGTAGGTTAAATAAAAATCAAAATAAGTATGTTTGTTGCTCTATGCACTCCTAAACAATTCATCCGATTATGACGAACTTTGGTGAGTTGTTCTGGATACGCACGCAAAGGTTTTTTTACTTTACTTGACATTGTAACGCATGCCGGGTAGAGCTAGTTATAAATCGAAGTCGCTATTTATGTCTTCCTAAAAATCAATTAGGTACACAATTTTGATATTGGTTCTAGAAAAACTAAAACATTGCTTTAATGTCCCCAAACTATTACTAAATACATACATAAACTATATACGTACAATTGGTAGGTACTTTACATTCGTCATGATGTTATTAATAGTATCACAACGTATTATAATGCGCAATATTCGGTACTCTTCTCACACAAAAATATATTTAAAAAGTAGATTCTTGATTGTTCGATTTCTCATCTTTATTCAAATAGCAACCGTTACACTATATTACAACAATTCGTTTAAAAACCCATCACTCACTTTCGACCCCTTTCATAATATTATTAGAAATCATATCAGTTACCGAATTCAATTACGTATAATCTTATCTTACAGATTTAGCGCTTATTAAACAGACTGGGGATTATTAAATCACATTGAAGATATAACTCTTACCCGATTTCTAACACATAATACTTCCGTATTCTATTTTTAATATTTATAATAATATAATACAAACCATTATATATGTATCTGTTACATTTTCACGGCTCAAAAGCCGAACTATGTTCGATAAAATATAATAACAGAAAAAGCTTTATAAATTACTAGCTATACGGCCCGACTTCGCACGGGTGCAATGTACAAAAAAGCCTATGTTACTCGCTGATAATGTAGCTTTCTATTTGTGAAATATTGTTTAAAATCGGTCGAGTAGTTTTTGAGTTAAATCGTAGCAGACAAAAAAAAATATCTTTCCTCTTTATACTAGTAGTATAGAAAGCCGATACGAAAGCTTATTTGCTTTAGCTTATGTGTCAACTAAATGGGCGAGTTATATAGTACTAACTAACTAACTACCTACTTAGATACGAAAATCTGATACTAATAAAAAGTAAGTAAATATGATCTTTTGAAACAAGGCAAAGAAGCCACCACACTATTTTATTCTAACTCTTATTAGAATTTATGTTTTAGCTATAATAAAAAAAAAACTTCGCACTAACCTGCCATGTTGGATCAGCATTCCTATAGTACTTGAAATTATCTTTAATCCATGCGTAGATTGCCGACAAAGTCATCTTGTCACTGTTGTACCTCATAGCCATGCAGATCAGGGTGCTGTAAGAATACGGCGGTTTCTTTTCACTGTTGCTCTTGTACTCCTCGCGGTTCTCCATAAAGTCATCTTGGCATTTTGCTATGGTTTGATTGAATTTCTCCAGCCGCGTGCTTTGCTGAGACTTCGGACTGGCCACAGGAGATATAGGACACTGCGGTATCGACATTATATTGGTAATATTCTGCAACCAATTGAGGTTTGTCAAATCCGTATCCGGTTCTTCGCGGATTCTCTTCGGACGCTTCTTCGGGATGTTGGTCTCTTGTTTTGTCTGCACATACATGTCTGGCTGCTCGTAAATGTACTCGATTTCGACTGTATGCGAAGATTCTGGCACTGCATGGTCGAAATTGTCTTCGGTTCCATATAGATTGAAGTCCAGCATTTCCCCGGACGCCGGAGACAGCCCAGACGTGATATGCATGGTTATAGAGTCAGCGATGAATCAGCAGTGGTGGTGGGTGGTATCGATCGGCGCGGACGGTGTGACGTAGGTGGTCAACGGTGTTGTTCCGGCGAGTGGTGGTATGAAAATGCGCGTGTGGCGGTCGGCAGGTGCGCGCCCCATTGTGAACAGGTGGTGCGATCAATATTTGTCCGTAAGAAGTGGCCCGCATACGATAGCTCCAGACAATTAGTCACGGTTATCGTCTTATCGGAGACTGCGGGTACTTCCTTATGAAGTCGATGTCAATTGAACCGCGGCTTTTTTGCATAATTAGAACATATTTAATTGTAAAGAGTAATTCTAAAGAATTGCGTATTTTTTTTATAGAATAGGGGGGAAATTTATAATGGATTAATTTTAAAATACATACCTATGAATAATATAAACTGTTTAATCGGAGGTCTATGATATTCAATAATTATTGCATTTTATTTCTCTGATATTAACGGAAAAGCGAATAAGCCACTCACTTGGGGACATAGCCGTGTCGAGTGAATGTAGTGACTGCACGAGGCAACTTTATAGACCTATCATATGTTCGAACTTAGGCGCATGCAAAGTGCCTGTTAACGCCCGAAATTAATAATCAATCCTAATCCAAATTTTTCCATCTAAGATTGGTATTACAATCCGTTTTTTGAATTAAGCATGCCAATAAACTATCTTCGGATTGAGTTTGGTATCTTAAATAGCAATCCATCTTTGGGAGTGCGGATTACAGATTAAAGATTGACCTCTGTTCGAAAATGACAGTTTGTGCATGTCAATAACCAATCCGTCTATTTTGACGTTTGCTTCAATCCGTGTAAACAATCGTAGATTGCAATCTGAGAAATTCCTTAGTTTGGTGCTTGGATTACAAGTTTGTAGAAAGAAGAAATGGCCATGGCATTATTATTTAGTGACAGTGACGATAGTGATTTGGAGTTTCTTGCTCAGTTAACGGATACTGGTCCGTAACGACTTTCAAAAATTTAGTTGTAAAGTAAAGTAATTTCTTACATTGATTAAATATATAACAATTTTTTTTTAAATTTTGTAATTCTTTTGAATAATGACGTTTTCAATTGCATACTCATTTACTTTATTTTTATAAACTACTCTATTCAGTACAACTCCTTCTGTACTTTACTGTTTCCGTTTGGCATACTTCACTTCATTAATAATCGCCAAATTCACATCGAACCATCAGTGGTCATCAGCGCCTTCTTATTTTTAGTTGGTTTTGGAACTATAATCTAACAGCTTATCATGGACACTTTTGAAAGTAAAGCCCCATATGAGAGATTCCTCCGTATCTCTACCCTCCATCATTCAAACTAACGCACGTCGCGGTCGGTTACCACAGACCCAATGCACGTTCCATTTTTGCTAATTTATGTACTTGATATAATATTGTAAAGTAACTAATAAAATATGATTGCAAATGTAATTTTTACATGTTTTTAGACCTAAAATCACTCGTTTTTAGTTGGAAAATATTTTATATATTATTTTATAATGTTGAGACTCGTTTGTTTTTATAAAACATTGAGTCAAAAGTATTGCATAATAAAACATTATGCTAAGAACGGAACGGTAAAGAGGGCCAAGATCGCTAGCGATCCGGCGTCAAAAAAATTTTAGATTGCATAGTTATATTATTGGCATGTGGATTAGAGATCGATCGAGCGATACGCATTCATCCGAGATTGGTTTTAATCTAAGATGGGAGTTACATTATTAATTTCGGGCGTAAGTCGACTTGGCATAATGATATAATTATACATAGTTGCACCTTATCTCGATAGCTAAACTCTTCAAGAGGATAGTTGCTCTCATTTAATATAGATATGATTGATCCCTAACATTAAATCACTAATCTAACTTTAAAGAACTTATTGCTTCTAAATAATGACAATTATGACCTACTCTGTTAATAATAGTTTTAGGTTGATCTAGCGTTCACCATCAAACAACCTTTACCATCCAACGTCATGGAGGCAGCAAACCATTTGGCCTTACCAAGCACAAATATACATGTCTCTAATATTATACAACCTAAAACGCTATGACTCATCTAAAAAAATAGACTTTGATATTATAAGTTTTAGGATGAGTCTAAACCTAAAATGTACACTTTGTGTTTTATCAGTTATTCGAGAATCACATAAAACCTTCTACTTCATGGGTTTTTGTTAAATACAATTGATACTATACATGCTATGATAGTTGTATCATAAAATTGGTTCATATTTCATAAAGATTGTGTTTATAACTATAATACCCGACTTTCTCCAACCGCGCCGAAAACTTTACTAGCTTGGATTACCAACTCCGCATTTTTCTGAAATAGAGAATTTAACACGATTGAAATCACGAGCATGACTAGTTTTTATAGAATTAAAAGCTAAATGTCGAACGTCTTTTATTTATCAAGAGCAAATACTGCCACCCTTTTGTTAGTACAATTATTGAAAGTGCTTGTCCAACACTGACATGGAAATGTGTAACGTATATGCCTTAATATTATTTTTATAGTACAAGAGGAGAAAGCTATAAGGGGGCAAGTACCATTGACATTCAAAACACTTGATGCGCTGCCGGGCTAGCATGACAAGCGCGACAAAATTTTGTCTACCGTTTTCTCGTGTTTTAATCGACTATCGCTTTATTTCTTTCGGGTCTAACATGACAATTACACTTAAAACTCGACTTTTAATATCAAAAATAGATACATTTGTCGATCGAGACATCATTTCTATCAAAATTGTCGATGTCGAGATATAATATATCGAGATATTTAACATCTTAGTTTGTCTTCTCTCGCGCGAGATATATCTCGTGGCGGTCATGCTAGCCCGGCTGGTTCAGTAATGAGAAGGAAATACCGCTTATGAATTGCAAATAAATCCTAACTAATATTAGTAAATATGCGAAGTTAGATGATAAATTATCCAAGGAAAAGTAAGGATATAATGATTTTCACTAGTTTTGTTAAAGACCTATTAAACGTTAACTTTATTCCTCATGTAATGTTCTGAAAAAAAACCGGGCACAATATAAAAAATGACGAACTAGTACATATACCTATACTTAATATAGTTTAATATTTAGTATAAAATAATTCGCCTCCGTGGCAATGGTAAGCGGGATTCGTTTAGCGCCGGATGTCCTGTGTTCGAACCCCAGGGAAACAAGATTAAAAAAAAATTGTTTCGGTCGGGCAGGGCACAGAAGGCTGATCACCTACTTGCCTGTAAAGATCAATGATCAGTGAAACAGACACAGAAATGAGTCTGCTCCATGCCCCATAGGGGACTCGGGAATTCACTACTATAAAATAAAGTCGTTTCCCGTCGTCTATACCTCTGTACGCTTATATATTTTTAACTACGCAACGGATTTTGATGCGGTTTTCATTTATAGATAGTTAAATGAAGAAGGTTTATAAGTAAAATTATTAATAACTTTACACTCAGACCACATTTGTATTTTGTATCTACGTATCACCCGTCCTTAACCGAAGGAAGTTAAATAAAAAAATATATTTTTATTTCGCTTTATGAGTATTCCTTGATTGATAATTGTATCTTTAATACCTTAAAGTATTTTAAATTGTATAGTCTAAAAACTTCGAACTTATCTTACTCGTATTTAGCCTATATGTGTCAAAAACACTAGTGTTCTTTCGAAAAAAAAGTGTTTAAAATAAATGATTTATTTCTCCTTTAGTCTGGAGAGATATAGCGACGTATCATAATATTATTCCACAACTGCCAGCACGAACAAAGCTCGCTTTCCCGCCAAGTGTCCCCAACGAAGCGGAACGAGGCCCGTGCCAGGAACCGCTTCCCGAATCACCCCTATCCGTACATAACTAAATTTAATTGCTATTGTCTCGTAGGATAATGAACTTGCCATATGATTCTAACCGATTACACTATAGCACAATACTGTGCCTTTTGGGGCAAGGGGTAGACATTTGAGTCTATATCGATGCTTATTTCTATAGATACAAATATCAGGTTCTGTGCCCTATAAAACAAGCATATTTTTGGTCGCCTAGAATCGAATCCAGCACGTTCGATGCTAAATATAACATATAGTAAATGCAACCAAGCCAAGCTGGAAAACATATACCTAGTATGTACGTTCATGTAACGATATTCGTCAAATTTTAACAAGTAGATACTTTATTCTATAGATATAATATCGAGAACATTGTTAAGTTTAGATTAATGTTAATAACAGTGTTTTTTAAGCATATGAGCTACACGCCCCGGCTTCGCACGGATTCAATGTAGATGTACTTACTATACAAGAAAAATAAATGCCATTTTAGATATCATGGCATATAATACGTATGCCATTTTTTTGCATTACCTATTTCAAATGAACACAAATTTAAAGAATTATATATGGTGCGTATTAGGCACATATTATTATAATATCAAATATTTTAAATCTTAATTTTGAAAGCTGTTTCTGGCATACCAATTATTTAAACTATTTATAATTAAAAGGTGGCACAGGTAGGTATTATTAATTTTAACATCTCTCTTTTGACCAATAAGGTGAAGGTCGTTGACATTAAAATCAATTCGGTAGCTCCCAAAGTTCACTGACCCATGCTGTTCAATACATTAGGCCTTAATCAATTTAATATTGTCTTTTATTAACGCGAGTATCACACATTTAAATAAAATACTGTATACCGGATTAAAACGCGATTTATTATTTATATTGTTTAAATTAGTTATCCCAAGACAAGACTGTCTCCCCGCGACCACGGTTGCTGAAAAGCATCCGAAACGTCGGGATAACTAATTTAAACAATATAAATAATAAATCGCGTTTTAATCCGGTATACAGTATTTTACTTAATCAATTTGTTATTGATTTAGTTGTATGTTTTAAAAATAATAACTAATATTATGAACACTTATAAAAATATGAAATATAGCGACTTGATAGAAGCTACTGAATCCCAGTGCTTTCAAACAGTTTTGATCACGCAGGCTATGCATTAGTTGTACAAGAGTTCATATTAAGGGAAAAGAAGACAGAAAGAAAGAAATTTTTTATGTAGACTGTTTTTTTTATATAGACGAGTATAAGGCTCACTTGATGGTAGGCTATACCTCAGCCACAGGGCATCAGTCAATGATGCGGTGTTCCAAAACCCTACTACCTACTTTTTACTTCGAGCATTCGGTTCACTTCACGGTTTTTCCATCAATATAATATGAACTCGTTACCCGGTCGGAATTTTAATATTCCTCCCACAATTCAATGCCCGAAGTGACCAGACGTGGGGTAGACATGATAACGAGTTCTTAATAAAAGGTTAAATTAATTGGATAATTACAATTTCCACTTAAAAACTTATTTTTGAATAATATGTATAAATGGAACATAACTCTTCTCTTCTTGACATTATCTTTTTGTCGTTCGTTAATGTTTTAAGCTCAGAAATGACAAGACCAGGACTGTGTTAGTTGAATCATGATAATTAACATTTTTCAAGAGCGCTGGTAACATCGTAGCTAAGAAGCTCGTAGCGGGTGCATTAAAGGCTAGTAACACTACTGTTTAACTACTACCTACTTACTATATTTTCGGGCATTGAACGTGGGAGGAATATCGAAATTCTGACCGGGTAACGAACCACCATTCATAGATGGAAAAACCGTGAAGTGCATATTGCGCGTTTCGGTTTCATTCTTCTGCTACCTGGTTGGTCGCTTTATTCGTCGCGAACCTATTGTTCCTGCAGGTGTTGATGAGGATTAGCGGGTTGAGGTTTATGACCGTGGTTGCCATTGTCTGCTGTTTTGTCGGCAACTATTGTAGTACGCTACACTAACATAAAAAACGTATAAATTGTCACTTCTTAGCTATTACATTTCATTATTACGCTCTATATCAAAAGTCAAGAAGAAACTTCAGACCAATAAACCACTTGACTTAAATGCGTGCAAATGAAGCCGAAAATTACTAATAGCATCCCCTACTCAATAAAACTAGCACTTTTATACAATTGCTTGTGAAACTGTCATACGTGGGGGAACACCGCACATGCCGCCGTCACCTGCCGCACGCAGCGACCATGTAATTATTACTTGCGTTGTTTTATTAACTCTCGTGCTTTATTGAGGGGATGATTCGGGAATTAGAAACCTACAAGTTGCAATATATGTAGATGTACTAAAAGAAAAAAAAATGGCCTTTCGTCGTTGCGACTTTAAAATCTCCTATGTGTCACTTTTGGCAAAATCACTGTTTTTACGCCATTCTACATTTTGGATTTCTATCGAATGCAAAATCTCTCATCTGTATACGACCGCGACGTTTCAATCGTATTTTATATACCAATTTCAAAATCTATGTGCTTGCTAACTTTTTTTTTTACAATGATGCTAGTTTTGCTTTCAGTTAATAATAGCAAAGTCATCATGTGGCTGATACCTGTATTTTTATTGTAGATGGTTTCATTATATTTTTTTCAGTAGATGGTTTTTCTCTCTTATACCTAAAAAAATTAAAGTATAGAATCATTTTAGGTACATATGCTGTGTGGCGAAAGAAAAGGGCCGGTGCTCAGCTTGTGCTGTAAACGAAAATTAATACAAAAGTATTAACAGTAACGGTGTGCTGATAAACGTACAGCGAACATACCTGTATATCGTTCTGTACTTTAAGAAAAAACTTTAAACTTCACACACAATAAAAAAATTGTTAATTCCCGAGTCCCCTACTGGCGCATGGGGCAGATCCATTACTGTGTCTGTTTCACTGATCATTTTTCTTTACAGAATAACAATACATATTAAAGAATAACATTAAGAAATATTTATGCAATGCCACACACAAACTACATTCTAACCGCCTTATTCATAAACGTATTCTAAACTTTATATAGTTAAAATATGTTTTGTCTCGCTCTATCGAATATAAAAAGACTACAGAACGAAAGAAACAAAACATATTTTAACTATATCAAACTTATAATACGATTATGAATAAGGCCGTAAATAATTCTTATTTGTAACTAAAACTAAGTACATATGCTGTGTGGCGAAAGAAAAGCACCGATTCTCAGCTTGTGCTGTAAACCAGTGCTGGCTACAGCGCTGATTTTCAGCATATGCCTGGACGGATAGAGACTCCACAGAGTATTGAGCGCGGTGTCATCGCACCCAAATTATTTTTTTAGCATTAGTCTTTGATAATCAGATATAAGGTAGCTTTCTATAACTTTATATTGTTTCAAATTGCTTCAAATATTTCCTGAGAATCTCTTAAAACCAACTTAGAAACTAGATAGAATTGCCTCCCTTCTTTCAAATACTACATCACATTCGATAGAAAAAAAACAAAACATATTTATTCATAACATATTTAATAATGACTAAAAAAATATCCAAAACATGTTTAATACAAAGGTATTAAAATTAAGGACGTTATACATTTCTTAGTTTAAATACATATTATTCATATTCAGACTATACGAAAAAAACTGTGTCAAAAGCCGAAAAACATTCGAATCAATGATCAGAATCATAATAATATAATTATTTCAAAATTAAAGTATGAATTAGTTTTCTTGTATTAACTGGTAGGGAATATAATCGGGATTACACAACAAAAATCCCGTAATCCCGGGATTGAAAAACATGCTCCGGATTGTGTTCCCTATTAACTGGCAATGACTGACGTCAGCCGGCCTAGCATGACAACCACGACAAATTTTTTGCGACCGTTTTCTCGTGTTTTAATCGATTATCTCTTTGTCTTCCGGGTCTAACATGTCACTTACACTTAAAACTCGACTTTGAATGTAAAAAGTGGATATTTGTCGATCGAGATGTCTATCAAAGTTATCGATATCGAGATATCGTATATCTTAGTTTGTATAAAACACTGTATACCGGATTAAAACGCGTTTTATTATTTATATTGTTTAAATTATTTATCCCGACGTTTCGGATGCTTTTCAGCAACCGTGGTCGCGGGGAGACAGTAATCGGGATAAATAATTTAAACAATATAAATAATAAATCGCGTTTCAGTGCGGTTTACAGTATTTTATTTAAATGTGTGATCCTCGCGTTAATAAAAGACAATATTATTAAGTTTGTGTTCACTAGTCGGCGAGATATCTCTTGATGGTCAGGCTAGGCGGGCAGGAGGAATTTATCTATTGGCGATATCAGCTTTTGACACCAATTCACGCTAAGAACCCTTAAGCCTTCAGATGCGTGAGGAACCAGTCAGCGCCGTTGATCAGGTTGTCCATCTCCGCGCTCAGGGAGCTCAGAGAATGATTGTCTTCGTACATGAAAACTCTGTATATAAAAAGTTTTTGTCAGTGATTGTTGCGTTCTGGGAGACATCGTTGCAGTATAGAATTTATTAAAAAATATCATTTTTCTAAAAAAAAATTGAAAATTTGCACGCAATTTGAATTGTTTATTAACATTGTGTACATACCTCCAATTTTTTTAGAAACCTAATTTCAATAACCTTACGGCTAACATATGTACCTATATTTCCATACACAATATGATGTTCCCTACGTCTTCGATCATCAGAAATGGGATAAATATTGATATTCCATCCAGAAACCACCATTGCGTGTTTTTACCCAACGAATGGCGTCTATGGCTTTAGGAATATTTGATTTGAAAATAAAATAACTGTTGAAGTATCACCCCGACAAGTGAGTCTCATAATCTATACATATAATAAAACTGTAGTCTGTACATAGAAAAAAAATCCAAAAACCGACTCAGGGGATATAAGAAGAGAAATAGAACAAATCCAGATTTTTTCAATACTAATATAAAAAAGTCATAACATATAGGTACCGCTGTAACCTCACCTGGTATTAACCCCGTTAGCCTTCAGCCGCTTCGCATAGTCCAGCCCCTGATAGTACGGGACCCGCTTGTCGCTCGAGCCCAGCATGAGGGCCGTGGGAGCTGTCACTTTGTGCGCGTGAACGATCGGCGAGCAGCGGCGCATGGCCAGCAGCTCCTCGTCTAGCGCTTCACCGGACTCGTGGTAGCTGAGGCCAGCTTCTATGTAACACCTGGATGGAAACGGAGTCGAACATTTTCTAGGCAATCTATACTAATATTATAAAGAGGAAAGATTTGTATTTTTGTATGTTATGAATAAACTCAAAAACCTGGACCGATTTAGAAAATTATTTCACCAATAGAAAGCTACATTATCAGCGAGTAACAGGCATGTTTTGTGTATAGTACATCTACATTGTTGATAGTATTCAATAATTTAACGGCGCGTTCGGTAGAACACCTGCGGTGCGCATCGATGGGTCGTGGGTTCGAATCCCACCGGGATATATTTTGTAGATTGTGTACATCTACATTGCACTCGTGTGAAGCCGGGGCGTGTTGCTAGTAAAGAATAGTTTCATAAACCTTGTGGTATGTGATCACAGCCACTAAAGTGCATTGTCGGCCTCTTAAGAATTAAGGCCCATTACGATGCAAGTTTCTTGCCCGTTGCATTCAATTAAATTGAAGCAATTGACCTTGCATGGTCTAAACAACACGTAACATTCTTGATCTGTCATACAAGTTTTGTTTCAATACTTTTCTTGGTGTAAACAGCGCATAATATCCGCGTGTAAACAGTTGCTTACAAATCTTGGATGTCAAATATTGCGCTTAAATTACATTAAATTATATATGTATACTATAAGAAAATGGCATCACGTAAATGGGCATTTAGTATGATTTTGTCTTGACGGTTCGTTGTATCGCAAATAACGTTGGCGACAGCTGATTCCAGAGTGATTCTCCGATAGAAGGTATTGAAACAACAATTCTATCTCTTTATACTAAACTAGTAATATGCCCCGGCTTCACACGGATGCAATGTAGAGGTACTATGGACTATACATAAACAAATGTTACTCGGTTCATCATCAGATGTGTCTTTTTAACAGTGAAAGAATTTTTAAAATCGGTCGAGTAGTTTTTGAGTTAGATCGTAACAAACATACAAATATTTCCTCTTTGTAATAAAATCTTTAAGAAAATAACAATTACTAGCTTACACCTGTAATTTTCATCCTGTGGTTAGTTCGAGTATTAAAATGGGTGTGAGGAACATTGAAATTCAATCCGAGTTACGAACCACCACCGCTCATATAGAAAACCAAACAATATTTTTTTTTACTTTAAAAATGTATAACACATAAATATTTACATATAAAAGTAATTTCAATACATCTAAACACAGAATAAAGTATTCTTTTTCTTCTGTTTCACTTACCTATATTTAATATCAATTATGTACTCTTGACTTCGATCAACAATTTAATACTATGTCAATGACTCTTGAATATAAACCAAACCAAGCCAGTTATACGTTGTGTGTTGTATGGTTCTATACTGGGGACACAAGTCATATGTTTTGTCTAATTTGAACCCTTAATTGTGTGTTATTTAATTTAATTTATTGTATGTATAATATCAATACTTTTTCTTTAGCTTCAATATTTTATAACCTCAGCATTTACCTAAGTCTGTTGTGTTACATAAAGTGTCCTTAGAGAATTTAATTAATAATGCTGTGTGCTCCTATCATTGACGGATATACTGGACCTATTTCTTTATAATATTGTTTCTCTAATATGTATTTTATATGTTTTGTAAGAGCACCTATTATAAAAAATCTAAAATAAAAATTGTTAATATTCTAAATATTGGTTAATTTTTTAACTGTAATCTAACTACCTCAACCAATTATTGAATTACACCAAAACTCACCCGTCCCAGCAATCCCCATAACTGACTTCCGTACTCAAATCTATCAATGGGTTTCTCAGCGCTACAGCACTGAACACATCGGGGCACCGCCCGGCCAAATGTGCTGCTAGGAATCCTCCGTAACTACCTCCACATAGAACGACTTTCCCGAAACTATCTTTCAATGTATTCAAAGCGTGGATGCAGTCTCGTACATCAAAGTTCCCGACACGACCGATGAGGGAATATACATTGTCATCGCCGTAACCCGTTGAGCCACGGTAATTCAATTGGAGAGAGGCCAAACCTATTTTTACAAATTCTTTTTAGTGGACCCATTTTTATCCGGTTCGAAGGACCGGTATCAAAAAACTATTTTGAATTTAAATTGAAAGTATCAATTCAAATTTCTGTTTATAGAGCAAATCACATTATTTTGCAACGATAAGAGTTAGCCAACTTAACTTGAATTTGAACGAAGTTTTAACGAATTATTTGTGAGATAATAGTTTTAACACCTAAACAAACACAAAAGTTTCGTCAGAAGCAAAATGTCCATCACTATGAAATAAATTAGTAAGAAGAGGAGTAGTGAAAGTTAATTATGAAGAAAGCTATCCCTAGAGGAAAATGTTGTTGAAGTTATTAGTATGGAAATCGAATAATTTACTGGGACTAATCAAACCATTTTTACATTCTTAACAACACCCTTGCTTCTACCCTGTAAGACTAATAACCCTGAATAAATAAATGTGTATTAATTCATAATATTACATTAAATAAATATTTTTATACATGCACCAAACGTACCTATATACACCAAAGAGACCAAAAATGAAAATAAGCATTTTAAATAAAAAATTTATCTTTGTAAATTTGCCGTAATATACTTTACAAACACCGAATTTAGTTACATTATCATATACTTCTACATTTTAAAGTTGTTATTGTTAATTATTTCAACCGATTCAACTATACCAAAACTCACCCATCCGGGTTATCCGCGTAACTGACTTTCGTGGCTAAGTCTATGAGTGGATTTCTCAAGACCATCGCACTAATCATATCGGGGTACCGCCCAGCTAAATGTGCTGCGAGGAATCCGCCATAACTACCTCCATAAAGGACTATTTTCTCGAAATTCCCTTTCAACGTGTTTAAAGCAAGAAGGGTGTCTTGTACATCCAAGTCTCCGATATGACCAACGAGGGAATGTACATTGACATCTCCGTAACCCGTTGAGCCGCGATAATTCAGACGGAGTGTGGCAAAACCTATGGTACAAAATTTTGTCGTTACTTGGAAATACGATCCGGTTTGAAGGACTAGTCTTCCAAATAGGTACTATATATTTAGTTTAATTGAATGTCGCACTCTGAGTATAAACTAAAATTATTAACTTATTGAAAATCTGTTTGATTTTTTATCATTGTTTATGCAAAACTAAAGTGAATACAAATAAATATCATGAACTACCTGTTTGTTTGTTTTTTTGCCAACAACGAAAAGTGACTGAGATTTTCTACTATATTCGAATCATATTTTAAGAAATGTTATGTCAGAAGAGAAATGTCCATTTTCCTCTAGATCAAAAGAAAGATTTATTTTTGTAACATATAAAAAAAAACAGCTTTTCACATATGTACGGCAGAAATCCTTGAAGTGTTTTAATGTATTTCTCAGGCAGAGAACGAAATAAATTCTAATGACTGGTTTGACAATCACTACACATGAAAGAATAAAAATTAACTTTTGGCAGTTTGTATGGAACAATAAACAAACATTCAAAACTTGCAATGAGAACATAAAACTATAAATGGACATGCAAAGATTTTGAGCGGCTTGTGGAACGCAACCAAAACGTAATATTTGGTATTTGGTGTTTAGATGGTTGCATCAAAAGCAACAACCCAATAATAAAATCTTAATATATCCCCGCTGAATTTGTATCTACCGCATCGCCTCGTAAAGGATGCTTTAAATATAATTGGAAGAGTTTTAAGCGGTTAGTGGAATGCACCCAAAACAGTATCTTTGGTGTGACGTGAAACCTAGATGGTGACGACATCAATAGTGTAAACTCATTGCTAAAAAATATTTTAAGCAAAAAACAAAAAACGAACTTCAAAACTACAATACAGTATGTACAAACTTAAACTAAAATGTCAAAATAAGAGTCATCCAAATCCATCCATAACTTGCGGAGTTATCGCGTAACAAACATACAAAAAAAAAGCAACATACAGACGACATTTTTGAAAATGCATATATATCTTCCTTGAAAGTATTTTGTGTCCACCTGTATCGGCTACTCACCAATCAGGTATGTCTGTAACACCAGCCATAGACGAGCAATCGATAACAGGATTCCTCGCAACCACCGCCTTGTAGACACCAGGAAACTGCCCGCTGAGGTGCGCCACGAGGAACCCTCCATGAGAACCGCCATATAAACACAACCGCTTCCCATCTACAGCCGATCGTTTAATTGCCTCATCGGTTGCCATTTTACAGTCGATGACGTCGGCCGATCCGATCCGTTTGGGAAGGAACCGGACGGACGCGTCGCCCGCGCCGATCGAACCGCGGTAGTTTATTTGGAGACTCGCGAAGCCTGTAAATGTTAACTCGATTTCTTTAAACCAAATTACAAACAAAATTATGTCAAATCTATTAGAAACCAGCCCTTCAAATTCAAATTCAAAAATCATTTATTAATTTAGGTAACACAATGTACACTTATGAACGTCAATAAAAATACATATTAAATGCTTCTAATTTTACATTTACTGCCAGTTCTCAAATCAAGGGAGCCATACCCAACTACACTACACTACTATCTAGTTCCTCGATATCACGCCCAAGATTACTCTTATATATGATATTTTTTTAATTTATATTTTAAATTTATGCTGTGGAACAAAAAACGGATTGTCTGTATTTATAACATTATTGTACTTAAGTATTTTTGTTATAATAGGGCAGGCCATAGAGCAACACGGGCCACCGGCGAACCGGAGGGGAGTAGCCATACGCAGGCGTTCCCCTCTGTCAAAGTACAAGTCCAAATGGTCCTATGCGTACAATAAAACTAGTTGTAGCCACACTTTGCACTAGACTAAATCCAGATGCGCGACTGAATCGACCTCCTAAAAAAATGCCGAATTGTTTGTGTTTCTTGTTGCCAAAAAATATCTGCCACGTCAAATTTACAAAAAGATAGCGTTATCTTTCATATGTAGGTATTTTTTAATCATATTATTACTATTTACTTCTTTAAAACTTAAAAAATTACAATATTATCGGTCGTGTTGTTTCGGATTTTTTTACCAACACAGTCGCTCGACAGATCCGCGTATTGTATAAGCCCTCATACAATACACGGATCTGTCGAGCGACTGATCCGAGTTTATTTCCGAGAAATCGCTGTCACCGAGCGATAGTGTTGTTGTCGGATTGTTTTAAGTTATCGAAAAAAAATGGCAAAGGAGTCTTCTATACAGAGACAGTTTTGAGATTAAATTTTCTGATTCAAATATTATATTGTGATTATATAGTTATATTGTTAAAATATAATATAATACTTACGCGCGTTAGCATATTTATTAAAATCACTTAGTGTAAACTTCAACCATAATGTTTTTTTTATTTCCTAAAAATCCAAAGGATATGGAAAATTGTGTAACCCAAATTTAATAATTGCGATATGATCTAGAAAAATGACATATTTTTAATCTTATAATATAAAAAATCAGCTCAATTCTCAATCTGGGAGAGGAGAAATATGAGAAATATAGTTTTCCTGAGATTCTCGATTAATTTAATCGATTACACAATCACAAAAAAAACCTTTGGACAAGGTAATTAACTCAAAAGTAATTAAATGCACTTTAAATACAATATATTGCATATAATTACAGTTATGTTATTAAATAAAATATAAATTATTAATTAAAGAAAATTAATATACATAATTATCGATTTTTTATCGATTAAAATCGATCTTTTATTTTAGTCTGTCGTTGGCATGCCGCATGACAGTTGTTTACTCTGTGCTAATTCGTTTCGTGTTTTCTACGTTTTGAGTCTGAGTGCTTTCCCGATTGTCGTCATTTAGGAATTGTTACGATTTGACAACTACAAATATCATTGATCACAGATTTATGATATATATGTCAATTATTGATTGTAACATAACCTTACTTTTACAGTTTACTACTTAAAACTCTAATAACTCGGCTCTCAGATTGTCAAAACTAATAGAATTTTCAACGAAGGACTGTTAAGTCTCAATCTATTAATTCACACCAATTTCATATTGTTACATTGGGGGCCCAAAGTTGTTTGTAATCGTTTCCATCTCCGTTAAGGGATACATGGAATAAACATATTTTGTAATTACGAAGTATTTTTCAAATTATTTCTAAGATTTTATTATACCTATACCAACTCATGGTCCACTCTCCGTGACCTGCTACGTGCGCATTACCCGACAAGTTCATTTTGTATTATTGTAGTACGTAATAAATTAACTCCATCTTTAAAATAAATAAATTAAGTCGAACTTATAAACCTAATTTCCCTAACCCAGTTCTTGAAATTATCGATACTGCGTATCGACAGTTGTTGCAACTACGGCTAAAAGGACTTGTCAGTGTAGTTGCGCCATTTAATTATACTGTTATGACACGGAATGTTTAAATGTGTGTGTGAAATTGTTAGTGTATTTTTTAATTGTCACGGTGTGAGTTTCGTAGTGACAGACGATTGCTTGTGTGTGCGAACTTGAGTACGCACACATAGCGCAGGTTTCCCCCCGCAAAAAATGACAGATTGTTTGGTATCGGTAACGAACGCTATGGCTACTCCCCTCCGGTTCGCCGGTGGCCCGTGTTGCTCTATGGGGCAGGCAGACTATAGTACATTAGTCAAAAAGTTTTCAATAACAGATAAAAAATGCGGCGGCGAGTTTATTGCCAGTTCTTCTCGTCCGTTCTACGCCTTTGATTATTATTATATATATTAATATATATGATATTATTATATATTAGATATTTAATTCAAGGAAAAATATGTATCGTAATGGACATTTCACTTCTGTATAACATAATTTACTTTTTAATATCTCAATAATTAATCATGTTCATATTTGATGCGGAGATGAAATTCAAGTATTTAAATAAAATAAATTTACCGGATTAAAACGAGATTTATGAGTCGTTATACAGGTGATTTTTTTTGAAAATACCCTGAATACCATTTTTACGGGCTCGTTGGCGCGTTCGGTAGAACAACTGCCGTGCGCATCGATGGGTCGTGGGTTCGAATCCCACCGGGACCACATTTATAATTTTCTGTAAGCATGTTTTCCCCACGTCTGGTAACTTCGGGCATTGATCGGCTGGGAGGAATATCGAAATTCCGACCGGGTAACGAAACACCGTTCATAGATGGAAAACCGTGAAGTCCACATTGCGCGTTTCGGTTTTCAGTCTATGGATTTCGGAATGCAAAGTAGGTCGACAGCGTATCATTGACTGATGTTCTGTCGCTGAGGTATCACCTACCATCGAGTGAATCTCATGCTCGTCTGTCGATATCTAAAATAAAAAAAAACCATCAACTTACCCAAGAGATGGAAGAACGCTGTCTCCAAAGAGTACGCGTTGACGAAGGCCGAGTGCGGCCCCCCGTGCGGCCACACCACCAGCGGGCGGCCCGCCCCCGCCGCGCCCGACACCAGGATGCAATTGAAAGACTCTGTCACATACAGTACTTAGCGTTATGGAAGATGATTGACGGGATCGTTGGCGCCTGCCGCACCTGCCGTGCGCATGGATGGGTCATGGGTTCGAATCCATCGAAACATGTTTACAATTTTCTGTAAGCATGTCTGCCCCACATCTGGTAACTTCGGGCATTGAACGGGTGGGAGGAATATCGATATTCCGACCGGGTAACGAATCAGTGTTCACGTTGAATAAACGTGAAGTGCAAAGAAGTAGAGTAAAAAGTAGGTCAACAGCGTATCATTGACTGATGTTCTGTGGCTGAGGTATCACCTACCATCAAGTGAACCTTATAAAATCAAATAGCCTACCATGAAGTGGGCTTCACGCCTGGCTATCGATATTTATAAGTGCCTAATTTTATGTTATCAACTTTTACAGGCTCAAGTTTCCAAACTCTGATCGACAAGTGCTCCTTCAAATTGAAAATCACTTGACAATACCACCTGCCATATAACCTACCATCATCAATACTGTATCACCTACCATCGAGTGCACATGTCCTTTATGTATCACCTACCATTGAATGAGCCTCAGACTCGTCTGAGGGTAACTATAAAAAAATCCCAGACATCCACTTCACGCTCGTTTGAGGGTATCTATAAAAAATCCCAGACACTCACTGACGTCATCCTTGCAGTCGGGATGCTCCAAGTGCAAGTATTCCACGCGCGCGTCGCTCAGCCCGCGCGGCCCGTCCCCTCCGCCCACCCGCCGCCACTGTAGGGACGCTTCCGACCCGCGTTGCGGCAGTCGCGCGACATACAGCTATAATAATATAAATAAAACGAGAACTTAGTTTTTTTTTATTTAATAATATTTAATAATAATAATTTCTTTATTCAGGCAAAAAAACACATACAATTCTAGCTACAACATTTCAAATACAAAAAAAAGGTATGTGTGTACTTCTGTACACGCGTTAGAAGTTATACTTCTTTGTCGTCTAAAGAAAATTTTAAAAAAACAAAACTGCAGTAAATATCGAAGAAAAATGTTAAAATCAATCAAATTCTATTCTGTAGCCAACTTCATCATGTCGTTTTTTTGGGACATCGCGCGCGCGCAGGTCATGAATTCACTCTCATCCAAACGCGCCAAAAGAAGTATAACTTCAAAAAAAAAAACACAAAGATAACAATTTAAGATTAAACTGAAAAAAGGTCAACATAAGAATATAAAAAAACAAGGGTATTACTTATATCATAATATACATTTCAATATAAAATACAAAACTAGAGATAGCCCCGTATTCCAAGCCCGTATTTACTCAAGTCAAAATCTATTCTTGTGAAATGTCAAAATGTCAAATCACTATAGAGAAAAGATGTGACAAGTCTCGAAACTAGATTCCAGCCTGAGTCTCAACTTTCAAGCCTTTTTTTATGTCAGATATTGACAGACGAGCATGAGGTTCACTTGATAGTAGGTGATTACCTCAGCCACAGAAAGCTCAATAAAGTCAATAATGCGCTGTCAACCTAATTTTTACTTCGAGCATTCGGAAATCCATAGACTGAAACCGAAACTCGCAATATCCACTTCACGGTTTTCCATCTATGAACGGTGATTCGTTACCTGGTCAGAATTTAGATATTCCTCCCACCCGATAAATGCCCGAAGTTACCGGACGTGGGGAAAACATGCTTACAGAAAATTATAAACATGTAGTCCCGGTGGGATTCGATACCACTCGCCATCGATGCGCACGGCAGGTGTTCTACCGAACGCGCCAACGAGCCCGTCAAAAGTCCTAAGGCCTAAGTGCAATTGCTACACATCATTATTTATTGATGACTTGTGGCTGAATCTACACATGAAATAAATCCCACGTTAGTCTGAAACAATATTTTTATATGAAACTCACTTGTCCAGGAGTGGTGACATTGGAGAAGGCAGCGAGCACCGCGCCGGCCCTCACACACAGCACGGTCGTCGACCCCGCCTCCGCGAGAGATATCTTCGTTATTTCCTTACTCTCTGTATAAAGAAAAAACGGTTAAGTGGAAATCGGAGTCGCGGAGGAAGGGTTCCGTACATGTAATATAATTTTCATAATCGATTTTTATTATTTATTTTAAAGTTGAACTTGAACTTTATTTGATATTTTAAGTATATACCGTCGTTGCGCCTGCCAAATTCCATATGTGATTTTTTTTGATTTTTGGTTTTCGCACAAAAAATACTCTTCGTTTTATTCTCTATGTGTTACTAAAATCATTTTTGTGATATTCGAACTGGATATGAGTTTAACTAATTCCATATATGTTTTGACCGGTAAGAAAAGCTCCGTATGTGAATTAATAATACGTTTTTCGTAGTCTCCCAAAACTATACAAAAATCACATATGGAACTTGTCAGGCGCAGCGACGATACTATATTTTTTTCTATAAGATATGACTATATAACAGAAAGTTTGAGAGTAGCGCTAGTGAATAAAAAATTGAAAGATTGAATCGTTTGGCTTAGTATGGGCATGTTATGAGGAGAGATGAAGGGCATGTATCTAAAACGGTTTTGAATATGAAAGTGGATGGGAATAGGGGAAGAGGGAGGCCAAAAAAAAACATGGATTGACTGTGATAAGTGTTTGAAAGGTGTAACTGATGATATGGCGAGTGAAAGGAGGGAATGGAAAAAGATAACATACTGCGCCGACCGCAAATAAAAAAAGGGAACAGGGCAGGAACATGAAGACTATATTTTTTTCTATATAAAACTACGTACAGTAGAGTCCGTTTATAATGACATCGAAAGGAATTGACAAACACGTCATAATAAGCGGACGTCATACAAAGCGTTTTGTGAAATAAAAAACCTTTTTTATGTAAATATACTTAAGTATTTTAATACAGAAACAAACATACATATTAAATCAAAATCATGTCGAATGACCCACGCCAAATTCCTTTGCGAGACATGAGTTAGATTCTCCATTTTCTAATCTGCATATTATTGCACCTTTCTCCTCAATTGTAAATGCTTTACGTCGTTGAGATGACATTTTTTCACAGTAACAAACGAAAACAATGCGTGACCTTCAAACTTCAATTACTCACTGAGATTCAAAACAAAAACGAGCCACGTGCCGAACGTTGTCGGGAATCAACGAACATTACCGAAGGTGTAAAGAATCGTGTCGGTCATTATAACCGGACATAATCTATTAAAAATGGGTCATAATAAGCGACATGTCACTGCAAGCGAAGTCATTATATCCGACTTTTTTATAAAGAATTGTATATGAAAACCAAACTTCGTAATGTAATTACGTCATAATAACCGGTTGGTCAATATAGGCGGAGTCATAATAAACGGATTCTACTGTATTTGGAATTTTATAGTCGTAAACTTGAATCGCAATAAATATATTTTTTCTATCTTTTTTTCATTTCATCAGCATTTATAACGCTGGCAACACTCACCCACATCGAGCACGTAGCTGTGCACCTCGGTCTGGCTCGCGCTACTGAACAGCAGCCTCGTCCCGTCGTCACTCTCACACTCGCGCGGCAAGCTCAGCCCGTACATGCCGTAGAATGTCCCGTTTGTTATACCAAGTTTGTCCTGTACTATGTCCACTAGAATCGATTCTCTGCTTTCATTCGATAGCTCAGTATTGATCATTTCTTCCAGCTACATGAAAAACTCCATATTTAAATATTTACTTTTTTTTTAGAATTTATGAAATGTTTCCTAATCTAAATTTAGTTTTGACAGTTGTTGTTATAACACTTGATTGAGTGATTTTATTTGTTGTAATTAAATTAATACCACTGCACTTTTTACTAACTTTTATTAACGTGAAAATGTCCGCATACATTTCCCAACATCCAGAGACAAAAGCGCGCCACAGATATACATATAGAATTTTATAGTTATATCTATGACAGTTGTCAGTCTCATTTATTAAAATCAGAACCGGATTAAACATTCAAAAATGGAATTGGGTTGTCAACAAGTTACCAGAATTAACTTTCAAAAACGGAACATAAAATTTCAAATGATTTCTCATACAACTGACAGATTAACGAGAATTAGAATACGAATACTTCCCCGCATGTTTATGCTTTTTTTTATGTTAGATAGCAACAGACGATTACGCTCACTTAATGGTAGGTGATACCTCAGTCACATAATATCACACAGTCAGTGATGCGCTGTCGACCTATTTTTTACTTCCAAACTCCCCTAAAACTGAAACGCTCAGTATCAAGTTCACAATTGTTTTTATGATTGAACGAATTTATGAAGTCACAATTTCGATATTCCTCCCACCCATTTAATGCCCGAAGTGACCAGACGTAGGGAAAACAATAACTCATACTAACAGCAGATTTCTCCAGCTTGACGATCTGATGGCAGGCGTGGTGCGGCCCGCCCGCGGACCGTTGCAGCCAGACCACGCCGCCGTCTTGTGTCAGGCGCGGGGATCGAACCGACCCATGCTGTTTGCTCAGCCGTCCTGGAAGTAATTGGACTGGTGGTAAACAATCCACATCGGGCTGAAGAGGGAGACATTCGGATAGTTTCGGCTTCGTTTTTTTTTTTTTTTTATTTCAGAGCAGACAACCGAGCAGGTGGGTTACCTGATGGTAAGTGATTTCCACCACCCATGGACATCTACGACTCGAAAGTCTCAGATGCGTTGTCGGCCTTTTAAAAATATGTAGGCTCGTTTTTTGAAACCAGCGAGGTCATAATTAATTGGAAAAACTGAAGGCGACAATTCATTCCACAATTTTGTTGTACGTGGAATGAAGTTGTACAGCCGTTTCAGTCGCACGCGACATTGCGTCAGATAATGTGTGTATTTTATGTGTTACTAGCTGCCCGACCGACCGGAACGGCTATACTAATGAAGAAAATGAGACCAAATTAAAATTCAAAGGTCGGCAACGCACCTGCAAGCCCTCTGGTGTTGCGGATGTTTATGGACGGCGGTGATCACCTACCATCATCACGTCAGTCACCTGCCCGTTTGCCCATTATTCTTTAAAAAAAATAGATAAAAAAGTAAAAATATTCTGTGGCGTCAGAAGAATCTTCGCAAAACAAAATAATATTGAAAATGACGCAGCAAATTCAGCGCGCGAGTGGTGCGCTGTACCACCGCCTCTTCACCCCGCGACCCGCCGCCGCTAAAACAACTTTCTAAAATACTTGGTCGCCGCGGCGGGGACACTGCGCGGCTAGATCTCACGGCGAATGCATGTCATATCTTTTGCTCTGTACTCTGTTTAATGTGCTCGTAAATTCGTATTTAATAATTAATTTTTATATCAAATAATATTGTAAAATCGTAAATACAGTTGTTATAATATGTGGATTAGTTTTTGATTTGATATACCCAGTAGGCTATCCACATAATTGGTGACCCCCGACGTTCGAGAACATTCGAGAACAAGATGGCGCAAGAAGCTTCTACAGACAATGAAGTTAACAAAGTTGGAGTGCGGCTACCTCCGTTTTGGCCAGATGATCCCGCATTATGGTTTGCTCAGATTGAGGGACAATTTTATTTAGCCGGAATAACATCGGATACGACGAAGTTTTACCACATATCCTCTCAACTGGAACAACGATTTGCGCAGGAGGTAAAAGATATTATTAAAAGTCCTCCCTCGGAAAACAAGTACCTCAAATTGAAGACCGAGTTAATAAAAAGGCTTACAGCTTCTCAAGAAAAGCGTATCCAGCAGCTTTTAGCTCAAGAGGAATTGGGAGATAGGAAGCCGTCTCAATTTTTGAGACATTTACAGAACTTGGCAGGTCCAGCAGTTCCAGAGGAATTTCTACGGACATTATGGACAGGTCGGTTACCATTAAATATTCAAACAATAATAGCTTCACAAAAAAGTCTCAGTTTAGAAGCAATTGCTGATTTGGCAGATTCTGTTCACGATATTGTACAACCCTCCCAACAAGTTTGCACTTTAAATAATAATATTAAAAATAATGAAATTTCAGAATTGAGTAAACAATTAGAAAGTTTAACGAAAGAAGTAGCTTCATTGAAAAGTAAATTCCATAAATCACGGCCACGTACCCCATCACGTGACAATAATCACCGTCACAGATCTAGATCGAGATCGAGGTCTCGAAATTTAGATTTTTGTTGGTATCATCAGAGATTTAGAAATCGAGCACATAAATGCATTAAGCCATGCAATTATAATTCACAGTCGGAAAACGGCATGAGCAGCCGGAATTAGCGGCAACCGACTGCCAAATTTCACCAGGCCGCATTTTTATAGTGGATAAAATAACTAAAATGAAATTTCTTATTGATACAGGTTCTGATTTATGTGTTTATCCACGCAGAGCATTGAGAGAGCATCGAACGAAGACTGACTACCAGCTGTTTGCAGCTAATGGCTCAATAATCACTACTTATGGTTGGGTTCAGATTCATATTAATTTAGGATTGCGACGTGATTTTAAATGGAGATTTGTAGTTGCCGACATTTCTAAACCGATAATTGGTGTTGATTTTCTTTCTTTTTATAATCTGTTAGTAGATTGTCGTCAGCAACGCCTTATTGACGGATTGACATCACTCGCAGTTTCAACATCAATTGAAAAGGCATCTGAAAGTGACGTGACTTCTATCAAGGTAATTTCTGGAGATTCTATTTACCATCAAATCTTACGTCGGTATCCAGATATAACGCGCCCAGCAGGTACTTATAAGGAGCCAAAGCATAATACCGTGCATCATATTCGGACAACTCCAGGTCCGCCAGTTTCATCTCGACCTCGTAGACTTCCTCCTGATCGATTGAAGGTTGCACAGAAGGAGTTTGAAGATATGCTACAAGCTGGAATAGCACGCAGGTCAGATAGTCCATGGTCTTCTCCTCTTCATTTAGCTCCCAAGAAGGATAACAGCTGGAGACCTTGTGGTGACTACAGAGCTTTGAACGCGAGAACGTTGCCCGACTGCTATCCAATCAGGCATATCCAAGATTTTACTCATTTGATAGCAGGTAGCACTATATTTTCAAAAATCGATTTAGTAAGAGCGTACAATCAGATACCGGTTTTTAAAGACGATATACCGAAGACTGCTATTACTACACCGTTTGGATTATTTGAATTTTCATATATGACATTTGGTCTTCGAAATGCAGCGCAAACATTTCAGCGTTTTATTGACGAAATGCTCAAAGGATTTCATTTTTGTTATGGATACTTAGATGACATTTTAGTATTTTCTCAGAACTATGATGAGCACCTGGATCACCTGCATCAATTGTTCCAGAGACTATCAGATTTTGGCATCTTAATAAATTCCGCTAAGTGTGAGTTTGGTGTATCTAATATAACTTTTTTGGGTCATAAGGTTTCATCAACTGGAATATGTCCGGTGCAAGAGAAAGTACAAGCAGTGATGGACTTTCCAGTTCCGAAGAATATTCAAGAACTCCGTCGTTTTCTGGGTATGTTTAACTTTTATAGACGTTTTATCCCAGGCGCATCATCTATCCAAGCTCCACTCAGTTTAGCTCTTGCCGGACCCAAAAAGAAAAGCAAACAAGCTATTGAGATGACCCCAGTAGAAATGGAATCTTTTAACGCATGTAAGTTGGCTCTTTCTAAAGCGACCACGCTAGCACATCCTAGAACTGATTGTGATATCGCAATTCATACGGATGCATCAGACAATGCGATTGGGGCTGTTTTACAACAACGTGTGAATGACACCTGGCAACCTTTAGCTTTCTTCTCACGTAAACTTAAGCCATGTCAAGTTAAGTATAGCCCATATGATCGAGAGCTTTTAGCTATTTATGATGCTATTCGATATTTTCGTCATATGCTAGAAGCAAGAGTTTTTGCCGTTTATACAGATCATAAACCACTTACATATGTTTTTAATTCAAATCGAGATAAATGCTCACCTCGTCAGTTTCGCTATTTAGATTTTATATCTCAATTCACTACTGATATCAGGTACGTGGCCGGTACAGATAATGTGGTAGCCGACGCACTGTCTAGAATAAATGAGATCGCAGATGTAATTAATTTTGAAGAGCTTGCACGAACTCAGGTTACAGATACTGAACTGCAAGAACTTTTAAAGAAAGAAACTTCACTTAAATTAGAAAAAGTAAATTTACCAAATTCTTCAAGTTACATTTATTGTGACGTATCAATGGCAAACTCGAGACCTTTTATAACTAAGAATTTACGAGAGCAAGTTTTTAATTATTTTCATGGATTTAGTCATCCTGGAGCCAGGGCAAGCATTAAATTGATTTCCCAAAGATTTGTTTGGCCTGGAATGAAAAGAGATTGTCGCCGCATGGCAAATTCATGCACAGAATGCCAACGTAATAAAGTCTTCCGCCATACTTCCTCTCCTTTAACTCCTTTTTCAAGCCCAACTCAACGTTTTTCCCACGTCCACATGGACATCGTGGGCCCGTTACCTTATTCTTCTGGTTTCAGATATTGTCTCACGATCATCGATCGCTTTACACGTTGGCCTGAGGCAATTCCTTTACCAGACATCTCGGCAGAAACGTGTGCCCGAGCTTTCATCTCCGGCTGGGTTGCACGCTTTGGCTGCCCTGAGAAGATTACGACAGACAGAGGCAGGCAGTTTGAGTCCCACCTGTTTCACAACATCGCTGCCCTGCTAGGCGCAGTGCATCGCCCAACTACAGCCTACCATCCAGCAAGTAACGGTATGGTGGAACGTTTTCATCGTCAGTTGAAGGCAGCTATCATGTGTCACAAAAATAATCAATGGTCAGAGGTACTTCCACTTGTTTTACTTGGTATACGCAGTGTGTGGAAAGATGATATTAAATCCTCTGCAGCTGAGCTGGTTTACGGAGAACAATTACGACTTCCTGGCGAGTTTTTCTCTTCTAAAGCTACTACTATCACAGACTTCACTGACTTTGTTTCACGCTTACGTAGCTACATTAAAAACCTTGCACCAGAGCCGGCGCATTGGCATTCCAATAAAACTTTCTATGTTCCTAAGGGCTTAGACACAGCTGAGCATGTTTTTCTTCGCAAAGGGCCTATTAAAAGATCGCTAGAATCGCCTTACTCCGGTCCGCATAAAGTACTGGAACGAGGGAAGAAAACCTTCAAGATCGACTTGTGTGGTAGACATACCTATGTCACAATCGATCGCTTAAAACCTGCTTATTTGCTTAATAATTTACAGAATGAAGTTCAAATTAATAACAGCAAGTCGTCAGCAGCAGAGCCAATCAAGACAAGAAGTGGTCGTGTGGTTCGTTTTCCTGACTACTATCGACCGTAGCTGGCTCCGGTCTCGGTGGGGGAGTAGTGTGGCGTCAGAAGAATCTTCGCAAAACAAAATAATATTGAAAATGACGCAGCAAATTCAGCGCGCGAGTGGTGCGCTGTACCACCGCCTCTTCACCCCGCGACCCGCCGCCGCTAAAACAACTTTCTAAAATACTTGGTCGCCGCGGCGGGGACACTGCGCGGCTAGATCTCACGGCGAATGCATGTCATATCTTTTGCTCTGTACTCTGTTTAATGTGCTCGTAAATTCGTATTTAATAATTAATTTTTATATCAAATAATATTGTAAAATCGTAAATACAGTTGTTATAATATGTGGATTAGTTTTTGATTTGATATACCCAGTAGGCTATCCACAATTCTAATAACCTATGGTATGTAATAAATTTTACGACTTATTCTCATACCCATTAAATATTAGTATGTTAAGATATTAACTTACTATAGACACCTCCAAAGGATAACCAGAAGATATGACTGACTCTGTTGGTGCAAAATATTAGACCGAGCCGGCTCGGGTCATTCGTCTCCCAAACCACACCGATTACGCCCGTTCCATCCGCTGAGAATCGAACCTGTTGGTATTTACGATTATCTAATTATGTCTTCCGGGTTAAACATGGTTGCATTTAATACTCGACTTCTTATGTCAAAAATAGAGATATTTGTCGATCAAGACATTTTGTCTACGAATTCTAAGATGACGCACCAAATGTTATCGACTTTGATGTGATATATTTGTCTTCGATGATGACGAGAAGAGTTTTGTCGCAGAAATTAAATAGAAGTTTTATTTGCGTTTATTCAGTAACTAGCCGTCCCCGCCCGCCCGCTTCGTTGGGCGAATTGTAAAGGATAGACGAATATGAACTATCCACATAAATTTGAAAAAAAATGGTAAAGAGTTGATGGAATTCAAAAAATGAATAGCCTAAAACCTTCTACAATTAATTCCGCGTCGAATGGTCATGGTATCATGCCGATCGGTCCAGTAATTTTCAAGTTTATCGATAACAAAGAAAAAAAAAGTTGCTTATATATATATATATATATAGATTATTATAATTATATTATAACGCTATACAATGAGCGTGAATTGCGTAAAATACTAATTTGGAGCATAAAGCGTCCTCAAGTCTACCAGTCAATTTACATATGAACTAGTGTTTGCTATTGAAATTATTTGCAAAATAAAGTTCCTTCCTACTGATACAATAATTTAAACTGTGTCAAAACTTTATTTAGGTACTTTCTACTAACAATATTCTTGAAAAATATCGTGACGATTTGTCTTCTACGAGAAAATTGTCGATCGTGGTGTGCATGTTAGGAAAAACGTCATGTAACATATCTCGTCATCGACAAATTTGTTTTCTCTCGTCCGCGAGATATCTCGTGGCGGTCATGCTAGGCCGACTGAACTGTGAACCTGTGAACAGTGGCGGGACCACCATACAAGCCCAAATGCCTGTATTGCCATATTAATGCATTAAAAAGAAATATAATAATGTCATAAGTCATATATAACTTATACGATAACGTAATTATATACGTTATATAAATATATAAACACGTATTATGTTAAAATCGGCAAGACGCGCTTTTAAATAAAATACTGTATACCGGATTTAAACGCGATTTATTATTTATATTGTTTAAATTATTTATCCCGACGTTTCGGATGCTTTTCAGCTACCGTGGTCGCGGGGAGATAGAAAGATGACATATTTCATTCATCTTTCTGTCTCCCCGTGATATACGTGTATACAGTATTTTAATTAAATGTGTGATACTCGCGTTAATAAAAGACAATATTAAGACGCGCTTTGGTAGTCCCGCCACTGCCTGTGAACCACCTGCCTCAGGTGTGACCAGGTTACGACTGAATATCAGCGCTGTGATGAACTCGAGAGTCAGCAGTTTGATTGGGATTGAGTAGCCACATATTAGTATTATCCCTGTGTATTCCGGGTCTTTATCCAATGTGGTTTGATGCCGCAACATTGAGTTATGAGCGAGTCACACTGGAGTGGAATGGGTTAATGTTTACTACATTATATATGTTTTATACATATGCATTGTGTGTAGAATTTTAATACTTATCGACCGACCACTTATTAAACAGATCAGATCAGGAACGTTCTGCAAAAGGACCAGATCAAAAGTACTCGTAACCGACGAGTGTGTATGAAAGCATTGATGAAAGTAGAAGAAGCGAAAGTGGTATGTAAGGATCGGAGCATATGGAATTCCGTGATCTCTGCCTACCCCAATGGGAAAGAGGCGTGATGTATATGTATGTATGTATGTACTTATTAAACAACGCAAATATTAAAATTTTACCTGTCCGGGGCACATGTTATCCGGTATTCCGTCCAGGACCGTAACAGCCTCCGTGTCGAGATCACACTTGACAATAACCAATCGTTTCTTGCCAACAAGTTGCTCCCCCCAGTCTGGCCTGTAGATGTGCTCTTCGCCCTGTGTTGAATTGAAAACCGGTTTATTTATTATGGGAGGTTAACCGAAGTCATAAAGGTTTTTGTTTTTTTATGTCAGATATCGACAGACGAGCATGAGGTTCACTTGATGGTAGGCGATACCTCAGTCACAGAACATCAGACAATGATGAGCTGTTGACCTAATTAATACATATGTATTTTCGGTATAGTTTTCTACTCACTGGTGTAATTTTTTTATCCCCGCTGCCATTGCTCTCCTTGTCCAAGGGTTTCCTTTTAATGTACGGCTCAGATTTCTTGGCTTTCTGCTCAGCGATGTAGATCAAACTCTTTTCATCATCTGACCAGTCGAGACTTCCAAATTCAGCTGTAATTTTTTTAACAATTATATTTTTTAAACATTCATTTCATATTATCAAATCAAAGCAATGTCGACAACAACTTCCCTATTTTATATATTTTCTTCGTATGACCGCTTCGAGTAATTTTAGGAAGAAAATTCCGTCCGAGTCACGGAACAGCCTTCGGGGAAATTCTATGCGTGTAAACTTCCGAAATGTCGGTGTAAAAATAAAACAGATCGACAACTCATCATTGTTCACAACGAATGTCCTGTGATCATCAAAGAACATAGAAACACAGGCCCATACAAACTTTTTTCACAGAAAAAGTAGTTCTACTTTTGACCTGTAGAGCGCGCGGCAATGTATCGGTGTGACACACACATCTAAGCAGTCCGCTGACTCCTCCCCTCGCGTAGCCTCGCTTGCTCTTACGAGCGAACAGCAATAACGCTCTAAAAGCGGCTGGGTGCGAGAGAGTGCGCGCTATAACTCCAGCATCAGAGTTTTCGTTCACACGAATACTAGCAGCGCCGTGGTGGCTGGGGTAAGAACTACTCGTTGCCCCAGAGAAACCGTGCCAAGCGCGCTTTTAAGGCCTGTTATTCTATATACAATATACATCTATGTTATTTGGTATCACCTACCACTGAGTACCTTCGTTATCATCTGTCAATGGGTATCTGTTATAAAAAAATATAGGAAACCTTTGAAATGTCACCAGCGTATGTCATTTTCTCACTAACTTGAGATACTTACTAAGTTATAAGTATATTCTTAAATGTGTTTATTAGTTAATATTTAAAACAATTTAGCGTCTCTTGGCTTACTTGAATTGAATCAGACTTGTATTAGCTATGAGAAGCACAAAAAAAGTATAAATATCTATTGACGCGAACGTAGAATATTCTTCGGGTCGATCATTCCCTTACTATAGTTTTATATGCACGCCCTTTGGTTATGAGTTGATTTCGATATGGTTTATACTCTAACATTTTATTATAACTAACTAACCGTCAGCATAAACATCGCCGTGGACGTCCAAAGCGGTCAAATCAATGGAATGTGCCAGACTGTTCCGAGACCACACCTCCAGGAAGCACTTCTTATCTTTCCCGTTCTTTTCTTCGCGTATCACCGCTTTGTATGTCTCTTTCGGTGATACTGCTGACAGCAATCTATACAAAAGGGAGTATAATAAAAAAAATACTTAGAAAATATTATGACATTGAAGCCGGGATTAGCTCAACACTTTCAACCCATTCAAACTTGATCTGGAAGAAAACTTGTGAAAACGACAACTAACTCTAACTCAAAGTAGAGATATTTGTTGATCGAGATATCGAGTCTATTAAAGTTGTCTATGTCGAGATATAATATATTCTCGATATATTCTATCTTTTGTTGGTCATGCTAGGCGGGCTGGTGTTGCAATTGTCTATGGGTGATGGTGATCACTTACCATCACGAGCCATCTGCCCGTTTGCCCTATTCTATAAAAACGTCGCGTTATTTTTTTAAATAAATATTGTTATCAAAACTTTTATTTTTCTTTTTTTATTCATTCAACGGATCTCGCAACTTTTTCACAACTTTTTGCGTTAAGCATTTGCGCTACCAGTGCGGTACTGTCAACAAGACACTTTTACAGCGATGCCAATTTAGCGACTTTGTCGCTAGATTAAGCGACATTTTAACATGAAAAGCGACATTTTATTTCGATTTAACGACTAAAATAATTTAGCGACATTTCTGGCGCCTTTGCTAATTTGATTTTTTTTAAATGTATGTAATAATATTAGAAATTATTTTATTTATTTCTCTTGTTTCCTACTATTCGGGGTATAATCGCTACTTAGCCACTGAGCTATTGCAGGGCGAAAATGCTAAATCAGTATATTATAAGCTACGCGTAAAGTTTAGAGCCTTTTTTTACGTAAACTTCTGGCTAGTGCGCTTTATCATTTTACTTATCTGCAGCTGAGTCTCATCTGTACATGATTAATAATATAATGTATGAAATTACTTTTATAAAAAATGGGGTTATTGAAAGACGAGATAATTACCGGGGTAGCCCAAAAAGGGGAGCTCGTTTATACGAATAAAGAATAACTAACAAAAAAAATGATTTTTTTCTTCATAATATCAAACGAAGTTTCATCATCTAGCGATATCTAGCGAGTTTTGAACCTTCTGTCTAGCGACATTTGCTTCAGCCGAGTTGGCAACACTGCACTTTTATCAATTTTTAATTATCAAGGAGTATGAGCTTTTACACACCACGTTTTTTTATGCGCTGACGACGCACTCTGCGATTTGTGTCGACACAAACGCAAAATATGTAACGCACATTTGAATCGATTCAAAACGAAGGCTACGAAGGTAAGCAGACTTGTCTCGAGCAACGTCATGGTAATACTGTGGTAACCACAGTGTGGTCCCAAATGGCGGCGGCTTTCTGCGCGATGTATCAGCGCATTTTAAATAGCGATACAACCGCAAGGATCGTGTACAAAGGTTACAACGTGAGTTCAGTCTTGCGTTTGTTGAGCGTTCTACGCGCGTCGTCAGCGCTTAAAAAAAAAGTGGTGAGCAAAGACTATAGTCTAAGTAAATTATAATAACTTGGTTAATCTGCCTAAATTAGTCACAGTTGAAAATGTACAACAATCTCTTATAGCACTGTTGCCTACGAGAGAATGTGAAAGAGCGATAAATGTTAAATAGCTCATGTCAAAAATAATTAAAAGTCTTACCTCACAGAAGTATTTTATTTTTATATAATAAAATATTATTTGTTACATATACTACATCTGTCAAAATACTGTTCATTCATTCAATTTATTTTACAAAACCACTAGTAAAGAACTAATTATGATAATGATAATGAATTAAAGTAAAACTTACTCATTGCTGACATCCACTCCAAAATCACTCTCAGCAACCACCTTCATATCTGTATCCAGAATATAATCTATCACATACTGACTGTTCTTCCCTTTGTCAATATTTCGGACTGACCACCTCGATGAGATTTTAGTACCAGTGTTGTTCAACCTAGCCCCAAGTATTGATGGAATTTTAGCCAATGTCTTGTAGACTTGAACTATCTTTTCTATCTGTAAAATAATATATAATCAGTAAAAGCATTATTGTATTCAGATCCACTTAATCGTTTCTATTTATATTGTGTTTCTGGTGTTCACTTTTAGCTCCTTACCATGGTGTTATCAAAGTGCATATGCAAGAAAATTTATTTCAAGTTAAAGAATACCACAGACAAAAATATTAGCTGTAATATTAATGAATATTATGTTTAACTGCACAGCCAACATGGTATGCAAAATACAATATCTCAAACATAAATTTAATGTATTTAGATTGCCTACCTAAACAAAAAATCTATACATACCTGCCCAGACATGTTTCTTTATTTCCCTGCAAGTGTGCAGTGCATCTAAATGAAAAATTTAATAACACTTTAAATAATTATATTGTTTTATATAAGTGTAATGAAACCACAGATAACATGTTATCTTTGAATGATATGCAAGCCTTTGTATTTGTTTTTGTAATGGAATATATTTACATATGATAAAGATTTAGTTTATTAGTAGTGGCGGAGAAACATGTTAAATTTCAATTAGCCTAGACTATGTCCTAGTCTGAATATGAATGTAATCAATAATTCGCCGTATTCATCGATATACTATTGCATAGTTTTTTAGTAAATGTGATCTAATAATAATAGTAAATTAACACTGCAGAGTTTGTTCGACTGTTGTAATTTCTTGTAGTGATTTTTCAAGTTGAGAAAAATTCTAAAATATTAATTAAAATTACATGATGATAAGGAAAGTTTTTGCTCACATTTAATAGTTGATGTTACTAACGTTCTTTATTGGAAAAATAAAAATACCTTAATTATGAATTAGAATTTTATTTCTTGTATTGAATACTTTTTAAAATATTTTCGTTTAACAAGTTTTGAAATACAAATATGATCATCTACAACTAGCAACGGGCACCGGCTTCATACGGGTGCAATATAGATGTAATATACATATAAAATAGCCTATGTTACTCGCTGAAAGTGTAGCTTTCTATTGGTAAATATTTAAAATCGGTCCAGTAGTTTTTGAGTTTATTCATAACATACAAAAATACAAATCTTTCATCTTTATAATATTAGTCTCATATTGGTATAGAAGATAAAGTTGAGCCACAAAATATCATACAACTTTACTATTGATATAACCTTACTTTAGCTAAACCGATAAGATTAATTATAATTTATAAAGTACCTGTTAGTGTTAAATGAAACTTCGACAAAGAAATTAGATAGATTGTTTTCAATAATAAAAAAATAAAAATAAGGGTTAACCTAGACTGTAAACAAAGCAATCTTTCATATGTCAAAATTTTTGATTTGTCATTTTCAAAATTTGACAAGATTATTTAAAGATTTTATGGCCTGGTAACGAGACCTTTAAGCCAAGTCTTATTTTTATGCACTATTTTTCAATTATGTAGTCATTTTATCATTTTCATTTTTCACTACCATAATGCATTATTATATTATACAAAATATAAAGTCTAATAAGTTACCGATATTAAAAAAACTAAATAGACAGCACAGACTACTGACGAATATGTACATGGTAACCCAGTAGATAATATAGTACCTAAGTGGTGAGTGGTGACAACTGACGGATGTCATTGACTCATTTCAGTAATCTGTATTCTGTCTGTACAAGTATATTATAAAAATTAAAATACTTATTACATGTGTATTTTATGATTTATGATGGTCTAATGTTTATTAATTGTCCGCAAGCATGTCTCTTTATAACTATTCTTCTAGTATAGAGACCAAAGTAAGTTGAAAATTTTCTTATTTTCAATGTTCATATATTTAAACAATCCTCTGTCCTCCGCCGCGTCTGTCTGTTCGCGATAATAAGCTTAATACTAAGAATCTCAACAACGACGCGTTCAAGAGAGCCCTTATTTCATGGCTATCTAGCCTCAATTATGAGGTCGTCGAAAACTTAATCAAATCAATATAAATTTAAAATTCACTCACATGTCCACCCACAAACACACCCACACACCCACTAAAACACACAAAAAACACACACACACACAAACAAACACACGCCCAATACACATAATTATTCTCCTCTGGCTGGCAAAGACCTAAAATTAATAAATTACTTTCTTTTTTCTTTTCTTTCTTAATTGCTTAAATATAAAAATATCTTATTAACTACATATTTATATTGTCATTGTATAAGGAAGGACTGACTTCTTTAACACAGGATCTCCTAGCTAAGAAGTCAGAGCCACATTTAATACTGCACACGAAAAAAATGGTTAATAAAGAATTTTATTATTATTATTATAGTATAGAGACCAAAGTAAGTTGAAAATTTTCTTATTTTAATAATGTATATCATATGTTATATTATATTTAAACAATCCTCTGTCCTCCGCCGCGTCTGTCTGTTCGCGATAAACTCAAAAACTACTGAACGGATTTTAATTCAGTTTCCACAAATAGATAGAGTGATTCATGAGCAAGGTTTACGTATATAATTTGTCAAGGTTTTGTGTAAATTGGTTGAAATATAACAATAATTGTTGGAATTGTCGGAAAAATTCAAGCCGCCTGGGTGCTTTAATCGAAAAAGCTGCGAGATATAACCCATGACGCGATCACCATCAGACAATCACCCTACGTCAGAGAAAACATATAGGCATGATATGCTCTACCTGTGTGAAGCCGGGCGGGATGCTAGTAAGATTATAATCGTCAACAGCAGCTTCTGATAATTATCAGATTCAGTGTAATTAGGTACACTGTTCAAGTATAAAACTTTAAACATTAAAATTTCAATTTTCGTTTAACTGGACTCACTGTTATTATTAATTTTATTGTAGAATTTCACCCTTATAAACCAAAAACATCCATGTCATAATAAAACACTTGAGTGAACTAATATTTTTTGTTTTTCAGGAAGTTAGTATAATATTGAAAAAAATAGAAATATATAGCTGTAATATATGTACAAAAGTATATAATATAAGTTTTGAGGACTATCAAAAACATATTTTAACACATGTAAGTATATTTTATACTATTATTGTTACACCTATTTATATATCCAGTGAACTTCCACCACCTTCTGTTTAATCACATATACAAATATATGTTGGAAAAAGCATTGAAAGTATTGAATAGATTTCAGATCAAAGCTCAAAAAATCATATGCCAGTATTCGATAATTCAACCATCATAATACTCATGTAGATAAAATACTGTATTGTGAAAATTTCTAAAAACTAATCAATATAAGTGAGAAAGCCATTTCCAGCAAGTTATTTGAGAAAACATTTCTCTAAGATATGAAAGCATTATTTAGTTGGTTTTTTTTTTCGGTTCGTCAGAGTTTGATATTTAAAATAAATAATATTGTAATGCTGAATGTAGTTAAATCCTTGAGACGTCAAAGCTACATAATGTATTGAAAACAATGCCTATCATTTTGAACAATTAGTGAGGTAAGGTTTAATAAGTAGGTAGAAATAAAAAAATATTTTGTTAAGTTCCTTTTTAGCGACGCTATCAAATGTAATAATACAGTATTTGTTTTTTTTTAAATCAATGGGTTTGATTTCGGGCTTAGAATACAGATTTCTGACCCTCCTTTTTTTTAATTTTATATGTACCCCTAAATTCATTTAATAATATGTCAAGTGGGAAAGGTAAATTGGTAACTTTCTGTTACATAAATAGGAAATTACCATATTTATTGAAAAAAAATAACTTTAAATTTTCTGTATTTTTATTATTTCTAGGTAAACAGTGCATATGTAAAGTTAACAAAACAGAAAATATATAAATGTAAATCATGTTCAGCTGGTTTCCTTAATAGGGATGATTTCAATTTGCACCGATTGGATCACATCACTGAGAGTGTTAAGTAAGTTCATCAACCAACATTAACAAACATTTCATCATTACTTAGTTTAACAGTTATAAACTCAATATCAATTTCTTTTTATATCATCAGTCTTATATTCCTACTTACTCTTTATTTATACAATTTGAACTAAATAAAAATATTTTGCTCCAGAAAAAGACATATAAAGAAGCTAAATGATCATAAGCATTATGGAACCAGCGATGTAATAAGAAATTTTAAATGTTTGGAATGTGGAAGAAAGTTTGTCCAGGAAACCACTTTAGAGGAGCATTCAAAAGTTCATGAACCTTTTCCATACATATGTTTCTGCGGTATCGGCTACTATAAAGAGGAGGATTTCAGTGCACATCAGAATATTGTTCATAACAGCGCTCCAATAATGTTAATCAATAATAATACTCTAAAATCTCCATCCAAGGTTATCTATAAAGAATTTTATAATGACTATAAGAATAAGTTTTATGAAGAAACCAATCATCCAAAAACAAAAGAGAAAGGAAAAGCAAAAAAAACGAAAGTAAAAAAGAAAAGGTCCAAGATCCGAAAATCGGTTAAAAATGAAAATAATATTTCTGTTGAATGTCCAATTTGCAGTGTAACACTGAAGAAAAATTATCTCGCCAACCACTTACATACACATTCAGATTTAAAGCAGTTCAAATGCAAGCTGTGTAATCAAGCCTTCCGTCAATCTGCTGGCTTATATAACCATAATATGTCTGTTCACGAACCTAAAGGAAAATTTGAATGTAAATATTGCAAGAAGCTGTTTAAATTCAAAGCAGCAATGGAACTCCATGAAAGAGTGCACACCGGATATAAACCCTATGCATGTAAATTTTGCAATAAACCTTTCAGTGATCCGAGTGCAATTAAAAGACATGAAAGGACACACACTAAAGAATATAGGTACTTTTGTGATGTATGTAACAAGGGTTTCACAGACAAGAGTGGTCTCGATGGCCACAGACTACGACATGATGAAAGACAATTGAAGTGTGAAATCTGTAATAAGTTATTCTTTACAAAACATTATCTTGAAAAACATATTGTTATACATGCTGGTGTCAAACCGTTTGAGTGTCATGATTGTGGCAAAAGATTTTCATTAAAATCATACCTTTTTGTTCATATAACGATTTCTCATTTAGGTAAAAAAATTCGAAACCAAAGCAATAAAAAAGTTAAGAGATAATCTATTTAAAATTGAATAGACAATAACCACCAGGGACTGAATACCGGTTAATTTACTATGTGAGTTATACCGGTATAATAAAGGTTTTTGTTAATATTCTTTCGTTTTTATTCATATTTAATGAAAATAATTACGTTTAATGTGTATCACTCTTTAAAATTAATATCATGGTACTCAGTCAGACACGTATTTTGGAAAATAAAAATTAACCGGCTTCAGACCCTGACTATAGATGTTGAATGAAATAGTCTATACTGATCACTTTTTATACTTATTCAATGACCTGTCTGAGGAGGCTATAAAAATATTGGTAGCTATTGGATATTCTAGATTTAGCTAGCCTTTGGACATTCTACTCTAGCTAATTAGCTAGTCACTATTGATGTAGTAGGATTAAAGGTGTCCTAGACCAAAACCGCTGATGTTGAAATGTTAGTATAAAAAATGTTATATTAGAATATAAAAGTTTATAGACAAATATGACAAATACTTATACATAAATGGCTTAAAAGATATATGATGGTATATAAATAAATATCTAAGGGTTTCATTAGATGAGGTGCACAATTCAAACAGTAGTGAATGTTTAAATGTTTCAGAGTTTAATTACAGTAAACATTACTCAATGTTAATTAATTTTTATAATGTTAATCTAACAAATTAATTATTGAAAAAAGTTAAATTTAATATACTTAGATACTTAGTTATAATCATCTTTTATACTATTATTATTAGGTATGATGATTCAAAATGAAATTATTGAACTAAAAGTTTAATAATTTCATTTTGAGGCATAGTTTTTATTATAAGTTTAGATTAGTACTGACAAGTGAGCTTCTTTAATGGCCTTCCTTCAGCTATATACTAAGGTCAATTTTCCAAGACTCGACTCAAGTCATAATCTGTTCTTGAGAACTGTCTTGAAAATATCAGAGAAATGGATTGACAAGTCTTAAAAATAGATTCAATCGTTGAAGTGAAGAAGGTTGTATTATGTTCATAAAATAGCTTGAGATATTGTCGTTATGTTATACAATTACTGAAGACTGAATTTTGAATGATTAAAATTTTATAATTCAATTGAAGTATTATTTAAATTTTAACTAAGTATTATTTAATATTGTCTTTTATTAACGCGAGTATCACACATTTAAATAAAATACTGTATACCGGATTAAAACGCGATTTATTATTTATATTGTTTAAATTATTTATCCCGACGTTTCGGATGCTTTTCAGCAACCACGGCGCCCGCGACCACGGACCAGTATTTTATTTAAGTATTATTTAACTTATCCAAAAGAGTATCAACTATCAGCTCCCTTCTATATCCAGTTTTCACTTAAATGAAGGATTTCTATGGATGAAGCCGGACGCGACCTAATTTTGTAAATATTGCTTATTTTAAGCGTACATCTACAATAAGAACCAATTACTAAGTGCGTATTGCGCTTCATAGTTTTGTTATGGACCACAATACGCAATTAGTAATTTCTAATCGTAGGTTTACTCTTAAAATAAGTTATGGTAGCAAAATTTATTTTTTCAAAATGTAACTTGAATGAATGTGAGTTTTACCTTTGAACCAACGGTATTTCGAAGTCGAGTGTTGAAAGCCACTCGGCAACAATATAGGTGACGAAGGTAATCCTGCTTTCTGTGATCATATCAAAGGTAGTAAATAGCATTTGATAAAAATTCAAAACCCATCTACATAATATTCTTTAGTATTGAATCATCTAGACGTAAATTTATAAAAAAAAATACGGATGTATGAATATGATTGACAATATAGATATTTTACCATCTTTTCTTAATTCATGTTTTCTCGTGGGCGCGTTCGGTAGAACACCTGCCTTTTGCATCGATGGGTCCTGGGTTCGAATCTCACCGGGACGACATGTTTATAATTTTCTGTAAGCATGATTTCCCCTCGTATGGTAACTTCGGGCATTGATGGGTGGGAGGAATATCGAAATTCCGACCGGGTAACGAACTACCGTTCATAGATGGAAAAACCGTGAAGTACACAATGCGCGTTTCGGTTTCAGTCTATTTTCGGACTTCCGAATGCTCGAAGTAAAAAGTAGGTCGACAGCGCATCATCGACTGATGTTCTGTGGCTGAGGTATCACCTTCCATCAAGTGAACCTCATCCTCGTCTGTCGATACCTAACATAAAAAAAGAATTTGTAATATCGAGACATAGCACCCAAGGCGTCTCTCACAACTATAGTAGATACTCAGATAGTGACTCCCGTATAATTTGTTCATCTAAATATACAATTTTAGTGTCATCCAAATCCCAAGCTTTAAATGCATGCACTAGCTACATCCTAAGATTATTTAAATAATCTAAGGCTACATCCATATTCTATTAAAAACGATAAAGTAGCGAAATCAGTTCCATGCCATCAATTGTGGTACCTAGACAGCCCCCCAGGTCATTAATAAGAACAAGTTAACAACAAGTCTAATAATTTTTTCAGCAATAACTGAATAATAATACTGTTTCCATACATACATATATGGATCATACGAAAACAATAGTTTAGTACCGAATAAACCGCTGAACTTTGATTAAGTTTAAACTGCAGTTGTTGTGAATGAATTGGTATAATCTCTATTGTGTTTAGCGCCTGCTTTGAAAAACGCTTTTTAGAAAATCGAAGGCAAAGAATGTCGCGAGCAATGTTTTCCTATTATCAATATTTAAATCTGAGGCCAAGCACAAAAAATTTATGAGATAGTATTCGTATCACTAAACTTTCAGTTGTAAAAAATTTGAAATTGCATACAAATTCTTTTAAATTGTTCGTGCTAGGCCCTCTGCCGGCCTAGCATGACCGCTACGAGATATGTCGCGGACGAGAGAAGACAAACTAACACAACCGGGACTTGAACAGCCGTCCGATCGCTCAGTAAGCAAGAGCCTAACCACTATGACACGGAACCATTGCTGCAACCGGTAAAAAGGTTCCTTCTACTTAAGTTATATATAGAACTTTGAGTTGAAATTTCTCAATAATAATAACGAATGGCGTGTTGCCGCTTTATGTATTTATTGAGGGGACCATGCCCTTCAATATATATAAAAGTGATGGGAATCTGTGATTCCCAAGTTGGAGACTCTCCTGTAAGATGTAAGATATCTCGATATATTACATATATCTCGACATCGACAATTTTGATAGAAAGGATATTATCTCGATCGACAAATATGTCTATTTTTGATATTAAAAGTCGAGTTTTAAGTGTAATTGTCGTTAAACCCGGAAGAAATAAAGAGATAATCAATTAAAACACGAGAAAACGGTCGACAAAATTTTGTCGCGGTTGTCATGCTAGGCCGGCTGAGCTTGTATTACACCCCTTCAAGAAATCAATTGTAGTACATCCATTTACCGCGTCGGTAGTTGCGTCTAGACATGGGTAACACTGCACTGCGCCGGCACGCTTCAGTGCGCAGGGTGAGTCAGCTCACACATTCATAAAATGTGTCGGCGCACGGCGCAGTACCCACTCACTGAGTGAACTATGAGCGTGGGGTTGCATGCATAGAGCAACACGGTCCACCGGCACTCCGGTTCGCCGGTGGCCCGTGTTGCTCTATGGGTTGCATGCGTTTCGGAGGTTTCACTGCTCGCTTTGCGCGTACCATTTTTACTGCGTCGTGGCGCAATTTTGAGTTGACTCAAGGAGCCGACACACTACACTGCGCCTGAGTTGCTGAGTTGGTGCAGGGAATTTCGCTGAGTTACCCATAACCCATGTCTAGTTGCGTCGCGTTACGGCATCGCGTCGTTCAATACGTGCGGCGCGCGCGTACCGTACGCCCCGCGCGTCATTCCCCTTCACCCTGCACTCAGTAAGCTTATCTACCCCGTCTGGTACACCCTTGCTTCACGTTTAATAAAATATATCATTACTGTGATAATAATACAGCAATAATCATAATTTTTCACAAAAAAACGCGCCGATACCAATACATCTGACGTCTTCCTGTTAGTTCAGTAACTAAGCAATTATACGTGCCAAAATTATTAAGGGCTATAATAATTCGTATTGTATTGGAAACAATTAAAATCTCCCTTATTATTACTGTCTAGTTGGATAATTAAAAAAAAATATTTGACGTTTCTTAGTTTCCCGCGCGAACTTTTAAAAAGTTTTAAGTAAAGTTACGTACACAATGAATGAAATTGATTTGATTAAGGAAGTCGAAAAGCGGGCTATTTTGTACGACAAATCGGTGAGTGGTTTCAATAAAACAAAGCTGAGGGATGACGCGTGGAAGGAGGTTCAGGAGGCCCTGAATGTGTCAGGTAAATTGGATTATCAGTACCTCTGCAATACTTAAGTTTTTGAAATATAATATTTGCAAAAGACATGTACATTTTAGATTTAAATAAAGAATTTATCTATTTATCTATGTTTTACTTATATTCTATAGTTTTTTTAATTGGCATAATGAAATCGTTGATACAACTTATATTTATATATATTTTTAGTTTTAGTTTTTTTTTAATAAGTATCCGTATGTATGTATGTATTCTATTTTCTAATTACTGTTTAATACTCAATTATTTGGTTTTGTCTTATACGCTATTTCAAAATAATCAATAGTATATGTAGTTGTTATAGTTTTTTGTACTGGTAAAAAGTAGCCTGAGCATAAAGTTATTCGACAGGAGTTATAGGTTTCGGCTTGTCCAATTCTTAATTATGTAATAGCACTTTCATAAGGCTTCAAGTGCGGAATGGTGTCTGTAATATGGTCCGATTAATCGAATTAATCAAGGTTAAAACCGATTGAATACAATACCAATGGAATTTATCTTAATCAATAATAATACAGAAAATATACTTACATAAAATAGCATTTTAAAAGAGACAAGAAACAAAAAGACTGTCAGATATTTTTGTAAGGAACTTCTATACTAATACATATTATAAAAAGGAAAGATTTATATTTTTGTATGTTATGAATAAACTCAAAAACTACTGGACCGATTTTAATTTTTTTTTACCAATACAAAGTTACTTTATCAGCGACATGGGCTATTTTTTGGGTATAGTAAACTACTGTGTCTACATCTACATTGCACCCGTGTGAAGCCGGGGCGAGTTGCTAGTATTCTAATATTATTAAAGCTATTTTCTGATTCTACAACCAGCAATATTGAAGACGGTTTTTATATTAAACTCGTAGAAGCGGAATGCAAGAAGCGTTGGCGCTCTTTGCGGGATTCGTTTATTAAACTGCAGCGAACTCACGGTGGTCGGACGCGCTGGCCGTACCACAACGCTATGAGGTTCTTATTGCCGCATGTCGAGCCGAAATGTGAAATACAGTAAGTAACAAAACATAGTTATTTTAACGTTTTAGTTAACCCCACTGATAACCTTTTCATCATCATCAAATGCACATAATTATATTGACAACTGTAATTCTAATTGTCCTCACTCAGAAAGATTTAAATTAATACATCCCTGGAATCATAAAATATGAACTTTGGATATAATAGTTTCAAATGACAATAATTTAAGTGTCAAGATATTAGAAGAATTATTTACCTATATTGATATTTTTATAAGCTCTAACATATTCATCAAGAAGTGGTCAGGTTGTGCGTTCAATTCCTGGGTCTATAATTCTATAAGTTTCCCTAAATTCTGCCACATCGAGTATTAAATGGACAGTTACTTAAGAAACTCCTATAATGTTATAGAACAAAACGAGAAACCTCGGATTCGGAGACTGAAGATGAAATCCGCCATCGACCCGGCCAGTCTCTCCCGGATCTCTTCTCGGAGCCGCGGCTGGAGGACGACGAAGACTTCCAGCCGAAGAAGCAGAGACTGAACTCCACTGACGAGGAGTACCAGAGAACGGACCCGGATGAGCTGTTCCTCCTCAGTTGTGCCTCCACACTCAAAAGACTGAACTCCAAGCAGAATGCCGTAGCGAGACTTAAAATACAACAGGTAATAACTCAATCGATATTTTTGCCAAATAATCTAATCAACTACAGCTGTCACTGGCATTATCTATAGTAAATTTATTAAGAAGTAAAATTTCTAAGTTTGTGAGTTTTATGTAGAACTTGTAACGTATCGTTTTAATATATGCCGCGCGCAAGCACAGTGAGTGAGTGATCGACCGTTTTACTTGAGCATTCTCACCATTCAGCATTCTCGAGGAGTGAACGCAGCGCTTGAATAGTCGCGAGCGGCCAGCCGTTCTGTGACAATCATCTAAGGCGGACGCATGTTTATCTATTTTTTTTCTCTACTTAACACGTGGTGTGGTTCACTTAGCTTGAACTTTGAAATTTGTTGTTATATATTATTTTAACATATTAAAGATTCCCATACTGGGTAAGTCCTTTAATTTATTTTACATAAATAATATATTAATAAAAGTAAATGCTTGATTAGCTAAATAGATTAGATATAAGTTTGGTTATAGTTACATATTTTTGTTATAATATTTCTATAAAATGATTCAATGTGTTTAGTTGTAGATTAGTGATTAAGTGATTAACTAAGCTTTTAGTCTATATATAAATATAAATAATATATAAATATATTTTAAAATCCTCATCAAGCAGATGGCCAAATGTGTAGCCCGGCCTACCCGACTTCGCTTCTCTGTCTAAATTGATTCTTATTGTGTTCCCTGAATATTACAGGAATCAAGTCTGGATATAAGCAAAACTTAAAACTGTTAACTGGATGACCTTGAAACTGATCTAAGTCAATCAAGCTAGCAGCGCTGTTCGAATGCCAGGACTGGAATGGAACAGGAGAGTGCGGTAGTGCTGGCCCGAACTAGATTGTGAAACTTGTGATCACGGCAGAACTTTCCTTTGCGTTATTTATTTATTTATTTTCTTTTAACTAGATTTTCTTTTAGGTGTTTTTTTTTATAATACATATTTATAAGACTATAATATAATTGTTAAATTTAATGTTTTTTTATTTATTTCAAGAAAAATCATTACAAACTACAGAACCGATTTTGAAAATTATTTCACCAGTAGAAAGCTACAGTATTCCTGACGGAGGCGTAATTTGATTGTGATTAATAATATTTATCAATCGATTCCGAGAAAAACGATTTATCGGCGTGCGCTGACTAACTGCGGGAAACAAAATTTAAAAATATTGTTTCTGTCCAGTCCACTCAGGCTGATCACCTACTTGCCTAAAAAAGAAAATAATCAGTGAAATATTACTGACAGCAATGGCTATGCCTCGTGCCCACAGAACAGAAGATATTTTTCCCTGTTCTGTGCTCGTGCCCCTATTGGGGACTCGGGAATTCCGTATTTTTAGTTATGCTTACCATTATATAACATATAGTCCATATTATTATTTTATTATTCAACTGTTTTCATGTTAGATATCGACAGACGAGCATGAGGTTCACTCGATACCTCAGCCACAGAATTAATGATGCGCCGTCGACCTAATTTTTTTTACTTCGACCATACGGAATTTCGTAGACTGAAACCGAAACGCGCAATATGCACTTCAGTTTTCATAAACCGTGAACGGTTTTTCCCATCTATGAACGGTGGTTCGTTACGCGGTCGGAATTACCATATTCCTCCCACCCGTTCAATGCCCGAAGTTACCAGACGTGCCTACAGAAAATAATAAACATGTCGACCCGGTGGGATTCGAACCCACGACCCATCGATGCGCACGGCGGGTATTCTACCGAACGCGCCAACGAGGCCGTCATAACTTACAGGATAATGTAAAATACATTTTGTAATCCCTTGTTTGTTTACAGGTGCTATACGAAGCAGAATTTGGCACCCAAATGGAGTTACCTTACGTAACTCCTGCCAGCGATTGTGATTACGAAAACGTCGAAGCTTCCGTTGAATAAATCAATTCAATTTACAATTTTACACCATTTTAACATTAAATATAAATACAACGTGGAATCAGAGAGGGCCAAGTCAGTGAGTAGCGACAGCGGTCTAAAGTTGATCTACAATTTCGACACAAGCCACAAATACTACGCTAACTTGAAAAAGTACATTTTACCCCAGAAGATTTCAAAGAATAATTGTGATAACTTTGAAATTATTTAAGTTAATTTAAAAGTTATAACTTATAAGTTTATACATTATAATTTAAGATATATCGTGAAAACTTTTAAATTATTTAAGATAAATAAAAAGTAATCACAATTTTACTTTAAACTGTATTTGGCGTAAACCTTTTTGGTGAGGTTCTGAAAACCAGCGCTATGCCAAGAATATTGACATAGCACAAGCTGAGTAGTCTCACCATTTAGGAAGCTAGCAAACATATTTTTCTTTTTTATGTTTACTAACTGATTTTGTATTTTTTTCTTATTGTTTGTATGTTTGCACCTAATACATTTATTCTTATTCTTTTTTCAAGTTAGCGTAATGTTAATGGCTGGTATCGATTTGGCAATATACAGAGACCCGGTAACGTCGTCCGTAGTATGCTCGGCTTTTACTTAATTATTTTATAAGATCGTTTTCTAACACATAATGTCTTTCATTCTTTCAGTCAGCTTTTATTCATTCAGTCGACTGAACGAATTCACATTGAACGAATAGTAAATTGACATTGTCATTCATAAATCAAGTAAAACTTTACAGGTGTTTACAAAAGACAATATAAAAAGTAATGAGCAGTTTTAGCTCTCCGTAATTTGTTTTCATATACAATAATAATAACGAATTAGCCATATTCCTATTTGCAATTTTAAGGTTTTTTATAAATATTGTATTTAAGTAATAATAGTCATGTCTTTACACGTTTATTATACATATATGTTTAAAAGAAAATAATACTAAGTGTTACCATCTTTCCTATATTATATCAAAATAATGTGTTACCAGTGTGAACTAGTCCTAATTAACTTATTGAATTTGGCGCCATGTTTGCCCCTCTGTTTCCATTTTACGCACGTAATTTATTCATTAATTTAATCTTTTTAAATAAGGACTCGAGTGTACAACATCGGCGTGTTATTTTATTCAATAAATTCGAATCGCTAGTTGTTATTATTGTTTTATTTGCAAATTATATCCGCAGCAAGGAATACTACCTAAAATACTCGTATTATTATCAGTAAATAACTATTAATCAACTGTAGGATATTGACACTATTTTAAGTAATATTGGTGAGCTTGTTATAAAATTTCAACAGATTTTCTGTCGGTTTGTTTTTGTTTACCTACATACGATCGTGATTCTGAACCGCAGCATATCAATCTATTGTTACCGCATTCGAAAATCCATAGACAGAAACCAACGCAAGCGCAACATGAACGCGGTTTTTCAATCTATGAACGGTGGTTCGTTACCTGGTTGGATTCAAGTATAGAATTGTTTTAGCCCATAACCCTTTATTTTGATACCAAATTTAACAAAATTGATTCCACTATAAAAATCATTTTGACTAAAACACGTTTAACTTATCATGCATGACCATAATATGTTCACTGTAGAATATTATTCCGAATAGAATCGCCGAGTAAGATATTTAGAGTCTAAATCTAAATATTTCTAATGAACCTTTAGCGTACAGAGATAAATGAATATTATTTTGAATAGAAAAATACACGAACCATCACTTGAATGCAATGAAATGCAAGTTACGAAACAGATTCAAACTTATTTAAAAAAAATTGGTCTGAACGTTATCAGTACTTTGAACTTAACAAAATCTCACTAATCTATATATATAAAAGAGATTCCCACCTATATATTGACTCATCACGATATCTCTGGAACCATAAGGCGTAGCGACTTGAAATATGGTAGGAATATTCCTTTCGCCGAGTAGAGCTCAAATAAGAACGGATTTTACGAAATTCAGCCCACAAGGGGGGTTGCGGGGGCAATTGCTAGTTAACATATAAAAAAGATATATAAAATAACAATTACATTTACAACAGTAGGTATAATAATATTAATCAGTTGTATAAGTACAATAACATAAGCCCTTTCGCTCAAAGGTCACAGGGCATTTAACTGTCTTAGCTAGAGATGCCTATGACAATAGATTTTCTCTGTTCGCCCTTGGTAGTAACAAAACCAATTACCTATAGACATGCTGGTAAGCTGTTTTAACTTTACAATATAGTATGTATATGCTTACTAGAAACTATAGTCAAAAGCACAGTTGTTCTTTAGCCTAATTCTCAAAAAATGATCAACATTACAATTAACTTGAAAATATTTGATGGCAATCACTATTACTATATTTGATTTCGTGCGCATCGATGAGTCGTGGGTTCGAATCCCACCGGGACGACATGTTTATAATTTTCTGTATGCATGTCTTCCCCACGTCTAGTAACTTCGGGCATTGAACGGGTGGGAGGAATATCGAATTCCGACCGGGTAACGAACCACCATTCATAGATGGAAAAACCGTGAAGTGAATATTGCGCGTTTCGATTTCAGTCTATGGATTTCCGAATGCTCGAAATAAATAAATAAAAAAGTAGGTCGACAGCGCATCATTGACTGATGTTCTGTGGCTGAGGTATCACCTACCATCAAGTGGACCTTATGCTCGTCTGTCGATATCTAATATAAAAAAATATATTATCTAATGAGGAATATTTTATTGTTCAACTACACACGGCACAGGTAACCTGGAGGTTTCTCTCTCTGCTAATATCCTTATCTGTATAAATAAATTATTTTAAAAACAATCAATTTATAATCATTTGCATTTAAGCGTGTTAGATATACCTAAATGAAAAGCGACACTGCTTTGTGGGCGAATACATTGGGGTCAGTTGCGTTAATTATTCAAGTAACAATTAATTAACAGTAATATATTTGCAAATTATCTATTGTTTTAATTATTAATTACTCGGTAAGCTCACTTAGACGTTTTCGCAACATACTCCCTATTTCTACGAAAACTGAACTATCTCAAACCCTTCTTCTATCTATCCTTGATTATTCCGACACTTGCTATCCCGACCTCACTGAAATCCAACTTGATTCCCTTGAGCGGCTTCAAAATGTCTGTATTCGGTTTGTCTTCGGCTTACGAAAATTTGACCATGTTTCCGAATTTCGAACTCGACTCAAATGGCTTCCCATACGTCGTCGCCGGGATGCTCACACTCTTCACCTCCTGTTCTCTGTCCTTTTTAATCCAGCTGCACCAGTCTACCTTAAGGAGAAATTCAAATATCTCAGTTCCCATAGTCTTACTTTACGTTCTGCGTCCAACCTCACTCTTCTTATACCTTCCCATAAGTCAAAATTTTACCATTCCTCTTTCGAAATCCATGCTATCCACCTTTGGAATGCCCTACCTGAGCATATTCAACGTGCTCAAACTATTTCTTCTTTCGATAGACTGGTCAAGGAACACTACCTTTCCCTTCCTTAATCCCCAATTATCTTCATTGCGAGATATTGATAAATAAGAAATGTAATTTTAAGTATAGTTGTTTCTTAGAGACATAATATTACTGATTTATAGTTTTTAGTGTTATTAGAATAGTGCACCAACCTAGCAGTTTTTCGGCCTAACAATGTCCTAAAATGGTTGCCTGGAAGAAATTACTTTTAGTAATAAGGCCGCCTTTTGTACAATTTTGTCTTTTAACTTTATGTTTATTATTAATTTCTGGTGTACAATAAAGTATTTTTCTTTCATTCATTCATTCATACTATTAACATTCTGCTAGTTGTTATCTACGACTCCAATCAAAGTGCGGTATCATTTAACGCAGTTGAAATTAAATACATACGGCCTTATTCATAAACGTATTATAAGCTTGATAAAGTTAAAATATGTTTTGTTTCTTTCGTTCTGTAGTTTTTTTTTTTTTTTTATGTCAGATATCGACAGACGACCATGAGGTTCACTTGATGGTAGGTGACACCCCAGCCACAGTACATCAGTCAATGATGCGCTGTCGACCTAATTTTTACTTCGAGCATTCGGAAATCCATAGACTGAAACCGAAACGCGCAATATGCACTTCACGGCTTTTCCATCTATGAACGGTGGTTCGTTACCCGGTCGGAATTTAGATATTCCTCCCACCCGATCAATGCCCGAAGTTACCAGACGTGAGGAAAACATGCTTACAGAAAATTATAAGCATATGCTCCTGGTGGGATTCGAACCCACAACCCATCGATGCGCACGGCAGGTGTTCTACCGAACGCGCCAACGAGCCCGTCAAAGTCTTTTTATATTTGATAGAGCGAGACAATATTTAACTATATCATGCTTAAAATACGTGTATGAATAAGGCCGATAATATTAAAATTTGTCTTTTATTAACGCGAGTATCACACATTTAAATAAAATACTGTATACCGGATTAAAACGCGATTTATTATTTATATTGTTTAAATTATTTATCCCGACGTTTCGGATGCTTTTCAGCAACCGTGGTCGCGGGAGACTGAGTCAATAAATCGCGTTTTAATCCGGTATACAGTATTTTATTTAAATATTAAAATTTTACAAATAGCTCTTCTAGTTCTCGCACTATCTCCTACTCTGTTCTTCTTGTGTGTTTGTCAGTTATTTATTGTAATTAAAATTTTTGATTGTATGATTTATTCAATATACCTTGTTCTTTCAGTTTGAATTAGTTTTTATCGCTTTTATTATTATTATATTGTTTTTTTTTTTACTTAGGAGTCCCGTAGTTCGTACCAAAAACGGAGCCCTCATAGGATCACTTCGTTTTTCGTCTGCCTGTCTATCTGTATGTCTGTCCGTCTGTCTGTCAAGACCCCTTTTCTTAAAACGCGTGAAGGTATCTAGTTGAAATTTATATAAAATAGCCAGGTCTGCAATCCCTTGCAGGTGATCATTGAAAACCAACCTTAGTCGAAAGTCTCAGACAATAATTACGTTAAATAATTAGAATATATTTTGTAACATAATATTGTCTTTTATTAACGCGAATATCACACATTTAAATAAAATACTGTATACCGGATTAAAACGCGATTTATTATTTATATTGTTTAAATTATTTATCCCGACGTTTCGGATGCTTTTCAGCAACCGTGGTCGCGGGAGACTGAAAGATGACAGTTGTCTTATATTTGAAATGTCACAAAGTTGCCATATTTAATTCAATTAAATTAAAAAAAAAATCTATTAATTTAGGTAACACAATGTACACAACGTCGGGATAAATAATTTAAACAATATAAATAATAAATCGCGTTTTAATCCGGTATACAGTATTTTATTTAAATATATTTTGTAAGTTTAATGCTTTGTCCAGTCACTACTTGGTGCCGCTACTAATATATTTTAATGGTTACATAAAAAGGAACCGCGATTTAGGTAATCGGAGAATTGTAGTTGTTTTGTGCTAATAATGTATCAACTATCAAGTTACAACTACGTAGTCATTAAGACTATTACCTACATTGTACATTGGGGTAATGATCTGTACAGTCAACACGCATGGTTTTTTATGGTAGGTGATACCCCAGTCACAGAACATCAGTCAATGATGCGCTTTCGACCTAATAAAACGCGGAATGTGCACTTCACGGCTTTATCATTAATTAACGGTGGTTCGTTACCCGATCGGAATTTCGATATTCCGGCGAAGTTACGAGACGCGGGGAAGACATGCTTACAGAAAATTATAAAAATGTCTTCCAGGTGGGTTTCTAACCCACGACTAGGGATCACAATCCCGGGATCCCGGCCGATTTCTGGTCCCGTAAATCCCGGGACTGTACATGGCTAATCCCGGGATTTTCGGGATTGCCACAAACAGGTCTAGTTCGCATAACGTAGTCCATTGCGCCTTAACAATAACCTTTCCTAGATTATATTAATAGCATTTATTACATAACGACTTAAAATAACCCTTAGATACGCCGTAAGATACGTACGTACTACACAGGTACAGCCCTAATAATGTGTTTGTCGTAGAACTTATAAGGGACTTCCCATCTCAGAATACTTCAATACGATAATCTTTAGGTAATTACCCAACAGGCCAACAGGGGAATCACCCGGGCATCAACTATGAGGTAGGCAGTCAAAAATTGGATGCATGATGATGATTCAACTGTATTTTAAAATTCTAAATATTTTTTGTGTTGTCGTATTGATTTCTTGCAAAAGGACAGTTTTTATTGTTAAGTCTATTTTATTTTGTTACTAAATTTATTGTGATTAGTCTGCAACGATATTAAAAACTAATTTTTAAAGAAATTATTCATTATTTTTCATTTGAGCCCAATAAGAACTAATCCCGGGATAGTCCCGGGATCCCGGGATTACTCATCAAAAATCCCGTAATCCCGGGATTGAAAAATATGCTCGGGATTGTATTCCCTACCCACGACCCATCGATGCGCACAGCAGGTGTTCTACCGAACGCACCACCGAGCCCGCCGAACTTGTAACTATTTATCGAAAAGAGATATCTGGGATATTTATTTGACCGCGTCTCTAGTCGCGGAATTGTATTTCAAAATAATAAAAAACAAATATTTTTCAGTTGGGTAGGACATAGAGGATAGATCACGTTCTTGCTTATAAATAAATATTATAAATGCAACAGACAAAAAAATGTTTCCACTCCTTGCCTCACTTAGAGACATGAGAATTAATTTAGGAGAAATTCATATCATAGATACTGAAATTATTGTAATTATTTATAACCATAACTAAGTTTATAATCAACGATGTTCATCATTGATGATGAATCATCAATTTAGTGTAATGTACCTTATACCTATAGCTAAATACTAATTAATATCTAAAGTATATATCCAGAATAAAACTAGAAATAAAAACAAAACATAGACTATGTGATATGGTTACTTACCTATTTATAAGAACAATTGAGTTTTGAAATACCGTAATTTAAAAATCCCAAAATGCTCTGCGACTTCTATTGCTGACGGTACTTCCTTGTTATAATATATTTACAATATGGAAATAATATTATATTATCATTACAACACTATGATAAAGATTCTGCTGAAAGTGCGTTGTTTGTTCAATGAAATAAGTGATAAGGAGGTACATTAATTTATCTATCATTTCCTCAATGTCACTTATAGCGATTTTAATTTTTTATGCCTTTAATGTAAAAGATAATGTGGGATTATAAATCTGCATAAGAGAATATTGTTGTAGTACTATTTTCATGTAAACTCGACTCCTTAGTTAGCGCATGTCGATAAAGACACTATAAACGTATTTCCTTCCTACTTTATAAGTACGAATCTCGAGGTACGAATGTTCAAAAGTCAAATGTTATCAAAATTAATAACTGAAGTTAATTTTTTACTAGATAATTACGCCGTAAGTGGCTTCTAGTAGTAGTAGTGGTTGGAGATTACACAAAATATTATTCTAGTGCCAGACCGTCAGTATAATAATTACCTTTAAAGAAACTTAGTAATCGGTGAGAGGTAATATTATAATGACATTAGAGACTTTTTAATAAAACAAAAAAGGATTTATTGTGTGTACGATGTTGTAATTATGATTACGTTCTTATTTATAAAGGTGCAATAATAAATGAAATCCACTAGGAAAATAAAACATTTAATAATATTACGATATTAAAATAGTTATAAATTTAGATATAACATTCAATTTAAATAAAAACAATTTATCGGAGCACTATAATAAAAATATATATAACATTAGAAACGATATCTACGTACAACGTAACAATATCACAATTTGTCTTAAAGCTAAATTAAAAATATTAAACAGACAAAAAAATTAACTAATAGGGTACAACACATATAGAACTATGTGTTATAAGATCTATAATACTTGGCGTACGTAAGGTAATGCGGTGCCTCGCCGATCGTGTAAGGTCATTTCCTTACCATATCTCTGCAGCAATTCCAGTACAACACCATTGGTCCAGCCGAAGCCATCCTGAACATCATATTCTCCTCCTCCCCCGTGGTGCCCTGGTTGCACTGCGCTGTATTTTTCAAACATTTTCTTCCACGTGCTGTATCCTAAGTAATTGGAACGCATCCATATGATTGCTTGTTCCCGAGCTAGATTTTGAGCCTCTTCGTTGCCACTAGCTTCTAAACCACCGATCAATATGCTTTGCAATGGAGGCCAGGCATTAGGATAATCCCATTGCTCTCCCGAGTGTAAAACCGACGCGGGCACTCCGCCAGGAAAGTCTAAAGCTCCTGACGACAGCAAATATCTAACTAATCTACCAGCATACCGTGGTGCATCGTAGTCCTCCACCGCGCCAGCCCAAAGTGGTGCAGCACAGCTGGGATAAAAATGCCGTCTTGGAGACCTCGATTGTGCGTCATAATCGTACCAGACGCCATCCGAATCGTCCCACATTACATTTTCTATAGCATTTCGCCAATATTTGGCTAAACTCCACCATTTCTGAGCTTCTCTCCTATCCTTTAAACGATTGCGGAAATCGCCAACTAGTTCTAATGCGCCGGCAAAAACCGAATTTAAATCAACGGGTAAAATGCGGGAAGCGTGGACATCTGTCAGCTTTCCAATGATATCGTTGCTGGCTGTCACAAACCATCGCGTGGAAAAGTCCCAGCCACTTTCCGCGGCACTTTTCATTTCAGAGTAAAAGTTTTCACGCATACTCTCATCTGGCAAGTCTCGGGCGGTGTTGTAATCTTCATAATAAGATTCTGGTCTGGGTCCTAGACCTGTCCGGTCAGCTATGTAACGAAGTAACACGTATTTCTTCCCCTTTACTTCTACAGTGACTTTCTTTTTCTCTAACCAATATTGTAATTCCTTTTCAACGGTAGGGAGATTCTTTTCCAACCAGGCTAGATCACCGGTGGCAGCGAAATAACTAGCCATCATCGCAGCCAGCATAGGGGGTTGACTTCTTCCTAGATAGTAAACTCGGCTTCCATTGGGAATGTAACCAAATTTTTCAACTAGGTACAATAAATTTTCAATCATACCTTTCGCTGTTTGTGTCATATTGCAAATTAGAAGTCCTCGTATTATCCAAAACGAGTCCCAATAATATAGCTCTTTGAATCGTCCACCAGGTACAATAAATCCATTCGGTACATAAAGAAAACTATACTGACTAGAATTTGTATTGACATCCGAGTTCACTTTCCGGCCGAGTTTGTCCCATATTCCAATGACATTCCTTGCAAATTCACGAAGCTTTGGATCGGCAATCTGTTGTAAAATAGACGGATCCGGATCGAAGTCAGATGGCAGCCAATCTTCAAGTTCGTTTCCTTCTGAGAAGTTTTGATCCAAAAAACCAATTAGTTGTTCCCGTGAAGGATTATCTTCAGTATTTTGCATTAATTTCGCAAATTCAGCGAGCGTTTCATTTTCGGAGTGAATGAGCTTAAGGTCGACAAACGTTTTGGAGTCTGGGAATATCCTTGCAAGTTGAACTCTATGGAGAAGTTCACCGGAACAATAAATTGATGAATTACAAGCGGGCACCGCGGTGAACGCTTGAGCACACGCGCCTAGAATTCCCAGAACGGGGTAAAGCGGCGGACAGCGACGCAGATTTGGTATCAACATTATCAGTCTGGCTTAGTTAACGTGATTACGGAAGTTGCAGATAAACATAACCTTTGTACATGCGTGGAGTAACGACGGGCGCTTAGAACCGACTGAATGAGCGTCCGGCCCGCGACTGCGGCTGAGTTCACGAGAACCATTATGTATGTCACTGAGTCCCGGGGCAGCGTCCCATCTCAGCTGATGCAACTTTCACTGATACGACCTAGACAAAACTAGACCAAACGTTTAATCGAACACTCAGTCATCTCGAGAATAGTTGCGTCGCGAATTCACACACACCTGCCTCGCTGCGCTGTAGGAGACACTGTCAAATGAAATTGACATAATAATTTACCTCATTCTACGTATGCTTATGGTATGACGTAGCCACCCTTCGGCCAAATAACTATTATTCCCTGAAGTATATTATAATCATTGACATATTATTAAATTGTTGATCGAAGATATTAATATACTCTTTGTATCATTGACATATTTAATATTGTTGATCGAAGCTTTGTATGCTAATAAATAATAAAGGCATGAATAGTAGACATACAAGTGGCACAGAATACTTCATGAATGAACACAGATAAAAACTACGTATGAAAGGCTGGGACACATGTGATGGTATAGTGGTAGTAGATAGATTGAGTAAGTATACATATTATGATATACAAAAATACTCGACCTCAAACACTTAGAGCCTTTCAGCCGGCCAGTTAGCAGTTTAGAGTGATCGAGAATTTTCGATCGTGTATACTGCCTTAAGAAATTATTCGTCTAATACTTAAGTAAGATCTTTCTGCAGTTAGTCGCTGATATAATCAGTGTAGTAAGTCGCTGATATAATAATCAGTACCTATTGCACGCGAAATCTATGCTGCAAAGAATGCAGCCAGCGTGGCCTCTTTTTTCAACAAAAGTAGATATTGGTTTTTTCGTTACTCTTTTATATTTTAGGTTTTCAGAATTAGTATTTAATTAATTTAAATATAGTCTTATTACTTCTACTTCTGTTCAAAAGGCAGTTTTATCATTTATTCATTCATTCAGGACAAAGTCACATGACTCGAGATTTCTCGTAGACGTGTGTTAATGCCTTGAATATATAGAAAGGCGCTAAATAATTTGCTTCATTATATTTTGCGTAACTAACTCTGGCGGTCAGTAAAGTCTTAGAATTCTCTGATACTAACATTTTAATCTGAACGTGTCCGCTCTCTCACGTACTGAAGAGCTGAACATATTTTGATGAGCTAAAACTTAAATAAAGAATGTTAATTGGGCTCCAGACGTACATAATAATTTTTTACAAGCTCTCTAGATAGCAATAGACGACGAACAAACGGGAACGGATCATATGATTCGATTATGGATGAAATCAATAAAACATACATACATTCATACATATACATCACACCTCTTTCCCATTGAGGTAGGCAGAGATCACGGAATTCCATATGCTCCGATCCTTACATACCACTTTCGCTTCTTCTACTTTCATCAATGCTTTCATACACACTCGACGGTTACGAGTACTTTTGATCTGGCCCTTTTGCAGAACGTCCCCGATCTGATCGAGGTACGTTCGCCTAGGTCGACCACTCCCGACTCTCCCACTCACACCAGTTTCATAAATCTTTTTTGTTTCCCTACAAAAAAAAACAGACGCAATATTACACCTGCCTTATCCTAAAAACAAATAAATTCACCTAGGTATCACTGCGGCGAGGCACAGCCGCGGCGTCATAATTGGACGCTGTTAAGCAATACAGTGTCAACCCACATTATTGCCATTTTGAGAAAATTGAGTTTGAAGTTTTAATCAGGTTTTATCAAATTTATTTTAAAAAATAACTGAAATAATAGATTTTTTGGAATTATTATTTTTAGACTAAATATATGTCGTTTTTCTTGGTAGCAATTAAAGTAATTGAATTAAATGGATTATTATTAAATATTTTAAACATTTTAGGTTTGCGTGCTCTCTAGTTTTTTCAATATTTTTACTATTAAAACGATTTAAATGATACATATCTCTTTTGAATTATGTACTCCAGCTCATAAGGAAGCGATTGGTATCAAAATTTACATTTTTGTAATTTTGTGGGTTGACACTGTATTGCTTAACAGCGTCCAATTGGTTTTAATTTATTGTAATTTATTCGATATAGAGTCATTTATAAATATTAGTTTCTTTATGATAGATATCGACAGACGAGCACGAGATTCACTTGATGGTAAATGACACCCCAGCCACAGAATATCCTTTACATACTAATTGTTTTTTTTTTCTGTTGGAACTTGTAACCCATATTCTACTATTTTCAATACATTTTTATGACGCTTTAGTTATTTTTTTTGTAATACAAGGACTATAAAAGGACGTATTTATCGACTACACACTTTTAACGCTTCCAACCTTCTATAGTTGGACTTTATCAAAAAAAAATACAAAATAAAGACACAGCCTTTATTATTAGGTATTTAAAGTTACATTTTCGTTTTCATAATAATTCAGTTCAGATAATTTATGAATAATATTTTATGTATGAGGGTTGCACAGAAACTTGCTGTAAGTATTTTGGCTTGTATTCTAATAATATAATAGAATGCATATTACAATCAACTCTCAGCAAATTCCTTGCCAATTTTACCCTTTGAATTTTATTTATAATATATCAATTACAGCAACAACAATTATGTTTTATTTAATGGTAACCTCCAATGTAGTTTGTATTAGGGATGTTACCGAAGTTGTTTTACCGGAACCGAATTCGGAATCGGAGTTTTTAAATTTGGTTTATCGGAACCGGCATCGGAACCGAAACCGGAATCGGAGGCAGACACAAAAGAAAGATGTTTAATAAAATTAAATTACAAACATTCATCAGTTTCTTTCATATCAGTTCAAAAAAGTGAACACCTTCCTGGGTGTGATATATAAAAATAAACTAATTTTCTTAAATTTTAATCCGAAATTAATTAAATCAAATGGTCATCAATCAAACCGATGTGCTTCGACCTCCGATTATAACCTCCGTTTCAAATTTACCGGAACCGAAATCGGAATCGGAGGTGCAAAATCAATCGGAAGTTCCGACTTTTCGGAACCGAAATCGAAGCTCCGTAACATCCCTAGTTTGTATACTATTTAACTTCTTACATTTGAATTCAGTTCCTTCTTTCAAGCTGTTATAACTTGAATTATTAGTTAAATAGCTTAGATATAATTTTTATACGTATGGATGAAAACAACTGCCAACAAGGTATTCATTTGTATGTATTATTATTTACAAGCAAACATCTATATAAATCAATACACTGAATTCGTCTACAGCAAAATAAATAGGTGATTTTCTTTAATTTGTGTAATGGCACAAGATTTTGTTATGTATAAATTAAGTATATAAAATATCTAAGAATAACATTATAATTGAATACTTATAATAATATTCGAATGTCACATTGTTTCCTATTTGTAGTAGGTCGTAGTTAGACTAAAACCAACTACTTAGTTACATATTATGAAGACTATTTTGTATATATAATATTATATCAAAAAGGTTTTATTTAAATAGTGTTTAACACAGCAATATATAGGCAAATAACTAGCTAATAGTATACTTTTGTTTCTTAATAATTCGTCCTACGCTTAGAAATAATTAAGTACGTATGCGTCACATATAGTTTTTGTAATTCAACAAATTGGTCACGATTATATCATTCCATGCCACTTACACGATGCAAGTTTCTTGCCTGTTACATACAAATAAATTGAAGCAATAAATGACTTGAATGGTCTTAACAACACGTACCATTCTTGATATATATAGCACATAATATCCCCGTGTAAACAGTTGCTTACAATACTTGTATTTTTTTATTTCAGATATTATTTTTAGATGAGCATGAGGTTCACTTGGTGGTAGATGATACCTCAGCCACAGAACATCAGTCAATGATGCGCTGTCGACTTACTTTTTCACTTCGTGCATTCGGAAATCCATAGACTGAAACCAAAACGTGCAATATGCACTTCCCAATTTTTCCATCTATGAACGGTGGTTCGTTACCCGGTCAGAATTTAGATATTCCTCCCACCGATCAATGTCCGAAGTTACCGGTCCCGGTGGGATTTGAACCGACGACCCATCGATGCGCACGGCAGGTGTTCTACCGAACGCGCCAACGAGCCCGTCAATTGTTGTGCTTAAATTATTGCATTCATTTATTGTTCTTGTATGTACAAGAATATGGAATCATGTAAATGGGCATTTAGACGAAATAATACTTTTAAAATCGTACTTAAAAATAGATATAGTTATTATAATTTATCTAGACATATACATATCATAAACGTAATTATTAGGTGTGGAATATATTAGGTATACATTTTGGCATAATGGGATTTTTTCTAAGACAACTTGACTGTAAAAGTAAGCTTATCATGGATAAGAATATACGTTTTTTTCTTTTCTGATTTGTATGATATTAGGTATATAATTTTATTATTATATTGTGATCTTGAAAGAGTTTTCAAGGCAAAACTTAGACAAATGTGATGTTTCGTATCAAGATTTTAAACCATAAACTTTAGTATTTTATTTTTAAATAACAAATTCAGTTTTACTAAGCGCTCTTAACTAGCTAGCTTAAAAAAAATGAAAATGTTTGTTTTGTAAATGCAATTCAATCTATCAGAAACTTAAGTACCTATGCATATTTCAACAATCGTTGTCTATTCTTTTTTTTCATTCGTTTCGTTACTATCTGCAGTGGAAGCCGATTTTGCTGCAGATTCATCATTTGAGTCATTTGCCGAAGTGTTTTCACTATTTGCCAAACTGGAATTTGGAGAGGTCTCAATCGCAGGCTCGGTTTGTAGTGGTTCATTTTCCTTATCAACTAACGTCATTCTTCGTCCATATTTGGCGAGAAACTCGAGCACAACACCATTGGACCAACCGAAGCCAGTCTGAACGGTATACTCTCCACCTCCCCCGATTCTACCAGGAACTTCTACGTCATATTTCTCAAACATTTGCTTGTTACTAGAAAATCCTTTGTAGCACGATCGTATCCATGACTGAGCCACTTGAAAAGCCAAGTCTTTCGCTGATGGTAACTCTAATGCTTCTAGAGCGTTGACAGTTATGCTCACGAGAGGTGGCCACGCATTGGGGAAGTCCCACTGTTCTCCACTCCTCACTAGAGAAGTGGGAACACCACCGGGATAATCAAGCCCATGTGATTGTTTTAAGTAGTTTAAAATACGAGGTGCTTTGGCTTTTACGAACTCTTTGCCTGCGACGCCCATCCACAGAGGAGCTACATTAATAGGATAGAAATATTTTCGGAATTTCTTATTTACTAGGTCCCAGTCATGCCAGCACCCATCTTCCTCGTCCCACATAACTTTTTCAATGTTATTACTCCATTGTTTAGCAAGGTATGCCCAATGCGCTGCTTTGCGATAATTCTTTATTAATCTTTGGAAATATGCCATGTTATGAAGAGCTTTTGCAAATATAGCATTCAAATCTACAGGTATAAGTTCGGTTGCATGTATATCAGTAAGATTTCCCTTGTTGCTTCCATCATCGTTTATGAACCAGCGTGTGGAGAAGTCCCATCCGCTCTCCGCTGCACTCTTTATATCGATGTAGTATTCTGTTTTTCGCTTATCTGTATCGAATATTTGAGCACTAGAATAGTCCTCTAAATATGATTCTGGTCGTGGTCCTTCACTCGCTGCGAAATATCTAAGTAATGTATATGTCCCGTCATCTTTATCGAAAGTATAGATTTGTGTATCGAGCCAATACATGAGCTCTACTTCCAAAGCGTCGATATTATTTCTTAGAAATTCGATATCGTTAGTTGCCTGAATGTAAAGAGACATCATAGCTGTCAACAGCGGAGGCTGACTTCTCTGCTCATAATACCATCGGCTGCCGTTGGGGATATGACCGAGTTTATTTACTAACTCAATCAAATTTTCAATAACCCCTTTAACGGTCTTCTCCATACCACTGACGAGAAGACCTTCAATAATCCAATAGGTATCCCAGTAATACAACTCTGTGAATCGCCCACCGGGGATGATGAATCCATGTGTTACAGGTATAAAGCTGTATTGATCAGGGTTTTCGAAAACATCTTTGTTAACTTTTCTACCTAGGGTTGGCCAGATATCATTAATATCTTTTGCGAATTTACGCAATCCTTTGTCATAAACTGAAGCCAGAAATGAAGGGTTAGGCTTGTAATCTGGTGGAACCCACGACTCGAGTTCACTGTTTTTGTCAAAATACTTGTCAACAAATTCTTGTACTTGTTTTTTGCTAGGATTGTCGTTTGTTTGATCAAGGAGATCCTGGAACGCAGAGAGGGTAGTATTTTCATCATTGAACATATGGAGATCAACGAATGTCTTAGAATCTGGGAATAAACGCTGCATTTGAACATGGTGGAGAAGTTTGCTGTCACAGTACACCGGTTTATGACATGATGGAGGCAAGTCGTCGGCGGTAGCCGTTGCAGCTACCAGAAATAGAAAGAGCACCACCATCTGAAAAAGAAATGAGATATTAAGGTTATAAGTCTGTTTAATATATCTAAAACTAGCAACGCGACCCGGCTTCACGCAGGTGCAATGAAGATGTACTATACATAAAACATAGCTATAGAGTAACAACTCGCTGATAATGTAGCTTTCTATTGGTGAAAGAATTTTCAAAATCGGTCCAGTAGTTTTTGAGTTTATTCATAACATACAAAAATACAAATCTTTCATCTTTATAATATTATAAGTATAGATATAGATTGAATGATAATTTCCTTTGTATTTGAACTAAAATCGACTTAACTAAAACGAATTTACATTTTTAATACATCACTGACGCACAGCCAATAAACTTGCATAAGTAGGTAACTTTGTCAAATACAAAGTAAGAAATTATAGAACAACAGTCATAACCCTTTCCTTAGATGATAGCGGCTGATTTTAAAGGGTTTAGATCGAGATCCAGATAAAACTTTTTGCCTCGTCATTTCAAATTCAAACCACAGTTTTTGTGTGTGTGGTTACTTTCAAATAACAAGCAATAAATCAAATATTTTAACAGCAAAAAATAAATACTACTACTTTATTTTTTGCAATTAATAAGTCATCAAACAACTCTTTAAATGTCAGACACTGAGGTTAGTTAATCAAGTATCCGATGTTTTAGAATGCTAATTTAATGTCCCAATAAGAACCAGTACTCTTAGATTTTTTTGTATTTATTCATGTGGATGGATGTTCCTTAATGGATCTTGAAGGGGTTTGGCGCGTTTTTTTTAAATACACCGGACATTTAAAGATATACACATTTTTGATATCACTATTTTGACGGGCTTCAAAATAAAACATTTAAAGAGTTGTTTGATGACTTATTAACTGCAAAAAATAAAGTAGTAGTATTTATTTTTTGCTGTTAAAATATTTGATTTATTGCTTGTTATTTAAAAGTAACCACACACACAAAAACTGTGGTTTGAAATGACAAGGCAAAGAGTGTTATCTGGATATCGATCTTAAAAACCCTTATATCAGCCGCTATCATCGAAGGCGTTGGCGCGTTTGGTAAACTTTGCACACCGATGGTTCGCGGGTTCGAATCCCGCCGAGGCTACATGTTTATAATTTTCTATAAGCATGTATTTCCCACGTCTGGTAACTTCCGGAATTAAACGGGTGGGAGGAATATCGTAATTTCAACCGGGTAACAAACCACCGTTCATACCTAAATGGAAAAACCGTATAGTGCATATTGCGCGTTTCAGTCTATGGATTTCTGAATGCGTGAAGTAAACGTAAATAGGTCGATAGCGCATCATTGACTGAATGAACCTTGGACCTTCGATATCTAACATAAAAAACCTGTTTTCTAGATTAAATGCCGAGAAACATTTTTCGAAGTTTTATTCGCTATATAATTGAGGATGTCCCAAGTTGACTAATATGCCAATGCAAAATTGATAGTCCTGTGACTGACTAACCTATCACCAAGTGAGCTTCACGTTTTCACATATCTGACAAACAAATTACTATTTTAATCGTTCTTGAACGCTTCCTAGGAGCTCGGACCCCAGGACAACTCGGACAACTGAACGTTTTTAAGAGCTACTTTTTAAAGTGTTAATAATCTACAGTTATTTTTATATATATTAATTATAATAGGATAATGAAACTACAGAGCTAAATATCTTTAATAAATTATCAGCTAAATTAATACATTCAAAAATATATTCTTCAAGAAGTAATGCTTAAGTTTTATGTTATTTGGCGTAACGTTTTTGCGATAGTTCGCTAATAATGCGAGGAGTAAGAAATAATCAATGTAATTAATTAAAAATAATTACTTACTTAATATATAATTATAAACATTATTTAACAACTTAAACTCTACTAGTGTAAAGCAACACTGTTGAGTTTCTTATCAAAACACTTCATTTGTGAACAGGGCCGGATTTAGAGGTGTAGAGGCCTTGGGGCAACAAAAGAGCGAAGGCCCCGTGGCCCCAAAATATATTTTAATTTAAGTATAATATAATCATGTTTGTACAAACTACAGTAGGTAAAGGTAAAACAGCGAAAAAATATAACAAAGGAAAAGTTGTTTACTATTGTAGTTAGTGTTTACTTGTCAGAATTTGAAAGACTTTCGAATTAGTGTCCCTCTTTTGTGGAGGCCCCAGGGCCGTTGCCTCGGATGCCCTTCCCTAAATCCGGCCCTGTTTGTGAAACGATTACAGTTAATTCGTCATGGTGTCAATAAAATTGACTTCGGAAGTGTTCGAACGTGACAGAATAGAGGCTATGATGAAGAACAAATGGAAACTTAGGTTTTCTGGTCTCGTATCATCGTGGTTTGTAGAACATTTTTCCCGTAGTACTATTCCGCGAACAAACAAATATTATATCGACTTTTATCTGACAATATGTATTATACGGTATGTATCGCGACCTACCCGGACTTCATATGGATAAATCAAGATTACTTTTCATAAATTTTAATATGGAAATTCTGCAATTTATTATAAATTAAAATCAACCAAGAAGAGTTAAAGTATAAGTATTTCTGAAACCAGTTAAACTTAAATTTAAATATATAATGAAAATAAAGTAACTAAATCATTATTTACGGTATTTAATGTTAAACATAAAACCTGGATTTGTCCTAAAAAAGACAAACATACCTACTAATTTTTACATTTAAATTATATAAGTAATAACGAATATTGAAAAATGGACTTTTGGACTTTTTTTATAGAGTTCATTCAAAAATTAGAACGCGGCACCCACATTTTATCGGTAGGTAAGTAATGTAAGAAATCTCAATCGTGAAGTTTTCTTCCCGAACTTTTTTTTATTACAGAACAGACAACCGAGCAGGTGAGTTACCTGATGGTGAGTAATCACCACCCCCAATGGACATCCGCGACTTATAAGTCTCAGATGGGTTGAAGGCCTTTTAAAAATTACTTGGATTAGTTTTACGTTCCTGCTACTAATGGTATAATATTTTTAATCTTATTATGCTATTTGAACTTAAATGGAAAGAATGTTTATATCACCTATATGTAACGAAATTATAAGTACACACACAATTAACAATTATTCTTTTTTTTTAAAGTTTGTTGATTTTTTTCTACTAGCCTTTTCCAAACGATGATCACTGATGCGGTACTGCAATCCCCCTTCAATATTATATATCAATAACTTTGTAATACAATTATATACGCTGTTCACAGCGACTCCTCTGAGCTACAATTCGTGATGAACTTGGAATATGGTCGCTTTGTTTTTGGTTTATATAACATTGCGTTACTGCTTCTAGTCTCATTTGGAAATAAGGCAATTTCTAATTAAGATTCAGTTCCAAATTGAAATAGATCTTTTGAATTTCAACCACTAATTAACTCATCTAAAAACAATGAATTTAATCGTAAGAATAATTTTGTAATAAAATAAACGATGGCTATTGTTAATGACATTGAGACTAAATTAGTTTTATTTTCGAATGAACAGAAGACATTGAATGAGGCTCAGTCGTGTTTCTAGCTTGAACTAAGTACTATATAAATTATTAGTAAGAAATGGAACCAAAATAAAAAAGCTAGGTGAATATAGAAGAAGTAAAGTATATTAACATTAATTTAAAACGTTTTCAGTTTTGTTTGTAAATTATAACAAAATTTTTGGCTTTTGTTTGTTAAACTCGACTGGAAAATAACATCCGTTTAATTTGTAAATAGCAAGAAAGACCTCTAATTGTCTTGAATTTAGAGAAAGTTTATAAGATAAAAAAAAATGTCGTGTAAATTAATTAAAGGATCGGAGTGAGCGAAGTACATGTAACGACTCAAAAGGCATTTACGCTTGGCCGATTTTAATTTATTTTGTGTCTAAATAAACTTTAGTATTGCTGAGGTTTTGTCGACGCACGAATTTCCATTTTCGGTCCACAGATTATATGTATACAAAAAATCCGAAATTTTGGTAGATAATGTTAACTCCGCTTCAATATGCTATCCTAGTACAATAATTTGAAAAATAATTATTTTACCGGCCTTAAACATTTTTAATGATTAATTATTTATGAAGGATAATAAAGTTAAACATACACACATAGCGTCATGTTCCGCGGCTAGGATATTTCGCACTTCCGTATTTAATTAATTTAATATTGTAAAGTTGCTTCAATATAACCTGATATGTAATATATTATTACAACCTGACTTTACCTTGACCTAAGCAAAAACGTTGCATAAAAACCAATTTTAAGATGGATACAATAAAAACAAACACAACAGTTTTTGAGCAAGTGGTTAATTAAGGATTCAAAAACCGGAATTTTGGTTGCGGCTTCAAATATAATTTTAGCAAAAATAGTAATGATTGGTTTCGACAAGGAACATAATAATATAAGTAATGTGTTAATAGTTACTTGAGTTTTTCATTATTTATTTACTCGTTACAATGTGTTTTAAAAAAATATTATTGAATTACTGAAAATTGCTTTAGAACCTTTAAAGTAACAGTAAACAATATTTTCGTAGAAAATGTTCAGTATTTTTTCGAAAAGAACTGATGACGATAATATTTGTAAACGTTGTCTTCTATGAAAAATATGGTTGATTGTACATAAAAACTAGGAATCAAAAAAGTGATTTACTAGGCAATTAATATTATTTTAAAATATATACCGATATAATAGAAAAACATATTTAATGAATATAAATTAAAGCGCATTTGAAGACATTATTAAAATAAAAGGATCATTTATCAGCCGATTCAACGGCTGATATAATAATAAGAATATTATTATATCAGCCGGTAGCCTGGACTGATTATGGGCCTTGTTGCCGGTGGTGATCCTTATTTTTATACTTTTTTTTAAATATTATTATTTTATATAAAAAAAGTGTAATTATGAATTTTTTTATGAATATAGAATATTATATGGATAATACGAGTAATATATCTAATAAAATTATTGCATCAGTCCAAACCTTTGTCAGGATCAGTTTTATTTAGAAAAATACTGTTAGCAGATCTGTTCCACTGGTAGAATACTGGCGATAGTGATAGTGATACAGTCAATTTCAACTGACAGACGCAAAAATAAATTGTCTTCATGTACAGACTAATATATACGTCACAAAAGCCATTAATCTCCTTATGGAATAATGATGGAACTTATATGATAGGTATACAATTATAAGCACCTATTGTTTTGCGAAATGAATTTCTATATCATTGATCCGTCAAGGCTTTTAAGGTTCAAAGTATGTGACAGCATCAGCAATCAGCGCATCTCAACTAGAATTTACGTCTAAGATACTGTCTTATATTAAACCTTAGATAATAGCAAAGTCATTTCTAAACATTCCTCTGATATATAAGAATCTTTCATCAAACCCCTTTAAAAATAGGATTTGCGATAACTAACATAGCACATACAGCACACATCCACGTGGTTAATACGTCTTGTATGGATGTCTGTTTCTTTTCTATTACTTATAACTGATACACAATTGGAGCATTTGACAATAAGGATACTTTGCGTTGGAATTACAATTAAAATTTTCTGTAAACATATCGTCGGTCCCTACGTACAAAAAGACATTTCAATAAACCTTAGTTTTTGAGACCGTAGGGACCGTCGATATTTTCCCTACGTCTGGTCATATTATATCATAGGTCATAATATCAATATTCCGGGTCATCCGTTCATGGATAGGTCGTCAGCTTATCGTTGACCTACCAAGTGAGCCTACGCTCGTCTGCCTGTAGGTATATAACATAAAAAACACACTGTCAAAATAAATAAAAATTAAGCTAGTTTGTAGTTTTGCTATGAGATTTTTCCTCTAAGTTAATTTATTAGATCGTGTAACCTTGCTTGTTGTTAATTTCAGAATAATATTACATTCAGTATGAAGGATAGTTATGAATTAATAATACCTATTGTTTGTATCACCTTTCTTAGTTAGATAATAATAATATTGGATATAATAGGAAAGTTCTCTTATATAAGAACAGTCGATATACACCATTATTTACTTTCGGATAGCAAAAGTAGCATGGGAAAGACCCGTTTTATAAACTTGCACTCGCCACTTTAAAGGTTAATACTTAATTCCCTACTTTTTGCATATTTAGCACATAGTAACAGTCACACCGCACGTGACTGATAAATTGGTAGACAATTAATTATATTTATATACAATGTAAATTCTCAGAGTTTACGAAAATTCGTCCTTGTGAACACTCAAGGCCTTCTGGGCTTGTACGAGTAAAAGGCAAAGAGAACATTCTAAGTGTATTCAACCATCATTCCCCAGGACCTCTTCGATATCGCAAAATGTATTTTTTACAACGTCACCAAAATATACAGAAATGTAACATATTGTACTTCTTACATTCTTATAAGAACAAAACATAACTAGAAAAATAATACATGCATGTATTTGTAATTCAGATTATAAGTAGATAGTTTTCTTACTTAGGTATTCTATGTAGTTTTAGTTTCGGAATAATATCAGAGAAATTTTTTTCCTTATGAAGGCAGTAACACTCCGCTGAAAATACCCAGGCGCCTTTACTGCCGATAAATTGAAGGTGTCCTCGTTGATAAAATGAGACATAGCTACACAACTATATCAAGATGTCATATTCACTCGTACACAGTGGCGAATTTACACATTTCCAAGGTGTAGGCTTTAAATAACACCCCCCCCCCCTTTTTTACGAATGTATATAGAGTCCGATCACTGGTTCGGGGCGGCGAACTGGGTGTTTTGCTATAGGATATACAAGATTTCTATTTCGATGAATGTCATCATAAAAACGTTCTACAGAATTCTTTTTGATTTCCATAAGCTCTTAGACATCATAGTACAGCCTCATTGGTTTTTAGCTATTATAACTTTTGGTTGAATAATAAATCACATATTATATCATCCCACTGTTTCAACTTTTGCGTATTCTTTAACAACTTTCACATATTATCACCTTTAACTCCACCATGACAATCTACTGACAGTTGTTTTGCTGATTATTGAATACTAATTAACTAAAAAAAGTGGGTAGAACATGTAAGGCGAAATTCACTCACTCTCCTTAGTCATTATGCGTACTTCGAGGGATTCCCACACTTTTTTTGTATATAAATTAAAAATAACGTTTACCCGTGAGGATAATATTTTTGTTTTGTCACAATGAATCTTTGTAAACCATTGTCGAGAGAACAACTTGATATATTATACCTAATTGCTTTTATATTTATCATCGTGTTGAAACAGTTTTTCCCCTAATACTAATGAGGAGTAACGACCATGCAATCTACCAGTAATCTAAAACATGTGTGAAAGGAATAGGTATCTTAAAAAAGTACGTTTCGACTTTATTACATAATTATAATATTATCTTTTTCTTTTATTTATGTTAAATATCGCCAGACGAGCATGAGGTTCACTTGACGGTAGGTGATCCCTCAGCCACAGAAAATCAGTCAATGATGTGCTGTCGACCTACTTTTTTACTTTGAGCATTCGGAAATCCATAGACTGAAACCGAAACGCGCAATGTGCACTTCACGGTTTTTCCATCTATAATAATATATCATGCGATTTTTGGCAAACAACTTATCTTTTACGCATTACAGATTTTTTTCTTTTATTTAAATTGGTCCTGAGGCTCTTTGACCTTCATTGATCCTTCTACTTTAGGTTTTTTCTATTCTTTCTGAGTTAAAAAAATATTCTAAGGCCCATATTCCAAGACGTGTCTCAGTTTTGAATCTAGTTTTGAGACTTGTCAAACCATTTTTTCTCTATAGAATTTTAACATATTGACAGTTCTCAAGAATAGATTACGACTTGAGTAACGACTTGCAATACGAGCCTAAGTATATGAAACGACCGTTAGTCAATATTGTCATAATATAGAAAATTACAGTAAATATCAACTCCGTAGGAATAGATGGCGTTAATATGTAATAATTGTAAAACAAAAACTTGGCGATTAAAAAGAGTGGCGGCGAGTTTCTTGCCAGTTCTTCTCGTCCGCTCTACGCCCTTGATTTGTGAACTGGTAGTAAATGTAAAATTAGAAGCATTTAATATTAGTAATATTAGTAATTTAATATGTATTATTTTTTATTGACGTTCATAGATGTACATTGTGTTACCTAAATTAATAGATTATTTTTAATTTAATTGAATTAAATATGGCAACTTTGTGACATTTCAAATATAAGACAACTGTCATCTTTCAGTCTCCCGCGACCACGGTTGCTGAAAAGCATCCGAAACGTCGGGATAAATAATTTAAACAATAAATCGCGTTTTAATCCGGTATACAGTATTTTATTTAAATATGAAACGAATTTCGCATATATAGAACGTCGAACATAACTCGCTGTCAAGCAGAACCCTACAAGTATGCAGAGCATGGCGTGCCATAAGGAAACTGATTTCACCGACCTTCTGTTTCACCGAGCTTCGAGGGTCACAGTGTTCCTACTCATCATGCAGAACGTACAAAACATACAGAGACAATTTAATTAATTACCATTAATACTTTCTTTATAACAAACATTTTGAAATTCCTAAATTTCCTATCGGGATTTCTGAAATTATTATAGGTCACAACTCACAATACATCATTGGTTTATGTCCTGTGCCTAAGAAAACACTTAAATATTCAAATGAATCTCATATTATTTTGTCTATGGATATCTAACTGCTGACATAAGAGAAACAAGGTGTTTTATTTAGATAACATATGTAAATAAAACACCTTGGAATATTTTATATCTAAAAACAGCCAATGCGAGTAATTTTACAAAAGTTTAGTAATTTATCATGCATTTTGTTCAGCTAAATTATTTTACGGCACGCAAAAGAATAAAATTTGAATGAATATTTATAAATTATAAAGAATTGTAATATTACTGACAACCATGAAAGACACATAAACTTCTTTATTAACCGTGAAGTGTAAAAAATAAAATATTAACTATATTATTACCCAGGCTGGTCTCAGGGGTACTGGGGGGTGAGCACGAACAAATATCGAAAAGGTATTCGTATCGTCGAACTGTCATTTGTATGAAATTTCTCATACAACTGACAGTTTGACGATTCGAATACTTTGTCGATAGTCGTTCGTGCTAGGCCCTCTGATGACTGCAAGTCTGCTGTGAAATCTGTCTTACGTTTACACGATCAAACCATTAAATATATTTTAATGGAGATAGCCTGAACTCAGAGGAATTTTATCCCTGGAAAATATCCTATTTTTCCTTCAGATCAGGTATATTTCTCGACCTACGTCTTCTCATCTTTTTTCCAATGATCCCAGTGTTGAATCTATTCGTTTCATTTTGACCAGCGAATAGTGTCACCAAAGCATAATCATAGACTACCCGAGATCATAATAATTCATTCATACGAGCCAATGAATTCAGTTTTGTTACGTATAAGTGACAAACTGAAGATCTGCTTTACAAAAATAAACGGTCTTCGGTAGAGGTGGGTCGTTGACGGTTTTTGTGTTACAGAAATGAAACTGTTAATTACAAACTGATAACCTGTATAAAAAACAGCTAATTTTATTAGCTGGTTTGCAGTTAGCGACTACGCATTGAATGTTCGTTGAGCTAATCTGCGCGTTGCGTTCGAAAATCGTTGAATGAAAGTTAATATATTTAGCGGCTTTTGCGGTAAACGAAAAGCAGCTAATTCGTTAAAGCGGCTAAAAAAAGCTGCTAGTTGAATTAGCGCCCACCCTAGTCCTCGGTACAATACAGGAAAAATTGTATTTGAGATAAAATAGAATTAATAAACATGACAAATAAACGAGAAGCATTGTTATGTTTTATCCTCTGATAAGATATGATAACAATCGCTGAAAATAAATAAATATGTTTTTATTTCTTTTCCGTTCGAATACGTTATGCTAATGATGTTTCGAGAAAATTATATTCTCATCAAAGAGATCTTAATAACAATGGTAATAATATGTATGCGATATATTGCAACAGGTAATTGACGTTTGAAATGATGATGCCAATGAATACGATGTACTGAAATGGTCTAATTATACAGATGTGTAAAGTAATTATTATAACGCCTTCAAAATCGTTTCACGCTTTGCTTAACGTGATTCCAATATTTCTCGAAATACTTAATTATGTTATCTAGTCTGGAAGAGATCGGTGTATTGTAGCGATGACGCCGCCACATTTTTTTTATATAATAATCATTCGCCCCGACTTCGCACGGGTGCAATGTAGATGTACTATACACAAAGCCTATGTTACTCGCTGATAATGTAGCTTTCTATTGGTGAAAGGATTTTTAAAATCGGTTGATAAGTTTCTGAGTTAAATCGCAACAAACAAATGTTTAATATCCTTGTTTAAAAAATTAAAACATAATTATTTTCTCGGCGTAGGTATATAGGAATGAAAGGGCTCCCGCAGAAACATGGAAAGTGACGAGTTTATACATAAGCCATATAGACCAGATATAGACTAATCATTTCTTTTCTCTCTTACGGCAGCTACATGCTTAATTGGGTAATATTACTGTCAAAATAGATAGGTTTATATTATGAAATAAATAAAAGTAGACAAAAACTCCAATTAATTTAAAACCTGCGACATTGTACCCATAATGTCACGCCTGACTGAATTTCCTTGCTAAATGGCTATACATACGCGTTGTGAGTTCATTAACCTCTTGTATATGTAATCTTATTGCAGGATATATGAACTGGCATGGCATGTAAGGCAAAGTAACAGACTATTGGCCGAATTCTCGAACGCTAATCAACATTGAGGTGTACTTAAATGTATCTCTAACTCTTTCTTTACGCAGGTAAAATGAAAGACAGAAACATTTTAAGAAGCCCTCAAATTTTGATTATCGTTTCAGTATTCCGCGGTAGGTATTCTATGTATTAAAAACTACCTAATATTAAAAATTATTGTGTAGTTATTTGGTTGTTTTATCATAGTTTCTTTACTGCATATAATATAGCAATAACGCTCGTTTATCAGTCAGTATAATCAGTCGTAACTAAGTTTAAATATAAAGAGATTTCACTGTAATTGAAACGTAATTTAGACTACGAATAAAGTTTTCTGTTATATAGCCATGTAGGTATATAGAATTACATCAAATAAGGGTATCGATAAGGCCTCATTTCCGCGCCAAAATAGCGAAAAAACTATGTCATACAATTTGATGTTTTCTTTATATACATATCTTGAAAGTACACTGTGTGAAAGAAAAAATACTTATAAGAAAGAAAACCCTACAAATAATATTATGTACCTTTGGGATGACTTTGATCTAACTGTGATTTTATTTAATTGTAACGTTACTATACACTTTATCTATATATATATAAAAGAGATTCCCACCTATATATTGACTCATCACGATATCTCTGGAACCATAAGGCGTAGCGACTTGAAATATGGTAGGAATATTCCTTTCGCCGATTAGAGGTCAGCTAAGAACGGATTTTACGAAATTCCACCCACAAGGGGGGTTGTGGGGGCAATTGCTAGTATTATATAACATAAAACTTTGTTGGTTATCACAACTTACGTGGCGATATAAAAAACACTTAACAATATTCGATAGAGCCTTAAAAGAGACAGTTAGTGGTTTGATTTGATAAGGATACATTTCTAGTAAGTCCATCCCAAGTGTAATAAATTAGTAAAACTTGAGATTTTTAAGGATATTCGTGTTTAAATGATTTTGTACAAACATTAACCGCTATGTTATAAATTGATAGAAAACATTGACACACATACGTAATATATTTCTCTTTTTTTTCACATTCCCATTGGTTAATTTCCAATTTCATGTTCTTGATATTTTTCAATGTTTTTTAATTGAATTGAATGATATTATCTTTTATTAACGCGAGTATCACACATTTAAATAAAATACTGTATACCGGATTAAAACGCGATTTATTATTTATATTGTTTAAATTATTTATCCCGACGTTGCGCGACCACGATTGCTGAAAAGCATCCGAAACGTCGGGATAAATAATTTAAACATTATAAATAATAAATCGCGTTTTAATCTGGTATACAGTATTTTATTTAAATGAATTGAATGATATTAAAAAAAATATGGTGTATCAATTTAATAGCAGCCTGTTTTCTGAATATAGTCAATGTCAAGTGCAACTTACTATTTGAGAATGATGATATACAAAGATATCAGTGATAGAGAACGTAATTTTTTAAAGATAATCTTTATCTTTCCTTACAATTTTGATAAAAAATAGTATATTTCACTTGTTTTTAACCGACTTCAAAAAAGGAGGAGGTTCTCAATTCGTCCTATGTGGATTTTTTTAATAAATCTATTTTATCCTTTAACCCTTTTTCACCCTTCGTCACTGCTAGGTATAGTAATTGAATTAGATGCCGCAAATAATTCAGTTTAAATGAATCTTTACACAGACTTTTCATATACATATAATAAGAATAATTTATTAGACTATCTGTTAAATTTCTTTTCGCATTTAAGACTTTTCATCAAATAAGGCAACTTACCTTACCTCATATCGTCGGTTCAAAAGTAAAACTCACTAAGTGTGATTTTGAATAAAAGTATTTCTTACTAAATAAAAATAAAATAGATATTTTTACTACTATTAGAAAAGTACACCTAATATTGTCTTTTATTAACGCGAGTATCACACATTTAAATAAAATACTGTATACCGGATTAAAACGCGATTTATTATTTATATTGTTTAAATTATTTATCCCGACGTTTCGGATGCTTTTCAGCAACCGTGGTCGCGGGGAGACAGTCTGTCTCTGGTATACAGTATTTTATTTAAAAGTAAACCTACTGCAATAACAGCACTAATTGCGTATTGTGGTCCATAACAAAACTAAGTATGAAGCGCAATACGCAGTTAATAAATAATATAAATGTACGCTTAAAATAAGCAATAACAGACAAAATTATTTTTATTCAAAATTACACGTAGTGAGTTTTAGCTTTGAACCAACGATATCTTCTATATGTTTTTTTTAAGGTATGATATAATCGAATAGAATCGTTTGTTTTTACAATAAGTCCGCTTATTAATCTTGCTTAAATATAGGTACATACCTACTTGTGAAAAAATTAACATAAATTCTTAAGCCCGATGTGCGTAATCAGCTTTAACAATAGATATTAATATAATTAATTTGTATCAAAACTCCTGCACCATACAATATAATTGCTAGTATATATTTATCTATATATATAAAAGAAAGTTGTGTTACACCGTTTATATATCAAAAACGGCTGTACCGATTTTAACGATATCTTATTTGTTGGATTCCTCTATGATTCGGAACTCCGCCATCTTGACAGCTCACGTCATGCATTCTTAGCTTTTTTGGAATAACAGATGTCCACTGCAAATCAGTGACATATTAGACAATTATAGTGGGTAAATGGGCATATTCAAATTTAAGAATCTACTATATAAAAATACCATCCACGGTTCCACGGTTTCCACGGTATCCACGGTTTTGCATTCGTTGGAAAGGTCTCGGGCTCCGTGAGGTTTATAGCAAAGACAATTCAAGAAAAATTTCAACAGAAAAGCGGGAAAATCTTTTTTCTTTAAGAATAATTATATAATTTCGAAGCCATAATTGTGGCAGAACAACGTCTGCGGGGTCCCCTAGTTGTTTATAAGAAAGACATTTACAATGTGAATTCATATTTTTATAGCAATGCCAAACCCACAGAGGTTTATATCTATACTTCTTCTTCTTCTTCAGCCTGTATTCATCCACTGCTGGACGTAGGCCTCTCCTAAAGCGCGCCATTTTCTTCTGTCCCCTGCTCTTCGCATCCAATGTCTTCCCGCCACTTTTCGAAGATCGTCACTCCAGCGTGCAGGCGGTCTTCCCACACTGCGGCTACCAAGACGTGGCCTCCACTGTATGATACTTCGACTCCACCTGTTGTCAGCATTTCGGGCAACATGCCCAGCCCACTGCCACTTCAGTCTACTCACTTTGAAAGCCACGTCGGTGACTTTAGTTCTCTCACGGATAATATTATTTGGGCATGGGGCAGAATTTTGGGCTTTACAGACAAGTAGGTGATCAGCCTTCTGTGCCATACCCGACCGTAACATTTTTATTTAAATATTGTTTCCTCGGGATTCGAACCGGTGCTAAACGCATCGCGCTTACCACTGAGCCACGGAGACGGTCATACATATATAAATATTACGAATTACTATAATATTATGTATAAAGAGGAAAGATTTGTATTTTATACTAGACCGATTTCAAAAATTATTACACCAATAGAAAGCTACATTATCAGCGAGTAATATAGGTTTTTTGTGGATAGTTCTACATTGCACCCGTGTGAAGCCGGGGCGGATCGCTAGTGTAATATAACTGTATTTGCAAATCCCATGCATATAAATAATATTGTTTAGCTAATTGAATTATTGACCTCTTCTAAATTCATATAATACGTTTTATAAAATATAAGGTCAAATGTTGACCTTATAAAACGTATTCAACCTCATACATTTTTAGCATGCAAATATTTAATGATGTTAATAAAAATATTCTCGATAGGTAAATGCTGTTTTAGAATCTGCTAAATACTCAGTTCTAATGATTTTCGTAACTTTTTATATCAAATATCTATACTAATATTATAAAGAGGAAAGATTTGTATTTTTGTATGTTTGTATATTTGTATGTTATGAATAAACTCAAAAACTACTGGACTGATTTTAAAAATTCTTTCAATTCTTTCAGCGAGTAACATAGGTTTTTTGTGTATATTGTGTACATCTACATTGCACCCGTGTGAAGCCGGGGCGCATTGCTAGTATCTACTAAAGAGAAATATGTTATAGAATCACAGGATATAAACTGTAACAGGGCTGATATTCAGTACCTAATCATCATGGTGACACATGAGTCACGTACCGACATCGATAATAAATGATGGGGTGATGACCTATTTGTTTTCACATTGAGCTTTCGGAAGTACAGTCGAAACGAGAACTCGATAAGAAATGAGAGCAACCCCGCAGATGAAGATTATTATTATATCGCGCCAAACTTCTAGTACGCTCTGAACGTGGCACGAGTCGTTTCGCAGTAGCTAAATATAGCTATTATTTATTATTTTTAACATAAATTATGAGTGAAAAATGAATGTCACATCACTAAGTAAGTTTTGACGCGATATAAATAATATTAAATAGACGTAAATACTATAGTGCGTGACTGTAACCCTACGCGCAGCAACTTCAGAGCGGACTAGAAGTTTGGTATGATATTTACTTAAATTTATAATTTTGAAAATGGAAGTTAATGTCTATAGCTGATAGCTGTCAATTTTTTATCTATACAAAATATTAAAGTACCTAATAGTCCGATTTAGAATGTACGTGTTCCAATATTAAACCGATTACATAAGAAGTAAAAACACGTTTTGATTATCTCATGTCGCAAGTTCAATAAAAAAGAAAGGATTTCGCTGTGTTCGTATGATTATATAAAGGATATATTCGAAATACCTGTTATATATTATATGAGATATTAATTTCTACTAATCTTATAAACGAGAGAAACTTGCATACCTACATTGGTATTTAGTACGTTACACTATTGTATGGATTTTGATGATATCCGTTTATATAATAATTTTTTCAATCCTAGGCCCTGGAAGATGATATTTTGGTGAACGTATTCACCAAAGAGTATAGTACACTGTATATATAGGGATATTCACGTGAGAAACAAATGTCTTATAAACTATCTATTGACAAAATCAAAAATATTTGAAAACTGGATGGTACCTACAGAAACGTGACGCCATATTGCCGTAACGGACTTCTGTTGCATTGTCGTCCAGAGGGGTGAGCACGAACAAGTATCGAAAGAGTATTCGTATCGTCGAACCGTCATTTGTATGAGATTTTTCATACAACTGAGGGGTGAGCACGAACAAATAGCGAAAGTGAATTCGTATCGCCATCGAGAAGAATTTGTATGAGATTTGTAAAGCGCCCCTATCGTGTGTAAATGTAACTAATTTTGGCAGCACGAACTACTATCAAACGGCTATCGATTCGAATGCGTAGTGTCACCTAAATGAATCTCATACATTTGAACTAAAATTGGCAGCACGAACCTCAACGTAACGTAAATTCGGAGGTTGGCTATCGAGAACTGGCGAAACGTTGCTCACTAATAATTTTTTGGTGAAACAAGTATCGAAAACATATTAACTTACAGAATTTTTACTTTAATTGGAATATTTATTAGTTTTAATCACTTTAAATTTATTTTTATATAATTTAAAAGTATTATTTCATTTTTGAAACAACAAATTGACTAGAATGGAAAAGCTTTCCCTTATAGCAAATTATTTATTAATTATTATTATAGAACTCAAGTAAATCTAATAATATGTTGGTATGTTATGAAACTAGTCCGTCGCAGTGCCTCTGAATCAATTTGTAAGGCAAATTGTGGCTGTATATGGGGCCGGGAAATCTTCAATGTGCATCACAGCATCACAACGTGCTGTGCTTAAAGTTATCCTATGTAAACCCCACAGATGAAGTCTATAAAGACCATAGTTCCACAGTTGTACATATATGGAACATATTATATAGAAGCTTATAAAGAACCTTTGAGCTGGACCCAAAGAATAAGAGCAAAGAGACAGCACAGAGTGCTGACCCCCTGAGCCAGAACATTATTTTGCCGTTATTTCTCGAGATTCATGAAACCGTTTCTGATCAATGTGGTCAACAAAGAAATCAGAACACCAGTGAACCTCTATGAAGCTAAAAGAACTCTCAAGGATTGGCTCGTCTCTAGACTTAATGAAAACAGAAAATCTCCTAGACATTCTAGAATAAATATATTAATCATACAACATACCTTACACACTTTTTCACCCTTATACATGAGTCTACTTTTATTTCTTATTATTATTATATCTTGTATACACTTCAATGAGTTTAAATCAATTCTTCTGCCATACCAAATTTAATTCAAATATAATCCAGGGCCCCAAGATACAGGGTTTCCTAGTTTGGAGCTCACTGTTTATTCAAGAAGGTAGGTATAGATATATAATATGCATATAGGAAACTGTTTCTACCTTATCAAAGAATTTATAACTGAAGTATATTATTATCTTAATTGAAATTATAATTTATTTGACCCATCATTTCTTTTTATTGTATTGTAGTAATAGTTGTAGTTGTCATGATAAGGCTTTATGGTAACTTTAAATAAGAAAACTATGTTATAGGCTAGTCAGAATACTTTGTATATTGCTGCAAGTTTAGCTAAAAATTAATTAAATTAAGTAGTTGAGTAAAGTATCATGTCTAAGGTTCTTTACACAAACATAATATTTGGAAATAATAACAAGATAATTTTTATGTTTTTATTATTATAGAAAAATAACATGCAGAATTAAGTATAGACTCATATTGGTACAAAATGACACAGGTGTTTCTTGAACAATTAACTCAGCTTTTTCCATCCCTAAGAGATAATTGAAGCGCTGGCATTTATCTTTTATAATTGTTTTTTATATTCACTTCACCTGAAAAATGACACAGGTATTTCTTGAATAATTAACTCTGTTTCTTCTATCCCTAAGAGATAATTGAAGCGCTGGCGCACATCTTTAATAATTGTTTTTTTTATTCACTTCACCTGAAAAATGGCACAAAATGACACTGGTGTTTCTTGAATAATTAACTCAGCTTCTTCCATCCCTAAGATATAATTGAAGCACTGGCACACATCTTTTATAATTGTTTTTTATATTCACTTCACCTGAAAAAATAATATCATTAAAATTTATATTAAACGAAGTGGAAATACTAATTTATCTATAATGTCTTGCGGCCCTTGAGATAACATACCTTCGGCTTACACAATTTTGTTTCAAAGCCTCCCATTGCATCACTTTTTGATTTTAGTGTTATTTTCAGCCTTTATTTTCTTTATAAAATAGCAGCATCGTGGATCGAAAGTGGGTTTTGACAAAAGTCCATTTCATCACATAATTAATAAAAATGAATAAACTTATAATAAAAAATCCCATTTAGTATTATATCTTCGTATGTAAACAACAACTCCAATTTCCAAATTACAATAGAATATAGATATTATAGCCATGCATCTGCCATCTTGTAAATTATTGTCAAGTGTCAGACTTGTTGCGTTCCGAAACCATTACATATTTTTTGTAATCTACAAAATTATTTCATTTATTTATAGACAACGTCATTTTTTAATCTCCCATGTGTTGATTTTTAGTTAATTGTATTAATTGTATAATAAATATAAATAATTTATAATAAATAAAAATCTTTTACAAAAATAAAAAAATTATTACTATTTGAAATTATTTCTAAACCGATCATTTTGCTCGTTAGGATATGACGTCACTAGCTTAATCATATCGAGCTCTCCATAGTCGACAGAGCTAGCTTCGTGCTGCCAACTAGCGGAATCATATCGATGAATCGATGCCTTAAAGAAACGATTTCGATAATTGTTCGTGCTCACCCCTCTGACACTTTGACGATTCGAATACTTTGTCGATAGTCGTTCGTGCTCACCCCTCAGTTACCTCCTAGTCGCGCCTAAAGAAGTTTTACTTCAAAAAACTACACCGTGACAATAACTTACGTGAATAAAAACCAGTTATTAAGTCAAGCATGGATGGACTGGTACGGGGTACTTTAGTTGCCAATGCATAGATGTCAGGAAATTATCGAACAATGATGCGATCGACCTATAATACTTTGAGCTTTCTGAAGATTGTTATCAAAATGTGCAATCTTTACTGCTTTTACACCTTGGTATGATTTCAAATTGTTCGGCAGATAATATATCACTCTATTTAAACAATGCCGTGCTTATCTAGTTAAAATATTATAATAGTAAGTACTATGATCATATCAATATAATATTTTGAAGACAATTACTATGTAAAATTGAATTTTGTTAATGTTCGAATGATCCCAATGTTTAAAAAATCGTGCCAATTTTATTATTATAATTAATATTCTATGGCCTGATAATGAAACCTTTGAGCCAAGTCTTATTTTCGGGCACAATTTTTTTTTTTTTTTCATTTTTCACTACGTATTTCAACACGTTTTCCCACCTCACGCCTTAATCGTGCCAAATAAAAAAATACATGTTATTAAAATATTGAATTATTGTCTATAAAACATTTTATAACTGTAAATAAAAAAAATATTTTATGTAGCCACCTGTTATGGTGTAAACGACTGAATCAACAACGAAAGAATTTAGTCACAGTACAGGGATATTAATTATTATAGTCAAAATCTGTTATAACGACATCGAAAGAACCACTCATATTTGGTCGTAAAAACCGGTGATGTTTTTGAGATACAGAGTACAATCGGGACCTTTGATTTTGGTCGATATAACCGGTATGTTGTTCTAGACACAGAACAGATAAAATATCTATTCGGTGGTTCTAAACGCTGTCGTCATAAACGGTTTTAACTGTATTTTAAAACAGAAAATTGTAATTGGGTTAATTTTCAAGACAATTCTCTCTCAATTAAGAAATGTCAATTTAAAATAAAATTAAGTTAATCAAACTATTTTGAAAATACTTATCACATAGCGCACCTTAGAATAAAAGTGGACTAACTTAAAATGTTGGCAAAATTACTTTTATGCATAGAATAGCCTAAAACACTTTTTAAAAATAAGATCACGAACACTTATTACTAATATTATAAAGAGGAAAGATTTGTTACGATTTATCTCAAAAACTACTCGACCGATTTTAAAAAAATATTTCACCAATAGAAAGCTACATTATGAGCGAGTAACATCGGCTATTTTTTTTTTATTACATCTACATTGCACCCGTGTGAAGTTTATAATTATATACTATGTTATTTGCTGTTAATGTAGCTTTCTATTGGTGATAATTTAGGTAAAATTATTTTTAAAATCTGTCCAGTAGTTTTTGAGTTTATTCATAACATACAAAAATACAAATCTTTCCTCTCCCTCTATCGTTTTTATTAATCTTTCACCAATAGAAAGCTACATTATCACATCATTTTTTTTGTACATCTACATTGCAACCGTGCGAAGCCGGGGCGGATCGCTAGTAGAAGATATATCATATACAAATGGTACTACACTGGTGTTACAAATGAGTATGGGCGCCGGTGATCACTATCAGGTGCGCGTTTACCCTATCTATAAAAATGTCCTATGGCCTTACCGCTATCTCTTAGGGCACTGTTATTAAAGGAGTCTTAGGCGATACTATGAATTATACAAAAGGAAAACAGTAGGCTATATATAATAATAATAATAATGCTATTAAAGATCGTAAATTTTAATTATATAAAAAGTTTGTATCTTGATTAAATTATTTATTTATTTATCTTATATAGGACCAAAGCAGGGTCTGATTTAGAGATGAAATTATTTTTCAAATAAAATGAACATTAATTTTAAACTAGCAATTGCCCCCGCAACCCCCCTTGTGGGTTGAATTTCGTAAAATCCGTTCTTAGCTGACCTCTACTCGGCGAAAGGAATATTCCTACCATATTTCAAGTCTTTAGCTCTAATGGTTCCAGAGATATCGTGATGAGTGACTATATAGGTGGGAATCTCTTTTATATATATAGATATGCAAGAACAGTATGTTTGACCGAAGTATAGTAGGTAAATTAAATCAGCGAAAATGCAATAAAATATCAAAGGAAAAGTGGTTTACTAGTGTTGACTCTCTATTGCGGGGGCTACCCTTTTGTGTGGAGGATCCAGAGCGTTAGCCCCGGATGCTCTTCCCTAAATCCAGCCCTGGATCTAAGCAAATGTATGAGTAACGACCCTCCTCGGCTTCACACATTTTTATAATTTCTCGAGGAAATTCTTTTAGTCTAAACCATTTTGAAAGCCACATTAAAGTCCTTCGGGAATTTCAAAAATTCGAACCGGCCATGTTTACTTCATATTTTTTACTAATTTTTAATAGTAAAGTAAAATTGTAAATAACTACCTGCTTATTCAATAATTTTATATTAGACTTGATTTTGATTTATCGGATCTCGTCTTTTATTTTTGTTATCTATACTTTTATACTAATATTATAAAGAGGAATGATTTGTATTTTTGTATGTTACTAGCGACCCGCCCCGGCTTCGCACGGGTCTAGATTTTTTTGACAAAAAAGCAAGGGGTTGTATGTATTTTTTAATGCCACATAATAAAAAAATAAAAACAAAAAAAATCGTCCAAAAATAAAAAATAAAAATTTAAGGGTGAACAACCCTTATCACTTAGGGGTATGAAAAATAGATAGTAGCCGACCTACTGAATACGCATATAAAATTTGGTAAGAATCGGTCGAGCCGTTTCGGAGGAGTATGGCAACGAAAACTGTGACACGAGAATTTTATATATTAGATAAATAAACTCATACACTACTAGACCGATTTTCAAAATTCTTTCGCCAAAAGAAAGCTACATTATCAGCGAGTAACATAATCTATTTTATGTGTATGGTACATCTACATTGCACCCGTGTGAAGCACGTTGCTAGTATCTTATAAAAAGCGCAGAATTACTAAGTACCTACATACGTATTTTATATATAATAAAAATAAATAACATAAGACGTATTATAGCAATTTATACGGCCTTTGATAAAGTTACCTTCACGGTTAAAAACGTTGACAATGTCTACGCTTAATGTATTTTAATTATATTTGATGTTTATTGATTAAGTGCGAATTTTTGAAACTAACTTTGTTTATGATTCTTAATGAAGCCTAAATTTCAGGTATTTTTTATTAATATAAAAAAAATATAAAAAATAAAACATAATTACAACCTACCTTGTAAATTATTAGCATTAAATCAACACAGTCACTAATTGTCTATTGTTGTCAAAATTTTATAATAACATTGTTCAAAAATAACGAACGCGTCAACGGTCGGAAGGAAACTGAATCTTAGCCGAACTCCGAAGCGACAATTATCTAATATGCGCACGCGCTGGTTAAGGCCTTATCAAAGAGAAGGTGAGCTCGCTCGTATCAATGGCAAGTGACAAAGAAATTTGTATTTTTATAAATTAAAAAAAAAACGCTTTGATCCTTGATATTGCAAACGCTGAAGAAACGCGCGTTATTCGTAATCGAACCTTTCAACATTTGATGATGGCTTCAACATATTTAATTCGATCTATTTTATTAGAATAATACTGTTATAGTACCTACATATCGTTCACGTAAGATCAACCATTTAGCTAGCTCATGCCGATATAGTCGCGGATCCATTTTCGTATTTAATACAAGTTCGAAATGAAACTATCAATAATAATTAACTATACTTACTTAATATAAGTACAACTTCGACGGGCTCGTTGACGCGTTCGGTAGAACACCTGCCGTGCGCATCGATGAGTCGTGGGTTCGAATCCCACCAGGAAAACATGTTTATGGTTTTCTGTAAGCATGTTTTCCCCACCTCTGGTAACTTCGGGCATTGATGGGGTGGGAGGAATATCGAAATTCCCACCGGGTAACGAACCACCGTTCATAGATGGAAAAACCGTGAAGTGCACATTGCACGTTTCGCTTGCAGTCTATGGATTTCCGAATGCTCGAAGTAAAAAAGTAGATCGACAACGCATCATTGACTGATGCTCTGTGGTATCACCTATCATCAACTGAACCTCATGCTCGTCTGTCGATATCAAACATAAAAAATATAGGGATTTAAGTACTCAGAAGTTCGGTTAATTCGCAATTTATGCAGCCAGTATTTAATAAATTGCGAATTAACTAAATTTTAGTCCTGTAATCAATAGCTACTTAACACATACGGTAATACCTAATGGTAAAAATATTTACTATTTTAAGGAATCAAAGTCGAGGTCAGTTTCTACAAATTAAGTACAACTCCGAAGTAAGTCAATGGCTAGTAATTGGAGGTAATTAGATAAATAGCAAGGATACTAGATAAGTATCTAGATAAGGATATATACTCAGCAGTCAATAGTGTTGAAGACAAAGCCTGTGGTATAAGTTAAATAGGATGGGTCAAGAGGAACACTTGCCCCACCCATAGTAGAATTATACAATAGTAAGTTAATACAAATATTTTAAGAAAACATTTTAAGGAATGTTTATTCATTGTTAATTTATTTAAATAAAATACTGTATACCGGATTAAAACGCGATTTATTATTTAAATTATTTATCCCGACGTTTCGGATGCTTTTCAGCAACCGTGGTCGCGGGAGACTGTTGCTGTCGGTTGCTGAAAAGCATCCGAAACGTCGGGATAAATAATTTAAATAATAAATCGCGTTTTAATCCGGTATACAGTATTTTATTTAAATGTGTGATACTCGCGTTAATAAAAGACAATATCATTGTTAATTTATACAGAATTATAGAAATACTAGCAATCCGCCCCGGCTTCGCACGGGTGCAATGTATCAGATCATGATAATATTAAAAATCGGTCGAGTAGTTTTATATGGATAATTTTCCCCGTTTTTGCAACATTTTTCACTGATGCTTCGCTCCTATTGGTTGCAGTATATATAGCCTAAAGCCTTCCTCGATAATTGGACTATCCAAAAAATTTCCAGTAGTTCCTGAGATTAGCGCGTTCAAATAAACAAACTCTTCAGCTTTTAATATAAGTATAGATTAGTATAGATTTATTCAGCGATCAACAACACCATATAAAATCATTTAGTTTTGTAGCGACATCTACAATCTTTGGCTAATCAATACAAAGAGTTAATAATCCTGAATCGCGCTATCAAAGATCCTCCGAGAGTTCAGACTGGTTGAGGATCCTCTTTTTAGGTCGCAGAATGAGCACACCTTCCTTCCTCCCCAGGTTTAAAAAAAAATCTTAATGACTCTTAGAGGTACCAATATAAATGAAAATAACTAATAATATGATACCATAATTTCTCATATAATTTATTTAACGACAGTCGTTAACAGCAAATAACAATTGATCGTATAGCCCCGTATTTTAATTCGGAATTCAGTTTTTTTTTATTTTTGTTCACATTGAAAACTGTACACTAAAAAATTGGTTAATAAATAATTTTATTATTATTATTATTCATATATCCATTTCCCTTCGGTCCAATTTTAATCAGGTGTTCGATATCCTAAAAATTAGATCTCACTTACTGAATCGTCAATCAGCTACTAAATTGCAAACTATCATTTTTTAAAGTTACAATTGAAATACCATATTTTAATTGAGTCTTTTTTATTTGGGGCTAATATAATTAAGTATAACGACTTTGAGTATGATACGTGGTCCGCGATTAATTTGAAGCCAAACGTGTTATGCAAATTAAATAGAAAATTAAAAAACATTAAAGGTATAATTTAATATACAAACTCGTTTCCATATTTAAAGTATCGTTTATGGCAAGTCATGCAAAAAACAATACTAATTATTTTAGATATTATATCAAGAATATATTCTTACTTCAGAAATACCTGTAAGAAGAATAGAAAAAAGGTCTTATTAAACCTAAATCTATACTTCAGAGCAGTATTTCTTAACCTGTGGTCCGTAGACCCCTGGATATCCGAGAATATAGAGTCCCCAGTCTCATATATAGAGTACCTAGTCTCATATATAGAGTTATAACTTTTAGACAATTTAACAATTGCAAATAGATAAATGCCACCAAACCTTACCAAGCGTCAACCACATGCCTCTGTGAAAAGGCATTTTCTACTCATGAATGTACTAAAAACAAATACAGAAAGAGATAACAAGTGGCATCCGCAAACTTAGCAGTAACATGAACCCAAATATCACTAATTTTGTTAAAAAAAAGCAACACCAACCTTCACATTGATCTATTTTTTATGAAAAAGTTTTTGAAGTTATACTTCTTTAGGCGCGTTATGAAAAAATGATGAGAGTGAAATTTTAAGTTGAAGTTGGCTACAGATGACCTGCGCGCGCACGATGTCCCAAAAAAACGACATGATGAAGTTGGCTACAGAATAGAATTTGATTGATTTTAACATTTTGCTTCGATATTTACTGCAGTTTTGTTTTTTAAAATTTTTCTTCAGACGCCAAAGAAGTATAACTTCTAACGCGTATACATAAGTACACACATACCTTTTTTTTTATTTGTAGTATTATAATAAATGGTCCGAAATTAATTGCTGTTTTTTATAAACGGGGTCCTTGAAATTTAATGCTTGCTAATTAATGCCAGTTTCGTTAACATAATATGTGCTTTCCAGTATAGTAATTTCTTCAGCCTGGCCTAGCATAACAACCACGACAGAATTTTGCCGACCGTTTTCTCGTGTCTTAATCTATTAGGTATCTCTTGAAAACTCGACTTCTAATGTTACAAGAAGTGATATTTGTCGATTGATATATCTTGTCTATCAAAGTTGTCGATGTCGAGATATAATATACGTTCTAACACCGCGGAAGTCACATCTTGAACAAATAACGTTACGCATATCATTCGATAGGGAATCGCGAGACGCATCGTTTGACCAATCAAGCACGAGAGTGAATGAAACAGTTCTTTAATTCGTATAATGAATAAACTTAACCCTAATCAGAAATGAATCATTAGTTTGCTCTCCTGAAAAGTTACGTATTTTGACATCCGCGGTGTTATTTGTCTTCACTCCTCCGCGAGATATCACTTGATAGTCATGCTAGAACTGCCCACACAGACAAGGTAGCATAAGAACAGTAACATAATCAGTGTTTCTGAATTGAGTATGTACAATTGTACATGTATTCGTACCTATTTAGGTTTAGCAATGAGGTAATATTAAGATTTCTGAGTTTCCAATGAATTAAGCATACCTATATGGCACACATTTGGAACACATTAATAAAATACATAACTGACTAGGTATTTTTTGAACAGAGATACAAACCTCGTTCCTAAAATATAAAACTAACCTTCACAGGATAAGCCCCGTTTGTAGTTTTAATTGTTATGTTATCACGTATCAGTAGGCCAAGGAGTTTCAATGACAAAAACACAACAAATATTGATTACAAAAAATAAATACTGAAGGCAAAAGCCTTCAGTGCTAAATAGAATCCAACAAGAACACCATTCCATTCCAAGACAAAACCATTTCCTATTCCATTTTTTTCAATAATCTATTTTTACAATAGATATTAGTTTTCTACCTCTCACACTTACTCTGTGGAACCAGTTGTCGCCAGTGGTATTTTCGAACCGATACGACTAATGAATGTTCGAAAAAGGAGCCTACCTACTCATTTCTTAAAGGCCGGCAACGCAAGTTCAAGTCCTCTGGTGTTAGAGATGTCCATGGGTGCGTATCACTTACCATTAGGTGAAGTTTGCTTCTTATTCCATAAAAAAAAATCGACACCCAATACCTCAGCTATAGTAAATCAATAATGAACAATGATGCGGTGACGGTGCGGAACATTCATAGTATGAAGCCGAAACACTCACAGCCTTATTCATAAACGTATTAAACTTAATATAGTTAAAATATGTTTTGTTTCTTTCGTTCTGTAGACTTTTTATATTCGATAGAGCGAGACATAACATATTTTAACTATATCAAGCTTATATTACGTTTATGAATTAGGCCGTCAATAATTGGCAATTTTTTTATCTATGCATCATGAACAGGACAAAACATCAATATCCCTCCAATTGTTCAATGCTCGAAACGCCCAGTCTAGGTTTAAATAACCTCCTATTTATGAAAACATATTTAAATAAACTCTACCGAATGCCGACGGTTTTGCACGCATGGAAAGATGTTCACGGGATACATATTATTGTTTAGAGTTTTCCATTCTCTGTTAGTCTTTCTCCGACTTATTTCAACAAGCCACAATATTTTCATAAGATACTTTCGAATCTATATACCTGAGCATCAAACTTATGAATGTTAAATCCCATCATGAATTGAAGCCGAAATTCAGTATTCTTGCTCTACCTACTTCTCCTTAAATCCGTGAGCACCAGAAATGCGTGTTTAAAAAGAAGATATCGCATACTTGCCACTGTCAATTAGTACATTATCTATGACATTGAGAGTTACATGCATTACGTACTAGTACTATATAGGGTAAATTATTATTATAGCGGGTAATTAACTGTCATAATTGAAGGCAATACTGTAATTTACGGCACATCTAACCGATCCATAGGGGCTCGTCTCGTGCATAATGAATATTGATTCTATTGTTTTGTACAACACGAAAGTTTAAACCCCAATGGCGTTCGGTGATAATTACTGTAACCTGAAGTCAAAATTAAGTCAACTGACGTCACTCAATTAGGCCGCAATTCAGGAACAATAAAAACCAAAAATAATTAATTAGATGCTAATGTTTATATTTGAACAATTATGAAAGCTCTTAAATCCGAATTTGAACTAACAATAACAAAAGAAATCGCCTTTTTTTATTTTGGTCTAAGTACGAGTCATTTTTTGCCAGCCAGTAACGTTTTCATACAATGTTCGTGATCGATCTCTTTGGTGATTGAAACATTTACTATCTAACAATATCCATATTCCAAATTCAAATCAATTTTACTCACATGAGATTGAAAAGCTGTTTTGGTCCCTGTTTATAGGGGAGCAACTAGCTCTTTTTGAATAGATGTGATAAAAATAATTTTACTGACTTATCTATTAACATTTTATCATACTGGGAGAATAAAGTGCTTTTAGCAGCGCTTTTTTTATGTTAGATATCGACAGACGAGCATGAGGTTCCCTTGATGGTAGGTGTAACCTCAGCCACAGAAGATCAGTCAATGATGTGCTGTCTACCTACTTTTTACTTCGAGCATTCGGAAATCCATACACTGAAACCGAAACGCGCAATACGCACTTCACGGTTCTTCCATCTATTACTCGGTCGGAATTTCGATATTCCTCCCACCAGTTCCATACTCGAAATTTCCTAACGCGGTGAAGACATTTTAATAAAATACTGGTATACAGCAGGATTAAAAATTATGCGGAGAAGACATGCTTACAGAAAATTATAAACATGTCATCCCGGTGGGATTCGAACCCACGACCCATCGGAGCGCATGGTAAGTGTTCTATGTACCAAATGCGCCAACGCGCCCGTCAAAGCTTCCTGGAGGGATATAAGTGGTGATAGTTGTGTTAGACCATTAATTTTAGATAATATGTAGGTATTGTAAAGTAAGCGCTTTGTAAAGTTGAGGAAAAGTGACGTGGGCATTTCGGTGGACAAAACTCTTCTCCTTTCTTGCCATTCAATTATATCTATATTCTCCATTGACAATTTCTTATATATTAATGATATTCTCAGTTTAAAACGTTTCTAAATATATAAAAAACATCGTTCTAATTTCAAATTATTTATTCACTAAATTAAAAACAGTAGGAACCTTCAAATCCTCATTATAATATGGAAATTTGCCAAAAGAAGATCGAATCACGGGGGAATACCTAAGGAAATAAGGCAGTTCACAAAATACTGTGACAGACACAAAAATGTGTTTTAATTCCGTTTATCTAACTTGATACTAATCTACACCTTAAGGTACTAATAAGTATAGGCTTAGTTCTACAACATTGAATACATCATTACATCATCTAGATTTAATTAATAAACTTTTTTTATATGCTAAGTAAATGCCATCAAAAACATAAATTGTAAAAAAAGCCAAGTCTTGCAACTCAGTTCTTCTATCGTAAAAAGTTGTGAGATCTATATAATACCAAGTCGGTCAAATTATTCAGTCTCTACTGAAGGATCCTTCTGTCTTAAATAATTACATAATAAGGTAACCTAACAATATCTTATAGTGATCATATCAATACCAATATTAAAAATCTTTGATGTTTAAAATAAATAGATTGGCTCGGCTATCGCATGAAATCACAATGTATCTTTTTTATTTTATTAAAAACATAATGTATAATATTGTCTTTTATTAACGCGAGTATCACACATTTAAATAAAATACTGTATACCGGATTAAAACGCGATTTATTGTTTAAATTATTTATCCCGACGTTTCGGATGCTTTTCAGCAACCGTGGTCGCGGGAGACTGAAAGATGACAGTTGTCTTATATTTGAAATGTCACAAAGTTGCCATATTTAATTCAATTAAATTAAAAAATAATCTATTAATTTAGGTAACACAATGTACATCTATGAACGTCAATAAAAAATAATACATATTAAATTACTAATATTACTAATATTAAATGCTTCTAATTTTACATTTACTACCAGTTCACAAATCAAGGGCGTAGAGCGGACGAGAAGAACTGGCAAGAAACTCGCCGCCACTCTTTTTAATCGCCAAGTTTTTGTTTTACAATTATTACATATTAACGCCATCTATTCCTACGGAGTTGATATTTACTGTAATTTTCTATATTATGACAATATTGACTAACGGTGTCCTCTTGTTTTTTAGTATGTTTGATTTGGGGCTTTAGATTTTTAATAACTGGATCCCAGGTGTTGGAAAGTCTCAAACCATCTTCTCTATTGAAGTTAGGATGTTTTTTAATTTCAATAGCCTCACGTACTAGTCTGGGAAAGAATCTACTTTCTTTAGCAAGGATTTTTGGTTGGTCGAAACGTATGTAATGGTTTGGTTTATCCAGAGTGTGTTCACATACTGCTGATTTAGAGTGACGTCTGTTTAAACAATAAATCGCGTTTTAATCCGGTATACAGTATTTTATTTAAACATAATGTATCTCACAAGTAATACATATTATATTAAATTAGATTGTTTCTAGTACAAGTGCGATTGCCAAGTCAATCTATTTATTTTAAACATCAAAGATTTTTAATATTGGCATTGATATGATCACTATAAGATATTGTTAGGTTAGCTTATTATGTAATTACTTAAGACAGAAGGATCCTTCAGTAGAGACTGAATAAATTGACCGACTTGGTATTATATAGATCTCACAACTTTTTACGATAGAAGAACTGAGTTGCAAGACTTGGCTTTTTTTACAATTTATGTTTTTGATGGCATCTCATTTCTTTTTGTAGATAGTCCTTTTCTCAGTTTATTTGGATAAGAATTAATACAAAGGTATGGATAACAGTCTGATTTTGATCGGCATTTTTATCAACTTTTTAATGTAAAAAAGTAGTTATAGTGACATAACTACAATAGTTGGATATATGGTCTCGTGAAGTTTTTTGATAATATTGTAGAACGTTTTTTTGTTCTATCATCAATACTTTCCGCAGCACATGCGATGAAAGACATTTTATGGCTATTTTTTTTACACCTTGGGTTGTTTTTAGTAGGGATTTCTAAGGATCTCTATTTTTTTCTAGTAATAAATACCCTATGTTACTCAGTGATAATGTAGCTTTCTAACGGTAAAAGAATTTTTAAAATCGGTCCAGTAGTTTTAAAGTTATTCATTACATACAGAAATACAAAAAAAAAATTGTATATCTAGAAAACTGGACCGAAATTTCAAAATATTGTAGTTTTTCCTTGATTTATTGACTAAACACTAATTGTATTCTAAATTTCAAGTTTCTATGTCTGCTAGAAGTGCCTTAGAGTTTTGATGATCGGTCAGTCAGTGAGTGAGTGAGTGAGTGACAAATTATCAAACTTTGACTAGTTATAATTCTTAAACTACTGGTTCAAACAGAATGATATTTGAAATATACCGAGTTTATACAATGCCTGCTTAGTGACTGAAAATTCAGGATTCTAGTTTTATCCACATCGAAGTTATAGGGGGTCGAAAATGGCCCGAACTACTTCGAGAAAAGGATAGTACGGCCGTGCCACTTTTTGCTCGACTTGGCGGGGGCACTACCGTGCCCCCAGATTATGTTGCACTATTCAAGCTTTTCCAAGCTGTTGGTTGTCATATCCAAGTTTCCTCAAGTCCTTTGAGACCATTGACATTTTTAATGTAACACTGCCATATGACTCTGTCCTTAATACTGAAAACAAATACATTTTATACTTAGTAAAAAAATTCAGCAAGTTTCCTAAGATATTGTAATTTGTAATATCTACAAACTGCGCTTATAATATGAAGACGTCAAGAATTCTGAATCGCGTAACAAAATTTTGCCGATCACGAAGTATCTGCAAGGACTCAAGACTCTTCGTTACTCAAGGACAAAGCAAAACTATTGGCACAAAGGAGTTTCTACTCGCTCTTTCGAAACGGCCAAGACACACATTTTGACTGAGGCGTAGGATTTATAGAGAACTTATGACTAGAACGCTATGATGTTAGGTTATATACTCTGTCGTGTTAGGTTAGGGCGTGTAGGGCTTGGCTCTCCATAAGATCTGATAACTTGTTTACAGTGCAAGCAATATTTATCTAGTGTCTACTCGTCTTTGCGTTACTTTACATGTAAATGTTTTGGTGGTACAACTTCCTGACATCAACCACTGAGGTCTTACGGCTGGACGATAATTAAGACGGGTCGAGGATCGAGGTTACCTTGCGATATGCGAATTTGAATGTCTCCCAGTAAGGTATAAGTTGGACCCCGACAAATATTCTGTTTTACTCATAATTTTACACGTGAGTGGATAAGACTTAGTACATTTCTGTGACGTCACTGACTGAAAATCTCCTTTCCTCTGGATTCAAACCCTGGATTCTTTAGTGCTAACCATAATGAACATACAATAGTCGTCTTATCATACTTATCAAAACTATCATATTTTGCTAAAAGTAGATTATAGACAGATAGGCTGAAGAAGAACGTCTGTGTTGTAATTATTATTAAAAAGATAACATAATAATACGTAATAGTAAGTTAAGAGAGGGATAAAACGGCGTAATAATACTTTAAGTATGGCTAATTTAGATGCTGCTCTTACAGAAATACATTACATGATGTTTTGCAATCGTAGCGACATGTACTATCTGTGACAAGAATCAATACGAAGACGTCTAATCCTAAATCGCACTATATAAATGTTTCCGAGCGCTGAGTATATATACAACATCTCACAGCAACCACTGGGGGCCTTAGGGCCGGCCAGTCAGTGGTTCGACTGGTCAAAGATCCTCCCTTTAGGTTGGAGGAAGACCACACTCCCCTTCATCCACACACTGAAATAATGAGGTATTGATGTATTAATACAATAATCTTACAGTAATTATCTTTCCCGCTAGCCAGCATCTTTGGATCGGCTAATTCTGGTTGTCTACCCGTCAACCAGGATAGCCACTCTCCAAGCGTGGTGGCAGACCTTGGCCGTACTAGTGACGCCTTCAGCTGATGTGAGCCGGTGACAGGTGGTAACAAAAAAACTGCGTACCCTCGCAGAGTATCGCCTATGAAAAAGCTTTTAGCTCTCACTGTTACTATTAATTGAGGCCCTGAAATTAAATATATGACTCGTATAGTACCCGAAACCGACGAGTGTGTATGAAAGTGGAAGAAGCGAATGTGGTATGCACTATGCAAGGATCAGATAATATGGAATTCCGTGTTTTCTGCCTACCCCAATGGGAAAAGGCATCATGTATAATATGTATGTATATGAATCGAAATATATGTATTTTCAAACTAGCTGTTGCCCGCGACTTCTTCCGCGAAAAGGCATCATTTATAATATGTATGTATATGAATCGAATATATATTTTCAAACTAGCTGTTGCCCGCGACTTCTTCCGCGTCAATCATTTAAAGAGGAATAATTCTTTCATACATATTTCTGGGTAACTTGAATCGTTTACGCAGGGCACGCAACGGAAGCCCATTTTTCACTGATGCTTCGCTCCTATTGGTCGCAGCGTGATGTTGTATAGCCAAAAGGCTTCCTTGATAATTGAACTATTCAACACAAAAAGAATTCTTCAATTCGAAATATGAGTGCGTTCAAACAAACAAACTCTTCAGCTTTATAATATTAATAGTACCTATAGATGAGCAATAAAAGACTGGTATTTGTCGGCAATTTCACTACCACCAGCGACGCAAACTAGGATGATGATTATAAGTAAATATGAGGCTTTTCATAGGCCATGATAAATTACAAAAAAATAACGTAGCGTCTTCTTGGTAGAGAATTCCTATGCCCCTAGTTGTACTTAGGCACACGTACAGCTAAAGTAGATGATCATTTTTCTGTGTCCTGTACGACCAATACAATTTTTTTATTGTTTCCTCGAGATTCGAACCCGAGACGTCCGGCATTCTTTTGGTAAGGATTCATATTATATAATTATCAATAGTTTAAAAGATACCTACACCCATATACATTAGTACTGCCAAATACCATTTCTAATGGCAAATTGAAAACCACTTTCTCAGGATCGTTTCCGGAAGAGGCGAGTTGACTTGTACCAGAACATAGACCAGTTACCGTATCCCAGTCTGGACCCCAAACTATCTCATACTGAAGGTATAGTTGATCATCGAATACACCGGCAGGAAATGCAACATACTCTATTTGACCACTGAAAGACACCAAAAACTTAGTCACCTGACTGTCTTTCATTTGGACGATATTTTTTTTACGTTTGCACTGCAAGTAGTCACGAAAATATATAAATTAAAATAAAAAATGAAGTAATTTTATTATATTTGAGTATCAATCATATTTATAATAAGTATTGTTTTGAATATTATGTAAACGTTACCATGGGAACCACAGAGTACTTTTTTTTATACTAGGAAAGCTCTAAAGGTAGAGTCCTTTTCATAAAAGAAGTCCTTTTTAGGTGTCGCTAGTGTCTATGGAGTTAAAAATACTTTCATAAAAAATATTGTAGTTCCAACATTATCCGTGGGACTTCTTTCTTGAAACGTACTCTAGGTGATAGGTCTACACCAAAGAAAATTTATAAAGGTGGAAACATACTACTAAAACGCTACGCGATGTGACGTGTCGACATCTGATGCGATTTGTACCAATATACAACACGCCACACGACGTTACTACACGCTTTGCCAGTGAAAGCTTTGTGAAAGGTGAAAGAGTATAGGTTTATCGCGTGGTGGTGCTTGTGTTCACGTGGCGTGTTTTCTATATTATGTTTCTTAACGTATTAAATGTATGGGATTGATTAGTACTGACAGCGTCAGATGCCGTGGCGTGGCGTTGCGTATTGACTTTTGATAGTATGTTTCCACCTTAACTTTTGTCATGTGTGTAACAAAAGTTGGCAATTTTTCTTTGGTGGAGGCACCTTAACGGCAATGGTTACCATAGAGTACTTTGATATAGAGGTACTTGTCTTTTCTATTCTGTGGATAATATATTCAGGAAGGTAGATAGCGAAACTAGCAGAAATCACGCTCTCACACATTAGCAAAAATAAAATGGTTTTATACATTTGTCACCAGTAGCAGTCTCATGCATAGTCATCGCTTAATCGATCTTCGAGGCAATTGACACGCTTAAAATTCGACTTCTAATGTCAAAAGTCGAGATAGTTTTCGATCGAGATATCTTGTCTATCAAAGGTGTCGATGTCGAGATATAATATTGTATATTGAGATATCTTATATTTTAGTTTGTCTTCACTTGTCCGTGAGATATCTTTTGATGATCATGCAAGTCGGGCTGATAACATTTTAATTGAGAGAACAGCAAAAGAATAACGTACCGCTGCAATCAAATTTAAGAAAATAAATCCGAATTCTAATTTATATAGACTACAAATTTTTGACAAAAGGGGATTCGCTAAAGTATATCCTCGTCAACTGACTTTTGAGTAGGTAGTAAGGAAAAAAAATGTTCCATTTTGATAGGACAAGCGCCAAATCGGTAAAAATACAGAAAAACCGGTAGGTTCGAAACCACTGCCACAGCTACTGTCGAATGTTAGTGGTCAGATTACAAGACTGTCACGATAAGTATAGAGGGTAGAGGTATCCACCCCAAGTGGGAATTTACTTGAAAAAATTTACGTTTGTTATCTCCGTGAAAAGAATTCAACCCACACACGCTTAGTTTTGAGATATTCTAGTTTTATAAATCAAATACCCCGTCAAACAAATGGGATGGTACGCAAAATAGAAACAAACACTACATTAACATTTTGCTAAGGCTGTTTTTGTGATATGAATGAACATTAGGGCCTTTTTCATGAGCAAAGTTGTGGCTTAGATCCTTTACATGGATATAAGTCCAATTATTATAAATACTATCGATATTTTTTCAAACTATGCTTAGTTTATTATTCTATACATTTTGATTTATAGGCCCAGAGCTAAGATAAGAATAAGTAAGTCCCAGTATAATATTTTAATTTGATTTTTTTATAAAATATTATTTACCGAACCATAGAGAAAAATCTCTATCATTTCCGTTACCCTGTTTTATCGACGTATACAATCTCACATGTTTTCGCAAGATGGCGCTAAACAAGCTTTCAAAATCCCAATCGGCCACCATTGTTGCGATTGAACCTTGTGCAAAGTTTTAAGAAGTTTGCATTTTTTCCATAACACTTAGTGGTTTTTGATTAAACACATGAAAATATATAGTGACGAATAATAAGCGAATTTAAAACAAGTTATAAAAGTAACCTCTAGTGCTTATTATCAAATACTAAACGCGATCAAAATGTCACGCGAAGTGAGCATCAGATCCATGAAGACCATACCACACTCGCACTTTATGTGATTTATATTGAAATAAACGTGACAAAAACAGTAAATAAGTGTTATTATAATGTTGCGAGGCTTATAAGCGATGATAGTTACATGTGTCACAAGTGTGTGTCCATGAAAACATTTCAGAATTTTCTGTACACGTCGTAAGGGATCGCACTTACGCGGGTGAAGGCTTAAACTCGCCGGTATCATTATGGTGGACTGACAGAGTGCGGTGTGACATCGGAATTGAATACGTGAATACAGTGCCTCAAGGGCTTCGCACACTATGTCTGGCGGCTCGCAACACAATCCGAATGGAAGGCAGTCGCAGCTTGGACCCGGTTGGAGTCCTTTACAGGTGGTGACAATAATTATTTTATTTTTTTACCCTATGTTAAAAAACCCTTTCCTTGATTTCCTTTAATTCTTCAATAGAAATATAAAGGCGTATTTTAAATAAGCAGATATACATTCATTGGTTCAAAAAGTGTTTGTTATTTAAATTATGTCTGTGCAGTAGGTATAAGAATCAGCTGTTTGTAATATTCATGTTGACACCTATGCTCTACTTATTTGTTTTAATGTTGCCATAATTGACACAAGTTTAAAATTATAAATAAAAACATCTCTGGTCAACACAAATAAATAATTTTGAATAAATTAACTTAAGTTATAAATAAACATGTATTTTTCTGGGTTAGTTCTGACTACTAATAGTAGTTATTTTTGAATTATGTATTAAAATTAATTGTTAAAAATGTCTAGCTTGTTAATTAAAATTTAAATTTGTAATAAGTAAAAATAAAAAGTTCTCAATTTACAATTACCGAACATTATGTTCGGGACCCAAACATACATTTGTATGCAATATCCATTATCTATATTGATACTAACTGTCAGATATGTTAATGTTTTAATATTTTAGCTTTAGTTATATTACCGATGACTTACAGATAACTGAAACAATTCTTAAAAACTGAAGAATTTGAAGACTTCACAAAGTTTTTCAATGTGTTATCTATACTAATATAATAAATAAACTCAAAAACTACTGGACCAATTTTAAAAATTCTTTCACCAATAGAAAGCTACATTATCACGAGTAACATAGGCTAGAGTATATCTACATTGTACCTACCCGTGTGAAGCCGGGGCGCGTTGCTAGTCTATACATATAAAACTGTAGAGGTAAAATGTATTTATTTTGTACTTAAAAGTATCGAAGTCCCTTTCATTAACATACATAAAATAAAGGATTAGATGCATGCATAATGAGAGCCTTTAAATTTTGATTAACATTTCAGTATTCTGCGATTATAATATTTTATTAAACTTGTGTTCAAAAATACATTGGACCTATGCAGTACCACCCAGCAGGACTAATGTAGATGATAATTATAAATTAATTATTTCTTGGTGTCTTCAGTCTGATTAGTTTTAATTGAAAAATAATTTTGTTCACTTTTACACACACTTTTTTAACTTTACCATTGCATTATTTCTCAAAAGTTACCCTTATTTACTCTATCAAAAGCTGGCATTATAGCTGCAGTTACCAGTGTCTTGGAGAAGGCGACTATCAGCTTAATTGGGTGTCTCGGATACTCATCCCAGACATTAGAAAAAACGGTTAATTAACACAGAGCTGTCCAAATCAAGGCCCGCGGTTTCAATTTGCGGTCTGCAAAATCTTTTTGTTTCTTATTTCTTTTTGTATTGTTAAAATACACAAAATTTTGAAAATTTATATGTTAAATTTTTTGTAAATTTATATGTTAAATTTTTTGTAAATATATTTCAGCCCCTCAATCGGCCCTATTTAGTAATTTATATTGGCACTAGATCTCATCTAGTTAGACAACCTTGAACTTACACATTAAAATAAATTTGTAGAGGCCTTTTTTGGCGAATTGATCGCGAGAGTTCAAACAATTAGGTTACGGGGACATAGGTAGAAAAGGTCTTAAACTGGCATTAAACTTTGAATTTTACTGAAATACACAAATAATCCACTACCCACTCGGAATAGGTATGGATTTGTTTGAGACTTAAAAATCGCAACTCCGATTAAGACGTCTCAAAGGACGATAATATTTTATAGGTCAAAGAAATTGTATTTGGCCTTGAGATTGTATCGTATTTTAACACTGGGAACCTGGGGAAATTAATTTCGTTATTGAGTAAGAAACGAACAGACTAACATTAATATTAATGATGGATTACGTATTGTACGTGGTTTGTAATCATCACTTTTTGCCGCGAGTAACTGTTAAAAAGTATATAGTCATTTAAAATATTATTAGCCGCTTCTTAAGATTGATCCTGTGGTTTACGCGTGATGCATACAAACATCTTTGATAACATTAATAAAAACGTATTACAATGTATTAAAATATCAATTAAAGTTACTAATCTTGTAATCTGTGCTATCTCTATCATTTGGTGTTGGAAATTATGTATAATTTTATAATTAATTCATACTAATATTTTAAATACGAAGTTCTGAGTTTATTACTATGACGTGTTTCCGGCTAAAACGCCGTATACATATTTTGTTAAAATTGCTACAGAGATAGCTTGAACCCTGAGGGTACCTATTTTTCTAGGAAAAGCATCCCCATTACACAAGAATGAAAGAGGACGCTATTATACGCATTTGTATGTACTAATATTATAAAGAGGAAAAAAATTGTTTGTTTGTTAAGATTTAACTCAAAAATACCATCTTAATCATCTATAAGGAAATTTTAAGCGTATTGCAGAAGACGATGTGATGCAGCCTAAAACTAAAGCTATTTAATGTATGGACTTTTTTATATAAGTTCCCTGTCGCATTGATTCCACTGTAAAGGCAGGTGACGTTTCGAAATCAAATCCGTTTTGCCATGAGAGTCGAATAAACAAACATACATAATTCTCATATAGATTATAAGATAAAAAGAGATAAATATAAATTTAAGGCTCCATTCCCACTTGAGTGAAAACTGACAAATTGAAATGTCAATAGAACAATGGTTCTAATTGGAAAAAAGCGCTTAACACATTGAACGCAAAAAAATATGCTTCCAGGCCGCGTCGGTCAGTGCAACGACGTTTACGAGTCAACTTTAGTAAATAAATAATTAATTAAAAAAGCATATATTGTAAATTTGGATTTGTGATTTTTGCTTGGCCTAAAGGGGTAGTTTACCATCGGTGAGCACTAACTGCGTTGGCGTTCAATGTGTTAAAGAAGCTTCAAATTAGATTACATTAAAGCTATCACAATAGCTTACTTAAGCATATTTTCTATGAGCAAAACGTAGCTAGTAGTAGTCTAACGGCCTCGGTAGTAGTCTCGCTCTGTCGAATATAAAAATACTACAGAACGAAAAAAACAAAAGATATTTTAACTATATCAAGCTTATAATACGTTTACGAATAAGGCCGCAAATGTCACGCCATCTTTTATCTAAAGATGCTAATTAACACGATAATTGTATTAGTTACAGGTGGCAAATCTGCTAGCGCGGGCGCCGCAAGCGCACATGGCCTCAGAACGTGGGGTCACTTGGCACACGCCCACACCTCCACCGCATCTCTACCACGTGCCAGCGCCTTCGCCCCCGGATCCCTTGCAAGTGAGTACCACTAATTTTACCTACCTGCCACTAATTTTACATACCTACCACTAATTTTACCCACTCACCACCAATTTTACCTATCTACCACTAATTTTACATACCTACCACTAACTAACCTTTAGCAGTTCCGTGTTTCATTAGAGCAGTTACATTTCAAAACAAGGTCCATGAGATGAGAGTTAAATGCATTTTTGTATGTACATTTATTGGTTAACACTGCTGACCGCTTAGGGCGATCTCCATGGTCTTTTTTATTTATACGTGCGGAATCTTTTGCTAATTCTCCACGTTTGTGTCATTGTGTCTTTTGAGAAACATTCAAAACGCGATGTTTGAGAACTTTTGAAAAATATTGTGCCTATGTATGTTTTCAAAGTTTTTCTTATAACATATTTTGATAGTCTTAACCACTTCGCTTTCTTACAAACACTATTAATTAAACAAATGATTGCGCCAAGTATTCTTAAGGGAGACTTTGTCCTTGGAGTGCCATATTTCAGGTGTTTACATTTTATTTTTTTTAAAGGAAACGAGTAAAGCTTTTTGAGTGCGGTTTTTTTCTTGCCTTTATTCATGATATACAGAACGTTAAAAACATTATTTTTGAAAAAAAAAACCAAAATGGCGGCCGTTGCAGCTCCGCGAAAACAAGTCCTCAAATCGCGGGAGGTAAACGGCTGACATCACTGCCCCCTCTTTGTTGATCTGAAACACAAATTCAAAGCATATTATCATTGTGTGACCCTTTGGCCATGGAATGACGGATGGGTTTTTCGTTTAGTACAAATTTCGAAAAATGGCGGCAATTAAAAAGAAAAAATCGAATTTTCGCGTTTTTTTTCGCATAAAAAGATAAATAATAAATGCAAAAATGTATCTATCGAAAAAACGATCCGTCATTCCGTGAAGACATATTTTCTGAGTATGCACTCAAAATTTCAGGTCGATATGTTAATTACAGCAGTCAGGAGAATGTCAGCCATTTTTAAAAACGTGTTTTCGAGAAAAACGCGTTTAAAGTTTTGTTATGTGTTTACACAAATGTGTTTATAATTACCGCTAATCGGCAATGCCTGGTCCATAGAGGCATCCCTCCTCTTCTAGCCTCTCATGTTGAGCCGCTAACATCTCCCGCTGCTCAATCCGGGCCTTTTTCGCTGCATCGGTCAACTGCTTCTCCGCGCGCTCGATCCTTGCTTTGTCCCGTGAATGGATCCAGCTCTCGGCGAATGTGACAATCTGGACGCCCATGAGATCCATGGCAATTAACAATGATTCCTCACCCTCGTTGAAGATAATCACAGCTAATTCCGTGCCAATATTGACCACATCTGCACCGCAATGAATATCTTTGGGCACACGCATCCAAATCATTTTATTGTTGCACTCTTTACACAAAACGTTAGCGGATAAAAAGTTAAAACTAATACGAAGTTCAAAAAGCAGTACACTGAATCAATACTTAGTTCATAACTTCCCAATTTGCCACTTTGTAAAATTTTCTGCGCTGACGTGCTTGTGAACGACTTGCTTTTTTTAAATTCCCAGCGATTAGGGGGGGGGGATGCTATCTTTTGGGCCCGTACTGTTTCGGTTGATCTTTTGTACCCTTTCGAGGCATATTGCGCACAAATTTTACATAAATTACTTGAAAATAACGGAAAACAAAAAACACACACGCTACGATGGTTTCGCTTTCAATGCCGAAGCCAGACTGAAATAACCGTTGCAAAATCGAATGAGGACAAAGTAGGGACCCTACTCAAAGGTTACTACGCATTAAAGGCTCTGTATACCAGACGCCCTAAGACTTGCAGGAACCCAGCTAGCCGGGCGCCCCGCTGAGACGGGTAGAGCGTGCTGACGGTATCAACTTCAAACGCGTTTAAAATATCGTAAACGTTCGAAATCCGGGAAACGCTTCGACAGATTTAATTCTACTTACATGTAGATTAAAAATCCGTAATAAATTTTTTTTTGACTTTTTGAAAATATCAAGGGCAAAGTCTCCCTTAATAATATTATATTGCTAATAGAAAATAGTTTTAATTAAATACATTTTTGCTATTTTTGAAATGTCAAAGAAAGCTTTATTGTTACCTATATTTGGGGAATCAATTAGTTGTAAAAAATGCATGCACATATAGCAACATATTATAGCACCTTTATTATAGCATGCAAAATTCATAAATGCTTAAAAATCTAAGATTTGCACAATCCTTAATATTATTTAGATTATATAATTTTAAACTAAGTGGTTGATATCACGTATTTTCATTGGTAAGGCAGATATTTTAATGGTAAGAAACGGGGATTGAAATCGTATGTCGTCGTGTTTGACTAAGATAACATGATATAAGTTTTAAAGAGTATACACGAAACTTACTACACAATATATTTTTTCAGTAAATATGACTAAAAATCAAAGAATATTAACAAAAACCTTTATTATTTCGGTTAGGCTCCCATAGTTAATTAACCGGTATTCAGTCCCTGGTTAGAAAATGTTTAAGGTCGTTCTTTGATGTAACTTTGCCAAAATTTGGAGAAAGGTTACTTTAAACGATATAATTCGCGATAGTCTTTCGGTTACAATTTTATCTCTTTGCCATCTCAACGGAATGGAATTAATATAATGTTCATTTTGAACTTGAGTAGAGGGCAGGAATTTTTACTATATTGTATTCTAAGTTGTAATTTATTTGAGAGAGAAAACATTTATTCACTGTCACACATAACATACATAACATTATTATTAATACACATATTTTTTTTTGTGAACCACTGACCGCGAAAAGGCAAAGGACTCAACATATTGTGGCAAATATTTTTACCACGTTGGTTTTTAGCCTTTGCTTTATTAATTGTATTTTATAAACTTTTGACTGGTAGAAATGTGCATTATAAATACACACAACTGCTTAAAATATTTGTTAGTCCCTGTCGACATTTATCACTGTTAGACACGCGATGTGTTTATCACCGGAGGTCCTGGGTACGAATCCCGGGGAAACAAGATAACAAAAAAAATATTTCGGTCGAGCAGGGCACAGAAGGCTGATTTTCTACTTGCCTTTAAAGAAAAATGATCAGTGAAACAGACACAGAAATGGGTCTGCCCCATGCCCCACTAGGGGACTCGGGAATTAATTTTTTTATTAATTTTATAATATGTACCTATATATCTAATTTGTAAATAAAAAGGCTAGAGTTTGACCGCTATTCTGCCTGATGGAAATGAAACCGGATTACATTGGTAATTTACGCTTGCATATGCGATGTGTTAAATGTATATATTTCTAATACTATTTAACTAAAATGTCGACTGGACTACCGTAGGTGTTGCAATTGCAGGCGATGAAGGCGGCCGGCGGCAACTCGGTGTTCCGGCACACCGCCACGCCGCCGGAGCTCTACAGGCACACTCCCACGCCGCCGGATAAGCATTTGATGAGGTACGTCACGAAAGTGTCTTAGCACCAAACATTACACATTAATTTTTACGGGGTTTCGTACCAAAAACGGAACCCTTATAGGATCACATCATTGCCCGTCTGCCTGTCCGTCTTTATGTCAAAACCCTTATTCTCAGGAACGCTTGGAGGTATAAAATTGAAATTAATATCAAATACTCTAAAATCCCGTGCAGCAGTGAAACTTGTAAGTTGTATCAAAAGATACGGCCGTTTAAGCCGCATATTTTGACACTCGCAAGGGAATCAAAACCTATAGGGTACATCTTGTTGACCTAAAATCATGAAATTTGGCGCTATGTCGTACATAATATATATATAGCACAATTAAAAATTTGTAGTTTTTTTTTTTAATTTTAAAATCTTTACTTAACTAAAAGTTTGTACGGAACCCTCGATGCGCGAATTTAAACTACTCGACCGATTTTATTATCATGATCTGATACATTGCACCCGTGCGAAGCCGGGACGGATTGCTAGTTAATCATCAATAAAAAAAATCTCATTTTGATATATATTGAAATGCGTGATACTCGCCGTAATAAAAGACATTGGTTTCTATTATATTACACATCAGACAACACAAATGAATTCTTAGGTAATATTAGTTATTAATAATACATACAAATAACATATCCAATTCGCATACCTATTTTGCAGTGTCCTTATATATTGAGTAAACATCTCAGTTATATGTACACAGGTGTTAGGAATTTCGGGCAATAAATCCATATTTGTACATTCACCTCATCTATACTAATAAGATATTATGCAGTAAAAAGTCAACAGTCACAGCTTTCTTAAGAAAATATATTATGTAAAGCTACTTGAATACAGTTAATTTGAGAGGTTTTGTTTGAATATGAAGGGGTAGAACTACTGAATCGAATTCTGTCAAGGAATATACTGTATTAAACTTAAGTGACCCACCGGAACGACATGTTTATAATTTTCTGTAAGCATGCCTTCCCCACGTCGGGTAACTTCGGGTGGGAGGAATATCGAAAATTTCCGACGGGTTACCAACCACCGTTCATATATGGAAAAATCACGAAGTGCATATTGCGCGTTTCGGTTTCAGTCTATGAATTTCCGAATGATCGAAGTAAAAAGTAGGTTGACGGCGCATCATTGACTGATGTTCTGTGGCTGAGGTATCACTTACCATCAAGTGAACCTCATGCTCGTCTATCGGTATCTAACATAAACAAAGGCATAGAAAGAAATACGGCACGAACTGTTATACCCATTAGAAGTTACCTCACTGATAATTGTTGACGATTCGTACTTGGCACGCGATTTGCCTTTAAGAAAAATTATCACATGACAGAAATGTGCCTGCCTCATAAAACAATTTATATAATCTGGGTTATCTTTAAATTTCAGGCACACACCGTCTCCAGGCGATGTGAAAGCAGGATCGACCCTTCCCCCCTCGGAGTTATATCCACATTTAGGTCCTGGGAGAGGTAATATAGTAAAAAATAGTAGTTTTTATTTTCACATACAATTCTATATTTAAAGTTAGCATATACTCGTTTCGTTCATTTAACAGCTCTCCTAAATATATTTGGTTAAAAGTTGTTGCGCCAAAAATACCACGCGCATCTCGACGTCTGAATATCCACAAACGCATGATTCCTTATATATTTTCTGAGTCACCAACAATCAGTTTGTGGAACCAGCTGTCACCGGCGGTATTTTCGAACCGATGCGATTTGGGAATCTTCAAGAAAAGAACGTTATTTAATCTCATCCCTTCGGTTTGGAGTATAATATAGCGATAGGTGACTCTTGAAAGGCGACATCTTTTTTATTAAAGTGTGTTTGTTTTTTTTTATTTAAAATCAATGTCCAAGGCCATGTAACAATAGGTGATGATGGTTCAGACTCTTTTGTCCTTAGGATAGTTTGGTCAGTATTATGGCTGTACTCCATAATCATTGTTTTCTCTATATACCACTTTCATAATATCTACATCCGGAATAACCATGCCTTTGTTATCATTTTCCCTTCAAGTTTTTGAGCAATATTGAGCGATCAAGTCATATGAGTTGTATGTATATACATACTGGATACATTGGTGAGGTGTACACTGTACACATCGCAGCCTACCAAAAAAAAACCGGTTTAAAGGCCAGCAACGCACCTGCAAGCCCTCTGGTGTTGCGGATCTATGGGCGGCGGTGATCACTTACCATCACGTGAGCCGCATGCCCGTTTGCCTCCTATACTATAAAAAAAAAGATAACGTCTTATTTGCCGCTCCCTATCACATATATGTCTAGTTTCAGATAAGCTAGTACGTGCGGAGGAGTTTCTAGCGTACGCCCGCGGCGGAGTCGACCTGACAGTGGGATCGCGGGGTGCTAACGGCTCGCCCGCGCCCCCGCACGCCGCGCCTGCGCTCTCCGTGCGAGACGCGCCCACAATCAACAGCCTGATAGCGCGCGCCGCGCCGCACGCACGTCCGGCGCACGCGCGGGTCGACGCGCTACTGGAGAGGCTCTCCGCGGCGCCGGCGCCCGCCTCGCCGCACTCGGTCATCGTGCACTCGAGGGCCGCCCCCACACCCTCGCCCCCCTCTTCCAACGAAGTGAGTACATACATACATACATATACGTCACGCCTCTTTCCCATTGGGGTAGGCAGAGATCACGGAATTCCATATGATCCGATCCTTACATACCACTTTCGCTTCTTCTAGAAACTTTCAAAAATGCTTTCATACACACTCGACGGTGTGTAATAATACTAATTAATTATATACTAATTATTCTAACGGATGTATTAACTTAATACTAATATATAAAAACAAATAAAACCGACGAGTGTGTATGAAAGCATTGATAAAAGTAGAAGCGAAAGTGGTATGTAAGGATCGGATCATATGGAATTCCGTGATCTCTGCCTACCCCAATGGGAAAGAGGCGTGACGTATATGTATGTATGTATAAAAACAATGCTTCTGTGAGAAAAGGAGGCCGCTCAGTACAGTAGGGCTATTACCAAAATCGAAATACGAAGTTTCGTTTGACGGAACGTACATTTTCCTATTACGAAAGTGTTTCGGATCCGACGATCGATGCGAAGTTCGCGATTAGACATTTTGCCTTTCGTTTACCTTATTACCAAGTTCACTTGACGATTACTTTTTCGTTGTTTGACATTATTGTAATCGTAACAATAACCTCACTTTTTACGACAGACTTGTAGCTTTCGTTTAATATAAACATTATTTATTTTTATTTTAAAATGGCACGTTTTTTGTTGTACGAAGAGGTATTGCACGAAGAAAATCATAAAAGAGCCAAAGAACGACTTAGGCTTCGTAAAATATCACCTTAGTCGAACTTTATTATATTTGAAAATCTGTGCGAAGAGATAAAACCAATTATGCCTCCCAACAAAAATACCAGAGGAATTGATCTTACTATCAAGGTAAGTTATATTATTAAGGTTTCCAACTTTATCACATTTCTTATAAGAACTCAATATTTAAGTCCTAATTATGTAGAACATTCATTTATTAGTAGGTATATAAATTATATATAATAATATTTATATTTAATAATATATATATTTTTGTTCCCTACAAATAATTAAATAATACTTATAACTTTACTCACTAAAAACTTCAAATCTTTAAATTAGTTTACAAAAACCCGCGAAACAATTGTGAACTAACCACAGATTAGGTAAAGATAGAATGTAATAAATGACATATGTTCCGTCAAACTTTTAATAAAAATATTATTTTCTTAGTTGCCATTCATTAAAAGAAGAAGAAGAAGAAGATTATTTTCTTGCAATAAAATAGAATTCGTTTTTAAAAAGATAGCATAACAGTTATATAATGCAATTCCACTATTTAATTACAAGTTTTCATGACGAAAAGCCTTTTTATAAGTTTCTTATTTGTTATCGGTTTTCGCACGTTTTTATCGGAAATATAAGGATGTACACTCAAATCATCTTTTAGCAATATCTTCATGTCTATGGTTACGAAACGAAGTCCGTCCGTACTATTCGGATCCGAACTGCTTTGGTAATAGGTTTGAATACGAAGTTCGTTGTTCTTTCGTTTCGGCCCGAAACTTCGGCGTTCGATTTTCGTAATAGGCCTCCTGGTTACACCGTAGATGGATCGTACACTACACTGATTTTCAGTGACTTCATTTGACACTGTATAAGGTAGTTCAGTACTTGAGATTAAAATTAGATTTGTTTTATTAATAATTATATCTTTTTAAACTGAATCAGAGGCTAGTTTTGGAGATGATCAGAGAAAGAGCAGTTAAAATACAGAGTACCATGCAACTGACGCTTATTTTTGATGTTTGAGAAATCGATAGCAAACACTAATTTATGTGTATTCCACGATATTATGAAATAAACCAAATGTCCTCACATTTCAGGATTCAGCGGATTCCTGTGGTGCACCACCCGGGTCTAAGCGGAAACGAAAACCGGAACGCACGATACGCGTCCCCATCCCTCCCCCGCCGACTGACGTGCCCCGCCCCACACACACACCCACACAGCCGCGCGTCACACCCACACAGCCGCTCGAGAACGGCGACGCATACGCACACAACGGACCGGAAAAACTAGACAAACACAGTAAACCAGACAAACCACCCTCCCCCCAACCGCAACCAGAACCACACGCCCGAAGAAAAACCCGCGCAGACTCCGCAGAAACCATAGACGACATCGCCGCTATGATCGCCAATACGGAGCGCAGAGACATCCCCACGGAACCCCCGTTGCTCCCAGAACCAGAAACCCCCGTGACCATAGACAAACTCAAAAGTGTACTAGCCAGCCCCGAACCGGAAAAATCACCTCCACACGAAAAACCACCTGAAAAGTCACCACCAAAGTCGCCACCGAAATCTCCCCCGAAATCACCGAAAGAACAAAAATCAACCCCGCAAAAGGAAGAATTGGAGCCGCCCCCGACAGCCGCTGCACCGAGACGTCGAAGCGCGAGAACGAACTCCGAATCGATAAATGTTCCCGTCGAATCGCCATCTGAAGCGAAACCGGCTGAACCAGAAGCCAGCGAAACTAAAACCGCTGAACCGACATCCGCCTCATTCGTCGAAGTCGAAAACCAATTAGAGAAAATGTTTGCGGGCATCGAAGAGCCTCCTGCCGAATCTAAGGTCGAAGAAAATTCAACTAAAGCTAGAAAGCGGCGGAAATCGGCTCCTACAAAAGGTGAGAAGAAGGCGTCAAAACGGTCTAGTAGGCGATCGACGGGGGATGAAGCGCCGAGAAGAAAGGTTGCGAGAAGTAAGGGGGGAAGTAAAAAGGAGGCTTTGAAGGATGCGTATGACTCGGGGAGCAACGCGAGTTCTAGTCGGTCGAGAGGACCTTATATACAGGTGAGCTTTCTTCCTTATTATTTGTTGCTTTAGACATTTTTGAAAACTTTTATAAAACAGATTTTAAATCAAATGAACCTCATTACGCATATGTTTTTGAAAGCAACTGGCAACGCCGCTCGAATTATCGCGAGTGTGCACAGTTTGGACTGTTAAGCGCGCTCGAACTTGACTTGAGCGCACAAGTTAAGGGGTGAGATATTCGTTTAGTACTGTATTTCTTATGTGTTTAGTAGTGGTACCGACAGACGTTGTCCTGCCCAAGGCTCGGAAACAGGTTAATTTACTGTGGGAGTTAAACCGAAATATGTAGGTCTAGAATATGCTATTTTCCCATTTCTATTATATCAATATTTGGGATATTATATCATAATGGACATCAATTATTATTACAAATTCGCTGTCAATTGCGGAAGATGGCAATTAAAATTAATTTTCTGCATAACATATTTTTTCCTGATTTTTTTCCCGATATTTTAACAATTATTCTGTTCGGGACATAGACGAAACCAACAAATAGGATATCATTAAAATCAGTGCAGCCGTTCCTGAGTTACAAATGGTGTAACTATCGCGATTTTGTTTTATTTTTTATATTATGTGTTGTGTATAATAACTAATAAGACAATGCACATTTCAGATCGTCGGTCCGCGCGACTCGCCGGTGTCGGTGTCGGTGGTGAACGCGGCGGCGGGCGAGGAGGAGCGGCGCGCGGGGGACGAGTGGCGCGGCGGGCGGCGCGCGCGCGGCCTGCACGCGAGCACGCTGGGCCTGCGGTACGACGCGGCCACGCCGGACGCGACCTGGCTGTGCGCGTGGTGCGAGCGCGGGCCGCACCACGCGGGCCTCGGGGACCTGTTCGGGCCCTACACCGTCGACAACACGTGCGAGGAGTACAGGTAGGTTTAGAGTTGATGAGGAAGTAGTTGTGAGGATGAGGATGTGATATGAGGAAGAGGAAGTGGATGAGAAATAACAACATAAATATTCTTTTTGGGCACATTATATTTATATAATAAGGTTAAGCCTTTACAATTAAAACAAAACCTTTGTATATTTTTAAGATAAAAACAAATTACTAGTATAGCAAAAGATATATATTTATAAGTTTGAGTTAATGCTGAAAAATTATTAAAATTAAAGAATATATAATTCTTACAATGCAGAGACTTCTTTGTTGTATTTGTTAATTTTAATTTATAATTAGCTATAAGAATAAAAAGAGAAGAAATAATATTTCTCTTATTTAATTGTAAGTTCTTTGTAAAAATGTTTAATAATTCTAAATAATTCCAAACGCTAAATTTCAGATCGTTAGACGAAACGTCGCAGCGTCGCTTTCCAAGTGTGGATGGCGGCTCCGAAGTTTGGTTCCATGAAGCGTGCGCTGTCTGGGCCCCAGGGCTCGTAGCGTCCGGGGCCCGAGTGTGGGGCCTCGCATCTGCCGTCTGGAGCGCGCGGGCCTCCAAGTGTGCACATTGTTCTACCTCCGGGGCCCCAATCGCCTGCGCAACGAGGACTTGCCGCGCAAGGGCCCATCTGCCCTGCGCTATCACAAACAAGTGGCAGTTGGACGATGAGAACTTCAAAGCGACCTGCCCAAGACATGCTTAGCACAGTACTGCCAATGCATAGTGATAGTGTTGTGAACTTAGTGAAGTGATTGTGAAGAGCCTCTAGTAATGGTTTTGTTAAATTAATGAATGCTTTGGGGAAATTTATATGCAAAGTGCTTGTCTATGGTGTATCTATAGTATGGTTTGTTGATATAGTTGTACATCGGGTGTTGTAAGATTATGGTCTTTTAGATATTTTAAAATTGTGGCTGAGGCATATTTTTAATCATAATTAGCTTCATTTTAATAATAATCTTGGAAAACAGATGATGATGATAAGGCCATAGGCACAAAGTGATGATATACAAAGTTAACTAAATTTATTGTTATTTTCCTTGAAAGGGATATGCAATAAAGCCTTAATATTGCTATCATTCACAACAAAGCATTCATTTCTTTAACATCAAAACCAATGAGGCCTGTACCTGTATGACAGTCGAGTTACCGTAACAACTAACCCAGCTTATCGTAAGTATCAAGTACTTTATGGATGCGGAATTTTGGTTCTTGTTTCAAAAGGGACCAAATCAATGCTCGTTCAAATTTCTAAACACCTTCAATCCCTTTTAAATGCTAGCAATGATTTATGATGGAATGTTTTGCGAATCTTTTGACTGTATGTAGCTTTGGAGCCTTACTGCCATCTCTTAAAGTAGTTTTATTGTAGGACTCTGACGAGAGAAGGAGACAGATATACGAAATGTATCATGCTGTTGTGTTCTCTCGTACAGTGACTACAGTGATACAGCTAGGTACAGTCCATGGTCAGTGCGTCTGAGTATGTTAGCACAAATTATTTCTAATGTGTAATAAAAACAAAGCGTGCATCGGTATGAATGTGTTGGATATTGAAATTTTATTAAATTGTATCATTTATGACAATGTTACGAGTTTTGTATCAAATTTTACGGAATCATGTTGCGCTGTCAATACTCAATTGAGACTCATGCTGAGTGGTTTCCTCCGAGGACTTTGTTCCATGTACATGTTGTACCAAATACATGTAGTATCTGACAATGGAATCTCCTATAAATCTGTTAAAATCAAGTTGCATTATTGCTATGAAGTATTTATATTTTTGCCAAATGTAAGTATTGTTTTCTACCGAGATTTATTTTCTCTTTTGATGTGAAATGGGTATCGTCTGGGTGTTCTGATGCCAGATTGCTTAAGAATAAGCATTATGATTAAATCTACGATGTGATTTTCGGTATATATAATAGTTAATAACATTATAATACTAAATCTGAGTACCCCAAATTTTTTTTAATGTGAAATTAGTTCTCTATGGAATTTAAAAAGTCATAAACATAATTTATTATTCTTGTACTGTTATAAAGTTGGTTCCAAATGGAAATTATCGTTAATAGTTTTCGACTAGCTTAACGTTTACCTCTAAATTAGTATCAAATTTTGCGAAACTATCATTGGCGCCCATAAGATTACCAAGTACATAATATATTGTATTTTAGTATAGAAAATTGTAGATATATACTTTGTTAAAAAAGTTTTAGAAGTAATTTATGAATTGCAGCGTCTTTGTAAATAGATGATTGTACACTAAGTGGAATGTATATATAGACACATGTACATAGCAGTTGACAGCATCAGGACACCACGTGTATAGTATTGTCGTAGGTTGGCGCGTGTTACATATGGAATAAAGCTATTTACTTGAACGGGTTTTTGGAATTATTTACAATACCGTTATTTCAGTGCAAATAAGTGAATATTTGACAAATTAATGAAGCATAATATTTTTATATATAAGCTAGTCAATTCGTTTAAAACTCGGATAAGAATGTGAAATTTAATTGTTTTTGTAAGGTTGTGGAAGAAGATCAAAACTTTGTTTTAGATTTTATAATTTGGAAATAAATTTTAAAATATTTTGGTTGTAATTGAAAACAAACAGCCAATATTCCTTTATATATTTTAAAATATACACTTGTATATTTTTATCAAAACAATGTATTGCTTCAATGATATTTTGATTATAGGGTAGTGATTCTCGAGCCTGGCGTATTACACCAAAAAGAAATAGTTTTGTTCGATATGTAATAGAAATATGGGGACAGTATTTACTAGTAGAAGTGTCCATAAAAATAAATTTAGTGAGAATCAGCGTTCTATTAGGGAAACGTCGCGGGCGATTTAATTATTAGTTATACATTTAAATACGCTTCTAAGTTTATTATTATGGTTACTCTATATTTTAAGGTGAAAGTTTACAATAAAAATGATGGAATACTTCTTAAACTGTTTCTATCTCTTTTTAACTTCCTTTGAAATATCTATGGTTTTCATGATAGCTGGTCAAAATTGTTACCTATAACTGTTTTTATCCTAGTTTTGGAAAGGTAATCCTAGTTTCGTAAATAGTTTCGAATACGATACAGCGAATTATTGATTGAAATTCTGTGCTACCAAGTACCAATGACCATCACAGCCTGCCTCTATCTCGTATAATATATTTGGGTATCATGAAAATTGAATAAAAATACATGGACACTAACGATATCGCAAGGCGACAGAAAATCCTTGTGCAACATCAATTTAGTAAAGCAGTAAATCGTATTAGTCGAATAAAAACTATATATAAAACCATGAAATTATCAATTTACAGTGAAATATATATAGAGCACACACAGATTTGTTCAAACAGACTGAATCCTAATAAAAAGTTCTCCCATCCAAAATGACTATAGAAACAAACTCCTTTCCCAAGCCTATTTGGTATGTAAATTAACTTTGCAATTTTCATATTTTGATAAAAATATGTATGAAGAGTATTCTGTTCTATTGTATTGTAAACTTACACGTTATCTAGAAAAATAAAAATTGTTTACAGCATGATGTAACAATACAGTGATATTAAGAGTAATAAAATACTACCGTGTCTTATGTAATATTAGGACGATGTTGCCATCACTATAGCTATCCGAACTAGTCGCCTGTTTTGGATAAATTTTTGATATTGCCTATAAATGTTGTGAAGGGTATTTGACTAAGGGCTATCGCGTACAATGTTGCTATGAAGACGTGGTGAGACAGCCAAATAATTTTGGATGTAGGTACTAATTTCTGTCTCTACAATATCCAAAATAACAAAGATAGGACTATCATAATTACCTTATTCTCGTTTCATTATTTGACCAAACATGTATTTATGGTTTTGAGTAGGTTTCTTTTTCTTTTCAATTATAATTAACGACTATGAACAATATTTATTTTCAACCTTCGTTTTCGTAGTGCTATCAAATCTAATTGATGATGCGATTGGATGAAGGCTGGTTGGATGGTTCGGGGGTTAATGTCGATGTTTTCAACGAAATAAACGGAGAATGTAAACAAAACGTATGTTAGTTATTGCTTATGTTCATACAAGAAAACGTTACTTCAGACGCGTCATCATTAATGTGAAGCAGATACAATATATTACATTATTATATCAATATTTTTTTCTTGCAGTTGAAAAACGTAGCACTATTTTTTTTATTTTACAAGGTACATGTATTTTTGTCTGAGAACAACAAGAATTTTTTAAATTTTTGTTATGCATTCGTGATTTACACATCTGATATTTGAGTTTTCGTCGCATATTGTTTTGACATAGGGTAAAACACCCAATGCTCAGCCTTAACAAATATCGCCCAGTAGTCGGCCTCTGCCTATATTTCGTACGAGTGGGAAGAGCACGAAAGATACGGGTGCCTGGCTGACTATCGGGTGTTTTACCCTATCTCTTTTTGGGACTTGACTGAATTCATAAATCATAAATGCATTACATTCTAATAAAATTGAACTCTGTAATATATTTATTTGTGAATTATTTACACTTGACACTGGTGCATATAACGATCCTGCCATAATTGGTACTTAAAAGCGCAGACAATCGAAATATTTATTATTCTTCAAACTTCAAAGTATCTACTACATACCTACTCAAGTTTATCTAAAGATATCATTTATTAGCAACGTGGTGTAAAAATTAATCATGTACTTTAATTCCAGTGATTGATAGAAAATAGACTGTAATTAGAGAATATTAAGGTACAAATTTATAGTAGGAATGAGATCAGGCCAGTTTAGTATTTTTAAAGTTTATTCGGACATTGACAGTGCGTAGATGCGATCAATATCGGATACTCCAAAGCCTTTATAAATGTAAATGGTGTAAGATTTTTTTTAAAAACAATTATGGCAAATGATTACTTTAAGTATCTAATTGTTATAAATTATATTTATCATGACATTATAAGCAAATTGAAATACAACATGTTTAAAATGATCAAAGCATTTTTCTTTATATAAATAATTGTAAGTCAAAACATCTGAATACATTGAGTATTCTAATATCAAAGATCTGCTGAACGTATTGATCCTTCTATTAAAAAAAAAACAGTAGCTAATCATTTTTTAAACTATCAAGTTTTATTTCTCCCACACGTAAATTGCAGTCGTAAAAGGAACACGTGGCGACCATAGACACGTCTTCATTTAGGTTTTCGAACTTCCAATCCGCGCCATACGCTATACTCTCGTGTTCCAAATATTCATAGAGTATTTTAATATTTTCTTCGGCGCGTAGTATTTTGAAGCCTCCATACATACATGCTGCTAAAATGACGTTTTTGTGCAACGGATGCCATTTAAGACGCCATACACCTCCGCTAACATCTGTTTCTGTGACGCACCGTTTTAGATGCCTCGTGTCCCAGAGTCGTACCTTTTCGTCATAACTAAAAAAGGTTTAATTGGATTCAAACTTTCGACACAACCTCGGCTATATAATTATATTTAGATATTTATAACTTAATTCATTGGACATACCTTCCCGTAAGCAACTGATGTTCAACATCAATGTGACTTCGGATTGACGTCACACCTGCTTCGTGAGTGCGATTTGTTAGAACTACGTCTGAGGTCCTTAAATCGAAACTTTTAAAAACACAGTCGTCTCCACCTGAAACGTAAAATATAGGGAATATAATGATTTAAAATCTGAATTAATTAAGGAAATATGATAAAACGTAACGATAAAAAAAATTAAAACCATTGGCATTTTACCTTACCTGAATAAAATACATCCGTATTCCAATAATTATAAGCAGCAATCCACGCTTCAAAACCGTGCGCCTTCCATTCTCCAACTTTTTCTAACTTATCCTCTACCCGCCAAACTGCCACATTTCCCGCCGAATCACTAACGACTATATTTGTGTTGCCATTATATTTATTTGTCGACCAATCAAGGGACAGCGCCAAAACATTTTCACCAATCACAGCTTCGAGCCATACTTCTAAACTTATTAATCCATCATTTTCAACCAATCGGTAAAGTTGAATACTACCGTCAGAAGTAACTGTTCCAAGTACTGGATAATTATTTATTCGATGATAACACCATTTTTGGTCTAAAATCCCAGAAGTATCTATACTCTGAATTGGACATAACAATTCTGTTTCAACGTTAATCTTAAATAAATAAATTCTTCCCATTCTTTTTTGTTTTGTTGCGTTTGGTTCTGAAAACAATTGTTTTATTAATTGGTACATTACTTTTAATGACTTATTCATAAGATTATGGTTATTTCAACAAATATAGCTGTTTTTGCATGCCTACAAGATTTATCTGGCTTTCTGAGGTATTTTTTTTACCTTGTTCAAAACTTAATGGAATGGCAATATTATCATTGAGTTTATGTCACCTTACACCTCCATTATTTGACTAAAAGTTAACGCTGCCAATTGAAGAATAGAGCCATTACTGATCTATCAAGACAGCCGAAAACGCTGGAGTTCGAAACTTAAAAATGGGACTGGTTAATTTTTTACTGTATTGTATATTGGTCCCGCGTACGAATAATTTTTGGAAGCTATAAGACTATAAGTAATGCATAATGGGGAAATAATATCAGTTAACAGCCGTTACCTTCGTCACTTTTATCAAGTTGATAAGTCCCGCAGACGAGCACGTCTCCGTGAGGCTCCACAGGACACCACTCCACCGAGTCGGCACTGTAACCTGTGTGCCATTTGTGAAGAGTGCGCCATGTTGACATGTCGCCCTGAAAATCATAATATATTATGGCGTATTTATAGTATCTTCAATGCACCTTAAAACTGTTATAAAATTAATTTATTGATATTTTACCGCATTTAAATAAAATACTGTATACTAGATTAAAACGCAATTTATTATTTATATTGCTTAAATTATTTATCCCGACGTTTCAGATGCTTTTCAGCAACCGTGGCAACAATAAAAATAATAAATCGCGTCCGGTATACAATATTTTATTTAAATGTGTGATACTAAAATACAATATTATTTTACCGCGTTATTTTTCGCACACAAGTTAAATAGCTGATGAATTCAACTATTATTCATTATTGGATTTGTTGAAGTATCGAATGTATATTTAAACTACTTTTACATAATTTTATTTTACATATGACTATTCAAAAATATATTTGGCTAGTTCCCTCAAAATCTAGAAATAAATGTTTTTTTTTTAATTTTGTTATGTTTACCACAAAGGTCCTGGTACTAAATAATTATCATCCGTGTTACGTTAATTAATAAAAGTTATATGAATTGTGTTTATTTAAAATCGTATTTAATGTGGTAAATTCAATAAGGTATCTAAAACTTTTAATAGATTGTAAGATTTCAAATAAAACAACAATATTTATTTCTGTATATTTATTTATAATAAAAAATAAGTCCATACATGAATAAATACGGTATACACTAATCTTATATTTGAAACATTTCAATATAATATCTATATCGTCCAAATTAAATCGCTAAAATTTGTACTATGTTATGGTTAATCACTTACTTAATACATTTCGTATTTCTATTACGATTTAAAAACACCCAATCCATCCATATTCTTAACGCCTCTATAGTAAGGGTGAGTTGTTTGATCGTTCAAGCCATTGGTTCGTAATTCATAATAATAACCAAATTTTTGTATTCAGTACAGTCGCTTGTAATATTAATATTTGACAAGTGTTTGCTACATTAACACATGGTTGAAACTACCCACCCTTAGAGCTAGTACTTCATACAATGGGAACACTTTTCGTAGGTACACCATAAGCATATATGGAACGCCTAACAAATTGCTACATACATGTTAGCTTAGCAAAAGTAATTAATTTAACAGTACCAGTCAGGTACCTAAAAAGTAATTCAAATGGCTATACAAATGGAAATGACAACTGTATAGCAGGAGTCGAATCGTGCCCAAGAAACGTCATGTGACATCGCATTTCTCATACATCTGACAGATTGACTATATTACGGAAGATACTTTGACGGGCTCGTTGCGCGTTCGGTAGAACACCTACCTTGCGCACTGATGGTTCGCGGGTTCGAATCCCGCCGGGACGGCATGCTTAGAATTTTCTATAAGCAAGATTTCCCCACGTCTGCGCACTTCGGCCATTAAACTTGTGGAAGGATTATCGAAATTCCGACCGGGTAACGGTTATAAAAAAAACTGCGCATTTCGGTGTCAGTCTATGGTTTTCCGAATGTTCGAAGTAAAAAAGAAGGTCGACATCACATCATCGACTGATGTATTGTGGGTTGGGTTTCACCTACCAAGTGAACCTCATGCTCGTCTATCGGTATCCAACATAATAAGAATAAAATGATGTATTTAAAATCAATTGTCATTTTCAAACCAAGCATACAGCCACATATTTGTTCGCATTGATTTGTTAGACGTATCCCTATGTATAAATTTAGGTACTAGAAATACATATTACAATTTAGATTGTTTATAGTAGGTATCTAAATTCTAATAATTTTGAACTATTTAGGTGTATATAGAGTAGTAAATATGAATTTTACGACAGATTTAAGTATCAAGAATATTTTCTAGATAATTATCAAGACTCACAAACATTACAAATTGAAAAACTTTGCTAGTTTTACAGGAGTATTCAAACAAAAATACATAAATGGAAAATATAAAAATACAATAGTTATTATAAAAAATATCAAAATGGACTTTACAAAATATAACAATAAGGTAAGTACTATTATTTAATGGTAACTTACTCAATAAAAACTACTTCGTATATTCTCTTACGGCTACTTATACCTATCAAGTATACATCAACGGCAGTTGGACCATGATTATTGTAGCATTCTATAATAAGATACTATGAATGCCAAGAAAATACTATGTCCATTGTATTTACGAGGCTAGAAACAAATATAAAATAATGTCTACCATGCTGAGTTTCTCGAAGTGGATACTGCTTCTGCTTGTGGGTTCGGTAAAAAAACCAGTGAACATTTTGGATATTGAAGGTCGAGAGAGCTAGTCCAGCCCAACAGTCAACAGTTGCAATCCATTCGTTCTATCGATTCTATCGCCCATTTTGAGAAACTAGTATAGATAATAGTTAGAACTATGAAAGAGGAAATGCAGTAAGCAAACAGAACTGGCAACAACTTGTGTCTCCTCTTGATCATCAATATTTCTATTTTTAAAGGCTAAAGAAAAAAAGATTAAAGAACCTAGAGTTCAATCTGTTTCCATTATATTTCTTTATCTTTAGGAAACCGACAAACACAGTTACGTTCGAATTTATAATATTTGTATTGATTTCTGAATGGTATTTAAATTCTTAGCTATTAAATAGAAACATATTTCAGCATATATCAGCATCATGACTTAAATATAAAGTTAATTTAAATAAATTTGTTAATTTCGTAAAAGAACAATTTTCCAAAACAATAAAATTGAAGTTGCAAAGCATTTTAAGTCCAATACTAAGTCTTATTGTTAACTGAAAACATTTCACCTATTCAAATAGGTACTGTATTTTCATGAATGTGTATTGTAAGACGATGCCACTTCTATCTTGTCTATATGGAAAATATACCTACAGATAGACATCTGAAATTAAACTAAATTATATACAACCTAAAGCTACAAAAAAAGTAAAATATCCAATGAATGAGCACATAATTCCTTACAAACTAATAATATTCTAAGTCGAGGTCACACTAGACTCGTTATGACGATATACGCATTAAACAGCCATATTTAATATCATTGTACTGAAATTTTTGAAATTTACGACATTAAATTCTTAACCATTAATATAAACCACTACAAAGTATTTATATTTGTTTGTGTCTGAGGTAGATGTTCACAATAAATGTTTCAATCACAGCCTATGGACATTATTTCGATAAAACTCCAACTTTCACACTGATAAAACTGTCATACTTTCAATAAATTCTGGAAATTTAATAACATTGGTACAATATATTCATCATTATAACTGTATATGAAACTTTGAACTGTAAAGAATAAAGTAATCTTAAGGTATTTTATAAAAGAAAAAACAAGTCCAATAGCATTGTCCAAAAATACATGATAACTCCTCATTTATACAACGATAAGTTCACAGTGTAATTATATTAGTAAGTAAATCTATCTATCACTTTATGCATCAGGCGCACAGGAATCTGTCTATAGTTCAGAGATCTGCAATCTAAAATTGGAAATAGCAACACTCATCTAAGTCAGCAATTTTCTAAAAGCTTTTACTCTAGGAATAATCTGTCCGTTAAAAGTTAACAAACGCTTCTTGACCTATAGAAAATATATACTCAAGAATAGAGTAATCATCGTATCCCAGAATACAAGCCATAAATTATTTATTTTCTTTAAATTAACACACGGTTTATGTGACTTAAGGCCGGTTATGTCAAATGGTTGGTTAACGTAATATATACAACGTCAAATAATAACGAAAAGATCTTTAACATTCATTAAAGATGAAGCGTTGTTTCCTTTCATAAAAAAACGACATTTATAAGTGTTTTAAAGACTTATTTCTTTCTTTCTTTGTTTGTATCAGCATCAGATGAACTATCAGCAAAAATAAAAGAGTCCATATCGTTCTACATAAAATTGAAGATAAAATGATGTTAACCAATCAGTGACACACCAGTTACCATCATTGTTAATTTTTAATGTTTGGGTCACCATTTCATAATACAATGCTTTTTTCTATTTCATTGATTCAATTGTTATCACCATTTTTAACATAATATATGCATACATAATTTGGAGTTGAAATAACTTGCTCTAAGTGCCAAGTTGTAATAAAAACTTGTCATAGTCTAAACTCTGAACTACTACTGGCTGTGGGTTTAATATTAAACTATTTACTACTCAACTGCCAAATCTTATCTACCCTTTATAACTATTCATAATAATTATCTGAATTTCCAAAAGTATACCATATTATAAAGCCTAAGTTATTCATGAGGTGTATTTTATTTCATAGGAGTTAGAGAGGACTTGGTTAGTCCATTACATACATCTTTGAAGATTAGAAAACATTATAATTTAGATCAAAATTTGGTATTAAACAAAGAGTTGTCTCAAAAATATATTAGTTGAAGTCATTAAGCATCTTAATTTCAATATACATATAAGATTGAAAAATTGAATTAAACTCTGAAAAAGCAAGATATATTTGCCAATTCATGCTACCTGAGTAGCATTTTTATAGATTTTAAATCTTTTCCTAGACTTATTCAAAGATTTATTTCTTATATCTTTTCAGGATAAAACCTCAGTTAAATTATATTCCCTGCCCAGATCTTTCCTGATAAGCTTAGTTTGAGAGTCTCTACAGTTTTAAAATTAATACAGGTACAAACTCAAGTAATAATCTGGCTTCTACAATCATTGAAATGTATTATTAAACAGCAAATAATTTCTCAACAAAACACCAACAATGAATTTAAGCATTGAGTGTTATCCACAGAAAAACTTATGCTTTTAACTTCTAAGTACCCTGAATATTACACTAAATTTAAGCTAACATTCATCTCAAGGACAATATAAATCATATTTAAACCTTTTTCTTTGCTATTCTAGAAACATAATCATTGTTTCACATGAAAATCCCTCAAAGACATTCCTGATATTAACCAAACTAATTGAGGTATGTAAAATTGACTGAGTTAACCTAACACATCACTACTGTCGTGCTGATCGCTCTGTTTCAATAAGACATTCTCTGACGAGGATCCTAGCATGGACAATACCTCGCTTTAACCTTTCTGCCGAGCTACGACTGCCTGAGTAGCTTGGCCTCACTTCTTTACCCATTTCTTCGATAACTGCCAGTAATTGAGCATATTTAGACATACCATTGTCCTTATCTTTTCCATTCGAAGATGGAGATGATGCAGGAACGGTAGATATTGTAGCATGGCTATTACCACTATGTCCCAAATCCTTGTGAGAGCTCTTTCCATTCATGGGTATAGCCGTCACGGTAACATCACTAAGTTTCGACTCAACTGCCTGGATATCCATCGCCTCCATCCTGCAAGATGTATACTTATACTATCTTAAGAAATAAGCCGACACGAGAATAACAAAAAACTCAACTTACCTACTTACTAAACATTAAGAATGTCTCAACACTGAGTGTTTGTTCCACGCGCGTTAATAATTTTAAACGGAAATAATTTGTAATAAATAAGCAATTTAGACATACCCGAATTGTATTCTTCTTAGGTAGAATTAGGCCGACTTAGTGATAACTTGTTCGTCCGATGAGTATTATATATTATGATTTGGCTTCATAAAATATTTAGTTTCGTAAAATATTTTTTAACAAGTGCATATATCGAATATAAGGTATAAGGAAGATATTTAATTTGTTTTCAATAATCCTAATTAATGATAACCATTCACCACATTGACAAATCACAAAATAAAGCGGTTAATGTTGCCAGTTGCTAGTTGCTATTTACCTTCATTATTTCCAACCATATCTAGAAATAATTATATTATTATACACAATTATTCAAAGTAAGATATTTTGATTCAAAAAATTTAATTTAAAATAATATTAAAGAAACCAAATCTCCAAAAGTTTAAGGAATACACAAAATAATAATATAAAAATATATAGGTATTTATAACATTTTTTCATACCCTCAAAGATATAATATGCAAACATTTATATAACCATTTATTATATACAAATTAATTAATTAATGTTGTGATATTATTGCTTTACAATATTATGTCAATTTTTAACAGCTCAAATGAAAATCAACACTTTCAAAACTAAAAATAACAACTGACAACTTGTCAGAGTGACAACTAACAAATTGAGAACGCTGAGATTTGAGAATTTGTAGCTATCGCTATCGGTTTTCTTTTTCGTCATTTTTCTTTTGTCTTTAAAACTAATTTTAAAATCTTCTAAAACAAGCCCAATGTATCCGCACGGTATACACACGTGAAACTGGTAGTTAAAATAAATGTAGGAAAATGTTTTCCCAGTCCGATGGACATCGGATTCGATTAAGCTAATGAAAGTAATAGAAGTAAATATTACAGTGGCCGGAGTTAAGTGATATCTCCGGCGACAGCGCCCACTGTATCATTATGTGATTAGTGTTATTTATGAATTAAGAAACCCACGAAGATGTCTGGGGAGGGTGAGAGGGTATCGCGGCCTAATTCCTTGCTTCTTGAAGCCCCAGCACCCGAGAGAGAGCCTTTAAGGTTCGATGTGAACCTAGTTGGAGCTCCTCCCGAGGTGGAACAGCTCGTTAACAATATAAAACAAGTTGCGGAGGATTTTCTGTATCATTGGAAAACTTTTCCTATTGGTAAGAACACTTACCAAATATTGTCCCACCTCTTGATAAAGAAACCTTCGAATGAATATGATTTATTATTTTTAAGTTTTGGAATTTGAACACAAAATGTAACCATCATGCAATGATGTTTATGTAAGAATATTCAATCTAACAAACTATTATCAACTATAGATTTTAAAGGTACCTTTTACTTTAATTCTATCTTGAATTCAATGAATTAATAAAATAAAATTTATGTTAATGTTAAAAGAAATTAGAACATTTTCAAGAACCTTTTTTTTGAAGTTCAGTACAAGATTTCTTTTTTCAAATCCCAATTCAATTACAAAAACTGGCAAATTCAGTCAGTGAAACAGACAAGAGTATGTCTGCCTTATACCCCACTTTGAGTCTTGGGAATTCACTTAGATACAATAGTACTTTATTGTCACACAAACAGAGTAGAATCTCACTAATCCGGTACTTCAATAGACCGACACATACAATAATATGTTACCCTCTGGTTTTTAGTATTTCCATATAAGTAAGAATCTACTGTATAGCACATATTACATTATATTATATAGGTAAAAGAAAACTTAAAATATAGTAGACAAATTATGGCATTTTAGCATTTTTTTTGCTATCTCGTCTAATAGCTAATAAAAAAATTTTTGTATAGATTTGAAGCTTCTTTATTTGTAATGCTTCTATTATGAAGAATTCATGATTATATCTTATGTTATCATGAAAACCTTTAAAAGTGGTTCCAATCAATTTCAGTGATACATCTATTATCATCCACAAACAACTATAGAGAAGTGATTTCATCTTAGTACTTTATTTCAGTTCTACCCCAATCTCGTTTTACTGGCCCCGGTAACCACCCATCGGATATCATAGTAGCTCCACCATGTGATGAGATTGATGCAGCTGCTCTCGATGCGGGTATAGAGCCACATCCCCTATCACCTAAGCAACTGCACTCCATCCGGGAGAAAGGGTAAGCACATACTATATTTGTTAATAAGAAAATGCAAACGGTTCTTATTATATATGTTTTTATTTAATATGATAAAGTTATAAATATTAGTTTTTTGACAAATGGGAACATAAGCTATTGAAGATGTTACAGATTTGAGCTCCCGGACATTAAATTAATACTAATGTTATTATAAAGACGTAAAGTTTGTAAGGTTGCAGGGGGTAATAGCTGGATATACAGAAACGATTTAAAAACGAAAAAAAATGTGTATAGTACATATACATTGCTCCCGTACGAAGTGTTGTGGGCGTGTTGCTAGTTTTTTAAATGTAGGTTTTCATATGTAGATTTAAAAATTTCTAAACAATTATTTGGATTAATTTATCCCATGCTTAAGGTGACACTAGTTCCACATTTTTTCCATAGAAATTTCTATTTCTACTAGCTGACCCGGCAATTGTTGTTCTGCCATGTAAATAATTATTAATTTCTTAAAATCAGGGGTTGGTGATAAAAAAGTAAAAATTTAGGGTTGTATTGTTTTTATTGCCACATTATAAAAAAATAAAAAAATTTTTGGGGTGGATTACCCTTAACATTTAGGGGGATGAAAAATAGATGTTGATTGAATATCCACCCTGGCCATATCGGCGCTAAGGATCACGAAATTCGGTCCCGCACTCCGTGACACGAGAATTTTATATATTAGATTATTTATATTACTCCACTATTTAGCACTGTACATGCAAATTTAAACATAATATCGTTTTGTCTCATTATTAATTTTGTCTGTGCGGAAACAGAATAGTAAAATAAAAAACCATTAAAAAGTTACGAGCTAGCAAAGATTCGTTTTTATTGCCATTTTTAACACAAGTTTGGGCTTAAATTAGTAATAAAAGAAGTATCAAATTTTAAAAACAAAGTCGGTACCGAAAAAGCACGATTATCGAAGAATACAATAACTTTTATTTGTAATTGATTTATGCAGAGGTTTTTTCATAAAACTCGATTTTGCAAAGGACTATGAATTATCGTACATCTCACTTAATTATGATTGCCCCAGTGCGGTGCGAGAGAATAGCATAATTTTTGGCCACGCCCACCAGTGAGTTCGAGCCCGCAAGTTGTGCTACCTTAAGACGATAATCACAACTTTATCAAAAATCTGCCAGAAGCAGTCTGTGGAATCACTAGGTCTCAACTTATATTTTTTTTTATAAAAGACCATCTAATGTACATATCTGCCTTGATCACGTCACGTCACCATCAGGACAGCCACAGAACGATACAGATTTTGTAAAAAATTATTGTGTTTTTGAAAAGTATTTTATTTTATTGAATAGATTTAACACATTCAATTTATTCATCCCTATCATTACAATAAGCTTGAAAAGAAACGAAAATCCTTTGTATGTTGGATATGCCTCCCTAATCGTTAATTTGTGTATTGAATGAAAAACCTCACAAACAATAGAACGAGAGGTATTATGTTTACAACAAAGCTACCATGGCCTATTCAAGGCCTATTCATAATGTATGTGGGTTTTATGTTAATGTGTACAATTTACAAAGGAAACTAGTTTAAAATTGCTAGTTTATGATATTTTCTTACGTTTTAAACCTTCCTTGGACTTACAAATATTTCAAAACCAAAATTAGGCAAATCGGTTCAGTGGTTCTCGAGTTTTTGTGGGACTTACAAAAAAATAAGTAAATGTAAAAAACGGTAGGAAGTAGCTACTCAATTACTGTTCCCCTTTGTCATTAAGTTCAATTAAGTGGTACAACTTGAAATAACGAAAGGTACATTATCGTTGGGATTCATATATTATTGTCACGAATTATAACAATTTTTCCCTTTGAAAATACTTTTATAGAGTCTATAAAGCTTTCTAGTTTCTGATTACTTAGCATATACTGTCAGTTAAATAATTTAGGATGATAACGAACGTTTTTCGAATAGTATGCAAAAATAAATAAATATTTTTTTGCCTAGAGAATTTTTTTAGCATTAGCCAATTAAAATACTGTCATATTCAACAATAGACCTTCATTCACTTCAATGTCATCTTAGAAAGCCGATCATCATAGTACATAAGATTTTCTCCTTAAAAGCTGGCACAAGGAAACATTTATGCCGAAGAAGTTAAATACTAAACAATTGGAATCGATACGCGAATGGGGGTATGTTATATGTATATGTGTAGTATATTTATGTGCATCATAGAAACATAGGTGGCAATTATGTGTATCAAATTGTACAAGCGCGTATCAATCATAACGAGATAATATAAGGGTACGACTTAAATGCGCAACATATACGTGTTTAATCTTGCCCGCGGGCGCCGCGCCGGCAGCACCCTGTTAAGCCCGCTCTACACTTAGACCACGGATCGCAAGCGAAAACGGCGACAGTACGCTAACGTACGTGCGAAAACGAAAAATATTCAAATACCCGTGTGATTAGAATTTTACATTAACTCAATTGACATAAAATAACTTTATAAGTAATTATGAATGATGATGCACCGCCCTGAAAGTAAAACTGGCGCACCCATGATGTTGCTTCATTGTTTTAGCCTGATCTTAGATTTTAAAAACCCTCCTTAAACACCATATATAAATCCTTTGTATGAAAAATACTTGAATTTTATTGTTAAATCGAAGACAAAATTACACAATTGCTACCTATGATACCCCCATTACATTTAGCATGCATCCATATAGTATAGTTACATACATTGTTGATTTACCTGTGTGCGTTTTTTAACTATTATGTCTCATTATGTTCCCTTCCTCTTCGTAATAGGTACTTCAGTGTGTGACATTTATGATTAATTTAACCTGATCGTAATATAATATTTAAAATAGACCTTATTAGGTATTAGTCCTTAAAACACTTTCAAAACATACCATATCAAATTGTCCCAAAGCGAAACATAATGGCAAAAGGATCTCTAATTAAAACATTCTAGCAGTATTTATCTAAAATACAACAAATACATACAAGGAGTCATATAATTTTAATCAAACTAAATTCAAAGTATAGAATACCTACTGTACATTATGAATATAAGTCCAATAAGATTACTGTTCCTTACGAGCCTTTTGCTGTTAGGTTTATTGAAGATTCAAGAAGTACTTATATTTGGAGTAGATATCTTATATGGCACAAATTGTCCAAACACAATATTACATATTTAATATTAAGAATGATGATTTGAAAGTAGTAATTTTCGAAATTCGATAAGCATAGAAGTAATTATTGTAATTTATGATATACAAGTAGAATCATAGCTTAGAAGAGTCCTCTTGAGACTATTCACAAGAAGTGAGTGTAATAGTTTTTGACGATAGCTTTCTCTTGAGCTGTAAGGCCTAAGGCCCATATTCCAAGACGTGTCTCAGTTTTGAATCTAGTTTTGAGACTTGTCAAACCATTTTTACTCTATAAAATTTAGACATATTGACAGTTCTCAAGAATAGATTACGACTTGAGTAACGTCATGGAATACAGGCCTAAGACTTATTTGAAGGATATCTTTAAGTCAAGCAATCACTACTTCAAACAGATTATATTCACCTTATTTGATCAAGCACTTCTATTCTTATTCAATTTCGACATTTTCATGTTCCGAATTCGAATAGCAAAAATTATTTTTAAGCAAAAAACAAAAACCGACTTCAAAACTACAGCTACATAATATGTATAGTATGTACAAACTTAAACTAAAAAGTAAAAAATAATATTTTAATTACTTCAAAGCATTATTTATTAACAGTAATTTTTGAAGTCGGTGCCATACACAAGGGACCTCCCTACCAAACAAAAAAGAATATCGCGTAACAAACATACAAAAAAACTTTTTAGAAGTCCGTTAAAAAGGAGTATTTTGCAGGGAATTCGAGGTTCCGTCCCGTCATTTCCCTGGTCAGACGCACGTGTGGCGCGTGGCCGGCTGGTTGCAGCGCGGCAGGCTGCGCGCCAGGGAGGAGCTGTACTGCCACGTGGCGAGGGCTCTGGCGCTGATCGTCGTGGTGGCTAGGGACAGGCTGCTGCGGGACGAACCGATCTCTGTTATAGCTGGGGCTAAAGCGTTCTTGGATGGACTTCATAGGTATTAAATAAGTTCACATTTCAAGGATCGTCATGCTCGCTTAAATGTCTTTGCTTGTGGCCCTAATTCACCTGAATTCAAATTCGAATTCATTTATTAATTTAGGTAACATAATGTACACTTATGAATTGAATTTGCGAAGTTATATTTAATTGTTTCCAGGCTTTTAGACTTGGCATTTGGTATGCCGTCCTTAGAAGCGCGAGATCTTGATAAAAAAATACGCGAAGAACGTTCTCGATATTTAGTAGCTGAACTAATATGCAAGGTGAGTAGACTTACAACTTTGTTTTATAGTTTGGGATGCCACAATGATTATTTTTTTTTAGTTTATGATTTGACTATGTTTTATTTATTCATCTATCTATTGCCAGGGCACCAATAGCGCGGAAATATTTCTATATTCTCTCCTGAACGCGAACAATTTTTGAGCTGCGTGCATTTTTCACTGCAATATTTTTTTTATATTTAGTTAAAATATATTTTTAGTATTATAGTATAGAATACTTTTCACGGTTTTCCATCTATGAACAGTAGTTCGTTACCCGATCGGAATATGATATTCCTCCCACTCGTTCAATGCCCGAAGTTACCAAACGTGGTTAAAAGACGTGCTTACAGAAAATTATAATCATACCGACCCGGTGGGATTCGAATCCGCGACCCATCGATGCGCTCGGCAGGTGACGGCTCTATATAACATTTGTCTATAGCCGGAGAATCAAGAAGACATAGCAGCGCTCGCGGCGTGGGTCACGCGCGCGATGCGTCGCGCCGCGTCGGAGAAGACGGACGCGCGGGACGTGCATCGAGCTGCGCCCAAAGTGCCCTACATCTACACCACGCCGCAGAGGACGCAGGTAAAAAATGCACATCGGGCTAAAGAGGGAGACAGTCGGCTAGTTTCGTGTTCGTAGAGCGCTGTCTTTGTCGCACGGTGATGCGGGGTATGTGCCCCGAGCTGCGCCGAGAGTGCCCTACATCTACACCACGCAGAGGACGCAGGTAGGAAAACACCAACCGTCGGTAAATTATGCACCGTCTTTGTCGCACTGTGATGCGCGAGACCTACCCGCGTCGAGAGTGCCTACATTTACACCACGCCGCAGAGGACGCAGCAAGGAGAACTACAACCGCCGGTAAATTATGCACCTCGGGTTAAAGAGGGAGACAGTCGGCTAGTTTCGTCTTCGTAGAGCGCTGTCTTTGTCGCACGGTGACGCGCGAGACTTACCTATTTACCCGCGCCGAGAGTGAGGTAAGTAAGTTAAGAAAACTACACCAACCGCAGATATATAATTCACATACTGCCTAAGATATTTATTAGAAAAGTAGCTAAATGTTAATCTAAGCTAATGGTAGGTACTTATAACGTTCTTATTTTTATTTTTTGTATGTAACTGTCACATGACAGTAATACTTTCAAGTAAACCTTAATGTTTATCAGAGTTTAAGTATTCGGTTATAAGATTAACCCCGTAACCTTGAGCTAGAAGACTACGCGGTAACTACTGGCAAAAACTAGCTACATCTAATAAAATTACTTTGGAGAAGATGGTGCCTATAATGGTTTATTTATTTAACTTTATTTTTTAAGTAGGCTAATAAATAATAATGATCACATTCCAGGTGGATTTGCGGCTGTACAGACGCGACCTATTGCGGCGCGCGGCCTCCTCCCTGCAAGCGATACTAGAGCGCGAGTCTCGCGGCTGGTTCCTCCACTTCCGCGAGAAGAAGGCCGCTCACCTCGCCAGCCAGAAAGTGCCCATCAAGGATATTGAAGAGGTTTGCGCCCGAATTTCCTTTGTTTACCGGCCTAAACGAGTGTTCTGTAAACTAACTTGACTTTGTGTACGCGACTGTATTATAGGTCCGTTCAGAATATGTACGCCACTATATAATAATAGGTCTGTTCACATTCATGTGTGCGACTGTACGAGACGATATGGGTCTGCGTTAAGCTAGCAAGTTATAAATACGACTGTCCAAAAATAATTCGAGAATGCAGTTAAGGATATTAGGAAAAAATATTATAATATTGTCTTTTATTAACGCGAGTATCACACATTTAAATAAAATACTGTATACCGGATTAAAACGCGATTTATTGTTTAAATTATTTATCCCGACGTTTCGGATGCTTTTCAGCAACCGTGGTCGCGGGAGACTGAAAGATGACAGTTGTCTTATATTTGAAATGTCACAAAGTTGCCATATTTAATTCAATTAAATTAAAAAATAATCTATTAATTTAGGTAACACAATGTACATCTATGAACGTCAATAAAAAATAATACATATTAAATTACTAATATTACTAATATTAAATGCTTCTAATTTTACATTTACTACCAGTTCACAAATCAAGGGCGTAGAGCGGACGAGAAGAACTGGCAAGAAACTCGCCGCCACTCTTTTTAATCGCCAAGTTTTTGTTTTACAATTATTACATATTAACGCCATCTATTCCTACGGAGTTGATATTTACTGTAATTTTCTATATTATGACAATATTGACTAACGGTGTCCTCTTGTTTTTTAGTATGTTTGATTTGGGGCTTTAGATTTTTAATAACTGGATCCCAGGTGTTGGAAAGTCTCAAACCATCTTCTCTATTGAAGTTAGGATGTTTTTTAATTTCAATAGCCTCACGTACTAGTCTGGGAAAGAATCTACTTTCTTTAGCAAGGATTTTTGGTTGGTCGAAACGTATGTAATGGTTTGGTTTATCCAGAGTGTGTTCACATACTGCTGATTTAGAGTGACGTCTGTTTTTGATATCCGCAATGTGTTCCTTAAGTCGGTTTGAAATGCTACGTTTAGTTTGCCCAATGTAGGATAAACCACAGTCACAATCCAGTTTATATACACCTGAATCTTGCAAAGGAATATTACTTTTTATTGGTCTCAAGAACTGTTGAATCTTCTTGTGTGGCTTGAAAACTGTATTAATAGAAGCTCGTTTTAAGATTCTTCCAATCCTGTCTGTAACACCCTTCACATAAGGCAGGTAGGCTGGTTGACGTTGTACTGTTTGTGGTTTATTCCTGTTTCTGTGATGCTGTGGAGGCACCCGCAGCTTGTTGTCACGGAGTACTTGCTTAACATGCTGCAGTTCCCCGTTGAGGTGGGCAGCATCACAGAGGCGGTGGGCTCTCTGAAACAAACATACACCGACAGAAGAGAGTTGGCAAGGGTGGTGGTGGGAATCACCATTGAGGTACTTATCAGTATGGGTTATTTTTCTAAACACAGTATGGCCAAGTGTACCATCCCCTCCCCGAACCACTAAAATGTCTAGAAAGGCCAGTGAGTTATTATTCTCCTTCTCCATAGTGAATTTAATGTTACTATGTATGGAGTTAAGGTGGTCTAGAAATACAGATATGTGTTCCGTGGGCAGAATAGTAAAGGTATCGTCTACATATCGCTTGTAAAGCCTCGGTTTAACCGGGCTTGTGGCCAGGGCTCTTTCTTCGAAGTCCTCCATGAAAGTTCATGGAGGACTTCATGGAGGACTTCGAAGAAAGAGCCCTGGCCACAAGCCCGGTTAAACCGAGGCTTTACAAGCGATATGTAGACGATACCTTTACTATTCTGCCCACGGAACACATATCTGTATTTCTAGACCACCTTAACTCCATACATAGTAACATTAAATTCACTATGGAGAAGGAGAATAATAACTCACTGGCCTTTCTAGACATTTTAGTGGTTCGGGGAGGGGATGGTACACTTGGCCATACTGTGTTTAGAAAAATAACCCATACTGATAAGTACCTCAATGGTGATTCCCACCACCACCCTTGCCAACTCTCTTCTGTCGGTGTATGTTTGTTTCAGAGAGCCCACCGCCTCTGTGATGCTGCCCACCTCAACGGGGAACTGCAGCATGTTAAGCAAGTACTCCGTGACAACAAGCTGCGGGTGCCTCCACAGCATCACAGAAACAGGAATAAACCACAAACAGTACAACGTCAACCAGCCTACCTGCCTTATGTGAAGGGTGTTACAGACAGGATTGGAAGAATCTTAAAACGAGCTTCTATTAATACAGTTTTCAAGCCACACAAGAAGATTCAACAGTTCTTGAGACCAATAAAAAGTAATATTCCTTTGCAAGATTCAGGTGTATATAAACTGGATTGTGACTGTGGTTTATCCTACATTGGGCAAACTAAACGTAGCATTTCAAACCGACTTAAGGAACACATTGCGGATATCAAAAACAGACGTCACTCTAAATCAGCAGTATGTGAACACACTCTGGATAAACCAAACCATTACATACGTTTCGACCAACCAAAAATCCTTGCTAAAGAAAGTAGATTCTTTCCCAGACTAGTACGTGAGGCTATTGAAATTAAAAAACATCCTAACTTCAATAGAGAAGATGGTTTGAGACTTTCCAACACCTGGGATCCAGTTATTAAAAATCTAAAGCCCCAAATCAAACATACTAAAAAACAAGAGGACACCGTTAGTCAATATTGTCATAATATAGAAAATTACAGTAAATATCAACTCCGTAGGAATAGATGGCGTTAATATGTAATAATTGTAAAACAAAAACTTGGCGATTAAAAAGAGTGGCGGCGAGTTTCTTGCCAGTTCTTCTCGTCCGCTCTACGCCCTTGATTTGTGAACTGGTAGTAAATGTAAAATTAGAAGCATTTAATATTAGTAATATTAGTAATTTAATATGTATTATTTTTTATTGACGTTCATAGATGTACATTGTGTTACCTAAATTAATAGATTATTTTTTAATTTAATTGAATTAAATATGGCAACTTTGTGACATTTCAAATATAAGACAACTGTCATCTTTCAGTCTCCCGCGACCACGGTTGCTGAAAAGCATCCGAAACGTCGGGATAAATAATTTAAACAATAAATCGCGTTTTAATCCGGTATACAGTATTTTATTTAAAAATATTATATTTTATCAATATATTTTTTGTTATTTATTTAATTAACAATCATACAGCCTTATACAAATATATTGATTTCTATTCGTTATTTATTTTTTAAAATAATTATAGTTTTCAAAGAGTAAGTAATTTATACTGTCTCTCGTCGGCAGTACTAGTTTTGACAATTCAATAGTGCTTGTAAAATAAGTGAATAAAGTTTTATTTTATTTCAACATAGTACGCAATGAAAATAATTTATTTTCTTAATTTTCCCCACGAATTAGTGTTATGGAGTGATATAGTTGGAGGAAATATTAATAAAAACGTCTCTTCGTTCAATTCCAGGAGGTGTCCACCGCCGCAATGCACGAGTACGTGTCTCGCGTGTGCGCGGCCGTGATGTCGAGCGCGCAGCTGGCCGAGCTGGGGCCCGCCGTGCCCGAGCTGCTCGCCGACCAGCTGCGCGCCGCCGCCGCCATCGATAGGTTAGGTTAGCCGTGTGCGCGACTGTACACAGGTGGAGCGATGTGTGCGACTGTACACTGACGGAGAAATATGCGTGATAAGTTTGCGCGATTATACATAGGTCACAGGTGTAGCGATGGGACTGTATATAGGTGTAGCGATGTGTGCGCTACAGTACACTAATATTGAAATGTCTACGCGACTGTACATAGGATTAGCGATATGTACATAGGATGGCGCTTTGGTCGCCCTTTGCACAATTAATTTTACGTTTAGTTCAATAAGATTTTTAAAATTAGGGACCATCCATAAGTTACGTCACACGTTGAGAGGGTAGGGGATCGACAAAATGTGACAAGGGTCTGGCAATCTACAAAAATAAAATAAGTTCTTGTCGTTTAGACTGTCATGTTTTTTTATATATTTGGTTTTATCATTAATTGTTAATATTAATAGATACCACATGCAATGAATGATACCTAATACAAAAATAAAGGAGAAAAACGTATTCTTTTTTAAATTGCTAACAATCAGCCGTAAGTCAGATAGCCGCCTTTGATTCTATACGACTCAAATGTGACCAACTGTGACAAGGACGGGATCAAAAAATTTCGAAATTAGTGTGAAGTACTTTATGGATGACCCTTTATATAGGTATGAATTTTTGTGCAATAAAGCATTAATTCATTCATTCAAGAGTATCCTACATCTATATACAGTTGTGGTCATATAATTAAGAACGCTTACATGAAGACAACATTTTTTACAAACAGCCTCGCAAAACATAACGCATTTACGTTCTTTTATTTTTTATGGTATTGCAAAATATTGCCATACTATTTGTACATTCATTATGCACATGAGTAATTTAAAAAAAAACCAGATATGTTTTATAGAGTACATAAATGTAGTACCTGAACGTAGGTCGCACCCCTACTGACTGGTCACATAATTAAGAACGCTGAATAATTTTATAGATTTTTGAAATTTTTATAAAAAAAACTTTTGTTCTTTGTCACCTTTAGTATAACTTTGGAACCATTAATTGTTGCAAAAATAATAAATCGTGCTTATTTCCTATAAAACAATGGGAAAAGTTAAAGTTGTGATAGGTCTAGAATAAGATAGTTATAAAACTTCGTAAGAACAACTGGTCGTATAAAAAAATAGCAGACCATCTTCAGTGCTCAAATACCATGGTTTTTCATGCTGTTAAGCATTTTAGAACATATGAAACTATTTCAAATAAACCGCGTTGGTTTAAAAAGAGGAAGACATCTCCTCGAGGGGATAGAAAGATAGTTCGTTTGGCCAAGCAGTTTTCATTTAAAGGGTCCAATGAGATAAAAACAAGATTTTTTTGGCGAAAGCAACCTCTGGGCAACCTCGACACGCACGGCACGAAGGCGTTTGGTAGAAGAAAGTCTATTCGAAAGGATAGCGTGGAAGATACCCATGTTGACACCGCGCCTTAGACATGCTCGTCTTGAATTTGCAATAAGATATGAGAACTGGACAGTCAGACAATGGAAAAATATCCTTTTCTCTGATGAAACTAAAACAAATAGAGTTTTCTGTGATACAACCGATGCGTCATACGCCCTTCGAATAAAGCATTTGACCCTCAGTTCAGAAAAGTAACGTTGAAGCATGCCGGTGCAGACGTGAAAAATTGGGGGTGCTTTTCTGGCCAGGGAGTCGGACCTGTTAGGCTCATAGAAGGAAACACGGATCAATTCCATTACAAAACTATACCAGAGTAAGCAATGTTACCCTATGCTGAGGACGTTCTTCCTGTCATTTGGACATTTCAGCACGACGATGACCCTAAGCATACTGCACACAGTAAAGGAATTCCTCGACTCACAATTTGTTTTTGTCTTAGAGTGGTCATCTTATAGTCCGGATTTTAATCCAATTGAGAACATTTAGTGTGAGGTTAAGAAAAGGGTGTCATATAGGCAATGTAGCAGTTTAAGAGAACTATACGCGGAAATTTTTAGAAGAATGGAACTCTACTTCTGTTGAAAAATTTCAAAAAATGAGAGTCAATCATGTCGATATCAAAAGCTGTGGATATGCTACTAATTATTATTAATTTTAGGCTTAAAAGGTATTCATTTGCCCTCTGTATCGCAAGTGATCCTTTATAGTGTAATTTCAATAACTAAAATTTCATTTGATACAATTTAATCGAATAGCTTATGGGTCGTTCTTAATTATTTGTCCAGTTTCGTTTCTATGTAAATTTTTACTATTTTTATTAAATGTACATAAGTCAAAAAATCTGCATGTTTTTTATATCTTTTTTCGTAATTTAGTGAGCTTTTTTCATGTGCCTTTTCCGTAATTCAACAAATAACTTCTGGGTAGTATCTAAAACAAAAATATTACACGTTTGATAAGAAATTCTCTGAAACTAAAAATCGTTCTTAATTATATGACCACAACTGTATATATAAAAATAAAATGCCGCATGTATGTACTCGCATCACTTGAGAACGGCTGGACCGATTGAGCTAAATTTTTTTTGTTGTCTTCAGAATTTTTAGGAGAAGGTTTGTATGTAAAAAAATTTTTGAAAAATCTTACGAAATCCCTTTCTTCATTATAAAATAAATTAGATTCGGAACTCCACCATCTTGACAGCTCACGTCATGCATTCTTAGCTTTTTTGGAATAACAGATGTCCACTGCAAATCAGTGACATATTAGACAATTATAGTGGGTAAATGGGCATATTCAAATTTAAGAATAATTATATAATTTCGAAGCCAAAATTGTGGCAGAACAACGTCTGCGGGGTCCACTAGTTTAATATAGAAATATAACATTACAGAGCTCAAGAAGGCGTCCGTCGCAAGCTAGAAGCGGGTCTAGCGATGGCCGAGGCTCGCATCCGCGCGTCTCACCCCATACTGTCGCGCGCGGACGGCTGGCGCAAGGAGAAACTCGCCCTTGCTGCCCACAGGTTAAGGGATGAATTGCGATGGACCGGCTTGGAGGACGCGGCGGCCGCGATGCAGGCGCACAAGCTGCTCCAACATCGATACTTCTTGCTCAGAGATCTGACCTTCTTAAGGGACAGGGAGCCGCTGCTTATGAAGGTATGCAAAATAAGACTTTTTTTCCTGATAGAAATTTCAAACTCAAGCATTTATTCCACAAATAACCTTCAATTAATGTACTATATTAATAGAGTAAAAATATCTGGTCATGCGGAAGGGTAGCACACTCAGCATACGCTTCGCCGACAATATTTGTCGACGGAGCGCCGGTTTTCAGTTTGCTCCCGGGGCGACCTCTGGACTATCAGCTATTGTACAAATGAAATCTATAGAAACACAAAAAAAGAGTGAGTTTCGTATTGTGTGACATAGAAATATCGATTCTGTTGAAGAGTAGAGGCCCGCAGCCGGTCTTTCTACATCAGAATAAATATTTCTTAATCTTATTTAAAAGATAAAATGCGTTATGAAGTCGATATACGAGCAAGAGTTTTGACGAGCTCGTGACATATTGCGCGTTTCGGTTTCTATGTATTTCGGAATGCTCGAAGTAAAAAGTAGGTCGACAGCGCCACATTAAATGATGTCACATCAAGTGAACCTCATGCTCACGTCGATATCTATAATTAAAAAATGAGGTTTATTTGGAAATAAGTGATATGTATAACAATCGCTGTACAGTTCAATTATTGATCCGATATATGTTTCCCCTTTTACAGGAACTGCGTGCGGCCAAAACACCAACGCGGGAGTTCTCGTGGGCGACTCGCATCTGGCTGCCGCGGAACTGGGCGGTGGTGCGCCACTTCCGAGGCCGCTCGGAGCGCATCCCGACCGTGATCAGCTCGCGCGCCACCAACATAGTCACCCCCCGGTCGGACCCCTCGCAGCCCGTGTTCCTGGCGGACCGGGAGGCGGTCGCCGTCACCACCACCCGCTGGCCGGGATGGCGGCTGCTCAACTTGGCGCACAGGTGATCAAAAATCAAAATCAAAAGTTTTTTATTTCAAATAGGCCTTTGCAGGCTCTTATGAAACGTCTAGTTGCACGGTTCCAAAAAGTGGGTCTCATGGAGAAGAACCGGCAAGAAACTCCATGGACACTCTTTTGGTGAGCAGATGATATGAGAGTGGCTGGTGGAACATGAACCTGAGTGCAACAAAACAGACCTGATATTGTCTTGTATTAACGCGAGTATCACACATTTAAATAAAATACTGTATACCGGATTAAAACGCGATTTATTATTTCAAAAATCAGACAGCTGTAATTTATCTGTCTGTCCGTGACCACGGTTGCTGAATAACATCCGAAACGTCGGAATAAATAATTTAAACAATATAAGTAATAAAACACGTTTTAATCCGGTATCTAGTATTTTCCAGAATTTACCAGGAGGCAGGAAGTACGAGGGAAATAGTAACTAGAAATTTCAAATTACTAAATACAACTAGAATTCAATTCAATTATTCATAATTTTTATTAAAAACAATAATAATAATAATTAACATTAATATTCTCTTTTACCGTATTTGATCGAGAAATTCTTATTTCATACATTTTCCTTCGATGTAATTGTATTATTGTATATATTTGTATAGATATTATATTACGCCTTACTTAACTCAAGTTAAGTTTGCGTCACAAAAAAATCTTTTTAAACGAGCAAACGGATAAATTACAAATTTTAGAAAGCCAATATATATGTAAACCTAAAATGTATTCTGATAGCGCGATCCAGCACCTAACAGCGCCATCTATTGTATATTTTACGTACTATATAACTAAGCTCTAAACAAATCACTTCTCAATTCTAGCTCAATATAGAGTAATAACGTTACAGAACATGGTGTTGGACGTGGAATATAATGTTTCTGTTGGGCGTGATGGTGCCGTGGTGTTCACCGCTTTCTCTGCGCACCCTGCTCTGTGTCAAACCGTTTGTGCCTGACTTGGAATTATCACAGGTAATTATACCAACTTTGATTAACTTATTCCGTGTTCTCTGCGTACCCCAATGGGGAAAAGGCGTAATGTATATGTATGTAACAACTTAGAGTTCCCAATTCCACCCCTTTAAGGGATAAATTCGGTGGGGAATTCCGGAATCCAAGGGAAGTTGCACCATAGGTCTAAAAAATACTTTTGTACCTATATTGATGATATGGAGCAGTAAACAGATTTTGAACAAAACAAATATGTATGTATTATTATTATTATAAAGATTTTATGGTCTGGTAAGGAGACCTTTAAGCCAAGTCTTATTTTCATGCACTATTTTTCAGTTATTTTTGATTTTTATAGTTGTATTTAGTTAATAAAAGTTAATATGAAGTTTTGTTTAGTTTAGTTTATTGATGTACTTGGAAGAGCTTAGCTACCCACAACACAGAGAATCCTAGTGTGGGAGCATAATCCCGGGTTGGCCCCAACGTGCCGGTTGGCGACCGGATGAGAGGTCCCGTTGGCAATATCCGGGGGGTTCCGGGCGTCCCCGCAGTCTCCAAACTAGTTTCCCATCAGTGCAGTGTCTGAGTACATTAGGGTGGTTCTATTCGTAAGGTCTCAACCAACTGCCATTTTTTACCCAAAGCCTATTAAATTCTTACTTAATATGAAAAAGTCCAATAAAAGTAGCAAGTCTGGACAGCGGCTGCACGACCTCTCACTGAAAGTGCACCTCAGTAACATTCGAGGTCTGCACTCTAATCTCCAGTCAGTCCATCATCACCTAGAGACTGAAAGGCCTCACTTGCTATTTCTAACTGAGACGCAAATAAGATGCCCGGATGACGCTTCATACCTAACGTATCCAGGATACTCTCTTGAACACAAATTCCACCCCAAAGCCGGCTCGTGTGTATATGTACGCGACGACATCTGTGTTCAGCGCTTCCGTCATCTTGAAGAGACCTTTCTCTATTTTGTGGATTTTGGTGGATTTGGGTGTCGACAAAATCGTCTACGCTTGTGTTTACCGATCACACACTGGCAACCCTGAGACTACTAAGTTATTTAACTACCTCAGCGAAGTGGCAGATATTGTTCAGTTTCAGTATCCGAGCGCTCAACTTGTCTTCTTGGGAGATTTCAATGCATGTCATGAGGATTGGTTATTCCCGTTTCTGAAGACCGACTTTGCTGGTAGAGAGGCCTTTAATTTTGCAACTGCTCTTAACCTCTCCCAACTTGTCACTGAAGCAACTCGAATACCGGATATTGTTCATCACACTGCCAACTGCCTCGACCTTCTGTTAACAACAGATCCAGACCGATACGTGGTAACGGTTGCTGCCCCACTCGGTACATCCGACCACTGTCTGGTGAAATCTGTGTCGACATACTCTCCTCCAGACGACTCGGTGAAGGGTACGAGGAGAATGTGGCGATACAAGTTAGCAGACTGGGATGAGATGCGGCATTTTTATGCATCTTTTCCTTGGCGGCAGGTTTGTTTTTCCTCCACCGACCCGTCGAGCTGCGCTGATTCTGTTGTCGACGTGATACGTCTGGGTATGGAATATTTCATCCCGTATTCAGATGTATCAGTTGACAATAAAGCACGACCTTGGTTTAATGCTTCGTGTGCTCATGCTGAAATGATTAAGCAAAATGCATACAAAGCCTGGGTCGATGCTCGCTGCTGCAAATCTCCGGATATTGGTGCTAAAAAGAAAATATTTAACAAAGCTGCCAAGTCATGTAAGAAGGCATTAAAAAGAGCTCGATTCGATCATATACAGCGAATTGGGGAAAGGCTAGCATCTCACCCTGCGGGTAGCAAATCATTCTGGTCACTTGCCAAAGCTATAGAATCGAACTTTTCTCGCCCTTCGCTACCGCCGCTGATAAAACCTGACGGAACACTGGCTCACACCGCTAAGGAGAAGGCTAACATTTTTGCCACTCTTTTTGCGAATAATTCTCGTCTAGACTCCGCGAACCGAACTCCACCCTGCATACCTCAACAAAAATATCTTATGCCTGAAGTTCGCATAACGCAAAAAGTTGTTTTAAAAGAGTTACGTAGCCTAGATGTGAATAAAGCCAGTGGACCTGACGGAATACCAGCAGTAGTTCTCAAGACCTGTGCAGCCGAGTTATCTCCTGTTCTGACACGTCTATTCCGTCTATCATTTAATTCAGGGATTGTTCCTAAAGCCTGGAAGCTTGCTAACGTACAGCCCATACCAAAAAAGGGAACTCGTGCAGACCCCTCAAACTATCGACCGATTTCAATAACCTCCATACTCTGCAAGACTATGGAGCGTATATTGAATTATCGGCTCCTCGCGTACCTAGAAGCCAACGACCTTTTAAGCGACCGACAGTACGGTTTTCGCCAAAAAAGGTCGACTGGCGATCTTCTAGTGCACGCCACACACCTATGGGGAGAAGCCATCGAGAATCACGGGGAAGCGCTTGCCGTCTCCCTTGATATCTCGAAGGCTTTCGATAAAGTCTGGCACGAAAGCCTTCTTAGCAAGCTTCCTTCATACGGGATAACCCCTTTCCTCACGGCTTGGATAAAAGACTTCCTGAGCGAACGATCGATTCGAGTGGTGGTTGACGGCTGCTCATCAGATCAAATGGCTATTAATGCCGGGGTACCTCAGGGGTCAGTTCTCTCCGCAACGCTGTTTCTGTTACATATAAATGATATGCTCCGACCCAATATATTCAGTTATGCAGACGACAGCACAGTTGCGGAGTCATACTTATCTAACACTCGTGCTTCAAAGGAACAAATAATGGTAGAACGGAAAGCTATGGTCGATCGAATAAACAGTACCCTGCGTGACGTGTCTGATTGGGGCGACGCCAACTTGGTGCAGTTCAACGCTGCCAAGACTCAGGCGTGTCTTTTTACCGCCAAACGGAGCACTTTTGACCACACTCCATCTTTCCAGAATGTAACTGTGGAAATCACCGACCATCTGGAGTTGCTGGGTGTCACCTTGTCACCGACTCTCAACTTTGGAAGGTTCATAGCATCCAAAGCCCAACTTGCTGCGAAGAAACTAGGCATATTAGCGAAGGTCAGGCAGTACTTCACACCTAGGCAGCTTTTAAATCTATATCAAGCTCAAGTCCGTTCATGTGTGGAGTACTGCTCTCACCTTTGGGCAGGTTCTGCCAAATCTCACCTTGGGGCTCTGGATGCAATTGAAAGACGTGCCAAACGCTTAATAGACGACTCAGTCATTGTAGATCGTCGACTATTACCTCTTGAACACCGGCGAAAAGTGGCCAGTCTATCGGTCTTCTACAGGTTGCATTCTGGTGAATGTGCATCCGAGCTGCACCAACTAATTCCACCATCTCCATTTCATCACCGGACATCCAGACGCACGGCGGGGTTCCATCCTTACCTAGTGGAGATACCACATGTTCGCACAGGGCGCTTCGCTTCCTCTTTTTTATTGCGAACCGCTAAGGACTGGAACTCTCTCCCTGCGTCTGTCTTTCCTGAGCAATACAACATGGCTCTTTTTAAGTCTCGAATTAATAGGCATCTCCTAGGTAAGCGTGTCTTAACATCATAGCCCGCATCAGCACTTTCCATCAGGTGAGATGGCGGGCAAACGCTTACCTATTCTAGAATAAAAAAAAAAAAAAAAAAAAAAAAAAGCTAGGGTCACACTAATTTTTACTATGTAATGTGTTTTTGGGACACATAAATCTTTTTATTTTATTATTAATTTTATCATTTTCATTTTTCACTACGTATTTCACGTTTTCCCGCTTGTTCATCACCTTTCAATATGTATGTATTACTAGCGACTCGCCCCGGCATCGCACGGATCAAAAAAAGTAAAGCAATTAAAAAATAGGGGTTGGTGGTAGAAGAGTGAAAATATAGGGTTGTATGTATTTTTTAATATCACATAATAAAAAAATAAAAATAAAAATATACAAAATAATAAAAAAAAATATGGGATGGACACCCCTTATCACTTAGGGGTTTCAAGGATAGATAGTAGCCGATTCTCAGACTTACAGAATATGCATAAAAAATTTCATACGAATCGGTTGAGCCGTTTCGGAGGGATATGGGAACGAACACGAGACTTTTATATGTTAGATTATCGCGGATCCTCTTAAATGACGGCTTCGTGAGACCAAGTCCATGTCTGCTCAGTACGTACTTCAAAAAATAATATGAAGAATATGATTTCAAAACTATTTCCTTTTCCTTTTTTGGATTTATTTATATTATTTAAATATTTATGATCATCGCAGGTGAATGGAACATTGTTCCCGAAGCGAAGCAGCGAGACGCAGACGATGTGGTCGCGGCTGTTACAGCTGTGGCGGCATGTCTCTAAAGAACGGACGAGATTTGAAACTGAACCAGATACAGGTATTTGAAATCAAATTATCATTTATTCATTTAGGTAACACAATGTATACTATCAGTTCTCAAATCAAGGGCGTAGAACGGACGAGAAGAACTGGCAATAAACTCGCCGCCACTCTTTAATCGCCAAGTTTTTCGTTTTACAATATTTTTTGTAAGGAGCTGCAACCATTACACCAAGTTCCACATGACATCTTGAAATAAATGACTATAATTATAAAAAAAAATGTTCTCTATCATTAGTAGGCATGGTGAAATATTCGTTTTCGTTTATTTATTTTATTTAGAACTAAAAAATACAACAATAATAAAATTCTTCGAAATAACTTAAATGTAAAAGAGGAAAGATTTGTATTTTTGTATGTTATGAATAAACTCAAAAACTACTGGACCGATTTTGATTCTTTCACCAATAGAAAGCTACATTATCAGTAATATAGGCTACTTTTTGTGTATATTACATCTAAATTACTCCCGTGTATTTCTAGTCTAACATAAAAATAAAAACATACTTTCCCATTGGGGTAGGCAGAGATCACGGAATTCCATATGCTCCGATCCTTACATACCACTTTCGCTTCTTCTACTTTCATCAATGCCTTCATACACACTCGTCGGTAAAAAAAAAAATATCTATGTCTATTTGCACAGGCCTGCTCGGCAAAGGGCTAGCGCGGCAAGCGAACAGGGCGTGGAACTACGGCGTGGTCGGCGGGCTGGGGTCGCTGGCGCTGCTGCTGCTGTTCCCGCTGGCGGCGCTGCTCGCGAGCGCGGCGGCGCTGGCGGTCGCGCTGTCGGTGCCGCTGTGGATGCCGGCGCTGGCGCTGGCCGTGCACGCCGGCAACGCGCTGCTCTACGAGACCGACTGCCCGGACCCGGCGCGGCTCAATAGGTGGGGAAAATGGCGGGAAGTAACGTAAGACATAATTATGGAGGGTAGAGAACAGGAGGACTATCTCTGTGTATGAAAAGTGTCCGTCGAAATGTGTTAAATTAGGGTGGCGCTACAATCGCATCAGGGTAAATTTTAAAAACCACGCCAAAAGTATGGATGTTAATTTCAAATCAAATCAAATCAAAAACACTTTATTGAACACCACACGTGAAAATAATAAAAATATACAAAAAGTCAAAGTGAGTAGCATACAAAAGGCGGCCTTATCGCTGAGAAGCGATCTCTTCCAGGCAACCAGAGAAATTAAAATATTAAATAAACATAACATGGATTAGGGTAGTGCTCTAAAAAGAAAACATACAAATAAGAAAAGAGATAAAGTACAAGAGATAAGAAACAAGTCATAATAAGTGAACTAAAAGAATAATAATAATAATAATTTGTTAGTTAACTTAAAAAATAATAGTAAGGAATCGTTAATAAATATTTTATAAAATATATACAACTTTTTACGACACAAATTTTGCCCATTATTGTTCTATTATTTTAAAAAGTTGACTACTTGAGTCAAAAATACCATACACTGTTGCGCGGCGAGCGCCATTCTGGAAGGTTTATGAAAGATAATAGATAGATAGAAAGATATAAGGAAAATATAACGAAAGACTAGGCGGTATGGTCGAAAGACTTTAGCTTGCCCTATGGGCGAAAATAATAATAATCAATAGGTGGGTGTCTGTTAGACAATTGACAGTTGACAGTGACAGTTGACATGCTTTGTTTTTCTTTTTAGCCAAAAAAAATGAAAGGCGGGAAAACAAGTGAAATGCGTACCTGTGTAGTATTGAAAAGTTATAAAATGAATACTTATTCAATTGAAAAATAGTGCACGAAAATGAGATTTTGCTTAAAGGTCTCGTTACCAGAAGGGTGAGCATGAACGACTATCGACAAAGTATTCGAATCGTCCATCTGTCAGTTGTATGAGAAATCATTTCAAATTTCATACAAATGACAGCTCGACGATACGAATACTTTTTCGATAGTTGTTCGTGCTCACCCCTCAGGCCATAAATTCTTTATAATAATAGCCAAATACTTTTTAGTCATGTTTAATCATTTCTAGTGTAATAATTCAATTACACTAGAAATGACTATATCCTTATGTATAAATAAATTATTTTAAAAACAATCAATTTACAATAATTTTCATTTGAGCGTGTTATTAGAAATACCTAAATGAAAAGCGACACTGCTTTGTGAGCGAATACATTGGGGTCAGTTGCGTTGATTATTACTACGGTTATGAATAAGGGTAATTGTTTTCCATGTGTCAGATGGTTCGTGCTACTGGAAGTGTTGTTGTGGCGGATCGCAGTACTGGGCTTGCTGCAGCCAGTCCTCGCCATTATAGTTGCTGTGATACTATGTCCTGTCGCCGCCTTCATACTGCTTGTCGGTGAGTTGCTCTTAGTAAAAATAATACAAATCTATATATATAAAAGAGATTTCCACCTATATAGTCACTCATCACGATATCTCTGGAACCATAAGGCTTAGCGACTCGAAATATGGTAAGTATATTCCTTTCGCCGAGTAGAGGTCAGCTAAGAACGGATTTTACGAAATTCAACCCACAAGGGGGGTTGCGGGGGCAATTGCTAGTACATAATATAACAATTGACGAATTTGTTCAATATAATAATTTATCCAGGTTAAACTAAAATTAGAACTTATTGTTAATATTAACGAAAACTTATTACAATTATTTTTAAGTATAAAACAAAACCAACTTCAAAACTACAGCTACATTCCGTTAAACTAAAAAGTAAACAATAATGTTTTAATTACTTCAAAGCATTATTTATTATCAGCTATTTTTGAAGTCGGTGCCACCCAACCATAGAGCAACACGGGCCACCGGCGAACCGGAGGGGAGTAGCCATACGCAGGCGTTCCCCTCTGTCAAAGTACAAGTCCAAATGGTCCTATGCGTACAATAAAACTAGTTGTAGCCACACTTTTCACTAGACTAAATCCAGATGCGCGACTGAATCGACCTCCTAAAAAAATGCCGAATTGTTTGTGTTTCTTGTTGCCAAAAAATATCTGCCACGTCAAATTTACAAAAAGATAGCGTTATCTTTCATATGTAGGTATTTTTTAATCATATTATTACTATTTACTTCTTTAAAACTTAAAAAATTACAATATTATCGGTCGTGTTGTTTCGGATTTTTTTACCAACACAGTGGTAAAAAAATCCGAAACAACACGACCTTATAGGGGCTCATACAATACACGGATCTGTCGAGCGACTGAACTGAGTTTATTTCCGAGAAGTCGCTGTCACCGAGCGATAGTGTTGTTGTCGGATTGTTTTAAGTTATCGAAAAAAAATGGCAAAGGAGTCTTCTATACAGAGACAGTTTTGAGATTAAATTTTCTGATTCAAATATTATATTGTGATAATATAGTTATATTGTTAAAATATAATATAATACTTACGCGAGTTAGCACATTTATTAAAATCACTTAGTGTAAACTTCAACCGTAATGTTTTTTTTATTTCCTAAAAATCCAAAGGATATGGAAAATTATGTAACCCAAATTTAATAATTGCGATATGATCTAGAAAAATGACATATTTTTAATATAAAAAATCAGCTCAATTCTCAATCTGGGAGATGAGAAATATGAGAAATATAGTTTTCCTGAGATTCTCGATTAATCGATTACACAATCACAAAAAAAAACCTTTGGACAAGGTAACTAACTCAAAAGTAATTAAATGCACTTTAAATACAATATATGGCATATAATTACAGTTATGTTATTAAATAAAATATAAATTATTAATTAAAGAAAATTAATATACATAATTATCGATTTTTTATTTTAGTCTGTCATTAACATGCCGCATGACAGTTGTTTACTCTGTGCTAATTCGTTTCGTGTTTTCAACGTTTTGAGTCTGAGTGCTTTCCCGATTGTAGTCATTTAGGAATTGTTACGATTTGACAACTACAAATATCATTGGTCACAGATTTATGATATATTTATGTCAGTTATTGATTGTAACATAACCTTACTTTTACTACTTAAAACTCTAATAACTCGGCTCTCAGATTGTCAAAACTAATAGAATTTTCATCGAAGGACTGTTAAGGTTGAACAAGTCGCGGGCTCGAACTCACTGGTGGGCGTCGCCAAAAAGCATGCTGTTCTCCCGCACCGCACTGGGGCAGTCATTATTAAGTGAGATGCACGATAATTCATAGTAAAAGGGGCGTCTAAAAAAATATGAAAAAGCCTTTGGAAAATCGAGTTTTATGAAAAAACCACTGCATAAATCAATTACAAATAAAAGTTATTGTATTCTTCGATAATCGTGCTTTGTTTGTAGCGACTTTGTTTTGAAAATTTGATATTTCTTTTATTACTAATTTAAGCCCAAAGTTGTGTTAAAAAATGGCAATAAAAACGAATCTTTGGTAGCTCGTAACTTTTTAATGGTTTTTTATTTTACCATTCTGTTTCTGCACAGACAAAATTAATAATAAGACAAAACGATATCATGTATAACTTTGCATATACGGTGCTAAATAGTGGAGTAATACCCCCCCGAAATTTCTATGGAAAAAATGTCGACTAGTTTCACCTTAAGTCTCAATCTATTAATTCACATCAATTTCATATTGTAACATTGGGGGCCCAAAGTTTTATGTAATCGTTTCCATCTCCTTTAAGGGATAAATGAAATAAATATAATAACGCAGTATTTTTCAAATTATTTCGAATATTTTATTATGTACCAACTCATGGTCCACTCTCCGTGACCTGCTACGTGCGCATTATCCGACAAGTTCATTTTTTATTATTGTAGTACGTAATAAATTAAGTCCTTTGTATCACTTATAAACCTAATTTCCCTAACCCAGTTCTTGAAATTATCGATACTGCGCGGCTGTCCCATTTCAAAACCCAGTAAGGGACATTTTTTACAAAAATCGTTTTATTGTGAAAATCTTGCTAACTCGGTAAGTTCCACCCAATATAAAAAAATCATCAGTGAAAACTCATAATTAACAGACATATTTAAATATCGATACCTAGTAAGTGCATCATTCACTGCGTTGAGACCACTTAAAAACCTAGTAAGTAACTTTAACCATTTCAAAACCTAGTAAGTCTCAGAGACTTACTAGGTTTTCATATGGTTGATGCTCCTTACTAGGTTTTTGAAATAGTTGAACACAAAGGAAGAGAGAGGAATATATTATATATTTTTTAAATCCTTTGATTAAAAATTTAATTTATTTGGTTTTTTGATTTCGTATGATCGGTGGTCACCCCGGAAGGCCAAGGGAAATATTACTATTTACTTATTATTAGGTCCTTACGTATGAAATTGATGTTTTATATGAAAAAGCAAAGTATGTAGCGTTGTTATCTATGTATTTTTGCCATTTTATATGAAGTTCATTGATTCTTTTGCTGTAAAAATTGCGGGAGCGAGAATTAATAAAGTATTTAAAGGCGTTTTGGACTGCCTCATCTGAATTGATTTTTTTTCTCAATTAAAAAACTATCCAAATTCCGAAAAAAGTGTAGTGATAGTCGGTTCGTGCAAAGTTCGGGGAGTATGGTGTGTGACGGAAACATTCCAATCCCAGCTCCTCTAGTTTTGCCACCGTCTATTGTGCGGTGTATGGTTTAGCGTTGTCCTGAAGCAGTAGTGGGCTGAAGCAGTTGACCAATCTAGGTTGTTTAACGGCTAGCTTTTCCATCATGGTTTCCAATTGTTGGCAATACAGAACGTATCCGTAATCTTCTGACCCGATCAAATCGAAAACAAATGAATTGTCATGGTTTAAACACAAATAGACAAGCTTTGATGTAAATTTGAATTTGGAATTCCTAACCAAACGCTAACGATTTTTAAGATCAATGTGGCCAGTTTGATAAAACGCCAATTTCATAGGTAAGGACCTAATATTATGTCTGCTACATTTACGGATATATTTCAATAAAAAACTATGAAACGTTCAAAAATATTAAGTTTGAAACCTGTAATCATTTTCCTAAAAAAAGCAAGCCTTTTTTTAAATTACAAATCTTTTATATGTGTAGTTACTAGAATGTAATCAATGAGATACATTAACTAAATATTTCATAACCCATACCAAAACCTAGCAAGTGCTCTTACTATGTTATGAAACTCATTACTGCTTAAATCTCACCATCGCGTGTCAATTATCAAAGTTAGTAAGGGGTTTAAAAAATGTAATATACGCTTAAATTATAATTTGGGTAGCTCTAAGCGTTCATTATTTACTATTTTATACAACCAATATCATTTTTTTAACTTTACATAAATACTTTTTAAAGGCTGACCCTATTTATGTTTATGCGCTCTCCTGTAAAATTTAGTTTTAAGCCCTTACTGGGTTTTGAAATGGGACAGCCGTGCGTATCGACAGTTGTTGCAACTACGGCTAAAAGGACTTGTCAGTGTAGTTGCGCCATTTATTTATACTGTTATGACACGGAATGTTTAAATGTGTGTGTGAAATTGTTAGTGTATTTTTTAATTGTCACGGTGTGAGTTTCGTAGTGACAGACGATTGCTTGTGTGTGCGAACTTGAGTACGCACACATAGCGCAGGTTTCCCCCCGCAAAAAATGGCAGATTGTTTGGTATCGGTAACGAACGCTATGGCTACTCCCCTCCGGTTTGCCGGTGGCCCGTGTTGCTCTATGCACCCAACTGATGCCGCTCCGTACCGTTCGAAAATTTGTTGCAAAAGCAGGATTAAACTCTCCTTCTTGGCTTGGCACCGACTCCAAGAATCATCTAAATCCATCCATAACTTGCAGAGTTATCGCGTAACAAACATACAAAAAAACATGCAGACAAATTCAGAACCTCCTCCTTTTTTGAAGTCGGTTAGACATTCGATAATGTTACAAATTTCTGTCTAATTCCGCGTTTTATTATTTAATTCGTTTTTTGTTAACACGAGTCATGCTTTTTGATGAGAACATGTTTTACACAAATAATATGAAGTGTAGTCACTGTCAGTGGCGGGACGACCATACAAGCCCAAAAATTCGGCTAACCCTATTAATACAACTATAAAGAGAAAAATAATTATGTTTTTAACGTAATTATAGAAGTCATATATAACTTATACTATTACGTAATTAATATTGTCTTTTATTAACGCGAGTATCACACATTTAAATAAAATACTGTATACTGGATTAAAACGCGATTTATTATTTATATTGTTTAAATTATTTATCCCGACGTTTCGGATGCTTTTCAGCAACCGTGGTCGCGGGAGACTGAAAGATGACAGTTGTCTTATATTTGAAATGTCACAAAGTTGCCATATTTAATTCAATTAAATTAAAAAAATAATCTATTAATTCTTTCAGTCTCCCGCGACCACGGTTGCTGAAAAGCATCCGAAACGTCGGGATAAATAATTTAAACAATATAAATAATAAATCGCGTTTTAATCCAGTATACAGTATTTTATTTAAATGTGTGATACTCGCGTTAATAAAAGACAATATTAATTACGTAATAATAAATCGCGTTTTAATCCGGTATACAGTATTTTATTTAAATATTACGTAATTGTTTTAGTTATATATAAACACGTATTAGGCTAAAGTCGGTAGTCCCGCCACTGGTCACTGTTAGTAGTGTAGGTGTGTTGCCCGGCAGGCGGCGTGGGCTGGTGGAGCGGGCGCGGCGTGTGGGAGCGCGCGGCGTGGCGCTGGGTGATCGTGCGCGCCGCCCGCGTGCCCGCGCACGACTCCGCCTTCTGCGCGCGCGTCGCCGGGCCCGCGCTGCACGCGCCCGCCTGCTATCAGATCACGTAACTATACTGCTACACGAGTCATTACGTCCGACGGTTGATCACATGTCGTGCGCATTATGGGTCGTGGGTTCGAATCCCACCGGGACCGATATGTTTATAATTCTCTGTAAAGATGTCTGGTTACTTTTTTTTTTCTTTTTTTTTTCTTTTTTTTTATAACAGAGCGGACAACCGAGCAGGTGGGTTACCTGGTTGTAAGTAATCACCACCGTCCATAGACATCCGCGACTTAAAAGTCTCAAATGCGTTGTCGGCCTTTCAAAAATTTATAGGCACGCTTTTTAAAACCAACGAGGTCGTAGTCGGATGAAAACACAGAGTGTGGTAATTCATTCCATAGTTTGTTTGGGCATTGATCGGGTGGGAGGAATATCAAAATTCCGACCGGGTAACGAACCACCGTTCATAGATGGAAAAACTGTGAAGTGCATTTTGCGCGTTTCGGTTTCAGTCTATGGATTTCCGAATGCTCGAAGTAAAAAGTAGGTTGACAGCGCATCATTGACTGATGTTCTGTGGCTGGGGTATCACCTACCATCAAGTGAACCGCATGCGCGTCTGTCGATATCTAACATAAAAAGACAATTTATTTTTTTCCGAAATCGATTTTTATCTTTTCCAAGATTCAGTCAACGGACTGCTTAGATGTATTGATCAAACAGTACAGGTCAAAAGTAGAACTACTTTTTCTGTAGCAAAAGTTTGTATGGGCCTGTGCTTCTATGTACATCTATGTTTGGTACTCCGCAGGGCCGCGCAGGCGCTGGCGGCGGTGTGCGCGCGCGCGGAGAGCGAGCAGCTGAGCGAGTGGGGCGCGCAGCTGGAGGCGGCCGTGGAGCGCCCGCTGCGCGACTACCGGCACTTCGTGGACGCCTGCTTCGGGCCCTTCTCCGTGCAGATCGCTAAGGTAATGTTGCCATGAACAATGGTAACATCGACCCCAGAGACGCAATGCCAGTCTAATGTCTAAGTCAAATTTTAAATGGTAATGTTATGATACTATTTGTTTGTTATATTTATTATAAATTACTAGCTGACCCGGCAAACGTTGATTTGCCATGTAAATAATTTCTAAAAAGCAGGGGGTTGTATGTATTTTTTAATGCCACATTATAAAAAAATAAAACAAAAATATTCGTCCAAAAATAAAAATAAAAATTTTAAGGATGAACAACCCTTATCACTTAGGGGTATGGAAAAGATAAGATAGATAGTAGCTGATTCTCAGACCTACTGAATACGCATATAAAATTTGGTAAAAATCGGTAAAGCCGTTTCGGAGGAGTACGGTAACTAACATGGAAATTTTATATATAAGATATTAAATTTCGAAAATATCATAAATAGTACATAGTAGTCACGGGCTGAAGCTAGTGCTAAATATTTCTTGTGGTATCGAGAGGTTATCACTAATGGTGTTTTCAGACAGGAGCGTACAAGCAGCTGGAGAAGGAGTGCAGCGAGCTCCTGGCGTCCGGGCGAGAGAAGCTGGCGGCGCGGCGGCGGGAGCTGGCGCTGGGGCTGAGCGACGCGGCCAGGGCCAGGGTCAGGATGGCCGCCCGGGAGCTCCGGGTGAGTGTGGTCGTCCGGGCGAGAGAAGCTGGCGGCGCGGCGGCGGGAGCTGGCGCTGGGGCTGAGCGACGCGGCCAGGGCCAGGGTCAGGATGGCCGCCCGGGAGCTCCGGGTGAGTGTGGTCGTCCGGGCGAGAGAAGCTGGCGGCGCGGCGGCGGGAGCTGGCGCTGGGGCTGAGCGACGCGGCCAGGGCCAGGGTCAGGATGGCCGCCCGGGAGCTCCGGGTGAGTGTGGTCGTCCGGGCGAGAGAAGCTGGCGGCGCGGCGGCGGGAGCTGGCGCTGGGGCTGAGCGACGCGGCCAGGGCCAGGGTCAGGATGGCCGCCCGGGAGCTCCGGGTGAGTGTGGTCGTCCGGGCGAGAGAAGCTGGCGGCGGGAGCTGGCGCTGGGGCTGAGCGACGCGGCCAGGGCCAGGGTCAGGATGGCCGCCCGGGAGCTCCGGGGGAGTGTGGTCGTCCGGGCGAGAGAAGCTGGCGGCGGGAGCTGGCGCTGGGGCTGAGCGACGCGGCCAGGGCCAGGGTCAGGATGGCCGCCCGGGAGCTCCGGGTGAGTGTGGTCGTCCGGGCGAGAGAAGCTGGCGGCGCGGCGGCGGGAGCTGGCGCTGGGGCTGAGCGACGCGGCCAGGGCCAGGGTCAGGATGGCCGCCCGGGAGCTCCGGGTGAGTGTGGTCGTCCGGGCGAGAGAAGCTGGCGGCGGGAGCTGGCGCTGGGGCTGAGCGACGCGGCCAGGGCCAGGGTCAGGATGGCCGCCCGGGAGCTCCGGGTGAGTGTGGTCGTCCGGGCGAGAGAAGCTGGCGGCGGGAGCTGGCGCTGGGGCTGAGCGACGCGGCCAGGGCCAGGGTCAGGATGGCCGCCCGGGAGCTCCGGGTGAGTGTGGTCGTCCGGGCGAGAGAAGCTGGCGGCGGGAGCTGGCGCTGGGGCTGAGCGACGCGGCCAGGGCCAGGGTCAGGATGGCCGCCCGGGAGCTCCGGGTGAGTGTGGTCGTCCGGGCGAGAGAAGCTGGCGGCGCGGCGGCGGGAGCTGGCGCTGGGGCTGAGCGACGCGGCCAGGGCCAGGGTCAGGATGGCCGCCCGGGAGCTCCGGGTGAGTGTGGTCGTCCGGGCGAGAGAAGCTGGCGGCGGGAGCTGGCGCTGGGGCTGAGCGACGCGGCCAGGGCCAGGGTCAGGATGGCCGCCCGGGAGCTCCGGGTGAGTGTGGTCGTCCGGGCGAGAGAAGCTGGCGGCGCGGCGGCGGGAGCTGGCGCTGGGGCTGAGCGACGCGGCCAGGGCCAGGGTCAGGATGGCCGCCCGGGAGCTCCGGGTGAGTGTGGTCGTCCGGGCGAGAGAAGCTGGCGGCGCGGCGGCGGGAGCTGGCGCTGGGGCTGAGCGACGCGGCCAGGGCCAGGGTCAGGATGGCCGCCCGGGAGCTCCGGGTGAGTGTGGTCGTCCGGGCGAGAGAAGCTGGCGGCGCGGCGGCGGGAGCTGGCGCTGGGGCTGAGCGACGCGGCCAGGGCCAGGGTCAGGATGGCCGCCCGGGAGCTCCGGGTGAGTGTGGTCGTCCGGGCGAGAGAAGCTGGCGGCGGGAGCTGGCGCTGGGGCTGAGCGACGCGGCCAGGGCCAGGGTCAGGATGGCCGCCCGGGAGCTCCGGGTGAGTGTGGGCGTCCGGGCGAGAGAAGCTGGCGGCGGGAGCTGGCGCTGGGGCTGAGCGACGCGGCCAGGGCCAGGGTCAGGATGGCCGCCCGGGAGCTCCGGGTGAGTGTGGTCGTCCGGGCGAGAAAAGCTGGCGGCGGGAGCTGGCGCTGGGGCTGAGCGACGCGGCCAGGGCCAGGGTCAGGATGGCCGCCCGGGAGCTCCGGGTGAGTGTGGTCGTCCGGGCGAGAGAAGCTGGCGGCGCGGCGGCGGGAGCTGGCGCTGGGGCTGAGCGACGCGGCCAGGGCCAGGGTCAGGATGGCCGCCCGGGAGCTCCGGGTGAGTGTGGTCGTCCGGGCGAGAGAAGCTGGCGGCGGGAGCTGGCGCTGGGGCTGAGCGACGCGGCCAGGGCCAGGGTCAGGATGGCCGCCCGGGAGCTCCGGGTGAGTGTGGTCGTCCGGGCGAGAGAAGCTGGCGGCGCGGCGGCGGGAGCTGGCGCTGGGGCTGAGCGACGCGGCCAGGGCCAGGGTCAGGATGGCCGCCCGGGAGCTCCGGGTGAGTGTGGTCGTCCGGGCGAGAGAAGCTGGCGGCGGGAGCTGGCGCTGGGGCTGAGCGACGCGGCCAGGGCCAGGGTCAGGATGGCCGCCCGGGAGCTCCGGGTGAGTTTGTGGTCATCCTTAGGGCTCTATTGGTTCTTTTTATAACATTTTCTTATTAATAATTTACTAAAGGATGATTATTAAGGACATTAAAATATGAAGCAGTTTATTAAAATCACTATTTTACTTAAGTTTAGCCGTTGAGGACAAACCATCGTTTTTTTTTTCGTTTTTTTTTAATTATTATAATTAATTACTTCAAAATCTAATGTGGAGCATGGTGTAATGGTTGCAGGCAGCTCCTTACAAACATTTTGTAAAACGAAAAACTTGACGATTAAAAAGAGTGGCGGAGAGTTTCTTGCCAGTTCTTCTCGTCCGTTCTACGCCCTTGATTTGAGAACTGGCAGTAAATGTAAAATTATTATTGCATGCATACAATGCCTTTAATATGTATTTCTTTATTGACGTTCGTAAGTGTACATTATGTTACCTAAATGAATAAATGATTTGAATTTATCGTATGTCATTACCTCCCTGAATTCGTTCCTTTTTAGCGACGCTATCGCATGGTGTAGGTAATATGTTTTTTTTTTCAAAATCACGGGTTCGATTCCTGGCTAGGAAAAAAGAATTTTTAAAAAATCAAGTTTTCATCAAAATGGGCCTCGAGTCTCCTTTGAGTATTTTTCGCTAGTCCTCCTAGTTTCGGATTAAGCCATTCACAAGAAAAATTCAACCTGTTTATAGAAAGCTATCCACGCGTCTGCGCTGGAGTTGGCGCGTATGTTCGGTACGGCGGCGCGCGCTGAGGAGTGGTGGGCGGCGCGGGGACTCGAACCCGGCGACTGGCACGCGCTGGCCGCCAATACTCTCGTCGAGGTACGTATCACCTCACTACCAAGTACTACTATACTATATAATACTTAAAAATGTTAAGGGAATATGTACCGTCAAGAAACTTTTCAACCGTATCCGTGGTTCAGTGGTAAGTGCGTTGTGTTTAGCGTTGGTGGTCCCGGGTTCAAATCCCGGAGAAACGAGATTAAAAATTGTATGGTCGGGAAGAGTACGGAAGGCTGATCACCAACTTGCTTGTAACGAAAACTCATCAGTGAAACTGACTCAAAAATGTTTCTATAGCATGCTCTACTTGGGGAATCGGGAATCACTTAATTTTTTATATGTTAGATATCAACATATGATCATGAGGTGCACTTGATTATTGGCACCTCAGCCACAGAACATCAGTCAATGATGTACTGAGGGCCTAGCACGCACGACTATCGAAAATGTATTCGAATCGTCCACCCGTCCAACAGTCTGTTATTTAGATACTAAAGGAATTACAGATAACACAATCTAAGCTAGGAGTGACTTTTCAAGGTGTGTTCCTTTCTGTGCCAACGTCCAATTGTATTTTATGTATAATAAATACTAGGTGCATCTCGTTTTAGCACACGACAATCGTTGATGTTTAAATGAGAAAGGTTGTTATTTAGTATTGCATGATATTTTCAATCATCCATAAATACTAATTTCGTGATTTTTTGACCCCTCCCCCGTCCTTGTCACAGTTTGTCACATTTGTGAGACTTCCTCCCTAGTGTGACGTCACATATTTTGAAATTTTACATATTATTATATTCATATGGGTAGAATTGAAAATATTTTTAAGCTTTTCGTTAATAGTTCAAATTTGGCATTTTAACACTTACTTTTACTTTTGAAATGTGACGTCACGAAACTTAGGACCCCTCCCACCCATTGTCAAACAATGTCACACTTCATCGATCCCCTCCCCCCCTTAACATGTGACGTACTTTATGGATGGTCCCTAACAGATATATCACAGCCGCAGGAACAATTGTTATCTGTTATTTTGAATACCTGTGATTTATATCTGTTACGATAAAATTTATATCTGTTACGATAAATACGCCTCACTATCAGGTGTTCGACGCGGAGATCCTGGTGGCGCTGGAGGAGGGCGAGGCGCGGCTGGCGCTGGAGGCGGGCGCGGGGGAGGGCGCGGCGCGGTGGGAGGCGCGGTGCGCGCGCGACCACGCGCCGCCCGACGTGCTCGCCGAGCGGGACGACTGGGGGATCGCGCCCGGTCAGACTCTTAACTCTTTGAAATCTGTGGCAAATTGTATGACCAGCCGGCCTAGCATGACAGCCGCAACAATATTTTGTCGACCGTTTTCTCGTGTTTTAATCGATTTTCTCTTTATTTCTTCCGGGTCTAACGTGACAATTACACTTAAAACTCGATTTTTAACATCAAAAATAAATAAATTTGTTGATCGAGATATCTTTTCTGTCAAAATTGTCGATGTCGATATATAAACGAAGTCATACAATTGAAGACATGAGTGGATGAAGGGGCTATGTAACATTTTTTAGAACTCATATTTTTTACGTTGAGTGAAGGAGTTATGTGACTCTATAACAACATTATATATATTAATCATTTTATTTGTCAAATTTAGTTATTAAATAAACAATCAAGAAAGTTAATTATTATCTAAAAAATATTTTACGGAACTGTTTTGCCAATTTTCTCGATAATTTACAAATTGTATCATACACCCATGTCTTCATCTACTCATGTCTTCGGTTATTTGTGAAATTTAACTAAGTTTGTACACTAAGCCTAGGCAAAAAAATGCACCATTTGCTTTGAAGAACCTAAGTCGAAACTAGCCTATAGTCTACCTATTTAGCTCGACTATTTAGATTGACCGATGGTTACTATACTCGAATTTGTCGATGAGTGCTTTTTAACAATTATTAGCGCAGTGGTATCAAGTAATGATATAATTTTAAGTGTCTCAAAATGTTATAATAAAATATCAAAATATTGAATGTATAGTGATGTACGTCTCTGTGTCGATATCTTATAATATTATCTCAAACATATATCTATCAAACAGGCATGTGGGGTGAATGGGGTGGTTCAGCACTGCCTCGCGTGCCGGCGCCGTCGCTGGAGGCGAGCGCGTTCAGCCCCCGCGCGCCGCACCTGCCCCCCGTGCCGCACCCCGCCACCGTCGCCCTAGTGCTGCATAACAGGTACACTATACAGATACGACTTCTATAGATAGGGGCACGAGTCGTGAGCACAGATGAACTATGGTGGGGATTGAGGCAGCGTAAGTTATTATTTGGTACCTTTATTATTTCAATCGGTGATTGATTAATTACCTTAATTATTTGATTAAATTGTATTAGTCGCCTCTACAGTTTGTTTATAAAGGTCCATCATGGTTTTCGTTATACCTATTTATTTCATGTAACATAAAACTGAGTTGATCATTTGTCGATATAACACCGAATTCTTTCTGCTTTGCATAATTAATTTTTAAGGTTCATTCAAATCGGTAACAAAACCTAGTTAAAAAATACACTAGTTAAAAAGTTGTCACTAAAATTGCACTCAAGTGTACGATAGTCGAAAGGTACGCGCGGGCCCAATAGACAATGAGCATCGACTGCCGAACCAATCACGTGGAGCGTCAGCGTAGTTAACATCATATCGACCAATAAAAAGTGTGCTCACGAATTGTGCCGCTAACTGTACTTATTGCTGTATAACAGGTACACTATACAGATACGACTTCTACTTATTGCTGCATAACAGGTACACTATACAGATACGACTTTTACTTATTGCTGTGTAACAGGTACACTATACAGATACGACTTCTACTTATTACTGTGTAACAGGTACCTGGTACACTATACAGTTACGACTTCAACCTAGTGCTCTATAACAGGTACACTATACAGATACGACTTCTACTTATTGCTGTATAATAGGTATACTTTACACATACGACTTCTACTTATTGCTGTATAACAGGTATACTATACAGATACGACTTCTACTTATTGCTGTATAACAGGTACACTATAGAGATACGACTTCTACGTCTTATTGCTGTATAACAGGTACACTATACAGATACGACTTCTACTTATCGCTGTATAACAGGTACACTATAGAGATACGACTTCTACTTATTGCTGTATACAGGTACACTATAGAGATACGACATCGCTCAAGTGCTGCATAACAGGTTATACGAATATATAGAGAAATCCATAGACTAACCAAATCTAAGGTAAAATAATTAATGTTCCCAATTGTGTACCATTTTTAATATGTCTGTGAAAACGTCTGTTTTCAGTATACTGCCATGATTTTCAAAAACGTTATGGTATCGTCATCATTTACGAACATCAATAAACAGTTCGGGTTTCGTATCGATAAGCCGGTTCATAAATGGAAAACTGATACATGTATGTTTTGGCTCTGTCTGTAAATGCTCGATTAAAACAAATTAGGTCGACTTAGAATTATTGGTAAAATACGGTGTTGTGGTGAAGTAAGTAAGTAAGTGAAGTAAGCTGAACTATTAAAATATAATTTTATCGCCATAATTGTATGAACAGAAAACTCACTTGATTGCACTTATTATCCCGTATATGGATTGTAATAAGTTATTGTGGCCTTGCAGGGAGTCTGACAACCCCGTGCCGTTGGAATCGGAGCTCTGTGCAGAGATACTGCGCAGTCTAGAGGACGCGCCCGACTGCGACGATAAAAGAGGTATATGCCTTCTCTCTCGGATCTCAATACGGACGGTCGTGTTTTTAGTTTACTAATTTAATTTGTGTCAATAGTGTATCGAAAGTTATGCCACTACAAAGATCCCCGCCACCGTCAGTATCTGTTACGCCTACTAGTGAATCATTGCGGTCCAAGTTAAAAGCGATGGGTGATTCTGGCTCTAACTTAAGCGTACAAGACTCGGACACGGATATAAGCACAAGACTTCGCAAACCTAAGAGAAAAAGAGCAGATCATAATGATGAGGTGAAAACTTTGAAAGATGAAATTTTATCTTTAATAAATTCTTGGCAATCGGACCAGGACAAAAAAATATCTTCCATCCTAAATGCCATCGAGGGAGTTAAAAATCAATACGAAGATATCAAAAACTCGATAAAAAGTATTACTGATAGATGCGACGAAATCTCAGTACGTCTTACGTCACTGGAAGAGCAAAAGGAAACTAACCAGACACAAGTTAATAATATTATGTTACTGAAAACTGAAAGTATTGAACGCTCTCTCAAGTCTTCGTGTTTAGAAATTCGTAATATTCCCTCGCAAGAAAAGGAATCTAAAATAGATTTGATAAATATTGTAACCAACATTGGGAAAACAATTAACTTTCCAGTACAGAAGGCAGAGATAAGTAATATATATCGAACACGTAAAAATGCACGTAATGAACGGCCTATAACGTTAGAATTCACGACCACCTTAACTAAAGAAGAATTTTTACGGAATTATAAACAGTTCAATATTATAAACAAAGCTAATAAACTTAACACAAATCATATCTCTATATGCGGACCACCTAAGCAGATTTATATATCTGAAAGTTTAACAAATATGGGAAAGAAGTTGTTTTTTTTAGCTCGTGAGTTCGCGAAAAAGAACAATTACGCTTTTTTCTGGACACTGCGAGGTATTGTATACGTGAAGAAATCTGAAGGTGCCCCTGCATTACGCATCGACAGTGAGAGTGATATCATAAAGCTAGAAACCAAATGACTATTTATCACAAAAGGAACTATTAATTTTCTAATGTTAGATAAAACCTTTCTAGTAATTAGAGATATTGTTAAGTTTTCGTCTTTGTACACTGTATGTTTGCCAATTCATTATGATATTTGTTTATTTTTAATCTATATTTACACAATATTGCTATATTATATTATTTATTGTATTATTATTATATTTTACTGCTATATATTTATTAGTCCCTTATACATAATAATGCTTAAATCAATTGATATGGTTATTTTGTACATTAAAACTATTCTTCTGTTAATACAAAACAAAGTCACAATTATATTTATTAAATTCCGCTTCTTTTATAACTTGGGCCACACCTCTCAATACAAACGTCAAAAAATTGCATCCTTTGCACGCATATTGCTTAACGATAGCCAACCATACTGTATCTCGCTCTCACCTATGCGCCATCCAATACTCAAATGTACTCGACTTATCAATCTACCGTCATATACTTACAAGTTGAAAAATATAAACTATAATATTACTTTACGTTATAATAACGTAAATATTACACTTTTTAGTGTTTCAGTGTACAGTTTTATACTTTATAATGAGTAATTTCGTAAACAAATCTGTTCTTAATGACCTGGATTGTTTAATAAGTTCGAATGCAACGAGATGTGACCCGGAATTGTGTTACAGTGCATTGGGTAAGTCCGATACATATTTAAAAATAATTTCTCAAAATATTCGGAGTATAAATGCTAATTGGGATAGTTTTAGCGTGCTTTTGTCAAGGTTCTCATTTGATTTTGACGTACTTATTTTGACGGAATGTTGGCTGTCTTGTAACAAAAATAATATTCCGTTACTCAGTGGCTACAACATTGCGTCGAACTCAGTTTTTAATAATCAAAACGATGGAGTTATCGTATATACAAAACACTGTCTGAAGGCAAATTATTATGAGCCTGATTTTTCTGAGGGCAATTGTTTAGTGATAATGATAGGCAATACCGCTATTGTTGCAATTTACAGATCTCCGTCTTATAACAATTTGGACTTATTTTTAAACTCTCTAAATAACGTTTTATATAATTTATGCTCTTTTAAAAATGTCATAATAGTCGGTGATTTAAACATTGACATAAAACCAATGTCATCAGACCCTTCGCGTCACGACTACCTTGATCTTCTTGCTACTTTTAGTGTATACCCGACACATAGTCTTCCCACTAGAAATAACAGCAGCTTGGATCACATAATGGTCAAAACTAATTTAACTCATGCTACTTTTGTTATTGAATCGCTAGTGACGGACCATAACCCAGTTGTATTTTGCTTACAAACCTCCATTATACCCAATGTGAAGAAATCTCAAAAATACCTTAATAAAATTAATTTTGAAACCTTAGACGCCCATATTATTCAGATCAATTTCCAAAAATTTTATAACTTACTAGATCCTAATATTGCCGCTACATATCTCATAAATACTATCTCACAAGCTATCTCAGAATGCTCGTATACAATTAAAATATCACAACGTCAAAAGACTATGAAACCTTGGATAACTACAGGCCTCTTAAAATGTATCAGACACAGAGATAATATGCACAAAAAACTAAAGAAAAACCCTAATAATGTGACTTTAGAATTAACATATAAAAGATATAGAAACTTCTGTAATAGTTTATTAAAAAAAGTTAAACGTAGCTATGAACGCAACCTTATCACAAAGTCTAAATTCGACAATAAAACATTGTGGAATACTGTTAAAAAATTAACCAATCTTACACCCACAAAGGAAACATCTATAGATTTGCTTTCTTTGGCTGACTCCCCTCAGGATGCAGTAAATAACGTTAATAAATACTTTGCTGGGGTTGGTAGATGCTTGGCTGAAAAACTGTTAAATAAAACAGAAGATTTGACCTCAGAACCAACAAGCCAACCATCCACTAACTCCTTCTTTCTCCCAGATACGGACTTTGCTGAAGTAGACAAATTAATATCCTCTCTAAGAAATGATTGCGCTTCTGGATGGGATAGAATATCCGCAATAGTTTTAAAAAGATACAAAAGTATACTTATCCCACCTATGACCCACCTATTTAATCTATGTTTCTCAACCGGAACGTTTCCATCTGTATTTAAAAAAGCTGTTGTCACACCTGTCTTTAAAGGTGGAGATAAATTGTGTGCCAGCAACTATCGTCCTATATCCCTACTTCCATCAATGTCCAAAATTCTTGAAAAAATCATTAATACTAGATTTATTTCTTATATTGAACAATTTTCTTTTCTATCAAACAATCAATTCGGCTTTCGAAAAAACAGATCAACTGATGATGCAGTTCACAAACTTACAAATCATATTGTTGGTGAACTAGATGCATATAACAAATGCACTGCTATATCTCTAGATCTTGATAAAGCGTTTGACACTGTCTGTATCCCCATCCTCCTACACAAACTAGAACAGATTGGAGTACGAGGTATTACATTAAATCTTTTTACTAGTTACTTAAGTAATCGAACACAAATAGTAAAAATTAATGATCACTTTAGTGAGGAACAAACATTGACATTTGGCGTACCGCAGGGCAGTATTTTGGGTCCAAGCCTTTTTTTAATCTACATAAATGACCTGTGTAACTTAAATTTAACAAATGGAAAAATAATTTCCTATGCTGATGATACAGCACTTATATTTTCAGCCAACTCCTGGAAGGATACCTTCAACTATGCACAAACTGGCTTAAACAAGGTAACAAAATGGCTGAGATCCAATGTGCTAACCCTTAATACCAGTAAAACTAAATTTATTAACTTTTCAATTCGCAACACACAACTTACTGTACCCAATATAAATAGAAACCAACTTATAGCACATTCCTGTGTTAATAGTTTAAACACATCTTGTAATTGTCCCTATCTGGCAAATACTAGTTCCATAAAATACCTTGGAGTAATTATAGATTCAAATATAAATTTCTATGAACACCTAGATCTGTTGACAACTCGAATTCGGAGATTAATATTTATATTTAAAAAATTAAGGCACATAATGGAGTTAAAGTTAATAAAATCATTTTATTTTACTCTCTGTCAGTCCATCATTACCTACTGTATCTCTGTTTGGGGTGGAGCGCCAAAAACTCAGCTCATAACTGTTGAAAGAGCTCAAAGAGCTGTTTTAAAAGTTATGAGCTTCAAATCTATAGACTTCCCTACATCTGAACTGTATGAACATTGTCAGGTCCTAAGTGTACGGAAATTGTTTATACTCCATCTTGTAATAAGGCAACACAGTAATATTGAATTTGATATCAAATTAGCGTCAAACAAAAGGCGATCAAACAGGGTGTGTTTTGTGTTTAAGCCTAACCATAGCTTCACAATGAAATTCTATTATTACCTAGGGGCAATGCTATATAATAAAATTAACAAAATTCTTGGTATATATGCTCTAAATAAGACTTTGTGCAAGAGTACTCTTAGTGGCTGGCTTCGCAATCTGAGTTATGAGGATACTGAAGCCCTACTAAAAGTTACTTCATAACCTACTCAAAAACTTAAAATACAGGTTTCATTATCAATTTTTTTTTTCTTAAATATGTCCATATTTATATTATATATTTTAAGTATTATACAGTATAAATAAATAAATAGTAAATAGTATTATATTATTTATGTATGTCATATATCTCATAATGATAAATCAAATTAATATTTATGTATTTTTATTATTAATATATTAGAATTGGCATACAAACGTAATTAAGATTACTTTTCCATTTTTTGTATTAAATTGTAAAAATAAAAAAAAAAATAAACAAAAACTAATGCATGATGGGGAGGGGGAATGGCACCTGTACATACAGGCGGGTTCTAGCTCAGCCTAGCATAGGGGTCACTGTATCCACTTTGTTGTGTACTTAGTTATTAAGCTCTGAAATAAATAAATTATAAATTATAAATTATAAAATTATAAATTAAATTAAAATTAAAAATAAAATTATAAATTATAAATTATAAATTATTGTATAGAAGTATAGATTAATTTTCTGTAGATTTTCTTTGTGACGACGTCTTACCTAGATAGAATATGGTTTAAATTTTGGAACGAGATTTTAGAATTTAATAATTTTTTGATGTAAAATCGCAAAATATGTGACATCACTAGGGGTGTCACAAATGTGACCAACTCGATCCCTTCAGGTATCGATACTTTTTTTTCGATACTTTTGATACGATACTGGTATCGAGTAAAGTATCGATACTTTTGAAATGTTGCGTATCCCTACACTCCCTCTGCCCCCGTGACACAGCGTCGTCCCCAGAGGGTGTGGAGCGGTACCGCGGCGGGGGCAGCGCGGCCAGCGACACGAGCGGCTCCGACTCGCCCGACGACACGCGGCCGCGGCTGCAGCCGGGCGCCGCCGACACGCCGGACTCCGCGCTCTGCAGGTCGGGACCTCTTGTACCTTGTTTTTCACATGGGTGCGATGTACTATAGACAAAACAAAGCCTATGTTACTCGCTGATAATGTAGCTTTCTATTGGTGAAAGAATTTTCAAAATCGGTCCTGTAGTTTTTGAATTTATTCATAACATACAAAAATACAAATCTTTTCTCTTTATAATATTATTAGTATAGATATAGGTAATAATAATAAATTTGTTTACTTGACAGAGAAAAGTAATATAATATCTAAAACTAGCCAAAATTTTTTCATCAAGATATACTATAAATATTATATCTAGCAGTGTGGTAATGTGCGTTAAATGGAATGCCACTCAGGTAACCTTTGACGTTGAGAATGGGGGGCTAAATGGTAAGTGATTACCGATGCCCACAGACATCTGCAACACCAGAGGGCTTGCAGGTCCGTTGCCGACCTTTAAAGAAAGAATAGACAGTAGAACCGGTTAGGAAAATCCACGGGAATTGCGTAGTTGTTGACTTCCAGACATCAACAAGATAGACGCAGGGAGTGTTCGAGATAAAACTATCACAAAAGTAAATTTTAAAAAATATTGATCATACCTTAATTGGCAACGTAAGAAAAATAAGAACTAGGCTGATTTTAGTCTCACGCTCACCGTCAGCGCTCAAAGCTCTGCGCGTAGTTTGTCAGCGTGGCTCGATTTAGTATCATACTGACCGCCTTACTGTACAGACGACGACCAAAATGCGCTGACGACGTCCGCTCCGCTCGACACTAGAACGCTCACTGAAAGCGGAGGCGCTCGTGCGATCGTCAGCGCCGACAGCTACGCGGGCTGACGCGCGACGCGTGCGGCCGCGTAGCTGTCGGCGCTGACCACCGTGCGTGTAATTCAAAAACGCTTCCTAGAAGTACATATATCTCGGCCATCAGCGCTGACGGTGCGCGTGCCGTCGGCGTAAGACTAAAACCAGCCTAAGTATTGGGCCTCCGGAACTCTCACGGCATGCATTCATTCCTTTCAGGATATCGCCCAGCACCGAGCGCGCGGCGTGTCGCTGGACGCTGACGGGCCGCGGCGTGCGCCTGCGCGCCGACCTCGCCAGCCCGGAGGACGTGTCGCTCGACACCGACCGGCACGGCACGTCCGTCTGACGTCACTCGGCCGGCCTTCAGTACAACGACATACCAGTAATACTTTTTTCCCACGAGATCTAGTAGGCAGTGACCACCTCCGCCTAAAATAAGCCTATTCACACTTGCCTTAATGACCTTAATTGCCGGATACAGCTGTTTTACTAACATTTTAGGTCTATAGTTTCTTAGCACGTTTCTGTTCAAACTGAATGACAATCCTGAAGTAACGATTGCTCTTTGCCCGTTTTTATTTAAGTAGTCATAAGATACATTTTTGGACTTTTTTTTAATACGATTTGCGTTTTGAAGACCAAAAAAAAATTAACAGGCGAATTAAAAAATCGCACTAGTTGCGATTACTTTAAAAAACTCATTTCACTCAGAATTTTATTCATAGAAAAAAGGCTCAATCTATAGATGTAACGTCGAATCTCATCATAGAATCTAAAATAAACGCGTAATGGTCTAAAGTTCTATAGAATATATTAGTGATAGCACGGCTTAAGCATTTGTAAGTTTAAATTAAGTATAGGAACGATATCGCTTTTTGAAGCAACGTTGGAATTGAGATTTATATGGCTTCGATGAAGGTTTGAATTTGAGACAATTTTTATGTTGTTTTTGTAATATTCTCTAATATTTAGATTCTGTGAAGGTATAGTCAGCAACAGAAGTTGGTTAAAAATGAAAAATTGGTTTGAAAACTTATTAGCATATACCTTACAAGAGAATACCAATAATAATAAAATATCAAAATACACTTTTTTTTAATGACCTTACGTTTTTATCTAAATAGTTTGACTATTATACCAAGAAGTAATGTCATATATATGAAATAAAAACTATTGTACAAAACCGATATATTCGCTAAGAATGTTTAGTATGTCTGAAATTCAAACCTTGTTGAATCGGTCTCGAAGACCCGTCATACCTCAGATACAAGTGCACTTGAGTAAGACAACGACACGTGCACGCTGCCCGCGATTAGAAATAGCATCGTACGTAGCGTCGTATCGTCGATTAGATATAGTATCGTACGTCGCGTCGTATCGTCGATTAGATATAGTATCGTACGTCGCGTCGTATCGTCGATTAGATATAGTATCGTACATCGCGTCGTATCGTCGATTAGATATAGCATCGTACATCGCGTCGTATCGTCGATTAGATATAGCATCGTACGTCTCGTCGTATCGTCGATTAGATACAGTATCGTACGTCGCGTCGTATCGTCGATTAGATATAGCATCGTACGTCTCGTCGTATCGTCGATTAGATACAGTATCGTACGTCGCGTCGTATCGTCGATTAGATATAATATAAGACGTATTTTTTATTGACTAGTATGGGGAAAATTAACTAAACGTGACAGAACATGATCGTAAAAATAATCAAAAATTAATCTCAAATCTTATACGCCTTTATTAGTTAAAATTAGTCCTTAGTGAAACGCTAAATAAAATATAGATATGTTATATAAATACGTATTTCCTTAAGCATTTTTCCATACTGCTCGATAAAAAACCGAAATTATGACCAGAATTTTCAATTATTTAACCTTTTGACCGCCATGTCAAAACGGCATCTCCGTGCCCTGTACGCCGAGCCTGAAAATCGACATTAATTATGTTGTTCTTTATCATCAAATATTTGAATAACTAAAATGAAATTTTCTTTGCTTTGTACAATTTTTAAACAGTTTTTAAGATGTATTAATAAAACACAGTAAAGTAATTATTTAATAGGTTTATTTTGTATTTTTCTGTGAGCTGTTTTCTATCTTGCTGTCGATCATAGCCGACGTCGGCGTCGAGGGCACGTTTGCAATTGTCGAGCATAGCCGGCATTGGCGGTCAAAAGATTAATAATTTAAACGAGCATAATAGACTTTGAATAAATGACATTTTCAAGATAAAATTTGACAGTTGACAATTTTTCGATACGGAAACTGGCAAATGTCAATTTTAATCCTCGCTTAAAAAATTAGACTGGAATGGAATTTAGCGCGTAATGAAGTATTATAATATCGCTACTTGAATACAAAACTGCCACAAGTCAAACTCCAGTTTTTTACAAAAGGGCGTATCGTTTACGTTTTTTGTTCTTTCATAAGCTCTTCTGTAAAAAAGTGTACTTTGACTTGTGGCAGTTTTGTATTCAAGTAGCGATATGTACTATCGCGATATATAAATTGTTGTCCTAATAATAAGGTTGTGTTGCTATTAGGTAAGTTTTACCTGTGATTATGGCAACTTATTGATAAACAATATTATGTTTTTATATATTTCGTTTGAATTTACAACGTGAAAGTGCAGAATAATTATTATAAGTAAGTAAACAGTTATGAACTCAGCCATTTGCCATAAACGTCAGAGTGTTGTATAACAATTAAATATAATTGGATATCTATTCCATACGTAGTCTTTTTTCGCTTCTTGAATGAAATGCATGACATATTATGTCCGAATCGTTAGAAATTGTCGTTCGTTCGGTCGCAAAGAATTAAATCAATTCTTTTTGTAATGTTCAAATAACATTTGCAGTTTACATTTTTATGAAAGTCCTGTCATATCATACCAATTTAACTTATTAATACGGAACCTCTAGGCCTAGGGAACCAATTTCATCATCAGAAAATCTTACCAAGTTGCACGTTTGATTAGAGGTGGGATGATCGTTTTTGAGATTGAGAGTACTAGAGAGATGATTTGAAATTGTGGTGCAAATCTACTCCGCCACAACTTAAATACATTATTTATTAAAAAAGCCATAATATTATAATTATAATCAAAATTCAAGTATTTCAAGCATTTATTTTATTTAGCAATTTTTTATTCTTTATGAGATTATTTTGGTAACTTTATTTTCATTATTGTAAAAAAAGTAATTCTAGTGGGACTGAATCTCATAGGGTTATCAAAATTTGCCATATGTTTTGAAATAATTTTAATTCGGTAATAATATAACGAATTTAATACTTAACTACTCGTTCGATGTGTGACGTTGCAATTATATTAGAAGTTAGATTCGGCGTAGTTATCAGTGATCAAGATTGTTTGTAAGTTATATTTTTCTTTTGTTTCTTACTTTTCTTTTACAAAGAAAGCACATGTAATTAAACCGTAATGCTGATTGCACATTGGCGACTGTTAGCATATTATTTAGGAGAATAACGGCATTTATGAATTTCCTTCCTATGTTTTCGTCGTCAAAAAGACACATGTCCCACGCATTCTTCCTGTACGCTATCAAAAAATATATCGCATAATAACTTAATATTGAGTGAGAAATAAGCAGCATAATAATATTTTTTTTGCCATTAGTCTAGTGCTGTATATTACATCGCCTCGACTAGGAGTTAGAGAGCACGTCAAATTGCAAACGGCCATACAATGTTGTCAAGGTTACGTCACTGTAAAGCACCTTTTTTTTAGCACCTTTACATAGAATACAAATTAACGTGGGGTTTTTTTAAATCTAATGAACGGAAATCTCAGGTTTTACATTAAAAAATGTCACAAAAGTTAGCGTGTACAATGTACATACATCAAAATTTCGCTAAATCTTTTCAGTATCCACCAAACAAGTTATAAAACTAGTATTTGAAATTGCATGCAAATAACAGGTTGACGATACGAATACTTTCTCCCTAGTAGTTCGTTCTTTTTTTAAATTTTATATAAAAAATATATTTTATTTTAATAAAAGCAGTCGGGCAAGTATTTGATTTTAGTAAAAAAGTAATGTAAAAAGACGGATAGCAGAATAACAAATGCCAATAATCTCTCTAATATATCGCAGTAAAAATAATCCCACGTGAACAAAACCAGTTTATACATAAATCCCAAGTTCATCACATAATAATATTATTTGTAATCTAAAATATAGCATGCAGGAATGAAATATTCAATGTAAATGTTAACTACCCAACGAAAATCCGTTTACAATATGTAACATACAGACTTACATACATTGTCTTCGCGATTTTATTATATTTTAATCAATATAAATGGTTTTCTCGAGTGAGGAAAAACAAGACGTCATTATGAATTAGGCCTTAATTGAATGTAGAAATAATAAGAATATATTATATTTATAAGATTACGCAAATACTCAATCACAATTTGAACCAATCCAAAGAATATAACATAAGTATGTATCGTTGTTGCAATATCAGACCATGACAAGCTTTATTTAGATTAAGACTTGAGTTATTTATTTTTATGATTTAATATATAAATAACATATAATAATTATTATATATATATCTAAGTAATTTAGATCAATTCTTTTATACCATGGCAGCGTTTTTTTACATATATATTATATACGCCGCCGCATTTACGATCGCTCACTTATTTAGCCGTATCCTGCCGTCATAAGCCAAAAAGCAGTATCTCAAAAAAGTAAACATTTTAGTTTTGCATGTGCTTCTGATAGCTGATACCTCAACCAACCATCAACTCAAAAACCCTTTAATTTAAATAAAATACTGTAATCCTGGTCGCGGGGTCCTGTCTCCCCGCGACCAGGATTACAGTATTTTACGGTTGCTGTAAACTGTAAAGCATCCGAAACGACGGGATAAATAATTTAAACAATATAAATAATAAATCGCGTTTTAATCCGGTATACAGTATTTTATTTAAATGTGTGATACTCGCGTTAATAAAAGACAATATAACCCTTTAATTATTATAACTATAAACCCTAACAATTAGAAAATATAATTTACAAAATATTTTTGTCCCCTCATTTGTGATACCGCTTTTTGGCCTACGACTACAGTAAATTTAGGAATATAGTAACTAAGATGACGTTACCGTCTATGAATGCGGCGGTACGTCTATTAAACTATCTGCACATGCAATGATCGGAATGTTCGAGTCCTACAGCCTATTGGATGCTGTGATGATGAAATTTGGGTGAAAACCGTATAAGACGATTTGAATAAAATTTATAGTTTGCGTCATTTGAACTACTACGAAGATGGGTATCCGACGGATACGGTACCTAACGAATAAGCGCGTAAAAAGATTTTACATTATCAATTCACTTTCAAGAAATAGACATTGCTATGTAATTTCATGTATCTTTATCAAATCACTTTGCCTTAGTAGACTCCGATCTTGTAGGTAAATAATTTAAACTATTTTTAAAATTCATTTCGAAGTAGTGTCGTAGCAAGGACACTACTTTTCAGAGCTATTTGAAAAAAACGTCACGTATTTCGTTGTATTTTCGTCACATATGAAAATGACGCAAACTACAAAAATATGTCTCATTACGTAATATAAATTATACTTAAATTTATAATTTTACAACTTGTTCCACCAATGTATATCATAATTTAACATTTTGGTTTATTTAATCGATCCATTAACATGACAAAATATATTGAATGATTGAAATTAACCTTGTTTTATTTAATGCGTTTAACTGTTTTTAGATTTATGTCGTTTGCACCCAGGAATGATCTACACTGTAGATCATTCCTGGGTGCAAACGACGTAGATTCTACCGCATTTTAAGCGAAAAGGACAATAATCAGAACATTCTCTCACTATGGGCTGTATTTTACCTAATCTGATATATTCTTAAAACTGTATGTTACTACAAGCAGTGGCGTGCCTACCATACAAGCCCAAAAGCCCGGCTTGCCCTATTAATTCAACAATTGAAAGAAAAAAAGAATGCCCTTATCGTAATTATATAACATATCAATTGAAACAAAAAAATATTTGAATTAATAATTTTATGCACAACTATATCGAAATTATATTTATATTAGCGCCATCTTAGGAGAAGCGTTGAATCGACTCCCACAATATTCAATATGCATCACGCGATACTACATAATATCTTGCGAATTGCGACGAGCTCAAGCGGAAACGTTTCGCTTCAACTCGTCGCGTCGTCGTGTTCGGTCGTTTTCTTTCTCTTTCTGGCATATTGGCTTGTGGATTTGGAATGCCTTTCTGACAAATTTTTCATACAAAACTCAAGATAAAAAGCTATAAAATTATATAAACAAATCTAGCGATTCTATGGAGAACGTAACCCAGGCTTTCGGTGTGAAGTTAGTGCCAAATTGAAAGAGTTGAGTGCACAGAATCTGTGAGTTGAGTGTTATTTCAAGTTTGTTATGATTGTTTTTTGCTTTGGTTTGAGTGAGTGATAACGTACGCGGTGCATTTTAGTTTTGTTTTGTTTTCATTATTATTTATTATCTATATACATATAATAAAAGAGTAGGATCGAAATTACGCTTCACTAAATATTTTTACCAGAAATTAAGAGGGGTGATAAAAGAAGGGTAGCAGTTTATACAATTATATTAAGCAAAGTCCAGGGCAACATATAGGCTTTGTTTCATCGAAATCGGTTGTCGGAAAAAAAAGTTATCATCATTTAAATATTATTTTAAAGGCATCATTTCAACAAATTGCAATGAAAACTGACTCGCGTTGAATTTTTTCGAATTGTCAGATGTCAATCACAGTTTGATATGTAAATGAAATAGTTTGATAATTTCGCCGTTTTCGATATGTGTTCGTGGCATAGTGGATATACGGTCGTACTACGTAATTTCAGATACGAGTTCGAATCATCACTCAGGGAAATATTTTTTTGTATTTATTTATTTTTATTTTTAAAAGAACTATTCTATTATATAAAAATGTATTTCTTATGAGATCGTTTATTTCGCATTTTCATCAATCCTTTCCTTTCCAAGGGAATTAAACAAAAATATCTGAAATTAAAAGTGATCAATTAAATGAAATAAATATAGAGAGAGGTGGATATAGTATCTTCCACACTAATTAAATTTATAAAAAAATAAGTATTTGGTCAACATGGCCATACTATTTTTTTCATTCATTTTACGTTGCATTTCTCCATACCTTCATTTTATTCATATTTAGACATTTTCTTGGCGTTTTTTCCATGTGTCGCAAGTATTTTCAAACCCCCGTACAATTTTCGTGCATATATTTAAGACGGAAAATGCATTGAATCCAATCTTCGACTGAACTCTGATTAGTGGAAAAAAGACACATATCTGCATTTTGGTGACGTAAAATTTGATTGATATGCATCTCCCTCTTTAAAGTCAGGTTCATTTTTTGAATTACCATAATTATCTTTTGAATTTCAAATCATCATTTGAACCCCAACCTCAACCACCATTAAACATGTCGATAATATGATGCAAAAGCAACCGTCAATGACTACTCTGATAGCTCTTTCCGAAAAGAAATCACCAAGTACAGAGGATGGAGGATATATAATATGAAGAAAGCTTGCTCAAAAGTTCAGCATAAAGTGATCCCCACGCGAACGAAGTCGCGGGCATCAGCTAGTGAGTAATAATGTAGTGGAATGTGTTCCGTGTGAGGATTTGATGTGTGTGCAAGTTTTAAAGCAGCAAGATAAAGTAAAATCTTTAACATTTTAACAAATATTAAAGCTACTTACTTCGTCAAAACTAAAGCCCAACTTGTGTATTTCACAAACGATTAATAGTCATAAAAGGAATTTCAGGTCAGTTTATAATAATAAATGGATTGTTGGTTGTTCAGATACAAATAAACTATATTGTTGGTGTTGCATATTTTTTTCTTATGACAAAAACGTTTTGAATACATCTGGTTATTACGTTTTAATTAATTTATCTGGAGCTTTAAAAAACATCAGAATTCTCAAAAACATTTGAATTCTGTAATTTATTTTTGTAATTTTGGTAAAAAACGAATTGAAACTTCATTATCTCATCATAATCTTCATATCGTCAGCTATTAATTGAAATTACTAATCATAACTCCCGTGTTGACCATAATCGCAGTATTTTTCGAAGGTTAGTAGATATTGTGTCACCTAGCTCAACAACAATTGCCATTTAGAGGCCACGATGAATGTAAAAATTCATTTAACAGAGGAATTTTTGGGAATTGGTTTCATTACTTTCAAAGTACCTATGACATTGTTTTAGAACAACATAATATGCAACATCAACAAAGTGGCAAATCGGCACCTAGTTATTTATCAAATAAAATTCTAAATAACATAATTCATTCAGTAGCCTCATTCACTATTTCAATCATAAATTAAAATAGAGCTTAAATGTGTAATTTTTTGTCTAGTAGTAATACCTTCTGTGTGTTTTATTAAAATCGTGTATTAATATACAACAAGCCTTGGGAGTTCACCACAAAAAAGGTAAGATAAAATATAAAAAATTGTCAAATTTTTTAGGAGTCCAGTTTTTGGGCTTGCCCTGCATTCAAACCCTAGGCACGCCACTGACTAACTACAGTACGTAACGTTTTTTCCTTTTGTTTTTGTACCTTAATGAGTCCGCTTTGATATTAATTATTCTTACTATTAATTATTATTATAACCTACCTCTGCCCGCCTAGCATAGCCATCAAAATATCTTGCGGACGGGTGAAGACAAACTAAGTTATATCTCGACATCGACAACTTTGATAGACATCTCGATCGACAAATATTTACTTTTGACAGTAGAAGTCGAGTTTAAGTGTTGTCATGTTAGACCCGCAAGACAGAGATAACGGATTAAAACACAAGAAAATTGTCGACAAAAGTTTGTCGTGGTTGTCATGGTAGACCGGCTGGGCTCTGTAAATGTTCGTTGCGTTCGATTTTCGTAATAAACCTACTGGTACCGAGTGAGGCAAGTTCTGCTGAATATGGGAAAAATTAAGTAATCTAGATAACCCCATAGACTGACCCCAGTCCCCATGTATGATCACTGTAGTCACAAATTAAGTAATCTAGATAACTCCATAGACTGACTCCATGTATGATCACTATAGTCACAAATTTCCCGATTTAGCACATTTAATTTCGTGTTACAGTCTCGTCTCACCCGCTTCCAGTTTGACGTTGCGATTTGGAACAGCTTTTTTAAGACCGAGGATGGAAAGGAGAAATAAAATAAAAGACGTTTTATATTTGAATGGAATTTAAAATTTATTAAACCTACCTATCTAGAATAATTATAATCTTCTCATTTCTGTTACATGCTTTGTATCACATGGATTTGAAAATTATTACTGTTATAATATATCTACTATGACAGATTACAAGTTTGATTGCATAGTAATAATATAAAAATTAACATAATTAATTTGATCTTCAGCTTGCATAAGCGCAATTGGTTAGAGATTTTATATTGGTTATTGATGTTATAACCATTTCTAATTAACAATTATAATTTGAAAAAATTTGTTGGACCTACCTACCTAAAATTAAATAATTGAAAAAATATATAAAACTTACTATTATGCGTACACAATAAAGGATATATAAGATTTAAACCAAAAATAGGTCCTAATTAAAGAAACTAAGATAAAATGCATACTGTAAACTGTAGCGCACTTAAAGGTTTCATTAAACAAATTAATGATAAAACAATGAGAACCACATCTCGCCTGTCGAAAACAACGTATAATTTAAAAAAAAAATAGTCTCGATTTTAGAAAAAATAAACTTATTGCCATGACTTTTAACGGGTTGTCTTGCTATTTTAAACTACATAATGGCATGAAAAAATATTGCAACTCATTATTAATAAAGATATGTATGTATGCTCTTACGCGTGAGTTGTTCAGTATTCAGCACATTTTTTTTACTCTACACAACCAGAGATTAAATGAAAAATATTGAAGAATTACAAATTACGATTCTTATAACTGAAATATTATCAAAGTTAAACATAATATGGCTAAAAAGAACTTCATTGTCAAATAAAAATTAAAGAGATTTTAAAGAAATAAGCAACTTTCCATGTTACAGATATCACGTAGGAAAATAAATATAACTCTAATTCACATCTAACAATTACCATCAGCTCTCTATAGTCTATAGCATTCCATACGATAAAATGTAAAGAAGTTTTTACATATTGTATCCCATCGTGTCATTAATTTAAACCATATTTTATCGAAATGAAGCTATCGGATGGTTGTATATTACATAGGCTATGTCGGTACTAAACTTGTTAGTTGACACGAAACGATATTTCGACACCAGCAATGAACACTACGCTAACTTGAAAAAGCATATTTTACGCCAAATGTGTTGAGAAAAAAATGTGATAACTTTTCGATTATCTTAAATAATTTAAAAGTTATCACTGTGATAACTTATAATAATTTATATACTTAATAACTTTTAAATTTATTATATAAATTTTATTTTAAAAGTAATCACAAATTCTTTTAAAATGCGTAAAATATACTTTTTCAAGTTAGCGTAGTGTTCATAGCTAGTGTAGATTTTATCGCATTACAAATATAGATATTATACCATATTGATGACTTAAACATTTTGGATGTTCGGGTCCCACTGAATGTATGACCGCATTAAAAAATAACTTTGATCGTATGAGAAGTTATAGGCAAATAAAAAATAACCAGAAAATTACTAGCAAGCTACATTATAGGCGAGTCACAGGACATTTCATTACTGAGCACTACACAAATACACACTTCCTATATTACGAGACAAGCAATGATTATAATTTCATTCATAATTCTGTTGCCGCTATTTTCTTTTGCCGTATAAATATATAAATATTTAGGCCACATAAGCAATTTTTGCATTTTTCAATACACTTATAAGTAAAAATAGTACTTTCATGACATATGTAGAGTATTTAGTATGTATGATGGCAACATGATTTACGTATATAAAAATAATTCATAGATCAATATCCTATATTTTTCAACGTAAATTCTCTCTCTGTAATCCCTACAAGATATTCATACTCTAATATACCTACAAAATGTTCAGTGCCGACTAAATAACATGATATTATGTAGCTTTCCTGAGACTACTTTTTTCGCGGGAAAATGCAAGATGGCTCTTTATTGATGTTAATATAATAAACACCACTAATGCTGTCGCTAATTTTTGAGAAACATTTTAATATATTATCACATATAATAAATCTGAATAATTATATATTGATCAAAGGCGGCTGTGGTCATATTGCTTTTCGAATACAATGCACACGCTACACTTACAATAATGTCCAATACAATTTGAAAACACTACTTAAAACTAGATATATTATTTCTAAGTTAAATTTGTTATTCCTATTACTATAATACGCCGATACAAAAACCTTTATTTTAGTAAGTTCAAAATATATATAAATATTCTTTTTAAAGTAGAAAAGTTGAAATAAATTCATATAAAATGCTTCATATACTTCCATATAATCAGAGTACAAGTTTTAGTACATTAAATAATTAATTATCAATTGTTAAAATAGTTAGGTACCTACTTAGATACTATATTGTGAATATAAATGTTAATATAAACATAAAAATCTCAACATTTTTGTCGTTTGGAGGAAAATAGCTATCGATTTTAATAAGCTGGTATATGAATTTCTTCATATATGAATTTATTAATAAATTATTCTTCTCAATAGTCAAGTAAATATAATAAATAAAAAACCTTTCCAAGGTTAAGTTTGAAGATATTACTATAACAAAGAAAATACAATGATTTGAATGAAAAAGAAGTTCGATGTGATAGTTTTGCCCGACGCCTACAAATATTTAAAATCCTCTTCAAAAGAATAATTTAAGTTGTAAAATTAACACATCGGAAAATCTTTAGTAAAGTTTTCGCTAATATAAGTCCAGAATTTAGTTATTTTTTTATTACATACTTTAGTATTTAATGTCAAAGGCCCAAAAGTCAACGAGTACAAAAGGCGCGTTCCGTTAGCCTCTCAAAACGCCAATAAACTAAAAATTCATTTGAGCTTGAGATTGGAAAATTAACTTGCGTGTCTAAGGGGCCGTCCATTAATCACGTGAGGTCGTTTTTCTCATTTTTTGACCCCCCCCCCCTCCCCCCTGATGATATTTGGTGAGGTTTGGAACCACTCCCCCCCCTCCCCCTGGATCACGTGTATTTTTTTGGAAGTCTATGTAAAGGCTATTTTTGACTGGAAAAAAATATTTAACAAATGGCATTTTGATTCGAAAAACATTTATATGTATTTGCAATAAAATTAATGAATAATTAATTAATTAATTAATAAATTTTCGCGCCGTTCAAAATTTCGGTTCATAAATAGCGCTTTTTGACAAAAAATAAATAAAATTAATACACGTGATGTCTAACGATACCCCCCCTCCCCCCTCGTGATGTTTCGTGATGTTTTCCCTACCCCCTCCCCCCCCCTTTTGAGCCTCACGTGATTAATGGACGGCCCCTAAGTATACATTTAAAAAACAACAAAAAAAAGTGCATCCGGGCACCCAAACGCTACCAACGCTGTTCGTCCAGCCAATTGAAAGCGATAACAAGCTCCATGAATATTTGCGTTAATTTTCGCATTCCGCCATCTTAACAGATTTGCGCGGGAATTTTGACAGCGCGGTTGAAGTGTCAATCAAATATTTACCGGTATAAAAACATAAATCGGAGTAATTTGTTGTAAAAAAATTCTGCAATTTTTAATGTATAACTAACTATGACTGAATAAAAAGTATTGGGAATGTAAACAAAATGCGCATTAAACATTTCTCAATAACAACAAATAACAGGACAATAATTAAAAAACCGATATGCTTGAAAATTAAAAATACAAGACCAAGCTGGGCATGTATTATAGTAAACAATTTCACATCCTACTGGCTTTTTTTATATTTTTACAAGTATGCAAAATAAATTACAGCCATCGCAAAATTCTTTTGTGGAATATTTATCTGGCAACATAGACAACATTGTAGATATACTGTCAATGTTTATATCCGTTCATATTATCTATATCTTAGTCAGACAACACTAGAAGTTAACATAGATTAAAAACCTTTACGACATTGGTCCATAGAATTATTAGAGGTGAACTTAGTATATTGTGCTTTGAAAACAAGTAAGCAATACAAAAACCTCAATAAAAATGTAAAAAAATAACAAATAACAAGTACCAATTATTACTGATGACACATTTATAAATATAGTCTCTACGATAGTGCAAAATTATTTTTACGGTAAAACTAAATACTATTTTCATAGCTTTAATATTTAAATATTTACTACAACTATTGCAACATTCCTTCCATCAACTAGCTTGCAGTTACCAAAACAGTTTTGTAAATTTTTGTTTATTTGTAAAAAACTTTGTCTATGGTTGATGAAAGAATTGCCACAGTCAATTATTAAGATCCATAGACTATTGTTATATTATAGAAAAGCAACAAGTCATCGTATATAGGTCATCTAAATTAACACCAAAAGCATTATTTGGTAACATCAAAATTCAAAAATACTACTTTTTAACCATGCACTACAATAAACTTCGTTTTAAGAAAATATTTAGTAAACGCTATATAGGCATTAATTATCATAAATATAAACTGTATTTTATCTGTATTTGAACGTTTACTCTTAGATATCAAGTTGCTTTGGTGTAAATTGGCTCACCACTCTATATACTTTAAAAAGGATATTTTGAGCTATATCTACCAAGTATTTTGTATAAAGCCACAATAATTCCAATTAAAATAGATTAGATATAGTCAATAGTAGTCAAATATAATATATGATAGAAAACGTAGCATATTCAGTAAAATCTATTAGAATCATTACTTTTAATACATTTAAACTCTGCTTAGTATTGCTTGTGAAAAATGCGTAATTTTTAACCATTTCCCAGTTGGCAGTTAATTTAAAAGATCTACTCACTTTCATGTACGAATAAATATTTCAGAAATCTTAACTTTCTACTTTATAGTATCCTAAATCATTAATTTCTGATACGATATCCTTAATTGATATATTCCAGCCATATAATATAAAAATATTGAGAAGTGTCATTTTGCATACTAACACTGCTCTTGCAATTTTGAGACAATTTTGAGTAGAGAGCGACTACAGAGATGGCCACATATTGCAAGCAGTTTTGTTAACTATTCAGTGACTTAGTATGTCAGTCAGATGAGTATTATCGAACTGTCACGTGACCATCGGCTTACCTGCTCTACTGGTGGTGCTGTATGGGAGTCTGGCAGTAAGGGCACTCCTTAGCTGTAGACGCGCAATTATCGCACAGCACATAGTGATTGCAAGGCGGCAGCGTAACGCTACGCGGCTGTTCACAAACCATACATTTCGTAGCAGTTTCTAAATAGAGCGCTTTTTCGATTTCCTCCAAATCAGTTCGAACTTGCACTTGAAGCGCTTTCAGTGCTGTGAGCGTTAAGCCCCGCAGCTCGCGCCGCCCGGACGCGCGGGACGCTTCCAGCTCGCGTTTAAGATTCAGCGCATGCGCGAGCGCTTCATCGCGTTGCCGCTCCGCGAGCGCCGCTTTCCGCTGCGACTCGTCAGACTCCCGCTGCCACGCCTCGCAGGCGGACCTCGCTTGAGTGATGCGCTCGTCCCAGCGCGCGGCGGCCGCCCGGGACGCGACCACCTCCTCGCGCAGCCGCGAGAGCTCTGCCGGCGCCGAAGGTGAATTCGCCGCGAATTCAAATACACTTCCGGCCGCACCGAAACTACCCGCTTTCATTGCGTGAGAATTAAACAATCTATCCGTATCACTTGTCGCGTAACGTAGGAACGGAGGCAGCGGGGAACCTCCACTCGGCGGACTGAAACCGCGTAACGAAGGACGCGGTATGTTGACGGGAGCGGAGCCACTCAGTAACCCTTCACCGTCCGACAGGTCGCGGTCCAACGACGCCACTAGATTTAACGGATCGTCTAAATGTATGTCATCGAGAGCGTTCCCGACGACTTCTTGCAACACTGTAGCGTCGAATGTGGAGCGCGGTGGCCAGGATGGTTGGGGCTTGTCGTGATCCTGATAGGGTTGTAGTGCTGTAGTTTGTATGGCCCGCGGTTGATGTATAGACCCACCGCTGGACGTAGAGGCACACTCGGAGCCGTCTCCACTGCCGTTGGCATGAGGGATTTGTGGGGACATCGCGCGTGTGAGCCCGAGGGCGCCGGTGAGCACGTTGACATCGTTCTTTTTGTCGTTGGGGAGCGCGGATGAAAGCAAATCTGCGAGGTTTGTACCACATTCCAAGGGAGCAGTCAAGTCTCGGGTGGACGTTAGGTCTTCAGCTAAAATGAGAAATGTTTTCAGATTAGTATTTTTAAAATTGTCTAATTTTTACCAAGCTGCATTCTACAAAAAACTATTTTAGTTAATTATCTGTTGGGTTCAAATGCAGAAAGTCTGTTGTGACGCTGATGCGCCAATGTATGGTTAGTGAAATCTCTGTTTGACATACTTTTACTGAATATGCACATAATATATATTTTGTTTTTGTATTTTTATGTTAAATGAATGAAAAAAGAGAACATACTGCGCTGACCCAAATAAAAAAAGGGAACATTGCTGGCAGAAGAATTTGATGTTAATTAGATGTCACTTGAAAAATATTAATATCTTTTTGTAATTGGTTGTGAAAAAATAATACATTTCATTAAAAAAATATACAAATATTATGAGGGAATCATAAATAAAATTTAGATCCATAACTAATATTGATGTATGTCTGTCTATATCTGATGAAATGTAAAAATAATGTTGTTATTTATATCAGTTATCATCAAATGCATCTCATGTACACCTGTCTATACCCCACCCAAGACCCTCCCTTGCATTATTCTAAAACCGTAACACCAAAATACTCACGTTCGACATGCGCAAACGCACAGAACAGCCCCCTGGGGCAGTAGCCGGCCTGCTGCACGTCGTTGCACTTGGTCGACTTGTATATCTCCGGGTGGAACTGCTGCTCGGTGCGCGTGTGGCAGTACCCGCACGCGTCGCCCGCCTCGCAGTTGCTAGGCTCCCCCCACTCCTCGCCGTGCTTCACGTTGGGACACGGCGTGCTGCGATACTTGTATTTGCGCGGAGATCTACGCTTATCCTGTTGGGGTTATCCAATATTAATGCTATGACTAGTTTAGCAAAAAAAGTGATTATAGAACAACAACGGTTCTGATTTTTTTACGATTTAATTTCTATTGTATTAGTCATAACATGAAACTCCTTGACAGTTCTATATTGTATAATTTAGAACTGTCTAAAAACTCTTTATCAACAGAACAAATAAAAAAATGGAGTTTGATAATTATTTAGATAGTTTTATGCAATAAAACTAAAACCGTAAAAAATCAGAACCGTCGTTGTTCTACGATCACGACGAAATGTGTGTCTATAATACTAGCTATTATTTAATCTATAAATACGAGTACCAGTGATAGACGCAATACACTGTGAGGTACAAGACTAACATTGTTATTAAAATAAAAAAATATATTTAAATTCTCTGCTAGTACGTAACTACATTTTTTTATTAAACAAATACATAATGAGGAGTAGACCTATGTCTCCCTGTCATACAATATTAAACTAAATTCATGGAAATAATTTTTACAAGGATCCACTTTTAAAGTGCTGAGCAAAAGGTGTGAAAAATAACATGTGAAAAATAACATGTAAGAAATTACATATGCATCCCTTCAGTATAACCGTAAACATAATAGTAGTGCTCCACTTATGCAGTTTTGGAGCGAAAAGTATTTAAAAAAGAAATATATAATTTTAGTTGAATCTTTGAAATAAAAACGTAATAGATATTTCACAACATTTTGAAAGACAGACAGAGAAACTGTGAGTGATCAAAACAATGAGTGCACATATTTCACAGTATTTTGAAATTATTCATTTCATTCTATGCAGTTCACAACATAGTACTACACTATATGTACACTTTAGTCCCCCATTGCGCTCCACCCCAATGCTAATGCCCTACAGAGATTTTTTACATCTGAGTTTGACCAAATCATACTAGGCTTTTTTTGTAGATTCCAAACTCCTTATAAAGATGTTGTTATTCATTTACACTATTAAAACAAAATTATAATTAAAACATACTTACTTTACTATTATGATATTGAGGGCAAGCATACCCTTGTCTACATAGCCTAGGCGGTCGTTTGCATGGTTCAGTTTTATATGATGACAACACGTAATTTGTATCTGTAAAAAAAGATATATTGAAATATAACTTAAATTAATTAACAAGAAATGAACAGGCCATTAATGTAGACATTTTTCATAACAAACATTGAAATTATGGTTTTTTTTTTCAATATGAAATACAAAAATAAAACTATTATTATGGTATATAATACAAAAAGATATTTACCTTGCCACTTAGGGTCTTCATTCATCAAATTCCGTTCTCTATCTAAAGCGTTTGGTGCAGCGGTGTCGCCATCTGTTCCATCAGGGTTCTCTAATGCCTGAAGCTCTCTCATGTCCAACACCGGCGGGCGGAGATCCGGAGCTCCATGCGCGAACGCACAATGCGCCCCATTCTTAGTACAAAGTCCACGGGCGTCCGTATCATGTACGCACATACAGGTTTTGTAATATCGCAAGTGATACCGACGTTCTGTATCACCAGCTGTTCTATGTAGATAGGGACAACTGAAAATGCAATGTTATTCTCTTTACACTATTACTACACATTGACATGCTCTACGATGTAAAATACAAGCATTGTGCTTACTATTATTGTACCCTAATATTAATAATTAATATTGTGATTCAAATCAAATCAAATCATATTTATTAATAAAATTAAGTACAAAATAAATTAGATTAAATCCATTTAAATCTTTTAAAATTAAAATAATCATATTATCAAAAGACAATACTTTTCAGAGAACATTTAACTTAATATCTCATTATGCTGAATTTGATATCAGAGTGAGGACTTAAGCTAGTAAGCATTATGCCTTCTAACCATGCATTCTAACAAACAGTTATAAACAGTGACATGGCAACTCTCTTAGTTAAAAGACGATCCACCAAACAAATAAATAATTCTGTCATCCATGATTTATTTAATAGAATATTAAACACAAGAAAATCCAAAACTGTGCTCAGTATGATAGAGAATTAACAACAACATTATTAGCAGCTAATAAGATTTAATGTGTAGGAATATAGTCAATTTTACTAAATTTAATAAAGATTCTTTGCTACTCAAGTTCCTAAGACACCATGCATGTTAAACCATCATTTTTAATGCTTTTTATTAAATAAAAATATGTAAGCATATAAGTGTTGATATATTTAAATTCATAGGTTTTGGAATGATAGTTTCTTACAAAACATACATCATTTTCATAGATAAAATAAACTATAAAATGATACTACTCAACTTTAAAATTATGCATCTATTTACAAAATTAACATCAATCAAGTTCAAATAATTAGCTGCTAGTTCCTATTAGACTATCAACATGACATATCAATTAGAAGATACTAACTACTATAAAATATGTTGATTGAAAAAAGACAATGGACTATCAAGAAAACAATGGAACTAAGGAGTAAGAAGCACTATCGCTAATAATCAAATATCGACGCTTAAAACAATCTCAAGATGGCAGGATTATCCTACTTTTGGTATTAGTAAACATTTTATTTAATGGAATTGAAAGTTTGTAATATTGTCCATACTCAACACAGTTATTATAGTAAATGATGTAATTCCAATTGTATTCACGACATTTTCCTAAAAATATGTTTGATGTTTCGATAGAACAAAGCGTAGGAAAGTACTTACTCGTCACCATCCTCACAGATGCCCGAAGTTTCGTTGTATTTGGTGCAATAATTGTCTGCGCTATAATTGAACGTTCCATCCCGTTTGCGAACGGGTCTCCTACGTCTCTGATTATTAAAATGCCAATGGAAACATGTAAAAGGCCTATGTTGTGTACATTTATGTTGTAGGAACGACGGACACTGTTCCACGCGAAATTCCTTTAGATATCTGGAAAACGAAACCACCGATGTAAGTGAATCGCACATCACTGCAAACCGTATCACAAATACTTTTATTTAAAACAAAACTTAAGGCTGAAAGTAGTTATTACTTATAATGATTTGGTTTTTCTGTTTGAGCTGTCAACAAAGGCTTAGATTCCGACGGCATTTTGGTGAACTATTATTGCGCTTCTCGCGTCGCGCAGGGCACGCTTACCGATGACCAATTAAAATTCAATACAATAGGATCACGTGATAACAAATATTTTAGAAAGTTGTAACTTGAATAAAATGGTAAAAATAAAAAAGTTCTCAGCTTGAGTACTACATTTCAGGATAACGTGACCTTGAACTTTTGAAATATTCTGCAATACAGTCAGCGATTGAAGTTAAATCCCGAAATTTACTACAAAAACACTGTAGGTATAAACGTCATGAACACAACTGACAGATAATACCAATAATATGTCATAATTGTGTTTTCTATGTTTCTCTCTCGCTCTTTTGCTTATTTTCCTGTAAAAATGAAACAAAAAATAGGTCACAATATTTTTTTTTACTTGTAATTTATTAGATATTTTAAACTCAAAATTCGACAAGATTGTGTAGTATGAACTTAATTTTGGTCAATAAAAAAATCAATCTAGATGGCGGATATTGGAAAGCCTCTTAATTTTTAAATTGGGATTTATTATATTGCTACTTTTTACATTTTTATATATAATTCATAAAACAAAACGACTTCTTCCTTAAATAATTGGTTCCAGAATAATACCTACCTATATATTTTTTAATAATAAATAATAAAAAAAACAACAACACATAAAAATAAAAAATAAAGTAAATAACAATTGCTATTCAATGACATTAATAATTTAAATAACGCTTTCGTATATAATTAAAATCAATTGTTTTTCCTCAGATAAGAAGACCTATAATCTAAGATTTTTCTATATTATGTAAACTTTTATTTTCAGCAACACTGTCCATAAAGAAAAGAATCAACCAATCCTATCGCATAGATTATTTGCAGCTGTTAGAAATAACCAATCGTAAACTCTACATTTAGACCAATAATGAAAGCGTATTATTAGAAATCGTGACCAATCCAGTACCAGATACAAGGCGTCGCTGTTCGCCCGCCATTCTCTTGACGCCATCTTGATCAGTGCTTGAGCGTATAATCCTTGTGTATTCATATTAAATTGTGTTCAACTTATACACTTTTACTTTGTTTTGACTAAAAGGTAAGAAATATTGATAATTACTTTATAAATTTAAGTAAAACATTAAAAAATAAGTAAAAATTCTTTGAAATCGTATCAAATCCGTTATTTATTGTATGACTGATATTGTTCCATTAATAATGTTTATTGTTTTCTTTAACAAGGCTTGATAAACTTTCAGTAAACAATGGCACGTACAAAGCAGACTGCCCGTAAATCTACAGGAGGTAAAGCACCTCGAAAACAATTGGCCACCAAAGCGGCGCGAAAATCAGCGCCAAGCACTGGGGGGGTCAAGAAGCCCCATCGTTACCGTCCCGGTACAGTCGCTCTACGAGAAATTCGTCGTTACCAGAAATCTACTGAGTTGCTCATCCGTAAGCTACCGTTTCAGCGACTTGTTAGAGAAATCGCTCAAGACTTCAAGACTGATCTTCGTTTCCAGTCTGCCGCCATTGGTGCTCTGCAGGTATAACATGTTAATATTTTTATTAAAAATCCACTATATGCCCTAATTACATCACTTAATTCTTTTTATTGTACTTTCAGGAGGCAAGTGAAGCCTATCTCGTGGGTCTCTTTGAAGACACCAACTTGTGCGCCATCCACGCCAAACGTGTGACTATCATGCCTAAAGACATCCAGTTGGCCAGACGAATCCGTGGTGAACGTGCTTAAATTAAGATTAGTAAATTTTATGATAAATTATTTGTAATTCGAATAGACATCATAACATATTTTGTAATGTTCAGATTTCCTTCACCTTAAAATTGTAATCATTATTGGTTAGGAGGCAGAACTGATTTTTTTATAAATATGTTTGTATTATGTAAGTTATTGTTTGTACAAGACAGCCAGGCAGAAGGCCCTTTCATTGTATCATGTCATCTTGTGCGGACAAGATATTTAGTGACTTGTGTTAGTAATTAAGCAATGTTGACAGTAACCAAGACTCGAGAGATTGTTTGGAAAATTGATGCTCTTTTAATGTGTAATTAAGAAGATACTTGGTTTTAAATAAATTTAATTTAGACTAAATGTGTATTTATTTCCTTTTGATGTACATATATTTGAAACATTTAAAAAAACTGCATTCAAAATCAAATCATCACTGAGTGGTACATGGGGCAGACCCATTACTGTGTCTGTTTCACTGATCATTTACCTTTATAGGAAAGTAGGTGATCAGCCATCTGCCCTGCCAGACTGAAATTTTTTTTGTTTCCCTGAGATTTGAACCCAGGACATCCGGTGCCAGCGCATTACGGTTATCATGAAGGCGGTCACTATTATTATTTACCCTCATTTAGTACTGGCGAAAGTTCATGGTGCTTGTGCTGTGTGCACCCAGATGGTTCTTTTATTTATTACTTTCAAAGCTGCAATTTTTTAATCTTAAGAGTAGGAAAGTATAATTTGTAAAATGGTGTTTTGTTTCAGAATTATATTTTGTTGTTTTATGGTTTAAATAAACAATGGTATCTGAAATTTTACCCCACAAAGCATCAATACCTTAAAAGCCCTTAATGGATGGATTATGATTTTTTCATAGATTACGTAAAAAGAGTGACAGCTCGATCTTTCTCACATATGAACTGCCAAGAATATGGAGATCTACCTCTAGTTGGTGTGGTTACAAGCCTGTAACCCTATGCATTTTTTTGTTGTGGGTTTCATAAGCAAGACAGGTCTGTTCTGCATTACAACTTCTAGGCTCATTAAATAAAGGACAAATAAAAGATCTTACTCATTTAATACAACATCTACATAAATACTATTCTTAAATTTTAAACTAAAACTTTCCCTTCTGCTTCCTCAATTTCTTTAAGCCGCTGTTCTATTTCTACTACACTCCTGCCATGTTCCTTGTTAAAGCTGTAACTTAATAATAATTGTTGTTTTTCTATGCCTTTTAATCTGTCATATAGAGTTTTGTCAAATTCTGTATCAACATCACTCTCTTCTCGTAATACACAGAAGTATATTAGAAATACAGCAACGCTGCCAACTACACTATAAGGCTGATACCAAGGCATATTAGATGGCTTTGTTAATACAGGCCTTATTTTCGCCTTAGCAGCAGGACTTGTGGAGAATTTTATTGGTGCATTTTCATCCAAATTTTGTGTTTTACTGCTAAAAGATCTTCCTCTAAATAATCTTATATAATTCCTGAAATTATTTTAATGGTTACTGTTTAATATACCAATAAAAACATTAATTTAATAATAATTGTTTTCCATCAAATATGTTTGTAAGAATTTTTATGAGTTTCTATAATCATTTCCATCTTGGTGTTACACAAACAATTACACAATACGATGTTGCAAAATGAGTACAATATTTTTTCTACTAATATACCACATTAAGTTCTTTGCTATGTTAAAAGAACTATTTATTTTTTTCAGTCAACTCCTAGAGGCTTTTTCTTTGATTATATTGCCTATTAATTAAGTTTTTTGATTAAATGGCTATATTATATTCTATTAAGTCATCTTCAGGGTACACAAAGAAGTGGTAGAAACAGTATGTGAAGAAACCTCTATTACTATATGATTTATTATGGTAAGCCTAAGGATATAAGATAACTTTTTCGTTTTCTTTTTTATCCCAAAGAATGACTCAGATTCATTTTGAAAATGGATGGATCAAGTATCACCATCTACTCATTTGTTTTTCGTATCGAATAAAGGTTCCTATTCTTAAGACTACATTACGGAACATCAAGTTTTTATATTTCAAGCTAATTTAAGTAATATTTGTCATTTAATTAAAGATTATAACAGTATTGTTTGAATAATGTATATTGAACCAGTGTACAAACTATTTCATATTTCTACGTCATTTCTGTAAATAATAAAAGTCTGTAAATGTCTAACAATAATTAAGGAATAACAGAAAAATATACCTGAGCTTCAGGCTATTTCTATTCATGTTGCTTATTTTTTATTGTAAATTGCATAATAATTTACTCAACAATCTTGAATAAGTATAATAATTGTGAAAATGTTATTATCGATTGACAACAGTGATGCCAACTCCTACTAAATGTTCCGCCTAGGCCTAGCCCCCAGGACCAACTTCAAATACCCCTAAATATCGAATTAAATGATGATGATAACAATGAAATCCGAGGTTCGAGGCTAAATATATATTGTATATAATCGTGCGTTTTTTTCTAAAAAAATCTTGAATAAAGTACCCCCTAAAAACCCACTGGACATCTTGACTCCCCTTAATTTTGGCGGGTGAACCCCAAGTTGGCATCACTGATTGACAATTGGCTACTTGACAGGTATAACAATAAAATATGTAATCTACTGGATATGGTAGTTTATATGTTAAGGATAATTATTCAATATGTTTTTTGCATTAAATTAAATTTTAAATATTTTATTTTTGCAAAAAAAAATTGCGATTTTTTATCTGTCCACCAAAAGTAATGAAACGGGGGCGACCGTGATTGAACATCGTATGATGTCAATGCACATGTAAACAAAACGTCTGATAATTAATATCGTGTTATTTTATTGTTTTTATTGAAGCTAACTTGTGAAAAGTTTCACTAAATGGAGCCAGGATATATAAAATCTGATAATGCAAATATATCCAAAGTATAATTGTAGTGAATTTATAGTAGCAAATTTCTTATTGCTATCCTAAGTTCTGCAGAGTTATGGAAAACAAAAACTTCCATGTAAGTACTTGAATAAACAAAGTAATACACCATTTAATAATAATAATCGATAATATTAATAATTTTTAGGCTATAAAAGTGTAAATAGTTATAAGATTGAGGAAATGCTTACATACATACAAAGTGTTTTTTTTAAATTTTAGATCTTCACAATGATGCTGCAAACATGCAGCGGCTTTTTAAATGTGGACTCATACAAGTGAGGAGCCAAGTTGCACTGCCACTGAATGTTATTGGAAAAAATCAAACTACGGGCACTAGAACACTGAAGTGCATATTAATTTAAAAAATGGGTACAGGAAACAGTAATAATTCCTTACATACCTGACAAGACGGAGGTTATATACTTTATAACATAGAAATGAATGATAAAAATTGTAGAAATGCCAAATTCTGAAACATTAACATGGTTATGAAGACAAAACAGCGCTCTTATTATTTGAGCTCCAGATTTAATACTGAAAATTTGCAATGTGAATCTGAATGTCTGCCTGTTCATATTATGTGAGGAGTATCCTATGATAGCAGCATTTCCTGATGAGATTTTTAATGGTGATACTGTAATAATAATAAATTATCCGATTGATGATATAACAAACATTTATTGCCAAGTATTGATTGAAGATTTGGCTAAATACATAGAAGACATATTGTCTGAATTAGTGGCTTTTTGAAACAAATTTGTCCATATCAGTACCAAATAAAAACACATGAATCATAATAAATAGTGTATTTTTAATTTCCATTTACCATTACTGATTAACTACAGGAATCATTGCTCATGCAATAACAACACAATCTAGATATTTTAATAGTTTCTTACTAAGTATAGTATGAGGTTTTAACAGAAAATTCTAGCAAATTTGTAAAAATCTATATCAATATGAATCCTTAAACTTGCTACCTGGTTTGTTTTGATAATTGACAGTTAGATAAGACACAATCCTATTAAATTATTTATTTTTTGCAGTAATAGTTCTTCTATATGTTAAAATCCTCTGTCTGCAATGTAGACACACGTCTTGTACGTTGTAAATTTTCCAAGTAGGTATTTTAATACTTTTAATTAAAATATTTGTAAAGTTTCCTCTCAAATGTGCTGAGAGTTCGGTTTGTTTATATATGTGCTGCGACGTCATCACTTAAAAGTGTCACGTGAACCGCAGTTTTCGCGCGAAATTCAAATTAATGAAGAAAAAAATATTTTTAAAAAATTAAATATAGCTTATTTTAAGAAAAGGATGATTGTGGAAGGCATAAAATGAACATTTACACATGTTTAAATGCTTTTCCGAAAACTGTCAAGTAGCCAATTGACAATAATGACATTAAGAAAAATTTTGTATTCTCGGACTATAATCTGTAGATTACCACAGATTAAGAAGAAATACCCATCCCTACTCCATAGATTCAAATAGTTTATTTTCTAGAAACATGAATACTTAAATGAAAATACACAGAAATTAAAACATTGATTAACATTAGGTATAATATGTTGAATAATGTTTAATAGATTGTTAGAATTAATACTTATAGGTAATTAGTAATTACTGAACAATTTTTAGAAAAATCATAATATTACTACGATGAAAGCCATTGTAAATTATATTTTATACGATTTAAGCTTACTTTATTTTAATATTATTATTGTTTAGATATTGTTATTTTGAAATTTTCAAATTAGCCACCTTCTCGAGTGAGTATCGTAGAGCGTTTTTGATTCTGAAACATTTAGTAAGATTATACGTTAAAAACTTAAGTGAAAAATAAAATAAACAGAGGCCAGGAAATAACTGGAATAATGAAAAGAATCTTACCGAACGAATTCTTCACCATTATCTGGCTCAGCTAATAAACGGTTCCTTTCCGCAATAGCTATATCTCGCTTCTCTATAGCAGTTTGCAATCTACCCTCATTAGTAAATATTTCATTTTCTGATGTTTTAATATTAGTAGCAATCACATCTGTATGGAATGGCTTCATTAAAAGAGCCCAGACATCATATTCATCGGAAGATTTTTGTATTTCTTCACAAAAAGTTGATCGAAGCTCCCAAACATTTAAAATGTTTTGATCCTAATAATTTTTAAGTTGATATTGATGGTAATTAAGGTGTAAGGTATATAATGTTAGCTCTGGATAATTTTGTATAACAGTACCGATCTTGAGTAAAAAATTATACTTACTACTTTTGCGTTTAATTCTTCTAATTCTATTTTCAATACCTCCACTTCAGACGATAGAGCTTTGTTTTTAATTTTCTCTATTTCTAAATGAGGTGCAAGTTTTTTTATTCTTTGAAGTATTATTTTTTCTTCCTCTTGTAATTTTTCTATTTGAGACCGTGTGTCTCGAATATTTCTTTGAAGTAAAGCTATATTTGTTTCTACTGCGTCAAATGGGGAAACAATTTTGTTAAGAAAAAATATATTTAAATTATTAATTATTGTTAATACACGATTTGTAAAATTAAACATGAAAGGAACATAAATTGATTATTATCTGAATAACGCACACTCTCGTTTTTCTTTCAATTTTATTTCTTTATCTTGTTCTTGTAACTTAATTTTTTCTATCGTCGATCCTACTGAATTTTCCATTTTTGTTATACGAACCAACAATTAACAGGATATAAATTCTAAGGGAAAATTATGTTGAAAATTTTAAGATGTGAGTCTTTTAAATCAAACATTAATTATTTAAATTTAACAGTTTTCTAACTATAAATGAATTTAACATTTACCGCCAATTTTCAAATTCCGATGAAAACTTTTTTCGGTATGTAGATACTAACCTACCTATATTATATAGGTACCGATGCTTTTAGTAAGAAAAATAAAGACTTGCCCGTAGCAAAAACAAAAACCTATACAAGGAAGGCATTATTTTTTAACAATTTAGAATGCTTGTGTTGGTACTTAATTATGTTTGTAAATTTAAAAATACACATTATTAATATAAAAATGTAAAATAATACATATAATAATATTATAGTTATAAAGGAACGATGGTCGACACTCGACACGGAACTTGCCATAGACTATTCAGTAATAGAGTAAAATTGTATCTATATATAAATCTTGTTTTATCAATGTTCGTATCCCGGGACAATTTAAATTACATATTACCATCAGGCAATTTATTCTTTAAATATTTACCTCAGAAACAATTTTAATGGAAACGCCGGACGCAAAAGGATTCGTAAATATCATTTGGCCAAGTAAGAGCGTTCCTCATGGAGGTATATTTCACACGCGTGTTGTGGAACCATCAACGACACAACAGCAATTTCTTAAAGGTGTTTGTTGTTGATTTATTTTTATTATTCTTCTTCTTATTTAAATTTTGGTTATATTTAGCAGTGTTATATTAAACATATATGCTTAAAAATAGGTAATAAAGCCAGTAGATATGGACCACCGCAGCGTTAATAATATTCCGAGACAAGTGATTCTGTTTGCTTTCTTTAAATAAAAGTAATTTGTCAAATCATGTCAACTTACTTTTTTGTATAAGTTTTTCGATACCGAATCTGTTAATCTTCTAGTATTACTTGAAGAATCCAAGCTAAGTATTGCTCAACGCAAAAAATCGGCATTAGCCCTTCGCCAATATGAGCCCAAGGAACCGACACCTCATATTGAATTCCCCATGGTACGACCTCGCACTTCACGAAGAAGGTCTCTCTCTGCAATACGGGAGTCTGGGATACTAGAAGTTGCAGAGTACGTATATATCTTATGTTTATTGACTCTTACGTTCATTAAAATTGGTTCAGTGGTCTAACAGTGAAAACATAAGAGACACATAAGGGTTACTTGTTATCATTTTAAAACTGTAAAAACCGTGTCTGTACATCGAAAGCTTATCCACAATTTAATTTTTTTATTTAATTAAATTGAATTTGTCCGTTAATTTGGGTATCGAAACGTGCGGGACAGATTTCAATGGAGTTTAGAAAAAGTGCAAATAGATGACATTTGCCAGTTTGCCACTATAAAACGGGACGATTAATTTATATAATAATATAAAATAATATAGACTTTGTATACCTACTGTAAATAAAATTTCAGTCATTCAAGGTTAATATTCTCTTCAGTTACCGCCCAATAAAGCGCGGTGAGGACCGAGAGAAACTGAAGGATCGTCTCGCGAACGCAATGGCCTATGGCGATGAAGAGCAGAAACCTCCCCCTCCCCCGCGTCGTCCCAAGTCACCTCCAAGGCTGCCCACAAAAAAGGAAATGTGGAATGATTGTGAGTCCTAGAACCAGTCCAAGAAACTGTTATTACGGTGATGTAGTAACAAAAATATAAAAAATAAAAGTTGAAGGAAGATGATTTTGTTACCTGTGAAATGCCGCCCCCACATATTTATAAAACCATTAGATCATGTGATTCATGATTTTTGCATATTAAAACTGCCATATTATATTGTGAGATACTTCATACTGATCGTATATGATTTTTATCAACGCTTTCCAGCCAATGTATTTTTTATGTTAGATATTCACAGACAAACATGAGGTTCACTTGATGGTAGGTATACCTCAGCCACAGAACATCATTCAATGATGGGCTGTCGACCTATTTTGTAATTCGAGCATTTGGAAATTCATAGACTGAAACGCGCAATATGCACTTCACGGTTTTCCATCTATGAACGGTGGTTCGCTGCCCGGTTGGAATTTCGATACCTATTCCTCCCACCCGTTCATACCAGACGTGAGGAAGTCATGCTTACAAAAAATTATAAACATGTCGTCCCGTTGGGATTCCAACCCATCGATGCGCACGGCAGGTGTTCTACCGAATGCGCCAACGAGCCCGTCGACTTAATTACCTATAATTATTTTAATGATATTCACAGTTCACACATTAATAACTTTTCTAATAATCCTAATAAAAGTAGCAAATAATAAAATTATTATTGATTTTGTAATTAAGGAGCGATTTATATTGTTTTTTTCAGTAATGACGCAAATTAGAGAGCGTGCAGAATGGCTGGCGGAAATGGAGGACTTAGGTCACGCCGAGCCTCACCGAGATCTGATCCACGACCAAATAGCTGAGAGGCTCAGAGCACTAGATGCCCTGGGCATAGACGAGCCTGACACCACAAGGTCTAAAGGCTCGGGGTTCAGTATTCTGCCCAGTGCTAAGTCCGCCGAGACTGCAAGATCGAAGGAAAGTGCTCGGTCCAAGCAAAGTTCTGGTGAGTATAAATCGCGCCTTCTAGTACGCTCTGAACGTGGCACGAGTCGCGACGCAGTAGCGGCGTCTGGGCCTTCTCTACTCACATCACTAAGTAAGTTTTAAGGCGATAAAAATAATATTAAATAGACTTAAATATTATGTGCCTGACTGTAGCCCCGCGTGCAGAAACTTCAGAGCGTCGGTACTAGAAGTTTGGCGTGATCTGTACCTATATTATGTCAAGTGAAGAAAGTCCAATTGTCTTAAACAAAAAAACAGACAAAAGCTTAAGCGTCTTTTTAACCCGTTAAATACCAGTGCTTTCATTTTTCATTTGAAAATAAATATAAAATCGAATTATTTGCAAACTGTACTTGGTTAAATATTTTTTGTGTTTCTTATTATGATGATATAATGATCTTCCACTTTCAATTTTAGTTTTTATTTATTTTCGTTTTAAAATTGTCTTGTTCAATTTCAGTTCGATCAAAGCAGTCAAACAAAATTCATGAAAAGCAAAAAGTGAGCAGAACTAGAAAACCAAATAAGGAAGAGAATGTTTGTTCTTATCAAAAGTTACTCCCACTGCAGTATTCACCAAGACGCAGAGTATAATTAGTTTATTTTTTAATATATTTGAGATATTGAACTGATATTATTCAGCCATTCTTCATATGAATATAAAGATAGGGACTAAGAATTAGGACATAATAAAAAAATAACTTCAAATATGAAGTTTAAAAATTGTGGTGTTCATAATAAAGACTTAAATTAAATTATGGTTTTATTCATCATCATCAATTATAATTGTTCTAGGTTTTTTACCTTTTTTTTCTGTATTAGACTTCCTCTTTAAAGACTTATCTTTTATGTCACAGGATGTGTTTTCCGAATCTTTAGGTGCTGGTCTGTCAAGTTCAAATTCTGTGTATTTTCTAACAGGCATTTTTAATGAAAAGTTTTTATCATTAATTGCTTCCATATTAGGACCTTTTTTTAAATAAACAACAGTTGTATATGCAGTGTAATGGAAATCTTCTGTGAGGTAACCTTGAACCAATAGATATGCAATAATATCCTCAGCAAATGCTCTAGAAAACTGTGGTTCTTTTCCTTTGTGTCTTAATGGAACTGGTCCTTTTAAAAACCATGCATCAAGAAGTTTCTGTGCTGTCAACTTTGTATCTTGCTTTACAGCATTATCTATAATATTGCTTAAAGTTTGACAATGTGAATCAAGGCTTACTTCCTTTATATTATTAATGCCACTGCTACAAATATCACACATTTTGTTGCAATCAGAATCACCCCAGTCTTCATCAAAATGCTTGGCTATCAATTCTCGTCTACAAAAATGTCCATTTAGGCAGTATTTTATCATTCCATATAAGAAGTCCATACTTCCAACTGAAGAAAACACCATTGCACTTACTTTAAATATATCCTGCATACGGTATAAAGTAACACATTCAGCTCTTAGACCATCACGGCCAGCCCTGCCACTCTCTTGATAGTAATTTTCCATTGATTTGCTTATAGTGTGATGAATAACAAATCTTACATCAGGTTTGTCAATACCCATGCCGAATGCTACTGTTGCAACAATAGCTTGATAGTATTTATCATGCCACTTTATGTGAACTTTAGATCTAGTCTCAGCTTCCATATTAGCATGATAACAACCAACTTGAAGACCTTTTTTTCTTAATCCTTCAGCAACATCTTCAGCATCTTTTATGCTATTTGTATAAATGATACCACTTTCGTCTTTATACCTGTATTTTAAAAGCTTCTCAAGTATATTCAAACACTCTTCGTGTGATGTTGGTTTTTCTAATATCTTATAGAACAAATTTGGCCTATTGAATGTTGATTTGATGATAAGGCAGCCCTGTAAGTTAAGTATTTTCTGCACATCATTTAGAACATGTGCTGTAGCTGTTGCTGTTAAACCTAATAAAGGTACACCAGGAAACATATTAGATAATATTCCTAGGTATTTATAATCAGGTCGAAAGTCGTGTCCCCAATGAGAGCAGCAATGTACCTCATCAATTGCTATTCTTTGCAATCTACCTTTAGAAAAACATTTTTGTAAATTTGACATAAATCTTTTACTCTTAGCTAACCTTTCTGGTGTAACATACAATAACTTTATTTTAGAACTGTTATCATTTAATGCATTTAAAGCAGCAGTAGTTTCCTCTTTAGGGCTTGTGCTAGTCATGAGCATTGCAGGAATGTCTTTCTTTTTTAGTGATCGGACTTGATCTTCCATTAATGATACTAAAGGAGAAATAACTAATGTTATTCCTTCATTAACTAGAGCTGGTAGTTGATAGCACAGACTTTTACCAGCTCCTGTAGGCATAACAACAATTGTGTGTTGACGAGATAAAGTAGAATTAATAGCGCTTAACTGCTTAGGTCTAAATGTATCTATCTTAAATATATTTTTCAGAGTATTTTCAACTTTTTCTGACCATTCGTACTTAGTACCAGCCCAGTCTACTTGGGCTAAAGTGTCCGATTTTAATTTGTTTAATGATTTCTTTAACTCGTTTTTTTTCTCGTGCAGTACTCGCTGTTTAGTTCTCCATTTCTCCATTTCAGCTTCCACCATAACGAGTTCTTTTTCAACCTTCACTATTTCATTTTCTATTTTCTCAGCAGTCGCCATGTTTGCAGTCCTGAGTCCATTCAAGTCGTTCAAATCAGCAAACAGAATTCGAAACCTTGGACCATTAATATTTTATTAATAATTTTGAGTAAGTTATGAAGTAAACGGAGGATGTTGATATTGTACGTACTTCCTCAAAAATTATGATAACGTCAAATCATTTTAAAAACAAATAAGAATAATTGCTTTTTTATCTCAAGTTTTTATTTATTATGTATTAAAATTTTAAACATTGCGAAATGCGAATCGCGATTTGTGCATGCATATTGCATTCTGATTTCTGTTTTGATTCTGTCACTGTCAAGTCACAAGTGTCAACTGTCAGTGTCAACTTCTGTATTTTTTTAATTTATTGCATGACCACGGATACTTGTCTTTCAGTAGGAATATTAAGTGCGAAGTTCATTTAGGTACCTTAAAGTTACAATGAGCAAGATGATTCAAGTATTTTCACGACCTCCTTGGTGCCACTAAAAATGACAGATGGAGATAATAGTTTATGGATGAACCCAAAACCTTGCTCAGCTTTGTATTGTCGTCCAGTTCAGTATACTTTTGTAAAAACAGAGCGAAGCAGTTATCATTGCTTATAAAAGACAATGTAGCTGAGGTATCATCCATCAAGTGAATCTCATGCTCATCTGTCGATATTTAACATAAAAAACCAACCACAAGGCGGCATAAAACGAGTGCTGAGGTACAAGTGTTGTAAATAAATAAATTCAAATCATACAATGAAAGTAAAGCTACTTGCTAAGGCCTACTATAAATGATAACTTGAACAATCCTAGTGCTTGGATATGATTTGCTCCAGTATAAAGAGGAAACGCGTCTGAATCTCTCGGCTGCTTTTCAAGACTCGGGGGCGATCGTCAACATCCACGACTATTTTAATGTAAAGTGGGAGTAAAACCGTGATCCATAAGCCGGCCCTAAGGCCCAAGTGGTTGATGTTGAAATGTTGTTCGCTACAGTCCTTTTGTTGAAATTCTTTTTTATAATAGAGAACGCAAAATACTCAAAGAAAAATATGAAAGTTCATTGGATACTAAGATTTTATTATTTCCATATTGTATTCTAACCGTCCAATTTTATTAGCGTTTTCCAGTCTTTACTGTTGTACATAAAATTGTCTTTTATTAACGCGAGTATAACACATTTAAATAATATACTGTATACTGGATAAAAACGAGATTTATTTATATTTTTTAAATTATTTATCGACGTTTCGGATGCTTTTCAGCAACCGTGGTCACGGGCCAGACTGTATATTTCCATATTGTTACGCCAACTCATGAAAGATGTCAGCCTATTTTTTATTAGATCATTTAGTAATCTGGCAGCAGAATCTGAAATGGGCCATTTTCGGGTATGGAACCCGTGACCCATTGAAACGCAAACAGCTTGTCACGCCAAAGTCCGCGTCATAAAATGTCTAAATTAAATCAAAGTTCGTGAGAAGTAAATAAGGATATTGTCCATTAGTGATAATACAGCGGTTGCAGCAAGGATTGAGTATAGGCACTTTTTACAAGTAGTTTTATTCCGGTTGCCAAACATGCGGGTCATTACTGTTGTTTTATATATATCGTAAGTAGACGGACTGAAAAACAGGAATATCTAACTCTATCTATATCATCTAAGAAATAATTTTATATCTTTTTCAGCTTGGCTTCGGTCAGTTTCGGAAATATTGCGATTCTAATTCTGGCTCGCGGTGGTTCAAAAGGAATTCATTTAAAAAACCTACGACAAGTTGGTGGCATCAGTTTGCTAACACGAGCTATACTTACCGCAAAGCATGCTAATCTAAGAGATGTGACAGTTTCAAGCGATCATCCATTGATAGCATTGGAAGCTCTGAAAAGTATGTATAATTTGTAAAATTAAAATTTTATTAATAGTTTTTTGGGTAATAGATTTTTTTTATAGACGGAGCTAATGTTTTCAAGCGAAGTTACGTAACCGCAACAGATTGGGCACCATCTATCTGGGGTGTACAGGAATTCATAGCTCATAGGCATGATATTAAAGTTGTGGTTCTAGTACAAGTCACTTCTCCGTTTACGCTGTCGGAACACCTTGCGTTATCCCTTGAGAAACTAGATCATCCGAAGCCATACGACTGCATTTTCAGTGTAACAAGGTATGTTTTTAGAAATACTTAGCGGAAGCTTCAAATTATAATATGTAAACTCAGTATAACTTAATTTAACAAACGTCTTCTAAATATATTTCACTGTATTCTGAAAATCGAAATAAATATTTTTATTTAGTTCCAAAGTAGTCATAATGTTGAGATTTAAAATAATATAATTTGCTGATTTATTTTAGAAGTTACAAGCTGCGTTGGGTTCGGCGAGGCCGGAGTATACATCCCATAAACTTTAACTCAAAGAAGCGACCGAGACGCCAGGATTGGAGTGGTGAATATATTGAAACTGGAGGTTTTTATATTGTACGGACACATATTCTTCGTCAAGGAGTTTTACAAAATGACAAGTATGTACCTACATTGTAATAATTTTCTCTCGAGTATTACACATTTATTTAAAGATAGTTTGTTCGTGATTAGTATCCACTTAGTATCACGAAGAGAATAGAGATACGATAACGTTGTCGCAATAGAATAAGAGTTGGAAAAATATTAAAACAAGCTGGTATCTAGACAAATTATCATTGACATAGTATTAAATAGACTTCAGGTCGCATACAAAATTCACGAAAAAAGTAACCTGTTATTTAAACCACGCCCCTTGTCAAATTTTGAAAAAATGACACTGCTCAATGGGAACAAAGAAAAGAGTGAAGTCGAAATATGATTTTATTTGTTACCAAAATATATATACATATCTATGTATTATACATACACATTTGACTAACTTCGAAGACTTTGGTATTATTAGTATAGTTTATGAAACACCAATGTGTAAATTATCATGTATCTAATAGGGTACAAAATAATATATCAACATGAAACGTAAACTATAATATATTTGATAAACAATAATATAATGTTTTATATAAATTGTAATTCGTATTGTTACGAGCTATAATGGTTCGGGATTAATAAACGCCGCTCTTATACACTGAGGATTTATTTATAAAAACAACACAAAAGAAAATAAATAAAATAATGAATTAATTAAAAATTACACTACTACAATTAGAGAAAAACGAAACTAAAACAAAAAACTACAATTACACTGCGCACAAAACACTGACTCTTATGCTCTTCTGGCTCTTGAACTATCGCACTCGGATCTCTCGTAAATCGCAGAAGTTGATCGCTTGGTATCGCTTTCCGAACTTTTGCTATTTGATAGATACTGCCTTAAAACGGCCTGAAATCGTATGTCAGCTTGCTGAAAACGTCTCTAAGTGACTGAAATATACCAGAAATGTTTCTCGAACTTTCTTCAGCCTGTCTCCGTAACAGTATGTTAAATAATAATATCCGCAAAATGAACATACAGATTGGAATGTTTTCTTTTCCGTTTTATCGTGAAAGCGTAACAAACAAAAATATCACTTTCGCATTTATAATATTACTAAGGATGCTTATCCTAAGATAGTAAGGATTATTTCAGTACAAATCTACTCCATGCATCCACTATTCTGTTACACAATAGTTTGCGCATGTGTTGGCTAACCTTGGCCAAACATTTGTAGCGTTGATTTAAAACAGATAATTTTGTTCAAATTTTGAATTATTTGTTAGTTTAAAAGCTTAAAATATATCTTATTTTATATGTACTAACCAAAAATAAGACTCCGTCCGTAAAATAGCTTTTTCGGGAATTATTTTCGCAAGTTTTGAAGACAAACTGCGTCATTGTGAAACGTCTTGATATTGGCCGTGCTTGAAGAGAACTAAACAAAATAGACTCTCACATTTCAAGTGAGCCGATATTTACCGGCACGGATTTTTTGCGTCGACCCGATATCTAGTATATTGTTGATCGAAGCAAATTATTCAATAGGTATAAAGGTGGAAACATACTGCTATTAAAACGTGACGCCACGCCACGGCATCTGACGCTGTCAGTAGTAATCAATCCCATACATTTAGGAATTAGGAATACGTTCAGAAACATAGAAAACACGCCACGCGATAAATCCATAGCTATGTCAATACTTTTTCGCCTTTCACAAATTTTCGCTGGCAAAGCGTGTAGTAACGTCGTGTGGCGTGTTGTATATTGGCAAATTTCGCATCAGGTGTCGACACGTCACATCTCGTAGCGTTTTAGTACCTAGTATGTTTCCACCTTTACCTAGGTATCTACATCGCGGAAAATTATGTGTCATTTGTATCCAAGTCAATTGTCAAATGTCAATTATTTATTTATTTCTGGAACAAGAATCGAGATTTATATTCGAGAAATTAAAACATAAACTTTAATAATAAATAATAATTTAATGGGTATATAACTTTTAAAACTTTATTAGATCTGTTAAATAAATGCTTTAACATGATTTGCTAGGGTATTTAACAGCAAACTGAAGGCGATTTGTTATTATTATTTACAGTTGTACGATATGGGAAGTTTCGCAGTATGAGAGTTTAGAAGTTGACTCCGAACAAGATATTCTTTTAGCGAATACCTACGTGACTTCACACATAGTATAAAAACTCAGGTTGTATAAACTTCATTTGTAATAATTAAAGTTTTCCTTTTAAATTGTTTTTTATTTTTTTTAATATCTCAGGATAAAATGTCAAGAAGTTTAGAAGAGGTTACATTTGAAGATTTGGAATCAACAGATGTAATAAGTGTGGAGCTTGTGCCAGAACGAAAAGGTTTAATTTTAAAGCATTGTGAATATTATGTGAGTTCTCGTAGGCATGGTACCACAGTAACAAGAAGATACAATGAGTTTGTTCAGCTTTATGATGTATTGGCAATTAAGTACCCATATCGGTAGGTATTATACATTATACTTATGTAAACTGTAGGAAAAGCAATTTCAATATGTTATTACTAACCTCTTAAAAGCTGAAAATAAATTTTGGTAATTTGTTTGGTTGATGTATAAATGTTTGTAAAATATATTCATTATTAAATACTGAATAATTTTCTAGCACATAACAATTGAAATACCTTTATTGCACTAAAAATACACACAGGACTTATATATGATTAGATTTAAAATATCAAACACAGCCTTATCATTACAATATATAAATAAACCATTAAATTTATTAAGAATAAATAATGATAATTATAATCAAAAAGACATTTTTCTATAATTCCAATAAAATGTTATACTTATATTATAAATGTGAAAATATGTGAGGATGTATGGATGTTTGTTACTCATTTCCGCAAAAACTACTCAACGGATTTTTATGAAACATGACGGTATTATTGTTAATATATATCAGTGTAACATATAGGGTATAATTTATTTACCAAATTATAACAATGGGTGTCAATTAAGTCAGGAAAAGTCCTGCTATGGGAGAGAAACCGTTAGAGTTACATGAAAAAAGATATTATGATAGGATAGGATTGTAATTTCGGACTAAGTTGCAGGTAAGTGTTTTATATAAAGTATTTTGAAATTATTCTATTATTGGTAATGATTAACAATTGATTGCATGGTAGGAAATATGATACACCATATTTAGATAAACTACTTATCTGTATTGGACTGCAAATATATATTTTGTTAAGTATGAATGTTTTCTAATAATTCTATATAATATGTTATTGGTAGTAATGATGACTTATGGAACAAAGTGTTACTTCGTCTTTCACACAATATAGTTTGAAAATTTGGAAGTTGGTGTTTACACCAGGGGTTTACTTTAATTTCTGGAGAAACTAGTGTTGTAGAGCATAGAAGGGTAATTGCTTACTTGCCTGCTTATTGCAGATTTTTTCCTTAAACTATACATAATATGGCATAATATATAAATATCACTAAGTTAACAGTATCTAATCATGCCAATCAAATTGCTACATACATTTCATCTATCAATCAATTCTATCAATCATTCCTTTAACACTAAACCTACCAGAGCGGTCAAATGACAGCTTTCGAGACTTTAATAAAAATTGTTAAATTCCAGGTTTTCATTTTTATTGAACTATGAAAAGCTGCTAATATGAAAAAAAAAATTATATGGCTATATTATATTATAGAAAAAGTTGTGCAGTGAGTTCAAGAAAAATGGTATTTTACAATTTTTATTAGCGGTAATTTGACCGCTCTGGTAGGTTAAATGTTAAAGAGGAAATAGAGGAAATTTCACAAAATGACATGCGAGCTTAATGAAATTCAGAAACATTCAAATTTCAATAGAGAAACAAAGATGTTTTATTGGAACGATTACTCTGTGTTTATGGATGTTATGTTTTCAGTGCTATATGTGGTCTACCGCCTAAACGCGTAGTGGTAGGGGGCGGCAGCCCACTTTTCCTTCAACGTCGTCGTGCTGCGCTACAACGGTGGTTGACTTTAGTCGCGCGCCACCCAGTATTGGCACATGATGCAGATTTAAGAATGTTTTTATGTGAAGCCAATCTTAAACTCGATAAGCCGAAACATGACGAGTTCATTCTGGCTGGAACTCAAGAAGACGATCAAGACAGTGTAAGTTTTTGCAGTGGCTGTGCTATGTTCAATTTGCTTTGAATTACAAAAAATCCTCATATAAAAAATCCTGAAATTCCATACACATGTCTGACAGAACTGCGCCATTCTTTAGGCATTTTTTCCATTGCGTCCATGCGTAGTTGTCTCTCTCGCTAAAATATGATGAGGGGGCCGATGGCTCGCCCTGCGCATCGCATATTCGTGAACGGGTGCTACTGGTGATGACTGGTCGGACTTGAATTCGTGTATGCGGTGGTGTTACTCTCTACGCCCTTGATTTGTGAACTGGCAGTAAATGTAAAACTAGAAGCATTTAATATGTATTTTTTATTGACGTTCATAAGTGTACATTGTGTTACCTAAATGAATAAATGATTTTTGAATTTTGAATTTGAATTTTGTTAGTTATTATGACTATATATTTGCGTGTTGTTCCCACGAGAATGTAAGTGCGTGCTCCTATTTCACCATGCCTACTGCTGATAGAGGAAATACAAATCTTTGTTTTTTTATTTAATTTTGGAAAAAATAAAATAAATGTAAAAATATATATATTGCTATATTCTTTTTGAAATAGTGGAAAAAAATTTGAATGCACTGGAATATTGATTGTACATAGATTAAGAATCATTTAAATTCTAATTTTAGCGGGACATGACAACTGATGAAATGGAAGAAGAATTCGAGTGTGAGCAGGAGCAGCTACGACTGGTGCAGCTGGGATTAGCGAGGCTGGCCAAGATCTTCGAGAAGGGTATATTTTTGTAATATTATTAATCTGAGACATTGATGTCAAAAAGTTGTATATATACTCAGCGCTCGGAGAAACTTTGATAGCACGATTCAGAAATCTAGACGTCTTTATACTGACTATTGGTGCGGACTGTAGATGTCGCTATTTATGTCCTATCTCGTTATATGTCGCTATATATTCATAGATGGAAAAACCGTGAAGTGCATTGCGCGTTTCGGTTTCAGTCTATGGATTTCCGAATGCTCGATGTAAAAAGTAGGTCGATAGCGCATTATTAACTGATGTTCTGTGGCTGAGGTGTCACCTGCCATCAAGTGAGCCTCATGCTCGTCTGTCGATATCTTACATAAAAAAATATCTATTGCAGCTGAAAGCCGGTGTGAGGCGGAGCGCGCGGATATCCGGGAGCTGGGGGCGGGGCTGCACGCGCTCTCGGCGGCCGCTGCGGACACGCCGCGGTGGGCGTGCGTCAGGGACTCCATGAAAGCGGCCGCTCAGTCAGTATATCACCTTGTTTTTATGCTGATATTTTTATGTAATTTCAAGAGTTAATTAGTGGGTCATTTCTGTGTATGATTCAATTATCATTTTTCTTTGCCCTCTATTTGTAAAAAGTGATTAAGGATTTTGGATTTCCAGCCATCTAGATGACATTAAGTGGAAGATGTGAAAGTGGTATGAAAGGGTTGAAAAATTATATTGCGTATGGAAATATCTGATCTCTGAATACCCCAATGTTACCGAGACGTGAAATATTATTATATATGTAATATCTAATAGTATTAGTGATGTGCCGGATGTCCGAGGGAGAAGAAAGACCGTTTCTTTTTTGGCGGATCTTTTACTTTATTAATTTTATTAATATCAAATATCAAAATAAAAAAGACACTTTTATATTGCAAATTCAATAAATAAATAAACTCACGCGCATCAACGCTGATTGAGTAAGAAAATTAAGATCTGTATACGCGGATTTTGACACCAAATATCCGTATTCGGATACGTATTCACGGATATACATTTTAAACGATCCAACACATCACTAGCTTGTATGTATGTCGATGATTATCGTGCAGACTAGCGCTGGACACGGGCGAGGCGGGGGAGGTGTCGGAGGCGGAGGCGCTGCTGCTGGCGCTGGACGCGCTGGCGGCGCACAAGGCGCTGCGGTCGCGGCTGTCGCGCGGGCTGCACGCGGAGCGCGCCGCCGCCGCCGCGCGCGCGCCGCACTCGGCCGCCGCGCGCCGCCTGCGCGACCGGCACCGGTACGCGACGCGTTGCGCTCTGCAGGTATTATTTAGTCTTACGCCGACGGCACGCGCACCGTCAGCGCTGATGGCCGAGATATATGAACTTCTAGGAAGCGTTTTTGAATAACACGTAGCTATCAGCGCGCACGGTGGTCAGCGCTGATAGCTACGCGGTCGTACGCGTCGCGCGTCGGCCCGCGTAGCTGTCGGCGCTGACGATCGCACCAGCACCTCTGCTTTCACTTTTCACTCGTGAGCGTTCTAGTGTCGAGCGGTCGAGTTTTGGTCGTCGTCTGTACAGTAAGGCGGTCAGTATGATACTAAAACCAGCCTAAGGGCCTATGTCGATGAGGCTCACAGGCCGAAAAATCGCTCTATTGAATGTGAGCGAGCGAGATTGAAATAATTACTTGAGACATGTAGACGTGAAAAAAAGGTATAGCTGTAGGTTGAACGCGCTCGGAATAAAACAACGTATGTGCCAAAACTAATTCATTTCATAACTTTACAATACTTTATTTAATTAAAAAACGGTTTTGAGCAATCTTAAAGACATTTATTCTACATCCTTTAAAATAAATTAAATGATATAACTCTTTGCCGTTATGCCTTGGGATCCAAAAAAGTGTAAAAATAGACATAACTTCACATTTTTTTTCTATCGAGAAAATTTCATTGAAACATGTTTTCCTTTTGAGTGATACTACAAATACAAAGTATAGTCAAAAAACAAATTCCAAAATTTCATATCAATAATCCACAGCCTGAACAAGTTACTCGTAATAGAAAAACCGCATTTTTCTCAACATATCCTCTTAACGGTTTATTATAGTACAAGACATGTGTAAGGCTGGTTGTAGTCTCACGCTCACCGTCAGCGCTCATAGCTCAGGGCGTAGTTTGTCAGCGCTGAGGCTCAGCGTGGCTCGATTTAGTGTCGTACTGACCGCCTTACTGTACAGACGACATCAAAATGCGCTGACGGCGTCCTCTCCGCTCAACACTAGAACGCTCATTGAAGCAGGTGTCAGCGCTGATAGCTACGCGGCCGTACGCGTCGCGCGTCGGCGTCGAGTTTTGTGTAAAGAGTTCTTAGGCTGATTTTAGTTTAACGCCGACGGCACGCGCACCGTCAGCGCTGATGGCCGAGATATATGAACTTCTAGGAAGCGTTTTTGACATATAGAAGCGTTGATAGACATGTGTAACACTGCGCTGCGCCGCGCAATTGCGTCGGCACGCTTCACTGTGCAGAGTGAGTCAGCAGGTCACACATTCATGTGTTGGCGCACGGCGCAGTACCTCACTCACTGAGTGAAATATGAGCGTGGCGTTGCGGGCGTTTCGGAAGTTTCGCTGCTCACTTTGTTGCGCCATAGCTCAATTTTGAGTTAAAAAGCCGACGCAGTACATTGCGCCTGAGTTGCTGCGTTGGCGCGGGGAATTTCGCTGAGTTACCCATGACTATACTATAATAGTACGCGCGGAAGTGCTAGTCTCCGCCTGAGGTATGTGAGCGGTGAGACAAGACACGCGCGAGATATTTGAGAAGAGATAAATCTCTGGATAACTATTTGTTTGTTTGTTACGATTTAACTCACAAACTACTAGACCGATTTTAAAAGTTATTTCACCAATAGAAAGCTACATTATCAGCGAGTAACATAGGGTATTTTTTGTGTATATTACATCTACATAATATATTGCACCCGCGCGAAGCCGGGGCGAATCGCTAGTAGACTATAAGTAGTTAAAAGCAACTCAAGAAAGTACACTAACATTGTTGTTACTACTAGACGGTTACCACAGTTTACGTTGGAGGCATCGACTCGCAAGTTTGTGCTTAGGTATCTGAGTAACCCTTTATCTTTAAGCAGTAGTAACTAGACTAGCGGAACCTGGTGGTTCCGCTAGTCTTGTTACCTATACTGATTATAGGTAGTAGGTGGGACTAGAATATACTACAACATGTCTAGATTTATGAAACTTGTGTGAGTGGTAGAGTCGGGAGTGGTCGACCTAGGAGAACGTACCTTTTGAAGAACGTCCCCGATCTGAGTTCAGAAGGGCCAGGTCGAAAGTACTCGTAACCGACGAGTGTGTATTGTATATAAACATTGATGAAAGTGGAAGAAGCGAAAGTGGTATGTAAGGATCGAAGCATATGGAATCCGTGATCTCTGCCTACCCCAATGGGAAAGAGGTGTGATGTATATATGTATGTACTAGCGGACTCGACAGACGTTGTCTGCCAGAATGTTGGCTGGAAAAAATATTTCTAGATGCTATTCCCACTTGTATAATACATAGATTTGCAGTGGACATCAATTATAACAAAAAATCTATAAGCGTGCGTGACGTGATATGTCAAGATGGCGGAGTTTCGAACCTAATTTATTTTAAAGTTAATTGTGTAATTTTTTCCTGTTTTTTTTAGATATTTTAATAGTGTTTCTGTTATTCGGGACATAGACGAGTCCATTGAATAAAATCGGAAAGGCTGTTCTCTAACACGACTTACTTTTTATAGATAGATGTATGTATGTCTAGTCTAAATGTGGTCTGGATGTAGGAAGCTCGTGTAGCGCGCGCGTACGCCCTCTCGGCGCTGGAGGCGGTGCCCGCGCTGCTGCAGGCGCTGGGCGCGGCGCACGCGCGCATCGCTTCCTGCTGGGACGACTTACACACTGCGCTCAGACAGCCCAAAACTCAACCGAATCGCAGATAAATGCAATTCAAGACCAGTGGCGTAGCATAGGTAGCACCCGGTGCGGATCCCATATTTGCCGCCCCCTTATTTTTGCAATTGATTTACAATATATAGATTTTATAATAATAAAAAACCGATTATCATTCCGCTGAGACAGTGTATGATTATAAGTATAATAAAAAAGTAATTTATAAGATATTTATGCATTCCATTTTACGTAGTTGTAGTAATTATAATAATTGATGTAACTATAATATTATGGTGCTCAAGAGGTTCGTTTTCTATCAATGCAGAGCGGAGATACAAAGGAATAAGCGAATTAGATAATTTAAAATAAAAATATCGACGGGTCCCAAGAACAAAATCGTATCTGTGAAATAGTTTATTTGCAGATACGATTTTGTTCTTAGGACCCGTCGATATGGTCCCTTTTCTACGTATCGCTATGTATTGATATGAACGTATCCGTATGATAAATACATTTTTAAATATAAGGATTATTTTTTCTACTTCTTATAATATATACTCGAATTAATGAATCTTATAGTAATAGAAAGTATAATAATATACACATATTTGAAGTAATTGTTTAATATGAAATTTTAAGTATCGTTACGACGTATTTTTTTATTGTTATACCAAATGAAAAAATGTATGACAGTCCTTTTTTTGTCAATTAATAGTTATTATTATATTATTTTTATTTACACCTTTTTTTGTCAATTAATAGTTATTATTATATTTTAGAGTTTGTGGCGAAAAATTTTAGGGTGGCTAGGTGTATTATTATTTTTGTTATATAAAAATCAAGATATGTGCAATATGTTTTCTCGAATTAAAGTGACCTAACTCTAGAATTTTGTTAAAATTACTTGTCTTCATAAAACGGACTAAAAATAGTCTAGCCATTAGAGCATAATTAGATTTATGACTGAATGTTCAGTCATAAACATTGTGACACATATATACATAGTTGAAAATTACATAAACAAAATACTTACAAAGTTCAAATATATCATAATTTAAACGTTTACTAGAGAATTTTGGATAAGGCTACTTCAATTCGAAAGACGTGATATTATATAACATTAACTTTACGATAATATAGGTAATTCCTGAGTTGGAAAATCGTTATATATAGTTAAAGTATACATATGTTGGGCCAAAAACCCCTAAACGCTGACGCACATTAGACATCAGGTGGCCGCCACAAGCTGCGGACGTGGTATTTCATACAGTTTATATGGCATCAGTGCACACTGAGGCAGTCTCGAATTTTAAATGTTAAAGTTAAATCGGTCGGTCCAAATATTAAAAATCGGTAATTGAAAAAAAAACAACAATAAATTTGATCAAATCTCTTTATTTTTACTCCCTAATGATATTATTAAAAATACCAAAAAAATTGGTAGGTTTGAGACCACTGACTGAGGAACTTCAGTGACGGCGACCGAGATTCTCGCACACACGGCCATTGTCGCTGGTCTCATCCCGCCCTCTTTAGTCTTGCTGTATGGTCATATGTAAGTAGGGACGCGACTTGTGGCCGCGTCTAGTGGTCGCCACTGGTGGCCTTATGTGCAACAGCACTAACAATGATTTTCAGTAACTCCAATGAGGGTGTTGCGCTGGCAGAAGTTATAGTGCTATTTGATAGTAAATAATCACATACTAAAAAGAACATAATATCAAATGGCATAACCAAGAAAAATACGTTTTTAGAATGTTTAATAAATAAATAATAAATAGGTATCGAATTGTTGAACCTGTGATATGCTCTGGCAATAATCGATTATTTTATGAAGTAGTTAAGTGATGATTATATTCACATAAGTGACCTTTTATGTATATTTTATTTACCAAATATTTTAATAAAAGTTTTTATTTTGCAAATGATGTGTTTTTATGATAGCTGTTACCCATTTAATATTCTAAAATCTAAAGAGTTTGAAACGGAAACGTAGGTATAGTCTGCATTTCACTGCTGCTGCATGAATGGCGGTCAGTGGCGTAGCTATCATATGGCAAAGTGGTGCAGTGCACCAGGGCCCTGAAGCTGAGAGGGCCCCCTGGGCTTTGGAAAGAGCAGGAGTTGTTACGATTTAACTGTTATTGCGATATTTTTTTTCTCTGCACCGGGGCCCTTGTCCACCTAGTTACGCCACTGATGGCGGTCATTGCATAGGCGAAATAAAAAATGATGATCTAAGCGCGTTAGAAATGGACTCGTAAGCTATTTACAATACATCATCAGTCATTATATAAGACAAAAATATTTACAAACACGCCCCATTGTTTTTTACCATGATCTAATTAGCATTAACGCATCTCTTTAACTGAATTATCAGTAATCATTCAAATACTAATGGAGATGGACGTCACTGTTATATTACTGACGGGTCTGAGTGTGGTGTCTGCGGAATTTTTTAATGATTTGAGCCATGTTGAGAGATTTCTCCAGAATAAAGAATCGTCTTTGAGAAAGAAATACAGACCCTATTATCATCTAACTGCCCCAGAGGGCTGGATCAGCAGTCCTACTGGTTTCACGGTTTTTAAACGAAAATATCATTTGTTTTACCAATATTATCCCTACAATGGAGCATGGGGCCATATGAGTTGGGGACACGCGGTGAGCGATGACTTGATAGATTGGGTCCACTACCCTTCAGCGATTATTCCGAAAGACTACTACGATAAACATGGCTGCCTCGCTGGAACTGCTCTTGTACGAAACAATCTCTTAACCCTTTTCTATACCGGTACCGTCTTATCGGAGAATGAAAGTATACAAACACAGAATGTCGCTTTAAGTACAGATGGTACGCTGTTCCAGAAGTATCTATATAATCCTGTTATAAGAGAATTGCCTACAGGTATTGGAGAAATAAGGAATCCAAAGGTATGGCGCTTTCGTAACATTTGGTACATGGTTCTTGGCACATCTTCAAGACAGCGACACGGTCAACTAGTTCTGTATACATCATGTGACATGTTGAATTGGAAAATTAATGGGACTTTGATTGAATCTTACGGAGATATGGGCTACATTTGGGAGAGTCCCGATATATTTGAATTGGACGGACACCACGTGCTAATTCTTTCCGTGCAGGGAATAGAAGCCGATGGTTACAGGTTTAGAAATCTCTATCAAAACGGCTATGTGATTGGATTTTTCAATTACCGACGTGCAAAGTTTGAAGACCTCGAAGTTTCTACGGCGACATTTCACGAATTGGATTACGGTCATGATTTTTACGGCGCGAAGACATTGCGTGCTCCAGGCGGACGGAGATTGTTGGTAGCATGGCTTGGAATGTGGGAAAGTAATTTCATCGAGTCCACAGCTGGATGGGCGAGCATGTTAACGTTGATTCGAGAAGTGCGGATAAATAAATACGGTCGACTTCTGTTGACGCCAATACGTGAGATAGTCGAGCTTCGGTCAGAGATGTTGGAAAACGCTTGGTACAACCCTGGAGAGATTTTCGACGCAGAAACGAGGTCTTTCGAACTAATCGCTAACTCGAGCTCAGTAGATGCTGATGTTGGTATTATATTTGAATGGAAGGATGGTCGATATGCGGTTGGATATTCTTCTGAACACGAATATGTTATGATTGATCGAGGTGGTGTTGATGGAGTGCGTCGAGCGTATTGGTCTCCAACAAATTTCGTGAATTTGCGAATTTTCGTTGATGCCAGTTCTATAGAAGTGTTTTGCGGAGACGGCGAGGTGGTATTTTCTAGTAGAGTGTATCCGAAAGCTATGATCATAAGGATTTCTGGTGAAGCTCAGCTACATATTGTGCAGTATAGACTGCGACGTAGTGCTGGATTTGATATTAAAGTAGCAAAACGTTTAAGGGAAGATATTCTGCACAAATATAACTTTTTTAATTAAAGCAGAGCTATATGCTTAACGGATAGTTATTATATAATTAATTAAATAGTAATAGTTGATTCTTAGATAAATAAAAAAGGATTTTTCGTAACTTTTTCATCACTAGCATAACAATAATAAATTAAATACTAACTAAAAATACTAGCAATTTTTTATTTGAACACACTTTGTTCCTGCGCTTTTATACTCTCTCGTTTTACTGTTGGAGTTGTATATTTCCCAAGCGGGTTTCCTTTCATCAGGCATACTTGTTTGTTTTTGTAATAAACAATATGCTGTTCATGATAATTAGGTACATAATCTCAAATTCTCGTGGGAAATCCATTTGATAAGAAATATGCAGAGCACAATTAGATATGGGAATCCCGTTTATCTACTTACTGAAAAGTAGGTAGGTATATTAGGAAGTCTGATAGACTTTTACTTGCCTAATTCATAACAGAATTTAAGATAGATCGAAAGCTCATCATTGTCTGATGTTCTGTGAATTTGGTATCGCCTACCAGATAATATTTGTAAAAATAGTAAGAATTTATTGATAAAGATGAGCAGGTCGAATTTAGAGCCCTGGGGCACCAAATGAGTGGAGGCTCCGTGGCCCCAAATTATTTTCATTTTAACAATATAATCGTGTTTGTACAAAGTACCTACAGTAGTTAAAGGTAAAATAGCGAAAAAAAATTCAAAGCAAAGGTTGTTTACGAAAGATTTTTTCCGAATTCTCTATTGTGGATGCCCGATGCAATTGCTCCGAATGGCCTTCCCTAAATACGGCCCTGAAGATAAGTAAGTATATTCCGTTCCAAGTTTTAAAAACTTTAGCTATTATGAATAATAAAAAAAACTACTTATATCATTTGGTAGTATAAGTTATTGTAGGTATGATCTATTAGGTATACTTACACAGGAAATATTTAGAGCAACTCCTCTTTTATTTTTTTATGTTGCATATCGACAGACGAACATGATTTTCAGTTGATAGTAGGTAATACCTCAGCCACAGAATATCAGTCAATGATGCGCTGTCGACCTACCTTTTACTTCGAGCATTCGGATATTCATAGACTGAAACCGAAACGTGCAATATGCGTTTCACCGTTTTTCCATCTATGAACGGTGGTTCGTTACCTGGTCGGAATTTCGATATTCTTCGCACCCGATGTTACCAGACGTGGGGAGGACATGTTTACAGAAAATTATAACGTATATCCCGGTGGTATACGAACCCACGACCCAGCGGTACGCAAGTTAGTGTTCTACCGAACGCGCCAACGAGCCTATCCAAACGACCCCTATAGATGCAAAAAATAAATCTATTATTTCGAGTGTATGCGGTTAGGTACCCATCTATCCATATATTTATTTTTAACTTCGTTTAATACTATGTCAATGATTTTTAAGCAAGATGTCTCTGAAATTACTGACAATGATGTAGGCGTATTCATCTTAAAACGAACAAGGCGTCACAGCCCACACACTTGCTAAATATTTATTAGACGCCCACGGGTATCTAAGGGTGTTTTGTATATCATATCATAATTTGCGAAAAATTTGAGTAATTGAAAACTTGATCGTACGTTAAATCTAATATAGCAATATTATTACTAACACCCTTTATGGTACGAGACAAAGATCCCGTGTACTAAAGTTTGTTATACTATGTCTCTACTTCGAAGCACTTGCATATGTGGAGGAAGGGGGGTGTGGTCTTCCTCCAACCTAAAGGGAGGATCCTCGACCAGTCGAACCACTGACTGGCCGGCCCTAAGGCCCCAGTGGTTGATGTCGAGATGTTGTATATTATACTTAGCGCGCACAGAAACTTTGACAGAATATGACATACATCACAATAATAGAACCCTATTACAGCAAAGTCAAATAAAAAGTTAGCTATTCAAAAATGGTATCACACGTCCATTTCCTTTTGCACAGTCTATAGCCAGCCTATACATAAGATTATAACATAAAGTTGCTGCTTTCGACCTTTTAACTAAGTTATAAACAACTTTAATGGATCGACTTAGGGTTCAATGTCTACTAAACTTTTTTCTCACTGACGTCAATCATGACGTACATCGTAATATAAAAGTCCATAGATTAAAAGGTATCAGTAGAAATGCTACCTCTGATTTCTTTATTACTCATATTTTTTATAAACCGCAATTATTAAAAAACAAAATAACCGGCGTCAAATCATATTGCTTTAAACCACAATGACAACCACATCGACAAATTCACGACAACGACATATTATAGTTTCGCCATGTACGTTACTTAGAAAAAGTTTTCCTTATTGTTAGTAAAAAAAATTCAATATTTTAGCCCAGCATTCCTAGATAAAATATTTACAATACCTTAAACAATACCTTAACAATACCTTATTAAAAGTCAGTCTATAATATAACATCTTTTTTTTGAACTTCTATGTTTTACTTTTTATATAGAGTTCCTAATACGAACGACTATCGAAAAAGTATTCGAATCGTCGAATTTCATACAAATGACAGCTCTACGAGCTACGATACAAATACTTTTTCGAAAGTTGTTTAAGGAATTTTAATCCCTCCGTACCTCAGATTAAATAAAAAAAGACAGATTGAACCTACGGAACAAAATTATACGGCCGCTTGACATTTCATGTGTGCTTGACAACTGTCAGCGGCACTGTAGGGACACGTGCATTTGTGTGCGTGTAATGATACCACAAACAGTAAAAACTCCCCGCATTTTTTAAATCTTATTTTTTATAAAAGTAGTATTTGGATAGATAAATAGCAAAATAAATATTTACATGTTTTATGTTTGTTTTTATATTTATAAATTAAGTTTAAAAGTATAAAATATATGTAAAATATTACTACTTAGCCATTACCTTATATTAATTAATAATATAAATATTTTAAATATCTTGTCAGTTTATTATAAAGTTTTATTTAATTTTAATGTAAAATATCGATTAACATTGGTCTGATATAAATAAATTAATATTTATACGAGACAAGAAAAATCCTTGAGTTTTTTTCCCTTTTTTTACATATTTATTTATTTATACGGGAATTTCAAATTTAAAATCATAGGTAATTCATTTTTTATTACATATATAAAACTCTTTTAAAATATATTTAAAATTCTTAACAACCTTTATTTAGCACTAATTTCTTATAATATTGTCGTTTAGCGTCTAAATGTCGAGAATTAGTCTCTAATTTTGCTAGATGGTGCAATCGTACCATTAAATACTTTTCTATTAATAACTTAATCAGATTCACTCTGTGATCAAATCTGTGTGAAGAACATCAGTCGGCAATCTGAAAAATCATAAAATTCTTGTAAATATAATAATATATAAGTCTTATACCGTTCCAATAATTCGGTCACGTATATAACAAAGAAGTTTATAATCACCATGAAAAACAATTCACTTTCGTATAAATAATATAATTAAACTACCACATTACTTTATTCATTAATCCTCAAATTACAGATTTCGGAATTAAAAACGAAAATGATATACAGACTTAGAACAATATTTTGCACACAAATTCCTTCATAAAGCAGTCAGCAACACTAAAAGCAAAAATAATGCCTACATTGTTTGCCTAATTGAAGGGAAAAATATTTCGATGAAAGCTGGCAACACAGACGAACTATTGTTGGGGTTTTGTTTCCATGACAACCGTAAATTTTTCGAGTTATTAAATAATAAAAAAACAGTCCAATAATCGATAGTTACCTGTGAAATGTTATTCCATCTTCTTTTTTTTGTTTTTGGGAACAATTTTTGCAATGTTTAAAAACACAAGACGGCATTTTTTATCATAAAATAACGAATCACTTGTGACGTGTACACAATACGACGGTTCGTTTAGCACTGCCGCGAGATTGTATTATGTTTTGATTTTGTATTATCTTTGATTCCCTCACTCGCGTGTTCGGTGCGCTCCATCTGCCTTTTTTTATTTAATCTGAGCTCCGTACCTACTTAATACTTTATGATCTTTGAAACCATGTGTTGCTATATTCAAACTTTCCAAGCCGTGACTCAAGTTTGTTTTTTTCCTCCATTAGATATTTCTTAAGAATAGATTTAGATTAGAGGTGCATCTTGGAATGCAAGACCATCTGAATGTTTTATAACTCAGTATAAGCAATAATCGAAAGCAGATATTTAAGGTAACATTGCAAATATTATGTCAAATGGATAGCTTCAATGTCAACGTCAAGTCGTCAAGTAATATTTTTTGTCAACAAATCAACGTCAACGCAGTGCAAATGTGAAAGGCTAAGGGGTTGGGACGGGTAAACTTTCGAAGGTTGAAAAGTGTTTTTGCACTCTAGAAAAAACACGTATTTGAATAGAAACAACTTGTACTATACAACATATGGTGTGCACTTATGTAAATCGCGTGATAATAGTTTAAGCAATGGCTAAAGCTTTTATCTATTTTGTGGTAACGGTACTGTGTATCGTATTTGTTAATTCTGATGCTGCTCTAAAATTTTATCAAGAAAAGGTAAGTTTTATATCTAAGTCGTCATTTTAGTCTCGTTATAATCCAAATTCTGTTGTCAATGATAGCATGATTTAATTTGAACATATCAAGTCTTAACCTGTTATCTCAATTTAAATTTAGTTTAGGTCAAAGTTTATGGAATATGAATATAAAATATGTTTGAAGTTAAAATATCATATTATTTTTTTACATTGATAACATTATTTTGATAAGAGATGAATGTTTCCTATACTCCGATGGATAGGCCCATCGTCAAAAACACTTTAATTTACAAAAATTGATTATTTTGCATCCAAACATACAGTTTTGAATTTTATTTAAATATTTCAATGAGAACCTTTTTAACATATTATTAAATTGTGAAGTTATTTCAGTATTATATCTGAATTTTTATTATGCTTGCTTTTATACAAAATGTATTACTTCCATCGCTCAGTGGAATGTTTACTGTGTTAAGCGCCAGAGGTCCCAGATTCAAGTCTGAGAAGCAAGATAAAGAATGGGTTATGTGGGCATGGCAAACAAGACTATTCACTTATTTACTTGAATATAAAAATAAAATGATCTGTGAAGCACAGAAGTATGTCATCCCCATATTTTTTAAATCTTAATATAAAATAACTTTTACTTCATGACAACTTTTTTAGAGGGGCAAGGCATTTTTTTAAATTTATTTATGCCTATATAATATAATTTAAAAATAGTCCTCGCCCTGGCAAATTAGAATATTTTTTACTGGATAAGTAGGAAAAACAAAAATTACGAAAAAGAAAATCTGAAATAATTCTAGCTGGTCCATCATGATCATATGCAACTTTTCACCCTCTTGATATTTTCTCCAAAGGCCCGCCGTTTTCGACATACGCTTCTCATGAGAGCAAATCATATTTAAACATACAATTTGTTATCATCATGACTATGAGGAGTAACTTATTTTATCTCTCTTTATTATTAATAGATAAATGTATTTTTATATAATATAAATTTATTCCCTAGTTCATGTTCTTAAGAATAATAATATTGCCTTGGCCTTTATCATATCTTTGTATGACAGCCATTCTTACATCAAGGTAACAGTTTATGCTTATTCTAAAATGCTTTTTTATTATATTAAAATTTAAAAATATAAAAGCTCTTCAGAATCTTTTCATGTATCTGAGTGAAGTAATGAGTTTTTTCGGAAATCATATTCAGTCATCTCGAACACCAGATACCTACCTAAATAGGAAAAATAATTGAGACAATCATTATAATTTTAAGAAATTAATATAACATCTGTTTTCTTAACTGTTTTTCTATTTTATAGTACATATTACTTTTTATTAAGCCTCCACAATTTCCGACTGATGGATATTTTCGACGGTTACGGGGTAAAATATTTCTTTTTCTAAATTCCGACCGGGTAACAAACCACCGCTTCATAGATGGAAAAACCGTGAAAAGCACGTTTCGGTTTTAGTCTATGGGTTTTCAATGCTCGAAATAAAAAGAAGGTTGACATCATTGACTGATGTTCTGTGGCCGAGGTATCACCTAGTAGGTGACACCTACCATCAAGTGAACATGAGGCTCGTCTGTCGATGGCTTACATAAAAAAATTGGTGGTCTTTTGAAATAAACTGTATTTATAATTATTAATTATAATGATCTCTAAGGAACTCATCTTTCAGAATGTCCATGAAGCTCAAGAATTAAGCGACCAGAATATCAAGGACATTGCCCAGCTTTCAGATAGACAGCATTTTAGAGATGTTCTAGATGAGATTCTAATACCGAGAGTAGTAGGAACCCCTAACCATGAGAAGGTGGGGAACTATATTGTCAATGAGATGAAAACTTTGGGCTGGGATGTCACTGAAGATGTATTCCCGGAAACCACCCCAGTGTTCGGCACTTTGAACTTTAGAAATATTATCGCTAAACTGAACCCAAATGCTGATAGGTATTTGGTGCTCGCCTGTCATTACGATAGTAAATATACGAGGGAGCATGTTTTTCTAGGTAAGTTGTGTTTTTATGATGGATTTCTTTTATTATGTGTTGTAGACGATTACGCGGCTCACGGCTCATTAAAAATCAATAGGTAATCGAAATACCTGGGCAAGGCCAGTTTACTACATACAAGCGTTTTGACAAAAGAATTAATCGATATTCGTACTACAATTCTTCACGCTTTAATAATAATAATTGATGAAGTATGAACGATTTGTAAGAAGGTATTTGTATTCTCAATTTGTCGGTATGATGTTGTTGTGTTTTCGTATCTTAAATCTATACGAATACATTCTCGCAAGTTGTTTCGTGCTCCAAGTTACAGTATTCTATAAGTACCCTCTGATAGTTAAGGGCTGCCTTTATACCTTAACTGTCTTTCTATGACCCCTGCCATAGACATTCACTGAAGATTTTAATAGTTTTTTTTGCCTTGCCCGTATTTTTCGAGTTGGAGCAAAATGTTCGTTTCGTTCAGTATCCGCTATTATTTGTACTGTAGTAATATGTTTTCATCCCTCCTCACAAGATGCTCATACCAAGATAATAATTTTCGTCGTACATCTATCCGTTTGGTCGGTGTCCAGTCAAATAAGATTTTATTTCGAAATAGCTTTATTTCACACTACATATAACTTAATAGGAAAAGGCGGTCCTATCGCTTTTTCCAGGCAGGATTTTCACATTTCCAAGGTGTAGGCTGAACTACGGGACGATCTACGGAGATCTAATAAGGAACTTATAGTCAGTGGCGGCGTAAGGCGTGGGCGACGTGGGCCACCGCCTACGGCCTCGCGACCTAGGGGGCCTCGCGCCTCGAATATTTATGCAATACTCAAAAACCGCGATCGCGCTAAAAAAAAAGGCATTTTTTGCGCTGACAGAGGCACCCGCAAAATGAATCTTGCCCACATAACATATTTAGGTCTTACGCCGCCACTACTTATAGTCCTAACAAGCCTTGCGACATTGTGGCTTTCTATAATTAGTAATAGCACTTTTACTCGTATAATTCCATAAACATGTTTTCACCTATCCACTGTTCTATGATTGATCGTATGTTAATAGGTGCGACGGACTCGGCAGTTCCTTGCGCGATGATGATCAATCTAGCCAAGGTCATGTCCAGCCAACTGGACCCCTTGAAAACAAAGTCACCGAGCCTAATGTTCATATTCTTCGACGGAGAAGAGGCCTTCCGTCAGTGGGGACCAAAAGATTCGATATATGGCGCTAGACATTTAGCTAAGTCGTGGCATAGTACGCCATACAAGGACGGAGCTAATCATTTGCAGAGAATGGTACTGAGAATATTTATCACGTATCGTACTTATTATTTATTGTAATTATGTAACGTTTAAGTTGTGTGATACGTCAATTATGTGACTTGTTATTAGTTTTATCATTTTATTTAATACACGGGTGCAATGTATTACAAAAAGCTAGCCCATGTTACTCGCTGATAATGTAGCTTTCTATTGGTGAAAGATTTTTTAAATTCGATCGAGTTGTTTTTTAGCTTAATCGTAACAAACAAACAAATCTTTTCTCTTTATAATATTAGTATAGCTTTTCACGATCCAAATGTATCCTTGTAGTTTATAATATTATTATAGGTATATTTGTGTGTTAGTATATTGGGTTTTCAAGCAAAACGGAGCAACATGTTTTTTTCTAGGAAAATTATCATCATATCGTTATGTTGCGTCCACTAAATACGTCATTGTTAATAATTCGTATTATTAATAACCAAGACTTGTTTTATCTGTTTTTTTGGATTATCTGTTAATTATATAAGTTACACAAGAAGGTCTCTATTTAGTTTCTATATATATTTATCGTTTTGTGCTGACCTTATTATGAATTGAATTTTATTTAAACTTACAAACATGTTCAACGGCAGTAAGACAAACAAGGAGGACGTACTGCTAATTATCAAATCAAATTATCATTTATTTATTAAAGGTAACACAATGTACACTTTTGAACGTAAATAAAAAAAAATGCTTATTATTTTACATTTATATCAAAGACATTATTCGTTTGTAGTTCTTGAACTTATCGTAAATCGTTCATGCTGATCTGATCTGATCCGGAAAATAAAAAAGTTCTCGAGTGTGTAAAAGCTTTGATGGAAAGTGGTATGCAAGGATGTCCCAATGGGAAGGAAGCTTGAAATAAATGTATGTGTAAAACTGACGGGCTCGTTGGCGCGTTCGGTAGAACACCTGCCGTGCGCATCGATGGGTCGTGGGTTTGAATCCCACGGGGACTACATGATTATGTAAGCATGTCTTCCACACATCTGGAATCTTCGGGCATTGAACGGGTGGGAGGAATATCTTAATTCCGACGGGGTAGCCATCATAGATGGAAAAACCGTAAAGTGCACATTGCGCGTTTCGGTTTCAGACATGGATTTCCGAATGCTCGAAGTAAAAAGTAGGTCGATAGCGAATCATCGACTAATGTTCACTGACTGAGGTATCACCTACTATCAAGTGAACCTCACGCTCGTCTGTCGATATCTAACTACTGTGTATTTCTATTTGCAGGATGTCTTGGTCCTTCTAGACTTGTTGGGAACGCCAGATCCGGCGTTCTACAGCTACTTCAAATCGACAGAACGTTGGTACGTGCGGCTCGCGAGCGCGGAACAGCGGCTCAGCGAATTGGAACAGTTCACCGGATATTCCGCTGGAAAAGCCGAGCAGACGTACTTTAGGCTGGCTAGCTCTAACGCCTTCATAGAAGACGATCATATACCGTTCATGAGAAGAGGTGAGTTCATAGAAAAAAAATGGAATATATGTCATTTCGGTAGAACACCTGCCATGCGCATCGATGGGTCGTGGAATCCCGCCGGGACTACATGATTATGTAAACATGTCTTCCTCACATCTGGTGACTTCGGGCATTGAACGGGTGGGAGGAATATCTAAATTCCGACGGGTTAGCGTTCATAGATGGAAAAACTGTGAAGTATTGCGCGTTTCGGTTTCAGTCATGGATTTCTCCATAATTATTCGGTATCCGGCTCGATCGCGTATGTATTAAAACGATGATACATATTTTACAATTCTGAACAGATAGGTCGTCACGAAATATTATTCAAGGATGGAAAAATCGTGAAAACGGGTATAGATTTCATTTAGAAACTAAAAATAGAAAGTAAGTCAACAGCGCATCACTAGTTGATATTTTGTGCCGAAAGTACCTTCCATAATAACGAAAGACAAGCGTGAAGCTTACTGTGCACGATCGTGTATAGGTACTATCACAACGCTGTAACTGCTAACATTTCAGGAGTAAAAAGCCTCTTAGTTGTTTCAGGATTAAAAAAAATAAAAATTCTAGTATAACTCACACTATCACACTGGATATTTTATATAGGGACTACCGACCCGCCCCGGCTTCGCACGGGTCTAGATTTTTTGACAAATAAAAGCAGTGGTTGGTAATAGAAAAGTGAAAATATAGGGTTGTATGTATTTTTTAATGCCACATAATAAAAAAATAAAATACAATTTTTTGGGGTGGACACCCCTTATTACTTCGGGGTTTGAAAGATAGATTCTCAGACTTACTGAATATGCATAAAAAAAATCATAAGAATCGGTGGAGCCGTTTCGGAGGAGTATGGGAACGAACATTGTGACACGAGAATTTTATATATTAAGATAAAATATAGCCTTATATGTCACTTTATAAACCTCAACCTATCTCTGGGTGTTCATAATCATATTGATGCGTATTGCGTCTTGCCATTAATCAGAAACAAATGAAACTTAATTTTCATATTTATAAAATTGCAGTAAAACTGTATATGATTTATCTTTTAATATGTAATGGATTAATTTAAATCTTTTTTATTTCAGACGTAGACGTATTACACGTTATTCCAAACCCATTCCCCAAAATATGGCACACCGCGGGCGATAACCTCTCCGCACTAGACTTCAACACCATAGACAATTTGAATAAGATTTTCCGTGTATTTGTAGCGGAATATCTCCATGTCGCTCTCTAACGAAGCGCTTTCTTTTATTTTAAGAAGTTTATGGACCTAACTCCATGAACTTTATAAATAAATAAAGAAAAAATAAATAAATAAAAAATAAACTTTGACATATTTATGGCTATTTACATTGTATTCTAGTGGCTTTAAGACACCTTCAAAAGTCGGCAATGTCTAAAAATTATTGTATTCAGATGCTTTCTTATATAGTATACCATTAATATACCTGTCACTTTTTATAATTACTCATTGAAGAAATGTAGGATCATTTATATTAATAATTGACATTGACGTCAAAAGAAAATATAAATTGCCAACGTATAAGAGTGTGGCGCCATCTACACTCAACTTATTACATTCCCCATTAATTATTTGGTACTCCGTTAATTAGTAAAATAATTGTTGTGTAATAAAAAATTGAGATTATTTATTTAAATAAATACTGTGATGCGTTTTAATAAAAAATAGGCCTAAATCCTTTAAATAATGTACTTACGTATATTGTAGTGTGTAACAGTTTATGGTACAATACATCGGTTTTTAATATATATATAACCACATTATTGACAATTAATGTTGAATATTTTAGAACATTTAGATTCTATAGCTATTCTACTAGTAGTCAATAAATAATCTAAGGTTTTACAAATACATATATAAATAAAACTATTAGCATAATGATATTAAATATTATATAAGTTAAAATATTGTAATATATATTTTTTGTTATTGTTGAGTTCCTACGAACGGTTGTATATTTTAGATCGTATTTAAATATTGTAAACTTTTTTTTATAAGTCCTGTAACTGTAAATCAAGACAACATACCTGACATTAATTCAGTTACTTATTATCAAGGACTGAATAACCGATTGATATGGGCTACCTTTTTTAAACGGTACCCATATGAAATTTGTCATAACGATACCGATTCAATTCAATACCTTTATTTCGGTATGCTTTTAAAACGGTTGAAAAGGTTAAATATCGGTAGCGAAATTCTAAACAAAACGAAATTCCAAAGAAAACCTAAATCTATATGTTTAGGTTTCTCACTATCTATAAACATTAAAATTTAAAACGTTCCATGCGATGTAGTATATAAATAAGCGCGGGATATCTCTTTCTTGATGTAACGATAATAAAAACGCGTTCAAACTCTGTCTCACTAATTCAAGTCGCAACTTGTCTCGGGCCACGATAGGTTCAAGGTTAGTCATTTAGGCTACGAGAAATATAAAAGGGTTAAATAAAGGTACCATTTAAAAAGGTTGATATTTCGATATCGTATTTTATACCGGTATTATTCCGGTGAATTATAAAGGTTACGGTACCCCATTCAGTCCTTGCTTATTATACCATGATACCATTTGTATTTTGTACGACAATGTCTAAAATCTAACTTTAGATATTTTACGGAACAAAATTTTTTTTTTTAACGTACCGTTGTTAGTATATGTACTTATTTTTTTTAGATTTACACATGTAATATTTAAAAGGCCTATTAATAATTATAATTATTGACATTAATATTGGACCTGAAAACCACATTGTATAATCATGTTATTGAAATTACATATATTACTGAAATTATTTCATCTTTTATTTGTCCCCTTGGAATGAAACTGCAAATGTTGTATAGAGTTTATTAAGAACTCACTTTTACAATATAAATGGCATTAAACATATTTGTACAAATAAAAGTCCCTCTTGGGAATCGATAAATATTTGAAATTAGTCCTGCAAGTGATTTAAGACGATGATAAAATTCGACACTAGCACAATAAAACTAAAAAATACACTTTACTAGATATTATTTACAGAAATCCCTAACACTAAACTTACCGAGTGGTCCGAAATTACCACTTTCGAGACTTAAATAAAAAAATTTAAATTCCAGGTTTTCATTTTAATTTTATGTTCAAGAAAAATGGAGTTAAACAAGTTTTATTAAAGTCTCAAAGCGGACATTAGACCACTCTGGTAGGTTTAGTGAAATAAAAATGAATCAAATTAATAAAAGATGCTATTTGAAATGTCTAGAGTTATAGAAAAATAATGACGTCTTTTATTAACGAGAGTCACTGATAAAAGGAAAACCTTTTTATGAATTAAAACGCGATGTATTTATTATCTTATGTATTTTAAATGTTAATATAAGAGAAATAGGTGGCTCTCTCTTATTATTATAACTCGAAATGTCTAAATAAATAAAATAAGGAATAAATCGCGTTCGACTTCTGTAAGATTTTATGATTTCATTTGAACGATAAGATTTTTTTATGTACACAAGAAATTATATCTACAACTAGTAGAAAACTGGATAAAGTAACTTCGAACATACAAGCTAAATACAAGAGATGTTATGAATAATGTGGATACAGGAATATCATACCAGTTTCAGATACGGTTACGGATATTACGTTAGTAATCCCACAATGATTGTCTAGTTATGACTAAGTTATAGAGATGGGTAACTCAAGAGAGATATATAAAAAAGATATTATGTATCAATCCGTTTACATCTATCACTCTTTATATCAGTTCGAATCCGAATGTATCAGTATATCTTTTACATCTCGTTCAATCACAACGTCTTTTTCTATCTGTGTCGCAAAAGTGTATAGCCGATACATGTGCAAATGATAATTTTTGTTAAGTCTCGGCCGAGTCCGAAACCTCTCTTCGGAAAGTCCAGACGTCTCTTTCGCACCTTTAGAAACTTCTGTCGCAAGATAGAGAGTAAGTTGTTGAATTGAGCGAATCGAATCACGCTGAGCAATGTCGCTGCGTGTCGTGCGCGGATACAAAAGATATAAAGATATAAAAGAGTGATACATTTCCCAATGATCGAGAGATACATTTCAATCTTTTCTTTTTAGTGATACATTGTTCCCATGTCTACTAAGTTATATAAATAATAGTGTAAAGGACGTGCGCGGCTAGTGTCGGCTCGGCTGGATATAAACCGGTTATGAGTCTAAATGAGACATTCGGTTACGGATAGACTTATCGGATATCTCGTAGTTTTAGTTACGGTTACGGACATAACATCCCTGCTAAATACTTTTATTGGTAGTGCATCTTTGTAGATACTGTTGTACTCTATGTACACAACTTTCATATTTATAGTATAATAAACTTATAAGACGTACACATCACTATAGTTTATTAATAAATATACAAAATCATATTTGTAATGCAATTTTTCACGAGTACTTTTGTACCTATTGAAAAAAAAGAATGAATGAATGCATATTCCATATTAATACATTTAATTCATTTTAATCATGGATTTAGATATTTCCATAAAGAAAATTCATCTATATTTTTAAAAAAATCAGTAAATATTCTTATATTTAAGAAAATATAGCTTTTCGATACTTCACGATTACAAATTGAGTAAGATTATTATTAAATAAGAAATAAAATATATTCACATTAATTTTAAAATAATCTATCTAGGAATGACCCTTTGAACTTTTTCATTGCCTTTTCTTGCATTTCATTAAGCTTACTGTCTAGATCCAATTCGAGTTTATTCGGAGATTTTTCTTCCTTTTTAAGTTCAGCAACATTATATTTTGTTTGATCATCATTGGCAACATTATATCCTGATAATACGTCATTTGTCATATTATTTTCTGTTGGGACATCATCATTTTTGACATTAACTATTGTGTTATTATATTCTGTGACATTTTTAAATTCAGATGTTTCATTTTCATCTTTTTTATTTATATCCTTATTATCAACATTTACCGTGTTATCTTCCGATTTTGTAACATTAATAATTGCATGTTCTTCATTATTTTGAACACTGAAGTCTCTAGTCAATGTTTCACCTGATAATGTAACACAATTTCCTTTATCATTTTCATTATGACTTTCTACAATCAGTTCAAATTTAATATCGTCACTAAAAATATCCGTAGAATAATCATTATTTACCCGTGTTTGTCCCACATCACAATTCACTGTTTCGCTCACACATATATCATTTCGTGTATCATCATCATTTATTTCATCAACCTCATGATTATTATCCTCAATATCATGATTAATTATATCAAAATCATCTAATTCATCAGATCTCACTGGTTTTTCATTTCTAATAAATGCTTCTACATCCATTTTTAAATCATCACACTCATCTTCACCATCATTATTTGTGTGGTTTTCATTGTTTATAATGTTTGAGTTTGTATTACTTTTTGAGCGTTTAACTTTCAGACCTGTTGCATCTTTATTTTTTGATCTTTTAGTTTTATACCTTGTACTATTATAAGTGTCATCGCCAAACTGAAATTAAAAATAAAATACATTTATTTTGGCATTGCTATAATATGATATGACTAAAAATAGTAAGAATCTCTTAATTATTTGTTTTTTTCTCTTGTCATTGCAAAATTAAAGCATGACTTATTGTAACAATATCAATGGCTAAATGATATAATCGAGGGAAAAAGGGGTAAACAACTTTTTTGGCTTTTTTTACTTTTTTTCTTTCTTCTTATTTGGATTTTTTGCGCCATTTTTTGTGTAAAAGGCTATTAAAATGTTGACTTTAACGCCAGCTTTAAATAATTTACGATTCCAAGTGCTAGTCTTTTTCAATAAAGTTGTATGAATGTTTAAGCATACCTGTACTTTTGTTGTATTTATTGAATTCTTTGTTTTTCTTAACACCAAATTTTCTATCATGCAGTGTTTGAGTAAACTGTCCTTCCAATTTTTCTGATATGTATCTATTATGAATTCAGTCTTCGGCAGAATCCAGTTGTGTACAGATGTAAGAAGACTGATATCCTTCTGAAAACATGATGATGATTGATGCAAGTAAATTCCATAACGGTCTCCTATTCTAATAACGGTCTCCTAATAGGCGAGAAGCCAGACAAATGTCTGATTGTTTTTCAGGTGAATTTGAGTTTTCCAGAGGCAGCAAACGATTTTTGGCATCTTCAACAACTCGATTGCAACAATATTGTGCTAATACTAGAAAACCATAAGCACACAGGCATCTACATGAGTTGAACTTAAAATTGCTTTCTATGGTCTCTAAGAGGGCAAACACAAGTTGCTTTTTTAGCCTATATACTGACGTGTGCAAGCAGTGATTGTACTGTTTGCTTTAGATACTGTAATAATTGGGACTATATGTGACTTATCAAACAGTATTTGTTACAAGTGATACTAATACTTGTCTGACAATTTTGAATTTTTTTTTTATGTCAGATTTCGACAGACGAGAATGAGGATCACTTGATGGTAGGTGCACCTCAGCTACAGAACAGCAGTAAATTATGCGCTGTCGATGTAATTTTTATTTCGAGCATATAGAAAAATATCAGGTCAACTACTAAATGCCATAGAAACTCACAGTAAGATCAGTAGATGTCATCCATATAGTAAATTCCACTTGAGGGAACTTTGGAAGTGAGCTGAAATCATCATCTTTTACTATGAGAAAGCTCCAACTGCGTCGGGTGAATGGGTCCAAGTTGCACATCTTCTTAATGAAAATTTGTTTATTTAGTAACGCCTTTGTTGGTTCCACAACTATATCGTCTGAAAATTCATAGAAAGTTTAATAAACTGCCTGAACAGAGAAAAATGATCCAAGAGATGATGTATTTTACAGAAACTAACCTGATTATTAAAGCTCTAAAAATTACATTATCAATATTATAAAGCTCAGTATGTCTCAGCCACAGAACATCAGTCAATGATGCGCTGTTAACCCACTTTTTACTTCGAGCATTCGGAAAATCCATAAACCGAAACCGAAACGCGCAATGTGCTCTTCGCGGTTTTTCCATCTATGAACAGTGGTTTGTTACCTGGTTGGAATTTCGATATTCCTCCCACCCAATCAATGCCCGAAGTTACCAGACATAGGTAAAACATGCTTACAGAAAACTATATATGCACACATCAGGTGTTCTACCGAACGAGCCCGTCAAAAATTTATATAATATAATAACTTCCTGTTTATATCAAAACCTACCTGAGGTAAAACCACTCCATTGCTTAAAATGTGATGTCCAATCTTCAACCTGTTTATCATCCTTGCACAACACCAAAATGGGTTGATGTATTAGTATACGAACTGCATACAAAAATAATACAACTGTCACTGATTTACCGCTTTGCGGTGGAAAGTTTAGTACACAGTAGCCGGAAGGTTTGCTGTGTGAATGGTCTTTCTGTGAAAAATATTAAATAATTATGCCTTAGTAAAAAATAACCAAAGTGTTCAAACAAGATGATAAATAAGAATAAGTATTTATTTGATAATTAAATGTCAAAAAGAACCAGAAATTCCTTACCTGTAGCTATCTTTTAAATTTTTAGTTATTTTTGGTGATGGTTTCTTTTCTATTTTTAACCTCTATATACTTGAAATTATTCTATAATAATAATAACATTTAAGCATATAAACATACCCACAATTTCCATTGCTTGAAAAGAAATCTCACTCCCTCAATTTGGTAATCATACATTTTGAATTCAGTTTCAACAGCAATATTTGAATCAATCCCCTTCTCTGAGGCCTTGTGTAAAATAAGCTGGCTAGATATTTTAGGCTTCTCCATTTCTTGCTATAAACAATTAATTGTTTGTGAAAGCACTATTGAACATTCAAAGTAAAAACTAGTTATCATTAAAATATAATTTAATGCTTACAGTAGTAGGTAGAAATATTGATAATAATAACTATAATAAGTGTCATGTTATGAGGAGAGATGTAGGGCTTGTATCTAAAAAAGTTTTAAATATGAAAGTGGATGGGTATAGGGGAAGAGGGAGGCCAAAAAAGACATGGATTGACTGTGTGAAGAATGATATGTGTTTGAAAGGTGTGACTGCTGATATGGCAAGTGAAAGCAGAGAATGGAAAAAGAGAACATACTGCGCCGACACCAAATAAAAAAGGGAACAGGGCAGGAAGAAGAAATGTCATCTACATTCAAAATCATAATGTATCACAAGGTGTTATTAAGCTTCCGTTAATGTAAAATAATATATTAACTAAATAACTTTTTGTGCTTAATGTGTCACATTAATTTAATATATTTTTTTACCTTTTTACCAAGACACGTTCTGGTTCAATCTGTTCAAGATGGATAGTGTCATTAAAAGTATATACAGCATTTCTAAATAAAATAGTGCCACAAATATGGAGACACTCGTTTTACGATTCACTACATCTTCAATTTCCTGCATAATATGCCTGTTGGTGCATACATAATCCCAAAACATTGGGTTAACTAAAATATAGGCACTATTATATCTATCCTGTGTGTTCAATGCAATACGGGTCCGATAATCGATGTTCAGACTCAGAACTTATTGTTTCTGCAAGTATCTTGAATTTACTTCCTCACTTTATATACCTCGTCACTGGTAAAATAGATGAAAATTAAAAATGATCTGCCATTAATTCGACCATGTTTTCACAATATAGATTTGACGACGTTTCTGTGACGTTTATTCAGATTTCAGAGGCTGTATGACTTATATTATGAAGCGTCAGTCAACTTCTGACATTGACGTAAGTCGTAAGCATGGACTAGCCTAGGGCTACCAGATGAAAAAAATCAAGTCCGGAGAAAAGGACTGATTTCTATTGAAAAATCCTGAGATTTTTTTAGTTTGAGAATTTTCCTTCAAACGTACTTAACAATTTAAAAATCTTTTTTATACACTGCGGATCTCATGGTATTTCACAATACCTTGATAAATTGAGATCGCAAACGCCATTCCATCGTTTTATATACAATGTACTACATAATACATGTTTTATAAAAAAAAATACCCAGTTATTTAAAATATGTATATTTCATAACATGGAAAAATATATAAACGATCAAACAATCAATAAAAGCCTTCAGCCACATTTTCACTTATCCTTATAACTATTAAACATGATTTCACAATAAAAATATATTTTTTTTACAAAATCATTCATTCTTGAAGTTGGGAGTCCTCTTCTCTACAAATGCATCCATACCCTCCTTACGGTCAGCCTGAAAAGAAAAGAAAATCTTAGGATGACAGACATAATTTAAAAAAACATATATTAAACAAGATTTATATAATTTTTATCGGAATATTTTCAATGTATTTTGATTCGATTTGTTGTATATTTTTTCGCAAAAGAAGTATGTTTACATAAAAGCTTATAAACACAAACCGATATAATTCAAAATCTGGTTGTAAGCCGTTCTAGGGTATTTTGAAAAAAAAAAAATTAAGTTTTAGCAAAGCCCTGAGCAAGAAGGACAAGCATCGTCAATTAAAAATATTTTAAACTGCTTGCAAATAACAGGTAACATTAAAAACTTTAATGTGATACACATTACAAAAAAGGCAGATCCAACTTACCGTAGCAAAAGTACCATAGAACACTGATTTCTCATACTGCAAGCCTGCTTTGAGGGTAGTTTCATATGCTTGGTGTACGGCTTGTTTAGCTAGTTTGACAATAAGTGGGGATTGGGTCCCGATCTTCTCCGCCAACTTGATTGATTCTTCTAGAAGTTTCTCCACTGGGAACACTTTACTTACTAAGCCTGTAATGTGAGAAAATAAAACAATATTAAACTTAATAATATATTTATTCAAATAAGCTGTATTTTTATATAAATTAAAAAAAATATAATAATAGTAAGCACTTTAAAATACCCTTTTTTTAAAACCTACAACCCATTTGGAATGTTATATCTACCAGTAAGGAAGTTGGTAGAAACTTTTTTAAACGCCAAACTTTTTATTCAATGGACATATATCTTTTTTCAGATATGGTAGGCATACTTCAGCCACAGAACATAAGTCAAAGTTGTGCTGTCGACCTATTTTTTACTTCAAGTATTCGGAATCGAGTAGACTGAAACCGAAACGCGCAATATGCACTTGACGTTCTACCATTCTATGAAAAATGGTTTTTTACCCTATTGCAATTTTGGTATTCCTCCCCATTTAATACCCAAAATAACCAGGCGGAGTGAAATATGTTTATAGAAATTTATAAACACTTCGACAAGGCGAGAATCGAACCCGCGACCCATAAAAATGCAGAGTTGATGCCCAACATGCCAACGAGTCCGTCATCTCAGCTAATATTAAAAGAATGGGATACACATAATATAGCTGGCCTAATTATTATCAAACTTCGTAATTCCAAAATTTCGGATGTTTGTTTTTCGATGCCATCTTGTGTAAAATACCGTAACGAATACGATGGAATCACTCGTATCTACTAATTGTTTTTAGTTTTTTGTAGTATTTACAAAAAATAAAACTATGTATGTCCACGGAATGTTTGACCTGTTCGTTTGTTTCTCCTCCTGTATATGTGATATGTTATATTGTTATACCATCAAAAACATAAATTGTAAAAAAGCCAAGTCTTGCAACTCAGTTCTATCGTAAAAAGTTGTGAGATCCATATAATACCAAGTCGGTCAATTTATTCAGTCTCTACTGAAGGATCCTTCTGTCTTAAGTTATTATGTAATTAGCTAACCTAACAACATCTTATAGTGACCATATCAATATTAAAAATATTTGATGTTTTAAATAAATAGATTGACTCGGCTATCGCATAAAAACACAATGTATCTCACAACATATTATATTAAATTAGATTGTTTATGCGATTGCCAAGTCAATCTTTTATAAGAAGTTATAGGGGGTCGAAAATGGCCCGAACTACTTCGAAAAAAGGATAGTACGGCCGTGCCGTTTGTTGCTCGAATTGGCGGGGCACTACCGGGGATTTTTATACAGTCATAATTTATAATGGAATACAATAATCTTACCCATTTTCTCCGCCTCATGGGCATTGATAAAGTTCCCTGTAAGCACCATTTCCATAGCTTTGGTCTTGCCCACGTATCTGGGCAGTCTCTGGGTACCGCCCGCGCCGGGAATGGTGCCCAGGTTGATCTCTGGCTGCCCGAACTTGGCCTTCTCCCCTGCGTAGACGATATCACAGAGCATGGCCAGCTCGCAACCGCCACCGAGCTGTAAGGTATAGACAATCATAATTACTGTTGTTTAAATAACTTTTGATTTTATAGTAAAGTCCCTGAAAAGCAAGGACTGAATACCGGTTCATTTACTATGGGAGTTATACCGGTATGATAAAGGTTTTTGTTAATATTCTTTCATTTTTATTCATATTTACTGAAAAATAATTACTGTGGTAAGTTTAGTGTGTATTACTCTTTAAATCTAATACCACGCTATCTCAGTCAGACACGTATTTTGGAAAATAAAAATTAACCAGTTTCAGTCCCTGCTGAAAAGCTATGTCAACTTCCTTAGTCTAAATTTAGGATAGCAGTTAAAAAAAATCTATTGGATACAATATGTAGATAAATAAATAATAATTATGTAAATCGTGATATTTTATTTTCTGTCATAAAAATATTGAATTTTATGTTGTTCGTTACTAATAGCATAATCTATACATATAATAAAACTGTAGAGGACGAATGTCTGTAGAATAGAAAAAAATGCTTAAAATACTTTTTGTTTCTCTGTCTGGTTGTACAGGTTAATCTCCGAAACTGGTGGACTACGTGGTGATCTACATGAAAGTTATCAATATGTGTAATTTATGAAGACCACGCAAACGAAGTCGCGGGCATCAGCTTTAATTAATTAGTGTTAATTAAAATATTTTAACTAATCCCATTCAGCATAAAATAAAGCTGCGTATAACGAAACCTAAACAAGGTAATTTAATTTGTAATTGAAAATGTACTTTTTCATGTGAATGTTGCCAATAAGGAGTCGTTTAACAGCTGCTTAGCTAATCATGACATCATAAAATCGTCTTATAAAAATATTTTGATTTCGAAAGGCCCCTCCCTAAAATCTGCTACACTAGACTCAAGTTGAGTGCATGCTGGATGACCGGAGTGACATGTATTCTAAGACGCTCTGAAGACCTCATACTATCTCAAATAGAAGACCGCCCCTCGCTGAAGTGAACTTCAGTTTAAAAAAAACCATTGAAATGACGTGAATTGACCTGCAGCGGTATTTCGTAATATTATAATATTTTCTCTTAAATTACACAACCGAATGATATACTGTAAATAGCAATTCTTATCTTTGTTAAACATTTGCGATAGTGAAATAGTTTATTTGTATAAGAATTTATATTGAGCTGTGCAAATTATCTTATTAACATTACTCATATTATATATAATTTAGATATTAGAGAAGTTAGAGATAGAAATTAAAGAGTAGATAGAGATTAAAGCAGAGAAGACATTAATCATTAAAGAATTCGGCAAGGCGTGCATATTTTTATTTTCATTGCCAACAAAGCTTACAGTCGAAAACAAGTAGTGGAACTTACGGCAAAACCATTGACAGCGGCAATGATTGGTTTCCCGCAGTTAGACACATCCTCCCACTCCTGCAAGAAGGACCCCTTGCTGTTTGAACTGTATGTGTTATTCTGCATTTCTTTTATATCTGCGCCGGCGGCGAACGCTTTTTCATTTCCTTAAAATATTAGAAGACATTTTTTAACAAATATTTTTACAAAATTAAATTAAAATAAGCTTAAATGTAAAGTAATTTATTCTGTTGCACTTATTACTTCCGACTATAACTAATTTTCTTATGTCAGTAATCGACAAACAAGCGTGCCTCTAACTCGATACCGGATACCAATAGATGGTACCTCATATTCCTTCTGCCTCAGAATATTACTAGTAAAAATCAGTGTTAGAATGTGTGTCCTCTATGCACTATTAAACTATTCATCCGATTATGATGAAAATTTGGTGAGTTGTTCTGCATACGCCCGCGAGAGTCTGGCCCAAATAGCCAGCTTAATAATTTTAATAAAATACTTAAACTGGTTTAAAACGCGATTTATTTATGACTCAATCTACTGTGACCACCATTGCTGAAAAGCATCCGAAACGTCGGGATAAATAATAAATCGCATTTTAATCCAGTATAAAGTATTTTATTTAAATATTATGTGGTACTAGCGTATATAAAAGACGATATTAAGCTTAATAATTTTTATATTAAGGCTAAATAATGTCAAATTATTAAGTACTAGCAACGCGCCCCGGCTTCACACGAGTGCAATGCAGATGTACTACCCAAAATATAGCCTATGTTACTCGCTGATAATGTAGCTTTCTATTGGTGAAAGAATTTTCAAAATCGGTGCAGTAGTTTTTGAGTTTATTCATAACATACAAAAATTCAAAAATACAAATCTTTCCTATTTATAATATTAGTATAGAAGTATAGATAAGTGCTCATTTGGGTAAAGCTATAAGGTGCTAATAAATAATACATACCAGTTATAATAATGGCAGCAATTTTTTCATCAGCATCAAATTCCTTGACCGCCCTTCCGATCTCTTGGAACAATGGTTTGCAGAGTGCATTGAGAGCCTTAGGACGATTCAACTGTACAATCCCTACATTCTTCTTCTCGCCCACTACTTCTACCTTAATGTTCTCATACTGAGGCGCTGTAATGATAATAATTAATAATTTAATTTAAATAATTTTATGTAAAATATACCCAACAAAAGTTCATGTAAATTCATCGCATGGGTAACGAAAAGCACTAATAACCTATTTGTTAATAAAGAACATAGAAGTGTCTCCAGTATAATTTATTTTGCATGATAAGGTCTAAAGAAAAATGTCTAATCATGTTTATGAGGATGTATGTTTGTTACTTTGACGAAAATAACTACTTAATGGATTTTCATGAAACTTTACAGCATTTGTTTAAACATCAGCATAAATATTGGTATTGAGTTAATAGGGCAAATTATAACAATGAGTGTCAAGTAAGAATAAATCCTAAACCTAAGTTATTTAATAAAATGAATGTATTGTAGATTTTAATGTTTCAACATCTTCAAATTAGTTTATGTAGCATATACTATTTGTTGAATATAAATACTACTACAGATAGATAAGGTTGATAAGGAATACTGAAGATGAAAATGGGTAACAAATTAGCATAGTAACAGGTTATGTAACTTGTTGATGTAAATGTATAATCGTTAAGATTTGTAATAATTAAGTAAACCCAATGTTTTTTTCCAATAATTATTGATTATAATCACACAAATTGTTTATAGTTCTTACCAATTCAAACACAGCTTAGGGAGTCAACTCTGTGTAAGCAAGTTTTACATACAAATTATATAAATACAAATATGAAAATACATTTATAGGAATAAGAGGTACAATGAGTGGTGTTATTGCTAGAGTAGTAATATCTTCCAGACTACTTTTGGGTGACAGGAGTTACTTAAAGAAATATAGGGAAAAAGCAAGAATTACATAAAAAGGTGACTATTAACTACAAATATTATAATAATACTGTATCAACTGTACGAGAGGATAACAGGCATTTTATGTTTCCAATTGGAAATATTTAATTTTTGAATGGCACTGTATAATTACTAATGATATTTAAATAAAATTATATCCATGTTTAAATAAATAAGTATATTCATAAATCCAAAATGAGGTTCAGCAATTATTGGTTTCAATAGCTAACCACATAGTTTTGCCAATATTGAAATTAATATATTTCTCATAGACCCATATTTGAATATATTTTTTTCACAGGCCAATTATAAATGGCACAATATTGGCTTAAGTGATAAACAAACAATTAACTTATAAAGCGTTAACTCATAAAATGTTTTACAAATTTCAAGGTCATTTTCTAATATTTTATATATTTTAGCATTTTAAATGGATCCAAATTATTTAAGTATATTTTAATTACATAAGTATATGTTTTAGGGATGCATTAATTGTTTCTTTTTTAATCTTTTATGGTTATGAATCAAAGATAAGTTATAACCACAAAGTCCCCGAAAACTGCCTGTGTAGTGTGTACAGAAAGTAAATTAAAAAAGTCGTTTTACTGATAAAAATAATATAAATACGGCGAACTTATTGAAGTCCCATTGATATAGCCCTCTTTTCTATATCTATATCGTTCTTAAATGATGAACTTAAATTAATAGGTACCTGTGCTGTACAACTTAATAGCGCCGGCATTTGAAACAGCACGCCCGCTGTTAAATACATTTCTTCCTATTAATAAGCGAGTTACACCAGATACTGAAGCCATTTCTAACTTTTAATTTAGTTTTATGATCACTAGAAACTTATATCTTGAAGTTTCCTCCGCGGCAAGATAATGAAAACTGATATAACACGCGCGATGTAGTAAAACGTAGGTATTTTTGTAGTTTGAACTTTGATACCCCTAGATAATAATATTAAACTTGTTGAGAATTTTGATATTTATGAAGATGCTAAACTTCGAACTAGGGATGCAAACGATACATTTACATCGTATTTGCAAAACATCGATTTCATATTAATAAACAACAATGTTTTATCTATCAACGATACATCGACGGCAAAAGTGTCTACTGTCTATAAAATAGACATGGGTAACACTGCGCTGCGCCGCGTAATTGCGCCGGCACGCTTCACTGCGCAGGGTGAGTCAGCTCACACATTCATAATGTGCTGGCGCACGGCGCAGTACCCACTCACTGAGTGAACTATGAGCGTGGGGTTGCGTGCGTTTCGGAGGTTTCACTGCTCGCTTTGCGCCTCCAATTTTGTTGCGCCGTGGCGCAATTTTGAGTTGACTCAAGGAGCCGACGCACTATACTGCGCCTGAGTTGCTGAGTTGGCGCAGGAAATTTCGCTGAGTTACCCATGTCTACTATAAAACATGTTAATTATTTGTTAATTGTTGATTTACTTACGAAGGTACAAAGTAGGTAGATAATTCCGCCTAGCTAATAGTTTTAATAATATTATATATTATATAAGAAAGTAAAGTAATATTTCTAGTTAAAATAAAAAGATTTGATCAAATGTATTCCTTTTTTTTCATTAGTCGATTTTTGGTCCAAAACTCCAAATATTTTACTTGGAAACCGTACCAATTTCGCATTTTGATTTTCGAGATCACTGACTGGATATAGCTTAAAATAATTATAACAATTATTTGTTTGTGATAAATAAAATAATTTTATATAACACTACTATTTCATTTGATATTCAATAAATTTAGCACTGTATTTTTAGAAATGCAAGAAATGTTTGAAATGCCATTTAGCTCCCATTCGTGAAATTTAGTTGGCAACCCTGCTCCTGAGTCGCTGCTCGCACGTCGTAGATCCGACATACCAAATCAATCATAACATGCTCGGAGTTTTTAGGCGTTCGTATGTTAATTCGATATGGATATAGAAAAAGTCTATACTCTGGTCTTGCAAAAGTTACTGTATTTAGTTAAAGCTGATTGTAGCTATAGCACCCGGTTACGGTTCACAGTCACTTCTGGCATTTTAACGCACAAAAACGGAACAAATGTGCGCGATCTATTCGTACGTCCAATAACGTACGTTTACGTACTATACAAATTCGTATCCAATGTGAGAACGCCCTTACTCTATCTCCTATCTCCGAGCACCTAGGGCGAATTACTACTAGACATGGGTATCAAACATGAAATCTGTTACTCAATAATAACAGATATAAATATCTGAGTAGAGAAAAATAAAATAATCTAAAAAAAATTACAGCTTTATTTTAGTGTCTGAACATTCAAAAAATATTGTTTAAATTAATTATTTACAAAGGCGCAAACAAAACATTGTAGGTTTATTTATTTATCTAAACTGCAATACCAGCTATTTCATCGAAATAATTTAAATTAAATACTTTATACCGGACTAAAGCGCCATTTATCTCACTCATCACTATCATCACTCCATTCTGTGTCGCTATAATCACTTTCAGCGCCCACTATAATAGTAAATAAAAACAAGTTTATTTGAAGATTGCCGTTACCTCCCATTTAGAACCATTATAGCTACACAAATATGTACGTTCGTAGTAAATAACAAATCAACAGAAACAAAAAATCAGCGAAAACAAAAATCACAACGATACTAACAATAAAATCGAAACACCGCAGTGTTGCTAACCGTACTAACCGGGCGACGCTTGAGGAGCGGTATGAGGAAGCGGGACGGGAGGTAACGCGACTATGACTGATACGACAATGTTGAAAAAAATCGAGCATCGCGCTGTGATTAAGTTCCTTACAAAACAAGGAAAAACACAAAAATCTATTCACGAAGAATAGGTGGCTGTTTATCAAGATTCTGCTCCTTCATTATCGACTATTCAAAAGTGGTCAAGTGAGTTGAAAGTCACTCCATCCGCCGGAAAACTTATGGCCACAGTGTTTTGGGATCGTAAGGGAATATTATTGATAAAATATACAAAAAAATGTCAAAGTATTATCGCCGTATCTTACGCAAACACCCTGAGTAATTTAAAAGACGCAATCAAAGAAAAAAGACGCGGAAAAATTACCGCAGGTGTGTTGCTTCTTCATGACAACGCGCCGGTTCGTAAAGGGTGAGTTGCCAAGGCTGCTGTGAGGGATTGCGGATTTGAAGAAATCAATCATCCACCCTACAGTCCAGACCCCTAGTGATTATTTTCTGTTTTCAAATATTAAAAAAGACCTTCGGGGAAACCGATAGCCTACCAGATTCTTGAATCAATCCTAAAGTTGAAATCTGAAGATAAGAAGGTGATACTTCAATGGATTCCATCCCACATTCAATTGAAGGAGAATGATGATGTTGATCGCCTTACCAAATTAGCTATAACTGATGACATACCATCAAATAGTTTACCTCTATATTCTGATTGTAACAAATACATTAAAATGAAATGTAAAACAGATTGGCAAGAATATTTTGATAAGCGATCACTTGAGAAGGGTATTTGGTACAAAACTATCCAGCCACAAGTTTGTGAAAAACCTTGGTTTGACGAATGTTTATTTAATAGGAATTTTATAAAAAATATGCTAAGATTACGTTCCGGACACATACCATCAAATAGATTTTCTTTCTTAATGAAAATTGTAAATTCTCCGAATTGCATTGAGTGTGGAGTCGTTGAAGATATCTTACACATTTTGATGGAATGTGTACGAAATCAAGCCATTAGAATGTCTACAATCGGCAGTAGAAACTATGATGTCGGCTTCGTGACCAGCCGAGGTCAAGGGAGGCTCGCATGCTGACCAGGATTGCGGACGTAGGTTTAAGAAAATGTTGATGTATATATCTATGTGTACTTTACAGGGCGATGTTATCGCTTAGCGATAAAGCCCTTTAATAAATAAAAAAAAAAACATTTTTCGGCCAAAGATGAAAAATATTTTTCAGAGAGTATTGAAAAGTTATTATCGAGAAGTAACAAGTGCATTGAGGTGATGGGAGATTATATTGAAAAATAAATTTTATTCGATATTTTCAATGAATTGTTTCACCCCCATACCGAGAATACATTGAATGCCCCGCGTAGCTTGGACGTTACTAGTATTTGTTGAACAGTTGTTATTAGTATTGCATGATATTTTTCATTCAGTCAATCAGGCGTTTTTGCGTTCGAGCAAATAAGTAATCACGCGCGCTTGATACGAGTGTCAATTTCCGATCGCTTGCAATAGATTACACGAAAGAGCTACTGTTTTAGCGCGTGATTTAGTATTAATAACGCACTGTATAGCCATGGATCGAAGAAATAATATTGTTCAAGCTGTAGCATGTGCCGGACTTATTACAATTTTCAGTAAAAGGAAAAGAAATTGAAAACTATGGGCTAAATAATATAGAAACCTGTTTAACCACATGCCTCTGATTCGTCATTTAGAAGAACATTAACCTGATGATTTCAAGAAATACTTAAGAATGACTTAAGAAGAATACAGTGACTTAAAAACTATTTTTGTTAAATAATGTTAAAAGAATAATCGCCAAACAGAATACTGTGATGAGGGATAGCATAACTTCAAAAGAGCTTATCACAGTCACAGTTAAAGGTGGAAACATAGTATCAAAACGCGACGCCACACCACGGCATCTGACGATATAGAAAACACGCCACGTCATCACACACACCCCCACGCGATAACCCCATAGCTACGTCAATACTCTTTCGCTTTTCACAAAGCTTTCACTGTCAAAGCATGTAGTAACGCCGTGTTGCGTGTTATATATTGGCACAATTCGCATCAGGTCGACACGTCACATCGCGTAGCGTTTTAGTACTATGTTTCCACCTTTGGTCTAACACCGCGCCACAGCTCCGCGCGAAAGCGCTTGCACCTAAGTCCACCTAATAACAGATATATCACAATCACAGGAACAACTATTATCAGTTATACTTGAATACCTGTGATTTATATCTGTAACGATAAATACGCCTCACGTTGATATTACTAGTGTCATTAATTAAGGTATGTAAATGTGTAAAATGCACCCCCATAAATACAACAGCAATTTTATATTACTTTTATTTAATTCATATTTGAAAATACCTCTCAAACCGAGTGTACAACAAAAACTTTAGGGGTTCATAGGGGTGTTTGAGTTTGGTCCTAGGGGGAACATTTTGTAGGAGTTGATATCACTGAGGCCTAGGCCCTGATTGACACTTAGGGATACGCAAAATTTCAAAAGTATCGATACTTTCTCAAGTATGTATCGGAACAAAAGTATCGATTCTAAAAGTACTTGATATCGAAACAAAAGTTTTTGCTTATCCCTATTGACATTTGACATTCCTAAGAAATAAGAATGTTCCTTCATTCCTTGCTCTTAAATGATAAATTGATAAGTCCTAATTCGGAATTCCTATAGGATAGGATTTAATAAATTGCAAATAGTTTTCGTTAGAAGTTTTATAAAATGTCAACATTGAAATATTTTATATTAACGGGCGATCCTGGCTAAGTATTTATTGATAGGTTTTTTAAAATAACGTCTACTTATATTGCTTTGACAACAACTTTATAATGGACTTCCTATTCTACAGGAGTAGGAAAGACCACTTTAACGAAAAAAATAAGCAATTCGTTACGTGCATCTGGTGTTAAGACACTGGGATTTTACACTGAGGAAGTAAGAAAAAACAGAGTTAGAGAAGGATTTGATGTGGTTTCCCTGGAGGGAAGGAGAGGCCGGCTAGCGAGAGATCAAGGTCTGCTTAATATTCCAACTAAATTCACCGTTGGAAAATATGGTGTCTTAATCGAGGAGTTTGAATCCGTTGCATTACCTGCATTGCATAAGGTATATGAAATTGATACTGGGGAACATTTTTCAAATGATTGAAGATAAATAAAAGGATGTAATATTGTTAGTAATGTACTAGATGTCTATGTGCTTAGCTTTACTTTATAATGCTAGAGTATTTTAGATTTGTTATAAAAAGTATTATTTGCATTGAACAATGTGTATGGCAATAATGCTTTAATATATTGTGGTTCAGAATCTGTTGTAAAAAAGTAATAGGTGTTAAGGTTACCTATATAAGTTAAATTTTGATGAATATTTAATTTCTTTGGGTAAATATAACTGTGGCCTTGACACTAGAAATATTGAAAATATTGGGCAATATAGGTATAACAAATACATATCAGATTTACAGAGGGGAGGAGGTTGAATTAAACTGTTAATATGCATTATTTATATATTATACACCAGTTTATATAGTCAATCACAAGCCAGCAAAAACAAACAGCTAATAAATTCTTATATAATAATTAAATATTCATACTTTTTTATTTAAATAAAATTGAAAAGCAGTCATAATGACTAATTTGGGCAATCTAGTGTTAACATACTCAATGTGTATGTGGCTAGTTTAGTTTTATTGCATGGGCGCTGAGCTAAAATAACCTATAGTAGTAAGGAACTGAAAATTGATATGTAACATTGTCTATTTAAAATCTGTCAGATTTGCTTAAGTTTTTTGTTTCTTCCAGACTGAAGATTCTACATTATGTTTGGTAATAGATGAAATAGGAAAAATGGAATTTTTCAGTAAACCATTCAAGGATACAATAAAAGAAATCTTTACGACAGTCTCGGATAATATTGTTCTTGCAACAATTCCTATAAGAAAGAGTGACCCACTTATTGAGTTTATAAGAAATAATGATAGGGCTAAAGTATGGCTGGTAAGAAATTATAAGTAATTCTATGAACTTTATTATCAAACAACTTCATTGCAGATTCACTCAATCCAACAATCAAATTATTTAAAGCTTGAGGGTGTTTTGTCTTTGTTTATTACTTAATAAATAGACAGAGATAAATGCTATGAATGCAAAAAATAAGCCTTGTTTATTGTTTGCCGCAGTTAATCCCAATTAATATTCTGAATTAATGTATTTTGCTTGTTTCTTGTTGCTGTTATTCTTTAATGTTACAGATAACAAGAGAAAACAGAAATACTATACACACAGAGATTGTCAAAGAAATGATGAATGCACTTAATTTATATTAAAGATTGCTGGGATATAATTTATTGGAGTTTTCTTATCTGTGTTATACCCTGGTACTCGCCTATTATTTATAAATGTATCTTATACAGAAAACACTACATCATCTTATACAAAATATGTTCAGTTCCCAAAAATTATGGCTGTCAAGATCTGAAAGACATCATCATGCACAAATGTATTTATTCTGTGAGAAAAAGGCTAAGTCATGTTTTATTTATAGTTAACACTGAATATTGATTAAAACTCAAGTGCCTACAAACAAAATATTTATTAAATAATAGTTTCAAAACCTATAAAGTAGATATAATGTATATTTCATGTAAATTGTGTTCTTATTATAGAATCATTATTTTAAACATAATTCGCGAAGGTGTATTATTGTCAATTACTAGTCTTAATTTATTATAATGTTTCTTTTTTATTTTGCTCAGCAACAAAATATCCTCAAGAAATCTATTAATCCAAATCAAAAGCCTAAGAAAAATTACATTTGTGTGGCACAAAATTGTAAAATGTGAAGTTACAAGTGCAAAAGCAGATGCCAGTCATATTTTTTGTTTTTTATAATTTTCATAAATATATCAACTTTCATCTTCCGAGTAATCATCAAACTGTCCTGGTACTTCCTGTATCACATGAGGATTGCCCATTTTTTGATATTTAATTGTCTCACTAATAGGCACAGTATGCATATCAAAGGGGCAAAAGTTGCCTGCTTCCATTTTTTGTTTGATGAATATTAGCCAAGAGGACTGAGGTGGGTTTGTTATTCGTGGTTCATAATGTGGAATCCACCAGTCTTCAGAATCCCAATCTTCAGAAGAGCTTGAAGGTGGTCTGTCTTCATGTAATGACTCTAAAAACATGGAAACTTAATGTGGAAGATAAAACATCATTTTACAGCATTTTTACAGAAAAAAAGTCCAAGAAAACAATTACAATAAAAAAAAAAACTTTTCTGTAACAGAATATAAAAATTGGGTGGATTAAAATTAATACAGAAGTAAAACTATCAAAATTCACTGACCCAGTGTACTATGATCGTCGAAAATTTCCACAATAGTAAATGGAAATAAGTAAAGTAGCTACCTTACACAAATATATATGGAAAACAAAAAAAAAAAAATATATAGAATTTTACCATTCATTTCACATCCATCTAGTAGTAGTTCTAATTCATCATCAGGTGTTACTGAAGAGTGCTCACTTTCTTCATGTATTATTTCTGGCTTTCTGTGGAAAAATAACATTGACATATAAAGTAAAATCAACCATACTTTTTTACAGGCAAACTCTTCCACTAAGTCACATTTCTATGACAAAATCACTGAAGGTGCTTTTTAATAATACACATTAGAGTCTAGATGAATGGGTTTCCTAATAAGGTCTAAACATTACCTGCCATCAAATCTTTCTCCACCATTCAATCTTATTTTGGTTCTCTTTTCTATATAGCTGTTATTTTCAGGCTCCTCGAGATAATTTTGTGCTAAATCAACCTCAACTAAATATTCTGTATCAGGTACATCATATAAGTTGTTGTCATATAAATCTAATGTCTTAAGATTCTTCAAATTCTTGAAATTATCTGGAAGCACACATAACTCATTGCTATCTAAACAAAGCACCTTCAATTTCTCCATACTAACTATTTCACTGGGTAAATATAACAGTCTGTTGAATGACAACAAGCATATTTCTAAATTTTCTAATGTACAAAATTCTTTAGGCAATCCACTTAACTTGTTATGGGACAAATTTACTTCTTTTAAACTTTCGTAAATATATATCATTGGAGTTACATTATTCACTAATGTATTACATACATTAAGTTTTTCTATATCACAGCACTTATCTAAGCCAATAAAAGGCACATCTTCTACAATATTTACTGTAATGAAGCTTAGATTAGAATCACCCAATTGTATTGCTTTAGCATTTGAAAAAGTACTTAAAAGCTTTTTATGTTTATTTAAACTACAATTATGCATAATAATTTCTTTGACTAGAGTTCTATATTGCAGGAGCTCCATAAAGTATTCATGTTCCAAGGCACTTGTTATATTCATATTATTACTAAGGTTTACTTTTGCTAATTTTTTTGGAGATTCTGACCAAACCCAGTACGGTGGACCTAAAAGTTTATTGTTGGAAATATCTAAGTCTTCTATAATATGGCAAAAGTTTGGAGTATCGTCAAAATATGTAATATTGTTCGAAGAAATGTCTAATTTTCGTAAATTTGGAAGATCCATTATGCACTGAGGTACACACGTTAATTTATTGTTTGATAAATTTATTTCACATAGTTGAATCGGTAATTTTATGGTCTCGTTAATATCACATAATTTTTTATGGCTTAGATCCACATACATGAGGTTTTCTTTCAAGACATTAAGCGTAGTCAATCCATTTCTTTCGATAAGTTTATCTTTGTCTTCCTCCATTTATCCTAAATATTTATAAAAAGAAGCAAAAAAATATGATTCTTTTTTGAACTAATTCACATCCTTCTAAACTTAATTCATAATACTGTATACATAATTATATTGATGATGTATTATTATCAAACAATAAAACGATCTACGTAGGTAAACGATAAGTTTTAAAAAAGTAACCTCGAATTTTTGATACAACACAGTCTTCTTTAATTTATTGACACTGACAAGTGACATATAACATTAACATCAACGTTTAGAAAGTATGTAGGTAATATAGATCTATATCTTTACTAATATTATATCTTTAACCTTTCCTCTTGGAAAGGTTTGTATTTTTGTATGTATCGAATAAACTTAAAAACTACTGGACCGATTTCAAAAATTCTTTCTCCAATAGAAAGCTACATTATAGCTGAGTAACATAGGCTATATTTAATACTAGAAAAAACCAGAGATCCTTAGAAATTCCTACTAAAACCAACCCAAGGTGTAAAAAAGTTAGCCAAGAAATGTATTTCATAGCATGCGCTGCGGAAAGTATTGACGATAGAACAAAAAAAAGTTCTACAATATTATAGAACATAAGTATCAATATCGACAAAAAACTTCGCGAGACCATATTATGTCTAACTATTGTAGTTATGTTACTACTCGTATAACTAGTTTTTAACATTTAAAAAATTGTAAGAAATGCCAATCAAAATCGGACCATGTTATTCATACCTTTGTATTAATTCTTATCCAAATAAATTTCGTATTCAAGACTGTTTAAATACCTATTGATTACTTTTTGAATTATTGAAATCGGACATTCCATTCAAAATATATTACGAAATTAAAAATGTCAATACAAACAAAAAATACACGCCATCGCGCCGTTGTGGCTCCACGCAGCGCAGCGAGCAATGCGGCGAGCGGTAGTATTGTACTTTGTCATTTTGTTCAATTTTTGCGGTTTTGTTACGATTTAACTCAAAAAATACTTGACCGCTTTTAAAAATTCTTTCACCAATAGAAAGCTACATTATCAGCGTGTAACATATTTTCATCTAAATTGCACCCGTGTGAAGCCGGGGCGTTTTGCTAGTATTTAATAAAATTATAATTATCTTCTTTGAAGCTTGTAGGCTGAAGGCTCTGGCCTACATAGTACCTACATAACTTTTGTCACAGAAAAATACTGCTTTTTAGACATGGGTAACACTGCGCTGCGCCGCGCAATTGCGTCGGTACGCTTCACTGTGCAGGGTGAGTCAACACACACTCATTCATAATGTGTTGGCGCACGGCGCAGTACTTCACTCACTGAGTGAACTATGAGCGTGGCGTTCGCGTTGCGTGCGTTTCGGAGGTTTCACTGCTCGCTTTGCGCCATTTTGTTGCGTCGTGGCGCAATTTTTAGTTGACTCAAGGAGCCGACGCACTATACTGCGCCTGAGTTGCTGAGTTGGCGCGGGGAATTTCGTTGACCCATGTTACCCATGTATACTGCTTTTGGACTGACTATTACCACTGTACCAAACACGGAGAAGCGGCTGGGTATGAGAGAGTTCGCGCTATGACTCCAGCCGCCAGCGTCAGATTGTGCGTTCACACTAGAGGTTTTTGTGTTAACGAAAAGAAACTGTTAATTACAAACTAACCTATTAAAAATTTCAATACAAACAGACAGAAAGCCGACAACGCATCTGAGACTTTCGATTCGTAGATGTCCATGGGCGGTGGTGATTACTTAACATCAGGTAACCCACCTGCTCGGTTGTCTGCTCTGAAATAAAAAAAGCAGCTAATTTTATGAACTGGTTCGCAGTAATGTCAACAGATTTTACGTAGCAGTTATTAGAGTAACAGTTAATAAATTCAACTGGTTTTGCGTTAAATAAACAAGCTGCTTTGGATGATGTTAGCGACTACGCGTTGAATGTTCGTTGAGCTAATCTGCGTGTTGCGTTCGAAAATCGTTAAGTGAAATATTTAATATATTTAACGGCTTTTGCAGTAAACGAAAAGCAGCTAATTCGTTAACATTAGAAAAGCGGTTTAAAAAAGCTGCTTGTTGAATTAACGCCCACTCCTAGTTCACACGGATACTAGCATCGTCGCGGTGGCTGGGGTAAGAACTACTCTTACCCCAGAGAAACCGTGCCAAGCGCGTCCATAAGCCCTGTACTTCCATCTAAATGTGTTCTTTGTTCTTTTTTTATGTATTCGTTGAATCCTCCTCTTTAGATACCTTACTAAAGAGTTGATTGAATACCAAGTGCATTTTACTTTGCGTCTCGCCAAAGTAATTAAGTATACGCGCAAACGTCTTTTATAGCATGTCTGTGGGTTTACTGTGATAATTTTTTTATTTATTTATTTGGGTACATAAAAGGATAATAAGGATACACGCCATAATGTTTCTGGTACAGATATCTTGTCAATTATGTTCTGTATGCGCTTCAACATAACACAGTATTTGGTTTCACTTGGAGCCCATACAGCAGCATTACATTCAAGTTGACTCCTCACTTTTGCATTTACTATTAAGTATTAACGAATACAGAAGAGAATAAAACAATACAGAGTATCTATACAGTACAATTACATCAAGTACAATAATATCGTACCTACTCAAAATATTATTGTGTTACATACTGTTATATGTGTCTGAGAAGTGGCTGAAACGCCACAGGTACCACTCGCTGAGCTTTCATTATTTGTAAACATTCAAAGACGTAGGTAATTACTCGAGTGCGATTGTTTTTGCACTGTAAAACTATAGTTTAGTAAACTTATCGGTGCAAATAGAACAATGGCACTTGGAAACCACTAATCTACAAAAATCCAGCGCATTTCGTAAAATGAAATTACACAGAGTTTTCTTATATTTTAATTTAACATTATTCATATGTTTTATGGTTGTAAATTGTGCTAAAAATTCAGATGAGTCTAATAAACCAGAAATAGCACGAGCGGGAAAAACAAAAAGGCAGAAAATGGGTAAGATTATGACGCCGCGCAGCGGTGTTTGTTAAGTTCAAGTCAATAGGATATTTAAATTAGAGCTTGTGAAATTGTATAAGTAATTTATACTGAATATTTAGGAAATATCAGGCAAATACATGGTTGGTGTATATTTAGGTTTAACACCATTAAAACAAAATATAGGGATACATATATACAAAAAAAAAGTAATACTCTCAAAGACTGCAATGATTTGCCATCAATGATAAGCCCCTGCATCTCCTTCTCATGTTTCTAAAATTCGCTTGCGAACCAAATACTTTGGAAGCACAGACACCTATTAGCGTTATATCGGGTTACTCTATGTTCATACTAAAAAACTTGTTTTCATAGCTTAAGTTTGATGTCTTTAAATTAGCAATAGCTCTCCCATACATTTGCTTAGAAGTTCCTAATCGTACACATTTTAACGCAAATTCAAACTTTATATTGTCATATAATGTATCCATTGATATTAGAAATATAATTAACTTTAACTGATGATTCGTACAGTCTAATTTTTAACTATTTTTATTTTAGTACAAAATTCAGCAGTAGGAACATTATCGAATGTCATCACTCAAGTTCAAAATTTGCCGAATATGGATCTGGGCAGAAGATTTCGAACGCCGTGCAAAACGGGGAACAAATGCGGCAAGGTATGCGCTACGATTCTTCCTAGATTTTTTTAAAATTGTTACGACGCTATCAAAAAAGATATCTATAATACAATTTACAATACTAATTTTAAAAAGAGGATGTTTTGTGTTATTATACTATACGTTTATTAAATACGTATTAAATCATATAAAAACACTAGTTCAGGGTATGATATCCACAATGCTATAGTGCTATTCTTCTTCTATTCTATAGTTCTATCTTCAGTTCAACACAGCGGCAACGACGAGTTACAGTTAAAGTTGAACAGTTCGACAGTTCCTATATGAAGATTGGCAGAGCCGGATTTAGAGGCCTCGGGCTACAAAAGAGTGGAGGCCCCCTGGCCCCAAAATATGTTCATGTTAGCATTATGTTTTACAATAGGTAAAGGAAGCAGCGGAAAAAATATTAAAGGAAAAGTGTAAATAACGCGACGTCGGAATTTGATAGATTTTGTTCCGAAATCTCTATTTTGGGGCCCCTCTTTTGTGAAGGCCCGGGTTAGTAGCCCCGGATGCTCTCCCCTCAATGCGTCCCTGAAGATTGGTATTCGCTAAGCAAAGTCAATTCGTCAACCTCGCTCGACGTCGAGCAGAGCCTCGAGTAGTTAGGGAATGGCTTACTGTTTTGAAACCTAAAAAAAGATCCCTGTGTAATAATATGTTATATTTTAGGTGATAAAACGTTTAATGGTTCCTAAACTTGCCCAACTGGAGAACACTATTATGGGAGTCATGAAGGAATTGTCAAAAATGCCACCGGGATCCCGACTGCCTGACAAGTACACCAAAACTGAACCTATTAAGTTGCTGTTGGATCAGAATTACAAGTTAGTCTACGTATTTATTGACTTTTTCGGGATTATATAGTAATCAAAATGGTCACGGCTTTAATCTATTATCTATTGTTATATTTAATGAAATATATTTAATTGTAATTTAAATCGAGCATTGTGCGCTTTATGCCCAATTTTCTTCCACCTACCACGTTATTGTGGAATGTGTTGTCGCCAGCGATTTTTCCGAATCGACGACTTAGGAACTTTCGAAAAGAGAGCTTATATCTATCTAAAAGGCCGGCAATGTATCTGCAAATCCTCTGGTGCTGCGGATGTTCATTGGTGACAGTGTGCACTTTCTATCAGGTGAACCGCAGGCTCGTTTACCCTATACTTTAAAAAAACACATTATTCTATCTATTATAGATATTTCTTCAGGCAAGTAAATGAGTCTATTGTTTCTTGCCCGGTCGATATAATTTTTTATATTATATCCGCGGAGGCCATCTTTTTTCCTCAAAATTCGAATCTGCGTTCTCCAGGGCATATTTAAGCCTAGTAGTATTTCATACCGTTCATAGGTATATTATAGAAAAATCATGAAGTGCAAACTGGGTTATAGTGTTTGTATTTCCAAATTCTCGAAGTAAAAAACGCAGCGCATATTTGACTCATGTTTTATCGCAACTGTTTGTCTGTCCACATCTAACATAATTTATATTCATAAGAATTGCTACTAAAATGTATTTTTTTATAGAGAAGACGTATGCATGGATAAGTTAGAGTCGTGTTTAAAGGAAGACAAGCGTCGCAAGCGCATCTTGAAGAAGCTGTTCTTCAAGAAATACAACGCGGTGAGGCAGGAGTTAATTGGCTACGGCGGGCGGCGGCTGTGGGGAGGTGAAGGGAATCTCTTCTACAGGCGATAGTTAAATAAAGTATTATTGTAAAATCTGCCCTTTTTATTAAAACAATTTAACCTTTAAGTTAACAGTTTTCACATAATAAAGGTGTTTGAGATAATAAGAGTATGAACGATTAATCCGATATACAGTTATTTTATTTATTTTGTGATAATCGCGTCAATAAAAGACAATATTGTAAGTGTGAACGAATTTATATATTATGGTAAAAATATGTAGCAAGTCCCACTTATCATTACACCATTACCGTTCACCATCCAGCAAAGATCATCGAATCTCCCAATAGTACTGGACATTGGTCAATAAAAGAAGAAATGATGTCGGCAACATTATTAGGTGAAAACTTACAAAGTAGTTATTGGTAATTTGACAAAATATTATTTAGAATAGAGGTCCTTGTGAATATTATAATGGCTGTCTTAAATTAAATAATTAAAATTCAGAAACAATGTTTTTTATTGCTGTTTTGATTTGTGTTTGATTCGTCCGTTTATTGTCGATGTACGAAAACATAGAAGTTACATCATACAATATGAATAAATTGATAGGTCATGATAATCAAAACATGATATGGAAAGGGATTGAAATATTTCCTTCCTGATAAGAACAACGTTTTGGGGATCAAAATTTCCCTGCTACATCATAGAGAGAGTACGGCTTTCAAACACGATTCCTAAAAGTCTGGCTGCGTTTCCATTGAGACGGAGACGCAATCGTCTACATATTTGTCGGTTGTGATATCTTTTCTATCAAAGTTGTCGATGTCAAGATATAATATATCTAAATATCTAATATTTTAGTTTGTCGTCCGTGAGATATCTCGTGATGGTCATGCTAGGCCGGCTGGAGTTTCCGCACCGCATAAATACCAGCTTGGTTCGCTAGCCAGCTCCACTCTCCTCCGCTTTAGTGGAATCAGTCAAAGGGTATACTTAAGTAGTCTTATTCTTTTCATAGCTCCCTACCGCTCATTACCGTTCGTTTGCGATTCAATAGAAACGAAGACAAAGCCTACTTTACTAACTCGTTCTCTAATCGAATTGAAATGACTTAAAAGAATTTAAATTTTTGGTTTCCTTAACGTTGCTCAACTTGACCGTAGCTATATTATTAATATAAAAATAAACTTATAAGGCTCTTTGGCACGTTGGGTAGCACGCTTACGTTCTAGTGAGTCGTTAGTTCGAATTCCACTAGATGTGATATTATTTAACATACACATCTTTTCCTCAAGTTTGGTATTAACCGCTTGGGAGGAGTAACGATATTTCATTCGGGACCTAACCACTTTTCATAGTTGGAATAACCGCGATTGTCTATGGATTTCCAAAACCTCAAAATAAACAATAATTTGACAACGTTACACTTGATATTCTATGGCTGAGGTGTTACCTGCCATCAAGTGAGCCTCATGATTAAATATCTAACATCTATATATATAAAAGAAAGTTGTGTTAGTTACACCGTTTATAACTCAAGAACGGCTGTACCGATTTTAACGATATCTTATTTGTTGGATTCCTCTATGTGCCGAATAAAAGAATAGCTATTAAAATATCGGAAAAATTCAAGAAAAAAATATATGCAAAAATCCGCCATCTTGACAGCTCACGTCATGTATTCTTAGCTTTTTTAGATGTCCACTACAAATCAGTGACATATTAGTCAATTACATAAAAAAGTGGGCAAATGGGCATGTTCAAATTTAAGAATAATTATATAATTTCAATGCTAAAATTGTGGCAGAACAACGTCTGCGGGGTCCACTAGTTAAAAATACGTGAAAGTCGGTGTCGTAGTTCTGTTATTAGAAAAACTCCTCCGCATAAAATCATTAAGGGTTTGTGTTCCTCGTTAACAGTATAGTTAAAAATATTGCGGTATAATTTTGTTTTGATTTCTTTGATAAAGCAGTCACGTGTTGCAATGTTTGTAGAATGAATCAATATTTCCTAACAATAGCACGTTTTCCAAACACTTCCTTGGAAGCCTCTGAGCTTTCAATTAGCACATTCATGAAGGTATATGGATAGGTATATTAGATTAGGTGATTTTGAAGTAACAAGATATTTTAGGTTTTTATTGAATTTTATTTAAAAAATAAAATGTTTTATCTGTGGTTAATGTTCAGAATGTTAGTGATACTAGTAGCAATCAAAGGTATTCTCGGAGTAGATGACAGTAAGTTAACATAGTAATTATTTTATGATTAAGAATATGAATTCCTGTAATTTCAGGAACTATAAAAATATGGGTATAAATGTTTTAATAGCATAGGAGCAAAACGTATAGTTGGCTCATCTGATGGTATGATTGTCGCTCATAGACATGTGCAATACCAAAATGTCTACAGGTGCGTTATCGATCTTTAAGGTAAGATCGGCTCTTGAAGGTTGTCGAATCAACAAATTATAAACACATCGTCCCGGCGGTACTTATTACTAAAACTTTCCTATGATGTTATAAAAAGCCGTTTGCATAGAATAGAATAGTTAGAATGTCCTACTGAATCAGTCAAAACTATTCATTCTACGTAGAAATTACACATAAAGCGCTGACTACTTACCTCTTAATTATCAGATGTTTAAGCGTTATAAATTCTTAAATTCAGGTCTTCTTTTTACGGTAACGAGAGCGCCTCGGTATTTCGGAATATTGCAAGATCATAGAGGCCAGCCGCTCTCCGTTGAAGTGTCAGAAGAATACATGGATCAAGATTATATCGCCACGAACAGGTTAGTATTGATTTTACCATACAGATTTTAAACCATCCATATGGGTATCGCAATTTTAGAATTGAAATGGCGTAATTCAAAATGTATGTTTTTTGCTTAAAATATAATGTATTTTGGACTATTGGTAATACATACTTCTATGATATAATTTTAAACTAAGTGGTTGATATCATGATTTTCTTGATTGATTGTAAGGTATATATTATTTTAATAATTAATTGACAATGCCTTAATGGTTAGAAAGCGTTTTCAGGCCGTTATATAAAGAAAATAATTTGGCCAAAGTAAAGATATTAGCAGATTTCATGGAAAAAATTCAGTTTGTAATTTAAAAAATATAAAAAGAGGCTTCTCAGTTTTATAATATTTTTTTTTATTTGCAGAAGAAGGCACAAAATCGATTGGAATAAGTAAGTGTTTTTATAAGCCTTTTTAGTATTATCGCATATTTGTGTTTTTATAGACATTTTATTTATTAATAAAGTATGTTAATTATATTTTAGAAATCCTTTGGATATGGACGACTTTGATGACGATGAAACTGATGAAATATTCGATGATAAAGACAAGGATGTAAAATTACCGAACAAATTCAATTTGCAAGCCGGCCCAGTGTGAATCGATGCGTAGTTATTTGAAAAATAATGTTATTATTGTATCAATAAAAATGTTATATATAAAAGAAAGGAGTGTTTTTCCGTTGTTTTCACAAGCCTCAATATAATTCATTTGTTAGCAATTTTAATGGTGCTATCTCATTTTCCATTAGTAGGCTCAACTTTTAGGATAATTGGAATTAAAGTCGTTGTTCAACATAATTAAGATTTTCTTTTAATTTTAGATATTGACGCTCTGTGAGGCTCTTTTGAAGGTAGATTATATCTGAACCAGTACATTAGTCAATGACCACGCTATCTACCTATATTTTGTACTTGCAGCGTTCGCAAAGTCCTAGACTGAAATCGAATAGGAACCTGAAGGTTTCCTTTAGGAAGAAAGGAAGGATCGGAATTTCCATCTACAGTGGTTCGTTACCCGGGACGGAATTTCGATATTCCCACTATTCCCAAAGTGACTCGTCGTAGGGAAAACATGTTGACAGATAACTATAAACATATCGCGGCGGGGTTCGACCCGCAACATATCAGAACTAAAGGTAGGTGTACATTCTAACGCACCGAGCGACGGGCCGTTTAAATAATTACTTTACATCCACACTATGCAGGTACAGGTAAAAAATATTTCGCTTATAGGTAAGTCGATGTATAAATTAATTAATAATTAATTATACAATTTTTTAAGATATTAAATTAAAAAAACTTTATTAAAAAACGTAGAAAACATAAATTAGATAGCAACTATCGCATGTCGTCATACATGTTCGCAAAACGTTCTTCGATTGATTCTCGAATGTTTTGCGCAAATAGAGGCATTCTGGCCATTTCAAGAGACTCCTCGGAGTAATCAGTAGTTTCATCAGAGTACTGGTCAGCTATGTGGTCCTGGTAGATCTTCTCACACTCGCTCGGATGGTCACTTTTTAGTGTACTTGGATGATATCCTATCGCTTCTATTGGTCCAACGGTTACGTATGGTACTTGAGTCGTCACTTGGAAGTGCTTGTCTGTGGAAGGTAAATCTCGTTGCAATATTTTATGGCATTAAGGGTCAATAATTCCTCTCGTAACATAAAATTGTCAAAAAATATTTAAAGGCTTAAAATAATATAGGTGATAGCAACGCGCCCCGGCTTCACACGGGTGCAATATATCTACTACTATACTACCCGTGTGAAGCCGGTACAGTACATTTGTACTATACTCAAAAATAGCCTATGTTACTCGCTGATAATTATTTAGCTTTCTATTGGTGAAAGAGTTTTTAAAATCGGTAAGTATATTAGGACGTTGTAGAAGTAGACAACTTTGTTTAATATTATTTAATAGGTATACTTTTTAAATTAGTATTGATAATTCTGTTAGATTTAAGTATTTTAAAAGTAAAGTAAAATATTTTAGGTAAATAAGTAAAATTGTAAATCTAGTTGGTAATTAAATAAATAATAAGATTTTAGGTAATTATAATATCTTCTAGACGAAAATATACATAATATATTATATATAGAACAAAATTGCCTTTTTTCTTAGTTACGAGTTAAAAATGCACTCAAGTCATCTGCGCCGTCTTTACGCAATGATCTACGTAATGTTATTATTCATTATTTTTTCTTTGTTCTTTTTTATATATTAGGACGATATAAATTATTTTGAGATTGTTATTTTAATGTGCAAATTGTAAGAGCTATTTAAAATGCATGTAAATACGCAGTGTAGTCGTCAAAAAGGAGGACTCCGCACGGACTCCGCACCTGTGTTCTGGATTTTTGACTTATATTGTATTGTCTTCTGTAGCGATGGCCAAATAAATAAATAAAATAGATTAAAACGAGTATAAACTCTCAAACTCGTAAGGGAGGTACTTACTATATTCTATGTAAGAGAATATTATTTTAAAAGTACTCACAGTCAATATGATCCGGTATAATAACAGTCGCAACAGTTTTTGCGACCCTATCTTCATAATAATCTCCAACTATTTCAACCTTGCCTCCTTCGTGAACTTCCCTCCAGCTCGGGGCTTTACTGCACTCTTCCTCCAAGTGCCGTCTACCGGAAGCATGGTGTATCCGCGGTTGGGGCAGCTCAGTTAGCGGCACAAAGCTTTTGCTGATTATTCCACCCACTGGCTTTACTTTTTTTAACCTTCGAAATTGATATGATTAAAATGTATTCATGATTTCGATAATGCTCACCTTTTCGTTCTATTTACTCTTAGGTATGTTATTGTCATCTTACTTTATTAAATAACGTGAAAAAGCTATTCAATATAGCGTATATATTTTTTTTCATTTGATTTTGGTTCACTTGATGGTAGTGATACCTTAGCCACAGAACATCAGTCAATGATGCGCTGTCGAGCTACTTTTTACTACGAGCATTCGGAAATCCATAGACTGCACATCACGGTTTTTCTATCTGTGAGCGGCGGTTCGTTGCCCGGTTGGAAGTAAGATATTCCTCCCACCCGTTTAATGCTCGAAGTGACCAGTCGTGGGGAAGATATACTTATAGAAAATTATAATGATTTTGTCCCGGCGGGATTCGAACCCGCGAACCATCGGAGCTCAAGGTATTTAATCACGTCACGTGACGTTCACGAGCTATCGCCAAGGACTCCAACAAAAATATTCAAGAACAATTTTAATCCGGTAAAAATATTAATCTGGTAAAAGTTAATATTAGTTTATTAAATTAATGTATTTTTTTTATTTGATTTATTTAATAATACATATAATGATATAAATAATAAATGAAATATAGATCAATTCGTCGAGACAAAATTATGTTTGTACTGTAACATAACTCTTGATCAAAATTAAGTTTCCATGGCAATTCCGTTCTAAGTAATGTTCCGATACTAAAATAATTAAAAACTACTTACTTATTAACTATCAAACTGCTTCTAATTTCAGCATTAATAGAAATAAAAAACAACCACAGTAAACTTAGCCACATTTTCACAACGTACCATCGTTCGATTAATGCCCGCATCTGCTGAACGCTCTTATAAACGAGATTTAGCAATTATCTAGATTCTCGTAACAATACAACGTGCATTGTTTCCTTACAACAGGTGGTCTTAGATCTTTTTATTTCCGATGTCACGAAAACTGTGATTGTAATTCGGAATCGTGCTTACGTGAAACTATTTGCAAAAGGTTTTCTATTACAAGATTTTTGTTCAAGACTTCTTATCAAAAGTTACAAATTATTTTTTCAAAATCTAATAATAATTAACATAGATTTAAGGATTGTGACAAAATCTTTTGTTTCTTCCTTGTAATTGAGGTAAGTGCCAATGGGTCTGACTTATGTGTGTAGGTACATTATAATTTATTTTATTTTATTTTAAACTCTTTATTGCACAAAAAAGTAGTGTACAAAAGGCGCTTAATGCCTAAAGGCATTTTCTGCCTGATAACCTTGGCTTTGTGGAGAGGTGTGTAGGCAGTGCAATAGTAAATAAAAGAAGAAAACGTAATATTTCTTATATAAAAAATAATAATAATGACACAATGAAAAAAAAAATTGAATAAGAAAGTGTGAGATTTTTTTTAATACGATTTTCTCGTGAAAAAAAAGGTAAGGAAAACATTTTATTTTAATGGTTCTTTTATTGAAATTAATATATTCGTCCCCTTTTCCGTTTAAAGACCACAGGGTCCAGGTGCCAGGTCTGATTGCCGCCGCAAGATATAAGTGTGTAGCAACCGCCGTACACGATGGGAGGATCTGTATCAGGTACGCAGACGTTGTCTTGACAGAATGTGGCTGTTCCTAAACCAAAATGAAGTACTGTCAGTTCTATCTTTAAAGGCCCGACTACAGGGCCCTTTGTTCAAGGCATTTTGGCCAATGGCGTATATTTTTTGATCTCGTAGGCCATTGAGGCAGATCGAGGGGTTAGGGTTTTTAGTGACCCAGATACCTGGAGCAGAGGACTCAGTCGGAGCGGTCAGAGCGGAGGCAGTCTGAGGTAGGTTGAGTCCCACACTCACTGCGTCTGCATTTCCCCTGACGCAGTGGGTGCCTAAATGAATTTACCCTCGGTAAAAAAAAATTGATGCCTTCTGCGAAAGCGCAGGGGCTCTGGTATGATCTGAAACGAGACTTAAGGTCATGTTGTTCATGTCTTCACAACCGTGAATAATAAGAAGATATTAGATATTCGAGGCATCTATATGCGTTCTTTCCTTTCGCGGTAAGCTGTCTTTGAGTATCTATCTATCTATCTATAAGTTTGTTAAATATAATCAATGCATCATTTCTACTTTGGAGCTGCCACAAGATTATTTTTATTAAGAATAAAACATAGGTATCACTTGAGAATAAGTTCAAACAACCTCATTGCAACAAGTTCAATTACCAACGTATCCAGTCGGCCTCGCCTGTCGCTTGTTCTTCACATAATCAACCACAGCTTTAGAGAGAGCATAGAAGTGCTTGCTGGCCTTATATCGCATTTTCGCTAGAGCAGCATCACAGTCGCTCTTGTCAGCGCGGCAGTGGTACGCGAGGTTGTGTGTATTGGCCTTAATCATCTCTTCACGAAGAACCTGGTACTTGGTATCTGTATGCAGCATTTGGGCGAAGCGGACGTTTACTGAGAAGTAGTAAAAAAATGTTTGTAAAAATTATTTTTAAGCAAAAAACAAAAACCGACTTCAAAACTATAACTAAAAAGTAAAAAATTATATTTTAATTACTTCAAAGCATTATTTATTAACAGTTATTTTTGAAGTCGGTGCCACCCAACCGATGCCGCTCCGTACCGTTCGAAAAGTTGCAAAAGCAGGATTAAACCATATCCATCCATAACTTGCGGAGTTATCGCGTAACAAACATACAAAAAAAAGCAACATACAGACGAATTGAGAACCTCCTCCTTTTTTGAAGTCGGTTAAATATGTAGGTGATAACTCAGTGATCAGTCACAGAACATCAGTCAATGATGCACTGTCGACCTACTTTTTACCTCGAGCATTCGGAAATCCATAGACTGAAACTGAAACGCGCAATATGCTCTTGATGGTTTTTCCATCTATGAATATATACATTTTTATGTCTAATACATAGTATCAAGAGTCCAAACTAACTTTAGGTAATTGCTTCCTTACATAAAATTATGCAAAAAACTATGTATGTAAAATTATTTTGTACCTTAAATAGTTAACAGTTCATGCACAGGTACATAATACAAATTAACATACATTCAGCTAACACATGATTTTAGAGAACGAATGTAGATAGAAAAATATCCACAGTAATGTCACAAATCGCGGCAACCAACTATGCCTTTGCCTTCAAAATATGACAGGCGTTAACATTAACTAAAATAGTACTTACGTCCAGCTCCTACTAAATAACCAACAGTATTTTTCACATTCCCACTTAATTGTATAAAAAATACAGCCAAAACGACTACCTTCATCGTTTTCAAATACACTATGAAAAAAAAAAATTAATTGTCCCCAATTAAAGTTTCCACAAATTAACTGCTCAATTAATTGTGCAATTTACGCATTGTTATGAAAAATAGAGTTAAGGTGATTTTACTAAATGTTTTTTTTTAAACTGAAGAGAAGAATCATTGGGCGAAGATATAGTTATTAACTGTGACAGATATTACACATAATACTGTTTTTTCACTTATTATTTAATGAAATTTGAACCCGATCGATTATTATTTATTTTATGACATAATATGGTTGATTGATTGACTTATCAATCACCTCCCAGTTAAATATCACGATCGTTACTCGATATGTAGGTAACTAATCTTATTAAGCTATTGTATTTACCTGTAAAAGAGTTACCAGATCCTAAAATACTAAAGGCGGACGTTCAAAACATGGCCTATCAAATTAACTCAACTCTATATCTAACATAATAAAATATCAAACTGCATATATTTATGGAAATTGTGGGATCCTTTCAATTTTTTTGCCTTTCTTACATATCTAAACTTTCATATAAATAAATAAATGTTACTATTGTATTTAATATCTATCTATATGAAAAAAATAATGTACATCCGTTTGTCCTCTATAAGCTCATAAACTATTCATCCTATTACGAAAGTGTTCATTGTGTTGTTCTGCATACACTTTTCCAGTCTTTCCCAGACTAGTACGTGAGGCTATTGAAATTAAAAAACATCCTAACTTCAATAGAGAAGATGGTTTGAGACTTTCCAACACCTGGGATCCAGTAATTAAAAATCTAAAGCCCCAAATCAAACATACTAAAAAACAAGAGGACACCGTTAGTCAATATTGTCATAATATAGAAAATTACAGTAAATATCAACTCCGTAGGAATAGATGGCGTTAATATGTAATGATTGTAAAACAATAACTTGGCGATTAAAAAGAGTGGCGGCGAGTTTCTTGCCAGTTCTTCTCGTCCGCTCTACGCCCTTGATTTGTGAACTGGTAGTAAATGTAAAATTAGAAGCATTTAATATTAGTAATATTAGTAATTTAATATGTATTATTTTTATTGACGTTCATAGATGTACATTGTGTTACATAAATTAATAGATTATTTTTTAATTTAATTGAATTAAATATGGCAACTTTGTGACATTTCAAATATAAGACAACTGTCATCTTTCAGTCTCCCGCGACCACGGTTGCTGAAAAGCATCCGAAACGTCGGGATAAATAATTTAAACAATAAATCGCGTTTTAATCCGGTATACAGTATTTTATTTAAAAGCATATTGTTCTCATTTAGGTACGGTGTGACATGAGTTCTGGGTGGAATGTAAAAACAGTAGCGCGCGCAGGCATTTTGAACGCGTTGTAAAAGTCTATTTGTTTTTTTTAATATACCTACAAGGACCATAAACTGTCATAGCGTAACTTATTTTTGATAAAATTAGTGTTTCACATAAACGAATACGTAAATCAACACTTAAGAATTCACGAATTGAATATAATACTTTTAAGCGGTAAAAACAACTACGCGTTAAGTTAAGAACATAGTTTTCAAATTTCAAACTACTATCAATGAGAATACCTAAATTTCGTGCTTCTTCTACGCGTTCTAGAGGGGAATTAGAAATTTCAATTTTGGGTTGTAAACGTGTTAAAGTTAATTACTTGCTTTTTCGAGCCAATTACCATAAATTTTGATTTTGTTGAATTTAAAATAAGATAATTTTTTGTGGACCACTTTGATATGTTTAGGAGATCGCTATTGATTTTAGAAATGCTAGAGTCGAAAATGGCTTCGTTTATAGGTAAAAATAGTTGTAGATCATCGGCGTAAAGGTGATATTGACAGTGTTTTATTTCGTGTATTATGTCGGCCGTGTACAATATAAATAAAATCGGTCCTAGGATTGTTCCTTGGGGAACACCACGATTTATCATTTTAGGTTGCGAGAGAGCATTAAAATTTCGTATAAGAACTTGTTGAGTACGATTACTAAGATAGCTTCTAAACCATTCTACAGCATGAGGATCGAACCCGTAATATTCTAATTTGGTAAGGAGAAGATCTATATTGATTGAGTCAAACGCGCGTGAAAAATCTAAAAGAGTTAAGATGGTGGCAGTACCATTGTCTTGTGCAACCAAGATTTCGTCGACTACATCGAGCAATGCCGTCGCGGTGCTGTGTTTCTTCCTAAAACCCGATTGAACGCAGGGGAATATTTTATTTAACTCGCAATATTCTACTAATTGTTGTATTAAGTTATTTCAATACTATTATATTTTCTAAATAAAACGCGTTTAGGTTAAACACGATTCGGCACGCACTTGCTAGCTGTATCTCTGAGTACAAACACCATAAATTCCAGTGCAGCATCTATGGCGTATCTGAGCCTCCATCCATCATGATACTGAAAGACGCCCACTGGATCGGAACAGGTTCTTATCTAACGGCTTTGCATATTATACGGCACATATATCTTCATTACACGTGCTAATATAAATTATATCGCAGCACGCGACTTTTAGCAACTTTAGGGAAAGGTATCCTCTGAGATTGAATGAAACTACCACAGCCTGTAGGCTGTTATTACATAAGGTGTTATGGAGTTCTAAATTGCCTGCGTATAAATTAAATAAAAATAGAAGAAAGAATTGTTGTTATTATGCTTAAGTTTTGAAATACTTGGTGAACTTTTTCGAGTTTAAACTTTTTGTTTTCTTGTATACTTACTGGTACTTACTTGTAATAAATGTTGACTCAAGCAAATGGTATTTACTTGAGTCAACATTCTAATGAAAAGAGGTTTTATTTATTTAAACTACTTTGTATTTCCACTCACACATACATTTTGTCAGCTGTCTCCGATTTGTCTCCGATTTGTCTCCGATTTTGTCAGCGATTTAATTCGGTATAGTTATATTTAATCGTTCAGGCTACATTAACGATGAACACACCGTTTAAACCAGGACAAATACTAAATCATTTGAACTCAACCATAAATTGCAAAGGTGAATATAAAAAAGTAATGTAAGCTCCTCTGAGTAAAAGTCCATAAATTAAAAATGCTCATCAATATACATAATATTCGTCAAGTAATATCCGTCAAGTAATATCCTACTAGGCAGTTCAAACATATAAGCAGATTATTTATTTACTGTGCGATTGTAATTAAATAAATTATAACCACCATTCCAGTAATTTCAACACCCTCGCAAAGAGACACTAATTCAAGATTTATAGCTAGCTCGAGTGCTCTTTGACATTATCATTAAATCCTTTTCGATAAGTTACAGATAGTCGCCATAATATCTCAGTTATTCGTAACAATAGCAGCGATAAGCCCTTGATGTATTATTTTGTGGTGCAATTAGTACATGCGTGGCGCGATTTTACGCATTTATTGAGTTTTGCAGGAGATTCTTGATTGTACGCTTACCATTGCTCGTTTCTATTTTCCCTACAATTTTTTAAACGTAGTTAAAAATAATATTTGTTTATTCTTACTTTTCTATAGTTAGATATTTATCGATGGATATTATTCTTACTTTTCTATAGATAGATATTTATCTATAGATAAATATCCTTTATATTACCTATCTGATATTTAGCCTTTATAAAACATCTTATAAATGTTAACTTAACTTCACTTATAAAATTCCCTCAACTCAGTTTGCCTTTTGGCAAAGACCTCCTCTAAAACTCTGAACTCTATCTCTATTTACTCTTTTCCAGTAAGAATATATGTCTAGAATATTTCATGAAAAAAATCATAAATGCTTGTCCAGGTATGGAGTATTAACGAGTTGCAAAACAAACTTGACAGAATAACAGTATGTTTTTAAGACTTGGCGAGAGTATTGATTAGAGTATCATTAAATTAATAGATTTTAAATATAAAAAAGTTGAGTATTCAAATTGAAATAATAAATTAACTATATTTTTAATCCACTGATAATTAAAATTGTTAATCATTGTAATATAAATGCGTGATAATTAGCAGTTGCCAGGCTGTTGAATAGTCTGCGTATTTATACGTAAATGTACGTAATATTATGTAGTGGCATAGAATATTTCATACTTTTAGAAGTCTGTTCCATTCTTCAAGTTAAATAGTGCGAGCCCAAATCTATGTAGGTATATATCACGCGATATTTTTATGGTGTTCAGGGTACAGTGGACCTAGCACGAACGTCTATCGACAAAGTTGTATGAAAAATCATTTGAAACATATAAATGACAGTTCGACGATACGAATACTCTTTCGATACTTGTTCGTGCTCACTTCCCTGAGCTTAATTTTCAAAATAAAAATAAACGGTGCTTAATTATACTTCTACTAATCAAGGACTACTAATTTACTAATGTTGCGATAGGTGATTCAATATTTATCTTGCATTCTTCAAGGGATATAAGACATGAGTTTTGTGCGGTAGACTAGACGTGTTCGTGGTAAGGGTAGAGAACCCATAGTGTAAGCTATTGTATCGATTGTGAAAGCTGATAGCACGCGTGCCACGTCTTCGTGCTCCCTACTGTGCATTTTCTGCTATAAGCTATAAATTATTTTAATTCTTATAATCTCAATAAAAGCTAAATATTTCAATTATAATAATGGTATATAAAACATTATAATGATTATTATTTAATATGTGTTGAACTAACTATAACTTACTATTATAATTAATAGATGACTGATAAAATAATATATCACAGTTATTTACAGAAGTGTGTTCCTGTACTCTCATACATACATACATACACTAAGGTGATGTTGCTCAAAACTAAACACTCAATATAATGATCTGATTATAGCCATCCCTATGGATGGACCTATGTAAATTTCCTATTTAGACAAGGGCATAGCTTCAAATAAGTATTACGATGAGATTTAAAAAGTAGTCACTATTATCCGACTCGAAAGCCGTTTGAATGTTGCACAAAGCCTAAATTTTTTATTATGAAAATAATGTAAAAACGTGGTGTAGAATTACTTTAGTACTGGCCTCTAATCAAAATATAACACGATAGTATAATAATTATAATCAGGTTCATTTAAATTTGTGCTCTAGTGATTGAATGCAATAAGTTAATAGTTTAAACCTACATTACGGTATTTTATCTAAATGGGAATATTAGCAACTCGTGAGCATCCGGTAATATCCGTTCAAACTCGCGCGCTATCGTGAATGCGATTGGTTGAAACAATGCGGTTATAAGATGCCCTCTATCGGCCAACAGTTGTAACAATAGCATTGATAACCGTCTCGCCCTATTAGTGCGGCACGAATTTCGTAGTAAAGTAACATTTTATAAATTATGCACGAGGAAGTGAGGCAATAAATTAGTGCTACCACTTATCTCAATTCGATTTCTGCTGCATCTTGGTAAATTGCAAGGTACATACGTAAATACGAGCTGAATTGATGCTTGTAATATTGAGTTATGAAACATTTAATTTATCTCGATAGCTGACGGCTTGTAATAAATTTAAAAAATATATATTAATACATACCTATTTTTTTATCACGAATTCATGTCTATTCATATAAAATAGGAATTTAATTTTATATGTAAATAAATAAATAAAAATAAAAATAAAAAATAAAAATAAAAAAGCCTTATATTTCCAGATTTCAATTAACATAAATAAAAGAAATGATTTATCACTATGTACTTACTACTCCTACTTACATTTATATCTATACAAAGAAACATCTATATTTATACAAAAAAGAAAAAAAGAGTAATGGATTTAATAATATTATTAAAGAATAGATTTGTTTTGAGTAGGTAGGTGAGTACAAGTTTTTAATATTTTCCCACTGGAACCCCTCTCAGGTGAAGGCCTCCTCCAAAGTTTTCCATTTCTCGCGATCTTGGGCTATTTTTTGCCAATTTTATATGTACAAAATAATATTTAAAAATACACATTTGATTATAAATATTCACATTTTATAACATTTTGCGTAGTGAAAGAAAATAAAATTCCTCGAAAATAAAGTTTTCTCGTGTTTAATCAATTATATCTCTTTATTTCATCCGGTTCTAACACGACAGTTACACCAAAAACTCGATTTTTAATATAAAAAATAGATGTATTTGTCGATCGAGATATCTTTTCTATCAAAATATATCGAGATATCTTAGTTTGTCTTCTCTCGTCCGCAAGATATCTCGTGGCGGTCATGCTAGGCCGGCAGCATCTGTCTGCGTAACTTTTGTAGTGCCAGAAATCTTTATCAGCAAATAATTTCTATGGAATATATAAGATCGAGCGATCCGTACGAAGCCGGGGGACTTCACACGGGTGCAATGTCGATGTACTAAAAAAAAAGAAAGTTTTTTTTTCGTATATTTCATTGTTTTACATAAATTATAAAGTACCTAAGTACTAATATCTGGCAATCAAGGCATAATTTGACTAAGCTGTATTTTATGAAAGGAACTCCATCATTCTTACTATTGTATAAAATTGCATGAAAAATAATTCATTCCGTCCACTTTCAAATAATTGTAATAGGCTTTCATTGTGTTAAGTAAATAGCATTTAATAGCGTTAACAAAACCATTGTCAGGCAACTCTTTGCGGCCTTTTATGGGTTATGGTAATTGGTATCGACGTGTTCGCTAATAGTGCGAATACTTAACTAATTGATGTGTTGTGAAGTTACATTATTAATGCTAGTTGTAAGTGAAAATCCCACGAAAACATAAATGTAAAAATGGGGACCAAGTTCGATATTATGATACGAAACGAAAATTATGGTGGTTGTCGACTTCACTCAAAAAATATTTGAGATTTAAATTTAAACGTATGTAAACTTGGCTAAATTTTACCAGCAATCATTTATTTAGAAGAATAGAGACCTATCAATATACTTAAATACATACAATAACTCGCGCACAACATAAAGATAATAAGTTGATTACCCAAATATAAGATGATTAGTATGTAGTATTGATTATATTTTTTTTTATATTTTGATGTTTCGAATTCAGAGGTTTAAAAATATGCAAGCATAACCATTTAAAGCATATACCCATTTTCCATATTCCAATGTTTTCGAAGCATTGTGATTCAAACTCCGACAATATTGTCACGAATCGTTTAATATTCAAATCGATTCAAATATTATTGTCTTCTACAAACGATGCCACACCCAAAGTTCGAATTTATCACTGTGTAGAACATGCTTTCTATTTTGTAAAATTGTAATATTATGAGAACAAATATTAAGGGCGGATTTTTAACTGCATTATTTATTTCATTTGAATATTCTCGATTGTGGTTTAATGCAAATCTTCAAACAGGTATTTTCAGGTGGGAAGTGTCTTAGGAATAGCGCAGTTGTGGACTTCCAGACATCGAGATGGTATGCGTGGTATTTTTGATGCGATGTCCGATACCAAAGTTCAGCGCCAAACAATTCCTCCGAGCATTATATCCTCCACGATAAAAGCGAATTCACATCTCTACGCAGTGCCAAAGGATCAAGCCGATCGGAAAGTGCGTGTCGTCAACGATTCAAGCTGCTCTACGTTGGATGCGGTCAAATCGAAGTAGCTGGTACTGGGGAGCCCCCGCCCTGAGTTGAGAACAATACTCCATGTGTGGCCAAATTTGTGCATTATAAAGTTGCAGGCACACGGAAGTATTGCTTCGCTTTACTGAGCACACCAAGCTTCTTAGAGGACTTTCCTTCCAGATGACCACGAAACTGAACGTCGCTTGATATGTCGATCGACACCAAGGTAGGGTAGACCTAGGTATATTAGAAGAGTCAGAAACTTCCCACGTATATTGTGACACTTTAGAACACTAATTTAAGACACAATAAGAGATAAAAGAAGTTAGGAGATATTTTTTTCGAAATACTTCATATTATTTTAAGTTTGCATACTTCAGTAGTCACGTTAGCCTCTGTAAACAACATAGATTATAATTTTATTCGATACAATCAGTATCTCTTAATACTAGGGAAAGATGCAATGTATATGACCTTCTAGTTAGCGAGACTACATTTAAATTTCCTCAGGGCGGAATGTAAACAGTTGATATCTGATTATAAGCTCGTTGCTTTTATCAGATCAAAACCGTACTATGGGAATAGAGAGAGAATATTAGCTTAATGCGACTTAGAAGCGAGAGTTCCAAGTTTTCAATCTTAAGCTAAGCTGGTTCTGATGGATTCATTTAAAGCTGTTGCAAGCCGGATCGCATTGATTCAATTATTTGAGATGTGGAAAATGAAAGTACAAATAATATTCTTTATTCCGACGTTTCAAATGCTTTTCAGCATACGTCACGGGCAGACTGAAAGGTGATTGCCGTCTAGTTTGAATTATCACACAAAAAAGATTTTTTCATTAAAAATTTTCACTTTTCATTTATTTTAACGTTTTACTTTCCACGAAACAAAACAAAACAAAAAGAACTACGACGAAGCTCCACAGGCACCAGTTCTTCTCGGTTAGTTACGCTAAAATAATATTAAAGCGAGACAGATACATAATACCATAATGAAAAAGACACATGAAACAATAAATGCATCAGCAACATTTTGATCGGGAATTACCCAAACGAAATCGACTCGCTACTTTTTTTCTCTATGGCTTTAGGCGTCCGAAACACTGTCACTAATTAATGCGCAATTTATCTTGGTTGCTAACTAACATCTAGTTTTGCGCCAGATTCTGCTAGATATTTTTTAGCGCGTAGATATGAGAAAAAAAGCATTAGAGACCCTAAAATTGCACTAGATCTAACGACAAATCCGCTAAAACGGCAACTCTGACTTGTAATAACGTAACAATAGACAAAATATTTGATGCGTCGCTTACACGATCTTAAACTTAAACACGTTCAGAAACGATCTTGTATATCTAACGTGTATAAATCATTTCGTTTAAAAATATTTTCGATTCAAAAAGTTGTACTGGCTCTTGAGTAGAAACTCACCAGTGTCAGTACAAAACAAATTATTAATTTATAAACAGGTCCTGATGCCAGTATGGACATATGGCATTCAATTGTGGGATTGTGCCAAACAAAGTAATATTAAAATGATACAAACTTTCCAAAACAAGGTACTGAGGGAAATTATAAGTGCCCCTTGGTACATAAGGAATGACGACATCCACCGAAATCTGAAGGTGGAGTTTGTCGCATCCATAATTAAAAAAACTGCCGAAGCCCACCAGAAGAGGCTTCACCATCATGTGAATGTCGAGGCCATCCAGCTCCTTGACCACACAGACCTAGTGCGAAGGCTTAAAAGGACAAAACCCTTCGAGTTAGTGTATAGTGACAGTGAAAAAGTGTAGTGCTTTGCAAGGAACACAATAAATATGTGTCCCCCCATGATAGAGACAATAAGAAAAGTGTTAAAGGACACTATCTTAGTAAAAATATATTTTCTAGTTAATTTAGGATAGAAATAAACTGTTCATTAGCCTTAAGTGATAGGCTAGATTGCATGTGCTCTTAGTACTTACTTGGTAAGTGCTAGTTATTAAATAAAAAAAAAAAAAAAAAAAAATTTCGTTTATGAGTCTTTTATCGACTTTCCCTTAGTAGCGGCGGTGATTCCCTCACTTATCTCGCGGGCACGCGGCATCTTACCTCCAAGTACTTCGCGCAAACAATACATTGTACCACTCGCATCGATCCGTTTCATACTGATATTGAATAATTCTTACTCTAACGGTAGTTAATTTTGTTTTCTCTCAATAGTATAATATAAAGTTAAAATACATATTATATTATTCTCTGTTTGCTTTATTAAACGATGTCTGCTGTCTCAATAGAACCAGCTTTCATAGTTGGTAAATTTGGTAAGAATATCAAATTATATTGATAGAGATTCATTCTATGGTAGCCCGATGGATGAAGTCTTGTTACTGCGACAAGGCTAAAAACCGAACCAATCCGATTAGTAAAACTGTTTATTACTATCTCTATCTCGTTAAGGCACTCTGGAAGAGACCCAGACACATTTTACACGATTCCGATGATCCGAACTGTTTAATTATTATTTCAAGCATTCGAAAATCGAAAATACGCAATTTGAACATCACGGCTTTTCTGCGGTGGTTTGTTACCCAGATTTGTTTTTGACATTCTCTCGTTCAAAAACGTTTGTATTGTATCTGTTTATTGAAAGTTTCAGGTCAAAGATTATATTAATAGAAACGTACAGTTTGAATTCTTAACGAGTTACGATCTAGCATGACATCGCTAAACATGTTCCCGTATTCAGTGCATCGATAATTTAGTTGTTCTTCAGAACAAAGCACTAAATACACTAAAACATCGTCGAACAGCTATAAAACGAGATTTGTGCTGCTCCGTGCACTACTATAAACTAAGTGTAAGGGTTCGAAACAGCGATAATATTGTAGAACAATATCTATCAAGACAAGATATCGGGGATTCGAACAATCTATGTGTAGCTGCAAGATGGGCGTGTGTGCTCCGAGAGCTGGCTTAATTTTTTTTAAGACAAACTAAGGGAATTAATTGTACTAACAATCATTGATATTGATGCTTAATATCAATATCATCATAATTAATCCCTACTAATATTATAATTTTGAATGTAAGTTTTTATTATTAAATAATTTTTTTTAAATAAAAAGTTTTAAAATGATAGTTGTTTGATCAATGTGTGAACGTTGGCAATAAACAGAGTGCCACAATACTTTGATTATTTTCTACCCTCTTCTTGAGTGAGGTGAAAGTCGCGGAAGCACAACGGCTGTGCCGCGCTGACCAACCAGTGCACGTTCGACGTTCGTACTGAAGAGTTCTTGACATCCGGATCACTAAAACTGTTCTCCTGCTATATTGCTATAATTTTCAATAATTTATTTCATTTCGTTCGTAACGAATCCCTTAAAGCTTAGAAGTGCCGTGCATCAAAAGCTGAAGGACTGGATCCACGCCAGGAAAGGAGGAGGAGAATTATTAAGGTTAGTGGTAACGGTTTATTGTTCAATTGTTCACACTTTTTGGACGTGCCTCACTTCAATCTAAATACATATTATATTTTATTATTATTTATACAGTCCACTATCAAAACTATAGCGACAGTTGTTTTATACAACAGATAGTAATAATATAAAGAGGAAATATTTGTTTATTTGGTACGATTTAACTCAAAAAAAATTCTTTCACCATTAGAAAGCTACATTATCAGCGAGTATCATACTATTATAACAATTTTTTTATAATCATGGCACCTGTGTAGAGCCAGGGCTGACTTGTACTTGATATAAGATAACTCTGACAGTTCCAAGAATTAACTTGGAACTGTCAGAGTTATCTGTCTCTTGGAACTCTAATATTGAGACTTATTAACCCCATGAACCATTTTTACAACAAAAGGACTTAAGCCACTCCTTGGAATATGGGCTTGATTGTAAATATCGCTAAGTATAGACTAACAGTATAAAAAAAAGAAAAGAAATTCCGAAAAATTGTTTTTCCAATAAGTAAATCGATTTAGATGTAACATAAGCAGCGGGACATAAAACATGATCTAAAGTTATGTTGGAAGCAATAACAATCTTTCAGTGTTTAGAAGTTTCATTAAATAATTCTAATTAGTAAGACTCTTAAGCTATTACGTAAAATAATATGGAATATCTAAGATAGTCTTATAATATCCTAACATTTCGAAACGGAGTGAAAACATCTCCAAGGAAGTACATACAACATACATAGATACCTCATTATTTTTAAAGATACGGAAGTTAGCTTAAGAAATCTATACATATACGTATAATAAAACTGTAGAGGTCGAAAAAAGATGCTTAAAACCGAGTCAGGGGGATGTAAGAAGATAAATAGAACAAAACCTGACTTTTTCAATATTTTTGTTTCTCTGTCTGCTTGTCTGTTTGTACGGGCTAATCTCCGAAACGGGTGGACCGATTTACATGAAATCTTAGATACTTTTCATCCGGGAAAATAAATGAGTTCCCAACATTTCAAGGCTTTGTTTCATCGAAATACGATGTCGAAAAAAAAGTTCTCATCGTTTATGAAGCCCACGCGAAAGAAGTCACGGGCATCAGCTAGTATAAAAAATATATCATGTAAATTTTCTTTGTTTTATAATAGATTTTTATTTTCAAAGTAATATTTACCTTATAAATATGTTATTTTAAAATTCTATGCAATTAACTCGGTTCTATTAAAAAGCTATTTCTGTATACCATTCCTACATCTCGATAAAATTAATCCCTTTCTTCAATTGGATATTAAGCGTAGATCCAAATGATAATACGAAAATGGCTGTCGAACAACAATAAAGGTAAAATTGGCTCGTTTATATGTGGTCATTACAATGAAAGTGTGTAGTGTAGGAAGATATTGTGCAAGGGATAGTGGTCTGTAAGATAAGTGTTGAGCTAACGAAGCTGGTACGAAGTTAATGGGGCAAATTCACGCCTGAGACGACTTCTGAGTTAAGTTAAAGTTTGCAACTTAGTATTTTGCCTAATGTTATCTGAATCTGGTTGGCAAAATTCTTACTCCATTACTCGTTTTCGGCTAAGGACAATTTAGCCAATTTATAATATCTTAAAAAACGACGTTACGTTTTGTATTTGCGACAGTTATCTGATAAATGTTAAAATGTATTCCACATACAATACTTTAGGATAAAGGTGAAATATTCAAGTATTTATTTCATTTAAACTAAATGGGTCGATAGGCTTTCATCTATTATTTAAAAGATATTCAAAAACATCAAATTGCGTAAAGAAGTGAAATATTTTGACCCCTCTTTGACTATAATTTCACGAACGAGTTTCTATGTTTTATTGTTTCAAGCGTACGTAAATAGGCACGTTAAAGTTGTATTAGCAAAAGTAACATTGTTTGATATGGCTTTACTACTATACAGTGGGCTTAATCTCTTCTTCTTCCTGCCCTGTTCCCTTTTTTTATTTGGGATCGTCGCTGTATGTTCTCTTTTTCAATTCTCTTTGTACACTCGCCATATCATCAGTCTCTCCTCTCAAATACATATCAATCTTCACACAGTCACCCATCCACTTTCATATTCAAAACTTTTTTAGGTACATGTTTTTCATCTCTCCTCATGACATGCCCATTGCCCATACCAAGCTAAACGATTACCCTGTGTTCTTAATGTAAATCCTAAATATTATTGCTAAATTGCTAGACCATCAGATACATTTTGATATTTCTACTCGTAAATATCTTACATTGTCTGAACAGCATAGTGAAGAGAAACCCTTAGCTATCTGAACACCAAACTAAATCTACACTATAGAGATTTATAAGCCGGCAGTTAATCAAACGTGCAATGAATTAAAATCAGCTGATGTTGGCGGCTACATTTATTCATACGCCCCTCCGGCACTCAGCGGAGGTGAAAGATATAAAATATATTAGAGCGTGATGAAATATATACTTCATTGTGTGTTTCATGTTGTATACTATATTCCAAACATTTAAGTCAGTTGCAATTATTTTTTTGGAAATAACTGACTCTGTCATTATTTATTTTCATTCTACAGCATAAATGGAAGTCGCTCTTATTAGTTTGGATCTTTTTAACTGCCCAACAGTTTTTTATGTGACTGTAATAGTTTTTTAGAGGATTTGTTCCGTACGGTAATATTTTAATGCATATTTCCGTGGGATACTCGCGAAGCGTTTACTATTGGTTGGTAACTTAGGGTGTAATTTCGGCAACGTGTCTTGTGGTATTTCAGATGGTCACATCAGGAGAGCCAAGGGTTAGATTTAGGGGAGTTGATCTGGAGCTTCAGCCCCGGAGTCTTGACAAAAGAAGAAGTCGCTATTGTGGGCACAATAGCGACTTCTAAATCCGGCCCTGGGTGAGCCACCGTTTGCCCCTTAGACTGTAAAAAAGGTCACACTACGGATAAATATATAAATTTCACTCTGCATTTATCATGGTTAGTTCAAAAATTGTTCGGACTAATCCCAAGCGCTAACTTTCACTACCGCACCTCGTGACAAAATTACAAGTTCCACCTGAACCTTCTTGATGCATAGAAGTCTTGCATTGTGTGCTTTATGCGCTATTTTTCCCAAGCACAACCTGTTTGGGGAATCTACTATTCCTACCTCAACGGCCGGCATCGCATCTGCTCTCTCTGACAGCTTGTTGTTTCCTTACGAATTCGTGGGACAAAACTTACTAAATTGTCTCTTGCCTACTTCTTCAGCTGACAACTTATGATATGTTGATACTTTACTGGTTTTTAGTGAGCGGAATGATAGCTGATGTCTTATCAAGTTCCATTTAAATTCAAACAGTTGAATAGATGATAAAATAATCGTTTACTGTATATTAATAAATTTCCGTTTATTACTTGCTCCGATTCGCTGAAATTGTACTTTAATGGGTCATCAAGACCAAAAGTGCACTTCCTTCTATAGTACTAACTGATACGTGTCGGATTGCCTTTATTGGTAATCCTAACGGCAGATATGAGATAAGAATTCTTTACTACCGATAGAAAACAATTATACAATCGTGGACAAAGCGAGTGCGCCGCTGTAACGACCCCAAACCATATCCGTGCGATTGTTCAAATATATTGGAATAGATATCGGGTGTAAAATAATATGCAATATATATGTATAGGTTTTAATATTTTCTTTTTATCTTTTAAAAATCTGCACAGATAAAAAAGGACACAATTTCAATACGTCAATAATTTAGAAGTTCGAAATTTAAAAATTGGTTGACAGCGCGTCGATGTCTGATGTTTTGTGGCTGATATAGCACCTACTTTCAAGGGAGCCTCACGCTCATTTGTCAGAGTCAACAAAAAAAAGTAACAGAAATGAATTATGTCATTGGGGCAAAATTCCGCTTATTTACTTATTCGAATCGTAACTTTGTTCTAAATTATGATCAGAGATTCTAGTACAAATATATTGCCAAAAAGTCCATCTGTAATTTATAAGACACTAGTGGACCCGACAGACATTGTTCTGCCAGAATGTTGGTTTCAAAAATAAAAAATAAGTTCTAGATTTGAATATTATGATATTTCCCACCTCTACTCGTGAGGTTTCAGTTGGGGAAGATGGTGGGATTCCGAACCTTGTTCAGTTTGACGATTCCAATACTTTCTCGATAGTCGTTCGTGAAAATCTACCTCAAGTATGCTATCTATATATCGAGGCTGTGAGTGCTGTGACTGACGATCGACCGAGGTAATGGACAGATTTTTTTTAGCGGCTACAATTTTTTATTTATGAACTCTCAACTGTGTTCAACTTTAACTCGCCGCTGCGTGCATGTCCTTAGAGAATACTGGTGGTAAAATAGTTAATAACATTGTATTTTACTAAAAATATATTTGATAAATTATAAAATTATTTAGAAAAGTGTCAAGTGTTCTTATGCGTTTGTATTGTTTTTGGAATATCGGTTGATGAATTAAAAGACAGGTATATCTACTTAAAGATAAATTATTTCTGTTCAGTGAAATTAGTTTTCTTATCTTTGATACATGGTAAAAGTGAATACCAATAGACAAGTACTGGTATTTATTACTAACCAAACCACAGATTTCGTATTTTATTAACATTAAATAGTTTCATGTTAAAACCGTAAAACGAGTCCTATGATTTCATTAGTAGATTAATAGGAAAGTTCATTCTGTAATAGGGCTGCCCCTAATAGTTATTAAATAAATGCCCCGAATGCTTAAACTTCTAATAGGTGAGAATTTCGATAGTATTACATACAAGTAATTTACAATATTGGCAGGTGATCACAACTTAAAAACAAAAGAAATACGAGTCGCTATACTCTCGATACAGATCCAGTGTATGCGCAAGATTATTTGAGATAACTTTTTAAGTAGTGGACTAAGTGGTAACCGAATGGTGAAGCAATCTTTGTACGTTTAAATAAAATACTTACTATCGGATTAAATTTGCCACGTGAACGCCATCTATTCCTAGGGATTTGACGTGGCAACTTTGTGACATTTCAAATCAGACCGATGTTATATTTAAGTCTGCCTGTGATCACAATTGTTGAAAAGCTCTCGAAACGTCAGGATAAATAATAAATCGCGTTTTAATCTATATATATAAAAGAGATTCCCACCTATATAGTCACTCATCACGATATCTCTGGAACCATAAGGCGTAGCGACTTGAAATATGGTAGGAATATTCCTTTCGCCGAGTAGAGGTCAGCTAAGAACGGATTTTACGAAATTCAACCCACAAGGGGGGTTGCGGGGGCAATTGCTAGTCTGTTATAAAGTATTTTATTTAAATGTGTGATACTCGCGTTAGTAATAGACTATGTCCGTATTTGGATAAAACGCCGATCTTTTGATAAACTATACACTTGCTAAAAATGTATCTACTTGTAATCAAGGCGGTTGACAACCCTAGTCTAGTTTAAACATAATGATGTTATTATTTGATAGAAGCAGTTGTATGTTAAGTAAGCTTCAGATGAATCTATAATTCTTGTATATTTTATGCAATTTTACTTGGGAAATTGGCTTTATAATAAGGGTACTTTGCATTAGCGGTTTTATAATAACGTTTTATACAAAACTTCAAGTTCTATGATTTTATAATTAAACTAGCTTTGTTATTGTTGTTTCTTGTTTACTTCATAAAAATGTAGTTGGAATTTGGAAATTTCAAAATTAGTAATTAGTTCTAACTTCCACAGACAAAAACTAAGTATTCGAGAGACAAAAGTTATATAGGTAATAATATAATATATATTCCCTTTGTTCCTTGTGGGGTATGGGGCAGACATATTTTAGTGTCCATTTCATTTTACGTTATAAGAGTTGATTATAACGTGATAAAGCTGCTATCCTTATCAAAACATTTTTTATATCTATCTCCGGGATTTTCGGTCAAAATGCTCCTTATTTATTACGATTAATTTGGTTTCCACACGTTTATTTTGTAAAAGAGATTCTCTCACATGTAGCCATGTATATGCACTATAATTATTACAGAGCTGGTAAACCACCTTTTTTATAAGCGACAATTTGCGTCCAACTGTAGCATATTATTAAACATTATACTTATATTGCCCTATAGACATGGGTAACTCAGCGAAATTCCCCGCGCCAACTCAGCAACTCAGGCGCAGTGTAGTGCGTCGGCTCCTTGAGTCAACTCAAAATTGCGCCACGATGCAACAAAATGGGACGCGCAAAGCGAGCAGTGAAACCTCCGAAACGCTTAGTTCACTCAGTGAGTGAGATACTGCGCCGTGCGCCAACACATTATGAATGTATGAGCTGACTCACCCTGCGCAGTGAAGCGTGCCGGCGCAATTGCGCGGCGCAGCGCAGTGTTACACATGTCTATTGCCCTATGTAAGTCGAGTGTGCAAGACGGTAACAGTACATAAATGACGGTTAATCAGCCTCAGTCGAGTTTATCCATCATCGTCCCGAGTCGGTGTGAGCATTTACTTAATGGGACAGACGCAAGTCATAAAATATCGAGGCTAAAGACTCATCTACACGATGCAAGTTTCTTGTCTGTTGCATGCAAATAAATTGAAGCAATAAATGACTTGCATGGTCCAAACAACACGTAATATTCTTGATCTGTCATACAAGTTTTGTTTGTATACTTTTCTTGGTGTAAACAGTACATAATATCCGTGTGTAAATAGTTGCTTAAATATCTTGGATGTCAATTACCTATTGTGCTTAAATTATTGCTCTTGTATGTACAAGAAAATGGCATCATGTAAATAATACTTCAATGGCGTAAAAGTATTGGTATTGTCAATCTGTGCATTGTATGAGAATTTAGTTGAATTCGAATCATTGTTTGTGCTTCGGCATAAGGTTACCTACTTTATTATTACTGACTTGCTTTAACGAGGAAAAACAAATGCTTAAGTATTGATATAATGTCAATAATTTCCCTTTCTTGAAAGAATAGTCTTCCTATTCCACTAATGTTGTAATCTTTATCGCAAATCGATGACGAATAAATTCGATAAAGTTATCGATACTAAAATTATGATTAATTATGGGTAATCGGAAGCCTTTAAATATATAAATAGCTCTCCGTAAACGTGTATACAATTCTAAAAGTCAAAGATTTTATTTCAGAGCAGAAAACTGAGCTGGTGGCTTACCTGATGGTGAGTAATCACCTCCGCCCATGGACACCCGTGACTCAAGCGTCTTAGATGCGTTGTCGGCCTTTTAAACTTATAGGCTCGTTTTTTAAAACTAACGAGGTCGTAATCAGATGGAAACAGTGATGGCGGTAATTCATTCCACAGTTTTGTTGTACGTGGGATGAAGTTGCACGTGAATCGTATCGTGCTCGACTTCCATTCGAGGTGATGAGGGTGATAGGACTGTTTGTGACATGTAGTGCGATGACGGAAGTCACTGGCTGGATACATTCGGTATAGCTAACGCCAATTTTTATACATTTTTCTAAAAATATAGTCAGAACCCAGGGATGGTATTTTTCTAAAAAAAACTTACCTTCTCAACTACTATGTATTTAGCACTTTTAACTTTTTAAATAATAATAGCTTTTATTTAACATTCATAAATATAAATATGATTAAAACATTGTTTGACAACGGTTTCTTGAAGATTGTTATGCTTACCAGCATAAGCCCTTTACATCTTTTACGATTGTGTGTCTTTCTTCTCCGAGTAATGCTCGGATATTGTCCTTACATCTGAATATACTAGTAAATAAATAACACGCTAAACATTCCTTGTATCTCCAACAAAGTTAGTATCGTTAACAACTAAATTATTGTGGTCTATGTGTAAATGAGCGCGTTTAAATACCTGCTTAAGAATTAATGTTAATGGCCGTGCGAAATAGTAAGTGCGCCCGCAATGCGCTCTGTGGAATGGGTTTGTGAACGAAATCGATATGAATTTATCGTGAATCGCTAAATCTTTAAGGCTAATAAGAATAAAGCTAGTTCTCCTCGTCCATTCTACGCCTTTAATTTGAGAACTGGCAGTAAATGTAAATTAGAAGAATTTAAATTTTATTTTTTATTTTTATTGACGTTCATAAGTGTACATTATGTTACCTAAATGAATAAATGATTTGATTTGAATAGACGGGCTCGTTGGCGTGTTAATCCAAAAGGGACAACACATTTATAATTTTCCAGTTCCTCATTTACTATGTTCGCGCACTGGGGCTAATTGTAACTCCCTATCCTTTGAATTCGGCACTCAATGCCCTTTTGAATGAATACTCATGTGATTTATTAGCGGATCGATGGAAGTATTATAAATATTATTATTATCAGTTTGTCTGACGTTTTGTGAAAGATCTTATAGTTAATGAATGTTGGTAATTCTTTTTTTTCGTTTATAATTTGTAATTAGATATATTTCAATAAAATATTTTATTAGTGTAATTGGTTTTGCGCTTTCTATAATATTGTCTTTTATTAACGCGAGAATCACACATTTAAATAACATACTGTATACCGGATTAAAACGTGATTTATTATTTATATTGTTTAAATTATTTATCCCGACGTTTCGGATGCTTTTCAGTAACCGTGGTCACGGCGAGACGGGGTCGGGAAAAATAATTTAATCAATATAAATAATAAATCGCTTTTTAATCCGGTATACAGTATTTTATTTAAATTGCGCTTTCTACTGAAAATAACCCATTGATTATTATTATTCGATAGCATTTGTAAATCCTAACCCCAGTTTCGTGTCGGTGCTCGCTTCTAACGGGGATATATCAGATAATTTTAATAGGTATAGTTGCTCGGCCACATTAGCTCGCGAAAAACAGACAGTCATTCCTTCGATACAGTTATCAGGATGGTAGATAAATTTGATTATTTGCCGAACCGTAGCTTCGGGACTACTCACACAGACTGCCTGTACCTACTTAAAGAAAAATATAATATAACCTTAATTCAGTTTAAAACACATGGAAAGGAATGAAATGAAAGATTATTTCTGGTACAATCTAGGTACCTATGTCAAATAATAAAAATCATTGTAATAAAATACCAAACTTTATCAAGTAAAAGTCTGTCATCTGAAAGAAGTGTCTCCATAATTAAGAGGTTGCTTGTTGTTTACATAGGAACTAGCAACGCGCCCCGGCTTCACACGGGTGCAATGTAGATGTACTTTTCACGAAAAATAGACTATGTTACTATGGAGTTTACTCATAATATACAAAAACCCAAATCTATCCTATTTTTAATATCATCTATTACGTCCATCCTCTTCCGGGATGCTTGTGGAAGCTCGGACTGATGACTTTTATACCATTATCATGTGAAAAATACGCATCAATGCTGCAGCGTCCAAAGTGCTATGAATGGTATTTTGAAGGCATTTACAATTAGGCCAGGTTCTTGCCTAACGAAGCAGTGGATGTAACTTGTAGATAGATAGATAGATGGACTTAATTAATTTTTATAAAATAAAATAAAAAAATAATACTTACTAACGTAGCATATCATACACCAAATAAGGATTGTTTTCAGTATTTAAGGTAATATAAGATATTATTATTATTAAGAATTTATAACTAGCTAGTTAGGCGTTGTCTTGCCCGAACTTTGGCTTTCAAAAAAAAAAATATAATGGATCCTGGAATCCCTATTTCAGAGCAGCGCAACCTATTGGGTCCAGCTGAAGCGGAATCTTTACCATACAGGGACCTCAAATACACACAAAATATTTCATCAAAACCAGTCCATTGCTTAAGGAGGAGTTCAGTAATATACGTGTACAGCAGAATTATAGATAAAAAGATATTCCATTAATTTAAAATGCGCCTACTAGATATTTAATGAAAAGTGAGTTGTAATAATTGCTATGAGTTTATGAACGTATGTTTATGAAGTATGCATATGTTTTGTAGTATTTTTTTAATATTAAGGAAGAATCGAAATGTTTTAAAATTTTTGGGTAGTGTTTTTATGCTAGATATCGACATCGACCTAATTTTTACTTCGAGCATTTGGAAATTCATAGACTGAAACTGAAACGCGCAATATGCACTTCACGGTTTTTCCATCTATGAATGGTAGTTCGTTACCCGGTCGAAATTTCGATAACCCCCCCACCCGTTCAATGCCCGAAGTTACCAGATGTGGGGAAGATATGCTTACAGAAAATTATAAACATGTCGTGTCAATGTAAATATTGTTTAAAATGTTTGCCACAATATGTTGAGTCCTTTGCCTTTTCGCTGTCAGTTGCTCACAAAATAATTAAAATCTGTGTATTAATAATTATGTTTTGTTATGTATGACAGTGAATAAATGTTTTCTCTCTCTCTCCCTCTCAATGTGATTCAAACCCACGACCCATCGATGCGCACGGCAGGTGTTCTATCGAACGCGCCAACGACTTCAAACTACAAAATTCACCCCATGCATTGTGAAAGCTGACTCTTCAGTTAGATAGGCGTATATCCCCAACGTTCGTGGTGGTCCGTTCAGCTGCCGCACGACTGTTACATTACTGCCGCCCTTATTAGACGTCATGTTTGTCTGTTTGTTACATACGTACAATATAGTATCAAAGGTACCGCCGGCTGGACCTTTGTTACGCTATTTATTGGCTTGTAATGATGTTGCCAGCTTATAAAATCATTATTGGCTAGCTCAGCGATTTCATGGGTCACTTCTCAGTAATATGTTACTGGTAAGACGTAATTAACAAACGTAGAGACAGTCCATAGACTTAAGGGGAAAATCTAGACTAATATTATAAAGCTGAAGAGTTTGTTTATTTGAACGCGCTAATCTCAGGAACTACTGGTTCGAATTGAAAAAATATTTTTGTGTTGGATAGTCCAATTATAGGAAGGCTTTAGGCTATACAACATCACGCCGCGACCAATAGGAGCGAAAAATGTTACAAAAACGGGGAAAATTATCCATATAAAACTACTCGACCGATTTTATTATCATGATCTGATACATTGCACCCGTGCGAAGCCGGGGCTGATTACTAGTATTAATATAAAATTATAACTAGGATCGAAAGCTTCCATATTAAATATCGTTATTGATGTTAGTTAATTGTTTAACAACGCAAATCTCCTATCAGTAAGTTTATTCACAAGTGTGATTTTCGTTATAATTCGATTTCAAAAACCTAGTTCTCAATCATTTTATTATAACAATAACAAATATACAACGACTAGCCAACCTGTGCGTATCAAAAAAAAGATAAAATATTCTAAAGAAATCGTACAAAACACGAATATACGAGTAAATGTAAAATAAATATTTCAAAATGATACAAAGAAGGTCCTATTAATTTCGCTTTATGATCTGTGGAGAACGGTCGATGAAGATTATCTGTGCCACGCGCTGGTCAGTTCCGAGTTATAGAGTAGACTATACTAAGGTAATAATTTATATTGGAATAACATTTGAAAGAAAAGTATGTATATCGTAAATAATGAGGAAATAATAATAATAATAATTTTCGCATTGTTTATTATGCAGCGTACAAGTGTAAGTGAAACCGATCATTTAGAAGTCCCTCCTTTGACGGAGTTGAAAAAGTAACACTATATCCAGTAAGCAACGAATAATCCTAAAAAAAATCTATACTAATACTAGCGACCCGGGTCTAGATTTTTTAACAAAAAAAAGCAGGGATTGGTGATAAAAAAGTAAAAATTTAGGGTTGTATGTATTTTTTAATGCCACATTATAAAAAAATAAAAACAAAAAATTTAAAGGTGAACAACCCTTATCACTTAGGGGTATGAAAAATAGATAGTAGCCGATTCTCAGACCTAATGAATACGCATATAAAATTTGGTAAAAATCGGTAAAGCCGTTTCGGAGGAGTACGGTAACATTGTGACATGGAAATTTTATATATTAGAAGATTATAAATAATATTATATATCAATATTGTCATAATATAGAAAATTACAGTAAATATCAACTCCGTAGGAATAGATGGCGTTAATATGGCAACTTTGTGACATTTCAAAAATCAGACAACTGTCATCTTTTAGTCTCCCGCGACCACGGTTGCTGAAAAGCATCCGAAACGTCGGGATAAATAATTTTAACAATATAAATAATAAATCGCGTTTTAATCCGGTATACAGTATTTTATTTAAATGTGTGATACTCGCGTTAATAAAAGACAATATTAAATGTCAGTCATATCTATAAACTGGCAACGGCGACCGAATCAGTGTTCGTAGACTGGCAAGTACTAAGTGGTACGTACCACTCTATATAGAGTCGCCTTAATAATTTAAACCATATTCGTTATCTAACCAGGCATTTAAACACAATTCAAGCTCGTTTGTCACGTCAAGCTATCGCTTCAAATGGGACCATAAGTAGGAATCACAAAAGAGGATTCCTGGTATATAATTAAATTATATGGTCTTCTCATTCACACCCAGTAGCCGAAGCTTTGAATTTATTTACAGATATGAATAAAGTAGGAATGTGTGGTACGAGTAATATGTATATTATAATAGCGATATTACGCGTCCTGTATACACCACACGACACTAGAAAGTTACACTATTACAGCTTTAAATAAAATACTTTATAACAGATTAAAACGCGATTTATTATTAATGCAGACTTTTCGGATGCTTTTCAGCAACCGTGGTTGCGGCAGACTGAAAGATGATAGTTGATACTTTGATTTGAAGTATCAAAGTTGCCATATTAACGCCATCTATTCCTACGGAGTTGATATTTACTGTAATTTTCTATATTATTTCTATATTGACTAACGGTGTCCTTTTGTTTTTTAGTACGTTTGATTTGGGGTTTTACATTTTTAATCCGGTATAAAGCATTTATTTAAACGTGTGACAATATTAGTATTTCAACTGTTAAGATTTTTTTTGTATCATAATATGTATATTGTTAGATGAGCGTAAGGCCCACTTGTTGGTATTAAAATATGTATAGAAAATTCCCAGCACTTCATTATTGATTCATGACTTCAAAAGTTATTTGGCACATCATATACTGATGTCGAAGTGTTTCCCTCTTCTTTTAGCTATAGAAGATTGGGTAAAATGGTTTGCCTTTTTTATTAAAGGTCCACAAAACAGAATTGAAGTGTTGTCCCAGTAGTAAGCAAGATTAAATTTCTCTTCCTATATTTATGGAAAATTAAGCAATTATTATTACTACTTTTAGCTTAAGCCAATCTTTATAACATTACAGGTATTTACGTATTTAAAAAAAGGATAGATCCAGAAATGTTGCTTATCCTATTTAACCTGTTAGCTATCGAAACAAACACAACAGCGAGTGTGCTTTATTGTTACTAAGCTTTTGGCCTCTCTTCTATTAAAAAAATATTTATAGTTTGTACTAATTATAATCAAATAATTATAACAGTGGCGGCGTAAGACCTAATTTTATGTGGGCAAGATTCATTTTGCGGAAAATATGCCAGCGCAATAAAATGCGCAGGTTTTATGGCAAAAAAAAATTTTGGCGCGTTCGCGGCTTTTAAGTAATGTATAAATTTTCGGGGCGCGAGGCCCCCTGGGTCGCAAGACCGTAGGCGGTGGCCCACGTCGCCCACGCCTTACGCCGCCACTGAATTATAACTACTAAATAGTATTCAAGTCTTGAATACTATCATTCCGCATTCGTTAGCTAAGATCTAACCTTTTACTACTTAGTAAGTCTCGATACGGTAGGCGAACGACAAAAGTGATTAAATCTAAAACACATAAACAGAAGCTTGTAATATATTGTGCATAATATTATCAGTATGACGTCCCTTAGATACGGAATACGAAACAATATGCCATTATTTAGACAGTCGGTAAAGAATCCCAGTGCAGCTAACTGATAGCAATCGAAGAGTTTATTTAAAGTAGTTTTGATTGAGTTCAACCGCGAATTATATTAAATGCTGTGTTCTATATGAGTTCGATTACTGGTTTATATTAGGTTGGATAGACAATACAACAATAATTTTAATGAGTAGACATCTCTTATAAGATTTTGTATTATTTTCTTATACATTTTCAGTCTGCGTTTGAACAGGGGTGGACTTAGCGTTTTGAAGTCAAAGAAATTTTACGGTTTATGTTACGAATGAGATTTTTTCTGGTATTCGATTTTTAGTATTGTTTTTTTTTCGAAATATATGACTTTTTTAAAATACAGAATGCACTTATAATAAGTGATGATTTCACTTTTTTAATTATAAATTGGTGTACATAGGTATTTACTATTATTATTAGCTGTACATTTAATTTTTTTTTGAAATAAAAGTTTTTTAAAAACTATTTATTTTGTTATTTTTTAATTTTATTCCATTTTATATATAAGTTATCATATATTAGAAGGGCTTGTAAATAAAAAAAAACTTAAATATCTTGAAAAATTAATATTCTTTATTACCTTTAAATAAAATACTGTATACCGGATTAAAAAGCGATTTATTATTTATATTGTTTAAATTATTTATCCCGACAAGACAGCAACCGTGGTCGCGGGGAGACAGGCGCCTCCCCGCTACCACGGTTTTTGAAAAGCATCCGAAACGTCGGGATAAATAATTTAAACAATATAAATAATAAATCGCGTTTTAATCCGGTATACAGTATTTTATTTAAATGTGTGATACCTACTCGCGTTAATAAAAGACAATATTCTTTATTACCTACAACACCATCCTTATAATCTTTATAAAATTATTTATAATTTATAGTATCTTTATAAAATGTTTTTTATGTATGTTAATAAAAGTGACAGAACTACTTTTACCTAAACCTCAACGTTGATAGCCATAGCGTAGTTAAAGTTAGTCCGCCCCTGTTGTAGGTGGGTGGCTAACGTCAATTATAAGAATTATTGCGAAGACAGATCGTGAGTTGCGGCTATGTCGGGATGTCTGGAGTCTGGACTTTTGTGAACTGACGGTCAATTGTGGAATTGTATTGCTTCGACATCGACATTGAATACTGAAATAATACAATTTACATTAATTGAGCCAGACATTAGCAAAATCTCATTTTTCTTTTTACCAATTACTCAATAGAATTAGATTTTATAATATTTCGTTACAAAAAATGTTTATGTTAGATATTGACAAACGAGCATGAGATTCACTTGATAGTAGGTGTTAACCTCAGTCACAGAACATCATTCAATGATGCGCTGTCGATCTACTTTTTACTTCGAACATTCGGAAATCCATAGACTGAAACCGAAACGTGCAATATGCACGGGTTTTCCATCTATGAACGGTGGTTCGATACCCGGTTGGAATTTAGATATTCCTCTCACCCGATCTTTACCCGAAGTTAACAGACGTGGGGAAAACATGATTACAGAAAATAATAAACATGTCGTCCCGGTGGGATTCGAACCCACGAACCATCGATGCGCACGCCAGGTGTTCTAACTAAAACTGACCGCCACGCTAACTGTAGGCAATAACTCCTGGTTAATGTTTATTTTTTACGCGGCTAAATATCACTAATACTCCGTTCAACTATGTATCTTATTTAGTTTACAGCAATTTGGCCCATAAAGAGTATGTTTATACAGTTATTAGCATTATAGAGTGTGAGGCGTTGCCGCTGTCACCATTGGGCTGTGTTGATCATTAATTTTCATAAGCTGAGCCACACTGGGCGACGGCAGGGCGTCACGCGTGTCAAAGGTTAGGCCACGCCCTATACCTTACTATTCATTAACACTACATACTTACATGGCTTTATTAGTGACGTAATCGAATACTTTGTTGCTTTTAATATTCAAGCTAGAGTCAGTGCAAATATATTGGCTCGTATGAGTAGTATTGGAATACTTAGCTTGCTTTTTCGAAATCATTTTATACTTTTCTTCACTGTTTCGTTTTCATTTGAAAATGGAAAGAATGTAATGAAACCAGAAATTTGTATTGTCTAAATATTGTTAAGTTAGTTCGTGATAGTTTATTTATAATAGCTACATAGTATATCACATGACTGTTCCTCTATTGTATTGTACATATTAGTCCGCCGATTCGAAGTTCCTTGGAAATCCGATTAAGTTAGATTCGGATAAAATCAAGAGACACACTTTTAAATGGAAAAAATAATGCACTTTTACTTCTGCTTTGTTTGAGTAGATCAAACAGTTCAAAATGTATATGCAGCTGATTTAAATGTTTTTTATTTCAAAAAATGCATTTAATTATCAGGATGTATCAATATGGGTATTTAGCTGAAGGAAACAGCACCCATATCTTTACTAGATAACCTTAAAACCTCTACCTATAGATCGGATGAAAAGGATCTAGTGGAACCACCTAAATATTTTAAAATTTAACCGGAAATGGAACCATAATGTAATATTGGTATCAAGGTTAGAACCGTTCGCCAATTCTTAATTTAAAACTTCAGAATACTTTTTCTGTAGGTATTCTGAGTTAACTAATCTGATGATTGGCTATTTTATCTGTACTCCATGTTGTTTCCGCACCCCAAGGCGAATGCAACATAATTAAGTGTAAGGAGGAATTCACAAGTAGATATTATTGCGTCGTTGTATAAAAGCAAACTTTTGATCGCAATGTTCGTAATCATGATGGAAAATTACTAGTTACCGAGTGTGAAGGCTCGGAGAATCAATTTTATCCAACGTGCTTATTTACAATAGGTACCATCTAGAGGTAAAAATAAATGTATTATTTGAAACTCGAGTATTTAAAACAAAAATATAACTAAGTATACCTACACATACTATTACAAACATTGCAGATTTTAACTAATTATAGCATATATATGGTGTGTATAAATAAATTCAAATTCAAAATCATTTAGGTAACACATTGTACCTACACTAATTGTAGGTACAATGTCTTATGAACGTCAATAAAAAAATGCATATATTGTCATGCGCATTGGATCCCATTCCCAGGATACTGGCACCATTGCATGCCATTTTTAGGCATCGTCAATTGGGTTTATTTGTCACTAAGTTTGTAGTTCATTCATGTACCTTGCAAGTTGCATCATTGCAATTTTCGAATATCGTAGGTACCTACAATAAGTGTATTTATAAAAGCTCGTCCTAGAAATCATCACTTAATATTTATTACAATGCAGCATTGCTGAACATTATGGAATCGTATCATGCTTTCAATCCCTTTTAATGGTAATAACTGAGCGTTTCCCCATTTACCCGTCAGTTAGGGCACCGCCCGATATGGCCGCAATTAGCGAACCGAATTACTACAATGCTCGTTGTCAATTATTTGCCACACAATAAAGCTATCGATTCTATCCAGTAAAGAATAGTACCAGTGTCGGTAAGTCTATTTATTGTGTTGTCACTCGACGTGTTATTACCAATTGTTGGGCACAAGTTCAGCACAATAAATAGTAATGTGTGGTCAGTGGTTATTAATGTAAAATATTACAAAAGCAATAAGATTACTCAAACAAAAATAGTGCTGGAAAATACTCACTTTTGTTTCTTAATACTCAATATATAAAATTTCTACAAATCTTAGAATATCCAAGTTGTTATCAAAGTCAGGAAAATGAAAATTTTTGTGATATTTATTGATGTTATCAAAATTGTTTGGTCCGATACTTTTGTTATATTAGGGTGCAACGATGCGATCAGGAGTTTTTACTGTTCGAGAAACATGAGTATATTGTTTAATATTTCAGGTAACATAAAACATAATATGTTTGATCTAATGTTTAGAATAGAAGAAGAAATCAATACTGTTAAAGTGTCACTGTTATTACGTACCTATAATTTATATCTATGTCCATGTCTGAAGGTTGTCAATTGATGTATCTTTGCTATATATTTTTCTTATACTCTTTAGTAAATTTTAATACGCTTGTTATACTCATTTGAATCATAATAACTTTACTTATATTTCTATTCAGTCATACCTTTAACAGAAAGGTTAATTATCACAAAATATTGTACTGTTTCAAGAACTCACTCGATTCTTCACTAAAGTTGATTGTAAACATTTTAATTCCGATAATATAATGGCAAAAGTAACTAATGATTTCCGTTCGTAGCCCATTAAGGTATTCATGTATTGATTAATCTTCTGTGAGAAGAATAAACAACTAATAAATACAATATGTTATACATTATATCAATAAATCTAACTACTTTAATTAGTAGCAGACCCTGTATTGGAAACCCATTTTAATCCGAATAATGAGAAACATAAATTATTGTACCAGTATGATGTGAAAAAGTAGATAATAAAAGAAATGAGTTTTGTGGAAAAAGAAGATAATAGTAGTCTTGATATTCTAAAACATACCATATATTACAACAATATAGTCAGAAGCAAGACACATCAAAGCAAATTACAAGTTTGTTCGATCGTAACTCTTAGATTATTGGAAAAAAAACATGTCCATATGTGGATTAAGAGAGGGGTCTTGACAAAACAAAATGATTGACTGGTTGTAATGGTATATTGTCCAGAAATGATACTAAGCACTATTCAGAATTTGAAACGTCTTTATGTTAATATTTGTAGATACTCGTATCATTCCATAATATACACAGATATCTTTTAAATGCTTTTGATGTAAAGCGAGAGAAATCATCACATTTTGTCGAAAAAAAATATATCTAAATATATTATATATATACTGAAAAGGAAATACGTTGAGTTCTATCGGCAAATGCGATGTTTTTTGAAGAAAATGTTGTATCTGTAAAGCAAAGCAAAACACTGTGGGTTGCTTCCAGAATTCCGCACTGAGTTATTACGATCATATTTTTCGTTGATACGTCATCTATATATGTTATGTTTACAAGCAATGATGTATGATATACTATTTGTGCCTTTTTATTAGTTATTTTATACACTTCGGTTTGAAGGTTAAATAACCTCTCTCGCTCTCTGCTTATTGCCATTTATAAGTCTGTAATTTTGGCGTCATATGTGGCAGGGCCTTATGTTTATGATATCCGGAATCTGGCCCGCGGGTTTACTTAGCTTTAAAATTTTATTATAACGACCTATGAAAAGCATCGTTCGTAGTTTACATCTTTATACTTTGGCCACGAAAGTGACAATGCGTCTGAATTTATTTCAAGTGAATGCTGAATGTTTTTTTTATGTTGTGTACCTAATTGAGCCCATTTCCCCGGCAGCATTGCTCCGGGGCAGAGGATTAAGATACTGCGGTTATTCCTCTTGCACAGGGAAAGAGACCATTTCTTTGCAAGCGTGAGGTTCACTTGATGGTAGGTGATACCTCAACCACAAAACACAAGTCAATGATGCGCGGAAATCCATAGACTGAAACCAAAACGCGCAGCTTCACGGTATTTCCATCTATGAACGGTGGTTCATTACCCGGTCGGAATTTAGATATTCCTCCTACCTGATCAATGCCCGAAGTTACCATACTTGGGGAAAACATGCTTACAGAAAACTAAACATGTTGTCCCGGTGGTATTCGAAACCAAAACCCATCGATGCGCACGGCAGGTGTTCTACCGAACGCGCCAACGAGCCCGTGAATACATATTTTTGGAGAATCAATGTATCCCTTTATTTACTGTATCTATTACGACCGCCTCCGGGGTTCATTGGTAGACTTAAAAAAACGTTTAGGGTCAGACGGGACAGTGTGTGAATGTGTCTGCCCCATGCCTAACTAGTAGACTTGGGAATTCAATTATATACTAACTAGCGACCCGCCCCGGCTTCGCACCGGTGCAATGCTGATACTAAATACACTACAGAAAAACTGTTATTATTATACATATAAACCTTCCTCTTCAATCACTCTATCTATTTAAAAAAACCGCATCAAAATCCGTTGCATAGTTTCAAAGATTTAAGCATACAAAGGGACAGAGAAAGCGACTTTGTTTTATACTATGTAGTGATAATACGCACGTACGGCTTCGCACGGGTGCAATGTAGATATAGGTACTATACACAAAAAATAGCCTATGTTACTCGTTGCTAATGTAGTTTTCTATTGGTGAAAGAATTTCAATTAAGAATAAAATCAGTCGAGTAGTTTTTGAGTTAAATCGTAACAAACGAATCTTTCCTCTTTATAATATTTACCTACATAGATCTCTCAGTTAGTCTCTTGTTATGTGTTAACGTGGTATAAACGAGTTCGAGTTTCTGCAATTCGTCGTTGCGACTTTAAGACCTAGGTATATGTCACTTTTGGCAAAATCACTTTTTTACGCCAGACCATTCTACATTTTGAATCTCTATCGAATGCAAAAACTCTCATACAACGACGTTTCAATCGTATTTAATTTACCAATTTCAAAATCTCCTATGGGCTTGCTAACTTTTTTTTACAATGATACTAGTTTTGCTTTCAGTTAATAAAAGCAAAGTAAAACACAGGAAATCATGTGGCTGATACGTGTATTTTTATTTTAGTTGGTTTCATTATATTTTTTTCAGTAGAGTAGGTTTTTATCGATTTTCTCATAATATTGATTTTTACACATAAGAGGTTTTAAAGTCGCAACGACGATTTATAAGTCGATGCTGAATATTTTTTTATTTGAACGCGCAAGAACGCAGTTTTCGTGGCCTCAATACAATAGTGTTAGCGATTCCTTTATCTGCCCATTGTTCCATCAGGCCTTCACCGTATTGTTTTACTACCAAAATATAGTTCGATATTATCGAGCTTATTTATAATAAGCAGTTATTATTTTGTATGTATATAAGAAGCCCAAAGGCTTCTCAATCAATGTACAGACCGCTTGTTTTGAAACTTGGAAATATAGCATATAGGTATATCTGAAGATGGCTGTTTAAAAATTTCACTCGCGGGGAATTTTATCCAAAAATTTGTACGACAGCCAGCTTTTTTGATGTGTATCCGTTTTATGTTGAAAAAAAAAATACATAGGTAAGAGACCTTAGCCGTACAATTTGTGATAAGGTATTCATTTCGGCAAACTGTTATTTTATACGGTTTTACGAGCTCATTGGCGTGCGGGTCGCGGGTTGGAATCCTGTCGGGACGACATTTTTATATTTTACTATAAGCATAATATGTTCCCCACGTCTAATCACTTGCAAAGGATATTGCAATTCCGACCGGTTAACAAACCACCGTTCATAGATGGAGAAACCGTGCACGTTTTAGTCTCAGTTTATGGATTTTCGATTTCTCGAAGTAAAAAATAGGTCGACAGCGCATCATTGACTAATATTCTGTGGCTGAGGTAGAGAGAGGAGACCTATCATCAAGTGAACCTCATGCTCGCCTTTCGCATGAGGTTCACTTGATAGGTATAGATGATATAGATGAGCATGTATCCAAATGTTCATATACGCTCAAAATAAGGACTGAATAAATAAAACTCTTTATTCCTTACAAACCAAAATGGGAAAGAGTCGTGAAATATGTATGGAGGGTGCAAGTTTAGTTATCTACGCCGGTAGATCCAAAATCCAGTTGTGTGAAAATATAATAACATCTATAAGGTGACGCTTATGCGTCCCTAAGGTGGAGATGGTAAAAGGTCGTGGGTGACAAGGAAACTACGAATTTTGTACGTAACGCGCATACGCGGCTCGGCGCACGGGGAAGACTACGACGCGTCTAACCACTTGGATGCCTCTCGGCCGACTGTTTTATAGTAACTCGCGCCGCGCAGGCGGCGCCGGCATAACGGAAAATTCCAGGCCTGGCGGGGTGTACGGGTGACCGAAAGTGCGCGCTACATCCTCCCCCTCTAACCCTCAAAAGCGCCCCGCACGAGGGTTAGTACTTTTTAGGTCTACCTCTTCCTCGTTTACCCCTAATTGGCGGTTGCAACTCACCTACGAATGGGGTCAGTTGGGACGAGTGATAACGGGCCACTTGCCCTTCCTCAATCCTCACTTCGTAACTTGTAGGACTAATAATTGCGTGTATCGGGTAAGGCCCATCTCTTCGGGGTATAAACTTTACTGTTTGACCCCGCCCTACATCGTTCAGCCCTTGAGTTTTAACCAACACGAGGTCTCCTACCTTGTAGCTTGGTGCCGGGCGTCGGCCTTCATCTGCGTATTTCTTTTGCACTAACTGAGCGTGCTCATGCACGTCTCGAGCGTCTGCAAGCGCTGATGCTAACTTACGAAGGTAAGGTGTGATATTAGCCACGAAATTATCGTTATCCACGATTTTCTTCATATCTCCTACAACGTCTGAAGGTGCGCGGAGCTCTCGACCGAAAGTGAGATACGCTGGCGAAAAACCTGTACCTACCGTTACGGCGGAATTCATTGCAAACCTTATAGCTGCGAGATGTATATCCCAGGATGCGTGATCTTTACCTACAAGTATCGACAGTTGTGGCTTTAAGTCTCGATTCTTCCGTTCAACGGGGTTCGCCTCTGGATGGTACAATGGGGTCAGTGACTGTTTGATACCCATGACGTGACAGACTTGTTGCATAATTTCAGCGACAAATTGCACGCCGTTATCACTGATCATTCTGCGCGGGACTCCGAACCTCAAGAATACCTCGCTAATCAATACTTCGGCACATTCCTTGCTGGTAGCGGCTTCTAGGGCGAAGAGTTCTATCCACTGTGAACATACATCCTCGGCTATAAGAATCCATTTCTTACCTCCTGGTGTTTTTGGCAGGGGTCCGAACAGATCTACGGATAACACTTCAAACCTCCTTGTCGTTGCTGGCGTCTGTAATAATCCTGCAGGTTTCCTGTTATCTACCTTAAATCTCTGGCAAGCTACGCAATTTTTAATATATTCCGTAACGAATGATCTCATACCAGGCCAAAAGTACCTTGACCTGATACGGCTTAGAGTACGTTCTACTCCGAGATGTCCGGCTGTTGGGGCGTCATGTAGCTCTTCTAGGATGCTCTTCCTCTCATGCGCTGGTACCACGAGACATGCGGAGTCTTCATCCGACTCGGGCATGCATCTATATAAAATTCCATCGCAGATCAAATATCCGCGGTCTGACCAACCTCTCCCCCTGAACGAATCGTCGGCTGATTCCAAACCCTCGACGATGTTCTTTAGTTCGGGATCTTTGAGTTGGTTCTCGCGTACATCGACGGGCGTTCTCTGTGGTATGTCGACAGAGATCAGACATACCTCGCAGCTGCCTACATCGCCTTCGCAGCAAGCGGGACGACTTAGCGAGTCTGCAATGACGTTCACCTTACCTGGTGTCATCCTATAGGGTGGTGAAGCAGTTGGTTCCTGCCTTTCGCCAACCTTGATATAATGTTTAACATAAGTCGTAGCTGGACCTTCAGTGGCGAGGCGCTCAGTTCTATCAACTATGAACTGGTTTAACTGTATTCGCTGAGCCGGAGTAAGTTTCGATCCTTCGTCTCCTCTGAGTGAGAGGCTGGTAACGTCCATCTGCATCAGCTCTGTATCGTCTGTTTGTGTCAGGCTGTAGGGGCGTACAAAAGAAAACTTCTGCTCAGGTAAGTCAGAAAAATACCAACACCCATGTTGGAGATCGAGCAATATACCTGCTCGTGCTATGAAGTCTTGTCCAAGAAGCGTCTGGCTGTCAGCATTGGGAAACACTAAGAAGGAAACAGGTGAGTGACGTCCATTCAAGTTAACAGTTGTAGTACACGATAGTGCGGTCCTTACCTTTTGCGAACCGTCAGCGAGGGATACGGCGCGCTGTGTTGTCGTGAACTCAACGCCTATGTCCACTAGAAGCTTATATAGATCTCTGCTCGCTATAGAATGGGTTGAACCTGTATCTAGAATCGCCGTTCTATGTTGACCCTCAATCATAATTCGCACTATTGGGCGGGTTTCCGTATCACCTATACGCACGCTGTGTAACTCTGAGGAAGTTGACGTCTCCCTGCAGTTTAGACATTTAGCCCTAATCACCCCCAACTGACCACATCCGTAGCAACGGAGCTCAGACGTCTCCTTTTTACTTTCATTATTCTTTAGTTTACGACAATCATTCGCGGTGTGACCGAACATTTTACAAAAAGAGCATTTAGGACGGGTGCGCTTAGAATACGAACTTGGCTGTGAAGCTAGTGTATGCGATGGTGCAACTTGCCCCCCTTCAGTAATAGACATAGTCCCAACTTGCCCCGTCGCGGGACGCTGAGTGTTACTCTGACCCCATACGGCATTTGAAGGGTTAACATTTTTATGAGTTAAAGGAAAGGATGTATCAACGCGGTTACTTAAGTTGGAAGTGTTGTTATTATTAAAACTACTCACCTCCGCCAGCGCCTCTTCCACTAACCTTACTTTTAGAAGTAGTTGTTCTAACCCGTGTACCGTGTCGCGACATATGCGCTTTTTTATTTTTCTATGCAATAAACCATACACTATGTCGAGTTTCATACATTCTTCTATCACATACGGTAACTTCGCGAAACGCGCACAAATCTTATTAACGAAAACGTCCGCTCGGTCGGTCTCACTTTGTTCGCACGAAAAAATGTCTCTCCATATTTTATATGGTGGGCGTGGCACTCCGTACATGCCACGTAAGCGTTGTATGGCCTCGTTCCACGTCGCAACGCTGTGCTTTACGCTGCGCCACCACACGCCAGCGTCGTCCACTAGCAGCATCGGCAAACCTCGCAGTGCGTGTGCATCGGTCACGTTCGCACATTCCTTGTAGGTTTGAATTTCATCGATGAAAGCCTCTAGTCGGTCTGCATCTCGGGTTAAGCCGTCGAAGCGTGCAGTACACTTAGAAAAGTTTCCAGATCTGGGTTCACAGTAACTTCCCGGTGTAATCCTGTTGATCTCATCGCTACTCGCCGGCGAGGTTGGTGCAGGCTGGTTCCTGCTCATCAGGCCCTCGATCAGGAGACGGTTACTTTCTGCCTGTGTCCTGGTTATAGTAGCGATAACGTTTTCGAGTTGATCTTGCGTCATAGTGATGTAAGAAGTCGCGGGGGTTGATGAAGGAGCTGGTCTTTTTTCTGTGACGTCATCTTCGCTGTCAACGGTGTCTACGTCGCTATTCTCGACGTTCTCCATGTCGTCAACGGCCTTCGCGTCCTTGCGTAACCGTCTCGGCATACTCGATACGTACGTGATTGAACTGTGATTTCCCTGGCCACTAAGCTGGGCGCCAATATAAGGTGACGCTTATGCGTCCCTAAGGTGGAGATGGTAAAAGGTCGTGGGTGACAAGGAAACTACGAATTTTGTACGTAACGCGCATACGCGGCTCGGCGCACGGGGAAGACTACGACGCGTCTAACCACTTGGATGCCTCTCGGCCGACTGTTTTATAGTAACTCGCGCCGCGCAGGCGGCGCCGGCATAACGGAAAATTCCAGGCCTGGCGGGGTGTACGGGTGACCGAAAGTGCGCGCTACACATCTAGTTTTTATTAGGACTGATATTTGCGTCATACATTGGAATATAATGTAAACTACAAACTACATTGTACATCTGCTTATTTTATGTTAATTTAAAAAAAAATGTGTATATATGTTCACATGTATAATAGTTTATGCTAAAAGCTTTTCAGTGTAACAAAATATATACATATAACTGCTATCCTTAAGTTTAAGTTTTTATTTCTCCGAGGCTACTATTTGATAATTAATTTTAGATATAATACGTATACGTTAGGAGTGGGCGCGTTAATTCAACAAGCAGCTTTTTTTAGCAGCTTTTCTAATGTTAACGAATTAGCTGCTTTTCGTTTACCGCAAAAGCCGCTAAATATATTAACTGTTTCATTCAACGATTTTCGAACGCAACGCGCGGATTAGCTCAACGATCATTCAATGCGTAGCCGCTAACTGCAAACCAGCCAATAAAATTAGCTGCTTTTTTAATAGGTTATCAATTTGTAATTACCAGTTTCATTTCGTTAACACAAACCGTCAACGACCCACCTCTAGAATACTTATTGAAATTTAAATTCATTTATTCATTTAGGTAACACAATGTACACTTATGAACGTCAATATGATATAATAGGTGATACGCCAGTTGTAGGTCCATTAGAAATTTTTCCCGACTTTTGCATCTAGCAACGTCGTTTCTTACCCAGATCTACGTATTTATTCGGTATTTGTTTGACGCCTGAAAAACGGAAGATCACACAGAAAATTTGTAGAAAATAAACATTTCAGTCCCAGCGGTATTCGAACCCGTGACCCATCGGCAAGTAATGTACCCAACGCGCCTTTGAGCCTGTCATATATCAATAGTTAAATAATATTTAATAAATACAGTTATGAATAACCATTAAAATACGAAACTGATGATGCCGCTTGCTTCGACAGGGAATTTCATTCTATGTTGTCCGAATGTTTTTTTTAAGTTTTTCTGTTATCACGGGTTCATTGTCTCGTTGCCTTGCCACCTGCCATACGTTTTGATGAGTCGCTAGTTTGATTCCCACCGCGTTGTATATTTACAATTTGTGAAATGCTTAAAATTTCATATTTGACCGGAAAAAAGGGTTTTAAAGCACACTTATACATTTTTAATCCCTTACTAGTAAGGATTTTATTTACTGGTCACTTGTTGGTAGTACTGTACTTGTAGTAAACGTTTAAACATTTTACCATCTATCTCGTGATTGGCACCAAAGTTCCCGAAGCCATAACAAAAATTGTTTAGGTTGGGCCAAGCACTGAAGGGGGAGTTTTCTAAGATTGAAGAGAGCTTTAAGACCCCATAACTCATGGAGTTTATGGGGAATGTTAGCCTCGATCGATGGAATATCACTTATTTTGATGCAATCATCAACTTCACGTAGCAAAAAAAACCTCCATTTTTCGCTTCGCTCGCTCGACTCGTGAGCGGTGGTCACCTTACCAACATAACCTAAACCAGTAGGGTTATTCACGATCATTCGAAAACTTTCAAAAATTCGAAATATATCAAGCTTTCTATCATTTTATACTAAGATTCTAATCGGAAACTCCCGAAGAATGCCGATGCTCAATCCTATGGGAATTGTGAATACCATTTTCATATCCGGTAAATACGAAAAAACTTTCAGTGGGAGAGCGTAGCTTTCCGGGCGGATCGATTTCGAATGATCGTGAATAGCCCTACAGAACTTCAAAACCCTTTAGTAACTACCGCGCCACCACCCTATTAGATTTGGGTTTGGGTTTGGATTTGCGTGCCTGCGTGCGTGCGTGCGTCCGTGTGTGTGTTTATGAGTGAGCCTCCCCCGACGGATATCATGCAACCAAATGAAGCAGCCTAAAAAGAAATCTCCATTTTTCGCAAAAGTAACCAAACTGCATAATTACCGATATTTCCTTAACTAGTTTCACTGAGAAAATTTAAGAAGATATTGATTGAAACACGCTTAACGCCACAGAGCTATATAAAAATAAAAATAAAGAAAATCATAACAGAGAAATACGAAATCCGAAACGTACTTAACCGCACCGTTTAACACATTCAAAACAAAAATAGCAGAAATTGTTTTAAAAAATTACACAAAATAGACGAATATGTTAATTGAGTACAGACTACAGATATATTTACAATGACGAACATAACGAATTAAAATTTGTTGTAAAATGTAAATTTTTAAACCTAAATGAAAATATCTATGAAATAATTTAATTAAAAAGGATATTCTCATGGCTGTGATAACCACAGAACAGAAAAAAAAATCTGTTCTGTGGTGATAACAATATTTTTTTATTCACGCTTGTATGTTGATGGAGAGCACGAAAATATCTATATCAATTTTATTTTATTGTATATGATAAAATTGGAACATTTTACAGAACGTATACGAAAATAATCAAAATATCTCAGCCCGCCATGGAAATTCCCCTTCCCTTCCTTAAACCAACAACGTGAATACAAATGACTTTATCACATAATTGCGTTAACTATTAAAGTTAACACGTTCATTTCACATAATATTTATTGTAAAGGTCACTTTAATCATATGATTAGAGCGCAGGAAACAATTTACTGGACTTTGCTATTAAGTTGTTAGTTAAAAATAAAAATAGATATTAGCGTTAATGTCCCATCTTCTGTTTATTGCTTCTTCCTGTTTCGCCACGATTAATGTAAATAAATAATATGATAACTTTATCAATAGGTCCGTTAATTGTTAATTATTCTATTCAAACTCTAATGAATTAGGTGATTTGTATACAGTTTTTACGATACCGGAAGGCTCTAAGGTTTTTCTAGTAATTAAAAACAATTAAAATGTTTCTATAAAATTCTAGGCTTCTTATTATGTATTTTGTTCACGCGAACACACATTGAAATCAAAAATCATTTAATTGATTAAAATGTCATGAATGCACTATACTTAGTATTGTATTTTTCTAGATTTTTAGTGCTTTTGCTTGCAACGGCTGAAGATATCTGAATAAAAGTAGAAAACACTAACTCGATCTGTATTTTGTTATGCGATAAAGAATATAATACGAATATGTGACGTATTAAAATGTTTTCTCAATTTAAAGTCTATACCTTTTAATAAAAAACTTTACACCAGATGAAAAGGCGATTCATTATTTATATTATTAGACCACGGTTGCTGAAAAGCATCCGAAACGTCAGCATAAATAATAAATCGCATTTTAATCCGGTATGAAGTATTTTATTTAAATGTGTGAAACGTTAATAAAATACAATATTAAGTCTATACCTATTATATATTCATGAACTTAGTTTCCGTGTCCCATGGTGAGACATGGGGCAGACCCATTTCTGTGTCTGTTTCACTGTTCATTATCATTTTTCTTTTCATGCAAGTCGGTTATCAGTCTTCTATGCTCTGACTAACCAAAACAATTTTTTATCTTATTTCCCCGAGATGCAAACCCGGGACCGATACCTGCATAGCACAGAGCCACACGCCGTATTCATACAATGTTCTTTCTAATTATGCAAATGGTAGCAGAATTAGACAAACAGAATTAAAAAAAACAGGAGGTCTTCGAAGTTGTGCCGAGTTGTGAGTCTCAAAAGCTAATTATGTTCGTTTCTTCGTTAAATAAAACGATACTCATGTTTTTTTTTATGTTAGATATCGACAGACGAGCATGAGGTTCACTTGATGATGATACTTCAGCCACAGAACATCAGTCGATGATGTGCTGTCCTTTGTACTTCGGGCATTCGGAAATCCATAAATTGAAACCGAAAAAATATGCATTTCAATCTGTGAACGGTGGTTTGTTACCCGATCAGATTTTCGATATTCCTTCCACCCGTTTAATGCCTGAAGTTACCAGACGTGGGGAAGACATGCTTACTTATAGAAAATTATAAACATGTCGTCCCGGTAGTATTCGAACCAACGGCCCGTCGGTGCGCACGGCAGGTGTTCTACCGAACGCCCCAACGAGCCCGTCATCAATTGAACATTGTGTAAAACATTGAAAAGATAGAGAACTTAGATAATCTTATAATTAATATACTTAATTGTTTTCTTATCATTGTTATTCCAAGACACTTAAATGTCAATACTAATGTTAGTATCAGGTGTATTTAAAAGAATCGTCCATTAGACAAAGTGCCATCGTTACGAAGGCTACTTAAGACAGAGACAAACAGCTATGTGACTTAATCACCAGCCACGAATGCTAATTCTATCCTTCTTCTTAAGGTAAACTAACAATAACTTAATATATAATAAATTATAATATATATGTTATTTTTTATTTAATAAAAGTAAAAATAACTGCAGGTTATTTATATAATATTTTTTTTATACTATTTTAGACTAGTAATACGCCTCGGCTTCGCACGGCCGCAATGTAGTTGTAGTATACAAAAAAATGTCTTTGTTACCCGCTAATAATGTAGCTTTTTATTTGTGAAAGAATTTTTGAAATCGGTCCAGTAGTATTTGAATTTATTCGCTACATGTAGATAAGATAGATAAAAAATATATTTCATGATATTTAAAAGGCAAACTTATTGCCTTTTGCTTATAGCTACCTGTTGGCATTTTCTGTCAGTTAATCTTGGCTTTGTGGGAGTGGTGTAGACGTATAAAGAACTTTTTTCCCATATTTGTGTTGTAAGTGCAAAATTTAAAAGCGCCCGCCTTTTGGAAGTGCTGAAAAAGGATATATGCGGTGGATGCGCCCGCGCACTCCCTGTACACTGCCGACATTTACAATAGACTCAAACAGGTCAGTGTTTATTACATAGTACGTCAAAGTAGCCGCTTATAAATTGTAAATATTTTTTTGCCGTTAAAATAACAGTTAAATAAACTTTTTGAGTTTTGTTATTATACACTCTTACTCTCTATTAGTCAGTCTCGGCATGGCATGGACACATTTTTATCTTCCAGAAATGCCCTCTGTAATCTGTGAAAACTGCATTGAAACAAGTGCAAATTCAAATATTTCTAAAGTTACCAAGGTACTGCAGTGCCTCAAGCATGTTCGCTGAGGCACATGTCCCAGATTTTTTTGCCGTGCTTCGTGGTAGGATCGCCACTTTTTGGCAGAAAATGCGCGATTCTACAAACGAACTTGTCCGTGTCGTGGCTCAAGCATCTCCAGATAACATATTTTACAAACACTGGCTGCAAATTCATCAGACTCGGAATGTTAAATAAAAATTTATATTGTAATATTTTTAACATTTTTAGACTATATCAAAAATATTATGGTTTTATTACTTTCATTTTTATTTTTATTTTACTTAATTTTGTCAGATTTTTAATTTTAACCTCTGTATTTCTTTTAAATTTCAATTCATAGCCGTGTTTTTGACTGTCTTAGTAGATTGTGTAGAAAATTTCTGTGTATTGTAAAATTTAAATTTCTATGGGCATTGCCTGAAATAAACATTTATTATTATTATTATTATTATATCGCAACATATCGTAAAACTATTAACGTTATATACAACAAACAAAAAAAGATAACTTTGGTCTATGTTATGACATGGTGTAAATATCGATGGTTTCCACAACAAAGGGCATATCTCCATTGAGCATACTTTTGGCAATGAGCAAAAAACGATTCAAAAAAAATTATTTCTCCGGATTTTTTTATATATAATATTTTCCTTATACTTGTGAAAACTTTATTTTTCACCGTAGCGCAATTTTAAATATAAGGTTCGATAGAGCTTCGGAAACTGAACAATACTGCATCAAAAAGTCATTTTAGTCAAAATGGTTTTTACGCCCTTTGTTGCGGAAACCATCGATTTAATAAAAATACTTGTTTAAAATAATAATTGTCTTTTAATAAAACAGCGAAGGACATGCCGGTGCCTTCAATACATATAACATATAAATTTCATCGTAGGGCGCAGCCCGGAGTCAGTACGTCTAAGTAGACCGGTATCGCTGAGAATTTGTGCATTTTGGACTTTGACTTCTGTTTTCTTTCTGGAAGGAAGTTCCAGATGATCAGATCCTCGTTTGATGTGGCTGTGGCTGAAATGAAAAGAATTATCAAAAACCGAGTGTCAATGTTTATATTGACATACAAAAAACCTATTAGGTACGAACTATTAATATTGTAGAAGGTGCATTAGTTAACTATGCATAATGCATAGTATACATATTAAAAATAACATATTACAATGATAGTACAATTAGTGCTGTCATAAATGCTAAGAGTATTCGTATCATCAATAGTCATAGTATGTTTAATGTAAGTAAAGAATATAATTGTGTTAAATCGATTAAAATTTCTTAATAAATAAAATCGATTGTTATACGAAATCGAATCGGTAATGCACTAGAACATCACTAAATGATTAGTGCTCGAGCTCTCAAAAGTAAAATAAATTATTGGACGGAGTATAATTTTGCAGGTTAGTTCTAATCTAGTAATATATACACACCGGCACAATTAGCGGAACACAAAAAAATCGCGAGAACATCGTCATTGGGATTTGAACGAATGGCAGCAGGTTCTCTTTACTGATGAGTGCAGAGTTCTTTTAAAACAGATCGATGGGAGACAGCGAATATGGAGACGCAAAGGAGAACGCCACATACAGTCTAATTTTGAACACACAGTGGCTTATGGTGGCGGCTCGATTATGGTTTGGGGAGGGATATGTTTGGGAGCTCGCACGGAGTTAGTGATAGTCACAGGAGGGACCATGACAGCAGATCGATACATCAGAGACATTTTAGAAGAACATGTTGTACCATTTGCCCCATTTATTGGTGACGACTTTATTCTAATGCAAGATAATGCTCGTGCTCATAGTGCACAATCGGTACAGGCATATCTGAGCCACGTAGGTATACCGGTGATGCAGTGGCCAGCAAATTCCCCTGATATGAATCCGATAGAGCATGACTGGGACTTGCTAAAAAGAAGGGTTAAATCCAGAATGCCACCCCCCAACAAACTGAATGAACTTGGAAACGCATTACTTGAGGAGTGGGAGCGGTTGCCTCAAGAAATCATCGATAACATAATCTGTAGCATGCCCAGACGAATGGAAACCGTAATCAGAGCAAGAGGGGGAAACACTCGTTATTAATTTTGCTTTAATTTTATTTTTAAATCATTTAATGCTTACTTTTTTTTATTTTTTGTGATGGTTCATAATCATCAAAAAATTTCACTTATTTCAATTTTTTTTATTTTTCAATAAAAAATAACGAAGACTTCAAATTCGTTGTTAAAAGATGTTAATCAATTTGTTATTTTGTGTCTAATTATATTTTCGTCAAATATATGCGTTATTATCTCATAGTCTCACTTTTTTTTCTGTTCCGCTAATTGTGCCGGTGTGTATATAAGATAACTTTACCAAGTTTGGTTCCGTCGGGACTGAACACCATAGTTCTCACTCGGTTGAGCCCGGTCCGGCCGTCGTCTCGCCACTGGTCCACTACAGTATTCAGATCACTTAGGACCACTAAATGCGAGCTGGTCTCCGGGTGTATCAAACCACTCTCTGAAGAGATAAATTAATACTAGAAATGTGAAGTTTTTGACAACCGATACGGTGAGTTACCTTATGGTAAGTATTCATCACCACACATGAAATAATTAAATATCTCAAATGCGTTGTCGGCCTTTAAAGTTGAAGTACCTACATATAACAGTTTTAACGGCATAATTGGTAAACTGATTTTGATGAAATTAACTTGAAGAAATATGTAAAATATAAGATAAAATTTGTTCCTAATTAGCGACACTATCGAATGGTGTAATAATACAGTATTGTTTTTTTTTTAAATCAACGGGTTCGATTCCTGGTTAAAAATATTGATTTTTTGAAATCTAATGATACAGTTTTAGTTTTCATCAAATTCGGCCTCGAGACTCCTTTGAGTACTTTTCGCTATTCATCTTAGTTTCCGATTTGGCCATGGACGCTCACTTGGAAAATTCACCTGTATCTATACATATAATAAAACTGTAGAAAACATAGAAAAATGCTAAAAACCGAGTCAAGTGTAAGAAGAGAAATAGAACGAACCCAGATTATTTTTAAATTTTTTGTTTCTCTGTCTGTTTGTCGGTTTGTACGGGTTAATCTCCGAAGATACTGAACAGATTTTCATGCAATTTTAAATATATTAGGCAAAGCCCGGGACAATATATAGGCTTTGTTTCATCAAAATCGGTTATCGGAAAGAAAAGTTATCATCATTTAAAGAAAATTTTAAAGGCACCATATCAAAAAATTGTAATATAAACTGATTCGCGTTGAACTTTTTCGAATTATCAGATGTCAACAACAGTTTGATATGGAAATGAAACAGTTTGATTATTTCGCAACTTTCAATTGAATTGATCATAATATGAAGAAACCTTGCTCAAAAGTTCAGCTTAAAGTGAAGCCTACGCGAACGAAGTCGTTGGCATCAGCTAGTATGTATATAAATACGTATATACGCGAACCAAACGTACTAAAAACAGGAGTTTTACCATTTGTCATGAGTAATTGCTTTTTCATAATATTAATAGTATAACATTTGAATTAAAAAAGGATTATAATAAACGTGCTTTAACTTCATTATAATTTACTTACTACGAAGACTTCGTTATAGTTAAAAAGAAAAACGGACCACCCGAAGACAAAAGATACAAAAAGTCAAAGTGGCCAAACAACATTATAACTTAATAAATTCATGTATTTGCGCGATCACAACAAGTGCTTGTATCAGAAAAACAACACGCGATTTATTCATTACGTACTCCTGTTGTTTTGAATGCTATTCTAATTATAATGTTCTGACATGGAATTTCAAAGATGCAATAACAATATACACCTGTTTAATAAAATGCTACCTTTGAGCATCCTAGCGACAAGGCAGAATCCGTCATTTAAAAAAAGAAGTTAGGTATCTCTACCAGGGATGTTACGGAGCTTCGATTTCGGTTCCGAAAAGTCGGAACTTCCGATTGACTTTGCACCTCCGATTCCGATTTCGGTTCCGATAAATTTGAGTCGGAGGCTATAATCGGAGGTCGAAGACACATCGGTGGGGGTTGCCGTGATCAGTGCCATTTGATTTAATTTACTTCTGTGTAAAATTTAAGAAAATTAGTTTATTTTTATATATCACACCCAGGAAGGTGTTTACTTTTTTGAACTGATATGAATGAAACTGATGTTTCATTCATATTGTTTGTAAAAAAAAATTCTATTACACATCTCTCTTTTATCTGCCTCCGATTCCGGTTTCGGTTCCGATTCCGGTTTCGATAAACCAAATTTAAAAACTCCGATTCCGAATTCGGTTCCGGTAAAACAACTTCCGTTACATCCCTAATCTCTACCAGTGAAACGGTTACTGTACTTTTCTTATAATTTGTCTATAATTCAAGTTTATATGACTAGCGATTACCAAAAAATTACATTATTAAAATATTACACACAGGATATTTTTGAAATTTACATCATTAAAGAGTATTAAAAATTAATTTGTTGAATAATCGCTCGAGAAAGCGTAGGCAAAAAAAAAATATATTTTTAAATATCTGTCTAGTATTGTTATACGTTTAAATATTTGTCTAGTATATGTTATTAGGTTAATAATAAAAAAAATATAAATATATTAATTGTCAAATTTTCTGGAGAGTATAATAGATATTTAATTTTAACAGATGTCTAAAGACGATAAAAATCTCAACCATAGACACGCATATAATTACACTACACTACACGCTTTACACTACAATACACGCATATAACTATACAATGACATTATACAATATACATAGTAGTTAACTAATTAGCGTGCTGGGTGCTTAACCACCCATGTTCTTCAATGTCGCGGGTTCAAAACCTGCTAGGTTTGACGTGTTTATAATTTTCTGTAAAAATACATATGTGCATTGTGCATGTCACATTTTTCTTACATCTTGTCACTTCGAGCATGTTTAACTGAAATATATCTAACTTAGGCAACCCACCACTGTTAACAGATGCTCACAGAAAAACCGTGAAGTGTACATATGAGTATATTGCGCATTTCGTCTTCAGCCTTTGGGAAATCTCGAAGTAAAATTGTCCATCAAACGCATGAGTCTGACATTAAAATAATAATAACCTATATTATATAGACTCATGGTTAACTCGCCAGTCTTGTGACTGAAGAGCATCGCGTCGAGGGTGTACTCGCCGTCCAGCGTGGCTTCTTTGATGTCACCCGTGGGTGTACAGCACATGGCAACCCTCGTCTGGACTCCTTTGGTCAACGCCCCCCTACCTAGGAGAGCACTGCGCCATGGATGCCAAGTTATCGCCTGAAAATTCAGTCAATTACTTTTAGGATGTGGGCTATATAGTTAAATTTTACCAGAGTTTATATTATACAAAGTGTATTAGTTTTATTATTTCTTAGGTTAAGCTATCTAAGCTGAGGATAGCTTTAGGTTTAACTTATATACTTAACATAACTTTGATGTATCGGATGTGTAACACGTACAACAAAACTTTGGAATGAATTACCGCCTTCAGTATTTAAAGCTGATTATGCTATCATTGGTTTCAAGAAAGAATCTACATATAAACATTTAAAAGACCACCAACACATCTAAGAGTGAGTCTCAGATGTCCATGTGCGGTGGTGATTACTAAAAATAATAATAAAATAATAAAAAACATCGGACAATTAAGTTAGCACGCAAAGTGGGTCACTCCATTTACTTAATTTATTTAGTTATTTAGAGTTAAAGCAGTAATTCAGATACGGAAGAAAACTTGGTAGTTATTATCATTCCTTAGAATACTTTGTAGTTTAAATAAATATATTGATTATTATTAAACATAATAATGAAAATACAAATAAGAAAACCTGAATAAAGTAAATTGCTGGTTATGGAATTACATACTGCGCCGACCCCAAATAAAAAATAAAGGGAACAGGGCAGGAAGGTTATGGAATGGATTCCTTGGTATTTTCTTTAATTTTGGTTAACCAACCAATTTTAATCAAATTCGAGGATCAGATCAGGATTCTAGTGTTTCATAATATACATCTTTGCTGTCGATCCGGGCATGTTGATCCGAATCTTTCGGCAACTGATAATTTCGACAAATTAACGGTGTGGACGACATATGTTGGACATTGTCCAAGTGCCTTAGTAGCTATATTCATTTGCAAGAAAAGTACGTAGTATTTATTAAATGATTCACATAAAATGACATTATCATATTAAAAACTTTAACTTGAGCTAAAGAAAACTTAAGTTAAAAGGTGCATTTGATGTGAAAAGATCAGATAGCTTACTATATATAGCTTATTATATATAATCTATTAAATATTTTACCGTAGTAAATGAATCTTCAAACTCGAAGATATGAATAGGTCTGAGGTGAGGCCACGTGACTAACAGCACTTCCGTCGAGTGTAGAGTTGTGATGGCTGCGAACCGCGCATCCGGTGATATCCGGACGGAGAAGATGGGCTGGCGCTGGTTCGCCCGTACTTTCCGAATGAAACTGATGGGTTGTGATGAACGAGTGAATGAGGCAACCTTACCCCTCGTGCAACCGCTGCAGAACATAAAACTATTATGGGTTTATATTTCTAGCAAATTCGGAAAAATATTTACCGAATTGACCAAGAATTTGTATGTGAGATAGCCTACTTACCATTGGCTCACTTGATGGTAGGTGATACTTCAGCGAGACATTGATGCGAAAGAAAGGAGTTTTTGGAAATTCCATGCCGTTTATGTCTTCCCCACGTCTGGTCACTTTGGGCATTGAATGGGTGGTGGGAGGAATATCGAAATTTCGCCTGGTTATTGTGGTTGTTCATAGACGGAAAACTGTGAAGTGCACATTGCGCGTTTCGGTCTCAGTTTATGGATTTCCGAAAGCTGAGGTAAAAAGTATCATTGACTGATGTTCTGTGGCTGAGGTATCATATACCATGAAATGAATCTCATGCTCGTCTGTCGACATCTAACATAAAAAAAAATTTTTAAATAAAATAACCTAAAAAAATTCAGTTGGCGCTTAAATAATACTCTGCAATATTTGAATTGATATTGTAATATTAGTATTTTAATACACTAAAACGTAAAGGCTACTTAACGTCACAAAAGCGTTCCCTGTAGGACTCCAGTCGAGGGAAGTGATGGAACAGAAGTTATCATATCTGCAAACACATCTGCTGTATGATACTAGTTTGCTCCTCTCGTTGTCATGCACCCATATCGAATTTGAGTCTGTTCCCAACTGAAGTGCATTGAATAAGCTTTAAACGAATAAAGAAGCTCGTATCGCATACATATATTTACAAATTATAGAAGTTCTTATGCCAAAATATTGTTTCATTTCAGTAATCAATTCTATAGAATTTATTTATTTATTTATTTAGGTATACATAACAAGAAACAATCTTAAAGATATATAATAGGTACAGTAAGTAGAGTGCTAGATTATTTCTCAAAAACATGTATACACAGAGGAATAATAATGAATACGTGAACAAAGCTAACAACTAAAGTTAAAACTAAACAAACTAAATAAAATTTTGGAAACGAACTTAAAAAATGTAGAAATAACTAAGTAATAAGATTAATACAATTTGTGAATTGCTCAGCGGAGGAGGAGTTGTAATTTTCTCTTAAAAGCAAGTTTAGTGGTTGAAAATATATGTATCTATAGTTTTATTTTTATCTATAATTTCATTATAGGATTAAAAAAAGATATGTTATTCTTATAAGTTTTTAGAATGAATAGTTTAGGGTAATTGCGATTGCCCATGCGCGTATTATAATTAAGCATTTCTAGTAATGGTATGGTAATATCAAGTATTTTTAATTTAATTATTTTAATTAATTATAAGACCATCTGTAGGGTTATTCACGATCATTCGAAAACTTTCCGTTCCGATATTACAAGATTTCGTACCGATATATCAAGCTTTCTATCATTTTATACTAAGATTCTATTCGGAAACTCCCGAAGAATGCCGATGCTCAATCCTATGGGAATTGTGAATACCATTTTCATATCCGGTAAATACGAAACAACTGAAATGGGTCTGCCCCATGCCCCACTAGGGGACTCGGGAATTCACTATGTACGAGGGTGAATCAAAAAATTCTTGGAATCAATATTAAAAAATGCAAAGATTTAAATAATAATATTTTATTTTTCTACATAATCTCCCTCCAATGCAATGCATTTAGAATAACGCGTTTCTAACTTCCTTATTCCTTGTGAAAAAAAATTATTTTCTTGACTCTCGAAAAAGTCCTCTACGGCAGCTATAACCGCGTCATTATCGTGAAATTTTGTTCCACGAATTTCCTCTTTAAATTTTGGAAATAAGTGAAAATCACTTGGGGCTAAGTCCGGAGAATATGGTGGGTGGTCAAGGAGATTGAAGCCAGCACAGCGGATTGCGTTGAGCGCAACTTCCGATCGATGAGCAGGAGCGTTATCTTGAAGGAACAACACGCCCAACGACAGTTTTCCACGACGTTTTTCTTTAATCGCTTCACGCACTTTCGGGATTAAATTTGCATAATAGGGTCCAGTAATCGTCTGGCCTTTTGGCATGTAATCAATAAAAAGGATTCCTTCACTATCCCAGAACACAGAGGCCATAACTTTGCCAGCGGTAGGAGCAACTCGAAATTTCTTTATGGATGGAGAGGATGGTCGTTTCCAAGACATGCTTTGTCTTTTAGTTTCAGGATCAAAATGGTGGACCCACGTTTCATCCATGGTGACAAGACGACGGCAAAAATTATCCGAATCACGCTGGAACATTTCGAGATTACGCTTGGAAATTTCCAATGGAATTTTTGTTTTCGTCGGTTAACATTCGTGGCACCCATCTTGCAGACACTTTTTTGAACCCCAGTGAATCAATTAAAATGGATTGAACGCTACCAAAAGATATCTTTAGGATCTCAGCTATATGTTTTATAGTCATTCTTCTGTCTTCCAAAACCAGATTCTCAACCTTTTTGACATTTTCTTCTGTAACGGAGGTTGAAGGCCGCCCAGAACGCGGGTCATCTTTACAGCTTGATCTACCTCTTTTAAATTCAGCCACCCAGTACGCAACCGTAGAATAGGGTACAGCATCACCCCCTAATGTCTGCTGAATGTCCAAAAAAATTTCCTTCGTAGACATTTTTTTCAAACTGAGATATTTTATCACCGCACGTAACTCACTTTTATCCATAATTTTGACTTTTTAGCAACTCGTTGCACAAAAAAATTTATTACATGCGAACGAACTGACAAAAACAAGTGACAGTCTGCATAAATAAAGTGTGATAGACACTCTTTAATTTGAATATCGAACTTGATCCAAAAAGGTTTCATATATATGCACTTCTAAGAACTTTTTGATTCACCCTGGTATATTATTGACTACCTTGTATCGTTTATTGATTTTACTAAAATTAGTATCTATGTATTGTATGTTAATATTTTATTTTTTTAACCGACTTCTAAAAAGGAGGAGGTTCTCAATTCGTCTGTATGCTGTTGTTTTTTTTTTTTTTGGTTTGTTTGTTACGCCATAAATCCGCAAGTAATTGATGGATTTGGATGATTCTGGTATTTTTCTTTGGTAGGGGATATTTCAGAGGTGGTCCCATATAATTTTTATCGGCATTGGTTTGGTACTTTTTTAGGAAATCAACAATAACTAAATAGGTCTACTTAATTATTATCTAAGGATTAATGACATTAGATACATACACTTCCTACAAAAATTTAGAAAAAAAAATATTTTTAAGCAAAAAACAAAAACCGACTTCAAAACCACAACTTGCACCAAGAAGGACAGTTTAATCCTGCTTTTGCAAAATGTTTTGGAACTGTATGTAGCGGCACCGATTTCAAAAATAACTGGTAATAAATAATGCTTTGAAGTTATTAAAATATAATTTTATACTTTTTAGTGCAAGTTGTGGTTTTGAAGTCTGTTTTTGTTTTTTGCTTAAAAATAATTTTTCTTTTATTTAATCTTATCTATTGAAATGTATGTTAGTTTTTACTGAATATTACGTACGTACTGACGATAAAAAGGATTTTTTTTTTATTTTATTTCAGAGCGGACAACTGAGCAGGTGGGTTACCTGATGGTAAGTAATCACCACCGCCCATGGACATCCGTGACGTCTTGGGTCTTAGATGCGTTGTCGGCCTTTAAAATGATGATTTCAGAAATCGTTTCCAAGTATTTATTTTAAAAAGAAAAAAAATTTTGCTACTAGAGTTTATCTCATTCTATCGTTAAGTGTAAGTTAAGTTAACGATGTAAAAGTATTTAATACAACTCACCAATAGAAGTTCTCCACGAGGGTCAAACTTGCAAGACCGAATTTTATAGTTGGTCCAGCCTCGCCCGGAGAGCTTTTGGCTGCCCCAGCTCCACTTGAAATAGTTTTTACCGAGTGCCGCCACCAAAATATTATTACTACTCCAGTCCAACAATTCTGGAGCTTTATGTAAATATACATTACGAATTATTTACGTATTCTTTATTTTGCTATACTTTTACATATAAAAAAACAAAAATATTGTAATAAAGGCAACCTTATTATATAGCAATAAAAAATAAAGTTGCTTATCAATATAGGATCATTAGCGATGCAACTCGATGCAATGATTGGTGAATTTCTCTAAATATACCTATAAAAATTACAATTATTTATATATATCTTAATTATGCCTTGGATATAAAGAAAGATTTCGTATTACAGTATTCGGGGCATAGACGAATCCAACAAATGTGATATTATTAAAATCGGTGCAGCCGTTCTTGAGTTATAAATGGTGTAACTAACACGACTTTCTTTTATATAGATAGATATAGATTTCTTAATTCCTATGAGAACTCTCTGACCAATGAAAAAAGATGGAAAATTAGTGTTGTAATTAATTAAGTCTATCTTTTGATTATTACTCATACATTATGCTGAGTGAACTCCTCCTGAGTGTACTAAATTGAGGGTGTAATATTGTTTTTAGTATAATTGTAATTGCTGCAATGCACAGTACTTACATTCAGCTTTGCTAAATGTTGGTAGGTCTAGAACGCTATCAGCTGAGGTGAGGTAACTCTTCCTACGAGGTATACAAGGCCATGGCTTAACCACATATTTGTCACTCTCTTCTTCCACTCCAAAAGCTTTATCCAAACGATTTACGTAGTCCTTTTGATTCCAGAATTTTGTATCCTGTAAATGATTTGATGATAAGAAATAATGAAAATGAAAGCTGAGCATTTGAATTAATCTATTTTATAAGTAAATAAATCATATTAATAGGTTTTAAACTGTAAAAGCTACATTATGGTGTACAATTTATTATTAATAATTACCTAATGGATTATTTGAAATCATAATTAAATATTTTCGATACAAAAATATTAAGATACCAATTTGTTATAATATTAAATAATGTGTTAAAAAGAGTCTAGAAAAGTCCAATGTATTTGAAATCATTAGATATTCTTATTGTGTATATATATATTCTAACTATAAAATTCCTCATTTCTCCAAAATGTTACCTCGGAATTTTTACACCTGTTCAATAATTCTTAGATTCTAAATAAAAAGTCCAATCCTAATTGTGTTTGATTTCAAAAAATAATGAACGTTCATATAAACCCTTTTGGAATTTACTAAAATTGCCTGTAGAATTTTCTATATATTCATATTTGTAATACGTAATTTTTATAAGAAAGGTTTGTTGTCCTATTGAACCCTACAAAATTCCATCAATATTGACAAAAAGTGTGTTTAAAAAAAATATATTATTACCAAAATATTTTTATTCCTCATTCGAATATGAGGGCGCCAATGTTGTTGAAGGTCTGTCAAATATTCACGCGGATGTATGAACCTATCCACGCCATTTCCTCTTGTGTTTAACTGAAATAAATACAGTGTCTTTATTAAATATTGAAAATTCATGTAAATAGACAGTTGTGACAAATTGAATAGAGGGAATCATGCCATAAATCAAGTTGTCACTCATCTAAAGATGATCTTCAAATAGAAAGCAATGGTATTCTGTTTAAAAATCCACAGAGATTGTAATATGACTGCTATCTTCAGATTTTAGTACTTTATTGATGAAACTCGGTTAACATTATATATCATTTTATACATACTTTTTTTTTATGTCAGATATCGACAGACGAGCATGAGGTTCACTTGATGGTAGGTGATACCTCAGCCACAGAACATCAGTCATTGATGCGCTGTCGACCTAATTTTTACTTCGAGCATTCGGAAATCCATAGACTGAAACCGAAACGCACAATATGCACTTCACGGTTTTTCCATCTATGACCAATCTTACTGATTATAAATGTAGAAATATTTTAACCACATTTACAATTAGATCGTATTGTATACAATACCTATAGGTTAGCCCTTTTTACACGTAAATATTCTTCCTCCAGCGGAGTCGCGGGCAAATGCAAGTAATATAGATTTATAATATTTAATTACAATTACACTTACAATTACATAAAAACAAATATAATACATAATTCAAAAAAGTTCACATAAATCTTATTGATTATTTGTACGACTTCACATAAATATCAGTAACTTTGTGTAAAATAATAATTACTCACTGTGTTTTTACGAAATGCAAAATTCTCCATAATGTACTAAGTACATACACTTTGTATTCTTGTAAATTGATAATAATACACTTTCTATACTTAATTATCACTTGTTAAACTTTATTGAATGGGTTTAACAACATAATCGGTTATAATTCATTATTTAGCAATGTAACCAATAATAATGTGTCAATTTTATATCTGCTACAATTTGTTTTCAAATTATCACATAAATGACGGTAGTTAACAAATACAATAACATTGGTGTTGCTGTTATAAAATTGTGCTATTAATGCTTAAATATAATATAGATCTTTTACTTAAATATAATATAGATCTTTTAATAAATCTTTTTAAATGCTTCACATTTTTATCAATTTTAGTAAAATAGTTTTACGAAAATGAAACGCTATTTTATGTTAATAATTGAAATAAATATTTTACTTAAGCAGTGTGATCATATTTAGGTTATAATCGCAGCAGTATTAGAAGGACACATGTCCTTCATACTTTTGACTATAGTAGACTTATTATGTAATAATAGTATTATTACTATTAGTAAAATATCTAATTAGTGGTCTGGGTTCATATACATAATATATCCCACCTATGATTTCAGTTAAGAATAGAAAAGGTCATGAAAAATCCAGGACTGTCCTGGAAGGTTCTAGATTTTACAACTAATTTCTTAAATAGGCTTTAATTAGTTAAGATCTAGGATGTTGTTATTTATTTTAGAGTATTTGTATAGAAAGTTCACTTTTGTAAATTATTTTATTGTAAATACTAAATTTAACAAAAGTTATTTACCTAAATTTAAGTTGTTTACTTATTTGATGAAATACATCTCAATTCATTAGGTGTAATTAATGACTTGTGTATAATATTCATTTCGGGCTCGGTTTGTCATCTAAAGAAAAAAAAAAGAAAATATTGGTTTGCAAAATAAATACACTAATGAGTTTTTTAATTAAATTTAATTAAAAATATACATATCAGATCATCCAAAATTGTACTAATTTGTTTGCACAAAATTAATACCACATATGGTTATGTAGGCAAAAACATGCTTAGGTATACACATTCAGATCAGATCTGATCGTATTTATTTTCTTCATTCGCTTCTTTCTTAACAATCTACTAGTGTATATTATCCAAAATAAAACAGAAAATCTTTAAAATTTCTATCAGAAAAACTTGTATATTGAAAGTTGTTATTTAAACTAAGTATTCACTGACAGTAACAAATTATTACTTTCTATCACATTCCCCACCAAGCGGAGGCACGCGAGGCGAGGCGGCCGCAGACACCTCCTCGAAGCCTGCGTGGTAGGGGCCGGATGAGTACGCAACTGCTGGAGAGGGAACGGCTAAACTACTCGCAAACTAACTGAATTAATATCGGTATTCCAAGATGTTCTTAAACGTTTTTCGATAGAAATTAGAACTAAGGCGGAAAGGAGGGGTTTAAAAAAGAGTGCGTAGCATGTTTGAACTATAACGGATTCCTTGTTGCTGTTGTAGTGATTTAAATAGTTTTGTATTTTGAACATGAGTTTACCGTAAAAATGTTTGTATTCAGACGATTTTAGCTCTGATGGAATATTTACTTTCATATATTATTTAAAAGTTTTATTTCTTCAAATATATAAGTAAGAATAAAAGTAATTGTTTAGTTAAAAATTAATACACAAGTGTCAAGTACGTGACACCTTCCGTTAGGATCCCGATTGCAATTGTTGAGAGCAAACAATGGATTCGTAGCGTGATAGTTGAGGCGTGCGCAAAAGATTTATCAACTCTAGGAAAAGACATCAACGCGCTAGCTGTAAGGTGTTTAAAGAGATAAAGAGAGAAAGAGATTTTAAGGTGGTTAAAAAACATTTTTGTAATTTATTCGGCAATATTATATGTTATTTCTACCACGACTATTTTTAGTTTTTGAGACAGATATAACGTTTTGATTGATTTAATTTTAATTATTTTTACTCGAATCAATCTATTTTATAAATATGTATATTGATTCGAATTTACATTAAAATAATGTTAATCTAATCGTCTATTCTAATTTCTAATTAATTAATAAACGCATCCCTTATGAATTATGTTAATGAGAAACCTACACTTACATTGAAACTGGTCTGAGAGTGTTAGACATTGCCGCGTCTTCTAATTAGTTTATAATCAATAGTTAACTAGTTTACTCACGTAGAAATAAAACACAATTATATACATATTATGATAACCTATGTTTTAAATATTTTAAACTATTAGAATTTTGAACCTTGAAATGCACCGGTTATATGAAAGATAGTGTGTTTGTCCTGTCCAACCGAAACATTTAAAAAAAATTGTTTCCCTAGGCATTAAACCTGGGACCTCCAATGCGTCATTCCTCTATACTATGGCAGTAATAATCTTAAGCTCGAAATAAAAAAAAAGGTCAAAAACGCATCTTTGAATAATGTTCTGTTGTTAAGGTATGAAATCTAGATCTAGATGAAATTGTATAGAGCTATTTCATCCACATTTAAAACTTATACATATTAAGTAATAAAAACCTGTGGGTAAAATATAATAATTAAAATGATAGAAGATAAACGCTAGTGTGTATATAGCTTTAGATATAACGCATGCGCTAATTAGTGTTTATTAATCTGTTAAGATAAGCATTTCCTGATGCGCTCAGTTGGTCCTGTGGTATGGAGTAATAGACATACATAGTTATAGTAGTTGTGTAATGTAAACATAGGTATTTTATGCTGTTTGTAATGATACCAAGACCGTTATAAATAAATGAATATTATGATATTGTTTTAATGATTTTAGTAACTTGTAATATTTTTGTATTTTATAAAATTTTATATTGACACTGATTATAATACAATTAATTGTAATAGAGCATGATTATTAAAATAAATTATGCATATGAAAATAAAAACGGTATTAATGCATAATGTTATTCAATTATATTCCATTTTTTATATCAGATATCGACAGACGAGCATGAGGTTCGCTTGATGGTAGGTGATAACGCGGCCACAGAACATCAGTGTATTTTCATTTTAATTTTAGTAATTTTCCTTATTCTTGTGTTTCCAATTTTTTCATGTTTTACTTTTACCAAGCATACTTCGATGAATAGCTCTGACAAACTTCTAATTTTCAGATATGCATTTTGGTAAGTGACCAAATTCTGACATCCGTAAGTAAGAACGGGAAGTACGTATGTTGTAAAGTTTTATTTTTATTACCATGCTTATTTGCTTGTTCTTCTTCTTTTCTCAGTGGCCAAAGAACAACGTTTAGTCTCCATCAAAATTAGTTATTATAAATAGGTTCATACATAGAATTATTATTTATTAAATAAAGGAAAACCTTCAGTTCATTTTAAATTTACTTTATAAAATATAAATCGCTATATTAATATAATAAATTAATGTTTGTCTTCTATGTACTCCTAAACTATTCATCTGAATATTGTCTTTTATTAACGCGAGTATCACACATTTAAATAAAATACTGTATACCGGATTAAAACGCGATTTATTATTTATATTGTTTAAATTATTTATCCCGACGTTTCGGATGCTTTTCAGCAACCGTGGTCGCGGGAGACTGAAAGATGACAGTTGTCTTATATTTGAAATGTCACAAAGTTGCCATATTTAATTCAATTAAATTAAAAAAATCTATTAATTTAGGTAACACGTTAAATTTATTCACGTTCATATGTGTACATTGTGTTACCTAAATTAATAGATTTTTTTAATTTAATTGAATTAAATATGGCAACTTTGTGACATTTCAAATATAAGACAACTGTCATCTTTCAGTCTCCCGCGACCACGGATGCTGAAAAGCATCCGAAACGTCGGGATAAATAATTTAAACAATATAAATAATAAATCGCGTTTTAATCCGGTATACAGTATTTTATTTAAATATTCATCTGAATATCAAGAAACTTTGGTGAGTTGTTCTGCATATCTCCGCGAAGGATCTGGCCTAAAAACTGGCCTTTTTTTTACTAAACAGAGATCGCATATTGCGATAAGGTCATCCTCTTGTACAATGTTTAGTTTTAATTTTTATTGTTTCTACGATTGGTTTTGTGTATAATAAATTATATTCTATTCTATTCTATTCTACGTGACATTTCAACGCATGCCGGGTACAGACAGCTACTTCATAACAATTTTTAAGCAAGATGTTATAAATTGCTTGTTATTATTTGTATGGGTATGAATGTCTCGTTATGAAACACTGTACGTTTTTACAAAAGAAATACCGGTACGTAATAGTTTAAACTATAATAATGTAAGTTATTATTTTAAATGTTCATGAAGTATGCGTCACCTTGCGACTTCTATATGTCTAAATTGTTACATTTACTGCATTGACGCTGTGTTGGCATCCTGATGGCCTCAGAAATTAGAACTGATCTGAAAAAGTGGCAATCGTTTCGTGTTGTTTTGTTGTATAGATCGACAAAACTTGCCTACAAAGTTTAAGTTCGTTTAGCCAAATTACGTTTCGTAGGCTTATATCGAACCTATACATTTTACACACACACTTTTCTATTCTTCCACTTATTGCATGCAATATAACGCAATGTAATGAATATTTTTTTTAATGTCAGATATCGACAGACGAGCACGAGGTTCACTTGATGGTAGGTGATATCTCAGCCACAGAACATCAGTCAATGATGCACTGTCGAACTAATTTTTACTTCGAGCATTCGGAAATCCATAGACTGAAACCGAAACGCGCAATATGCAATTCACGGTTTTTCCATCTATGAACGGTGGTTCGTTGCCCGCTCGGAATTTAAATATTCCTCCCACCCGATCAATGCCCGAAGTTACAGAAAACATGCTTACAGAAAATTATAAGCATGTGCTCCCGGTGGGATACGAACCCACGACTCTTCGATGCGCACGGCAGGTGTTCTACCGAACTACACGGCTTTTCAATCTATAGGAAATAGGGACATAATGGTCAATGATGAAATCTTTGAATGCTCGATAGAGCTAACGTAATTCAGGCGCTTTACTTATCGCGCCATCGAGCTCATCAAAATTCAGTTTCAAAGCCGAGATCTGAGAAGCTAATCTATATACTTACCGTGTGTATAATAACGTAGATTATGTTTTGCACAGGTACTCATAGCCGGTTCTAATCGATCAGCTCTCCGTAAATCCGTATGAAGATCACTAAAAATAAAATTATTATACGTATTATTTTAACTCACTTCTACGAGTATATCTACATATACTTAAGAGTTACAGTGGCCGCGAAATATACGTTTGTGATGATACAAAGTTTGACTAGGTATGATGTTACAAACTGATTGGCTTTAAAGGTTGATATGGCTCGAAGATTTTTTTCTTCGACACGTGATTGGATGTTACGTCACAAAGGCTGCGTATGGTCATTAGAGCTTCACTTTATGTTCTTGGGAAATAATAACGTTCATTCGCTTGGTTTTCTCACGTCATGCATGACATCACAACGCCCATGACTTAATAGCAAATAGGAGCTCAGCTGGTGTTCATAAGAATCTCTCCGTTACAGTTTTTGAAATTAGAATCCAGTCTTGCATTATAGGCCTATACTTTCGTTATTGGTATTAAACACCAAGTTGAAAGTTGATGCATCCAAATAAAACGCTACAGAAATGCAGCCATCATAGAGTATACAATAAACTCGCCTCGCCAGTTCGCAAAAAAATGCGATCATGCCATTTCCGCAAATCACACCAATGCAATCCTAACTAGACCTGTGTGAGAGGATTAGAGAAATTTGAAATAGTTCTAAGCCTCCTCATTCGCCGCGGAGATCGCGGCCTGCGCGCGCGCGTCTACAAATAAAAAAATACCAGTTACACGGTCAATGACCCGCAACGTCCTTGCTACGAACAGCTGACGAATTTTTGTGTGTGTCGTGATTTTTTGTGCGTGTATGTGTTGATGTGTTGTGTATGTTTTTAAAGATGACTGTTGAGGTATGTTTTTATTTACATTAATTTCGATTTTCTTATCATATAATTACCTAGATATGGTTTCGTCTGCCAAATTATAGTGCAATGGATAATTTCACTAAATTAATACCTCTATATTTTTCCCTTATAGCTCAATTTTGTTCTCAATTAGGTACTTAGTATAGATGAGGTTTTTGCAGTATGACTTGTCAAAAGACATCTGTAGGACCTCAGCTGTTCTAGAAAAGCCACGGGGGCACTAGAAATAATTTTTCACCTCCACCCACGGAAAAATACAAATAGGGAGGCCTGGTTGGTCAACTTCGTCTTAAGGAAAATATTATATATATTCTTGTATCGTCTGTACCTTCAAAAGCTTTTTTATTTGTTAAAATTCTTAAAAGCGTTATGTTTAATTCCAATTTAATGCGATGATCATTGATGTTTTTACTCAGAAATATGAACATAGATGTAATAAAATACAATAGTACTTATGCTTAAATATAATGATTATATTTTACATTATATCTCAAATTGTCGCGATTAGTGCTAGAATTAAGTAGCATTCAGATGAGTACCGGGTTCGACATGTTGATAATTTTCTAAAACTAAAAATGTTATTTTCTTCTTCTCGTCCATTCAACGCCTGATTTGAGAATTGGCAGCAAATGTAAAATCAGAAGAATTTAATTTTTTTTATTGCCGTTCATAAGTGTACATTGTGTTACCTAAATAAATAAATGATAATTTGATTTTACACCACCTTTGAATAACTGGGTATCGATTGATCATAACGAATGCCTAACACTCTCGCTGCCTATATAAATAATCCTACTCTAATTCAGCAGACCAGGTTACGCCGGCGGGAACGTCAAACATTCATCTACCACGTCAGTTTTTGTGACCTTCCAAATTCAAACCGTTTTTCCTTCAAGAATTAGGGAAGATTGAATAATATCTTAGAGTTTTTATAGTTTAATATTAAATAAAGCTCATATGGCCTACTATTTATCTTTTCATAAAACTAGCGGTGTACCGATGAAATGACAAGTGGCTTCCGTAAAGTTTGTCTAAAGTAATCACGGAGTGACTACGACCAATAAAAAGCAATAATAAGAAAATAAATTTGTGTAAAATAGAAACGATAACTTTATACATATTTTATTGTTGTAATGTTGCCTAAATGTTATATTTAATATATTATTATGTATATATTAGATTTATGAATCCTGTGCGTGGAAGAGTCGAGGGTAGTCGATCTAGGTGAACGTACGAGTACCTCGATCAGATCGGGGATGTTCTTCAAAAAGCCCCAAAAGTACTCGAAACCGATGAGTGTGTATGAAAGCATTAAAGTTAAAGAAGCGAAAGTGGTATGTAAGGATCGGAGCATAAGGAATTCCGTGATCTCTGCTACTTCAATGGGAAAGATACGTGTATGTATGTATCGATTTAAATTTCTATTACGGAAGTATCATATTTCTATTTATATTATGTCAATTTGTCAATGAAATGAATATGTATTTAAAGATTTGCAAACAATACAAAAAATCCAGTCAATTTTGAAGATGTAGAGGGGAAATCGCCAAACCAAACGGCTGAATTCAGCTGAATTCTTTATATAAATCTACGTAACAAAATTGTTAACTCAGAAGATTCATGTTTTATGTTAGATATCGACAGACGAGCATGCGATTCTCTTGATGGTAGATGCCTCAACCACAGAACATCAGTCAATGATGCTCTGTAGACCTGTTATTTACATAGAGTATTCAGAAATCTATAGACTGAAACTGAAACGCGCAATATGTATAATAAGGTGTTTCTATTATTTATTTCGTCATTCAATAGTTAAAATTAAAGACACCTGTGATATACTTTGGATATCACAAATATTAATTATGAAAATAATTCTACTGATTTCTAATGCCTTTAGCCTATTTCATGTAACTTGTATAATATACTACCTACTACTTCAGAGCAACATACTGGTACCATGCTTATAATTACCAAATCGAAGTACAAGACGTAACTACTAATAGTCAATGATAAGTGTCAACGGAACTCTGGATTGGTCGCGTGAATAAGGTCGTCATTTATGAGACCCTAAGCGATAAAATTAATACCAACGTAGCTCTACTTTTTATGGAGCAAAGGGCGGAGCTCATCGTATTACCTGATGTCAAAGATATAAAACATCATTTTATATAGTGTGAAGTCCATTCATTAGACTTTAACAACCTTAAGTAAACTTCAATATGAACGTTTTGTCTTTTTCAGTCGAATTACACCTGCATTGCGTTAAAGTAAGACGAAACATTGGTGCTATTTCAATATTAAAGTCCTAAATATTTTTTGTAAAGGTAAAAGTAATTGAATACACATAACTCAAGGTTTGAAGCTTCACACGCTGTAATTAATTTTTTGTCAACTGTATTTAGCAACAGATGTGTTAAGGTCCCCGCGTAATGCTGTCTTTGACGTTTTAATTTCAATTACGGCTTCGTTGACGCGTTGGGTAGTACACCTACATACCTTGTGTCCCGATGGTTCGCGGGTTGGAATTTCGCCTGGATGAAATATTTATAATTCTTACTGAAATTAAAAAACATCCTAACTTCAATAGAGAAGATGGTTTGAGAGTTTCCAATACCTGAGGTCCAGTAATTAAAAATCTAAAGACAACACCGTTAGTCAATATAGAAAATTATAGTAAATATCTTCTACTCCGTAGGAATAGATGGCGTTGATATGGAACCTTTGTCACATTTCAAAAACAAGACGGCTGTCATCTTTCTGTCTGCCCGTGACCACGGTTGCTGAAAAGCTTCCGAAACGTCGGAATAAATAATTTAAACAATAAATCGCGTTTTAATCCGGTATACAGTATTTAATTTCAATGAGTGATATTCGCGTTAAAGAAGGACAATATTAATACAAGTGATGTTATATTGTTCATTACTGCTGCTCTTACGCTTATAACTATGTACAAATTCATTCTACTATTATTGTCTTAAACACGCGCCTGATTCTTAAGACACAAAACGACAGACTATTTTTCTTACCTGCTCATAAACTCAATCTACCGAAGAACAATATTGATATTTGTCAAGTTTCAACATTGTCGGAAATGTTGGAATAAAGTTATCCGACTATTCAAAAATTGGCTCGTAGTATAGTAATTATTTATGATATTTGAATTAACGTTTATGGGTGGTCTATTTACACAGGGCACTTCATAAAAACGAATGCCTGTCTTGTAATAACCTTGCGTTATATTGGACTATAAAGTTCAGACATTAACGTTTAAACATTTGTAACAAAATACGGCTTGGCCTGGCGAATGATTGGCTGTTGAGTTTGCCCATACTCTGGAACGTTAGAACATTATATTTCTAACCACTCAATTGCTTATGAGTGATGGTTTAGAGGCGAATTACGACTTTTTTATATAATGTACAATGTACATAGTATATTTCTAAAATACTTTGTTATTTTTTAATACAAAGATTTTGTTTAGGGAAAAGTTGTTGTTGAGTTATATCATCCCTCTTAACCTATTAACGAGCAAGAACGGTGATTTCATAACATGTTTTTTTTTTTTTTTTTTTTTAGTTAAGAATAGGTAAGCGTTTGCCCGCCATCACACCTGATGGAAAGTGCTGATGCGGGCTATGATGTTAAGACACGCTTACTTAGGAGATGCCTATTAACTCGACATGTTTTTAAATCAAAATTTTATGTATAAAAACAAAGTAGTAAAATTTTATATGTCTTCGGGTGTGCTGAAACTGAATTAAAAAAAAATATGGTGTTTTTTGCACAAAAAGTAATAAAAAAAATCACAATATACATATATGATTTTTTTTCAGACATAAAACGAGAAGAAATTTTTAATGTTCTTCAACTATGCATAGTAATTGTTGTAAGTTGAATAGTTTTTTCTTGACTTTATATATGACTTTTCTTAACAATATGGCGGCCAGAGTGTAAAAAATTTCTATTTTTTTTCTTTTCTATCCATAACATAGACTGATTTTATTCACGCATGACAAGAATTTTACAAAATTGAATGGTTTAACAGTAGTTACATGAGAAACCGTCTCAACTCTAATGTAATCGCATTCAAGGCAATCATATATCTCGTGATATCCAAACATTTGTAATTAAAATTAATGTAAATATTTTTTAGTGAAATTTTATCAGAAAAACTTTCTTATTAGTAATACGAGTATCGCTCGTGTGTAAGAAAATGAGATTTATTAGATGAATAATGGGTGAAACTCATACGTCTAGATGTTAATAAATATCAGTGTTAAGTCGCTGTCCGTGACGTGCCGGTAGGATGGGCGTACACTGGCATAAATGTAGCAACGGGGCGTAACATACAAAAACCGCGTGAATACCTCGCGAGCGGGAGAAAGCAGAGCACCGCTTGACTGCACATAGGTAAATATACATTTCACGTCACGGTATACCGTTTTATTTACTCAATTTCTATAGTAAATTATATTAGTCTTTTTAGTAAATAATATAAGGACAGTGTAGTTTTTTTATTTAAGATATCGACAGAGCTTATCAAACCATTTTTCCTTCGAGCATTCGAAAATCCTGACAAAAATCGAATGGGGCGTAACATACAAAAACCGCGTGAATACCTCGCGAGCGGGAGAAAGCTGAGCACCGCTTGACTGCACATAGGTAAATATACATTTTACGTCACGGTATACCGTTGTATTTACTCAATTTCTGTAGTAAATGAGTCTTAATAGTAAAGAATATAAGGATAGTATAGCTTTTTATATAAGATATCGACAGAGCTTGATCTCAACACCTGTGGACTATAATTAGTATTTAATTAGTATTTAATTTTTAGTAATTAAAAATCTAAAACCCCAAATCAAACATACTTAAAACAAGAGGACAACAACGTTAGTCAATATTTACTTAATGTAGAAATTATAGTAAATATCTAGATGGCGTTAATATAGCAACTTTGTGACATTTCAACTGCAACATTTCAACTTGATCTCAGCTACAAGACTAGCTAATAATGCGCTGTCAACCCATTTTTCCTTCGAGCATTCGAAAATCCTGACAGAAATCGAAACGCACAATATGCACAGCTTATTGAACCACCATTCATGTAAGGAAATGCCGGTGAGTATTTCGATATTCCTCCCATTCGTTTTTGTTCGAAGAGACCAGCCGGCCTAGCATGACAACCACGAAAAATTTTGTCGACCGTTTTCTCGTGTTTTAATTTATTATCTCTTTATGACTTCCGGGTTTAACATGACGCTTACACTTAAAACTCGACTTCTTATCTCAAAAGTAGAGATATTGTCGAGATATAATATATCGAGATATCTTATATCTTAGTTTGACTTGTGCGCGAGATATCTCTTGCTAGGCGGGCAGACTAGGGAAGACATGCTTACAGATCATTATAAATTTGTCGTCCCGGCGCGGGAAGTTCCAATCCGTGATCCAACAGAACACTAAATAATGCCGAATGAGCCAGTTAAGTTATTCTCTGAGATTTTTTTCTTTATATTTGGCGACGTTCATATTGCGAGTTTCATTCTATGGATTTCTGAATATCGGATGTAAAAAATACGTCGACAACGCAACAGTGATTGATATTTTGTGGTTCATATCTTTTAGAAATAAATTTATTTATACATTTTGAAAGACTATTTTTAAAGGCTTCTGAAAACTTTAAACTGATATCTATATATTGATAAATCCGGATAGAATATTGTCTTCGTTAACACGAGTATCTAAGTGAAGAAAAGCTCTACCAAAATATAAGCCGATTTATTCATATACACGTATAATATATATACTGTCTATATATATATGTAAATATATATCGAAATTGGATATCCGAATGAAAAGTTATCTTTCTTTTAGTAGTTTGCTTAGAAACTTAGCTTAAGCTGGCGCCCACGCGAATGAAGTCACTGGTACCAGCTACTCTATACTAATATTATAAAGAGGAAAAGTTTGTTACGATTTATTTCCAGAAATAGTAAGGCATACCTACTAAAACTTGAATAATGTAACCCAAGGTGTAAAAAAAGATTGTAGGGAGTCTACTGAACCGATATTTTTTGTGTATAGTACATCTATATACATTGCACGAACGCGAAGCCGGGGTGGATAGCTAGTTTAAAATTAAGTAATATTTATATTATTACCTAATAAGCTGTGAAATAATTTCTAAAAGTATACACTCTGATTATTCGCATTCCTCTTCAATAGGATATAAGCAATATAACAGAATACAAAACCCAGACATGAAACTCAAGTCAAAGACATCATCCGATGAAATCGTGCGTGACACAACGTTTTTTAATCGATTTTTTATTCGATTCGCATTCTATGAATCGAGATGGCTCTGATTATGCAGTGGTTGAAATTCGTTCTGCGAATCGATTCATGATTGGTTATGATAGTTTTTTGTTAGGCGTGGGTGATACAATTCAATATTACTTATTATATGGTGGTACTGTTACCTTTTTTATTCCTTAGTCAGTCGAGGGAGCAACTGAAAATCAGTGTTGCGTTGAATTTCCACCGCGCGTCTATGCTGAGCCTTCTTTTATGACGGAAGTATTATTTTTTAATGAGTATTAAGTTAGTTTAATGTATTAGTAATTTATTATATGTAGTACTTTTGTCAGATTTTTTTATTATTGATTAATTCCTTCTTATGCCTCGAACATATTTTATATACTTGTAGTTTTGGTTGAACTGCAATATCCCTGTACCTACTTAATGAATTGAACACATCTCAGACGATATGTTATTAAATAAGGTGATATTTGACTAAATTGTAAACTTCACCAATTAACCATCCTATTATGGATTGTAATCGTGGCGTATAATATATATTTTTTATCGCAATTGATTTTTAATTTTCATCACCATTTAGCATTAATCAGCATCTCAGCTTGGTTCTTATTCGTACATTTTTATGGAAAAAAGGTTGTGAATGAAAATTCGAGAGTCCCCCAAATTGTTTTTCCTTGTCGAAAAAAGAAATCCTAAAAATTCTCAGCCTTAATTGCTGGTCGTGTCATTAATATAAGGCGAATCAAGATATTACCATCTACGTGGGCAATTACTGCTAACTTATCTCTAACGTTACACTAAACGAAGTTATTCCTTTCAAGGTAGCCCTGATCTAATTAATGAGTTTTCCATAGACCCGCTTTTTCCCTGATATCATTAAGACAGACATTTCTTATTAAAAAACTCCTGAATTACGTTTCTTGTTAGGTTACTTATGTGCTATCGTGAACCATTTTTTTTACTAGGATTGATGTTTTATAGATCTATGATCATGACAGTGATGTAGTTTAATCTATGTTATTATCTTAAGTGGCCATTTTAACCATAGGATATCCAATGGTAGAAAAAGGCCTCTCTCAAATACTTCTAATGAGGCCTATCCAACGATGACTTGAAAAAGTTCTATGGTCCAACCTTCCATTACTTGTCTGCATTCGCGAGCTTTTCTGCCCCAATATATTCTGCGATCTATGTATCCAGATATAATTAAAGGACTGATATCGCAATAATATAAACTGAAGTTTCTCTTTCTTCCTTAACAAGCGCAATATAATATCGCATATTTATTTTAATAAAAAAGTAATTTTGACCGCCCCTATAGTTCTCAGTGTTTTTTCAATGGCGGTACTGGGTTCGAATCAGAGGGGAAATAATAAAATATTTTTTTTTCGTTCAAGCCCAGAATACTTTCCTATAGAGAAAAATTAAAGAAACACAGAAATGGGTCTGCCACAGCCCACATGCCCTATTAGGGAACTCGTGTATTCACCCTTTTATATGTATTTACGAGTATATAGTTTACCCGTGGATACTGTTACGCTATCTAGGATTTGAACGTTTTTATATTTTCCTGCAAATCTGAGCAGTTATAAATTATGTATTAATTATAATGCAGAACTCTCATAGCTTTTTTTAATTAAAAACAAATTTATTCTGTTAAGTTGTTAATACGACTCATTAAATTAAGAAACGATCTTCGAAAATTAAATATCGCACGAGTACAAGTATTGTACAGTATAATTAACACGTACAACCAAGTCATTAGCGACAATCGTGGACCGATGAATATGCATGGACCAATTAAATACGTTTGGAGTCGATCTGCGATACGTGGCCTTTTTATTGAGATGCTAGCTCTTGTACGCGCTATCTGGTGTTATGTGGTGTTTATGCACGCAAACCTTTTATGTTGTATTAAATGCAGTGGCGTATTTTGGGCACCAATGCAAAGAAATGGATGGCCTCCCTTTGCCTTTTACGAAAATGAACGTGGACTGTCGTGCGTTGGACGAAATGTTAGTTACCTGAAAGCTGGGTTGTATAATAAGCGAATTAAAACTTAAACTCCAATTATTGTTTTTTATTTTCAAGTTGTAGATACACAATGACAATATAGGACCTGTAGTAATATTAGAATTCAGGATATTGGACTTTTTTTAAAACATTTATGGACCCTCATAAAGTATTTTGAAATGAAGGTTTGTAGCCCTCCGGGGTTCCCTTGAATCACTGGTACAATAATTACCCATTCACCTTGTACCTTGTATTCGAAAGAGGGTTCAAATCCCGCTAGGTTTATAGTTTTTATATATTTCTACAAACATGTTATTTTATATAAGCGACATATGGGTGGGAGGAATATTAAGCATCCATTCTGTGAACGGTGAAGTTACCATATGTGCTACCATGTTTACCTACTAAAAATTATAAATATGTCATCCCGTTGGAATTCAAACCCACGACTCATCGGAGCGCAAGGCAGGTCCAAACGCGCCAACGAGCCAAAATAATATTCCTTAAGCGTAATTTTGTAGTTCAAAAATATATTACATTTTACCATAAGCAAGCTTTAACAAGGAAATATCCTTAGTATCAGAACATATAAAACAAAATGGGACAAATTGACTACGTTTTTTATAAGCGGATATTTGCTCTGATTCAGGTGGTTGAATACATTACTTTATAAAGTCGGATGAAAAGCCACATAACAAATTTTTCTTTTAGTATGTAATGATGATTGACAGTATAATATTAAAGATCAGTAGCTATTAAATGGCATTATTTTATTATTCTATTGTTTTTGTAACAGAAAACTCCCGTTTACAGAGCATAACAAACGAAACCTTTATCGATTTACAGTTTATAAATACAACATTATAGATTACAATGCCTCACTAAATGCAGAGTCACTGAAGAATTCAACCAATCAATTGCTTGTTTATTTTTAGACGCAAGCACTTTTTGTTACAGATTGCTTCCTATGAGAGATATTAAAACTCGAAAAAAACCTTAATTAAACCTATCTTCTTGGGAAATGTTTGTAAAAATTGATGAAATTCAATTAAACTGATTTTTAATAACTTTCGGATTGAGATTTCGAATAGACTTTTTTATTTTAGATATCGACAGATGAACATGAGGTTCACTTGGTGGTAGATACCTCAGCCACAGAACATCAGTCAATGATGCGCTGTCGACCTTCTTTTTACTTCGAGCATTCGGAAATACATACATAGACTGAAACTGAAATGCGCAATATCCACTTCGCGGTTTTTCCATCTATTCCTCACACCCGTTCAATGCCCGAAGTTACCAGACATGGGGAAGACATGCTTGCAAAAAATTATAAATATATCATCCCGGTGGGATTCGAATCCACGACCCATCGATGCGCACGGCAGGTGTACAGAACGCGCCAATATATTGACCAAGCCCGCGAAATCTTGTCGATTAATTTGGATTTTTTAAAAAGAAAATTATGTTAGAAAACTCTTATTTTAATTTGTTTCTAGTACTTTATTTAGATGAGGATTCGTGCTTGCATGCAATGCATTAAAACTTATTCCATACAAGACTCTACCCGTGACTTCGTCCGCGCAGAGTTTGATTATTATCTTTTTTCGGCCTTTTCTTCCGTGTAACTCTAAAGTCGTAAAATATCAATCGATAGTGTATATATATTTTGTGTATTAGTAAATTCGATTTCGTAAATAAATCTTAACCAAAATGTTTCAAATAAACATACATATTACATACGATATGTATATACATAATATAAATTATTATTAGATATAAAAAAGCTAGTAAACTAAAAAACTACTTTTAAATTTATCGTTGTTTTTAATAATTTCATATAAAGTTAATTGTTATTAATTGTACTTTTGAATAACACGCAATACTGCTTGTTCAATTTGATGTATTAATGATAAAGTGTGCATTTTCTACTTTTTATTTGCTCTACATTTGTTAATCCGCCTTGAATTTTTTCTATAATCTAATTGAAGCATGAGTAAAGAACTAAAAACAAGACATTAGTAGACCACACTAGTCATAGTTAGGAAGCCAAACGAATAGTCAGTACAGCTATACGTATATACTATAAATAGTACTTAGTGAAAAATTAAAAATTCAAAACAATCATTTATTCATTTAGGTTAGGTTAGTAATATACACTTATGCACGTCAATAAAAAAATACATGTTAAATGCTTCTAATTTTACATTTACTGCAAGTTCTCAAATCAAGGGCGTAGAACGTACGTCGTACGAGAACAACTGGCAATAAACTCTCCGCCACACTTTTTAATCGACAAGTTTTTTGTTTTACAATAATATGTTTGTATTTAGTGTAGTTCAAGTATTTGACGAGTTCATTGACTCGTTTGCTTGCGATGCAATAGGTCGAATCAAGTGAATCAAGTGACCTCATGCTCGTCTGTCGATTTCTATACAAATATTATAAAGAGGAAAAATTCGTATTTTTGTATGTTATGAATAAACTCAAAAACTACTCGAACAATTTTTAAAAATTAATTCACCAACAGAAAGCTACATTATCAGCGAGTAACAAAGGCTAGCTTTTTTTCCTTTTTAATGTGTACAATGTACATACACATTGCACCCGTGCAAAGCCGGAGCGGTTCGCTAGTCTAACATAAAAATTACTATTTATAGACTTTTTTCAGGAAGTAGTTTTCTATTATTTAATTTTCAAAGAAAATCTTCATTGAACTGATAACTCATATTTATGATTATAGGCTACGCTGGTACGTAGCGACTCGACTGATTTATTTTTACCCGAATATTCTAGTAAATATTATTAAGGCAATTTTAAACGTGGAGTTTTGAGTTTTTGTATGTATGTATAAAAGGAGAAGTTGACTTCCTGACTAGTTTTCAAAATAACTAAATATAATTATATTTATATATTCCTACGAACATAAATGACCGCTTCGGAGGTCCTGTATTCAAATCCCGCGGAACATAATGAATGAATGAATGAAAAATACTTTATTGTACACCAGAAATTGCATAAACATAAAGTTAAAAGACAAAATTGTACAAAAGGCGGCCTTATTACTAAAAGTAATTTCTTCCAGGCAACCATTTTAGGACATTGTTAGGCCGAAAAACTGCTAGGTTGGTGCACTATTCTAATAACACTAAAAACTATAAATCAGTAATATGTCTCTAAGAAACAACTATACTTAAAATTACATTTCTTATTTATCAGTATCTCGCATAATTAACAAAAAAAAAAACTATTCGGTCGGGCAGGACGCAGAAGGATGATCACCTACTTGCCTGTAAAGAAAAATGATTAATGAAACAGACACAGCAATGGGTCTGCCCCATGCCCCACTAGGTGACTCGGGAATTCACACACATTACGAACATATTTTAAAGAACCCTCTTGTAACATGCTACAATCCTTTAAAGTATTATCTGAAATAACAAGTTTTCTTACGTAAATAATATTATTCTGAAACTCTCTTTTTTCTGTTGCTATCCCGATTGCAATACTCATTTTTGAGAGCCTATTCGTGTGCTCCCATTGCAATTAATTGAGTTTGAGTTTTCCGAACTCATAGCTTGTTAATGGCAGTATCGTCGACAGCTAGGGTCAGGAATTCAAATAAATACTTAGCCAATGTAAAGAGCCTTTAGTCCATTACTATAAATACAGAGCTCGTGATTAAATTAAATCCTAGGCGTCCATTACGGCATCCCGCTGAGAATTAAAAGAGACAGGCCTCATATATCGCGCATTGGAGGCATAAAGTGCTTTCTTTGACTCAAGTAATTTAAAGTCTAGTGAACTTGTATCGGTGAATAGAAATATAGTGTCATAGAATTGGTATTAAATGACATCGTCGCGTGTAAAAGTTAGTGTTATGCGATAATCGCATACTGTACGTGCGTATCTATCTTGTTAAGGTCTGTGAAATAAGCTTATACTTAGTATTTAAATATTTTTAATGAAACATGAAATTATTTATACTGTAGAAGATCACAGTTTAAACGGATTTTTAATTACAAACGTTGTCCTGCCAGAATGTAGACTTACAAAATAAAAAAAAAATCTAAATTTGATTTAGCTTTTTGCTAATTCTATTCGTTTTTTTTGGTAGGTGATACCTCAGCCACAGAACATCAGTCAATGGTGCGCTGTCGATCTACTTTTTACTTCGAGCATTCTGAAATTCATAGGCTGAAACCGAAACGTGCACTTCATGGTTTTTCCATCTATGAATCTATCGGTGGTTCGTTACCCGGTCGAAATTTCGATATTCCTCCCGATTACCAGACGCAGTCGCAGACGTGGGGAAGACATGCTTACAGAAAATTATAAACATGTCGTCCCGGTGGGATTCGAACCCACGACCCATCGATACGCACGGCAGGTGTTCTACCGAACGCGCCAACGAGCCCGTCAAGAGGTTTCGAGGATGACAGGTGGCCAACTAAGGTGACGAAATGGAAAGGACCACTAGGATCCAGAAACAGAGGCCGACCGTACTGTTAGTCTGTAACTTCAAATAAGTTTTATAAAAAAACCTTAATTGCAAATAAATCCACTTTAAATTATTTTTTCACAAATACCATGATTACTTTTCGGACAGAAATACCGCGTCGCGAATTAGATTAGAGACTGACTCGAAAAATATAGGAAACGTTGGTATTTATAACCATATAATGCAGAGATAAAATAATTAGGGTTCAGCAATATAGGTATAGAAAACGGTATGTAACATTTTGCAAGATGGCAGGATAAAATAGTTGCGACCACAAGTTCAAACTGGAGGCATATCACAAAGGATAAAGATAAATAACAATCTTTGGAGGTGGTTTTTTTAACTTAAAAAGAATAATAAAATAATTATATAATAATGATTTATCTAATTGTATGTTAATTTTTTTTATCGATTTGTACTAATATTATAAAGAGGATAAGTTTGTGAGTTCATCAGTTTTTGAGGTTGTAGGGGGTAATCAAAACATATTTTCCAATAGAAAGCTATATTGTCAGCGAGTAATAAAGGCTATTTTTTTGTATAGTACATCTACACTGCACCTGTGCGAAGCCAGTGTTGCTAGTTTATTTATATATTATTAACAACCGATGTTAACTCTCGTCAAAATGGACACCCCGAACCGCTAAAAATTCAATATAGCCTCCAACCATTCCCATCGTTAAGCTGATGCCCGTTCGTGCTTTGCATTTTAACCTTATTTCTCAAGGAACGCCAATAAAAACCCATAGCAAGTTATTATATCGGAATCTGAGCAACTTTATAAGCATTTAGTGTTGTCGCCCGGGCTTGTGACATACGGCCGGCTTGACTGGCGAGCAATTTTATTGATTTATGATATTGCTCATGCTAAGAACATTGATTATGTATGACAAGATATCTTGCAAACCTTTAGTAAAAGTGAATGGTTGCTTTGAATATTTGGGTTAATAAAAAGTTGAGTGAACTAAAATATGTAATATTCAAAAATACTCTGTCTTGATATTGTTGTGTAACTGTTGTTTCCCTTGCCAATGCATAGATGTCGCCGTTCGCTATTTTACTTTTAACATAGAATAAATATAAATTGAATGATTAAGAAACCACAGACAATTTATGGCTACGATGATGTTTATGGAATTGTTTATTTATGCATTGCGTATAGACGAGTGGAGGGAGGAAAGCATAGAGTACTTATCTGTGAGGCATTCAAACCGACACCGTTGTAAAGATAACACGTTGTATAATTTACTTAATGAATAAAATAAATCTGGAATTATTGTGAAAATCAACTGTTGTTTTCCTATCTTTAAAGTTATAAAATGTAACGTTGTAGACTTAGGAAAGAAATAATTTGATTACTAGAAGTGAATGAATTTTGAAGTCGTCCCATAAGAAAATAACAAAGTCTTACACACATAAAAAGAATAATAAAATGTAAACTGCATTTGCTCTTGAATTATCATAATTTGACAGGTAGTAGTGCGTTAGATGATACACCTGTGTTGCGTTTTAATGGGTTATAAATATGTCAGCGAGTTGAATACAGCTGGCTAACATATGTATTTTATTCCAAATACATTTTATTTTGTTTTAATTGCAAGACTAATTAATTGAAATAATTATAATAATTTTAAATAAAATACTTAATAATGGATTAAAATGCGATTTATTATTTATGCCGAAGTTTCGGATATTGCAAATCAGATGTCATCTTTCAGTCTGCCGCGACCACGGTTGCTGAAAAGCATCCGAAACGTAAAGTATTTTATTTAAATGTGTGATACTCGCATTAATAAAAGACAATATTATGTCTGTGTCTTGCTGGGTTGATAAGTTTCACGTTTCTTAACAAAGCTTTTTTATCATAATTAATTAAATGATCACTAGTAACATTCTCTCAGTAACAAATATAAAGCAAGAGCAATAAGTTTGCTACGCGATAATATTGTATATCACGGGAGTATGTGATCCCAAGCATTTATGTAATGCGCGGGAACTTAACCGTGGCTCCGGTGATGCTGGACTCGTTGCATTAGTTATGAGATGGGATCAGGAGTGGTGTATAAACACTATAGGGCCTCATATTGGAGCCCCAGCAAACATTGTCATACAGGTTTAAAAATCTACTCTCTATGAGTCGTTTGGATATTAACTTTTTAGATGTCTAATTTGATTAACATACCTACTTCAACCGTAAATATTATTGAAATGCATAATGTTTTATTCCGAAATAAGTTTGTTAATTCATAAGCCAGCGTTTGATTATAGTATATTATAGTATATTATCAGCGTATTATTATGTAATCCTAACAGATATAAAAACAAGATATAAACTGATTTGCATTTTTTGCTGTTTTTTATAAATACATATATTTATGCTCCCAAGCTTTGAACTCTCTATACCAATCTAAGCCGCGGTACGTGTCTCGCAAGAGATGGCGATAGGCATATTGTAGCAACACCCCGAATTTCAGAACTGGGACACAGTGCTCGCCACTCATATCTGCGATAAGCTGTAAAGCCTACAGGGGAAATCATACAAAAACAGTATTGACAAAATAACTCATGTATGCAAAATTAAGAAGTCGCTTTTATTTGCTCTAAATTATCTACATACATAAACTATTGCTTTGGTCTTGTAAAGAGCACCGATAAATGGTGCCTCAAATATTCAGAATACGTCCCTGTATTGAGAGCAACACAAAGTATGAGGCGAGACTCTTAAACGGACCAATTTTTTCCAAACCCGGACGATTTTATTACTTCCTTCGACTTTATGGATATGGAATTATTGCTATTTTTTATCCGCATTCGTCTGCGAGAATTACAGCTGTTTCGTTCAGATTATTTTCTTTTACAATTAAGATGACAGTGTGGATACGAGTTTTTAAAATCGAATACCGTAAAAACAAACCAGTTGCAGGAAATAGGAGATGGTTATCTAATTCATAAATAATAAGTAATTATATAGCGTACACGACGACATAAATCGTAGAACGCGCTTACCACTCAGTCTTTTATATCTACCTTACATAGAATTCGTAAGCGTATTTTTTTTTAAATAGGCGTTCCAGTTTCAATTACGCTATGGTCTTGTAATTCCTTCCAATTATAGTAAACATACACCAAAAGACAAGCTCTAGGAAATACTTCATTCAATTTAAAATGCAAACACTGATTAATTAAACCACAAAATTTTAATCCAATTCTATATCGCGACGCGGACCTTTCAAAAGCATTGTTTCAAATCTTTAGTGCTACTGTAACTACATAAAGATTTTTCATTTTAACAGAGAGAGAGTGGAAAAGTTTATTTGCACAAACAATGATATAATATTTTATTATGATATAATATATTATATTCATACTATTAAACATAGAATACATTAAAAAATGCATGAAATTATTTTGTATGTACATAGAAAATTCAACGCGCACGCACCTCTGATAGTAATATTTTTGTTTGCTCTAATCATATCTTTGTCAATGTAATAAAGAAGATATTTTTACCAATACTATGTAGTATGGAAGGTCATTTTGACTTCTGGGAAAAGAGATAAGTTCCTTTTTATTTTGGAAATTCAATTTCTAAAAAAGAAAATTCCACCCGGGTAACGAAAAAGAACTGTTTGTATGAAAACAATGTATATACTGTCTTTGCACAAGTCCTTAAGAAAATGTAACTAATATAAAATTGCAAACAACTGCTATAAAGATCCTGTAAGCAAAACTCATCCATTTAAAAAGCATTTATTCCGCCGATCCCTTTGCAATTATAATTATACAGCTTCGATATTTGTCGCAACAAGAAGCACTAGTAATTGAATTGTCTCCTCAAAATCATCGCTCCATAACTTAGTATAGAAATACACCACTTTATAGCAGCCCCGTAGCGATACTTACCATTCCGCATTCAATTATTCGCCTTCAAGAAAACAGAAATTATGTACAGCGTTTATAAGCAAGATTTACGATTAAAACTGGAGTATGACAATTTGAATAGTTTCAGCGATAATAAATAATTTTGTTTATTAATTCCATCGCGTGATAAGGCTGGTTTAGTGATAATAAAATTGGAAATTATTGATTTCAATGTCTACACTATCATTGCATCACATTTTATGTAAGTGCACTGTTATCAAATTGTTTGTTAAAATCAAAATATAGGAACTAATAAAAAAGCACTCATGTATCTATGTTATTAACAAATAACCGCCTGAGTTTGATGCCACTCACATATAAACTACATTCTTAATAATTACACTCTTAATCGTTACTTAAACTAAATATGCTGTGTGGCGAAAGAAAAGGCCGATGCTCAGCTTGTGCTTTAAACTAGTACTGGCTACAGCGCTGATTTTCAGCATCTACCTTAAGGACAGTGGCCGATTTACACATTTCCAAGGCGTAGGCTATTAACTTCCCCCCCAAACCGGTCTACAATTGTCTATTCTTAAATTAATATAATATATAGAGTCCGATTACTGGTTTGGGGCGGCGAATTGGGTGTTTTGCTATAGGATATACAAGTTTGATATTTCGTTTAATGACATCATAAAAACGTTCTACAGAAAGTACAGTTACTACAGACAGTACAGTTTTTGATTTCCATAAGATACGTAAAAATATAATTGAAACCAAATTTGCCGCCCCTACAATCTGCCGCCCTGGGCTCAAGCCTACTCAGCCTGCCGGTAAATCCGCAACCTACTGCTTAAGGATGGAAGTTCTTCTCAAACCATCCAATGTTGCGAGTAAATAGCATGAGCATGTAATCTGACCTTTCATGATGAACGCACTAAAACAACTTAGTGCTTCGATAAACTCTAGTATCTCTAGTCAGCATGGAATATCCATGAAGAATCCGTGGAGTGCACTGTTAGGCTTCAGTCTATGACGATAGTCAAAGTAAAAATTAAATATTGTACGAGTTATTTAATCGATGTATAGAGGCGATGATTCTCAATCAAAGATTTGCTCGCAAGAACCTTGCGGTATGCACAAACGGCAAGTTTTCCAATTTGGATAACTTTTAATCAATTACCGAGAACATCATACCACTGTAATATATGGTAATGAATGAAAATATGCGCTGGAAACGACTTTTTTAATGGTAACAATTAGCATATTTTCGCTGATAATTAACGGGAAATAGCCGCGGCAGGTTTTTAATCCTAACAAGAAACGTTCTATGGAATTCCTGGTAGAATGATCGGAATAGATCCATATCAAGGTATGAGAGGTAGAATGAGGGGTTTTCACTGCAGGGCGTAGGTATTCCAGATCCATTATCATGCTTTGTCATTCCAGAGTATGTATCGAAACTAATAGTAGGAGAGCCCCCTGCATGATTTCTACCCGAATCGGACTTACGGACATTATGTAAGACTTGATTGCGAATGTAGTGTAGTATCTTGACCGAAGGGTTGAAAAAAAGGCCACTTCCGGTAAATTTTTTAGGGGTTTCTACTCGGATAAGGCTTACGATTAAAATGAGTGTCAATCGATAAGGTTGAGTGCTTTAAAGAAATACCGGGTTGTCACCCCCCACCCCTGTCAGGGGCGGCGACTTCCACCCCTATGTATGACTGATAAATTTTCGTAGTTTACTACCCGGATCGAACTTACGAATCTTTTTTTATTAAACTGTAGCTTGAACCTTCCTGAAAATGAAATAATTAATTGTCCGTAAGTCTGATTCAGGTAGAAATCATGCAGTGGGCTCTTGGACTATAACAAAATCAGAGAAAAAGGAATCAAGTTCAGCCTGATTGTTTCCTAAGATGTAAAGGTGGGTCTCCACTAAAGAAAAATTGCCAACTTTTGTGTTGTCAACACGTATTGGTACATTATAAAATATGATGAATTATAAAAAAAGCTATGCATTATCAGCTTAGAATTCAAGTTATTAACTGTAATACATAACACATTGCATATATATTTTAAAGCCTTATCTACACTGTACTTACTTCAAACCAGTGATTTAATTCTCTAATCGTCCGCATTTACTTATCCCTTATTAACATAATAACTCAGTATAAAATTTGTTCCGATAACAACTACTGACTTGATACACGCTGACTTTATAATTGCCACTTAGGCAATCGTGTGTATGCAACACTATATCATTTTCTGTCTCTACACGCATTACCTGTGAGATAGAGACAGGTGATAGCATTGAAATTGTTCGAATTGCTAGGTTTACTACAATATGAGATGTTTTGATAGTGTCAGAGAACAAATGGGTGAAATTTATTATGTAGAGAGTGTCTGTGTTGCGTTTCTGAGTAGATAATTGTGAGAGATTTGGGTAACAAAGGTTAGATTTGTAAATCAGACTATTTTACTTGTATAATACCTATTTTTATGTCAGATACCGACAATTAAATCGCAGAAGATGTCTTATCACAAAACACAAATCAGTTAAGGAGTATTGTCCGATTTTATTTACTTCGGAATTTGAAAATCAAACTTTTAAAATTTATGTATTTATGAATGTGTATGCCATGACACTTTTACAAAACACAGGAACGTAAATATAATAATATTAAAAGTATATTAGTTGAGTTCGAAATATGATGTTACTAATACAAACTGTTTCATCCAAGAGTAAAAGAGGGTTACAAAAAATATGTATATTAATATTACAAAACATTATACAAATATGTTGGTTATATAAAACGAATATTCAGAATGCTCTGTTCAACCATGGTAGGTACTAATAAGGTATCGGTCACAACATCCATTTTTAATGATGATTGCGTACGTGTTGCATCCGTCGAGAATTAACACAGACTGATCGATCTTCAGCTTTAATTCAACAAGCAGCTTTTTAGCAGCTTTTCTAATGTTAACGAATTAGTTGCTTTTCGTTTACCAAAAAAGCCTTTAAATATACTAACTGCGTCGTTCAACGATTTTCGAACGCAACGCGCGGATTAGCTCAACGAACATTCAATGCGTAGTCGCTAACTGCAAACCAACTAATATAGCTGCTTTTTAAACAGGTTATCAGTTTGTAATTAGCAGTTTCATTTCGTTAACACAAAAACCGTCAACGAATCACCTCTAACTGTAGACGTTCGCGGATGCGTCTGTCTACGTGTAGAGTGGGCGATTTTCTTAGATAGCTTACCTTGTAAGAAAGGAATGCCCTTTTTATATTAATTCAGCTTTAATTAACACCAATGCATCTGCTTTATAAGACATACATAGTTTCTGCATACAGTTGCATTATTAGTCTATTCCATAGTAATACTCCTTTGTATTAGTAACAAGGCATGCGAAGTATTTACATTTCTTTATGGCTAGCCCATGTGGGAATGACAGGACATGTCACTTCGGTTAATATAATTTATTCTCATTAAAACTTAAATAGTTACTTACATGGGAATAATAAAATTAAGCATACAATTGTGTGCGGGTCGTTTAGAATATTTAAATAAAATACTTTTTAGGATTAAAACGCGATTTATTATTTATGTTATTTATCTCAATGTTTCGAGTTATTTTCAGCAAACGTGGTCACGGGCAGATTGAAAGGTGACAGCTGTCTAATTTGAATTTTCACAAAGTTGCCATACCAACGCCATCTTTTCCTACGGAGTTGTTATTTTCTTTAATTTTCTATATTGATTTATTATGACAATATTGTCTAACGTTGTCCTCTTGTTTTTATAAAGTATTATACAATATTAGTTTAAAATATTTAGGAAGCGTATTTACTTAAATAATTTACATTGTAATTAGATGACGGTCTTAGTTACAAACTGAACTCTATTAATTAATTTTATTTATGATTTTGTTTTATTACTTTTTAGTACAACTTTACTTACCTAATGGTATTTTACTTGAGTAAATACTTAGTTAACGCCATCTATTCCTACAAGTTTTTTGTTTTACAAAATGTTTGTAAGAAGCTGCAACCATTACACCATGCTCCACATGACATCTTGAAGTAATTAATTATAATAATAAAATATCAACGAATAAAAAAACGAAGGTTTGTCCTTCTGTTAATATGAAGCAAGCGACGAGAAACCACATCTCAAATGCCTGCGTCAGTCAACAAATATAGAGCCGTACCTCAGGAATGCATATCCATAGATCCACACAAATCCGGATGGATAAGCTGCAAGACTATGGTCTATCTTTTTAGATAACTTGTAAGTAAGGAATGCACTTTTTGTTAACATTCCCGCTATAATTAACACCAATGCATCTGCTGTTTAAGATATGCACAGTTTGTGCATTCAGATGAATTATTCGCCTATGCCATAGTAATACGCTTTTGTACTCGTATTAGTAAGAATGCATGAGAACTATTTACATTTAACTTATCCAATATGGCTAGTTCCTATGGGAATGATAGGACCATTACTTGACAATTATAACTTGGAAATATTTTCATTGATGTTTTTGCGTCGGAACCACAGGACAGAATTTTTCTTGTTCCGTGGTCGGAACCTTAGATGTCGAAGGATATTTTATGCGCATGTTTGTGTGTGTCTTTTAATGTTTTAGCCGGCTACCGAATTTGTGTTCGCAGTACGTAGCATACTCATTGGTTTAGATAATTATATTATAAACATACTAGCAACTCGCCCCGGCTTCGCACGGGTGCATAGTAAATGTATTATATACAAAAAAACCTATGTTACTCGCTGATAATGTAGCTTTCTATTGGTGAAAGAATTTTTTAAATCTGTTCAGTAGATCCAGAGATTACCCCCTACAACCTCATAAACTTTATAACCTTTTTAACCAGCTTTATAATAAGTAAAGATAGTATAGAATATGTTTACACAAGGTCTTTAGCTCTATTGAAAGAAATAAGGCTGAGTTAAGATGAATTGAAAAAAACCCTGAGATATATTTTCTTCAATTTTGAATAAATAAACTGGAATAAAAATTTTGAAAAAAAAAAAGGTATTCTAGTATAAAATTTTAACTCAAATTCATATAACCTGCAGTTTTATCAATTCAGCGTCAATAAATTAGTCAGTCTATAAGATCAGGTCATGTTCTTTTTCACTACATAGTATAAAATAAAGTCACTTTCTCTGTCCCTTTGTATGCTTAAATCTTTGAAACTACGCAACGGATTTTGATGCGTTTTTTTTAAATAGATAGAGTGATTGAAGAGGAAGGTTTATATGTATAATAATAACAGTTTTTCTGTAGTGTATTTAGTATCAGCATTGCACCGGTGCGAAGCCGGGGCGGGTCGCTAGTTGGGTATATATTACAAATTTTACGGGCGCCGCGCCAGGAATATCTGAACCTTTAAGTTTTCATTTCCTAGCTTTTAAAATAATTAAGATATGTCGCTTTGAAAAAAGACATCTCTTGCTGCGATGGATGATATATGTACATAGGTTCCTATCGTGGGCAGTTTATAGATAGATAGATATTTATTTACAACAAACACACGCTTATACAAAGATAACAACTATGAACAAACATCAAGGACAATTTAAAAATAAAATTAACAAATTAAAGTTTAAGAACTAAATCCTATTTTCTACAATCAAACAATCTATGCGGCAGTGTGCTGCCATGGAAAGGAAGGCTACTCAGTTTAAGTTAGGGAGTTTTCCTCTAACAATGATTTTCAGTATCTTCCTGGCTTTTGTTGCAGTTAAGATTCTTTCATCACTATCCATAGTGTAAGGTGTTAATGAAACAATTCAATGAATGAGATGGTGATTATTGGTTATAATTTTAAATTATTTCTTGAAGCGTTTGGTGAAAGTCTAAAGTGGAGACGATTTTTAAAGTCTGATGAAAACATAATATTGTATTTATTGTAATTATCGCGAGCATCATACATTACCTACATTTGGACCACGGTTGCTGGAGAGTATTCGAAAGATCGGGATAAATAATAATTCGCATTAAAATCCGGTATCCGGTATGCCGGAAGGGAAGTATTTTATTTAAAATTTAAAGAAAAAAATCAGATTTCATTACAATAACTAATAAAAAGCTAAGTTGAATAAGAATTCAACTATCGAGATTCAACGCACACTTTCGTTACTTACTCCATACAAAAATATCTATTATCGTTTACCATTTATGCCAATGTATCCCATTGTATATTAACGCTTGGCGAGGGACTCTAACTACACAATGGTGACTCAAATACGCTAAAGTACACTAATTCCCTTCGGAATCGCTTCTCCACCTGTTTTGCGGAACTGTACGAGTTTATTCTATCTAATGGTTATGCCAGCTAGGTCTTTGCCCTTTGTTGGGCGTTGTTAGTTTATCGAATAATCGACTTATCTACCCTTTAATTGACGCTTTCATTTGATGTTTTTTCTGAAAAAGAGCAACATATATTATATAACGTAGAAATTAAATTTTACTGCAATAAGTTTTTATATAAAAGTTGGTTAAAATAAAATTGTATTAATTGTCAGAGTTAAAAGTATGTAACATCAATTGAAAAGAGGTATTATCGATTCTAAGTTTATAAACAATGATAAGCGTTGTTACGAATATTAATGTCACCTAAAATGGGCCATTCCGCAGGCCAGGCTGCGGGCATTCGTTCAATTTGAATTGTTTGAGTTGCAGTAAGAATGCCTAGCTCACATAATGGACTGGAATGACCTAGGTAATGCCGGTGTTACGCCCACACTCACCTGACAGTGTTACTGGTAGGAACAATGCTTGGACAAATACATTCCTCGAAAACCGGGCATTCTGCTTGAGAAAGTGTTAGTATGAATATAAAGGAGCATTCGGAAATTAGAATAAAATTATCAATAAACTTATTTATGACGGTTTAGTTGGCGCGTTCGAGAGAAAACCAGTCGTGCGCATCGATAGGTCGTGGGTTCGAATCCCACAGGAACGACATGTTTATAATTTTCTGTAAACATGTCTTCCCCACGTCTGGTAATCTTCGGGCATTGAACGGGTGGGAGGAATATCGAAATTCGTTCCCGCTGAGAATTTTTTCAGTTCATCGATATTCCTCCCACACGTTTAATGTCCGAAATTACCAGACGTGGGCAAGACATGGTTACAGAAAATTTTAAACATGTCCTGACGGGATATAAAACCGCGACCCATCTTAGCACAAGCAATGTGCCAAACCAAACCAAACGCGCCAACGAGCCCGACTTAGTTAAAAAGTAGTTGCGCTATAATTCTCAAAAGGGATTTTGTCTCCATGTCTACTTGACTATGGTAATTACAGAATATTTGGTTCACGTATTTGAATATATCAGTCAAACTATCAGTTACCTCTGCGGTGGTCGGCACAACTCGTATCTCGTGAATATCAATTCGATGATGGAATCACGACGTCTCCGCGTCTAACGACTCTATATGCTTACCTACATTATACTTCGGTTTTACTTACATTATACAACAGTAAAGCTTTGCTATACTTCGAAAAGACCGCCTCCATGGCTCAGGGGTGAGAGCGATGCGCTTAGAACCGAGGGTCCTGGGTTCGAATCCCGGGGAAACAAGATTTAAAAAAAATGTTTCAGTCAGGCAGGGCATAGAAGGCTGATCACCTTCTTACCTTTAAAGAAAAATTATCTCTGAAATAGACATGTCCCATGCCCCACTAGGGGACTCGAGAATTCACTATATACTTCTAAAAGTTCGAATTATTTGTTAAACGATAAATTTGTGTTTTGGGTACTGTTTACTAGACAACAGTATCCAAATTTTAATAGTCTAGTCTAGCCTAGTAGTCTACATATAAATACCTCATATTATAAAGCTGAAGAGTTTGTCTGGTCGAACGCGCTAATCTCAGGAACTACTGGTTTAAATTGAAAAATATTTTAGTGTCGGATAGCCAATTTATCGACAAAGGCTATAAGATTACTCTTTATTTTCATCATCAATGAAAAATGTTGCAAAAACGAAGAAATGAATTCCTTTTGAGAGCTTCCGTTGCGTGCGCTGCGTAAACAATGATTATTAGGCAGTACGTAGTTCGCGGGACAGCTAGACTTACATAAAAATACTAAGTATTGCTAGAAAATGACTTAATTAGTATGTACTCATAGTTTATTCAGAATAACATTACTCGAATACAGCTTCAAATGGAGTATTCTTCCCATTTAGTGGAAAAGTTCGACATTGGTGCCTTCCCCTCAAGCTAGTATTAAATTCACGATACTCATCATATTCTGGAGGTAAATTAAAACTATTATTGATATTTTTTAGTTCAAATTATTAATATTAGTTTGCCTCTTATTTTTAAAATATGTGAATTCGGCGCCTGTTTACTTTTTTCATAGTAAACTTATGAGTAGATGTTCCTAGATGAAAATGGTGACAAGTGTCGAAATAAGATAAAAATAACAACAACAGTATATCTACTAGTATCGTAGTAAATTTTCTAAATTGTAAATTTTATGTCTGTCTTATTATATTTTTTAAATAAAAACTTTTTATTTATTTTTTTTATATCCATGATTTGGCATGCTTTGAGCATAATAACGTCATTTATGACTGACATTACGACGCACGGTCCCTACGTACAAAAACACATCTCAAAAACTAAGTCTATTGACATGTCGCTTTGTACGTAGGGATCGTAGTCTTTCTAGAAAGGTTCAGATTTTCCCATAAAAAAGTTTTACTTTTCCCAAAGCATAACTTTCATGTCTCAGTACGTACATACCTATTCGTCTTTAAATTGTAACAAACGCACAAACAGACTACGAATATATTGCGACTACGCTGATGTAAATGTAAATACTTAGCATACTACTTTGGTCGCTCTTGTCATTAATTAATCCCATACCTGGATGGGACAGTTACTGATTTTGAATGACAAAGTAGCTTTGAAAGGAGTAGAACAGAGTAATTGAGCTTTGGTATAGGTACATTTTTTGACAGGTTCGTTGACGTTGCTTATCGATGGATGCATATATCGGGTGGGAGAAATATCGAAATTCCGACCGGGTAACGAACCACCCTTCATATATATGAAAACCGTGAAGTGCACATTGCGCGTTTCGGTTTCAGTCTATGGATTTCCGAATGCTCGAAGTAAAAACTAGGTCGACAGCGCATCATTGACTAATGTTCTGTGGCTGAGGTATCACCTACCATCAAGTGAACCTCATGCTCGTCTGTCGATATCTAACATTAAAAAAAATGGATCACACGTTTAAATCCCGTCGTGGTGAAACTTTTTTATTTTATGTAAACAAGCTTTTTCTACGTCTCGTATTGTAAGGGTGAGAGGAATGTCAAAATTCCGATTGGGTAACGAATCTCCGTTCACAGATCGAAGAACTCTGAAGCGTTTATTGTGCGTTTCGGTTTCATTCTATAGATTTCGGAAAATTGCTATATATTGTAAAAAATAGGTCGATAGCGCAGCACTAATGTTCCGTTGCTATCTTACCATCAAAAGAACCTTGTCTATCGTTATTACCTTACCAAAATAAATTGATATACCACAAATTACGAAAATTACCAGAGCGTCTTACATCCCTATAATTTTAATTTTAACATGAAGATTAACTTTATAAGTTGCTGAGTTTTAGTAAGAAATTTTCAAAATTAAAAAAAACAATATAATCTTAATATTGTCTTTTATTAACGCGAGTATCACACATTTAAATAAAATACTGTATACCGGATTAAAACGCGATTTATTGTTTAAATTATTTATCCCGACGTTTCGGATGCTTTTCAGCAACCGTGGTCGCGGGAGACTGAAAGATGACAGTTGTCTTATATTTGAAATGTCACAAAGTTGCCATATTTAATTCAATTAAATTAAAAATAATCTATTAATTTAGGTAACACAATGTACATCTATGAACGTCAATAAAAAATAATACATATTAAATTACTAATATTACTAATATTAAATGCTTCTAATTTTACATTTACTACCAGTTCACAAATCAAAGGCGTAGAGCGGACGAGAAGAACTGGCAAGAAACTCGCCGCCACTCTTTTTAATCGCCAAGTTTTTGTTTTACAATCTTTACATATTAACGCCATCTATTCCTACGGAGTTGATATTTACTGTAATTTTCTATATTATGACAATATTGACTAACGGTGTCCTCTTGTTTTTTAGTATGTTTGATTTTATAAAGCCCCAAATCAAACATACTAAAAAACAAGAGGACACCGTTAGTCAATATTGTCATAATATAGAAAATTACAGTAAATATCAACTCCGTAGGAATAGATGGCGTTAATATGTAAAGATTGTAAAACAAAAACTTGGCGATTAAAAAGAGTGGCGGCGAGTTTCTTGCCAGTTCTTCTCGTCCGCTCTACGCCCTTGATTTGTGAACTGGTAGTAAATGTAAAATTAGAAGCATTTAATATTAGTAATATTAGTAATTTAATATGTATTATTTTTTATTGACGTTCATAGATGTACATTGTGTTACCTAAATTAATAGATTATTTTTAATTTAATTGAATTAAATATGGCAACTTTGTGACATTTCAAATATAAGACAACTGTCATCTTTCAGTCTCCCGCGACCACGGTTGCTGAAAAGCATCCGAAACGTCGGGATAAATAATTTAAACAATAAATCGCGTTTTAATCCGGTATACAGTATTTTATTTCAATATAATCTTACATACATATACATCGACCTTTGATGCTCCTTAGATTTCATCCCAAGACTTCTTTTCCAACCATTAGATATAGTATTACTAATTTATTCGATAAATCGAAAAACGTCTTTTGACCTGTAATGAGTATAAAAACATGTTTTTTTCCGCATGAAAACCCACAAGTCTGATGTATTTTTATTTATGTTTTGAATATATTAAAATTCGCTGCAAAAGGTATTTCTCATAACAAACATTTAATTACCATACGTATCTAACATTGGTTCCACTATACATTAACAGTAACTATCTTTTTTATACATCACGATAAAGTAAACGTACAAAAAATTGTTTTTCCTGGAAATCGTGTTTATAAGTTTCAACTTCCATGAACAAACATTATCAAGGAATTTTAGCTTAATGATGATAGTACTTCTAACGACATTTTGAACATTTTGCAAGTCGTCATTAGCGCCTTGAGGGTATAAAAAATTCATTGTTATGTTTTAATATAAGCTGCGTAGCGTCTAAGCTATTTTAATTAAAATAATATAAGAAACTAACACAGTTACATCCGAACCTTTTTTGCTTGTAGTAATTAATAGTTCAAGTATTTACGGAGTACTAAAATGAACATAATAATTTACATTAATTAACGCGCGAAAAAAACTGCCAAGTACTGTTACGTGAAACGTGCGACAGCGCACGCGCAACGTTCTAATTTTAAAGCAGTGATTGCTATTGGCTGGTTGAAGTTGGAGGGATTTGCTAAGTGGCTGAGTGAATGCGCGAAATGGCCATTGTCCGGCGAATGTAATCAATCAGGAGACGACATTTTACTGGGGTAGATGATTAATAGAGAACAAATTACACTGTCTTGTAAATTTTATTACTTTGAAATATAATATTACTTGAAAAATAATATAATAAAAGATCTTCAACGTGGGTTAGGAGTAAGATGTGTGATAGATTCAAAAATCTTTGTTGTTTTATAGGTACTTATAGGTTTAAGGGGAAATACATAATATGGTTTCATTTTTATTTAATGCATTAGATTGATTTATTATTTTTAATCTTAAGTAAACGCAGTAGAAGTAGAATTTCATTTAAAGGAAGAAATCGTTAAACAAATTAAAATATCATTTATTCATTTTCTAATCTAATTAACTATAAAATGCCATGCAATTCTTTGAATTATAGCAAATACGAACTCCATAGAAATTGATGAAACGCGTTTTTACTTTGAAATTCCAATTCAGACAGCTGTTAACTTTCAGTCTGCTCGTGACCACGCTTTATTGTAAAGCACTCGAAACATCGAGCGATAAATAATTGCATTTAATTCTGTAATATATTTTGTTAGATATCGACCGACGAGCATGAGGTTCACTTGATGATAGGTGAGACCCCAGCCACAGAACATCAGACAATGATGCGCTGTCAACCTACTTTTTTACTTCGAGCATTCGGAAGTCCATAGACTGAGACCGAAACGTACAATGTGCACTTCACGATTTTTCCATCTATGAACGGAGGTTCGTAACGTGGTACGATATTCCTACCACTCGTTTAAAGGCCTAGCATGATAACCACGACAAAATTTTGTCGACTGTTTTCTCGTGTTTTAATCATCTCTTTGTCTTCCGGGTCTATCGTGACACTTACACTTAAAACTCGACTTCTAATGCCAAAAGTAGACATATTTGTCGATCGAGATATCATGTCTATCAAAGTTGTCGATGTCAAGATATAATATATCGAGATATCTTATATTTTAGTTTGTATTCACTCGTCTGCGAGATATTGCGTGATGGTCATGCTAGGCGGGTAGATTTGGGGAAGACATGTTTATAGAAAATTATAAGCGACGCGGGTTTTACATGAGCCTAGCGTAGGGGTTCACTTTGTTATGAACTTAGTTCTAAAACTTAATAATAAATATATATATTTTTTTTAATTGGGCTTCCGATGTTTGCAAAACATCCCGATGATTTGCGAGCAACGTAACATGCAAACTATTATCGTATAATAAATTATCATTTGCATAGAATAATATATATAATTGCGGTGTAGGTGTCAGTCGTCACGATATTTATAGTATGTTGTGATAAGTGGCGTCTATGATAATTAGGGTCAAAGAACCGCAACGCCTGTGTTTACATGTTCCGGACACTACCCACAGGAAGCATATAAAATAAATATCATTATTTTATTCTAAACAAAAGGTGTGTTAGCATCCGTTCCGCTTGATCAGAGTGACTTTTCGATTGGCTATGGATTGTCGGTTAGAGTAAACAAATTACAAAAAAACTACTAACTCTACCGGATATTGACTTAAGGGTGTTGCTATACTCGTACTATAATTAGCGATAAAAGCTTATATTAGGGTAATTTATTTATGTTTTATGCGTTACTGGTAACTTTGAAAATTAAGTATTTTAAAGTCTTAAGGAAATGTGCTTAATATTCTAAAAAATTCCTTAGCAAAATATAGATTTAAAAATTTACAAGTCTTGAATGGGAGAAGGAAGCCATTAGTATAGTATCCTTAGAATGGAACAGCAGTTCTGTGGAAGTTTGAAACCCCATGCTTGAATATTCAACATGCGTCCACTTCTGCTAAACCTTCTGATTTACTCCTAGCTAAAGTTTGACGAACCTGACTTGAAGTTTACTTTTTTAGTTTATTTTTAGCCATGCGATAGGCGTATTTTTTACTTGAAACATTCAGAAATCCATATACTGAAGCCGAAACGTGTAATATGCATATGTTTTTTCCATTAACGAACGGATTGTTTATTATTCATATATTCTTTTATTTTATTGCTCCAGTTGATACTGAGCAGTCGCTGAAAATCAGCTACTCCAATTATGAGACAAATTTTGTGTTGACTCTTTTATTTACGTCAGTACATAGTATCAACTACATATTATGCATCTATTAAATTGTGTATTTACAAGTGAATATTGATTGAGGACTTTAAAAATGGCATTAGGTAATGATATTCCTGATCATTTTTAACTTATCAAACATTTACATAATTTATCAAACATTTCTCGAATTAAAATTACATCGTCTTCTTTATGGCTGCAATAATTATAGTATAGGATACAAACTACATATAGAATTACAAACCATATTATAAACAATTACCTCGCCCTTACCTAATGTATCCTTCACCCTGGTATTAGAATATGCAAATTTAAGTGCAATAAGTATATTCTAATTATATTTATAGGTATCAGATAAACACTAGTCATTCCCCTGGATAGGGCCTAATTACGAAGCTAAGTCATCATCGTACATAGAGTGCTTGTGCGGCGGATAAACAACGAAATAGTCAAAGTATATAGTGGCTACTTTTGTAAATGTTAGATAATTTTTTAACTAGACTATAATATAATATCTTTTGTTTTTTAAAAAAAAATGCTTTATTTTTAGGATGCTGTTTGCTACTGCCACGTTTCTGTAGTGCCTCAGAAATGTTCGCTGAAGCCCATACTGATGACTTTTAGGCAGTACAGCGCCAGAAAACAGCATCTCTGTTAAGGTAAGTGGCAGTCGTAATAGCATCCTACAGACGGTGGCCGAAAATTATGCGGCTCCTATCATGAGGTACTTTGTGTACTCTTGTCGGCAAATCGGCGAGTGTACGCATAGACTGCCTCTTGGTTTTTTCATAGTTTTTATAGATAGATTTACGTACTAACATTAGAATTAAGCTATTACTAATAATTTATGGATCCTTGTTATCTGATAAATAAATTAAATAATAATAATAATTTATGGTTCAGATCTCTAAATAAATATAAGTGAATAAGTCTACTAGGCTATTTTCCGAAAGACCTAAAATAAATAATTCTGTAACATGTCAGTAAATCGCTTGGCTAACAAGAGACGGCACGTCACCGTGACTGTACGATTTCAGTGAATACGGTTAATGCCTAGCTTTGATTAGGATCCTTCTGCACGCGCCTATGTGCATTCACTTTGGAATTTAAAATTAAATATAATGAAATATATAATATGATTTATTCACTGTCACAAATTACTACATATTTAATGTGAAACTGACTGTGAAAAGGCAGAGGACTCTACATATGTAGAGTTTTGTTACAATATTTATCACGCTGATTTTCAGCCTCTGTCACTCTTTATAATAAAAATAGACGTTGGTTTTGCTTAATTACAAAAATAATGTAATATTTCATAAAATATATACGTATAAGTATACAATAATACATTCGTGAGACAATTTCAAGATTATTTCTTACAATATTTCGGGTTACACTAATAATAATTATTATTAGTGTAACCCATTCAAAGGAGTTTTTAGGTGAAATAATTGCAAAGTGATTCGTTTAGTTGAAAGAAATATGAGGTTTGTTCAATGGGAATAATTTAAGTAAGTATTTTCGTTCTGAAATGCAATTGAGGAGTTTTAAAAGTACCATGTATACATATTTAGTTGGATGTGATGTTTTATAGCAATATTGTATTAAATTTGACGGGCTCGTTGTCGCGTTCGGTAGAACACCTGCCGTGCGCATCGATGGGTCGTGGGTTCGAATCCCACCGGGAGCACATGCTTATAATTTTCTGTAAGCATGTTTTCCCCACGTCTGGTAACTTCGGGCATTGATCGGGTGGGAGGAATATCTAAATTCCGACCGGGTAACGAACCACCGTTCATAGATGGAAAAACCGTGAAGTGCATATTGCACGTTTCGGTTTCAGTCTATGGATTTCCAAATGCTCGAAGTAAAAAATTAGGTCGACAGCGCATCGTTGACTGATGTTCTGAGGCTGAGGTATCACCTACCATCAAGTGAACCTCATGCTCGTCTGTCGATATCTGACATAAAAAAAAAAAAAAAAAACTTTCTGGATCAGCTTAATCATCAAGAATACACCCACAAAAAGTCATAAAAATCTGAACCGATTTTGGATGAGTTTAGGGACATACACACGTACATAAAATATTTTTATATAAATATTATAAAGACAATAAATTATAAATAGTTACAACTATTATAGGTACAAAAGTATTGTAAGCGCGTACTTAACAAATGGCACTTGTCTCGCGGAGGCGGCATTTATCAGTGCTCAGCTTACTGTCACTGAGAAATCACGGACAAGCTGCGACTAATGTAATCCATGTAGACAGCTTTTAATTGAATTCCTACACAGGTGACGTAGACAATCGTTCAGACTCCGTCATTGAGACATGCATTTGATTGATCTTTAAAATACATTAGGTCAGTCATCTAAATTCAAATAGGTATATCGTAAGTATGGTTATATTTATGTTTAATCATAAATTATGTTAACATGTTGAATATTATTTTTATATGGTTTTTTTTTGGAAAAAATCATAATCAATACCGCGATTGCAAATTTGAACAATAAGAAAAATGGGTTTGAAATTTGTGAAGATCAAACTGGATTAGGTACTATTAACATTTCAAACTGGTGCGGTGGTAACTTTGAAAAAAAAACTCAAAAATACTCATATAAGTTGAATTTGAAAAATAATAATAATATAGGCATTAAGTCATAAAGTTTCTAAAACCTTTATACGATCGAATCATTGAGGTTTTTTATAGGTCGGCGTGCTTCACCTTAGAATCCATCACCACTTAGAACAAGGTGCGATACTGATCTCTACTGATCTTTTACTGAAAACCGGCGCTCCGTCGACAAAAAATTGTTGTCGGAGCTTATGCTGAGTGTGTTTCCCTTCCACATGGCTAGTGTATTTAATCTTTAAGCATTATAATTTAATTTTTATATGTGGAATAAATGTTTGAGTTTGAGTTTGATCAATCGCTTACCTATCATAAAAAAGCTGGGAAAGTACGAGCCGGACCGAGAGTATCCTTTACTTGTGCTACAGGACATTGAACCATGCCAAATTTTACGATTCTAGGTCAACGGAAAGTACCCAATAGGTTTTGATTTCCTTTGAGTCAAAATATGAGGCATTATCGGAGCATAAAAGGACCGTATCTTTTGATTGAGTTGTTTCAGAACTTTGATTTTTTCATTGTTTCAGGGATTGCAGAACTGAGTTATTACAAACGGACAGACCGACAAAAACAGACAGATAAACGGACAACGAAGTGATCCTATAAGGATTTAATTTTTGGTACGGAGTACGGAACATTAAAAAATACACGACTTATAATATCTACAATATTTTTAAGCATTATTTTCTGCCATATATGAGTATCTCCATATCACTTGTGCAGTTATCACTACCCAGTAGCAGTTTCTTAGCCACGCCTTACAACCAGTTAATCGTTTGAATTAATTCTATAATCCAATAATTAGTATAGCAGCATGGGTGATAAATCAAGAATCAAATAAAACATAACCCACGCGATTAAGGTGTGATTGTGTTACACAAAATATCTTATTTGTAAAACATTTTTGGCTATTAATTTGCCTATTTACAACTTCGCTATGTACTGAGCGATGTCACGTCTCGTCATTTTAAACATCGCCTACCACCGCCCATCTTGTATCGCTAGCGCAAGCGACCGGAGTAACACTGTTTGTCCCTGCTTTGTTTTTATTTATTTTTTCATTGTTTAGTTCCATCATGTAGATTTACTTTCTTTATGAAAATTGTGAATTTTCCGAATTGTATTGAGTGTGGAGTCGTTAGAGATATCCTACACATTTTGATGGAATGTGTACGAAATCATGATACTAGAATGTCTACAATCGGCAATAGTAACTATTCTGTCGGCTTCGTGACCAGCATTTTGACTTTTCCTATGTCAAGGGTGGATCGTATGCTGGCCAGGATTGCAGATATAGGTTTAAGAAAATGTTGATGTCATATGTGTACTTTACAGTGCAATGTTATCGTTTAGCGATATGGCACTCTTTAATTAAAACAAAATTAATGATTAAAAATAAAGAAGACCGATTCAATCGATTTTGATGTTATTTCATTACAATTTAAAAAGGGTCTATGGTAAATCGAGAAATCTCTTGATTTAGGTACTTAATAAAAAGCGCTCGACCGTTTTACCCAAATCCTCGTCTTAACTGGCTGGTTAATCTTCTGTCGAAACGTCTTAAAAGCCGGACAGGCTTTTTTGGATTTTAAGATCCGGCAACCATATTATCCTCACGTAAGCGATTTATTTCTGAGTGAGAGTAAAAAATCTATGGACCGATATTTAAATGGCGGGTTAGGCGGTTATATAAGTGTATAATTAATTAATTATTAATTAAAGATATCACTAGGCAAATGAAGCGGTCGGTTACACCCAGTAGTATTATAATAAATATTAATAAGCAATAAATCTTCATGCTCTTTAATTTGCGTGTTAATTAACTATAATTCGATTCAATTTCAATGAAAATTATTAACAAGGAAGTGGTTTTTTATTTAAATTAAGTGGAGGCGTACCTCGTTCGATATTAAATAGATTTATAATAATTTATAGGTGTTTATTGTTATGGGCGTTGGACTGTAATAAAAATAATTGAGAAGATATATGGTGTAATAAAGGTTATGATAATTACAGGAACACTGTGTGTAAATCAATAATTAATCAGTGTAGTTGCTGAGGAAACGGTTATTCAATTAGTTTGCATTAGGTAATATTATTTTATTTAATCGGTTCCTAAAATACTTTTGTTTCGACATTACAACACGGTTTCATGGATTCGATTCCCATCGAAGAATCAATATATACACTATATAACTTGAACAATAAATCAGAAATCAGTGGCATAGTCGTGGAAACTAGGGGAATTTCCTTTAGCTTATTGCCGTTTTGGGTGGTACACTTACCATGCGTTTCGATGGGATGCAGGTTCTAATCCCGCCGGCTTGGCGATGTTCATAATCTATACTTATCTATATCTATTACTTATTTACTTATAATACTCGTATTATAAAGAAGAAAGATTTGTATTTTTGTATGTTATGAATAAACTCAAAAACTACTGGGCCGATTTTTAAAATTATTTTACCAATAGAAAGGCTATTTTTGTGTTTAGTACATCTACATTGCACCCGTGTGAAGCCGGGACACAGTCGGGATGCTAGTCATCGATACACATGTTTCCCCTTTCTTTGTCTTTTCTGCACTCCTATTCATCCGATTATGATAAAACTTTGGTGAGTTGTTCTGCATTCGGGCGCAAAGGTCCCTAATCCAAAAAAAATACTTGACATGACACTGCAATGCACGCTGGGTGCAGCTAATATTTAATACTAATATAATATTATAAAGAGGAAAAGTATGATTTTTGGTTTGTTACGATTGAAGCCGGGCGTGTTACTAACATTTAATATAATGAAGAAAAGGTATTTTTTTACCTTTCTCAAAATAGCTTAATAAAGTATTAACCATATCTTTATGCAGTTTTTATTGAAAGAACTTACGCCCAAATCTGGAACAAGTAAGGAGACAGGAATTACACTTATCTTATCTTTGAATCTCATCTACCTGATGTTACACAAGTATCGACAATTAAGGATATATGGACGCTGTTAAGCAATACAGTGTCAACCCACACGGTTGCCATTTTGAGAAAATTGAGTTTGAAGTTTTAATTAGGTTTTAGTAAATTTATTTTAAAAAATAACAGAAATAATAGATTTTATTGAAATTATTATTATTACACTAAATGTATATCGTTTTTCTTGGTAGCAGAGTAATAGAATTTAGTACACTATTGTTCAATATTCTAAACATGTTAGGGTTTCGTACCCACAAGTTTTTTCAATATTTTTGCTATTAAATCGACGACATTATAAAATTCATATATCTCTTTTGAAGTATATACTCCAGCTCATAAGGAAGCCATTGGTTTCAAAATTTATATTTTTGTCAGTTTGTGGGTTGACACTGTACCTATTGCTTAACACCGTCCATATTTGCAAAAAGTAATTAGATCGAGACCTCCTGCGGTGACTGGGACTACTTGCATGTTTCTTCCTATTTAGAAGAATTAAATTTCTACTTGTAATGGCACACACTTAATCGCATTTATTCCGCCTTCATATTTATTTATAATTTACCAAAATTACATACAATTTATAAACATAAATGAAAATATATAATACCATTAAGATATCTCGCGGACCAGTAAAACAAACTACAAACTAAGATACATATAAGATATCTCGATATATGTATTTATAAACTTGTCACATCGAAATCGAATATCAAAAAGAGAGAAAAAACATCATATTATAGAGCTGCACGTGAATTCGCATGTTGAATTTTTCTTAAATTTTTACTTTAATTACCATCTTTATAATTCAGTTACTTTTATTAATTTAGATATATTGAAAGGTATTGTAACTTTAAGGAATACATATTGAATGCAAGAAATTGTTAAAGAATAATTCTAGTTACCTACTATATTGAAATATCTTGGACACTGCGTGCCCGATACACCCTTGACGGTTTTTTGCGCCATCAATTTATTGCCTGATTGAGTTTAATAATAAATATATATTTATGAGTTTAATGCTATTGTATTAAATTATATTTATATCGATATAATCGACATATCGCCAGTCCCTACGCACAAAGGGAAATAACAAAAAGTAAAGTTTACGGTAGGGTTATTCACAATCATACAAAAACTTTGCGTACCTATATATCAAGCTTTCTACTATTTCGGTTTAAAGATTAAAGATTATTTATTCCCATAATGACATACATCGCTTACATGAGAATATTACAAAATTATATAATTTTATTAACCCGGTGCGGGTATTTCTAAAAATATTTACTAAGATGCGACGCGAGCTCACTCAATACAGTGTGGTCCAAGTGACAAACATTTCCTAATATATTTAATTTGTTACAAAATATTCTAGTAATTGTTATTAAAATTATAATATTTTTTTTTTTTATTTATGTATAAAAATATACTTTAATCTAAAATATAGGTTTTAAGTTTGGATTTAAAAATATTCAGTGAGGTCGCATCTCTTATACTTTTTGGAAGTTTATTATATAGTTGTATATTATCTATTGTTATCTATTTTATACAAAGATTCAAATCGGAAACTCCCGAAGAATACCGATGCTCAATCCTATCGGATTTGTGAATAACATTTTCATATCCGATAGAATATGAAACACTTTAATCGGGAGAGCGTACCTATACACGGAACGATTTCGAATGATCGTGAATAACCTAACGTAGGGTCATTATCATAGGAGAGCAAAATTAAGGGTAAACTCGATCTACATATATTTCTTTGAACTCATATTTAGAATTAAAAATATCCTTCTTGAAGCTTAGATTAAAACAACACTTTTCCTGTGTATTTTTTTTAAATCTATATAAGAAATTTTCTTGCCGGTCTCTTATATATCATATAAAAAAAAATCTGTTACGGTTTTTGGTATTGTACTCCTCGTATAGGTATGATAATAGGTCGTTAACTATATTTCATACCGCTAGGTGATTAGGGTGTCCCTCCATCCAGAATATTTGTTTAATAAAAAATAGAAAATGAGACCAAATCATGGTCTCATTTTCTTCACTAGTATAGCCGTACGAAGCCGGGTCGGCAGCTATTAATCTCATACTATATATGTAAATACATAAATATAAATAGTAAGTAATTACGACAGACATATTATCGATATATGAGCATAAGGGTCGATTGATAGATCCGGCGGGGATCGTATTAACCATAGATACCATAAGATCGGCTCATCGAAATGCCATTTTTTTCCCTCAAGGTTTAAAAACTGGCAATACAATAATAATATAGAATTGAATAGCACGATACGGTCATCGTATATTAAATGCGAGGAAGTATACAATTATTCGAGGCGCGTCAACGAACATTCAAACACATTTACACACAATATATTTTGTAATAAGTACACGGGGAGATGTCGACGACATGATAGCACTGAGAGTTAGAACTTCGGACTTTAGGAGGTTTAAAATTCGAATTTGTAAGAAATGAGGACATTTTGAAGAAGCGTTTATACATTTGGGAAATTTTACATGAAATGAACTGTATACGTAAGTAACAAGAAAAGAAATTAGGTATCCGCAAAAATTCTAGTATCTGACTAATTTAATCTAATAATAATTCTAGTAGCTTAAAAGGCAAATAGCCAGATTTAGATGACTGGAGGCCTAGGGGCAACAAAGGAGTGGAGGCCCCCTGGCCCCAAATTATTTTCCAAATAAAAAGATCAATTTTCGAAGTAAAACTTTTATACGTACGCTGGGAAGTAAACTGGTGTATGGTGGAGTATTCATCTGAAACATCAATGTTTGCGGTAACAATGTACTATTTGTAAAAAACGAAAAAAGCGTCGTATTTTTTTTTAATTCAAGAAAATGAAATAGTGAATGAATAAAACACCCATTAGCATTTAAAAAAATGCTTATTTATATATGTTATTTTCTTAACAGTAAGCTATAAATACCGATGGCACATTCTGGAGGAGGCTTTTACCGCGAATAGCGGTCCTTACATAAAATAGTTTTTCTACTTTTCTACATTCTCTTTAAGATTTAAAACGCTACTAACAAAAACTGTAATGTACTGTTATGAGTCAAATTTTAAATATCTGAAATACAATATTATGCAGCAGCGCAAGGTTTATTTAATTGTAAAATGTCTTAAGTTCTCACATTAAGTAAAAGGCCCTGATACATAACATACTTGATACAATCTTAGTGTCAGATAAGTATCTGATATGCTAACACACTGGGCGTTTACAATCGCTTACTTCCACCTTCGTTACAAAGCTCAACATTTTATTGTGTGGGTAATTCTTGCAATGTATGCCTATTTTATCTGTGGTACCGAGAATATTAACTGTCACAGATTATAATATAAAATGTTCGGGTACATTTTTAATTTAAGATTTATAAATCATTTTCGTTTTGAAAGGAATCTATGTATGTAGTGTTACGCAATACGTATATAATAATATGTTTGAGTGTTAGAGCGTTACCGCGCCATGTCTTGGTTGATTGAGAAGAAAGAGAGTACCTAAATTGTCATTGATAATAATTCATATTTAGGGTTATTAATTAATCAACTATATTATTATTTATATGTAGTGTAATATGTTTTCTATTTATATAATTTATATACAAATACTTTATCAATACTCTTGCTAGTAATCTAACTGGTAAATAGTTCTCTGTGTTTCTAGTTTGTATACAGATGACTGTACCATATTATATACCTAACTTTTTTTACGATTAAAATAGACAAAGGATTATATGATTAAATCAAGAAATATATTTTTTGCAAAGTTACCTGCCTTGGGCCAAATAATATTCACGATAAAACGGAACAAATACGTTACGAGCCAGATGGATAGACGGACAGTTAACGAGATATATTCATAACAAAGCTGTCGTGACTGACATTTCGCAATAACTGAATTTTGTAAAGTACATTCGGAGCAGGGTTGCCACTTCAACGTTTTATCTTGCAATATACGGGCTTTTATTAAACGTCAATATGATTGAGAAGGATTTGATTGAAGTGCTTTGTGAAGCTCGATATATTGCTCAGAATATTACCTAAACATCAGTGGCGAAGGGTAAAAATGAATATTTTTACCCTTTAGAATTAAAGGTAAGCCGTTTAAAATTAACCTCACAGTGCTGCATTTAAATCTTTCATACAGTGCGAGGAAGAACCAAAGTTATCCATCACCTTCAATGTTTTAGTGAAAGCTAAAAGAAGCTGGGCTATTTAGAAAAAATAATTGTTATATATATTAGATGTGGACAGGCGAGCGTGAGCTTCACTTGATGGCTATAGAACGTCGATCAACGATACGCTGTAGACCTTTTCTTTACTATGAACATTCATATTTCGTAGCCTGAATAGTTCATGGTTTTGGTTCATATTTTAATGCAATTCAGTATTTATAAAAAAGTGAATTCAGATCCATTGCATTCTAAGGCAGAGACAAGGCATTTTTTTTACAGGCGAGTAAAAAAGTCAAAGTTCTGCCCACCGAAATATTTTTTCAATCTTGTTTCACCAGGAAAACCAGAACTTCCGTAAACGCATCGCACAGCGCACTTATCACTGATTCTGAGGCATTCAAATACAATAAAAATACAGCATTTGTGCGAAACCCTAAAATATTCTATGAATGAAATTTGCTATAAGCGTATAATTGAGTTAGCCGGAGCGGTCGTGATGTTAAATAATTCATAGCTGTCTTGAGGTTTTTAAATACTGACTGAAAGTTTAATCTACTCAACGAACTATTTTGATTTATCGCAAATAATATTTATACATGTTTTTTTTATTGTGGTAACCGTAACATAATACGGGAATTTTGACGGGCTCGTTGGCGCGTTTGGTAGATTACCTGCCGTGCGCTCCAATCGATGGGTCGTGGGTTCGAATCCCACTGGGAAGACATATCCCAATGGGTTCCGTTTTTGGTATGGAGTAGGGAACCCTAAAAATGAAATAAAAATAAATTTAAAATTTTTCATTCATATAATATTGTAGACCTAGCCTATATAATGTTGCTAGTTAACATTAGTAGTAATTTTGAAATAACTACCGCTAGAATAAATTGAAATTACCGTTTTCTAAATTATATAGCTAGTGCGTTATATTATTGTTAGGATTGAACTAAGCATCATAATTCCCAATCAAGGGTCCAGGCTGCATGTGATTAAATAATTTTGCATACTTGATAACCTTCTGAAATATATCTTCCTTTTAAAAGCTTCCTCGGCTTTTGTAATCAAGAGTTCGAGAGTTGGATATTTAGTATTTACAATTTCTTGGTCAGTTATTTTTTTAATGTTAGATATCGACAGACGAGCATGAGGTTTACTTGATGGTAGGTGCCTCAGCCACAGAACATCAGTCAATGATGCGCTGTCGACCTACTTTTTACTTCGAGCATTCGGAAATCCATAGACTGAAACCGAAACGCGCAACTTACGGTTTTTCCATCTATGAACTGTGGTTCGTTACCCGGTCGGAATTTCGATATTTCTCCCACCTGATCAATGCCCGAAGTTACCAGAGGTGGGGAAAACATGCTTACAGAAAAATATAAACATGTTGTTCTGGTGGGATTCGAACCCACGACCTTTCGATGCGCACGTCAGATGTTCTACCCACGCGCCGACGAGCCTGTCAAAATTTTTGATTGGCAGGTTCGTGGATTTGATGTACTTTTAATATTCCTTGATGAATTAACTCCCCGTGGTATTTTAAAGATACGTGACATTTTAGTTTATGCATTTGGAAAACGCATTCAGTTTATAAAACACAGTCATATTATGAACTCTTCTTTTCTAATGCGGAATGATAAATAATATTACACATCCGGTCTGACTCTCTAGTAATTTTTGTCACTTTAATTAAAAACAAAAACGATTAAGATCACAAACAGTAGTTTCGAAGGATACTGCTTTAAAATATCCTAAAGAAGTAGATTTAAAAAAAGAACGAACTGAAAGCTGTTAGCAGTAATTTATTTTCATTTTATATTATGTTGACAGGGTGTTTTGCACCGGGCGTTATGTGATACAAGTAATACACTTTATAGTAGATGATTAATGACGTTTGGAAATTGTGTTGCCATATACTGACGGTTCAATACTGCCACTATTTAATTCATATGTTGTTCAACGTTGTTTTAAAACGAATACTTATAGGGATGAAATCTTTCTTCGAATTCTAATAGTTCCTATGTCCGTCTACATTGGACCAGAGATTTCCTCCCACTGTAAACAATATGGTAGGTGACCTTACATCGCCTATTATAAGGTACTTTGGCGCACACTCGTCGGATCAGATCGGCTGGTGTACGCCTAGATCGCTTCATAAGTTTTTACTTATAATAATTATTATACACACACTAGTTTGTATTTGTATTTAATATATAAAATATGTTCAGTCTGTCTATTAACCCTACAGTGGTCGCGCACCTAAAAGTAACAGGAGTGGTCGCGCGGGCTACATACGTAGTCCAATTTCAAATTGAAATAAAAAATTATCCAAACAGAATCTTTTTATTATTCATATGAAAATATTATCTCTAGAGTATTTTTAATTAAATATTATCAACAAAACCCAATCACAACCTTTGTGTTACAAATAACCAACAAATATAAAAAACCTCTCTAAATTGGCGTAAAAATCAAATGTTGGCTTCCAATTGCGATTACAAAAAAACTAACGCTAGAAACTAATTTCTTAATTATATTTGCTGCACAGGATAGATAGATTATCTTCAAATGGCCCCCATATACAAACTTATTGCACGCGGTGCACATCTTTCGAGTGGTTTTACTGCGCGTGCTTGTACAGTCATGACAACGGCACATAACGTTACTGGATGTTGCTGCCGAGGTAGTTGGTTGGGTTTCTGTATCTATATAGCTAAAAAGTCTTTTATCTTGATGTTAAGAATTCTTGGTAAATATTTTTTTTCAATAGGTACTCTTGTTAGCTGGTGGAATCCATTTTAAGTATAATTTCTGGTTTTCGAACTTCTCCTGTATCAGCATTAATTTTTTGTCTCGTACTTCATTTAGAAGAGCTTTTTTGACCATAATGTATCTTCACCTCCTATGTAAGTCAGTGCGACGACGTCGGTGTGGCGGCTCTTCAGCTTCAGAGTTTTCATCAAACCCCTCACCAGGGTTCATCTGCTCCTTTGTGCTCCTGCTCAGGTTCAAATTCATGGTCCTGCTCTTCTAAATGATCAACCTCCTCGTCAGAAACTCAGACAGAGTTGACTCAGCTTCATAAGCTTCGCTTTTATTAGTAACTTCAGCTAGAGATGCCTCAAGCTATACGATTAGACGATTATCCATTTTTATTCTAAAAACATAAAGTGATTTTATGTAACAACAATTTCACATTAATAAATAAAGTTTAAAAAAGGTATTTTAAGTTAATTTTATCATAAAATAAATAAAAACAATAAAAACGATATGTCAAAAATACTTACGTAATCGGTCGCGCGGGCTACATATGTAGTCCAGGCACTTTGCGGAACTCCTGTGACTCTCTCTCGCGCGACTTGTGCCTGTGCTGCTCTGAGGGCGTCTCTCAAACATTCATTTGAAAGTACCTGGCGGCTGGAGAGGCTAACACGAACCGATTTTTAGATATTATTGATTTTGTACGGGTGGACTACATATGTAGCCCGCGCGACCACTGTAGGGTTAAAAGGCTTGTCCAGATTTTTGCAAAATACTACGTTTTGGTATAAATAAACAACTTTTGACGGGCTCGTTGGCGTGTTCGGTAGAAAACCTGCCGTGCACATCTATGGGTCGTGGGTTCGAATCCCACCGGGACCGTGAAGTGCACATTGCGCGTTTCGGTTTCAGTCTATGGATTTCCGAATGCTCGAAGTAAAATTAAGTCGACAGCGCATCATTGACTGATGTTCAGTGGCTGAGGTATCTACCATCCATCAAGTGACCTCATGCTCGTCTGTCGATATATAACATAAAAAAAACCCTTAACCATATTGAATATAGTTTAAAAAATCCTTAAACAAAAGCTCGTGTATATGATGACGTAAAACATCACCTTAACTTTCTACTAATTAATCAATGGCAATATAAACAATGTAATGTCGCATTATAAATATCATGCATTTAGCCGGACGTTCTCGGAGCCACGCTGGGATGTCGTCGTTGATTAAGCGATGTCATTAATGACCGTTGTTAAGTATTAGATACAAGTTTCGTTGTATTGCTTGAGGCAACTCTAACTTTAAAAATACCAGGATTGAAAACCAGGTTTTATTAAATACTTGAAAGTATTTGGCAGTATTTACTTCGGGTGAGTCCAGCGTGCTCCGAACTCACTATATGAAAAATACTTGCATAGGAAAACGATCCGTATTAGATTAAGATTAAGGAGCACAGTCGTATTTGCAAAAAAAGGTATACAATCAATTCAATACTTTTTAGTGTACACTTTACAAATAACTACTTTAGAGAAGTATATAATATTGCAGCGATTGTTTCTAGGCATATCATAAATATAATTTTAAAAGCTTATATAGATATATAGATTATATTTTAATATAATACATCTTTTTTTAATAGTGTAGTTTTACCTAAAATATAAAGATTTTGTCTACTAGAGCTATCAAAGATACACCAGCCCAATGTAACTAAGGCACTTAAGACTGTTTTTAAAACAAGAGCTAAGTATATTTTTTAACACATTTATTCAAAAAGAGCTAGTTGGTTCCCTATAAGCAGGGACCAAAATAGCTTTTTAATTCCTAAGGAGTTAAAGTGATTTGAATTTGAAATGTGGATATTGGTAGTAAATGTTCCAACCGTGAACCGTGTTCTGATCGTGAACATTGTATGAAAACGTTATATTATATTATATTCTTTATAGTACCAAAAAATTAAAAAAAAATGTTAACAAATATAACTAATCTAGACAAGTACATATTGGTGGCCTTATCGCTAGGCAGCGATTTCTTCCAGGCAAATATATATAATAGGAAACAATAATATATTAGTTAGGTAGGGCAGCGATTATAGGCACATACAAATTAAAATAAAACATAATTATTATATAAACTAAACTAAAGAGTACATACTAAAATGTCAACAATGCCAACAAATGAAAAACAATTATAGTCCAATATAGTGTGACTTTACTAGATTCTTGAAGGTATCAAGACTTTGAGCTTTTCTAATTGATGCAGGGAGAGAATTCCACAGTCGAACAGCTTTACCAGCAAAGGAAGCATTATAGAATTTTGAGGAATGAACTGGCACAGTTGACTGGCTGACAAAAAATTATTAATCTGCGCGAAGAGCAAATTAAAAAAAAAAGTTTCTGTAAAAGTAAAAACGCGCAAAACGCACTTTGCTCGCTCCACTCTGGATTCAAAAAACACTCTCGCTTTAAAAATAGTGGTTTGCTCCCTTGGTAACCAATCTACTATTTTATAGATCATAGGAAACAATTTGTCGTAGATCAAGAAAATACCTGTTTCATGGAATGTTGTATAGAAGACGTCTGTTCAATAATATTTTATAATACAAATGGTATCGGGATCGCATTCTGTCATAAATTCAAGAATGACTCCCGCATTAATCACTATTTAAGCCGTGTGTTGCGTTTGCGCATCAGTAGCTGTTTATGGGCCATTACAATTGCGGATTTAGTTTTCTTTATTTATAATTTAAAAGTATTGTTCATGAAAACGTCATGCGTGAACGGGCCAGAGAGGGGCAGGCGGCGCGGGCAGCGCGGCCAGGGCGAGGAGGACACCACACCGAAGAACACTCTCGACTGGTCGACAATCAAAGCCACACGCTCTCTATTAAAAAATGTAATATTGTTCTAACAATACATAAGTTTCTATATAAACTTGTTTTAATTTAATTTAAAAGTATCCATCTAATATGGAACAAGTATCCAAATAAATACATGCAGGTACAATACATATCCGAAAACATGATTATATTGATACTATTTTTAAATCATAAAAAAAATATAGATATATTTTATTTTACTGTGTAATAAAATTCTCAGATCCGCGAGAATTTAATCATTTGGAGCAATCTGAACGTCCCGCAATTTTCTCTTCGCTCCATAGATTAAAAATCATTGATTTGTATTGTCAACAGCTGTCTTCGACGATGTTACCAGAAAAAGCTGACTACTTGCAGTGGCGTAGCATACTCTAGTAATAGGCCACTAGCACCCGTTGCGGATCCCAAACTTGCTGCTCTTTTATTTTTGCAATTGATTAATTATCCTAAATATACGTTATTGAGAAGCCTTGCATCACCCAGGCATATTATATTGTACCTTAATTAATGGGAACAACAACAAAAAAAATACGAAAATAATTTGTTGAAGGAAATCTATGTTTTCTTTACCTGTTAAAAACCTTTACAGCGATGTTTTTTATGTTAGATATCGAAAACGAGCATAAGGTTCACTTGATGGCAGGTTCGTTCGGAATGTAGATATTACTCCCACCTATTTAATTCCCAAAGTAACCAGACGTGGTGAGGACGGTGGGATTCAAAACCACGACACATCGGAGGTTCTACCAAACGCACCAACAATACCGTCAAACCAAAAGCGTCGAAGAGCCTGTTAAATTAACTCATTCTCAAAATGCCCTGTGTGCGGAGGTACTAGATAAAGCGCTTTTCCCCTGGCCGTATCTCGGAGAGATGGAACTAGTCCGGCGAACGGGCAGCAGCATCAATCATTAGGCGATATGTATCGGTTTAACACTGCCGTGCACTTGCCACAAAGCTTTTACATCTATTTGTGGTACTTAATATTGAAAAAGGTTTAAATGTTAATCGGGACAGAATAAAACCGTTTTATATTTATTCATATTCGGGAATTATTGCTTGGAGATCATTGTCAAAGAAGTGTATAATAATAGTACATTGTACATCAAGGGGAGTAAATTACAACCGAGGGTGTAGTTTATATCTCTATTAAAATATTAAACTAGATTGCCAAATTCGACAAAATAAAAATTTTGGGTAACATCGCGAACCTAGTGAAAAGCACCTGTGAAAAACACCACGTTAACAATGAATTTTCATATGGTTTTCTAAACCGCTCAGCACGTTCGAAATGAATTTTCATACAATTCTAACTCGCTCTCGGCGACGGACGATGACAACGAAATCTTTTCTACCTTATTATTAAAAAAAGCTATGGCGGTTTTCCGAGCAGAAGGCCTAGCACGAATAACTTGCGAAAAAGTATTCGTATCGTAGAGCTGTCATTTGTATAAAATATCAAATGATTTCTCACACAAATGACGGATGTACGATTCGTATACTTTTTGGATAGTGTTTCACGCTAGGCCCTCAGGTGAAATAATAATAACAATTTCTTGCCTGATAGGTATAACCAGATTGCCCTGGGCCACGTTCCCATGGATTTGAACTGTGCGAGGTCAAAAAGCCTATCAACCTTATAGACCTCTTTAATACTCTGAGGAAAATTTTAAAGTAGAAATAAAAAAAATCTAAATGTACATAGGGTTGTCATATCAAATTATACGTTACGAACTATATGGTACAAAATATATTTGCCAAAATGAAGAAGGTCGTTTTCTATAGACAACCTTGCTCCTTATCATATTTCATCTTAATAGGTCAGTTGTTTAGTTGTATGCAGCTTAAACTACTTAAAATACTGAATTGCCATTCAATTCAGCAGATCTTATTTCTGTATATTGTAATTTTGCCCTAACAAATTAAGGGGTAACTATAATACATACAGTAAAAAATAAAAATCTGTCTGAAACAAATAATAATTAATTCATAGTTTTATTAAAAATATATAAAAAAATACAGTGAACATATTTTAGAGATACATTTTCAATCGAAATGGGATTCATGTGACCCATTGGAACAGAATAAAAACTATTATACGAGTATGTATACCTTTTATTCTGTTTTACAAACCAAAGTGCCAACAAGGTTCCTACTTGGTTAACTTTATAAATTTTATTTTTAATACCCACTGACAGCCCTATTACAGATAGGAAATAGCAGAGAGCGTCGAATATGCAAATACTAGATTGTAGATACTACCAGTTGGCTTCCTGATAGGATCGCATCAATGCTGGCCCTCATTATGGCTCCATCGCTTGACCCCATTACTGACCTAACATGACTAATCGTATCTTGTCTATTTTAACTACTAGCTGACCCACTTCTGGGTGAAATAGCTCTCAAATAGCAGTATTTTTTCCGACTTACTTGATTCTCATCAATATAATTTGGCCAATTAACTTAATATTGTTATAAAGTATAGACTATATGTTATTCTGATATATAAACAATAATATTGTAAAGTTTCATCAAAATCCGTTTAGTAGTTTTTGCGTGAAAGAGTAACAAACATTGTCACAAAATTTCACATTTATAATATTAGTATGATTTTTGGTGAGTTTTTACATAACATTTTCATTTTATGTCTTAATAAATTACTGAGGTTTTGTCGAAATCCGAATTTTCATGATTTGCCCACAGATTTTGAGCTTCGCTTCAATATGCCGCTCCGAAGCGTTATGGCTAGCAATTTAATCTAATATGTAGGTATAGTATGCTCTTTTAATCTAATATATTGTTCGCACTATTAATGTGATAAGTTTCATACATATTTTTAATCTACATATATGCTTTTTCTATATGCTATATTATATCGACAGACGAGCAACAGTTTCACTTGATGATAGGTGATACCTCAGCCACAGAACATCAGATAATGATGCGCTGTCGAGCTACTTTTCACTTTGAGCATTCTGAAATCCGTAGACTTAAACCGAAACGCGCTATATACACTTCACGGTTTTTCCATCTATGAACGGTAGTTCGTTACCCGGTCGGAATTTCGATATTCCTTCCGCGTGTTTAATGTCCGTGAGACGTGGGGAAGACATGCTTACAGAAAAATAATCATGTGTCCCGGTGGGATTCGAACCCACGACCCATCGATGCGCACGGCAGTCAATCTACCGAACGCGCCAACGAGCCCGTCAAAATCTACGAGAATCTTATCCACTTTGAATCTTATATAATATCATTCGCGCTTTTAATCTATTTACTTGTGTATTATATAACAAAAACGTGATTATACTGTCTTTTAGTTAGTTAGTCTCCCGCGACCACGGTTGCTGAAAAGCATCCGAAACGTCGGGATAAATAATTTAAATAATAAATCGCGTTTTAATCCGGTATACAGTATTTTATAAAAACGTGATTATACGTTAGAGATACTCCATGCGGTGTAGTTATCACCGATAATATCACTATTACCCCACGCCAAATAAGGCCTAGATAAATTATTGATATTATACGTATCGCAACACTTTTTCTCATATTAAAATATACTGTCATTAAGCGTAGAGTATACTATCATCTTTATAATGTTGAGCAATCAATTTTAAACGATGCATCACATAATTTGAGCCTCGTGAATGTTAAATGAGTTGTTAAAGCATTTTTCTCGTTAATTTATGTGAACTTGTGTTGTCGTTTAAATTGTGTAAATATATGGAGAATAAGTAAGACCATTTCTAGTAATTTTGGCAAACTATTTCCAAATATGACTGAAATTATGTTACTGCCATTAATTTATTTTTGACTTTAATTAAGCTTAAGTTTTGTATATACTTTGAAGGGCGCGGGGTTCGGTAGAACACCCGCCATGCGCATCGATGGGTCGTGGGTTCGAACCCCATCGGGACGACATGTTTATAATTTTCTGTAAGCATATTTTCCCCATGTCTGATAACTTCGGGCATTGACCGGGTAACGAACCACCGTTCATAGATGGAAAACCGTGATGTGCATAATATGCAATATTATTACACGTTTCGGTTTCAGTCTATGGATTTCCGAATGCTCAAAATAGAACCAACTTGGTCGACGGCGTATCATTGATTGATGTTCTGAGGTTGAGGTATGACCTACCATCAAGTGAATCTCATGCTCATCTGTCGATATTTGAAAAAAGAAAAAATAAATAAATATACATGTATATGTAAAAGTTAATCAAAGTCTACTGAATCATATTATATCAACAGTATAATTAATAGAGGTACAGAATTTAATCTAATCCTCTTTTAATATATTAAAAAATGGAAAAAAAACTAGTTAATGCAGAGTGCAATTTACAAAGATAATAAAAAATATGATATTTGAATTAAATTATGTACACTCTGTTTATTTTAAGAGTTGTCTGTCTGTAAATATATCCCATGTCAAGTAACAATACGGGCGTTTGGACATTATCCCAACCGCGGTGAAGTGTATACGATGACCATTGAGTAAACTATAGGGTAATGTAACACGAGTGAGATGTCGGGACGACATTTCAATAGTAGAGGCCCCGATAGAACTAAAAACTCTGAGCAAATGGCGCCTCCATTCAGTTTTTATTATTTTATAATAACTACTTAAGAGGTATCACGAAAATCATCATAGTCGGTATTACAATATAGCGAATACGTTTCCATTCTCACCTACACTAATTTGTAGGCATCCAAATCTACGCTTCCTATAAAAAGAGCATAACTCTTATATGAAATACTAGTAACATGCCCTGGCTTCGCACGGGTGCAATGTAGATGTACTATACACAAAAAAACAATATTACTCGCTGATAATGTAGCTTTCTATTGTTGACAGAATTTTTAAAATTTGTTCATTAGATTCAGAGGTAACTCCATACAACCTTTTTTACACGTTCGGTTACATTATTCAAGTTTTAGTTGGGATCTCTAAATATTTCCGGAGTCTGTGTTACTCGGTGAAGATGTAGCTTTCAAACGGTGAAAGAATTTTTAAAATCGGTCGAGTAGTTTTTGAGTGAAATCGTAACAAACAAACAAATCTTTTCTCTTTATAATATTAGTATAGAAGAAACTATTTAAATAAAATACTGTATACCGGATTAAAACGCGATTTATTATTTAAATTATTTATCCCGACGTTTCGGATGCTTTTCAGCTTTACGTTTTAATCCGGTATACAGTATTTTATTTAAATGTGTGATACTCGCGTTAATAAAAGACAATATTATAGAAGAAACTACTTAAGAGATATCACGAAAATCATCATAGTCGGAATTACGATATAGCGAATACGTTTCCATTCTCGCCCGCTAATTTGTAGGTTTCCAAATCTACGCTTCCTATAAATCTGTAGTAACTCTTATATGAAATATAACACAATTTAAAACGGAATTTGGTTTGGCGGAATTTCAAAAGCAACACGCCAACTTCAGTTTTATCAATTTTATCTTTTATATGCTTTGTATTTTCGCTATTTATAACCTGTGTGAGGTCATTCACAAGAGACAGCCGAGGGCCCCGGACGGGTCTATTGAGCCCCTGGCGATGACCATTCAATACAGTTTCAAACGATTGAACAAGCGTTTAATTTACGGCAATAAGTCGTGAGTTTAACCGTAAACGGCTCAATTGCCTATTTGCATTCAAATAGTTTTTGTTAAGCTTCCCTATTGCTGGCAAATGCACTGATTTCTATGCTGTGTTTGTAAAAAAGTTAAGTATGGGAGATTTTTAAAGTAAGACTCATAATCCAATCAATTCTAAATCTACTTTTGAGAACTGTTAAAATGTCAAATTTCTTAAGTTCGAAATTGAGTCACAAATGATAATTTAGGCACGTTAGTGAAAAATACTATTTGGAAGATTGTATATTAAGAAAAAGAAAACAATTAAAAAACGAGGCCCATAATTTTCTGGGAATTTCCTTGAGAATTAAAATATATCATTTTAAGAATGTACTACTGCTACAAGCTTCAATTTAAAAAAAATACCATTTTCATGATTTTGTGACCTCATGGTTCCATAGGTTTTTAGATAGTTTCTTCATGGTTATAAGTTTTGTTTTTCAACTTCAGACAGATTATTTTTAGCTTTCATAAACCATTTTAACTTGATGTCAAATCCCGAAATTGTTATATTAAACTGATGCAAATGTAATATTCCTAACCGTTGGTAGATTAAAAAAAATTACGCTTCATAAATTCTTTTTAATATTTATTTGAAGAAAGTCAGACGTCGACAGTCGAGCGTAAGACTTGCTTAGCGGAAAATACGATCTCATCCAAAATCCACGAATATCTATAAAAAATATATCTTGTGATACCCCGGAATTTGAAGTCGGGACTTACGAGTTAACAATGAGCCACTGAGGTTGTTAAGCCATGCGCAAATTGTTAATTATAACTCCAGGTTCAAATCCATTTCAAGTCGGTAATTCTTCTCAATCAATTAGCGTTTCCCGTCATGCAGAATGTATAATACAAGAGAAAATTAATTATCTTTATAGCTACTGACTGCTCAATCTTTAATATTATTACATAAAATCATACTAATTGTATATATTTTTGAGCGAAAAAATAGTACGTATAATACGGCAATAAATTCTTGAACAAGTTGTCAATTAGACTCCAACTGAGTCCCATCTAATTACCAGATGAAAAAAATTAATACGGAAAGCATTGAGAATGCAACAGAATGTGTGCGAATCTTTAAATATATATCGCAACACTACTGTTGTTCATCTATATCTATACTAATATTATAAAGAGGAAAGATTTGTTTGCGTGTTCGTTACGATTTAACTCAAAAACTACACGACTGATTTTAAAAATTCTTTCACCACTAGAAAGCTACAAGCAATTTTTTATAAATTACTGGAGATATTTGTTGGTTTCGTCCTTCTTTTTCGAAAGACAAGGAACACTTAATTAAATTAGTTTTTAGCAAAGTATTCCATGAAACACATTCAAGCGAGAAAACGTTTGGTTATTAATTATTATAATTTGAAGCTTTATAAGACAAAATCACGATCTGTATGCATAAGAGAGTGAGAATATATTAGCGTTGTTTTTAGAACAATTAAAACTATTATTATTGGTTATTTTTCACATAGAACATGTTACATACGGTCGCTAAAGATTTTATATTAGCGAGGAGGAATCTCAATATTGCGACCTGGTAACGAACCATCGTTCTTAGATGGAAAAACCGTAAAGTGCATATTGTGCGTTTCGGTTTCAGTCTTTTTTTATTACAGCGTAGAAAATCGATTCATTTTCTGTTTCTTCGGCTGAAGTATCATCTACCAAGTGAACCTCATGCTCGTCTAACGATATCTAACAAAAAAACGTACAATTCTGCAGATTAAATATTATTTTTCCGCAAATAAATCTTTGCACTCCCTCTTTGATAGAAGCCTTAAATCATTTAAATAAAATACTGTATACCGGATTAAAACGCGATTTATTATTTAAATTATTTATCCCGACGTTTCGGATGCTTTTCAGCAACCGTGGTCGCGGGAGACTGGATCTGGATCTGGACCAGTCTCCCGCGACCACGGTTGCTGAAAAGCATCCGAAACGTCGGGATAAATAATTTTAATAATAAATCGCGTTTTAATCCGGTATACAGTATTTTATTTAAATGTGTGATACTCGCGTTAATAAAAGACAATATTATGTGAGCCTTAAATCAGTTTTAGCTTGAACTAGGCATGTGTAACTGCGCAATTGCGTCAACACGCTTCACTGCGCCGGGTGAGTCAACTCGCAGTTTTCAAAATGTGTTAGCGCACGGCGTAGGACTTCACTCACTGCATGAACTATGAGCGTGGCGTGCGTTTCGGAAGTTTCTCTGCTCACTTTGCTTCCATTTTGTTGCGTCATAGCGCAATTTCGAGTTAACGCAAAGAACTGATGCAGTACATTGTGCCTGAGTTAACGCAAGGAATTTCGCTGAGTTACCCATGTCTAGTTTGTACAAGGTACATTCATTTACCTCCCGATGCGTTAGTGATTATAAATGAGCGCAGTGATTGCTGTGAACGTGATATCAGTTTTTAATGGTTGTAATGTTATGAATGGACAAGAAGATAAATAGAAAGATAGACGTTTAACGGTTAGATCAAGAATAGAGCATTGTTGACGGTATTCATTGGACAGTGAGACACGTATTAATAAACGTAGTATAAGCTAGGAATTGACAAACTCTTTATTGTTTCTTTTGTTTTAATGTCATTTTGTTTTTGATAGAGCGAGACAAAACATACTTTAATAATATTTGTTTATGTTCAAACCGGACGCCTATTTCGTACAGTACGAAACAGTCAAGGATAGGAATTTCCTACCGTTGCGTCGTCTGTTTTTCCAGAGACATAGTATTAGGCTCTTAAAGCCAAGGGTAAATAAGATTCTTTTGCCTTTCAAGTCAAGGGTAAATAGGCTTCTTATAGGCAAGCATGATTTTCTACCTTAGTTTGCATCAATACTTAAGTTCAGGTGTAATGGCAAGCAAACGCTTTTCTATTTCAATAATTAAAAAAAATTATGACTCGTGGAAATTATAGAAGGTGAACCTTTATGAAGTATAAAGATGTTGAATACTACTATAATATGTAATTTAGTTAATATAACAAAGTATAAGTATAGTTTGAAATTTTAAATTAACCATTGTCATGTTATACACAAGAGTTACTTCTAGTTTCAGATATAAATAAAAAAGACTGGATGTGAAATGATTGTAAATGGTTCGTGTAAACATTCAATAGTTGATCAATAATGAACATTGAACGGAGTTGCCATATTTTCCAATATATTATTTGTTTCGACACAACATGAGTAGGCATTTTCGTAGTAAATCGCACCCACAGCGGTATCATTTTACTATCTTTGACATTTATCTTCTTAAAGCGCCTAAAGGCGTGTACAGGCAGTAGTTTGGTATAGGTCAAACAAGGATTCAGATAATAATCGACTGAATCGTTGGGCAAAATGAAATGTTTGTGTAATAATTACTAACTGATTTGTTGTTTGTACGATTAGCCCGGTCGGTTTAGTCGAAAAAGGGCGGAACCTTGCATTAATTCTAGGTAGAAATGTTATTGCACCACCTTTTAGGGAGGTCTGTGGGATACTGGCTCCCTCTTAAGGGTAGTTCAATAACATTTCCACCTAGAATTAAGGCAAGGATTTGACCTACTAACCCTACTGACTGGGCTGGGTGTTATCAAAAATATTTTGTAATTTAATATTGTCTTTTTTAACGTGATCACTCATTTAAATAAAAATCTTTTCGCAGATTTAGGCCCGTATTCCAAGACATTACTCAAGTCATAATCTACTAAGTAAGTCTCAAGACTGTCAATATGTCAAAATTCTATAGAGAAAAAATGGTTTGAAAGGTCTCAAAACTAGAATCAAAACTGAGACACGTCTTGGAATATGGGCCTTAGACCGTACCTGTGACTACGCTTGCCGTGAGGTAATTGAAACGTTGGGATAAATAATATTGTTAACAAAATGTGAATTATCGAATGTCTAAGTGGGACATGGGGATGAAACATTTCTGTATCAGAAATGTTATTTTTATTTACCGTATCCTCTGGTACTTAACGCAACGTATATACAACTGAGTAATCGCAGTTAATATTAAAGTGTAATATTTTTATATCCAAATGCTTGACAATTTGGAGTCCCCACTTCGGACTTTATTTATAGCCAAGGACGTAAATTTGAGCAAAATCTGTGATGACGAACAGCAGACGTCTCCTTGTAAGTCGTGGAGGCGATCAATATTAAAATCTTATATTAATATATCACTTTTAATTCTGAGAAAAGTTTTTTCATTTAAATTGTAATTTGTTATTATAAATATCTGAAAAATCTTTAAAAATATTCTCGGATAAATTATATAAGACAACTTTACGTGTTATACAGAATGTAAGTTAGAATTATATTAATCATTTTAACTGAAAAAATTAGATTAATTCAGTCTGACGAGACGTCAGTTAAAATACAGAAAACATATCTAATTACACGTTAATGTTATTATATAATAGTAAAAAAGCGTGCTTTTTATGAAAAATTAAAGAATATTTCTCACACACATCAAGAAACAAAGCGAATAAAAAATTTGTACATTCATCAAAGGAAAAAAGTGATTGAGTTATCAACTAACGTGCAATTTGAGTTGTAAATCAATTTCTCCGGAGAATCATAGTGATTTATATTTAACCTACGACAAAAATGAAAAATAAACTTCCAGGTTTCAAAATGAAAATAAAAAACAGTATATTAATAATCATTTAGATATATATTTTTCTGACCATATGTTTTTAAAATGAGACAGATAACATCAGTAATTATTTATGTCCTGTTAAAAACAGGACATAAATAATTACAGAAGTATGAGAAAATATGAAATATGAATTCAATTCAATGTAATTCATTTCACAATATGTCGGTACGTATTATGAGGAGGGATGAAAGTCATGTAACAACATGTTTTGAGTTTGTATGTTGATGAATATAGGGTTAGACGAAGACCGAGGAATGTATTTTTGGATTGCTAAGATATACTTATAAAATTAGGTAGTATTATCAAGAAATGTTGGTAAATAGAAGAAAATGGAAGGAAAAGGCATAGCACGACTACTTGCTGAAAGTATTCGTATCGTCGCGCTGTCATTTGTTCGAAATTTTAAATAATTTCTTATACAACTGAAGACGATCCGATAATACTTTCTCGATAGTTGTTATATGAAACTACCCACACTAATATATTTATAACCGATACAACTTAAAAACCTTCCGGTGTATATTCGTTTTTAAAGATGTGTTTTTGGCTTCTACGTATACTTAGTAAGTACATATATTTATTGTCCTAAATGTCCATACCAAAAGCTAATTTACCTTAAAAAATTTACGGACGGTATTATAGTTACCAATTAAATCTTATTTAAAATTCTCCCAAAAAATAATGTGCTAATATCCCATTTTTTATTAGCATTGATCATGGGCACAACGCTTAATCCCAGCCTAAACTGGCACGCCAATTTCCACAACGAAGCCAGAGTTATTTATGCCTCTAAACTCTAAAGTCGTGTGTTAAATCAAAGGTGCCGCTTTCGCACTCCTTATAGAATGGCGTATCAGATCGCTTGTGATGGAAAGCCTAACAAATAATAGTATTGTGCCTAATTCAACTGTTAACTCAGCCTTTTAGGCCCATGAATGTGTCCGCTCTTTAGTTGAGTAAATTCCGACTAGTGTTTATGTAACCATAACCTATGTTTATTATAAAATATTTAAAGGATGGTATAGTTCATAATTTCAAATAGATCGCTACTTTTTCCAAGAACATTCAATCCTACAAATAACTTATAATATGTGCACTCATAAGAGAAACAAATTGATATATAAGTATAAAATAGACCGTTGGAACAATTTCTTCATTTGTGACTTTTATTATGCTTTCTTAAAACCGTTTTTTAAGGTTCCGTACCCAAAGGGTAAAACGGGACCCTATTACTAAGACTCCGCTGTCTGTCCGTCTGTCACCAGGCTGTACCTAATCACAAATGATTTTTGACGGGCTCGTTGGCGCGTTCGGTAGAACACCTGCCGTGCGCAGCGATGGGTCGTGGGTTCGATTCCCACCGGGAGGACATGCTTATAATTTTCTGTAAGTCAGAATCAAGTCAGTTCAAGATGGAAAAGCCGTGAAGTGCACATTGCGCGTTTCGGTTTCAGTCTATGGATTTCCGAATGCTCGAAGTAAAAACTAGGTCGACAGCGCATCATTGACTGATGTTCTGTGGCTGAGGTATCACCTACCATCAAGTGAACCTCATGCTCGTCTGTCGATATCTGACATAAAAAAAAAATGTACCGTGATAGTTACAGTTGACATTTTCACAGATGATGTACATATTTCTGTTTCCGCTATAACAACAAATAATAGGTACTAAAAAATAGAATAAAATAATACATACGCGAGTCCGACTCGCACTTGGCCGGTGTTTAAGATTTTCTCATTATTTAAATATAAAATTGATTTTATTTGTAACTTTGGATTACCGAGCATTTATCGTCAAAAGACATTTATTTCACTTAAGTCACTCGAACACGAATTAAGGCACTTGAATTGAAACTGCCGATTTATTCTTGTCTTTTATTAACGCGAGTATCACACATTTAAATAAAATACTGTATACCGGATTAAAACGCGATTTATTATACAGTAAATATCAACTCCGTAGGAATAGATGGCGTTAATATGTAATGGTTGTAAAACAAAACATTTGTAAAACAAAAACTTGGCGATTAAAAAGAGTGGCGGCGAGTTTCTTGCCAGTTCTTCTCGTCCGCTCTACGCCCTTGATTTGTGAACTGGTAGTAAATGTAAAATTAGAAGCATTTAATATGTATTATTTTTTATTGACGTTCATAGATTATTTATGTTCATTGTATTACCTAAATTAATAGATTATTTTTTAATTTAATTGAATTAAATATGGCAACTTTGTGACATTTCAAATATAAGACAACTGTCATCTTTCAGTCTCCCGCGACCACGGTTGCTGAAAAGCATCCGAAACGTCGGGATAAATAATTTAAACAATATAAATAATAAATCGCGTTTTAATCCGGTATACAGTATTTTATTTAAATGCCGATTTATTCGTTATTTGCAATACTTCAGCCCTTTAAGTCCATAAGGGCTCAGCGCCAGGTGGATTTTTAGAGAGATTGCTGACTACATCTTGGTCAGATAGCGTTCTTATACGTCACATCACGACGTAGACCTGTCTTTGAAATCCGGAACGCGACAGATTTCTTTTATTTTTTCCCTATCTCAGACACGTATTACAAAAAACTGGCGTGTCAGCCGGTGATCGAGTGCTTATTGTTAAATTCAATGATTAAAAAAATGTATTAATCTGACGGACCGACGTCCAAGTGCACTTTAAATCTCTTTATTGCTTAGTGATAAGGTAGATTATTACGTGGTTAGTGTATGGGAGGGGAAGAAAAGAGTTCTTAACCGTTAGTCACGGATGCGACAAGTTTACCAATGGTATTACCCCGGAACTTTGTACATTCCAATTTGATGACAAAACATGTGATAGTTTTTGATTTTTAATCAATGCGTGAGTCGGTTTTTTTTTTTAAAATTGTTGAAGGAGGTGCACATAATCGAAGAGATGTTCGTCTGGATGATGCATTTATAAAACTTTTGTCCGTTTTATGAATTTACTATGAACACGCCCCGGCTTCACACGAGTGCAATATAGATACACAAATAGCCTTGTTACTCGCTGATAATGGAGCTTTCTATTGGTGACAGAAATTTTAAAAATCGGTCCAGTAGTTTTTGAGTTAAATCGTAATCAACAAACAAACATATCTTTCCTCTGTATAATATTAGTACAGATTTATGAATGACTGCGTTTTAATCCACGAAACGTCTATCGTTTTGATGAGTGAATAATATTAATGAATAATATTATAGTATCAAAAATCAAAAATAAAATATATTTTTGGAATTAACTCTCTGTATACCTTGCATTATATAAACTTCTCAGCCGATTATTACTATTGTAACCGAGTCTTTGTAAGCTAAACCGTTGTTGAAAAGAGTGTCCATGGAGTTTCTTGCCGGTTCTTCTCCATGAGACCCACTTTTTGGAACCGTGCAACTAGACGTTTCATAAGAGCCTGCAAAGGCCTATTTGAAATAAAAAACTTTTGATTTTGATTTATCTAAATTGTTTATGTAAGTAATATAGAAAGGAGATATTTAACATTTTTTATATGGTGAAAATTATAAATACTATGCTTAAGAATACCATATTTTTTCAACTTATTACTTTTATAAGTATAAATAGTATAGTCAACGTTTGATATTCGAAAGACACTCATAAATAATTTTGTCGAGCAGAACTTCCGGTTCCGCAGTAGGTATTTCAAATGATGAATTCATATTATACTACCATTTTAGTATGATATTTCATGTTAATTTAATTACGTTAATAATCGTAAAGCCTTAGTTAACTACGCTCAATAAATAGGTATCTACTTCACCGATGCGTTAACAAAGCGAGAACAGACACGCAACATGTCTTGTTTATATTATGAATGAATTAACTACATTCAAGCACGATAGATATTACTAGTTTTGCCTGAGGAGGTGATTTAGGAAAAACAACCAGTATCTGTTTCTACGCCAATCAGTAACAGGCCAATTACCTACTTAGAGTTTGAAAAGAGGTTTTCAAATTCAACATTTTCAAAATTTCAAAATCATTTATTCATTTAGGTAACACAATATACACTTATGAACGTCAATAAGAAAATACATGTTAAATGCTTCTAAATTTACATGTACTGCTAGTTCTCAAATCAAAGGCCTAAGGACGAGAAGAACTGGCAATTAACTCTCCGCCACTCTTTTTAATCGCCAAGTTTTTTGTTTTACAAAATGCTTGCAAGGAGCTGCAACCACTACATCATGTTCCACATGACATCTTTAAGTAATTAATTTGTCCTCTATCAGCAGTAGGCATGGTGAAATAGGAGCACGCACTTACATTCTCGTGCGAACACGCAAATACATAGTCGAAATAACTAACATCGCATTCACGAATTCAAGTCCGACCAGTCACCACAAGTTCACTCGTTTTAATAGAACACTTAAAAAAGCTACTTGAATAAAAAAAATGACGATCGTAGATTGATCGCATTAGGATATATCAATTTCGTCGTATCTGTATTAAAAAAAATTAAAAGGCTCTTAGTAAAATACAAAAAAACAAGAAATTTAAATCGATAAATACAACATAGATATTATCAATCCTCTCTCTATACCTATCAGGATTTTAATTGAATATTATAAATTAAAAAAACGAACAATCAAGAAACTTTGTACTTAATGTCCTTTCCATAATGTGTCGATTTCTATTACCACAGGACACCTCCGCAAAAAGATGTATCGTTACAGTTATCTCACTTAGCCAAAGCAGTCAGATTTTTTCGACTAATATATTCCAACGACACTTTTTTCGAACAACATATAATGACATCAAAAGTAGTATATGTCATTAGTTGGTCCATACACGGGGAACAAGTTCTGTTCCAAACTCGGATGAATGTAGGGTTGTCACTACTAGTATGGTATCTCTGGAGATGTGATAAACAAGGTTTCACAAGGGGTGTCCAATACGTGCAAAAAAAATTGTTTATGTTAGATATCGACAAAAAAACATGAGGTTCACTAGATGGTATATGATACCTAGGCCACAGAATATCAGTCAATGATGACACTGTCAATGTCAACCTACTTTTTAGTTCGAGTGTTCGAATATCCATATAATGGAACCAAACTATGGAATCTTCAATAGGATAATAGATATTTATTTAAAAACCCATACATATACATGATATTGGCCTCTCAAATTGGTTGCGACTCAGTGTAAACTGCGTTTAAAGCAAACACAGCGCTGATTTTCAGTCACTTTCATGTGATTCTTGGAGAATATCAAGAATTTTGGTAAGGGAAAATGAAAATGGTACGTTATAAGACATTGAAATATAAAAATAAACTCCTCATTCTTACTTTAATTCGCACATATTTTTTATATATAATAAATAAGGTAAATTATCATATATATATATATATATATATATATATATAAATTATAATAATTATTTTTCCTTCACTCACAGGTGTGAATTTGATTGGAAGTGACAACCCTAAGTGAATAGTAAGAAAATAAGGTAAGATTTCCGATAGCGCCCATAATATGCAAGTCTTGTCGCTGATTGCAACTCATTAAACAAATTAGTCGCGTAATGAAAAAAATGGGATAGTATGGAGTGGAATGAGATTGTTCAATGTGAACTTCTTACTTTGTATATACTATTTTTCTGTAAGTTAATATAGATTGTTGTATATCGATCAGCAAACATCATATTGATTTCTTCTCTTATTTCTTTTTTCGTCAAACAGACATGAAAAATTTTGGCATTCTGAAATCCAAAAACACAAATTGCATACGGTTTACGGTTCTTTCTACGAACAGTGGTCCATAAACCGGAAATACATAACAATAAACCGGATATTTCTCTCAGCCGTTTCATACCTGAAGTGACCACCAGGCTTTGTTTAATATTTTTTTTTTGACTTATGGTAGCAATAATGTTTTTAGGTTATTTCTCTAATTTCGATCGAAGCAACGCAACGTGTCAAAAAACTACAATAATATAATTGTGCATACATAGTATTATATTATTGTAGTTTTTTGTAAGTAAAATAGTGATATTATGTTGTAATAAAAATAGCACTATTTTGTTTGATTATAGTCTTGTAAATAGCTTTCATAAGAAACCTTAACATTTTAAACTTGTTTCAACCCGGAGCGAAGAGCTATAAACATTGTTCTGCTCACGCGCAGATCAAATTAACTAACATTGCAATTTAAATCACTGTTATAAATGAAAGGCTTATCTATAACGTTACGGTCTCATCAAGCGTTATTACTAATTAGTAAAATGTCTAACGTTTAAAATGGTAAGAAATATGAGTGTTTAAATAAAAAAAAAATTAAGTTTTAATTTAATAATTTTTAAAAGCGGTCTTGTAGTTTTTGAGTAAAATCGTAACAGACAAACAAATCTTTCCTCTTTATGATATTACTAGCAACGCGCCCCAGCTTCATACAGGTGTAATGTAGATGTACTATACACAACATTTGTTGTGTATAGTACATCTACTATTTACCCTATGTTACTCGCTGATAATGTAGCTTTCTATTGTTGAAAGAATTTTTAAAATCGGTCCAGTAGTTATTGAGTTTATTCATAACATACAGAAATACAAATCTTTCCTCTTTATAATATTAGTATAGATAATTTATTAGTGTATTAGTAGATATATAGATATATTCAATACGATTAAACTTATACCAGGGGTGCAGAACGTGACAAGACTATTAGCGTCCCCATCGACTAGAGAACAGATAAAATCTACAATGTTCGTGTAGCGGAGTAATAAAAATAAATGGGGAATGGGATATATAGGGATTGGCCAGCTAAGTGGTTGTTAACAGCGAGTCGGTTCTAATGACGCGCGCATATGATGACAGGAGACATGCCAGCACAAGAGCCTAGCTTGATACAAACCTTGTGTAATATAGGGAATCGTAACAATATTAATTCTAATTTTATTTTATTTTACATGGAAAACAAACAGCTTATAAATAAAAATGTAGACATTAGATAATGTAAGCATATTTAAGCTATATACAGTTTTCACTTATAGCAATAGAGTTGTGATAGAAAACGAATAAAGTTAATAAGTTTTTACATATACATACATAAGTAAAATAGTGCTAAAATACTAAAATAACATATTTAAACAAAAAAATTATGCGTGAAAGTAACAGAAAGCAAATTTAAAAAATCATTAAGATCGGTTGAGCGTTTCGGAGGAGTGCGACCATAAACACCGTGATAAGAGATTAATTATATTTATTAATAGATTTTGTTTAGAGAATAGTACATAAAAGGTTTTGGTATGATTTTTTTTATCCAATATCGATATATGAGTGTGAGATTTGCTTGATGGTAGGTGACCACAGCCAGAGAACAAGAGCTATGATACATAGGCTATTTGCAAGTGGGAGGAATATCGACATTTTGATCGGGTAACGAACCACCGTTTGTAGATGGAAAAACCGTAAAGTGCACATTGCGCGTTTCGGTCTCAGTCTATGTATTTTATTCCTAAATAAAAAGAATAAAAATATGTCGACAGCGCATCATTGACTAATGTTCTGTGGCTGAGGTATCACCTACCATCAAGTGGAGCTTATGCATCTGTCGATATCTAACATAAAATACTTGAATTGAGATCCTTAAACTCTGGTAATCGGAAACTCATTAAAATATATAAGCCGTAAAAGATACAATATACTCGCATTTTAATAGTAGGTAAAATTCCAGAACCATCAAATAAATCTCTTCTTATGAATTCTAAACACACTCAAATCGAATTCTCTTTCAAGCTCCAAGTATCAACAATATTGTAGAGTGTAGAGTCGAGCACGCTGTTGTCGCAATTAAAGGATTCCTCAGCCCTTATCCGTACAAAAACGTGTCAGAGTCGTCAATCGGATAATTATTCACTATTTAAATTCATTCAAGTTCCTTCCAGTATCGGCATTTTAACAATTTCCTTGCTCGTGTATATTGTTCGATTTTATTTTGTCTTTTTAAGGACAGGAAAAAATGTGATTGATAGTGTCATCTCGGAAATAGGGTTGTCAATCTATATAGAAGATAAAACTAGCTGGACTATCAATACACGGCTGCGTAGCAATTTGTGTGTGCAAACGACATCTACAGTTGGTAAAATTATATTCTATTTGTTGAAGATCATATGGAAAATATATTTTTCAACCCATACTGTAGCGGCTTCACTAGCGTGCCTATTCATGTGAAAAATATCCTATGTTACTCGCTTATAATGTGTCTTTCTATTGGTGAAAGAATTTTCAAAATCGGTCGAGTTCTTTTTGAGTAAAATCGTAACAAAAAACAAACAAATTTCCTATTTATAATATTATTATTTATTTATTTATTTATTTATTTATTTAGGTATACATAACAAGAAACAATCTTAAAGATATATAATAGGTACAGTAAGTAGAGTGCTAGATTATTTCTCAAAAACATGTATACACAGAGGAATAATAATGAATACGTGAACAAAGCTAACAACTAAAGTTAAAACTAAACAAACTAAATAACATTTTGGAAACAAACTTAAAAAAAAATATAGAAATAACTAAGTAATAAGATTAATATAATACAATTAGTGAATTGCTCAGCGGAGGAGGAGTTGTAATTTTCTCTTAAAAGAAAGTTTAGTGGTAGAAAATATATCTAAGGTTTTATTTTTATCAATAATTTCATTATAGGAGCGACATATACGAACAATAGGATTAAAAAAAGACGTGTTATTCTTGTAAGTTTTTAGAATGAATAGTTTAGGGTAATTGCGATTGCCCATGCGTGTATTATAATTAAGCATTTCTAGTAATGGTGGAGAGTCTAATTCATAGTGAATAATTTTATATAAGGTTAGCAAATCTTGTTGTGTCCGACGCTTGTCCAATGAGGTAAATTTAAAATAGTGAAGTCTCTCAGCATAATTTTCAAAGCTACGGTTTAATCCAAACTTATAACATAAAATTTTGAGAAACTTTTTTTGAACACTTTCGATTAAGTTTGAGTGTATTGTGTAATGGGGGGACCATATAACCGAACAATATTCTAGACAAGGTTTTACGAGACTATCATAAAGATGTATTATTGTTTGCGGATTTTTGAATTTAGCTGACGCCCTAAAAACAAAGCCAAGTGTTTTCAGTGATTTCTGGACAATGTGTTCATAGTGTTCTCTGAAGTTAAGCTGTTCATCAAATGTGATTCCCAAATCCTTAATGGTTAGAGTCCTATTTAATAATTGACCATCCAGTTCATAATTGAAGACAATTTTATTTTTTTTGCGTTTTGTAAAGGTGATGACATGACATTTATTTATACTCAAAAGCATATGATTATTTTTGCACCAGCTAGATACCATTTCCAGGTCATGCTGCAAAACATGGCAGTCTTCCTTATCCTTAATATTTTTAAATATTTTTAAGTCATCAGCATATAAAAGGGATGGCGAGACCAATTTTTCTATAATGTCATTGATAAATAATGAGAAAAGCAATTATAGTAGTATAGTATAGATATATCAAAGGATTTCGTGTAAAAAGTCTATACTTTTTAAAAAATTGTTAATATTTTCAAGCCTCTCTATGTGGACGTAATACATTTTGTTTAAGACTATTATTTATTTAAGCTTGGCAGCTTGTAGTTTCTGTCTTTAAACTTACTATCCCTTAAATTTTCTTTAAGAGAAAATAAGTTTTTATTACATAACTCAATACTGACGTTTTTTTTTTTTTTTTTATGTCAGATGTCGACAGACGAGCATGAGGTTCACTTGATGTTAGGTGACACCCCAGCCACAGAACATCAGTCAATAATGCGCTGTCGACCCAATTTTTACTTCGAGCATTCGGAAATCCATAGACTGAAACCGAAACGCGCAATATGCACTTCACGGCTTTTCCATCTATGAACGGTGGTTCGTTACCCGGTCGGAATTTAGATATTCCTCCCACCCGATCAATGCCCGAAGTTACCAGACGTGGGGAAAACATGCTTACAGAAAATTATAAGCATGTGCTCCCGGTGGGATTCGAACCCACGACCCATCGATGCGCACGGCAGGTGTTCTACCGAACGCGCCAACGAGCACGTAGAGAAAGCATTAAACAGAAAAGATTTATTAAAAGTTAATATATTTTTAAACTTTATGTTTTTCCCATGGTTGCACAGCCCTACTTAATAAGGATGGTATGTATTGTTTTTGCGGTGCGATGTCGGTTAGCATACCGGCCGTTCAGTAAGATCCTGAATACTGGATTACTTTATTTACATAAGCTGACACTAACTTTTTTACTCAAGGAAAGGATTAGACATAAATATTATTTTCTCCTTTTGTGTTACCGTATTTTAATAATGGTTCTTTGTGATAATTCTAGGATTGCGTTGCAAAATTGATTCATACGAAATGTTTTCTAAGGTAGCCAGAAAACAAATTAAAGTGAATTCCCGAGTCCCCTAATGGGACAGACACATTTCTGTACCAGTTTTACTCATTGTTTTTCTTTACAGGTAAGTAGGTGATCTAGGAGGCTTTCTATGCCCTGCCCGACAACTTTTTTATCAAGTAAACTTTTTGTTTACCTACCCTAATTTCGAACACGGGACTTTTGGTGCTAAGCGCTGGTTCAGTTTCAGTCTATGGATTTCTGAATGCTCGAAGTAAAAAAGTAGGTCGATAGCGCATCATTGAATGATGTTCTGTGGCTGAGGTATCACCTACCATCATGTGAACCTCATGGCTGGTATACACTTTGATTAGTGATTAGTGCGAGTGGCTTGTTTAGTGTTAAGTGTTTAGCAAAAAACACGTTCGGACAGTTTCTGTTTAGTGTTAAGTGTATAGTGCTTAGCGAAGTACAGTATTTACAAGCATGTTCTATTTTTCCTGCGAGTAGCTCCTCCCGCGCGTCCCGCCTTCACCCCTCTTAAGTCAACAGTGTCATGTTTATTTTATTGTTGTGAATGATAAAAATATTTTAAAATATGTCTACTAGGTGGATCGAATCCATAACCCACAAATTTGTGGAGTTATATGTTCAACATGCGTGTTTATATAATGTTAAATGTCGTGAATATAAAAACAAACAAGCAAGAGACGCAGCTCTGCAAACTATAGCTACTGAAATGCATTTAGAAAATTTTGGGGTGAAGGAGGCATACGCCAAAATAAGATCGTTGCGTTCGACGTATTCACAAGAATTAAAAAAAATTAAGGAATCAACACGCTCTGGGGCCAGTGGAAACATATATGTGCCGCACATGACATGGTACAAAGTTCTGGATGACACTTTGAGCGCAATCAACGTAGAGTGTAGAGATACACAAAGCAATCTGGTGAGTACCTAGGTACCTATTCATACCGTAAAAAATATAGCCTAAATCCAAAGAATGAAGATACCTTTATCTAGTTCAGTTTCTTTCAACTAGAAGCTGTTTTTTATTCAGAACTAGCTGGTTTCCCAGCCTATGTTACTCAGGGATAATGTAGCTTCGTAATAGTGAAATAATTTTTCAAATCGGTCCAGTAGTTTCGGGGCCTATTCAATGAGACAAATAAACACAAACAATCAAATCTTTGCTCTTTATAATATTAGATAAGTTAGATAACATACTTAATACAGGTATACCTGTGTAGATGTATAGGTAGATACTTACATAAGTTCAGTATTGAACGAATCTTAAAGATGTTTAATTTGATGTTTATTTTAATTTAATAGGAAAGTACGAGTGACCAGTCTCACACTAGTCATGAAAACAGCCTCCAACAGTTGGAAAGGATATCATTACAGCACCAATCGCCAACGCCGGATGAATTCGTAGCACCATCACCAACTGCAGCTACACGAAAAAGAAGGATTCGAGAACTGCAATCACTTGTCGACAAAGTGGATAAGATAACAAAAACCACGAGCTCCCCTAACACTGAAAATGAGTTCGATATTTTCGGAAAAAGTGTGGCAAGTCAGTTGAAGGCCATGCCGTTGTCACTAGCATTAAGAGCCCAACAACAAATACAGAACGTTTTATGTGATTTACGTATTCAACAGTTAAATAACAATTACTTCTCAACGCCATCGATAAGCCGTGGTCATTCTCCATATTCTTCTAGTAATTATTCTCGATCGCCGACACCACATCAACCTATTACCTCCCCAGTTGCATCACCGACTTATCAGTCATCTCAAACCGAGAATGGTATTGACTCCCCAGTTGCAACACCGACTTATCAGCCGTCAACAACCGAAAATGATATCGGCTCTCCGACCTCACCACCGACTAATTTACCCAAAAACATTACTAATCCAACTGAAATTGCTATCTCTACAAGTCCACTACCACCGACTCATCAGATACATAAGCCCTCCGAAACTTACGATTGTGTTATCTCCGACGAAAATAATTCTGAATCTCAAACGTTAACATTATATGCCGCGAGTTACGAAGAAGCTGTGGCATTAGCAATCGCCAACATTTCAAAATAATTATTTTTATTACTAATATACAATTTTGCTCTAGAGGAAAAATCTGATTAATACGATTTTAATTTTGAGATTGCGGGTAGCAATCTAATCTGTAGTCCATTAGATAATCTATATACATATAATAAAAGAGTAGGATCGAAATTACGCTTCACTAAATATTTTTACCAGAAATTAAGAGGGGTGATAAAAGAAGGGTAGCAGAATGCATAAATGCAATTTTTAAGATTCTTGTCTGTCTGTCTGTTTGTTCACGCTAATCTCCGAAGATACTGAACCGATTTTCGCGTAATTTGTACAAATATATTAAGCAAAGTCCAGGGTAACATACGAGTATAGGCTTTGTTTCATCGAAATCGATTGTCGGAAAATAAGTTATCATCATTTAAATATTATTTTAAAGGCATCATTTCAACAAATTGCAATGAAAACTGACTCGCGTTGAATTTTTTCGAATTGTTAGATGTCAATCACAGTTTGATATGTAAATGAAATAGTTTGATAATTTCGCCGTTTTTCGATATGTGTTCGTGGCATAGTGGATATACGGTCGTACTAGGTAATTTCAGATGCGAGTTCGAATCATCACTCAGGGAAATATTTTTTTGTATTTATTTTTTTATATTTTTAAAAGAAATAATATTGAAAATAGAAAATGTATTATTGAACTATTCTATTATATAAAAATGTATTTCTTATGAGATCGTTTATTTCGCATTTTCATCAATCCTTTCCTTTCCAAGGGAATTAAACAAAAATATCTGAAATTAAAAGTGATCAATTAAATGAAATAAATATAGAGGTGGATATAGTATCTTCCACACTAATTAAATTTATTAAAAATTAAGTATTTGGCTAACATGGCCATACTATTTTTTTCATTCATTTTACGTTGCATTTCTCCATACCTTCATTTTATTCGTATTTAGACATTTTTCCATGTGTCGCATGTATTTTCAAACCCCCGTACAATTTTCGTGCATATATTTAAGACGGAAAATGCATTGAATCCAATCTTCGACTGAACTCTGATTAGTGGAAAAAAGACACATATCTGCATTTTGGTGACGTAAAATTGGTTGAAATGCATCCATAAAGTTTCTTTAAAGTCAGGTTAATTTTTTCAATTACTATGGTATTCCTTTTGAATTTCAAATCATCATTTGAACCCCAACCTCAACCACCATTAAACATGTCGATAATATGATGCAAAAGCAACCGTCAATAACTACTCTGATAGCTCTTTCCGAAAAGAAATCACCAAGTACAGAGGATGGAGGATATATAATATGAAGAAAGCTTGGTCAAAAGTTCAGCATAAAGTGATCCCCACGCGAACGAAGTCGCGGGCATCTATCAGCTAGGCTAGTATTATGGTATAAAAGAGTAGGTAACAAGTAACTTAATTATTTTTAAATGGTAAATTGTATTTTCTTTTTATATTATATACCTGTAATATTTAATTTTTTTATCCATGTGAAAAGTTTTTGCGAGAAGAAGGAAAACATTTTTGTTAGTAAATAATAATTAAAATATAATAAGTTCTGGAATAATAAATATTTAATAGACGTTAAACATAGTTTCATTACTGCTTTATCTATGACATCAACTTTGACCCTACGAGTAGGTAGTAAGTAAAGCACTAAAACTCTTGACTCTTAATAAATCATTCTTTCTTGCCAAGATACCGCTCCATCTCCCATAAAGTAGGCAGCATAACTATTGCGAATGCTTTGAGCAGTTTGTGACGACCGATTTTGTATTCTCCATTGAATATCGACGATTCCATCTGATGGCACGTTTCTCCAGTCACCATTAACAATAATTCCTGTTTCAGTATCTTCGGTATCGATTGATGCCACTTGGATTGGAATTTTACTCTTCCTTGCCCAATTGTGTATAGCACAACAAGCTTTTACTATTTTTTCAACTTTATTAGGCTCAAATGGGATAGGTTTTTCGAAAATTCTGAATCGAGCTACCAATATGCCGAAAGCATTTTCAACTATTCTTCTCGCTCGTGACAATCGATAGTTAAAAATTTTTTGCTCATGTGTCAAATTGTTACCGCCGTATGGCTTCATTAAATATTTCTTTAATGGAAACGCGTTGTCTCCGACAAACAGGTGACCTTCAGGCAATAGGTCATTTTCCAAGGCATTACTAAGGTTACAGTGACTAAAAACTCCTCCATCTGACACTCGGCCATTGCAACCAATATCTATGTATGTAAAACAATAGTCATGGTCTACTGCAGCCATCAAGACAGTGCTGTTTTGTTTTTTATAGTTGAAATAATAACTACCAGCTTCAATTGGTGCTTTAATCACAATATGTTTGCCGTCAATTGCCCCACAGCAACCAGGAAAGTTCCATGAGTTCCTGAATCCTCGTTCAATAACTTTCCATTCTTCGTGATTGGTAGGTACCTTAAAAATAATAAATGTTTTTAACAGCTAGGTGAGACAGTTTCTTATAAGTGGAGGGTAAACTCAGTACTTAACTATCAGTCCCATCTTAATAAAATTTGGTTTGGAGGTAAAGGAATTCGTTACAGGCTACTTTTTACCACGTTTACAAAGTCAACCTTTGTCAGCAAGAATCGTGCGCGACCGCTAGTAATCCTTACAAGAATGCTTTTCATATAAAGTTTAATAAAACTGGGACTATCTATTACTATTATCAGTGTATTGAACCGGAGTTTTGAACGTGGTTTTCACATCAACGCGCCTATTACTGAAATATTTAATTACCTGTATGTATTCCTTGAGTGCATCGTAAACAGCATCACATGTTTCAGGCAAAATTGCTGAAATGGTCGTTTTTGCGATCCTAAACAAGTGTTGCACAGTTCTCAAGCTGCATCCAGTGGCAAGCATGTACAGGATAGCATGCAATTTCACCTTTGCTGGTAAAGCGCATCTCATAAACGTATCAGATTTTTGTATAGCAGGAGTAACAAGATGTAATAAATGATTAAACGAGTCTTCAGTCATCCTTAGTGCACCGAAATATTCTGCCGGATCCTCATGAGCTATTTCTTTTAGAAGGCGGTAGCTTGCCCCGAGATTTTCTCTCCTAGCTATCCATTTTCGCACCCATAATCGAGGTGGTCTCCTCAATTCCAACTCAATTTCTTCTCGAATGTGTAACGCAAGCACATTCGCTATTTCGTTAACTACATTGCGAATGGGATCATACATATTTACTGTTTTTTTTTGTTAATTATTACTGTCACAGGCAAAATATTGTCTATCTTTTTAAAGAACTAAACACTAAACAGTATAGGACATTACTAATCACTTAACACTAATCACTCTACATACTAAACACTAAACACTTGACACTTGACTAATCAAAGTGTATACCAGCCATTACATTCAATAGGACACCCTAAAATATAACTATGTATATAATATATTATAAATGGATATGACCAAGCAGGAAGGTGGAAGGGTGGAAGGAATATCGAAATTCAGACCGAATAACGTACCACCGATCATAGATGGAAAATCCGTGAAAAGCTCATTGCGCATTTCCATCTCAGTCTATGGATTTCCGAATGCTCGAAGTAAAACAACTGTATACCATGTTTTAAAGCAAATAAATGGCTTTATTATTATTATTAAAAAGTAGTTTGACAGCGCATCATTGACTGATGTTCTGTGGCTGAGGTATCACTTACCATCAAGTGAACCTCATGCTCGTCTGTCGATATCTAACATAAAAAAAAACAACTTTAATTTGGACACGAGTGATACGCAGAATTGCCAGTAGTCATTAAACTCAGCCGGCTCGTTTTTCCGTTTCTCACCGGAACACGCTGTGCCTATATAACTACTAATTTACGAGATAGAGTTTCGAGCGCTGGCCGCTAGAAGTGATCTATGCCGGCGTCAGCAATTACTTGAGTGGCGTAGGAAAGGAGCTTACAAGTCGCAAGCCTTCGCCATTTATTTCAGGGTTGCCAACCTGCGATAATTATTTTAGTTTATTTAAAATAATATTGTCTTTTGTTACACATGAAATATTTGTTCAACTTAACATGAAAATTTTCTGAGATTAGCGTGTACAAACAGTATTTATGTATACTGTTCGTGTTCCCCTTTTGTAGTCGTCCTCTCACATGTCTGATAAAATCTATAGAAATTATGATTCTAATATCTGGGGGCACGGCAGTGCCCCCGCCAAGTCGAGCAAAACGCGGCACGGCCGTACTATCCTTTTCTCGAAGTAGTTCGGGCCATTTTCGACCCCCTATAACTTCGTTGTGGATAAAACTAGAATCCTGAATTTTCAGTCACTAAGCAGGCATTGTATAAACTCGGTATATTTCAAATATCATTCTGTTTGAACCAGTAGTTTAAGAATTATAACTAGTCAAAGTTTGATAATTTGTCACTCACTCACTGACTGACCGATCATCAAAACTCTAAGGCACTTCTAGCAGACATAGAAACTTGAAATTTGGAATACAATTAGTGTTTAGTCTACAAATCAAGGAAAAACTACAATATTTTGAAATTTCGGACCAGTTTTCTAGATATACAATTTTTTTTTGTATTTCTGTATGTAATGAATAACTTAAAAACTACTGGACCGATTTTAAAAATTCTTTTACCGTTAGAAAGCTACATTATCACTGAGTAACTTAAGGTATTTATTACTAGAAAAAATAGAGATCCTTAGAAATCCCTACTAAAAACAACCCAAGGTGTAAAAAAATTGGCCATAAAATGTCTTTCATCGCATGTGCTGCGGAAAGTATTTATGCTAGAACAAAAAAACCTTCCACAATATTATAGAACATATCAAAATCTACAAAAAAATTCACGAGACCATATGTCCAACTATTGTAGTTATGTCACTATAACTACTTTTTTACATTAAAAAGATAATAAAAATGCCGATCAAAATCAGACTGTTATCCATAGCTTTATATTAATTCTTATCCAAATAAACTAAGAAAAGGAATATCTACAAAAAGAAATGAGATGCCATCAAAAACATAAATTGTAAAAAAAGCCAAGTCTTGCAACTCAGTTCTCTCGTAAAAAGTTGTGAGATCCATATAATACCAAGTCGGTCAATTTATTCAGTCTCTACTGAAGGATCCTTCTGTCTTAAGTTATTACGTAATTAGGTAACCTAACAACATCTTATAGTGATCATATCAATACCAATATTAAAAAGCTTTGATGTTTAAAATAAAAAGGTTGACTTGGCAATCGCACTAAACTATCTAATTTAATATAATATGTGTTACTTGTGATACACATTGTGTTTTTAATAAAATTAAAAAGATACATTGTGTTTTCATGCGATAGCCGAGTCAATCTATTTATTTAAAACATCAAAGATTTTTAATATTGGTATTGATATGATCACTATAAGATGTTGTTAGGTTACCTAATTACGTAATAACTTAAGACAGAAGGATCCTTCAGTAGAGACTGAATAAATTGACCGACTTGGTATTATATGGATCTCACAACTTTTTACGAGAGAACTGAGTTGCAAGACTTGGCTTTTTTTACAATTTATGTTTTTGATGGCATTTTATTTTATGTATAGATTACTACATTTTTCGTCTTACTCACTATGTGGATGTCATTATTAATCAATTTAAAATAAAATCATTCGAAAATTTCAAAATCTATTTTTAAAAGGTTGAACACACCTGGCGTTAAATAACCGTTGATAATATAAAGGAAATGTATCTGACTAATGTTAAGCCAAACGGAAAACGTATTAAGGATTACAAGCGGATTTGTTTGACAATAAATCGTGTTAGGAGTTAGCGGTGTTACCAGTTGATTGATTTTAGAGTTAGCTAACGTTCTTGATGTTACCACTTAGATTTAATGCAAATGTGTACTTATGGGTGTGTTTCTATTGGAATACTACCAAGATACAGAAATAGTGGCAGAGTGAGATTTATATAGATTGTATTTTCTTGGAAATATTTGACAATTTATATTTTCATAGTAAAAAGTTATTTTTTTCTTGAATGCATGTGATATTTAAACTGATATCATGATTTTATTAAGATAACGATGTTTTTGTACTTATTAAGTCTTTTTCATATACATAGAGATGTCTAATACGGGAATTCAGTTTTCACCTAATTCAGTAATAGACACACACTTGTACCGTAGTAGTACATATATTTAACAAACTGTAGGTACCTGGTATACGTTGCAATGCCACCTAAAGTAAAAAAGGAACCTTTGCGGGAGTACAGCTCACTAAAGTTTCATCATTATCGGATGAATAGTTTAGGAATGCATTTAAGACAAATATACACGGATTTTTGGTAATATAGATCATATAATTTTCATATAAAGCAACCGCTAGTAACCTAATTCTTTTAATCAGCACCAAACACACTTAGAACACAATACCTATATTGGTGATTTACTGCAGAACCTACTGCATATCTCGAAATACCAGTGAAAGGTCACCTCGCCCACGCCAGTAATCTGCACTGAGCGTGTTTTGTATAATATTCCTACTTCCCTATAGATTCTAATCAAAACACTGCAATGAAACCACCGTTCCTTTGTTTTCGAGAACTACTCACATCTCATCTGATGCCTTTGTAAATTTGAAATGTACGCTAATAAATTACCATGTAAATAGAGTTGGACCACAGCTTCGTTTTATTGCAAAATATGGGATGGTTTCACATAAAATAACACATTTATTTTCCTACGTTCCAAGGCTTTTTGTTAACCAAATTTCATCAAAAAACAAATAACAAGGAAAATAGTGCATCGACGCAAAGTTCTTGGGCTTCCGACATACTATAAAAATATAAGTTATTTTTGGCTGCCAAAAGCAATTGTATATAAAAGTTACTTAAATATTAAATACCTTAAGAAAAGGTTGAAATGAAATAAAGGAAAGAAAGAATATATAAGAAAGACTTTCATAAAATACAGTATGTCTTTAGTTTCTCCAAGATTGCGATGACAATATAATTATATATTTTTAATTTCATAGTTAATATGTGATTTTATCTTTCTATAATTTTATCTCGATTAATTATTTTTCGATAGCCTACCGATGGCATTATATGTATAATTAAACTTCCCTTTTAAGTGCTGTGAAGTATGAAATTTAAGCCGCAAAGAACATAATTTTAAATTTATAATCCGCTTAGTAAAATTAATAAGTTATTGTTTCAAAGTGATACTTATTCCGTTTTAAAATTGTTATCGATTTGGCAATCAATTACTTTTCCGGTAGATATATCTTTTACTTGACGACTTTTTTACTACTTATATAGTAGGCAAAGGTGAATATTATATTACATAAATAATTGGGTGGCCTTGTTGCCTGCCTGTGGGTTCGATTACCGCCGGATACAAGGTATATAGTGTATTTTTCTACAACTGACAAGTAGTCAGTTCCAGTAGAAAAAAACCAATGTGTATATTATAAATTACTTCATACATACATATACATCATGCCTCTTTCCCATTGGGGTAGGCAGAGATCACGGAATTCCATATGCTCCGATCCTTACATACCACTTTCGGTTCTTCCACTTCTTTCCATACACACTCGTCGGTTTTAAGTACTTTTGACCTGGCCCTTTTGCAGAACGTTTCAAGATCTGATCGAGGTACGTTCGCCTAGGTCGACCACTCCCGACTCTACCACTCAAACCAGTTTCATAAATCTTTTTCGTTTCCCTACTTCCATCCATCCTTTCTAGTGCCGAAACCAACTCAACATACCTTTCTTAATTCTCGTCACTATATCGTCTTTTACTCCATAACGCTCTCGAATTTTGCTATTTCTTATTCTATCTTTCAGAGTTATATGACACATACTTCTCAAAGCTCTCATTTCCACAGCATTTATTCTACTTTCATGTTTCTTCTGCCATATCCCAAAATTCACTTACGTACATCAAGGTTGGGACTAATATTATCTTCTTATATATATACATATAATAAAAGAGTAGGATTGAAATTACGCTTCACTAAATATTTTTACCAGAAATTAAGAGGGGTGATAAAAGAAGGGTAGCAGAATGCATAAATGCAATTTTTAAGATTCTTGTCTGTCTGTCTGTTTGTCTGTCTGTCTGTCTGTTTGTTCACGCTAATCTCCGAAGATACTGAACCGATTTTCGCGTAATTTATACAATTATATTAAGCAAAGTCCAGGGCAACATATAGGCTTTGTTTCATCGAAATCGGTTGTCGGAAAAAAAGTTATCATCATTTAAATATTATTTTAAAGGCATCATTTCAACAAATTGCAATGAAAACGGACTCGCGTTGAATTTTTTCGAATTGTCAGATGTCAATCACAGTTTGATATGTAAATGAAATACGAGTAGTTTGATAATTTCGCCGTTTTCGATATGCGTTCGTGGCATAGTGGATATACGGTCGTACTACGTAATTTCATATGCGAGTTCGAATCATCACTCATGGAAATATTTTTTTGAATTTATTTTTTTATATTTTTAAAAGAACTAATATTGAAAATAGAAATTGTATTATTGAACTATTCTATTATATAAAAATGTATTTCTTATGAGATCGTTTATTTCGCTTTTTCATCAATCCTTTCCTTTCCAAGGGAATTAAACAAAAATATCTGAAATTAAAAGTGATCAATTAAATGAAATAAATATAGAGGTGGATATAGTATCTTCCACACTAATTAAATTTATAAAAAAATAAGTATTTAGTCAACATGGCCATACTATTTTTTTCATTCATTTTACGTTGCATTTCTCCATACCTTCATTTTATTCGTATTTAGACATTTTTTGGCGTTTTTTCCATGTGTCGCAAGTATTTTCAAACCCCCGCCGTACAAATTTCGTGCATATATTTAAGACGGAAAATGCATTGAATCCAATCTTCGACTGAACTCTGATTAGTGGAAAAAAGACACATATCTGCATTTTGGTGACGTAAAATTTGATTGATATGCATCTCCCTAAAGTTTCTTTAAAGTCAGGTTCATTTTTTCAATTACCATGGTATATGGTATAATATGCTATAATCTTTTGAATTTCAAATCATCATTTGAACCCCAACCTCAACCACCATTAAACATGTCGATAATATGATGCAAAAGCAACCGTCAATGACTACTCTGATAGCTCTTTCCGAAAAGAAATCATCAAGTACAGAGGATGGAGAATATATAATATGAAGAAAGCTTGCTCAAAAGTTCAGCATAAAGTGATCCCCACGCGAACGAAGTCGCGGGCATCAGCTAGTTAGTAATAAATCACTAATAAACATATTTCTTCGATTAATTACGGTAACATTTTGAGTAGGTATCTGAATTTGAAATACAATACTGTCTTTCTGTACAGGATACAAATATAGCATATACCAGAATTAATGCGTCATAAACATTCTACAAGACGCAAATGATATTGCGGAACGACTTTATTGGCGCCGCCGATTGCAACTGTCATTGACAGCTTTTAATGGCTTGCCGAGAGTTATTGATTTGATGAACGTCCAAGAGTCATCAAAGATTTAAAACTATAATAAAACACTATAAACGGCCTTTCTTGCCTCGTTGTATGACACGATATTAAGGCTAAAAACCTTCGATCAACAATATGTCAATGCTAAAAACGGTTGTGTTCGTTCGAAAGAAGGTGTGTAAAACTATACTTAATAAAGTTATAAAATAAAATATTTTATATTACTTACATTTACTTTATTAGGTTATAACATAACTATAGAAGTATTTCAGATATCGATAGATGAGCGATAGGCTCTTTACATGGTAGATGATATAATGACATATTATTTAGTAGCATACCACCTCGGCGTCGCACTGGTGCAATGTAGATGTACTTTAAATAAAAATATGTTACTTGCTATGTTACTCGCTGATAATGTAGCTTTCCATTGGTGAAAGAATTTTTAAAATTGGTCCAGTAGTTTTTGAGCTAAATCGAAACAAACAAATCTTTAATCTTTATAATATTAGTATAGATTTATTTCGTGCATACAATGTCTCAATACTATCCTAATTTTTACATACTCGTACGTACAAAATGTGTGAGTAACTAATTACATTGTTCAAAATTTAAATAAATTACTTTATAACGGATTAAAACGCGATTTATTATTTATACTATTTATGCCATGAGTGTTGTTTAAAATTATCATAGAAAAACATTGAGTATTATCTAATATTTAAGACGAGCAATTACCACACAGTATCTTACTCTTACTAATATTATAAATGCGAAAGTTTGTGAGGATGAATGGATGGATGGATGGATGGATGTTTGTTACTCTTTCACGCAAAAACTACTGATCGGATTTCGATGAAACTTTACAGTAATATAGCTTATATATCAGAATAACACATAGGCTATAATTTATAAACAATTTTTGTATATTGGCCATAATATTACGATAACTATCAAGTAACTCGGAAAAATTCCTGCCTTCTGAGAGCTATCTTGGCGTGCGCTGCCTTAACCGTTGGAGTTACAAGAATAAAATGTATGGTGGGATTGTTTGTTTTAAATAGTTCTAAATAAAAGTCCACGATAGCATATATCTACCTTTTATGTGGAAGCCAATATACCCTAAACTATGAGCCATAAATACATTTAAATTTGATTCATTTTTTCAATTGCAATTTTTAGAATATTTAGCTAATTCTTATCAATTTTAGTATTTAATATAGATGAACTTTGTCTTTTACACCAAGTAATTTGGACGAACGGTTTAAAAAATATCACGATATTATTGACTTGAGTGCGGCGTCATTAAGCGGAGATTGATTATTATTATTATAAACCAGCTCGGTTCAAAAATAAGCTACCCTTAGTACTAATTCTACGCAGACGAAGTCGCGGGCAGACGCTAGTTCATTCATAAAACAATTCTGATACTCACTCTACATAATTCCAAAACCAATTATAATTTGGAATTTTGATAACGGTAACTCAATCTCTTCCTAAGGCTATAGAGCTTTATAGAATATTAAATTCGCTCCTGTGTAATCTAATGTATTTATTTATGCGTTTATTACACAGCCCACGCAATTGTTCCGATGTATGCGAAATGCAATTCGATAGCTGTTTGAAACATTATCGTAAATTTGATGGACTCATACAAATAAATATTTACAGTACGATAAAGTTTTCTTAACATATAGTATGTTATACTTTCGAAAAATAACTCGTTAATACTTTGAGAAATTGTTAAATTCGAATCATTTTTCGTATTACTTTTGCAATAAGCAGTTATGCAGCAATAAGTGTACTTAAAATTCCACATCTGAGAAGGTAAAAAGGGAGAGGAGGAGAGGAGTTCTGAGTCCCATGAGAAGGAAGTAGTAGCAAAAGCGACGTTTAGAATTGGTAAATGACAAAAACAGAAGGCACTGGCAGTGGCGGGACCACCATTTTACGTATTACGTTAAAGCCCGGCTTGCCACTGGGCAAAGACTACTGAAAAACTATTAACCACCATATAGGTATACACCAGAAGTTTGGGTCGTAAAACAATTTCACAAAAACATAATTATATTAATATTATAAAGAGGAAAGATATTCTATTTGTTTGTATGTTTGTTACAATTTAACTCAAAAATTACTCAACCGATTTTAAACTTTTAATTCTTTCACCAATATAAAGCTATATTATCAGCGAGTAACATAGGCTATTCTTTTAATAAAACTTGAGACAAATTGTTTTCATGGCTTCAGTGTACTCGCTGACGCTTCGGTGGACGTAACAAAGAAATAACGATATCAGTGTTCCACATAAAATCACGATAATTTAAGGCTCTACAAGAGTTAAACAGATCTCATTTATCAGATTATAATGATACACCTCAGACTATCCCTAAGGCTACTTTATGCCTTAGCCTCATTAGAAGAAATACTAAATCATTTGAACATTTCTAGTAGTGAATTATTTCTATGGTTAAGAAGAAATTCCGCCCTTAAATTTGATCTTTGACTTGTAAATTATAATGACTTGGCGGGTTTCTTCGTTCATTCGTAATTTCATTTGTTCTAGAACGTATATTTTAGTTTCGCGGTGCACGGTAGCTTGTTTATATCAAAGTGCTACGAAAAATCGTAGCACTTTGACCGCTGTTTTAATAAAATAGTATAATATATATTATCTTTTATTAACACACATTTAAATAAAATAACTTTTACCAAATTAAAAATTTATTTACGTTTAGAATGCTTCCCAACGTAATTACGGGCGGAAAGGTGACAGTTATCCGATTTGAATTTTCACAAAGTTGCCATACTATCGTCATCTATTCGTACCGAGTTGATACTTGATGTAATTTACTACATTATGGCAATATAGTATATAACAGTGTCCTCTTGTTTTCCAATATGTTTGTTCGAAATGTCAGGATCTTTAGCATTTTAATTAAAAATTTATTATAAAAGCATAGTGTTTAATAAAATGTCTTTTAATTATTGGTTATTATCAAGTCTCTTTAAAAATCAGTTATAAATTAAAGATGTAGTTACATCTCGGGAAATAATTTTAAATGTTTTTATTTCCTAGTTATATTATAATAATACGAAGTGATATAAAAAGTTCATGTAATAAAAGATAACCGCGTTGTTAAATGGATAGTTTCTAGATTAAAGAGCTTTATAATGAATTAAAGTAGTAAACATCACATGTAGGGTTGCCACATTTTTTATAGAACAAATAAAGTACATTTTCCGTTTAGGTAGAACAAAAATAAAGCTGTGTTATAAGGACTTCTTAATATTGTCTTTTATTAACGCGAGTTTTACACATTTATATAAGGGAATAGGCGTTAGTATGGCAACTTTGTGATATTTCAAATGAGACAACTGTCATCTTTTAGTCTGCCGTGACCACGGTTGCTGAAAAGCATCCGAAACATAGGCATACATGATATAAATAATAAATCGCATTTTAATCCGTTATAAAGTATTTCATTTAAAAGGACTACTTATTTATCTTTACAAATATATGTTTTGTAGCTTTGGATTCCAATTTATTTAGTCTCATACGTATGCATATATTCATATCCAATAACAATCAAAGTAATACCCTAAATATAATAGGTAATTAAGATTCGTTATTGGTGTCGTATATTAAACCGAAAACTCTCTTTTGTAGAATAAGTCCTCTTTTTGGTTTTTTTTTTTTGTAAAGGTGGCAACCCTAATCACGGGTAAATTAGTAGCCGCATACCCGGCCATGGTAGAATGCGCAAGCGACCCCTTGGTCCCTACTTCTACAAAAGTGGTTATTGCTCACCCAGCTTTCTGATTAGCAGAGAGTTTTGAGTAGAGTCGAACCCACAGAACAGAAGAATTTTTCCCTGTTCTGTGGTCGAACCCCACATTGTACTTCGCGGAGGGTGGATTCGCAAAGGCATTCATCCTAAGAAATAGGGCGACGCAAGCCCAATGGTTCGGGCTAATTTTACTTTAACGTCAGGCATAGTAAGGCAATGAACTACAAACAGTTGTTGCTGTATCATGAAGATTCACAGTCATACTGTTTCTCGCAACCAGCCAACTGAAAATCAGTGCCGTGTCTATCATAGCTTGTAATGAGTTTACATCAAACTACAATATTTTGAAAAAATAATGTATAATATATATTTTCTATATTTGTAGGTATATCTTTTAATATTAGTTTTTTTATATAACAGTGATTTTGTTATTCTTTTAATTACATACTAGTGGACCCCGCAGACGTTGTTCTGCCACAATTTTGGCTTCGAAATTATATAATTATTCTTAAAGAATCCCGCTTTTCTGTTGAAATTTTTCCTGAATTTTCGACCTGAAAGCCTTTCCAACGAATGCAAAACCGTGGAAATCGGTCTGGAGTTATAGCGTCAGGAAGGAAAACCCGACTTATTTTTATATAGTAAGAGAAGAGATATATATTATATGTGTCAAATAAATTATTAATCATTTCACAAATATTAGGTGGCTCTATATTTTATTCCTCCATTAATCAGTGTTAAAAACACAATTGTTATGCAACAGTAAATATTATGTATTCTAATAATTAAAAACGTATAAATTTATCTGTCTATTTTCCATAATATAACCCTATGAATATTAATGTTACCACATATAAAAATGGAAAGGCGTTATTACTTTGTACTTTTTTCAAACCAGCCAATAAAATTCATTTAGCTCTATGCTATTATGTTAATATAGATGTATCTGAAGCAATTATAACTAAAAGAATGTGTAATGGACTTGCAATTGAGATCAATGATTTTAATTTATTGTAATTTAATAGCGATGTAAATCGAGTTTCTATGTACTTAATGATTTCTCAGTATCTATATTATAATCATATTTTCTTTTTAATTTTCCCTCGTTTAGTGCAACTTAATGTGTAAATTTATGATTTTTTCTATTTATTTACGCTACGGGTCGGTGATTGTGTTGCCGACCTATCTTCAACCTTCCAAAGACAATAACTGTCTACGCGAGTTTTTTTTTTATGTTAGTTATCGACAGACGAGGAAGAGGTTCACTTGATGGTAGGTGACACCTCAGCCACAGAAGTGCAATCAATGATGCGCTCTCGACCTACTTTTTACTTCGAGTATTATGCACTTTTTACGGTTACGGTTTTTCCATCTATGAACGGTGGTTCGTTATCCGGTCGGAATTTCGATATTCCTCCCACCCGATCAATGCCGAACGCGCCAACGAGCCCGTCAAATTAGTTATTTACATATAGACAATTTATTTGTCAGGATTTTTAAATGTGTACCTATCTAAAAACTACATAAATACATACATACATATACATCACGCCTCTTTCCCATTGGGGTAGGCAGAGATCACGGAATTCCATATGCTCCGATCCTAACATACCACTTTCGCTTCTTCTACTTTCATCAATGCTTTCATACACACTCGACGGTTACGAGTACTTTTGACCTGGCCCTTTTGCAGAACGTCCCCCAGCTAGAATTAGATAAACGATTAATCAATAATAATTACATACCATTTTCAATCATCTTTATTTTACTGCGAAGTGTTTGCTTGTGTTGTATGATTGTATCCCAGGAATGTCCGGGACAACGTCATAAAAATATCTGCCTTCTCACAGTTGGTATGCAAATGTTTTTATTAAATACTAGCTACATTACATCGTAATTACTTATTGTCCATCAAAGAATGAAGTTTGTTCACCGTTTTTATTTGCTATTGCTTATAGTATAAACGGGCAGACAAGATTTTTAATTGATTATATGCAAACAATCGCATAGCAAACGCAACATTCTTCAGCTATAAACCGTTTGCGGTTGTATGTCTACTTTGCTTTTAAATATTGTGCATATTTTTTCCTGAATTATTCTGATATTTTTATAGTTATTCTGCTATTCGGGATATATAGACGAACAAATAAGAGATTATTAAAATAGGTACAGCCGTTCTGAAGTTATAAATTGTGTCACTAACACGACTTTGTTTTAATTATATAGATAAGCTACAAAAATTACATTTATAAATAAACATTTTTATAAATTTATTGTTGTTTGTATCTCTACTTACAACACTTTTTAATCCAAAAACATGCATTAAAATTTACGACAATTTTTGTCGGCTACCTATATATTTAGTAATATAACATATAAGATACAAATACATTTTTAAACAAGGTACTATTACGATAAAATATAAAAGAAAAGTATTTGATGACTGAATTTAATTTATAATTATTACAGCCGGCCTAGCATGACAACCGCGACCAAATTTTGTCGACCGTTTTCTCGTGTTTTAATCGATCAATTATCTCTTTGTCTTCCGGGTCTAATATGACACTTACACTTAAAACTCGATTTCTAATGTCAAAAATAGAGATATTTGTCGATCGAGATATCTTATGTATCAAAATTGTCGATATCGAGATATCTTATACTATAATAGTTTGTCTTCACTCGTCTGCGAGATATCTCTTGGGGATCATGCTAGGCGGGCAGAGTTCATAAGTATCACCGCGGTGACGTCAGTAATAAGCCTTCCCCTTCTTTTTTATTTGAGTATTTGAACATACTCGTATGTACATAGAGGCAAACCAATCGAAATTCAGATACATGTCCGTCCATTGCATGCCCGGAGTGGCCAGATGTGTTCACACATGTAGACAAGTTCAAACATGTCAGACCCAGCGGAATTCGAACCTGCGGATCATCGGAACGCAAGGCAGGTGTAGCACCCAATGTGCCAAGGAGGCCATTAAGGTACAGTTTACTTTTACATTACCTATAATTATTTGTATTACAGCCAACACGAACAAGTTATAGAAATAGCTCCTCGAATAGATCTAAATGATGGCCGTATCACATTCCTTCCATTAGGACATTAATGGCCGAATTCTCAAACGCTAATCAACATTGAGATGTACTTAATAGTATACCTAACCCTTTCATTACGAAGGTAAAATTCGTGCTCTAAGCTCCGTACAGTTTAATCAAATCAAATCAAATCAAAAGTTTTTTATTTCAAATAGGCCTTGCAGGCTCTTATGAAACGTCTAGTTGCACGGTTCCAAAAAGTGGGTCTCATGGAGAAGAACCGGCAAGAAACTCCATGGACACTCTTTTCAACAATGGTTTAGCTTACAAAGACTCGGTTACAATAGTAATAATCGGCTGAGAAGTTTCCCAAAAACTGGCGATCATCGTTGATTTTAGTCAAGTAAAAATATTTTAAGGTGTAATGATGAGACTCATTGTCTTAATTAAAATACCCACATGTTAGAATTATTTTTTTAGTAGATCCCGAAATTCTTATAATTAAAATATTGATTTTTAGCCAATCTCCTTAATAAAAAAAAACTTTAAATGTATTAAAACGCAAATTATTCATCATATTATTTATTTCAACGTTTCGAATGCTTTTCAGCAACCGTGGTCACGGGCAGACTGAAATATGACTGTCTGATGTGAATTTTACACGTTTAATTCCGGTTATTTTATTTAAATATATTCTTGCGTTAATAATAATATACAATACAATATATTTAAATTAAATATCACCTTTACTGTTATAGCTAAATCTATGAGTTCATAAAATCAATTAATAGAATTTAAAGGGATTTCTAGAATATCTAGAGTAACCATTAACGTAACATTAGATATTTCCAAGGCAGTACATCGTTGTATATAATGCATTTGTGATGTAAATAACACGATTCTATTAGCCTGCGCGTGCGCGTGACTTCTGCTGAAAGCTTACTGTAATTAGTTTGGTTCAACTAAGTGAATGCTTGGCTATTCGCTAATAGCGCTATTTTTTAATACGTTTTATTGCTAATGGCTAGGTTGTAACTTGCAAGTGCGTTTTCAAGTTTCGCGAGGTATTTGTTAGGATTGTTCTTGTTATTCAATAATTAGAGATTTACCCTTTAAAGGAATGTGAAATTATCATTAATTTTTTTATACACTGGACTTTTAGAATCCCGAAAAAATAACAGATATTTTTCTTTTATTTTACTGATGATTTTTGATAAGTTACATAATAAATGGCCTTCTTTTTTCATCTGTCTATACTAACAATAAATTATAGAGAGGAAATATTTGTTTGTTACGATTTAACTCAAAAACTACTCGACCGATTTAATCTACATTATCAGCGAGTAACATAGGTTATGTTTTTGTATAGCACATCTACATTTCACTCGTGTGAAGCCGGGGCGGATCGCTAGTTACCTATAAAATTTACTTTTAATTGAAATTGAAGATACATAGTAGTGACTATAACGTTTCCTTTTTCCTTCTGTTCCGTAACACTTTTTTAGTGTGCATGAAATTTTATAACTTTGAACTTGTTAAAAAATGGAACCTAATGGAATATTATATCATCAATGCTTGTATTTTTAAGCATGTATGCCTTTGTTTACATGAACTTAAATTATTCTATGTAAGTATTTCTGTTCTATGAATGTATGTTAATCTGTACTTCATATTATAAAGAGGAAAGATTTGTATTTTTGTATGTTATGAAGAAACTTAAAACTATTGGACCGATTTTAAAAATTCTTTCACCAATAGAAAGCTACATTATCAGCGAATAACATGATTATTGTGTATAGTACATCTACTTTGCACCCGTGTGAAGCCGGGGCGCGTTGTTAGTTTCATATATTTTTATAGGCTAAACCCACCTAGAGTTAATACGATACATAATTACTATCACGACAGCGAGTCTAGCGGTTTGAGAGCGGACACATCAGGAATGCGCTCAGTAGAGCTATTCACGATCATTCGAAATCGATCCGCCCGGAAAGCTACGCTCTCCCACTGAAAGTTGTTTCGTATTTACCGGATATGAAAATGGTATTCACAATTCCGATAGGATTGAGCATCGGCATTCTTCGGGAGTTTCCGATTAGAATCTTAGTATAAAATGATAGAAAGCTTGATATATTGGTACGAAATCTTGTAATATCGGAACGGAAAGTTTTCGAATGATCGTGAATAACCCTACAGAAACCAATAATTGCTGCCTTATCCTCCATAAATCTTTTATCACATACCTTCATCTTAGGCTCGTTAGACTTTAACTCGCATGATTGTCGACGAGCTGTCTGCTAACGACTGCATATTGTTTAATGTATCGTTTCTAGTTTTTTGTAGCGCTGTTAAATGATTGAAGTGTATGTAATGCAGTGTGTGGAAGCAGGAACATTTTGTCATCTGATAAGATTTCTTTTAGAAATATCTTAGTGTTTAAAGGGACATATCTCTTTGTTTTAAGGGCTCCGTATATTATATCTACATGAAAAACAGATCAATCGTGTATCTTTTGTTACAACCAATTTTCACCCAGAGGCAAATTATGTTGGTTTACTTCGACGTTTCGGAAACCGAAATCCATAGTTTTTCCATCTATGAACTTTTCCAGGTCGAAATTTTGATATTCCTCACACCTTCTTAATGGACGTAAAATACAGTTTTTTTATAAAAAAGGGGGCAAACGTGGCTCACGTGACACTGCCCATGGACATATGCAACAACAGAGGTTTTGCAGGTGCATTATTAGCTTTTGAATTATAAACACGGTGTCCTAGCGAGATTCAAACCTGCGATCCATCGGAAAGCACGGTAGGTACCTACTACCCAAAGCGTCAACGAGCCGGTCAGATAATTTAGGCTGTCCTCACTTTTTAGCAACAAATCCACGTAGGAACTACACCCTCTTGATGGCTTTATATTACTCTATTTATTTTATTTTTTCGTTTATATATCTTATATATAAAATTTCCATGTCACATCTTCTTCTCGTCCGTTCTACGCCCTTGATTTGAGAACTGGCAGTAAATGTAAAATTAGAAGCATTTAATATGTATTTTTATTGACGTTCATAAGTGTACATTGTGTTACCTAAATGAATAAATGATTTTTGATTTTTTTTTAATTTCTCCGCGGTCATTTTGAGTGGTGTTACAAGATTGTTATACTCAATGTAAGCTCTATCGTAGCTCTGCCGTAAGTGACTCAGAAGCAAATCCGCTATAACTTAATTAATAAATCAAAGTGACATTGCAAACGACAGTCGAACACTGATTAGTCACTATGCGTCTTGATCAAAGCCAGAGACGGATCTGTAACATTAATATTTTAAGCTCTTTTTATAACTTATACTGATACCACGGGAAACTTAAAAATTGAGTACATTCCTACCTTAAAGGCCGGTAACGCATCTGCAAATTCTCGACGGCGGTTGTGTTCATTTTACATCGAGCGAACCGCAGGCTCGTTTGCCTATAGTATACTATAAAAAAAAACTTACTAGGTGACTGGTGGCGAGTTACAACAAAGCGGGTAGCAGATAAACATATGCATAATGCACATGTGTTTTTTTTTTTAATTTTGAGTGATCCACCAACTTAGGTTTCATAGAAATGATTGTTATAGACTACAATATGATAGCGTCGTAGTTTGAAATTGAAAGTGATTTATAGAAAACTTATTTATTATTCAGAGGTCACTTGGCCGGGTTTTTTTGTCTACATTTGATCACTATCCCACCTGAATGGTGATACGGTCAAGCGTCTATTGAAATGCAGCTACATATAAATCAAAAAACTCTCGACTTATTCACAAATCAAAAAAAATTCAATACTTAAAAGCTTAAACTTGGAGCTAAAATAATATCCTCTTTATAATATTTATTATTTTGGATAGAAAAATCTCTCTTAAAGGCAATGGCTTCGAAAGTCAAATGTGAAATCGGTAGGATTGCCAAGTAAAATCGGTATATTTGGACCAAAATACGGTAATTAAAAAAAAAACAATAAATTTAATCAAATCTCTTTATTTTATATTAAGAATGTTGTTTTACTCACAAATCACATTTATCAACCGAAAAATAGATAGATTCGAAAATTTTGTTCTTAGCCCTCTCTGGTCCAATTGCAATACTGTACTGAATTTATCTGGTCAAATTGTTGATTGAAGTGTTTATCGGTCATTGTCCAAACGCAACATTAATCTTCGATATCCGAAATGTCGAAGAGTCCATGACTCAGGCTGAGTCACAATTAGTACCATTCCGCCTTCATCAAATCTAATTTTAGATAATGTACCTATAGTAGGAAGACCGGGTAAACCAGATAGTGTGAAAATTATTTTTAAGCAAAAAACAAAAACCGACTTCAAAACTACAACTACATATAGTATGTACAAACTTACACTCCGTACCGTTCGAAAATTTGCTGCAAAGGAAGGACTGTCCTTCTTGGCTCCGAAATATGCCCTACAAAACAAAAAAAGAATCATCCTACTTTGCGGAGTTATCGCATAACAAAAAGTCGGTTAAAAATGAGAACCGTTTACAACGTGCAATTTTTAACTGGTATTTTATTCAAATACTAAAGTATAGAAAAAATACGGAGGGGCTAGCATGAACAACTATCGAAAAAGTATTCGAATCGTCGATCTGCTATTTATATGAAATTTCAAATGATTTCTAATACAACTGACAGATGGACGATTCGAACACTTTTCAATAGTCGTTCGTGCTAGGCCCTCAGCTTTCGAAAATCTATCTTATTACGTCATCATAAAGTATAAGAATCAAATTCTAGGAACTTATATTAAAAGGCACAACAAAGGAAAGACTCTCCACACTGTACAGTACTGAATAATACTTGACGCAATTAATACTACCTAATTTAGTTTTGTGATTTTAAATCTTATATTAAATTCGCATATTATTACAAATGTAAAGGATAAAGGAATAGAATACGCTTAATGTGCACTTAAGTTTTTATTTTGGTAGTTTGTTTCACGGCCAAATCTTTGATCTATCGCCCACCCTTCAATACCCACCTCGGTGTCTCAGTGATAAGCGCGATGCGTTTAGCACCGGAGGTTCGATACCAGGGGTATAAAGATTAAAAAATATATCAATTGTTTCGGTCAGAGAGAGCGCAGAAGGCTGATCACCTATTTGCATAATCAGACACAGAAATGGGTCTGCCCCAAGCCCCACTAGGGGACTCTGGACTATACTTTCTTTTTAATGCCCAAATTTGTCTATAAAAAACTGATTCATAATAATATCGATAAGCCTGCATCCGAATTTCCTTAAAATTCTATAGCTGCTTTGATGCTAGTGTGTACACAGCCTTAAACAGTCAAGAAGTGGTCAGTAACTTAATAATTTACACAAGGGACGTTTGTTTTACACAGATTTATGGCGTCAGCGACTCTGCAGTCGTGCTAATGTTACATTTACATACTTGTAACGATTGAAATTAAGCTTCGCCCGCCCACGCGCACCCGCACGTACAAATCAACATTTATAAGCTTTTTGTATAAATATTATGGTAACTGTGCTTTAGATATACAATTATACAGTTCATTAATTGAAGCTCTCGATGATTTGCAAATTTTTTCCAGTATATTCGATAATTCGATATATTATGAATTGGTCCCTTCGGTTATTTGAAGTTGAAATTATCTTTATAATTAGTAGTTCTAGATTTTTTTATATGTCAGATATCGACAGACGAGCATGAGGTTCACTTCATGGTAGGTGATACCTCAGCCACAGAACATGTATAATAATTAAAAATTGATGAATAATAATTCGCGAACAACTAGGAAATAAAATCATATATTTTTTTGTTTGGAATTCGATGGACCACTTAAACAAATATGTACATTGTACACATATATTTTTTCTATTATATGACAAGACCCTATAAAGCTGATGAAATATTCGTTCTCGCACATTTAGACCCATTGTTCGAGGAGTAATAAATCTAGCTAATCTAATTATAAACAAAAAGCACGTATCTCTTACAAGGCGCATCGCTTAAAGGATATGTACTACAAAGCAGTGAAGAGATTACTTCGTCTTTGCATGGAATTTGAGATAATTTGTACAGTTAGAAGTATACAGAAGTTGATTTATGGAAAATTGCATTTTAAAATACGATTTTTCATTATATGTATGTAAATAGATGGAGTACAGCTGTGTTTGATCACTGTCCCAAGGTCTGATAGATAATAAATAATAAAAAAGTAACTAAATATGGATAATTATTTTTTAAGTCTTTAAAAAAGTCTTTAAAAAAGTCTGGTGCAGTCAACCAAAACAAAACGCTCTCACTGCTGACTAATTATCTTAATTATTTTAACTTTATTAGCTTGACTTACACATCGAGCACTGTATGTACGTATGTACAGTGATAGACATACTATATATTTATATTTTTATATTGGATACTATTCCATAATTATTTGGTTTTTTCCTGTAAGAATTAGGTAGAATTTCTAAATTTCTTTCCGGTAATGAACCACTGTTCAAAGGAATAAAATCAGTGCAGTCAGCCTTCTTAATCCGAAACAATTTCTATAAAAATCTTGATTCCAAGATGTCTATAGGAATACTATACCTATACTCATAATATTGTAGTAATTACAAATTAGCTAATGAAAACGACACATGTTTTTACAAACTTTGGGTATTCTCTTCTCTTACCATCTCGACTATAAATATAAAACTGTATTTATATATTGTAACAACTAGCAACACGCCCCAACTTCGCACGGGTAAAAACACATTTTTTTTTTGTGTATGCACTTTCTTTTAGTAAAAGATTTTTTAAATCGGTTCAGTAAATCCAGAGATTACTCCCTACATCCTCACAACCTCACAAACTTTACCTCTTTATAATATTAGTATAGATTCTAACTTTTCCTTGTGACACCGTAATAGAGCAATTTTCTAGGTCCTCTTAATAATTATACTGTGCTCTCAGTAAGAGACTGCTATTTCTAGTATTTTACTACTCTAAGCTGCCCATAATTTGCTACTTACATTTGTATAATAATAACTTATGGAATTCATTGCTTTATACGAATGGTAGAGCTTGATTATTGTTTAGTACTGTTTTAATTTCTTCATCATCGCACTCGTGAAATAAAGCCGTGCTATATTAAGTTTATTTAAATCTAAAGAAATGTTATTACTGAAAATATTGTATAATACCTTAATCTAAAATGGGGAAACATTGGACAGCCAAATAACTGATGAAAATTTTTGGGCAACCCATATCTGTTTTATATCTTTGTTTACTGTTTTATATCTTGTTTATATCACAACACGGAACAACATAATGTTATCTATCTACTATGAACTCAAAATCATGCGATTATGATGAAACTGTGGTCAGTTATTCTGCATACGTCTTTGAAGGCTTCTGACCCAATAATGACACCTCTTATTTTACGTGGAATTACAAGTCTTTCCGGGTACAGCTATTTCCTAAATAAAACGCCTTTATATACCATTAAAAACCTAATATTATCGCAAAATTTCATTCTCGTCGTAATAGTTTTGTTTTTTATAAGATAGTATAAATTATGATTTCATCCTCCCTTTGCCTATCAATCCCTAACACTTATCTCAATATTTTAATACAAACTATTTAATTAAGTTCTCGATAAAGTGAACCTTAATTCATCGTTGCAAAATGGTCTCTATTTCTAAGTCATAAGATTCAGTTGATTACTATAAGCAGCCTCGTGTGAGCATGCAATCATAAATTTGGCCAAGTCTTCGTGACAAACCCCCATTTCGCTTAACGAGCTCCAGTTGTGGGATATCCTGTATCTTTTATCTTATGCTTAATATTACAAGATTTAATTATATAAGACCTTTAAATATATTACATTGAGTGAATTAATTTTGGTCCGAAAAATTTGTGAGCCAGATTTTTTAAATCATCCATCTAAGGACTTTATAAGACTTGGAATATTGCAGCTTGGCTAAATATCAATTGCCGTGCCCCTAGCATCAGACTACGAATAATCGTTTTAGTTGTACCACGCAGCTCATAACGGGCGGTACGGGCGGTAGGGGCACGAAAATATTTGTCACATAAATGCGACACAAGCGGTCAAAAGGTTAATTACAAATCTAAATACAATACCCAGTAGCGTAACTAGCCTTTTCGGGCCCTAGTGCAAAAAATGCAAGGCCCCCTTTGCCTATTATGAAAACGAACGTGGACTGAAGCGTTGTACGAAAAGTTGGTTACCCGGCAGTAAACACCTGAAAGCTGGGTTGTATAATAAGTGAATTGAAATTGCCATTATTTTTTATTGTCAAGTTGTAGCTACACACAACACAATGAAGATATAGGGACTGTGGTAATATTAGAATTTAGGACTTTGCACTTTTTCCTTGCGTTTTGTTAAACTTTTAAGAACCTCCTCGAAAAAGTATTTTGAAGTAAGCTATGGCCTGATGAGGCCCCCTTGGATCAGCAGACTCCATGCGATCACATTGGCTGCATTGGCATAACTACGGTACTGACAATACAGAAATCGAATAACAAATTTAAAAGTATCTACTAAACACAGTGTTGGAATTTTCAAAAGATTTGCCGTAATCATACGATTACAGGTACTTTTGGAAACCAAATTGAAGTCTCATTCGCACTTTTTACTCGACAGTACCCCATTGTTAGTCGTGAACAATTTGTTGATCACACGAAGATCTCTCAATATCTTCGAGAGTGGTAAATTGGACTAACTGTATAACGTACAGTCAGGAACAGTTGTGGTCGAACACCTTATAATAACCTGCATTAACTAACAACACGATTTTATATAGCCACTTTTCGAAGCGATGTTGAAGTTTACTTGTAGTGTCAGTTGGTATTTTTTAATATTCTTTAACTTTAATAATATTTTTTACTTTTTTTTTATTTAAAAAAAAACATACAGACGAATTGAGAACCACCTGCTTTTTTGAAGTCAGTTAAAAAAACTATGCGTATTGCTCTTTAAATTGAAGCCTTTTTGAATAAATACATTTTTGAGTTAATTTGAAAAAAAATATATTTATATTAAAATATTATTTCATATAGTAACCCTATATATTACTTTGAATTCGCAAGCCCTGCAAATTGCAACAAAAGATGGCAGATAGTGGGCGAATAATTTCATTTGTTCGAAACCCGTTAATTCCTATCAGAGGGACACGACCGACGCGACGCCTGTTTATAAATTAGGGAGATTTGCACTGATTACCGAACACCCTTCGAGTTGTTAGATATATTGACGACATGGCCGCGGTAAGGACGTCGATTCAGACTTGATTCCTACAGTGTTTGAGGATAAACCATTTGATTCTAAGAAAACAAGACAGAAAGAGCGATTCTTAAGAATTTTTGAAGTGAAAGCTTTAAACGCGTTGAATGTTTTTAGAGGGGAAAAACATAGATTCACGTCACTACACCGACATGAAAATATAAATATTAAAATTTTCACTTCTTTCGGCAATCCCCATGACTAACTGATATTTTTTATTGATGTGCGTCTACTATTGTTAGTTTTAAATGTACCTAATTTTTGATTATGAAGAGGCTAAAGGCGTATATTTTACGTAGGTATATTTTATTCTTATTCGAAATTGTTAACAAACAATACAAACATTTTATACGTAAATTTTTTCCTTACTCCAATTCAAAAAGGTTCTTGCATCCCCAAATTTTTATACAAGTGATTAAATACCAAAACATTTAGTATGTAAATTGAAATTCAGTGAAGAATGTAATTTATTAATATTTTAATATTTTATAATATTTAAATTAAAAGTTTATAAATATGTAAGTATTCATAGTTAATATTACATGCGCATTGTATTTCTGACTGTGATCTTTCACAACTAAACTACTTTGCTTTTTGTACATAGCCCATAGTAGTTAATATGCCTAATAATTCAAAGATGTTATCACAAATATATACAAATGACCACCGATATCGATTGCAAAACTAAAAACAAGCTTAAAGAAATCTCACGACCACGGCAAGCGTCGTTTATCAAAACACAATAATGAAAACTGAATCACTAGATCGAAGCAAGCCCCTGTTTTACGAATCACAAAGACAATATTTATTGTGGACATTTCACGTACAGGATAACCGATTAATTTTGTGAATGATAACGATTTAATATTCTAAGTACTAGGAGTGCAGAGGTAGTGAGGAAGTCGGAAGATAAATAGGGACTGTTTCGATTGAGTTGGTAGCGCATAATTGACTTGCTACTTCTGTAATCATAGAGGTAGGTTGAACTTGTTGGATTGTATAATTCCACAAATATTTAAACCTCAAAACAACTTCTCGACGTCAACTGTAAGTATTATAGGATTTTTTCTCCACACTGTCACATAAAAATCGTTAAGTGTACCCTATATTTGCAACCGACACTTGCATATTACATACTTCTTCGGCGAAAACAATTAAAGGATTGCATTTTTTAAATCCACCTTTTTTATCTTTCTCAACGTGGGTAATACTTTCATAATAATCCCAAATACAGCAGCTCTTATTAGCCATAAAAACCATATATTTTACACATATTTTTAATAGCGCAGCCCTAATTTCGCAAGAGCAGAATAGCTGTAGGGCATCTAGTCTATAAATTGTTCATAGAAGCTAAAACCTATAATAAGTCGTAGATCTGATCGCCTCAAGAACTGCGGGCACTTTATTGCCTTGAACGAACTACTGAACGCTACGTGAGCCCGCACGCCCGATGTGACCTCCTGCCGTTCCTACAGTCCTGGTATGATGAAATTATCTTAAAGTTAAAGATGTTGTTTGCTGAAAGGATAAATAAAGATATAATTTACGAATATGTTAAGATGCATACATACATACATACATGACATACATTTTTGACGGGCTCGCGTTCGGTAGAACACCTGCCGTGCGCATCGATGAGCTGAGCTATCACCTACCATCAAGTGAACCTCATGCTCGTCTGTCGATATCTAAATAAAAAAAATAAACAACATTGACACAAGAAAACTAACAGTTTCGGAACTTTTGGTTCGGAAATATTTTTTCGTAACGACCCGTTGGAAATGATTGTATACTACCAAGCTTTACCCACGACTTCTCTATGATTAAAAATAAGCATGTTATTATATAGTACATGAATATGTTTTCTAGAGCTCAAACATTTATTAGTAAGTCACTATGTTACTTAGGAATAATTTGTACCTAAAGTTAATCGCGTTTGGTTTGAATAGCTATCTCGAGAACTTAATCTTTATTCCTTTTAAAACACAGGCGAATAACTAATGATTATTTCTTGGGAAATTGGCAATTAAATTTGTAAAGAATCTGTATCTATCTATGCACGAAGTTTCAACAATTATACTTCATTAAACACTATAGCATGAATTGATCAAATTATATGTATTTAACATTCAAATTGTTAAATAAATAAGGAGCTATCTGAGAGATATCAACTGAAATAGTTCTCAGCCAGATAAGTTGTTAATTACGGCAGGTTATTAATAACAATACTTCATTAACAATACTGCATCACGCAGGTGCGTGTTAGATAATTTTCTTAGCGAATAACTACTTATATTTACTACACTTTGCATACCGCGAGAAACAATGAATCAACCTCTAATCGATACACGACCATTAAAATAATATACCAATCTCTTATAATTATTAATTGTCTTTTACATTTTGACGACATTGGTAGTATGAAGGAAGGCTGAAATCTTAAAAAGCTAGTTTAGCTAGCTCATATCAGTCACCAAATCTTGTGCCAACTACGATTTAGCTTAATTGAATGAATAAAATAATTTATTACATTAAAATTATTTTTGCAAACCTTATAGGCGACCTTATCGCCTGGATTTGTTCTAGGTAATCCTGATATTTGAAGAGAAGCAGATTATAACAGTGGATGGAGAATAATAAAATTAACAGAAATACAAGAAAAAATAAATTGCTTTCGATATCTACCTTGATAATTAATTTGTAGTTTCACTTTGTCACGCTTCGTCACTGAATACACAATAGTATATTTGGTTTCATACAAATATATTATTGTATTCGTCGCACTCACACACACTCAAACACATTTTTACTTGTCTAAACCGTCAATGGTATGGATGGATTCACTGATAATAATTTATCTTCGTAGGCAAGTGGGAAGTCAAAGTGGCTCAATGGTAAGAGCGATGCGTTTAGCACTGGATTCTGGGTTCGAATCCCAGGGAATCTCGATTTAAAAAATATTGTTTCGGTCAGGCAGGGCACAGAAGGCGATCAGTGCCCTGCCTAAAGAAAAATGATCAGTGAAACATACACAGAAATGGGTCTGCCCCATGCCTCACTAGGGGACTCGGGAATTCACTTTTTTGACCTGGGCTTTGAACTGGTGCTAAACGGAGGCAGTGAACAGTTAAAAATTATATAAAATTACACTCATTATAACAAATAGTTGCTTCAAAACATAGATAATAAAAGAAAATGGTATAAAATAATAGATTTACTTTTCTGGGAAGAACATTTGATTGCATCGTTCATGTTGTAGGTACAATAAGCGTGACATCGCAACGTGGATCATGTAGAGCGGTCATCGACATCGAATTCCTTGAAACGCGTTTCACAAAAATTCAATCAAACGATGAACAAGCAATTACCCAAATACTTTTTTATGACAAACATAAAAACATGAACAAATTATTGCTCCTTGAAGTGGAGAGACAAATACGTTGTATAGATATTTGAAAAAAGTCTAAAAGAAAAAAAATCTTATTACAATTTGACAACAAAAATGTTTACAAAAATGTGATGAATTTACTTTGTGACGAATGTACAATCGTCCGCGAGATTTTTCTCGATGGTCATGCTAGACAGGCTGAGGTGCGAGGAAGGAGCGGAAGAAGTCGACAGATATTTGCTAGACGTAGTTTAATATCCATAAACAATCAGACCACGGAAAGTCCTGAGAACTATTGGTGTTACAATAATATAATAAACTTTATTTTCTAGATGAAATTCTGAAACCTTATATATTATTTCAAATTGTCGAATAAATAAGTATTTTACGCGTTTTTGTTTCTATATAGTAGAATTATTGAAATAATAATTATTAATAAAAAAAAATATATTTTATAACTTATAATTATATAAAAAATCTTCAATTCTTCAATTCAATGTTTGATAATGTAAATAAATTGAAAAATAGGGTCATGATAAATTATCAAAATTTTATAATGTTTTGATACGGAGAGTTGCACATTACAATTTGAGAATAGAAGTACAATAAATTATGGTTATTCAATAGCAACGCGCCCTGGCTTCACACGAGTGCAATGTAGATGTACTATACACAAAATAGCCTATGTTACTCGCTGATAATGTAGCTTTCTATTGGTGAAAGAATTTTTAAAATCGGTGCAGTAGTTTTTGAAAATACAAAAATACAAATCTTTCCTCTTTATAATATTATAATAAATAGAATTATAGATATCGTATATTACAGATATACATAGTATAGCTGAAAACTCTTGTTGACATAACAGAGCATTCAAGAAAACTTGTTATTTAAAGTTTAACAACTTAGGGGGCGTCCATAAATTACGTGAGGTGTTTAAGGGGGGGAGGGGGTCGAGTCAAATCTCATCTAATCTTACGTTGGAGAGAGGGGGGGTCTCGGCAAATATCACGCAATTTTTTTTCTGATTGAAACTTAAAAAAATATACTATTTTGGTCCATTTAATCCATTTTATCCATGTATACAACATGTAATTTTTTTTTCTTTTTACAATAACAATCCAACGCGTTTACGTAAGAAACCCACATTTTGAAAAATCTCACGTGAGATTGGGGGTTGGGGGAGGGGGTTGAATAAAATCTCACGACATCTCACCTTCAGAAAATTTAAAAAAAACACCTCACGTAATTTATCGTGTAATAATCCCTTACGTGAATTAAAACATAAAAATTAAATTATGATATACATAACTACTAACTTTTAATGGTTATATTAACGGTAATTATGTTCAAACACGACTTTGATGACTTTATCGAAGAATGAAAGTTTATCCATTGTAAACGATCTTAAAGGACTAATTTAAATTAATTATTGCCCGTTTAAAAAGTCAATAAAGTGTTATTTATAGAATGAAACTTCAACGTTTACTTACAATCGGACGCAATACAGTGTCAATCCACATGGTTGCCATTTTGAGAAAATTAAATTTGAAATTTTATTAAATTTCTTTTAAAAATAACAAATTGGTATTTGATTTTTTTGTAATCGTTATTATTAAACAAAATATATATCGTTTTTCTTGGGATCAAAGTAGCATTGCAAAGTGCATTATTGTTAAATATTCTAAAAATTTTAAGGTTTCGTACTACAATACAATATTTTTGCTATTAAAATGATTTAAATGATATATAATAATATTGTCTTTTATTAAAGCGAGTATCACACATTTAAATAAAATACTGTATACCGGATTAAAACGCGATTTATTATTTATATTGTTTAAATTATTTATCCCGACGTTTCGGATGCTTTTCAGCAACCGTGGTCGCGGGAGACTGAAAGATGACAGTTGTCTTATATTTGAAATGTCACAAAGTTGCCATATTTAATTCAATTAAATTATATTGTATAATATCTTTGAAAAATGTACTCCAGCTCATAAGGAAGCGATTGGTATCAAAATTTACATTTTTATCATTTTGTCAGTTGGCACTGTATTGCTTAACAGCGTCCAATTATGCTATTCATTAAAAACACCAAGTTGGTGGTCTGTTTGTTAATCTATAATCTATATTATAAGTACTTAACCTTAAGTTTGTTTAATGGCACTGTGTACATCATAGTTATGATTTTAATGCCTATGCTTTAGAAGTGGGATAATATTATTTAATTGAAAAAAATTACCATACTTATATAATAAATTTTGTATATATTACAATCATTAAACCACATAATATGATCATGCAGAACAATACCTTAAAAATATATACCTTAATAATCATGCCATTAAACATAATTTATTTCTTTCTTTTAGTGAGTCAAAAAGAAAATATACGAGTATATTTCAAATTTCAATAAATAATAAAATGTTCAATAAATTATATATTAGATAATCTTTAGCATAACGTAGATATTATGTTTTATGAATATTTGTAAATCTATTTATAATTCCGTAATTGCTTAACAAACAATCAACTTTTTTGAAATCCCCTGACTGCTAATCAAAACATCGGGCTCCTTTTAAACCCCTGATAGCTAATCAAAACATCAACCTCCTCCATTAACGTTACAGTGTCCAGTTAAGGAGAAATTGCTTCGAAGCCGCGGAAAATCATTTAATATCTCACGCACCTGCTGCTTCCTCAGCGCACGTTTTCAGTAATAACTTACCTCAGTTAATTAATATACGGCAATGAAGGTGCAAGCTCAATTTCTAATAGACATTCCAGTACGCCACTACTTGTCTATTTAAAAGCGTTTAGTAAAACTGTCAGTCAGACTGTAAACCAGTATTTGTAACTTCGTAAGTCCTGTGTATTTTGTACAGATGTAATCTATCTTCTAAAAATATTTATGAAGCTGGTGTGAGTGGTAGAGTCGGAAGTGGTCGACCTAGGCGAACGTACCTCGATCAGATCGTGGACGTTCTGCAAAAGGGCCAGGTCAAAAGTACTCGTAACCGACGAGTGTGTATGAAAGCATTGATGAAAGTAGAAGAAACGTAAGTGGTAGTAAGGATCGGAGCATGTGGAATTCCGTGATCTCTGCCTACCCCAATGGGAAAGAGGCGTGATGTATATGTATGTAATCTAACGACCAAAATATGTGGTTTAAGAAGAACGTATTAAAAATACTTCAGATTGAGACTGAAATGTTTCAGAATCAACGAGCTTAGAGGTCATTTATGTATTTTTTATACTCACAGTATATTAAATATTTTTTTAAATGTTGCTATTTTATAAACTGTTGAAAAATCTGATCTGATTAGACATGTAGGTACTCCATATTAGGTATAAATCTTCTTATATACTTTCAATTATTTATCAGAATTAAAATAGTATTCATTTGTAATAACGGAAGTCTAGGTATAGATAACCAATATCATAACGGTGTTTTGCAAAAGAGGCTATATATTTTTTGACAAAAACTTTTATTAACGCGAGTATCACACATTTAAATAAAATACTGTATACCGGATTAAAACGCGATTTATTATTTATATTGTTTAAATTATTTATCCAGACGTTTCGGATGCTTTACAGCAACCGTGGTCGCGGGGAGACAGAAAGATGACAGTTGTCTGATATTTTATAATTTAAACAATATAAATAATAAATCGCGTTTTAATCCGGTATACAGTATTTTATTTAAAAACTTTTATGTAAATAAATTTCTGTATTATATACATAGGCTTTTGTAGAGATTTGTTGTCATTTAATAGCATTTAATAGAGGATTACTTGATGGTAGTCGACTTATCAATTTCGATTTATCAATACATGTTCAATGATTCCGTCGCCGTCTATATTTTTTAGTTCCACCTTTAGAAACATTATAGACTGAAGTCAAAAACAGCAATTGTAAGAACATTTGAAATACAAAGACTAACAAAAAAAATTCAAATGTTAACGGCCTTATTCATAATACGTTTATGCTTAAAATATGTGTATAAGCTTGATATATGTAGTTAAAATATGTTTTGAATAAGGCCGTAAGTGTTTTACTCCTCTACGAAAGCAAAATATCACATAAATCAAGTGGCAACACTGGAATCAGTCTAAGTAGTCATAGTATGATTGATTTAGTCTTCATAGTGACGGGAAGATTAATCTCTCATTGTTTATAAGACATGCAAAAAACGAATTGGAAGATCGAGTAGCGACGCGGACGTGGTATACGCAATTAGTATATTTTCATTCTTAGGTATTTAAGTTAACAAAAAAGGATGATTTAAATCAAATTTAATCTATGATGTTATTGCGTGAACTAATGTAATTGGTAAGTAAGTATTAATTAATAAGAGGATTAATTGGTAAGTGTAAGTAAGGTAGATATTATTTTATATAGACCCCGCACACACATTCTCCTAATTATCTTAATTTATTACATTGTGACGAATATATACGAAAAAATCATTTCGATAAAATAAAAGTAATAACAGTAGCTTAATAACTGTACTTTAATAACTAAAACATTGTTTTAATTCATAAATCATTAATGAATTCATCATTAATGATTTATCAGTTTAAAAATTTAATCAATGTTCGAAAAGTTAACTTTGAAAATACTAATTACCTACACAATAACAGTCAAAAATATTGCAACGTACATTAAATAGTAACCTACACATATATTGAATATAAAAATAACATACTAATTCGAGTATATACCTAAATGTCTAACACTAAATATCAGTCGGCAATATTAAAGTCATGTGACATATTTCATTACTTACATCACAAAATAATCCTGTACTTATCTTCTCATGTGAAAAATAGCAATAACTAATTTTTTTTTTTCGAAAGGACATTATTGTTTTTGGCACTTATGGCCTTTAAAACTAACCGGACTCTTTTGGTCGAGAGCTGAATCTCTCGCCGTGTCTGCAACTAGACCAAGGGTGCCCCGTGGGGGGCTACGACCTCGGCTTGGACCGTCACAGATTGGGAGGGGGCAATAACTAATTTAATCCAATCTCTCAGCCACCTCACTCGGCGTTGTATTGTTATTCACTTTAACACTAATAAACAAACGACAAACTTTTTTACAAACAAACATTAACTAAGGAATATTACTCGTTACTACCTACTTTATTTTTTTACAAATTTTAACTAATACTAAGATTCACACCTGTTTTTTCCATGTTTAAAACTGCAAATGTTCAACTCAGTTACGAGTAGGTTACCGAACCGCTAAGCATTATTAATTTAGCAATTTCCCCATCCTACCAAGAGTGCCTCTATATCTGCTATAGCCAGTGCTACCACGCACCGCCCCCTTTTTACTCTAAGAGGGGATCTATAATAGTTAATAAGTGGGAGGTGATACGATACGTTACGCAGAAATAAAGTGGGGAGTGCGTACGAAGCTTGTGTGGGTCAGGTTATGAACTTTAAGCGATTTATTTTTTCATTTAGGTACTTTCGTACATAGTTAAAAAGGCGTTAAAGTAAAACTCCTTAATTTATTATTTTTAGTAGCCAAAATATATTATTTTCAGCTACGCATGTAATCTCTTCTGAGATATCTAAGAATAGAGAAACCAATCCTAAAAAAGATAAACAAAATCATAATATAATTGATCATAGGTATAAACCTCATACTATAAGACAATAGTCTTCTTCATAAAAAAAATAATGTATGTTTGACCCCTATGCACTCTTAAACTATTTATCCGATTATGATGAAACTTTTGTGAGTGGTTCTGCATATAAAAAAAGAACTTAGGTACTAGATAGCGTTGCAGCTCAACTTATATGTCTTTCAAACACTTTTTTACTTTATGTGGTATTGCAATGCATGCCGGGTAAAGCTATAAAAATATCTATGTTTCACAAACGCCGATTCTCTTCACTTAGACCACAACACATTAATGAGAACATAAGTGTCCATAACCGTATCGTACATCGGAGATGTAATTTTCGATGCGATGCACTTGTAAGCGTGTAGAAGTCCTGATGTAATCACGCTCACGTAATTTAATATATGGAATTTTTAATTTGCAATTATAATGGGCTTATATACAAGCCAAAGTTAGCCCGCTGGTTTACTCGCTTAGAAAAGTTGGAAAGGAAAATATGTCTATATCTTTCAACTTTATTAATTGTTCATTTTTTATAAAATTCTGTTCAGAACTTGGGCTGTGAAACATTATACTATACTTTCGTATTTACAATATTCCTAATGATTCAAAAAAAAAGAAAAGGAATATGAATAAAATCAATAATTTTGTAGTGATTTTCATATGTTAGAGTTAGAACCGTACTATTGAGAAGTCAAGTTTTAGTACTTGTCAAACTGTATTTTCTCGATACAAATTCACATTTTGATATTTAATATTCTCAAAAATAATAAATTGATTGATTCAGACTTGAATAATATCTTGAGATACAACTTAAGCCCTTTAAAAAAACAAATTACTCGGTCGAGCTTAAGTAATTAGACTAGTTATTATGAGTTAACAGATACATAACAATTTTCTCATTAATTAGTTACAATAATTAATAAAACTGTATATTAATTTATTTTATAAAATACTTATCTGATATTAAATTCCTTAGCGCCCACCCTTTTACTACGTTTTATACTTCTATGTTTTTTATGTTAGATATCGGCAGACGAGCATGAGGTTCACTTGATGGTAGGCGATACTCCAGCCACAGAACGTCAGTCAATGATGCGCTGTCGACGTACTCTTTACATTAAGCATACGGAAATCCATAGACTGAAACCGAAACGCGCAATGTGCACTTCACGGTTTTTCCATCTATGAACGGTGGTTCGTTACCCGGTCGGAACTTCGATATTCCTCCAGCCCGATGCCCCGAAGTTACCAGACGTGGGGAAAACATGCTTACAGAAAATTATAAACATGTCATCCCGGTGGGATTCGAACTACCGAACGCGTCAACGAGCCCGTCAAAATACGAAAAATTTGATTTTATTATTCATTGTTGAAAAGAATAACTTAATCGACAATCATATGCATATTTAATTATTTTTTATTTAAAACTCGACTTTTAATATCAAAAATAGATATATTTGTCGATCGAGATATGTTTTCTATCAAAATTGTCGATGTCGAGATATAATATATCGAGATATCTTACATCTTAGTTTGTCTTCTCTCGACATATCTCGTGGCGGTCATGCTAGGCCGGCTGAAGATATTAATTAGTATTATTTGAAAGCTATATTATACTATTTACAAAGTATTTCCGTTCGCGGGACCTATAAATATACAGTAAATCCACTGAATTCACTATAAGAATATCCTCGTAACGATATATTCCAGTTGAACTGTTATCACCCACGTCACGTTCAAACAATTTATCACTAAAACACTAGAAAAGACCAGAATTGTGCTAGAAATCTATCATGATATATTGCGCGCGCTGCGTTTAAATCTTTATACAGAACCAATAAATAACATGTGTAGGTTAAATGAAGTGATAATATGCGAAACAATGCTGCGATTGCTGTTTGATTTACTAGTGTTGGGCCGGTGAGTCGATAAACGTAAATAATGTTCAGTGAAAATTTAATTATTTTTACTGTTATACATTAAACAGACATTTTTTTTTAAATTATTTTGCTAATACCTCCTGTTTTAAAAAGTTATAAAAATATTGTTCTACAAAAATATGCTCCTTCTGATTTTTTTTTTACTATACCTTAAATATGGTCGTGAAATTGAGCAGAAAAGTACTAGTAGTATTTGTTAACTTATTGCATATTTAAAGACAAAACATTTGTAAACGAATGTCATCAAATTCATTGTTTTTTTTAAATTAAAAATACAGAAAAGAGTTACTTCAATATAGGTAGCGTTGATGGCTCAATAATCAAAAAAATTGTTTAGTAACGGGTTGTCTTTAAAGGTACGTTATTATAAACCCTATAATAAACATGAAATTCTTATAATACACTAGCGATCCGCCCCGGCTTCGCACGGGTGCAATGTAGATGGTCAAAGTTGGACCAGACTGCTCACGGTGTGCCCATTTAATATAAAATCGGTTAAGTAGTTTAGGAGTCCATTGCGGACAAACATCGTGACAGGAGATTTATATATATTATATAAGATATGAGCACGGTAGATGTAAAGCATTTGAAACGTCAATTTAAAACACAATCCGTAAAGAGTTTTATCAAATATAAGAATTTCTTGTCTCGAATTTGCAGCATTGATATACTTGCAATAGTATAATAATTATTGTTTATTTTTGCAGTTTTGAAAGAAAGCAGTCGATCATCGATATCGACATCGAAGTTTTGTACAACTCTATTGCTTAATTTTAACTACTTTCAATCCTTGATTCCTGTCTTAAGATGTTTCAGGAGCTTTAATTTTATTCCACAACTATATCAAAAATAATATAAAATAGTTTATTATTGATAATGATCCATCGGACAACTGGCGTGGAAGCTATAACTCACAGTCACAAGGGTTATACCGAACGACATTTACAGAGTTCGCGCAGTCATTAATGAACGTCGGCCATATTGATGTGTCCATGTTCACGAAAGGTTTAATCAGTGCCGATTGAATAACAATAGAAAAATGAATGCACGTTGAATTTCAAACGATTTGACATTTAATAAATGCAACGTAATGAATGGGTTCAATCATTTATTGCTTTAAAATTGCGTTGTTACGAAATAATTTTGAAAAAGTATTTATTTACGGTCAAATAGTAGATAAACTAAATTATTTCCGTATTCATGGGCTAATTCAATATAGTGGAATGCCGAGCCCCTAAGAGCCCGTTCCCACTTATCCGATCAGTCTGCCTTTTTTGCAGTTTTGCCGGAAGGTCGGTGCTTCGACTCGCCGCCAGTTTACGTTTGTATTTCATATGCGATGGACGGCGACGATGATGTTCTTATATTGTGGTGGTATTTGAGAAGAATGAGACGAAAAAGAAGTAGAAAACTCATTCACACTCATACGATCGGGGATTGACTGATCGTCGCAGTGGCAAAACGTCCGTCAAATAACTCGGATCAGTCTTTTTTCCCGGACCAATCATAATGTGAACAGCTCCATACAAATTGTACTGCCACTGGCACATCCGTCTATTTAGACTGGCCGAGATAAAAGACTGGTCGGATAAGTGGGAACGGGCTCTAAGGCATGGGGTAGACAAATTTCTGTGTCAGTTTCACATATATTTTAGTAGGCAAATAGGTTCATGGTCATCAGTGTCCTGCCCAACCGAAACATTTTTTTTAATATACTGGTTGTCCCGCCGCACCATTTGAACCTTCAATCCTAAACGAAATGTGCATACCACTGATCACTGGCAGTCAAAAGCAAAAAGTCAAATTACGTCACTTTAGCATTAATAAATCACTTTAACTTTTATTCATTTTTTTTAACAGGACTTTGTTCAACAAGTGAGCATGTTAGCCCCATCGTAACCTCAAACAATGTTATGGTCAAATTTTATACAGCTGGTAATATTTAATTAATATAAATTGTTAAAATGTTATTATTAAACATACCTGCTTTAGACGAGTTTGGTAAAGCTATAATGCTTTGAATGAACCCATTATCATACAAATAAACATTTCAAATTCAAATTGCAATTTATAATAATGAAGTTTCTATTGAATTATAATTATAAGAAAAAACAGAATAACCTATACAATAACACGGAACGATTAGAAGGCGTAATTCACGTCAGTCAAAAACGCTTCAAGTAAAAATAAGCAAGGTAATTTAAAATTCTTCTAAATAACTTTGACATGTTAGAAGTAAAGGTGTGAAACTGTGTGCAAGGTGAGACCTAATGGCCTTATCAGCTGGTGTAAAACGATATAGTCACTTGAAGTGTTATATCGAATTACCTATTTTACAACACTGACGTGAAGTTCTCTGTTACTGACATTTTTATGCATTGTATGCTTTACGACCCACCGGCCTTTTTTTGCTGAGCGAAAATGCAATTTACGCTGCTTCGTTGTAAGTTGTACGGTGTCGGTGACGCAGGGAGTGTGAGACTCACCCTGCCAATCTGCCTGATATGAGGCCCTCTACTCCAGGCATCAGTTGCAGTGGGAACTACCCACTAAAACCCCTCGCCCTATCTTGTCCACCTTATTGAGGCCCACGGGTATAGCCTAGCATTCAACCGCGAGATGAGCACGAGCAACCAGCCTTACTCACATCCGTATGTGATTTAGATTAATAAATAAAAAGCCTTTTAATTCTTACATAAATATATTTTGTTTTTATTTCTAAGGTTATTTTAAATTAAGCTTAAGTACGTAGCAAGTTTTTAAATATTTTTTTATTTTGGGATTTTGCTTTTGATAAGGGCCTCTACGAATAAAGACCCCTACAACTGGCTCCATTTTCTTATCCTGGGCTGTTTTTATTCAAGCGCATCTTTTTTAATTCTTCTGCCCATCTCTCTAGGGTTCTGCCTTTCTTGCGTTTTCCTGGTTTTTTTTAGCGAATTTAACCGTCTAGTTTTATACATATATATCGAGAGTAAGTACAAATGTTTAGTAAGAATAGACCTGAGCCCCGCGGCATGAACGGAAATACTCGATTTTTCATTTGGCATTCAACGTGTTAAATGGAGGCAACGCCACCTTTCTTATGTAAATAAACAAGTTTCGGTATTTATTTAATATCTATCATGCAATTAAATTTAAACAGGAAATAGACAATTAATTTTTAAAACCATATACATAGTTTCGGCTGAAGTTTTTAAAATTATTTTGCAATTCAAATACAATTATTTTGAAGTTAACTTTTAACTGTACTTCTGATTTGTCATTTTTTAAAGCTAGCACCGGTATTTTTTGTTTTTACAGAGAAAAGCCGGTAAGAAACTCATATTATACAAATGTGATTAAAAATGAACAATTAAAACTATGGTTAATCAGATTTTGCCGATTAGCAATTACCTACTTTCATAATATCTTATATACTAAAATTTTCTTCATAAATATTATTATTATTAAATATATTCTTAAATATATTCTTCTCGAAAAATTCAAAAATACCCAGAATTTCATAAAAATGTCCACCCTATTTATCCGCTAAGGGATCAGTAGGGTTATTCACGATCATTCGAAAACTTTCCGTTCCGATATTACAAGATTTCGTACCGATATATCAAGCTTTCTATCATTTTATACTAAGATTCTAATCGGAAAGTCCCGAAGAATGCCGATGCTCAATCCTATGGGAATTGTGAATACCATTTTCATATCCGGTAAATACGAAACAACTTTCAGTGGGAGAGCGTAGCTTTCCGGGCGGCTCGATTTCGAATGATCGTGAATAGCCCTACAGTTCGCAACAGCTAGAGTAGAACTACTATAACATAGGTTTCAACGAATATAATAAGTCTCCGAAAGATAACAATCAGGCAGTAATCATTGACCACTTTATTATGCAAAAGACTCCTTATCCTATCATAATTACTAACTGTTAATATCGGTAATAGCAACCTAAATCTAAATCATAAAGCTAGTAGGTATTTCTATAACGAGCATTAATTGGACTCTAAATAACAGTTTGGTGAGGGCGATATAAATTGCAAGCTATCTTTAAGATGGCCATTTTTGCTTGTAATTTCCGCGTCAAACCCGTTTCAGCCTAGAGCTACTGTTCATCTCAATTTTCGAACGATAATACGCGATAAATAAGCCGTCGTAATTTATAGCGATGGGAGACAATAGTCGATTATCGATATCGATAGGTGTAGGAAGTTGCGCGGTGCACTATTACTTAATTTTAATGGCTATTTATCCCTGTATCATCCATGCCTTTTTTTTAGACTATCAATGTCACTTAATCTTCGCGGGTGAATTCAAAGTAACTCTCTAAAGTTCCATCATCATCGGTTGGATAGTTTAGGAGTGAATAAAGGACAAACATACATTTTCTTTATTTAAGATATCGACAGACGAGCGTAGGCTTACTTGATGGTAGAAGATACCACAGCCACAGGAAATTAATCACTAATCGGTGTGGCAGGCCTATTTTTTTATTCGAGCATTCGGAAATCCATAGACCAAAACCGGTTCACGGTTTTTCGTTTAAAATATCTACTAAAAACTATTCTGGTTTTTTTTTAATAAATTTAAACTTACTGAAAACATTTTTTTACACTATAACATTGCTATTGCGTCGGTACAAATATTTCTAACAAGGATTCATTTTAAATAAATGAAAGTGTTTGATAAAAAAACTTTCAAATTTAAAACCTTGAATCAGACCCCGCATGACTGTTCACTTTACGTTAAACAGAAGAGTATTCTTTCATCTCAAATATGTATAGGTAATTGGAATATTTTATTAAACGACTAGTGGACCCCGCAGACGTTGTTCTGCCACAATTTTGGCTTCGAAATTATATAATTAAGGATTTTTCAAAAATTTTTTTACATACAAACCAAAAATTTTGCTCAATCGGTCCAGCCGTTCTCAAGTGATACTAAGGACAGGCTGTAGGTACTTGATAAAGGCAAATATTATAAATTATGAAGGGAAGCGTTAACGCTCGCACATAGAGCCTTCATTACTATACTCTATTCAACTAAACTCAAGAGTATTCATGTGTATTCGAGATTTCGCTTACTCTGAAAATATTTACGACTGGACGTGATAATGCCGCCATAAATAAAATCAGATGAGTTACAACGACGGGCAATAGCTGGTTATATATGATACGTGAACACGACCGAACTACAGATTACATTTGGCAGTAGGGACTCTAAACCAACGCTGGGTGTACGGAGTCCCTAGCACGAGACTTGTGAGAAAGTATTCGAGTCGTCGAGTAATCTGTCAGTGGTATGAGAAATTATTTGACATTTCACACAAATGATTCATAGGCTGAAAAAAAGGAGGGAGGCCGAAAAAAATATGGATAAACTGTATAAAGAATGACATGTGTTTGAGAGTGAAAGAAGAGAATGGAAAAAGAGAACGTACTGCGCCGACCTTAAATAAAAAAAGGGAGCAGGGCAGGATGAAGAAGAAGATCCATAGACTGAAATGAGCATCAGATATTTTTCTCTATCTTCTTCCGTTATTCCTACTCCTATTCATAATTCTGTGGAAATATATTTTCTTTGGGAACGCATACATTTAATGTTTAGAAAGGATTTCCTACGCTTTAAGCCCACATTAGACACAAATTGATATTATTTGGCGACCTTTCTCCTTATTTGCTCTTTCTATAACATATTCTAACGATTACTTACTACCTCATTATTAAAATATAATCATTTCAGTGTACCAAAACGCAACTAATAAGTTTAAATAAACAAAAAGTATATATTATTATTGGTATTAAATTACCCTTAATATAATATATGAATATACTAAGAAAATTTTAAATACGACATTATTTAAACGACGGCGACGTTGGCGGCACTCTTATAATAATCTATTACGAACTTTATTGATAACTTTTCAAATAAGTTGTCGAGGAATAACAATGTTCTTTTCTCCAGTGTTCTTTTTGTCAGATAAATTACGTGGAGTTTCATTCTATCAATGAACCTCACGGCTGTTAGTATCTAACAAAAAAATATACCACAACCATTCTACAAAGGTTAAGAGCTACAACACTACAAATTATAAAATGATGTAGTTAGTGTGAACTAACAGGTTCGGCGACAGATTAAAATTTATTGTGTTTATACTGTCTGGGTTAAACTATCATCCTGTCACTTCAAAATGTATTTTTATTACTGTCTCATAATGACATCATTCTTGTTAAGAAAATTCTCCGGTTTTTTGTAAAGCTAACTAACGAGCCGCGAGGCAGTTAGTCATTTAGTCTTAGTTAAGACACGGACGAATTATGGGGGAAAAAATTGTGACTTTTGAAGGGAGCACAACTTTATAATAATCTTCTATCGTGTGCTTATTAACAGTATTACCTCACTAAATATATTCAAGACACAACTAAGACAACAGAATATACTTGAGTGCTAATGTTTGAATGCATTGGGTGGACATAATATTGACTTTTATTAACGTGATTATCACACATTTAAATAAAATACTGTATACCGGATTAAAACGCGATTTATTATTTATATTGTTTAAATTATTTATACCAACGTTTCGGATGCTTTTCAGCAACCGTGGTCGCGGGGAGACATAATTTAAACCTAGTGGGAGTACCTAGGCTCGTTTATTGAAAATTGTCAGATCAGCTCGGTCAAAATCATTGTCAATACTAATATTATAAAGAGGAAAGATTTATTTGTTTGTTACGATTAATGGCAAAAACTACTCGACCGATTATAAAAATTCCTTCACCAATAGAAAGCTACATTATCAGCGAGTATCATAGGCTTTTTGTGTATAGTACATCTACATTGCACCCGTGCGAAACCGGGGCGGATCGCTCGTAAATGTATATGACGTCATATTTGCGGTTTACAAGGAAGAATTTTCCTTGTAAACCGCACAATAGACTTTCAATTTTCGACGTGATATAGATGATTTTTGAATTATGTCTGCTCGCGCCATAGTTTTATAATTACATTACATTTTAAAAAGGCAACCAGCAGTTTTTTGTTTTTTTATTTGTAGTTATTACTATCTACTACCAGTTGTCAGCTGAAATTAATAATGAGTCTAAACTTTAAAAGCAAATACAAAGTATAAGTAATTGGTAATATGATAATTTTATGATTACTAGTCGTGCAAGTGTGATGTGCATTTCACAAGTTAGACCATCAACTGTCACTTCAAATTGAGCTTTTAAAAATGGCATGGTAATGACTTAATTATTATTTTGAAAATGCTGCTTTTTCCTCGACTATTAAGTATGGAAACATTTTAAGTGACAGGTTGCTTGGCATATGGCAATAATACACGTAATAATTACTACCGAAGTTATCGAATGGACGTACGATAATTTTGTTTAAACTTTAGTGTAAATTCAAAGTTCAATTATTCTTTTAACATAAATTAATTATGATTAGTACTTGTACTTTTGACTGGTCAAACCATCAACATGACCACTTGTGTCATGTTATTTCAAAAACAAATGAAGTATAAAATAATTGAAAGACTCACTTTTTTATCGTATTCACTACGGAAAGCATGAAAATGGAAGAAGCGAAGGTGGTATGCAAGGATTGGAGCATATGAAATTTCGTGATCTCTGCTTACCCCAAAAGGAGAGAGGCGTGATGTAATGTATATACATATATATATATATATATATATATATATAATATATATATATGTACACAAAGTTTGAAGTGTAAAGTCATTGTATAAATGTTATATCTAAATACAGATAATAATTATTACTGTTCTTTCTACATACTCTTTTATTTTTCCTGACAGTTGACATTCGACATTCGAATTATTAGTTTAAACTGAAAGACAAGTATTTTTCTTCTTATATTTCTAATTATATACACGCTTTTAAGGTTAGATTAAAAAAACCGTATTATGCTTTTATTGTATTCCATACATATAATTATAACAGCTTATTGTCAAGCTGGCATTTGATAAAAATAAGAGTAAGTAGAAAGTGCAATCGTTTATTATAATAACCTTCAATTATTATAATCGCATTTTAAATAATAGATGTAACCTTTAACATCATATAAGCTAAGTTCTCATCAATAGGAAAATTATTTATTCACTTTTAAAATGTCCATTCAAAAATTGTTTGATAACAAAGTATAGATACGCACCTTTACCTTATTTACATCTTTAAAAATTAGTAGCTAAACGATTTCATAGGCTTAATTAAAGTTTACAGTAGAAATATAATAGTGTTAAAAGGTACTCGCTTCACGCAGCGTGGGGGGAGAGAGGTGAGCATCGGGCGGCACTTTGGCGAGGGCAGCATTTTTTCATAGGTACATAGGTAACGGTGAAAAAATTACTTCATTCAACGTTTTTTTTTTTCGTCAATTTTTTATTGCTTTTAGTACTTTACCGTTATGACATTTCTCTTTAGGTCAATGTTATTCAATAAAAGTACCATTTTTACCCTAATTTTTTACAATCAATTGCAAAAATAAGGAGGCTTTAGAATATGCACCGGGTGCTAGTTACCTATGATACGACACTGATGTCGTCATGTAATGCAATTGAAGGCAAAATGATTCGCCCTTGTATCATATGTGAATCAATCGGTTATGCGATTTCGATATTTTTATTTTCTGGGTATTTTATTTTGGCAAAAAATAGCATAAGGACGTTTCAGTAGATTGTTAAGAAAAAAAAATGAATGACCCAGATTAATTATGTTTATTGAAGAAAATTTTACCTAAACATAGGTACTAAAAATTACGAGTTATTTTAACTAAAAAAATTAGGATATACATACTATTCATATGAATGTGAATTTCGGTTTGATGGTCAGTTTTAGAACTCTCTTATTTGATGTAATTCTAATTAAAGTAAAAACGATAGTAACGACCTACAATGCGGTACTGACTAAAACATTTAAGTCTATAGTACTACGGAATGCAAATACTTTGCATACAAAACACCAAGTCATATATCATTCACACTTTGACTAGAAAAATATACAAGATATCTGAACGGGAATGCAAAGTGGCTTTTCAATCAAAGTGAGATGTCAAAAATTAATAGCTAAGCCATTGCTCTCCGTCAGGGAGCTGTCGTCCAATACGGTAAGTCCACAGAACATAGAAAGTACAGTTGTAAATCAAAATGTCAACTGAGACAGAATTGCTTAAAACTAATAGTTGTTTAATGTAACAATAATAAATTCATTCACACTGTCTTTAGAAGCTTTCGTTCCTTAGAAATAGTAATGTGACTCAACCTGTTTTTAATTTACATATGTACATAGTAACAGTATTAAAAAAAATAGAAGAATAATACGAAAATACTAAAACGCTTCAATTAGTAACGATAGCAGAAATTAGCTGTTCTGAAAATTCTATTAAATATTATTCTACAACGTAAATGATATGATTATGACTTCATTATGCTGTTAAAGTCTACTCATAATATTTTACCTTAATGCACATATTTCTTACTAGCTTCTGCCCGCGACTTCGTCTGCGTAGAATTAGTACTAAGGGTAGCTTATTCTGAATCGAGCTAATATTGTCTTTTATTAACGCGAGTATCACACATTTAAATAAAATACTGTATACCGGATTAAAACGCGATTTATTATTTATATTGTTTAAATTATTTATCCCGACGTTTCGGATGCTTTTCAGCAACCGTGGTCGCGGGAGACTGAAAGATGACTGAATCGAGCTGTTTTTTCATCAATCTCCGCTTAATGGCGCTGCACTCAAGTCAATAATATCGTGATATTTTTTAAACTATTCGTCCGAATTACTTCGTGTAAAAGACAAAGTTCATCTACATTAAATACTGAAGACGACAAATGTATTAATTTTAATAAGAATTAGCTAAATACTCTAAAATGTGCATAATTTCGGATATATTGGCTTCCACATAAAAGGTAGATATATGCTGTCGCAAACTTTTATTTAGAACTTTTTAAAATAAACAATGCCATCATACATTATCTTTGTGTAACTCCAACAGTTTAGGCAGCGCACGCCAAGATAGCCCTCAGAAGGCAGGAATTTTTCCGAGTTACTATGATAATTATAGTAATATTATGGCCAACATACAAAAAATCTCTATAAATTGTAGCCTATATGTTATTCTGATATATAAGCTATATTACTGTAATGTTTCATCAAAATCCGTTCGGTAGTTTTTGCGTGAAAGAATAACAAACATCCATCCATCCATCCATCCATCCATCCATCCTCACAAACTTTATAATATTAGTAAGAAGTAAGATATTCGTTCAGGAGACCGAAAGTAACCGATTTAAGCGCTAAGCCTTAAACATCATATACGGAATTTGTTTATTTATCACACCGTTTCAAGTGCATATCAACACGGTTGTTCACAGGCAGAATCAGACTCAATGTTGATTAGCGTCCGAGAATTCGGCCGTAAGACATTTTTGCATCTAAGACATTTGAGTCACGGAAGTCCACAGGTGGTAGAGATTATTTACCATCAGATAACCCACTTGCTCGGTTGTCCGCTCTATAATAAAAGAAAAGTTCACTATACTACCACCGTTCATAGACGGTAAAACGGTCGTGAAGTGCATATTGCGCGTTTCGGTTTCAGTCTATGGATTTCCGAATGCTCGAAGTAAAAAGTAGGTCGACAGCGCATCATTGACTGATGTTCTGTGGCGGGGGTATCACCAACCATCAAGTGAATCTCATGCTAGTCTGACGATCTAACATAAAAAAAGAAAAACGCTAATGCCATGTATGTGGAGTCTGGATACTTTTTATAATTTTCTATTTTAAAATAGTATACTATGTGATAATCATGTTGATAAAAGGCAACATAAACGTTGACAACTGTTTAAACTGTAGCAGTAAGAATCTATGAAAACCGCTTGGAATCTGCGAAAAAACATCACATGCTACATTTTATCTTCGACATGTTCGAGATTTATGTTGCAACTTTGTTATGTCGATGTACTGTATTTACTAATAGAAAATATGATAAATAATTTTTTATAATAAATTTTGAGAGTAAAAAAAAGCAATTTTCACTTAAATACGCGTGTATCTGGGAAGTGACTAGGCCAGAGTTGAAAAACAGCGTGGTGTGTTAACCAAAACCACACCATGAGGCCATGGAATTTTAACACAGGTAATAAATATTTATTTATTTATTCATTAAGCCTCTTTAGGTCATGATAAAAACAGAACTTTACACTTTAATTTATGTACCTACATATTTTAAAGTGTAAAGTTCTGTATAATTAATTATTTACTTATAATTAATAACGTTCACTTCAGATAAACGTATTCTGTTCTCTTCTATATAGACTTAGAATGAGTGGATGATTCACCAACAGTAGGCTTTGGGGAAGGATTATTTTTATTTTAGCCTAAGACAATTTTCTGTATCTTATAGAAAAAACTCTCCATGACATTGTTCGTTCTCAGTTAGATATAATAAAATAATATCAGAACAAGAATGAAAAGCAAATAAAACTGTAATAACATACAATAATATCTAATTATAGATGGAATCATTAGTTAAGCTTTTGCGATAATAGGTGAGATTTTTTTTTTACTTTAGACTTTTTTAATTTTTGGCCTTGATTCAACTTTTATATTTGTTCAATCACTGGTCCATATAAGAATTACAATAAATATTAATTACATATACAAAAACACAGCTATCAAGGAATCCTGATCCAAAGACAATATTATTTTTATTTATTTTTATGTTTTAAACATTTCTGACTTTTAATATTTACGCTTTTATTCATTTGTCATATGAATATCGTAATCATACCTACAACAGACTAATTAAAAATAAATATTTATTTTATATGAAACTCTATCTTCCTTTAAGTGTGACCTTTTAATTAAAATGCGTAGAGTTAAAAGGTGATTTTTTCTATGTAGAGAAAAATGTTCTATTTTAAACTAACCTAACACTCCCGGCAGCTGGCTCATTAATGACATACCACACAATTATGTGACAACAACTCGTACTCTATTTGTTTGAAACCCATCCATCTTTTACTGTTTAATTATAGTCAAGAGGGACCGCACAAACGATACTTTTGCATTTGCGATTCGTGACTTCGATTTTATGCTAGACCGAAGTGGCGATATTAATAGAGTGCTCAAATTTCGTGCTTCGAATACTCGCAGTAAAAATTAGGTCGACAGCGCATCATTGACTGATGTTCTGTGGCTGAGGTATCACCTACCATCAAATGAACCTCATGATCGTCTGTCGATATCTGACATAAAAAAAGAGTTAGTAGTCCACACTTACTGCCATGGAATCCGCGATCGTACCCCATTTTTTTATTTCGTTGGACGGTTATATTTGACAGGATATACTAGCTGACTTAGCATGACAGTAAAGACAAAATTTTGGCGACCGTCTTCTCGTGTTTTAATCGATTATATCTTTGTCTTCTGGATTTGACATGACACTTCTAGTATCAAAAGTAGAGATATTTGTCGATTGAGATATCTTGTCTATCATCGAGATAGCATGTCATCGATATATCGAGATATCTTAGTTTGTCTTCACCCGTCCACGAGATATCTCGTGATGGTTATGCTAGGCGGACAGTAAGCTATGCAACGGACCTATGGCATACTGCATTTAACTGGCAGTATTTCTAGCTAAGAGTTCTTTAAGAGTTATAAAACCTCAAAAATTACTGTCGCCAAGGAAAAGATACATACAAGTGCTGCATCTCATCCCAGTCTGCTAACTTGTATCCTCATAGTCTGTGGCCATGTCCTTCACCGAATCATCTGGAGAAGAATATGTCGACATAGATTACACCAGACAGTGGTCAGACCAACATCCGCTTTTTTAGCAGAGTTGGCAGTTCAATTAATCAATATCCGGCACTTGAGTTGCTTCAGTGACAAGAAGGGAACAACCAAACTTCATAACAAGCATTGAAATCCCCCAAGAAGCAGAGAGCTCGGATACTGAAAGTGAACGATATCTGCTACATTGTTGAGGTATTTAAATAACTTAGCAGTCTCCGGGTTTCCAGTGTGTGATCGGTAAACACAAAAGTAAACACGTTTTTGACAGCGAAATCTATATAATAGAGAAACTGGTTTTATCAAAATTCAATTCTGTAAAGTCTTCAAGAGTTAATTCTGTTATATGTTTTCAACTTATATCTTCGTTTAATATCGTGTCTACAGTTGTCTTTACTATAGTTGTCACACGCAAAAACTAAATAACGCATAGAAACTGTGAAATAGTTGTAAACGTCAGTAGAAACGCATTATACGCATAGCTGACTCGATTATATGCTTACTTTTATTATCATTAACGCTCCCTTTAACGGTAAGTATCAAGTTGGGTGAAAGAATCACCTTTGGTGTGAGTTCGAAGTATTTAATATTCGTTATATGTAATGAAAAACTGAACAAAAATAAAAGTCTTACACCAGCTAATAGTAACAATGGGAAACTACGAGTATATTTTTCACTAAAAAGTACTTTGTTAAAAGTATTTTTTTGTTTTATTAAGCCAAGTGAAATGATTAGAATTCGGTTCTGGTATTCGTCGGCCGCTGCCGCGGCACCACCCACTTCACTCGCTCGATTTGTGTGCGGTGGTCACCATACCAACATAACCTAACCTAGGTGGTGGCTCCTTTTTAGACTGAAATTGAAAGGGTTACTCCCTTTTTTTATTGAGGGGAAATGCAGTTTACGCACCCGCTGCATCGGGGTAGTGCAAGGACGCAGGGAGTGTGGGACTCACCGTACCAGTCTGCCTGATATGAGCCCTCTGCTCCAGGCAGCTGGGTCATTGGGAGCTACCCACTAAAACCCCTCACCCCTCAAGCCGCCATAATGGGACCCACGGGATCGCAATAGCATACTACCGCGAGCCCCGGCGGTCAGGTCAAACGGCTCCCGCTTGTGCATCTTTCCCATGCTCAACATGGGAGGAGTCCTCGGGACCCAAGACCCGCCGGTCTTGAAGATCGGCCAACCCCCGTGCCGTAGCACCACTGCGACTCCGGCGCCACCTCTAGCGGATGGCAAACCTTCGCGTATACCTCACGCAGAAGGAAGCCACGGAGCCGCTCTCCTCTCGGGCCGTTTTATAGTCCTAGACCGAAGGCACGGCCCAAACCTTCCGCCAGCCTTGGAGGCCGACCATCCCACGTGCCGATGCTCTACTGAGCCCCGAAGGGCTCCCCACAATGACGCCAAGCGCCTTACCTCTTCCAATCCCCCTTCCAAAGGTTAGCATAAATAATATAGATAATAAATCACGTTTTAATCCGTTAAAAAGTATTTTATTTAAATGTGTGATACTCGCGTTAATAAAAGGCAAAATTATCTTAAATATTTCAACTTACTGTTACATTCTAGCTATGACCTGTTAAAAACTATAATTGGAGCCGTCATCAAAACATTTATACATCAGAAAAAGTCGAATCTATTTGTATATGAAATTAACTATAAATAATTAAGGTAAAGTAGCAGTTGTCAACAAATTGTCTCTAAATATCATCGCATAATAATGAACGAGGCGGCTTGTCAGACATTTATAGTTTTTAACTTTTTACATTTATTTCTAGTGTCACTCGCTCATATATATTGCAACCTGTTAATTAATAATGTGCTATTTTAATTCAACGGAATATTCATTGTTTTCTTCTAAACAATTCTTACTGACTTTGCATTTTTAATATTTTGTATGGCGGGCGGGCTTTGTGTTTTTCTTATAATGTAAATATCAATTAATACAATGCTATTTTATAGTTACTGGCTACAGTTCCATAAAAAAACCTCGTTTTTATATTTGGTAAATTGTTGTATAACAATATTTATGTAGCCTTGAAAGGCCATTTCCTTTTAAGGAAAATTAAACTGAATATAATAGAAATGACGTTACATACTCGTAGTCAAAGTCATCATATTATGAACTAGCGTACGGGTGATGACTAATGTAGATGAAATAAAAAATCCTATACTTTTTTCTTTTAGTCGCTGATAATGGTGGTGAACGAATTTTTTTAAATCGCTCCAGTAATTTTTGAGTTAAATCGTAACAAACAAATCTTTTCTCTTTATCTTATATATAAAATTTCCTTGTCACAATGTTAGTTACCGTACTCCTCCGAAACGGCTTTACCGATTTTTACCAAATTTTATATGCGTATTCAGTAGGTCTGAGAATCAGCTACTATCTATTTTTCATACCCCTAAGTGATAAGGGTTGTTCACCCCAAAATTTTTTTTTTTTTTAATTTTTGGTCGAAATTTTTTGTTTTTATTTTTTTATAATGTGGCATAAAAAAATACATACAACACTAAATTTTTACTTTTTTATCACCAACCCCTGCTTTTTAGAAATTATTTACATGGCAAATCAACGTTTGCCGGGTCAGCTAGTAATAAGTAAAGAGTAGTAGTAGGTTCCATACCTCTATAGGAAAAAGGAAGCCTTTATTTTCCGTTTACCTGTCATAACCTATTTCAGTCCGCATTTTCTCTTCTATAAAACGAAACCTATAAAGTACTCCCCGTTCACATTAAATCATGAAATTACGCGACAAGAAAATATATTTTTTAGTTAATTACAGAACCCCGAGTACATTTGATTCATACTTTTTATGTTTTATTAGTAACTATCTAAAAATACACAGAAGTATACATTTCTTTGATATCCTATAAACTTTTTTAGCGCACGTTATAGGAGAATTACTTTTACTGCTTTGATAGCAAGTAGGTACTTACCGAACCTTTGGCAGTGTAACTAAAAACCTAAAATTAAACTTAATTAATTATTAAACCAGTCTCCCAATAGTACATGGAGACACATTTCTATGTCTGTTCACTGATTGTTTTTTCTGTACAGGCAAGAACTCGTAGTGCTCTATCAAAATGAAACATTTTTTAAAATCTTGTTTCCAGCATTTAAACCCGGTACTTCCGATGTTAAAAGAAACGTGCAACCTCTTAGCCAAGGTGGCAGTTAGCTTTTGAGCGTCTCCAATTCAGAGTTACTATGCTAGAATTTCTGCGTCTGAAAAAGGAAACTAATGAAAATACATTATTCATACGCATGACATTTTACATTGTTACTAATTATTACAAATGAAAGCGTTTTTTAGAGATTATACTTATGTATTGACTTATATAAAATGATTTCAAGCGTAAATTCATATGAGTACACGAAACCATATAATTATGTTGAACGTTCTCTACAAAAATGCTTTCAGTTTTTGTTGTTTGCGCATAACATATTGTGTGGAGGAAAGAAGGTGTGTATGTGTGTGTGAAAGGAAAGTTAGACCACTGACTGTTCGGTCGTAGTCACGTTGAAATCTATTTTTATTTATCTATTTTTGAGAACTGACAAAATTTCAAAAAAAAAATTGAATAACATTATTTCTGAAGGTATCAAAACACATAAAATAATATTGTCTTTCAGTAACGCGAGTATCGCACATTTAAATAAAATAATTCATACCACGCGATTTATTATAACCATGTTTACTGAAAAGCACTCGATACGTTGGGATAAATAATAAATCGCGTTTTAATCCGGTATAAAGTATTGTAGAAACACGTAAAATAAACGTAACATATAATATACAGTGGAAATCCCCATATATATACCCATGGAAAAGACGTTACTGACTCAGCATTTTGTCAAGACCTATTGAGAGGCGTGGCTACAAGGATTATATTAAGGAGGGAGAACATGCATTATGAGAGAAAATAATGTAAATCTGATTCAAGTGGAAACGCGAATTAATTTATCTACGGATGTAAAAAGGAAATGGAGAAAAAAAAACGTTTCTAAGACTTACTTATAAAACACTGATGTGATGATGATGATGTGTAGATGACAGGCCTTTCTGAAGGTTTTAGTCAATCAATGTATACTAATATTATAAAGAGGAAAGATTTGATTGTTTGTTTGTTTGTTACGATTTAACTCAAAAACTACTCGACCGATTTTAATTTTTTTTTTGTGTGTAATACATCTACATTGCAGGGCGTGTAACTGGTCCTAGATGAAGTACGTCAATGCGAATTTGACAATATACCAATATTGAAACTGCGACAGGGTAACGATCTTTCATGCATACCTACATGGAAAATCGTGTAATGCTAATCTAATGCTCGAAGAAAAAAAATTGGTCAATTTCAGTCATTGAAAGATGTCCTGTGGCTGAGATTATCACCAAGTTAGCCTCACCCTTATCTGTTGATGTCTGAGATAAAAAAAAGTTAACATATGGAGTACTGGATAATAGTATACGGAATAGTACAGCAATAACAGCATACAGGATCTTAATACTTTACGTAAATTATTGTAACTATATGTCTAACAATAGTAGATACTAAAATCCGCAACACAAAATATTTATTTGACTAGGAAAGTCGACATTAACGATGTAGGTATAAAGCTGAAAATCGATCCTTTGATCGTAAATCGTAGCTGTCAAGAATCGATTCTATTATCGAATGTTACTGAGATAGCACTTACTATCGTAACTCGATTGCGGACCTTTCAAGTTATCTTATCAATGATATGTGTATCCTCGTATTAATCTTATTCGAATTGATTTTGTTTGTTTTGGAACTGTTTATATTCACTTCGATGTTTCTCTTAGAATTATATCGTTAGCAACATTCTAAACCTTTCCAAGTTCAAATTTGCTTTAAATTATTATTACTGTAAAGGTACTTGACATATTTACAGTGTCTAATAACACATAAGCGTCCTTATATAACGCTGCGCCTTCTTAGAAAAATCGCGATTTGATTCGTTAAGCATCCACAATTTTTCTATGTAAGTTTGTTTTGTTAACGTTTTACTTTTAGTTTATTGTCATGAATCGCATAATAATCAAGTATTGCTAGAGCTAAGCAGAGCTTATAAATAAAACAAAATTTTTGCTTATTTATTACACAAAATCGTTAAAGTTAAGGGTTTGTCTCTGACTAGTAATTTAATTATTTGTACGATCGAATTAAAAATTAACGTACATAGTTATAATTGAAGTTAAATATACGCGAATAATCAGTAAAACCTATGTATTTTTAGGCTTTGTTTGCAGCCAATATTCATAAAATGCTGCATTCATTATCTTGTGAATGTCGTTTGACGTAGATTACACTTTTTTACAAACTCGAATGTATGGTAAGAATTAAAATCGAGATAAATACGAGTTGTATTCCAAAACTCGTAGTAGAACGTGTCGTGTTGCGGTTTTCAATGCGGTTTTATTAGGCGCACTCTTTGTTTATGGTGACACCAGCCAGTAAAACTCACACCTTCACATTACTCACTTAATGAGGCTCGGTGGGAATAATGAGCGGATTAATTGCTTTATTGCGCTCCATCCAATATTGGACGCTTTTTTCTTTGGTTCATTAAATCTAAATACAGTAGATTCTCACTAATCCGGCACTTCAATAGACCTACATTATAATCCTGTTAATCCGACACCCTCCACCCACGCTTCCCCCAAATAAGTTGCACAAAAACAGACCTCAATTAAGGATTATTTTAAAACTATATAATTAGGTCATTGTGAGATACATAATATGTATTTTACGGTTATAATAAAAGCGTGTAGAACATGAACACATATTATGTAACATTGTATTACCTTTATGAAATGCTTAAACTTAACCCGTGACCATGGTTGCTGAAAAGCATCCGAAATGTCGAATTAATTTAAACAATATAAATAATAAATCGCGTTTTAGTCCGGTATACAGTATTTTATTTAAATGTGTGATACTCGCGTTAATAAAAGACAATATAATGCTTAATATTATTAATTATTATTTTTTCTATACAATCCAGTAATTCAAACATTTCAGTAATCCGGCACCCTCTGGTGTTTAATAGTGCCGGATTAGTGAGATTCTACTGTAATTTATTTTGACATTCGAATAATTTTAAATAATATTATAATTAGGTATTTGATATACCTACGGCAGTTTTAAATACCTAACGACATTAACTGGCCAATTATTATTAATATGTTGATGTCTTTAATATGAAAAAATGTACTACATAAGACAAAGGAGGTCAAACTATAGCCTTCGCCTGTGCAAATAAAAAAAATCTAAAAATTCGAAATTTGAATTTTAAAAATATGTTATAAATTCCGATCTATTAAGGGTTAGATCGATGCCGGAAGCAAGCCGTATTGTAGCAACACTATGTTGGGGTCACGCGGGTCGCTACGGAGCAGTGTAACCGCCGGCGACTGCTGCCCGCTTCCTTCTCTCTGATACAGCCTCCAGTGATGCAGCTGTGCGTTCTTTTGTTTTTGTTTATTTACTACAGGTTTGTACATGTATTCCAATATTATTATTATTGAATTTATTCTATAGATATCGATCAGTAATTGTTAGTAAAGTGCTTTATTCTAATGTTACTCTTTCTTTATCTATTTACTCTAAATCTATATCTATACTTACACTTCAATACTAATATTATAAAGAGGAAAGATTTGTATTTTTGTATGTTACGAATAAACTCAAAAACTACTGTACCGATTTTAAAAAATATTTCTCCAATACAAAAAAAATATTTACTCTAATAAATACGTGAGTCAAGTGGGGATCAAATTTTAAGAGACATGTGAACTTTAATCACTAAATAGTGTGGATGTTATAACATGTAATACGAATTACCCTTTTTGTTTACCGACGAAAAGGTACGAACCTTTTTAAATCGCTCATTAAAATTTCTTTGATCATTAAAATAAAAGTCATTTCATTCCTGTAGGCTATCACACTTGAGTCGTTTATTCTGGAGGGAAAAGTTACATTCACGTTTAAATGCATGTTCTTATTATATTTTCTTTTTAGTAAAAAATTCTTGCTAAAGCAAAATTACATAAAATTTCAAGAATTCGTAAACTGTACATAATTTTTTACAGTAATTTCACTAGCTACAAACGGCTTATTTAATTCAGCCATTACTGACAAAAACTCAGCTGATTGGTCACAGAAGATGGGTAAGTCGTTAAGAACATTGTCGGGAGCCACCCCTATTCATAATAACGTGTCTCAATTACCCAGTAATTACAACAAGTGACCTTTAATAAAAACATATTAACGTCTACATCATTGGCGTATATAGGAAGAGCCGGGTGTGCCGTGCCCACCCCTGCCGGGCTAGCATGACAAGCGCGACAAAATTTTGTCTACCGTTTTCTCGTGTTTTAATCGACTATCGCTTTATTTCTTTCGGGTCTAACATGACAATTACATTTAAAACTCGACTTTTAATATCAAAATTGATACATTTGTCGATCGAGATATCTTTTCTATCAAAATTGTCGATGTCGAGATATAATATATCGAGATATTTAACATCTTAGTTTGTCTTCTCTCGCGCGAGATATATCTCGTGGCGGTCATGCTAGCCCGGCTGAACTGTGTTTTTTTATGTTAGATATCGACAGACGAGCATGAGGTTCACTTGATGGTAGGTGACACCTCAGCCACAGAACATCAGACAATGATGCGCTGTCGACCTACTTTTACTTCGAGCATTCGGAAAACCATAGACTGAAACCGAAACGCGCAATGTACACTACACTTCACAGTTTTTTCATCTATGAACGATTCGTTACCCGGTCGGAATTTCGATATTCCTTCCGAATCAATGCCGAAGTTAACAGACGTGGGGAAAACATGTTTACAGAAAATTATAAACATGTGGTCCCGGTGGGATTCGAACCCACTACCCATCGATGCGCACGGCAGGTGTTCTACCGAACGCGCCAACAAGCCCGTTAAAACAACATAGTCTTGTGGTCTACTGTGTCGAATCAGCAATGTAAAATACAAAGGCTGTTTATAACACCACACCTTTTACAGCTCCCATCCAAATACAGATTAATAGATCCCATTTAAATGAAAAAATTGGGATTATCTATCTGGCAGATACGCCATTGATAGCGTACTGCTAGTTTAAGGTAAAATACTTAGTACATAGCCTAACTACAAGTGCGATAAAACGTACGTACGTACGTTCCGGACCCTTCTAAAAAGCATTTGTAGGTATATTTTCTCAAATGTTTTACTAAGATTTTTATTTCACCTTCTTCAATGTGATATAGACTTTCACTTTTCATTAATCATTGTAATGAAATTTATTTTCAAATTTTTGGTGAACATTCAAAAATTTCTTGATTTTCACTATAATTGCTTTTTGAAATTTTCGAACCGCTACGTTACCTCTAACAGAAGATACAGAGTATGTTATATAGTTATATTGATTTAGATGCCAAGATATGCCTGATGAAGTTTTACTCTTTATTGGTTAATATTATTTAACTAAGAAACTATTGAAATAGACTTTAAAATCTGTTAGATGTGGTGATACTATTTTCCGATGCCAGCTAGTCATTACAGCGCTATTGTACGTATAATATAATATAATAGGAACTTCCATAATTGTTATTCAATGCGTTGTTAATGAGATACGCCGAAAATAATACCTTTTAAGAGCGTAATTATTGTAAATCTTGTTAACTGATATCGTTACGTCTTATAAGGCAGATACCATGCTTTGTAAGACTATTATTATAATATCTTCTACGTAAAACAATACTTGATGTAGTAAATATAAATAATGCAATATTTTTCATAACATTACCTGCGGAAATTGAATAACCGAATATTAAAAAAATAAATACATAATAGGTATACAATATACATATATTTACATGTTTAAATATTCATGAGTAATCATTGTTAAAAGTTATCCTATATTAGTGTAGAATCGCCAGTTTTTGGGAAACTGTAATATTAGTGAACGAGAATTGGTTCGAGTCGTTCAAATCTCTTCTGACATTCTAAGGATTGCCCCGTTCAGTACATCGGGTTTGGAACGTCAAATAAATGACGTCAACTTAGTTTTTCTTTTTTTTTAATTGTTTTTCCTATAAGACGATGGGATTAATATTTTTATTATTTACATATTTATATACAATTATTTCTTTACAACTTCACTAATTATCTACACTAATTACGGAATTGCACGGTTCGATCCCCGTTAGGGGCTTACATGAATAATTTTCACGTTTCGTTCAGTTTATGGATACCCGTAGTATCGTAGTACGAGTAAATGTCGATCGTTGGCCTCCTGGTATGATCATATTTCATCAAGTGACTTATCTGTTAATAGGTATTATAAAAAAAATATGTTATTTCTTATTTTTATAGAGATCAATATGTACAACCACTTTTGTAAAAAAAAACGGTTAGTAACGGTCATAATAAAATTAAAAATATTTATTCCGATATAAAGATATTCAAATGACCGTTAAAATATAGCGTGATGAGATTTTCATCGCCCTTCAAGAAAATCAGATAAACAAAAATGCATTGTTCAAGCCAAATCTCATAAGGATTATTATATTGAATTGAATATGTTATCGTTTAAATTCATATTAGAGAAACAATCGAATTGAGAACGATGTTAAACACGAATGATTTCTATTATTCGAATGCATCGATTTTGCCTCTGGGCCGGCGACAATTCATTTTGAAATTATATTCTGATGACAGGACGCATGCATGCGTACCTACATTAAACATTGTTTTGTATTACCAACAATGGTGAAATTAAATATAACACTGAAAAATAGATTATTTATCCCGACGCGGTTTCAAATGCTTTAAAAGTTATTTTACTTAAATGTGCGATACTCGTGTTAATAACAGACAATATTAAATTATATATTATTAAATTAATAAATATACTAAGTCAATCTATATATGTATAATCGAATAACAAGTTTAAAAATATCATTTAAATAAAAAAAACTTTACACAAATCAGGCACTTTAGGCAAAATAGGTACTCGAGACGAGAACAACTCTTTTTTTATAAAAGAAAACTATTTCTTCCTACAGGAGCTTCTCTAAGAACTGTCTCGTTCGTTATCAACTGAGTTATTGTAGTTTAAGTGATTTTTTTAGTATTAAAAAGAATCAAGTTTCTAGTCTAAATTAAAATCAATTGATTCTTTTCAGGGAGATTAAATTGATTCTTTTGAATCTACGAGTCAGTAGGCGGCGCGGATGTCGTGACTGGTTGAACAAAAGACGGTAATTTGAGACTCGGCTATAAATCCTCCCGGACGTTGGCATGCAGCATTAATGTCATTTACTCTTACTGATTTTCCGAGGTTTGGATCAAGTTCGGGGTCTGTTGAAAGGTATAAGAATCCCGCGTTTAATATATCGGGAATCGTCCTTAAATACTATGTATTATCTTAAATGGCTTATATTTAAAAGCAACTATTCTCTTATTATCGTTCCTCTTCTTTCTTTTTTTATATCAAAACGATGTTTGGGACATTTTAAATGAAATGCAAGTGCATGAAATTCAAATTTTATAGTCATATGACAATTGCTGTTATGGTGTTACACTATAAGAAATAATAATATGATAGTCTTGTATTTGAAACACAATTCCTTTTGTTTTTTTTTATGTCAGATATCGACAGACGAGCATGAGGTTCACTTGATGGTAGGTGATACCTCAGCCATAGAACATCAGTCAATGATGCGCTGTCGACCTACTTTTTACTTCGAACATTCGGAAATCCATAGACTGAAACCGAAACGCCTAATAATCACTGCAAATCCGTGAGATTTTCCATCTATGAACGGTGGTTCATTACCCGGTCGTAATTTCGATATTCCTCCCGCCCAAAGTTACAAAACGCGGGGAAAACATGCTTACAGAAAATTACAATGCGCACGGCAGTTGTTTTACCAAACACGCCAACGAGCCCGTCAGAAAATCAAAAGTGTCTACATCACATTATATTCAAAATTATATGTATTTTCTTATTATTGATTGTGTTGCATGTATGCTAAATACAGATGTATACTCAATTTAAACTATCCTAATATCAAATTACGAATCTAAGATCGTTATCCACTGTCAGCCGGCCTGGGAACAAATACAGGCTGCGTGGGCGGCGCAGAACAAGCATTCGGCTATTTAGGATCTATTTCATAAGAGAGAGCCACGCGCCAACAACGATACGAAATTTCGCTTCATTTCGCGACTGTACTGCCAAAGCATCAATACGTTATAACAATGATTTGAAAATCAAATACAATAAATAACTTTACTTTTGAATCGATTTCCAGTCTGACATGCTTATAACCACGGTATTAAATTTTTTCTTAAAATTCCTTTACTTTTCGAAATGTTGTTGCAGGATAAATAATTAATTAGGATCAGGATAAAAAATCAATTAGGTACTTAATGAGGTCTTTTATTAACACGAGCAACACTGCTACGGTTTTTTGTACTTGGAGTTTGAATAAGGAATAAATCGCGTTTGAAGCCCGGTAAATAATATGAACATGAATGAATTCGGAGGCACATTAATGCCCCCGCCACGACGAGACAACGGAAGATTTAGGTGTATGGTTTTTAGAAAACTAAAGAGCTTGGCTCTCCATAAAATCTGATATTTTTTTTACAGTGCAAGCAATATGTACCTACTCGTCTTGTCGTTACTTTACATTAAAATTATGATATTCACATTAGACCACCAAAAATATCGTTTTTTAAATATTATATTATGAGTATTAAGAATTAAAAATATTAATTCCAGGTATTAGTTTGTGTTGCTGTCTGTACTACGTTATGAAGGCAGCGCGGGCGCACGCGACACGTCTCTAATTAACGCCTCCACAACTAACTCGGAACTGCAGGCGCTGCATCTGTGCTCTATGGGAAATAGATTATTGTATTATGAACACCGTTCATTTACTACGTTATTCCATTTCCCAATCATAATATATACAACCTCCTAATTGGTTCAGTTATAGTGCCAGGTTTAAATTAATACTAACAATCTGCTTACGTTTACCGCAAGTTTTAAATTGGTTGAAATATAACGATAATTGTTGGATATATCGGAAAAATCAGGCCACCTGGGAGCTTTCATCGAAAACGCTGCCTAATGAGATATATAAAAACAATACATGGTGGGATATTATTATAAATTTAACCTTACCTCAAGCACTTCATACATATTAAAATAATCTTTTACACTATATAAATTAAATGAATATCTTAGGAGTTATCGCAATTCTTTTAAACGCGCGCGTTTGCAACCATACGACAATAGACAAAACATGACCTAGGCATAATATACTCTACGGAATTATCAGTGGTACGGGATATCAACGGCCATCAATTAAACCCTTATACATGGCAATATTCAGGGCATTCGGGCAGGGTACAGAAGACTGATCACCTACTTGCCTGTAAAGAAAAATGATCAGAGAAACGGACACAGAAATGTGTCCGTCCGTCCTGTCCCATGCCCCATTAGCGAACATGCATGACATTGCAATGTAAGTGAATTCCCGAATTCACTTACATTGCAATGTATGATCGCTATACCATATAAAAATCAAGAACCAACAACCTGCTCGTTACAGGAAATCCTAACGGCACCCGAGATGGTGTCTTCACACGCAATGAATTTATACAAATTGTGAGCTAAATAACTATACAAGATCACGCTTCAATTAAAATCGGTTTATATATGCGTCCTTTAATCACTGAGACCACGTAATTTAAATATTAATGACTTTCCCTTTCCTAGCGAAAGTAAGCTTTAAGTTATCGATTGCTCTTTAGTTTTCTAGCGCATCCAAGCCTCTGCAGAATTTGCTTAATTTAAATAAAACAAAAAGTAATAAATATATCAGATTGTTCCTTTATTTGTATGTTGCTATTTAAATACATGAAACTAGTTAACCCTTTAGATGGCAGAGAAAACCGGAAGTGTAAAAACGTACCAAAATTATTTTTATATGCTTTTTTTCAACTCGGAAAATCGCTGGAAAATGTTGGTGGCACGTATACTGCCTCTACCTTAAAAGTATTAAATAATCATTTATATTGTTAGTTTTTCTATTCTAATGTTGACATTTCGTTTTATTCAAAACCTTGAGAACACACGAGTTCATTTAGACGGATTTAATTAGTAGTGTATTTACACACTAGTCTAGGCCCTCAGATTTCGTGTGTAAATATTATATCATGAAAAGAAAAATGGAAAGGATATTACACGTCAGTTAGGTACTTTTCGTTTGCTTCTTCTTTCAGGCAACACCACACCATATCGTATAATAACAATAGGTACTCTAAAGTCTTTCCGATCTCTTTCGAGTATATAATATTCTGGAAAGGCACGTAAATGTAAGAGGATAAAATTCCCTCTATTGAGGCATGGGGTACACATTTTTGTGTCTGTTTCACTAAACAAATTTCTTTACAGGCAAAATTCAAATTCAAAATCATTTATTCATTTAGGTAACATACATACGTTTATGAACGTCAGTAAAAAATACATATTAAATGCTTCTAATTTTACATTTAACGCCAGTTCTCAAATCAAGGGCGTAGAACGGAAGAGAAGAACTGGCAATGAACGTGATCAGTCTTCTATGCCCTGCTCGAAATAAACATTTTTTTATATTTTTCCCCGAGATTCGAACCTCTGATCTCCAGTACTAAACGCAACGCGCTTACCACTAAACCATAGAGGTGGTAAAAAGAAGCTAAAGCATGTACGTAAATACAGATGAAATGCGACAATGTATGTGTATAAAGCATTCACACAATGTATCAAAAATGATTGTAAACGCTCAGAAAGTAATTACTATTCGCAAACATACTGTGTTTATCCGATTTCCATTTAACGAATAGTCTACTTCTATCCAAGGGAATAAATTAATCCCTCTCAATGCAACAAATAAGCCGCTACATAAGCTTAATCTGGAGAAGACAAAATAAGCAATATAATTAACAAAATCCCTTATTATCTAATCAAGAGTGGAAGTTAATGCCACCGTGACACGGGGTATTAATTTAACCGGTAGTTAATAGTTATCTGCCCTAATGGCTGGGAGCTAAGAGCATGACTATCGAGCTATCGGCCAGTTACATAAGCTGGGGACTTTTATGGTGTGGCTCTTTTGTTTTCATTTCTTTATTTCAAGTTACAATAAAGCCTTGGCATGGCAACTATACAATACAAGAAATGTTGGGTCTAAGAAATAATCTCTACCCTTATCTATCTATACATATAAAACAAAGTCGTGTTAGTTATACTACATATTTATAACTCAAGAACGGCTGCACCGATTTTAATATCTTATTGTTTGTCTATATTCCGAATAACAGAATAACTATTATTTTTTTTGGAAAAATTCATAAAAATATATATGCAGAAAATTAATTTTATAATAAATAAGGTTCGGAACTCCGTCATCTTCCGCATTTGATTCTCGACTCGAAAATTCTCTCAGTCGAGATAGCATTATCTACTATGTCGTCTTTTCTAAGGGTACAAGGGAGTCGCTACAATAGTAATTTGAATTTTTTTGTTAATGTCTAGTCATGTATATATTTGTATTATTGTACTTTTGTTTTTTTTTGTACTATAACGGTCTATAATAGTTATGTAAGCCAGACTTTTAAACCCTCTGTTGATAAAAGATGTTATAATATATATACCCTTTTAGTTATCATAAGAATTTTTTGACAAATAACACTTTGAATGAGGAGCAGTTCATAAGTGTTTTAAAGAAAAATATATTAAATTACTTATTGGATTCGAATGCACAACATTACTATAAAATGGTACATTAATTGTATCAAGTTGCTAGTTTAAGTGGTGAGATGCGCACGCGCTCAAAACTTAGGAGCGGTATCTTTATCTAAGCTCTTCTTCGGTTACGTTCAATAGTTATTTACTGCTAGTTATTCGCCAAACTATCACTCTGACAGAATCTATTATGGAATATACGGAACAGAATTTGTATTGTTTAGTATTCTGTCAATTTACTAAAATGGGTGTTATTTTTATGTTAGATATTAACAGAGGAGCATCAGGGTCACTCGATGGTAGGTTACCTCGAGGGTATGGTAGGTTAGGTATACCTCAGCTACAGAACATCAGTCAATGATGCGCTGTCAATCTACTTTTTAGAGCTGGACTAGTCATTCTAATTTGCACACAAATGATAATTCTTAATCCAACTAATCCAGATTAAAGTTCTGTTATAAATGAAAATGCATTTATTTTTTATCAAGTAACGATATCTTAATAAAACTTATATGTACAAATATATTGAAGTTTCAGCAAATATTAATGGCCAAACAAATTATAATATACAAAATATGTATGAATGTATATAGTTATTATATCACTGTAATAGTAGGTATTCATAACCTATAACTTACATAGACCGTATAAAAACGCTCTGTTCCTTTCAATAAAAAACAATGAATCTATTTCATTCCCCAGCATCAACCCAACAGGAGCAAACAAGAATAGTATAAAAGCATCATGTAAGCTTGTTTCGTAATGTCGGTGATTATTAGTTGAAGTAGTATTATTACAATTATTCGTTCGGCCATTATTTCTCAACCGCTGATATTAACATAGCGGTACAAAATGAGCTCTGCAAACGAGTTTATACCTTATCAATGAAATCATTTTGACGGTAAAGTTGGAGGCACAAAGAGATAGCGTCACAGATTTTTGGAATTAGTTCTGTGGCTACCATATCGTGGGCTTAAAAACGACTGACATAAAATAAGGACACATTTTTATTGTCGCTTTTAACTTAATATGGAAGTGCAAATGGAAGAGCCTGTTAATATAAGTGCAATTGGAAGCCCCTGCATGCCTACAAAATAGGGAATCCTAGTGTGGGAGTTAGGGCTACACCAATATTTACTGTGTTTTTGGTACAAATAAATCTTTTTACACCTTACATTGTCTTTTACTAACGAGAGTGTAGCAATTTTGAGATACTATAATTCATACTGCTTGCTTTCAGTCTGCCCGTAAAATACTCAAAACGTTGAGATAACTAATATGGTGAATAAATCGCATTTTAATTAAATAGATTTAGATCTGTGCCCCGAATTTAGTTTACTGTATATTAAGCACCACTGAAGCCACTTAAATTTTATAACAAACAAAAATACCAGTTTGGATAAAATCGTATCTTATCGTCGAACTCATATACAGGGATGTTACGGAGGTGGTTTTATCGGAACCGAATTCGGAATGGGATTATATTTGGTTTATCGGAACGAAAAAGAAATGTTTAATAAAATAAAATTAGAAAAATTATTCCATTCATATGAATGATACTGATATCAGTTCAAAAAATAATACACCTTCCTAGGTATTGAAATTAAAAATAAACGAACTTTCTTAATTTTTAAACAGTAGTAAATTAAATTAAATATACTTATGTCGGATTAAAACGCGATTTATTATTTATATTGTTTAAATTATTTATCCCGACGTTTCGGATACTTAAATCTAAAACCCCAAATTAAACATACTAAAAAACAAGAGGACACCGTTAGTCAATATTGTCATAATATAGAAAATTACTGTAAATACCAACTCCGTAGGAATATATGGCGTTAATATGGCAACTTGTGACATTTCAAAAATCAGACAACTGTCATCTTTCTGTCTGTCCGTGACCACGGTTGCTGAAAAGCATCCGAAACGTTGGGATAAACAATATAAATAATAAATCGCGTTTTGATCCGGTATACAGTTTTTATTTAAATGTGTGATACTCGCGTTAATAAAAGACGATAATATATTTATTGTGCGACCAGTATACCCCAGGCTTTATTCAGTAAACAGGTGCTTGCGATGTTGGAGATAAAACATTGACAGACATCTAGGGAACACCTCATCTCGCTGTGAATGCAGAGTCGCGTGTGTGATGGAGACAGGTTAATTGACACACTGCTTCATTTAACTGACTTGGGACTTACAATACGCCTTTATCTATTACGGTCTTACATTTGTTCAAATAGACAGAATAGGGATGCTTTCATTTTAATATTTTGTTACATAATATGATTTTTTTTGGATTCATGGACAAAATAATACTGAAAATCTACACTAATATTATAAAAACAAAAAATGTGTTTGTTTGTTTGTTACGATTCAACTCAAAAACTACTCGACCGATTCTTTCACCAACAGAAAGCTATATTATCAGCGAGTAACATAGACATTTGTGTATAGAAGGTAGGTACAGGCGTGCGAAGCCAGGGCGGATCGCTTGTTAACTAATATTTTTGAAGCAAACGGATATGCGGCTCTGATGTAAAACTTGAACGATAGAGGATCTGTAGATGCGTTGGTGGTCTTTATTTATTTATTTTTATTTATAATTTGGCCATCGCTGCAGAAGACAATATAATCTTAATGAAGATGTGCCGGATTACAGGTGTCGAGTTTTATTGTCCTCCTTAGATGCGACCGCACTACATGGTTACATTATGTTTCAAATTGGCTCTTACAAATTTGATACATAACAAAAACAACTTGTATCAAGTGCACATCAAATTAAATAGATACAGTATGGAAAACAATTTCATTTTTATTGGTAATTTCTGTCTAACCTCACTCTTTCAACGAGAATCATGTTGGAAAATTTAACCCCTCGTCTTTGGACGGTGAATTTATTCCAACTAACGCGTTATGTATAGGGTCTTATCGTGATGTACGCGATCTTGTTGATAACGTTGACGGACAAGTATGTGAATACGACACCTCTCCCATTCACCGCTCAACGTCGTGTGATACCCTAATTGACAGTTAGTACGTATTGTATTAATTGTAAGTTGCATACAAACACGAGTTGGCAGTTGTAAGTGGTTTGGTCATATCGGAATTCGATAATTTGTCAATGGAAGTATCCATTTGCATCTAAGAAATCCGAGTCCGAAAAATTTAATGTCAGACAAAAAATGGAGAGGTTATTTAAGGTGAAGTAATAAGTACTTTAAAATTTATAATAAATAAATGGTATCTTATATGTATATAAACATAGGTTTAGCTGCATATACTTATTTATTTTGGTTGAAAATATTTCCTAATTATTATTACTTTTTGTGTAGCGATGTTTCCCGCGTCCTATTATACTAGATCCCTACACATGTCCCCTGGCCAAACAGGTAACTAATTTTCTGGTGGTAGGCCTAATAGCCGTGGCTAGTCACCACCCACCTGGTAGAGACTCACCCCCAAGCGATCATAAATCGTGTTCCGGTGAGAGGTCAGGTGAAGCCATTTGGTATTTTACACCTGGCGCCTAGATGTGGAGAGCAGCGGGATCCGGAGAAACGGTTAACCGCTGGCTGACCGGAGGTTGTATTTTATTGTATTGTAGCATGATTAACATGTAAAGGAAATTATGTGTGGAACCTCTACAGGTTCCATGTTTCCTGATATTACCAAAATCGAACGAAACGATAACGAAATAACGAACAACTTCCTCCTTACTTATTAAAAAAAAACCAATAAGTACTATTTAATATCATAGTAATTTCAAACGAAAATAATCTCTAATTGCGAACGACGCGACGGATCGATCATCGGCTTCGTAATAGGAAAATGTACGATCGTCAGCCGAAATTTCGTATTTTTGATAATAGGCATTGATGTAGGCACGTAGCCACTTTGAATCCTCAATGTCCGTGGTCTCATGTGTCCGACATAGCCTATTACTCTCCTCAAAGCAGTGACGGATCGTTAATGATTCCCCACATATAAAAAAATCGTTATTATATTTGAAGAAATAAATAAAAAGTCAGCATTTGCCTTTACCTATAGCTTTCCATAAAAATAGGCGATGTATAACCTCAATATGTCAGCAACTGGCTCTCAAATGGGAATTTATATTGCCTGTTCGTTCTAGGGCAGAGGTCAACTACTAATGCGTTCGGGCCAATTAAACTTAATATATTATCACTAGATAAAATACAACGAGTTATATTTTATGCAACTTCATATCAACCTCGCCTAAACTATTCATACCCATATACTTCCGCGTGATTTCAAATACATAATACTATATAATTCTTAGAAACAAACGTAGGTAATTGCTTAAAAGCCGGCAGCACAATCGCAACTGTCGCAGTGATCACTTAACACTGGATAACCGCAGGCTATTTTGTCCCAATACAACTAATTTAATATGATAATATGTATGTATAATGATAAAATTCGATTTATTCGTTTCGCTATTTTTCCCAACGATAAGAGCAAAATTCACAAAATTCCACAAAATAATTAAATAATCAACTAACCTAACGCTATTGCTATACTATAATTAGAATACTTGTTATTTTAAAGTCCTTTTTTTAAAAGGGATTTATGGTAAGAGTTATCGTAAGAGTAACGTACACAGTTACGTTTAGGCGCGGTCGCGTTGAATACGCGCATAATAAAAATAAGTTGTCGCCCACGAGCAAAGCTAATAGAAGTCCACCTCATGAAATATGATCAGTAATAACATGAAATATCGATAATAATCGATATCTCGGTTTATTGTGCCTTTAAATATGTCCGGTTTGTACTGGCATAATTTGCGCGATATGAAATTATATTACTTACAGTAAATTACGCTTATTTATCGGCAATCTGTTATTTATATCACAAATAGGGACTACTGCTTTGCCCTCGGCTTCATTCAAGTTGTAAAACTGAGAAAAACTCTTTCCATTTCTCCGTTTTTGTATAACAAAACTTACAAACCAACAAATTCTATTTCGCATAAATAAATTTGAAAATTTAAATATATACGAGTACCTAGCTTGAAAACCAACTAATTTAAAGTAAATCATTCGATTCTCAACGATTATTTTTAATTGGCCCTTAATAGTAAGTGTCGTAAATCAATGACTCGTATAATATTAATTATAATTATATATGTAAAACAATTTATTCATTCTTTGCCGGACATAACAATAGTCAATTTATGTATCCTTCGTTTTTCTATAATATTTTTTGCAAACATCTATAGATTATTTATTAACACTGTGGAAAATATTTATTTAATTGCCTTTAAAGCATAACTTTAACTGATTTTTTAAGATCTTACTTCAAAGTGAAGGCAAATCGTGGGACTGAATTACTTATAATTTCCCAGTCGAACTGTAGTTACTGTAGTTACAGTGCAAGTAATATGTACCTACTTGTCTTGGCATTATTTTTGGTGGGATATTTCTTTTTGAATTGGAGTATTATTCTTGTTTATAAGATAAACGGTTATACTTTTTAAGAGGACTACTAGAGAAATTATTGTAAATCAGAAGACTATATTTATTATTTGATTTTTTTTTAAATAATTTATTAATTTATAAATCTAAATATTTGTTGTATTCAAGTATAAAACTGAATACGAACTGTTTTTTGAGCTATTTAGCTTTAAACCTAAATATATGTATATAAAAGTAAAGGGATATTAACATTTACAAATTTATTTATGCGCAATAGAATTTGTTGTTTTGTCAGTTTTGTTATACAAAAACGGAGAAATGGAATGAGTTTTTCTCAATTTTGCAACTTGATTGAAGCCGAGGGCAAAGCAGTAGTCCCTATTAGTGATATAAATAACAGATTGCCGATAAATAAGCGTAATTTACTGTAAGTAATATAATTTCATATCGCGCAAATTATGCCAGTACAAACCGGACATATTTAAAGGCACTATAAACCGAGATATCGATTATTATCGATATTTCATGTTATTCATATGATTTTATTTTTATTATTATAAATATTCCATATTCAAAGTAATTAACAATCCCTTTCATATATTTAATAAATAAAAGCGATAAGCGACAGACTTCATACTAGAACATTCAAAATGGCGGACCAATTTCTCCACAATTAATATCAAATTATAGAGTTTTTACAAGCAGAATAGTTATTTTAATTAAAATAGTAAAAAAACTTTTAAAAAACATTCAAAGCTTGTATTAATTTGTTTATTTATTGCTTTGAAACATTATTTTTTATTTGGTTCACCGTTAGTTTTACATAGTAGTATAGTATATAGTAGAAGAAAGCATGTAATTTTAAGCTTAAAACATACTTAAACTATTGAGGACTAATAATTAGATATACATTAATTAGAACTCTTTATTTAATAGACGCCTAAAGCTTACAAGAAAACACTATTAATATTATAAATGTGAATGTAAGTTTGTTTGTTACGCTTTCACGCCAAAACTACTCAACCGATTATCATTAATGCACACATATTCTTAGAGGTATAAGAAAGGACATACTTTTTATTAAAAAATATATCGTCGTGATCGTAGAACAACGACGGTTCTGATTTTTTACGGTAAATAAAGTTCATAATTGGCTTTAATGTATAGGTACAATTTTATAACCGAGTATTGCTATCTGATAAATAAACAAATAAAATGAATGAGCAGTTAAACATCTAAATTGTTTTAGAATAATATCAATAAGAATACTAGAAGAAACCATCGTATTAATTAAAACAGACTTGTAATTAGTTGGGGTGCATACAGAATACCACATAAAGTCGGGTACTTAGAAGTAACAATTATGTATGTATTATGTTCACAAATATGGTGGAGGTAGAGGTGGTTTCTAATGCATTGCAAATGGTTTTTATATGTACACTAGCGACCCGCCTCGACTCCGCACGGGTACTAGAGCATATTATGCCTAGATAATATGCATATCGTTATGATCGTAGAACAACGGCGGATCTGCAAAACGGCTACTTTACAGGAGAGCGTTTTAAAGATTGATAAGTCGTTTTTTTATGCTTAATTAAAAGACAGCTTATCTATTCGGGTTCAAACTCGGCAATATTATGTTTGGTGTCTTTTTAATATTAACTTTATACTGATTACCGTGAGGGGAGGCCGAGGGGACGACGTAGTACAATGAAGGTATAATACGCGTACTTGTACTGTGTTGAAAAAGCAGATCCGCTGTTATTCTGGGCAGTTACTTGATTGTTTTAGCAAACTTAAATTTTTTGTTTGCTCTGTTGAGAATTGACACTTTTTTAAAGATTTTTATACAATAAAACTAAAATCGTAAAAAATCAGACCCGTCGTTGTTCTATATTCATGACGATAATATAATGGGAATAGTCAGCTATCCTTAAAGATAGATACTATTTTGTAGATCTATAAAAGAGGAATATCCTACCAGACATTGTTTTGATAGGGAATCAAAGGGATTAAGCTTCCAACAATTATCATTATATTTCAACCAATTTACAAAGAACATGTCTATTTGTGAAAACCGAATGAAAATAGTAGTTTTTGAGTTTACCGCGAACAGACAGACAGACAGACAGACGCGGCAGAGGACTTTCTTTTATAACGTGATATGTAGCGATATATTATGTATCTACAGGAATGTTGATTATTACAAAGCTAAAGGAACGATATGAATCATTCCTGTTTTATGTCAATTGGCATCGAGCCCGTATCGTATCGTAGATATTATACAAAAATATACATTAATTTTATTATCTGAGTTGAATTCTAATATTAGTAAATGGGATATTATTGGCATCTGAAATTATTTCAGAGATTTTTCGTATTAATAGTCGTTATAAAATAAATAACTGGTAGTTTAGTCTCATGTATTTATTTTTATTAGTATAATTTAGTAGTTTAGTTAGTTTTATCAAGTTATGTTTGATTAGTTCAAATTATTTATTTATTTTTCAATTATGTTTACTATAATATTGTAATTTTTATTTTGAATTGGAAGAGCCAATAACAGACACACGCAATCCTAGTGTGTGTATATTGAGTTTTTGGGACAAAATAAATCTTTTTTATCTTATTACTTTTTATTTAATAACCCTAATTCAAATATAAACAGATTCTCTGGTTATCATTTTAGTTGTCATGTACGCGTAAAGCTATGAAATAAAGTTTTTCAAATATATAAGCATTTCTTAGTTTTTATCGATACATTTATTTTCTGAGTATTTAAATAAGTTTGCTGAAATCTAAATTAGCTATACATAATAAATCAATTATTAATAATTTAAAATTTATTTGATTAAGCTCATAAGCAACGGGCTCATTGATGGGTTCAAATCCCAGCGGGACGATATAATTATAATTTTCTGTAATCATATCTTCCCCACGTCTGATAACTTCGGGCATTTAACGTGTGGAAGGAATATAGAAATTCCGACCAGGTATCGAACCATCGTTCATAGATGGAAAACCGTACATATTGCGCGTTTCGATTTCAGTCTATGGATTTCCGAATGCTCGAAGTAAAAAGTAGGTCGACAGCCCATCATTGACTGATGATCCGTGGCTGAGATTTCACCTGCCATCAAGTGAACCTCATGCTCGTCTTTTTTCTATCAAGCTTTCCGTTTCATATATCCAGCGTACAGTAGCAATAAGTATATGGTGAATTATTAATGTCGTTACAAACTTCAGGTTTTTGCGGACGATACGATCTGTATGCGGACTTAATGTAAGAGATTTAATTAAAGAGATATAGGCTTCGACGGGGCGATTGATCTTTGTAACGGATACACGTAAGACCGGATGATTGTCCTTGACGGGCCCTGGAAGTTTAGGGGCCCCATATAATAAGAAAAATAAATACTTTTCATTATACAAATATTGATAGAGTCTAACAGTCTAACTGATCATGAGAAATTTCAATAAAGCGTACGAGGATACAAGGTTCGAAAAAAATTTATCAATTAAAAAAAAGATCTTTAAAATAAAATCCGTTATAAAATATTTTATTAATTTTTTTTTTTTTTTTATAGTATAGGGGGCAAACGGGCAGACGGCTCACGTGATGGTAAGTGATAACCGCCGCCCATAGACATCCGCAACACCAGAAGGCTTGCAGGTGCGTTGCCGGCCTTTAAGAAAGATGTAGGCTCGCTTCTTGAAGGTTTCCAAGTCGTATCGGTTCGGAAAAACCGCTGGCGAAAGCTGATTCCACAGAGTGGTTGTGCGGGACAAGAAGTGTGTCAAGAATCGCGCAGTTGTGGACTTCTAGTGTTGAAGTTTAAATGTGTGATAATCGCGTTAATAAAAGATAATAAATCATTTAAATGAAAATTCACTAAAACTTTAAAAAAACACATTATGTACTTTAATTAAAAGCTATTCATCTATTATAGTATCTTACTACAAGCCTATACTATTTTCCCCAATATTTGGTTAAATGTGATTAATTTACTTACTGCGGAAAAAACATAAGAAATTGAGCTACCTTTATAGCAAGTACTAAAACCTACATAATATTGTAATTATATCCAATATTGGTCTCATTTGTCAAGCGCTATCTCAATATCTATTGAATTTACTGCTCGCTTTGAAATATTCACTTATCTATAATTGAGCGGTTTCGCGATAGAAACTCATGTTTATTCTGTGATCGTTTTAAATTAGACCCATTTTTTAGACTATTTTGTAACTCGTGGCATGTTTATTTATTTGCTAGAATTTATAAATGTTTATTAAACACAAATTTTAAGTTTAAAGCAAAGTTCCCCATTCTTTTTCAAATACCCTTTGTCGTGTTTTAGGCTAATATTGTCTTTTATTAACGCGAGTATCACACATTTAAATAAAATACTGTATACGGTTCCGCGACCACGGTTGCTGAAAAGCATCCGAAACGTCGGGATAAATAATTTAAACAATATAAATATTAAATCGCGTTTTAATCCGGTATACAGTATTCTGTTTTAGGCTTTTGAGTATATTTTAGTGCTCTCTCTCTTTCCACCGTGGTTAAGCGCCGCGTTGCGTTTAAGGTCCCAGGTTTGACTCCCCGGTAAACAAGGTTAAAAAAACATAGGTAAACATAAGATGAAACGGCATATCGTCGTTGCGACTTTAAGACCTCTAATGTGTAAAAATCAATATTATGAGAAAATCGATAAAAACCGTCTACTGAAAAAAATATAATGAAACCAACTACAATAAAAAATACAAGAATAATCCACATGATTTCTTGCTTTTTACTTTGCTATTATTAACTGAAAGCATTACTAGTATCATTGTAAAAAAAAAGTTAGCAAGCACATAGGAGATTTTGAAATTGGTAAATAAAATACGATTGAAACGTCGTCTACAGATAAGAGTTTTTGCATTCGATAGAGATTCAAAACGTAGAATGGTCTGGCGTAAAAAAAGTTATTTTGCCAAAAGTGACACATAAGAAGTCTTACAGTCGCAACGTTGATATGGCGGACAGAAGGCAGGCATAATTAGCTTGTGTTCTCCCTTGGTAATATTAAATATAGGGGTTCGTCATGGAAAAACATAAAACGGCTGGCCTCCTTACACAAGAATGTCTTTAGCTATAAAAACCTAATCGCTAGCTATAATATATGTATATAGAGACATTTTCGTCCCGCCCATTTGGAAAGCTATATACCTAGTAACAATTATAATTAAGTATCAATTAAACGTGAACAGGGTTTTTCAAATAGTTTATACCCACTTTGCAAGAATGCAACGGAAATAATAGATAGAATTAGAATAGCTATGTTAATTTTAAGAGCTATTTCACGTTGCACACCATTACGAGATCTATTATTTTCGCAGATGTTTTCTTCATTCCTCGCATAGAGATATAAATGGTTATCATAATTGATAGTAATTTCCTTTTTTTTTTCAGATACTTGAACGTCGCGTCGGCAACACAGAACTATGCACAGAACAGTTCTGTGGAACTATGTACGTACATATGTACTTTGTGCAAGAAAACTAATATAAAAACACATTGTCTCAGATATCAGTCATCGTTTAATGGGAGTTAAAACAAATAGACTAACGGCCTTATTTATAAACGTATTATAAGCTTGATATAGTTAAAATATGTTTTGTTTCTAGTCTTTTTATATTCGATAGAGCGAGACAAAATATATTTTAATTATATCAAGCTTATAATACGTTTATGAATATCAAAATCAATCAAAATCAAAAGTTTTTTATTTCAAATAGGCCTTTGCAGGCTCTCATGAAACGTCTAGTTGCACGGTTCCAAAAAGTGGGTCTCATGGAGAAGAACCGGCAAGAAACTCCATGGACACTCTTTTCAACAATGGTTTAGCTTACAAAGACTCGGTTACAATAGTAATAATCGACTGAGAAGTTTATATAATGCAAGGTATACAGAGATTCTATACAATGCAAAAGAAAATTGAGTTTTACTATTAGTGTAAAATGAGATACACACACTTGCACAGCGCAAGTTGCCAGGGAAGCCGCACATGCAGAGATGAATTAGCGCCATACATCTTTATTAATAAAGCCGTTAATCTATACTAATATTATAAAGAGTATAGATTTGGATTTTTGCATTTCTGTTTTCATTTTATCAATAGATAACATTATCAGCGAGTAATATTTTTTGTGTATAGCACCCGTGTGAAACCGGGGCGCGTTGCTAATATTATTTAAACAGAGATTGTTATCGAACTTACAAAGGAGGTATGAAACTTGGGAATCACATATTCCGCTTTATATATTATAGTCGTCTCCCCTCGATAACTAGGTAAAATAGTACTTCGCTTTCGTCCACTCGACTCATTTCTTTTCCAAATATATTTATTTATTTTTAATAAATAAGTTTTTATCATAATCAATAAATAATTCAAATGGTGAACTTATTTAATATTAAATTTATTTAGGGATAGAATTTTTAAAATCGGTCTAGTAGTTTTTGAGTTACAACTAACAAACAAATGTTTCCTCTTTATAATATTAGTTAATAGACAGCAACGAGTCAAGATAACCTCTAAATACCCGTATTCCAAGACAAACCTCAAGTCAAACTCTATTCCTGAGAACTATCCAAATATTAAGCGTAAAGAATGATTCGATTCCATGTCTTCGAATTAAGATAAGTTGTATCACAGATGAGGAACACATGTATAATTCGCTTCTAATATTTCAGGATCACGTAATCTTGTCGTGGCCTGGAACTTACTGGTTTAGTGTGTGTTTTGATTCATACTGGCCTGCTAAGTCCCAAGCTAAGACAACGGTTTCCACGCTTGAGAAGATATCAGCCAAGTGATGGAGGAACTATATGTACTTAGAACGTATTAATATTTTGTTTATATTTTATAGCGTATGTACAATATGTTACTGAAACATTCGAAAGCACTTCAATACAGTTATGTAATAAATGTTTCTGCGCGCCCAAAAATACATTGAAATTCGCTTATTTGTAAAATTATCCGTATTTTTCTTTCAACAATAAAATTCTGAGATTTTTTATTTAAAAATATATATGATCCCCTCTAATTTTGACAAACGTGGTCCCAGCTGGTTAGATAATAACACCGGCACACAAAAAAAAAAAATTGTCTGTACACCGGGCGCCACCTATCTACGGGCATGTCTTTCGACCCGCTGAACACGAATTTCAAGTCAGTTTAGGCCGTCCAGCCTTCAGTTTCGAGTAAATTGCAAAAAACCCCAAAAAATAGCGAAAATTACTGTATTAGCGGTATTGTACTGTTTCATTCTCAAATGATCTACGACGTGGATACCTCTTCTTGCACCTTTTCCTTTATTTAGTAAACATTTGTCATCGTGTTGGGATTTCAACTTCTTCGATGAGCAGACTTCATTTCGTTGCATGATCGCTTGTACTTGCAACCAGGGCACCTCCTCGGGGTGAGGGTGGGCAACAGAACCATCTGGCAGAGTCCCTGGGTGAACGGCGTGTGTGCCGTCATGGCAGGTACAAGTGATGAGTACTTTACGATGCAGGGATTCGTAAACCCAGAATCGGCGTCTGGTCAGGGTGAGAAAGCAGGCCCGCAGGCGTCGTCATCCAGCGACTGCAGCTCTTCAGTAGTGGGAAACTTGGCTACTGGAGAGTATACTATTACAAAAAGAAATTCCCATCTATGCAATAAGAATCCTGATCTATTTTGTTACGTTTATGGGGAGTTTGAGCCGGTAAATATTCTTGCCAAAACATCGAATTTTCGCAATTTTTTGGGGTTTTTTGCAATTTACTCGAAACTGAAGGCTGGACGGCCTTAACTAACTTGAAATTCGTATTCAGCGGGTCGAAAAACATACCCGTAGATAGGTGGCGCCCGGTGTACAGATTTTTTTTTTTTTGTGTGCCGGTGTAATCTTTCATATGCATTAAAGAAAATATCGAAATATAAAAAATGTGTAATGTATATCGTCTTGTCTGTAGCTCGCTTAAAACTCCTTATACAAATTCTTACCTTTTTTCTGCATACCGTTGAGCTGAACGATCATGTCACTCATATTTTGCCCACGATACGATCACGACACGACCACGATAGCGGCCGCCAGCATCCAACAACACTCCGGGTCAAAGTTGCCGTATTGTATCCATTTTTAGCTTAACCACATGGGGTAAAAGCGTAAATTCATTTTATATTCCATGTTGGAATTTGGAACTGGCAACACCGATTGTGTTGTCAATCTTATGTGTTTGAAGGAAATAAAGGAGATTCTAAATATCGATATTAATATTCTATATCCTTATACTTAGGTTAAATATTCATTATATTTTAAGAAATTAAATGTAATAACTCCATAAAACGCGGATTTGATTCAACAATTTACTCCAGCGTTTCAAGAATACCACTGACAATCGGTCGCCGTATAGCTGGGGTTTCCTAGCGGCAAGTGCCTTTTCTCTGCAATGCCCTTGGAAATCCCAAATGCAGGTGACTATCGTACATCGTCGAAGTCTGAAGCATCATAACAGCCTCAACACATTATTTATATATATGAAACGCGTGTGTTAACTACGTTTGTCTTATTTTTATTTACATTGCAACCATTTATAAATTAATATGTATACCATTTTCTTATTTATTTAATATGTTTTAGAAAACAAGAACTACTGGCCTAGCATGACCGCCACGAGATATCTCGCGAACGAGAGAAGACAAACCAAGATGCAAGATATCTCGATATATTATATCTCGACATTGACAATTTTGATAGAAATGATATCTCGATCGACAAATATATCTATGTTTGATATTAAAAGTCGAGTTTTAAGTGTAATTGTCTTGTTAGACCCGGAAGAAATAAAGGGATAATCGATTAAAACATGAGAAAACGGTCGACAAAATTATTTTATCGCGGTTGTCATGTTAGGCCGGCTGATTAGAAGAAGATGACGGGTGGCTTGGATGGGTGGCGGATTCGAATCCCATCCCTTCAAATTTTTCGCTAACATATGACCACTAGGGAAACAAATAGGTGAATGTTATTTATATATATATTTAGTAGGTACTATTGGGTAACGATATAATTTTCAAAGATGGAAAAAACATTTCGTTTTCGATATTTTTAAGACTTAATGTTCAAAATAAAAAATATGTCGACAGCTAAACATTAATTGGTGTGCTGTGGCTGATGAATGAGTCTCAAATTCGCCTTTCGGTATCTGCCCTAATCATAAGTTCGTATAAAGGAAAAATCGTTTGATTTTCTAAATTAATACCTACGGGCTTGATTAAATACATATGTATATGAAATGTTTGTTTGTTTTGTGCTTAATAAATCTATTCTTATTCTAAATGGAGAATACCTAGTTACTTGAGGATTACCTCTTATAATTTGGATTGCAGTATCCTTTTGTCCGGCAAAAAATATCTATTTTTATGTGTAGGATTTTGAGAGCGTTTAATTATATTTTAAGAATAAGGGTTCATACAAATCAACGCAATGCTGCATACAATTATTATCTAATAATGTTGGGTATAATTGAAAAGCGTTGTAAAAACTTCGTCGCGACACATTTACTGACTAATTATTACATTTCAAAGACATTTTCAAAGGTGCTCAATTTGCTAGGATAGAATTAACTTTTTTACCATACTCGCTGAATTGAGGAATGCGATCGATGAATACGTCATACAAAATAGGGATGCGTCATGTGATCTAGGAATGCGAGCGGGAGATGCAAGTGGCGTTCGATGTTCTTAGCAAAAAATCGCATCTTCCTAGCACTATATATTATCCACTATGCAACAACACAAAGACTTGTTTAACTTTGTCAAATAATTTCATACCCGAGCTCTTGCAAATATACTTACACTCAGCTGTCTGACAAAGCTCTAGTTCTAGGAATAGAGCCTAACAGAATTCCTTAAACTAATAGTGGAAGTAGTCAAGATTCTAATAGTGGAATTCGCTAGTTTAGCTTACATTCTATTTTCAATTTATCATAAATCATACCTATCTTTAGTATGAAACAAATTATAAAATAGAAGTACAAATAGTAACATACAACATTTTAAAAAGTAAAGAGAATAAAACGAATTCAATATTTCCAGAAATTTCCAGAAAGGCATTCAGCCTTCCAACAAAAAAGTCGTTTAGAAGGCATTTAATATCCCGCAAAAGTTAGCATAGCAACAGTTATAATTGTTAAAGAACTATTTCTATCGTTTCTTAAATAATCTATTGTTTTTCTTCCTTTTCTAGTATCTATGTGTGTCTGCTGTAGGTCACAGATGGTTACCATAAAAGTTGACGATTAACTTTATGCTAATAAAAAATGGCGTGCATCTTTCAATCGTTCAATACTAAAGTAATAAAATTTGTAAATAGATGTGTAATTATATAAAATTAATTAATTTATAATTATACCTGGGATGGCTGCGTTCTTTTCAAAGCTGCAGATAAATACCGAAGGAAAAATTCCTTGAATGAATTGCCACCTGAGTATGGATATGATAGGTTTGTTATGTTATTCAAAGACTTGAGCACATTGACGGCCTTACTCCTTGCTCATTATCGCTTACTCGAGTATTAATTATCTTTATATGTCTCTTACTATATCATTCAATACTAAGTTGAAGTTTATCTTATGAGAAAGGTGGTAAATATTTGACGGTCGACTTGTGCGTATTAGCTAATAAAAATTAGATTTAAATTCATAGATGAAACTAATATAGTATGCTGGGTAAATTACGTGTATCACATATCATCAACCAGCGCTGTACTGATGAAATACTTAATTTTTAGTTCCTGTTTTTGGAAGTCCACCTTCGAGAAATCTACCAAACTCATACCGCAATCCACAATCAAAAAAGGTCACGGATTTTCTGAGGAACGGACAGAATGTTGATATTTATCCATCTGATTTAGATATAGAATTTAGAATTTTTTAGATTTGAATGATCATCTTTAGTGCCTGGGACAAACTAAGACTATTAATTCTGTAATTAAACTGAGAAATATAAGGTTAATAAAACAAATATTCAAATTCAAATTTATTTATTTATTAATCCCAACTATCACTTTCTTTGAAAGCAGTCACACATTGTGTTCTACTCTTGCTCTCAAATTTCTCTATCACAATTTCTGTCCCTTTTCTTTCTTCCGTATTCACTGAATCCTTCCTTTTTGTGATTCCTACATGCTTCTCTTTTCGTTTATCTTTCTCACTTTCTGAATATTTCCGCCGACCGCTAGTTTGAATTTCCCGTGGTTTTGTGATTTCAGTGTCTGTTTTGTTGAGTTCCGGCCTTTTCGGTGGTGGCTCTGCTTCTTCAACCTAGGAATAATATTTAATTTAGGAAATAGATATGAATTACTATTGAACTAATATATGGCCTATTTTTAATGAGTAATTTTCATGGAAATCCGTTGCCCTAGACTCTAGAGGAAGACGAAGAGGAAAACCGGTCAACCAACCTTCCAACCAAAAACCTTCAGTTAATCTTCATTTCGATTCCTACTGGGGACACGAATACGCCGAGGCACTCTTTAGCAATCCCAGATTGAAGGCCAGAAGACAAAACACTTATTCTCGTATCTAGCCTAGTGGTTGTAAAGGTTCGACGGGCTCCTTGGCGCGATCGGTAGAACAACTGCCGTGCGCATCGATGGGTCGTGGGTTCGAATCCCACCGGGACGACATGATTATAATTTTCTGTAAGCATGTCTTCCCCACGTCTGATAAATTCGGGCATTGAACGGATGGGAGGAATATCGAAATTTCGATCGGGTAACGAACCACCGTTCATAGATGGAAAAACCGTGAAGTGCATATTGCACGTGTCGGTTTCAGTCTATGGATTTCCGAAAGCTCGAAGTAAAAAGTAGGTCGACAGCGCATCATTGACTGATTTTCTGTGGCTGATGTATCGCCACCACCAGGTATTATAAATTAAGCTAACTTGAGTTCCTATGATTATTGATTAAATAATTAAAATGAAGAATATTGCTATAATTAAACTAGTTTGTAGCTCTTTATTGATTTTATTTCTGAAGTAAATATAGTCAGTGATTGGATAGACAACTCCTTACACACCTGGAATACCCCTGAAGAGGTGCGCTTGCGCGTTGTAGCGGGCTGCTTACTCGCCGCACTCAGGCTGCTAGACCGACTACGTTTCACAGGCGATCCTTCATCTTTCTGCACGTTGTTGGCTTCTAAATATAAACATATTGAGAAAAATACATAAGGTACGAAATTTCATATAGGTACATATAAGGAACACTAATATATATAACATAACTCTATAATAATATATAATAATTAATTGGTGTTGGCGAACAAAAGATAATACTGCACAAAAAAGAAAAAGAAATTTTTGGAAAATAATCACTGCTATGCTATACATATATTCAGTGGCGGGACGACCATACAAGCCCAAAAGCCCGTTTTGTCCTATTAATGCAACCATACAAAAGAAAAATAATATTTTCTTAACCTAATTATATACATATGTTATATATAAACGCGTATTACAAGTCGGCAACCCGGGCTTTTGGGCTTGTATGGACGTCCCGCCACTGCATAGTGCATATTATAATTACATGATGGACTGGAAAAAGGGTATGGTAATTTCAAAATAAGTTGTTTGTGAAATAATGAAATTACGTAATTTAGCCTGCTCCATTACCAGGAATACGCAAAATATGTATGTATGTCTAAATGCTATTGATGTTTGCAATAAATTGAATGGCAGTCTCTTGTAGTTGCTGTATATAAAACTATCATGGAAACGAATTCATAGTATATGACGTTAAACTTTAAAGCCCATTAAAAAAGGACACGATATAATAAAAGGAAATAATTCTTGCATGAATAAGCACCTATCTCAAACAAAGATGTTGTGATACAGGTTACCAGTTGAGGCCAAAGACAAAATTACGAGTAAAATTGTACTGTCCTTTTCATAGTGATCAAACGGACAAACCTGATGATAAGTAATTACCGACGCCCATGGACATTATAGAATGTGTATTTCTTTTAAAGATCTTTCTGGAAATGTCAATTAAAATCGGCATCGTTGACGACGAATATGAACAATATGTTATTATTATATCATTGCACTCTGTCCCTTTTTTAAGATCCAAGCATGAAATTATTCGATAATAATTATCAAACAACTTACCTTGATTATTCTGGAAGCTGTCAGGTGTTTTCCTGTAATACAAAGTAAAAAAACAAGTAAATAATAATTGCGAAAAAATACATGAATATGAATGATCTCAACATGAACAAAACCTTAATGTTCAATAAGTAAATCTAAAGACGGAATATTACTTTGTAATCATTGTTGATATTAGCTTATTTCATCATTTATTCATCAGGGGTAGTGCAAGAACGCAGAAAGTGTTGAATGCACCCTGACTCAGACTGTCTGCTATGAGCGCCGTGCTCTGGGCAGCTGGGTTAATGGGAGCTACCCATTAAACCCATCATAGTTTGGATATAATGGGGCCAACAGGATCAAAAATTATACCACCGTGAGCCCTTAACTAGCTGACGCAACAGACGTTGTCCTGTCGTAGTCTTGTTACTAAATTCCCATTCATTAATAGTGCAAACTGACAAACTCCCGAAGTTAAAATAGTCGTTAAATTTTCAGTCAACTGACAAGAATTAAATTATAAATACAACAAAAGATAAACCTTTTTTTTTCTAATAAATTTTAATAGGCCACATAGCTTTTATAATCGATCGATCGTTATAAAAAGGTTGTCTTAACCTAATGCATAATGATGCTATAGAATTTTGATTAATTATTCTGATTTTCAATGTACATGATACAATGGTAAAAAATGTACATGGTAAAAAAGCATTAATAGGTCGTTTAAATAATATTAATATAAATGTTTCCCTCTTCGTCTAAGGGCTCATTTTCATTGATCGTTCGAGCGAGCTTGCGGGGTATGGGAGATTTCTGTTTGAGCATGCCATAGGCCCAGCCTACGATAACCGTTTTCATTAGTCAATAGGATTGCGTATTGTTTGATATTCTTCACCGCTCATTTGTTTTGAAAGAGTGGGACTGAGTAGACAACACTCGTTAACTGATTCCCGTACCATGCTTGCTGTACACCAACCGATGAATTTCATTGGTTGTTAGGCCGCGTGCGGGGAATACCCGCATGCAGTATATCGACCGAGATATAAGATCCCCTTTTTACATTAGTCGAAAGCCCGTATTCGGTGACTCCCTGTATGCGGTATAACGACTGAGTTAACGACCAATGAAAGTGAGCTCTAAGAGATCTCTAAGAGTTATTTTTTAATATTATGCATAGGTCTGAGAGATCTATTTCCAAAATTGAAATCTATTTCTTAAATCTATTTAGTTTCGGAGCGAAACAAAAGTAAAACCAACCTTGTTCTATTAATTCTATTTACGACTATAATTACAATGATGGATCAATCATCGGATCCGACAGATTTTCATAATAGGAAAATATACGATTCGTCAACCGAAACTTCGTATTTTGGTTTTAGTAATAGGCTAACAGTTTCGTTTTATCCTCAAGGACTCCTGCAATCCTCTAAGAGATGGAGGTAAGGCAAATAATCTGGTTTTTTCCTATATTTTAATGGTTATTCTGTTATTTTGGACATAGAATAATTCAACAAATAAGAGATAATAAAATCGGTGCAGCCGTTCTTGAGTTATAAATGTATAAGTGTAACTACTTTATATTTTACATACATAATTTAATGATAAGCAAATTTCACGCCATCCGTAGGCCATTTGGTTATGACATTCTTGCCTAATCGATTGCAAATTTTACAATTACTATTAATGGAAGTTAACATTACACTTGCAAATAATACGAGTAATTATACTTCCTCAACAAATAATTAATATAATTTTCTATTAGCTTTTTTTTCTAAACAGCAGGTGACATCGTCGTAATATGAGTTTTATTATAACATTGATGTTGACATAATGTTTTACGTTTTATTTTAATTACATCAACAGATAGACAATGACGACATATTTCTAATTGTTGTAGAATTCACACAAAGGTTAGCAACTAGTCGCTGCCATAATTGTAAATACTTAATTTTAATGCCTTCTAATAAAATCGATTCTCATTTAACTACTGACACCACGTTTATTCTTATGCGGTCCATAAAATTGACTAAAGGCATATGCTTCCAGTTGATACAAACTATCCTAGCAAATCATTAAGGTGTCTCAAAAGAAAGTTTATATTTGAACCAAACCTTATTCGGAAATGGATAGTTTTTTTATGTTAGATATCGACAGACGAGCATGAGGTTCACTTGATGGTAGGTGATAGCTTAGCCACAGAACATCAGTCTATGATGCGATGTCGACCTACTTATGAAACTCTCTCGACGTACTTAAGCATACATTTTAGTTATGCAAACCATGGTAACTGCAAAATTTTCTTTGTGAATGAAAAATTCTTCTGTTTTTGTAAAATTCTCGTACACAGAACGAAAAGTGCGAACTCTATAGCGACTGAATTCCTAAAAGCCAAACAAGCGTAGGACATAGCCACTCTGATCTAATGCGCATGCGCAGTGACCTATCCATATATAAACTTTCTTTTGAAACGTCCTGTACAACAGTACGGTAGTTGATGATAAAGATTGTACGATGATTATATTAAAGGCACGTCTAGCAAATAAGGAGTTGATCATGGGAAAAATATTTAAGAATACCACGGCATCATCAAAATGATCCGGAATTTTGAATTGAAAAAATTATTTCGAACTGTATGATGAATTAAAACACGTACGTGAAGGAATTGATTTTTTTTACACTACATGATGTTGGAAAATTGCCGACGTTTATTTCTGTAGCAGGTATAATTAGACTTTTTTATATAGTATACGAATGCTTATCCTTAATATCGTCGGGGTTATTTATCTCAATAATAATAACAATCATATAGCCTCTAGGCTAATGACGTTCAAATTTTTTATTTCTACTAGCGCCCGGCTTCGCACGGGTTTAAATTTTTTGACAAAAAAAGCAGGGGTTGATAATAGAAGAGTGAAAATATAGGGTTGTATGTATTTTTTAATGCCACATTATAAAAAAATAAAAACAAAAAAAATCGTCCAAAAATTAAAAAAAAATTTAAGGGTGAACAACCCTTATCACTTAGGGCTATGAAAAATAGATAGTAGCCGATTCTCAGACCTACTCAATACGCATATAAAATTTGATAAAAATCGGTAAAGCCGTTTCGGAGGAGTACGGTAACTAACATTGTGACATGAAATTTTATATATTAGAAGATTAACCTATATTACTATACTAATAGCCTAACACTTTTTTACTGGAAGACTTTTAAAGATAATTTGAGAGACGCCAAAAGTGGCTCATCGGGCGAAATAATCTCCCGCACAGATAGACATTTGCAATACCAGAGCACTTGCAGATAGGTTAAGCCTTTGAAGACCGAATAGTTCTTTTGGAAGGTTCCTAAGCCGTATCATAAAAAAGCCTATTGGCAACATGTTCCACAGAGTGCTAGTGAAATAAATTAGGGGTTAACTGGTTGTTTTTTTTTTAATGTTAGATACCGAAAAACGAGCATGAGGTTCACTTGATGGTAGGTGATACTTCAGCAACAGAACATCAGTCAATGATGCGCTGTCGACCTAATTTTTTCTTCGAGCATTCGGAAATTCATAGATTGAAACCGAAACGCGCAATATATACTTCACGGCTTTTCCATCTATGAACGGTAGTTCCTTACCCGGTCGGAATTTCGATATTCCTTCCACCCGTTCAATGCCAGAAGTTACAGACGTGGGGAAGACATGCTTACAGAAAATTATAATTATGTCATCCCGGTGAGATTCGAACCCACGACCCATCGATCCACACGGCAGGTGTTCTATCGAACGCGCCAACGAGCCCGTCACATGGTTGAAGATTTTCAGACTCCTAGATGAGTAGTAATTAAAATTTTGGCCTTATATATCCGTTGCTGAAATTCAGCGTCTTTGGAATACTTTTTCGACATGATAAATACGCCATACAATCAAGCCGATCGGAAACTGTCCAGCAGTTTACGGCTACTCTATGCTGAATACGGTCAAAAATATGGAACTGAATTACCTGCTCAAAATTGATATTAATTTGCGCAGAATTGCAGGCGGTAAATTGGTTGATACAGTTTTCTACAAAAAGAGAACAGTGTTTCAAACCAGACATACAGGAGAAGTGGTGAAAAGGAAAAAAAATATTCTATTTAGAAACCAAAGTAAGATAAATATAAATAATTGGCAAACATCTGCAACCGAAACGCTAATATGTTACCAATTTACCTAATATCTTAAGGACAATATTCAGTCCTATTTTCCACAACAGCTCTTGCACTATAACTCTAATTAAAACAAGCGTGCATATTTTAATCGTTTATAATATCATAATGTTAAAATTTGTAAACAGACGCACATTAAATGACAGAGGTATTCCTTATCGGTCCTTATTGCTAAGAAACCGCACGCGGCTTGAAAAGCTGCAAGCATGACAGTGTTTTCCGTAAACAGTTTTTCTATTGGTTAATGAAAATGTATATCTAAACCCGTACTTGCTACCTTTATAAAAGATAAAAAAATACGAGATATTACTTCCGATTTTATAATAAGGTTAAATTACTTACTTAATAATTTATAGTTTATTCTTGAACGGTTCTATCATTAAATACAATATTTACTTTATAATTTGCAATAATTCACATTCGTTATCTATATTAATATCAATTACTGCATAAATAAATATTTTCGAGCTAGCAACATTTTTTTCCCGCCATACGCCGGTGACTAGTGATGTCCGTTTAATTGGTATCGGTACGCTAATTGTGTGCTGTGTATCCAAGGAGGTTAGTATTCACCTGTCGCGGCTACACGTCCCGAATTACAGCACGCTCACGATTACCGGGTGGCTGCCACTTTATTTTTAATTGTGTTTTAGCACCTTGATTGCTTTTTCTTTTTTTTAACTTTGGCATTTTATAAGAGAGCTTTAAAGATCCGACAAGTGACTTGTGAAGGCTTATTTAAGCATTGTGGATCTTTTTATCGCACTTTTTAAAACAAATTGGATATATTAATTTTTCTTGTTCGTTTGATCGGCTCATGTGATCACGCATTTTGAGTATTGACAATTATTGAGACGTGAAATAATTCAAGTCCAAGTCAGGGCTTTCGATTTTCTGCGAATATAATTTACTGTTATAATATTATTTTATTTTTTAAATATTCTTATTTAATTCATGTTACTTTTTTTACTTTAAAGTTTAAATATTCCTCCATAAAACTTTGTACTTAGTTTTACAATAAAGTTTTTATTCATGCCAAGTTCTAAATCAAATTGGATACTCCATATCATTACATAGCACTTTAAGGACAAACAATTAATTCCTTATTAAAAAATATATCGGCTTAGTAGTTTCTATGACACAGATACACAAACTTTAACATAGAAAAATCTACCGAAATTGCAGCCTGTTAGACATACATATTTAGTATTCTCAACGAATAATGCAGTATGCGCCTCCAAGTCCAGCTTTCTTCTATTACAATACTACAACAGCTTTAATTTGGCATTGTTCTGCCAGAATGTTGGCTTCAAAAATAAAAATAAAATATTTCTAGATGCTTCTATATGCTATTTTCCTACTTCTATTCGAATTTGACCATACACGCCCACTTGAAAAAAACATCGGTATACGGATTTTATTTAAATTTGATTTATTTTATTAAATTCAGAATTTAGGCTCAGAATTTGAGATTTTATTTATATTTAAATTTGCTTCTTATTCAATATTTTCGAATGATTCTAGTTTATTCGATAGCCAAATATTCACCTTTTCGTAGACAAAATTGCCTTTTTTTAGATAAACCAATGAGGTGTGAGAAGAGTGATAGAGAACGTTGACAAACTTGCCTTTGTGGTACAACATACTTTGATGAAGATTTTTGTCTTCTTCAAAATTCTGTTTAAAAAAATGCTATTATAACCGGCCGTCACGCAGGGTGACGCTTAAAGAATAAAGCTTAAGAAATGATTTCTAGAAACTTCCCATTAACTCGACTTCTGGGGGCCTAGCACGAACGACTATCGAAAAAGTATTCGTATCGTCGAACTGTCATTTGTATGAGAAATCATTTGAAATTTCATACAAATGACAGTTCGACGGTACAAATACTTTTTCGATAGTTGTTCGTGCTTACCCCTCTGTACTCATAGCCCGGTTGTTGCCTGGGGTGAGGTCGCGAAATGCCAACAAGGCCGGTGGTCGCTCCTACGACCCTTTGCCTAAGCCGTTCAGCTACCACACTTAATGCATTTATCAAACACGCCAAATAAGGCATATGACGTTAGATAAGCGTACCGGACGATAACGACGCTCTTATGCCACTAATAGGCCATGTGACCGCCATTAATAGATCATGCACAGCTGTTCCACGAGTAGTCTAAGAGCTAGGACGTTGACGTTACAAAATATTTTTCTATCGAAACAGTCAAGTATTAGAAAATTAAATCGGACAAATCCGAAAGTATTAGTTGTTCTATATCAGACTCGACATCTTCTTTAAATTATTATTACTAGCGATCCGCCCCGACTTTGCACGGGTGCAATGTAAATGTACTAAAAAATAAGAAAAAATAGCCTATGTTAAAAAATAAAAAAATAGTCTATGTTACTCACTATTAATGTAGCTTTCTATTGGTGAAAGATTTTTAAAATCGGTTGAGTAGTTTTTGAGTTAAATCGTAACAAACCTTTCCTCTTTATAATATTAGTATTGATTAAATAAATAAAACAAAAAAATACACCATTTAGTTATACTCAAGAACGGCTGCACCGATTTTAATTTTCTCTATGTGTTGGATTCATATCCGCCCCGAATAGCAGAATAACTATTAAAATATTGGAAAAAAAATCGGAAAAAATATACACAGAAAATGAATTTTAAAATAAATTATGTTTAGAACCCTCACCATTTTCCGCTCACGTCACGCATGCTTACGGCTTATTAATTAATTTTAGTAATTAATTGATGTCCATAGCAAATCGTTGACATACTAAACATTATAGAATAGAAGTGGGAAAATAGCCTATTATACAAATTAAGAATTTTTATTTATGAAGTCAACATTTGGCAGGACAAGTCTGTCTCTCTAGTATCCTAAAATTTAAAAAAAAAACACTTGTTGGTAGGCGAAATACCTCTGCTAAAAACCATCTACCATCAATTGCACCTCACGCCTCACACCTATGACTGACTGAAAACGACAATATAACTCAAATTTGAACTAAGTGGCATGTGTTGGAAACCTTTTACAATTGTAGATCCTTCTCCAACCAAAAGGAAGAGGATATAATCCAAATCGAATCACAGTCGTAAAAAAATGTATTAATTAGTTATGTGATGATACTTCGCATAATTTTATCATTAAAAGTGACTAAGAAAAACAAACAAAATTACTGTTATTAAATCCAAAGTCGACAAGATAAGTGTTCATAATATCCACCTGTTTTATCTGTCAAGGAACCGACACACCTGATAAAAAATGTATGGCAATTTTGAGACGCACGGAGTATCTTCATACATAATTTTATCAAGAATTCATGATCACTTGTAAGCGTCGATTCATACTTAATAGCCCAGTCGAAACTTTGCAACAATCTCATCAGGAATTTGATTGTATATTTTAGGAAGGGTCAATCGTAGTCTAATATCAGTAAAAAAAAAATATCAGTAAATTTTTAGTTACAATTTAAGAGTAGTAACATGATGCAGGTTCCCGGTGGAGGTCTTTTTTATGTCAGATATCGACAGACGAGCATGAGGTTCACTTGACGGTAGGTACCTCAGCCACGGAACATCAGTCAATGATGCGCTGTCGACCTAATTTTTACTTCGAGCATTCGGAAATCCATAGACCGTAACCGAAACGAGCAATATGCACTTCACGGTTTTTCCATCTATGAACGGTGGTTCGTTACCCGGTCGGAATTTCGATATTCCTCCCATCCGTTCAATGCCCGAATTTATCAGACGTGGGGATGACATGCTTACAGAAAATTATAATCATGTCGTCCCGGTGGGATTCGAACTCACGACCCATCGATGCGCACGGCAGGTGTAAACGCGCCAACGAGCCCGTCAAAACCTATACAATATTACAATATATGTATGTATATAGCCAAAGATTTAACCCTGTAATGTCATTCCAGTATGCTTTTTGCGAAACACATCACAAAGTGTTCTTCTGCACAAAAGTCGGTGACTTTCTGTTCGGAATGGATGAGATAATACGCGTTAAAGCCAAGTCAGTGTCACTCTATATGGGCTTAATTACGCCTCATAAGAAAACAAACGGTTCCATGTTAGAAGTGCATGTAGACAGACGCGTGCGTGGAAAGATTTATATGATATAATGTTTATTTCATATCATTTCTTCGCCACGTCTCTCTTGAATACTGAAGAATATAGAGGCAAGAATATTTTACAAAATTTATTTTTTATATAAGATATCGACAGACCTTAGTCACGGAACATTAGTTAATGATGCGCTGTCGACCTATTTGTTACTTCAACCGTTTGGAAATTCATAGACATAGACCAAAATGCGTAATTTGCTCGAAATGGGTTTCCATCTATGTGGTGGTGGTGGTTCGTGTAGTGGCCGAAATAACCAGACGTTTACAAAGACATGTTTACAGAAAATTATAAAAATGTCCAGGCGGAATTCGAACCCACGACCTATTGGAACGCAAGGCAGATGCCCTACCCAACGCACGAACGCGCCAGTTGTTGGCGTAATTTATTGGTAAACGTGACAAATAGCAATTCAAGAAAGAAAATTACAAACTGTTAATTTTATACACTTTGGTGTTACACTCAATTTGTCGAACAAACAATTTATATCGTAAGTAAAAGTCAAATTTAATTGAAATAGCTTGTCAGTATCAATAAAAATGTACACTTACGAGTATGACAAATGAGGCCAAAATGGATGTATGAAATATGGAATGCAACCGTTACGAGCCGACTGGAACTCTATAACGTCCATTAATTGCATGTGAGAATTTATCGATTCACTGTGAAGTAAATATTGATCGATCGGTCATAATAGTACAAACATTTCTGAACATCTGGCTATGTTGCGGTCGCGTAAAAATACTGTACATTTTCGTGGTGTCCCGAAACGAAAATACAAATAAAAAAAATAAAAATAAATGACTCTGACTAATCATTTGACTCGTATACAACCTTATCTCTTTGGCCCTTAAATCTTTGTCTGATTATTTTGATAGCAATGTCAATTGAGGCAGGTCTTAGTTATTCGTTTTTGCAACGCGTTCTGTGGCTAAAGAGGCCTATCCTGGCGCGACAGACTCTGCCACAGATGTCGCAATTAAATTGTCCATTCGGTATAGACTCCGCACTTTGATTTACAATACAACCTTATACAGTTTATTTAAAACACCTATAAGATCGTTGTTTAGAGGTCCGTACTCCGAACCAAAAAAAACCCTTATAGGATCACTTCATAGTCCGTCTGTCTGTCAAACCCCTTTTTTGTCAGGAAAACGTGGTGGTATCGAGTTGAAATTAATATCAAATACTCAGGTCTGCAATACCTTGCAGCCGTGAAAAATCTTCTAAGTCGACGCAATCAAAAGATAAGGCCTATATATATTAATATAGGTGACTGAAAACGTTTCAATAAGCCAAAAAAGCAATTTAATTTCCTGAAAAAATACTTTATACATTAAAATTTAAAAAATTAAATCCAAAAGTTGCACAAATAATAGCACAATTCATAACCACTGAGGTTTAAACAGGTGCTATAATTTTGGATAAATTATTGACTATTTTCATTGTTATATTTTCTTGGAAAAATGTCAAAAGTAAAATAAATGGTCTCATATTCATTAAAATACATAATTAATAAGCCCTTCACAATAGCAAAACAGTGACAATGAACTGAGCGCCTTGCTTTATTTTTTTTTATAGAACCTCGCTATTGGCTCTATTAAACTTTACAGCTTAACGTGGACGTGAGTGAATTTTGGGGCTTTGCTACATTACTAAGGGCGTCTTCTGTGCGACGCGTACCTCGGCTTGGGCTGCCGAAGGAGGGGAGGGAGCCTGAAAGGCTAGACGGTGTCTCACCCGTGTGAGGTATGCACAGAGCAGGGGACCTCGCTTTAGCCGGCGAAGGTGCTGTACACGACCTTATTTTCACAAATATTTTTTGCTTTATACAGTTCTTTTTTAAATATAAATAACTAATAATAAATATCCCTAAAAAGCTAAGATTGGAAAAAATAAATTTATTCCAATCTTAGCTTTTTAGGGATATTCTAAAAATGTTTGCAACATTATCGGCAGATTGAAATGTATTAGCAGTCACCCCACAAGTCACCAACCCAAATATACAGATCTCGCAAACGTTACGAGACTATCTTAGTAATGACGAATTCCATATATTTGCCGTAACATTATTACAGTAGCGCTTCGGGCGCTTTTAAGTTCATATCTCAATCATATAATTATATATTCTTAGTTATTATTGCTTTAATTAGAGGAATTTCAACCCAATTATAAAGTAGAAAAGTACAAACGACACGTAGCTCCTGCATGACACATATTTGACTTTTTTATGAGGCTTTTGTTAATCGCGACATATACCGCTAAAGTAAGCAAAGAGTACCGTGGAATGTATAAGGATGGGTGCCCGTAATGAAGAAAAGACTGGGTAATACTAGCGAAAATAATTTACCAACAATATTAACTAATTATCTTGGTAAATTACTGGCAGTTTACAATGGGAGACGATTATATCGTTGGTAATTTTTAATAAAAATAATTGTTGCTGCCATTCCTTGTTTTGAGCGTAAATTTACGATAAGAGCAAATTAATAAGTGTGTTGCGCTTCATAGTTTAGTTACGGACCAGAATAGATAATTAATTCTTCATTCTAACAGTAGGTTTACTCTTAAAATGAGTAATAGTAGCAAATTTTATTTTTATTCAAAATGTCACTTAGTTTTACGTTTGAACCAACGCTCGTATCGTTTGTAAAAAAATATCAAAATATAGAGAGGGTTATTTTTTTTTTCATAAATAGAATATTATAACTCCCTAATTATATCAATTAATAAGATCAGCCCGCCTAGCACGACCATCAAGAGACACTAAGATATAAGATATCTCGACATAGACAACTTTTTTCGTTTATTTTGTCATCTTGGTGGACAAATATCTCTACTTTTGACATTAGGACTCGAGTTTTAAGTGTAAGAGTCATGTTAGACCCGAAAGACATAAAGAGAAAATGGATTAAAACACGAGAAAACGGTCGATTTTTTTTGTCGTGGTTGTCATGCTAGCCCGGCTGAATAACAAGTCAATCAAGCTTTATTCATTGCTCAAACGCAATATTGAGGTGCACTTAACAATATAGCTATCCCTTTCATTCACATACCTAAAATGACAGAAGAAACATTTTGAGAAGCCCTCGATAATAAATGCCGGTTTATTTTTAAATAAAACTCAAAGTAACAATAAGTTAAATACAGTTTGGAAAGTGACACAAAATCTACACTAATATTTTAAAGAGGAGAGGTTTGTATTTTTGTATGTTTGTAACGAATAAACTCAAAAACTACTCACCGATTTCAACCATTAGAATGCTACATTATCCCTAAATAACATAGTCTATATTTATTACTAGAAAAAATTGGGATCCTTACTAAAACTTCAACAATGTAACCCAAGGGGTAAAAAAAATATAAAGAGATAAAATTTTGTTTGTAAAGAATAAACTCAAAAACTATTATTACTATAATTCTTTCACCAAGTTACATTATAAGCGAGTAACATAGGCCATTTTTTGAGTATAGTACATCTACATTGCACCCGTGCGAAGCCGGAACGTGTGGCTACTAATATTATAAAGTCTATACTAATATTATAAAGAGGAAAGATTTGTATTTTTGGATTTTTGGATTTTTGTATGTTATGAACAAACTCAAAAACTACTGGACCAATTGTAAAAATTCTTTCACCAATAGAAAGCTACATTATCGGCGAGTAACAAAGTCTGTATAGTACATCTACATTCCACCCGTGTGAAGCCGGGGCGTATTGCTAGTAAAATATAAAAACGATAAGCTCTACATTTCAAATATGACGAAGATATCATCAATTCTAAAAAAATAGCTTCGTACGTTTTAATAAGGCGTAAGATTTAAAACTAATTCCAACTCGTTGCAAGGTGTAAGGTGACACTTAACATTTAGGCGCTGATTTAAGCCGCGCTAGCTCGCGCTACCAGTATTTATTGTAACATCGACTCTACTAAATTCATGTTAACACCTGTTAGGGCAGGACTACATGGACGCTCTCCCGTTTTAGATATCAACTTTACATGGTGTCTTGGATACAAAAATCGACGAAAAATAATATATAAAATATACATGCGGGGAGTTAGGGGCTCGAATCCCGTTGGGATGGCATGTTTATAATTTTATAGAAATATATTTTACTTACTTCTGGCCCTAAACAGGTGGAAGGAATATCAAAATTCGAATAACCGTTCATATATAAGCCGTGAAGTGTTTCGGATACATTCTATGATTTTCCGAATTCTGGAAGGAAACACTAGGCCGTAAGCGCATCACTGATAATATCCTATGGCTGAGCTATCACATTCCATCAATGAACCTCATAATCTTCGATATCTAAGATAAAATTTTACGATTTTTTTCTTCTTAATAGTCAGTTGTTTGACCTCTACTTCACTTGATGGTACCTAAATGTTGATGCTGTCAAGGTAAAAAGGATCACAACCGCCTAGAATCGGCCTGTTTACTCCTACTAGAGTAAACAGGCCGATTCTAGGCTCCTTCTAGGTTAGCATGCTCCCATTTAGATCGCATCAGCGCTTACCATCAGGCAGGATTGCGGTCAAATGCTTACTTATTCTTCATAAAAAAAAAATTTAAAGATTTTATAAATTTTATAAAAAATTTAATTTTTTATAGATTTTTTAAGAAGAAATTTTTTATCGAGGAAGACAGCAGCAAGGAGATAGTTCCAATCCTTAGCCAATGAAACAAAGTACATAGGCTGCGCCAGATTAAGTTTGACTATAGAAATACATAAACATAGTTACGTCTAGTTTAAACCTACGAACTTTCTATAAACAACCTTAAAAGGTATTATATTGATTTCAATATACAGCCAAATTCACAAAAGGACACTTTCAACTGTAGGCGAGGACCTTAATTGCACAGGCGATATCTAACAGGAGACTTATAGGGATAAGCTTTCCTAATTCATATTAGCCCATTTGAGCGGATCACGACTTTCCTGTACTCTGGGTTTAAATTATTACAACGATTCGAACAATGCATTCATGAGTTATGCCTAACTTCAAATAACAAAAACCTTTTGGGGCAAAATAGCATATAACAATTTCAAGGGGTCATGTAGAATTAATTGTGTGTTATTTTTCATGTAATAATTTAAGAATTGGTACTTTTTATTTTTTGGTAGGTTGGTTGGTTTTGTTTTGTCTCACTTTGATTACTTAATTTCGTATTTTTTTCTTTTACGCACTTAACTAGTTGCCCGCCATTATTACAATTAATTGTTAAGTGTGTTTGTAAATTTATTGAAAAATAAAGAGTAGATAATTAAATAATCTCACTCATAAATGATTTTAAATGTTTTCGTTAGCCGACTGCCCTAATGCAGGGGTCGATTTTGGTCGCCATTTTGAATTTAGACTCCCACTGACCCCCCTCTAAAGAGTAGAGCAATAACATTTCTACCTAGAATTAATGGAAGGTCAAATACTAACTCGACTGGACTATATACATATAGGCGTCACATATCTTCCACAAAGTGACGAACGCAGTGAAAACAAAAAACCGAGTTTAGAAGGCAATTATTTCTACATAGAAGCGGAATATAACCCCAACTGCCCATAATAAAAAGAACATACTTTAAATTAAAATGATGGTGAATACTTCGAAGCATCCCTTTATTTTATCGTTCACCGACGCATATTATTGTAAATTAAGAACACGAATGTACCAACATGTAAGCTAGTTCCCCTGACACTTCAGTCGCGTGCGAGATTTGATCAAGAATTGAACATCGTACAGTCGTTTTCAAAAGGTTAAAATGCTACCAAGATGCCATTTATCTTAGTTACGGGTTAATCATAAAAGCTGGCCTACCTTATTATATATTATGTGAATCCCAGCGGCAGACACAAATTTTAAAGAACAAAATTAAATACATTGAAAATGTAACGAAATGGTAATTATTTTACTTTTAAGGCAATATAACTTACTGTTTGAGTTTAAATTTCTAATTTCTGAAAATTACTTATAATAATCAACAAGATCCACATAATTTTAGCCGGAGTTTTTATCAGCACTGCTCTCAAGCTCATAAACATAGGAAACGACAGACTTTTTATCGATAATCTTCTCATTCATTCTGCTCAGAATCACAGACTAACTAGTTTATAATAAATGTGAAATTCTTTCAATTAAGTTAACTAATAACAGGTAGGTAAGTAATTATATTTCAACGGGATTCTGCAGGCGACTGTACTCGCATGTAGTTTTTACGTAGTTTTAATGAAAACACGACGGCTTTTAATTATTTATGCCTTATCGGAGCTGAAGAGACACCAATAAAGGTGCCGGTTTTTATTGCGCTACCTCCTGTATCAATTTGTTACAATCAATTACAGATAAAGATAAAACTGCCCTGGTTCGCTAGTATAATTAAATTTTAATTAAAAAATACAAAATTTGACGCGGTGTATTTTATCATTAACATAAGACCATTTTAAGACACTGATATTTCCAGTATGCATTACTTAAAAATTTAAATACATTATTTATGTTCGCAATAATATTGTGGAATTTTCTTAAATATTAAAATTATGAGTCAAATCTTCTTGTTTCGGAACCAAATTGACTATATTCAAAAGTACAAAAGTATGGATGGTATATCGCAATCAACTACATACACGCCAAAACTTATTTTTACCTAAAAGAAAGTCAAAATAGCAGACGCAATTGTATCACCCACTCATGAAAATCAACAATTAGTCAGCTTTAAATCGAAAAAGTTTCATAAAAGGCTTCTCAAACACTTTTTCACCTACCTATGCCCCGCCGACACTGTAAACGATAGCTGGTGAATAATTCATACGTCACTGCGTCTCGAGCAGCAGTGTCGGCACGGTATCGCCTCACGCGTCCCTATCGCAGACATCGAGTTACGTCACTAATCCCTTTCGTCCCATCGCCTGCGACGTGTCACCAGCTACAGAGGAAGGGGGTACACGGATACACGGAGCGATTGTACACCGGTAACTCAAGCGCACTAAACACGACATCATGACGTGGATAGAGTTCAGTTTAATTCATTATTATACTGAATACACTTTGGAGACGTCAAAATTTCAATTACAGGATATGGCAAATATTACATATTATATGGTTGAATTAAAATAAGTAATAATTCCAAAGCCCAAGCATTTTGATTACATAGTTTAATATTGATAGTTTATTTGTATACGTACTATGCTCTTCTTCTGAAAGTATTATTTTCACTTTATTGTATTTTAGGATTTTTGTATGTTATGAATAAACTCAAAAACTACTGGACCGATTTTAAAATTCACCAATAGAAAGCTACATTATCAGTAAGTAACATGGGCTGTTCTTTGTGTAGTACATCTACATTGCACCCGTGTGAAGCCGGGGCGCACATTGAACATTTTACATAACCCACAATGTTGATTATAATTTCAGTACTTCACCATTATACCATCAATTTCATCTCCTAAGTATTACGCGTGACAATAAAATGCTTAGTCACACTTTGGTATATATAGCGATGATACTAATACCATCATGTAACTAGGTAAACTATTTCTTAGTATATGTATACGACTGATCAATACTTAATTAAGTAGCAAATAAGTAAACGAATACTAGGAATAAAATGAAACGGAATCGCTATCGCGTCCGCTTCCGCTCATCCTATGCCCTAGTGCTAGCCCGTTAAATCTGAACGATATTCGCTTTGCTTGGCCGCCGCAGATCCTATCTCTATATCTCATTAGCTAATAGCCACCAAGCCAATTACACTGACTGACGTGTCCGGGGCACATTGTGGCCGTTTTCAGTTCAAAGATTTCATCAGAATTAAATGAATATCAGATTTATTGTTATGATAATAGAAATGTAATTAGCGTGATAAGAACCGATAAATTCAACAACTTGACATATGAGTGCAATAACTTCAAATATGTAGCAAAATCTTTAGGCCTAAAGGGTATCTTCGTTCTTAGCACAAAGATCCTTTGAAGGGGACGACAAAGAAAAAGTAACACAACAATATAAAACTGATTGATCTATGTTTGAAGGGTGGTCTATTTACTGGGATCAAGGCTGCTTAGCCAATGCCTGCCTTGTTGCCTCATGGACAATAACATCATAGACAGTAGAGTTGCGCAAAATATATCACTAAAAAGAAAAGAGAGATATATATCTTTTCGATCAGAGATATATATCACTCTTTTATATCTCGCTCAGAGCGAGATAACACTGAGTAACTGATCGTAACGAGCTATTTATCAAACTGAACCGTTCGATTGAGAGAGTCGAAAGAGTATACCGAGAGCGAGATAAAGCAAAGCGGTGATGATAATAATATTATTATTTTCAAGAATGATCTAGACAATAGCGTAGAAAAAAGATCTATGATTGAAGGTTTACGACGTGTGTGATAGTCAAAGTACACAAACACGAAATTTCTTAATTTAAAATATTTACTGGTACTATTTAATATTATATTAATTTAATTATTATTGTTATTAACTATTTATACTATTTTCAACACATAAAACATATAACAATAAGATAAGTATATTATTAGCGAAAAAAATCATGTTCATTTTTCAAATATAAACAAATACTTAAAATTACGTAGGGACATTATTTTGAAAGTCCAACGGGAATTGCGTAACGCAACCTATTTTGTGCTTTATTCCCATATTATAACGTACATTTTCTTTTGTTACTCAATTTATTCTCACTAGCTCTCGGCTCTAAGCAACGTCGTCTATCTCGCTCTTTATTCTTCCTTAAGCATCTTTTGATTCATCTGATCTGAAACGCATCAAAAATGAATCTTAGCTCTTGGATATAAAGATATATTCAAGAAACTGATGAGCGAGAGATATATTCGCTCTTTTGGCAAGATATATATCTTTCATATCATTCGCTCGCGAGCGACACAAGTCTAATAGACAGGCTAAACACATCAAAACTACAATGTATATCTTAACACTGTACGTTTGTTGGTTTGTTCAAGTATCATTCAAAAACTACGAGATGTAGTTTCTGCTTTAGATTTTTTTACGGACTCGTGGGCGCGTTCGATAGAATACCTGCAGTGCACATCGATGGGTCGTGGGTTCAAATCCCACCGGGACAACATGTTTTCCCCACGTCTGGTAACTTCGGAGAATGATCGGGTGGGAGGAATATCGATATTCCGACCGGGTAACAAACCACCGTTAATAGATGGAAAAACCGTGAAGTGCACATTACGCGTTTCGGTTTCAGTCTATGGATTTCCGAATGCTCGAAAAAGTAGATCGACACCTCATCATTGACTGATGTTCTGTGGCTGAGGTATCCATCCAGTGAACCTCATGCTCGTCTGTCGACATCTGACATAAAAAAAAGTTTCTAAAAGTCCGAACATGGTCCGAAGGCCGAACATGAGTGTGAAGGGATCCATCTTTTAAATATTTTTCTCAAACTTTTATGACAATTTAAATACCATATAGGTTTTCCTGTAAACGCTATGTGTGGCTCTATATTTGTACGATATCCTATTTCAAAGGATACTCCCAAGTGAAGGATCTCACATTACAACAGTACAAAGCAAAGTTACAAAGAGCGAGAACTGTTTCGCACAATCGCAATCGCCAGGTGGCTTCATTCGTACCACGTCTTAGCGACGAATAAAGACATTACTCTGGAGTCGAGACACATTGTCTGACTGTATGATATCTCGATTAACATTAAAAGGATTAGAGAAATTTGAACACCCTTATATTTCATTTTGTGTGTTTGTTTGTACACTTCTTTTGAACTAAACTACGGATTTTGATACTGTTTTTACCTAATTTACAAAAGCCTTTCGAATTTGATTAAAATCTTACAATCGCATTAACAGTCGCTTAATTTTCTTAAGTATAGATTAGATAGATAATTATCTATCTATTTGGCGAACATCAATCAATCGACATCAATCATGTCGAGATGTTGTATATATAGTCAGCGCTTGCAAACACTTAGATAGAGCGTTTCAGGATTAGACAGCTTCGTATTCTTGTCAATTAGCGATCAGTCCTTCGGGATGAACATAATAAATAAATAAAGATCGTCGTGAAAAAATGTGACTGACTTATTATTTTTTATTCAGAGGCGTTAATACTAGCTTGCTTATTTTGAGATTTACCTTGTTAAAAACAGTTTTATGTATTGTGATATCATACCAATATATTACACAAATTAAGCAATATGATAACATATTTTATTTGTAATTGGTTGTCAAATAATTTCATTTCATTAAATCATGCATTCATAATAAGTTTAAAAAGGTTTTTATTCAAAACTCGTAATCAAAAATTCACTGTAATTTTTTCACAAAAAACACTGAACAACTTTAAAACCGATATTTTTTACAATAGTCCAAAATACTTCTAGTATCTTTAAAACTCATATAGTGCGTTATTTTTTTGTAATAAAAAGATCTATTGTGACCAACAAAACTTTTCTCCGTCAGGCAAAGGTACTTTGGTACCGAAATTCTGTACAATTTATTTTTCCGACTGGCAACCCTAATCGCATCCTTTCACACAATCGCAGGCGTCGTCGGGTGGCACCATTAGTACCGTGTCTCTGTACAAAGACGTTATCTAGACGCTTTGTCTACGCACGCGAATTGCTTGACATTTAGAAACGCTGGACCTAACTGAGTTGTATCTGATGCTTTTGACAAATATTTGTAGGTACCGCTTTTTGATTCAGCTGCAGCAGAGGGATATTTCTTGTGTATGAAATGAAACGATATTTATTTGTGACAAACGAAAAAAACAAAACACATAGGAAGATATTTTACAAACGAAAGTGTTACAACAAGAGCCCCAACTCAACAAAGGCATTTTGCAGTCAGCAGCAAACAACCAGCCTTATTCTATTCTATACGTTTTATACGACTGATGGATTTTGATATTCAATATAATATCTATTATGTTGGGCATTTTTGTAATTTTTTCAAGTATACATACTACAATATATATAGTCCGGGAGCCAGGTGCAAATTTGGTTAATTATTTCCTCTCGAGAGATAATTCGTCAGACGCATCAGAGTATAGTATTATAAAGTCTCGTGAACGTCAGCTGGCGCTCGGGTGGGGGGATGAGCAGTTGTAGAAAAAAATACATTCATTCATTTCCTCTCAGCTAAAAATTTGTCAAATTGTAGTTAATCCAATATTTCAACGAAAAAAAATAATCAGCTGGTTACAACATGGTGTATTATACGTCAGCTGGTGTCTCGAACATGAAAAAAAAAAATATTTTCCGTGATTTCCTCTCAAACAAAAATTTACCTGATGATAGCTTATATGTAACTGTGCATAAATATATATATCAGCTGGCTGTATCTTGGTGGAAAAACCGTCAGCTGATACTTTGAAAGTTATTTTTTTTTTTTTGGTATAAATTTAAATATTTGAAGCCCTATTTATTTATCGAGTAACTAATTCATTTATACTAAGCTAATTGATTATTTAATTATTTAAATATATAAAATTATTTGATTACATACTTATTCGTTTCAAAAATATTGATACTGAATGTTTATTTCAACTCAACTCTCATATTGAAGCGCAATATCGAATAATTAAAGATACGTCATTTCCTCTCAGATGAAAATTTGTGAGCTGATTGTTAATATACTGATGCGATAAATAAAAAAAATCAGCTAGCAATAAGTCGAGGAAAACCTAGTCAGCTGATGCATATAAATTGGCAGTAGATGCTTCTGCCAAACTCCTATGTAATAACTTTCAAAGTATCAGCTGACGGTTTTTCCACCAAGATACAGCCATCTGATATATATATTTATCCACAGTTACATATAAGCTATCATCAGGTAAATTTTTGTTTGAGAGGAAATCACGGAAAATAATTTTTTTTTTTCATTTTCGAGACACCAGCTGACGTATAATACACTATGTTGTAACCAGCTGATTATTTTTTTTCGTTGAAATATTGGATTAACTACAATTTGACAAATTTTTAGCTGAGAGGAAATGAATGAATGTATTTTTTTTTCCTTCGTGCGTGGGAGGCTACAACCGCTCATCCCCCCAACCGAGCGCCAGCTGACGTTCACGAGGCTTCATAATACTATACTCTGATGCATTTTACTAATTACCGCTTGAGAGGAACTTGGTCATGAAAACCTGTTGCTGGCTCCCGGACCAATATATTTTTGAACCCAACATTCTGGCAGGACAACGTCTGTCAGGTCCGCTACTAGCAAATAAATAGAGTATATATAGACAAGTGTCCCAACAAAATTATACGTAGCTGATGTAGTAATTCGTAATTCGCAAAACAATCCTACTATTCCGACGGCTAAATCACTCAACCGTAACAGAAGTGAAGGTGCAGGTTCTAAACATTTCGCAAAATAAACCAATTTCAACTCATATCGCGCCAGTCAATATTCATTATGATAACACTTATCTGATCGAAGGGAACAGTTCATTTTACTTCCATTCTACGAGAGGCTACGCGTTATCGAGTGTTAATCCAAGGCGACAGTGCGCTTGCGCCGGAGTAATATGATGCCGTGCCACTTGTGAATCATTTAAGCCTTCAGAGTATTAAGAGGAAGCGATCGTGCGACTTCAACTGATTTGATAGTCCACCTGCTTAACATTTCAATGGGTTGCGCGTTCGAATCCCGCTGGACCCGACTGAAAACATGTTTTCCTCACATTTGGACAGTTCAGGCATTAATCGGGTGTATAGTTATTACTAGTATGTTTTTTTTACAATATTTTTGTTGATAGTACACTTTTACATTTTACACTGGATTCGGTCTAACTCATATATCTAAATGTAATGCAACAGCCAAAAGACTACCTAACCGGGAAAAGGTGTGAAAAAAGGTTCACACTTTATTATACTCTAAATAACACAAAGTTTAAATTAATATACTGTGTAATCAAAATCTCTTAGCGCATTTTTGTCTTACTAAAAAAAGTTTAAATTTATGGCCGACTACTGCGCTCTACAAACAACTGGCACGAAAAACAAATAGTTTCCATACATCATAGCTCCATTAATTTGGCGGGCTCACGACTACCGATACACCGGCTGTGGCTAATGACTCATAAGAAACGGCTACACGATCGATGTCACGAGCTTAACTCACATCTGCGCAAGCGACGCGACGGAGGCGAGAATGTCGACCTACTTCGTGGCGCGCGCGCTGTACCACAGACTAACTACAATGGGAGCCATCGAGATATATCGGTTTAAAGATTCTTTATTCTCACTCAGAAATAAATCGCCTATTTGAGAACATTTTTTATACATTTTATTAACCTTTTGGCTGCCCGTGTCTATTATATCTATTATACTATATTATATCTGCGACAGAGTACAGAACTACAGAGGCTATGAACTGCGTAGTAAAAATGATTATTCAATAGTTCGTATTTCATAGTCGGGTGCTATGGGTACGGCAATTGATATTTAGCCAAGCTCTTAATAGGTTAAAAACGATGATTCCCGGTGCGAGTATTTCTAAAAAAAATTAACATGATGAGATGCGATTTATGGAATTAAGTAACCATAAAAATACATCATCGAACATTATCTTTGTTACGGGAATGAAGCGACGCGAAGGAACAAACAAACCAAGATGGTCCAGATCTGATTGGTTCCAGGACAACTTTAACAGATCAAAAATATATCGAAATCACTGAACCAAACGCCACAAGACTATTTCTAATTCAGCTATACTACTGCCACTGCTATAAATTAAGTTTTATTTATTGCTAACACATAATCAACAGCTACGCCATCGATGCAAATTCACGGAAAAGAGGCGAAATAAACTTTTGATAATAAATGAGAGCTGCCTACAACGATAACTTGAGTCCTAACGTTTGACGGGATTAATTGTAAGAACTTTGCTCTAATTTACTAAGGTAGCCAAGTCATGATTTGTCGATGTAATCGTCGATCGTAATTCGGCATTCTAACATATATCTAAAGAGATAATGACATTGTAGCGACATCTACAATCTGCGACTAGAATCAATACGAAGATGTTTAATCCTGAATCGCACTATATAAATGTTTCCGAGCATTAGGGCCGGCCAGTCAGTGGTTCGACTGGTCGAGGATCCTCCCTTTAGGTTGGAGAATCACGTCGGGGTCAACAATTTGGTAGCTGAAGGTGGATGGCTACCGAGATGTTAATAGAAAGACGGAAGACTTGTTGATGAATTTATTTACAATAATGCGCTCTACTTATGTTCTAAAATTTCACAAATATAATAATTCAATTCTTTTATGAGAAAATTATTAGAACGTAATTATGAAATTTCATTTTAACAAAAAGCCATCGAGCGCTTGTTGCGCGCTGTCGCTACAATGCCTTTAAATTTAGTTATTTACTACACGTTGGTGTAACATTACGTTGGTATACCAATTTCATCAACGCAACAGTTCAACACTCAATCAAAAATGTGATCATCCAACAGAAGTTACCGTCCGTGCAAATTGCACATCATCGGTAATCTAACGACTCCTTTATTATAGCGTCGGTATTGTTTGGACTTTGACCTGAACTAAATTACATCCAGTTGCCACCTATTATACCATGGAAGCTATTCAAGAAAGGTATGAAGTTGAGCGACAAAACAATATAATAGTAATAGAACAAGGGAACCTTTAGTGTTCCGAAGGCACACTTTGAAATCAAATGTCACTTAGTGAGTTACTTTATAAAGAGATATTTATAGTCTACAGTAGACAATTATAAGAAGATCTTATAAATACTATTATTTACTGCTAAAAGTTACAGTTTATGAAATCAATATCTATTTTTATATTCCATTGTTTTTTAAACCTTAATTATGTGATCCTCGCCTATATTTTATTTAAAATGCGTTAAGTAGATATCTACGAATTAACAAGTTATTTTTAGTCAATATGCTTAATACTCTACTCGAATATAAAAGTCAACCAATAAAAATAAAAAAAAATATACCAACGAAATAATATATACAATATAGAAAGTTACCCTTTCTTTCAACACTGATGTAAAGTTGCTGAAGACATAAACCATAGCAAATTGGCAAAAACTTCAATCTTTAACCAATATATAACACGAAGACCTAAGGCTACCAAAATAGGTCTCTATGCACTAGTTATTCTAAGTAAGCCGGGGCGTAACTCTCTTCGATAGCATCGGCACGAGCGATGGCGATGAAACGCGAATGTTTACGATTTGATCGAACGCGTGCGCAATTGTTTCAACTTTAACTGTACACTTTATTTATGTACGGAGCCCGGTTTCCATCGTCACGTATTGTATGTTTAATGCGCATAAACTAGCCTTCGGTTTATCTTTAAATAAGCTGGGCTAGACATTGTAGAATGTTATCTCAATCACTCTGCAATGTTATATTTAATGAGGTTTTTCTGGGGCATTATACACCTTTCTCCGGATATTATACTTAGATTTTTAATAGTTAGGCACAGAGTAACAATATAGTAACAAGACTTATGCGACTAATAAATAAAATCTTTTCGTAAGATGAAAAATTCATGAACTATGAGAAATAATGAAATTTTTGAAACACGCTATAGCATTTTTTATTCCGTCATTAATAGCGCTCTCTTTGTTAATTCTAGACTGTAATGTACTAAAGGCAATAACTAAGAAACAATACTGAAACTATTCGAGTAAATGAGAGCAGAATATCATCGCACGTGTCGGCAATATGCAAATGCGCATTAAAATGCAAGATGGCGGAAGCGCGCACGCGAGGTCTCGGGGTCGCACCACCACGCGCCATTGTCCGCGCTGCATCGGTAGTTGAGAGGTAGGGTTGCTACTATAGATTTCTAAGAAAAAATCCCTAAACATCCTTATAATAATAAATTATTTAACTCACATACAAATACTTTTTTTTTTAATAAAAGGTTAGTCTTGAGGTAACATTTAAGTACATATCCAAAACTGATTGAAAGATTCAACCTTGAAAAAGAGGTTTCATGTAACGAGGAAACCCACAAAAATAAGAAATAATTAACGAAAGCTTGCATCTCCTCGTGAGCAGTGGAGGATTTACACATTTTCGGCGTATAGGCTATCAAAATTTTGCCGCCCTAGCCTCTATACAGTGGCTCTATTAACTACCCCCCCCCCCCCCCAGCAAATATAGAGTCCGATTACTGGTTCGGAGCGGCGAACGGCGGGTGGCGGGTTTTTGCTATTGGATATACAAGTTTGATATTTCCTTGAATGACATCATAAAAACGTTCTACAGTATTATTTTTGATTTCCATAAGACATGTAAAAATAAAATTTGTCCCCAAATTTGCCGCCCTAGGCTGAAGCCTACTCAGCCTGCTGGTAAATCCGCCACTGCTCGTGAGATATCAATTATTTTTATTTTATTCCGATACTAGCTAGCACTTTGCAAGTTTTGTTTTTTTTTAAAAAAAGACCAAAATTGGATGTTTTAAAGAATCAAAAATTAGTGAATATTCTCTAGTTCATGCGTGGGATTTTCGGTATTTAGTATGGCGCAAGAGGTAACAAAATACTCGAAGTTATTTGCTCCGGGACGCGCCTTACCATGGTGTTCACATAACATAGGAACGTTTGTTAATATATACCTTTTTAGTAATAATACATACCAAAAAACGTTTCTAAAATATATCCTAAATTCAAACCAGCTCAAATACAATTTAATAAGAAAATCACTACTCAGGTTTTTCATAGTTACGTGGCAGCCCTATACCCTGCGTCCGATTTGAAACAATTTAACTTGTAATGAAGTTTGGAGTCTGCTCCAGCGCAAAAGATATAGGCTTTAATGTCCGAAGGGCAGAGGCCAGGGCTTCTAATGAAGTACAGATACACTTCTGTGGAACAGTGGCATTTCATTCGTAATGTAAGAGCGGAAAAAATCTTTGGATACATTTTAAATGTAGATTTAAGCCAACTAGGAAGTTTGTAAGATGAAATTGAATAGCACTGTTTTGTGATTTATGTACTTAAAAGGGTGCTCAAATCTTATCTTTTTATTGATGTTTTTTGATAATGAATAAACAATATTTTATTTACTGTTTGTTAATTAATTTTACACTATAATAGTAAGTTCATTGTTAATTTTTTTAACACATTTGTATTTTCACACGTGTATATTGGTTTTTTAAAAGACTAAACTATTTTCCGGCCCTTCTTGGCCGAAGTAACTTTACCAGTGGTATCTTAAAAAATTAAAAATGACGATTCAATAGGTGAATTATTGCTCGTTTTGATCAGTATGAGCCCTATCCGATCAAAATTCCTCCAGGATACGAATCTGAGACTTTAGGTGCTAAATGAAACGCACATATCACTGAACCACGAAAGCCATCATCTAGAAAAAACATAAGCTTTTTCAATCTGTATGAAGTCCCTTATATATAAATTAATATATTACTTACAATTTAGATAATTGTACTATGTAGTATAATATTCTATGATATAGTTCAATATATAACATAATATGTTATTATATTATACCGTAGTCTAAATCCCCCTTTATTCATGCTATTTGCTAATATTATAAATTTTCCGTGCGGCTCGCATTTTTTCGCCTGTTTTCCTTTAACTCCCCAAGAAACTATCAGCACAGGATTTCATAAATTATTATGATTAGCACACACTGTTCGTGATGTCATATAAAATGAAAAAGCCCTTACGTTTATCCGAATTCAGTTGTTTCTTTTCGAGACAAAAACTCCCAAACATTTAGAATATAATACGAATTTCTTTTATATATTTTAATAATTATTCTGCTTCGATCAACAATATACTATTTCAATGTTATTCTGAGTCTCTTTTAAGTAGACCCTAGATTGATATCAATCTAGGGCCTTGGGATATCCCAATGGAGGCCGTATTCTGAATAAAGGATTCATTTTTTAATAATTTCAAAAATGTTCTTAACATAACATGGCTCCTTTGACCACAAATAAAACAATAATTTAAAAAAATACAAATTTATTGCTTAACTTAAATTATCTTACACTAAAGAAGTCACATTATGTGTAAAAACATTTTCAAAGTATACAAAATTGTATTCAAAAATAAAACCTTACGAATCGGACAAAAACTTAAAATATCGAAAATTATAAAATAATACGCTTAGAACTTTAAACAGAATGTAAAGTAATATCAAAGTACTAATTAAGGTCGATATAAAAAAGCAGTTTATTTTTATAGGTATTCGGTAGTTTAAAACTCAAGATGATAGTTGAATATTATTACTGTCATCCATTGACATAACATTAAATGGACTTTTGGTCCAAATGCGTCCCAACTAAAACAGAAACAATCGAACAAAAAGAGAAACAATCTTCATTTGACGTCTCAAGCAAAATTGAGCTCTATATTAATGAATTTAAGGTATGAATTGAAATGTTTAGTTCATAATCTACGTTCATATAGGAATAATCTCGGACACTTTTTGTGAATTTTGTATAAGACCCTAAGCCCATTTAATAGTATATCAATACTGTCATTTGTATATTAGTGAAATACTGTTCAAAATTGAAGAATTCTTCAAAGTTATGTTTTCAAAAGACGACTTTGAATATCGAAAGGCTTATAGCGTATAAAAATCAGCATATGTAATTCAAATTATGAGATCAATGGTTACAAAACAAAAAACATAATCATTTTAACCCTTCTAAATAAAACTCGCAATAAGAGACCGAATTCACATCATAACATTTTCTCTTACTTTCCAATAACTCTGTCTCTTTTTAGTATTGAAACATTTTAAATGTTTCTGTACCTAAGCTAAAGTTTTACTGTTTTTTTTGCGAAAGCGTTTAATTAAAATTTTTAAAAGTCTATTTATATCACTTAAAGAAGACTTCTAAGTTTACTTATCAATCTGCTTTATAAAAAAATCTATAAATCGCCATTAAAATTATACTTAAAAGGTCTTACGACCACTATGTAATACAGTCATCAAAGCTTGTTATTCAAAACGCTCCTAGTGTATGAACGTTGTCTGCTATGAAGAGCCTAAGACTCTTTCGAGAGCAATAAGTCTTAATTTCAACACTGAATTTGACGTAATACATGTATTTCCACCAACACAGAACTGACAAAAGCAGAGACTAAAAAAAAAAAAGATTTAGCTTCATATTTAAACCTGATAATTATATAAATATGTATAAGTTAATAATAAATGCAACTAAAACTTTATATGTACTACTTCCTGCAATTTATAAATAAATAAAAGACAAACGGTCTTTTTCATAAACGTATTATAAGTTTGATATAGTTAAAAAAACATGTTTTGTCTCGCTCTATCAAATATAAAAAGACTATAGAACGAAAGAAACAAAACATACTTTAACTATATCAAGCTCATAATACGTTTATGAATTAGACCAAACAGATTCTTTTTTCAAAATAATCTGACTGCCTGTTGACAGTTCGCTTTGACAGTTCCGTAATGGAAGGAACACACACCTACAGTTCTCGCACGTCACCCACACATGCGCCCAGCACACACACAAGTAATATAATAGACAAAGCTACGCACACTTTCACATAAACAGATGACCATTCGTCTTGACGCTCCGCTGCTTGCTGCTTCTGTAACGCCTGAGGACAACCAAGACTATTAATGATACATTTAATTCCTTTCATTTCGATGTATCGGATTTCTGTTGATTATGTGTTGTAATTGTGTTCCTAATCTTATAAATCCGTATCAGTAGGCCTATTACGAAAAACGAACGCAACGAACGGATCGAAACGAAAGAACAAACAACTTCGTATTTTAACTTATTAAGTAAACATTTTTAATTCTATTTACGATTATTCTTACTATCATAGTAATGTCAAACGAAAGACATAATGTCCTATTGCGAAAGACGTGTCGATCATCGGATTCATAACAGTAAAATGTACGATCCGTCAGCCGAAACTTCGTATTTTGTTTTGGTAATAGGCCTCCTGGCGTGAATAGGTTGATAAGTAGTACTAGCGTAAGTAATAGCAAAGAACATAGAAGCACAGGCCTTATAGGCGCGCTTGGCACGGTTTCTCTGGGGTAAGAGTAGTTCTCACCCCATCCACCGCGGCGCTGCTAGTATCCGTGTGAACGACACTCTGACGCAGGAGTCATAGCGCGCACTCTCTCGCACCCAGCCGCTTTTAGAGCTTTCTTGCCGTTCGCTCGTAAGAGCAAACGAGACAACGCGAGAGGAATCAGCGGATTGCTCTTAATTTCTTCCGGGTCTAACATGACAATTACACTTAAAATTCGACTTTTAATATCAAAAATAGATATATTTGTCGAACGAGATATCTTTTCTATCAAAATTATCGATGTCAAGATATCTTATATTTTAGTTTGTCTTCTCTCGTCCGCGAGATATCTCGTGACGGTCATGCTAGGCCGGCAGAACTCAAGCTTACCCTACGCGCGATAGTTACCTTAGTAGTCAGTCCCTTATACTTGAGGTAGGGTATAAGCCCGACCTTCTTGTTATTCGCGAAGGCTCGAAGCACAGTCTTAGCCAGATCTCGTCTGGAGAGCGCGACGAGCGCAGCCGTGTCGTCCAGAAACTGCACTGTTATTTGACCTGAAATATTTCTTTATTGATTTTTAACCGACTTCAAAAAAGGAGGAGGTGTATGTGGCTTTTTTTTTGTATGTTTGTTACGCGATAACTCCGCAAGTTATGGATTTGGATGATTATTTTTTTGTTTGGTAGGGTATATTTCAGAGGTGGTCCCATATAATTTCAAAAATAACTGTTAATAAATAATGCTTTGAAGTAATTAAAATATTATTTTTTACTTTTTATTTTAAGTTTGTACATATTATATGCAGGTGTAGTTTTGAAGACGGTTTTCGTTTTTTGCTTAAAAATAATTTTATCATCCAATAAAAAAGTCTTTACGAAGCATAATATTGTTATTTTATGTTTTAAATCAAAATCATAATATAACCGCATATTCAGTACCTTCACCCCACTGACAATACAAATCGACAGTGTTTCTCACATCGACCTATTTATACTTAAACAATTCGGAATTCTTTAGACTGAAACCGAAGAGAGCGATATGCATAGATATTCTATTCCACAAACTTTTTCAGTATTTCTTTCACTCGTTTAACGCAAGTTACAACAGAAAAACCCGGCGGGATTCGAACCCGCGACCCATAGGTGTGTGAATTTCCGACTCCCTCAGTGGGGCATGGGGCGGACCGATTTCTGTCTGTTACTGATAATTTATTTTTACACGTAAGAAGGTGATCAGCCTTCTGTGCCCTGCCCGACCTAAACATTTTTTAAATTTTCTTTCTAAGAATTCGAACCCAAGACCACGGAGCCTCACCACTGAGCCACGGAGGCGGTCACCCGTAAGTGTGCTACCCAACAAACCAATGAGCCTATATGTTATATAACATATGTATATTATTTCAACATACCATAAGCACTGAACAGTTGATTGATATCGTTCCTCTGCCACTCCTTCGGAAACGTCAAGTGGAACACGTGCTCCCTAGATGGTGATGCTATACGAAAACAAACAATCTTATAATAAAAAATAAAAATAAAATATTTCTAGCCAAAATATAACTTCACTGATTTATATGTATGTATATAGCAAGTAATCGAGCTTTTTGGAGCATCATAATAATATCAGATACAACGACGTATTTATAAAAAAATAATAAATCTATATAATATATAAAAGAAAGTTGTGTTAGTTGCACCGTTTATAACTCAAGAACGCCTGCACCGATTTTAACGATATCTTATTTGTTGGATTCCTCTATGTCCCGAATAAAAGAATAGCTATTAAAATATCGGAAAAAATCAAGAAAAAAATATATGCAAAAATTTATTTTAAAATAAATTAGGTTCGGAACTCCGCCATCTTGACAGCTGACGTCATGCATTCTTAGCTTTTTTGGAATAACAGATGTCCACTGGAAATCAGTGACATATTAGACAATTATATAAAAAAGTGGGCAAATGGGCATATTCAAATTTAAGAATAATTATATAATTTCGAAGCCAAAATTGTGGCAGAACAACGTCTGCGGGGTCCACTAGTTAATAATGTATGTATGTACATACATTTAAAAAAACAAAAAAAAACATCACTATCTGAAAATTTGCTCTCTCTTTCTGGTCTTTGAAATGGCCTCTAGCTGGTGTTTTTTGCACCCATTAAGGTTGTTTCAAAAATAGAAAAATGTTAATAAATAAGAAATGTTGCTAAAAAAAGTTAAAACCTATAGGTTATTTCTAACTAGACATCAGATTACATGCACTAACAAACCGTTACTAAACTATAAAATTATACAGCAGAGCCGAAATATTAAAAAAAAATTGTTTTTTTTTTATTAAATCAGTCTCGGTAAAATACAAGGTAATTTCAAATTTGTAACAGCTCGATATAACGATATTATAATAAGAACAATACGTTTTTTAAGATAGATTGATTTGATAGCTCAATTAATGAATTCTTTTAATAACGGTTTGTCATATACATGCAAACATGCACTAAAAAGGCCGAAACATACACTTTAAATGCTAAAATTTATATAATCAAAAATAACATTCTAAAATTTATTCGAGAGCAAAATGTGACGTTTATATTATTTTAAAAGTCGACAACGATCTTATTACATCAACTGGGCAAAACATCGTCATGGACAAAAGTAAAAAATTTTGACCTATTTTTAAAATATATAAGTGCCGTTAAAGTCCCTCGTTGGAAACTTATTTATTTTATAAATAATGTTTATTTTTTAATTATAATTATTATATAAATTAAAACCTTTAAAGAACACATTTTCCATTTTGATGTATCGCTCTTTATCTGTATTTGTTTTTGGAGAGCAATACTTCACACGTACGGGGGTTAAGTGGTTACGTAACCAAAATATGGGTAGTTAACAGTGAAATAGATGCGATTGGGAACATATGCTGTATCTAACGAGTTATATGCATTTCCATACCGCGAAGTAAGTCAGATGGACGTATCTACATTTTCTCATTTTTACAGGGTCTTTTGGAAAAAAAATAATAAAAAAATATTGGTATATTGGCATACTATCAGAGGCTTCGATCAACAATACACTAGATATCGGGTCGATTTTTTAATAAAAATTAACGTAATTAACGGTTTACGCTTAAAATAAGCAAGTGATAAAATTTATTTTTAATCAAAATGAAACTTAGCAAGTTTTACCTCTGGACCGACGATATAATCCCACTTATAACTTACGGTCAGCGCCCGCCAAGTTGATGTACGGCGACTCCTGGTGCGCGGTCTTCGCGAGGAACACCTTGTTGAGGAACGGCCTCAGCGGGACGCCGTCGGCGGCGACCCGCCCCCCCCGCTCGCCCCGCATCTGCGCGAGGTGCGCGTGCATCGCGAGGAAGCACCGCCCCGTCACGTACGCGTCGTAGCCCGCCTCGTGGTGCTTGTCGTCCGCGTGCCGGTAGCCACGCCCCTCCACTGAGCCTGAGATTCGGGAACAACACTTACAGACCGCGCACACACAACCACTTGTGGCGACCACAGCATAGCCACCGGTGGCCACCACAAGCTACGGGCGTGATATTTCATACATTTTAGGGTATCCGCGCAAACACGCGCTCGAGAGGCCGTTTCTAGTGGCGGCACCAGTGGCTCTAGTCTGCGCGTAGGCTTAGATTACTTTTACCGCATTAAAATTAGAGAAAAACGGATAGCTGTTTGGCCGGATACCGGATCCCGCCAACCTTGAAGCCGGATATCCGGCCACCGGATATCAGTCCGAACATAGCCGTTTGGTGCATCGCAAGAAATTGCCAAAATCTATCTTTCAGCACAAGCTATACTGTTGCAGCGAAAGACCTTTTATAAAGCTGGACTTGTTTAACAAGCGAAACCTCTTTTTACCTGTAAATGGAATTAGTAGTTATTATTATTTGCCCTTAATACAGTACGTCGTACTAAATCATTCTTTAAGTTGTAGAATGAGAATTTTGTGATTATTGATTTTTTTGGTAAAACACCAACATTGATGCTTACCACAACTTACTGAGGAGTACTGATATTATTTCTTTCGTTACGTGACCACGCCTACTGAAAAGCACTCGAAACGTCGGGAAATTTCGAAATGAATAAATGCGCTTTAACATGTTAAAATTTATTAAATTTAAATGCAATACTAAAACCAATTTAAGAAATATAGGTCCTTCAAGCCAGATATAATCCAGAAAATACAATATCATATTATTCATTAATTATAATATTGTTTAGAGACTGAAAAATCATAGATGAGCCTCGAAGTCACATGATAGATGTACAGAGATTTTTTAACCAACTTTCTATATTGTTAGTACGAAATATATATTTAATAAGCATAAAAAACTATGATACTAAAAAATACTTCATTTCATTGTTGGTAGTAGTAAGTTATATAAAAAATATATAGCAATACAATAATAATGATTAAAATATACATTATTAAATCTCCTTATTTCGCTTTCTTAAAAGATCAAAATAATAGCAAAATCTGACATAAATAAAAATAATTTAGTTTTAAAAGATACAACGCATCAACCCTTACCAATCTCTGGCATTGAGAACGGTGCCTCTGATAATGTTGCCAGAAGATGCTGTAGCACACTGGAGTTCACTTTATCCTTGAATGGTGGCAAGCTTGACATATATTTCGTGTCTAATATCCTTAAAACAAAAGATGCTGTCACTTATTACATATTTACAACAGACAATCTAGGAGATTTTTATATATATAGTCCAACTAGCTGAAGCCAGCGACTTCGTTCGCATAGGCTTCATCTTAAGCTGAGCTTTTGAGCAAAAAAAGGGGCGAAATAATCAAACTATTTTATTTCCAAATCAATCTGTTGACATCTGATAATTCGAAAAAAATCGACGCGAGTCAGTTTGCTTTGCAATTTGTTTGTTGATATGGTACCTTTAAAATAGTCTTTAAATGGTGATAACTTTTCTTTCCGACAACCGATGAAACAAAGCCTATATGTTGGCTTTGCTTAATATAGTTGTGTAAATTGCATGAAAATCGGTTCAGTATCTTCAGAGATTAGCCCGAATAAACAGACAAACAGACAAATAGACAGAGAAACAAAAAATTTAAAAAAAATCCGAGTTTGTTCTATTTCTCTTCTTACATCCCCCTGACTCAGTTTTTAGCACTTTTTTTCTATGTACAGACATTTGACCACTACAGATTTATTATAATGTATAGAAGATGATCATACCTAGGGAACATACAATGTGCGAACTCTTTAAACGAAGAGTAGTCAGTCGGCAGTGGTTGGAAAAAGTGGTTCAATGTATGTAAAAGATCTAAAAGCATATTGTGTCCTATCACGAGCTTTCCCTGAAACAAACAGATAATGAAATACATGAGTAATCACAAACCACTAGTGACTCTTTGTATGTAGTCCCAATAACCCATCTAAACCACGGATGGAAACCAGTTAATGTTTATTTTCCAAAATACGTGTCCAACTAAGATGCGATGATATTAGTTTTAACACACTAAACTTACTACACTATTTTTTTCAATAAATATGACTCAATATTAACAAAAACCCTAAATTATTTCAGATAAGCTCCCAGAGTAAATTAACCAGTATTCAGTACTTGGTTTAACCCAACCTTTGTTTGTCACAACAAAATTAGACATCTGTGATCTCTCTTTTTCCACTTTCTCTTCTGAGTTCTCTTTTTAGAAGAAGACTGCTCATAAAGATATATAGGAAATACATTATATTTATCTTAAATGGACAAGCAAGTAGTCTGTATGAAATAACCTAACCAAGAAATTACAGTACATTGCAGAGCATGGCAAGTAACAAAGCCTATAAATATAGCATTTAACTGACCCATTCCACTTCAGTTAAATTATGTTGAAAATTAAAGAACAATTAGATCTCACTGATTGACTGATCATCCTCGCTACTTTAGAGAAGCCAACCGCATCCTCCAACTCCTCCCATTCTTTTTCTTTTTTCTCTTCATCACGACTCTTCTTGTCTTGCGATGATACTATTCGAGTCACCTTTAAAATTCTGTAAGTAATACTAATATATATAGATAAATTGAGAATAAAGAGATGATAAAGGATAGTGCTAAATAATTTATTTATTTATCATTATTGGCTAGATTGTAATAGCACCAGTGGCGTAGCTACGGCACGTGGTGCAGTGCACCAGGGCCCTGAAGCTGAGAGGGCCCCCTGGGCTTTGGAAAGAGGGGGAGGCAGCTCTTGAAGCTAGAAAAAATCTCGCAGGAATTTAATTTTTTCAAGATCTATGATATATGACGCGCCGAGCACCCTTGATTAGTAATAATTTGCAAATAATTAATTATGGCAGTTGCTGAAATTCAGCCAGGGGGGGGGGTTGCGATGTTTGCCATAGCATAAAGTTCCTACAGCATGTATGGTAGAACTATATTAAAAAAAATTATATATAAGATACAGAGTTATCTAACATTTCTTTGCAAGCGTTTACATTAAATAATGAAGATAAAAAAGAAACCAACCTGTCCTTGTTCTCCAAGACCTTGGTTTCTACAAATGCTTCATCCTTGAACCTGGACCCCAACTCTTGGAAAAGCAGCCGTCGCATAAAAGCATTACATCTATCAATTTCCATTTCTTCTTCCTTGTTTTCTTTGAGAAATACAGCAACTTTTTTGCTAAAAATGTGAATATAATGAGAATAATTAAATTTCATATATATAAATAAAAATATATTGTAATTAAAACTATCACTGCGAGTATCACACATTTAAATAAAATACTGTCTGCCTGTGACCAAGGTTGCTGAAAAGCATCAGAAACATCGGGATAAATAATTTAAACAATATAAATAACAAATCGCGTTTTAATCCGGTATACAGTATTTTATTTAAAAAAACGATTACTTCTAATTGACCTTTATATCATTCATAAAGTTAAAAGTTAATGAAATTAGACCATCTCTATAACTATGTTTAGAATAAATAAATTATTTTATTTGGCTGGGGCAAATTAAGCTTATCATTTACATGTTACTTGAAAAATCTATAGAAATAAGGGCACAGAAAAATATCTACCAAATAAGAAGTATAAAATCAGATGGTTTAAAACATCCTATTTCTGGACAATTATATTTGTACAACAAGCTTAAACCGAAATCAGTGTTAGATAATAACAAACAAACCAAATATCTTGAATCTGAGTTTTAAATTCTTCTGGGATAGTAATAGTCCCTTTGTCATTAGAGTATGACTTCTGTCTCTCTGTTAATAATTCCTTGAGTCTCGTCTCAGTTGGTTCTGTCATATAAGATATTCCTGAAATATATGAAATAATTTGTTAAAAATGCTGTAAACATTTAATTTTAGCTAACCCTAAAACTTTTCAAAAATCCACACATGTTTCTAATGGATACTATATTCAAATATAGTGGCTAATTTCCAATTTTATTTTATCCTGAACAATTTAAGCATTGATAAATAAAACATATAACATTTACTCCCAAATCATACTATTTAGTCTAAGCTTTTGTTATAACAATGTTTTGAGATTTTTATTACTGCCAGGGGCGGATTTGAAACAGTGGCCGCCCTAGGCCTATGAAAGATTGCCGCCCTGGCCCCTACTTAACTTAAGCACAAAGAATAAAATGATAATACGAGTAGATATATGGGAATATTTATGTAAAATATGAGGAAAGTCGGTATATTATGATAGTTACATCAATCAATGTCGTCAGCAGCAGTGCATACCATTTTCATTTGTTAGTTTCTAACATTAAATTATAAGTCCACATAGTTCTGCCGCTCCGAAATGTTGCCGCCCTAGGACCTGGCCTACTCGGTCTATAGGGAAATACGCCCCTGATTACTGCTAGGTTAATATTTTGATGAATATAAAAAATATTTAAATAAAACTTTATTTCAAGTTTAATTAAGAATAAATACATAATAATCTTAGGACACTAGGAAGCCTTCATTCCACTTACCTTCTTTAATTAATTTATTAAAGTCAAAACCCTGTGAAGCGAGGAAATCCAAGCTAGAACTCTGACACAGGAACATCTTTTCAGGCCCGGGACGTCCCCTTGGGAATAAATAGAAGTTAAAGGCGTCATTCGTGTACAGTTCCTCATTTTCATCCCAGTGAAACGCACAAAGACCAAACTGTATCAGCAGAAATTCTGTAGAACCATTTAACAGTGTCATATAGTACTCTTCAGGGGAGTCAAATATTGAAACATCTCGTCCATTGATAAGGCCTGTAAACTCCGCGTCTATAACTAGAAAGTCCGCCTTATCTATAGATGCTGCTACCAAGGGCAATGTCTCTTTGAAATCTGAAATAATTCATATTATAAAAAATACATAAGATGTAAGGAAACGTGGTTTAAGATTATATTGTTTTATACTCACTACTACGAGTTACTTCCATTTTATATGCAAGGGCATATGTTTTAAATATAATATAAAGCGGTAGGCAAAATAATTATATTGAATAATTATTTTTTTAAAACGGGACAAATACAAAACTCATAGCAAACCCAAACAACACCGCGCAAGTCGCAACACAGACTTGAGACTAGTAAGAGAAAGAGATACTACGTATAGTCGCAACTGGCTACTTGACAGGTATTACAATAAAATATGTAATCTACTGGATATGGTAGTTTATATGTTAAGGATAATTATTCAATATGTTTTTTGCATTAAATTAAATTTTAAATATTTTATTTTTGCAAAATAAATTTGCGATTTTTTATCTGTCGACCAAAAGTAATGAAACGGGGGCGGCCGTGATTGAACATCGTATGATGTCATTGCACTTGTAAACAAAACGTCTGATAATTAATATTGTGTTATTTTATTGTTTTTATTGAAGCTAACTTGTGAAAAGTTTCACTAAATGGAGCCAGGATATATAAAATCTGATAGTGCAAATATATCCAAAGTATAATTGTAGTGAATTTATAGTAGCAAATTTCTTAGTGCTATCCTAAGTTCTGCAGAGTTATGGAAAACAAAAACTCCCATATAAGTACTTGAATAAACAAAGTAATACACCATTTAATAATAATAATCGATAATATTAATATTTTTTAGGCTATAAAAGTGTAAATAGTTATAAGATTGAGGAAATGCTTACATACATATGAAGCGTTTTTTTTTTAATTTTAGATCTTCACAATGATGCTGCAAACATGCAGCGGCTTTTTAAATGTGGACTCATACAAGTGAGGAGCCAAGTTGCACTGCCACTGAATGTTATTGGAAAAAATCAAACTACGGGCACTAGTACACTGAAGTGCATAATAATTTAAAAAATGGGTACAGGAAACAGTAATAATTCCTTACATACCTGACAAGACGGAGGTTATATAATTTATAACATAGAAATGAATAATAAAAATTGTAGAAATGCCAAATTCTGAAACATTAACATGGTTATGAAGACAAAACAGCGCTCTTATTATTTGAGCTCCAGATTTAATACTGAAAATCTGCAATGTGAATCTGAATGTCTGCCTGTTCATATTATGTGAGGAGTATCCTATGATAGCAGCATTTCCTGATGAGATTTTTAATGGTGATACTGTAATAATAATAAATTATCCGATTGATGATATAACAAACATTTATTGCCAAGTATTGATTGAAGATTTGGCTAAATACATAGAAGACTTATTGTCTGAATTAGTGGCTTTTTGAAACAAATTTGTCCATATCAGTACCAAATAAAAACACATGAATCATAATAAAGTGTATTTTTAATTTCCATTTACCATTACTTATTAACTACAGGAATCATTGCTCATGCAATAACAACACAATCTAGATATTTTAATAGTTTCTTACTAAGTATAGTATGAGGTTTTAACAGAAAATTCTAGCAAATTTGTAAAAATCTACATCAATATGAATCCTTAAACTTGCTACCTGGTTTTTTTTGATAATTGACAGTTAGATAAGACACAATCCTATTAAATTATTTATTTTTTGCAGTAATAGTTCTTCTATATGTTAAAATCCTCTGTCTGCAATGTAGACACCAAGTTCTAAACAATTTAATGCTAACTTTATCCACTGCTTTCGACGTTTAAACATTTAAGTACGTCGATTAAAAAAAATTCAGTACATTTAACGGCACACGTCTTGTACGTTGTAAATTTTCCAAGTAGGTATTTTAATACTATTAATAAAAATATTTGTAGTTTCCTCTCAAATGTGCTGAGAGTTCGGTTTGTTTATATATGTGCTGCGACGTCATCACTTAAAAGTGTCACGTGAACCGCAGTTTTCGCGCGAAATTCAAATTAATGAAGAAAAAAATATTTTTTAAAAGTTAAATATAGCTTATTTTAAGAAAAGGATGATTGTGGAAGGCATAAAATGAACATTTACACATGTTTAAATACTTTTCCAAAAATTGTCAAGTAGCCAACTATAATCAGTGTTGCCAAGTCAATTTTTAAAAGAAAGCCAGATCAGCAATTAAAAAAAGCTAAAAAATTGCTAAATATTTGAAAAAAATATAGCCAAAAGTTTTTTTTACTTATTTAAACATTAAAAATAAAAGAACTTATAAATTAAACATTATGTCATCATCATCGGCAACAGAAAACGATTCTGGTTCATGTTGTAGGCCACTGGAACCAGCTCCATCTTGAATGTTAGGCGTGTAGGCTGTAACAGTTCCAATTTTATTAAGGACTTCTTTGGGGAGCTCATAGACATGGCAGCTTTTTTTTATTCTTCTTAATCCTGATGGAATTGATAAAACGGCATTTATCATTGGTATCCCCAATCTGTTCCGCGATTTTGTTTTCACCAAATTCAATTGACTGAAAACTCTTTCCACCTCACCATTGAACCACCATTGGTTTTGGCAAGAAAAATTTCGAAATATAATAGATCAATCAGCAACCATATAAGATACAAAGTTTGTATTACAAACTGTAGCCCTAGTATGAGTTTTGATAGTTAACGAAAACTTTTATAGTTTTCGTTTCGTTCCATACATTTTTATTCAGCGCCCCTTGCGGTTACTATCATGAACTAAAAACGCTACCATAAGTTTTGACATAATCGTATATCGTTAAACGAAAATAGTTTTCGAATAGTTTCGCGTTGTTTTTGCAATTTTGGCAGTATGAGTTACACATTTGACGACTCGACCGTAGTAATCGTCAACGAAAACGATCAATCGTGTAGTTTTCTTACACGACGGATAAATTTCAGTGAGACGAACAAAACATTCTTGAAATTATGACTCCGCGTAGGTTTTTCGCTTAGAAAATAATTGTGAAAGCTGCAGAAAGTGATCTTCGAAACGAATAATAAATTTCTCTCGTTAAAGAAGAAATTTTAATTATAACCCATTGACTTATATGTATATAAGTCAATGTTATAACCAAACAAAGATATAGTATGTATGTACTTTGTGCAAAGATATCGGCTATCAAAAGACGCCTTTGATTTTCTTTGCGAAATTTTAGAAATACACATGGACCTACGAGGCTCTCTAAGAGTTTCATTTCATAACAAACTAAGTATGTACCTACATTGTTATTATGAATAATTTATCTTGTCTTTAAACCTAACCTATCTTTCATATTATTTATTACACTATTTCTCTTTAAGGTGCTGTGTGACTTTTTACGCCAAAGGCGATTATCAGAGGGTGGTGAGATTGACTAATTATCTTTCTCAGGAGGAAGTTAGCCTGTATGTGAGTGAATTCATGGGACAGACACTTAGGCATCCGGATTTAATGAGAATAAAATATTGTGATTCCTTTCTACAACTGAAGCCAGGTATAAAACAAGCAAAATTAAGTTGAATTATATACTTTTTAGGTGCTAACAAATTACTTCTAAACTACAAAAGTAACATCTATACATCTACATACTATCTATTGAATTTATCATCACTGTTAAAAATTATTAGCTTTTCTTGATTATTTATTTAATAACTAAATTTGACACATAAAATAATTATACATGGAGACATAACATCTTTACTCAATGTAAAAAATATAAGTTCTAAAAATGTTACATAGCTCCTTTCACCCATTGTCTTCAAATGTAATTTATGGAGTGAAACTTGTTTAAATCTTTATATATACATAATATTAGGTAATAACTTGATATTCTAATCTTGTCATGTGACAAACATTTAGTTATAATATATTCATATTCAATTATTTTTATGGAAAGAAATCTAAGATCTATTATTATCATGATGAATCATTTATTTGGGGAAAAAGCCTCTTTAATGTATACATACAATGACTGCATTCAATTGGGGAAAGAGTCTGATTTTAGATAAATTAAGACTTAGGTATATTTAATTATTATTATTAAAATATTGTTTTTGTTTTACAGTTCATCAAGAATTTTATCAGATGGAAATTCCAGCATTAGATAATTCATCACCATTAAAACTGGGATGCAAATAGTTAATATGCAATTGTGCAAAAAAAAAGTGGCCAATAGTATATTCAGACCAGAATGAAGACTAAACCTTACAATAGTCAATTAAAATATATTTATATCACTTGTCTAAATAAAAAGAAACAATTGAATTTATACTTGTTTTAATTGATTTACTAGGAAAATTACAAACAATATAAGAAAGATCCACTGCCTATATTCACAGGCTGATATCACACATAATACATATTTTTTTCTTCATACGAGAAATCATTTTCCACTTCATTCTTTGTTATTCTTGGAATATGCAACTAGCTTTTATCTGCAAGCTTTCAAATTCAGTAGTGGAAAAGAGTGAATTGGCTGCAAGAGCCAGGTTGATTCCACTCTTCCCCTGTTTGAAAGCAATCAGGTAAATATAGAGAACATATTATACACAACAATAAGAGATAGTGTTTTTAATGTAACATTTGTTACTACTATGTAAAACATCATATTTTAAAATTCAATATTTGCAAAACATTCTCCATCAAGAAGTTGCAATTACGACTTCTAAACAATAAGAATTCATCATCACTGTTAAAAAGTTAGAAGTCTACAAATATGTTGTCTTCAAAGAAATAGATTATATTTAAAAAGGATAGTTGTGAAGTAAAAGTAAAAAAAACCTATCATAACATAGACTAACTAAAAACACACTTAAGTTTTACAATTTACATAATATTCCCGCAGTTGCGGGGTGTGTAAATGTCTGCCACTTTAGATTACACTAGTTTACAGTGTATCTGTTGCCGATACAATTTTTGCTGTTGTAGACTACTTATGATATGCTAGTTACAAATATATAGGTAGATTTTTTTTATCAGCTCTAGTTTATGAGTTCCGGGTAGTTACGGTTAAAAATGAAAATTATAAGTATTTACTAAGAAAAATTATTATTAAATAACTTAAACAATCGTTGAGTTCCAAAAAACTTCGCTTTAAAGCTCTTCTCTTATCTGTGGACTTAGGGAAGTAACGTTTAAGGCACCAGCATTAGTCAGAAATCCAAAAAAACTCTGATAACTCTCCTCTATGACGCGTAAATCTTGATGCATACGCTCTCCCTGCTCTTCGCTCATGTCTCCTATTTTTTTTTTTAAAACCTGTCTAGATGACTGCGGAGGAAGTGGAATTTAATGCTCATATATGCATCTCAGAGTTTTTAATTGTAAAAGCAGGTCTGTAGAAAACAATATAATTTTCTGACAAGTTCAGTTTTAATTTTCTGACAAGCTCAGTTTAAATTTTCTGACTTTCTGTTTCTGAGAAAGTTCTGCATCATCGATACGAAAGCTGTCCATGCTCTTAATTCAAGCTTACTCATAGAATTTATAAATTCAGTATCTTTGGAAGTTGTATGATATAGGATCTGTCAAAAATACTGACTTTAATCTTTTTCATAGTGAGCTGAGAAAATTTGTGGCAAATGTAGGAAAAGTAGATCCCATTTTTATCGAGTGCATTAAAAAACTGTTTCATGATTCTCATTTGAATATGTAGTGGCGGCAAAATAATTATATTACGAGCTACTAGTTAGTTTTAGACTAAATATTGCTGCCCTCTAACCAAACTGTGGAGAGGGGTGTATCGATCGTAGGTAGCAAATAAAACTCTTGATCAGAAGGTATTATTGGAAGTGAATGTATCAATGAATGAATGAATATATTTACAGAAAAAATGATTAATAATAAACAATAAAAATGGAATAATAATATAGTATGTAAAAGCGAGTTGGTAAAAAATAAGTTGATCCGATTGGTGGATTCAGATCACGCCACATCGCGTGCCGTGTGCGAGAAGGAAACTTGTTCAAACTTGTCCGCGCCCGCTATTGTTATAAATACGGCACACATCCCGCGGCGGCCTCACATTGCATATCGCGAGCTAGAGCTCGCGCGCGTCGCGCCGCGAGTTCAATCCGAGTCCACGCGTCGAACGGGTCGCTCCTCACTGCACCGTCGGGGTACCTCCTGCAGCCTGCGCTCGCCGACTTGCATCGCTGATCCTCGCACGTACAGTCTCGAAAATAGTTCTTTTCAGAACTGTCTGCTTCTCTGTTTCTGCGATGATAGACGTCAGCTTGTTGATAAAATAAATATGTTGGTGTTCTCTTATTTTTCCTCTTCTCCTTTGGTAATTGTAGCAGACATCTTTGATGTCTGTGAGGTACAGGTAATGAGGTATTGAAGTAGCCTGGTATATTGGCTGCGCAGGTATAACGGTAATCTGGTATGTAGTGCAAGGTAAAGATATAATGGTAAACTTGACTATTTACGATGGTAAGTATATATGTATGCACCTACATAACTCCCCCTCAAGCGAAGCGTACCGGCAGTTTAATATTGCGGCCGGCACGTGTCCTTGTAGGCACTAAGCTTGTGTGCGTGCGAGTTGTGTTCACTGAAGCGTGACGAGTCGTTGCTCTTGACCTAGTTTCGCGCTCGCTCGAATTTGTATCTTCGCTGCGTAGTAATACGGTCGATTTTTCTGTGCTGTCGCTCGGACTTGCTTCGTTTTCTTCTGAAATGATATACGCTGGCTTGAGGCGATCTATAGATATAGTAGATATACGGTCGTTGACTTTTATTACGAAATATTTCTCTTTGCGTTCTATAACTTCAAATGGACCGGTATATGGTTGTTCTAATGGTTTTCTTGATGCATCTGTGCGTATGAATACTTTCTTGCAAGTATGAAGATCTTGATGAATGAAGATAGGTCTATTGTTGCTATGTGGTTGCGTAGGAACTTGAGGTTTGAGTGAGTTGATTGATTTTCGAAGTTGATCGACGAATGAGTTGTCTAAGGTTCGATGTGTTAAAGTTTCATTGAAGAAATCTCCGGGCAGTCGTAAGTTGTATCCGTAGGTTAGTTCGGCGGTGCTTAATCCGTTGTCACTGCGCATCGCAGCGCGAAGTCCAAGTAAAACTGTAGGTAATTCCTCGTCCCAGTTATTTTTTCCTTGTAGTCTGGCTTTCAGCGCTTGTTTCAATGAACGATGCCAGCGCTCGACGATGCCATTTGACTGTGGATGGTAGGGCGTAGTACGAGATTTTTCTATTCCCATAATCTTCATGAGTGACTGGAACAGATGGGATTCGAACTGGCGACCTTGGTCGGATATTAGTGTTTTAGGAACACCGAAACGAGATATCCAGTGTTCGTAGACTACTCGGGCGATGACGTCAGATGTTATTTCGCTAGTAGGTATTGCTTCGGGCCATCTTGTGTGTCGATCTATTATTGTTACTAAGTACCGATGTCCTTTCGCTGTAGTAGTGAGCGGTCCAACTATGTCTATATGTATGGTTTGGAATCGCTCGCTTGGCGGGAAAATTCCTATTGCGCTCGATGAATGGCGTTGTATTTTGCTTCGTTGACATGATAGACATTGCTTCGCCCATGCGCCCGCGTCGTGGTTAATTGAAGGCCAAAAGTATTTTGTAGATAATATTTTACGCGTTGCGCGTACACCGGGATGACTTATGTTATGAACTGCGTTGAATGCAAGTTTTCTATATTGTAGCGGTAGGTATGGACGAATATTTGAAGTTGAGGTTTCGCAATATAACTTGATATCGGTGTTAGGTATGTTTATATACTTCAATGTGATATTATCTTGCTTTTTGAGTTCTTGAATTGTAGTATCGTTTTCTTGAGCTTGTGCGATCTCTTGATAATTTAATGTTGTAGGTAAATTAATTTCTTCTATACGGCTGAGTGCGTCGGCGACTATGTTTTGACTTCCGCTGATATGTCGTATGTCGGTGGTGAATTCGCTGATAAATAATAGTTGTCTCGTTCTTCTAGGTGTTTCTGAAGGTGAAGGAGTCTTCGTAAGAGCGAATGTGAGCGGTTTGTGGTCGGTGAAGATAATTAATTCACGTCCTTCATAAAGTTTTCTGAAGTGCTTCATTGCCATGTAGATCGCAAGTAATTCCCTGTCGTAGGTACTGTATTTGATTTGCGCGTCGGAGAATTTTTTCGAAAAGTAGCCTAGCGGTTGCCAATGGTTTTCGACGTATTGTTGAAGTACGGCTCCTGCTGCTTTGTCGGATGCGTCGCTAAAAATAGCTAACGGAGCTTTGTGCACGGGATGAGTGAGTAAAGCGGCGTTTTTGATGCTTTCTTTACAGGATTCGAATGCTTGCGTTGCCTCCGGGGTCCACTCGATTTTTGTTTTGTCTTTTTTCTTCGTGTTGTGAAGATATTTATGCAGTGGCTCTTGAACTAAGGCAGCGTTTTTGATATTTTCACGATAAAAATTAAGCATTCCGAGAAATCTTCGGAGTTCCTCGACGGTTGTAGGCTTCGGAAAATCTGAGATTGCTTGTATTTTCTCGGTAGGCGGTTTGATTCCGTGTTTTGATACGATATAGCCTAGGAATTTTACTTCTTCTTTTCCAAAAACGCATTTTGCGGGATTGATTGTGATTCCGTATTCTTCTAGTCTTTGAAATACGATGCGTAGATGTTCACGATGCTGCGTTTCGCATTCAGAGGCTAAGAGCAGATCGTCGACGAATGAAAATACGAAATCGAGTCCTCGCAGTACTTCATGGATGAATCGTTGGAATGTCTGTCCTGCGTTCTTGAGTCCAGGACACATTCGAGGAAATTCGAATAATCCAAATGGTGTGATGATGGCTGTCTTCTCAATGTCTTTATCATAATTACATATCTGTTGATATGCGCGATTTAAATCGACTACACTGAATATAGTCTTGCCGGCTAGTTGGTAGGTGAAATCCTTTATGCGTGGTATGGGATATCGGTCGGGTTTTGTAATTGCGTTCAGACGACGATAGTCTCCACAGACTCGGATATCACCATTTTTCTTCGGTACGACGTGAAGTGGTGATGACCATGGGCTCTTGCTTGGTCTGCATAGGCCTTGTTGGATCATATTTTCAAATTCTTTTTTCACTTGTTCGTATCGATGAGGTGGAATAGGTCTTGCTCGGCAGTATATGGGTTGACCAGTTGTTTCGATGAAATGTTCGACGTTATGTTTTGAGTTAAGCTTCATTGAGGTTATTCTTGTTATGCCGGGAAATTCTTCTAAAATGTTGTGATATGTTTGTTGTTTGTCGATGCTTCTTATAGTAGGAATACTTGTTGAAAATGCAGGTACGTTGATTTTCAGATTGGTTAATCCGTCGATTAAACGTTGATTTTGAAGATCGACTATGAGATTGTGATGCTTTAAGAAATCCGCACCGATGATAGGCTTGGATACTGCAGCTACGATGAATTTCCACTTGTATGGACGTCGAAGATTGAGATCGAGTTCGAGTGTTTTCTCCCCATATGTAGGTATAATTGTGTTGTTGGCGGCGTAAAGTTGGAATGGGAGTGGTTCGCATGCTGAGCCTTTCTTCTTCGGTATGACCGATATATTAGCACCGGTGTCGACCAAAAAAGTGAGTTTCGTCTTCTTGTCGGTGACGAATAGGCGGTATGACTTTTCGTGAACGCTGGATTCCGCCGCAGCCAACGTTCGATTTAATTTAAATCTTGCGTGTTGTTATTAATATTCTTGATGAATGAACACGGCGTCGTACATTTTCTGGCTTCTTTTCCGAAACGGCGATGATAATAGCAGTACGGAGATCTTGATTGTGATTGTGATCGCGATGATGATCGATGACGCGATGGACTGCGGTAGCGGTTGAAATTACGACGGCTGTTACGATGATACGGAGATGAAGAATTTGATTTTAATTCGGCGATTTCGAGTGAAAGTTTTTCTATTTTCTTCAGTAGGTATTCAGCGTCGACGTTTGAAGTGGATGATTGCGGTTGATGACATGATGGAGATACTGCTGCTACTTCGTGGCTTTGTTCGTGCATCTTGTCGGCGAGTAATGCGAGATCGTCCATAGTGAAGAAATTTGGGCAGAGTAGCAGGCTTCTTGCTTTATTCTTCTTAGGCAGAGTAGCAGGCTTCTTTCTTGCCGGGCAGAGATTCCTTCTTGTTGTTCGTTCGGGCAGAGATTCTTCCTTATTGTTGTTCGTTCGGGCAGAGATTCTTCCTTATTAATGTTCTGCTCGGGGTCACCACTGTGGAGAGGGGTGTATCGATCGTAGGTAGCAAATAAAACTCTTGATCAGAAGGTATTATTGGAAGTGAATGTATCAATGAATGAATGAATATATTTACAGAAAAAATGATTAATAATAAACAATAAAAATGGAATAATAATATAGTATGTAAAAGCGAGTTGGTAAAAAATAAGTTGATCCGATTGGTGGATTCAGATCACGCCACATCGCGTGCCGTGTGCGAGAAGGAAACTTGTTCAAACTTGTCCGCGCCCGCTATTGTTATAAATACGGCACACATCCCGCGGCGGCCTCACATTGCATATCGCGAGCTAGAGCTCGCGCGCGTCGCGCCGCGAGTTCAATCCGAGTCCACGCGTCGAACGGGTCGCTCCTCACTGCACCGTCGGGGTACCTCCTGCAGCCTGCGCTCGCCGACTTGCATCGCTGATCCTCGCACGTACAGTCTCGAAAATAGTTCTTTTCAGAACTGTCTGCTTCTCTGTTTCTGCGATGATAGACGTCAGCTTGTTGATAAAATAAATATGTTGGTGTTCTCTTATTTTTCCTCTTCTCCTTTGGTAATTGTAGCAGACATCTTTGATGTCTGTGAGGTACAGGTAATGAGGTATTGAAGTAGCCTGGTATATTGGCTGCGCAGGTATAACGGTAATCTGGTATGTAGTGCAAGGTAAAGATATAATGGTAAACTTGACTATTTACGATGGTAAGTATATATGTATGCACCTACAAAACCATAAGTACCAGTCATTCAGATGATTTTGTGGTTCTACCCAAATGGTTGGAGTTCTAAATTTAAAACTACCTTTTTTTCTGCCTTTCCATAATCTTAAATATTCAACACCCTATTTACAAACACAATCAGGAGCCGAAGACTTGTAATTTTTATCCAGCGATATCCCAAAGTAGAAAAAATAGGAGTTTTCGTAACGTTAACGTACTCTGATACACCTTTTCTATATTTTTTAGCACATATTCTCCACATATATAGCAAAAATAATGTTGGTAGTTTAAAGAACTTCTGCTTGAACCACTCATGTCGCAAAAACTTATGAAATTAATCTTTACACACTGAAACACCCACGTTATTAACGAATAAATCAGCATAAATGATGAACGTCGAAAACAAAAATATTAGAGCTGCACAAAATTTTCTGAGGGTATATTTGAAAAGACCATGTCATAAGTAAACAAAATCACCCACAAAATTCACGGCAACAGACAAAAAGTTAAATTTTGTAAACTAGTGTTATTCAAGCCAACTGCCAAACTGCCCTAGAACTTATTTTTATTGCAGGAAGTATAGTCATCTATACTTCAATAAATATATGAGTATTAAATGTCCAAATAGTAGGGGAGAGGGGGGGCAGTTTTGAATTATTGGATTTATGAACGCATTTTTTATTTTTGAAGTTATACTTCTTTTGGCGCGTTTGGATGAGAGTGAATTCATGACCTGCGCGCACGCGATGTCCCAAAAAAAACGACATGATGAAGTTGGCTACAGAATAGAATATGATTGATTTTAACATTTTTCTTCGATATTTACTGCAGTTTTGTTTTTGAAAATTTTTCTTCAGACGCCAAAGAAGTATAACTTCTAACGCGTGTACATAAGTTTTAATCTCCAAAACCTTTTTAATATTGGTAAGTCCAACCTACACGTCTGTCAGTTCCTAACCATCGTCAATGTAAGTCTCATTTCAAGAAAAATTCACCGGTAACATTAGGGAGACGAAAATAAACATATTTTTTTTTACTTGTAAGCAAATTACTAACAAAGTAAGTATTATTTTCGAGTTGTGATTATATTATAGTGTTGCATATATTATAGCCAAAGTATTTCCAATATAATATAGTCATTGACCACAAATTAGTTTATCGTATAGAAATGTTTATTTTTGAGGTATGGTATTGGGGCAAATTTGAATAAAATCACTGGGGCACTTAAATAAAATGTTCAAAAATTATCCGAGCTAAATAAACAAATATTATATTTATTTTTAGAAAATTAAAGGTAAATATAATTAAATAACTTCATTTGATATTGTTTTTACAGTCATAATGGTAAGAAATTACAAAATAAATGACAAAACAAAGTAGCGTGAAAATGGTGACCTTATCACTAAGCAGTGATTTCTTCCAGGCAACCGTTTGAAAATCATAAACTAAATATTAAAAAAAAAACAATTATCATAAGAAATGACGAATATATTAGAATATAAAAGAATTTCGGTTTTAAATTTTTACATCCTGACAAAAAAGATTAATCGTTCATAACTATCACGGATATTCTAAAGAAACTTCCAAAGTAATGTCCTACTGCAGGAACTTCACATATAAACAGCTGCTCTATTCAATTCTTTCAATATTCGACTTGAGTAATTTTAAGCTAACTACGTTAATATGGAAATTGTTTCTTATTAATATTTATTTTATGTTGGCCATTAAGGCCATTTGGATTATTTATTTCCTATTTGACACTTTTAAACTGCCTTCCTAAGATTATTATATTTTTAAGATATTATAATGATCATTACTTTCTAATATTATAAAAAAAATAATAAGTTTGTTTCCCTTGTTCAAGACTATCCCAGACTGTTTAAAGTTTTATGTAGTTTATCAAATTAACAATTAGTGTATGAAATAAATGACAATGCACAATTATAATATAAAATGCAAATAGCTTAACTATTGTGTTGATTATACTCTAAGTCACATAATCTTCATGTTTTCCTGATTTTTATAAACTGTCCCTAGGTGTTTCAAATGTACCCCAGGGATGAGGCATATTTGAACAAATAGTGTTGTTTTAAAAATTGAAATTGTCTTACTTTATTAAGTCAAAATAAATAAATGACATTTTTATTATGTAGTATAAAAAGAGAATAAATCTTGATAAACAATGCCATATGAGAAATTTTATACTTTACTTAAGAAGTGTTCAAATGTCTCACCCTCACCCTCACCCCTAAGCATAATTTTAATAATCTAAATTTTCATGTATATTCTTAATGTCAAAATATCAATAAAAATAGTTCTAAATATAATACACATACCTACTATGAATTACTACTTCAACTTCAAAGAAAAATTATAATAGGATCACCACAAAATGAACTTGATATTTATTATGAGTTTTGTATTATAATATTAAAACTTCACACATAATTAGACCTTTTCTTCATATTGATACCTTAGGCTTAGATATTAATTACATAACTGTAATTTATTTGGTGAAACTAATTTGTTAAAATCTTTATATGTATATACACTACACTACATGAACTATACACAAAATATGGCCTATGTTACTCGATGATATACTCTATTCTATTGGTGAAAGAATTTTTAAAATCAGTTCAATAGTTTTAGAGTTTATACATAACATACAAAAATACACATATTTCCTTTTTATTATATTAGTATAGATAGGTAATGTTATGTTATGTGACCAAAATAAGATAAATATATTTAAATAAAATACTGTATACCGGATTAAAACGCGATTTATTGTTTAAATTATTTATCCCGACGTTTCGGATGCTTTTCAGCAACCGTGGTCGCGGGAGACTGAAAGATGACAGTTGTCTTATATTTGAAATGTCACAAAGTTGCCATATTTAATTCAATTAAATTAAAAAATAATCTATTAATTTAGGTAACACAATGTACATCTATGAACGTCAATAAAAAATAATACATATTAAATTACTAATATTACTAATATTAAATGCTTCTAATTTTACATTTACTACCAGTTCACAAATCAAGGGCGTAGAGCGGACGAGAAGAACTGGCAAGAAACTCGCCGCCACTCTTTTTAATCGCCAAGTTTTTGTTTTACAATTATTACATATTAACGCCATCTATTCCTACGGAGTTGATATTTACTGTAATTTTCTATATTATGACAATATTGACTAACGGTGTCCTCTTGTTTTTTAGTATGTTTGATTTGGGGCTTTAGATTTTTAATAACTGGATCCCAGGTGTTGGAAAGTCTCAAACCATCTTCTCTATTGAAGTTAGGATGTTTTTTAATTTCAATAGCCTCACGTACTAGTCTGGGAAAGAATCTACTTTCTTTAGCAAGGATTTGGTGATTCCCATCACCACCCTTGCCAACTCTCTTCTGTCGGTGTATGTTTGTTTCAGAGAGCCCACCGCCTCTGTGATGCTGCCCACCTCAACGGGGAACTGCAGCATGTTAAGCAAGTACTCCGTGACAACAAGCTGCGGGTGCCTCCACAGCATCACAGAAACAGGAATAAACCACAAACAGTACAACGTCAACCAGCCTACCTGCCTTATGTGAAGGGTGTTACAGACAGGATTGGAAGAATCTTAAAACGAGCTTCTATTAATACAGTTTTCAAGCCACACAAGAAGATTCAACAGTTCTTGAGACCAATAAAAAGTAATATTCCTTTGCAAGATTCAGGTGTATATAAACTGGATTGTGACTGTGGTTTATCCTACATTGGGCAAACTAAACGTAGCATTTCAAACCGACTTAAGGAACACATTGCGGATATCAAAAACAGACGTCACTCTAAATCAGCAGTATGTGAACACACTCTGGATAAACCAAACCATTACATACGTTTCGACCAACCAAAAATCCTTGCTAAAGAAAGTAGATTCTTTCCCAGACTAGTACGTGAGGCTATTGAAATTAAAAAACATCCTAACTTCAATAGAGAAGATGGTTTGAGACTTTCCAACACCTGGGATCCAGTTATTAAAAATCTAAAGCCCCAAATCAAACATACTAAAAAACAAGAGGACACCGTTAGTCAATATTGTCATAATATAGAAAATTACAGTAAATATCAACTCCGTAGGAATAGATGGCGTTAATATGTAATAATTGTAAAACAAAAACTTGGCGATTAAAAAGAGTGGCGGCGAGTTTCTTGCCAGTTCTTCTCGTCCGCTCTACGCCCTTGATTTGTGAACTGGTAGTAAATGTAAAATTAGAAGCATTTAATATTAGTAATATTAGTAATTTAATATGTATTATTTTTTATTGACGTTCATAGATGTACATTGTGTTACCTAAATTAATAGATTATTTTTTAATTTAATTGAATTAAATATGGCAACTTTGTGACATTTCAAATATAAGACAACTGTCATCTTTCAGTCTCCCGCGACCACGGTTGCTGAAAAGCATCCGAAACGTCGGGATAAATAATTTAAACAATAAATCGCGTTTTAATCCGGTATACAGTATTTTATTTAAATGTGTGATACTCGCGTTAATAAAAGACAATATTAAGATAAATATAGATCAATTATTTTTATGGATTTTTTTATGCAGACTTCATCAAGTGGAAATTCTAGCATTACTTCAAAATTTTCAATCAACTATCTAATAGTATATTTAGACCAGAATTAAGTCTTCTCTTAAAATAAGCAATTAAAAATATAACTTCTTACTTGTCAAAATAAAATGTACCAATTTAATTTATACTTGTTTTAATTGATTTACTAGAAAAATTACAAACACTATCATAAAGGTCTACAGTCTATATTATTTTATTATTCTATATTCACAGGCTGATATCACACATTATACATTTTTTTCTTCAGATGAGAAATCATTTTCCATTTATTATTTGTTATACTTGGAATATGCAACTAGCTTTCATCTGCAAGCTTTCAAAATCAGGCCTCTACTTCCTCAGGAGAGTAATTTTCAATCATGCGATGCAATGCCAATCTCCAATATTTCAGAGGAGGGGAAAAGAGCGGATTGGCTGCTACCGCCAAGTTTATTCCACTCTTCACTGCTGGAAAGCAATCAATAAAATAAATATAAGTAAAATATACACACAAAAATTAGTAATAGTGTTTTTAATGTAATATAATATGTTGTGTAATTATATAATACAGAGCAGCAATTTTCAAAATTCAATATTTTCAAAACATGCTCCATCATAAAGTTGGAACTAATGCTATTAAACACTTGCAATTACATCAAAATCCACTCTGAACTTTTTTTGTCTGTACATAATTAATATAAAATTTCTATCATGATTTTGATTGCATCCTCGTATTGAGAGTATTTTGCAACTATTTTGTCAAAATATTCCATTGTAAAGATGTTGCCCACATTATAATTCTCGTTTTATTTGACAATGAATTCCAAATCATAAAAACTTATTAACTTTTATTTGAATCGATTGTATCTAAATTAAGCACCCCGGATAATTCCTCCCACTTGCGTAACACCTATCTACTAGTCTCCCGCTTTGGGCCGTACACAGATTTGTTTAAATTACTTTTTCTGTGAAATTATTGGAACTATGTTTACAATTTAGGTTATAAATTCTATGTTATACAATAAACTGCTTCTTACCTTTCCATAAAGTCCGTCATCACTCCAAATGGCTGGAAATTGTGTGATTAGACATCATTTTATCTTTTCTTATTCTTTTTTACGTATTGGAAATGAATTAATATTAAACTATGAAATTAATAAAGAATTTAGAATACGATATTTAAAACGTCAAAAATGACAATATTAGCTATCTCTTTGTTTTTTAAGTGTATGAAAGAGATAGAATATTAAGCCTGAAGTTGGTTCGATCGAGCTAAACGATCGTCGATATAGTTTTAACGTTGAACGAAACGTTGACACTTATACTACAACGAGTTTTAAAACTGACAGTTTCATCGAGCTCACGAAAACTTTTTTCGTTAGCTCGATTGCAAACTCATACTAGGGCTACTGAACGTATTCGTTTTCGGGGAATAACCAGTCATAAAAAATATTACTTACGGCACCACAGATGGCATACATTTTGACAGAGAATAAAAGTTGTGGCATTTATTAATTTAACATAAAAAAAGCTAAAAATTGTAGATAAAAATAGCTTAATAGCTAGATCGAATTTTTTATAGCTGATGAAGTTGATTTAGAGCTAAATCTAGCTATAAAAACTCTCATTTGGCAACACTGACTATAATGTTGCCAGATATAGATAATTAGATATCTACAATTTTTCCCATAAACGATAAACATTAGACACTGCGCTGCGCCGCGCAATAGGGAATATGCATGCATTTTTTTTATATTTTTTATCGACTTGTTACATCATTTTACCCTAATAAAAAATATAAATACTCTTGGCAATGTCCAAATTATTTTTTAAAATTACTTTGAAAACATCGATAAAATTTGATCTGTTTAAACGCGGCCATATTTCGCGGGCTTTGGATGATATCACATTACACGCTCAGTGACGGATAGAGTGAGGTAACTATGGTAACCAGTGTTTGACGCCATCTTCGATGTCAATGGACGCCATTGATAAATCGCTGCCGATAAATGACAGAATGTGTAAGGTGACGTCACGTTTTGTTTCGACCAATGGTGATGCGTTTTGCAAACTTGAATTTCTCTCCCTTATTTTACACATTTTAATTAATATTTTTTGCAATTAAACACGAACTAAATAAGAAAATAATTGTTTAGGCATAATATCTGGGCCATAAGGATTCAAGGGAAAAAATATCAAGTAAATTTAAACAACATGCATATTCCCTATTGCGCCGGCACGCTTCACTGCGCCGGGTGAGTCAGCTCACACATTCATAATGTGTTGGCGCACGGCGCAGTACCCACCCACTGAATGAACTATGAGCGTGGCGTTGCGTGCGTTTCGGAGGTTTCACTACTCGCTTTGCGCGTCACATTTTGTTGCGTCGTAGCGCAATTTTGAGTTGACTCAAGGAGCCGACGCACTACACTGCGCCTGAGTTGCTGAGTTGGCGCGGGGAATTTCGCTGAGTTACCCAAACCCATGTCTAATAAACATAATATTACCCTATCTATTTATTGGCTGCCCAACTATTTGGAACTTTGTATGTACTCGTATTACCATAAAAAAATGTAGACTGCATCCTCATCATCACAACTACGAAACGGATTTTGATGGGGTTTTAACGAATAAATAAAATGAAGGTTTAGGCATATAATTTGTCAAAGCTTTGTGTAAATTGGTTGCAGCCCCTTACAAATATTTTGTATAACAAAAACTTGGCGATTAAAAAAGAGTGGCGGAGAGTTTATTGCCAGTTCTTCTCTTCCGTTCTACGCGGCGGTTCGGCGCTGGCGGTAAATGTACAATAAAGAAGCATTTAATATGTATTTTTTATTAAAGTTCATAAGTGTACATTGTGTTACCTACATAAATGAATAAATTATTTTTGAATATCTAATAAAAACAATGAATATCCTCAAATAAACACTATTTACTTATTATTCAATCCATTTTATTAAATGTAATTTTAGAACTTGAAAAATCTGTTCCTCATTTTTTTTCAATTCTTCAAAGTCGCCTAAATTGGTAACTAAGAAAAAAATAAATAAAAAAAACATGTACATATATTCTAGTCAATTACAATAACAATTAACCAAATTATGAACAAAACCCAGGACTTGACTTTTTTTTGTTGTCCTCTTCACGTGAAATGCCCCAATACTTAAATAATTTACATTTTGTCTGATATTGGTTTTCATTCGATAATAATTTTTCAAATGTCGAAAAATTATAAAATATATAAAAAAATAAAAAAAACTGATGTAGGTTAAAAATATTTATTTCATTCTATATTTAAAAACAGATAAAATCAAACAAAAATATTGCACTTTTATTAAAACAAATACATTTAACTTGACTTTTTAAGTTATGGACGAATAATATAAACAGTAAAATATAGTTAAACTAAATTTTATTATTTTATAATGTTTTCTAAATGCTTAGAAAGTTTCTCGTAGGCTGTTTTATTTCTGTAAAGGTGTATATTAGTTTTAACTTTCTTCATGAGCAACCGTGGATTAACATCGCTGAGAGATAGTAAGGCATCTGAAACAAAATTTAAAACATATTTTAATAATTATTTGCTTCAATTTAGGCTAAAGTTGACAAGATTCTCTCATATAGTCATTCTCCAAACTTATTTTTAACAATTTTCGACAGGGTCGTTGGCACGCCCACCGGGACGGCATATTTATAATTTTCTGTTAGCATGTCTTCCCCACGTCTGGTAACTTCGGGTATTGAACGGGTGGGAGGTATATCGAAATTCCGACCGGGTAACGAATCACCGTTCATAGATGGAAAAACCGTGAAGTGCATATTACGCGTTTCGGTTTTAGTCTATGGATTTCCGAATGCTCGAAGTAAAAAGTAGATCGACAGCGCATCATTGACTGATGTTCTGTGGCTGAGGTATCACCTACCATCGAGTGAACCTCATGCTCGTCTGTCGATATCTAACATAAAAAAAATCCATAAGCGATTGTCATATCTATACTAATACTAGCGACCCGCCCCGGCTTCGCACGGGTCTAGATTTTTTTGACAAAAAAGCAGGGGTTGTATGTATTTTTTAATGCCACATAATAAAAAAATAAAAACAAAAAAAATTGTCCAAAAATAAAAATAAAATTTTTAAGGGTGAACAACCCTTATCACTTAGGGGTATGAAAAATAGATAGTAGCCGATTCTCAGACCTACTGAATACGCATATAAAATTTGGTAAGAATCGGTCGAGCCGTTTCGGAGGAGTATGGCAACGAAAACTGTGACACGAGAATTTTATATATTAGATTACAAAGAGGAAAGAATTGTATTTTTGTATATTGTGAATAAAATAAAAAAATACTGGACCGATTTTAAAACTTCTTTCACCAATAGAAAGCTACATTATCAGCGAGTATAGGCTTTATAGTACATCTACATTGCATCCGTGTGTGGCCGGGACGCGTTGCTAGTCAATTATATAGAACTTGACCGACTCTCTTACAGTGGCGTAGCTATCATAGGGCAAAGTGGTGCAGTGCACCAGGGCCCTGAAGATAAGAGGGCCCCTGGGCTTTGGAATGAGGGGGAGGCAGCTCTTGAAGTTAGAAAACTCTGCACCGAGGCCCTTGTTCACCTAACTACGCCACTGCTCTCTTATGGACTTATAAGTTCATACCAAGCATTTCCTTTCTGAATTCCTCATCAGCATCATCCAAGTGAATCAGCATGGCGCTGTAGAGCGCGTCGACGTGTGCGCCGAATACTTCGCTGTCGTACGCGCGCGGGCGACACGCGAACAGCGTGCGGAGCGCCCGCACGGCGAACGAACGGACTTTGTCGTTACTGTCGTCTAAGCGCTTTAGGACAACTGTAAAAAAATATATTTAAACATACAAAATAATATTGAATTATATACATACATATACACAGTGGCGAATTTACCAGCAGGCTGAGTAGGCTTCAGCCTAGGGCAGCAGATTTTAGGGGCGGCAAATTTTATTTTTACGTGTCTTATGGAAATCAAAAATAATTCTGTAGATCGTTTTTATGATGTCATTCAACGAAATATCAAACTTGTATATTCTATAGCAAAAACTGAGTTCGCTGCCCCGAACCAGTAATCAGACTCTATATATTATATTAATTTAAATATAGACATTTGTAGACGGGGAGGGGGGGGGGGGGGGGAGAGTTAATAGCCTACGCCTTTGAAATGTGTAAATCCGTCACTGCATATACATCACGCCTCTTTCCCATTGGTATAGGCATAGATCACGGAATCCCATATGATCCGATCCTTACTTTCGCTTCTTCCACTTTCATCAATGCTTTCATACACACTAGCTTTAGAGTACTTTTGCCCTGGTCCGTTTGAAGAACGTCCCCTATCTGATCGCGGTACGTTCGCCTATGTTGACCACTCCCGAATCTACCACTCAATCCAGTTTCATAAATCTTTTTCCTTTAATATTTAATTAATAGTAATTATATTGAATCAATGAATGAAATATCGATATAATCATTAAGAGGCACGTCCCCGACAAATGCGCGAATAGGCAGTTACCGTTTTAAAGATATCAAAGAAGTTACTCGATTAAATGACTCTAAAAAAAACCTCTTTTGCTTAACAAATTAGCCTACAATTTCCCCGCTTCATATTTCTTAAACAATTCTTAATTTCCAAGAAAAAAAATCGTCAACATTGGTATAAAACCTAGATATCGCTCTTTTCTATTTTAAGTATTTACGCTAATTTGTTAATATATTCGAAAATATTTTTGCTTAAATCGTGACACGAATGTAGAAGTAATACTTTCACCGTGAAGTTTTTTTACTAATTCATACAAAAAAGCAATAATCGAAGCCTAAACATCATTGATTTTTGCGTTCCTCGGCGCCCATACATTTTAGTATGAAGAATAGTATCCCCGTCATTCGGTATATAACACCGTACGCCGGGTGTGAAAAATTCAGTGCCGTCTCGGTTTTCAAGGTGAACGCACGTCCAGTCTTAGTTTGCGTTAAATTGTTATTCTTCATAAGAAGTAGACAAAATAGGTATGTGAGTTTTATATATTATTTTTAATTGTTAATTATCCACACTAATGTAGTTATTGAAATCATTATTTATTTTTCTTATTATTCAGGTAGATATGGGGAAACATAAAGAAAATTACTATAAACAAAAACAAAATAAAGGAAGATTTAAAAAGAAACAGTAAGTACCTTCTCATTTCCTAAAAAAACATGCGCTTTTTATTTATTTTTTAAACTTTTTTAAATTCCTAGTAAGTAGCCTTTGCGCTCGACCACCATCTTACATGAAGTAAAGTGATTATACGGCCTACCATATTTTGCTATTTTTAATTGTCCTGCCTTGTATGTACATGAATCTAGTTGGTACTAGTTTTGACATGTTGCTACTGAAACTATTTTTCTCAACCTGTATGTTTGATTTTATATTTCCTCTTCATCGTTACTACTGAATGATATTCATGTGTTTTTCTGTTTCATTGTTCTGAAACCACTTTTAAAGTTACCTTATTAAAAATAGGTGATTTAGATCGCACAAACACGCATTGTACTAATATAATCATGTCATATAATATTGTTTCAGAAACCAGGAAATTTCAAATCGGAAAGACAAAAAAATGAAAATTTAAATGAAACAAGTATCCCTAAGAAAAAAAAATAAATATAAAAGAAAAAAATGATAATAAATAAAATTTGGTCAAATCACTGTCATAGGTTTTATCTATACAAATCCTTGTTTTTAATAAAATTCGTATTTTTCATATTAAACAAAATATTTTTTTCTCCATAAGAAGTAAAATGATGTTAATTTAATACACAGTAAACGCGTACACTTTGGCCGCGCCCTTTGCCGCCAGCTATTCACTACTAAGTTACCGCCCTTACCAGACTAGTGTCAGTTCATTGCGATGCGAAAAGCTAATGACTAAATACATTGCGTGTTTTCCTTAACACACATAAACATCGTACGAAGACGAACGCGTGATGGTTATGTAGCTTTTACGAAGCACCGAAAGATGATTTGTTCGTGTCGAGGATGCGTATTTCTATAGCGCGATGCGTCTGTATGAGTAGAAAATATCTATGTAGAGGTTGTATAAGAAGTTCCCACGCTCGAGGACCGCAGCCTTAATAGTAATTATATTGAATCAATGCATGAAATATCGATATAATCATTAATAGTAATTATATTGAATCAATGAATGAAATATCGATATAATCATTAATAGTAATTATATTGAATCAATGAATGAAATATCGATATAATCATTAATAGTAATTATATTGAATCAATGAATGAAATATCGATATAATCATTAATAGTAATTATATTGAATCAATGAATGAAATATCGATATAATCATTAATAGTAATTCAGTACGATATCATGGCAATATACTGCCACCAATAACCGTTCATCTATGAACCGTAGAAGGTTACATATTTATTTATATTCAAATTTGTTCTTCCATCTGGACAGCATGGTTGGTAAATGTAGATTACGCATTGCAATCTACATATAAATTTTTAAAAAATTCAAACTAAAAAAATCAATTAATTATAATTCGTAGCTGAGGTAACATGGGTACAAATACATAATTATATATATATATTTCAGACTCAAATATATAAGTACAATTACTCTGAATATCGTCGTTGCGCCTGCCAAATTCCATATGTGTTTTTTTTTTATTTTTGGTTTTCGCACAAAAAATACTCTTCGTTTTATTCTCTATGTGTTACTAAAATCATTTTTGTGATATTCGAACTGGATATGAGTTTAACTAATTCCATATATGTTTTGACCGGTAAGAAAAGCTCCGTATGTGAATTAATAATACGTTTTTCGTAGTCTCCCAAAACTATACAAAAATCACATATGGAACTTGTCAGGCGCAGCGACGATATACAACTATTACTATTTGGCGTTTCTAATAATTTTGTTGTACCAGCAAATTTTTTTAAAACGCCAAACCATTCTTCTACCTATTGGTGATTATGTTATGTAAGATTTACCAAAATACAGCTTATGCAGTATCTCAGCAGTAAAACAATCCATCTGCTTGGCTTTTGTAGCGAGATAGCACGCCGCGCGCAGGGAATGTTGCCTCGTAAGCGCTGAGTTGTCCTCCACCAATCCCGCCAGCAACGGAACTAGTTCTTCTAGAAACGGCTCCAGGGACTCCTTCGTCGGGAAGAGATTAACTTGCTGCTGAAAATGAATTGTAATTATAGCATGTAGAAAGCTTCATCAACGCCACCCATAACATTTGAAAACGCTGTCCTAACATCCATAACAAAATTTAAAATTTCAAAAGCTGCAGGCTTGGGGCATTGTTGAGACACCGGGGTCAAAAACGTAATATGCAAGCGCAAAAACTGTAAAGGTTCGAAACGAAAAAAATATAAATTTTCAATTAATCACATAACATCATCATAAACCTAAACCAAATTTCGAAACTCTTTTACACCGTTTTATGAGCAAAACGAATGCAGATTTGTTTGAATTCAAAAAAGTTTCAAATCTCGAATGTCCTTCGTTACCAAAAGACCGTGACATTATTCTAATAAGGTAAGATTAGCTACTAGCTATTATAAACTATTTAGCTATAACGAACGATAATAAATTCAGAACTCAAATATAGGACCTGTATCGAAAAGAGGTATATAATATTTCGATAATTTTTCAGATATTGTATTTTGGAAATTATGCTATATCAATAATCATTGCTGGTTGGTTATTTTTATCAACCAAAATTATATCAGGTCTATTGAAGTGTGTATATTATTATTATCAATTACCGTAAGGCTGGTATCACCGGCGCCGCCCTCCGCGGAGTCGGCGGCGTCCTGCAGCGCGGCGCACAGGCACGCCACGGCGGCCGTGCGGACCGCCTCCGCCGTGCGGCCCGGACACCACACCAGGTTCGGCATGAGGATTTCTGATATATCGTTTTTTTTATGTCAGATATCGACAGACGAACATGAGGTTCACTTGATGGTAGGTGATACCTCAGTCACAGAACATCAGTCAATGATGCGCTGTCAACCTAATTTTTACTTCGAGCATTCGGAAATCCATAGACTGAAACCGAAACGCGCAATGTGCACTTCACGGTTTTTCCATCTATGTCGTCATTATATCGCGGTGTAAGTCAGATAGACGTATCTACATCTTCTCAATTTTACAGGAGATTTAGAAATACTCACACAATCCGCCACTAAAAAAATTATCAGCTTTATACATACTGGCTGATGGCCTCGACTTCGTTCGCGTGGGTTTCATAAATGATGATAACTTTTCGGCAACCGACTTCAATGAAACAAAGCATATGTTGGGTTTGAATTTTTACATGTTATGAATAAACTCAAAAACTACTGCACCGATTTTGCTGCTACATTATCACCGAGTAACATAGGCTATATTGTGTATAGTACATCTACATTGCACCCGTGTGAAGCCGGTGTGCGTTGCTAGTCGCATATAAAATAAATTACCTTGAATAAGAATTTTCAAGAAAGCTTCTAGCTTATCAGTCTCGCATTTACTGAAGTTTGTCTCTCTTTGAAGCAGCGCAGTGGAGAGAGCCGTGAATATCTTCAGCTTAACTTCCGGATCCACCTTGGGTACGGCGAGACATTCACGTAATAGAGGAGCTATGAGGTGCAGTTGTGTACCCATAGCGTAGCCTGGACAGAACAGACAAAAATATTTTATTGGCGTTCATAAGTGTATAGCGTGTGTTTACACACTTATGTACATTTTTAGATTTAAGATATTTCTGTAACATTTCTTATACAGGGGTTTATGAGCAAACGAGGATCCACGGTTTAGGGAATACCCATCATAACGAAACCCTAATAGACTTTTGACGTCACACTTTCACGGTCTATTTAGATCGATCGGGTGATGATATTATATCCAATTAGCTATAAAGAGTCGTTAAACCCAGAACCGTAAACATCCATCGCTTTATACTATTTTTAAATACGAAAACCATATTATTTGCAATCCAACGCCATCTATTGACAGAGATTCAAAACTCCGGTGCTTACGTTTATGCTTAATAAAATAAAACCAATGAATCGTGCGTGATTTGGAACGCAGCAAAGTACTTAGATACAAACGATAATTATGCTGACACGAATATAATTTTTTTTTTAATTTTCGTGAGCTATCAAACTAACATTTTACAGGTTTATTAATTTACAAGTATTTGCCCCACGACTTTGCCCACGTAACTATACACTGAATAAAATATTGGTCAGGACGTCATATATTTTGTAAACATCTCCTGTGTAGGAAGGCGAATACATCGATCATGAGTGAGTTCATACTCGAACTAGCACTTGGCCAATTTTTGGGCGGCTGTGACCACAACCTTTATTGTGGGCTGGGTTATGCCTGTTTATGAGGCGCTAATAATGAATCTGAACTTCTGAGAACTTTTTTTCGAAATTCTTCATCCAAGTTTAGTATCACACTTTGGTATAGATACAGATTTTCAAGAAAAAAATCTGAGGTCTCGTCGTTTAAAGAGGAAAAATTTGTACTTTTAATTTTTATATTTTATGAATAAACTCAAAAACTAATGGACCGATTTAAATTCTTACACCCATAGAAAGCTACATTATCAGCGAGTAACATAGGCTATATTTTGTGTATACGGTTTAAGAATATATATTACATCAAGAATATGTATATTACATCAACATTGCAACCGTGTGAAGCCGGGGCGCATTTCTAGTTTATTGATAAAATTATACCAACCGGAATTTAAAAGCACGCATTCCAGCAAACATCTGTCCGGCGACAGCAGCGTCCAAGTGAGCGCATCGCTCGTGATATCGGAGAGGACCCGGCGGATATGTCGCTCATATAACGAGGTTAAGGTCTTGCCACACTGCTCTATATAGCGTAACTTGTCTAGGTTTGCTGAAAAATAATTGATTATTTGTATAAGCATTATAACCTAGGAATAAAAGACAATAGACATTATTATCCATTTTATTCCGACAGATTCACGCACAGAACAGGAAACACAAGCGGAAGTGCGAAGTAGGCATGGCACACGTGTCACAATTTAGCACGGTGGCGCTAAATCTATCTTTCATATAAAGTTTAGTTTAGTAATTATATATTAGTTTGTTTTAATATTACAAAATGTCGTATATACTTTGTACGCTAAGCCAAAGTAACCGTTATCGCCAAGTACTAAGTTATATTATCAATTGTAGGACCAGTGTAATTTAGGTAGTTTTGAGTTAAATAAAAATAACGAATCGAAAAAAAAATTGTTACGGAGTGCAGTATTCAATATTCCATTCATTTGTGTGAATTTGGGTCGCCAAATTCACACAAATGAATTGACTGTCGAGTCAATCCGGTACATTATCGCTGAGTAACATAGGCTATATTTATTACAAGAAAAAAATAGAAATCCTTAGAAAATCTTACTAAAACCTAAAAAAAAAATGTCTTTCATCACATGCGCTGCGGAAAGAATTGACGATAGAACAAAAAAATGTTCTACAATATTATAGAACATATCAATATCCACGAGACCATATGTCTAACTTTTATAGATATGTAACTATAACTACTTTTTTACATTTTAAAAATTGAAAGAAATGCCTATCAAAATCAGACCATGTTATCCATACCTCTAAATTAATTCTTATAAATAAATTATTTCGTATTCAAGACTGTTTCAATACCTGTTGATTACCTTTTGAGTTATTGAAATCGGACATTCCATTCAAAATATATTACGAAATTAAAAATGTCATTATAAACAAAAAATACACCGCGTCGCAGCGAGCAATACGGCTAGGGGTAACTACTCGAACGATTTTAAAAATTCTTTCACCAATAGAAAGTTATATTATCAGCGAGTAAGATAGGCTTTTCATTTTTTTTCATCTACATTGCACCCGTGCGAAGTCGGGGCGTTCTGCTAGTCTAACATAAAAAAAAATCGAATTCTTAACTTACATAAAGCCATGAACTGTGTGGTATCATCAACGGGCATAGCGTACACTGTGAAATTGATAACAAACAGATCTTCGGCGACACTCGCGCAGTCCTCCTTGCAGAGTTCCATCAGAGCTTCGCAGACGTGCAACAGGTTCTTCTGATACTTAGGCTGTAGATACAATTATGATGTTGAAAGAAACTTCAAAATAGTCCCAGTTTATTTTAAATCAGTCACGTACAATCTATATCTATACTAATAATATTATAAAGAGATTAGAATTTTTGGATTTTTGTATGTTATGCATAAACTCAAAAATACTGGACCGATTTTAATTCTTTCATCAATAGAAAGCTACGTTATCAGTACGAGTTACGAGTAACATAACTATATTTTGTGTATAATACATCTACATTGCACCCGTGCGAAGCCGGGACGCGTTGCTAGTTAGATGTAATATAAGGATATTATAATTATACATAAAAGGATTTTGAAAGATTATCCTTATGTCCTTTGGTTATTTCCATAATTTAATTTGATTAGAAATTAATATCTAATAAAAAGATACTAATAGAAAGCTAATAGTTTAAGTTTTTGGTTGGTTAACCCTTAAATGTCTAAGGCCCATATTCCAAGACGTGTCTCAGTTTTGAGACTTGTCAAACAATTTTTTCTCTATAGAATTTTGACATATGGTCAGTTCTCAAGAATAGATTACGACTTGAGTAACGTCTTGGAAAACGCCCTAAGATTTTGAAATGTGACGAAACTTAGGACGCCTCCCACCCTTTGTCACACTGTCACAATTCTTCGATCCCCTCCCCCCACCTTAACGTGTAACGTACTGTATGGATGGTCCATTGTCACTCTTACAGATCTACAAAAAAACGCAAATCTGCAAATGTAGCTAGCGAGTAATCTTATTGAACCAACCTTTCTGACCCGACAACGATCAGGATCAGACATTTCTCTGCACAGTTCCTTCAAGACCTTCACTTTGACCAGATCGCGCTGGGATCCTCTGAGGATGTTCGCAATAACGAACAGCGCGCTCCAAGAGTCCACTTCAGCTTCCAGCAACGGCCACCAAGTGTCTGGTGTTATGAAGTAACCGAACAGTTCTGAGGCTCGTTTAATCTAAATAAGGATAGGTGTTTATTTATTTTTTTTTATCTCAGGTATCGACAGACGAACATGAGCTTCACTTGATGGTAAGCGATACCTCAGGCACAGAACATTAGTAAATGATGCGCTGTCGACCTAATTTGTACTTCGAGCATTCGGAAATCCGTAGACTGAAACCGAAACGCGCAATATGCACTTCACGGTTTTTCCATCTATGAACGGTGGTTCGTTAGCTGGTCGGAATTTAGATATTCCTCCCACCCGATCAATGCCCGAAGTTAGAAAACGTGGGGAAAACATGCTTACAGAAAATTATAAACATGTGATCCCGGTGGGATTCGAACCCACGACTCATCGATGCGCACGGCAGATGTGCTACCGAACGCGCCAACGAGCCCGTCATAATCATTCTAACTGAAACTAGCAATAGTAGACCTCACTTTTGCATATCAGTTCGTAATGAGTCCATAAATCCTTAAGTGCATCTCTCGTATTCAAACCAAAACTACGATGACAGCACTTTTGGCTTACCTCCTAATACCTCACGTGCCTTTAAGTCAGTCGTTATCCAACCTCTTATAAGAACACACTTTTCATGATATCCTAAATCCAAGAGTATTATAGAGTATAATTGTCATCTAAATATACCGATATAAAGTAGTACATATATACAAAATATTTTTTTAAACTCTTACCGCCCGGACCCACATAACAGCATGAAGCAGAAGTCTAACATCAAATCTATTAATGTTTTTTTGTAAAACACTATTTTTATATAATATTGCCTTTTATTAACGCGTGTATCACACATTTAAATAAAGTACTTTATAACGGATTAAAACCACGGTTGCCGAATAGCATCCGAAACGTCGGCATAAATAATATAAATAATAAATCGCGTTTTAATCTATTATAAAGTATAAAGCATGCCATTCCAAACGCACCCTTATTGATAGCAGAAGATGTTCAATGAAGAAAGCAAACAAACTAAACCTCTAGAACAACTCTTTGGTCATCATCCGAAGCGCCTCTGTGTAGAGTCCTCACGATGGTGTTAGCGTGCTGCGTGGACCCCTCCTCCGCGCAGAGCAGCAACCAGCAGAGCAGCTGCGAGGATCGGAGTCGCGCGTCTGCTTGCCAACCATCCATCTCTGCAAGATATGAAAATACTTTGTTTTTTTGGTATCGACAGACGAGCGTGAGGTTCACTTGATGGTAGGGGTATCCCAGCCACAGAACATCAGTCAATGATGCGCCGTCGACCTATTTTTTTTAATACTTCGAGCATTGACGGGCTCTTTGTTCGGTAAACCTGCTGTGCGCATCAATGGGTCGTGGGTTCGAATCCCACCGGGACGACATGTTTATAATTTTCGGTAAGCATGTCTTCCCCACGTCTGGTAACTTCGGGCATTGAACGGTTGGGAGGAATACCAAAATTCCGACCGGGTAATGAACCACCGTTCATAGATGGAACCGATGGAATGCTCGAAGTAAAAACATAGGTCGACAGCACATCTGACTGATGTTCTGTGGCTGAGGTATCACCTACCATCAAGTGAACATATCATTATAGCAAATGAGTAATAATTCTATTATAGTCCTTGCACAGGAAGTTACAGTATGGGGCAACATCCAGCCAGATTATCTAACTATAACCTACCCTAGTTAGTTATCATGTGTTACAACATAATAAAATATGCACTGAAAATTCATAAAGAAAGCAGTGGATAAGCTGAAGGGTATAGCTAATGAATTAGTTATTTTTATACCTCTGCCAATAGCAGGCACAATCTTGCCAATATTACTCTGTACAAGCACCCTACATCCCAAGTTAGGTCTTTTAATATCAGGGTAATGAGCGGGAACATCTTTAAGGAAATCCGTCTTCTTCTTCAAGTCCTCTTCATTTTCTTCCATGTATTGTAAGCCTATGTCCTGCCATAGTTTCGTTGCTGTTTCCCTTACATCAGCCATCACATCACTTAAACTAAATATAATATTTATATTGAATTACAGATATTTTTCAGTTATAATTATGTACAAATTTTGTGACACTTATTAAACCAAAGAGATTAAAAAATTACATTTATTGAATAACCTTATACAGATGATTCATGCATAGAGAGGCACATTATTTATTACCTTGTCAAAAGAAGAGGTATCATACGATGCCAGAAAGAGTAACGGTCTCTATAACTAAGCATCCAGTTGCCAACCTCCAAAGTGACCTGCAAACGTACTTGTGTATTCTCATCAAACAACTTCTCTGCCATTGGTGTAATTGAAAGTTCAAAACATTTTGCATTCCCTGCTAATACAATAGCACCTGAAACCATAGAGAATAGTGAATTTTATTTATAAGTCAAGAACATTATATGATTTTACACACACAGACACATGATATGTTAATATGATTGAGTAATGTATTTGTTTTTCAATAGTGTGGTGTGTATGCACATGAATTAAGTACTTGTATCAAAAGGTATGCATCAAATAAGTCTGGATAATATAGATTGGAAACTTAATAAAAAAATACTGGAATGTAACAATTTGAATTACCCTCTGACAAAATCTAAACACAGTAGTTCTGGCAAATTGCCAAATTGTGTTATTTATAAAATTATTATTAATAAAAGTATAACTTAACCCCCTTATTCTAAAACGTATAAGTTTGATATAGTTAAAATATGTTTTGTTTCTATTGTTCTGTAGTCTTTTTATATTCGATAGAGCGAGACAAAACATATTTTAATTATATCAAGCTTATAATATGTTTAGGAATAAGGCCTTAAGTATCAGTATAGTCAGACTTGAAAAACCAGTACCTATAGTTTTAATAGATGCCACACGAACTCTAAAATGCTGATGCGCAAAGTTTGATAAAACCGGTTTAACATAACTTTCTGACTGAAAATGAAAATCTCTCTGCAAGACCTTTGTTATTAAAATTATACATTCACAAGATTCCAACTTTACTTTAGGGTAGGGGTCAGTGCTTGTTTTAATAAGAATACTTGTAAAATCGTTTATAAATGGACTCAATAGGTGAGTTCCTTTATATTTGTCTATAACTGTATGAACCAATTCAATTAAAACCAAACGAATCTCCTCAGATTCTTCTACAATCTCAGGGCAGCCTATACGACGAACAATCACGGGCAATATGTACGTAAGATAGTAATCGTTGAGTGGTAGGCGCTGTATAAAGTTTGATATAATAGCAACTGCCTTCTCCCTACAGGCTTCGGACTCGTCTAAAAAACTTTTCAGCACATAAGCGTAGATATCAGGAAAGACTAATGTGAGGTCACAGTCAGCATTTACTGGATTATCGAAAATTTCTTCATTAATTTTCTGTAAGGCAAACTTTCGTGTCATTTTCGATTCACTCTGAAGTGCGGTTATATACTGTTCTAAAGCAGCCCGAGGGTTTTCTTGAAGTTTCATTTTAAGCTCCGTTATTTTAAAAATCAGGTAATAAATAGCTTTCAAACCCAACGAAGTATTGATAAAACAATTTAAACAAGGCGAAGGTTTTATTTATATTGATAAACAATTTTTCGTTTCCATGACAACATTTTGACAGTGACGCCAAGTGCCAACTCCTACAAAATGTTTCCCCTAGAACCCACTTCAAATACCCCTAAATATCGATTAAAAACCACTCGCGTCGGTTTGATAGGTAATTTAATATATGAATTAAATAAAAATTAATTCAAGTAGTATAAAATATCTGTTTTATTTTACACATTTACATACATTAATTTAATCATTAACAATGAAATTCGAGATTCGAGGCTTAATATAAATTGTATCGAATCATGCGATTCTTCTAAAACTTGAATAAACTACCCCTAAAATGTTCTTCAGTAAACTACTCCCTAAAAATCTCCCTATATAATTAATGTACCCTCTAAAAACCTTGGACATCTTGATTCCCCCTAAATGAGGGATAAACCCCCTATGGAAGTTAGTGCATTACTAATTATTAACTTCCATTTTAATATGATATATAAATGAAACTATTGTATAGCTTGTTCAAGTTTAATGCTTTCCATCGTAATAATAATTGCTATATTTTAAAGTGATGTTCGTTGTCAATTCTTAATCGTCTGATCAACGACTTGATCGAAAGAGGTTGATACTGGCGAAGTATTTATTCGCCACATCACCCCCCTACGGAGAAAATAAATCTAAACTTAACATAGAAAGAAACAACTGTACAATACTACTTATTCTAAATTAAAAATAATAATAATAATAAACTTATAAATCTAAAACATCTCTAAACCTAACCCGTCTACCAGATCTAGTGGTGACAATAGGTGGTGCGGTATTAGAAACGTCTGACGAAGGAATGGGTGAACATACTGGAAATTGAACTGAGGTAGAAGGAGAAAAAGATACGTCTGAATCTAGATGTGCAGGCTTAACACGCTGCTGATCTATGCTGACTGTAGACTCTCTTCCATTCAAATCCAAGGTAAGTGTTTTATCTCTTCGTCTTAAAATGCGAAATGGGCCAGTATATGGAGGTTGTAAAGGACGACGTACAGTATCATCACGCAGCATAACATGTGTCGCCGTTGCCAAATCCTTAAAAACAAAAGAAGACTGTCGAGCATGACTTGAGGCAGGCACTGGACGTAAGGATTCCATGTGTCTCTTTAGCTGAGCTACGAAGTCTGCGACGTCGGTGGAACTCCTCGGTTCTTCTGGTGGCATTATAAGTTCTCCGGGTAAACGAAGAGGTTCGCCATAAACCAACTCAGCGGACGAAGTATTTAAGTCCTCCTTGAGTACAGTTCGCATACCAAGAAGTACGAGAGGAAGGGCTTTGCTCCACGATTCTGCGTGGCACATCAAAGAAGATTTAATTTGGCGATGCATGCGTTCTACCATGCCATTTGCACACGGATGGTAACTTGTTGTTCGTACTCTCTTTGCTGCGCATACGTTCATGAGACGCTGAAACAAATCTGATTCAAATTGACGTCCTTGATCGGTCGTCACAGTACTAGGTACTCCATAACGAGATACCCAACCAGTAACAAGTGTATCCGCCACTTCTTCAGCAGTAATTGAAGACATGGGCCAGGCTTCTGGCCAACGAGTAAATCTGTCCACTGCGGTTAAACAATATTTAAATCCGTTAGAATATGGAAGTGGACCAATGATATCTATGTGAATGTGGCGAAATCTACATGATGGTGTTTGAAATGAAATGAGAGGTGAATTGATATGTCTGATCACCTTACTGCGCTGACATTCTAAGCATGACCGAGCCCAGGATCGACAGTCCTTATTAATATTCGGCCATACATAGCGCTCTGCTACCAGACGGATGGTAGCTTTCACACCGGGGTGACTAAGATTGTGTAATCGGTCAAAAGCTGCACGACGATAAGGTAAGGTTAGAAATGGTCGTGGTCGCCCCGTTGAGGTGTCACAAACAACAAAAGTTGTAGTTCCGGGAATCATTATCTTCTCCAACTTCATGGATGAAGACAAATGACAATCGTTAAGTTCCGAATCATTCTTCTGAGATTCGGCAAGTGCTTGAAAGTCTGCCTCCAATGAAATGGACTCAACCCGCGACATAGTATCAGCAACTACGTTGTCATCACCTTTAATGTAACGAATATCAGTTGTAAATTGACTAATAAAGGTAAGCTGATTCAGCTGGGTTGGCGGCAGTTTCTCACGACGCTGTACAAAGGCATAAATGAGAGGCTTATGATCTGTGAAAATGGTCACATGTTGCGCTTCTAATATGTGTCGAAAGTGTTGCACGCTCTCGTACACTGCTAGAAGTTCTCTATAATAAGTAGGCCACTCTGCCTGTTTTGCTGTCAGCTTTTTGCTGAAAAATGCGACTGGTTGCCAATCGTTACTAATTTTCTGTTGTAAGCAGGCACCTAAATGAGTGATTGAAGCGTCAGTGAACAAACCTAAAGAAGCGTTCGCATTAGGATGCGATAAGGCTGTGACGTCTGTCAAACTCTTCTTGCAATCAATAAAGCATTGTTCAAGCTCGGGCGTCCATGGAAATGGTTTAGCGCCTTTGCTGTTGGTTGCAGCGACTGCATCGATTAAAGGAGACTGGTATTTGGCAGCGTTGGGCAAGAACCTACGGTAAAAGTTAAGCATGCCAAGAAATCTACGCATACCTTGCACTGTCTTAGGAAGAGGAAAATCCATAAGAGCGCGGATACGGTCTTCAGGTGGGTGTGTACCTGCTGCATTAATGCGGTATCCTAAAAAGGTTACTTCTTGAGCACCAATAACGCATTTCGCTGGGTTGATGACTACTCCGTATTCGTCCAGTCGACGGAACAATAGCCTGAGATGTTCAGCATGTTCAACGGCATCTTTGGAGTAAATAAGAATGTCATCTATATAAGCAAAACAAAAATCTAAACCACGAACCACTTCGTCTATGAACCTCTGAAAAGTTTGTCCGGCGTTTCTTAGACCAAATGACATAAAAGGGAATTCATAGAGACCAAAGGGTGTAATAATCGCAGTTTTGCAAATATCGTCAGGATTGACAGGTATTTGTTGATAAGCTTTTACTAAGTCCAGAGTACTGAATACTGAGCAACCGGAAAGATTTTGAGAAAAATCTCCTATATGACGGACTGGATAACGGTCCGGAATAGTGCGGGCATTCAAAGCTCTGTAATCACCACAAGGGCGATAAGTGTCATCCTTTTTAGGCACTAGATGAAGTGCAGAAGACCAAGGACTACTGGATGGTCTAGCTGTGCCAACCTTCAACATCTCGTCAAACTCTTTCTTCGCTGCACGAAGCTTTTGTTGAGCGAGACGGCGTGGTCGAGCTGAAACTGGTGGTCCATCAGTAGTGTTGATGAAATGCACCGTTGTATGTTTGGGAAATTTAGGAGCACCTGGAGGACGGGTAATGCTGGAAAATTCTTTTAAAATGTGTGAGAAAGGAGAGTCCGGTATCTGAATAAACTTAATACTTTGTTGAGAAATCGAAGATACCACGGTGTTACAAGTTAAACCTGTTTTGTCGTCACGCAATATCCCATGAGCACAATCTGGTAATAATTGATAGTAGGCAAGAAAATCTGAGCCTATTATTGATGTCCCTACATCTGCAATAATAAAATTCCATACAAAATCGCGTCTAAGTCCTAAATTTAATTTAATTTTTACTGTACCAAAAGTATTAATTTTTGAACCATTTGCTGCAATAACCTCATATGGTAGTGGCTTAGTATTTGAACTTGGTAAAGAAAATTTAGGTACGCAAGAAATGTCGGATCCGGTGTCGATCAAAAATCGACGGCCCGAATGCCGATCGGTCACAAAAAGACGGCGACATTTCAACGAGCAATCTGAAGTCGCCTTTACAGACTGCTGCTTGAGTTTTCCTGCTGAGAAACGTTCCAGGAACAGGGTTTAAAACATTTAGTTGCGTTGTTACCGAATCGTTTATGACACCAACATAATTTGTTGCGAGAGCAGGAGCGTGACCGACTCCGACTACGATCTCGGAAACTCGGACCTGCACGCGCATGATCTGTGGTGAGACTCGCGACCAAACGTGTGAGATCCGTTACTTGTTTTTTAAGAATTTTTAATTGTCCTTCGGTTGTTGTATCGACGGAAACTGGTATAGACGTATTAGCATTAACTAGCATGGGTCTAACAATGACCTATTGGAGTCTATCTGCTAAATCACCTAATTCCTCAAGAGATTGCTGTTTTTGTGCAGTTAAGATACCTTGTATTTCGTGCGGCAACCTACTCATCCAAATGGTCTTCAATAATTCTGACGGAAAAGATCCACCGGCCAGAGCTTTAAGGTGGCGAAGAAAGAATGATGGTTTCCTATCACCAATATGTTCTTTTTCAAGGAGCCTCCGCATCTTTTCTTCATACGACTCTGAAAATACAGCAATAAGAGCATCTTTTAACTTAGTATAGGGATGTTCTGATGGTGGAGTAGTTATTAGATCTTCTACCTCAGCCGCAGACTTAGTATCCAGCTGGCTAATTGCATGGTAGAATTTGGTCAACTCTTGTGGGATGCCATTAATGTGGAACTGTGCCTCCAAGCTGGCGAACCACAAACCAGGCCGATCAGGCCAGAAAGGAGGAACACGAATGGACACTCTGTCTACCATGATCTGAGAAGCAGAAGTACTAGCCTTAGGTTCACCAATACCTTCATCAGCCATCATGTTAAATACTAAACAAACAACAAAAATAGAAATAAAATTAAACTATAACATAGTAGTAGAAAAGAACTTAACTAACTTACCTAGTACATATTAATTAATATAAAATAAAAATAACACTTTGACAAAAAAAAAACTGTGGCACAAAATTGTATGGAAAATACCAAGAATATTAGTTCCGAAGCGTTGCAGTTGCAGTGTGCTGTGCTGAAGGTGGCTGTGGGTGCCGATCAGGCACACGCGCTCGCCGCATGCCAGCGGTCAGGATACCCGTTGTAGTCTTGTTGGCTGTGACTTGATTGCTTTTGGTTAATATTACTCAATATTTCAAGAAACACATTTTATGTTGAGAAATTATTGTTGAAAGGACGGCATCCAAAACACAGAGCGTTTCTGCGGATGACGTCAGGCTTCTCGATGTTCAGAGAAGTAGGTGTCCTTCTGCGGGGTCACCTTTGTATTTTTTGATTTACTTTTCTTCCGTTTTTTATGTTTGTGAGAGTAATCGCTACCAGAGTCACTACTAGAACTGCGACTGCGTTTTTTCTTTTCTTTTTATCACGTCGGCACGGTGAAATATCACGTCGGCACGGTGAAATATCACGTCGGCACGGTGAAATATCACGTCGGGACGGTGAAATATCACGTCGGGACGGTGAAATATCACGTCGGGGTCACCAATTATGGAAGTTAGTGCATTACTAATTATTAACTTCCATTTTAATATGATATATAAATGAAACTATTGTATAGCTTGTTCAAGTTTAATGCTTTCCATCGTAATAATAATTGCTATATTTTAAAGTGATGTTCGTTGTCAATTCTTAATCGTCTGATCAACGACTTGATCGAAAGAGGTTGATACTGGCGAAGTATTTATTCGCCACACCCCAATATAGCATCACTGCATTTTGACATATTTATGACAGTCTCAAAAAAAATCTTTATGGTACGTTTACACGCTTGCCAAGCCTTGGCAAGCCTCGACAATCACAAGCGTGTAAAGAGGGCATTTGGCTTGGCTTGCGTGAGCTTGTGGGCGCTTGCTTCGGATCCGAACGAGTGTCGGTTTTTTGACGCAAATCAAAGGGCGTTTGCGGCAAGCGTTTGCGACGCATTTACACGTTGGTCCGCATTTAGTAGCCATTGTGATCTCGCGGTGACTATACTGCTTGCTTGTACTAAAAAAATAAAAAAATGAGTAGCTGGTCAAATGAGGAAACTCTTTCGTTTCTGGAGCATTAACAATCCTCTAGCCTCGTAATGTTATTTTTAATTTCAATTATTATTATTTATTAATTTTTCTTTGTTCTTTTTTTTAAATATTATGACGATATAAATTATATAAGCCATAATTAAAATGCATGTAAACACTCAGTGAAGTCGTAATAAAGGAGGACAGTAAGACTCCGCACCTGTGTTCTGTAACTTTGACTTATATTGTATTGTCTTCTGTAGCAATAGCCAAATAAATAAATAAATAAATAAATTATCACATTAGTCTTTTTCATCCACCATCTTCGTGGCCGTCGAGCTTTCCTATTTTTTGTTTCACTTTGCTTGCATTTCAAATAAAAGTATGTTAAACCAAATGCAATAGCAGCCACAAGTTCGGTGTCCGCCATGCTTGGATGTATGTTGCAGACTGACCCATTCACAAGCGTGTAAACGCCTTCCAAACGCCAAACAAGAGTTGTGGAGGCTTGTGGCTGTTTGCCGTTTGCCAAGGCTTGGCAAGCGTGTAAACGTAGCATAACATATTCATAAGGCTTAAACACACTGTATTCATGGACCTAAAAAAAAGAGCGGACAGAACGTCGCGAAGAAATATTTGAAGCACCACAATGGCGGCGGCGAACTATGTGTGAGTGTCTAAATTATTGCCATATGGAAAAAAAATACCCATTTTTAAGGTGTGGTGACCTCGGAACTTGGATTTTATTATAAATACATAACTAAAAGGCAACGTAATACTCTAAAATCTAATTGATTTTATATAAATGGGCACTTTTAAAATAAATGATGTATTTTTTGTTTAATCTTTATATTCATTATTGCGTTTGTATTATTTATAAATGAACTGCATTCAAGCTCAAGGTAACATGATAATAATTTTTTAACTTTTATTTATACTCAATAAAATTTGGTATACCTAAATAATATTTGATCTTCTTATTTAGATATTTGTCTTTTTTGACAATTGATGGTTTTTATATCAAGTGTGCCTTTTAATATTGATCTCCTAATAAATACAATTTGATCTATGTTATAATTAAAGTTTAAAAAATATTCGATCAATCTATAAATATTTTTGGTAAATATTTTTAATGAAAAAATATCTTTATTTATAATATTATAATACATTTACACGGTGCTAAGTACATTAAGATAAAAATAATTTAACTCCTACGTTTAAGGTAATTTGCAAATTTAAATTACTGACAACACTGTTTGGTTGCGTTTTGCTAAATTATATTGAAGTATAAACGAGAATTATGGTGAATAAATAACTTCCTTACTTATGAAAGGTGATTCCCTGACTTTCTGTAATGGAATTATTATGGTTTCTACAACTTTTCATCACGTAGAACGGCATCTTTTATTTTTCGTCATATAACATCACGCGCAGGCGGTTGGGAGCGTAATGGCGAGCGATCGGCTTCCTATGGTGTGAATGTGTGCGTGCCGGCGTGTTTGTATTAGCGAGCTGGCTTCCTAGGGGTGCTTCAGTTATTGTAACGAGAGGTGGTGTCCGCTCTTTTTTTTAGGTCCATGACTGTATTATTATTGCTTGGCTGGAGAAACTGATAGGAAAACCCAAACATTTAGTCGGCTAATTATGTCCGATGATTATAATATGTGTACATAATTGTAGTAATTTCTATTATACACATAACCTATACTATTATCAAAGTATACTAACTGATAATTATGATTGGGTTGGATAAATAAAATATTACCTAATCGAAGACAGATATTACCTTATAGCATTTTGTGTCTATCATATTAATTATTATTCTTCTATCTATCTTTGCGATCGTTTAATCGATGCATATTTTTGTACATAATAACATAAAAATTATATCTTGCGTAGTATGAAACGAATCTAAAAAAACTACGTGCTCCAATCACAGACCGCCAAGTAAAGCTGTCAACGTCTTCATATTTATATGAAAGGCAGGGTATTCTTCAGCCTAGATTTCCTTTTAGTTTTTGTAAATCTCTGCTGGTTTTTGTGACTTCTAAGTTTTTAATAACCGTAATTAGAACCAAAACTTATTTAAAATGTACAAATACAGTGTGTTTTATTTATTGTTTCTAGCAACGGTTTTGCAAAATACTTTCGCGTTGAAAGAAGGCGAATGCGAAGTTTGTATCAAAACTGTGGACAAATTTGCAGCCACGTTATCAGATAATGTAAAAAAGGACCCTAAGTTGATAGAGGCAGAGTTTAAGAAGTTCTGCAAGGGTTCAAAAACTAAAGAAAACAGGTTTTGTTACTATCTAGGGGGTTTAGAAGAATCTGCAACCGGCATTCTAGGTGAGCTATCAAAACCTCTCAGTTGGTCAATGCCAAGTGATAAAATATGTGAAAAACTAAAGAAAAAGGATGCACAAATCTGCGATATACGTTTTGAGAAACAAATTGACTTAAATAAAGTTGATTTAAAGAAATTGAAGGTTAGAGATTTAAAGAAGATTCTGAACGATTGGGATGAAAACTGCGAGGGATGCATTGAAAAAACCGACTTCATCAAGAGGATAGAAGAGCTGAAACCTAAGTACATGGGTAGATCTGAATTGTAATAGATATATCCAATAGGTGAGTAAAGGTTACTTGGTTAAGCTTCTATTTTGTATTATGAAGGGCAAAATAAAATACTTTTAATTGATTAACACATTTGTTTCAAAGAATGATACTAATTTTTGTTTGTAAATAATAAGTAATCAGCATTTGTTATATGTGACCTTGTTAGAGTCCTTGTTTGTCTGTAATTTGCTATAAATTGTCAAGCGATTCATTTAGCTGAGTTATGTATTTTTAGTTAATTCAAGTAACAATTATTTGGTAGATAATAGCGGTATAGAAGATTATTGCACCATAATGAAAAGTATTTTTTTGTTACAGATAAATTAACTCAAGGATTTGTGATACATCATCATAGACTTGTGGGAGTGTACTGAAGTGTATAATTTGCAATTAATTTTAGTATTTGTAATGAGTGTAGAGATGAATGTGGTATGAATACACAATAATTTATGTTTTAACATAATTAAGTAAATATGTTTTGTACACAACTCTTTTATTTTTGTTAGTTTTAAAATAGACAGACACATTTAAAAAAATAGATCCTAACATACTTTCATTAATAATATTGTCTTTTATTAACGCGAGTATCACACATTTAAATAAACTGGACCGTGGTCGCGGGAGACTGAGCAGTCTCCCGCGACCACGGTTGCTGAAAAGCATCCGAAACGTCGGGATAAATAATTTAAATAATAAATCGCGTTTTAATCCGGTATACAGTATTTTATTTAAATACTTTCATTAATAATATAGTTTTTTGTCTATAGCAAATTTATTGTAACTAAAATAAATTCAAAGAGATTAGAAGCAGATGTAGAATTCAAATTGATAATACATATAAGTACTTATATGTACTAATAATATTGTCTTGTATACTCATTAGACATGGGTAACTCAGCGAAATTCCCTGCGCCAACTTAGAAACTCAGGCGCAGTGTAGTGCGTCGGCTCCTTGAGTCAACTCGAAAATGCGCCACGACGCAAAATAGGACGCGCATAGCGAGCAGTGAAACCTCCGAAAAGCACGTAACTCTACGCTCATAGTTCACTCAGTGAGTGGGGTACTGCGCCGAGCGCCAACACATTATGAATATGTGAGCTGACTCACCCTGCGCAGTGAAGCGTGCCGGCGCAATTGCGCGGCGCAGCGCAGTGTTACCCATGTCTAATACTCATGTTTAAACTAATTTTCCACACCTTATAAAATTGTTGGAACCTACAATGAGATTCAAATCCCATCAGGATTTACAATGTTTTTTAATTTGCCTTAAATTTTTTTCCTATATCTATCACTTTGGGTATTAAGATTAGTGTGAGGAATATCACAATTCCAACAAGGGCAGCATTTCATTGATTGATATCCTGTGGCTCAGGCACATCTGTTATAGTCCCAAGATTCCAGGGCCCTCACACCTTACTTATTTTCTAATGGACAAAATGTGTAAAATGGAGTAGTATTCATATGACAACCAATTCTAAGGTATCAGGTAATCCAGGTACTTATGTAAGAAATTTACTGATCTAATAGTCTAATGACTGATTCTTACATGTTATAATATTATAAACAATTTGAAATGAATATTGCTACCGTAAAACGGGGTGAATAGAACTCGCGGGGGGAATAGAGAAAAAACTTGGGATAATTTTAAACCTTAATTTATGACTAACTGAGTGAGACCAGTAAAAAAGCCGAATCTTTAGTAATTTGGTAGTATTATTTTTCTTGGCCAGGAAACATTTTAATTAAGGTAATATCGCTAAAAACGCCAAAACTAGATGTTAAAGTTGACCAAAAAAAAAGTCGTAAAAGTGCAAGTGAGTTTGAACTTTCGTAATTTAGAGAATTTTGGCGACAGAAGTGAATAAATATCTTCTAATTACAGTTAGTGTTATCATAAATATATTGTGCTGTAATTGTTGAGGTAAGAATATGCATTATTATAATTAATTAGTCTTATTTTGTAAGTCCAACTTACTTTAATTTTTTTGAGGTAAAAAGACACGCGAAGGGGGTGGATAGACACACCTGAGGGGTTAATGAGCACGCGAATATGATTAATAGATGCAGCAAAGGGGTGAATAGTTACGAAAGAGGGGTGATTAGCTATGATTAAATCAGGGCTGCCAAAAAGGATATAATACCATTTGGTAGTGTTTATCTCCGGTTCAACTTCCACTTTTAATTACATACTTGAAGCATTTTTATTTTTTTTATTAATTTAGAATTTTGTGGTTCTTAATCAGAGTACTTGTGATACAATCATAGGTAAAGAATTTATATAGTTTAACTTATACTGCTGTTCCGCGGTCTAGATATGGCCGTGGCGTAGGTAGCGGGAGGCAATCCGTTCCAAATATCAATCGTTTTTGAACTCATGCTCTTCCTTTCCCGATCCCTGCTGATCATACAATAGCAAGTCGTAATATTAGGGGGTAAACAGAGGAGGATTGGAACAGAAACTAGCAAAAATTGTCTTATGGTATTAGTAAACAGTAAATAGCGCCTTCTCATGAAGTCTTATTTATAAATAAAATGAAATAATCAGGCACTCCTTTTGGTTTTGTTAATTTCATCATTGTTTTATTTTTAAGGTACAAAAATGCCTCGAAACTATAAGCCCGATCTACGGGGTAAGCAATATCGAAAATATGACCACGAAACAATGATATAGAAAGAACTGATTTCATATTTAATGTTATTTTTCAGTCAATATGTAATTTTTAATTTGTTTTAAAATATGGTGTTTAAGTTTGTTTTGATAGGGTTGTTAAGTTCATTTGTAATGTTTTATTTTGATTGTTGAGTGAGCATTAATATTGTTGATTTAGTTAAGTAAATTTTTTAGTATTGATTTAGTTTCAGATTATATTTTTCTTCAATTTATATATTTAAAAATCATTAATAAATATAATCTCATATAAATTATTAAGTTTCACTTGCTTGTCTTTATCTTACATAAACAAAATTCAGGGAAACTGCGATGACGCAGCCCTACGAAATTTTTCTAATCACCCCTCGTGTGTGCCTATTGACCCCTGATGGCAGGAAAATAGAAATCACGTATATTTTGTGTTTTTTTTCAGAAACTACAGACTTATCCTAATGAAATCGAATATATTTCAAAAGTTTAGTTTAGGACTCAGTAATGCATAATTAGAAAAATGGCTTTTAATTCCGCAACATTACAAAAATCGGTACCAAAATTCGAAAGTCTATCTATTCACCCCGTTTTACGGTACTGTCTAAAGATTGTAGTAGTCAATTCTGTTTAGTCTGCTATGGTTTAAGGTTAACAGCAGCTATGACGCTGCATCTGTTGCCTATACTCTAAACGAATCCCCTATATACTGATTGAAATATTTCTTTTTACCTTTATATAGTTGTATAGGTAAGGGATAGCCTGAAGAGTGATTTTCATGAGAGTTGTTTTTACTAAAATAATAGCTCTACTCACATAGGAAAATTGAAATTTTTTCAAGATTCTAAGATTTAAGCTCTACCAAACTCCATTAGATTGGTTTAAAAACATAACAGTTCCTTTGCTATCTATTACAAATTTATAATATCATCAATATTTATTAATACCTTTAAAATTAGAAAGACCAGTTTTCATTTGATATATGTAATTATTATGATTAAAACTATGACCCAATTTTACTACAAGGAATTGTGAAATAGACAACTTTAGTCTTTCTAAAAAAAAACAATATCATCTATTAAAATAAAAGAATAAAAAACTGTATACACTATTAATTTTTAATCAACATCTAGACATGCAGCTTACATTGCATGTTACAATTTAAATAAAGAATTAGAATGTTGAATGTTATTGCTCAAGTATTAGTGGTATTTGTAGTTCCTGTGGTGCTCTGTAAACAGAAAAAATATGCAATTATTTATATATTTATACAAAATATTACAATCTAGCAAAAAAGGCTACTAATAACCGATTGCTTATTGATCATTTTGTTGTGATCGTAGAACAATGACAGTTCTGATTTTTTACAGTTTTAGTTTTATTGCATAAAACTATCTGACTAATTATCAAACTACATTTTTTTATTTGTTCTGTTGATAAAGGGTTTTTAGACAGTTCTAAATTATACAATATAGAACTGTCAAGGAGTTTCATGTTATGATTAATACAATAGAACTAAAATCGTAAAAAAAAAACAGAACCATCGTTGTTCTACGATCACGACGATTTGATAAAACAGCAATACAAAATAAAATATGAACTTACTCATTTTTCCATAGTTGATTGCGTAGAAGAACACCATGTTAGCTACAAGCAGTTGGAAAAATGGAGCCATTCCAACCCTCTTGGGTTGCACATACTTGTGTTGCCACCTCCACCATGCTTAAAGAAAAAAAATATTAATCATTTTTGCATAAAATATGTCATGGGTATAAAAACTGGAGTAGAAGTAGTTATGGAAAGTGTTTCCTATGGAAGATATCGTACATTAAAAGGTAAAATTCACTAAGTGTAATTTAGAATAAAAATAAATATTTTATTCTAAATTACCGAGTTGTTACAATAACAATCAATTACTAAGTGCATCTTGCGCTTCATAGTTCATATACACACAATATCACATATCAGTAACATGACAAAATACGCATTATGTGCTTTATTTTTGCAGAAGGTTTACGCTTAAAATAAGCCATAGTAGTAAAAAATATTTATATTCAAAATGAGCTTTACTTTTGAACCGACGATATAATGATACACTTTTTATAACCACAATAAACTGTTGAGAAATAGACCCATATCATACAGGAATTAATCAATCATACATCAAGGAATCAAAAATAAAATTAACCTATAATAAAAAAAAATCTGATATAGAATATTTACCTCGGCTCATAGTTCCCATGAAAGCGGAGGGAGTCTTATTGCGGCGTCCAAGCCATGATCCTATCTCACTCAACTTCAGCTGACCGAAGGGAGTATCGGCTGAAAACAAGAAATAAAATTACATAATCGAACCTTACCTCCAAGGATTCTTCAACTATATAATACTTACGCTTTCCATAAAAACGAGCTGGGTCATAAGGACCGTGGACCGCCGGGTTGTATTCTTTCGGATAATCTCCAAATCCCATGGCTGTTAGATTAACAACCTCGTTTCTTTAGATTCAAGAAATTTAATAATCTGGCGAATCACGAATACTCTTCCCGTCGCTCACCCTATGATCAATTTGACAATTTGACATTGACATTTAAATGTGGATCGAATCATGACAACCAACAGCTGGGCTCTCTATAAAATAATATATTGTAAAAATAATAACTATTCTATTTTAAATAAATTTAGGTCTTTTAAAACAATGTTTCCTATTATATCTTTGAAATATGTATTTATCATATATTTTGTAATTTTGTTTTATCTGTGTTGGAAGAAAACTTTATATATGTATATCTGTATCATTAAATAGCAAAATCATTGTTGTCATTTGTCAGATATAAACTGCAGTCGTGAGATTATTATATTTTGTGGAACGAGAAGCTATTACTTTGTAGTTTATCAATTACTTTGCAAAAATGGTCTTGGAAAGTACTATGATTTGTGTAGATAATAGTGACTACATGAGAAATGGAGACTTTTTGCCAACGAGACTGCAAGCCCAGCAAGATGCCGTAAATTTGGTATGTCATTCTAAAACACGATCAAATCCTGAGAATAACGTAGGATTGTTAACTTTAGCTAATGTAGAAGTACTAGCTACTTTAACTAGTGATGTTGGTCGTATACTTTCTAAGCTGCATCGTATCCAGCCAAATGGTAACATAAACATTTTAACTGGCATAAGGATCGCTCATTTAGCTCTTAAACATCGTCAAGGGAAGAACCACAAGATGCGAATTATTGTGTTTGTTGGTTCACCAGTAAGCACGGATGAGAAAGAGCTCGTCAAACTAGCCAAGAGACTCAAGAAGGAGAAAGTCAGCTGTGATGTTGTGTCTTTTGGTGAAGACTCTGAAAACAATCCTTTGTTGACAACATTTGTTAATACTCTAAATGGCAAGGATAACACGTCAGGTGGAAGCCATCTTGTCTCTGTACCAGCTGGAGGATGTGTTGTTCTGTCCGAAGCTTTGATCACCAGTCCAGTCATTGGTGGCGATGGTGCTGGACCATCTGGTTCCGGTTTATCACCATACGAGTTTGGCGTTGATCCGAATGAGGATCCAGAGCTTGCTCTCGCTCTCCGGGTATCTATGGAGGAACAAAGACAGCGCCAAGAGGAAGAGTCTCGCCGCCAGCAGACTAGTACTGAAGGTGAAGCTCCTAAAGCTGGAGATACCCAGACTGCTGGGGCTCCTATGTCTCTTGGACGTGAAGCTATGGAATTATCTGAAGAGGATCAGATTGCTCTTGCAATGCAAATGAGTATGCAACAAGATGCTCCTCAGGCTGAAGAAAGCATGGATGTGCCTGAAGAGTATGCTGAAGTCATGAATGATCCAGCATTTCTACAGAGTGTTCTAGAAAATCTACCTGGTGTGGACCCTCAGAGTGAAGCTATCAGAAATGCAATGTCCACTATCAAGAAGGACAAAGATGATAAAGATGAGAAGGAAAAAGATGGTAAAGGTTCCAGTTCCAAGGAAAGTAATTAAAAGAATTTTACAATTTTTTTAAATTTAATTATGCTCGTAAACTTGGTAACAATTTAGTGTAACCTCAAGATAAATATACAGTGGTAACATAACAAGCTTATCTCCAAGATATCCAGTTGAGCCCTTCTATTTTGTCGTATTCTGTAACAGTTAATCTATGTTTTAGTCCGAATAAAGAGTTGTATAATATAAAAATGTATTATTTAATAATATGCATACTTGCATCATCCCAAAATTGCTTTGTCTGGAATTTACTTTTTGCTTGTAGTAGTGCCATTCTTCTTTGTTCCTCATTTAGTGGTTGCGGTTTCGGTACAGGTGGGATAGTAGTATCTAAATAGGAAAATAGTAATTTATTGTTGTATATCCACATTTTTTTAAAAAGAATTTATAGTTTAATAGACCCTATTAATTTGGCTATATCTGTGCCAATTTATTGTAATATTAAACTACTTCTCATAACATCTACTATGATTTGAGGATTTATAGTAACTGTTTTACACAGTTATATGAAGATGCATATAATTTACAAGTAAATTTCCTTGGTGTGAAAACTTAAGAATGAATATGCTATATAAAATTTTAAGTAAATATGAATATCTTTTCACCTTGTGTGAAAAGGGGCCAGCTGTCCCTTAATATTGGTAATTTCATTTGTCATTGAAGCAGTAATCTGTGACTCGGCCAAATTCATATGTACGCATCTCTGGCCCCTTATTCACTAAAATAATAATAGAAGCATTGAAATAATTTTAATAATGGCAATACCATTGTGTAACTATTATATAGTGGACCATCTCGGTCTTCCAAGTGAGGCATCGACGTAAACAGGGCTCGCGGCGGCCCCTTGAACTCCTCTAGAAGCTCTAGGTATAGAGCGATACTCGGTGAACGGATGTACCGCGCCTCTTACAACAAAAAATATTAATAAGACCTCTTATATATAATAGTTATACTCTGGCAATACCACACCGTGGGATATAATAACTGCTCAAGACAGTTTATTAAGAGCGTGTTCGGGAATGAGCTGACAATACTGTCAGTACTAGATGTCCGTTGTAAAATACTTTCCAGCATGGCTGTAACAACTGAAACGTATCACCATTATGTTGGACATTGGTCCTATTAGTGTTGAGTAGGACATACAAGAGGCGCTACATTTGTCCCGGACCTGACGTCAAATTAGCGTCTTGTGTTAACGCAAGAGGTATGGAGTGTCGTAGTATTGAAATAATCGGTATTCCGTATGTAATATATACGGCCACCACTACACTGAAAGTACTGAAAGGTGCGTTCGGATTTAACATAGGCAGCACTATCAGTAAAATCGGACGCGCAATTACCAGTAAAACCAGCGTCAGTACTGCTAGTATGGTCAGCTCATTTCCGAACACACTAAGTTGCAACAAATTTCAAATAGAAAACGATTAACCATATTATCCCGAATATTATAAAAAATTACCATGACTATTTTTCGGGTTTTTCAAATTTCGATCGATTAATTTCTTATTGAGTACAAAATGTGAACTTTTGATGTCTTCCAACTTAGGTTTAAAACTTTTGCTGCTATAGTTTGTAACTGAAATATTTTAATTGATAAATCATTAATTTATTTGATACTAGCTGATGCCCGCGACTTCGTTCGCGTGGGGTTCACTTTAAGCTGAGCTTTTGAGCAAGCTTTCTTCAAATGACATATCCTCCTCCACCCTCTGTACTTGGTGATTTCTTTTGGGAAAGAGATATCAAATTAGTCATTGACGGTTGCTTTTGCATCATGTTATCGACATGTTTAATGGTGGTTGAGATTGGGGTTCGAAGGATGATTTGATATTCAATAGTTGAAATAATTAACCTGACCTTAAAGAAACATTAGGGAAATTCATATTAATTAAATTTTCAATACATTTTCTGTCTTAAATAGATGCGTGCGTTCATTTAATTGGTTATTCTCATTTTCGGACATTTTTTTTAATTCCCGGGATTCCTGCCCGGGTTTCCGGTGCTAAATGCGGAAACCTCTAAGATACGGAAGCAAAAAAGCAATGTCGAATAATCGTAATTCTTTTAAGAGAAAGGATTGATGAAAAGGTGAAATAAATGATCTCATAAGAAATACTTTTTCATATATTATTTCAATAATACATTTTCTATTTTTTTTATAATATAGTTCTTTCAAAAAATAAATAAATAAATACAAAAAAATATTTCTTTCATTTCAACTTCAGATTCGAACTCGCATCAAAAGCTACGCTATGGGACTGCATATCCACTATTCTATCCACTATTCTACGAATACATATTGCAAATGGCGAAATAATCAAACTATTTCATTTACATATCAGACTGTGATTGACATCTGACAATTCGAAAAAGTTCAACGCGAGTCAGTTTGCATTGAAATTTGGCGATATGGTGCCTTTAAAATAATATTTAAATGATGATAACTTTTCTTTCCGATAACCAATTTCGATGAAACAAAGCCTATATGTTACCCCGGGCTTTCCTTAATATATTTGTGTAAATTGCATTAAAATCGGTTCAGTATCTTCGGAGATTAGCGTGAACAAACAGACAGACAGACAGACAGACAGACAGACAAGAATCTTAAAAATTGCATTTATGCATTCTGCTACCCTTCTTTTATCACCCCTCTTAATTTCTGGTAAAAATATTTAGTGAAGCGTAATTTCGATCCTACTCTTTTATTATATGTATAGATATATAGATAAAAATGGATATTAGGGAGTTGGACTAAATACGCAAGACACACCATATCTTCTTTTCACACATACATGACACACCAAACATTCTTATTCGATGATGGATCACAAGCTAAGTCTTATATGAGAAACCAAAACCATTTCCAAATTTATTTTTTCTTTATGAATTTAATATAAGTAAATAATTGAAATATTTTAATTGATAGGGCATGAGGCATTTCTATTCTTGTTTTACTTGTCTTTATAGATAAGTAAGTAGTTGGAATAGCCTTCCCACTTCTGTAACCTTTATCTTCACATCCTCTACACTATTTGACCTATAATAAAAAATATTTAACCAATTGGTAGTTACTAAATCCATATAAATATTACTCACTATTGGATTTTATGTTAAAAGGAGATTTTATATTTTTCACAAACTTATTTCGCTGGTTGTTTGTAATCGACTCACGAGACGATGTATTCGAATTTACGTCTGTAAATTAAAAATACAATGGTGATATTAGCACATAAAAACATCGCATGTGAAAATCATAATTCCTGACATTAGAGTAAAGGAGATAGTCTGTTCCCATTCTAGATTAGAATATCAGTGCCGTAGCATAGGTAACTAGCACCCAGCCCGCCTAGCATGACCATCAAGAGATATCTCGCGGACGAGTGAAGACAAACTAAGATAAAATATCTCGACATCGACAACTTTGATAGACAAGTTGAATACATATCTTGATCAAATTAAGTGTGTCATGTTAGACCCGGAAGACAAAGAAATAAATAATTAATCGATTAAAACACGTGAAAACGGTCGACAAAATTTTATCGTGGTTGTCATACTAGGCCGGGTGAAGAGAAACTCTGTCTTTACGGTGAAGTATTAACAACAACAAAAAAAATGCTGCCCCGCCAAAGTACACAAATCCATATTTCTAAGAAATTATTTCTACAATAATCGATCTTCAATGATGAAATATGGCGCAATTGTTCATGTTTAAAGTATTATGTATGTATGTATCTAGGTTTATATCACTTCTATGACTACTGCATTGAATTGCATAGTATCAAGAAAGTACAGCTTGTTGCCGCTCTCTTTAAACCTAAAAAAAAATAGTCTTAGGACAGAATATGTGATGCTCCGATGGTACCAAATTACGACACAAAAGAACTAAAGACATAAACTTACCAAGAGTAGATTTAATATTATCTTTGCTTTCAGTACTTTTGATAACTGACGTTTTTGGGATTTCTTTTGCATTTAGTGAATTGGCACCTGAAAAAAAACACCGATTTTGATGAATTGCAGTATTGGAAAATTTATTTAACATGACATCGTAGATTCAAGCAGACTGAAACCTTGACTAATACATACTTCTGTTGTAAAATTATTTATTACTAGCAGCGAAACCCGGCGTTGCTCGGGTTAAAATACATCGTTGATACATCATTGAGGATCAATTTTAGCGATTGCACACATTTTGGAACTTTCTAGATCTTTTCAGAAGCTTTTTAAAACATTCTAAATCGATTACAACAATTGAAACCATTTTAAAACTTTCTAGATCATTTCAGAAATTTTTAGAATTTTCTAGATCATTTCGGATCAATTTTAGCGATTGCACACTTTTTGGAACTTTTTAGATCATTTCCGAGATTTTCAGAATTTTACGGAAGATTACATTAGTTAGAAAAGGACAGATAGGTATATATTATTCCACATTTTTGCCACCCACAACCACCCACTTCCACCCACCCCGACCAAACTCCCTTATGCACACCTAGAGACCAAGGGGTATTTGCCATCTCAAGTAGGTAGGGAAGTTGATCAAAGTAGCGTATGATAGAAAAAACCGTGGACACACGTACGAACATTAGCATTTTATATAATATATTAAGATTAAGAGTAATTACCTGTCATATTCCTGATACTGTTATTAACTTTGTTTTGACATGTATAACTTCTTGTTCCTATAAAAAAGGAAATTCTCAATGATTACGATTAGGGGCTTATTCACACTCATATTCACGAGAGAATGACTTTGTCTTCAAGCGTTAGGAACGCCTGAAATAATATTGCTTTAATGGATTATGTTCAGTAGGTATATAAATAATTAAAAATATTCATTATCACAAGATTTTGTAAAACATCAACAGATGAGTATGAGGTTCACTTGATGGTAGGTAAACGTCAGGCACAGAGCATTAGTCAATTATGCGTTGTCGCCCAATTTTTACTTCGAGCATTCGGTTTAATAATTTTATGAACGGTGGTTCGTAACCCGGTCGGCATTTTGAAAATTCCTACCTCTCGTTTAAATCCCGAAATGACCATACGTACAGAAAATTATAAGCATATCATCCCAGCGGGATCCGAATCCATCGGAAGGAACGGTACGTCCATCCTCAAGATATTTTACAGATTAGGTGACAACATATTTCAAGTAATGCATGCCTTGCTAAAACGTTTTGCCATGAAAGTGTATAATTACCTACAGCTAATATAAAAATAATACACCATTCTTATTGGATGGATTTTAATTCGTAACTCCTTCTTTCAGAATTGTATCGACATTAACTAATGTTTTCTATACTAATATAACGAGGAAGGCTTTGTTTGTTACGATTTAACTGAAAAAGTACTTGACTTATTTTAAAAATTATTTTTTCCTTTCTTTTAATTTCACAAATATAAAGCTACAATATCAGCGAGTAACATAAGCTATTTTTTTTTTCTTAGTACATCTACATTGCACCCGTGCGAAGCCGGGGCGGATCGCTAGTTAGTTATAAAAACTATTCTGCATAGGTTTACTGACTTATAGGCCTCCTGTCCACAGAGGTTTGTCGTGGAGGCATTGAACCACTTCTTGCACCGGGTGCGGGTGGCCTTGATTTGATAGCTAAGAGGGTAAATTATATAATATAAATTATAAACACCATAAACTTATACGTTCTATTATTCAAATACATAGTTTTGACATTTTACTTCATAAAACAATTCGGCTGCACAAATTAAAAACACTGAATATGCCATATCAATAAAAAATAGGTTTTTGAATTTTTGGACATTCCGTGTAATTTTTTATCTTAATCAAAGACTCTTATTTTTTTACGAACATTTATTCTAATGTTTTCAATAGTGGAAAACACAGAATATCCAAACATCATTCAAATAAACCAAATTAAAACAATGATTATCACGCTGACAAAATGAAAACACTGAATATACTTGGATATTCAGTGTTTTATGCTAGTTAATTTCAAAAGTAAGCACCCACAGGTGACCTCAAAAGAAACCTATTATTATTTATTATTACCAATGTACTCTGTGATTATTACCTATATACAAATGTGTTAAAAGATCTTGAAATTTCGTTAAAAACACTTAAATGTGACATATGTGTAAAGTAAAAGTAAAATTAGAAGCATTTAATATGTATTTTTTATTGACGTTCATAAGTGTACATTGTGTTACCTAAATGAATAAATGATTTTTGAATTTGAATTTGTGCTGATTGTGCAGTAGGGTGATTCAAAAAATCTTTTTAATTTTTTTTTTAACTGATACCTTCTCAAATGTTTTTATTTGATATAAAAAAAAATCTCACTAAACCCGAGCCCTATAGCTCAACTCTAAGGGGTCGCTATTGTTTTTTTAGTTTCCCATTTAATTAACATGGGAAAAATCGTTTTTTTGTTTTAAATTGAATTTACACATAATTAACGCAATTTTTTATAAAAAACGATTTATAGCCTTAAAGTAGAGTCTTCGAGCTTTACAAAACTCTATTACAAATTACGATTATCTTTACATAAAGACTAATTACAGCTATTTAAAAATTACTAAATTTCGAAAAATATAGATTTTTTACTATTGTGCAGTGTATGAAAGAAATAAATACGACTATGGGGAAAAAGGAGAAGTTATCGCAGATGATATAACTGAAAAGAATGAGACACATAAAGCAAAAGTATCCGACGCAATCGATGAATATAAGGATTAGGTATTCTAAAGCTGAAGAAAATAATCAGTTAAAATAATATTTCCTATGGACTTATTGATTTCACACATGCCTTAAGTCAAAGAATCTTTTTTTGTTAGTTGCTTAATTGCTGTTAACGATTGCTCAGATGGAATACTTGGAAAAAATAAAGAAAAATGAAGTAATTATATCCGTGATTTAATTGAAATTATAGAAAGAACATCAAAATTGTCCCTTTTTAGGAATTTCTTAATTGGCAGAAGAAAAGCGTCAACGACGATTTGAAAGACTTCGCTTTAAGAAATGTTGTCGTGTATTTAAAAGCTGTTTACGACAACTTAAATTCAATGAAAGATTTTCCGACGTAGAATACAAATAGTTACTTTTTTACTAAGACGCCATATCTTTATAATATGATATTAGTATTAGACGACGGGGTATTAATCCTATAAAAAAAAGAAACATTATTATCGATAAGCTTTGCAAATTGATGCGTAATAACAGAACCACATTTTGGCATACTATGGTGGAAAGTAATAATGTCTTCGATTTGGTGACTGTTGGTCAAGTAAATCAAGATGAAGATAATATTTTTTATAAATTTCTTTAAGATTATAAACATTGTGTTTATTAAAATAAAACTGGATAATCGTTTAATTTGATGTGGTCTTATTAAGTTTATTCTAAACTTTTAACTTACCAAAACCATTTTAAAACACTGAATAGTACTATTCTGTGTTTTTAAACTGTTTTATGCAGTATAAAATTTCTTAATTACCATTGTTTTATGAACAGTTGTATTTTTTATTAGATTTTTGTAACACTTTGCTGACGATACATATCTACCATAATAGTAGAGCCTATTTATCACATATTAATTAACAGACATATTAAAAATATTTCTATATTGTCATTTGTTTTTGCAATTTTACAAAACACGCTCTACTGTAAAAATAAGAAAATGGTTGATTCTGTGTTTTTAATTTGTGCAGCCGAATTATATATGTTAAGCACATATCGTATGCGATTAGTACCGAAGCATTTATCCTAAGAAACTGTAATAATGAATTCTTGGCTAAAACATTAAGTTAAACAAAACAAGTCATTTTGTTTAAACTCTAGGCGAGTTAAGGACCTATGAGGCTCACCTCAATAAAACAGGGTATGAGGTGAGTTGAAACTGTAGACTTTTACAAACAATAATAAATCTAAAGGTATTTTTTAAATAAAATACTTTAGGTATATCGGATTTCCATGTGATTATATTGTATTTTTCAAACTTGTTCAATATATACATAACATGGTACGTCTTATACGTGATGCAAAATATAAGCACAATAAATTCTAGGACACTCACAAGAATTAAACGCGATGATCGGAATATTTCTCGTCCCCATTCTCGAAGTCGGGCCAGTCAAGCCACGTGTCTTATCCCTACACGTCGTTGTCTTATTGGCTGTCCAAAACAAATAACTAACTGCGATTATTGTTATCAGAAACTGCCATTGTAAGTGTGACAAGCATGTGACGATGTGATGGAGCCTCCATAACAGTATGTGAGCGGAAATGCTGATTATTATGTCTATTACTGAAATAGAATTATTTGAAATGTATTTCTACAATCGTGTTTACTTGACCTAATCTTTCACCTAGTAAAAAGCACCATGCTCGCCCATAATGATTACAGTTGGGCGTTTAAATTTATTTTTTCTAGGGGAAAAACGCATTTTGTTAATTATTTTATATACGTTTCGTTTGATTTATAACAAACGTGGTTACGAAAAGTTAGGCATTTTCAGAAGACCAATCGTGACGCTTGACAGTATTGTATTAAATATGCCACAGCACCATCTCTGATATAAATACCACATTTTTACCAATATAGCATGTAATGTGCACATTATGCATGCAACATTCAAGCGATAAATAAAAACATCGAGATGAACCCAATAAATTATAGTCTTCTAGTTATTTATTATTATCTATACTGTTAAACAAGTATAATATATTCAATTCACTCTAATAACATAGCTAAGTATGGGTGTGTATTCAAAGTAATCATTTCAATTTCATTAATTTATACATACAAATATTAAGAAACTAAATTACTCACGTAAAGTACTCATATGGCTCGGATCTCGTTGAGCTTTTGATGTGTTGGCTGGTCTGTTTTCCGCTTAAAAAAATACTAACACAAGTAAATAAATGTGCACGCATAGATTTTAGATAAAAAAAAAGTATCCGGCATAAAGGACATTTGTATTGGTCATTTTCTGGTAGTCTCGCAGTGAAGCTTTGGTGATGTGATGTTTGTTCTTGTTACTGTACTATTATATCGCTCGCCAGGTTATAACTGTTGGCTATGCGATTTTATTACTGGACCAACTTATATTGGCTTATTAAATCATGAGAAGTCTCATTCTATATCATGAAATGAAACAGATAGTTGTGACTTGTGCAATCAGAGTAATCAATTAGTTGAATAGAGGAAGAAGAAAATGAGAATTTACCTAAGGACAAAATCGGACCTTACCTTTCCACGATAATATCGGTGATCGAGATCGGTAAACTGGTTTCGTAGATGTTCTGCTATCTGCAACTAATTAAGATTGATTAACAGGTTAACAAAGCCACATTCAAACCCTCTGGGGAACGAATCATGAAAAATCTACAATACCTTTGTACTGGAAGCAACGACTGTGTAAGGATTTTCATGAATCGAGTGAAAAGATATACGAATGCCCACCATTTTTAAAAGCGGACTTTTATAAAAATAATTTTTTCTGCAATCAACGCAGTGAAAACTACACTTTTTTATTAGTGTACAGTAACAAAATATGTTGTAACCTACGAATATTGTTATTTTATTGTGATAAAATAATAATATTCGTAGCTAAAATGGCTAGGTTCTTACTGATGTACTAACTAACCACTTTAAGACAGAACTTCGAAAATAGAATAAATATTAGCAAAAAAATAACCTACTCGAAGAAGAAGCTGGGCGAACATTCCTTTTGATTATTAGCCTTTTATTCATCGGCGTGACTAATGGTTTTCCATAACCCCCCGATGTCTCTGTAATTACCGATAACAGATATTTCAATATAGTCATAATACATATTATAGCCTCATATTTTAAAAATATGTAACTTGCTTATGATAAATACTTAGATACTGTAATATCGAAAGTATATTCATTGAAATAAAAAAGCTGCTTATATTTTCGTAACTATACGATCAAGTTCCTATCGACACTTTGAAACTACTTTACGAACTAGAATAATGTAATCGGAATGTTTAAGTTCCATTTCAATAGTTTTTTTTTTAAATAACGCGAAGCTACCAAACTAAATAAAAATTTAATCACCTGCATCAGACAATGTATCATTACTAGTGTTGCCTTTGATATTATATCTGTGTAGTTTCAATTCTGACATTGGTACTTCAGCTGATTTCTGGGGAACGTTGCTTGGACAATTCAAACTTTTTGATCGAGCTAAAAAAAATTAAGTACTATTTTCACATGCAATATTTCTACAGATCGTAGGATATATAACCTCAACATTATGTTTTCGATTAGCAATGTTTTAGACGGGGGTCCTTAGCAGATAACTAAGCGGTGAAATGGACGCTGTTAAGGGGGCGTCCATAAATTACGTGAGGTGTTTTTTTAAATTTTCTGTATGGTGAGATGTCGTGAGATTTTATTCAACCCCCTCCCCCATCCCCCAATCTCACGTGAGATTTTTCAAAATGCCGAGACCCCCCCTGTCTCCAACGTAAGATTAGATGAGATTTGACTCGACCCCCTCCCTCCCTTAAACACCTCACGTAATTTGTGGACGCCCCCTAAGCAATACAGTGTCAACCCACAAAATTATAAAAATGTAAATGTTGATACCAATCGCTTCCTTATGAGCTAGAGTACATATTTCAAAACAGATATACCTATATATATAGATGTATATCGATTAAATCGTTTTAATAGCAAAAATACTTGTGGGCACGATGTTTAAAATATTTAACAATAATGCACTAAATTCAATTACTTTGATTGCTACCAAGAAAAACGATATATATTTAGTCTAATAATAATAATTACAAAACATCTATTATTTTTGTTATTTCTTAAAATAAATTTTATAAAACCTGATTAAAACTTCAAAGTCAATTTTCTCAAAATGGCAACCATGTGGGATGACACTGTATTGCTTAACAGCGTCCAAAATATAGATTGAGCATTTCGGCCATTGACATAGTATTAGTTGATCGAAGATTTCGGCTTCAACAGTTGGGTTAGTGAAAATAAAAGAGGTCGACAACGCATCTGTTATGCACCATCAACATATAGTCATTTATTTATATAAACGTTGGTTAGAGTAGTTGAAGCGGAAGGTGTCTGCATATTCCTTATTAGGAAGTAGACGTATGAAGGAATATACGTATTATGTAATGTTTAAATGTGTTAGAATATTATTTACGCAATTCCTTAGATACTTACTTTTGACAATGCGTCCAATAGTTGGTTTTGTATCAACCTTATCCTTCTCTACTGATATTTTAGGGGTTTTGGATGGAACACTTGCTGACCGATCTATGATAAATAATATTGATATAGAACAGCTAAACAGTACGTTGGAGGCTTATTACGGAATTCTAGATGTAACTGTAGCGACATCTATAATCCGCTACAAGAATCAATACAAAGACGTCTAATCCTGAATCGCGCTATCAAAGTTTCTGTGCGCGCTAAGTATATATACAACATCTCGACATCAACCACTGGGGCCTTAGGGCCGGCCAGTCAGTGGTTCGACTGGTCGAGGATCCTGCCTTTAGGTTGGAGGAAGACCACACCTCCCTTCCTCCACATAACAAACACAGAATACTGTATTTTCCTAATATTATAAATATCTTAAGTCCTGACGTAACAAGTGGGACTTACAGAAGTACATTTTAGTAAGCACTTACGCGAAACATTGCTTTGTTTTCTTTGTGGCGAATGTGGTGCGCTGCCACTCGTTGGAGTACCTTATGAACATTGAACACGTTATAACTCTAAATATTATCCTATCCTAACAGAATGTCTAATCTATATCCCTGTATTTTCCTGAGACTTCTAGAGGTATTAAAACTCCTGCCGGCCTAGCATGACCGCCACGAGATATGTCGCGGACGAGAGAAGACAAACTAAGATGTAAGATATGGAGATATATTATATCTCGACATCGACAATTTTGATAGAAAACATATCTCGATCGACAAATATATTTATTTTTGATATTAAAAAGCGAGTTTTAAGTGTAATTGTCATGTTAGACCCGAAAGAAATAGAGCGATAATCGAATAAACTCGAGAAAACGATCGACAAAATTTTGTCGCGGTTGTCATGCTGGCCATGCTGTCATGGGAAGCCGTTACAAACATGCTCAAAAGTTATAGAACATCGATCAGTGCTAATTTTAACTTCTTTTTTTTATATTTCTAGTGCTTACTGATAACCGAGAAGTAAATTACTCTTACTAGATAATCTTGGTGTCATGGTGCGGCGCGGTGGGGAACATGACTTGCTGCGACAAGTGGAACTCACCACGTCGCTAACTGTTGTACAATTACTTTGTTTTCTTAATCCTGAAAAAAATTAGTACATTCGGAGCTCTATACTTTACTAGTAAATTGTATTTGTATAATTACCGAAATAGACACCGCTTTAATGACACACTGTCGATCAAGTAGTCAATTCCTTCATTTTCTAAGCAACTACAGCCCGCCTAGCATGACCATCAAGAGATATCGATACGTTGTTTGATAATTACTCATTGGATTAAATACTTAGAATGCATCCGATTCCCACTGAATCCGACATATTTATTCATAGAACCATATGCTATTACTACTCGAAATAGCCAAAACTACTAGTTACTTGGGAGTATAAAAGTAGTGGAGATGTATTGAATGACCATACACAATCAAACCACATAAGATAGCGTGTTTCATCTATATATATAAAAGAGATTCCCACCTATATAGTCACTCATCACGATATCTCTGGAACCATAAGGCGTAGCGACTTGAAATATGGTAGGAATATTCCTTTCGCCGAGTAGAGGTCAGCTAAGAACGGATTTTACGAAATTCAACCCACAAGGGGGGTTGCGGGGGCAATTGCTAGTATTCCATATTTGAATTTCCGAAGTAAAAATAAAAGTGGGTAAAATATCTGGTCGTTCCGTTAACGTGTCACCATGACAAATTTCATCCTGATTGATTTATCCGTGACTCCTACCCCTCCTAAATACAAAATACTGTCCTACATTTAAAAACAAGTCTTACGAGATGCATGGCTTTCTTTGTATTTAGCTTTTTCCTCAACAGATGGCGGCTCCTGACTTTGAGCTCGACTTTTACTTGAAGTACCTGCAAATTTTATTCCTGAATCCTCTTCATAATAACAACAGCTATGTGGATTTCTGAACGTATTTTCAAAATATTAATTTACCTGTCTATGTTCTAAGGTTTCTATAATAATTAAAAAAAAAATATTGTTATTGAATTTATTTTTGAAATCAATTGACTTTTCCAATTTATATAATACTAACAACACGCCCCTGTGCAATGTAGGTGTGTACTTTCTATTGGTGAAATAATTTTTAAAATCGGTCGAGTAGTATTTGAGTTAAAGCGTAACAAACATACAAATATTTCCACTTTATAATATTAGTATACACTATATAAATACAATGAATGATACTGAAACAACTATTACATGTTTAAATACTTTATTAAGCATATTATACACAACAGTTCAAACTTAACAGCATACTTTACAAGTATCAACTCTATTCACTTTCCAAGTGCGACACAAGTTTTTCTAATCAATAGCAAAATTAGAATAATTTACAAAAAATACAAGGCACTGTAAAATAAATGAAATTCCCAGCATTAACTACAGCTAACTTTATTGTCTATTACCATTTCTTCTACATTGCTATCTAACTCTATACTTTTACGTTTCTGTGAGTCTATGGTCGCGGAGTCTTGTCTATGTTCAGTCATTTCCGTAATGTCTTTGGCTACATCTTGTCTATGCTCAGTCGAGTCCTTTACATATTTAGCTACATCCTGTCTATGGTCAGTCGCGTTCGTAGAGAAGTTCCGTACAATACCGGAAGTGGGTAAGTCCGGAATGGAGGTATTTCTCTCCTTCTGTCGTGCTCTATGGGCCGCCTTGAGTTCCAGTTCAACGCAGTGCTCTGCAAACATGAGCTGTAGCGGCGCGTACATATGCGGTAATAGTTCTAAGTCGCTCATAGTTATCTGAAAATAAAACAAGACTATTAGAAAGCCAAATATATTTTTTGGGCTCGTTGGCGCGTTCGGTAGAACACCTGCCGTGCGCATAGATGGGTCGTGGGTTCGAATCCCAACGGGACGACATGTTTATCATTTTCTGTAAGCATGTTTTCCCCACGTTTGGTAACTTCGGGCATTGATCGGCTGGGAGGAATATCTAAATTGCGACCGGATAACGAACCACCGTTCATAGATGGAAAAAACGTGAAGTGCACATTGCGCGTTTCGGTTTCAGTCTATGGCTTTCCGAATGCTCGAAGTAAAGATTAAGTCGACAGCGCATCATTGACTCATGTTCTGTGGCTGAAGTATCACCTACCATCAAGTGAACCTCATGCTTGTCTGTCGATATCTGACATAAAAATATTGAAGATTAATTAGTTTATTAGAATCTTGAAGCCTAATTCAGGTTTCGACTTTTCGTTTTGTAATTGTTAAATTTATTTAGCGGTATAATTAAATGCAATGTTGTCAAAAACCTTTAGGCCGAAATCAGGGGCGTAGCTTACCCTTGATGGCTTAAAATTTTGTGGGGCTCCCTTTCTACCTATGGCGAAGCCCTAATGAAAGGTAAATTTTCGCTTACACGGGTTCAGGGCCCCTGTAGCTAAGGGGCTCCGTATCTTTGATACGGCTGATACAGTAACAGCTTCGCCCCTAGTCGAAATACATAGGAATACATAATTGTGTTTAAGAGCAAAAAAAACCCAGAAAAGCGTCTATAATGTCCACCTTAAAACAAGGACTGAATACCGGTTAATTTACGATGGGAGTTATACCGGTATAATAAAGGTTTTTGTTAGTATTCTTTCGTTTTTATTCATATTAACTGAAAAAAATTACTATGGTAAGTTTAGTGTGTATTACTCTTTAAAACATGGTATCTCAGTCAGACACACACTATTAACACCGGTTAATTTTTGTTTTCCACTGAAACCGTTCAGTCCCTGCCTTAATATAGTTAAAAACCCACCTGCATATTATCAAACGCTATGCCGACACTCTTGTTATCGTTCAAGATGTGCGCATTGAGCCTCGGCAGTCTCGCATAGCGCTGGCTAAAGTGAGTGAGTACTGTGAATTTAGCGTTCATCTTCCGACCCATTTCGATGGCCTGGGATGTTGTGGAATGCATTTTTACTCGAGCCTCATTGGCCAATTCATCCTCCATGGTCGCTTCGTGAATGAGCAGTGTTGAATTCATACCTGTATTTGAAATAATGAGTTGTATGTAGTAGTGATGTGCTGGATATCCGAATCCGCACCTGTGGATATCCAATGGAGAAGAAAGATAACCGTGACTGTTACTTTTTTGCGGAACTTTTACCTTATTAATTTTCAATACACAGATGAAATTCTATATATAGGTAATTAGGTAGCAATGAAAATCTATTAAATTTCTGAAAATGAAATATTTCGCACCTGTATAATGAAAACTAAATTAATAAATATATTCAACGTCACGCGTATCCACACCGATTGAGTAAAAAGTTGAGATCCGTATTCGGATCCTTATCTACGGATATAAATGTTTAACGATCCAACACATCACTAGTAAGTAGTTGCCATAATGGTTTGCTGAATGTTTTTTTTTCTCTCTCTTTGTCAAATCAATAAAAATTGGGACGGGTTCTTTGGAGTTTTCAGGTCAGACATGTTTAAACACAACCAAGATTTTTCCCTTTTCCTATGTCTGATCACCGGACAACAAACCAGATGAAATCTAGTTAGGACCAACAGATGCCATAGCCATGTATCGTTTATTTTTAGTTATTTATTTGCCAAACCATCTTTTTATCAGTTTCAAACGCGTTTTATCATCAGTCTACGAATTTTCGAATGATCAAAGTAACCAATCATGTGAACCTCACACTTGTCTGCCTATATTGTAACAAATCTTTATTTTAGAAAACTGACAATTCGCGGAAAATGTATATGGATACAGAAATAATGATTAATAAACGTATGCAAACTATTTTAGAACGTAAATACCGTAATACCGTAAATATAGTATTGCCCAAATAAGTAATTTTCATTGCTTTACAATTTCGTTAAGAGAAAATAGTTTAGTTACTTCCTAGGTTTTGTTTATTTGGATACATATCAAAGCATTAACTTTTTGATTTAGCTGAATACCTCCCCCCTCTGAACATAGACCGAAATTTCAGTATTTAGATAGATAGATAGATATCAACTTTATTTGCCACCTTAAACCCATAAAACAAACAAAACTAACAAAAAATACAATTAGATTATCAATTATGTAAAGTGTAAACTATAATAAAAGTGATGGCAAATAGGACCCCTCATCAGCAAAGCAGCGACTAATGTCGCTACACTGATTTTCAGAGGAGATCCTGCGGCTGTGAGGACTTACGGACTTATAAATAAACGTTATATTATGTTAATATTACTTTTACATTATTATATGTTAATATAATAATGTAAAAGTAAATACTAATAATAATGAATCAAAAATAAATAAGTAATAATATTTCTAGTGTTAATGTCTACTTACCGATCTTAGCCAACTCATCACATGGTATTGTATCACCCGAGTAGGTGATCTTGTGGTCCGTATTCACGTGAACCGCAACACCAAAGGCGTTCGGGCAATGCGCCACCTTACACGCGACCACCCTCTCTACGCCCACACTTAGCAGCACGGCAGATGTCACGTCTGTATTCGTTGAGTCTGCTAGTTTATCTTCTAACTGAAAAACAGAGCATTTAGTAAGTATCCGACTCGAAGGACCAAAATTCTAAAGTACGTTCAACTTTTAAATAAAATCATTTTTACCTTAAAAATAAAATACTGTATACCGGATTAAAACGCGATTTAATATTTATATTGTTTAAATTATTTATCCCGACGTTTCGGATGCTTTTCAGCAACCGTGGTCGCGGGGAGACAGCCTCCTCCAGTATTTTATTTAAATGTGTGATACTCGCGTTAATAAAAGACAATATTATCATTTTTACCTAATAATAAATCGCCTTTTCATCCGGTAAACGTGATTTTATTAAAAAAAATTACTCATTTTAATAAAAGACAATATTAAATGTAACTTTTCAAAACTTTTGACGGGCTCGTTGGCGCGTTCGGTAGAACACCTGCCGTGCGCATAGATGGGTCGTGGGTTCGAATCCCACCGGGGCCACATGTTTATAATTTTCTATAAGGTTTCCTCACGTCTGGTAACTTCGGGCATTGATCGGGTGGGAGGAATATCTAAATTCCGGCCGGGTAACGAACCATCGTTCATAGATGGAAAAACCGTGAAGTGCATATTGCGCGTTTCGGTTTCAATCTATGGATTTCCGAATGCTCGAAGTAAAAATTAGGTCGTCAGCGCATCATTGACTGATGTTCTGTGGCTGAGGTATCACCTACCATCAAGTGAACCTCATGCTCGTCTGTCGATATCTGACATAATAAAAACTCAATATGAGTTTGTAATGTATTGTAGCACAAATAACGCAACTATGAAAGGTATTTACCAAATTCTGATTTGGTATGAGGGTGAAGTCATTCCGAATGCTCTCAAACTGTTGATCGTACTTGGAAAGCCAGGTCACTATCTGCCCCGGGGCTAGGAGGTACAAGGGCCGCGATGTCTCTGTAGTCGAGTTTTCTTCAAGAGCCTGCCGTCGCGCTTGAAGAACACCTATAAGACCTGAAAGATGGAAAAAGATTAATGAATAAATAATTATTTAGTTTATCAAAGTAATATTTAACTAATATTAATTACTAGCGGACGCTTTAGACGTCGTCCTGCCAAAATATTAGCTTCCAAATAAATAAATCTAGTTTTGAATGTGCTATTTTCGCATTTCTATTATATAGATTTGCAGCGGACATCAATTATTACAAATAAGCGTGCTTGAATTGAGCTGTCAAAAGGGAATATGCATATATTTTTGTCTGGTAGCTTACATCGCTATATCGCGCATATTATAATAGAAAAAAAATATTCAACGCCAAAAAAAATGGGTTTATATTAAAGATGAGACGTATTTACGCTACCAGGTTTTAAAACCAGGGCTTTGCTTGGAAGTAAGGCGCCGTGGTGCAAGCGGGAAAAACTTGCAAGTAAATAATATAGGAAAACTATCCGTAAAAATACAAATAATGAGCACAATCGCATCTGCAAAAAATACTATAAAGTATAAAATACTTGCATAGGAAAACGATAAGTATTTTTTACTATAGCGAGTTCGGAGCTCGATGAAAGTATTATGAAACCTGTTTTTTTTACGGACTCGTACTTGGAAGCCCCGGTATCGAATTTTGCAAGTATATCTCATCGCTAGTTTATATTACGCACTCGGTAGCATAGACATTTTCGTCATATTCGCTCTGACCAATGGCGTGGCTATTAAAATATTTGAATTTTCCACAGTTCTTTTGTTAAAGAATTATTTAAAAATTAATTTCCTTGCTCAAAACTAAAATGTAATAAAAATATTTGTGTAAGCGTAATTCTGAAGTAATAGTTTATTTAAAAAAATGTTTAACCCTCTTTGGAATCACATGCATATTCCCTAATGTGGAAAATGTCCTTCCGAAACTAATTTATTTTAAAAATAAATTTTCTACATATATAGTTATAAGAATTCTGAATCACGCTAACAAAGTTTCGCCAATCAATGAGTATATATCAACTCTTCGACATCGAGCACTGGGTTCTTACGACCAGTCAGTGGTTAAAGTGGTCGAGGATCCTCCTTATAGGACTACCCCGATGCAGTGGGTGCGTAAACTGCATTTCGCCTCGTTAATAAAAAAAAAATAAGAATAATAAAAAAAAGGATGAATCTCTTCTTAAATAACATACCTATGTGATGATCAGCGTGGAGATGAGACACGAATATGGCCTTCAGAGTTCTCAGGAAGGCGTTCACCCGCTTCGGTCCGTAGAACCTCACGAGTTGACTGAAGGTGCCTTCCCCGCAGTCTAGTAGCATTGAACTGTTTTCGCTGCGAGACAAAAATGGCTAAAGGTGATACCGTGGCAGTTGACACTGATTATTATTGGTTTTAAAAGCGATCTGACTAGAAAATAATTTTCTTATTTATTAAAACATATATATGTACTTCATGTCTTGCATAGTATCAAAGAACATAGATGTACGTAGAAGAACAGGCTCATACAAACTTTTGGCACAGAAAAAGTGTTCTTCTTTTGACCTGTAGAGCGCGTGGCAATGTATCGGTGTAACACACACATCTAAGCATGAAAACGTGCTGATTTGTATTATATTTAATAATAAATCACCCCGAAAGCTCTCGATTTTTTATCTAACGCCACGCCTTAAAAAGCTCACTGATAAAAAGATACCAATCGCTTAATTACTTCAAGTACATATTTCAAAAGAGATATATATCATTTAAATAGCAAAAATATTGAAAAAACAAGTGGGCACTAAACCATAACATGTTTAGAATATTAAACAATAATGCATTAAATTCTATTACTTTGATTGCTACCAAGAAAAACGATATGCATTAGTGTAATAATAATAATTACAAACAAAATCTATTATTTCTGTTACCTTTTAAAAGAAATTTAATAAAACCTAATTAAAACTTCCAATAAAACCACCTAATAAAAACCAGGTACTGAAACCGGTTAATTTTTATTTTCCGAAATACGTGTCTGACTGAGATACCATGATATTAGTTTTAAAACGTCACACACATTAAACTTACCACAGTATTTTTTTTCAGTAAATATGAATAAAAACGAAAGAATATTAACAAAAACCTTTATTATACCGGCATAACTCCCATAGTAAATTAACCGGTATTCAGTCCCTGCTTCAAACTCAATTTTCTCAAAATGACAACCGTGTGGGTTAACACTGTTTGGTAGCTGAAGGCTACCGAGATGTTTATTGAACGACGGAAGACTTGATACTGATATTTTATTTACAATTTTGAGCCTATATATACTAACAAACCTTATTCTAAAATATTTTAAAAATATAAATTCAATTATTTTATCAGAGAATATTTCGAACGTAATATGAAAATTTGAATATTTGCTTTTATTAAACAGCCAGCGAGCGCTTGTTACGCGCTGTCGCACGGCTGTCACATAGCCGTCACATAGCTGTCGCTACAACTGTATTGCATAACAGCGTCCAAATATACTCACTCAATTTGCAGCACAATTCCGCTGGTGTTCCTGGTCTTGCTGGGTATACACGAGCCGGTCCCGAGGAACACCACTTTGGGGAACTCCCGCGCGTCAGTCTTCGCGTACCGCATGCTGTCCACCAGACGTCGGAACTGTTCCAGACTCGGAACGAACCCGTCCACGTCCATCGTCTCTTGGATGTAGTCTTGGATGTGGAGTTTCGGTTCCGCCGATCTGTTTATATGAACTTTAAGAATAGAATAGATACTTACTTACTTACTTACCAGATAAGGCATTCATAAACGTATTATAAGCTAAAGTATGTTTTGTCTCGCTCTATCGAATATAAAAAGACTAGAGAACGAAAGAAACAAAACATATTTTAACTATACCAAGCTTATAATACCGTACCGTAGCTTATAAGGCCGTTAAAATATTGACTATGTTAATTTAATTAATATTCTAAGAAATAACTTGTCTGGAAGTCCACAATGACGGGCTCGGTAGAACACCTGCCGTGCGCATCGATGGGTCGTGCGTTCGAATCCCACCGGGACGATATGTTTGTAATCATGTCTTCCTCACGTCTGGTAGCTCCGAGCATTGAACTGGTGGAATGAATATCGAAATTCCGACCGGGTAACTAACCACCGTTCATAGATGAAAAGTGCATATTGCGCGTTTCGGTATCAGTCTATGGATTTCCGAATGCTCGAAAAAGTAGGTCGACAGCGCATCATTAACTGATGTTCTGTGGCTGAGGTACCTACCATCGAGTGAACCTCATGCTCGTCTGCCGATATCTAATATAAAAAAGGCTCACCTATCCAACTCCTTCTTGGGCCGCAGGTGAAAGATGGAGAGCGTCCTGGCAGCCATCAGCTCGGGCCGGGCCGCGTCCGGGGAAGGTTCGCCTTCGCCTTGGCCGGCCCCCTCCATGTTTATTATAGTCTGGAACTGCGCCACGGCAATCTAAAAATTAGTTTTATATCTAGACCACCACCGGAACATGCAAATTACAGATCTTCACAAACACTATACATATAATATTAAAAAAAAACCAGCCATGTGCGAGTCGGACTCGCGCACTAAGGGTTCCGTACCATTATCTATAAAAACGAGCAAACATATCAGGCTGGTTATGTAGGAGCCCCCTTAAATATTTATTTTATTCTGTTTTTTTAGTATTTGTTATTATAGCGGCAACAGAAATACATCATCTGTGAAAATTTCAACTGTCCAACTATCACGGTTCATGAGACACAGCCTAGTGATAGACGAACAGACAGACAGGAACCCTAAGTAAAGGGACCGATTTCATAAAAAAAGTAAACCAAACAAAATAATGCAAAATATTTTTAAATGGTTAATAACAATGATACTATATAAAATATGATTGACACATTTTATATGATTTTAAGAAAATATGTATAAAGAAAGCTTCATCTTATTTACTTCTTTAAAAATCAGTGAAACACACATTTTTGTGTCTTGATCAGTGAAACAGACACATTCCTGTGTCTGTTTCTACAGAATTCGAACCCTGAAAACACTGATTGGATCAACTAAAGCCTATCTAATAATAATAAAAATATCCTTTAAAGTTAAAACTAACCTTATTCTTCAACTCCTCCAAGCCCTTTAACCGTATGGGACTGCTAGTCTTGGGCAGTGGGGGGTGAGCGTTCCACACCGCAGGGATGCTCAAATCTTTGAGCAGGGGGAATATATCTGGGTCCAGCAGATGTAGCTTGTGCTGGGTCTTATGTACTGCTTCTGAACCGAGGCAGGAGTTCTGACCGTTTAAGATCAGGTGTTGGGTGTTCGGACCGAACATAGACATGAACGACTGGTACCTATAATCGAGATATTTTATTGTAACATTTAAGCCCGCTCTACACTTAGGGTGCCCGAAATCATCCCTAAGTTATAAGCTTGTTAAGATTAATCATACTATTAGAATTAGGTATTTAATTGCAACCTTTTGTAAATAAAACAGTAAGTCTCATTAAAATACAAAAGCAAAATGGTATATTATATAATGGTACATCATAATTACTCATAATTTTTTTTATTTAGTCGGATATGATTATGATACCAAGTTGTTTTTTGTATTTGAAAGGCTAAACTGACCTATATAATTTACTAATAAAATCCAAAATTTAAAAAACGCATCGTGTTTTCAAAGATAGCAGTCGAAAAATGGTTAATGATGTTAATTTCCCCTAAGAATAAGGTCAAGTTTAAAGTAGAGCGTCATGCAGATGTGACTTTGTTCTACGGACAAGTCGTTATATTAGCCATAGAAAGCGTTCAAACACATTATTATACAAAAAAAACATTGTCTTATCGATTACATCGACAACACTATTAAAATATACAAAAGTGAATCACCGCAAAGCAATGAAAGAAGTGTGGGTATCGCAGAGGACGCTATCCATTGCGGACAATGGTCGCGCATTGCTTTGATTATGCGCATGCATAGCGAGCAGTGTATATTGTTTTTTAGCTTATTTCAATAATATCGTTTGTTTTGAATTTTGTAGTCGTTGCTACATTTTTGTAACTAAGAAACATTTCTTCCTATTTTTGACTTAACAATGTCCTCCTCGGTCGATACTCGAAGTCTGACTTTTGTCCTACAAGTATTAATAGCACATCACGGCATTTATAACAATATTTATCGTAACTCCGTTCCCGACGCACTCTAATCACGAACTACAAGCGTTGTTTTTTTTTTTTTGTATGGAATCTCACTGCTGGCCCTAGTGGCCTCGGCAGCTCAACGCGGACAAGATAGGCGAGCACTGTGGCTCAGCCTTGTTTGGGGTTTTGCTACGACACGCCTAAGGGCGTCTCCTGCGAGACACGTACCTCGGCTTGGGCTGCCGTAGGAGGGGAGGGAGCCTGAAGGGCTGGACGGTAGCTCACTCGTGTGAGGGTTGCGCTGAACAAGGGTCCTCGCATTCGCCGGCGAAGGCGCTGTACGCGGGTCTGAGGTGACACAAGCGTTGAACGCATGAATCGGTTCAAATACGACCGCTTGATCAGATGGACGGCGCGGTTGTTACGCCCACATTACCCTTCCAGCCTTATTTATCTATTCCGTGGGTATGAAACATGTTCATGTTTTACACTTTTTTTATATTAACCCTTGGTTGAGGTCTCTTGTGCAACTTGTTTAAAAATACGCGCATACGCGGGTTGTAGCGTAGGGAGGGGCGAGGGACGCGCGGGCGGAGGGTGCCGGATTAGTGAGATTCTATTATAACTATTATATCAATATTACACGCTCTACCGATCTGTTAAATAAATATATACACAACTCACGTGGGATGGTGGAAGACATCCGGCGGTGTATAGTGAACTATGACAGCGGGGATGTTCTCCGGGGGGTTGGTGCCGTTGTCGAAGTGTGCTGCGAATTCATCCTCCTTTAACCATTTGATGTCGGGCACCTCCAGAACTAGAAAACAAGTATTATCTATACTAATCTTATAATTAAAGAGGAAAGATTTGTTTAATTGTAACTATTCAACCAATTATTTAAAATTCTTTCACCAATAGAAAGCTACATATATATGTATTTGTATAGTACATCTACACTGCACCCGTACGAAGCCCAGTACGAACACGCCCCGTGTTGCTAGTTAATCTATATTTATAAAAACCTCGTGTCGAAACGACTCAACCGATTTTTTTGAAATTTTTATGTATATTTGATAGGTATGAGAATAGGTCGTAAGGTATATTTCATACCGCTATGTGATTAAGGTGTCCCAATCCAGTTTTTTTTTTTTTGATTTGGGATCAAATAAAATTATTTTTAAGCAAAAAACAAAAACCGACTTCAAAACTACAACTACCTGAAAGGAACCACAAACCAAAACATCATCAATTTTTGTTTTTGTTGATTTTCTAAGAAAGTACCTGAACCAATTTCGATAAAAATCATATGGGACCACCTCTGAAATATGCCTTACCAAACCAAACAGAATCATCCAAATCCATCCATAACGCGTAACAAACATACAAAAAAAAAAAAAACAACATACAGACGAATTGAGATCCTCCTCCTTTAAGTCGGTTAAAAATACCTTAAACTCTAAATTGTCCGTGGAAGTGGACACAAATCAACTAGTAATATAATTATTTCCTCATAGCAAGTATCAACTCACCAATAAACACTGGCCCCGGGTCATCGGGTGTCTTCACATCCTTGGACAAGACGAGTCTGCCATCGGGCAACACCACGTCATGCCCGCTCTTCAGCTGACCCAACATTGGCCCCGGCTTCACCCCCATTTCCACGCACTTCTCTAGATCCAGGGTACCTAGACGTTTCTGCAAAAAAAAAATATGTTTTTTTTTTTTTATAATTATCAGTGTCTAATCTGATATTTAAATAGGAAAAGAGTCTTTATCACTTTCAGTACCTACCGTTTCATCAGTGTAGTTTGAATAGGTTTATTTTTGTTTATAGACTAAATGAATAAATGATTTTTGAATTTGAATTTGAATAAAATAAAGCTCTGGTAAATTAATTATTACACATTTTATAGTATACAGACTATTACCTTCAATGTACAAATGTAGGCCACACTACAGTCAGAATTCTTCTGTAAATCATGTAAAACTTTTTCTGTTCTTCTTTTTTCTTTCGACATGGCATCTAAAAGTTAAACAAAAAAAATCGATTTTTAGTTAGTAATATCTCCTGAACTACAGAAACAAATTATATGCTGTAAGAGATTATCAACATACAACAATATTCATCTAGATTAAAAACTATGTGCTAAAAATTGTTTATAACCAACCTTTTTCAAAAGACACTTTTGTCTTTGGTTTTGAATTTTTATTTCCATCATTTATATCACGTCTGTAATAATCTGTGTCATCATGAATGAACTCCTCGAACTCTCGATCTGGGGACGAGTCCAGCTTAGGTTTCTTAGCAGCAGGTTTTATTTCAGACGGAAAGAGGTTTTGCTGTGAGCCTCTAAAATAAATAAAATTGTGTCATCTATATATTCTTAAATCAAACTTCAAGATATTTCCATAGACAATTTTATCAAAATTGATTCAGTAGTTCAGCTGTTACTTTCATATTCATATAATGCTTTACAATTTAAAAATATCTAGCAACACCAACCGCCAGGGCGGCTTTGCATGGGTGCAATGTAGATGTACTATACACAAAAAGAAACCTATGTTACTCATAGATAATGTAGCTTTATATTGGTAAAATATTTTTTTTTAAATCGGTTCAGTAGATCCAGATATTACCCCCTATTACCTCACTAACTTTACCTCTTTATAATATTAGTAGTATATTATATTTTTCTAATCGATATTCAAACAGTTTTCTTCTAACATCTATCCACAGATTAACCATGAACGATGCTCATGGAGTCTATAAAATAGCATTGAAATTGAGAGTATCAGTGTTTCAATAACATGAAAACTTAGTAGTAACTACTTACAGTAAAACATATTTAACAGACATGACATTATCCTCGAAGTCTTCACTAGGGTTGCATTTAGCCATTGTTACATTGAGGTCCTTCATTATAACAAATCTTTTAGTTGCATTGTATAATTCATCCTGAAAAAGAATTACATATTATTATGTTTTAAATTTAGTGTTTAAAGTTTAAAAACCGACTTCAAAACACTTAAGAAAAAAAAAAAATTTAAATATTTCTTGTTGTGAAGTTACAATGTTCTACAAATTAAATTAAATTTCTTAGGTGAAAAACAAGAAAATCAATTAAGCTTAATATTTTTTAAGTTTGATGTTTTTAAATATCTATCAATTTATTTTTGGAGTAAATATATTATGGGATCACCCTGAAGGTAAACCCTATTATGAAATTTTGAAAATCGGCTCAAAATTGACAGAGGTATAGTGTAACAAATGTACATACAAAAAAATACACTTGACTTGAGAACCTCCTCCTTTTTTGTAAGGCAGTTAAAATAAAGAATATATTATTTATTCTTGGCACAGATGAAATATTAAATTTAAATGATGGTTTACTACAATACAGGTGTTCAGTCTTATTGCCCATATAAATATTGGTGTTCAATAACACCTAACACCTGTGCATGTTCCTAAGTTATTTTATCTACACTAATATTATAAAGAGAAGATTTCAAACAACAAAAAACTCAAAAACTGATTTTAAACATTCTTTCACCAATAGAAAGCTATATTAGCAGCGAGTAACATAGGCATTTTCATTTATATACTTGTACAAAGCAAAGGTGTGTTGCTAGTTTATATATGTATTTTGTTAATATTTATTATTATTAGAATATTCAAAGATATTCAAAGATTAACTCATCATAACTTTTTATATTTCAGTTATTTTTTTTAGGAGAAGGAAAATTTTATCACTGCTAAAATATTTTCTGTTCTTTTAATAACTTATAGGCAGCATTATAAATAATTACCAAACCATCGGGACCATGTAATGTGATGTTGGGAATGCCAACATCCTGCAGAGTAAGTGACAGGCCTGGTAAACCTCCCAAATTCTTCCATGTTTTACTTGTGATGAAGATATGATCCAACTTCGATAATTTAACTTTATGCTCATGAGCAAGACGCTGTGTGCACTCTCCACAGTTGAACATATATCTGTAGCAAATAAATAGGTCAAGTTTTATGAAGTATGATGTGTGAATATAACACTATTTATCCAAATAATATGTTATTCTTAATAGTAACTGCTATTCTTCTCACCTTGCCATTGTTTTATTCTTGTGTTCAAGTAAAAAGAATGTTTGCTATAAGTTAAAGAGCAGTATAGTATGTACACAGACATCCTCTAAGGTCCAGTATGCACAAATTTTAAATATTTATTATAACTTTAATAAATAATTCAGGTTATATAATATACATAAAAATATAAATCAAATAAATATCCATTGTCCAATTATCTATTTAACCAGATATAAAATACCATATTTGTTTTTCTGTTTTTTTACCATCTATTAAGCATCTGTACATAAGTAGTGTGTAACTGTGAATGTACATATTTTTATTACAACTACAAGTCTAATGGAAGACTTCATTAAACCTACCAAATATTATAAAATCAATTTATGAAATTTGTAGAATCTATCTACCTTCTTACCGTTTTTGATCTGTGAAAAGATACAACGTACTCGGTGCTCCTCGCGCTCCGGAACCCAGCACCTGAAGATATATGGTGCTAGGTCCATACTTTTCACCCTTTCTTGAGTTCTTTTGACGTTGGCGCTGTACTTCAGCTATTCTAGCAGTGTTTGATTTCGGCATGTTGGCTAGAATATCCAACAGCCGATTACTACTTTTAGTTGAATAATAAGAAGTATCTAAAAATTTACATCTAACTACTTTTGTAAATAAACGGAGTTTACCGCACATGTGTTTAGAGGTTAGTATTTATATCAATCGAGTTTACGAGCATTTCATAAATCTTCTTTCAAAGGTGAGGTTTTCGGTTACTGCACATAATTTTAATTGAATAAAAATGTAACTTTAATTGTATGTAATGTTACATTGGCAGATTTTTAGATTAGGAACAAATATTTTTCACAAAACGTCAAATGTCATTCTTTTTTTGTTTGACATTGACTGATAATTTTTTAATTAATGTAAGAAAAAAATGATGAATATATTATATGTAATATTTTGGAGTTTTAATTTCCTAATGTTTTGATAATTGTACCATAACATTCATTTTAATTTAAAATTTATAAATATTCCTGTATATTACTTTAATGTGCGTTCATTATTGCCATATACAATAACTTTACTAATTTGATTGATTTTTGTATGTAGCAACAGTGAAATCGAAAAATGGCGTTCTGTACAGCTGTGGGTTGCGCAATTTATATGTAAATGATAGTGAAAAACCTTATAATAAATATAATAAACTTCGAATAAAATAATTAGGAAGATTGAAAATGTTATTTTACATGAATTAAACGGCTAGTATAGTGTAGTGCTCTTGTAATTTTAGTTTGTGCCTAACTGTCATGGACCGTCGTCAATTTTTTGTGTTGTGGTGATGTATTGAAATAATAAATAATGAAACGAAAAATTATACGGCTGTGAAAATAATGATAAAATGATGGCTGTGTTATGGGTAGTTTTATTTTGGGCCTCTGTTTGCCTCCGTGCGGCAAGCGGTCTTCCTATACGGCCAACACCGCAGGCCTACCCTCATGGTAAGTAATTTATTAAAATTCTATGAATTTAAATGAAAAATACGTTACCCAAACCATATGTTAAATTTTAAACCAATTTAATATTAAGTTTAGTTCTGAAGAACTAAAACGTAAAAACGTAAGTCAGAAGAACTAAAATTTAAAAACAATCAAGTTCCTGTTACTTTCGTAATGGATTTAAAATATATGAGAACTCGTATATATAATATTAAACATCTAAAAGGGATATTTTGACGCACAATTTTACAAATTTAATGTTTCCAATAAGTAATAGAAATACCTGATATGGACCTATAATTTTATTAACATAAGTAGAGGTTATTAGTCAAGATTTGAACAATACCTTGCAGATTTTGTCATCAACATCTGAACATAATCAGCAATCATTTATATATCAAAAGTATTTATTTATATTTTGTTACAATGACCAAAATCTGATAACAATCACAAAATGTATGTAATAAGACAACTATTTAAGCATTATTCTGAAGTATTAAATAGCTAAGTATTATTTGAAATTTTAATTCATCTTATCAATTTCTGGATATAAATTAATGTAAAATATTTAGTCACCTTAAATTTTTAATGTTCTGTATGTTACATAAGAAAACAGATGACTGATTCTTGATATATTAATGTATAGATAGATCTGGTTTGGGATAAAAGTCAGATTCCATTTTTTATTATAACAGCAATATTATTATATCTATAAAAATACTTTTCTCTAACTATAGTTTACTAACTTATAGCTTTAACTATAGTTAGTGAAAAGTATTTTGTTGATAGACCTGAGGTTAGTATAAAATATACGTATTTTAAGCATATAGCTTTGTACATTTGTGTTGACATGTCTAATGTAATGTGTGTGTGTGTTCTTATTTCTAGAGTCAGGTGGGCAAGAATATGTGGAATGGGGCTCAGAGAATGGTCTGTATGTGTTGCCAGCGCTGGCGTTGGTATTAACAGCTGTTGGACTGTTGTTTGGGTGCACTTGGTGTTATCAGCATAAGGATTGTAAAGTGAGTACATCATTTTTCTTTCATCTGACACATACATATTCCAGAATATACATTTATGGAATATCAAAGTGTTAAGTATAGCATTTAGCTAGTATACTTAACACTTTGATTATCATTTAGCGAAGAAATGTTCTAGCTATGATTTAAAATATATAAATTACGTAGATATTAACAATATTAATCTCCCAAACTGTTCATCATCTGAGTAGCTTAGTATTAGACATGTCGTCGCTGCGCCTGACAAGTTCCATATGTGATTTTTGTATAGTTTTGGGAGACTACGAAAAACGTATTATTAATTCACATACGGAGCTTTTCTTACCGGTCAAAACATATATGGAATTAGTTAAACTCATATCCAGTTCGAATATCACAAAAATGATTTTAGTAACACATAGAGAATAAAACGAAGAGCATTTTTTGTGCGAAAACCAAAAATAAAAAAAAAACACATATGGAATTTGGCAGGCGCAACGACGATGTTCAGGTTTAGGTTTTAGTTTTTTAGGAGAAATGTTATAAAAAATTTAGTTTTATTAGCCTCTAAGAAAATACTCTGTGTAATAGTAATGTATCTACACCATATCAATTATACTTTAACGTGAAGGTACATTTATAAAGCTGGTGTGAGTGGAAGATTCGAGAGTGGTGTGAGTGGAGTGACCTAGACGAACATACCTTGATCAGATCAGAGATGTTGTTCAAAAGGTCAAAAGTACTCAAAATCGATGAGCAGGAATGAAAGCTTTGATGAGAGTTGTATGCATGGATCGACGCATGGAATTCCGTGATCTCTGCTTACCCCAATGGGAAAGAGGTGTGATGTATATGATGTATGTATGTATGTGTAGGTACCCAGTGAAATCAATTTCTCAGGGTGACAAGAATAGTGACACATAGAATTTAAGCCCTGTATAATATTTCTGCAATACTATAGGACAGATAAGGCTCTTATTTCAAAGGCAATCTGGTATTTTTCTCTCATCAACTGATGCTATAAATATATTAATGATAAAAGTTAACTTAAAACACAGTTTCTGTGATTTCCTAATTACACCTTGTGTTATTTCAACAAAAAATAACAATGAAATAATTCTTTAGACATTTTTCACATAATTAAAACAAACAATTTAAAGTTATTAGATAAATATTCTACTACTTGTACAATGAATCTATGATTATTGAAGCTGCCTTTGTTTTGAAACAAATATTATTTCAATCATATAAACATACATTTTAGGTCATGAATCAAGTTTCATGTCATATTTATTTATTGTTTTTCAATAAATTCTTTTGAAATTTTAAATTATTTTAAAACATACATTACATTCACATATGATTATTATTATATTAGGTCATGCAAAAAGCACCGTCTAATGTGTACTATACAGTTTTTGTTTTAGTTAGAAATAATGTAGTGTAAAATACATTTTTTATGTACGTTAGATACATTGAAGCATAATTGAAAAGAGCTGCATACCTCTTACTGAACCAGTGTTTATTTAACTTGAAAGTGAATTTGCAGTGCTCATCAAATATGCAGAATCTAGAGAGACGGGCATAATCTCGTAGTTTCAGGCTAATAGGAGTTGTTCTTGTATCTAATCATCAGCGGACGACTGAGGTCAACGCACCCGCGCGTGCTTATTATCATAACTGCGTAGTGAAAAAAAAGTGAATCACTTATCTACACTACACTACGCTTTATTATGATACACGCTATTTTCATTAAGAATTATACCGCGATTGTGAATCAACTTCATTGTTCGTTTTGGGTTGCTTATTTTTCATCTGATGTGCTTACTAGAATAAGTTTTGACTTTGTATCAATATATTTGTTATGTTGTGCGGTTTTATAGACATTAATTAAGGAGTTCTATTTGAAATAATTACGTACATATTTTATTACGAAAATATTCTTAATATTTTATTAATTTTATGCGGTTTCTTTATGAATTGTGGAGTTTCATACTAAATTTGACTTCCTATTTTACTCCTATACGGTTCCTCACCTCTTCAAAATTTGTATACCTTAGATATAAACTGGAATTTTGAAAAATAAAGTATATTTATTTCTTTTATACCAACATACATTTATTATTCATATTATTGTAAAACGAAATTTTAGTAGTAAAAGCCAAAATACAGCTTGTCAAGTCCTAATAAAGATATATTTTTATTAAGATTAGAGATAATAGGAAAAGTGTTTGGTGAGCATCATAAAACGATTATGTTAACAGGAAAAATATTGTTGATGTGTTATAAATACCCAAAAGCATTGTATGGCACTTAAGCTTGTAGCGTGGCTTCGTTCCAAGCCCTCATTAGTCGTTTCGTCTCACGTTTCAATTGAGACATATCAAGCTACAAGTCTACGTTAAGGGTCTCCCACACATCCCCTAATTAATCCGTTCAGCCGTTATGGATACTTACAATTACTCATCGACTCGGATATTTGGCAGCTGATCGGTCTAAGGTATCGGTATTCTAAGTGATGATGTATGTGACTAGACGTTGTTTACTTGTTACGCATTGATTATTTCAAGTTTTGAAGTTTGATGAACGGTTCCGGTAATTAGATGCGCCTCATCGAGGGTGACGTGAATGGTGGATTTCCTGGATTATTTAATATTATAAAAAATTCTGTAAATGGATTTGGAAGGTCAAATCACAGAAGTAGATTTTGTCCTAAATGTATTATTCAACTAATCTCGTTATTGAAAATTGAATTTGACGGGTATTTAGTTAAGTCTGTGAGGATCGGATAAATAATGTTATAAACGAAATTTGATTATGTTATAATAGGAAATGTTTAACGATAGAACCTCCCATGTCGAAATATGTGGCTGTAGTAATCTAGATATAATAGCTTTTTTTTAAAGGAACCAGACTCAAGTCCATGTGAGTAGCGAATAAAGTTACGTTGGTCAGAATTAAATTACCAACACAGTAGCGGGCACTGATTCAATATCCTCTATTCATTGGCTAACATATAAGGACCGGCGATGAATTTATTTATATAAATAGTTATTCAAATAGCGCACCAACAAGTTTGTCACATGCTGAATGTTATGGTTATGGATTACGAGAAGGATTTTGAGATGCATAATATAGATACGGAATTAACATTGAGGCTTGGTTCTGAATACAGACGACGCGACGTGCAGTTAGACTCTGCTAAAATAATTATTTAGATAAATTTGGTTTTTGCTAAAGGCTGCGTGCCAATCTTTTAATAGGATTTAAATTTTCTTCGTACCAAATTTACCGTCAAGTCGATTTAACCGTAATTTCCTACTTTTTTTTACTTAGACTAAATTTTATCATTGTCTACATTGATCCTACTAAGTAATTAAAATGGAAACAATGAGTTAAAGCACTGCTATAATTCTGTGAAGTAAGCATTCAGTTAGTGGGCTGAGATTTTATTTTATTTTCCGAGACGAGATCGTGTCCTGAATTACGTTAGATATCTTCTAGATTTTGCTCGTAACTTTGAGTGGATTCAGGCTGTGTTAGAAGATCAGCAATTTAGACAGTGTCTCAGAACAAGTTAGAGTGGAATCACTCTTTCGACATAATACAATATATTATAGTACTATGATAACATAGTTATTTTTGTTCTTAAACTATATTGTTATTCTGAACTTCGGTTAACAGTTAAATCCAATTTATTGTTTTTAACTATATAGGTAATATTTATGTTATGAATATGTCCAGTTATTCGTATCATAATCATGTGACTAAACGCTCATAATAGAACGAATTCCCTAGTGAACAGTGCGTGTGCGGACTGTCGAAGTGACCTCTCTAATCGATTAGTCAAATTAGATATTAGAAATGTAGCTTTTGGTTTGTTCCTCGGTCGGAATTACGATTCCTCCCACCCCTTTAATGCCCGAAGTGGCCAGCCGGCCTAGCATGACCGCCACGAGATATGTCGCGGACGAGAGAAGGCAAACTAAAATGCAAGATATCTCGATATATTATATCTCGACATTGACAATTTTGATAGAAAAGATATCTCGATCAACAAATTTATCTATTTTTGATATTAAAAGTCGAGTTTTAAGTGAAATTGTCATGTTAGACCCGGAAGAAATAAAGAGATAATCGATTAAAACACGAGAAAACGGTCGACAAAATTTTGTCTCGGTTGTCATGCTTGGCCGGCAGACGTAGGGAGTCACTAGTAGAGAAAATTATAAACTTGTCAAACCTAAACACATCTAATCGTATTTCTTAAGAAAATATATTTATTTAAAATCTAGTCCATGTTTTAGAGAGTCAGAGCTATTAAGCGAGGCAATAGTGCACGTATCCTGGGAACCATTCTTTTTCTTCTAAAATATGATTTTCACTATATAGATAACCTTTATTAAGTAATTACTTCTAAAAGTCTTTTTCCGTACTGTAAAGTCCTGAAACAAAGCGTTGCGGGGAGCTAGTTTTCCATAAGTAAATTAGGTCATTCTTTGGGAGCAATGCACTAAAAAGAAACGCTTTTACATTTTCAGTAACTGACTGTTTTAGACCATATTCGAAATTGTATAACGAGAGATATTTTTTTATGTCCGATGTCGACAGACGAGCATGAGGTTCACATGATAGTAGGTGATACCTCAGCCACAGAACATCAGTCAATGATGCGCTGTCGACCTACTTTTTACTTCGAGCATTCTGAAATCTATAGACGGAAACCGAAACGCTCATTATACACTTCACGGTTTTTCTATGAACGGTGGTTCGTTAGTCGTTACCCAGTCGCTATTTCCATATTCCTTCCACCCGTTCAATGTCCGAAGTTACCAGACGTGGGAAAGACATGTTCATAGAATAGTATAAACATGTCGTCCCGGCGAGATTCGAACCCACGATCCCTAGATGCGCAAGGCAGGTGTTCTACCGAACGCGCCAACGAGTCCATCAAAGATATTCTTCTATACATTTCGTCAAATCTACTGTTGGTATAAAATTATATTAAGTTACAAATTGCGTGCGTACTATACTGTCCTAATTTAGACGAAATTGGAGGGTTTTTATGATAACCTTCTTGTGAATAGAGTGATAGTCTATTATTACGTACTACAAGACGTCATATTCCTCGAGATTGGAACGTGTAATGTTAACGATATTTACTTAGCTGAGGTTTTTTCTTTCAACTAAGATATTTTTATTTTACGTGAGTGAGATGCGAATCTTATTTTTATCAACATACGCCATACAACATATTAATAAAAAAAAATACGTGTTTTTTTTGTCACAAATCCGTTAAAATATGTATAGTGTATAAAAGCCGTGGTTGTTTTAGAAAAGAGAATCAGAAAAAGCTCGTCATCATATTGAAATTTAAAAACAAGACGAGTTCCTTTTTGATGGCGGATCTAGCAGATTTTTTATAAATATCATGAATGAATGAATGAAATGAATGAAAAATACTTTATTGTACACCAGAAATTGAATAAACATAAAGTTAAAAGACAAAATTGTACAAAAGGCATATTCATCATATTTTTGATCATATTTTTGATCTGAAGACAATTGTATGGGACAGAGAAATATTTAAATTCCGTCTGGATGACGATCGTCCATATATGGCTGTGTAAGCTGTGGACAGCAGATTGCGAGTATCGTCTTCAGTTTGTGCATTTTAAAAATGCATAATTCGTTTCGAAGGTCGACACTGAATAATGTATTGATCTTCACTGGCTGCGGTTAACACCTACAATTAAATGTGTCTTACTATTTAAACTACTTTGTAATAACCCAAACAAAGAAAAAAAAAAAAATTTATTCTCGTCTATGTTTCATGCAACCGAGCCTAATAATTATAATTGTCTTTTATGTTAAATTAATAATAATCGATCATTATTATCTATATCTATAGTCTATACTAATATTATAAAGAGAAAAGATTTGTATCTTTGTTTGTTATGAATAAACTCAAAAACTACTGGACCGATTTTAAAAATTCTTTCACCATTCATCTTTTATCAGCGAGTAACATAAGCTATTTTTTAGTACATCAATATTGCACCCGTGTGAAGCCGGGGTGCGTTGCTAGTTTTATTATATATGATCACACGTAACATTGCACCACTGCGCTATGATAAAATACTCCACGCACTTGTAAAAAATAACAAACACCTCGCGAATTCTTTCTGTTGGACTTTGAGATGCTTCACATTAAAAACCCCTAGACTACGCGCGAGACATTCGTACGATGACTGTATCCCATTTTTACATGTGATACGCGATAGCAGATCTTATCCGCTTAGAAATAAAGATGTATCTAGTTTAGATAGATTTATGCTGAGAGATATTGCAGTGGGCGCAGTGGCATGGCGCTTCGGGTTGGCAGGACGCCCGAAATGAGCGCTAGGTGCCTAGGATTTCCACCTCAGAATGAAATATACGCAAAACTTTTTAGTTTCAATAAAAGAGTAGAATGATTTGTGTTGTTCGAAGCTAGAGTAAGAAATCAGATTTAACGTTCGTTAAGGAATAATGTCCTTGACCTTTTTAACTAATTTTTAAGGATGTTTTCAGGCACATTGTCCATATACGTTGAAAGGGCATTAATGGTCCACTGTAAAATGTTTATTAATTGCAGAATCGAACATCTCATTACACTCTTTAAACAACCATTAAAAATTAACAATATGTAACAAGTATGGGTCTGGAACTGCAGAATTTATTTCAGGAAAGGTCGAGATATCTGAAATATGCTTTATAAATCATATATATAATATGGTGTATCATGATTGACTTAAACAGTACCATGATTTCGATATTTCCCAATTTATTGTTTTCTTATCAAGTTTTGAGCAGGTATCCTATATTTTTAACCCTAACCCTAAACGCGTTTTAAAACCATCAACTTATATTCGGCACGAGTGTGTATTATGACAGCAACCCTGCTCCCAGCTCGATACCCCTATGTTTTCATAGTTTACATCTCACGTGCTCCCACTCCAAGTAATGTATGGGTACAATACAGGCTTGTTGACCTAGCGATGAACTCTAAAACATTGAAATTGTCGACGCAACGCTGTGCCGTTTCGGAAATATGTGTACGGAATGCAGACATGAGACAACGCAGCGAATGATTTTGCTTTGACAAAACGAGGACATTTTTTTTAAACAGTTCTGTTTCAAAAGTGTTACATTCTCTTTGATTAAATAAAGTATTCAAAATACTTGTGTCATAATGTACCAATAAAACTTGATAAGTAACACGGAAATAGACTGCGTATTCTGTAATGACTAATACATCTAAAATTGTATTAGCGAATAAATCATCAGATCAGAGGATGACCTTGAGGCGACTAACGTAACTCGAGTGTTATACAAACCTTGACACAGCGTGACTCAGCAGATAAGCTGAAGATAAAACGGCCTTGGGGTAGGTCACAGGATTTTACTGATGCGTTGTTATGAGACATCCTTCAGTTTTGACAACTAAATATGTTGTTTTGTTACAAGACCAAAATGTTCTAGCACCAAATCTATCTTTGATATTATTCTTCGTAGTTTTTATTACAGGAATGATTACAACGTTTACCGGTACAGTGATAGAGGATTTTTATTTGGTCCACACTTTGGGGTTCATATTAGGCCATATATTATTTTTTAAAAAATCAGTCTGATAGATACCAAGCTGAGATCGCGGTACGGTCCCTGAACGTACCACCGCTTTATACATATGCGGTTATGGTTAATGGAGAAGAATTAAATAAATTTATAATTAATTTATGGACTTAAAGTTTAAACTAAATAACACATGAGACATCCACTACTAATACACTGTTTTAAATGAAATACCTTTTACCAGATTAATATACGATTTATTCTTTATCTCGGCGCACGTGGTCACGGGCAGACTGTTTTTATGTCAGATATCGACAGACGAGCATGAGGATCACTTGATGGTAGGTGATACCTCAGCCACAGAACATCAGTCAATGATGCGCTGTCGACCTAATTTAACTTCGAGCATTCGGAAATCCATAGACAAACCGAAACGCGCAATATGCACTTCACGGTTTTTCCATCTATGATCGGTGATTCGTTACCCGGTCGGAATTTCGATATTCCTTCCAAAATTTAAAGCTGTCTTATTTAAATTTTCACAAAGTAACTAAGCCATACTAATACCTTCTATTTTTAAAAGACCATATGATATTCAAACATGATTCAGGTAAATGTTATTTTCCTTTCCATTTACTTACTGCATCTGTTATCCAATATCGAATCACGTCACCAATGGACGGTCGCTTTCATTGATCGTTCCGTTCCATTTAACAATTAAGCACTATGTGAGACGGACTTCCGTTAACTGTTGCTCTTCACATATTGTCTCCCACATTTTACGGAAAAATGTAATTTTCCTTTCGATACACTATGCAGATGAAACATTGCGCTAATTTATCTTACACGTGTGTACCTACTAATGCAATTGTACTTGTTCTTGAAGCGATGATGATTAGGTAATGATAATGATCTTTAAAGTAGTGTTATAATTCTAATGAGAGGATGGGTATTAGATGGCTTAATTGGGCGGTCACCGTCTTAAGGTACAAAGCTATGTCACTAAAATTATAAAGAGGAAAGATTTTTGTATTATTGTATGTTTGTATTTTGTAACGAATACACTCAAAAATTACTGGATTTAAAAGTACCAAAAATATCTTTCACCAATAGAATTATCATCGAGTAACATGGCTATTGTTTGTGGATAGTACACCTTCATTGCATCCGTGTGAAGCCGGGGCGCTAGTATTTAATAAGATTGTAAGAAAGGCAACAAAAACACAGGCTAACTTGTAGGTCGTACAGTTACTTTCGAGAACTTGCCTCCCGAATGGAAATTGATTCCCGCATAATATGACAAGATAAGAATAGGAGAAGCATATAGTCGTAAGTAGGTACTCGTATGACTCAAGATGTGTGCCTAATAATGTTTATACGTAATTTAATGTGGCACTAAGATATGAATATAAGACCTACCTTTGTTTAATAACCAGTACAAATTAAAGCGTGCTTAGTCATCGAGATAAGACTTGTTTATAAATAGTTGTCTCTCGTCTCGCTCATATCCTGCACTGGTATCGTGTCTACAATAATATCTGTATATTGGGATAAATGCCCACGCAACTCGGTATCGCGCCACCAACAATTGAGGCTGATTTTTTTTTTACAGGTGCATTACGACTTCTTAACACCATAACCAGTGTTATTATGATAGCGCATGCCCATTTTTGACCTGAAAAAAATACCAGATGTGAAATGAGTAGGATTCAGTTCTGGCACTCGTCGGCCGCTGCCGCGACGCCGCTTGCTTCGCTCGCTCGACTCGCGCGTGGTGGTCACCATACCAACATAACCTAACCTAGGTGGTGGCTCCTTTTTAGAGTGGTATCGCGATAGTCAATTATGTATATGGATTGAAATATTATTTTTGTTAACGCTGATATTACCTACTAACTTCAGTGTGAGTACAACACTTAAAACACAAAGATATATGAATAAATAGCGCTTTTATAGTATGAGATTATTTTTTATCATTTAAATATCCATAACACATAAAACGTAACAATCTATTAATATTTCTAATTCAAATATATTATTTGCAACAATCGTCGTCCAAGAACAGCTTGAAAATTAGTTCTATTAGCATATTATGTATATCAAGACTATATTTCCACCGGTTTCCTAGAAAATAGTATTCCATTCATATTTTATGGGTAACCTTAGATATTGCGCGGCTGCGCGAGCGCATCGCGGTGAGTCACTCGTTATACCCATACACACGTACTACCATCTACATGCTAATTACAATGTACGCAACCACGTGCTCCCCTTGAAATGGCGCTGATAACCACAACGCTCCTTGTGACTTAAATAAATATGTTATAAATTACCTATCATAACTTATGTTACGCGTATTCTCTTTATTGTTTGTGAATTCATTGTATATATTATGTACTTATGACGCAAAAGTACAATATTCCAGATTGTCTTTAAATTTTTATATCCGCGGGACGAACCTAGGGCAGACACATTTGTATAATCTAATAATAACTAATAAAATTATGGGTATTGGCCTCCTCCACAGTATTCTTCCACTTATCGCGTTATTTCTCTCCTCTTTTTTCCCTTTGTGGTTCCTCAACCACCACCACCACCAACCACCGTTCATAGATGGAAAAATCGTGAAGTGCATATTGCGCGTTTCGGTTTCAGTCTATGGATTTCCGAATGCTCAAAGTAAAAAGTAGGTCGACAGCGCATCATTGACTGATGTTCTGTGGCTGGGGTATCACATACCATCAAGTGAACCACATGTTCGTCTGTCGAATCTAACTTAAAAAAAAATTAAAGACGGAACCCTGATGTCGCCAAAGAATGGCATGCAGGGGGAAGCGGGGTCGCGCCCTATCACAATAGGGCGGTCGTTGAGGTGGGCGCTTATGTTAGCGCCCTTGGACGGTCGCCGGCACGCTCCGCGGATGAAACGCGAAGCGGCGACCAAAAAAAAAAAAAAAAATGAACCTAAATACATTACATAAATACGGTTATTGACATTATAATATATTCTATTTATAATTTGTATCACCAAAGAGTTGCGAACGTCATTGAAATACAACTTTGTGGGAACTCAAATATTACGTAGGTCGGACGACAATGTCGCAATTCATCGAGCTAAATGCCTGCTGATCCTATTTAATTTTGACTGAATATTATCCAATAACGAATGCAGATTAAACTTTGTCGCTCTACTACAGTCTTTTGTTATTTATTTATGTTGTATAGTGAATTCCCAACTACACTAGCGGGACATAATCGCATATTTCTATGTCTTTTTCACTGATAAAGTAGATCAGTCTTTTGTGCCCATATCGAAATCATTATCTCCGGTACTAAATGCAACGCTAATACCACTGGGCAACCGTATACATTTTCAAAGTTTGATAAACTATACTCTTAACGCGAGTAGCACACATTTATATAAAAATCATTGAACGGATCAAAACTATTTTTCCCAGACTAGCAACGCGCCCCGGCTTCACACGAGTGCAATGTAGATGTACTATACTCAAAACATAGACTATCTTAATCGCTGATAATGAAATTTTCTATTGGTGAAAGAATTTTTAAAATCCGTCCAGTAGTTTTTGAATTTATTCATAACATACAATAAATAAAACCGTTTAAAAAATCTTTCCTCTTTATAATATTAGTAAAGATAATAATTCGTTTAGATAAAATATACTTTGATTATTTATATGTCTAGATAGACAGTCGAAGCTGAAAACGCGTCAAAAAATATTGTGTCCAGCTGTTAGACTCTTTATACCTTCCCCGCGCTCAGTAGCAGTTGTGCTGTCAATGGATACGCTCGAGTTTGTTTGTAAAATTATCTTGTTTACAATGGCGGTTTGTGTGATTAAAGTGTGCAGAAATTACAAAGGACGATCTAAAACAACAAAATAAGTTACCTATCATCGGTAAGTAACATTATTTCGTATCAATTCCAGCCAATTAAGCCATTGAAATGTTTCGAAATTAAATAATTATTTATTTCTGCCATTTTGTGTTTGACGCGTGTGTTGCCAGTTTATGAACCCAAAATACCTTAAAAATATGACCTAGTATGTAATTCATAAAGATATTAGAAATAGATTTAGCGTCGACATGGGTGCCGTTTTTAACCGACTTTAAATAAAAAAGTAGTTTAATATTAATTGTTTTTTTTTTAATTTAATTATTTATACTAAATAAAAGTAAATTAATATGAATATCTATTAAGTAAATATGTCAAGGTATGAACTCTAATTATAATTAGAGTTCATACCTTGAGAAAATCTTTGAATGCAGTTTTGTTTCTTTTTAAAAATAAAGGAATGGTTCCTTTAAGTAAAATACTATATCTTAAGGATTTAAAGTAGTTTTCTTCCAGGGCCCATTGATTCTTTCCACCCTGTATAATAATAATAAATAAAAAAAATTAGTGTGATGTTGCATTTCATTATAGTTTAATGACGATAATTTTTGCCCTTCGTTCGTTTAAAAAAAAAAACAAAACGGATTTCTTTGTTTCTGACGTGGCCTCAAAAGGTATTCTTTTTTAATTATTGTCAGATCTTCAATCGAAGAAAGATGTATCTTAAAAAAATAATTATTTTTAATAGAGTTAAAACAAATGTTATGAGTTTAAATATACATAATAATATTATATTTTCCAAGTTAAAAAACATTTTTCAAACGCATTTGCATATAAGTTATGATTTAATTTTTATCTATCCACATAAATCATAGTTTTATATATTCCAATTTTCTTCAAAATTGACCCAGAAGTTTTAAAAAATAATAATTGGTACGTTTATATGCAAAGAATGAAAATGACTTTAGTTCCGACCTTCGAAATATTGTTAGTATTGTTGTTTTATTCCAATTGATTTATTTTTTCATACTACATATTTTTGTGAATTGAAAAAATATATTCTCGACTTTGATTAATTTCTCCCTATTTTGAGATGAATTTTTCCACAACTGGTAACATTATTCACGCCAACTAGGAACGCATAAGCGAGTGTAAGACGTAGCTGTCACGCACACTATTATAACAGACATGGATTGTTTGTTTTAGGTCGTTTGCAGCGCGACACTCTATCTAGACATATAAATAATCTAAGAAAATATATTATGTAGGTAGGTAGGTATACACTATAGTGTATACATCGCGATTTATCCATTCAAAGGTTTTTCATGCAAACTAGTTTTTCTAATTCATTCGCTGTAAAGAATGATATTCCAACATTAAAAACATTAATTAATTTAAAAAATATAGGTAGTTTTTTAAAGAATAACTAGCTGGAGATTTGAAAGGCTTGACAGGTGTTTAATTGCATATTTTTTGCGACTGGTCGATCTCTGCCTATCTTTTCCGCGAAATTATCTAGGTTATTTTTTGCCACTTTTGCAGTTAGAAACTCACTTTTGTGCCATAAAATACTATTAAAATCCTTGAATATACGTGTATATTTGACGAGTAATAATGGAAAAACTTTATTAAAATAAAATAGAATGTAGGTAGGTATATAGAATTGTAATTTTTTTTTTTCGTTTATTTGGTTCACTCCTCGGAATATACACTAGTTTTAATTGCTAAACTCAGGTCTAACTTAAAAACTACCATGCTCGGTGTAATTCCATGCTGCACGTTATATAGGTAATGCAGTCAAAATCTGTTATAATGACATCGAAGGGACTACTCATATTTGGTCGTAAAAACCGATAGTCGTAACAACCGGTGACGTTTACGAGGTACAAAGAACAGTCGGAACTTTGATTTTGGTCGATATAACCGGTATGTTGTAACCGATGTCGTCATAAACGGTTTTAAATGTATGTATGTTTTGTTAGTTGGAAGGGTATTTGTTTAAACAAGTTAAAATGAATAACATCTCGATAGGCGAAGTCAGTCAAGTAAAGTCGTAAAATTCTGAATGCGCGTCAATGTCCACATTGCTATTCCAATTATTTTGGCACGAAAACAATATCATTAATATCGATTCTATTTTCGTCAAGTCTTCACGTGTATCTTTTTAAGTGCATTTTTTATCTAGTAATGTGCATGTTATTACTATACTGATTGTTGTATATATTTTGTTCTTTTTTTCCTTATTGATTATTCTTATACTTGCTTCTTACCAATGAATAATAAGTTTTTCGATACTGAAATATGAGAAGGATCAAATAGTTGACATTAAGGTTGATTAATTTGATATCAGTTATTCACGGTATACCGATTTCAGTCGGATCTAGTAAATGAAACGTAGGTACCACTTCAAATTATAAACATTCATTCCCAAAAGCGTGCTCTGCCGGCCTAGCATGACCGCCACGAGATATGTCGCGGACGAGAGAAGACAAAATAAGATGTAAGATATCTCGATATATTATATCTCGACATCGACAATTTTGATAGAAAAGATATCTCGATCGACAAATATATCTATTTTTGATATAAACAGTCGAGTTCAAGTGTAATTGTCATGTTAGACCCGAAAGAAATAGAGCAATAATCGAATAAAACACGAGAAAACGGTCGACAAAATTTTGTCGCGGTTGTCATGCTAGGCCGGCTGGCAACTGAAAAATAGGCACCATGAGTGTCAATAATCTACCAACTTATCCAACCATTAAGTGAGCCGTCTGTACAATTACAATCTCTCTTGAAAATTATCAAAGTAATTATTCGCTAAAAGCACGCTTGAGGTTTTCAAGGCGAGGCAAGTTTCTAAGGTGGCTTGGAGCTTTTGCACGAATCCAATTTCCGTTGTTGAATCGAAGCAAAGATACTGAAATATCTGAGACATGGTACAGATAGTGTATAGTTATCGCTAAGAAATAATTTAATAAAAAGAGGTAAATGTGATATGTAGAATGTAGATTTTAAAACACGTTTTCCTGTACCTTCGGTAGGGCTGCCACAAGTTCGCGATCACTCAATTTATTGATGATTATTGCTGTGCTTAAAATTAAAAATAAACTTTTACTAGATTAAACCGCGATTAATTCCCTACGTTTCAAAATGATTAGGGAATATATAATTAATCAACTTTTAAAAGTTTTATTTATTTATTTACGTATATGTTGTACTATCGTAAACAAAAGATTATCTTATTATGATTAATTTGTATCTGCTATGCTAAAGTGTTTAAATTACTGAGTAAATGCCAGCTGTATTAATATATAATCTGATGTAAATTGAGAGAATGACCTATCAATACACAGCCCTTTATCAATAACTTTAAATTACACTTTTTGGAGTTGATAGGAACTGACGTTAAATTCCGAATCATATGGAATCTGCCTTGATTGAAGACTATTTCGAATGAAGTTTGACTTATTGTTAGTGGCCTGGTTTATCCGGTGGTAATCGTTCACGATAGATGGCGTTAACAGGGGTAAAATATAGTACATATTCTGATTAGAGTAAAAACAGTTAAACCCAAGGACTGAAAGGTTCATTTACTATGGGAGTTCTACCGCTATAATAAAGGTTTTTGTTAATATTCTTTCGTTTTTATTCATATTTACTGAAAAAAAATACTGTGGTAAGTTTAGTTTGTATTACTCTTTAAAACTAATATCATGGTAGAGATACCTGACAGAATATCTGACTGAGAAGTCAGACACGACGTATTTTGGAAAATACAAATTATACGGTTTCAGTCCCTGGTTTAACCTGCCGGCCTAGCATGACCGCCACGAGATATGTCGCGGACGAGAGAAGACAAACTAAAATGTATGATATCTCGATATATTCTATCTCGATATCGACAATTTTGATAGAAAAGATATCTCGATCGACAAATATATCTATTTTTGATATTAAAAGTCGAGTTTTAAGTGTAATTGTCATGTTAGACCCGAAAGAAATAAAGCGATAGTCGATTTAAACACAAGAAAACGGTAGACAAAACTTTGTCGCGCTTGTCATGCTAGGCCGGCAGCTTATTGTATTGTATATATGCATTGTTCTAGTCGGTGCGATATGGACATTTCTTTTCGTTCGTCCATTAAACACGTCGCCTCATTTGTTGGGTACTGAGGATTAAATGTCAGGGATCAACCTTAGGTTTGTGACGTAAATAGTTTTTCTGCGGTTCGAGGAAGTGCGCTATTTATTGTTAGTTGGCAATTCACCTGAATTCTTCTCAACTAATTTGCTGTTTCTCATACTTGATATTTTTATTTTGATTGTAAATAAGCCATTTGTATAGGTACGAACAGGAAGGAAATGAAACGCCTTATTTGAAATGTTTACGCTTTTCGACTTACAAAATTCTGGAAATGTTTCCGGATAAGTTTATTTTAACGATTACCTTGATTATACACTTGACGTTATATACATAGATATATATTTATTTCGCACAAATTATCGATGATGATTTACATAGTAGTAATCATAGCAACAAACTTAATGTATACATAATTACAATGGCGGGACTACCATACAAGCCCAAAATGCTTGCGCTGTTAACCATAAAAAGAAAAATAATAATGCCTTTAACGTAATTATAGTATAAGTCATATAATATGTATATCTAAACCATAGAGCAACACGGGCCACCGGTGAACCGGAGGGGAGTAGCCATACGCAGGCGTTCCCCTCTGTCAAAGTACAAGTCCAAATGGTCCTATGCGTACAATAAAACTAGTTGTAGCCGCACTTTTCACTAGACTAAATCCAGATGCGCGACTGAATCGACCTCCTAAAAAAATGCCGAATTGTTTGTGTTTCTTGTTGCCAAAAAATATCTGCCACGTCAAATTTACAAAAAGATAGCGTTACCTTTCATATGTAGGTATTTTTTAATCATATTATTACTATTTACTTCTTTAAAACTTAAAATATTACAATATTATCGGTCGTGTTGTTTCGGATTTTTTTACCAACACAGTCGCTCGACAGATCCGCTTATTGTATGAGCCCTCATACAATACACGGATCTGTCGAGCGACTGATCCGAGTTTATTTCCGAGAAGTCGCTGTCACCGAGCAATAGTGTTGTTGTCGGATTGTTTTAAGTTATCGAAAAAAATGGCAAAGGAGTCTTCTATACAGAGACAGTTTTGAGATTAAATTTTCTGATTCAAATATTATATTGTGATAATATACAATGTTAAAATATAATATAATACTTACGCGCGTTAGCACATTTATTAAAATCACTTAGTGTAAACTTCAACCATAATGTTTTTTTTATTTCCTAAAAATCCAAAGGATATGGAAAATTGTGGGCCCAAATTTAATAATTGCGATATGATCTAAAAAATGACATATTTTTAATCTTATAATATAAAAAATCAACTCAATTCTCAATCTGGGAGAGGAGAAATATGAGAAATATAGTTTTCCTGAGATTCTCGATTAATTGAATCGATTACACAATCACAAAAAAACCTTTGGACAAGGTAATTAACTCAAAAGTAATTAAATGCACTTTAAATACAATATATTGCATATAATTACAGTTATGTTATTAAATAAAATATAAATTATTAATTAAAGAAAATTAATATGCATGATTATCGATTAAAATCGATCTTTTATTTTAGTCTGTCGTTGGCATGCCGCATGACAGTTGTTTACTCTGTGCTAATTCGTTTCGTGTTTTCTACGTTTTGAGTCTGAGTGCTTTTCCGATTGTCGTCATTTAGGAATTGTTACGATTTGACAACTACAAATATCACAGATTTATGATATATATGTCAGTTATTGATTGTAACATAACCTTACTTTTACTCAGTGGCGGGACTACCATACAAGCCCAAAAGCCCGTCTTGCCGATTTTAACATAATATGTGTTTATATATTTATATAGCTTATATAATTACGTTATCGTTTTTCAAATTATTTCTAAGATTTTATTATGTACCAACTCATGGTCCACTCTCCGTGACCTGCTACGTGCGCATTACCCGACAAGTTCATTTGTATTACGTAATAAATTAACTCCATCTTTAAAATAAATAAATTAAGTCGAACTTATAAAACTAATTTTCCAAACCCAGTTCTTGAAATTATCGATACTGCGTATCGACAGTTGTTGCAACTACGGCTAAAAGGACTTGTCAGTGTAGTTGCGCCATTTAATTATACTGTTATGACACGGAATGTTTAAATGTGTGTGTGAAATTGTTTGTGTATTTTTTAATTGTCACGGTGTGAGTTTCGTAGTGACAGACGATTGCTTGTGTGTGCGAACTTGAGTACGCACACATAGCGCAGGTTTCCCCCCGCAAAAAATGACAGATTGTTTGGTATCGGTAACGAACGCTATGGCTACTCCCCTCCGGTTCGCCGGTGGCCCGTGTTGCTCTATGATCTAAACTAATAACATGAAGAGGAAATAATAAAAAAAAAATTTGTTTGTTTGTTACGATTTAACTCAAAAACCGTTAGAGCGGCTTTTGGGCTTGTATTGTGGTCCCGTCACTGCCTAATTACACAACCTACAATGAAATTATAGAATATTACAATAAACTACTGAATTTGTGGGAAATGATGGAAAATGTCTTTGAATTGCAATGGTTTCTTAATTTTCATATCTATTTGTCACTATTGAGCATGACCATCAAGAGATATCTCGCGGACGAGTGAAGGCAAACTAATATATAAGATATCGCCATGTATTATATCTCAACATCGACACTTTTGAAAGACTTTTCGAAGATATCTCGATCGACAAATGTCTCTACTTTTGACATTAGAAGTCGAGTTTTAAGTGTAAGTGTCATGTTAAACTCGGAAGACACAAAGAGTTAATCGATTAAACAAAATTTTGTTGTGGTTGTCATGCTCAGCCGGCGGTTATTCGTCAGTATCTTCGATTGCTCGTCAATGTAGGCGAGGCGACGTTCAATTACATCAGAAGATTCAACAAGAACATCATCATATGAAATAACACTTCATACGATTTGCAGTTGTTTTCTTGGAAATCATTTCGATGCATTGTATCGGTCGTAAGAAGACTCCATTGTTGTGACAACGCATGTGAAGTGTGCGAATGTTTTTTGTTGATTGTATAACTGTTTACATACACATAACAGTGAGTTTTACTTTTCTACCCAACAAGCAAGCATTACATATTACAATACAATACATATTAGATATCTATATATGTTTACCATAATTATAATGAGATGAAGCGATACAAAATGGATTTTTGCCTGTCTGTCTTCGTTCACGCTAATCTTCGCAACTACTAAACTATGACATGTAGTTTTTACAGACAGATTCCTCTTAATCACAATGTAGCAATATATTATGTATATAAGATTTGTTTCATCAAAATCGGGAATCGGGATGAAAAGTTGTGGTCAGTTTAGAAAGAGATTGATATAATGATTTAAGATAAGCAATATATATAACTGCGTTATTTGGCTGTTTCTATTGCTTTAGTTTTGTACTATGTAACGTGATAAACAAAAAATCCCAACAACTCTGAATATTGTGGGATAAATCTATTCATCAAGATTTAACCCTTGCTTAAAACTGCATTCGTTGAATCGCTAGTAACGTGGCGTTACATAAATAGATGCTAATTATGTCCTCATTCACACGGTAAATGGCATGGTGTTGCGTGTGATCGACTACTTAGAAGCTACGCGTCATCAATTAAAAAACTGGACATGTGCAAGACTCTGTAGCACCCTGAGGGTTCTGTATTAACTTTTTTGTACAGTATAGATAGAATAGAATAGAATAGAATATACTTTATTGTACACAAAAACCAATTATATAGCAATAAAAATACTTTTTACTTAGATACTTTTTTATATTGACGATTCACCTGATGGTAAAGCTTTCCGACGTCCGTAGATGGTTTGCAGACCGTTTTAAGGAATGAGCTCTTGAGGTTCCTCAGTAATATCGATATTACCTTTACTGTGCTGTGAAACCATGATTCTTGCCAGATTACATTCAAGATCAATGGGAAATGCCCTATATTTTTAATTTATTGGCAAATGTAAAAAATATGATATAAATGGAGGTATTTTTTGATCGCGTTGCGCGCTTCAAAGTTTAATCTTTTACAGTTTCAATAAATCGTGATTTTAAATCATGCTTAAATAGAATTTTAGTTTTAGTTACTAATTAATTACAAAAACAAATAATTCAGATAAGGTATTAATTCTAGTTTAGGTCATAATATGTGGCTAGAACACAACATAAGTGCCGAACCCCAACCTTTTGACCTTTTCAAAGCTCAAAGATATAATCTCTTGAAAAAATTTAAGTCGCTGTTATTCGATTTCGCTGAAAAAACGTTTATCGATCTATATCTAGATATTGATAGAATAGAAAAAAATAGAGACTGCACTTTCCTTAAATGTCGGCAATGCTCTATTATATCTTTATGTCTTCCGGGTCTACATGACACTTACACTTAAAACTCGACTTCTAATGTCAAAAGTAGAGATATTTGTCGATCGAGATATCTTGTCTATAAAAGTTGTCGATGTCGAGATATAATATATCTCGATATCTTATATCTTAGTTTGTCTTCACTCGTCTGCGAGATATCTCTTAATGGTCATGCTAGGCGGGCTGGTGTTGTAATTGTCTATGGGCGGTGGTGATCACTTACCATCACGTGAGCCATCTGCCCGTTTTCCTCCTATTCTATTCAAAAAAAAAAACAATAATTGTAATTTGTAATTGCAGTATCCTCTTTCAAAGTAATTATTTGAACGATCATTTTCATTTGAGATTTTGAGAAATTCCTTTAATTGATTGTCAGCGTTGAACGAAAAGGGATGGTCTACGCTCGTGCCGACATTGGGTGCGGTAACTAATGGCTGCGGGGGCACGCTGAAAACTGCCATTTTCATTTAGCCAATTTGATACATGACTCATTTATATCAACTATTATGACTCGGATATATACAACCTTTTTTATAGCTTCGCAAGTTAATTAAGACCGGAAAACGTGGATGTGTACGTAGTGTGTGTGCGTAGTACATGCATGACGAATTTACAATAAATTCAATTTCATTAAATCTATGGGTGTTTTGGTCTATGTTTTTTTATTAAAATTAATATGTTATGTGTGTTATGAGGAGAGATGAAGGGCATGTATCTAAAAACGTTTTAAATATGAAAGTGGATGGGTATAGTGGAAGAGGGAGACCAAAAAAGACATGGATTGACTGTGTGAAGAATGATATGTGTTTGAAAGGTGTGACTGATGATATGGCGAGTGAAAGGAGAGAATGGAAAAAGAGAACATACCGCGCCGACCCCAAATAAAAAAAAGGGAACAAGGCAGAAGAAGTGTGTTAAATGCACTGAATATTATGTATGTATTAATTTAAAATCTATAATAATAATAACATTACATTGGTTTCATTTAATACCATAATATTATAGTGCTTCAAGGCAAACGTCTTTTAAATAAGTCTAATATTATATACCTATATTTAAGATTATTAGATATAGTTATTAATGATACACGTGTAATGTATAAAATACGATTTATCTTTTACATATAATACGTGTTTGTTTTCTTATCTCCAGCCTAACGAAGGAGCCGACAATCAGGTAGTCTTTTGTTCCTAGCTCTTTGGCTTTTCCTTAGTAGAGCTTCTAAGATTTTCCTTTTTGTTTGCATAATAATTCTAAAAAAAAATCCTTAACAGACTTAATCACATACATATATTTCTTAGCATTTTTAAGGCTTTGATAATTTGATTCGACAATAACAGTTTCCGAATTCATCAAGTTGAGATACAACACCTAGTTTAATCACATAAGTGTTTTATGTATGTAGGTATACAATAATTACTTATATCACCTAAACTTTTCTAAGAAACAAGCAAACACCTATCCCAAAATTACGAAATTTCTGACAAATCGAATCTTGTACTGTAGGTATATGAGTCCTGACTCCTGACTTTCTGAAGTCGAAATAATAGTGTCCACCATAGCTAAATTATTTGTTCTATAGTATGCTATGTAAGTCGTAGACTCATTAACTACTCAGTGCTTACGTAAAGGCCACTACAAGATGTAATTTCTGTTAGCAGACTGAGAGCCCTTGAAGGGTTTCTCTTGTTTCCATTCTTGATATTTTGTTCAGTACACTTCACTGTACATTGATATTAGCATCGCTTTTAAATATTCGTACTTTAAGGTTCAAATTGAGACGAAGAAGCAAAGTAGATGACATTATGGTCTGGAAAGCCGGAACTGAAATATCATACGAATATATATTGTCTAGGCTGTCAACATATGCTTCGGCTTTGTCGCTGTTACGTGTTTCAGTCTTAACTTGAACTGTTAATCAAATTTGACACAAACTACCTACTTGTCTATTATATCAAAAATAGTACTTCTGTTGTTTAATCAACTTTTTATTTCTATCCCGTTATTTATTACGCGTCGAGCAGATTTTTCAGTTAAATTAACGTTATTTTTTTTCGGTAAGGAAATTGCCTCAATACGGCTTTTAAATAGTTTAATCATGTTCTGTTCTCTGTGAGAAACTTCCACACCAAAAAATTCTAAAGCTCAGTATGATTGACAGATATTCACGGCGAGCGCGACGCACCTGCACGATGCTCGAAGTAGATCTCAACCGCCCGACTCGGGCTTCTCGGAACCGGTCAACAACAACATCAATGAGGACAACAACAATGGCCCAATTTCACTCCGGGAGATGCAGAACATCGCGAACAACAACGCTGCGGAGTACATCGTCAGTGAGAACGAAGAGAGGAATCGCATCAATCGCGAGTCGGTTGTGGAGTTTGAACCTCTACCGCCTGGGATACGGGTGCTCGATCCGTTGGAGAGATGCGCTGATTGGTTTGGTAAGATTGTCATCGTTGAACACAATACTATGCCTATATTTGGTATATAAGGTCAATGGGACGAAGACCGTCTGTCAGCTAAGACAGTACAACTAGAATTTCAAATAATTCTGCAATAAGAAATAGTAAGCCTCTACTAATTCTTATAAACTGATACTTATAGTGCTACGTATAGTACAAAAAGATAAAACGGCATTTTGAATTTAGTTCAGTTGGCAACTTGCATTGGGAGTACACCACTAACAGCCAAAATTAATCAGTTAATTTTTTTTTGAAATGAAGTATCGCCGAATTGACCTAAGTAGCCCTTTTATAATATATGAGAGCAAATAGAAAAGTTACGTTTAAAAATATACAAAATATGCAAAATAGTTTATATCTTTTACTTCGATACATAAATACTTTTTATACGAGACTTGACACGCAATATTTCTTACCTTATTGTACCGCGCAAACTTTGTAGACTCGTTCTGAATACGTATTCTATGACCAAAACGGTCGTATTAAAATTATTCATGCTTTTTGATTTATTTTTAGCTGGAGAAGACTTTCCCAGGACTCAACTACAGTATCTGCGAGAAATTGGTCGTGGATGGTTCGGCAGAGTAAGTTTTTTTTGTCGTTATTATACATTATAAGTATCGAACTCACCTCGTACATATATATATGTGTAGCTTTATGTGCCTGTAAGGTATTACATTGTTATCTGTGATGTATGTATGTAGACCTTAAATAAAGGAATGCATATTTGTACTAAAGTATGAATGAATCAGTTTGAACATTATTAAATTGATTTCTGCTATATATGTATGTAGTTTTTTTATGTATTAACATAAAAATCTAAATAGTATAATTGAATATTGAGAGATATACTAAATTTTAATCATTCATTGTACGGGATATAACTATACAGTAATTATTGTATGTTAGCTGTTACACCATGAGATATGTTTACTATTAAAATAATTTAATTATATTTTATGAGTAATACTAAATTCGTATTCTGAAGATATTCTGGGCGTGACTGTCGAATTCCAATCTCATCTTACCCCATTGATTACCTCCATAGTTGAGAACATACATCATTATCTGTTGCCTGTGTATTTGCAAATCGATATTAATCGAATACATGTTGTATTCAATGCTACAGGTGGTGGAAGGGGAAATCGAAGATGGTCCTACATCAGCCACAGTTGCAGTGAAGATACTAAATCAGAATGCAAGTCTTGAAGACAAAGCGCGTTTCCTGGATGAGGCGCGAATATACAGGGACATCAGTCATGAAAATGTCCTGCCGTTTATCGCCAAGTGTCTTTCTGAGGACCCCTGGCTTCTGATGTTTGAGCTGTGTTCAATGGTAAGATATTCGGGATATTGTACCTATTATAGTTATTCGGGTTACGGTCGCGTTTGTTGTATTAAAAATTTGGATATGTTTTTTTTATTTACTACAGATTTTTTTGCTGGATCTTCTTGGTACAAACAACATTCGAAAGCTTTAAAAATTGACGAATCACATGACTTGAATAAAGTTATATTTGAACTAGCTGTCTGGTGGCGAGTTAGTACAAAGTGGATAGCATTAATCGACACCAGCAATTACCTCTACGCTAATTTGAAATAGTATATTTACGCCAAACGCAGTTTAGTTAAAAATTGTGTTTACTTTTAAATTATCTTAAATAATTTAAAAGTTATCACAATTTTACTTTCATATCCTCTGGCATAAAATGTACTTTTTCAAGTTAGCGCAGTATTCATTGCTGGTGTCATGAATAAATAAATACATATACGTTCTAATTTTCATGGTCGTCGTCATAGAAGAAAAAGTTCTGTTATTACAAATGCCTACAATCTACATGTTTTCAGGATCTCCAACAATACCTAGATGTAAACCGTCCCAAGATGGCAATACTGAACGAGGGCGGAGTACCGCTGCAGTTGATGTGTGACGTCGCCTCGGGCCTCGCGCACCTGCACTCCAGGGGATATTTATATGGGTAAGTGAGACAACGATATGCATGTAGTTTATGCCTAGCGTTGGAACTATAATATTGTATTAAAATTTTGACGGGCTCGTTGGCGCGTTCGGGAGAACTCCTGCCGTACGCATCGATGGGTCGTGGGCTCGAATCCCACCGTAACGACATGTTTATAATTTTTTAAAAATCGGAAATTTTGGAGTTACGAAGTTTGATAATTAGGCCAGCGATATGTAATATAATGAATATTTCCAGCACCCTATGGAGTGGTAATGTCCTAGTGCGTGGGTCTGAAACAGTGCGCGCGGTGCTCGGCCAATACAGCGCGAGCGAGCCGCAACACGACTGCTTCGCCCCTGAAGCTACGAGGCAGCCACCAGCACACACTGTTAGTATACACACACACACACATGCGTCAATCTCTTTCGGACACATTGTTGATCTTTTACTAGTTTTTCATAGTATTTAAAAATATACCTTTTATTTGTTATTTATATTATGTATTTCACGCAAATGCACTCAGGTTATCAAAATCATTAAGACAACCTAAGTTTGATTTATGATTTCTGAGGAAAGGGTCAACTTATATTTGGCCATATCTGGCATAAACAAAAATTCTGGCGTTCGAAATATTTCTTCTCTGTTTTAATATTTATTTTATATAATTTTGATTTAAAAAAGAGTAGCTGATTTGTTGTCAGGTCTTTTCGGTAGAAGCAATTTTCCGAACCGGTGATGGTTATTAAATTGTCAGTTCCAAATCACTTTAAATTATTTTTATAGTAGTTATTTGTATGTGTATTTCAGACGAGCAGCGAGGTCTGGTCGTTAGGGTGTCTACTGTGGGAGGTGTGTGCGTGGGGCGCGCCCCCGCCCCGCGCGCCTCCGCCCCCTCATCTACCATGCCCCTATAGAAACCATCTGTGAGTACTGACTAACAAATACTTATAAAAGTCAATATGCGACATTGTTAGTTCCTATGAACCATTCACCAATCATTCTATGCCTGAATAATTTTCAATAGAAAGCATCCAATTGAAAATTCATCTTAACTCTAAATAATTTTTGGATATGAAATTAGTTATAAATTGTTGCCTTTCTGGATATTCTTTAGCCTAATATGTCTATACGTTTCTTTACAGATACCAAGTGATGCAACTCTGCTGGAATCCGAACCCAGAAAATCGTCCAACAGCGGCGCAAGTACATGCGCTTCTTAACCATCTTCACACCACACACACACACACAGACACAAATGATCAACACTTTGAGGAACGCTGGCAAAGACTCAAACCTAACAATATACCCAAAGTGGACGAGCATATAGCTATCGTGCATGCTCCATCCACTTCCACAGACTCACAGTTTGGGTCTGATCTTGAGTTTGAGAGCGCACTTACCATACAGGACTCCCTAAGCATCAGAGACACAGCAGTATCAAGATCTAGCAGCATCATGTCCGACAAAGAACCTCTCTCCGTACAAATAAAGTCCGAAAGTCTTAATAATTTACATGGCTCCTTTGAAGATGTCAGAAACATCTACCTAACACACAACGAAGCCGCCGCGCAGGAGTGTCATCAAGGAAATATGAGCCTCGAAGAAAAAGAACAGGATCGTTCCGATAGCTCAGTTGATCCTTGGCTTAAAGATATTATAACTGGTAGCCAAGACGATGTCAGCTATTTCAAAGATGTCAGCGATGTGATAAAGAATCTCGATAACATACTTAATTCAGAAAAAACATCCAGTTCAGAATCGAGTCATCAAGCCAGTCCATCGCGAGATAATCTCAGCTTAGAATGTAAAAAAGACTATCCGATGCAGACGAGCCTCGTCAAATCGCCCGGTATTAGAAATTTCCAGAACATTCTAGAAATGGGTTTCGATTCTAAGTCTGAGGAAAATGATACTTATGAAGATGATGGCGATCGTGACACTATTGGAACATTGAGCCATTCGTTCGAACGCCACAGCGACACCACCAGTCAGTACACGCTAGAAAATATAACCCCTGAAACGCCCATCAAAGATTTCACCACTAACTTTAATATATCTACAAGCGATCAAAATATTAGTTTAATTAGCGACGATAAAACTTCGCCTCGAAAAGAATTGCCAAACAATAAGATAGAAGATAGTGATATTGAAGTACCTAAGTTGAAGGAATTGTGTGAAGCTCTAACTAGTTTATGTGATGAAAAGGAAATAATAAAAGACTGTGTAGCGCAAGATAATGATGTTTTAAGGAATGATACTATGAAAGAAGCTAAGTCAGTAGTGTTAATACCAAGTGAAGGAATTGATAAGTTAGAGACTATTTGTGTTAGTGAGTTAAACCAAGAGGAAGAAACGACAGAAGAAAGTCGAATGCCAGTTTTAGAAAATGATATGATAAAAAAGGCCAATAGACATATAAGTTCCCTAGTCAATAAAAACAATACAGTAATAATTAATGAGCCTGTGGAAACAGAAAAGGATTTTAAATTAGATGTCTGTACAACACGAATACACGACATTAAAAGCGTGCATGCTGACATTGATGCACCCAATAAAGTTAATGATATAGTTGAATCTCATGAGTCTGAAAATAAAATAGACGACACCCTGGTACCACTTAGTTCTGTAGACATAGATAGACTTAATTTTATCAGTCCTGACCACCTTCCGCATAGAACATCTGTTAGTCAAATGGAATTGTCTTCATCCGATAAAGAAGAAAGCCTATATTTTAAAAATGATCTTATGGGAGTAGTAGCACAAAGTATAACGCCTCTTCCTTATGGCAATTACAAACAACAGCCTAATGTAAATGAAGTACAAGAATCTCCAAAAACACCAACCTATTTGATAAAACAACAGGAAGTGAAAATGGAATTTATAGAAAAATTACCAACTGAAGATCAAAATCATTTTAGTAAAGTGAATGATAATGATACAAATAATACCACGGACAAAGATACGTGTCATGATTTAGAAATAGGAACAATATGTGAACCTTCAGAAAATGCTGTTGATTTAGTTTATAAGAAAATGATTGAAGTTTATTCAGACACTGAAACCCTTACTGAGCCTTTAAAGGTTATAGAAAATTCAGTCTCGAAGGATTTGATCAATAAGGAATATGATTTAGAAAGTGAACAATTAGAAATAACACAATCAAACTTAGAAAATGTAAGAATATTTACAGAGCTACCTGACTTAGTACAAATAGGTGATAACGTATCTAATGTAATAAATAATACTTTCGAATCTCAATCGGAATCTCAGCATACACCTGTAAGAGTACAAACCCTTAGTAAAGAAAACATTTCATCCGATTCTCAGGGCGATGAGATTAGTTGCCTAGAACAAGCCACGATTAGGAGTAATGATTTACTTATACCAACAGAACACAAAGAAATCATGCTTAGCGAGCAATCAACGGACAGTACAGTGTATATGGACTTTACAGATAATGAGGTGTCAAAAGATATCAAAGATAAAGTCAAAGACATACCATCGATATATCATGATCAATCAGAGTCCGAAGAGTGTATTCTAGAGAAAAATGATTCCACAGTATATTTAGATCTTCCCAGCGTGATTAGAGAAATGGATGTTTTCTTACATTCGGAAAAAGTATTGAGTGGACATGATGTAGACTTTAAGGATAACGTTCATGCGAGCACGCCTATAGGTAGCAACAGTTCGGTTGATAACGTTATAGAGAGCAGTAAAGACGAAACGCTCGTCGACTCGGATAAGGCACCGGATTACGGAGTTGTCTTAACGAAGCTAGAACAAAAAAGCGCACCAGACAACTTCAGTCCATATGAATCTCCAACAAAAAGCCACCACACCGATACCTACGATGAAAACAGCTCTGTTGTTCTAGGGCCGTTCGAAAATTGCACACTTGAATTATTCAAAGGTCTAAAATCGGGAAGTGATCTCGTAGACTTGCCTAAGGAAGAGCTTCTAGCCTTCTCATCGAACTTTAGCGATATTAATCTCGAAACGCCTTCACCTCTACGCGATAGCAATTTTTTAAACGAAGTACCGGATTTAATTCACGACGAGTTACAATTCGATGAACCCAGTACGGGTGAAACGAAACCAGTGACTGATCCTCACACCGATAACAATACGGATGAAACTGAAGATCAGTCAACGACTGAGAAACGAATATCACCTTCGACTCCGCCTAATTCTCCCGGCAACCTTCTTGCGTCATCACAACCGTATTTAGTTGATATCGATTTTGAGAATGAATCCATTCAAAATATCGATATTAACGAAATGGATGTGACCCAACTAGCCATGGCAGAGAATGAAAATAATATGAACATTGAATATTCTGGGCCACTGGTTGAAGAAGGATTGAACGAATCTATGTCACGAGTGAACGATACACTACCGGAGTCATATTTGGCGGGGAACGGCGGACCTGTTGAAGAGACTGTGAATATAGCCATCGATGAAGAACGAATGAAGGAGTTGAGAAACGAATTAGTACTGAAACTACCACTAGCCCAGGTAAGAACTTATAACTTTCCTAACCATTACATTAACCCAATAATTTAATGTTTTCCTTCTTTTTATATGAAAGGAGAAATTGTCTGAATAATTTACTGCCATTTTAGAGAGTTAAAATTGACAATAGGTATCTTTACTAAGCATATAAGAAACGATTTTTTAAACTTCCATTTCTAAGGGGGAATGAAATCGGATTCCTCAAGTAAAACCTAACAAGAGCATAAAAGTGTGTGCACGGTTATATCTAACATGTCCGAAACTCAATAGGTTCTATTATGAAACTATAAATATAAATAAAATAGAAATAGATAGCTGGAGAATTTACAACAATGTGTAGCTGATGGATAAGAAAAATATTAAAATTGAATTAAAGTGCATGAAAACTATAATATATTGTATTTTTTCATAGCTGCTATGAAAATTTAGAAATAGAATAGAAATACTTCTATTCTAAAAAGAGATTGGAGGGATATCGTAATACCGTCCGGGTATCATTGTTCATAGATGGAAAAGTAGTTCACGATATTGAAATATAATATTACTAAATTTTATAAAATACTAGCTGACCCGGCAAACGTTGATTTGCCATGTAAATAATTTCTAAAAAGCAGGGGTTGGTGATAAAAAAGTAAAAATTTACGGCTTAATATATTTTAAAAAAATAAAAACAAAAAATTTCGTCCAAAAATTAAAAAAAAAAATTTAAGGGTGAACAATCTTAGAGGTTTGAAAAATAGATAGTAGCCGATTCTCTGACCTACTGAATACGCATATAAAATTTGGTAAAAATCGGTAAAGCCGTTTTGGAGGAGTACGGTAACTAACATTGTGACATGGAAATTTTATACATTAGATATTCAATAACAGGTAGCAGGTATCGAACCCGCAAGTTCCTGGACGGAACTGCCGCCTCCACCAGAGCTGCTCGTGACGTACGGCGCTCTCAGCCCGATCGCTGAAGAAACCCGCCACCAGCTCACTGCTTACGAGAATGATGATAACTGTAAGTGCCGTCTATAGACACGTTACTAATTTTTGTATGATGGTTAAAACAAAGTAATCAGAAAATACTCTATATAGGTTGTGGTCGTTATCAGGATTTGTTTTATTACAAAGTCTCGTTTTAATGGATTCTGCCAGTTTATAGTTGTTATGGGCCCGTTTGAACATTGGGAAAATATCACACCTTTTTGAAGTACGTCGGAAAGGTGCTGGATCTTAGTATATTAACAAATTTATAGAAATGTATACTGAAATAGAAATAGGTCAACATTTAACTTAAAAACAAGTAACTCCACCCCTTATATGATATACAAATTACCTGGAGAAGTACAAATTGGTGGGCTTGTAAATAAAACACATTAATTTTTAACACATAATATAATAATTAATTGATGTACACATATAAATAAATAATTTTTGAGTCTAATGAAGAGGAAAGAAGTCTATTCCCATACTTATATCGTTGACGTAGAGTTAATACTATGTCAATCACTTAAATACAGATTATTTCTCCTTTGGTGGGCCTCCTGGCTCACTATAACCGCTTCGACTTGGGCAAACCAGAGACGCGGCGACTGTATTATGAAATACAGATTGTTTAAGAATAAGAATAGATTTATTAGGCACAAAACAAATAAACAATGAGAAGAAATAAAATTAGTTAAACTCAAAAAAGAAAAAATTGTTTGCTAGCTACTTAAACGGTGAGGCTACTCAGCTTGTGCTATGTCAATACTCTTGGCATAGCGCTGGTTTTCAGAACCTCACCAATGTTGAGGCATCAGCTAAAATGGCAAATGGTACAGTAAAACTTAACCTATTTCCTAAGAGATAACAATTATTAAAAATATTAAATAAAAAATAAAAATAGAGAAAAAAACGTAATTTGCCTAAAATGTAACCAGTAAACTGTGACTGCAGTGACTATATGTGTAGTTGTTTAATAAGTAGAGGTAATGCAGGGAACACATCGGTGCGCACGGAGTCCTCGGAGAGCTACCCCGAGCCCGCCAACAACTCGACGGACGAGGTCACGGAGCTGCCCACGGCGCTGGCGAGCGGCGCGCAGCACTCCACGTACACCGTGCACTCCAACCACACGTACACCCTGCAGAGGGACGCTACCGCGAGCAAGGAGTGAGTGCCTTGAGTGACCTATACTTCTATACTAATACTAGCGGGCGGGGCTTCGCACGGGTCTAGATTTTTTGACAAAAAAAAGCAGGGGTTGGTAATAGAAGAGTGAAAATATAGGGTTGTATGTATTTTTTAATGCCACATAATAAAAAAATAAAAAAAATGTTTTGGACACCCCTTATCACCATGGGGTTTGAAAGATAGATAGTAGCCAATTTGCCATACAGAATATGCATAAAAATTTCATAAGAATCGGTCGAGCTGTTTCGGAAGAGTATGGGAACGAACACGAGAGTTTTATATAAGATTATAAAGAGGAAAGATTTGTATTTTTGTATGTTATGAATAAACTCAAAAACGACTGAACCGCGTAACTAGGCTAATTTTTGTGTTTTGGACATTGCAACCGTGCGAAGCCGGGGCAGATCGCTAGTCTAAAGATGAATAATTCGTTCTATTGTTCAAACTTCAGAGAAAGGCGTTCCTGAGCCACAGTTGTAAACAGCTTTTTCAGGGATCATCGTTCTCTGTTAAAATTTGTTTCTATTTTACAAATAAAGATTTATTATTATTATTTACCACTAGAAAGACCGGAGTCGTCAAATTGACAATTCCTAACACGGGGTCATAATTTTAAGTTATGGTGTATTTTAGCCATATTTTGTACTGAATATGTGTCATTCATTAAATTAAATAAAAGTTAATAAAAAATAATAATCGTGATATTTCTCTTTTAACTTTAACAATAATAACATATTAACAAAAATGTGACTGGTCTTTCTAGTTTTTAAAGAAAATCGTTAAAGTAAATAACTTACAATATTAAGGGGTTATTCGATATTTAAACTTAAATAAACTTAAATTATATTTTTATTACAGAATCACAATGAGCGCAGACAGTCTAAATGGGAGTCCTTTGAAGAAAGTAAATGAAGATGCTCTGTCGCCAATAGACGACACAACTTTTACTAAAAATGACGAAGAAAAAGAATCGAATTGTGAAAGGATATCGCAAGTGTCGCCGTTTCTTCTAAGCCCAACTACTGATACTTCTGCCCCGGATAATTCAGATTTAAATGCTGCACTGTCAACTCTATCCAAAACAAGTGTACCTACAGATGCCAAGACATCAAAACCATCTGAAACCCAGTGCTTGTCAAAAGCGACAAGCATCGACTCGTGGTGTTCGAACGACACTCTTTATAACGTCGAAGAAAATTTTGACGATTTAGCGATGGACCCCGATCTGCCCTTGGACTTAGAACAAGAGGCTGAGAGAGATAAGAGTGAAAGCGAAGACACTCTCACTCATAACGAAGATGAGAAGGAACTCAGTCACTGTTCCACTTACATCGTACACGACAGTAAGTCAGAGGCCTGCGAGACATTCTCTCCCGACTCTATTACTGCCAACGATAACTATACTTACACAAAAATGAAGACTGGAACGACTCCTTCAGTTAATACGAAATCTGATCTCAATGATTCCACGAAAAATACTCAAACTAAAGATTTGGCTTATGGCACGCTCGGATCAGGGATGCCTTCCTTTTCAAATTGTACCACAGAACTCGCTTCCGGCTTGACGTGTGATGACACTTGGAAGCTTCCTCAGCCTGAATTAGTGAGGAGATCTCCGATTGGTGATGACGTTCAGTTTACTCCACCGAGGCTAGTTGAAGATAAAAGTGATATATTTGAAACTCCGGATATAATCGACAAGCCGCAGCTCAACAAAATGGATAGTGTAGAAATAACATGTTTCAAAGAGCATAAAGACGTCGACTATCCTGAAGTTAATAATGATAGTCCAAACATTAATTTTAAAGACGTAACCAACACCATGACAAGTACACCGGTGACTGAAACGGACGACAATAATAAAGAAGTTATTCCATGTCCATTATCACAAATTCGAGCTGATGATTCGGAAATAAGCGCTATCAGTCTAACTTACTTTCAAGAACCATCACCCAATAACAGCAAAGAAAATAAGTCCCACTACAAAGAAGATGTTATTTCAGGCCAAGGCCCACATACAGAAGCTGAAAAGTCTGAATTAGCCAATATAAATTCAAAAAAATTGGATCCTTGTGTACTCTCAGCGGAAATACGACATCAAAACTTATCAAACACTTATAATACAGATGGACTAGGTTCTTTAGAAGGCAATTGCCAAATTGTACATAATAAATCTGTAAAACCCGAAATAAGTGATAACAGTTTGAAAAAATTTGAATCGTTTCAACGCTCAGCAGAAATTCGACCGCAAGACTTATCCAACAACTCTAATTTATACGCAATCGGCTCTTCAAAAGATAATACTTCTAGCCAATCTCTAGATACTGGAAAGCCTGAAATAAACAACAGCAGTTTAAAAAACTTTGAAGTATTTGTGTGCTCAGCAGAATTACGACCACAAGATTTATCCAACAATAAAGTTGATAAAACTGAAATAAGCTGTAACAGTTCAAAAAATATTGAATCTTTCATACGATCGGCGGAAATGCGGCCTCAGGACTTGTCCAACACTGCATTGATATCAGTGCCTCTGGCAAAACCTGATATAAGCGATAGCAGTTTTAAAACTTTTCAATCATTTCTGCATTCAGCAGAAATAAGACCTCAAGACATATCTCCAAACAATATTGATGCATCCGAAATAAAATGTAAAGAAGAAAGTATTCCGTCCAAAGTACCAGAAATACGAACTGATGATTCAGAATCTAGCGTTAACAGTTTAACAAATTTTCAATCATTCCTTCAATCTGCAGAAATGCGACCACAAGAGATGACAACCAGTTATAGAAATGAATGTGGAATGAGCCCTAAAGTGGAAGTATCTGATAGGGAATGCCAGCTTCTAAGTCAAAACAGTAATGCTGACAGTCTACCTGTATCTAAAAAATCACTTTCCTATACTGATTTTGAAAACTCTGCTTCGTTGAAACCACAGGAGGTGCATTCAATGGACAAATCTAGTCGTAGCGAGGAGAGCGGGGTCGGCTCTGAGGGTTTTCGGAACTTTGAGAGTTCCGCGAGAGACCGTCCACAAGATTTACTGTCATTAATTGACGCTAGTTCACTACTGCTAAACAGCGAAAGGGCATCAAGCGAACATATCATGAACAGCTTCTTAAATAAAAATAGCGAAGTACCCTCAACGAGCAGAGTTGGATCCGAGCCGTCTATTATTATAAATCCAACGTTCACAAGTTTTAGAGATACTCCAGATCGTGACAGTGAACCGAACATATTCATTACAGATTTGGATTTGGATGATGAAAATGAACAGCCTCATTCTATAATAATTACTGAAAGCCCATTATTGGTGAAAACAAATCTGAACCAAACTTTTGATTCTCACGAAGAGGGAGATCTGAATGATTACGATTCTCATTCTCTTAAAAATAATGAAATTGATGAAACTATCAGTAGCATAGAGTCAGTTGTAAATGTGTCTGAAAAGACTCTAAATAAAAGTTTTATAGAAGACCCTGAAAAGGAACCAATAGCGAACGAAACGAATGAAGACATTAAATGTAACGGAAACAACGAAGTTTTTGCGACCGTCCACTTTCTGAATGAAACGTTTGAAGAGCTTGTAGAAAGTAATGTCGATGATAATGATGGTCATGAGGCTAATAAGGGAAAAGTAAATCAGTCGAATCAAGCGAATGAACCTAAAAGCCCAATTCAGAATGAATCCGTATCGCAAAGTAAAACCCACGATGAATGTACTGATAGCGAAGGCAGAGCGGCGGAAGTAACGCAAGATTTCTTACAAAATGAGAAGAACTTCTGTCAGCTAAATGCATACTTTCCTCTCTTAAGTGACATCAGATTCACAGGTGAGTTTCATGTTCTGATGTATTATGGTGTCATAAACCAAAAAGCGATAACTCACTTTGATCATTTATATTTTATTTTGTCTTTCTAACTAATCTTTGAGTAACGAAGTATTCTAAGGGGTTTAAATTAATATTTATTAAGCTAAATAAGCGTCTTTTGACGCGTTGTATTGGTGCAGACTGGTATTATCTATCACAAACGCAAAAAAAAAATATATTTCTTTTTGGTTTATTAGGCAGTATTATGAAATAATAATTTGTCGTAGAAATTGCCTAATTTCAAACATGTCAAAACTTCTTTATTTTAAATTAATGTCAAATGCCATTTTGTTTGCCATTTTAGGCCCTGGATCAGAAATAATGAGTACATCATTCACACAAGAGTCACCCACCGAGCCAACATCCCCAGAGTGCGAGCGAGACAGCACGACGGAAAAGGACAAACCTTCCGAGCTGTTGAAAGAGTGGGACAGCGATACTGACTCACATTCTACTAATTCTTCTAGTGGAGAGTTCATATGGAAGGTCAGTATGAGTTACAAAAACTGCAGGGAATCTATTGCTAAATATTATTTTCTTTTCTGTTAAGGGTTTTGGTTTATTGAATGCTTATTGTTTTATGGCGCCTAACGCTATGTTTGTGTTTTAGTTTTGTCCGTTTGTATTAATTAGATTTAAATCTTCCCTTTACCTCCAAATAGCGTTGTATTATAATCGTTTTATGTGGAACTCTTATTAATACTTTTTAAATAGATAACACATTCCCTATTTATTTATTTTTAGTGTTATGATTTATTTATTATTTTTAACTTTTTTCAAAAAATTCAGCAATTCGAAGAAAAAATAGATTTACCTTTTACCCTACAACAAGCCCACCTCACACCCCTGTAGTAAACCCCCGTTTTACTACACTTCTTGTACTGTTCCCAAATATTTATGAATACAAAATGGGACCTTTAAAACATACAGCGATCATACTTGCTGTAAAGCATTTATACTGTTACAGGTTATTTAAAACCAGCAATATTCGCGTAAGACAAGTTTTTAACCGTTTGCACTTTTTTTTTTCATTCATTACAAACAACTCGAAGCAATTTCAATGGACAAATATTCACATATTTTAAGTAAACTACGGAATAAATGAAGAAATTATGATTTTTGACCTTCTATTATGAAGTGAAAATTATTTGCTATACCACTATAGCAGAGTTCATACGAGTTGAAGACAATTTTTAATTGAGTGCAAAGGGATAATAATAATAACATTTTTGTTTTTATATAAATAAAATGTTGGTTGAGAATTGAGCATAAGAAATGAGGTCATATTTTGTTTTTAAATAATACTATCTTTCTTAATAATATTTGGTGACGGTACATCCCCCTTGCTCCGCTGGTGTTGGTGTGCTTGCATGTAACGTGTGTATGCTTAGGACGGCGACGGATACGAGACTGCGCTCGTGCCGAACACGCAGTTCGAACATGTGAGTGTGCCCTATATTCCTTTCACATCTTATTATCGACCATACAACTTGAATAATATTGATTGAGCGACAATCATTGATTATTATTGGTAATATGCATGTGATACCGATGCGGGTCAAACATTCTCTTTAATTATTTCGCTCCATCAATAATTTTTATTTTCCAGTTTTTAACAAGGAAATAATTTTAAAAAAATAGTGCTAATAAACTGTGGGATATTCAAATATTTGAATAGCCATTGGTGTCAGTGAATATGACGTAAATGTCATGCCAGCAACTTATTAAAAAAGCCCGCGAATTTGGCGGGTGTTTAAAATGCCCGTATCGGTTGGCAATTTTTAACTTTTTTTTTAAATACTTAAAATCAATGTTTTTGGCGTTGAATACTTTTTTCTATTATATAACGATGTAAGCTAGCGAATAAAAAAATATATAAAAAAATACATGCATATTCCCTAGTGATTTCACTCTTTTTCTTCTTTTTTATTGATTTAAAACTGAATATGAAAATAAATAAAAAGTGAATTGATCTTTCTCTTATGTATGTTGTTGCTATTTTTAGAAGAAATATTGAATTTTGTTCAAATATACACATACAATGTTTTTTATTGTATACGGGTTTGCAGTGTGTTTTCGAACATCGCATGCTTTCTTAGCCTATTTTTAGCTTCTTTTGCATGATCATTAGATAAGGGTGAGTCATTTTCTGTTTCGTTTTAGTTATGGTGAACTATATTTTGCTGTTTAATCGCCGCGATGTCATCTTCATTTTGGATTCTTTGTAGATTTAAATACATCCGATTTCGAATATAGCCTAACTCTTAGTTTCATTCATCATTTCTACGTGCCCAAACCTCCTTAACATACCTTTCTCAATTCTTGTCACTACATCGTCTTTTACTCCACAACGCTCTCGTATATCGTCGCTGCGCCTGACAAGTTCCATTTGTGATTTTTGTATAATTTTGGGAAACAACGAAAAACGTATTATTGATTCACATACGGAGTTTTTCTTAACGGTCAAAACTCATATGGAATTAGTTAAACTCGTTTCCAGTTCGAATATCACAAAAAGGATTTTAGTAACACATAGAGAATAAAACGAAGATTATTTTTTGTGCAAAAACCAAAAATCAAAAAAATGCACATATGGAATTTGGCAGGCGCAACGACGATATTATGCCTTAATTTTGATTCTAACAAGTGTTCCAATAACAGCAGCGAGACAGCGGTCAGCCGAGTCGCGCCGAGACCGGCGAGTCTGTGCACGAGGCGTCGTCCGCGGGCTCGGGCGACTCCGGCTCGGGGTCGGAGGGGGACGAGGTGGAGTTTGTGCCCTCCTCGTGGGACTGTCGCGCGGCACCCGCTAAGTCGTCGCTCAGGAGCCTCGAACAGCCGGCGGTGAGTGTCATATTTTATTAATTTAATTAAAACGGAGATACATTCAATTACATTAATTACAAATAATATAACAATAATAAATAAAGAATGGGTCGTGGGTTCGATTCCCACCGGGACGACATGTTTATGATTTTCTGTAAGCATGTTTACCCCACGTCTGGTAACTTCGGGCGTTGAGGAATATCGAAATTCCGACCGGGTAACGAACCACCGTTCATAGATGGAAAAACCGTGAAGTGCACAATGCACGTTTCGATCTCAGTCTATGGATTTTCGAATGCTCGAAGTAAAATGTAGATCGACAGCGCATCATTGACTGAGTGAACCTCATGCTCGACTGTCGATATCTAACATAAAAAACAAAAAAAAATACAATAAAAAATTTAAAATATTAATCTACTGGTAACTCGCCCCGGCTTCGCATGGATGCGGATGTAGATGTTCTATACACAAAAAATACGCTATGTTATGATAGCGCCTCTACGCTGATAATGTAGCTTCATTTAAAATATCTTAAAATCGGTTGAGTAGTTTTTGAGTTAAATCGTAACAAACAAACAAATCTTTCGTCTTTATAATATTAGTATAGACAAGTGAACAATATGACTCGATGAAACTCTACTACCACTACTATTCTACTCTAAGAAATGTTTTTAAATAATTACTATACTAATTGAAGAAAGTATATTTGAAATCTATTTAAGTAATTAAAAATAATTCGTAATATCACCTGTATTGAATGGTATTGCGGTTTCATATATCGTCGGTTCAAAGGTAAAACTCACCAAGTGTAATTTTGAATAAAAATAAATTTTATAACTATTTCTTATTTTAAGCATAAACCTACGGTAAGAACAAAGCACTAATTACGTATTCTGGTCCATAACAATGAAGCGCAATACACATTTGGTAATTTGTTCTTATCGTAGACTAGCAACGCGCCCCGGCTTCACACGGGTGCAATGTAGATGTACTATACATAAAACATAGCCTATGTTACTCGCTGATAATGTAGCTTTCTATTTGTGAAAGAATTTTTAAAATCGGTCCAGTAGTTTTTGAGTTTATTCATAACATACAAATCTTTCCTCTTTATAATATTAGTATAGATGTACGCTTAATAGTCCAGGGTCGATAATTTTTAAAACCAAAAAAAATCATAATAGGATGAAACCCATTAGAAAAGGAGGGAAATATGATAAAAATGAAAGGAAAAATAATTTACGGGCGATCTGAGGTTGGGAAGGGGATGGGGGTGAGTTTTTAAGGGTAAAAAACGGTTTTTCTCAATTTCCGGCAAAACTAAAAGTCCTATCGAAAAAAGTCAAATGGAAAAGTTGTAGATAATAAAAAGATCTAAAACTTTTGTATTTACACTTTTTTCACATAACCTCAAAATTTATCTGAAAAATTCAAAAAACCAAGTTTTTGGTTTTTTATTTTTATCTTTTACAAAAATTTTTTTTTTTAACGAAATTTTGTGAAAACTTACCTTTTTATGTCCCAAATACGCTGTAATTTATTTAATTAAAAATATTTATTTTTTCACCTTATTTTGAATTAATATCGAAAAAACACCCTAATTTTCAATCGAAAATTCACCCGTCAAAATATCAGCTTTTTTCAAAAAGTTGGTGTGGTTTCTATTCGTTGAAATCTCTACTTTCCGATGGTGAAAAAAAATATATATGTTACTATGGTAAATCTTCTCAGAAAACGCAAAAACCAAAAACCAAATAAGTTAATATTTAATAAGACATCTACAATATTTTGAGAAAGTTGCAAAATCTTCTTTCAATTATAAGCGTAGATGTCTATTTATTGCTTTTTTAAGATAACTTGTATACCTGAGTGACCTACGGAAAATTTTAGCCCATCAAAATGTGTTTCATAGAGAAGTGGGGAAGGTTCTAATAGGGTATGGGCCTTACTACATACCTGTTATTTCGTAGCAGCTGTTAAAAAAGTATATATTTTTTTACACCGTCAGAAAGTAGAGATTCCAACGAACAGAAACCACACCAACTTTTTGAAAAAAGCTGATATTTTGACGGGTGAATTTTCGATTGAAAATTAGGGTGTTTTTTCGATATTAATTCAAAATAAGGTGAAAAAATAAATATTTTTAATTAAATAAATTACAGCGTATTTGGGACATAAAAAGGTAAGTTTTCACAAAATTTCGTTAAAAAAAAAAAATTTTTTGTAAAAGATAAAAATAAAAAACCAAAAACTTGGTTTTTTGAATTTTTCACATAAATTTTGAGGTTATGTGAAAAAAGTGAAAATACAAAAGTTGTAGATCTTTTTATTACCTACAACTTTGCCATTTGACTTTTTTCCATAGGACTTGTAGTTTTGCCGGAAAACGAGATAAACCGTTTTTTACCCTTAAACCCCCCCCCACTTCCACTTCCCGAACTCGGATCGACCGTAATTTATTTTTCCTTTCATTTTTATCATATTTCCCTCCTTTTCTAATGGGTTTCATTCTATTATAATTTTTTTTCACTTTTCATTATTTTTAAAGGCTTCTACCCTGGTCTATAAAATAAGCAATAGCAACAAATAATATTTTTATTTACAATTGCACTAGTGAGTTTTACCTTAAAATCGACGATATGGCGCGTGCTGTGTGACGTGTACTGACAGTGACGCTCCCCCAGGACGGCAAGAAGCGCGTGGTGTTCAAGCGGCAGAAGTACCACTGCGTGTACGAGTACCCGCGGGAGGCCAGCGACCTGGACGTGGACTCGCCCGCGCACTATCTGCCCGACCTGTCTACTTACTGCGGTACGGTTTATTATTATTTGTTGTCAGATATACATATATTTCACGCCTCTCTTATTGCGGTAAGCAGAGATCACGGATTTCCATATGCTCCGATCCTTACATACCCCTTTCCTATACGCTCCTCGGTTGCGAGTTCTTTTGAAGTTGCCGATCTGATCGAGGTACGTTCAATTTTTTTATTTCTTTTTCTTATCGAGGGGAGATGCGGTTTACGCAGCCGCTGCGTCGGGGTAGTGCAAGGACGCAGGGAGTGTAGGACTCACCCTACCAGTCTGCCTGATATGAGCCCGCTGCTCCAGGCAGTGACCCCACTGGGAGCTACCCACTAAAACCCCTCACCATATCTTGTCCACCTTATTGGGGCCCACGGGATATCGCGAGGCCCGGCGGTCAGGCCCCTTCAACGTCCCGTTTGTGCATCCTTCCCATGCTCAACATGGTAGGAGTCCGCGGGACCCACCACTCGCACTAATTTCTCAATTACAAAACCTGAGGACCTAGCACGAACAACTATCGAGAAATTATTCGTATCGTCTGTCAGTTGTATGAGAAATAATTTGAAATACGAATGACGATACGAATACTTTTTCGATAGTTGTTCGTGCTCTGTTAGCTCCATGTGACCATTAGAGCAAACACGTCGCTTTATACTTCTCATATTTTTTAACCAAGTCGATCTTATATACAATTAGCCTTTCATCTAATGCTTTTAAGGCACAAAACATAAAACTTCTGAATCAGATTGGCTAAATTAAATCAAATGGGTAATACAATAAGGAAATGAAAATGACAAACAAACTCTGGTCCTATGAACAAAAAATCCCGCATATAGCAGCACTATGTCTGCACAGTGTATGTAAATAAAAATATAAAGAAAACACGAAGCCTCTATGACTCAAATCAATATTGTATTAGTATATAGCAAACAAGCTGAGCCAGCATTTTTTCAGACTTAGTTGACAATCATCGTTATTATTCAGCTAATTAACTCAATATCGTTATAAATTATAGTATATTTGTTATCTAAAACAATAATACTGTAAAAGTTCCATCAAAATACGTTCAGTAGTTTTTGCGTGAAAGAGTATCAAACATTCATCCATTCTCACAAACTTTCACATTACAATAATAGGATGGTATGATATTACAGAATGGGACCCTCGCAGCGCGGAGGAGGCGGAGGTCGGCTACGGGCAGCTGTTCGGCGCGCCCAGCCCGCTCGACATGTTCCCGCTCAGGTCCGGCATCGCCTTCGGAGCTGGTACGATATGTTACCCTTTTTTTAAATAATTTGTGTGTGAAAGTTGCCTGTTTCGGTTTTAGTCTATGGATTTCTGAATGCTCGAAGTTAAAACATTGACTTATGTCTGAGGTATAACTTACCATCAAGTAAGCCTTGCGCTCGTCTTTTTGTGATTATCTTTCAAACTCAAAAACATTTATTGTTTATATTTTAGAGTCTAAAATACCTAAAACTCTATTAAATGAATCTAAATTTTAGACCATAATTATTAGAATATGATATGTGATTCACAAAAATATTAACATTATTAATTGTGTTTGTTTTAAAATAATTGTTATAAAATAAACTTCTTTTGTGAAGAATGAGAAAGTAAATAATTATCATTTTAGTAACTGCATTTCACCGAAAATGTCGGTGCCAATTGTGGTTATATGCTCTTTAATAGAGAATTTCACCTTTCACAGACTATGACGAGGACTTTTTCATATCCTCTTCAGCTCGTCCCTTCGAACTGGGCGTATTATCTACCACCAGCCAGTTCTTCCCCGGAATGCATCTCAAGCAGTCACTCCTCCCGGAGCACGACGACTTCCCCCCTCCACCCTCTCCACTCCCCCCTCTAGATCCCACTCCTCTCCCCCTCTCGCAAACACGAATGCCATCCCTGGACTTTACGACACCAGATTCCGGTGTTGAAGATATAACGCCCGGGTCGACCACGGACGATGACCTAAAGATGAGCGAGACATGGAAGCCGGATAGCACGAGTTCGAGCGAGTCCGTGAGCCCGAGCTCCCCCGGGGGGGAGTTGGGGGGGCTGAGACACACGAGGGACAAGCTGAAGCTGGACTTGCCCCCCAGCCCGCACCTCCCCTCGCCCAGGCACAGCAGGGTGTTCAACTTCGTGCTTGAGAAGCCGAAGCGTCCCGCTGAGACTAACACGCCGTTGGGTAAATAAATTATGATTTTTCAAAAATTGCTACTTTTTTTATTTTGAGCTTTATCAAAAAATAAAATATTAAATTTTTATAAGATTTTTACCATGTACAAATATTTTTTAATTTTGACTTATTCAAAAAATAGTGTAATAGATGTAGAAACGTGATTTGAGTAAACTGTTGAAATGTATTTTTTTTTCTTTAATTTAATTTAAACGCAAAACTTCTGTCTGTAATTTTCACTGATAAATCAAATTATTATTATGGTTATTAATAATTTTCTATGTAAAACAATAGGTAGCACGTAATTGACTGATGTTCTGTGGCTGACTTATCACCTAACAGCAAGTGAGACTCACGCGTCTGTTATTATCTAACATAAAAAAAATAAAAAGAATGCGTTGAAATAAAATACTGTATACCGGATTAAAATGTGATTTATTATTTATCATCAGACAGTTGTCATCATTCTGTCTGCCCGTGACCACGGTTACTGAAAAGCATCCGAAACATCGGAATAAATAATAAATCGCGTCTTAATCCGGTATACAGTATTTTATTTAAAGTACTCGCGGTAATAAAAGAATGCGTTACAGTTAATGTTTCATATCGTCGTTGCGCCTGCCAAATTCCATATGTGCATTTTTTTGATTTTTGGTTTTTGCACAAAAAATAATCTTTGTTTTATTCTCTACTGTGTTTATAAAATCCTTTTTGTGATATTCGAACTGGAAAGGAGTTTAACTAATTCCATATGTGTTTAGACCGTTAAGAAAAACTCCGTATGTGAGTCAATAATACGTTTTTCGTTGTTTCCCAAAACTATACAAAAATGCACATATGGAATTTGGCAGGCGCAACGACGATATATATAAATAATGTAAAAAAATGTTTGTTTATAGTCATGAGCGACGAAACACCCATAATGATGACTCTACCAGTCTGCAAGCGAGACGACCCGATGCCCGAACCTACGTTCTCCACCTTCGGGAAGCCGACCTGCAAGTCTACCGCGGACTCCAAGAACATCGTCTTAACAGATAACTCGGAAACTGTAACTGAAGACGGAGATGTCCCGCTGGTATCCGCAGATATCTTACCCGATGACGTGGAAATAAGGGAGAACGAGGAAGTAATAATGAAAACCCCAGAGATCGAGGAGAAAACTGATAAAGTGGAACCGGTGAAGGGCGAAGGGACGGTGTTAGACAGCGGGGATGAGGACTCCGGTATTGAAAGTAGCGCGAAGGCCACGCTGGAGAGGAAACCCGCGTCTAATGTCACGTAAGGCTGTGTATACATGGCGGTTTATACAACGACTAATAATCGCATGATCTAAAAGTTATCGTTACTATCGTGTTGTTTAAGCCCTTTAAAAAAACCAAGATAGAAATTCTTCCAGAAATTGAAGATCATAACTTTCTGTCAAGTTATGCAGCAGTCGTCGCTAGATAAACCTAAAGTTACAAAATACGTGTTTTTCGGTGTTATACAATTTTTGAGTTTATTGTCGGTTCAAAAGTAAAACTCAGTAAGTGTCATTTTGAATAAAAATACTTTTTAAAACTATTTCTTATTTTACCGTAATCTACGGCAAGAACAAAGCACTAATTGCGTATTGTGGTGCATAACAAAACTATGAAGCGCAATGCGCACATAGTAAGTGGTTCTTATCGTAGATGTACGCTCAAAATAAGGAATAGTAGACAAATTTATTTTTATTAAAAATAACACTTAGTGAGTTTTACTTTTGAATCAGCGATATATTAATGCGAATCTCGGTTAAATATCATAAGCTAGTGCGAAATTGCAAATATCTAAGTATCATTAAATATAGACAGAAAATTTGGAATGTCAGTTACTATAGAGTTATATTCCTATTCGCGCTACCGGTTGATACGAAACAATCCATGCCATACGTTGTCTCTATGAATTGTTGCGATTTTGTCATTGCAGTATTGCGTTGAAATGAAACATTATCAATATTTTCATTTGGCATCATTGCAGAAGAGATTACAATAAATAATTCATTATTTATAAATATTCGTGAAGCAGTATTATTTGAACTAAGCCCAATCGATGTTATTCATAGAGACAAAACCTTATCTGTGAGTAACTCCTTGAACCACAGCCCAGTGAATTTCAGAACAATGGTACAAATGTCCGTGAATTAATGCAATTGTAGATACATAGTTGTAACGCTTTACATTAAGCTTAAGTTTATAGTAGAATAGCCACTACGGCCTATTAGAGGTGCGTTCCGATTGGAGATCACGATGCCTTCATTCGCTACCTTTATGACAGATATGCTAAGTGTCAAAACTGCTGTCATCGAACATTGACATTTATTATTTCTTCTTGCTTTTTAACCGACTTCATATACTTATCACTACACTTTTATAGCCTGCAGTCTGGGCAAATTTAAAAATATTACTCTGCCTCTATATTTTACTTTTTTAAACATTCAGCATTCGTTCGATACTGAATACTGTTGTTCGTGTAACTAAAAATTGTATATTTTTGGCGATTTTATTGGAATCATTGAAAAATAAGGAAATGTATGATGCGGGCGTTATGATCCCCGAACGGAACGCGTAAAAGTTTTATACTCCGTCAGACTACTTGCTAGATGTTCATACGTAATACTTTAATATAGTGTAGTAAGTGGACGTTGAAATTTGCCAAAATGTGCGCTATTTAATAAAGATCCACGCACAATATCTTCCATCTAAGAAATTATGTTTGTATTTTGTAGAGGTGCGGTACCAATCATTTAAGATTCTAGTATTGTTTGGAGTAATATGATTCAGATTCTCATTTAATTTCTGAATTTTATATAAAAACGCAGTGTTTATCGTTATTTGTTTAAAATACCGATCAGTTTTATACTCACGGCCATAGTAAAACCGCACAAAATTAGTCGCACATTTTCTTCAAGTTGAATCTCATAGTAGTAGCTTAGTTCGGAACGAGCGTCTCAACGTCTGAGGTCTGGCCAATTCTTCGTAAGTGAATTCTAATATTTAAGTAGTAGTCGAGTGAATGGCGAATTCGATGCTATCGATGACACAGAAAAATAATATCTGTTTCGAATATGTTTCAGTCATCCTACAAAAATGCCAAAATCCATTTCATATTTTATTCTCATGACATAATATTTTGTCTAGTTTTCGAATAGAATAATTATTAATATGAAACTTATTCCTCAAAATGGAATTGGCGCTCTTTTATACATAATTGATGAACGCTTTTTAAATTATATAGTCTGTGTCATCGGGGCGAGTGTGCGTGTGTGCGTGCGTACATATACGATACGTCCATGTGTGATCCTGTTGTGCAATCCTTCTCATTTCCATATCGACTCGTTTTACTTAGTTATCTGTAAATATAATTTAACACTATATTATATTGATTGAAGATTTTTTTTATTATGAAAATTTATGAATTCTATGCTTTTATTGTTCTTTTTTACAATTTAGAATGTTTCGTTAATGTACAGATGTAAATAAGTATAGATGTTAATTTTGTTGGAATTACAAGTAGAAATATGATAGATTCGAAATTAGAGCTAACTAAGGATCGAATTAAGAGTATCCCAATTGTTTTGGCTAGGGCTTAAGATATCGTCGGTTCAAAGATAAAACTCACTAAGTGGATTTTTTGAATAAAAATAAATTTTATTACTATTCCTTATTTTAAAAGTAGTAAGAACAAATTACTAATTATGTATTCTGATCCATAACTAACTATGAAGCACAATACACACATTAATTTGTTCTTATCGTAAATATACGCTTAAAATAAGCAATAGTAGCAACATTTCTTTTTATACAAAATTATACTTACCAAGTTTTACCTTTAAACCAACGATATGTCGAATGTCATTGAAAGATCTCAAGAACAGTGGCAGATTTGAGTCTCTTAGTACGGGCCTTAGTTTCGGACGTAGAATAAGGTAAGGATCTAATGTCAATGTAATTAGATTTTATAATTCTTTATACAGTTAGTAATCTCCGCTAATCGTTTAGATCACATTTTCATTAAATTAGCGGTTATTTGAATGAATTGTCCAGTAATTATGGTATTTATTGGTTGTAAGTCTGTTGTTATTTTTAATCGAATGGAAGTGAATATGAACGCATCTGATGTCTTTTCATAATGTGACTTGTCAAGTCTTTTAAAGTATTTGTATGGAAAATAAATGAATAATTACTAAAAATTATCGTGGTTTTATTTATTGAAACACTACATAATATCTGGAATGTATTATGGTTTAGGTCAAAGTAAAATAAATTATAAGCGTGTGTAGTAAATACAATATATAATTATTACTATAGTGTACGCGCAAGTGCTAGTCTCCTCCTGCGGTATGTGAGCGGCAGGGCGGGGGATATTTACACACGTCAAGCTGACTCAGTCTGCCGTCGACCACCGCGACGGTTACATGACTTAATTGTTCGCGTCAGTTTATTCCAAATACACATGAGTTAAATATCCTAAGATGGATCCGCCAATACCACGACAAGTGAAAAATGTTATTTAGAAAATGAAATTCGAGTCTGCAAACATCGGAAATTACAAAATTTTCATCTTCACGGAAACCTGAATACTTATTGAGAAATGTTAATTTTTTTTAAAACTGTTTTGTACCATTAATAATAAAATTTAATTAACACTTTTAACTATGTGTTTTGCTTAGCCCGGAAATAGAAAATATAATTTTATAATTTACCCGTAACATTAATTAAGACAGTTTCTAACATAGTTATCCGGAGATTTATCTGTTCTCATGTATCTCGTGCGTGTCTTGAAAATCCGCGCCCTCCCCCGTCTCACCGCTCACATACCGCAGGAGGAGACTAGCACTTGCGCGTACACTATAGTGACCAGTCTATAGTAAAAGACAAAGATTAGCAAAAGTGATTGAACTCACAGTGAATATATAGTAGAATCTCACTAATCCGGCACCCTCCGCCCGCGTCTTCCCAATGTAAATTGCACAAAACAGACCTCAAGGGTTGATTGTGAGATATGTTACAGTTATAAAAAAAACGTGTAGAACATGGAACACAAACAAATACGTTGTATTCGCTTTATGAAATGCTTTATTTTATTTGTTTTGAATTATTCCGTAAAATCCCGTAATACAAACATTCCAGTCATCTGGCACCCTCTGGTTATTAATAGTGCCGGATTAGTGAGTCTACTGTACAGATATAACAAATCATTATATAAACTTAATTATATTTACAACTGGTAATTTTCGAATTTGTTACAGATTCATGGATTTATAAGATTTTTATATCTAAATTTAATAACATTTCAATTGCGATATTCCTTATAAATACTATTTAGAGCAGATCACTCTCTAATAATTATTAAATAATATAACTTTATTCGAGATTTTTGTAGTCATGGCTACTTCAAGATCAGCTGATCCCAGTTGGGTGCTACCGCAGCGAGCGGCGGTCAGCTTAGATGACATACTTGCCAAATTCAATACTGGGGCTTCCAAGTACGAGTCCGTAAAAAAACCAGGGTCGAAATCCAGGTTTTATAATACTTTACCGAGCTCCGAACTCGCCATACCAAAAATACTATTAAGTATGAAATACATAGGATTGTGCCCCTTATTTTTATGCAATACGAATCATTTTCCTGTGCAAGTATTTTATAGTTGTTTTTTTTTTCAAATACAATTGTGATCCTTATCTTCAAGCTAATACGGTTAATTTTCCTATGCAGTATTTTCAGTTTCAACTCTAAGCGCACCCGAATAGCTATTACTTTCATACTTGAAGTGTTTCCCGCTCGTACCAGGGCGCCCTACTTCCAAGCAAAGCCCTGGTTTTAAAACCTGGTTTCGTATATACGTCTCATCTTTAGGTCAGCTGCGGCGCCAGATGATGACCAGCCCAGACACGTCGCTGGTCGCCAGGAGGCTCTCGTCGTAGCTGAAACTCACTCCTAACACTGGGTGAGCGTGTCCTAAAGATAAAAACACGTCATGATAATCCTACAGACATCACAAATCGGCTGACACGTGAACTTCAATTACAAAATCTAAATCTAAAAGTTTCAATAAATCTGTTCATGTATAAAAATTTAAGTTCTTTTACAGTTTTCAACTTATTAATGAATTATGATTTGACTGTTACGTGAGGACGATTAAGATTTATTACAGCTTTATACTAATTATATCTTCCACTCACACCATTTTCATATTTGTTTTCGTTTCCCTTTCGTTTCTTAATACTAGAGGTGGGTCGTTGACGGTTTTTGTGTTAACGAAACGAAACTGTTAATTACAAACTGATAACCTGTTAAAAAGCAGGTAACTTTATTAACTGGTTTGCAGTAATGTCAACAGATTTTACGTAGTAATTATTAGAGTAACAGTTAATAAATTCAACTGGTTTTCCATTAAATAAACAAGCTGCTTCGGATGATGTTAGCGACTACGCGTTGAATGTTCGTTGAGCTTATCCGCGCGTTGCGTTCGGAAATCAATGAATGAAGCAGTTAATAGATTTTGCAGTAAACGAAAAGCAGTTAATTCTTTAACATTAGAGAGGCGGTTTTAAAAAGCTGTTTGTTGAATTAACGCCCACTTAATACAATTGTAAGCAAAGGCATTCATTCATGCTTCATAGCATAATGCTGAGCCAGGGCCAATTACAACTAAAACACACACACATTTACACACTTTAAAAAAATTTACCTTAATTTTATGTTCCAAATTTTTTTGTTATTATTATGTGATTCAGTGTGTGTTGTCGTTCGTAATAAATGTTATGTCTTTGTCATTTTAAGCCGTGATCGGGCCTACCTTGCAGTTTGTTAACAACGGGGTGCTGGGCGTGGCCCTCGATGTCCAGGAAGTACACGCAGGCGTCCTCCGCGCCCGACACCACGCACACGCCGCGCCGGAACGACATGATGGGGCAGAACGTGGCCTGCACGCCGCGCGACCGGTGCGCCACGTCGAACCGCTTCTGGAGCGACAGGCTGCCCTCGCGGTCCGATATCCTGGGCAATAAATGTACCATATCGTTGATTCAAAGGTACAACTAACTATTTATTTAACAAGTAAATGGTAAGTTTTACCTTTTTTATTGAATACTAGTGGACCCCGCAGACGTTGTTTTGCCACAATTTTGGCTTCGAAATTATATAATTATTCTTTAAGAAAAAAGATTTTCCCGCTTTTCTGTTGAAAAGTTTCCTGTATTTTCTTTGCTATAAACATCACGGAGCCCTCGGTCTCGACCTTTCCAACGAATGCAAAACCGTGGAAATCGGTTCGTGCGTTCTGGAGTTATAGCGTCAGGAAGGAAAACCCGATTTATTTTTATATAGTAGACTAGCAAAACGCCCCGACTTCGCACGGGTGCAATGTAGATGAAAAAAAAAAAAGCAAAGCCTATGTTACTCGCTGATAATATAGCTTTCTATTGGTGAAAGAATTTTTAATATCGGTCTAGTAGTTTTTAAGTTAAATCGTAACAAAACCGAAATATTGAACAAAATGACAAAGAACTACCCTTTGTCGCGTTGCTCGCTGCGCTGCGTGGAGCCACACCGGCGCGACGGCGTGTATTTTTTGTTTATATTGATATTTTTAATTTCGTAATATCTTTTGAATATAATGTCCGATTTCAATAATTCAAAATGTAATCAACAGGTATTTAAATAGTCTTGAATACGAAATTTATTTTCTATTATTAATTATTACATTATCAGCGAGTAACATAGTCCCTATTTTGCTTTTGTATATAGTACATCTACATTGCACCCGTGCGAAGCCGGGGTGGGGAGCTAGTTCTAATATATATTGCTTTAAGTTTTGAGTGTCAGCACCGACGTGAGGACCGACCTGAACAAGTAGAGCGAGTCGTCGGCCGCGCTCACGAGCAGCGCGGGGTGCCGCGCCAGCCACGGGCTCCAGCTGAGGCAGGACACGGCGCCGCCCACGCAGCAGCGCCGCAGCTTGCTCAGCGCGCCGCCCGCGCCCGACATGCGGTAACTCACTATCACACCCTACACATAGCAATCTTTGATTATATACAGATAGCGGCACGAGTCGTGAGCACAGATGAACCGTGGTGGGGATTGAGTTAGCTAAGTACACTGTCGGGCAACACTATTTGGCACATAATATTGTCTTTTATTAACGCGAGTATCACACATTTAAATAAAATACTCTATGCCCTTGATTTGTGAACTGGTAGTAAATGTAAAATTAGAAGCATTTAATATTAGTAATATTAGTAATTTAATATGTATTATTTTTTTTTTTATGACGTTCATAGATGTACATTGTGTTACCTTAATTAATAGATTATTTTTTAATTTAATTGAATTAAATATGGCAACTTTGTGACATTTCAAATATAAGACAACTGTCATCTTTCAGTCTCCCGCGACCACGGTTGCTGAAAAGCATCCGAAACGTCGGGATAATAATTTAAATAATAAATCGCGTTTTAATCCGGTATACAGTATTTTATTTAAACTATTTGGCACCTTTACCATTAATTGATTAAATTGTATTTATAAAAGTCCATCATCAAAGTTTTTCGTAATACCTATTTATTTCATGTAACAAAACACTGAGTAGATCATTGGACGGGATTGTCTATTTTACATCGAATTCTTTCTGCTCTGCATATTTTATTTTTAAGGTTCAATCAAATCGGTAACAAAAATACATTAATTAAAAAGTTGTCACTAAAATTGCACTCGAGTGTACGATGGTCGAATGATACGCGCGGATCCAATAGACGACGAGCATCGACTGCCGAACCAATCACGTGGAGCGTTAGCGTTAACGTCATATCGACCAATGAAAAGTGTGCTCACGACTCGTACCGCTAACTATACTAGATAGAGCAATGCAAAAAAACTACGCGCTAAAATGTCCCGAATTACGTGATATGTGAGAGTACTCGTGCACTTATTTTAGTCAAACTATCAAGGTGTGCGTGTTTAGGGATACCTTCTCCAAATTATTAACTTACTTTTCCCCCATTATTTAATAAGGTGAAGGTTAAACAAAATAGGTTAAATATAGTAACTATTATGTAGATAAGTGTTTTATTCAATTTAGAAAAACAAAAAAATCAGTTATCTATAGTCAAAACCCACCTTTTTGTGTTTGTTTTCGGAATAGTTTCCACTTTGATTTTATTGCCTGCGCTACGTTATCTGATTTAAAAAAAAACATCAAAAGGACATCTTAGGTACATAAACAACCTAGTACTATTGCATCATTTTATAATTTACGACGATCTAGTTATATTTATAATTTATCTCCCATAGTTTCGTCTAAGTCTACTAATTATCTAATAATAAACTGGCAACCAAGAAAAAATGAGGGTGCGTGTGTTTTTGTAAAAAAAAGTCCTCCGACTCATCGAAAGAGTCAAATACAAAAACGTTTATAAGTCGATGGGGACAAAAAAAATTTGGAAACATTTTAGGTTGGTACGTAAAGTTCCCATTATTCTTTAGATCTATCTTTTCCACATATTACCTTGTCATTAGCTGCCCAAAACATTCTTCCGCTGGACTCGCACGCAATCGATGTGACTTGACCACCGAGGATACTGCTACCGCCTGGAAATGCCATTCAATCAATAACTACCAAGTTTTATTTATATAATACAGGATTTCAAATAATAGATTATACCTCGTGGATAGATTCCTGTAGAAACATTGAGAACTTCCACCATACCTCGCGCGTTACCTGCCTGAAGTGATATTTAAAGAAAATATAATATTTTATTCGAAAGGTTTAGAAAGTACTTTTAGATTTTGTTCAAAATACATAAACGTGTGTTACATTTGAATAAGTAAAATTTCATGGCTCTTCCAAATGACTTTTGGACGAAGCATAAAGAATTATGTCGGATTTTTATTCATAATAATGTTTTACCCATAGACTACTTCTCAGTAATCAGTATATTGTGGGAACTTCATATTTTACAGTGTGTGTGTCAAGAAAAAACACAAAAACAAAACACTGCATGGCATATAATTACTTTTTTTTAAAGAATTATGGCCTGGTCTAGCGAAATCTTTAAGCCAAGTCTTATTTTCGGGATCCAATTTTCAGTTTTTTTTTAATTGTGTGTATTTTCAATTGCTCATGATGTGATTTTATTTAAATCGTCACCACGGTATTTTTAACGTATTTAAATAATGCACTTGTTGTGATTCGTAAATTTAAAAGGCAAAATCGTATATTGTAATCAATTTTAGTGTTAAAAAATGAAATAATTGATATTAATTATAATGAGTTTACATATTGTTTTGATGCTTTTAAGTGTATTTAATTCAGATGGTCAATTGATATGATTCATTCGATTCCCCCACTCTCCCCACTACAAAACTTATGAACAAGTTTGGTATAAAGGAGGTGGAACGACAATTGCGGAGCAGTCTTGGCTCTGGCGTGACTTGGTGCAGTGGTTGTACCTTGTTATTAGCTTATCCTTGACTCTTTGCATAATTAATTTGTGGAAACGAATTGATTATCATTCTGACTGCAGTCGTGCTGTAGTCAAGTCCTATAGATTTGTTCTATTCTACAGATTTATAGATAGATATAGATTTATTGTAATTGTAAGGTTGTAGTGATGTATTAAAGCCTATACTATGTGAATATCGATATTTGGAAGTGTTGGAAGTTGATTATAATCATATATATGAGAAGTGAGGTCTGTATTGAAAATATAAATATATGTTTGAATTGTACACCAGTGATTTTCATTATACACTATAACACTTTTTGGACATATTTACTACCGAATGCAAATAAGATCTAGTAACTAAAAAAGACATGAACGAAAAACCAGACACTGTCTTATATTGCAGTGTACAAACGTAACTTAGGCAACTGTGGTAAATTCTGCAGTAACATCCATCAGAGATCGTAGCACGAACGACTATTGAGAAAGTATTCGAATCGTCCATCTGTCAGTTGTATGTGAAATTTAAATAAAATACTGTATACCGGATTAAAACGCGATTTATTATTTATATTGTTTAAATTATTTATCCCGACGTTTCGGATGCTTTTCAGCAACCGTGGTCGCGGGGAGACTCAGAAATGTGTGATACTCGCGTTAATAAAAGACAATGTATGTGAAATTTCATACAAATGACAGCTCGACGATATGAATGCTTTTTCGCAAGTTGTAGGCCCTCAGATGATTCTGTTCATAGTTTCTGCAAAGGATACGATGACCATATTGTTGTTTGCGGGCTGGAACACGCAGCAGAGCAGCGGCGCGCGCAGCTGATCCTGCACCGCCCGGAGCTGCCGCCGGCGAGCCATGTCCCACAGCACCAGCGCGCCGTCCGCCCCACACGTCACCAGCAGGTCGTTGGAGGCGGACCAATCGCAGCCTATATATATTGTATATATTTATGGCTCTATTGCTGATAGCTCTTTTTTGACGGGCTCGTTGGCGCGTTAGGTAGAACAACTGCCTTGCGCATCGATGGGTCGATCGTTCGAATCCCACCGGGACCACAAGTTTATAATTTTCTGTAAGCATGTTTACTCCACGTCTGGTATATTCGGGCATTGATCGGGTGGGAGGAATATCGAAATTCCGACCGGGACCACCTTTCATAGATGGAAAAACCGTGAAGTGTATATTGCGCGTTTCGGTCTCTAGATTTCCGAATGCTCGAAGTAAAAATTAGGTCGACAGCCCATCATTGACTGATGCTCTGTGGCTGAGGTATCACCTACCATCAAGTGAACCTCATCTTCTGTCGATATCTAACATAAAAAAGCGTTCCGCATGCCGCAACATCACTATTTATAAAGACTTTGAATAAGCAAACAGTACATAAAAATTAACTTTCATCATGATGAGTGTGATTTCTATTAATCATAATTAAAGGAAATGTTAAGGGAATTAAATGTTTATTTTATTTGCCATTTTATGTTATGCTATATTCTAATTTTGACTTATGGTATAGAATACTATATTTTGATTAAATACCAGTGACAGCTTTAGTGTGCCCCTCAAGTATGAAGGCTACTCGCGGTGGCGAGGCGGTGACGTCACAAATGGAGACAGTGCCATCGTGGGAGGCGCAGCACAGCTTCGAGCGGTCGTTGTTTGCAAACTTTACTATGCTGACCTGCTCTGTATGCTGACATAAAAGAAATATACATTAAAATATTAAGAAATTCTTAGAGTGAAATGAGTACCAAATTTTCTGAAAGGCATTTAACACTCTCCACTGTTACTATAAATGAAGTTATTTTTCATATTTAATATTATTATTTATATCATTTCAATATGCTACAATGGTCTACACATCGCTGGCCTAATTATCAAACTTTGTAACTCCAAAATTTTTGATGCCATCTTGTGTAAAATACAATAACAAATACAATGAAATCACTCGTATCTACTAATTGTTTATAGTTTTTTGGTATTTACAACAAAATAAAACTACGTATGTCCATGGAATGATTGATCTGTTTGTAATTTTTTCCTCCTCCTGTAAAAGCTGACGATATGCATTAAGAATTAAGAGGTATATTGATTAAATTCTACTGATATTTTAAATCAATATTAATATTATATTAACATTATAGTTACACTACCTTTACCCACATTTGAAATACATATACCTGATCAAATATGTGATGAACACCAGAAAAGGCATAGTTTTCTGATATAGTCATATCATTTTTCTTCTTTGAGTTTATTGTTATACTTTCTTCAACTACCAGGCTGGCCTAAAAATTGATTAATAATTATAATTATTAGCTTATTTGGTATCAAGTTAGGATATCTATAGAATTTGACATTTTTTATCTATAACACTGAATGACTGAACTTTCTTGATCATAATATTTACGTAAATATTATGATAAATAATATAATATTATATTATAATATTTATTTTCTTTCTTTACCTTACTACTGGACCGCTGTCGTGATGATGATGAACTGATAGATATATTGTCCTGCACTCCATATCTACGCTGGAGTAGTTGGCTTCTAATATTAATGTATTTCTTAATTGTTTCAATATCCTGTAGATTATGTTTATATTTTTACAAACAAATCATCAGTTTTCTTAAGAATATCTATATCAATGAGAATACAATAAAAAGATCTGTTATAGTTTAGACATTACCTTAAATTTTGCATTTTCTCTCAGAAGCTGACTTCGACGTCGAATATATAGAGTTTCTAAAAGCAAGGGAAAGACATAGACATCAAAATCATTAGAAACTATAAACATAAATCTATTTAAAATGGAACTCACTAAAATTCGGATTTCCTGGAGCTCTGTACGCATTAAATCGAGCGTCCAGGGCAAATATTTGTTGTTGAAATGCAGCTGCCATTTATTCTTTATTTACTTTAAATTGCATTAAATAATTTAAATTTAAATGCGATAAGAAACAAAAACAAATAATTTTCTAAACTTTGTTATGACAATTGACATATCATAGAAAATTAGTGACATTGACAGATCAATATTTCTTTTGACGTGGACAGGTATTTGACTCATACGTTACGTTACATACAGCAATCTTTATCTATATAGAAATATTATTCTTACGTCTTATTTTCTGTGATTATTAGAATCTTGAAATTATAATATGGAGGTATTAAAAAATAAAATAAATCTTTTAAACTTCTCCTAGCCACAGAACACCAATGTACATGATGTGAAAAATCCTTAAGCCTTAGGATCTTGGCTTTATTTAATGACTTATTACGGATCAACATTAAGAACACATCACCCCCGACGACATTATAATTTAACAACTTTACGGCTTTATAATATAACTAGCGACCCGCCCCGGCTTCGCACGGAAGCAATGCTGATAGGTACTAAATACACTACAGAAAATCTGTTTTTATTATACATATAAACCTTCCTCTTCAATCACTCTATCTATTAAAAAAACCGCATCAAAATCCGTTGCGTAGTTTTAAAGATTTAAGCATACAAAGGGACAGAGACAGCGACTTTGTTTTATACTATGTAGTGATATACTGATGATTCCTTTAAAGTTACAACCAATCGTCTACAATGTGACATATTATATTAACAAGATTATGAAAGGTCGTTACATGTGAACCTAAGATTACAGGTTCTTAATCCGAGACGTGAACTATTGCCATGCATGCATGCACATAATAGGACCAAAAATCTAATACTCAAAACCTAATCGGATTATTACTAAAGTTCTTAGCATTGCCGTCGAAGCCGTCTCTGGTGGAATTATAACCGTCAATATTTTAATTATACGGATATTTCAACTTGAACGATGGATAGTTAATCCAATACTAGTTTATATATCCTGGTCCTGAAGGCTACAGGGAATGCGTTCAACAGGCTATCTCTACTCACTACGTGATAACCACGTCAAAATTTGTCGACCATTTTCTCGTGTTTAAAACTTTTAATCGATTATCACTTTATGTCTTCCGGGTCTAACATGATACTTACACTTAAAACTCGACTTCTAATGTCAAAAGTAGAGATATTTGTCGATCGCGATACATTATAATATATCAAAGTTGTCGATGTCAAGATGTATCTTAGTTTGTCTTCACTCATCCGCGAGATATCTCTTGATGGTCATGCTAGGCCACGATGAAATAATTTAAATATAGACATTTACATAGGCCAGTAAAGAGCGTGTCCATATTACCTTTTAAATAAAGAAAAGTAATTACATATTATCTTAATTATAGATAGATATATCTACGTACGATATACAGTGTAGTCTACACTGCAATTTCCCTGTAATAAATAACCCTATACGACGCGACGGCGGTATTAATCAAACACGATCATTAATCTTTTGTTATACCTACTTTATAATACAAACTTCTACTTACTTATCGTTTCATTTTCCTTAGCTTTCCTAGAAGATAATTCCATCTCCGACTTGAAATTAAATTCTTCTGACGTAGCTTTTTCTTTAAAGTGATGTTATTTTTAAAATATAAGAGGGAACGATATTCATCACAAAGATCATACTACATGTTAATAGGAACAGACAAAGCTGAATCACTTTACATGAATTTATAAATTATACACGAATTTATTTTCGTAAGCTACTGAGTCACAAAGGGGAGGCAAAAAATTATGTAATTAAGATTCCGTCTAGTGTTATGGGTCACTTATTATGATAGTATTTGGAAGAGAGATATTTACAGATTTGGATTTGTTACTCTTTTCTTAAATTTATTTTCTCATTCATAAGTTTTGTTAGTATTCAGATTCGTACCATTTTTTTCATCCTTGTAATAACATTAAAATAATGAAGGCAATAAAATTAAAACTTCTGTTACGTTCACACCTAAGCATATGAATACCTACTTATTTTTAATAACCATTAAATTAACATTATTGATATCATACCAACCTAATCGAGGAAAACACTTTTATATATTCATTTATACGCCCTCATGGAAACCCGCCGGAACTGTATAAACCAGCTTTCTATCTACGTAGAATTTCCAGAATCGGACAAATAATGCCACAGAGCACCGCTAATCAATATACAAACTAACTTATCTGTAAAAATCTGTAGTACTTTATATTTATATTGTAGACAGATCTAATAGTAGATAAATTAGCGTCCTCTGCAGTACCCAGTGCACGGCGCACGCGCAGAGGCCAACAATTTCCCGGAATACTTATTTCCGATTCCGAAATACTCCACTCAGTGATACCGAGAAGTGCGCGTTATTCTGGGACAGTACACCCGAAACGCGTTGCTTTCTATGCGCCTCCGTTATAGCAGGGTAAAGGAAACGCATTGAGCTCGTAATCAAAAATACTAGTATAGCACTACACATTAGAAAAGAAAGCTATCGATATAAAAATGTGTAATATTATATGACTATTACTATTATTAATAAGACTAAACATCTCTATTTTTTACATCGAATCTCATTCTAAGGGAACCTATACGAAGAGGAGCTAGATAAAACAATCTGAAGGAACAATTCAAAGGAAGTTCGATTACCCTTGTATTGAACCCTTCTTAGATCGCATGTTTTCTCATCAGATGTGATCGTGAATAAACGCTAGCTTATTTTTTTTAACAAGAACTAAGCTTTACTGGCTACTTGTAACATGTCTTCCCGTTAAATTTTGAGGAAGTCAGCATTCGTTTAGGAAAGTCCTTCTTAAAGCTTCACGTAGCTTCTTTTACTCTGATGACTTATCATTTAAGATGTCGCTGACCGCAATTTACGATGGATGATGCTACGCATATTTATATGTTTATAAACATTGCACAGTATCATTTCCTTGCAATAGACTACTAAAGATCATCTAAACTTGAAGTTCGGTTATTATAATAACTGACGTGTCTTTTAGAGCTTGTGGTGAAAAATAATGCTACTAATTACCTACCTTAATGTACCTAGTGAATAGTTTCTTACTTAGCTTTTTTTTAAGAAACCAACAACGTCATGTGTTTCATATTTTCGCAAGCGCCTTGCACTAAACATACAAAATCGCGACAGTAATAATTGTTCCATATGGTTTTTTATATACTATTCGGAAGATTAACACTCACTCAGTCAAGTTCCTTGGAACTTTTAGAAATTTGGATCGATATCAGCTGCTATAAAATTAGTTCTATGAAACTGAATAATCACTAATCTAAAATTATAATATGTAAATAATTTCTCTGGTATATTATAATGTTTTTTTATTAAAATTCTTGCCTTAACGAAACAATATTCTGTAGCAGGAAGAGGTATTTAGTGTAAATGGTATGTGCTTTTTATGAATTATCCTATAAATATAAATAAAAACATCAAATAAATTTCAATATTTTATTGGCCATACATTACATCCATAAAAACAGTTAAAACTCATCCATACAACAGAGTATGCATATAATATAATTTCATTAAAACTTATTCAAAAATGGCTATATACACTATGATTACAACTATGACGGACTCGTGCGATTAAAAAATGTATTACAAAAACAGCTGTTACATTCAGGCGGTTGAAATGTGACGATAGCAACGTAATTTTTCTAGGAGACGGCTCAAACTTACATTATGTCATGTGCCAATCTCGTGGTACCAAAACCAAGTTCGATACATCTTTGATGAGAGCGAGCAAGGCAGTAGATACTTTTGAAAAGGTATGACTGAAATAAAATATCTTGCAAAGCATTACCACTGGTCACATCGGGACGTAAAATACGTGTGCCTCCCGAACTTGCTTTCGTTGCAATCCACATTGAAAATTGGAAACTTTTAACATTCGCAGTGTACAAAAGTCCTAGTGTGATTTTAATAAATATTTGCTTTATCCCACAAAATACGATTTTTTCAATTTCTATTATTTCACGCCCGTTTCCGAACCGATTCTGATAATGTTCTAACTAAATGTCATGAATCTTCGGACGAGTTGACCTAGACACGTTCCAGTCGCTTGTTCACGTTTATAAGTAATCAGTAATTGATAATTACCCACCAGACTGCCAAGTTCAATTTTTCCAGAAACACGCAAGGAGCTAGTTCGAATTCTTGGCTCGTGTAATAAAGAGGAAGCTTAGCAGTTTGTTTGCATTGTTGACATTTCTAAGGAGAAGGCGAGCGATCGTGCATCTGGATACCGGCTAATGTATGTGAAGAAAATCGTATGATCGGAATAGATACTTATTAAAATCACACTAGAATTAATTATTAATTATCACTAAACCACGACACTGACTATATCCACAAGTGGTTAAATTGATGACTTTAAAATGCGGTAAATCTAAACACATAGATTAAAATCAATCAGTCAAACTTAATATCTAAAATAAGGCAAGTAGCTAATTGTTAAAATTACAAATATACTTAACATTAATAGTTTATACAGTGAAACATACAACTGATAGTATTAATACTATGTACAATAACAAATTCAATATAATATCATCCATATAGCTTATAGGCTGATATACAATAAGCGCCATAAAATTTAGTCACATTTTATTTTTTATAAGTATTGCATAAAGACGGATGGATAAAAAATTTATACAAATGTAGGATCAGAGTGAAACAGGTTTTCTAAAGGAACACATTATAACACACAGAGATATCACGGATAACCTTAATATAAGGGTGTAGAGAATTAAAGTTTAACAATTTAGTATAATAGACATATATCTTCTTAAGTAGTCTTTTTATTCCGATTCGTAATTCTTCAGACAAAATTCCCCCTGTATCCTATCACACAATGACTTCTCGCACACAAACAATTATCGCGCTTTAGTATTTCAACCAAATGCGCACAAGTTTTGCCTTTGACTTACGTATACCTGCATGAGATAGAGCCAATCGCCCATCCGCCTGAGATAAATAATTTATCTATAACGATATAATTGGCGTCAATAATAAGCTAGATACAATGGCAGATACTAAGCACCCCTTCGCGTGAGAAACTTTCAATATAATTTGACTACTACCTACATCGTCTAACGTAGCTGTTGAGAAACTCGTGGACGTATAAAATGAGTCGGTTCCAAAACTAAATCATAGTTAAGCTACTTTGAAATAAAAAACGCGAGTCAATTAATTGACTAGCCACTTTGTTCATCACCCAGTTTTAAATGCTTGCGAGCGTACACACAAAAACAAAAGATTTTCTTAAGATTTTTAATAAGAAGTCATTTATACTTTATGATTCTGCTTTTACAATCCAAATATTAGCAGCTACCGTTTACACTATAGAATATACTGTTAAATTACCAGGGCCTTACAACCACCTCTTAAAGCAGTATTATTGCAGGCCATTGATGATAGAACGAGACATAGCTATAAAAAATGTATAGCGCTGTCTCCTTCTCTCGTAAAGACGGCAATAAGAGATCGCTTTAAATTCCCAGGCTATCCCAATGAGAAGCTTAAAAGTTGAACAGATCTGATGTTTAGTACGAAATACGCTTATCTGTTTTTGTTTCAACTAATGTTTACTAACGTTGCTCCACTACAGAACACCCTCTTGTAATTTTATAGGCTCTCAGTGGAATATGTAAGACATGTATATAATCAAAGGTAAGTACGTATAAAATTGGTACTAGTGAGGTCTGATTCATGCGTCACGCAAGAACCGACCATACTAAAATAATGAAGGTCGACGTATTGTGAAATGATGTTTAAATAAGTTTTGATACAGGAATCAAAAATGTATACCACCAAGTCATGATTATTCTCTAAGCGTAAGTGTTAAAATTGTATCATATAATTTATATTACGAATAACAATTGCATAAACAATTAATATGATATAGACAATAAGAGTTACTAGCATAGTCATAATATACTCGATTGCTATCTAGAATAATCATATTATACTTTTACCATCTCAACAAATTAATTTCTTAGTCAAAGCTCTAAAATTGCAACGATTACTCTTATATAACAAATTGACATTTAAATTATCATTATTAATGATGTGTATCCAAGACTGTGGATCACTCCACGCATGCGTTATACGATTTGATAAGTCACAAGACTGACCAAGTATTCCCGGACTAATTTAAATAATAGCAAGGCCGCTACGAAATGGCAAAATACGTAAAACCAACAATCTGACAATCCGAGGTTAGCAATTTTTCCTCGATATTACCATAGTTAGTTTAAAAAATATTTCATTCATGACGTGCAATCAATAATTCTGTTCTTACATGAATTTTGTTCAACGCATTGTCACTTCGCAGCTATCTCAGCCGGCCTAGCATGACAACCGCGACAAAATTTTGTCGACCGTTTTCTCGTGTTTTAATCGATTATCTCTTTATTTCTTCCGGGTCTAACATGAAAATTACACTTAAAACTCGACTTCCAATGTCAAAGATAGATATATTTGTCGATCGAGTTATCTTTTCTATAAAAATTATCGATGTCGAGATATAATATATCTCGTGGTCGTCACGCTAGGCGGGCTGGACAGCCCTGTTGTCTTTGCTTTATGTATAAAATGAATAGACACAGACCGTATATTAAAAACACAAGCACCTCTGTTATCTACGATTCAATACAAGCTCTATCGTGTTGATCGTGTGAAGTTAATCCACGTACGTAAAGCTCATTCATCGGAACTAACTGTAGAGCCGACCACCGCACCCAACGGCATACAAATGTCCAATTTACAATCACATCTTACGAATTACTTTGAAGTCCCAATTCTTAATATATCGACATAGGGTTGCCATTGACACTTCGACTTTTTTTTTGTTTTAATTTCTATAAAATATCAAGAAGATATAGTATTAAACACCAGTATTACTATTTTAATAAAACGTAGGAAATTTATAAATCCTATAAATATTAACAGACACTTGTCCTGAGTGAGATTTTTTAATCCCAATATCCAATTAAACCCCACTATTACGTGGTATTTTACATTTATATTTTCATACTAATCATAATTGCAATGGTTATACCATCAAAAAATTTAATGCAATATTAATATAATTCTTCATTTATAAGTGATAAAATTTTGCAAGCTTATTAACAATAACAATATTTATATCAAATATACATCGAGCTAAATATAACGAAGGGTCGATGGTACCCAACTGACCCTATATCCCAAACACGTGTATCGTGTACCTTTCATAATCTTATCCAAAAAAAACTATACCCTTAGACACATGTGTATTATAAAAACTATGCAAATGACACTCGTCAGATCATTAAACCTTTTAAGTAATAATGTTTCGTAAGACAATAATTTATAATACATATATCTATCCTTATCGTATCTTTATTTGTTCCAATTTGTAAAACGAGATACTATGTTGAAATTTCATAACGAATCCAAAGTTTTAATTGAAATATAATCCTAAGAAACTTGATCCTTAATATTCAAGAAGATTGCCGAATTATACAAGTGTAATTAACGAGTACATATTTATGTATTTAAGGACTAATAAAATGGTCTCTCCGACCTACTGTCCCTACGTATGAATAGCATAGTATCGAAAATTAAATAATGAATTTCGATCCTATACTTAGGAAAAGTCGAAATGAAAAATATATATGTATATACTATATTACTCTTTTAAGTCTGGATAAATTGATACAAACATATTTTTATCATACTAAATTTAGTAAATGGTGACGTACTAATTTAATTTACTTCGACTCTAAGGCGCGAATTCCAAGGTGTTAATCAAGTCTAATTCTGTTATTGAGAACTGTCAAAATAACAAATATCTATTGAGAAAAAATTGTTTGACAAATCTCAAAGCTAGATTCAAACTTGAATCGCTGCGCTGCGCCTCGGTAGGTATCTCATCTATGTACGAAACCGCGTGCAGTTTTAAAATTTCCAAGAGCTTCTTGTACAATTCCAACATAAAGCCGTTCCGGCTTATCGCGGAGATTACGCTTTTTTATTCTCAATTCTGGAAATGCTAATCACCCGAACCTGTTGATAGTTCGCGTCGAAGGCTGTTTATGTTGCGGTGCACCTTCCACGAAACGAAAGCGACTCGCCCGCTAGTGAGAAACGCGATTATCGTAATAACCTCCAGGAACTACTGCGAAGAGCCCTTTCCGATTTTAACGCATTAGTGGCTACTTTCAGTAAACATTATAAATAGTATAGGTACTAACGATCTGTATAATAGTATAACGTATCCAGATGAACTTTTTCGGCCTTATTCATAAACGTACGTACTTGATATAAGTAAAATATGTTTTGTCTCGCTCTATTGAATATAAAAAGACTAGAGAACGAAAGAAACAAAACATATAAACTATATCAAGCTTATGATACGTTTATTAATAAGGTCGTTTGTATTTACTAAATACTGGAATGTCAATCAAAAATACAGGCTACTCATAATCTTCCTGTTCTTTCTACATCGCACCTTTCACGAAAGAGTCACTTCTGCGATTTTTGCAAAAAACGACTTAAATATGCAGAAAAACCGCGATAATCGACTTTATGTACACAGTAAAAAACGGTGACAATCGCATGAATAACATCGTTGTGAGGACGTGAGGGTTACATTATTTCGCGTGAAAAAAAAATCTCTGCCTGTAAAGTTGAAAAACATGCAGGACTCTCTGTTCCCAAATTTGCGACATGTTAAACGGACAGTAATTGTTCGGTATCTCTTAATTTTAATTAAAGTTTGAAAAGCAATAGTCAGTTGAATGTAATTTAATTTCTAAGTCGATTTTTTATCTCGTTTCGTTGTTTCAAATGTTTCTCAGCTCAAGGTAACAATATGTAATTTTTTGAATTAATTTAAGGCGTTAAATACCAGCTAAACGTAAACATCGTTAATCGATTCAGTAACATTAGACGCTTCCGAGAAGCCAAACGATTAAACACCAAAAACCGCATCAACAAGTCCGCTGATGGGTCAGTTGCGTAAGATACCGAAACGTTTCTTGGTACGGGGGCCATAATAAAATATTATCAACGACAATTTGAAACATTTAAGTGAATTTTGGTGTAAATCGTAATGTCAACTTGATTTAGTCGATTAAATAACATTAAACTGTTCCGAGAATTAACGATTATCCATTGAAACTGGTATTCATTGATTAGTTACGCAACATTAGTTAAACAAAGAGGTTTTGTTACAATGACAACATTAGTTCAGGTGTAAAGCATGTACTAAAAAATCTAAATACAGAAACTTTAATAAAAATCTTTTGAAAAAAATAATATCGAATGCAATTTGCGCATTTTTAAACATCACGAATATAAAAAATAGGAAATCTTTTCCCCTTAAAAAATCCACGTAAACAGCAACATCAAATACTAAATTTCAATAACTTACGCATAATATTTCAATATTCAAATACATAATAACTTTTGACGTAATCAATTATAACCTCGTTTTAGTACCGCTCATACAATCACTCCCAGTCTTCGTCGCTGGATGACTGTTGGGTTGAAGACTGGTCCCCAGGCTCGGGGATCACGCTGGCCAGGGTGTGGAGTACAGTGCCTCCCGCGGCACCGGCCCGCTCGGCGCCAGATATTCCACGGCGGCGCATTGACAGTTTTGCGTGAAGATCCGCCATCAGGTCGCCCCCAATAGCGGGCTTGGTGGCCTGCCAAAAAACCAAACATTAAAAGCGTGTTGATGACTCGGTTTGACATGAGAGTGAAAGAGATTGTGTAGTCAATATAGGACCGTGTTTAATTTTCATAGATTTAAAAATAAAGTCAAATGTTCACGGGAAAGAATCAAGTAAATGAAAGAAAAATAGATGCATTTTTGACGGGCTCGTTGGCGCGTTCGGTAGAATACCTGCCGTCCGTATCGATGGGTCGAGGGTTCGAATCTCACCGGGACCACATGTTTATAATTTTCTGTAAGCATGTTTTCTCACGTCTGGTAACTCAGGCATTGATCGGGTGGGAGGAATATCTAAATTCCGGCCGGGTAACGAACCACCGTTCACAGATAGAAAAACCGTGAAGTGCATATTGCGCGATTCAGTTTTAGTCTATGGATTTCCGAATGCTCGAAGTAAAAAATAGGCAGACAGCGCATCATTGACTGATGTTCTGTGGCTGAGGTATCACCTACCATCAAGTGAACCTCATGCTCGTCTGTCGATATCTGACATAAAAAAAATATTCATAGATTTAAATAATAAAGTCAAATGTGCACGAGGAAGAATCAAATAAAAGAACAAAAAATAATAAAATTAATAAAATAAGACTGCACCTATATACTATATGTTACACCGAGCCCGAAAACCTTCACAAAAAAAAAATTATGCATCCCTATCGCAGGACCACCTACCGAGTCCAATTGAATTTAAACCATCCAGGGACCAACTCAAACAGATACAGAAAATTTCATCAAAATCGATAAGAATTACTATGAATATCAAACTTGAAAAAATCAATACAGTTTATATCAAAATTCACATAAAAACGTGAATCACAATATCCATTCTACGTTCAAAGCATAGATCAAGAAAACTTCCTTCGATAGTATATACGCACAAGATATGAATAATCAATTTTGTTATTAACTCAATACTTACAGAAAAACATATTACTTCTGAGATAACATAGTTATCTAAAAGGTTAAAAAAAAGCTTAACGAATTAATTATTTACTACTGAGAAAAGTATAGTATAAAAGTTAATGAGTCCACATATCGTAGGATATAAGGTCAATGGCATTGTGATAAACTTTTATTTGAAGAACTCGTAAAAATAACAATCAATTATTAGAACTAACGGAATTCACAATCTCCGTTATCTAGTCAAACAATTAAATCTCATGTTTATAAATAATTGATTCCCAGAAATGTATCCACAATATTATGTTCCTACTGACGGCAATTACGTGATATCATTGGAACATTTAGGCAAACAAAATGAAGTTGTTTTGATCACGAAAAACCCATATCCCAATCAGCGCACGATAATGACAGAGCACTTATCGACGCAAGACACAAACACTGCTCGGAGTCAGAATACTTCGATCGCGTCGATTGATCCGACCTCAAGTCATTCCCACTTCGGAGAAGGTTCACCCATCGCGACTACGAATGGATAAATTGTATTATGCCAGTTCAATCTGATGGCACTTAACAAAGGCGAGGGCTATCTCTCGCAAATTGTTACAAACAGGATAATGTTCAATTGAATAATTTAAGTAATAAACATTTGGGTGTAGACTGGCTCTTCCTTTTTAATGCCACGACATTTCACGAGCATTTACTGAGAAGAAACGTAAAAAAAGAAACGAGGCATTCTACGTAGTGCAAAATGTAAATTCTTAAGATGGTCATGATCATTCCAAGGATTCGTAACGAGTGCGTACGCGTGCACTTGAATTTCGGTAATGGTAATCGTAATTGGGCCCTTCCTGTAATTCATACGAAATTAGTCAAATAACATACGCGACGCAAAAATAGCATTGGAAATCCAGTTATAGCAATGCAATGTCGATATCGACAGAGATATTTGCAGAGAACTGGTAAGATCAGTTGTAAAAAACACACAAATTCTTGCATTGATATTTGTATAGCGTTATTCTGAATTTCAACAGAAAAACAGTGTGAGAATTTGAGCATTATTATTACCGTGCAATATTTCATCGGAAGCAGGTTGAAAGCAAAATAAAATTAGGCACGCTATAGTTTAGCTCACGTTTTACAGCCATGATTCCGATTATTTTTTATTCTGACTTTATAAAGCCAATAATAACCGAGCAAGGGGTATTGTATGGAACAATGGTCATTTAACACGGCTCCAAGATGTCGCTCGCTAGAACGTAAAGGCATTCTTTACAATTCCGAATAATCGATCCATTTTACAATTCTCTAGGACTCGTTCCACCGCCTTTGTGCGAGCTGTATTATGTGGTCTTGTTTCTAAGTTCGGGGAAAAGAAATTGTGTTATACAAAAATGACGTCAGACTTTTACTATGAAGGATATATTGGTGTCAGATTCGTGAATATCACAATATATACGAACATATATTAAAACGTTAGCAGTGTAAAGCATCCTAATATTGATGAAGTCTAGAATGTAAAATCTTATTATATATTAGAATTATATCTTATTATATACTATCAATGAAGAGTTTACTAAAGCTAAAAAGAGACTGAAGCACAAAGGAAGCGTTTATCACATACAACAACAAAGGATAGATAAGAATTCTATTTAATTCCTACAACGGACGCTCGTCGAAGTATTCAGCGAAAAATCTATAAAAACAATTAAATGCACAAACACGTATCCAAAACGAGCACACAGACATACAAAAGTTGAAGCAAGTGGTTCATACCCTAGCAGAAGGAAGGAGAGTCGAAAATACAATACACTTTTTAGAGAATATACACGAATACGAGTGTTCCAAGGAAGCGCGACAAAAGCCGACTCATGAGAAATACTGCGTTCAGGCATTCATTGATTCTGTGTATAGGTCCGGTCGCGTGTAATTAGCGATCAATTTTATTAAATTTAATGTTATCGTATGCGTGTTTTCATTCAACTTAATCGTTTATTTTTTTTCAGGAACCTACAACTTATTATTAGCATTATAAAGCACGCCGACGACGGTGTGTAAAATATATCTGAACTGTCCTGTCCTGTGTTCACAAAGCCAGCTTTTTTTCATTATAAAACAATGACCATATCGCTTCTTTTTATATAAACAGGGAGCACATCTATGTATATAGTATACTTCTTGCATAAACAGCTTTAAGATTTCCAATTTCCATGACTGTTCCGTTTAAGGTATCATTCGGTATATTAAAAAATGACGCATCATCGACATCTTGATTTATACCCCGAACACAGTGTTTTTGTTCATCTGGCGAGGGACAAGTTATGGAAGTACCGCGACAAAACATAAATACTTCAGCGAAGTATCGCGTCGAAGGAGGCTGCGGAATCCACCGACATAATGTTATGGACCGGTTCGCCATGAATTGATACGGACGCGACTTCATTACCTTCAACGAAACATTCCACGTAAATAATGAAATTATGGAGTGTTGAATTCGGTTGTTATACGTCCACTTAATAAAAAATTACTAACTTAACATCAGTTATTTCAGAATGTTTTATAAATAGGCTTCAAAAAGAATAATAAAGTCAGTTAATTTCTTAATTCACTTTCTGTGATGCTGTAATTTGTAAAGTTTAGTGTTTAAAAGTCGAAGGATAATTAATAATGATTACACGAATTACTTTACATATAACATTGTTCCTCGTAATTGTGCAATTGGTTGATTAGTAGAAAAATAAATTATCAAAATAATTCCGTTCGCGATAGGGGAAGCGTTATTATCGTACTGCGTATTCCTGTCTATTAGTTCCTGTGATAAAATTTCTCAACAGTCATAAAGTCCGGTATTACTGTTTGCATTTGCCTTGTTCGCCCCCATTTGTTAGAGAAAAAAATCTGCCTTAAAAAAATAATAATCATGGAACAAAGTAATTAGTGATAATCCAGTTTCAATTTACAGAACGTTCGTCCCACCAAGAAAAAATCCAAAGCAATCAGATAAGAGGGTGAATCTGAATATGTATTTATTACCCTTGTCCCAAAAAGTAGCATTTAACACAAAATCTGCCCATACTGTGGAGGAAGGAAGTTGTAATCTTCCTTCAACCTAAAGGTGCGTACGGATAGCGCGTTCCTGTGTTACGCGTAGTTGGGAAACACTGTCCACGCGTACATTGGATACGCGTACAGCTCCTGTACGGACCGCCGCGAACCTGTACGCGAGGTCAATCGATCCAGAGCGCTCCGCGAGTCCCAGTCATTCGCCATGACTCCGACAAAGTTAGCGGTTGCGTGCACCACCACTGCTGCGGCGTTAGTCATTATTCAACACATTTTAAATAAAAAATGTAGAAACAAACGGAAACCTAGATGGCGGATGAAAAAATTGTATCGTGAAAGATTACAGTGTGGAAATAGGCTAATGGAAGATATAAATTATGAAGAAAGTGGGGGGTCATAAAGTTGAATCAGTCTGATAATATTTTCATTATTAAAACTCGAAGAACACGCGTGTTTATTCATTTTGCCGTCCAAATGTTGCGTAGCCGGCCCCGTGCGTCCACTTTGACGCGCGACAAAAAACCGACTGACGATCGGCTCGCGCTCGAGTTGGCTCGCGCGGTACGCGTACCCCAAGAGTGAACGCGTAGCTGCAGGTATGAACTAGGCGTTCCGAATACGCGTAAACTAAGTACGCGTACTAGGGTACGCGCAATCCGTACGCACCTTAATAAGGATCCTCGACCAGTCGAACCACTGAGTGGCCAGTCCTAAGGCACTGAGGTTGGTGTCGAGATGTTGTATATATACTCAGCGCTTGGAAACACTTTGATGTTATTGGATTATTGACGTCTTCTTACCTACTGATTGTATCCGCAGATTGGAGATGTCGCTACACCACGTTGAACTTTTACTCTTCATCTTATCTGTTGGTTCTCATTTTTACCTTCTCTATCTATTCTCATCCTTGAATCCAGATAGAATGCTATGGCATAATTTATAATAGAGCCGGCACGTGGAATCCCACAAACAATGATACGATTATCACTATTACGTTATCGCCTTCACATGTTCTCAGAACCGGAATATCCTCTAGTACAATAATTATCGCTTCAACGAAACAGACCCTCATCGTTATAATTATATGAACGACGGTACCGTGTTCTCTAACAGAAATAGATTAAGCACTTTTTACTGAGTCACCGCCCTCTAGGCACGGGCGCTGGCGCCGGCGCCGGAAACAAAAAATGGATGCAGGTGATATTGTTAGAATTTTCCTCTACTTCATACATTTAATACTAAGTTAAATCAAATGACTACATCAACCGCCTACGTGCAGGCTTCGAATACCAGGGAAATAAGATGAACGGAAAACTGAACACCTACTTGTACAAAAATATCAGTGGAACGTACACAATGTATCTGCCCCATGACCCACAAGAGAACGCAGGAATTCACTAGTAAGTTGTCATTTCGTCACCAAGCAAAATGTTTATAAACAATAAGAATCCACTCTGACACCACTATAATCGTTATCTATATTTATTATTAACGGTATTTGAAAACACTGGAAGCTTTCAATTATATTGATATAGTTGACAAAAGCGAGATGGAATTACTACCACAATAACTTGAAGCGTTTCAACATAACTCAGGAGCCGGTAAAGAGTGGCGCCTGGAGAATTTCTTCCGAGAACTGTAGATTTCCACAGCATTTTCACAACGAACAAGACTTAGAAAATATACACATCTCGTCATTTCCAATTATAATATTACAGATGAATGTTATGTCTTAATCGTACTAAATATGTTTTAATACGACTAAGATTAAAATTAAATTATATCTTAAACGTATTTTTAAGATGTGTTTTTATGATGGAGACCTGAGTACAGAACTGAGCTCTGATTCATCACAAGTTCTACAACATCTAAATGTCCATTAGAAGGTAATCAAGCATTATAATATAACAATAAAATAGAAATGTAACATATGCCGCGATAGCAAAACATTATTGAAGACAAACGAAAATTACATCTTCTAACAAGTCTATTTCATCAATATATACATATAGAATATAGATAGATACATTTTGTACGTAACATTTTTTATTCCGACATAAATTAGATAAAAGCAGAGGGTATAATTTGAAAAACATAAAACACTAAATTTGTAAATTAGTAACATATTCAATAATGCTAACATATTCAAGCTACAAATAAAAAATTGCTGATTTTGAAATACAAGGCCCCCCTATTGATGAGACATTCTGATGAAGAGTAATTATTTTACTTAAAAACGTTTGAGTCGACCCTTTTACTTACAAGACGATAGTGTATTTTACATAGATACAATGCTGTCTTTGAAATTGAATTGCCAAGTCCAAGTTTCTGCTCATATATACAAAACATGTGTTTATGGCATATTGTTGTGTATTTTAGTCAAACGTAAATTAGGAGAATAATAAATGTTCACTATCAATTATTATAAACAAGGAAAACCACTGCTAACAGATATAACGAATCCAAGACATAACAGGTCATTGTCGTATACAAGGTGAAATTGTTAACTACCAAAACTGAAAGTACAGTGAATGGAAAAATGTTTAATTTAGTCTCAATTTATAAAAAACCTCAACCTGACTGAGATTTGAAAAAAATATAATATATATACATATATCCAAGAATAAAACCCTGTGAATTCATAGAAAACATTATGAAGATCAAATTCTGCGAAGTACTGTGCAATAGCAAACTCTCTCATTGAAACATTTTGTTTACACAAAATACTTTACGAAATAATGCTTTATACTTTTATCCAAACAACGCCGAAAACTGAATGCAGAAACGTCAATAATATTCTTTGTTTTGGGCGAGTTTCTCTAAAATCATGACGTATTGTGTTATATTATTACTTTAAAGTTTAAAGGTTATTAAAGGTAATTGGATATTCCTTTTTTTATTATAACCCTTTATCCATTATCGAACTTTACTAGCGATGAGCGTTGAATCAACGTTGATCTCCTTTCAACGTTTTAACGCTAACAGTTTATGAATCAACAAGTTGAATCCGTCAACGACGTTTATGAATTTAACTAGTTAATCAACTCGTTGACGAACGTAATTCAACGTTGACCGACAACGACCGATCGCTAAACCTTACCTTATTCGATGAGGTATCAGCAGCCGCCCTCAGCTTAGCTCTGCCCACTCCGCCGGCCTGCCGAATGGCCGCCATTAGGCTTGCATGTACATCACCTACTGGCGACGGCGTGTTTGTTGTAGGACTTTCCCTGTTTGGACAATAGATACAGATGGTTAGATTTAAGAGCAAAATAATTACTAGGTTACTCGATCACAAAAATGGTAAATTAACTAAAAATATCGTAGTCTCCAAAAGTGGGCATAAGCGTATGGAGGCGCTAAGGGCTCGATAAAAGGCAAAGTGAACATTTTGGCTAATAAAACGGTATAGGGAACTCATTCATTTTGAGAAACTCTATAGATACTCATGATATATTAATTACTTAACAACATTTTTTTGTTAAATATTATGGACTCAATAAGAGTTACATAGCCATTATATAATTATACCATAATGCGGGTGCAAGTGTTATGCATCAATGTTTTAGTTTTACTTATGATATATGCAAAGCTCGCGATCAATATTCAACAAAGGGAGTCAAGGCCACATGGCACCATGCTAACATGTTCATTGTATTTGGCTAAATAATTTACTAATGACTATGCGGGTCTCGATGCTCGCGTTTAATAATGACTTGACCTTTTTTTACTTGTTCATTTTACTGATGAAAAAATAAACAAGAAAAATATTAACATTTTATTCGTAAGTATTATCGCAATAAATCAATTTTCTTTATTTTATCAAATCATTAAAGTGAATAAATCTATATTGATTATAAAAAGCACTTTGAATCGTCAATTTTCCATCACCGGTTCGGAATAATTCATCTACCGAAGTTTACGTCAAAAATACATGAATGTAATCTATACATCTTCTATCTATCTATACATATAATAAAAGAGTAGGATCGAAATTACGCTTCACTAAATATTTTTACCAGAAATTAAGAGGGGTGATAAAAGAAGGGTAGCAGAATGCATAAATGCAATTTTTAAGATTCTTGTCTGTCTGTCTGTCTGTCTGTCTGTTTGTTCACGCTAATCTCCGAAGATACTGAACCGATTTTCGCGTAATTTGTACAAATATATTAAGCAAAGTTCAGGGCAACATATAGGCTTTGTTTCATCGAAATCGGTTGTCGGAAAAAAAAGTTATCATCATTTAAATATTATTTTAAAGGCATCATTTCAACAAATTGTAATGAAAACTGACTCGCGTTGAATTTTTTCGAATTGTCAGATGTCAATCACAGTTTGATATGTAAATGAAATAGTTTGATAATTTCGCCGTTTTTCGATATGTATTCGTGGCATAGTGGATATACGGTCGTACTACGTAATTTCAGATGCGAGTTCGAATCATCACTCAGGGAAATATTTTTTGTATTTATTTTTTTATATTTTTAAAAGAAATAATATTGAAAATAGAAAATGTATTATTGAACTATTCTATTATATAAAAATGTATTTCTTATGAGATCGTTTATTTCGCATTTTCATCAATCCTTTCCTTTCCAAGGGAATTAAACAAAAATATCTGAAATTAAAAGTGATCAATTAAATGAAATAAATATAGAGGTGGATACAGTATCTTCCACACTAATTAAATTTATTAAAAATTAAGTATTTGGCCAACATGGCCATACTATTTTTTTCATTCATTTTACGTTGCATTTCTCCATACCTTCATTTTATTCGTATTTAGACATTTTCTTGGCGTTTTTTCCATGTGTCGCAAGTATTTTCAAACCCCCGTACAATTTTCGTGCATATATTTAAGACGGAAAATGCATTGAATCCAATCTTCGACTGAACTCTGATTAGTGGAAAAAAGACACATATCTGCATTTTGGTGACGTAAAATTTGATTGATATGCATCTCCATAAAGTTTCTTTAAAGTCAGGTTAATTTTTTCAATTACTATTGTTTTTCGTTTGAATTTCAAATCATCATTTGAACCCAAACCTCAACCACCATTAAACATGTCGATAATATGATGCAAAAGTAACCGTCAATGACTACTCTGATAGCTCTTTCCGAAAAGAAATCACCAAGTAAAGAAGATGGAGGATATATAATATGAAGAAAGCTTGCTCAAAAGTTCGGCATAAAGTGATCCCCACGCGAACGAAGTCGCGGGCATCAGCTAGTAATTAATAATACAATATCAATTTATAAATTCATAAAGAATATGTACAGAATATGTAACAATAAATCTTTTTTATCAATTCCAATTACAACATTTGCAACAATTCATACCCAATCAATAAGCAATCTACACGTCTTCTATAGTCAGTTACTGATTGAGAATATTTACCTATGAGTATTTATTGGACTTAGGATTTAGTTGTATTACCGAATACAATTCCTATAAAATAATTTCTAAATTTGGTCAATCTTGACTAAAAGAATCCGACCCCCAAAGAACTCAGTCTGGGATGAATCAATCAATAATAAGGGGGCGGCTAATTTGGGATCCGCACCGGGTGCCTATGCTACGCCACTGTTGTCATAAGATTATGTTTCATATATCACATACAATATGTATCATAAGTGCATAATAAAATCACGGGTTTATACTTCGCAGCGGTGAAAAAGCGTCAAATTCCAACGAATACGGTTACACTTCACACGACAGCCCTACATTTCGCTATATCGATTAGTCTCCGTCGTCCGCCAATTAGAAACTCCCAGCAGCTATGTTTTATTCGTCGCAGAGTTAGTCACGTAGGAGAATAAATTGAACCACCGTTACATGCACTGGGGGACGTTCCTACTGACTTATTGCCTCAAACAGGTTGAATGCCAACAGAGGAAATAATGTTGAGATAAATCGTTCTTCAAGTAAGCTTCCTTAAACAGGTCACAGGCAAGCATTTCGAAGTATATCGAGGAATGATAATATTTTAAGCATGAACAGTTTAATAATTCGTAAAACATTAATGAATATAAAATCCAAGAAGATTTTTTTAATAAATTGCGGGATTATTCAATGTTAAGTGGGCTATATTGAATCGCTCAGGAACATTTTAATGTTACTATCCATTTACAGATTCCCCTTTGCATTGATAATTTTGCTATTAAAATTAATTGTAAAGGAATATTATGTTTTTGAAAAGCACGTTCCCTTCTATACTATATATTTCAAGAAGTGTATATATCTAATATCTAATCAGTGTCAATACTTTTGCTTATCAAGATACAGCCGAGTGCGTAAAATCTCAATATAACCGAGCCCGCTCCCAAGAACTGTCACCTAAACGAACCTCCTAGAGTTGAACTCATAAATAAAACAAAAGACAATGCAAACATTTCAGCTGACATTAATATTTTAATCAACAATGTCTGAAACGCGTCTAAGGATCTAAAATATCTCATGGCAGCCGGCCAACCGCGAACAGCGTTGATAAATGGACGCCGATACGCAATACAGGGTCATCCCACTAAATAATAAAAATGTTAAAGTTTTTTTATACCAATCGCTTCCTAATGACCTACATATTTCAAGAGTTATATATCATTTAAATCGTTTTAATAGCAATAATATTGAAAAAAACTAGTGGGCACGAAACATGTTAAGAATATTTAACAATAATGCACTTTATTCTATTACTTTGATTGCTACCAAAAAAAAACTATAAATATTATAGTGTAAAAATAATAATTACAAAAAAGTCCATTATTTCTGTTATTTTTAAAAGAAATTTAATAAAACCTAGTTAAAACTTGAAACTCAATTTTCTCAAAATGGCAGCCATGTGGGTTGACACTGTATTGCTTAACAGCGTCCAAATAGGCGCCTCAATTGCGAGAAGTGCGTCTGATTTGCCAAACTGAAGCAATGCAACCTATTCTAATTACAACGTCCGTTACTGAGAACAACTACATTTTAGAGGTGTAAAAGTAACGAAAAAAAACCGTACCCGTATGTATTCGTTACTATACATTCAGTACTCGTTACTATCGTATCGTTACTCGTTACTCCTAATACCTCATAACATGCTATGTTATGCTAGAGAAACAAATTTACAGAACTAGTTTAAGTTGCGCGCGGGCGTGCGATTTAATTAATTGTTTGAAAATTAAGTTACAGTGAAATAATTTTAGAATTTCATGACAGACTAAAACTTTCACTTTCGTTTATTTCATACTATTACATAAAATTTATGAAATTTTAGTGGCAAAATTTTATGAAAACACTTTTTCACAAGTATATACTTTTTTTTACTGCATACTCTGTTAAAGAAAACTTTGTTTTGAATATTTGAAGTTACATTGCGTCATTGAAATAGCGTATGTAACCATGATACGAAACATGCGAGTAACGAAAAGTATTCGTGAGTAACGTTTCGTTACTCGGTACTAGATGGCGTACCCGTTACTCAGTAACGAATACATACGGTTTGTTACAGCTCTACTACATTTAAATGACGCATATTATGTGATAATGATGTGTTAGAAACAATTCATTTGCAAAGGTTAATACTAATTTAGATCTGAGTTAATGCATTATACATTGACGTCGGATTCTAGTGCGTTAGAATGATCTCAAAAGCAAAACTGAGGCCCGAGCACGAACGGCTAGCGAGAAAGTATTCGTATCGTCAATTTGTTAGTTGTGCAAGAAATTATTTGAAGTTGCATAGCCGAGTCAATCTATTTATTTAAAACATCAAAGATTTTTAATATTGGTATTGATATGATCACTATAAGATGTTGTTAGGTTACCTAATTACGTAATAACTTTCATCGGAAAGAAAGAAGGATCCTTCAGTAGAGACTGAATAAATTGACCGACTTGGTATTATATGGATCTCACAACTTTTTACGAGAGAACTGAGTTGCAAGACTTGGCTTTTTTTACAATATATGTTTTTGATGGCATTATATAGTTTCTTATAATTTATTTTAAAAATATTTAAGCATCTGGAACTGGTGTATCACACAAAGATGTGCAAAGAAAGATGCACTCATCCAAGTAGAGATTTAAGAGACATTGACAGTGAAGACATAAATAGAAAATTTCAAACGTACGACTCTCTACACGCCACTTCCTGGAACGATCGCTCGAGTATCGTAGACGAAACAGAAATAGAACTTCGTGGGAAAACTAGTAGCTTTTACATTTCCTTCCTAAATGTATATATTATAGATTTAAATCGATCTCGGCGATCGTTCACCTCAAAATAAATAAATGATCTACTTTCTTGATTATAGACGAGATTGATCGTCACTATAACAAGTATATTTTACAAATTTAACTGAGTTTAAATTAAACGACGACAGCGAGACACTAATGAAGACTTAAGAATTATTAACGTTAGTTAACATACTACATTCCCGATTCAAAATAAAAATCACTTTCTTACACATCAGTATTTCGGGGAACAAATAATTTTTGATTTGATAACTAATCTTTTTAAACTACATATTTATATATACAATATTAAAATTCAGACATACAATACGACCGCCTCCTTGGCTCAATAGTATGCACGAAACGTTTAGTTAAACCCGGGGGTCCCGGGTTCGAATCCCGGTGAAAATAAACTGTTTCGATCGGATGGGGTAAAAAAAGACTCCTGAAATAATACTGCTTTGAGAGAGCTTTTTTATAGTAGCGGCCCTATATCAGATGGTAAGTGATCACCACCGCCCATAAACATCCACAACACCAAACGTCTTGCAAGTACGTGACCGACCTAATCGATCATCGGAAAAGAGTAGGATTTACTATGTAAAATTTTCATAATATAGACATTTAGAGAGGTGAATAAAAGGATGCAAAAATAAATGTAATCTTCTATAAATAATCTTAACAAGAACTTAATGCTAATATTTCACAAGCTATTATCGATAAAATGACGTAATTACGATATTCCCCCCTGCAAGACACGTCACCACTACGTATGCTTCTGTGAAGCGAATCATTCATTATTGTATGCGCTACTAATATTGCACATATCGGCTGTCTACATACAGTAAAACTTATTAACTAAAACATTACTAGGTCGTGTATCAAAAAATAATGTTTATAGACCAGTGGAGCCGGCAGACGTTGTCCTGCCTGAAAGTTGGCTTCAAAAATTAAAAAAAAAACTGGATCACAGCGTCCACAAAAATATCATTAAAATCGATCCAGCCGAATATAGTGGACATACAATGTGCATAGTCTTGTTCATTAAAAGAACACACTGAACATAAATAATACTAAAGATCTCAATATTTTCCCCTCCTTTTTCCGGCCTGTCCAAAATCAATAATTCCCTTTTTCTATTACATTTTATCAATCTATGTAATAAAGTTTATTATATATATATATATACTTATTGAAACACAACATACATAATATATTACATACTATTCACACCTCTTTCTCAGGCAGAAATCACGGATTACTAAGACAAAACCAAATACTAAAAATTATCAAAGTCCACATTGTAGACCATTAACCACGTGAAGTGAATACCTATATACTCCAAGTTTAAATAATTAGGGTCGACCGGTTATATATATAGCATTTTCAATATTGTATCAAAACAAAGGTAGCCAGTTAGCGGTAAGAACACCAGACTACAAAGTACGAAACTGTTTCAGTGAACAATCTCTCTAGAAACGCTTTTGAAGCCAACAACTTGCACACAATCTATTTTGCCGAAATTCTATATTATATTTCTGCTACGTTTCAATTATCCGAAAACAATTACTCTCCAGTCTTTTTAACATGAGTCCTACCTGAAAATGCTTTCTACAAATATACCGATAAAATTTAACTAAGCTTTCCATAAGAAAACTATTTTGTCTTTCTGTTTCTTTTGTATTTATGTGTTCAAGTTCAAGTCAAAGACCACCACGGAATTATTTTCATCTTTTATCTCAGAGGTTATTTTTCTCTAATAAAAGTTATTTTTTACGTTAGATATCGACAGACAATCATGAGGTTCACTTGATGGTAGGTGATACCTCAGCCACAGAACATTAGTAAACGACCTACTTTTTACTTCAAACATTCGGAAATCCATAGACTGAAAACGAATCGCGCACTGTGCACTTCACGGTTTTTCAGTCTATGAACGGTGGTTCGTTACCCGGTCCGAATTTCGATATACCTCCCACCCGATCAATGCCCGAAGTTACCAGACTTGGGGAAAACATGCTTACAGAAAATTATAGACATGTGGTCCCTGTGGGATTCGAACCCACGACCCATCGATGCGCACGTAAGGTGATCAATTCAATATATGACAAATTATTAATTGAGAAATAAGCTGAAATATGTACCTAAGATTAAGGATCTCATATCTCAACTATACTGATATGAGAAACGCAAGAATGTGTCACGTCAACGTTTTATTAATATTTCAACTATGTATGGGAACTAAGCTCGCCTAGCCATGATGAGATTATTTATTATTTATTATAACAAATTAGGCTCTGTATATCAAATCATCGAAAATCCTTCACTGCGCCTTTATTAATATCAATAAAAAAAATAAGTATATGTTTAATACACAGTGAATTTTTCAAGTATGCCTTCAGGGTCTAGACAGAAATTACGCAGAAAAAAAGCACAAATATTATTGCGCCATCTTATAGTTGTTTATACCGATAAAATTCTAGGAAAAAATGTTTAAGAGCAAAGTAGGAAGGGTCTCATGTTCAAGATTTTTTTTTAATTTTTAGTATATTAAGCATACATATTCAAAATGGCACTCGATATTCTCTATACTCAAGGGGTTCGACTAGGAGGACCCTTTTAATAATCGTCGTGAACAGCATATGAAGATAATAATCATAGGCAACACGTGAAATCTGTATGTGCAAAATCAGAGGACCTAACACGATAATTATTTTTATTATAACAAATATATTTAGTATTAATATATATAACGCATTTTATATGTGTGATACTAAGTTGTATTCGTATCGCCAGTCTGTCATTTGTATGCAACTTCAAATAAATTCTCGCGCAACTGTTAGATTGAGGATTCGAATACTTTCTTGCAAGTCGTTCGTGCTATCACGATCACTCCAAAATCAAAGAAAATTATGAATAAAAAAACTACACGATTGCTCTAGTGAGGTTCCGATAAGCATACCTAGACAGAAATAAAAAACTAATAAAGTGATAACATAAAACAGCGACGTTATTTGATCAAAGAAGTTTGAAGAATCCAACGGAGTTCTCTGCGAAGCTAGTTTTACCGAAGACGAACTAATTATGAATAAATACGCTGACTTTTGAGGGAGCACAGCTTTGTAGTAAACTGCCATCGTATATTAACAGTACAACCTCACCTAATGTATTCAAGGCCTAACTAAGACAACACATACGTGAACGTTAATATTTAAAGAAGAATTTTGAATGCATTGGGTCCCCGCTATTAAGATTAAAAATAAAAAACTTAAAAAAAAAAAATGATGTTTAAACCTAAGAAGTTTGTAAAGAGCAAAATTAATAATAGACGCTCCATTTGCTGGTCAAGTAAAACATAATTTATCTAAATTATCGGAGTGGCGCAAATTGCTTATTGTTCCACGAATAATGCTACGACAATTATTTAAACATCGCTAGCGTTCAAGCGATAATAATGATTTATAGGAGTTGAATAATTTTCCAGTGATTAAGAATACTAGGATGTACTACTACGCCTGAGCCTAAAGCTCTATTCCAAGTCATTAATATAATTATTAAAAATAATAATAATTAATATTGTATTCTCATAAGCAATCAAATGATCACTGTTATGTGTTTATATCATATTTAGTTTTTAGAAAAGCCACTTCACATCCATTTATTATAGAGGTTACATTAATAATTATGGAAGCTAAAACGAAAAATCTTAAAAAATACGTTACAATATTATTTATAATAAAAATGTAAAAAACGTGGGCAATAAATATGAAACCGTATCAAATTCTAAGAATCATAAATTCTGCATTTAAATAAATTATTATTATCCCGTTTGTTCAAAGAAACGTGTACTTTTGGGATTTTATAACGTTGAAAAATACAAGCATTTTACATATATTATTATTTAATCTTAAATAAAATTCAGTATATTAACACTGGACGTAATCAATAATCGAATTTTGATACAAGATTCCATTAACGTAAATGTAAGCTTACGACATTCACTTTAGGGTCTAAAATTAAATTCGTAAATACGGAAGGTTAATAAAATGATTGAGTTTCGAGTTCGCAGCGTTTCGGAGAATACATTCATAGAAAATTATTATTACGATTTGCGATATATTTGTTTCTTAAATTTTCCAAGAAATAAATTAAATAAGGCGGCGATCTTTATTAACATACATGATGGATGCTTAATAACTCGCTAATTGCGGAAGTATTTTGTGAAGTTATTTTTATTACTTTAAGTCAATTATGACCGTTTCGATCACGGCTTGATGATAAATCGATAAAAAAAAAGAAAGAAGCTTTGTTGACGATGAGCTTTATATTTACAAAAAATCCTTCAAAGGACGAATGCAACTTGTTTGATATCGTAATATTTCAACGCTGCTGACGCGTTTTAGGGGTGCTAGTAGCTGCCTCCTCGAGCGCGAGCCTAGTTTCCTTCCTTGTGGATAGTTTATCCTATTGGAAGGCAACCTGGCTTGCCGGCGCACCCCGGGCAACACAGCTAGCGACTGGTTATTCCTCTCTCTAGCTGTGGCTAAACGCTACAATTCCTCCGTGGTAGAGCCACGCAGAAGCTTCATAGCTGATGCACGAATGGGCCGGCTCGACTGGATCATCACCACGGGCTCACAAAAAACCGGCGTAAAATAGTAGTACTACTGTGTTTCGCCGAGTACGTGAGGATACCAGAGGCCTATCCCTAAATCCCGAAAAATATGGCAGCGGCATTTAAAACGAATATACCCCAGGAGGGTACCAGCTCCATCGAGTCTGGAGAATCCGTCACCGAGCGTCCATGCTCAGGCTTAGCGACGCTCCCTGGTTATGGACGCTCGGGCAGCCCCGCGTATTCTGGGGGGGGCAAAAATCCGCTCGTTTTTAAAAAACCCTATTCAAAGCGAGGAAAAAGAACTTCGGCACACCCCTCAGAGCTCACTGTAGATCTCATCAACATAAGAGGGCTGAACTCAAACTTAGATGCCGTACATCATCACTTGGAATCTGCGCGACCTGACATACTTTTTCTGACAGAAACACAAATATCCTCTCCACCTAACACCTCCCATCTCACATATCCCGGATATAAGCTTGAGCACCGTTTTCTACCTCGCGCTGGAGTATGTGCCTACGTGAAAGAGGATATTTGTTCCCGGCGACTCGGCAACTTTGAATGCGCGGACCTGTCTATTCTATGGCTACGCATAGAATGTCCCGATCATCCTCGAATCTATGCGTGCCTCTACAGGTCCCACAGCGGGAACTCTGAAACCGATCGCCTTCTCGAACTCTTACAAATATCGACCGACTCCCTGCGCGAACAGACTCCCTCGGCTGAAATCATAATTTTAGGTGATTTCAACGCTCATCACGCCGAGTGGCTCGGGTCTCGAACTACTGACTACGCAGGGAGATCAGTATGTGACTTTGCCGCATCCTATGGCTTCACTCAGCTTATCTCCTCCTTCACCCGAGTGCCTGATATTGAAGACCATACTCCTTCTTTGTTGGACCTCATACTAACCACACATCCTGGTAATTATGAAATATCTGTTGTTGCCCCCTTAGGATCTTCAGACCACTGCTTGATACGGAGCGCTGTGCCCTTAGGATCCCGCTCGCGCCCACGTACTGCCGGTTGCCGTCGCGTCTGGCACTTTGATTCAGCAGATTGGGAAGGGATGCGTCTGTTCTTTTCATCCTACCCTTGGAGACAAGTTTGCTTTATATCCAATGATCCTGGCGTCCAAGCCGACTCTGTCGCCAGCGTGGTTTTGCAGGGTATGGAGCTTTACATTCCACACTCTGTCGTACCCGTGGGTGGCAAGTCTCAGCCTTGGTTTAATCGTGCTTGCAAAAAGGCGTCTCGTCTGAAACAGGAAAGTTTCGAGGCCTGGGCAAAAGCTTTGGACGCTAAGGACTTGGATATCAGCAAACTCAAGAAGATCTATAATCACACCTCTAGGTCCTACAAGAAGGAAATATTGGCAGCAAAGAGCGACTTCATTGGTAGGATTGGACATAGGCTAACGAAGTTTCCTTCAGGATCTCGCGCCTTCTGGTCTCTGGCCAAGGCTATACAAGGGAACTTCTGTCAATCTTCTTTTCCACCGCTTCGCAAGGACGATGGCTCTCTCGCACACTCTGCGGAAGAGAAAGCCAATATTCTGTGCGCTCTCTTTGCAGCCAATTCGACTCTGGACGACGAGGGGATCACCCCGCCATCCATCTCGCGGTGTGAATTTTCTATGCCTGACGTGAAGTTCTCACAAGACGCTGTTCGAAAGGCACTTTTCTCCCTCGAGACACACAAATCCAGTGGGCCAGATGGTATTCCTGCCCTTGTCCTTAAAGTATGTGCACCCGAATTAGCACCAGTCCTCACACACCTGTACAACCACTCATATTCAACTGGCATCGTCCCAGCCTCTTGGAAAACCGCTGTTGTGCACCCGATCCCTAAAAAAGGCGAACGCTCAGAACCCTCTAACTACAGGCCAATTGCCATTACCTCCCTGCTCTCTAAAGTAATGGAAAGCATTATGAACAAACAGCTCTTAAAGTACCTAGAGGATCACCAATTGATCGATGATCGTCAGTATGGCTTTCGCCATAGTCGCTCAGCTGGTGATCTTTTAGTCTACTTGACCCATCGTTGGGCGCAAGCTGTTGAAAGTAAGGGAGAGGCCTTGGCGGTCAGTTTAGATATAGCTAAAGCCTTCGATCGTGTATGGCACAGGGGCCTGCTTTCGAAGCTACCATCATACGGACTCCCCGAACGTTTCTGCACTTGGATTTCCAGCTTCCTTTCTGAGAGGAGTATCAAAGTTGTCATCGATGGATTCTGCTCGAACTCTCGAACTGTGAATGCTGGCGTCCCTCAAGGCTGCGTGCTTTCACCTACGCTATTTCTTCTGCATATCAATGACATGCTAGGAATCGGTGGCATGCATTGTTATGCAGATGACAGTACTGGTGATGCCCTATACTCCGGCCGTGCAAGAATGACTAGGGAAGAAACCAATGAGTGTCGTCTACAACTTGTGTCGGAGATCGAATCACGCCTCGACAAAGTTTCGACGTGGGGACGACAAAACCTAGTCCATTTTAACCCCTCCAAGACGCAAGTTTGTGCATTCTCCGCGAAAAAGGACCCTTTCGTGGCTACACCAAAATTCCAGAACACTCCCTTAAACACCAAGTCCTGTATCGGAATCCTCGGTCTCGACATCTCGAGTGATGTCCAATTTCGCGGACATCTGGACGCTAAGGCCCAATTAGCCTCTAAAAAGCTTGGGGTGCTCAACAAGGCGAGACGATATTTCACACCGGCCCACCGAATGCAGCTATATAAAGCGCAAGTCCGGCCACATATGGAATATTGTTCCCACCTTTGGGCTGGAGCACCCCAGTACCAACTATATCCTTTTGACCGCATACAAAAAAGGGCATCTCGAATCGTCGGTGACCGAGATCTTACCGAACGGCTTGATCCACTAAATCTTAGGAGAGACGTCTCATCCCTGAGCGTATTCTACCGAATTTACAACGGGGAGTGTTCTAGCGAATTATTCGATATCATCCCAGCTGCCGACTTCCATCATCGCACCACACGTCAAAAACAGTCCTTTCACCCACATCACCTCGATGAATGGAAGTCGAGCACGCTAAGGTTCACGCGCAACTTTATTCCACGCACTACCAAGCTATGGAATGAATTACCACCCTCTGTATTTCCATCCGACTACGACCTCGTTGGTTTTAAAAAGCGAGCCTATAAATTCTTGAAAGGCCGACAACGCACCTGAGACTTTTAAGTCGCGGATGTCTATGGGCGGTGGTGATTACTTACCATCAGGTAACCCACCTGCTCGGTTGTCCGCTCTGTTATAAAAAAAAAAAAAAAAAAAAAAAAAAAAACGTAAGGCATGTAGGCATTACCTCATCAAAGCCAAAACTAAAGTTAGTCAGCCATATGTTTACACAAATTAGCGGCCCCATACTCGGTACGTATAATAATAGTATCTCTAAAAGCTTAGTCATTATAATATTATTCGTGTATTTTTACCAATATGGTACGGTCAAACGGCCAGGGGATAACCGCCAATAAAAGCCTTTTTACACGATACAAGTTTCTTGCCTTTAGTTGCATACGATTAAATTGAAACAATCAATACTTGCATGGTCTTAACAACACGTTTCATTCTTAAAAACATATAATATCCGGGTGTAAGCAGTTGCATACAATTCTTGAATGTCAATTATTGCCCTTAAATTATTGCATTCAATTACTGTTCTTGTATGTATAAGGCGTTAACAAAGAGCTTCTAGATGAGTTGCCAGCCTTTCGTCATATCGGTTCTGAAAAACTGGTTCCGTGGTGATGTGAGAAAGACAATACGAATAAGAAATCTCCAACATTGCCAGACATTAGGGTAATACGAATGGAAATGGAATTCTAAAGGAGTTCTGCCCGTAGTGGAAAGAACTCCTTTATCATATAATGATCGTACTAGCCAGGCAAATAAATATTCTTTACATTGAAAAGTATGAGACACAGCCCACTAGATCGTTTCGTTTCCGACTAACACCGTCGCATAACATGGACGGGGCATCAACAATTATTATTGTCGGCGAAAATACTTGTTTTTATTGAAATTATTAAAGTTACGCTATTCGAAAGTAATTGGTAAGGTACTTTAGGATTATTTTGCTGACAATTTCATGGTAGTCGAAAAGTCAACTTCTGAAAAGTGTCTTTGTAACGGTTTAACAGTTTAACTTTATTCTGTCTTTCAAATATCACTCGTTAATCTTTATACTTATACATATATTTCATTATTCTAGTATGTCACTGAAATTCTCCTAAACCGCTGGACCGACTTTGATTATTTCTTTTGTGTGTTTGAATCCCTAGGTGGTTTAGATTCGCAATTGGTAGGTGGCTGCGAGAGGGTTCCAGTTAAATTTATTTTTGAAGCTAACTTTCGAGCAGGACAACGCGTGTCAGGACCACTAGTCTAATATATCTTTACTGCATCACTAAAATATTATAATGATGTATGGATAACCCTTTGCTATCCCTGTAAATCGTTAGCATACCAATTGACTGGATCTTTGATTGATGGTAAGATATTACAATCAACAGAGCTACCCGGTCGCCTGACATTTCATTTGAACAAGATTTACTTTCGCATCTGTAGACATCGTGTGAGCGAATACAAAAGGAAAATGAAGCAAGATTTCCAGGAATCTTCTTTAGATTTTAAGAGGTAGTGAGTAGAAAGGACAAATAAAAAGTAAAATAATTAATTAAAATTGAGATGTATAGTTAGAGATTTTATAGAAATAAAAGCCATTCGGGACAAAACTTTAAATGAAATAAAGAGTTCAAGGTGGAAGAATTAAAAGAAATTTCACAGGGTCTAGCGCGAACGATTATCGAGAAAGTATTCGAATCGTCCATCTGTCAGTTGTATGAGAAATCATTTGAAATTTGATATAAATGACAGCTCGACGATACGAATACTTGTTCGCAAGTTGTTCGTGGTCTCAGGCGTAACGTTATCTACTGAAATCTAAAATGGTACAGATTCACTGAATATCGAATCATCTGATGAAACATAAAGGTTTAAAATTGGAATTCATCTATCAAATAAATACTTCTTACGTAGAATACTTAAACAATCAAAATTGAGAAATTCTCAAAATGTATTTAATTTTACGTATTATCATACGTCTACAGGCTAGAAGAAGTCTTTATCACTATCGTAATTTAAAAACTCTCTTTTACAGTTAAATTACCTCACTGTAACATATGAATTGTAAGCTACTAATGGTTAATTTCAATCAAATTAAATCACCATCGATAACAAATCGAGCGAGGGCGTCTGTTAATAACGTGTCGATCATCGTGATCAATCATCGATCAATCATATTTTGACATCTAATCAATTTCTAATAAATGGATTTTTTATCAATATTGTAAAGGTGAAATAATTTGAGAAATATCTCCTGTAATAGAAATTTCAGAACATAAATTCAAAATGGCGTTAATAAATTAAGCCAGAGACAAGTAGCCGGTCAACTGAAATCGTATTATGGTTCGAAATGAATACCGACAGAGTTTCGAATGAAAGCTGAACTGCCCGGGAATTGGCATGTATTATTAGAGTTTATAGTATGGTAGGCCACCTGCTTATACATAGGTGATACTCAATTTGTAACTGGAAGCTATCCCATGTGATGAACCATTACTTATTTTACAATGTACATATGTACCTGATCATATTTTCTATGGTCAATTTTGGTCGAAATAAAAGTATTATTATGCAAGAATAAGGGCTCCTATTAGACGGTTATTTAAACCGAGATAATAAGAGTCTAGGAGAAATGAGAAAGAAAACGGTGGACTATCCGAGTGTTGTCTGAGAGGAGTGCTCGCTGGAGCTTCGCTATGAGTGTTTATTACAGCACGTTGGTAAAATTCGAAATTTTTCTACATCGATGTTATGTTGTAGTGATGTAAATCTATATCTATACTAATATTATAAAGAGGAAAGATTTCTATTTTTGTATGTTGTGAATAAACTCAAAAACTACTGAATCGAGTTTACAAATTCTTTCACCAAAATAAAGCTTAATTATCAGCGAGTAATATAGGCTATTTTTGTGTATAGTACATCTACACTGCACCCGTGTGAAGCCGGGGCGCGTTGCTAGTGATATATAAAGTTAACGAATAAAATCATCCAACCCTGAACAATAACGGAGTACTACAATATACTCATCTTAAAAATTTAACTTTCTCAATGTAAAACTAATTGTGTCCGATGAATGATTAATAAGTTAGCCCCGGGCTTTTAAAACTATTGCAGATAATTAATATCTGTACTTCTATACTTAATATTATAAAGAGGAAAGATTTGTATTTTTGAATTTTTGTATGTTATGAATAAACTGAAAAAATACTGGACCGATTTTAAAAATTATTTCACCAATAGAAAGCAACATTATCAGCGAGTAACATAGGCTATTTTCTGGGTATATAACATTTACATTGCACCCGTGTAAAGCCGTTGCGCGTTGCTAGTTTATTAATAAAATTAAGAGAGGAATAATTAATATTGAACATTGTGCAAAAAACAACAGTGTTGATTCAAATTCCGACATAACATTACCTCGACCTTGTGCATACAATTAAGAGGTAGAATTATAATTGAATGGAACGATGTTTCATAAAAAGTACTACAATAGAATGATTCAAAGGACATTTTCAAAGAGTCACAAGATTCTGACTGCGATGCTATATTTTTATTTACTTTTTAAAGCCAGAAGACTTTTTATAATGCTTTTGACTCTTCGTATAATAAGAAAAAATTTCTGACAAATTTGTTAAACAAAATAAGTGTTTATCGCTGAATCATCTATTCTTTAGAAATATTAAATAGATAGATTAGATAAGGCATATACGTCTTTCGTAGTGTCCGTATTATAAGTACGTTTCATCAGAATCAGAAATAGATATAAAAATACAACGGTTTAGAACTACTTATTAAGAATTCGCATCGTAAACTTTATAAACAATAGGAAATAAAATAATCACTTTAAGTCACGTCTATTCTATTCTATTCTTAAGAATTTAGGGTGAAATAACAATCACGTTCCGAGCTACATATCAATGAATGCTGACTTGAACACAATACTTGAAATGTATTTCTCTGTGACGTTACATAGATTTTCATTGACTTGATTTAGCCTGGTGGTATGTGCAACTTTTTCTTTAGATTTACGGCGACCATTTTGTAAGAGCTTCAGTACCTACTTTCGATGCTGGGAGGTAAGTTGTTAAACTAATTATTTTACGTTTTTAAACTATACTATATATTAGTTTTCATTTATTTCAATCATTTTGTGTCAGAAATAAAAAAAATATAATTTACAAGACGTTATACCTTTTTAAAAGAATAGATGAAAATACTTTGTTGGTTATCACAAGTTACGTGAAAGGCATCGTTTTAACCTACGGGCATAACATTATACCTAAAAAACTAACTTTGTTGAATACAGTTTTATCTAGGAGCACAGGAATTTATTATATTATAACGTAATATTATGACTTCATTAAAATTCACCTATATGGGGTTAAAATATATTTAAATATGTATATGGGAAATCCCATAAAACACACGGCAACTTATGTATATACAGGACCCTTAGCTATTGAAACTACTGGGCTAGTTCCCATCATAATTAGTGACCAATGCAGTAGTTATGCTGTATAGGATAAGGTCATTAAGATAAGGGCACGTCTATAAGTGCAGAATGGATCCCAATAGACTGACTAGAAACTGATAACATTAAATAAGTAATGTCTGAAAAAACAATTCAATCAAATTAGCTTGGGAGAGCTATCCCTTGGTAAACTAAATATTATTTGTCGATACTAGAGTCAAGCTCGTTGTTTCGATTTTCATATCAATTTCATTGCAATATTGATGCTTGAACTCTTATTGACTCTACCGTAATTGAAGCGATATAGCTGACTTCGCAGTCAGATCCGATAGTACGCATAGCCCACGAGTAGCATAGAAAACATCGCGATAGCCCTGACTAGTGACAGGTCAGAAGTGAGAGGTTACATTGATAAGCTGATAAACACATCGAAATACGACCGTCGTAATAGTATTAGCCTTTTCCCGAGTAGGGGTTGTGTTTTAAAATACATAGATTCTATGGCGATTCTAATTTCTTAACCACTTCAGAGAGGATTTTCTTACATTGTTTTCTTATTGCGAGTAAAAACATTTTATGTATTTTGATAACAATTCAATAAGAAAAAAAATTTAAACGTCTACACCAAAATTAGTGTCCACATATTATGTAACCGACAACCGTGTAGCGTGAGTGTTAATTTACAAATGCAAATATGTATTTCATAAAAACTAAACGTACACACATGTGATAATGTCATCATAACATTGCACTTATATATAAAAGTGTGATCGTGTTTGTTTTCCGTCTTTTATGAAAAACACAGCATTGACTTAATTTTTGCGGGAGGTGCGAAAAATGACTTGCTATTCTGTATTAAGAAAAATACATTTTTACACACGACCATAATCACAACGGGGTAAACAAAAGACATAAGTAATTTTTGATGATTAATATATCTCACGAACTGAAAGTAGCTGCATTATACCGTTTTAACTTTAATTTTACAGGTCGTACCGTAAAAAAACCACATATCCAAGAATTGCCACAGCTTTTACGGTTTTGAGATTTATACTTCTACGAATCACACAAGGCTATCCACTTAAACAAAGTATAGCCACAGTGTATAGCACATACAATGACGAAAATTTTTGGTTGTTGTGTTAATATTATTTTTAATACAACAATATTTTTAATTTAATACATTAGTTTCTGGATTATGCGAAGACTGATGTGTTTAAGAGGTGTGACTGATGATATAACGAGTGAAAGAAGAGATTTGAAAAAAAAAACACTGCCAATCCCAAATAAAATGAAAAAGGAAACAGGGCAAGAAGGAGAGGTATTCTGCACCTAGCATCATTAGAAATGTCGCTATCGATCAGGGAAAATAACCTTGTAATGTATAGAGTTACAAATAGGCAAGCAATTTTATATCCAATTCCTAAGGCTTTTGAGCACGATACAATTAGCACAGGGCGACCTTAAGATTCCAAAATGTATCGAACGTCAGTATTCAGTAATGAAATCTTATCTGAGTGGTGCGTGAATGCGTCATCGGCAAACAAAATGTTGTTTGTACGTGCGTTCTACGTAATGCACGCTTTGTTTTCAAAACTACATCCACCCGCTTACTCGGAAATCGAATGGTTTGTAAATTTTCCGATTTATTAACTGTTACTGGAAAAACTATAAACATTCCATAATCTGTATGAAACTAGATACAAGATTCAGTTGAAGTGAAATAATAATTTGTGTTAAAATTTTACATTGGTTCTGTCTTAATCATAGTAGCAACGGACGAATGAGACAATCTCAGCAGTCATAAAATATTTTTAGTCAAAGTCTTTATTCATGTTGCTTTTCCAACGGATACAAACATTTATCCTCATACTATCGCACTAAAATAGTAACGATATTACACGCCCGCACACTCTTCCGAATTCTTATATAAACCTTATTCGTCCGATTCGTAAGTAAACATTAAGAATTCTGATAAACAATTGTATTGCAAATGTATTGATATAGTTCCTGATGTTTTCTTGTAATTTGATAAAAAAATGGTTGATTTTATTTTATCTCAGAGTAAGGTGAATAGATTAATTTTTATATTATGTTTGCGAGTATTTGTATTTTGTAAGTTGTATATGTTTTCCAAACCAGTACAATACATAAATATATATTTATATAAGAAAGCCACATTTTGTGAACACGGCTTTGAAATGTATTATTTTATCTATGGTATTGATACTTTCATTTAACAGCATTTAGGCCTATATACCTATGTATCTACGTTTTACATGTATCAAAAATAGTATGAATTAACACTTATCATATTCAATTGTTTGCTGTTAATAAATAAATTGTATTCTTAAAATCCCACGAATAACTATATCGTAATAGTCATCGTTAAAATAAATTTCATGTACCCAGAATCCAGAATACGTAAATCAGAAAGTAAACAACTAAATTCATGTGTAACTAATATATGTTGACCATGATGACCATAAGATATGATATTAAGTAAGATGAACTCAAAATCTCCGAAAAGAATAGGCACCGTATCAAAATATATTACTGGAGAATAAACGGTGATACGTGCGTCGTTTTAAAAGGCATTCAAAAGCATATTTATTCGACATTTACCCTATTTTATATTCCATTGACGGGCTAAGCTAGGGTCAAGTGACCCATAACTCTAATCCCGCTAGCGCAGTACATTCGATTTACATTTTTCTTCGAAACGCCTTTCTAAAACGTCTTCTAACGACGCCACTTACGATTCACGTAATGCAACATCTATAGAAGCCGGTTTACAAAATATACGAACGTAACAAGAATCCGAATATCTCGGAGAAGCTGAATCTAAATTCATCGCGAGTTGACAATTTACGGAAACGACGCATCGCGCATGATAGCGACTTTTTAGTTAGGAATAAAGTAATTACATTACGGGAGAACTTTTCATATAGCGGATTGTTTTTCTGTTGGACGGACATGGTGAACATTTACAGACATAGAAAAGGAAACGCTTGGAAAAAGAAAGAAATAGCCTATCTTAAGGCAATCATATCTCGTAAAGTAATATAAGATCGTGGTCCAGCCCAGAATACTGAGACCGAAAACGACGAAAGTTACAAGAATGTAACTTAATATAATATAACCAGTTAATCACTAACACAAATTCTATAATACTATTTTTAACCAACTTCAAAAAAGGAGGAGGTTCTCAATTCGTCTGTATGTTGTTTTTTTTTTTTTGTTTGTTACGCGATAACTCCGCAAGTTATGGATGGATTTGGATGATTCTTCTTTTGTTTGGTAGGGGATATTTCAGAGGTGGTCCCATATATTTTTTATCGAAATTGGTTTGGTGCTTTTTTAGAAAATCAACAATAACAAAATAATTCTTATACGTGGATGATGTTTTGGTTTGTAGTTCCTTTCACGGCGCTGTCTCATTTGAGCAGCACGTTTAGTGGTAGGTCTACTAAATTATTATGTAAGGATTAATGAACTTAAAAAATAAACTTCCTACAAAAATTTTAAAAAACAAAATATTTTTAAGCAAAAAACAAAAACCGACTTCAAAACTATAACTAAAAAGTAAAAAATAATATTTTAATTACTTCAAAGCATTATTTATTAACAGTTATTTTTGGAGTTGGTGCCAGCAAAGAAGGACTGTTTAATCCTGCTTTTGCAACTTTTCGAACGGTACGGAGCGGCATCGGTTGGGTGGCACCGACTTCAAAAATAACTGTTAATAAATAATGCTTTGAAGTAATTAAAATATTATTTTTTACTTTTTAGTTATAGTTTTGAAGTCGGTTTTTGTTTTTTGCTTAATTATTTATGGAGCCGGTACCAAGCGGAAATATAAAATAGGAAAAGTATTTTATATTCGGCTACAACTTTAGAAAAATAAAAGTATTTCTGGCTTTCTGATACCCCTCGAAGGAACAGGATCATAAAAATATTAACCTCCTCCACTACAGTTAAAAAACGAAATACCACGAGAGATTGTTTAAAATAATTCGTAGTTTTATCAAATGGTATTTTTGAAAATAAAGTTTTAATATTTGTCCTTTGTGAAAAAACGAAATTTTACGTTTCAACCCAATGTGTTTCCTGACTAATATGGACCCAAAAAGCCATTAAGATTAGCTTTTAACAACTGTATGATAAAAAACGAGTGATGAATGATAATCTACTTTTTTGTGTATTCATTTGGAAGTTTGAACACATGGTAGTGAATCCGTGAATGGGAAAAAAACAGTTCGAGGTAATATTCATAATATCGAATATGAAACATAACATGTTTATATAAAAATGTGTGATATGTGATATAAAATAAAAATAGCTAATCTCCACTCCTTTCAAAATTTACACGAACATATCTAGTTTATAGTACTTAAACCCAATAAATATGTAATTAAAAGTTGTTAAGTTAAATTCAATTTTAAAAGTTTAAGTACAAAATTACCTTATATACACAGAATATATCAAAACGCAAATATTAATCACGGCGATATTCTTAATTATCTTAGATAATTTTGTCCCTAAACTTTTACAATAGAATTTAACTCCCTTTCAACTATAACGCGATATAAATAATATATATTTTTCCATTGAGAAGGTTCTTATACTACTCTTGGTTGTAACTCACTCCAGCCAACCAGTAATAATAATTAAAAAATAAGAATCGTATTGTAGGTATTATTTTCCTTTAATGAATTCAGAGTACTAAAGATTACATATAACAAAGAATACAAGGAAATATGACTATTCTAAGTTCTAAGCGCCACAGGAAAAAAGTTAATTTAATATAATCACTAACTCAGAGGCGATCGATAGATTACTAATGATGTTGCTGATGACGATGTTTTAAACTGTTACTTTTTATACTGTATAGCAACGCGCCCCGGCTTTGCTCGGGTGCAATGAAGATGTACTATACACAAAATAGCCTGTTACTCGCAGATAATATAACTTTCTATTGGTGAAAGAAAATCCATCCAGTAGTTTACGAGAATAAATATAACATAAAATAATCAAAACCTAAAAAATACAAATCTTTCCTCTTTATAATATTAGTGTAGATTTGCAACAGATTATCGTGTACTCCTTTTAACATTGTATTTTTTTTATTTATTTGAGGGGAAAAAAACATGGATTAAGTTTAAGACACTATTTATTTATTATATTAATTATTTATCCCGACATTTTACAAAAAATCGCATCTCAACAGTTTATTAATTTAAATGTGAAGCATTTTAGCTTCGTGGAGGAAGGAAGGTGTACTGTTCCTCCGACCTAAAGGGGATCCTCAACCACTTTAACCACTTATTTGATATCGAGAATTTCTATATTCTTAGCGCTCGGTGAACTTCAATAGCGCTTTTCAGTATTTTGACGTCTTCGTACTGATTATTATAGGCGCAGATTGTCGATCTCGCAACAGTAAAAAAAAAAAGGATCGCCTTAACTCATTACAATAAAATGAATTATTCTCGTTACGGAAACGGTTGGTTTTTTTTTTATGGAATAGGGTGAATTTTCCATGAAGTCTTTTGGAAATTCATATGTCATCGTAATAATAAAATATACAAATGGACACAATTTATCTCAGACAGCTGAATTGAAACTGATGACCGAATACTCAAACGCTAACCGGGCTTAAGGTGAACTTTACAGTATTGTTGTCACTGTCATTTACATACATAATGCGAAGGAGAGGAGCATATTGAGAGTCCCCTATTTGACTACCGTTTTATTATTCCATTCTGAGCCTCATTATGAGTTCAACATGAGAATCTATTTCAGAACTTTTGAATACGTAGACTGAATTACAATTATAATCGAGGACTTTTCTGGAAGATATCAGGTTTCAGGCACGTCTGTTTCTGTGTCTACTTGTAAAACCTATATATCTATGATACAAATAGTAAAACAGTAGAAGCAACAGCTCTCTACATTGAATATATTCTCTTGAATATATAACTCTATATTATAACTAGAAGAACAGTATAAATAAAAAATAATAACATTGTTATCTATCTTTTAGATCACGCTAATATCCGAAACAACTGAACTGATTTTCATTAAACTTAACCATAACAGATTATATTCTTTGTTTCATCGAAATCGGATGTCGAGAAGAAAAGTCATCGTCCTTAAAACAATTGCGTGCGAAAAACAAATAACACCACTACTTGAGACAAAAATATAGTTTTATGGTAATAAAATAATTATTTTGAAAAAGTATGAGCGAGACAGACAAAATGTTTAAACTCTTACCTTGTTTTATCTGGTGTAACGATGTCCATCGGCGGCGGCGGTGGTGGAGGTGGCGGGGGGGAGGGCATGGAAGCAATCGGCATCGCTGGAGGAGGCGGTGCATCCGGCACATCCGGAATCGGAACTACACCCACTGCACTACCAGCCGGCTCTTGTTCGTCTGGTTTGACATCCGGCAACACTGATATATCGGGCAGTTCAGGTAGTGCCATAGTAGGTAACACCGGTGACGTCACTGCGGATGGTGCGATCGTACCATCTTCTGTTATAGAATACTGTACGTCGCCAGCGATGCCCGGCAAGTGGGGTAGATCGAGTGGCATGTCCAGTTCTGGTACCTGGAGTAAAATCTATGTTGAAGTTCCAGACATTACATCAAATATGCATATTTGTTATAATTTTATTTCGAGGCAGCATAAGAATAAAAAATATTTTTATAACTGAAAGATTTTTTCATTCATTTGTTTTATGAACGAAAAAACGACATTTTCATCACAGATCATTTCTCAATAAATTGAGAAAACGCTCATATTATTATTTAATGTAGCTCGAAAAACACAAATGTAACTGAAAACTGCTCCCTCAACTTGCAAAGAAAACAGAAGAAAAATAACAATCTCTCGAATTTGTCTTTTTTTTAATGTAGTCATTGAAAATTCAAATAGTTCTATAATATACATACTAGTAACATGCCCGGCTTCGCACGGGTGCAATGTAGATGTACTATACAAAAAAAGCACGTTACTCGCTAATAGTGTTGTAAGCTATAATCAGCTCATTTAATTGTTCTATTTTACTAATTGCCCATTACTTTATATGTATTATTTTATAATGTAAACGCTAAATGCGTATAGATAAGTAATTAGATTAATTATATAAATGATTTGTTTATCCTTATGTTATATATCAACCTCTTAACAAATTAACGAAAATAACACGAGGAATAACAGAATTGCTGACCTATGCCCATTTATAAGGATAAAAAAATATTTCGAGGGTATTCTGGCAGAACCAAATGCTTATTTAAAAAAAAAATAAAAAATTTAGATTTAAACATAGGATACTTAGTTTTCGTCGCATTTTTTATCTGGTAAAAGCATATTATAACTGCCGAAGCCATAAAATTTTCTGTAATGCGTTCTTCGTCGTTGACTTATGATTATGCAAAACTTTAATTGCCTTTTTCTCAATATAAAATTATCGCTACTTATCCGATTCTTCCAGAATACCCTCGATTTATAACATACAATATTTCTTACAATTCCATTTATATTTCCGTTGTATTATTTTATGTAAATAGTGCATCTTTCACATTGTATTGTATTTCTCGTTATCTAACAATCTATACTAATATTATAAAGAGGAAAGTTTTGTTTGTTTGTTACGATTTAACTTAAAAACAATTACACCGATTTTAATAATTCTTTCATCAATAGAAATCTACAGTATCAGTGAGTAACATAGGCTCTATAGGCTTTTTTGTGTATAGTACACCTGCACTGCACCCGTGCGAAGCCGGGACATGTTATTAGTTTGTCTATTTGAGATATACTGGGAGGGCTCAGACGTAAAAACTGTATACCCTAGTCTAGATAAATAAAATTATAGCAAGATGCACTAATAAATATTTTAGCTATTCCTTTCATTATAACACACAATAGGACATTCTTAGCTAGTGATTAGTTTCAGTAAATAAACATACTTAATTTTAACTATAAACTATACGTTTAATATTTATGTTGTGTATAATTTAAAAGTCGGCTTACCATTCCCATCCCGGGAGCGTACATGTATTCGTCGATTTCTCTCTTCAATACATTTCCTTTCATGATTGATGGAGGTGCATCATCCAAAACCGTCTTCTTCACGTCAGTAGCGGCCGGAACGTAAGCTTGCTGCTTGCTAGGCAATGCGGCGTACGGACTCTCATCCGTATTAAAAATTAGCAATTCACCGACAGATGATATTTTATTAATAACGGATTTTAAGTCAACTTCTTGTTTGGGTCTCACACTTTTTGGTTCCGCCACTTTAACATGAAAAAAGTGCAATTTCTCCTGTGAAAGGGAAGAGTCGTTAGATAAGGAAATCTATAAATAAAACAATACAAGAGCTTAGTATCGAGACAAGCCATACCTGTATTCCTTTTTCAGTGGGCGGTCTCTGCGACTTGCCGCTTAGAGCAACCTTTTTAGGCTCATAATGGTATGTATTTTTGTCGAAGATGGATCGATAATGTTCGTATACGATCGATGAAGGATATTTGGCGCTCGAGAAAACTTTTATAGCTTTCTGCATGCCAGCAAGTTTCTCCACTTTCGTTCTAGATAAATCAATTCTCTCTTTAATATTTGTAGTTTTATCCATGTTCTGATAAATCTTAGTCGATATACGTGTGAATACATCATCGACTATTCCGTTGAGATTATCTAAAGAATCAGCAATTTGAAGAATTGTTTCTTCAACACTCAGATCGTTTGGTATCAAATTGATTTTATAGATACCTTCCATAACTAATTACAATGAGTATGCAAATGTTTTCTGAAACAATACAGTTTCTGTCTTTAGTTTCGTCTTCTATTCGATAGTCGGCAAAAAGATCGGGGAATATAATCTTAAGAAATCTATTACAAGATGTCTTACCTATAGATTTTATTTAATGACCTAAAATAAATTAATAAGGCACAAGGATTATCACTATACAACATATTATTTTTTCTTGTGTTAAATAATAATGTCCACTTTGTAAAGCTACATATATGTATTTACAAATCACTACAATTTCATATAATTATCAGTACTGTGTCACTTTCGTTGACGTAAATTAATTTATTTCGAAGAGACGTTCCTAGCGGAAGAGTCGGCGAGTAACGAGTGCAGGTTATCATTGGCAGGGTCTGTACTCCACGAGAACCGACAGTAAGCATCCGGGGACATCGTTGGATCTAATATGGCAGATTCTTCGGAAAGATGTCCGGCGGATAACATGTTGTTCAGGTGCTTGTTTATAACGACGTCTCCTGGACTAACATAACCACTTGACGTGGATGATTTTAATGGCACAGCAGTGTTACGTACACTTGGCTTAAGACTAGGCAATGAATCCAATGACTGCAATTGAATATAACTACTATCTCCACAAGGTTTAACTGGCGGTGGCAAGGTCGGCAAAGTTGGCAAGCTTTCTGGTGGCCCTGGTTCTTTAGGTGCCCCCAGCGTAAGACTCGGGAAAGTCAATTTCGATTTGGCCTGAACTTCTTCTGGAAGGACATATCCCGATGTTGGAGCGGGATTTGCACGGGTTGTGAATAGAGGTGGGGGCAAACCTGCCATGACGTAACCTGAAGTGGTAGGTTGTGTGTTTGTTACTTGTGGAGGATTCCTTACAGGTGCAGGTGCTGATTGTACATAGCCCGTAGCAGGTTTTACCACAGGTAGGACATACCCACTTGTTGGATTTTTCTTGAAGTTCTTATCACTAAAGTACGGCGAATTTTCTCGAGAACTCTCCGAGTCCACATTAGAAGAATCTTCTTGGACAATTGTATTCTCGTCACCTTTTTCAGTTTCTGCTTCAAGGTGTAAAGAAGAATTCGATCCATCATCTGATGATGATACTTGTCTATCAATTGGACCTGGAGATGAATCTGATAGAGCAGTACTGTCCGTGTGGTCACTAGCAGCACAGTTGTCATCACTTTTTTTGGTTTCAGCTGAAGATACCATGTTACCCTTACTGTTTGGTAATAATAACATTTCATCAGATGAAGGTTTTTCGTCTTTGTTGGAAGGATTCCATTCTGGATAGGCAAACTTAGTTCTGTCTTTTTCTGGTTCTCCTAGCCCATAAGGTAAAACTGGTTTAATATCCTCCATCTTTCTATATTTTTTGTATAATTTAATTGACCCATAGCCAATCCCTACCAGGGCAAACACAGCCATGAAAATAATGATCATAGTGAGACCATCTCTACTTCTACAAGCTACTGTACTGGGTTCACTCCATGGACCAGGGTATTCTTCAACATCATTTGAAGTTCTCTCTGTCAAAACAGCATTTCCTATCACCCCATGGTATAAATCTTCATCCAAATTTACAGCTCTAACTTGGTAAGTTTCTGTGGATACTACTCCTTCACAATGGGTAAGAGAATATGATAAATTAGTAGTATTTATTATTTCCGGGATATTTTCATCTTTGATAATTTTTATTTGATAATGATCCACAGTACCTCCTGGTATATGAGGTGGTTCCCATTTTAACATATCAGGATTATTATTAATAGTTGGAGCTTTAAGTCGACTGGGAGCACCAATCCTTGTTCTTACAAATTCAGCTGGGCTTTCTTTAGAACATAAACCAATTGGGATATTGCAAGCTTGTACTGTGAAAGAGTAATTACTGAATCCTTGTAGTCCTGTCAGAGTTACCTTTCTTCTAGAAATATCAGTACCAGAGACTTTATCAACATAAAACTCTTTATTGTTATTGTAAATCACATATTTGCCAATATTACCATTCCGTTGTTGAGGTGGATCCCATGAAAACACTAATGAATCATTTCTTACATCTGATATTTCAACATTTACAGGACTTGAAGGAGTATCTTCAGAAGTAGTTATGACTGCTGTAGCATTTTCAACTGTTTTTTGTCCATATATTGTGTTTATTGCTATTGTAAACTGATATGTTTTAAATGGCAATAAATTCTCAATTGTCTTATTCATCTGTTTAGGATTGGATATATACACATATTTGCTTCCAAAAGACTTGTCACAGTAACTACTTGTTTGGACTATTGGACAATAGCTTATATTATATCCAGTTATAATTCCATCTTGTAAAACACATTCCATTTCCCATTTAAGATTTACAAATGATTTACCAGGTACATCATACTGTAAGTGCATATTAAAACGATACATAACAAAGCCTTCCTTTGAAATATCACATTTAGCCCACACTATTCCACTTGTAGTTGTTCCATTATTTGCTGAAATTGCAAATTGGTATCTGTATTCTCTTGGCAGATCTATAACATAACGGCTTCTTTGAGGATCAAGAACAGTAAAATTCATTTGTCCAATACATATATTAGTGCTATTATGTTGGCACCAAAATAATGTGAAGTTATCAATTTTCTTGTTTCCACCCCATGCAAGTTCATATGTGCCATTTTCATAAGCTAATTTTGTAAACGATGTCAAACCTAAAGAGCGGATATTCTTTTCAGAGGGAATATACAGGTGACTACTGTTTACAGATGATCCAATCTGATTGAACGACCATATAGTAACATCCATGGAATTTAATGAAGAATTAAGCATAACATAGCTTAAACTTTTGTTTTTGTCTGGAAATAATGTTTGGGTTCTGTTATCCTGTGACACAAGCACTTTATAGGTAAAATTTGCTCCTGCCTCTTCATATTCCTCAAGCTGTTTCCAGTAAATGTATATAACTCTTCTATCAACAAAAACAGCTCTATCAAAAGCACCTGCAGTTGTGTCTGGGGGTCTTCTGGGTCTTTCACTATTTGTATAGAACACTCTATAACTAAAATCAGACCAAAATTCTTTTGAATCTGGTGCTTTTTTTGACTTAATATAAATTCTTACTTCATATTGCATATGAGAGTAAGGTAGATTTGTTAACTGAAACTTGTATGTTTTATTTTTTGCTGGAAGTGAAGATGCATTTACTTCATGGAAAAAAGTTGTGTTGTCTATTTTTGCAATTTGATATTCTATTTTATGATCTATTCCACAATGCAGGAAGTCAACTATATTGTTTGGTATGCTCCATTTTAGAACAACACTGTGGGTCCCAATTTTAACTTCCTTCAAATTTGATGGAGGATCTGGTCTAACTATTGAGAAATGATCAATGCTATAGTTTTGACTATTGCACCCAAAAACATTGCAAGAAGTCAATGCTAAAAATAAAACATCTGCTTGTTGTCTATATCTAGGCAAACTATCAGCATCCCAAACACAATATCTAGTATTTGTATTTTCTATCTTATTAGCAGAACAGGGTGGAGTGACAAAGTTTCCATTGACTGCAAATGTCACTTTATATGTGATAGAACTTAAAGTTTCTGGATATGTCCAGGAGCAATTTAAACTTTCGAGATTTTTTGAAATGCACTTAAAATCTAAAACATCTGGAGGTGGAGAGTCGACAAGTACTCTATTAATACACGCTTTTGTAGATTTGGTATTCTTACAATAGTAAGTTTTGACTTGCTTTTCGGGTTTGTCGATATACAGTCGTATAGTGGAACTGTTGACTATTTCCGACTCCAGGTGTTTCCCAAATAGTGTAAACTCGAGGTCAGATGACGAATAGTTTTCGGCAACACAAAATATCTCCAAGGGTTGTCCATAAAGAACGTTGATATTGCCTTCTGGATAAGTTGCAACTGTAATATTTACGCTTAAACACGTCGAAAATATGCACGGGAGGCATAAACACTTTATAACAAAGCACCAAATCCATGTCTGTAACTGCGGTCGTCTTCTCGGTCTTGAACTACACTTTGATTTTTTACGCGTATCTACACAGTCTGCCATAACTGATACGTGTTAAATGTTTTCTATTTTCCACATTACGAACTAGAACACTAGCCCTTATTTCAAGAAAATTACGAGAAACGATAAACACATTCCTTATTTTTTTTTAACTCGCAAGCTCAATGGCGCACTGCACTTGAAATGTTGACACGAGACTGACTGGCTATGCTCGGTCGCGGAACGACACTTTTATTTATCTCTCATCACTGCTCATTTCGCGAAGTAACTATACCGATTCTAAATAACATATATGGAGACCTGATCACAGAAGAACACACGTAAAACTGAAAATTTCGCAGACTAGCCATTAAGTACTTACTTAAAATGAAATGAAAAACTTTGAAGTGTTTCCAAATTCCAGGTATACGCCAACTTCACTTTAGTGTCAACGACAATATTCTGAAATGTTACCTTAATTAAAAATATTTTTCTGACAAGTAATTCAACATTATCGTAATATAAATTATGGTAATTAGCTAATATCTAAATAAAATTATAAATGAAATCCGCACTAATTGTAAAATTTAGATTCATATCATATGTAATACGATATGGATCGATGGATATATATAGATACGGATGGATGGATACATTGAGGATCGAATAATGTTCAATTATTGTAGGTACACAAAATAGGAAGATTTTTTTCTGTTCATGTTGTACACTGTAACCTACACCTATCCTGTATATATTATCTATGCCTTCACCCTTCAGCTCAGCTGTGGCCTGTGGCCTGTGTTTACTTTTTTGAGTATTTTGAGGATTTACATAATTTTTCAAATTATATTGACTTAAAAATTGAAAATAAGTATGTGATAAAATAAAATAAATAATGGGAGATACTAATGAACAAATTCTTGGATATTCTACCAGAAAGGCACTTATAAAATTACGCGATGATATTCAAACTGCAATAGAAGAACATAAACAGAAAAATCCCCTAAGGTATAATTAATTGTTCATCACACTACTGTTTCAAACATTTAAGTTGATGTTATATAAATATTCTCTAAAATAAACTAATTCCCAGCTACATAAATATTTTTTTTACATACTGTAGCACCTGCAGCTTGCTTTTGTTGAAGTTTTTATTTCTTACTGAAATAAGTATAAATTTCTTATGTATTTTTATAATAATGTTAAGAATTGATTTAGATATCATGAGTGACGTTACTTATTATTAATAAATTTTGTTGACACAGATGCAATGTGATCCCCTACAGCTTTGTTTGTTAATAAGTTTCTAATCAAAATTTGTCGAATGAAGTTCAGCATTTAAACTATGATTGGCACAGAAGTGAATTTCACTTTCGACACTTTTTTCTGTATGAATTAAAATAATACATTGATCATATTAATAAATTTGATTTAATATATCTTTTTCAGATTTGATATTCTACGCAACATTATATCATTTTCATCAGAAAAGGTTCTTCTATCTGGTGTAGCCTACACAGTAACAGTCATTAACATTATTTGTTTAATCCTGACATATTTAATTGGTGGTACAATTTTGGCCCAAGGGAATTTGTTGTGGGAGGCATTGTTTTTATTTTTCATACTCATTATTAACTTTTTGGTTGCCCTGAATGAAGAGTACTTACATAGGAACGAAATACCTCATAGAATAGCCAAAGTACTTGGTAAGCGAATTTAAATGAAACAATACATATTTTTATAATAGCTTATATTATTTTATAATAGACAAAATAAAAATGATTTTTACTGTAGATATAAAGTACACTTAAAATACAAATACTCCTTTGACAGATATGATAATATCAAACATGTTAATTGTACATTTTTTTCAAGAAACTTTGAACTTTCATTAAAAATAGTATAGCAAGAATGAAAAGAAATACTAGATGTTATATCATAATATTGTAAATGGTAATGTATGTAAAAAGCAAAATTTAACTATTGCAGAAACATTAAATGAAGCAATAGAGCAATGCTTGTGGAAGGAAGAATATTATCCACATCTGTGTGCACCTTTTTCACCATGTGTTATACTGCAGTGGACCTATAGAGATGGTATGGTGTTTCCCGTTTATACAAAGTTGGAATTGCGTGGCATTTAAAGTAAAAAAAGTGAATTCTTGAGTGTCCTAGTACTAAAGATCATTGTGGGGCATGGGGTAGACCCTGTGTCTGTGTCACTGAACATTTTTCTTTACAGGTAAGTTGGTGATCAGCCTTGCCCTGCCAGACCTAAACTGTTTTGTTTTGTTTCCCTGGGTTTTATAACACAGGGCCTCTGGTGCTAACCCTCAGAGGCATTTAAAGTAACTTAACTAAATGTATAATTGTAATCTTCACATTATTTTTTATCATTTACCAATAATCTTTATCTTAAAATTAGGTTTTTTTTATCTTGTTATAATAGTAGCGTAGTTACATATAGACTAGCAATATATATATATATATATATATAATATCCTAGAAGACCATACACATCCATATACAGAATACTGTGGCAGAATCATTAAAAATGGGAGTTGATAATATAGGCCAAGTAGAAAAATTATATTACTTTAGAAATACATGTCAGCTTTTATTTAAGAAATAGAAATTATTTATATCTAAACTGAAATAAAAAATATTCATTGGTTTAGCCAGGAGATTGTTACAGAAGATAGAGTTTTAACATTTATAATATTTTGATAGAAGTTTGGGATTAAATAAAGCATGCTTTTGTACATTTCAGGCACAATAGTAAATCTTCCATGGGCTCTGCTTGTGGAGGGGGATGTTATAGTGCTGAGGCCTGGTCAGGAAGTACCTGGTCGCTGTCAAGGACTCCAGCGAGATGAGCCGGAACTGTTCTTTGGACAAATCTTCACACCAGGCTCACAGGTTATACAAATTCTATTGACAATTAATGGAATACAGAAAGTAAAGTTGCTTGTAATGTCTGGATTTTTATTATTACTTCACTCTTACTTTATTGGCATATTATGATGTAACAGTAGTAGATGTAGTAAAATATTTATTATTGAGGCTCTAGCCTCTAGCTCTAGGCTCTGATATTAAATATTTCACACACACCCAAATTAAGCATAATATTCTAATAATAGGCTTTAATGGGTGTGAAATCTCGATTTGAAGTATGTATGTTATTCCATGGTTGTCAGTCAGTCTGGTGGCGAAACAGTAAATAACTGCGTAATGTATGGACATCGCAACTTGTGAAGTCTCTAATGCTTAGGACTTTTAAGTTTTTATTACTTTCGGTATATCCACTAAGGTTATTTTTAATTTATTTTTACACCTGACACCATCTTCTGTTTATAATAATTATTTTACTAAATGAAACACTAAGTTAAATGCATGAAGCCACGTTTAATCCACCATTCCTGATAATTGAGTGTTGCCAACATACAATTGGATGTATCCAACATGGTATACAACACCAGTGTCTGCAATGAATCAATGTTCAAGACAATTAAAATTTAACAAATACTTTTGATAAGTCATATACTTACTGATTTATAGGTAAAAGAGAACTCTAGCATACCACGCTCTCGCTCACCACACCAGAACAAGGCTTATAGGATGTGTGAGACTCCATATTTGAAGAATTTGAAGCTAGCACTGGAACAGGCAACTATAAGACCTGTCACCGTTTTTGAGAAACAGAGATATTTGGTGAGTTCAAGAAAACGTTTGGATAATTTCCTGCTTTTATGTTAATTAATGCGCAAAAGATCTACATATCGATCTAACACATGTGTCGTTTACTTATAGTGTTATTAATAAGAACCCTGTTGTTAAGTAATTAGTTTTTTTATGTATCTGTGTGAACGAACACTGACGCTGGAGTCATAGCGCGCACCCAGCTGCTTTTCCGTGCTTGGGGTAATGGTGCGTTCTCGCTCGCACGCTTCGTAATACTCGGGGTGCTTCTGGTCCGATCCGAAAGGCTGCGAGACAGCGTTGTTGCCGTTCGTTCGTAAGAGCAACAGCTGAGACGCGAGCGCGAGGGGAGCGGTCAGCTGACTGATTAGATGTGTGTGTGACTCCGATACATTGCCGTGCATTCTACCGTCCAAAAGCAGAACTAATTTTTCTGTGCCAAATTTGTGTGTCCCATCTATACATTACCGTTAAGTGCCTTGTTAGTCTCTTTGCTTCCATAAATCTATCTTATATCGCTGGCCTAATTATCAAACTTCGTAACTCCAAAATTTCCGATTTTTGTTTTATGATGCCATCTTTTGTAAAATACCGTAACGAATACGATGGAATCACTCGTATCTACTAATTGTTTTTAGGTTTTTGGGTATTTACAAAAAATCCACGGAATGTTTGACCTGTTTGTAGTTTTTTCCTCCTCCTGTAAAGTTAGACCAAATGGAGATACTCGTACGAAGTTTGATAATTAAGCCGACGATATGATACTACGTAACGAGGCATAAAAAAAATCAAGCTTTTCGAAATAAACAAATCTAAATCAATTATTTCTTTCGCTTTCTTTAATGTAATCATATATAAATCTAAGTAATTAGATTTATATTTATTATTTGATTATCTAAGATCCTAGATCTTCCCCATCCTTAGACCGCACCTGTCATACCATATTTTATGCAGTGCACCGTGAAAGTGATGGAGGGTATAGTCCTACCACTGGTGATAGTGCTGATGGTGGTGGCCAGTTTGTTCCGCCACATCTACCACCTGCCCGGCGTGGCGCACTGGACCGAGATATACTTCCTGCAGACGATCGCTGCCTCGCTGCCGTTACTGCAGATTATCTTCCCGATTGCCTGGGTCACGCTCAACTGTTATGGATTGGCTAGGTGAGTTACGGGTACACAGTAATATAGATTCATAATACAAGATATGAAAATGAACTTGATTAAAAAGTTTTCGGCTTAAAAAAATTAAAAAATAAATTATGTGGCTTTGGTAGCTGAAGGTACTGGCTACCGAGATTTTGATAGAAAGACGAAAGACTTGTTAATGATTGTAGATGTCGCTACAAGGCATAGTATACGCTTTTATAATAAAATCCTTAAAAACCTATGTCTGCTTTCTTTTAAGGTAGCATAGTTAATGAGTGTATCTCGAAGATAAAAATGTATGGAGTACTGAAGCTTAGCGGAGCAGTTCCATTATTTTTATACAAAATACAGTATTTTTTTTTAATTTGTATTACAAAATTTATAACATTTTGATTTTAAAAAAGACTATCTACCGAATTTACCGACTTAGGTACTAAAATATTATAATTAGTAAATCGCAGTTGAATCCAGTATTTCATTTCAATGTCTGCGAGTAGACTTTTATAAAAGACATAATATTTATGTATTGTAGAAAAATTGCAGAATTGAATTTTTAACTTTCAACAGAAGAATAATTTCTTATTGTGAAACATCTGTTTGCAGGTTTAAGTCTTTATCGGAAGTGCGTCAAAAGTACACACGGCCAAAATCGTGTTCTATATCCGAAGAAGCAAGTGATCCTCTAATAAAAGTTTTGAGCGAATCGACGCTCCAGCCCCAAAATATAAGAACTTTAGGCAAAACCTTCTTCAATATCCTACTTGGCAGGGAAGATATGGTCACCAGAACGTCTAATATAGTTCATGTTTTGGGATCATTGTCGGTATGTCAAACTAATTAGATGAAAATTTTCGTCTATTTTCTGTTGCTTAACTTTTACTCACAAACGAGCAGTTATAACTTGAATTAAATTTAATTTTCTTCAATAAATATTTTTTGACAAGATTTTTGTAAAACTATGCTTTTTCTCTTTTATTAATCGAAAAATCGTACCATGTTTTGTTTAATACTCATATTAATTGAAACTTTTTAGTTGAATACATTTTCGATATTTATTATTGCTTAGGCTTTATGCTGCGTGGATAAAAAAGGTATTCTATCCTGGCCGAACCCAACAGCGGAAAAGGTATTTTTCCTTCGCAATTCAAGCCCTACTTCCAATAACTCGAGCAAAACCAGCCTAGTGGGGTCTATGGGCCATCAGAGTGACACCACCCTAGACCAGATGGGGGAGAAAGCGAATCCAGAACCATCTACCATTGTTGAGGTAATATATATTTTGTGTAGGACTTTTTTTGAGGATAAAATATATATTTCCCTGTCTGACTAAAGAATTCGGATTATTATAATCGATATATAGTTTTATTTTGTTAAAATAAAGTCTACACATATATTAATTAATATTTTGGTCCTCAAGCCGGATACGCAATTTTAAACGTGTCTCTACATTTTATTACGCCTTATTTTATATTGTTTTTGTTTTGTTAGATTTATAAGTAAGTTGAATGAGTCTTACCTAAATGTTATGTATAGATAAGAATAAAATACAAGATACTTTTTTTTTTCACGGCTTTTCCGTTTATGAACGGTGGTTCGTTACCCGGTCGGAATTTCGATATTCCTCCCACAAGATCAATGCCCGATGTTACCGGACAAACATGTTATCCGAAAATTATAATCATGATGTCCCGATGGGATTAAAACCCACGACCCATCGATGCGCACGGCAGGTGTTCTACCGAATGCGCCAACGAGCCCGTCAATTTATTAATACGTATATTCTCTTCGTATATAATTAAATTAATGAAAAATACAAAAGTATCTTTCTATATAAATTACTCCAATACCTTAAGTAGTTTATATATTAATTATTATCTATGGAACCGTGAGAAAATCTTGGTTTTTAACTGATATAGGTACTAGATCTCACGCACGATCAGAACGCGCCATTCCGCGTGGAGTTCGACGAGCAGCGCTGGCGGCAGCACATCACGCGCCTGAAGCCGCTGGGGCTGGCCGCGCTGCTCAACACGTGCGCGCCCGCACACACGCACACGTACGCGCACTTCTGCGCGCATCTCACGTGTGAAGCTCAGTACAGGTGCGTGAGTAAAGGAACGGCAACGAACTTTTGGTTTAAAAATAATTTATTTAGATAACAGATGAGATGACAGCACTTAATTAAGAACTAAACAATAATCATCTTAATATCTATTTCCTCTCGTATTTATACAATTAAAACTACTTACTAAGTATTGGACGTTGCTGACGCACGACCTACATTGCGTTTAGTGCTTGTAAATCATATATCAACAAGGGTTGGTACTATTAACTCGTGCAAGTGCACGTAAAGTTACCGGCATAATATAATAATTAAAATTAGTAGCATTTATAATTTTATTTTTATTGACGTTCATAAATGTTCATTATGTTACCTAGATGAATAAATGATTTTATTTAATTATTTATTTATTTCACATTTTTGAAGTATACATCTTAATAAGGGCTGCCTCTGGTTAGAGAGTTCTGTGTTGAACGTGTGGAATACTGAAACGATAATCAAAATTGAATGCGTCTCAAAATCTATCTTTAATTTTATGTATATTAATGATAGTACAGTACTTTTAACGCAATGTTCATAAGTGTTCATGCATTGGACTGTAACAAATAAGTGGAGTACTAATAAATTTAAAGATTTGGATATAAAAGGTTGTTTATATTAATGCTGTAATTAATATAAACAATCTAATTATCATTTTTACTATGAACTATTATCTTGTATGATATAATGTCTGACCCTCTTAAAAGTTTAACATCGCTGACACGTATATGTTAAGTATTTTTAAGAGTTTAGAAGATAATTTGACCAATCATAGCATTCTAATATTCAACATTTTCTTTATTACAGTGAAGATTTAGTACCAGTAACCAATCGCCGCTGTCTCTGCGAATTAGCTAAACAAATAGGCTTTACGGACCTTGTCGCGGACGCCTACACGACCCAGGAATGTTTGGCTGTTTTTAGACATTTGGTAATTAATGTTTAAAGGTCTAGCTGTTATAAATGGTGATCCTTCAAGCCGGATATATTATGTGTATTAAACTCTTTTTCTTGTCTTTCGAACCTATTAAAAATCAATTACTTTTTTTTAATATTGTCCTATAATATCTAGGGGTCAGGAAAACGATTTATTTTAAACATGACTTTATAAGTATCATTATTTTATTGAAACGAGAATTAAAGTGGTTAATAGCAAATACATAATTAGTATCAAATAATTACAGCAAGCAGATACTATAAGGCGGGAGACACGGTTCGTGCGTTCGCTGCACTTGAGCACTCGTGTGAAAGTGCCTTTACCGCATATGCTGGCTGTTGTCGTCAAAGATCAAGCCAATCAGCTGCAGATGTTAACACAGGTATTAATAGGCAAAGTGTACAAAATACGATCTCTCTATTTGAGGGATTATTTGTCTTTACTTAGAGATATTTGGTCAGTCTATTATATCTAAATAAATACTCGTAAATGCAGTATTTAGGCATTCAGAAATTTAGGTTTAATTTTTTTTTGCACAATTTTTTTTTACAAATATCTTCAGTTTATACCATGGTTGCTTACCTGTACTCCAAGTCAGTGAACAATATCACCATATACGTACAAGCCCAAAAGCCCGACTTGATTAATGCAACGAATAAGCAAAAAACTAAAACCAACTTCAAAACTACAACTACATATTATAGTATGTACAAACTTGCACTAAAAAGTAAAAAAGTAATATTTTAATTACTTCAAAGCATTATTTATTAACAGTTATTTTTTAAGTACGAAACGGGACCACCTCTGAAATATCCCCTACCAAACAAAAAAAGAATCATCCAAATCCATCCATAACTTGCGAAGTTATCGCGTAACAAACATACAAAAAAAAGCAACATACAGACGAATTGAGAACATCCTCCTTTTTTTAAGTCGGTCAATAAAAAAAATGATAATAACGTTATTATGTAAGTTATAATATATAACTTATCTTATACCTAATTATATAAATTTATTTATTTATAACTTAATATATAATTACGTCAACACTCTGGCTTCTGAACCTTAGGGGCTAGGGCCCGGGCGTAAGAATGCGCCTGACGCGCTCTGAGCAGCGAACGTATTGAAGTGAATTCTGGGCTTAAATGGTAATCTCTTCACAGCTCCGATTGTTGAGTGTCTATCAATGATAGTGATAACTTATCACCCATTTCCTCTAAAAAAAATATGCAATAATACAATTTGCAGAGATTATTAATAATTTTATATATAGGGTACCGCAGACATAGTTCTAGATTCGTGTGTGGACTATTGGAACGGCAAGGACCTGACTCCCATATCTCCCTCGGATAGAAAAAAAATCATCGATTTCTACCAAAGAAACTCCCTTACTGCATATTGTACTGCGTTCGCATATAAGTAAGTACTAGTAACTAAAGACTGCCTAGTTTAATATAAATAAAAAATGATTTAAAAAAAATATTCATAATATTGTAACCAGACAGAGAGAGAGCCACAGAACATCAGTCAATGATGCGCTGTCGACCTACTATTACTATTTTTACTTCGAGCATTCGGAAATCCATAGACTGAAACCGGAACGCGCAATATGCACTTCACGGTAAAAAGTAGGTCGACAGCGCATTATGGACTGATGTTCTGAAGCTGAGCTATCACCTTCCATCAAGTGAACCTCATGCTCGCCTCTCGATATCTAAAATAAAAAAAACCTAACTGCTCCTTTGTCATTTATTCTTCTTGTCCGTTCTACGAACTTGAGAACTGGCAGTAAATGTAAAATTAGAAGGATTTAATTATTATGTTTTATTGACGTTACCTAAATTAATAAATGTTTTTTGAATTTGAATTAATGCCTAGACCTAGCTCTGATTTGTGTCTTGTGGCCTCCTCATAGGCCGCTAACGCGCGGAATAACGCCGGCCCTTGCGCAGACCTACCTCGAGCTGCCGGCCGACAGCCGCCAGCTGTACGCGCCGCGCTGCCAGCAGTGGGCCGACGCGCCTGCACTACATTTTCACTCTACGGGTATGCTATTGAGCATTTTGTTACCAACTTGACCATCTTAGGGAAATTTTACCTCTGGAAATTAGATGGACCCAGTCTTTCAACTCATCTAATCTGAACTCCAAAATCTTCTACTTGAGCATTTCTCTACTTCAATTAGCTACTTAGATTTGCATATTTTTTCCGTTTCTATATATTCTATCTTCATCTGCCTTTGGTGTGTATAAATCTGTACAATATTACATATTAGTATACACCTTTTATGTACACTTTTAGTATGCTTGTTATGACACACCAACTACTATAATATAATAGTTTCACTTTAATTCCTACCAGATGTTAGCCTGGTAAAGATTCCATTATGCGGTAAGGCCATTGACATAGTATTAAATAGACTTCAGGTCGCATACAAAATTCACGAAAAAAGTATCCCGATTATTTAAGCCACGCCTCTTGTCAAATTTTGAAAAAATGACACTGCTCAATGGGAACAAAGAAAAGAGTGAAGTCGAAATATGATTTTATAAGTTACCAAAATATATATATTATCTATATTATACATACACACTAGACCGAATTTGAAGACTGGTATTAATATTATTAGTATAGTTATGAACTTGGTAGTTGTAAATTATTATTTATCTAATGGGGTATAAAATAATATATCAGCACGAAGCGTAATCTATAATATATTGGATAAACAACAATATAATGTTTTTTATTAATAGTAATTCGTATGTTAAATAATATCCGCAAAAATTTCCCAATATACAGATTGGAATCTTTTCTTTTCCGTTTTAGCGTGAAAGCGTTACAAACAAAAAAACTCACTTTCGCATTTATAATATTAGTAAAGAAGTAATGATAGTAAGGATTATTTCAGTACAAATCTACTCCATGCATCCACTATTCTGTTACACAAAAGTTTGCGCATGTGTTGGCCAATCTTGACCAAACATTTGTAGCGTTGGTTTAATACAGATAATTTTGTTAAAAATTTGAATTATTTGTTTTGTTTCTTTTACAAATGCCAGACTGACGATACGAATACTTCCTCCCAAGGTGTTCGTGCTTAGGTCTCTTATCTCAAATACCGCAAATACTAACGCAGTGTGTAAACTGCAATAATAAGACCTTAGAATATTTTCGGATTTGTAATAGGCTATTTAATAGTGTTCTCGCAATACTTCCCTTTCAGATTCACTGCTGTTTAATGAAGTGACCGATGACGATGTTACTGATGTGGATGGGTTTTTTGACTTGCAATGTAATCAGGTAAGTTTTTCGACATACTTGTTTATTTTTGAACTCATCGAGTTTGGAACAGCGCTGCCCACGTTGCTCGTCCGCCTCTCGTCACCTCTCCATCACCCCTCCTTAATTGACGCTTGTCAAAATCTTGACAGCACTGTAGCGACCCCACTGAAGCTTGACGTTTACATCACAATGTAATATGTCATTGCGTCAAGCTTAAGTGGTCAATATCGATGCTAGAAAGCATAAATGAAATAACCTGCAAATCCAAAATGCCCCAAGCAGAACACGTATTATTTTTTCAAATAGAAAGTATTTTTTGCTTTATAAATCAAATTCAGCTGACACCTGTTCAGTAGAACACCTGCCGTGCGCATCGATTGGTCTTGGGTCTTGAGTTTGTGTTTTACTCATGTCTGGTAACTTCGGGCATTGATCGGGTGGGAGGAATATTGAAATTCCGACGGGGTAACGAACCACCGTTCATAGATGGAAAAACCGTGAAGTGCACGTTGCGCGTTTCGGTTTCATTCTATGGATTTTCGAATGCTCTAAGTAAAAAGTAGGTCGACAGCGCATCATTGACTGATGTTCTGTGGCTGAGGTATCACCTACCATCAAGTGGACCTCATGCTCGTCTGTCGATAACTAACATAAAAAAAAACTGTCGCATTATTGAAAATACTATCATTACTGTCTCTACATAGTGATGGTTCATTTAGCACGTTTTTGCTTTCCAACGTCGATATATTATGTACGAGCTATATCGTACATTGCAAAATATGCATTTTTAAATTAGTACTATTAAAACATTCACCAACACCGGACGCGTTTTAATTGACATCTTAGTACTTCTGACAGTACCATTCTTACATATTATGTTTGCAGGTGTTCATAGGGATGGTGACGATGCAGTACCAGGCGCAGAGCGACATGGTGGAGCTGATCGAGCGGCTCGAGCGCGCCTGCATCCGGTTCGTGCACTTCAGCAAGGAGAACGAGCTGCGGTCGCGCGTGTTCAGCGAGAAGATGGGGCTCGAGTCCGGCTGGAACTGCCACATATCGCTCATGAGCCCGCCGCCGCAGAGGTATGGCGCGCTTAGTACTGCCGGGCGAGAGGGAGGGTGAACCCAAACCTGGGACGTTACGGAGCTTTCGACTCCGAAAGGTCGGAACTTCCGATTGATGTTACACTTTCGATTCTGATTTCGGTTCCGATACATTTGAATCGAAGGTTATAATCGAAGGTCGAAGCAAAACGGCGGCGGTGGCCGCAGTCATCGCCATTTGATTTAATTTAATATTTATGTCTGTTTTAGAAAATTAATTTGTGTATACATTTTCAACTATTTATATTTAATTTTATTGTACAGTCATTTTTGCCTCTACCTCCGATTTCGGTTCCGACAAAGCAAATTTAAAAACTCGCCGCGCAATTGCGTCAACACACTTCACTGCGCCAGGTGAGTCAACTCACATATTCCATATGTGTTGGCGCACGGCGCAGGACCTCACTGACTGATTGAAGTATGAGCGTGGCGTGGCGCGCGCTACAAAAGCTCACTCGCTGCTCACTTCCTGCTCCCATTGGGTTGCATCATAGAACAATTTTGAGTTAACGCAAAGAGACGCGCCTGAGTTACTGAGTTAACGCAAAGAATTTCACTGAGTTACCCATGTCAAAACTGAATTGAAAGTTCACAAAGTTGCCATACTAACACCATATATTTCTACGGAATTGATATTTGTTATATTTGTGTATTTGAAGGCAATACTGGCTATCCGTATCCAGAGAGTGATGTGCTACGATAACATATTGTTAATAGATAAACGGTGTGCTAAAGTAATTTAAATATTGCTAACGAAGTTTGATATTAACTACTTGCTTTTTTAATAAGTGATTTCACAAACACACTGAACACTACAAAACTTCTGATTATTATTTTGTCTAATACGAACTAAGCGACTGCTGATTTGTATTGAAATTTCAGATGTCATAGTTGATGTTGTGAACCCCTTAATTCTGTTATAGGTTATTATTTTCTATTAATTTTATTTAACAGTCCTCTATTTATAAAACAAAATTCTAATCTTAATATGAAAATAAATTCGACGCTTGCTAATTGGAAATAAGAATCTCATAAATGATTATTGTTCATGATATACGTATATATTCTATATTCTATTATTATAGTAAATATATTCGTATATCGACACAAGTGAGCACCGTCCCTTAATGATAGAAACTAGCGTAGATTTTAATAAAAGGCCGTATTTTATTTGTATTAAATTGCTGACTCTAATTAAATAAAGTAGCGTAATAAAGATTTAAATAAATAAAATTATATAAACATCATATAATTATCTTTGAATATCTCAGCCAAAACTATTATTACTACTAAAATAAGACTTCTTTTTCTCAAAGTAGAAAGAAAATTCCATCCAACCTTGCTTATATCTGGCGAAAATGTCCAGTATCGCTGGTAATTAAATATTTGGATATCAGTAGATTTAGTTACCAGTTCACGTAAAGGTGATAAGGCATCAAGTAGCGAAATAAGCGCGAAATAATAACTGTTGTCGACAGCAAGCCGAGCTCGCCGCTGTCGTCCCAAACGCTGTCCCGCGAGCGCCCTAACACCGCCACGCAACTCACTAGGCCCGACACGGGTGACGCCTTTCCTTATAGGTTCGTCTGTTTAACCTGCGCATGCGCATGTCGCATCTCTCGCTGCACTCTATTTCATGATTTTTATTTATATATTAAGCCTCTATAAGACATGACAAAAGACAGAACTTTACACTTAACAAGAATTAAAGTAATAATAACATGTTTTTAATCATCATGACCCCTCTATAGGCCTCTTCCAATTTTCGCCATTTCTCTCGGTCTTGTGCCACCTCTATCTAGCTTCCACACGTCATTTTGTTAAGGTCATCGACCAAACGATCCACTGGCCTTCCTCTTGCTCTATTTCATTATACAACTCAGTTATTCGTAACCCGTAATTACCCAAGCGAGGAAAATATCTTTTTTTAGATATTTCAAATTTATTCAAAGTAATTTATAGTTTGTTTGAAAAATTTGGTTCTGAAATTATTATGCTCTGGAAAGCACAGTGGGTTATTAAGGGTTAATAATAATATTTAAGACAGTTGGAGTTGTCATGTCATTTTGACAGTTCTCAAGACTGGATTCAGATGATTTTAATGTTTTGAAGGCTTACGGCCTGAATTTCCAATTCTATTAGAAAAAAATGTTATGACGCCTTGCTGTATTGCAAGGCCTGAGTCCTTTGCCTCGTTTTGTTCGCATTAATTAAGGCTTTCAAGTAAAATAACGTAGAAGTTTACATTGAATGTACCTGAGATGGCAAATATGATATTATACTTTTCTAATTTATTTGTTCCGAGGAGCCGTTAAAATATTTTTTTAATATTTGACTATCAACAAGAGATGCGACATGCAACAATCACAGCTTCTAATATGTATTTTCATTTGTTTTGGTCGAAACTATCCTGCTGCATAGCTTTTCGCACAATTGTTTTCTTATTTTGCGCCTTGCTTATGATTAAATCCATGAAGTTGATGAAACTTGGATATTAAAAAAAATCTCCTAAGGTATAAGAGATAATTCTCAACATATAAGGCAAAGTTATAACTTTCGGGTCTGAGTAAATGATAGACTAGTTTTATTACAAGACAGAGTTTCTCGTCACGTGTCACGTATACTCAATATATTCAGTTAAAAAATAACGATTATTATAATTGAATGTTTCTGTCTCAAAGCTCAAGCCTTAACCTGGGTATATCAGGCAATTAATCGTAAGCAATGCCCTTTATATCGCTTGATGCTCTTACTTCCTTTCGCTTTGCTGTACACGAATTTAGACACAAACATTGCCACTTCACTTGTCACACATGATTCCTTTATAAAAATTATTGTCCTTGATAAAAAAATGTAAATCATAATTCTGTAAATATTAATAACTCTGAAGCACGAAACAGACTTAACTAAGTTTTAAATAAAACTAATTTGCGGAGTGTCAGTGGTCTTCGAAATGCATGGTCACGAATGCTTATTGTTTTGTCTCAAAGGCTCATTTGAATGTTTTATTAGGGCTAAGGTATGTTTTATATGTTATATGTTTTATTAGGACTAAGCTTACTCGTATCATATATATACATATATGTATATCACTTTATTTTAAGCACAAATGTTGTATTCAGTGGGGTAGCTATCATAGGACAATGTGGTGCAGTGTACCAGGCCCCCGTGGGCTTTGGAAAGAGGGGGAGGCAGTTCGTGAAGCTAGATAAATTTGAGTCTGCTCGCAAAAAAAATATATTTTTCAAGATATTAAATAAGCATTTATAACAATGGAAGGACCGAGCATCCTTGATTAGTAATAATTTGCAAATTATGCAGTTGCTGTAGAAATTAAGGAGGGGACCCCTACCAATTAGTAAAAAAACGCAATCCCCTAATTGCAATTTTTTCTCTGCACTGGGGCCCTAGTCCATCTAGCTACGCCATTGGTTGTCTTTAGCTACTTTATGAAAAACTTTTCAGAATTAAGTTAGATTTGTATGGGATAATTGATATAATATAAATCTGAAGGGTGTAGTTGGGTGTTGTATGGTTATATTTACCTGATTATACAGTGGTAACATGTCAACATCAAAAGCGTTGTCGATGTCAGCTCCGGGGGCGATCAATCTAGAGCAGGGCACTGTGAAGTTCGATAATGAAATAAAGAAGAATAGAAATTCTATCACCACACAAAGTGCGCTTAAGGTCAGTGGTATTTTCAGATATAGGAATTGTGTTTCTTTTTGTTTTTCCAGTAATATGCACAAGTTTTGAAAATTAGCTTACCTGTGGCATTCGCTCCACAAAATGAATTAACTATATTAATTTTCCTTTAAAAACTGTTAGCTATCAATTTGTGATGAAAAGTCTAGTTGATACATTAATAAATTCACTACCCTTGAGTACCTTCCTTAATGAAAGAAGGAGAGATATTTTTATAACTCATTTTTAAACTCGTGAATTGTAAATAAATAAAATTTGATATGATAGTACCGCCACCTGGTATAGCAAAGCTTAAGCTTAAAGTATTGCTGACATCTTTGACGAACTAAACTAGGCGGGACCACCAAACAAGCCCAAACGCCTGTTTTGCCTTATTAATGCATTAAAAAGGAAGTATAATAATGTCATTTGTCATATATAACTTATACGATTACGTCATTATATAAGTTATATAAATATATAAACACGTATTATGTTAAAATCGGCAAGACTGGCTTTTGGGCTTGTATGGTAGTCCCGCCACTGCTCAATAGATGATTTTGAAATAAAATCATATTTTAAGGTAGCCATAAAACTTCTTTCCAAGGTCGTGGTACAGCCGTCATATCTTCGATGTTTTAATGAATATCTCTCTGTCTGAACTGGACTCATGTACATACACTGGCGGTGCCCATGTGAAACGTAGGGTGTCGATCTAACGCGTGGACTATTTAGCACTTAGAGCGCAACAGTATCCCTGGAGGGCGGATATCGACGGACTCCGTGCTGGAGGGGGAGGGGGACGGGGACGGGGAGGGAGATGGGGAAGGAACAGAGTCTCCGGGGGACGCGTGCCGGTCGCTCTCGTGTCTCACGGACTCTACCGACCATTCAGCACCGCTGCATTTCGATATGAGCAACCGAGTAAGAGACTTTGTTTTTAGGCTAACGCTTTTGTATTTAAGGAATTATCGTCAATAAAATACTTATGGAAGCAATCATAATATCAGATTGATATTTTAACACTTTGAAGAAATGTTTCGCCATGTTCATGTGACGCTCAATTGACTTTTTATTGTATGTATATAGTTTTGAACACACTAAATAAAATAAATGTATACTTTAAATTCAAATTGATATAATTACTAATTAGTACAAAATTGCAAGGACTGAATGGGGTACCGTAACCTTTATAATTCACCGGAATAATACCGGTATAAAATAAGATATCAAAATATCAACCTTTTTAAATGGTACCTTTATTTAACCCTTTTATATTTCGGTAACCTAAATGACCAACCTTGAACCTTTTTTTTTTTTTTTTTTTTTATAGAGGGGGAAGTTTCACAAAACCGAGGGCGAGATGATCTTTTAGAGCATTGCTCTTCTCGCCCTCCCTCACCGGCGGGGCTCTTTTAAATTTGCCGGGAGAGTGTGGGGTTGGGTCACTCGCGACTGTCTGCTAGTCAGACAGCCTGGTGCCCCGACCCACTAAACCCCCTCTGGCCCCACTTTTCGCCATGTTGAGACCGCGGGATAACATAGTAAGCAACCGCGGCCTCGACGATTTGCCACAGAGCGGCACGACAAATTAAAACACACAAAACATAAACAACAACAACAAACAAACAATCACAACTTATATTTACTGGAGCGCCAGGAGATGAGCATATCTTCTCCTGCGCGCCCCCCCCCTCCTAGCCCTAACCGTGCCCGCCAACGCAGCACGCTCTCTCTCTCTCTCTCCGCAGTCTCCTTCTGTAGCATAACTTGCTCGCAGAAGGAGACTACGGCATTCCAACATACTCTGTCCCGCACCATGGCGCGGACAACACTCGGCAGGGACAAGTCCCCGCCGACGACGGATGATAGATCGTGGCGTTGCCGCGCCCACCTTGAACACTCGGCCAGGGTGTGCTGCGCCGTATCCTCAGCCGCGCCACACTCATGGCACTCCGGCGTTGGCTCACGCCGGGCCACCTTGTGCAGGTACCGACCGAAGCAACCATGTCCGGTCAGCACCTGCACCACTCTGTATGTTAGAGCCCCCCTTTTCCTCCTCCCCCAGTCCTCGAGGACGGGTAGGATCGCCTCAATGGTCCGACGACCCGCCACCTGTGGATTGGCCAGGTCGCCCTTCCACCTCTCCCACACCGCATGTTGCTCCCGACGCCTGAAATCTGCCAGACCTTCAACCGCCGGGAAAACACCTTCCACTCTTGCCTCCACCCTGAAACGGTAACTTGAGGCAAGAGCCTCGGCCTCCCGCTCCCAGGGCGGGGTGCCCGCCAGTGCAAAGGCCGCCGCGAAGGAGACAGTCCTGAAACTACGGACCGCTCTGGCCGCGACGATCCTTTGCGGCCTCCTCAGCGCCCTCCTATTTTCGGCGCTCAGCGCATCCGCCCAGATCGGGGCCCCGTATAGGGCCATACTGCGGATCACTCCGCAGTACAGCCGCCGGACACTCTGGTCGGGACCACCTAGATTGGGTAGCAGGCGGCTCAGAGCGCCGGCTACTCCCACCAATTTCGGATCCAGCGACGAGAAGTGGGCCTCAAACTTCCACCTCCCGTCCAAGACGAGGCCCAGGTATCTCATCCTGGACCCCAACACCACCCTGCTCCCCCCCACAACAATAGACGCCCCCGACGGTGGACCCTTCTTTGGGCCATGGAAGAGCAGCGCCTCCGTCTTGTCAAGCGCCACCCTCAGCCCGAGCGCCTCGATCCGCTCGACCACGAGCGAAGCCCCCACAGACGCCAGCCCAGCAGCTTCTGCGAACGTCCCCCCCCTGGCCACGACTAGGGTGTCGTCTGCGTAGCACAGGACGCGCATCCCGCGAAGGAGCGCGCCCCTGAGCACCCAGTCGTAGCCGATATTCCACAAGAGGGGACCGAGGACCGACCCTTGTGGGACCCCACACTCCACGCTACGCCGGACTAGGGAACCCCCTCCGTCGACATAGCTCACTTTCCGCCCTGTGAGATAGTCCCCAATGAGGCGCCTGAGATAGAGAGGCACCCCATGGGAACGAACCGCCTCCACAATCACCTCTAGGGGAAGACTGTTGAAGGCATTGGCGATGTCGAGTGACACCGCCAACGCCCTCCCACCACCTGAAACGACTCCCTGCGTGTACGACTTCAAGGCCGAGATCGCGTCGATCGTCGACCTACCCGCCCTGAAGCCGTACTGAGCCTCCGCCAGATCCGGGCCCACATCCCTGAGATGCCCGCACACCCTCGTCGCGATGACTCTCTCCAGGAGCTTACCGGCGTCGTCCAACAAGACTATTGGCCGATAAGCCGCCGGAGAGTCCGCCGGTTTCCCCACCTTAGGAAGGAGGCAAAGTCGCCCTTCCTTCCATAGCTTTGGGAACTGTCCGATGCGTAAGCACTTGTCGTACAGTCCCCGCAGCTCCTCCCCTAGGTGCCCGACCGCTATGGCCAGAACACGACTGGGTACTCCATCAGGACCCGGTGCCCTCCTCCTAGTCCTGAGGCGCTCGCACACCTCTTGGAACTCCCCGTCTGTGATCGGGAGAGCCTCCTCCCCCTCCACTCCCGAACTCCCTGCGGCCATTTGCGGGACAACTATCTCCGGTGCTGCAGGAAACAACGCAGACACCACCTGCTCCAGGAAGCCTGCCTCAAGGGTCTCCGTGAGCGGGGCCCCCGCACCTTGGAGTTTCCTCCTCACAGCACGGTAAGGGCGGCCCCATGGATCCCGATTGAGACCCTCCAGCATCTCCTCCCTTCCCTTCGCCTTCGCCTCGCTGATGGCGCTCTGCAACGCCTCCTTCCTCCGCCCATACTCCTCTCGGAGCAGCCCCTCCTCCAGCTCGTCGCGACGACGTCTGCGACGGCACCGCCGATACGCCCGCCTGGCGATGTTGCACTCCCGCCGCAGATCCGCAATCTCCGGGCTCCACCAATAAGTGGCCTTCCGCCTGGGTCGACGCCTCAACACGCGCGGCATCGCAGCGTCGCAGATCTCCGCGAGCGCCCTCCGGAAATCCTCCGCCGCCACGTCGATTTCCCCTGCAAACTGGCCGGGGAAACACCAACTGTGCAGGATGGCCGCCTCCTCTGCCAGGTCGCGGTCTAGACGACCCACCGCCCACCGCGGAAAGTGACGCAGTGCGCCAACGCCTGAAACATCCCGCAGTCTCCCGGATGTGGAGATCTCAAACCTAACGAACAAGTGGTCCGAGAGAGTCTCCACATCCTCCACCACCCTCCAGTTTTGCACCCTCGGTGCGGCCGCAGGCGAGGCGAAAGTGAGATCCACCCTGGATTCACCCTGCGACCGGACGCACGTCGGAGCGCTGCCAACACATACTGGAACGAGCCCTGTCTCCACAAGCCACTCCTCCAGTACACCACCCCGACGGTTGCCACGCGTGTCCCCCCAGACCCGTGACCGGGCATTGAAATCCCCCAACACAATCAGCGGCGACGGTAAAGCGCGCTGAGCCGCTCGGCCGAGGCCGTCGAGAAGGCGCTCGAACTCGGCCATCGGCTTATTGGGGGAAAAGTACACCCCGATCACTACCCAGGTGCCCCACTTCACCACGACAAAACCACTCCCCCTTTCCACGACGACAAGCGGCATATCGCCCGACCGGACCACAACCATAACGTCGCCACCCAAATCCCCCGCCCAATGCGGCTGGGGGGCAACGAAATACGGTTCCGCAGCCACTGCAATATCTATCTCCCACTCCGCCATGGCCTGAAGGAAAAGGTCCTGGGCCCCGGCGGAGTGGTTGACGTTCCCCTGGAGAAAACTGAAGGCCGACCTAGACATCGACGTTCATTTGGTTTTCCCCAGAGGCACCAACCGATACCCCAGCCAAAGTGGCCGCCCTCGTTTTGACGGATTTGACCGAGGGGGGATTGCACGATCTCCCCGCCATGATATGATCCGCCGGCCTTCCCGCGTCACGACACACAGCACAGTTAGGACTGGCCGTACACGTGGCGATCCTGTGCCCCTCTTGGCCACACCGGAAGCAGAGTCCGGTGCGATCAACGCTGGAGGGGCATCTGACACTCGTATGCGAGAACCCCTGGCACTTGAAACAGCGCATGGGGCGCGCCTCTAGCACTACGACTTGGGCCGAACTCCATCCGACCAACAACCGACCGCTCGCCACCTTCCTCGCCGCGTCAACAGGGCACTTGAGAAGAAGCGCGCCCTGTTCGTCGTCCCGCCTGTGGATTGCTCCCGCCTTAATGAGCACCGGCTCGCAACCCCCTTTTGCCGCTACCGCGGCAACCACCTCATCCGACGTCACCGAGTCGTCCAGGCCGGAGATCCTAATCTCCACCCTCTTCACCGGCCTGTCGACGGTGGCATCCCCTTCCAGGACGCCCCTCAGCTTCTCAGCAAGCTGGTCCGCCTTTTCCCCACTCTGAGGGCCCGTCACCTCAACGACTCGAGCCCCCGTTGCCGCCTGACGGATCCTCAGCCCGGAGATACCAATGTCCGCCAATTTCACGCCGGCCTTAGCCTTGGCGATGACCGACGCGTATGTTGCCCCCTTCTCGACCGCGTCCTTCTGCAGCGTGATCACCACGGCTGCAACACGAGGAGAGACCAATTTAGGGGCTTTGGGCCCCGGATTGGCCACCGCCTTTGGCTGAGGCGGCTGACTCGCCACCCCTGACGTCTTCGCAGCGGGAGTGGACTGCTTGCCCGCTCCCTTGCTCTTCTTCCCCTTGGCCACCACAGTGGCCCACGACCCTTCTTGCGCCTGCGCGCTGGTCGACGGCTGCGTCTGTGACACAACCGCTGGTGCTTGGGCCTGCACCACAACAGCAGGACTTTTTCCCCTCACAGGCGCCGGCTTCTTCAGCAACGCCGCCACCACCTTCTTCGGCACCGGAACTGCAGCCGAATCCGACTGCGCACCCGAGGTGCGCGCCCGCTCCTTGGTCTTAGTGGACGCCAACGGGGGTCGCAGGTTCTTCGCCGGCAACAGACGGTCCTCAAAACCCGCCAATTTGGCGTCCATCATGTCGCCCACCTGTTTCATGATGCTGCCCTGCAGCTCCTCCGCCAATACTCTAAGCGCCTCGCGCTCCGCCATTACCAACCTTGAACCTATCGTGGCCCCAGACAAGTTGCGACTTGAAGAGTTTGAACGCGTTTTTATTATCGTTACATCAAGAAAGAGATTTCCCGCGCTTATTTATATACTACTTCGCATGGAACGTTTTAAATTTTAATGTTTATAGATAGTGAGAAACCTAAACATTTATGTTTTCTTTGGAATTTCGTTTCGTTTGGAATTTCGCTACCGATATTTAACCTGTTAAACCGTTTTAAAAGCATACCGAAATAAAGGTATTGAATTGAATCGGTATCGTTATGACAAATTTCATATGGGTACCGTTTCAAAAAGGTAGCCCATATCAATCGGTTATTCAGTCCTTGCAAAATTGCGTTGACTCATTCGTTTTTCATTTCCCTTAACATTCTACTTAAACGTCCTTATGCCTTTTTCTTTGCCAAACTGAGATATCCAGAGATTTGCAAATCAACGTGTCAATACAATTAAAAACTCGTTTCGTCTTTGTTTAAATCGCAGTTTAATCATAATAATATGTGTTATGTGTCAGGCAAAACTCCCGCGTGGCATCGAGAACATTCGCCCGCACATAGAGCAGGTGGACAATGTGCCTCTCCTCGTGTCGCTCTTCACAGACTGCACACCGCGCTCTGTGCAGAGGATGATACAGATTATGCAGGTAGGTGTGCTGTGAACCTATGTTAACTTTTGGCACAGAAAAAGTAGTTCTGCTTTTGGACGGTAGAGCGCGCGGCAATGTATCGGTGTGACACACACAACTAAGCAGTCCGCTGACTCCTCCCCTCGCGTTGTCTCGCTTGCTCTTACGAGCGAACGGCAATAACGCTCTAAAAGCGGCTGGGTGCGAGAGAGAGCGCGCTTTGACTCCAGCGTCAGTGTGCGTTCAGCAGCTACTAGCAGCGCTGCGGTGGCTGGGGTCAGAACTAATCTTACCCCAGAGAAACCGTGCCAAGTGTATATTTTTTTATGAACACGTACAACACGTATTCTATATCTAAACTAGTGACGAGCGTCTAGTCTATGATCAACATCGCATTGTGCAGGAAGGCTTCAGAAGCTCGTGATTTTGTTCTACTTTGAAACAATATTTTCAGGATTATGGCGAGGTCGTTTGCGTGATGGGGTCAGCCGCTAACTGTCTTAACATGGAGATATTCATGCAAGCGGACGCAAGGTATGCGTGTGCTTTCTATTATTAGTGGTAAAAAAGTATTTAGAACTCATAATTAAATAAAAAATATGTTATTTAGCACCTTGCTTTCCATATCTTCAAATAAGGTTGGCAAAAGAGCTTAATTATTCGTCACATTAGCTTTGAGTAACTATTATTTATTTATCTCAAAGCTCGATGACTAATAGTCAGTTTCTCAGATGCATGATATATCGAGGAGGAAAAATCTTTCTTTATATTTTCTAAATAATAATTACCAGATTATTGTTTTAAATATAAGCATTATACTTAATAAATATACAGGTAAAAAGTATATTGAGATGTATTTAGAAAATGTGACTCAAAAAGTGCACTTCAGCCCGCCTAGCATGACCATCAAGAGATATCTCGCAGACGAGTGAAGACAAAAAGATATCTCGATATATTATATCTCAACATCGACAACTTTGATAGACGAGATATCTCGATCGACTACCTCTACTTTGACATTAGAAGTCGAGTTTTAAGTGTGTCATGTTAAGACTCAGAAGACATAAAGAGATAATCGAGAAAACGATTGACAAAATTTAGTCGTAGTTGTCATACTAGGCCGGCAGCATGTGTTCGGTTTAAAGATTATTTATTCCCATAGGCCATAATGAAATACATCGCTTACATGTGAATATTACAAATTTATACCATTTTTATTTTATGTGTTTATGTCATTAAAACAATGATATGATCAAGAAAGAAAGAAATAATTTTGCACTGATTTGTAGGGTCTACCAATCTTTATAGAACTTTCTCTGTTTAACTATTTACCGCGATATTTTTTTCAGTGTGGCGGTAGAACCTCTCTACCCAGTCTTATGTCAGAAATTGCCACCCTACAAACTTCCACAAGACTGCATCGGACCAATTGATCTGGCTCGGGCATTGAACTCCCTACCGTGCTCCTTGTCGGTAAGCGAATTTGACATTTTGATATTGAACTCTAAAATTATAGTCTTTTTTTATGTTAGATATCGACAGACGAGCATGAGGTTCACTTGAAACCGAAACGCGCAATGTGCACTTCACGGATTTTCCATGTATGAACAGTGATTCATTACCCGGTCGGAATTTCGATATTCCTCCCACCCAATGTTACCAGACGTGAGGAAAACATGCTTACAGAAAATTATAAACATGTGGTCCCGGTGGGAATCGAAGCCATAACCCATCGATGCGCATTGCAGGTGTTCTACCGGACGCGCCAAAGAGCCCGTCTGTTCTAGAGAATTTACTATTGCGTGTCTATCAAATAATATGATATGAATAAAGCTTGTCAAGCTCTTGTCAAGCACACATAGTCACTGTATATACATTATACGTATACAAGGTTGACCCCTTTATATACACATAAAGCGGCGCGCACAGATGAGTTTAACTATCTATAGACTGTTAGAATATCAGGATATAATGCACCTTGAGATTGGTTTACAAAATATCGTTTCAAAGTTAATATGTGCAGACTATAACTACTTTTATAGTAGTTAAGATAACATAAATTATTTTCCTAGCTGTCAGTTTTCATGGGGTAATTCACAATTTAAGTACAAACTGTGTTACTATATATTGCTTTAGCTAATTTGAATAATTAAAGCTTTTAAAATATATATTTAGATATAGAATATTCTCGCTTGATCCTCATAAAACGCTAAAGAGTATTTAGAACCAGCATAGTAACCCTGTATATATGAAATGAATTTTGTCTTTGCAATAAATTGTACCCTATCTCATGTTCTATTTTCCTCGCATGCTGCCCTTAAAGTTAAAAAATAAGTGGCAACACCATCCCATCACAAATTACTGCAGCCCACAGGTATGTTTGAATTATGTATGTAATAATAATATAATATATTAATTACAGTAATTATTGCCCAACTTTTTTTATATCCCCTCATGCATTGACGTAGTATTAAATGGTCTTCGGGTCTCATTCACGAAAAAAGTGTACCGAATATTTGACGCCTCATGTCAAGTCAAAGTGACTTTTAGCGATGAGAACAGAGAAGAGAGTGGAGTCGAACATACACACTTGAACGCCTTTGGATACTTTTTCATAAATATTATTATTGTATAGGAATTACCAAGGTGTAAATTATCATTTCGTCGTGATCGTAGAACAATGACGGTTCTGATTTTAGTATAAATCATACCATGAAACTCCTTGACAGTTCCATATTGTATAATTTAGAACTGTCTAAAAACCCTTTATTAACAGAACAAATAAAAAAATGGAGTTTGATAATTAGTCAGATAGTTTTATGCAATAAAACTAAAACTGTAAAAAATCAGAACCGTCGTTGTTCTACGATCACGACGATTTATTTAGTGAGGTATATTCCAATCGGGGTAATTATTTTCCATTCTACCCACGAATTGCAAGATTATGCGAGTTACTACTACATAATATCATTATTGATCTAGATGGCGCGCGAGTCGGACGTGTCGCTATTTACTCTGATAACAATGTCACGACACTTTACTGCGTGTCTGTGGAACTGCACGCAGTTCTGGATCTGCAGCGCCTGCTTCATATCACTCTTGCAGGTGAATTTGGTTTATTTTGGATTATACAGGATGCCTTGTGGTAACTAAAGAAGCTTTTGTTAATTTGAAAGATCTGGCTGTGGCATTTTTCTTTCATTGAAGCTGATAGACAAGAAACGGATTAAAATAAGTCAATATTTTTATATTAACTGTTTACACATGTTTTCTGTTGTTAAACATTTAAATCGTAAATACAAAATTGACTCTTTTTGAATTACACATCACACCTTTAAAATCAAACCGTCACTCAACGAAAACTGTCGATTTTCAACTATCAACGCCATCTTTTGAGATTATTGTTCGTCGTTAAAATGCAAAGACACAACTTCAAAAGTTATCTTTATGCCGCTATATGACGCAAGTGTCATTTCAAAAATCAGACAACTGTCATCTTTCTATCTGCCCATGACCACGGTTGCTGAAAAGCATCCGAAACGTCAGGATAAATAATTTAAACAATATAAATAAAAAATTGCGTTTTAATACAGTATACAGTATTTTATTTAAACGCGATTTACTAAAAACACATTTAACGTTTTAGATATCGACAGACGAGCACGAGGTTCACTTGATGGTAAGTGATACCTCAGCCACAGAACCTCCATCATTGATGCGCTGTTGACTTACTTTTTTACTTTGAGCATTCAGAAATCCATAGACTGAAATTGAATCGCGAAATATGCACTTCACGGTTTTTCCATCTATGAACGGTGGTTCGTTAATCGGTCGGAATTTCGATATTCCTATCACCCGTTCAATACGTGGTGAACAGTAAGCGGTTACAGAAAATTATAAACACGCTGTCCCGGTGGGATTTGAACCCACAACTCATCGATGCGCACGGGAGGTTTTCTACTAAACGTGCCAACGAACCCGTCGAATTTTTAGTTTGCTTTTAAAGCGGTGTGTTATCAATAGACGTCGTTATCGCACGGGCACGAATCATGTATAGATTATGTAAACAGAGTGGACAAACAACATGACATTCTTTTGAGAGTATCTAAACTATATCTACATTGGGACATTTTGCATTGTTTCTGCATCAATTTATATCATTTTAGTAACAAGGCCAAGGAGGCTAAATACCAATAGAAGCAAGCCAATTAATTAACATCTCTAAGAGAATAAACCAGATCAATCTAATAAATTGTCAAAATCGACAAGTCAATAGTCTAATATTGTCTTTTATTAACGCGAGTATTGCACATTTAAATAAAATACATTATAACAGATTAAAACGGGATTTATTATTAATCCCGACGTTTCGGATGCTTATAAAATAAATTATAAATCAAGTTTTAATCCGTTTTAAAAGTCAATAGTTTATTCATTTTAAAGTTATTTTTGAATAGAACATGACTTGAAAACATAAAAACTCTCAGAGGACGCATAAAACGAGGTATTAAATACTGTCTATTCTAGATAGATATTCTTTGACATGTTCGTTCGTGCCCGCCCGATTACGATGTCTAGTTATCAAGCTTCTCCCAAACGAACGCCAGGTGTCGTCTCTGTACGCGTTCCTGCCGCTCGCGCTGAACACGGGCGGCGCGCTGTGGAGCAGCGCGGCCAGCGTGCCGCTGCTGGCGACCGCGCTGGGGTTCGCGCCCGCGCACCGCCACGTGATGCAGCGCGCCGCCACGCGGCCCCCGCTAGAGTTCACTGCCAAGGTATTGTGGGCTCGGTGCTGCCGTGGGTGACTAATTCAGCTTCGTGAGAATCTGGAAATAAAAACCAACGTGTGTTTGTCCTCTGAAATGGGTGAATAAGGTCAAACATGATATCTGTTACTGTTACTTAATAACAGATGCAAATATCTGTTATTAAATAAGTCTGTTATTTCAGTCTGTTATTATAAATAAATGTAAAGATACAATGTAATATTCAATATATGTAAAATGTAATAAATAAATAAATAAATAAATTTAGGAGTGACTTGAAGGTGATTTCCTTCCTGTGAAACGTCCAATTGTATTTTTTTGGATAATCAATACTAGGTGCATCTCGTTTTAGCACGCGACAATAAAAGATGTTTAACTGATACAGGTAACAATCACAGTTGTTTTGTAATGGCTTGGCTGTTACTAGTATTTGTTGTTGAATAACTGTTATCTGTTATCTTTGAATACCCGTGATTTATATCTGTAAATACGCCTCATTCCTACTATTAATTCGATTACGATGGAACTTTCGTGAGTTGGTCTGCATACGCAAAGGAAACTGGCCAAAAAATTTTATTTCTATTCAATTCTACTTTACGGACATTACAAAGCAGCCCGAGTCAACGATCCATAGGTGTGTGCAGTGGCGGGACTACCTTGAATGGCCCAACAGCCAAAGAAATATATTAAAAATTTAAAAATGACTTATTTTTAAATATTGAACTCATTAGTTTAATGAATAAATTAAATACACATCGAAAGTATGTAGCCTATAGAATAAACAGGTATAAGTCGGTACTAGTAATTTACACACATCTGTTTAGAAAATAAATCGTATATCAAAATAAGCGCTATATCATGGCCAACAATAGAAAACGAAATTTTGGTGGAAATGAAAATGTATGATAGAACAGTATGAAGCAACAACAGGCTGAAGAATTTAAATAAAATTTGCAGGGTAATAAATAAACAGATTTCCCATTCTGAAATTTGGGTGGTCTTTAATTTTCTTAACCATATTATTGCTGTCTCATACTAAGATCGTTTTCTAGTTAATTGCATTTGCAGTTGCACGCAACCTTTTTAAATGCATACAAATTGATAATTTATTTAATAAAGATATTATATGTATACGGCCTTATTTATAAACGTATAAGCTTTATATCATAGTTAAAATATGTTTTGTTTCTTTCGTTCGATAGAGCGAAACAAAACATATTTTAACTATATCAAGTTTATAATAAGTGTATGAATAAGGTCGTTATTATATACTTTTATAGTATGTATTTACTATTAAAATAGAGTATTAAACAATCTGTCAACAGATGGCGCTATTCGTATTCTGGTGTTACGCGTGCAAGTTCCTGCCCTCCGTGATATCTATCCTAGTTCTGTATGGGTTCACGCTGCGTAGTTTCTGCGAACAAATAGCGGTTACGACCAACGCGACGGACTGCTGGCTGGTGTACCCGATAAACACGGGGAACTACTCGCTCGATCACGATCTGACTTTGCGCAGTTGGCACGGCTGGGGAGACCTGTTCTACGATGGGTTTTATTTGGCGCAGCATATCACTTTGGCTCTGGTCACTTTGCATTTAAGTGAGTATTGCGTTGTTTACACACACAAAGACATATAAATGCGCGCGCGCAAGAAACTAAGTTTTCTTTGATCTTCCAAAGTCCAATCTTGTGGGATTTTTTGCAACAAAAATACCATTTGGTATTTAAAAAAGCAACTTTGAATAAAAAAAAAACAAAATTCTGACCTATACAGAGGTCGCAGTATAAAAATCCTTAATTTTACTTTTCTTTGTATAAAAGTGTATCTTGCTGTTATTTGCTTCTTGTGTCAATAATTTTAATGAAACGCCATGGTAAAAATGTTTACTGATTAAATAAAAAACATAAAAAAAAATGACCAATAATAATAATTAATTTAAGTTAATATAATTTTAGCTGTTACCTACAGTGTATTTCAGCCTTATTAGCCTTACGGCCGAATTCTCGAACGCTAATCAACATTGAGGTGTACTTAAAAGTATATCTAACCCTTTCATTACGAAGGTAAAATGAAAGACAGAAACATTTTAAGATGCCCTCAAGTTTTGATTATCGTTTCAGTATTCCTCGGGTAGCCTCTTAAACATTACTTATATATGCTGTGCTGGTTTATAACAACAAAAAACACGTTAATTTCATAAGAATATACTAATCATTTCTATGTTATGAATTGTTTCAGTCGTTATATCACTGTCGTTCATACATCGCCACTCCTCTCTATGGCAGAGGGGGTTTTGGGCGAACAGGGTGTGGTGCGTAGCTGTTGTAGTTTTGTAAGTGCAAAACACGACAAAAACGAGTTAATTTACGAATTAGATTATAGTATTCATCTTTAGTATAAAGAGGAACGATTTGTTTGTTTGGTACGATTTAACTCAAAAACTACTCGACCCATTTAAAAAAAATATTTTACCAATAGTAAGCTACATTATCAGCGAGTAACATAGGCTATTCTATCGGTATATATATTATCGGTATAGTACATCTACATTGCACCCGTGCGAAGCCGGGGTGGATCGTTAGTAACGAATAAACTCAAAAACTACTGGGCCAATTTTTCTTTCACCAATAGAAAGCTACATTATTAGCGAGTAACATAGGCTATTTTTTAGCCGAGGCGTGTTGGTAGTTGTATATAAAATGGCGTATTTATATCCGTTTACATTGATTATTATTGATACATGAGTGTATAAGCACTTATTAGGGAACGATCATGCTCCATCCTAATCTGCGTTCTCACTGAAATGCAGTCAAATATCTTTGCACGTTAGAAAATTATTAACTTTATATTATGTTCACTATCGTTGTGAAAACATACCCCAATAGTTTCTCTCTTCAGCTGCCGGCCTAGCATGACAATCACGACAATTTTGTCGACCATTTTCTCGTGTTTAAATCGCTTACCTCTCTCATTATGTCTTCCGGGTCTAACATGACAATTACACTTAAAACTAAACTTCTAATGTCAAAAGATATTTGTCGATCGAGATATCTCGTCTATCAAAATTGTCGATGTCGAGATATAATAAATCGAGATATCTCTTGATGGTCACGCTAGGCGGGCTGCAGTACTCATACGCTGTGGCGGGACGTCCATACAAGCCCAAAAGCCCGTTTTGTCCTATTATTGCAACCATACAAAAGAATAATAATTATTTCTTAACATAATTATATAAATATTATATAACTTACATGATTACGTAATTATATAAGTTATATATAAAAGCGTATTACGTTAAAGTCGGTAACCCGGGCTTCCGCCACTTTTATTATTCGGGTATCATTTGGAGCCTACTATCGACAAGTTCGTTACTAATACTGGTTCCGTTTGCAGAGTAATCCTGCAGGGTGTGTTCAGCGGCGCCATGCTGCAGGGCCGCGCGTACGGCTCGTGCGGCGAGTGGGCGTGTCCGCGGTACCGCGTGCCGGGCGCGCTGCTCGCCGGCTACGCGCTGTCGCCCGCGCTCGTGCTGGCCCTCAACGAGCTCATCAAGTACCAAGAGATCGAGTGAGTTCTTTTAGTGTGATATCACACTAGCGAGTGCGCAGCGAGCACGCCGCGAGAGTGCAGCGAGCTCACGGCGAACAGCGCTGTCGACGATATTTTGTACACTTACATTCAGTCGTATCAAAGACACGAGTGTGAGCGGGTTTTGACCCCTCCCCCGTCATTGTCATAGTTGGTCACATTAGTGAGATCTCCCCCTCCCTAGTGTGACGTTACATATTATGTTGCAATTTTACATATAATCATACAGGTAGAGTTGAAAATATTTATAAGGTTTTCGTTAATAGTTCAAATTTGGCATTTTAACACTCAGATGTAGACATATTTTCACATGTGACGTCACGAAACTTAGGAGTTAGGACCCCTCCCACCCCTTGTCACACAATGTCACACTTCGTCGATCCCCTCCTCCCCCTTACCTTGTAACGTACTTTATGGATAGTCCCTAATCGATAATTGTAAATTCGTTGCAATGGACTAATCTTTACATAGTGGTTTAACATTAACATTATTACAACAATTTATGATCCAAACTAGGTAAAATCTGTGTCTTGGGATTCTGCAACCTAATTAATAAATGAGCAACCTTAAAGCGCTATGAAAATTAGTGCATTGGGATGTAGCCAGAGTAAGTTGCCCTTCCGCATACGAAGTATCTTCTTCGCCCTTTCCCTGTGAGGGGAGTGTATTCCCTATTCGGTATTACTACCCTTCAGAGGGTGCACTTCCACTCGCTTCCCGTCGGCTTTTAAAGAACGAAACTAGTATTAGAGATGCGCGGAGTGATTAAAGCTCCGATCATTCCATTCCAATACACTCTCTGTTCAAAATAGGGCGAGGAATGCTGACAATATTTTGTTTTTGTACCCTACTTGGCGTAGCAGAAGCTATTGTGTGAACATCCATGACGTGACTAGGCCTACTACTAGAATACTTAATAACAGATTCCTAAGATCTACCTAGAATTTGAGTGCAAGCATTCAATGCGAAGTCGTTCATTTCTGTAAACTTACATGTTACTTTTTTTACAGAGTTGACGAGCGAAACCAGCGACGTGCTAGATTAGACTTCGGTACTAAATTAGGAATGAATTCGCCATTCTAAGAAGCAATAACACTTCTAGTCTCAATTACGCTTAATATACCTACAAATATTGAACAGTCCACGCCATGACTATTAGATTTAAGAGTAAATAAGAATTATTGTATTTGTTATTTTGTACTTAATTTATTCAATGACTTTTTAAACTGCCAATTTTTAATAAAAGTAATAAGTATTTAGATGTTTTATTAAAATACCACCAGTTCAAACAAATATTTTTATTTCGACTAATTTACTTGTGATGTGTATAACTAAGTGCTATATCAATAGCAGTCGTCCATTATAACAAAATATAGGCCAAATTAAAGGCCACAATTTGAGGTTAGCATTTTCACTTAGAATTATTTTTCATGATTAGGGGGCGTCCATAAATTACGTGAGGTGTTTTTTTAAATTTTCTGTGGTGAGATGTCGTAAGATTTTATTCAACCCCCCTCCCCCAGCCCCCAATCTCACGTGAGATTTTTCAAAATGTGGGTTTCTTACGTAAACGCGTTGGATTGTTATTGTAAAAAGAAAAAAAAAAAATACATGTATACAATCTGGATTTTTTTTGATTCAATCAGAAAAAAAATTGCGTGATATTTGCCGAGACCCCCCCCTCTCTCCAACGTAAGATTAGATGAGATTTGACTCGACCCCCTCCCCCCCTTAAACACCTCACGTAATTTATGGACGCCCCCTTATTAAATGTTACATGGACATGAACCTACATGACAGCTAACCTTACACTTATTATAAATAAAAATTGTTGTTAAACAAGTTTGTGTTCTCTCCATATACTAATTTGTTAGTTATTAAACACTTGTACTTATAGGTAGGTAAAATGAACATCGTAGTACTAAGAGTCATCGGGTAAATCAAGTATTTCTTGAACAAAGGAAGCAACGTCTGTCTCTTTTTGACTGTGTTCCAGACAGAATGGATGTGACAATAGAGCATCATAATTTGGTCTTTTCTTATAATCCTTTTGTAGACATTTTGTGATTACATCCTCAAATTCTGGTGTAAACTGGCCGCTTGGTAAACTTGGTGGATCATCTTTTACCACTTGTTTTAATTGTTCAAACGGGGTACCCCATGTGTTGTAAGGAAATTTCCCAGTTGCTAATTCAATCATCGATATACCAAGCGACCAAACATCACTACGAATGTCATATTGACCTGGGTTTCCACTGGGATCAATTCGTTCCGGAGCCATGTAAGGTTTGCAGCCTGCATCTATAGTCTTTGCAACAGAATCAACTAAGTATCCAGAAATGCCAAAATCACACATTTTCACTTCACCCTTCCTATTTATAAGTATGTTTGAAGGTTTGACATCTCTGTGTATGACTCTTAACTTTGAGTAGAGGTAGTGCAAAGCACTGACGACTGAAAAAGCAATTTTTCCAAGGATGTTTTCAGTGATGGTTTTGTTGTTCTTGTATACTTTAGTGTAAAATTTGTCCAGGCTCATGTCCATGACCTCCATGCAGATCCAGACATCTCCCTCTCGGAACATGGCACCATAGAAGTGAACTGTGTAGGGACAAGCACTAGCTCTCATAGATACATCCAGATCCATCAACAATCTTTTCAATTCTAGGGACTGACTGTTGAATGATGCTGAAATTCTCTGAAAAATAAGAGTATTTATGTACTGAGATCTGCTGCTGCACATTAAGCCACCAGTGGCCACCACAACCTGAGATGATATTTCATAAATGGAAAAATTGTGAAGTACATATTGCACGTTTCAGTTTTAGTCTATGGATTTCCAAATGTTAGAAGTAAAAGGTAGATCAACAGTGCATCATTCACTGATGTTCTGTGGCCGAGGTATCACATACCATCAAGTGAACCTCATGCTCGTCTGTTGATATCTAACCATGTTCTACCACTAGTGGTTGTACTGGTGGTTTATGTAAAACAGCATTTAGGTTACATTAATTGCCTTTCTAGAACTTCATCCTTTTTTTAATTTAAATAATTTGTGTGATTATTGATTTCTTTAACTGGAGTTATTTCCAAATTCGAAAGTTTAATTAATTTAGTTCTGGTAAATTAATAGAAATATTACTTGAAGTAAATTGTATGTCAAATAATAGTAATTAAATTATTTACTTTAACTGCCATTGTAGTGTTGCTAGGCTTATGGTGCATTTTCTCAACAATGCCATAGGCCCCTCGACCAAGGTCACATATCTTCACCAGATCATCAGCATGAACAGTGAATGTTTTGTCATCAACTGTAATAGTTGTCTGCTTATCAAGGTTTCTCGGAGGAGTGCTAAAACAAGATATTATTAATTTAAATTACATAATAAGTTTATAAATATCAGCAGTTTGCAGAAGTGATTATGAGCCTATCAATTATTATTGTAAAAACAACATTCATTTAACCTATTTAGATAGTCTTTTTGACGACTTTTCAGTGGAAAACCAAGCTAGGGGTAGCAATGAAAAAGTTGATATTGGGTTAGTGAAATAGGCATACTTATAATCCTGGGAATATAAATCAATCCTTCCACATGAACGAATCCAAGGGAAAACTTGTCTTATATAATAAGTAGGCATACTGTAAGTAACCTTTCCTGAAATTACATAAAGAATAATTTTAAAATATATTTCTCCACGCGATTGGAACGAAATTAAATTGATTATAATATAATGAAACTTAATCTTTACATAGGTACGTATAAAGAAGTCTTAAATTTAAGAATCACTCACACATCTACTTGCTCCTCCTGTGGCTTAAAATTAAATCCGGGCGGTGGAGGCTTCCTTCTGCCCGACATTTTTGGTGTAAGTTATGTAGAATATTTTAACACAAAACGATTGTACTTTAGTTATGTATCCCAGTTTCCTATAAGACTCACAACGATCACTCTCCTAATGCGATTACTGTTATTTTTTACCAATGAAATACTTCAAAATAAACATTTTCATAAATTGTTTTGAAAAATTGTTTCTGTTATTAATCAACTGAATTAAATTTCTCACAATAAGCAAAACTTTTCTGTAAACTACACTGATATATTTTCAACCTCGGGTCCACACTCCTAATTCCTAAAGTCAATTTGTCATGAAATGTGACATTTAATTCGCATTGTTGCCAGGACTATTAACAAAAACTTAACATTTCTAAAAACAATATACAGGTTGGTTTAATATTTTAGTTATTATTATGTATCTATATTATGAAGAAAATAGGATGTAGACCAAGGAACTTATACAAAATTATGGGTTTATGTATGGAAGAAATTAAAAAAAAATAGTGGAAAAATATCATCATTTATATTCATAGAATATCTCATTATTACAAAAACATATAACGATAGAACTCTTACATTAGGACAAAAACATAATATCACAAGTTGAAATAAACAGCATAATGGCAACTTTTATGATGAAAATTTTAAAGCCCTTACAGCTTTTTTAGCTTTTGCGGCAGCTTCCTCTTTAATTCTCAGCTTTTTCTCTTTTTCAGCCAACCCTACTACAATATCATGTTGCAAAGCATTTTTAACTCCAGCTTTAGCAAACAATTTAGTCAGAACATAATCATCATCATTTAATATTTTATTAGAATCCTTTTTATCCTTTTTAGTTTTAACTTTTTTAATTGCTACTAAGTTCTCTATTTCATGTTCAGATCCAGAGGGCTTTCTTTTTCGCATTTTTTTCTGAATATTTACTTCTTCAATTACAAAATCTGAACTGATATCAGTCACATCTGTTTTAATTTTTGCATCTATAGGAATTTCTTTATTGTCTTCAACACACATAGTCACACCAGTGTCTTCCTTTTCTTTGCTTAAGACTTCATTGATTAAATTTTCTTCATAATCCTTTTTGACATGCTGGTTTATAATATCTAATTCAGACAATACATTCTCAAAAGGGACATTTATTTCTTTGTCATCTAAGGTATTCACTTTAGTGGGTTCATCATCTTGGGGTGGATTTAAAAGCAAATCTCTTTTCTTTTTATATGCTACTCGAGGATCTTCTGATATTAATGTTTTAGTTTCTGATGATTTTGTTATTTTTCTACTTATTTCTTTAGCTAATTTTTGCATTGCTTTTATTTTATTTTTAGAAAAAGACAAACTCTTATTAGATTTCACTTTACTCTTTTCATTGATTTTAACTTTTGTATGTTTAAACAGGGAAGCAGTTTCTGTATCTCCATCACAATTAAGTTCCTCTAGGTTAAAGAGTCCTTGTAAAGTGCTGGTTGTAAGTACATTTTTCTGGTTAGGGTCTACCAAGATTCTATTGCTCAAAAAGTTTTTGAATATTTGTCTTTGATAAATCTTTTCCTCAATTGTCCCAGCAGAAAGAAGTCTATATACTGTGACATTCCTTTGTTGGCCTATTCTCCATGCTCTTTCTTTTGCTTGGTTGTCAGTAGCTGGATTCCAGTCTGGATCATATATTATGACCCTATCTGCACCAGTTAAATTAACACCTAGACCACCTACCCTAGTAGTAGCTAAGAATACTAAATAGTCTGGATTTTCATTGAAAGTCTTAATTAAACTTTGTCTTTGACCAACACTGACACTGCCATCCATTCGTAAATATTTAAATTGATGGTTTTGTAAATGTTGTTCCAAAATACACAGCATAGCTCTTGATTGAGTAAAGATTAAACTTCTATGACCCTGTTTTTGCCATATCTTTAGCAATGAGTGCACCACAGACATCTTTCCAGATCTTTTCCAGTGACCAAATGTTTCCTCATTAATTTCTTGTGTCTCATCTAATGCTTCGTAGAGATATATGTCAGGGTGATTGCAAAGCTTTCTAAGAGTTGATAATGCAACCAAGATTCTAGCTCTTAATGGATCTCCCAATTTGCTGTCTTTATCAAGAATGGATCGTACTGTTCCACTCATAAGGTACCCCATATACAAGTCTCTTTGTTCTTGAGATAAAGCACAAAACAGTACTTGTTCATTCTTCTCAGGTAAGTGAATAAATTCTTGGACTTCTGCTTTAGTCCTTCTCAACATATAAGGAGTAATGATAGTTTTAAGAGCCTTAGCAATTTCTAAAGCTGTAGCTTCTTGCATTTCAGTGGCATTGGCATATCCTCCCTGTGTTATGGGTACAGAAAAATGCTCCATGAAGGCAGTGTGAGTTCCTAAAAGTCCTGGTCTCATAAAGTCAAATAAAGACCACAGCTCTTGTAAACTATTTTGCATTGGAGATCCTGTTATTAAAAGTTTATGAGGAGTATCAAATTTTCTTACCAGCTTACTAACTTGAGTGTCCGGATTTCTTATTTTGTGTCCTTCATCGAGTATTATATAGTGCCATTTTCTAGTCTGAAGATCCTTTGCATATTTGACTAAGCCTGCATAAGTTATTAATAGTACTCCATGGGATCCATGTATGTCTCTAATAAGTTTGTGATGATTTCCACAATGTGATCCAGCTTGGTGCAAGACAGAGACTCTTAATGATGGACACCAATAGTGGAAATGTGTCACCCATTGAAATATCACTGTGGCTGGTGCAACTATAATAGAGGGTCCTAATCCATCCCATGACCCACTGGCAGTACTTGCTAAGCCGGCAAGGAAGGCAATCACTTGAACTGTTTTACCCAAGCCCATTTCATCACCCAATAATCCACCTGACTGGACCTGGTGAAGCTCCCACAACCACTTTACACCTGTCCTCTGATACTTATACAGCTGCTTCCAAATGTAATTTGGGATACACATGCCATTTTGAAGTTGATGCTTTTCTTCATGGTTTTTATTGCCATCCAGAATATACTGTATGTCTGCTGATAAGTATGATACATTTGAACTCCCAGATTCAGCATCACTTAAACTTTTCCTCCATGTTGCAACCCTTTCGTTATAGAGTTTCGTGTCACCGTCATCTATTATTTTTTTAACAATATTTTTAGCACGCGAGGATCCAGCTAGATTCGGTAGTCGCAACTCACATTCATCATCTGAAGACACTTCATATTCTTCATCTTCATCATCGTTTTCAATGGATTTGTGAGGGGTTTCCTGATGAGACGACCCTGATGTTTTCTTTTTATGTTGTTTCTTTGAAATTCGTCTTGCAGCCGCCTTACTTTTCTCAGAAATCTGATCTTCTTTTACAATTTTCGCAATTTGTTTTTGTTTAGCTAGAGTCAATTGCGTTTCAAGATACTTATTTATAATAAAATCAACCATTTTTTATTATATTTAAATTTTAATCTTACATTAGTGTTTAACAATTATCAGAACTTACACATTTATAATTTATATTTTATAATAAACATTTTATCACAGGTGCATTTTATACTTTAATTTTATTTATAGGTCCACAGACTTAAAAATCTGAGGCCTGAGTTGAGACTACAGACTCTTATACAGTACAGTATTATCTATGCTACAGACCAAGGAACATTTTTACTCTAGGGAGCTACAGACAATAACAGTAAGAATTAGGTATTCTTAATAAATCAGTTTTCAAGTGTTAATAAATACCTACCTAAGTGGTCTCTTTATCGGAAGTCAGTTAAATAAATCGTTGATTTGAAAATAAGGAGTTCGTTACAAAACTGCAAAAAATATGAACAAGCTACATAATATTTTTCTAACTACTTTATTTACATAGTACATACCATACCTTATATCATAGAGTATAACTTATATAGGCAGTACATTTATTTGTCATGTTATGTCAATTGTCAGATTTCAAGTGTCAGAATTCAGCCAGATACATTTGTATGTAGAATTGTCAATTGATCGGTTTTCATGGTTTTCTTGTTCATGTGCATTTATTTCCCACGTGGATTAAAATAATTTTAACATTTAAAAGAATATTCAGTTATTTTACAGTCCGAGTAACTTTTAACAAGATTCTCTTTATTATTACTGTGGTTTAAATTTACCACCGCATAACCTCTACACAATTTCAAAACATGCAAAAACTTAAAAGAAAAGCAGGAGAAGATGGAGCTTCATCTCCTAAAAAAAAGAAGGTACAGTTTGATGAATCAAAACCCGATACAGTCAAGGATTTCGAAATCAAAAAAGTGAAGAAAGATAAACTTAATAAAAATCCTAAAAAAGACTTTACTAAAGACAAGGGAAATAAATTTAATAAGGCTCCAAATTCTAGAAATCAGAAGGATAAACCTGCTTTTGTTAAGGGCAAACCAAGTTTCGAAAAAGGAAAATCTGTGTTTGTTAAAGGTAAACCTGGATTTAAAGGAGATGTCAAAGATTTCAAAGGAAAGAAAAATCAAAAAGAAGGTGATCAAGGAGAGAAGCCTAAATGGTCGGAAATGAAGAAGGAAAAGAAGACACTCAGGTTAGAGAGACGGAAAGCAAAGGCTACAGCTGAGATATTTGAAATATCACATAAAGCTAAATTATTGTCTGCACAGATTCAGAGGTAAGACAGATTTAAGTAAACATATATTCATCATAGATTTTCATCTATTTTCAATTGAATAAATTATTTTTTATAATTATTTTCAATTGATGTGTCCAGTTATTTAACTCATTGGTTAATATCAGAGGTATGTAAGTTGAAATTTATTTCAGATTTTGTTGATTGTTTGATGTTTATTTAGGTCTATTAAATTAATGTGAATTAGCTTGTATACACCCACATATTTTTTACTTTCTGCTCTATAATACATAGATAGAATGCTAGCAGGAGCACCTGAGCATATAGATGTATAGATATATTGCAGTCCACCTGGACTCGGGTTCTGATTGACGGATGAGGGTTTGCTTTATGATAATATGTATTCATTGGATATTACATACCTGCAGTAAGAACCTTATCAAAGAAGTGAATATATTTTTATTTACATTTATGATCTTTTGTTTTCAGAAAAGTTGTCAAACAAGATTTCCGTGAAAACTCTTGTAAAGAACTACATGGATTACTAAAGAATCAATATAAATCTATTGCACTAACACATGACTTAAGTAGAGTCATCCAAGTGTTACTTAAATATGGTTCAGAGGAGATAAAGAATGACATAACTAAAGAAATTATGGATATAATGGTTCCCATGATGCAGTCAAAATATGCCCATCATTCTGTTAAGCGTATAATGAAATATGGTAGCGATGCCATTCGTCATCAAGTGATAAGTAAGCTTTTTGGTCATATAGTGACCTTAGCCACTCATAATATAAGTGCACCAGTCTTGGATTTTGCATATGGTGAATTTGCTAATAAGAAAGAAAAGATCTATATGCAACAAGAATTTTATGGAGAAATGTATAAAAATGTAAGTATAATATTGTGAAAAAATAATTAATAAAATTAAAAATGTACTATCAGGACAGCCTTATTTTTATACTAATTATATAAATAATATTAATGTCTGGTTGAAATATAAAGTTTTGTTGAGTGAAAGAAAGAATATTATTTAATATTGTCTTTTATTAACGCGAGTATCACACATTTAAATAAAATACTGTATACCGGATTAAAACGCGATTTATTATTTAAATTATTTATCCCGACGTTTCGGATGCTTTTCAGCAACCGTGGTCGCGGGAGACTGAAAGATGACAGTTGTCTTATATTTGAAATGTCACAAAGTTGCCATATTTAATTCAATTAAATTAAAAAATAATCTATTAATTTAGGTAACACAATGTACATCTATGAACGTCATTAAAAAAATAATACATATTAAATTACTAATATTACTAATATTAAATGCTTCTAATTTTACATTTACTACCAGTTCACAAATCAAGGGCGTAGAGCGGACGAGAAGAACTGGCAAGAAACTCGCCGCCACTCTTTTTAACCGCCAAGTTTTGTTTTACAATCTTTACATATTAACGCCATCTATTCCTACGGAGTTGATATTTACTGTAATTTTCTATATTATGACAATATTGACTAACGGTGTCCTCTTGTTTTTTAGTATGTTGGATTTGGGGCTTTAGATTCCGAGCATCTGAAACGTCGGGATAAATAATTTAAATAATAAATCGCGTTTTAATCCGGTATACAGTATTTTATTTAAAAGAATATTATTTGTTGAATTTAATATTAAATTCCCCATATACTTTAAGCAAAATATATGTATATCTATTTAATAATAAATAACAGATGGATCCCCACCTGTATTTAATATTTTTTTAAATCTATAAAACATACATATTATGTAATATTGTCTTTTATTAACGCGAGTATCACACATTTAAATAAAATACTGTATACCGGATTAAAACGCGATTTATTATTTAAATTATTTATCCCGACGTTTCGGATGGTTTTCAGCAACCGTGGTCGCGGGAGACTAGATAATTTAAATAATAAATCGCGTTTTAATCCGGTATACAGTATTTTATTTAAATGCATATTATGTATTTCTAGACTAAGGATGATAAAGTGAAAACTATCAGTGATACCTACAAAGACAGTCCAGAAATGAAGTCAGCCATACTACAGTCTTGCAAAGCTAACATCCAGAAGATCCTTGATAAAAACCTACATGATGGAGAGTAAGTATTTATATAAGAATTATGCACATCTGCACCAAAATCGTACTTTTCACCATTATATAATTTCACACTACTACAAATTTTTTTACTTACTTAAAGCCCATTTACATAATGCAAGTTTGTTGTCCGTTGCATACTTGAATCAATAAATGACTTGCATGGTCTGAACAATATATAACATTATTGACCTCTCATATAAGTTTTGTTTCAATACTTTTCTTGGTGTAAACAGCACCTAGCATCCATATGTAAACAGTTGCTTATAATTCTTGGATGTCAATTATTGCTCTCATATGTACAAGAAAATTTCATTATATAAAATGGGCCTTAATGTTGGGTAATATTTATTTATCACTTTACAATTCAACAATCAAGATAAACTGCTATACCAGAATTAATAGATTACTGATTATAGCTTTATAATAAGCCTTCATCTGATTCCAATATGTACTGATGTAATTCTAGTCGAAATAAAAATAAAAAATAAAAAAAAGAACAATAATTAATCTTACAACAGTAATATTAATATAAAATACATAAAAAACATTTATTTGCTAATACACTATATAATTGTTAACTTTTTCAATCTACCTACCAAATAGGCTTTCTCGCTGTCAATAACTAACACAAAATAAATTATACTAATATACCCTCAATTCGCTGCGCTAATTATATTAAGTAAAAATTGTTTGTTTTTTCTCTGTAAGTGATTTAATGTAAATCTTTTGAGAAAATAAATGTCTTTAACCGTAATCCTTGACCAATGTTTAAACTTCCCATTTAGACATTCTTAAATAGTAATACCGGTGTATCTTTGTAGGCTATTGCACTCGTTGTTATATGACTACATCAGGGAATGCTCAGCCGAAGATAAGGCAGAGTTGATATCAACATTGAGTCCCTTGATAGTACCTCTCAGTAATTCACTGCCAGGTGTGAGCGCAGCCAGCATTTGTGTGTGGCAAGGGACTAACAAAGACAAGAAGGTAATGTGTTCAGCCAAATTAAAATAAACTTTAAAAATATGAAAATATATGATTTACCTCAAGTATTCGTACACTACAAATTAATAGTGTTATTTCTGACCTGACAATTGAATTATATAGTAAAACTAACTATGTAGAACATGACACAAATACAATCCCTTTATGAAATGCTTTGTTATAATTTTTTCTATACAATCCAGTAATCCCAACATTTGAATAGTGCCAGATAAAAAAGATTCTACTTTAATACAGAATAAAGAAGAAAAGACAGTATATTAATGAAGCCATAATTTTTTTAGAGTATTCTGAAAGTAGTGAAAGAGCATGTGGTACCTCTAAGCAAGCACAAGACAGGTTACAGACTACTCATTGCGATATTTGACTCAGTGGATGATACGGTGCTTGTAAGGAAGACAATTGTATCTACAATAGCTAGTAACTTGAAGGATATTGCCAAGGATCATTGGGGCAATATGGTAAGACAATTCATATAAAATATATTTGCAAATAAATTGTCTTTAGTGGCTTAATCGTCTTGCCATTATTTAATCTATAAGTGTTGAGTGGACAAAAATGCTCATAATGTCTATAAAAAAATCTGTAATGCTTTTTTTTGTAATGTAATTTATTATATTCTTACAGTAAATACAAAAAATATTTATATTTGAAAAAAATAAATAAAAAAACATTAACTTCACAGGTCACACTTTTAAAAAAAAAACTATTTTACTTTATCACTTATTGAATACCATCACTTCAAATCAAATTTTAATCCAGAATATCAAATAACTCCACAGACATTACATTGGCTTGTCAAACCAAAAGACCCTGCAGCATTTCACCCGAGCTTCATAAAGTTTCTCGAAGAGGGTTTTAAAAGTGGTACCTCTAAGAAAGACGCCGAAATCCGAATTGCTGAACTGCGTGAGGCGATACTCCCGGGGCTGAAGAAGGACATTGCTGAGGAACCAGACTTTTGGCTCAGCACCAAATCTGCCATGTTACTGGCGGTGGCTGTTTTGTCTATTGGTAATATACAATTTTTATTTTTGAAATATATCTGTATAATCTTTTGATAACATATAGGTTTATATTCATTGCCTTATACAACATTGATGTTCTTCAAAAGGGCCAGATCAGAAGTACTTGTAACCGATGAGTGTGGATGAAAGCATTGATGAAAGCGGAAGAAGCGAAAGTGGTATGCAAGGATCGGAGCATATTTTCCTTGTAAATTCTTTCCACTTTTTTTAATTAAGTAAATCTTTCAGAATCCTCGCAAGAAATCCTGGAAGCTTTAGCACGGGTTCTCTGTCGTCCAGAGTGGAAAATAAAAGTTAATGATAAGGAGGTGTTGGCGGTCGAAGACGCTGGGATACACATGTGCCTCAAGAAGCTAGCCATGTTGGACAAATCCGAGACAGAGTTCAAATTAGGTGAAGCCGTCAGTGAGTGCTTGGACGATGAAACGGTAAGATTCACATTATTTTTTCACACTCATAGAGGCTCGTTGGTGCTTTCAGTAATATAACCTAACTTGCGTTTGAGGATTTGACATGTTTATAATTTTCTGTCAACTTTTTTTTTAACAATTGGTCACTTTGGACATCAAGTGGGTATTAATATCGAATTTCGGGAACAAACTACCGTTTATAGATTGGTTCCTATCTATGGATATTCGAAAGGTCGAAATACAGAAATAGGACAGCGGATCATTGCCGTACTATGTTCTGTGTTTGAGGTATCACCTACCACCAAGTGAACCTCATGCTCATCTGTTGATATCGAAGTTATATAAGAAATATACTTTATGCAGTCATATTTAATTATTTTTTCTTAAGTATGCTATAATAATTATATGGTCATCCTATTATTTTCATTCACGTACATATTTATCTTCTCTTATATATTAATAGTAGACTCTCACTAATCCGGCACTATTAAAAACCAGAGGGTGCCGGATTATTGGAATTTTGCATTACTGGGTTAAACTAGTTACAATTTAGTTTAATAAAATAAAGCATTTCATAGCGTATTTGTGTTCATGTTCAACACGTTTTTTATAACTGTAACATATCTCACACTTAAATAATTACATAATTTTCAAATAAACCTAAATTGAGATCTGTTTTGTGCAATTTATCTGGGGAAGATGCGGGCGGAGGGTGCCGGATTAGTGAGATTCTGTAGTTGTAATCTTGTCTTATATTTATTTTTAAAGAAACATGTATATTTTTATGTCCACAGCTGAAAGTATGGCTACCCACCAATAGAGGATGTTTCTTCCTTTTAAAACTAATTGAAAATAACGAGGACACTGTCGCTAAGAAATTAAAGAAGAAAATAGCTGCACACAAGAGCATTTTGAAGCAGCAGTCGTTTGAAGGCGCGAAGCTACTCCTGCAATCTATTGGAAATAAATAGACTATTGTTTTTTAAAAATAGTTTTATTTGTAGTCCATACATCCATAGGTGATTGAAAATTAAAGATATATAAAAATCAATGGCTAAAAATGACAATACCAAAATTATAAATTTTATCTATTTAAATGTCGTAAACTTATCCTAAAAAACTTATATCTAAATCACTGAACTCTCAATCTAACATTAAAAAAAAACTAATTGAAACTTAAATGTCAAGTGATGTTTTGTAGTTATATAATTTGTTCATATTTATTGATTAAAATGTATTCCGTATTCCATAATATAGGCCCGTATTCCAAGATGCGACTCGGGTTTGAAATTTGAATCTAGTTTTGAGACTTGTTAAATCTTTTTTCTCTTATAGATACTTGACATTTTGACAATTCTCAATAGATTTCAGTATGACTCTTGAGTGCCATATTGGAATACGGGCCGTAGTTACCTGTAGTGCGAATGATAACTGTTATGTTAATCAACTTGTATTTTTGCGGCCCGCAAAATATTTTTGTTTCATTTTTCTCTTACTATTGTTTTTATAACAAACTTTACAAAATTTGCATTTTACATTTTTTATTAGGTTTTTTTGAAAACTGTAAACAATTTGCGGCCCCCCAATCTATTTAGTCATATTTTTATTGGCCCTAGTTTGGACTGCCCTATATTAAATAATAGATTGTGCTTTTAATATCTAATCTTTTTTGCATTACAAACTAGTTGAATGTGCATCTTGTAATACACAAATATTAATTCAACTATAGTGGTCAAATAAATAGAAAAGCTATTTAGTTTTAAGGAAGCCGTTACGAATTAATAGCGGCCGTAATAAGTAGTAATAAGCCTAAACTATTTTTAATGATAAAAATAAACTGAGTTTTGTGTGAAAGAAAAAAAAAACATTTCCGCTAGAATAATATTAGAAATTTTATAATTTAGTTAGTTTTGTTGGTTTTAATATAATTACACTAATTGACCTATTATCACAAAATCATTCAAACCGTATTTGGTGGCAATTTAAGATTATTTATATTATTATGTAATTTCAGTGTTTTAATGGCGCAAATGTATCAAACTCACAATTATTTTTGTATGAATATGACAACCTATTTTCATAATTTAAAGAAAAATACAAACCTGTATCCCAATAATACGTATTTCTATGGCAAAGGTACAAAAACTTGTATTCAAAGACATTAGTCAAGCCGAAATATATGCTCGAGAACCGTCAAAATATTAAAAATCTATAGAGGAAAAACAGATTACAAGGTGTCAGAACTACATTCAATCTTGAGTCTCAGTTTTGAATCTAGTTTTGAGACTTGTCAAACCATTTTTTCTCTATAGAATTTTGACATATTGACAGTTCTCAAGAATAGGTTACGACTTGAGTAACGTCTTGAACGTCTACGTCTTGTCTGATGAATTTTTAGCTACAACAAATCACACGATTATGGTAATTCTTGCTCTTCATAGAAATTCACATATATTGTTGGAACACTAAATTATTGACCCCACTTTTCCATTTGTCAAGTTATTGTCATATATCGTCATTGCGCCTGCCAAATTCCATATGTGATTTTTTTTGATTTTTGGTTTTCGCACAAAAAATACTCTTCGTTTTATTCTCTATGTGTTACTAAAATCATTTTTGTGATATTCGAACTGGATATGAGTTTAACTAATTCCATATATGTTTTGACCGGTAAGAAAAGCTCCGTATGTGAATCAATAATACGTTTTTCGTAGTCTCCCAAAACTATACAAAAATCACATATGGAACTTGTCAGGCGCAGCGACGATATTCTATTTTGTATTTCCATAGAAATAATCGGATCCACCCACAAAGATATGATCCTTAAATGATTAGTCACAAAAAATTACATAACACCAAATACAAGTCAGTCAAAACAATCCAAAGTATCTATTTCTTAACCCACACTTTGCCGATGGAAGTGTGTTCAGCCACGTTCATAACATTCAGTGTTCTCTGCAAAAGTTCCTCTTGAATAGCTTCTTGTGTTCTGTGAAATTAAATTTTATTGAACATCTGAAATCCAAACTAATTAAATGTAAATATATGAAAAATAGATTAAGTTGATATTAACAATTATTAAATTTTAAAAGTGTAGAATTTCCTAAAAATCTTTTTTTTGTTGTTTGTTATTGAGCACATAATTGGTGATTTGTTGCAAATTCCTCATTATCAGGCATCATAGACTCACGACGCAGAAAAATTTGACGATTCCAATGGTATATACAACCCATTTAAGGTATTTTTGTTGCTTAGATATTTTTGACTTTCAAGCGTCGATATGCAGAAAAAATTAATTCCATCATAATCTATTCATATAATAAAACTGTAGACTTTTTAAAATACCTGTTTGCGTCCAAAACATCCCAGTCACTTTCTCTTAATTGCTTGTACACTTCAGCTACTTTCTTCTGGAACTCTGGCACTTCATATCTATATGAGATAAAATATTCACATAAGAACTTCATATTTTGTGAATATTCAGATTTTTAAAGAAAGGAAGAATCGGAACAAACATCAGTCTTCGCATTACAAACGGACGATTCAAAAGTACACTTGAAAATAAGCTATATTTGAAATAATTTAAACAAAAAGTTAAAAGAACGCCTATAAGCCATGTACGTATTGGAGACGGTTTGCCTCAAGCTGTGTTTACAAAAATATAGATATTTACTAAGCAATGCTTTTCATAGCCTATAACATTTGAATTTACAATAATTTGAACAAAAAATTTTATGGACACCATATATAAAACCCATTCATAAGCCATGTACTCATCGCAGACGGTTTGCCTCAAGCTCTGTAGATACATATTTATTAAACAGCCTTTTATAGCCTATACCTTTCATTTCCAAATCCATTCCTCTGCTGCATCACCTCTAGTGGTATTGTGAGGAAGAACACTTTATCGGGCTTTGGTAGACCAACATCAGTTGACTTACACCAGTTTAAGTCAAGGCCTGAAATAGAAAATACATATAAAACCTCTTTTCTACTGTTTTAACGACATCCGGAGTTCAAATGTTGAATGATGTGCAAATGAATTACCGCCTTCAGTGTTTCCACCTGATTACAACCTCGTTGGTTTCAAGAAATGTGCCTATAAAAAGTGAGTTCCTGAACGACGGGCTCGTTGGCGCGTTCGGTAAAACACCTGCCGTGCGCATCGATGGGTCGTGGATTCGAATCCCACCGGGACGACATGTTTATAATTTTCTGTAAGCATGTCTTCTCCATGTCTGGTAACTTCGGGCATTGAACGGGTGATGTGAACGAACCACCGTTCATAGATGGAAAAACCGTGAAGTGCAAATTGCACGTTTCGGTTTCAGTCTATAAATTTCCGAATGCTTGAAGTAAAAAGTAGGTCGACAACACATCATTGACTGATATTCTGTGGCTGAGGTATCACCTACCATCAAGTGAACCTCATGTTCGACTGTTCTGTGTCTATTTCACTGATCACTTTTAGTTACAGGCCAATATTTGATCAGCCTTCTATGCCCTACCCAAACGAAACATTTTTTTAAATTTTGTTACCCCGGAATTCGATCCCAGGACCTCCGCATACCACGGAATAACAGTAGCGAAACGAGCTTATACATATTCTAAAAAGCCGACAACGCATCTAAGATGTTGAGTCACCATGAATTCCAATTCGCCAAGTGCATAGAATATCAATTCCAATTCGGCTATGACACATTTCTGTGCATTTTTTTTACCATACCCAAGTCTTACAGGGTTAAACATGATATGCTGTATCTGTTGAGAATTAGAATAGAAGAAATAAAAAATGGTATTATTTGATCAGCCGATTGTAGATACTTAATGATACTCCTATACATCCCCAGACTGGATTCCTAGCGATTAATATTAAATAGTTATATTCAAAATTGTTCTAAGAAAATCTATACACATACCTTTTGCTGCAGAAAATGCTACACCAGAGTAGCAGTATCTGTCTACAATAACAGTGGTTCCCTTCTCCAAAAGGTTTATGATATCCTGAGACTTCTCCCAGCGATTTGCAGAGAACAACAGGTGTATAGTTTCATCGGAAAGTTGTTTCTATAATATTGTATTATTTTAAATTAAATAAAATATATTTATTGGGGACAACTAGATGTTGATGGAAAGACGGAAGACTTGTTAATGATAATTTATTTACAATAATGCACTCTATTTATACCAAGAAGCCTTTGTTCTAAGATTTCAAATATATAAATTCAATTCTTTTATGAAAAAATAACATAATTTTGTAAATTTGATTATAATAAACAGCCAGTGAGTGCTTGCACACTGTCACTCACTCTGATTGCCTTTTGTTGATCAGTGGTGTGTGCATCGTACTTAGAAATCAAGAGAAATTAATTAAAAATATATCTTGATCTAGTAGGGCACAGATCACCCACTTGCTTGACAATGTAAAAATACAGAAACTTGATAATTTATACAAAGAGTTGAAAGAAAATAAGATAACCCACCATTTAATATACTTTATATTCATAACTTTTAATGGTAAAATAATGATGATCAGTAATTTACACAAAAAGGAAATATTTACCTGTGAAGTTAAATAGCTATTAATCACTTTGCCTATATCTGTATTCCTATTTGGAAAATTTCTGTATTCAGCTAGTAGTTGCCTCTTCTTCAGACTTTCAACTGCAAAAGTATTTAAATAATAAGCTTACCTTCAGTATTTCATTATTTACATAGTAATGTGAAATCTTACCCAGTAATTTAGCTTGAGTAGTTTTACCGGTCCTGTCCACACCTTCAATAACAATAAGGGCACCACGTTTTACTATCATTTTTAATTTTATACACCTGTAGTATCACAGAATTACTATCACTAGTAAAATAGGTAGGTAGTAGGTACTCTTATATTTACTGCATTATCATTATCGTAATAAGGTTTACAGGTAAAAAATTAGGGCATACAATTCTTATGAAAGAGTATTTTTTTCAATTATTAAATAAAAACAAAATAAGCTGTTAATTTACACACTTCTCGAAGTTGGAGGGAAAATTGACAATGACGTTAGACATTTTACGACAGTTGAAAATGTGCCGCGCCGCCCTCTAGGGATGCAAACGATACATCGTTCATAAACATCGATATCGAAACCTAAAACATCGATGTAACATCGTTCTTCATGAATGATGTTTAATGAACGATGCGATGTCAGCAACACACATAAACATATTATATAAACGTATATAATCTTAGTTACAAGCATTGATTTTTCTATTTAGTGTCTCGTTCACTCTGCAATACAAACGCGCGCGAACAAAGCAAACAAAACAACGCAGTTGCTTCGCTCACCCATATCAGGTTTCCCAAATTACGAGTTTACCTCCTTTTGTGGGGAAAATAAGTGGGATGAGATTTTTAAGGGCCTTATATTTTTTGGGATATTTTTACACGACATTTTTTGATAATTTTGGATGTTACAAAGCTTGATAGTGACCGATAAACGATTTACATTTACAACGAAATGGTGGATCTTGCACCACATTTAATCCATCCGCTAAAATGTTAAATTTATTGAATGTTATGTTCTGCGTTAAAAAAATTAATACATACTTGTTTTCTGTTAAAATAAAATAATGATTATTCTTTAAAATAAATTAAGTAGTGTCTTCTTTCTGCTAAAAAAAACATCGATATATCGTTCATAAACTTCGATATTCAAACATCGATGTTTTTTTTATGAGCGATGTTCATCCCTACCGCCCTCTGCACAGGCCACAGGTTCTAAAGTGCGCGCCAGATAAGTCTGCGCGCGGCAAAAATTGGAACTAAATTTCTTTCCGTCATATTGTTTTCCGGAATTAGTGTGCAGCAGTGGCGTTTTTATTCGATTTTATTGGTAATCATCATGCCTAAGGTTATAAAAAGTGCTGGTAGAGATGTTATATTGAAAGTAAAACGTGCTTATGAAGCAGAACGGCAAAATAAAGGGCCGATTGTACCATTTTCAAAACGTTTTAATTACTTGACAGGTAATTTTTGGGGTGACCAGTACATGGTATTATGTCTTTATGTGGGGTATTTTTATACGATACATATTTTTACTTTGTTGTTGGTTAATGATTTAGTTTGTTTTAGGATTTAAACCCCATTGAAAAAAAAGACGTATTGTGGAAAAAAATTTAAATCAAGCCACAGGTGAAATATCTTCAATCTGAAGCGGCATTTAATTCGATAATGTGTGTCAGCATGTTGAAAAAATCGTAGACCAATATTTTGAATCTGACAGGCTTTTGGACATAGAACGACAAATTTATAATTGATCATGCAAGTGACAGCAAAACTTTAAACTCTTCTAATAACGAGTCAAGTGAATCAGAAACATGTGAAAATAGAATGGAAAGATTGACCCACTGATGGACCATAGTTATCCAAAATTTAGAAGTTTTGCTATATTCTCGATAAATGATTTACATTAAATATATATATATAAGCTCGGTCATCCAGGTACTATATAGGTATATATATATATAGTACCTGGATGACCGAGCTTTGCTCGGTATTTTTTTTTTATAAATTGTGTTTTTTGGAAAATTTAAGTACGAATTACATAGTAATAAAATCAAGTCTAACCTCAAAGCAAACACTCATTGACTTCGTGTTACTTAACAACGCCATCCGCTGGAATAGCTTTAGTGTTGTTGTGTCGTTAAAGCAATTTAAAAAAATCAAACGCCACCTTTTTGTTATTATTCTTCGAATAAAAAAAAATAAGTTTATGTTTAAGTTGATAGAACACGAATAAAATGAAATTTTCTAGAAATGATACCTAGTTTTATAAAATAGTATTACTATTCGCCGATAGATGTCAGGAAAAGTAATTTTTCCTTTAAGTTGATAAAACACGAATAAAATGACATTTTCTAGAAATGATTCCTAGTTTAAAAAAATAGTATTACTATTCGCCGATAGATGTCAGGAAGAGTCATTTTTCGTGTAAGTTGATAAAACACGAATAAAATGACATTTTCTAGAAATGATTCCTAGCTAGATCGATTTTTCGCCCCCAAAACCCCCCGTATACTAAATTTCATGAAAATCGTTGGAGCCGATTCCGAGATTCCAATTATATATATATATATATATACAAGAATTGCTCGTTTAAAGGTATAAGATATATATATATATATATATATATATATATAATTTGGTGTTGTTTTATTTAATTGAAGATTATTTAAATATTTCTTATGGAGCAGATAAATAAGGAGTTATTCAGTTACAATATGTAAGAAATTAAAAATATATATATTTTCACTGAGTTTTAGTTAGTATTTTTTTGGTGTTGCATATTGGTTGAGAGTTTGCTTTCTATACCTGGCAATATTTGGTACGCCACCCGTCGCGCGCAGACTTATCTGGCAAGCACTCTAGTTCTGCTTATCAGCTGTTATCACTCTGAAAAACTTCAGTGCGATAGTTAACAGTGAAGTGTGAATTTTATTGTGAGCACTGGTTCCGGTTGGCTTCTGGAGATAAAAATTCAAGTTCGATGGTATTTTCTTTGTTTAGGATTCGTTTAAATTATTAAATAAAAATGAAGAAAGGATATAAAGTTACTGATGTAAGAAGAGTAAAGAAAATCGGTATTGCCGCTGAAAATTTACAAGAGTTAATCGAGAAATCATGCAGAAAGTTAGGCGTAAGTATTAAAGCTGTTATTAATTAATTCATTTTGTTTTTCATAACATACCTTGTTGTTATTTAAATCTCGCTTATCTTATACATTGCTATTGGATAATGTAATTTTCGATAATTTTACCTGTTGGTAAACTAGGCCAAGGCTGTATCCTTGACATATTTAAGGAGCCGTGACCTAATTCAATTTGTGGGTTTTCAGTTCAATGTCAGTTGCGCAGAATGTCGATTATATGTCGCGGAAGATGGAACGCTCGTGGATGACGACGAATACTTGAAAACATTACCAGCACAGACACTATTTATATTGTTGCAAAAAAAAGAAACAATGGTAACTGGTATGTCTTATTAAATTTGAGGGAAGGGTAAAAGTTTGAGAGTTAATTTTATTTTTTAATTCTCATTAAGAAGCTTAATATCAGCAAATTAAAAAATATTTTTTATCCTAGAATATTAATTGATGTAAAGTTTGGACAGTAGACTCGAGAGACTATAACTTTTTTATTGTAGGGTCTGACTATACAGATAAATATGTTTCGCTTGAATAAATATACTAGTTAATATACCAAATAAAAAATAATAGTATTTTGTTTTATGTCTTGAATTTGATTAATAATTTACTACTTAATTCCTTTTATATAGGACCTTTAATAATTGTTAGGTTACAATTATTTCTAAAACAACTTGTTTTGCACTACAGCAAACTAAAAAAAATGCATTTTCAGAGTTTGATTACTACTACAATTTGATCCGATCTACCAAGAAAGATTATATTGATACTGGTCTGGCTGCTAAAGAGTTTCTTGATACCAACCTTCGAGAGAAGTTCAGAGTGTTCCAAAGGTACATTGAGGCCGCTGATGATGCTAAGACTATTCTTAGTGAGCGAAGTCAGGATCCTGAGTGGTTTTTGGGTAATTTTTTATTTTTTAAACATACAACACTATATTAAATTATACTTCATAACATTTGCATTGCTAAAGTAATAGTTTTTTTTAATTTTTAACACGCTTATTCTCTCTGCCCTCTGTTGCTATGGGTAGTAAAATAATATTCTATATAACGGTTTCTCTGTGTCTGTTCACATATCGTAGGGGAATGTCAGGAAATGATTTGAATCACTAGAGATGATCCATGAAGTAAAGTTGATATGATTCAATTTCCAGATGCTCGAAGTATAATTAAATCATTTTTTTTTTTTTTTTTTATTGATGAAATAGGAAAGCGTTTGCTTGCGATCACACCTGATCTTAAGTGTCGATGCAAACTAAGGTGGTAAATCACGCTTACCTATGAAAAGCCTATTTACCCTTGACTTGAAGAGCCCAATATTATAGGTTTCTGGAAAGACAGACGACGGTAGGGAATTCCAATCCTTGGCTGTTCGTACTATAAAAGACGAGGCAAAGCGTCCTGTACGAGCTTTCGGTACATCGACCAAGTAAGGATGGTATCCCTCCGTACGTCTAGATGTCCGATGAAGAAAAGGAGATGGTGGAATAAGGTGGTGAAGCTCTGATGCACATTCACCGAAATGAAGTCGATAAAATACTGAAAGACTAGCTATTCTACGACGGTGCTCCAGAGGTAAAAGTCGGCGATTAATGAGCACAGGATCATCAATAAGTCGTTTTGCACGTCTTTCCATCGCATCCAAGACACCGAGATGGCATTTGGCAGAACCTGCCCAGAGGTGAGAGCAATATTCCACACACGATCGGATTTGGGCTTGATACAAATTTAAAAGCTGTCCGGATGTGAAATATTGTCTCACCTTCGCCAATATGCCAAGTTTCTTAGCAGCCACCCGTGCCTTGGACACGATGAACCCTCCAAAGTTGAGACTTGACGATAAGCTGACGCCCAGCAACTCCAGATGGTTAGCGGTTTCCACACTCACACCCTGGAAAATTGGAGTCAGTTGAAAGGGACTCCGTTTGGCACTGAAAAGACATGCTTGGGTTTTAAGAGCATTGAATCCCACCAAATTAGCATCACCCCAAACAGAAACATCGCATAGGGAGTGATTCACACGCTCCACCATGGCTTTCCGTTCTATTGTAATCTCTCCGAGTGTAGCACGAGCATTGGACACATAACTTTCAGCAACAGTGCTATCATCTGCGTAGCTAAACATATTAGGCTTTAACAAGTCGTTAATATGCAGTAAGAATAATGTTGCAGAAAGAACCGACCCCTGAGGTACCCCGGCATTGATTGCCATATGATCTGATGAGCAGCCATCGATGACTACTCGAATCGATCGTTCTCTCAGGAAGTCGGATATCCAAGCGGTGAGGGTAGGGGGTATCCCGTATGAAGGAAGCTTTCCGAGAAGGCTGTCGTGCCAAACTTTATCGAAAGCCTTCGAGATATCTAGGGAGATGGCAAGGGCCTCTCCGTGATTCTCGAGGGCTTCTCCCCATAGGTGTGTGGCGTGTACTAGAAGATCGCCTGTCGACCGTTTCTGGCGGAATCCATATTGCCGGTCGCTAAGCAGATCATTTGCTTCTAGATACCCGAGGAGCCGATTGTTCAATAGACGCTCCATAATCTTAGAGAGTATGGAGGTTATTGAGATCGGTCGGTAATTTGTAGGGTCAGCACGACTACCCTTCTTTGGTACAGGTTGTACATTGGCAAGCTTCCAGGCTTTAGGGACAATCCCAGAACCAAGAGAGAGACGGAATAGCTTTGTCAGTACCGGAGACAATTCAGCTGCGCAGGTTTTTAAGACCACTGCTGGAATCCCGTCAGGTCCACTGGCCTTATTCACGTCTAGATCACGCATTGTTTTTAAAACTTCTTTCTGCTTGATACGTAGTTCAGGCATAAAAAATCCACAGTGAGGTATGACATGTGGAAGTTTGTTCGAAGTATCAAGACGTGAACTATTTGCAAAGAGCGTGGCAAATAAGTCTGCTTTATCTTTTGCATTGTGAGCAAGGGTACCGTCAGGCCCTAACAGTGGTGGTAGTGATGGACGAGAGAAGTTCGTTTCAATAGCTTTTGCCAGTGACCAGAAAGCCTTGCTACCAGCAGGGTATGTTGCAAGTCTCTCACCAATGCGCCTTACATGATCGAAACGAGCTCTCTTTAATACCTTTTTACAGTACTTGGCTGCTTTATTAAAATATTTCTTCCTAACACCGGTATCTGGAGATTTGCAACGCCGAGCATCGACCCAGGCTTTATAGGCGTAATGCTTACTCTGCTCGGCACGAGCACACGCACTATTATACCAGGGTCTAGCTTTACTGTCGACGGACACATCAGAAAAAGGAATATAATATTCCATTCCCTGACGTATCACGTCGACAATGGCGTCTGCACAGCTCGACGGGTCATCGGAAGAAAAACAAACCTCCCGCCACGGATATGATGCAAAAAAATGACGCATATTATCCCAATCTGCTAACTTGTATCGCCATAATCTCCTCATTCCCTTGATTGTGGGATCAGGAGGGGAATATGTCGACACAGACTTCACCAGACAGTGGTCGGATGTTCCAAGTGGAGCGGAAACCGTTACCACATATCGGTCTGGATCAGTAGTTAGCAGAAGGTCCAGGCAGTTGGCAGTATGGCTAGAGATATCCGGAACACGGGTTGCGTCCATTACCAGCTGGAAGAGGTTATATGAAGTTGCGAAGTTAAAGGCCTCTCTTCCAGCATGATCGGTCTTTTGGAACGGGAATAGCCAATCTTCATGACAGGCATTAAAATCCCCCAGAAAGACGAGTTGGGCACTCGGATACCGAAATTGTACAAGGTCAGCCGCTTCGCTTAGGTAGTTAAACAGCTTTGTTGTCTCCGAATTTCCAGTATGAGATCGGTATACACATGCATAGATGATTTTATCGACACCTAAATCCACCAATATCCAAAGGACTGAGAAACAGGGCTCTTCAAGGAATCGGAGACGCAAAACACAGATGTCATCACGAACATAAACACACGTGCCAGCCTTGGGATGGAAATTGTGTTCAAGGGAGTATCCAGGGTACGTGAGGTATGCTGTGTCTTGGGGACTTCTAATCTGCGTCTCCGTGAGAAACAGTAAGTGAGGCTTATCAGTCTCAAGATGGTGATGGACTGGATCGAGATTACAGTGCAAACCTCGAATGTTAGAGAGGTGCACTAGAAGAGAGAGGTCGTGCTGCCGCTGTCCAAACTTACTGTTCTTTATCAACTTTTTCATATTAAATTAAAGGTAAATAGGCTTGGGGCACAAAAAGGTAGTTGGGCGAGGCTTCAAGAATAAGACCACCCAAGTGAGCTCAGACATTGCACTGATGGGAAACTAGACTGGAGACTGCGGGGACGCCCGGAACCCCCCGGATATCGCCAATGGGACCTCTCACCCGGTCGCCAACCGGCACATTGGGGCCAACCCGGGATTATGCGCAGGCGGCGGGGCAGCCTTTCGAGGATGGCTAGTCCCCTACTTGGGCCCCCTACAACCTGCGGTCGGCCAGCGGTGAACCGTTTCTCCGGATCCCGCTACCCTCCGCGTCTAGTCGTCCGGCGCAAAAAGTACTGAGCTACTGGATCCGGTCAACATTCATGAAGCAACTACCCAGACCCTTTTTCAACCCCGAATAGCTACCCCTGACATCACACCGGAACACGACAAGAGTCATTTGGCGGTGTGGCGGTGCGGTCAATTTTTAGATGGTCAGCTCATCAGTGACTGATATTCTTTGGCTGAGGTGTCACCCACCACCAAATAAGCCTCCATGCTGTCGACCTACTTTTTACTTAGAGTATTCGGAAATCCATAGACTGAAACCGAAACATGCAATGTGCGCTTCACGGTTTTTCCCACCGATCTCCCACCCGATCAATACCCGAAGTTACCAGACGTGGGAAAAACATGCTTACAGAAAATTATAAACATGTCGTCCAGGTGGGATTCGAACCCACGACCCATCGATGCGCACGGCAGGTGTTCTACCGAACGAGCCAACAAGCCTGTCGATATCAAACATATAGCCTTACACAAAATACTCTCGCCAATCTCTTTTGTTAAATAGTGTGTTTTGTGTTTAAAGGTCTCGAGTCATCTGAGAAAACTAAAGAACAATCTATGTCTAAACGGGTAAAAGAAAGGATGCGGGGATATTACTACAAAACTAAAACAGCTTTACAATCATCAGAATTATATGTACATTCAAAAAACACATATGGTAAGAAACTTATTGATCAATTTCTATTTGATCTGCGCAAGTTACTAGAAAGCAGCAAATATAATGAGGGATATTTCAACAGGAAGTTTGAGAAAGAGCTTAGAATGTGTGATGAGTCTGGGGTTTTTGAATGTGGTGGTTTGTGGAATAATGATAAGTGTACATATGAAAATGAACATATCATTAATCCATATAGAAGTCGGGAAGAACGCATAATTTTTCAGACATGGAACTTGGATCACAAAATCGAATTGTCTAGATCCATAATTCCTAAAATTCTCCAAGCAATAAACAGTATTTATAATGGCAATATTAATTGCACAGATTGTAAAAAAGTTGTTGTTACTGGCGATATTGAAACTGAGCGATATTATCTGCAGATTTTTACGCGGGAAAATTTAAAGCTAGTGCATATTGTTTGCCATCACAAAGGTAAACATGATGCTTCTTCTAATATGTACACGGTCTGTCAGAAGTGTCTTGTTAAAAAACGTACGAAATAAATATACATAACCATCATATTTATAGCAAAACATAAAGTGAATATTTTATTACTGAAGAAGTGCAAGTATTTTTCGTACTGCCACATATTGTGGAATTATTTTTTATGCTGTTACCCACAATTTCGTTTAATAAACTAAAAAAAGTGATTGTGCTATACAACTGAAGTAAAACTTCTTTCGCAACAAACAGATATATAAAAGTATTTTTTATTAAATGCTCATGGGTTTTCATTGAAAAATCAATATTTCAGATTTGTATTTTTTTTTATTCATTATTTTCATTCACCATTTTATTATTTTTAAAATAAAAAAATCTCTCCCCAAACCAAGCGTGCGTATATAAGTTTTACTTCAAAAAATTAGGGACTAAATGAATGAAAGTCAGAATTATAAATGACTTAGACACAGACATTGAATCAAACACAACACATGATATAAAATTAAAATTGTATTATAAAATATCAATTAGTGTGCTAATGACCCAATCAGTCTTAATTCGTATAACAATGCTTAAATTCAAAATTAATCTCAATTGTTTGTAGCGCCATATTTTTAAGATGGATGAACAATAATTATAAACTATATCCCAAAACAAATGGGTAAATCGTCCTTTATCATGAATGTAGCCTTTCTATGTAGTGATTATTTACATTTTATTAATGTTGTAACTATTTATCGTTAGATGAAATTTTCTATTCCTGAATTGATCTCCTCAACCCTTGAGTTAGACTTAAGAAAATGCATGGCTTTAGGCGGGAAAATGCTAATTACAGTTAGCGGCACGAGTCGTGAGCACACTTTTTATTGGTCGATATGACGTTAAGGGCCTATGTCGATGAGGCTCGCAGGCCGACAAATCGCTCTATTGAATGTGAGCGAGCGAGATTGAAATAATTACTTGAGACATGTAAAAGAAAGAGATAGCTGTAGCTTGAACGCGCTCGGAATAAAACAACGTATGTGTCAAAACTAATTCATTTCATAACTTTACAATACTTTATTTGATTAAAAAACGGTTTTGAGCAATCTTAGAGACATTTATTCTACATCCTTTAAAATAAATTCAATTAAATAACTCTTTGCCGTTATGCCTTGGGATCCAAAAAAGTGTAAAAATAGACATAACTTCACATTTATTTTCTATCGAGAAAATTTTATTGAAACATGTTTTCCTTTTGAGCGACACTGCGAAGTATAGTCAAAAAACAAATTCCAAAATTTCATATCAATAATCCACAGCCTGAACGAGTTACACGTAATAGAAAAACCGCATTTTTCTCAACATATCCTCTTAACGCTGACGCTCCACGTGATTGGTTCGATGCTCGTCATCTATTGGATCCGCGCGTATCATTCGATTATCGTACACTTGAGTGCAATTTTAGTGACAACTTTTTAACTAGTGTATTTTTGTTACCGATTTGAATGAACCTTAAAAACAAAACATGCAGAGCACAAAGAATAGACAATCCTGACCAATGATGTACTCAGTGTTTTGTTACATGAAATAAATAGGTATTACGAAAAACATGATGAACCTTTATAAACAAACTGCAGAGGCTAATACAATTTAATCAATTAATTAAGGTAATTTTCAATTACCGATTGAAATAATGAAGGTAAATAACTTTGCCCGACAGTGTACTTACGTTGACTCAATCCCCACCACGCGTGCTTCCACCACGGTTCATCTGTGCTCACGACTCGTGCCGCTATCTGTACATTGTTAATCCAATACAGATAAAATTAATAATTTGAAAGTTATAAACCTTGTGCTATTAGCCAGCCGTCTAAAGCCAACATCAAATTAAATATTATTTAAAGTTGTTGTTTAAGATTAAAAAAAAAATATTTTAGAAGTTTGACATATTGTATCGAATTTATTATCTGTTTATTAACAAAACATTTATTGTAAATTATTTTCGTTGTAACTTTCATGTATTTTACTCGACACAGGGTTATAGATAGCAAAATAATCATTTTTCTGAACTTTTATTATTATATATTTTATACCAATATTAGTCATTAAAAATTAACTGCACCTTCAATTTCCTTTTAACTATGCAATAGAACGCTTGGAGTATTTTCATAAAATTTTAGGTAACAAAATATATATTTCTAAGTTTAATAGCTAATTAATTATAATTTAATTAAGATATTATCTTTACATTAAATTTATTTCTAGTGGTGTGCCTTCTACTATTATCTATGAGTATTTTTATTAAAAGGCTTTTTATGTTCTAGTATTATACATTGTTATATTAATATGAAAACAAACAGTAGTATAGCTCCCGTCACGTAAAAAGAACGCTGAGCGACAGTGGAGGGGATGTGTTTGCGCACGGGTACAGTCGTGGTCTAAAGTATAATATAATATAAGAGTAATTATTATTTTATTGTAGAATCATAATAGATATTTAACACCAGCTACTTAGTTCTTTGAAAGAGGTTGGAATTAAAACTAGATAATGTTTACTTGAGCATTATTTTTATCATAAAATACATAAAAGGAGGTTTGATATATTGCTTTAAATTATCAATAGCTCCTTCTTTCTTCATAAAACAATAAAAACTATAAATATTTTTTTTCCTTCTTTTGTAAAACCATCGTCGTGCAAAGAAAGTTGTGTATGCGACTGTATTTGGCGAGGGAACGAAGCGTGAAGCATGTGTCAACTGACGAACCAATAGCGTGCGAGCAAATTAGCCGAGCATTCCCCCGTCGCGCCCCCTTTATACCACCAATGTGATCTATAAATCGCTCACTGCGCAGTTTCGAGGGCAGCGATCTTTTTTAAGTGACGGGAACTATATAATGGTTGCTATAAAACACCACAATGGGATATTTTTTTACCCCAAATCAGCTAATCAGTCATTAAATAACTATTTTGCAGCCTCCAGTAAAAGATAAAAAATCAGAAGAATGCCATTCTAATTCTGTATTCCAAGTATTTTATTTAATACAAACTAGATTTTTCACTATACCTATTTTCTACTCTTATTAAATATTTTTAAAATTCGTGCACATGATAATTATGTAAACAATATACCTACTATACAATAGTCGTAAATAGTATTTTTGTAAATACAGGTCTTTCGCTATTTACAAAGTGCTTCTACATAATATAATTAATATACGCCATAATGAATGCCGGATTATCACGAGATATCTAAGAAAAAGTTTAATTTGACGAAGACTAGGTTTTTTACGCACGGTTTTTGAGATCATAAGATAGACAGGAATTAAACAAAGGAAAAGGAAAGCCAAGTTGAATATTAGTAGAAGAAATTCTACTATGATTAAAATTTAGGCTTTATATAAACATTAAGTATTATTTTTATGTATAAGAGATAGAGGCTATTTATATAATCAGAAACATATTTAACATAATTCATGTTTCTATAGAAAAATTAATGTTCACGTAGGAAAATAGACGTTTAAATATTTAAAATACATATATTTGAACAATATTTCCTCTAACTATAATTGAATCGTGTATTAGATATTCTCCTTGTTTAGTGCAACATATTATTAAATTATATATATTAGACATGATTATTACTGTATCAATGTAAATACTAGTTTATTTTTATAGTATTTAAGGTATAGAAATAAATATATTTTTGTCGATAGTAATACGAAAATATTACAACAATTTTAGGCTGATGTAAAGTAATAAATTTGAAAACGTAGACGCTTCCAGAATAGCTTTATAGAATTTTGTTTATAGGTTTTAGTAGAACTATGTAAGTAGTGTTACTATTTAGATGAATATTAGCATAGAATATAGATATACATAGAAGAAAAAGCCTTATAGGCTCGCTTGATACGGTTTATCTTGGGTATGAGTAGTTCTTACTCCAGCCACCGCGGCGCTGCTAGTATCCGTGTGAACGCACACTCTGACGCTGGAGTCATAGCGCGCACTCCGTCGCACCTAGCGGCTTTTAGAGGCCGTCCGCTCGTAAGAGCAAGCCAGACTACGCGAGGGGAGGAGCGGACTTCTTAGATGTGTGTGTCACATTGCCGCGCGCTCTACAGGTCGAAAGGGGCCATCCACAAAGTACGTCACACGTTAAGGGGGGGAGGGAGGTGATAGACGAAGTGTGACATTGTGTGACAAGGGGTGGGAGGGGTCCTAAGTTTCGTGACCTCACATTTCAAAATCTTAGACATCTTAGTATTAAACTGCCAAATTTGAACTATTAACGAAAAACTTAAAAATATTTTCAACTAATCGTATGAATATATTATGGTTTAAATTTTTGTTGGCGAGCTCATGCCCTTATACTCGCTCTACTAGTGTATATGTATATAAAACTAATTTCGGAACTGCTGTTTTAATTTAATAATTTATATACGTAAAATTGCTAAATATTTGACGTCACACTAGGGAGGGGTTTCTCACAACAGTGACCAACTATGACTAGAACGGTGGAGGGGTCATAAACTCGTGAAAGTACTGTGATTTACGTTATGGATGACCCCAAAGTAGAACTAATTTTCCTGTGCCAAAAGTTTGTATGGACCTGTCCTTCTATGATATTAGTAGTAGGTACTTAAAAGTCATTGATATCTCCGTATACAGGTTTTAAAAATTTATAAGTCTATGGTTAATTCTCTACTGAGACATGTTTCTCGCCTTGCTCTGGGAGCACAACTTTAAAATATATTTTTTATTGTTATTATTCTTTAAATTTGTTTTATCAAAACGATTCTATTCATCTCTGCAGTTATTTAGTACAAAAGATCTGATTTTTTTATTTCATTCCAAGACACTAAGCGCTGTCGCACATTAGGCCACCGGTGGCACAAGCTGTGGATGTACTTCATACATTTTATATAGCAGCGGGGCACACTGACAAGTCCTGTGGCTGCGACTGTCACCAGTGATCTAATGAGCGGCAGAATTAATGACTTTCTTGTAGGTGTTTAGATGTTAGGCGTTTTAGATATTTTATGGTATACAGTATTAACCGCACCTTCTCCTCATTACATTTTAGACATTGTTAGATAATTAAGAATAATCATGTTATGGTAAATGGTTTTTCCCCAAAGGATAGTAATTTATATTCATTTCATATATTCAAAAGTTATTGACAGAAAAATGGTTATGTTATTTACTTGAGTAAAGACCATTTCAAAAATTAGCATATTAACATATTATGTGAATTTTAACTGTTGTGAATAATTTTATACTAATAGTAAGAAATTATGTTTACATTATATATTTCGTGGAAATAAAAATTATATTATGCTAATATTGTGTTTTATTTGAGTAGGTATTTCCAAATTATTCATTTCCTATTAATTGGCCTGAGAGATACTATTTACTCAACAATTAAAACTGCTTAGTAGGAAAAATATAAATGATGATGAGATGGTTTTGCAATTTCTTGCCAATTAAACTCGAAATTTACAAAACTGAAGCGCACTATAAATGTATAGAAAATTTTAATAAGCTGCCTGAAAGTTGAAACTTAGGAAATGAGCCAAAAGATGCTGCATTCTCCAAAAACCTTAAGTATAATATGCGAAATTTGTGTTAAATAAATGTTCATTTATAATTTTATAGGATTAGAATGACGTTATTGTATTGTATGAATGAAAGAGATATTTGTTTGCTACATAGACAGCGAAATGTACTAAGGGTCTAACAAGAATAACTTATTTGTATCGTTAATCTGTCATTTGTTTTCAAATAATTTCTCATAAAGCCTTCGTTAATACTATGTCAATGCATAAAGCTGACGATTGACGAAAGTTGCTCTGAACATTATTCTATGTATATTAAATAACATTTTGTAAACCACATTTGGAATTAGAATGCTCAATATTCAATACTCGCTCTCTAGGAAATATTTTAAAAACTTGACTGGCTCGTTAGCGCGTTCGGTAGAACATCTGCCGTGCGCATCGATGGGTAGTGGGTTCAAATCCCACCGGAACCACATGTTTCTAATTTTCTCAAAGCATTTTTCCCCACGTCTGGTAACTTCGGGCATTGATCGGGTGGGAGGAATATCGAAATTCCGACCGGGTAATGAACCACCGTTCATAGATGGAAAAACCGTGAAGTGCACATTGTGCGTTTCGATTTCAGTCTATGGATTTCCGAATGCACGAAATAAAAAGTAGGTCGACAGCGCATCATTGACTGATGTTCTGTGGCTGAGGTATCACTATCAAGTGAACCTGCTCGTCTGTCGATATCTAACATAAAAAATCACATAACAAATCCATTTGTAGCAATGTCAGACTAGCAATGTTGTGGTTATATTAGGTGTACTGTATGCAGCTAGGAATGTGTATCAATTTCAATAAAATATAAGTAGACAGCATATTATTATGTTTTATTATAATTGATCTTAGAACCAAATCACCGCCTCTTCCTGCCAGGGTTCTTTTTGTTAGGGTTCCTCTGGCCCCTGCCTCCTTTAGGCTTTTTGGCTGAGAAATTGGTTGCATTACCTTTGCCCTTAGGTTTACCCTTCATTGGTTTCATGTTTCTCTTCTCATCTGATCGCCTAAAAATAAATTGTTCCATAAATGAAAGAATATTTGCACATTTTACATCAAGTCAGTATCCAAACAGATTGAAGAAATTTGTGAAAAAAACTTTCTTGCTTTTTATTTAATAGAGTAACAAGTATGGTTTAATAAAATGGAATGTTTTCCCAAGTGAAATAAAGCAAAATTTTAATATCCCACACCTAAGCTGGAATTAATCCCTATATATCATTCCAAAGCACCACTTTTGTGTGAAAGTCAAACACATATATGCATTTATATTATTTTTAGGAATAGTTTCAATTTACTACGAAGTTTTACCAATAATAAACCATATTTTTAGTGACTTATAATATAATAGACTTATAGTATAATAAGATAAAATGACCATTTAATCAACAATAATTAAAATTTAAAATTATTACCTAATATTATGGTATGTTTTTATTTTATGGATACATTATTAAAAGGTAGTTAAAGTTACATACTGTACTTGTTCTTCATGGATGTGTTTAGACACAGCTTTCTCTATATCAATTTTGGGTCGTTTCTTCAGAATTCTATCAATCATATTAAGATTGTTCTCCTTTTCAGCAGCTGGTGTGGGCACAGGAAGCCTTCTCTTCCTTTCCTTTCCTGGAATAAGCTCATGAACACCTTTCCCCCGTGCATCTTTCTCTTTTGGAAGCTTATCTTGGAATTTACCCAGGGATGCTGTTGATGCTTTCGCCACTGTTGTTGCTGTGGCTAACTGAAAGTGTTTAAAAAGTTTTAAATAAATCAACATATTATAATGGTTATTATAATCTTACAATTAATCAAAGGAACTAATCAGTCAATTAAAATAGTATAGTAGTGTAGTAGTGAATTCCCGAGTCTAGTGGGGCATGGGGAAGTCCCATTTCTGTGTCTGTTTCACTGATCATTTTATGTTTACGGGCAAGTAGGTGATCAGCATTCTGTGCCCTGCCTCACCATTTTTTTAAATCTTGCTTGCCTGGGTTTAAAACCCGGGACTTCGGGTGCTAAACTCATTGAGCTTACCACTAAGTCACGAAGGCGGTCAATTAAAAGAAAACAGTAACTAAAAAATATATAGAAAGTTAAACATTTTAACTATGGATTAATGACTAAATCAAACCTGTGTAGATGAAGCTTTATCTGATGTAATAGGAAGGCCAACTCTAGGTATTTTTACTTTTCTTGCTCTGGCAATATTTTTCAATCTCTGTAATTCATTCTTGGCTACTTTCTCTGACTTCTCTGATGCTTTCTTTTCATACATGTCTGTCATGGGATCTAAATTCTGTGGTACTGGTATCAACCAGTTCTTCTCCTTTTCTGCAGCTGATTTTCTGAATCTGTTACATAAAAGGTGATAAATTTACCTGAATATTTATTTTTTCAATTTAAAACCCTTAACTACATCTGTACAGTAGAATCTCACTAATCCATCACATCCAATAATCCGGCACCCTCCGCCTGCGCCTCCTCCATATAAATTGCACAAAAACAGACCTCAAATAAGGATTATTTAAAAACCATGTTATTAGTTAATTGTGAGATAATATGTTACAGTTATAAAAACATTTGTAGAATAAATACATTGTTTTTCCATTATGAAATGCTTTATTTTATTTATTATGAATTTTCCTATACAATCCAGTAATCTGAACATTCCAATAACCGGGCACCTTCTGGTTTTAATAGTGCCAGGTTAGTGATAGTCTAATATATATATATATAATGTGTAGTATTCATTATTTAAATAATAATAATTTGTTTTTATTTCAAATCTTACCCATAAAGTGGCACCCATTTTTGTAACTGTTCATCCCATTCTAACTTCGACTTCTTTGTTTTAGTTATGCCCTTAGCTTTAGCAAACTCTTGCCACTTCGTAAGTGGTTTGGGTTTCGGCACAGGTTTGGCACGAGGCAAAACAGTTGTTGGCTGTGGCAATCTCACTACAATGGCTTCATCTATTCTTTCAGTTGGGAGTTCCCATATCTTATTAAGCAGCAACTGTGTGTTATCACGAGCTAGAGATTGTAGGTATGTATCTCGGTCTTTATCTGATCTGGAAATTTACACATATTATAAGCAATATTATAAACATGTAGTGACAAAAGTATAATACAATTCAGCAAGGTTAGTTAAGATTAAGTTGCAGATATAAATTTGATTTTTCTAAAGGTTTTTATTTTTTATTATATTAATTACTCACTTGATAAGTTTAGAATCAAGATCATTGGTGTCTGTTGCAAGGAGTGTGCCGATGTCAAATTCGACCTCCAAGTGTTTTTCAACTGTGATGGGTTTATATTTTTCAGCTTTTTTCTGCTCCCGTTCTAATATTTCGTTAACTATATCCATTTCATTAATTATTACAGGGAATTATATTTAGAATTGTAAACTTAACCTCTCTTTAGAGTATATGACATTTGACAACCACAACCACATGTGGACGACATTAGGCACGGTGTCAGGTGAAAATTGGATACCGATGGTTGTCAGTTGTCACTACAAAAAATTCGAAGATCGTGCACGTGAACTCTAAAATGAAATTAAAATATATTCGTGAATATTAAAGAAAATTTCTATATTCGTATCTCTAATTATTACCTATGTATACCTACCTATCTCTCAAAGAATATGCACAGATTAAAATAAGAAATATGATGCTATCACCACAGACAAGATAGAGATAGTACGCTATCACGATTCACGAGACGTCTGTCAAAGTTCAGTTGCATTATTTGTGAAATTTTTATTTTGATTTTTTTTGAAGATTTTATAATAGACTGGTACAAGGAACATTTTTACTCTGGTACCTAGCGAGATTTGTGAAATAGATTATTAGCAAATAGTATATACATTTATATAATATATCTTGTTAGATTCAGTATACTTATAATTAATAAAAAAAATACATCTGAAACTGTAAATTATGTCAGTTGAATTGGAGAAAACATATTGTTTTAAAACAGAAAATAAATTTATAGTCAAAAGTGGTTGTAAAAAACGAATGTGGAGATCTTTAAAACAAATACTAGCTGCAGATAGAACTTTACCATGGCCAGATGATGCAGTTCTATGTAAGTCTTGGTATTTGAATACCTCTTAAATAGAATTAAACTTAATATGATGTATACATTGGTAATAAGCTTTTGAGTTTTAAAATATTCCTTACTCATTATTTTAGATTATTCAATAAATGCACCACCTACCTTCAAGCCAACTAAGAAGTATTCAGATATATCTGGATTACCAGCACCTTATATGGATCGTCACTCAAAACTATATTATAGCAATTCTGAAGAATTTGCAACTGTTAGAAATCTTCCTATGGATATCACTGCAGGTTATCTGCAGTTAAGAGGTGCCAGCACGATTGTTGGTTAAGTAAACTTCCTATCAAAAATATTTTACAGCAAGGTATAACTGTTGCATTTATTGCATGGATGAGTCAATTGTGTTGAAGTTATTTCATAGATCTGGCTTGAAGAAAAATATATTTAATGAGGATGATATACTACTCATGGATTCGACAGACATCATTCTGCCAATCAAAAATATTTTTTATAGAATAATATGGCACTGTGTTGCAGACCTGTCAATGTGATAGAAATAATATTCTTAAATTTTACAGAATGTTCTATACCGAATAATATAAAATAAAGACCTGTGGAAACCTTATAATAAATTTTATTTATCTAAATTAACATTAAAATTAATAACAAAGAGTCCATTCTTTGCACCATTTGCTTTAAACCATCTTCCTGATTTGTGTTCCTGTCCTACAGCTGCATACAACTGTTTACAGTCACTGGTGAACTGTATACAATTGACAAAACCATTAATTTCTATACTAAACATAGGTTCAAATTTTTTATAAGAATCATATATTTTCCATAACCGTATATAATTGTCATAGGAGCCTGATGCAAAAAGATCAGAATTTAATAATGTTGCAAGACTTGTTATCCATCGGGGCACCCCATTGTCTAATCCATGTGCTTCTAGTACTGAGTAAAGTGGCTTTTTCTTCAGAACACTCCACAAACTTATTGTTCCATTATCACTTCCTGACACAAAATGCTCCTCATCCAGTAATTTGACTTCATCTAAACTTCCTTGAGGCCCATTAAAAATAAGCTGTGATTCTTCTACTATCTTCCATATTCTTACTGTTGTGTCTCTACCACCTGCAGTTATTGCTCTTTCTCTTGTTAAAGCATCAATTGCAGTTATTGGAGACTGATGTCCAAACAAAGTTTCAACATATGCCATTTCATCTAATGACCAAACCTTCACTGACCTATCTTTTGAAGCTGAATATAAATCATGTGTATTTTTTCTGAAGACTAATCCAATAACAGTTCCCTTATGTCCTTTAAATGTATGCAGATGTTTCAATGTCAGGGGATCCCATATTTGAATATCATTAGAGTCATCTGATGTTGCTAAATATTTGGAATCGGTAGTGAGTGCAATGGATGCAACACCTCCTTTTATAAATTTGGAATGAGTTTTGAAACAAACAGTACCCAGTTTTCTCTTTTCTCTGATTCCCCATTTAATAAAAGTACCACTTTTACAGCCTGTGAATACATACTGGCCATCATTGCTAACACTTAAACAAGTGAGTGTGAGGCGATGTTCTTTAGCTCGAATTAAACGGACATCGTCTTTGGAGGGGGCACTGTATTTACTAGCTACTTCTACGCGCAATTTACCTTTTTGCTCTAAGTAATCTCGCTGTAAACGTTTTTCAATGGCATCATCGACATCTTTAAGCTCAGCTCTTTTCGCCTCCTCTTTTTCGATTTCTTGTAAATATTTCTTCGCTAACCTCAGTTTTTTTTGTTCAGCAGTTTCGTGGTCACTTTCAGACTGCTCTGCGTCCGAAAACTTTTTGATATCTAAATCACTGTCTGAAGATTCATGACCATTTTCGAGGTTAGGAGCATTTGCTTTTTTTGACTTATTTTTGTTAATATTTTCACCCTTTCTTTTGTATACTTGTCTCGATTTACCTTTTAAAAAAAATGTTGAAGACATTTCATATGATTTTATTAAAAAATAACTCGGTTTTATATAATATTTTCGTTTTGATGTAGATTCAAGAGTAGATCCTATACAGTTTACACCACGTTTATTTGAAGTCTGATAACTGACAACTTATTATTGCTGTCAACTGTCTACCTTTTGTCACCGTCAAGTTTTATCAGGGGACAGCTCAGATTAAGTACCTATAGATGTAACACTAAAATATTAAAGCGCGATAGCAAATTACAATGTGTATGTAAAAAAGAAGGACAAAACACAGATGTTTTGTCCCCGTCGGCGTGGCCACTTTTTCTTGTCAATTGTGACAAATTTCTTCGGCGCCATTTCATCATGTGCGATTTTTGGTGTTTGTAGTGATTTCAAGTAAATGTTGATTATTTTTGAGACATATACTCTGTTAATTAAGGTTTCTTAAATGTGATAACAATAGTAGGTTGTTGTGTTAAAGGCTACAAAAGCCAAAGTGAACGAAATATAAATGGAATCACAATTCATTCGTAAGTATATGATTATCTCTTTAATTTGGCAAAATATTACAATGTAATGGTTTATTATGTTTTTCTATAGTCGTGTTTAATTCTTTTTGGGTAACTTATGCTTATTTTTCAATATTTAAAATAATTTAAGAAAATATAACCTAAATGTTTGACAGATTCTGTGTTGCCAATTTACATTTTTTATTTTCCCAAATTTTCTTAGGTAACTAATTAATTAAATTCAAAATAAAAAAATAGATAAATAATAATTTCATAGATCTTAAGATTTAAATATCAAGTTAACAAAGAATTTTTATTTTCAGGTGGTTTTCAGTAACATTCAAAATATTACACTACTAGGACAGTCTGAATCTTCCAAAATAATATGTAATGAAACCAATATAAAACATGGGTGAAGAACAAATAAAAGCAGTATTAAATCAGAAAAGATCAAATCGACTCGAAGAATGACAAATATACAATGCGTGAATGTAAACGCATATTATTTAAATAATTTGTCTCTTAAAAATATCATATCAGAGCTGAAGTTAATAATGTAAATAAAATTCTAGAACATTGATTAAACACAGAACCGGATAATTCTAGTTTTTTTTAAACATGTCTTAACAAAGAAATTTGTCTACGGAAGTATTCTGAATCACTTAGAAAGTTTGCATTATTTAAGTCTATAGTTTGTGAGGAAGCAATTTGATTCATACTTACCTCATACTAAAAGACTGGAGGTAATATAGAAGTAGAGTACCGAAATAATTTATATGCACTATTTAAAAAATTTAATGGTGACCAGTCCGGTAGAATATCTTAAATAACTGTGGGTCCTGCTATTTCAGCTTTGAGTAAAGTCAAGGACCATAGGCAGGAAAAATTATATATAACATGCAATTGTAATCATAAAGACCAACAACAATTATAAGTTCCGTGAAGTTAGCACTGTATAGAATAATATACGTTACTAAAAAACACGATATATTCATCCTAATTCCTAAAGCAACCACAGTTTTTATATAAAAATATTAACATATTCTATCTCACGATCTCTCTAACGATCAAGTATCTGGCCATCCGTATTTTATAATAAATACATGTATTTTAGTATTAAAACATAAAAACTAAATAAAACTTACTTAGCTATAGTGGACGGGTGCATCTTTTCAGTTATTTTTCTCAACTAATTTAAAATTATCATAGGTAAACGGTTATTTTTATTTTTGAAGTGTAAAGAACCCTTCAGAAATCGTATATGTTAAATAAAGAAAATAAAAGAAATAAAGGGAGTGACTACAGATTTTTTAAAAGTTGTACGTAGAGTATACTATACAAAATCGAAATAAGGGTTAAGGTTTTTCTGCTTTTAATTTGAAGTTTGAATTCATTTTATGATTTCACTCACGCCAAGTGACCAAGGAGAACGAAATATTTTAAAAAACTAATTCTATTTAAAGGACAAAAGACGATTACTGATTGTAAATAAATGTCTGTTAAATATGATGGTAATATGTTTACGTCAGAAACAGAACAGATGGCATAAAAATTAAGGTTTAAAGAAATTTATTTTCATAAGAACCTAAAACTTTATATATAAATAAATAAAACACACATCAACTTATCACGCACTTAATTTGTTATTACAAAGTGTTTTGGTGCAATGTTAATTTATTATTAAAAATCTATCCGCAAATGGATTCATAATAATTATTTAAGCATTACACCAAATCACACGACAATTTTACCCAGATATGGGTAATTCTTTCTTATCTGACAACACGGTTTACAACTAAGTCTGTCTCATGTGCGGCCACGCCAATCACAGAACATTATAACGGAGAAGAACGCCAACTCCATACAAAAAATGTGGTATTAAAACAGGACTACTAGCGCCGCTGGTGTAACCCTTTGGTACTAAACATGGCGCGAAATTCGAAAGAACTCATTAGGTACTTATCAATATCAATAGAGATTATTCTATTAAAGTACTTATATTATTAGCGAGTTTTCGATAATAATATAAGTACTTTTTATTTAATAATAAACAAAGGTAAATTATAAAATTAGCAATTTTATAATTTACTTTTGTTTTGAAAATAGAATGAAATAAAACTAATTCGATAAGTATAAAACTTTATTTATAAATAATTAGTCACAAGTTAGGAGCATTTGTATATAAAAAAATGCATATTTATCGGTAAACAAAACAAGGAAAGTACTAAATAACAAAATAACTACAATAATATGATGTCATTTTTGCTCCGAATAATGAACACTTACAAAAACCACTCATAAGAAGCATCCAGCCAATTTCATAGATGATAGATATCTTGTGCAGTGGATGCATTTAGTATTTTAGTATATCTACGATTATTGACCCTCATATTATGTTAAGCAATATACGGAACATAAAATACTAAAAAAGAGTCAGCTCGTAAAACAATAATACACAGTCACTAGGATTGTAAAAACAACTGTAGGATTAGAAGAAAACTCAACTAAACACTGAAAGGAACATCACAAAAATGAAAATAATGGAAAAAACGACACTGAAAACAAAATAAACACAAAGGTCAACCATTTCTATCGTTAATTTAGAAAATTTTAAACTTGACAACTTCAGAATTTTGACAAGTATAACAGCGAACCTCAGTGTTGCTATGACGAAATTCAATTTTTATCAAATATTTTTTTGTGTTGCTATGACGAAATTTAATTAATATCATATATTTTTTTGTGTTGGTATCACTATATTAAACCCACCTAAATAAGCCAACCAGCCCTAAGACAGTTGACCCCCCCTGACGCCAATGTTCCAGGCTTGGGGGACAGGGACTAAATCACGGTATACAAACAAATAAAAATTGTTACAAATTATATAATATTCTTTATAAGTAACTAAATAATTCTTATTTTTTTAAAACTTTTAATAGCATAATATATCGATATATATATATTTTTGAAGTGAAACTTCTTTATCGACGTATGGGAGAAATTTTGTAAGTATCGTCACGTTTTTCGGTTACGCACCATGTTGCTTTTTTATCAAAGTTTAGAATAGTGACGTAAAGAATATAATGTAATATATTATTAAAAATATTATAAAAATAAAACAATAACCAAGATCTTAACTAATTATAATATATATAAACCCTCAAGAAAACTGCCATGCGGTATGGTTCCCAGGATACTGGCACTATTTCCTCGCTGAATGGCGAGGCTTATTCGCTGGACGAAATAGGTACCAGCTCTGGGCTCCCCTGAAGCATGGACCAGCCGCATGGACAAATCCTTCACAAATTTTTTCGTATGCGCCGACCAAGGACCCAAAGTTTCAAAAATAATATATTATAATAATAACAACAATATATTAGTTTTGAAGTTTGGTTTGAAATAAGAATAACAATATATTAATTTGAAAGTGATAAAATCTTTTTCCTTAAGGCTTAAGCCTTATCTACCCCATTTTCGTGAAGTTGCAAATAGTACAAAAATGATATGTCGTAAAGAAGATTCACTTCTTACTTGTGTACTCTGGTACACACACACAATTTTTTTTATTATTTAATTGTATACTATCTGTATTAAAAAACTGGTAAAATTTGATATATATTTTTGCTCTCGTTTAAAATTGAGAAAATGTAAGACGTATTTATACATATTACTGTTGGATTATGTACTCTGCTGTATTGTTCTCAGGGGTTGTTGTAAATAAAATAATGAAGTTGATTGACACGTTTAATTAGTACACCGCCATTACACCGGCTTCAACGCAAGAGTATCCTGTATTCTATAGACAACAGTCATAGACACATATTTGTTGCCATTTAACACCCCCCCTCAACAAATATTTTCTTACAATTCTATATCTCTTACGACCTTACAAATTCAACTAGCTTAAACACAATTATTACAATACCTTTTAACTTATACAATACAATACTTTCAAAGAAACAACTTAATATAAAACTTTCTTAACAAACTTCTCAAACATTGTTTTACCCAATGGTTTAGTTAACATATCAGCTATATTTTCAGAAGTATTTATATAATTCAATGATATTATTCCTTTATTCACTTGTTCAACTATGTATCTATATTTAATATCAATGTGTTTTAATCTTTTAATACTTTCAGAATTATAAGCTAGTTTAATAACAGATTGATTGTCTTCATATATAGAAATATTATTACACTTTATATTAAAATCTTGTAATAAACCTTTTAACCAATTTGCTTCAACAATACATGAACTCAAAGCAATGTATTCAGATTCTGTAGAAGACAAAGTAACTGACATTTGTTTCTTACTTAACCATAAGACTACACATCCATATAATTTAAACATAAAACCTGTTGTAGATTTCCTATCCTGTACATCACCAGCCCAGTCTGCATCTACATAACCTTCTATTAAAGTATTACTACAATTATAAACCAAAGATAGTTTTAAAGAACCTTTAATATACCGAAGTATTCTTTTCAGACATTTATACAACAGCTGGCTAGCACAATGTTGAAACCTACTTAAGAATGTAACAGCAACACAAATATCTGGTCTGGTACCACATGCAGCATATAATAAAGAACCTACTAACCTCCTACATTGTGTTTCTATTTCCCTACTTTCAGACTTCTGTCTTTGTAGTATTTTGAAATTAAAGTTTTGATCAATGGGGGTGGAAACTGGATTACAATTTAACATTTTATATTTTTCTAAAATCGATATTAAGTATTTTTCTTGGTTTAACACTGTTATACCATTTTCTTGCTTTATATTTATTCCTAGATAATTAGATGCTAATCCCATATCTTTCATTTTAAAGTTTTCACATAACTGATTTTTAAACCTTTGTAAATCAACAGAGTTTGAACCAAAATATAGAATATCATCAACATATAGTAACACATATATATAATTATTATTTATTTTCTTAACATACAAACAGGTATCATTTTTAGATCTTTTAAACCCTACTTTTGTAATAAAACTATTAAATTTCTCATTCCAATATTTGGGAGCTTTCTTTAACCCATAAAGTGATTTGTTTAATTTACATATTTCCCCTGAATGTAATTTTATATAAACTGTTTCTTTAATATCACCATGTAGAAAAGCACCTACTACATCCATCTGATAAACTGGTTGCTTTAATTTATAAGCAATAGCCATAAATACTCTAAATGTTCCTAAATTTGCAACTGGTGAATAAATATCAGAGATTTCACCTTTTTGTTCAAAACCACGAGCTACTAATCTAGCCTTATACAATTTCCCTTCATTTGTATCCTTTATTTTGAAAACCCATTTTGTTGATACTATATTTGTACCTTGAGGTATTTTATTCACAACTGAAAAAGTGTTATTTAATTTTAATGTGTTCATTTCTCTGTCAATTGCCTCTTTCCACATATCACTGTCATCTCTTGACATGGCCTCATCATATGTTGATGGCTCATTATAACATGATAAAAAACCTGTCTCATATTGATCTAACCATTGTGGCTTTTTCTTTTGTCTTGACAGTCTCTCATTTCTTTCTTGACCTGACATCATCATTTCTGAAGTGACCCCTTCAATATTCTCACTATCATCTAGCGACTCTTCCAATTGCTCTCTTGGTAAATTATCTAAACTTTGTATTATTTCTTCTTGATGTACTTCTTCTGGCAAATGATCATACATACTTTCAGTGTCTTCCTCATTAAAACTATGATATTCATCTTGTTCTGTGTTTTCTTCTAAATATTCCACAGGCCATTCAGATTCATCTATTATGTTATCGTCATTTAGCTCTTGAGAAATATTTTTCTTTATAAATGTAACTTCTCTTTGTACTACAACCTTATTTTTATTTGGAAAGTAAATCCTAAAACCTTTACTATTCTCACCATATCCTACAAAATAACCTATTTCAGATTTAGGATCCCATTTTAAACGCTTTTGATCAGGAATATGTACTGACACTTTTGAACCAAAAACTTGTAATTGTTTAATATTATATAACTCTTTATTATACCATAATTCATATGGTGTTTTATTTTCAACTCTACTCTTACCAGTTCTGTTTAATACATAAACAGCTGTATTAACTGCTTCTGCCCATAATGTTTTGTTCAAACCAGAAGTTAATAATATAGTTCGAGCTGCTTCTGTTACAGTCCGAATTTCTCGTTCCACACAACCATTCTGTTCTGGAGTGTATGCGCAACTTGTTTGATGTATTATACCCATACTATCAGTAATAGATTGCATTTGTTTATTTATAAATTCACTACCCATATCTGACCTTATTATTTTGACTTCATGGCCTAAGTTTTTAATGACAAATTGTAGGAATTTTTCAACATATTTAAATGTTTCTGATTTATGAGATAAGAAGTAAACTGTTCTAAAACGTGAATAATCATCTTTGATTAACAAATAATAATATGCACCACCTAATGAATTTACCTCCATAGGTCCACACAAATCCATATGTAAAATCTCACCTGATTGTTGTGCTTTTGTTGAACTTAATTGAAATGGTTGTTTATGTGATTTACCACTAAGACAATCCTCACATATTGACTCATTATTATCATGTGAAACATTAATATTACTTCTTTTTAAAATATTTTTAACCTGTTCAATGTCTTGATGACACATTTTTTTATGCCAATTTAAACAATTATCAGTAATTTTTCCTACACAAACTGATATGTTATTTTTTTTATTTAATCTGAGTAAATTGCATTATATATAGTTTATTCTTTCTTTTAGCTAAAGCTTTAACTTGTTGACCTTGTTTTGTTTTAATAATACAGATTTCACTGTTAAATTCTAAACTATAACCTTTATCCGTAGCCGTACTTACAGAAAATAAGTTAAACATTATATCTGGAGCATATAAAACATTATTTAAAGTTGTGCTTATCCATTCCAAACCATTATATGCTTCTAAATAAACTATACCTGAGCCTAAAGCTTGAATGATTTTACCATCACCTATAATTATTTGTTTTGGTATGGAAAAGCTATTATATTCTGTAAAATAATTTATATCATGACATATATGCTCTGAAGCACCGCTATCTAATATCCAATCATTACTCCTTTTATATATTTGTGCATTTAGGGCTGGAGATATACTTACATGAAAAGCACTGCTTCCTATATTATTTTTAGACATTAAATTTGAATTTTTAGTCTTATTTTTAAACCAGCATTCGCTTACATTATGATTTGACTTCTTACAATGATTACAATACTTTTTATTATTATTACTTTTCACTGCACTTTTACACAAATTATCAGATTTTATATGCCCTTCTAAACCACACTTAAAACACTTACGAACCCTTTTAACTGCTTGAAATGCACCTGTAGTCGAAGCTTCTTCTTTTTTATAACGCATCTCCTCGACAAGTAACCTAGAGGATAATTCTTCATAGGTCTGCTTCTCTGTTTGAACTGACTCCCATGCAGATACAAAATGCTTATAACAAGGGGGCAATGAGGATGTTATTTTGGTAATTATCATACTTTTTGATATTTTAACGCCTAGGGACTCTAAAGTAGCTAATATTTCTTCAAGTTTTCCAAGATAATCGGATACTGTTTCTTTTTCATCAAATTTTAAGTTATAGAATTTTTCTTGCGCAATATGTATGGATAAAATTCCACTTTGTTCAAAAACAGTATTTAATCTGTCCCATATTTGTTTTGCGGTAGTGCAACTTAATACTTGAGATATTGTTTTTTCTGCTAACCTGCTGACAATGAGGTTTTGCGCCTTGGCGTCTAAGTCTGCCCATGCAACAAACTCTTCTTTAGCCTCTTCCGGCCTTGGACTGGAACCGTCCACGACACCTAAGCATCCCGCTGCTTTAAGTAGAACCCTTAACCGGAACTTCCAAGCGGCCCATTGTGATTGATTACTCAGCATCATCTCCTTTACCTGGACTACACCGTCCATGTTTCTTGTGCACGTTTTACCACGCGCCACGTGCTTGCTTCACAACGCTTAACCACGCTGATTTACAACAAATTCTAAACCCCGAACAATTACAACAGATCTGAGCGTGGCCTGGGCCCATAACCTGTTGGATTATGTACTCTGCTGTATTGTTCTCAGGGGTTGTTGTAAATAAAATAATGAAGTTGATTGACACGTTTAATTAGTACACCGCCATTACACCGGCTTCAACGCAAGAGTAGCCATGTGTCGTTCACGAATGAATCCTTCAATTGGACTAGTTCATTTATATATATCCTTCTTTCTCTAGTTCAGTTACAATTCATCTAGTTCAGTAGTTCAGTTCACTAATTCTGCGAACGACGCAGAATGGGTGGAACCGAACTTTCCCGACAAAACACGAATTAGCACGTGCGCGTTATGTTATCATCACTTCTCACGCTCGAACTCCGTTGTACTGAAATAATTTTCTGTTTCACTCACCCTGATTCTAACTACCGGTGATACATTTAGTGACATGATATGAGACATTTTAGTTCAACAGTACACACCGGTAATAGTGAGCAACTGAACTAGACTGAACTAAAAGAATGATATAGTTCAGTGTGACGAAAAGATTTATACATATCTTTTAGAGTTGCGCAAAATATATCACTAAAAAGAAAAGAGAGATATATATCTTTTCGATCTGAGATATATATCACTCTTTTATATCTCGCTCAGAGCGAGATAGAACTGAGTAACTGATCGTAACGAGCTATTTATCAAACTGAACCGTTCGATTGACAGAGTCGAAAGAGTATACCGAGAGCGAGATAAAGCAAAGCGGTGATGATAATATTATTATTTTCAAGAATGATCTAGACAATAGCGTAGAAAAAAGATCTATGATTGAAGGTTTACGACGTGTGTGATAGTCAAAGTACACAAACACGAAATTTCTTAATTTAAAATATTTACTGGTACTATTTAATATTATATTTATTTAATTATTATTGTTATTAACTATTTATACTATTTTCAACACATAAAACATATAACAATAACATAAGTATATTATTAGCGAAAAAAATCATGTTCATTTTTCAAATATAAACAAATACTTAATTACGTAGGGACATTATTTTGAAAGTCCAACGGGAATTGCGTAACGCAACCTATTTTGTGCTTTATTCCCAAATTATAACGTACATTTTCTTTTGTTACTCATTTTATTCTCACTAGCTCTCGGCTCTAAGCAACGTCGTGTATCTCGCTCTTTATCCTTCCTTAAGCATCTTTTTATTCATCTGATCTGAAACGCATCAAAAATGAATCTTAGCTCTTGGATATAAAGATATATTCAAGAAACTGATGAGCGAGAGATATACTCGCTCTTTTGGCAAGATATATATCTTTCATATCATTCGCTCGCGAGCGACACAAGTCTAATATCTTTTCATTTCAGTGACACATTCTGCGCAATGCGCATGGCTACTGTCGATATCTAACATAAAAAAAATAAAATAGATATTTATTCAGATTAATATAAATGAAAGATTTTTTTCTAAGAATACTTTATTAAAGACAATTAAAGGTAAACCTAGGTACAAAGTTAAAGGTGTCCACAGCTGTTGAATCTTCTTTCTTGAACATAATTTTAAAGAAAAGGTTGTCATGCTGACAAACAAAATTAAAATAACATTATTGTGCTCTACACCTTTCCTTTAAAAACGATATTGCTTTCGAAATGTACTCAGAAATAGCAGGGAGGGGGTCCCGTTTTACCGAAAAAAAAAACCTAGACGTGATCTGCAAATCACAGGAAACAGCACAGCAAACTGCATCAGCAAACAGGCCAGCGGCACCACCGGCCTGCCAAACAAATCCAAACGTTAGTTTCTGCTTAAACTATTTAAGCAAACTGATGGTATTTAATGGACAATGATTGTGAAAATACCATAGACTGGTATTAACATAATCATTCTTTTGTGTACTGATTGAAAATGAAATGAATATGGCTCCCCGGAGAGCTAATGCATATCTCGGTTTGTCAATAAATATTAAAAGATTACTCATAACTTATGTACTGCAACAGCAATTCAGCAGTTGTCAGCAATCAGCAAACCCACCCCCCTGCACTGCCTCGCTCCACGCGTGCTCCACGCCCTGAGCATACCAACATCAAGATTAATTTACAGAATTAACAGTAAAAGGATACTTAATTAAATACAATTCCTTTTTGCAAAATTGGAAATAACTATTTATTTGTTCAAGGTAAAAAAATAACAGAATACAGTTGTAAAAAAAAATTAACAGTAGTTACCGAATATATGGTTGTTGTTTTAACATCCAACTTAGTATTGGATGCTCAAAATTAAGTTTTCCTGGAATAAAGGACCTCTAGAATGGCTTATTAAATTGATAATCAAAATACATTTTTTATAGTATAGTTATAAAATTGATTTAAATTACATCTGACATTTCCAACTTTGGGTTACATTTTACAACCAAAGCAATAATCAAGAGTATTGTTAAGGACAAGTAATAAAAAAATGCAAAGTACAATATGAGTTGATAACTTAAGAACTAAAAGAATTTGTTACATTATTTGCCACTATGCTGATCATAGTTATGTCTGTGGTGCTTAAGTTATATCGAAGTATGATAGTACCTTAGCTGAGGCTGCTTGAGACAGGACAAGTACAGCTTATCAGCTTATGATTGGCACTCAACCTGTAGAGTAAAAACATATTATCTGTAGGCTTATTAAATTCACCACCTTGCATTTACTACTATTTATATACTACACTGTTTGGCTATATAGCATTTTTACTTTAATTTTTACTGCATGTATGTATTATTAAAGATATGAATTTGTTTAATTAAGTTTAAGAAAATATAAAATTATACTCACACATCACTTCAATGCCTGGAACGTGAGCGAGACCTAGAGCGACTACGGGAACGTCCCCGAGAGCTCTTTGAGTCAGAGCGAGACCGTGACCTAGATCCACGTGAGCGAGAACGGCTACGTGAATAGGAGCGACGGCGCGAACGGGATCTAGACCTGGAGCGACCACGTGAACGGGATTTGCTAAAAAATACATAATCTTAACAATTAAATACTGTTACATGTCATAATCATGCAGTTAAATATAATATGTAATAAATAGAAATCTTTTGTTTTTGCAGTCACTAAAATAAAAATTTAAAATTTTTGCAATTGCTTTTGAGATTTACTTATAGCACAGCCTGATTTTTTACAGCAGGTAGTTATAAACATAACCATCAGCTGTAAAAAATACAATTATTTTTGCGATCTAAGAACAATTTTAACATTATTCACTCAAGTTTTGGTTTTTTTCTTAAAATGTCAGGACTTTACATTATATATTAAATGGCAAATTTTAGCTAAAATATTATGCTTTAGAGATAACAGTTGGTTTAGTGTGAAATAAGTACCTGCGGCGACGGTCATGGCGACTTCTGTATGGGGAAGACGGTCGTCCATAGCGTGCCATCTGCACTCGGAGCTCCCTTCCGTCCAGCATACGTCCATCGAGCGAGTCCAAAGCTTCTTCAGCATCACGTCTATCATAGAATCTGCAATTACCGCAATTTTTATCACATAACCTAAAAAATACCATATTACGTCATGGAAGTGGTTATTAAAGTAAGCCTGTAAATTTATACCTAACGAACGCAAATCCTCTGCTTTCCCTCGTATATCTGTCCCTGGGGATATATATGTCTCCTACATCTCCGCATCTTTCGAATACGCGGCGCAAATCTTCAGGTGTCGTACGATACGTTAAATTGTCCACTTTTAAAGATACCATCCCGTCAATACGGGGTGGCGGTCTACCGTAACTCATTTTAGCAAATTTTATGCGTTGTATTCACTTAAAACTTCAGCTCAATCTTTAAAAACTTCTAACGGCAATGAACACTACACAAAATGGCGTCTCGCAAATCACATTTCATAAAATGACAAAGCTCAAAGTAGCGTCCTTTCGTACCAAAGAGAATCACAGAAGAAATATAAATTATAAACGAATTAACGAAAAGAATGGAATATTCTGTGGAATATTCAAATTTAGTGTTACCATGGCTTAGTTTTATTTTGCCTAAATATATAATAATTTAATTTTTAATATAATAAAACTTACGAAAAAAAACTTATTTTAATACATTGTGTATATTTTGGTCATTCTCTTAATTGAAGTGGTTCAAGTACAAATGATTATTATGTAAAAAAGTATAAAAATTTGTTTTTGATCTTGCGATGTCAAAGAATGTTATACAATCAATAAGAATAAGAAACACTTTATTCAAACTCCACTCAACAAAATGCATATAATATGTAGGTACATGTTTTATATAATATAATCTAATTTTATATAAATAAGTAATTATTGTTACTATATTAATTTTAATCGACTTCAAAAAAGGAGGAGTTTCTCAATTTGTCTGTTTTTTTTTGTATGTTTGTTACACGATAACTCCGCAATTTATGGATGGATTTGGATAATTCTTTTTTGTTTGGTAGGGTATATTTCAGAGATGGTCCCATATAATTAAACTTAATTTAACAAAATTTAGATTAATTATATGGGACCATTAGGTTTGGTACTTTTTTAGAAAATCAACAAAAACACTTATACATAGATGATGTTTTGGTTTGTGGTTCCTTTCACGACGCTGTCTCATTTGAGCAGCACGTTTAGCCTACGCGCAGACTAGAGCCACCGGTGGCCGCGTTTCAGCCACTGTAAAATGTATGAAATATCGCGCCCGCACGTTGTGGCGGCCACCGGTGGCTAGAAGCCCGGTGGCGGCCACCGGTGGCTAGAAGCCCGGTGGCGGCCTCTCGACGCGCCGTGTTTGCGCGGATGCCCTAAAATGTATGAAATATTACGCCAGTAGCTAGTGGCGGCCATCGGCGGCTATGCTGTGGTCGCCACTAGTGGCTCTAGTCTGCGCGTAGGCTTAGTGGTAGGCCTAATAAATTATTATGTAACGATTAATTAACTTAAAAAATACACTTCCTACAAAAATTTAAAAATAAAATTATTTTTAAGCAAAAAACAAAAACCGACTTCAAAACTACAACTACATGATATAGACTATATAATATTATATAGTAGGTATAAACTTAAACTAAAAAGTAAAACATAATATTTTAATTACTTCAAAGCCGCTTTTTGTTTTTTGCTTAAAATAATTTTACTTGCGTATTATTTTAGTAATAGTTACTACAAGTATGTAGACGTTTTTCATGAGTCTATTAATTATAAATAATATTTGATTTGATACTCCATTATTTGGATATACTTATTCATCTCTGTAAATTTTAACTTTGATTATAAAAACGCGGCTTATTTAAAATATATTCATGTGAATGATATATTTATGAATAGCTCAAAAATAAAAATGAAATGAAAATATAATTTAATACATTATTTTATTGCACTTTTCCAGTTTCAACTTACGCTATCCAGATTCTATATTTTTATATAGACCGATATCAACCGATTTAATATTATTATACTTGGACTATTTACCTGTAGACAGAGTCATGTGAGCAATCGCAACAGAAACTATTATTATACTTGGACTATTTACCTGTAGACAGAGTCATGTGAGCAATCGCAACAGAAACCGCAGGCTAGGTTTAAAAGGTCTGAATGCATTTAACGCAAACATATAAGTTAATCTTTTTTTGTTTATTTTATTTTTTGTTTATTTATCATATAGAGCTAAATACTTTACAAGGTTGTTCTATTAGGTCTAATAAATCTCTCATATCTTAAACTGCCACGCTCGAGTATTACCGAAAATTCACCTATTCGCCTTCTTAAGTATAGGCAGAGAAAAATTCAAGAATCATTGTGTATTTTTGATCGAAGGATAATATGAATAAGTGAAAAATAATGCCAGAAAATAAGACTTGGCTTAAAGGTCTCGTAACCAGGTCATAAAATCTTTTTAATTATAATAAGACTACTCTCAGATAAAGTATGTTTTTCGTTGTCATAGTAACGCCAAATTACAATAAACGTTGTTTATCGTCGTTGTAGCTCTCCTAAGCACCTACAATTTTTTATTTCAAAATTCATAGGTATATTCAAAACATGACTGACAAAACGAATGGAATTAAGCAAGTAAGAAATAAAAAACTTCTTCCCGACTTACGGAAAGAAGGTGATCTTTCCAAAGAGATAGTTTTATCCACTAAAGAAAAGCACGGAGTTCCCACTGGATCTAGATTGTATTCGCATCATACATTGGCCAGTGTTAGGAAATTGAGTTTCTTTCATCCTTTTTTGTAAGTTCTCAAGAGTTTAAATTATCATTTACCTGCCCCTACGAGGCTTAGACAAGACGTGTCTTGTTTGTAGTAGATCAATAATTGTAAAAGTGATGAGTGATCAGTTTCAGACACAATAAAGCTTGTGTTGTCATTTTCATACAAATTAGACATTTATCTGTTGAAAACAACAGATATTGATCAGCAGCACTTGTCTAAATTTCCAATTTAAAATCAAAATATATGTTTATATCGTTAATCTTAGCTATTTTAGTTGAATTTATCTAGAATATTTTTGCATTTTATTCGTTTCTCTTTCACACATCTGTCTCTTTCACGAACGGCCTCGTGCCCTCGTACAAACTATAAATACTTAACTCAACAAAAATACATTTGGTGTCATTTATTTGACGTTCCGTATCTGATGCACCCTCCTCCAGAAAATTCCCAAAAACAACTGGAGATTCTAAAACGTAGCGCGGCATAAAAGTCTGGCACTGCAGACTTTGCAGAAATGGCTGATTACATAGTTGCATTAACGTGGTTTTCTGAAAATAATACGTAACACATCGTTATATTGTATTATAGGATTAACTCATAGCTGCCCTGTGTAGAATTTGATACAATAAGTTGTAAAAAGCTTCCTCTTACCATCCTCAGAGCACCACCGCGACAGCATGTTGCAATATATTGCTAAGGCTAAGGCTACGCTCGCGTTCTTGATCCAACGCATCTCTCAGCTACTCCGACATAATGTGTCCCAAATATTTGAAAGAATTCACCCCCACCCGTTCACCAAGCAATGCTCTGCGGTCTCCTTGGATATGAAGACAAAAACATGTCCGTCTGGTTGGAGTTACTGTAGATTTGAATTTTGTGAAAACATAAAAATATGTTTTCTCCTCACTTGGGCTCATTGACTGGCAAAGCTTTAAATAATAAAATTATTAGTTTACCAGAAGACAGTCTGGACGTTGTATTGGCGGCAGTATACAATCACTCCACCGAACGGTTCGCTGACAAAGAGGACTTGTATCTTCAGCCTGAGACCATTGGCTGCGACACCTGGCGCCGACTGAGGAACACGTACGATAAGCTTCCACCGGTTGTTATACCACTGGTATGTAATAATCAAAATTGACTTGAATCAACACTATAAATGATTATCGCTTCAGTAGAGGGCATGTTATTAAATTCTGAGTTTGCTTCACTGACTCTATATCGCTACCAGGGAATCAACTCTTCATGTATAGTGCCAGTATCTTATCACATATTATGTTCAATTCGATTCTTGTATAAAGCGTAGATTTTTTTATATGTTAGATATAGACTGACTGATGATGATGAGGCTATAGTTATTCACCTCCCACATTTGCATAGTTTAGTCTGCGCGCTTTTTTAGTTTGACAGTTTATAACGACCAGTTGGCGCCAAAATAAAATAATGAATCTGTTTCAAATGAATAAGATATTTATTCAAACAGGGACATCCAATGAAACGTGGTGGCATATCTGAGAAACATTCCCCGTTCAGCGTGAAGCTGATGAATTCTGGAGTGCATTCGTCGCAGACCAACCCCGGCTTCAGCAGACAGGCCGCGGGCGGCGCTATATTCTTCTATTAATTTATTATAATACACAGTTTCAAGAACTAGATTGATGAAAAGATAGAAATATCGCTATATTCATTAAATAGAGATACTGTTATAAAATATTGACCATTAATAGGCTTTTTATATTCAGTATAACACATGCCAATGCCAGAAATACATAATTGTTTTAAAATTGTTGTTTGCTTGTATATAATTATGGAATTGTGTAATATTTTGCCTGTGACGTCTTTTATATTAAATAATTCCTATCTTATAATGTCATCACTTTGTTTTATTTAGTTGGTTGGTTTTCACCATACTGCGAGTGATATATATCAATATGTAATATGTATACATATATTAATTACGTAATATGCCCAAGATACAGTAACCTGGTGTCAGAAGTAGATCTCTAATCTTTTCACACGAAATTAATGTCTAGTTATACTTAACGATGTTCGATTAGTAACAAAAGTCGATACTTTTATCAGTTAATTTACATTTACTTTTGAAAGTATCGAAACCGCAATACTATTTAAAAAAATATTAATTTTTAAATTATTTGAACCTCTTTATTAAATTTTGATAAGCTTACAATAACTATCAAACATTATAGCAATGATTGGTTACCTAATATCTTGCATATTTACAATACTTTTAAAATAGGCAGTCAATGTTGTATTGTATAGACGCGAATTACGGAAAAGAATTATAATTTATTTTAATTATTATCCTCTTACGGCTCCAGACTAGAGGAGGTGAGAACACAAAGACAGGACATGTGGGTACATTTGTGGGTAATAATGTATACGGCCTTATTCGCGTTGTACTTGATTAAAAATAAAATATTTGACTTATAAGAATATCTGTCGATTCCGGAATATGGCAAATGCATATTATTCAACATTTAATTTAAAATATTTCAAAATTATTAGAGTATAGCTTTTTATTACCTATCATTGAATGGAGTTTTCAAATTCTATAGGTAAGCAAAACAATAAAAAGCAATGGAACCTAAAATAATCCATCGGTAGTTGTTTAACCCATTCTATCTTATTGTTTTCTAGACGATCCACGTAATAAAGCACGTCGAGTGCGCTCGTGGTATCTTTACGAACAATTTAAATCACTAGAGAGGAATCAATTGGATGCCGCTCAAAAGCTAAAAGATAAATCGTACCAAGAGCGAGTTCTCCGCCAAGAGTTAAATGAACGACGAGCTAGAAGACGATTGTGCGATCAGTTCGGTCTTTGTCAGAGCGAATCTAGATTGGGCAGAAGCGTAAGTAACATTCCATCGAAAACTCTTCTCAGCACGAGTGCAGATGATTTTTATGAATGTTTCTGTAAATTGCATGCCGATGACGCTGAAGTAGGTGATATATGCAGCTATGATGGTTCTCAGTCGAGCAAAACCTACCAGGAATGCAAAGCAACAAAGGATGATAATATCAGTAATGTAGATAGTGTCACTAGCGTCGTTCAGAACATCGAATATGATGATAATTTAACTGACAATATCAAGGAAGACTTGCAAATTATCCAGAAGAATATAGCTGAGAATATAAATTTACAGTTCAAAACTGTGAAAGAAAATATAGAATGTATTGAAAAGTATACAAAACTGTGCAATAATGGCAAAATTTCCGAAGACGATAGTTTGGATTCTACTGATGCTGATGATAAAAAAGGAAGGCCATTGGAAGATAATCTAGATACGGAATATAAAAGCAAAGTCTACAGCGTTTTGACAGTTTGGACTAAATTAGTTGAATTTTCGTATAGAAATATGCAATTAAATTTAGGTACGTTTTGAATAGTTTTGTTATAAGATGGGTGCATTGTTAACCGACTCTTCTTATAATAATAATGGTTTTCAGGTAACTGTTACAATGATTACGGGACTCAGCTTCTAATAGCAATATTAGCATGCGACATTTTTCGGCGAGGCCTCAGCAAAATGTGTAATATTTATTCCATATAGCTCAATCTTTTATGATATTTTGAAATAGCAACTTTCGTCGTTTGTATTCTAAGCAAAATACCCACTTTAATTTTAGGTTATGTTTTGCAGCCCTACATTTCACCAATAAAGTTCGCTCCTAGCGAAACTCAGATTATTATGAAAACTCACAAAAACGCAACAGACAAATATGAAAATTGTAAAAAACGGAAAACAAAAGCGAAGGTGTGAAAAATATTTGTTAAATAATATTAATCATCAATGATCAAAATTACTATTAATAATATCATGTAAAAATCCCGCCAAATCTTTAAATTAAGGTGACTACTATTATTATTATATAATGAGAAATTTTCAGTTCTTCCCACATCACGTTATACATAAATATAACTATTTAAAAAGGAACTATCGCTCGGAAAGCAAATGTCGTTCTACTGGATGTAGCATGAATGAATGGAAATCACGTAGAATGAGTGAGCCGTGGCGCAGTATTGCCAGAATTACGAATTCTCCCGAAAATTTTAGCAGCAGTATTTGGCCCGATGATTTGAAGATAAATACGTCGACCAAATCAAATTGTAAGTGCCATAAAATAAAAGGAATGGTAAATTCAATGTTGCAACTATCCCGCCACTTGGATAATATATTACGCGATGTTGAAAGCGTAAATTGTGTGTGAATGCGATTTTTATATTATATTGCTATTGTTTTTTTGTTATATTTCAATAAATATTGGCATTATTTGCTATATTTTCATTTACAATTATTTTATATACAAATAAAAGCGCTTTGTTTCTATTGGTATTAGGGGAAAATAAGAAAATAAAAACAATTTATACAAAATGAATAGGTAACACTTTAATACATTGTGTCGTCTATACAACAGCAAATTCCACATAACATCGATTTTAACATCAGTATGTACGTAAAATCATAAGAATATCCCCGGCACCCTTGCGATTCATATACATAAATTATCGATTTAACCTAATATATAGAACTGGAAAATGTAAGATAAGGCAGAATATAATAATGACCAAAGATCATAGATGTACACAGAAGAACAGGCTTTATTGGCGCGCTTGGCACGGTTTCTCTGGAGTTACTGCTTTGCGGCGCTGCTAGTATACGTGTGTACGCACACTCTGACGCTGGAGTCATATCGCGCACTCGCACCCAGCCGCTTTTAGAGCTGTTCGATCGTAAGAGCAAGAGAGACAACGCGAGGGAAGGAGACAGCAGATTGCTTAGATGTATGTGTCACACCGATACATTGCCGCGCGCTCTACAGGTCAAAAATAGAACTAGTTTTTATGGGCCTGTTCTTCTATGTACATGTATTTTCTTTGTACTAACATTTCACAATACGTATGACATTAGTGACAGTTGTTGGAATTTCTATAGATTCAATAAAGAGCTTTACGTCAAGTGACTATCTGAAATTGTGAGAGCCAAGCCGAGCGACTTGCCTGAAAGTATTAGTATCGTCGATTTGTATGCAGTTTGATTTCTCATATAATTAACAGATCGATACGAATATTTCCTCGCAAATCGTTCCTGCTTGGGCCTTAGAATATTACTTCTATATCAGTTATCAAAAACACATACAAACTGCCTAACTAAGCATTAAAGGCTCGATTTCACGCTTTCCAGGGGCAGTCTGCTTTCGGAGACGTCCTATAACGTATAAAAAGGGGCAATAAGCCATTTAATAGGCGATACCGCCCTGTGCCGGTTACAATTATAAAAAAAAATACACGCACAGAATATACTTCCAGTGTGATATTACAATAATTATACACTAGAAAACTATTTTAGTGTTGAATAAATATTAAGACATAGGTTAACGTTGAAGTAATTGTAATCCTAAGATATTTTAAGTAGATTAATGAAAATATTTCTAAGGTTCTTTTGCAGTGGAATACATAGACAATTGTGGTTTGTGCAGAATTATTGTTTAGGTATAGCAACGATAGTATTTTGACGAACAACAAATGTGCAGTTTTTGGTGTTTACTGTTTTAATATTATTTTTAATATAACCTTTCTTGCTCCTTTAATAACAAGAAATAATATTTGATTAAATGTTGGTTTTAATCTATGTGATAATCTATAATGTCATTACAAATACTTCTAGAAAAAGTGTTTACATGTTATATATATTTTATCAATTGATTACATGCATGTATATTATTCTAGTACTACAAGCGTTTTATATTTGCGATACATATAATTGTTTACGTGGTTAAGTTTAATTCTAATAATATGTATGTAGGTATATTTTTATAAAATTGACGCTATGGTACCTTTCAGTGATCTTACTTCATAATATAATAGGTTTTTAGTAATATAGGCTATATGATGATCAAAATCTTGAATCGGCGATTATAACTGGTGTAGAAGAATTTGCATGCCCAGATTTTTTTTGTTGTGGCATTCGATTTTTATATGAAGTAAGATAACTGAAAAGTTGATGATAATTAAAGATATTATAACTAGACGAGTGTGGTACACGATTTCGTACTACAGAAAACATGCATGTATTCTTGGTCTATTTTTGTCCTATGAGGCTATGAACTACGTGGTAAAAATGATTATTCTATAGTTCGTCCTTCGTAGAAGGGCGCTAGAAGTACGGCAATTGAAATTTAGCTGTTAAAAGGTTAAAATTGAATAACTTAGATTCCATACCAATTGGGTTTTAGTTTCTCGATGTCTTTGCAAATATTTTTAAAAGCGTCAAAGACAAAATCTTAAGAGCAATAATTATAGTATACAAGGAGGATGAAATGTTTTTTTTTCTGATTAATATAGAAAATTCATTAGAAAAATCCTACCAATTTATATAAAATTGCCTATGCATGTACCTATAATGGCAGTGAATAATTTCGTATTTTTTCCTATTACCATTTTCGTAAATTAACTATTCTAATGAGATAAGGCTAGTAATAATTTAAAAAAATTCACGATAATTGATCTATTTTTTTAATTTCCAAAATCAATGAATCATTTCTGATATTGGAATAGACTGGGTTGGCATTACGAATCAACCAAAACGCGCAATCAATATATAACTTTATTACTTGAAATATTTATCATTTCGGTAATATTTTAGCTCTTTTTTTTTCAATTCTAATTTATTAATTTTGCATCAATCTACTACTTCATCCGAATTGTCTACTCATCATTCAATAATCACTCGCCTGGTCAATACAATTGATCTAAACGCTTAATTTTCCGGGGGATTATCGAAATAGTCGATTTTCGGTCGACTTTCCTGTTTAGCTACTGTCGTCGGTCTTGGTGTAGAGATCGCTGTCGATGTCGAGGGCTGGCTGCGGGACGCCCACGCGTTCGTGGACGTTAGTGTTGCCCAACCACCGAATGATCTGGAAATAAAGCTTAAATTACAACACTATTTTTTTTAAATGTCAGAGACAGACGAGCATGAAGCTTCAAGGGAAACGATGGTAAGTGATACCTCAGCAACATAACATCAGTCAATGATGCGCTGTCGACTTTTTACTTCGAGCATTCGGAAATTCATAGACTGAAACCGAAACAAGAAATATGTACTTCACGGCATTCCATCTATGAACGGTGGTTCGTTACCCGGTCGGAATTTCGATATTCCTTCCACCCGATCAATGCCCGAAGTTACCAGTCGTGGGGAAAACATGCTTACGAATCCACGACCCATCGATGTACACGGCAGGTGTTCTACCGAACGCGTCAACGAGCCCGTCAAAAATTCTGGCAGGTCAACGTCTGTCGGGTCCGTTGGTTGTTTATAAAATGAACACTCGAATGTTGCAACACTGACTTGGTGGCGGCGGCGGGCGCGGGCGCGGCGGCGGGCGCGCTGGCGGCGGCGTGCACGGCCGAGCGCAGCACGGGGCCCGGCACGCGCCGCTTGCCGGCCTCGCGGGCCAGCACCTCCAGCACGCTCATCGCCGGCAGCCACGACTGGGGACAGGGAGACGTACATATAAAAAAAAACATCCATGGTCATATTTGCCTGATTATTATACCGAGATTTTTTATAGTTATGGCCTATATAATTTATAGTAAAATCAAAATTTTAAAACATTATGTTTGACATAACGCTAATGTGTTGCTTTTTGACACCTTTTCATGCCAAAAGCGCATTATTACAATAAACAATGAGTTTACAATGACTTATCTATTACTATTACGAATTTATTTGACAAAGTACAATCGATTGCGCACCTACTGCAAACTGTTTGTTGATCGTTTGCTTATTGCTAATTTTAACTGAGTAGCCGGTAGTCAGCTCACCTTCTCCTTATCGGCGGTGGCGACCACGTTCCGGTTGGGCTCGGCGTCGTACGCGACGCTCTCGCAGCCGAAGTGCTCGCACATCTCGTGGATGAACTGCCGCTTCTGGCGGTTCATCGAGGGGAACGAGTGCGCGCGGGTCTTCTGCTTCGACTGCAATACGGGATAGTGATACATACATATTAGTAGGAGTGCCCACTGCAAGATTTCTACCCGAATCGGAGTTTAGGACAAATTATAAACTCTGTATCTTGACCGAAAGGTTGATTTCAGTTTCATCATTAAATGTATCTCTCTCTCTCCCTCTCTCACACACACACACACACACTATTTGTGGTATAAAACCACTTTCGCTGGTGAAAAGGTTCGATATTATATAGTGGACTGTATTTTAATTTTGTCGGTAAAGGGGCGGTGATCAATGTGCTAGCTAATAAGTTAAGAATCAATACCACTAACCTTGATCCTCCTCCTGTCTCTGCTTGCATCTTGCACCTCAGCATACGATGCGGGCCCAGATATCCCAGATTTTTTGCTTCACGTCACGGACGTATAAATGTTTAAATAAATGAATTTTACGTTTTTATATTTGAGATTTTAAAGCTTCGAGTACGAAGTTCACAGCACCTTCACCGACGGTTCGTCTGACGCAGACTGCGTGACGAGCCGCGAGGCCCTTCGGGGGCGGGCGTGCGGGTGGAGGGGGCCACGTGGCAGCTCGATCCGCGACAGAGATGAGGGTAGGAAGAATCAATGATAGTGGCAACTGATTCCTACCTACTTAAAACTATCACATTGATCGAACACTATTAATAAGTATAAAACCCTTTGTAGCGACATCTATAATCCGCTACAAGAATCAATACAAAGACGTTAATTCCTGAATCGCGCTATCAAAGTTTCTGTGCGCGCTAACTATATATACAACATCTCGACATCAACCACGGGGGCCTTAGGGCCGGCCAGTCAGTGGTTCGACTGGTCGAGGATCCTCCCTTTAGATTGGAGGAAGACCACACCTCCCTTCCTCCACATTGGTGACCCCGCAGAAGAACACCTACTTCTGAACATCATGAAGCATGACGTCATCACTCCTTCCTACAACATCAGCAGCAATCAAGTCACAGCCAGCCAGCACCTTCGGCTTCAACGGGTATCCTGTCCACTAGCATGCAGCGAGCGCGTATGCCTGGTCAGCACCCTCAGCCACCTTCAGCTCAGCGCACTTCGGCCGGTCAGCAAGCAGAGCACATCTCTCCTGGTCGACGCAGCAGCCAGCTTTCAACACTGCAGCACTCCGACTCACTGGAGCAACATGCAGCATCATCGCACTCAGTTCCGACTCACCGCGAACTCTGCGACATCCGATTCCGACTCACTGGAATCTCTGACAATCTGGCATTGGCAAGCACACTCTCAACACAGCTGTTTCAACAACTCGATCGACCTCCGGTCTTCGGGGGGGAGTACTGTAGCGACATCTATAATCCGCTACAAGAATCAATACAAAGACGTTAATTCCTGAATCGCGCTATCAAAGTTTCTGTGCGCGCTAACTATATATACAACATCTCGACATCAACCACGGGGGCCTTAGGGCCGGCCAGTCAGTGGTTCGACTGGTCGAGGATCCTCCCTTTAGATTGGAGGAAGACCACACCTCCCTTCCTCCACATTGGTGACCCCGACGTGATTGTCAGAGATTCCAGTGAGTCGGAATCGGATGTCGCAGAGTTCGCGGTGAGTCGGAACTGAGTGCGATGATGCTGCATGTTGCTCCAGTGAGTCGGAGTGCTGCAGTGTTGAAAGCTGGCTGCTGCGTCGACCAGGAGAGATGTGCTCTGCTTGCTGACCGGCCGAAGTGCGCTGAGCTGAAGGTGGCTGAGGGTGCTGACCAGGCATACGCGCTCGCTGCATGCTAGTGGACAGGATACCCGTTGAAGCCGAAGGTGCTGGCTGGCTGTGACTTGATTGCTGCTGATGTTGTAGGAAGGAGTGATGACGTCATGCTTCATGATGTTCAGAAGTAGGTGTTCTTCTGCGGGGTCACCAATGTGGAGGAAGGTGGCTGAATCACGTCGCAATCCTAAATTAATATGAATCTGAACCCAACCATAAGTAGTGATAACTGAGCCATTAGCTGCAAACAGCTGGTAGTCAGTCTTCGTTCGATGCTCTCTCAATGCTCTGCGTGGATAAACACATAAATCAGAACCTGTATCAATAAGAAATTTCATTTTAGTTATTTTATCCACAATAAAAATGCGGCCTGGTGAAATTTGGCAGTCGGTTGCCGCTAATTCCGGCTGCTCATGCCGTTTTCCGACTGTGAATTATAATTGCATGGCTTAATGCATTTATGTGCTCGATTTCTAAATCTCTGATGATACCAACAAAAATCTAAATTTCGAGACCTCGATCTCGATCTAGATCTGTGACGGTGATTATTGTCACGTGATGGGGTACGTGGCCGTGATTTATGGAATTTACTTTTCAATGAAGCTACTTCTTTCGTTAAACTTTCTAATTGTTTACTCAATTCTGAAATTTCATTATTTTTAATATTATTATTTAAAGTGCAAACTTGTTGGGAGGGTTGTACAACATCGTGAACAGAATCTGCCAAATCAGCAATTGCTTCTAAACTGAGACTTTTTTGTGAAGCTATTATTGTTTGAATATTTAATGGTAACCGACCTGTCCATAATGTCCGTAGAAATTCCTCTGGAACTGCTGGACCTGCCAAGTTCTGTAAATGTCTCAAAAATTGAGACGGCTTCCTATCTCCCAATTCCTCTTGAGCTAAAAGCTGCTGGATACGCTTTTCTTGAGAAGCTGTAAGCCTTTTTATTAACTCGGTCTTCAATTTGAGGTACTTGTTTTCCGAGGGAGGACCTTTAATAATATCTTTTACCTCCTGCGCAAATCGCTGTTCCAGTTGAGACGATATGTGGTAAAACTTCGTCGTATCCGATGTTATTCCGGCTAAATAAAATTGTCCTTCAATCTGAGCAAACCATAATGCGGGATCATCTGGCCAAAACGGAGGTAGCCGCACTCCAACTTTGTTAACTTCATTGTCTGTAGAAGCTTCTTGCGCCATCTTGTTCTCGAATGTTCTCGAACGTCGGGGGTCACCAATTATGTGGATAGCCTACTGGGTATATCAAATCAAAAACTAATCCACATATTATAACAACTGTATTTACGATTTTACAATATTATTTGATATAAAAATTAATTATTAAATACGAATTTACGAGCACATTAAACAGAGTACAGAGCAAAAGATATGACATGCATTCGCCGTGAGATCTAGCCGCGCAGTGTCCCCGCCGCGGCGACCAAGTATTTTAGAAAGTTGTTTTAGCGGCGGCGGGGCGCGGGGTGAAGAGGCGGTGGTACAGCGCACCACTCGCGCGCTGAATTTGCTGCGTCATTTTCAATATTATTTTGTTTTGCGAAGATTCTTCTGACGCCACACCTTCAATTATGGACTAAATAAAAAAGCCAATACCTTCTTGGCGAGCTGCACCAGGTCGGTGAGCTTCTCGTGCACGTGGTGCGCGAAGGCGGGCTCGCGGGCGGCCAGCGCGCGCAGCGTGTCGCTGTAGCGCGGCGCCAGCTTGGCCGACACGTCCGGGTTGCGGATCTGCAGCGCCAGCGCCAGCTGCCGGCTGCGCGCCTCCTGACGGCACTCGTCGTCGCACTCTAACCTGTATATACATACATATCGATATATAAGTTCAGGAGAGCGACTTGAAAGATAATTTACAGAATTGGATTTGAAGGATAATTGAGTCGTATAGAATCAAAGGCGGCTATCTGACTTATGGCTGATTGTTTGCAATTTAAAAAAGAAAACGTTTTTCTCCTTTATTTTTGTATTAGGTATCATTCACTGCATGTTTAAGGTATCTATTAATATTAACAATTAAAGATATAACCAAATATATAAAAAACATAACAGTCTAAACGACAAGAATTTATTTATTTTTGTAGATTGCCGGACCAAAAATGTCAGATAGCCGCCTTTGATTCTATACGACTCAATTTATGGAATTTGATAATTATGAAGGTTGGCTTTTATCGATATCGAACTAATTCAAAATATAATAAATATTATTTAACAAAGATTGAAAGCTCTTGATTTGGTATAAAATTGTTACGCTGATTCTTATTTTTAACTGAGATTTAAAATGCATTTATACCTAACGACAATGATTGTTTTTTATTTTTTTTAACACAAATATGATACAGTTTATTATTTACCTACTTTTATTTAAAAAACTTTTTAAAATACCAAAATTTGTTAGATGACGGTATACTTAGGAGGTAATGATATATTATTTTGTTTCTTTTTTTGGAAATTTAACACTTTACATACATAATAATTACATACATACATTACATAATCTAATCTAATCATATTATGCATGTCAAATTTGGCCGCTCAAAAAATCACACCTAAATAAATTGAAGTCATGTCAAAGGGGCATAGAAGTTACATGGGTATTAAATTAAAAGATAGGATCACGCTCTTACGTCAGGAAAAAGAGGTGTCGTCAAACAAATATTGAAACTTAAGTGGAAATGAGCTGGCCATATTCAAAGAACAACAGATGGTAAATGGTCGCAAACTGTTACAAATTGGTCCCCAATTTACAAAACGAGAAGACGAGGCAGTCCGTGTCGACAAACCGGTTTTTCTGTTAAGTTACCTGATTATTTATGGTACATGTTACACCGTTGTTAACTAGAGTTTTTAAAAACATTTGTAAATCCCACACATCGTAAGTTATTTTTTTTTACCGTGTGAAGTTGACATAAGGATTTAATTTTTTCGTTTTATGGATGTTTGATACTTCACTGTTATTTCTTTTTAAATTGTTTATATGAACTCATGATTAATTCTGAATAAGGCAAGACTAGACTAACAAAAAATCATTTCTTTGACATTTCAATGATTAATATAAAAAAAATATTAAAGTATTTATCAAAAAAATGGGGATTTTCTAGAAAAAAAAAGCGAAAAAATGATTACTCATTAAACTTGAGGCAAAAAATTTTTTAATTAGGCGCAACAAGTAGCCAACACCATCACCTATCGACCATTTTCCTATGGCTACTCACCCTCCAAACACCCTGTATATTGTCGCCTTTGCATAATTTTCTTGTAAAACATTTACTTACGTTTTAACCATAGCACTAGGTCGCTGTGCATCCGTTAAGTCAACAGAGCCGCCTTCTTGAATCTTGGTTGCAGCCAAAGCGTTCAATATCCTGTAATAAAATATTATATATGAAAACCTATTTTAGTAGAATACATTTTAGACGTTTTACAGTACGTTATCTGCACGTATGTTTATAACATAACAGTTAATCAAATGAATCTCTTTTCGTTCGATTGTTCCTCGTCTAGTTGTATACTTAGCGCTCAGAAACACTTCGATAGCGCGATTCAGAACCGTTTTTTATATTAGAGGAGGCAAACGGCGGCTAACCTGATGGTAAGCCGCCTACCGCCGCTCATGATTATCCGCAACACCCGAGGTCGTGAGGATGCGTTGCTGGCTTTTAACCCTGTGACTGGTACAAGAAATGACTCGAAAAATAATGGCTGAATTGGAATTTAACTCTTTCATGTGTATCTTAGTCTTAACTCAAACTTAATCTAGATTCTAGATAAATACATAAACGCGCAATATGCACTTCACGGTTTTTCCATCTATAAACGGTGGTTCTTTACCCGATCGGAATTTAGATAATCCTCCCACCCGATCAACGCCCGAAGTTAGCAGTCGGCCTTGCATGACAACCACATCAAAATTTTGTCGACCGTTTTCTCGTGTTTTAATCGATGACGATTAACATGATGCTTACATTTAAAACTCAAAAGAAGAGATATTTGTCGATCGAGATATCTCGTCTACAAAATTGATACCTTAGTTTGTCTTCACTCGTCCGCGAGATAGATGGTCATGCTAGGCGGAGACGTGAGGAAGACATGTTTACAGAAAATTGTAAGCATGTCATCCCGGTGAGTTGTAGCGACATCTATAATCTGCTACAAGAATCAATACGAAGACGTCAAATCCTGAATCGCGCTATGAAAGTTTCTGTGCGCGCTAAGTATATATACAACATCTCGACATCACCCACTGGGGCCTTAGGGCCGGCCAGTCAGTGGTTCGACTGGTCGAGGATCCTCCCTTTAGGTTGGATGAAGACTAGCGATGGGTCGTTGACGGTTTTTCGGTCAACGTTACGTCAACGTTGAATTACGTTCGTCAACGAGTTGATTAACTAGTTAAATTCGTCAACGAGTTAACGCGCTACTAATGTCAACTTCCAACGTAAACCGTTTATTCGTTGAACAGTTTATTTCAACGCTGCGGAGTTCAACGAGTCTACAATTCTACATTTACTTACCTCATAATAATGTTATAGAAATAATTTGATTCAATGTACATAATATGTATTGGAAAACGTTTGATTTAGATGACCTTCCCTTAATGAATGAATGAAAAATACTTTATTGTACACCAGAAATTGAATAAACATAAAGTAAAATGACAAAAAAAAACTTCATACTTTTTCTTGTCTTAGGCTGACTGAATAAATTTAAAATTCGCTATAAAACATATTCTACACAGGTGTATTTAAAACAATAGATTTTTTTTTTATTATTCATAAATTTAGATACATCTAAAATAATGTATAGTTTTGTTTTTTTCATATTTTATGTTGTTTCAAACGTAAAAAAACTAGTATAAATAAATCGGTTACTCTCGGGCGCCACGCAGGTGCGATCGCCATAGCAAGAATATCATCATACTTTTCTTAAAATAATTATTTCAAAAATCAACTCTCATATACGTTACTTAGAGTTCGAATTCTACGACATGACCATCGCTCGCAATATATGATGTTATTTTCAACGATAAACGACGATTTGATTCATAAACTGTTAACGTTTTAATACGTTGAAAAAACATGAACGTTGATTCAACGAGTTCGTTGATTCAACGCTCATCGCTAGTTAAATTCATAAACATCGTTGACGGATTCAACTAGTTGATTCATAAACTGTCAACGTTTAAACGTTGAAAGGCGATCAACGTTGATTCAACGCGTTCGTTGATTCAACGCTCATCGCTAATGAAGACCACACCTCCCTTCCTCCCAGTGGCGGATTTACCAGCAGGCTGAGTAGGCTTCAGCCCTAGGGCGGCAGATTTCAGGGGCGGCAAATTTGGGGAAAAAATTTATTTTTACGTGTCCTATGGAAATCAAAAATAATTCTGTAGAACGTTTTTATGACGTCATTCAACGAAATATCAAACTTGTATATCCTATAGCAAAAACCCAGTTCGCCGCCCCGAACCAGTAATCGGACTCTATCTACCGAACTCACTTGGCGTAGTCCCGGGCGTTGTCGCAGCAGGCGCGCTCGGCCTTGCGGCGGCCGCAGGGGCAGGTGGCGGTGACGGCGCGCCGGCACGCGCCGCCGCTGGGGCAGTGGCCGCCGTTGGTCGCGTGGCACGGCGCCGCGCACGGGTGGCCACAGCTCGAGCGCTTCTCGTTGCACGGCTGGTTGCAACTGTATGGTAGCCGTTCGTTGATTGATAATCGAATAGTTTGAGGTACACCTCTAGTATACTTGGACGCTGTTAAGCAAAACAGTGTCAATCCACATGGTTGCCATTTTGAGAAAATTGAGTTTGAAGATTTACTTAGGTTTTATTAAATGTCTTTTAAAAATAACAGAGATAATCGATTTAAAAATTTAATTCGAATTACAAAAATTATTATTATATCGTATTTCTTGGTAGCAATCAAAGTAATAGAATTTAGTGCATTGTTGTTGAATATTCTAAACATGTTAGGGTTTCGTGCCCACTGGTTTTTCAATATTTTTGCTATTAAAACGATTTAAATGATATATATCTTTTGAAATATATACTCCAGTTCATAAGGAAGAATCAAAATTTACATTTTTATCATTTTGTGGGTTGACACTGTATTGCTTAACAGCGTCCACTTAAGTATTGCTGTCTCTTTCACTAGAAGTGAAATCCCGAGTCCCCTAGTGGGGCATGGGGCAGACTCATTTCTGTGTCCGTTTCACTGATAATTTTTCTTTACAGGCAAGTAGGTGATCAGCCTTCTGTGCCAGGCAGGCCTGATCGAAACAATTTTTTTTAAATCTTGTTTCTCTGGGATTCGAACTCTGGACCTCAGATCATTTTAATCTGGCTTTTTGACAACCGAGACACTTCGCTAAGAAATATACACGATAATTTTATTCATTAAAAATGATATCAGAAATTATCGAGTTATTGGTGGAGTATATTACATATATGCTAACATAAGCAAATTGTTTCGTTTGACATATCTAACAGCAGATATTCTTAAATAAATGTATAATTTTGTGCTAATTTCTATAGACTATTAAAATATTATACAAACAGTATCTACTCCAGCTTACTTACTTACTTACAGTTTTAGAACTGGCAGTAAATGTAAAATTAGAAGCATTTAATATGTATTTTTTATTAACGTTCATAAGTGTACCTAAATCAATAAATGATTTTTTTCATTTGAATTTTATACTAATGTCAAAACTAATAGGGAAAAAAAAAATTTTTTTTTGAAGTGGTTTAGTATTCGTCTATCTATCTATCTACGGAAGTGTTTACGTGTTTGTCTTATCTATGGAACTTACCTGTCAGTATCACAGGGTCCCTTGTGGCAGGTTTTGATACAGGTGTGTTTGCCGCAAGAGAGGGGTTTGCCACACGGCAGACCGCACGAGAACTCTTCTTGATAGCATGGAATTGTTTTACGTTCCTGTTGACAAATATATTCGTTTTTAGATTTTAAAGCTTGTTTGGCAATGCATAATAATTTAGAGTAGAAATACGGCGATGGTTTTTTTTTCGTAAAACCATACAAAATAGATGTATATAGAAGAAGAGGCCTTATAGGCGCGCTTGGCCCGGTTTCTCTGGGGTAAGAGTAGTTCTCACCCCAGCCACCGCGGCGCTGCTAGTATATAGTAGTAAGCTACGGCCTTTTATGCTCCGTTTATACCGCATATTTTGACACTCGAAAGAGAATCAAAAATTACAGAGTACTTCCCGTTGACCTAGAATAATGAAATTTGGCACGAAGCAATGTCATGTAGCGCAAGTAAAGGAAAAAAATCGAAAACCGTAAATTAGGATATTTTTTATTGGGAAAATCTTTACTTAACTAAAACGCTGGCAACGCACCTGCAAGCCCTCTGGTGTTGCGGATGTCTATGAACGGCGGTGATCACTTAACAACACGTGAGCCGCCTGCCCGTTTGCCCCTTATAAAAAAAAAACTTAAAGCTAGTACGGAACCCTCGGTGCGCGATTCAAAATTCAAAATTCAAAATTCAAAAATCATTTATTCATTTAGGCAACACAATGTACACTTATGAACGTCAATAAAAAATACATATTAAATGCTTCTAGTTTTACATTTACTGCCAGTTCACAAATCAAGGGCGTAGAGCGGACGAGAAGAACTGGCAAGAAACTCGCCGCCACTCTTTTTTAATCGCCAAGTTTTTGTTTTACAAATGCTTTGTAAGGAGCTGCAACCATTACACCATGTTCCACATGACATCTTTAAGTAATTAACTATAATAATCGAAAAAATATACGAGTATATATAAACGAAAAAAATAAAAATAAATAAAAACAAAGATTTGTCCTCTATCAGCAGAATGTATGGTGAAGTAGGAGCACTCACTTACATTCTCGTGGGAACAACACGCAAATACATAGACGAAATAACTAATATCACCGCATACACGAATTCAAGTTCGACCAGTCACCACAAGTAGCACCCGTTCACGAGTATGACGCATGGCCAGCCATCGACCCCCTCGCCATATTTTAGGGAGAGAGACAACCCGACGCATGGACGCCGCCACAAGCAATGACATTTAAGCGAGCATGACGATCCTTGAAATGTGAACTTGGCTACATAAGAAAACAATAATAATATTAATTATTCTGAAATAAATTAGTACTACATGGATCACGGTTTGCTCCCACTTTACATTAAAAAGGTCGTGGATGTTGACGATCGCCCCCGAGTCTGGAATTGCAGCCGAGAGATTCAGTCGCGTTACCTCTATACTGGAGCAAATCATATCCAAGCACTAGGATCGTTTAAATATTCATTTATGTTATAATAGGCCTTAGCAAGTAGTTTTACTTTAACGTACGATTTAAATTTATTTATTGACAACACTTGTATCTCACTAGGGATTTTGTTGAAAAAACGTATACAATTGCCTTGGAAAGAATTACTCGTTTTATGCAGCCTTGTGGTTGGTGCACTAATTTTGTCTTTATTACGAGTACTATAATTGTGGAAGCTACTATTCTTTTGAAAGATATCTATATTTTTCCGCACATATAAAATATTCTCATAAATGTATTGACTTGCCAAAGTCAAAATATTTAATTCTTTAAACTTGCTTCGAACTGACTCCCGTGGGGATAATCCGCAGATCGCTCTTATAGCCCGCTTTTGCACTACAAATATCGATTTAATATCAGCTGCATTACCCCACAAAATAACACCATATGACATAATACTATGAAAATAGCTGAAATAAACGAGCTTTGCTGTATTCTCGTCAGTAAGATCACGTATCTTTTTCACTGCGAACGCTGCAGAACTTAGCCTATTCGAAAGACCTTCTATGTGTGGGCCCCACTGGAGTTTACTATCTAAAGTAATTCCCAAGAACACTGTATTATCAACAAAGTCTATTTCCTCATTTTTAATTATTATTTGACCATTGCTACTTTTTACATTTGTAGTTACAAATTTAATACATTTTGTCTTCTTTTCGTTTAGCTTAAGATTATTTGTATTAAACCAGTGAACTACACTGGAGATGGCACTGTTTACATTCTCAAGTAATGGATCTCGTCGTTTCACTTTAAATAAAAGCGAAGTGTCATCAGCAAACAGTACTATCTCGTGAAGCTCTTTTACAAGAAATGGTAGGTCATTTATATAGATGAGGAATAAGAAAGGTCCAAGTATGGAGCCTTGCGGTACACCCATAGTAACAGACGATCCCATTGAGGTTGTTCCATTTATATTTACCTTTTGAATTCTACCGCTCAGGTATGAATCCATTAGTTTTAGCGCTTTTTCGCCAATGCCATAGTGTTGAAGTTTTTTGATAAGGATTTCGTGATGGACACAGTCAAAAGCCTTTGATAAATCGCAAAAAACTCCAATGGCATCATGAGCATTTTCCCACGCATTTAAAATCTCGGAAATTAATTTAATACCAGCATCGGCTGTGGAGCGACCTTTTGTAAAACCATACTGTTGGCTATGCATAAGTTTATTATTATTGAAATGTATCATTAATTGATCAAGAATCAATTTTTCAAAAATTTTACTCAATGCAGGCAGCACAGATACGGGTCTAAAATTTGTGGGGTCAGAAGTGCTGCCCGTTTTGAACAACGGTGTGATTTTACTTAGTTTCATCTGGTCTGGAAAGACTCCACAATCTATACATTCATTAAATATTATAGCTAACTCTGAACTGATAACATCGATTACTGATTGTAAAACGAATACAGATACACCCCAAAGATCTTTAGTTTTTTTTAATTTGAGTTGTTTAAATGTTTTTATAATATCATTGCAGCTAATGCGGCTAAATATAAACTTATGATTGCATACAGGAACATTCTTTTGCAATAATAAAAGGGCGGCTGATGGTGAAGAATTTAGAACGCTAGTTGTATTCATTGGAATGTTAGTAAAAAACTCTTCAAATGCAGAGGCTACTTCGAGGTCGGAACTAATTACTATGCCGTTTATGTTAACCTTATATTCAGTATCCTTTCTAGAGGTTCTTCCAGTCTCCTCGTTTATAATTTTCCAAGTAGCCTTTATCTTATCAGAGCTATTTTTTATTTTAAAACTTAAGTGTTGCGCCTTAGCGATTCTACACTCTTGCCTAAAACTTTTTGAGAATATCCTAACATGCGTTTTAAATTCTTCACTGTCATTATACTGTTTTTCATTATACAATTCATACAATTTTAGCCTTTTCTTGTGTAGCTCAGGAGTTGCCCAGTCACAAAAGGTAGGTTTCTCTGAGACCAAAAAAGTCTTTGGAGTGAACACATTTTTGAACTCATCAATAAATGAATCAAAAAATATGTTATATAAATTATTAGGGCATCGATTACTACACAAAAATGGCATTTTAAATATTAAATTTTTCTTAAATCTGTCTAACCGATCATCTGTTATAGGAACTGTGCATATTTTCTTTTTTGGATCTTTACATTTAACTATTTCGAATTCAAACAATTGACCAGAGTGATCAGACGTTAGTTTGTTGATAATACAGGTGTTGAGAGGAGCGATATCACTATAGATATTGTCAATACATGTTGCCGTGGTGGCTGTTACCCTAGTAGGTACAATAAAATTATTAATTAAATTAAATGATTTAAAGAGATTAAGCATACGTTTACTTGAACTACAGTTGTCAAGCAAATTTACATTAAAGTCTCCACAAACGATCAATCTTTTCTTGGACTTTTGCAATTTGTACAGAACCTGTTCTAATATTTTTTCCAAGCCATCATATTGAGCTGAAGGAGGGCTATACAAACTGACAATGATGAATTGCTCCAGCTCTACACAAGATACTTCAATAAGGCGTTCCACAGAGAAGCTCACTATGTCCTTCCTTTCCTTAAATTTAATTTTTTTACTAAGCAAAATTAATGAGCCACCGCGTATTGCATTTACTCTGCAGAACGAACTACCAATCTGATGATTACAAAAATTGAACACAAGTTCACATGTTTTTAACCAGTGTTCTGTAATACACAATATGTCAACATTTTCACAGCTCAAAAACAACTCAATTTCAAGTAACTTACTTTTCATTCCTTGTATATTTTGGTGAACCAGATTGATAGTATTTTGTTTTAATTTACTTATCTTACTTACTAGTTTTAAGCCAGAGAGAATCTCTGTTGTCTTATTATCTAATTTAAATTAGAAATACTATTTCTTGGAATATCTTCCAAGGTCTTACTAACTAAAACCTGCTCAATAGAAGCAGGTTGTCTAGCCAAATTCTTGGCTGTTATAAACAAAAAATATGATAGCGAATCAGCTATCTGTCTCTTAAAATATAAAGGTAGATTATATCTATCCTTTGTCAAAAAGTTATTATTACAACTAATGTACCTATTGGTATCAATTAGTGTAAAGTTATTATTATACACTGTAAATGTATGCAGAGTCTGATTTAAAATATGTCTTATATTATTTTCCTGCTGTGTAAAGTTTTTGCTGTAAGGGAATGTAAACATAATCAGATTTTTAGTACTAAGTGAGCACAATTTTTCATAGTAATTAATAAGCTCTTTTTTGTTTAAATTCCCTCTGTTGCCTATAAATATAACTAAATTATCAGTTTTACAGGAAGACTGCAGTACAATATTCTTAATAATATATTTAAAAGTGGCATTCCGACAAGCACTTGGCCAGTATTTTCCGAGTCACACGTACCTCGTGTCCGCCATAGCACGTCTTAGTGGTGAGCACGACGCACGGCGGGCAGTCCCCCGGGTGGCACGTGTGGTGCGGGTCGTGTCCGCACGGCCGCGCGCGCGCGCACGCCGCGCTGCACAGCGGCGGCCGCGCGCCGCAGCGGATCGGCGGCAGGGTCACCTCTTTACCGCATTCGCAATGGAGCTCCTCGAAACCTGGGTAATAATGTGTCAAAAAGGTTAAACGAGGGTTAAGATTATTAAAGTTCCTATCGACCAATAAAAAGTGTGCTCACGACTCGTGCCGGTAACTATATACAATATCGTCGGCTTAATTATCAAACTTCGTATATCCATTTGGTGAAACTTTACAGGAGGAGGCAAAAAACTACAAACAGGTCAAACATTCCGTGGACATACATAGTTTTATTTTTTTTTAAATACCAAAGACCTAAAAACAATTAGTAGATACGAGTGATTCCATCGTATTCGTTACGGTATTTTACATAAGATGGCATCAAAAAACAAAAATCGGAAACTTTGGAGTTACGAAGTTTGATAATTAGGCCAGCGGTAATTAGCATTATATGTAACATATGCCAATATAGGTTGTTTTCAGAATATATCTTTATAACAGAATAATATCAAAGAACTTAGATGTACATAGAAGAACATGCCTTATATGCGCGCTTGCCTCGGTTTCTCTGGGGTAAGAGTAGTTCTTACCCCAGCCATCGCGGCGCTGCTAGTATCCGTGTGAACGCACACTGACGCTGGAGTCATAGCGCTCCCACCCAGCGCTCCACTCTCTCGCACCCAGACGCTTTTACAGCGTTATTGCCGTTCGCTCGTAAGAGGGGAGGAGTCAGCGGACAAATAGATGTGTATAGATGTGTGTTCAAAAATAGAACTACATTTTCTGTGCCAAAAGTTTTTATGGGCCTGTTCTTCTATGTACATCTATGTTCTTTGATAATATGTACCGAGTCGCAGACAAGGCGCGCAGTGTCCGGTGTGGCAGAAGTCCTCGCAGCGGTGCAGCTGGCAGGAGAGCGTGCGTCCGCACACCAAGGCGCAGCGGTGCGACTGCGCGGTGCAGCACGCCGTGCGGCAGCGGTGACGCCCGCACGACAGTTTCTGTTTCAAATTTAGAACAGTTAGAGTGAGAGCGCGATATCCCTATCTCTCGAGAGAAAGGGAGAAGTTATTTATTTACTACCATAAGCAAACGTAACTGGAGCCTAAGCTTAAGAAATAGGTTTTTGATGATAAAAGGTGGCAGTCACAGCATTGTGTTTCATAATTATTTTATGGAGAAAAGTTATCTTATAGTTATACGTTTTTATAATAAAATCTTCAAAATCAAAAATTTCTGTATCAAAATTTAAACATACAATTAAAAAAAATCGCGATTTGTTAGGTAATTTATACATAGCAACACCAATATTAGAATTATTTATAGAATTATGGAGTTAGCATTCTATGTATACGAAATATTTGGTAAGGTAAAAAACCCATAAATACAAAAGTAAAAGTAAATTCAAAAAGCATTATTACATTACAAACTCTGTAGCATTGTGCAACCATCGTCTTTTCTCAATTTACTTGTATAGTTCACTCAGCCCATTCTGTCGTTTTGACAGTCAACCAAACAAAGACTGACAGAGTTCTTTTGGCTGGAAAACATTTGAGAGCGGACCCGAAGTCCATTTAATTACAAAAAAAACACTTTTTGACACTGCATACCTTATTACATTTTCTCTGGCATAATATATTATTGTAAGCCTCGGCCAGATCTTTACAAGGCACGTCTTTAGTGGAGTGGCCGCAGCGGCACTGCAGCACCGTGGTGTTAGGACATTCCGGACATACACCTGGATATAGAGACATATATAAATAAAATACTTTATAACAACGATTGAGAAAGGTATGTTGAGGTGGTTTGGGCACATAGAAAGGATGGATGAATGTAGGGAAACGAAAAAGATTTATGAAACTGGTGTGAGTATAAGAGTCGGGAGTGGTCGACCTAGGCGAACGTACCTCGATCAGATCGGGGACGTTTTGCAAAAGGGCCAGGTCAAAAGTACTCGTAACCAACGAGTGTGTATGAAAGCATTGATGAAAGTAGAAGAAGCGAAAGTGTTATGTAAGGATCGGAGCATATGGAATCCTCTGCCTACCCCAATGGGAAAGAGGCGTGATGTATATGTATGTACTTTATAACGGATTAAAACGCTATTTATTATTTATGCCGACGTTTCGGATGCTTTTCAGCAACGCTTTTTAATCCGTTATAATTAAATGTGTGATACTCGCGTTAATAAAAGACAATATTATAGAGACATATAATTATTTTTTATTTTCAAACAAGCAGACCCGACAGGCGTTGTCCTGCCAGGCTTCATGAATAAAAAAAATATTTCTAGATTTGAATTTAATAAGAATCATCTCATTTCAATATCCTATCTTCCCACTTCTATTCTATCGTATAATTTTTAGCATGTCCTAATTCAACAATTTCTAATATGTTCTATGTCTATATTTGCAGTGGACACTGGACATCAATTATTACAAAAAAAGGTTTGTAAGGAATATTGTAATTCCGTTGCGCCATCGTTAAAAAAATGGAGGATATGAAAATTTCGACAGCGATCTAGTCATTTTTTAACGTTTTTAAACACCACTCACTGTAAATGGTGTTGTGTTTTTTATAATCTTACATTATTTTCTTCCTTTTTATAATTTGTTATATATAATATCTTCTTGTTAGTTGTTAAAACTGACCTTCATGGCACTTTTGCATGCAGAAATGTTTATCATTTTCCGGTCCGCAGGGCAGCGGCTTGGCACAGATGTTCTCACACAGCGGTATGGGGTCGGTGCAGTTCTTGCGCGCACCTTCTTTTAGCCTGTAAGCAATGATTGACTCACAAATCTCTTTCCAAATCGAAATTACTTTCAAAATAAAAATTGTGAATTTCAATTCATGATTGCAAAAGAAATTGAAAGAAATCATGGTTTCCTCATCATCTTCCTTTAAGGTTTAGTGATATTTACGGACAAAAACATTTATATTTACAGTTTCTTGTATGATATATATTTTATTTTAGTTTGTCACTGAGTTTATTAGTTTTACAAGAAGAACACAGAAGTTTAAAATAATCCTCATGTTTTCTTTAGTTAAACTACCAAACCATCATACCCAAATTAAATTTGAATAATTTTTGACGGGCTCGTTATCGCTTTCGGTAGAAAATCTGCCGTGCACACCGTTGGGTCGTGGGTTCGAATCTCACCGAGACGACACGTTGATAATTTTCTGTAAGCATGTCTTCCCCGCGTCTGGTAACTTCGGGCACTGAACGGGTGGGTGTGGAACATCAAAATTCCGACCGGGCAACCACCTTTCATAGATAGGGAAACCGTGAGGGGCACATTGCGCGTTTCGGTCTTAGTCTATGGATTTCCACAGCGCATAATTGACTGATTTTCTATGGCTGGGGATACCTACCATCAAGTGAACCTCATACTCGTTATCTAAAAAAAATCAAATATTTCCGATAACGTATTTACATTTAAGTCGCGGATGTCCATGGACAGTGGTAATTACGTTTTTACCATCCGATAACCCGCCTGTTCGGTTGTCCGCTCTATAGTACAGAACCTACTTGGTGTTGCCGCAGGGGCAGGTGGGCACGTTGTCGACGCGCAGCGGGCACGGCGCGCACGGCGGCGCGTGGCACGCGTCGCGGCACACGTGCGCGCCGCACGCCAGCACGCGCGCGCACGCCGCGCCGCACGACCACGCGCGCACGCCGCCGCTCTCCGCCGTGCACGCCACCGACAGGGACTTGCCGGCGGGACAGTGGCACACTACGAGCAGACCGTACGAATATATTTTTAATCAAGACTTTTTGTATGCAAGGTCCCTAGAATGTCTTCTGTCGAATTTGAACATTTTGAATCTAATTATATAGAAGACAATATAATTCAGTATTTGTCTATCTCAGTGGTCGGCAAAGTGAGGCTCCAGAGCCGCATGTGGCTCCTCAAGTGCGGCTATGGCACAAATATCCACGGAAGGCGCAATAATATTTTCATTTAAAAAAAACTTATTTTTTAAGTATGTAATTTAGTTTTATTTACTGTACTACTTATTTAGTGTAATAAAAGTTTACTAAACAAACAGATTTGACTGCCAATTTTTTTTTAAATTGTTGTAGTGTTCATATTTGGCTCTTTGGCTAATAAGTTTGCCAACCACTGGTCTATGTAATCTGAATTAATATTGTGTAATACTGGAAACAATAGGGATGTTGACTATTTTTTGGAATTGCTTTTATTTTATAGATACATCCTTTATAAACACGAAAAAAAAATCTTATCAAAAAATATTACATATTTCAATAAAAAATACGTAAATAAAAATATTTTTCAAAGATTCCCGCTAAAACGCTCCAAACTGTCACGTGACGTCACAGACCGAATTTATTCGTGAGAAGTGAAAAGATTTGTTAAGATCTAACTTTGATCGAACGCGAGCGAGATTGTTTATCGGTCTGTGACGTCACGTGACGTTTTGAGCGTTTTAGCGGGAATCTTTGAAAAATATTTTTATTTACGTATTTTTTATTAAAATATGCATTAAAAATGTAATATTTTTTTATAAGATTTTTTTTTTCGTGTTTAGAAAGGATGTATCTATAAAATAAAAGCAATTCCAAAAAATAGTCAACATCCCCATTAAAGGAACAAGAAATTTTACTCATCTGTTCACCAGTTTGGAAGGCTTGTATCTCGGTGAAAAATAGTCATATCGAAATAAAATAAAAAAACAGCATTTTGAAACTTCATTCTTCTACTTTTAAGATCTCGGTCTATTTTTTTGAGAAAATTGATGAAACAACTTGAATGAAAAATTTAGCATTTTAATTTTACACAATCGTGCATGGACTTGGAATTGTTTTTTCAACTTGTTTCAATGCAAGTATCAATTGAGAATTTTCCAAAACCATCCGACCCAGACTTACTGTGCGATAATCTGTTGCCGAAATATCGACGATTGAAGAGAAAATTGTCTTTTTTCATACAATCATCTACCATGCGAAGCCGGGGCGGTTGCTAGTCTATTTATAAAACACATTACCTTGTTCAACAATCTCTTTGCATTCGTCGCACGAGCCCTCGTGGCAGCCGCGCGCGCACGCGTGCACGCCGCAGTTCAGCGGGCGGCCGCACTGCCTGCCGCACTCCTGGGGCAGCTTGTTACTGCACGTTATCGAACGAGTCTCTGCACCGCAACCGCATTTCCTGTTATAATAATCTTTATTAATTTTTGAATTAAGTAGGCAATGTCAAAGAAATAGATGTATATAGAAGATAGGCCTATACAAACTTTTGGCACAGAAAAGTAGTTCTATTTTTGAACTGTAGACCGCGCGGCAATGTATAATAGTAAATGTAAAGTATATATATATAATATATGTATATACTGTGAAAATTTGAAATGAAGAAAAATTACCAGAAGATGTATCGATTTTTACTGATTTGAAAATATATAATTAAATTGCGGAACGAAAACAGAAAAATATTTTTTTCCTTTCGGATATAGATTTACTTACTTAGTAACAGTCGCCTGGCACGGTGGACAGGGGCCAGGGTGACAAAGAAGTGTACAGGGATGCGGACAGTTCCTAAGACGTTTGCACGACTTCCCGCAAGTATGGGCACTATTTGCACCTCTCTGGTAGTCGGGGTTACGAACTGCACCGCACATACAGAGGTACTCTGTGGGAATGTCTTGACTTGTGTTCTGACAAGCTGGACAGCGCCATTTACCCTCTGAAAGTTATATAATTAGGCATGGTTCAATTTTAAGACACTGACAGTGGAATACAGAAATGTTAATCAAAGTTGTTGTATCCAGGCCAAGTAAATAAATAAAAAAATCAAAGTTGAGAGCTATTTTAAAAGTTTTGGTGTCTTATAATATTTATTTCAATATAAATATATATTGTATATTGAGTAAAACTCAATTATGATTAGTATTTGAGTATTTGGCTATGAGAATGTAAATGTTTATTACCTAGAATAATTATTATATAAACGGATTTTTTAATTTAACAAATACTTTTTTTAATTAACCTTGTCAATATGATAGTTTATCTCAGATTCACCCAAACATCTGCAGGGATTCCTGGAGACATGCAATGCCCAGGGATTCCATAATGAAGTGCAGTGGGCAGAGTGGGCAGAGTGCAGTCGTGATTTTAGTAGGTCACACATTCCAGTTTGTCTCTGAGGGAGTTGAACCAATTTGCGCAACTCAAAGCTCGGTGCAGACGCGAAGGAAGCTAACATTCCCCGCGCAATTGAACTAGCGCCAGAAGTGTTATTTCGCCGGTTTACTCAAGCATTGTTTTTAAAAATAGTTTTATTGTGGTATTGATAAAGATAAGATTCTGCCAACTTACCAACCATACTGCTGACGGCCCACTTTCTTATACAACGCAAATGCATAACATGGTAGCAATTACTGCAGTACCACACGGGGTCTATTTGTTTGACACGTTCACAGCAAACTAGACACTCCAGTGTACCCTTGTCTAATTGTTCTACTAGGCGCTCTCGTTGTGTCATTTCTGTATTCATATCTGTGGGTAATAAATACTATTATATCAAAAACCAAAGTTGAAAAATATGGAAAAACTGAAAACAAAAGCAATACATTCCAATATTTTCCAAAGGGCTTGTATTATACTAGTAACACATGACTTCAAATGGGTGCAATTTAGATGTACTATAAACATGAAAATAAACAAACACCCTATGTGACTTGCTGATAATGTAGCTTTCTATTGGTGAAAGTATTTTTAAAATCGATCCAGTAGCTTTGGAGTTAGATCATAACAAACAAATCCCTCTTTATAATATTAGTATAGATTACTGAGATTTCCTTTGGTAGAAATATCTCTTTAGACCTCCAACCCTTTTTCTATATAAGTCAGGAGAATGGAAAACAAATCTGTTATGTATTTTACTATACATTAAATCATCATATTATTAGGATAAAGAATAAAGCATGTTAGTTATTTCATAGTTTGGTATTAATAAGCTTGCCACTAAGAACCCTGTTAAAAATAACCAGAAAAACAATCTTAACAAAACCTTGATAAAATAAGTTTACTAGCTTAAAAGTTTATAAAAGTGACATTCCAAGTCCCCTAGTGGTGTATGGGTTTTCTTTGTTCTGCCCAATCAAATCACTCAAACTCAAAGTTAACTGAACCTAGGACCTGATGCTAAAAACAATGCATATATCACTAAGCCACAAATGTGGTCAACTTTAAAACGTATACTAACCTGTATCAGTATTGTTACTGACTACTTTTTTATTTCTTGCTGGACTTGGTAAATGGGTTCTTCCCTTATCATCCCTGGACTGTAGATAAGAATTAGCATACTGCTCATCTTCACAACTGTTCCACTCGGCAGCCCTAAGACGTTGGGTACCAACCCAGCGATTCCTTCCAGAACCTTCCCCTCTGCCATTCCGAACATCTTGGCTGTCCTTGGGCTTACTACTATTATAGAATGTACGACTAGGGTCTGAGTCTCTACCTTTTCCTTTGGAATTCGATTTTCCTTGGCCCCCTTCTTTACGATTCTCATAACGGTTCGAATCACCACTACTATTTTCGTTTTTATTTTTTCTACTGTAAATATTAGTTTCGCTATTTCTAGTAGATGTTTCTGGATAATTACTACTATTTGATTCTGGTTTATTATAAAAAGAATTTTGACTATTATTGCCTTCATATTTACGATTCCTATTATCATAGCGGGTTGATTGGCTGCTTCCATTTGCTTCATGCTGGTTTGTTGCTCTATTGTATGATTCATGTTTATTACTTGTTTCATTTTCATGTCCATTAGTATTATTGATTGAACTACTTTTTCCAGATTTTTGAGGTCTTTCTCTCCAATTTCTAGAATTGGATGGCTTTGAATGACTGCTACTTGGTTCATTGGTATCATTTTGTACATCATGTGGTTCCTTTTGGGGCTCACTCGGAGAAGTTTGTACTGGATTTGGTAGAGAGTGTTTAGGTACAAATTCAGTAGCAGTTGGAGTTAATTTTGACATAGATACCATTTCATTAGTGTAAGTTAATTCTAGAGGAGGGTTATACTCGCTTCGATTATTTATTTGATAAGATTCAGCATTGTTCAAATAACTAGAAGAATTACCACTATACTCAAAGTCAGCTTGGGTATTTTGATCTGTTGGTATGCGTTGATAACTATCTGCATTATTGTACTGGCTAGGAGTATAATGACGAATTTGTGTATTATTGTATTGGTGAGTATTAACAGAAGGAACTCCAGACTGCATTTGGGATAGAAATTCGTTAAAACTAACATACTGGTTACTACTGGGATCTATCTGTCTGTTGAAGTAAGCTTGATTTACATATTGGCCATTTGGATCCGTACTCCAGTCGTTTGGGGATTGATACTGGTTGTTGTAAGAGTAAGTATTATTCCATTGAGACATGATGTTTAGATGAAAATATTGCACAATTTCAGGGTTAATCTCGAGAGAGTGAAGGTATATTTTAGAAAAACTTATTCGATTTTTATTTATTTTTTTATCCGTTGGTGGTCTCAGGCCGAAGCCTGTGGCCTCGGGGAAAGTTGCCTATTTTATCTGAAACGAAAAATTCTATATTTCGTCATCAAATACTTAATTAAAAAATAAGATTCACGGACATGTGGCAGTTATCAATTTTACAACACTTGGAGTGCACTTACCACTGATATGGCTTTATTAACACACGTATTAGTATAAAAATATAACTACAAAATAAAAATTAAACAAAAAATAATTTTGCAACTCAAAAAATATAACTTTAAACGATAGGATGTGACAATATGAATCGGTTTCTGATGAATGATGAAGGGGCCAGGGGGCAGGGCAGGCCGCAGGGGCAGGGGTTGGAGAGATGACACATTTATCATTGACAGTCGATATTGCCAGAAAGAAATAACATAGACTATATTTTATTTCCACTTTTAATTCTTTTGCTATTCCACATATAAACATAATATTATTTATTCAATAATTACATTTTATTTTAGTATTATTTATTATTTTACAATTAGGAATTATTAATTTGGGAATGTCACAACTTTACTCAAATATATTATTAATAGTACCTACTACCCGTTCACTTTGAATGCCGCCGCCGACCAATACTCTTTGCCGCCGACGAAGTGAAGTCCGTGTAACGGTACTGTAGACAAAAATATAATAGAATAGAGAAACATAAAATAATTTAAAAAAATACAGCTTTATTTTACTGTCTGAACATTCAAAAAATATTGTTTTATATTAATCATTTACGAAGGCGTAAACAAGGAAGGTTTATTTATGTATCGGTAACTGTAATACCAGTTATTTCAATGAAATAATTTAAATAAAATATTTTAATATATTTAATGCTTTTCAGCAACCGAGGTTATCGAAATCACTCATTTCTGTATCACTAACATCATTCAATTCTGTGTCGCTATAGTCACTTTCAGCGCCCACTAAAATAATTAGTGCCCTTTCATTTTCTTCTCGTTCAAAGAATGTCGTTAACTTAATATATAACAAATTAGGGTCGCCATTGTTAAGAACCATTATAGCAACACAAATATGTCCGTACGTTCGTAGTAAATAACTAATTAATAACTAAATAAAACGGTAGCTTTGGTAGAACGATTTTTTTAAAAAAAGCTAATTTTATAAGAATCTTTATTAAACCCTTTAAATAGAGCAACAAGTTTATTGTAGGACGACCGAGTTCTAACTAACTGCTTTTTACTACTGAGATATTGTCTAGATTTTTGTAGGGTCAGCGGAATGCCGGCCGGAAGACCGGCTCCAACTTGGCGTTGTTTATTAGAATATAGGGTTTCCTGCTTGTGCTGGCATAACTAAATAATCAACAGAAACAAAAACTCAACGAAAACAAAAATCACAACAATATTAACAACAAAATCGAAACACGGCAGCGTTGCTATCTGTACTAACCGGGCGATACTTGAGGAGCGATATGAGGAAGCGGTACGGGAGGTAAAGCCAATCTTGAAATGAACGAGTTTTAACTAGCTAGCATTCTCGGAGGTATTTTTTTGTAATCTTAATTATTTTTGTACATTAATTTCACGTCAGATTGTCCAGGAAATGTTTAGTCTTCTATTCTAAGAAGTCATCGAATCAGTTAGGTTATTCCGGAGATGATGACCATCTAAGTTATAGGCCTTTTTTTCCTCCTTTAGTTTAGAACTCGCAACTAAAGAAATAAAATTCGTCTACCTTATTAAATAGTATTAAGTAATAAGTCTTGCAATAATTTGCATTCATACTATTTTATTAATCGTTCATACAACTCGATTAATCGTTATTTAACCAATAGTTTATAACATAGGTTAGATCAGAAAAAATTTGCCTTGGGTTAGATATATTTCGTGAATGCGAACTTAAGTACTAATTATTTGAAGTTTTAATAATCCTTTAGGTATTTTTTTATGGTAGTAGTAAAGTTCACCCGGGTGAGGGATGCGCCAATCATGGGTCCTCGCCTGTATTCAGATCTGAGGAGTTGAGTTCTAGGCGGGAGACCCCTGTGGCACGGAACTAATTCTAGACACAAGATACATACTATATACCAGGGTGAATCAAAAAGTTCTTAGAAGTGCATATATATGAAACCTTTTTGGATCAAGTTCGATATTCAAATTAAAGAGTGTCTATCACACTATATTTATGCAGACTGTCACTTGTTTTTGTCAGTTCGTTCGCATGTAATAAATTTTTTTGTGCAATGAGTTGCTAAAAAGTCAAAATTATGGATAAAAGTGAGTTACGTGCGGTGATAAAATATCTCAGTTTGAAAAAAATGTCTACGAAGGAAATTTTTTTGGACATTCAGCAGACATTAGGCGGTGATGCTGTACCCTATTCTACGGTTGCGTACTGGGTGGCTGAATTTAAAAGAGGTAGATCAAGCTGTAAAGATGACCCGCGTTCTGGGCGGCCTTCAACCTCCGTTACAGAAGAAAATGTCAAAAAGGTTGAGAATCTGGTTTTGGAAGACAGAAGAATGACTATAAAACATATAGCTGAGATCCTAAAGATATCTTTTGGTAGCGTTCAATCCATTTTAATTGATTCACTGGGGTTCAAAAAAGTGTCTGCAAGATGGGTGCCACGAATGTTAACCGACGAAAACAAAAAGCGACGTTTGGAAATTTCCAAGCGTAATCTCGAAATGTTCCAGCGTGATTCGGTTAATTTTTGCCGTCGTCTTGTCACCATGGATGAAACGTGGGTCCACCATTTTGATCCTGAAACTAAAAGACAAAGCATGTCTTGGAAACGACCATCCTCTCCATCCATCAAGAAATTTCGAGTTGCTCCTACCGTTGGCAAAGTTATGGCCTCTGTGTTCTGGGATAGTGAAGGAATCCTTTTTATTGATTACATGCCAAAAGGCCAGACGATTACTGGACCCTATTATGCAAATTTAATCCCGAAAGTGCGTGAAGCGATTAAAGAAAAACGTCGTGGAAAACTGTCGTTGGGCGTGTTGTTCCTTCAAGATAACGCTCCTGCTCATCGATCGGAAGTTGCGCTCAACGCAATCCGCTGTGCTGGCTTCAATCTCCTTGACCACCCACCATATTCTCCGGACTTAGCCCCAAGTGATTTTCACTTATTTCCAAAATTAAAAGAGGAAATTCGTGGAACAAAATTTCATGATAATGACGCGGTTTTAGCTGCCGTAGAGGACTTTTTCGAGAGTCAAGAAAATATTTTTTTTTCACAAGGAATAAGGAAGTTAGAGTCGCGTTATTCTAAATGCATTGCATTGGAGGGAGATTATGTAGAAAAATAAAATATTATTATTTAAATCTTTGCATTTTTTAATATTGATTCCAAGAATTTTTTGATTCACCCTCGTATATGTATATACCTAGTCAGGTCATAAGTAATGTCACACAGTAAAAACTTTTCTTTTAGAATGCTGGCCACAAAAAAGTTTATTGAATTTGAATTTTGAATTGTTCATGAAAATAAAAATGTATACTTTTTAGAATTTTACTCATTTTTAAATATGGAGTGGACGCTCAAAGAAGACCGTGTTGCAGTTATTGTGTTGCATCGTTGCGGTTACGCGCCAATTCAAATTTTTGACATACTGAAAATTTTGAATATAACCAAAAGATTCGTTTATCGTACCATCAAACGATACAATGAAGACTCTAGTGTAGATGACAGGTCAAGAAGTGGTCGCCCTCGGTCTGTTAGGACTCCAGCAGTGATAAAAGCTGTGAAGGCGCGAATTCAAAGAAATACCAAACGTAAGCAGAAACTGTTGGCCCTTCAGATGGGGTTAACCAGAACCACGGTGAAAAGGGTGTTAAATGAAGACTTAGGGCTTCGGGCATATCGAAAAAAAAACAGGACATCGTTTGAATGCTCGTCTAATGGACCTGAGACTGAAGAGATGCCGCGCTTTGTTGAAGCGGTACGCGGGAAAAAAATATCGGGAAATTCTTTTTTCGGATGAAAAATTTTTTACCGTAGAAGAGAGCTGCTACAAACAAAATGATAAGGTGTACGCACACAGTAGTGAAGAAGCGAGCAACCGTATTCCGCGTGTCCAACGAGGTCATTTTCCATCCTCGCTCATGGTATGGTTGGGAGTTTCTTATTGGGGCTTAACAGAGGTACATTTTTGTGAGAAAGGTATAAAAACGAATGCAGTTGTGTATCAAAATACAGTCCTGACGAACCATGTGGAACCTGTTTCTCATACCATGTTCAATAATAGGCACTGGGTATTCCAACAAGATTCGGCGCCAGCTCATAGAGCGAAGAGCACACAAGACTGGCTGGCGGTGCGTGAAATCGACTTCATCCGGCACGAAGACTGGCCCTCCTCCAGTCAAGATTTGAATCCGTTAGATTACAAAATATGGCAACACTTGGAGGAAAAGGCGTGCTCAAAGCCTCATTCCAATTTGGAGTCACTCAAGACATTCTTGATTAAGGCAGCCGCCGATATTGACATGGACCTCGTTCGTGCTGCGATAGACGACTGGCCGCGCAGATTGAAGGCCTGTATTCAAAATCACGGAGGTCATTTTGAATAAACTTTAGTGTCATAAGAATCTATGTTTTGTTAAGTTCATTTTGGTATATAAATGGTTACATAATGAATAAACTTGTTTCAATTATTTTATATTAAACATGTGACAGAATTTATGACCTGACTAGGTACATCGTTGCTATTTGTTCTTATAAAAGGAAGTCGGTTAATAATTGCAGCGTTTGATGCGGAGTGTAACTGCAGGATATATTATTATTGTGAAGTTATAATACCGTAAAACTCACACCGCTATCATTAGCGGATGTGTTTGTTAGAACGAATATACTCGGTGCCAGTCAGTGCTTCGTCCTAATTCATTAACAAAAGCTGACTAAGGGCCCTGAATCACAAAATAAATCATGATAACTTTGGTTACCTTGGCACATATTCTGTTTAGTTATCGAATTAAAAATATTAAGTATTACTAGTTTATACACGAACGCGGTAGAGATAAGTCGCACAAAGGAAATTAAATTTTTATCTACGAAATGTTATACAAAATACCTTTAAACTTATTAATGAGTAAACAAATGATATTCTAAATAAAAAATCTGTACTATAATGAAATATTTATGTATAGTATTAGGTGTTTCTCATAGTGGGATGGAATGGGTTGCGCAGCTAGTGTACACGAGTCTACGGTTGTTCAAGTTTGTAATATGTATATTTTGCGATTTATTTGGTGTTTAACAAAATTAAAAAGCGGCAATATAATAAGAATCTCGTTTGTCTTAATATGGAAAGCTGCAGAACTTCAAACTCAAAAATCTTTATTCAAATAAGTTTATATAAAGCAATTTTGATTCGTCGTTTTTTTTAAATGTACCACCGTTTCTGAATGTTACATCTATCGGGAAGTGAACGAAAAAAAAAATTGTTAAATAAAATACTGGATTAAAACACGATTTATTATTTATATTGTTGAAATTATTTATCCCGACGTTTCGGATGCTTTTTAGAAACCGTGGTCACGGGCAGACAGGATAAATAAATTAAACAATATAAATAATAAATCGTGTTTTAATCCGGTATACAGTATTTTATTTAAATGTGTGATACTTGCGTTAATAAAAGACAATTTTAAAATATTGTTACTTACTCGTACTTTTTAGAACGTGTAAGTTCTCTGTTCAATTTATTGTGTAACTTTCCCATGTCCAAATTAAAAACGATTGTTTGATTTACTATAAAATATAATATATTCAATACTGTTGCGTGATAATTATAGATCTACTCATGAACAATATTGTTATCGTATATTACTTTCAAGTTTCAAGTGAACTACCAAACATTGCATTTTCTTTTGACTTTATTTAAAAATAATAAAACTTCGAAACAAGTAAAAAATTCTATTTTTTTAAATAATCCTTATCAAAATAAAGGGATCGAGTTAGTGTTCTTAGTTTTGAGTGTAGGTAATACTTTTTCAAGCGATTGAGTAGCTCCAGATATTATTTTAACAAAATTCTACGTTTTATAAAAACATAGATGTAGCAATATTGCCGTTGAAATGAGGCGACTAAGGATTCGGTTATTTATTATATTCCTTTTTGTCTGCAATTTCATTATAACAGCAATGACGATGTGCAAATATACAGTTATATATCTATATCTCACATTATGCTGCTATTAATATTGTAACAGCAATTAATTTCTTTTTAGTACCAAAATTCATGGCAAAGCTCAAATACTAACGCTGAAACAGTACTAGCCGCGTTGACGAGGCTCGATGAAGAAATCGCATCATGCGAGAGACAGTATCCAATTCAGAGACTAGCTGTTGTGTCAGAAGAATTAAAAAGTATCGAAATAGTAAGCACTTATACGAATAATAAGTATATAAGAATAAAGTTTCGTTTCGTTTAAATAAAGTTTCACAATAATACGAATATTGAAATTTTAACAACGGTATATAAAATAGTGACTTTTTTTTCAAATGAGCGCGATACTTACTAGATGGTAAGAGGTATCTCAGCTAAAGGATTCGTGATGCCCAAATGTATGGCGATACATTTTTTTTTTGTTTTGACATCAATGAACATAAGTTCGCTACTCGAATGGAATGACAATTATTAATATAATTTATCACAGCTGTTGAAGACTCGAAGTTGCCAGGCGTAGGGAAGATATAATTACAAAACGTACAATTTTAATTTTTCGTTCAAATATACGTTATTTATATACGTTATTATAAATTTCGTAAATACGTTCATTTTTAATTTTTCTTAAGTTTTAAGAGCTCAGTTTTAAAAGTGGTTAACACAGTTTTTTTTTCAGGAAATAAACGAAATTGATGGAGCTTCTCACTCTGAATCGAATGAAAAGGCTTTCGCGCGAACAATGCATCAGGTTAAGGTTTACTTGGCTATGACAACGAAGTTTCTTGATCATTTTTAAATTTCCGGCGTCAACGTTCTTATACTTACAGATGTTTGCGGGATTGGATTTATACAAACGCCCAATGTTAGTAGCTGAAAATGAGGATTTTGTTGCTAATGTTAACAGAAAGGTAGGAGAATATGATTCATTATGTAGTGTTAAAAGTTTAAGTACATTGGCACTCTGACATTGCTGAAAATCAACGATGGGACAATTGAGACAATGGTTTGGTTACTAGAGTCGCCTGGAAAACGAGCCTGAGTTTCCGACAGAATATTCGAGTCAGCGTCAAACTGTACGAAAATAATATACGTACCGACTCGACGGTATCTTATTTAAATACGGATTATTTTAGTTTTAGCAAAGACACTGTTTTCAATCCATGTACTCATTCATTGTCTATTACTGTCCAAATTATGTTTATGTATTATTCATAATTTTTTTATACTAATATTATAAAGGAGAATGATTTGTTTGTTTGCTAACTCAAAACTACTCGACTGATTTTAAAAATTATTTCTCTAATAGAAAGCTACATTATCAACGATTTTTTTGTGTATAGTATCTAATATAATGACAAAATTTTGTCGACCGTTTGTCTCGACCGTGTTTTAATCGATTATCTCATTGATTATCTCTTTATTTCTTCCGGGTCTAACATGACAATTACACTTAAAACTCGACTTTTAATATCAAAAATTGTCGATGTCGAGATATAATATATCGAGATATCTTACATCTTAGTTGGTCTTCTCTCGTCCGCGACATATCTCGTGGCGGTCATGCTAGGCCGGCTAGTGATCTCCTATCGTGTAATTAAATAATTCGATTCGTAGGAGATGCGTCGTTTGGAGGCGATGTGGCTACGAATACGAGAGAGAGATTTGCAACACGAAAGTCAATTGCTACATACACAACTTGTACGCCTGAGATCCTTGTATATGCAAATGCAACAACTATTAGGTACCGATTATCAAGTTCCGTTACTTCTATCACTAGAGACAACATCTTTGCTATGAGATTCTTAGTAGCTAAGTGTAATGGTAGGTGGTGCTACGTAACGTAAGTCCATACGAGTAAAAATTCGTAGCTGCAGTTACGAGAAGCGTTTTATGTCAGATACATAATATATCAGGCGTATTTGAAAAACAATTAATTTATCAATGTCGTGTCGATCTTTTTTTAGTTTTACTTTAAGTTTTTTGTAACTAAATTGCATGATCTATATTGTTTATCATTGCACCAACCCATTGACATATTATGTATCTGTAAAACCAGAGTTCTCGCCGGTTTTCAATATGTTTCATATCCTTTTTAGATTCATTATGGTACGAGAAGTCACGTCCGGAGCCATCTCTAGAAACTGCTCTTCAGCATGCGCAAGGACTACGAGATGCGCTGGCGTCAGTGAGCACGCGTCTACGTGCCGCGGCTGGCTATGGGCAAACCGCGTTACGCTCACTAGAGGATGCATTACGGGCTTGGAAACTTGCCTCAATTGGAAAGTAAGTTCTGTGTATAAGGGGCCGTTCAAGTATTACATAAGCACTATTATCTTTGTTTTGCTTATTTTGTATGACATGGGGGGTAGGGGAGTCTAGATGTCGTCATCGGTAGTTATTTTCTTTTTTACACGAATAGCAACCCTCACATTGTCTATGCTTGAAAACGAAAGCATACGTCTAATCTCTTCTATCCTAAATCTATTTTCTTATTTTAAAAATTATAATTATAACATTATTATTATAATATATAAGAATACATATACAATTGAAAAATGGTTACGTAAGCATGGGGGGAGGGTGTAAGAGCTTTGCTTACTTTTGCTGACAAGGGGGATGGGGGGGTAAATAATTGTAATAAATCTGCTTAATATTTGAACGGCCCCTAAGTTATATTAAATCGGGGACTACTAATTAATATCAGCCGATCATCTGGATATCATACTGTTCTGACAACATAGTATGCTGCTTATTTCGAAGCGGCTCTTGTATACATTAAATTGTACGGAAAGGTACATATTTATACGAAATAAGTGTATTTCCTTTCAATTACCTTTATTTATTTATAACTCATTTGTTATTCTTTGTAATCATGTTTGAAATTCAAAAGTACTTAACTCCACCGGGACGAAATGATTGTAATTTTCTGTAAGCATGTCTTTCCCACGTCTGGTAACTTCGGGCATTGAACGGGTGTGAATATCGAAATTCTGACCGTTCATAGATGGAAAACGGTTTGTCATGATGCGAGATTCTTCTTACGGCGGCGCTGGGCCGAAAATAAATAATACAATATAGCATTGATACTTTAATGAACAATGATTGGAGAACAGAAGTGGTTGGGAACGCACATCGGGATGCGCAGACGCATGTTGTCTGCTCGTACAGGCGCGTTGTCAGGAGCGCGGCGCTCGACGCGTGTTGGGTGCTCAGGCTGCACCTAGGGCAGCCCGTTCAATAAGATTGGCACTTGACTATGCATTCACAGACAGCCTACATGACTATAAGTAAGTAATATGTATAAGTATTTTTTTTGGTTATAGAGTTGGAATGGGGCACACAGGCAAGTGGTTCACAAGATGTAAAGTAATTATCGCCGCCCATAGATATTTGCAACATCAGAAGGCCTGCAGGTGTTTTTCCAGCCTTTCAGAAATAAATAGGCTCATTTTGAAAGCTCCCGAGTTGTATCGGTTCGATAGAACAGCCGACAAATAAAAAATATTTTTAATTTTTAAGTATATTATGTAGGACATAATATTGAATTCAGTGTTGATATTTTCGAGATTTTAGCTAAAATCCTTTTTTTGTTGATATATTTTGATTATTATGTAATGAATTTTTAATTATAGAAATCAAAGAGCAACAGAAACGTTTATTCAATTCAAGGAAGCTTTGGGACAAATCGTGTCTTCAATACATAAGGTAATTTCCACTTTTTTTGCATTAAAATGTCTCAGATGCCTAAGCACGAGCATCTTGCGAGAAAGTATTTGTATGGCTAATTTGTTTTGTAGGTAGACAATCAGGACCAGATTTAGGGGAGGGCATCCGGGGCTACAGCCCGGGGCCTCTAAAAAAGAGATCCTCCACAACAGACTTCGGAAAAAAAATCTTTCAAATTCCGATGAGTAAACTAGTAATTCACTTTTTTTATTTGTAAATTTGGGGCCAGGGAGAATGTTGCCCCAAGGCCTCCTTTAAATCCAGCCCTGTATACAATTTACAATAATCTTAATCTTAATATATATCTTAATATATTATATAAAATGCTAATGTTCGTACGTGTGTCCACGGTTTTTTCTATCATACGCTACTTTGATCAACTTCCTCTTGAGATGGCAAATGGGTGTTTCTTCGAAAGGCCGGCCTGACACGTTTTTCGCTGAAGAACTAATCAAAATGATTTGCAATTGGAACGTAATTTTTAGGTTTTATTAGAAAGGTTCTTGTCCATCGAGGCCTTATCATAAAATGTCAATAAATTAGTACAAATCTGAATAATATTTGCAGAAAACAGTAAAAACTAATTAGGCTGGCGCGTCCAAACGTCGAATTTTGTGGAATATCAGTTTTTTTCTGAGATAAATAACAAGAATAATTTAAATTTAATATATTGTAGTGATTTTCAAATGTATATTTCTCAATGTTTTATAGCCGAAATCCAAAAACAAACATCAGTTTCGTAATTATAAAACATATAAAATTGTCCACGACTTACTTCATAATTTGTCTGGCACACTATGTTCATTGAATACATTCATCGATCTATCGAATATTCCGGAGTGATGTAGCGAATTGTGATTGGTCGCGTCAGTCTGCATCGAGCCACCGTACAGTGAGGACGTGTCCACGCTAGTTTTCGCGACAAAATACGACGAAACGGTGTCGTCTGGCAATTGTAAGTTAAGTAGCATAATTAATATGCCTTAATTTGTGAACGCCGTATTTCTGATTAGTATTTATGACTTAATGTAAATCTTTTGTTTGTTTGTTTTATACTTTTTATGTTCATATTTGTACTATTATATTTAATAATTAGAGTACAGTATCACATTAACCACGAATTTCTCATTAGTCTGGTAATCATTCATCTGAATTCATCTGGCGTGGGTAGACCAGATGAATTTGAAATTGACAGTAAAATTAGGAATCAACAAATGCCCTGATGGCAAGCAGTGAGTTATTAAATATTAAAACAAGTTCCGGATGCTCTAGACGATGTTAATGATTATTTTGTCTCCATTGGACAAGTCCTAGCTAAAAACATTTTAGGAAATATTAACAAAACAGAATTAGAACTCTCCCTTCAAGCCAAAGCTCCAATAGGTATTGCCAATTCTTTTATACTTTACGCAACAGATCCATATGAAGTTATGGCGACACTTTCATGCTTGAAAAGATCAAGCACACCAGGCTTTGACAACATATTAACTTCTGTCTTGCAAGATCACCAACATCTTCTGGCCGAGCCTATTGCACATCTATGTAACCTGTGTTTTTCACATGGACTGTTTCCCGATATATTCAAAAGCGCTGTTGTTTCTCCCATTTATAAAGCAGGTGACAAGTCATTACCAACAAATTATAGACCAATTGCACTTCTTAGTGTATTATCAAAAATAATAGAGAAACTAGCCAACAAAAGGCTTATAAAATATCTTGAGAACAACAACCTACTGGACCCTAAACAATTTGGCTTTCGAAACGGCAGGTCAACAGAGGATGCGGTTTTGCGAGTGACATCATTAGTGACTTCGTTCTTGGACTGGGGCGAGAAATGCATTGGTGTATTTCTCGATATGCAAAAAGCCTTTGACACTGTCTCAATTCCAATATTATTAACGAGGCTTGAGAACCTGGGAATAAGAGGAATTGCACTTCAGTGGTTCCAGGATTACCTCACTAATCGAAGGCAAATAGTGAGAATTGACAACCAAACTAGCAACAGCAAAAATTGTCTATTTGGAGTACCGCAGGGCAGTACTCTGGGACCTACACTCTTTCTTATTTATGTGAACGATTTGTGCAAACTTTTTCTATCAAATGGAGAACTAACCATGTTCGCGGACGACACTGTGATACTATTTCACAATAATCATGGCAAAAGGTTTTAGAAATAGCTGAGTTGGGACTTCGATCGGTTAGTACTTGGATGGAAAACAATTTGCTCACACTCAATACAAGTAAAACTAACTTTATGTGCTTTAGCAAAACTGGCGATTCCCACCCTTCGGGAATTCCTTACGTAAAAATACACATTTTTCCGTGTAATAGATCCAGTACAACTTCTCATATCTGCGATTGTCCTAACATCACAATGGCAACTAGCACAAAATATCTGGGCATAATCATCGATGATAAAATGAACTGGAAAGATCATATACAACACTTGACTACGAGATTCAGAAGACTTATTAAAGTCTTTAAGACTCTAAGGAATATCGGCAATCACCAGTTTGTAATACAGATATATCGATCATTAGCTGACTGCATTATTACCTATTGCATTACGTCGTGGGGTGGAGCAGCTAAGACGCATCTAATTATAGCGGAGCAAGCTCAGAGAGCTTTAATTAAAGCATCTCTAAACCTATCCCTTGACTACTCAACGACAGCACTTTTTAAAAAAGCACAGGTGTTTAGTCTACGAAAGCTATTCGTTTTCCAATGTATACGCCGCTACCATCGTAAGGAATTCCCTACTTTGCCTAACTCACACAATACTAGAGACATATTTATTCCAACTCCTGCTCTCAAAACGAAATTTGCCCGACGGCACTATACGTTCTTGGCTCCTCATTTATATAGACAGCTTAATAAATCTATAAAAAACGTATATAAATTTAATAACTTTGTTGTAAAAAGGATAATCTGGGAGTAGCTTTTAGAGCTAGATTATGATTCTGTTGAAAATTTTTTAAATTATCATTGTTAATATATTAGAATATTGTATAACTGTTATAATTTTCTTATTATAATGCTATATATAGGTAAATTTTCAATAGTTGTATAATGATTTGATGTTTTTTTTTCTCTTAATTATTTTTTTCTTGTATTTACATATATTTTTAATCAACTTTAAAATTGTAATTTTCTATAGACAATAATAATATAAATTTTATTTTTTGTAATTTATTAATTTATTGCTTTAGTTTAAAATGTTATAAGATTATGTTATAAGAAATGTGTTTCCGATTTTGTATTTTTATAGCATTTAAGAAGTTACTGATGAAATTGAGAAGGCACAGACTCCTGTAACACAGTTTTAAACTAGATCAGGAGTCTGGGTTTAAATTGTTTTATGTAAAAATAGCAGTACTTAATAAAGATGATTATTATTATTAATAATAATAATATATATATATAATATATATAAATCTGGATGACGAATTAAGGTAGCAAGTGCAATCTTTTTGTACAGTCAGTGAGTGTTTGCGTCATGACATATCTGCGGTATGGGCTCACATTATTATTTAATTTTTTTATTATCATAAATGGTGCAACTAATCATCCAAAAAGCCAAAAACTAATAGTGTCAATGATTATTGTTGAAAAATTGTTTAATTTTATAATAAAGTTTAGTGAAAATCTAATAATATCTCATTTAACTGCATGGTACTAATTAATATGTTTAAATAATCTCATTATTCTGCCATAATCATAATTCATCTGACCTAGCAATTCATCAGCATCTTTCAAATCATAAACCATTGCAAGTAAATCATGGCCTTCGATATATGTTCTTGTTCTGAGCGATCTAATACTATTTATTATATTATTTAGAATCAAATACAAAAAAACAAATGCGCCAGACCGATTAGCCAAAAACACTCACTATCGAAGAAACACCCAAATACCCCTTGGTCTCTAGGTGTGCATAAGGGAGTTTGGTCGGGGTGGGTGGAAGTGGGTGGTTGTGGGTGGCAAAAATGTGGAATAATATATATCTATCCTTTTCTAACTAATGTAATCTTCCGTAAAATTCTGAAAATCTCGGAAATGATCTAAAAAGTTCCAGAATGTGTGCAACTGATAAAATCAATCTAGAAAGTTCTAAAACTTCTGGAATGCTCTAGAAAGTTCCAACAAGCCGTGCAATTATTGTAATTGATCTAGAATATTTTAGAAAGTTTCTGGAAAGATCTAGAAAGTTCCAAAATGTGTGCAATCGCTTAAATTGATCCGAAATGATCTAGAAAATTCTAAAAATTTCTGAAAGGATCTAGAAAGTTTTAAAATGGTTTCAATTGTTGTAATCGATTTAGAATGTTTTAGAAAGCTTCTGGAAAGATCTAGAAAATTCCAAAAAAATCTAAAATGGTCTAGAAACTTCCAAGATAGACTTGAAGATACTTTACACCGTATGTTAAATGGTCGAATAAGTGTCTTATTATTTAAGATAGAAATCTAAAATATTTATCTACTTTAGAAAATGGATCCTTAAATATTTCTTATACCACTTAACATGCGATGTATTTTAACCCGAGCAACGCCGGGTTTCGCTGCTAGTTACTTATAAAATATGACAGATTGACGGATTCTTTTTGCAAGTTCCGTCGCGGTCGTTCATTTCAGAGACAGTAAATTTACTCGTACTTGTAAGTAGGCTGTAAAGGGGATATAGTACATATTTGATATTAATTTATTAAAGCATTTTTGACACCTTTTTATGTATAATAATACACCTTTTTGATAACTGACTACAAAAGTATAATACTGTATGCCACTGTGACATAGGTGACTATCATCAATTGTCACAAATGGCGTTTATAGAATTATTTATTGAAATACCTGGAGCAACTGATTTAACAATATGTTGAGAATTGTTAACAAAGTTTTGTCTCGCTATAACGCATCTTTTAAAATTCAATCTAGGGCTAAAGCAGATGAGATTCCGATATTTATTAACGGTAAATCAGTATGCGTTCCGAATTATTTCACGGTTATTCAAGCTTTACGTAAAGAGAAAGTTACTATTCCTTCTTTCTGTTATCATGACAGGCTTTCCATAGCTGGAAACTGCCGAATGTGTTTAGTTGAAATAGAAGGAATGTGGAAGCCACAAATAGCATGTGCTCTTCCAGTATTCAAAAACATAAAAGTATGGACGAATACACCGCTTACTTTAAGAGCCCAAGAAAGCGTATTAGAATTCATCCTGGTAGATCATCCACTTGACTGTCCTATTTGTGATCAAGGTGGCGAATGTGATTTACAAGATTTGTCTATGAAATTCGGGAATGATCGGACTAGGTTTACTGATATACATTTTGATGGAAAGCGAGCCGTTGAAGACAAGAATTTGGGGCCTCTTATACGCACAGAGATGACTCGATGTATACATTGTACCCGCTGTATTAGATTTGCGTCACAAGTTTGCGGCTTAGATGTTTTAGGAACTACTGGTCGTGGTTCTGATATGCTAGTAGGAACGTATGTTGATAAAATGTTTCTATCAGAGATGTCCGGAAATATTATAGACCTTTGTCCTGTTGGAGCTTTGACGGCTATTCCATACATGTTTAAAGCTAGACCATGGGAAATACGAAAAACTAATTCCATCGATGTTACTGATGCAACAGGAACTAATATTGTGATTAATCATAGGTTTAATAGAGTTGTGCGGGTTTTGCCTCGAGAACATGAAGAAATTAACCAAGAATGGCTTTCCGATAAGGGAAGGTGGTCTATTGATTCTTTAGAAATGCAAAGGTTAGTATCACCAATGTATCGCAATCAACAGTGTTTGGTACCAGTGGAATGGGACTGTGCTTTAAAATTGGCTTCTAGCACAATAAAAAATGTGAATCCTAATAAAATAAAGGCCATTGCTGGACCTTATTGTAATGTAGAGACTTTGGTTGTAGCAAAAGATTTTATTAATATTCTTGGTTGTGAAAATACGTACATTGAGCGGGACTTAGCTCATTTAAATGGTAATATTGATTTAAGAACTAGTTATTCATTAAATGTTAAAATGAATGAAATAGCAAAAGCAGATAAAATTCTTCTCATTGGTACGAACCCACGCTTTGAAGCTCCAATATTAAATACGTGGATACGATTAGCTTATACCCATAACGATTGCGATATCTTCTTACTTGGTCCTCAGTGTGATTTTAATTACCATGTTAACCACATCGGACAAGATATTAGTGCATTGTCAAAAGTCACTGAATTTTTTAAAGGTGCCAAAAATCCACTTATATTCATAGGAATAAATCAGTTGGAGACACCTAATGCTGGCCAGATAATGGATGCCGTATATAAGTTTGCAGCTAATTTTAAAGTTGATAGAGAATGGGGAATTGTGAACATTGTTACTCGAGAAGCTGGTTTTGCCGGTGCTCTTGAATCTGGATGGAAACCAGGGGCGTTAGGAGCCATCAAAACTATTTCTCCAAATCTTATTATATCTTTAGGAGCCGATGACATATTTTACAAATTTAAACCTTCTAATGAATTGAAAGTTCTATACATTGGGTTTCAAGGAGATAAAGGTTCGGAATGTGCAAATATTATTTTGCCAGGCAGTGCTTACACGGAGTCAGGTGGTACATTTTTAAATATGGAGTGTCGAAGTCAATTTGCATTGCCTGCAATAACACCACCTGGTAAAGCACGTTATGATTGGAAAATAATTCGGGCATTAGCAGAATATTCAGGAATTTGCTTATGTTATAGTGATACAGATACCTTATGCTGTAGATTAGCCCAAATAAGTCCAAATTTCGTTAACTTTGACATTTATCAACACAAACCATTTGCTGAATTGGTACCACGTCTAATTAAGCAAGGGCAAGGAGGTGGTGGGAATTTGAATGTACCTATGAAAGAACTTAAAGACTATTATTGTTCATGTATTTATACTTGTAATTCAAATACAATGAGACAGGCGGAAAAGGCTGCAAAAGACCATAAGAAATCTAGTTACGCTCAAATTTAACGAATGTAATAATTACAGCTTAGTTTCATTTATTTTCATCAAATAATACCTTTAAATAATATTGTTTAATTACACTGTTAATTTATTCAACTTTACATAATAAAATAGTTTTACATTTAAATGACGATATTTTATTGTGTTTCAAGCTTATGTAGGTATAGATTTTAAAAAAATATTATAATTTTCAAAAACTAGATAGATTATTCTCTTAAATAGAATTAATGAAAAAAACTCTCTATTATATCTTATATTAGAACTAAAGTGGTTCTTCATCCATCTATGATTTTTGACTGGAACGAAATATATCATGAATAGGTGACATCAGGAAATATATTCATGAATAAAACTAGTCCGAGTCTATTTTGTCTGTAAATACTTATATAATTTATCACCAGGTTCTTCTTAATAACATGGATAACTTAATGGAAGCTGAGAAGGATATTATGAAACACAGAAGACAACTGAGAGCAGCGAGGGTTGGCGATATCGTACGTCGAGGCTTGGCTGAATTGCAGTATAAACCCGAAATACTCAAATATTTGCAAATGCAATTAAAGTTAAATTCTAATGTTTAAATATTGTATTTAATTCCATCATGTTTAACAACTTCACTGTCCAATGAACTTTTGAAATAGGTTCATGGGTCACAGGTGACTCATATTTTGTTGCAACTTTGGGGTATATTTTTGCTATGAGCGTGGAATAATGTACTAATAAAAATTACATAAACATTTTAGAACAATGCAATAACCACCGATGTACGTGTGGTAATTGCAAATGTTGTTATATGGAAACAGTTAACTTCAGATAGATTTGCAACAGCTGAAGGTAACTGACATGGTTTTAAAGAAGTAATAAAAGATATTTGTACAAAAACACAATCAAATTTTATTAAATATTGTATTGTCTAACACGATCCCTTACCTAACATGTTTCACATCAATACCTTAATATGTTTACCGATAGTGTAGATAATAATAAATACAGATCAAATGTGAGAGGACAGAAGAAGCAATAACGGTGACATAAAACTAAAATGTACTTAATATTAAAATAGAAATATTTGATAATATCATTATGTATATTGTCATGAAGGAACAAGAAGTAGGTGAAAGTTTTACCCGTAATTAAGAACGAAATCGTATCCTTAAAGTATATTATAAAGAGAAAGAAATTAAGATAAATAAATTATAATTTATAAATGAATAATAAATAAGTCAAGAAAGAGCATTATTGAAAGTAGAAAAGTTGAAAGTTGAAGTCAAGAACACATTCACGTCATAAATAGTCATACACAATACATGGGCTTACATGCAAAATCTACAAAAAAGTTAAACATGAGTACGATCTCAAAATATTACGATTAATATTAGGGCTTAAAACTAGGAAATACTATACTTTTGTGCGACAAAGCTCGTGAGACTTTGTAAGCATCGGGATTTCAATGGACTAGAATATTATAGAAAATTGTCACATGAATTACGAAATAGGTACAATATTTATGACGAGTTTTAAAACACTGATATGTGGGATGATGTGTCACGTCTTACTTGGTCGCTAATGACTATAGCCCTAAGTCTCGGATTGCAATATAAATAATTGGTATAAAAATTAAATGCAACAGAACCTAAAATTATAATATTGAATATACTTCGATTAAAACTAAATGGAAATAATTTAAATATCTACGTAAGTATATCATATGACATTTTTATTATAAATTAATTTATTAATGAACTAAATACGAATATAATTTAGATATTTAACTGCTGTAAAATCCTAATTGAATCGATTTCGACCAAATCTAAGCTACAATGATAGCTACAGCTAATATTGTAATATTGTCAATCCGAAAAGCCCGAACAATAATGCGACTAATTTTGCTAGGATATAGCAAAACCGTTCTAAAGCGTTTTCATAAACATTTTAAAAACATGGAAGCACTCTCGCGGACAGACTGTTTGCAGAAAGAATGTTTGTTTGTTTGATTTTAAAAATGTTGTAAATTTATGCATAGGATAAAATATGTCTACTAATTTGGTAGTAGTGATAAATATTTTGATATGATTCGGTACTGAGGGTGCTCCAAGTAACCGTTCTGGGACCACACATTTTCATTATATATAAACATGGAACAACTTTGATTTCAGCAAACAAATAACAAACACTACACTAGTATTTAACAAAAACAATTTTTTAGTGCTTAAATAATAATTAACAAAAATGAAAACATCTTTATTAACAGTAAAATAAAATTACTGAGATCTGAGATACATCTGCCTAAAATATTTCCGCTGGCTTACACTTTGGTGATTGTCTTCATTCTACGGCTTCTTAGACACCTGAGGAGTAACATATGTAATTATAATATATATTTACTTATGCTACTTCAAATACAATTTTCTGGGAATAAATCTAAAAAAAAGAAAATCGCTATATAATACAAATTGGCTGCTTGTATGCTTTCGATTATTGCACTAGTGACTAGAGTGACTAGACAATCTGCTCTATTTGCAGTTGTTTCTAAGTCTGGTTGTCTTTTATCATCCATCTTTTCAAATCTCCCTAACCAGAAAAACAATATTAAATAATTGTAAATTTCATTCATAATAAATTTTACCTTAGAAGTCCACGATAAAGCATAAATATTCCGTAAAGGCTCAGAATAATGGTAGCCGTCCACACTACCGCCAGTAATGAGGTGCTGCCCTCTGTTGGTAATAATATTTTTATCTTATTTTAGAAAGAATATAAGAGTAAGATAAAACATTTCAAGAGTAAGCTAAGGACAGAGTGGTGGATTTAGCAAACGTTTTTCGACAAAAGTTAAAAAACGTTTGACGGGCTCGTTGGCGCGTTCGGTAGAACACCTGCCGGTCGTGGGTTCGAATCCCACCGGGACTACATGTTTATAATTTTTTGTAAGCATGTTTTCCCCACGTCTGGCCACTTTGGGCATTGATCGGGTGGGAGGAATATCGAAATTTCGACCAGGTAACGAACCACCGCGCGTTTCGGTTTCAGTCTATGGATTTCCGAATGCTCGAAGTAAAAAGTAGGTCGACAGCGTATCATTGACTGATGATCTGTGGCTGAGGTATTTAACATAAAAAAAAGACTGACAGATCTATTACTTTAATTAAGAGTTAAAGCTTAATTATACCGATATAGCCATCGTGATAGACGTCATGCTCCTTCTGCACCCAGGCGCGGCGCGGTTTCTCCTCGCGCGGCTCTATGGCAAGCAGGTCGGGAATCTCATCCGCGTCGCCGCTGCAGTTCGCCCACTCGATGGTTACGTATCTGGCAGTATATTCAATTCAAAGTTGGCTGAAGCAGTTTTTATAATAGCATTTCAAATTTCGAACCAATAAGACTTAGAACTTTCAAGATAATCCCTATTCATTCCTTAAAGGTCAGCATATGCAATCCCTCTGGTGTTGTAGACGTCCATGGGCGTCAGAATCTTACCATCAGTTGAGTCGTCAGTTCGTTGGCCCTTTTCTACAACTAATTGCAGAAAATAGTAATTTCTGAATTTATTAACTTATTTGCCATACTTCGAAAATTTTACTTAAAAACTTTTTTGCTACGCTTTTAAATTAAATCTTTGAGCGTCTTCTAAAAGTAAGTAGATATTTTTAATGGCTTGCGATTATACCTTGAAGACGTTCTGCAAGCTCGTCGCGGTGGCACTAGTAGCTGTCGTGTGCGAGACCGTGCCCCACCGCGGCACGGGCCCCAGGAGCCCCAGGGCCCCGGCTGTCCTAACTCAGATTCGTTGCAACCACACTCTACTTCACATAGTTCATCCTCCTGTTTCATTACATGAATAATATAGTATGTTAAGCTTAAATGAATAAGTTTTATTTTTTAAATTAAGTTTATAATCAAAACTATTACGTATACGACGCTGACGGTCCAGGCGATAAGTTTTTATTATTATATAATATAATAACCTCGTACCTAACGTGTAAATAGCGAGTGAGCAAAGGTTTTAGCAGGTTGTGGGCTAAAACTTATAGGCTCGTTTCTTGAAACCAAGGTCGTAATCGAAAATGTTAACTGTCAATTTATTTAAGAGAATAATGTGTACCTGATGATGCAACGGTGGAGCTACAATACGCCCGGGAAGCGCGATAGAACAACGCCAAGGGTCGAGGTAAGCGTCAGTAAGCTCGTCCGTGACGCTAGTGAGTTCGCAGCGAGCATGCGACACCCGCACTCCCCACCCGCACGCGCCCTCGGCTTCCTCCCCGGATGACGTCTGGAAAAGGTCAATATCATAAGTGAATTCTCAGGTCATCTAGTGCAGGCACTATTTCAATGATCATATTTCTTGATAAATTCAAATATTATAATTTTATTCAAGTAAACTTTTACAAGTATTTGTAAATCGTAAAAATTTAAAGCTACCGTCGTTTCGGATTGTTGCTCTAACTGGAAAGAGCCGACAAGAAACTTGTAACATAGTCTCTTGAAATTTCGATATATTTAAATAACTATTTTGTATAACAATAATGGAAGTGTCCCACCAAGCTACAGTAATTCATGCGATATTATCTTCCAGATATTAACTGTGTAATATATTTTTTTACTTACTACTTTAGACAAAGGATTTCAGGGATTTTAGTATCAAAACATATACATTGCTCTTTAAACGAATTTGGACCTTTTTTAAGACAAACAGTAGGCAAGCCAAGTTTATTTTTGTATTATGACTATATCTTTCTACCTTTACTTACTGTACTTTGTACAAACATAATTAAATTGTTCTTAAATATTAAAAAAAAACCATTTTATTTGGAAAATAATTTGGGGCCTTCACTATATTGTTGCCCCAAGGCCTCCACACCTCTAAATCCGGCCCTGAGAGATATTGTGAACCATAATTCATCGAAAGTACCTGCACATGGCAACCCAACAGTGGTCTAGCAACGAGTCTCAAGCAGGGTTCCCGCGGACACGGCGCGCGCTGTTCTGTGGGTGGACAGGCTCGCCCTGGCCACACAGCCGAACTCAGGTGTTGCCTGAAATATTCACATGAATAATTAAACAATAAATATATTTTCTGGGGTCGTTCATAGGGGGTGGTAAATTTGTCTACGTGAGACTATTTCAACCGTGCCTATATAAGACGCAACACCCTATTGAGTCTTCGCCCGGTCGTGTATGTTCTTCTAATTTCCCTATCCTTTCCCATACAACATTCAACGTCGAATCTCCATCACATCTTGCTACGAGTTAGCTATCACGACATTTAGATATGTAGATAAAAGAGAAGGTTGCTCTTGTGTGGCATTTTTTTGTTGCGCTTGACACTGACCGATGCTACAGTGACGTCAACTGTATAGTCCAAGAAGCCACTGAAAGATTTCTACCCGAATCTTACGGACTTACGTACAAATTAGATACGATTCAATGGCGAATGTATTGGTGAACCCTATCACCAGATATGATAAACCCTGAATCTTGACCGAAGGGTTGATAAAAAGGCCAATGCCAAGATCAAAATCAATCGGAAGTTCCGACCTTTCGGAACCGGAATCGAAGCTCTGTAACATCCCTGCCTGGTAGGTTAGTTCTAGTACCTAGTTCGTCGCATGTGCCTTGTGGTAGAGGCGTCCCCGCAGGAGCAAGCCGTGCTATCCCAGGCGCTCCACTCGCCCACCTCGCAGTCCACGCCGCACGGCACGTAGCACCACGACTCGCGAGCTTCGGTGGCTGTTGCGTTCTGAAATTGTGGTAGTTGTTAGCGAAAAAATCTTTTTTATACAATACTAGCAACGCGCCCCGGCTTCACATGGGTGCAATGTACTATGCACAAATAGCCTATGTTACTCGCTGATAATGTAGCTTTCTACTGGTAAAAGAATTTTTAAAATCGATCCAGTAGTTTTTGAGTTATAAATGGTGTAACGAACACGACTTTGTTTTATATACATATTATATAGATTATTTATTTTTATATAGATTGTTTTATATACATTATAGGTTTTGCATAAGAATTCTAGACACGTACAGGGCAGAAGGTGTCGTTCACGAACATTCCGTCACTTCGAAGACAACGCACCGCTCTCCTTTTAATGCCTTCGCCACAGGGTGAACCTCCTGCAAGAAAATAACTGTAAGGTCTTCTTTTCATTATAATAATAGTAATATAATAATTATGGTGATTAAAGATTTCAGCAAGAACATATACAACATATTTCTAGCAAAGTATTTTGAATGAGACCATTGTACGGGTCAAAATATTATATTTATATTATTATAGGAATCATGTAGAGCTTTTGGAAATATACAGTTAAGGAAAAAAATCTTACACGTTATGGTTCAATTCACTTCATAACACCTGATATTGATGATGACTGAAGTATAGATATAGGAGCCCATGCTGGCTGCCATGGACGATACATTGATGCTAGTTCCAACAAGTAAATGTAGAGATGCTAGTCATAAGTTTTTCGGATACGAGTTTACCTAGGGGCTGGCAATCGTCCCACGGCGCAGTGTGCCACGAGTAGTTGAGCGGGTCGCACGGTTCGGCTGCCACCAGCGGGGAGCAGCGCATGCCGCCAGCCTGAGCGGGGCGGAGTACCACGCGCGTGCGGTCGCGACGACCTCCCCATCTTGTCTGATAATTATATTAATATATTTTCAAATGCATCATTAATAATGAAAATAGGTAGATTACAAAATAAACAAAAAGCCCATGGATCAAATCAAATAAAACTCTAGGTTATGGCTGAGCGTAATAACAGCTACCATCGTGAATAAGCTTTGGCTACCTAGTCCATTTACATAATACTATATCAATGACATGTGTAATTTGTTTCTTTGTTACAAAACAACACATAAACTAGGGAAACGAAATCCTAATAAATAACAATAATGCTCTCAATATAAACTCAGTACTCAATAAAAGTACAAGTTATATTTAACAGCCACATAGCTATTACTGTAGTAAATAATTAGAATTATTATTAATTAATATGTAACATAAATATCTTTAATATATTTTTAATACATATTTTGTTATCTTTTTATATCTTGTAAAATATGGATCAACATTTATCTGAGTTAAATAAATTATGATTATAACAGATTACTACGTTTTCGTAAACTTCTCCGCGACAAATGCTACGCTAATCCCATCAATCTAGTCTTAGTTTTATATCTTTTCTTTTTAAGTTTTATATTATCATAGTAATATTATACGTTTATTTACCTTTCAATGAATAGTTTGTCAACACTGCTTGCACTAACAATGAATTAAATTCTTTGTTGTAAGTTAATGTATTGTTATGTGTGTTTGTGTTGCTGAATAATATACAAAATATAGGAGTAAAAAAGTACGTGTTTAGCGCTATTTTAGTTAGTGTACTCACCATCTCACAAGGGCTCCACTCAGACCACGGGCTGAGGACGCAGTCCGCCGGACAGGGCATGTGGCAGTCGGACACTCGGTCCGGGCCGAGCCCATCCCCAGACGCCTCACACACCGAGTCCTCTAATTCATTGCCTTCACCGTCGATACACCTGGGAAACAATGTATTTTATATCTCTGAATTGAATCGAATTCAGTAGGAGAGGGAAAAAGCGAGCGATAAGGCCGGTTGTTGCACTCTTTTTTATTTTAGTTATTTAAAAGATATTTCTGTATTTTATTGTGTTGTATTAAAAATAATGCTTATTAAACCAGTAAAAAAAATCAGGACGCTTTTTGGGAAAAGTGAGTATTGTAAATATTTTCCGTTATATGGCGTGGCAATAACTTACCATCAGGTTAACCGCCAGCATCCTATTCTATAAGGAAGGTTTCAAGGTCAACTTACGTGACGTCTCGCTTGACGAACGACGGTCCACATAGCGTGCGGTCGGGGGTACAAACGTCCCACTCGCCCACTCGCCAACGCGGTTCTACCTCAGTGCACGTGGCACGTTGAAGCGTGGCACCACATTGGCGACCGCCCGCTGAGCCTTCTTCTAATACCTCTCTGTGTAAATTAATAAATTATAATATTACTAGCGACCCGACCCGGCTTCGCACGGGTCTAGATTTTTTGACAAAAAAAGCAGGGGTTGGTAATAGATGAGTGAAAATATAGGGTTGTATGGATATTTTAATGCCACATAATAAAAAAATAAAAAAAATATCCAAAAAAATTTTTTGGGACGGACACCCCTTATCACTTAGTGGTTTGAAAGATAGATAGTAGCCGATTCTCAGACTTACTGAATATGCATAAAAAAATCATAAGAATCGGTATCGGTCGAGCCGTTTCGGAGGAGTATGGTAGGAACTAACATTGTGACACGAGAATTTTATATATTAGAAGAAGATGTGTAAATATATATATTGTATATATATATAATAATAATTAATAAAGTTTTAATTGTGCAACTTAGTCTATTACTCTTATACATTAATAATCATACCTAGTACGATATCGGAAAGCAGCTTTAGAGCCGGGTTCGGAGGCGCAGGGGCCCCACGCAGCCCAGGGCCCCACGGTACAGTCGCGTGCGCACCGCACGGTGCAAGTTCCACGTAGGAGTGATGCGAACTCAGTGTCGTATGTGAATCCGTCTGTTGACGCTTCGCGTACACGACGGGGACCTAAACCGATTTAATATATTTTATTAAATAAGAATACTGAATTATTTAACTATATACCCAATTTAATACAGGAATATGTTAATTCAAAGTTTAAACTAGACATGGGTGATCACTGGTCAAACATGATATCAGTTCTATTCAATAATCACAGATGAAAATATCTGTTCTTAAATAACAGTCTGTTTTTAACACAGATACTAAAGGAATTACGGATAATACGATCAAAAGGAGCAACTTTTCAATGTGATTTCCTTCCTGTGAAATGTCCAATTGTATTTCGTTGGATAATAAATACTAGGTGTATCTTGTTTTATCAAGTGACAATTATATATGTTCAAATGAGACAGGTAACAATCACAGTTGTTTTGTATTGGCTTGACCATTTTAGATATTTTCAATAACAGATATTTCATAATCGCAGGAACAACTGTTATCTGTTATCGTTGAATACCTGTGATTAATATATGTTATGATAAATACGCCTCCCTCCTAGTTTAAACGATATAAACATGATAAATGAGAATCTCCTTCAACATCATTATCGTTTGTGTATTCGGCTACGATTTTATTTTTTTTAAGAAGAAGATATCAGGGTGGAAATTATTTATCATAACTTAATTACCTGTAAGTGGATGGAACTTTTTACAGACATCCATCGGAACATCGCGACCTCCGACCATACAACGAGCGGCTCGCAACGATCTTCCTTCCCCACATTCCAGTCTAGAATTATATTATATTTTAGGAAATACGTCTATAAAATAATATTTACATTTTAAGAGGAGATATCAAAAATTGAATACCCAGCAGGAAGAATGCAATCTGAATCGGCCGGTAGTAGTTCCAGAGTAACGTTCTTGCATACACACGAGGGGACATCCGGGTCTGATGTGTCTAAGTACCTGTAGAGAGATATAACAATGCCTTTGTAATAAAATTACTTTTAGATAGTATCAAAATTATGATTATTGCCATATTAGTAACGTTATATTTTTGACGACCTAACCGCAGAATACTGAAACGATAATCAAAATTTGAGGGCTTCTTAAAATGTTTCTATCTTTCATTTTACCTTCGTAATGAAAGAGTTAGAGATACTTTTAAGTAAACCTTAATATTGATTAGCGTTCGAGAATTCGGCTGTAAAATATTCAAACTAACTTGAGCGGGTTCCGGCAGACGGTGTGACAATCTAGCGGCGCGAGAGAGTCGCAGCTCACGCGGCACGCCGCTACACTCGGCGGAACGCTTTCGCCTGCGCACGCGCCGGCTTCCACGCGGTGCGATTCTGATCCACACCAAATACCTAAAGAAATATTAAAAGACGAAATTATTGAAATGAAATGAAATGATATAGGTATTTGTGACAAACGAAAAAACAAAAAGACAGGAAGACAAATTACAAACGAGTGTCACAAGAACGGCCCCAGCATTTTGCTAGCTGTAAACAACCAGCGCTGATCTTCCGTTGAGACCTCTTAGTTTCGTTATGCTTTAGTTATTACCTCTGCCAAATAAAAGAAAAAAAGCGACAATAATTTAAAAGAAGAGTCATAGATTATTTGGAAGTAATTGCTGATTTAGATAAAATACCACCTTCTGTACACTCTAACGCTATAATGATTCATAATTTAAGTTCTTTTTTAAATTGTATGCAATCAAATACTTTCTTACTTAGGTACTCAATCATACTCGAAATTTTCCTATAGGTACTACATTTTTTATGAAAATTGCATGTACAATATATAAGATGTCCTAATTTAAAAAATATTATTTCATAAATGTTTCTGATACAAGACTTACTTCTAACTCGATATCCAATACCACATCGTTGTGCGGGAGGCAGGCGACAAGTGCTCCACTCGCCGGTAATCCAGCTGGGGCTTCGGGCCCCACACGACCGAGGCACCGGACAGTCACGTGATTCTTGTAGAGGCCCGCAGTTGGGGCCTCCGTGAACACGCCGCACTCGCACTTGTTTTCCGGGATCTTTTTTTTAAATAATACAATTACTGCATAAAAGTATTCTTTTATTGCCAAAATATGTGAATAACATATTGCGGTGATCAATAAAACCTTCTATCAAAGTTTTGTTTTATTATTTCTTATTAGTATGAGTTAGGTAATGTTATTTATAATATATCAGAAGGGTATAAATAGGTAGCGGTGTAGAAACGTATGGTAATCTCACCTTGAATATATTGAATATTTATAAAATCAATGAAAGAATTATCCGTATGATAACTTTTACTCTTTAAAATATTTTGAAGAAATGTTATTACATAATAACTACTTATTAGTTATTCTAATGTATAATAAGTAAAATTGTTACTAACCTACTAACAAATATGGACTCATATCTACGAGGGTGAATCAAAAAATTCTTGGAATCAATATTAAAAAATGCAAAGATTTAAATAATAATATTTTATTTTTCTACATAATCTCCCTCCAATGCAATGCATTTAGAATAACGCGTTTCTAACTTCCTTATTCCTTGTGAAAAAAAAATATTTTCTTGATTCTCGAAAAAGTCCTCTACGGCAGCTATAACCGCGTCATTATCGTGAAATTTTGTTCCACGAATTTCCTCTTTTAATTTTGGAAATAAGTGAAAATCACTTGGGGCTAAGTCCGGAGAATATGTTGGGTGGTCAAGAAGATTGAAGCCAGCACAGCGGATTGCGTTGAGCGCAACTTCCGATCGATGAGCAGGAGCGTTATCTTGAAGGAACAACACGCCCAACGACAGTTTTCCACGACGTTTTTCTTTAATCGCTTCACGCACTTTCGGGATTAAATTTGCATAATAGGGTCCAGTAATCGTCTGGCCTTTTGGCATGTAATCAATTAAAAGGATTCCTTCACTATCCCAGAACACAGAGGCCATAACTTTGCCAGCGGTAGGAGCAACTCGAAATTTCTTGATGGATGGAGAGGATGGTCGTTTCCAAGACATGCTTTGTCATTTAGTTTCAGGATCAAAATGGTGGACCCACGTTTCATCCATGGTGACAAGACGACGGCAAAAATTATCCGAATCACGCTGGAACATTTCGAGATTACGCTTGATTTAGGATCTCAGCTATATGTTTTATAGTCATTCTTCTGTCTTCCAAAACCAGATTCTCAACCTTTTTGACATTTTCTTCAGTAACGGAGGTTGAAGGCCGCCCAGAACGCGGGTCATCTTTACAGCTTGATCTACCTCTTTTAAATTCAGCCACCCAGTACGCAACCGTAGAATAGGGTACAGCATCACCCCCTAATGTCTGCTGAATGTCCAAAAAAATTTCCTTCGTAGACATTTTTTTCAAACTGAGATATTTTATCACCGCACGTAACTCACTTTTATCCATAATTTTGACTTTTTAGCAACTCGTTGCACAAAAAAATTTATTACATGCGAACGAACTGACAAAAACAAGTGACAGTCTGCATAAATATAGAGTGATATACACTCTTTAATTTGAATATCGAACTTGATCCAAAAAGGTTTCATATATATGCACTTCTAAGAACTTTTTGATTCACCCTGGTATATCTCTACTAATACTAATATACGAACAATATTATAAAGAGGAAAAAATTGTATTTTTATATGTTATGAATAAACCCAAAAACTACTGGACCGTTTTTAAAAAATCTTTCACCAATAGAAAGCTACATTATCAGCAAATAACATAGGCACCATAGGTACATCTAAATTGCACCGTAAAATAAAGGATTTATATTATTACCACATGTGTTAGGACAGGGTGACCAAGGCATCCAGGACTCCACCCGACATCCACGCTTACACCGGATGGTGCACGCGCGACGAGAAGCCGGACGTTTCAATGGAGCACAACTAATAAAACCATTATCAAATAATTGTCTAAAGGAATTAAACTATCGTATTAGTCAGTACTTGCAAAATACTTAATTGAGAGAATATTTTTTTTAATTTGACGGGCGTGTTGGCGCGTTCGGTTGATCACCTGCCGTGCTCATCGATGGGTCGTGGGTTGGAATCCCACTGCGACTATGTTTATAATTTTCTGTAAATATGTCTTCCCCACGTCTGGTAACTTCGGGCACTGAACGGGTGGGAGTCACTGAATATTTTTCTTAATTGTAAATGAACAGTCTTTTGTACCCGGCCCGACCAAAACCAATTTTTATTATTTTCCCCCGGGATTCGAACCCCGGACCTCCGATGCTAAATCGCTTATAACTAGACCACGGAGGAAGTCAATGTCATAGAACCAATATGCTTTTGATAAATTTGTTTCAAATACTTACAGAGCCTCTCTTACAACATCTGCATTATTCTGGACACACATAACATCTCGAGACATTTCTCCTTCTTCTATACATGGCTCTTCATCATCGCTTTGGTTGTAGACCTCACTATCCTATGAAATAATTGAATAAAGCTTACAAGCCTATAATGCGGTGTAGAAATCTATACATATAATAAAACTGTAAAGGTCAAATATCTGTACATAAAAAAAAATGCTTAAAACCAAGTCAGGGATGTAAGAAGATAGAGGGATAGAACGTATCCCTTTTTTTTTTCAATTTTTTTGTTTCTATGTCTGTTTGCTAATCTCCGAAACTGGTGGACTGATTTACATGAAATTCTACAAGGTGATACCTTATATCCTCGGTCACAGAACAGGGAAAAATAAGTAGAATTGCTAAGTAGGCGTGGTATGCGTGTCACTATTGAGTGATATTTTCCTTAACCCATCACAGTCGTGTCATAACACTGCGATGAGTCGGTCGTGTCATAAAATTACTTTTTTTCGTAAATATGCCGTACTGTTCTATTTTAGAGTGTAAGAATGATAGCAGAAGGAAAAGTCTTAGTAACGGAGGTGTTTCTAACCATCACTTAGTACAAATTTATATATTTTTTCAATAAATCTTAAAATTTTAATTGACCATAAATTTAATAGAAAAAAAAGCTAAAATCATCCTTATACCTTTCATATAAAGTTCAGTTTAGATCGTTTGTCATATCAAGTGTCAACGCTATTCTCGAATGTTCTATCGCTACTCACTTAGTAGTGATGTGTTAGGTCGAATGTTTTTATCGATATACAACGCGTCAGTAATAATTTTATAAAATATTAAAATTTATCATTTTTATTTTTAATAGCACGATAGTTAAATCGCAGTCCTAAAATAAATTATTAAAAAAATCGAAAGTGTTTTTATTTCTTGTTTGCCCGTTCTTCGAGTTGAAATTAACCAACGGAATGACCGAAATTTTTGAAGAAAAACTACTTCTCTTCCTTGCAAGAGAAAGTAGACCCTTTCCCAGACTAGTACACGAGGCGATTAAAATTAAAAAACACCTTAACATCAACAGAGAAGATGGTTTGAAACTTTCCAACACCTGGGATCTGATAATTAAAAATCTAAAACCCCAAGTCAAACATACTTAAAAACAAGGGAACATGGCATGTGAATATTGCCACGATAAAGAGAATTACAGTAAATACCAGTAACTCCGTTGGAATAGATAGCGTTAATATGGCAACTTTGTGATATTTCATCAGACAACTGTCATAGCTTTCAGTCTGCCCGTGACCACATTTGCTGAAAAAACGTCGGGATAAATAATATTTATAAATAATGAATCGCATTTTAACCCTTATAAAGTATTTTATTTAAATGTGTGATACTCGCGTTAATAAAATAGAATATTAATATAGCTTCTTAACTAGCAATCGTGTTTTCATTAAGTGATTTATACAAATGTGATTTATGATTCAGACTATTAGTAATACAGAACTGAAAATTAAAAAAGAATATTATACCTACAAGTACTTTTTCAATTCATTCTAAACCTAACTTATACCTTCTCGCAAAGGCGGATCTACAATTTGATTAGAAAAAATAAATAAAAATTGTATCAAAAATAAAATACCTTATTATTCGGTTTAACACCAGTTTAAAACGGCGCTATACTGCGGTATAATTTGATAATCATACAACATAGCACTTAAATCGTAAACAAAAATAATGTATCAAACATCGATAATGTTTTTAAACGTGTCCTACACTAGCCGGAAATGACGAAATTATTAAATTTATGACAAATTATGACACAGTTTTCGACTTTTTGAAGTGATGATTAAAATCATTATTGCGTGCATGAAGAATAACGACATCTATTATGGAGTAGAGGAATTATTTATTAGTTTGTTTCAATATTACAAAGTAACCGTTATCGCAAAATCCTAAGATATATTATCAATTGTAGGACCAGTGTGATTTATGTAGTTTTGAGTTAAATAAAAACAACCAATCGAAGAAAAATTGCAACTGTGTGCAGTATTAAATACTCCATTCATTTGTGTGAATTTGGCGACACTCGATCCGGTACAAATTATGACACATCGCACTTCTACTTACTTCTTCTGTTCTGTGTCCTCAGTCAACATCTTCGATACTTTTTATCCCGGAAAATTAAATAGTTCCCACATATAGGCCCACATATAGGTTTTGTTTCATCGAAATCGATTATCAAAAAGAAAAGTTATCATGTCATTTATATAAAAATATTTTTGTCATTTATATAACAATATTTTTGTATGTCAAATCTAATCTTATGAATCCAAATAAGTTACCGAGATGTGTTAAATAACAACTTACCAGTAAATCAGTATAGTTATTAGCAGGTATGTAGTCCTGTGTTCGTCTCTCACAGGGACCCCACGGTGTTGCCAGCCATGAATACGTACCACAGGCGTGAGTATTACAGGTTTCGTTTTGAATTAACAACTCTTGAGCGGGACATGCCCAGCCATCTACAAAAAAAAGTATTTTTGGTGTATCACACATTTTGACTAAGGTGAAGAATTTGTAGAAAACTTAAGATTTCAATTCACACAGAACACTATACGCTATGATGAGAGAGTTAGGTTAGGTCATGTAGAGGTAGAAGCTTGGCTCTTCGTAAGATCTGGTATTTTTTTTACAGTGCAAGATATGTATGTTACCTACTCGTCTTGGCGTTACTTTACATAAAAATGTTTTATTTTGGATTATTATTACTTTGACCTTACTTTGACCGCCTCCGTGGTTCAGTAGTAAGCGCGATGCGTTTAGCACCGGAGATCTCAGGTTCGAATCCCGGGGAAACTAGATTTAAAAGAAATGTTTCGGTCTGGCAGGGCACAGCAGGCTGATCTACCTACTTGCCTGTAAAGAAAAATGATCAGTGAAATAGACACAGAAATGGGTCTGCCCCATGCCCCTCTAGGGGACTCGGGGATTCACTTTTATAACTTACTAGGAGAAGCATGTGCCACAATGAATCTTCGTCTAGTACGTGTGGGCCTAGCGTGGCCAGGTGCGAGGCAGGGCGCTGAGCACGCGGACCAGGTACCCCACGATGTAACCACACAGTCTCCCGGACAGGCGATACGACAGCGTTCGGTACGCGCTGGGGCTCCGCTACCGCTGCACCACGCACGTTGTGCTTCTTTCTGAAAGTTAACAAGTACAGGGGGCCTAGCACGAACGACTATCGACAAAGTATTCGAATCGTCAAACTGTCAGTTGTATGAAGAATCATTTGAAATTTCATACAAATGACAGTTCGACGATACGAACACACTTTCGATACTTGTTCGTGCTCACCCCTCTGTTTCGACGGGCTCGTTGGCGCGTTCGGTAGAACACCTGCTGTGCGCATCGATGGGTCGTGGGTTCCCATCGGGACGACATATTTATATTTTTCTGTAAGTATGTTTTCCCCTTGTCTGGTAACTTCGGGCATTGAACGGGTGGGAGGAATATCGAAATTCCGACCGGATAACGAACCACCGTGCATAGATGGAAAAACCTTGAATTGTCCATTGCGCGTTTCGGGTTCAGTCTATGTATTTCCGAATGCTCGAAGTAAAATTAGATCGACAGCGCAACATTGACTGATGATCTGTGGCTGAAGTATCACCTACCAAACAAAAAAGAATCATCCAAATCCATAGCTTGCGGAGTTGTTGCGTAACAAACATACAAAAAAAGAGCAACATACAGACGAATTGAGAACCTCCTCCTTTAAAAGAAAAATAGAAGTAAAATACTCACACCATCGTGTCCGATACATCTTAATTCCCGATTACGCTTCCCTGGTCCACACGTGCTATGCTGTTGATTTAGTACACATGGACCCCACGGTAAGGCCTTCCACGATGCACATCGTGGGGTACTGCAAGTCCGCTTTTCTTCCAAAGGCGGACACGGGGCCCCACCGCCGGATGCCGCTGCGATTATACGACGACGACGCACACTGTAACCTGAAAAGATAATACAATTATTTATAATGTGAATCCTCAAGCCCCTACCTAAATACCTCTTGACTCTGTATAGTAAGCTCTAGATTTTTTACGATTTACGAACATTTTCATAAAAGTGAATTCCCGAGTCCTCTAGTTAGGTATGGGCAGACCCATTTCTGTGTCTGTTTCAGTAATCATTTTATTTACAGGCAAGGCCCAACCGAAACAATTAATATTTTTTAAATCTTGTTTTCTCGGGATTCGAATTGAGCCACAGAGGACTTATATTATTACATAATTAATACTGCTGTAAAAAGACTTCGAGATAATTGATTTTTTGTAAATGTTACTACTTTAAAATGTTACATTACTTGAAATACGAAATACAATAGTATGCTTAGATGATATTTTTAAATAATATTTCAGTCAAATAACCATCGTTTGGAATACTAGATTTTGTGCAGGCTGGTGTTTGCTATAAGTGCAGAACACAAAATAAAAAACCTTTGTTTTCGAGGTAAATGTATAATTTTTTTATAGAACATCGTCGTTGCGCCTGCCAAATTCCATATGTGCATTTTTGTATAGTTTTGGGAAACAACGAAAAACGTATTATTGATTCACATACGGAGTTTTTTTTAACGGTTAAAACACATATGGAATTAGTTAAACTCCTTTCCAGTTCGAATATCACAAAAAGCATTTTAGTAACACAGTAGAGAATAAAACAAAGATTATTTTTTGTGCAAAAACCGAAAATCAAAAAAATGCACATATGGAATTTGGCAGGCGCAACGACGACATAATATATTGTATTATAAGTAGGGATCAACGCAGGCCTAATTAATGAAAATGATTGTAGAACAGAATTTATTATGTTATATGACGTCATTACCACTTACCAGTGGTGGTAAGCTGTTGGACCGGATACAGAGGACAACCGTCAGTAGGTTGACAGGCTCCCCAATCACTCCACTCTCCCACTTCGCAGTCACGAGGACAAGGCACCTTAGGAAACATTATAAAAATAAGTAAAATACTACTCTTTAAGAAAATTTTTTTTGTTAGATATCGACAAAGGAGCATGAGGTTCACTTGATTGTAGATGATACTTCAGAAAATTATAAACATGTCCTATCGATGCGCACGATAGGTGTTCTAGGGTGTTTCTTCAATAGTGAGTGTTTTTGGCTAATCGGTCTGGCGCATTTGTTTTTTTGTATTTGATTGTAAATAATTCATTAAATAGTATTAGATCGCTCAGAACAAGAACATATATCGAAGGCCATGATTTACTTGCAATGGTTTATGATTTGAAAGATGCTGATGAATTGCTAGGTCAGATGAATTATGATTATGGCAGAATAATGAGATTATTTAAACATATTAATTAGTACCATGCAGTTAAATGAGACATTATTAGATTTTCACTAAACTTTATTATAAAATTAAACAATTTTACAACAATAATCATTGACACTATTAGTTTTTATCTTTTTGGATGATTAGTTGCACTATTTATGATAATAAAAAAATTAAATAATAATGTGAGCCCATACCGCAGATATGTCACGACGCAAACACTCACTAACTGTACAAAAAGATTGCACTTGCTGCCTTAATTCGTCATTCAAAAAAAAAAAAATAATAATAATCTTTATTAAGTACTGCTATTTTTACATAAAACAATTTAAACCCAGAATCCTGATCTAGTTTAAAACTGTGTTACAGGAGTCTGTGCCTTCTCAATTTTATCAGTAACTTCTTAAATGCTATAAAAATACAAAAACGGAAACACATTTCTTATAACATAATCTTATAACATTTTAAACTAAAGCAATAAATTAATAAATTACAAAAAATAAAATTTATATTATTATTGTCTATAGAAAATTACAATTTTAAATTTGATTAAAAATATATGTAAATACAAGAAAAAAATAATTAAGAGAAAAAAAAAACATATCAAATCATTATACAACTATTGAAAATTTACCTATATATAGCATTATAATAAGAAAATTATAACAGTTATACAATTTTCTAATATATTAACAATGATAATTTAATAAATTTTCAACAGAATCATAATCTAGCTCTAAAAGCTACTCCCAGATTATCCTACAACAAAGTTATTAAATTTATATACGTTTTTTATAGATTTATTAAGCTGTCTATATAAATGAGGAGCCAAGAACGTATAGTACCGTTGGGCAAATTTCGTTTTGAGAGCAGGAGTTGGAATAAATATGTGTCTAGAATTGTGTGAATTAGGCAAAGTAGGAAATTCCTTACGATGGTAGCGGCGTATACATTGGAAAACGAATAGCTTTCGTAGACTAAACACCTGTGCTTTTTTAAAAAGTGCTGTCGTTGAGTAGTCAAGGGATAGGTTTAGAGATGCTTTAATTAAAGCTCTCTGAGCTTGCTCCGCTATAATTAGATGCGTCTTAGCTGCTCCACCCCACGACGTAATGCAATAGGTAATAATGCATTCAGCTAATGATCGATATACATATCTGTATTACAAACTGGTGATTGCCGATATTCCTTAGTCTTAAAGAATTTAATAAGTCTTCTGAGTCTCGTAGTCAAGTGTTTTTTATGATCTTTCGAGTTCATTTTATCATCGATGATTATGCCCAGATATTTTGTGCTAGTTGCCATTGTGATGTTAGGACAATCGCAGATATGAGAAGTTGTACTGGATCTATTACACGGAAAAATGTGTATTTTTACGTAAGGAATTCCCGAAAGGTGGGAATCGCCAGTTTTGCTAAAGCACATAAAGTTAGTTTTACTTGTATTGAGTGTGAGCAAATTGTTTTCCATCCAAGTACTAACCGATCGAAGTCCCAACTCAGCTATTTCTAAAACCTTTTGCCATGATTGTTGTGAAATAGTATCACAGTGTCGTCCGCGAACATGGTTAGTTCTCCATTTGATAGAAAAAGTTTGCACAAATCGTTCACATAAATAAGAAAGAGTGTAGGTCCCAGAGTACTGCCTTGCGGTACTCCAAATAGACAATTTTTGCTGTTGCTAGTTTGGTTGTCAATTCTCACTATTTGCCTTCGATTAGTGAGGTAATCCTGGAACCACTTAAGTGCAATTCCTTTTATTCCCAGGTTCTCAAGCCTCGTTAATAATATTGGAATTGAGACAGTGTCAAAGGCTTTTTGCATATCGAGAAATACATCAATGCATTTCTCGCCCCAGTCCAAGAACGAAGTCACTAATGATGTCACTCGCAAAACCGCATCCTCTGTTGACCTGCCGTTTCGAAAGCCAAATTGTTTAGGGTCCAGTAGGTTGTTGTTCTCAAGATATTTTATAAGCCTTTTGTTGGCTAGTTTCTCTATTATTTTTGATAATACACTAAGAAGTGCAATTGGTCTATAATTTGTTGGTAATGACTTGTCACCTGCTTTATAAATGGGAGAAACAACAGCGCTTTTGAATATATCGGGAAACACTCCATGTGAAAAACACAGGTTACATAGACGTGCAATAGGCTCGGCCAGAAGATGTTGGTGATCTTGCAAGACAGAAGTTAATATGTTGTCAAAGCCTGGTGCGCTTGATCTTTTCAAGCATGAAAGTGTCGCCATTACTTCATATGGATCTGTTGCGTAAAGAAGAATTGGCAATACCTATTGGAGCTTTGGCTTGAAGGGAGAGTTCTAATTCTGTTTTGTTAATATTTCCTAAAATGTTTTTAGCTAGGACTTGTCCAATGGAGACAAAATAATCATTTTAATATTTAATAACTCACTGCTTGCCATCAGGGCATTTGTTGATTCCTAATTTTACTGTCAATTTCAAATTCATCTGGTCTACCCACGGCAGATGAATTCAGATGAATGATTACCAGACTAATGAGAAATTCGTGGTTAATGTGATAATGTGATACTGTACTCTAATTATTAAATATAATAGTACAAATATGAACATAAAAAGTATAAAACAAACAAACAAAAGATTAACATTAAGTCATAAATACTGATCAGAAATACGGCGTTCACAAATTAAGGCATATTAATTATGCTACTTAACTTACAATTGCCAGACGACACCGTTTCGTCGTATTTTGTCGCGAAAACTAGCGTGGACACGTTCTCACTGTACGGTGGCTCGACGCAGACTGACGCGACCAATCACAATTCGCTACATCACTCCGGAATATTCGATAGATCGATGAATGTATTCAATGAACATGGTGTGCCAGACAAATTATGAAGTAAGTCGTGGACAATTTTATATGTTTTATAATTACGAAACTGATGTTTGCTTTTGGATTTCGGCTATAAAACATTGAGAAATATACATTTGAAAATCACTACAATATATTAAATTTAAATTATTCTTGTTATTTATCTCAGAAAAAAACTGATATTCCACAAAATTCGACGTTTGGACGCGCCAGCCTAATTAGTTTTTACTGTTTTCTGCAAATATTATTCAGATTTGTACTAATTTATCGACATTTTATGATAAGGCCTCGATGGACAAGAACCTTTCTAATAAAACCTAAAAATTACGTTCCAATTGCAAATCATTTTGATTAGTTCTTCAGCGAAAAACGTGTCAGGCCGGCCTTTCGAAGAAACACCCTCTACCGAACGCGCCAATAAGCCCGTCGATTATTCCCGATGATTATATATTATTGTAAATGTCCCCTGGTACATAAGGAATATCGACCTCCACAGAGATCTCAAGGTGGAGCTTGTCTCGACTATGATTAACAAAATTTCCGAAGCTAGAAGTTCTACCATCATGTGAAAAATGCGGCCAAAAGCTATGACGAGAGATAATGTTAGGTGAGGGTTTGTAAAGCTTGACTCTTCAGAAGATCTCATAACTTTTTTATAGTGCAAGCAATTTGTACTTATTATTTAAACGTATTACGTAAATTGTTGTTGATTGGATTAATTATTCTAAAAGTATCGATGTATGAGGTCTTACTAACCTCACAAGGCTGAACAAGAGTGGGCATGGTGGTATGCGCGCACTGCGCGGGGTGCAGCGTGCGTCCGTCCGCGCGGATGCAAGTCGCCTCGCGCCGCTGCACTCCGCCACCACAACTTGCGTCCATGGCTTTGTCACTTTCATCAGACTCATCATCTTCATCGTAGATAGCGTCATCATCATCAGCATCGTCGTCTTCATCGTTTTCTAGTTTTACAAAATTACGTTACACATACAAGCTGTGTACTTGCAATGTTACCTAATAAATATTTAATTTAAAAGAATGATAGTCGCAACAGCAACCAAATTTTATTTTAATATTCTTATGACAAAATAAAGAAATTCAACAATCATTAATTAATTAATGTATTATTTTTAATTTGTATGCAACCTTAGATACTTACACGATAAAAACAAAGATACAGGGAAAAGAAAGATTCAAAGTACAATTTCGGGATTATTCAATTTTACAAATCGCATAAGAGCTAAAATACACGAGCTTGGAAAATAAGATTTTTTTATGATTGTGATAATGCTTACGGGGTGCGGGCGTGGCGGATAGTTCTATAGCAACACGACAGGGTCCCCAGGGGCCTGGAGTCCAGTGAGCGGTAGCTTCCATCGCTGCGGGCCGAACCTCTTCTACCACGTCACACTCTTTGCCTCCACCTGCATGATAATCATTTATAAATTATATCAATTACCGTTTTAGAAGGATATATCTTAAAATATTTCGCCGCCTGTTTTTCCATATACGAGTATGTTTCCAATGAGGATACTCATAGTCTTTATTATAATAAAGTCATGAGTTCCCTATAAACATGTGTTTACATAAAAAACAGTTAAACTTTGACTCTCCTGACGTAACAACGTGCTATAGCTAATATTAACCAAGTATTGTCCGCTAGTCAAGAAACTTCTTCATAATTATTCGGATAACTTATGACTAGCAATATTATTCTTAATTTATTTTAAATTAAAATAAGTTTTGTATCACCTTGTGGCAGTCTCCGCAACCTCCTAGTGCGAACAAGTGAGCCATCTGGCCGCGGTCGCCATGGCAACCACTCGCCCAGCGAGCAGTTTTCACGCATCACGCACACTCGAGTTGCTCCTATATTCGAGACGGCAGCACCACAATACCTAAGAATAATAATAGTAAACTAATTATTCTTACTCTATCACTGTTCGAAGAAAAGTAAACCAGTTCAAACAAAGTAATAACACACAAGTTTATTTTAAATCTAGCGATCCGTCCCGGCTTCGCACGAATGCAATGTACACAAAAAATCAATAAAAAAAAGCCTATGTTACTCGCTAAAAATGTAGCTTTCTATTGGTGAAAGAATTTTTTAAATCGGTATAGTCGTTTTTAAGTTTATTCACAACATACAAAAATACAAATCTTTCCTCTTTATAATTTTAGTATACATTGAATCCATAATGTTACTCTCCAAATATGGACTGCTCAGATCTTTTAGTTCGCTATTTCACGACTGAAATGAATTAATTTTAACTAAAACAGAATAAACGGTGAGCGTACTAAAAAAAACATATAATGATAAGAACTGACTACAAGATGCGGATTTACTCTGACACTTAAGCACATAAAAATCTCTCTCTTTCTGTATCTCAATAACCATAGTATGGTAATTTTAAGCCGAGTATTTCAGAGGAAACGAGAGAAATTGACAACATGCGTGAAGCCAATAGAATAGCATAAAGTGGCAATCGATCAATACATTGTTAGCGACAGTATGACCCGGGTTAATCTCGTAAGAATTCAAGTCGCGAACCAAGCTGATCTACAGAGCTCTTCTTTCAAGATGAATATTGGATTTAGTTCGTGCATACTGATGTTGGTTTTGCCGGTGAAGCACTTACAGCGCGCTGTCTAGATATTTATTTTGTAAAATCTACGTTATACTTGTAAAGCTGATTCATGTTTAAGATGTAAAACATACTTTCTGTGAAAGTATATAGTAAAATAGAATATAATTTTAAATTAATTTTCAAGTTTTTCTTAATTATACAAAGATTTCGATGTGGTTTTCATCGACATATTTTTTTTCATAAGCTTGCATATTATATACAATATTAAAGGCCGGTAACGCATCTGCAAGTCTTCTGGTGTTTCGGATGTTCATAGGTGGCGGTGTTTACTTTCCATCAGCTGGCCTAGTAGGTATGACAACCACGACAAAATGTTGTCGACCGTTTTCTCGTGTTTTAATCGATTATTATCATTTTATGTCTTCCAGGTCTAACATGACACTTACACTTAAAACTCGACTTCTAATGTCAAAAATAGAGATATTTATCGATAGTGATATCTTGCCTATCAAAATTGTCGATGTCGAGATATAATATATCGAGATATCTTATATCTTAGTTTGTCTTCTCTCGTCCGCGAAATATCTCTTGATGGTCATGCTATGCGGACACGCGAGTATTATAAAAAAATAAACCAAATATTTATAAAAGTTTCATATGCTATTTTAGTTAAAAATAAATAATAGAGAGAAATAGACATTATAAAGTCAACGAACTTACATATTCTCGACAAACTGTCCATCCTTCCTTCGACACTGCACCTGTCTACGTTGTAGGCCGAGCCGTGGAGTATGTACCAGCGAATCTGACTCTATCCGTACATTATACCTATAAACAGTATTAAGATTTAGTTTATATGACTTTTAGCAGTAAAATATTATCATAAATTAGTATTATACTAATTCAAAATAATATTTCAAACGTATTTTCAAGTATATTCTCAGAAGAGCTTACAAGAAAACACCTTTTTACATACATTTGATAAACACGACGACCTGGTGCTGCTGCCGATCAGGCCCAAATACTGAAATGCCGCAAATATTACGAATTTGCGGCATTAGCATTTGAAACTTTGGGTCCTTGGTCGGCGCATACAAAAAATTTTGTGCAGGATTTGTCCGTGCGTAGCAATAAAGTTTTATTAGTAAATCATTGTGTTAAAATATAAAGCAGGCATGCGTCAAAGTTCGGGATTTAATTACAATTATTAGAATGGGAAAGTGTTACAGTCATACAGAAAATAAAGCTGTATGATGTTATTATACCTCAATAATGTTAAGTAGAAATATACTATGTCAATGGTAGAAATAATAAACACTATAATTTACTTTATACGCTAAGTAATTTACTTTGAGAAACTAAATATATCTACGTTCCTTCCGCACCGTTCCGTGTCTTCCGTTTCCGCTTTTCCTTTGTGCTTCAACTCAGTTATTAGATTCGTTTCACTTCAGTAATATGATATAATTTATGTAGTATATTAGTTATCTCTTTCAGTTGAATAATTATTTATTTAGATAGTTCTAAAATAATTTTCAAGCTGGTTAATGAAAAGGGATATCTGTACGATTTTATATTTTGCAAATAGGAGTTGAGAAATGGGATTTTTTGTTTCATAATTACCAGTTTTTGAACGTAATATAACTGTCACGCACCCCCCTAGAGACTCCCGAGATAGGCGGATGCCGAGGCGAAGTGATAGGGCGTAGCCCGCGTATCACCCCGCCACTGGTCTATGACGGTAGCCCTGATAAGGGCTGACCAGCTTTTATCTCGGTGCCTCGCACCGACAGTAATCAAAGGTTCAATACCCAAGCCCCGAAAGGGGCTAACCAGTTGATACTGCGGCGCTGGGGAGGTGGTGGCCTCGACTTAATTTGCCGGGACAGGTCGTATTCTAGTGCTGGTGCTGTCCGGCCCGCACACCCTGCTATGTGCCTGGATGTCCTGCCAGTGTTTTTGGGATAGGGGGATAAAGGTGAGGGTGAGGTGAGGGGGAAGGAAAAGGTTACTGGGAAACTTGGAAAATATAGGAAACTTGGAATTAATTAAAGAACTGGTCACTTTTAAACTTGAAGCCGTCTCAGATATCACTTGTTATTACTTGTTATTATTCGTATTTCGAATGCATAATTTAATATTGATGGTCGTAGCTCACCTGAATCGTGCAGTATACCGCGATGTGAACTACGACCGTTACAAACGTTTTCCCAAAATTTTACTGTTATTTTCGCTATCTGAGACTTCTTTTAAATTATTTATTTCCATAAAAACACAGTTATACATTTACATATTTTACATCATCTTATAGAGCATCGTAAGTACATCATATTAAAACCGTTATATGCTGGATTCGATACGGATTATATATCTTTAAATACCTTTAAAGGGGTTTTTTCACTCGCCTTTCTAGTGAAAATTACTGTTCACGAGCCTCTAATATTTATATCGTAATACTTATAAAAAACCTCTTATGTCTACTAATTAGTCCGTATCGAATCCCTTCTTTTACATGTTGTTAAAATACAATAAACATAGTACAACATACATAAAATTACGTTTAAAGTGCTAAGTCATAAAAATAATCAACATTTGGATTCCTACAAGATACATTAGTTTTTACTAGTTTAAATTACGTATTTACATTTATCAGATTTTTCTATAACATTTAAACATCAAAAACATGCAAAATCTATGAATTATCGATAATTATTAATTTTAGTCAATTATTTCGAAATAATGTTTCGTTCTGACAACTTGTTACACCCCAGCGTAGTAACATAGAAATTCGTAAATTTTGAGTTTTATTTTATTCTTTTAAACTGATAGCTTTTATATTGTTATCTTTATACATATATATTTTACGTTAAATTACTATTCAAAAATATCTATAAATGTCTAACTAAATCGCCGACGTGATATACTAAAATAAACGTTACTTATTGATTAATAAAAATATACGTATTGATATAAGGTGATAAAACCTAAGTCGCCGACATTCTCCCCTTCTGCGCAGCACCTTCTTCTTGTCGCGGCGACTCCGTTGCGGGAACCAGTAGCACGATCTTCGATGCCGGCCGTCGCAGCACGCCACCTCTCGTTGACACGTCGACTATCCGTGTTCTTCCGTCTGGCCCAGGGTAGGTCTTCTGGATTTTTCCTCGTGGCCAGGTGCATCGTGGGAGAGTGCGGTCTACAATGAGGACCACATCGCCCGGCTGCAGGTCGGATCCTGTTCGTCCGTCGATCTTGCGTGGTAGCAGCGTGGGCAGGTACTCGCGAAGCCATCTTCTCCACAGGTGGTCCGCCAGTTGCTGTACCGCCTTCCAGTCTTCTCTGCCGACAGGTCGCGTATCTGGAAAGTTACCGATGCGCGCAGCTCCGCAGGATCTACCAATTAAAAAGTGATTAGGAGTCAGCGCCTCTTCTTCAGCGTTGTCTGCGATGTTGGTGAGGGGTCTTGAGTTTACCATGTGCTCAGCTTCTAGTAGGAGTGTGGAGAGAACCTCTTCCCTCGGATGTCGGTCTTTAAGCGTAGCGTTTAATGCAGTTTTGATGGAGCTCACCATACGCTCCCATGCACCTCCCATGTTGGGCGCGCCGGGTGGAATGAACTTCCAGCGCACGCCAATCTTCTCTGCTTCGGTTGCGAGCTCGTCTTCTTCTAGGGTCTTGAGCGCTGCCTGCAGCTCCTTGTTAGCTCGTACGAAATTGGTGCCGTTATCTGAATAAATTACTTTAGGTGTACCTCTTCTCGCAGCGAATCTTCTTAGCGCCATGATGGTTGAGTCGGTTGTCAGGCTCGGCACTAGCTCCATGTGGACTGCCCTGGTTGTTAGGCAGGTGAACAGAGCGCCCCATCGTTTTTCTCTCCTTCTTCCCACGGTGACTGTGAGTGGCCCGAAATAGTCCACTCCTGTACAGGTGAAGGGATGCGCGCCATGTTGTAGTCTCTCGCGCGGTAGATCGCCCATCGGAGGTGGAGCAGGCTTGCCACGCATCGCCTTGCAGTGTTGACACTTCTGCTGGACGCTGCGCAGAACCGACCGGAGCCCGATCATCCAGTACCTTTGCCGGATCTCGTTCATCACCGTCGCTTGGTTGCCATGGTTGAATCGCTTATGGTAATCTGAAATCAGAAGTTTTCCTACATGGCTTCGTGCTTCTAGAATGATAGGTGCTAAGTAGTCGCTATGAATGCCCTTGATAGCGTTGGCTCGTCCTCTCAGTCGTAACAGCCCATCCTTTATCATAACGTCGAGCTTTTTAAGCTTGCTGGAGCCCTCGAGCGTCTTTGCTGCTTGTATCAAGGCTATGTCTCTGCTGAAACTATCAATTTGGCTCTGTCTCACCAGTAATTCTTCAGCGCGTTGTAGTTGTTCTTCATCGATTGGCATGAAGAACCGTGATTTCCTCTTCGTCTTGATTCTGGCTTCGCCGTCGCCTCCTTTCTTTCTACAGAGACTGATAAATTGAAGTACTCGAGCCGTGGATCTCCATAATTTCTTCCAGCTAGAGAATCTTTCTGGAACTGGCGTTACTTGCTGATTGTTTGACAAAATATATGTTTTTTCTACTTGCGTTTTTTCTTCTTCCGTAGGTTGCTTGCGGAAGGTTCGCGGAGACGGCCAGCAGTCTTCATTCTTCTTCAGGAAAGCAGGACCCTTGAACCACCGATGCGTAGCGTCGAAGTTCCTTGGCAGATCTCTTGTTGCGTCGTCAGCGGGATTCTCTGCAGTGGGCACCCACCTCCACTCATGTGGCTTCGTTAAATCTTCGATTTCCGCTAAGCGATGCGCAACGAAGGTTTTGAACGTGCGCGGGTCCGTCTTGATCCATGAAAGCACGACGCTAGAATCAGTCCAATAAGTTTTACTCACGATGTTAAGATCCAGTTCTTTCTCAACAGAGTCGGCTAGGCGGCTTCCCAATAGAGCTGCTTGTAGCTCCAGCCTTGGCATCGATACTGGTTTCAGCGGCGTCACTCTTGTCTTTGCTGCGATGAGGTTGACTTCGAACTTATCGTCAGTCCTCGTGCGCCAGTATACTGTCGCTGCATACGCCGTTTCGCTTGCATCTGTAAACACATGTAGCTCCCCTTCGGTGGATGTTGGGGAGATGCATCGCGCCAACTGGATGTCTGGAATCTTCTTCAGGTCTTCCAGGTAAAGCAGCCACTGCTTGGTGTCTTCCTCGGTTATTGCGTCGTCCCATCCGACGCCGCTCCGCCATATGCTCTGGATCAGCTTCTTTCCTTGTATCAATATGGGTGATACTAGGCCTAAAGGGTCGAAAGTTGACATTACCGCGGCAGTGACTTGCCTCTTTGTTGGGGTTTTCATACCTTGGGCCACCTCTGCGGGAACTTTTCTGAACTGGCTTCGGAATCCCAGCTTGTCGCCGCGCGTCAGCCATCGGAGTCCCAACGTCTTCTCTTCGGCGCTGTCTCCTAGGTTCACCTCTTCGACTCCTTCAGTGTTGATAACTTCTTTGAAGTTCGATGCCCAACCTCGTAATTCGAAGTGAGCTTTCTTGTGAATCGTGTCGACCTGCTCGATTATCGCCTTACACTCCTTCATGCTGTGAAAACTTTGCAAATAATCATCCATATAATGGTTCTTTTCTACAGCACGTACAGCCTTGGGAAATTGATTCATGAATTCTTGCGCGTTCTTGTTTTTAATATAGATCGCCGTGCATGGTGAGGACGCAGCTCCAAAAATGACAGACGTCATTCTATATTCTTTCACGGGCGTGTCTATTTCGTTTCTCCACAAGAACCTTAAACTATCTCTATCTGAATCAATAATTCTCACCTGTAAGAACATTTCCTTAATGTCCGCTGCCACCGCGATGGGTCCCTGTCGGAATCGTATCAGTACTCCGAACAGGGACTGGAGCAAGTCTGGACCTGGTAGCAGCGTGTCGTTGAGGCTGACTCCGCTGGTTTTGGCTGCAGCGTCGAACACGATTCTTAATTTCTTCTTCACTGGATGCACCACCGGGAAGTGAGGCAGGTACCACTTCTTCGTTGAAGTTGAGTCGGCTGGTGCGATTTCTGCGTATCCATTCTGCAATAAATTATTTATCTGCTCACCATATTGTTTACGTAGAAGAGCGTCCTTTTGCAGTTTCTTCTCTATTCCCTTATATCTGTTCAGCGCTGACAGATAGTTGTTTGGCAGCGTGACTTCTCGATTTCTCCAAAGCAAGCCGACCTCGAACCTGCCATCCTGGAGTCTGTTGCTGGTGGCATCTAATATCTTCAGAGCTTGTCCCTCCGCGTCCGTGGAAGGTCTTCTTGGCTGCACTCCCAGCGACTCGATGGCAAAGTGCTCTTTTACCAGACGAGTGACTTCTTCTTCCTCGGTGTTAACATGCGCACATATATTTATAAAATTAACGGGTGTGAGGCTACTACTGTCGGCGCCGTGCAGCACCCAACCGAGCTTTGTCCGCGAAGCCACTGGCTGGCCCGGCTTACCTCGGCGTACTCTCCGGGACACAATGTATTCCCAGTTATCTTGGCCGATCAATAGTTTCGGCGCCTCCCCTTCGTGATATATATCGTTCACTATATTGCGCAAATGTCTACACTGGCTAAGTCGCTCTCTGTTTACTAGTTGAGGCGTTAATTTAAGATTCTTAATAGTTCTTACTTGCTTTATGACTTCCCTTTTTGTTTGCTTTGTTCCACGCAGTTCCAGGTCCAGCGTCATTGAGTCCTGCGCTTCCATGAGTCGCCCGCCGATAGTTTCGATCGACAGACTGGTGTGAGGCCCCCGTGCCCCGATGCTGACAGCTACTTCCTCGTCAAGCAAGGTCACTGTCGACCCTTCGTCCAGCAGCGCCAGTATCTTCATACTGCCGGATGGCCCGTACACTTCAACCGGAATCATTTTCAAGAAGGCCTTCGTTGTTCCGATGGTGTTGACTGATGCTGCTGGCGGTGCTGCCGATGCCGATGTAGGTGACGGTGTTGCTTGTTGTGGCCTGTGTGAATGATCATGTAAAAGATTATGATGCCAGCGCTTGCATACCTTACACGGCGGTCTTCGACACGTCTCTTTTCTATGTTTCCCGGTCAGGCACTTGAAGCATATGTTCAATTTCTTAACGGTGTCCCACCGATCCGCAACTGCCGCTTTGACAAACTGCTGGCACTCAGGAAGCCGGTGAGCGCCTTCGCAGCTGGGACACTGGACACTGCGTGGTTCTTCTGCCATGTTATATGCCGTCTGCCTGATGGGTCTTCGTGTGATCGCGCCCTGCCTCTGGGGTCTGGAAGTCTCGATCGCTGCGAACGCACCACACATATCTGCTTCATTATTAAGGAAAGCACTTACCAATTCAATATTCGCAAACGAGTCTTCATTGCTCGCCTTTGTGTAGTCATACCACCTAAACTTCAATATGGTTGGCAGCTTTTCAATGATAAGTTTCACTATCTCCGGTGAGTGCAGGTACTGTGGCCTTTTCAGACCCTTGATGGCTGCTACGCTGTTGTTGACCTGGCTGGCGAAGACGCAGATGTCCCTCGGGTTCTCTGTTGTCCGGGGTAGCGCCTTGATTTTCTCCAGCTCGGCTAGCACTAGCGCATCGGGCCTCCCGAAGCGCCGTCGTAACGCGTCCAGCACCTCAGCAGGTTTGGCTTCGGAGTACAGGAGGCTCTTGATGCTCTCCCTTGCTGCACCCTTTATTGCTCTCCGAAGCCGCGCCATGTTCTGCACCGCCGAGAACATTGGAGCCGTGTCTTCATACACGACCCGAAACGCCGTCCATTCTGTGCTGTCACCTTCATAAATTGGTAATTCTTGTACATACTTGGGTTGCGGCGCCGTCGCCGCACTTTGTGATAGCGCCTCCTTAAGCGCTGTTGCGAGTATCTGGACCTCTGATTGAGCTTCGGTTTTCTTGACTGGTTGCTCCTCCACCGAAGACTCCATCCACTTCTTCAGGTGGTCCTCTCGCGCTTCGACGACGTCTTCATCCTCAATAGCAGAGTCTTCATCCGCTTCATCTGCCATCTGTAAACGTAACCTGGCCAGGCGTGCCCTTGCCTGTGCCTCTTCCAACTCCAATCGCGCCAATTCTTCTCTGGCCTCGAGCCGCCGTCGTGTCGTACTGGCTCGCGACCTCGCGATGGATGCAGCTTGCCGGGTGGAACCCGCTGGTACTATTGTCATGGTCTGACCTGGTTGGCTCGCTGCTGTGGTGGCTGCTGTGGTGGCTTCTGAGGAGTCCGTAGTCTCCGTCGTCCGTGTTGCCTCCGTAGAGGCCGTAGATGCATTCGTAGGCTCCGTAGTACCCGAAGTTCCGCTGGTACTACTGTCTTCTGGGTGACCCCTCTGCGATCGTGTCACTGGCATGACGCAGGATCCGTACTCGAAGGACCAACAACGATGTCACGCACCCCCCTAGAGACTCCCGAGATAGGCGGATGCCGAGGCGAAGTGATAGGGCGTAGCCCGCGTATCACCCCGCCACTGGTCTATGACGGTAGCCCTGATAAGGGCTGACCAGCTTTTATCTCGGTGCCTCGCACCGACAGTAATCAAAGGTTCAATACCCAAGCCCCGAAAGGGGCTAACCAGTTGATACTGCGGCGCTGGGGAGGTGGTGGCCTCGACTTAATTTGCCGGGACAGGTCGTATTCTAGTGCTGGTGCTGTCCGGCCCGCACACCCTGCTATGTGCCTGGATGTCCTGCCAGTGTTTTTGGGATAGGGGGATAAAGGTGAGGGTGAGGTGAGGGGGAAGGAAAAGGTTACTGGGAAACTTGGAAAATATAGGAAACTTGGAATTAATTAAAGAACTGGTCACTTTTAAACTTGAAGCCGTCTCAGATATCACTTGTTATTACTTGTTATTATTCGTATTTCGAATGCATAATTTAATATTGATGGTCGTAGCTCACCTGAATCGTGCAGTATACCGCGATGTGAACTACGACCGTTACAAACGTTTTCCCAAAATTTTACTGTTATTTTCGCTATCTGAGACTTCTTTTAAATTATTTATTTCCATAAAAACACAGTTATACATTTACATATTTTACATCATCTTATAGAGCATCGTAAGTACATCATATTAAAACCGTTATATGCTGGATTCGATACGGATTATATATCTTTAAATACCTTTAAAGGGGTTTTTTCACTCGCCTTTCTAGTGAAAATTACTGTTCACGAGCCTCTAATATTTATATCGTAATACTTATAAAAAACCTCTTATGTCTACTAATTAGTCCGTATCGAATCCCTTCTTTTACATGTTGTTAAAATACAATAAACATAGTACAACATACATAAAATTACGTTTAAAGTGCTAAGTCATAAAAATAATCAACATTTGGATTCCTACAAGATACATTAGTTTTTACTAGTTTAAATTACGTATTTACATTTATCAGATTTTTCTATAACATTTAAACATCAAAAACATGCAAAATCTATGAATTATCGATAATTATTAATTTTAGTCAATTATTTCGAAATAATGTTTCGTTCTGACAACTTGTTACACCCCAGCGTAGTAACATAGAAATTCGTAAATTTTGAGTTTTATTTTATTCTTTTAAACTGATAGCTTTTATATTGTTATCTTTATACATATATATTTTACGTTAAATTACTATTCAAAAATATCTATAAATGTCTAACTAAATCGCCGACGTGATATACTAAAATAAACGTTACTTATTGATTAATAAAAATATACGTATTGATATAAGGTGATAAAACCTAAGTCGCCGACAATAACGTATTCGATTTCCATTTAAATATTATTCATTTTAATTTAATAAATGTTAACTTGCTGCTCTATTTTTATAATAATTTGAATTCATAAGCAGAATATATTACTATAATTGTGGTGAAACGGTATTTTATGTTATTTGCGTATTTTTCATTTTTCAAGGGAGTTTTAAGTTTTTATGCGCAGTATATCTCAGGATAATCTCTTTTTCATCTCTAGTACAAGAAAACTGGCTTTTCTGTATAACTTACTTTAATAATAATTGTACCGATTTGACGAAATAATTGTAGAAAATTGTCTTGAGAGGTATTGTAGTTCAGATGTTTCTAAATTTATATGGCCTCCCTCACGTATCCATAATTACGGGAAAGAACCGTTTACTCTTCCAAGGTTTTTAATAACCTATATAATTATACTCGTATTATACAATAACGGATTAATTGCGTTTACAATTATTTTTAAAATGCGTATATACAGATAAATGATAAATAATTAATGTTAATCCTATTATGATAGGATAAGCGAGGCGTCTTTTTACCTTTCAATAGTTTTCATATCATCAACATCGTGAACCGAGCACTCGGTCCAACGGCCAACGTAAACTGTGAACTCGTCTGGTGATGTTGCCTCTGAAATAAATATTACATCATTTTTTTTATGTCAGATATCGACAGACGAGCATGAGGTTCACTTGATGGTAGGTGATACCTAAGCCACAGGACATCAGTCAATGATGCGCTGTCGACCTAATTTTTACTTCGAGCATTCGGAAATCCATAGACAGAAACCGAAACGCGCAATATGCACTTCACGGTTTTTCCATCTATGAACGGTGGTTCCTAGATGGAAAAACCGTACCTCCCACCCGATCAATGCCCGAAGTTACCAGACGTAGGGAAAACATGCTTACAGAAAATTATAAACATGTGATCCCGGTGGGATTCAAACCCACGACCCATCGATGCGCAATGCAGGTGTTCTACCGAACGCGCCAACGAGCCCGTCGAAATTACATTATGTCAACGATTGTATTGCTTCTGTGAAATATTTCTATAAGTTACTTATGACTATGAACGAATACGTAAAGCTGCAGAAACAATGCTTGTCAAAAAGGTCGGAAAGGGGACTCCAAAGAAATTATGTATTTAAAAGGAATGGATTAAGGAATAGCATATTGCGCTTGACCTGATCAAAGGGTACAGTTATAGCAGGATATTAATAATTCAGCTTTATTTTCACATCTTTAATAGGTAATATAGTAATTAAAATAGAGTCAACGATAGTAGGTAGGTAGGGTAGGTAGTCGTGGACGGATATTTTTAGACGATAGGACTTACAGGAGGGATGTTTGTGGGAAAAACCCTACCAGGTCACATACACATTTATTTTTTGCCCAAAAACAAATCAGTGTGTAATTTCATAAATCATTTTTAGATGGAATTTTCTATAAAATAATATGATAAATATAAGAATAAATTTAGCAAAATAACAAGAGAACGTCGAATGAATTAATAACAATAACACTGCCTAACAATAGCAGTTATGCGAAAACAAAACCCAATTAATTATCAATACAGCTTAAGTATCCAATTAGTGACAGTTTTAATGATCGTGTGGGCTGAGTTGTGAATAGACTAATATTTCACACAATAGTAAGTAACACAGAGCGTTATGACAATAAGAAATTCCATAACAAATAACCTGTATATTTAGCAAATGTTATTAAAATAATTGTATTATCTTGTCGGTATGTTACATGGGATAGCTTGCTAATTTCGAGGCCATCAAGATACTCGTATAAAACGTTTTATGCAATGCCTTGGAGAACTATTCAATATAATAAAAAAGTCGCAAGTCATGTATTACGCATGGTTTGCATTTAAAATTCATTATTTGCCTTAATACAAATAAAATATATTTCTTATGTATGTTAAGAGGTAGGTGTTCTTGATGATACCTCAGCCGTCAATCAACTGGAATTTATCAATGCTACGCTGTCGACCTAGTTTATTTCAAGCATTCGAAAATACTTAGAAGCTGAAATGCTTTTCCCGAATGCATTTCAAGTATTCCTTCCATCTGTTTAATGCTCCAAGTAGCCTGACAGAATATATGTATTGGTATTCTCACTACGTCTCCTTCTACCTTTCAAAGTATACATACTGCTCTCCTTTCCACTGACTATTTTAGTACTCAAATTAAACCAAATTACTTCAGCATAAGCGCAATAAGTGAAAGTGTAAAAACATAATTTCCATCAAGGAAAACGACGGCAAAGCTGTTTAAAACGAAGCAGCGAAGTACCCGCGCCTGGGAGGAAATTAACGAGTCTTGTGGAGTTTCTTTAGTATTTCATTTAATTACAGAGTCGCCGGCGATAAATGGATTAGGTTTGTATTTAAGGATGAATATTTCCCAATAATTCGATTAAAGCAGTGAATGCAAAATTAAAATCGAACTGTATTTGATTTTTATTTAAATCCTTTGACACAAAAATGATTGGTTTTATATAGCTGGGCTTGAGCCACTGAATAGTGAATTTCCTACTTTGCCGATATGTTACTACTGTGCTGTGAAGTTGGGTTATTTGATTTGTCAAATTTAAATGCGTTGCTTATTCGGTGTTTAATGAACGACTTCCTAATTATATTGATTACATTCTTATATCTTTACTAATATTATAAAGAGACCGAGACTCGACCGATTTTATTAATTCTTTCACCAATAGAAAGCTACATTATCAGCGAGTAAAATTTGGTATATAGTACGTCTACATTGCACTCGTGCAAAACCGGGGCGGAGCTCTAGTACATTATACTTTATCGCTTACATCTACGTAGCACGCGTACACATGCGTAGCTACACCGCTACATATACATACATACGTAATTATTGCTGTGCCTACGCACCACTCTACTCCCAACATGCTATCTATTTCAGGCATAAGTCCTACACTGAAAAAATATTTATGTAACATGTATTTGTTTGTTATATACATGTGAAGATTAAACATTCTTTTTTTTAATATTTAGAAACCGGTTAATCTTCTGTGGTCTTTACCTATTCAACCACAATCGTGATGAATTATTGAACGAAGTGCTGTTTTATTTATCTACATCATTTAAAATAGAAAAAAGGCATTTATATACTACTCATATATAATACGCTTATATCCATTAAAACTTATATTTATGCTTGTCGGACCTCAATATACTATGTAAATAAACGAAACCGAAGTCAGCAAAAAATGTATTCTATCAAGCACATTCTTACATACATATTAAGATACTCGAGTAAAATAAGAACAAAAACATTATACAACAAACCTAATATGTAATGAGTGTTATAATCAATACTATATTATCGCCTTCATTTATTTGATTTTATAATACCTACATAAAGCGGTTTATATCAGTGCTAGGAAAGGGTTGAACTGATAAAGATGCAAATAGGCGTCTGTGCCGCGATCACAAGAAATACGCTTACGCTCCTCGGATTTATCTCTAAAACTATTTGCATGTTATTACCGAGATTTCACATGGTCTCCAAATCGTACCTAATCCTTGATTAACTTAACATCATTTTTTTATCATGAATCTAAAGTTGACCATTTTCAATAAATTGTATCATTTACGCGATATAAAGCTCACATTTTTATTTACTTTAATTTTTTACTGTTGTAAATATCATTTAGAAATTAATTGGTGTAGATACTACTCTGATATTATATAAAAGTGACAAATGTCTACAAAGAAAAACAAAGGAATAACGTATTTTCTGCAATATAAGGAGATCTATTCAACATCAACAAGTAATCTGTGTAACAGATATCTCTGATAGGCTGGGTAAGATTAGGTAAAGGCAAATAAAAGTTTAGCAATTGGCAAAAAAGGAGAATTATTTAAGTTTTAAATAAATATATATAACTGTTAATGTTAATTTTGTAGTATATGTAGGTAGCTATTTAGTACTGTAGCATCACTCCTTAAACCTTCGTGTCAAATCAGGTCAAGGGTGAGCGAGATGAGTCGGTTTTGTGACTGGAAGGTCGAGTGGACGGAAACTAGAGCGCAGCCCTGGGGTAGTCGGAAGATTTAGATATACAAGGTTTTATTTGCTCCAAATTTAGGTTAGGTTTGAGGACACTTAAAAGAATACCTTAACACATATGAATTATTCTAATAGAAAATGTGACAAGTAATATAACATTCAAAAATTGTATGTCTAATTGGGCAACCGGCATAGAGAAGTTATATAGAAATAATATAATTTTATCGTGATATACATACATACTTTGTCATTTTCATACAAAATCTATCAGCAGCGTGATTTTACACTCGTAAAATTGTTACAGCAAGACTCGGTCATGGTAAGATAAATACAGACCAAAACACAATGATATTATCGCTACGTCATGAAGTTGGAATTTACTAAAAAAATTAACAAGTAAATATAAAAAATATATATATTTTACATTGACTTTTCTAGTTTTACTATACAGCTCTTAACGTACGTGAATGAGTGAAGAGAAGATTCCAACGCACAGTATAGTCTCAATAAATTGTTCTTACCCTGTCAGCAAGGCAACTCTGAATTCCAATCTTGGAAAAGGTTCAATAATACCAAATGAAATGTGGAAACCAATCCAGTGTGAATGACTAGGAATGTTCACACTTTTAATAAGAACGTAGTTAGTCGGATTACTCCTACTATAGAAACGTCTCGGATTCAAAAATAAGTAGTTCTAACTCTTAAGTTATTTCTGGATTTTTCTTAAGGTCAGGTTCTTCTGGAGCTTCATAAATAGCGCATTAAATTAAGCGCATGTCATATTAATCTTATAGAGGTAATGAGTTGCGTATATGAATCAGAACTAAACTTACAAGGGGAGTGTCAAACTTGGGAATCACAGATTTCCATCACTTTTATATATGTGGTAGGGCAGGGGTTTCGTTTAAATTATTGAGAAATTTCAACTCAAAATTCTATATGTAACTTAAGTAGAAGGAACCTTTTTTCCGGTTGCAGCCAGTGGCGGGACTACCATACAAGCCCAAAAGCTCGTCTTGCCGACTTTAACATAATACGTGTTTATATATTTATATAACTTATATAATTACGTAATCGTATTAGTTATATATGACTAATGACATTATTATATTTCTTTTTAATGCATTAATAAGGAAAAACAGGCGTTTGGGCTTCGATGGTGGTCCCACCACTGGTTGCAGCAATGGTTCAATGCCCTACATTATATATATAAAAGTGATGGGAATCTGTGATTCCCAAGTTTGATACTCCCCTTGTTAGTTGTATATTATATTTATTTAGATGAACAGCCTTTCATTTGAAAAATAAAGAAAATAAAATAGACAACCATCATAAAACAGACGTTATAATATTGAAATTTGTATTTAATTTTGTATAGCAGAAATTAAATTTCCAAATGATTAACAATCAAACTGAAACAGTTAAGTGACTGTATTTGATAACAGATGAAAGTTTGAAACGCCTCTGTCACTCCAAACGTTATCGGAGCTGCAAGAGATAAGTAATGTATGAAATATGGTTCCGAGGTTCTGATAGCCATTATATTCTATTGTTAGACCCAAACTTATTCTCGAGTTTATTGTGCTCTGAGGGTACTTCGCCTAACAACGGAATATAGAGTTTCTAAGTTTATGAGGTCACGCTAAGTTTTAGACGTACATACATACGATCTACAACTTTTCATTTTGATTAACATATATGTATATATTATGAAATCACTATTCAGGGATCACCGAATATCACCAAAATTATTTTCCAAATAAAAAGTTTTTTCATGTTTGTAAAATAAACGTAAAACAGCGAAAAAAATATCAAAGGAAAGTTGTTAAAAAGTGTTTATTCGTCAGTATTTGAAATATTTTTTTCCCTGAAGTATATTGTGGGGACATTCGAGGCTGCCCTTCCCTAATTTCGGTCGTGACTATAGGAGCAAACTATAAACATGCAAAATATTAAATCGACAAACAAAACAAATTAATGTAAGGCAATGGATCAGTATATCCGTAATTTCATCGCTATTTACATTTCACGAGGAGAAATCCCGTTTATTTTTCGCTTTTTCTAAAAGCTTTTAAATTGAAAATAATGGAATGTGGATTGTCACAGCGTATAAATTAACTTAACCTAGATTCTCGTATTTTATTGCAGACATTTTTCTGACCTCTGAAGAAAAATGTGAACGCTGAAGCGTGACCATCTAAATCTACACTAATATTATAAATAGGAGAGATTTGTTTGTTTGTTTGTAATGATTTAAATAAAAAATTCCTGGACCGATTCTAAAAATTCTTTCATGAATTCTATATTTTCAGCGAGTAACTTTTTTTTTATCTAGATTGCACCTGTGCGAAGCCAGGGCGGATTACTAGTGTATCAATATATTAAGAAAGTGTTAAGAATACACAAAAAAGTAATATATTCGTTCTATTTCATAATTTATTCCAGTTCGGGCCCCCATCTACTCGGTAATTAAAGAAATTTTCTTAATGGTTGTCCGTCGATGGACCATTATCTTTAATGAGCAATTACGCCTACCTCAGGTTCGCCGTAACCCTGGCAACTGCTACTGATATACAACCTTTTTTAAATTTATTTCACCGATATAAGAGGGCACGTGCCTTTATTTTTAACTGTGAAGTAAAATTTTACAATTAATTTTAAGTTATTTTATTTGTCTAAGATTTATAACTCTAATATAGACGGGCTCGTTGGCACGTTCGGTTGAACACCTGCTGTGCGCATCGATGGGTCGTGGGTCCGAATCTCACCGGGACAACATGTTTACAATTTTCTGTATGCATGTTTGTGTGCACTGCACATTGCGCATTTTGGTTTCAGTCTATGGATTTCCGAATGCTCGAAGTAAAAAGTAGGTCGACAGCGCATCATTGACTGATTTTCTGAGGTATCACCTACCATCAAGTGAACCACATGCTCGTCTGTTGATATCTAACATAAAAAAAATAACTCATAACAATGTAAAAAAATCTCTTGAATTTAGCAATTTCATACATTGAATTGATAATAGCATAATCAGATGTGACCCTTACTTACGTTCCGCCTGTCTCTTGGCGGCTATAAGAGAGATGCCGAGTATGTACTGGTATCAAAATCCCGACTATTTTATCTTAATATTATCTTTTAGTAATGTGAGGATTGTACGTTTAAATGAAATAACTTATACCGGATTAAATCGCAATTTATTCCTTATATTAATTATTTATTCTAATGTTTCGAGCGTTTTTCAGTAAGCGTGTCAGCTGTTAGATTTCTGATCTCTGATCTGATCTGATTTATTTAACACTAGCAACATGCCTCGGTTTTGCACGGGTGCAATGTAGTAAATACAAAAAAATCTGTTCAGTGGATCCAGAGATTACCCCCTACAACCTCTCAAATTTTACCTCTTTATAATGAAATGAAATGAAATATATCTTTATTGCACACAACAAAAAATTAAATATAACATAAATAGAAATAAACATATCAATCAAATCAATCAAAAGTTTTTTATTTCAAATAGGCCTTTGCAGGCTCTTATGAAACGTCTAGTTGCACGGTTCCAAAAAGTGGGTCTCATGGAGAAGAACCGGCAAGAAACTCCATGGACACTCTTTTCAACAATGGCTTAGCTTACAAAGACTCGGTTACAATAGTAATAATCGGCTGAGAAGTTTATATAATGCAAGGTATACAGAGATTCTATACAATGCAAAAGAAAATTGAGTTTTTACTATTAGTGTAAAATGAGATAGCTTGCATAAAAAGCAATAGGCGGCAAAAGCAATTATATAATATTAGTATAGATAAAACTTAGGACAAGTTGATGTAGTGACTAATCTATCTATGAATATATACATATAGCCTAAACCAATTAAAGCCAAAATTTTAACATACAGTATTATCTAAAAGGTAAATTGCCTAGAATAGTAAAATCCATATAGAGAATGATGTAGAAGTGGGAATCGTCTATGCCGTAGTTTCGTCATTGTCTAACGCAAAGGTTTTATGTTAATAAATCACAATGGCTTGATAAAGCCCCACTTCCACAATGGATGGGAAGCATCGCAGTACGTGCTTCGTTTTATTAAGTTATCAGCCCTACGCACTGGTTTATGCTTTTCACATAATTGTTATGATGTGAAACTTAATATATATTATTGTTATAATGTCTTTTGTTGACGTGGGTATAAATTGTTTCAGAAAGTCTTGGTCGAGATCGTTGGCGCGCTTGGTAGAATACCTACTTTTACCTTTATAATTTTCCGTAAGCTTGTCTTCCCTAAGTCTGGTCACTTCAGGCATTGAACTGAATTTTTTTGTTAAGTAATATATTTAGCAATGAAGAGTCTTATTAAAAACTTGGTGCATACCCCTTGTTTAATATACTTGCATGTTAAGAAAAATATCAGTGACGTATCATACATATGAATTACTGATTCTAATAATTTCGTAGCACATTCGTAGCAATTATGTAGACCATACGTAGCAGAATTGTACTATCAGGTTCTCGTAGTGGCTACGAAAAATTGGTCGTAGAATAGATAATTTCACGTAGCAGAATTGTACAATCTGATCACGTAGTCACTAACTACGAAAAAATTGTTTTACAATGGGTATTTTCATCAACTCCCAAATGTCCTCTTATAACTACCGAACATTGGCCGACTTCTATTAGATGTGAGAGTTGCTAAAAAAGTAATTAATGTCATATTTTATGATCAAATCATGTGTCCTAAAAATGATATATAAATAAAGCTTGTTGGTATTTAAAAAATATTATCATTATAGTTCTTGCTAGTAAAATACTTCTAAAACACTTTTTACGTCTATTTTTCGCCACGTAGACATGTTCATGTTTGCAACTACACGGGCAGTTTCGAAGGAGAAAACTTTGGGCGTTAGTTTCTAGTTGCTACAGTTTGCCTACATAGTAAACGAACTTCAGACTTTCAAGTTGCTAAATTGTTCTGCCGCTAGTTTCAGTGGTACTATGCACATAATAATATTTCTTCGGTTTGCAAACAGTTATCCAGTAATCAGGCGCTATTGTTCTACCAAGTTCTTTTGTACCAACTTAAGATGATTGTAAATTAATTTATTTGATCTATACTATAAATCGTACATCATATAAAACATGAAGTTAGAAGTATCCACGGAAACAATAATTTTACGACATTTTTAGGTAGTAAATTAAATTTATAAGTAGTTTAAGTCAGAGAGAAGAATGAGTTGCGCAATTTCCTTACATTTTATTGAATTCTAATAGAAATCATCGATAAAACATGAGAGCATATTTAAAACTTATTAAAAATATAAACGGCAACTTCTATGTTTAATGATAAAGGGATAAATAATCATCCAGGAGTATTTCCTAATCGATTTTAATCGGAGTAAGCTATAAATTGAAGGAGGCGATTACAGTTTAAGGGCTTTTCAGATTTGCTTTGAACTTTTCTCCTTAATACTACTTGATTGGTTATAAAGGTCAGTGCACATTGCTAACATTGATATAATTAGAATCAGATTTCAAAAGACATGTAGCTTACTTTATTTTCGATATTTGAAATTATATTTGCAATATAAATACGATAAAGAGTATGATTTAATAGTCTTATTATTTAAAATACTAAATAAGTGTTTTGGATAAAACTTTCGTAAATGTGTCTGGTTTAAAAAAAATTAGAATAGTTTTTGGGAAAAGTTTTCGGTATAACACTTGCCGTGCGCATCGATGGGTCGTGGGTTCGAATCCCACCGGGACGACATGTTTATAATTTTCTGTTAGCATATCTTCCCCACGTCTGGTAACTTGGAGCATTGATCGGGTGGGAGGAATATCGAAATTCCGACCGGGTAACGAACCACCGTTCATAGATGGAAAAACCGTGAAGTGCACATTGCGCGTTTCGGTTTCAGTCTATGGATTTCCGAATGCTCGAAGTAAAAAGTAGGTCGAAAGCGCATCATTGACTGATGTTCTGTGGTTGGGGTATCACCTACCATCAACTGAACCTCATGCTCGTCTGTCGATATCAAACATAAAAAAAAGTGTTGATTGTAAATATTTACCTTAATAGTTTCTATAAAGTTAACTAAGTACGCTTATTTGTAATCCTGAATAATAATTTTAATACTTTAAAATCTACTATTTTTAATGCAAGCGAGAATATTTTATAAAGTTTTTATTCAACAACTGTATGATTAAGATGCCTTCGTTTCAAACGATACAAATAACTCACTGTGCGAAGTCCCTCAGGGTAGCCATAAAGGCCGATCGATTGTGCAATACGACTGGGGAGGGTAAGCCCGAAGCCGACGAGCCTCACTTGTTTTATGAGCAAACTGTGTTTCGCCAGATTTTTTATCGTTCAGTAATTTTTTGATACTAAATAGCAAGACATATACATTCGTTCTTAGAACGATACTAGGAAAGATATTCCAGTAATTATTAATCTGTTGTATACTAAAAACAAGAATAAGAATTCGTAAGAATAGATAACGTGTCAAAACTTTCAACAAACAAAATTAAGACACATCAAGTTTCAGTTTGAACGCAACACTTGATAAAAAGCATAAAGCAAAGTCAGGATATATACTCGTAAAACACACTTTTCAAGAGTTCACCGTTCCAAAAAATGCTGTAAACTTAAATATTCATGAAGAAGATTCAAGACCTTCACTGTTTTTAGTTTGTTTATTGATTCGTTATTGATTCAAATATATAAAGGGTACTCAGTACCAATCGGCTTGTTAGGATTCCTAGCTAACAGCTAAATAAAAGCTTAAAAATGTAAAGACGACAAAAGCATGCATTGAATACGTTTAAATAAAATAACTTTTACCGGATACGCGATCTATTATTATTTATATTATATTATTTCAGACAGTCAGCGTTCAAGCCGCGTAGATATTAGACCTGTCATCTGCTTCTTTAAAAATATATATTGCTATCGATCGAAATTAAACCGTAGTGCGCGTGACTTAGAGTACATTATCGACAGTCAGTAGTACAATACTTTCGATTTTTCTCATCGTTCGAGCGCATAACCTACCGCCTTTTTTAACAACTTGGAAGTGCTTTGTTACTGAAGCTGATTATGAATGTTCAAAGAAGCCCTATGTCGACTGGGAGATCCACTGGGTCTACACCTGACCTAACTAAAATGAAGGAATGTGAAAACTCGCAGATAACATTACGAAAAAGAAAACAACCTGATGACGATTTCGACGAATCTCTCTCAGATTTTCGGCGAGAATTAACCTCCTCCCTGCGAGAAATGCTAAATACACAAAATGAACATATTAAGCAGCTGCGTGACGACTTCTCTGAGTTCAAACATCAATTGACAGATATAAAAAAAGAACAAATAGCACATAAAGAGAGTATTTCAGAGCTAAAAAAGCAAAGCTGCACCCACGACAAGAAACTAATTCAATTGGAGAACGAAATAACGACTACAAATACTACCATCACTGAATTATCTGAACAACTCTTAGCGAAAGAACAGCTCAATAGAATCAATAACTTGGAGATATCGGGCATCCCGTCTAGAAAAGGCGAAAACCTATACAACATCGTAAATAAACTAGCGACAAAAGTTGGTTTCGCACTGACGTCTACGGACATTGATCACATTAATCGTGTTAGGAGATATCCACCCAAGAATAGCGCAGCAAGTCAATTTGTTCCAATTCCTAACATAATTATCAAATTCACTCAACGCCACAGAAAAAACGAATTTTTAGCTGCTGTTCGCGCACGTAGAGGATTAACAACTGCAGATCTTGGCATGGACGGCGCTGCGGGACCAGTATTTGTCAGCGATCACCTCGCCCCCCAAAACAAATTGCTTTATGGTCGTGTTCGTCACCTCGGTAGGGAAGCTGGATATAAATACATCTGGTTGAAAGAGTGCAAGATATTCGTAAGGAAAAACGACACATCTAAAATCATTTTTATTAGTAGTGCCGAGGATCTTAAAAAGATACAGTGACTATTTTATTTTATCGTTCCGTTTACCATAGCTATATATTATACAATTTTAAAAACTGTAAGTAATCTAAAAATAATATTACGTACTTCAATATCCACTTTTCATGTTATACTAGACACATTTAATTTCTTTATAAAATCTTTCTATTTTATATATAAATTATGTTTTCCTCCCTATTCACCATTTTTATTTAATTATTTAAAGTTAATACTCAAGTCACATTATAAGTGTCAAAACATAGTAGTAATTTATATTTTAAAAATTAATAATAATATTTCTGTAAAAAACATTGAGTTAACGAAACACAAAACTAACAATAGTAATAATAGATATAATTTTATCTTCAATGAGTGTTATATGGCTTTGCGTTATTGGTTTTGTTCTTCTCTCAATCACTCATGATGATTAATAGTTCTACAAACTTAAACATTTACTATCAAAATGTCAGAGGCCTGCGAACAAAATCACTTGAATTCTTTAGTAATGTTGTAAATAATAACTATGACATAATATGTATTACTGAATCTTGGCTAAATGATTCGTTTTATAGTTCAGAATTTCTTGACAATCGCTACGAGGTATTCAGATGTGACCGCGACCACATACTCAGCCGACACAACCGGGGAGGTGGCGTGTTATTAGCGGTACTCAGAGAGTTGTGTCCGATCGTTCGATCCGATTGGTGCGCTCCTGCGCCAGCCGAGGAGATGTGGATAAGTATACCAATAATCTCGCCCAATATTGACTGCGCTCATAATAATAATAATAATGTAAATGATTGTGCGTCAACCTCACGATTTCTGCACATAGTATGTACATACATACCGCATAGTAACAGACATGAACAAACATTAGGTTCTTTTTACGACAGGGTAACAGAATGTGTACACTCTTATTCGAATGATGTTTTTCTTGTTTTGGGTGATTTTAATGTCACTAATGCTAATTGGTATTATGATACAGAAATAGATAGCATGAACTTACACACTAATAACGATACTAATGCATCACTTACCATGGATTTTTTGAGTTTATCTCTGTTATCCCAGTACAACAATATACCAAATATAAATAATAGACTATTAGACCTTGTGTTCTGTAATCAGTACTGTAATGTTAAACATTGTGAAAATCCCCTAGTAACTGAAGACTCCCATCATAAATCCATTGAAATTCATATGCCGTTTTGCTCATCTACTCCCCTAATAATAAATAATTATAAAAAAAAACTTTTTTTTAAAGCTGATTTTGACTCAATACGACGAAGTTTACGTTCTATTGACTGGGAGCATATTTTTTCTTCTCATAGTGATGTTAATAGTATGGCGGATACTTTCTATAAAGTGCTTAATGACTTAATTGATAAATTTGTCCCTACTCGTACCATTAATAATAACTCTAATAAAAATCCCCCCTGGTATACAAGACCTCTTACCAAATTAAGGAATGAAAAACGTAAATACCACACTAAATGGAAAACCTACAATAATAGTCTTGATTACCAAATTTTTTCTACACTTAGAAGAAGGCTTCGAAAAATGGAACACGACTGTTATAAACAGTATATTACTTACTCAGAAGAAAACATCCGTTCGAATCCAAAACATTTCTGGACATATGTCAAAAATAAAAGAGAGTTGTACGAGATCCCTAATAATATGGTTTATGATAATAAAACTCTAAACAGCGGTATCGAGATTTGTGAAGCATTTAACCAGTACTTCCACTCTGTATTTGTAAACTGCCCTGTTAACAACCTTTCAAATTATGATAATTCTTATACTGATCATAATACAAATTCTACTGTGGATATTCATTCTGCATTTGTGGATAGAAAAATTGTTTTTCGTGAATTAAGTCATGTTAATATACATAAAGGTGCAGGTGCTGATGGTATACATCCACTCTTTATCTCAAGTTGTGCTGCAGAACTGCTAACACCAGTGTTTTATATTTATAACGCTTCTATAAATAGTGGTGTTTTTCCAGACTTATGGAAAAAAACCTTAGTTACACCTATACCTAAAACTAAACAAAAAAATCTCATTACACAGTACAGGCCAATTTCAAAACTATGTATTTTGGGCAAAATTTTAGAAAAAATAATTACCACACAACTCACTTATGCTATTCGTAATTACATATCTGAAAATCAACACGGTTTTACTAAGGCACGTAGTGTAGAAACCAATATGGTGCTTTTCACTGAAACTATATTACACGCCATGGACAAAAACTTACAGGTTGACGTCGTGTATACCGACTTCTCAAAAGCATTCGATAAAATTAATCATGACCTGCTCCTAAATAAGCTAATGAGAATCGGTATACATGGCAACTTACTCAGATGGGTAGAATCTTATATACGCAATCGTAGTCAGGCAGTTTGTCTGAAGGGCTATTGCTCTGATTATCTACGAGTACCCTCGGGAGTACCTCAAGGCTCCCATATCGGTCCCGTTCTCTTTTCATTGTATATTAATGATATCGGTGATACCCTTAAAAACAGTGACTGTTTACTTTACGCAGATGACACTAAAATTTATAGAATCATACAATCTACCGAAGACTGTCTAAAATTACAAACTGATTTAAAAGCGTTTACAGAATACTGCACTAATAATCAATTATATCTAAACTCAGATAAATGTAGCATAATATCATATACCCGGAAATTAAAACCAATAGTTCACAATTACTCCCTCAATAACTGTCATCTTAATCGAGTTAAGAGTATTCGTGATCTTGGTATAGTTATGGATGAAAAACTATCTTTTAATTTGCACTATGATACTATAATTCAAAAAGCTTATAGAAGTCTAGGATTCATATACAGAGTTACGAAACCTTTTCGTGATACATCAACTTTAAAAATTCTATACTTTGCGTATGTTAGATCGATTTTAGATTTCGGTAGTGTAATCTGGAATCCAAACTATAGAAATCACATCGATAGGCTTGAGAGAATTCAAAAAAAATTCATTAGTTACCTTAATTATCGTGATAATCGCTATAATGATTCTTACATTAATTCTCTTAAACTTCATAATATTCTTTCTCTCTACAACAGAAGAAAACAGTCTGACATCTTATTTTTTACAAAAATCATTAACTGTAAAATTGACTCTCCTAGTCTTTTAGCCAAGATTCCATTTATTATTAAGATGCGCTTACCCGTTCGCCTCTCACAAATGAAAAGTATATTTGTACCTCCTTCACTTAGTAAAAATTATACTCGTAATAGTTTTGTGTTTCGATCAATTACCACTTATAATAAAGAATTTCTTAACATTGACATATTTAATCTTTCGATTGTACAAGTTCGTAAAATAATTCATAAGGAACTATCTCAATAGCTTCTAACTGTGTTTATCATTACATCTCATATGTTGTCTTTATATAATGTTTATCATAACTTCTATCTTTAGCTCTTCTAATTTCTATCCTGTCTATACTATCGGCTTTTATTAATGTTTTTGTAACCCATACTATTTTTGGGCACTATAGGTCTGTGTACTCAAAATAAATATTACTGTAACAATGTTTATTAAAATGACTGTTTGTGCCAAAATAAAATAAATAAATAAAATAAATTATTTATCCTGACGTTTCGAATGCTTTACGGCCTAGTGGTCAGGAGCAGACTGAAAGATGACAGTTGTCTGGTCTGGATTTTCACAAGGTTGCCATATTAACGTCATCTATTCCTACAGAGTTGATATTAAGGAAATATAAACTAACAGTGTTCTCTTGTTTTGTTTTAGTATTTTTGACTTGGGGCTTTAGATGTTTAAACCTCAATACTACTTTAATTTTAATAGCCTTTACCAGTCTGGGAATTACTATTTTCTCTTGCAAGAATTTTCGATTGATCGAAACGTATGTAGTGGTTTTACCCGGTAATATTGCAATGAATTCGTTTACATGTACAGGAATTTTTAAAAACAGTATAATATTATCCTTGTCGTACATATTAAGACGGTATTTAAATAAGCTAGAAGCTTTCTCGAGCAGGGGTTATTTTTTATGCTCATAAATTAGATCTTTGAAGAGATATCTGGATATTACTTTCGTAAAATGAAATTCCTTTTTTATGACATTCTTAATCCCGGTGAGACAATTTTAAGTATGTACGAGCATATAAACGTCATTTTTAATTAATATTTATGACAGACAATTTGGGGAAAATGTCTCAGATACGTCTATCTGAAATCCAGTTAGAATCCCTTGAAAGACGTCTCTTTCAAGGGATTCTAACTGGTCTGGAAAATAATCCCTAAATCCTGATCATTTAATTTAGTATTACTTTATACGTAACTATCGTCCCGGCTTTGCACGTGTGCAATGTATACTCGTATGTAGACATAAAATAGCCTATGTTACTCGTTGATAATGTAGCTTTCTATTGGTGAAAGAATTTTTAAAATCGGTCGGTTATTTTTTGAGTTTATTCATAACATATAAAAATAAAAATGTTTCCTCTTTATAATATTAGTACATAGATTAAGCTACAGAGGCCATAGGCAATAAAATAATTAAAGATTTGAAAAAGTCCATGTAAATATACAAGGGTTTTAAAAACCAAATTCAATTGGTAGACAAAAGCTTCATGGATGTGTAAGTTAGCTTCGAGGACTCGCTTACATAAAACAATGTATTCAGAAGCGACAGACTATATAAGAGTCTTTAATTTAAAGTAATAATATACGATTCTATAAAAAAAAACTTTTTATAAAATGTCATTTCGATAATTGAAATATGTTTAGAATAATATACGTATAACGAAGCGAACTATTATTTATTATGCCATTACATAATATTACTTATTGTTAGTATAAAAAAATGTACCATATCTAATTACGGAAGGACAATGTTGCAAAGCTGTCCAGTACAAATATTTCCTTACTCGACAAAGCTGCTTCATATATGGTAATTACCCGCACTACAATTTAGCACTTATTCTATCCTATTAAAAGCTAATTTTCTCTGCATCGTAGCACCCTCTGTATCTCGTTACTAGACTGTTAGGAAGCACCCCTAATGCACGCTAATGGAATCAATTTTCCGTGTTTTGTAAACGAGGACGGGATTCTCTATGTATTCGTTCTAATTTGTTTTATTGGAAACAGTTTAGCGGTATATAATATTGACTTACGAAAGAGGACTAGAAAATACTATACTATTATATACGAAAACAGAGCCATTTACTTAACATAACTTCTTTGATTCTGGCTACTATGCAAAATATGAGCCACTTTGAACATTGCAAAGTGGGTCAAACTTAGTTGAAACATAATATTATAGAATTGATTGTAGACAGTCATGCTTACAGTTAGTCAAAAGTGTGTATGAAGCAACAGATCGCATGTTGCAAATAATATTTAAAAATGTGTATGCCACACACCTAATCAGAAAACTCATATCGATGACTAATAAACCAAAAAAAATAAGTGACATTTTTGGCAAAATAGACTTTTTTTCTTTTTTCTAGCCTACTTTGTTTGTTTGTTTCTTACTATTTGGCTTTTTCTGCGTAATTTCGTCTAAGTTTAATCAATCTACGACAAACTTTTTGTCATTCATATATTTATATTAAATATTTATATTGCGGAATGATTACCCATATGTAGTAAGTCGTAATCAATGTTGAATTCCAAAGAGGAGCCCACGAACCTACAATTCAGGTTGTAACGAATTAAAAACCTACGCGCTTGTTCTTTATTCTTTATCTATCTGAAAACCTTAAGTAACTCAAAAAATGGCTGAAAAACAGTTTGTTGTTGTATGCAATTGTTTGGAGTACAACGAGTGATTGGCGGACAGGGCGGTTGGCGTTTCATTTCCTCGGTTTCCTGCAAAACCTCAAACGGACAAGGCTTTAACCTCAAAAACCGCTTTAAAAATACAACCTATTTGGCACGTTTTCAAACCAAAATTTGTTCACATTTTACTTGCGTTTTTGTTCTAGTTACAAAGAATACATTACGTGCAGAATTTGAAGTTAAAGCTACATTTTACACTGTTACATTCGACCGAGCAAAAACTGAGTTCAAATTATTACTGATTCTTTTAACATTTTATATTTTTCAGAGCATGTTCGGGTTTATATCTCTTCTTCTCTAATCTTTGACTCTAATTTCCATAGAATAATATAAGTTTCAAAATATATATGATATTTAAATATATTATACTACTTGTAACTCAAGTTGTACCTAATGTTTATTTTCCGAGTGAAAAAACGCAATCCACGTTAACCATGTTAACGACTTTAGTTCTAAAATAAACAAAAAAAATTGTTTGCAACTACCTAGCCAGGAAGTAGAATGATAGTATTGCAGCAATACATTTGTATTGCTCGTCAAAATTACTAACTCTATTTTTGTGCAAATATAATGTTAAAAACAATACAGTAGGTACTTTTTGCGGTTTTGCGTGTTAGATATTTATGCACAACATGGTAAAATCATAAAATGAATCTTCATTAATTCGTATTTTATAAATGATTTTTTTTATAAAAGCACTTTATTTAAAAATATTTTTATTGGGAGATAGCAAAATGTTTTCATGTCACCAATCATTTTAACCTTACACTCGCTTCCGACCTTTCCTATAAGCCGATCGCTGTAAGCTGATTACTCTCTCCTCGCCTTATCAAACTCGCATGTACACTCACATCAATAAACTATGTATGTACTATGTATTATTTAGAAGAGAAAAACATTAACGTAAAAATAATTTCAAAATATATCTACTATTGTCTTTTATTAACGCGAGTATCACACATTTAAATAAAATACTGTATACCGGATTAAAACGCGATTTATTATTTATATTGCTTAAATTATTTATCCCGACGTTTCGGATGCTTTTCAGCAACCGTGGTCGCGGGAAGACAGCAAATAATTTAAACAATATAAATAATAAATCGCGTTTTAATCCGGTATACAGTATTTTATTTAATATATCTACTGTTCATTTCAGCTTTTCTCAAGTTTTCTATTATCGTTATGCTAATAAGTGACTGCAATGAGTAGTATTCATAATTTTACTTGGTATTTTTAATAAAATTAATATATTATATAAATGTATGTAAACTTTCTCATATATCATTTTATTTATTACAATCGGTAATGGACATAAAGCTCATTTGATGGTACATATAATAAACTGAAATCTCAGCCTGTGATGTTGATAATGCCTTGTCAATCTATTTTCATAGACTAAAGCCGAAGTAAGTCGGTATAATTCGTTACACGAACTTTATGCCAAGAATACCTATTATTTCTATGTAATTCCTTTTCAATTAAATTTCATCTAATATTTTTTTAAAAAAATGATAATTCGATTTATTAAATTTGTTGAAGATAAGGCGGTAAAAACCTTATAATTTAGGTGGGGTGAGAATTAGCTTAGAGAAACGGAGAATTTATTTAAAAAAAATATTGAAATAGTACTTATTAATTTACATTTTTATTTGTAAAATATTAACTTATCATTAGTTGTAGATTGTATTTTTTTTTAATTTTCGCTATTGCTTTGCGATTTTTTACACCTTTGTCCAATATGTTGATTTACTTAAGAAACAATAGCACATCAATCCCTAAAAAAAAACATTCTTACTTGTGGAAAACGCGGTTTTATAAAAGTTTAAATATTACCAAATAAAAAACATAATAAAAAAATAAAAACTGCACAGTCATATAAAATACGAAAACCTCTACGTGTCACGAAACAAGTGGCAATTTATATCTGCCATTAAAGTACACACTAGTTAATTATTATACTGTATGCGAAATAAAAGCACGCATATCAGTAGAAGTGTCAAGAAGTGAATGGAAGTTACAGAAATATGTGACAAGAATAATAAATGAGCTCGCCACTCTTTGCATATTAATGTCGGTTCTAATTTATTCTAGCTTTTATACTTTCTACGCTAAAAGCATAATTATAACCAAGTACAAAGGCACTGTCACCAAGGACGGTCAATATTTATTTTGTGACCTTACAAGTTACAGGCACGAGTAGTTAAATTTATTTAGTGTTAGGAACCACGGAGGCGGATACATTTTTAATTACTCTGTACCAGGGATGTTACGGAGCTTCGATTTCGGTTCCGAAAAGTCGGAACTTCCGATTGATTTTGCACCTCCGATTCCGATTTCGGTTCCGATAGAATTAAATCGGAGCACGAAGCACATCGGCGGCCGTAGCCGCGGTCAGCGCCATTTGATTTAATTAACTTCTGTTTAAAATTTAAGAAAATTAGTTTAGTTTTATATATCACACCCAGGAAGGTATAACCTTTTTTGAACTGATATGAATGAAACTGATGAATAATGTTTGTAATTTTATTTTGTTACACAATTCTCTTTTGTGTCTGCCTCCGATTCCGGTTTCGGTTCCGATTCCGGTTCCGATAAACCAAATTTAAAAACTCCGATTCCGAATTCGGTTCCGGTAAAACCACTTCCGTAACATCCCTACTCTGTACTAACCGTCCTGAGTAATCGAGTGCTATCTATATCTATACTAATATTATAAAAAAGATTTGTTTGTTACGATTTAACTCAAAAAAATACTCGCCCGATTTTCAAAATTCTTTTAACATAGGCTATATGTATTTTCAGAAATAATTAGGGATCCCTGCTAAAACTTGAATAATATAAACTAACGGCTTTATTCATAAAATATGTTGTCTCGCTCTATCGAATATAAAAAGACTACAGAACGAAAGAAACAGAACATATTTTAACTACATACGTATATATCAAGCTTATAATACGTTTATGAATAAGGCGGTAAGGTGTAAAATATGTTTGTAGGGATAAATCTCTGGATCTACTGAACCGATTTTAAAAATTATTTCATCAATAGAAAGTTACATTATCAGAAAGTAACATTTATTTGTGTAAAGTACATCTACATTGCACCCGTGCGAAGATGGGCGTGTTACTAGTGTCATATATTTAACATATGTTAAGTATTCAGACCCATAGTAAAAATATATAAGTCTCAGCACGGTATCTACGCCCTACATACTTATAGAAAAATGTAAGCAATGGGGGTTGAGAATTTATCAAAAATATCCATGTAAAACAGGCGGCAGCCAGGGGATGGCAATCCCCACCGATCCGCTAGTAGCTAGCTACTGGAGGTTATCTTATCTATATATGTATATTGTATATACTTAAATAATAATATTATAAAGAGGAATGATGTGTATTTTTGTATGTTATGAATTTATTCAAAAACTACTGGACCTGGCCAACTGGAATTTTAAAATTCTTTCACCAATATCATAGGCTTTTTTTTGTGTCTTTCATCTACATTGCACCCGTGTGAAGCCGGGACGCGTTGCTAGTATAGTATTGGTTGACTTTAGTTTTTTCAGAAAATAGTATTGTAAAAGTTATTAGGTACTTTGTAGTAAGAAATCCCTGAAACTCCTTAACTGGTCAACAATCAATGGCTAGGTCATTTAGTTACCATTTGGCATTTAGTCCAAATAATACGTGCGCTTTTTGGTATCTTAATCGGTGTTTAACTAAACGGCTGAGTTCATATGGAAGTGATCTATCGGTATAATAATTCTGTTACGTTAAAAAAGCCACCTCATATCCCTTTTATTATAATTTTCTTAACGGATATGAAACCAATTCATGTGTTCACATACTGTAGATGTTCCTGATTTGGTGTAGTTGTACATGTACTTTCAGTAGTTAGTGACTTTAGAAAAAACTTAAAGTACACACATAGCAAAATTATATTTAAATTATGAAGCGTGTATATCAAAGACGATTTGAAACCCCTTGATGCGAGGGTGGAAACGCTACGAGCCCTCCTTTAATGAATTCCTCTCGAGTTACACCCTATCTCCTGTTTGTCGTTGCGATATTATATTACATCGATTTACGCAAGGATATAAATATCTCTACCGGTATAATCTACTTATAAAGAGGAAAGATTTTATTGTTTTTTACGATTTAACTCAAAAACTACTCGACAAATTTAAAAAAAATATTTCACCTATACAAAGCTACTACATTATCAGCGAGTGACATAGGCTCGCTGCTTTTTTTGTGAATAGTACATCTAAATTGCACCCGTGCGAAGCCAGGGCATGTTATTAGTTCATAATAAATGATATATAAAATTCTCGTGTCACAATGTTAGTCTGCATACTCCTCCGAAACGGCTTGACCGATTCCTCTGAAATTTGGTAAGCATATTGGGTAGGTCTGAGAATCGGCTAACGTCTATTTTTCACACCCCTAAGTGATAAGGGTTGTTCACCCTTAAATTTTTTTTTTTAATTTTTCGATGAATTTTTTTGCTTTTATTTTTTTTAAATGTGGCATTAAAAAATACATACAACCCTAAATTTTTACTTTTCTATCACCAACCCCTGCTTTTTAGAAATTATATACATGGCAAAACAACGATTGCCGGGTCAGCTAGTAAATGATAAAATAAATACCAATTATCAAATTGTATCATTTTAAAAAAAATTGTATTTTTTACATTGCATCCGTGCGAAGCCGGAGTGGATCGCTAGTGGGAAATAAATTATTATTGCGATGTCCAATTATATATACCTCAAGCATTTAGAAATATATAGATTGAAGATAATTCTCTCGTGAAAAATAATTATTTTACATAATATTTTAATCAGATGCTATTTCTGTTATGTAATGTTAAATTCGTTTTAGCATTAACTTTTGGCCAAATTTTGTTAAAGTTACATGTAAGTAGAATTAACTTGCTAATAGCCAACATGATCATAAGCACAACGTCTCTGTGAGCGGTTGTGATAAGACATGGCACGAAGCTTAGTAAAATTATTTTCTTACTCGATAAAAGCGCTCTCGCTTGCTTGCTTTATGTAGGAAATATATGAATAAGCATTTTATGATTTACCTAAAATTAATGTAATTTTATACACTAACTAGCGATCCGCCCCGGCATCGCACGGGTGCAATGTAGATGTACTGTACACAAAAAATAGCCTATGTTACTCGCTGAAAACTTTCTATTGGCGAAGTAATTTTTAAAATCGGTCCAGTATTTTTTGAGTTTCAAAAATACAAATCTTTCCTGTTTATAATATTAATAGTAAAATAGTATATAGTATAGATAAACATTGTTTATATGGGAGTTAACCTTTGTACAATGTTTACATTTTAGTAGTTATTAATATTATTGGTTTCGGACAATCAAAAATACTAATACTAATAAAATAAATAGTTTCAAAAACTTCTCGTGTATGAAAAAGAAAAATAAAATAAGGCCCTACCAAATTAACAAGTAGGTAAGTACCTACTAAATAATTCATTTACCGAAGACAATATTATGTAATTATTTACTTTTTTATCAACTCTTACATAAACTATCTCTCAAGTTGGGTGTAAACTTTTAGGCAAGATTCCATACAAAACCCACTTACCAGAAGCTGTTTCGAGAAGTCCTTGAGGATCGGAGGCTTCATCGGCAGCAACAGTTGCTATGGCAACGACCAACACCCACAGCTTGCCCGCCATCCTACAAACAATTTATATTAGCTTTAGATTTTTTCGTTAAAGGCGTGTTGTAATAATGGCGTCTGATCACCAAATCCTCGTGTTACAAATATGTTATTTTAAATTATTATAAAACTTAGAATAGGCATTGACGTCACACTCACACCAGAGAAGGAGGGGATGGGTCTCACAAATATGAACTGTGACATGGACGGGGGAGGGGTAAAAAAACACGAAATTAGTGTGACATACTTTATGGATGATCCCTAATAGTAAATAAGTATTTGTATGTGTGTAGGCACTCCAATCCACTTCACAAACACTAGCGTGGGCGGACAGACTTTAGAGCACAACGCTATTAACGAACAGAGTGAGGATTATGGAAACTTTTTAAGCCGCTTACTGAAATGGTATATGGAACCAATTTCATTCCTACTCAATTAATATTGGTATAGAATAGCCTGTTCATTCGCAATTTACATCAATTACAAGAATACAATAACAGTTAAAAAGCAGTTTTAAAATTAGAATTATGCCTTAATTAATCTAAAATATGAGCCTCTTGGTCGAATATTGAGACTTACTTAAAAATATTGCTATCACATTCATCACTATAAATTATGTGAGAGACAGGAACATTTTATTTATCCCTCAACTTTGATTACCGTTTCAGTATTCCGACTTCAATTATTTATTCCTTTTACTAAGCCATATCATGATGCACCGAAAAACGCGTATAAGCTTTTCGCAAGCTATTATGAAACTTCATAGTGAGTGACAACGCCCTGCGGCGAAACCGCATTATTGCCTTTTTGAACTTTGGTATTGGCATACAGTTTCATGAAGTTAAAGAAAAATGGCTCTTGATTTTTTTTTATCTATTTTAATATTATAAAGAGGTTTTATGTGGTTGTAGGGGGTAATCTTTGGACCTACTGAACCGACTTAACTTTTCACCAATAGAATGCTACATTATCAGCGAGTGACATAGGCTATTATTGTTTATATTACATCTACAGTGCACCCGAGTTAAGCTGGGACGTGTTCCTAGTATTAGATAAAGACGGACGAGCGTGAGGCTCACTTGGTGGAAGGTGACCTCAGCTACAGAATATCAGTCAATAATGCGGTGCCCGCCGAGTATGACCAAGAGATATCTCGCGAACGAGCGAAAACAAACTAAGATGGAAGATTTGGAGATATATTATATCTCGACATCGACAACTTTGATTGACAAGATATCTCGATCGACCAATATCTCTACTTTTGACATTAGAAGTTGAGTTTCAAGTGTGTCATGTTAGACCCGGAAGACATAAATATATTATCGATTCAAACATGAGAATGAAGAAAATTTTGTCGTGGTTGTCATGCTAGGACGGCTGTTGACTTATTTTTTTTTAAATAGACTGAAACCGAAACACGCAATCTGCATTTCACGATTTTCCATCTAAGGACGGTGATTCGGTACCGTCAGAATTACGATATTACTTCCACCCCTGTAGTGCTCGAAGAAACCAGATGTATTATTGATGAACATTGATTATTATTTGAATATTTATTATCTGCTCAGTGGTACAAACCATAACGTAGTCCATGGATATTCTCACTATAAAAAAAATATAAATAAAAAATCACAATCAGTATTTTAAGATTTGAGTATTTTATATTAAAATTTATGGGTTTTAAATTATAATCTATATATAAAAAAAGAATTGCTGTTCGTTAGTCTCACTAAAACTCGAGAACGGCTGAACGGATTTATCTTATCTTAGTCTTGAAATGTTCGTGGAGGTCTAGGGAAGGTTTAAAAGGCGAGAAAAAATCGAATAATTTCCAGGAAAACCCTAAAAACAGCCCTTTTCTATTTCCCATACAAACGTTTTCTAGAGTCAAATTAATTATATAATTTCGAAGCCAAAATTGTGGCAGAACAACGTCTGCGGGGTCCACTAGTAATTAATAAAAACCATGGGGACGATTGTAACATACTGGAATAAGTACCTTAAATATATCCATTCTTGTATTACGATGCTTATAGTTATCGAACAAAACAAAGAACATTGTATTTTAATATTTACAAGCAGGTATTTCTCGGTGAATCTAGGTCCTCGGCTTCTTGTATGTACTATAAAAAATCCAATCTTAAGCACAATGTACGAGAAAGAATAGGAGACAATTATTCCATGCAATCTCGGGTGTGCGACTTGCAATGAATTTAAAATTGTAGTCGCTGTTGTGACACCGTTACTAGATTTACTGCACAGTTTCAGCTTGTAGGAATTGCATTGTACGGAGCAGGAGTTGACAATACGTTTTTCGCTTTATACAAAACTAGCTTCTGCCCGCGACTTCGTCTGCGTAGAATTAGTAATGCGGGTAACTTATTTTTTAACCGAGCTATTTTCATCAATCTCCGCTTCATGGCGCTCCACTCAAATCAATCTTATCGTGATATTTTTTAAACTACTCAACCAAATTAAGACAAATAGTGTAAAAGACAAAGTTCATCTTCAGAAAAATGTATCAATGTTGATAAGAATTGGCTAAATAGTCTAAAATGTGCATTTTTTAAAAAATATCCACTAAAACTTTAAATATAATATATTGGCTACCACATAAAATGTAGATGTATGCTGTCGCGGACTTTTATTGAGAGCTATTTAAGGCCAAACAATCTCATCAAACATTATCTTCGTGTAACTTCATCAGTTTAGGCAGCGCCCGCCTAGATAGCTCTCAGAGGGCAGGAATTTTTCCGACTTACTTGATACTTATCGTAATATTATGGTCAAATTATAGAAAATGTTTATAAATTGTAGCCTTTGTGTTATTCTGATATAAAAGCTATATTACTGTAAAATTTCATTAAAATCCGTTCGGTAGTTTTTGCGTGAAAGATCCTCACAAACTTTCGCATTTATAATATTAGTAGGAAGTATGTTAGTTTTTTTATAATGTGGCATTAAAAAATACATACAATCCCTGGTTTTTTTGTCAAAAAATCTTGACCCGTGCGAAGCCGAGGCGGGTCGCTAGTATTATTATATTATTTAGTTCCAAATTTTAATATTTTTTGTTGTATCCGCGTGAACCTATTGAAGTTGAATCTACTTGTACTAAAAAATCTTAATAATAATATGAAGATGTATTAACATTAAATTTTAAAGGCTTTATTGTTATATGAATAAATAAATAAAAATTTCAATATTACATTTTATATTGAAGTCGCTATGTTTGTTTTCATTTAATGAAATGATTTTTTGGAACCGTGCAAAGGCCTATTTGTAATAAAAAACTTGATTTTTGATTTTGATGATATTCGCGGTAACTTTTATACCATTTCAAGGAAAAACCTGGTCTCGTACTAAAGGACAAAATTAGGTATTCCTGAAACATCTTTGAATCGTTTTATCTGAAATCGTATCTACATTTAAATATGATCTTTAGTCCATGAGTACATTTTCGAAGAGCCTCTTCTCTCGAAGCGTGAATATTTTTATCGCTCGTCTTAACCCAGAAAAAGACACATTGTTACGCCCGCCTGTGTAACGTCAAAGGCATTCACACAAGAAACTTATTCATACGTTTGTGTGTGTGTACATAGGGAGAAATGGGGATTATTCACACGCTTGTTTGTGTACACAGGGTGAAATGGGTCAGTCGAAAGTTCTCTTAGGAATTACCGCTTTGCCATCGCTAAAGTTTGGGATGAAAGGGAAGTTCAATGGTTTTCAACCATTATTTATTACCATGTACTGTCGTCTTTGTCACGATCCTAGGAATATCCGATATAAATTAATGTAATATAATTAGTCAAATAAATATATTATGTAAGATACCTTAAATAAGATAAATAGTTTTTCTCCGTTTAATCTACACTTAAATTATAGAAAGGAAATATTTTGTATTTTTGTAACGAATAAACCCAAAAACTATTGGACCCATTTTAATAAATCTTTTACCATTAGGAAGCTACATTATCAGCGAGTAACATAGGATTTGTCTTTCATTCACGCAAAAGTAAAGTATTGGATTGACTTAATTACTCACACAGATAAGAAGTTAAGGATAAAATATACACCTTTTTTATGTCAGTTAAAAAATGCAAGTAAACATTTTGATATAATTACGGATAGTGTGATAAATGTAGCAAAAAATTAACAGTGGTTGCCAGAATCTCCTTTACTTCTTGGCGCGGAGCGTGAAATTAGTTTTCCACAAACTGAAGAGGTTATTATGAGAGTTAAATGCAGACCGTAGTTTTAAACCTCACTAACCGGTTACTTATGTTTTGAGGTAAAAGAATTAAATGAGTTGTTGTGAACGAAAAGAGGAATTCTTTTGTTACATTAAAACGAAATGTCTGGTTTGCGTAATTTTCCATACTAACACATACACCTTTTTTCTTAATATAACTACATAAATATTTAAGAAAAGCAAACGTTGTAAACAATGTCAAAACAAATACAGAATAAGATAAAAATCTTAGTGAATAACATGAAAGTCAAAACTAAAATAGAAATATCTTTGCTGAAGTGTGGGGTTCAATTACATATAAAGAAATTTAAATATTATTGAGTATACATTTCTTTAGATGCATAATGTTTGCATTCATTCCAGTCACATCGTCGCTCAAGCGTATAATACCATCCTCATTAAACGAAAACACATTCAATAAGATTTAATTGGGATCAAGATGAATAGAAAAGCTCCAATTGGTCTGAAACAAAACCCCAGGTGAAAACATATGAAAATATTCAGCAAGGATCATTTGTCTTTTCTCATCACGAGTTGAAACGTGAGTCGGGTCAACGACCTCATTATCCTAAGGGTCGGTCATAGCCATGTGACTGCAAATTGTTTCATTTGAATGGCGAGACTATTTATTTGAATGTAACTGCTATGCTGTACAACCGTAGAACAAGCTTCACAAGAGAAACTAGTTTTAATGAACCACGAATTTCAGATGCTCGGAATACGAGTTTATATAATTATTATGTTATATTTGAATCGTTATTATTTTGTTATGTTACATCAAACAGTCACTGTTCTTCTAGTTGGTAAAGGTAATTTTAAGGTAGCACAAGTCGCGGGCTCGAACTCACTGGTGGGCGTGGCCAAAAAGTATGCTATTCTCCCGCACCGCACCGGGGCAATCATTATTAAGTGAGATGCATGATAATTCATTGTAAAAGGGGCGTGTAAAAAAATACGAAAAAGCCTTCGGAAAATCGAGTTTTATGAAAAAACCACTGCATAAATCAATTACAAATAAAAGTTATTGTATTCTTCGATAATCGTGCTTTGTCGGTACCGACTTTGTTTTGAAAATTTGATACTTCTTTTATTACTAATTTAAGCTCAAAGTTGTGTTAAAAATGGCAATAAAAACGAATCTTTGGTAGCTCGTAACTTTTTAATGGTTTTTTATTTTACTATTCTGTTTATTGACATGACAAAATTAATAATGAGACAAAACGATATCATGTTTAACTTTGCATGTACAGTGCTAAATAGTGGAGTAATACCCCCCTGAAATTTCTATCGAAATAATGTCAACTAGTGTCACCTTAAGAGTTACACAGTGTCTAAAACATTGAAGTATGATAAATTTAAAAAAAACTGGTAATGGAAATAAAGCTGCCGTAGGGTATCAGCGGCAGAATAGTTTTTGCACATTATTGCATCGTGAATGCATGATCTCTCTCGGAACTTTCATACACCCACTTTTCTCTTAAAGAGTTTTCGAAAAGACTTATGTTTCTTAATATAAAGTATCTATTAATTTTAGACTAAGATCTAGAACCTAGGTTTGGGCTATGCGTTACTATCAACATATAGACCAGTCTTTCTTATTTTATTTGAATTTGTCTCTAAAATTAACAAAAATGCAATATGAGTTATACCAAGATTTTAGAACAAGACGATCCGGCAGATAAAAACCTCAAAATTGCTGACCCTTACAGTAGCGGATTTACCAGCAGGCTGAGTAGGCTTGAGCCTAGGGCGGCAGATTTTAAGGGCGGCATTAGTGGACCAATTTTCTTTTTCGATACCTTATTGAAATCAAAAAAGATTTATGTAAAACAATTTTTTGATGTCTTACAAGATATATTATCGATGTCTTTCCCTCTTCCCTTTTCACTGTGCATTCAATGTTACAGCAAACTTCTTTATTATGAATACCTAGTTCGCCACCCCGAACCGGTAATCGGCCGCTATATAGTATATTAATTTAGAAACTTCAACGGGCTCATTGGCGCGTTCGGTAGAACACCTGCCGTGTGCATCGATGGGTCCTGGGTTGGAATCCCACCGGGACGACATATTTATAATTTTCTGTAAGTATGTCTTCCGCACGTCTGGTAACTTCGGGTATTGAACGGGTGGGAGGAATATTGAAATTCCAACCTAACCACCGTTCATAGATGGCAATACCGTGAAGTGCATATTTCGGTTTCAGTCTATGAATTTCCGAATGCTCGCGAGAAGTAAATAATAGGGCGACGGCGCATCATTGACTGATGTTCTGTGGCTGAGGTGTCACCTACCATCAAGTAACAAAATTTAACAGCCTATACCTTGGAAATGTGTAAATCCGCCACTGGACCCTAAGAGATGTTAGCTCCCACGTTGAAGGTTTATCAATATACTTTATCTTTCTGGGACCGAATAGGGTCATTCCATGTTATAGGCTATTTATTTCGTTCAATATTGCGTGAAATATGGGGGTTGTAATCTTACACTCACTCAAAACTTAAACGGTATTATTTAACTTTATGTTTGAAACAAAAAAGTTGGACACATTTTAGTTACGGAAGCTTGTATTTTCGATAGAATTAATTATAAAGAACACGAAATTAAACAATTAAATTAGCCAATAAAGAAAAATTTTATAGTTTTACTCCAATATCTAGAAGAATTGACATATTCACATACCTATATATAAAAATAAATAAGGCATCATGTAACAAACATTCAACCTATATAATATAAAGAATATATAATACTTGCTCTGCTTAAAATATGTGTTTGCCTTTTAAATAACTATGTCTAGAAATAATTTTTCTGAATAATATTTTTATCCACCACACATAGGCTAATGTAGAAGAATCTATGCAAAATGCAAATATAGATTATCTTATATAGATCGAAAATGTTTTCTGTATTATTATTTTATTAGTATTATTATTACTAGTTACATGCCCCGGCTTCGCACGCGTGCAATGTAGATGTAAACAAAAAAATCTATAGCCTATGTTACTCGCTGGTAATGTAGCTTTCTATTGGTGAAAGAATTTTTAAAATTGGTCGAATAGTTTTTGAGTTAAATCGTAATAAACAAACCAATATTTTTTCTTTTTAATATTAGCATATTTATAGATAAAACAGTAAACATACCTATTATCTATTGTTAACCATAACACTTAAGTTTGTCTCAACTGAATGAAACTATTTTAGTTGTACCATAATATTGTCTTTTATTAACGCGAGTATCACACATTTAAATAAAATACTGTATACCGGATTAAAACGCGATTTATTATTTAAATTATTTATCCCGACGTTTCGGATGCTTTTCAGCAACCGTGTTCGCGGGAGACTGAAAGATGACAGTTGTCTTATATTCAATTGAATTGAATTAAATATGGCAACTTTGTGACATTTCAAATATAAGACAACTGTCATCTTTCAGTCTCCCGCGACCACGGTTGCTGAAAAGCATCCGAAACGTCGGGATAAATAATTTAAATAATAAATCGCGTTTTAATCCGGTATACAGTATTTTATTTAAATAGTTGTACCATACCTACAATGAATGAAAACTCTTCCCCCTCGGATCGCAAATGTATTAGACGTGTCAGTTGTGTTAAATAAAATTTTAGTTAAAATAAAAACATCAAAATAATAAAGTTGCAAAAATAGGAGTGCATAAGTGTGCAGAAGTTCTGTCTACAGTGCAAGTGTATTATAGCTTAAGCCTGCCTCTCCGTGTTGCTGCGAGCCTGGTAGTCGGTGAGCAATAAAACGACCAATCAAAATAAAGTCAAAACTAATTGGCTACAAATACTCCTCCCACCGTGCGCACGCGCCAATTACTGTACTACTTACATCTGTCATCCAATCCAATTAAGGATCAAATACAGAAATGAGTTCACAAGCACAAGACATTGCGCAAACCGGTTCTGCTAAGGAATATACGGGGGATCGCGAATTAGACAATGTTTCGACGCGTAATAAAATCAAGCGGCCGGCTAGACATGAAAATGACGACTTTGTGATATTTAGAAGAGAGATGAAAGACTGGCTGCGATCTTTTCAACAAGAACAAAATGATAAAATGGATAAATTTCATAACCAACAGAAAAGTAGATTAGACTCGATGGAAAAATGCATAAATGAGATTTCTTCTAAAATAAGCGCCATTGATTCTACTAGTCAGGACATTGAGAAATCAGTAGAATATATATCGGAAAAACTAAATAACGTGCAATCAAAAATTGATGGTCTTCAGACAGAATGGAAATCTCTTCTTAACCAAGTCCAGACTCTCGAAGACCAGCACGAGTTCCTAGCAAAAAGTCTAAATAAAACTAGTTTGGAAATAAGAAATGTACCTAAAAAGGATCCAGTGACGAAAAGTTTTCTGTACGACTGTGTCACGAAGCTTTGTTCCAACTTAAACGTCACAATTCAAACTAACGACATCAGGGATGTAACCCGAGTGACGAATCGAAAGGACACGTCTATGTCTAATTTAATTGTGGAATTTACAAACACACTGCATAAAAACAACGTTCTTCATGCAGTTAAAAATCACTACAAACATCATAAAAATAACAGAATAAGTTCCAACTTTCTAGGCATAACGGGTGACACATCAACTATATATATATCAGAATATCTTACTCGGAAAGCCAAACGACTATTTTATCTGGCTAAGGACTGGGCTAAAACACATGAGTACAAATATTGCTGGGTTTCGAACGGCTACGTATACCTGCGCAAGCATGATGGTGCACCATATAAACTGATAAATAGTGAAGAGCAACTTACGTCGCCTCAGAATATTTCAATCTGACTATTTGTCTATAATATTATTATCTTGTTTAACACTAAGCTCATGAAAAAGTTATTGCTTATTTTAATGTGTAAATTGATACTTCTTAAGCACTCACATATACAATATATATACATACCGCTACAAGATTTTTTCCAAACACAAGCTATTACAAGACATGAACCCATTCACATATATATGATAGGACACTATTATTATTTTACCGCAAAACACATCACACATAAATATCGGTTTACTGGATTATGTAAGGTTATAAGGACAGACAGCCCAACTTTTGTTGACCCATCAATGCTCTCTAGCTATAACATTCGATAGCAACAGCTTAATCCAAGCCATAGATGGCACTTCTTTCAATGAAAGCAAGTATATCCCATGCGTTGAGAAATGTCAAGAATTCCTTTATAAATCAAACATAACTATTCTTTCACAAAATATAAGGAGTATCTATAAAAATTTCGATTCGTTTACACTATTCTTAACGAGATTAAGAATATCCCCTGAGCTCATTGTTTTAACAGAGTGTTGGATAGATCAGAACTTCCCAGGAATTAATCTAGAGGGATATTCCTGTCAAAATTCAAAGCGATTTGGGAACAAATGTGATGGTATTGTTATTTTGTACAAATCCAGTCTTAACGTTACTGTCTCCGAACCATCATTTCGTGATGGAAACTGTGTCATCACTACCATAAATGACAATATTGTAGTAATATCGATCTATAGATCCCCATCATTCAGTAACATTGACTCATTTTTAGACTCTCTTGGAAAAATTCTGGAATTATATCAAAATAAATCCATATTCTTAGTGGGTGATATCAACATTGATATCAAATGCTCGTCAGTTGACACCAAAAAACATAGATATTTAGATCTTATGGGGTATTACGGGCTAACTCAAGGCCATAACTTCCCCACTCGGGGCGAAAACTGCCTAGACCATGCCCTAATTAAAACTAACTTCCAATCACGAGTAGCAGTATGCCCGTCGTCGGTATCTGATCATGACTGTGTCTTAATTGGAATAACTACTGAAAATGCGAAGCCATACACTACCTTGAGCGCCCAAAAACCAACACGAAAAATTAATTTCGAAGGCGTTGCCAATGATCTAGACTTAACTGATTGGAACGTTCTGTACTCAAGCAATGACATTGACAATGCTGTTGATATATTTAACAATTTGTTAAATAAAGCAGTCAACAATAACACGAACTGTTCTATTGCACGAAACTCAAAAAGCATTAGAAAACCCTGGATAACACCTGGGCTGCTACGCTGTGTCAAGCACCGAGATTTACTACACAGTATTGCAAAGAAAAATCCTAATGACATAAAACTTCAAAAAGAATATACTAAATATCGTAATTATTGTAATAACTTACTTCAAAATTTAAAAGACTTATATGACAGCGAAAATTTAAAGAAAAATATGAACAACTCAAAAAAATTATGGGAGACGGTCAAGAGTATTTGTCACATAAAATCTACCAAAACCAACAGCAATGAGATTCTTAAAATTGCATCAAATCCAGTAGAGTCACTAAATAAAACTAACGAGTTCTTCACGACAGTTGGGAACAACCTAGCAAAAAATACCCTAGCGGATATAAAGACAACAGAGATAGAACTCGCTGAAAAAATCAAAATTCCCTACAGAACAAAGTCATTCTTCCTGCACCCTACTGACGAAGGTGAAGTATCTGCAATCATAGGAAATCTGAAGTTGAAATCTGCGCCTGGGTGGGATAATATCGGAAGTGAGCTTGTAATAAGACTCAAACACATTTTAGCAGCGCCCATTGCCTTCCTCTGCAACCTCAGCATTTCATGTAGTACTTTCCCTGAGGCATGGAAACTGGCTAATATAACGCCCATTCATAAATCAGGTACTGCCACTGAAATCTCAAACTATAGACCAATTTCCTTGCTTCCAACTGTTGCAAAGATTATGGAAAGAGTAGTGAACAAGAGATTAATGTCATTTCTTGAAAACGAATCGATTCTCTCGGATAACCAATTTGGCTTTAGGAAAAATAGATCTACAGAAGACGCTGTCCTCAACCTTGTCGAAATGATAAGTGAAAAACTTGACGAAGGACAGAGATGTGTTGGTGTCTTTCTTGATCTAGCAAAGGCATTCGACACTGTATCGCACCACATTCTTCTTAAGAAAATGGAAATCTTAGGAGTAAGAAGTGTCGCATTAGACTGGTTTCGATCGTATCTCAATAACCGTCAGCAACGAGTATGCCTTGATGGCCACCAAAGTGAAAGAACAACGATTACTTTCGGTGTACCCCAGGGAAGTGTACTTGCACCTACCCTCTTTTTAATCTACCTTAATGATTTATGTGCTCTTCCACTCATAAATGGCAAGCTATTTTCATTTGCCGACGATACAGCACTCGTTTTTCATGCTAACACCTGGACAGAGGCCACCAAGATAGCGGAGGAAGGACTCGGTAGTGTGTCGCACTGGTTACGAAATAATCTGCTGACACTAAACACGACAAAAACAAAGTTTATGTGCTTCAGTATTTCCAAACGTACCCAGCCTAAAATATTGCCAACCATCAAAATACACACATGTTCAAATCAATCATGCTGTGGTTGCCCCTTCCTTGACCATACCATCAGTACCAAGTATCTGGGAGTTATCTTAGATCATAATCTCACTTGGGAGAAACATGTTGACACTCTGTGCTCCAGGCTGAGAAAAATAATGTTTGTCTTTAAAAGACTGAGACGAGCAGCGGACAAGAAAATCATAAATTTAGTCTACCTCGCACTCTGTCAGTCCATAATAACCTACTGCATAACGGTGTGGGGAGGATCGGATACAACATCAATGATAAAGGTAGAGCGAGCTCAAAGAGCAGTTCTCAAGATAGCCTACAAAAAACCTTTCCGGTACCCTACAACCCAGCTCCATAAGGACGCCAATACCCTTTCAGTAAGGCAACTCTATATCTTATCAACCTGCCTAAGATTTCACAAGTTCTCAGCAAAACATTTTCTTATTCCTTTATCTAAACGTTGCACATTTTTTAACCTACCAAGGAAAAGCACTACGTTTGGTCAACGTTTCTTTGCTTATAAAGGACCGTTCCTATACAACAAAATCGTAAGATTGACCAACTCGGAGATAGTCAAATTATCGAGATATAAACTACGTAAAACAATCAAAACTGCACTATCATTCCTGGACTATAAAAATACCGAAACTCTTATACATGGGATTGCTTGACAAGTTCCAAATATTATTAATTAAATTAATTATTCACAGGCACACATTATTTAGACACATTACTTTATTTAAACACCTATACCTGTTTTATGAAACTTACTGTATATAATATTTATAATCCTCAATATTTCCTACTCATATTATTTATGTCGATATAATATACTATAGATGTATGCAACATTTCACTTTACTTATAGCATGAAGCGGTTAAAGTAACATTCTAACTTAGCAATACACTCATACTCGCAGATATAATACATACATTCACACCAATATGCATGCACGCACGCACACACACACACACACGCACACTCACGCGCGCGCGCGCGCCCTCACATACATACTATACCACACATCTACATCATGAAGCATCAATATTTACTATAATTTGTTTTCATGTTTTCTATTTCTTTATTATTAAAAAAAACCAATATTTCTTTTGTAACTTAGATTTAAATAAATATTACATGTAAACGTGTTTTCAGAACATGGAAGAGACTAGCCACCCACAACACAGGGTATCCTAGTGTGGGGACTAGTAACCATTATTTATGTAAACTATTATTTTTAGTAATTAAATAAATTTCATTTCATTTCATTTCATTTCAATGTCAGTTTGCAAGCTCTCCACTTGTCCAGATTATTAAAAAAAAAACAAACACAGTGTTCATTTTCCAAGTTTAAAAATGGAAAATGTAGTCACACGTGCGCTAGCGATGTAAACTGGAAACTTGCAAGCGCTGCACATGGCTATTAATGCTTGGAGATAGCGCGGAACGTAAAAGTAAATTGCTTGGAACTATTTCTTTCTTCTAACTATAAAACTATATGGACATTTTACGGATCCATACTGTGGTGCTTAATGTAGTGGTACTTTATGATAGTATGTTTATATTCTCTTTAGTTAGTATTTATTCCCTGTTACATAATTTTAACCTAATATGAAGTTAAAGGCATATATAAATTCTCCCTGAATATTTTATTAATTTTAACGAATTTCAGCCGGCCTAGCATGACAACCGGGACAAAATTTTGTCGACCGTTTTCTCGTGTTTTAATCGATATTCTTTTTATTTCTTCTGGGTCTATCATGACAATTACACTTAAGACTCGACTTTTAAAATAAAAAATAGATATATTCGTCGATCGACTCATCTCTTCCGCGACAAATATAAATTCTACAGATTACCTCTTTATTTATACCCAGTCCCAATATTGTTTCTATTCTCCTGTAAGTTTACTTTATTATATAGGACATCAACAAAATACATTTAAATATTATATTTTTGATGTAACTCTGTCTTATTGGCTGGTTTTGAGTATATGTGATGAAACAAATTTACACCCAAAGCAATAAAAATATGCTTTTAAAAAAGTAAGTAAAAATAAATAATCACATATTTAAATAAAATACTGTATACCGGATTAAAACGCGATTTATTATTTATATTGTTTAAATTATTTATCCCGACGTTTCGGATGCTTTACAGCAACCGTGGTCGCGTTTTAATCCGGTATACAGTATTTTATTTTAATGTGTGATACTCGCGTTAATAAAAGACAATATTATAATCACATATTTTTATGCTGTCTTCTTTATTTTTGTTCTATCTATAAAAAAAAGACTTTATTGGTCCCACAAAATATAGGTGGGGAGTGTAACTCGCAGTTGGCTAGTTTTTTCATGATTGCCAAATATTTCTAGAAGGTTCCAAATAGATACTAAACCTGGCACGTGCAAGCCATCATCTCCAGTTAATTGCACGCAATCATTTGGCGCAGTTTCAAGCCAGAACAAGTTTAATTAAACTACCATTAAGCAAATCTCCAGTAAGATTGGAGTGGTGTTCACGCGTGGAAACTATCCCTAACTTATATTAGCATAGTTTGATTATCAAATCAAATCAAATCAAAAAACACTTTATTGAACACCACACGTGAAAATAATAATAAGATACAAAATTAAAAATGAGTAGCGTACAAAAGGCGGCCTTATCGCTGAGAAGCGATCTCTTCCAGGCAACCAGAGAAATTAAAATATTAAATAAACATAACATAGATTAGGGTAGTGCTCTAAAAAGAAAACATACAAATAAGAAAAGAGATAAAGTACAATAGATAAGAAACAAGTCATAATAAGTGAACTAAAAGAATAATAATAATAATGTTTTCCGAAAAAATCATAACAATATGTTTTAACAAATAATAATAATAACACACATTAATGAAAAATATGTATATATATTTATTCACATGTGTGTGTCTACACACAACATACATATATACACAATACTCCATAAAAGTAAGACTACTTCAGAGACTGAAGGAAATGCACCTTGAGCAAGCTTTATATATAGCCAACGCTAACATCGCTCGGGTAATGTGTTTCCAATTCATTATAATTGGACGCTGTTATGCAATACAGTATCAACCCACATGGTTGCCATTTTGAGAAAATTGAGTTTGATGTTTTAATTCGGTTTACGTAAATTTCTTTTAAAAAATAACAGAAATAATAGTTTTTTTTTTATTATTATTATTACAATAAATGTATATTGTTTTTTCCGGTAGCAATCAAAGTAATAGAATTTAGTGCATTATTGTTAAATATTCTAAACATGTTAGGGTTTCGAGCCCCATAAATTTTTCAATATTTTTGCTATTAAAACGATTTAAAAGATATATATAATGTCGCATCCGGGTCATGAGTATGGATCGTCAGCATCACACAAACGTCAAAGTGACGTATACAGAGCCTAGATTTAGAGAGGGCAACGTTAATAAAAGAACGTGCATTCGGTGATCGAGATACTATATCATACGGATCGCCCACAGAGTAACGCTGGCCTAGGAACTGTATTGTGTATTGTAGTACGAGAGTGTATTTCTTGTCCGGATTCCTGATGACGCCCATAATAAGTGATAATAAGTGACAGTGTAGATAATGAAACTCCGATATATATCTCTTTTGAAATATATACTCCAGCTCATATGGAAGCGATTGGTATCAAATTTACATTTTTATCATTGTGTGGGGTAAGACTGTATTGCTTAATGCTGTCCTTCATGGTTGGGTTAAGTGGACCCGTGGGTGATATAGTACTTAACTTTACCTTTATCATACCTTCATAATAGAATTATGTAATATGTGGTATTTGTTGAAAATATATAAACTTACAATATGTTTTATAAGTAAAATTCTTTTACTGACATTCAATATGACTTGTGTATTTTCTATAATATAAAATTTAATTTGATTTATAAAACTATAATCGTTCTCCTTTTATCCTTAAAATCCAACATTATTAAACAACGGTACATTAGTTATAGTACAAATAGTCTTCATATAATATATTATTATAATAAACTATATCTTTTTTATATAGTTGCATTTATAGGGGACAACGGGCTTTTGGGCTTGTATGGTGGTCCCGCCACTGGGTACTATACACAAAAAAATAACCTATGTTACTCGGTGATAATGTAGCTTTCTATTGGTGAAAGAATTTTTAAAATCGGTTAATTTTTTTGAGTTAAATCGAAACAAACAAACAATTCTTTCCTTTTTATAACATTAGTATAGATGAGGTTTCATTACGCTTCTAGGTGATTAAGTTTTTAAGAATCTTCGGTTTTTGACTATAAAGAAATCCATCAGATATTATAAAATATAAAAAATCCTAGGTCCATTAGTACCTAACTGAAACACGAAACCCAATTTGGTAAGAGCCTTTTTTTATGTCAGACATCGACAGACGAGCATGAGGTTCACTTGATGGAAAGGAAAGGCCACAGAACATAAGTCAATGATGCGCTGTCGACCTAAATAGCCGAGTCGAGCCTTGTTGCATAATAAAATAAAATCTTTATTGTGCACCTAGATATATAGTCATAAATAAAATATTTTTGGTAGAAAACGAATTTGAAGCAGCAAAACTGTCAGTGGAGAGAGTCGAGCGGCATTGAGCTACGTGATAGCTATTCACTATTCGAGTGCAAAATAAAGGCAAAACAATGGCTCGGGGCAGCCTTTTTGACATAAAAATCTCTTTGAGGGTGTTATTAAAACGTTACGAATATTTTACGACTTTTTTCTACGGCTGATTCAGAAAATTTTATATTGGAAGGTTTTATGTGATTTTGATTTTTGAGTTCTGTCCGAATGTGTTGGCATATTGTTATTTTGTTTTTAAATTGATATTGCAATACTATTAACTACTTGAGGTATGTAAGGGTCGAGTTCTGGTGGCAATAGGTACTATATTTGTCAGGGCAAAATATAAAATTATGCGATAAATAAGAAAATTTTGCTCTCACTCTTTACAAGAAACATTAACAACTATTGTAGAACCTCTCTTTCCTTTCAATTGTCTGTAAAATAGTTAAAAACAAACAACGTTCATTGTTGGAAAGTTAGAAATGCATTATAAATTGTTTAACGTTCAAAACATGTCAACAGGCATCTCTCACTGGAAAAGTCAAATGACAAAGAGTAGACATGGGTAACACTGCGCTGCGCCGCGCAATTGCGCCGGCACGCTTCACTGCGCAGGGTGAGTCAGCTCACACATTCATAATGTGTTGGCGCACGGCGCAGTACCCCACTCACTGAGTGAACTATGAGCGTGGAGTTGAGTGCGTTTCGGAGGTTTCACTGCTCGCTTTGCGCGTCCAATTTTGTTGCGCAATTTTGAGTTGACTCAAGGAGCCGACGCACTATACTGCGCCTGAGTTGCTGAGTTGGTGCGGGAAATTTTGCTGAGTTACCCATGTCTAACAAAGAGTCGAAAAATTAAAGTGTACTGTACTCGGCAGAGGACTTGCGACAACGTTTACTTTTAATTAAATCTCTCCGGGAGGAGTCGCGTGGGGATGAAATTAATGGGGCTATGTTTTTGCTAAATTGTCGCGTTTGCGGTACGCTCATTACTTTTGTTTTTGTATAATCTATAACTATGTATGTATTTGCCTGATATTCTGTTTTCATTGATATACCGCAAAATCCAGTGTGGATATAAGTTATACACTGAAAGTCGAAAATAATCTACTTCGGTTATAATGTAAATTCAATTTAAGATGTAATCTTTCATGTGTTAAAATAAATAAGATATTCATTATTGAAATGTATAAAAATGTTTCATAAGATAAAAATTTAGAGCTTATTACAGAGTCAAGCGGTATTTGCCTAGCGCAAATATGTTTGATCATTGGGTAAAACCACTGACATAGTATTAAAAGGGTCAATGGGTAAAACTAAACTTTTCATAATTAGAACTAAATGTATTGTACAAAATACATAGGTACCTAAGCATAGATTAATAATTGGTACGACGCGTCGTAGCGCGCGGAGTCCAATTATTAATCTATGGTACCTAAGATATTTAAATCGTTTTTCGAATTTTGGAATACATAAACGTTCCAATTTCAAATAGCATGATATCAATTGTGCATTTACTGAACAATGAATAGCACATGACGTAGAAAATGCAATAAAATGCAACGCGCTACGTTATCGACAAAATGTGAATAAAATGCTGTATGGAACCGTTACTCGAATGTGTTGGGAAATTAAGTTTTACGATATCAAATTCAATAGCAAATTTTAATATTTCACAATCTGTGGAGCTCTGTGCGGCAAAGAAGAGAAATATTTATGTATGTACCTATAAAATACATATATCAGAGGCGAAGGGTGAACATTTTCAAAAGGAAGGCTATTCCAAAACCACACGATGCTGCATTTCGAACTTGAATATAATGCGAGGAAGACCCAAAGTAAAACAAAAGGTATTCACCATAATATTCCGTTTTTAGTTTTTTAGTAGATTAGGTATTGAGTTAAATATATACAGAGAACAAGGGAATAAATCCTCGCCACTGGTGTATATTATTGATATTAAGAAAATAATTGGCTAATTGAGATTGTTAGTGAAATGTACTAATAAATATAAAAGTCTAAAACTGTTTTTTACTGCAAGTTAAAATGTAGTACTAAATACTTTTAGTAGGTTAATATAATGAGGAAAATATAGACAAATAATTATTATACAAGCGGAAATAAAAACAACTATAGAATAGCTAATGTTTTACATTTTATTTTTAAAAACCTAATTTTATAAGCAGTTTAATTTTTAACATTTAGGTACTGTTGTTATAAGTTTTTGCCTATAAGAAATAAATTAATTCCTCTAAATTATTATAAAGTCATTAAAAAATCCGAATAATGAAGTCAGTGAGTTCAATGATGCTCGATTTCTCTCAAAGCTGTTGGCGAAACAACACATCCGGTCTATTGAAACGAGAGCTTGACGAGCTTTCAAAGCAGCCCTGCCCTATTGATGATGCCTTTGAGCTTTTTCCCATAAAAGTTCCCGTATTTTTCTAATTGAACACTGGATTCTGACTAGATAGTATTTTTGATTATTTTACATTGAGAATTAAGAGAAATATTTAGTGTGTTTGATATTTTTATTCATAAAAATGTGTCTAAGAAGTGTTTATTGGGTATTCTGGTAAATTATATTTTTTTTAATGTTAGATATCGACAGAGGAGCATGAGGTTCACTTGATGGTAGGTGATACTACAGCCACAGAACATCAGTCAATGATGCGCTGTCGAACTACTTTTTACTTAGAGCATTCGGAAGTCCATAGACTGAAAACGAAACGCGCAATGTGCACTTGTTCGTTACCCGGTCGTAATTTCGATATTCCTCCCACCCGCATCGCCCGAAGCTACCAGCTGTGGGGAAAACATGGTTACAGAAAATTATAAATATGTCCCGGTGGGATTTGAACCCACGACCCATCGATGCGCATGGCAGTTGTTCTACCGAACGCGCCAACGAGCCCGTCAAAAATATGTTATACTGAAATCAAGTACAAAACCAGGGTAGATATATGTAGATGGTGAATTTATCCAAATATTGTACAATATGTTCGTTATTATATGTAAAAACAGTAATGAGATTTTCAAAGTGCACAGTATAAAATCGTTTAGTACGATCTAATGATCCAATATTTGGCACGACACCTAAGTTCATTGATCCTTAGAATATACATATTCATATGAGCTCTATAGGAACTGCTACCACGCCTGTCGCCCGTAATCGATAGTCGTTCAGGTACAGTTTGATGATTTAGACGTATTCACATACATAGTTTAATGAATTAGTATTTGGTTTGCAATCTAATTCAATTTTCTAAGGTGGAACTTCTGAATTACATTGATTCCAATACAGTAGCTGCACCTTTTTAATCTATTGCCAATTATTTTGTAATAAACTAGCTGAATGACTGCGAGTTACAACAAAGCGGCTTTATACGTGCCAATTTTCATGGTGACAGTCAAGTGATTTTTGAAACGTTTAGCGATTTCCGGTAGAATGCGAAAGCGACGTGTGGGCCTCATATGACGAGACCTGAGGGTCATTGGATTAAATGGATATTGCTCACTCAACTCTCTATCAGAGCAGTCTTGGAGCAGAGTTGAGTCTCATACACCCCCGCGTTGCACTTTGCGGAGGACTGGTGCATAAATGCTTTCCCTTTATTAAAAAGGGACTTGGGATTTTATTAACTTCTGAAAACCAAAGAAACCCATTTATTTATCAAAGTCAGGCTTTAATGGTGTAATTATAAAAATCAGTTAACACTGTCGTGTTATTTTGCCAATATAGTAACCGATATTACAGGAACTAGTTTAATATAGTTAATTGTACTGCAGCATAACAAATCGTAACTAGTTCTTTCATGTAGGTACTGGCATAATTCCAACCTCATTTGTATTATGCAGGATTTCAATAATATATTTAAATAACAATCCCATAAGACCGGAAATGAGAACACAATACAATAATGCAACAACAGATAATCATACTTTAAATATGAAATTTCATTTCAAATAAAAAAAATTGCATGGTTAATCATGATTAGTGCAATAAGTAAATAAGTAAAAATAATTTGTCACCTTTTAAATACAATAGATATAACATTAACAGAAGTATGTACATTGTACATAATAGGTTCAAATATTTATAGGTTTTAATATATTTAGATTTTAATTTTAGGCCCGTTTAATTAAATTTTTCCTAATTTTTAATATTTGAAGAAAACACGTCAGTTAGAAAAACACCCTTATATTAAATCTCCACCATGGACTGCTTCGGTTTCTAACATGTCAAAGAAAAGCTTTTTCACTTGTATCATATCTTCAGTTTCAAAGTTACTGCCATCATGACTGTAACATGAAACTCAAAATGTCTTGTTATCAGTTTCACGAGGCATTGTAAACGAGGATTATAAACATTGCTTGAAAGCAGGCAATACACACAGGAACTACTCTTGTTACTTGTAAGTGTATTACCAAATCCTTTCACTAATAAGAAAGAAAGTAGCAGTTAACTATTATTTTGAAAATAGAATTGCTTGTTTCAACTAAGACTGGGTGCTCGTGTGAATTAGAGTTAAAAAAATATTTCTTTCGTAAAAAAATTAAAAAAAAAACTGTATTATATTTAAGAAGGATGTAATTTATAGTAATTGCAAAACATTATAACACAAAGACAAAGGGTTGAGTGAGTCGAGTCGAGTTCAGTTTCTTATTGATCGTCTGTTCGCAGTAGTAGGCACCATTCGAACTAGTATACCTAGAATTACACACTTAGTAACAGTACACCAGCCCTTCGCTGGGTTAGTATATTAACCACAGATATATTATATACAACAAACGGATGACTGTAGATAATAGATAGGTAAAAAATAACACTGTCTAGGTTTCTTTTGACATACATATAACCTTGCTAAGGTATTCTACAATACGTACAGTCGCATTGACTGTTCAATATGGTTATCAACTTTAACCAAATGATTGTCAAAAATTCAATCTATATACAAATAATATGTATATTTTTAAACTGACTACCTATGTATTTCTCGCACATTTTCAAGTCAAACTCCAGTAGTAGCGGTAATACTAACGTGTTCCCTGGTCATGAGAGAGAAGTAAACAGATTAAACACGTACACGCGAACTAACTTGTCTCCTTGACTGATGGTGTTTACGAGTGTACATTCTGCTTCTGAACGCACCTGTACATTAGCTACATTATTAAATAGTATGGCAACAAAGGCGCTTAAGGAGTTTTTATGTTTCAGTAACACACAATGTTTATTTTTTCTTCGTCTTTTAAACTAAAAGCAAAATAATTATTTGGTATAAGCGATCCACTGATTATGAACGAGTATTCCAAAAGTACTGAATGCATAGTCACTGTTTTAACAATAAAAACAGTTTAATTTTTATTTCAAGAGTTGATTTAAGCTTCACTACGAAGTATTATTGTTGTAGAATTAACTTATTTTGGCTATAAATAAGTTATATATTGTATTATATACATATTTCGATTGATTATACTCTTTGCGTCAGAATTTATTGCCAAAACCTACCTAGTTACTAGACAGAACTACCTTTTATGGTCCTACTCTGCGGGAAATTGGTGCGCTAAGTTAGCCCGAGATCCTAAATGTTATTTCTATTCTATCTTATTAAAATTTTCCGCAAAACGTAATCAACGAAGCTTTAACATTTTCGTCGGCGCTATTTTCAACAATGTACACCCAAAACTTTCAATTTATACATAATGCATGCTTAACTTCTCCGTGCGAGAATAATTTCCAGCATAAGTTTAGAGGAAATAGATAAACTTCTGCGCAATACTAAAGTTTATTTCGGAAATTTCGGTCATAACTACTCTCCTATGTACTTTGCAGACCTCAAACGAACTGTTAACATATTAACGAAAGCTACGGTCTCGTTGGCGCGTTCGGTGGAACACCTGCCGTGCGCATCGATGGGTCGTGGGTTCGAATCCCACCGGGACGACGTATTTAAAAAATTCTGTAAGGCATTGAATGGGTATGAGGAATATTAAAATTCCGACCGGGTAACGAACCACCGTTCATAAATGGAAAAACCGTGAAGTTCATATTGCGCGTTTCAGTTTCAGTCTATGGATTTTCGAATACTCGAAGTAAAAAGTAGGTCGACAGCGCATCATTCACTGATGTTCTGTGGCTGAGGTATCACCTACCATCGGGTGAACCTCATCCTCGTCTGTCGATATCTAACATAAAAAAGCGTATTATGGAAGTTTTTTGTAACCGGAATATTATTATGATAACACAAGGACAATCTAACTCTATTTTAATTCGAGAAAAAACACTATTTTACTCTACTTTCTATATGATATTGATATAAAGGGTAAAGTTGTTCTAACATATAGCCGTCCTTAGTGAATAAGATTCCATCTGAAGGCCGCGTATCTTCAGCTTACTTTATCAGAGAGAGAATTATGTCTTATTTTAAGTACTTAAACATCGTGAAGACCAGAAACCATTTATTTCTAAGTCAGCGATTTAACAACCTACATTACAGAATACTAGATTATTTTTTTTTTCTTTTGAATATTATTGTAGCAAGCATGAAATATACAGAGTTAAATTTCACGGTCGACTAGAATTCTCGTTGACCGCCACAATGAGAGCACTCAAACCTTTGTTAAGCACTCTACACAGAATATATAAACTGTGCATTGTTCTCGTAAGGTAAAACTCGGATACATTGTTGGATACATCAACGTAAAAATTAACAATTCATTTCAAAACCACTAAAGTACTCGGTTTTTTCAAGCTATTGAGTTTTACATATTATGTAGTGCAAGTGTTTAGGATACGGAAATAGCCATTTACATAGTTTTTTGATAGGGTTGTATAATGTCAAAGTTAATTTTGAAAAAAGAATATCAGCTCAACCATCCGTTTATTGGGTACCGATGTATTTGAATAGCCTTGCGTACCAGTCTTCGAAATCTATATCTATATTACTAACAATGTCGTGTTAGTTAGATATACCATTTATAACTCAAGAACGGCTGCACCGATTTTAATAGTATCTTATTTGTTGGATTCGAATAACATTCAAATATCGAAAAAATTCAGGAAAATAAAATATGCAGAAAATTAATTATAAATTAGGTTCGAAACTCCGCCTTCGGAAGATGGCATATTGATAGCGTAATTGAATAACAATAAATGTTAAAATGTATTGGTGATTATTTGCTAGGGATTTATTATTATTTAATTTGAAATTATCATGAAATGTTCATTATTTTGAAAAAATATAATTTTATTATATTATACGACAAGACTTGTTGAACAATCTATGTATTCAAATATTCCACAATTCCAAATCAACAGCTGTGACCTTCCCGTCTGCCCTTGGTCACGCTTGCTATAAGATACTGAAAACATTAGAATGAGTAATATACTATATAATATATAAATGGCGACTTTATTAATTGTAAGTAAAAGTACTAAATGTTTCCCGGAAAATAATATGTTTGCTGATTCAAATCACGTTTTATTATTTTACTACGAACTCTGTAAAATCCTATAAAATCTTAATTTATAATTAATTAAAAGCGAAACTACTTATGAAATTGTTGGGAAAATTCTACTCTGAATATACATAATAGCTGCTTCATTAAGGCCGTACAAACTTTAAGATAAAAAAATTCCCAATAAAAAAAACTATAAATTCACGTATTTTGGATTTTTTTGTTATTGCTTCATGCCAAATTTCATGATTTTAGGTCAACTGGACTCTATATATTATCTTGATTCCCTTCCGATTTTCAAAATATGCTGCATAAACGGCGCATAAAAGACCGTAACTTTTGAATGCGTTCACTTAGAATTTTTTCTCTGCCTCAAGGGACTGCAGACTTGAGTATTTGATATTTCAAATTGATACCTCTACGCGTTCTTGAGAATAAGTGTAGGTCCTAAAAAAATGATTTCCTATTTTGAAGTTTAGTTAGAGATTTAAAAAAAATATGTATCATGATGTTTAAATAAAATACTGTATACCGGATTAAAACGCGATTTATTATTTATATTGTTTAAATTATTTACAGTCTCCCGCGACCACGGTTGCTGAAAAGCATCCGAAACGTCGGGATAAATAATTTAAACAATATAAATAATAAATCGCGTTTTAATCCGGTATACAGTATTTTATTTAAATGTGTGATACTCGCGTTAATAAAAGACAATATTATGTATCATGATGGATATAAAATCTTAACCCTTAAGTTCCAAGCTCTACGCAGCAGTATTTGCAGGATAATACTATCTATTTTTTTATTACGTATACATATTAGAATTTTAGTTATTACGACCAAAACTCTAAAGTAAAATTAAGTTAGTTAAATTATTTAAACTTAAGTAGCTGACTTTTAGTGTGTAGAAGTGTGTGTATCTCATTTTACACTAATAGTAAAAACTCAATTTTCTTTTGCATTGTATAGAATCTCTGTATACCTTGCATTATATAAACTTCTCAGCCGATTATTACTAAGAGGCAAAGGCCTATTTGAAATAAAAAACTTTTGATTTTTTTTTTTGATTACAATCTATTAGTGTTTCGTGAGAGTTATATTAATCTTTCCATTTATTAAAATATTATTAGAAAACCCCATTTTGATTAAGTTTATTAGTTACTCATATAAGATGCTTTTCCTGAGTCGGCTGTCATTCGTTTTCAGTTCTCAAACGGAAAAGTTGGAAGATATTGTGGGAAATCTTTTCTGAAATGAATTTTCTTTGAGGATATCTCGAGTTTTATTAGTTGATAAACTTGCCTCTGTGGAAAAGAAGAAACGAAATGTTTTTATATAAGTATACGTATATACTATGTACCTATACAAATCTTTATTTTTTTCTTTAGCAGAACAATTTTCATTGTTGAACTATAAATAGCTTCAATCTGCTTACATTGTCATATTACACTATATTTGTATATTAGCTATATTAGCTGTTTGTTTTCTAAGTACAGTAAAATAAATAAAATCATTTAGAAATTTTAAGAAATGCCTTCTGGGACTGTACCGCGATCACTAAGATTTTATTGCCATTTTACTTTAAGAGAGAAAGGGACAGTGAGATACATTCTGTGTAGGTATAGGACTCCTATAATAGTACTACTTTAAAATATATAAAAGGGGGCCTTACCGATATCTATATGTAGATATCGGTTCCTATTATTATTAACTGTTACTTTTCGATCATCGTAAATTCAGTAATAATATCTACCAATAGGCACCTTCTAAAATTTTAACATTAAATTATATTCCTAAGTTAATACATATATTTACATATTATTGTTGATCGAAGGTCGAAATAGTGTCAATAAACTTATAAAGCAAATCTGTTTCTACAGAAATACAAATAATCGTAATTATCTTAGTAGGTACTACTGGAATATAGCCGTAAATTAGTCATACGATATAAATTTAATACAATAGGAATTAATTATGACGAAACAGGTTCTAGTTTTTAATTTGGTGGTGAGGTCGAGGGGCTGCAAACGGGCGGAGAATGGCAGGACCTCTTCACTTGAGGGCTCTCAGTCCTTTCGAGTATCAACGTTAGGGCTGCAGCATCCACGATAGGGCTTCATCATGGTTTGTTTATTGTATGTTTTTGCTACCTACATTCCATATTTTTCAATGTATTTACAAAAAAGCGTATTGCGTTAAACACTGAAAAAGACGCAAGTTGCTGAAGATTACAATGAAAATATTATAATTTAAGTTATGTTTTGCTACATAGTGCTATTAGTATGCGCAACTATACTACTGATAACTTTATCTTTTGATTTTCTCTGCCTAGCGTTTTTTATAATGTTAAGAATTATGAGTAACCGTATTTTTTTTAATGTACAGAGAGCGATCGTTTGACAGCGTTTCACCTGATGGTAAGTGACAACGAAGTCTAGGATGGAGGTTGATCATTCCCTAACAAGTGTCTATTCACATTCGTTTTGAAAGTAGGTACCTAGATTGTATGTTGGTGGGAATATGGATGCCGGCAGCTAATTCCAATCCTTACAAGTTCTCACGATAAAGTAGGTGGAGAAACGTTTCCTACGAGTACGCGGGATATCGACGACGTAAGGGTGGAAACCCAACGTACGTGGTACGGTGGTGGAAGGGAGATGTATATATAAGGATGTGCAGCTCTTCAGCGCCCTCACCAAAATATACCCTATAAAAACCGACAGTCTAGCAACTGTTCACCAAAAAAATTACCAAACAATCCTGTACTTACAACTTTATAAGTCAGGTTTCAGTGTTCTTGTATAAAATTATTTTTCTATAAACTTTGTTTCTATAAAGAAAATTTGTTTCTTATAGTTCATTCGTTTTTATATAATAATAGCGATAAAAATAAAAATTGCTCAACTTATTTTATTTCTATCAGTATACAATGTTACCATAATATTATATAATATTATTATGTTTGTGTAAGAAAGTCGGTCAATCTGATGACATGTTGTTTTTGTATCGATACAGCCCTTTTACCTCACAACAATCCTCTCGTACAACAAAAGATTTAATTTCTACTACTAGGTCAAATGGCTGTGATTGCAACCCTAGTTCAAAATGGCGGTTGTTCGCGCGTAATGAGCGGTAAGTTACCTCAACCACACCGCTTGATGATGTTTAACGTAGCTTGAAACTACTGTTCTATAAAACATATTATCATATAATCCTATATTTCTAGCGCTATAGGCTTTTTAAGGAAATATCAAAAAGGTTAGTCGACATCACAGGAGACCGAAGAGCTGGCAGTTACCTCGGACAAAGAATAGTCTAGCTATTCAAAGAGGGAACGCTGCCAGTATCTTCGGTACCTTGCCTAAAGAGACTCCTTTTAATAATATATTTTAGTTATTATATTATATTGTATTTTTTAAGGTTTTTAGTTTTAGGTTTTGTTCTAGCAGGTATATATTTATAGTAAATGTAGTTATATTATGTGTTTGTTAAATATATCATTCAAATATATATTTTCTACTACTAGTGGAAAAATACTTAATTAGTATTCTAAACCGGCAAGCGGTATAATAGCGTTGATGACAGAGACCGAAAGTAATATGCAAGGATTCATGTAAATTCGTGATCTCTACCTACCCCAATGGGAAAGGGGGGGTTGAATATGTGTGTATGTTTTTCTAGTAGTCATCTTTCTTATGTTCATGTTTTTATATAGTGTCACGTAACTTGGAACAAGAACCTCATGCTTGTCTATCGATATCGAACATTAAAAAAAATATCAGCATAAATTCGGATGAGATTTTTAGGTCAAAGAGCGTGAAGCTCTCTTGGTGGTTCAGAGGAAATCAATCAATGATACACTGTTGACCTATTTTTACATCAAGCATTCGGAAATCCATTGATTGAAACTGCAATCTGCAATATTTTAACATTTATTAGCGGTTCGTTACGGTCGAGATTTCGATATTTCTCTCATCCGTAATAACCAAAGTGGCCTGATGTAGGGAAAATCATATTTAAAGTTTAAACAGCCAATGAACCCGTCAAGATTTTTCAAATATGATTTAACTTTGGAGTATCATACACTGAGTAGGTACAAAGTGATGATATGGGATACTATCATTTTTAAATAATATGAGACTGCATTTCGGTCAATAAATTAAATATATTGATATATTAAAGAATATATGAGCAATATGTTATGAACTATTTTACGGATTAGTTGTTCTGCTGATAACAAATGGCAACTCCAATTTTCAGTTCCTTTGATTTGCTATTGCGATAGGATTACTGATAAAACGATAGCTTTTTAAACCATAAAATATAGTATGCACATCGTACTTGTTTAATATGCCTCTTATTCCACAATAGCGCTATATTTATTTATAAATATTTTCAAATTAATGTTTTATATTTTTTCACCTCTTACTTAGTCCTGTCTGAAAAGCTAGCAACATGTTTAATTACATAGAGAATACTCGTAGGTACTATGCTAGAAAAATATTCATGGCAGTGTTCTCTATTGTTAATTAATGTTTTTATCTCTCTCTAATAGAAATTTAATTTATAGTACTTATAACAAATATTGACTTTAGTATATCTGTTCCCAACAATATGTTTCTCGGCTGTTTATCGGTGTACGCTGAAATTGCTAACGGCCCAATCGAGCGGTGCTCTCTACCCCTAATTCAGTTACACATGGGCGCAACCTATTGGAGATTTGATGCGCTCATGTGTATTATGATACACATGAGCGTGTATAATAGTGTAGATGGATTTTTTTATATGTCGGCGTGCTTCACCTTAGATCACCACTCACTACCAGATGGAAAGGTCTAACATCAAAAAACACTGTATTCCAGAATTTCTCATCTTCATGAAAACTTAATCAATTCGACGTATTTATATGATATAAAAACAGTACTGTAACTAAGACGCTACCAGATACTGAGAGAAGAGAAGAAACCCTAGAGAAGCGCAGAATGTACAAAACCATTGTTAATTATCATTTATCAAGGCCGCAGATATGGAAAATCGAAACGCATAGGAAGAGAATTACCTCACTGCACTACGTCATTAGCTTTTCCGGGAAAATTCCAAAGATTTGAAAATTTTCTTTTATCACCACTATAGCTCTACATATTTATCTAATATCTCTTAAACTGCATTATGACTCATATAGGGGCCTCTATTAATTTTGCCTGATTCATTTTCAACACTGAAAAAGTCACAATATTGCGCAAATTTCTTTCCTAGGTCAGCCGGCCTAGCATGACAACCACGACCAAATTTCGTCGACCGTTTTCTCATGTTTTAATCGAATATCTCTTTATGTTTTCCGGGTCTAACACGACACACTTAAAACTAAAAAACACGGCTTCTAATATCAAAAGTAGAGATATTTGTCGATCAAGATATCTTGTCTAACAAAATTTTCGATGTCGAGATATAATATGTTGAGATATCTCTTGATGGTCATGGTAGGCGGGCTGGTGAATTTCATCCATTACTAAGTGTTAGTAATTTATCTGGTCTATTTAAATAACAATAATAATAATAAAAATTCTTTATTTACACCAATTCAAATAGGAACAATAGGAGCTATGATTGATTTATTCATTCATGGTTAACCATTAACCAACCCCACAATTTCCACCTCTACGTAATCAAATCCGTTGCATTATTAAATAGATATCAAGTTGGGTAATTGAACAGTTAGTTTTAACTAATAGTTTTTGTTTAAAACAGAAGTCATTTGTGTTATCGATATTTCTATATCTACATATACTAATAAATATTATAAAGAGGAAAGTTTTGTATGTTATGAATAAACTCAAAAACTACTGGGCCGATTTTAAAAATAATTTCACCAATAGAAAGCTACATTATCAGCGAGTAACAGGCTTTAGGGTATTTTGTACATCTTAATTGCACCCGTGTGACGCCGGGACGCGTTGCTAGTTTTCTATAATTTGCCGCTGTCTTGCCAGAATATTGGCTTCAAAAATTAAAATTTATAGATTATAATTTGCTATTTTTCCACTTGTATTATGTAGATTTTCCGGTGGACATCAATTATTACAAAAATGGTATAAGCGTGCGTGATGGGAGTTATCAATTGGAAAATGGCGGAGTTCTGAATCTTATTTATTTTAAAATTAATTTTCGGCATATATTTTTCCGATATTTTAATAGTTATTCTATTATTCGTGACTTAAACGAATCATAGAAATAAGATATCAATATAATCGGTGCTGTTCTTGCGTTACAAATGAGTGTAACTTAAACGACTTTGTTTATATCTATACTAAAATTATAAAGAGGAAAGACTTGTTTTTTATTTGTTACAATTTAACTCAAAAAATACTCGAGCGATTTTAAAAATTCTTTAAAATCTTAAACTAATATAAAGCTACATTATCAGCGAGTAACATGTGCTATTTTGCTAGTACATCTTCATTGCACCTGTACAAGCCTTTGCTATTCTTATAAATCTAAAAACCTTCTCCATGAAAAAAATATTTACATATAGGTACGTGGCAATTTTCATACAAACATATATATATATATATATATATATAATATATATATATATATATATATATATATATATATATATACCGATTTATCCTAAAATCTTGAAGGCATTTCATATATATACGTTATATATAATCTTCATAAAAATTTCGGCGTCTTTGTTTTATACTATGTAAAGATTGAATTTAAGTATATTCCATTGAAATAGTATCTTCCTTATATTATTTATAGACTGTTTACATATTTTATGTTTTAAAGACTCAAGATAAATTCGTTAATGAACGAAAACTGAAGAGGCGCAATAATCCTATTAGGCTTAATGAGCCGTTTTCCTAATACTTTTTTCTCTTAGAGCGAACGTTGGGTAAAGAAAAACGGTAGACTAAAATAGACAGGGTAATTTCAGTCTATATAATATTTATATTATATACTGATCGCTATTTAAGTAAAAGACAGCAGAACTATAGAGTTGATTCTAGTATGAATAAGAATTCATTAGATGAATATGTCATCTTTAAATTGATTGATGAAAAAAATATTTTTTTCGATTTCATGAATTTGATGAAAAGAAAATGAAAAAAAATATTAATTAAACTATCTTATTTAATGTAATAAACAATTAAATATTAAAGCTTTCAATATTAATATTAACAGTAACTATTCACCTTCAAAATTATAAATGATTTAGGTAAATTTTTTCATATATTTTTGTTACTCGAATCGTTTTCTATTATTTAACATTTTCTTTTATTAATGCGAGTATCAGACATTTAAAAAAATACTTTATACGCGTTTTAATCCGGTATAAAGTATTTTATTTAAATCGCAAGCTAAAAATTACTCTTAAAATCATATTGAAAAGTAAGTATTTTATAATAGAACATCCACAAAATTATAAAAAATTAAGATCTACCTCCTCTCCTGAAATGAAAAAATACTTTATTGTGTTGAATATCATGAATATTTAGAATTAGTCTGAAAAGGACGAAAGCTCAACCCCATGGAAAACAAGCCGGATCGATCGGTTTATAAATAGAGTCATACACAGACAAAGACGACAGGATAATATTATAATCATCATTGTTACTTGTATTATAAAAAATCCATATACCGAAGGTGTTTTTCGTATTTTAGCATGTATGCTGGCCTAATTCTTATATGATAATAAAAATAATGAAAGATAATTGCAGACAATTCATATAATACATGTTTCAAAATTAAGTAATCTCCTTGCAGCGTATTATATTCACAGGTATATTCTATTTGATATACACACAGTATATAACGTTGTAATTAAATGTGTTTCAGTAAATAAACCTAAATCTTTCTAAATATGACTGAAAAACCTAATTTTATACAACTAGCTTACCTGATTAACGTGTGTAGCATAGAACCTAAGCGTCCACGTTCATTACTTACTCAATTAACACTATAACACATTAGATTGACATAATATATGTTGTATATTAAATTTGAAACTATTTGAACGAGCGAACGCTTCCGCGGCGCGTAGAGCACTGACCAGTGTAGGCTCCGTAGCGTGGTTCTGACATAGAATAAAATCCTGAAACAATCAGGTGTGGAAAGTCGTTTCAGAGATCAACTACCTAGGTATCAGATTCAAATAATAGAGAACACTTACCAATAGCAGAACAATAATAGAGAATTAAGGGCCTTGTCTATTCCAGCGTGATAAAAAACCAGTTTTTTTTAAAGCCTTCTATTTCCTATTGATTTTCAGTTGTATACAAATCTTTGTTAAACAAATGTGAAGATTAGATATACTTTGTTACTTTATAGCGTATAGAATTCCTCTTAACATTATTTTATTTTCTCGTTTAAAATAAGATATAAAGAAAAAGAAAAAATTCAAGCCAGATATTATTTCACGTAAGTTAATTTAAATTAAAGATATTTTACCTTATCTTGGGAGTCGAACGCTATGAAAGACAATATTTCTGACATATCTGTTGATGCATATTCTTAGGTTGCCAACTTGGGGGTGGGTTGGATACTGCGCGCTCCATCCGGAAACCGCTCGCCCTTTGCAGACCTTTGTTTTGCCTAGCGTCGAGGATTCTGATCATTTCGTGATTAGAACCGATCCGTCCCAACTCCCTACGCGTGCCTTTCATTAAATAACCTCCAAATAAAGTCAAAAATCGTTGAGTACCTTCGTGAAAGGGTCTTTGTTGTAATCACACTGTACCTCTTTGTATGTATATGCGAGTAATTGTCAGGTTTCCCGGAAATATTAGGGGTGTAAATCAATCATACGCGTCTTTTTTATTTTAGATTGTTTAGAAATATTTATTCAAATAATAAATACATCAATCAGATACATAAGTAGCTACAGTTATATTATTTATTTATAGTAGTGATTGATTTTCTTTGTCTTTGTCAAAACGACACCATTCTATTCCTTTTAAAGCTACTTAAAAAAGGAATATTTAAATATCATTTATTTAAAACCTTATGGCAAACATTTAATACATATAATATTTAAAAAAATGCAAAATAAAATTCCTTTGTTTTATATATAATAGTTTACATTAAATACTCGTAACGTTTAATATAAGTATTTAAGAAAAGGCTATAAGTACCTACATATATACATAGATCATCTGTGGTTCAACAATAGCTTTAAAAAAATATAGTCAATAAAACCCCATAGCTTGCGAAACGTTATAATATGTATGTTCTAACATTATGTAGTCGCCTCCCTATAGCCTCCATCATGGTGACTAAGGGCAGTCCAAAACCAAAACACAAAAACCGTTATTAAACTTCCTATCTATCCTCGTCTGAGGTCTTTCAACTGGTCATCCTTTCAGCTTGTATTTTCTATTTCTCTCGTTTTAACATGACATATTATAGAGTAAGAGCCAGCCAGCTCTTGCAATCCAAACGTATTTTTTTCATCGTCAAAATCGAGTAACAGACTTAAAAATTTCAAAAGATTATATTTTTGAGCCGATAAAAACATTTTCAGTATATTTGAGGTTATCTTATTAGTCACAACGCTGATACTGTCCTAACTAAATGAAAGTCTGGGTTTTATATGTATATTCAAATAGAAATGTTGTGACTGTGTTTAAAAAGCCAGACAGTTGGGTCACTCTCTACAGGCGGTAGAAGGTTAAATGCTCCGAGATCTTTTTGGATAATAGATATGTCCAGTTCTGGAAATGCATCACTATCACCTCCGTGGGTGTGTCCCAATTTAAAATCCCAGGCAAGAATAGTAATAAAAATGTATCGATCGGACACTGCACAGAAGATTTATCTACTACTTGCTGTATAAGAAAAAGAATCGTCTTTTATTAACGCGAGTATCACACATTTCAATATAAACATTGTCGAATCTTACCAGTACAGAGACAAGTTCAACACTCACTTTTAAAAGAAAACTTTTTTAATGAAGAATTAAAAAAATCTATTGAACATTCTGTATATATACTCGAGCTATATCAAAAAATCATCTTCGTACAGTGATCGCCAACAATGTCTATGGCGAGCGCACAACTGAATATCTTGTCCCTCGGCTTATCAACAATTTACCCCTAGATTTACGTAACAGTTAAAAAAATAATAATATTAAAACTAAATTAAATAATTATTTTCACTTTTAATTTTTTTTTCCTATAATTACTTGGCTCCTACATTATGTGTTTAGTTTGTATTAATTACAAAACTTAATGTTAAGGCATAGACTAATTTTAGCACATGTTTAAACCCGTTGTGGTTTTTTGATGCTATTCTTAACGTAACCTTTGAATTTGTATTTTTAAATGGTAAATAAATTAAAAAAAATGTTTTAAATAAAATACTGTAAACCGGATTAAAACGCGATTTGTTGAATCTGTCTCTCCGTGACCACGGCTGCTGAAAAACATCCGAAACGTCGGAATAAATAATTTAAACAATATAAATAATAAATCACGTTTTAATCCGGTATACAATATTTTATTTAAAAGAAAAAGAATCAGCAACACAGACACAAAAACGTGCCTGTTTGTGCTCCATTCCGGAATTCATTTATAATTGCATCCATTAATGTCGTCTTAATCTCACTAACAGCAAAAGGAATATTACAGAAAAGCCAAAAGACTATATTTCACAAATACGTACATTAATCTAACTCAGAAGTGAGCGGACGGGGACTGCAATATTGTGTGGGATATGAAGTGCATGCGTTGCATTTTTAACAGAATTCACTTTAAATTTCACTTGGATAAGATAGAAAATTATTATACATAGTATGTCTGGCTCAGTGAAGCTGGTCGAGAGTTCGTGCTCTAACCTATGTGTCCCGGGATCGTCTCCCAAGTTCGTTGTTGTGTTTATCAGTTTCAGAAGCACTTATCGATCAGAGTTTGAAAAATTGGTGGATGTTTGAAGCCTGTGCAGGTGGTACGTAAGGTTGATAACAAAAACTGGTAAATGCACAGAACAGGAAAAATAAGATGGATGTTAGTGAAGGTGGATAACATATAGCGCCGGGGCCACGGTTGCTAAGCGATCCCGTGTGCCCCAAAAGGCGGACCTAACGGCCGTTCAAAGAACTTTTGGGTCAGTAAAGCTAGCACATACTAGCTGTTTTTACAAATTAAGTTACCGTTAGCAATTAGGCTACGCTGGTCTTGTGTGTGAGGATTAAAATGAGCAAAGAATCAGGAAAATAATAAACCACAGTAAAATGGCTTTTACAAAAGAGTTTTAAATAGATTGATTAATTAATTATTTGTATGTCATTTATGCTCGTAGATAGATATGATGTCAAAGATTTTTTAATGTAAGATATCGATAGACGAGAATGAGGTTCATTTGAAGGTAGGTGATGCCTCAGCTATAAAACAACAGTCAATGATGTGCTGGCGACCTATTTTTTAATTCGAGCATTAGGAAATCCATAGACAAACCGAAACGCGCAATGTGCACTTCACTGTTTTTCCATCTATGAACGGTGGTTCGTTAACCGGTCGGAACTTTGATATTCCGCCCACCCGATCAATGCTAGAAGTTGCCAGACTTGGGGAAGACATGCTTACAGAAAATTATAAACATATTAACCCGGTGGCATTCGAACCCACGACCCATCGATGTGCACGGCAGGTGTTTTACCGAACGCGCCACCGAGCCCGTCAAAGTTAACATCTAATCAGTAGAGTCTCATTGGATATCAAACTGCAACATTTTGTAAAATTAGTCAAATTTTTTTTTAATATATTTTTAGTAATAGTTTAATTTTTATACATTTTTACTTATTTAAACTTTTTTCCTTAAATATTATTAAAGTTATAAAGTACAATACAATTATGATTTACGTATTTCGAGATTCAGATCTACTGAACACAGTACCTTCGATTATATCATTTATGTATATATTCCTGATCCCTGAAGTAAGTTTAAGATTAATCGTTATATAGAAAAGAAAAGACATGACAGCACAATAACTTAAATTAGAATAATAAATTCGAGAATAAAATAAAACATAGCCCTCATCAAATTTCCTTTATCTGCGTTTCACGTAAACATTTGTTTGAGTTTCTGATACTTGTTTCCCTAAGGCTGGTAATAAAATCGCTGGACCAATCACAGCACATTTTTAGACGCTCCGTCAATCAATAATGATGTCTTGTAATCGCGACTTGTTGAAAAATTGCTATCACGCTCCTTATTATTAAGAACACGAGGATTTTTAGTCTGAAATATTAAGGAACGTTATTAATCTCGATTAGTATAATGCATACATTGATATTATATCGGACATACCATTTATAAATTTTAAAAAATAAATAAATTGTAAAACATAGTAGAGAAGGCATGAAGATAATCTATACATATAATAAAAGAGTAGGATCGAAATTACGCTTCACTAAATATTTTTACCAGAAATTAAGAGGGGTGATAAAAGAAGGGTAGCAGAATGCATAAATGCAATTTTTAAGATTCTTGTCTGTCTGTCTGTCTGTCTGTCTGTCCGTCTGTTTGTTCACGCTAATCTCCGAAGATACTGAACCGATTTTCGCGTAATTTATACAAATATATTAAGCAAAGTCCAGGGCAACATATAGGCTTTGTTTCATCGAAATCGGTTGTCGGAAAAAAAAGTTATCATCATTTAAATATTATTTTAAAGGCACCATTTCAACAAATTGCAATGAAAACTGACTCGCGTTGAATTTTTTCGAATTGTCAGATGTCAATCACAGTTTGATATGAAAATGAAATAGTTTGATAATTTCGCCGTTTTTCGATATGTGTTCGTGGCATAGTGGATATACGGTCGTACTACCGTAATTTCAGATGCGAGTTCGAATCATCACTAAGGGAAATATTTTTTTGTATTTATTTTTTTATATTTTTAAAACTAATATTGAAAATAGAAAATGTATTATTGAACTATTCTATTATATAAAAATGTATTTCTTATGAGATCGTTTATTTCGCATTTTCATGAATCCTTTCCTTTCCAAGGGATTTTTTTTTTTTTTTTTTTGCATTTCTCCATACCTTCATTTTATTCGTATTTAGACATTTTCTTGGCGTTTTTTTCCATGTGTCGCAAGTATTTTCAAACCCCCGTACAATTTTCGTGCATAGGTATATTTAAGACGGAAAATGCATTGAATCCAATCTTCGACTGAACTCTGATTAGTGGAAGAAAGACACATATCTGCATTTTGGTGACGTAAAATTTGATTGATATGCATCTCCCTAAAGTTTCTTTAAAGTCAGGTTCATTTTTTCAATTACTATGGTATTTCTTTTGAATTTCAAATCATCATTTGAACCCCAACCTCAACCACCATTAAACATGTCGATAATATGATGCAAAAGCAACCGTCAATGACTACTCTGATAGCTCTTTCCGAAAAGAAATCACCAAGTACAGAGGATGTAGGATATATAATATGAAGAAAGCTTGCTCAAAAGTTCAGCATAAAGTGATCCCCACGCGAACGAAGTCGCGGGCATCAGCTAGTTTTTAATATTTTGCTAATCGTGCCCATTGTGTTTTTTGCCTTTGAGATAGAAAATTCTACTATAGAAGATCTTTGCTACATCATAACAGTGGATGAACTCCTTTGTTGGAATCTATTACTGTTTCTTTCTTCAATTATTGTTCGAAATTTCAAAAAAAATAATGCTTTGTTATATATTTTTTATGCTTCTTTTTGAATATAGAAATTATTTGTATATAAATAGGTTTAAATGATCTTATCAATCCAATCTCTTAAAATATTATTAACAATTACTTCATATGGAATTAGTGTATATAATATGTAGAGTGGGTAAGTCGGGCTAACTTTGCTCACCCTCGAACTGAATGGTGTTAACTTAAAAAGGTAAAATAAAAATAGACTTTTATATAATTTTACACAAAACCTTTTGTAAAATATAAATAATATTCATCTAAGTAATTCTGATCATTATAATTGGTTTTAGATTACCAATGAACTCAGACGGATTTGGTTGAGATGTGCTCCCATAGGAGAAATGTACGCAATTTTATTATCTATCTAAAACATATACATATAACAGAGAATAATAAGCCACATATTTTTTAAATATTTTTGACAAAACTAATCGAATTGAAGATATTTCAATCGATAATATACACATTATATTAATATTTTTATTTAATTCCATCTACTCGTAAATAGGTAAAGAAATGACTCAGTGCCTATTGCATGCAAATAAAAAAAATATATAATAGTTTATCAAATTATGTTTATCACACAATATACATATACCTTGTACCAACTAATAGCTACGGCCACTTACGGCCAGCCCACCTAGAAAAAAAACAACATACTTCAATGTTTGTGAGAGAATAAATGAAGTCATATCCAAAAGCTTGAAGTATCGATCAGGCAACACAGGTGCACCGGTGCCTGGAGCGCTCTTGAGTGAGCTCTCACACTTGCCTCGTTAAAAATTTACAACCCTTTACTTTGTCGCGACTTGAATGTTTTGAACACCTCCAGCTCTGAAAGTCGACAGGCATGGATGGTCTCTTTCTCCTTCTTTCTTTGAGATATTTTTTCTAAGTTTTCCATCTTAAATCGAATGTATTTTTGTATATTGTAAACAATGAACGAACATATTTTAAAAATAGCACAAGTAAAAGAGTAAGTAAAGTTCCACATTGAGATGAATTTTAGAGTTAAGTAGAATTTAGCTTAGAATATGTGTCATGTAAGTACATATTACACCTAATAAGGAAATCATATTCGAAAATGCGTTGCGTTCATATTCGATTTGTGCGAGTCAAGAGTGAATTGCTAATTGTTAATGTATATTCTCCTTGCTTCTACAATCAAATGAGCCTCAAGTTCACCTATTATTATTTCTCAATCACATTAATTCATGATTTCTCTGAAAACAATATTTGAAAAATGTAACGTAGAAGGTTGACCAAAAACTCGACTTAACTTGCTAAATTCAGAATCATTGACAAGCGATAAAAACTAACTCCGAGTAAGTAAGTAGTTAAATTACATTCAGAAAAGTCGATTAAGTTGGACGAGAACAAAAGATTCGCTGTTAATCAAATGGCGAGGCTATCGAGTTTTCTCGCTCCATGCGATTACTTTTTGTCTGGTTTTCCATCCAAGATCCTTTCACAGTCAGCCAGTGAAATTGGATGCATACTGCGCTATTGCATTTTATTGTATTACTATTGTAATTCGAATCTGAACTACGATATATCTAAGTGAAAAGTCTTTAAAAGTTTATATTATATTTATAGATGATGAGAATCAATTTGATCAGCGCTCAAGTACTGTAAATTATTATAGATAGATACTTAAGTATCTTGAAGAAAGGGAAAGGCTACCAGACCAAAGTTTCCAATGGATGGTTACTGTACTTTATTAGTTAAAAACTGACTTCTTTTATCGATAGATAGGAACGTGATAGCAGATTCAATAAAGGAATTAGTTAACAATTTACGAGTAAATGAAAAAAGTTTCAAGGGTTATGACGCGTTTAACTAAAAGATATTGTTACTATGGTAGTATTGTTATTGACGTTGTTACTACATTATCAACTAGAAAAATATCATACATGTATAGACAAAGATATAACCTTGTATGATTTAATTTATTAAAAAATAAACTAAAAGTGAGAGAACGTAGTAGCGACACAATTGTGATTGCCTTTAAAAAACATTTTACCCGGAATAGCTCTTTTGACGTACAGCGAAGCTCCCTCGAGGATGGGAGGTTGTGGGTACTGACAGAATAAATAGGTGCATAGTCATTGTACAGAACATATTCGACGATTCTCTATAATGTTGTATAGAACTCGGTGAGCTGAGAGTACCTTAAGAGAGGTTTTCGCTTCAACGAAAAAACTATTTTTAAATGAAATACTTTAATTTCATTGTCTTTTATTAACGCGAGTATCACACATTTAAATAAATACTTTAATTTCATTTTAAAATTTATATGTAACTAAAAAGTAAATTTTAAGTATTAAAATGATACGATCTCCCTATTTTAAAAGTGGTAAAAACTTTAATGTGATGATTAATTTTTTGCCCTTTGTCGTTAAAAATGTTCTCCAAATTTGTAATAGCATCGTGGAGTAAAAGCAAAATCAATACAAATCCCTGCAGACATAAAACAGAAAGCGTCATAACAATGGTGTTCTTACCGCCCGCCTAGAGAATGCGAAAGTACTTTGGGCGGGCGGGGCGCCGCCGGTCATTTTACATAGCGCTGAAGTTATAAAGTAAAAAAGTTAGCTGAAAGGGACAATGACTTTCGTAACAATACGTTTAGGCTATTAACACCTAGGACCATGCTCCTTTTAAATGGTTTTTTTTTTAATTTAAATATTTTAACTTAAGTGTATTCTAGGACATTTTTGTTTTACTGTTTTGTGTGTAGTCCTTTTTTAATAATATAGCAGGTCAAACTACCAAGATACTAACCTGATGAAGAAATACCCCATGATTATCCACAACACCAGAGTATCAAATAGGCAGATGCGTTGCTGGACTTAATTTCACTAAAGCTAATTACGCTTAATTACGCGGCATTAACTTTAGAGAACTAAAAACAGAATAGAAAGCAAGGAATGCTAAAAATGGTCTTTGACGCGGATATATATTGTGTATATAGTAAAATATAGTTTTTTTTTTTACTATTTATTATAGCTAAAAAAAATATTTATTATATTTTAATATAGCTCATCCGATTACATGTTTTTAATTTTTATGTTATACGCATAATATGCGAATAACATGGTATTATCATGGAAGCTTTCACCAGTCGGTATGTCATGTAGTCAGAATTTATTTTCAAGTAAGTTTTGGCATGACTTTACAACTTTCATTTTCTGTTATTGTAACTTGGATAAAATTCAACGTTATAAATACTAGCGTATATAGTTGCAATGTCAACTGAAGTCGCAAGTGGTTGAAAGTATGTTTTAAACGTATTATTAACTAACGTAAGTACCCTTATTTTGTAAAGAAAATAACATAAAAATAGATGTTTATAAAACTTTTCAAGAAGAGGTAGGTGTTCATCTCCGATCTTGTGAAAAAATATTGCGCGTTTCGGTTTTAGTCTATGGAATACCGAATGCTATAATTAAAAAGTAGGTCGGTCATTGACTGATTATGTGGCTGGGGTATCACATACCATCAAGTCAGCCTCCTCATGCTCGTCTGTCGATATATTCATAAATATCATATCGGTTTTGAAATATCTTGGTGATAACAGCTTCAGCAAAGTTGTAAGCACAACGTTTCTACAGTCACGCGGTTTTGAATTTCGAAGTTTGAGTTGAATTAAATTCAACACCGTTTAATTTAGCGGCAGGTATTTCACTGAATAATTCATTCAATAAATAGGTACCTAATTTGATTGCCACTACTGGTTGCAGCATTCAGAAACCTTGAGAAGTAACTGTTGCATTCAGTTTGGTTTATTAGAATAAAATATACTCAAATATCTTCTAAAACAGTTAATTCTAAACCCCATAAAATATACATACATATTTCAATATACGCTAGCTCTTTTATCGTAAAAATTTCATAGAAATAAGTTGAACAATAACGTTGCAATAAAGGTACTTTTCAATTATCGTCATGATTCAGCTATTTAATATTCATGAGAGTTATAAAGCAAAATATCGAAAGGCTGCAACTCGGCATAAATTTTATGTACAAGGGTGAATTGATTTTTGCCCGACTCCACAGAATGAAATAATATTTCTATATATAATAAATCTAGAGGGTCTGTAATAAATATATGAAATAAAAAACTGTAACTGTATTTAAAACACACATTATTTTAGGACAAATGTATAATAATTATTTTACAAATTAAAAATCTCTGGAATATTTTAGTTATAAGGACACGGAGAGTCAATAGCGACGGTTGTACATTTTTAAAAGGTAAGCTGCTCCAAAAAACCAAATCATGCTGCGATTTTTCGAACTTTCATACATTACGAGGAAGACCCAAAGTAAAGCGAAAGGTTTCCACCACCTTCACTGATTTCTTTGTTAATAGATTAGTTATTGAGTTAAATAAATAAAGGTACGGCTTGCCGTGCTAGGACTCCTAGCCACTACTAGGAATACACAACGCCGTAATCATAACATCGATTTATTCACTTTGCATCACCCTTCCAAAGTCGTCACAGGTCATGGCAATTTACTATATTATGTTTAAAAAATATCAGTGACTCAGTAGCAAGGTTAAGGCCACCTGAATGTTTAATGAACTTTAGTATTGAAGATGTGTCAGAGGTACGTTGATCTACTTAATAAAGACGATATTGATTGTTTTATTGTTAATTGACAACTCAATAACAAATTACGTGTTTTTAAACGTACGTGTACGTGTACATACATATTTTTAAGATTGGAAATGTTTGTTCCCTCTCTTCTTGATTATCACTGTCGTGCAATTTAGTTTGTCGTTAATAAAATGTATACTTTTTTATTTTGCCTTATTATTGAGTAGATTTTAATTACAAAATTCATAGTATATTTGTAATGGGTGTGTAGCGACATCTATAATCCGCTACAAGAATCAATACAAATCTAATCCTGAATCGCGCTATCAAAGTTTCTGTGCGCGCTAAGTATATATACAACATCTCGACATCAACCACTGGGGCCTTAGGGCCGGCCAGTCAGTGGTTCGACTGGTCGAGGATCCTCCCTTTAGGTTGGAGGAAGATCACGCCTCCCTTCCTCCACAGGTGATATAAAATTCCTTAACTAATCTTCTTTTTCCTGCCCTGTTCCCTTTTTTTTTTATTTGGGGTCGGCGCAAAAAAATCCTTCACTAAAAGAGAGCTATTTAATATACACTATAGATGGGTAGGACAAACGAAATTGAAGTGTTTGTATGTATTACCTCATTTTATGAAATGAGTTGGGACATTGTACCACTTCATTTGAGGACCTCATTTTGTACTGTTAGTTCCTTTATGTACGAATACGTCATACGAGTGGTTGTGACTTTTGTAGTGAGGTGAGGTGACTGAGGTTGCCACAGGACAAATGAAGTACCTAACATTTCTTTTGACATTTTAAATATATTATTTCTATAAAACGTACATTTTTTTCAAATCATTATTAAATATTATTTTGTGTTGCTATTAAAATTAAAAATGTTAATTATTTATTTAAGCAATATTATTGTTCTATAATATTTAATTTAATAAGTTAAAATATGATTGCTATTAAGAAAAGTTAAAATATTAAGCAACACTATTGCTACCTATAATAGATAAAAAATATTAATCCTAATTACTATTACTGTACCACAGAGTACAGAATTCAAATTAATATTAATAATTATAATTACTCCATTGTCATTGTCATGCAAAGAGTAAATGTCATGTATGAGAAGAGCGAGTAAGACAAAACGATTCATTTCAACCGTTCACTCATTCATCTTGACGTACACCTCACCGCCTCAATCACATTCATCGCCTCGCCCGCGTTCCAAGTACCTCAACGAGTTTGAAGTGGTACAAAATGTATGTTTGAGGTGTTGCGACATTTCACAAGTTTGAGTGTGACATTTGAGGTGCCTCTTGTATGAGGTGCGCAAGACTAATATACACCATTTAATAACATTTCAAATCTTAAGAAAATGCAGCAGTTTGGCAACGTAATTCGCATACGCTTTCATTTGTAAAATTTCAGTGGAAAATACACAAAGATCAAAGGAAATTCAAGTGATATAAATGATGCCAAAACAAATTTATTCGCAAAATGCTGATCTAATTTAATTATATATTTTCATTCGACTTCCCAAATACTGGTTGGAATTTTATTCTGTTGGTTTCTGAAGTCGGTGACGTTTTGAATAAATCCCTTTGTCCGCGAGCAAAATTATTATAGAGAATATTCCTAAATGAATTTGAACAATTTCGTCTATTTCTTGAACGCCTTTGAATAAATGACTTATCGACAGATGTACTCCAGCGTTATAGCTCGCGTTGTATTTATGTGGTTTAATCTTTGATTATTTATAAATAATCAAAGGGTTAGTATATAATTTTAGTATAGCATATGTAGGCGTTTTGCGTTTTTTTCGTAAATGAGGATAGAAATCTATTGATATATAATACACTAGCAACACGACTCGGCTTTACACGAGTCCAATTTAGATGTAGTATACACACTATGTTACTCGCTTATAATGTAGCTTTCTATTGTCGAAAGAATTTTTAAAATCGGTCCTGTAGTTTTTGAGTTTATTTATAACATACAAAAATACAAATGTTTCCTCTTTTAAATAAAATACTGTATACCGGATTAAAACGCGATTTATTATTTATATTTATCCCCATGATTCGGATGCTTTTCAGCAACCGTTGTCACGGGGAAACAGGATTATTAAAATTTAAATTAAATATAATAATATAAATTTTAATCCGGTATACAGTATTTTATTTAAATGTGTGATACTCGCGTTAATAAAAGACAATAATATCTTTCCTTTAAATAAAATACTGTATACCGGATTAAAACGCGATTTATTGTTTAAATTATTTATCCCGACGTTTCGGATGCTTTTCAGCAACCGTGGTCGCGGGAGACTGAAAGATGACAGTTGTCTTATATTTGAAATGTCACAAAGTTGCCATATTTAATTCAATTAAATTAAAAAATAATCTATTAATTTAGGTAACACAATGTACATCTATGAACGTCAATAAAAATAATACATATTAAATTACTAATATTACTGATATTAAATGCTTCTAATTTTACATTTACTACCAGTTCACAAATCAAGGGCGTAGAGCGGACGAGAAGAACTGGCAAGAAACTCGCCGCCACTCTTTTTAATCGCCAAGTTTTTGTTTTACAATAATTACATATTAACGCCATCTATTCCTACGGAGTTGATATTTACTGTAATTTTCTATATTATGACAATATTGACTAACGGTGTCCTCTTGTTTTTTAGTATGTTGGATTTGGGGCTTTAGATTTTTAATTACTGGATCCCAGGTGTTGGAAAGTCTCAAACCATCTTCTCTATTGAAGTTAGGATGTTTTTTAATTTCAATAGCCTCACGTACTAGTCTGGGAAAGAATCTACTTTCTTTTGCAAGGATTTTTGGTTGGTCGAAACGTATGTAGTGGTTTGGTTTATCCAGAGTGTGTTCACATACTGCTGATTTAGAGTGACGTCTGTTTTTGATATCCGCAATGTGTTCCTTAAGTCGGTTTGAAATGCTACGTTTAGTTTGCCCAATGTAGGATAAACCACAGTCACAATCCAGTTTATATACACCTGAATCTTGCAAAGGAATATTACTTTTTATTGGTCTCAAGAACTGTTGAATCTTCTTGTGTGGCTTGAAAACTGTATTAATAGAAGCTCGTTTTAAGATTCTTCCAATCCTGTCTGTAACACCCTTCACATAAGGCAGGTAGGCTGGTTGACGTTGTACTGTTTGTGGTTTATTCCTGTTTCTGTGATGCTGTGGAGGCACCCGCAGTTTGTTGTCACGGAGTACTCGCTTAACATGCTGCAGTTCCCCGTTGAGGTGGGCAGCATCACAGAGGCGGTGGGCTCTCTGAAACAAACATACACCGACAGAAGAGAGTTGGCAAGGGTGGTGGTGGGAATCACCATTGAGGTACTTATCAGTATGGGTTATTTTTCTAAACACAGTATGGCCAAGTGTACCATCCCCTCCCCGAACCACTAAAATGTCTAGAAAGGCCAGTGAGTTATTATTCTCCTTCTCCATAGTGAATTTAATGTTACTATGTATGGAGTTAAGGTGGTCTAGAAATACAGATATGTGTTCCGTGGGCAGAATAGTAAAGGTATCGTCTACATATCGCTTGTAAAGCCTCGGTTTAACCGGGCTTGTGGCTAGGGCTCTTTCTTCGAAGTCCTCCATGAAAATGTCAGCGACAACAGGGGAGACTGGAGAGCCCATAGCCACCCCATCAACCTGTATATAGAATTCACTATTCCACATTAGGTAGCCAGATGTTAAACAATGTTCTAAAATATCTGCATATTCTGGTGACATGTTGTGTTCTGATAACCTTTTCTTAACAATATTTAGACAGTCCGATACAGGAATATTAGTAAAAAGAGACTCAATGTCAAAGCTTACCATGGTTTCATTGTTGGAGAGTTTAAGATCTTTAATAGTTTCAACAAAATGGTATGAGTCTTTAACATGAGCACTACTGTTCCCTCTGAGAGGAGAAAGTACTTTAGCCATGTGTTGAGCCAGTTTATGTGTGGGTGTGTCGATCTGGCTCACTATAGGTCTTAAAGGTGTGTTTATTTTGTGAATTTTAGGTAACCCATACATTTTTGGAGGCTTTGCACATGCAGGTGTGAGGAATTTACTGTCAAGATTAAGTGTCTTTTTGTGTTTATTGATCAATTCAGATGTCTTTTTTATTACCTTGTTTGTTGGGTCTTTTTCAACTTTCTTGTAGATGGAAACATCTGCAAGGATCTGGGACATTTTGTGTTCATAATCTGACGTATCCATCACGACCGTCGCGTTTCCCTTGTCCGCTCGGAGTACTATGATATCTTTATTGGCCCGTAGTTGTTTTAGAGCCATTGATTCCGCACGAGAGATGTTAGGTTTTGGCGGCTTGCTAGTTCGTAATATGCACGAAATATCTTGCCGGATTGCCTCCGCATCGTCTTTAGGAATCGTGCGGAGGCAATCCGGCAAGATATTTCGTGCATATTACGAACTAGCAAGCCGCCAAAACCTAACATCTCTCGTGCGGAATCAATGGCTCTAAAACAACTACGGGCCAATAAAGATATCATAGTACTCCGAGCGGACAAGGGAAACGCGACGGTCGTGATGGATACGTCAGATTATGAACACAAAATGTCCCAGATCCTTGCAGATGTTTCCATCTACAAGAAAGTTGAAAAAGACCCAACAAACAAGGTAATAAAAAAGACATCTGAATTGATCAATAAACACAAAAAGACACTTAATCTTGACAGTAAATTCCTCACACCTGCATGTGCAAAGCCTCCAAAAATGTATGGGTTACCTAAAATTCACAAAATAAACACACCTTTAAGACCTATAGTGAGCCAGATCGACACACCCACACATAAACTGGCTCAACACATGGCTAAAGTACTTTCTCCTCTCAGAGGGAACAGTAGTGCTCATGTTAAAGACTCATACCATTTTGTTGAAACTATTAAAGATCTTAAACTCTCCAACAATGAAACCATGGTAAGCTTTGACATTGAGTCTCTTTTTACTAATATTCCTGTATCGGACTGTCTAAATATTGTTAAGAAAAGGTTATCAGAACACAACATGTCACCAGAATATGCAGATATTTTAGAACATTGTTTAACATCTGGCTACCTAATGTGGAATAGTGAATTCTATATACAGGTTGATGGGGTGGCTATGGGCTCTCCAGTCTCCCCTGTTGTCGCTGACATTTTCATGGAGGACTTCGAAGAAAGAGCCCTAGCCACAAGCCCGGTTAAACCGAGGCTTTACAAGCGATATGTAGACGATACCTTTACTATTCTGCCCACGGAACACATATCTGTATTTCTAGACCACCTTAACTCCATACATAGTAACATTAAATTCACTATGGAGAAGGAGAATAATAACTCACTGGCCTTTCTAGACATTTTAGTGGTTCGGGGAGGGGATGGTACACTTGGCCATACTGTGTTTAGAAAAATAACCCATACTGATAAGTACCTCAATGGTGATTCCCACCACCACCCTTGCCAACTCTCTTCTGTCGGTGTATGTTTGTTTCAGAGAGCCCACCGCCTCTGTGATGCTGCCCACCTCAACGGGGAACTGCAGCATGTTAAGCGAGTACTCCGTGACAACAAACTGCGGGTGCCTCCACAGCATCACAGAAACAGGAATAAACCACAAACAGTACAACGTCAACCAGCCTACCTGCCTTATGTGAAGGGTGTTACAGACAGGATTGGAAGAATCTTAAAACGAGCTTCTATTAATACAGTTTTCAAGCCACACAAGAAGATTCAACAGTTCTTGAGACCAATAAAAAGTAATATTCCTTTGCAAGATTCAGGTGTATATAAACTGGATTGTGACTGTGGTTTATCCTACATTGGGCAAACTAAACGTAGCATTTCAAACCGACTTAAGGAACACATTGCGGATATCAAAAACAGACGTCACTCTAAATCAGCAGTATGTGAACACACTCTGGATAAACCAAACCACTACATACGTTTCGACCAACCAAAAATCCTTGCAAAAGAAAGTAGATTCTTTCCCAGACTAGTACGTGAGGCTATTGAAATTAAAAAACATCCTAACTTCAATAGAGAAGATGGTTTGAGACTTTCCAACACCTGGGATCCAGTAATTAAAAATCTAAAGCCCCAAATCCAACATACTAAAAAACAAGAGGACACCGTTAGTCAATATTGTCATAATATAGAAAATTACAGTAAATATCAACTCCGTAGGAATAGATGGCGTTAATATGTAATTATTGTAAAACAAAAACTTGGCGATTAAAAAGAGTGGCGGCGAGTTTCTTGCCAGTTCTTCTCGTCCGCTCTACGCCCTTGATTTGTGAACTGGTAGTAAATGTAAAATTAGAAGCATTTAATATCAGTAATATTAGTAATTTAATATGTATTATTTTTATTGACGTTCATAGATGTACATTGTGTTACCTAAATTAATAGATTATTTTTTAATTTAATTGAATTAAATATGGCAACTTTGTGACATTTCAAATATAAGACAACTGTCATCTTTCAGTCTCCCGCGACCACGGTTGCTGAAAAGCATCCGAAACGTCGGGATAAATAATTTAAACAATAAATCGCGTTTTAATCCGGTATACAGTATTTTATTTAAATGTGTGATACTCGCGTTAATAAAAGACAATATTAATATCTTTCCTCTTTATAATATTAGTATAGATATAGATAATAAAGTCATTCCCACCCACAGTCACTCTATACAAGGCAAAAAGTTCGTTTCAGTTTGAAGCAAACTACTCGTTATATGAAAGTTTAAGGTGATGATGAAATGAATGATGAATGATGTGATAAGAAGATTTATTAACACACTGATTTTTTTTCTTTTTGTAAAGTGCAATCATAATATTGCTTCTTAATAATAAAAATATGTAGGTAAGTATGTATAAAACAAATACTCTTGCCTGGATAATATGTACATTGTATCTTGTACATCCAACCCCAGCGAGATTTGTGATTTTTCTGATACATCAATTGTCAATTGTCACCGGCTAACGACCGGTGACAATAAAACGATTGAATAGATTATTATACAAGTCACAAATATATCAGCACTAGAACTTTAATTAACACCAATTCTAATTTTTGCTAAGCAAAGGGGAAGATCAAAGAAGCGAAAACTTCTTGGCTGTAGAGAATAATGTGATTTATTAAGACCTGGAAGCTGCCTCTGTGATTTAATTACATCTACTGCGATAAACAAAATTAAAGTTAAATGAGACACACAATATTGTACTTTATTACTCTCAGAACGGCAAATAAAACTGTTTGTTTATTTTATGTGACACATACATACTCGTATATCGTCGTAATCGTAGAACAACGACGATTCTGATTCTGACGATTTGAGTTCTATATTGTATAATAAATGTAAGAACTGCCTAAAAACCCTTTATCAACAGAACAAATAAAAAAATTGTTCAAAACAGAGTTTGAGAATAATTAATAGTTTTATGCAATAAAACTAAAACCGTTAAAAATCAGAACCGTCGTTGTTCTACGATCACGACGATATGTTTATTAAGGCTTGAATATTGTAGTCTTGAAACTCAATGATATTCGTTTCGCTACACCACTGGAAGTCCCATTTCGGTTAAGCCGGGCACAAAAGACTAATTAACTATTTGGTTGTAAATAAAAATGATTAATGAAATGGACGCAGATTTTCTTAAAAGTCAAAACGGTATTGTACCTGCAGGGTTGTTAGGTCCTCAAAAGCTGGGCATTTAAAGGTGTAAATATATTTTAGAAGATAGAAAAACTCGTACATCTCACGATAAACATTATTTCTACCAAGAAAAATTACCCAATGGAGAGACAAGAACTTTTCAATCAATTTTCTTGACTTTCAATCTACATTCACTCTTTGTTATCTGTGATCGGTTGATGATAGACAAGGACTTTATATTGATGATAGATAACAAAGAGTGAGGTGATAACCGCATCCTTATTGAACAATCAAGGGTATAAGTTCAATTTTTATTAGAGACGAATAATGAAAAAGAAATTTCTAAATAAAGACATCAGACATCGTCCAGCATTCCTCTCCTTCCGGGGAAGTGACGGACGCGATTCACACTCAAAGATCCAAAAAAATTTTTTTTGTTAGATACAGACACAGGAGCATGAGGTTCACTATATGGTAGGTGAAACCTCAGCCATAGAACATCAGTCAATGATGCACTGTCGACCTACTTTTTACGTCGAACATTCGGAAATCCATAGACTGAAACCGAAACGCGCAATGTGCACTTCACGGTTTTTCCATCTATGAACGGTGGTTCGTTACCCGTTCGGAATTTCGATATTCCTCCTACCCTAACAATGCTCGAAGTTACCAGACGTGGGGATAATATGCTTACAGAAAATTATAGACATATTTTCCCTTTTGGATTCAAACCCACTCATCGATGCGCACGGTAGGTGTTCTACCGAACGCGCCAGCGAGCCCGTCAATTTCAATGATTATAACTCTACAGTAAACTAAATATAAATTAAATCACAAATTCTCATGACCTTTATTCAAAATTAATTAATTTTAAAAGCTATGTATATTAAGTAATTTGTCAAACAATTTCATAAAGCTGTCTGCGAGAGGCAACTCCCACCGCTTATTAGGTTGGTGTTGTGCAGATGCAAGCGGCGATGCGCTCGGCGGCAATCGATGTAGCCATGGTAACGTCGCCGCCCGTGGAGAGCCCTTTACACAGGACGATACCAGAATATGAGGAAGAAAAACCTTTTAAACATTGTAAGATTCATTCACTGAATCAAATTAAATATAAATCAAATAAAGCTTTATAAGTATACTAGCTTCTGCCCGCGACTTCGTCTGCCTAGCATTAGTACTACGGGTAGTTTATTTTTTAACCGAGCTGTTTTTCTTCAATCTCCGCTTAATGGCGCTCCACTCAAGTCAATCTTATCATGATATTTTTTAAACTTTTAAAAGCTCATCTAATATTAAATACTGAAAGTGAAAAATGTATCAGTTTTGATAAGAATTAGCTAAATACTCTAAAAAGTGCAATTAAAAAAAAGTATCAAATTTAAATGTATTTATGGTTCATAGTTTAGGGTATATTGGTTTCCACATAAAAGGTAGATATATGCTATCGCGGACTTTTATTTAGAACTATTTCAGAAAAATAATCCCATCTTACATTATATTCTTCTAACTCCAACAGTTTAACTTGATACTTATCGTAATATTATGGCCAATACACCAAAAAAATCTTTATAAATTGTAGTCTATATGTTATTCTGATATATAAGCTATATTACTGTAATGTTTCATCAAAATCCGTTCGGTAGTTTTTGCGTGAAAAAGTAACAAACATCCATCCATCCATCCATCCTCACAAACTTTCGCATTTATAATATTAGTTGGAAGTAGGATTAGAATAGTCTTTTTTTAACGCTACCGCCGCGCCTGTTCGGAATATTGCTTCTACTAAGAAGAGGTGACAGGAAATTCAACCAGGGCCGAATTTAGAGGGCTCCGTACTTCGACAGCCTCAGTGGCTCAGAGGTGAGCGCGATGGGTTTAGCACTGGAGGATCTGGGAACGAATCCCGGTGAAACAAGATTAAAAACAATTGTTTCGGTCGGGCAGGGCATAGAAAGCACCTACTTGCTGTAAAATAATAATAATCAGTGAAACGGACCCAGAAATGGGTCTGCCCCATGCCCCACAAGGGGACTCGGGATTACACTATACGGGTTTATATGGGTCTATATGGGTTTTTAATTGGATGGAAATTAAGTTGTTCCCATAATGCTCAAATTATGTACCGTCCCCATTACAAATGTACAAGTTTCTTTAATAATACAATCATTATTATCAAATAAGTTGGACTGTATTCAATACCGATCGTGTCGTATCCGCAGCGTAGATATTAAAAACCATAACAACCCAGAACACAATATACCCACAAACGTAGCTAAGTACCAGTCTTCTCTCGATTCCTAACAGGATAATGTAGTTTCGCGGTTATGCCTCACTCGACACATACCGCTAACAATGTTGCCTAGCTTCATACATTGGTATATACTCGTACTTCAATTACCCGGATGCGCAACGTTATAAGGACACATTGATTTTTCATACAGGTTTATTTTTAATAGATGTGAGTTATATGATGATTTGATGGCGGTAATCTTCCAACGATGTCGACATGTAGGTGTTCAAATCGCGCAGATTCTTTAAATTCACCAAGTGGACTGACAATGTGACGTTGAATCTTGGCTCGTTGACATCCAATGCATGATCTTGCCCAAGAAGTTACGTCTTTATTGATTGATGGCCAAAAGAATTTTGTTGTCATAATTTTTCTTGTGCTTCTAATTCCAGGGTGACTTAACTCGTGTTGAGCTTTGAATGCAGCAAGACGATAAGTAGCTGGAAGGTAGGGTCGAATATTTGAAGTTGATACTTCGCACGTGATTGTGTGTGAAGTGCCGGGAAGCGCGATGTCCGCGAACTTGAGTTTGGGGTTGGACTTGCATTTCTGTAATTCGACGTCAATATGTTGGTCTGTTGATAGTTGATTGTAGTCTATAGTTGAATTATTTATGAAGTTAATTTCTTCTATGCGTGATAAAGCATCTGCAGCTTCGTTTGCATTTCCATGAACGTATTTAATACTCGTGCAGAATTGACTTATGTAGTGAAGTTGTCGTTCTCTTCTTGGTGTATCTGTACCACTTGGTTTTCTTGTAAGTGCATAGGTTAATGGTTTATGATCCGTGAAAATAGTTAGTTCGTTGCCTTCAATTAAACGACGTAAATTTTTCACAGCTGTGTACATTGCTAATAGTTCGCGATCGTACACACTGTATCTTCTTTGAGTTTCGCTCATTGTTTTTGAGAAAAAGGCGAGTGGCTTCCAAACGTCTTCGACTTTCTGTTGAAGTACGGCTCCGAGGCTTGTATCTGAAGCATCGGTGTATAAGGATAGCGGAGCGTTAGGAATCGGATGCGAAAGAGTGGTAGCATCGAGTATGCTTTGTCGGCACTGTTCGAATGCTTTTTCAGACTCTGGTGTCCATTCTATCTTTCTTTTGTCATTTTTCTTACTGTTGTGTAAGTATTTGTTTAATAAAAATTGATGATCGGCTTGATGTAGTAGGCAGCTGCAATAAAAGTTTATCATGCCTAAGAATCTTCTTAGCTCTTGGACTGTTGCTGGTTTGGGATAGTCAACTATTGCTTGAATTCTCTCTTGAGTAGGTTTGATGCCTTCTGATGAAACTTCATAGCCGAGGAATTGAATTTTTTCTTGACCAAATTCGCACTTATCGACATTAAGTGTGACGCCGCATTTGTCCAGACGCTCTAGAACTATTTGCAGATGTTCGTGGTGTTCCTTTTCATTGTTCGAATATATAAGGATATCGTCGATAAAACAAAATGATATATCGTCGAGTCCCCGTAGTACTTCGTGCATAAAACGTTGAAATGTTTGTCCGGAATTGCGTAGTCCAAACGTCATGCAATTAAATTCGAATAATCCGAACGGCGTTGTAATTGCTGTTTTCGCTGCATCTTCTTTTTGAATAGGTATCCAAAAATATGCCATTTTTAAATCGAGTTTAGAGAATATAGTTTTTCCATGAAGCTGATATGTGAAGTCTTGTAGGCGCGGAACGGGGTAGCGGTCAGGAACGGTAACTGCGTTCAGTCTTCTGTAATCCCCACAGACGCGTAGTGAGCCATTTTTTTTCTTAACGACATGCAGAAGACTGGCCCAAGGACTGTTCGATGGCTTGCAGATACCCATTTCAATCATCTTTTCAAACTCCAATTTTGCTGCTTTAAACTTGTCTGGCGGTAATGGACGAGGTCTTGAATAGATTGGTTGACCGGTTGTTTCTATGCGGTGTGTTACGTTGTGTTTGGCTGGTCTCTTCAAGGACATTGGACGTAGGACATCTGGGAATTTTTTTAATATATCATGGTAAACGTGGTTGCTGTTGACCATGTAAACTGCTTCTTCAGAGCTTTGAATTTTAATAGCGTTAATACTGAGGTCTGTAACGCGATCGATGAGTTTTCTTTTGTGAAGGTCGACGAGTAATTTGTGGTAAACTAAGAAGTCTGCACCCAGGATTGAAGTCTTCACATCAGCAACAACAAATGTCCATTTAAAACTTCTACGTAGACCTAGGTTGAGCTCAAGAGTACGCTCTCCGTAGGTACGAATTTCAGTTCCATTTGCCGCGAATAATTTGTATGAATTTTGAGTTGAGTTTGAGAACCTCTTGTTTCTTGTTGCTAGCACTGATATATCGGCTTCAGTATCGACGAGAAATTTTTCTTTTGTTCGAATATCCGTTATGCAAAGGCGGTGGCTTTTAATATTAACATCGACGCCCGCCGCAGTCGACGTTTCTTCTAGTTTTCCTGCTTTGGTTTGTATGAGCATGGCGATACACATCTTCTAGCGTCCTTCTTGAAGCGATAGTGATACCAACACATGCCGTTGTTATTGTCTGACATGCTAGGCGCAGGGGAACGCGTTCTTGAACGAGAGTGAGAGCGGTAGCGATGATGTGATGAAGCGAAGCGGTAACGAGGAGGTCGATGATAAGAGGGTTGCGTGTTTGAGCGGAGTTCAGCCACTTCGAGAGATAATTTTTCTATTTGCATTGTTAGCTTGTGTAAATGTGAGCTTGTGATCATATCTTGATATTGAGAGCTTGTTTGATGCGAGGTTGAAGTGATGGCAGAGACTGATGCTGGTTCGAAATGCTCCATCATTTTATCGGCCATAGCTGCGAGGACTTCTAATGAAGCTTCAGAGTTGACTGAGAGCACTGCGCGAATCTGTGTTGGCAGCTGATTAAGCCACATGACTTTAAGGGCTTCGTCAGTGAGTAGCCTGCCGCTAAGGTCTCGCATTTTACGCAGCAGCTGACTCGGTTTCTGATCACCAAGTTCTAGCCCGCTTAGTAATTTTTGCAGCTGATGATGATCGGATTCTTGGTAGGTGGAGATTAATCTGTCTTTTAGCGCTTGATATTTTCCGGTTATAGGCGGGTTTAACATGATATCCGCTATTTGTTCAACTTCGTTACAGCCAAGGAGCGGAATAACGAGGCTGAATTTTTTTTCTTCGCTCATTCTATGAGCAGCGATCGCGGCTTCGAACTGAGCGAACCATAGGCGAGGTTTTTGTCGCCAGAATGGTGGTAGACGAGCCGGTAGTGAGACACTAGCCACGTCGTTGGTTATTCTTGTCTCCGATGGTGCGTGTTGTTCTTCCTGAGACATAGTAACGTCTTGATATATGTCTTCTATATTCGGGGTCGATTGGTATTCCAATTTAGGTACTACGGCGGGCGTCAATATGTAGCTATCACTGAGATGTTAATTCAAAGACTGAATATTTGTAACTGATTATTTTATTTGTGATTTCGAGCCTATATATACAATTTCAACCTAATTCTAAAATATTTTAAAAATCTAAATTGACAAAGAATATTTCGAACGTAATTCGAAAATTTGAATATTTGATTTAATTAAACAGCCAGCGAGCGCTTGTTGCGCGCTGACGCATGGCTGTCGCATAGCTGTCGTATAGCTGTCGCTACATCACTCCCCCCTAAGCGAAGCGTACATTCTTCTTCACCGTACGGCACCGACTATGTTCCGGCCAACAAATATTAAAATTTCGAAATAAAAAAAATCTCATTGTATAGATCTTAATTTGCCCTTTGGACCTACGTTAATTATTTTATAAGCCCGTTTTTCGTTTTTCCAGGATAAATCAAAATAGAATTTTCCATTTTCTTATATTTCAAATAGTCATATCTCTTTGAAAAATGATTATTGTTTACTCCATCAAGCGTAAAAAAATTGCCCTTGGGCTACTTTAATTTGCCCGCGTGCAAATTCTTAAAAATATTTAATAATTAACAAATAAATAATAAAAAAAAACTGTCTTGGCATTTTCAAGCCAATTATTTGCGCATTGCGCTTGCGTACATACATTAACTTTCAGAAAAATGTGTAAATGTTCATTTTATGCTTTCCACAATCACCCTTTTCTTAAAATAAGCGATATTTAATTTTTTTAAAATATTTTATTTTCATTAATTTGAATTTCGCGCGAAACCTGCCGGTCACTCGACATTTTCGGCGATGATGTCATCTGTCACATATTTTATAAACAAAACAAAACACATATTGTATGAATTATTATACAACGCTCTAAGCGCATTTGAGAGGAAATTAAAAAAATATTTTTATTAATAGTATTAATATTAAAATACTTGGAAAATTTACAACGTACAAGACGTGTGCCGTGTCAATGTGAGGAAATACAACCGTTAATGTCCTGAAAATTTATTTATCCACATAAGTACTTAAATGTTTAAACGTTGAAAGCAGTGGATAAAGTTAGCATTAAATTGTTTAGAACTTGGTTTAAGGATTCATATTGATATAGATTTTTACAAAGCAAGAATTTTCTGTTAAAACCTCATACTATACTTAATAAGAAACTATTAAAATATCTAGATTACTGTGTTGTTATTGCATGTGAATATCTGTAGTTAATCAGTGATGGTAAATGGAAATTAAAAATACATTATTTATTATGATTCAATTGTTTTTATTTGGTACTGATATGGACAAATTTGTTCCAAAAAGCCATTAATTCAGACAATAAGTCTTCTATGTATTTAGCCAAATCTTCAATCAATACTTGGAAATAAATATGTTTGTAATATCATCAATTTGATAATTTATTTCTATAACAGTATCACCATTAAAAATCTCATCAAGAAATGCTGCTATCATAGGATACTCCTGACATAATATGAACAGGCAGACATACAGATTTTCAGTATTAAATCTGGAGCTCAAATAATTCAATAAGAGCAATTGCGCTGTTTTGTCTTCTTAGAATTTAGCATTTCTACAATTTTTTATTCATTTTTATGTTATAAAGTATATAATCTCCATCTTGTCAGGTGTATAAGGAATTATTACTGTTTCCTGTACATATTTTTTAATTAATATGCACTTCAGAGTAGACGTGTGCGCCGCGCCGACCCGCCGCCGCCGCCGGCATTTTTTTGACGCCGCCGCCGCCGATCTGGATTCGGCGTAAAATCGGCGCGACTTCTAAACTTATTATCTTTGGTGCCAAACATATATTTTTCAATGATATTCTTAATCACTGCTGTTGCAAAACAGCCATTAACTACTTAATTACTTTTGTTTTGCTGATTGTGAAAATTTTAACAAATAAATTATATTTGTTGATCATAATTACCGCCGTTTATTTTTGTTTGTTTTTCTTCTATTTTGCTGATATTTGTTGATTGTGCAATTTTATAACAATATTTATGCTAGAGAGATTGATAAAAACAAGACTGTTTCTTAAATAAAAATAAATCTCAAATCAAATTATGCAGTTTTATTTCAATTCTTCACGCCGAAATCACGCCGCCGCCGCCGATTTTTGACCGGCGCCCGCCGCCGACGATTAAAGCTTCGGCGCACACGTCTACTTCAGAGTACTAGTGCCCGTAGTTTTGATTTTTTCCAATAACATTCAGTGGCAGTGCAACTTGGCTCTTCACTTGTATGAGTCCACATTTAAAAAGCCGCTGCATGTTTGCAGCACCATTGTGAAGATCTAAAATTAAAAAAACACTTCGTATTTAAGTAAGCATTTCCTCAATCTTATAACTATTTACACTTTTTATAGCCTAAGAATTATTAATATTATCGACTTAATAAATAAATGGTGTATTACTTTGTTTATTCAAGTACTTACATAAAAGTTTTTGTTTTCCATAACTCTGCAGAGCAAAGGCTAGGATAACACTAAGAAATTTGTGACTATAAATTCACTACAATTATACTTTGGATATATTTACACTTACAGATTTTATATATTCTGGCTCCATTTAATGAATCTTTTCAGAAGTTAGCGTCAATAAAAATAATAAAATAACACGATATTAATTATCAGATGTTTTGTTTACATGAGATATGACATCATACGATGTGCAATCATGGCCGCCCCCGTTTCATTAGTCATTACTTTTAGTCGACAGATAAAAAACCCCAAATTTATTTTTTAAAAATAAAATATTTAAAATTTAATTTAATGCAAAAAATATATTCAATAATTATCCTTAACATATAAACTACCATATCCAGTAGATTGCATATTTTATTGTTATAACTGTCAAGTAGCCAATTGGCTTGAAAATGCCACGACAGTTTTTTTTATTATTTATTTGTTAATTATTGAATATTTTTAAGAATTTGCACGCGGGCAAATTAAAGTAGCCTAAGGGCAATTTTTTTACACTTGATGGAGTAAACAATAATCATTTTTCAAAGAGATATGACTATTTGAAATATAAGAAAATGGAAAATTCTATTTCGATTTATCCTGGAAAAACGAAAAACGGGCTTATAAAATAATTAACGTAGGTCCAAAGGGCAAATTAAGATCTATACAATGAGATTTTTTTTATTTCGAAATTTTAATATTTGTTGGCCAGAACATAGTCGGTCCGTACGGCCCGATCTTGTTGTATAGCCGTCGCATGTTGATCTCTGCGGAGCTGACGGGCATGGCGTGTCCTTTGTCAGTGAAGTTGAAGCTGTTGGTTCTTTTAAAGTTTTCTCGTTCGCTGTATTTGTTGACTCTTCGAAGATCACGTAGGCTGGTTTAAGTCTGTCGATTGATATAACAGCAGTGCGTAGCGGTAGTTGTATCGTAAATTGTTTACCACTTGAATTTCTTGCTAAGATATTTTTCAAACGTCTCTTATCTTTATATTCTTTTACTAAAGACTTTATGATGATCATCTTTGAACATGGATTAAAATTAGTAGATTCTCTTTCGTCATGGATAGAGGTGCAAAAGAAAACCGTCATTTTATGTATTTAAAAAAGTATACCTACTCCTTATTATACCAGACATTCATATTCTCACTAAGAAGAAATTTTTGACACAGCAGTTATTCAGGAAATAAGTACCATATTTTATTAGGAAAACAAAAAAATAAATGAGAAATATATTTATTAAAAAAATAAGTAATACATTAATTATTCGTCCTCCAGGACTCGTTAGTCCTGGAGGACGATTTTTCAATAACATCATATTTTGTAAATTATTTCCTAAGTCCCCTGACCCCTAGTAGGTCATTTATTTACTGTTAAGTGGGTCATTTTCTTAAAAATTGTACATAGCATTATTGCTATGTCCCAAGACTTCAAACACATTTTTTTATTTATTTATATATACTTATAATAATCTATTGGTGATAAATAGGTTATATGGTGTATTATTTGTAAAATTTTGTTTTAGAAAACATTTAAAGAAAAGTATTAAAAGAAATATGCGCATTTTTAAATGAGAAGTACCAATTTTTTCCATGTCCCAGTGCATTATCGTCATTTAAAAATCGCATAACACCATACAATGAAGTTGCACCTTATATGTTCAATAACTACAATCGAAATTTAACCTTTTAGCTTGCTTGTGTAAGTATTATTTTACTAATAATTAAACAAAATCACAAAGAATAAATTAAAATTGTTGGGGTGTGAAAATTAGATCAGGTGGAAAATTTCATTCCGAAACCATAATTCTGCCTATATTCGATCAAAATTCTTCCATTATATGCATTTTTTCGAGCAAGTGCAACTATTTTAGATGCCAGGTGACTAGTCAGTCATAATTAATTAGTCAATTTTGTCTGCTATGAGCTAGAGAACGACACATGCCTGCTGTGTTCATTTTTGGATTCCTGCCTTCCGAAACCAAAAACCAAGGTAAGAAGTTCACAATTATTTCATTAGTATCTCTCAATATGTGCATTATCCTTTTGTAAAACTAATTTAAGCTTTAAATACTCTTAAATTATTAAATTGTAAAAAATATTAGATAATTACGCGTCCGAGACCTGTATCCGTTACCTCCATTCCGAAAACAAATTTACGGTAACGTATATGATGAATGGAAAAGTTTTCGGAATGGATTCATAAAACTAAATGCACATTGTACATATAATTTCAACAATTAATTTTTTTACTGTGTCGGGTACGTCTAACGAATTATGATGGCCTAAGTGACGCGTGTAATACTACAAAAATGCAAATTATTTTATTTCAGGGTGGATATCTATAACAATAATGGTGGTTTTTCTTGATGTTGATGATTTATTAACCAAATACCACTTTTTCTTAATGTTACATTACAAGTTACTATGGCCATGGCCAATAACTCATTTTTGTCTGACTCAAAACTGCTATGGATGTGGATATTCAATTATTTCCGATTTTTAGAAACCTCCGCATTTTGTAATAAGTAACTGTGAAGATGTAAAATATTTGTTAAACTACGACTTTTTTTGGTGTTCCTGTTGCCAAACATATTCTATATATAATCATTTTGATGAAGACGAATGTGAATTTTGCATATAAGGTACATAATATTACATTATTAAAATTAGTTTAGTTAGTCTATTGGTTACTTAGTTATTTTGCGTAGTCTCGTAAGGTATATTGTATGTTATTAACACCATTGAGACCTCATTACTCATGGAAATAGTATACGTAAGCTTAATTTATGTTAGAATTTTTCATTCTGTTACAGATGCCGCTAACTTGAGAAATTAAAAAATGATCCTGCCAGATACGCAGCATTAAAAATTTACAATTTTAGCAATGAAAAATCAATATTAACAAGAAATAAATAAAAGCAAGACGAAAAAAACAATATTGTGAAGTAGAAAAATTATGAATAGTAAAGTTATAATTGTGTATTAAGCCTAAGAATTTTTCCATGACTGTCCCACGAGAAGTTTTTCCAAAACTGACATTTTTAGAAAAATAAGTAAGCTTATGTTGTTTTTGTTGATAAAACAGTATTATTTATGTTTTTCTTATTAATAATATATAGAAAAGATTTCATTTAAGTGCCTTAATTACGAAAAAGTGCAAATTTATAGTGTACATTTTGCCAAAAAGTAACGGAATGGATATATAAATAGAAATAAAATCTATATTACAATAATTTATAAAAGTGTTCCTATATTAGTATGTTAAAATGTTATTTTTGATTCCATTAAAACCTTCAGTGTATTTATGTTTCGGTTTTTTTCTTTTAAATCTCGACAAAATATTTGGACACGGAATGGAAAATTTTTTGGACCCTTCTCGACGAAAATGTTAAATTATTTCTTAAATTGCTAATAATTTGTTTTAATATTAACATAATTTAAAAAACACATATTCAAGCTACATACTGAAGTCATAAAATCATAATTTCATTAACCTTTTATATTTTCACCACTTTTTTAGAACCAGACAATTTTTAAGAAAATGACCCAAGTGCGGTGAGATGATCAGTCTTTTGTGCTCTGCCAGACTGAAATAATGGATCAGGGCCGGATTTAGGTGAGCCCTGGGGCCTTCAAGATAATAGAAAAATAGAAAAAGTTTTCATATTCCGACGAGTAAACATTTGTAAAAAACATTTTATGTGGTCTTTTCGCTGTTTTACCGTCACCTATTGCTGTTTTGAAATATTTTAAAAAAATCTTCATTTTATTTGGATTATAATTTGGGGCCTCCACTTCTTTATTGCTCCAAGGCCTCCAGACCTTTCGATTCTACCCTGGCCTGGGTTCAAATCTGGGATATCCAAGGCTAAACGTAATGCGCTTCCACTGCGCCAACAAGGCAGTCAGAGGAGGTAGATATCTATAACAAAAACCTGACGATTCTTTCATATTTTAGCGACATCTATTAACTACGCCTTCAATCAGTACAATTACTTCAGTAATCCTAAATCGCGCTATCAGTCTCCTTGAGCTCAGTATTTATAAAACTTCTAGACATCATCCACCGGGGCCGTCAGTGCAACCAGCCAATCAGTGGTGAGACTTGTCGAGAATCCTTCACGTTAGAGGAAGGGAGTATCCTCGACTAGACCTTTCTAATTTCTTCCTCCACAATATAGTGAAATCCCAAGTGCCCTGGGCATGGGGCAGATCCATTTCTGTGTCTGTTTCTACTTACACTGATTATTTTTTACAGGCAAGTAGGTGATCAGCCTTCTGTGACCTGCCCGACTGAAACTATATTTTTATATATAAAAAAATTAATTATTATAGCAATATTTTGACCGCTACTTGAAGATTTATATAATTTTCCATCAACCCAGAATATTGTAAGAATATAATGTAATTTAATCTCTTCGTATACGTAGGTAAGTAAACCATATCATGCAAGGGTAGCAACCGAAAAATCCTTTTTAAGGATTTAGTAAACATTAAAAAAGGTTGATATAATCCTTTTTACTCCCGTTCATTGTTTATTCGACCTATTTTCAGAAGAATACATTTTGTTTGGATGGTTGTACTCTTATCTTATGCTTTGTAAATATTTAGCTTCCTTGCAAGTCACGTTGAAAATTCAAATTCAAAAATCATTTATTCATTTAGGTAACACAATGTACACTTATGAACGTCAATAAAAAATACATATTAAATGCTTCTAATTTTACATTTACTGCCAGTTCTCAAATCAAGGGCGTAGAGCGGACGAGAAGAACTGGCAAGAAACTCGCCGCCACTCTTTTTAATCGCCAAGTTTTTGTTTTACAAATGTTTTGTAAGGAGCTGCAACCATTACACCATGATGTAATGGTTGCTAGAAATGCTAGAAATGTAGATTTTGAAGTTAGTTTTACGTATTATTCAGTTAAAACACATAAATTCTATTTTATTTTACCTACTGAATTTCTGTGAGTAGGTAATGATAAAGTGAATATAATACTATTTTATTCTATTTTATTAACGATTGTGTATTTTAAAATTACTTTTACCGGTTTAAAACGCGATTTATTCACTAGAATATTATTTATCCCGACATACAGTGCAGTGGTCAGAACGAAACAGATTTCGTATAAATAGATGGCGTTAGTACAGCAACTTTGTGCAAATTTAAATCAGATAGCATTCAATCTGCTAGTGACCATGCTTCCTAAAAACCATTCGAAACATCACTATTGATTTTATTTAAATAAAAATAATTACTGTGTTTTGAATATTTTCAAAGGATAGGATAGAATAAGCAATATCCTCTTAGAGCTCCAAAAATCTATTATCTCTGGGCAAAAAGAAGGGCAAAACTATGGAGGGTAGAGTCAAGGAGGAATTTCTCATATGGGGCTTTACTTTCAAAAGTGTCCATGATAAGCTGTTAGATTATAGTTCCAAAACCAACTAAAAACTTTAGAGGGCGCTGATGACCACGATGTGATTGGCGATTATTAATGAAGTGAAGTATGCCAAACGGAAACAGTAAAGTGCAGAAGTAGTTGTACTGAATACAGTAGTTTATAAAAATAAAGTAAATGAGTATGCAATTGAAAACGTCATTATTCAAAAGAATTCTGAAATTTTTAAAATTATTGTTCTATATATAATCAATGTAAGAAATTACTTTACTTTACAACTAAATTTTTGAAAGTCGTTACGGACTGGATATATATCTTTCTTCGTTTCATTCTGTCCTATTCTAACAGTTGTAGGCGCTTTCTTTCAAACGCAGTCATTAGCTTACAGCAGCGCCAACTTAATTTCATATGACTTTATGGACACTTCTAATATACAGAGAAATTCCTCCTTGACTCTACCCTCCATAGGCAAAACATAATACCATTTACGTTTTTAATTTTTACTTGACATTTAGACTTGACACAATATAACATTTTCTAGTACAAATATTTAATTTTATTATCATTAACAAAATACATTAATTGTTATTTACTATCTGTGGTATTAATTACGTATCTGTTCTTTACATTATATTTCTGAACGTAATTTAAATGTTGCTATTAGTAAAACATCCCCAAAAAAATCGGCAAACATAAATGAAAATAATATTTATATTTATAATATAATATAGCTCATATTTCGAGACAAACTAGAAACTATACTAGTCTACTACTTGACAAATATGTAATTTTTTTATAATAAATTATTATTAAATTGTAGTACGTAAATTGTTTAACAAATATTGTAAAACTATATTTAGACTTCCTTTGCCGTTTCAGGAGAAATTATTTTCTGTGCATAATTTCATTAATGCTTTTCAAATAAATAAGATTATTTAAATAACCTAAGTATAAGACGATTGTCAATACAAAAAGTTTGTCTTTAACATCTTAGGAGAAACGAATATTTATTATGGCAACTTTTAAAGACGAAACCAGTCACGTCACATATTGTCATAGTGTGGGTGTGTAGCGTGCATGCGTGCGTTTGTGCTTTGTGGTGTTTGTGATTTGTATGTATTCGTAACGCCGTTGTGAGTTGTCTGACATTTCATTAAAATTGGATTTCATCACTAAAACTCTCCAAACTGTCGTTATTAGGTATGTAAAGTGCAATATTCTATTAGTTAGAAATACGATTCAATACACAATTTGATAAAAATCACCGTAAAAGACGTGTAACCTGTTTGACAGGCGTTGGCCAAGATAGAGGTTTTGGATAGCAATTTATGTTGTAGACTTGTGTTATTTCGTGTATGTCGATTTCTTGCGTTGATAAATAAGTTATCTTTGTGTAATCTTGTGATTTCGTGAAAATGTTTTTATCTGGCTACAGGCTAGGCGGTGGTAACACGAACATAGCGAGTTTATAGTCTGGCGTTTCAAATCTTAACTCAGTCGGCTTTTCGCTGCCGGTCAGTTTACTCGTGTACCCGGTGAATTTAGCATGAAATATGGTAGGATCGTTTATGTCTGTTTGTTTTGGCAGTGTTTGTGAAGTGTGCTAAGTGATTGTCTTGTTGCAGGCGGGCAGGATGTTAAAGTTTATTCGCGGCAAGGGGCAGCAACCCTCTGCTGAACGACAGAAACTACAGAATGAGCTGTTCGCTTTCCGCAAAGTGAGTACTAAATATTTACAAATAGTGGAGTAAATGATAAACATTCTATTCATATACCTAAGAATCCTTGTCTAATATTTCTTGAGAGTTAACAAGTGCAATTTAAACTCAATCTTTAGGTATGCATTATTATGAGAGCTTTACTGACATCTTCATCATCTTAGCTTATGTGAATTTTAGTAAGGGTTGTTTATTTTCAGTAGGATAAATTAGTTATAATATTATATCATTCTCAGACAGAATATCAATATATTATTTAAAAAAAAATTATTTCTAAATACCAATTATTATAATTCCATGAGGGAATAAATTGTCATTAAAAAACATTTAGTAAGTTACAAATTATCTAAAAATGTGTTCTGAAGTATATTTAACATCAAACACATTCGAGTTATGATCGTTTTTATAATTTCAATGTTAGGTTTTCACTGTTTGCTTTTTTAATATAGTTAAAAATATAGTAGGTATTTACTTTATACATTTTGTAGAGATTGTTTTGTTTTTTAAGCTATAGTAGGGCAACATAATTGCAGAGTCAATTATCATATATTATAAGAATATGTAAGTAATGGTGGGATCATATTTCTGTGTTTCCTTTGTGTACTTTAATTTTTTAATTACTTACTTATTAACAGCTTTATCACAAAAGTAATTGTGTTCAATATATGAAAATAACTAGTCTTAAATTTATATAAGTACTGAAAGATAAATAAAATTGTTTTGATTATTCCCTCCTATTACACTTACTTAAATGATACATCAAAGGATTAATACTTGCCTAATCTGCAAAACTTCAATATTATCAACATAATATATCCCTTTTTAACTCTTATCATTACTCATGGTATTTCTGAACAAATTGTGTTTTATACTAAAATAAGCCAGGGCCACCTGCTTGCGAAACAATTTACGTCTATTATCTTGTTTAGATTGTGATATATTTTATGACTGATTACGTAGTTTACAAATGAAATGATATTTATGTCTTTAATACACTTCTGTATCACCTATCTTAGGACTACCTATTGTATTTATACTAGGGATTATTTTTAACTAAACGCATGGTACCTGTACTCAGTAAAGTTAAATTATCATTGAAGTTTGAGAAGGTGTTGTTCTTGTAATTAAAAAAAACATAAAATAGGATAAAACTATATTCCCATACAATAACATACAATCGTTTTGAAGAGAAGCTACATAACATTCTTTAAATTGACAGATTTCCTAAAACTAACTTTAGTTTTCCTTTACGTAGACCTAGTGAGGCTTAATCGTCTCCGAAGTGAAGGTAGTAATATCAAGAAAGTAATTCTACCTGACTGTCCTTTTCTCAGTATTATGGTTAAACTTATTTAAATAAATTAATGAATATGGGTAATGTTTATCCCATGTTGTGTTATATTATGATAATACTTTTTTGTTGTCTGGAGATATAGGATACATTTTGTCCTGAAGCAGTTGAAGACGAATAGACGGCAACCTCAATCAAAAGTCACGGCCACATTGAATATTAAAGCTATTGAATCATACAACTAGAATTCATCAGATTGTTTCCAAGGTTATTATTGTATCTCTTTGACAATGTAATACACTGTTTGAGAAATTCATATTAATTCACATACTTTAATATTAAATTATTTCAGCATTATTATATTATGTAGTGTTTTCCTGTGGTTTTGCTACCGTGGATGTGTGGGTTATGGAATAAAAAGTATTAAGCATTCACCACGCAAATTATTATATTAAAATCAGTTCAATGGTTCTGTTGTACAAATGACAGATAGATTTTAGCATTCATAATATTAGTATGATGATTATTAAGGGTTATTTCTTATATACTTGTCAACTTAAATTTCACGTTCAAGCCGCTCGAGCTCATGCGCAAATTGCGTGTTTTCAATGAATGGATAGTATGAAATTTCGTTGGGCGCGTTGGGTTTTAAGTCAGCCTTGCATTTCGACGGGTCGTGGGTTTAAATTGGATTTGACATATTTATAATCTTGTATAAACATGTTTTTCCCTACTTTTAGCTATTTCTGTATTTAAATAGGTTTTGGAGTATAAAAAAGGTATTTGTGTTCATTCAACTATTATTACTTGCAGACGAGTACGTTACTAACAGTAATATTGGCTCAATGTTTGTGAAGCACAGATCGCGAGTTTTATTTTCACTAAAGACCATGTCGACCGCGGCGTATAATAGATCGTATTCTCTGTCTGAGTAGGATACCTAATAAGAAAGCCTCACGCTTTCTGTCGACGTATGACATACAAAAAAAAGACACAAGTACAAATATTTTGTTTGCTATAACTTGTTTGTAGTTTGTCTGATTATTAGTAGAGCCGAGTGCAAACATTGAGGACGGCGCTTATCGTACGTATCCGATAAGGCGCGATAACGATACATAATCGATACCTTTTTGTGCTATCAGTGAACTCCGCATCATCTATGAATGCCTGGTTCATCAAATAGTAATTTAACTTAATGCTTATTCTCGTTGAAAATGTTGTTTAAACATTATTGTTTATATCTATAGCAGATATATTTCATGCTTCGGGGTCTGCTTATTAAAGACAACCAATCCATAACTATCCATACATCGATCTTTGGATATTTAACATAATGGTGCTGGTAACTCTGTCTTTTACATTTTGACGAACTTTAGTATGGACAAAGCTTAAAGCTTAGGAGAGAATATGAATTAATTCCTTACCAGGCGTGAATAGGTTGATACGGAATTATTCCTTGAATTTTCAATTGTATCGTGATAACATCCAAAGATCGGAGCATATGAAAATCCGTGATCTCTGCCTACCCCAATTCAAAAGAAATGTAGGTATTATAACGTGAGTGAAGCATAGTCAAACCCATATAATATTATAAAGAGGAAAGATTTGTATTTTTGTATGTTATGAATAAACTCAAAAACTACTGGACCGATTTTGAAAAAATTTTCACCAATAGAAAGCTACAGCGAGCTTATCAGCGAGTAACATAGGCTATGTTTTGTGTATAGTACATCTAAATTGCACCCGTGTGAAGCCGGGGCGCGTTGGTAGTTATTAATATAATGATGAAATGATTCCACAGGCCATATTCGACCGCAGTCGTGTTATCGGTTTATCTACATATAGTATCAATTTATAGGACAATAAACCGCACCTAACCTCGCCCACGTAATTAATATCGATAATAATAAAGCGTCCATAATAAATTCAAATTACACCTGGGGCTTTATCTTCTCTCGGGTCTCCTAAAGCAGTATTATTGAAGGTGTTCTTGATGATAGAGCGAGATAGATACACAAAGTATATCGTGTTGTCACGTTCTCGTAAAGAAAGACGGCAATAAATAACAATAATACTATTACAGAACGAACGTGGTACATCATCTGCCGACCTAGCATGACAACCGCGACAAAATTTTGTCGATCTTTTTCTCGTGTTTTAATCGATTATCGCTCTATTTCTTTCGGGTCTAACATGATAATTACACTTAAAACTCGACTTTTAATAACAAAAATAGATATACTTGTCGATCGAGATATACCTAATTTCTATCAAAATTGTTGATATCGAGATACAATACATCGAGATATCTTACATCTTAGTTTGTCTTCTCTCGTCCGCGACATATCTCGAGACGGTCATGCTAGGCCGGCTGTACTATCCATAAATATTTCTCGACCTTTAGTTCTTTGGTAAATCTTAAGTATTAATAAATATTAAAGGGAAAGTATTATAACCATTGAAGGTAGTGAGTTTCTATATAATTCGTGTCTGAAATTCAAAACAAAAGCTGTGAAAATAACAGGCAAGATACGATAAGAGTGTTTTCCCTTGTAGCTCCGACAACAAGGTACCAGTGGCGGGACGTCCATACAAGCCCAAAAGCCCGGGTTGCCGACCTTAACGTAATTCGCGTTTATATAAAACTTATATAATAGGTAATCATGTAAATTATATAACACTTATATAATTACGTTACGAAAATTATTATTTTTCTTTTGTATGGTTGCATTAATATGGAAAAACGGGCTATTGGGCTTGTATGATAGTCCCGCCAAAGCAAGGTACCTTACTATTATTATCTTAGCGAGCCCTAGTATAAAGAACTGATAGATCTTAGGTCTTCTTTATGGTCATATATTAAGTGAAATTAACTTTATCGATATGTGAGTAGTTTCAGTATATACTAGGTTAGCTATTGTTATAGAATGTAGGTATCGTAATAGTTTTGTAAATTTCTTCACACCCCTTCGATTAGGGTGTCCTAAATTTTCACTCATTTTTCATATTAATTACAAACAAACTATTTTTAGAAAGTTTAATCATAAATTTTGTGATAATAATTTTTTTTAACAAACGTTGAAACGTTTTAGAGTGATGTTGTTGGAAACTTAAAAACAAAATAATACAGAATTCCTACAAAATTAGTAGAAGTACGTATAGGACTAGTCGTTCCCGTATATAATATTTTTTTATGTTAGATAATGACAGACGCACGTGAGGTTCACTTGACGGTAGGTGATAACCAGCCAAGCCAAGCAAACATATCGTCCAAGTGAGATTCGAACCTAATTTATTTATTTTACTATATATTTTGGTATAATATATTTCGATTGTATTTGCTCTTGTTACGTAAACGTACTAAGAAACGAATAAGAAAATCGTTCACGTTATCCGGCTTCATTTCAAAGGTTTCACGGAAAGAGAATATCTTATCATTGTCATAAAAGGTACGTGGAAAAGGTGTGAATCATCGATAATAATATTTCCTTACCGACGCGACGCTTACATATTTACAAGCTTTTATTTCGCTTCACTTGTCCTGGCTACTGTCTGTCATGAAAACTTATAAAGTTGACCTACTTCTTGGTGGTAATTTGATGAAATAGTGCATGCGCATACCATTTAAATGTTGGATGTCAATGAAATTCATAGCAAGCTCGCAAAACATCATAGGAATAAAGCGCATAATGATTTTAAAGGTCGTTTTTAAAAGTAAGGAAAAACAAGGAACATATATACTGCCATAGATTTACGTGACAGATAACTTTTGCATACAATAATTTAAAATAAATCACAGGTAGATAAAAATATCTCGGAAAGCATATTAAATGTAAACGTTATAAATATCTGCGTTGAATATTTTTAGTTTTTGACATTAGTCAGAAGTCACACACGCTCTAATGAAAACTCCTTATAATATATAGTCACTTTTATATAGATAAGTCAGTACACGCCGATGAAGCCAGTTAGAGCATTTTCTTTCGGCTTAATTTTTCAAATAAACTCTACCTCCTTTATAAGTATGGAAAATACTGATAATTTCATTAGCTGAAGAGATTAACTTAATAATTCTGTGTAAATCTAGATCACCCGGAATACAAATAATCCACTTGTTTCACTATCCAAAGAGCTAATTACTGTAGTGTTCGAATAGTGCGATCCACAACTGCGCGTTTCCTTCGGCACTTTTTGCCACGCACTACCACTTTGTGGAACCAGCTCTCGCCGGCGGTTTTTCCGAACCGATACGACTTGGTAACCTTCAAGAAACGAGCATATACTTGTCTTAAAGGCCGGCAACGCATCCTCAAGACCCCTGGTGTTGCGGATGTCTATGGGCGGCGGTAGTCACTTACCATCAGGTGAGCCGCCTGCCCGTTTGCCTCCTCTAATATAAAAAAAAAAAAAAAAAAAAAAAAATTCTCACGGTGTGACGGTTCAATGGAAGCATTGTTATGGAAATGTTTTTAAGATAATCTTTTGTCTTTTGTGTCTGATTGTATGATTGATTTATTTTAATTATTTTTCATGCTAGTTCATTTTAATATTTCTTTAGGCTATGTATTAACAAAATAAAAAAACATTAACAGAAAGCAGAAAACTGATTATTTAAAAAACTCTTTTGTATATAATGTCATTTTTAAACTTTTTATTATAGTAGTTCTTTGTTTAGATTTTATTTTGTCTTCTTGTTCACTGATCTAAAAACGATTACACGTATTTTCCGAATTCTTAAAATTTCTTCAATCCTCGAACCCAGTACTAGCGTATTCAATGCCAACACTGATTTACTTTTGTTCACGATTCTATGAGTAGGTAAAGTTGGTGGTAGGAGAACGGGTCATCGAAAGGTGAAGGCGCCGTATAATATTTCAACGGTAATTTAAATTGGGTTTTTTTATTAAGGAAATATTCCTTCACTTAAAACATTATTGTTGAATATTTATTCCAATTCGCTTATAGTACTTCATACCTAATCCGCGTGGTTGTTCACAAAATAATAAACGATACTCAAACAAAATACATTTACTTGGTCGCTTTCCAAGAGACCTCATTCAATGCTCACCGCCGAATTTGTACCATAATAATGATAATTAAGTACTCGCTTTGTTTCCACGTGAGAGCTATTAAGTACCTTAATACTCAATATTCATGATCTTGTTGTAAGCCTTTCTACTTTCTCTTTCTCTTTGTGGTTTATTTGTGGCGTAGGATAACTTTCATAGTCTTGTTAAACGATATGTACACTATGAACCCTTCTAAGTCTTAAGTTATATGGTTTTGTTGTTGTTTTTGATACTTATTTTTTTAGTGAGGGACCTCTTGGTTGCTACTCGTAATAGACCGTTTTATTTCAAAGTAATTCCTTTATCCTGGACTTTAGACTGGCAACTTCGAGTATTTAATAAATGCAAGGAATATTAGTCCGGGTAAAGCAAACCTTGTCCAAACTCGAAGTTGATTTCCGCTACAAGTTGAGTACTTTCGAGTTTGAAGTCAAAATAAAATGGATTGATACCGCATCATTGAATTCTTTTGAATTCAAAATAAGGGTTTTTCCAAGGCTGCATTAAGATCCTGTTTTTATTTTTTTCCCATCTTTCCTGGAAGAATCCATATTGGTACTTAAATAATAAAATATACTCCGAGGGATATCTCAAATTACAATAAAATATACATATAATCCAATTTATCTACACTCATATCTATTTGTAAAACTATGTACTTTACTTTTTTTATTTACGAAAGAATTTTCAAACCATCACATTGAAACAGGTCCCAGAAGCTCCAGCTAAACAAATGAAAGATCTCTCTCGCAGTGTACGCCTATTAGACATCCACATTCCTCACCAATACCACACAGTCTACGTCCCTTGCTCTTTTTGTGTCTGTCAGATGAATTAAGCCATATTACGGCGCTATGCATCATTACTCTGTGACGTTTGCATATTAACTAGACGATCAATATTTTATAACAAGCTGTCTCTACAATTTAAGTTTTGTCGTTTATATTCAGTTGCCAGTGTTAGTATTTTTTGCTCTTATGAATGATTTTTTGCATCGCTGTCCACTACGGGACGTATTCAAAGTTCAATTATGCTTTTAAAATTCCCGAGTATGTCGTGGCCATTATTTTTTTGAAAAGCTTATTCATCAATAACTTTTCAAAAAATAATAGCCACGCATGCAGATTTACTCGTCGTTACTACTAATGTTGGTAATAGAAGTCAAACAGGTTGTTTTCATATAATACATATTTGCTATTGTAATCATACATAACAATACCAATATCGAACGCGTGTATCGTGATAATATGTAGGTTTGCGCTATAATGAAGACATGACAACGCGTCGGTGGCCTTTTAGGAGAAAATAGGACGGGCAATAAGAAATAACAGCCATATAACTCGGACCTGATGCTCCACTCATAATAGTGCCTAAATTGTGCGAAATAGGAAACCGTGGGAGATGCTTCATTCAGGCAATGATGTCTAATAGAGGTTAAGATTTTTGCCCTCTAGTAATGAAGCTAGGCGCTATGTTTGACGCAACTATTCCAAACAAATTGGATGAGTTGGTGGAATATTGAAGTGTTGATAGAGATTTAATGGCATGTGATTGGCACTTAATCATTATGAAATAGGCTTACCCGAAATTGAAAAAATGCAGTATCAGTATTTTAATTTATATGGCAGCTTTTATTCAATTTTAGCTATATCAATCTTAAAGTATAATATTGTCTTTTATTAACGCGAGTATCACACATTTAAATAAAATACTGTATACCGGATTAAAACGCGATTTATTATTTATATTGTTTAAATTATTTATCCCGACGTTTCGGATGCTTTTCAGCAATCGTTTTCTGTCTCCCCGCGACCACGGTTGCTGGTTGCTTTAATCCGGTATACAGTATTTTATTTAAATCTAAAAGTAGTTGAAGTAGCTTTCTATAAAACTGGCGTAACTAATAGTAGTATTGCAGTATTATAAAATAGTATTCTATTAAAAGCTCGTTAATCGACTTGAGGCCGGCGTTACCACGTGTTCAAATTTTATTGCCACCAATTCAGTTGCCACGGGAATAAAACATGCCTGGCCTGTATCAGCACTGTCTGCAGATGCTAAAGCTATTGCGTGGTTACGTTTCATCATCGCTCAGAGCTGTACTGCGCCCACGACTTCCCTCTTGAATTCCATCAATGAAACTAGTTTTGTTAGATAGCTTTTTATCGAAATGATCACTCTCGGTAGCATAAATTTACATAATATTTTAGTGTTTGTATATAACTAAATTAAACCAAATACATGACAATTTAGTTACCATTATTTGTACAGTTTTAATAGTCTTACCGCGGAATACTGAAACAAAAATTTGAGGGCTTCTTCAAATGTTTCTGTCTTTCATTTTAGCTTCGTAATGAAAGAGTTAGATATACTTTTAAGGGGCACACCTAGTGTGACAGCGTCAAAAAAGGCATTTTTTGGGATCAAATAAAAAAAAAACTAGTCAATCAATCGTTTTAAAATTTTGAGGGTATATTTATACATATTTTAAGAGTACACAAAAATTTTTTGAAAGAAAATATTAAATACTAGCTGATGCCCGCGACTTCGTTCGCGTGGGGTTCACTTTAAGCTGAGCTTTTGAGCATGCTTTCTTCAAATGACATATCCTCCTCCACCCTCTGTACTTGGTGATTTCTTTTGGGAAAGAGCTATCAAATTAGTCATTGACTGTTGCTTTTGCATCATGTTATCGATATGTTTAATGGTGGTTGAGATTGGGGTTCGAAGGTTGATTTGAAATTCAATAGTTGAAATAATTAACCTGACTTTAAAGAAACTTTAGGGAGATTCATATTAATTAAATTTTACGTGACCAAAATCCAGATATGTGTCTTTTTCTACTAATCAGATTTCAATCGAAGATTGGATTCAATGCATTTTCTGTCTTAAATAGATGCGTGCGTTCATTTAATTGGTCATTTTCATTTTCGGACATTTTTTTTAAATTCCCGGGATTCCTGCCCGGGTTTCCGGTGCTAATGGTTAAGGAGGCGAATAGGTGAATTTTCGGTAATACTCGAGCGTGGCAGTTTAAGATATGAGAGATTCATTAGACCTAATAGAACAACCTTGTAAAGTATTTAGCTCTATATGTAGTGACGCGCGCCTAGGATAGACGATCAGATTAGTAAAAAAAAATCGATAGTCTGAAATACTCGAGCGCGTCAGATTAAGATATTGGGGGTTGATTTTAGTGTTTTAAGACTAAATTTAACTAATCTGACGATAAGTCCTTGACGCCGCCGAGTTATAGGGTCGCGAACTTGTAAAAAAAAAACGTTAATCCGGCATTCTCGAGCGCGATTTTTTTATTTTTTATTTTGAAAAATATAATCTAAAACTTACTAAAAATACAAAATCTGCCGGTTTCCGCATGACCGGAAGTGTGGAGGAGCCATTTCGTCTTCCGAAAAACGCGTTGCGGCATATAAGTCGCGAACGATACATTTTACAAAAAAAAAGTTTAAATAAACAATAAAAGTAATTTTATTTTACACAAAAAAGGTCTCTTTACATTTTTGTCCAAAGTTAAAACTTTTTGACTAGAAGCATCATAAAAACTCAAACTCCCGGTTTTTTGAGTATGTCTCGAAAACTGAGGGTGTTAAAAAAATTGATACGAAATAACGATGATTAAATTATGTGACTTTTATTATATCTCAATTTTTTTTTCTAAAGATTCTCGACAATTTCCTGGACTCGGAAAAAGTTACACGTATCTGTATACAAAAGTATTATTAACATGTACAGTTTCATGTATGTATATTAATTCAATAGCCTGTTGATCCTCAAATTGTTTTTTGGACGTACCGTAAGCAAAACGAAGTGAAGAATTGAAGCAAAAAAGAGGAATTTGCCATAAACATGTAATACAGACTGAGCGCTTCGTGGGAATATGCTGTCCTACCAGTATTTTTCCTTAATTATTTCGCAACATTGATGGTGAGGAAAGAAGTGATGTGGATGAGGAGCCACAATATGAGAGTTCCAGTAAAGAAGAAGAAGATGAATTGTATTGAGCAAAAATGTAAAGGTCATACATAACAATACAATTATAATACAATTTTTATATCATTTCATTTTTTTATACAATAAATAATACAATTCGTACTACATTTCATCTACATTTACGTTGGTTGTATCTATCGCTATATATATATTATTGTCATTCTTAAACTCCCCGTTTTATCAAGGAGAAAGAAAGGAAGAGAAGGAAAAGAAACCTTTTTCGGTCAGATTAAGAGAACCCACCAACATTTTTGTCAGATTAAGAAAATATGCTTTCAGGATACCGAGATAAACCTTCCCTATAAAAATCTGACGCGCTCGAGTATTTCAAAAATACTTTTTTTTTTGCATTTTCAAAAATTCATCGTAACTTATCGTCACGCCTAAATCGTCAGTTTTTTTAAAGGGAGCTTCCTTGGGGCCTACGTAACACCCCTTCCGAAAATCTGACGCGCTCGAGTAATTTTTTTTTTTTTGCATTTTTGACTACTTTATATGCCTACCCCCACCACGCAAACCGGCAGATTAGTATACCGCTGTTATCAGAGGTACTTGGGGCATACGTAGTATGAATATCTGACGCGCTCGAGAATGCCCAAGTAACTGTTTTTTTTAACATTTTTGAAAAACCGTACACGCCAAACCCACCGCTAAAATGGTTTTTACCATACGAACTTATCTTTTCGAAATTATTTTATCTTTCGATTTTGATAGGTCTCGACGGCGCCGTTGAATTACGCCATTTAGCTACCTCGCCTCCCTAGCTATAAATGCGGAAACCTCTAAGATACGGAAGCAAAAAAGCAATATCGAATAATCGTAATTCTGTTTAAGAGAAAGGATTGATGAAAAGGTGAAATAAATGATCTCATTAGAAATACTTCTTCATATAATATTGCAATAATACATTTTCTATTTTTTTTATAATATAGTTCTTTCAAAAAATAAATAAATAAGTACAAAAAAATATTTCTTTCATTTCAACTTCAGATTCGAACTCGCATCAAAAGCTACGCTATGGGACTGCATATCCACTATGCCACGAACACATATCGAAAACGGCGAAATTATCAAACTATTTCATTTACATATCAAACTGTGATTGACATCTGACAATTCGAAAAAGTTCAACGCGAGTCAGTTTTCATTGCAATTTGTTGAAATGGTGCCTTTAAAATAATATTTAAATGATGATAACTTTTTTTTCCGACAACCGATTTCGATGAAACAAAGCCTATATGTTGCCCAGGACTTTGCTTAATATATTTGTATAAGTTACACGAAAATCGGTTCAGTATCTTCGGAGATTAGCGTGAACAAACAGACAGACAGACAGACAGACGGACAGACAGACAGACAGACAAGAATCTTAAAAATTGCATTTATGCATTCTGCTACCCTTCTTTTATCACCCCTCTTAATTTCTGGTAAAAATATTTAGTGAAGCGTAATTTCGATCCTACTCTTTTATTATATGTATATAGATTTTTGAAATGACAAGCGATCTCCGGCGGCGCCAAAAACAAAAGGTCCTCCACTGCTGCCATGATTGCAGCCTTCTCTGTTGATAAAACCTAAAAAAAAAAATCTCGTTAAACTAATACATATTGTCTGTACGATGACCCTCGGGTTAATAAAAAAATCAAAAAATGACAAAATGGCGGCATGTTGAATAAAAGTTAAATTTCACCCAAAATTATGGTCGTTTTTGGCCTGCCAAAATTCGATTTTTGAATAGATCAAAAAACTGGAGGGTTATCGTATGGAGAACTATATAAGATGCAAAAATTGATAGCGATCGGATCATTTGTCTCCGAGTATTTTAATTTCAATTGTCATTTGTGTTCTAGAATTCAGCCGTTACATTAAGAACTTTAGCTTTGAATATTTTGTTCAATGAAATGTCTGAGTGCTTACAAAAATGCTAGGTATATATAATCGACATACCAAATTCTTTGGTAATTTTTTAATACTATCCATTAATCTGTATAAATTATACAATTTGTGCGATGTTTTAGACAGACAGTGCGATAAGCACCGGTTTAAGGTTCATTCACTCTGTCGGCCTGACCTGCGTCGCTTCGTACCTTGCATTCGCACGTTTTGTATCTCTGAGCTAATATTTGCTTAGGACAAACAGCTACGTTAGTCGTTATTTTTAACGGTTTTCATTAAATAGGAAAACAGGAAGTCTATGGAAATATTAAATACGTTTAATTAGGGCTACTTTTTAAAATATATCATACGATCGAAAATTTTGTTCTAAATTATACAAAATACTCAAAAGAATTTATCTTATTGCAATTTTTCTTTTTTCATACGTTTTATATATTTAATTAAAATATGTTACCAAAAGGCAAACCCTACAAAATATAAGATATATTTGTAGGTATATATGTAGATTTTAATCTCCTGACGTCCTACAGCATCCATCAGTGCTCGCGTTAAGCACGATTTGTGGAGGAAATCTCGCTTCATTTTAAAATTGTTGCACGCCCGCTTGAAAAATGCATAAAAATGTTTTGTCCATATTAAAACACAATCGTGTCACCACAACGCTCACATTAGCATCAACATTTATCACCTAAATACGAGAGATTAATGCAAAAGCACGTTCGTATTGTGAGGCTTCCGCTAAAGCGAACGATGGTACTTTATTTATCTTTTCTTTATTTAAATGACCGCCTCCCTGTCTAACGATGGTGCGTGATAAATTACTAAAAAGGTCGCAGAATTCGAAGTAATTGAGCAGCCGAAATTAGTCTTGTGCTAAAAAATCTGCCAACTTTTTTCATGTAGGTGCGAACCGACTCTTCCATGAAGTTTAGGAATGTTTTAAATAACCTCATTTTTATATGTTAGATATCGAAAGAAGATGCTTACTTGATGGTAGGTATAATTCAGCCATAGGACATCTGTCAATGATTCGCTGTCTACCTTATTTAAACTTCGAGCTTTTGGACAACCATAGACTGAAAACGAAACGCACAGTGCATACATTTCACGGATTTCCATTTATGAACGGTGGTTCGTTACCCGATCGGAAATTTGATATTCCTCTTACCTGATCAGTGCTCGAAAACTTGTTTACAGATTTTTTTAAAAAGTCATGTCGATCGGGTCGAACCCGCTACCCATTGGAATGCAAGGTTGAAGTAATACCATGCGCTACAAAATCTTGTATTTGTAACTATAGGTCTATAAAAATGTTATATTCACACGGCTATTCAGTAATAATGATATGTTTTGTGTCCACTTCGATCAAAATATTTTTAAGATACAATTTTAAATATATTTTTTGCCGCCTCCAATTTATTGGTAATTGCTTTATTTTTTATGAAGCAATTTATAGTGTGATTAATAGAAGTCGGTAGAGGTACATATTGTAGGTATATATGTATTAGATTGCTAGTTCTTTGTGTCCGGACGCTAACCTATGAAGGTCGCTTTTCTAAAGCTTTTTGTTCAATAAAAACTTGAAGTAATGTTGCTTATATTCGAAAATATAAATAGAGTTGTTGCATTAAACATCTGCGAAATACGAAAAGTATAGTACCGATAAGCTATCAAGATACATTTTTTTATAGTCTTTCTTTTTCCATTTGCTAGTAGGTTCATTAAATCTACCTATATAAAACTGTATTTACGATATTGAAGAGTGATAAAAACTACATCTGGTAACGCAGACGGCCACGCTTGCTGTAAAGCTCTCAAAACGTCGGAATAAATATTATTTCGTAATTTCGTGTCATTTTGTTCTGGTAACATTTATTTCTTCATTTAAATACGTTGTACTCGAATTAACAAAAGATAATAAGAAAATTATTATATTTTCGCCGTCAGATGTCAAAATCATAAAAAATGTTATAGCGACAAATAGAAACCTTTGCTGTGTATGCCCTTTTGTATACCTACTCCTTTTAAAATTATGAATGAAAGTTTTTTTTCACAGGGTTAACGAACACTCTGGCTTTCAAATTTCAGTTTAGAAAACTTTGTAACAAAAAAATATCTTAAAATTATAATGTTCTGAAACATTACCTGATTACTATTCCATACATTAATTCGACAGATACATACAATAGATCAATATAATTAAATAGATGTAGTAGCGGTTAGTGGGGATACTCCACCCAGCCATTGGGATTGATTTGTAGGAGTGGGCGTTACTTCAACAAGCAGCTTTTTTAAGCCGCTTTTCTAATGTTAACGAATTAGCTGCTTTTCGTTTACCGAAAAAGCCATTCATGTTCATTCAACGATTTTCGAACGCAACGCGCGGATTAGCTCAACGAACATTCAACGCGTAGTCGCTAACATCATCCGAAGCAGCTTGTTTATTTAACGGAAAACTAGTTGAATTTATTAACTGTTACTCTAATAATTTCTACGTTAAATCTGTTGACATTACTGCAAACCAGTTAATAAAATTAGTTGCTTTTTTAACAGGTTATCAGTTTGTAATTAACAGTTTCATTTCGTTAACACAAAAGCCGTCAACGACCTCTATTGATTTGTGGATATACGTCAAGTTTATGTCCCAATCCCTGAAGTCGCACGCTGCTCGTTAAATCGTTTATGGTTTCTGTTACAAATATCATGTAACTGATACATTTTTCTTTCGAGGCAGCTGCTAAAGCAATAAAATAGAGAGGAGTTCTAATATCAAAGACTCGAATGAGGATATTTTTAACAAACCTCCGCGAACTTGTGTTTAAGCATAGTGGTTGAGAAATACGAGTTAAGCAACATCTTAATGAGGTTATAAAGATTGGGAATTATGCCATTTATAAGATATATACATAGTATTATATATGCAAATAATCCTGTTTATTATATGCATTAAAATGCAAACGAACGATGTTGTAGAATGTTTAGATAAATAATTTAGTTATTTGTTATAATCGTTGTAATGAATTTTCAACAATCAACTCAGTAAATCGAGGCATATTCTTTGAATCTCTGGAAAATTCTATAAAAACGCGCAAGTATCACAAACTGTTTGCACTACTTGCTTCTTTAATATAGGTACGCGGGTTGGTAGTATGGTGTTTATTATTGGACTATAACTTGCTTTCACTGATCTGTGCTTGCTTCTTTATTATGGGTTCGGGTTATGGTCGAGGTGTTTAGTAGTTTTATGTTATTTTCGATCAATACATATTTCTTTATTATGGTATTACAGAGTGCAAAATGAACGAGTAATATACTAGAATATTTCCCTATACATATAGTGTACCTGCTGATAACAAGTTTTCGATAGTGTTATCGTTATCACTTATCGGCCCTTGGTTAGTTCAGGGTGCCCTTGGTAATTGTTATTATAAATTTCGACAGAACATCGATCATGTAATCCAGATTAAGTTAATATGCAGGCCCGTTGCTGTGGATCGATTTATGACTAGAATTTATTTTACAAATATTTAAAAAAAATGTAATATATAATAATAAATATAATAAAAAAAAAGTGGTAATGACTAAAATGAATGCGAATTACAAAGATACATTGCATTATTCAAAGTTTTTAATTTTCTTTTGTACGCTATATTAGCACTTGTAATACTTTTATCTTACCTATAAATGTATAGCGTAAATATTTTTATAAACATTTCAAATTTAATTTCTTCATTCATCCATAGAAAGGTAACTTTCGGCTTAAAAATAGTGCTTTGGTCTTAGCAAAGGTCATACCGGACGCACAGGTATCTCGACTGTTCGACCAATCACCCCGCAGTCATTAGCTGGCTGAGAGCTGTCTGGAACTCTGGATTAAAAAAACCTTTATTCTTACGTCTGTCTTCATACAATATATTGTCTATATTTCACTGATAACTGGTTATTAAAATAGTATATAATAAATAGTAACACGCCCTGGCTTCGCACGGGTGCAATATAGATGTACTATACACAAAAAAGCCTATGTTACTCGCTGATAATGTAGCTTTCTATTGGTGAAAGAATTTTTAAAATCTGTTCAGTTGATCCAGAGATTACTCCCTACAACCTTTTTCCCATCACCACCTTGGGTTACATTATTCAAGATTTAGAAGGGATTCCTAATTATTTCTGAAAATAAATATAGCTTATGTAACTCAGTGAAGATGTAGCTTTCTAACGGTGAAATAATTTTTAAAATCGTTCGAGTAGTTTTTGATTTAAATCGTAACTGACAAATAAATATTTCTTCTTTATAATATTAGAATAGATAATGTCTGTAAACTGTTATTAGAAGTAACACAGACGCAAATTGTTGTTTGTGGTATTTGTGGTAATCAAACCCGTCTCCAAGTAGAGATTCTCAATGACAACCGCGTGTCGTTCCGCTAGCCGGTATCGAGAACTAGATATGCTCCATTTCCTGCATTACATAATTCGATTGCATATTCACAGAATCGATTCTTGCTTTTGTATCGATATCATTGACTTCATTGTTGGACTTTGTTCTGAATTTTGACATTATTACTCTCAGAATAAAACTTTTTAGACTTCTCAGTACTTAAACAAAAAACTTTCTGAGATGTTAGTAACAAGCAGTTTTAAATCTTATCGAAAATTATCTTACCATTTTTATTTGGAGAGTAAAATTTGTCTCAAATGTACTTCGTCAAACTTAACTATACGTGACTGTTTAAACGTGAAAAAAATTAAGGTTCTTAATTAAAATTTAAGGGCCAAACTAAATATTATTCGATCCCAAAAGTCATACTTCGATATAAAGAATGTCAAATATGCAGTCAGAGATTGTTGCGGAAGAACGGTATTTTTTGCGTTGAACGTGAGATTCAAAATGCGGTTTAGTGCAAAGGTTGCGAGGGATCGAGGCTATAATGAGATGGAGGTTTGATCCAACGGTACACCGCGACCGAATCCTTGCGACGACCTCCACATTCCATTTGATTCAAAGCATTTCTAATCCCAACGAGATCCTACTTCTTTCAACTGGCTTTGTATTTTTATTTTTTATTTAAGATTTTACTAACGACTAGTAAGTTAAATAACGAGTAATCTATACTAATATTATAAAGCAGAAGAGTTTGGTTTTTTGAATGCGCTAATCTCAGGAACTACTGATTCGAATTGAAAAATTGTGTTGGATAGTCCAATTATCATAGAAGGCTTTAGGATATATAACATCACGCAGCGACCTATAGGAGCGAAGCATCTGTGAAATGTTGCAAAAACGGGGAAAATTATCATTATTTGAGGGCTTCCATTGCGTGCGCTGCGTAAACTGTTCAAGTTACCTAAAAATATGTATGAAAGAATTATTCCTCTTTACCTAAATGATCTAAAAATGTCCGCAATAGTATGTCTATCTTTTACGATTGAGATTATGTTAAATTACATGTATTGTATTGTACATCATTGTTCAATTTTTGCGGTTTTGTTACGACTTAACTCAAAAACTACTTGACCCATTTTAAAAATTCTTTCACCTAAATAATCTACCTATATTATCAGCGTGTAACTTTTTTTCATCTATATTGCACCCGTGCGAAGCTGGGGCGTTTTGCTAGTATTGATATAATAGGCTAAGGTAGGCTTGGGAGACTACCAGGGACCAAGAGATTAAAGGAAACATTTTATCATATAAAGCGTTTTAATCTAGGAATTGTCCAAATCTGTGCTAAGTTAAATATACATTGTGTGTCAAGTTCATTACATGAGCAGTTTACAGAATTTGTATTTAGCAAGCGATGTGACTCACGCGCATGCCTTCACAGTGGCTGGCGCGGAATGCCTCATATTTACCACGACAGTACTATCAATGACGTTACCATTGACGATTTAATAAATAAATTTACTCGTTTATTTATATAAATCGCTAACTCTATATTCAAGCGATGAATATACTAGGTTGCTCAGTGATTGCCATGACGCTTCGCAACGGCATTACCAAAGTTTCGGCATTTTTTATTCTGTGGGTCAAATTTTTTTCGCTCACTCCGCTCCAATACTTCAATATTTTTACAGATTTATCTAAGCTTCTTATGCATAATTGGTTCATACTCAATCCTATTCTAGATTTTTACAGATTTATCTAAGCTTCTTATGCATACTTGATTTTTTTAAAGAAAACATCAAGATACATATCTCTATTCAAATAACAGTGCTCAAGGATTTGCGAAATGCCATCCATTGTTTCTGATGTTTTACCTTCACGTGGGTGAATCATGCTTTTTTATCATATAGTAGAAGCGCTTTCGTTTCATTCATTTTTTAAAGTTGTTAAGTGTTAATTTTTTTTTATATAATTGTCATGGTACAAAGTAGTGTTATAATATTAAATAAAAAATTAACAAGTCAGTCAAGTGTGCCTCTTGGGCTTTATTAGTATTTCAAACAAGACGTTATTAATACATAAAATTTTAAAGTGCATCATAAAGTAAAATTCTGCATAAAAATATAACTTGCTAGCACACTATAGAGTCAATTTACTGAAATAAACATTGTATCTCTGTAATGGAATAAAACATTAAAGTACTAATATTACGCCATAAAAGTAGGTATGTAATGTACCTGATCCCTGATCTTTAGCGACAGATATATCCAGGCAACACAATATAGCTAGTAAATTAATTAAAGAGTGACAGAAATAGAACATTAATTTCCCCATAACTAAAAATAATAAATATTGTTCTTATTAAATCCCTAAAGTGCTAACAGGCGATACCGTGTACCTAATAGTGGATAAACACTCATTTTTCCAAAATTTAGTGGTCATTGCTAAAATTCATGAATTACTCACCAAATATGTATATTTGAGCATTTCTATATTTTTTTGCCAAAATGCATATTTGCTTGTCCCACAAAGTAGACAGCTAATAACTTTCTTGTATATATGTTTTTTTATAACATTTGTTTTCCTGAAAGGAAAGTATATAATTTTATTTCCTTATGACAAAGAATATACATATATTATTAATTGATTTTTTGTTAAAAATATATAAATGTAAAACACTTAAAACGCCAATGTATGAAAACGTACATGTCCCATACTAAAATTTATAAATTCAAACTCAGTTATTTCATATATTTATTAAGTAACAGTCCCAAGATTTTGCACTCAATATATTTTTGCATCGTAGGAGAATATGCAGCATGCATTAAATATATAAAAAAATGATCTATACTATAAAATAAAACAATTTTAAACTTGTCCCAGTAAAAGTTCCACAAACAAATTTCCCTTTTTGTTATCAATTTTAAGTGTGTTTCAGCAAAATGTTACAATTTAGTATCGGTTTTTCGATATTGGAACTCATTACGTTTCATTTCGTGCCACCACTTTGAATAAATAGTTATTCTGAGGTGGTACAGCGTGTAGTGTAGACATTCATAATTTTTGCTACGCATTTTATTCCCGCATTTGTTACCCTTGATTCTTGGTAAATATATAATATTTAATATATGTTATTTAATTTTAAGGTAGTAAAAACCTTTATATCAATACAACTGTACAAAAGTAAATGTTACATTAACAACAACCATTTAATTATAAATTTTAAAAAATGTAGCAGCAGAATTGTTACCAAATCTTTTGTTACTTTATTAAGAAAACGTATAAGAGGAAAAAGCTTAGTAACAAAAAAGGAATTATAAGGTTCTGTTTATATTTGACAGTGTAAGAAAATGACAAAGACAGCATATTTTCATAAACGTTTAAAAAAATAAAAAAATTGATAGACCTCAAAGTCGTATCAGGCAGCTAGAAACAGCTAAAGAAACTAAAAAAAAGGCTTACAGGCTGCAGAATAAGTTAATGGAAGAAAAGAAGAAATTGGAAACTGGTTTATTAAAAGTAAAAGTTAGAAATGAAGTTTTAGAAGCATCATTGAAGTCCACTTACAGAGAATGTGAAAATAATAGAGGACGAGATGTAATAAAGAAGATAGCAAGAAATATAGAAGTAATATATATATACTATAAACACGTGGAACGCTGTGTTATTATAATAGATGTTGATTCAGCTATAACGTGTTATTTTGCGTTTTCATTAAGAACTTATATTAATTCAGCATGGAAATTACTTTTTTACGCTTAATAAACCCTAAATTAAATAAAATCTTACTTTTTGTAACAACTGTCGCCTATATATGCGAATTATAGACACAACTTTATATTTTTATTTTGTTACCAATGCTTCCCTTTTTGATACTGTCCCAAAAAAAAATATTCTTATTTTCTCAATAAAAAATTATTTCAACGATAAAAAAATATATATTTCTGCTAGAAAGGCTCAACACAGTTCCAAATTTTATGATAAAAAAGCTTAAATGGTCAAATTGTTGATATTTTTAACACAATAAAAACTCTAGAATTATTTTTGCTCTAAAGTAACAAAATAAATAGAGACAGGCTATTTTTAAAATAATTGTAGCACTTTCTTCAACTTTTTTTAATAATTATATAAAATCCGATCAATATATGTAGGTAATTAATAATTTTAGGACGGTTGCCTCAGATTGAAAGTTTTAATTTACACACTAAAAAGCAACAAAATAGGAACGTTCAGAATACCCTGCTGAGGTTTTTAATTTTTATAAAATCAATACAACAAATTTCAACGATTCTACTTTAAAAAAATAAAAGTTAGATAGATAAGCTATAATTATCGCATAAAGATTTTCGCAATATACGAAATTAATTTTTTTTAGCATGTTTTAAAAGAGTGGCAAAAAAATATAGAAATGCTCATTTATGATCAAAATAATTATTCCGTTATACGTACCTATAGCATTGGTGACAACTACAGTGTTTTCCCATTGCGGAATTGAATGTTTTTAAATTTTCCATGGTAATCCATGTCATTTTATGGTTTACGGTTGTATTGATTTGAAAAAATCGCGATATTAATTTTATTTTCTCTATCCCTCTGTATAGGCCGTCAACGCATCTGAGACCTTCAAGTCAAAGATGTCCATGGGCGGTGGTGAATACTTAGTACTTACCATCAAGTAACCCACCTGCTCGGTTGTCTACTCTGAAATAAAAAAAAAAGTATTAGATATAGTATATACATTATACATATTATATTCACTATAATATGCGATGTTATGTGTCATCTTGACAATAATAGTGTCTTGAGACGGTTCTCACGGAGATAGGTACCGGTTTCTAGGTTTTTATAGAAACAACATTAAATCGCTTTACTTAATTGGCGCTGGACTGTTACCTAACGTGATGTAAGCTGTAACAAGTTCAATCACTCCACGTTCATGTTTTTTATTTAGCTTAAAGTTTATTTACTTTCATATACACAACTAGGAGATTTTTAGAATTTGTAAGTTAGTTACGGAAGAATGTTTTAAAGAACAACACTAAAATATATTTTTTAATGAATATTTTTATATTTGATTAAATGTTTTCTAATGAATGCAAATCTATGTCTTTACTAGTGATGATAATGATTCCTTTAAACTGTGGAGGGAGGAAGGTGAGCTCTTCCTCGAACAGTCTAACCATTGACTGGCCGGCATAAAGCCCATATGGTTGATGTCGAGAAGATCTAAGACTCAGCGCTCGGAGAAACTTCGATAGCGCGATTCAGGATTATTGTAGGCGAAGTTTGTTGATGTCGTTACAAAATAATTATAATTTTTGAATTTCATTTTGTTTTTTTATAACTAAGGTAAGGTTAATAGGTGTGTAATCATCGATCAATTACAAATTAAAATCTTATACATCTAATAATAAACCACGGTGAGTAAAGGAACCGATTGAGATTGGTCTCCATATATGGTTTGCTTGACTTTATTAGTGTTGGCGCCTTAAGTAGTTAATGATGCGTTTTTTATATAAAACCTGTAGAGATGAATCTTTTAATTATTTTATATTTCTTAGATTTAGAAGCTTATTATTGTCGTGTATTCTCATTAACAATTGTCTTAATTGTATCGTTTGTTAATCTCTTGTCTAAGGGACAATCCCTATTTCAGACAAGTTATCAATATTTCCTATAAATATCTCATGCGGCAACCTATTCTGCATTTCTGTATTTTGTAGCTGTTCCGTGGGAAAATCGTTATTATAATATGCGAGTAACTTTTCAGTCCGCTCCAGAATATACGATCCTTTTGTATGTAATGTATTTTCTGCCACTACTACTGCGGTGCAATGAATACCAGAATGTTGCCACATTTACTATTATTCGCAATTATTACAGTAGAATTATAGCTAATCTTGTAATCTTCATTCAACTGAAATTACCATTCAAGGCTTATCACGTCCGAAGCACACACGGTCACTGTTCACACACCACAATGGGTTCGCGTATTGTCCCACCGGAAGTTGCGCAGGAAACCACTGCTCTGTGACACCTCGCGCGTGCTCTATGGGCAGCAAATGGTCGATGACACATGCTGCTAAGCTTACATCAGTGCCAATACCATTTGAAATTAACTACTGTTCTCATGAAACGGTGTAGTATCGGTATGGTTTGACTAAATTATATATCTGTTCGGGGTTTTCTATGTTCATTAGTGTGTTTATTTGACTAAATCAACCAAGTTTATATATATGACTATATTTGGTAACCAATGTGGTTTTCGTTTATTTTCTGTGTTTGCGATTAAAAATATCACTTTACGTGACATAAAATGATAGATGGTATCGGACAATGTTGTTTAAAAAAACGTAACGTATCATATAAACCTAATTTTTGATGTTGAACACAATATTTGTATTACAAAATATGTAAGCGATATTAATCAATTAATAATTGTACCAGGATAATAAATTATGAGTGCACTTGAAGGTCTCTGAAGCCGCAAAAGTTCCCCTCAATTTGGGCTTGTATTTCCAAGCGTAAATTCTTGGGAGAAATAAATTACCCATAGCCTGCTATCCTGTTACTATATTTATGTATATTTATTTATTTATTATCCTCTTTTAATTTATACCCGGATACTTACTGAAAGCTTCTTTATATGTAGGCTACATAAATGCAATCCTTTACGTGTGAAATGTCCGTATATTCCAGTAATATTCCTTGGGTATGTCCCATGTGTGTTGCTCGCTAATAAAACCGAGACTTGTCAAAGGATTTTTAAAGTTGAAGCTACACACTACTTTACGAAAAAATGAATCAAAGATCAGCTTATTACCCACTTGTCCAATTGACGAATGGCGAATGTAACGCAAGAAAAATTGCTCGCAACAACCGGACGATTGTCAACATAAAGTGATGTCATTTGGCAAGGAAAGTGTAGTTAGTATTATTGTGGCATAGTGATATCATATACGCGTCGTGGGCGACGGAGCGATGCAATTTACCAGAAGTCGTTTTATAATGGCTTCTATTAAGTGATGTAATTCGTATAGGTGAACTGGTTTTTGCACTCTGTTCTGTGTATGATAGAGAGTTGATGAAAACATTAGACGAAATATATTCTTCTGTTTTTCTTAAGTTTGAATAAATTTTCTTTTCATCTATTTAAAATTACTATAATGTACCTAAATGTATTAGTCGCAAACTGTTGTATCAGGGAACAGATTGTAATTTGGAATCCATTGTCAAATAAAACAGACTCCATATCTTGAAGTACAAATCCTTAACAGTAAGACTCATTATCACAAGCCAATTTAATTCTCATACTATTTTTATGTAGCAAATGTTTTAAATGCTACTTAGAATTAATCTTGTCTAGACAGACTAAACCTTTATCTAATATATAAAATTCTCGTGTCACAGTTTTCGTTGCCATACTCCTCCGAAACGGCTTGACCGATTTTGATGAAATTTTTTGTGCTTATCCGGTATCTATGAGAATCGGCCAACATCTATTTTTCATCCCCCTAAATGTTAGGGGTAGTCCACCCCTATTTTTTTTTTTTAATTTTTGGACGAAATTTTTTGTTTATATTTTTTTATAATGTGGCATTAAAAAATACATACAACCCCTGCTTTCTTTGTCAAAAAATCTTGACCCGTGCGAAGCCGGGGCGGGTCGCTAGTAATATTATATAAACGCGAAAGGTTCAACCAACAGACACTCAGAGTGATATAGGCTATGTGCTTATTCTCGGCAATTATTCAAAGCGATCGAAGCAGCTCTTGTTATATAACGAACGGCTTCAATTTTACACTAATTCGTAATTAATGTGATACATAATTTATATTTAAATTGTTGCTAATAGTTGTCGCTATGACGCGTCAAAATAATTGACTGCAGGCAACATTGATTAAATTCCGCGGTGCGCCCATGAATATGAATGAACGTGATTATTTGCATTAATTATCTATCTCGTTGACACATCGAGACCCTCAACTGCTATGAACATGTGAATTAATTCCTATAGTCGCTATTTGCCATTAGGACAACAGCACATCATTGACTATTGTTTCTTGCATGCTCGTCTATCAATATCTAGCATAAAGAAATAATTTTGATGATATGCAGTATAATTAGGGTGACTCTTTCATGTCATGTTTCTGAATGGTCCTGCCTCGCACTACTCTGCACACTCTGTGGAACCAGCTGTCGCCAGCGGTTTATCCGAACTGATGCGACTTGGGAACCTTGAGGAAACGAGTCTACATCTTCCTTAAAGGTCGGCAACACCCCTGCTAGCCCTCTGGTATTGCGAATGTCTATGGGCGGCGGTGATCACTTACCGCCTGCCCTTTTGCCCTTTATTCTATAAAAATGAAGCTTGATTAATGGACACAGCTCTTGCATCTATGAAAAGCAGTTCGTTACTAGGCAGTTACGTTATCCCTCTTTCCATTCTTTTTTTAATTTTAAGTAAATAATCAGCGAAACGTTATGTTTATATTGTAATAGCCTAATAAAACTTAAAGAATAATAGAAAGATAATAATAAACTTTTACAGTCGAAATAAAAATTATTTCAGTACTAAAAATACAACTCAATTAACCAACTTTCTACAATTCGTTTTTGCAAATATTTAAATACTAAATGCGAGTGATATCGATGTTTGCAACAAAAAAATTTAAATCATATAAAACTAATTTTACAAATGCTTTATTAACTAGGGCGATATCGCGGTATCAGATATTTTGAATAAAAATCAAACCATATTAGAAAATGTTACCGGGTCAGTTTCTTATAGATCTCGTTTCGTACTAGACCACTAGATTCGTCTACGTGTTTCGCTGTAAAACAACTCTTCGATTATGGTATGATACCCACGTTTTTACTTTACAATAGTTTTATTCATTATCTACACAAATATTATAAAGAGGAAAGATTTGTACGTTTTTATATATGTTTTTAACGAGCCAGCTAAAAAAACTACTGGACCTATTTCAAAAATTATTTCATCAACAGAATGCTACATTATCCCTGTACTGAGTAACATAGACACAAAGATCCCTAGTAAAACTTCAATAATGTAACCCAAGGTGTAAAAACATTTTAAAGAAAGAATATTTATATTTTTATTTGTAACGAATAAATTCAAAAACTGCCAGACCGATTTTAACCAATAGAAAGCCACATTATTAGCGAGTAACTTAGGCTATTTTTGTGTATAGTACATCTACATTGCACCCGTGCGAAGCCGGGTTGCTAGTTTGTTATTAAATCGTTTAATAATTCATATGCGATTTGTCTAATAGGTAACTAGATTTAGTAGTAGTAGTAGCTTCTAATGGCATTGTCCTCTGGCTTTAAGATAAAACTACGCGCAAATGAATATCGCCCTTAAATTCCATACAACTACTGTTTCAATTCGAATTCATCTTCTAAGAAAATATTCACTCGTCTAACGGTTCTAACCGGTCCATTAGATCGTGGATTCGATCAGTCAAGGCCCTTGTACTAAATTTTGATTTGGTTATCAATGTTATTACTTATGGTTCCTATTTAGATTTACGTCTAAATACGTCCATCAGACATTCACTGTTTATCCTAACAGTCACCATCACTCGGTTGGATGATATAATAATTATAAGAATTACTAATGAGATTATTGCTCCAGGTTTACTGTCCTTTATGAAGCAGTCTGCTTACGTTATATAAAAGCGTTTAAAATCGTGAAATAATTCAATATTTTAAGTAGGTACCTATTTGGGGAATATCTTTTGTTCCTCAAATAGACCTCTTCAGAATCGTCTCGTATACGAATTCAAGAAATAATGAAACTGTGTAAACTGTGTTTGCACAACCCAAAAATGTATTTTAATTTTCGAAACACCAATTTCAATAAATAGTATGAGTGTTAAACACTCCCATTGGAATTGGCAGACCCATTTCTGTGTCTGTTTCTTTACAGGCAAGTAGGTGATCAGCCTTCTTTGCCCTGCTCGACCGAATAATTTTTTTAATCTTGTTTCCCCGAGATTCGAATCCAGGACCTCTGATCCTAAACGCATCGCGCTTTCTACTGAGCCATGAATGCGGTCTGTATAACTTATAATAAACATTAAATACCTCACGTCGCTCGTCGGAAGTATGTGCCGTTATTACCTCCTAAATTATTCTTTTGTAATCCATTCAATGCATACTATAACGGCTTTCACGATAGAACAAGTACAACACATGTTTAGCTGATGTATGGTAATCAAAATGCAATTATGAAATAGAGAGTTGTAAATAAGGCATAAAAACTTAGCCGATTAAGTATAATATTAAATGAATCAATTGATTCATACTCTTTTACATATTATGTAAAATTGCCATACATTTTTGTGTATATATAGATGTCGGCAAATAAACCTGAGGCTTACTTAGAATATTTATTTATTTGAAAACAAAATAAAAGTATCGCTTATATAAAAATATAAAAACAAAAATAAAGTAGTTCATGAAGTCTAGTTTAAAATTTGTTATATTTTAAGATAATGTGATGTTTCCCTAACTATTCGTTTCACTGAGTAATTAATATTAATTTTAAGCATTTTTAATGCCACAGAGCTAACCAGTATCAGTAATATGATAAGATATATAAACTAAAAATCATAACGGAGAAATACAAAATCCGTACAGTATTTAATGAATAGAATAGAATCAATGTTTATTCATCAATAAACATTTCAAAAACTAACTAAACATTTCAAATATAACCACACCTTTTATGAAAACGTTATTTTTCAGCAATAGCCTAGTCACCTCACCTCGACTACGGCCATCAATCAATAATGTAATTTCAACTAGTTTATGTTTATTTCGAGCATTCGGAAACACGGAATCAGACCGGTCGAAGTGTCTTTAGGAAAAAAAATATGTATGTATTTAGAAAATCCTGTCAAATTAACATTTTTGATCCTTAACTGGACGTAGTTTGGGGGTTGGATACTTTTTGCTAAACTACGTCCAACTACATATATATGAATGTGAAGCGCAATGTTTACTATGCCTTGCTCTATTTTCAGAATTCTTCACTGATTTTTACTTAGAGAACATACCTTAAGCGGTTTTTTATAGTTCAAAAATTCTAACGAAGTAATTGTTGCGTGCATTTAGTTCGGTCTCTTGATAAGGATGTTTTGGAAAATGATAACCGAAACTCGTTAACATTCTATTACGGTAACATGTTGTTTATTTTTATTTATTACGTCCAGTCATTAGTCTGTTATCCTAGTGATACCTATCCTTAAGGCTTTAAACACTACATCATCACGAAACAGATACGAGTACAGCATAATAACTAACCAATTCGTTTCGATACTCGGTAAATTCAAACGACAGGTTTTTAAGGACAATTCGCTAGTTATCTGCTGAACCAATGTTTCACCTTGTTAGTGGGAACATTACTCATACCATAATTAGTCTTCGTAAGGGTTTTCCAAGGCAATGCAGCAACCTCGCAATACGAGCAGCTCATTCCCAGAATTCTTCAGCGCTGTCGGTAGACATCACGTAACATTACACAAAAGAGTGCATAAATGTGTTCCCACGGCGTTATGTTCGTTCTACTTATAGTTATAGAATGACATAACACTTTCATTGTTGTATCCAATACTCGTTTTTGCTGATATTGCGAAGGACGTATAAGTGAAGCACAGGTTGTTTAAGGACATTGAGGCCGAAGAGGCGTTTCCTCTACTTTGTATCGGAACTTGGCAGTTTCAAAAAAGCTTTACTCTTTTTACCCTTATTTGTATTTACCGACAGAACAGTTTAGTGATATAGTTCTCGTATTTATTACGATTTAATGCATTAATCTAATGTGCATTGTACCTAAAAAGAAACGTAGTTTTCTGGCGACTATCCAAGCCGCTGCTAATGTTTTTTATAAATGAATAAACACTTCACTCGATGAAGTGATAACGATTTGAGGAAAAGTTGTTTTGTGTAATTTGTATTTTAATTTATTTTCTAATTGCTTTGATTCTAGTTGCGTAAATAGTAGACTGGCTGCTTAAACAATGTAATAATTTATACAACGAATAGCTAATAGAAATACCGCTTAGTTTTAAAAACGCACCCATCATAAACTAAATATTTACAGAGATCCCTTCCGCTTGCTGGCTTTATGATGAATTCGCTTTTTTTCGTTTATAAGCAAAAGAGACAGACGAAGTGTCGATACTGTTAATAAATAAACTATGAGTATACTTCTTTCAACATATTTGATATTGTTATACGTATTGATATTTCTATAGTTTTGTTATAACTTTATACATGTGGGCTAGCAGATACGTGATCGCCTTAAAACGACAATGAGTTTCAGACAACAAAGCCAAAAAAATAAATAACCATACATAGGAACCGATTATTATTCTCGTCCGATCACATACCACGAGAAGGCTGAGTCATACTGCCCATATCACGGCGTCGATCGCTTCACAAGCGTCAAATTAACATGTAGGCTCTATTTGCCATTCAATTATTCTCATATTTACACTCATTAGCAGTTAATTTTGCTGACAATAACCTTTTTTGTTTAAAACTTGTATTAAGTGTATGTGCCAAATTTATTTGACCGATATCGCTTCCCTCGTGTTATCGCTATCGGCAGGTATTTTGATAGGAGTGGCACAGTGAATCATAGTTTAGGTCGCTGTAGATTTATTAATAATAACCATTTATACAGTATTTACTCTACCATAATCTATCTAATCTACATAGTTCTACATGTATGTGTTATATTTGACAATACGCCCAAGTCGTTGTAGGCTTGATCGTAAGAATATTCCACTCATAGTACTCATCACTTCTAATATAATAATTTCGAAGTGTGTTTATTACTTGAATTATTTCACCAAAAACGAGATTTTAAGCTTTGGAGAGTGAAATAGGCTTCTATTCTCGGGAAATTATGCTGAAGGACTGTTTTTAGTATCCTAAAATAGACCCAGATAGTGCTTCCATGACACATATAGTAATAATGTAATAGTCGAATCACGTCTTATTACTTAAACTTTTTTTATAGGCCAGGGTAAAAAGAGACAAAGCTATAAATTATATATCGCACTGTCAAGTTCTCGCGCTCTCTTTATATCTATACCACTGACCCGTGTTGAAATTTGTTATTAAGAAAGCTTGAATCCTAGGAAAGGTTAAGGAAACTCACCTTCACGTCTCGAACTCATACTAAAATTCGTTCAGTGGTATGGTCATTATAGTGGTCTCGAAAGTCAAATCCAAAATCTGTCATGTTTTCAAGTAAAATCGGTATATTTGGACTAAAAACAGTCAATGAAAAAAATATGTTGATCAAATCTTATCAATTTTAAAATAAAAAAAATATTTCACTCATTAATGACATTATTAAAACTACCGAAAGATCGGTAAATTCCGTCCACTGGTTATAACATTTGGTTTTCGCATTTACCTCAAAATAAACAATACAACTTCTATTTCCAGACTGTACAACACGGCTTCCCGCACAGAGCATCAGCACTGGCATGGGACCCCCTCCTCAGACTGTCAGCTATTGGCACAGCGACCGGCGCGCTCAAGGTGTACGGCCGGCCTGGCGTCGAGCTATACGGACAACACACCAACCCAGACGCCGCCATCACTCAAATACACTTCATACCCGGTAAGAGATGCAACTACAAGAACAACAACCCGTAGGAATTAAAGCCATATGAACCCTTCATTGCACATCATCAATGTCCACGTCTGGTAACTTCGGGCATTGATCGGGTGGGAGAAATATCGAAAATTCCGACCGGGTAACGAACCACCGTTCATAGATGGAAAAACCGTGAAGTTCCAGTCTATGGATTTCCGAATGCTAGAAGTAAAAATGTGGTCGACAGCGCATCATTGACTGATGTTCTATGGCTGAGGTTTCCCCTACTATCAAGTGATCCTCATGCTCGTATGTCGATATCTGACATAAAACAAAAACAAATTAATTTAAAAAAAAAGGTCGAGAAAGTGATGTTTTTAAAACTTCATTTATAATATAACTAGCAACACGCTCCGGTTTCGCACGGGTGCAATGTATAGTACATACACAAAAATGTATGCCGATGTTACTCGTGTAGCTTTTTATTGGTGAAATAATGTTTAAATTCGGTCGAGTAGTTTTTGAATTAAATCGTAACAAACAAATCTTTACTCTTTATAATATTAGTTTAGATTTCTAATTAATGAATATTTATTAATGAATATTGCTAAAATACTGATACGATATAGATGTAGCTCTCATATAACGGTAACCTAATAAGAAAAAAAAGTGAAAAGATAATAATCGTTAGTAATAACAAATTTTATGTGACTGGTGGAGTTAATCGATTTATGTAGAAATCGGCTAATAATGGAGTGATGGTTGGAGCCTCATGAGGTACACCTGTTTAGTATTTCGTTGGGAGCACTCGAATCTCGATCCATTGATGTAACATCATCTAGAATTTCTAAATGTTCGAAATTAAAAAAAAACTCCTCACCGCATAATCAAGTAAATCTTACGCTCGCTATAGGTATCCTGATTCCAGTATATATTGTCATTAGGTTTATTTACCTTAAATATTTTTGATAATAACAAGAATAACGAAATGTTTAACTACAACTTTCGCCGTTTTTGTAGAACCCTCAAAAATATGATTCCAGGTACCGGCCGTTTAATATCACTATGCGATGACAACAGCTTGCACTTATGGGAGATCAATGAGAAGTCGCTAGTGGAGCTGAAGAACCACGCGTTCGAAGGGAAGAACAAGAAAATATCGGCGATATGCATGGAGTCCTCTGGCAAGAACCTCCTGCTAGGGACCGAGGGAGGAAACATTTACACTCTCGATGCGAACAACTTTACAATGAGTGAGGATGTCATATATCAAGATGTTGTTATGCAGAAGTGAGTAAAACTTGGTACTTTGCTGTTCCAATATTAAATCAGAACTGAACAAATTAACGAGGAAAGTTAGTTAGGTAACCTTACCCTTATAGTATATAGTATACCAGGGTCAAAAAGTAAGTTTCGTTGATCACACTAATGTAAAAATATTCGAAATACGCGGCGAAAAGTTTCAAAGATATCAGCGCAGAATAAAAAAAACACCTATAATTCTGAAATATGAATATCCGCCGCTCATTTATGTGAATTTCAATTGTACTTTGAATAACTAATACAAAACATTTTTTTTTAAATACAAAACTTTTTTATTTTGTTACAGTAACGTTCCTCCTCCAACTATTTTAAATTCTAAATATATTTATTGAATAATCAATGATGGAATCAGAATTTTCCACTCAAGTGACAGCATCTCTCTCATCTTTTACACACACATGGGTATTAAACTGTTGAGACCGTCTCTAACAGATGAAATATTATGGTTGATATATAAATGACTCTTTAGTTATTTTAAATCTTTATTCTGCTATTTTTTTTTTAAAGATGTCACAAGTTTTATTTAGCAACGAATATAATTAATTGTAATTATTGTAAATATTTCAGTAAAATATTTAAATATAATATACATGATACTATTGATTTATTATTTCAATGAGTATTATATATATGGATTTGTGATTGATTTAAGTTATTTATTTCATAATATGATACCAGAATGTATTAAGTATGTAATTTAATTTTTGTTTTCCAGCTGTCCAGAAGACTTCAAAGTGAACCCCGGCGCAGTTGAATCAATATGTGAACATCCGAAGATTCCTTCAAAAATTCTAGTCGGTTACAACCGCGGTCTTGTTGTACTATGGGACAGACAGACCTCCACGCCCACACATACTTTCGTGTCCAACCAGCAATTGGAGAGTTTATGTTGGAATGACGAAGGTATATAACATGAAAATAATATACTTTCTAGAATATTTAAGAAAACGATCTTCGAATGGATTGTGGAAGTCTTATGTTATTGATGTTCCTGGATAATGTGTTTTTTGTTTATGGAACAATATAAATTGCTTGTCATGTCAGAGAATAACGCGTTTAAACAGGAGGGTAGGTCAAATAAAATTCTTATGTACGTCTGTGTTAAGGTTTGGGTGTTAATCTGTGAAACATTCGAAAAAACAAAATATAAGATAATATGCGTACCAGGCGTGAATAAGTTGATAAGTCAACTTGTATATTATTTTTACATCAAAATAAGCATTAGGAAAACTTAATTTGGGTGAATAAACATATAACTACTTCTTAGTTACTTAGTAAAGTAAGTAATAGTAGTTCAATGTTCCCGCCTGTAATACATATTATAATAGCTTTCAACGATTAGAAATTGAAAAGAGACGATAACAGAAAAGTAACAATACATAGGAATCATTTTAAGAAAAAATATCGAACTGATATTCATAAACTTTTCACAGATAGATTAAGGCTGGAGCCACATATAGGCTTTGTTTTTGGGGATATATAAAAAATATGTATTAATAAATATATACATATATACAGGCGAACACTTCACATCATCGCACAACGACGGTTCGTTCGTGACGTGGGAGGTAGCGGGCGCGTCCAGTGACCGCCCGCTCAAGGAGCCCGTCACCCCGTACGGACCTTACCCCTGCAAGGCCATCACCAAGATACTCAACAGGACCAGTGTTGATGGCGACGAGATTATTATATACGCAGGTACTTAGTATACTAGATCTGCGCTTTATTATTATATGTACATAGAAGAACAGGCCCATACAACTTTGGGCACAGAAAAAGTAGTTATACTTTTGACCTGCAGAGCGCGCAGCAATGTATCGGTGTGACACACACATCTAAGCAGTCCGCTGACTCCTCCCCTCGCGGTGTCTCGCTTGCTCTTACGAGCGAACGGCAATAACGCTCTAAAAGCGGCTGGGAGTGAGAGAGTCCGCGCTATGACTCCAGCGTCAGAATGTCGTTCACACGGATACTAGCAGCGCCGCGGTGGCTGGGGTGAGAACTACTCTTACCCCAGAGAAACCGTGCCAAGCGGGCCTATAAGGCTTCTATGTAAATCTATGTTCATTGGTATTATCTTTATATAAAGCCGCTTCACGTTTGAAGTTCCATACTAAAACTGCAAATCAATATTGTGTCGACAATAATTTAGTGGAAGGCTATTTAGATTGTTTGTGTACCTGGTGCTTCAATGCTACGTGATGTTTTTTTTTGTATTAAGTTATATGCAAATTCTATGGTGGGTAGTTTGTATTCGTCAAAATTTGGTTCTGTTGCCTTAATTGTAAAAAAAAACAGCGTCTGGCTTTAGTATCCTAAATGGAAGTTGAATAATTTCTATATATATAATGATATAGTTATGTACTGGAGAATCATGATAAAAAAAATATAAGAATGACTAATTTTCTATTGCTCATATGACAAAACAGCGCTTATTTTTACTTTGAGTTTTGCACTCATTTCAGGTGGTATGCCACGAGCCTCATATTCAGATAAATACACAGTCACTGTGCAACAAGGGGAGAAGCATGTTGCCTTTGATTTTACAAGTCGGGTAAGATGTTTATATTACATTAAATGAAGTTGATATTTGAAAATGTGAGTTATTATTATTATTATTTTTTTTTATAGTATAGGGTTTTTAAACGAAAAATATACTTCAAAGGTATACTTCCATAATATATAGTATATTTTTTTTTATTGAAAATGAAGCAGAATCCTGTCTCTTTATTGTTTTTTTTCTTGTTAAGTTTTAAACTTTATTTTTAATATGTAATTTTTGTTAATACATATTTTGTTGAAAATGAATGGTTTCTATTGTAGGTGATAGATTTCTTCACAACGACTGCGGTGCCGCCGGATGGCACTCCACTGCAAGAGGAGCGGCCGCAAACTCCCGCGCATATACAAGTGCAGGCCGTTAACCAAGTTGCCGCGGCGTTGGTGAGCTATTCTATGCTATTATGCCTGTCTCCCGCCATATATACCTCTGTTTCTCTGTCGTTCTGTGCGAAAGAGAGCAAAACTATGTATGAAAAACAAACTCTCTCTTATCAGTGGTCTAACTAAATATCTTTCTAAACTGCCTTAGAACAAATTGTTAACAAATGTCAGTACATTCCAACTGATGACTTTCAGTTGCATAGTTGCCGAATACGGAAATTTAAAAAAAAAACAGTTTTATCGTTTAAACATATATATAATCTATCTTGTAAATCCATGTTGTATCATTAATATTCCTTTTGTTGTATAAACAAACATAAATATTATATAACCTGCCGGCGATTGTGCTATGGAATCTAATGCTATTTTGTTCAACCTATTGAAATTCGTTCCAATAAGATCGAGATAACTAATTTAAACCGTCAAAGGCAACTGTATAAGTCGTCATATTCAAGATGGCGACCGTCCATGTATGTGAAGTTATAGTATAATAAATAGTTAACAAGAATGTTCTCTGCAGGTGGTACTAGTAGAAGAAGAGTTGGTAGTAATAGATCTGTGCGACGCAAAATGGAGGCCCCTGCGGCTGCCCTACCTCGTGTCGATACACGCCAGCGCGATTACCACCGCGTACCTCGTTGACCACGTGGCCGATACCGTCTATGAGAACATTGTGGCTGCAGGTTAGTAGAAAATAATTATTTATGGTTTATAATTTATAGACTTTTTGGGTATGGCCAAAAAAAACATGGGTTGACTATGTGAAGAATGATATGTGTTTGAGAGGTGTGACTGATGATTTGGCGAGTGAAAGGAGAGTATGGAAATTGAGAACATACTGCGCCGACCCCAAAACAAGGGAACAGGGCAGGAAGAAGAATTTATAGACTTTTTATCAGGAAGATACATGCGAGTCCTTTGTGTTTATAATTGTATGTAGGTTTGTCGACTCTAGAGGTAGAGAGAGGAGCCTTTTCACTATGCGGGCCGTGTCGCGTATAATTATTTATCTATTACAAGTAATAAGTCACTTTAGGCCTTCAACTATCGGATATTTTAGTCAAATATTTTTTACTGTCTCATCTTCACCCTTAAATGCGTGATTTTTTATTTTTAGTTAAAAAAAATTGTAGGTGACAGTTGATATATTTTTGTTTTTTTTTACGAAAAAGGCGTATATGTCCTCAGTATTATCAAAGAACTTCGATGTACAAGCTCTCGCACCCAGCCGCTTTTAGAGCTTTATTGCCATTCGCTCGTAAGAGCAAGCGAGACAACGCGAGGGGAGGAGTCAGCGGACTACTTAGATGTGTGTGTCACACCGATACATTGCTGCGCGCTCTACAGGTCAAAAGTAGAACTACTTTTTCCGTACTAAAAGTTTGTTTAGACCTGTGCTTCTATGTTCTTTGGTATTATGAAGGGTTAAGATACTTTTGGTTGGGACACTTTTTAGCGCGGACCCGTAGTCCTTTTAATACTTTATTTATTTATTTAATACACACACACATCCACTGCCGTTGTGTGTTGGTGCAGTTAACCTAATGCGACAGTGACATACAACACAAAAAAATAATACATGCTACGTCAATGCTTATGAGAGAGAGAGAGAGAGATATATTTATTCGTCGTAACACATAACATATTATTATAATTAAATATTTAAACTAGTTATATACAAAACGACGAAACGGTAATGGACTCAGCAAAGGATAGTCTTTAGCTTGGCTGATTTTCAGCCATGATCTGAAAGCTACGAATATCTTACAGCTAAAAACAAAAATAACAATGATAACAGAGCAATGTGCTTATGTGGTTATTATTTTGACAGGTGAGAAACAAATAGAGGATGTATACTCGGATAGCCCGTGGCCCATCTCCGGCGGGGAGGTGGAGCCGCGCGAGCCGGCGGAGCGGCAGGTGCTGCTGACCGGACACGAGGACGGCTCCGTGCGCTTCTGGGACGTGAGCGGCGTGGTCATGACGCCGCTATACAAATATACCACTTCGCATCTCTTCAGGTCAGTTCTGTACTATGATGATGTGATGGACTACACATGCCGGTCATTTGCGAGAAAATTAACATAATTATTGTAGATATGAGTGGATGAAGGATGTATGATACATAATATTGTCTTTTATTAACGCGAGTATCACACATTTAAATAAAATACTGTATACCGGATTAAACCCCGATTTATTATTTATATTGTTTAAATTATTTATCCCGACGTTTCGGATGCTTTTCAGCAACCGTGGTTGCGGGGAGACGTGTCGGGATAAATAATTTAAACAATATAAATAATAAATCGCGTTTTAATCCGGTATACAGTATTTTATTTAAAAGATGTATGATACATGTTAATTTTGTCTTTTAGTCATTTATTTTTGTTATTCATTGAGGCTGACAGACATGAAACGGTTTAAAATAAGTCACAGTTATTATATTAAACATATTTTCTTTTGTTTTACCCAAAATTTACTCTGAATTATGACAAGCCTTGCAACGCGTTCTCTATGGCCGTTGGAATAACATGTGTTGCCAACCTTTTCAAATTGACAGTCCATTGTCGTATTCTCGTTTCCTTTAACCTTATAATACTGGCAATGCACATTTACGTGTGTCTTATAATATCGAAATCCAGCTTTAGTGTATAAGCCGTAACTAACAAAGATAATTTATCTTTAAACTTCATAAAGTATTGTCATTGCTAGATATGATTATTTGCATCATTGTATTTTAAAAACGAAGAGTATTATTGCTTACTAACATTCATCGATATAGCTAATATTACGATGCTTTTTAACGCTTGCTTCAGCGGACTGAAAAGATCGACCGCAAGGTAAACTAACGTTTAGCAGCATTTTATGAAAATAAACTTATTAACCTCGCAAGCTAGTTTCTGGTAGTAGCTTTTCACTGTGCTTGGTATTTTATATTTGTTTATTTAGTGGTAATCAATTGAATTAGATTTTATAAAATATTATACACTTTTCTGCGAACCTTACAAACATTAAAGAAAACTGAAAATGAAATAAGACAAGAAAAAAGAATACTTTTTTTTTATGAATCAATACCATGTGTGGGTATTACTTTATTTGCTGATAATGTATTATTATATTGGGGTAAGATTTTTTAGAATCGATTCAGTAGTTTTTGAGTTTATTCGTTACCACCCTACAAAAATACAAATCTTTCCTCTTTATAATATTAGTGTAGATTAAGCATTGAAAATGATAAACCAATATTTTGTATAGTGGTGAAGAAATAGGTGAGAATAACGATAGTCAGAATGAGGAAGAAGAATGGCCGCCGTTCAGAAGAGTTGGAACTTTCGACCCGTACAGCGACGACCCGCGCCTCGCTGTCAAACGAGTGAGTTTTTCGGCCATAGTACTTAAACTATTATCAGTTGTTAGGTAAAAGTTTTATTTTCTTTAATTTTTGCGTCGTGAATCAAGTTTTTTTTAGTATAAAATTTTTAAGCAATTTCTCATTAAACTGACACAGTGACGATATGAATACTTTCTAGCAAGTTGTTCGTGCTTGGAACTCAAATTACAATTTCTGTTTCTGCCCTAATCCAGGATGTGATATATTTATAAATAAAAAGCGGACTGTATAAAAAAAACTGGATTTTATGAACAATAATTATCTCGGAAATAATGTTAAATAAAGAACGTATGTATGTTGCGGTTCGCTGGTCGAAGTCGAATGCTTCTTCAAGCTCGCGCCCCGCGCCGTCTTCTCCTTCGCCGCCCGCGCACCGCACCGCGCCGAGCACCTCGCTGCCGCCGACCTTTGCCGAAAGCGGCCGATGTTCGAATCTCGAACAATTTCAAATTAATAAATTTTTTACCGAAAGTTAATTGTATATTAATATAATAGGCTTTTGTTTCGCTAGTATTTATTATTGTATCGACTAAGTGATGCGTGCCATTTAGCATCGGAGGTCTTCTATTTGAATACCGGGGAAACAAAATTTTAAAAAAATTATTCAGTTGGGCACAGAAGGCTGATCACCTATTTGCTTGGATCACAGGATCATTATTCTCTACAACTACATATTTTCTATATCTGTTTGTTTCATTAAATAAAATAAAAAATAAAAAGCCTTTATTTCCTTAACGTTAATCTTACCTTACGAACATTAATAAGATCTGAACTAATTTACTTACTTAATCTATAATCTAGTGAATATATTTTTTTAAATATGTTATTAAGAACCTCTTCCACCACTGTTCCATCCATAGCATTTTTATTTCACTAAGCAGACATATAAATGTGTCTGCTCCATGTTCCACTAGACTCGGGAATTTACATTAAACTCATTTTTAATTTAGTGTTAATATGTTACCCAGGTAATTCTTTGCCCTCTGTCGGGTATGTTGACTATTGGTGGTGCAGCCGGACAAATTGTGATGGCCGGCTTAAAGACCTCCTCCGCTACTGCTGAAGTCAAGGTAATTCACACATGTATTAGTAGGTACATCATATTGTACTATATTAATCGATTAATGGAAAATCTAATCGAGAATTTATAACTGTTTTAAAATAAACCTTAGCATTGAACGGGTGGTAGGAATATCGAAATTCGGACCGGGTAATGAACCACCATTCATAGATCGAAAAAACCGTGAAGTGCATATTACGCGTTTCGGTATCAGTCTATGTATTTCCGAATATTCGAAGTAAATAGCCGGGTCAGTCAACAGCGCATCATTGACTGATGTTCTGTGGTTAAGGTATCACCTACACATGAAAAAAATCAAATCGAGCAATTATAACAGTTTTAAAATAAACCTTTGAAAAATTAAATAACATCCGTATAAAGTAATCAACGATTGGCTGAACAGAGGATTTTAATTATAAAATTATTTTTTAAATGTTAATTTATTATATTAGTGCTGATAAACAGTACCAGTCTTACCTAGTTGAACCAACACACAACCCACATTTGATATTCAAAATGGATTGATTAAAAATAATTTTGTTTTATTTTAAATATATACTCACTTTAAGCAATATATATAAATTATTACATAATGCATGCCTAGATTATATATAATTATAAATGTTTCAGTCGATATCAGTGAACATAGTTTCGGACCGCGACGGGTTTGTGTGGAAGGGACACGACCAACTCACACTACGTTCCGGCGCGCTCACATTCGCTCAGGGCTATCAGGTAAGGTATCAGAAATGACCATCAAATAAAAACCACAACGGAGTTAGAACGCAAGTCACAAAAACGATTCTACTGATCGTGTCGCTTCATTGTGATTGGTGTAGAGAGTCTCTATCGGTAGTTGAAGAAAGAGCAAGTCTGCTTAGTAATTTATAATTGTATGATATAAGGAAAAATATTACAAGTAATTTTGATCTAATTAATCTCTTTATCTGCAACATTAGCATGCAAACCTCTCCGAAAGCAGTCATAACCCTATTCAAGATTATATTGAAGTCCATGAATAAAGTTCTGGATGGCCCTAGTAGTTATTAGGGTATATAGAAATATTTTATATTTTATTCAATAAGTCACCAAAATACAATATCAAATCAGTAACAATTTCAAAAATACAACAAAACATTTTATACTGTAATAATTGGTGACCTCCGAAATGGAAGACCACTCAGCATACGTTGGGGTATGTATTGTTTCTTTACAGGCGAGCGCAGTAGCACAAGTATCCCCACCGGCAGCTATCACTGCGCTAGCTGCGCACTGGGAGTGGGGCGTGGTCTGCGCAGGCACCGCCCACGGGCTAGCGCTGATAGATGCGTTCTCATCGACACCCCTCATTCACAAGTGTACGCTCAACCCACATGGTCAGTACTAAATATATTATATATTGTTAAGATCCTAAAATATTTAATGTCGTATTTAATTGAAACGATGTATTTTAAGATGGAAAAGTTAATTCGCCGTCAAATTAATATATATTGCTTATCGGTATTCAATTTATTTAAAACTAGCGATCCGCCCCGGCTTCGCACGGGTGCAATGTAGAATACACAAAAAATCGGTCGAGTAGTTTTTGAGTTAAATCGTAACAAACAAACAAATCTTTCCTCTTTATAATATTAGTATATATAGTTATTTAACTTTATTTAGACCACTCCGGAGCGGGTGACACCCCTATATCAAGAAGAAAATCGTTCAAAAAGTCGTTGAGGGAATCATTCAGACGGCTCAGGAAAGGCCGCTCACAGAGAAGACAGACCACAGCCGCCAGCCCTACCTCACCTGTTCAGGTATTGAGAAAAAAAAATACTTCATTATATACATTTCTTAATTATTCCATGAGGTTGGGGTCTCTTAAGTAAAATTACTATGGTATATAACTATTCAATTTAGCAAAAAATATATCAATATTTTAGTTATTTCGGTCTTTGGACTATGCTTTTGTTGTTATAATATAATAAAGTTACACTTAATTTGTTATTGGCATTATTGGAAGAATAAAGCTTTCAATTTGCCAAAAATAAGTTGAAATATAGACAGACTTTAGATTAGATTATCAACGAATTTTGTATCATGACTAAAATACATTAAAGCGTTCTATCTTTCTTGGTTTTAGACTTCAAATTGTAACAAAATTGGTTCAATTTTTATATTTAATATTTATTTTGCAGCCCGCCAAAAAAGTGACAGATAAAATAGCGGAGAACGAAGCGGAAGTAGTGAAGCCAATAGAGCGAGCGGTGGAGGCGAGGTCTACTGACGACGCGTTCGGTTCCATGGTGCGCTGTCTGTACTTCGCGCGCACCTTCCTTATTAGCAGTGAGTAAACTTGTTTGATATTATAGAAATTCTTTTCAGCAAAAAAGTAAAAATCAATAACTGACGTTTTGAATAAAAAAAAATTGCTACTATTACGCATTTTAAGAGTAACGGTTAGAATGAAGAACTAATTACGTATTCTGGTTCATAACTAAACTATGAAGCGCAATACACACTTATTAATTTGTTCTTATCGTAAATATACGCTTAAAATAAGCAATAGTAACATTAATTTTTACTCAAAATTGGACTCTTACCTTTGAACCAACGATATATCCTTTAGAATGGATATATTCTGCTGCAAACCGCAAATTCTTATTGAAAAAACACGTCTTGCCCAATTATAAATTTAATTTGCGACCATAAATCGTCTCGTATATACTTTAAGTTTACAAATAGATATTTCAGCACAACATTCAGTACCGACCCTTTGGGCAGGGACGAATAATGGTACCGTATACGCATTCACGATCAACGTGCCCAGCGCCAACAAACGGAAAGACGAACCGGTAAGAGCTTTACCTTATAATGTAAAAAAACTAATGATGATGACTGTACTTGAATTACAGTATAAAAAATAAAGATTAAAAAACCTACTAAATTTAACCAAATAACGTAAAAAAAAATAAAGACAAGATTTATATTTAGAAAAAAATACATTACGTTTTCTACATTTTTTTATTTCGTTTTCAAATTTAATATTTGTTTACAGCTTACGTGTCAACTAGCAAAGGAAATTCAGTTGAAACACAGGGCGCCTGTTATAAGCATAACAGTGCTTGACGGTGCGTCTGTACCGTTACCAGATCCTCTAGAAGTGAGTATATTATTTAATTAGCAGTCCGCCCCGGTTTCGCACGGGTGCAATGTAGATAAATTATACACAAAAAATAGCCTATGTTACTCGCTGATAATGTCTTTCTATTGGTGAAAGAATTTTTAAAATCGGTCGAGTAGTTTTTTGAGTTAAATTGTAACAAACAATTTTTTCTCTTTGTAATGTTAGTATAGATTTATATTAGTATTCATTAAAAGTAATTATATTTTTTTATTAATGACGCATTCATATTCTACTCTACAATGTGCACTAAACTTACGCTATTTCACGAGGGAAGGGAAATTGTGCATATTATGTCTTGTTTGATATCAGTTCTTATATTAGTTCAGAAAACTAAAGTTACAGCATCTGTCCAAACCATCTTGTTGTTGCTCTATTTAAATGAACTTACTAATGAGGGTCGATTTATTAATCGTTAGATATTTTAAATCCTAAAATTGAAATATTATATTACGCATCTTACATTCTAAATCCGGCATTATAATGAAGAAATAGTTATTTTACTTTAAGATATATCTAACGAATGAAAATACAGCCCCAAATGAATCCGAGTTCATTATGTTTTATTATTATAATTACAGGTTGAAAGAGGCGTAGCCCCGTTGCCAGAGAGCGGTACCCACCGCGTGCTCATAGTCTCGGAGGAACAGTTCAAAGTGTTCACGTTGCCCTCGCTCAAGCCACACAACAAGTACAAACTAACAGCGCACGAGGGCGCTCGGGTAAGCTTCATTACAACATCCGGCCCTAATGATCAAGTAGTTTTAATGATAGATATCAAAAATTGAGCGTTGAGGTTCAACTTGATGGTGCTATCAAATTGCTCTATTAATTCAATCATTAAAAAGAATATTCACTTAAAATACTGTATACCGGATTAAGACGCGATTTATTATTTATATTGTTTAAATTATTTATCCCGACGTTTCGGATGCTTTTCAGCAACCGTGGTCGCGGGGTTTTAATCCGGTATACAATATTTTATTTAAATGTGTGATACTCGCGTTAATAAAAGACAATATTAATAATATTCGCCTTAACGTAATTACATATAACATATTATGATTACGCAATAATATAAGTTATTAATAATATATTAACTTGTATTACGCCTGCAATTCAGGCTTTTGGGCTTGTATGGTAGTCTTGCGACTGGTGGATAGCTTATTGGTATAATAAGTAAGCTTAAATGTCGATAATCTTTGAGTATATACGACTCATTCGCGTCAGGTCCGTCGCACGGCGTTCGCATGGTTCGAGTGCTCGAGCGGCGCGGAGAGGAGCGAGAGGCACCGCGAGTGGTGCCTCATGTGCCTCACCAACCTGGGCGACTGCCTGCTGCTCGCCACTGACCTGAGGAGGCAGGTCAACGCGGCCGCCGTCAGGAAGGAGGACATCAAGTATGTACACAGCCTTATGTCGACTTGTCCGTAGAACAACGTTACATCTGCAAGACGCTCTATTTTACATGTCCTTATTTTTTGGTGAAATTAACTTTATGAACCATTATTTGACTGTTATCTTCGAAAATAAGTTGTGTGTATTAAAATTTTGATTTTACTAGTAAATTATATCGGTCAGTTTAGTCGTACAAATACAAAAAGGGGACTTAGTATCATAATCATATCCGACTTTGTTCTACGGATACGTCATTGTCATTGCGAAGTTGAAGCCCCATTACACAATGAAAAAAATAAGGTATAAGAGATAAGGAACAAGAAATAAGGAGTAGCACAGCAACCAAAACACAATAGGCGATAGGCTACAATATTCAACCAATCACAGCGGTTGAATACGGTATTTACATAAAAATATATAAAAAAAAAGTATTTTCAATGCAGGTGAAATTGAAGAATAATAAATAAGAATTGCAATGTTTGAAATTATTTAATTCGTCGTTATCAATTTTTACCACTTTTACTCCTTTTCGAGTGACAGCCCTGACTAAAAAATTAAAATTCCTATAAAATCAATACCCCATGGAATTGCGCGCTAGTTTTTTTTTTACGTATAGATTAGATGTTCTTCTATTACGACGTAAAATATCAGCTGCTACTACGATGGGGTATTAGAGAAAAAAAATGAAAACTAAAATCCTAAAAAAGGCGATTACTCAGGCTCGCGATGTCGTAGAATTAAACCAAATATATCAAATTATGCGGCTTTTTGTATAGATATATTACAATATATATGATAATTTTAAACGTTGATATATTTCTTTTAATCTATATTTTTTTGTTTGGGAGTCATAAATTTACCCATTTTTAGAAACTTATTTTTCTCAGTGTATAATTAAGATAAAAATTCGGGATTTTTACTGAAGTATGTATTTCAGTAAAACCTACACGAAAATCGAATAAAAAAAGGACGTCCGTTTTTGAGGGTTTTATTTGACACTGTGTAACATCAAATAATCAGATAGTCTCCCGAAATATGTAGTTCAATATATTATAACTTTTTTTGTTGTAATTATAATATAATAAATATCAGTTATTTTAAAAATGTGATGTCTTTTACAGTGGAATTACAAGCTTATGCTTCTCTAAGCGAGGCGAAGCGCTCTACTTACATTCGTCGTCAGAACTACAGAGAATAACATTATCAGCTACAAAGGTAATGTATTTAAATGCAATAACTACAATAAATACTTTTTTTTTATGTTAGATATCGACAGATGAGCATGAGGTTCACTTGATGATAGGTGATACCTCAGCCACAGAACATCAGTCAATGATGCGCTGTCGACCTAATTTTTACTTCGAGCATTCGGAAATCCATAGACTGAAACCGAAACGCGCAATGTGCACTTCACGGTTTTTCCATCTATGAACGGTGGTTCGTTAACCGGTCGGATTTAGATATTCCTCCCACCCGATCAATGCCCGAAGGTACCAGACGTGGGGAAAACAGCTTACAGAAAATTATAAACATGTCGTCCCGGTGGGATTCGAACCCACGATCCATCGATGCGCACGAAAGGTGTTCTACCGAACGCGCCAACGAGCCCGTCAAACTTGTTGAACACAGTCTTAGTATTAATATTATGTGAATTGCAGGTAACGATAGCACAATGCCACGTGCCATTGTCACCTTGGGCCATTGCGTTGAAAAGCACGACCGAAGAGGCACCCCTAGCTAACGGAGAACACAAGGTAAATAATGCAACTACCTACATTTCATATGACTATGCGTGATGTGTACCATACCCAGAGATCTATTCGAATCCCGGGAAGACAAGATATTTTTTTCTTGTTACATATTGATTGAGGCACTGTCGACCTACCGAGAGATTAAAAAATGTTGTTTTAGTTGTGTTGGAGACAAGACTCGCTTATTTGTCTGTAAAGAAAATTTTATTATATTAATATGCATCAAGACACTCGGGAATTGCCTTTTACTGTCTTGCTGTCTTGTTATCTTACTGACTTGTATCTGTGTCTGGTATCTTGCTGTCTTATAGCTGTCTTACTGACTTGTATCTGTCTTACTGTCTTATATCTGTCTTACTGACTTATATCTGTCTTACTGACGTATATCTGTCTTACTGACGTATATCTGTCTTGCTGACTTATATCTGTCTTACTGTCTTGCTAAGACATTGTGTATAAAGTAAGTCGGTGCACGCAGGAGGAGAGCCCAGAGACAGCGCACGACGTGACGGCGGCGTCGGCCGACATCACCGTGGACTCGGTGCGCGACCACACGCAGCCCGCCACCGAAGTGCCGCCCGAACTTAACATCAACCTGCAGGTCATTATTTAATCTATATATATAAAAGAAAGTTGTGTTAGTTACACCGTTTATAACTCAAGAACGGCTGTACCGATTTTAAAGATATCTTATTTGTTGGATTCCTCTGTCCGGAATAACACATAAGCTATTAAAATATTGGAAAAAATCAGGAAAAAGATATATGCATAAAATAATTATAAAATAAATTAGATTCGGAACTCCGCCATCTTGACAGCTCACGTCATGCATTCTTAGCTTTTTTGGAATAACAGATGTCCACTGCAAATCAGTGACATATTAGACAATTATAGTGGGTAAATGGGCATATTCAAATTTAAGAATAATTATATAATTTCGAAGCCAAAATTGTGGCAGAACAACGTCTGCGGGGTCCACTAGTAAGTTAATGTAAATAGGTTTCAGTCCCTGCTTGATGGTAGGTGATACCTTAATGCATTGCTGTCGACCTAATTTTTTACTTCGAACTTCGGAAATCCATAGAATGAAACCGAGACGTACAATATGCACTTCACGGTGTCCTATCGTAATTTCGATGTTCCTCCCACCCGTTCAATGCCCGAAGTTACCAGACGTAAGGAAGACATGCTTATAAAAAATTATAAACGTGTCGACGATTCGAACCCACTACCCATTGATGCGCACGGCAGGTATTCTACCGAACGCGCCAAAGAGCCCGTCAAAATATATAATCTGCCCAATCAGATTCCGACTTTTATTGATTTATTTCTCTATCCGTAGCGAGTAAACGCTAATTTTATTATTTATTTCTGTATAGTACTAAAATAGATAATGATAGGTCATCTATCTAAATGCCAAAAATAGACTCTGACACGACAAAAAGAATTGGGGACATATATTTGATATTTTTTGGCTCCGCCGCGCTATTTTGAAACAAGAGTGTCGAATTTTTCTCGAAAATCGTTTTTACACTGATGATAGGACAACAATAAGGTTATACTTATTTAAAATTGACTGATAACCCATTTAGGATGAATGTCCTGAAGTTTGCCTGAATTGTAATCCTACACAGTGACGAATTTATTATCCAACTTCCCTAAGACAGGAAATTACCAAAGAAATTTAGATTATAATTTTAAAGGCATCCCTCCGATGAAATGTTAACTTACCATTGTGGGGACATGTATGAATGTGTGTGTCTCGACATTTATATTGTATATTTCTCAGTGTTCTTGGCGCAGTGACACGGATCACTAGCGTAATAAATATTAATCAGTGAAAAGGTTTTTTATTACGGAACACTCACTCAGTTACAAATACTAACACAATGAGATGTAACACCATTAAGCATAATTATATAATTTTCAGAATTCGCAAGTGAACACAAGTTCAATGGTGGTGAAAACGACCACGCGGACGACGGTGAACGAGAACAATGCGGATGGTGCGACCACCACCACCACTAGTAACTCCACCACCGAGAACAGTGAGTACATAGTACTGTAAACAAAATGGAATTATACTCTACATACATTAATCTAGAACAGGGGCGTAGCTATGCAAATGCGGTTTCAAGGGGCCCCCTTCATTTCAAAATACTCTTTCGAGGCACTCTCATAAAAGTTAAAAAAAACCGCAAGGAAAAAGTGCAATGTCCTAAATTCTAATGTTACCACAGCCTCTATATTGAGTTGTGTGTAACCATAACTTGAAACACAAAAACAATAGCAAATTCAGTTTTTATTCACTTATTATTCAACCCAGCAAGTGTCTTCTGCCGGATAACCAATTTTTCGACAGTCCCCTTTCGTTTTCATAATAGGCAAAGGGCGTCCATTTGTTTTTGCATTGGGGCCCGAAAAGGCTAGTACGCCACTGATCTAGAATATCTCTAAATGAGTGACATTGCCCCCACTCTGAAAGGCTATTTCCCACTGAAAAATTACGGTCTCGAATAACCCAAGGCCTTTATGATGCACATTGTATTCTCGCGAGCTATTTCTGTAGTTGTGTGCGCAGGCGCAACTGAATGATATGTAGTTGTTGCCTGTTTTGCGCAGTCAATGAGTCTTACAAAAGAATTGGAACATATTTAAATCGCTAAAATAGGTTTTTGGTTTTTATATAGATATAGTGCCTATATGTATGGCTAAAGAATTTTCATGTTAGATTATTAAATTTATTAGATTTTATAAAAAGAAACGAATTCCTATTCCAACAGTTTGATTCAAATGCATGACACCACAGTCTGAATATTTAGAATCTTTATGAAAAAATTATTATGTATTATTAATTTAAGGATTGCTTTTTCAATATTTGCGTTACTGTAACTTCTATCTTAATAATGACCTATAAAATTATTTTAGTGAAAAGTCTATAAACTTGTGTTTATGTGCCATGTTGTCATCAATAATGTTGAAAAATCGATCCAAAATTTGTATTTTTAGTATAATTTGTCGCTTCATATACCATTATTATATGTTTATGTTGGATCCGTCTCCTTGTTTGTCTGACGAGCGCTTTATGTTTTTGTTTGTAGTCCTAGAGCACAGTCGCGAGGAAGGAGTCATCACCCGCATTGAGGTATCTCACACTTTGCTTTAACTTACCTTCGCCCTGATTTACTAAGTCAATTTGCCGATTAACTCTAAAACCTTTAAATAAAATACTGTATACCGGATTAAAACGCGATTTATGTATATTGTTAAAATAATTTATCCCGACGTTTCGGATGCTTTTCAGCAACCGTGGTCACGGGCAGATAGAAAGATTCCTAGACCTAAAACCTTTTCCAGTTATAAATTACCACATGTGGCAAATAAACTTAGTGTATTCAGGCCTTTATGCTATTCTTTAACGATAAATAGTTTTTTTTCCAGAATCAGATCTTTTGATCTGTTTTCAAAGAATCAATATTGCTAGTTTCAGTAAAAAAGTAATGGTGACAATGATTTTAATTTTCGTACATTTTTAAGACTGTACTTTAAATCCCTATTTAAACCTTCAATATGTATTAACAATATTATTAACTACTAAAAGTTACCATTGTCACCATTTAAAGCTAGAGACCTTTGCATGATTCTTTATTTAGCTTCCATCTATATTAATAATTTAACTATCCAATACAAACATTTATTTTCAAACTAAATCGTGTGCTCTAACCTTCATGTGGCGTCCGCTAGTGTCCAATGTCAAAGCCGTTTCATCACTAAAAAAAAAAAGAAAAAAAAGCAACTGAACTTTGTGTAGAGTCTGGTAGACACTCGCGGCCGCCACGCGTTACCGAGAAGAGCGTAACGTGGTATTCTGAATGATCGTTGTCGAACAGACGGGCACCGTGACGGTCCCGGCCGGCACCGACCCGAAGCTGATCCTCGAAATGTTTGACCGGCAAAGGTCCCCCCTCGCCGTGCCGATGCCACCCACCACGACACCCACCGAATCGTAAAAATCTACATACACCACGAGTTCCCGCCTTTTAACCTATCAATCGACGTTCGATTTTCAAAAATAGAATTACAGATTAAACTACGCATCCATAGACATCGACGTTCTAAACGGATTTGTAGGACTTACCTCAACGATTGGATTTGTTCTTTTTTAATTTTGTCCGATCTCTTTTGGGGTATGTAGCTTTGTGTATAGTTACATCCATTGAATGTTTTGTTTCAATAAGATAATAACCTCAATCGGTTGATGCGTGTTAAAGCAGCAGCGTAAGCCGTGCATGTTCAAGACTACTTGAGCTTATTGTATGTGAGAATTGTAATAAATGTCCTTTTGAAATAAAAAACCCATGTTCAGAACAAATTAATAAAAAGGAGATCGCTGTACTGCTATATTTTTTTATTGAAATACTGTCATAGTACAATCACGTTGTATTAAATATGACATTTAATATATCCCTACTTTACATATTAAAGTCTTTTTTACACAATAGCCACAGTTCCCACTTTGTACTAATATTATTATAATATAACGTATATAGGAATAATTTATTGTATTTTGTAAATTTTATTATTATTGTAAGGATATTTTATAAGTAATTATTGCATTTTATATAATTGTTAGATGTATCTTTTGCCCTATCAATTGTTTAATACGATTTAAAATTTTAGTATTTGGCAAGTGTATTTTAAAGTTTTAATAAATATATTAAATTGTAATAATATGCTTCAGTACTTAATTTGTAAGTACCAAACTTTTATTTGTTTAACTTCTATAATAATTACCATATAATTATTGTTAGTACAAAAATCAAATGGCCATAGCACTTGTAACATTCTCAAGTGTAAAATTTTAATACAATTATTTATATAAGTTTCTTAAGTACCAATCAAAACTGATATACTGACTTATCGTTTTACCAAGTATTATTAAATAATTTCTAGTGACAAGAATTTCTATTTATAAATTATACGACGCTTTGCATTTTAAATAATAATCAGTTCGTTTTTTTTGTTTCAAATAAATAATCTTTACAAGTTAATCAAAGTTTACGTGGCGATTGGCAGCTATTAAGATATATAGTTAAAGCACGCCATTTTTTTTAAAAGTGACAGTTGTGTTGTGACACATGTTGTATATAATTTTAACTGTTTTCAATTATATAATAGATGATTTTGCATTTTAACATCACAGTGTTGTGATAAAAGGGATTGTTTGTTTTTTAGGTATTATATTTTGTTTTAGTTATAAGTTGTATGTGCCTGTCTATTTTTCTAATATTCCTTGCTTTTTAACGAGGCATAATTACGTCCAGAATGCTTCAGTTTTTATCATTGTACAATTATTACTTTGTGCTATTATAGTATTTTTAAATTTGATACGAAACATGCTATTTGTATCCAAACTCTTACACGAGAATAAAAGCTAATAAAAGATACGACTTTTATTTGTACCCTACATATATTTTAATTCATATGAAACCATTCCACTTGTACAAATTATTATGAAGAATAGGAAACATGACGTCAGGTGACCAAAAATTGTCCATAATGAAGTGTAAAACACATTTCTTTCATTTTTGTACGCGAATTTTCAACCGTTTAAAAAGATTTATTTGGGGTTTAAAAAGTTTTGAACATAGTTGCCAAGGTTGTTAAATTATTTAAAAGTGTTCGGAGATTTAAATAAAATATATATTTATCTTCTCTCTTCTTTTATTTCTTACTTTTGAATTACACTAATCTACATCTTAACAAACATAAAACGCCATTTTTAAATTCCATCTTATACTCATTAGTCATTACACTCTCAGAAAAAACTATGGAGGGTAGAGACAAGGAGGAATATCTCATATGGGGCTTTACTTTCAAAAGTGTCCATGATAAGCTGTTAGATTATAGTTCCAAAACTAACTAAAAACTTAAAAAAAGGCGCTGATGGTTCGATGTGAATTTGGCGATTATTAATGAAGTGAAGTATGCCAAACGGAAATAGTAAAGTACAGAAGTAGTTGTACTGAATAGAGTTGTTTATAAAAATAAAGTAAATGAGTATGCAATTGAAAACGTCATTATTCAAAAGAATTCTGAATTTTTTAAAATTATTGTTATATATTTAATCAATGTAAGAAGTTACTATCTCGGCATTAAAAAAAATTACAACTAAATTTTTGAAAGTCGCGCGTTTATCGACCGGATATATATCTTTCAAATGCAGTCATCAGCTTACAGCAGCGCCACCATAATTTCACACGACTTTATGGACACTTCTAATATACAGAGAGAGTGCTCCTTACCTCTACCCTCCATATACTGGATGTTGACGGCGTCAACTTGACGTTTTAAAATATAAATTGTGACTTACCTATCTAGTAAATGTTGATCTATTTATTCTAAATTTTGTTCCCAAACTTAATACTTAATTCTGATCGGTATAAGTTAAAATCAACATGGAAATAATGTGTAGAATTTGTTTAAGTTTAGATGTTAATAATGATATTAATGAGCTCCCAAAAGGCATTCATGAAGAGACGAAAACATCTGCTGAAATAATGTTGTTTTGCGTGGATATTATGGCTAGTTATATGCAATTAAATATTTATTTTAAAATGAAATAAATGGATACACAAACATTTCATATAATATATTACTGTTTCACAGGTCAAACCGAACTCAAATATAAGTACAAAACTATGTTCCAAGTGCTATTTGAAGATTATCGACATATACAAGTTCAAAAAACAAGCACTGATAAATGATGAACATATGAAAAGACTAGAATTAAAGAATAAAGTATTTTTAATTGATGAGCATAATTTAATACCAAAATGTAACAATGATATTGATGAATCAAATATAATACATGAATATTCAGAAATTAAAGTAAAGAGTGAAGAAATCTTAAAGGAAGAAACCTTCTCTGAAGGATTGCAATCTGAAGATGAATTGCTCAGTGTTCTAAAGAATATTAAGTATGAATATGTTCCTGAAGAAATAAAGGAAAATGGTATAAGTCAACTGCTTTTTTATTAAAATCTTGTGGTTTATTAGTAATTAATAATGCTTTCTATCCATCTTGTAATATTAAAGGTATTTCTATTCTTGACAGAGTAGAAAGTTGATTTACTATTCAAATAGGAGTTTTATTAAAAATATCATGTTGCATTTTACGTTCTTAAGAAAGTGTGTGAAACTCTGAGTCCATTTGTGTGTTAGTTTCACTGGTTGCTTATATTTACAGGCAAGTAGATGCCCTGCCCAATCAAAACATTTTTTTTTAAATCTTGTTTCCCAGGGATCAAACCCAAGACCTCTAGTGCTAAATGCATCGCGGTTTTATGTTCTTAAACACATGGTATAATTTTCAGTATCATCAAATCAAGTTAAAAAGAAAAGGGGACGTAAAAAATATAAAACAAAAGAGAAAAATAAACCAACTCAAGTATGTGAGGAATGCGGGAAAGCGGTTCGCAATATGAAAGATCACATGACTTTGCATATGCCAAAAAGTATGCTGAAGAAATATCAGTGCAGCTATTGTGACAAAGTATTTGTCCGTAGTAGTGCTCGGCATAAACATATCAAGTTCAAGCATCTTGGGTATAAGGAACACTGTCAGTTATGTAATAAAGGTATGTAAAATACTCTGTTTTTGTACAACAACTAAACTCCTGAACAAATTTGATTTAAATTGATTTTTTTCTTTTTTTATGTCAGCAGACGAGCATAAGGTTCACTTGATGATAAGTGATACCTCAGCCACAGTACATCAGTCAATGATGCGCTGTCGACTTACTTTTTACTTTGAACATTCGGAAATCCATAGACTGAAACCGAAACCAATATGCACTTCAAGGTTTTTCCATCTATGAACGGTGGTTCATTACCCAGTCGGAATTTTGATATTCCTCCCACACATTCAATGCCCGAAAGGACCAGACGTGGGGAAGACTTAAAGAAATTTATAACCATCTCGTCCCATTGGGATTCGAATCTACAACCCATTGATGCATACGGAATGTGTTCTACAGAACACGCCAATGAGCCTGTCAAATGATGTTAACTTAATAATTATTATAATGTTCAAAACATTTAGATGATGTGTGATGATGATTTCAGATGTAGTGTGTCTCAAAGCTCACAATATGACAATTCATGATGTTAATGAAATGAAATACGAATGTGATGTTTGTGGTCGCCGCTTCATTTCCCCATCAAGAGTTAAAGAACATATTGTGTCGGCTCATACCAAAGAGAGACCATTCCCTTGTGACACGTGTGAAAAAGCATTTAGAACTAAGCAGACCATGTTGTTTCATAAGTAATTATGAATACTTATTTATTAATTTGTGTCAACTGTGAATTATCAGTTTAACATCAATTTTGTGTTAATATGGTGAACCTTATAATAACATCCAAGCAAGAGAGATTTTTTTATGTTAGATATCGACAGACGAGCATGAGGTTCATTTGATGGTAGGTGATACCTCAGCCACAGAACATCAGTCAATGATACGCTGTCGACCTACTTTTTACTTCGACCATTCGGAAATCCATAGGCTGAAACCGAAACGCACAATGTGTACTCGGTTTTTCCATCCATGATATATTTTTTGGTACATACTAAGTGCCGCCTCCTCGGCTCAGTGGTAAGCGCGATGCGTTTAGCACCGGAGATCCCGGGTTCGAATCCCGGTGACAAGATTTTTAAAAAATTCCCCTGGATTCGATATCTATCTACCTACATGCTTGTAAAGAAAAATGATCAGTGAAACAGACACAGAAATGGGAATTGCCCCACAAGGGTACTCGGGAATTCACTGTTATACTAAGTATTCTTCTCGTCCGTTCTACGCCCTTGATTTGAGAACTGGCAGTAAATGTAAAACTAGAAGCATTTAATATGTATTTTTTATTGACGTTCATAAGTGTACATTGTGTTACCTAAATGAATAAATGATTTTTGAATTTGAATTTGAGTAATCGGATTTTGTCTTTATTTTTTTTATCTACACTAAGTTAATGTTTCTTTATAGAATTTACTATCGTTTTCAGACGCCAAGTACATGATAAGGAAAAATCACATCTGTGTCAAATATGTTCCAAAAGTTTCTTCAAGAAATACCATCTAATTAAACATATAAGGTGTGTATCCTTCATATTATTTATAAAATTATTAATGTATTCGTCAATCTTTACGTCATAGGTTCCTATATTTTTTATAGTCATTATCATTATTATAATTGAGTCGTATAGAATCAAATGCGGCTATCTGACTTATGGCTGATTGTTAGCAATTTAAAAAAGAAAACGTTTTTCTCCTTTATTTTTGTATTAGGTATCAATCATGGTATGTTTAAGGTATCTATTAATATTAACAATTAAAGATAAAACCAAATATATAAAAAAACGGTCTCTCTGTGGTAAGAGTAGTTCTCACCCCAGCCACAGCGGCGCTGCTAGTATCCGTGTGAACGACACTCTGACGCTGGAGTCATAGCGCGCACTCTCTCGCACCCAGCCGCTTTTAGAGCGTTATTGCCGTTCGCTCGTAAGAGCAAGCGAGACAACGCGAGGGGAGGAGTCAGCGGACTGCTTAGATGTGTGTGTCACACCGATACATTGCCGCGCGCTCTACAGGTCATAAATAAAAATTTGACGGGCTCGTTGGCGCGTTCGGTAGAACACCTGCCGTGCGCATGGATGGGTCGTGGTTTCTAATCCCACCGGGACCACATGTTTATAATTTTCTGTAAGCATGTTTTCCCATTGATCGGAGGAATATCTAAATTCCGACCGGGTAACGAACCACCGTTCATAGATGGAAAAACCGTGAAGTGCATATTGCGCGTTTCAGTTTTAGTCTATGGATTTCCGAATGCTCGAAGTAAAAATTAGGTCGACAGCGCATCATTGACTAATGTTCTGTGGCTGAGGTATCACCTACCATGAAGTGAACCTCATGCTCGTTCGTCGATATCTGACTTAAAAAAAAACTACTGTGCCCATACAAACATATGTTTGTATGGGCCTGTTCTTCTATGTACATCTATGTTCTTTGCTGGTGTGCAGGAGTCACACAAAGGAGAAACCCTACGAGTGCAAGACGTGTGGCAAGTGGTACTCCTGCTCAACCTCGCTCAGAAACCACCAGCTCACGCACACCACTACCAAGGAGTTCCAGTGCAAACACTGCGATATGATGTTCACTACACAAAAGTAAATCTCTTATTATCTAGTACAAATATGAGCGTTTATCTTATTATTATTATAAAGATTTTATAGCCTGGTAATGAGATCTTCAAGCCAACTCTTATATTCGGGCACTATTTTATTCATTTTTGACTCACTACATAATTCCCGCCAAGAATCGTCATTTTTTTTCATGACGAGCGTTTGGCGCCAAGATATTGTCAACTGTCAAGGCGGAAAAAGTGAGTGATTGCCGGACGATTTGAGTTTCTATAAATACCAGGCCGGCAATCGCCGCCTGATTTTCTAAATAAAAGGAAGGAAATTAATAAAATTTCTTACGAAAATTGGCGGTAACTATGTAGTTTTCACAGCCAATTTCACGTCTGATCTTAAATTTAATTTATTATAAATATCCATTTCTTCTCACTCAATGGCTTATTATTTTTAAAACATGTTTTCCTAGTTCCCACCAGTTATCTTTTTTAGAATGAGATTTGTATACTCAAATGTCAAATCCATATATTCAAATGCAAATTTAAAAAAAGAATCGTCTATGAAAATGACTGATGACTTTTAAACGATTTTTTTATAAACAATTATTTCCAGATACCTAAGAAGACACATGATGGTTCATACGAAAGAAAAGAAATACCCTTGCAAGTATTGTGGAGTGTGCTTCGGTCGCTCCGATCATCAAAAGAGACACCAGAAAACTGCCCATGAGCGACACTTGGTGTCACCCAGTGACATATTATATCTAACGAAATGTACATAAATGTATCCTTTCATAATAAAAAAAAATTGTGTGTGTGTACCAGAGTACACAGGTAAGAAGTGAAACTTCTTTACGACATATCATTTTTGTACTATTTGCAACTTCACGAAAATGGGGTAGATAAGGCTTAAGCCTTAAGAAAAAAGATTTTATCACTTTCAAATTAATATATTGTTATTCTTATTTCAAACCAAACTTCAAAACTAATATATTGTTGTTATTATTATAATATATTACATTATATTCTTTACGTCACTATACTAAACTTTGATAAAAAAAGCAACATGGCGCGTAACCGAAAAACGTGACGATACTTACAAAATTTCTCCCATACGTCGATAAAGAAGTTTCACTTCAATAAATAATTTAAGTATTATATTTTTAAGTTGATAACCGAGAGGCTTCGTGGCCACGGGACAGGGTGTATTTTAATAAAATAATATATTTGAATGTTATAATGTATTTTATTTCAAATTCTCTCGAAATATAATAAATATTACAACCAAATCAAAAAAATGGGTGAAATTATTATCTGTCAGTTAATATAAACCTACCATAACGTCGTAAGTAGCTACTTATCGCCAATAATGTTGGTAAACTAATAATTCAACATTATTCTCATCGTATCAACTTCAAATGTAACAAAATATAACAGTAATATTCTCTAAGTTACAAGTCGACGCCACGAATGAGTCATTCGGCGAAGTCAAACTAAACGTGACAGCTCCGTAATCTTGTTGTTTGTTAGAAATGCGCGATACGAGTTTATTATGCGCAAAACATTTATGTGAGGTCATGAAATATCAAGTTGATGGAATGTATGAAAAAAATTCACTTCCTAGTAACAACATTTTGATACGCGATAGAGGCGCCGCTATCGGACTTGAGTATTCTCTAACCGGATACAAAACATTAGCGCCAGTTTGATATTCCTAATATGATTCGCCAAGTAAAAACAGCCTATCCTTTATCGACCGCCTCGCCTTCAGTACCATCGAATTCCATGGAGACTTGACGCCTGGATCGACATTGAACTCAATAGGTTTACAGAATTACACAATAGCTTTCAGCTTGAAGCTCATAGAATCTTTCACTTTATAAAATATAACAGTGTAATAATTCAAACTTCTACTCTACCTAACAATCTAAACTAATCACACTCTTCAGGTTTCTCAGCTATATTCTCAGACCCTTCGTCCAATTCTTCTTGAATACAAGCGCAGTCTTGTGACAATCTCGGCGTGTCAGTTGGAGTGTGGATGTTGAGCGTATTCGCTATCATCTCAAGTCTATCACTCAAATAAGGATATTCGGCGAGCAGTTTTTCCACGATGTACTTCATCTTGTCGTTGAGTGTTTTGGCTTGGTTGTACTCGGCTAAGACGACAGCTTTTGGTTTGCGCACGCGAACTGTTTGTCGCTTTATTGCGGTCGCTAGTTCGGTACCAAGGCGTTGGGTGCGAATAACGCGTTCTAGGAGCTGAAAACCATTTTAATAATATAAATGCGAAAGTAACTGTCATTTATGTTTTCTCAGTTGAATCACTGAACCGGATTTTTATGATATTTGGATCGGAGAACACTACAGTCTCATACCTAATAGGTGTATAGTACATCTACACTGCACATACATATATATAAATAATTTTTGACGGGCTCGTTGACGCGTTCGGTAGAACACCTGCCGTGCGCATCGATGGGTGTGCCCACCGGGACGACATGATTATAATTTTCTGTAAGCATGTCTTCCCCACATCTGCTAACTTCGGGCATAGAACGGGTGGGAGGAATATCGAAATTCCGACTGGATAACGAATCACCGTTCATAGATTGAAAAACCGTGAAGTGAATATTGTCCGTTTCGGTTTTAGTCTACGGATTTCCGAATGCAACGAAAGTATGTCGACAGCTCATCATTGTCTGTTTTGTGGCTGTGGTATCACCTACCATCAAGTGAACCTCTTACTCGTCTGTCGATATCTAACGTAAACTGACCCATTGTTTCTGTCTATCAGCATCCTGAGTCTCGCGCATGAGCGTGGCCACGCGCTCCTCGAGCTGCGCGTTGAGGGCGCTCGTGTCGGCCACTTCCCGCTCCAGACGCACTTGCTCGTTCTCAAGACTTTCGTAGCGTTCTTTCGCCTCCGCTAAATCCTAAGAATGCGGGAGAAGTTTAGAGCGAAGTGCAAATTGAAATGAAAATTGTTTTATTTAGCTACTACAAAGAATAAATAACTACACATCACAAAGTCAATAAAAAAAATGCTTCTAATTTTATAATTACTGCCAGTCTACTTTATACTCAAATCATGGGCGTAGAATGAATGAGAAGAACTGACAATAAACCCTCCGCCACTCTTTTTAATCACCAAGTTTTTTTTGTTTTACAAATTGTTTCTACGGAGCTACAACCATTACACCATGTTCCACGTGACATCTTTAAGTAATTAAAATAAAAAACAAAGATTTGTCCTGTATCAGCTGCAGTAGGCATGGTGAAATAGGAGCACGCACTTACATTCTCGTGGGAACAACAAGCAAATACATAGTCGAAATAACTAACATCACTGCATACACGAATTCTAGTCCGACCAGTCATCATAACTAGCACCCGTTCCAAGCATGACGCATGGCCAGCCATCGCCCCCCTCGCCATATTTTAGGGAGAGAGACAACCCGACGCATGGACGCCGCCACAAGCAATGACATTAAGCGAGCATGATGATCCTTGAAATGTGAACTTGGCTACATAAGAAAATAATAATAATAATTTCGTACCACATGGATCACGGTTTGCTCCCACTTTACATTTAAACAGTCGTGGATATGCTCTTACCTTAGTGACTCTAGCGACGTCCGCCTTCACGAGCCTCAGCTTGTGGTGGTACGTAGACTGCGAGGTCTGCGCGGAGCTGCCGTGGGCCCTCTCCACCGCGGCGGCCGCCCGACTCTTCTCCATGACGGTCTCTCTGCGGGTCACGTACAGCGCCAAGTCTTCTGCCAGTTTCTCGCCGGTCTTACGTAGTTGCTCACGGCGAACCTTTAGTAAGACAGTTAATTGATTGATCAAGTAAATAAATCTGGAAGACGATTCCTTGATGCATCAGTATAATATTACTAGCGATCCGCCCCGGCTTCGCACGGGTGCAATGAAGATGTCCTATACACAAAAAGCCTGTTACTCGCCGATAATGTAGCTTTCAATTAGTGAAATATTTTTTAAAAACATCATCAAGTGGAGTTAAATCTTAACAAACGAATCTTTCCTCTTTATAACATTAGTATATATTAAAACCTAGTTTATATGTACTCACTTCCATTCTATGAATCTCGGCTCTCATCTGTCCTATCTCTCCAGCAGCCGACTTGGCATTTTGGATGTTTCTCTTTAGGTCTACCGCCAGAATACCCTGAAAAGTTATTCGTTAGTGTAAGTTTTGAAATAGATGAGTATTTCATTTTTATTTATTTATACTAAGAAAGAAAACACATTTTATACGCCTGTGTAGAATAAATAGCCAAAACTATATTTCGAATTAGTATGTTACATAATAGTGTAAAGTTCACGAGATAGGTAAGAGTTACAATATGGGTATTATTTAAACTCTTACACCCAAGTCCAAGACATCTGAATTAATATATATTCAAAGATTGTATTAGTCAATATAATCGTTATATTAACTGGGTTTAATTGTTTTAAAAAGAAAATCTTGGCCACGGCTCAAGTCTATGTTATAAAGTTTAAAATTTAAAAGTAAACCTATTAATCTATTAGATCCGTTTAAGATGTGTACCTTTCTTTGCCAAATAAGAGCTTCCCTCTGGACACGGTCTAGTTCTTGTGTCAAGTTTATCTTGTCTTTCTCCATGGCTTCTATATCATCTTCTAGTTGAAATATTTCCATTTCAGCGTCCTGTCAAAATTCTATGCTAGTAATAATAATAAATAATTGAAGAGATGACAAGATTCAAGACAAGACAAGTATTCCATTGAATTGTATTATTGCAACATTTTACCAAAATATACAAGAGTATTGAAGCATCTTGCTTTTTGCAAAATGGGTAAAAGATGCGATGCCTTTACTGTGATGAGTAATTCATTCGTTTTTAAGAATCTCTCTATTTCGTCATTTAAAACATACATTTTCTTTTATTATGATACCTTTCAGCTTATTACATGAAGAGTAAGTGCTACTTTAATAATTATGGAAATCAAGAATTCGAAGTTCAAAACAGTCGAAGTCCAAGCAAAGAACAAAGTTGTACTTTGCTTGTACATCTATGTTCTTTGGTCCAAGTACCTAAGCTCCAACAAGCTGTTCTAACATTTGAGATACACCTTTAGATTAGCAGAGTACTCATGCGTGATGGCGACGTTGGTCTTGAGCGCGTTCTGGTTGCGCTCGGTGGAGTCCTTGCGCGTGCGCTCCAGCAGCTCGAGGCGCCCGCGCAGCTCGCGCAGGGACCGCTCCACGCGCGCGCGCTCCTCCTCCACGTGGGAGCACTCCGCCTGGATACGCATTGTCTTCTGCTCGCAAATCTGGATCTCTGTGAATGTTGCTTGGTGAATCCTTCCACTAAGCCACAACACGGGAATACGTTCCATATGGATTAATTTAAAAGATTTTTTGTGTCTTTAAGTTATTCCCAAATAGATAATCAGTATATCAAAGTCAAAATGTTTTATAAAAATATGTTACAAAATAAATAAAGCAAAATGCATACAATATTTTCTTATAGATAGATGACTTACTCTACTAGAAAATTATAGACTAAACGGCTCGCGAGCTGGTAATTGACTTTTTCCTAATACGTGCGAAACAAATAAAACGCAAAACAGAAACTGACAAGATAAAAAAAACATATATACGTATTTTTTTTTATTTTTAACACAAGGATACAAACGTTTGCTGATAAGATTCACGTCAGCGATGATTTTGTGATGCTGCGCGGTGAGCTTGACGACGTGGCCCTGCAGCCGCAGCCACTCGTGCTGCATGCTCTCCGTGCGCTCGCGCAACGCCTTGATCTGTTGCTCTAACTCCTCAATTCGACGCTCTTGAGGCGATTTTAGCTATAATATCATAATTCTTAACTAAATATAAAACACATATTTTATTGTGAGCCTCATGGTTTTATCTATAAAGATATTCCCAATGTGCAAATTTTTAGGGATATAAAGTTATGACTCGGAAACTTTCAACACTCGTATTTATTGATATAGAAGTTTAGATGATACATACATCAAACACTTCTTTCAAAGCATTATATTTCTTGATAATGATGTCCAACTCTCGCTGTTTCCTCAAGATGATGAGCGCCTTCTGATCGTACTTCTCTTGTAGTCTTTCTATTTCCTTCTCTCTTTCCCTCACTTTATCCAATGTATCGTCCAAAATTATTTTATTCTTAGCTTGTCTATTCCTGTACACTTCTATGTCTAGCATCATTTTTGCGTGTTGATTTTCCATAGCCATCAAGGCAATCTCCTAAAAAATATTTGAACAGAAAATGTATGAATACAAGAATAAAATTAAATCGTAATATTGTCTTTTATTAACGCGAGTATCACACATTTAAATAAAATACTGTATACCGGATTAAAACGCGATTTATTGTTTAAATTATTTATCCCGACGTTTCGGATGCTTTTCAGCAACCGTGGTCGCGGGAGACGGGAGTGGACCAGTCTCCCGCGACCACGGTTGCTGAAAAGCATCCGAAACGTCGGGATAAATAATTTAAACAATAAATCGCGTTTTAATCCGGTATACAGTATTTTATTTAAAAAATTAAATCGACTTATGAAACTTATTTAGTTCTTATTGAAAATATATATAACCTACTGCTTTTTCTATTAATAAATGTATAAAACATTATTTACCTGTTTTCTAGAGAGTTCTCTCATCTTCTTGATGCCATTAGCCATGGACTCGACAGCTTTGTCGTTAAGAAGACATTCCTGCAGATTTGTAAGGATCTCATTCTCCAACTTTAACTTTTGTTCAAGTCGGTGATCGTATTCCTTCTCCGTGCTCTTCAGTATATTTCTCATTGTTTGGTTTTCCTGAAACAATTATACAAGTTTAATGTGTAAATTTTATTCACATTTATTTCACACTCTATGCTCCATCTTTTATATCTTTTAGTCCTTTTTTACTTACAGACTTTATTAAATCCTGATCTCGTTCAGTCATCTCTATAGACTCCGTTAGCTGCGCTATTTGAGCGACCAGGCTTTCTCTCTTCGACTCTTCAGTTTCATCTACATAATTAAAGATAACAATTCAAATAAAAATCATATAGTCTTTATGAAAACTAACTAATAAAATTATTAATACGAACAGAGTTTGGTTGCATTTGTGATGTCGTATTCCAGTTTGTCTCTATTCATTGCAAGTTCTTTCCCTTTATTCATTTCCTCCATTGTGACCTTCTTTGTAATCTCCAAATTATTGATTAGAGTGCGGTAGTTTTCTTGAAGTACTCTAGAAGTTTAAACATTAATTCGATGAAGTACATCGGAATGTTATTTTACATATTATTTATTGAATTTTTATTCCTAAAATGTACAAACTTGTAGTCATCTCGAACGGAATCATAGACTTTGTCCCTCTGCTGAATGTTGATGAGAACTGAATTCCATAAGCTAACTAAACGCTTTTTATCCAACTCCAAATCCTCGAGTTCCGCGGCGTATGCTGTTACCTAGAGGTATTAAGTTATGGTTATCAAAAGGAAAGGTTGTAATAGTATTAGTCACTAACGATATTTGACTGAAAATATTTATATCTATATCATACCTTATCGTTAACTTTTTCCATCTCGTTGTTCTTCACTTCCATCTGTTTTTGGAACATTTCTAGTTTCGATTCCAATTTCCACACTTCATTGCTGAGCCCGTAAATGATCATATCCTGTAAGTGTAACCCATCAGTAACATTTGTAAACACTTCTATACCTACTAGTTACCTAGCTGGCAATAGTTATTTATTGTTATTAATTATCCTAATCATTTGATATTTTTTATTGCAATTAAGTTGAGTGAAATAAATATAATAAATATAGATTATTATTAATTATAATTTATAGTTGAAAAAAATTTGAATAGACCAGCAAGATATCCCTTGAATATCTTGATATTATTATTATTACTCTGTCTGAATACATGACTGAAACATAATCGCGTAAAGAATGAACCCTAGTTGTGTGCGTGAACTCTGGTGCGTGTATGAAAACTTTGATGAATATGAAGGAAGTGAAAGTGGTATCTGTCTACCCCAATGTATCTAGAACTAGGAAGGTTTCCTGCAAATGCCTTCATATTTATTAAGGGTTCATCTACAGGATACTACAAATATATACAGTAAAGTAACCAGACTATACCAATTCTCGCTTCTCATCAGCGAGGGCGCGTTTCTCAGCACGCATCTTGTCAGACATACGCTGGCTCACGGTCAGATCCGACTCGGTTTCCTCTCGCCACGACTCTAGCTGCCTGCACAAGCTGGTCAGGGCTTCCAACTCCTGAGTGGCCTCACGCTCTGTTATAGAATTTAATGAAGAGTGTTCGTAAAATCTAACTGATGATATTCTATAATATGTGGAACTATGGATTTTTGTTATTCAATCACACTTTAATGGAAGAAAAGATATGACACACATAGATTTTAACAGTGGTCTCGAATCTACCGGTTTTTCGATAATAATGTTATTAGGGATTAAAATAATATTCCTAGTTTAAAATAAAGATATTCGATGAAGTTTATTTTTTTTTTCATTCATTTAACCTATTTTGGTCCAAATATAACGATTTTACTTGCCTATCTTACTGACTTTTTGCATTTGAATTTCGAGACCAATGGATCCTAAATAAATATTATATGCTATTTATGCAATTTAAAACATACAAAATATTTTTGAAACATCATTTTTTGGACGTCAACCAAACAACATAAAGTAAGGATAGACTCATTAGCGTGTGTGTTATTTATACCTTGCGTTCCCATGGGCTATGAGTTTGAATCCCGTCGCTTTGATATGTTTGTAACTTTTTGTCAATATCAGGTCACATTGGGAATTAAATGGACGAGGGACATACTTATTTAAATTGCAACCGGGTAATGAACCACTGTGAGTGAGTGACAGGTGACAGAGTCCAGTGGAGAGAGTTAGAGGAGGCCTTTGCCAAGAGGCATACTGAGTTAAGGGACATTATATAAGTGTGTATTTAGTAAGGTGTAGTTTGTAAAATATGTATTAGCAGTTAAGTTAACATTTATAAATTTTTTTCTTTGTAAAAACTCAGTATTAAAGGCTATTTTATTTATTTATTAATGAACCACTGTTTAGATTTATGGGAAAACCGTAATGTACAAATTGTACGTTTCGGTTTCAGTTGATGTCAGAGTGGATTTCCAAATGTTTAAATTAAAATTGACTGATTATACTTATTTTGTGACCTAGATATCATCTACCCTCAAGTGAGTCTCAAGCTCGTCTGTCGATATCTAATTTGAAAATAAACACCTGTCATAATGTGTTGGTCCAACTTCTCCTTAGCTTTCTGGTACTGCTCATTCGCCTCACGCGCACGTTGCTCAGCTGTTTGTCGATCCGCTGTGCTCTTAGCTAACGTATTTTCATATTCTTCGATCAATACCTAATCGTCAAAAATCACATGCATGTTACAACTTACAAGCATGATAAGTATTAACTGAGATTGCTTTATTTGTAATAACAATATAGTATAAAAATATAAATGGATAATAAGTTTAAATTTGACGGGCTCGTTGGCGCGTTCAGTAGAACACCTGCCGTGCACATCGATGGGTCGTGGGTTCGAATCTCACCGGGACCACATGTTTATAATTTTCTGTAAGCATTTTTTCTCCACGTCTGGTAACTTCGGGCATTGATCGGGTAGGAGGAATATCTAAATTCCGATCGGGTAACAAACCACCGTTAATAGATGGAAAAACCGTGAAGTACACATTGCGCGTTTCGGTTTCAGTTTATGGATTTCCGAATGCTCAAAGTAAAAAAATTGATCGACAGCACATCATTGACATAAGGTCAAAGTCGTCTGTCAATATCTAACATTAAAAAAATAGTATATATTACCTATAACGATTGGTCACAAATTTTTACTAAAATGATAGTCGCTCTTGCAGAGGCGAAGGCCATTGGGAAGACTTGGAGCGAAGTGAAGAGGGTACTTCAAGACCGAGCGGGCTGGCGGGACTCTCTGGATGCCCTCTGCCCCATTTAGGGGACATAGGAACTTAAGTCGCTCTTCAAACTTACCCTTTGTGCGTTAGTGTCGTGATCACTACGATAAATAGCTTCTAGATCTTTCTCGTAACCCAGTTTGCTGAGCCTCAACTCCTCCCGCTGAAGATAAAGTAAAATACAAATTAAAATTAGAATATATGTTTACATACTGTGAACATGCCTAGTAAATTTAAGATATTTATGATAGATGAATTTTTTTTTCGTAATTAATATTTAAGTAATAAACACGCCTTGTTAACAATGTATTTCTGGTTTATTTCTGTATTTGTTTTATTGTATTTTGGACGGGCTCGTTGGCGCGTTCGGTAGAACACCTGCCGTGCGCATCAATGGGTCGTGGGTTCGAATCCCACCGGGAACACATGTTTATAATTTTCTGTAAGCATGTTTTCCCCACGTCTGGTAACTTCGGGCATTGATCGGGTGGGAGGAATATCTAAATTCCGACCGGTTAACGAACCACCGTTCATAGATGGAAAAACCGTGAAGTGCACATTGCGCGTTTCGGTTTCAGTCTGTGGATTTCCGAATGCTCGAAGTAAAAATAAGGTCGACAGCGCATCATTGACTGATGTTCTGTGGCTGGGGTATCACCTACCATCAAGTGAACCTCATGCTCGTCTGTCGATATCTGACATAAAAAAAAAAAAATTGTTTATTGAAGAGCAAATAATTTAAACCAAAAACTGCACAATTTTAAAAATCGAATCATACATGACGTATATGTGGAAGAATATATAGAGAAGTGACATTTACCAAATTCAATATTTCTTCTTCAGCAATCGTATTCTCTTTTTGCAGGAATTGCTTGAGAGTTTGTTGGAAGCGCTGCATCAAGGGGTGAGTTGATTCCAGAACAGCTGGCATTGCGCCTATATCGCGTTTGCTTCGCCACCTAGATAAAAAAAAACATCACTGACACGAATATATTAGATCTGATAACGTACTATATCTGTGATAGAAAATTAGCATATTATTCAGTGAGTTAAAGTATAACGATAAGAAGTATTCAATTCTGTAGACAATGATTTGTCATCTATTTATTATTTACTAAGTTTTGGTCTTCATTTATAAGAGTTCATGCCGAAATTTTATACATCTATGTATGTTTCTACACATATTTCTTTTCCTACGTCCTAAAGATGCCCTAAATAAAGAAATCAGTAGATTCACAAGTTACTGATTGGGGGCTTTAGATCATATTTAACAGTTTTATGTCCGAGAATATCATTTAATAATTAAAAATATATACTCATCAAAAACTTCTCTGCCAGCCAGTTTGCACCGGCATTGGTCTTGTGGACAGCTACAGCATGCGCACACGCCGTCTTCGGGCGGTGGTGTGATGCATTCGCAAGTCTCTGGTTCCTTTTTCAAAAATAAATGCATCTATGAATAATTAGTAACTCATAGACATAAACGCTAGATCGAACATGCCCAATGTGGCTATAGATTATAGACTCCCAGGTCAACTACGTTTTCTACAGGTAGATATTTAAATCTAAATGACGGGCTCGTTGGCGTAGGTTCGAATCCCACCGGGATGACATATTTATAATTATCTGTAAGCATGTCTTCTCCACGTCAGGTAACTTCGGGCATTGAACGGATGGGAGGAATATCGGAATTTCGACTGTGTAACGAACCACGATTTATAGATGGAAAATCGTAATGTGCGTATTGCGAGTCTACGGTTGGAGTTCGTTAAACTTAACGTCGGGGAGGATATAATAAAATAGTTATCCAAAAGAAGTTGGAATCTTTATGCTATCTTTATTTCCCGGTTTCACCGTGAAATACCGAAAAAGAATATATGTGAATTAACCATGACCCGTTCATATAATTGTTATCATACAAAGATTAGGAATTAGGATTACGATAAAAACTTTAAAATTATAATTACGTACATGCGGGAATATGAGCGTTTCATTTCTGTAATAGATACAGACTTTGGTGTGTTTGACGAGATCATGCTCATCCCGTGGGCATACGCACTGCGGGAGGGCTGCCTGGCTCTCCTTAGGACTCTCTGTGCACGGACATCGATGTTCCTCATCTTCTGACATTTTAAATCCAATAAATAGTAATAGAAATGCGTATGTAGACCTTGCAGATAGAAATGCAATATAAAAATGGTTACTATGTAATTGTTAGGTTGCTAGCCCCTAAATTTACGATGATGAAACTTTTTCTATATTCTTTGGTTGCTAGCCAGTTGCTAGGCAGAATTTGTTGTTGTCATATTTCGTTCAATTTTTTATTTTTTTTAATTACTTAACTCATCGTCACCTATTTATTTCAAAAAAATATTAAATCTGTGGTTTTACATACTGTCTACTTATTTACCTACTTCCCGCCATAAATTAATGTTGACTTGTTTCCATGACAACCATTTCTAAACAAATAAATTGCTTAAGTACCGTGGTTGATTTTAGCGGTGTTTTGTTACTTAATAAAATGGTAAGTTATCAATGAAACTATGTTTAACAATTGTTTTATTCAAAAATAATTGTTAAACATAGTCTTAAACAATTTGTTAGATTTTGTCTCGGGCGAAACCAGCAAGCGATGTCAGAGTGGGCGGAAGTAATGCGACTAAAAAGCAATTTCCAGAGCTCGAAGACTTTCTTCTGAAGAGAGATTACAGTGGAGCCATTACTATGCTTGAAGTGAGTACGATAATATATTATAAAATTATTAAGACCAAAATAAGGTCAAGAAATACAAAAAGGTAGTTTGGCACTCAGTAACTCCTGCTAGTAAAACGACACTCCAAGCTCACTAGATAAGAATCTGGAATATGCAAACATTCTATTATTTAATTGATTTCGAACATCTGCTAAAATCTTAGTGATATTTTAATCAGCCAAAATTCAATTCAATATTCTTTACCAAAAAAACAAACAATATAACAAACATATTAACTAATCTGGAGAAGTACATATTGGTGGCCTTATCGCTAGATAGCGATTTCTTCCAGGCAAACCATAAATTATAGGACAAAAATCTTGTATTAGTGAGGTAGAGCTGCGATTTTAGGCACAAACTAATTTAAAATAAAACAAAACAATATTAATATAAACTAAATACTACATTATAACATGTCTACAATTCAATAGAAAAACAATTAAAGACTAAGAAAGTGCAACTAAAAAAAAATATTAATTAAACTAAGAATTAAGTAATTCATACATAAGTTTAACAATATCTTGCCCGTTGTCGAAATTGAGGAAGAACATTTTGCTATCGCTAGTTAGAAGGAGCAAAATGTTCAAAAAGGAAAACAGTAAGTAATGCCTGTCTCCCCGTGACCACGGTTGCTGAAAAGCATCCGAAACGTCGGGATAAATAATTTAAACAATATAAATAATAAATAGCGTTTTAATCCGGTATACAGTATTTTATTTAAATGTGTGATACTCGCGTTAATAAAAGACAATATTAGTAAGTAATGCTATTAGTAAGCTGTACCTACTTATATTACCCACCAGTTCCTATCGCACGAGGGAAACACTGAGGTGTGGGTGACAGTGTGGATGGCATGGTGCTGGTTCCACCTGGCTGAGTACCGACGAGCTCTCGACATGTACCTGGAGCTACGAGCTAGGGACAAGCTGGACTCGAGAGTTGCTGATAATATTACAATGGATATTGCCGTCTGTTACTTCTATTTGGGTGAGACATGATAACTATACATACATATACAAACATGTCTACTGAAAATTATGGCTGAAAGAGATAAGTTAGGGTACCACTGGTCATTTTCCTTACTCCTGAATTTCACTTATTCACCAGTTTACTCATTAGATAGTTTCAGTAAGTTGACAATTTCTCTATTAAGTTGGTTTCCTGGTTCGCAAGATTCCTTGTTCGTCAGTTTGTTTAGATTGACAGTTTTGCTATTTCGTCATATTCCTAACCCATTACTTTCCTTGTTTGCATTTTTTTTTACTAAGCTAATTGAAATTAGTAGGAATCGGTTATGAACATGACGAAATATTAAAACTGACGAACAAGGAAACTTGCGAACCAGGAAACCAACTTAATAGGGAAATTGACAACTTAGTGATACTGTTAAATAAGGAAATTGGCGAATTCAGAAACTAATTTTTTTCAGAAAAAATTCGTGAAATTGACGAGTAAGGAAAATTACCAGTGGTACCCTAACTCAAAGAGATCGCTGAGAGCGATAAGACCGCCTATTGTACTGTTTACATTTAAGTTATTGCTAAGAATTTTATCATTGTTATATTTTTATTTTCAAGTGCAATAATACAGGCACAACTCTTTTCTACAGCTGAAAACTTTAGACTTACGTTAATACTTATTCGTTAACATTAACAGGAATGTACAAAGAGTCGCAAGAAACAATCGACGAAGCGCCAAAATGTGCACTAAAGGTAAAGACAAAATTATAATGTGTTTTCAGATAAAATTTCAATAATTTATATAATGGATTTTATTTCAGAATCGTCTTCAATTTCACTTGGCTCATAAATTGGGAGACGAAGAAGCATTGATGCGTGCTCACGCCACTCTTCGAGATGTTCCCGAAGACCAACTCAGCTTGGCCTCTGTACACTATTTGCGAGCTCACTACCAAGAGGCCATTGATGTGTACAAGAAATTGCTTTTGGATAGACGGTAATATCAAAGAGATTGCATGTCATATGCCGAATAAGTTCTTGAATATATTTTTTATCCTGCCGGCCTAGCATGACAACCACGACAAAATTTGCCGAACTCGTGTTTTAATCGATTATCATAGTCTTCCGGGTCTAACATTAAACTAACACTTAAAACTAGACTTCTAAAGTCAAAAGTAGAGATATTTGTCGATCGAGCTATAATATATCGAGATAACTTATATCTTAGTTTGTCTTCACTCGTCCGCGAGATATCTCTAGATGGTCATGCTAGGCGGACTGGTGTTTGGTAAAGGGCCAAAGTTTATAGATATTTTTAAAAATGATAATTTATAAAAATTTCGATTTAAGCTACTTTTTCAAACTATTTAAAATAAATGTGATAACTGTTGCTGCTTTATTGTTTCCCTCATCACTAAAAATTATGATTATTAATATTGACCCTTTGAGCCAAAAGCCACAGATTTTATATAAGAGAAATATATTTTCATATAATATACGAGAAATCAGATTTTTGCAATCAAATTTCAGCTATAAAAGATATGAGCCAGGTGATATGGATTGGATCAAAGTTCTGTCGCATACTCCTTGGTAAAATTAAAAATATTAAATTGTATTGTAGTATATATCTAGTTCATAAAATGTACGCTTAGCTTTAAGTATGTATATCCAATAATTGTAGCCAAATAAATCAGTATTAAACCAACACTCGTGTGCATCATTTGTCTCGTCTTTATAGTATCATCATAGTCACCTGAAGTAATGCAGATAACCTAACTCTGGTATATAACAGTAGTTAAACTTATTTAATATCAATGTACCTATGTATGTACTGGGGCATGTAAAATAGAAGCCGGTTAGTATTTATACATAAACTCTCAGAACATACTAGATAGTAGTAATATTATAAGAACGCTTGTTTAAACATTAGCATTTTCTGTCTGATACCATTACAACTCATAAATTAGCTACTGTGTAGCGACTTTAGACATGGGTAACACTGCGCTGCGCGGCGCAATTGCGCCGGCACGCTTCAGTGCGCAGGGTGAGTCAGCTCACACATTCATAATGTGTTGGCGCACGGCGCAGTACCCACCCACTGAGTTAACTATGAGCGTGGGGTTGCGTGCGTTTCGGAGGTTTCACTGCTCGCTTTGCGCGTCCCATTTTTACTGCGTCGTGGCGCAATTTTGTGTTGCCTCAAGGAGCCGACACACTACACTGCGCCTGAGTTGCTGAGTTGGCGCAGGGAATTTCGCTGAGTTACCCATGTCTAAGCGACTTGCATAAACTATCGGCATACTTAAAAATATTTAAAACTACCAACAAGAATTATTTCTTTTTGTAGTACATACATGGCGTTAAATGTGTACGTTTCACTGTGCTACTACAAGCTGGACTACTACGACGTGTCTCAAGAAGTCCTCGGAGTCTACCTGACACAGCACCCAACCTCCACTATCGCTTCCAACCTTAAAGCCTGCAATTTGTTCAGGTAACTACTATTTTTTTTTTATTTTAATATATTAAATAAAATCAATTTCAATTAGTTCAGCGATACACATATAATTTTTCTAAACTAAGTATTATTGTTTTACTTGACGAGTACACTGCACGTTACCTTCACTTCGATATTATAAATAACAATAGATTAATAATAAATAAAGGCCGGCAACGCACCTGCAAGTCCTCTGGTGCTGCAGATGTCCATGGGCGCCGGTAATCACTTACCATCAGGTGAACCGACTGCCCGTTTGGCCCCTATTCCATAAAAAAAAAACTTTACCTATTTCATTCATCTTTTTTTCAAGTTTTCTATTGCTTTATAGAAGATTCTAATCCTAGAGCAACACGGTCCACGGTTCGCCGGTGGTCAATTTAAGAAAATTGAGCATAAAATTGAATAATTATAAAAATGACTATTTTAACTTCGCGAACTTGACAGTTTGCGTGTTTGTTGAATGTGAACTTAGTAAGAAAAGTAATAATTAATACAGGACATTAGATACCCACAAATAATATCTCCCTATCATTTATGACACAATATATTATATAAATGTTAGAATTTGTTAGACCTTTATTTATACGAGGGCTTATTCAATATTTGCGAGTTAAAAGTTAAAACGTTGCAGACTCTACAATGGAAAATCGGCTGAAGCTGAACTGAAGCAAATATCGTCTGATCAACACACATTTGGACAAGATCTTGTGAAACACAATCTGGTTGTGTTTAGGAACGGTGAAGGAGCTCTCAAGGTAAATTAATGTTTAATGTTATCTTCCGTTTAAAGATGAGGAAAAATAGTTTTTAATTCAATGTATTTATCCTAGTACTCGTATTTAGTCTTTTTCTTTTAAGAAGCTGGTATAAACGAATAAATATCTAGTGTTACTATAATATTTACAATATCCTTAGAAACGTATGTTATCACCATAGAATATTTATTGGACATCGTGGGGAGTAGTTTACAACGTTTTCGTAAACAACTCCGCGACGCTAATTCCATCAATCAAGTATAGTCTTAGTTTTATAATTATTTCTTTTTTTAATTTTTATATTATCATAGTATCATTATACGTTCAGTTATTTTTTAAAATACCACTTTGTCAACACTACTGGCGCTAACAATAAGTTAAATTATTTTATTGTAAGATATTTTAAAGTTTATGTATTGTCATGTGTGTTTGTGTTGCTCAATAAAATAAAATAAAATAAATATAGATGCACATATAAGAACAGGCCATATACGCGCTTGGCAACGGTTTTTCTGGGGTAAGAGTAGTAAGAGTTCCTACCCCAGCCACCGCGGCGCTGCTAGTATCCGTGTGAACGCACACTCTGATGCTGGAGTCATAGCGCGCACTCTCTCGCACCCAGCCGCTTTTAGAGCGTTATTGCCGTTCGCTCGTAAGAGCAAGTGAGACAACGCGAGTGGAGGAGTCAGTGGACTGCTTAGATGTGTGTGTCACACCGATACATTGCTGCGCGCTCTACAATTCAAAAATATAACAACTTTTTCTGTACCAAAAGTTTGTATGGTTGTTCTTCTATGTACATCTACATATATTCTATGCTATCACGGACAAATTTTTAGGATCTCTCTAAGTTGGCCAATGGTATTATAATATAATTAATGTTATATAAATATCTACCCAAAAAGTGCTACTTCGGTTAATTTTATTTTCTATTTTAATTATCTAATTTAAATTTCTCTTTATGGTTAAATCTTCATCAAAATCCCTTGAATATTTTAGAAGAACTTAGCGGGCTAAAGCTTAGTCAGACTATAAGTCTTTATATTAAGTGTAAATGGTTATAATCAGTGGCGAGACCACCATACAAGCCCAAAAGCCCGGCTTGCGCTATTAATATGACCATAAACAGAAAAATAATAATGCCCTTAACGTTTACGTTATCATTAGACACAATAGTATTATTTTTCTGTATCATGTAGATATTACCGGAACTAGTGGACGTGGTTCCTGAAGCGAGATTGAACCTGGCCGGGTACAGGCTGCGGCACCGCGAGCCGCTGGAGGCGCGCGAGCTGCTGGAACCGCTGCAGCCCACCTCGCCGCTGCACTACATACTGCGCGGGGTCATCGCGGTCAAACTCTACAACGAGACTGGAGATGTAAGGTTTATTTTGGTATCTGGAATGCACGTAAAGTTGAAAGCCACTTTAATAGATATTCTCATTTATAAAATACTAGTAACATGCCCCGACTTTGCTCGGAAAAGTCCTGTGTTATTATATTTTCTGATAATGTAGCAATTTGTAAGAATTTTTAAAATCGGTTCAGTAGTTTTTGAGTTTATTCATAACATACAAAAAATCAAAAATACAAATTATAATATTGGTATAGATTTAACGATATTCTCTTTTATAAAATACTAGTAACACGCCCCAGCTTCACTCAGGTTTAATCTAGATGTACTATACTATGCCAATGTTACTCACTGATAATGTAGCTTTCTATTAGTGAATTAATTTTTAAAATCGGTCCAGTAGTTTTGGAGTTTATTCATAACATACAAAAATACAAATATCTTAGTCAAAAATCTTTGTAATATTAGTATAGACTAGTAACACTATAGCTTCGCACGGGTGCAATGTAGATGTACTATACTCAAAAAAATATGTTACTCGCTGATAATGTAGCTTTCTAATGGTGAAATAATTTTTAAAATCGGTTCAGTTCTTTAATTGTAATAATTGTAATAATTGTAAAAATTGTAAATTATTTTTTCCTTCGTAATTGTGCCAGTACCATACGACTTGGAAACCTTCAAGAAGCGAGTCCATTCATTACAGGGTAGCAACGCACCTGCACATTTTGCCCCTATTGAAGGGCTCGTTGGCGCGTTCGGTAGAACACCTGCCGTGCGCATCGATGGGTCCTGGCTCCGAATACCACCGGGACCACATGTTTATAATTTTCTGTAAGCATGTTTTCCCCACGTCTGGTAACTTCGAGCATTGATCGGGTGTAACGAACCACCGTTCATAGATGGAAAAACCGTGATCTGCATATTGCGCGTTTCGGTTCGACAGCGCATCATTGACTGATTTTCTGTGGCTGAGGTATCACCTACCATCAAGTGAACCTCATGCTCTCTGTCGATAAAAAAAACAATGTTCATTGATGACTATAGGATGAACAAATGAAGCTCGCTCAGCAGAGCTTCCACCTGGTGGGCAGCTCCACGTCCGAGTGCGACACGATCCCGGGCCGCCAGTGCATGGCCTCCTCCTACTTCCTCGCGGGACAGTTCGAGGAGGTGCTGGTTTACCTCAACTCCATCAAGAGTTTCTTTGTCAGTGACGATACTTTCAACTTTAACTATGCACAGGTGAGTCAGTGCAATTGTTTATTTAGTTCATTGGAAATATTTTATAGTTTTTGGAATATTCCTTTTGGCAATAAATGAAAATGATTCAATGAGATGCGCCGTATAGTAAATGTAGCGACATCTACAACCTACTATACGGCGTCTAATCCTGAATCGCGCTATACAAATATTTCCGAGCGTTGAGTATATATACAACATCTCGACATCAACCACTGGGGCCTTAGGGCCGGCCAGTCAGAGGTTCGACTGGTCGAAGATCCTCCCTTTAGGTTGGAGGAAGACCACACCTCCCTTCCTCTACATTTGTAAATATATAAATGTTATATATTAATAAATTATTATGTTGTGTCATCCACATCAAACATATGACACAAATAATAATATGAGTTATCTAATTGTCTTTTATTAACGCGAGTATCACACATTTAAATAAAATACTGTATACCGGATTAAAACGCGATTTATTGTTTAAATTATTTATCCCGACGTTGCTGTCTCAGTCTCCCGCGACCACGGTTGCTGAAAAGCATCCGAAACGTCGGGATAAATAATTTAAACAATAAATCGCGTTTTAATCCGGTATACAGTATTTTATTTATATGAGTTACTTAGAAAATGAGACAAGATTTGTATGCAATTTTGTTTGTCTTTTTCCTATGAAACTAATATGTGCTGCAGGCAAAAGTAGGCACGGGGTTCTATCGCGAGGCTGAAGAGTGCTTGCTTCAGATCCAGGATGAGACCATTTGCAGTTCTTTCACATACCTGGCGTGCCTGTGTCGCTGTCACGTGATGAACAGGGAGGCGCATCTCGCCTGGGAGATTTGTGTTAAGGTGATTCATTCTGAGTTGCCCTTGCTTTAGCTTCATACATACATATAAAAAAAACATGCACGCACTATTACAAATAATATATAAACCACGTCATCCCACAGCATTACAAATAATATAAAAATATAAACCACGTCATCCCACATCTCGTAATGTATTATTGTACTGGGGGTCCAAGATACAAGCTTGCTTAGTTTGATAAATTAATAAAAAAATCACGCCTCTTTCCCATTGGGGTAGGCAGAGATCACGGAATTCCATATGCTCCGATCTTTACATACCACTTTCGCTTCTTCCACTTTCATCAATGTTTTTGACACTCGTAGGTTTCGAGTACTTTTGACCTGGCCCTTATGAAGCACAATTTTTTTATCTTCAATAATGTCTATTCATAATTCAATAGGTCTACTCGTGTGAAACTTACCTTAATTATTACATTATGTTTGATGAATTTCATTACATGTCATTTGGGTCAACATTAGTGAAGTGTCATTAAAATGGAACTTAACTTTACAATCGCGAGATAGAAAAGACCATTCATTTGTTTTCATTTTATTAATTTAAATGTGTGTTCACAGTTCTTATTTATTAATATAAACTACATATACAAAATAAATAAAGTTAACAATAACAAAATGGTAAACATACATGAAATAACAATCTTCCTAGAGAGTTTTATGAAAGTAAAACTACTAAAATAGCATTCGCCTACAGTGCGAGCGTATGGCGAAGAGGGAGGAATCATTCTCAATCTCCAAATGTGTACACACCTCCATATTCAGTGTTAACTGTATAAATGTGTATTTCATCGTTTTTCGAATGCTTAGATCTTATTGTTTGCTTTAAAATTATTTAGATTGTGTAGGAATGAAGTTACTTCTAAATAAAATACTGTATACCGGATTAAATAGCGATTTATTATTTATATTTTTTAAATTATTTATCCCGACTAATTAAAAAAAATTGTGTTTTAATCCTGTATACAGTATTTTATTTAAATGTGTGATACTCGCGTTAATGAAAGACAATATTAGAACTTAGAAGTTACTTCTTTAAACGTTCTCAATCAGTTAAAACTACGAACATTAGGCCCTAGTGATTGATTGTAATATATTATGTACAAGGCAGATGTTGTTAGTAAAATATAATATAGTAATATTTCACCATTAGTCCGCCGGTACGCCGGATAGCTTCGCGCTCTTACAGCTGGTTGCCAACGACAGCTATAGGATGGGGCAGTTCCTTGTTGCTGCTAAGGCATTCCACATGCTGGACAGGTAATTTAATAATAACTAAATTTTGTAAAGCACCTTCATACGCTAATTTTATATAAAGATGAAATTTCGCACAAACGCCAACACATAATACAACAAAAATAAGAAAATATAACGGTGTAAAAGGGTCCATTCCCAGCGCAACTAATTCTCAATATTAACATAATGAATTCAATAAGTTATTATTCTTTATTTATATTGTGTAGAGCGCACTGTTCTCCAGATTTAAACAGTCACCGCTGAAAATCAGTGCTGTGTCATAGCCACGGCTGTGTCACAGATTATCCTGAGCAAGTGACACATTTCCTGCCGGCCTAACATGACCGCCCCGAGATATGTCGCGAACGAGAGAAGACAAACTAAGATGTAAGATATTGAGATATATTTTATCTCCACATCGACAATTTTGATATAAAAGATATCTCGATCGACAAATATATCTATTTTTGATATTAAAAGTCGAGTTTTAAGTGTTATTGTCATGTTAGACCCGGAAGAAATAAAGTGATAATCGATTAAAACACGAGAAAACGGTCGACAAAATTTTGTCACCATTGTCATGCTAGGCCGGCTGCACTGTACAGGAAATATAATCATTGTTTAAATACGTTCTTTTTGTTATTTTTTGTACGTTTATTTTATTTTTATTAAGTGTATCCTGTGAGCGTTTTGTGAAATAAATATTACTTCTTTCTTTAAAGTTCTTCTAATACTTCGTCACGATCGTAGAACAACGGCGGGTCTGCAAAACGGCTACTTTACAAGTGAGATTGATAAGTCGTTTTTAATGCATAATTAAAACACGGCTAATCTATTCGGGTTCAAACTCGGCAATATTATGTTTGGTGTCTTTTTAATATTAATTTCATACTGATTAGAGGTGAGGTAGAGGTGAGGGGAGGCCGAGGGGACGACGCGACGTAGTAAAATGAAGGTATAATACGCATTTTTGTACTGCGTTGAAAAAGCAGAACCGCTGGTATTCTAGGCAGTAATTGATTGTTTTTATCAAACTCTAATTTTTTGTTTGTTCTGTTGAGAATTGACATTTTTTTTAAAGATTTTTATACAATAAAACTAAAATCGTAAAAAATCAGAACCGTCGTTGTTCTACGGTCATCACGACTTAAATGTAAAACAGTGTGACGTTACTGTTTAGTTGTAGATTATATGAACAGGTTGGACGGTGGTCCAGAGATGTGGGAAGGTCTCAGGGGCGCGGTGTGCGGCTGCGCGCAGGCCGCGGCCGCTGACAGGCCCAACTCCGCCGCGGAGCTGCGGGAGGCCCTTGCACTCATCAAAGGACCTCGCGCGCATCCCCGCGCTGAACACATCGCAAGGCCTATAGCCAAGTGGGCACAGCAAAATAGGATACCTGTATAAGACTTAGCATTGAATAAGCCTACATTTCAAATTAACTAATGAATAAAGTGTAATTTGGCAATATTTCGGAATTTGATATTTACATTGGCTAATCCACATCTTACAAACTCATCCATGCCGTATGCCATCATTAAAATTTATTCTTTTATTGCACACATTCTCGAACCTAAATCATTTCATTTTTTATGGACTTCTGTTTCCTGTACCTACTCATCCACTTTCATATTCATAACTTTTTAAATACATGCTTTTCATCTCTCGTCACAACCAAGCTAAGCGGTTACCTTACAATTTTACATAAACTAGTCACAAGTATCACAAGTATATTTTATAAAAGCGTAAAACTGGAATGATAATATCATAAAATTAAAATAATAAGACAAAGAAGTTAGACAGTTTAATTATTCATAATCCTTTTTTGAATATTATTTGTGACACATATAAAAGGCATATAAAAATTATTATATAAAAAGTGTAGTTATATATTTTCTTTGTAGATATGAAATTCTCAAGCTAGTTTTGTAACATTAACCTGAATTAATGACTGATTTAGCTCATTTGCGGTGAAACGGAAACCATACGTCCTTACATATCATGTTGGAGAAAAATTCTCGTGTTACAAGTTTTTCCTAAATGAATGAATTCCGACAGGTTCCGATTGACGCATATTTATTCTTGTTGCTTAAGAACATGATTCTCCACTGTGGAAGCTATGCTATATTAGTTAAAATAGTTTAGCAACATAATAATTGGTTGGGTGATGTGGATGAGATGATTGATGTGGATAAGGCGATGTCATGATGCGGTGAGTGGATTTTTGGGTATAAACAAACAAAAATAAATCAGAAAACGAGTTTATAGAGACTGTTTTCTTTTCAAAGTTCTAGCAAAAATGTCGAAAACCTCATGCAAATATCTAGTTTTATTTATTCTGTAACTTCTTTAACCTATGAGATCCCACCATATTTCTGTGTTGAGTTGAGTTTAAAATTAATCAGTGTTAGTTATTCACATTTAGTTTATCTAATATTAATATTGTTTTATTTTAGATTTGTTGTGCCTAAAATGGCAGCCCTACCTAATTAATATGATTTTTCCTATGATTTGCCTGGAAATAGCTGCCTAGCGATAATACAACCAATATGTTCTTCTCTAGATTAGTTGTTTGTTGTTTGTAATATATATTTTTTGGAACAACAAAATATATTAAATTGAATCTCGGTTTTATATCAATTCTATTATTCAGTTATTATCCCCTTAATTTATTATTAAAAACACGTTTGAAAACTGAATAATTTTTTCAGTCTATTATATTTTAGGGCCTTTGAATTTTTAAGCTAAAACAAAATTAGCTTAGCATTTCGTGGGTGATTTGAATGAGTGTAAATATTTAAGATAAGTTCAAATTATCTTGTTCTTACCAAATGTGAAAATGGGTTACACTCGCCTGCGATTTACGAGAGCGCTCGCGAACTTGCTACATATAAATAGCATTTACTTTTATGGCGATAGTTTTATAGTTAAATACGTTTTCGTTGTGTTATTTTACGGACATATATCCATATCATTCGAATTTTATGTCTATTTAAAATGCAATTAACAGCAGTTTTGCAATTCATTTAAATTTTATATTGGTCGAAGTTATTTCTAATCTAGTGGCTTTTAATAATTTAAATATATTAACTAAGGTAGATATGAGACGAAGAATATAGAAACAGTCAGCAATAGGAGTAGGTTAAAACTATGCATTTTTTTTATGAATTAATGAAAACTTAGTTATCATTACTCGTTTGTAACGGATTACTCTACATAGATAATTCTTAAAATTTAAGCTATTTCAAACAGAAAAAGTTAAAATATTAAATAATTTAAACTCAAAATGTGTTGCTGGTCATTATTCTATAATTGAAAAATATGTTTTAATAATTGAAAACTGATATCATACCTACTATAATGGTAGGTTTAAATGCCATTCATTTTCAGAATTTTAAGTGCTTTTTTCTATATAGAATTAAGATTCCTTTATTCACTGGGGTGGGGTATAATAAAATAACGTGTTAATGGTCGCAAATAATTGCATTTTATTATCAACTATACATTAATATTTACATGTAAGTGATAGATCGCGTCAAGATCAAGTCCGTGGCAACAGTCAAGTAGTACGAAATAAATTAACATAGGACGGTTCCATGATGATAGCATGGTGCCGGCTGCGGCGCACGCGAGGTCATCAACCCTGCTCTATTGCTGATTGGAGAAACCTTTAAACCTAAACCGAAGTTAAAATAAATAAATAAACAATAAAAAAATATATAACACGCGCCTATTCTGTAAACAGAATAGGAACGTGTTATCTAACAGTAACTCATAATACTGTGACAATCCGTTCCTGCGCGAAATAAAGCTTCAAGCTTCTAGCGTCGCTTTCTTCTCCAATATGGAATCACAACCACGCAAAAAGGTATCTTACAACCCGTTCTCACCAAAATCTAAGCTTAAGCTAGTAAGCTAAGTAAGGTATATCATTCTTTATGGTCTAAGAGACTACTACACGTGGTGGTTTCCCGGAATAGTTGTTGAAAACCAGCATTATTGTCTTCCAAATCCATAGTGGTAAGTGAAGCTTTGGTCAGCCGTTCCTCCAATCAGCGATATAGCAAGCTAACAGTGAGAAATGTGACTAGCGCCAGGGGTGGCCGAGGGGCGCCGCGTAAGAGATGGGCGCGTGGGCGACCGCGACCGGCGCGGCCACAGCGACTGCTTGCGCCTGCAACAATTAATTTGCTAATATTAGGGGCAATGGAAAAAAGGAAAATGCATATTTCATTATTTATTATTAATACTTCGACATACATATATTTTACAAACACTGGCTGCAAATTCATCAGACTCAGAATGTTAAATAAAAAATTGATATTATAATATTTTTAGACTATATCAATAATATTATGGTTTTATTACTTTCATTTTTATTTTACTTGTTTTTGATATCTCTGAAATAATTAATTATTTCAGATTTTTAATTTTAACCTCTGTATTTCTTTTAAATTTCAATTCATAGCCGTTTTGACTGTTTTAGTAGCTTGTGTAGAAAATTACTCTGTATTGTAAAATTTAAATAAACATTTATTATTATTATTATAATATAACGTATTGTATTCCTAGGTATATGAACTCTTTTTACCACGCTAAGTAAAGCTGAATTATTTATTTATAATCGAAATACAATTTATAGACCCAAAGTATTTTCATACATTGATTGATGGTTTTTATATTTATAGTAGTTTTTAAACTTTTATTCATCGTATAATATTAATAATAAAATATTTTTTATTTGATTTTAATTTAACGTATATTGTCATATTATATTATCAAATATAAGCGTTGATCATAATGGTCTAGAATTAGTTTTTGATTATTTGCTTATCTCTTTACGCAATGTATGCCCCAATACTGCGCATTCGCTCTGTACCAAAATCATCATTTTGTTTGAATAATATTAATAAACGCAGTACAAGTTAAAAGTTATTATCTAATATAGGAGTGTACTCACGGGGTGCGCATTGCCAGTTCTCTCTACAACAGCGTTGAAGCCGTTGACGTGGTCAGCTGTGTACGTAACCTTCCTAAGGTGGCCGTCAGGCTCGACCAGGCTGTAGGAGCCGTGGACCACGCCGTTCTGGAGCGTCTCCTGGGCGTCCTTGTGGTCCCCGGTCGAGGGGTCGTTCACCCCGTAGGAGTAGGTGTACGCTGGGTTGGGGTCGACAGGCTCTGCACGTACAACCTGGTAAATAAAATACACATGTATACTAATATATCTATACTTATAATATAATAATATAATAATATTATATAGCTGAAGAGTTTGTTTTTTTGAACGCGCTGATCTCAGGAATTACTGGTTCGATTTGAAAAATTCTTTTTGTGTTGGATATTCCAATAGGAGCGAAGAATCAGTGAAAAATGTTGCAAAAACGGGGAAACTTATCCATATAAAACTACTCGACCGATTTTATTATCATGATAGCACCCGTGAGGTGCCGGGGCGGATTGCTAGTAACTTTATTAGTACAATACCTTTCAGATGGTTCAAATTGTAACACCAATATCTCAGGCATTCTACGTGATAATGTTTAGTTTGGTGAGTTTGGAGGCTACGCTTGTCTCCCAGTAACCCTTTAAAGCTTTCAATGGTGTGTCAGCTATTTGTATTGTCCGTATACGTGCACTTGAAAACATTTGCAAAAACTAACAAGATTCTATTATTACATGGAGTTAGGAGCTAATTGACATTGTTTTGCAAAGTGGAAGCCTTGAGAGTGACATAAAATTTAGTCCATACATTCCAGGAGCATTCTATAAGCCTTTCACCGCGGAATACTGCAACGATAATGAAAATTTGAGGGCTTCTTAAAATGTTTCTGTCTTTCATTTTACCTTCGTAATGAAAGAGTTAGATATACTTTTAAGTACACCTCAATGTTGATTAGCGTTAGAGAATTCGTCCGTCAGTGAATGATACATACGGGAGCAGCAGCAATAGTTTTGACGATAGTAGGCGCTGCGATAGTGTGTGTGATGGCGGGTGCAGCGTACGCTTGTGCGGCGTACGCCGGCGCCGCGTAGCCGATCGAGTCGAGGTAGCCAGGGGCCGCTGACGCCGCAGCGCACACGCAGCAAACAATGAACAACTGAAGCCAATCATTAAGTTATTCCACAGACAGACATACACAGATCTTTCAAAAAAAATTAGAGTTGCTGCAGGTTGCTTCAGCCGAAGAGAAGTAAAAAGGAAGATACTTTTTTTAAATTAAAATAAAAAAACTCAAAAGTCCTTTAAACATTATCCTGCATTAAATTTGACAAATACTCAAACTAACTGTAACTGTAAACTAACAGAGCATGAAATCTTTTAAAAATTATTCACAAAAAATAAGACTTGAATACTTTTTATCAAAAAGTTATATAAAATTCGCAATTTATTATTTTCAAAGCTTCACATAATTTCATTATATTATATATTAATAAAAATGTCGTACCTTAGCGTACATGACTATTGCGTGCGGTTGTTGGGTGTACAGGAGCACATGTGTTAAGGTGCGCGCGCGCATCGCTTATAAAGCTACGTTGCAGACACTTGATACAATTTCGACACCAAGGATACCGTCTTGTCCCAGAGGTGGACTTCGCATGAAAGTATAATGTATGGATTTAGGGGTGTGTTTAGTAACTGAGATATAGTTTTTGCTACGAAATTCATATACTAACTTTATGGTTTTAATATCGGTGCTCCAAATGTTTTAATTACTTATTTTAATAAGTCTAAACTATGTATAAATTTAGGGTAAATAACATTAATAAAGGTTCCTTGATATTCAATACATTTAAAAAAAAGTACTACTCTCTTTAACATAGAAAAAGGTCTTCCGGTCGGCAACGCAAAATTACAAAATCCGGGCAGTGAGTTCGTCTATTGCATCGTATCGACAAAATACTCTAAGTCGAACACTATATTTGGATTTGAAGGGCTGTAGTCAATGTTAAGCACTGGATAAATAAGACAAGAAAAGTCTTCTTAGGCTAATAAGCGCAGATCCATACCACTCTGGGAATCTTAATATAAACTGTTTTAATTGACAGGCAGAAGTGGCTCTTAAAATTTATCGAAGGATAACACTCAATAAATGAGACATAATAAATACTTAGTTAATATTAATTATTTCTCTTGTACTTTGTAAATTTTTTTGCTGAAAAATAAAAAATCTAGATTTTATGTCAAACAAGTGGACCCCGCAGACGTTGTTCTGCCACAATTTTGGCTTCGAAATTATATAATTATTATTCTTAAATTTGAATATGCCCATTTACCCACTATAATTATCTAATATGTCACTGATTTGCAGTGGACATCTGTTATTCCAAAAAAGCATATAAGTAAATAATCAAAGATTTTATAATTAATTTTATGCATATATTTTTTTCCTTTTTTTTTTCAATATTTTAATAGCTTATGTCTTATTCCGGACATAGAGGAATCCAACAAATAAGATATCGTTAAAATCGGTAGAGCCGTTCTTGAGTTATAAACGGTGTAACTAACACAACTTTCTTTTATATATATAAGATCTAGTTATGTATATTACTATAATGTATTAAAACTTTGTGCGATGCTTGTAGCTAGTTATTAAAAAAAATCAAAGTTAAAAAATTTATCGTGGAACCCTACTTCTCGTGGAAAACCTTAATTGTATTATATGAAATTCAACTCGATACAAATATAAGTGTATCAAATTAAAGATACCCTTGACACGTAACACTTTAGAACCCAAATAACTTCGAATATACATACTCGTATATTACTATATTGTGGCAATAGATTTTATATAGAATTTCCCAAAAAATAGTGAGAAGCTTGCTTTACCATAGGACCACGTGTGTAATCCCTCCTATTTAAAAAAGTTCATAGAATTGTGTTTTGATATTCTCATGTTTTTTTAAAATAGGGTTAGTATCTAACAAGTACCTAATACCATATCAATGTTTAAAGTTAATCATTTTTGATAAATTTATGGAATTCTGAAAATAGATGTTCTGATCACTTCATATCATAAAGTTAACGTTCACACAAGTATACAATATTTTAGTAAAATAAAGCACTCCTTACTTATTAAAGAAATGACTATATAAGAGGAAGTTTAAGAGTAGCGCCAGTGAATGAATATTTGAAAGGTAAGTAATCGTTTAGCTTGGTATGATTCGATTCAAAAACTCTTGCACTGATATTTTGTGTTGATAACAGTTTTCAGCTCCGTGAACAGTTTTGCTAGGTTTATAAAAAAATCGGGCAATAGTGACGCATTCGTTGGGGCGCCACCGAACTCGTATTCCGATGGGCCGTAAATTCGAATTCCACCGGGTCTAATATGTTTATAACTTTCTGTAAGCATGTTGCAGTGCATATTTTGCGTTTCGGTTTCAGTCTATCGATGTCCGAATGCTCAAATTAATAGGGTTTCATTGTCCTTTGAATGAGGTATCACCTAGTAGAGGCTAATATAGAGATATTATTAAATAAATAAACGTTGAAAGTATGTAAATACTCACTAATATAATCAAAGGCGACTATCTGTATTAAAGCTATGACAAAATGAAAAACGCTCTATTCTTTTTAATTATGCTAATAATATCATGTGGTCCACAGCCGGAATAAATAAAAAAAACAATATTATTATCGTATATTAGTTTATTAATGCTATATACATTTTCACGAATAATCACTACCAATAGTATTTAAGCTCTTACGAGTATATAATAAGTAATAATATATAGAAGATTACCTCACTAATAAACTTCAAATTTTTAAAAAGAAGCTGTTTATAAATAACTTATATAATGATGGTATTATCATTTTTCTTTTGATGTTTGCATCTATAGGACAAACCGGGCTTTTGGGCTTGTATGGCAGTCCCGCCACTGGACATCTGCATAGGTTGACAACGTAAAATTGGTGGACGTTTTAGACGGCACGTAAGGTGGGTAATTGATACACGAGTGGGGTCAAATGACATAGCGCAGTTGATTTACATTGCATTAATAAAAGCAAAAGAAAAATCTAAAAAAACTCAGATACTTAATATTAATATTTTAATTCAACTAAAAACTACAGCCGCCATAGATTTTATAATCATATGAATTACGCGAAGTTCTTTATTTGGTTCTGTAATCACAGTTAAGATTACATCAGCCATGTGCTAAACCGCTAAATTCTTTAAATTAATATAAGCGAGCAATACGGCCTGATCGAAGTGTAGATATTTAATATAGTTTATAAAATATTGTCTGCCCACAACTTCTCCACGTAAAGATCGGAATTTCAACAAACTAAAAAAGTTCACTAAAATGACAATTTGCAGTAGAAGGAAAAATAAGCATTATCTACTTGATGGTGTAAGAAGGTGTTGGTTTCGATTATTAAATGTTCTGTGGCCTAACCGCTAAAATAAGAAGAGAAAGTCTGTTCGATATTTAAATTCATAATATTTAAAACTCATTGGTGGTACAATTTCCAGAAATCCATTCTTAGTGGCCTACGGTATAAGGGAAACAATCTTTTAAAACTTCAAGATATAAACCACAACAGTATAAAAGAGAATTTTCGAGTACCTCAGTGAGGCATTGCGCCATGGAGCAGGCACGATTCTATATTGTTTGCTGTTGCATCTTATTTTTAAGGAAAAGTCAAAAAAATTTCTTGTTTCTTAGGGATTTCAGCACACCAGACGCTGTGGCGGTCATATCGATGTAAGCTGTGCTTTATTAGAGCAGACGAGCATGAGGTTCACTTGATGGTAGGTTCCCCAACCACAGAATATTAGTCAATGATGCGCTGTCGACCTAATGTTTACTTCGAGCATTCGGAAAAGCGCGAAATGCACTTCACGGTTTTCCATCTAGCAACGGTGGTTACCCGTTACCCGGTCGGAATTTCGAAATTCCTCCCTCCCGTTCAAAAGCTTCTTATTTCCCCCTTATTTGTAGAGATAACTTTATTGAATCGAATTCATAATAATACTAGCAACGCGCCCCGGCTTCACACGGGTGCAATGTAGATGTACTAGGAAAAAATAGCCTATAGGTATGACTCGCTGATAATTTAGCTTTCTATCGGTGAAAGAATTTTTAAAATCAGTCTAGTAGTTTTTGAGTTTATTCATAACATACAAAAATTCAAAAATACAAATCTTTCTCTTTATAATATTAGATATAGATTAGTATAGATAGGCTTTCCACTGTTAATAGGCAGACAGTATTAAAAAAATATCAGTTTGGCGCCCATAAAGTGCAATAGTAGTACACATTCGGTTGCAATGTAGGTCACATCGCGACTCAGGTTATTTAGGTACGCCGCCTGCCCATGTTCGATCTAGATTAAAATTCATATCGGTGGCCGCGCCCGATCGTATGTTAGACATATCATTCACAGAGAATTAAGGCTTCCCAATCACGATAGCCGAAATGTTTTTTATTTTTTTTATAGTAGAGGATCCGAAGTAAAATCGACCTTCACCCATCTGTTTAATGGATGAAAATAATTTTATAAGTAATTTAGTATGTTAAAAATTATAAATATAGGGTTGACTGAAAAAATCCTGGCCAGGCTATAATTAATTAATAATTAAAAAATCACATTTTTTTTAATTTGTACCGATATGTTTAATGAAAAAATTGTACACCAACCGTAAGTACAAAGTCTATAGAGTATGCAAACGTAGGGTTGACTATATTTTTCCTGGCCTAACTATTGGATTGACAGGTATAAACAGGTATTTTGGTCTTAGTTATTTTCACCTACTTGTTTAATCTAAAAATTAAACATAAAAATAAGCGCTGTTTTATTGCGAACACAATGATATAGGGTTGACTGCAAAAAGCCTGTCCTGAATGACGGTTGTTGAATTTTAAAAAATAAAATTGAAGAAGGTCGATTTTACTTCGGATCTTAGACTATTATGTCAGATGAATGTGAGAATTACCTCAGCCACAAGATGTCTAGTAGAAAGAACTTGGATTATACACTTGTATTATATATAGGTAATCAAAGAGTAAGAATGTATTCTTAAGAACTTTGATGGAAATAAAAACCATTCAATAACTTCAAAACTGAATGAAAAAGTTTTGTATTTTATAGCATTATAAATCTTTCTATAAAATCAAGACAAACATTTTAAACAAGGCAGGTTCTTAAATTAGTCTCTACGAACATAATATCTATAGCAAATACAACCTATACAAACTTTTATTATTTATCATCAAATTATATTTAAATGGTAAATAAATAAAAACGTACACTGCAATTTTTTCCCGATATGACAAGAGATCGTATTAGCTAGTTTTAATTAATAGTGCATAGCCAGCCTAAAATCTGCGTGTCGCAAAACCAAGTTTCGTGATCGCAATTTGAGTGCAAACTGCCTTTCTTATTAAATAGGACTCTAATTGCACTTACATATGATATCCACAGACCACATGCCTCATATATTTAGTTCATTATTATTTTAAACGGTAATTATTTATGAGATAACTAATCGTAATCGTTATCAACCTACAATATAATAAATAACAAGACCAAATATTGTTTAACTGTTATAATAACATTGAATAAATATAATTAATTAATTGTCACCTAAATAATTAACAAAAACTATGACCACCTTCACTTAAAAACTCAAATGCCTGACAAACTTTAGGTATAACCAACATTAATTTACTTAAAAATCTCAATAATAAGTTTCTTGTTCCACCCACTTGGACAAGTTTCGCCTTATTAAAAATCTCCTAAACTCGTCTCCAAGGATCATAAGAACAAAAAATGGTATTGCCAAAAAGAAATCATGCCAAGAAATTGATTCCGTTCCAAAAATCTCCTGACAGAGAGGTAGGTAAGTGACAAGAACTGCCGCTAACAAGTCCACCACAATGCTAGCATTCAACACGTGATTTTTCATCCCCTTTTCAAGCAAGGATATGCGTCTTGTTTTACAAATAATCACATCAGATATTTGGGTCCAACACACAGCAACAAAATACGCAGTTTGGGCTCGCCTTTCCACACGTTTACGATCCATAAACATCCATTGTCTCCCCAACGTGTCTTTCACTACAGATGAAGGAGACTCCCAATCTTGGCGAATAAATAATATGCTAGATGGAAAGAATCCACTTTGCGCGAACACCACTAAATACGCATACATGCCAGCAAAGAATTGGATCATCCCGACTTGAAAGTATGCCATGAAAATAAGAACTCTATTAACGAGATGATCGGTTGGCTTTCGTGGTGGAAGAGACATTATATCATGTTCCGATGTCTCATACGCTAGACTCATGGCAGGCAAGAGGTCCGTCCCAACGTTTATTACCAAAATTAAAATCAAAGTCATCGGTAATGGCATTCCCACACACGCATACAGAACGAAAGGCAACATTTCAGGAGTATTGGATGTAAGTGTATATGCGATGGTTTTCTTTAGGTTGTCGAAAATACGCCTGCCTTCCTGTATTCCAAGAACGATAGAAGCAAAATTATCATCTAATAAGATCATATCTGCGGCTTGCTTGGATACTTCTGTCCCAGTAATACCCATTGCTATTCCAATATCTGCCTTCTTCAAAGCGGGTGAATCGTTTACCCCATCTCCAGTAACGGCCACGACGTGACCCAAAGCTTGATATGTCTCTACAATAAATAGCTTTTGTTGTGGACTGGTTCTGGCAAATGTAATTTCTTGATATTTCTTTTGTGCCATTTTCAAATCATTGACACTCATCTTTCGTAACTCATCTCCGGTGATAACAGCTGCTTTGAACTGACTTTTTATAAGTGGCGGGACATCAGATAGGTCAATGTGATGTTCAAAGGCATAGTCATATGCAGTAGGCTGTGTGATAGTACCACACTTTCTAGATATCGCTAGCGCGGTTACCGGATGATCTCCCGTCACCATAATCACACGTATTCCAGCCTGACGACACAATTCTATTGATTTTTCAATATCCCTTCGAGGTGGATCTATCATAGATATTGCTCCTACGAACCTTAAGTTTTCAATCGGAAAATTGATTTGTTGAGTATCGAATTTATACCCCAACGGATAAACATCTAATGGCAAATTGTAGTCGCAGTAACCTATAACACGCTCACCCATATTTGCGAGTTTAATAAAGCTCTCTTTAAGTTCTTTTTTTACCTGCGGAGTTAAGGGTTGATCACCTTCATCAGTAAGAACTTTTGTACAATATTCTAGGATGATTTCGGGAGCACCCTTCATTATTAGGTAATAGCTATGTGTGGCTTGCATGCGATGTATCGTCACTTGATATTTATACGCCGAACTAAATGGTATTTCTGCTTCCTTAGGATTATTTTCTCTCGTTTGAGTTGCTGAGCGATTCAACTCCATGTATCGTAAGATAGCCGATTCGGAAGCATCGCCTATTATTTTTCTTTTCTCTATCGGTAAGTTCATCGTGTCATATGCAAACGTAGCTTTGATATTCAATGACGCAGCTAAGCTTAAAGTTGCATATGAATGGTCGGACACATGCTCGTGATCATTTTTATCGAATATTGTGAAATTACAAAATAAATGCGATACGTTCATTTGATTTTCAGTCAATGTTCCAGTTTTATCTGAACAAATGCATGAAGTCGATCCCAAAGTTTCCACCGCCTGAAGTGTTTTAGCTAAACAATTTTTATTTTTCAAATTGTTAGCGGATAGAGTCATACAAACGGTCAACGTCACGATGAGACCTTCTGGGACATTAGCTAAAATAATACCGAGCATATATTGAAGAGCACCTAACCAACTTTTCTGTATGACATATACCATAATGAAAAATACAAGGCCAAATGTAAACGCCACACCACATATTAATTTGATAAAATGAGTTATTTCTTTAGCAATAGGAGTCTCATCCTTTTCCAAACCCGTTACCAAGCCTGCAATCTTTCCGATTTGCGTCATTTCCCCTGTGGCGACGACGACGCCTTTCGCTGAACCTTCAGTGATAGGGCATCCGAAGTACACCATATTTTTAGACTCTAGTGGATTGGAATTTGTACACTCTGGTCGATGTTTGATCGGTTCAGACTCTCCGGTGAGCGAAGACATGTCGGTTTTAAAATTTGTACACGTGAGTATTCTGACGTCAGCTGGGACAACTTCCCCACCTGTCATTTCTACAATATCGCCGAGAACCACATCGGAATTCGGTATTATCTTTTTAGTGTTCTCACGTATAACGGTGGCGTTCGGAGGTACCAAGTTTTCAAAACCACTCATCACAGCCATGTTCTTAGCTTCTTGATAAAACCCGAAGAGACCCGTCCCGACTATAGTAGCCGTGATCACACATCCCAAGTACAAATACTCCTTCCCACTGTGACCCGAACTATCACTGCCAGCATCGAGCTTGTCAGAGAAAAAGTATCCTACAAAATTTAATATAGCACCGCACCATAGTACACACTGAAACCATCCGAAGAGGTTGTGTCGGAATATCTTCCAATAGCTATTGCCCTTAAGTTCCTTGAGCTGATTCGGACCATAGTGCTCTAACATTTCTCTCGCGAAGTTGTCTGACAGGCCGGTTATAACGTTGGTTCGGTACACAACTTCAAGTTGAGCGGGTGTGAGAAAGTGGTCTCCAGTGTGGGTCTCCTCTTTGAGCAGCGTCAGCTCAGAGACATCAGGCCCCGCATGCTGCAGGCTCGGCCGCCTCCCAGCTACGAGAGACGAGCTTGAGCGTCGACGAGAATGTGGCATGTTACTCAGCTAATCAAAATTACTGACTTCAAAGAAGATATATAATTACTATTAGAGTAAATACTTTCAACATTAACGTGTTTACTTATATATCTACCCTTTGGTTTTCTAACGATAAATACCCTAAGAAAATGACTTTTGACAAGCTTATGTAGTTCTGTCAAGTCTTCTATCACAGTGTCGTCCAAATAGTTTCAACTTATTTGAATCTCATTTTTAATTGCACTTCGCATACAATTAAACACTCAAGTGTATTATTATACTACCGGCTCTTTTCAATTATTTATTTACAATATAGGACGTTAGGAATGAAAGACACAAATAAAATCTAAAAATATTTTATTCAAAAAAATACAGTTCGTAGGTATAATTTAAATACAACAGCTTTATGTCAAAGGCGTTTTACTCTATTATTATTAAGCGGACTGAATGTTACGGACATGTTAATACTTACTTTAAACTCCGCTTATAAATTAGTTTATATAAATATAATTGCACGTAATCATTAAAATAATAACGATATCCCTATAGGTTCTATATTTATTATGCGTTGTTCTAAAAAGCCAATTCGTTACCAATCTCGGGCATGAAATATTATGCAGAAAACACTTTATAAAAAGATAATTTTACAGAATTATAACTTAAATAATATGTACATAACAAAGCTACCGGAGATTAAAATGTTTTTCTTAGTATCACAATAAAGACAAAAATATAGTATATTCAAAATCAATGGTACTAAACCTAAAATACATAGTGTAAAAACTTAATACAATACAATTTAGCTACAACGAATGAACACATCAATTTTTTAAATAAAAATTCCAGGTTAAAAATCGGAAATAATATTATGGTTAATAATTTAAAAAAAAAAGCGATTGAGCGTTATAAATGAGGAACTACCACAGAATAATCTAATCTACTATATAAAAATAAGTCGGGTTTTCTTTCCTGACGCTATAACTCCAGAACGCACGAACCGATTTCCACGGTTTTACATTCGTTGGAAAGGTCTCGGGCTCCGTGAGGTTTAAAGAAAATTCAGGAAAAATTTCAACAGAAAAGCGGGAAAATCTTTTTTCTTTAAGAATAATTATATAATTTCGAAGCCAAAATTGTGGCAGAACAACGTCTGCGGGGTCCACTAGTTTGAAATAAAAATAAGTCGAAGAGATATTGTAGACATTTCTTATAAACATTACTTAAAGATAATAATTGTTAGTATGTTCGATCTAATACAACTTGATATTAACCGCATCTTTGGTAACCATATTTTGTACTTTTAATATAACAAAAATACTGTAATTGTCTACTACGTAAAGCATCACCTTATTGAATAATGAAGACGGTATATAAGTCCAAAAAAAAAAATTAACTGCAGTGTTGGAATGCATCTGACAATGTATTGGAATGTATAATACATATATGTATACAAATTTACCATGGAAATTCCGACACACAACATAATGCACTCCTGATAGCCGACATCTTTGATAGAGCTGATTTATTCTACTTTTTTTTAATAATAAACAACTTTATTTGTTTAACATTATCATTATTACAATGAGTTAGGACCCAATCAAGGTAAAATCTGTGAAAAGTATGCGGGTAAGAGTTCGATTTTCACTATAGCGATTTCTGCTTAACTAGTTCATTTCTTCATTCTATTTCTAATTGCGATTAAGACGGATTGTATATTGTATATTTAGACTTTTATTTCTCAATATTCACTTACATGAAAAACGAAAATACTTAAATATTTTTTTTAGTTTGGAAACCCTAAAATATATGTCAAACTATACACCATTCATTATTACTAAATAGCTACAATACCGACGCTCGACCCCAACCTCAAATATACTTAATTTCTAAGTTACTATGTACACACACCTCTATCGGTTGAAATTAATTAAAAAACATAATAATACTATAAATTCGAATTCACACATTTTGTTTTGTAGTTATTAGTTAAGTAAGTTTTTTTTAAATTGAGAATAAGTCAGGAGGATTGGAGGATTGGACACATCAAGGTATTTCATGATGTTAAATTTCTGTCATTCTTGCTTCTACAATGGTCAGTTTAAATTATTATCTTGACAGCTAGCAGCCGAAAAAGGATAAGCAACATTTCTTCAACATCTTCGACCTTTCTTTCTTATTATTTGGCTTTTTTCTGCGTCATTTGATAGTTTCATGAATCTACGACAAAGTTTATGTCGCTCATATAATATTTATATATTTTTTTTCGTTTTTAAAAACTCTATAATCTATATATTAGTACAGTTAAAACCATTTATAACAACATCGTTTAGAACAACATACCGGTTATATCGACCGAAATCAAAGGTCCCGACTGTACTTTGTACCTCGGAAACAACACCGGTTTTTACGACTATCAGTCTTTACGAACAAATATGAGTAGTCCCTTCAATGTCGTTATAACAGATTTTGTCTATATTAATAATAAAATAATTATTTTCCTGAAAAAGTTGTAGAATGGCGGTTATCTCTTTTTGGCTGTTAGCCATCAATGCAGTGGCGGATTTACCAGCAGGCTGAGTAGGCTTCAGCCTAGGGCGGCAGATTTCAGGGGCGGCAAATTTGGGGACAAATTTTATTTTTACATGTCTTATGGAAATCAAAAATAATACTGTAGAACGTTTTTATGATGTCATTCAACGAAATATCAAACTTGTATATCCAATAGCAAAAACCCGCCACCCGTGTAGTTAATAGAGCCACTGTATAGAGGCTAGGGCGGCAAAATTTTGATAGCCTATACGCCGAAAATGTGTAAATCCGCCACTGCATCAATGTGTTAATAAATTCCTGTTTGGGGGCGGCAAAAGTGTGTTTTATAATATAGAAGTTTGCTGTACCGTTGAATGTACAATGAAAGGGAAGATGAAAAAGTAATCGGCAAGATTACATGTAGATGTATGTTTTTTTGTATATAAAAAACTATTTGTTTTCATTTCTATAAGACATTAAAAAATAGGAAAGGAAGCAATAAGTATGTGAGCATATATCCTCTATCCCGGCTCATAGTAGGAACAAATGCGGTCTGAATGGGAGCATACATAGATGGTAGAAATAGTCTATCGCCTCCCCGCCATCCGTAGAGTCGCACGTACACTATATATATTTCATAAATATTGCTAATTTTTAAATATTGATATTTTTTTTATTACAGAGCGGACTAGCAGGTTTTATTACTGAGCCCATGGTCATCGGTGACTCAAGTCTTAGATGCGTTGTCGGCCTTTTAAAAATTTAAAGGCTCCTTTTATAGGTTTATTTATTCATTTACATATTTCATTCTCATTAATTGCTAAAATAAACAATTTTGTTCTCAGACTTTGCTCTGTTTTACGCAAATAAGAATGAATTACAGCCTTATATAGTACAGTCAAACCGAAAAAATCATAGATAATATGTCTAAATCTAAACTAGACTATATAAGTTACCATCAACAAAGCAAACTAATAGAACCATTATCACTGCCCAGCAGCAACAATCGGTTTAGTGGCAACACTGACATACAAGTCAAGACTCCTTTGAACGTATCGGAACGCAGCTTCGTACTAGAAAAGGACGCGTCTTGGTCGAGAGAGGTGTGAACACCGATACGATTGTTTGTCGTTCCCGATATAAGCTCGTTGTAGTACACCGACAGGCAATGAGCCGGTTCCGTGATGCCTCTGTAGGAAACATGCTCTCTTATACACCAGAAATAATAGACAAAACATAGACAAAATGAAAAATTACCTTAGTTAAGGTATGGAGGGTAGAGACAAGGAGGACTATCTCTGTATGAAAAAGTGTCCATCGAAATGTGTTAAATTAGGGTGGCGCTACAATCGCATCAGGGTACATTTTAAAAACCACGCCAAAAGAATGGATGTTAATTTGTTAGATAACTTAAAAAATAATAGTAAGGAATCGTTAATAAATATTTTATAAAATATATACAACTTTTTACGACACAAATTTTGCCCATTATTGTTCTATTATTTTAAAAAGTTGACTACTTGAGTCAAAAATACCATACACTGTTGCAACGCGATCGCCATTCTGGAAGGTTTTTGAACTGTTGGACACTTTTTCAACTTGTCCCCCATATAAGATAGTTCTACTTGTCTCTACCCTCCATAGTTAAGGACTAAAGATGTGGCCATGTGAAGTATCAGATATTTTAAAACAGTGAAATTTAATGAAACTTACTTAAGATGCGCTATAAGTTCCCCATCTTCAACTTTCCAGAGGGCGGTGACCTGGTCCAGACCGGAGCTGAGTAGCCTGTGCTCGTCCACGGCGGCTAGACGTAGTACCTTTAAAATTATACAAATTTCAAATTCAAAATCATTTTTTCATTTAGGTAACATAATGTACCCTTATGAACGTCAATAAAAAATACATATTGTTACGGAGACAGGCTGAAGAAAGTTCGAGAAACATTTTAATGCAGTATCTATCACATAGCAAAAGTTCGGAAAGCGATACCAAGCGATCAACTTCTGCGATTTACGAGAGATCCGAGTACGATAGTTCGAGAGCTAGTACGGTGTAGTGTGAGAGTCAGTGTTTTGTGCGCAGTGTAATTATAGTGTTTTGTTTTAGTTTAATTTTTCTCAAATTGTAGTGTAATTTTAATTAATTCATTATTTTTATTTATTTGCATTTGTGTTATTTTCATAAATAAATCCTCAGTGAAGAAGAGCGGCATTTATTTATCCCGAACCCCTATAGCTCGCAACAATATTAAATGCAGTGTGTATTCAAAAACAGGTGATTTAATATGGATAACAAATTATTTTATATGCCTACTAGCGACCCGCCCCGGCTTCGCACGGGTCAAGATTTTTTGACAAAAAAAGCAGGGGCTGTATGTATTTTTAATGCCACATTATAAAAAAATAAAAACACAAAATTTCGTCCAAAAATAAAAAAAAAATTAAGGGTGAACAACCCTTATCACTTAGAGTTATGAAAAATAGATAGTAGCCGATTCTCAGACCTACTGAATACGCATATAAAAGGTAAAAATCGGTAAAGCCGTTTCGGAGGAGTACGGTAACTAACATTGTGACATGAAAATTTTATATATTAGATTATATAATTTACAATTACGTAAACGTTTATCCAATGGCATCAAAATGTCTATGCCGCCAAAAATCGACTCGACCGACGACACTTACCTCTCCGTCGTGCGCCCGCCAGCACGCGCGCGGCTGCCCGGAGCGCGGCTCCAGCACGGCCACGTGTCCCCCCGCGAGCCCCACCGCCACCCACCCGCCCGCACCACTCACACACATGCACCGGATGAATGTAGTTGTGTTTGTTGGCAACTGAAACATAGACGAGACTGAGACTAATTTCTGGTCCTTGAAGCTGGATGGAATTTAAAACCTTACGTTAATATTGTCTTTTATTAACGCGAGTATCACACATTTAAATAGAATACTGTATACCGGATTAAAACGCGATTTATTATTTATATTGTTTAAATTATTTATCCCGACGTTTCGGATGCTTTTCAACAACCGTGGTCGCGGGGAGACATCCTGAAAAGCATCCGAAACGTCGGGATAAATAATTTATAAATTTTGATATTTTTAAGTTTGTCCTGTTATTATGTGAAATAGAGATTGTATTCCTTTGTACTATGTATATATAAAAATATAGTAATATTTTATTACGACCAAAAAATATATATATACGTGTGGTACATATTTGATCTGTGTTCAAATAAATATATTTTTTTACAGTAACTATATAACTGTTAAAAATTCTGTGACAGTAATTTAAAATGAAAGAAAAATAATATTTATCGAATAAAATTAAGCACAATTTATTGTTATGTGGTCATGATAAAACTCACCTTCAGCTCATGGCTATGGTTGGGAGATCTAGCGTCAATCAGCCTGAGTGTGGCCTCCGTGGTAGCGGCCACTACCACGCTGGACGGACCAGGCAGTGTACGTACTATACTCACTGGTGACTTCAAATTATCCAACTATAAAAAAAATAAGTTAATTTAATCCTAAAACTAGGCCGATATTTAAAAAAAATACATTCATGAAGATGACATAATTCAGCAGCTGATGGCGATGAAATTTATATAACAACCGCGGCGTATACATACATGTTGGGAACACTATTCTTAAGCATTTAATTCTAATACACCAAATAACATTAAAAATATGAAAATACTAAATAAACACAAATTTTTTTTGAAGTTATACTTCTTTAGGCGCCTTATGAAAAAATGATGAGAGTGAAATTTTAAGATGCGCGCGCATCTGTGACACAAAATTAACATGATGAAGTTGGCTACAGATGACCTGCGCGCGCACGATGGCCCAAAAAAACGACATGATGAAGTTGACTACAGAATAGAATTTGATTGATTTTAACATTTTGCTTCGATATTTACTGCAGTTTTGTTTTTTAAAATTTTTCTTCAGACGCCAAAGAAGTATAACTTCTAACGCGTATACATAAGTACACACATACCTTTTTTTTTTTAAATTTGTTTATTTTGTAAAGTACTTATTTTTATTATTTATTTATGCACAATAATAGCTTATCGCAATATTACATAATAGATTTTTTGATATTTATATATTTCATACATTCAATAATAATAAATTTAAATTGGGTAATTTTAGTTCTAATGCAGTTAGTATCATGGCTTACGACTTCAATTTCACCCAGTATAAGGAACAAAAACCTCAACAAAGTTATTTACCTGACAAACCACACTCTCCATGAAGGGGTCCCAGATATGGACCACCGAGTCGGTGGACACAGCCAGGCGAAGGGACTCTAGGAACGCTAGCGACAGCACACCTTTCTTGTGACCAGTATATGTCCAATTGCACTGAGTCGTCGCGTTCCCATCGCCCTATGATGTAAGTCATTTACAATTAACTATAACACTAAGGTGTTACATCCTTAGAGTAATGGCATACTAAAATAGTAATTTGGTAACAAAGTTGAGAGCTACAAACGTTTTGGCCAAATTTACGCCAAATTCGCTTCGTGTCTTTTATACCAATAAAATAATATATGTTTAGAGTTTGCGAAGGTCGCGTTTATTTTGTCGGGTGTTCGTGGAGATTTTGACTCGATATTTTTTTATATCCTATATGTTGTATAAACATATCGATATGGTAATCATACCATACATGTAAAAATGTAACACATATCCGTTATATGTTATGATATTATATCGAACTCATGTCTATGATGAATTTTTTTTTTAAGATTATTTGTTGTACGAAACTTGTTTCGTGTTAATTATTATTATTTATTGTCTTAAAAGAAAAATCATGTCGAATTCAGCTTTTAACATACGCGTTAAGTAAACTGTTCGGCATCAACATTTCATTTACACTGTTTAATCATATTTATATCTTGAGAATTTATCTTTAAAATCAAAACTCAATGAAATATTTTTACTGGAAAAATTTGTTCGAATTCAAAGAAGAACAGTTATAAAAATTATCGTGATCTATATCATTCTTAACTTTGTTAGAAAGTCTATTCTTTAAGACTGATGAAGTTCTTTAAAAACAGACAAAGTTCTATGAATTTGTTTAAAGGACAATCATCTTACCTGGTTCCTCAAGGACCAGAGCCTCACTGTCTTGTCCTTGGAGCCGCTCATGAAGCTGTTCTCGTTGTCGAGGCAGTGTATCGACTTGACGGAGTGCGTGTGGCCCGAGAAGCTCTGCAGCTTGATCTGCTTCAGGTTGAACCGCGCCTCCTTGTCCGCGCGACCGATCTCGTGCTCCCAATATATCAACCAGTCGCCGCGGAGATGCCTATTAAGTTAATAAGCCATTTTGTTGACGGGATTGGTTAAAAAATACACAATGTGATAAAAATTCAGTCGGTTGCAAAAAAAGACGAATATAAGATGCGAATAAATATGTATAAATAATACACTTATTTATTATAAGTGATTATATATTATAAGTATTTATTATATATTATAAGTGATATTATAAATTATGTATTATAAGTGTAACATACAGCAGATGACATCTCACTAGTATTTAGTAAAGTTCAGTACTTCCTAATATTTGTAACCAAAATTTTTTTATTGATGGATTTCCATTTGCCCTGACCACTTGATATGTGCTGATGTGGTTTATAATGGTTAACTTCTACCTATGAAATGCCTATCTATTTTTCTCTTAAAGACAAAAGTTAAAAGTAGGTTGTCAGCACATCATTGACTGATGTTCTGTGGCTAAGGTATAACCTAACATACAGTGAACCTCATGCTCATCTGTCGATATGTAATATAAAAATAGAGAAGAAACTCCATATTTCACTGGAAGAGGAAGTTTTCAGTCTTAAATACTGATTATCTGAAGAAGCACTCAAAGTCGTTATTCAGCAAAATGTCATCCAGCCACAACGTATTTACATAAATGAATATCCATGAGGTGACTAGGCCACAGCTGAAAAATAGCGTGGTGAGTTTACCAAAATCTCACCACACCATGCTGAGTCCAGTGGCCTTTTCATCAGAGATGGTTATGTACTTAAAATGTTTTAGTTATGTAGTTAAGTTTCCTTCTGATAAATGTTTTTCAGTCGATTGCAAAAAAAGACGAATATAAGATTCGAATAAATTAGTGTACAACGTTTTTACATAAATGCGTGTGAGCATCCATGAGGCGACTAGGCCACGCCTAAAGGCGGGATTCTAACTTCACAAATTACCTATCGCTCCTGGATCCGTTATCCATCTTATAGGCCACGACATCGAAGCCGTCGACTGGCGCGGTCTCACAGGTGTCGCTGGCCACGTCTATCCTGTTGCCCACCAGCGTCACGTTGGAGCCGAAGCTGTTGGAGTTGGAGATGTGGTCGGCCAGCTCCGGCTTAGGGACTATGTCGATGTGCTTTTTATTGAGAGGCTCATCACTGAAGGAAGACTGCACACGCTTGTCTTGCCGAGATATGTGCAGCGGTGAACTGGAAGACAAGTTGTTAATAGCTGCTTAGCATTTTTTTTTGGGTGGATGGAAGTAGGGAAACAAATATTTATGAAGCTAAGGTGTAAGTGAAAGAGAGTGGTCGACCTAGGCGAATGTACCTCGATCAGATCGGAGATGTTCTCCAAAAGGGCCAGGTCAAAAGTACTCGAAACCGACGAGTGTATATGAAAGCATTGATGAAAGTGGAAGAAGCGAAGGTGGTATGCAAGGATCGGAACATATGGAATTCTGAGATCTCTGCCTACCCAAATGGGAAAGAGGCGTGATTTATATGTATTATTTTATATGTACACCACACACACAAACGTTAGTACAATTAAAAGAAAAATAAAAATAAGACTATCCGTGTTTTATTTTAAATATTTTTTTATTAATGTTGCAGCATGTTATCAAATGGAACTCCACTCAGTATAAGCTGTAGCCATGATGACACAGCACTGATTTACAGTGGGCCTGGCAATAACTGGAGAAACAGTACCCTATTTAAGAATTTTAGGCACACTATACAAAACTTATAAACGACGCGGACGTTAACTATCCGTCAAATCCGCCGGTTTTCTTTGAGAACGGTGTTGATTTGTCGTTCTAATGATATTTGCATAGGTGGAGTCTCGGACACATTAGCTACTTTTTTAGTACTTAACATACTCCTGCCCTATTGCACTTTTTATTATTTCAGTTATTTTAAAGTTTTTATTCTAATTTGTTTGTGTTTGTTTGTTAAAAACAAACAAACAATAATAATCGGTCCTCAAAAGCATGAAACTTGGAAGACATTATAGACACGGTAATTTTTTTTTTATTATTGTTTAACTTATAAAATTTTACAGTAAAGTTAAATACGTTTGAATGCTTACCTAATGAAATGTTTATGTCTGTATTCTTGGCATAGAGAGCGTATAGTGTCACTGTTCTTCAGACCGCGCTCGATGGCGTCTGTACCCACGAGTTTAGTGAACCTTGTGTAGGCGTGATATGCTAGCTCACTATCGAATACCACCAACAGTTCTTCTTGAGCCTAAGAACAAATATATTAATATAACTAAAATTTGAAAATAAAGGCATCAAAAATGTATATACAAAAACATTCATTAATTTCATAGATATGCATTTTATAAAGCTGAACTGGCGAAACGAGAGCAACTTGTGGCTTTTCTTACGATTAATCATAAAAAAAAAATTCAAATTATATATCGCATGGTAGCAAAAGACCTTCCGGCTCGAAGGACCAATGTTAAAAAAATATCTTTTTTAACATTAGTCCGTCCATACCAATTTTACCACGATTTTATTAAGAGCCCAGTAACGTCCTGTTATTAATAAGAAGAAGTAACCACTGAAAGTTAAGAGTAAAAACCGTAATAATCTAAAACATATTACTCACAGTTAATGTCGTAGTATCGAGGCTATTGGGTAGCGACGGTGGTGTACAAGCCAGTTCGGGTAAGTCAGCTCTGACTACCCTCCCATCGCGAACCGCCCATTCCGCTGTGCTGCCGTCGCGACATATCTCCAGAAAACCTTCCAATTTTGGGTCCGACGAGTCTTGTTCGGAAGACTAAGTTGACCACAATTGTATCAATAAGTAAAATAAAAAAATAACAAATATTTATTTTGTTTGTTTTTAAACTGATGTTTGTAATCTAGCCCCGGGAGTGACCCGAAAATTTCTTACTTTGAAGTTTTTTTTTATATCAGATATCGACAGACGAGCATGAGGTTCACTTGATGGTAGGTGATACCTCAGCCACAGAACATCAGTCAACGATGCGCTGTCGACCTAATTTTTACTTCGAGCATTCGGAAATCCATAGACTGAAACCGAAACGCGCAATATGCAGTTCACGGTTTTTCCATCTATGAACGGTGTGAAGTAGTATAAACTAAAAGATTTTGGTTTTGTCTCGATCACTTATACGTAAGGGCATCAAAATTTAACACAGTTAAAAAATGTTAAGAAAAAAACTGAAATTACTGTTTTCAAATAACTCACCTTTTCTGTGCTTGTGTCATCTTGTTTAGGCCAATTATCAGTTTTTCCTGTCGCCTTGTCAAACGCCAGAAAAAATCTAAAATGAAAATAATATATAGGTATATTAAAATCTACTTAGTTTTCAATAATTGTCCTTTTGGTAAATGATTCACATACTACATTTTATTTTAAATTCTTTATTGCCAGTTAACCTCGACTTTGCGGAAAGTAGACAGAGCAGTAGAAAAAAATGCCTTATTCTCCTCACATTACCTTTGTAAGGCCGGCACACACAGATGTTTCCTCGTCATCTCGGGGCCAATTCTAAGAGCCAGCGCATACAAAGCATCTAACAGCTTCCTAGTGAGTGCGCAGCGCGCGGCCGCCCCGCTCGGGTACGAGGAGCGACTGGTACAAGCCAGGCGGAGAGCCGGCTGAAGGATAGACTTCAGAAATGTATCCTAAAAAAAGTCAAAAATTAAACATAAGCACGTGTTTATTTTGTATGGTACCCTTTTTATAGAGTTATAGGGGTCCTTGTTTCGAGTGAAACCAGTGGCCACGCTGGCCTTATTCAGATGTCACAGTCACAGTCCTTACTACCGCTATCAAGGGGAGTGGGGGTTTTAATTGCCCAATCCTGGAGTGTAGCGCCACAAATACGAGAAATTATATAGTACATAAATAAATATAATGTGGGTTCGAATCCCACCGGGACCACAAGTTTATAATTTTCTGTAAGCATATTTTCCCCACGTCTGGTAACTTCGGGCATTCAGCGGGTGGGAGGAATATCTAAATTCCGACCGGGTAACGAACCACCGTTCATAGATGGAAAAACCATGAAGTGCACATTACGCGTTTCGGTTTCAGTTTATGCATTTCCGAATGCTCGAAGTAAAAGTGAGATCGACAGCGCATCATTAACTGATGTTCTGTGGCTGAGGTATCACCTACAATCAAGTGAACCTCATGCTCGTCTGTCGATATCTGACATATTTTTTTTTTTACAATTACCAACCTGCAGTTGCTCCATGACCTTAACGTCAGCCATGAAGGGCAGCAGATACTTGACGAGCTGCAAGCACGCGACCACGCCTCCCTCGAGCGGCGTGGACAGGCGTCTCCGGCACGAGGCTATCAGCTCGCCCATGTGCGGCAGGTATTGGAATATGATCAGCTGTTCGCCGTACATTGCTAAACATTTAAAAATGCATTTTGTACGCGTGTACCACCAAAATTAAATGAAACAGAAAGCATATTTTCATTGAAGACTAAATAAAATAAATAATAATAATAATAAACTTTACTTAAGTATTAGTAAAGACATCACAGAACAAGGAATAAGTGATAATAATTGGATTCAAAAGCTACGTACCTAAAAAGCTATTAAAAAGATCGTTTAATTAAATTCTAACTACTAAATGGTAAAAATTATTTCAGCGCTTTTTTACAGTATATATTCAACTAGCTCTATTTAATGTACAGTCACATATAGCTTAAGTAATTTCATAAGAGAAACTTACCAACTATAGAAGTAAGGCATTTTATAACCTTAATCGCGTTTTTGTCTCCAAACACTGCGCTGTTAACTATCGATATCTCATCGAACTCGTCTTTGTCCTCCATTTCGCACGACGCCAAGTTTTCCTTCCCAATATAGCACAAGGTGAGCATTTTCAAAAGATTTCTAGTTATGTATCTACATGTCAAAACCGGTCCGAGTCTATGAGAAAGCCAGATCAAACTTTCAGAACTCATATCAGATATTTTATATGAATCATTGTATTCCTTTTCGTCATCGGTAATAGTTTTCACAGTTGGAATCTGGTTTTCAGTTATATTAAGTACTTCATTTCTACTTTCCATATTAACAGAATTGCTTTCATTCTCCACAAACTGCAAATAACTGGTGAACATAGGTTTAGGCAATTCTCTTGATGGAGAAATTCCTTTACGTATTTCTGGAACAGTGTCTCTATTTACCTCTTTGAAGTGGTCACTGTTCTTTGCTATTGTTATATTGGATGTAAAGAAACGGGAATTTCCCGGAGATATCTGATCAGAGGACGGTGAAGGAGTTTGCAACATATTTTCCTTGACTGCTGTATTAGAATCAACGGAGCCCGTCGGAGATTTACTTCGACTGCTACAGCTCTGATTCCTTTCCTTATCATTCTCGAAATGAAACAGGTCATTTTCACTTCTGTTATCTATATCTCTTTCTTTTAACGCTTCGCTTACTTCAGACATAGCTTTTTCGATGTTTGGTGTTACAACTTGTTCGGAACCACAAGACGTGTCAGGAGAGAAAATGTCAGAAGTAGTGGTTAAAACGTTCTTGACACTATCATCGGAGTATCTAGGTTTCTTATTTGCCATAGAACGACTGTGGCAGGAATGCCCTAAAGCGCCGCTTTGGTACGATACATCTTTGTAACCTCCCACAGCTTCTACTAAATGCTGCGTGAAATTATCCAAGAAGCACTGGAGACCAAGTCTGACCATTAATTGGAGCAGAAAGATATTATGGTAGAGCTTTATAAATTTCTGTTTGCTAGCCAAAATGGCGGACGACGTCGCGTCATTTTCTGTGAACTTTTCTGATTTCTCATAAACAAAATCGTCATCTTCGTAGAGATTTAAAATATATTTTAGTAGTTTATTTCTAGTTTCGGCGGGACCGAGTGCTTTACCTATTGTATCGAACAAATGCCAAGCTGCCAATACGGACGTATCTTTATTTTCCAATAAGTGTACGTAATGCTGTAAAAAAATGTCTAAAGCATCAAAATCGTTATATCCGGTAAATAAATTGAGAAGAACACCTAAATGTGTGATGCACGCCTGAATTTTTCCTTCCGCAATTTTTTGAGCGAAGTATAATTTCGTTTTATCGACGTTCTGATAGTTTTCACATTGCACGCCGTCGCATTCGTATGTATATAGAATGTTCAACTCATTACTAGTGAGTTCGTATTCATGTAAAGTACTCAAAAGGCTATGTAATATTATGAAACTTTGTGGAAACGGTATTAAATGCTGCATTAACAACGGTTGAAGTAACTGAGTTGAAGTTGGCGAGGGTAACCCTTTATCTGTTACTGTAATTTTTTTCAGAGGCTCTTCTTTTGGTTGCAATTCTTGTTTGAAAGAAAGAGTGGGTGGTTGCACGTTTAATAACAAGGAGGCTATATAACTAACACACTTCGGAATAGAATGGAAATTGAATTTCAAAACAGTCCGGCAACTGTTGTATCTTTCGGCAAAGTTATCATTATTTAATCGTAACGGACGTATGTAGTTATGAAGGAATATTTCCACTATCAGGCACCCGACAACGAGCATATCTTGACGTCGACTTTCCGTCACAAACTGTTTATAGACCGTCGCATCTGTGGTGTAACGCGTATTAAACATCCTATTCTTCCTTTCTTTCAGAACACTTTCTAGCTGAGAGTCTTGGCTCATTTTCTTCAGAAACCCTTGGTCATAAGAAGCTAAAAACATGTGATTAGTGAACGCGTTTTCATCGGTGTCCTTTGGTGTGAAATGTGCCGTTTTATCTTGTAACGGACACGAGTCTAGCGCGGGATTATTGTCCTTACTTTTCTCTTTATCTTCCGATTTGCTGAAGAAACACTTAGTGCGAAAGTTTTCGAGGGTTTCTAAAGCTTGTATGGAAGCAGCAGGATTGAATTCTTTGGGAAGATAGATGACTCCCTGGCCGTATTCGGAGCGTTGTACTTTGTAATGCCGCGAATGCGAGGATGCTCTGTTTTCATTCAGCGATGCCTCTTCATCTTGGCCTTTGGTAAGGGACCGCGCTCGGGAGGAGCTCTTCTGTCGGCGCATGCGGTGCGCTGGGACCGTCAGTCGGGATATATGCTGCGGAAGGCTACTGGACTCGTCCTCTTCATCAGATATATCGTCTGAACTATCACGGACGGATTTTTCTGAAATATAAAATATTTTTTTAAGCCAGGGATACACTAGGGGACACATGTCCTGCGACACGTGTCGCCAGGCGGCCAGCGACGTCGGGTGAAGTGGTGCGACGTAGCCGAACTTCGCTCGACATGTCTGGCAACATCGCGCGACGTGTCGCCAAGATATGTCAAGTGAAATCACCCGGCTTCACTTGACATGTCGTGAGACGTGGGAATTTGTCCCCTAGTTTAATCATCCCTGGCTTTAACATATAATATGATTATATTATGTTGTTTTAAAACCTATGCGGGGTTGTTATTCGAAAAAATTGTGTTATTGATTTGACTAATTAAGACGAATATAATCTTATCGGTAATGTTATACTAATTTCTTAGACATGTGATGTGAACAGGAAAAGGCTTTGTTTTTCCAAAATTAATTGACAATAAATTAAAAGTATTAAAAATATTAGACAAATATTTAAGTTTATAATTATATTTTTTTTCTTGAAAGCAGGTAAACATAAGAATTAGTATTTTCGAAAAAAAATCCCTTTTATAAAGGGGAATCCACATACAACCAACACTATAAGAGATGAACGAACGAAAGAATCGCCAGTTAAATAAAAGTATTTCCAGCCTTTTGAAACTTATATCCATGCTTTCTTAAAGGTCTCAAAGCCCAAAATACCCACTGGCATCTCTAGTCGTGGTCCATCGCAATCTTGGCGGGGCCGGGGGCGGAGCCCTAAGCTTCCGCGGCGGGTGTGGCGCCGTCAACAACTGCACGGCAGTCCCGCGGCGCGTGCGCATGTGTCTATCCACTAAAGACAGACATACATTCTTCGCTTTTACTGATGCTTGCCCGGACAGTCTACAAAAAAGTATTATATAAATAAAATAATCCTTTTCGCTTGTCTCAACTATAAATCATATATTATTTTTTACTAGTGGACCCCGCAGACGTTGTTCTGCCACAATTTTGGCTTCGAAATTGTATAATTGCTTAGACAACAGTGAGTGATTAATTAAATATGAACTTTATTGAATAGCATTAAAGTTCAAATTGACTCTAGAAAACGTTTGTATGGGAAATAGAAAAGGGCTGTTTTTAGGGTTTTCCCGGAAATTATTCGATTTTTTCTCGCCTTTTAAACCTTCCCTAGACCTCCACGAACATTTCAAGACTAAAATAAGATAAATCCGTTCAGCCGTTCTCGAGTTTTAGTGAGACTAACGAACAGCAATTCATTTTTATATATATAGATATAGAAGATTACTACATAAAATTAATAAGATGTTTGGTTTTAACCTTTAGAGCTCTAGCACATTTTCGCAGCGGAACTAGTGAAGCGTAGTCTTGTGAGAAGAATACACATGTTTGTGTGGATATTTTTAATTTTATTTACAGAACCTGTGCACGTTTTAACTAAAGATAATAATTGTCAATGCCGACAATACCGCAGCATCTTAGGAGCAATCATGCTCCAAATATTTGGCTCCGCAGCGTAGCCTACGGAGCTGCGGAACAAATGGCGGATGGTACCGTAGCGGAGCCAACGGAGGATAAAGGTTAATAAACAATATTTATACACGCTTGTAATTCGCAATGTAGTCTAAGTTTTTTTAATAAATTCGGTCAAAATTGCCATAAATATATTACACATTACTATTATCGACATAATACATATTAAATAGACATCACCAAATAACATAGATGTACATAGAAGAACAGGCCTTCAAGGCGTGCTTGGCACAGTTTTTTTGGGGTAGTTCTCACCCCAGCCACCGCGGCGCTGCTAGTATCCGTGTGAACTTTGACGCTGGAGTCATAGCGCGTACTCTCTCGCACCCAGCCGCTTTTAGACCGTTATTGCGGTTCGCTCGTAAGAGCGAGCGAGACAACGCGAGGGGAGGAGTCAGCGGACTGCTTAGATGTGTGTGTCACACCGATACATTGCCGCGCGCTCTACAGGTCAAAAATAGAACTAGAATAAACAAAAATAGAAGTTTGTATGGGCCTGTTCTTCTATGTACATCTATTTTTTTTTGACATTACTGACTTGTAACCGAAGGTAATATCGATCCAATGATGAAGATTCTCGGACACGTGCGAACTCTCCAGAGCTTCCCTGTGTTTCGTTATGAAGTCTTCGACACACGTTGCCCACGTAGGTATTCCTAGATCCTGCAACAAATAAGACAATTCTAAGTTTATTACCCAAATATTAAAATGTATACACAATTTGACAAGAACTTCAAGTTGTTGAATTATTCCCAGAGGCATTTCCTACAGTGGAACGACATAGTTATAAATAATTGACCTAATTTTACATCGTTTATTGCAATAATAAGCTGATATGCTGCAATTAGCGGCCTGTTACAATACTTTTATAAAACTTTGCCACATTAAACGTGACCTTATACGATAAACTATATTGTATACAAACAGCACAAGTATCGAATAACGAAATAAGATATTCGTTTTGTCGCTAGACAAACTGATATTAAGGCTACAAGCATAAAATAAACAATAAACAGGTGTACCCGGATTAAAAAAAAATAAAAAAAAACACTCAAGAGTGTTTACAAAATTTACGTGTTTACAAAAAAATGGCATTTTTTTTTAAGTCGCATTGACGTAACGATTGTCTTAATATACTTTCATTTATAATATACTAGCTACCTGCCCCGGCTTGGCACGGGTGGTGTACCTTATGAAATAAATGTTTTTTCAAAATCTTGAACTCATTCAAGATCTCCTCCACTGTCTTTTATCTCACTTTTCAAAGTAAGAGACTTTAAAAACTTTTCGTACGATTTTTTAATTTTATTTTATATAAACCTTCTCCTGACAATAACAAACACTACAAAGCGTTATTCAATTTGGTGCAGTCGTTCGGCAAATATGTGCGTACATTCATTTCTGTGATTCATTTTGTTTTTATGTAGATTACTAGTAACACGCCCTGGCTTCGCACGGGTGCAATGTAGATGTACTATTCACAAAAAAACACAGTTACTTGCTGATAATGTAGCTTTCTATTGGTGAAATAATGTTTAAAATCGGTCCAATATTTATTGTGATAAATCGTAACAAACAAACAAATCCTTCCTTTGTATAATATTAGTATAGATGTACTAAAATTATTTATTTACATCATCTATTTGTTAGTATCTCTGTAGCCTGTGTATTCCCAAAATACTTAAGTAAATAAACTAATTTTACTTATTACAACTCATTAACTTATCAAGTTTGAACAAATAACTAATGTACAAAGGGTAAACCACAGAAAGAAAGAAAATAAAGGCAGACCTTGTATTTGACCGTTCAGATAATAATATACACAAATGACAAGAGATGAGAGAGTTCAATGACATTAAATAATTAAAGATACTTTCAAGGTCTGTTCCTTAAAACACAATTATGTCTATATAACTTGGTGTATCTATTAAAGACAAAAACTGTAGGCATTTTAGCTCAATTCGACGCCAGCAATTTATACTACGCTAACTTGAATAAGTATATTTTACACCAGAAGATTTCAAAGAAAAATTGTGATAACTTATAAATTATTTTAGATAATTCAAAAGTTATAGGTATATAAACTATAAATTAAGCTATATTGTGATTACTTTTAAATTATTTATGATAATTAAATCTAGTAGTAATCATAATTTTGTCTTTGAAATCTTCTGGCGTAAAATATACTTTTTCAAGTTAGCGTAGTATTAATTGTTGGTGTCGATTTGCAATAGGTATATTATGTTCCTTTTCGCAAAGAAAATTGTTAAAAATCGGGGTCATTCCTGACGGATTCGAACCTGTAGGTCTATTACGAAAATCGAACGCAATGAACGGATCGAAACGAAAGAACAAACAACTTCGTATTTTAACTTATTAAGAAAACATTTTTATTTCTATTTACGATTATTCTTACAATCATAGTAATATCAAACGAAAGACATAATGTCTTATTGCGAAAGACGTGTCGTTCATCGGATTCATAATAGTAAAATGTACGATCCGTCAGCCGAAACTTCGTATTTTGTTTTGGTAATAGGCCTCCTGTTTACTCTTCGTAATGCAAGGCTACCCAAGCCCAACGCCCAACACACATTTTAAGTCTTGTCAACCTAATATCACTAACCAGATGAAATAGGAGTCAATTGTTCTTTAAATTTAAAAAAAAACTAGATTTAGTGTATTAGTTTATCGATCTTTGATTTTAAAAACGGTGTTTTTGAACTACTGGTCGATTTCTTTAACTAGTAAATAATTGTAATTAATACTACATAGAAAAAATTGATCCACCGGCAAATCTTCATGTATGCTCTTGAACACAGTGGGATCGGTATAAAACTCTGGTATGCACTCGTCTGGCGTCCATTCTTGCATCCTTTGTATTGATGCTGGATACTCAGCTGGTACCCATTTGTTACGGACGTATCTACATAATGTTTCTTTGGGAGTCCTGAAATATAGAATGATTAGGTTTCAAGTTAGGTAACTCAAAAATATTTTCTTTTTTCCTTCTCTGTTTATATCTATTTTTTCTTTTATACAAGGAATTCTTAATTGTCCATAACAAGAGAGATATTTTTTTTATGTCAGATATCGACAGACGAGCATGAGGTTCACTTGATGGTAGGGATACCTCAGCCACAGAACATCAGTCAATGATGCGCTGTCGGCCTAATTTTTACTTCGAGTTTTCGAGCTTAGAGCCAGTGGCGGCGTAAGACCTATATTTTATGTGGGCAAGATTCATTTTGCGGGGCCCTCTGCCAGGGCAAAAAAATAATTTTGGCGCGTTCGCGGCTTTTAAGTTATGCATAAATTTTTGAATCAACTGGAACTTTTAAAACCTCTACCAGTTCTTTACTGATTTTAAATAAATCAAATAAAGTCTGAGTCCTTTGAATTCAAACAATACCATACAAATTCATTGAACAATAGTAAATTTATTGTACAATACATCAATACTCATGACACTTGTTCGGACCATGTATAGGTATAACTTTCAAATATTGACATAGACATAATTTATACATATATATTGATTATAAATAGATTTCTTTAAAGTAAATAGCTTATTATAATCGGTTTTGACTCTGATATATTGCTAAACTTTTTTACAAAACGGCTTATGAAAGAAAAAAAAAAGTAAACAGTAAGCTCATCTGTAAGAAAGTGTAGTTTGGATCTGTGGCAGTTTTGAATTGAAGCAGCTATATAATAACAGTATGTTATTTTACCTTCTAGCAAGATACACATAACATGTGATATCAGAAAGAGGATCAGTAACATGGTGTGGGATTTGACCGTTGCAGCCAATTACATCATATGTCATGTCCAACTGTCTATCACCTTTGTTCAACCTGTACTTTGACTTACTTAGGTCCCTCCAATTGTGACCTGTACAAAGTAAACTTCCATATAACTTTATATAAAACTACATTTAAAGTTACACTAAGTTGAAGGTAAGAATTATCAGACAAATAACTGCTCATATAAGTCTTACAAGAATAACACAAAATTAACATGGTACTAGTATATGAATTCTTACTTAAAAAGTTTCTAAAATGGGCTAATTGCATATGTATAAGTATATTACTTATTAATTAGGAATGCAAAATTTTAAATGTTAAAAATATGTAACAAATATTTCAATTAGTTCCAATTAAAACCATAGAGGATAGATTATAACAAAATTATTTTCATATGCAAAATGTTTGCCAGCTGTTTCATTATAAAATTAAACTTACCACATCTAGAGGCAAAATCAGTAACCCAAGGTACCATAAAGTGTGCTTGAGGGTCTTTAGCTGATCTTCCAGCCAGAACATTTAAATGTAACAAATAATCTAAATTAGATATCTGTCCTCTCACCCACAACATACACAACTTCTCCAACTGTACTGCATCATTACGCCAGCACCATTCCTCATTACTTTTCTGACTATTTACAACTGGCCCTTGACCTGAACTCTGTTTATTCCGATTTTGTTCACAAATCAGGGATGGATTCAAACAATGCACATTATTTGTTATTGGAGGCACTACTTGCAACCATAAATCATCAGTTAAAAATATATTGCTGAGCTCCAAAGCACCTAAACACAACCCTCTATCACTCATTGCTTTTGATACATTTAATAACTGGTATACAACAAACAGTCCTCTTGCGTAAGTCTTGTCTATTAAATGTGGACTAAAATTCAGACAGTCTAATAGACTATTCTCATAGTGACTTCTATATACAATAAAGAAGTTACTGTCAGTTTCCAGCGCAAACATTGCAGCCAACAAATTATTGTGAGTGTCATAATTTTTGGTTACAGGTTTGTTAAGCTCTTTGTATTCAAATTTTCCAGTTCCATCAGGCCTTAGTTTGATGATGTTGCATCCATAGAGCCTTATTATAGTTTCAGAGAGTAACTGGTCATGTTCCAATAAATTAACTATGGTGGTCTCTTTATTTCCCTCAGTATTTTGGGTGTACTTCTTATATGACTCTTTCCATAAATTTCTTTGATTGTTTTGTGACACATATTGGAGTAATTGCGAAAATGTTAGAGGAGAATCAATACCTTCAGTGAGTTTATATCTTGGCAGAGGTAAAACTTTCGATACCTTTTTACTTATTACCTAAAATAAAACAATATTTATTATAAAAATTATTTACTATAATTTTTTATACTTTGGGTGGAACTGGCTATATATGCCAGATTCATAAATATTTACCTTTATAAAGATCTTTTTCAACGGATACGGAACACTTTCACCAGGTTGTAATGTAAAATCTATATTATTTACAGAGTTATCCACATCCAAATTTTTGAGCCACTTTTTTAACCATGTATTGTGAACGACAACGGCAAATAACGTCGGTGAGGATGTGGTATATATGTTTTTACGACTTAACTTTAATTCATTAACGATATAATCCATTTCGAAATTTTAATACTTTGTTTTTTGTTTTGTTTTCTAAGCGATTTTTATCAAATGGATACAAATTGACAACTTCACATTTTGATATTTCAAAGACAACTGATATTTGACTTAGATGATGACAGACGTGAAATAAATAAACGCACATATCACAGACTAAAAGATAGGAAATAGGATTATGTACATCAGTGTAGAGTATTATCTATGGCCGTAGACAGACGGTATAATAAATCTTAAGGTGCGATTCCACCAAAATAGTGTGCAGAACAATTTGCTTACAAACATTTTGTGCGCAATCCAGCGGTGCACGTACTAAGCTGCTTAACGCCTTTGGCTTGTCTACTCTCCACCGGTTTAGTTGTGAATAACTTTTGTGCGCGTACAGTGCAGCATACACAGTGTGCACGAACAAGTTATTTCTGCTAAAATAATCTTCTCATTACTTCAGACGAGTCACAATTATGAGCCAAATCTTGAGTTACAATCGAGTTTTAAATTTCTATCTTATATAGTCAATCGGATTAGAATCCCATAGTTTCGATCTAATGAATAAATTTTATAATTCATCCAATCCATCTTTATAAAGTGCGCGGACAAATAAACATGTTCTCTCCCGCGACGGCGGAAGAAAGATTGAGTTCGCGTACAAAACGTGCGTACGTGTCAACCGGAGTCCACTAATCACAAGTGTGCGCGCACATAAATACACAGTTGTGCGGGAATATTACTAGAATGTTCGCGACTCTGTTACTGTTTGTTTGATCCGATCGAAGCAAAAATTTGTGACGCACGCTGTGCCGCACAGTTCAGTAGACTGGTGGAATCACGCCTTTAGATTATAGAAACCTAATATAATATGTAGATAAAGTCATATAACCATAGAGTAAGGTAACTATATAGGGAACAAACTTTTATCAATTTAATAGCAAAATTACAACATACATTTTTTGATGAAATAGACTAAAACACAATTTATTCTTTGTTCTTAACAACATTGTCCGGTGTTTTGGTTTGTCGAAGTATCAAAATATTGCTCATAATTATTTACGATGTTTTAACTCTTCATTAAATTTATTCACTAACAATTTAAATTATTTTGAGAGCAACATAATTAGAGTAAAATCTGATTGGACATAACTAGATTCATGTCTAAAAGCAGTCTTGGAAATTGGAATACGGGCGTAGGACTCCTAGGGATAGATCAATACATTTATTGTATCTCTAATAATTAATTAGTCTGTATACTTCTTTCTTGAATTATATTAAAATTGTACCAGTAGTCAGGGCTGCCAGATAGTACAATTGGATACAAAAAGTGTATAATTCGGTTATCTTATGTATCCAGTTTGTATAACAGATTGTCTCGTATAATTGGATACAAAAATAAAAATCCAAACGTGAAGTAAATTTTGTGAGAGTTTAAATATCGATTATTTGAGATAACGATAGGCGCTTGTCGCTAGCGTGGCTAGCTGACTGGTGTTGGATACAATTTTGATATAAAATGAGATTCATCTCTTAAAATTTATAACAATCTACAAAAATAAATAAAAAATTTTTTCTTCATATTTTAGGTAAGTCAAAGTGACTAAAAATAAATACTTGTATTTTTTACAGACTATTTTTTAACAATTTTGTCGCTTTGTATAATAATATTTGATTTTGTATAATTTCAGTGAACGAATGGTATAAAATAAGTTGGCTCTACTGGCAGCCCTGCCAGTAGTTTTTGCGTGATATCCAATCATAAGGGTCTTTGCATAGCCAGTATAGTATGACAGGGAATATGAAAACAAACTTGATAATTAAATACTAACATTATATTTTAAAAAATACATATAGAAAAATGTTTTAAACTTTAATATAAGAATATAATGTTTTGTACAAAGGAATGTATCTTTTTGATGATTAAATTGCATGCATGTAAAATCTATGTAAAATACTACTTAAATTAATTGTTATAATATAATATTAGGAACTGTTGTCAATATTTTTTTTATATATTATTTTAACATCAATGACAAATAGTATATTTTAAGGCACAATGTTTTATCATAAAAACCAAAGATTCGAAAAATGAAAAAGATTATTATAATGTATTTTATTTTATGCAACAATTATTTTTATTTTTTAAATTACACTGTGAGTTTTACCTTTGAACCAACGATATGCTCATTATTTAAAGTATCAATTATATCAATATAACCAATAATACTAGATTTCATTCTAATGCAGATAACAGGTCAGAGAATAGAAAAAATAGGTTTTTCTTTCTTAAACATATAACTAACAAGCAATCCTCATTGTTCACATCGAAATGAGGTTAAGGTTATCAATCAACAAATTACTCGAGTTTACCAGAAATTCTTTTCATGTAGCATCTCCACAGAGTATCCTTGTACAAAACAGCCTGAGTCTCTGGATTCTTAGATGAAACTATACCTCTACCAACAACTATGACATCAGCACCATTATCTAATATAACTTTTTCAGGAGTATTATAAACCTGGCCCAAGTTATCCTTGGAGGTTTCAAGCTGGACTCCAGGTGTCAACTGTATGAATCCTGGATCTTTGAAGGTGTCTTTATTCTGACACACAAATCCTGTGATTAGTTCAGGATACTTCTCTGCCATTTTTACTGTTTCTTGTGTATACTGTGGAGTGATGAGATTCCCCTGGAATTAAATAAAATATGTTTATATAAAAACACTCTTGAATATTTACTGCTTTTTATACTAAAATCACTCAAACTACTGTAAATTTATATTGAGGCAATAGTTATTATTATTTTCTCCAATAAATATATATAGCAGAAACACTATTCAACATTAGATTGTTATATTATGTCCTTTTAATCAAACCAAATCCATCAAATTTATAATATTTGGTCAGATTTTTATCTCAATATAAAACCTCATTCTTTCCATAACAATAATATATAAATACTGTAACTTAAAAATAATCACCTCACAACTCATTTCTGCAAGCAGAAAAACTCCTTTATCATTGCTAGCTGAACTATTAAGAGCTTTTAATATTCCTTCACCAGGTAACGAGTGGGATGTCACACAGTTCGCCCAGTCTCTCACATGATATAATCCCCCAGAGTACTGCAATGCCACAGTGTTACCGATGTCTGCATATTTTCTATCCTCCAAAATCAAAAAGTTGAACTTCTTTGCCAACTGCTTCAAGGATGTAACAAAGTCGTTTGTGAAGTCCTCGATAATGTCCACATGAGTCTTAACTAAGCAAATGTGATCCCCAACTTTTTCAAGGAGATCCAGAATTTTCGTTGATGATGTAAGGTCAACAGATAAACAAAGGTTTGTTTTTTTTATAGCCATTATATTGAAGAGTTGTTTTGCAATAGTATTTGAAGACAATTCAGCTCGCTTTTCATATGGCAATAATGTTCTATCGAGAGGTTGCACTGAAAATAAATTTTTGGTCATATAGTGATATGGTTTCTAAATAATATATTTGAATTACTGATGATAATAATCATGCTATAATTTATACTAATACTGTAAAGCATAAAGATTTGTTTGTTTGAGAGGATTTACCTCACAAACTACTCAATTGATTTTAAAAATTATTTCACCATTAGAAAGCTACATCTTCACCGAGTAATTGTGTGAAGTGAATTCCCGAGTCCCCTAGTCAGGCAGGGGCAGACCCATTTCTATGTCTGTTCCACTTATCATTTTTCTTTACAGGCAAGTAGTTAATCAGCCTTCCATGCCCTGCCTGACCGAAACAATTTTTAAAAAATCTTATTTCCCTGGAACCCAGGACTTCCAGGGAATTATATTGGTATCTATGATCATTTTTCTTTACAGTAGATCTAATCTTCTGTGCACTGTTCAAAATCTTTTTTGTTGATCTTGTTTTTCTGGGATTTGAATTTGAATCTGGGACCTCAACGGTGCTAAGCTACAGAAGCAGTTCACTTAAAATGAAGACATTTTTTAAAAATATATTATATATTTTATTATATTGGTACAACAATTTAACTAACCTGATGAAGGAGCTTTTACATTTTGTAAATAGTTCTTAACTTCTTCAGCTGTCTGTTCGTTTATCTTTTTATTTTGCAAAAGTATTTCTATCAGTTTAGTCATTGTTAACAATGCCTTCATCTTGACATTGTTTGCTTCCAAGTTTTGTCTTCCTCCTTGTTCCCGATCTAAAATGATGACAGCTTCTGCTGCTTTTAGACCTTCTTTCCGCAAATCATTTACAGTCTCCATAACACTTGAACCCGATGTAACTACATCTTCAATGATCAAACACCTATCTCCTACTTCGTAATGACCTTCAATAACTTTTTTCGTACCATATGATTTGGCTTCTTTACGTCGCATTAACATAGACTTCTTAGCTTTAACACTTAGCAAAGTTGCAATAGGTAAGGCAGTGTAAGGAACACCACACACATGGTCGTATTCAATGTTTATTACTGCAAAATCGTACAGAAGAGTCGTTATTAATTCCTGAAAATAAAACATTTAAACGTATGTATCTCAAGTCAAATAATTATTTCGATTATGGTGTTTGTTAAAATTTTAAACTTACCATAACCTCTGGATAACTTACAATGACTCTCAGGTCAAAGTAAACCGGCGTTTTAATACCACTTTTTGTCATAAATTCGCCAAACTTTACAGCATCTATGTTAAACAGGCTGAGGGCCAATTCATTAATCTTTTTTTCATAATCCATAATTAAGTAATAGATAAATATTGTATTTCTTTGCAAATTTTACCGTAATGAAAGTGTATTATATTTATAATCAATTATCAAAAAAGTGGTATTCAATAACCTCAAAGTTCAAAGCCTTTAAAAGTTTTTGTTTTTAGTATGCTGTATGACAGTATGTAGTAATTCCTTACAAATGACAATTAGTAAATGTCAAATATCAATGACATGATATTTTCGTTCCCTTTCATTCAATAGGTACCTACTTTGAATCTTTCTTGTCAAATTCAAAATACAATCATATAAATATTATCCTCAGATTAAGTACCTACCTAACGAATCGAATAATTTTTAAACTATTTATTTAAGACTTTGATACTCAAGAGTACACACACTCCAAAGGTATATATATAAGAAAATAAAACTGAGTTTCTATTATAAAAAAAATATATCTGTCTTTGCAATTAATTTAATCAACTCTCGTGTAACTTAATTCGAGAGTGATTTAAAACTGAAATCTTTATTTCTTACGTGCATTCTAATATGTACATCCCAACACTATACATATTATTCTATATAATATAACATAATAACTAGATTTGAAAAAATAATAGTGAAATTAAGTAATAGTAAAGTACAGTTAGAAAAAAAGAAAAATCTAAAAAAAATGCTTTATTCTAGGTCCATGATTCATTCATCATTCGTAAATCCTACATTCAACTTTTCGTTCCCTCTGAATTTCGATATCCGCACGGTTGACGGTATGCTATTCGGCATTCGCATTCGTCATTCGGCATTCGCTGTCTTTTAGTGACGGTGACAGCGGTTTATTGTGTAATGTGTAGAATTTTTCATGTTTATTTCTGGTTTTTATAAATCGTATTTTTAGTAAAAAGTTTTCTTAGTGCTATCTATACTTTAATTTTATAGTTTTTAATTGACTAGCCTATTTTAAAGATACAATTAAGTTGTGATACTCTTTTATCAACTTGTGAATTCGTATATTATGGTGAAGTTAAAAAGTGTAATTTAGTCATTAAAAAGCTTATAAATACGTGTGAAACTCATGATATCGTCGATATTGCAGTCAGTTTTATTCGTGACTCAGGTAGCTGAATTTGAGTCGATGTAGGGTAAAATATAGCCCACCCTCCTAAATCGGTTAAGTGGGGTCCCCCGCCTCGGTAGGGGCAAAGTGGCAGACATCTGACAAAGGGTGGTCTCCCTATCCGGAGGGGAGCTCGGGCCTTGGGCCGTGGGCGACAACTGTTGGTAGGGGAAGGGATTACTTTTTCGAGTTCCGTTTTTTCGCCCCTACTTTCTAACGGATGTCGTGTGCGATAAGTTTACGTTGTGCTGCAAACTGTGAACTTTCTAAGTGCCTGTTTAAACAATGGATTTAAGTGGAGAAGGTAGTTTTTTATGTTTTAATTATTGTTAGCAATTATTTCTTTTTATTTTTCCCTCGAAATATTTATTTTATGAAAATCATTTATTTCTGTATATACACTCTGACAGTTCAAGGATAAACAAACACACATAATTAAAAAAAACCCACATAACACAAATCTCATATAGGTAACATAATAATATTTTTAGTAGAAGATGCATCCTCTATGGAGTTGATGTTAAAACGGAGTCTCTTATCCAGAAGTAAATTGGCCACAATCAGTAAGGACTTGGATGGTGTGACTCAGTACATTTGCATTGAATGTCATGCACAGTATGAAGATAAGGAAGAGTTGGAAGTCCATTTGTGTTCTCACTTCAAAGAATATAGATTCCTTTGTGGCATTTGTGGGACTGGGTAAGAATTATTCAGTGATAGTGTAAAAATCATGCTTGTTAGTGAATTTAATTTTTGTATTTATTTTATTATTATTAGTTTGTTATTGTTCAAGATTTTGTCTATAATGCCTACAATCTATTTTGTATTGCAAAAAAGTTTTTTTATTCTGTAAATATGTTTTTTAAAAGCATAATTATGAGAATAATACAACTTTTCAATTAAAATATTCAAAAGTAAACTTTTACTTTTAGACTTAAACGGAGAGAACATTTAGATAGACACTTGCAAGGACACATGGAAGTCAGACCACATACATGTGATGAGTGCGGGAAGGCGTTTAAGCGGAAAGAGCATCTTAATATACACAAATCAATTCATAAAGGTGTAAAGACACTTCAGTGCTCTTTATGTAGTAAATGTGAGTCTGGATTTTTAGCTATTTCATCATTTATGCGGTGTGAGGATGGTAAATTCCCCATACAAACATAATATCAACATTCTTTGTAGTTTGGGAATCTTTCTAAAATATTGTATGGTATATTTATGGTTTCCAAATTAGTCAATATTATATTTTTTTCAAAATCCCAAAAAAGAAATGGAAGTTATTGCTTTTTACATACTTATATATGTAAAAAATACATTTTCTTAATACTTTGTATTAAAAATATTTTCAAGTTACAGAAAATCAATTAAACATTGGAAAGTTATGTTTTCTATCATAATTTTTGTTATTCACATTTTTGGCCTACATTAGTCAACAAAGAGCAATATCTCAATTAATTTTTTAACTCATGGAGCTCTATTCTCAAATCTAGAATAATATTTGGCTTAATGATCCTTTATTTAGCAATCCCATTCTATAATATATAAATGTAAAAGAAATATATAAAGTTTTTTATGTGTCCCAAGAGATGATATAATTAAAACATATTATTTCCCTATCAGGTTTTTATCGCAAGGATCACCTACAAAAACACATTCAGACACATAATAAACACTTTTTGGAACAGAATATTATACCAATGAGTGACCAGGAGCTAAGTATTAAGGAGGAGGTGGATTTTGAAGATGTGAAACCAATAATTACTGATGTAGTTGGGAATATGACAGACCCTGATGTATCTATGGAGGTAAGTTGTAGTTGTAATAAACCATTTTCCTTACATAATCATACAGGTTTGAGTTGTATCTTTATCCTTGCTTATGCTAGTGTATTTACTGGGCTTACAATTTACTAGTATTTTTCTTGTGATGATTTAATAATGTTGAGGAAGGTCTTATATTTGCAATTAGTTTTTTGTTTTTTTTTATGATTTACAAAAGGCCATACATTTAACTAATGATCTGCATTTGATATTGGTGTATGTATGTATTATAAATTTAATAGATTCTTTAAAATAGTCATAATTTGGTAAGACTTAATACAAATGCAATGATAAAACTGGAACAGGACCCCCTGTTGAGACATCACCTGCTCAATATGGAAGGCATGGGGGATATTATAAAGAGCGGTGAGCTCTAGGTAGGGCAATCAAACAGCATGTTATAATTTTATAACCAGAAAACATGTTTCTACATTTTATCTTTTTTTTTGTTACTTTATTTTGCTTAGGGTTTCTTAAGTTCAATGAAAAATCTTTAAGTCTATTATGACAAATACGAAAATATCCTTTTCCTAATTTTGAAATTCATCATTATAAAGTTGGTCATGAAAAATTTAATATTCTAAAAATGCGTAATATTTTTCGCAAAAATTTTTTCTTCGGAACCTCGAACTGAATGGATTTTCATTCGGTTTTCGCCAATAGATAGAGTGATAATAAACCTTTTAGGTATATAATTTGTCAAGGTTTTGTATAGGTAAATTGGTTGAAATATAACGATAATTGTTGGAACTGCCGGAATAAGTCAAGCCGCCTGGGAGCTTTCATCGAAAACGCTGTCTAATCCCTTTGAGATATAACAAAACAATGTATGGTGGGGTATTCCTCTTTTATAGATCTACAAAAAAGTCCGCGATGGCATATATTTTTCTTTTAAGGATAGCTTACTATACCAATTCTATTTTCTAAAAATCTGGTCACGTACAAAGCGGTAATTGGAAAGCTATTTAGTCGGATACAGTATTAATCCTTATTAACTTAAATACGTTACTTAGCTTGAACATTTAATGCTCATTATCATAATTTTTTTCCCTATAATTTAAATGAATATCTTAGGAGTTATCGCAAAAAATTAACGCCTGCGAATTTGTCCCAAACAATATATGTAGGCATAGGCAGGTAATCTGCTCTACCCATGCGAAGCCGGGGTGGGTCGCTAGTTATTAATATATAACATGAAAGAAGACGGACGCAATGAGAAAAGAACTTTATCTGCCGGCCTAGCATGACAACCGCGACAAAATTTTGTCGACCGTTTTCTCGTGTTTATATCGATTATCGCTATATTTCCTTCGGGTCTAACATGACAATTACACTTAAAACTCGACCTTTAATATCAAAAATAGATATATTTGTCGATCAAGATATCTTTTCAATCAAAATTGTCGATGTCGAGACATAAATATATCGAGATATCTTACATCTTAGTTTGTCTTCTGTCGTCCGCGACATCTCGTAGCGGTCATGCTAGGCCGGCTGGAACCTAATTGTATTAGCTATGTTGAAAAAAACTTGTATTATTATTTACGTCGCAGTCGTGGAAAAGCCCCACCCCGCGTGGGCTCAGATCAGGTAGAATTTTTTGCTTTCCCATTTATCTAGCGTCCCTTCTATGGATCGATGTGAGGCATATTTTTTGTTGCCCTAAATGGAAGAGACGGGGGTGTGGTTAAAAAAATAGAACAAAAATTTCAAACGTGGAATGTTATGAAGATTCATCGCCCGATATGTTGTTTTAGAAAAGTTTAAAGTGCAGAGACACTCTCTGCCTCTCTCTCTCTCTGTCTCAATTTTATACTAATATTATAAAGATGTGTTTTGTTTGTTACGATTTTACTCAAGAACTACTCGACCGATTTTAAAAATTCTTTCACCAGTAGAATATCAGTATCTTATCAGATAATGTATCAGCGATTTTGTATAGTACATCTACATTGCACCCGTGCGAAGCCGGGGCGGATCGCTAGTAATTTACAAATTTGACTTTCGTTCATGCGACAGTCACTATGTAGTTGTGTAATAAAGAACACAGGCTTCTTTTAATTTCTATAAAATTCCCCAAGCCCTCATAATAATATAAAAATTATGTACTAAATCCCGTATCGTCCAGAAATGAGTAATGTAACTCGTGCGATGAATATGTACGTCGCGTCTGGCGAAATGTCTAAGCTCTAGTTCTATTAGAAATACTTGTAGATATAAAGTAATGGCATTTAAATGTGTCTGTCGTTAGGATACGCGACCTACAGCCTGCAACCGGGTCAAGGTGGCTGTGGAGCGTACACTGTATCAATGATTTTGTGATAAATATATTGAGTATTCATCACCTCAGATTTCAGTGCTGCACTGTCCTTGAATTACAATAAAATCGAACAATTTTTTTTCATATGGGATCGACCATTAATGTGAGACTCGAAAGGGGGAGGGGTTCGGAAAAAAACACGAAATATCACAAGGGGGGGGATATAATGAGATATCACGTGTATTTATTTTTCGTTGATTTCTAAAAAAAACAGCAGCACGTGGCCTTGTATTTAAAGATAATATTCTGAAAATTTCAATATACTATCTCCTAAAAAAATACACGTGATTTTGGGTATGGTAGGTAGTCTAAAACCTCACCACCAGGGAGGGGAGGGGTTTAAAAGTTGCTAAAAACATCAGGTTATTAATGGACGGTCCCTACTGAAATATACAGGTAAAATTTGAGGTTTTTTAAGTAGATTTGCTTTTTTAAATATTAGTCGATAAATATTATAAAATAGATGGTGCCCGCGACTACGCGTTCGCACTCGTTCGTTCGCAATTTCAGTGAAAATGACAACAACACGAAAATCAGTTCAGAGATAACCGAGGACAAACAGACAGACATACAAGATGTTATAAATGATTGTTGTGTATTTCTTATCATGACCTATAAAGAAAACATCAAATCGTATATCATATTTTTTTTTCGTTAATCTGGGGCGGAAATGAGGCCTTTTCAAGCCTATCTTAAGGTGGCAATATTACTGCTATGAGCGATCGTACAACTCCTTTTTTATTTTTTTATTCGTAATATAAACTACTCTTGGAATAAATTATAAACCATTTAATTAACAAATAGAATACACCATTCTAAATTCAAATCAATGATTTCACGTCAAACTTTATATTTACTTTACTAAAAAAAATTGACAGCGGATACTCCTAAAAATCAGTGTTGCAGTTAACAACCGCAACGAATGCAGACGCCTTCATCATGCATTTAGGCAATTTGCGCCATTCAAGTATTACGAAAGCACTAAAGGAGGGGTCAATTTATTAATCAATTTTCAATTTAATTGAAAAAATTTTAAAATGTCAAAATCTATTCTTGAGAACTGTGAAATTATCAAATTTTAATAGAGAAGAAATGGTTTGAAACGAGTCTCAAAACTAGATTTAAATCTGAGTCACGTCTGAGAATACGAGCCTTAGAATTTCTCTTGCTATTAACAGCTATACCTAGGGATACGCAAAATTTCAAAAGTATCGATACTTTACTCGATACCAGTATCGTATCAAAAGTATCGATACCAACAAAGTATCGAAACAAAAGTATCGATACCTCAAGGTATCGAGTACTTTTTAATACATTTATAAAAACTTTATAGAGTGTTAATAATATAATATAAACATTTAACATACCTATATATTTTTAAAAACATCCATATTAACATTAATTACACCCAAATTCAGGTCAAATTACCGTACAGATCACACAATATTTGTCATGGGTGGGAATCGAACCCACAACCTCCGGCTTAGCAGTCAAGGTCACTAAATACTAATCCCCGAATCATGTCTTAGATTTAGTAGTGAGGTGACAAATATTATGTTTCAAAAATCTATTAAAAAATTTTCCTTTTCTTTATCAGAAATGGGGAGAAAAGTATCAATACTTTCAGAAAGTATCTACATACTTGAGAAAGTATCGATACTTTGAGAAAGTAACGATACCTCAAAAGTATCGGAACAAAAGTATCGATTCCAAAAGTACTTGGTATCGAAACAAAAGTATCGATACCCTGAGGTATCGATACTTTTTGCGTATCCCTAGCTATACCTATATCGTCGTTGCACCTGCCAAATTCCATATGTGCATTTTTTTGGTTTTTGCACAAAAAATAATCTTCGTTTTATTCTCTATGTGTTACTAAAATCCTTTTTGTGATATTCGAACTGGAAACGAGTTTAACTAATTCCATATGTGTTTTGACCGTTAAGAAAAATTCCGTATGTGAATCAATAATACGTTTTTCGTTGTTTCCCAAAACTATACAAAAATCACGACGACGATATACTGTTATTACTTGGTATTACTCCCCGGTCCCCACCCTATCCCTCCATGTCGTGGGCTTATCGTACATAATATACACATCCGGTACATAGCACATAGAGTTCATGTAGGGTGGAAAGGGTCGGTACCCAAAGGGTTTGTGGGAGCCCCACCCTTTGACCTACCCCTCGGTAAAACGAAGCGGTCAACCAACTGATTAGAACTTGTCTCGCATTCTCATACTTTGTGGTCAACGTGGGAATTTTAATAGATAACAAAGTCTCATTGCATAACGAGAGTTCCGTATACAATTTTTATCGGTATAATACGAAATTTGAATTTTTATTGTTTTAGAACATGGCATTGACGAATTATTGAGAAATATATGCTTGCTTATTATCAACGGGAAGTTCCCTATAGGTTTTGATTTATGTCTTGTCTTGTCTTTATGATTTATTTGATCTAGGCCAGAGTTCCCCAAACTTTATTGTGTCGTAGACCCCTTGCCATGTTTTTCCGTGTTGGGTAGACCCCCAACTTACCTGATATAGATTTACTGTTAATTTCTAACTGTAGTGAAGTTTAGTGTTAAAAACTTAAAGTAAAAACACATGTTAATTTATACATTTATTAATTGAATTTAAATTAAAACTACTCAAAATAATATTTTGTATCTGTTATGTAAAATATACGTAACAATAAATAAACATAAAATAAACTATTAATAAAATAACATAAGCAATAAGTCAATATTTTTACTTCATAGGTACTTTTATAAATAATGTATATGTTTTGATATTATAAGATAGTATGATGTATGTAAATAGGTACTATCAGTGTATGTGTTGAGATCCACTATCGTGGACCCCCATTTTCATTTCATGGACCCCCAAATTTTTTTTCGCTGACGTAGACCCCTTGCAGGTTCTCATAGACCCCTATGGGTCGATATAGACCACTTTGGGAATCACTGATCTAGGCGATTGTCAAATTTTGCGCTATAAGGTGCTTTTTTTGATTTGATTTTAAATCTTGGTTGAATTGAAAAACTTAGTTCTATTTGGAGCTGTCCAGGTAGACCTAAGGTTTTGAAAATTTCATTTCATCTTCATGCCTTGTTTTCGCGTTTCTGAGAATAAGGGTCTTGATGGCTAGAGGGAAAACTAAATGATTCGAAAAGGATTCCTTTTTGTTTTTAAGGTACTGAACCCTAATGATAATTTTTTTGTGGTTACCCGGTCGGAAGTTCGATATTCTTCCCACCCGATTATACCATGTGGTGATAAAAATTTCCAGTCAATCTACATAAAAATGAAGTCGCTAAAAGTAGACTGTAATACGTATCGATTTGTATAAAAAATATAAAACTTTAGTGTGTAGTCGAATGCTGCCAACCCCACCCTCTGCCCTGGCTTTTAAACTAAAATAGGGGGTGCACCCCTCCCTTACTTTCGCTCCACCATTTTAGCGCAAAGCTTAACACCCATGTTATTATACTATGCTTGTATGAAATATCTATTTATAGTGAATATGAAAATGTCATAGTATTAATTTACAATATTTTGTACCAGTAGATAAATCTATATATATATAAAAGAGATTCCCACCTATATATTGACTCATCACGATATCTCTGGAACCATAAGGCGTAGCGACTTGAAATATGGTAGGAATATTTCTTTCGCCGAGTAGAGGTCAGCTAAGAACGGATTTTACGAAATTCAACCCACAAGGGGGGTTGCAGGGGCAATTGCTAGTATTTCTATAAAAGGGACTGGCTAGTGTTTAGATATAACTATCGCCAACCATTGGTGGTTAGTGTAATCTAATATCGAATATGGCGTATTTTCATTGATAATTTCGAGGGCAAATACTTTTCTAAATAATAAATTCCAATTACCGAATTGATAAAACTTAAGTGAATAAACTGTTTTGTTAACATTTCATATGATCAATACGTCGCCTTGTCTCAGGTGTCACTCATACAAGTAAACAAAATGTTTAAAAAAAAATGTTTGACACCTGATATGCCCCCGGGGGTCGCTAAAATGCTTCATGAGATTTTTTGTTTTTTTTTTATTTGGAGACTTTTTAGCATACGTTATGACTGTAATCTTCCAACTAGTAAAAGTCACTTAATAATTGTTATTATTTATAAAGTGAGTTTATTAATACAAATACAATTATTTGCTACACTTATGTGACTATATGTGTATCTTTCGACGATTTTTTTTATTTTCTTTTTTATTTCGAGTATTCAGAAATATAGACTGAAGCCTAAATATTCAGTGTTCAGTTCGCGGCTTTTTCAGTTTATATATGGTTAACGGCACGCAATTTCAATATAAACGCCGCAGTAGCACGACACGCGACGCAAAAAAATATGTTCATAGATAGTAATTATAAAAATATCGATTACGCAGCGAGTATCGAACCCACGATCCATTGCACGAAAGGCAGATGCTTTACCTATAATTATGTTAACGTATCGTTTGTATTTTAGTCTGAAGAATACGCAAGCGACCCTCAAGCACATTCTAGTGATCATACAGTGACGCTGGATCACGTGAAGAATGCCAGGCCGTTCGTGTGCACCATATGTGGGAAGAGTTACAAGAGGAAGGACCATCTTAAGATACACAGCTGGACGCATATGAAGAAGGAGGTTGCCTGCGGGCAGTGTGGGAAAGGTAAGTGCCGTTTGGTTCTCAGGAAATTATGTCTGATAATTTTTCATCCCGGTGAAAAATCTCGAGATTAAGCTTACTCCACCAATGAATATTGCAATAAAATTAATTCAGTCATTTTGGAGATATGAACAAATCGAGAGACAGACAAAAATGTTAACTGATTTTTATGTATTGTGTTGCCCTTATTTTATCGTCCCCTCTTAATTTCTGGTAAATATATTCAATATCTTATTATATGTATAAACTTAAGATATAGATTAAAATCGAAATAAATCTTTGCGTATTTTTTTCGTGAGACACGATATTAAAATAAGTTCGTAAATAATAGAGAGATATTTGACATTAAAATTTGCCCTTTTTTATTATTTGTATTTGGATACTTTTTGTAATCCAGTCAGTCTTATACGTACATTTTCTTTATTATATTAAGTGTCTCAGATTGCTACTCATTTATCAACATTATATTATACGCGCTCTTGTATTAAGTAAATATGTAGAACCTATAATATATAAATGAAATAGATTTATCTGGTGTGAGTGCAAGAGGCGGGAGTGGTCGACCTAGGCCAAAGTACCTCGATCATATTGGGGACATGCTTCAAAAGGGCCAGGTCAAAGTACTCAAAACCGACGAGAGCGTATGAAAGCATTGATGAAAGTGGAAGAAGCGAAAGTGGTATGCAAGGATCGGAGCATATGGAATTCCGTGAACTCTGCCCACCGCAATTGGAAAGAGACGTGAAATCTATGTATATATAACCTGAATATCTCTTTAAAATTATGAGTCAAGCCCGAAATATTCTGCGCAAAGCTGTAGCACGACCACTCCTTTGTGCCGTCAGTTTTATTATAACAGAGAAAATGACTTAACCTAAACCTATCTAAATTTCTTTAAATTCAAAAATTAGTGGGTAACATTCTAACATAATAGAAACACATTTCAAAACAAATCAGTGTTGGAGTACCTCCAACCGAAGATGCTGTAATCTTTGGTTCTCATGACAACACAGTCTGGTATACTCAACCTCATAACATATTCAAAATGGCCCCCATCTCAAGATAGCATACAATTGTAACCCCCTTAGTAAAAAATAAAAGAGCTTAACGAATAGTAAGCGGTTAATAAGTCACGCCCATCGGATTCTCCACAATCTACTTGAAATGAGTGTCAAATGAAAGGGTTATAACTAAAAATCTAGCGCGATGTTCATAGAAGTAGATTGCGTATTGTCATGTTGTTTAAACGGCATCCAAGAAACCCTATCACCAAGCAAAAAATATAATCCTGCAAAGTTAAAAAGTCCTCGTTTCCACCCTTATGTGAAGCTTTCTCTATAAAATTGCTTCATTCCAAACATCTGTCACGTCGAGTAATTGTTGCTTATAAACCGGTATCCGATCTTGGTACAAGGTCACCCCCCCACTAGCGTTGCTTAACGTCGGCTTTGGAAAGTAGCTTGGCATTAACCCAGTGGAAGTTCGAATTGACTAATTTTATCTGACTTTACGGACTTGCAAGTGTTTGCGTGGAGAATCAGAATATAATGTGCCTCCATAGAATTGGGAAAGAAGGTTGAGACAATATTTGAACTCAGTCTAATATTGGGTAGAATTTACGTTTTTTTTATTTTATTTTGAACTTGTCATGCATAATGTTCACTTTTTTGTACGTTTATTAGCCAAAACCAAGAGGCTATTACGATCAATAAAATGGGAGTAGGGACCACGTTACGCCGTACGCGTCAACAAAGAGGGGGACATTCAAACACGGGATTGGAAGTTATAACAGATGCCTTTAACAAAATTTAGGTATTCAACTTTATCAGAAAGTTTTCAATATCAACGTATTTTTCTAAACAGTTTAAAAGTTTCCTAATGTATAAAATATTGATATGTCATACGTAAATCTTAGGTATCTATACTAATATTTCAAATGCGATAATATACGAGTATATTGGTTGGTCCTTATTTTTCACGGAAACGGATCTACGCTTTTTCATGTTTTTTAAAAATTTTGGTTATGTTTAGGATTGTAACATAGGCGTAAATTACTATTTCTATGTAAGTGTAATATTCCATTTATGTCCATTCGAGCTGAGCCGAGTGCAAATCTTTATTTAACACCTAAAAGTAGATTAGGTTGGCTAATTCTCAATTTCGTAAATAGGTTAGGTTCATGTAGCCATGCGTTTCGTTTTAGCTTCACAATATTGATTTTTGAAGTAAATATAGAGGGAGCGCCGCTCTAACGGTTAAGGCCTATAAAAGCACAGTGTGGGTTGAAATGCCAAGTTTCTAGAGAGGAGAGGAGGGGCGGACCGCGCGTCTATTCCAAGAATTTCGAGGGGGACCGACCCTTGATCCTTCCAACGGTACGCTCGAGGATAACAATATTAAAGCCGGGTCTTTCCTAAAATAAGATGGGAGGCGAGCGCCTTAAAATATTCTCTTGTATAGACGGCCAGTATTCCAATTTTTCTGTTCGTTTTACGTGATTACTTTTTATCCTTGAAATTTCGAACGCCTACATTTTGTAGGTAGATTATACAAAGTTAGTTTTTTGGTATAGAGATATAAAAATATCAGTTGTACAGAAATTTGAAATTGCATAAAAAGAACAGATTGACCATATGAATACTTTCTCGCAAGTTTTTCGTGCATGTCCCTCTGATATGAATATTTATAATAATCATCTACTTACCAGTAATTTACGATAACTTATAAATGTTAATGAATTCATTAGCACTAAAAGAAGCGTTCAATTGGTCTCTAGTTCGATCCCCGCTGGGACGATCTTGTACAAAATATTTTTTCCTGTCTGGCTACTGTAAGTATTTATTATGAATCTGTGGGAATATATCAGATCAATATTCCGTCCGGGTCCACTAAAACTAATCATAAATTGAAAAGCCGTAAAGTGTATTGAGTGTTTCGGTTTCAATATATGGATTTACAAATTAAAAATTAAGTAGGTAAGCTGCCCAACATTGATTTCATGTGACTCTGTCGCCGAAACCAAATGAGCTTTGTATGTCGATATCTGTCAAAAAAAAATACGTTCGCCCAATACACCAAGACGGTATATGGTAAACTTTCACACTTAAACCACAGACTAAAGACTTTTCAAGTTAACTTTCCCTTTGTATATGGGATTTTTACCTGCTTCACAGCGTTATTGTTATTTTTTTAAGGGCTTATAAGGGGAATATATACGCTGGGGTTTTATAACGGTTTTTTAAGACCGTGTTTAAACAGTGCACCCGTAAGTAATATCTTCAATATTGAAAAGATTACCGGAGATTTTTCCGAACCGACTTGGAAACCTTGAAAAAGCGATCTTATTCTTTCCTTAAGGTCGTCAACGCACCTGCAAGCCCTCCGGTGTTGCGGATGTGTAGACGACGGTGATCACTTACCATCACGTGAGTCAGATGCCCGTTTGCCCACTATTCTATAAAATAAAAATAACATCTATCAGTATTTTTGAACTGCTACAGCAAATTTAAAATCAATATGTGTATCGTATATAATTAATTGATAGTGTAAGTTTTTTAATGTTAGATATCGACAGATGTGGTTCACTTGATGGTAGGTAGCCACAGAACATCAGTAAATGATGCGCTGTCGACCTACGTTTTACTTCGAGCATTCGTAAATCCATAGACTGAAACCGAAACGCGCGATGTGCACTTCACGGGTTTTCCATCTACTTACAGAAAATTATAAACCTGTCGTCCCGGTGGGATTCGAACCCACGACCCATCTATGCGCACGGCAGGTGTTCTACCGAACGCGCCAACGAGGCCGTTAAAGAGTTTAATTCCGTTTTTTAAAGTGATTTTGTGCCAAGACAATTCTTGGCTAAATTCCGTCATAGTCTTTAGCGGACGCAAGTTTTAAAGACTATATTAAGAATTTATTTAAAGGCCGCCCCGCGCACCTGTCACCTCTGGTGTTGCAGATGTTCTTTAGAATCGGTGATCACTTAGTATCCGATGGGACACCTGCCCCTTTTCCTCTTATTCAATTAAAAAGGAATAAAAAGGAGAATAGGTATAAAAAAAAATAAGTAGTTCACTTATGCGAATGCTAGTTAGAAGTAGAACCCACTACATCTGCATGGGTCGTACGAAATTATCGTAAAATTTATGTTGGTTAATCAACCTGTGAATTGCATGAAAATCAGTTCAGTAGGTTTGGAGATAATTATAAACAAACAGAGAAGCAAATTTATTAAAAATGGCATTTATTATGTTAAGTTTGTATCGCCCCATCTTACTTTCCATGTCGAACGTCGATTCTACTGTTTTGTACTGCTATATGGAAAAAAGACGTAGGTATCTGTTTTTTTTTCTATCTGAGTTATATTATGTAATATATATTGGTTTAAAAAAGTGTCAATTTTTTTTGCCATTTAAGATAGCGTAACGTTATTACAAAACAAAATACGACAATGGGACAACAAACAAATAATAATGGTTAACATTAAAAAAAAATACAAAAAGAAGGTTTTATAGAGGTATTTTTTGTTTGTTCGAAGCGGTATAGATTATTATTTCCACAAAACTTACAAAAGCATCGATTCAACATGTTACATTAAATAACAATTACGAGAAAAATAACCAACAAATTCATAAAAAAACAAATTTTATCTCATACGAAATATATTTATTGCTATGTGGTTATATGGTCGGCCTTTGGAGCCAACGCTCCTTTGACCGCTTTGTACCAGCCAGCTGGTTCAGCCGCAAACAGGTATAACTGTATAACCCCCCTTTCCCCCTACGTTCACCTCCCACTCGGTTTGACCTAGATATTGACCTACGCTAGGTACGCATATGCTGCCTTGTGCGAGTAAGTTATAAAATATGTAACGTAGTTGACGATACACAGAAAAAAAAACGGATAAAAAACTCCATGAAAAAATAAATATACGTGCCAATTTTCATTATGATCATATAAACGACGTTAAATTTTACGCTTTCATATATGTACATTCATACAGATTCAAAGCTCACATAAATGATTATGGACAAACATAAAGAAAGCATAAGCACAATTTAACAATTTTAATAAACTAAATCCTATAGCTGTCCTATTTTTATTATAAATGTTAAATTAACACACTATATGAAAAAGCAATAACATACTATTCAGCGTAAGTTAGAGACAATGACATAAAACGATTGTTTCTCAACCATTTTTATGTTGCGTCTAACGAAAAAGCCAAAAGTTAAATAAAAAGTGAAGAGCTCTGAGACTAAAATTATTGTTTAAACTTTCAAGGCGTTCAGGTCTTATTTTTTGAACAGATTGCAACCCCCTTTATTAACCAACGCAACCTCAGGGGTCACGACCCCCCGATTGAGAAAAACGATGCTTTAAACTATTTTGACAATATAACTTATAATGACCTTACTCAGATAATGTTATTTACCCTATTCTAAACTTGTCTCGGTCTTTAGTTATTCATTAGAGAGAGATAGATCATTATTGTATTACAGAACTCAGCGCCGATTTGCCAATTGTTAAATATCTAGATTCAAAATAATGTCAGGGTTAAAACAAATCTTACCATTGACATTATGAATCCTTAATGCACCCATTCTCTATACAATGTTTGTGGAAAAAAACCATTACTTTTGCTTGGCAGTTGATAGCATATAACATAACATTGACAAGCAAATGTCCTTCGATAATATTAATAATGTTCTGCGTATATAAAGCAGCATGCAACTCGCCACCCACACATGTTCCAACAAAAATAATTTAATCTGAAACCCCTCTATAATCTAGCTCCCTCTGGCAACGTACAACCCTCCTTTTCCCTCCACATTCCCCCTTCGGCCCTGAGTCCACGGTCCGCTGGGATCGACCCTAAAGTAGGGAGGGGCGTAGGGTTGATACGATTTTAAGTGAAGAGAATTTTACATAACGAAATATCGATTCTATTGTACATCACTATCCCATTCTGTTTCACGTTGTTATTTTTAACCGAATGCCAAAAAAGGAGGAGGTTCTCGATTCACTTGGAACTGTTGACTATAACATGAGTAGACCGTTTAAAATGATTGATTTTATAAAAAAAGAGTGTGCTCGCTCAATTGTCAGTTAGGTTAGGGAGAAATAACTAGCCGTAGTTAATGCACCTTTGAAGATGTTCCTATATTTTTTATTTTTGTGTTTATTATATTATGTGGATTTGTGTTTTTACGGTCTATATTAGGTATTTTGAGTTTAATTGTAAACACAGATCTATCTATCAGCTTAACAAGTACGTAATTAATATAGTGATTATTTGATTTAAACCTCGAATGTGCAATTTTGTTAACCTTACCTTCGTGGATAATTGTTTCAATATCCACCAAGTTTGGTAGTCCCTACGTCTAAAAATAAAAGCGAAGGATTAATAATATTAAAATAACAGCACCGTTTAAAGTGTAGACTGATTACATTACATTGTGCGTCCCGAAGATTTTTTAAAGATTGATTGATCAATGTCCCGTCATGTACAAACAAAAAACGCGGTTTCTATAATAGTTTTTTGCTCTATTTCAAAGTTGTGACAGCCCTGGGATACATAGCGTTGTTACAAAAGTACCACGCTGTAATAATTTGATTAAATATCCACTTTTTACTTAATTTTTCATACACATTACTTAAATATTACTCCATAAGTAATTTATATTCTCTTGCGTAGATTCCGTTCCACTTCACACATGACCAAGATGGGGATTGGACAAACTCTGATTACGTTTACAGACCTTTAGTTTCCTATCAGCTCTATATGCCGAATGCTCGAAGTAAAATGTAGGTCGACAGCGCATCTTTGACTGATGTTCTGTGGCTGAGGTCAATCATACCATCAAGTGAACCTCATGCTCGTTTGTCGATATTTAACATGAAAAAAAAAAACAATATAAAAAAATTATCGTACTATCATATTCTGTCGTAAAGTAAGATGCTACTCGTGGTACAGCCCCCGAACAGAATACCTGCGCACTAATAAAAAATGCTTTATGATAGTCTGAACTGGCAATATGCCTGGATTATGTCATATAATATATTTTATGCGGGGAAAATCTTGATAATATAACCTCGAATAACTTAATAGCTATTGTTACTCTATGAAAAACCAATATGTTTTTTAAGTCAGGTATCGACAGACGAGCATGAGATTCACTTGATGGTAAGTGATACCTCAGCCACAGAACATCAGTCAATGATGCGCTGTCGACCTAATTTTTACTTCGAGCATTCGGAAATCCATAGACTGAAACCGAAACGCGCAATATGCACTTCACGGTTTTTCCATCTATAAACGATGGTTCGTTATCCGGTCGGAATTTAGATATTCCTCTCACCCGATCATTGCCCGAAGTTACCAGACGTGAGGAAAACATGCTTACAGAAAATTATAAGTATGTGCTCCCGATGGGATTCGAACTCACGACCCATCGATTCGCACGGCAGGTGTTCTACCGAACGCGCTAACGAGCCCCTCAAATGGTGTTCGATCTATAGCCTAAATCCTTCCTGCTTTCCTCAAAAATATAACCGCTAATTACAAAGTAAAGATTGTCAATCGTATATTTCAGAGTTTCACACGGAGGACCAAATGATGGTGCACGTAAATCTGGTCCATTTGAAGATGCACGAGAAAGCCAACAATGGACTGTCACAACTGCAGTCGATGCTCGGCAAGGAGATCGAAGTTGAAGTACTGGTAATATTATTACTTCTTATAATTTGAAATTAACTGTTATTTTTATTTTGTGACTGCTTTATATATATGTAAAATTCAAATTCAAAATCATTCATTCATTTAGGTAACATAATTTACACTTATGAACGTCATTAAAAAAATACATATTAAATGCTTCTAATTTTACATTTACTGCCAGTTCTCAAATCAAGGTCGTAGAACGGACGAGAAGAACTGGTAATAAACTCGCCGTCACTCTTGTTAATCGCCAAGTTTTTTGTTTTACAAAATGTTTGTAAGGAGCTGCAACCATTACACCATGTTCCACATGACATCTTTAAGTAATTAACTATGATAATTAAAAAACTGAATTCACTGAACTCCACCTAAATAGCTAGATTGCTTGCTTGATTTAGAGTGGTTTAGATTCACAATTAGAAGGGAGGTGGCGCTGCGCTAATTCGATCAATAGTCCTGTCCTAACGTCTGTTGGGTCCGCTAGTAATTTATTGTTTCTACTTATTCAGTACCAAAAATGATATAATTGATTGCATGACGCTTATATATCAATGGGGGGAAAATTTATGTAAAAAAACCCTTCTTTCTGAAGTAATATTGATATTGGGATTTTTAGATGTGGTAGCATTATACCAACACTTGCGTTATAACTGAGCCAGCCGGCCTAGCATGACAACCGTGACAAAATTTAGTGGACCGTTTTCTCGTGTTTTAATCTATTAATTATCGCTCTATTTCTTTCGGGTCTAACATGACAATTACACTTAAAACTCGACTTTTAATATCAAAAATAGATATATTTGTCGATCGAGATATCTTTTCTATCAAAATTGTCGATGTCGAGATATAATATATAGAGATATCTTACATCTTAGTTTGTCTTATCTCGTCCGCGACATATCTCGTTGCGGTCATGCTAGGCCGGCTGGATTTATATTAAAATATTTTATTATATATAAACAAGACTAAAATAAAAATAAAATAGGATCATGTTATTATTTTTACGTAGACAAAAACTATGCTGCTATGAGATAGGGAACCGTTCAACATCTCTGTTGCACAGCAGTACAATATACGAAAGATTGTAACAAAGATAATTTAAATTCTAGAGCACGCCACAGCTCCTTATTCCAAGGAAGATGAACAAAGAGGAGCGCGCGCACGAGTGTCCGATATGTCACCGCAAGTTCAAGAGGAAACAGCACTTGAAGGTGCACGCCAACGTTCACCTCAAGAAGAAGACGACATTCTTCTGCACCACCTGCCATGAAGGTAAACTGGTATTTCTGTAATTAGAAGTCAATTGGTTTAAAAATAGTAATACCTATGATATAGATTTAAAAAAATGGTAATAAAACAATTTATACGAATTAGATCAATAACCGGGTTGACATAGAAAAAATTATAAGTAGCAATTTTCCTTCGAAAATCGTTGGGAAACACATTACATTTCCTACAATTTTGATCCCCATAAATTTTTCCCTAGGATCGATTTTTCGATTTATACCCAAAAAGAGGTGGGGATGAAAATTTGATTAATGCATTATCACCTTTAATTTCCATTTCTCACGAAAAATATTTCAGTTAACAGTTAAAGAATATTGTGAATTTGTTACAATTACGTTAATAAAAAACGTTATTGAAATTTGTTTTTTTATAGGTTTTCACGACAATAATCAATACTTGAATCATGTATGTCCGCAAAGCGAATTACTTGAAAATGAACAAAATGGCGAATACGAAGAAAACGAATATCAACAAAATATCAGTTTTGAACAAAATGGGGATTATGAAAATAGTGGTGATTATGAACAAAACGGTGATTATAGTCAAAACGGCGATTATGGGCAAAATGGCGATTATGAACAAAACGGCTACGATCATAACGGCTCTTATGAACAAAACGCCGGATATGACGACAACGGAACCTCACCCAATGGTGACGCCAGGAAAGAAAATTATCCCCAAGATTTACTTGAGGTTAGTAATATTTAGTATGATTTTGTTAGTAGGTACAAATAAGGTTCATTTCACATATTTTTCGATTAACTCCGTCAACTTTGTTAAAAGTTTGTTTTTATTTCTTGATTTAGCTCCTATATCCTATATAACCTACCCCGGTCTGTGATACACTTGCAATATACCGCATTCCAAAAAAAAAATATAAATAAAAAGCGACAATTTGAAATGATTTTTTTTTTGTTTTTTATATGAAAATATGATCCCGATGAATGTAAGTGCGGCGGTTCGGATGTCGGGGAGAAGGTAACCGTGAGACCGGCAGGTTAAGGGTGATATATTCAAAACAATTACTGTACTAAATTATTTCTATATGTTTGTTTAGGTGGTAGTAGAAGAGGCGGTGATCCCGAGCCCCCAACGCGTGTTCGTCTGCAAATTCTGCGGCAAAGCGTTCCGGCGCAAAGACCACTACAAGATCCACTTGCACATACACACCGGCCTGAAGTCCTTCTTCTGTCCCACTTGCGGCAAAGGTGAGCTTTTCTCTCTCTCTTTCTTTCTGCCTGTATCATTCATACCGCGGAATACTGATATGATAACCGAAATTAGAGGATTTCTCAAAATGTCTTCCAAATCTTTCATTTTACGTATTGTGGAGACGAGAAGCAACCTAAAGAGAGGATCCTCTGCCCAAATGTTGATTAGCGTTCAAGTATTGTACCATTTGTTTGATATATATAGCTATCAATCAGTCGGTGTATTTACCCGGGCCTTTTATGTCATTTCGAGTATGTAAAGGTGAACTCTTTTTTTTCTCTTTCGATTGGCATATTCAACTCTTCTGTCCTCTTGATAAGGTCTTCAAACCGGCGTACATAATAATGTTATAATAAATAATATATAATAATGGAATGTACACATACTAAAAAATAATAGCTTATGTTACACGCTGATAATGTAGCTTTCTATTGGCCAAAGAGTTTTTAAAATCGGTCCAGTAGTTTTTTAAGTTAAATCGTTACATACAAACCAACAATTCATTCCTCTTTATAATATTAGTATGGAAATGGCACACGTAAATTGCGACATAGAATACCGTTCCTTTCAGACCCATAAATTTGGTACCTACCCGCGAAAATTTTGCACACGTAAATTGCTGCATAGTTGACCTTTCGTTTCGGCCCCATAAATTTGCTACCTACCCGCGAAAATTTTGCACACGTAAATTGCTGCATAGTTGACCTTTCGTTTCGGACCCATATATTTGCTACCAACCCGCGAATTCAAAAAAAATTTTTCGCCTTGCAGGTTTCTACCGTAAGGACCATTTGCAGAAGCACATGATAGTGCACGCCAAGAGCAAGGTGAAGACGCTCCCGCGGCCCGAGCCGATCCTACAGACGCACCTCCTCCGGCCGCCGCCGCCGTTCGACCGGCCCGCGGTGACGTCACGCGGCCGCGCCGTGACGTCACAACACAGGAAGCAGATCCCCGGCCTGCTGCCGATCTCGGGGCACAAGAAGGAGGTCAAGCCGGAGATCACGATACATGTGAGTTCGTTCGTTCAATGTCGTTCGTCGGTCTTTCGCTTGTTATGTCATGAGTCATGTGTTACGTGTCAAATTCTACAAACTGAGGGGTGAGCACGAACAAGTATCGAAAGAGTATTCGTATCGTCGAAATGGCATTTGTATGAAATTTCAAATGATTTCTCATACAACTGACAGGGACGATACGAATACTTTCTCGATAGTCGTTCGTGCTCACCCCTCCGTAACATGAACGTCTTGCGAGAAAGTATTCGTACCGTCGATTTGTCAATTTGAAATAATTGATAACTGACACTATGACGTCTACTTTCTCGCAAATCGATCGTGCTTGGCTTGCTTTTACTTTCAAATGAAAATACTTTTACCTGATTATATAGTAAGTCTTTTGACTTTTCATGGAGTGTGTTATTTTACCTCGTTGCAAAACTCAATAATGTGTTTTGGGTCGGTCAATCGCGAACGACACATACTGTGGTCCACGTGACTAACTTATATTCAATCAGTAAACTCCAAGCTTTAGTGTTTATATTTAACGTATATCTTTTTAAATATTTTGAATTCCGGAAATCTAATAAACAAAATCTCTTTCAGGCCCCATCATCGGCGAAGATCCGAGTGCCGCTGCAAATGAAGGTCCCTTACCAGATGGTGATGTCTATGGGCAACGGGGAACAGCGCGCCGTCACGGTGGACCCCACGCAGCCCTTAGACCCCGCTGACTTACTAGATGACCCCTCGCAAATCCTCCCAGACTAGATATGGTCGTTTTCTAATCGACTATATTAAATCGTTGTTTATTCTACAAATTAGGGACCATCCATAAAGTACGTCACACGTTAAGAGAGGGGATCGACGAAGTGTGACATTGTGTGACAAGGGTGTGAGGGGTCCTAAGTTTCGTGTCGTCACATTTCGAAATCTTAAACATCTTAGTGTTAAAATGCCAAATTTGAACTATTAACAAATTTATTAATTATGTAAAATTGCAAAATATGTGATGTAACAGTAGGGAGGGGGTCTCACAAATGTGACCAACTGTGACAAGGACGGGGGAGGGGTCAAGAAATCACGAAATTAGTGTGACGTACTTTATGGATGACCCCTTAGTTGTCGTAAAACAATCAAAGATTCCAAAAATCGGAGATTATAAAAGAATTTTTAGACATATTGACCAGACTTAATGCTGGGCTGGTAAAACATATTTTACGCCATTCTAGTAACGGATTCAATTCTTGCGGAATATTCAAATTGCGTTTTATATAGAAGAGCAAGCGGCAAGTGAATATAACTCTATTCGCCTTAATGCTATGATCGAAGTATTTTCGAATGCGACAAAAATAATTATTTTTGGCCGTCCTATTATAATTGGACGCTAGCACATTGTGAATGATTAATTTCCTATGGCTGAGGTGTTTTTCTCACCACATAAAACACCAAATTCAGTCTCGAGTTTAGGTCTTTGTGTGTAAGGGCCTTATAGTTGATAGTATGGATGTTGAAAAGTGAAATTACCCCTTTATTATGTAATAAAAAAGTGACTTTGTAAAGTATGTTAAAATTGTGCACGAATTAACATAAAAATTATGAAATTTTGATATTTTATGTAACAGATTCTCTGAGTTAACTCAATAGAGTTGAATCTAGCTTATAAGTACTCTCTTTTAATGTAATATATTATTTAAATAAATAAATTTGAGAGATTTAAATCGCAGTTTTTATTTTACCTTAATGTTACCAAATTAACAAAATTATTCCGATTCCTCACGTGGAAATAATAACTGCGATTAAAATCTGAAGCTCATTTGACTTTAAACAAAACCTATTTAATAGTAGTTTCTACTTTTAATACAAGCAGTAGTTTCAGTTTTTTTTTAATTTAATAGATTACTAGTATAGGTACTTTTTCGCGATTTTAAATCTGTAGTAGTTTTGATTGACGTGATATAGTTATAATTATTATAATCGCGTCTTCGTGATGTAAATTAATTTAAAAAAATCTTTTTAAAATTTGAATATAATAAAATATTCAGAATTATACAGCCCTAGTTTTAAAATTATGGAATTATGCATACCATAAAAGATAAAATATTTATGACTAAGTTTAAGAAGTTTATTTCTTAGTTAAGTTTATAAATACTTACGTGATTTAATTCCTTTTTTAAATGGTGTTAATGATCTCTTACTTAGTATATTAACATTTTTAGTAAATATATTACGTGCGATGTTAAAAAGGAAGCATAAAATTCTCTTCCATAAGAGATGATCTGAGTATAAGTTATAGTCTGGCTAAAGAAAACCAGAGACCGGGAAAGCGCGGCAAATTTAAAAAATGTGGCGGCAGTGTAAAAATTATGAAACAACGGGAATAACATAATTTAATACTTTATTTTAAATAAATATACTATATAGTTTATTTTAAATAATTAAATTATAATATGTAATTTTTTGATTGTAATTTTGGGGCTGTCACATCAAAATAATTTGCCGCGCTTTTCCAGTGTCAAGTGTCAACTTTCGTTAACCAGACTTGAGAGTTGAGACTACAAGTGGACCGCGAAAGTTCGAAACGTTCAGTGTCTAATAATATAACTAACTAATAACTTATTAACGTTAGAGATTGCACAAACTCTGTTTATATCATACTCGAGTAAATAGAAAATTAAATTATTATTAATAAATTTTAATGGTGCCTGGTGCCATGACGTATAAGAAATTTTTGATATTTTTAGCAAAGTTCCTCAAGGCGACAAGATTTCTTGGAATCCTTATAGTACGTAAGTTCAAACATTGTAACACGAAGTACAAATAAAATATTTTGCATCAGATATTGATTGTTTTAATGAAGGAAGCTTTGAGGAGATTAATTCGCATTCTCGTTAAGTATAATTAGTATTTATCGACAAAGGTTACATATCGCTGATAGCGTTTTAAAAAGTGTGAATTTTACAAATATTAAGGCGTTTCTTCGTTCATCTTCAATGCACAGAGTTTATAACAGGAACTGAATACCGGTTAATTTACTATGGGAGTTATACCGGTATAATAAAGGTTTTTGTTAATATTCTTTGGTTATTATTCATATTTACTCAAAAAAAATACTGTGGTAAGTTTAGTAACTCTTTAAAACTAATATAGTGGTATCTCAGTCAGACACGTATTTTGGAAAATAAAAATTAACCGGTTTCAGTCCCTGGTTTATAATTTCATCATTAGAATCAAAAATTGCCCAAGTAGGTAATTGATCAATATCTGAATGAAAGACGTAGGTAATTTAACTAAATGAAAATATGTTTGTACTAGAATAATTTACTTGAGTAATCGGTAATCTGATAACACTATTTTCTAAAACTATTTCAGTAGAACATCTACGATTAGAAAGTTGAACAACGGAAGAGATTTCAAGAATCTTCCCTTTATGTATGGAGGATGTCAACGTCAAAAATATATACATAATATTATGGCGTTATTTTGTAGAATATCAATGCACTTAAATAGTATAAGCCATAATTTATCAAAATAATCAAATGAAGTAGAACTTTTTCGGTTTAAGTACAAATTATCAACTTCGCTGTTCAACAACCTAATTTAAATAGCACGGTTTGTAAATAATTAATTATTTTAGTATTTATGTCTGCGTGGTATAATTACATAGTTTTAACATCAACACTTTGAGTATTACAAAAAGTGTTGATGTGAAATACATATTTACACATTGGTCTATTGAAATTTATTTTAGATGTATTATTATTATTTGATTGATTCATGCGAGTATTATTCCAATTTTGTACTAAGTATATTCTCGATTTTTATTGATACATTTTTATATTCTAATTTAAATAACAGTATCATATTTCTCCGCCAAAATGGCTTATGACCTTTAAATATTCGAGTAATAATAAAACAACAACTTTTCTTAAAATAATATCAGAAAATTGGCTAACTTTTTAATCACATGTTCCAAAAATTTCCTACACGTTAACAAAAACAATATCAATTTTAACGTCTTATAAATAACATTTTTTAAATATTTTAAATTAAAAATTAATATAATTTTGGGTTAATTAGTCTTTGCAAAGGTCCATTCGGATACTAATAATAATATAAGCAAAAATACTTACTTTAAGAAAACATTGCACAGAGTATGAAGCGTCATTTACACGCACTACGTAAGTACCTTGAAGGTACGGTAACATTACAAATATACTTAAATCAAATAAATTCAAAATTCATCGATAGCACCTTGTCAAGATGGTTCTAATGCAGGAGCTGGCACCACCTAAAAAGATTATTAACAATTAAAATAATAAAATTTAAAAAGCCATAATATTATAAAATGTTATTATTTTACAACAATATTATGTAATTATTTTTATTAACCAGGAACCATTGCCGCTTTGAAAGGCCGCGGTGTTTTTCTTCTCGTTTAAATTTTAATTGCTATCATCATTTAATCATCGACTTTGATGTGTAATGTTGAAAAAATAATGTTGGTCTTATTTTACTGTTTTTATATTTACCTGTGAAAGAGGCTGTGTGATAGTCTCCTGAGAGAGTTCGGCTTTCACGCGGCGCGCGATGTGCGACCGAGTGTGTTTCCGTAAGTGGTCTTTGCGATAGAAGCCTGAATGAAATATTACTTCTTTTTAAAAAAAATGAATATAGAATGCTACAGAATAATATCGCACGGGTCTAGATTTTTTGACAAAAAAAAGCAGGGGTTGGTAATAGAAGAGTGAAAATATAGGGTTGTATGTATTTTTTAATGCCACATTATAAAAAAATAAAAATAAAAATTTAAGGATGAACAACCCTTATCACTTAGGGGTATGAATAATAGATAGTAGCCGATTCTCAGACCTACTGAATACGCATATAAAATTTGGTAAAAATCGGTAAAGCCGTATCGGAGGAGTACGGTAACTAACATTGTGACATGGAAATTTTATATATTAGACTAGCGACCCGCCCCGGCTTCGAACGGGTCTAGATTTTTTTGACAAAAAAGCAGGGGTTGTATGTATTTTTTAATGCCACATAATAAAAAAATAAAAACAAAAAATATCGTCCAAAAATAAAAAAAAAAATTTTAAGGGTGAACAACTCTTATCACTTAGGGGGATGAAAAATAGATGTTGTCCGATTCTCAGACCTACTGAATACGCATATAAAATTTAGTAAGAATCGGTCGAGCCGTTTCGGAGGAGTATGGCAACGAAAACTGTGACACGAGAATTTTATATATTAGAGATATAGAATACAGATAAAACAGTAGATAAATTGTATCGTACCCTTCCCACACTCGTTGCAGATGTGCCTCTTCTCCCCGGAGTGTATGATGAAGTGCAGTGTGAGCTGCTCTTTACGCTTGAACGCCTTGAGGCAGACGGAGCAGACGTGCGGCCGCTCCGCGTTGTGCGACTGCTTGTGACGCGTCAAGTGATCCTTTCGCTTCAAAGCCGCGTTGCAGATATCGCAAATGAACCTAATGAAAAGAAGAAATATATTTATTTACAGACCTAATGAATATTAAAAAAATTAACCATAACACGTATAACCAATGTATGAATAATCTATAATATATCTATCTATATTTCTATACTAATATTATAAAGAGGAAAGATTTGTATTTTATATTTTTGAATTTTTGTATTTTTGTATGTTATGAATAAACTCAAAAACTACTAGACCGATTTTGAAAATTATTTCACCAATAGAAAGCTACATTATCAGCGAGTACCATAGGCTATGTTTTGTGTAATAGAACATCTACATTGCACCCGTATGAAGCCGGGGCGCGTTGCTAGTCTTAAATATAAGCAAATACATGAAGATTGCACTAAAAACACGTGGCTTACGTTTCGAATAAGGGTATTAAATTATTCATACATATATAAGAGTATGCCTAACGCTGACAGTAATATGTATTTTATTTTTTAAATTCGATCAAGAAAATACGAGGTACGTACTTTCTCTCCATGGTGTGTCCCACAAGATGTTGATCAACGAGGTCTCGTTCGGGATACGCCATATGACATTCCGGACAGCAATACAAAGTGCTTCCGTCTGAAAATGAAGTATATAATGTACTCAAACTCAAACTAACATAAATCCTTCCCTACTTTTTCTTTTAGATAGAATGAAGCTAAGATTTAGTTTCACTTTTGAATATTGAGACTGAATTGGCGAGACGATCCTTTATAATTTTTATTGAATACATACATATACATCACGCCTCTTTCCCATTGCGGTAGGCAGAGATCACGGAATTCCATATGATCTGATCCTTACATACCACTTTCGCTTCTTCCACTTTCATCAATGCTTTTATACACACTCGTCGGTTTCGAGTACTTTTAACATAACTACGACTTTTTTAATGAATTTTTCTATTGAAACAATGTGATCAGATTCACAAGAGTTCGTCATTGACTGATGGCCAACAGGTCCTGGATTCGATTTTAGGACAGACGTATTTATTGAAGAGAAATGATCTGAAACAGACTGAAATATATCTCCTATGCTCCACACACGAGGACACGGGAATTATTTATTTATTTATTTAACTCTTTATTAATAACCTTAGACAGAAATAATTTAAAAAAAACTAATCTTAATTAAGGCATTAAGAGGATATGTTGAGAAAAATGCGGTTTTTCTATTACGTGTAACTTGTTCAGGCTGTGGATTATTGATATGAAAAAAAAGGTTAAAGGTGGCCTTATTGCTTATTAGCAATTTCTTCCAGGCAATCCTTATCTGGATAAAGCGATAGAGAAAAATAATAATGATAGAAGAGCTGGTGTGGGATAATTATGTTATTGAATCCGGTATATTATACCTAGTGCGGTAGTTATCCGTATCTCGCCAGGCTTCAGTCGCTTCTTCACTTGTATATCTTTCTTCTTTTTCTTCTTCCTCCCGTTGCTGTAGTACAGAGAGTTCGTGATCGGCACATCGCTCTCGTTCGTGGTCGTTCCCTGCGAGTGCGTGTTCACTGCGATCGTCGTGTTTTGTACTAATACACTATTTTCGTTGTTAGGTGTGATCTGTAATTGAATTGTAATTCTCTTTTAAATATTCCTTTTGTCCATCTTTTTTGGCTTAAGGTCAGGTTATATAATTACAAATAATAATAAAATTGAGACTCCTACTTGACATTATTATATGAATCTACGAGTGTATACTTAGATCAGTTTGATTGTAATTTTATATATCTTTGTTACATTTTACATATCCTTTTAAAAATATATGACACCCATGAACTGTGGATGTATTCCCAGTCGGAGTAGAAAGTAGGGCGCCCTGTTACGAGCGGGAAAAATTTGCAAGTACGAAAGTATTAGCTATTCGGGTGCATTTGAAAATACATAGGAAAACGAACCGTATTTGCATAATCATAAGGAGCACAATCGTTTTTGCAAAAAAATACTTTTGGACTTTAGAGTATAAAATACTTGCATAGGAAATCGAAATAGGATTGCGCTCCTTATCATTAAAAAAATACGTATCATTTTCGTATACAAGTATTTAGGGTATCGCGAGTTCGAGGCTTGATGAAATTATTATAAAACCTGGTTTTCGTCCCTGGTGTTGGAAGCCCTGTTTTTGTATTTGGCAAGTATATCCCATCGCTACTACGGCTCATCAAGTCGTTTCTTAAAACAAAATATAAAAATTGTATACCTGTGTCAAAGAAGAAATATTCGGAGCAGAAGAGGCAGAGACGATAGTCAGCTGCTCGTCTCTCTTGTCTGCCGGGGCGGAGTACTTCAGCAGATGATGCAGTGGTAGCGGCAACGCGGCCAAGTAGTCCGCAACGCCGCTACCTAACGTCTGCCATGTGCCGTCCGTCACGTCACCAATGCCTAAGAAATATCATGTTTATTTAAAAATATATTTTATATTTAATTAAATATTATAGAATTTCGTAACTGAATAAGTACCCTACACGTAGCGCTAGTGACTGGAACTCACACTATTGTATTACTCACAAAATTGAATGATTTACTTTATTTAGTGTACCAGACAACTGGGCACACATATTAACTATTTCGGGAGACTGGGTAAACACATTTGACTCTATAACTGGAGTAATCATATTTAAATTTGTTTCGTTTTTGTATGGAATCATGCTGTGGGACTTTTTGGCCTTGACAGATTAAATCAGCCCAAATCAACTAAATGATATTAGCTAAAACAATATACAGAATTATACCGATGTGGAAGGTCATACAAATGACAGATTCAAATACTTTCTCGCAAATTGTTTGTACTTCAGATACCTTCTCTTTCAAAATATTTGACTATCGAAGCCTTCTCATAATGACTTACTGATAAACTCAGCTGGTGCAGCGGCCATAGACCGGTCTTGTCGAACTTCTTGCTTGAGGGCTCTCGCGAGAGCGGCCGCCTCTTTCGGTTCATGCAGAACAACAAGCAACTGTTGCGTTCCTTGTTGTAACGGCGCTTGCGTAACTAGAAGAAGGAAAGAAATGTATTAAGCATTATAAAATACAATATCTGTATATGTACCTATATGAAATGGCTTAACTTCAATGGCGTATGCATGTATCCGCTTTGTTGTAACTCGGCACCAAACAAAAGATAACCTAGTTTGCATAGATGCACCCTAAATTGAATACATATGTAAATACATTAGATCATATTGCATAACATTTATGTACATCGTGTTAGAATTGGAATTTTACTGTAAGGAGTACTAGGCACTAACACTCCTAGTCTTAGTGACATGTGAAGTGACATGTGTGTATATATATATATATATATATATATATATATATATATATATATATATATAAATACTTTTATATAAGAATACTTTTAACACGTAAACATTTCAAAATAATTTCTAACGAACAAGGAACGTGTGTCAAAGCCGCACTGATATCCTAATGCTAGTACCTAATTAAGTGAGTGCTGCCACTAACCTTGTTGCTGCTGCATCATGGTGGCCATAATATCGTGCTGCAACTCTTCGCGGTACTCCCGCTTGTCCCGTTCTCCCTTCATGAGCTCGCCGTCCGGCAGGTACTGCCCGGTGTACGCAATATTTCCCACATTCACTGTAGATGATGACGTGATCGTTTGGTACTTTACACCTGTAATTAATTATTTACTTATATAATTGATTATTCCAATAATTACTTTAGAAGCATACGATTCACCTTTCGTATTAATAAAAAAAATATTTACTAGACTTCTTCAGCCACTTCAGTGATTCAACGCGTAACATTCAAATTTATAATAGTAGAAAATGAAATAAATATACGGGGATAAAGTGAACTCAAAGACGAGGTTTTTACATCGTACCTAAGTTTTTAGATAATGTTTATGAAAAACATTATCTGAAAACTATCTATAAATCCTTTAAAACAGAAATAAATGATGTCCTACCTGCCGGCATCGTACCGATCCCAGCGAGGGCGACACCTCCCGACTGTGGGTTGCTCATCACCACCACACTTTCCCCCTGCCGGAACTTCATGCCGTCCACCGCCACCCCACCACCAGGCGACACCGTGAACTGAACACCGGCTGGCGCCTGATACCGCGTCTCTTGCACCACGCTACCACTGCTAGCCACTGTCCCGCCACCTTCGTAACCGAACTTCGCTGCAAACTGCTGAATAGTCGGCAACCCCGTCCCCGACGGTATATGCCCCGTAAATGGAGCGAAATTCATCGCGTAAATCTGAAAACACGGCCATCGTGAACGCAGTGTTCACTCACAAGGTAACTTAAGAAGGGTGTTGCCCCATAGGGCGATCAACCCCCGCCATACTGCCTCACCCCAATCGCATTTCCAAACGCTTTATTTTTACGCGCTCCCACACCATCGTTTGTCCCCACAACGCCCCGAGCGACCGGTGCTCTCGTGGGGGTTGTTTTTGGTTTATGATGGAATGCTTACCTTGTTTGGGACTCGATGACGAATTTTCACATCGTTTTAATACTTGAACGTGGGTGAAATATATGGTAATAGGAATGGCGGGTTGCGCGCACATGTTGCGCAGGGGTCACGACATGCGTGCGCAAGGTTTCAGCCACTAGGCGAGGGGCTGCCACCCAACAACAACGTGTGCGTGGGGCTAATGAGCCTTCAGATACGAACTTAATGAATGGCTAAGGGGATGGGAAAGAATGTCCACCCTTAACTTCTATACACGTGGTAATTGCGACCCCGTACCTTACAACCCTACCCTACCACAATAAGCGGAGAAAATTGTGTCAAAGCAACCTTTGTAAAACAGCTTTTCGACTACTTTAAAAACATATATCTTTAAAATATTATCACCGTTTTACAACCGATAAATAAACATTTACATTTGGAAAAATACGGATTTTAGATGTTATTAGGTGTTTTGTAAATTTTATTATCAACTTGGATGACATGTGGACTCGAAAGTTTATACAGGTCATAATATACTATGTATATAAAACAAAGTCGTGTTAGGTACACCTTTTCTAAGTCAAGAACGGCTACGCCGATATTAATGATATCATATTTGTTGGATTCGACTATGTCTTGAATAACGGAATAACTATTAAAATATATTTAAATTCAGGGAAAAAATGAGAAGAAACGCTTATACTTTTTTATAATAATTCATCTCCACTGCAAATCTATATAAATAGAAGTGGGAAAATAGCATAAATTCAAATTAAAATAATTTATTCATTTAGGTAACATAATGTAAACTTGTGAACGTCGATAAAAATTAAATTAAAAATGCTTATAATTTTACATTTACTGCCAGTTTTCAAATTAAGGGCGTAGAACGGATGAGAAGAACTGGCAATAAACTCTCCGCCACTCTTTTTAATCGCCAAGTTTTTTGTTTTACCAAATGTTTGTAAGGAGCTGCAACCATTACACCATGTTCCACATGACATCTTTAAGTAATTAACTATAATAATGAAAAAATATAAATGAGAAAAAAACAACAAAGATTTGTCCTCTATGAGCAGTAGTGAAATGGGAGCACGCACTTACATTCTCGTGGGAACAACACGCAAAAAATAATAAGTCTTGTTCCATATGACATTATATAGTATTTAATTATTTTTGAAGCTAGCATCCTTGCAGAACAATATGTGATACGTGATAAATAAAAGATAATTTAAAAAATCAGCAACTTTATTCTTTAATCTCATCATTAATAAATAAGTTTTCATACAAAAAGTACAAAGAGAACCTTCGATAAGTTCAACGCGCCTTAACATTGATAATACTTGAAACTAGACAATTAAAAATAAACTACACATAAAAATCTTACTGGTACAATAAAAAGGTACTCAAAATATTCGATTTAAGACAATTTCATCCAAATAAATTCTAATGGAATTTTGCCAAAATAATTGTAAATTATCGACTATTCTTAATAATACTAAAAAAAAATGTACAACTTATCACTGTAAAACGAGAATTTTTCAGTACATTAGAGCACCTCGATCGTTTTCTAACCAACACTTATTAACAAATTGTCATACAAACAAACTTAAGTACGAAAATATAATTCGAAATCAATACATATACATCGTGTTAAAGCTTTTTGTGATGAATTATTATTATTATTACATCTTAAGACCTGGCACACATATATCAGACTATTTCAATATCAGAGATGCTTAGAAATTATTTATTTTTTGTATGTATGTTGTATTTGTGTTATTGTTTGTAGATGTTTATGTTTTGTATTTTTAATTATATTATAATTGCTTTCTTTTTACTGTTAATAAAAAAAAATATTAATTTATTTTGAAGAATACTAGTCATTGGCAATTGTTTTAATGGCATGGCCATGGCAAGAATAGTATTATATAAATAAACTAGTTATTCTGGTAATACATAAATTCATAATTGTATATAGTCAACTGTGTGTGCCTGGCCTTAACCCCTTATAGACACACAAAAGGACAAGCTTCTAGTGCCTTATTGGACTTTGTGATGATTTAAAAAAGCGTGCAATATATAAAAACGTTCATTTGGAAGTGATTGTTATATCACAGTACACAATATTTACATAGTTCGACATATTTATTGAGAAATATACGATATAATTGAAGGGAAAAACTATTTGTGCTTGTTACAACCCATAAACTTCAATGACTCGGCTCCTCTTTTTTTTCCCATATTTTGGGCAGATACGTAGAAAAAATGTTTATCTTTGACGATGATTTGCGCCCGTGGTTAAGCAACATTTGACGTAGTAAGGATATGGATGAGACAATGGTAGTAAATATAGAATCAACTCAGCTGTATTGCCGTGAAACTGTAACAGACAATTACTATATAAAAGTTTCTACTGTCACGATAATAAAGGCTCAACCTGTGAGACAAAAGACGGTCAAAATTTCCTTCAGGCGCTAACACGAACGACTTGCGAGAAAGTATGGAATTTTTACGAAAACGTATCGTCAATTTGTCTGTTGTATGAGAAATCTGTTAAAATTTCATATCAGTTTTTTGTCTCTTTCTTGCAAGTTTTTTAGCCTTTGGAAATGTTATAGATATTATCAAAGAACATAGAAGTACAGGCTTACAGGCGCGTTTGGCACGGTTTCTCTGGGATAAGAGTAGTTCTCACCCCAGCCACCGCGGCGCTGCTAGTATCGGTGTGATCGCACACTCTGACGCTGGAGTCATAGCGCGCTCTCTCTCGCACCCAGCCGCTTGAAGAGCGTCATTGCCGTTCGCTCGTAAGAGCAAGCGAGACAACGCGAGGGGAGGAGTCAGCGTCTGCGACTGCTTAGAAAAGTAGAACTTCTTTTTCTGTGCCAAAAGTTTGTATTGGCCTGTGATTCTATATACATCTATGTTATTTGATATTATGAAACCAATATTATTTTACTATGAATCAAAATATGTTATTTTATTGCTTAACGTTAACAAAGAAGCTACGTAGATAGGTAAAGTTTCTAAAAATATGAAATTAAGTTAAATGAATGTACTTAAATGGACGGAAAATCTATTTACAAGCTCATCGCACACGTCCGAGTATAACCCATCAAAATAGATCAAGAAATTTTGTACTAAAACATCACCCCTCGATCTCTCATTGGAAGTCAGATTAAATCGGCCGTATGCGTATTGTCGGGTATTTCAACTGACAAATGTTATCTGCTAACTTATAAAAAAATTATATTGTTATTGAAGCATTCTGAAAATATAATCAATCTATACATAATATAACAGTAGAATTTTCGAGTCTGTACATAGAATATAGTTATCAGAAATTGAGAGAACATTTGGAACCGTTTATCCACGCTACTGAACTGATTTTCATGCAGTTTTCACATAAAGATTAAGGTGAATTTATATGAGTAAATATACGTTATTTTATCCAAATCGGGTACCCACATAGTTATCGATTTTCAAATATTATTTTAAATTCGTATAAAATCAGCGACTACATATTATATTCTCATATTTACACACTAAGAAGAACGAAATTAGTTCTTTTAATAATTAAGTTATCGTTTTCAAGAAAAATTACCAAACTTCATTTAAAATCTTTACGAACTCATGATTCGTATATTGTCTAATATATTAATTTAATAAATTACTCAATCCCATGGTCCCAAAGAACCGCTTAAACAGACCCTAGCAAAAAACGTAAGTATGCTCATAATCATGACATATAATCAATTATAATATCATAAATTTAAATTAATCGTCAAACTAGTTGATTGATTTGTTTCGTGTTGCATTGGCAGTTGCAAAAAAATACAAATATGAAAAGCGATCAATGGTGGGACCACCATACAAGCCCAAAAGCCCGGCTTGCCCTATACAATGCAACCATAAAAAGGACAATAATAATCCCCTTAACGTAATTATCTAAATCTTTATATATAAAAATGAATCCCTATTTCCCTTGGTCACGGCATCACGCGTGAACGGCTGGACCGATTTCGCTAATTGTTTTTTTGTTGTGTTTGTTATTGTCAGGAGAGGGTTCTTATGAAAGAAAAACTTAATAAAATTGCGCGGAATTATTTCTAATGTAATAGCGCTTTTACAATTCAAATGTTGGGATGAATATTTTTTTTTATTTTTGAAGCCAACATTCTGGCAGTAAAACGTCTGTCGGGTCCACTAGTCATATATAATTTATATGATTACGTAATTATATACGTTATATACAAACACGTGTAACATTAGCGTGCAAGCCGGGCTTTTGGGCTTGTATGGTCCCGCCACTGCAAACAATTCTAATGAATGAATTACGAGAACCTAATCATACATAAATACTGTTGCTATCTCGCTCACATAGTTCTAGTAATCCTTTTTTTGTTGAAAAAAAGTGGAACCATTCACCCCGAATCGAAATAATACATTTTATATAACCATTGACCCCCAAAACGAACATTATCACTGAAGGTTGTTTAATGAACAGTTCTATATTGTATACACCATTAACAGTGATATGTCACTTTATACATGAAATAGAGTGAATAGGCTTCTTCTAAGTAAGCATGCTCCCATTTAGATCGCATCCGCGCTTACCATCAGGCAGGATGGCGGTCAAATGCTTACTTATTCTTCATAAAAAAAAAAAAAAAGAAATACATTCAATTTATTTACAATATCTTGAGTAGTGTTACTAGAAGGCTCAGACTTACTTTTATCGGATTATAACGCGATTTATTAATTATATTAATCCGGTAAAGTCATTTTATTGAAATGTGTGAAGAGCGTACATTCTTTAAACAGTTTTGCCTATGTTTTTATTGAAACAATTACAGAGTCAAAGTGATCCGAAACAATTTTTTTTTACATTTAAAAACATGCAACACTTTTATTGCGTTTTGTATTAAAGCTAAGTCTATTTACACATTATTACTAATGAAAAATATTTAAAAAATAATCACGATTTCATTTAAAAAGAACTTAATTCGACAATAGTACCTACACTACAGTGGAGTATTTATTTTGTTCTTAAAGCGATTTATTTAATTTTTACACTATTGTAATAAAATCTACATTCATTTTGCTGTGTTGTGAGGAAAACACTGTTAATAGCCGATCACACTGACCAAGATTATTATGAAATATTTATTTTTTAAAACTAAATCGCAACAACACAAAGGGCTTGTTACGTAACTGGAAGTTATAGAGTGTGATGTGGCGAAACCTCGCCGATGCGCGCGCGACGTTGCCATGGTAACGCGGCACAGGTACCGCTCGTGTAACTCACTCGGTCGCGTTTTCGCCGAATTCGCTGTCGATGTCTGAAACAAAACATATATTGATTTCCACTATACAGAGTGAATTTTTCAATGGAGCGTCCATGGCCAAATCGGAAATTATGAAGAATAGGGAAAAGTATCAAAAAAAATCCGCAAAAAGGGGAAAAGGGCAGGAAGAAGGGAAAAGTACTCAAAGGACTCTCGAGGCCGACTTTGATGAAAACTAAAACTGTATCATTGGATTTTTGAATAAACAGTCGCGAATCGACTTGAATCGCAGACCTCGAGGTGGGGAGGGTGGAATTTTGAGTTTTGACCCCAAAGTCTGATGCAGCAGTAAAATAAGTATTCTATATATGTACTAGAGGAGGCACGAGTCCACCCAAAAAAAAAATTACTAAAAAATATAATTCTGGCTACCTAATCACGTAGTGATACGAAATGAAATATACTTTACGACCTATTCACATACCTACCAAATATAAATAAAAAATTTCATAAAAATCGGTCATGCCGTTTTAGTTGAGTGCGACCACAAACACCTTGACACGATATTTTTATATTATGTGTATATAATATAGATAGATAGCGAATAACCTACCAGTCTCGTCCATATGTCACGTGTGCTGCGCCAATATGGCGTCGAGCTGCGCCTCGGTGCAGATAGGCCCGCTCGGGACACTCGCCCCCGCGGATCCATTTGCCCCACTGGCCCCCGCCGACCCATTCGCCCCGGAGCGCACCTGCGCCGCCGCCAGTGACGTCATTACGTGCTGCGGGATGTTTATCTGTACGGGCACTTGCATGTTCGAACTTGTCGGTACCTGGGTGATTAAAATATGATATTAATAATTGAGTTCGACATAATAGGGTCTTTTTTATTACAAAATTAACGGTTGAAGTTAAGGATAGAGTAAAATTGCTGTGATTTGTGACAGCAATAATTTAACACTAAGCCTACCTAATAAAAATTGTTAAATTCCACTTTTCTTGAACTCACTGCACGTCTTTTTCTATAATATAATATAGCCATATAACATTTTTTTTTAATATTTGGAGCTTTTCATAGTTCAATAAAAATGAAAAACTGGAATTTAACCATTTTTATTAGTCTTGAAAGCTGTCATTTGACCGCTCTGGTAGGTTTATTGTTAATATAATTAATAAGTATGCAACTTTTTTTTCAATATTATAAAATATTATTATTATTTATTACTATTCTTTTTTTATTGTATGCAAGAATAAGCGTTTTAAGAGCAATATTATTATAGTGCATCACTTAAACCTTAACTAACTCAACCATTAACTCAAAGCTTTTTGTTCCGATATAATTTACAAATCTGTCTATTGTTTTAGATCCAGTTTTTGTTTGTTTGTCTAAAATGATTTTTTTTCTCATCATTTTTATCTTATAAAAAATAAAAAATGTTATAAACGTATTTATATAATTTATTATTGTTATAAGATTTTACTTGATTTTAGATATAAAACCATTGTTTCACATGAAACATTTTCTAAACGAAAGAGTGTAGCAGTATAAGCACGGGTCAGATGCCCCTGGGTAAATATATGTCACAAATGTCGAAATTGAAATCGCCGTCTTAAGAGAAACTTTTTCCTATGCTATCACATCTCTGAATGCGCTAAGCTTTTAAAAAAAAAAAATTCAAATTTTGAAAAAAAAAAATTTTTTTTCTTACAACATAATATTTATTGGTGATTTTTCTTACAAACATTAGACACACTAAAGAAGCATTAAATAAAGCATTATCAAAGTCTTTGCAATGACTTATACATCGGAATATCATCAATTCAAAATTTTAAAATTAAAAAAATTTCGGAATTTTAAGACACTATCACGATTTTTTTTTTATAAAAAGCCCTCACAATGCTCTATAACATATATTTTGTTCGAAATTTTATCCAGGGTAGAACAGTGTTCAAAACAATTTTATTGCTATTCTGATATTAATACATAGTACATGTATTTGAGCATCTGAGCAAGTAATTCTGCTTTGATTTTTTAAATGTAATTTTAATAATTATAATGATCAATAATTATAAGAGTCAGTACTTCAGGTACGCTTTTTTTGTTTTTTTTTTATCTTTAAAATCTTTTATAACTCTTATTAATAAATTTTTATTTATTTTATGCATTCAATAGTATTTCTACTCAAGTGGCATAAAAATGAAGAGAGTATTTCGACTTTGTCTAAAAAAAATATTTTAGGTTTTGTTTTATTTGGGTATTTTTTGGGGCTGCGACTAGATGCTCACTTGAAACAAATGTAACAATAAAGCGATAACTAGAAAAGCAAAAATATACCTATAAATGAACTTTATATAAAAAATACCTACTAATACTAATATATTTTTTTTAGACAAAGTCGAAATACTCTCTTCATTTTTATGCCACTTGAGTAGAAATACTATTGAATGCATAAAATAAATAAAAATTTATTAATAAGAGTTATAAAAGATTTTAAATATAAAAAAAAAACAAAAAAGCGTACCTGAAGTACTGACTCTTATAATTATTGAACATTAAATTATTAAAATTATATTTAAAAAATCAAAGCAGAATTACTTGCTCAGATGCTCAAATACATGTACTATGTATTAATATCAGAATAGCAATAAAATTGTTTTGAACACTGTTCTACCCTGGATAAAATTTCGAACAAAATATATGTTATAGAGCATTGTGAGGGCTTTTTATAAAAAAAAAATCGTGATAGTGTCTCTTAAAATTCCGAAAAAAATTTAATTTTAAAATTTTGAATTGATGATATTCCGATGTATAAGTCATTGCAAAGACTTTGAAAATGCTTTATTTAAAGCTTCTGTAGTGTGTCTAATGTTTTTAAGAAAAATCAGCAATAAATATTATGTTGTAATAAAAAAAAATTTTTTTTTTCAAAATTTGATTTTTTTTTTTTAAAAGCTTAGCGCATTCAGAGATGTGATAGCATAGGAAAATGTTTCTCTTAAGACGGCGATTTCATTTACGACATTCGTGACATATATTTACCCAGGGGCATCTGACCCGTGCTTATACTGCTACACTCTTTAATTTTTAATTTTCATAACACACGAAAATCCAAATACTCACATGTATAGTTATCTCGGGCATAATGTTGTTGCTAGTGCCGGTACCGGTGTTGAGTGGAGCTGGAGCCGGCTTGATGTCGAACACCTCGTTGTTGGCCTCGTCCTTAGCGCGTTTGCTCTCGTGCGAGCGTGTGTGCTTACGGAGGTGATCCTTCCGGTAGAATCCTGATGCAAAATATTGTAAATATAGTAACTCTATATCATGTATGGAGTTCAAAAAGTTGGAGTTTAAACAAAGTAAACAAATAAATGTTTTTTCTGCTTTTCTTTTATTTATAAAGTCAGTGATAGAGTAATTAATAGCAGTGTTTTTTATGTTAGATATCGACAGACGGGTATGAGGTTCACTTGATGACAGATGAAATCTCAACCACTGAATATCAGTCAATGATGCTCCGTCGACCTACCATTCCACCATTACCATTTTTTCCATCTATGAACGGTGGTTCGTTACCTGGTCGGAATTTCGATATTCCTCCCACCCGTTCAATGTCCCAAGTCAAGGCTCGGAAACCGGTTAATTTACTATGGGAGCTTAACCGAAATAATAATAAATAATAAGGTTTTTGTTAATATTTTTTTGATTTTAGTCATATTTACTGGAAAAGTTAGTGTGGTTAGTTTAGTGTGTCTCTTTAAAAATAATATCATGTTATCTTATTTACACATGTATTTTGGAAAATAAAATTTAACCGGTTCCGAGCCCCGTCCGAAGTTACCAGACGTGGGGTAGACATTCATACAGAAAATTATAACCATGCCGTCCCGGTGTATTTCGAACCCACGACCCATCAATTGCGCATGGCAGGAGTTCGCCAACGAGCCCGTCAAAAAACTAAAAAACTGTATCTAACCCTTCCCGCACTCGGCGCAGCGCTCGCTCTTGACCCCCGTGTGTATGACCACGTGCAGGTTGAGGTGCTCGCGCCGCTTGAACCCCTTCCCGCACACGCTGCACACGTACGGCCGCTCCGGGTTGTGTCCCAGCTTGTGGCGCTCCAGGTGCTCCTTGCGCTTCAAACTAAAATAATAATAAATAAATTTATTTTACACATTAAAATAAAATAATTTATAACGGATTAAAACGCGATTTATTATTTATGCCGACGTTTCGGATGCTTTTCAGCAACCGTGGTTGATTGAAAATTTATTTAACTATAAATCTTAAGTTTATAATAATTAGTCACTGGTCCCCGCACTAGTATATCCTGTGTTGTGGGTGACCAGACTCTTTCAGGGAATATACATTTGAAGGACAATAGTTAAAATTGACTTATCAGCTAATTCAAAATGACTGACTGGTTTAATTTTTTAACAATATTCCTATCGGGTAAGAATTAAGATCGGGGCAAGGAGATAACACATCTACAAACCGACCCGGCGGGGCGAGTGGGTACTCCTCAACAAAATGACTCGGCGGAGCGGATGGGTACTCCTCAACTAACTAACTCGGCGGAGCGAATGGGTACTCCTCAACAAACTGACCCGTCAGGGCGAGTGGGTACTCCTCCACAAACTGAACCTTCGGGGCGAGTGGGTACTCCTCAACAAACTAACCCGGCGGGGCGAGTGGGTACTCCTCAACCAACTGACCCTTCGGGGCGAGTGGATCTACAAACTCACCCGGCGCCGCATATGCCGCAGATGAACCGCCGCTCGATCTGGTGCACGCTCAGATGCATCTCGAGCTGCTCCTTCTCCGGGTACGCGTTCTGGCACTCGGGGCAGCAGTAGATGGGCGAGCCGTCCGCCGCGGTCGCGATCACCACCTGCCCGGGCTTCGGCCGCGCGGGCCGGGCCGGCTTCTTCTTGTACTTTTTCTTCTTTTTCGCGCGCGAATCTAGAAGATACGAACGGAATTAAATCTTATAGTTTTTAAAAATTTCAAAAATAAATATAAGGAAATATTGATAAAATAATTTATATTTTATAGGAAAATATAATATATGTATATAGGTCTCCTCTAAAAATTAGCGTAGCGACATTAGTCGCTGCTTACTGAGGGGTCTTTTTCGCTAACACTTAACTTTTTGTATGTTTTGTTTGTTGTATAAAGAGTATAAAGAGAAAAGATTTGTATTTTTGTATGTATCGAATAAACTTAAAAACTACTGGAACGATTTCAAAAATTATTGCACCAATATCAAGCTACATTATCGTTGAGCAACACAGGCTCTACTTATTACAAGAAAAAATAGAGATCCTTAGAAATTCCTACTAAAACCAACCCCAGGTGTAAAAAAATAACCCAAAAAATGTTTTTCGTCGCATGCGCTGCGGAAAGTATTGATCATGGAACAAAAAGAAAGTTCTAAAATATAATAGAACATATAAATATTTAACTATTACTACTAGTCTAACTATTGTAGTTATGCTATTTTTACATCTACATTGCACCCGTGCGAAGCCGGGGCGTTTTGCTAGTATATAAAATAGTCACCTTCATCTAAGGAGACGTCAGCGTCCTTGGCTTCGTGCTCCGCTGTGTCCGCGGCCACGCTGGTCTCCGTCTCCATCTTCTCCACGATGATATTCTTCTTCAAGTCTGTGGGGTTCAGACGGAGGAACTGCTGCAGTGACACCGGCAGCGCTTGGGCTTGCTGTATTAAATATAAAAAAAAAACATTATTTATATGTCAGATATCAACAGACGAGCATGAGGTTCGCTTGACAAAAAAAAACGAGCCTATGAATTTTTAAAAGGCCGACATCGCATCTAAGACCCTTGAGTCACGGATGTCCATGGGCGGTGGTGATTACTTACAATCAGATAACCCACCTGATCAGTTGTCCGCTCTGAAAAAAAAAATGGTAGGTGATACCTCAGCCACAGAACATCAGTCAATGATGCGCTGTCGACAGACATTCGGAAATAGATAGACTGAAGACGTGCATTATGCACTTCACGGTTGTTCCATCTATGAACGGTGGTTCGTTACACGGTCGGAATTTCGATATTCCTCCCACTCAATGCCCGAAGTTACCAGACGTGAGGAAAACATGGTTATAGAAAATTATAAACATGTCCCGGTTGGATTCGAACCCACGACCTATCGATGCGTACGGCAGGTGAACACGTACGATAGAACTACTAAACGCGCCAACGAACCCAACAAATTTCAGTTTCAATATTCAGTTATAACGGTATATTTAAACAGAAATTATTAAGAAGGCAGTGGTTCAAGAAATTGTGACATGGTTCAGATTCTACCGGGAAAAAGTGTCTACAATTTTCTGTGATATTTTCCTTACGTCTTCTCAGTTCGAATATTAAACGGGAGAACGTGCATATTACGCGTTTCAGTTTCAAAAAATAGCTCGATAGAAATATATAAGAGAAAAATCAACAAAATTAATACAAATAAAATATGACCAACCTGTGGAGGCAGCGTATACAGGTATTTGACGAGATCTTGTTGCGAGTTGAAGAGCTGCACGTCGCTATTTTCTGTGCCTTGGGAGTCCTCCTGACAATTAAACAAAAATAATCAGAAAAAAAGCAAAAAAAAAACATATTTTGCTTTGTTCTAGCTAAAATAAGATAATTCTTAATATACTGGTAAATTTAAAAAAGACAATTTTCATTAATATCCTTTTGTCAGTGGAAAAACCAGTGAATTTGTTCTTTGAATTGTGCGCCAAAATCTCTATGGAATCTAATGTTCTTATAAAATGTAAAATTCGTTCTTAAAATAGAAAAAGATATCTATAATAATATTATAAAGAGGAAATAATTGTTTGTTTGTTTGTTACGATTTAACTCAACAACTACTAGACCGAGCTCTTCAGGATAATTCCGACTCGTTATAATTTGGCCAATTAACTCAATATCGTAACCTATATGTTATTTGATGTATAAAATATAATAACATTGTAAAGCCACATCAAAATCCATTCAGTAAGTATCCGTTTTTGCGTGAAAGACTAACAAAATTCCATACCATTCCACCCTCACAAAATTTCACATTTAATATTAGTAGGAACAACGAAATTTTTATTGAACACTAGCGATCCGCCCCGGCTTGGCATGGGTGCAACTAAGATGAAAAAAAAAAGATATACATGTAATGATGATAATGTAGCTTTCTATCAGAGAAATAATTTTTAAAATCAGTCGAGTAGTTTTTGAGTTCAACCGTAACAAACAAACAAACAAATCTTTCCTCTTTACAATATTAGTACAGACAAATAGCAACACTCACATCGTCATTGTCCTCGCAGTCCTCCTCCTTGATGATGATGTCGCAGTCCTCGTCGTTGTTGTTGTTGTTGCTCGTGTTGTTGTTCATCGCCGGCTTGGTGTCTTCCGGGTTGTTTATCACTATTTGCTGGTTTTGTGTTATGAACATCTGTACAATAAAAGGTATAATTACAATCAAAACGAAGCGTAGGCGAACATTAAATGAATTCCCGAGTCTCCTAGTGAAGCATGAGGCAAATACGGGCTTGTTAGCGCGTTCGGTAGAACACCTACCTTACGCGTCGCGGGTTCGAAACCCGCCGAGACAACGTGTTTAAAATTTTAAGTAAGCATGTCTTCCCGACGTCTGGTAACTTCGGGTATTCGGGTAACGTACCACCGTTCATAGATGGAAAAACCGTGAAGTTTACATAGCACGTTTCGGTCTGTCTTTGGATTTCCGAATGCTTACTTAAACGTAAAAAGTAGGTCGACAGCGCATCATTGACTGAAGTTCTATGGCTGAGGTATCACCTATCACCAAGTGAACCTCAAGGTCTTCTGTCAATATCTAACATAAAAAACATATAATCTGGACACATTTTATGTATGTTTCTCTGATATTTTTTTTAGAGGCATGTATGTGATGAATCTTCTGTGCCTTGCCTGACCGAAACCCAGGACTTACCACCAACAAACAAAGCAGTATAATTGCAAGTCCTTGACATACAAAATGTATCACTCAGTCACCACAGACGACAATTATACTGCTCTTAGAGATCGTAATACACCCAAAACCTCCTTAATTTACCACAAACCAATATGTATCATCCAACATCTGGCCTATAGTCGACATTAGGACTGGGCGTTAATTCAACAAGCAGCTTAATATTGTCTTTTATTAACGCGAGTATGAAACATTTAAATAAAATACCGTATACCGGATTAAAACGCGATTTATTATTTATATTGTTTAAATTATTTATCCCGACGTTTTGGATGCTTTTCAGCAACCGTGGTCGTGGGATTCCCCCATGATACGCCTATTGGGTTTTTGAATAAAACCAAACCTATTGTTTTTTTTGTTTTTTTTTTTGCGGGTTCCCCCGCGACCACGGTTGCTGAAAAGCATCCGAAACGTCGGGATAAATAATTTAAACAATATAAATAATAAATCGCGTTTCAATCCGGTATACACTATACAGTATTTCATTTAAACAAGCAGCTTTTTTAAGCCGCTTTTTAAATGTTAACGAATTAGCTGCTTTTCATTTACCCCAAAAGCCGTTAAATATATTAACTGTTAAATTCAACGCTTTTATTCGCGGATTAGCTCAACGAACATTCAACGCGTAGACGCTACATCCGAAGCAACTTGTTTATTTAACGAAAAACCTGTTGAATTTATTAACTGTTACTCTAATAATTGCTACGTAAAAACTGTTGACATTACAGCAAACCAGCTAATAAAATTAGCTGCTTTTTTAACAGGTTATCAGTTTGTAATTAACAGTTTCATTTCGTTAACACAAAAAATGTCAACGACCCACCTCTAGTCGCGATGGGTTCACCTACCTGATGCTGCAAGGTCTGCTGCACATGTTCCTTATTATCCTGCACCATTTGCATCTCCTGGGGCATCGTCACCACGTGCAGACCTAAACAAACGACAGACATTTATTAATAGTTGAATTTACCGCCATCTCTTAACCTTTTTTACCGCAAATTTTTCCTTCGGTTTAAAATGCATTACTCGGGGGTTTTAGGGGTCGCCGATGACGTATTTGAAGCTCCAAATTTTAAAATTCAAAATGGTGGATAAAATTCGCGAAACGGTGCAAATATTATGAAAATGTATATCCTTGGATTTTTTAAATTTGAAAAATGATTGAAAAATAAGAAAGTTCAATCCGGTGACTTGCTAGGTTCATCAATTCATATTTATAGTTAGATTTACTAGGAAATTAATGGTAACAGAAATAATATTCGACTAGACTCTGTAAACCCGTGTTTATTCAGGGTAATACAGCATAAAACTCGAAAATGGTTATAATACAGCTCTTAGACAGCGTGCTTCAGCCCCACGACTTGCAAGAAAGTAATACATGGAACTTTTTAAAACGATTGAAACCAAACCTAAATTAAAATCACGGCATCTACGTCAGGATTTATAACTTAAACTTAATATTTAGGATTTAAGTCTAACATAAGTAGTTTTGAAATTAATACATATTAAGTTATTTATAATTTTCTAGATACAAGAATAGCACAATAATCTCGCAAGGGTACAGATAATCCAGTTAGTTAAGTCAACCGTATCTAGTTAGTTAATCGTAGTGTATAATATAGGAGTAATAACGTCAATGGAATAATGTTAAATATACACAAAATGTTAGTGTTCTCATTAATATGGTTACTACATTAGACTCTAATCCGGCACTATTAAAAACCAGAGGGTGCCGGATTATTTTAATGTTCGGATTACTGGATTGTATAGAAAATATAATTATAAATAAAGCATTCCATAAAGGTAATACAACTTATTTGTGTTCATGTTCTACAAGTATTTTATAACTGTAACATATCTCACAACTAATTAATTACATATTAAGTTTTAAAATAATCCTTGAGGTTTTGTGCAATGGGGGAGGCGCGGACGAAAGGTGCCAGATTAGTGATATTCTATTGTATTAGTTTAGATGAGGCGTCTTGATGTTAGTAATAATTTTATTTACGAAATTATACATGATCCATATAAATTGTCTGTCCACTGACGCCTCTAACCAGACTCAAATGGTTTTCTTGTCTTACGCTCTTATTCATAAACATAGTATACAGTTAAAGTATGTTTTGTTTCATTCGTTCTAAAATCATTTAGTATTCGATAGAGCGAGACAAAACATATATTAACTATTTCAAGGTTATACGACGCTAATAGATAAACCAATAATATACATCGCTTTAACAAACAACTTTCCTACTAGATATTTTCTTTGACCCCTTGATGTTACGTAGAATTCATATAGAATTGAAATACTGAAATATACCTTTAGATTCACTCATAACTACAGTAATACTGTACAATGACTTTTGGAAGAAACTTAAACACCAATACATTGTGTATTAAATACGATCCCATGTTTAAATGTATGAGTTAAAACACATGACGATGAATCTATGATTTCCAACAAATCGTGCAATTAATACCACAAGTGAAGCAAGCGCAAACATAAATGTTCAAAAGTAACATACATAATTTACATTAGGGCTATATTATTCACCTGGTCTTATCTTGAATGTACCTGAACAATGGAATAAAGGTGTTAATATTTTTTTACAATTAGTGCATCTTAGTGTCTTGATACAATAGCACTATACATAGGTTAAGAGAGCTTATGTTACTTATTAATGACAGTCGCCAGATTGTTTGGGAAATTAACCCATTAGCGCCCATAGAACGTAATTTTGATATCTAAGTTTGAGCCATTGCCATGTGATGAATTCCAATATAAAAAAAATCGGGAGTGACTGTTTCCTGTGTTTTCAAGTGTGCTCTTTCGAATGGTGATGGTTAAAATTGTGCCATAAAAAAATCCATAGGTTTAAAGACAGGGAACGACGAACGACATATTATAAAAAAAAAATCAACGAAAAATCGCATCTGTTTGGCGCATTTTAGATTTTTAAAGCACAATTTTCACTACATCATTCGAAAGAGCACACTTGAAAACACAGGAACAACAGTAGTTCCCGATTTTTTTTCTGTTTGAATTCATCACAACAGCTCTAACTTACATGCCAAAATTGCGTCCTCTGGCCGCTAATGGGTTAAACCGAAGCTCGCTCGCTTTTAATACATGAACATTGAACATGTGTACCACAATCTCTAAGAGCAGTCTTATTACCGTCTCACCTTACGCGAGAACGTGACAGCGTTATATATTTTGTATGTCTGTCTCTTTCTATCGTCAAGTACTCTGGCAATAATCACTGCTTTCAATAATGGCGGCCCCATACACTTTCAAAAGAAGTCAATATGTCTATCACTCACTCAAAACAGGCTTATAAATCGCGACAAAATTTTCATATCGAGGATACTTTTTGAGGGGATATGGTTTTACGAGGTTTAAAACTATACCCCCGATATTTACAATATAATACAAGCAATTACTATATACATAATGTAGAATCGTTTCAAATAAACCATCACATATTATATATAAGCATTATTATTAAAGGAGAACCTGACGAACAAAACGCATTTTATACGAACAAAATATTTATCCAAAATCATTATTATTGTTTTACTGGAAACTGATCTTTAAGTATTAAAATAAATATAGACAACGTAACTACAGCATATCAAGGGTGAAACCCAATTGTGTCAAAATTTAAATTTTGAAGTTATTCAATTTTAAACATACAAAGATAATATCTTTGTATGTTAAATATGTTTAAATATTATTTAAATCACATCAAAAATATTAATTACGGCAAAATTATTTGTATTTCTTAGGTAATTTTGTCCCTAGACTTTTAAAATTGAACTTACAACTTTTGGCAAACATACATATTACATATACATCACGCCTCTTTCCCATTGCGGTAGGCAGAGATCACGGAATTCAATATGCTCCGATCCTTACATACCACTTTCGCTTCTTCCATTTTCATACTTTAATTTCAGCATACAATACAACTTTTAATTTCATACTTATTGCGTTTTATCACTAAACACTGGATATTATCTAATTAAATTCATGCTCACTATAAGTAGGTTAAATGAAATATTTTTTATATAATTTCTTTAGAAAAACTTAAACAAAATTTAATTTGGGGCAAAATCGTCCAGAATTTCTACCGTTTTGTTCGTCAGCGACATAATTAAGCTTATGAAGCAAATATTACACAAGACCAACCTTCAGGCAAGCCATTCCCCAGTAGCTGAATGCCGCCATCGTTCCCTTCCGGCGAGTACGCGACTGTTAGTACTGCGCCTCCTATATACACCAATCCATGATAATTCGAATATATATTAGTTGAGTAAATAAGTTTCTTTCACGACAAAATGTAATGATAATAATAAGGTTTATATCAAAACTATTTTCCTTTTTTTTGTAGTCACAACAACATATTACAGTGATTATTTTACTTTTTACTTGTTATATTCATAATTTATTCTTGTATATCTATACTAATATTATACGAAGGAAAGATTTTTATTTTTGTATTTTTATGTATGTTATGAATAAACTCAAAATCTACTGCACCAATTTCAAAAATTCTTTCACCAATAGATATCTACAGTACCAGCAAGTAACATAGGCTATGCTATTATATTTTTTTGTATATTATATCTACACTGCACCCGTGTGAAGCCGGGGCGCGTTGCTAGTAACTGTTATATTTGTGACTTGCTTGGGGCATAATAAAAACGCGATGATAATATCTATACCTCTGTACTAATATTATAAAGAAGAAAGATTTGTTTGTTTGTTACGATTTTCATCAAAAACTACTGGACCGATCTAAAAAATTTTTGTGTCTAGTACATTGCACCCATGCGAAGCCGGGCGTGTTACTAGTCTATACTAATATTATAGAGTCAAGATTTGTATGTTTGTTTGTTGGTATTATCATGTATATGTGCCATAATCGCGTTAACCCTTAATTACCCAAACGAATTAAAACATTGAGCTGTTCAATCTAACTTTATGATAAATTATAGTTACTAAAAGCTGATAATTTTCATCAGATCATGTACTTTCCACTGCACAATGGGTAATTAAGGGTTAAAGTTGAAAGTAAAATTTGAATAACAACTGTACCTTGTTGAAATCCCTGGATAGGTATTTGCATCTGGTATTTCGGCTGCTGTTGCTGAATCAAGTTCGGAGTCAGTACTTGTATCTGGACAGTCGGTTGCGGGTCACCTACCATTCAAAATTTTATTATTATTAATACAGCCAAGACTTTTTTTCGTGTTGTTCCCACGAGAATGTAAGTGCGTGCCTACTGCTGATAGAGGACAAATCTTTGGTTTTTTTTCTTGTTTATATATTTTTACTATTATAGTTAATTACTTAAATATGTCATGTGGAACATGGTGTAATGGTTGCAGCTCCTTACAAACATTTTGTAAAACAAAAACTTGGCGATTAAAAAGAGTGGCGGAGAGTTTATTGCCAGTTCTTCTCGTCCGTTCTACGCCCTTGATTTGAGAACTGGCAGTAAATGTAAAATTAGAAGCATTTAATCTTTGATTATTTATATGTCTAGATAGACAGTCGAAGCTGAAAACGCGTCAAAAAATATTGTGTCCAGCTGTTAGACTCTTTATACCTTCCCCGCGCTCAGTAGCAGTTGTGCTGTCAATGGATACGCTCGAGTTTGTTTGTAAAATTATCTTGTTTACAATGACGGTTTGTGTGATTAAAGTGTGCAGAAATTACAAAGGACGATCTAAAACAACAAAAAAAGTTACCTATCATCGGTAAGTAACATTATTTCGTATCAATTCCAGCCAATTAAGCCATTGAAATATTTCGAAATTAAATAATTATTTATTTCTGCCATTTTTTGTTTGACGCGTGTGTTGCCAGTTTATGAACCCAAAAATACCTTAAAAATATGACCTAGTATGTAATTCATAAAGATATTAGAAATAGATTTAGCGTCGACATGGGTGCCGTTTTTAACCGACTTTAAATAAAAAAGTAGTTTAATATTAATTGTTTTTTTTTTAATTTAATTATTTATGCTAAATAAAAGTAAATTAATATGAATATCTATTAAGTAAATATGTCAAGGTATGAACTCTAATTATAGTTAAAATGAAAATATCTAATATATAAAATTCTCGTGTCACAGTTTTCTTTGCCATACTCCTCCGAAACGGCTTGACCGATTTTGATGAAATTTTTTGTGCTTATCCGGTATCTATGAGAATCGGCCAACATCTATTTTTCATCCCCCTAAATGTTAGGGGTAGTCCACCCCTAATTTTTTTTTTTAATTTTTGGACGAAATTTTTTGTTTTTATTTTTTTATAATGTGGCATTAAAAAATACATACAACCCCTGCTTTTTTTGTCAAAAAATCTTGACCCGTGCGAAGCCGGGGCGGGTCGCTAGTCTCTCTATAGTAAATGAAAACCCCCCGTTACAATATTTTTTTTTGAAGTTGTTTTAAATTTTGAGGATAATGGTATGATTGTTTTAAATATGAAATCCAAGTTTATTTTGTTATTTAATTTTAGAAAAAGCCAATATATATGTATAATAATAATAAATAAAATACGGTACGTTTATATGCAAAGAATGAAAATGACTTGAGTTCCGACCTTCGAAATATTGTTAGTATTGTTGTTTTATTCCAATTAATTTATTTTTTCATACTACATATTTTTGTGAATTGAGAAAATATATTCTCGACTTTTATTAATATTCTCTATTATTACTCCCTATTTTGAGATGAATTTTTCCACAACTGGTAACATTATTCACGCCAACTAGGAACGCATAATGACTTATGGCGAGTGTAAGACGTAGCTGTCACGCACACTATTATAACAGACATGGATTGTTTGTTTTAGGTTGTTTGCAGCGCGACACTCTATCTAGACATATAAATAATCTAAGCATTTAATATGTATTTTTATTGTTACCTAAATGAATAAATGATATTTGAATTTGAATTAACCGAACTAATGGTAGTTAGTCGGCATTCGGATATTGGAAAATCCGGATAAATGACTGTATGCCAGAAAACGGGTTTTGTACATAAATCTAGTAAGATCACACACCTCGCGCGCGTAAGAATATTTTATTGGTACGTTTATTCCCTTATTTCTTATTAATTGATTTTTAATTTTTCCGTTTGACAGGCAAAATTATGCAGAATTATGTACTTTATTCCGCCAAATTACATACATAATTATATACACCAAATCTATACTAATACATATTATAAAGATGAAATACTTGTTTATTTGTTTGTTACGATTTAACTCAAAAACTACTCGACCGATTTAAAAAATTCTTTCACCAATAGAAAGCTACATTATCAGTGATTAAAACATAGTCTATTATATTTTTTATTGTGTATAGTACATCTACATTGCACCCTTGTGAAGTCGCGGCGTATTACTAATTGTAACTATTTCTGTTTAGAAGTGTTGGAGTAAATACGCTGTGCCAGACATGGACATCTATAAGTTACGCTTTTCTATAAGCAATCAGATTTAAAATGTATTTAAAACATGAACTGTTTACAAATACATAATTAGCATCAAGATGGATTTCCATTGAAGATTTATCATTGTCTTGAAAATAACATTGTTTTATTAATTTAATAGTAATTGCTCAACTTACCTTGGTATAACATAAATATCTACAGAGCAACTTTTATACCTTCATTAGAAGCCAATTGACATGTTTTTTTTTTTAGTTTTTATGGCCTGGTAAAGGGACCTTTAAGGGGTTATAATATACAGTTGTAGCGGGCGAAATAACGTGATTATCTTGATTTTTTTTTCAGCAGGATAAAATATATTTATTGAAAAACTGTGAAGATCAGTAATTAGTATATGACGTTTTTTTGTATGAGATATTTGTCGATAAAGATATCTTGTCTATCAAAGTTGTTGATGACGAGATATAATATATTGAGATATGTTATATCTTAGTTTGCCTTCGAGATATCTCTTGATGGTCATGCTAGGCGGAAAGAGGGCCCTCTCAGCTTCTACCACAGTATTCAGGCAGTATTGTGAAGAATAGTCAAAAGAAATTACCAGGTTTGGTGCCTGGCAGTGTTATAGGCACGGATATGAGCTGAGGTGTAGTCTGGAGCGACGTGCCATCAAGAGTGCGTACATATTGCACTCCTTCGCCCATATTGACTCCACCCACCATGCCAACCACCTGGAAAATACAACAAAAAAATATTTAAAAAATGCATACTCACTAAACCGGTGTCAATTGGTTCACGTACTAGACTATGAAATAAGTTTAAAAGAGGTTTTAATATTCATTTAGATTTAGAATAATAACTAGCCATTGCAGGCTTAGTAAACTATACTAAACATACATTTTTTTATAGTATATGGGGGCATTTGCCCGCTTTGTGGGGACCCCTCTTTTGCCGGGGCAGTAGCCCCGGATCCCTCCCCTGAATCCGGCCCTGTATTAATGATTCATAATATAAATGTGAAATAGGTTTAATAGCTATCAGAACTCTAAATAGATGCCGCTTCTCACGTGATGGACAGTGAACACAACCCATGAACACCATAGGACTTGCAGATGTGGTGCCGGCCTTATCATGGCCCCTACTACATAAAAGCATCCTAAAAGACAAAGGTAATTCATATGGAGCTATATTCTGGGTTTTATTGTTGGGAAAGATGGAATATGTACAATTGCTGTGCAAAGTTAAAAGAAATGTTATTGACTGAATAGTGTGATATGTAATCATGGCTTTCAAATTCTCGTCATCGTTTTGAATAAATGATGCTTGTGGAAGCTTGAATCTCTTTTGAATTAAAGTGATAGATCGGAAGTATTAATATTAGAACCCGAGCAAAACAATTTTATGGGACATTTATTTCGATATTTATAAAATTAGTTAGTTTTACTAAAGAGGTTTATTGTTAAATTGAAAATAATATCTATTGATACATATCTATATTATATATATATAAAATCTTGGACTTGGAAAATTCACAAATAGTGGGAAATTATTACTTAATCTAATACATTGGTTACATAAGTTAAAGTATAATTACTAAGAGGCAAGACAAAGTGAAACTTGAACACAAGTGAAAGTCCCTTACATACTGATTTGTAAATGCATGACAGTATTTGTATTTGTTATTTATACTGTTTTCATTTGAAGTGTTAGAATGAAACATTATTCTTTTTCCTGCCCCGTTTATTTTATTATTTGGAGTCGGCACAGTATGTTCTGTTTTTCCATTCTCTTCTTTCTCTCACAATATCATCAGTAACACATCTCAAACACATATTATTCTTTGGAAAATCAATCCATTTTTTTTATTATTAACATTATTTCTAAAACTATATGGGAAGGCATTTTTTATGATCTGTTAAGCCAAGCATTGTACAGAGTATATCCCAAGGAAGAGAATAGGTATATGTATGGTAATGGTCTATTGATTGTTATTCTAATTTTTGCTGTAAATCAGAGTTCATTAACCTATGACGTAATATAGTAATGCTATTGCTCTATTACAAAAGTAAAAATGGCAACTGACATAGTTACAGCATAAGGGAGGGGGAGGGGTACAATGAGTTGAACATATTAAACATTTCATTGTCATTGTTAGTACATCCTGATGAAGCAATACCAGCCTTTAGCTCATTAGCAATATTATTGGTACCTTACCTGAGATAGTTGACCACCATTATTAGGGTTCTGCTGTAACTTAGTGACTGGCAACTGACCCCCTGTCGTCACAAAGTGCGTGCCAGCACCCATAGCTGAAAATGCTGCATTCCAATTCATCTCAGTATCTTCTTCACTGTAAAGAGTAAAACAATAAGTGTTTATTCATTCATATATAAATGTGAAATAGGTTTAATAGCTATCAGAACTCTGAATAGATGCAGCCTTTGAAGTAGTTTACCTCACCTATCAATCGAGTAATGGAGATTAATCTAATCCATTATTATATATCTACCAATTTTTTGATTATTAATTATATATATAGTTCTTTTTAGAATATGTAGCATCGCCTTATTTTAAATACTTTTTTTGAAGAAATATTATAATATATTGTCCATAACATTTCAATACTTACCTCATGTATATAATATCTCTTATAGAATTGCTTTTTATGTAATGCATGATTATATAAAAGCAATTCTATATTTCAGTCGGTTTACTTATTAAAAATATTATGAACTAGAATTATACTTATATTAAGTAACAATGATAATAGCTACAATGAAATCTCTATAATATTATTGGTTACCCTTTTTAAGATATGACCTTAATATTATTGAATACCTTTCTGGTTACTAGAAATTCTATAAACAAGAAAAATTTCCATACCAAGAGCCATCGTCTTGTGTAGGCATATTCTGCATATCACACATTGCATCTACCTTTAGCCCACCGCAGCAGGAAAAAATAAGCAATGTCCCACTTCTCTCATTCACAAAGTACCCCCACGAGAATGTCCCACCACTATCACACAGGGATCACACTGGGATCGATGGTAGGGCCCACACCACTACTGACCACCAAACTATGCACACTGAAGGCGAAACTACAGTGAATGGCGAAAGATCATCGCGAGAATACGAAAGTGGGTTAAAGAAAGTTTTTTGTACAAGCTCAATAGTGAACCGGTCGGCTAGTTGGTAGATATACACACACAGTGAATATGTTCAAGTTATCGTGATGCTCACTTTCTCTTTGGTGTACTTTCACAAGACGCAGTGAGGTGTGCTTGAGTTCAATACATATAGGAAACTCAAAGTTGAGTAATAAAGTGATATGTGAATATGTGTTAGTTCGATTAAATATTTTTATAACTTCAATCAAGTCTTTAATAAAATATCTGAATTTATTTAGGTGTTATGTTAATTATTAAAATACTTTTGTTGTAATTTAACTATTAATACACAACTCTATCATAGCTCTATAAAAAACAATGTTCAAAGTGAAAGGAACATACAAATGTATATTATAAAGGACATGCCAAGCTTAGACTATACTATATTATAAAATGTTGACCTTGTCTTAAAATTATTACTGGTTTATAATTTTCAATATTTACTGAGTGTTTATTAGCCAAGGTCAGACATTTTTGAGTTAAGGTAAAATTTGAATCATAATGTGAATTAAATAGAAATACTTAAAATTAAATTTGATAAAGACAAAGGAAATCTATAAAATCAGATGCTGTCCTAAGTTACGCAATTATCGACGATCTAAAGTTTTCCTAAGGCTTTTTCATTCAGAAGTTTGAAGCCCATAATGATGGTAGGCGGAACATAGTGATGGAAGGTTATTCACCCCTACCAACCTACCAATTCCTTTGCCCCGATTGCGTGTCCATCACGATACGCATCCCCACCAAGATGCGGGATCCCCTCCATATACCGTCGATAAACCAAAGAGCACTCCCGCTCCCGACTCTTTCCACCACTGCCAGGGAAATCGCGAGAGGAGGGGTTGCGCGGCCCTCTCGATCTCGCGCGGCACTCTTACGGTAACATTCAGGGACGGCCACGCGCCTCGTATAACGGTATGACAATGTACCGCTTTCGAAATAAGGTCACGGATAATCACACGTTATTCATATAGCATAATGAATTAACATACCTTGTGTTCCGATTTTAGAGATCTTGAATATTATCAGTATACTCAAATATAAACACCACGTTTCAAGTATTTTTTTTCTCTTATAATCACGTAAACATCATTCCCTCTCTCTACAACAAATGCAGGCCGCCATACTGTTTTCAATGTACTTTGTGGTTTAAACGATACATCGCCAGATGGCGTACGAATACAAAATGTCAAATAGTCACGGATTATGATTGGTAAATAAAATACAATACTTTTATTTCATTCATCATTGACATTGTATTGATCGAAGATTTATTTACATACCAGATTATAGACGTACCTAATCATTCTAATTTATATTATGATGCATCAAGTATACAGTATGAACAATCGATTAAATTAATTAATCATTGATCAGAACAAATTATAATTTTTGATGTTCTCATTCATATTTGATTAAATAACGGTATTTAAATATCTACTAATTGTTAAGAGCCATGCCTATTGTCGGCTGTCTATAAAAAATATTTTTAATAGTACCATAAATTCTATTTTTTAATCACTTTCATTAACAGATTAAATATAAGATTCATTCTCATCACACTATTCCAAATTAAATTGAATGACTATTATTAATGGAATCAAATTAAGCAGGTAAATTCATCATACACAATTTAAAAATAATTTAATGAGTTACAATAATTAATACACTAAACATAAATACAGGTACCAAACTTACAAAATATAACTATGTATAAGCTAGTATTAAAATGGGAATTGCTGCCCTGTTCTTTGTACTCTTTCTAGATGCAATTCAAACAGTAGTTTATTTTCATAGTAGTAGTTGCTTTGTGAGGAATTAGGTCCTGGATCATAGCTTGGCCGTCTATCTGATTCAATTGACGAGCCTGGAGAAGGGATGCAATTACTATCAACAAGGGCAGACTGACTAGATTCAAGTGATGTCTGAGACATTATTATATTTGAATTATTAAGATTGTTGTTAATATGCAAATTGTTTATTCTTTTAGACAATGGCATGAATTCACACGAATCTTCTTCACGCGATCGTTTCCTGAAATAATTAACATAACAATAGAATTTCAATCAATTTAAAGATAATAACATTTTTTCGTTACACCCAAATTACCTATTTTCTGTCATTGTTCTGATTATGAAATTTCCATTACTCTCTATATTAGTGTTCCACGGAATAGTCGAATCTTTAACAAAAGTCATCTGTTTATGTAAATCAATGTATTCATACAATTCTGTAGTAATTATTAACGAAATGAAATAACAATCGTGTAGAATAAAAACAATGTGCAATGCAGCTGTTGCACTTATCGTTTTGACTTTTGACTTATACTTTCAATTTTAAAGTGACAACTGACATTTGTTAAATGACATATGTATGTGCAGAATGTCTGTTTATTTTTTTTCTATTTTTAATTTTCAATTTTGGAAATAAATATAATGATATTACTTTTATTAAAATCAATATTACTGATTTTTGTGTGACTATAACAAATAATTTTAGGATAATTTATATCACAGATATGGAGGGTAGAGATAAGGAGGAATTTCTCTGTATATTAGAAGTGTCCATAAAGTCATGTGATATTATGGTGGCGCTGCTGTAAGCTGATGACTGCATTTGAAAGAAAGCGCCTAAAACTGTTTGAGTAGGACAGAATCAAACGAAGAAAGATAATATATTATTATATCCGGTCCGTAACGACTTTCAAAAATTTAGTTGCAAAGTAAAGTAATTTCATAAATTGATTAAATATATAACAATAATTTTTTAGTATTAGTGTAATTGCCATGCCAAGGCTTTATTGTAATTTTGTAACGTTTAAATTAAATAAATAAAAAAAAAATTTAGTTGGTTTTTGAACTATAATCAAACAGCTTATCATGGCCACTTTTGAAAGTAAAGCCCCATATGAGAGAGTGCTCCTTACCTCTACCCTCCATTGGACGTATCACAACTTGTTTAGTGTTTTTAATGCCATCTAGGGGCACATGAAAAAGTGAAACGTATGATCTGTAAGAATAAAATATACTACTACTATACCTAGATGGCAGCATGAAGCAATCCGAATGGAAATGCACAATGCACATGACTATGCACGCTAGGTGACTCTAGTGTTGGTATCGTAAGCTTAAAGTATCATATTTTAATATTATAGGTAGTGTTTATCTATAAAATCAATGTTTATTCAGTCATCTATAAAATGCGAGTCTATGATACAAATAACTACACCTTAGGGTTTAAGACCAAGTCTAAGTCTTGTGAATTAAATACTGAGAAATACTTCGGCTCCAGGAGTGGTACCAAGATCAAGTAAACGAAAAGGTAATTAAGCTCATGTATTAATAAGATATAGTAGACATGATACTAGAATTTATATATTTATATTTCCACGTCAAAAGGAAGACAGTGAAAGTGTATTTAATAAAAAGGTCATCACGGTCTACCCGACTTTTTACAAGTTTTTAAATGCCCAGAGGCCTGACTCGTGGGTATGCGTACGACTTCAACAAGACGTATGCTATACAATGCCACAGGCTAATTAAGGTCCGTTAGTAAGTATATACGCTTATGGTCAAATCTGCAACGATAAGTGAAGTCTAGCCAAACAAGGAGTGCAAGGAGATAGTACGCTACTCAGCCTGTTTATGGCTAACGAGAACGACCATAAGGCCCCCGCTTTATGGTTACACATGGTCTCTGTTAAACGGTTCTGTTTCCCAATTTCTAGAATTAATTAAGTAGGTATTCAATAAATTTCTGGAAGAAGTACGTTAATGTGTACTTACCTACCTTACACATTCATTCATATGTAGACCAATTTTATTTAATTGGGATATTTTTATGAGCATCGATTAAAATTAAAGACTTGATGGTAGGCTTGTACAAACGCAATTAAGATAGTCACAGAAGACGTATTTTAAAAAATATAAGCAAAATATATGCAAAATCAGAGAACCTGTTGTTTGTTTTAAAAATATAAGAATATTAATGTATGATTTCCCGCTTCGTAGCAGTATTATTAATATTGGTAGCTGTTTGTGTTTAGGTTCGGGAAGATTACATGGACGCTGTTATTTCTGTTATTTTTTAAAAGATAAAACCTGATTAAAAGTTCAAACCAATTTTCTCAAAATGGCAACCATGTGGGTTGACACTGTATTGCTTAACAGCGTTTAAATAAAATACTGTATACCGGATTAAAACGCGATTTATTATTTATATTGTTTAAATTATTTATCCCGACGTTTCGGATGCTTTACAGCAACCGTGGTCGCGGGGAGACAGTCCTGTCTGTCTGTCTGTCGGTATAAATAATTTAAACAATATAAATAATAAATCGCGTTTTAATCCGGTATACAGTATTTTATTTAAATGTGTGATACTCGCCTTAATAAAAGACAATATTATGTGCTTAACAGCGTCCACATATAAATTTAAAGTAAGGGGCATTTGCGAGACTCAAATCATAAACATAATTTTTGATTTGAATTTAGAATTATTCTGCTTAAAATTGAGATCTAGAGAACAGCAACCGCTATAATTAATTAATTAGTGAAGGTGCCAACTCTCGGTAATGTCATTTTTTTTGTGAAAATATGAAGAGTTGCTACGTAATTAAACGCACGGAGACGCTCGAATCGACTTATCTCACAAAACGGACGCCGGAGAGAGCGGCTATTAAAACTTATTAAATTAACATAATTCCGTTAGTCTATCTCACATCTATTCTAGTAAGATAGAGTGAAGATTCAATAGGGCTGGCAATTTTTTTTGAATACCATTTCAGTGGTTCGTTTTCCATACAAAAAAATCATGATTATTAACGAAGTCAGTTCAGCGGGGTTAGAACGCAAAACGCAAAACGATTCGACTGATCGTCTCGCTTCATTGTGATTGGTGTAGAGACTCTCTAGAGACTCTCTACACCAATCACAATGAAGCGAGAGAGTCTCTACACCAATCACAATGAAGCGAGACGATCAGTCGAATCGTTTTGCGTTTTGCGTTCTAACCCCCCTGAGTTTCGATACTAAATATTTGTGCAACTATTTTATTTCCGGGAGTTCTTTGCGCGGAGTTAATAAAATAACATTATTTTATAAAATTTTATAAAATAATGTAAATAGACTGACTTCGTTAATAATCATGAGTTTTTGTATGGAAAACGAACCACCTTAAGCTCTACTCCTGATACGTTTAATCTCCACATTATCTATTGGTAACATAAGACAACTAGCCGAGCACATTTAAATGATTATCCGTTATTAAAATAGCTGTCTTACATATGTTTCCTTTTCTTCTTTTATGTGGTAGGTACAATTTTGTTTGTGTTAATCTATTGTATAATTACATATATTCATGGTTGCATAGTTTTAAGAGCTCTATTGTATCCTCGTATATTGAAGTCGCCGTAGATCATTACATAGACTTAAAATATTTTACATGTAAGTGACTATATTTGACTTAATGCAAAATAAATATGATTTAAACCTAAAATATAACGTAAGAATTTTGTTAGCGGTAATCCCTTGTTTTAAAACGTTTACTACAAATGTGTTCGTTTTTTTCCACGATTTCATTGATAACTGATATAATAATTACTAATTGTAAGTATGATCCTTGCAACTGTTACAAATGATCTCAAAATAGATTAAGTATTTTCATTATTTTCAAGGTTTATCGATTTTACATAAGTCCACGTAAGATTAGAAGCGTAAGCTAGTCTTTCAAACGATTATCTCTGGCTTAAAGTCATTGTAAATTAATACTTTGTACCAGGGCCGAATTTAGGGGAGGGCATCCGGGACAACCGCCCCGGGCTGACACTAGCTGTTTTACCTTACTATAACTGTATTTTGTATAAACATGACTATATTGTTAACATGATAATATTTTGGGGCCACGGGGCCTCCACTCCTTTGTTGCCCCAAGGCCTCCACACCTATAAATCCGGCCTCTCTTTGTACTAAGAGAGCCTTACAAGTAAGAATATAGTGAGGCAATATATCAACCCTAAACTGAAATGTTGCGATACCAAGCGTATCGAAGCATGAACGAAGTTTATCCGATTAGCCAGCTGCAAACTAAGAATTTGCGCTGATGGCCTTATATAGTAAGACTCTGTCTCACACATCAGGTATGGACTCAGACTATAGTAAAAGGGTGTGGGAACTAGTCAAGGGAGGCCTATATTTTTTCAAATACTGTATGGTTCAATGATATTATACATAGTAGGTACTATGGTCTACTGACTATGACAGCTTCCTTGGCTCTATGGTAACCGCAACGCGTTTAGCACCAGAGGTTCTGGGTTCGAATCCGGGGAAACAAGATTTAAAGAAATACATGTTTTGGTCGGGCTGGGTACAGAAGGCTGATCACCTACTTGCCTGTAAAGAAAAATGATTAGTGAAACAGACACAGAAATGGGTCTGCCCCATGCCCGAATAGGAATAGGAATAGGAAACACGGGAATTCTCTTTATGGTCTACTCTCCAAAAATGAGGAAGTTTTTAGTTAGTTACTCTGGAGTCATCACGGCTAAACCGCTTCCACGATATTATTGCCAGATTAGGTGTAAACTGCAGGAGTGTCATTCCATGTCAAATCGTCAAGTAGTTGGAATCGACCCTTTCCGATTTGGATGAATTTTGGTGGAGAGTTTACTTATATTATAAAACGATATTAGGTATAATTATAATTTTTTTTTCCAAAAGTTATGCAAAATTCAAAATTTCACTGTTTCTCCTGTTTTTAAAGTTTATTTTTTTAATATTTTGCAAACTACTGTATTTAAAAAAAAACTCTGGCATTTTCAAAGGGGATACTTAGCGGTATAAAATTTTTTTATGATATTCGGAAACTCTCTACCATTGACATAGTATTAATTGTTGATCGAAGCTCTCTACCAAAATTCATCCAAATCGGAAGGGGTTGATTCCAACTACTTGACGATTTGACATGGAATGACCCAGGAGTTTCACGAAGGTTACAATTTTTTAATATGGGATCCAGATATTTGTCACCAGTAAAAAAAGCCAAGGCCTCTATGTATACAAACATTATGAAACATGCCCCATTTTAAAATTATAATCCTTACTACCATAATTTTAAAATACTTCCACCAAATATGCATGCTTAGTAAGTTACTCGAACAAAAAGTAGAACATGTTCTGGCTTCAGAATCATCCTAATAATTAAATTCTTGTATTTTCTTCAATAACCGAAGCTACTCAGCAATTTGATAGCTTTATAATCATTCAAAATAAGAAACGACGAAAGCTTTGACCTCAATAAATCGTATAGTATTAATCGAGTTCGGGTTCTAAAGTAAAATTCTGCTACTATTACTCATTGAGTAAACCTACGGTTAGAATGAAGAACTAATTACGTATTCTGGTCCATAACTAAACTATGAACTATTTATTCTTACACTTAAAATAAGGAATAGTTGCAACATTTATTTTAATTCAAAATTGCACTTAGTGAGTTTTACGTTTGAACCAACGAAATATTCACACTAAAAACCACATAACAACCTGTCGAACAAATCAATCAAAACACTAGCATAGATGATTAAATGAAATGAAACTTAACATTATTAAATTATTATGTTACAGTTATGGATAATATTGTATCAGTGAAAGGGCAGCGTCAGCTGACTGATGACTCACAATATGGGGATAATTGTAAAAGGTGATGAGTCAGCAGTTCATTTCAAAACATATAGCTGTTGAAATTTTTCTGCAACAAAAATATAATTATATTAATAGATAAATAACTTGATTTCCATCAATTCTTAAGATTTATATGTCAAACACTGAATACTTAATCAAATTGATGTTCCATTCTTGATTTATCAAAACCTTCGAACCTTATCTATATCGTTCGGTATCAATGATAGACCTGCTTCCTTTGACGCAGATATCACTTCGGATCTTATCCAATATTGAATGTAATGCGCTAAGTTTTATTAAAATTCATCAAGTAGTTTTTGTATGATATAAAAATAGTTAGACAAAAACTCTACATCACAGTTTTGGTTCCTATCGTAATTGATAACCAAGTGTATTTTCTTACAACTAAAATACACGATTCATTTTATAGTGTTTAAATGCTACAGATATATATGTATGTATAATTTTGCATAATGATTTACGACAGCGTTAGGGTTTATAAACAACTTCCCAAGAATTATGGAGATGTAGCGAGTGTTTCTCGTCTATACTTTCTCTATTCATACATATTCTTGTTAGGTACTTTCTCATAATGAGAACGGAGATTGTTAGTACGGATGATCTTGACTGTTTCATTGCGAATGTAGCAAAAAATCTTGACATGAATAAGTGATTCGAGAGTTTTTATTTTCTTTGACGAGACGAGACGAGAAACTGTTATATACTTGAAATTATAAAAATACTTTTTTATATTTAGAATAAGATCAGCGTTTTTTTAATGTTCGATATCGACAGACGAGCATAAGATTCACTGGATGGTAGGTGATACCTCAGCCACAGAACATCATTCAAGGATGCGCTGTCGACCTATTTTTTACTTCGAGTATTCGGAAATCCATGGACTAAAACCGAAACGCGCAATGTGTACTTCACGGATTTTCCATCTATGAACGGTGGTTCGTTACCCGGTCGGAATTCCGATATTCCTCCCACCCGATCAATGCCCGAAGTTACCAGACGTGGGGAAAACATGCTTACAGAAAATTATAAACATGTGATCCCGGTGGGATTCGAACCCACGACCCATCGATGTGCAGGTCACTATTTTACCTGGTCGTACTTCTAAGAAGAGCCTATTGACGTTCTTCTTGAAATCGTCCAGATCTTCCTGTATGAGAGAAAAAGGCCGGCAGATCCCAGTCCTTAGATACTTATTCACGTTATGAATGACGAAGAGAATATTATGTGGATTCTAGAGATGTCAACAACTTGAGGATGGAGGTCTACACGGCGTCTAGTCGGTGGTTGGTACAAGGTTAAGAAGTTCTTCAGCGCGCACTCCGAAATAAATTATGTAAAAAGGCTCGAGACTGGCAACTCTACCACAGTATACCAGGTCGAAATTATTATTATATTGTCAATCGTATACTTCTATAAATCAGCACCCTCATAATATCTAAGTAAATGTCGTGCAGGTTGCATCTTTATTAAATAGGTATCTTGTTGTATAGTGAGAGAATTATGATTCACTAACATACCTATCTATCCACTTATTTGGATAGATATCATATCCTTTCTAAGACAGTTGCAGATAACGCAGTTTGCGTATTATTTTAACACAGAGAAACACATCATAAATTAGATACCACTTTCCATTAGCCAAACGATTGAAATTCATACTTACCTGCATCATATTATACTCTCGTCAATTAACTAACTCGATTTTATTTGATTTGGCAAGCAAATAAAAATATTTATAAATATAGATTTAAAGCAAACCCGCATATAACACAATTATTGTTCAGTGTTGATTAAATTCTCTTGATAATTTAAAAGGTCGGGACCCATCCACCCTCCGTCACTGGGGTCTAACGACAGATTTCATAAAAGCATGAGGGTGCAAAGTTAGAACTTGCTAAATAAAAGTGAAGTTTAAGCAAAATAAAATAACACTATTATCCAGTTAGATAAATGACAGCTTCAAATGTCCTCGTTCACATTACAGTTTTGTATACAGTACTAATTGAAATAAAAACACTAGAACTTATAAGTTTGATAATAATTAAAAACAACCAAAAATACATTACGTAAGCAGGGTTACTCAAATGTGAAATATAGTGCAAAGGCCATTACTAAAGGGCCTTTAGGACCTCAACAGGCAGTTTTCAAGCAAATGACTTGCGTAGCTTTATTCAGTCTCCTTCTTCTTCCTGCCCTATCCCCTTTTTTTTATTTGGGGTCAGCGCAGTTGCAGTATGTTCTCTTTTTTCCATTCTCTCCTTTCACTCGCCATATCATCAGTCACAACTCGCAAACACATATCATTCTTCACACAGGCAATCCATGTTTTTACTGGCCTTCTTCTTCCCCTAAAACCATCCACCAGCTTTATTCAATACCTACACCAAAACAAAAATATATTTTAGGAATTTCGGAGATTTTTTTTATGTCAGGTACCGACAGACGAGCATGAGGTTCACTTTATGGTAGGTGATACCTCAGCCACAGAGCATCAGTCAATAATGCGCTGTCGACCTAATTTTTACTTTGAGCATTCGGAAATCCATAGACTGAAACCGAAACGCGCAATATGCACTTCACGGCTTTTCCATCTATGAACGGTGGTTCGTTACCCGGTCGGAATTTAGATATTCCTCCCACCCGATCAATGGAATGGCAATGGGCTTGGATTAAAAACTGGGTTTGTCCTTTGAGGTCCTAAAGTCTACAAAGTTTTACTATGCTTCTTTTTGAATATCAAATATAACTGCTAGATCGTTGAACTTCTAAGACCTTGAATAGCCAACCGATCGGACACGTTATATTGTAGACACGAACGAATACCACGTAAAAAATCGTATAAAACACAGGCCTATATATAGTTATATAATCTAAAAACTCAACAGATACAACAGATACAGATCTAATAGAGCGTGTAAGTAAAATTGGATCTAGTTTAGCAAAAAGGATTTGGATCCTTTTTGCTAAACTTTTGGGTTGGCCCAAAAAGAACTCACTGTAGGCCTTTTTATCAACCCTTCGGTAAGATACAGGGTTTATCATATCCGGCAACCCTATCACTACTACATTCGCCATCGAATAGTATATATATAATTTGTCCGCAAGTCCGATTCGGGTAGAAATCTTGCTGTGGACTCTTGGTCTATAAATATAATAATTAAATTATTTTTCGAAAATAATTAATATATCCTTTAAAATCCACGTTTATTAGACTACATTCGTTGATGTGTGATCTTAGGAGTTGTCATCACACCCGCGAATACGGAATAATCCCATCAAACAGAATAGAATTGCATGATTTTTGTACACAGATGGAACTCGGAGGTCTAACGTATTACATAATATAGTATAGATGGAGGTTTGTAGGTATACTTTTCTATAAATGCTTACTCCCTATATGATGCCTTGATGACGTATGAAATATTAACATAGCCGCCGGTCGAGGCGTCTTGTGCCCATCCAGTCCAAGGTCGAGGCCTAAAGAATTTTAGGACGTGTTGTTTTAACCGCCAACATCACGTCACCTTTAGAAATGACACGACTTTGTAACCGCCATGCGACGAGCGTGCGGGGCCGCAAGGCGCAAATTATTTACATAGCTGGTAATAGACACGGCAAGTCTTCAAAAACCTATTTTGGCCTCTTACATAAATTATTATGATAATATTAACCCACATGAATAGTCGTATTAAAAATCTTTTCTTTCAACATCACCTGCCAGAGAGTCCTCTTGAAGCAGGAAATATTGACAGTTTGATGTATTTTTCATTTCTTCAATCCTTGCTAATATTAATATGAATTGTTTTGGTTTGAATCAAACTTTATTAATTTTATATAATACTTTATAGTTCATACAAATCGATCTCCTGTGTACCTCGTACATTTTTTATATATATTTACAATATATTTTTTATATATTTTTTGTTTTATTTACTTTTAAAGAGTATAAATTTCTTCCCATGTAATGATTATGCGATCATTCCATATCACGGCAATTTATTGACAAAAATTTGATATTAATGTTGGCCTCAGCCCTCATGACGTTTAATATTATCGTAGAAATATACAATTTCCGTAAAACTATGGCGCGAAGATGTATGAGTTTCCGTTAGCCAAATTAAAATGTTGCTGAATGTGCTTTGAATTTAAATTGTAACGGATGAAACGGACTGCGCACAGGCAGAGGGCAAGGACCGAGCTACCTACTTATAAAGTTTTTATCTAGACATTTAAATATTATAATAATTATAAAGGATGGGGAAATAAATTATTGTTCACCAAAATTTGAAACAAGAAATAAAACTATCTGTCATAAAATATCGAAAACTAACTAAATTATAGTATGTAATAATAAATTATAACATATCTAGATTGCAAGCTAAATAAAAACTTGTGATAAAAATATGTCATTACGTCAGGTCATTTGATGTTAGATAATATCGACTGATGAGCATGAGGCTCACTTGATGATAGGTAACTCAGTCACAGAACATCAGTCAATGATGCGGCGGTTATATAAACATGTTGTCCCGGCGAAATTCGAACCGGCTGCCGACTGACCTATTAAAAGGCTACCTAACACACCAATGAGCCCGTCCAACGATGGACGGTCGATCTATTTTGTTAGTTCGTCCATTCGGAAAAAAAAACTCATTCGTTTCGCGTGGTGAGGTGTGAGACGTGAGTCTGTATTGAATTGCATTCATCACCATTGCGTTCTTTATTTTTCTTTATTCGTCCCGAATAAATGTATTTCATTTATACGTTCTTTATTAATTCATACGGTACATCTGGTCTTTTAAACCTTATCAAAGCTTGCTGTAAAGCATTCGAAAGTAAATATTTTTTTTTATGTCATTTAAATGTGTTTTTTGTCGTAGATTTTTATCCTAGCAGTAACCACACCTATATTGTAATGCATGTAATATATAAATAGCCTTTAGATTCAAGGTGCGCGTTAAAACCATGAACATATAAGGAATATTAAAAATGTTGCCAATATATTATAGCTGCCTTGACACAAATGTGCCGATATGAGCGTTTACTTCCTTCCGCTGCGCCAGATGAATTGTGTAAACTTACCTTTTAACTTGACGCTGTTTTTATATTTCCGGCAATATAGGTAGGTACCTTCGAACTTACTTTAGAGACATTTTGTGCTGTGTGTGAAAATAAAATTTTAAGAGATCGGAGCATTTGTATTTATTACGTAGACTCTAAATAATAGGTTAGTATATACAGAGGGGTTCATCGTAGGAGGCATATTTAGAGACCTGCAATATTTATTTACACCATATTACGTTCTATGTCCTGGCAAATTATGTGACAGGAGTTCGATTGGCATCTGAAAACAAACTTTTTGACGGGCTCGTTGGCGCGTTCGGTAGAACACCTGCCGTGCGCATCGATGGGTCGTGGGTTCGAATCCCACCGGGAGCACATGCTTATAATTTTCTGTAAGCATGTTTTCCCCACGTCTGGTAACTTTGGGCATTGATCGGGTGGGAGGAATATCTAAATTCCGACCGGGTAACGAACCACCGTTCATAGATGGAAAAACCGTGAAGTGCATATTGCGCGTTTCGGTTTCAGTCTATGGATTTCCGAATGCTCGAAGTAAAAATTAGGTCGACAGCGCATCATTGACTGATGTTCTGTGGCTGAGGTATCACCTACCATCAAGTGAACCTCATGCTCGTCTGTCGATATAAAAAACAGATAGGAATTCTTTAGATAATAGTTGAGACGAAACATATTAACTATATGTATGTTCTTCTATGAATTGAAAGACTTTTAACAGTTTTATTAAAGTGAAGATTAGAGTAAGAATAATGAAGTCAGGACAGCCAAAGCGAGGTTGGTTGGAGTTAGCATCCAAAAATGGCAGTGTCGGCGACACGACGCACGCGCGCTCACTCTATGCCTTTTACGGCTTCTTGTGCCTTTAGAGGGCTAACTGCCTCAGCCAGCCTTTCGTGAAGGCTCAATCGATATAGGGTAATATACAACCTCATCAAAACTGCGAGCGGTCACATTATGAAATGACAGACGCGGACACTTAACTAGGAGATAAATAGACAGACAAGCGTGTAATTCACTTAATAACTCAGCCTAGAACATCAGTAATCGGTGTCCTAAACCTATTCTTTACTTAACACATTTGGAAATCCATATAATGAAACTGAAACGCGCAATATGAATTAAATGGTTTTTCCAAATAACGAACTGAATGTAGTTGGAAGTTTATCCGGTTGGAATTACGTTATCGTTTCCCCAAACCGTTCAATGCCCGAAGTGATAAGATTTGAAAATTATACAAATTTCATACAATATGATACAAACACGCTACAACAAGCCCGTAACTTAATTTTACTTGTATTTACTATATCTGGGAAACGAAAGTGATTATACAAATATGACATCAACACACAAATATAATGCCCCTAGGTAATGAATTTTGTATAGATAGGTACCTAAACCTTTTTTGTTTTAAATGTTAATTTGATATTACCAATTACTTCCAGAGTTAAAAAATATTTAAAATGTGAAATTTGAAATATTTAATGCGCAACTTCACTTCTTAAAGCTGCTAACATGACTAAGTATTTTAGATAAAAGGTATTCAATTTCAATTTAATATTCCTTATTGTTCTGAAAATAAAATGTAACAAACACAACTACCTAATCTAGAGAAGTAAGCCTTATCGCTAGGTAGTCATTATAGTCAACTTCTTAGGGGCCGGAAACTTTCGCTATAATTACAGGAACAAATTTAAAGTCTGCAATTAAAATTTGACATCGATTCAATTTCGGCTGCAACTTTTACTTTCGTTCACACGGGCTTGTGACAAAAAATAGCAGCGTAATGTTTCCGTAATCGACGATTAAGCAATGCGCTGAACTTATCTTCAGTTTTGATGCTTTTCTCAAATAAATTACTCTTGTAAGACAAAAATTTATCTAATACTAGCGGACCCGACAAACGTCCTGCCAGAATGTTGGATTCAATATAAAAAAATATATCTAGATTTGTAGATATATGCTATTTTCCTACTTCTATTCTATAATTATTAAAATAACTGTTAAAAAGCAGGGGTTGGTAATAGAAGAGTGAAAACATAGGGTTGTATGTATGTATATCATGCCACTTAAAAAAAGGTATGTGTGTACTTATGTAGTATACGCGTTAGAAGTTATACTTATACGTTTATACGTTATACTTCTTTGGCGTCTGAAGAAAAATTTTAAAAAACAAAACTGTAGTAAATATCGAAGCAAAATGTTAAAATCAATCAAATTTTATTCTGTAGCCAACTTCATCATGTCGTTTTTTTGGGATATCGTGCGCGCGCAGGTCATCTGTAGCCAACTTCATCATGTTAATTTTGTGTCACAGATGCGCGCGCATCTTAAAATTTCACTCTCATCATTTTTTCATAACGCGCCTAAAGAAGTATAACTTCAATAAAAAAAAAAAGGGATGGACACCCCTTATCACTTCGGGGTTTTAAAGATAGATAGTAGCCGATTCTCAGACTTACTGAATATGCATAAAATTTTCATAAGAATCGGTCGAGCCGTTTCGGAGAAGTATGGGAACGAACATTGTGACACGAGAATTTTATATATTTATCTAATATACATTAACAAATAGTATTCTCTGTCTTCAGTAGACGAGTAGTTGAGGCTTGAGATATACATACAAGACATAAGCAGAGTCAATCGATTACGCCTACGGAGATCAAACGTGAACTTCGAGCATCAATAGTTTTGTTTTTTGTTCATTTAATAGTTATTTATGTTTTCCCATCTACACCTACATAAATCAATCTTTATTATGTTTAGCTTTATGTGGCTCATTGGTAAGTATTTAGCACCGGAATTCCCGCTTTCGAATCCCGAGGAAACAAGGTAAAAAAATGTATCGGTCTGGCTGGCCACAGAAGACTGGTTGTCTGTAATGAAAAATAAGCAGTAAAACGGACTCACATATGTGTCTTTTTTATGTTAAATATCGACAGACGAGCATGAGGTTCACTTGATGGTAAGAGATACAGCCACAGAACATCAGTCAATGATGCGCCGTCGACGTATATTTTATTTCGAGCTTTCGGAAATTCATAGACGGAAACCGAAACCCGCAATTTCAACTTGACGGTTTTTCCATCATTGAACGGCAGTTCGTTATCCGGTCGGAATTCGATAATCCTCCCAGCCGTTCAAAACCCAGGCGTGAAGAAGACATGCTTACATAAAATTATAAAAATGTCGTCCCGGTGGGATTCGAACCCACGACCCATCAATGCGCACGGCAGGTGTTTGCTCCAAGCCTCACTGTGAGTCATGACTTGAGAATACACTATTTCTCTCTAATAAAAAGTATTCATAAAAAATTGAACAAATATCAGATTATTGACTTATAAACCGAATGATTTGAAGACAAGACAAAGGAACTATAATACAATTAAATATTATTACGAGCTAGCTTGCAGATAAATAGTAGTGTCAATGAACTATCATTAAGTTATGCTACTGTGGTTAGTGACTGCGACTATTATTTATCAACCAGTATGATATGCCCGCTACTTCACTAGCGTGGGATGTTTTACCCTAAATAAAGAGTAGCCTATGTCAAAACATTAGACATGGATAACTCAGCGAAATTCCCCGCGCCAACTCAGCAACTCAGGCGCAGTATAGTGCGTCGGCTCCTTGAATCAACTCAAAATTGCGCCATGACGCAACAAAATGGGACGCGCAAAGCGAGCAGTGAAACCTCCAAAACGCTCTCAACGCCACGCTCATAGTTCACTTAGTGAGTGAATACTTATGAATATGTGAGCTGACTCACCCTGCGCAGTGAAGCGTGCCGGCGCAATTGCGCGGCGCAGCGCAGTGTTACACAATACACATGTCTACAAAACATAACATTGTGAATTACCTCAAACCTCGAGATAGGCTTCAAGGTTCAAGAGTTCAATATATCTACTTGTTTAATTGAATACGAAGACAAACATACAGAACCATTTGATCTTTTATAAACTAAGTGTTGGTGATACAAGGTGTGATATTTCCTTAAAAATACAGTGATATCATTTTTAATCTAGTGATAAAACTTGGTTTTTCAGATTTATCAAATTACGTCATGACTTTTTTGATAACCGTTACGGTATATTCATGGAAACACTAAGGGCGAGAGAATTGAATAATATCTACTTGTAAAACCTATTACTACATATCAAAAGTACGTAAAATCAACGTTTCGTAGTCCCCTGATTCCTTCTCCAAAACTTGACCGATTTAACTACTTTTTTCATCAAAAATTAAAGAAAGGCTTTGGCCGTGTTCCTATGTTTTCTTTTTTTTATTTAATCAAGTTAAATTTATTTTCTGGATGTTTGATCACAGCGTAAAATCTGGCAATTTTTTTAGGTTTTTGAAGGTTCTAACTAATAACTCTTTTAATTATTAATTTATGAAAATAAGGAAAACATAGGGACATGCAAATAATTGCCATAGAAAAAAATATATTTCTCTACTGGCATTATCCAGGGAGGAAACAGGGGAATACGTTTGTATGGAAATACGGCCCTTGTGTTTCCTCTTAAGACGCTCCAATATATTTAATACTGATCGCAATAAGAACCTATTTTGTAGAAACTACAAAAAAATAACAGGTTTTAAAAACTTAACTTTAACGTAAAACGTAGTATAGTACGGACTAAGATAAAATCACTCATATATCAAAACACAGTGTATCTCAATCTTTTTGAATACGCGACTTCTTTTCAAGTTAAAAAATTCTTGCGAACCCACATGGGCCATAAACAAAGAAAATGTTAGTAATATGAAAAATTAAGTTTATGATATATTTTTTTGGATCTACATAATAATATATTGATTAAAATTAACTTAAAATTTGCCTTTTTCTTTTACCTCCGACCCCCTCGAATAAGGCTTCGCGACCAACAGTTTAAAAAACACTGTGATATAGCAGAAGCTTATGTTGAAGTCTTGGAGAGTTAATTTGTACTATGTAGATTCACTTCGACTGATTGTTATTTTGGCACAATTCTCAGATATCGTTTCACCTAGCATATTATAGACCAATCACCTGAGTATTGTTATAACTATGATTAATGGACAAGGCAATTGTAAATAATTATGTTTTCATCTGCTTACAATTCAGTATTCATTATAATTATATTAATATATTTGCGCATTATAACGAAATATTTATTTGGAAAACACACAGGATCAATTACGTAATATGTATTTTAAATTAATTTTTGCTACTACAATACCTAACTAAAAATTGATCACTCGATGATCTTACTATAAATATATAAACAAAATATTTAAAATAAAATCCATTGTAGTATTTAACTAACGCCCGGCCCGTATTCAAGAAAAACACATTAATTCTTACTGCTAATATGTATCTGATTTCTCATAGTTTGAAAGATCTCTATAAAAAAATGAGTGAGTCGTTTTATATTCAAACTAAGCTTGATTTTACTGAAATCATACTTATTTTTCACATGTTCAAGCCCAAATTTTATCAAAATAGAGTGAACAGTCTAGCCATGGAAACGTAACTAGGGATACGCAAAATTTAAAAAGTATCGATACTTTACTCGATACCAGTATCGTATCAAAAGTATCGATACCAACAAAGTATCGATACCTCAAGGTATCGAGTAGTTTTTAATACATTTATAAAAACTTTATGGAGTGTTTATAATATAATATAAACATTTAACGTACCTAGATATTTTTAAAAACATCCATATTATAGATAAATTACACCCAAATGAACCCAGAACAAATGACCGTGCTCATCACACAATATTTGTCCTGGGTGGGAATCGAACCCATGACCTCCGGCTTAGCAGTCAAGGTCACTAAATACTAATCCCCGGTTTAGTAGTAGACTGACAAATATTTTGTTTAAAATATCGATTGCCAATTTTTCCTTTGCTTTATCAGAAATGGGGAGAAAAGTATCAATACTTTCAGAAAGTATCTACGTATACTTGAGAAAGTATCGATACTTTGAGAAAGTATCGATACCTCAAAAGTATCGGAACAAAAGTATCGATTCCAAAAGTACTTGGTATCGAAACCTCAGGGTATCGATACTTTTTGCGTATCCCTAAACGTAACACATTGATTTACTTTATAAATCGTAATTATAGATGAATGATCTCGTTCACTTGTTTTTCGTACCAAATGGCTTTCATTCTGAATAGCCAAGGAATGGAATTATCGACCTGGGTCGATCTGTCCCAATTCCTACAATCTCAATGTCTTCAAAGTGAATAGGTTTCTTAGTGAACATGCTTCGATTTAGGCCGTATCGCTTACCATCAGGAAGGCATCCTTGCAGAATTAGATGAAATATCAGGGTCAAATATTAGGGCATCGAATACACGGTACATTGAAAATAATCACTGCGCCAACCTTGAACGTGACCGACTCTGTGGTTAATTGTAACGTTTCATTTAGCCCGGGTTTTTCAAAACAGATATAAAGGTTTTAACATATTTACCTCTGATCTGTGCCTACTCTATGCCCCACCAGAAACTACTTCATAGTTCGTTATTTTCAGGTCAAATAAAATACATAATACTTCGCACGGGTCTAGATTTTTTGACAAACAAAATCAGGGGTTGGTAATAGAAGAGTGAAAATATAGGGTTGTATGTATTTTTAAATCCACATTAAAAAAAAAAAAATAAAATTTCGTCCAAAAATTAAAAAAAAAATTTTTAAGTTTGAACAACCCTCTTATCTCTTAGGGGTATGAAAAATAGATAGTAGCCGATTCTCAGACCTACTGAATACGCATAAAAAATTTGGTAAAAATCGGTAAAGCCGTTTCGGAGGAGTACGGTAACTAACATTGTGATATGGAAATTTTATATATAAAACTAGCGACCCGCCCCGGCTTCGCACGGGTCTAGATTTTTTGACAAAAAAAGCAGGGGTTGTATGTATTTTTATTAAAAAATTAAAAAACTGTGACACGAGAATTTTATATATTAGATTATCCATTTAATAATCACGTCTTGTAACGCTGTGTCACACAGTGGTTAGTACAGGAATCAACATTATTGAGGACTACTCAATAATTATGATTCATTCATATTTCCGTTTTCCTGTAAACATTAACAATTATTGAAATACGAATACTATCTAAAATATATATTTTTAATTTATTCGGCCACTCGAATTGTCCGATTGTTGTATAAGGCAAAATTGTGTAGGTACGTGGATACGTGGAATAAATATATTGGGATTTGGGAAGGATATAAGGATATTGTAATGTATATCCTAACAATTTTATTAGTATTAGTCCAGACTGTGGAGATAGAGATTAGTATACCTTTTATAGACAGACTTTAATAACGATTTTGCTATAATAATATTTTGAAACCTAAGCATCGATTTTATTTTAAATTAGTACCGCTAGCCAATACCATTATATTGAAAGCGGTACCAAATAAATGCGAGTAGGTATATATGGTGAGGAATATTTTGTATATTCATACTAACAATGAGAATACTCAACATTTTGAAAGGCTAACATTTCATCCTTTTTATCGTCGCCTTTTGTCAGTACTCAGTATATAATGGTCTAAGAGCCCGTGGGAGATCGTCCTTCACCGATCTGATAACCAGATGAGACGTATTTTTTATAAACAAATATATGCCTATAATTGCTTGCCTATCGAAAAGTGGTCATGGCTATTTTTAATAAAAAAAAATAAATTAATTAATTTTTTTTTAATTTAATTTAATTTTTAATTTTTTATTTTAATTTTTTTTTATTTTTTATTTTATTTATTTATTTATTTAAATTTTTTTTTTAATTATTTTGACTTACCTGTTTACACCTGCTTGCCAGGTAGTTATACACTGAAATGAGTAGGCAAGCATACCTAGGCATATTCTGTGTATCAAAAACTATCAGTCAAATAAATTTAATTTGGTTATCAAAAGTATGAAGGTGATGAAAAAAAAAATCGATAAAAGTTAATTTAATTAAAAATAGCCATGACCACTTTTCGATAGGCAAGCAATTATAGGCATATTTGTTTATAAAAAATATTTAATAAAAAATACGTCTCATCTGGTTATCAGATCGGTGAAGGACGATCTCCCACGGGCTCTCCTACTATAAATTTTTATTTTTAAAAATGGAATGGCATTTTTTTGGATTTCATTGTTCCTAAAAAAAGATGGAAGATACGCAATATTTGTAATAGCTATAACCGGAACCGGCTCACAGCTAATGATTTCGTTATATTCATCGGATATGCTTAAAAAACTGCCGGTATTGTCTGCTGTGGTAATATCTCCCTCACTGTTGATTTCAATAACTGTTTTCCTTTGTAATGTGAATATATAATGTTTCCTTACAATTTAATAACAGGCAAAACTTGGATGGAACTGTTGATCCGAGACACTATTGGATTTAGTATATTGCATATTATTATGCTTTGTGATGCTTTAGTAATACTATTTAGACAAACAAAACGAGTAAATAATTAACTTTATGCAGGTGCAAAAGACGAATTAAAAAAAATTCATTGTCGACTCTCAATAATTTTAATATTTCGATAATTTTTGTCTGGTCTTTTGAGTTTCAAATTGTCGAGAGTGGACTATTTAAAATTATAATTATATTATAATTTTATAAAAATGATCGCACTGCGGGGACAAATACGCAATATCTGTGTTTGTTTCTCTAAATACATGCACCAGTTTCGTACATTGTCATTGTCAATATAAATTTACATTTAATACAGTAATTAATCCGAATAATCTCTTTAAATTAACCTGCAGTTCTGATAAATGGAACACAATATCTTACGATCGTAGTACGTACCACACCCTGATAAGAGATATTTACTGATATAACATTCCAATGTAGTGACAGAATACATATTTTTTATTACAATTCGATATTAAATATCCATATCTAATTATGTTATATTAATTCTTAGAGGATATTTGGATTTTCCTTAATGTATTTTAACTTTAAACAATGTACAATATTTTTCGCAAACAGACATGTTTGAAACTATAAAACATTTAAAGTGTTTTTTTTTAGTTTCGTATGTCCATGGACGGTGGTTATATACTTGTCATCATCTCACCTGCTCGATTATCAATAAAAAAAATATAGTGATCACAGGAACGTATGTAGCTTGCAAAATAATGGTACGCGAGGCAATTGAAAAAAAATTAAAGGGTGTAGGAATGGTGTTTAAACGCTCCAACACCTAGGATCCAGTAAAGTAAACTATAAGCTGTCATGGCCAATTTTTTGTATGGAACACCAAGAATCCATACAAAAAAAGTTCCAGTAACTAAATATCTAAAACACCGGTTAGCTAGAAAAGGATAAGTATTGATTAAAAGTCCCAACAGCTGAGTATCCGTTCTACTTATTTCGCATAATTCTTGAAAATCAAGAAGAAAGATAGAATTCCAATCTCAATTCCAAACTTCCAATTTTTTATGGATTTCGACAGTTTGGATGGAATGGAACATTTAATAATTATACATACACGTAAGTAAAAATAATAAATTTACTCGTTAAAATTTGTAAAAACGGTTTAGTATCAACATTACAGATTCGAGGCGTAGCTACGTGAAAAATCTTACAAATATTTTTTTTCTTGAATCTGTGTGTTTGATTCGATGTAAGTTCTCGAGATGGCGCTTCGTGAAGGGGCACAGTTCGGTCGATATGCACAGACAAGTGCAAAAATCATTTATTATAGGAATCCCCCTACAGTTTGAAAGCGCAGTCCGCAGTTAGGACTACACTCCACTAATACTACTTACATTGATTTTATTTTTCGATTAATATACAATTTTTAAAATATAGTGTTTATTCTTTAAATGAAAACTATGGCAACTATGCAACACATTATATATGTATACTGTCTGTTTTTACCAAAGATAGAAAATTATATGTTGTAGGTATATAACATAAAATTTGAATCTACTCAAATATTATGTAAAAAAGATTTATATTTTTGAATTATTATCAGCATACATAGGATAGTTTTTGTGTAAAGTACGGGTACATCTACATTGCACTCGTGTGCCAGGGCACGTTGCTATATAGTATAATATATTCTAAATTCTATTAAGGTACCTAGTTTTCAGAGTAATCATCATGTATATAGAAGCCGTTAGTAACCAATAAATGACTTCTGGTATAAATAAAACTCAATACATAAAGATGATAAGATTTGTCTAGAAACTTGTAGGACAAACATCGTTTAGTTTCATTAAGTTAATTTATAATTAAGATATAATAAACAAGCTCAAGGAAAATTGGAATTATAAACAAATGCAGTCATGTTTATTTTTAACACTTTGGTACGTACCTATTTGACCTTTGACTGCTCAGATAAAAAATCGATGATAAAGCTTTCTGGTGTTTTATATACTGTGATTATTACCACTATGACGAGTCGAGAAGTTTTTCTTTCTTTATTCTTCTTTTTGTTGTTTTATTGTTAGAAAAATAAACGACAAATATCTTGAAATAGTTACACGCCCCAACTTAACACGGGTGCAATGTAGATGTACTATACACAAAAAGCTTATGTTACTCGCTGATAATGTAGCTTTCTATTAGTGTTTTTTTTTTAAATCGGTCTTGTAGTTTTTGAGTTAAATCGTAACAAACAAACAATTTTTTTCTCTTTAAAATATTAGTATAGATGCATTATTTGTGTGTAACATACCTTAAAACATTAGTCATAGGGTAAACTGGAGGGTGCGTTATTGATTTATTTAGGACTCTCCCTTCACCAGTCTCGCAACGACTATTTCATTGTAAAATCGATAGTAAGCTAACCTAACAGCTGTTTGAAAATAAATATGAATAATATTCTTATTAGGCCTTCTTCATAACCAGCTGTTACTGAAATTAAAAAACATGTTGATAAAAGAGCGAATTTCATTTTGTTACTACAATAAGATATTTTGGAATTTTTGCGAAAAAAATCGCAATATCCGATATAATATCTTGTTTTTGGTTTATATTTTTTGCTATAATAATAAGCTAAATCATAAGTAGGTGGTACCTACCTTATTATTATAGCTAAAAATATAAACCAAAAACACGATATACGGGATATTGCGATTTTCCTTCTATTCATTGGGGTTAAAAAATATTTAAAATGCATCCTTTTCACCTTGAAATTACAGATTAGCGACTTTACGGCTAAGAAACATTTTACGAATACTAAAGAGTCAAAATCCTGAAAAAGAACAATTTGATATCTATACCTACAGATCTCCGTTATAGTGTTCTGTGATACACATAGTCACAACTAAGGCTTTTTGTGTCTTATTTTTAATGTTAGATAATCCGATATGAGTCCAGTAGAATTAAACATACCTAACCGGCGACCGAATAGGTTTTCTGTGTTCGCAGTGCCTATCTAAACACGGTCAAAAATACTTGACGGTAAACTGAAAGATCTCAAACATTCACGTGACACTTCTTCAACATATTAACCCATTACTAAATAAAACAAAATTACTGAATTTGTATAGGATTTTGTTCTAAATACACAGTAAAAGTAGACAGAAAAATGCCGAGTCAGAGAGAAAGTCGCCGGTAGCATTTAACATTGAAGACACTATAATATGAAATGCGGTGAAATGTAACACCAATTAACACAGCGTGATAGTTGCACACGTGGAGCGAAAATAGTTTAATAATTATGAGATAAGAAACGCTACAGACGGGTGGCGTGATAGTAACAATCGACAGATATAAGCAATCTACTCTAACTATAATATATATTTATTCAGGCAACCCATAATCTTATACTAGAAACAAAGTGATATAAAATTAAGAAAAACGTTACAAAAAATAAAACTAAGTTGATTTACTTCACGTTCCGAAACCGATGCACCCCTATCTATAATATCCCCATCCGTAGTAAATCGTAACAAACAAACAAATCTTTCCTCTTTATGATATTAGTATAGAAGTATAGATTGTCAGGAGAGACCTCAGAGACGACTCGGACCAATTCATTCAATAATAATACTACTCGATAATAGACAGTGGCGTAGCTAGGTGTACTAAGGGCCCCAGTGCGAGAGAAAAAAATCGCAATCTCCAATACGACTAAATTTCTTCAGCAACTGCGAAAAGTTAATTGTTTTCGGCGCTTCCATTTTTATAAATGCTCATTTAAAATCTTCTTCTTGAATTTCTAGCTTCAAGAGCTGTCCCCCCTCTTTCCAAAGTTCAGGGGGCACCCTTAGCTTCAGGGCCCTGGTGCACTGCACCACTTTGCCCTATGATAGCTACGCCACTGATAATAGAGAATAATAAAGTATATTAAAATAGTCTACATACAATAAGGGTTTCAATTAATTAAAGACGAACACTATTGCTATAACTTATTTTGATAAAATTTAGTATTCGGTTTCTAATTTTATACTTTTAAATTAATTCGGATTGGCTTTTACGTAGCTATAAAAAATACACTACTCTATAATATTCAGGGTACTGTCAAAACATTCAGAATTTGAAAGCAATAGCTATAATATTATAATATCTTAGCAAAAATAAAAATTCATAAAGGTAATTAACCTACGCCTAATTGACTTTACGAGTCTTTTGTCTTCATTAACTTTTATTGCAGTTGAAATAAAAATGTCTGTTTCTCTCAATATTTAACGCAGATCTTAAAATAAAACAAGTCTAATGATACTTTCAAAAATCTTATTAACATAGAAAGTTATTTGGACGGTTGAAGTAAATTGAGTTTCAGCTTTACTGCAAGTTGTAAAATTTGGATTATCTTCAGATCAACAACCCAGAGATTAATTCATTTGCGGTCAGTCACTTTTGACCTGAGATTGGCGAATGAACGTATGGCGTAGGATATTTATTTATGAATGTGTTGTTTAATATTTCTAGACAACTGATATATTTACATTGTATTTCTCGAAATAGATTATCCATTTCTGTATACGATCTATACACAAAATGTACGTTTATTTTTATATGTTCTTTTAGCTTATAGACTAACCTCACTAAGAACCCTAAAAATATATAAAAAAAGAAGCCCGTGTATTGGAATAATAGCTTATTCATTCATTCATTTATCGCAAACCAATGAAAATTTAACCACAATAGATGAGTCAAATTATATATGTAGGTAGGTAATACTTTTGAATCGATGTATGTAGTTGTATTTGCAAAAAATATTCAGTAAAATTTCAATTTGAATGTATAGAAGTGTGTATGTACTTAGTTACAAGTTACAACATACATTTTAAGTACTTCAATATAATGATTAGTCAAAACGAAAATAATTTTTTTAACAATTATCACTGATAAATTCGTATATTTTTTGATAGATAAGTATTCCGAGTATTGTAGCTACAATCAATTAAGCAATAAATGAATTAGTTACACCAATGACTATTAAATTCTTAGTATTCTTACAATTAGTAGTATATTTTATAAACCTTGGAAAGCACTATTATTTTTCTATGTTTTACACAATACATTGCAATAAGTAAGAGACAATGAACTTTATAAATAAAAGAAAAAAACTAATACTAGGATAAGAGAAAGCCTTTAATATTTTTTTATTATAATTCTTAAAAAATATGTAAAACATAACGTCACGTTTATATCGCCATACTTTTCTTTTTGAGGTTGTTGTGAGGTTGTTATAAAGAAAGTCAAGATTCACTTCTGACAAGGGTTAGCGGTTACTGATAAATTCAATACTTTGTATGGTATGAGTCAGCAGACAACTTGTAAAGTCTAGACTGGAATTTCTTAAGTCCATGAGTAGCCAGTAATAAAAGTTAGTAATCGATGAATAGATATATATTTTAAATGTATATCTCACCTACAATTTCCATATTATTTAAAGTGCTAAAAGAATAATTTGTAGACATCAAATCCCCAATGCAAGGGGGTAAGCATTGGTCCTAATGGGATGGGCGCAACTAAACTATTAGGTACCTTTAGGAACTCAATAGCTTATAGATTTCCGATAAGCCTTTGTATATAATATTAATCGAATACGCAATCAATAACCACTTCAATACACAATACTTATGCATTTATAATGGCGAATCTATGCATCATCAGCATCATTCGATGAAAAGTCGTACAGCGTAATGACGGCCGCTTTGACCGAATGAGTAACATTCTTCGAAAACTCATTAAATATTCCGATGGAATTCAGTCCCGTATAACTTCCACGTATTTGTTCATGATCATTACGTCAGTTCAACGCTTGAGTAGTTTCAATGTCTGTTCAGTAACATAAGTATGCGTATGAATTTATCATTGATAACAGTGTTATTACCACTGCGAGACTTATCAAGGTATCGCATTATCACATATGGATACACGGCTCCATCACCAAATATGGTAACGTAAATTGCGATTGGTGGGAAAAGAAGCCGATAGTACTGCCTGTGATAAGGTGCGTCTTATATACATTATCCACTGCATTCAAGTCTCATTTTGTGGAGCGCTGGACAGTGCGACAGTCGTACGAATTTTTTACTTTAAACATTTTATATTTCAATGTAAGTTTTATTTTAAATATTATTAATAATGTTTTTAGTTGGTGATTCTTTACGGTGATTTTATTTCGAGTAAATAGCGTTGTGAAACAAAGTGCAAAAACTCTTATGTAATGTGCTACCTTGTTATATAATTGCTTATCAGTGAAGTGAATAACGACTATTTAGGGAAAGGGCTTTTTGTGTCACATGAGAATTTTTTGAAGTGAACCATTATATTTGAAATTTAACATACTGAGTTTTTAAAAAACCTTTGATATAATATTAAATATAATTTTGAAGTGTAATAATTATGAATTAATAATTATACATATTATTTTTATTCATATATTTTTTTATTTTTTTTATATAAATTTTGTGTCAATCATTTAACAATTTTTTAACGGTTTACGAATAAATTCTTTGTGAAATATATTAACATATTTAGTCATCAATTATATCTTATCAGTCCATGACGACGCACGTAGTACTTATCAAATGATAAGAGACTTAAAATTAGGCAAAGTAATAAATAACTACAATTTAATTCGAGGAATAACTGGAGATTAATATTATAATGATATATTCCAGACTAATTCACAATGTGCGACGAAGAAGTTGCCGCGCTGGTAGTGGACAATGGCTCCGGTATGTGCAAGGCCGGTTTCGCGGGCGACGACGCGCCCCGGGCCGTGTTCCCCTCGATCGTGGGTAGACCCCGCCACCAGGGCGTCATGGTCGGCATGGGACAGAAGGACTCGTACGTAGGAGACGAGGCCCAGAGCAAGAGAGGTATCCTCACGCTCAAGTACCCCATCGAGCACGGTATCGTCACCAACTGGGACGACATGGAGAAGATCTGGCACCACACCTTCTACAACGAGCTGCGTGTCGCGCCCGAAGAGCACCCCGTGCTGCTCACAGAGGCACCCCTCAACCCTAAAGCCAACAGGTAGGTTTCTGCTGTCTAGTCGTTAAGTCTAACGGTAGCCAGTTCGCCGCTCGAGCCTCGCTAACAGCGCTTTCCCTGTTTCAGAGAGAAGATGACACAGATCATGTTCGAGACCTTCAACACACCCGCCATGTACGTAGCTATCCAGGCCGTGCTATCACTGTACGCGTCCGGTCGTACCACCGGTATCGTGCTCGACTCCGGTGACGGCGTCTCCCACACGGTGCCCATCTACGAGGGCTACGCGCTGCCGCACGCCATCCTGCGTCTGGACTTGGCCGGTCGCGACTTGACCGACTACCTGATGAAGATCCTCACCGAGCGCGGCTACTCGTTCACCACCACGGCCGAGCGGGAAATCGTGCGAGACATCAAGGAGAAGCTCTGCTACGTGGCGCTCGACTTCGAGCAGGAGATGGCCACCGCCGCCTCCAGCAGCTCACTCGAGAAGTCCTATGAACTTCCCGACGGTCAGGTCATCACCATCGGAAACGAGAGGTTCCGTTGTCCCGAGGCTCTCTTCCAACCCTCATTCTTGGGTATGGAAGCCAATGGCATCCACGAGACCACCTACAACTCGATCATGAAGTGCGACGTCGATATCCGTAAGGATTTGTACGCCAACACAGTATTATCCGGAGGTACCACCATGTACCCAGGAATCGCCGACCGTATGCAAAAGGAAATCACAGCGCTGGCGCCATCCACGATGAAGATCAAGATCATCGCCCCACCAGAGAGGAAATACTCCGTATGGATCGGAGGTTCCATTCTCGCTTCCCTTTCGACCTTCCAACAGATGTGGATCTCCAAACAGGAGTACGATGAATCTGGCCCCTCCATTGTGCACAGGAAGTGCTTCTAAATGCCTAATGAGACTAATAATTGTAACATATGATGCCCTACACCGAGACCCCGAATGGGCGGCTCAAACTACGCTTGTGATCTAATATTTAAGTACAGTATTTAAATAGGTTGTAAGGTATCGTAATATGCATATTACGTAAAAACGTTTTTGACAAAGATTTTTAATTTATTTATTGCAAGTTACTAACATTTGTAATAAAAAATAATTTATTATACCGGTATAAAAAATGCAGTTTCCTTTGTAATTCATTTCAAATTCAAACACTTATAGCATACGATTCCGGTCATCTCGACCACTTCCGATTTCACCTAAAGTCTAAACAAACTAGTTCAAAATAATTAATTAACAAGTGTTGCTGTCAATTCTTGGAGGATCCTTGGTAACATAAATAAGATACAAATATAATCCCTACTTCCCTACTAATATTATAAATGCGAAAGTAACTCTGTCTGTCTGTCTGTCTGTTACGCTTTCACGCCTAAACCAAGCTGAACCGATTTTGTTGAAATTTGGTACAGAAGTAGAGTAGACCTTGGGAAAGGCTACTTTTTATCGCGAAATATAGGCTTGGAGGGGTTGAAATAGGGGATGAAAAATTTTATGGAAGTTCGTTAAATATCGAAGATGATACCATGAAACGTAGTATTTAGGCACTTGATAAGATATAAATAAATATTTGTTATTGCGTTTTTGAAAATTCGACCTATGTAGGGATGAAATAGGGGATAAAAGTTCGCAGGGAAGTCCAACCAAATCTATTAATATATTAAAATGTAAATGATATATTATATAGCCGCGATCAGAATATTAAAATAGTAAGGAGATTGATGAAAAAATTGCTCGGATAATAAATAAACTACCCGTAGTACTAATTCTACGCAGACGAAGTCGCGGGCAGAAGCTAGTAGACTATAACGTAGTGTGTACGTTCTATGACGATTTTAATTAGGTAATAGTCTATTTAGATAAGAGGGTGTGCCGTCTGCTGGCGCTGAAGTCGATAAGGCTATTAGCGTACCTAATATTACTAATGGAATTCCAGTTTAAGCTAGGCGAGTCAAAAGCCTCATTACTTAGGGTCAATTACCTGAAACTGTTGGCTACCACGCCTTTGTGCCTCAATGCATTTACCATTTTATCATAGACGAACGAGTTACCTCTGTATTTTTTTTATAAATTCTAGTCTGTAGGTATACAATATTAACTCCACCATGAAAACGTTATTTTTACATATTGCACCTAGACAGATCGTTACTAAGCTGCGAAACTTACATTATCTATACATATAATAAAAGAGTACGATCGAAATTACGCTTCACTAAATATTTTTACCAGAAATTAAGAGGGGTGATAAAAGAAGGGTAGCAGAATGCATAAATGCAATTTTTAAGATTCTTGTCTGTCTGTCTGTCTGTCCGTCTGTCTGTCTGTCTGTCTGTCTGTTTGTTCACGCTAATCTCCGAAGATACTGAACGGATTTTCATGCAATTTACACAAATATATTAAGTAAAGCCCGGGGCAACATATAGGCTTTGTTTTATCGAAATCGGTTCTCGGAAAGAAAAGTTATCATCATTTAAAAATAATTTTAAAGGCACCATATCACCAAATTGCAATGCAAACTGACTCGCGTTGAACTTTTTCGAATTGTCAGATGTCAATCACAGTTTGATATGTAAATGAAATACTTTGATTATTTCGCCATTTCCGATATATGTAATCGTAGAATAGTGGATATGCAGGCCCATTGCGTAACTTCAGATGCGAGTTCGAATCTGAAGTTGGACGGAAATATTTTTTTTGTATTTATTTATTTATTTTTTTAAGAACTATATTATAAAAATAGAAAATGTATTATTGAAATATTATATGAAAAATTATTTCTTATGAGATCGTTTATTTCACCTTTTCATCCATCCTTTCTCTACAGAATTACGATTATTCGACATTGCTTTTATTGCTTCTTAAGGACTGTCTTCGTATCTTAGAGGTTTCCGCATTTAGCACCGGAAACCCGAGTAGGAATCCCGGGAAAAGTGAATTTAAAAAAAATGTCTCAAAATGAAAATGATCAATTAAATGAAATAAATATCCAGGTGGATACAGTATCTTCACCACTAATTAAATTTATAAAAAAAATAAGTAAATTTCTTTAAAGTCAGGTTCATTTTTTCAACAATGGTATTTCTATTGAATTTCAAATCATACTTCGAACCCCAATCTCAACCACCATTAAACGTGTCGATAATATGATGCAAAATCAACCGTCAGTGACTAATTTGATAGCTCTTTCCCAAAAGAAATCACCAAGTACAGAGGATGGAGGATATGTTATTTGAAGAAAGCTTGCTCAAAAGCAAACCCCACGCGAACGAAGTCGCGGGCATCAGCTAGTTCTAAATAACTTATACGCAAGCAATTGGTTTTTGTATTAAAAAAGTCTAAATACATGTTTATTTGAGACAGCTTTTGACATAACAACATGTTTAAATAAAGATAAGGGTTATTTTTTAATTAGAACGATATTTATTTGATGGTTCGATTCTTGAAAAACCTTTAGTAACGGTTTGTCTTTAAAGATGCAATATGTGTGTATTTTTTCATGGAAAAGTTTTTTATGCTATCCGCTCTGCTGTAACTCAGCCCAAGTTAGTTAGTTTAAAATAAACATAATTAAACTTGATTTATGAAGATATTTGAAACCACACTTACATAAACGGTAATTGTTTAAAGTGGCAGGCTAGAAACTCGACTGTTTTTCTTTTCGGTGACTTTTATTTTATTTTATCAAAAAAAACATTAATAAATCACTATGAAGATAATTTCAAACGTTAGTGAGATTCCGTAACAAAATTATATTTCGGATTTCCTATTATAGAGCGAGTTGAAAGACGGAAAGATTTTTAATATACTATTTATTAAAATTTAAATAATTTCTATCAATCTAGAAAATATTAAGATTATTAACAGTGTTATAAGCAATTTTCAAACGCCAGTTACAACAGCCATGAGTTTAATTAAACATAATATGAATCTAATTAGGAACAATATGAAGGAAAATGATGCGACAGTATCACAAATAGTTCCATATAAATACAACTTTGCGGTTTCCTGATAGAATGGGTAATACATTAAAATGGTAAATACATTAAACTATACTAATCTATACTAATATTATAAACCTGAATAGTTTGTTTGTTTGAACGCGCTAATCTCAGGAACTACTGGTTCGAATTGAAAAATTCTATTTGTATTTTGAATTTGTATTGGATAGTCTAATTATCGAGGAAGGCTTTAGGATATATACCATCACGCTGCGACCAATAGGAGCGAAGCATCAGTGAAAAATGTTGCAAAAACGGGGAAAACTATCCATATAAAACTACTCGACCGATTTTATTATCATGATTGACAGTGCACCCGTACGAAGCCGGGACGGATTGCTAGTTTTTTATATATATACTTATAAAATATTTTATATACTTATTAACGGAATAAGTATTATCACAATGATGTCCAGTTTTATTAGCCAAGTTATTGGATTGACCGCCTCCGTGGCTCAGTGGTAAGCGCGATGCGTTTAGCACCGGAGGTCCTGGGTTCGAATTTCGGGGAAACAAGATAAAAAAAATTAAATTGTGTATTATAAAAGATTAATGCAATAGCATTGACAATAGTAAAATTGGGATTCCACTCAGCCTACATTATTTTCAGCGCCATTATGAATATGAAACTGATAGTTCTCACGTGAAGTAATTGAGACGTTGCATTCGAGAAAAGAATGCTCCTACTAGCTATTAATGTTATTACTGGGTAATTGAAGCATGACAATGTCTTAAACATGTCTTAGAATGACTGATTTCAGTGTCACGAAGAATTAAGAAAGAGGTGAAACAGACGAACGATCTATTCATTCAAAAAGTAGTGGTAGATTTAAAAAAAAATGACAATTCATAACTGCGTTTTAATGCTAAGTTTATTTAATCCTTTATTGATTCTGTCTTCTGTCAGTCTTCTGTGCCCTCATGATCAAAATATTTATATCGGCATTTGAACTTGGGATATCCAAGTTTTGGTGCTATACCAGTGAGCAAAATAAGCGGACAAGATAATGAAAGAAGTTCTTATTCTAGAAAATTATCAACCATTTTATTAAATACATACATACATACATAAATACATACATACATATACATCACGCCTCTTTCCCATTGCTGTAGGCAGAGATCACGGAATTCCATATGCTCCGATCCTTACATACCACTTTCGCTTCTTCTACTTTCATCAATGCTTTCATACACACTCGACGGTAAAATACATATCTATTGTTATTTGTTATCTTATCACATTTATAAGGATCTATTTACTATTTTTCAAGGCCATAGGTTAGTACTTCTTTAACATTACATAATATGTATGTATATGTTGTACTGCGTAACTGCAATAAACATATACACCACAGAGCTGGTGGCCTACCAGAGTGTGCGTCTGAAAATAAAATCGGATCGGTTATTTTTACCTGACCTAGAGTAGATAGTTTATAATTAGTGGGAACACACCCACCGTGCGTACTGCGTTTCGTCTGTGCTTCGTCTGCTGGATGACGTCACTGCGTGCTATTTCTGGACCAACAGACAAGGTACTATTGAAATTTCATATGCAACGCTCTCCGTTCGGCCAATAGATTTGACGTACATATCGTCATGATCGTAGAACAACGACGGATCTGATTTTATTACGATTTTAGTTCTATTGTATAAGTCATAACATGAAACTCCTTGACACTTCTATATTGTATAATTTAGAACTGTCTAAAACCCTTTATCAACAGAACAAATAAAAAATTTAGTTTGAAAATTAGTCAGATAGTTTTATGCCATTAAACTAAAATCTTAAAAAATCAGAACCACCGTTGTTCTACGATCACGACGATATGTATATTGATGTACCTACCACTCACATCTGACTGCTGTGAATTTACTATCATCGTCTACGTCATCACAAAGCTTGGAAATCGACATAACTATACATTGTATACGTAAACGTGATACCAAATTATATGTATAACGATGGTATAATTCAATAAAGATCGTTTAACTTTATAAATTTTTGGCAGATAGCCTATAATTGTTTAAAAGGCCAACAACGCATCTAAGACATTTCAGTAGCGGATGTTCATGGGCGGCGGTGATTACTTACCACCAGGTAAAGGTCAAATAAATCTTCTCAAAATGGTAGCATTTCTTATATTAAATCTTTTTTCTTATTATTTACAAATTCAAAAGTGGAATCATGTTGATGAAAAAGGTTAAAATTATTTTTAACTAAACATATTTGACTGATAATCACACTGAATGATAGAGCTGACTATTCCATGATATCGTTTTGGCGAGGTTTACTAAAACTTAAAAATGTCGTTAGAGAAATATAAAAAAAAATATTATCTAAGTAATGCAACCAAGTGAATTTGTAGTTAAGACGGACTATTCAGGGCCAGATTTAGGGAAGGGCATCCGGGGCTACAGCCTTGGGGCCTCCACAAAAGAAGGGGCCCGCCATAGACTTCTGAAAAAAAACTATCCTGAGCATTGAAAGTGACTTACTAACTTGAACTGGATTTCAGCGAAATCATTAACGATTTTTCGGCGAAAAAAGCTCTGAAAGTTCCGTTCGTTATATCTAAAAATTAATTGCATATAATTCTTGTTTTCGACTATAATTATTATATGTTTGTTAAACGCTAAAAGAATTAAACTTGGTTTCACAATAAATTATTTATTAAAAACACTACGGATTTTTTTTTCATTTTATTTGGATAATAATTCGGGGCCAGGGGGCCTCCTTTGTTGTGGGGACCCTCCAGACCTTTAAATCCGACCCTGGGGCTCGGAAAATGCAAAGAAGCCAGACAAGACGTACTTAGGCGGCGCTAACCGTCTCGACGACTGTCTGATATCGAGTTAAGCATATCACTTCACGATCTAAATAACAACGTAGGTAGGACTCACATACTGTGCATATAGATCTAGGTATGTCTAAATAGTATAAAACAATACCCCCATCCGGATCTTTGCAGAAAGATAATATGCTCTCGTCAGATAGGAATATTTCAGCTCATCTTCGGAAGGTTTATATACATTTATATATATTAGTAGGGACCAATATTATAAATGTAAATGTATGTTTGTTTGTAACGCTTTCACGCCAAAACTACTCAACCGATTATCATGAAACTTTGTATACATATTTTAGCAACAATGCACACGTGCGAAGCCGGGGCGTTTTGCTAGTATTAAATACTTTTAACAAAATTTTATTAAAAGTAGTTGAAAATTAGTTAAGTATGTGAAATCTCTTTTTGTTTTCTTTCTGTAATCCTCTGGTAAGTAAGTTGGTTTATTTGATTTATGAAATAATTGTTTGACAGAACGCCTCACAGGTGCCTCATAAAAATTAAAAAAACAAAGTTCGCAGGCAGGAAGACGTTATTAATAAAGTAGCAGGAACAACATGGACGAGGAAGACAGAATATTGTAAGAAACAATTGTGGATACCTATGCGGAAAAGAATGACAATCTATATACATTATACATATATAATATGTCAGATGAATTATGTGTTTTTGTTTATGTGGTATATAATAAAGATATACCTGGACCTCATTACCACCTTCTCCCCTTCTAATATAGGATGTTTCATGTCATATTATATCGATAATTTGTTTACAAGTCGAGTTTTCTGTGAATTTATGCTGGGTAAGGACTTACATCTTGGAAAGGCGATGTAATATGAGCGTGTCTGATTATGCTTACCAATATCAGTCTCCGATTAGTTTTGGTAAACATTCGTCACGAATGTACGTAATTGTTGTGCATGCTATGAGCTATCTTATACAAACAATTTTTTAAATATAATATTATCACACCAGCGGCTATTGAAATACATATTTATGTAGGTTGATGTCGATAGATGTATCTGAATTAGTATATGAGTAACATATTATGACACAGGTACTATTTGATATATTATCGATACTAATATTAAAAAGAGGAAATGTTTGTTTGATTGTTTGTTACGATTTAACTCAAAAACATCAGCGAGTAACATATGCAACATACCTAACAATTATTTTTTTCCATTGCATCCGTGCCAAGCCGATACAAAAATACATTGTATTTCCAAACTAACTACATATATCTATACAGACAAATCACGGCGACCTCTTTTGCAGAGACAAAAAATAAAATGAATTTTACTAGACATCCAATTTCAAAATTCATAAAACAAAACAATAATTACACAACTTGTGTATTACAAGCTAATTCATACTAAATGTCCATATACCTAGTTATATAATATTAAGAGATTCCACTCATACAAAATTTAAATACATTATATAAAAAAACGCATTCTCACATGTTTAATACTAAATTTGATTTCGCTATTCGTGTGTGGTATTGGCAGAACCATATGCGAGCGGGCAACCCTGCACGCGGCAAGCCGGGGTGGCCAACGAATGTCAAGGGCTTAGCCCGATCGATGCGGCAGGCTTGCCCCCGCCCGGCTCGTCTACCCCACATCACAGACTATACGAACATTTCATACTAATTTATCGTTTCATTTGCTATAAAAATCACGTATCTCAGAATGGAATTCATTTTTAAGATAATTTTATTCCATATCACAATTCTAGCAAATATATTTTGGTGTTTTTATCTAATATATAAAATTTCCATGTCACAATGTTAGTTACCGTAGTCCTCCGAAACGGCTTTACCGATTTTTACCAAATTTTATATGCGTATTCAGTAGGTCTGAGAATCGGCTACTATCTATTTTTCATACCATAAGTGATAAGGGTTGTTCACCCTTAATTTTTTTTTTTTAATTTTTGGACGATTTTTTTTGTTTTTATAATGTGGTTATGTGGCATTAAAAAATACATACAAACCTATATTTTTTTACTCTTCTAATTACTGTGCGAAGCCGGGGCGGGTCGCTAGTATTCTATATTTAAACGTAAAGATAAAAAGGCGTGTATTCAAAAAACAACAAATAAATTCTTCATTATTCAAACTAGCGTCCATTTTGGTTCGAGAGCCCATACGGAAATTGTCATTATTTTTAAAAACGCCAGCCAATTCATTTTTAAACCTTTCTTTTGAGAATGTATAGACGTGCAGACGATTCATTGTGTAGTTTCTGCGAAACCGGCTGCAGGTTGGTAAAAAACCTACCCTTATGGCAGCCTGTCCCTTGTTGAAACGAACAACATTGGAATTTTTACCGTCCATAATTTCTGTCGAGCATTATTGCGATTAAAATGAACTTTATTGCATTGTATTAAAATTGATTATTGATTTAATTAGCTGTGAACGGGTCTATGTATATTTTTAATATGTAGGGCAACTTGTTTAACAACATAAAGAAGTGTGTTCATGTGTGATGTCTGATAGAGAGTAATATTCTTGCTACAATCACTTTCTTTTGATTTTTTAAATATTATTATATTAATATTATAAGTATAAAACTCAAGACATAGACTGGTTAACTGCGAAGTTAAAAAAATAATAGTATTTCTTCATTTGGTTCTTTGAAGTGTAGTTTCCAAATTCCATAAAGGCAGTTGTTAATTTTTACTCTGTCCCCTTCAAGGCGACGCGATGCGACTCAACGGACGCGTGACTCACTCAAGAACACGAATAGTTTTATTATTCTGTGTCCAAATAATATTTGCCATACTCCAATAATATTAGGTCTGACCGACCAGATGGATATTGTATAGGTGACCATGTTGAAAACGAGTCGAATTATCACTATACTCATTAAAATTAGTCCAACGTAATTGAAGCTGAGAGAAAGGGTTATTTTTCCATTAAAAAAATCTCTAAGTATTTGATTATAGATTCTGAACCTCGATTTCATTCTGTCATCAAGAATTGAAGACTCGAACCTGGCAGACCTGATATAATTATTGTGTCATGTTAAGTACAATAATAACAAGACAATGGCGTTTGTACATGTTAGTTGCCTCCGTTGACTCACATTGTGATCGATGCCTGTTGAAACGGAAACTTGATGGACATAATTTATTGATATTTTATCATATTTACATATCTACGAGTATTTATTATAGGTAGTGCTTAGCGTACCGTCCAGTTAAACGTCATGTCTTTCCAAATAGCTCAGAATCAGAGTATAAAACAAAATTGCTGTCGGCGTTTGTCTGTTTGGCCGCTTACTTCTTCTAAAAAACGACATGGTTTTTGATACTGTTTTCATTGGCATTTAGAGAATTTCTTACAGAAGATGAGTATGTACAATACCTTTTTATTAAACTAGAGTAGTATATATAAGAGAGAGAAGTAAGTAGAGATGTTTAAATGACATCACATGTAAATTGGTACCGAGTTATTCCGGTGCAGGTAGCTTCGAGGTGATCAGGTCAAATCTTGGATATATTACAGATATATAACACAAAATACGGCAATCAGTAATGTCTAGGGTTTAGTTTTTCATAGTATTCTACATACATACCAATAAATGAGTATTGCATGAGTCACCAATCAGAATTTACGTTAATGGTATATTTTATACTTAGTATGTATTCAAGATGAGTCATATCATCTACACGATTATACTTAGTATACGTATAAGTTTAGACATTCTGATCGCTTCCATAGCTCAGTGGTATACACTTTGTCTTTAGCATCGGAGGTCCCAGGTTCGAATCCTGGGGAAATTCTTAAAAAAACTTTATTTTTTAAGAATTTACTACTTATAGGTTCTATAAGTTGAATAATGTATCCTGTACTGGGCTTTTTCAATTATTATCAAAGTACCTACTTCTTCATAAAAAAAAAAAAAGTTACTCAAACGAAAGCAAAAACAAATGATTATTTTATACCTGATGCCTATTATAAGCAAACATGGATAGATTAATAACGACTGCTTGATGAACAGGGGTCAAACCGGTTTGCAGTCTTACCGGGTTACGACTTACGAAGTGCAATCTTTCGATACCATGTTATGTATGAATTATATAATGTTATACCACTCTCCAGATGTCCAGACCTCAAGAATCAAGATTGCACTTTGTGGAAAAAATCATGGAGATTGTGGCTCTGTAGACCCGGGAAAGAAGAATAAAGAGATACACATTTTTTTTCAGATTAATCACAAAAAGTCACCTAGTACGTTTAAATAAAAAAAAATAAGTCTTCCGATTTATCAGAACGTCAAAACTATTGTCTTTATTTTTTTATTAGTAGTAGGTATTTATTTAAATTGATTTCGAAATTTAAATTTAATATTTTCATTCCACGTTAATTATTATGGCAGACTAATACAAATTCCACGTCTCTCTCTTCTGTCTGCTTCCGAGTTCCGATAAGAAACATCAATAAACAAATCACGCCCTTGACCCCTCTTTAATGACCCCTAGTGCCGGAACCGGAGGTCTACAAGAGATGGTTACGAGGGGCTGACTCAGAATAGTACGCATGCGTTATTTGACTCATCAGAATATTATTTGATCATTTTGTAGAATATAATGTGATTGTTTATTCATAATTTATTTCTTTAATTTACGCTCCAATTTCTAAAAATACCCGAATATAATATAACTAAATCAGTGGATATCTACATATATGTAGATTCTGAAAGAAACAAGAATTTCAAACCACGGTTTTATCGACACAGCGTATCATCATTCATCATAAATGCAGATTATATATTTTTTTGTCATTTTGGATATCTTTTTTATAATATTTTGATTATTGTGTTTTCTAACATAATATCTCTTATTTGAGGTCCAGGATAGACAAAAAATACTTATATTGTAGTAAGTTAGGCTTAGGACTGTACTCAATGCATTATTTCGATACTAGAAAGTAGGATGAAGGTAAGATGTCGAAATCGTGCGTACCTATTCTGTTTGATGTTAGACCTGTCAGAAATTAATCAAACTGAGCTTGTTTAGAATATTTCTCTACTTCTTTGATGAATAATTTTATTTATGCATTTATTAAATTACCATAAATATTAAGAGAATCACATTAAAATATATTATTTTTACATAATAATATACTTATATCTACTTTGTGAAAGTTCCGAAAGTAATTTCTGTGATTTTGGTGAAATTATTTTCACTTATTCACTTTAAAGTTTGAGAAAATACAATGTTACCAATGCGACTAATAATTCAAACATTATATTTTATTATATTAGATGTTTTATTGAATATGTAGTAGGTACTATCAATATCACAGCTATAAAAAAAAATATTTCCCCCGCAGCACCTTATACCTGTCGTGCCCATACATTATTGAATGCTCAATGAAGTTTTTACTCTCCTTCTTTTGACTGCATTTGATTAGCATTAACTAAACTGTGACCGCCTCCGTGGCTCAGTGGTAAGCGTGGTGCGTTTAGCACCGGAGATCCTGGGTTCGAAACCCGGGGAAACAAGATTTAAAAAAAAAGATTCGGTCAGGCTGAGGCAGGGCACAGAAGGCTGATCACCTACTTGCCTGTAAAAGAAAAATTATCAGTGAAACAGACATAAATGGGTCTGCCCCATGCTCCACTAATATAGTATACTATATTATAAAATATTAAGTTTATTCGTTACATACAAAAATATTAAAATTCAAATCTTTCCTCTTTATAATACGAGTATTAGTATAGATTTATTACGTTTGGGTATTTTCAGTGATAATAGGTCTGCAGGACCTATGTACAGGGTTCACCAATCACATTGCTTTCGCCATATATGGTAAAACTGAGTGACTGTAGGCCTGTCTATTGATACTTGATAGTCAATAAATACTCGTTGAATATTTAATACATAATTGCCATTTTGTCGTTCGAATTTTGATTTGAGGAATGTCAGCCTGTCAAGTTGATGTGACATTTTTGTATTGGAATAGGGAATCCGGGGATTTTTGATTTAAGTGAGTGTAATAGGTATGTAAAATAAAAATAATTAATTTTGTTTTGAGGTGAAGAATCGCTCGAGGTGATTCATCACGAGTAACTTGAGAAATAGAACCGAGTGGAGCGTGGAAGAAATCAATTGGTCAGAGTGTACGCTTGACCGGCCGGCATCTTGCACGATTTGCGAACTTCTATTGTTTGAAATCATCTTCATCTACATCTAGGTTAGTAATATTACTAATAATTATAATAATGCATGCTTATTTTGGGGCTAATTGTTTATGAAAAGGTAAATTAATGTCAAATTGCAAATATCGTAACTTGACTATCAACTTTTTAACACTATCGATGACGTCTGTTTCTTATAAGCGTGAGGCTCACTTGATGGTATGTGATAATCCACATTACATTAATCAAGGATGCGCTGTGGACCTATTTGCTTTTTTTCTAACATAATATTGTTTGGATATCTTCCGTAATATGTATTTTTAAAAATTCCCACGTCGTTATAACAATTTGATTCGGCATGAATAATTTTATAGTTTTGATACTAAATATGCTTTATATTGATTACGGTTTAGCATACAGTCTAGAATACTTAAATACTAAATCAGTCTAGTAACGGAAAGTCGAAACTCGAATCAACGCTGTGAGACCTCGTTATCAAGAGCGCGCTATCAACGGCGAAGCTGCGGCACGGCAGAGGGGGAGGGGGGACGCGCAGGCTCCCTGCAGCGCAATACCATATATGGTCACGAAAACTCAGAATTGTTCTGATTGGTGGAGAGGTCTTCGCCGTTGCGGGCTCGCGGGTCGGGGCGCCCCGATAACCAGCCTCACTTATATAGTCCGCGTACCTCGAACGCCAACATTCCACGAAGTGTGCTCGAGTAGTGGTGTTGTGCAGCAAAACTGAGGCTGTGCAATTAATAATTTATTTATTTAATAGGACTATTTAATAAAAGTAAGTTCACGTGCAAGTGTAATTTAAGTGCATTTCGAGTGTTGTGTTAGTATTAAGTGCAATAGCTCTGTGCGGGTCAGTGACACGGGGTGGTACCGAGCGCTTGACGCCGGGACTGGGAACGCCGGTTACGGTAGGGCGTGGTCGATATTATCGCTACATTGAAAAGTGGATTGAAATTTATTGGAAAGTTAATGGAGTTGTAGCCTGTTATCGATTTCGATCCCCGTGTCACGGCGCGCTCAACGCCACGTCTTCTCGTCTCATTAGATAGAGCCTTATTAGGTCATCGCGTTTCCATCGCCCACTGTATGAAAGCGTGGGCGATATTCAGATTTCAGATTTCTTTATAAGATCACGAGAACGCATGTATGATTATACAATTAGCTTTATACATACGTGTCATCATAATTTATTAAGATACATAAGATGTACACATCTTGTACTCAATACAGTGCGTAGTCGTAGTACAGCCGACTTACATCAAATTATTTAATCTAAATTTAACTTTTTATTTAATTTCCAGACTAATTCACAATGTGCGACGAAGAAGTTGCCGCGCTGGTAGTGGACAATGGCTCCGGTATGTGCAAGGCCGGTTTCGCGGGCGACGACGCGCCCCGGGCCGTGTTCCCCTCGATCGTGGGTAGACCCCGCCACCAGGGCGTCATGGTCGGCATGGGACAGAAGGACTCGTACGTAGGAGACGAGGCCCAGAGCAAGAGAGGTATCCTCACGCTCAAGTACCCCATCGAGCACGGTATCGTCACCAACTGGGACGACATGGAGAAGATCTGGCACCACACCTTCTACAACGAGCTGCGTGTCGCGCCCGAAGAGCACCCCGTGCTGCTCACAGAGGCGCCCCTCAACCCTAAAGCCAACAGGTAGGTTTCTGCTGTCTAGTTGTTAAGTCTAACGGTAACCAGTTCGCCGCTCGAGCCTCGCTAACAGCGCTTTCCCTGTTTCAGAGAGAAGATGACACAGATCATGTTCGAGACCTTCAACACACCCGCCATGTACGTAGCTATCCAGGCCGTGCTATCACTGTACGCGTCCGGTCGTACCACCGGTATCGTGCTCGACTCCGGTGACGGCGTCTCCCACACGGTGCCCATCTACGAGGGCTACGCGCTGCCGCACGCCATCCTGCGTCTGGACTTGGCCGGTCGCGACTTGACCGACTACCTGATGAAGATCCTCACCGAGCGCGGCTACTCGTTCACCACCACGGCTGAGCGGGAAATCGTGCGAGACATCAAGGAGAAGCTCTGCTACGTAGCGCTCGACTTCGAGCAGGAAATGGCCACCGCAGCCTCCAGCAGCTCACTCGAGAAGTCCTATGAACTTCCCGACGGTCAGGTCATCACCATCGGAAACGAGAGGTTCCGTTGCCCCGAGGCTCTCTTCCAGCCCTCATTCTTGGGTATGGAAGCATGCGGCATCCACGAAACCACCTACAACTCGATCATGAAGTGCGATGTCGACATCCGTAAGGACTTGTACGCCAACACAGTATTATCCGGAGGTACCACCATGTACCCAGGAATCGCTGACCGTATGCAAAAGGAAATCACAGCGCTGGCGCCATCCACGATGAAAATCAAAATTATCGCTCCCCCAGAGAGGAAGTACTCCGTATGGATCGGAGGTTCCATTCTCGCATCCCTGTCGACCTTCCAACAGATGTGGATCTCCAAACAGGAGTACGATGAATCTGGCCCCTCCATTGTGCACAGGAAGTGCTTCTAAGCGCACAGCGTTGCGCATCGCTGCCACCAGAAGCAGCCCGCGGCTCGGCCGGTCCCGCGGCCGGCTGCTCAACTCAGGCTTGTAATCTCCGTTAATTTAATTGTACGTAAGATATTATTATGTAATTAAATCGTAATAGTGACGGCAGGACGGAGCGCGGCGCCGCGGGCGCGCCTCGACCGCCGGTCTCGGTACTGCACTCGCCAAAGGATCTTTTTGTAATCTCATGAATGATGATTGTATGTGCTGAAACGGATAAGACTACTTTCTTACTAGGTCATTTATAAATTATAAAAGAAAGAAAATACATGGAAAAAAATTCGTAAAATTGAACTTGTCTTTGTTTTTACCCGTCCTTGACTCTTTATCACATGTGCATCCAAACAAAGTCGTTGCACTTGCATGTAAACGCGAGATGGTTGCTTGGCATTGACCTACGGGCAGAAATAGATTCGATGCGGGGAGCAACAGTTATAAATAAGTTGCGCTTTCTGATCTCGTTACCTACTCCCAGCAGACGTTAGGTATTTGCCCGCTTCATTCATATTCGGGTTTTTAAAAATCTTGAATTAATTTACTTCATAAGTCAAACATATGAATACAATATTAGTAAGCGCACCCACCATTGATACCTATACCTATACTAAATTCCTTGAACAATAGCAGGTAGTTAGACCTATATCAAAGTTTTGTTAGGTCATTCTTTACTCCGCTCCTTGATAAGTGGCAGGGGTTTTAGTACGCCAGTTCTGCCGGCCTAGCATGACAACCGCTACAAAATTTTGTCGACCATTTTCTCGTGTTTTAATCGATTACCCCTAGGTATCTCTTCATTTCTTCCGGGTCTAACATGACACTCGACTTTTAATATCAGAAATAGATATATTCGTCAATCGAGATATAATTTCTATCAAAATTGTCAATGTCGAGATATCTTACATCTCACACTCCCTGCGCACCGCTTAAAAAAAAAGGTTAAATATTTTTAGTATTAAAAATCCATATTATATTTCGTCAGCTCTTGTCGAAGTCGAAAGAATTTTTGAATTGCTTTTAAAACTAAATAGGGGTACGGCTCTAAACGTTACAAATTCAAATTGTATTACGTCAGCGTTCAATAATTTAACGACTTTGGACATGTGTAATTTAAAGAACATTTATGGAATCACAGCGTGTGGTATATCTTAGTTTTTATAGTGTTTTCCGCTACATGTGTTAATAATTACTATTCTTGTTGTGGAAATATAGGTAACGACAAATATAATAGGATAGATTAAAAACATAACATGATATTTTATTAAAACTTTATTTTGAACAACACAAATATTTCGGTGAAGCATGATGTATGGTAAAACTCTTACTTAAATCTAAAACTACAGATATCTGCCATAAAAGGTCAATTAAATAAATAAGTTAAAATACACTCGAAGCATTTTATAAATACATATAGAAGTATGAAGTTACTATGACAAAATTAAAATATTAGCCTGATTATTCTATCATCCAATTTGTATGAAATTATTGTCAAAAATTCAATAACATTCCCAGACTCACGTCAGACGACTGAAAAATTGGCCTAAGTGTACTGTAGAAATAACAATTCAGTTCCCACAACAAAAAAAATCTTTTAACCCTTAAATGCATGATTTTATTTTTAGACCGAGAAAAAATATATTTTGGAGCCATGAATATGCTGATTTAGGGAAAAATAATAAAAAAAATAGTTTTTTTTATTTTCATAGCTATTTTTATTAAAAACCATTTGTTGCAGAACTACAACACTATGCACTCACTAGACAATAACTACATATGAAAATTTTTAAAACAATTTTTGGTTGTGGTAAGACAAAGAGCTACTCCACACTTCTCACACCTGTTTTGCGTGTATCCCTTGCATCCAGGCATTTTGCATCTGCTGCGAACACAATTACCAGGCCAGTGACCAACATTATCAGTCCTTATGTCCTTAGGAGGAATATGTTGAGCTGGTCCTCTCCTTTTTTTTGCTTGTATTTCCATTTCAACACTGTTGCTGGTACTTGGCCTTCCTCTTTTGTTGCAGAGTTCAAATGAGTTATTTACTTTGGCTAATACCTCAGCTAGTTCCAGTCTATAGTTACATAGGTTTAGAACTGATGAATTGGCTTCAGTTGTTTTTAAATTTTTATACACAAGCCAAGAATTTATTACCGTCATGTCCAATAAGTGGTAAAAGATACGAAGATACCACTTTCGGCTTCTCATTGCAATTCGGTACCTCCCAATAAAGCTATCCATTAGGTCCACTCCGCCCATATGGGCATTATATTCCTTTATTATATGTGGGCATGAAATTTTAATTCTAGTCTTATTTGCCTTGTCAAATCTTTCTACTTGGCCCACAGGTTCAGCTCCAACATATGAAGATAGAAAAGTTACAACTTTATTGTCCTTCCAAGTAACTGCTGTCAAATCAATACCGTCAAATTCAGTCATCTGCTCTTCATAAGTTCCACGAGGAACAGATTTCTTCATCATTGTTTTTTTGTCCGGCAGTTTGCAGTTCACTAGCCTGTTAGATTGCACAGTACCTAGGCTATAGATTCCTTGTTTGGCAAGATAGGTAACTAAAGGTACAGAGGTGTAAAAATTATCAAAATAAATTATATGATTTATATGCCTTGGGACACCTCTAGCAAGCCGGACTACAACATTTCCCACTGGCCCAAAATCTGGTTCATCTGGAAGCCGTTCATTCTCTTGGCCAGTATATATTTCAAATTTATGAGCATAACCTTTCACGCTGCACATCACATATAATTTAAACCCCCACTTATGGGGCTTATTAGGTAAATACTGCTTCATGAAGTGTGCCACTTTTGTGGCACACATCTGTTCATCAATTGAGAGTTTTTGTTCCATAGGAACTAAAGCAAATTTCTCATTTAGATGGCTAATTATAGGCCTTATCTTATGGAGCCTATCATGTTGTGGGTGTTCCTTGGGTAAATGTTTCTCGTTATTGTTGAAATGTAGAAATCTACGAATAGTCTCAAATCGGTTGACAGTCATTATGTCCTTGATTGGTTGAAAACCTACAGTATTTGACCAGTATAGCCGTACATTGGGATATTTTATAACAGACATGTATATCAGTATCGCCATAAACTTTCTTAGCTCAGTTTCAGATAAATATAATGGTTTAGTCACATTTTTTTGAACAGAATACAAATTAGACTCTTCCACAATCCTTTGAACTATTTCTGATGTAATAAAATGTGAAAAAATACTATAGGGAGTACCAGTAGTAGCCTCATCCTTCAGTTCAGGTGGGTATGTAGTGTCTCCATGAAAAGCTGTCTGGTCAGAATTCAAAACAATTTTTTTTACCTTCCATACGAGTCCTCTCATAGTTGCTCGGCGACTAGCTTGACTTGTTGAGGGGAATGGAACCTGTGGCACTTGATCATTTGCTGTAGCTTCATTTATCAATGGCGGGTCTCCTGCCATGAATGGATCATTATCGGGGTCATCATTTTCCTCTTCTAATGGACTCTCAAGATCGTGAAGCAAATCGTCTCTATTTTCATAAAAATTCTCATTACCTTCTGTATCCGAGTCCTCAAGATCATCTTCCGAAATCTCTCCATCATTTATTAGAGCTAAATACTCTTCTATTTGCTTTTGATTCAAGTATGGCATCTGAAAACCAATAAAAGTGATAGTTAGTAACTAAACAGGGACATTTTCTAGTAAATGCATATTGTTGCAGATTTACAACAACAAAATAAACAAAATTTCCGAACACACCAAAAGTTTTTTTTATAACTTATAAATTGTACTGAAAAGAAGATGAATTATTACGTAAAATAACTAATTTTGTTTGAACGTACCTTCGAAAACCAAATAATTACACTGCAAAGTAAATACACAATTTTCATCCGCTCCAAAATTACGATCGGCTTTGATTTGTCAAAATCAATTTAAATTTGACAGTCGTGAAGAAAAAAAGTGTGTTGCCACTCGATTAAATATATCACCATGATAGTAATAATCCTGCAACAGCATGCATTGAACTCATACTAATAATTTTATGGTCGTTTGAATGGTATGTTGCAGTTTTACTACTTTATGCATTTAAGGGTTAACATCCAAACAGATACTGACGATCAAAATACCGTCTTAAAGTCCATTCAAAATTAACGAACCTTTTTTCAATAATAATAATTTTTCTGTCCTTAACATATCCTTCATGCAAAAATATTTTAAATTAAACGAAAACATAATGTGTCCTCAATAATCAACAAGGGCATTTGCAGGAAAATAGTGATTCCATAAATAAACAAAACATGTATCATGACCTCAGCCATACACATGAAAGGAAATACTACACAATGCCCTTCAATATGATATTTTTGATATTTGTAAATCTAAAAGTCTTACAAACTGTCTTAGAGGAACGTTGTTAGGAACCACGTTGTTTGATGAATATAGCTGATCTGTTTTATGATGATAAAAATATTGATTTTTGAGAAATGTATTTTTTCTAATCATTAATCTTGCGCGTTTTTAATCATACAAATTATAGTATAGGAGGTACCAACGTTTTCGAGAAAGAATTTTAGGTCAGCTGATTTTGTGATATGTCGTCCATCTTGCTTTTTCGGTTAGAGTCTGGGCTGTCTGGCAGGCGGTAGCGGTTGCGTTCGTTTGTGCGCATCCAACCTGTCAGGTGATAATCCTGGATTTTAAAAGCATTTTAAGACGCGTAATTTTTAATTTTTTGTTTTTAAATAAGTCTACCTGACATACTTTTTTTATTGCCAGACATTTCTGACGTTGCTAATTATGTGCCATACGCGATTTTTTATTTATTTTTTATAAAAAATTCAAAGTATTTTAGAATGTCTGTAATTTTAATATTATGTTATTTAAAGATAATAAAAGCTTGAAATTAATTTGCCAGACATTAATTCGGTTGTTAAACCTTGAAAATAAAATAAAAAAATCATGAAAAGTATTGCAGTACGAAGCTAGCAGTTCGAGAGAGACAGTTGGAGAATAAGACAGAGAACCATTGAAATTTTAAGATTAAATTATAGTAGGTATAATATATATATTATATATATAAAAGATAAAATTAAATATATAAATTTGTACTAAATGATGGTAAGAAACACCTCCGTTATTCGCTTCGCGTCATAAGTCATAACACTGCGTTGAGTCGGTCGAGTCATAAAATTACTTTTTTTCGTAACTATGCCGTACTGTTCTATTTTAGAGTGTAAGAATGGTAGCAGAAGGAAAAGTCTTAGTAACGGAGGTGTTTCTTACCATCACTTAGTACAAATTTATATATTTAATTTTATCTTTTATATATATATAATATATATATTATACCTACTATAATTTAATCTTAAAATTTCAATGGTTCTCTGTCTTATTCTCCAACTGTCTCTCTCGAACTGCTAGCTTCGTACTGCAATACTTTTCATGATTTTTTTATTTTATTTTCAAGGTTTAACAACCGAATTAATGTCTGGCAAATTAATTTCAAGCTTTTATTATCTTTAAATAACATAATATTAAAATTACAGACATTCTAAAATACTTTGAAATTTTTATAAAAAATTAATAAAAAATCGCGTATGGCACATAATTAGCAACGTCAGAAATGTCTGGCAATAAAAAAAGTATGTCAGGTAGACTTATTTAAAAACAAAAAATTAAAAATTACGCGTCTTAAAATGCTTTTAAAATCCAGGATTATCACCTGACAGGTTGGATGCGCACAAACGAACGCAACCGCTACCGCCTGCCAGACAGCCCAGACTCTAACCGAAAAAGCAAGATGGACGACATATCACAAAATCAGCTGACCTAAAATTCTTACTGCAATACTTTTCATGATTTTTTTATTTTATTTTCAAGGTTTAACAACCGAATTAATGTCTGGCAAATTAATTTCAAGCTTTTATTATCTTTAAATAACATAATATTAAAATTACAGACATTCTAAAATACTTTGAAATTTTTATAAAAAATAAATAAAAAATCGCGTATGGCACATAATTAGCAATGTCAAACATGTCTGGCAATAAAAAAAGTATGTCAGGTAGACTTATTTAAAAACAAAAAATTAAAAATTACGCGTCTTAAAATGCTTTTAAAATCCAGGATTATCACCTGACAGATTGGATGCGCACAAACGAACGCAACCGCTACCGCCTGCCAGACAGCCCTGACTCTAACCGAAAAAGCAAGATGGACGACATATCACAAAATCAGCTGACCTAAAATTCTTACTTTCCAAACGTTGCAGGCTCCCGGACCATTAAAACATTATAGGTACTCTTTAAATGAGGAAATATAGCTAGGTACTAGATTTATTTTGCAATGTAAATGGACAATTTCGTTGAATAGTATTTCTAAGAAAATTTTATTAGTATTGAACACAATATTAACAATACCAGCTTAATATATTTGTTGATTCATATATATGATAATATAGTACAGATATAAATATTAAATTGAGTGCAAACATTGTGTTTTATGTACAATAATAAAATTACAATCTGTCGCGATTCTTGTGCCAATAAAGTGTAAAAAAAGGTAATCTTTGTGTCGTGATTTATCTAATCTTAGTGCTCAATATTGTGTAAGAATAAAAAACAGTCGCATTCAAAGAAAATAATGGTCTCAAACTCAATGTATTCTGTAACTTTTGATTATATAATATATATTCATTTCATTCATTCACTGGTGTTGCCATAACATGCGTTTAAACCTAGACATTCATAATTATTACCGCTGTGAATTAATAGAAAAGAATATCTCTGTATCTATTGTATTTAAATTTTACTAATATAAAGAGGAAAAATTTTGTTTTATGTATGTCTATAACGAATACTACTAAACCGATTTTAACAATTCCTTCACCAATAGAAAGCTACATTACCATAGTACATCTACATTGCAACCGAATTTAATCCACATTGTGTGCGAAGCCAGGGCATGTTGTTATATATTTTGTTGGTTAAATGAATATAAAAGCTAGTTACATTGATAATAGTATGTTATGTATTTAATTAAGGAACCAAAGTTACGTTTCTTTTATAGTCCAACTAGTAGCACGCCCCGGCTTCGCACTTACAATGTAAATGTACTATACACTAAGAAAAAAATATGCTTCCTTATCTTACTCGATGATAATGTAGCTTTCTATTGGTGAAAGGATTTTTAAAATCGGTCCAGTAGTTTTTGAGATAAATCGTAACAAACAAACAAATCTTTCCTCTATAATATTGGTATAGATGTGCTTTTAAAAACATAAGGCACGACATAGACGATTCAATATGAAAAACTTATAAAAAAAGGATAAAATGAAAAACACTTAAATAAAATGGGCATAAAATTTACTAACTAAAGTGGACTAGTTCCTTCACTAAAACTAGATTTAAAATTATAGCTGGACCTACAAGTCAATAGTGACTCATCTAGTAAGTTTAATAAAAATATATGAGACAAATTGAGAACCTCACTATTTAGAAGTTGGTTTATAAAATATTCACTCATTCAAACTATAATTTTTCATTCTTTATTTAATTCTAATATATAAAAATAGTGACTCACGAATTTAAATTGTGTTCAAAATATTAATATAGTAAAAAAAGCCAATCAGCCGTATGTGGCATCATTCACGCGCGCAGAATAAGAGGGCTAAGGAGAAAATAACCCTATTGTTTTAAATATGAAAATAAACTTAAATCTATACAACACAGGGCCGAATATATTTGTACTTTTTAAAAATAATGTCTAAAACGCTCAGCGTTTCAACACTAGGTCCAGATTGCATTAAAATTAAAAAATAATTACAGTCTAAAAAAACTTATAACATAATCAAATATTAAAATACAAAAAACTACATATAAATAATGGTATAAAACGAACTAAGCGTATATGCCTTGTGCGGTATTGAGATTAAAATCAATCACTGTTTCATGGCGGGGTGTACAGAATACTACTATCCTTCGTCTTTAGAAGTGCTTCTCTATTAACGCAAAGCGATATAGGCCATCAAATTTTGTGAAATTATTATAAATATAATTTTCTTATTAGTATAGCAAAAGAAAATAGATGTACATAGAAGAACAGGCCCAAACTTTTGGCACAGAAAAAATAGATCTATATTTGAACTGTAGAGCGCGCGGCGATGTATCGGTGTGACACACACATCTAAGCAGTCCGTTGACTCCTCCCCTCGCGTTGTCTCGCTTGCTCTTACGAGCGAACGGCAATAACGCTCTAAAAGCGGCTGGGGGCGAGAGAGTGCGCGCTATGACTACAGCGTGAGAGTGTGCGTTCACACGGATACTAGAAGCGCCGCGGTGGCTGGGGTAAGAACTACTCTTACCCCAGAGAAACCGTGCCAAACGCGCCTGTAAGCCTGTTCTTCTATGTACATCTATGTTCTTTGGTATAACAGAGCTCCGAATGGATGGAAACATACCTTATATTATTATAAAAATATGAGGAACAAAGACGCCTTGTTTAAAAAGTCCTACAAAAGCCCATTTCCTCATGACAGTAAAAACTGGGTCATAGATATTTGATTTGCATCTGAAAGTTTTCAGTCTTCTACACCGAATCGCCTCAGACACATTTTAAAATTAGGAATAGATCTTAATGACCCTTTAAGTCACAGTTTGTACTTTAAATCTATTACTATCAAAATAAGGCCACAACACAAATCACTCACTGAGTTCTGAACCATAGACACATGCATCCTTGAAATCATAGACAAGACTGTTATGTTTCACTGTCTCTTATACTATCTTCTGTCTCTTGCCGAAGGTCATTTAAGGGGTTGCCATGTACCCTGAATCTATAGACGCAGGTGTACGTTGGGTTGCCATGGTTACTCTCGACTCGCAGTTCAACAATGTCGTAAGCGACGGGGTATTCCACACCCCCGATGTTGGTCGTCTTTGGGTATTGTACGGGGAAGAATTGTATGGCTGTGCTGTTTGCGTCGTATACGTAGTTGCCGAATAGATGCGGCTCTGGGTCTAATTCGCCGTGGAGACCCTGAAATAAAATGGAAATTATGCATTGACATAGTTTTAAACGGATTCGGGTCTGCGTTCAGATGTGTCTGAACAAAAAGAGGAACAATCGAGCGATAAGAGAAAAAATCGCACGCCAGTCTTCATTTGATCAAGTAACGTAATACATGCATAGATGAGGCAGTATGCATTGTTAAAGTCTATAACAGTTAGTTATGTTAGTAGTTATAGACTTTTACAGTTTATCATCATATTTACAATAAGTAAACATTTTTCTATGATATATAATTATTATTTACTGTTCTATTTTAACAATTTAAGACATAAATTAAAATGATTAGTTTTAGTTCATACTTATACATTACACATCTAAGTTTATAATCTCAGATAGTTTTCTTTTCATAAATTTTGTATGAGGCCCTAAATTAATTTAATAGTATATGAAAGTCATTATGTGATCTGTGTTTCCAGAGTGACCATAATAAATCATGATTAAAAAAAAAAAGTGAAATCCTGATCCTGAGAATCCCTATTGGGGCATAGGTAGACCCGTTGCTGTGTCTGTTTCACTGATCATTTTTCTTTACAGGCAAGTAGGTGATCAGCCTTCTGTGCCTTACCCGACTGAAACAATTTTTTTTTAATCTTGTTCCCTCGGGATTCGAACCCAGGACCTCCGGTGCTAAACTCATTGCGCTTACCACTGAGCGGAGGCGGTAACCTATCATGATACGCAGCCGAAATCATAGGATGTATCTATAAAAAAATTACTCACATAAACCGCAAAGTTCTTAGGTGCAGATTCAATCTTCCCTTCAGCAGCGAGCAGCCGCGACATGTGCTCCAGCGAGAAACCAGTCACTTCGATTATAGCGTATGTGCGTATCACTGCAATGTACATTGAAAAACAGTAATCAGAAGTAGCATAATGATAATTACAGGATATTACATTAAAACAATGTTATTTCTTGTAGGTATTATTGGTATTAAACGGATGGGGGGAATATCGAACTTTCAACCGGATAACTAACCGGTTCCACCCTTCATAGTTGGAAAAAATCGTAAGTAACAATAATAATAATTATCACAAATTATTTTTAATGTAATATTATGAAAATATATCCTAAATAGGTCATATTACATATAATTTGAAAAATGTCGATAAAGATACGCCATTTTACTTATCTCAAATTGTAATAAAATCTTGTATTTTACAAAACCGTTATATGACCCTTTTAGCACTTAGCCACAGAATTGTGGACATTTTGACATCAGGCCACAGAATTGTGGACATTTTATCACCAGGCCACAGAATTGTGGCCATTTTATCACCAGGCTACATAATTGTGGCCATTTTAGCACCAAGCCACAGAATTGTATTCCAAAGAGGCTCACACTTACCTAGATATCCCGGGAAGCCCTGGAATGCCCAGCACTCGGCGGGCATGTTGCCCGGCGTCAGGGCGTACCGCGGCGAGGTGTACACCCACCACACGGGCAGGCCCAGGATGGAGTATTGCTTCGTCTTGATCTGATATAGCTCCGTGCAGCGCGTCGATACCACTTGACCACCTATTTCAAAGAAAACAATGACACGTTTACTATATAGCCGTCGACTTGCATAATTTTTAACCATAATAGGCATTAGGATTGCTTAATTTATAGGGTGAATAAACATTGAACTACTAGAACTACGCTAGTACTCGTAGTACAATGTTTATGCAAGTCGACTTATCAATCTATTCACGCCTTGCCTATACAAGCTATGCAAAATTTCTGGAGCAAACTAACTATTAAAGACTAAACGATTAGCTTTTTGACGAAGTCCATCAGCTATAACAACATTTTTGGTTAAAATCTATCTCAAAAAAGTAATTAGTGTTTGCAACCCATGAGGTTGGGAGCTCAGGGCAGTACTGATAGTGTAAAATAGAGCTGGGTCCTACATAAATATTTTTAAAAACACATTTCCTAATCCCACTTAATCAGTGGTATAAATTACACTTACGAGAAATCTGATGAAATATTTCAAATGATAAGGTTATAATAACGTAAGAAAATATCTGCTCCTGCAGGGAACAGCGAATGATATACTGAAGAAGAAAAAAATACCGTTTCGACAAACAAAATTCTTTAAAAACACATCAAAATTCCTATTCCTATATATATGTAATTACAACCTAAAATATTAAATAACTTCATATCTGAAAGTATGACATACATATATCTAAATGTATTAATATTTATTTTTATTATGTACATAAATATTCTATAAAAAAGCAATATACCTGCAGATTCCAATGCGTAATCCACCAATCCCGTCTTATCAGCGTCATAGATCTCCAACATACTCGACACCAGTCTTCTTATCTCCTCCGTGTCGTAGTGCCCGGGGTCATCGCCCCCGCCCGGGGCGGCCACTTCCATCCTACCCACATATTCCTTCACCTTCTCAACCATTAGCTCCATCTGACGTTTCTCCGCGGACAACAAATACTCCTGCACCAATCTCCTAATATCATCTTCATTCATCTCCGGCTTCCACGAATTAATCAATCTCTCGTGTATTTGCTGACTCAGCGTTTGCATTTCGTCCTTCGAAATGTAATTCCTATCGAAATGATCCTTAAGTTTACTGGCAATAGCTTCACTATTATCGTTAATGCTTAAAATCTGTATCAAATTCTGTTGCAAATGCTTGAACGAGTACTGCTCTATTTGCGTTTCCAAATTATCCAATTTCGACAGTTTATTATCGAATAACTTCAATCGATTGTCCACATTAAGAGCCCACGTTTCCAAAGCTGCTACTCGTTTGGTCAAATCCGAATCTTGAACGATCACAGGCGGTGTGTATGTATCCGCTACTCTCTGTGGTACTACTTGATCGTTGTATTTATAATCTGTAATGAAAAATTACCATTTACTTAGGCTATAGAAGCTCTGTCCTTCCCCACATGTTATAAGGAAATTTGAATTACGTCTAGGGAAGGACAGAGATTGAGATTTAACAAATAAAGTGTTTAAAACTCACCTAAAAGAGCGTCCAGCGAGCGTCTTTGTATAGGTGACGTTTATACCTCTATCCTTCCCTGGCAGTAATAAAGGAATAATGTGGGAAAGGGAAGGATAATAACAAGTTTTGCATATTAAAAATTATATTTGAATAACCCAGTATTAGTACAATCATAACAAGTAATTCATATCATAATAATTACAGTTGCCACACCAAATTATCGAAAATATAATCATAGCTCAATCGACGAAAATAATAAATTCTTTAGACTTAAACTTATATGGATAATTTAAAAAAAATATAAATTATTTAAGAGAAAATAAAATTATGTGATATCTCTATAGTTCGGATTCATTATGAACTAAAAGCAGGTACATTAAAAAGCACATTTTTATAATTAATATAGAAAACAATATTATTATCACTCTTCTTTTGTGACATCATGTGCAGCGCTTTGTACAATTTCTTTTTGTCATTTTAAAATTTATAATGCCCAATAATCCACCATTAATGATTTTTTTTTTGCATTTTTTGCCTTTTCGCAACGAAAAGTTTAAAAATGATAATTATATATAATTATAAATAAACATCAACAATACGACTAGGAAATTAGTTCCAATTTAGGAGACCAATGAAAACACAAAAATATGGCCACGTCATGAATAGCATTAGGTACATAGTTTTATAAATCAACAACCTTTATATACATTTGTATGGGTTAAGAATCAAAAAAAAAATTACAGAACGTCAATTTCATTCTGTCAAAAAATTGACAGATGACAGAAAGAAAATGACAGCTCAGACGAGGCGCTGTACAAATGTATATGAAAGCAATAGATATATTTAAAGCATTTATGAAAATATAAATAACGCTTCAATAAAATAAATACTCTACTTTAAATAGATAGAAATATTCTGTGGGAACAATGAGTATAAAAGATTTGCTTCTTTAAGAAGGAAATATTATAGATTGGTAAATATCTTGATGAAACGAGTAAAAATAAGTATATATTATATTTTGCATATTAATGAAATAAAAAGCATTGATTGATACTGATAGACATATTTGAAACGATTTAATTATTTGATTTTTTTTCATTTCAAGGGGGACTCTGGCACAATTTCATAAAGCAGTATTACCATACTTTAAACGACAATGTTAGACATAGTGTTGCCATGTCCTATTATCAAGGACTCTTGCAATAATTTTAGACAGGCCCCACATCTGATATATATTAAAATAATATTATACACATAAGCGACAAATAATTAAATGAGTTCCTTTGAATGAGATGATAGAAAATATAGAATAATAATAAATAATTAATATTAGTCATTAAGTACATTACACTTAACTGTAAGTTCGCGTTTAAAAAATAATAGTTAAAGCTTTTTAGTCACTGAGAAAGAATTTCCAATTATATATTTTTTTTATATTTTTTTCCTTTCACACAATTATTCTTCCTTAATTAAAATTTCTCCTATTTTCTAAACGTGAACACTGTATTACGATTACAATGGTAAAATAAGTATTGTGAATACGTAAAAATATAGCAGAGAGACAAAAAACGACATAATTATTTGATTCTATCACTGAAAATATATCAATATATCAATAACATGTACCAATTTATGGCATTTTTGATTATTAGATAAATAATATAATATTTTTCTTATATTATTATTAATATATGTTATACAATATTTTACCAAAATAGTATCCTTATTTCAGTAACACGCAATCACTTAATTTACCATCACAACCAGACAATTAAGGCCGTATTCAGAAACATCAATAATAGTTTAATCAATGATTAAATTGTGTTTGCCTCCATTATATCGTTGGTTCAAAGGTAAAACTCACTATGTGTAATTATGGATTAAAAAATTGCTACTATTCCTTATTTTAAACGTACATTTACGACAAGAACAAATTAATAAGTGTGTATTGCGCTTCATAGTTTAGTTACGGATCAGAATACCTAATTAGTTCTTCATTCTAACCGTAGGTTTACTCTTAAAATGAATAATAGTAGCAAAATTTGCTTTTATTCAAAATGTCACTTAGTGATATTACCTTTGAACCAAGTTAAGTTTAGTTTTGTAAGTAATCTTTGTTAATTTGTTGTTGTTTGTGCAGTAAATAAACTCTCTCTCTCTCTCTCTCTCTCAACGACATAACTATAATTTAAAAGTGCCAAGTGACAATTTCTGAATACGGTTGTTAAACAAAAAAAAAAGTTATCCGAAAACGCCGCTCCAATATCTTCGTATCTCTTCCCAACAGCTTTCAGCCACGACTTGTACATAATCCGAGGCTTCCACCATTCTATTCTGTACCACTTCTTTGTACACCGTATACTGTTTCGTCACCATGACCGTTGGCAATTTTATATTGATCTCTGGCAATGTCAGATTTGGTACTGGCAAAGTGATACTCGGTAAAGATGGCACGTTTATACTCTGCACTGCTTTCGAAGTGAACTCAGACAAATCTACATACAAATCGGTAAAGTTTGGCACGGCCAGATGATCCATATTTTCGTATGTGTAGTAAACTGAAAGGAATTGTTGTTAATTGAACATAAAAAATATATAAATGACCTAGCAAACATTTTTTCTTTATTTTGTTTTCCCGGGATTCGAACTCAGGACCTTCGGTGTTTCAGGAATCGCGCTTACCGCTAAGCCACGGAGGCTGTAATTATTATTTTTCAATAAGGCCAGAAAAATATCTGTTCCATCAGCATATTAAGTCTAATTAAATAAAACTATTCAATTGTTCAGTTTCATGAAATATTGAAGCAATAATTATATAATTTATTTTCTTGTATATAACTCTTAAACTACCCTTGGTCTACCCACACATACGCTCGTCAAGATATACCGGAAGTGTCTGACAGACCGGGGGTAGGTTGTTACGTGTCCAAAATACGGGTAGGTAGTTGAGGGTTAAGAATAACCAATCAAATAATATCAGGGATAACTCAACTCATAACTCATTTAAATTAATTTGACAATAAAGATGGCGGGAATAAGATAAGAAACGTAAGATATAAATAAGGAAAATATGACATAAGACAAGGCGGTATGGCCTGCCCTATGAGCGAAATAATAATAATTAAAATAATATCAATCATTTCCAAGATTAGATTGGACACTATTGTCCAACTTTTTAAACCCTAACACAGGTATACCCTAGCTGTTAGGGCCGATCATTGGTTTTTTGATAAAGTTCATAATAAAGATTTTTTTTTAAAGATACTCACATCCGTAACCGAAAGCTGGTAGCAGCAGCAGCAAGAAAGGCCATAGTTTCCGTTTCTCGACCGCTTTCTCTTGATAGCTCGCTGCTCGGTACTTACTCTGCGTTGTTTTATTTGGTGATATCTGAATAAATATAAATAAATGAATGAATACTTAGAATATATAATATAATTAAATTAATAATAGAATAGTTTGTACAAAGGCGTGCTTGATGACAAAGAAGAATGGCAGTCTCAGTGTCGCTTTTTTTTAGAAACGAGCCTTAACTAAATTATATGCATTTTTTAGATCGAGTATAGTAGTTTATTTTCCCAGTTAAAGTTTTTTTTTATTTTGTGGGAAAAGAGAAAAAAATGATAAATAACATTTTGTTAAATAAGAAGTCAAGGTAGCAAAAACTAAACGAAAAACATTGGCAATTTCAGTAGAATATTACTCATGAATATGAATGTTTGCTGGATGCTTAAAAACTAACAATAAATTATAATATTATAATATATTTTTTAATTTTATTTAAGAAAACAAAATCTTTAGTTTTTACATTTTTTACTTGGTAACATTTAAACAATGCTCGCGTCACTGACAACTGTCATCTGTGATCTGTCAAAGTCATCTTACGCATCTGTGTGGCGTTTGTTATTGGTTCACTCAATTGCACAGACTTGGCACAGACTAATAAGAGGTTTCAATTCACGCAAAGCAAAAGCGCTTTCATTTGTACTATTATTATTGTTATATTTTAATATTTATTATTACATACTCCAAATATGTAGATAAGAACATTGTATTGTAAAATGAATTCATATGCTCAATAATCAATATATCAATATACGTTTCACAACACATAACCTAACCTATATGGTAAATCTTTAAAACGATTTTGTGTCAAAATCCCATTACAAAAAAATATGCTATGATTACATTTTATGTTATTAGGTCTTAGTTCCTTCGTTTTCTGGTGTTTTTACTAATGTACGCGAAGTATAAGTGCGACACTCAAAGTACATGGGGTCTTGCCATTCTTCTTTGTTCATAGATGAAAAAGCCGTGAAGTGCATATTGCACGTTTCGGTTTCAATCTATGGATTTCCGAATGCTCAAAGTAAAATTAGGTCGACAGCGCATCATTAACTGATGTTCGATGGCTGAGGTATCACCTACCATCAAGTGAACCTCATGCTGGTCTGTCGGTTCACGGTCTTTCCATCTATGAGCGGTAGTTCGTTACCGGGTCGGAATTTCGATATTCCTCCCACCCTCAATGCCCGAAGTTACCAGACGTGGTGAAGACATGCTTACAGAAAATTATAAACATGTCACCCGAGTGGAATTCAAACCTAGGACCCATCGATGCGCACGGCAGGTGTTCTACCGAACGCGCCAACGAGCTCGTTGGCGTTCAAATTTAAATTTAATGAAATATATTAAGTTTGTTAATTTCTTATATGATTTTTATTATTAGTGCCAGTTTACCCTTTGAACATATTTATCAAAGCGATAAATCGAGAAATGTAAAAAGAGATATAGAAAAAAACAAGTCGACAAAATCGGGTCTGACAGGCCCACCAGGCATAGCATGTAACTTTTAGTCACCAGGCATGCCGAGGGTTAATTCAGAGAATTACTCACAGTTTCAGTAACGGTGGTAACAGTGGTGGTGATGACTGATGTGATAACGGTGTATATCCAGTAGAACGGTGCAGCCACAGCCTTCGCCGTCTGTGAGAGAACACCAGCTGAAAGATAACATACATTATGTAGATTGTAGATATATGATAATTACTGCCTCTGTGGCTGTGATAATCGCAATGCGTTTAGCATTGGATGTCCTGGGTTCGAATCCTGGGGATTTTTTTTTATTTCGGTCGAGCTATTGAATCTATATTTTAAACATAGGATTACAGGATTTTATAGATATAAAAAATTGTCAACCAATGGGATTCTTAACCGTAGCTCTTCCATGTACAGTAAGTAAACAATCTGTAATGTTATTAAATATATTTTATTAAAGTATATATTTTTTGCACAACGAAACTTAAAAAAAAACGCTCTATGAAAAAAAAAATATAACTGCTTTCAGGCAAATCCGTAGACAGGAATCAAAGTAGTAAAACAGTACTACAATTCACATAGTAGTAATATTAGGTACCTTTAGCAGGGTTCCTCTCGGTGTAAGGATATCTGTGCGAAGGCCCCACTATCTTCCTGTAAGCGTTGCGAGTGCTGGTAGTGATGGTGGTAAGTACAGTAGCCAGGAGTTGAACCAGCCACCACCTCTCCTCTTTGATGGAGTAAGAACCGTTGCGGATGTATGGACTCTCATCATCCGAACTTTCAACTGCCTGAAATTGATGAAATATATAGTTGCTTCAAAAGTAAAACTCACTTAGTGACATTTTGAATAATAATAAATTATGGTATTGCTCATTTTAAGAGTAAACCTACGGTTAGAATGAAGGACTAATTAGCAGTGGCCCCGGCCCTTGTCCACCTAGCTACGGCTACGTACTAGCACCGGGGTGCAAGGTAAAAAAATCGCAATACTGCCGGGCTAGCATGACAAGCGCGACAAAATTTTGTCTACCGTTTTCTCGTGTTTTAATCGACTATCGCTTTATTTCTTTCCGTCTAACATGACAATTACACTTAAAACTCGACTTTTAATATCAAAAATGGATACATTTGTCGATCGAGATATCTTTTCTATCAAAATTGTCGATGTCGAGATATAATATATCGAGATATTTAACATCTTAGTTTGTCTTCTCTCGCGCGAGATATATCTCGTGGCGGTCATGCTAGCCCGGCTGAACATCCTTGATTCGGTTCGCTCGGCGCTTCCACTGTTACTTATAAATGCTCATTTAAAATCTTAAAAACAAATTCAGAGCAGGCTTGAATTTCTAGCTTCAAGAGCTGCCTCCCCTTCTTTCCAAAGCTCAGGGGGCCCTTTCAGCTTCGGGGCCCTGGTGCACTGCACCACTTTGCCCTATGATAGCTACGCCACTGCTAATTAGGTATTCTGGTTCATAACTACGAAGCGCAATACTTATTAATTTGGTCCTCGTAGCTATACGCTTAAAATAAGCAACAGTAGCAACATTTATTTTTATTCAAAACTAGAGGACCCCGCAGACGTTGTTCTGCCACAATTTTTGCTTCGAAATTATATAATTATTCTTAAATTTGAATATGCCCATTTACCCACTATAATTGTCTAATATGTCACTGATTTGCAGTGGACATCTGTTATTCCAAAAAAGCTAAGAATGCATGACGTGAGCTGTCAAGATGGCGGAGTTCCGAATCTAATTTATTTTATAATGAAGAAAGGGATTTCGTAAGATTTTTCAAAATTTTTTACATACAAACCTCCTAAAAATTCTGAAGACAACAAAAAAAAAATTAGCTCAATCGGTCCAGCCGTTCTCAAGTGATGCGAGTACATACATGCGGCATTTTATTTTTATTTATATAGATTACACTTAGTGAGTTTTATCTTTGAAATTTGGCTAAAGCGATGGTGTGATAACTGTCACCTGTGGATATTTTCAAGAAAATTGGGCTTGTTCTTGGTACAAAAAAAATCGGTTCTGAAAAATTGCGTTCTTAATTTTACGATGAAAGGCGAACGAATTAACATTAATACATTTAACAGCGTTGATATTAATGTAAGTGATAAGAGCGAAGATTTTAATAATTTTTTCGGTGTTATCAGTGGGAATGTTAGGAAAATTGATTATTTGTGTAAAAAATATAACTGACACCTTTTAACCATCAATGATGGGAAAAGATGCGCTATTAACCTACATATTAATATTGTCTTTTATTAACGCGAGTATCACACATTGAGGTCCTGTCTCCCCGCGACCTACTTTATTTAAACCTACATATTTTCGTTTTACCAACAAACTTAAGTCTAAACACGCTATCTATATTTCGTGGCTTTTTGATTTCGGCTTCTATGATGAACTATTTAAAAAAAGTGAATTTCCGATCTGTGCCTTGCCTGACACATTTTTTTGTTTTGTTTCCTCAGAATTCGAACCCAAGACATCCGTTGCTAAGCGCAATCAGAGGCGTTCAACTATTTAAGAAACAATAGACAATCATTTTGAAAACTTACAGTGAACCGTTTCCTTGTGGTAGTGGTCGACCAGGAGGACGTGAGTTTATCCGGTTCATCCACAGTATTGGGACCTTGTACCCGGAATTGGGACAGCGACCGTCGGGACATGTTCGGGACGGCCACCTGTCCCGGCGCTAACTCCACTCGATCCCGGGACATTGGAGAGTACGTGTAGTCCGTTTTGGGGTATTTACTGAAATATATTACACATTTAACATTTAATATAAAAAATACAGGGTGTTTGATCGAAAAGCAAGGAGACTCCGTATATTTGTATACACAGCTAAATTTAAAAACAAGCACGTACAAATTACGAGGAAGTATTCGTATCATCAATTCATTCTTATATAATTTCAATTTCTTACCTTACGAATACTTTCTCGCAAGTTGGCCTTTATTATATATATATTTTATACTGGAAAACTACTGGTTATACTATTATTGACTAAAGACAAGAAAGACTAGTGTGTCTAAATCTAATAAAATCCATACTATATTCTATTTTATACTTAGTTAAGTATAAAGTAGAAGTAGTAGAGTAGTAGACAAACAAACAAAAAAGATCGATTTTCAACCATGTCGAGTACTACATCACTAGTAAAGGAGGTTATATTCAGACAAATTTGACCAAAGCTGGCAAACATTCATACATACAGTGATAAAACATAGTATAATACCATTCTTCATCGATGTATATAGCACATTTTCAAACTATTTAACAAAACATCACAATAGCCTGTGAGAACGACTCACTCCACAAACAACTATTACACCATCGTATTATGTTTACATAAGCTTTAATAGATAACAAACTATGATTAAACCTAATAAAGTGAAGTTAGGAGTTAGGTACGGCACGATTGAGGTGTAAATATATTTCGGTACACTCACCATTTGCCATTTACAATTCCCAATTTAGATTCGAATGTTTACTATTTCCGTTAGCTTTTATTAAAATAATTGAATGGCTATTTCATCAAACTACTTATATATTTTAACTATATTTGGGAACAATTTTTGATGATTATAACCCTATTTACTGGATAAAAAGTTAAAATTTACACATACACAGTACAACGTAAATAAACAAAATCTGGTAATAAGATTCTTTGGTGGGATTAGTTGTATCATTATATCATAATTTATGTATAGGTCAAGTAAAATCGCCGTACACTTAAGTTTGGCAAATGTTTTGTATTAGAACTTAATATTATTATTTATTAAATATTACAACACGTATCATTATAAAATGTAAGATGAAAACGGACAGCATAGTTAAAACACTAACTTGGTTACAATAATTACGTGGACCCTACCATTTAGACTTAGAAATTACGATAAGTTTTATAATAAATAGAATATTCACCTAAACGTCACGACCTCCTCAATCGTTTCCACATCAACCACTTTAATCAATTCTTCCATTATATAAAATAAAAAACTTTTTTATAATAAATACGCCACTTTCTAACATATTTTAGGAACTACTGTAGACACGTCAACGTCTGTCAAATAAACAACACGAACGGTTTTATTTTGATCTACCTTCAGATAAATTAATAAAACACTATGAAAATTACGATATAAAAAAGACTATTAAATATTTTTCTATTACATATCTATATACTACTAGTTTATTATTAATTTATGATAAGAGACGTTTCAATTTTAACTGAATAATTGGAAAGAGAACGTTTATACTCTCTAGACCTAGAGTATGAAAATTGGTTTGGAAATATTTAATTATAAAAAAAATATCTCGATAATTTAACAACATAGTACCTACTGTATTAAAAATATTCATTATATTATATTAATATTAATTTTTTGATACTGTCCTTTGTTACTTATACAGCTGTTCATTTTAAAAAGTTCATTGAAATTTGACATTTATAAAAAAACATGCAGGTATTATTCGTAGAAGAATGCAAACTAGCTGGTTCCGGTGGCAAAAATTGATTAATTCAGTAGCATTTTAAATTCATTATATCAAAAATTGCATTACTGTAAACAGTTACTCCAAAATATGAACTAATAAAATGTAAAAGCATCTCAATTATGCTGGTTACATTCCTTTGGTTGGTGTCTTTTTACTCCCATTTTCTTATTTCTGTTTGTTTATGTTGTTTAATGTCTACTGTTAAAATAACTAATATTGTCTTTTATTAACGCGAGTATCACACATTTAAATTAAATAACTGTTACCGGATTAAAAAGCGATAATATATTAATTACTAGCAACACGCCCTTTCGGCCGGGTGCAATGTAGATGTACTATACAAAAAAAAATTAAAGAGTTATATAATATATATTCTGGTCAAAAGTACCCGAAATCGACGAGCGTGTATGAACGCATTGATAAATGTGATATGCAAAGAGCATATTATAGAAATCCGTGATCTCTGCCCACTCCAATGGGAAACAGGCGCGAAATATATGTATGTATATTCATTTTATTATTTTACCCGACGTTTCGAGTGCCTTTTCAGCAAGCGCGGTCACGGGCAAACGGTTGGATACCTTTGGTACCCAAAGTGGCCTATATCGACCCCCAGCGGTTTACATAAATACACAGTACACACATACAGTTAGACCTTTAATTATTTATAAGTGAGGATTATACATTATTAGAAAATATTTTTATTTAAATTGTGGTGCGTTTCTGTAGAGATCTCGGGGTCCCCTATAATTCCACACTAAGAAACGCCACCAAGGTGAATTTCCCAGAACTTCGGCCGTCCTTGCTCTAGATTCCCTCATTTAAAAAAAAACCCCTCTTTTTCCTGCCCTGTTCCCTTCTCAAACACATATCACACAGTCAAGCCATGTTTTTTTTGCCCATACCCATCCACTTTCATATTCAAACTTTTTAAGATATGTACATGTTTTAAAAAAAGCCCCTAGCAAAACCATTAAAAATCCCACTCACTTCCAGTACTCCCCCGCCATTTTGTACAGTCGGTAGGGTAAGTGATCGGAGCTGGGGTCCCGGTCTAGTAGAAGGCTTGCGTCTGCTAAGGCTTGCTCTGCAAACGAACTATCCGTGGAACACACACTGTAGGTTGGACTGCCGAAACGGGCTGACCTGGTAACATAAATTAAGCTTATTAAGTCACATCAATCATCAACATCGCCATCATCAACAATGATGATGAGGAAGATGATACGTGCTATAGCGACCATTCAAACTAAATACAGCAAACCTGGAAGAAAATTACCTATCATATATGCTTAAAATGGAATACAGAAGTATAAATGTGTATAATAGCATGTGTAAATAATAATATTATGTACAATACAATATATATAACTATAATCCATATAGTATAATAATTTATAACTATATAAATATTTAACATTTCATACCAACTTCATACATATTTAATACAATATTTATTTATTGATTTTATATTGATATTTTAATAGTTAAATTGATAAGGTAAATGAATTGATAACAAAGACATCCTTTGGTTAGGTTATATTTGGTATATAACTATAAGCTTATCTCGAATTTCAACATATTAGCGATTATAATGTCTTCATCATGGGGCAATCAATAAGCCCACGTGATAAACAAACAATACTACGACATATAGGATGTTATGTTAAACAGTTTGCCGTAAAACTTACATCGTACAAGTTTGCGTTATTGCCAATTGACTTATAAATTAATATATTCTTTGAGCAATGTTTTTATTTTTAAATTTTAAGATAACGGTCAGTACTGTCTCCCATTTTGTATGCAATCAGTTGTTTATAGATGTTTTTGTAAAAGGAAAACAAGTTTAATAGTTGACACCCTTGAAACTTATGGCAGCTGATGCTCAAGAGTGTGTGGGCACTTGGGACAGATGTGTAACAATACGTATTGTATTTTAAGCACAATTTTTTCACAGACATCTGAATTATATTGATCTGGTTAGATTACCAGTTGTAATCTATACGAATATTATAAACTGTAAGTTTGTTAGTAGGAAGTAATCTCTGGAACTACTGAACCGATTTTGAAAATTCTTTCATCTGTAGAAAACTACATTATTCCTGAGTGACATAGGCTTTTTTGAAATTTTATTAAGATAAAATTTAGTAAGTGACGTGGGAACGGGTCAGTTAGTTCCATATAACAGGGTGTACTGTAATTGGTCTCTCATTCGATGGTTTAAATGAAATTAAAAGAAATGAAAGAATAAATTATATAACTATAATGTTTGTTAATTGGCAATCTTAGTAAATATAGTAATCTCAATGAAGTGTGGATCCATAATATAGTACTTGGATCACAGTTGGAATGCATACAAATTACGCATACTGTCACTTGCTAGACATCGCGTGGTTGTACAATCTAAGAAACCCATACTATAACCGAATGCCAGCGATATGTTGTTGCTTGTCTGTTTGTAACTCACCTGTCATGCGTCACATTATGCGTGTGTATGGGGCTGAGCGTGACGTCAGCGAGCGTGCGGTAGTGCCGCGAACTCGACACGCTCTCATACTGGCTGTTGATTTCGTTCTGTCAACAGAGCGGTAACGGTCATTATCTATTACATACGATACTGTGATCATTTAGAGGCTGGCGAACAAAACTTTCCGAAAGTAGCGTAATCTTAGTGGTGGTGTAGCGACATATACAATCTGCGACAAGAATCGATACGAAGACGTCTAATCCTAAATCGCGCTAAAAAGTGTTTCCGGCGATATCAACCACTGGGGCCTTAGGGCCGGCCAGTCAGTGGTTCGACTGGACCAGGATCCTCCCTTTAGGTTGCAGGAAGACCACACCTCCCTTCTTCCATAGTGGTTTTACTTGAAGTACCGCGTTTTATATTTTTTCCGTAATTTGGTCAAATTTAATTTTAGTGGGATTTGATACTTTACCGCTAATTTTGCGAGCAAAAACAGATGAAAACATTAAGGCCAGAAGCAAAATTATATCGTTTTAATATTGTCTTTTATTAACGCGAGTATCACACATTTAAATAAAATACTGTATACCGGATTAAAACGCGATTTATTGTTACCTCAATGGTGATTCCCACCACCACCCTTGCCAACTCTCTTCTGTCGGTGTATGTTTGTTTCAGAGAGCCCACCGCCTCTGTGATGCTGCCCACCTCAACGGGGAACTGCAGCATGTTAAGCAAGTACTCCGTGACAACAAGCTGCGGGTGCCTCCACAGCATCACAGAAACAGGAATAAACCACAAACAGTACAACGTCAACCAGCCTACCTGCCTTATGTGAAGGGTGTTACAGACAGGATTGGAAGAATCTTAAAACGAGCTTCTATTAATACAGTTTTCAAGCCACACAAGAAGATTCAACAGTTCTTGAGACCAATAAAAAGTAATATTCCTTTGCAAGAATCAGGTGTATATAAACTGGATTGTGACTGTGGTTTATCCTACATTGGGCAAACTAAACGTAGCATTTCAAACCGACTTAAGGAACACATTGCGGATATCAAAAACAGACGTCACTCTAAATCAGCAGTATGTGAACACACTCTGGATAAACCAAACCATTACATACGTTTCGACCAACCAAAAATCCTTGCTAAAGAAAGTAGATTCTTTCCCAGACTAGTACGTGAGGCTATTGAAATTAAAAAACATCCTAACTTCAATAGAGAAGATGGTTTGAGACTTTCCAACACCTGGGATCCAGTTATTAAAAATCTAAAGCCCCAAATCAAACATACTAAAAAACAAGAGGACACCGTTAGTCAATATTGTCATAATATAGAAAATTACAGTAAATATCAACTCCGTAGGAATAGATGGCGTTAATATGTAATAATTGTAAAACAAAAACTTGGCGATTAAAAAGAGTGGCGGCGAGTTTCTTGCCAGTTCTTCTCGTCCGCTCTACGCCCTTGATTTGTGAACTGGTAGTAAATGTAAAATTAGAAGCATTTAATATTAGTAATATTAGTAATTTAATATGTATTATTTTTTATTGACGTTCATAGATGTACATTGTGTTACCTAAATTAATAGATTATTTTTTAATTTAATTGAATTAAATATGGCAACTTTGTGACATTTCAAATATAAGACAACTGTCATCTTTCAGTCTCCCGCGACCACGGTTGCTGAAAAGCATCCGAAACGTCGGGATAAATAATTTAAACAATAAATCGCGTTTTAATCCGGTATACAGTATTTTATTTAAATTATATCGTTTTGCTCGTTAGCTTTTCAAATCTGTGAAATCGAAAAGTGAAGTCGCTTTTAATATATTACGACTTATCTGAGCCTTAAATACTATAGGTCAGAGGTGAAGTGATCAATAAATAACAGTAAAACAAGATCCCAAGCCTAGGGAAACTAAATCCGCGATATCGACTACCAAGCCGCCTGCCTGTACCAAGTCGTGTTCATTATAAATGCTCGCAAATGTAAATAATAAAATATTTGGGTATGTCTTTCAATAAACAGCTTTGATTTATAAAAATGATAATTCTATAAATAAAATCCTTCGCTACTTAAAGATCAAGACTACACGTACAATACCAGACAGGATACACGATTTGAAAATCCTGAACACAAAATATATTTAGGGGCGGGATACACAGATAGGTAGAAAGAAGCTACGTATAGCATGTCAATAAAAAGTAAAGTTCAGAAGACTCCCATGATATCATTATATCGATCCGGATTCAAAAGATGACATCTTAAAAAAGCTTGCAAATTCGTGGGAATTCGCCGAAGCGTATCAAACACGCCAGCAAAAACGTCAGGCTATCGGTGATGTCATTTATAACGGTCACGGAACAGTATAACGTTAATTCATGTTGGGCGCTCTTGTGTGACGATGAGTCAGTAGTACAGGGTAGCCACGACTTATTTAAACATAAATAACGTACTGTGATCGTAAAGATTACACTTACAATATTTTATATAAATATCTTAAAAACGCAGTAATATCTGCACAGCCTACTTACTTGACATCGCTCTGGTTTTCAGAACGTTTTCAATATTAGAGCATAAACCCAAAATAACTCTTCTGCATTAATTGAAAAAATAATCGGAAAAAAACTATACTATATATAATTTCTTTCAAACAACAATAAAATAGTTTGTTAAAATAATTAAATGTAATGTAACAAGAATTTGTTTAGAAAACAACATTCAAAATTACACTGGTTTTATATTCAAGTAATTTAAAGATAGTTGTAGAATTTGGATTCAATTCTTGCTCGATACTGTCGATCATTTAGTGGTTTTGATCATTGTTTAGTAAATTAAATTAACGAGGGGATAGTTGGTACGTTCGCTGAACGAGGGTGAGCCGACACAAACGCAATACTAGAGAGCTAGTAGCAATTATTCCAACGACTATACAAAATAGCCTGGAATGGGTGATTTCTTTCTGACTTTGCTATTATCCACCAATCCTCTTGAATTATGTCCTAACTATTACTCTGAGCTTACAATCAGTACGAAGACGCCAGTAATCCTCAATCGCACTAGCAAAGTTTCTCCAAGGGCTTTTTATTTTTTATTTAATTTAAATTATTTCAATCTTTCTATTCGGAGAAAGCGAAATTACGCAGCAAATTGAAATTAACAACGGAGGGACTTGAAGTCAAGGAAATTCATAATGGTATCATACACAATATAGATTTGTTATGCACTTGAAGTACAGTATTGCATACATAAAATTTTGATATAAGAATCTCTCTAGAAAGAGAATTTAGCATTTCAACATACTTAGTAATATAGAAGAGTAATTGCAAGTAACTGTGTCTGACTCTAAACAAGGAGCATCCCTTATATACTAAATTAGTGAAGAGTGTGTTTATTAATAGATGGAAACAGGAAGTTAATTACATTTGAGTGTTGAGAGCAATGGTTCGCTTTAAGTTAATATTCTTAAGTATTTCGTAAAATTAAAAAAGTTGCTTTCAATATAGCGAACATCTTTTTTTGTACCTATAAACATTGTATGGGTAGAGCTATTGCTGAAAATATATGAGCTGAATTATTTATCTTCAATTATAAATAAAGTGGGCAGCTCTAATGCACACTTACAAAAATGTCCTAAATGTTGTAAATACCGAAAGACCAAAACCTAAAGTATCGTTTAGTTATGCGTAATATATTATACTAGCGACCCGCCCCGGCTTCGCACGGGTGCAATGCTGATACTAAATACACTACAGGAAAAACTGTTATTATTTTACATATAAACCTTCCTCTTCAATCACTCTATCTATTAAAGAAAACCGCATCAAAATCCGTTGCGTATTTGTAAAGATTTAAGCATACATAGGGACAGAGAAAGCGACTTTGTTTTATACTATGTAGTGATAAATAATCAATATTAAAATTTAAAATATTAAAATCTAAAATATTAAAAAAATTGCATCAACAGACGCAACGTGGGCCGTGAGAAAATTTATCAAACTAGACAAGTAGGTACACTAAGACAAGGTACATCTTTAGAGATAAGCCACTTCTGGAATACAATGATGCCCTACTGCTCTCGAGGTATTCATTAATACTTTTTTGACGCGGGTTGTCATAACACTCCTTGATATTAAAACAGCAAAACAGAGCAAAAGACAATATTAGTATAATCATTATCACTTCATATTCTATGTTTGAAAAATAACATAGATGTTATTATATACTTTCTAATGTATCATAATAAATGAGGTATAGAAGCGGTTGAAATCGCGGGCGGTCTGTACATTAAATATCTTGAAATTCCAACCAACTAAAACTCGAAATGAACAATACGGAATACCTTAAGATATATTTGATATCATTGCCGCAAGCAGCTTTAACGTGCGCGGTGCGACATTTATGTAGTCATACAACGTGATCTATTCTTACAAGTTACAAGCACCGTTGCTACAGTTAACCTGGGTACCTTTCTAAACGAGAGCATGCAACGATTTAACAAGCAAGTTTATTACTTCAATCGAAACTATACCACAAGTATTACAACTTCGAAATTACTTTGGTCTCCTTGACTACATGAGTTGGTGATTTGAATTACAATAAGTCTATAAGAGTAATTTAAACACTAAAGAAAATCAACTTTAACAGGAAATTCAAAGTTAAAATCAAAAAGAAAATATGCTTATTAGGTCTAGGAGAGTTTGGTTAGCTAGTGGTAACTTGCGGTAACTAACAGTGATCAAACAGTAGATAATCAATACGTAATATTTTTTGTCCTAGCCTTAATGTACAGAAGGCACGCCATAATGTCAGTTCGAAATGCCTAGCAAGTAAATATAATAAAATGCGCCAAGCATTTAAACGAACAAGAATTAATGAACAAGTCCCACACAATTCTCGTTACAGTTGAACGCGATACAAAACCGACCTTGTCCAACTGATACATATCGAACATAGCGCGTGCTATTCTTCGCTCATCACTATAGAAACTGACGTACCTTTGATCCTTCGAATAAAAATGAATCTGGGTCAAGATTCGTACAGATTCGTAAATAATCGAAAACTCACTATGAAAGCGCGACTTCACTGAACTGTAGTTAAGAAATAATGTCCATATGCGGTCGAATGATACAAAAATAAACCAGGCCGGGGGATCGATCTGAGTTATATTCGATCGTTTTCCTGCAAATACTCATTTTCCTTGCTTAAATTTTATTAGAAGTTTCATTATACATTATTGTTACGGTTTTTATTAGAATTGATAATAATAACAACCAAAAACCTCGAAAGAAAATGTTATTTTTTCGTCAAAATTCTAAAATTATCATACCTTTAATATAGCTTATATATACCAAAGATAATAAAATTACTCATATGTAACAAATATTTAAGTTAAATTCACGTCTACATTCTATATTTATATAATAAAAAATAAAAAATAAAAATACAACTTATATACAATGTACATGATCTACATTAAACCATGGCAACTTTTGTCGAGATACTAGATACTGTGATACCAAACAGCTACATACTTCGTTTCAAAAAACCTAACTACCTACTTTACTTTCATATTATACCAAAACAAGTCAGAATGATAAGAGCTTCGTAAAAAAATCGATAACAACTCAAATATCCGTTTCAACCAGTTTTGTTCTTTTTTAATTTTATATGACTAATGATCTAAACTGAATACCAGGTATTAGGTCATTTTCAAGGAATATTATATATTATTATTATTATAATATGTATTGTTTAATTCTTATAACTTAACTATGCCGTTGCCAAGAACTTGTTTACTTTTATAAGTTAGGTTACATTTAAGTAAATTTTAAGTCATTAGCAATAAATCATTTTTTAACTTACACATTATGATTTAGTCAAATATTTTGAAAATGGAATTCAGTTTTAACTTATCGTATTATACACGATAACATGTGAAGAGACTTACTAAATTTATACGAGAAGTTCTAGACAAAGTTATAATAAAAATATAGTTTATTCCATATTTGCCCCAACATACACAAGTACATTTACGACCACGGATATCTCGACCACATGGTTTTATTTAGATCGAATATGAAATAACACACCCGGTAATATGGACCATAACAGCATTTCAAATGTAACTTAAAAAATACTAACTTAAGGCCTATTTTAGTTTTATTCGGATTGGTAAGAAGTAAATCTTTAAGTGGGCGTCTGTTAGATTCAATATCTCAATTGATATTTATGGTACGTTATAATTATTATTAATTTAGCGTACATTACTCTATCTCTTCTATTCAGAGTTCAACTTCTAACAATAAGATAATACATCTATATCCGTACTTAAAATGTCATTTCGTACGGAGGAAATCAAACGTATGTAAATTGAGTCTGTTGATAATATTAATAGAAAATTAAAAACTAATTAGTGGAAATTTCACCCAACTTCCAAAGGTTATATTCGTTCCATCTACGGTTTGACAGATTAGGATTATTTGTATTAATTTCCAGGTTTTTTTATCCACCTCCATTAACCCAGGTTTCTGTTGAGTTTGTTTCACCGGAAAACCAGAAAGACCACTCGATCCACGCGTTACTGAGAAAAGGGGTCTTGACAGACAGACGGACGGACGGACGGACATACAGACATACAGACAGACAGGCAGACAGACGGACAATCAAGTGATCCTATAAGGGTTCCGTTTTTGGTACGCAGTACGGAACCCTAAAAACGAAAGGTACAAAAACTGTCTAAATGCCTATTTGAATAAAGATATATTTTAAGTTTGAGGTGAAAATTATCAGCTAAACAGACACAGAAATGTGTCCAATCGTGATGGCCAAAGAAAACGTTTGAAATGCAATCCGTTCATAAAGAAATAGTAAACAAATTATTCTTTTACTAGCGACCCGCCCCGGCTTCGCACCGGTGCAATGCTGATACTAAATACACTACAGAAAAACTGTTATTATTATACATATAAACCTTCCTCTTCAATCACTCTATCTATTTAAAAAAACCGCATCAAAATCCGTTGCGTAGTTTCAAAGATTTAAGCATACAAAGGGACAGAGAAAGCGACTTTGTTTTATACTATGTAGTGATAATACTTGTACAATGCTGATTATGATGTGTATTGTACAGGTGACTGTCAAACATCAATGACCATGTACGAAATTTGCTCAGATTAAAACCGTAATATGTCAATACTGACTTCTAGGTCATTAACTACTTAAGAGATACGTAAATATTTCACCAGTTTCTATCAACAGTTTGCTGAGAGGAACATGGTATGTGAACACGCCTACAACAAATATTCCTTTTAAGGTCAAAAAATCGTAAGCCGCCTTCGTGGTACAATAGTATGCGTGTTGCGTCGGTTTGGTCGGATACAAAAGTTTGAATACTAGTTGGTATTACTTATTCAAATACACTGTAACATGAAACCGGTTAATTGTTATTTGCCAAAATACGTTTCTGACTGAGATACCATGATATTAGTTTTAAAGAGTAATACATACTAAACTAACCACACTAATTTTTTCAGTAAATATGACCAAAAACGAAAGCATAGTAACAAAAACCTTTATTATTTCGGTTAACTTCCCATAGTAAATTAACCGGTTTTCAAGCCCTGCAATAGCAATTTGTTATAATTGCTAATGCAAACAAAATATTACTCATATTATTCATTGACACGCACGGCCATAAAATTGTTTATTATTAGTGATAACAAAAATGGGTTTATTGACATTATCATAATTCAATTACCGTACTTTAATATTTTCTCCAAATCATGTAACTTGTGTTTTATCTCATATGGTTTTGCTGTTACAATAAACATTAGGATTATTACTCAGAAAACAAAAAAATACCTGATAAATTTCTTTTCCATTCCCCTTCAGTCTATCAAGACTCTCTTCGGAAGAATAATCAGAGGTCTTGATGAGTTTCTCTGTTGTTTTAGTGGATAGCCGTGTGCGGTGTGCAGGTGGTGACTCCTCCTCTTGTACTGTGTCTATGCTGCCTTTCTTTGAAGGGGGTTGTAGCTGCCTGTAAAACATCAGGATAATTGAACCAAGAGAGAATTAATCAAATTCAAAATCATTTATTAATTTAGGTAACATAATGTACGAACTGGCAATAAACTCGCCGCCACTCTTTTTAATCGCCAAGTTTTTCGTTTTACAAATTTTTTGTAGGAGCTAACCATTACAGCATGTTCTACATGAAATCTTTAATTAACTATAACAATTAAATATATATAAATATAAAAAAAAATTAAATAAAAAAGAAAGATTTGTCCTCTATCAGCCTCTATCTATAATAATTAGTTTACCCTATGTAATTCCACCTTTTTCATGTTAGATATCGACAGACGAGCATGAGGTTCACTTGATGGTAGGTGAAACTTCAGCCACAGAACATCAGTCAATGATGCGCGGTAGACATACTTTTTACTTCGAGCATTCAGAAATTCACTGAAACCGAAACGCGCAATATGCACTTCACGGTTTTTCTATCTATGAACGGTAGTTATTTACCCGGTCGGAATTTCGATATTCCTCCCACCCGATCAATGCCCGAAGTAACAAGACGTGGGGAAGACATGCTCACAGAAAATTATAAACATGTTGTCCCAATGGGATTCTAACCCACGACCCATCGATGCGCAAGGCAGGTGTTCTACCGAACGCGCCAACAAGTCCGTTTATATAATGTTTTAGATAAAAAGCCTAAGGGCATTGTTTCCTATTTAAAATTTTGTCTAATTTTAATAAGTTTTGGAAATTACCTTATTAATATTTCCAAAGGTTATTTTCATCAAAAGGTTCATTTGTTGCAAACTGATAAGCTGTTATCGGAGCTAATTATACTTTCATTGCCATTTTGCAGTTATCTTTAAATTTTACATATTCAAATAATTGATGCATGCAAATATACTTTGGATATAACCTGGTAATTTTAATACATTAAGGAATTGGTTATTTTGTATTTTGCTATCATTTAATCAAAGAAGACATTTCTAATCTGATTTTGTCTATCCAATATCAACAGACACGTGTGACTTTCTTCCCCCTGGCTTTGGCTAGTACTTTATAAAGTTTTACAGGATATAGGAAAAATCTTATCAGTTACAATTGTCAAGCTCTTTACTACTTATATTATTCTTTATAAAATTCTTTTTTGCAGTGTCTTTCTCAGTAACAAAAAGAAACTGATTTCCACGGCAATCATCGGAAATATTGAAATGGCATAGCTTTATTTTTACTTGGTTAAAAGTATTCTAATACACACAAGCATTCTTCATATCTTATGGGTAAATGTATTTCACCATGAGTGGCCTTACATTGGCCTTCAAGATTTATGTTTATGACGTCATTGATGTGTAAACAACCTTACAAATTTCTGACATGTGCTGTACTAATAACTTTTGAATTATTTAGTAATGCTGTCATCACTCATCAACACTGGGAACTTACAATGTGGTTAAAGTATTTTCAAGACTTTACCTTTAATGTTATTAGGTTATACTTCCCAGATCTCATCTAGCTACATGCTCAGAAATTACAGGCAATATCAAATAATTCTGACAGTTACATTATTATTATTAATATTACTTGTAAAATTACATACATTATGATGAGTTTAACACCTAAAAGCCTTTTCTACCTGCTAATCAATAAATCTCAATGCAATGGCAAATTGAAATTTTAATATTGAATACAAATACAATATGTGAAAATAACTCTGTAAAACATACATGGTTGAAGGTTCCTATTTGCAAAATTTTGCTTTATAAGTATGTAATTGTCAAAAAATACGTTACTTGATAGGTGTGCTTCGTTTGATGGGTGTCTTGCGTCCTGATTTTTGATGCGAATGCTCCTCACCCTCCGGGCAGTTTTCCCGGTCACAGCTGGATCGTAAAAAGGGTGTCTTCGATCGGGACCTTGACCGCAATCCACTAACGGCCGGGTTCTCCATACTTAGTTCACTTTATGATTTCCAATAACAATACAGACGCGAACAAGCTGACTTCTACATCATCATGATTCACAGGTGGAAACCTTGAATTTTATTGGAGCACTCAATTATTTATGCACTTAGCACAAATTTTAGTATATATATTACACAAGGAATTCTATTTTTGTAGCTGTAAAGCAATGCCGCCAAAACGCAACGCTTGTCTTTAAACTATCATTCATGATATTACGTTCATTTTACTACATATGATTAAAAAGCATTAACATCTCTTGTTAGAACAATAATATACGTCTTTAGTAAATAATTTGTACACAAAACTGACGAGTTAAGACGGAATTTGTGGATTTCGTAATTCACCTTGCTCACAAATCGACAAAACGTCGCAAAATGTAAACTGTAATGACGTCACATGCTGGCTCAGGCTGCTGCCAGTGTTGCCAGATGGTGTCGGCGACGTACCCCTAGACTAATTTGGTTTCTCCCTAGAAATCCTCTAGAGTACGAAAAGTATGTATAAAGGAAAATATATTAACAGGTATAATTTTATTTTGCTTTTGGGTTACAGAAAACTCTTTGGTTGTATAATTTTTTCGATATAAAATGCACACCATAGAGTTACGTACAGCTCGTAAAGTTCGGCCCTTATTATCGGGAAAAAAAATTAAGAAAATTAAGAAAAATTTACATGGTAAGAAAAACATCAATACAAAACGTCAGGAACATGATATATGGCAAAAAATATTTGGCGTGTTTTTTATATCCCCTAAAAATCCCACAAATATTTATTCCCCATATTTTGCCCCTCATTCGGTCAAAAATCCTCTAAATCTAGGGGGAATTCTCCTGATCTGGCAACACTGCATGCTGCTCGCAGAAAGACGTTATTTTCAGTGTTGGCATATCTAATAAAATTAAAAAGTACATATTATTATAATTTATAATATTTATGAAGTGTGGTTTAATCTTATATTTAATCAATATCTGGTCAATCAATCTTTAGGTGTGTTCGATTGTTTTTTCTAATAACTGTTATATTGATAAAAATTAGGCCTCATCTTATATTTAACAAACTTTTAAAAAATCAATTTAGAATATAGTCTATATTATAGACTAAAGTTATTACTTATTATTTCAGATTGTGTCAGAGCGAAAAAAAATAGCGGAAAAATTCTCAATCTTCATTTTTCATTGTGAATTTTTAAAATGAATGCCTAAGAAAGTAAGACTTGGCTTAAAGGTCTCGTTACCAGCCATAAAATCTTTATAATAGTAATAAAACTATACTCTTTGAGTCAGACGTCAGTCAACTGTCAAAGTATAATATTGAATTTTGGCGGTTTCTGAATTCTGCTTGTAAGCTTTATTTACTTATTTTATTATTATTTGTTACCAATTATTACTAATTGTAATGATTTCAGGGTAATATATTATGTTATTTGGTTCAGCTTTTTTTAAACCTTGTTATTTGAAACAAGTAAGAAAAACAATATAACGATAACTAAAAAGTTTTAGGTGCATAATAAAATAAATTCAGGAAGGTATGAAACATGGATACGAATAAAATATTTTTAAAAATTAAGGAACTGGGTCATGTAAACAGCAAACGAGAAGAATTGCGAGAGTATTGTAAATTAAAATTTGAGGAGGTAAGAACTACAAACTTTCTGAAAGACAATATTTTCTGAGAGTTTAAATTATAAGTTTTTAATTAGTTGTGTGTTCTTATACATATTAAGAAAAACTGAACTTACCCATTTATATATTTCAGATTTTTAAATATTTGCCAAGTCGTTTAATCAAAAGCGATGGAGCGGATGTTATAGATTGTATTTTTAATGGATTAACGGATAATCAAGCAGCCTGTAAAAATAAAGTGAAGGTAAGCTTAAAGTGTTGTTTCTGTTTATAGCTATAACTAGAGTGCCTTGTGTTTCAGGCTTTCGTCAAAAATCACCCCTCTGTAATAATTTTTTTGCACTTATTATCTAAAAAGTGTATGAGTATGTGGAGGAAGGTAGATGTGCTCTTCCTCCAACCTAAAAGGAGGACTGACTGGCTGGCAATAAGGCCCCAGTTGATGTTGAGTTGTTGTATAAATACTCAGCAGTCTGAAACATATAGCACGATTCAGGATAAGACATCTTTGTATTAATTCTAGGTGCAGATTGTATATATCACTACAAGTACTACAAATGTTTGTACAACTTAACTAATTGTCATGGTAATTTATAGGTAATTGATGTAGTGTTAAAAACAATGAGAAATGAGTCTATGTCCCTTACTCATTGTGGAGATATTATCAGTCGTTTGTGCCTTGAACTTCCACGAATGCCAGTTGAAGACTTACTGCGGTGGAACAATGATAGTGTACAGACTATAGTCGATGACAGTGATATAAATATGATGTAAGTTTATTTCTGTAGTATAATTTAGATAAGATTTTATTTTGTGTTCTAAATATTTTTATCTGAATGTTGTGTAAAAAGAAAATATGTATTCAAAATGTTTACCAGTCTGCTTGTGGCCACACTTGCTGCAAAGCTTTTGTATATTGAATACATTGATATAAATAGAATATTATGAATAAATGTCAATCCAAATTATATTGGGATATAATTCTGGAATTTAAATGAAAGCTGGAAATATGGACATGAAAATATGATTAATTGGTAGTAAAACCTTCTAATTCTTAAAAGAATATTCTTATTTAAAAATTTGGTCAGATATATCACTGTGTAAAAAAAGCTATTAATATGTATCTATAAGTACATAATATTTGAAGCAAGTAAATTCCATTTTCAGTTGGAGAGATGTTCTACCAGAATGTTTGAATGTAGTATCAGCTCAAAGTAGTATAAAACACTGCGGCACTGAGATGTCAGGCAGTGAGTATAAGGCTCAGTGTGTGCATATCCTGTGTATGTGTCAGTGGAAGGAACGACAGCTCGTTCAGCTCACGGCCATGTTCAAGTGAGTACATTATATACTATTGACGGGCTTGTTGGCGCGTTCGGTAGAACACCTGCAGTGCGCATTTTCTGTAAGCATGTCTTCCCCACGTCTAGTAACTTGGGGCATTAAACGGGTGGGAGGAATATCGAAATTCCGATCAGGTAACAAACCACCATTCATATATGGAAAACAGTCAAGTGCGTCATTGCGCGTTGCGGTTTAAGTCTTTGAATTTCCTAATGCTCAAAGTAAAAAGTAGGTCGACGGCAGATCATTCTTGTTCTGTGTCTAGCACTAATCACTACATAATTCATATCACAATATTATGTGACAATACATCACCAATCTGAAAGATACATTGTTTTATACAATTATTTATTATTTGAACAATACAAAGAAGAGAACATAACAATCTGTTGTTCCAGGGATATGCAATTATCTCGCAACGATCACAAGCAAGTGGTGAACAAGATATGCACCAACATCACAGACATACCACCCGAGACGCTACCACCGCTGGTCCATCAATTACTCAAGTAATTTGTTATAGATTTATTTAAAAAGGGCCGTCACACAGCGTGACTTTATTATATATAGTACCGCAATAATATGTAAATACTTTAAACATATTATTGTGGTACGAAACACAGCATAGGCTTTGTAATGGGATTCCATTCTTTGAAAAAAAAAAAAATATTCATCAATGCTTTCATACACGACCATCAGTTTCAAGTATGTTTGAGTTTTGACCTGAAATTTTTGTAGAACATCCCCGATCTGATTGAGGTATGTTCGTCTAGTCGATCACTCCCAACTCTTCCACTCACACCAGATTCATAAATCTTTTGAGCATTATTAATTAACATCAGTCATATGATAATGTCATTCTAATACTTTTTAGATTATTGGTTTTTTTTTTTTTATATTTTAGTTCTTTTAGATTTAAATTTCTATTCTTATCAATGATCTAAAAATGATTACACGTATTTTCCGAATTCTTAACATTTTTTCAATCCTCAAACCCAGTACCAGCATATTCAACGCCAACATCGAGGTCCTTCGAGCCGGATATGAACTAGTGACCTATGGATTTCATTATTAAGTAATTTAGTATTATTTAGAGTGAAAATACATCCCACGTTTCTGAATAAGTGAGACTAAGGATGTCAATTCAAGGGTTTGACACAAGTGTAAAGTTTATTCATAATGTATTTTTTTTAATTGAATGATTAAATTCTTTTTCAGGTTATGTAAGTTGTATCACCTGGAGGTAGTCCTGGCTCACCTGAGTCAGTACTTCAATTTGCACCTGTACAGTAAGCTGGAGCCTCCGCCGCAGGATTCTGAGTCTACTACTATGGACATCGACGATATAGGTATATGAATAGTACGCAACTTAACAGTACATTTGACGTATAATGTATACTACTATTATAAAGAGGAAAGATTTGTTTGTTTGTTTGTTAAGATTTAACTCAAAAACTAATTCTAAAACTCTTTCACCAATAGAAAGCTACATTATCGCGACGACACTAGCGAGTAACATAGGCTATTTTTGTTATATCTATAGTCTATACATATGGTAAAACTGTAGTGGTCGAATATCTGTACATAGAAAAAAAATGCTTAAAACCGAGGGGGATGTAAGAAGAGAAATAGAACAAATCCCGAATGTTTATGTTTCTCTGTCTGTTTGTACGGGCTAATCTCCGAAACTGGTGGACCGATTTACATGAAATTTTGCACGGTGGTCAACATCTTAGATACTTTAAATCCCGGAAAATTAAAGAGCTTCCAACATATAGGCTCGTCGAAAAGAAAAGTTATCATCATTTATGAAGCCCACGCGAGCGAAGTCGCTGGCATCAGCTAGTAAATAAATATTTGCAGTGCAACACAGTCACGCGGAACTCAGCCGCTGCCTGTCCACCTGCCTCTACCACATATCGCAGGGAGCGGCGGACCCGGAGCTCATACGGAAGCACATCAAGCAGTGGCCGAAGAGCCAGCTGCTGAGGGCGCCCTTCCTCCTGGACCTGGCCCTCGCTGTGTCGGACAAGGGCACGGAGTTCAGATCTGTGTGTTTGGATGTAAGTTAAACACTCGTTTTCATAATATTGTCTTTTATTAACGCGAGTATCACACATTTAAATAACATACTTTATTCAGACAGTCTACTGCGACCACGGTTGATGAAAAACAACCGAATTAACCGTTGAGTATATATAATAACTTTATAAAGTATTTTATTTAAATCCTTATTTTTTTCGGTTTTATTTTCAGAATTAATTTTCAAATTATTAAAACGGTAATTTTGGAATAGGTAATAAAATCAGCAATAGAACAGCGGACGCTGGACGATATAAGGAGCAAGGAGTCAGCTTGGGTGCGGTCAGTTCTGCCTCCGGATGTCAATGTGGCTAATGTCCTCAAAGTGCTCACTACTGAAAGGTATGATATGGGGAAATCCTTATGTTATAATAATTCCCTTTAGTGGAACATAGTGAATTCCCGAGTCCCCCTAGTGAGGTATGGGGCAGAGCAGATTTCTGTGTCTGTTTCACTGATCATTTTTTTTACAGGTCTGACAGAATTTTTTTATTTATTTTTTGTTTCGCCGGGATTCGAACCCAGGAGCTCTGGAGCTAAACGCATCGCGCTTACCCATAGGGACAGATATTTTTGTGAATAGGCACTTATAATTTTTGTTTATAGAAAAGTTGGTGATTGCTCTTATGTGCTCTGTCCAACTGAACTATTTTTTTTAAATGCCACAGCCACTGAAGCGTTGGAGGAAACAATATAAAAAAGAACAATTTTGTGCAATTCTACCTTAGCACTTTACAGATTTAAGTGGGACTTATAAATAATTGAGCGATGATTAAGGATTACTGTCAATTTTTCCAGTAATTATCAAAGAACATAAATTTACATGGAAACACAGGCCTTATAGGCGCGGCTGCCACAGTTTCTCTGGAGTAAGAGTAGTTCTCACCCCAGCCACCGCGAGCAGCGCCGCTGTGTGAACGACATTCTGACGCTGGAGTCATAGCGCGCACTTTCTCGCACCCACCCACTCGCGTGTTTGACATTTTGACCTGTAGGTCAAAAGCAGAACTACTTTTTCTGTGCCAAAAGTTTGTATGGGCCTGTGCTTCTACACATGTAAATCTATGTTCATTAATAATATTTGATCGTTGATAAATTAATAATATTTAAGTCTAGTTTTTTATTTTCAGTGCAAACCACAGAGAGTTGACTGTTCGAGGCCTGATCAACCTAGCGTTTTCCTTACTATCAGTATCGCGGCTGAAGGCTGTCGCCCGCGCGTGTTGGTCGCACGGCAAGCTGATACTGGTCAGACTGTGCAAGTCGCAGCCGAACACGGCTCAGCATATACTGGCCCAGCTGGCTGACAGGCTGTCCGGAGACGCGAGCCAACGACAGTATTCAGGTATGTACTAATACTGTGGTTAGACTGTGAGTCTTAGTTGCTAACCACTCCGTGGATTTCAATGGTCTCGAAGGTCAAAAGCGAAATCGGAGTCGAGTAAAATCGGGATATTTGAACCAAAAATTGGTAATGACAAAAATAAACTTTTAAATTTGGAATGTTATTGATGGCGCAGCAGACACCACCAGGGAATGCGGAAATAGAAAATTTAAGGAATTTAAAATGCTAGAACAGAAGCGGCCGTGTGTGTTCGAAAGTAACCTTCTAAAGGATAGCACTTACCTCCAAAGCAGCTCGTCCTCGGCTCGTTTACACAAGTCACAAGCACACACGGTTATAAATTGATTTAAAGCGATTGTATTAATTAATTATGCGATAAAAAGAAAGATGCGGTGCGGAAGCGTTAGAAGTCAACGAACGAATGTGTCGCGAATCGAACGTGAAGAACACTCGCAGAGGCGTTCGCGCATTGAACGATTCAGAGTGATTGTTGGTTCGTGCATCTCACAATAGGAGGCGCCACGAACACACAACGGCGTTTTATCCATGATCAAATAAAATCAAATTATTAAATCTATGGATTCGGAAGGTTCTAGACCACTGGTGGAACCTAGGGTTTTGGGAGACCTTTAAGAAAATATGTTGGTGTAGCAATAATTGTAAACTCATATTGTCAATTTCCCTTTCTAATAAAATATTTATAGTAAGCAAATGATTTACCTTTATTATATTTTTTGTAGGCTTATGGTTATTAATGCAATATCTGTGCTCATAGCGCCTATGGTAAAGATATATACGTTCAGGAATTAAAGTTTAATTATTTAAAGGTCAAATAAGTGATCACCCGATATATTTTTTTTTTCAGATTGTCTTTACATCCTATGCAAATTGACCCCAGTATCAATCGAGTCTTGCACCCAGTTGAGTACAATACTAGAGAACTGTCAGCCGGGCGGGGACTACACACACGCGGCCGCCGTGTACGCGGCCGTCCGACCGCTGATCACGTTCAGTGCGCGCACGAGGGACACGCTGGTCATGGTCTGTCGGAAGGGACTCTACTCACGGTGATTCTAAGCAATTTTCATATATGGCAAATACATCCCCTAAGGAAGGGTTTTAAGGGAAAGAATTTGTACGAGATGAAGAATAAGGTGTGAGAGAAATTTGGAAGAAAAATACATATCTCACTTTGAAAACCAAACTGATGGTTTGATTTTCAAGGTGTTATATGTATCTAATGGGACGAAGGCAAGAAGAATATATGCATAATAGTTCTCGTAAATACACACATGCACAGTTTACTGGTTTCTTTGTAGGCAATTCTCGTTATTTCTTTAATTTTATTTTAATTCAATGTTTTTAATTATTATCTTTTAGGTAATAGGCTAATTTTTACTGTACCTACTGTCATTTTTGGCTGTCGCCTCAACATTGGTGAGGTTTTGAAAACCAGCGCTATGCCAAGAATGTTGACGTAGCACAAGCTGAGTAATCTCACCATTTAGGTCGCTATACAAACTATTTTTTCTTTTATATGTTTGAATGATATTGTATTGTTTTTAAGTGTAACAAACACCAAACACAAACCTTATAAATTTATTCTTAAATTGTATAATTTTTATTTTATTTTTATATATAAAGCTCTACAATACATGTTGTAGAACTTTATGTTATTACAATCTAGCCAACAATAATTATTAATAATACCCAATGAGTATTTTACATCTAACTCAAAATACTACATAACGGATAATGACGGTAGATTTATCACTTTTTTTTGCAGGGACTCCCAGTACCGCTGCCTCTCGCTGCTGGGCTTCCTAACAGTTCTGAAGCACATGAAGCTGTCGGGCGCGTCGCTGAGCGGCAGCCAGAGCGGGTGCAGCGAGCAGTACAGCGCGCACTCCTACCTCACGCAGCTCACCGTGGACCTGCACGCCACGCAGCAGGGGTCTAGGTGGGTCATTCATTCGGTCACTTACGAATGTGAACGAATGTTCACTTACATTCGTTCACTTACATTCGTTCATTTACATTCGTTCATTTACATTCGTTCACTTACATTCCTTCAATGTTTTTTGCTAAAAAGCCTTCTCTTATCAATACATAATTTATATTAAAGCTTTCAAATTAGTTTTTGAAATCGATTAATGAAATTTTCTTCATAAATGTATTTTATATAAACAAATTTAATTGATTTGATTTGATTCTTATCTATCTTATCCAACTATAATGGCCAAACGAACGCTAAATAATATTAAATTTAATTTTGTAGATTAACTAAAAGTAGTGTCGTATTAATTAAAATAATATACAATAAACATAGGAATCTGTAATTTTAATTATGTGTTCCTTATTTCGTTATTCATATGTTATTTACTTACTGAATGATTGACTATAGCCAATTACTAAATATACAGCAGGTCAGCCGCATATTATATATATGAGTGCACGTATACATAGGCCGCCGCTGTCTTTGGTCCCACATTGCGATAAACTTATAATTATTGTATCAGGGTCACATCAAGAGTTCGTAACGAAGCAATATGTTTGGAAGTAGTTTCCATATTGCGGAGATGTCTTGTTCAAGATGCCTCAGTGAAGCAGTTGCTGTATACCGGTGAGTATTTTTGTCTAACGAAAGGTATTTTGACAGTTCTCCAAGAACTTATACTGAATTGGACTGCAATCATATGTTTTTGAATCGTGATATTACCTTTCCTTATTTAACATCTCCTCTTGATTAGAGAGAAATCGTTGTACATTACAAACGGGTAGTCATTTCGCCCTCTAATCGAAACACGTTCTATCTGACTGGACATAAAATATTATTATAAATCGACGGGTCCCAAGAACAAAATCGTATCTGTGAAATCGTTTATTTGCAGATACGATTTTGTTCTTAGGACCCGTCGAAATAATCGTTAAAGAAATACATTCTCCACAATGAATATCGATGCCTAACAACTAAAAAGGGATAAGCGACATTTTTGGCAAAATATAAGCATTTCTTTCTGCATCATTTGATCTAAGTTTCATTAATCTACGACAAACGTTTTGTCGCTCATATATTTATATATTTTTTTCGTTTATTCCCAACTTTAAATTACTTTCCTGTTAAGTCTTTGAATGGCGGTTATCTCTTTTTTGGCTGTTAACCAATTAATCGAAATTTTTCTATTATTATGATTTCGTACATAGTGTTAAATAAAATGTTTTCCAGAAATGTATGAATGCGCCAAAGAAAAGCCGGCATTACATGAATCCATATTAGAGCTGTTCTATGAACATGTGTGCAAATTCCTCACTGAAGATGGGGAGGCTGTGCCCTTGCTGTGGGACAAATGTGTGCAAACTGGTCCTGTCACTTCTAATTTGATTGTAAGTATGTAAGCTGACCCTGTGTATGCTACTTTGATTGTTAGTGTGTGCAAACTGGACCCGTAACCGCTACTTTGATTGGTAGTGTGTGCAAACTGGCCCCATAACCGCTACTTTGTTAGTGTGTGCAAACTGGCCCCATAACCGCTACTTTGATTGGTAGTATGTGCAAACTGGCCCCATAACCGCTACTTTAATTGATGGTATGTGCAAACTAGCCCCATAATTGCTACTTTGATTGTTAGTATGTGCAAACTGGCCCCATAACCGCTACTTTGATTATGTGTGCAAACTGACTCTGTATCTATCTTGTAAAACAAAAAACTTGGCGATTAAACAGAGTGGCGGCGAGTTTCTTGCCAGTTCTTCTCGTCCGTTCTACGCCCTTTATTTGAGAACTGGCAGTAAATGTAAAATTAGAAGCATTTTTTTGACGTTCATAAGTGTACATTATGCTACCTAAATGAATAAATTATAATTTGATTATCCGCTACTATGATTGTGAGTATGTGCTTACTGACCTTCTATCCGCTATTATGATTGAGTGTGTTTCGCAGGAGCCAATAGGCCGTCTCTTTTACGTCATCGCTCAGTTCCTGCAGCCTATGGAAGAAGAGTCTGACGACATCCTGGCCAGCCAGAGCGAATCCAGTACCGCGTACCTGCGCAGCAAGCTGATGGCCATTATCAACAGACTGTGTGACTGTGAGCAGTTGATGCAGGATGATGTAAGTTTGATAACAAAATATTACTTACGGCACCCCGGCTTCACACGGGTGCACATGTTACTCGTTGGTAATGTAGCTTTCTATTGAAGAATTTTTAATATTGGTCCAGTAGAATTTTTAATAGTTCAGATTCAAAACTCATTAAACAAAAGCCAAAATTAGGTTTTTTTTAAATACATCATCAATCAACAGTCCTGTTCAACCCTTGGATACTTTCTCAGTGTAATAAATCTGATTAAGGTGTTTTTTTACTGATATCGTTGTGATAAACGACATGTTTGTGTATTAAAAAATATATATATATTTTTAGGAAGACTTCGGTGTATCAGACTTAACTCCGGAGTCGAAGGCTAAGAAGCTGAAAGTGCAGCAAGCATTACAGTGCTACGAGACCCTGATGGCCCATAAAATAATGCAATGGACGCCGCACACCGCGCATGCCAGTTCTTTATACAATTTGTATAAAACGTATTCACAGATTTTGGATAATACAAAGGTAGGATTTATTTGAAAGATAGAATAAGAAATATTATGAGCTCGTTATGCCGTGCGCTTCGATGGGTCGTGGGTTCGACTCCCACCGGGACGACATGTTTATAGTTTTCTGTAAGCATGTCTTCTGGTAACTTCGGGTATCGAACGGATGGAAGGAATTTCGAAATTCCGATCGGGTTACGAACCACCGTACATGGATGATAAGCCGTGAAGTGCATTTTATGCGTTTCGGTTTCAGTCTATGAATTTCCGAATGCTCGAAGTAAAAAGTAGTACGACGGCGCATCATTACTGTGGCTGAGGTATCACCTACCATCAAGTGAACATTATGCTAATACTTTTTCAATTTTCCAGGCCACACCAAAAGCAGGTAAAAAGAACAAATTGAACGAAACCAAAGACACAGTTAAGTCTCAAAAGAGCCAGAAATCTCAGAAGGAAAGGGGCAAACCTCCCACTAAACTATCGAACTTGGTGAAGGACAGGGCTGGTCCCTTTAAACCTTTACCGTGCTTGTGGGACCTCGGGCTATGTCATCGAATATTGGAACTACTGTATAGGTGAGTTGAGCTGTAGTTAAGATTTAACTCATATATTCCTTGACAGTTTGATATCCCTTTCAGGTTAATATTTAGATGGAAATTCCATGAAGTGCAAATTTTGAGTGTTTATAGGTTCTCAAATGTTTGTAGTATTATTAAAATAGGGCGAGAGCACATCATTCTATATCATAATTCCTTATTTTAGCTATTTACCTGTAGTGACATCTACATACAATCTGCGACTAGAATCAATACGAAGACGTCTGATCCTGAATCGCGCTATCTAAGTGTTTCCGAGTGCTAAGTATATATATAATATGCCGACATTGGTGCCTTAGGGCCGGCCAGTCATTGGTTCGACTGGTCGAGGGTCCTCCCTTTAGGAGGAAGAGTATACCTTCCTTCCTCCATATACCATCAAGTTAGCCCCACAGTCGCCTGTCAATGTATAAAAATATATTTTCTAGTTGACATTTCATTAAATTCTCACTAAGCCAGTTTCTTAGTGCTATTTATGTACCTATATAAAAGTTCTTAATGGTATAGTACATTCTCTTAGGGTATGGCAGCGTTTTTCTTCTCTTACAATTCCTCTTATTTCTACCGTTTTCTATTTTTTTTATTTTTTTACTTTCCCTATAAAGACTGATATAAATTACATCTACAAATGCTTAATGATCGCGAACTGAAATCAGGAACTTACTCTGTACAAAATTTACAGTGAAGAAGTGACGTGGTCGTCGCTAGAACAACGCAATCAAATACGAAGTAAGAGGGACTTCCACCACTTCACTCTGCGCTGTGTACAGGGAGCCCTACACGATAAGCTGGACAAGAGTGTGGTCGCCACACACGTGTCTCACATCGCTGCCCTATTGTACAAACGATGTGTGTGTAGGTACGGACACACAAACACACACTTCATTATGTTACTATAGTCAGCGCGCAAGTGCTAGTCTTCGCCTGAGGTATGTGAGCGGTGAGACGAGGGAGGGCGCGTAGTTTCAACACGCACGAGACATTTGAGAACAGATAAATCTCCGGATAACTATGCTTTAAACTGTCTTAATTAATGTTACGGGTAAATTATAAAATTATATGTTCTATTTCCTGGCTAAACAAAACACACAAAAATGTGTTAATTAAATTTTATTATTGATGGTACAAAACAGTTTCAAAAACAAATTAACATTTCTCAATAAGTATTTAGGTTAAGATGAAAATTTCGTAATTTCCGATGTTTGCAGACTCGAATTTCATTTTATAAATAACATTTTTCATTTGTTGTGGTATTGGCGGTCCCATCTTAGGATATTTAACTCATGTGTGTTTAGAATAAACTGACAAATAAGTCGTGTAACCGTCGCGGCGGTCGACGGCAGACTGAGTCAACTTGACGTGTGTAAATATCCCCCGCCCTGCCGCTCACATACCGCAGGAGGAGACTAGCACTCGCGCGTACACTATACCTACTTTTATTTGACTTGTAATACTCAATCTTACTCTTTCTCACACTTTGTGTCTCTCTTATACACACTCCTGTCCTTACAATCTACTTAAGACGTGTGTAACACTGCGCCGGATGAGTCAACTCACTCGTTCAAAATGTGTTGGCGCAGGACCGGGAAATTAGAAAGAGAGGTGTCAAGGCGTTGTGTTGCCAGGCGACACTTAAACACCCATTTTCCAATTCTCATTCTGTTGCGTCATGGCGCAAAATTTAGTTAACTCATAGAGCCGACGCAGTACACTGCGCCTGAGTTACTGAGTTAACGCAAGGAATTTCGCTGGTTTACCCATGTTTACTCTACTTGTAACCCTTTGGGAGTGTTCGGAAATGAGCTGACAGTACTATCGGTACTAGATGTCCGTTCTAAAATACTTTCCAGCTTGGCTGTTATAACTCAAACGTATCACCATTATGTTGGACATTGGGCTGTCAGTATTGTATATGGCCGCGCATCGTGCTGTGTTCGGTTTGATTAAAGTTGGATTACTGCTCGATTAGTTTAAAATTATTTTAAAAAAATTAGCGTCCTGTGTTAACGCAAGAGGTATGGGGTGTCGTAGTATTGAAATAATCGGATTCCGTATGTAATGGCCACCACTGCACTGAAAGTACTGAAAGATGCATTCACATTTAACAGTGGTGGCAGCACTATCAGTAAAATAGGACGCGCAATTACCAGTAAAACCAGCGTCAGTACCGATAGTGTTGTCAGTTCATTTCCGAACACGCTCTTTATATCACTTATGGTGAGCATAACTCATACTTTTCTTCATAAGCTGCACACGACTCATACTCTTCTTCATCAACTTCATGTCACATTTTATCTCACTTATGTACACGACTCATACTCTTCTTCATCAACTTCATCTCACATTTTATCTCATTTATGCACATAACCCTTCTCAAACTCTACTTTTAACTCACATTATACTTACTGTCTCAGTTTATCTATATATAGACTGCTTTTCCCACGCTCTACTTGTAATACTCTATCTCACTCTTCACTTCTCATACTATTAAAGTTGAGTCTAGTCCTACTGGTTCTCGTATTAATATTGTATTGTCACAAGGTATCAAGAGCTGTGCGAGTTCGATGACGTCACAGCGCTGGGATGTTTAGAAGTGTTCAAGACTTGCCTCAATCTTCTGTTCTCTACGAATTATTCATTTAAGATCGAGAGTGTACTATCGGGAATTAGTGAGTCGTTATCAGTTACATTATACTAGAATAAATATGAATATATAGAGTTTTAGTATGAAATCAAAATTAAGAATTTCGTTTTTTATTAGTTGAGAATGTTAAAAAGGGTCAAATACAAATAAGCTATTTTGCCTATTAAGTATATTATATTAGCTATATTATATATAGCTATATTATATCAGCATAGTGTTCAAACACTATACAAAATACCATAAAAATCAGTTCAGTTCGAAACCTTTCCCTTCCTTAATCCCCAATTATCTTCATTGCGAGATACTGATAAATAAGAAATGTTGTAAATCTCTTTTAAGTATAGTTGTTTCTTAGAGACATATTACTGATATTTATAGTTTTAGTGTTATTAGAATAGTGCACCAACCTAGCAGTTTTTCGGCCTAACAATGTCCTAAAATGGTTGCCTGGAAGAAATTACTTTTAGTAATAAGGCCTCCTTTTGTACATTTTTTTTTGTCATTTTACTTTATGTTTATTCTATTTCTGGTGTACAATAAAGTATTTTTCATTTCATTCATTCATATAACACAGATAATTGCCAGTTTATAATTTAAAAATATTTTTAATATTTTAGCTGGCGATACAGACACAACACCATCGATGAACATGTCACAAATATTAGGGCACATACACACTGCGCTGACGCAGCTCGAAGCGGAGAGCGCGGCGGAGGACCGCGACGCGCTGCTCCGGAAGCACACCGCGCTGCTCATTCAGACCGCCCATGGGCTGCTCGAGGCGCCCGTGAGCGCTTGTCAGGCACTCCATATGGTAATTTTATATAAAGAAAGAAAGAAATAAAAACATTTATTTCACAAAACACTCACAGGATACACTTAATCAAAATAAAAATAAAATAAAGGTACAAAAAAAAAGAAAAAAAACTATACATCGTAATTAAACTAATAATTAATTTAACTTAAGCGTTCCTGTGCAGTGCAGGAAATGGGTCACCGACTCAGGATTATCTGTGACACAGCCGCGGCTATGTCACAGCACTGATTTTCAGCGGTGCCCGTTTAAGTCTGGCGATACAGTGCGCTCTGCATAAAATAAATAAATAATAATAAATATGTTCAAATAAAATACGTCCATAAAATTTATATATTCTGAGATAAAAATAGTAATAAAAATAAAATATCTATCTATATATATATAAGCAACTTTTTTTTCTTTGTTATCGATAAACTTGAAAACTACTGGACCGATCGGCATGATACCATGACCATTCGACGCGGAATTAATTGTAGAAGGTTTGAGGCATTTTTTGAATTCCATCAATCCTTTACCATTTTTTTTCAAATTTATGTGGATAGTTCATATTCGTCTATCCTTTACAATTCGCCCAGCAAAGCGGGCGGGGACGGACGGCTAGTATATAGATGAAAAGCACATTTACCCACACCTATATTTTCACCACAAATGCAAACAATGCTGAATTTTTTTTTGTTGTTCCATTAATTGTGTGTGTACTTCATATACTTTATATGTACTTAAAATTTACTAAAGCTTCTTTTTTTTTTAAATACTCTCTGCAGGTAATATCAAAGCTAGAGGATTACGTTCATAGCAGCACCCAGGATTGTATACCGATGATCGCGCCGCTACTGTCCGCCGCGCACCGGGAGCACCGCGAGGCGACGCTGCTAGAACAGCTGCTGAGTAAGCTGGACCAGGTTCTCGGCAGGATTGATGTGAGTAGCAAATGAGGAATATTTATCTGTACTTCTATTATTATTTGACGGGCTCGTTGGCGCGTTCGGTAGAACACCCGCCGTGCGCATCGATGGGTCGTGAGTTCGAATCCCACCGGGAACACATGTTTATAGTTTTCTGTAAGCATATTTTCCCCACGTCTGGTAACTTCACTTATTGAACTGGTGGGAGGAATATCGAAATTCCTATCGGGTAACGAACCACCGTTCATAGATCGAAAAACCGTGAAGTGCGCGCGTTTCGGTTTTAGTCTATGGATTTCAGAATGCTCTAAGTAAAAATTAGGTCGACAGCGCATCATTGACTGTTTTGTGACTGAGGTGTCACCTACCATCAACTGAACGTCATGCTCGGCTGCCGATTTAAAAAAAAAATTTAAGTTTATGTACAAATCCTCATTTTCTTTAAATCTATATATATAAAAGAGATTTCCACCTATATTGACTCATCACGATATCTCTGGAACCATAAGGCGTAGCGACTTGAAATATGGTAGGAATATTCCTTTCGCCGAGTAGAGGTCAGCTAAGAACGGATTTTATGAAATTCAACCCACAAGGGGGGTTGCGGGGGCAATTGTTAGTTCCTTATAATATCCACAGGAAGAAGAATCATCAGCGAACGAAAATTCCGACGACTTCCCTTCCATCGACTCTCGCACCGGACACACAGTGCTGGGTATCGTGTGCGCACACCTGAACAGTCGCTTCAGATGTACGGAGCACTTGCTGAGCCGCGGGAGGGACCTCGCCGCGGCCCTCAATGTCGCTACGCACTCACACCAACAGAGGATTAGTAGAGGTTAGTGCTACACAAAATGGCCTTGTGTTCTTGTAATAAATGGACGCTGATATGCAATACAGTGTCAACCTACATGGTAGCCATTTTGAGTAAATTGAGTTTTAAGTTTTAATTAGGTTTTATTAAATTTATTTTAAACAATAACAGAAAAAATAGTTTTTTTTTGTAATAATGATTATTACAATAATTGTATATCGTTTTTCTCTGTATCAATCAATGTTATAGAATTAAGTGCTTTATTGTACACTAGTTTTTTCAATATGTTTGCTATTAAAACGATTAAAAATGCATTCCAGCTCATAAGAAAGCGATTGGTATCAAATTTACATTTTTAGCATTTTGTGGGTTGACACTGTATTGCTTATCGGCGTCCAAATGGGAAGGGGTGAACACTGTTACGGAACTCTAAGGCCTGTATTTCAAGATGTCTGTATTGAAGATGTGTATTGTATATTACATATTTCAATAAAAAATACGTAAATAAAAATACTTTTCAAAAATTCCCGCTAAAACGCTCCAAACTGTCACGTGACGTCACAGACCGATAAACAATCTCGCTCGCGTTCGATCAAAGTTAGATCTTAACATATATTTTCACTTCTCACGAATAAATTCAATAAAAATGAATACGTCGTTTTTATTAATTTTTATTTTATAAATAAGTACCTGGATGTCCGAGCTTTGCTCGGTATTTTTTTTTTATAAATTGTGTTTTTTGGAAAATTTAAGTACGAATTACATAGTAATAAAATCAAGTCTAACCTCAAAGCAAACACTCATTGACTTCGTGTTACTTAACAACGCCATCTGCTGCAATAGCTTTAGTGTTGTTGTGTCGTTAAAGCAATTAAAAAAAATATAGTATTAATATTCGCCGATAGATGTCAGGAAGAGTCATTTTCAGTTTAAATTGGGACTACTTAAACGCCACCTTTTTGTTATTATTCTTCCAATAAAAAAAAAGTAAGTTTATGTTTAAGTTGATAAAACACGAATAAAATGACATTTTCTAGAAATGATTCCTAGCTAGATCGATTTTTCGCCCCCGAAACCCCCCGTATACTAAATTTCATGAAAATCGTTGGAGCCGATTCCGAGATTCCAATTATATATATATATACAAGAATTGCTCGTTTAAAGGTATAAGATAAGATATATTTATACTTTTTTAATTGATATCAATGATTACCAGAGCTGTCGGAGGTGTACAAGTCGGTCCCGACGCAGCTGTGCGCGGCGGGCGGGCGGGCGGCGCGCGCGGGCGGGCTGCGCTGCGCGGTGGGCGCGGGCAGCGAGCGCGTGCTGGCCGCCGCCGCGCGCCTGTACGCGCTGCTGGCGGCGCTGTGCCGGCAGCTGCAGGCGCACCCCGACCTGGTGCCCGCGCTGCGGTAACGACATTTAAACATTTTTATATGATATTTAGAGATGAATGATTTCAAATTCAAATTCAAAAATCATTTATTCATTTAGGTAACACAATGTACACTTATGAACGTCAATAAAAAATACATATTAAATGCTTCTAGTTTTACATTTACTGCCAGTTCACAAATCAAGGGCGTAGAGCGGACGAGAAGAACTGGCAAGAAACTCGCCGCCACTCTTTTTTAATCGCCAAGTTTTTGTTTTACAAATGTTTTGTAAGGAGCTGCAACCATTACACCATGTTCCACATGACATCTTTAAGTAATTAACTATAATAATCGAAAAAATATACGAGTATATATAAACGAAAAAAATAAAAATAAATAAAAACAAAGATTTGTCCTCTATCAGCAGAATGTATGGTGAAGTAGGAGCACTCACTTACATTCTCGTGGGAACAACACGCAAATACATAGACGAAATAACTAATATCACCGCATACACGAATTCAAGTTCGACCAGTCACCACATATATATTTAAACTTGTTAAAATAAAAAATGAGGTGATAAATGACGATCTATATTTTGCATATAAAAATTACATTCGACATGCATTCGCCGCGTATGAGAGCTCAAAGCCGACCGGCGAGAGGCATTCAACAGAATGCGCTCGAGTTTATTATACAGTAATTTTACACTGGATTCATTTGTATAAGGTGACAACTTAAAAATTCCTAGCAACTGTATATGAATTTTTTATTAATTAAATTTAAGATTTTTATTAAATCTATAGCACTAAGTTTATGTGAGTATATATAAATAATATAGATATAGAAATTATGTTTATTGTATAATAATAATAATATATGTATGTAGTATAAAATATGTATTTATTTATTTGTATATGTATGTTTATTTATAAGGGTATGTAATTTTATATGTGTAAATAAATAAAACTATGTGGGTTGCCACAGATATATACATAAGAGTTTTCACCTCGTAGATCGATATGATAATTTCGCCTCGTGCAAAAATCGCCTGATCGTGTTTAGACCGACATAAGTTCCCTTCTTAGCGAAATTGAACTTGGGAGGCGCAAAGTGGGATTATTCTCGAACAACAATACCATCCCATTATCTTGTTTGCTGGATATTGCTCTCGTTCTTCCGCCGGAAAATCATCTAGGTTTTTTTATTGTTTATTCTGCTTTATCCACTTCTCAGCAAACTTTTCTTAATTTTTAAGTACTTTGGCTACAGCATATGAAATGCCTCCTACTTTTTTGTGGGATAGACTGTATATCAACCAAGCATACAAATCTATAATCTAATAATTCATTATAGTCTGGAGAGGCTCTTCAAAATATGCGGCAAGAAGCTGTCGGCGGTGACCGACGGCCTCATAACCTACTTGGAGGCGTCACAGGAACACCAGAAGGCGAGCAAGGTGCTGCGCGACACTAAGCTCATACCGCGGCTCGTCCTCGAGGCGGAACAGTTCAGCAAGTACGCTATACTGCTGGGCAATAAAGTTCAGGTACATTTCAATAAAATACTTGTGTTCTGAAACTATGATTTATATTGTATTGTCTTCTGTAGCGATGGCTAAATAAATAAATAAATAATTTTATTTATTTATAATAATTTTATTTATTTATTTGGCCATCGCATCAAAATATAGGTACTAGATAAACATGATATTGTCAGGTTAAAGGTAAACCTCACTAACAAGGAGACGGCAAGGGTGTGGGGTCCTCAAATCGAACGGAGATATACTCAAACTCTAGGGCGCACTACTTAGCCATTGCCGAGAAAAAAAATCCTGAAGTTTGAAAAAAAAATATGTTATAAAGAATTTCTTTTGAACTTTTATACACCCTTGCCGTGTCCTTTTAATTTAATTTTGCGTCAAAATTATATTTAGCTACATTTGATTATTTTAAGTGGCCCAACACGTCTTACTTTCCATACAAAAGCTCGTACGTGATTATGGCGATGTAACCGATTTTTCTTTGAAACTTTTGAACTAATAGGTATCTCGTGCACTATATCTAGGTTTCTATGGAAACAAAATCTTAAAATTTTCAGAAATAAATTCAGTATTTTGCAAAAAAATTACCTGAACTTTGGGCGTTCATAATGTACTCATAAATTGTGAAAGTAAATATTTTGTTATGATAGAAACCTTGCAAATATAATGAAGATTCTAAATCACAAAAAAATATTTCATAAACTTGTAAAGACTACTGAAAAACACGTATTTCCTAGAACAAGTTTTATGAAATTTCCGCACACTATTTTTCGTTCAATGTTATCGCGTCCTCACTCACTCGTTAGCAGTAGAGGTATGCGCTGCATGAAACAAAAAGCTTTTCAACCATGCTCGCGTTGACGATAGTCGAACCGGGAAGGGCCCTCTTAAGAGCTAAATTCCGACCACCGTTCATAGATGCAAAAGCCATGAAGTGAACATTGGTCGTTTCTCTGTAAGTTTTCGAATGCTCGACCTCAAAAGTAGGTCGACATTTTTTGCGCTGGCAGAGGGCCCTGCAAAATGAATCTTGCCCACATAATTTAGGTCTTACGCCGCCACTGACAGCTATGAAACTAAGATAAACGCTACTATTTAGATTGCATTTCATTGTCAAATTTGAAAAAAAAAACTAATAGTAATACTTTTATTGTTAGTATACTTGTTATCTCATACACACTACAATTAAAATTGTTTTTTAGTTAAATTTCTACCGAGAGGTTTGCCTGGTAGAGATCACATTATGCGATAAGGCCGACCGTATGTTGTACATGGATTACATTCAAATCAAATCAAATCAAAAACACTTTATTGAACACCACACGTGAAAATAATAAAAATATACAAAAAGTCAAAGTGAGTAGCATACAAAAGGCGGCCTTATCGCTGAGAAGCGATCTCTTCCAGGCAACCAGAGAAATTAAAATATTAAATAAACATAACATAGATTAGGGTAGTGCTCTAAAAAGAAAACATACAAATAAGAAAAGAGATAAAGTACAAGAGATAAGAAACAAGTCATAATAAGTGAAGTAAAAGAATACATTTTTATTTGTGTTACCTAGTTTTAAGCACTTTATGTAAATTATTTCGGTAAATTTGTCGAATCACGGCTCCACCTCGAAAGTGCTCTAAAAAGTCGTTTTTTACGACCTGTATATAGTATTCCAAGTAATATTAAGGAGGCGCAAGGCCTTGGACTCCTAAAAAAATTAAAAAAGCAATTATATAAAATGCATGAAACCTTAGAAAATAACTTGGAGCTTTGTTCTGGCACCATATGGTGGTCACCATACCAACATAACCTAACCTAGGTGATGGCTCATTTTATTAATTTCTATGGAGTTCCATAGCATGCGCCACCATATTATTGCATGGTACACCATTCCCGAGTGATAAAAAACAGTAGTAAAAATTGGAGCTGTTTTAAGGTGGAGCCGTGATTCGACAAATTTACCATTATTTCTTGTGTACAATAAAGAATTTATCTATCTATCTATATATCTAATACTAAAATTTAGTATTCATTTTCAAAACAGTTAAACTTTCAACAATACTTATCCTTGGGCACCGCGCGAGACTTCAGGATCAAGGCGCCCGTGATCATGGAGGCGCTGAATGCGGCGAACGACGAGAACAGAGATGCAGGTCTGTAGTTACACACAGACTGACTCACACACGCATACACAAACACACACACACACATACAGATAGCGGCACGAGTCGTGAGCACAGTTTTCATTGGTCGATATGACGTTAACCACGCTGACGCTCCACGTGATTGGTTCGGCAGTCGATGCTCGTCGTCTATTGGGTCCGCGCGTATCATTCGACTATCGTACACTTGAGTGCAATTTTAGTGACAACTTTTTAATTAGTGTATTTTTGTTAGTTTTGTTACCGATTTGATTGATCCTTAAAAACAGTAATTTTATTACATGAAATAAATAGGTATTAAGAAAAACATAACGAACCTTTATAAACAAACTGCAAAGACGACTAATACAATTTAATCAATTAATTAATGTAATTTACAATTACCGATTGAAATAATTAAGGTGCCAAATAATTTTGCCCGACAGTGTACTTACGCTGACTCAATCTCCACCACGGTTCATCTGTGCTCACGACTCGTGCCGCTATCTACACATACATACACAGAGAGATATATATATATATATATATATAGACACACACATACGCAGGCACGTAACGTCATACCTATACACAATTACAGTTTGACTAAGACGTTAAAAATAAAATAATCACTTTATACCCCATTAATATCCGACACTTTAACTTGCAATCTTTTTTTCATGAACTCGCAAGACTTTATTTATTGTATCATATATTTTAGTCATAGCTTAGATGAGTAAGTTGCTTGTCACATTGGTATCCGCTGTAAAGTCGTTTATCTTAGTAAATAAATGTTAGCAATACCGGTTACAACTGATGTTAGAAAAATGATTAAAAAAAAAACATCTGTTGGAAAATTAGATACATGTAGTACGGTAGATACAGTGAATATCTCACTGACGTACACAAGTAACTTTTCCAAATTCCTTAGGTTTTTTGGTTAGATGGTTTTTTGGTTAGATAAGATAAAATAAGATGGCAGGTAAGAATATGTATATTAATATTTATATATTTGTGTGTTGTAGGTATAGATATAGACGATGCAACAACAGAAGTACTATCACCGGTCGCGAGTGAGAATGAGAACGAACAAGAGAGCGACGAAGAAGATTCGAGAAGAAAACGTAGGAGAGTCTCCTAATTCGATTATTTTGTTCAATTCAATGTGATATGAATAAATTTATATGTCTTTACTGTGTGTTTTTTTTTAAATATCTACGAGCTTATGATTCACATGATATATCATCACTCCATCAATCAGTGATGTGTCGTGGACCTATTTTATACTTTAAGAAGTCTGAAATCACCCGACTGAAAACTATTTACGGTTTTCATAACCGTTCGAGGATATTGAAGTTCCTCCATTTTACGGAAAGAAATAAACATGTTAGATGTAACGAAAACGAACCTACATAGGTTTATACATGAAAATATTCATATTTCATACCGAAAACAGAATGTTTTAGACATACTATGTCAATGTTTTAGACTTTCAAAATAAATGGTGGAATACTTCAAGTGGTTCAATACTAGGGCTTCTATGTGCGAATGCGAAAAATCACTTATCATTTTTGCTTCTTCCACTATCATCAATAGGTGTTTTCGTAGACGCTAGTCGATTTCGAGTACTTTTGTCCTAAGGGCCTAGCACGAACAACTTTCGGAAAAGTATTCGTATCGTGGAGTAATTTGTATGAAATTTAAAAAAAAAGATATAACTGACAGATCGACGATTCGATTACTTTCTCGATACTCGTTCGAGCTAGGCCCTCTGGCCCTTTTGAAGGACTTCTTTGCCCGTAAAAGTAACGCAGGTTATAATGATAAAGGTTACTACGTTACCCAACTACGACGTTGAATACTACGCAGCACAAATTCGCAGAAGTAGGGGGAGCTACGCGTGATGGTCATTCTCAGAATTATAAATTGAAATCACTTCCTGTTATTTAAAGGAACGTTCTCTATAAAAGCTAATTTTATAATTAAACGATTTGCAGTAGTGGACAATTTCTTCGAATTATTGTCCATCAGAAAGTGGTTATTACTTAGTATTACTGAGAAACGATACTCTATCATTTAGTTTCTAAAGCGATATTCTGAGTATTTAGACTTTTTACTTCTCATTTCTGAAGGAAGACTTGTTTTGTTGATATTCGTGTTTATTAATTGATTTATAAGCAAAACACTTTCTTCTATAATCTAGCCTATAAAAGGTACTTTATGAATTAATAGACCTTTGCTATAATTTACAGAATTCACTTATTATATACTTTAATCATAAATAATAGTTAGCTGTAGGTACATACTTATTAATATAAATATTAATTATTTATGGTGTCAGTTAAATAAAACAACTTGAAGAAACACTATTATTATGCTCTCACAGCTTAACCCTTGATGACTGATACAATTTGTACTTCGGAGAAACCCTAGGAAAGGACAAAGACTTATTTATTCCTAGAAAACATCATAATGTTTCGTAATATCGAAGCTGTGGGCAGTCTTAAATATATTTGCATACCGATGATATACACCATGAGTAGGTACCTAAGGATTATTTCGGACATGTCCAGAATAGTCCTTAGTCCGGACTCCAGTCGGTCGCGGTGGAAATTATATGACACCCGGACATGACAAATTGGATTTTGTGCCTCAGAAATCAATGTGATTCTGACAAAATATACTTTTAAAAAGTTTTTCCGGAATATTAATATTTTCGATCTATTTAGTCCGCCGTTGCGTAAAAATAACGTAATCACAAAAATATTGAAAATCGTTATTAAACAGTTATAATAATATTTAATATACATAGGTATTAGGAATAAAATACGGTAAAATCACGTTAGGATGTTGGCAAAATACCCACAGGAAGATGGTAGATATAAACTTTACAATGAGTATTTCTAATTAGCGTTTGGCTGTTGCCAAACACACACAAAAAAAGCGTGTTCGCTGGTTAAAAAGTTTGGGTAAAATTTGTGCCAACTAGGAACGTGGTTTAATTTTACACTAGTAGGCACTTATATTTCTTAAACTTTTTCGAACCACGCTAGTTAGTAGGGTTGTTTTATTTTAAAAGTGTGTGCGGCGAGCGCAACTTCAAAGAATTATGCTTAATTATACATATATTCCATGAAATCTATGTGTAGTAGGCAACTTAATCTAGTTATGTCTAGTTTATATAGGTTTTTCGTGCATTTTTTTTGTTTATAAAGTTTTGAACTCGGTTGGTTTTCCCCATTATATTAGTTATGTTTTTAATTTCAGTGTAGATAATTAATTTTTTTGAAATTGATTGAATCGCTAAATTGAATGCTGGAACTAAGAGATTGTAACGTAGACTAAATACCTATTAACCCTCAAGATAATATTAATCACCAAAACAAAAACGCTATTAAAGCCTTTACGTCAGCCTCATCGTTTTCTAATAACTTCATATTCTGAGAATCCATCAGTTTTGCAGAAGAACTAACCTGGAAATTTTCCGTGAGATTGTTTCTGGGAAAGTGTTTCATTCAACCTTTTATAATTAATTATATATTGTAAAGTCGATTTTAAATTAATAAAATACTTTATAACAAAATTGAGCGAAGCGAGCAGCTTATGAATTTCTATGCTAACCCAATGGTTAGGTCAATACGTAGTATTAAAGTTCACTGTAAAATAAAGCGAAAAAACAACATGTCATTTGTAAAGATCGGTAAGTTGCTATTAGCATTTAAATACTATTTCAACCTAGACTCATATAGAAGGCAAAAAACATGAATTTAAAAACCACAACTAAGATATTCCCTGAATCGGCAGTATCTATTCGAGTAAGAAATCAGTTAATCTCAGTCACCAAACCACAATATCCTATCGGCCGCTGAGTAATATAATAAGATTTTTCCGTTTGCTTTCTTGAAATAGTTTCCATATTAAATTATGTCCTTTTCCTTCCTCTTTCCTACAAAAAAAGTTAAGCTTAAAAATAATGAATTTGAATATTTTTGAATTCGGAATTCTCCGACGTTTCTTTGTTATGCAAGAATACCAAAAAATCAGTCAACATTCAAACTCCAAACTCTCAACACGCCATAGAAATAGACAAAAAGTGAAAAAAAGTAAAAAAAAGTTATCTCCCAAAATAACCGTCGCACAATCGCTGTCCTGAATTAAAAATGCCTTGCTATCCGTGTGCTCCTTGCTGCTCGCCTTGCTGCGGGCCCTGCTATTCCTGCTACTCACCTTGCTGTAGTCCTTGCTACAGTTGCTGCGGTTACCGCTGCTAGATAACTGCTGTCGTCGCCTGTAGAAACCGGTCAAGAAGAAATAGTCGCAGCATGTGAAGCAGATGTGACGAGCAGCAGTGCAGACTTGTCGCTCCGTCAAGAGCTTAGCTCCTTGTGCGAGTTGAGTCGCTCCTTGTGCGAGTTGAGTCGCTCCTTGTACGAGTAGACGTAGCAGCGACGTGGAACAGCCCCCTAGAGCTCGGGGGGCGTTTGCCAGTTTGCAAAGGATGGGCAGTAAAGATGCAGTAACGAGGCCTCGCATGGTCAGCGAAATGTTGCAAGTCCACGTACCAAGCTTATGTGAAAATTTTGGAATAAACGTCATTTTTAAGTGTCCTTTTTATTTTATTATTCATTTTTAAGTGTCCTTTTTAATTAGTCCAGGTTTTCTGGATAATGAACTAGACTTCCCCGAGTGACCACCTCACGAGGGCTTGCAGAATTTGGTAAAAAGCCGATCAGCGAGGCCGTAGCACGAACGACTAGGTAGAAATTAAATATTTGGGATTGCATATAAATGAACCTACGTACCGCACTTGGGAATTGTGTTAATCTGCGAATGCGATATTTTGCAAAGATCTGACTGACCTACAAAGGTTCTGCTAGGTAGATAGCTCTCCGTAATAAAATGTTGAATTTGAAGTAGGTAGCTAGGTTGGTAGATACTACTACTATTTACCTAGGTACCTATATGTGGATAACCAAGATCGCACGAGACGATTTTCACCTGCGGCACTGCCTCGAAGACATACAAATATGCAGTCTTCATGTATCTATACCCTGTACCTACCTATTGCCTACCTATCCTACTACACTAGCAATTTTCTCGGTAAGCACACTGGCCCGACGCGTTTTGTCTGCGGAGCTCGGTCGGTGGCCACCGCCCTGCGTTCCACGGGCGCGTATATGGAAATCAGGCTCTGTCATTAGTTTTTGGGGTGGCGTGGCATATGAAAATAAACATTAGGTGGTACCTACATACCTAATGGGCATTGAATCGATTTTGAAGCAAAATAGACGATAATCGTTCCGGTAGCTGTTCCGGCATCGCAGCGAGTGCGGGTGATAGCTTCGTGAGTTCTTGGCCTCACGTGGCATACTACACCGGCCCCCATAGGTACATGCTTGCTGCACAAGACGCGACAACGTAGCTTTCAGTGAAAATTGGAAAAATAATACTTCGTACTTTTAAAAGGGCTTTAATACATTTTTGGACAAGAAGTAAGTTTGACGTATAAAACAGTAGGAGGTCTATCCACAGTTTGGTCCACAACAACTGGCACACAAACCGCCCATGCAGCCTCCAATGCAACCGTGACCACAGCTGTAGTACGAGCCAGCAACTCCTCCGCGGGCCCTGATAGAATATAAGTTTGTTATGTTCGCAAAGGCCAACTATCCCAAAGTCTAATTACTGCTTATATGTTGAGGAACTTGTCTACATTATAGTTATATACTCTATTATTCCGAAATATTTGTCTAAGGAACACATCATCTCATTAGCACTTCGTTGTGATTATTTCTTAACAGCCCCTAATAACCTATGTATACTGTAATTTCTTAAATATAGTGCTTGTTGGCGCTGGAGTTCAGGCATTGCCCTAGACCATTTCAGTTCTTACCTAGGCCCTTTAGCCCCCTTCCCTGAAAGCCTTGGAACTTACAAGGCCTTAAGATATTTTTTTTGAAGAACAGTACATACCAAGGTAGGTTTTTCTTTATATAGTTACAATAAATTATAACAAAGGGGTTTCCATACCCATGTATACAACCGATCTCGCCGCAAGGCGCTTGACAATTGGCTCCAATGCATGGGCACAACAAGGACCGACGTTCTGGCACTCCTTGCGATATGCCAGGGGTCCACATGGACCAGCCATGGGCCCTTGGCAACCGAGACAACAATTCACGACAGGCATTTTAGCTGAAAACAATATAAAATTAGAAAATTTTGCAGTTATTAATTAACTTATTATATTTCATGACATTTAAAACATACAAACAAAATAATATTTTCACACAAAATTTACTAAATATTTTTCGAAAGGAGCATAGAATTGTCAAGACTGTTTAATCATCTGACGTCTTTCTATTCCATTTCGTTTTGAATTTTTTCTTAAAAAGGAGGTTATCTATATTTTAAATAGGCTGTCATTCTGATCAAACAGAAAATTTAGAAAAAAAATTGTCACATAAGTCAACTGCTTTGCAAAATTACACGTATAAAAATTTCGAAGGATTATCTACAGAAATAAATATATTGTGTCTCGAGTGTGAAATCTAACAAGAAAGGATATATAAATTAGTAAACTAATCATCAAAATGTCTGGATGTCCATCGTGCGGAGTTCCATGCTGTGGTCAAGTGGCTGGACTGTCGTACCCAGCCCCCTTCGTAGGCCCTTGCAATGGAGTCTGCATCGGTCCCTGTGGAAAGCCCTTCGGAAGTTACAGCTGGCGTTACGGTCCTAACTGATCTCCCTGATATGTGTTGTCATTCTGGATATTGTTTTCTGTTAACACCAATAATAAATGTATGATTTATAAGAATATTTTATCTCTCTATTGTAGTTTGAATTTTGGGTATAGCAGTTTGGGTTTTTAAGTTACAAAGGTAAAGTAAAAAAAATAAGATTTTATAGTACATAAACATTGGCTAAGAAGAATAATAATAGCGTTGATCCGTCGATTTAGTAAGCTGTTGGACATTGTTATTTTGAGAGATTTTCAAACAAAGCGAGTTGTAACGAGGGTAAGTTAGATATATTATTATACCTAGGTAGGAGCGTCACGCTCGTCTGTCGATATCTAACATAAAAAAGTTTAACTAGTATATCTTTATATATATAATTCTTCTGTGAGTGTGTATGTCACTGAACTTCTCTCAAACGACTGGACCGATTTTGATGAAATTTTTTGTGTGTGTTCAAGGGGATCTGGGAATGGTTTAGATTCACAATTTTGTCCGCTGGACAATGTTTTTTTAATTAATTTTTAATTATTATATAATTTCGAAGCCAAAATTGTGGCAGAACAACGTCTGCGGGGTCCACTAGTCTAATATATAAAATTCTCGTGTCACAGTTTTCGTTGCCATACTCCTCCGAAACGGCTCGACCGATTCTTACCAAATTTTATATGCGTATTCAGTAGGTCTGAGAATCGGCTACTATCTATTTTTCATACCCCTAAGTGATAAGGATTGTTCACCCTTAAAAAATTATTTTTTATTTTTGGACGATTTTTTTTGTTTTTATTTTTTTATTATGTGGCATTAAAAAATACATACAACCCCTGCTTTTTTTTTTCAAAAAATCTTGACCCGTGCGAAGCCGGGGCGGGTCGCAAGTGGGTATATAATAATTGTAAACAACGTATATAATAGGTAGTTGGTATGCTACTATTATGTTTGATATACCTATAATATCAGGGATCATAATATTTCTCTACCTTCCATCAAAACATACACCTGCATTAATAATTATTTCCCGGCAGCCGCTAAATTGACCAAGTAAACAATTTGTTGGAAGGTGAGCGGAAACAGTTGGTTTTGGCTCGTCGCCATCAGATAACGGCAGGAAACATCGCGATGTGGCAAGAGATAAGCGCCTTGGACTTATTTATATTTTGTAAACGGCTGGCGGAACTGCTTAAATTGAACTTTGTGGCACAAGCAGGGCCGGATTTAGAGCTGTGATGGCCTGGGGGCAACAAAGGACTCATAGGCTAGGGGGTTTCTAGGGTGAGCATGGGTGCTCAATGCTCACCCTAGAAACTGCCTTCCCACCCCCGACCGTATTAAAATCTCGCATTAAATGACTGTGGTTATTTCAGCTGGACGGCTGCCCATCCTAGACAAAAGCTACGCCAATGCATAGCCCCAAATTATTTTCATGTTAAAAATAATAAATTATGTTTGTACAAAGTAATAGTAAAACAGCGAAAAAAAATATCAAAGGAAAAGTTGTTTACTAGTGTTTACTTGTCAGTTTTTTTTCTCTCTATTTTGGAGGCCCGGAGCAGTTGCCCCGAAAGCTCTCCCCTAAATCTGGCCCACGACACAACCGCTAAGGTGATATTATTTAATTATTATTATTATATATATTAAGTCTTTAATATAATTATTATATTTTAATATAATATAAAAGCGCAATGAATAGCACACATTTGAGTCACATCCTCATCAAGGTCAAATAAATAGATGATAATTGCGAAGCCTTCTTGGAAACTAAGGGGTTGAGCCTTCTACGAAACTATACGCTACCGTTTATTTCTTGTTAGGTAAATAAGTACATACCTATTAATTATTATTAAGTTTTGCTTCGGCTTTGCTCGTATGGAAACCTTGAAAAAATTCTAGGAATGAAAAGTTGCTTAGGCCTTCTTAGTCGGACACTCTTGACAGAGTGGTCGTGGTTAAGGTGATGGCACACTGGGGAGTTGCTTAGGTATTTAACTTTTTTTTGGTTGTTGGAAATGCATTTACGTTTAGCAGCTGCAAGCAATCGTTATGTGGGGCTCGCTGTACTGCAAGAAGCTAAACACAGCCGCGTTATAGGGTTATGCTCTGTTATGCTGCAAGAGGCTGCGTAATAGGGTTATTGTCCACTAAAACCACAACACTCTCACATCCACTATAGCTGGGGCCCACAGGATCACATTAGCATTATACTGCGGGGATGCACAGAACATTGCGTCAACATTACGAACAAAGTTTGTTCAACAAACGAATCAACAAATTTTCTAGTGCGCCGATATTACCTTAGTGCACTTTAGTTGCATTAAAGATGAAGGAGAGTTGCTTTCGAGAAAGATTTATATTTAGTCACTATTTCTGTCGTGCTTTTGTCATGCTTAAATATTCTTAAAAATAATCTTTTATTTTTATTTTTTAACAAGTTTTGGATAACTTCGTAATGGTTTATATTATAGTTTTTGGGCAGTAGAGCCCCCTTCGTTGAAAGTGTTGAGTCATTAGCTCCCTAGCCAACATTTTGTGTGGAATCTTGGAACTGGAGGAAACTAAGGGGTCGCCTTGTCTTATATCGTCAACTGATCTTTAAGCTCGTCCATCAACATCTGATACAAATTTCAATATAAATAAAAAAGTAAATAACTTAACACCTGTTTAATTTAACAAAAATGACAGACTCATTAGGAACAATATTCTTCAATGACGATAATAACATGGTCCGACCGGTGAACAACAGCATCCTTGGACACACGGCAGGCTGCATGAGCTCACGGGCGTGTCGCAGCCTCCGGGGCATCGGGCGAAAGTGCCAATAGTGAAGCAACGATAGCAGCCGTTATATACCATTTTTATGTATTTTTTTTAATTTTGCCGAGAAAATTTATTACGAAGGTTTGAACAATGTATTTTTGACATGTGACAAAATGTCATTAGCTTTTATTTTTTTTAAACTATCATCTTCCGTACCTAGTTGGTAATTATTAACACATTTATATTTAATTTAAGATTTTAGTGAAATATTATTTCGATTCATTACGGCCTGGTAGGTTGATTTTTAATTATTTAAGATAATAATTTGATTAAAATAATTTATTTAATAGCAATAGGATCAACGACATAAAAAATAAAAATTTCCAATGAGATTCTAATTATAAATTTAAAAAAGAATTCAACAGTCAAACTTGTCAAACATTTTTGATTCAACTTCAAATCATCGTTCAGAAATATACCTATTTTTAAAATTTTCTGTTTGCAGTAATGCCGGTGTACTACGGAGGCTTTGTTGGAGGACCCCATGGAGGTGGCTACTGCCTCTACTCCTATCAGCCTTGCTACTCGACAACTGGAGGTTGTGGACCCTGTGGCCCTCTACCAGGACCAAGTTGTCCACTCTCATGTTGATTTGGTAAAATATTATGTTTTATTTTGTATGGGGAATATGTACTAGAGATAAAGAGACAAATAAGGCAGGGAATAAAAGTGCTCGATGAAGTATGTTAAGCAGGATGGAGTGAAGAGCAATTACAATACAAAATAAAAAGGGAAATAAATCATTTTTATATTCTAAGTATCTCCATTTATACGTATACACCCTAGTATACATATACTAGCAGCGCCGCGGTGACTGGGGTAAGAACTACTCTTACCCCAGAGCAACCGTGCTAAACACGCCTATAAGGCCTGTTCTTCTATGTAACTTCTTTGATAATATAAACTACTTCGAGATCAACCTAGGGGCCTTATGACTGGACTTTCAGCCACTGGACTGGACAAACCCCCTCTCTCCTAGAGTATATGTATATAATTAAAAAGTTTGCACAGTAGGCCAATGCACTTTGTCTCATACAGAAGTCCTGAGCTCACTAGAATGTTGGTCTACTTGAACATGAAATTGATTGCCCCCTAATATAGTATATTTAGAAAGGTATTTGTTTCAGATCAACAAACCAGTTCCTCGCGAAGAGCAGATCTTTGCAGAAAATATTTCGATTGTCACATCATTTGCGGTTTTCTGTCTGTTATTTAGTTTTATAGTTCTGGGATTTTTCGTATAATATAACAATAGGAAATAACGCCATTTGTCCAGTACCTACATCAATAAAATAATTAACTATGATTTGCTTTGACTTTTTATTTCTCCAGTTATTCCAATCAATTGCAAAAATGAGAGGGCGGCAAATTTGGGATCCGCACTGGGTGCTAGTGACCTAGGTACCTACCTCACCAGGCTCTCTGACTAGCAGAGAGTCAGTGGTTGACCAGAACCCCACACTCCACCTGCATTGCACACCCGCGGGGGGGATAGCGAACCAGGGGATAGGCCACGTGCATAAAATATAGGAGGCCAATCTCGTTACTAGTGGACGGAATCTTTTTCCCCCCTCTATAAAAAAAAAAATACCTACCTACCTACTAGGTAGGTACCAATTGTTTCAGCTTTGTGTCTGATTCTCAGTGAATATATGGCGTCTCGCAAGTCGAAAATCTTTCCAAAATTCACTTATGAAAAAATCCTATTGCTATGCTTACTCAAACTCAGTTCTTGGTCTGCTACCAGCTATGAACAGTAGGTAGGTACCTACCCTAAAGTCATGAAAAACTAGTGGTAGAGGGTGATTTCACTGAACCGCAGAGCGCTGCAGTACAAAAGACCGTATATATTAATTTAAGGCTTAATTCTTGCGTTATTACTATAATATCTAGTAATAGATATAAGAAAGAAAACAGAAAATCATTTGTAATATACTTTATTTTTATCACGATTTCACTAACACTGCACAATCCCTCGGGTCCGTAGCAAAGTGCCCACCAAGAGATATCTTTCCACAACACAGGACGCATTTTCAGCACCAGCACTAACATGGGCCACAGGGACCACAGCACGGGGGCGGGCTTGCGGGGCTCGGGGGGCATGGCCCGCACGGTCCACACGGACCGCAACATCCTCTGCAGAACGACGGACATGGTGCACATCGGGATGCACACGGCGGGCAGCATGGTCCACCGAAGCCGCACGGACCACAGCATGGGAAGCAGCATGGCCCGAAAGGTCCGCAGCATGGTCCACACGGTGGGCAGCTTGGCGGAGGACAGGCCGGAGGACAGGGCGATGGACACGGAGGGCACGGTGATGGGCACGGTGGTGGGCATGAGGGCGGAGGGCACGGACCGCAACAAGGGTAACAAGGACCGCAAGGACCGCAACACGCCATTCTTCAAATTTTCTTTTTAAAAAATTTAAACTTAGATTTTTAAACTTATCAAATTTCTTTAATATTTATTTATAAAAGAATTATAGTATAGTTTTAATTTTTTTTAATAAAATATTTATCAAAATTATGTGCGTCCTGTGTAAAATTTTGTAAAAGACTGACAGGGAAGGAAATTATTTTCTGAATGTGAAGAATTCGATTTTTTTTTAAATATTTTTTTTTTTATCAAATCTTCTGTAAAACCAGCCATTACAGCTCGGGAGCAGTTTGTTTCTTGACACTTTAGAGGTTTTATTGCAACGTATCCGGGTTCTGTTTTATTTTCATAAATACTTTTTTAACTTTCAACATTGCAATGAATAAAGATCTGGAATGAACAGTGTTACTTGAACGACAATTATGACTAAGAATGATTTTTCTTTACAGGCAAGTAGGTGATCAGCCTTCTGTGCCCTGCCTGACCGAAAAAAAAAATATCTTGTTTTTCCGGAATTCGAACCCAGGACCTCCGGTGCTAAACGTTCCTTTGTGCCACGGAGGCGGTCAAGTTCAAGTTTTAGTAGGGATCCCTATTTCTGGAAATGAATATAGAGGTAACTTTCATTGGCACAATTCCATATTTTATCCTTATAAGTTTCATCTAAAGACTGCGTATGAAATGGCGAGTTATGGAGATGAGGTTTATTCAAAACAATAACAATAACAAGGAAATATTTTTCATCTTCATCGTGTGATGATGGCATGACGTGATTGCGACTCTCAGAAATTGCGTTCGGTATGAATGTATGATAAATGTGTAGCGAGAAACCATTAGCACTTCCTGTCGATACTCTGCTTATTGCGAATTCAAATACACAGAAATATATACTTCTAAATGATTGTCGCAATTTCTCATTAAGATCGTACAGATACTGAACAGAAATAAATTTTAAACGGTTAAATAACAATAATTAATTGATAATGTGGAAAAAATATACTGCACACGCTTATATTGGATAATTATATTATGAATAGCACATCTAAATTTGTGTATCTACGTTTTTGCCTATCATAAATATCCCATCACTTGTACTGCATACTATACGTATTTGACCCAAGAGTACCTTTCTATTTAAAAGTTTAATGTCAGTACCATTTCAATAAAGGATTTAACTTGCGGTCTGATGAAAATTTATCTTTCAAGTTCCGTCTCGTACCACTGTGTTTTGAATTCGTCATTCGCTGTATGTAAAAGTTTTTTTTTATGTCAGATATCGACAGACGAGCACGAGGTTCACTTGATGGTAAGTGATACCTCAGCCACAGAACATCAGTCAATGATGCGCTGTTGACCTAATATTTACTTCGAGCATTCGGAAATCCATAGACTGAAACCGAAACGCGCAATGTGCACTTCACGCAAGTAGTAAAACTTTGGAATATATTACCCGTACATATTAGAAAGGCGCGATATAAAGCCACCATTTGTTTAATTTTTTCTGTTTAATTTTGTGTGGCAATAAAGAAATATAATATAATAAAGATAAAGATATAAGAGAACATCTATCGAATTAATTTAATTAGTCAAAACTTCAAAATTTGTCTAGAAATTGCTTTAACATTTTCACAGGCGTTTTTTATTTAATTTTGATTACTTTATGCGATGTCAGTTTGATGACCTCAAGGTATTTTGACCCTTTCTCGACTTGGGTCATCCTTAATGTTTTTTCAAGTAAAAAATCTTTCATATAAATCATCTCTCAGAAAAAATAATAAATTACTACATACAGCGCCTATGTGGTGTTTTATTATACCTTTTCGCTATTACTTCGTCGGGCTTCCCTTGAAATAGCGGAAAATCATTTATTACTGAGAAGCGGGTAACAAATTTGTGTAATTATTGTTCATAATATACGCATTTCTAGATGTAATGTTACCTGGTATCCGTTACAAACGGTAACCATTCGGATAATAACTATCATGAGCACTTAAGTACCCACAGCACAGAAATTTCACCACGTTATTGTTTGTATAGAAAAATAAGCGCTATTTCATATGGTACATTGTTATAGAATCATTTGAATACTTTTCATAAATTGAATATTGTACAGCAGGTTGTATGATATGTAACTGTTTTTTAATTATTTGAAAATAGGTTCTATATGATAGGAAGTAGTTTTAAAGTTCCGTGAGGGGTTTTCGAGTGGAACGGCGCGCGGTAACGAGGCGAACAATTGAAACTCGACTAAATTGTTCGGTTTCCGGTTCTTTTCCACGGAATCCTGTACCCTCCTGCAATCACGAGTAGTGTAGGAGTTCTATACATTTTAAAGTATTTTTTTTTTACTTTTTTGGATTAGTAACAGTTTTTACGATTCTAAATATGGCTTTGTTATTGAATAGGGGCTCATATTAAGCGATTAGTGGGGCGAAGGCTCTTCTTTTCTTGAAGATCTCTAGTTCGCATTTGTTCAATAACTGTCTTGAGAATTTATCTATCTTTTAAATCAGGGTATGAAGAGGATACGTTCTAATTACTGAATAAAATTGTTTGTTATTAACGCGATTATCACATATTTAAATAAAATAACTTTTGCCGAATAAAAACGCCATCAGTTAAAAAGTCATACTTAAAAACAAAAAGACACTATTGCCATAATATAGAAAAATACAGCAAGATATCAACAAATAGATGGCATTTATATGGAAATTTTGTGATAATTCAAATCAGACAGGTATCCTTTAATTCTGCCTGTGACCTTGTTTGCTGGAAAGAAACGACGGGATAAATAATAAATCGCGTTTTAATCCGCCAAAAGTTATTTTAATTAAATACTGAATATATTATAACAATACTGAGTACATATATATGAGAGTATACGTAATGTATTACTGGGTAGCGTATTGTTGTAAAAAAAACTACAAAAATGTGTGTCTTCTAAACAGGTTGCAAGCTCCTGAATAACATATGCATCGTTCAGCACCTTCCCACGACAAATTGTAGGAAATGCGTTCCAAATACCCCTAAATTACTGTAACTATTTCTACGAAATTTTTAATAAATGTACGGCTTAATTGGTTGCAGTACGCGCATCAGTGACTCCTTTAATAACTAGTTTTTTCTACGGCTTTGTTTGCATAGGTATTATGTTTTTACATATTTTATGAAATCAATACTTTAGCTGTACTACTACTGTTTAAATAGTTAAAGTTACTCATGTGGAAATGCTTCCACAAGGAAAAATTGCACTATTTTTTATTGATATTCTTTCAGCATATCAACAAAAAAAATAGTGCATTTTTTTTCTTCAGCAGAAATTCTCGTCGAAACAGACAAAAAATCCGACCGGGTAACGATGCGTTCATTGATGGAAAAACCGTGACGTGCAAATTGCGCGTTTTGGTCCCAGTTTATGGTTTTACGTATCCTCTAAATAAAAAGTAGGTCGAGCGCATCATTAGCTAATGTTCTGCGGCTGAGGTATCACCTATTATCAAGTGAACCTCATGCTCGTCTGTCGATATCTAACATAAAAAAGCAAACACAAGTCCTCGGGGATTTTATTCAAGAACTTGGTTCTGGAAAGTTATTTCTTGCTGGTGTAGTATGTTTATGGACGGCTTTTCCATTAAAAAAAAATAACATGGCGCAGTCTGTAAAATATCAACTCAGTTCATATTGAATCCATGACAGCGCAGACAGATATATAACATCATATTAGCTTAGTTCACGTTAACGTTATGAAATACACTTGTTAATTAATTCGTAGTATTCTATTTGTGATTCGCTCCGTACTGGCTTGCGAAATAGAATTTAATAAGCGGGTAACTTTCCAATATCATAACATTAATTTATTTCCACAAAGACGAGTTAATTAATTCCCAGTAGCCATATTGAGCCCATAAATAGAGGGCTTTTGATAAAATGTACATACATTTGGCGGATTTACCAGTAGGCTGAGTAAGTAGGAACCTAGGGCGGTAGATTTTAGGGGCGGAAAATTTGGGGACCAATTTTATTTTTACGTGTCTTATGGAAATCAAAAAGAATTCTGAGGAACGTTTTTATGATGTCATTCAACGAAATATCAAACTATATCCTGTAGCAAGACACCCAGCTCACCGCCCCGAACCACTAATCGGACTCTATTAATTATCGAATAGACAATTGTAGACGGGAGGGGGAAATGTGGAAATCCGCCACTATACATAATAAAGGTATTACATTAACATTATTTACCTAATCTTATACCTACTTTGACATCGATTATTCAATCAAGAAGTGTTTATTATTAACCATTGAATATTGTATTCAGACGTTATTCCGCATTTTCCGATGAAAATATAATCTTCAGAAAAGCGTCTGCCTTGGCCTCTGATATATTTGTGCTAATATCTACATAATATTTATCATACAGTGAATTGTCCTCGTGCCCAGCTTCCGCCGACCTTCGTGAAATACTTCATTTTGTGACCAGCTACGTCACAACTCCCAAAATAGCAACTCGCAAATACAGCGTCATATCGTTTTACTGCTGAAAACGCGAAGGCATGACTAACGAGAGCAGTAGGTATATCTGTCTTACTGATTATTTTACAGACAGGTAGGTAATCTGCCTGCCTGGATAAACTTTATTACCTATATCCAGGGCCGGTTTTAGGGTAGGGCATCCGGGGCAACTATTAACTAACCCCAAGGCGTTCTACAGAATTCTTTTTGATTTCCATAAGACACGTAAAAATAAAATTGGTCCCCAAATTTGTCGCCCCTAAAATCTGCTGCCCTAGGCTCAAGCCTACTCAGCCTGCTGGTAAATTCGCCACTATGAACTATACTGTACACTATTCATTTTTAGATATAATTTGAAACTCCGTGTAAGTGTACTTTTAGTTTCACCGGCTCCCGGTCTAGTATGCGTTACGCAGATAAATAAAATATTATTGCGATGTTTGTCTGCGCGTGCGCCGTCTCGTCGTGATCAAAATAAACGACAATTACTCTTCCGACAAGACGTGTTTACAGTACCTATTCATATCGTATTAAATAACACAATTATTCCGATATTTTTTTTTTGATTTACAGTCGATTTTTTAATTGAATAGATTTACGAGGAAGGAATATAAATCTCAAAATATTTTTTATTGAATACGTATATGGTAAAATACAGTGTAATACTCTTTTCCTGTTCACAAGACACACTGACCGTAAACAAATTATTAACTGGCAATACCATTAATATCAAGGAAAGTAATATTTCCTTATATGTAGTTTTGCCAGTTTCGACCCCCTATGATGTCACATTTGAATACTCGTATGGCCATAATACTTTGTTACGTCAACTCAACGAGGATATACATTAATTTAATAAATTACGTTATGAATGGTATGTTGATGATCATATCACCTTTTAGTATTGTTTGAATCAATAGGTAAATGTATGACAACATATTATCCGTTGGAACTTTATTTACACTAAAATTATAAAGAGGAAAGTATGTTTGTAATGAATAAACTCAATAACTACTGGCCGGTTTTAAAAATTATTTCACCAATAGAAAGTTACATTATCAGCGAGTATTTTTGTGTACCTATACGGGGTCATATTGCTTGTCTGTAATAAGGTAAAGTCAGAGTAGATTCATTCTAAATAAATTTAGTTAATGTGGAACAAAAGTTTAGTCTATCATACGGATATCCATAGACTAAAACCGAAACACGCAATGGGCATTTCACAGTTTTTCCGTCTATGAACGGTGGTACGTTACCCGGTCGGAATTTCGATATTTGTTCCACCCGTTTAATGCTTGAAGTCACCAGACGTAGAGAATAATATATGCATGTCGACCCGGCGGGATTCGAACCCACGAGCGATCGAAGCGCACGGCAGGTGTTCTACCAAACGCGCCAACAAGTCCGTCTCTCATTGATTTTCATAAGACTTGTTGAAAGAAAATCGGTCTCCAAAGCCGGCTCTAACCTCTAATTATTAAAACTGGCACTGTCTGATATACAATAGTAAAAATAAATGTACATAGTAGGTAAGTACAAATTACAAGTCGACGAACGTGTATCTCATTGAATAATTCATTTCTAAAAAGAACTCATAGTTCTACCAAAATAAGAAACAGGAAAATCAAGTTAAGGAATGAATGAAGCTTCTCACAGCATTCCTTCCTATTTCATTCAAGGAGACGTGATGATGTTATCTTTGCGTCAGAAATGGTTCGTGTGATACTATCTAAGATTATGTACCTACTAGCCGTCCCCGCCCGCCCGCTTCGCTGGGCGAATTGTAAAGGATAGACGAATATGAACTATCCACATAAATTTGAAAAAAAATGGTAAAGGGTTGATGGAATTCAAAAAATGAATAGCCTAAAACCTTCTACAATTAATTCCGCGTCAAATGGTCATGGTATCATGCCGATCGGTCCAGTTTTCAAGTTTATCGATAACAAAGAAAAAAAAAGTTGCTTATATATATATAGATAACGTGCTTAGCTAGGTGAACAACTTGAATATTAACCAGTATACATAGAGAACTTCTATAATATGTGGAATGGATCACGCCTGCATTACATTACTTATTGTTGATCTTCAGATATCCAGCCTACTTCTATTACGGATGAAATTTTTTTTTTATAATTTTATATATATTATTATTATTTTATGTTAGATATCGACAGACGAGCATGAACACCCGATCAATGCCCGAAGTTACCAGACGTGGGGAAAACATGCTTACAGAAAATTATAAACATGTCCTCCCGGTGGGTTTCGAACCCAGGACTCATCGATGCGAACGCGCCAACGAGCTCGTCAAAAGTAGCCGATTCTCAGACCTACTGAATACGCATATAAAATTTGGTAAAAATCGGTAAAGCTGTTTCGGAGGAGTACAGTAACTAACATTGTGACATGGAAATTTTATATATAAGAAAGAAATGCGATTAAACACGGGAGTTCTGTCTACAACGCGATTGCATGACACTTCCCCGAAGGTATAGTTAAATAATATCGATTTGACTGATAAGATTCATAGAATTCACGGCGAATGACCGAGCGTGTGAATCCTTGAATGTTTAGGGATCCCTAGGATAAAGCTAGGTCCGACTTCGAAACGACTATTACAAAAAGTGAATTCCTAAGCAACTTAATGGGGCATGGGGACAGACCCCTTTCTGTTCCTATTTCACTGATCATTTTTCTTAACAGGTATATAGGTGATTAGCCTTCTATATCCAACCGATACAATATTTTATTTAATCCTTTTTCCCCGGGATTCGAATCCAGATCCTCCTCAATCCGCCTCAAAAGCACCGTTGAGATTTTGATGCGGTTTGACCATTACGGACCATTAAATATCAATTTAAGTTAGATATTTTGATATTATATTTGCGTAAAAAAATCAGAATTCTGTATTTTTGTATTTGTGTATGTAATTAACTCAAAAACTACTGGACCACTATTAAAAATTATTTCACCAATCGAAAGCTACTCGTACATTATCAGCGAGTAACATTGCTATTTTTGTGTATTGCACCCATGTGAAGCCGTGGCGCGTAACTAGTACAAGATATTAAAAAAAACCGTGTCTCAATCTAGAGATTCAGGCTGTGCTATCTACATAAATCAGTCAGCCAGCCAGTTCCTAGTTTTACATTTAAGTCATCATCAGAAAAACTCATCAGGGAATCTCACTTCCATATACATTTGTTGTTCTATTTTGTAGACATCGATTTATATAAATAATAAAATAAATATTCATATTAATAGGTAAAAAAATACGGATCCCTCAGTCAAAAATATTCTTATGAACTGTTGTTATCATTCCGTGTACACTGGATATAATAACACTGTCGATAAATTATGTTACTCCGAAACAGAATATTTTAATTCCATGCGTTTGAATAGGTAATTCGATATCTTATCATGATATTCATACATATGATAGAGTTTTTTTTATGCGAAATAGACAGACGTTTGACCGCGATCCCACCTGATGGTAAGTGGTGATGCGATCTAAGGAAGAGTAAGTAAGTAAGTAAGTAAATACTTTATTGCACACAAAATAAAAAGTTACAAATATAAAAATCAGCGTTAGAGAGTGTACAGAAGGCGGTCTTATAGCTAAGACAGCTATTTCTTCCAGACAACCCGAGATGGAGGAAATGCTGTATACATAAAAAATTAAGGCGGTGCAGAACAAGTACAATAATTACAAATTAAAATTAAATTTAAATATTTAAACAAGTTTGTTTGTCAAAACATATTAACGAACAACACTACAAACATAATAATGGAAACATAAAATGAAGTAAAAAATAGGCAATTTAAAGCGATAAATAATAATCTTTAACAAGAGAATCAAAACAGGAAATGGTTTGAGCCTTTCTGATCACGTCTGTCTAGAAGAAACCTATTCACCCTAGCCTTAAAGATACCCAAGTTATAGTGGTCCGGAAACACAGAAGCCGGTAGGGAACTCCATTCCAGTATTCGTTTACTAGGTGGCATATTGGCGTAAACATTATAAAAGTGTCGGCATTTTTAAAAATAATCTGTGGGCCAAGAATGAAATTGTGAACTGCGACAACATTTTTAGTAGCGCTAAAGATTATTTAGATAAAAACAAATCAAATCGGCTAAGTCGTTGCCGAGAACTACTCACAAACACAAATGTCATTTGAGTCACATCATGGGAGCTCACTTCGTTCACTCCGTTCGTTATCTAGTATTTCCACAGAACAGGAAAAATCAGAGTATTTCTCTCTATTTTTATCACTAGCTTATTTTCCTGTAACTTTGTTCACGTGGATCAAACGTTCGGTACATATTTCATAAAAAAATGTTCTATAATAATCACATTCAAGGAAAAACCAATCAGCAATCAACAACACTTTTCCTTCCGCCTGCCCGCCAAAATACAGCCTATATTAATCTTACTCATAGTTACTATCCACTTATGAAATATCTTTTTTCATAGTGCTGTAGTTCTAAACTTATCTCTACAATAAAAAATCACTAACACATTTTATACTAGTTTAGTGTACAAAAACTAGTATAAAATGAACTTATATCCAAAAATGTACAGGAAAACATAGAGCAACACTTGACCGGGTTTTACATTGTGAATTACATATATGGCTGGAGGCCCTGTGGAAACAAATGAGTGGAAGCCCCCTTGGTCTAAATTATTTACTAAGTACAGCAGGTTAAGGTAAAGACAGCGAAAAAAAAATCAATGGAAATGTTGTTTACTAGTGTTTATTCGTCGGAATTTGAAATATATTTTTTCCCGAAGTCTCTATTGTTGGAGCCTTTCTTCGGTGGAGGCCCCGGGGCTCTAGCTCTTCTAAATCCGGCCCTGGTGAATTCAAATGAGATATATTGCTGACTTTCCTTCCCAGATGCCTGTTCTACTAATCTTGAAGATTTCTAATTGTACCTATCTGAAACAGATGCTTGAAAACATTCCTTAGCTATTCTTAATAAGATTTAGAACGTAAAATGTTTAGCGCGAATGTACTGTATTCAATAAATATATGATAAGTGATAACATCTCACAAGAAAAACATTCCAAAATACACACACGACCCATCTTCGCACGGGTGCAATGTAGATATCCTACTATATCAACACGAAATGTAGCTTTCTATTGGTGAAATAATTTTTAAAATAGGTCGTGTGGTTTTTTTTTATTTAAATTAGTATAGAAGATAAGATGTAGCATAATTATCAAATTATGATGTTCATTATTAGCGAACGTACCTCGATCAGATCGGGGACGTTCTGCAAAAGGGCCAGATCAAAAGTACTCGTAACCGTCGAGTGTGTATGAAAGCATTGATGAAAGTAGAAGAAGCGAAAGTGGTATGTAAGGATCGGAGCATATGGAATTCCGTGATCTCTGCCTACCCCAATGGGAAAGAGGCGTGATGTATATGTATGTATGTATTTATAATTATCAAGTTACCTTTTCCAAATCCGTATTATCGTATACAATACGGTTTTGGAAAAGGTATAATAAAATATGTTTCTGAAGATGCGCTTTATATTCGCTACAGGAAAACTCGAAAGTTAATCTCATTCTAAGAAAGCATTAAGAGTGCATGAGCATGCCTTTTAAGAGACGGGTTTGAAAAGCCGAGTTCGTAAACAAACTATTTATAGATGAGATCGCGGTAATAACTTTCAGTAAAGTTTCTAAGTACAATGCAGGTATTTTTTTAATATTTAATTATATGAGTCTATAAGATTATTTTGAATATTGAAATTTTGCATAACAATGTTAGCCAGATGACAAATTAATTTAAGGTCCGTATTTCAAGGTGTTATTTTACTCAAGTTGATACTGTCCTATAGAGTATAAATGAATTATATCTTGGTATAAGGTCTAATACTGTTCAGACGATAGCACGAATGACTTGCGAGAAAGCATTCGAATTGTTAATTTATAGAATACTTACAATCTCTCGAGTTGTTCAAAGGCCCTCTAGCTAGAAGATGGTATTTGTAACTCTATGCCATAACAATGCACGAAGCAACCCCATCAAGTTTTGGTTCGTTTGATATATAACATGTAGATTTATGGGCTCGTTGGGGCGTTCGGTAGAACGCTTACCGTGCGCATCGATGGGTCGTGGGTATTCCACCGGGACGAAATGTTTTTAATTTTCTGTAAGCATGTCTTCTCCACGTATGGTAATTTCGGGCATTGAAAGGGTGGGAGGAATATCGACATTTCGACCGTGTAAAGAGCCAACGTTCATAGATGGAAAAATCGTGAAGTGCATTTTGCGCGTTTCGTTTTCAGTCTATGGATTTCCGAATGCTCGAAGTAAAATGTAGGACGACAGCGCTTCATTTACTGATGTTCTGTGTCTGAGGTATCACCTACCTTCAAGTGAAGCTCACGCTCGTCTGCCGATATCTGACATAAAAAAAATGGTATTTATAGGTGTCGAAAAAAAAAATATGTCGCAAGACTATTTAAACCGTAAATGTATATTATGATATAGAATTTGATAATATGATTAGATATGATTGTTTTTGGGTGATTCTAATAATTTCGTGTACGATAAGTATGATGATAAGAACTACGCGGTTGTCTGTATAAAAATAATAATAATATTACGTTGAATTTATCATTTAGGTACCTATATGAAAAAGCCGGCACATAGACAAACAAAGTTATGATATCAGAAAAGCATGCACAACACCTGAAGTTAAGGTGGGCTGGACGTGTGGCACGCATGATAAAACACAACACTTGGTAGGCGGGCCTAGTAACAAGTTGGAAGGGCCCGAAGGGTGACAGCCTGTTCCCACTTATCCGACCAGTCTTTTTTCTTGGTCAGACTAAATAGACGGATGTACCAGTAGCAGTACAATTTGTATGGAGCTGTTCACATTATGACTGATCCGGGAAAAAAGACTGATCCGAGTTATTTGACGGACGTTTTGCATCTGCGACGATCAGTCAAAACTCCCGGATCGAATGAGTGTGAACGAGTTTTCTACTTCTTTTTCGTCTCATTCGTCACAAATACCACAACAATATAAGAACATCATCGTCGCCGTCCATCGCGTACGAAATACAAACCTAAACTGGCGGCGAGTCGAACCACCGACCTTCCGGCAAAACAGACTGATCGGATATAATGTAAACACCCACGTCCAGCGTCCGGTTTCAGGGCAAAAAGACTGATCGGATAAGTGGGAACAGGCTCTGAGAGGGAAAGAAGAAGATCTAGCGCATCGTTGCGTCGATGACCTTAAGAAAATTACGGGGGTTAACTAGATAGATGAGAAACAAGTGTTACAGGAGCGAAGAATGGCGGAAATTGAAAGTACAATGGCGGACCTCATGATGATTAAGAATTGCATGATAGTATTATTATTTTTTTAATATTAAATCCTTTTTGTCTTAACTTAATTATAAATAAATAAATATGAAAGCGGGTTAATTATTGATACAACATACCTAACTCATTGGTGTAACACACATGTCAGATTCTAGTATGAAACGATACATATCTCCAAGCTAAGTATATAAAATAAGGGATGAAAATTAGACTCATTAATAAAGAAATTATTTCACAATAAATAATTGTATGAATTAATTTTGTCACTGATAAAAAAAATTGATAACAAAAGTTAATTATGCTATCGCTCACAAAGACTCTGTTCCGAGAATAATATCTTCTCTGGAAGCGGTTTACTGTTGTGTTCTCTGAAGTAATTATTACGACAATCTTGAACAAAAGATACCTTCCCACGAATTGATTTTGGTTCATCAAAATCGTATCGCAGCTTATCCTGCTTCCGAGAAATATGATATTTGAATATTATTATTATAGGTACTTTGGTTTATTGCTAACTAGGGTTGTTACTATGCAGTGTTTGAAGTGACTTCGTTGTAATTGTGCTGTGGAACAATATATTATGTAACAAAGACTATAGATGAGAGTGTATAAAAGATATAAAATGGGTTGGATATACCTACCACAATTTGAAAATTATAGATTGAATATTGAAATATTAATCCAGAATGTAACTAAAACTTGTGAGTACACATTATTAATTATTGAAAACATAGGGTAATAAACCTCAATTATTTAAAATAAATAAGATATAATGTTATCCACGGTTTTAAGTGAAGGCTTTTTATTATGTTTTTTTTTATTTTTTATTTCAGAGCGGACAACAAGTTTATTTACATATTACCTACTATGTACCAACGTATAAAACATATTATGTTTGTATTTTTTTTATCTATTTGTTATCACGTCGCATTAGCCCAAATATTTGTTTTTTGCATTTTCAATAGTATGTAGCGGACTTTGGAAAATGTCGACTCTTTCGGTCTTTGACTATGTGAAATGTCTTATGCACAAGCTAGTAAAACATACTTTATCTCGTGAAAATTGTGTTTCGGGGCATGGGTCAAGTTTTCTATCTATTTGCCTAATTATTTAACTTTAAAGATGAGTAGATGAGCTGCTATCTGTACCTAGCCAGAGCACGGCAAACCAGTTGAACCCAGGAATTTCGGTTCTAAACAACTGAACTACGAATATAACCGCGATTAGATGTTAAAATACTGTGTCCCTAATACCACTGGTAACAGAATCCGTCGGTCACGATTATCGGAAGGGCTAATTAATGATTATCAATCCCTCATCATTGACTGTGAGAAACGATGCGTCATCTCGTTGAGTTCGGATCATTAGTCATTTTTCTCTTTAATCAGATAAAGGGTTTTTATAATCATGTTCCTATTATGATTGTACAATTTGATATAGGTAAGTTCTTTTGTATATCTAATCAAGCCATATATTGTTATTAAGCTGCTTCTAAACGGGCATACTTTACTGCAATATATGGCTGAAATACAGTACCCAATAACATTGCCAGCAATACTAGCCAGTATTGCATATATTGCAGTAATGGCCCGCCCATATACATCCTACATATTTGGTATGAAAAGCATTTTCACGTGTAGCCGGCAATATTGCCGAACGATTGCTTGACATTCGAAAATACTGAAATATTGCCGGGCCATGCCGGGCAATTAGCCATTGTTGCCCAATTGTGTATAACCCGATCTCAAATCTAGGGCCAGTTGCAGATATATTGCAATACGTGGCCCAGCAATAAGTTGTAATAAATAGTTTTCGAGACAGCCGAGCAATAGTTGCGTATTAATACAGCCATACATTGCCGGGAATGTCGGAATGTCGATATTCCTCTCACCCGTTTAAAGCCAAAAGTGACTATATATATTGAAGTATAGAGAAATCGTTTAAAGAAAATTAGAAGAATGTCGTGTCGGTGGTTCAAACATGTGTCCCACCAGAACGCAAGACAATTGTAGAACTCACAACTCACACTCCCTTGACTTAATTCACAAACCCTCTTCTTTAATTTAAATACAGTAGAATCTCACTAATCCGGCACTACCCGCCCGCTCCCCAATATAAATTGCACAAAAATATTTTAATTCCCTTTATGAAATGCTTTATTTTATTTATTATGATTTTTTCTATACAATACAGTAATCCGAACATTCCAATAATCCGGCACCCTCTGGATTTTTTCCTAAAAATATAAAATATTTTTTTAATAAATAAAAACTATTCAACTCGTGCAATAAATCAGCATGTAAAATAGCCAAAGACCACCAACACAAGTTGTCATATCCAATTTTTGTTGACAATTCTCAGTACCAGCCTTGTACATATTTAGGTCCTGGGTACGTATCTGACCCAAGCACATATAATAAGCGAATTTTTACACGTTTAACTGTACATTAATTCGTTGAAACACATTCGAATGTGTCGTAATTAGTAATTATGGCACCGCGCCGCTCGCACTCTTGTACCGCGAAATGTAATTAGACTCGATTACCGCTACTAAGAAACGTAATATGTAACAAAAAACAACTAGTTTTTTAATTTAAAAATTCCCTATAAGTTGCGTTTTAGTTTAAGAAAAAGTGGAAGCGATAAATTAAAGAGCAAAATGCAAAAACAGGTTCTATAAAATATATTCTAGGTATATTTCTTAACTCTTAATACAAATTAGCTGCTAAAAGAATGCCAACTGATGATATATTATAATTCTTATAGATAATGATTATTCATTTTTTTTATATTAATTTCATTATTAATTAATTTTTTCAACAAACAAATCTGTCTTTTGTTTGTTTGTTACGAATTACGATGTAACTCAAAAACTACTTGACCGATTTTAAAAATTATCAGCGAGTAACATAGACTATATTTTCTTCGTGTATAGTACATTGAACTCATGCGAAGCCGGGGCATGTTACTAGTTAGTCATAACGGTACAACCACGAAGTTGAGATTTTGATACCTCACAACGTACTTTTACTTTCATTTCAGATTCTTAAGATAGAAGTGTTTGACACGTGATACAAGACACCTCCAACTAATCAACAACAAAGACAGGGCAATAATTAGGGGCCAGGGGGCCTCCACTCCTTTGTTGCCCCGAGGCCTCCACACCTCTAAATCCGGCCGGAACAAAGATATTATTTCTTCTAATATAGAAAACAACTTATTGAAGTGATTGCAAAATACGGATGTCTGTATCTAGATACCTAATTGAGTTAACTTCCAAGTAATCTAATTCTCACATAAATCCTGTTTCCGCGTAATGCAATATTCTTGAAAGTTGGAGCGTGACCGCTACTTTAATACTTTCAACATAATAGTTATTATTATTCTGTCTGCACAAATAACATTATAACAAAACAATAGAGGAGAAGACCAGACAAGATAAAACAAGACAATAGAAGGCAAGACAAATTGTTCCATGTTAGGCCTTTACAGTTTGCACTATAAAATTAACATTACTTATGAATTCGTATCATTATGGTCGTGACAAAAAAAAACAAAAAACATGGATTGACTGTGTGAAGAATGATATGTGTTCGAGAGGTGTGACTGATGATATGGCGAGTGAAAGGAGAGAATGGAAAAAGAGAACATACTGCGCCGACACCAAATAAAATAAAAAAAGGGAACAGAGCAGGAGGAAGAAGAAGACCGTGGCATAGCATGACAAGTGATCTATCTCTGTTTTCCTGGGATAGATCACCTGTCATGATTCCATAATTGAGTAGGAATAGTAATTTAAACATTATACAAGTTAAAAACATAGGTAAGTGTTTGACACTCGCATGACTAAAGTTTACCTAGACTCTTGACATAATCTTGAACCTCCCCAAAATCCTTGGAATCCTTCGTGTGGTTTAAGTTTACCTAGACTCTTGACGTAAACTTGAACCTCCCCAAAATCCTTGGAATCCTTGGTGTGGTTTAAGTTTACCTAGACTCTTGACATAATCTTGAACCTCCCCAAAATCCTTGGAATCCTTCGTGTGGTTTAAGTTTACCTAGACTCTTGACGTAAACTTGAACCTCCCCAAAATCCTTGGAATCCTTGGTGTGGTTTAAGTTTACCTAGACTCTTGACATAATCTTGAACCTCCCCAAAATCCTTGGAATCCTTCGTGTGGTTTAAGTTTACCTAGACTCTTGACGTAATCTTGAACCTCCCCAAAATAAATATCCTTGGAATCCTTCGTGTGGTGTAGTGTACTTTATAATTAGATAGTTCTTACTTTTGTTATTAATATAATACACCAGCTTTTCGGCTTAGGAAGAAATAAAGCTCCCTTTATGCAAACTATTGTCTTTCTTATTCCTTTTGAATTTTGGCGTAGTACAGTAAAATATTTTTTCATTGTTAAATGAATTTAGTACCGATTAGAAGTTCATCAACTGTATTTGTTAATATTTCACGAATGAGATAGGGTTGTTACGTGCTCTCATAAATTGGTTTGTCAAATACAATGATATAGCATTAAACTATGTCGATGGTCAAATGTAAGGAAGAATTACATAATACCCTGACTCTTATCTTCACCACCAACAACTTCTGCGTCTTGTATCTAAGTAGGTGCGAAACGGTACCCCTTTATTTAGTTTGTAGAAATTAGCACCTATATACTTTATGAGCCTACTTATACCTTTATTATACCTTTTGAGTATACTTCTAGGAAATTAATCTCTACTGTCTCTTGCATAGCATTAATGTTGAATAAACACTATTAGTTATTACTAGGTACTACTTATACTAATCGATATGTCTAATTCTGTAAATAGTTCCGGTCCTTTTACTGAGTTGATTTCATAAACAAACAGTAAAAGAACCGCGTTAATTTCCATATAAAACAAGCATTTTACGATACATAATTATTATATGCCATTATCCATAAAAAATGCTATCAGTATTTTACTTTGCGGCCTCCGTGAGATAATTTCGTTAATGCTGTTTTAATCGTTGGATAATTATTGCCATTGGGGACGCTGAAACGCATTTGAAGGCTTCTCAGAATTTCTGTAATGATACCGCGTTTAAATAATCAATATACCTATTACCTAGTACAACTAATAAGCTTAGTACGTGTGGGTGTTGCCAACATAAAAACCCATTATTTATAAACGGGTTTTTCGATATTGAGCTTCATATCGCGGATAAACTTCCGAAAAGCCAAAACCGAATTTTGACTTCAAAGGACATTTGACGCTCCATTTGGGTCCCCAAGAGGCCCCGTGAAAAGATTTATGGCGACTCGCTATATTTTTCAATAATATATTGATTTTTGGGTGAACTTCCGAAAAACCAAAACCGAATTTTGTCTTCAAATTTGGTACACATCTTCCATTGTTCCAAGCTTATACAGTATCTATGGTTCCAAGGATCCCAAGGAGTGAAAGAATTTTTGGCGACTCGCAATATTTTTTAAAATATTGAATTCTTTTAGTACGTTCGTACATTCCGGGATAAACTTCCGAATAGCAAAAACCGAATTTTGACTTCAAATTTGGTACACACGTTCCATTTGTGTCCCCAAGAGTCCCCGTGACCGGATTTTTGAGGACTCGCAATATTTTTCAAAATATTGATTGTTTTAGCCACCGCTTAGCACGGTCCGGTATAAACTTCCGAATAGCAAAAACCGAGTTTTGAGTTTTGACTTTAGAAATAGCTTAATTCAAAATTAAGTTTTTGGTAAACGCTTAAAATATTCGTTGAAAGGAAAATTATTTCGTTTATATAACTTTAAACTTAGTATTTGATGTCACACAGTTGATTATTTAATCAGCCCAAGCTATCATTATTATGCAGACGATAGCACTCGACATGCCTCACCGGCCTTATTGTACACGCCGAGGCCGAAACCTTATGTCATTAATCTAGTCTTAATAAGGCTATTGGAGTGTGGTCCTATAAATTTACTATAATTTTAACCATATAAGCCTGTCGTCAGGCAAGGTCACCTCACCTCTGTATCAACTCTACTTACTAATACCTTTTTTGTGATTTTTAAACCACTTTAGTTCTCTCGCGAGCCTGGGATCTCCATAGTAACCCATCGGTGTGTCCAAACACTATATTTTGCCCTCCTGCCGGCCTAGCATGACCATCATGAGAAATCTCGCGAACGAGTGAAGACAAACTAAAATATAAGATATCTAGATATATTATATCGCAACATCGACAACTTTGATAGACAATATACGATAGATAGTCGATAGACTACTTTTCATATTGGAAGTCGATTTTCATTTTGTCGTGGTTGGTATGCTAGGCCGGCTGGTGTCGGATGTTGTTGGAAAGACGGACGGATCCTTTTAAGTCACCTCACTTACATATCTCTAACTTAATTGCAGGACTGTCCGAGTACGTGAGCAATCCCATTTTGAGGTAGGTACTGGGCGTTCACAGAGCGAGGGAAATCGTTAATAATGATTATATTTTTTTAATTATGTAAGCTCTTGTTTTGTATTATTTCATTTTATCTGTAACTATTTAACTATGGGTGTTTTACCTGAAATAAAGATTTATTATTATTATTAATGGGCTACAAGAAAAATGTACAATACCTACATCACATCTGAAAGCTCTGATGTCACAGATCATCTACCGATGGTGATTTCTCAACGTCAGGTGACCCCCTGACTTTTATGGGCATGAACATTTTTATTGGTCATATTTATGAACATGATATTTCTGACATTATCAGTATGAGGATAAATGGACGCTGATAAGCAAAACAGCGTCAACCCACATGGTTGCCATTTTGGGAAAATTGAGTTTGAAGTTTTAATTAGGTTTTAATAAATTTCTTTTAAAAAGTAACAGAAATAATATATATATTTTTTGTAATTATTATATTTAATTATTATTAAATGTATATCGTTTTTCTTGGCAGCAATCAAAGTGATATTATTTAGTGCATTATTGTTAAATATTCTAAACATATTAGGGTTTTGTGCACACGACTTTTTTTAATATTTTTGCTATTAAATAGATTTAAATGATATATATCTCTTTTGAAATATGTACTCCAGCTCATAAGGAAGCGATTGTTATCAAAATTAACATTTTTATCATTTGGTGGTTTGACAATGAATTGCTTAACAGCGTCCAAATAATCTTTATGTAGACGTAATTCCGTCGTTACACTCTAATTCAGACATGACTCATGCCTTACCTATTCTATCTTGTCATCGTTTAAAAAAATCACGTATCTATATCTATACTAATATTTTAAAAGTAAAGATTTTTTGTTTGTTGCGATTTAACTCATAAACTACTCGACCGATTTTAATTATTTCACCAGTAATATAGGCAATTTTTTTTGTATAACATCTTCATTTCACCCGTGCGAAGCCGGGGTGGATCGCTTGTATAGGATATACGAAAATTTTTACATTTTCCCAAAGGGGTAGGCAGATACTATGGCTGTCCATTTTAGAAAGAGCTTTTACAATCTATACATATAATAAAACTGTAAATGTATAGATTGTAAAAGCTCTACATCTTTTACATTCTATAGGTACACATTTTTTTCAGTGTACAGGTCGAATGTCTGTACACAGAAAAAAAAACTGCTTAAAACCGTGTCATGGGGATGTAAGAACAAATCATGTTTTTATGTTTCTCTGTCTGTTTGTACAGGCTAATCTCAGAAACCGGTGGACCGATTTACATGAAATTTTGCATGGTGGTACCTTATATCCCCCTGTGAACATCTTAGATACTTTTCATCCGGGAAAATTAAAGAGTTCCCAACATATCGACGAATGAAGTCGCGGGCATCTGCTACTTTTTTAATATATTTCTCAAAATGTTTATGTATTATTACTGTTCTATGGTATTTCCTAGTCAACGCGAGTTACATGCGGTAATTCCAACTAAATCACATTCGTATAAACGTAACGTTATTTTATATTTACCTACTGTAGGTAGGTACTGTAGGTATTTTTGTATTTAATTCGCCTCGTATTCTTGGAAATAATTTGTTTTCCGTTGCTACGTTTCGTTTGCTAACTATAGGATACACAAAGGACACAGTACAGATTATAAATGGCATATACCTAATAGGGGATAAAAATAATAATTAATAATGTATCTTGAAGACTTTAAAAAGTCAACATTTATGTATTACTATGCATAAAGATTAATTTATTTTACTGAGTAACCTGTAGAGCATCCGGCCTAGCATAACAATCGCGAAAAAATTTTGTCGACCGTTTTCTCGTTTTTTAATCGATTATCTCTTTATTTCTTCCGGGTCTAACATGACAAATACACTTAAAACTTAACTTTTAATTTCAAAAATAGATATATTTGTCGATCGAGATATTTTTTCTATCAAAATTGTCGATGTCGAGATATAATATATCGAGATATCTTACACCTTAGTTTGTCTTCTCTCGTCCGCGACATATCTCGTGGCGGTCATGCTAGGCCGGCTGCTCAAAAGAAGAATTACATATTATATAGGAGAGTCTTTGACATATTAAACTCCGTAACATCGGTGGGTCCTATGTATGTATGTATATGGTTCAATCTAACAATTAGGTAATTTCAACGTTTTTATGGTAAACCTGCGAACACTGGTTTTATTCGGTCGCCGTGACAAACGCATCTCCAACCACTTCTGTTTTACAATACTCGCTTGGTCCGAGAGTCAAACTAGAACGGAATTGCCTTTCATTCATCCGAAAATATGAATGATATCTCTCACTATCTTGGAGAAATTTTCTATAACGGGGTATGATATTCACCGTAAGTACATAATTCTCTTAAGATTTATTTCATGAATCCAGAATCTTCTAAACGAACAACTGTAAAAGAGTTACTATAAAAGACAGATTTGTGGGTAGGGATTTCTAAAGAACTCAAAGTGTAGTCGTAAGGACCCATAAATTAAAATTTTTCTTTAAGGTAAGAAGGTATTCTGGGGTTGAAGAGGATAGAGTAAAGCAGTTACAAAGTGTACATTACGTTTTAACCGGATAGGTAACCGTCCGAGTTGTTTGCGGTAATGGGATACATGATCAAATTTCCTCAACCCATAAACAAAATGAATACAGAAGTTTTGCAATCGTTCCAGCCGGCCTAGCATAACCGCCACGAGATATGTCGCGGACGAGAGAAGACTAACTAATATGTAAGATATCTCGATATATTATATCTCAACATCGACAATTTTGATAGAAAAGATATCTCGATCGACAAATATATCTTTTTGATATTAAAAGTCGAGTTTTAAGTGTAATTGTCATGTTAGACCCGAAAGAAAGAAAACGGTAGACAAAATTTTGTCGCGCTTGTCATGCTAGGCCGGACTGTTTATTCAAAAGCTCTTCATCGCTTCAATAATTGATTTTAATTATTATTTCACCAATAGAAAGCTACATTATCAGCGAGTAAAACAATGTATAGTACATCTACATTGCACCCGGCCGTGTGAAGTCGGGGCGTGTTGCAAGTCTTTAATAAATCAGCAGCTGTTAATTAACACTTTAGTTTCGACGTATGTATGTACGTTTATTCACTTGTTTATCGTAAAAACATTACCTAATAAAGACAACAACCTTAACCAATATTTAATAATCGTGAAACATGTTATTGTTTTTATATAGGCGAGGCTAACGAGATGGAGATAAGATAAACAATTAATTGTTCTATCTGTGGAATAAACTTGATTGTAAATTGCTTCTCGGAATTTTTGTAACAACATGTTCTTAGGGGTCATATTATTACGTTAACATTACCGAAGTAAACTGTGATAAAGTCATTTAAATAAAATACTGTATACCGGATTAAAACGCGATTTATTATTTATATTGTTTAAATTATTAATCCCCACGTTTCGGATGCTTTTCAGCAACCGTGGTCGCGGGGAGACAGAATAATTTAAACAATATAAATAATAAATCACGTTTTAATCCGGTATACAGTATTTTATTTAAATACATCTGGTTACTTCGGATGAGTGTGAGTAATATCAAAATTCCGATCAACAAAGAAACCAACACCCATAAATGGAAAAACCGTGAAAATTACACTATATTGATTTCGATTCCGCAAAAATAGGTCAACATCGCATCTCTGATTAATGCCCTTTGTTTATATAACCTATCGTCAAATGAGCCTCATGCTTGTCTGTCGATATCTGGCATAAAAATATATAAAACAATTAGATATGTAGATTGATATTGATAAATGACTTTCCGAAATTTATTGATAACGCGAATCCATTCAGTTATGAAATAGATATGAGAATGGTACGTGGAAAAGAATTAGTCATGCGTGTACTTCACCTGGCTTTCTTAGAAAAATAAGACGTGTTCGTTTTCTATTGCGACTAAACTAAATTAATCATTTTGATATACATAGTTTTGGGCGATTTATTTTGATATACATAGTTTTTTTATCAACAATTTACGTATTTAGGGAATAATATTAGCAACCTTAGTATTTTGAAAAAACTAAGATATACAAATTAATATTAATAATAATAATTAGTTTACTTATTTACATAATGTATTTGAGGCGCTGAAATTTTGAAAAATTCTAATGATTTCATTCCATATTAGTATGGCCACTAATTGCGGTATGGTATAAATAGGCTGTCAAAATTAGTTTAAAAACATTATTAATTTATAAGATATTTTTTACTAAAAACTATGAACACAAATAACTAATTAAATATACATATTTTATATTATAATGTTTTATTATGACCTAACAAACTATATTATATTAGAATTACAGTCTTCCAAATCTTAAAATATGTGCCGTAAGAATCGTATTGGCTTAAAAATTGAAGCACAAACACCCATACATTACTCGCACTCGTAGAGTGTAAGAACCGATATAATTTACGATTACCCGTTTCTGAGAAGCGGAATCGTCTAGCCGAAGCATTTATACTTTTAACGAATTTTGTAAACACATCGAAATTTTTCCTCGAAGTATCCGTTAATTTTAGACTTTGTGAAAAATATTGTGCTACATCTGTATTTATTTTATATTCTTTGAAATGAGGCCATGCGCTCGCTGCCTATGCAATAAGTTTGCTCTGTAATTAAGTCTGAAAAAATATTTACACATTGGAGGGCTCACTGAATTTGGCCAATATGAGACGTATAGAAACTATACCTATTATACCATTACGTTATTCATTTTTAGCTAAGACAAAGACGTTTAAGCCATTTTTGGAGGTTGAATCCGGCAAAACTACAAGTCCCATGGAAAAAAGTCTAATGGCAAAGTTGTAGGTAATCAAAAGATCTACAACTCACATGACCTCAATGTGAAAAATTGAAATAACCAAGTTTTTGGTTTTTTATTTTTTCTTTTACAAAAAAAAATATATCCACGAAATGGCCTACTTAGTCAATCTGATCACATGAAATGGAGTATTTTACAATCAATTTTGTTTTGTTTTATTATCCATCAAAACTATATGCACTTTATTATTAAACGCAAAACAATTTTTATTTAAAATTAAAAAAAAAACGGTTTGTCCACGTTGTTATTATTAAACCTCAAATTATAAAATAAATATTTCTTAAATACCTATGCTAAAATAATTAAAGTATCACATAATATTATATTCAACTTATATGAGAGGTTAAGCAAAAACTGTTTAATTGCTTGCTTCTCGGTAACAGTTGTACAAAAACAATAAACAACTAAAATTGAGGGGTATATCTTAATTACTTGCTAATTGAACTCAGAAATTTAATATTCAACAGCAAAAAAGGATTTAAATATATAAAATGTTCAAACATTATGGTATTATTTTGAAGATTGGAAATCTACGTAGACTAATCTACACTAACTAATCGAATAGGAAAGTAGAATTGATTGTAGAAATTAATAACTGATTCTGTCATTATATTTTACTGGATCTGCTTTCTCAATAAAAAACAAAGTTGTCATTAACAAAGAAAAGGCCAGATTTTGACGCGTTTTCGTTGGTGCGTTCGGTAGAACACCTGCCGTGCGCATCGATGGGTCGTGGGTTCGAATCCCACTAGAACGACATGTTTATAATTTTCTCTAAGCATGCTTTCCCCACGTCTGGTAGTTACCAGGTCGGGTGGGAGGAATATCGAAATTCCGACCGGGTAACGAATCACCGTTCATAGATGGAAAAACATTCATTCATTGCGCGTTTCGGTTTCAGTATATGGATTTCCGAATCCTCGAGCATATAGTAACAAAAATGGGTCGACAGCGTATCACCTACCATCAAGTGAACCTCATGCTCATCTGTCGATATCTAACATTAAAAATAAAGATAACATTTAGATCCAAAATTTTAATTATTATCTTAAATAAAGTCATAACAAGTTGTTAATGCCTCATGGAGCTGGATGTCTTATGCTGACAGTTGCGTTTTTTGATGGAATGGAGGGCAAACGGGCTTCTGGCTCACCTGATGGTAAGTGATTACCGGCTATATACATCTTCAACACCAGAGGACTTGCAAGCAGCTTTAAATAAAAGAGAGAATGCTGTAAAATATACAAGTGCGTGTATTCAATTGTTCTTACCTAACGTAACCAGCTTGAACAGACTACTATGGTAGGTATGTTTTTCCTTTTTTAAATATACTTACAGATTATATATTATGTATAGGTAATTTTTTAATTATACTCCAAGTATATAATTTGACTGTATAGTAATTGATGTCTCTATATGTATATAATATATATATATATATATCATTAATTCGATACCTTTCATATATATTTTTCCATTATAATTTCGCCTTGAATACATTTCTTCAGGGAAAACCTTGAAATGTATCCACGTGTAACCCTATTTAACGAATATCGAGTTAATAATATAATAACAAACAACAATATTAATATTATTTCTAAGGAAACTCTTATACGATTGTTTCTCTGTAATTGTTTTTCGAAGTCGCATCTGGCTATTAAAAAGGCATCAGATGAAAAAAATTCATGGAAAAACAATATCTAATGTGTTTCTCGTAAACAGATAGTAATGAGTGCTACTCGGAATTCTATACAATGATTTTCCACGCACTGAATCACCGTAAAAAAATATCGGCAAGCGATCAAAGACATTCCAGCATTAAAAAACCAATCGCGTCTGATATGGCGCCGAAATTCTAGGCCAAAAGAACCGAAGAATTAGATTACGGAGAAATTCCGGAAGCTTGAAAATACATACGAGTACATAACTTTCTTAAGGATAAAAAAGTGAATTCCCGAGTCCCCTAGTGGGGCATGGGGCAGACCCATTTATGTGTCTGTTTCACTGATCATTTTTCTTTACAGGCAAGTAGGTGATCAGCCTTCTGTGCCCTGCCCGACCGAAACAATTTTTTTTTTAATATTGTTTCCCGGGATTCGAACCCAGGACCTCCGGCGCTAAACGCATGGCGCTTACCACTGAGCCACGGAGGCGGTTCTTAAGGATAAAATACACTTTATTTTAATAAAGGATTTGATTACAAAAGTCTGTACATTTAATATATATTATATATATATTACAAGAAAATTGAGAGGGAACTACAAAATTAACTTAACTGTCTGTCTGTTTGTTCACGCATATCTCAGAAATTACTGAAAGGATGTCATGCAATTACAGCTAGATAAAGCTGTGTCTGGTGTATTTGTTTCATCGAAATCTAATATCGGGAAGTTATCGTCTATTAGCAATAATATAATAAATATAATAGCACGTGCGAAATAAAATAGAAAATATACGTATAATGTCTATAACACGTAATAATAATAGATATAATACACGTATTTGTATTTTATCACATTTCTAAGGTGCAAAATGAAAATTTTCAGTTGTTTTCAGTAAATCTCCAAAAAAAACCCGCGCAAAGTGTTTAAGTCGTAACTGACATTTTACACTTAAATTTAATCGATAATAATTTTAATAATTTGCTCAATGCTATCATAATCTTAGATCTGTGGAAATAAGATTAGAGCCTGAAATAATATTTGTAAATTATTAATATGAGCATCATAAATTTCCAATTTACGAGTAATATAGGTGCAGTAATTAATTTAATGTAGGATAATGTAATTCCGTCAAAGTGACGTGAAGAAAATAATTCGGATTAAAATGGGACGGTGAGTGAGTGCGTAGACACATGCGTACCATCTGTCGCGCGTACAACCATACACAAAAGTGTTTTCAATCAAACGTCATGGAAGCACTCCTTATTATGATAGGAAATAGGAAATGACGACGACCTTATTTTATTTTATTGCGTATAAGAAATAACCTGCAATAAGAATAATTTTTAGTTATAAAAACTATTTTAAACTTTAACTCGATAAAATTTAGTGTTTTTTTTTCAAATACAAATAATTTGATGACCTAAAAATGAGGTTCAAGAAGATTTTATAGAGGTTCAGTGTGTTATGTTTATTAACAGTTATTTTCATTAACAGAAATTCAGATTTTAATATTACTAGTAAATCAGCAAACGAAGACAACTAAATCTTCAGAGAACTAATATTATTGTTGCTCTCCTGTTCCATTTTTTACATCCAATTTCGTTTTCTAATAACGTATAAATATAAATATTACCTATCAAATAAACTCCAACATAATTAACTTTATACAGCGACTGTACAGAAAGTATGAAGAAATATGTATTCGTAGAAGCAGGCGCATGTCACACGCGTTGTCTTTCGACGAACTTCGATCATCTCCACTTAACCTGGTGCGGAGAAATCTCCCATTGTTATGAGTGCACGGAAATTGCAGCTTTAGGGCCACCATTGTTGTCCAACCTTTTAACCAGCATTTAAAAGAATTCTCGAGTACTTTATACGTGAGCTCGGACCGATTTTATATATTTATACAATGACTTTTTACGCATATATATGTACATATACGTTATAACGTAGGAATTTTCGAATTCGAAAGCTCGGACCGTTTTTATGTATTTGTACAATGAGGTTTTATGTAAGTATTTCTTTTTATAGCGTTCAAAAACTGAATTTATATTGAATTAACGTAGCATTAATCGAGGACCTCTTTAAATATTTCTGGTTTTAGTTAGAAAATTACTCTGTTTTGTAGTAAGGGACGGTAGGATTTTAAAATTGGGGAAACAAAATTAAAAAAAAAAAACTGGAGTGCGAGTCGTACTCACACACTGGGGTTTCATACTTTTAGTTAAGTAAAGATTTTCCCAATAAAAAACTACTTTACGGTTTTTTTCCTTTACTTGTGCTACATGCCATTGCTTCATACCACATTTGTGAAAATCCAGCAGGTGCTCGGAAATTTAATACATACTACAACCAAATACCCTATTATTGTCATACCGTCTACAGAACATTTAATATAAAGGTTATTAAGTGTTCTGTGTCATCATCATTGAAAGGTTTTGGTTATAGAACTTTTATTTATTAAAACATCCTTGGAGAACGACAATCTATTAAATTGTTATGATTAATTTTATCTATTTCGAATTAAAAATATATTGGCAGCTCGCTTTTGATATAGATGAAACTAGGGCCGGATCTAATGACCAGGGACTTCCACAAAAGAGACTCCAAAAAAAAATCTTACTAGAGCTGGTCAAACGTCCTACACGAACGTTGGCTTCAAAAAAAACAATCCTTGAATCCTATTACAGCACCACTCCAAAATCTAATTGTAATTTTAAAGTCTAAACCATTCAGGGACCACGGAAACAAATACAAAAAAAATCATTGAAATCGGTCCAGCGCTTTAGAAGAATTTCATTTAATATTGTCTTTTATTAACGCGAGTATCACACATTTAAATAAAATACTGTATACCGGATTAAAACGCGATTTATTATTTAAATTATTTATCCCGACGTTTCGGATGCTTTTCAGCTTTTCGACCACGGTTGCTGAAAAGCATCCGAAACGTCGGGATAAATAATTTAAATAATAAATCGCGTTTTAATCCGGTATACAGTATTTTATTTAAAAGAATTTCATTTATATTTAAAATAATATATTGGGTATATTTCGAATCCGATGGTGTTTGTTGAATCTTCGTTACTATATAAGGAAAAGTTTTACGAAGATTAAAGTTCTTTACATTGAATTACCTCTACATAAGAATAAAAATATTTTCGAGAAATCTCTTTATCCTGTAACCTCAGGACGCTATCGTATCAAGTATCAATGGACACAAATCACGTTCTTCTTCCGAGAGACAGGAAAAGTCTGTAAAATATTGTATAAGGTTAACGATAACATACCTATTATATTTTTTATCTATTTCCGTTGTTAAAATAACATTATACTGTCTATGGTACTTTAAAAATAAATTTGGCTTAAGGGTCTCGTTGCCAGGCCATAAAATCTTTAAAAAAAAATTAAAAATTAATATACAATATATATGATTAAAAAAATTGAATTTCTTTTTGTTCTATTATCTTCTAGTAATTTCTTGAACAAATATTGTGCATCTAAAATATAATATAACCCATAACTACTGTCATTAAAGGACGAAATATCCACTACCAAGGACGACCTTAATGACCTCAATATCCGATTCGTAGATTCATATTAATAAATGAAATATATGATTATTGATTCGAAAATTTATCTTCCATTATCTAGATTGAACTCAGACGATCCATAATGTTTCGTCAGTCGTTCTGATAATAATCCACTGTCTCGAGCTTCCTTATTTATTTAGCTCTTTCAGTTCGGTGAGCTTTTGCAATATTAATGACAAGTTTGAATTCCAAGAATATGAAGGCTTTTTTCTGACTTCTTAAGGATGTCTATCCAACTCTGACCAAGATAATATTTTTTGTGATTCATAGGGGTTTCACTTTTCTTTATTATACAAATGACATTTTTACAGGCATAGTCTTCGACGTCGAAGTTTAGTTCATTCCTATTTCTAAAAGCACCTAGTTACCAATTAGCATTAAGTACTATAACAGTGATCCAAAGCGTGCCCATAAACACAAATTACAAAATAGACCTCGAAGTGAATGAACTCTAGCGTTTATTACTTCCACGTCTGTTAGGAAGGGGGCGAACGGTGCATGATTGATAGTTACTATAAGAATAAACATATTCCAAAAGAAGCGATCAAAGGTCAACAAAATAGACATAATAGAACTCACAATGATAGCTATGTGCTGGATAGCGTGCCCAATGAATATAACTTTTATATAAAATTAGTGACAATGCCTTGAGTTATTTCTTCGAAGCGTCAAGGTTGGTACTTCTTGGAAGTGAGGGCATGTCGGTCGACGTAGAGAAGGCGCGCGCGAGCGGTGGGTTGCGTTTGCGTTCGCGTTCGTTCCCGCTCGGGCGCTTGCTTCCCGCGGGCCAACCGCGTGTAACGTGTTTATTCCGTGCACGCGGCAGGCGACAGCCGCCAGTCGACTTTCGTGCGTGACAGAGGATTCACGTTGTCGCCTCCCAACTCGCCGAACTTTCACCTCCCGTTACGATATCGTTATCTGTGATAAATACACCCGGCATTGAGTGAAATTGAATGTGTGCTTTCTTAGAAAGCGTTTCTGAAACGACACGCGGACGGATACCGGCCGGCAAGCGACGTCGATTTCTGCAAATTAATTTCTCGAGTGCATTCTGTTTCTACGAAACTGCTTATAGAGTTTACTCAGAAACGAAAGCTATAAAGTGGATTTGAGGAAATATAATTAAGTGGACTTGTGTTTCTGTGTTCAATTGCAAAATAAGGCATTTACATTGGATCCCAATCACTCGATTACACCTCAAATGGTGGTCAAATTACCAGGTGAGTAAATAGAAAATACAACTTAGATCTAAGTTAGTTTATTTCTTATCTATAAATTTGCGAGTAAACTGAAAGCTGTTCGCTTGGAATATGAAAATAAATGAAATAATTATACTGACATCGCGAATGGCGCCAACTATTATCACTAAGGTCTTCAGGTCATCTACATTTATTATACGCTTAAGTACTTATAAAACACGTTGTCGCTGTCGCGAAGAGACTTAGGAGCTCTTCATTTTTAAAGTAAGTCTTAAAGCATTTTATAACTTCGGTAGAAATAGTACCGCACAGCTGAGAAGGGTTAACGCATAGACCTAAAAAAAGAGTTTAGGTCCATGGGCTAACGTAATCGACATTGGTGATTTCTGAAGGGATGCAAGTTCGTACTTCTTTAAATTATATTTTAAAAGTTGAAGCAACTAAATTTGATGCCAAGTAAATTAAACTTAACACGAAACTGACTTCTTACCAATATGTATACGAAAATACTTTAAAGGTAGGAATAACGTCGGGTTCAGGTGGTTCATAGATATTTAGGGCTTCTTTTCTCTTTCTTTGGACTTCTTTAAAATTAATTATACCTACGTGGTAGTAATAGTTGTAGTACATAACTAGTAGAATTAATAATATGAGGATATTTAAAGTCACAGTTTCAGTTTATTTACCTCTATAGGTCTATATATGGATTATCATTTTCATGAATTTTCGAGGAAATTGCATAGTTTTGTTTTAGGAGAAACCAAAAATATTGGCACTTGGAAATAACATAAAAACTAATAGACGGAAAATTATACTAATGGTTTTTAAATGTCAATATTAATTATATACCTATATACAATTATTGAATAAAAACCCGGAACCAGTAATGTTTACCAAATTAAATCTGACCTAATTATTGTCAATGACTGAATGATAGTTATACAGGGCCGGATTTAGAGTAGGGAATTCAGGTCTACTGCACTCAAAAGAACCCTCTTTTGAGGGCCCCACAACAGACTTTGAAAAAAATAATATATTTCAGTAAGCACTAGTAAACAACTTTTCCTTTGATATTTTTATCGCTGTTTACCTTTACTTACTACAAACATGTTATTTAACATTAAACAACTTAGGGCCAGGGGGCCTCCAGTCATTTATTGTTAGAGGCATTTTATTAAACGAGAAATATCTAAGTTCGAACATCTTCTAAGAATTCTAAGATTAGAAAGTCGTAACTATTTCACTTTCACGACTATTCAATATTTATTAATTTCACTTTTATGGTCTGAAATTACGCTCTTCGGCTTTATTCATATGACTTCTAATTTTCGCTATTTATACTAACACTTTTTATTGCACTTTCCAAGAATAAAAACTGTATTTGTAAAAAACACCAATGTAATCAACTTCGAGGTTATTCGATTTCTCCGTAAGTATTTTATTTGTTATCTGATACATAATTTTATCCTCTTTCAGTTCGTCGAAAGCTAGTTCAGATAATAGCAAGCATTCTTCGAAAATAATCATAGAATAGTATCCGTTGACAATAGCTATTGAGCGATTGCTCTTTGCCTCAACATACCTCGCAAAAAACACCATTGTCTCCCTTGGTGGATAAACAAAGGCAATAATAGTTCTTCGTAAACCGGCCTCTGATGTTCCCGGTATCCAACAATATGCGATTGTACTCCACATTGGAACTGAATTGGATAAAATAAATTCAACGCATGGTCGAACAAGGGCGATATTCGCGGCAGCTTTTCAAACTACAATATTGTTTTTATTCAGCGAGAGTTTGCTAGGCTTTTGAAATTCCTTTCATATTACACCTGGTCGGAAAATTCATTGTTATCGTGGTGTTTTTTTAAATATTGGGTAACATGAACCGAAGTTGAATTTGGAAACCTAATTTAATATTTTAATCGAGATAAAAACTTTTTACCTCATTACAAAAAAGTTTTTATCTCCAAGTGTACAATGATACTGGCCACTTATCTAACATAAGTTGAAAAAAAAAAAGAATGAATGAAAATGATTGCATTCTTTTTTCATTAATTAATTAATTGTATTTAATAACTGTACTGATTTCAATATAAACTTCAATTACAGAGATTTCGTGTTTATTTTCCTCGTAGGTAATTTATTATAACTATTGTTACAAAATATCGTTGGTACATTTATATTTTTGTTGACTAGCAATATTTAAATTAAATTATTTTATGATGTGACAACATTGCCTCCCCTGAAGTGGGTCAGCTGTCAAACGAAAAATGGCGGGAAAATGGTTATTGGTTTATTAATAATTATTATTCGCACAGTGCACACCGAGTTTGGTTCGATCGTCGACAGCTGACCTGTGGTTGAATAAATAGGATTCTGTGATTATTGTGAAGTGATCTAAATAAACTATTGAGAAAATCAAGTGTTTTCTTCAGTATGTATCACTGTTTTCTTCAGTATGTCTCACTCGGAAGGGGGTCCCCGAAAAGTCGGTCTCTTCTCCCCTTGATGTTCAATGTACTATTTTATTTGCACTTAGTAATATAAAAAAGGTGCGAATATTGGTTAAAACAAGTCAATTGACGAACTGTCCTCGCCTCGTCCTTCTCAAAGTCGTTTCGGATCACACGATAACTTTTATAGTTACTGCGAAGAAGATCGTAAAACTGCTGCTATGCCATTTTGTGGATTGTTAAATTGTGTAATTAAATAATAACAACCAGCCGACATATCTGAGCCATCATTTTAATCGTCTTAACATAAGCTTTAGTAAATACAGTAGAATCTCACTAATACGGCACTTTAATAGACCGACACGACCATTTTGTTTTTATGTTAGACTAGCCGTCCCCGCCCGCCCGCTTTGCTGGGCGAATTGTAAAGGATAGACGAATATGAACTATCCACAGAAATTTGAAAAAAATGGTAAAGGGTTGATGGAAATGAATAGCCTAAAACCTTCTACAATTAATTCCGCGTCGAATGGTCATGGTATCATGCCGATCGATCCAGTAGTTTTCAAGTTTATCGATAACAAAGAAAAAAAAAGTTGCTTATATATATATAGATATTGACAGACGAGCATGAGGTTCCCTTGATGGTGATACGTCAGCCACAGAACATCAATCAATGATGCGCTGTCGACCTGAATTATTATACTTATAAGTTGCATAAAAACAGACCTCAATCGGATTATTTTAAAACTATGTAAACAGTTAATTGTGAGATATGTTTTTAATAAAAAAAACGTTTAGAACATGAACACAAAATATATAATGTTTCCCTTCATGCTGTATGTTATTTATAATGAGTATTTCTATATAATCCAGAAATCCAAACATTCTAATAATCCGACACCCTCAGGTTTTTAATAGTGCCGGATTAGTGAGATTATACTGTAATGTTTGCTTTTGGATTTTGATGTGTATATAATAAAGTTAAAATTCCAATAAATAATGATTAAAGTTCTTACAATGATTATAACAATTATTCCTAATGATACATGGATAGATGTGAATATAATACACTTACACATAGCAAATACTATGCTTTTATGTTAGCCGTAATGCATTGCATAATGCAAACATACATCGATTCTCAGAAAATGGTGTTATCGACGTCGTTTGACTATGCAAACTGGTAGGCAGAAGGCTTTATCTTGAAAAACATGTCGAGGCAAACGGCAGGCCATCATATAGTATGGCTATGACTCTTAAAATAATGTTATTTCATTAAAATATTGGCAACACTAACGCTTTGTTTCAATTACCTGCCGGCCTAGCATGACCGCCACGAGATATGTCGCGGACGAGAGAAGACAAACTAAGACGTAAGATATCTCGATATATTATATCTCGACATCAACAATTTTGATAGAAAAGATATCTCGATCGACAAATTTATCTATTTTTGATATTAAAAGTCGAGTTTTAAGTATAATATTGTCATGTTAGACCCGGAAGAAATAAAGACATAATCGATTAAAACACAAGAAAACGGTCGACAAAATTTTGTCGCGGTTGTCATGCTAGGCCGGCTGAATTGAATTACGTATCCTATTTATTGCGAAATCAACACTTGTAAGACTAGCAACACGCTCCGGTTCTCACGTGTGAAATGTAGATGTTCTATACATACAAATGCCTATGTTACTCGCAGATAAAGTAGCTTTCTATTGGTGAAAGAATTTTTAAAATCGATCGAGTAGTTTTTGAGTTAAATCGTAACAAACAAACACTTTATAATATTAGTTTAGAATTATTACATTTATATTATTTAGTTTTAAATAATACTAGATGGCCCGTACCCAACTCGCTGTCACAATCAACGCATTAGCCCGTTAATTTACATTAAATTATTATTAATCACAATTAAATATATAAATATACCTATAGGATAGGATAGATAGATAGTATATATAGAAGTAGGATGAAACTGCGCTAATTAAAAGGTTGAGTTTATAATTATGTAGGTAACAGGTACGGCTTTTTAGTAAAACTTTTTTTTAATACTAGCGGAAGTTTCTATTGATGGTAGGTGATACCTCTACCATAGGACATAAATCAATTATGCGCTGTCGATCTATATTTTACTTTCAGCATCCGGAAATCCTCGGCTGAAACCACAGCGCGTAATTTGCGTAGGTTTCCCATCTATGCAAAATAACTTGTAGGTATATCCAAAAAAGAAATATAGATTTCTAAAAAGCCCACGAAGCAATATAATATTAAGTACCATATATGATTAACATTAAAGCCGCTAAAAAGAATTTAATTTTCTAGCATTTCAGATAACTTTGAGAACAATTAATCAAAACTTTTGGGGTTTTTATAAACTATTTTTTATATAATACATTTTGATACTTTTACCTTTTAATCGTCCATACGAATACCATTTGTACGTGAATCGTGAACAGTTATTAATCATAAAAAAGCTGCGTTAGATGGAATAAACGGGAATATGAAAAAGAGATATTCCGTGGAAGACAAACTACTAGGAAAATGTGCGTTGGATCGAAACGTCGGAAGGTGGGATGTGTGCGCAGTGCGCTGGCGCAGGTATGTGTGTTCTCAGAATAAACCGCGTCCGTTTTTGCTCCTTTTTCGATTCGTGTTTACCGAGAATCGAATGGCCCGGTGGCGGCCCTACGCGGAACGCGTAATTAATCCTCAGAAGCCTCCGACCCGAGGGTTGTTATGAGAAATGGCGAGTATAATTTCCATTTTTTTCCATCTTATAAAGTTATTGTTCGCGGAAAGACGAAAAGCGTAAGATTGACACACGGTTAACCTAACCCGCGATTCGTGAGATGTACGCGTTTCTAAGAAAGTGTTGTCGTTATGTTTCCTTCTCGTATAGTTATGAGAAAGTCACTGATGTGGAAATACTTAAGCGAAGATGTGAGTAATAGATGATGTAAGATTTCCTACTACCAAAGCTTCTACGAAGGATATTAGTTACAATGTAATATGACGAAATCTGCGATTATTCGATTTCCAAAGACGTTCTAGAGTACGATACGGTTTACTCTTTTATTACAGTCTTAACTTGTCAAAAATTATATCAAACTTTAGCAACGAACTTGTTCCTCTATCTTGTTTGTTTTTATCAACGAGTCAATAAAACTGAAAACCTTCAAGTATTTAAAATAAACATAAAATACCATCATTTAACTTCACATAAAATTAAATGTCTTTGTTAAGTTCCTGTACAGTAAAGTAAGTACTGAATAGACTCAGCAAACAACTATAACTTTTTAATACGGTTTGCCATGAATGTAGAGGTAGAGGAAACGAATATATAGAGGTAAATAATGAAGGTGTAAGAACTAAGTACTGAGATGAAGATGGACTAAAAGAAATACTACTACTACGTAATGGGGTAAATCCTAAAAAAGAAGACATGGGCACAGAAATCGTCCGAATGCCTCTTAATCTGTTAAACAACCCGATTATAAACACCATCATACTTCGAATCACCTCAAACAATGAAATAAACCATAAAGCTGCTATTTATGGTACAATTTCGCTGAACTGAGTTGTATTGTCCTCACCATTGCCCTAGGACAAAACGGAAAAGCAAAAAACGTTTCCCAGAACGTGAACTAGTTTAATTTTCAATAGCGGAGTACTGCGAAGCCGACTGACGGTTTCGCCTAATGAACTGATCGAAATACAGCTTTGATCTTCGTGCTGTACTAAAACAGTTCTACTGTAATCACTTTAAAGACCACTTTCTTATTGTTTCCTGTTTTTGTTATAGATTGATTGAATTTTATTATAAATGTTGATGGTAACAGTTATTATTGCAAAATCTGAGAAATCTCTTAACAGCAAAATTTATTCACTTGTTTATGCAAGCAACAATTCAGGGAAATTATTTCACTGTGAATAACAAGTTTGTTTGTTTGAAATAGATGCCACTGGTAACGTCAGAATTTAAAATAAGGTTAAGGTTAAGTAGAATCACGAGGTTCAGTGACTACCGGTCAATCAGTCTGCGCGTAATGTACTTACGTCACAAGTACGTATATTTGCAGTGTTTGTAATATTTACTGATTAGCGTGTCATATATTTAACTTTCCTGACACGAGTAATCTGATCAGCTCTTAAATAAGTAGAATGCTGCAGTGAAACTCAGTGCGTGAATGGGCAAATTGGTTATCCAATAACCAGTTAAGCGACTTAGAGTAGGGAGCCCTTTCACTCGGAAACGTGGCCAGCTCGCGATAAAAATAGTCACTTTTATTTACGGATTATACAACGTCTAATTGAGCGTCTATGTATCCTAAACTATGCACGTAAGTCAATAACGGAACGCGTTTATTTTAAAAAATCGAAGCAGCCACGGGTCGTTGCCGTTCCGAGAAAGAGCAGCGTCGAACGGCCAACCGGTCGTCGAAGTTTCTGAGAACACGCGAAGGTTGCTCAGCGAAACTCTACATTCGAACGGAACGTTTATTACCAAAGTCTTTATGAGCTTTCGGAGCCGCGCCATACTCCGGTTTTTATTGGCACTGGATTGAGGCCAATCCGGACATTACGAATTGCTATCATCTCCGTCCTGCTTTTCCTTTTGAGCGGCAAGGACATAATATGTACGTAATGATATTACTTTCCGTGCCGGATGTATATTGTACTTTGTGGTTCGTGAGTGACGATTATTCGTATATCAACTGCAATAAAATCATTTTTTTTCTATTCAGCGTACTTAGATTTTATTTGAGTATTTACTATTACAAGTTTACTATTGAAATCTACACACCCACCCACATACTTACGACCTTTCTATTTGTGTTTCATAGGATTCCAAGAGTGTGCGTTGGCAACCAAAACCTGATGAAATCGTGCGACCTCGCCTCGATGTCAGAGGCTCAAGTGAATGGCCCTCTTGCGCCCACCTATTTGTGGAATTCTTTAGAGTGAATAAAAGATCGATTGTAGTCTTTTGAAGCTTTATTTTTTTATTTTCTCAGCTCTTAAGCATATGTAGAGTAGTAGTGGTAATATAACAAAAAGATTCCAATACATAGAAATGCGTTTTTGTGTACCTTGAAATAGGGAATATACATGATTCCAATGAGGGTTAAACATTTTTTTAAATATTCTTTATTACTTCAGAATTACGCTTCCATAAATATTTTTATTACAATTTCAGTTTTGAGCAAGAAATTAATTTTAAATAAGTGCACTTTAACTATAGGAAATTCAAATAGTTGAAAAGCCACGCGATTGATCAGAGTGAATTATGACGTAAATGTCTATGCCAGCAACTGCACTTATTAGGTGTTTCTGTTTGACGTCATAGTCTATTTACACTACCCGCGAATTTGGCGGGCGTTTAAAATGCCCGAATCGGTTGGTAATTTTGAACTTTTTCATTAAAAACTTTAAATCAATTTTTTTGACGTTAATTTTTTTTTTTTATTATATAACGATGAACTATCGAATAAACATATAAAAAATACATACATATTCCCTATTGTTATAGTTATTTCAAACTCCATTTCATACATAGTGCATACTGTATAAAAATATGTCAAGAGATCACGAGATGTGCTACTATACGACTGCTATTCTGAATGGCGGATATTGACGACAGTTCAATAGACTAGGTGTCCGTATAACTGCTATTTTGAATTTGAAGTCAGTATTGAGTATCGAACTCATAAATGCCGTCGTGTGGTTATGGTAAAATTGAGTTTCCTTCGTGATTAACAAAGTTCTCAATATGTAGGTATAAATAGGTAGAAAGGCTAAAAATAATTCTGATTAATAAGACATTTTTTACCTTACGGTTAAACTGCTTTGTAACATCAAGGGATTTATTCACTATTCATCATCTTTTTTTTAGTGCTGGCCTTATAATGAAGAAGGTAGTAATTTTAGCGCGAATGAAATCGCGCGGAATTGCTAGATATAAATAATAGAGTTCATTATTATACGACGGTAAAGCTTAAAAGCCTTACCTTGGGTCGCCCTAAACCGGATTACATTTATACACAACAGTAATAGTGTGCAAATGAATTTCTGAAAACGGTTGCAATTCTATTGAAATGTGGAGGCATGAGTGTGCTTACTGCATATCAGAATAGAATTATCGATACCTACCGGATTCTTTATTCTCTACATTCTAGGAGTAACATAATACCATAATCCTTTATATGTGTTTAAGCTCATCTAATCAGTAAATAGTAAAGAATGTTGAATATGTATAATTTTCCTTATTTGACTTCTTTTCCTGGTTAATTCTAAGAAAGTACGGTCAACATTTATTAGGTTTGGTTTATTTTCATTATAACTTTTTGCCCAGATTATGGGAGATTTATAAGACGTCTGAAATTTACAAATTATTCAAAAAAAACAATTGAATTTTCATTTAACAGGTCTGACGAAATTTAATATTAAGAGTTTTTTTTAAGTTTTTTCGAATTTTTCGCTAGAAAATTGCGTATCGAATCGTTTTGACAGCATATTCTATAAAGTATAGAATATGAAACGAATATTTTCTTAGGTTGTGCTAAGTTTTTGTTTTAAAGATTAGTTGATTTCTAGAATAAATACCTAATATACTATCTATCTATATTTATCTACAAATGGTTTACTAGCTACATTACTGTAAACTCCAGCTCATCCGTAATTATTTCCGAGGGCTTCGTGAGACAGTCAGGATTAATTTACAGACAATATCTAGTGCTCTTATATCCGATTAGTATAAGGTTTGTAATTATAGACGTAGCAGTTTTGCTAGCGCTTTGAATTACATAAAACATAATGGTAAGTTATAGGTATAATTATAATACCAATCCTGCGCATTAATAATAAATGTTTATTCAGGCAACAGCTGCCCATAAACATTTAAATTTTACAGTAATTAAAAAACATAAAGACGAACGACGATTAAACAAATAATGGGATTTCATTGATAAGATTGTATCTGATACTAGTTACGCATTTTATAAAGTGATAATTTTTATAGAATTTCAACATTGATCTAAATATGAATAATTGTTCAAAACGTTAAACTTTTCAAATTAATCGTTATATCTTGATTAGTTTTAACTTTTAATACGTCCGCGTCAGTACGAGTATTTTAGGCCAGGTACTTTTAGGGTTTTAAATTATTGTTTTTAATGTCATAAAGAATTACTATTTCAAAATTTTAAATTCAGAACTATTGACATCATATTAAGTCAATGTACAGCAGGGCTAGTATGAACTAGAGCTGTAACAAACCGTATGTATTCGTTACTGAGTAACGGGTACGCCATCTAGTACCGAGTAACGAAACGTTACTCACGAATACTTTTCGTTACTCGCATGTTTCGTATCATGGTTACAAACGCTGTTTCAATGACGCAATGTAACTTCAAATATTCAAAACAAAGTTTTCTTTAACAGAGTATGCAGTAAAAAAAAAGTATATACTTGTGAAAAAGTGTTTTCATAAAATTTTGCCACTAAAATTTCATAAATTTTATGTAATAGTATGAAATTTACGAAAGTGAAAGTTTTAGTCTCTCATGAAATTCTAAAATTATTTCACTACAACTTAATTTTCAAACAATTAATTAAATCGCACGCCCGCGCGCAACTTAAACTAGTTCTGTAAATTTGTTTCTCTAGCATAACATAGCATGTTATGCGGTATTAGGAGTAACGAGTAACGATACGATAGTAACGAGTACTGAATGTATAGTAACGAATACATACGGGTACGTTTTTTTTTCGTTACTTTTACACCTCTAGTATGAACGCCACGAGATAGGTATGTCGCGGACGAGAGAAAACAAACTAAGATGTTAGATATGGAATTCCGAATGCTTGAAATGAAAATAGGTTGACCGCAAACATCGACTGATGTTCAGTGTCTTGTGATCTTCACGCTTGTCTGTCGATATTAAACTTTAGTGTTTGTACTTTCTATCAATAACGTACATAGCTGGTTTGATATACCTACTATGTATATGCGAAGGCTTATAAAGCCTCCTAAACCAGTAAAAGATTACCCACTTGTTAGCGGTATCCATAAAGTAACAAGGGCTATCAAAGAACCCAAAATCCATCAATATTAAGCCCAATAAAAAGCCGATAAGCGGTATCGCCAACATAAAATTTACAACCAAAAACAATTAATACAAACGAACAGAAGTTATCTGTATATGTATACTTGTAGCCGGGTCAATTAAGGTATCGAAAGCACTCTGAAGTCTTTATTAGACGTCCTTCTCAGAAACACTCCGATTTTATATCCAAGATATTGTAATAATACAAATTGTGTTTTAATATCGACATGCGATTATTCGCGGAACATATAAATTGCTTACCGAGAAACTTTGCTGATTTTGTTGCGTTATATAAATGAAATCGCAACGTTCGGTTCTTAATAATTCATTTTTACGTGTTTCTTACAACATTTCTTGCAAAATCAATTTGAAAACAGCTGTTTCAACGAATGATGTTAACATTTTTGAGAGCTGACATCATATTGCGTGGCTTTGATAAGCACTTACTAGCATTCTCACACAGCATCACTATTACAAAAATCAGGAAAGTATCCAGGTTAAAGGTCTCCATGGCTCAGTGATATCAGCGTTACGTTTAGCACTGGAGGTGTCGAATTCAAATACCGGAAAAACAAGATTTAAAAAAAGAAAAAGGGGAATATATTGAGTGAGTTTCAGACTCGTCTTTTGACACGCGACTTTTTTAAATCTACTTGAGTCATTATTTTTTTTACATGCGATGTTTCTTAATTTAACAACAATGTGTTTGCCAAAACGAAATTAATTTTAGAAAAATATTTTTTAACACAAGGCCAGTTCAGAAATAAAACAAAGGAACTCAGCCTTATGAGTCAGTGGATATTTCTACGGAGCGAAGTGACGAGCGGTTCCTAGTATTTACTTTCAACACTGACAAAATAAGCACTTTTGTCAAATTCTGCTAAGCGTACATATACAATGAATTCAATGAATGAACTAGCTGTTCATTTATATTGTTGTAATTTTATAAGCGGTCTATTTATTTGAGGTTTAGTAAAGAAAACCAAGTAGGTTCTGTCAGACGAGACTTGGAGCCAACTCAATTTTAGCAAGGCTTTCTCGATCATACAATTACTTGTCATCAAGGATTGAGGGTTTAGCCATTCACCATAATTCATTAAATGATTTTAAACTTAGGCTTTCTAATTTTTTAAGCAATAATTCAATTTAAATTTGTTTTTTAACCTTATTTTTCTTTTTTATATGTAGAAGTAGTTTTATGTTTTAGATTTATATAATCAATTATTGTTACTTTACATCAGCTCATAGCCGACAAAAAACGTCATAAAATGTTTCATGCAGGTTTGATAGCCTGTAAGTAGAAACGCAATCACCATTTTTTTTTTAAGTATTTATAATGTATTTTTGAATGTATGTTGTAGTTTCTGTAGGCAATCTTAAATAAATAAATAAAAAAAAAAAAGATTGATCTGCTGCCTTGTCATACTCTAATATAAAATAAAAAACATTTTACTCCCGGAATACGATTGGACAAGGCGGTATAATCGAAAGACCAGCCTGCGTTATGGGCGAATAAACAAAGAATTATCTGATTAATTTCTGGATTCTACTGTTTTATGAGATATTTGTGGGCCTAAAATAAATAACTAGTTGATCATAATTTAGACTTGATAAAGAATTCCTAAAACTATTAATGGTCTAGATCACGGAATATATAAATATTAAATAAGTTTTTTTTATCAGCCGGGCTAGCATGACAAGCGCGACAAAATTTTGTCTACCGTTTTCTCGTGTTTCAATCGACTATCGCTTTATTTCTTTCGGGTCTAACATGACAATTACACTTAAAACTCGAGTTTTAATATCAAAAATAGATACATTTGTCGATCGAGATATCTTTTCTATCAAAATTGTCGATGTCGAGATATAATATATTGAGATATTTAACATCTTAGTTTGTCTTCTCTCGCGCGAGATATATCTCGTGGCGGTCATGCTAGCCCGGCTGTTCTGTGGTCTAGATCTAGAAGGCGGCGCAGTCTAATTATAAAGATAAAAATATTATAAAGTCCTTGAGATAAATGATGAAATCATTCAAAGTAAATCTCACATTGTTACGCGTTGTCATAGCAACGTGATTGTTGACTAGGACAATCTAGTCTAGTCTAGACAGTTGTGCTGAGTTCTAGGAATAAGTTACACTATTTGAAGTTATACTATTTGAAGTTTTTGAATAACATCTAAGTAACAATATGAACCTACTGCTTATTTAATGGAAATAGTTCATTGAAGAAAAGATGGCTTTTTTGTCTTAATAACATCCCCTGAGAATCCTTATCATGTTTTACATTAATAAAAAGTTTCCTTTGAAAAGCTTTTTAAGCGGCTATCATAATTAATTAATTATAATACATAATACAATGCGTTGCATGGCCTCTTAAGTAAAATAGGGTTTTAAAGTCTCAACAAGTTAGCAAAGTTTCATCATAATCGGATGAGTGGTTTAGGAATGCATAGAGGACAAACATACTTTCATTTTTATTTATATATAAGTATGGACTCAGCATATTCCAATTTCCAATACATACAGTACAGAGAATTGCTTACGAAAATGCTATTAACTGTATTGAAATTATTTCGACGAAATAATGTATCGGTTTATTGCGCAGTTTCATTGTACATATAAAATTAAGCTTCGGAGTATTTTTGAGTCTTATTAAAACGCCGACAACCTTTTATGAGTAGATATATAATTTTCTCAAAAATTTACTTTTATCCAAAACAATATTTTTTCTTATTAAATTCGTATAATCTTGATCTTAAAAATACCATTAGGTACCTATTATAAAAAAAGATAAAATCTATATTACATATAAACCAACTACCAAGTAACCGAATGAGGGAAAACATTTTTATGTATTTCACAATTATTTTTTTCTTCAGAGATAATAAAGTGACGGAAGTAGCACATTACTGCGTTACTAGGCGGTCAACGTACTAAGTAGAACAGGTACTTTTTTCAAATCTCTTTACCCAAACAAACGTGTTTAAAAGTTACAAAATTATTCATATATTTCCAAGGAACGAGCCAAAGGTGTAACGAACACTTTGGAATATAGGTATAATACTTCATAAATAGCGACAAAGGCGTTTCTAAGAAAGATACTGTCATACAACATAGAATTTCGAGAAACACTCGCACTAACAATACAATCCGAGAAACAAACGAATGTGGGTGCGACTCTCTATGTGGGTATTGTTTTACTTCACTATTATTGAAATCATTAATTGTTTTCTGAACAAAGGAACTTTAGCTCTATATATAGAGGTACTTTTATGCTTAAAAACTCAGTAATTTGGATTGAAAAATAACCTAAAACTTCTAAATCTATACTAATATTTATTATAAAGAGGTAAAGTTTGTGAGGTTGTAAGGGGTAATCTCTGGATCTACTGAATCGATTTTAAAAATTCTTTCACCAATGTATTTGTATTGTACAAAAAAAAAAACAGTCGATTAGTTTTTGAGTTAAATCTTAACAAACAAACAAATCTTCTTTTTATAATACTAGTTATTGATTATATCATTTACTCTCTCAAGTTCCGATGTCATTTGGTATTTGAACGAAACTGTGTAGGTATACTACAACAGTATTCAAACTCCGTAAGACTTGATGCCTTTATAAAAATCCTTTTGTGGCCTACTGTTCAAAGATTAATTTCAATAACAGACAAACATTAGAAGATTAGAAAGTATTAGATTGTATAAGAAGATTAAATTAGGTATTATCTTAATAACTGTTTGTAAAAAAGCAAGAATGAATTCTTATTTACAGTGTATTTCTAGTTCAACCACCTCCCTCCCGTATTTGTTCAACCATACTATATTCTTAGAAGACCTTATTATGGCGCGATAGTCGATATCCATAAGGACACCACCACTTGCACGCTTCGGAATATATTATACGCATTGTATTTATTTATGAAACAGAATTGTGTAATGACGTAGATACTCGGTACACGTTCGCTTAAAATAACTTGAGTTAGAGAGTTCTTTGCATATTGGTGGAAATTTACACACACTTCGAAGCGATCATAGGTAATGTGAGTGATAATTATTAAGTTATATATTTCAAATATGTAACGATGATTTAACGTAACATATAATATATCTAATATATAAAATTTCCATGTCACAATGTTAGTTACCGTACTCCTCCGAAACAGCTTTACCGATTTTTACCAAATTTTATATGCGTATTTAGTAGGTTTGCGAATCGGCTACTATCTATTTTTCATACCCCAATGTGTTAAGGGTTGTTAATTATTTTTTTTTAATTTTTGGACGATTTTTTTTGTTTTTATTTTTTATAATGTGGCATTAAAAATACATACAACCCTATATTTTCACTCTTCTATTACCAACCCCTGTTTTTTCTGTCAAACAAAAATACAAATAAAAATATCTGAATTTAAATGGAAATAATTTACGTTGGCAATAAAGTCGAGTCGAAAAGCGAAATAATTTATTTCCAACTGATAATAAACTAATTTAGTGTTTTATATTTTATAAAATAATGTAGTCATAAAAATGCTTTCATTGCAGTAATTATATAATATATCATGATATAAAAATTAAAAATGCCTAAAACTTCGCTTGAGTTGTTAATTGGAATCAGGGACTGAAACCGGTTAATTTTTATTTTCCAAAATACGTATCTGACTGAGATACCATAATATTAGTTTTACAGGGTAATACACACTAAACTTACCACAGTAATTCTTTTCAGTAAATATGATTAAAAACGAAAGAATATTAAAAAAAAAACCTTTATTATACCGGTATAACTCCCATAGTAAATTAACCGGTATTCAGTCCTTGATTGGAATGCCAATAAAAATAACAATTCTCTAAAATTATCTATATTCAAGTTTTTGTATAATTCTGACGTATCACCAAACAATAACTGCTTTATTAGGACATATAAATTCAATGCTATCAAATAAGGGACTCAGAAACGAGTACGTGCTTTTAGTTTTCATACAGGAAGGATAGTATCGTAAACGGAAGGATACGAAACATTCATTATAATAATTTAAAACACCGGTATTAAATATCTATAATATGTATGTAAGTATATTGCTGGTTACTTGACAAAAAAGGATTAAATTTACATAAAACCAACTTCCGTATATTTTCTCTTTTTATTCAATAAACTGATAGGTACCGAGAACAACGGTGAACGGCGTTCTTTTGCGAAAACAAAATTTCAGAATGCGTTTCTAAGAAGTCGATTGATTTTTTAAAAGCTAAACGCATCTAAAATGTCTCTTTAAGCTTTTCATTTTATTTTGAGATAAGCTGTGCAGGGGCTGTATTTCTAATCATCATACAATCAATTATCAAATCACCGAGTTTGCACCCTCTAAATTCTAAAATATAATAGTGTTGTCATCTGTCAATTTATCTAAAATTAACGGTAAAGCTCTATGGTATTTGAGCACATTGTATTTTTTCAATATATTTAGTAAATTCAATAAAAAATATATTTGCAGCTGCTTCGATTAAACTCATCAATGATTTAGAACTACAATAACCATTAAATATCTTATTTACAAATGGGGGTTTACATGATTCTTGGATATGATCACAATAAATTACGCGCAGCTGCCGTTGGGTGCGCAGCTACACAAACGGCAGATGGTTCTTGGATGTGAAAGCTTTAAATGCAGGTAGGGGATTCTGAGAACGCCAAATATAATCGCGCTACGGGGAACTCACTCTCTACGGCACGTCCGAATTTCGTATGCTAACCGAACACCTGCGTTTATGTCTGGTTAGTGGTTACTGTGTTATCAAAATATAAAAGATTGTTATCGACCTTTTATCGACTACTGAGTGCATGTTAGAGCGATACTTTTTCATTGATGTGGGAATAAAATATTTAGAGATGTAAAAAGTATATTTAAAAAAATAATAACATTATTAAATCTTAAGTTTTCTTACTCATGTGAGCATAGATATTATTATTACTTATTATTAGTTATAGCATTTCCATTAGCATTAAAATAATATATTTAAGTAGTCTTTAAGAAAATAAATAAAAATATTTTTTTAAGTATGTACGTCTTTTATAGTTATTAAATAAAATTAATGAGTTATGACTTCAATTTCAGTTTATATACTCTGAAACTTTAAAATCCGGTTAAATAAGAAGATAAATTTTAACGACAAAAATTAAATTTGATTCAATTTCGTGTTATATAAATTGTTTTCACAATATTTATTAAATCTATTCATTGAAGCGTCACATCACGTATCGTGCTAATAAAATGTTTATTAACAAAATATAGATAATATGAATGTAAACGTACGCAGAAATGATAGACACGTACAAACAATACAATGAAGATAGCAAGTAAATGACTAGATAACTAGATAATTGTTGTTCGTTTGTGAATGAATTCTCGGAAATGTTGGACGTTCGAGTTTCGTCATTCGCTTCGAAGTCTGTAACTCAGCAGCGCTCGCCAGTCTCATTCGTCGCGCTGTGTACGCCGTACGGTGTGTGTCCTCCCGCGCAATCCCCTCTCGGATCTTACATGCAACTGTTGTCTTGAGTTTGTATTTAGTATTTACTACAACTGTCGACTTCAGTGTTCGTTACATCGTCGTGTGGTACTGTTGTGTTCACATCTAGTCAAAATATAATTATTTGAAAATATATACGTATTTTCGGATAAGTTTTCGGTTTTTAACAATATTGTCTTTGGATTACATATCTTCACTAGTGAAGTGTCATTTTGAAAGTTCACGCGTTGTGTTTGACATTTATGGAATTTGGATGTCGAGGCTAAACGCCTGAAACGAATGGCGAGAGTGGAATTAAACTAGTGAAAGTTGTTTCATAAATACCTTGTCTTAAACAAATATTAAGTGTATTAATACAAAATGTATTAAATCAATGACCTAAGACATTTCGTTTTTTGTGAAGCTTATAAACCGTGGCATCTGAAAGGGAGACAGGTGGAACAAGTAGTAGTCCACCGAAACGGCAAATGTGTTTAATTGAAAGAAGAGAGGCAAAAATTCGTCCTTTAAATATGACGATAGCGAGATTACCATCACAAAGTGAGTGGAGCTTTTACAACATTATAAATTATAAATATACCATTCATTTATAACTATCACAAACAATAGACACATTACTATTTTATTTTTGTAAATAGTAAGTACTATTTAAATTTGTTGCTATTTTGTACTGTTTAATTAAGTTACCTAACGACTTTAGATTAATCTGTTCTTTGATAATATAGCATATAATGTTTTTTACTTGGCAACAATTAAAATAGAGAGTAACTAAAACCGAGATAATTTCGAGATCACGTGCTGTACTAGTGATTATTTCTATGTAAATAAGTACGATTTGCGTATTCACGGTGATAAGAAACTCTTCTAAGTAGTTCTTGATAAGCTATTATGGTTATGCTTAAAACACATTTTTTTTCTTTTATTGACACACTTGAAATGAGTATGAAATTCAGGTGCTAAATAGATTAAATAATATTGAATTGATTGTTAAAATCTATTTAAAAATGGTTCATCCAAATTATTTAAGACAAGTCCTTTGCTATAATCATTACAAAAGTTAATACTGAGGTTAGAATCTTAAAAGAATGCACTTTTCATATAAATGCCATATCTTACAACATTTGGCCTTTGACTTAAGCTTTCAATGAGACTATCATCAAAGTTCTTATATATAAAAAAAAACATTTATTACTATGGATTATTTGACTTAAATAATTATTCTGCTCTAAATATGGAATAATATACGGAACCAATATGGAAATATTGGTTTTATGATAAATATTATTGTGTATGTAAATTGTTCATTGAGGATAAACCTCCATGTGAATTTAATTTATTATTATTATTATATCCCTTTGCTAATAATTCTGAATGTATTGATCTAAATAAAAGATATTTGTAAAGGAAGATAATTAGATTAAATTGAAAATAATATGAAACATTCATAGATAGTGAAATTTCTTAAACCACACTGAAAACCACTACCAAACTCTTTGTGTAGTTTGTCACTAGTAAATGTCTATAGAAATACTCAAAGTAACTTTCTTTCAGATGCCTGTGTTGAAGTTGGGGTGCCACTGAACAACTGGTCCAATGGCGTAGCATGCTGCCCCAACTGCAGACATGAGCTGCGCGTTTCTCTGTCGTGTGCTAAGGCGACTACTCCGCTGACGCCACCATTCACGATCCAGCCCACATACTTGCCACATTCTCCGCTATACACTGTACCTGCATCACCATTAACAGCCCCGTATAACGAGGAGCTGATACGGCTGGCGGACACACTTAAAGCACTCAGACTGTCTGGATGGTACTATGGGAACTTGGATTGGCAGGTAAATTAAATCATTGATGTATTATGCACAAATTTATGCTTATCATTAAGATTTCTGCTGCTGCGATGGTCATAATAATATTAAGATATGTGAATTTTTAAACTTCTATTCACATGTAATTAAGGAAAAATAATTGATATCAGATAGTTTGTAATAAAAAAGTACCTATGTAATTTTGATTTCCTAGTACATACTGAAAGAATGTTACTACTATAAATAACATTATCTGTTTACAAAATCCTTATCATTCTACTAATCACATAATTATTGTCTTCTAATTAATTTGATTATGTTACATAAAATATTTCAGAGAATTTATATATAAATAGTGAATTTAAATGTATGTGTATGGAGGGATGTTTAATCATGACTAATTATTACACAAGATTAATCATTATTTTAGATTAATATTCATACTATAAATACATAAGGTAAATACGTAACAAAAAAAAAGGAATATTTATCAAGGTTTTTTCTAAGTGATGAGGCAATCAATTTGCATGATATCTTAAGCAGTTTAAGTCTTGAGAGTGCTTTTTACAATGGGATATATTTCCCAGTGATAAAGCCTCAACAACCTTCAAACCAAACCCATATTGCTGGCACAATGCTGTTGACATAATATATGATTGCATTGTTATCAAAAGCGTTTCTTGTATTAAGCTGTTTGCCAAGTAGGTTGTTTAAATAAATAATTACAATAAATTAGTAATATTGAAAAAAAACTCAGATTGTTATTTGGAAAAAAAAGCTTTAGTTTCATCAAAATCAGCTTTACCTGTGAAAATGCAAGATCTACTGCCTATTTGAACATAGTTTCGCATTAATAATATAAGCATTTCTCCTTACTTTCAGGGTGCAAGAAGTCTCTTGAAAGATGCCAGCGTTGGTGCATTTGTGATACGGGATTCAAGAGACCGCAATTTCATATTTTCACTCTCTGTACAAACTGAGAGAGGACCAACTTCGGTTCGGATGCACTATGAACAAGGCTTCTTCAGGTGAGACCTTATCAATGTTATATTAATTACGAGTTATTAAACACTTAATGTTTTCTCAGTAAAGATAACTTGTTTGGAAACCTTATCAACGTTTTAAAGTATTTATAAGATGCAAATTACGCAGTGAATGGTTATCATTTTACGCAGTATTAGGCAGGATAAGATTAGCTATGTATAGTTCGGAGAATGTAAAAAGAATTGTTGTATATGAGTCAATTAGATATGTATTTAAAATACGATTTTATCAATTTTTTTTACAAAAGTTTAGTTACTTTTTTAAGACGTGTATGCCAGCATTAAAGTATATTTCAAGATAGATCGAAAATCCCTGAAATTATATTGATCATCTCAATATCAATCTATGTATTTTCGACTCTTCTTCCAAAAATGTTCAGTGTCTGAGGTATCATCAAGTGATTCTCCGTCTTAAACTTTACCTAATGATATGTTTATATTGATATTATTAATAATCAGTAAGTCAGCGTAGTTAATGAAATTCGAGTAAACATTTAAACACCATTCATCGTATTTGGTTACGTAATAAGGTATTGATAATATAATGAGTCAACAGCAGTAGCGGTCGCGAATACGGTTGAGCTATTTGGGTTTAATTGATACAAATTTAAATGCCGCATAAAAATCTCGATTTATTAAAAAGATCCAGTAATTTTGAGGCGTGTCGTAAATATTCTCGAGATCTTGTGGCGATTGTATTTAAAAATGATTGGAGATGTTCTATTTTCACATTATGTAAACAAGTAAATAAAATGAAAGCTGCATGACGTGTTTAAGTTCGTATTGAGAAAATATTTTTTGAAAATAATGTATTTGGGTCAACGACACAATTTGAGCTACTTCCAGTAAATGAAACTGTTGTATCCAAATATTTACTAAGTATTAAAACTAATGCTATGGGTAGCGATGGCATATCTATAGACATGTTATTGCTCACCCTTCCTAGAACTCTCTCTGTCATTACTTCCTTAACAAATAAAATTTTACATAGTAACACATACCCCAGTCTCTGGAAAATAGCAATGGTACAACCCCTGCCCAAGAATAATAACCCCACAGAACTTAAAGATCTCCGTCCAATTAGCATCTTGCCATGCCTATCTAAGGTAGTGGAGCGCGTCGTTTGCGAACAGCTTACTCGTTATATGGAAACGAATAACATCCTTCCATCTTTGCAGTCCGGCTTTCGTAAGAAAAAAGCACCACAACAGCGCTCATAGACGTTGTGGATAACATCCTCTCAGGACGGGACAAGGGTATGGGGACCATACTCACCCTCCTAGATTTCTCGAGAGCATTTGATTGTATTGATGTTCCTTTACTTCTTTCAAAGCTTCACTACTACGGGTTTAATCAGAATTCAGTTGACTTTTTTCACAGTTATTTATCAAATCGTTCGCAGATTGTGCGTGTAACAACAGCAAATGGTAGTATTTATTCTTCGCTTAAATCTGTTGAAAAGGGTGTACCGCAAGGGTCGATACTGGGTCCTCTTCTATTTATTATCTACAGTGCCGATATAACCTCAAAAATTAAATTCTGTAAGTATCACATGTACGCTGATGATATTCAGTTATATGTATCTTTTCCACCATCGAGTACTTTTTCTGCCACTGAATTATTAAATGATGATCTCGGAAATATATACAATTGGTCAATCAAAAACAATCTTGTCCTCAACCCCTCTAAATCCAAATATCTTGTTCTCGGATCTCGAAAGCAAGTTGAGCATATAAATTCTATGTGCCCAAATGTAGTAATAAACGGTGAAGTATTAGAACCCGTACATACAGCGAGAAACCTTGGATTGCTAATGGATTCATCGCTTCAATTTGAAGAACATATATCAGAGACTGTACGTAACTGCTTCTATCGACTTAAGATACTTTATAAGATAAGAAACTATATAGATCAAGCGTTACGTATACAGCTTTGTAATTCACTCGTGCTCTCCAAACTTAATTACTGCGATGTTGTATATGATGGCTGCTGTCTAGGTAGAAGTAAGCGTCTTATTCAAAGAGTCCAGAATGCCTGTGCTCGATATTGCTTCGACATCCCACCTCGTACACATGTAACTCCCTTTCTGAATGAGGCTGGCCTTTTAAAAATGACAGCCCGGAGACAGCTTCATTTATATGGTCTGTTGCATGATGTAATTAAATATCGTGTACCATCTTATCTTTATGATAAATTAAACTGGACCCGCAGTCAGGAGTTATACAAATCGAGGTCGTTCTCTTGCGTATTCCTGATGCCTATGTATAGATCAGCAGCGTTTAGGGGTAGCTTTAAGTATCGAGCCAGCAAATGCTGGAATGACCTCCCTCCACCCCTACGCGACTTAAAATGTAAAAGTACCTTCAAAAGCAAAGTATGGGATTATCTGTTTTTGAAACAAAAAGAAGAATTTACTGCTACCCGTTAATAATTACTTTCATTTTATTAAATTTTTTATAAGCTTAGTCAATTTAAATTAATGTTTTACTTTTTCTTAATAGAATCGACACACGCGATGGATGTAGTCATTACTTTTAGATTATATTATTATTATTTTATTATGTGATGTTCGTATGTACTTGATATATACTTTTAAATTGATATACTGTTGCTCTGTTATCATTGTTATTTTTGTTTTTAGCTGTAAGATATTCGTAGCTTTCAGGTCATGGCTGAAAATCAGCGTGGTAGGCTTTGGCTAAGTAGCCAAAGACTATCCACTTTATGCTGAGTCCATTACCGTTTCGTCGTTTTGTATATAACTAGTTTAAATATTTAATTATAATAATATGTTATGTGTTACGACGAATAAATATATCTCTCTCTCTCTCTCTCTCTCTATTGTTCAAAAACGCAAACAAGTTACTAATTTATGGCTATGGCATAACATGGCTAGAGAAATTCTGATGATTAGTAACCCTAGCTGGGGGCGTGTAATTCTTCCTAGTAGTGAGTTTTTTCTGGGTTAATTAGCTTTGACATTACCGCTTACGAGCTAATCGCTATGTTGTCATGACCACATTCTTTTACTGCGAATTTTTAAAACGATACCTGCCTATTTATTCTTGGGAGAAAATAAGTACGGAATTTTTGTTCTAATTGAAAAATAAATCCACAAAAAGTAGTCATCAATAATATTCTTGTTTGTGTTATTTTATATTATTTAAAAAAAAACAAATATGCATCATAATGATGCTCGCATCTTAAGATCGCAAGTTCGAAACATTTTTCATTTCAAAATCATAGATTTTTCGGTCGTGAAGTATAGATTCCGCGCGTTCTATTTTTATAAACGTTTGATTGATGACTAAAACCGCGAATGCTTCTAACGCTCGTCTGTCTATAATCTATACTTCTACTATATCTATACTAATATTATAAAGAGGAAAGATTTGTATTTTTGTATGTTATGAATAAACTCAAAAACTATCGGATTGATTTTAAAAATTATTTTACCAATAGATAGCTAAAATATCAGCGAGTAACATAAACTTTTTTTATTTTGTGTATAGTGCATCTGCAATACCCGTGTGAAACTGGGGCGCGTTGCCATTATAAATTAAAACATATAAATAATACATAATGGGTTTGCCTATTGGGTTTTTGAATATCAATGACAACATTAAAGCATGTTTCTCTATTGTTATAGGTTTGACTGCGACAGACCGCTAGCGAGGTTCATGCCGAGGTTCCGCTGTGTCGTGGAACTAGTGCAGCACTACACGCGACTCGGGGAGCGCGGAGCAGCTGGCACGGTCTGGGTGGACCGCGAAGGCTGTGCACATTCCCCCGTCCTCCTCAAAACCCCCCTCCGGAAATCCCCTCCCACTCTCCTACACTCCGCTCGACTCGCCATCCACAAAACCCTCGACTCCAACCCTCTCACACCCAAACTCTGGTCCGCTCCCAAGCACAGGCTGCTCCCTCTCCCCTCCACACTCATAGACTACCTCGGCGAATACCCCTACTCAATCTAACACAGATCTGTTATAGTTAAATTTGAACGCTTAGTGAAGATATTAGGGTATTAGTGAATTGCACAGTAACATTGTTTACGTTCTAGTACGGGATGCTAGGAATAAGGCAGGCTCCTTAACTAACATGTATTTTAAGTAACTCGTGTATTATTTGATAGTATTGAATATGGGACTCAAATATTGAATGTACCGGTTGTCTGTATATAATGTAATGCAAGACTGATTGAACATATTCAGTTTCCATAAACTCTCACCGATGTCATTCACAATCTGGTAGATGCCTGATCTTGTCCATTATGTTAAGAATATCATCACACTATTTTAGAGCTTATTTTTTTATTTATTTATTCCTCGACTAATATAGGTTAAACACTAATACATACTTATAATTCTATTGTTCCTACCTACAATCAGTAGCGGGACCAATATGCGAGCACAAAAGTCCGGCTTAAAAATATAGAAAATTGAAAATTATAATGCCCTTAACGTTTTTATATATATTTTTTAATATAATTACGATTGAGCCGGAATAATCGGTCTTTTTGGCTTGTATGGTGGTTCCAGCACTGCATACAATCCTGTATTGTAAAATAAAAGAAGAATGAATACATCCACATATCACAATTCCTTTTACAAAATGTGCCATCGAAGCAAATGTAAACCGATATTAACTGGATGGGAACGTTTTTGAGGCTGAGTTTGTAAATAGTTCTTGTTTGTATTCCTATTTATTCCTTAATTATAATTAGTTTAGAAAATGTATGTAGAAGAATGTACCGACCATGTAATGGTTGTTGAATATTAAGTATGGCTAGTGAAATTCACTAATATATTTAAATTGTACCTTTAATAATCTCAATAGTTAGTGTTAGTGCGTCAAAGGAGTTTATATCGTACTTGGCGGGATTCTATCGATCGGTACCTACCTAGTTTTGTCGATGAATGAAAATGTTACCCATTGACAGTTGAAAGCCAATACTTTGCATGCAGTCTAAAAACATTTGCAAGTTTATATAATATTATTATTACCATACAGAATAATTTCAATGCCTAAAAAAGTGTTTTACGTTCAAGTAGAAAAACTAGAAGGACCCGACTGGATACGTTTTATGTACTCAGTAGACAAATCACTGATATTTAATTTATTTATTAGTCAAATCAGTGATTTCAGCCTCAAAACTGTACGCATGTATACCTTGGTTTATTCTCTAAGGTTAAAGCACCAATAAAAATAAGTGTGACATAATAGAAAATGTGTTTTGGATATTTGTAGACTAATGTATGAAAAGAACTGCAAATGCAAATAATTTATACACATATAAAAGAAATATACATTCTGCCTTTAAAGTTGTGGTTTTATTTAATAAATTGTGCCTTTATTGATATATTATTTACTACTATGGGAAATATCATTAAACAGGTATATCGTATTTATTATTGTTAGTTGATAAGCAGTATTCTGATAGTTCTGAAACTAGTAATTATGAAATTCCTTAGTTGATATGGAATATTCAGATTTATTTCTTCTATTTCTGAAACTGAATTTTGAAATTCCTGATTACTAGATGATTCTACACCAAGAAACATTTTTACTCTAGGGAGTTCTACACATTGTCGAAAATTGTTTTTTTTTTATCTTCAATCTTTTTGTAATTTTTTGTCGAAAAAAACTTAATTTAATGTATTTATGCTTTGATTATAATATATCAAAGTATTTATGTATAAATTCTATATCTATATATCGTCGTTACGCCTGCCAAATTCCATATGTGCATTTTTTTGATTTTTGGTTTTTGCACAAAAAAATAGTCTTAGTTTTATTTTCTATGTGTTACTAAAATCCTTTTTGTGATATTCGAACTGGAAAGGAGTTTAACTAATTCCATATGTGTTTTGACCGTTAAGAAAAACTCCGTATGTGAGTCAATAATACGTTTTTCGTTGTTTCCCAAAACTATACAAAAATGCACATATGGAATTTGGCAGGCGCAACGACGATATCTACCCTCCATAGTATTCTGAAAACATTTGACACATTAAAAGATTGATATATGTCAATGTATAGTATACTCTTTGACATTGACATTTCTTTTGACGGTTGGTAGTTGTCATTTGTCAAAGTTCAAACTGGCAGCGGTGAATTGGTGGGTGCTTAAGTATTGATTTTTTTATAAAATAGTTCAACGTTTATTGTTCCTGCTATATAACTGTTGAACTTTTAGCTAGGGAGTGAAACTAAGAAAAAGTCGGTTTAATAAGCCATGTAAACGGCCTACTAATTGTATAGTCATGTCCACAAATGGAAACGGCGGTACCTATGCACCCCTGAAGCAATTAGTGTCGGATTCAGATTCCGATGATGATCAAAAACTTCAGAATGCTGTTCACATCAAGGCCTCGGAGAGTAGCAACTTGGATTACAATAGCGGCTTACAGTCTTCCAAGAACTACAGTTTGAGTGACATGGACGAATACAATACAAATCTCAACACTATGGAGAGTACAATGGACAACGTCAGCTTTTTGCAGTCTGATGTTGCTAATAAAATGTCAGTCCCTCGTCGATGCGCCTTTATAGCTTCAATTTTTCTTTGCCTCTTCACTGTGGTTATATTTTTATGGGGCATACCCTGTTCAGACATTGGAAGTTGTGCTAATAATGAATGGCAGGACAAAAGCACTAGTTGGGAGCTACCATATGATGATATTGAGCTTTCTGGAGCTGTTCAAGTTGTTGATGGTGCCATTCCGAATACAAAGAATCTCATTTTTATATACAGAGGTAATCATATGAAAAATAATAAGAATAATAACGACAATGTTAATGGTGTAATACTTATTGTTGGTAATACCGGTAAAGTTGGTTGGTACACTCGGGAAACTAGAATACCTATGGAAATTAACTGCAATCTTCTTGATGTCAATAAAGACAAACAGAACGATTGTTTAGTTTCAGGCACTGAAGGATTACTTGCTGCTCTGAATCCTTTATCTGGTACTTATTATTGGTACATTCATAAACAAGGTATAATTTTCAGTAATATAATATCAATCGATTTTCCTATAATCATTAAAGATATGGATAAAGATAGCGTAAGTGACCTTGCGACTGTAGCCACTGTCTATCCGAGCTCAAACCATAATTCACTTCTGATCATATCTGGAGCAACAGGCAATATAATTGGAGATCCAATGACTATAAGTAATTGCCTTTCGGTAAAACTTCTTCCTGAAGCTGGCAACATCACCTATATTTGTAAAAATGGTTCATCTGAAGCAGTAAGACAAATAGTCTACCCAGAGTTGTCAAGAAAACTCTTGAAACTAGATCACTTTTCAAATGAAACCTCTCCATCATCATTTGCTTCTAAAAGAATAAATTTAAGCTTAAAGAAAAATATTGGTAACACTAAACAAACATTTACAAATGGACCTGGTAAATTGAGAGTGGAGAATTATGGAGAATGTCCAACTTCATGTAAAGTTAGTTTAAAGTTGTTGTTGGAACGTAATGGAACCACTAATGTCAGTTGGGAGTATACAGCCAACCATGTGTTCGCTATGAGGCCTAGCTCATTTGCATTCCCAAACTCCATACAAGGGTTTGTTCTAAAATTATGACAGTGGAACAGTGCACACATTGCAAAGGGTGCACTTAAAATAGATGAAATAAAATATAATGTGCAGAATTCTAGTCCAAAAAATGCATATGATATATTTTATTATCGGCCAAGTGTTAACATAGCATCAATATCGTCATTCATAAAGTATGATAATTTTGTAGCTCACGATATCTCAGAGAGAATAGTGTTAGTTGCGTTTGATAAACTCCAAACTTATATCCATGTCAATGTTAGTCAAACTGATATACTACAAATATGTGTCCGAGGTCAAGTTAATGCGAACACACCTTTGCCTACTTGCCAACCTGATTTAGAATACCAAGAAAGATCTTTGACTATAGCTGATTTAGATGGTGATAAATCTCATGAATTAATCTCATATTACAGTACATTTGTTGCTCCAGAATTGTATGGTAAGAAACCAGATTCATACGATAATTGGCACTTAACATCAACAGTTAGAGTCATTCGACTTGAAACTGAATTGCCAAAACTTTTTGTTGCTGAAAGCTAATTTTATATAGCTTAAGTGTGATACAAAATTTCTTCTAGTCATATTTAATCACAGACCAAATTATAACCATTTAGTAATAATCCCAATAGCCAACGAACTGAAGTTTTAAATCAATATACTCAAATTCGGCAGGTCTATTATAGTAATAAATGTGTGATATTTTAATTAGATTATAGAGGCTATGTTTTTTTTTATAATTAGTGTGTTAATGTAGACAATCTACTTAAATTCATTAAATATTTGATAGTTATTTATTGTCATTTAACATGAGTGTTCAAATTTCGAATATCAGTATGTGTTAAATAAAGAAATCTATACATAGTGTTGATAATATTAATATAATATTCAACTAATTTGTTAGTATGTCGTAGATTATGATACTAACATATATTGAAATAAATTAATTTTGTTGTCAAAAAATGTTAATGTATATCACAATCTTGGATGATTTATGTAATGATGTAAACTTTTATTAAAACCTTGATGTATTTCATAAATAAATCATGTATAGAATTGATTATAGAATGGTTTTTATAAATTAACACCTATTTTTATAGGGCAAACCGTCAGATAGCTTGATGGTAAGTGATCACCGCTGCCCATAGATATACACAATACCTACCAGAGGACTTGCAGGTGAGTAGCCAACCTTTATGCAATGTATAGACTCGTTGAAGTTGGTTCTACAGAGTGGTGGTGAGAGGCGGGAAATGTCTTAGAAAACTTGTAGTTGTGGACTTCCAGATATCGAGATGAATGCCAATAACATGTCACATGGGATTTCTTCAAATCTTAAGGGTATTTTAAATAAAATTCAGATTCTTAACAAAAATAAAAATTTATTCTCGCTTAATTAAAATAAGTTTCTGAATGATGGATCAACTATAGTGTACGCGCAAGTGCTAGTCTCCTCCTGCGGTATGTGAGCGGCAGGGCGGGGGATATTTACACACGTCAAGCTGATTCAGTGTGCCGTCGACCACCGCGACGGTTACACGACTTATTTGTTCGCGTCAGTTTTTTCCAAACATACATGAGTTAAATATCCTAAGATGGGTCCGCCAATACCACGACAAGTGAAAAATGTTATTTAGAAAATGAAATTCGAGTCTGCAAACATCGGAAATTACAAAATTTTCATCTTCACGGAAACCTGAATACTTACTGAGAAATGTTAATTTGTTTTTAAAACTGTTTTGTACCATTAATAATAAAATTTAATTAACACTTTTAACTGTGTATTTTGCTTAGCCCGGAAATAGAAAATATAATTCTATAATTTACCCGTAACATTAATTAAGACAGTTTCTAACATAGTTATCCGGAGATTTATCTGTTCTCATATATCTCGTGCGTGTCTTGAAAATACGCGCCCTCCCCCGTCTCACCGCTCACATACCGCAGGAGGGGACTAGCACTTCCGCGCGGACTATAATAAAATCTTACTTTGTGATTGATTGTCAAATGGTTGGTGGATTGATCACGGTCATTATATACATATCAATCACTCTTTCGAAAACCGAGAGTAAATCAGTCACTTTAATATTATCATAATTCATTCATCAGTTCCGTAACTGCATACTTACAAAGTAGGTTAGGGGGCGTCCATAAATTACGTGAGGTGTTTAAGGGGGGGAGGGGGTCGAGTCAAATCTCATCTAATCTTACGTTGGAGAGGGGGGGGGGGGGGCCTCGGCAAATATCACGCAATTTTTTTTTGATTGAAACAAAAAAAAACATATACTATTTTGGTCCATTTAATCCAGATTGTATACATGTAATTTTTTTTTTCTTTTTACAATAACAATCTAACGCGTTTACGTAAGAAACCCACATTTTGAAAAATCTCACGTGAGATTGGGGATGGGGGAGGGGGTTGAATAAAATCTCACGACATCTCACCAGGGGGCGAGGGAGGTACAGAAATTTTAAAAAAACACCTCACGTAATTTATGGACTCCCCCTAATTTATAAAACAATGACTATCAAATTGAATCTTATTACTATTTATGCCGATAAATAGGATTATGCTTACTTTAAACAGAACATATTTACCAGTACTGAGGCCTTTCCGCCATCTCTTAAAGGATTGCAGGAGTCCTTCACATTAGAGAAAGCAGTATACAATATGTCGTCACATTCTTATGTGCGCAATAATACTGTTTTAAGAGATTAATTAAACAATACTATTACCTTATATTAGTACTAAGCTACATTTGACAGTTTCAAAAGTGGCTTTTTAAACCCAGTTATGCGAAACATCGATTTGAAGACAACTGTCCTCTTAATAATTAAATTAATTTCTATTACATCACTCGTTTCCACACAGCCTGCTGTTACAAGTGGTATAAAGATTGTTACATACAACACATCGCACCTTGAAAACTAAATTCACACTATAAGAAAGAATGAAATTGTGAAATTCCGTTTAACACGCCGGGGCTGATTTTCACTAGTTTTGCTGTGAGGCGGTGCTCATATTAATGAAGCGCTTCATCTGGCGGCTCGCCCTATGAGACAGTGTAGTGCGAGCCACCGGTGGTACACGCCGCCCGATGAGACAGTCTAGTGCGAGCTACCGGTGGTACGCGCCGCCCGATTGGACAGTCTAGTGCGAGCCACCGGTGGTACGCGCCGGCGTGAACGAGTTAAGTTCTCGTAACGAGTATAAGTTCCTTATAACATGATGACACTTGCGCCATCTACCAGCATAAAGTTGACCTTTTGAAGACGAAAAGTAATCTCACAAGATGGCGTTGATAGTTAAAAATTGACAGTTATAGTGACGGTTGATTTTCAAAGTGCGATATTATGATTTCTTTTCATTGGAAAGACACTATAAAATATATTGAAGTATAAATTGTGCAACACAGGGCCAGCCCTCATCATCGTTTTATTTCAAAAATCAATAACAGTGATTAAAACTGGAGAATATAATTAATATTAGTAATAATATGTATCAGCGTGATTTATTTTATTATAATTTAGTCTCCACACTATCATTTTTATTAATAAGGTAGTGTTTTCGAAGTCTGTGCCAATTTATCAACCTCCAAGAAGATTCTATAAAATGTTTTTATAAAACTTGGCCCATGTAGGGATTAGTAGTTTTTTTATTAGTGCAATAATCTACTAACAATTTTTTATATCAATAGAAGTACCAAGAGCCTTTTAAAGTATCACATAAGGTTCTCTTACAACTATAACAAAACGTTCTTGGCACAAATCGATTGACTCAACAAGTCACATAAAAACGGACCATTTCTGACGATAATATTGTATTTTTTTAACGCAATCCTATGGATAGTTTTAATCCGGTCAGTCTTTTTAGACGATTTTTTTGTCAGATATCGTAAGATACAATTTTTAGTCTGGTTGTTTTTTACGTTAAATATCGACAGGGGAGTATAAGGTTCACTTGATGGAAGGTGGTACCTCAGCCACAGCCACATCAGTCAATGATGCCAAGTCGACCTACTTTTTACTTCGAGCATTCGGAAATCCATAGATTGAAACGGAAACGCGCATTGTGGGTGGTTCGTTACCCGGTCTAAATTTCGAAATTCCTCCCACCCGTTCAATGCCCGAAGTTACCAGACTTGGGAAGATATGTGTCATCCCGGTGGGATTCGAACCCATCGAATCGCACGGCTCGATAAAACGTTGTTTGTTTTTTACTTTGATACATCTTGTCACTAATGTGTAGTCGATTAAAATACCTTAGTCGGGCCAACGAAAGTTGAGACTTGAAAAGCGCGGTAGTTTTTTTTGTGATTATTATTATAAAGATTTTATGGCCTGGTAACGAGACCATTAAGCCAAGTCTCATTTTCGGGCACTAATTTTCACTTATTCATTTTATTCTGGAATAACAGAATTTATTATGCTTAAAAAAAAAAATATTAATTCAAAATATTTATTCTAATTTTATAGCTGTCAGTTTTTTTTTTAATTTGCCTCGCTTTTCCAATCTCAACTTTCATCAGCCAGTTTGCCCTTTGAATATTGAAAACCAATTGAGATTTCTAACCCGTAATTAATGTATATATATTTTCTTAACTTTATATTTAAATCTCTATGGAATCTAATGCTATCTCGTTCTAATCTATTGAAATTCATTCTAATAAGATACATCTAATATAAAGGTGAAAGATTTGTATTTATGAATTTTGTATTTTTGTATGTTATGAATAAACTCTAAAACTACTGAACCGATTTTAATAATTCTTTCACCAATAGAAAGCTACATTATTTATATAGGCTATATTTTGTGTATAGTACATCTACACCGTGTGAAGCCGGGGAGCGTTCCTAGTCTAATATAAACCGTCAGAAGTCAAAATATATATTCAAGATGGCCGACATTTGATCATATTCAAGATGGCCGACATTTGAGACGTAATTAGAGTAAATCGATTTGTGCAACGAACTTACTGTGGGATTCATTAGGGCACCACCACTTTCTGTTGGAGCCCCGCGTTGTCCTCAACTGTATATTCTCTGAGATCCACAACTTTGGAAGCGGCGAGGTGTTCCGCGATGCTCTGGCCTTTCTCATCGTATAATTCTACTGTTATCTCGTCGTAATCCGTTGCACTGTAACATGTTGGACATCATAAAGTGAGTTCACAGATAGGAGGAGAGCTGGCTAGTCTTCATCAGCCGGCCTATCAACTACGACAAAATGTTGCCGACCCGTTGCTCGTGTTTTAATCGATTATATCGTTATGTCACCTTTATTATACCGGTTAAACACCCATCGTAAATTTACCCGTATTCAATCCCTGGTTGTGACTTTCTTATTACCTATGTATTATTTGCTATTATCTTTTTGTGTATAGTACACCTACATTGCACCCGTGCGAAGCCGGGGCGCGTTGCTAGTTGTGTACTCACATAACGTGCGCGTCGAACATCCGATCCTGTATGAGGGCGGAGAGCGCGGATCGCGCGCGGCCTATGGCGGCCGACGCACTCGAGCGCATGCTCACGCCCGCCAGCGAGCACAGCACGGCTTGCGAAGGCAGCGCGCAGAACCGCGACTCCAGCCGCCGCACCGCGTCCTCCTTCACCCACACCATGTTGCCGTAGTCGACGTACATCACCTGGAGGAGCGACAACGGTCACTTTGGACCCAACAGGAACATGCATGATACCGTAGTCGACGTATACGACGACCAGCCGGCCAAAACAACAAACAAACATAGGAAACAGTAGCTCCCGATTTTTTTCTGTTCGAATTCATCACGTGGCAAATTTAAAATTAAGGGGTTAATAGTAAAAATATTGAAAAATCTAGTGGGCACGAAACCCTATCATGTTTTTAAATATTTAACGATATTGCACTAAATTCTATTACTTTACACATAAGAAGAACGATATACATTTAGTGTGATAATAATAATTACAAAGAAATCTATTATTTCGGTTACTTTTTAAAATAAGTTTAATAAAACCTAATTAAGAGGGCCCTTCCCGGTTCGACTATCGTCAACGCGAGCATGGTTGAAAAGCTTTTTGTTTCATGCAGCGCATACCTCTACCGCTAACGAGTGAGTGAGAACGCGATAACATTGAACGAAAAATAGTGTGTGGAAATTTCATAAAACTTGTTCTAGGAAATACGTGTTTTTCAGTAGTTTTTACAAGTTTATGAAATATTTTTTTGTAATTTAGAATCTCCATTATACAGTGCAACCTTAATATAACGTACCTCAATATAACGACTTCCTCGATTTAACAAATTCTTCGTAATCCCCTTGAATTGTCCATAAGAGTCAATATAAAATATACCTTTACATTGCGAACATTCTTTGCGTACAACCTCTTAATAACGAATTTTCAACTATCAATAAAAAGTATTCATACCTCTAATTAACGAATTTTGCCAACCCAAAACCTTTATATAAAGTTTCCACCAATAATATAACTCTTAATCTTATAATGTGATTCATGTCTCGGCATGTTTCGACACGCTTTTGTTTGTAAAGTAATCATTGTTGTTTTGATGGAAAGTAATGTAAACACCTCTGCTCGTCACTATTGTTAAAACTATTCTTTTACCTCTATATAACGAATTTTAGACCAATCTAACCTCAACATAACAAACCTCAGTTCAACGAATTACTTGATATTACGAATATTTTCTTGTTCCCCTCCGATTTGTTATATCGAGGTTGCACTGTATTTGCAAGGTTTCTATCATAACAAAATATTTACTTTCACAATTTATGAGTACATTATGAACGCCCAAAGTTCAGGTATTTTTTTTGCAAAAATGCTGATTTTTGGAGGCTTATACTGAATTTATTTCTGAAAATTTTGAGATTGTGTTTCGATAGAAACCTAGATATAGTGCACGAGATACCTATTAGTTCAAAAGTTTCAAAGAAAAAGTAACATCGCCATAATCACGTACGAGCTTTTGTATGGAAAGTAAGACGGGTTGGGCCCACTTAAAACTTGAAACTCAATTTTCTCAAAATGGCAACCATGTGGGTTGACACTGTATTGCTTAACAGCGTCCAAATATGCTCACCTCAACGTTTTGGTCAGGCCTACTTGAGGAGACAACCTTAGCGCGGTACCAATGTTCGTCCAGCGGGTACAGGGCCGCCACCAGCTCTCCCGGGGCGGGGACTATCTGCAATTTGTATATAAATCAAGGACTGAATAACCGATCGATATGGGCTACCTTTTTGAAACGGTACCCATATGAAATTTGTCATAACGATACCGATTCAATTCAATACCTTTATTTCGGTATGCTTTTAAAACGGTTTAAAAGGTTAAATATCGGTAGCGAAATTCCAAACGAAACGAAATTCCAAAGAAAACCTAAATCTATATGTTTAGGTTTCTCACTATCTACTCGTATAAACATTAAAATTTAAAACGTTCCATGCGTAAATAGTATATAAATAAGCGCGGGAAATCTCTTTCCTTATGTAACGATAATAAAAACGCGTTCAAACTCTGTCTCACTAATTCAAGTCGCAACTTGTCTGGGGCCACGATAGGTTCAAGGTTGGTCATTTAGGCAACCGAAATATAAAAGGGTTAAATAAAGGTACCATTTAAAAAGGTTGATATTTCGATATCGTATTTTATACCGGTATTATTCCGGTGAATTATAAAGGTTACGGTACCCCATTCAGTCCTTGATATAAATATTATAAAGAGGAAAGTTTTGTATGTTTGTAATGAAAAATCTCAAAAACGACTGGACCGATTTCAAAAATTCTTTCACCAATAGAAAGCTACATTATCAGGGAGTAACATTTCTTGTGTATAGTATATCTAAATTTCACCCGTGTGAAGCCGGGGCATTGCTAGTAAATATTATAAAGAGGAAAGTTTTGTATGTTTGTTATGAATAAACTCTAAAACTGAGAATAGACCGATTTAAAAAAATTCTTGGTAACAATCAAAGTAATAGAATTTAGTACATTATTATTGAATATTCTAAACCAGGGACTGAAACCGGTTAATTTTTATTTTCTAAAATACGTGTCTGACTGAGATACCATGATATTAGTTTTAAAGAGTAATACACACTAAACTTACCGTGCAGTAATTTTTTTCAGTAAATGTAAATAAAAACGAAAGAATATTAACAAAAACCTTTATTATAATGGTAAAACTCCCATAGTAAATTAACCGGTATTCAGTCCTTGTTCTAAAAATGTTAGAGCATTAGAATAATACATAATTATAATATAGTAATTATAATATAGACTTTTTCTCACCCTCATAGTCAGTTGCATCGAGAAATCATTTGTTTGGAAAAACAATTAGTTTATTAAGCCCAACTCACACTAAGACAGGTTTAGGTTATTTTTTTTAAATAGACATATTGTTTTCTTAATTACCTCCAGGGGCTTGTATGCTATTTTGGTGGCCGGACTGTTCATATCACGCACCAAGCTTGCCAAAGTGGTCGGAGGGAGAACAACACCGAAGGATGGTAGTGGTTCTGAAATGTTTTTTTTTGTCATATATCGACAGACGAGCATGAGGTTCACTTGATGGTAGGTGATACCTCAGCCACAGAACATCAGTCAATAATGCGCTGTCGACCTAATTTTTACTTCGAGCATTCGGAATTCCATAGACTGAAACCGAAACGCGCAATGTGCACTTCACGGTTTTTCCATCTATGAACGGTGGTTCGTTATCCGGTCGGAATTTAGATATTCCTCCCACCCGATCAATGCCCGAAGTTCCCAGACGAGGGGAAAACATGCTTACAGAATGCCAAAATTCGATTTTTGATTAGATCAAAAAACTGGAGGGTCATCGTATGGAGAACTATATAGAGAAGATGCAAAAAAAAAATTGATAGCGATCGGATCATTTGTCTCCGAAATTCGAAAAATGCTGTTTCGAGAAAAACGCGTTTAAAGATAAAATGATTGTTTTCACCGTTATAAATAGATTAAAATCATACTTTTTGCATCTTCTCTATATAATTCTAACCCTCCAGTTTTTTGATCTAATCAAAAATCTAATTTTGGCAGGCCAAAAACGACCATAATTTTGGGTGAAAATTAACTTTTTTTTTCAACATGCCGTCATTTTGACAATTTTTGATTTTTTTATTAACCCGAGGGTCATCGTACAGACAATATGTTTTAGTTTAACGAGAATTTAGGTTTATTGTGTATTTTTTTAGGTTTTATCAACAGAGAAGTCTGCAATCATGGCAGCAGTGGAGGTACTTTTTTTTTGGCGCCGCCGGAGATCGCTTGTCATTTCAAAAATATTTAATAATTTCTTTCAAAATTTTTTTTGTGTATACCCTCGAAATTTTAAAACGATTGATTGACTAGTTTTTTTTTTATCCCAAAAAATGCCTTTTTTTACGCTGTCACACTAGGTGTGCCCCTTAATGATGAGATAGAGACGTCAAGCCTGTCTTGAATTTTATTGAATTAAAGGCGAGACAGTAGAATAAAAACATTGTTTCAAATTAATTTTTTTTTTTATTTTTATAACAGAGCGGACAACCGAGCAGGTGGGTTACCTGATGGTAAGTAATCACCACCGCCCATAGACATCCGCGACTTAAAAGTCTCAGATGCGTTGTCGGCCTTTCAAGAATTTATAGGCTCGCTTTTTAAAACCAACGAGGTCGTAGTCGGATGGAAATACAGAGGGTGGTAATTCATTCCATAGCTTGGTAGTGCGTGGAATAAAGTTGCGCGTGAACCTTAGCGTGCTTGACTTCCATTCATCGAGGTGATGTGGGTGAAAGGACTGTTTTTGACGTGTGGTGCGATGATGGAAGTCGGCAGCTGGGATGATATCGAATAATTCGCTAGAACACTCCCCGTTGTAAATTCGGTAGAATACGCTCAGGGATGAGACGTCTCTCCTAAGATTAATTATAAATTACAATAATAACAACACAATATTTGGGGCTTAAATGGGCAAAATTTGTAACTTGGACTCCGCTGGTTGATTATTTATTTTTATAGTATATGGGGCAAACGGGCAGGCGGCTCACGTGATGGTAAGTGATCACCGCCACCCATAGAGGACACCAGAGGACTTGCAGGTGCGTTGCCGGCCTTTAAGAAAGATTATGCTTAGCAAATACGGTTTTCAATATAAAAACTATCTGATCAACTTATAATTCTCGTAGCGATAGTGATGTGTAGGTTAATAAATACGAAAATGAAACACCGAAGTATTGTCTATGGGCGTGTGATCACCGACCATCACGTGAGCGACCTGCCCAATACTATAAATACCTCAAACCCAGGCTGAAAATCAGCGCTGTATGGTTTTGGCACCCACGCCCGCAGCAAAAGCTGAGCCTGGACCAATTGAGTCACATAGAATCAAAGGCGGCTATCTGACATTTTTGGTCCGGAAATCTACCAAAATAAAATAAGTTTTTGTCGTTTAGACTGTTATGTTTTTTTTATATATTTGGTTTTATCTTTAATTGTTAATATTCATAGATACCTTAAACATGCAATGTTACCTAATACAAAAATAAAGGAGAAAAACGTTTTCTTTTTTAAATTTCTAACAATCAGCCATAAGTCAGATAGCCGCCTTTGATCCTATACGACTCAATTGCTCACCAAATGTAAAGTTGTCTAAATATTTGTTTTCTTTTTATTTATTTTTATTGTGTTGTGTGTGCAATAAATGATTTTTATTATTTTTATTATAAAAAAAACATACCCGGTTGTTTTTCTGTTACAAAGTTCACGTAGAAGCGGTCAAAGTGCGGCACGTGTGTGACGAGTACTCGGAGCCAGGTGCTGGGCGCGGGGAGCGGCAGAGACCTCAACTTGCCCGGGACAGACACGCGGTCCAACGTCCAACCGTCTGCAAAAAAAAGGAATCTATATAAATAAAAATAAAATGCCGCATGTATGTACTCGCATCAATTGAGAAGGGCTGGACCGATTGAGCTAAATTTTTTTTTGTTGTCTTCAGAATTTTTAGGAGAAGGTTTGTATCTTCGATCAACAATACACTAGATATCGGGTCGACGCAAAAAATCCGTGCCGGTAAATATCGGCTCACTTGAAATGTGAGAGGCTATTTTATTTAGTTAGCTTCAAGCACCGCCAACGTTAACACGTCTCACAGTGACGCAATGTGTCTTCAAAAGTTGCAAAAAAATGCCCGAAAAAATAATGTGATGGACGGAGTCTTACTTTCGGTAATACATATAAAATAAAATATATTTTAAGCTTTAAAACTAACAAATAATTCAAAATTTGAACAAAATTATCTGTATTAAACCAACGCTACAAATGTTTGGTTAAGATTGACCAACACATGCGCAAACTTTTGTGTAACAGAACAGTGGATGCATGGAGTAGATTTGTACTGGAATAATCCTTACTATCCTTACTTCTTTACTAATATTATAAATGCGAAAGTGAGGTTTTTGTTTGTTACGCTTTCACGCTAAAACGGAGAAGAAAAGATTCCAATCTGTATATTCGGAAATTTTTGCGGATATTATTTAACATACGTACATACATACAATTACTATTAATAAAAAATATTATATTGTTGTTTATCAAATATATTATAGATTACGCTTTGTGTTGATATATTATTTTATACCCCATTAGATAAATAATAATTTACAACTACCAAGTTCCAATTAGAAGCATTTAATATGTATTTTTTATTGACGTTCATAAGTGTACATTGTGTTACCTAAATTAATATGTAAATTATTTTTGAATTGAATTGAATTAAATATGGCAACTTTGTGACATTTCAAATATCAGACAACTGTCATCTTTCTGTCTCCCCGCGACCACGATTGCTGAAAAGCATCCGAAACGTCGGGATAAATAATTTAAACAATATAAATAATAAATCGCGTATTAATCCGGTATACAGTATTTTATTTAAATGTGTGATACTCGCGTTAATAAAAGAATATTAACTTAGAAAATCATATTTCGACTTCACTCTTTTCTTTGTTCCCATTGAGCAGTGTCATTTTTCAAAATTTGACAAGAGGCGTGTCTTAAATAATCGGGATACTTTTTTCGTGAATTTTGTATGCGACCTGAAGTCTATTTAATACTATGTCAATGACAGCAACCAAATAATTTAAACAATATAAATAATAAATCGCGTTTTAATCCGGTATACAGTATTTTATTTAAATGTGTGATACTCGCGTTAATAAAAGACAATATTAAACGTTTTTTTTTAAATATGTACTCCAGCTCAAAAAGGTACTCCAACTCAGGAAGCCATTGGTATCAAAATTTACATTTTTATCATTTTGTGGGTTGACATGCTGTATTGCTTAACAGCGTCCATTTATAGATTGTATTATTTGTTATTAATTTAATTGGACGTATGTCCGTTTTAATAAAATAAATAAATGATAGTTCGGATAATTGTATATACCTGGGTGTTTGACGATATGTTTTTTTGTGCACCGCGCACCTTTGAAACAAGTTTTATCCGGACTTCCCTTGTAATGTTTGCATATATCCGCCTCATCCCGGTTGTGGTAGCCCTGAAAATAACTTCAACATAAATAATAGTTTATTTAGATGTATGAATGCATATTTGACGGGCTCGTTGGCGCGTTCGGTAGAACACCAGCCGTGCGCATCGATAGGTCGTGGGTTCGAATCCCACCGGGTCTGGTAAATTCAACAGAAATTCCAACTGGGTAACGAACCATTGGATGGAAAAACAACCAACAATTTCATAGATGGAAAAGCCGTGAAGTGCACATTGCGCGTTAAGGTTTCAGTCTATAGATTTCCGAATGTTCGAAGTAAAAATTAGGTCGACAGCGCATCACTGACTGATGTTCTATGGCTGAGGTATCATCTACCATCAAGTGAACCTCATGTTCGTCTGTCGATATCTGACATAAAAAAAAAAGATAAATTACGATGTATGAATGCATGAAAATTCTTTCAATGTACATCCAAAAAATATTCTTAGAAATAATTAAAATCTAGGTACAGTCAACGGCAGAAGTAGGACATTTTAAATTTTCCTTATTTTTAGATAGATAGATATCAACTTTATTTGCCACCTTAAACCCATAAAACAAACAAAACTAACAAAAAAATACAATTAAATTATTTTTGTCCGGTTCTTCTTAGTAGCAAAATATTTCCCAACCGAATAGTGTTAGGAATTATTGACGTTTCAAAAGTTTACGACTTCTAAATAAAAAGTTTGCAGTCTCATGTCCTTGGTAGGAACATATTATTGAAGACTACGGATCACTTTTAATTTCACTATTAAAATTCCGCTAAATAAATTTATTCCACACTGATGATGATGCTATCATCATCATCGCTGTGGGAAGTGCCTATGTTCTGATCATACCTTACAGGTAATTAATCCGAATGCTCGAAGTAAAAGTAGGTCGACAGCGCATCATTGACTGATGTTCTGTGGCTGAGGGGCCTACCATCAAGTGAACCTCATGCTCGTCTATCGATATCTAACATAAAAAAGAAGGGATCTGAAATAACAAATAGTTAAATAATCATTTATTTTTTATTGTTAAAACACTTATGTCAGGATAGTATTGAAATAAAATATCGTCGTTGCGCCTGCCAAATTCCATATGTGCATTTTTTTGATTTTTGGTTTTTGCACAAAAAAATAATCTTCGTTTTATTATCTATGTGTTACTAAAATCCTTTTTGTGATATTCGAACTGGAAAGGAGTTTAACTAATTCCATATATTGTGTTTTGACCGTTAAGAAAAACTCCGTATGTGAGTCAATAATACGTTTTTCGTTGTTTCCCAAAACTATACAAAAATGCACATATGGAATTTGGCAGGCGCAACGACGATATATAAAATAAATATTTGTAACAAAAAAATGTATAAATAAAATCTTAGCGAGTGCATTTGATTTGATGCTGCCCGACCGCTTGAAGGTTAAATTTTGTCGATTCGCGTTTATAAATTTAAAATGACTTTTGTAGCTGACTGTACTTATCGGAAGCTAATTACCGTAACAGCTACAACCGGGTCTTCGTACTCAGGACACTGCGTGATGTCGAAATTCTGCTCCTCCAGCTCAGGGAAACCCTTTGTGGGTGTCGTGGAGTCTTTCGTACTATTCCTGTCTACTGTAATTTTATAAATATATTTTATTGTTAGATTAAAATAACTTTACGTCAAGTCATTCATCAACAATATCCTTTTAAGTTTTATACCTGTGCCAGATTTTATAAAATACGAATTATGTATGGAAGAGTTTCCATACATAATTCGTATTTTATAGTAACTAAAAATTTAAAGATATTTAAAAACTTAAAAATTTTAAATTTAAATTACAGAAGAAGTGTTGTGTTTATGTGATATGATTGTGATACATATGTGTATATGTATGTGTGTGTGTATTTATGTGGGTTTATGTGCAATGTTGAAGTGGATTATTATTATAAAAATACGAATTAAAATTAAATAATTTTAGAACTAATAGATAGTTTTTACTTACTTTTAGTTGCCAGTCCTGCAGCAACAACCAGATCATTAATTTTCTCTGACGTTGGCAACACCACGTACACACCAAGCGATTCCGATGTACTGTGGAAATTATCATACTTTAAGCAATGCGAAGCTGGGTGGAAATATTTTAATCAATTCCATTGTAAATTGAAAACTATACTTCTATACTAATATTATAAAGAGGAAAGATTTGTATTTTTGTATGTTACGAATAAACTCAAAAACTACAGAACCGATTTTAAATTTTTTTTCACCAACAGAAAGCTACATTATCAGCGAGTAACATAGGCTATATTTTTATCTCTTTTTTTTGTACATATCTGTACATTGCACCCGTGCGAAGCCAGGTCGCTAGTCATTTATAAAATTACGTTCTTAATGTTGTATATAATTATATATACTAGTATATTATTAGATTTTACATTCCTAAACAGGATACTAATGGCTTCGATGATTCTCGAACGTATTTATTGTATCTACATTGCACCCGTATGAAGCCGGGGCGCGGTGCTAGTATTATACAAAAGATTTGTTTGTTTCTTACGATTTAACTCAAAAACTACTGGACTGATTTTAAAAATTCTTTCACCAATAGAAAGCTACATTATCAGCGAGTAACATCGGTTATTTTGTTGTGTACATATACATTGCACCCGTGCGATGCCAGAGCGGATGGCTAGTTAATATGACAACACTGGGCTGCCTTCAGATTTCAGACCAACTCAATAAATATCTAAATTAATAAAGAGGGAGGAATATCTAAATTCCGACCGGGTAACGAACCACCGTTCATAGATGGAAAAACCGTGAAGTGCATATTGCACGTTTCGGTTTCAGTCTATGGATTTCCGAATGCTCGAAGTAAAAATTAGGTCGACAGCGCATCGTTGACTGATGTTCTGTGGCTGAGGTATCACCTACCATCAAGTGAACCTCATGCTCGTCTGTCGACATCTGACATAAAAAAATAAAAAATAAATATTTACCCGACTGTATCACATATAAACTTTTCTAGGTTATATTGGCAAAAAATATCGTTTGCTTACTTATCATCAACTATAATACTGCAATTCTTAGCAATATGCTGCAAAATTAACTGCTCTTGCATTTTCAATATGTCCTTGTCCGAATAGCCGAGTAGATCTACCTGCAAGAACCAATAGTATCTTTAATTGAAGTATTTTTAATATTAGTACCTCGATCAGATCGGGGACGTTCTGCAAAAGGGCCAGATCAAAAGTACTCGTAACCGTCGAGTGTCTATGAAAGCATTGATGAAAGTAGAAGAAGCGAAAGTGGTATGTAAGGATCGGAGCATATGGAATTCCGTGATCTCTGCCTACCCCGATGGGAAAGAGGCGTGATGTATATGTATGTATGTATGTATTTTTAATATCATTTTAATTCCAGTGCCCCAAGATACAGGGTTTGCCTAGTTTGGGGCTCACTGTTTATTCAACTAAGCTCTTAAGCATTATGTAAATTGTAAATAGTAATTGTTTTTTTTTTCTTTACTTTTTAGTTAATTGTATGAAAATTTTAATATTATAATTTGTTTGGTCCAATTTTTTTTCTAAATTGTGTAACTAGTATTAGTGTAATTGCCATGTCAAGTCTTTATTGTAATTTTGTAACCTTAAATTAAATAAATAAATAAAAAATAAATCATGTACGTATTTATGTATCATTACTCTTCTTCCTCCTGGCCTGTTCCCTTTTTTTATTTGCGGTCGGCGCAGTATGTTCCCTTTTTCCATTCTCTCCTTTCACTCGCCATATCATCAGTCACACCTTTCAAATACATATCATTCTTCACACAGTCAATCCAAGTTTTTTTTGAAAAAAACTAATTTAAATCTAGATTTCGCACATAATTTCATCATGATCGTAAAACAACGACGGTTCTGATTTTTTACGATTTTAATTTTATTATATAAAAATCTTTAAAAAAGTGTCAATTCTCAACAGAACAAAAAAAAATTGGAGTTTGATAAAAACAATCAAGTTACTGCCTAGAATAACAGCGGTTTTGCTTTTTCAACGCAGTACAAAAACGCGTATTATACCTTCATTGTACTACGTCGTCCCCTCGGCCTCCCCTCACGGTAATCAGTATAAAGTTAATATTAAAAAGCCACCAAACATAATATTGCCGAGTTTGAACCCGAATAGATTAGCCGTGTTTTAATTATGCACAAAAATCGCTCTCCTGTAAAGTAGCCGTTTTGCAGATCCGCCGTTGTTCTACGATCACGACCATTTGACCCTCGTCAAGGCAACTCGTGTCCGTTTAATGGACAATAATTTTCAAGGTTCAACATACCCCAGCTAGATGGCAGCAGCGGGCGAAAGGTGGTCGTTCACAGAAAGCAGGCTGGAGCGGCTGAAGGGCACACGTTGGAGCGAACCTGGTCTCACCCACATCCACTGAGTAAACCTCAGCCATACTCATGTCATCCTGGTAACAAGGTTTTGCAATATTTAACAAAATGGCGGATTACGAAGATTATATTTCCGATTTTTGTTTTCTGATGCCATCTTGTGTAAAATACCGTAACGAATACGATGGAATCACTCGTATCTACTAATTGTCTTTAGTTTTTTTGGTATTTACAAAAAATAAAACTACGATGTACACGGAATGTTTGACCTGTTTGTAGTTTTTTCCTCCTCCTGTAAAGTTTGACCAAATGGAGATACTAAGTTTGATAATTAAGCCGACGATATGGATAATATTTTATGTAATTAAGTGAACAACAAGAGTGTTTTTATGAAGAATTGCTGATGAGCCTCACTTGATTTTAGATAAAACTTCTGCCACGAAACAATAATAATCAATGATGCGCTGTTAGGGCATTTGGAAACAGAACGCATTAATCAAATTTTTAATACTCTTTGTCTGTCTGTTTGTTTGTTCACGCTAAATCTCCGAAACTACTCAACTGGTTCTAAAAGTTAATTAACAAGTTCATGGCCAGCGAAATCGAAAGATATACTCTCCAAATCCCAGCAGTTTTTTGTGTAAAAACAGATTTATAAAATTCAGAACCCGAAATAATTTGTATGGGGAACAGTCCAAATATTAGACTATGACCCGTTACAAATAATCTATGTTTTAACGAAATTAAATGTAGGAAAGATTTAACCTTTTTTTTTAAAACATAAAACCTAATAAAGAGGTAACCAGCTAGTTAATAAATATTTCGATTATTTAATAAGGCCATCATCCATTTTTGATATTAAACACTTACATCAGAGAGTTTAATGAAGAACGCTCTGTAGTAGCTGTCACTTTCTTCTTCATATAACGCGCAATATGTCAGCGACATCACTTGATCCAGATTTAACTCAACTTTATGCTCTTGGTAGTAATTCGTCATTGACACGGTTAAGCTACAACATAGAATGAAACGAGGAGTTTTAATAAACCCTTTATAAAGCAGAGAATACTGGAAGTGATAGGAAAACGAAAAGGTGTGTTAATAAAGATATTTTTAAGATTCTTTTCAACTCGGAAAATCACTGAAAAATGTTGATGTCACGTAAACTGCCTCTACCTTAAAAAGGGTTAAGAGGTCCTTTGGTAGTTTACTGGGCTAAAGTCGGTCTGAAAACCTTTGTAGAGGAAGGGAGGTGAGCTCTTCCTCCAACCTAAGGGAGGATCCTCGACTAATCGAACCACCGACTGGCCGGCCTTAAGGCCCCAATGGTTGATGTCGAATGTTGTATATATAGTATATACTCAAGCTCCGAAACATATAGCGCGATTCAGGATTAGATGTCTTCGTATTGTTTCTTGTAGCGGATTATAGATGTCGCTACACCTTTACAGCATATGTGTCAACTATAAGTATTAGTCACAAAGTGAGAATTCAAATAGGACTTAAAAGGTATAAAAAGAACATGTGAGTCGTATAGAATCAAAGGCGGCTATCTGACTTATGGCTGATTGTTAGCAATTTAAAAAAGAAAACGTTTTTCTCCTTTATTTTTGTATTAGGTATCATTCATTGCATGTTTAAGGTATCTATTAATATTAACAATTAAAGATAAAACCAAATATATAAAGAATATAACAGTTTAAACGACAGGAACTTATTTTATTTTGGTAGATTGCCGGACCAAAAATGTTAGATAGCCGCCTTTGATTCTATACGACTCATGTGTTATCCCATATGATTTGATGATGAACAGTGGTTAAGTACTTATATGAGACACTGTTATAGTGGTTATATGGAACGCTTTTAATTACTTGTATGGGACACTTTTACACTGTTTAAGTATTTATATGGGGCAATTAATTTTTTTTTTTGTAAGTGTACAATTGTAGACTTCCAGCCATGGATGTGATGTGAAAGAAATTTTGAATTTTGTTGTCAATATTACTACGGTAATCTATTGAGGGTCATCAGTTAGATGAAGATAGGAAATAAAGAACTTTTATCTAGTTTTTTTTTTTCATAATAAAAATAAAAATATTTATGTGCGAACTGAAATAAACTAATCCAAATAATAAATTGAACTCACTCAAAAGCATCGTCAATGTCGTCAGTTGTCACCCAAAAAGACAAGCCATCTACATGAAGGATGACAGCGGGATATTCCTTGTCGAGTTGCAACACTGTCTGAGCAGGCAGGTTGCAGTTCTTTATGACTTCCATCACTGAATCTTGCAATAGAAAGGAGTCGTTTCAAGCTAAATACAGCTCAAAGATATTTTTTTTTATAGAATATGGGCAAAAGACAGGTAGCTTATCTGATGGTAAGTGATCACCGGGTTGATTGAGGGTTTGCAGGTGTGTTTCCGACCTTTAAGGAAGGGGTTGAAGGTTTATCAATTGAAGTCATGAGTGGATGAAGGAGCTATGTAACATTTTTTAGAACTCCTACTTTTTACGTTGAGTGAAGGTGTTGTGTATAATTATTTTATTTGTCAAATTTAGTTATTATAGAAACAATCAAGAAAGTTAATAATTGTCTAAAAAATATGCATCATTACTGTTTTGACGATTTTCTCGATCATTTACAAATTGTATCAGGCCTCCTTCATCCACTCATGTCTTCAATTAATTATCTTAATAGCATACCTCATTTTTGACAAAATGTATTAAAAAATTATGACAGTATAAACATAAAACACATTTAAATCCTATAAAAGGTATATTAGATTCTTTGAACTCGTAACCGACGAGTGTGTATGAAAGCATTGATGAAAGTAGAAGAAGCGAAAGTGGTAAGGATCGGAGCATATGGAATTCCGTGATCTCTGCCTACCCCAATGGGAAAGAGTTGTGATGTATGTACATATATGAAAGGGATTAATTATATTAAAATGTACCTTCAAGCTTTATATTGTTCATGTCTTCAGTAAGTTTACCCTGAACCTCTAATTCAGAATTATCAAACTTTACAGGAACACTCTCCGATGAACATGATGTGCTTGAAAATGCAATCAAAAGCTGGTCTTCCTTAGGTATACTTTTCTTTTTTGGTTTCTCAACAGGACACTGATTAAAACAGGCTTTAGATGTGGACGGCATGGGTTCAGTCAATGTATCCATAATATTGAAGGTGGTAGGATTAGGTTGAAATCTTTTAGTTGTATCCAAGACTGGTGTTAGGTCATTAGTGCTTGTTTCTTCTAGAAAATGAATAAATTACTGTATTGTTTTGATAGGCTTGATAGGTAGCGTGATAGGTAGTACTTCTTCCTTGTGATCCAATGGGTCGCGGATTAGAATCAAGCCAGGATAACATTTTTTTTTATGTCAGATATTGACAGACGAGAATGAAGTTCACTTAATGGTAGGTGATACCTCGGCCACAGAACATCAGTCAGTGATGCGCTGTCGACCTAATTTTTATTTCGAGCAGTCGGAAATCCATAGACTGAAACAGAAACGCGCAATATACACTTCACGGTTTTTCCATCTATGAACGGTGGTTTGTTACCCGGTCGGAATTTAGATATTCCTCCCACCCGATCAATGTCCGAAGTTACCAGACGTGGGGAAAACATGCCCACAGAAAATTATAAACATGTGATCCCGGTGGGATTCCAACCCACGACCTATCGATGCGTACGGCAGGTGTTCTACCGAACGCGCCAACGAGCTCGTCTAACATGTTTATTACTGTTGATTTGGGTATTAAATGTGTAGGAGAAAAATCATAAATTTTGATTGGGTAACAAATCGCAGTTCATATATGGAAAAAGTATAAAGTCCATATTATTATGTTTTGAACAGATGAATTCGGTCACTTGGAATTAAATGTTTTAAGTAAAAATAAATTGACAGCTATTTTCAGGTGGCAGATATGTCTTGCAGACCAATAAGTCACAGGTTCATCTTCCAAGTCTCTGAAGAGCTTAGTAAGTAAGTTAATACTTTATTGTACACAAAATAACAATATAAAATCAACATTAGAGTGTACAGAAGGCGGTCTTATAGCTAAGACAGCTATTTCTTCCAGACAACCTGAGATGGAGGAAATACATAAAAAAATCATGGCGGTGCAGAACAATTAAATTATTACAAATTTAAAATAAGTTTGTATGTCAAAAAATATTAACAACCACAACTAAAAATAAAACTAAACTTACCTAGTCTTCCAAGTGCAAGGTTAAAATCAGTTATAAGATATGTATATTCATCCAATTGCTTCATACAATTTAAGAAGCGTTCCTTTAACTCAGATGGTTCACAATTTAGTTGCTGAACAAAGCCTTGAGCCTAGAATCAAATATAAATTTGTCATATCATTAACTATAATTGTATTTATTGATTTTGGTGTAATTGTTAGCATTTCAATATATCATAGCATTAGAATCTAGTTTCGAGACTTGTCAAACCATTTTTTCTCTATAGAATTTTGAAATATTGACAGTTCTCAGGAATAGATTACGACTTGAGTAACGTCTTGGAATACGGGCCTAAGATGTCTGCGTCATGGATGTCCATGAGCAGTGATGATTACTTATCATCAGGTTACCTACTTGTTTGGTTATCCTCTCTGTAATAAAAAAAAGAATATAGATAAATGTGACAAAATACACACAAAAAAATATGAAGTTATAGGTAATGTAAATTACAAAACATGAAAGTAATGATGAACATTAATATTAAATTACTATATTTAAAGCATATACCTATTTACTCTGTCTGTGCGACATTTGCAACAAAGGGCAAAAAAATTAAAAGAAAAATGCTTTCTTTTAAGTTTTAAATTAATAAAAATACAGTGGAATTCATTAATAATGACCTCGGTTGTAACGACTTTTTGGTTAAAGCTACCTCAAACTTACGTCCCTTGAATTTAAAGCATACTTTCGTAAGAAATTCATTCGGTAATAACGAATTTAGCTATAGCGTCAATTTCGTGAATAGCGACTAGTTTTTATGAACCATTTATGACAGATTCCTAGAAATCCCTTGCGGATATTGTGACTGATTCGGCAAAGGCACAAAGACTCATTCATAAAGCTATTAAGCTTTCTTATCCTTTGTTCACATTCACAGATGGTAAAACTAATGTTTTGTTTTACATTAGCATGTGTACGAAGACAAACTTATGAATCAGTTACATAGCAATTTCCAGTGAGTGAACAGTTTCTTAAAAATGTCTCAAAAACTACTGTTTGTTTGGTGAAGGCCAAAATAATTTAGATGTAGAAGGAATTATGAAAATGGAATACACCTCACAGCGTGCACAAAAAACTTAATTCTCAATAAAACCCGTGTATAACAATTAAATAAATGATAAGGAATTAATTAATTATGTACATGACTTTTTATTATTGCGGATATAGAGGCCTCCGGATGTAGCGATCATTATAACTGAAATTTACTGTACATATTAAATAAAAAACTTAATAAATCAGCATTTTAATGAAACAAATAAGATCTCAAATGAGAGGGACTTTTATGGGAGAAGATGGATGTTCATAAGACTCAGAGGAATGTTTTGAAAATAAATTTCATTGACACTGTTGATGCTCTTCATCACAATACTATGATTACAACATAACATTTGTAAACGCAAATTTACAGCGCTTTCATATAAAATAAATGTTCTTAGGCATACTTTAGCAGTGAATAATTTTAATTTTTTAGCGACGTGCATTCGTAAATCGGGAAGATAAATTAAAGGCAAGGATTGGCTTTATTAAAGGCTTTTTCCTCGTATTATAATATATACAAAGATGAGCGCGGTAAAATGTTAATGCTAATTACAGTATTAATGTTACCTGATCTTTTAATTTGTTAATATCACTTATGGCGTGATCACATTTTTCGAGGAACACCTGTATTCTTGCCTCCATTTCATGTCGCCTGTGTATGGCTAAAGTAGCCAAGTCAACGAAACTCCTAAAAATTAATAGTCAGCGTAAAATAAAAGTAGCGCATTTACAAAATACAAAGAATTTTAGGTATACTTACATCGTTAGACTTTCAAATCCTCGTGGTCTACTCTTCTGTCTTACACTACTCTTACAGGCTATATAAAACTATATAAACTATCTAGTGAATTAAACTCACTTATGTGAATAAATTTTGAAGGTAATTTTATTTCTTTCTGGTAAAAGTTTTTGTATATGGATGGACTTTCCAAACATTTAGAAAATTTGAACCTACCATCAATATTCAATATACAAAACTTTCAAACACATGTCAGTTGTCACATATTATGACATATGTCAACTGTCAACACTCGAATAACAATATTTTTTTCTGTTCTGAGCAGCAAGCAGTAGAAGCTTAGCTGTTTATTTGTTTTTATTCTTTTCTTAACTCTGATTGATTCAATAATTAGTATCTACAACATGCTATTCTATTCTAAAATATTAGATTTTAAAATCAATGCAACGCCCTTTACACGTCATTTGTTGCTATTGCCCAACAGGTGTCGTGGTAATATAAATAAATGATAAACATCCAAACGTTTACTATGGATATTCTATTTGATAAAAGGTGGCATTAATTGTCACCATTCGTGATGAGGTCTTTGTTGTAGACTTTATTTTTGTTGTAGAGACAAACAAGCATAATGAATACACTTTAAAATATATATTAATGTATACACTATATATTAAAGAATGATATGATAGAAATCCATATTAAGCAGCTCTGCACAATAATAATATAGTGATATTTAATAAAACCTTAATTTACTTTTCATTTCGGTATTATTTGTAAATAAACTATTCATAACATAATGAAAACCCAACACCTCAAACCTGAGCAAATGGCATGTAATAAATTCGTATAGTCTGTTCCTCCTCAGTAATTGGCGCCATAATTGGATTTCGAGGCCTGAGTTTGAGTAACCAATTACTGGAAAAGGGAGAGACATAAGTTACGATTTCGAAGTGTAGGATACCAGTAAAATAATAATTACCAGTTAAGTAACTCTTACTATATAGGTACTTATTAGATATGGTAATAGTAAAAGTTGTAGTTACTGAAAATTCAATTTTTCATTTATTACAAAAGTGTTCGATGGGTTTTATGGTTGTTTAAATTTGTTAGTCTGAATTAACCTTTCTCACCAACACCAATCAATTTGTATCGAATGTCCAGAGGAAATAATGCAAATAACACACAGGCAGCAATTTGAAGATCTCACGAGCGCGCGAAATGGAGATATTAACGTAATTTACCAGCCTAACTACCGATAGCTAGTAAACTATAACTTGTATCAATAAAAGCTATTACCATCGATCAAGCTAAGTATCTGTCCCGGGGTATTACGGCAAATTAAGTTAAATGTAGTGGGTATCCCGTTTTGTGAACACAGTTACTTGCGGGCAGTTGGCGTTCGATGGAATGTTCTAAATCTTTAGACAAATCACTTGTCTTGCATTATTTATTATTTATTTATATTTATTATTTTATTAACACTTTATTGCACTAAAGAACAGAAATAATACAGAGGATATACACATTTACATACATTGGAGCACAATTGGCGGCCTTATCGCTAAGCAGTGATTTCTTCCAGGCAACCATATGGTACAAGCGATAAATTGTAATAAGAAATGGGTAGTGCAAGAATGAAAGGAAATACGTTGCTTATATACATAGATATCATAAATACATATACATATATTACATTCAGAAATTATAACAATTATTCAAATATTTAAATTAGAAGACATTAACTTAGAAGAAAAATAATTTGAAAGCATATTCTTGAAAATATTCAGTGAATTGGCTTTTTTTACAGAAAGCGGCAAAGTATTCCATAACTTAATGGCCTGGATCGTAAAAGATTGCTCGTAGTAAGTAGTTTGGTGCTTTGGCATTTCTAGGCGAAAGAGCTCAGCTGATCTTACAGGCCTGCCATGATTATCTCTAAACTCAAATCTCTCCTTAAGGTAGTGAGGCATTCCTAGCGCTTTTGCGTTAAGATGTAATTTTATTTATTATTACATCAAAATATACACATGAAATATGGCTTTAGAGTTCTATAGTCTTCGCTAACAAGCAAACGCATGGAGAAGATAGAGAGGTACCTAAACAATAAGTAGATAGGGCAGTGAATAACAAGAGTTATTAGATAAGGAATTTACAGTTAATATTAACGGCCAATAGTCAAGAAAATGAACTAGATATACAAGAGATAAAAGGCAAATTAGGTACTGTAAGAAAGACTTTGGTTTCTGTTTTCGGTCTCAACTTGCTATTTTTTGAGTTAAGCTTACAAGAATTATATTTTAAAACAATAATCAATTACAAAAAGATTATTTTTGTGAGGGCAAAATATTTTTATGTCTTATTAATATAATCTTGGATTAAAATATGCAGTTCTTCGAATTATTTTGTCTCACGAAGCAATTGTGCATATAGATGGGACTGGAAAAGCGCGGCAAACGTAAAAAGGATTGATGTGGCAGCCCCAAAATAAGAATAGAAAAACTAGAATAACATATTATGTAACACTATATTTTAAATAAATACATTTTTTTGTTTATATTTCGTTAGCCATACTCTACCTACTTAAGAGTACGAACATCCTGTGTCTCGGGTGAGATAACTTGACAGATTGCCGACTGATATTTCTATAATCTGTGGTAATAGCGCGGGAATAGATGCCGCAAGCGCAGACTTGAGTTGAAATGTCGGTATTATTCTGTTGTACAACCAACACGTAAACTTGTCAGAAATAATTGTGGAAATAACTTCGATGTGTATTGGTTAACTGTTTGTACTTGCAGTAATGCCTCTGTAATAGTATGATATCGACATTAATTGAACCTTTGGTGTTGCTTTTAGGTGCATAATACATACTTATTATTTCTTGTTTAATGTGTACCTAATTGTGTGATATCAACTACCTTTTTATGCAAGAAATTAAATGTGGAACTAGCTTCTCTATGCTACAATATATCAGCTCAGAGAAAATTTAGCGATGAGGACATTACTTCGAAGATTGCCTAAGCAAGAGCAATTTTCACGCTGCTTCACTCCATAGCATTGATGGAAACTGGTAAGGTGAGTCAAAACAGACTTGTAATTAGATAATATCGTAAAAAGACAAAGGAATAATATAAAAAAGACATAGTCGCCAATTAAAAAGGAAATAATCTAGAAAAACTCGCCTAATTTCAGTATTTTGTAATAAAATATCGAAGCTTAAACACATTCAATGCTCAGATAATTAAGCGTTCATTTACAGAACACTAATACTAAGGCTAATTACGATTACACTGCTAGGAATCGTAGCGTCCGCGTCGGCAACTCGGAGGCGTCAATACGCCTCTGTGGAGGACTGTTTACAATTCACAATAGAGGAGTTAGTAACTGGCTAACAAATGTATCTATTTTAAAGCTTCTCGTGTTATTTAACATTGTATATAATAAATAATATGATGTCTTGTATATTCGGTTTCGGATAAGCTTTTGTTTTAGATGTCACTGTTGTTGAAAATCACGTAAACAAAAGTTAAAACCATTAAAATCAATTAACCATACAATATATAGACTTTTATTACAATTATGTTTATATTTTTGAAGTTATACTTCTTTAGGCGCGTTATGAAAAAATGATGAGCATCTGTGACACAAAATTAACATGATGAAGTTGGCTACAGAATAGAATTTGATTGATTTTAACATTTTGCTTCGATATTTATTGCAGTTTTGTTTTTTAAAATTTTTCTTCAGACGCCAAAGAAGTATAACTTCTAACGCGTATACATAAGTACACACATACCTTTTTTTATCGTAAAACTAAACGGTCACATATTGCATAGGTACAACATTAAATTGCCAATTAGGTATATAATTTAATACTTTTATCATAGACTGAGATTACTCCGCTATTTCATTGGTTACTACTTGTGCTAAGTTATTGTTATTAACAGTTAAAATTGTATGTGTAAAACATACTAATTAATTATTTCTTGTTAAATGCGTCTATATTATATTGCACAGTGTCGCGGCCATAATTGACAATTGACATATTTGAAATATACATGACAGCAAGTGTCATTTACAAAACGTTATACAAAAACTAACGGACATTCGAATTCTTCTCCTGTTAAAATACGTATACAAAATCGAAATAATTGTAAAGTTCATTAATAATTATACGCAATTTGAAACAATCAAGCTGGACCTTTTTCTTGGCGCCTTTCACGCATATATACACAGTCTATTGTCGAATAGTCTAATCATTTTTTATACAGATTTCGGCAACGCACCTGTAATACCTATGGTCTATATCCATATCATCAGATGAACCGAATTCTAGATAGTCCCTCTACAGTAGTAAAAAATACGATATCTGCTACTTGTCTGTTTATATTCCTTGCATACTTTGGATTTCAGGGTCTGCGTATAATTGGAGTATATAAAAGTAACACAAATAGTATTAACAATAATATGAAGACAAATCGCATGATAAATTTAAGTTCAAAACCCTAAGACTAGTTTTCATGTCTCACTTTTTTAGTTTTGTATTTACGTTAAGTATATCATGATAAGTGCGATCGCGGTATAATATACCTATGGTATAAAGTCAAAACCTCCACTGGCTCCAGTCTTTCAAGAAGTTCGAACGCAGCACCGTCGGCGCGAACTCTATAATTATTAAGAACATCCAGCTGTTTCGCCCGTGGCCCATAATTAAAACATAGTTAGACCCCGTCCAGATTAATGTCTTAATAGAAATGTAACAGTTGATTACGTTAATGGGGAACAACGTATTATCACGTTTTTACCTGATGTATGATGGATAACGTCATTTGTACGTCTGTTTTGATTACATCCTCTCGGATTGAATGTTTCGTAACGGTTCGTTGGTGAGTAAATTACATTGTTAGTGTTTAACGGTGCGTTATTTAATATTATCTACATTTAACGGATGAATTAATACTAATTAGTTTATGGCACTTCCATAGACTATACAAGGGGTCTAGTGACAACGTAGACACGAGGTAGAGTAAATGCATTGATCGGAGGTTTACTCAATAGCAGAAAATAGAGAACTGCTTTGCTTTTTTACCCATTTTGGTCTTGTTTCAACTTGAAAACTCTCGAAATATCATTTTTTTATAGACGAAAATGATTTTCACACGTTTCAAAACAAGATTCCAATGTGTGTTACATTTTATAATGCCATAGTCTCATTTAAGTCTCATATAATTACCGTGTAAATAGTAAAGTCACTTTAAGGTACTTTAATTTTGAAAATGTTGCTTAACATTTTATCACACAACGTGTAGATTACAGAAATAAATTACAATATAACAGGTTTTTTTGAAACCAACAGAAGCCGTTCTTGCATGAACATCGTTATCTTTTTCAGTACACCATAGACAATGAATTATAAAACAATCCGCCATAAGTAACCATAGACAACAAGTGTTAACAACTTGCAAGCTAAACAATGGGTATGAAGGCTTTATGCATCTCGCAGAAGCAAAGTTTATACCAGTCTCCGTCCTCTGGGAGGGTTGGTAAAATATTTTTCCTACGTCAGGAGGTATATGTGTAATAAATGAATGGGTAAACAATATCATATTGTTTAGAATTCGAGGGAAACATACATAGATAGTAATTTCATCACACACAAAAAAGGTTAAATTTCTACCGATAAGGTTCTACCGAATTTACAACGGGGAGTGTTCTAGCGAATTATTCGATATCATCCCAGCTGCCGACTTCCATCATCACACCACACGTCAAAAACAGTCCTTTCACCCACATCACCGCGATGAATGGAAGTCGAGCACGCTAAGGTTCACGAGCAACTTCATTCCACGCACTACCAAACTATGGAATGAATTACCACCCTCTGTATTTCCATCCAACTACGACCTCGTTGGTTTTAAAAAGCGAGCCTATAAATTCTTGAAAGGCCGACAACGCATCTGAGACTTTTAAGTCGCGGATGTCTATGGGCGGTGGTAATTACTTACCATCAGGTTACCCACCTGCTCGGTTGTCCGCTGTGTTATAAAAAAAAAATAGTGTTCATCTAAATATAGTATGAAATTGTAGTAATCTGGCATGTGGCAACCCTAGTCTCCTGTGACATGTTTATGTGTGTTGCAATGACATGTTAATACATCCTTTTGTGGCTGAACGCCCGCCCCGTCTGCGTTTGGCGGGAAAACTTGACTTTACACTTTTATGATCTGTGCCGATGCGATTTTAAGAACGCTCTTTGTAACACGACCTTTATGACTGCTAATTTTTAAAAATATATGGATAAGTAATTTATTATTCATATGTAACTCGGTAAGATGCTGTAAATAATAAATAGCTACCTACGATTAAAGTGGTGTCTTGTCTTAGGCAAAATATTAACTCCAAAAAAAATATAATTATAAAGTTGATTTTAGTTGTCTTGAAACATTATAATATAATAATTACTATGCATGTGTAAGGTTTAATAATAATTTTTGATTATATATTAAAACTAGCAACGCGCCCCGGCTTCACACGGGTGCAATATAGATGTACTATACACAAAACATGTTACTCGCTGATAATGTAGCTTTCTATTGGTGAAAGAATTTTCAATATCGGTCCAGTCGTTTTTGAGTTTATTCATAACATACAAAAATACAAAAATTAAAAATACAAATCTTTCCTGTTTATAATATTATATATATAAGTAAAGATTAGTATAGATAAGTTAAAATTTACGTATACTAAGAAATCAGGTATCTTTTAAGAAGGCCAAAAATTAAGAAGAAGAGGCAATGGCTGTGGCAAAGGCTTTAAAAGGTTGCGTCTTACGAAATAATACTCTTTTTATATATAAACTAGCGACCCGCCCCGGCTTCGCACGGGTCAATATTTTTTGACAAAAAAAGCAGGGGTTGCCATATTATAAAAAAATGAAAACAAAAATTTTCATCCAAAAATTTAAAAAAAAAATTAAGGGTGAACAACCCTTATCACTTAGGGGTATGAAAAATAGATAGTAGCCGATTCTCAGACCTACTGAATACGTATATAAAATTTGGTAAAAATCGGTAAAGCCGTTTCGGAGGAGTATGGCAACGAAAACTGTGACACGAGAATTTTATATATTAGATAAACAAGACCATTATAATATTAACATACATATATTCAAACTTGGTGTCTCATCTATTTTAGCAATAGCAGAACAGTGTTAACACGTTAAACAAATCGTAGGATATTATCACTTGACAGTTGCGTGACCCTCAAATAAATATGGGAACGTCTTCAACAATTGACATCCAGAAAGACGTGATGTGACCATGCGTTAAGGAAAAGTTAGAACCTCGGATTAAAAGATAATTTCTGATGTAGGAAAAGTGACAACTTTAAAATCGACCTTCCTTGCACTGGATTTATTCATTTTTTATAGCGTTGATTAGTCATAATTTTGAATATATAATATTATACTTGTGACCATAGAATAGACATATTCCATGCTTTATACCTATTACTATGTGATAATTTTATATAAGAAGGCGCATATTTTAACTATCTCATATTAAAAGTGTAAGTGTATAATTTCAATTATTAAGAATAAATTTAAAACCTTATAATTTGAAGGAGAAGTTACATATTTTAGCTTATTAAACTTGTGGACAAATAGGTATGCATATTTTTATGGCGTAATGCCAGTTTGTCCAAGTTAAAATGAAATTATGGTTATAATTTCTACATTACTTATAGGTACATACATAACAATAATAACTCATTCTTGGCGACTTCATTTATTACTAGCAATGAACGAAAGAGCTTTGAGTGAATGATTTCGTTCTCACGAAAGCGGTCCTCTTTGATTCAACTTTAATGACATGTTCGCGTGAATGAAATTGATTTGACGTCTCTGTTTCGACTTTTCTCACTTTTAAACGACGACTTTATTCGGATGTCTTATGATACGTTATACTCATTGACATAAATTACTTATGGAAATACTGCGAAATACGAGTACATTATAACCGGTGACCGGAACGTGGTAACATTGACCGATGCTTAAAATTTTACAAAAATTGCAGATTCAGGGCATATACATAGTCTGATGTCATGTAGAATACCTAACAGTTATGTGGAGGAATTATATAAATTGTGTATGTGGCTAAATTGAATACTGAAATTATACTAAATCTGACCGTTGTCAGATAAAATTTTGTTGTTTGATTAAATTAACTAGTTGACCATTGACAGTATTTTATATAGCTTATATAATAGCACATTAATAGGCTTTTTCGATACTACAATACATGGACGTATTTATTATTAGTTTAAAACGATCAAAGACATCCTGTCATTTCTGGTACTTATTTAAAATCAAGGGCTTGTACTAATGACACTTCAGCTGCTCCTGTTGATTTATATGTAGTTTATTTTTATATTAGCGCTAAGTAACAAGATAGTACCAATAGATATTTTAAATATCCTGTACGTAGTATGTCAAGAGTGTAGGAATATAACGGTGAACATTTCAAAAAATCAATTTTATCATATTATAAGTATGTACTTTGTTTTAAATATCTTTTGTTTCTACCTGCAAAAACCTTTTTACTATTTTAAGGAGGTAAACCTGAGGATTAGCATGTGATCACTACCGCCCATAAACACCCGCAACATTAAGAATCTCGAGTGTGTTACCGGCCTACAAAACACGATTCAAAACGGGCTGTTGGATAACTTGATGATAAGTGATCACCGGCGCCTATAGATATCTATAATATCAGAGGACTTGCAGGGTCGTTGCCAACCTTTAAAAAAAAGAATAGGTTTTTTTAAAGATCTGCTCAGATATAGGTACTGCTGGATCTACAGAGTAAGTGTGTGAGGTAGAATCTTTTTAAGAAAACGCGCGGTTGTGGATTCCCAAGCATCGAGGTGGTGAAGATGAAGTTGGGAGTTTTGTTGCGATTGGATTTCATATGACACTTATAGTAATGTAATATGTGGATTTTTCTTATTCTAACGGCTCGTGCGAGGGTGGAATAATGAAGCTGGTATTAGTTCAAGCAATTTCTCGAACACTCCGAATTTAATTGATTTTTTTTGTGATTTAATTTATTTTAATCCAATAAATAATGTTAAGGGTTAGCCATAACTATAATTGAAGTTAAACTAAATATATAATTAAAAAAGAGAAAACGTTATCATACTGAAACTCCATAAGTCCATTTTATATGTGTTCGTATAACCGTAACCTGGACCAATAAAAAAGAATCTCATTACCATCACAGTATCTAGTAATCAATTTTCGAACATCATTTAGTTAAAATCCCGGCACCTCATTAGGTTTTTATTTCTATAGTTGATGGAAAAAGCTATCATTAGTGTGGTGGTATGCAAATGACTCAATCTCAGCAGGTGAGTATGTAATTAGATCTGCCGACGGAGTTGCACTGTGCAGGCGTTAAGTTGTTAAAAGTACATTAGCTCGGTGACAACTTATTTGATAGTGATCGGAAGATTGTCTTTCGTCAGTTGTTTTGAGGGCTAAATGAGGTTTTATTGGCTATGCTTGTCATTTTAATAAAGGGATTTTTTGTTTCGTTTCTAGGGTTCCGTACTCCGTACAAAAAACGGAACCCTTCGTTGTCCGTCTGTCCGTCTGGCAAGACTCTTTTTCTCATCCTATTTGAAATTAATATCAAGTATTCAGGTATGAAATCCTATGCAGAAGAGATAAAATCAAAGTTCAAAGTCGACGCAATCGAATCATACGGCTTTTTATGCTCCGTATAAATCCAAATTTTAGTACTTAGCTCGTTGTCGTTGATGTGATAATTTACCCTTTGTAAAAAAAATAGCATAATATTTGTATAAATTAATAGATATGGATTTTCTGTACATACACACAACTAACTAAGGTGTTTGCATACGGTCGATATGTAATTTTTCTGTCAAATCTTTTGAATTATACTCTTTGGTAGGTATCTACTATCTAGTATCTAACGATGGCGACGGTATCTAATGTAATTCGATCTTATCGAATTATAAATGCAGTTAAAATTGTTTTAAATTCAACGAATTCTTATTGTGAACCGCTAAGGAATGGCGTCCCTGCGTCTTTCCTGAGCAGTACAACATGGCTTTTTTTAAGTCTCGAATTAATACGTATCTCCTAGGTAAGCGTGTCTTAACATCATAGACCATAGCCCGCATCAGCACTTCCCATCAGGTGAGATGGCGGGTAAACGCTCACCTATTCTTGAACAAAAGAAACAGTAAAAAAGGGTATCATAAGAACATTTATAGTTTCTATTAAAAAAAAAAACAATTCGTAAATGTCAAATACATAATATTTACCTTCACACGGATTATTACTGTATCCAATTTAGTATTGAAATATCACTGCGGAGGCGTAGCTTTTAATCATAAGGTGTTGGCAGTATACAAATAATTTTAATATAATCAATCGTCGTGGAATTTAAATGTGCTGAAGAGATATATTGCAGAGTACCGCTTTTTAATTTTTATTAAAAATAAAATATTACAGAATGGATTTAAAGCTGATAGTAAGTAATCACCACCACCACTGAAGTTTCGGTCATGTAGCAGTAACCTACTAAAAATATTGAAGGAGATATTAAATATTTTTTTAACTTAACAGAGTAAAAAGTAAATTCATTTGAGTCTGTATAACTTCAGGACCTAACCATCGGATAATAAAATTAGAATAAAGCCATTGATTCGAATGTTGGCAACGAATTTTCGAATTTGGAACGAGCGCAGCCATCTTCTAAATGGCTGCCATAAACGCGATAATTGGATAATCTCATTGGTCGGTAGCTAACTGAAAACGATTTTAGTGGTATTTTTTAAAATGTGCATTTTATGTTTTATATTGTTTTATCTTGGTATTATGTTTAACTTCTATAACTTAAATATTTTTAAGTCGGAAATAAGTTCAGCTACAATGTGTCTTATTTTTGTTATTATGTAGGTAAGTTATAACAATGAGTTAGTCCAATAGGGATTTATTTTTAAACTATTTTAAGTAAATATAAATAAAATATGTACTCGTACTTTGGAAATCATCTTTGTAATATTATGAAGTCTTGGTCGAACAGATTATAATATTATGTTGATTGCTTTTATAGAAATTTGAATTCTTACTTACTAACACAATCGTCTTTATTTTTAAGGCCCCATTTACATAATATATGATATTTTAGAAGATTACTTATTTATATAAGGAATTTTCTATATTAATTAGAATAAAGTATTTAAGTTTTAAAATTTTTATGAAAATTAAATTAAAATATTAATATTTATTAGTTCCAAGCATAGCTGATGAGTTATTAATTAAATTCAGTAAATATCAGTGTTACCAGGTTTAACAAGAAACCGATAATAAATTACAACATTGACTGCGACAGAGCCACAGACCTCATTCCATAGTCTATAAAAAGGTTTAGAAAAAATGAAGCGTTCGAAATTTAATTTATTCAAAATTGAAACGTCACGGCACACAAAGGCACGCGGCGGACAATGGCGGCGGCGGGCGCGAGTGTTAACACGAAAATTAAATGCTGATATCACAATTAATCAAGGGCCCATATTAATAATTGGCTATTCACTGCGAGGTGTCAAATTATATAGCTCAATTATCCGCCAGTAGAATAGAATAGGGCGTAGTTTGTACTGTTTATAAATAAACTCCATACCAACACTATTTGGTTATGTTGACTGACATCTCTATTATTAACCAACTTACAATAGGAGTCTCTGTGCATTTTAAAATTTTTCTTCATTCTGTAAAAAAACCGTTTTATTACCTCTGGTTTTTACTTACCTCTACTCAGATATACATACATACATATATATACATCGTGTAAATTATCATGGCAAAATTGTTTATTTTATTTTTTTTAGATGACAAAGTGACGTGCAATCGTTGTTGTATGTGAATTTGTGAATATATAAGGACATTTTGCTCAGAACATGACCAGAATTCGCCTATGCACATAATACCTATTAGATCCCTTAAATTAAAAATTGAAATAGCTTAATCAGCTGATCTTGCAAAAGTAATCAAAAGTCACCACATTATTTTAAATGACTATAAACCTAATATAGACATAAATAACGCGTAAGAAAAAACCAAAAAGATAACTTAAACCAAAGATTTTAATAAAAACTTATGCGTTATTAAATATATATTTTAATCTACACAAATGTCTTTAATTCAGTTCACGCTCTTGCTTGACTGTCACGAGGGATGTGTTTTAAAATATCGATATTAATGAAACAATTAATAGGTAATACAATAAACTAGCAGTAGTTTTTTCAAATATTAAAACTATAATATTATTAGAAAGTAAATTTCAACTTTGAAAACGTAATTTTTACACAGATTTTATAATTACTTTTACATTACTATTTATTTTAATTGTTTTAAATATTAGTTATAACTGAGTAAATAACACACTTTTTATATTTTCAATAAAAATAAACAAATATCGATAAATTTTTGGATTAGTTATTTAGTATGGGAAATTAAAGTTTAGCATTGAAGGGATTTTCTACGCAGAACTTACTAAATTGCTTTTATATCCCTAATTGTTTTAAATATTATATAACCCGTCTATTATATTGTTTTTGTTTGGAATAGATAAGACTCAAATCGATAAAGTCGAACTGAAAACTATTAAAAAATATCGATAAAATTAGTTGCATTATTACATCACTATGGAAGGATCTGGGTTTGGACAGACGGCGATACAAGTGATAATTTATGAGCGATATATTTTTGGGATTAGTGAAGAAATTATTTCACATCGAGATCGCATTAGGGCGAGTCGAGCCGACAAGCTTGACCGACATTATTACTCTTTCAAATAAAACTAGTATTTTATCGGATTGAAACTGCATACTCTATTATGATTACAATCGTGTTGATATTTTTGCATAGCGGATAACGATACGATTGTAAAAAAAAGTTTAAGTTTTGTTCGTAGAATGAAAAATTTGAACCCACCATTAAAATTATAGAGGGATATATACAGAGAGATTACTCCTTATCTCTACCCTCCATAATTAAAATTAAAAACGTTCAAACACATGTCACATATTATGTCAACTGTCAAGACTCGAGCAGCAAGCAGTCAGTGAGCTGTCTACTGTCATTTCCTTGTTTTTGCAGACCTTTTACGATATTTTTTAAAACATTTAAATTTTTTAAGCTGTATAAGGAATTTATGTATGATTTGTATGTGTGTATTATATTATGTTTGTAATGAAATAACTCAAAAACTAAAGGACAGATTTCAAAAATTATTTCACAAATAAAAGCTAAATTAGTATTTTTTTATTATATTTTTTTTATATTAGTACTACTACATACATCCCATGCGAAGCCGGGAAGTGTTGCTAGTATATTACTATAATCTTAAAACATAAACTTATTTTTTTTTTAAATCTTGACATTAACGTCATAAAGCCGCACCTTATAAATAAAAAAAGCGTGCTATGTTATTTAAATTTATCAATTAAGTTGTAGAATGTTAATTGATTTGAAGATAGAGTCGTGTGAATGAATGTCGTTATATATAATCTACTTGAACGCTGAAGATTTATAGTAGATGAATTCTAATATTGCATTTTGATGAGGTAGCGCGAACCTAACGATATTAGACATTCCAATTTAGTTTTTTTTTTTATATATCGATATAAGGGGTTACATCTATTCATTTTCGAAAATATCGACTTTTTGTTTTCGTCGGATTCTAGAATTTTACAGACACCTACGTCTACAAAAGGATTGGTGTATTCAGCCGGGCATCGATAATTCAATATAGAGGAATTATATTTTATTTATGTGTATACCCGACTTCGCCTTTTTCACGTAAAAGCTTTTTCAAAATCGGTCAACACGATATCTCAAAAACGAGAGGACCAATTTACTTGAAATTTTGCATACTCTTTTTTTTATAGCAGAAGGCAGCATTTAATCGAAGGATTTTTCTTTCGATGAATTCTTTTTTTATATCAAAGAAAATGTAGAGATTTTTTCGCCAAAATTTTGACTTTCTATTTCAATCGTCCATCATTTCTTCAAAAAATAATATTTTATCAATTTCTTTGATTAAAGACTAGATAATACGATACAAAAACTTATATATATTTGGTTTTTCAATTTCGTTTTGTAGGTGCATACATATTATACTTACCATCGTAAATAGTCAAGTTACTATTATCATATACCTTTACCTTGCACTACATACCAGATTACCTTATTACCTGCGCAGCCAATATACCAGGCTACTTCAATACCTCATTACCTGTACCTCACAGACATCAAAGATGTCTGCTACAATTACCAAGGAGGAAGAGGAAAAATAAGAGAACACCAACATATTTATTTCATCAACAAGCTGACGCCTATCATCGCAGAAACAGAGAAGCAGACAGTTCTGAAAAGAACTATTTTCGTGACTGTACGTGCGAGGATCAGCGATGCAGAACCCAGCGAGCGCAGGCTGCAGAAGGTACCCCGACGGTGCAGTGAGGAGCGACCCGTTCGACGCGCGGACTCGGATTGAACTCGCGGCGCGACGCGCGCGAGCTCTAGCTCGCGATATGCAATATGAGGCCGCCGCGGGATGTGTGCCGTATTTATAACAATAGCGGGCGCGGACAAGTTTGAACAAGTTTCCATCTCGCACACGCACGCGATGTGGCGTGATCTGAATCCGCCAATCAGATCAACTTATTTTTACCTATTCGCTTTTACACATTATATTATTGTTCCATTTTTATTGTTTATATGTAATCATTTTTTCTGTAAATATATTCATTCATTCCTTCACATTAATACCTTCTGATCAATAGTTTTATTTCGCAACTACGATCGATACAACCCCTCTCTACAGTGGTGACCCCGAACGAACAACAATAAGGAAGAATCTCTGCCCGAGAAGAACAACAAGGAAGAATCTCTGCCCGGCAAGAAAGAAGCCTGCTACTCTGCCTAAAAGAATAAAGCAAGAAGCCTGCTACTCTGCCCAAATTTCTTCACTATGGCCGAAGAAAATCAATCATCTTCAAACGTCAACGCTGAATACCTACTGAAGAAAATAGAAAAACTTTCACTCGAAATCGCCGAATTAAAATCAAATTCTTCATCTCCGTATCATCATAACAGCCGTCGTAATTTCAACCGCTACCGCAGTCCATCGCGTCATCGATCATCATCGCGATCACAATCACAATCAAGATCTCCGTACTGCTACTATCATCGCCGTTTTGGAAAAGAAGCCAGAAAATGTACGACGCCATGTTCATTCATCAAGAATATTAATAACAACACGCAAGATTTAAATTAAATCGAACGTTGGCTGCGGCGGAATCCAGCGTTCACGAAAAGTCATACCGCCTATTCGTCACCGACAAGAAGACGAAACTCACTTTTTTGGTCGACACCGGTGCTAATATATCGGTCATACCGAAGAAGAAAGGCTCAACATGCGAACCACTCCCATTCCAACTTTACGCCGCCAACAACACAATTATACCTACATATGGGGAGAAAACACTCGAACTCGATCTCAATCTTCGACGTCCATACAAATGGAAATTCATCGTAGCTGCAGTATCCAAGCCTATCATCGGTGCGGATTTCTTAAAGCATCACAATCTCATAGTCGATCTTCAAAATCAACGTTTAATCGACGGATTAACCAACCTGAAAATCAACGTACCTGCATTTTCAACAAGTATTCCTACTATAAGAAGCATCGACAAACAACAAACATATCACAACATTTTAGAAGAATTTCCCGGCATAACAAGAATAACCTCAATGAAGCTAAACTCAAAACATAACGTCGAACATTTCATCGAAACAACTGGTCAACCCATATACTGCCGAGCAAGACCTATCCCACCTCATCGATACGAACAAGTGAAAAAAGAATTCGAAAATATGATTCAACAAGGCCTATGCAGACCAAGCAAGAGCCCATGGTCATCACCACTTCACGTCGTACCGAAGAAAAATGGTGATATTCGAGTCTGTGGAGACTATCGTCGTCTGAACGCAATAACAAAGCCCGACCGATATCCCATACCACGCATCAAGGATTTCACCTACCAACTAGCCGGCAAGACTATATTCAGTGTAGTCGATTTAAATCGCGCATATCAACAGATATGTAATAATGAAAAAGACATAGAGAAGACAGCCATCATCACACCATTCGGATTATTCGAATTTCCTCGAATGTGTCCTGGACTCAAGAACGCAGGACAGACATTCCAACGATTCATCCATGAAGTACTGCGAGGACTCGATTTCGTATTTTCATTCGTCGACGATCTGCTCTTAGCCTCTGAAAGCGAAACGCAGCATCGTGAACATCTACGCATCGTATTTCGAAGACTAGAAGAATACGGAATCACAATCAATCCCGCAAAATGCGTTTTTGGAAAAGAAGAAGTCAAATTCCTAGGCTATGTTGTATCAAAACACGGAATCAAACCGCCTACCGAGAAAATTCAAGCTATCTCAGATTTTCCGAAGCCTACAACCGTCGAGGAACTCCGAAGATTTCTCGGAATGCTTAATTTTTATCGAGAAAACATAAAAAACGCTGCCTTAGTTCAAGAGCCACTGCATAAATATCTTCACAACACGAAGAAAAAAGACAAAACAAAAATCGAGTGGACCCCGGAGGCAACGCAAGCATTCGAATCCTGTAAAGAAAGCATCAAAAACGCCGCTTTACTCACTCATCCCATGCACAAAGCTCCGTTAGCTATTTTTAGCGACGCATCCGATAAAGCAGCAGGAGCCGTACTTCAACAATACGTCGAAAACCATTGGCAACCACTAGGCTACTTCTCGAAAAAATTCTCCGACGCGCAAATCAAATACAGTACCTACGACAGAGAATTACTTGCGATCTACATGGCAATGAAGCACTTCAGAAAACTTTATGAAGGACGTGAATTAATTATCTTCACCGACCACAAACCGCTCACATTCGCTCTTACGAAGACTCCTTCACCTTCAGAAACACCTAGAAGAACAAGACAACTATTATTTATCAGCGAATTCACCACCGACATACGACATATCAGCGGAAGTCAAAACATAGTCGCCGACGCACTCAGCCGTATAGAAGAAATTAATTTACCTACATCATTAAATTATCAAGAGATCGCACAAGCTCAAGAAAACGATACTACAATTCAAGAACTCAAAAAGCAAGATAATATCACATTGAAGTATATAAACATACCTAACACCGATATCAAGTTATATTGCGAAACCTCAACTTCAAATATTCGTCCATACCTACCGCTACAATATAGAAAACTTGCATTCAACGCAGTTCACAACATAAGTCATCCCGGTGTACGCGCAACGCGTAAAATATTATCTACAAAATACTTTTGGCCTTCAATTAACCACGACGCGGGCGCATGGGCGAAGCAATGTCTATCATGTCAACGAAGCAAAATACAACGCCATTCATCGAGCGCAATAGGAATTTTCCCGCCAAGCGAGCGATTCCAAACCATACATATAGATATAGTTGGACCGCTCACTACTACAGCGAAAGGACATCGGTACTTAGTAACAATAATAGATCGACACACAAGATGGCCCGAAGCAATACCTACTAGCGAAATAACATCTGACGTCATCGCCCGAGTAGTCTACGAACACTGGATATCTCGTTTCGGTGTTCCTAAAACATTAATATCCGACCAAGGTCGCCAGTTCGAATCCCATCTGTTCCAGTCACTCATGAAAATTATGGGAATAGAAAAATCTCGTACTACGCCTTACCATCCACAATCAAATGGCATCGTCGAGCGCTGGCATCGTTCATTGAAACAAGCGCTTAAAGCCAGACTACAAGGAAAAAATAACTGGGACGAAGAATTACCTACAGTTTTACTTGGACTTCGCGCTGCGATGCGAAGTGACAACGGATTAAGCACCGCCGAACTTACCTACGGATATAACCTACGACTACCCGGAGATTTCTTCAATGAAACTTTGACACATCGAACCTTGGACAACTCATTCGTCGATCAACTTCGAAAATCAATCAACTCACTCAAACCTCAAGTACCTACGCAACCACATAGCAACAATAGACCTATCTTCATTCATCAAGATCTTCATACTTGCAAGAAAGTATTCATACGCACAGATGCATCAAGAAAACCCTTAGAACAACCATATACCGGTCCATATGAAGTTATAGAACGCAAAGAGAAATATTTCGTAATAAAAGTCAACGACCGTATATCTACTATATCTATAGATCGCCTCAAGCCAGCGTACATCATCTCAGAAGAAAATGAAGCAAGTCCGAGCGACGACACAGAAAAATCGACCGTATTACTACGCAGCGAAGATACAAATTCGAACGAGCGCGAAACTAGGTCAAGAGCAACGACTCGTCACGCTTCAGTGAACACAACTCGCACGCACACAAGCTTAGTGCCTACAAGGACACGTGCCGGCCGCAATATCAAACTGCCGGTACGCTTCGCTTGAGGGGGAGTTATGTAGGTGCATACATATTATACTTACCATCGTAAATAGTCAAGTTACTATTATCATATACCTTTACCTTGCACTACATACCAGATTACCTTATTACCTGCGCAGCCAATATACCAGGCTACTTCAATACCTCATTACCTGTACCTCACAGACATCAAAGATGTCTGCTACAATTACCAAGGAGGAAGAGGAAAAATAAGAGAACACCAACATATTTATTTCATCAACAAGCTGACGCCTATCATCGCAGAAACAGAGAAGCAGACAGTTCTGAAAAGAACTATTTTCGTGACTGTACGTGCGAGGATCAGCGATGCAGAACCCAGCGAGCGCAGGCTGCAGAAGGTACCCCGACGGTGCAGTGAGGAGCGACCCGTTCGACGCGCGGACTCGGATTGAACTCGCGGCGCGACGCGCGCGAGCTCTAGCTCGCGATATGCAATATGAGGCCGCCAGTTCAGCTTTTCTTCACCCCCGCCTTGTACAGGCGAGAGTGGCACCCTGGTGTCCGCATCAGCGGATTGCAGGGGGTATTCGGGGTCGCGCCCTATGACTATAGGGCGGTCATGGGGTGCGGGCTCAATGCCCTTCCGGCGATCGGTGGCGGCGCTGTGCGAATAGGCGCAACAGCGCGGCTCACCGGTGATGTAGGACAAACTGCGTAAACGGCTGAACCGTTCTACGCAGGGGGTTAGTGGTTGGGGAGTTTGCGCGCGCTGGTCTCGCGGATTCAACCACACCGGGTGAGACCCCCGGTAGACCCGAGGGAAGCCCAGCGAGGGACCTGCGGCTGGGACCATCTACGCGCGCCGGGAGGGGAGGGGTGGGGGGATGTAAAATCCGGTGGGCTGTCGGCCTATGTAGTGAAGGCCGACAGTGGAGTCATGTTGGAGATGTTAGTCCGGTGGTGTCCCGGCGCGAATGAGTTCGCGCGGGAACGCCCTTCTATGGTCCGGAGGCCTCGTGTGGAGGGGGGCGAGCTGTTGCAGGTGCGGGAAGCTCGAGGCGTCCGCACGCTGGAACATACGGCTGGCCATCCCCTCAATAATGTCGTCGAGGCTCTCCAGACGGAGTCCACGAGCGATGGTAGCGTTCCTCACGTAGCGCGGGGCGGCGACGATCCGCCTCGCAGCGATGCTCTGCACGGCGCGCAGCCGGCGCCGATGAGTCTCGGCGGCCAGCGCGTACCACGCAGGCGCGGCGTACGTGAGGTGGGGACGTATATAGGTTTTATAGAGGGCTAGCTTCGTTCTGGTCGGGAGCGACGACGCGAGCGCAGGGCGCAAGCGGGCGGCAGCCCCTTTGGCGCGGCCCGCCGCGGCGGCGATGTGCTTGCGCATCGTCAGTCGCCGGTCGAGGGTGACGCCCAGGTATTTGACCTCTGAGCGCCACGGGATGTCTTGTCCGAGGAATTTCAGGGGAGGCGGAAGGCGCTTCCCCCCGAAGACGATCGCCTGCGTCTTGGCCGCATTGGCTGCCAGGCGCCGCTCCTCCAGCCAGGGAGGCAGGAGGTCGAGCGTACGCTGCAGCTTAACGGCGGCATGGCGGGCGTTCAAAGAGGTGGTGACGTACGCCGTGTCATCGGCGTACAGGGCCACCAGAGCGCCCGCAGCGGCAGGGATGTCATTGGTGTAAGCGGTGTACAGGGCAGGCGAAAGGCAACTGCCCTGTGGGACCCCCGCGGTAATGGGGCGACTGCTCGACTTGGCATCCGCGACGGCGACATGGAAGCGCCGATCGCGGAGGAAGGAGGCTAAGGTCGCCACTAGCCGGCGGGGGAGCGTCGTCTCCAGGAGCCCCGACACGAGACCTGCGTGCCAGACTCGGTCGAAGGCCTTCTCCATGTGTAAGGTTGTTAGTTGGGGACGAGTGAAACAAATGAGTGCGACAATAATACTGACTTTTATTGATACTTACTTATGTTAAAGATACATATAATATAGCATACACCACACCTCCCTTATCGGAGAAAAAAAAAAATGATGTAACCATTTTTTTTTTTAATTTTCTTACATTAACATTATGTACTTAAAAATAAAATATACTAGTCTAAAATAACACGATTACAATAAGTCTTACATTAAAAAAAAATCAAAAGAACAACAAATTTAACTTGGAATATATAGTTTTGTTCTGTTCTTATGAACAATATCTTTTTTACCATTTTTCATAATTTTAACATTACAGTCTAAATCTTCTAAAACAATATATGGTCCTAAATAAATGGGATCCATTTTGTTATCAGATGGATTTCTTAATAACAAATAATCTCCTTTCTTATAGTAAACAGGTTTTATACTTAAATCATATTTAATCTTTCTCTTACATTTACTTTTGTATAAATTATCACGAGCATCCTTCTGAGCTATTTGCAATCGATATTTAAACTCTTTGGCGTAATTATCGTGAGCATATAAAGGTTCTACCACACTACCATTGAAAGAACTTTGTATGAGACATCTTTTTCCAAAAACTAATTCGTGTGGCGTGTATTTAGTTTCAGTGTGTACCGTATTATTGTATGAAAAACACCAATACGGTACCCAACTACTCCAGCAGTTTGACCTATTCTCACAATTAATTCTTAAATACGCACCCATAGTTTTATGCGAGTTCTCCAGTGCTCCGATGCTCTCGTGATGGTAGGCTGTAGAAGTAAGATGATTTATTTTTAAGAGTTGACATATCTCTTGAATTGTACTCGAGAGAAACTCTGTACCCCTATCTGTAGCAATTTCACGGGGTATGCCAAATCTTAAAATAAAATTATCAACAAAAGCACGAGCTACACTTACCGTATCTTTGTTTTGCAATGGATATGCCTCTGTGAACTTTGTTAATTCACACTGTAACGTAAGTATGTAGCTATAATTCTGATCATCCTTCGGTAACGGTCCGACTATGTCTAAAAATACTTTTTCGAACGCCGAATTAGCCGTGCTTGTTATGACCATAGGTTGCCTAGTGTTTGTAGAATATTTTTGTTTCTGACAATGTTGACATTTTGAGACGTATTCAGTAATATCCTTCTGCATACTAGGCCAGAAGTAATATTTTGTTATGTTATTTTTCATTCTCCTAATGCCCGCGTGGCCACTAGTGGGCAATAGGTGAAAATCGTTTAATATTACACGTCTATCGTCTACATTATTTATACGTTGTACGCTATTATTAACAATACATATGCGTGGTCCGGACCACAATTTATACCCTTTTATTTCTTCGACAATTCCTGCGATAAACTCTTCATTCGATTTATTTTTGAGTATGCATACTTCCTCAATTTTTAATTTTTTACACACATCTGACAAATCTCTCACCAATCCGACTCGCGTTATTGGCGATCGAGATGTTGTCTTTACATATAAAATCGATTTAATGGGTACATATATTAAATTGCCATAAGTTTGTATAAATGTTCCGCTTTTTATCAACGCTTTTAATTTTTTCTCATTTATTAGTGAAATCTCGGTTAAATGGTTCGGTTTTCTAATGATATCCACAACCCTGGGTTGCGCAGGCCCTGAGTTCGTGTCAATATTATCAACCGAATCATTACAACCGCTATTTCCTCTCTCCCTATTCTCCACTTCGCGATATTTAGATCTAGTCATCACATACGTATTGGGAATGCGATCGTTTATATTTTTTAAATCCTCTGATGAAATAATTATTCGTGACAACGCGTCAGCAACCGAATTTTGTTTTCCTTTTAAATACTCTATAGTAAAATCGTACTCTTCTAGCTGCAATCGAAATTTCAATAGTCGGCTAGACGGATCACGCATACCGAACAAGTAAACAAGCGGTCTATGGTCGGTCTGTATCTTAAACCGTCTACCATATAAATAAGGTCGAAAGTACTTAACACTCCACACTATTGACAAGAGCTCTTTCTCAATAGTAGGATAATTTATCTCCGCCTTATTTAAACTTCGACTGGCATAAGCTACTGGTCGTCCATCCTTATTACACAATACCGAGCCTATAGCCTTACCAGATGCGTCTGTTTGCAATATAAATTCGTTATTTTCTGTAAAATCTGGGTACTGTAACACTGGCGGTTCCATTAAAGCAGATTTTAAATACTGAAAGGCATTTTCACATTCATCCGTCCAAGCAAACGATTCATATTTCCGACACATTTTATTCAAAGGGTGGGCTATTTCAGCAAAATTCGGAATAAATTTTCGATAGTAGTTAGCGAAGGCTACAAAGCGCTTGACTTCATCGACACTTTGTGGCCTTGGATAATTTTTTAAGACTTTAATTTTTTCTGTATCGGGTTGAATTCCTTTTCCGGATATGATATGGCCTAAATAAAGAACTTCTTTTAGAAGAAACTGACATTTGACCGGATTTAATTTTAAATTTACTTTACGTAATCTACTGAAAATATCCATTAGGTTTTGATTATGTGAGGTCAAATTTCGTCCAAAAACGATCAGATCGTCTTGGTATACTAGACATTTTTCATAATTTAGACCCGACATTGCTATTGTCATCATCCTACTGAAACTGTTCGGACTCGATTTGCAACCTTGTGGTAATCTACATAACTGATATTGATTTTTGCCAGTTGTGAATGCAGTACACGGTCTACTATTTTTATTTAATTTAATCTGGTAAAATCCTTGATATAAATCTAAATGTGTGAAATAGATTGCTCCTGATAACGAATCTAAGATGTCTGTTATGTTAGGTAAAGGAAATTTATCGTCCTGTACCTGATTATTTAATTTACGGTAGTCTATAACAACGCGCCATTTCTTTTCTTGACTAGAATTAGATTTTTTCGGAACGAGTAGCAAGGGACTAGACCATGGACTCCTAGCCTCCTCTATAATACCTTCTCTCAACATATTTTCGATCTGTTTATCTAATTCTGATTTTTGTGCATGTGGAAGCCGATAAGGTTTAGTATAAATCGGAGTACTGTCTGGCTTTAACTGAATGACTTGTTCATAAATAGGTGTTGTAGTTAGCTTATCCCCTGGCAAATAAAATACGTCCGGAAATTTCGCACAGATATTTTCAATAGATTTCTGTTCTTCCACGTTCAAATGTTTTAAATCTAACAACGAAAACAACGATTTTACTCGACTGGAATTTATAGCGGGTTTATCGAATTGACAAATATGATATTCACTTAATTTACTAATATTTATCGGAAAATAATTTAATTTAACATCCGTATCTCTCGTATTTAAGATGCGTATCGCTATTTTCCCATTTTCTGGTTTGGAAATAGTATTTGCTAAAAATACGCCTTCACACAACTGCTGAGAAGCTATCACACAGTCTTCTTTTTCTTCTGATTTGATATAGTGCAATAATTCGCAACGCGCTGGCACAATTAAGTAACTAGACGTTGGTGTCAAATTTTCAAAATGCATTGTTAACATTTCATTATTTTCAGAAGTTAATTGCAAAGTATTTAGTTCGAAATTTAAAATAGCTTGGTAATATTTAAGAAAATCCTGCCCTAAAATTCCATCAGTTTTACAAGGTAAGTTTTTAAAGATCCAAAATTTCTGAGTAAAAGTATATCTATTATTGTATCTAAGTTTCAAATAAACATAGCCTTCTGACAACACATCTCCTCCTATGCCGCTGACACTAATTTTCTCTTTATGGAAAGGCACGTGTAAATACGAAACTGACTCATATTTAATCGCCGAGATAGAAGCTCCTGTATCAATTAATAAATCATATTCTTTTTTGTCGATCGTAAATGATACTTTGTTTAAACTGTTACATGATAACACAACATTATTCACGAAAAAAATGATTCAGCGAATCTGTATTAGGGCTGTCAAATGTAATTTCGTTTTCTGTGGATAAAATATTCACTTTATTACGTACGTTGCTCATACGTCGATTTTTTACAAAGTTACCCCTTGTCCGATAACTATTTCCGCGATAATTATTATTATATGGTACCTGAGACCGTTGAATCGAAGGCCGTCCGCGTGTATTTTGCATTGGCCCCCTGGAACCATTCGTAAAGGTGCGAAGACCCCTGTATTGACTCCGCTGTGGTCTTCTGTATGAATTATATCGGTTATAGGGTTTATACATACCTATAAACTCCGTTGAAGTAGACTGCGTCTCTTCATCTAGGGCTGCCTGGATAGCTTCTGACAAATAATCAAAATTACGCGCCGCAATAATCGTACTTAATCGACGATCTCTCAGGCCATCGGCGAATCTCTTTATTGCAAGTTTTTCGTTTAACGGTCGCAAAATATTATAATTGCTAGAGACACCGTCTGCCTGGGAAATTGTCAAATCTACAAAAAGTTCCGAAATGTCTTTCCCAAAATCTGTTATAGATTTATTATTCTGTCGACAATGTTGCAGTTTTGTCTGCAGCGCAGTTTGACTTTTCTGCGGTAATAATAATCGTCGCATATCCTTTACAAGCTCATCGATAGTACTGTAACTAGGTAACAACTTAAGTTTTGCTTGCTGTGATAATCTACTCTTTAATACAAACTGAATTAATTTGGTTTTACATTCCTGTCCAGATAACACAGAGCTATAATATTCTATATTTTCTATTAATTGTTTTGTATTATCATCATTATCAGTCATGACAGAGAGAAGACTGAGAGCCGTTTTTAAATCAAAAGTATCCCCAGCCATGATTTTCGAACTAGATTCCTCACTAGAATTTTCAGAACATAGTGAAATTATTTCTGAATATAAACGATTAAATTCGCTACAAATATTATGCACTAAAGAAATTTCTTCATGTGAATAATCACTCGAATTTGATTGATAGATATCTATATAAGTATTATATCGTAATAAAACTTTATTTGCTTCCTCTCTTTTTAATTTTAAAATGTCACCTTTCCTACGACTGGAGCCTATCTTTATCAAATATGTTCTTATATTTTTTAATTCATTTAAAATTAAAATTAATTCCTCTGCCATAACCAATAGTAATTAATAGTAATCATTACAATATCATATTCATATAAAATAAAAACACTGTTTACTAAGGCATACTTAGTAATAAGTACAAATTTCCAACAAGAAAAAAAAAATATAATTATTATAATTGTAAAATAGTATTGTATAAAAATTGCATAGTAAAATATAAAACAAAAAGTATATAAAATTTATAGTGTAAATAATATAATCAACATCATTATTAAATTTTACGCTTATTCATAGTATAACTACTGTTAAATATAATTACTTAGGTTAGATATAGGTACATAACTATACAGACTATAAGATACCGAGCACTTCACTTATAACTTTTTTTTTTTCACAATCACAACACATCACCAGGTTTGAGCTGATGCCGACGCATGATGCTCGAAAGCCTCATCAGGGTCCGCTCGTCCAAACTCCTTCGAATTTCTTGTCTTGGCACTACCAGTGGGTGGTCCAAGTTGTAGCCGTATTTACACCACTGGGCCAATGTAAACCGGGCCCCAAACTTTGCGGTATCAAACTCTTTTTCTTTGAGAACCACATCACATAAATTTATTTCATTTTAAAATATATCAATTATCGTTGATGCATTCCATCACTCGTAATATAATATGCACAGGTATTAAACGCGGTCCTTATATGGAAATCACGCGCCGCGCGTGTATGTTCTCCGATGGCAGGGTCGCCATGTAAGGTTGTTAGTTGGGGACGAGTGAAACAAATGAGTGCGACAATAATACTGACTTTTATTGATACTTACTTATGTTAAAGATACATATAATATAGCATACACCACACATGTCCAGGAGTACCGCCACGGCCGACTCCTTCTTGTTGAGGGCGACCGTGACCGCGTGCAGCACTCTGGACAGCTGGAGGGTTGTGGAGTGTTCGGACCGGAATCCAAACTGTTCGGGTCTAGGGGCGATGTGCGGGCCGAGTTGCGGCAGCAACATCACTTCGAACAGTTTGGATTGGGTGGAGAGCAGCGATATGGGTCGATAGCTCGCTGCCCTCAGGATGTCCTTACGAGGCTTGGGTATCATAATGACCCGCGCCTCCTTCCAGGGCGCGGGAAAGTGGCCGTGTCGCAGGATCGCGTTAAAGAGCCGCAAGAGCGTCACACTCGCCCGTGGGGGCAAGTGGCGCAGGGCGGCGTTCGCGATCCCGTCCGGACCGGGGGCCTTCTTTAGTTTGAGCTTTGCCGCTGCGCGACGCAGTTGCGTCGGCGAGAAGAACAGCGGCGGCTCGTCGGCAGGGAAAGGCGCAGCAAGTCGCTGCGCCACATCGTTCTCGACCGCCAACGCGCGGGCAGGATCGGCCGCGGGGTTGGGGGAGAATTGCTGCTCGAGGTGGGCCGCGAAGAGCTCGGCGCGGTCCGCCGCGCTATAGCGCAGCGTACCGGACTCGTCGCGGAGAGGACGGACTGGCTCAGCGGCACCGCTAAGCTGTCGGCAAAGGCGGTGGAGACGCGACCAGTCGGTGGTCGCGTCGTCGATGGTGCGTTCCCACGACACGGTGGCGTGGGCATCGAGTTCGGTCTTGACGCGGTTGGCAAGAGCGCGCAGGTCGGCGCGCATGCGCGGACAGCGCGTCTGTTGCCAACGGCGTCGGAGGGCACGCTTGCGGCGAATTAGCGCCAGCAAGCGCGGCGGTAGCTGCGGGTAGATCACTGGCGGCGGACGCTCGGAAGTGGCAGCGGCGAGGGCGCCCTGCACGAGCGTCGTGTAGTCGGCTGCAAAGGTGTCAATGGCAGCCGGACTATCTGGCGGCGGCGGTTGTGGTGCGTCGTTGAGGGCCCGCTGGAAGGCCCCCCAATCGACACACTTCCGCATCAGTGGACCGCGCGGAGGCACGGGGTTGGCATCGGTGAGCGTGACGACGACAGGTAGGTGGTCGGACATAAACTCGTCAACGACCAAGTCCTGCGTCATCAGGCATGTGACCCCTTGGTGCACGACGACGTCCAGTACGTCGGCCTGATGAGCAGCCTGACCCGGGTAATGGGTCGGCGCGTCTGGGCCGGAAACTGTGAAATCATACACCTCGGAGTCGTGGAGTAGACGGCGCCCGCGTGGGTTGCACACGCGGGAGTGCCACGCCGTGTGTTTGGCGTTCCAGTCGCCCGCCGCAATGCACGGGCGGGCGGCGCCTAACACGGCGCGGACGTCGGCAGTCGAATAGTCACTGCCCGGCGGGTAGTATACCGCGACAAGCGCCGTCGCGGTACCCGCAAGTTCAACCTCAATGCCGAGCGCTACTAACGGCCCGGCGAGGTCGAATTCAGGCAGTGGACGATGTGGGATGCGTCGTCGGACCAGCACAGCTAGTCCCCGGTAGGCGCGACCCTGCGGGGAGAGGTGATTGATCCGGTAGGCGACGTACCCTGAGCAATGGAGTCGGTGTGATGGCGCTAGGAGCGTTTCGCTCACTAGCGCCACGTCAATGTCCTGCGTCGATAAAATGTGACGCAGGTAGGCGATCTTGTTACGCAGACCGCACGCATTCCAGTGTAAGAGCCGGAGGCTCCTCATGGTCGGCGGTTGCGTACTCGGGTTGGGCGGCGCGGGGCCGGCGCAGCTCCCTCGGGACAAGGGGCGCTATGGCCAGCCTGCACGGCCTGCAGGAACTCAGTCATCGCCAGGATGGCCCGCTCCAGCACGGGATCCCTGACGGACGAGTTGCGTGGTGTTGCCGCGCGCGAAATGGCGCGCGCGGCGGGGGCGGTGCGTGTAGCACGCGCAAATGGCGCCGGCGGGGCGCCGGGCACAGTAGGTACGCCCGGCGCAGCCGGGGCGGCGCGGGCTTCCTGCGCCGCAAGGGTGGCCTCGCGTTTGCGGCGGCCACCACGTCGAGTTGCGCGGCGGGTGCGCGGCAGCTCGGCAGCAGCGGCAGGCGGGGCGCCGGCAGCAGCTGGGGTGTCTGATTCGGGGCACGAGGCCGGCCGCGCGGGAGCGCGCGGAACGGGCCGCGCTGGTGCACGCGAGGCGGGCCTCGCTGAGGCACGCGAGGCCTCGGCAGGAGCGGTGGGGCGCGGGCGCGCGTCACCACGCTGCGAGGCGGCGCCCGTGCGGGCGGCGGTGCCGGCGCGTCTGTTGCGCGCCTCCGCCTTCAGCACGGGGCAGGACGCGTGGTTGGCCGGGTGCGGCCCCCCACAGTTTACGCAGGAGGCGGGTTCGTCGCGGGGCCGGGGGCAGTCAGTCGCCCGGTGGGCGCCGCCACAACGCACACACGCTATGGGGCGGTGGCAGTTGTGCGACGAATGCCGGAACGACTGGCACCGGTGGCACTGCGCGGGACCCTGCTTCCCGCGCCAGGCTTCAATCTTGACCCCGGTCATGTACAGCAACTCTGTGTGCTGGTAGATGGCCGGGGTGACGTCTGGTGTGCGGCGCAAGACCGCCAGGTATATGCAGCCCGGGCGGCCCTTACGCGCGCGGATCGGCTTCACGTACTCGGGCTCGTACCCGAGTTCGCGAAGTGCGGCAGCGATATCGTCTGGGGCGGTGTCCACCGGAATCCCACGGATGGCCACCTTCAGGTCTCGTTCGGCAGGGACGGAGTAGGAGAACCAGCAAACGCGCGGGTCTACCTTCTCCAGGTCGGAGAGGTACCTTTGCACGATGCGGTACTCGTCCCCGGATTCTGGCACTATACGGTGCCCCCGACCGTATGCCTTGGCGTTGGCGTTCCTACCAAGGAGCGCCTGGATTCGCCCGAGATGGGTAATCCAATCGGGCAAGCACTCTATGATGATGGGCGGGTACTTGGGGGCACGTGGGCCCCCAGTGCGGGGGGCCGGGCGAGGGTGCACCGTCGGCGCGGCCGCAACGGCGGCGTAGGACGGCGCATCGGTCGTTGAGCGGGGCGCGGCATCTGCCGCGGTGTGCGCGGCATCAGCCGTGGAGGGCGCGGCATCTGCCGCGGTGTGCGCGGGATCTGCCGCGGTATGGGTGGCATCTGCCGCGAAATGCGCGGCATCTGCCGCGATATGGGCAGCACTGGATGTAGAGGGCGCGGCATATGCCGCGGGGTGCGCGGCGTCTGTCGCGGAGGGCGAGGTATATGCCGCGGGATGCGCGGAATCTGCCGCGGAGGGCGCGGCAGATGTCATCGTGGCGGCAGCAAGGCGGCGGCGGACTCTTGGGTCGCGTTGCGAAAGCGGAGCGACTATAATCGGCCGCATCCGCTTCGGCATCGGGTCCTCGCGATCTGAGTCAAGGTCGTCGTCGGGGGGGCGTGGTCGGCGGAGGGGGGTCAGTCGCGTCTCATGGACTGCGAGTGCCCGTTCCTCTTCCGGTGAAAGTGGGCTGTCATCGTATAGACCCTGGGCCCTCAGGGTCTGTTCGCGGCTGCGAATATTCGCGGCCATCGCAGCCAGCATGGAGGCACTGAGCACTCCTGCCTTAGCGACGGCGGCGGTGGTCAGGATGTCCGCGCGCAACTCGGAGCGCGGGGACATACGGGGCGTAGGTGCGGGCTCATCGCCCAGGATCTGAAGGAGATCACTGGTCGAGAGCGGGGTATTAGGCACTGACTGACCTGATGATGTCCTGGTTTGCGATGGGGATGGAGTCCCCTCCGCTGAGGCGACCGATCGCGGTTTTTCATCGTCAGATGGAGAACTCGCCGATCTGATCGGGTCGGGAATGTCACCGACCGGGTTATGAACCTCTAGTGGATCGGTGGCGGAATGTTCGACGTCGCGAACCGATTCTACACTAAAGATTCTCGAATGTTCTGATGGGTCCATGACGTCACCAGACACCGCGGCGCCGCCGACGCTGTGCGAGCGAGAGTCGCTGCACGAGCGAGAGCGAACGTGACGCGCACTTGGTGGCGTCGTAGACTTACGCATCGTATGAGTCACTTGTGGAAATGTGTTGCAATAGTAATATTAATATTAAAATTGCACACTGGCACTGATTTAAATAATGTAATAAGTATCGCGCACTGCACTGATTCGAAAACTGGTTAACCCCGACTGCAACCGATTAAGGGAGTCAAGGGGTAATCGCGAATTTTCAAATGGGCTCGAGGTGTAGGCGCTCTACTCACTCAGCAATTCTAATGTTTTAACAATTAAAACTTCGAATTGTTGAGGAGGAGCGCAAGGGCACGTGTGCTTAGGTCGATACTGGCTGTCCATGAGGCCGCCGCGGGATGTGTGCCGTATTTATAACAATAGCGGGCGCGGACAAGTTTGAACAAGTTTCCATCTCGCACACGCACGCGATGTGGCGTGATCTGAATCCGCCAATCAGATCAACTTATTTTTACCTATTCGCTTTTACACATTATATTATTGTTCCATTTTTATTGTTTATATGTAATCATTTTTTCTGTAAATATATTCATTCATTCCTTCACATTAATACCTTCTGATCAATAGTTTTATTTCGCAACTACGATCGATACAACCCCTCTCTACAGTGGTGACCCCGAACGAACAACAATAAGGAAGAATCTCTGCCCGAGAAGAACAACAAGGAAGAATCTCTGCCCGGCAAGAAAGAAGCCTGCTACTCTGCCTAAAAGAATAAAGCAAGAAGCCTGCTACTCTGCCCAAATTTCTTCACTATGGCCGAAGAAAATCAATCATCTTCAAACGTCAACGCTGAATACCTACTGAAGAAAATAGAAAAACTTTCACTCGAAATCGCCGAATTAAAATCAAATTCTTCATCTCCGTATCATCATAACAGCCGTCGTAATTTCAACCGCTACCGCAGTCCATCGCGTCATCGATCATCATCGCGATCACAATCACAATCAAGATCTCCGTACTGCTACTATCATCGCCGTTTTGGAAAAGAAGCCAGAAAATGTACGACGCCATGTTCATTCATCAAGAATATTAATAACAACACGCAAGATTTAAATTAAATCGAACGTTGGCTGCGGCGGAATCCAGCGTTCACGAAAAGTCATACCGCCTATTCGTCACCGACAAGAAGACGAAACTCACTTTTTTGGTCGACACCGGTGCTAATATATCGGTCATACCGAAGAAGAAAGGCTCAACATGCGAACCACTCCCATTCCAACTTTACGCCGCCAACAACACAATTATACCTACATATGGGGAGAAAACACTCGAACTCGATCTCAATCTTCGACGTCCATACAAATGGAAATTCATCGTAGCTGCAGTATCCAAGCCTATCATCGGTGCGGATTTCTTAAAGCATCACAATCTCATAGTCGATCTTCAAAATCAACGTTTAATCGACGGATTAACCAACCTGAAAATCAACGTACCTGCATTTTCAACAAGTATTCCTACTATAAGAAGCATCGACAAACAACAAACATATCACAACATTTTAGAAGAATTTCCCGGCATAACAAGAATAACCTCAATGAAGCTAAACTCAAAACATAACGTCGAACATTTCATCGAAACAACTGGTCAACCCATATACTGCCGAGCAAGACCTATCCCACCTCATCGATACGAACAAGTGAAAAAAGAATTCGAAAATATGATTCAACAAGGCCTATGCAGACCAAGCAAGAGCCCATGGTCATCACCACTTCACGTCGTACCGAAGAAAAATGGTGATATTCGAGTCTGTGGAGACTATCGTCGTCTGAACGCAATAACAAAGCCCGACCGATATCCCATACCACGCATCAAGGATTTCACCTACCAACTAGCCGGCAAGACTATATTCAGTGTAGTCGATTTAAATCGCGCATATCAACAGATATGTAATAATGAAAAAGACATAGAGAAGACAGCCATCATCACACCATTCGGATTATTCGAATTTCCTCGAATGTGTCCTGGACTCAAGAACGCAGGACAGACATTCCAACGATTCATCCATGAAGTACTGCGAGGACTCGATTTCGTATTTTCATTCGTCGACGATCTGCTCTTAGCCTCTGAAAGCGAAACGCAGCATCGTGAACATCTACGCATCGTATTTCGAAGACTAGAAGAATACGGAATCACAATCAATCCCGCAAAATGCGTTTTTGGAAAAGAAGAAGTCAAATTCCTAGGCTATGTTGTATCAAAACACGGAATCAAACCGCCTACCGAGAAAATTCAAGCTATCTCAGATTTTCCGAAGCCTACAACCGTCGAGGAACTCCGAAGATTTCTCGGAATGCTTAATTTTTATCGAGAAAACATAAAAAACGCTGCCTTAGTTCAAGAGCCACTGCATAAATATCTTCACAACACGAAGAAAAAAGACAAAACAAAAATCGAGTGGACCCCGGAGGCAACGCAAGCATTCGAATCCTGTAAAGAAAGCATCAAAAACGCCGCTTTACTCACTCATCCCATGCACAAAGCTCCGTTAGCTATTTTTAGCGACGCATCCGATAAAGCAGCAGGAGCCGTACTTCAACAATACGTCGAAAACCATTGGCAACCACTAGGCTACTTCTCGAAAAAATTCTCCGACGCGCAAATCAAATACAGTACCTACGACAGAGAATTACTTGCGATCTACATGGCAATGAAGCACTTCAGAAAACTTTATGAAGGACGTGAATTAATTATCTTCACCGACCACAAACCGCTCACATTCGCTCTTACGAAGACTCCTTCACCTTCAGAAACACCTAGAAGAACAAGACAACTATTATTTATCAGCGAATTCACCACCGACATACGACATATCAGCGGAAGTCAAAACATAGTCGCCGACGCACTCAGCCGTATAGAAGAAATTAATTTACCTACATCATTAAATTATCAAGAGATCGCACAAGCTCAAGAAAACGATACTACAATTCAAGAACTCAAAAAGCAAGATAATATCACATTGAAGTATATAAACATACCTAACACCGATATCAAGTTATATTGCGAAACCTCAACTTCAAATATTCGTCCATACCTACCGCTACAATATAGAAAACTTGCATTCAACGCAGTTCACAACATAAGTCATCCCGGTGTACGCGCAACGCGTAAAATATTATCTACAAAATACTTTTGGCCTTCAATTAACCACGACGCGGGCGCATGGGCGAAGCAATGTCTATCATGTCAACGAAGCAAAATACAACGCCATTCATCGAGCGCAATAGGAATTTTCCCGCCAAGCGAGCGATTCCAAACCATACATATAGATATAGTTGGACCGCTCACTACTACAGCGAAAGGACATCGGTACTTAGTAACAATAATAGATCGACACACAAGATGGCCCGAAGCAATACCTACTAGCGAAATAACATCTGACGTCATCGCCCGAGTAGTCTACGAACACTGGATATCTCGTTTCGGTGTTCCTAAAACATTAATATCCGACCAAGGTCGCCAGTTCGAATCCCATCTGTTCCAGTCACTCATGAAAATTATGGGAATAGAAAAATCTCGTACTACGCCTTACCATCCACAATCAAATGGCATCGTCGAGCGCTGGCATCGTTCATTGAAACAAGCGCTTAAAGCCAGACTACAAGGAAAAAATAACTGGGACGAAGAATTACCTACAGTTTTACTTGGACTTCGCGCTGCGATGCGAAGTGACAACGGATTAAGCACCGCCGAACTTACCTACGGATATAACCTACGACTACCCGGAGATTTCTTCAATGAAACTTTGACACATCGAACCTTGGACAACTCATTCGTCGATCAACTTCGAAAATCAATCAACTCACTCAAACCTCAAGTACCTACGCAACCACATAGCAACAATAGACCTATCTTCATTCATCAAGATCTTCATACTTGCAAGAAAGTATTCATACGCACAGATGCATCAAGAAAACCCTTAGAACAACCATATACCGGTCCATATGAAGTTATAGAACGCAAAGAGAAATATTTCGTAATAAAAGTCAACGACCGTATATCTACTATATCTATAGATCGCCTCAAGCCAGCGTACATCATCTCAGAAGAAAATGAAGCAAGTCCGAGCGACGACACAGAAAAATCGACCGTATTACTACGCAGCGAAGATACAAATTCGAACGAGCGCGAAACTAGGTCAAGAGCAACGACTCGTCACGCTTCAGTGAACACAACTCGCACGCACACAAGCTTAGTGCCTACAAGGACACGTGCCGGCCGCAATATCAAACTGCCGGTACGCTTCGCTTGAGGGGGAGTTATGTAGGTGCATACATATTATACTTACCATCGTAAATAGTCAAGTTACTATTATCATATACCTTTACCTTGCACTACATACCAGATTACCTTATTACCTGCGCAGCCAATATACCAGGCTACTTCAATACCTCATTACCTGTACCTCACAGACATCAAAGATGTCTGCTACAATTACCAAGGAGGAAGAGGAAAAATAAGAGAACACCAACATATTTATTTCATCAACAAGCTGACGCCTATCATCGCAGAAACAGAGAAGCAGACAGTTCTGAAAAGAACTATTTTCGTGACTGTACGTGCGAGGATCAGCGATGCAGAACCCAGCGAGCGCAGGCTGCAGAAGGTACCCCGACGGTGCAGTGAGGAGCGACCCGTTCGACGCGCGGACTCGGATTGAACTCGCGGCGCGACGCGCGCGAGCTCTAGCTCGCGATATGCAATATGAGGCCGCCGCGGGATGTGTGCCGTATTTATAACAATAGCGGGCGCGGACAAGTTTGAACAAGTTTCCATCTCGCACACGCACGCGATGTGGCGTGATCTGAATCCGCCAATCAGATCAACTTATTTTTACCTATTCGCTTTTACACATTATATTATTGTTCCATTTTTATTGTTTATATGTAATCATTTTTTCTGTAAATATATTCATTCATTCCTTCACATTAATACCTTCTGATCAATAGTTTTATTTCGCAACTACGATCGATACAACCCCTCTCTACAGTTTGATTGGTGTTGAAATTACAGTGGACACCGCAGAAGGCCTTTTATGAACAGTGGTCCGGGAAATATATTATATCTGCTATATTTATGAATATTTTTCAATAAAAAAATATGAAATACAGTCAAAAATATACCGTTTACTATGAAAAAAAAAAGTTCGGAACCTGTAATTTATATATAAAGAAAATTTTCTTAGGTACCTACTAGAATTTCCTTATGAAATTACCGTGAAACATGAAGTGTTACATGGCAAAATAAGTCAAATAGTTAAAGATCCAGTAAAGAAGCATATAATATGACAATTATATTTTTTATTTAATCAAATAACAAAACGTAGATTGAACATATAACCTGCCAATTCTAACAGCGTGTATTTACGTAAGCGAATACCGCGATAAATATAGAAATAAAATTACCATATTCAACATTTCCATGTTAATTGGGTTTTCTAGTTGAAAACATTTTTAATAACTAACACACGCAAGTTAATCAAAGTTACACTTGCGGGCGAAACTATGTCATTAATTTAAAAATTGTCATTATAATTGTCGTTAACAAATTGTTTCCGCGACGCCAATCGAGAATAAATTTGCCAATATTCAAAAATCGATAAAGTTATTAATTAAACGAAATATCGATAATATAATAGTCTCATTATGGATTTTAACGTGGCTGGTTAATGAAGAAACGTATCAATGTGTCTTCGTTAGACGACAACCTCGTTTAGAAAATTAAAATTATTTAACCTCAATTTATTAGCTGATTTACTATGCATTCAAAAATGGAAAACATTTTTATATGTCATTCTTGTCGCTCATTTACATTCCTAATAAACGATGAGCTAAATTGAACTGTGGAGAAAAATATTCGATTGTAAAATTAATAAAAATATATTTTTGTGAGTTTTTTATTACTTTTTATCACTATTTTGAGGACAGTGTGAGACTGTGATTTTTTATTGTATTATAGCTGTGTTATCCTCGTAAGTCCTGTGTATTTTTGAACAGAGGGCCTAGCACGAACAACTTGCGATAAAGTATCGTTGACGGGCTCGTTGGCGCGTTCGGTAGAACACCTGCCGGGCGCATCGATGGGTCGTGGGTTCGAATCCCACCGGGACCACATGTTTATAATTTTCTGTAAACATGTTTTTTCCACGTCCGGTAACTTCGGGCATTAATCGGGTGGGAGGAATATCTAAATTCCGACCGGGTACCGAACCACCATTCATAGATGGACCGTGAAGTGCATATTGCGCGTTTCGGTTTCGGTCTATGGATTTCCGAATGCTCGAAAAGTAAAAATTAGGCCGACAGCGCATCATTGACTGATGTTCTGTGGCTGGGGTATCACTTACCCTACCCCCTATTAACTAAAGTTTTAATTTTGCTTAACACTGAAAAAACGTTACAAATACATAAACAAAACTTATGTTTCATTATTGGTTGGAATATTCCAATAAAATTAATGTCAACTGTTGCATATAGCAATATTTAAGTAATATTCTATAAACAGCCATAAATTATATAAGTGTGAACAGATTATAAATACTAATAATATAATTCGGTATCTGTGATCGTGGATAGATTTTTTTAAATCCACACAATATCCTACTCGTAAATCATTCTGATACGATTCTATTTGGGGTTTATGGGTGTTGAATAGTTTACATTAAGGTAAAGTTATAGTGATATCATTATTTATAGGAATCAAAATGTTTTAAGACGGCTTCGGAGTTGATATTTTCAACAACATATTTTATATTGATCAACACATGCTTCATACATATTGTTAATTCCATGTATAGATAATACTTTATAACTAAGTATAAGGGAATGGTGATATCTGTATAAATAAGATTTTTTATTGTCATGTTTATATTATTCAAGGGGTTCTCGCCAGAATTCAATTAATTAATTGAAATGCATTTTGCGCGTTTCGATCTCAGTCTATGGATTTCCGATTGCTCCAAGTAAGAAATGTAGGTCGACAGCGCATCGCTGACTGATGATCTGTGGCTAGAGTCACACAGTTTGCTTCTAAAGCGGGAAGAGAAGAGCCATCAAGAAATTCAATAGTCACTTCTTTTAAAAATAAATATCTTACAATTAGATATTTAAAATTGTGTTGGTGGAAAGATAAAATAATACACTGCCTAGATTATTTATATTTTTTATTAAATCTTGGTGGATAATATTGATTAACATTATCGTAGTAAAAACACAAAAGTGGTAGAATGTATGGAAGGATACAAGTCAGTGTAAGTTACGTGTGAAGGTACGGAAACTGCGAATTTTGTATCGTAAGGCCTCTTGTACACACACGGTTTTTCGCCGTGAAAATCTACGGTTAAAGCTTGTAGACGCGCACTATGCCGTGCCGTGGCGCCACCGTGCGCGTCTACCTGCTTTCATAGTAATCCATACAACACTGACGACCGTGCCTACACACGGCGAATTAACCGTAGATTTTCACGGCGAAAAACCGTGTGTGTACAAGAGGCCTAAATGTCTTAATTTCACTTTCCGAGAAATATCAGTGAATCATTTGATAATAACAGCTGATAGTTTAACAGCGGCGCGAGCGCTTCTTAACAATATTAGTCTTTTTCATTTTATTTCATTCAGTAAGGCGATATAGGTGTATTTCCTGGTACTTAGATAATTAACTATAATTACTGCCTGACCGCCTCCATGGCTCAGTGGAAAGCGCGAAGGGGTTTGCACCTGAGGTCCAGAGTTCGAATCCCGGGGAAACAAGATTAAAAGAAACTGTTTTGGTCGGGCAGGACACCTACTTGCATATAAAGAAAAATTGCAGTGAAACAGACACAGAAACGGTTCTGCCTGATGCCCTACTAGGGGACACTTCCAATTCACTTTTTATAGCTACTGCCTGCCATCACAAGAAAAAAAGACGAATCTGCCATTACTTTTTTCAAAATTGAGTTAGAATCAGAATCAGTAATAAAATTTTACGAAGAAACAATACCAGGGTGAATCAAAAAGTTCTTAGAAGTGCATATATATGAAACCTTTTTGGATCAAGTTCGATATTCAAATTAAAGAGTGTCTATCACACTATATTTATGCAGACTGTCACTTGTTTTTGTCAGTTCGTTCCCATGTAATAAATTTTTTTATGCAACGAGTTGCTAAAAAGTCAAAATTATGGATAAAAGTGAGTTACGTGCGGTGATAAAATATCTCAGTTTGAAAAAAATGTCTACGAAGGAAATTTTTTTGGACATTCAGCAGACATTAGGGGGTGATGCTGTACCCTATTCTACGGTTGCGTACTGGGTGGCTGAATTTAAAAGAGGTAGATCAAGCTGTAAAGATGACCCGCGTTCTGGGCGGCCTTCAACCTCCGTTACAGAAGAAAATGTCAAAAAGGTTGAGAATCTGGTTTTGGAAGACAGAAGAATGACTATAAAACATATAGCTGAGATCCTAAAGATATCTTTTGGTACCGTTCAATCCATTTTAATTGATTCACTGGGGTTCAAAAAAGTGTCTGCAAGATGGGTGCCACGAATGTTAACCGACGAAAACAAAAAGCGACGTTTGGAAATTTCCAAGCGTAATCTCGAAATGTTCCAGCGTGATTCGGATAATTTTTGCCGTCGTCTTGTCACCATGGATGAAACGTGGGTCCACCATTTTGATCCTGAAACTAAAAGACAAAGCATGTCTTGGAAACGACCATCCTCTCCATCCATCAAGAAATTTCGAGTTGCTCCTACCGCTCGCAAAGTTATGGCCTCTGTGTTCTGGGATAGTGAAGGAATCCTTTTTATTGATTACATTAGTGATGGGTAGGACAAACGAAATTGAAGTGTTTGTATGTATTACCTCATTTTATGAAATGAGTTGGGACATTGTACCACCTCATTTGAGGACCTCATTTTGTACTGTTAGTTCCTTTATACGTCATACGAGTGGTTGTGACTTTTGTAGTGAGGTGAGGTGACTGGGGTTGCCACAGGACAAATGAAGTACCTAACATTTCTTTTGACATTTTAAATATATAATTTCTATAAAACGTATTTTTTTTTCAAATCTTTATTAAATATTATTTTGTGTTGCTATCATTATATTAAAATATTAATTATTTATTTAAGCAATATTATTGTTCTATAATATGTAATTTAAAAAGTTAAAATATGATTGCTATTAAGAAAAGTTAAAATATTAAGCAACACTATTGCTACCTATATAGATAAAAACTATTAATCCTAATTACTATTATTGTACCACAGAGTACAGAATTCAAATTAATATTAAAAATTATAATTACCTATTAATGCATACAAATTACAATAATGTCATGTCACAATCACCGTCAATTCACTCACAAATATCGCTTCGGTTCGTTATCAGTTGCTCATCAGACTCGATTGTCATTGTCATGCAAAGAGTAATTGTCATGTATGAGAAGAGCGAGTTAGACAAAACGATTCATTTCAACCGTTAACTCATTCATCTTGACGTACACCTCACCGCCTCAATCACATTCAACGCCTCGCCCGCGTCCCAAGTACCTCAACGAGTTTGAAGCGGTACAAAATGTATGTTTGAGGTGTTGCGACATTTCACAAGTTTGAGTGTGACATTTGAGGCGCCTCTTGTATGAGGTGCGCAACTCTAGATTACATGCCAAAAGGCCAGACGATTACTGGACCCTATTATGCAAATTTAATCCCGAAAGTGCGTGAAGCGATTAAAGAAAAACGTCGTGGAAAACTGTCGTTGGGCGTGTTGTTCCTTCAAGATAACGCTCCTGCTCATCGATCGGAAGTTGCGCTCAACGCAATCCGCTGTGCTGGCTTCAATCTCCTTGACCACCCACCATATTCTCCGGACTTAGCCCCAAGTGATTTTCACTTATTTCCAAAATTAAAAGAGGAAATTCGTGGAACAAAATTTCACGATAATGACGCGGTTATAGCTGCCGTAGATAAAATATTTTTTTTTCACAAGGAATAAGGAAGTTAGAAACGCGTTATTCTAAATGCATTGCATTGGAGGGAGATTATGTAGAAAAATAAAATATTATTATTTAAATCTTTGCATTTTTTAATATTGATTCCAAGAATTTTTTGATTCACCCTCGTACATAATATATCTATTTCTTCAATGATCGTTGTAAAATTGCTTATATTATGGTTATTTTTGTCTTAAAGACAGAAGCAATGGAGAATATTGTAAATACAAATGAACTTTGCTTCGGAATCCTGCTACGAGCTACAAGGGTTGTCTAAGCAATATTTTATTGTCTTGAAGAATATTATTTAAAAAAAATAGATTTTTATAGTTTCCTTCTCATTATTTTGTCGAGTTACATGATTCTGATAATATACGCTTAATTAAGCTTCATTATACTTTATAGTTATATGGTTTTGTCCATCGGAAAAGGTGTCAAAGAGCTCTTTGAGAGAAAAGACAACCGGTAAGAGGCATCCCTATTCGGGCGCAGTATTTATAACCTCTTACAAATGGGGCGTTTGCAACGAAACTCCTTTCTTATATTTATAAAGCTGTCAATTTTCAAGCCTTTGGGTTGAGGTGGAAAGGCGCAGATGCAGGGATCGTAACTCGAGCAAAAAAGGCCGTCTCGCATTAAATTATTATGATTTATGTGTTTTTTACCGAGTGTAATTATGTATGAAGGTTTAACGAACAGTAATATCATGTCTGTTCGAAGTCTGCGCTGTTTTAGACTAATTCTTTGGTCAATAATATACACTTCTTCTTTTATTGGTGTATGTGTTTGTAAAAAATTGATAAGTGATTCATTCAGGTGTATCTCTTTGTACGTAATAAGAATATCCTTTATAAAGATAAAAAAAAAAAAATAGTTTTTATCATAAGAACTTGGTTTATAACATTTAGGCCCATATTCCAAGATGAGTCTCAGTTTTGAATCTAGTTTTGAGACTTGTCAAACCATTTTTTCTCTATAGAAGTTTGACATATTGACAGTTCTCAAGAATAGATTACGACTTGAGTAACGTCTTGAAATACGGGCCTTAAACATTATTTGGGTATACGGAATATAGATAGATAAATAATTATTATATTTGTAGTTTTTATTAGCTACAAGAACAAGAATAAAATGTCTCTTACATTTGAAGACTTTGGTATAAGAAAAAATATTCAACGCATTGAAGATCCGAGGACGAGAGATGACAGAAAGTATTCGTATCGTCGAGCTGTTATTTGTAAGAAATTTCAAATGATTTCTCATGAAGTGACAAATGAAAAATCTACTTTTTAGATCAGTTTTTGGTAGATGTTAGAAAATAACACAGAACACACAACTGTTTTTCCTATTTCATTTGCTTTCTCATTCAAACATCGAACATAATTTGCGGAAATATTTATGTAACTTTATGTAAATATATTTTCCCTGTTCTGTGATATATACTATAGTTATAGGTAGTGAAATGTAATAATAATAACCTTCTAAGCTGTCAATCTGATTCGCTATGGTACAATCACGTGGAAATGCAAGTGACAGACGCTTCAAAAGTGACTTAAAGCAATATACGTAAAATCCATTTTCGATCAGACTGTACCCAGATTGTCAAGTGTAGAAAATAAGCTTTACGCCTTCGTAATAAGGTAGCGAATAGATGAAAGTCGTGAAGTTAGATAGGAATCTCTCCGAACGGGCTGACCGCGCGTTATAATGACGATGTCGGCAAAGAAGTCATTATTCATTTTTTTAATACAGTGTTTTGTTGAAACGACATTTTCACTAGCGTAATCACGATTTGTACAGGCAATATATCAAAGTAATAAAAGACAAGTTATTACCGAGCGGTAACTTGGCGGTGATTTTCAATTTGACGACTTCATCGCGTTGTTTTACTCCACAATCGATTTATTGAGGAATATTGCTTTAACATCGATATTAAACTTAAATATCACGTGAATTAACGAGTTTTTTATTCGCTCGTGTCGTTTTTATGAGATGACATTTTAATAAAAGGCACTTTGGGTGAATTATAAATCCGTGGTGGAGATTGGCTTGAGAAACTTTATTGATGGAAAATTATAACCTTTATATCTATTGCTTATGAAAGAGGTACCAGTAGATTGAGATTTGTAAAAAAAAATATAACTAACATAAATTATTAATATTCTGTTCATATAACTTTTTGCTCTAGATTTATAGGTAAGAATCTTAGAAACCTTTAGAGCCTAGGTTTTGCCTAATTCATAAAGTTTTATGCGAAACCCATTTTATGGTTGATAAGCCGAATGGTATATAGATATAGATCACGCCTCTTTCTCATTGGGGTAGGCAGAGATCACGGAATTCTATAATTTCCGATCCTTGCATACCACTTTCATCAATGCACGCTCGCCGGTTTCGGAGATAGGCACTTTTGAAGAACGTCCCTGATTAGACCTACATTTGCTTAGGTCGAACACTCGCAACTCTGCCACTCACACCAGATTCATAAATCTTTTACATTTCCGTACTGTCATCCATCCTCTCTAGTTACATGCCCAAACCAACTCAACATGCCTTCTTCGATTCTTGACACTACATCATCTTTTACTCCACAACGCTCTCGAATTTCACATCTTATTCTACCTTTCAGATTCACATAACATATCGACCTTAATAATCTCATTTCCCCAACATTTATTCTACTTTCATGTTTCTTCTGCCGTACCCATCATTCACTTCCGTACATCAAGATTGGGACCAACACTTTACTACACTATAATTTTAATATTATAATGGCTTTTACTCAAGGGAAAACATACAAATTTTCATGGAATGCTGTAGTAGGTACCTACTAAGAAAATGCCACCTTGTCTATTAGGTAAGTACATTATATATCTGGAGAAGCTCGAATAATTGAATAAATGTAAATAATTTGCAAGGAATTATAGATAAAAAGTTAAGTATGTAAGTAAGTTGTATTTCAAACCAGACGCATTTGGGTTTTTATATGAACTATATAGGTATGTACCTACAAGAGTAAGGGTTAATGCCTAGGTACTTCTATATATTGCAAAAGCACGGAAAGATAATTGAGATCATAGGTTGGTTCTCGGTTAGATGTTGAATGTTTTACTACGTATAGGGTTAATGTTAACATTAAAACTTGAACATAAGTATATAAATTGAAGTCATATCGAAATTATCTTTATTTAACAATGAATTTCATATATTTTATCTGCACGAGTCTATACTCTATTGTATACAAAATGTTCAGTTTTTTTGTTTGGAGTGAGTTATTTCTATATAAACTATTTATTGAACTAAATAGTATTTTTATACTAAATAAAATGAACTGTATAAATATTCTTATTTATACAGTTCATTTTATGAGTCATTTTATCAAATGAAACTAACCTTTGATAACTTCGATTTCATAAATCGACATCATTTGCATTCGTGAACTTTCAGAACATAAAAACTGAAAGCTTTTAACTTACAATACATTGTATTCGAACCGCAGCAAATAATAGTTTCCGACTGTTTGTATGAATTACGACAACATACTTCAGCTTTACAATTCCACTCACACGAGGGATAAAAATCTTGCCATTGCAAAATCGACTTTATTTAAATGGAATAGACTTCATAAGATGTCTTAGGAAGTGACTTGCAAAATTGTAAAGTGCGTAAGGCAGCTTAAAATGGCTTCAGTGATGGCTCAATCAATGAGCAGCTTCGGTGGGTGTGAGACATGTCGTCAGCAAAACAATTTCCTATACAATGTACGCGGTGAGCATTCCATTTGATGAATATTTGCACGTTGTAGGAATCTTATAAGTGTAGTCTATCTATATATACAGGAACTATGATGATGAGATGAAAGTTGGAAAATTGAGAGGCATTTTGGCATTTGTTCTATACGACCTATTAAGCTTTGTATCACACAGAAGGTCGATTAACTGTTGATTGAAAGGTTTGTAAGTTTAGAAAAACAAGAGAAACTTTAAAAGCTGTCTGGGTAAAGTATCCTAGGTATCATTCAATGGGCCTGTCAATGCAGTAAATTTAGTCAAGAAGCTATTGTACTTTTTCAAATCTGACTGATGTATCTCTGTCATTAAATAAAAACAGAGAGAGCATAAAGTGGTCGTATATAGACCTATGCTATAATATAGTCCCCTAGTGGGGCATGGGGCAGACCCATTATGTGGCTGTTTCACTGATCCGATTCTGGACAGGCAAGTAGGTGCCAGCCTTCTGTAATCCGATCGAAACAATTTTATTAATCCTGTTTCCCCGGGATTTGAATCCAGGACCTCTGGTTCAAAACGCCACGGAGGTGGTTGATTATTTACCTCACAGTACAGTTAAATTTTCTTAACATACATTTCGTACAATTTCATCTGCTTGCTTTATTTAAAGCTTTTACCTATTCATTTGATTGAGATGGACAAAAAGTTCAAAATAATTAATTCTATTTTATGATCCACGTAACAAAGGATAAATCTGAATTAAATAATTTCACTTACTACAGTTTGACAGACAGACAGATTGCGTGCGTGGGGGGAAGGGGAGGGTGAAAGGGAGGGGAGCGGCTCGCTTTGAACCGCGAGGTGCTAATAACGAGTCGTCCCGCTGCGCACGCGCACCCCGCTGCGACGGGAATGTTAGGATAAGCGTGTCTATTGCTGGACTGTAAGTTCGGCTATTTTTATTTATGTATTAACTCTTTATGTTGATAGAATAGAAGTACAAAGACAAACTTAATGTCGCATTGCATTTTCTGACAACTTACCTTGATGTGGATAGAAGTTGGGTAGTGTTTGAACAGATATTTCAGGTAAATCGTTATAAAAACAATATCGACTATATAAATATGAAATGAAATGAAATATGTCCGAAAGACCAATTGAAATGAGCTTAAAATACGGCTGTGTAGAGTTATTTCTGGGTAAAAAATTCACTGAGTTATTTATTTATAAATGCTTTAACAAAATTCTCAATAAGTGGATTGTCATAGTGACATGTTGAAGATAATTTGTTTTAAGAATTATATATTAATGAGATATTTTCTTTACTTACTAAATATACAGTCAACAACAAAAGAATGTTAACCATCTAGAAGGTTGTCAGAATAGATTTACAAGAACTTAGTACTTTACTCATTTATAACAAATTAAAGAAAATAAGATAAACTTTATATTAAGATTATTTAATAAAGCAAATTATTGTAAGTAAAGCAAGTTTATTTATTAAACTAGCTGATGCCCGCGACTTCGTTCGCGTGAGGATCACTTTATGCTGAACTTTTGAGCAAGCTTTCTTCATATTATATATCCTCTGTACTTGGTGATTTCTTTTCGGAAAGAGCTATCAGAGTAGTCATTGACGGTTGCTTTTGCATCATATTATCGACATGTTTAATGGTGGTTGAGGTTGGGGTTCAAATGATGATTTGAAATTCAAAAGAAATTCCATAGTAATTGAAAAAAATAACCTGACTTTAAAGAAACTTTAGGGAGATGCATATCAATCACTCAATTTTACGTCACCATAATGCAGATATGTGTCTTTTTTCCACTAATCAGAGTTCAGTCGAAGATTGGATTCAATGCATTTTCCGTCTTAAATATATGCACGAAAATTGTACGGGGGTTTGAAAATACTTGCGACACATGGAAAAAACGCCAAAAAAATGTCTAAATACGAATAAAATGAAGGTATGGAGAAATGCAACGTAAAATGAATGAAAAAAAATAGTATGGCCATGTTGGCCAAATACTTAATTTTTAATAAATTTAATTAGTGTGGAAGATACTATATCCACCTCTATATTTATTTCATTTAATTGATCACTTTTAATTTCAGATATTTTTGTTTAATTCCCTTGGAAAGGAAAGGATTGATGAAAATGCGAAATAAACGATCTCATAAGAAATACATTTTTATATAATAGAATAGTTCAATAATACATTTTCTATTTTCAATATTAGTTCTTCTAAAAATATAAAAAAATAAATACAAAAAAATATTTCCCTGAGTGATGATACGAACTCGCATCTGAAATTACGTAGTACGACCGTATATCCACTATGCCACGAACACATATCGAGAAACGGCGAAATTATCAAACTATTTCATTTACATATCAAACTGTGATTGACATCTGACAATTCGAAAAAATTCAACGCGAGTCAGTTTTCATTGCAATTTGTTGAAATGATGCCTTTAAAATAATATTTAAATGATGATAACTTTTTTTTCCGACAACCGATTTCGATGAAACAAAGCCTATATGTTGCCCTGGACTTTGCTTAATATATTTGTATAAATTACGCGAAAATCGGTTCAGTATCTTCGGAGATTAGCGTGAACAAACAGACAGACAGACAGACAGACAGACAGACAGACAAGAATCTTAAAAATTGCATTTTTGCATTCTGCTACCCCTCTTTTATCACCCCTCTTAATTTCTGGTAAAAATATTTAGTGAAGCGTAATTTCGATCCTACTCTTTTATTATATGTATAGATTAAAATTTCAATTTTTTTAGCGTCATCTGTTGCTGATATTAGGTGCACTTACCCTACCCGAGTAAGACATCTCATCCGCCAGTGTCTATTAACTATAATCAGTGGATCGCTGTATCTCATAGTTTAACACTTATACCGCCGCATGATAAACGACTCTCGTTATTGTTGTGACTTAATTTACTTCGCCTCTCCATTATAATCCTCATGAGAAAGTGCGCGAACGCATTGCTTACGTTCTTTATGAATCTCGAGTTGATTATTATAGCAATAGATCGGTTATATCAAAGATCTACGCTGTACAGGTTTTAAATGAACGCAATCAAGCGTTGCCGAGTTTGGTTTTTGTTGATTCAAAGGCAATCTAGTGGAAATGCCAAGTTTACGTTTTTGTAATCTGCAGGGCTTGTGCCTACATACAATCTCTACAGAGTGTAAAACAAAGTCGCTTTCCGCCATCTGTCCGTCTGTACGGTTAGATCTATTAAACTAGACAACGAATTTTGATGCGGTTTTCATCGATAGATTGAGTGATTCAAGAGGAAGTTTATACCTACATATAGTTTAATTGTTTTGTGTTAATTTGTAGTAAATTGAGTGTAATATTATTAATCACTCCACACTGACACTACATTAGTAGGTATGTATATTGTACCCATGCGAAGCCGGGTCGGATCACTAGTTCTGTATGAGTGAGAGACGGATCTCTACATAGAGTTCAGAGGATATTAAAATTTTTAATTCGAAAAATTAATTAATGTTTATCAATCTTATTTCAGTAACTTCTAGTTCAAGCATTTACATAAATTAAATTACATTTTTATGTTAAAATTATCAAAATATAAATTTTTGCCGTAAGTCAAGACTTTCCTAATTTCGGATTGATAATAATCTCTTTTCAAGACTTAGATATATGAAGTAGCATCTTGATTTTTGTTCTCGATATGTAGGTTCAATTTATTTTTTGGCTCTTTTATACATCTTTGCTCTCCTTTAAGGATATGTTTCGGATGCCCATAGTTGACTCCAACGCTTATTGTCCTATGAGGCGTAAACAAACCCCCTCAATCACTATATTCAGCATAAAAGTCCTAGTTTGTGAGTTGTGACAAATAATACATATGTAAATAGAGTAAAAGCCCATTGTAAATGAGTATTTAGTCTATTTTTTTAAGTTGGTTGCATAAAATTAAATTGAGTAAGAAGAAGCAACGTTCTTGATGTGTCATACAATTTTTGTTTCAATACTTTTCTCGGTGTAAACAGCACACAATATCCGCGTGTAAACAGTTGCTTTTAATTCTTGGATGTCAATAATTGCACTTCAATTTTTGAAACCAATTTTTGCTCTTGAATCCTACAAGAAAATGGCTTCGTTTAAATGGGACTTAAGGTTGTTTAGTAATAAGTCTGGCTCTTTTGATAGCAAATACTGAATGGTATTACTTACGTATACTGATGGCTGAAAAACAACGTGGTAAATGTTATTAATAATGTTAAGGTACCACAAAATGTTGAGTCCTTTGCCTTTTCGCTAGCAGTTGCCATAAAAAAAATACTGTTTTGTGTCTGAATAATTATGTATTGTTATAACATTGAAATTGAATTGAATTATGTATTGTTATAAATTGTGACAGTGAATAAATATTTTCTCTCTCTCTCTCTCAAAATATGTTTTCTATACTAATACTAATAATATTATAAAGAGGAAAGATTTGTATTTTTGAATTTTTGTATGTTATGAATAAACTCAAAAACTACTGGACCGATTTTAAAAATTATTTCACCAGTAGAAAGCTACATTATCAGGGAGTAACATATAGTATGTACATTGCACCCGTGTGAAGCCGGGGCGCTTTGCTAGTTATTTATAAAAAAAACAGGCTATAAACCTAAGAGTAAGGTTTACAGCTACTTATATACCACAACAAATTAGCTCCCATCATATAATATTTACTTATACGAGATGGTTATTCCGTTCCATTAACCACTAACCGAGTGCTCGTTTTGCCTAATATAAAAAGCGAGCAATTACTTTCAAATACCGGATTGTAATCTAATCCTATTGACACTTTGCGCCGGCGCAGGCCTCGGATTGGTTGAAAGCCCCCGCCCCTTGCTGGGCGTAGTGACTAAGACAATGTGTTAGATCAAAATGATTGATGGTAAAGAATGAAATTAGCCCTGGATTAATGGAAAGCTTCTGAAGAAAGATGATGTTCGGTTACTACATCAACCATTTTTTACATGGTGTCAATATATTTGACTAATAACGTTCATGGAGAAACGGTATACCTCAGTGGTTGGAGGATAGTACTTGGGTTAAAGATACCTTAAAAATACGTTTGCGATGAGGCTTTGAGACTAAGTACACTGCAGTATCTGTATTTTTGAATGCTCGTTGTTAAAAAATTACGTCGATCAATAGTGAAGAATTTATTAATTAATGTCCTCAAGCTAAAGCTTAAAAGTACCTAAATATGCCTTAATAACTGCCGTTCGTTTAAATCTATTTTTGTTTAAGTATTTTACACTAATAAGTTAGGAATCAGGCAAAACTGATGTCCTCAAGTGGAGATTGCAGGACTCTGACGCTTATCTGTGGATATTCTACTTCCTACTAATATTACCCTCTAAAAAAAAATCATGTAAACTAACTGGTGCACATAATATTGTCTTTTATTAACGCGAGTATCACACATTTAAATAAAATACTGTATACCGGATTAAAACGCGATTTATTATTTAAATTATTTATCCCGACGTTTCGGATGCTTTTCAGCAACCGTGGTCACGCAGTCTCCCGCGACCACGGTTGCTGAAAAGCATCCGAAACGTCGGGATAAATAATTTAAATAATAAATCGCGTTTTAATCCGGTATACAGTATTTTATTTAAATGTAAATTAACGCAAAGACGAGTAGGTACATATTGCTTACACTGTAAAAAAATATCAGATCATATGGAGAGCCAAGCTCCTGTCTCTACTCGCCCTAAGCTAACACTCTTTCTTATCATAGCGTTACTCAAGGAGCTCTAACAAAACCAACGCCTAGTTAGTAAATTACTTTCTGTTCATAAGCCCATAGGAGTGTCTACGTTACTCTATCAAAACGGCCATGCTACACATTTTGGGTTTGTAGAGAACTTAAGACTAGGATTCACGGAGAATACTATATGCTATGATGAGAGGGAGTGTTAGGTGAAGGTGTGTAGAGCTAGGAGCTTGGCTCATAAAATTGGGAGGAAGCCAAATGCTGCCTACCACCACTGCGATAGCCCGGAGGATTCTGCTGAGCACACACAGGAATTATGCCCAGCATGGAACAACGAAGCAAGCGAGAGTGCGTTTAGAGCAGTGCTTTCATTCTGCGATGTTGGAGCAGAAGTAAATTCAAGTGGGGGCAAAAATCCACAGAATATATTTTAATCTTAAATCTTCGAAGTGTCAAAACGTTTCGTTTCGGGGTTTTTATATATTAATTATGATTATTCAAAAATTTATTTATAGCTGTGTATACCTATTGCATTTAATATTTGGCATTGTAATTCAATAGGGAACATATAAGTCGTTTAACAAAAGAAAAGTACACGACATAACATAATCCATTAAATAAAACACGTTCTGACAGAAATAATTTTATTACTTGTACAATAAAATATCTCATTTGTGTAATTGTAATCCTTTGTTTCCCTTTAAATAAAATCCTCACACATAATGAAGTCTTCATTTCTTGTCAGTTTTACACCTGAGTCCGGCTGGAATTGACTGTGCTTATTATAGTTGGACAGCTTTTATTTTGTTCAAGTTTACGAGCGGCTTTGTACTGGCCGGCTTTCTGCTCTCGATATTTATCGCGCAAGATGTAATTGTTTTTTGGATTCTTCTCACAGAGTATGCATTCTTGTCTTATATCTATACTAGCAACTCGCCCCGGCTTCACACGGGTGCAATGTATATGTACACAATATACACAAAAATAGCCTATGTTACTCGCTGATAATGTAGCTTTCTATTGGCGAAAGAATTTTTAAAATCGGTCCAGTAGTTTTTGAGTTTATTCATAACATACAAACATACAAAAATACAAATCTTTCCTCTTTATAATATTAGTATAGATAAAACAAAGTCGTGTTAGGTTACACCATTTATAACTCAAGGCTACACCGATACTAATGATATTTGTTGGATTCGTCTACGTACCGAATAACAGAATAACAATTAAAATCTAATAAAAATTTAGGAATAGAAATTTATGCAGAAAATGAATGTTAAAATAAACTATGTTCGAAACTCTGGAAACAAAGTCGAGTTAGTTATAACTTAAGAAAGGCTGCACCGATTTAAATGATATTTGTTGGGTTCGTCTATGTCCCGAATAACAGAATAACTACGCATTAGGTGTAAATAGGTTGATAAGTCGACTTGTATAATTTTCATCAGAGTTGCTTAATTTATAGAGTGAAACATTGAACTACTATTACTTACGCTAGTAACACCTTTTAAAATTTTACCTTGAATTTTTTTTAGGTGAATAATAATAATCATTCTTAAATATATTTAGCGTTATAATTTTCCTTACATTCAAATGCAAGGGCGTCAAACAGCTTTTGATCGAAATAGGTATATGTACACAGAATCGAGGTAGATATAGTGTTAAAACTGCAACGGCGGTAAGGCCCTAGCACTTAATAAATTGAACTCGAACGTAATTTAGATATTATCTTAGTTTAACTCTTTGCTCATAAAAAGGCCCAATAGAGTCGTACAGTAAACGATCGCGTTTAGAAGTATTCTGCTTGTGTATATTTGTCATTTAAATAAAATGGCCTATAATTGAAACACGCAATCTAAACTTCACGGCACTCTTGTGACGGTGCATTCACCCGGTCAGAGTTTCTCTCACCTGTTTTATGCCTCAAGGGGTTAGAAGTGGGCCTAAACGAGCCCAAACACTATTTGCAGAAAAATGTCAGATCCAGCGGGTTTTGAACCCGCATCCATCGGAATGCAACGCAGGTGTGTCAAAAAGTAATAAGATACTTCATACATAAAGCTCATAACTGAATATCTAAACATGTCAATATTAAATACACTACAAAGTATCAGACGGTACAAACAAAGTACAGATGCAAGTAGTTTGTAATTAAAAACAAGTTTCAACTCATATCATTGTTTAGTTGATTACATCTCTTATTATAATTAACGTACACTAAGTAAATTACACTAAAATATAACTTCTTTACATTTAACCGGTCGAGTTAAACGGTCTTACAATTACTTTTATTACAAAACGGTACTATGCGGAGAAAAGTAAAAAAAAGCTCACAAAAGACCTCATACAATTGGTCCGAGCTTATCAAAATAATAAGGCGTTAAGAGGAGAGCTTTAATAGTTTGCTAAGCACCGTAATGTTACTATAATGAGCAAACTGGCCGTAATAATAATAACAATGAAAATTAATAACCACCTCGCGGCTGATAAGGGTCGCGGAGGCCGCAAACACGAATTTCTTAAGAACTTTTCTCGTATACGTAATTTTCAATAATAAAACAAGCAGTACGGAGAAACTACAAAATTTTATGTCGAATTTCACACTTACGAATGGCTGGATTTATATGGGCATTCATTTTGTATAGGTTTTATTTTAAAAAGTATGTACGTACATAATTATTAACTCTACTGGGCTAAAATTCAAAAGGAGATATGGCATATTTTGTCTATTTGAATAAAACGTTGATGCTTATACCGACAATCGAGATATGTTGTTTTATATATTTTCAAAGTCAAAGTACAAAAATGTCCAAAAACATGATTTGTATTGAAAATATAAGAGGGAAATTATCAATACATTTATATGTATTAAGTTTGGATGGGACGAATTCTAACTGAGTAACGTCATCTACAGTCACAAAAAAGTCGTGAAAATTTGTATCATATGTTTATTGTGCAATTCGATTTCATTATATGGACTTCCGATTACTCGAAGTAAAAAATAGGTATTCAGCACATCATTCACAGTTCTGTGACTGATGAATCACCTACCAATAGCCTCATGTTCATCCGTCGATATCTAAAATAAAATAAAAGACATGTTATAATAATATTTATTACAAATGTTATTTTAAACATTCCAACACGGTTATGAAATAATTGGCGGTACGTATTCCACTTAAGTTTTAAAATAAAATCATTTAACACGAAACTTCAGTTGGATACAGCACAAACACAGATATTAATGTAGGGGCGTTCCCGCGTGTGAGCGATCTGCGCACGATACGGTCTGAACGACCGACGCGGGCGCAACACTGTTAAATGTGAACTTTTTGCTTTACTGAATTGGTAATTTAGATAGTCATTTGGGTGAATTGTATTTGTAAATTTAAGTAAAATATACACGAAGAACTTCATTTATCCTTTTCAGTATGTTTCAACTGATTTTTGACAGATGACACTGAGTAACAAACCTCAGATCTTACTAATAAGCTCAATACAAGTAGAAAAAGATGGTTATTTTAGCCAAATCGACATCTACTTTTAAATCCCTGGTATCTTCATTTGCCTCTTATTGCTTGTGAAGAAAACTTATCTGTGAAATGGACACACAAATGCGTCTGCCCCAGGTCTTACGTGATTTTATTTTTAAGTCAAGAGACTGAGTACGGTAGTAAATACACTCAATACTTTTATTTATAAAAATACAGCAGTAAATATCTCTACCTCTTTTTCTTTCTGTATAATCAGTAAGTAATGAACCACCGTTCATAGATGGAAAAACCGTGAAGTGCACATTGCGCGTTTCGGTTCAGTCGTATGAATTTCCCCATGCTTGAAGTAAAAAGTAGGTTGACGGAGCATCATTAAGGTTGCACAAGTCGCGGGCTCGAACTCACTGGTGGGCGAGGCCAAACAGCATGCTGTTCTCCCGCACCGCACCGGGGCAGTCATTATTAAGTGAGATGCACGATAATTCATAGTAAAAGGGGCGTCTAAAAAAATACGAAAAAGCCTTTCGAAAATCGAGTTTTATGAAAAAACCACTGCATAAATCAATTACAAATAAATTGTATTCTTCGATAATCGTGCTTTGTCGGTACCGACTTTGTTTTGAAAATTTGATACTTCTTTTATTACTAATTTAAGCCCAAAGTTGTGTTAAAAAATGGCAATAAAAACGAATCTTTGGTAGCTTGTAACTTTTTAATGGTTTTTTATTTTACCATTCTGTTTCCGTACAGACCAAATTAATAATGAGACAAAACGATATCATGTTTAACTTTGCATGTACGGTGCTAAATAGTGGAGTAATACCCCCCCGAAATTTCTATGGAAAAAATGTCGACTAGTGTCACCTTAACTGATTCTGTGGCTGGGGTATCACCTACCATCAAGTGAGCCTCATGCTCGTCTGTCGATATCTAATATAAAAAAATGAAAATAATAGCAATACCTTTAAGTAAATTTTAATGTTGATTAGTGTATATTGAACTAAAACTTCAATCTAACATTAAATAAGCTTGCGTGTATGACCAATCAATGTTAGATTAGTTTTTCTTTGTATTTTTTAAATCTATTTCTATTTACTTCATTCAAATAAATGTATTCATTCGAAATTTAAAATTGGTTTGAATGTAGCTAGAATTCGAAAAACTTAAAACGTATCCCATAACTGGTTAATCTTAGAACTACTAACAAAATAAAACCTTACTGAATAACTCTGTAGTACTTATAAAATGATTAATGGATTCAAATCGATATTAATTCGAGCGAGTGTTTCGGAACCGCGAACGCGCACGACTGCGGCGTATTCCGTTTTGCAATTTATAAAGAGCAATAACAATGTGTGCTACATCTGACGGATAATTTCTCAAATAAACACCTCGCCCGTAGCGTTGGATATCGCAGGAATTAAATACCTGGCTGGCACCGGCTCTCAACATTTTGTTGAATAGATAAGCTTGAGTTATTTCAGTCTACTAACTCAAATATGTCAAAGAGTTAGTGGCGCAGTGGAACAGCTTATGGCGTGCGAAGTAGTGTAAGTTTTCTAACAATTTTTTACTATCACAAATTAAAAAAAAGATATTTTTAAATAAAATAACTTTGACCGGACTAAAACGCGATTTATTATTTATCCCGACGTTTTGAGCGCTTTTCAGCAAACCTGGTCATGGGCAGACAAAGTTGCCATATTAATGCCGTCTATTCCGACGGATATTTACTGTATTTTTTATATTATGGCAATATTGGCTGACTAATACCTTAACAACAACAAGTAACAAAGATTAAAACATGATGTGCTAAAATATAAATAGATAATAATCCTATCAAAAACTTGATGATTCATGACAAACGTCACTTTTTCTTAATTAATGTACGTAATTAACACCTATAAATGCCTAAGCTAATTGAAAACACTCCGATAAAATAGCCTTAAGTTCTAATGAACGCATAAGCTTGTAATTTTGTTTTGTCCCGCTCTATTCAATACTAAATCACTTGCAAATGAAAGAAACAGAACAAAATTTAACTATTCCATGTATTCCGCGTTTATAAGGCAATTTGAGTATTATTTGAGAAGGACTGCCCTCTCGGGTCCATCGTACAATCACGGTTGCTGCACCCTTATTAAATGATAAGACATGAACGCTTAAATTATACTACTATTATAAACTGTGAATTTATTAAATACACTTTTTTATTTATTTATAGACTTAATAAATGTTATTAATTTACTTTTTTATTGTTTCTTTTGGATTGAACCGGAGTTATAACAAGTTATAATGAGAGGGTTCGCTCGCTCTATCTATTCCTACGTAGAAACTGAAGCATGAGGTATTGAACGTATGTTTTGAAAAGATATTGTGTTATTTTAATCAAATATATCTTCTATGGTTCGCAACACTTTTTTATAGAGGGGAATAGACTCCATAAGGAAAGGACCTATTGTAATATTGTTTGCAAGCGGTTTTTTTTTTTTTGTCAGATATCGACAGACGATCAAGTGACCTACCATCAAGTGTCTGTCGAGCATGAGGTTCACTTGATGGTAGGTGATACCTCAGCCACAAAAGTTTCCAGACGTGGTGAAAACATGCTTACAGAAAATTATAAGCATGTGCTCCCGGTGGGATTCGAACCCACGACCCATCGATGTGCACGGCAGGTGTTCTACCGAACGCGCCAACGAGCCCGTCAGTTTATTCCTTTCTTCCCCCCCCCCCCCCTTAGTGTGGTACTGAGACACCAAACACGTAGGTACACTAGGGCCAATACGGAGCGGGTCATCGAACCCACAAACTGTTTGATAGTAAGTCAGCTGTTGTAACAGCTTACCAACGCTCGCGTCAAAATTATTTAAAATATTTTTTTCCTAATTTTTGTATAAATTTTATCCAAATAAGTCATCATTCGGCCAATAAATAATATATCCGCAATTTAGCAAATGTTTGTCGATTGTTCGTTCACTTTTTGTCAGTAAATAATCGTTTCATATAAAAATATTCGGGCAAATTTTCAAGGTCTCGCTCGTGACAGATGGCTTATAGCTCGTATGACTTTGAACGTCCTTCGTCGATACATTAATATTTATTTCGCTTTTCCAAATTCGTTTTTGTATCAATTTTCACAATATTATATGGAGAGTTAATCCACTGAAAATAATACCATGACCGCTAGCAAATTTTCTATCAATAGTTTTAATACTAAGCCTAAAAGAGTGGCAATACAATGCCAATCTTATTTTGAAAGTTTGTGAGGATGGATGGATGGATGGATGGATGTGTGTTACTCTTTCACGCAAAAACTATTGAACGGATTTTGATGATACTTTACAGTAATATAGCTTATATATCAGAATAACACATAGGCTACAATTTATAAACAGTTTTTGTATATTGGCTATAATATAACGATAAGTATCAAGTAACTCGGAAAAATTCCTGCCTTCTGAGGGCTTTCTTGGCGTGCGCTGCCTAAACCGTTGGAGTTACAAGAATATAATATATCATGGGATTGTTTGTTTTGAATAGTTCTAAATAAAAGTCCGCGATAGCATATACCTTTTATGTGGAAGCCAATATGGCCTAAACTATGAGCCATAAATACATTTAAATTTGATTCATTTTTTCAATTGAAATTTTTAAAGCATTTAGCTAATTCTTATCAAAATTGATACATTTTTCGCTTCCAGTATTTAATATAGATAAACTTTGTCTTTTACACTAAGTAATTTGAACGAACGGTTAAAAAAATATCACGATATTATTGACTTGATAATAATATTTGAGGGCAGCGCCATTAAGCAGAGATTGATGAAAAAACAGATCGGTTCAAAAATAAGCTACCCTTAGCACTAATTCTACGCAGACGAAGTCGCGGGTAGATGCTAGTTTTAATATAATATGTATTAAACCAATGATTAGTAATGCTTCTTAGAAGCGTTTGTATCATTGATTGATTTATAAGTAGGGTTTCAAGAAATGAACCTATGAATTTTTAAAAGCCTGACAACGCATAAAAGTTTGAAGTCGTGGATGTCCATTGGTGGTGGTGATTTCGTATCATCAGCCTACTCGATTATCTGCTGTGTAATAAAAAAACAAAAAGTTTATTCTAGAATGTTTTATTAATTGTACGTATGAAGCAGTTACAGCCATGGTATTCACATTGCAGTTAGGTAGTTCCAAAAGCTTCGGGGTCAACTCCTAGGGAAACGATGATGAAATGTGTCAGTTTGGCGCGCAGAAGACTACTTGACTCACATACTTAAGAAAAAATTTTTATAACAGACACAGAAATGTGTCCGTTCCATGTCTCATTTGGGTATTCATTTTGGTGTATTTACCGCATGATGATTTAAAATTTTACAATAAGAAGAAAGAATATACTAAATATTTCGATTAAGATACCGTGCGAATGTCGATCATTTTTAATTTAATTACATCCCAAATCAATTTAGTTCGCATGTGAACTAAATGAAAATTAACTAAAATAGAAAACAAACTCAAAAAGGGTCTAAGAAATAAGAAAAAACAAAACGGCCGTACCTGGGCGAATGGGCGAATTCTCCGCACCTTGTGGCAAATTGAAAAGGATGCGCTTGCTCACCAAGCTAATAATAAATTCTCAAATAATAATAATTCATAAATAATAATCATGTAGGAACAAAAATAAAAATATACACATCGAAATAATAAAGGATTTGAGATGGGTTCGGCGCACACTAGGTGGGATTAAAATTATCTATACATTTAAAACAATGGAATACAATTTCTGTACATTGAATTTTTTTACCAGAAATAGAGAAAGGGCGATTAAAGAAGGGGAACGAAATATATAAAATCAATTTGAACGTTTTTGCCTATCTGTCTGTTTGTTCACGCTAATCTTAGAAGATACTGAACAGATTTTTCACTGACAGAAGTGATTGACAATAGGTAGATTTATACAGCGGTGTGTATCTAATAAGCAGTAAATTCCACATCCTGCGCCATCCTTCCATTATCAAGATATTTGATATGAAAGCTAATGATAAGTGGCAGACATAATTCTAGAACGCACTATCCTCGATTTATATTGACAGTTTAATAATGCCCAGGCAAACTAAATAGACAGACTCATTTCAGCACCAGTTATTCTAGCTAGCTCCTTACAATATCTGTCTTACTAAAGCCAAAGCTGAACCTATAAGCACTACGTACATATATTATGTTTATTGCTTACTGTCTATTAATCGTTAGTTTATCCAATATAAGTAAACACCCCGTGTGAGTGGCCGTGCGCCACATAAAATTGTTTTTTCGAACAACAGCTATAATTATACGATACGTTACGTTTTTGTTTGGCCCACATTTCCCGATCCTCTAATTTTTCTATTTTTTGCCGAACCTTTTGTAGTCGTTAATATGATTACACATTTGGGATGATGGCTTCATACGTGTTTTAGGTTATAACTTAATTTGCCCGAGTTTACTTCTTTTTTTTATTCGACTTCCTGAGTGTCTGTCGACTTTCGAGTTTTTTGTGTTCAATCGTTAGGCGGAGATGATTGAATGTGATGGCGGCCAAGTCGTGTTTCAATAATGTGTACGAGTGATTTCGGCAGTTGATTCTTGCGGTTGCGTGTTCGCGTAAACGTGTTTTCGAGCGATATGCGTTTATAACGTGTAAATTAATTTCTAATGGCGACGGCGGCGTGGAACGGCGCGTTAGGGACTGGAAGGTCTTAATAATGATTGCGAGCGGGCTTGCTTGACAAGCAAATTGTGCGATGGAGCGAGGTAGACGTGCAAATTACGCCAACACTCGGCGAAAACACGCGAGCGCTTTGCGGCATCGCGGCGGCAACCATTGTCGCTTGCTTTCACTCGAAAATGGTAGCAATTTTTGTGAGCTCTTGAAATTACGTTGTAATCATATGTAAATGTGTATTAATAGCTAAATAATCTTCTAAATCTTACAGAGCAAAGTATGTCAATTATAATAATAACAAGCGAACGTTCTTCTTGAATCTTTCTGTTGATGCAAACCGCATTAAATTTATTCATTCATTGCGTAGTTTCTGCATACAGAGGGACAAACTTATATTGTGTTATTAGTAGTAGTTAAACAATGAACAAGTCGTGAAACAGGTCGAAAATATTGTTTTCGTGACCCATATTATGTTATCACAATCGACTTGGAAATCGAACTCGGGATGTACGAACGGCTTTGCGGATGAGCAATGATACATACACACTACACAGTTACAGTAGCCACGGCCTACCTGTTTTTAAATCTGATACCTGTTTTTAGATCTCATATCAGTAGGGTTATTCACGATCATTCGAAAACTTTCCGTACCGATATTACAAGATTCCGTACCGATATATTAAGCTTTCTACCATTTTATACTAAGATTTTAATCGGAAACTCCCGAAGAATGCCGATGCTCAATCCTATAGAAATTGAGAATATCATTTTCATATCCAATAGGATACGAAACACTTCAGTGGGAGAGCGTAGCTTTCCGGGCGGAATGATTTCGAATGATCGTGAATAACCCTACTGGGAAGCGTTCCCCTATCCGCCATTCGGGGATGCGTCCAATACTAGTACTCACATAATTTTTTAATGTTATACAATAACATATACGTATATCGACAGACGAGCATGAGGTTCACTTGATGGTAGATGATACCTCAGCCGCAGAACATCAGTCAATGATGCGCTGTCGACCTACTTTTTACTACATTCGGAAATCCATAGACTGAAACCCAAACGCGCAATGTGCACTTCACGGTTTTTCCATCTATGACATGAATGAGTAGCCTGGATCTTGCTTAGCCATTAGTGTCTCACACATGGAACAAATATTTATTTATTTATTTATTTATTTGAGGAAAACCTACAGCTAATATTACATTATAATGATCAGAAACAGAATATAAAACAAACAGCTAATTAATGGTTTTCACATATAGAAACATATTATTTTTTTTTGACAGTAATTCGCAACACGCAAGCACAGTAAGACACAAGCTATGAATTGAACATTAATAAAAACAGAGAGAAGAGATAGTGTATAATCCAAGTGAAATTTTAATTTGTCATAAAGAATTCCTGGCTAAGCAGCTGCTTTGCCATACGCACAGACATATTAAAAATATCAAATGATGAGTCATGTGCTCTAGAGTTGAAGTTGTTATTGTATATTCGGTAATAACAAAGCGTAACTAAAACCAAGAATGAATCAATAACAAACCAGTAGTCATCAAAAACATATTTGCAATCAGAACACCTACATATTTCATCGTCGATTGCTCTCTGTGAATCTAAATCAATTTTATTGGTCTCGGCTATGGCTTACTAGTTAAGTAATTATAGGTTAACCATTTTTCATAGATCTCTATCACCTTAAGTAAAAAAGGACTAAAAATCAAAATTAGTTTCGTAAGAAGGCGGTGCGAGGTGTCCCGAATAACTGGTCGGTTCGACTGCTGCTTTGTATTATAATTTTTAAATCGAGCGATGAAAAATTGATTTCGGTTGATACGGTTTTGATTATACGGTTGGAGGTCGTTAGATAAAATTATTGGGTAGTGCTTGGCTCGTTTTGATTGTTTCCAACTATGATTAGGCCCTGGCGGTGTTTAAATGTATTATAGCTTAAATGAAATAAGGAGAAGGCAATTTTTAGTTCTGTGAAACAGTGTGTTTGTTTTTGATAATGTACCTTAGTTCTGATGTTACACGATGACAAGAGTAATAAGGAATTTAAGAAGGTTTTTCAGCAATTACTATGCGATTCAAATAAGAATAGGATCGACTTAGCGCCATTTTGTGACGCCATATCTGTTAATTCAAACCAATTAGGTACGGTGATCAAAACAAGATTTTTTAAAAATTAAAATTTATTTACGAAGTTTGAGCGAAAAAACCTTAATCACATGTAACAATCAGAATTAATAAAAGAAACAGTATCAGTCCACAAGCACAAACACTCAGTCGCACGACAAAGTACACCAACAACGAAAAATGGCGATTTGCCGACTAGCATCCTCTTTTTTAAATAGCCTTGGCATGGCTTCTGGGCCTTTGCGCCATGGGTCCTCTTCACTTTCAGGCGAATTCTTGCCAACAATGAAAATATGAAAAAAAAAAGTATGGTTTTAAAAAAAACTTAGTATGTCTTTAATAATTAAATATTATAATATATTTAGCTAATTTATGTAAAGCATTAAGGTTATTTTTTTAAATTTGATTTAAGTAAGACTCAATTAAACAAAGTAAAATAAACCGTTATTGATTTGCAAATAAGTTTTTTTTGTAAATTGTACTTTTAAAATGACATTTGACAGGTAGAGGTCATTGACGTTCCTATTCTTAGTTGAATCGCATAGTACGGCCATTTAACTAAAATGGTCCTATAACGATTTTTTTTCGACGTTAGCTTTCACTTGTAATTATTTTGACAATCATGAAACGCGATGCTGATCTTTGAAACAGTTTCTTCTATTAGAAGACTATTAATTTTTCTTTTAAATGTATGAGTTGCATTATTTCGATATTCAAAAACTATCAGCTACGCTAATAATCCCTACTATTATTAGAAATGTGAATGTAAGTTTGTTTGTTACGCTTTCACGCCAAAACTACTCAACCGATTATCATGAAACTTTGTACACATATTCTTCGAGGTATTAGAAAGGACATAGGATACTTTTTAAAAATAAAAATAATTTTTACGAAGGGTAAAAAATATTATCATTTTAGCAACAATGCACCCGTGCGTAGCTGGGGCGTTTTCCTAGTATATAGTATAATAAAATCACCAGTGTACAGTATCCAAACGTATATTTCCATCTTCAATACAGATTTGACTTCTCGGACATGAATATATTCAACTACCAACACGTGTACAATTTCTTAAAATATCGATATTCACTTTGTATAGACGTTAATACATCACGAGATTACGAACAGTATAACTAGGACTTTACTGGAGCACGACTGTAGACAGAATGCCCGTTTTCTAATAATTTTGCTTAACAGCTAGACATTAGACGATACTTTCTCAATATTGAGTGATTGAAAGGAACGAATGACATGAGTGAACACGTGATGAGTGAACTGTTGAATGACTGATATTACTTCCACAATAATAACAATTGAACATCTGAATTAAATACACTTTGAAGTATCGATACAATATGTAAACTCATTATAATTAATATAAATTATTTCTATTTTTAATACTAAATTTGATTACAATATACAATTTTGCCTTTTAAATTAACGAATCACAACACTCGGCCATCCACAAGCGTGCTATCTCCGGAGCACGCAAAATCACAACACTCATTGAGCACGTTTTATCAAAATCAAAAGTTTTTTATTTGAAATAGGCCTTTGCAGGCTCTTATGAAACGTCTAGTTGCACGGTTCCAAAAAGTGGGTCTCATGGAGAAGAACCGGCAAGAAACTCCATGGATACTCTTTTCAATAATGGTTTAGCTTACAAAGACTCGGTTACAATAGTAAGAATCGGCTGAGAAGTTTATATAATGCAAGGTATACAGAGATTCTATACAATGCAAAAGAAATCTTATACAATTTACCATCTTATCCTCTATTATTACAATGAAATCTAGATAAGTATCTACTAATGGTTAAATACATTTATTTCTCTCAAAAAATAATACATTTTCACTTACACGAGAAACAAAAATAATTAAATAACTTCTTTTTATTTTTTTAACTCGGAAACTAGAACATACAAACGCTATCACTATTATCAATACACAATTAATATTCACAATATCAATCTCAAAGATACTTTGTTACATAAAATTATTTATTATTTTAACATAGAAAGTTAGTCGATACTTCAAAAATGGCTTATAATACATTACTTGGAATACATTATTTATTAATAATGACATTATAATATGATAAATAAATAATTTTACAGTACTACTTATAGCTACATTAAACATTCGAGCATTTCTATTTATGCATTTGTAATCGCGCAATGGGCGTATTAAAGATCTTCCGACTTGAAGGTACCAATTGATTCTTAATTAAACTAGATGGTGCAACATGCGCCGACACATTTATTATCTTATGCATTTACAGTTTGTAACGGGCTTTTTTTTTATTTTTAGAGCCAGATTTAGTTTAGTTTTACATTATTGCTTAGGTATATGTCAAAGTCTTCAAAGACCTCATCTTATCTAACCTGTTTGAGTTTTGTTTGGTTTTAATAACTTGATTATCGAACCTAAACATTCTGATATTTCTTAACATTACTTAACATTTTGATTATTACTGAGAAAAATCTTTAAATACACTGACCATAACTGTAGTCCTAGCCATAACGATTCGCAACGGAGTGATGGTATAAATTTTTTTTTTTTTTTTTTTTTTTTTTTACTATTAATCAATTAAAACAAAAATAAAATGCATTGAGCAACAAAATATTGACCCCACATATTTGATCTTGATTTGATGCTTAAACCTTACTGTTTCATGTGCATTCAACACTTCTTCAACTTAATTGTATATATTACCATATGGTTTTAAATAAATCTATCGCTTTTTAATAAGCAAATGTTCGTCAAGTGTATGAAGAATCAAAACAGGAACTTTCAAGATAATTTTCTGTTTCTTGCGCAACCTCTTAGAAACTGAATTGATTTTTGGTGTGTCAAACCAATAATTTGGAACAAATTTTCAATCTAACATTTTAATGATTGATTCATTTATTTTACATAATAATTCATTTAAGAATTGACAAATTCTGTTAGAGAAACAAAGCTCGTACATAATTTTCCCATAGACTTAAAATTACCAAAGTTTACAAACATTTCATAAAATAAAATAAATTTGTAAAATAAAAATTCATCCTTCGACAAAACCTTAGTAAATTGCAAAAAGTTTATTTAGACACATTCTTCGTTTAATCGCTCCATGGAATCTCCAGTAAGCTACTTTGTTTTTATTAAATGTGATTGAAATTCAGGAAACCAATATTGACTTCTTATTGGATCAACACATTACGCGAATGTCTAAATAATAATTATCAATGAACTTGAATATTTCGAATAACCAATTATCATGGCCAATTCATTATAATATTATGTGCAACTCTTATTCACATACATATTTGTTTTCTCAATAGAGTTGACTAACTAACAAAATCCTGACTCTAATATATAATATGTACTAGCTATTAATATTAATGCAGACACAAATAAAATACTTTTCTATAACTAATTTTATAACAGTAAAATATTATGTAAATGATTAGTTTGTGGTAAAAAAAGGTTTTTTTTTTTATTTTAAAATCCTTTCTTGACTATCACTAGGTCTTATTCCACAAAATGATTATCAATAATAACAAAATTTCATATAGGTAGGTATATATATCAAAATATATATATGTATATATTCATAAATATATATCATATTTCATAAATAATTCAATAAATGGTAAATCCTTGTGAATTGTATTCAAGTCAGTAAATAAATATTAGTCACTGATAATATAATTGAATATTACGATCGCTACTGAAATTATGAGTGCTTTTACTTAAGACATTAAAAATATTTTATTTTATCAAATTCTGATTCGTTTTAAAGTGTGGAGGAAGGGAGGTGTGGTCTTCCTCCAACCTAAAGGGAGGATCCTCGACCAGTCGAACCACTGACTGGCCGGCCCTAAGGCCCCAGTGGTTGATGTCGAGATGTTGCATATATACTTAGCGCGCACAGAAACTTTAATAGCGCGATTCAGGAATAGACGTATTTTTTGTATTGATTCTTGTAGCGGATTATAGATGTCGCTACAGTACTCCCCCCCGAAGACCGGAGGTCGATCGAGATGTTGAAACAGCTGTTGTTGAGTGTTGCTTGCCAGTGCCAGGTTGCCCAGATTCCAGTGAGTCGGAATCGGATGTCGCAGAGTTCACGGTGAGTCGGAACTGTGTGCGATGATGCTGCATGATGCTCCAGTGAGTCGGAGTGCTGCAGTGTTTGAAGCTGGCTGCTGCGTCGACCAGGAGAGATGTGCTCTGCTTGCTGACCGGCCGAAGTGCAGTGTGCTGTGCTGAAGGTGGCTGAGGGTGTTGACCAGGCATACGCGCTCGCTGTATGCTAGTGGACAGGAAACCCGTTGTAGCCGAAGGTGCTGGCTGGCTGTGACTTGATTGCTGCTGATGTTGTAGGAAGGAGTGATGACGTCAGGCTTCATGATGTTCAGAAGTAGGTGTTCTTCTGCGGGGTCACCAATGTGGAGGACGGAAGGTGGCTGAATCACGTCGGGGTCACCAATGTGGAGGAAGGGAGGTGTGGTCTTCCTCCAACCTAAAGGGAGGATCCTCGACCAGTCGAACCACTGACTGGCCGGCCCTAAGGCCCCAGTGGTTGATGTCGAGATGTTGCATATATACTTAGCGCGCACAGAAACTTTAATAGCGCGATTCAGGAATAGACGTATTTTTTGTATTGATTCTTTTTGATTGATTTTTTTTTAAACAATTTATATCGGAAATTAATATCTCTATTAAATATCTTAAAAACTTTTGTCAATTCGTTTGTACTATTACTTTCATGCACATGAAGAGAGGTTTCTGGTACAGTCATAAAGGTTATGACTTATTCTATCACATTTACTACATTTATTAATTGGCTTTTGGCAATAATAATTATATATATGCCAACATTCCTGATAACTGAAACATGTAGAATAATTTCCTCTAATTGTATTGACTTACAAACATTAACTATGATAACAGAACCAGTCCTTAAATTGAGTTTTTCTAAAATAATTAGTATTTATTAATAGTAGTATTTATCCTAGAATTATATCTAATTTGATAGAATTGCTGAGAAACTAAATGTTAACAAATCTTTTGGTTCGCTAAATTAAAGATCTTTTGCTCCATTATGTATTGAACTATAAATAATTCCATAAATAATGTAAACTACTTTTACATAGTAATATTCCCTTAAAATTTACCAAATGATTATCAGCCGCAAATGGCTTTTTTTTTTAGCTTTTGATCCCAATCTTTCCCAAATTAATAAATCGTAGATACCATAGTTTTGTTGTATACCACTTAACGCCGCTTTCATTTTTAGCAGGTATCCAGCCTTCCGATATTCTCTTAGTTACATCTGGTACTTCTGTGTCCTGCGTCCTTCGCTTACTTAGCTTCCGGGGTGAACCCGTATTCTTCTCTGGTTGGCTGAAATACATATTTTCACACGCTTTATATCATTTTATAATTACTTATAAACTTTATACTGCCGTGTTATCACCTTACAATACACTGTAAGTAAACTTTATAAACTTTATGCCATCTGCTTTAATCTTGAAACTAAGTTCAAATATTTCTGTTCATTCAATACATGTCTTAAACTGTATACATAATACTATTATGTTATTCATATAAAAGCTATATATATCTATACGTAGATAATATAATGTCACACATTAAGAAAATATACTAGCAGCAATTTTATATTATTATTACTACACTTTTGATTGACAATTGCATACCTACATGACTATAATCATACACTTAAGTATCTGATACTTATAAACTTTATCATGGCAACTATGACACACTTAAATAGATGTTACAGCACAACTACATAGCTATGCATGCATGCACCTGCATGGTTGTTAATAACTTAAGGATATTCATGGCTATTTCATCACAACTATATGACTATTTCAGTATGTTTATACGGCTATTCTATCACAACTACATATATGACTATTGCAGCACGCCTACTTGGCCATTCCGTCACAGCTATATGGCTTTTGCAGCACACCTACATGTCTGTCCTATCACAACTATGTGACTATTGCAGCACAACTACATGGCTGATAAAATTATAATACGTCTACATGGCTATCATTTATCATTACTGACCTTTACAGCATACCTACATAGCTGATCATAATAGCACACCTACATAGCTATTGTATCATTATTGATATCAACACCACACATGGCTGATAATAAAAGCACACCTACACGGCTATTGTGTCATTACTGATCTCTAAGGCACACCTACATGGCTGATCTACATACACTACACTGCTATTGTGTCATTTCTGATCTCTACAGCACACCTACATGGCTGATCATAATAGCATATCTACATCGCTATTGTGTCATTACTGATATCTACAGCACACATACACGGCTGATCATAATAGCACACCTACATGGCTATTGCTTCATTACTGATCTCTTCAGCACACCTACATGGCTGATCATAATAGCACACCTACATGGCTATTGTATCATCAGTGACCTTTACAGCACACCTACATGGCTGATCATAATAGCACACCTACATGGCTATTGGGTCATTACTGATATCTACAGCACACCTACATGGCTGATCATAATTGAAAATCAAACGAACTTGCAAAGTGAAGTTCGATTGAAATTATGTGAACAGCTTCGTTCGAAGCGATTTAGTGTTAACATATTGTAGTCGTGCCTCCACGCTACAGCCTTGCACGGATTTTTTAGATTATTTCAATTAAAAGTATTATTTTGACTAATATGTCAATGGTACAGTAGATCCATTGACATTTTTCCGGTTAGCCCCTACTTTATGGGCCGCTGGTGGGGGACAGCTTGCCTCTGTCAGCTGGCGCGCGATTTTGCTTCACCTTGTTTACAGCCTTATTTGTATTTTATTACATAGGGTTGGGTTAATTTTACATAACATGTATAAACACATTTATATTTTATTTTTTGACGACGCGTACGTGATTATGTCAAAGGGAGGGTTTATATAAATCGCTTCGAACGAAGCTGTTCACATAATTTCAATCGAACTTCACTTTGCAAGTTCGTTTGATTTTCAATTATGTTTAACAGCTTCGTTCTTCAGCGATTTAGTGTTAACATATTGTAGGATGTTCAGAGTAGATGTGTAATAAAATACTTTTAGTTTGCTATTTTGAAACTTAAATCTGTAGTTAAGTATTTAAAATCTACTGCATATCTGTTTTAATAATCACGAAGTACAATCAGAAGAGAGATTTCTGTGGTACATATATTTACTGTAAAATTTTACAAATGTTAAACAAGACTGACGAACCAGCAGGCTTTTTCTTATGATATCAATACTGATTTCAAGTCTGTTAGCCTTATTGCGGGATGGTACTGCATGAACAGGTTTATGTGCGATGATATCGCTATGGCTAAGAGTAATCTTTAATCTAATGCTATTTATTTGTGAGGAAACTTTAAAGTTGACTAATCAATAAATTATCTGCATTGGTATGTAGAACGTAAGTTTTATTTATTTATGCTTGTAAGTGCCTGGCAGCACATATTTCAAATCTAGAATCATATTAAGGTCAATGCGGAACAGGTTAAGTCCCATTGGATTTTTGAGGTTTTTATCAAATCAGTAATAATGGGTTATAATAACGCGAGGCGATTGCATCCCGAGACGCGGCAGCGTGTAAAGCCAAGTTCGAGAAAAAAGAACTGGCGAACAGCACCGTGTGTATTATTACAAAAACCATTAGAAACCACTTTTGACATCATCAATTGCTCAAAATCTATTTAACATAAACTAACATATTGAGATCCTATATCCTATAAAAACTAGTAACCTAAATATCATAAACATACCTCAAACGGATAGCCGTTTAATCTATTATAAATAGATTTTAACGCCCAAAACTCGTATTTTTTCTGACTGAGATATAGTATAAAAATCTTATCCACTTCCAGATGACCTAGAAGTCCAAATTTGGCCACAAGCTAATTAATTGTGTGTATACAAAGGAACTCAAATCAGAAAACTGAATTTCTGGATTTTAAATATATCCAATCAATCGATGTTATTAGGTAGTTAGCGTCTTTCAAAATTATAAGAGCAATTATTTATTTTCTTCACAGTGGGATGAAAGGTTGTTATATCCTTGAATATTTATAAAACTTATAAAGTTGACTTACTGTTATGGTTTTGATAACTTTATAAAATTTATAAAACCGATAATGATACAAACTTTCACTTGTGAAGTAGGTACAAGGAGAAGTTTGTGTCACTGACTTAGCGGTCTAATATAAGTAGATTCCTTTTAAATAATAATAATAAATGTATGTACAAAGAATAAATATATCCCATTAAAAAGGTAAATGTGAAAACGAGAGCCAAGTTCCATAAGGTTATCAACGTCATCGACAAAATAATTGAGATCTAAATGGGTGTCAATTTCAAAATCCTGAAAATGTATTAGAACGTATAACATTCTTAAGTAACTCACGTAAATTTAATTTATTTTTTACTAATTTTTTTTTTTTTTTTTTTAATGCTCCAACAATATTTGCTATTTAGCAATATGACCTTTCTAAATTTAAATACCTACTAGGTAAAAAATAACTTATGATCTATTGAACCTCAGCATTGACTTGGGTTCCATGTTATCCTTTGTATTAATATTCTTATATGCCTCTTGGCAAATATTACGATGATGGTGATTTTCACACGATTTATGTCTAAAAATTTGTATATTTATGTCTAAAAATTTCATTAAGATGGTAAGAATACACAACTCTCATTTAGGTAGCAATAGCTTGCATTATCTATCTATACATATACAATATATATATATTATTATATATGTGTCGATTCTCTTACAAAACATTTAAGTGCAAAAATTATAATCTTCTATTTCCTTAATATTCAATAGAATTGAATTCTCCTTCCAGAATCTTGAATACTTAAGGATCATACTAATATGATGTAGCCACCGGAATATATTCTCACTGAGAGTATAGGTAATTGTCATACTTAGGATTTTTGATTCAGCCAAGAATATTGAATAGCTGGGCAAGCTAAAACTAAAAGGCCAAGAAAACTTGCAAATTCCCAAAGTTTTCATTTTCTTTGTGTAGAAAATGATTGTATTTTTTGTTTTATTTTAGTTTTTTGTCACTTAATTATTGGATTTTTAATAATTATATCATATGTATTATTTTAATCAAAAATAAAATCTGAAAATTTACACTGCCAGTTTGGGGTAGCACAGCTTTTACTATAATTAATTATGAATCCAAGATTTTTAGGAGCAACTGTGGTAATTTTCCTTTACAGTTTTGAGTGTAAACTATGTTGTACTTATACAGAAAAATCATATCATTTAAATTGAATAACTCACTTCAGTAAATACTGAAGTCATTTCATTAAATCGTAAATACTCGTAAGCACTGGTTTTCGAATTTAAGTTAAAATAAATGGTGCTGAGAACCGAATGGTAAACAATTAAATTCTTTTAAGTTTCTATTAAACTTGAATCGAAAATATTTTTATGTGATTCATGAATTGGGGTCAATAAGCCTCTTTTAAATTAATATTTGCCATTTATGTCTGTATAAGTCTCGATGCAGTCAGATAGTCTTCCATTTTTAAAATGGGACCTATAAATGTATTTTAGTTTTTTAAATTCAATAAAAACCCTTTTGGGTTAGGCTCAAAAAGTATCTTTCAATTAGAATAAGCATAATTATTCTAAGATCTTTGACAAGTATTCATTATTAACATGTTGACATCTCCATGTATGTAGATATATTCTACTACTAGCTTTACACTTAGAGTAAATTTCTTCACTTTTAGAGTGCCTGTAATTGACAGGTACCGAATATTATTGTGGTCTCCTTATCAATGGTATTTCATATCCTTTGATCCATTTTAATATAATGGGATCTTCGGCATCCCTTAAAAAAGTATTTAAACGTAGACAATAAATAAAGGTATAAAAAAGTAGGCATTTCTGCTCGTTGCTGGCGGAAACCGATTCTGTCCTCGATTTTGTACAACTATGGTTGTTGGTTTGATGTCTATCTTGCGATGGACGCACTAGGAGTTTAAATTACCTTATTGAATTTGTCTCTGTACAAAATATACATAGTTTTGGTTTAAGTTCATCAGCGGAAGGCTGTATTGATTTTTGTGATTTTGACTTTTTACAAGTTTTTAAAATATACTTGTCTCTTCTAGAATCAACCAGTAACATTCTGGTAGATTCGATTTAATGCTCGCGGTTATTATTTCCCTCTGCTTACTATAGTGAAGATCGCAGACTGATCGACAAGTGTCGCTTAATAGTTTTAATACTTTTGACGTTTCATTCGTCACAATAAAATTAAGTATGTCACCGATGGCGCATAGATCATTTCCCAATGAAACGATTGTTTTGTCTGTATTTGAAACAAAAGGAAGAGTCATTTAGAGATGTTTTCTGTTATTGCAGTATAAGCCTCTGGATTTATTTTTAGCGACATAAGGAGGTCGACAATTGCGCGGGTATAAATACCCGTGAATCTACATATAAAATTTTAAGTCTATGTTCCATCCTTTTAAAAGGATTTCCTTCCATTGGCCTGCAATATCTTTATGAAAAGACGAACCAAGGATTCAGAGAGATTCCAGTTTAGGCGCATTCTCGAGTAAAATCACAATATTATTTCCAGTTGTACCTCGACAGGCTCCTTCCCTTCGTTTATAGCCATACTGGTGTTTAATTGTGGCTTGATTGCACGAGACGAAAACGAAAGCATGGTCGTCCTTAACTTACTTGGCGACCGACTGTCATTGCAGAGGCGAAGGCCATTCGGAAGACTTGGAGCTAAGTGAAGAGGGTAGCTCAAGACCGAGCGGGCTGGCGGAACACTCTGGGTGCCCTCTGCCCCGTTTAGGGCACATAGGACCTTAAGTCCAGTTAAGTCGAGCTTGGTATTGGCGACTTCGTCTGTTCTCGGTGGCCATTATCGTGGAAGCTATTGCTTACAACCCACGATGATGCGCTTGGTAAAGCAAGCGGTACAAGCGTTTTTGACGTCGACAAAACTCCTTCATCTAATATTTCCACTTCCGGTTCCGGTCTTGTTGAATGGAGGCAATCGGAGTTGATCGACATTAAAATTTAATATTGTTTAGGTAGCTGGTGTGCAACCATAATAATAATGTAACACTTAGCAGTGTATAAATGATGTGGCTGTATTCACAGATCGTACATGTCTGTTTTAGCCAAAAATTGTGACGGTTGTAGATCGTACATGTCTACATATGTCAATAATTTTTTGTGACAAGTATTATAGCTCGTATATGGCTACATGCGTCACATGATAAATTTCCTAGTAAATAGGAAAAATACATAAACATACCAGTTATGGTATTGTTTTCGCCCTTTGTTTCAGAGTTTTTATAAAACTTTTTATCCATCCAATCCATCCAATGTCCTTAAATTTTCTTCGAATTTCTTCTTCAGTTGTTTCCCATAATATCCAAGTTATTTTGTAGGTGCTTAGGTAGGCGTGCGAAGGCTTGAGCACGGAAACACAAAGTGAAGCAAAATCGCGCGCCAGCTGACAGAGGCAAGCTGTCCCCCACCAGCGGCCCATAAAGTAGGGGCTAACCGGAAAAATGTCAATGGATCTACTGTACCATTGACATATTAGTCAAAATAATACTTTTAATTGAAATAATCTAAAAAATCCGTGCAAGGCTGTAGCGTGGAGGCACGACTACAATATGTTAACACTAAATCGCTGAAGAACGAAGCTGTTAAACATAATAGCACACCTACATGGCTATTGTATCTTCAGTGACTTTTACAGCACACCTACATGGCTGATAATAGCACACCTACATGGCTATTGTGTCATTACTGATCGCCACAGCACACATACATGGCTGATCATAATAGCACACCTACATGGCTATTGTATCTTTACTGATCTCTACAGCACACCTACATGGCTGATCTCGACAGCACACATACATGGCTGATCTCAACGGACACATACATGGCTGATCACTACAGCACACATACATGGCTGATATCTACAGCACACATACATGGCTGATATCTACAGCACACATACATGGCTGATCTCTACAGCACACATACATGGCTGATATCTACAGCACACATACATGGCTGATATCTACAGCACACATACATGGCTGATCTCTACAGCACACATACATGGCTGATATCTACAGCACACATACTTGGCTGATATCTACAGCACACATAAATGGCTGATCTCTACAGCACACATACATGGCTGATATAGCTCACTTTCATGACTACTATATCTAGCATGACCATAAATACTGTTACATAAAATCTATTATTTTATTTCTTTTCAACTCAATTATTTTAAATTGTTATTATGTTAAAAACTTATTTCGATTTCCCACCATTTCACATCATTTTTTTTTATTCATATCTAATTACAATATGGAATGTCGAAAATAGAATGGACGAAGTGGGTATCGAGTCGTTGCGTCCGCGTCGGTCATATTCAAGACACTTGAAAAGTTTAGTATCAGCTGTATGTTTGTATATCGTACTATCGACAGATATACTAAGAAGGGAAGATAGCACATACAAGTTCTAAGTAGCCAAAACTCTACTAGGAAACAAAAATCTTATTGCGAGAAATGAAAATTCCTGTTGTCGCATATTTATAACAAAAATAAAACCTGAAGCTGAGTTCTTATCATCGATATACAGGACATGTTCTAAATCAATCCCTACAATTAAGAGTGGATCGATCAAACGCCTTCTGTCCCGATACACAGGTCTACTGATCTTATCAATTAATTATTGTCAATTAAATATCTTCTATACTGATGAAAAAATTCTCACGATTGAAGAGCACTACAATAAGTGGTTGAAAAGGTATAACGTGGTCATCATATTTTTCTAAAAATGTACTGTGGACTTTCCACCTACTTACTGATCAGTTCAAAACCTGGTAATTTTTAGAGAATATAGTCTGCTCTAAACGACACGTCAACATTAAGTATCTTAAGAAATCTCTGGGGCATAATGGCTAAATTTCCGATGTGTTTATGCATAAATCCAAATTCAAAGCCAAGAGTGGCGAATTCGAGTAGAATAATTTTCTAATACTTCGATAAATATAAGTTTTAATAAGATTACTACTTCACAAAAAATGCATTTTCATTTGTAACAGAACTTACGGCTGGACCAGGTAACTTAGATCTAGTCAAATTTACACTTTTTTTTTTTAATATTGTCCATATAACTCAAATTCGTACTTACTAAAATGTCCTTTGACGTGGCTCGCGGGTCGTTACACTTCTGATTTATAATAAAATCACCAGTGTACAGTATCCAAACGTATATTTCCATCTTCAATACAGATTTGACTTCTCGGACATGAATATATTCAACTACCAACACGTGTACAATTTCTTAAAATATCGATATTCACTTTGTATAGACGTTAATACATCACGAGATTACGAACAGTATAACTAGGACTTTACTGGAGCACGACTGTAGACAGAATGCCCGTTTTCTAATAATTTTGCTTAACAGCTAGACATTAGACGATACTTTCTCAATATTGAGTGATTGAAAGGAACGAATGACATGAGTGAACACGTGATGAGTGAACTGTTGAATGACTGATATTACTTCCACAATAATAACAATTGAACATCTGAATTAAATACACTTTGAAGTATCGATACAATATGTAAACTCATTATAATTAATATAAATTATTTCTATTTTTAATACTAAATTTGATTACAATATACAATTTTGCCTTTTAAATTAACGAATCACAACAATAGTAAAAGAAAAATGAACAAAACAAGTGATGATGAAAATTTTATACAAAAAATTATTAACACATTACTTTTATAATGATGATAGTAAAATGAATTTCTTATTAAATAAAAGTTCCTTAGCGACCCTTTTTTAATTTCCTGTGAGAAATTTATTGAAGTGAGTAACGACACTTGTTCACGGCATTTTTAATAAGACTTTTTGTTGACATCGAAATTACTATTATAATTAATAATTATGAAAATAATAAGTTCAAATAAAATACTGTCTACCGGATTAAAACGCGATTTATTATTTATATTGTTTAAATTATTTATCCCGACGTTTCGGATGCTTTTCAGCAACCGTGGTCGCGGGAGACTCCAGTCCAGTACAGTATTTTATTTAAATGTGTGATACTCGCGTTAATAAAAGACAATATTAATAATAAGTTCGATCGCCATCTAATAACCCATCTTTACTAATATTATAAAGAGGAAAGGTTTGTTTGTTACTATTTATTCAAAACTACTCGACTGATTAAAATTCTTTCACCAATAGAAAGCTACATTATCAGCGAGTAACATAGGCATTTTTTTTTGCTCTGCATAGCACCAGTGCGAAGCCGGGGCGGGCCACTAGTTATCGTATAAAGCTTCAGTGTCCTTGCTTATTCAATAGCTAAGGGAAAGGATGAGTATACAGATACTATGTAAACAAATCTAAGCACTGCATTTATAGTCGCTTAAGGAATCAATAGACAAAGACAGACAAATGCAAAGGTAAGGGATTAAATGAAGTCCACTAATTTTGTGAGGCCCCTTCCCCGTCCTTGTCACAGTTGGTCATATTTGTGAAACCCCCCGTCCCTAGTGTGACGTCACTACATCTAGAAAGTATTAATTTAAAACAGCAGTTTCGAAATTAGTTATATTTACATTTACAAAGAGCTAGCGCGTGACACTAGTAGAGTGAGTATGAGCTCGCGAACAAAAACAATAGAGTTGAAAATATTTTTAAGTTTTTCGTTTATTAGTTGAAATTTGGCATTTTAACACTTATTAGATGTCTAAGATTTTTAAATGTGACGTCACGGAAGTTAGGTGCAGGAGTCCTTGACGATAGAATGATACAGAGCTATAAAATATATCGTCTGTCACGTTCTCTCGTAAAATAAAACTGCTCTTCAAAATCGTGGAACAGCCCCAGTTTCAAAAACTACTGTATTCAAGTAAATTAATAGTTTAAACTATATTAATTAATTAACTATGGAGACAGCTTATCAGAATTTGTATAGCAAATTATGCCAACTTCGGTTCACATTTCAGGCTGAGGGATGAGTTCCATACCATGATTGTGGAAGTTTATCGTAATATAGTAACACGCGGGTGAAATGTAGATGTATTTTACACAAAAAATAACCTATGTTACTCGCTGGTAATGTAGCTTTCTATTGGTGAAATAATTTTAAAATTGGTCGAGTAGTTTTTGAGTTAAATAGTAACAAATAAATCTTTCCTCTTTATAATATTAGTACGTATCATATTATGTGTATATTATACAAAACATTTCGCCTCCTTTCTGTGTTAACTACTTAGGACCGTTTCTATCTATCTTTCCATCTTCTAACGATCTATCTTTCCACCCAACCAACTATAGCACCCTAATAAGATGTGGTAATTTAAATCGAGATACTATAGATATCTTATATCTACGTTTATTCATTGAATAAATTAAAGTAGCACTCCATTGACTTACAACCTTCAAAAGGTCTGTATTATAGAGCCAATAAAAACATGATGTCCCGAATTGGACAAGCAAAAGGAATGGGAAATAGTGTGATATATGCGTCGTATAGAATCAAAGGCGGCTACCTGACATTTTTGGCCCGGCAATCTACAAAAAAAAGCTCTTGTCATTTAGACTGTTATGTTTTTTAATTTTTTTATATATTTGGTTTTATCTTTAATTGTTAATATTAATAGATACCTTAAATACGCAATGAATGATACCTAATACAGAAATAAAGGAGAAAAACGTTTTCTTTTTTAAATTGCTAACAATTAGCCGCCTTTGATTCTATACGACTCATATATAAATTATACATATTGTTATAAATAGTTATACATTAAACATTGCTTGAATATCAATAAATCGTAACACAAAACACCCATTAAGAGTAACATATCGGAATGAATACTTTACATGAAAATGAAAAATGGATCAAACACGAAAATTAATGACTTAATCAAAAATAATTTTTCATAAAGCTTTTAATGTTCTTGATGTTTGCGCGATAAGGGTAAGTACATACGATGTTATGGGACCGACCGTCCGATACCGCAATTATAAACAAATTAACCCAAAAATCGTGCCTTCAATGGGCCACAATTGACGTAATAAAAATTTTTGGGTGCTCACGAACGTTAGGGCTGCACACTGACATGTAATATCAGAATCGCTGCTACTGTAATCGATAATTACATACACTTTTGCAATTACACTTTTGCACACGCCTTTTGACAAATTTAGACTGAATTTTGAACTTGGAAGGTGTTTTAAAGCACACTTTAATACATGAAGTTACACGGCTTATTGGTTTTAGTCAATTTCAGTAAAGAAGGAAATATAGGATTTAATTTTTTTTAATTTATATATCTCACTTGTTACTCTGCCTGTCATTGAGCGCGTGCATTATAAATAATATGATAGATATTATCCATTAATTTAGGAAAATAGTTAAGTTTAGTATCTTTATAGTGGATGCGTGCATCATAATTTACACGTAAATTTGTTGTAAATAAATCAAGTAATAATTATATTTGGCAGTTTTGGTTTGGCTTAACGCAACACCTATTATTTGTTTTAATTTTTTTTAATAAAATCCTATGGGTCGTTTAAATGGTGTAAGGTAAAAGTTGTAACGTTTTAATATTAAAATATTATAGAATCATGTTTATACTTACAAATTTGTTTAAAGTGCTAGTGAAATGACTAACGCGACGATATTGATTCATTTTATTTTTATTTTAATAAGAAAGAGTTTTGACTTGGGTTGGTCTTGGTTGGACTTGTACTAAAATCAAGGTTTTATCTATCCAAAAATATGCGAATAAATATTTTTTATTTATTCTCTAGTCTTTACATATAATAAGCCTAAATAAACTTGTTTTTTTCAATGTTATATATAATCTAAATTATTTCTAATAAAAAAAAAGATAAAATCAAAGAATTTGACATACAGTTTTAAGAAATTAAAATAGAATGTAACAATTTAATATGGTAGACAACCCTAACAGTTGGAGGTGTCGCATTATAATTAAGTGATTAGGTTAGTACGCGTGTCGGTGCGATTTGTATCACTGTTGAGGCGGACCGGACATTAGCGTACACTTGCCCTAACACGTAGGGTTGACACAATTGTGTAATTTCACCAAAATGTATGCAATTTAATCTTGACTCATTACAGTCTTGTTGAAACATAATGATGTTTTGCACATAACAGATGGATGAAGATTAATTATTAATGAAGGCAAAGGTTCTTGTATTATTGTTTATTTACGGACTTTTTGTCTTAAACATTGATAAAAACAAAATTTCGAAAAAAAAATCATTTTTTTTTATACAACATATTAATATGGGATTTTAGTAGTGAAATGACGTTATCATTTAATAGGCCTATTATTCGATAATATGCACTAAAAACTTAGCGTTCTGGCATGGATGATTCTGTCTAACAATAAAACATATTGTACAAAGATATATTTATCTCGAATATTATGAAAATTCATAGAGCATACATAAATTCATGGATTCTTTGGATTAAAAATAAAACAAAAATTAAAAGGTATTTTGTTTCCAAAAGCTCCGGCTCACACCGTCGAAATACCGATTTTCCCTGAATTCTGCCTTGTGTACTCTGAAGCTTAAAAATCTGTTTTTATATATAGCTAGCTGACCTGGCTTCGCACCGGATAAACTAATGAATAAAATCAAATCAAATCTTAGAAATGAAAATCAATCTGTCAATATGTTTTAAAACCTGAGAAAAAGTAAAAAAATATGATATGTATTTTAAATATGATATAGGTTACATTTGTCATGTTGCAAATAAAACGTTTTTATCGCAAATATTTGATTGGACAAAAGCGCACGGAGATTATCGGATTTTTCCATGCTATGAAAGCTGCTGACAAATTCTAGTAATTGTATTAATAACGTCTAAAAACGTCAACTCAATCTACATAATCTTTTATACAAATCGAATTTTTTGTACAACCCACAACGAGTGGAAGATTTATGGTGAACGATAACTCGGCTTAATGAAAAACTTCACTTGGAATTGAATAGATTGGTAACGAATGTCTTCATTTGCATACGCCGTAATTAGTTCGTAATTCATACCGGTGTGAGTTGTCGCTTTGTTCCCTGTTGGATGAAACTATGTCGGGATAAATAATTTAAACAATATAAATAATAAATCGCGTTTTAATCCGGTATACAGTATTTTATTTAAATGGATGAAACTCCTCAAACTTTTATTTGGCTACAATAGGGAATATGCATGTGATTCCAATGAGGGTCAAACATTTTTTTTATAAACTTTATTTCTTCAGAATTAGGTTTCCATCAAATTTTTTTATTACAATTTCAGTTTTGAGCAAGAAATCAATTTTTAAAAAGTGTAAATAAACTGTGGGAAATTCAAATATTTGAAAAGCCACGCCATTGTTGTGAGAAAGGCTTTCATAATAGATTTAGATAGATTTTACATAAATATACGAATTACATAAATCGGACCGTATCATCTTTGAAACCCAACATTATATCTTTTTTTTACGTTAGATATCGACAGACGAGCATGAGGTTCACTCGATGGTAGGTGATACCTCAGCCACATAACATCAGCCAGTGATGCGCTGTCGACCTACTTTTTACTTCGAGCATTCGGAAATCCATAGACAAACCGAAACGCGCCATATATACACTTCACGTTTTTTCCATCGATAATACTATAATATAATGTTATATACATAATATACCTAATATTATATCTAGTATTAAACCTAAAAATTATAAACAGCAGTGTGTAATGGAATAATAAAGCTTATTCATTCATTCATCTATGTTTAACAAAAAAAATTCCTTGAGAATTGGTACCAAGTTCAAAGTAATTGAAACTGTTGCCAATGCCAATGTCACGCGTATTTGCGTATGTGTTGCACGGTTATCGTATTTCAAAGACGCCGGTCACCGGCGAATAATTTGGAGATATTAAAAAGTATTAATGTGATACGCTTGTGCTTATTTCGTCTTGCTTTGTGTAGGTCTTATGAATTCTTAAAATAGCCGTGGAATAATGATAAATGTAATTTAATTGTAGTACAAATAATAAGTTCAAGTGTAAAATGGAGATAATAGATACGTCTAAGATATTTAAGAAGCGGATGTCCAACCCGCCTGCTCTGTTGTCTGTTCTGTGATATAAATAACATATTATACAAATACTATTTTCAAGTGTCCAGCCGGCCTAATATGACCGCCACGAGATATGTCGCGGACGAGAGAAGACAAACTAAGATGTAAGATATTGAGGTATATTATATCTCGACATCGACAATTTTGATAGAAAAGATATCTCGATCGACAAATATAACTATTTTTGATATTAAAAGTCGAGTTTTAAGTGTAATTGTTATCTTGGACCCGAAAGAAATAAAGCGATAGTCGATTAAAACACGAGAAAACGGTAGACATAATTTTGTCGCGGTTGTCATGCTAGGCCGGCTTGTGTATGTAAACTAAGCTTGGACCATGTCTGTGTGTCATTAAATACTGATAATGCTATTTTATTATGTTAGATATCGACAAACGAGCATGAGGTTCATTTGATGATAGGTGATACCTCAGCCACAAAACATAAGTCAATGATGCGCTGTCGTACTACTTTTTACTTCGAGCCCATCCCATTGAATTTCAGAAAACCATCGAAGCCTTCGAAACCCATAGACTGAAACCGAAACGCGCAATGTGCACTTCACGGTTTTTCCAAATATGAACGGTGGTTCTTTACCCGGTCTGAATTTCGTTATTCCTCCCACCCGAGCAATGCTCGAAGTTACCAGACGTGGGGAAGTCATGCTTACAGATTTTTTTTGTCGTGGTTGTTATGCTAGGCCGGTGATGTTAAGAGGTGGTGTGACACTATCCAGAATAGAATTCCTTCTTATTTATAAAATAAAAGAAATAAATGCTTTTTAAGATATTATATTTTGATTCAATAAGTTACATAACATACTTTTTACAACTTACACAAAGTGATATTCAATTTACAAATGTTTATATATCACGATTCAATCTGCTATACATAATAAACTTATTTTGTACCTAATAATATATGTTTACGGCTACAATAATGTACATTAAACCATCTATTATAACGACGATACCAATTTTATTACAATGTAAAAGAAAAATATAATATAAAACAAAGAGATAAAAAATGAGATCTTAAATAAAAAATATTTTTTCCAATAAAATATAAGAAAAAAAATCTTAAGATAGTCATCGATTGCAAAATGATTATGATGTTGACAATAAGAATTTTTATTAGGTGTTAATATGTAATAAAACTTACATTTTATGTTCCAAAATAACTGTTTAACAAAAGTTTATTTATCCTTGGTGAGTCAGTTTTTGCTAAGTAAATAAGTACTTACTTAAGGTGTTTCAACTTTCATGTGTATAATTCGATTTTTTTAAAGAACATCAATGCGAGCGACAAGGTTCCAGAGTGGAAAACATCAAAAATATTCTCCATACCTAAGACACTAAAACAGATAATTGTATGTAGGTATATTATACATATCTAAATTAAGTACAATCTTATATTAGTGTTACAGACTATTTCTAGTTTAGTCAATTTTGGTCATACATTAGGTTAATTACATTTTTAAAACATTTAAAATACGTTATTGTATATGTAATTTAAGTAATTTTGGGAATGTGAACAGAACATAAATAAGCCTAAAATAATAATAACTTACTTGAAAGTTTTGATATAGCCTGTATTCTAGAAAATCTGTTCTTTAGTATTCTAAAAAAAACTCATGTTTTACAATTGGAAGATTGGCCTTCGATAAGAGCATTCTGAGATTTGTTTTAAACAATTCACTTCTATTGGCTGCTTGGTCAAAGGGAGATCAAGCATTTGTAAGGTAATGAATAATGGTGCATTACATTACAACAAATACAATGTATGCAAAAAGCCACTCTACAATACATAAAATAAATATTTTTACAATACAACAGTTGTAAGTAATAGGTTAGGGTTTCTTTTCATTTGCATTTGGAAACATTCCCTATGACATTAGGTACAAAGTTAGCAAAAAACAAATTACAAAATATAAGAATGAAATAATTTACATTATAACTAAATGAATTTAACAGTATTTAAATAAATTCAAACGTAAAATTGACGCAAAACGTTCATATATCGTTCCACTAATTGCCCTTATCGCTCTGCAGTATAAACATAACTTTTACGACTCAATATTATATTTCTTTCGCCAATCGTAATTGTGTTTACGTCGCCATTTTTAATTTCAATATATTCCGCGCAATTAAGTATTTGATGTTTATTGCACTTAGGGTCAAAGTAATAAAATACACGCACTAATCATTCGGTCGACTCTACGACTGTTAATATTTGAAACTTAAACAATAAACTGTTTTCTTTCATTTGTTATTGTGTTTTTATTTAATTTTCAATGTTATCAAACTACTATGTCTCAAAAGTTGAGTTAATGTTAAGACAATGATGCAAAAGATATGCTTTATATATTTTTTAAGTGTCCGTATCAAAAAACCAAACGAATTTGTTTTATTTCGGTTTTATTAAATTAGGCATAGACATTATCTTATTAGCAACTAAAATATAAACATATTCAAAAGTGCAACTAAATGTTAATACAATTGAAAGTCATCTTTGAATTTTACAATTTAGTACATTATTATATGTATGTATTTGTTTGTCTGGCAGCCAGTTCTTAAACAAAAAAAAATAATGTTTTTGTTTCCTGTTTTTTCTAATAAAGCCTTTAGATAAAATCGACTTTATTGAGGTTTATTAATAAGAAGTTACAATTTAAGAACATTGCTGTAATCTTGTAAGTTGTACCGCAATGGGACAATTTATAAAACAAAGTAGCAAAGCTTGGACACAGTTTATTAACACCAGAGGGTCTAACCCGAACACCTTTCGAAAAAGTATTCGTGTCGTCGAATTGTATGAAATTTCAAATGATTTCTCATACAACTGACAGTTTGATGATTCGAATACTTTCTAGATAGTCGTTCGTGCTAGACCCTCAGTTGAGATCGTTATGAGTTATTGCATCATACGAGTATATGCACATTTTGGAGATTTATAAATTAAATAAGGTGCGAAAGTTTTTTCATTTCATTTCAAATGTATTGTCTTCGTGTAAGTTCGTGTACCCATTTTAAATTTGAAAACAATTGCTTTAAGCTATTTATAAGTCTTAACTGTCAACCACATGTTGTTTTTACTTTAATGTTAGAAAATGTGTAATCCATAGTAAATATTAAATTTTCCATCCCTATAATTTAAATAAGAATCGGAAACATCACATTTTTGAGTGTTGAATGTTGTGAAGAACACGATATTCTAGTTGCCCTTACTGTTAATATTAGCCTGGATTCGTCGGCGTCAAGTAATTATGTTGTAATGGGAGCAATAAAGTTAATTGCCAGTTGTTGCTAATGACCCGAAGTTGCTAAAATAAGTGTAAACAGAGAGCATTAGACATCATTATTTGGCCTCAGAGCTAAATTCTTTAGCTTTTAATTAAAGTTTAAACGGTTATGTTATTGAGATAGGCTTCGTCATTAACAAAAATACAATAAGTAAGGTTCTCTATGTAGCTATTAGTTGCCAAGAAATACAGGACTACAAAGAATATAACAAAACTTAAGGAGAATATAATATTATGTGCAGACATGACAGGTTTTTTTTACTGAATTTTGACATATAATTGTTTGACATTTATAATACTTTTATCTACTTAAATTATGCCATTTTCTTGTACGTACAAGAGAAATAATTGAATTCAATAATTTAAGCGCAATCATTAACAATTAACATAGATACAAGAATTGTAAGCTACTGTTTACACGCGGATATTAAGTGCTGTTTACACCAAGAAAAGTATTGAAACAAAACTTGTATGACAGATAAGGAATGTCACGTGTTATTTAGACCATGCAAGTCATTTATTGCTTCAATTTAATTTCATGCAACTGGCAAGAAATTTTCATCGTGTAAATGGGCATTAATATTTGACATAGAAATACGTTGGTTAACTTTTTAAAAAATATGTTTTTTTTTTCAGATACATATTGCGAAAGTAAAAATTTGATTTTTCAGACGTAATATAATTATAATATTTTTCAATAAAGTGCTCAAACCCTTAATGTCATATCGCAGATTTATTTATAGTAATTTTTCCGACAGATTAAGCTTTTCTTAACTTTTGTTAAATTAATAGTCAATGGTCATCTTTAAAATAAATAGAGAGGATAAATAACTAACTTAAGATAAAAAATAAAATTTAAAATCGTAAATAAAATAACAATCATTTTTCATTGCCCCAAATAAAATAAAATAACTTTAAATATAGTAACTATTTACATTAAAGACTATATAATACAGAAACTATATTATATTCACAGGGATATGTTAAGTGGTACCTATTAAGTCTTTAAACCAAGCATATTATCTAATGATATTTTTATATTTTAATTAATTATTTTACAATTTACGAACACTGATAAAGTAGAGACAAACAAGTCCAAGAATGAGGTATTATTTCAGACGGCCTAGCATGACAACTACGACAAAATTTGCCGACCCGTTTCTTGTGTTTAATTTTAAGTAGCAGATTGTCAGAATATTTCTAACCTTTAAATTTTAAAATTTAGAAATGTAGACACGACCAATTGACTCTTACACGGTGACATAAAAACTTAGATATAAGAAAGTTGACGAAAATCTTTGATACATCTCAAAGATTTTCGTAACCTAAGTTGTTCGTAAATTGTAACATGAAACATTATAAAAGGAACACAAAAAAATGCCAGTATAAATCCATAACGCCTCCACGTTAAAGTCACGTATTAAGCAGCGACTCTATACTGAACGGATTATGTTTCCTTATCCCACCGTTCTTCGACAGGTCCCGTTCTGAAGACGTGCCACTTAGATCTAAAGACACAGCTCTACCCGAATCGAAGTCGAATTTATCGAAGTTCGCTGCCGCACCGAATTGCTTGAAGAACGACGGTTGCGGATCAGGTAAAGGACTGAAGTTTCTTCCAGAGTGCGCGTCTGAAGTAGAGCTATCGGAGTTGTTGATCCCGTCACCGCCAGATGGCGCCCGTAACCTTCCAGCTAAGGAGAAGTCTTCTGGGCCTGAGTCGTGACATGAATCCCCACCTACTACATCGATCATGCACTCTTCTCCGTCTATTTCGCCGTCAGAGTCCGAGTAGAGACCTGTATTCCGGTGCTGCGCCAGGTATTCTGCCTTCAAGGCTTCAAGATCCACGGCGATACCTTTCGCACGCAGCTTCCTCGCCTGTCTCTCTAGCGCTTTTGCCAACTTCTTTCTTCTTCTCGCCCTGGTTAAGAAAATAGGGCTTAATTAGTATAGAACCTTATTTTACAGTTCAGTGGAAAATTACTAGTAGGTAATAAACGAACAGTAATTATTAGTTAGTTTAATAAACTTTAATGAGTACCTATTACGGGTATTTCAATTAAAACGGTATAATTTTTGTTTTTACGACAGTACTGTTTTATGAGTTACAACAATAGAATATTGTTACAACACGAGAATTTAATTTGAATAGTATGTGGTACTGACCACTTTCATTTCAGCATTATATGTACCAACAATTAAGGACAATTCTAGTATTAAAAAAATATATTATTGGTCCTTAAAGCTGATGGACATAATATGGGCCAGTGTTAATTTTATTGTATTGAATTAAACAAAATATTTTTTTATTCTAAGAGCAAGATAATTCGTAGGTCGTAGAGTAGTCAGTCAAAAAATCAGAAACTTTGTTATAGAGGATACTGGTTCTACCGTTTTTCTGGTCATATTATTATTAGGGAACGCGGGCTTTTAAATTGTATCTCCTCAGAGTTCGTCCTGTGAGTGACTCACCTCTCGCGGGCTCGCAGCTCGTGTGGAGGGATAGGCTCGCCAGAGCAAGACTGAGGGTGCGCGTTGTGTGCAGGCCGACCCGGTCCTTTCTTCGTATGTTCCTTCTTCCGCCATTTTGCCCGACGGTTTTGGAACCAGACCTACCAGAAAAAAAGGTTTATGATAGGTTTTATAGTATAAGTGAATTCCCGAGTTAGCTAGTGAGGCAGACATATTCTATGTCCGTTTCACTCATATTATTCATTACAAACGAATAGGTAAGTCTTTGGGCCTGTCCCACCGAAACAATATTTTTTATCTTGTTTCCATTCTTTTATCTATATTCTGTCCCTTGATTTATTTCAACTCGGGATTAAACACAACGCACATACCACTAAGCCGCGGAGGCGGTTGATTATATGTAGTTATAAGAGGTAGTTTAATAATTTACTGATATATAGGAAGGTAATGCTACGGTCCCGAATAGTATACGTCCAAATAACAAGGAGGCTGCGTTCTAATTTAATAGACGCCCAGCTACATGAAACTTGATAATTAGTAGGTAAATTTCGCCGTATAAATAAAATTAAAATATATTTGATAAATATTTGTTTAAATTAAAATAGCTTTGTTGAGTCTGTACAGCTTAATAAATAATATTTTATTAATAAAACATTTATTTAATTAATGATTTAGTAACATCAGCCTTCATATTTCGAATCTTAGCACTATTAATATCAATAGTGAAATTCAGAAACGAAAGTGGTGACAGTTCCTATAATAACAGATTACTTTTGTAATAATATCTCAATTAATATTTCTCCATTACTTTCTATACAGTTAGGTATTGCAATAAAGGCGAGACAAAGACAAATGACTGGGTGTTGCCAGCGCATGTCAAATTATACAATTAATTTATCGTATCTCAGAGCGGGGTTTTTATTTTTAGCAAAACATGCTTAGCGCGGTTTTGTAATAATGATGTCTCTTTTCATTAAGAGAGGATAAACAAGGAGAGTACTTGATGTGAATATCTATATTCAATTGTGACATCAGTGACACCTGTCGAACAAGTTTTAGAATAGAAGAAGCATATTACAAGCCTTCCGTTAGGTCGCTACTTTGAATTTCGCCAGGTCTGACATTTTCCTTTTCTCAGTACTAAACTAGTCCAGGACATCATATTTTTAACCTCATATCCACAGACAAGCTTGAGGCTAACATAGGTGGGTGATACAGGACATCAATGTTTAACAATTATTCGATAACATCCTATATACTTGGAGAGGAGAGACTTTAAATTAATTCAAAAAACCTCTTGAATGAGACAATAAAATTGTTACTGTTTCAATTCGTTACTATTTCTCGGTTTCTATCTGAGTCTGACAGACTAACACAGCAACAGTTGTTATTTGTCAAAAAAACAGCAGTGTTGCTATCGTAATTAACTCAAATACATCTGTTTGAGCGATAAAAAAAATAAAAAAAGTCTATTCTTATTTCAATTTAAAAATCGAATACAACATCCCTGTTGATTTACTGTAAATTCGAACGACAAACTTATAGCATCTTAATTAAAATTATTAACTTTAATGTCTTTTTAATTTTCATAAATTTTATTAAGGTCGAGAATTAATTTTTACTGTCCTTTCCTTACATATGTCGGAAACACGGCTTTTTGTTAAACACATGTCGTCTCAATTTAATGACCTGCCCATCGCGTTTTATGGCAAAAGGTACGAACCTACGCCCGGATTAAAATGGATTATATTAATAAATTTAAATATAACGCCTTTTTACTGACGTCATTCGGAAACATGATTACATGGACTTTAATAGAACTGTTTATGAAATGCTCTTGTTTATTGGCGGTTCATTTGCACGAAGTGAAAATAAAATAGAATAATATTGTTCAGTGTTGAAGCAAAACAATCAATAACAATAAATAATGGCATATCTACTACTTTATGTATTCTACATATATAATATTCATATAAATATCTTAAATTTAATTAATAGTGGAAAACTTTCAACAGTTGCATTGAACAATATTCATTGTCATTTAGTACTTCAATAATACAAGAAAATATGCGTATATTATTATTAATTAATGCTAGTACACATAGGGACAAAAATATGTTTTTTAGTATCGATATTTTAATTAGAATTTACAGCCTGAAGTCTACGCGTGCATGAATTCACCTGTTACTTGATAGTATGTATAATGCACCCAGGTCAAGTCTGTTGAAGGTTATTTCCTTACAATGTAGTGACTCTGGCATTTTTTTTTTTATGTCAGATATCGACAGACAAGCATGAGGTTTACTTGATTGTAGGTGACACCCCAGCCACAGTATATCAGTCAATGATGCGCTGTCGACCTAATTTTTACTTCGAGCATTCGGAAATCCATAGACTGAAACCGAAACGCGCAATATGCACTTCACGGCTTTTCCATCTATGAACGGTGGTTCGTTACCCGGTCGGAATTTAGATATTCCTCCCACCCGATCAATGCCCGAAGTTACCAGACGTGAGGAAAACATGCTTACAAAAAATTATAAGCATGTGCTCCTGGTGGGATTCGAACCCACAACCCATCGATGCGCACGGCAGGTGTTCTACCGAACGCGCCAACGAGCCCGTCAAAGCATATTAAATATTATACTTTGGAAAAAAATATAACAGAAATACTTTTCGGGGAAGTTCATCACAAGGGCCATTTGATCGATCATTAGAATCGTAATAGGAAAATGTACGATCCGTCAGCCGAAACTTCGTATTTAGTTTTGATAATAGGCCTTTTGGTCAAAACTACTCGAAACCGACGAGCGTGTATGAAAGCATTGATGATAGTGGAACAAGGATCAAGGATCAGAGAATATGGAATTCCGTGATCTCTGCCTACCCCCTAAAGAGGCGTGATGTATATGTAATTTGTATGTACTTTATTCAAACAATAGCTAACATACAACAATAACAAAAATAAGGAAAACAACTTTACATGAAGCATTTAAATTAAAGCCTACAATATGTGCATGTCGTGAAAATCAATACTTGTAAAACACTTTAAAGTTACGAAGTATAATTATGTAAAATTTAAAAAATTTAATTTAATTTAAATTAAATTAAAATTTTTAAATTTTTGCTAGCAATTTGTTTTTCAATTGTTCTATTTACGCAACATTCTCGTGAGGCGATTTAGTTGTTTTGAATTTACAAATCTATTTGTTATTTATCATTCTATGTTTGTAATCAGGGGCTAATATCACTTCGACAAAACATTTGAGCGTGAGGCGAACTTGATGATGCGCTGTCGACCTATTGATGTTTAACCTATATTATTATTGAATGTTATAAAAGTTGACGTTCTGAGAGCGTCATCTGGCGAGATCTTTTTTTTTTTTTGTATTTGGAAGCAACCTTCACGTGCACAATGTGAACAACTCATCAAAGTTTCATCATAATTGGATGATTAGTTTACGAGTGCATAGAGGATAAACATTCTTACATTGAGGTTTAGTTATATCTAGGTGACTAGCACACCGGCTTCACACGGGTGCAATGTAGATGTACTATACACTATGTTACTCGCTGATAATTTAACTATTGGCGAAAGAATTTTTAAAATCGGTCCAGTAGTTTTTGAGTTTATTCATAACATACAAAATACAAATATTTCTTCTTTATAATATTAGTATAGATATAGATTAGTATAGGGTGCGCCGTGCGAGTGATTACTCGAGAGAGATTTCTCTCACTACTCCTTGTTCCCAAATACCTACATGCAAAGGCGTGGATTTGTGGAAAAATAAGAATATACGTCAGAATGTTTAATCATAACTAAGTAAATAAATGTAATTTATTACGCTTAATCAACAATAGGCATTAATAAATTATTTATCAACGCTATGACCGCTTTACGGTTCGAAATCAATTTCTACAATAAATGCCTTTAATTAGTGGCCTACTCAAGTTACCTTACATTAATACGTATTTTATACACTGAGTAATTATACACCCTACTTATATTTATAAAAATGTTATATTGTTTGTTACGCTTTCATGCCAAAATTACTCAACCGATTATCATGAAACTTTGTACACTACTTCTTATTTTAGAAACAATGCACCCGTGCGAAGCTGGGGCGTTTTGTTAGTAATAATATTAAGTAGTGAAGTTTTTTCTTTAAATATTAAATATCGACAGACGAGCGTGAGGCTCTCTTGATGGTAATACCTCAGTCATAGATGATTAGTCAATGATGAGCTGTCAACCAATATTTTTAGAACAATTTCTGGACTATAAAGCTTTTCTATGCCCGATTGCACTTGTGATACTGCGAGGGATTGCTAGTATTAACTCTTTTATCGATTTTTGTTACAATATTTCTTATGTTACATAAGTATCCATGCGTCATACTCGTGAACGGGTGCTACTTGTGGTGACAGGTCGGACTTGAATTCGTGTATGCGGTGATGTTGGCTGTTTCGACTGTGTATTTGCGTGTTGTTCCCACGAGAATGTAAGTGCGTGCTCCTATTTCACCATGCCTACTGCTGATAGAGGACAAATCTTTGTTTTTTTTTCTGGATTATATTTTTTTTTATTATTATAGTTAATTACATAAAGATGCCATGATTGCCATGTGGAATGTGGTGTAATGGTTGCAGGTTGCAGTTACATTTTAATATGTATTTTTTACTGACGTTCATAAGTTGTGTTACCTAAATGAATAAATGATTTTGAATTTAAATTTATCATTAGTAGGTACATCTTAATTATCACAGTTATTTAAGCCTAGTAGCTAATGCGATCCATTATTTCAATAGGAATACGGCTTGTTAACATGTACCTTCACAGGCTTTTAGATGCTGAAGCTGATTTTTTTGCTATAGTGACTAAGAAGCCATACATACGATAAAAAAGCATAGGTGATTAATACTTAATAATAATAGGGTTAATAGGAACAACCGGTCATCAATTTGATAATAGATAATGTCAAACAGATAGACGTCACAGTATTTGGAAACAAAAAGCAAAGTTCCATACCCCTGGAGGTAATGGCACTCCCTCAGGGTGGAGGGAAAGGGGAGAATATACGTGGCTCATTAAGAGGGAACAACCCACGGACCATTACTCGCGGCCCATTCCGATTCTATTCCGTAATCAATGTATTTCGATTAGATGCCGCGCGATTTAATTAAACCTATTTAATTCTAGTTAAATATGGTATTTTTTAATTGAATAGATTGGTGTAACACTTCATTCATCATTAATTAGAAGATAGTCCGTGCATCTATCGTAGACTAAAAGCATATTGTATTCCTATTCTAAAAAAATCTGATTTAGGAATGAATTTTAAGTGGGTGGAAGTATATTATAAAAGCTCAAATGCATTAAGTGCTAATTTAATATTAAATGCATATCTATACTAATATTATAAAGAGGAAAGATTTGTATTTTTGTATGTTATGAATAAACTCAAAAACTACTGGACCGATTTTGAAAATTCTTTCACCAATAGAAAGCTACATTATCAGCGAGTAACATATGTTTTGTGTTGTGTGCTAGTTAAAAATAAACTGGGCATTTCCTCAAAAAAAAATATACCAGGGTGAATCAAAAAGTTCTTAGAAGTGCATATATATGAAACCTTTTTGGATCAATTTCGATATTCAAATTAAAGAGTGTCTATCACACTATATTTATGCAGACTGTCACTTGTTTTTGTCAGTTCGTTCGCATGTAATAAATTTTTTTGTGCAACGAGTTGCTAAAAAGTCAAAATTATGGATAAAAGTGAGTTACGTGCGGTGATAAAATATCTCAGTTTGAAAAAAATGTCTACGAAGGAAATTTTTTTGGACATTCAGTAGACATTAGGGGGTGATGCTGTACCCTATTCTACGGTTGCGTACTGGGTGGCTGAATTTAAAAGAGGTAGATCAAGCTGTAAAGATGACCCGCGTTCTGGGCGGCCTTCAACCTCCGTTACAGAAGAAAATGTCAAAAAGGTTGAGAATCTGGTTTTGGAAGACAGAAGAATGACTATAAAACATATAGCTGAGATCCTAAAGATATCTTTTGGTAGCGTTCAATCCATTTTAATTGATTCACTGGGGTTCAAAAAAGTGTCTGCAAGATAGGTGCCACGAATGTTAACCGACGAAAACAAAAAGCGACGTTTGGAAATTTCCAAGCGTAATCTCGAAATGTTCCAGCGTGATTCGGATATTTTTTGCCGTCGTCTTATCACCATGGATGAAACGTGGGTCCACCATTTTGATCCTGAAACTAAAAGACAAAACATGTCTTGGAAACGACCATCCTCTCCAACCATCAAGAAAATTTCGAGTTGCTCCTACCGCTGGCAAAGTTATGGCCTCTGTGTTCTGGGATAGTGAAGGAATCCTTTTTATTGATTACATGCCAAAAGGCCAGACGATTACTGGACCCTATTATGCAAATTTAATCCCGAAAGTGCGTGAAGCGATTAAAGAAAAACGTCGTGGAAAACTGTCGTTGGGCGTGTTGTTCCTTCAAGATAACGCTCCTGCTCATCGATCGGAAGTTGCGCTCAACGCAATCCGCTGTGCTGGCTTCAATCTCCTTGACCACCCACCATATTCTCCGGACTTAGCCCCAAGTGATTTTCACTTATTTCCAAAATTAAAAGAGGAAATTCGTGGAACAAAATTTCACGATAATGACGCGGTTATAGCTGCCGTAGAGGACTTTTTCGAGAGTCAAGAAAATAATTTTTTTTCACAAGGAATAAGGAAGTTAGAAACGCGTTATTCTAAATGCATATTATTATTTAAATCTTTGCATTTTTTAATATTGATTCCAAGAATTTTTTGATTCACCCTCGTATATACGGAACTCTTCTCGTGAAATCGTCTCGCACTTGACTGGTTTGTACCTAAACATACTCGATATCACCTTAAACACCCCGAAACAGCTCTTAACAGTATGTACCGAAACCTTAATATAAGTTTCATCGAACATCTCCCCTCCCGAGAGCATTAAGTCTCCACGATTCACTCGCTTCCATTTACTTTCCCTTCGAAGGGAAACTTCGGGAAATCGTCGAAATAAAAACGTCGCGGTCGTAGGTATTCGATATCTACGCCCTATCACAGTACACTAAAATGTAGCTTCGTAGTAGGTAGGGAAATTGTTAAACAATACTATGTTATTACATTATTGACACAAAAAAATATTTTGAAATAATAAAAAATATCTTAATAACCATAAAGGTACCACTTATTTTACTATTTTGATATTTTTGAGATTTTAATTTAAAAAAAAAAATATTTCGGTTGGGCAGGGCATAGAAATTAGAAGGCCTACTTGCCTATACAGAAAAATGATCAGTGAAACAGACACTAGGGTCTGCCCCATGCCGCACTAGCCAAATTTATATCAATTTTTTTTAAATTATATTTCGTTTAAATAAAATACTGTATTAAATTACGCGATTTATTATTTATATTGTTTGGATTAAAACGCGATTTATTATTTATATTGTTTAAATTATTTATCCCGACGTTTCGGATGCTTTACAGCAACCGTGGTCGCGGGGAGACAGTTTTAATCCGGTTTACAGTATTTTATTTAAATGTGTGATACTCGCGTTAATAAAAGACAATATTATATTTCGTTACCGAATACATGATAAGTATGATAAGTATAAGCGAGCAATGAGTGGAAGGCATATCTCTCATATTAGACTTATTATGTCTTCTACTTTCCGAGTTTCTCGAGTTTCCCAGGCATAGGGCAGATAAATTCTTGTGTTAGTTTCACTGATCATTTTTTTTACGGGCAAGTAGGTGAAAATATGGCTCGATGAAATTTTAAATGCAGCGGAAAAGGTAAATTGAAAAACAGATCTATGTGAAGAAAAATGAAGGAGGCCTTAAATAAAAAAGAAAAGAAAGTAAGAATATATTTTTTTTTATGTCAGATATCGACAGACGAGCATGAGGTTCACTTGATGGTAGGTGATACCTCAGCCATAGGACATCAGTCAATGATGCGCTGTCGAACTAATTTTTACTTCGAGCATTCGGAAATCCATAGACTGAAACCGAAACGCGCAATGTGCACTTCATGGTTTTTCCATCTATGAATACGACTATGACTATTAAGTTGAATTTAGACAAAAAATATGAGATAGTAAAAATAATTTTATTTTAGTAATAGATTGCATGTTCTATAATCAAATTTTATTTGAATCAATAAAAAGGCTTTATTATTATTACCTATTATAGGTCGGAAGTGCGGGCCGTCCGGAAGTCCTCTGTGCTCTGCCTAACCAAAACATTTTTTTAAATCTCGAAATCTCGTCGAACTTAGGAATTCCTGTGCTAATAGCAACGCGTTTAAGCTATGCTACTGGGGTATTCAGCTTTTATGGAGCTTAATTATCGTTGTATGAGTAATTATGTTTTTAGTGTTCACTTCACACTTTATTTACAGTGCTTATGAAAACTAAATAATTTGTAAATGGATATTTAAATTACCCACACATCGATTTCATATGGAGACGGCACAAAATATTATAATGAAATAGATCCTTATTCTGCTTATCGTGTTTTATGCTTTAATCTGTTTTTTTATTTCGTTCTAAAGTCATTTAGTATTCGACAGAGTAAGACAAAACATACTTTAACTATTTCAAGATTTTGCCTTATTTATGAATAATTCCAATATATCCAAGACAAAACGAGTGTGAACTTGATACCTTTGAAAAAGCATTTTAATTTATTATAACTTGTGATCCGCCCTGGCTTCGCACGGGTGAAATGTACGTGGAAAAAATAGCTATGTTACTTATAATGTAGCTTTTTATTAGTGAAAGAATTTAAAAATCGTTCGAGTAGTTTTTGAGTTAAATCGTAACAAACAAACAAACAAATCTTTCCTATTTATAATATTAGTTTAGATAGGTAACTAAGGAGTTTGCTTTTGAATGTGTATATTGAAATGCATTTGGAAAAGCATACCGTATAAGTTATAACAAAACAGAAATGTACGGTACGACACATAAAGATATCGAAATGAATCGCAATTTTTATTGGCAGTTTCAGAACGCTAACCCATGTTTTTAGGTAATTCTTCCTCTGTTTCGTAGTTTTGACACTTAGGTGGCTTATCAAAGTGACCTGTCCAACCTGTACCTTAGGAAAAATCTTTTTGTTATTTTTTAATTTTTTACTTAGGTATTGTTTAAAGAAAAAAAGCACATTTACATTATTAATTTAAAAAAAGGCTGTTTTATAATAACACAAAAATTACAAAATTCTGCACAGACACATTTAGATAAGGTACACAAAAGCGAGTCCATATCTTTGCCTTTTCATTTAAATTTTACTTATAGTATAATGAGCCTATAAATTTTTGAAAGGCCGACAACGCATCTGAGACCAAGGACTGAATACCGGTTAATTTACTATGGGAGTGATACCGGTATAATAAAGGTTTTTGTCAATTTTCTTTCGTTTTTATTCATATTTACTGAAAAAAATTACTGTGGTAAGTTTAGTGTGTATTACTCTTTAAAACTGATATCATGGTATTTCAGGCAGATACGTATTTTGGAAAATAAAAATTAACCGATTTCAGTCCCTGTCTGAGACTTTTAAGTCGCGGATGTCCATGGGCGGTGGTGATTACTTACCATCAGGTAACCCACCTGCTCGGTTGTCAGCTCTATTATATAAAAAAATATAGACTCTAACGAAATTTAATAACAATTGTGTAGTTTCTCAAATAATTCCGTGCAAATACTACAATTATTTAGTTTTCAGTCAATATATTCATATAATAGCGGTTAGAACGTCCGCCTCTCATTACACATTGAAATTGTCTTAAATCATTTATAACGAAGTACGTACCTCGAAAATTTATTGCATTATTCAAAGAGGCAACCCTACACGCCTGTCTATCTTTTCCTAAGCCTAGGGCGGTAAACTTGCTTCATGTTTGATAGCAAAGCTTAGACAGGGACAGCATAATAAGAAAATGTTTGAGACTGATAAGGACGACAGCGCTTCCTTAAATTTTATATTCTATCCGCATTTTGTCGCCTAAGCGTTCCATTTAGTGTTCCATATTTAAACATTGCGCTTTTTCTTTTTCTTCTCAGCGAAGCGGAGAATGTTATTTTTTTCTTAAGTTTCAGGGGTGAGGTGTATGTGTGGTGAATACTGATGTGTGCGTGCGACCGCCGACGCCCTGTTAGGGAATGAAATTGGCATATAAATGTAAATTTTATGCTATGAATTTTAAAATGAAGTCGATACTTCCTCGCTTACCTCGCTTTCGCAAGTTTTACATGTAGCGCGAATGAAGATTAATTTGCTCCTTATCGTAAAGAATTAGATTTAAATTTGCTCCTTATCGTAAAGAATTGTGTTTTAAGGGCTTAATGCCGTCGTTCTAAAATGTATTTTTGATGTTTTTCAATATAATATAAAGAATTATAATCACTATGAAAACCTTTATTAAAACAGTTATTAATTAATACCATATTTACAAACATAACTAAGTACGTTACTTTAAGTTCTAAAGCATCCATAAATGAAAACCCGCTCGCACGAACGAATGAAAAGAGAAAATCAAAGAGGAGGAAAAAATCCACTTTACAAACGCAAACAAGTCACTTTAACTTTATTGAGCTGTAATCGAATTGTGACGTCCCTACGAGCAGCCGTACGTTTCAGGTCGAACCTGCGGAATCTATTGCTATCCTTATCTGGCCCGTCCATTTAAATCTATGCTATTCAATCGTGCCATCTCGCTTGCGTCCCAGGGGTGCTGGCGAGATTGCAATCTTTTGATTTATACCAACTATTAGGAGTGCTGTGGGATAGTCTGTTTCGGACGAGATTTTCCGATAAACCTCGGATACAATTGACGTTAGTACTGATTATAGAGATGGATTTATTTTTGTCTTAAGATTTGCACGTTTTAAGCCTAATATAGTGTATTGTGCTCGACGCGCTAGTTGTATTTCGAGTCCGCCTCGTATTCGATTGTATAGAACGCAAGGCGATCGACGAAGAGCAGGCTGGTTTGACACTTAATTTACTCACGCAACACTAGAATTACCCGAATTTGAGAAGTTTCACAGTTTTTATATCTAGGTAATATATAAAATTTCCATGTTACAATGTTAGTTACCATACTACTCCGAAACGGCTTTACCGATTTTTACCAAATTTTATATGCGTATTCAGTAGGTCTGAGAATCGGCTACTATCTATTTTTCATACCCCTAAGTAATAAGGGTTGTTCACCCTTAAAAATTTTTTTTTTTAATTTTTTGGACGACATTTTTTGTTTTTATTTTTTTATAATGTGGCATTACAAAATACATACAACATTATATTCTTTACGTCACTATACTAAACTTTGATAAAAAAAGCAACATGGCGCGTAACCGAAAAACGTGACGATACTTACAAAATTTCTCCCATACGTCGATAAAGAAGTTTCACTTCAAATATTCTCTCGCATTAATATTACGATAAAGCTTTATTAATACATCATACATTCTATATCATCTGACCATCTAAAGTCTTCCATCTGACTGTACTTGATCGTTCAATACGCTATTATCTGAACTGGACCGTTCAGGTTCGGTGAAGGTTGTATAAAAAGCGACTCGACCACGGGAGGTTGGGGCGGTCCCCGATGGCCGCTTAGCCCGGGATATACCGGGAAATAAGGGAAATCATTGGCCCTCATTCATGTTGAACGGAGAATTTTGTCTCGGAAGATAAGAATAGTTTAATTCAGTACAATCAGTGTCAGAAGTCGTTTCGGAAATAATGGTTCTATATTTGAAATCATCATGAATTTTAAATAATTGGAATGTAATTTAAAAACAGTAATACGCAGCAATCTATTAATCTATCTTTAGATGTTCAAAGCCATTTTTAAAGAATTAGTTTTCATACACAACCAAGTACAAACTCCTGCTATCTACTCTTAATAAATAGCCACTTAAATTTCACCGCATATAATAATATAATGTGTCTGAAAAGGAGTAAATTGAAACCACTATATTGCAATTAATTTAAAAGCAATATTTCATCAATTTTATCACCGATCTATCAATAAATTATGGAAAATGGAATAACAGTTCAACTTCCAGTTTAGATTAAAAGCGATACGTTAGTTTCTCAAAGATACCTAAGCAGTAAGCTGTAATTTATAATTATTGTCCGTGGCTAATGTCTTAGGAAATTAAGACATTACGTTCACCACTTCTACGGATTAGAACACTGACTTGACGAAGGGACGTGTACAATAAATTCGAGCATAATATTGTAACTTGCCGTAATTCTCAAGTGTTAAAATATGTTATTTTTCAAATATTTCTTCATGATTATAATTTTCTGTAAGCTTGTCTTCCCCACCTCAAGAGATATTTCGCGGACGAGTAAAGACAAACTAAGATATTAGATCTCCACATAGACAACTTTGATAGAAAAGATATCTCGATAGACAAATATATCTACTTTTGACATTAGAAGTCGAGTTTTAAGTGTAAGTATGACACTTACACTTAGAACTCGACCGGGCCTGAACGGGTGGGAAGAATATCGAAATTCCAACCGGGTAACGAACCACCATTCATAGATGGAAACACCGTGAAAACCTTAATTTACAGGCACAAGTGCTGGGTCATTTTGTAATTCATGTCTAAGGATCTAATTCTAATCAAGAACTCATCGGCCATCGCTAAACAATGAGATTAAGTATTGCTAATTATATTTACAGTAGCCGTTGACAATGTGTAATATCGATTGTCATATCTAATATATAAAATTCTCGTGTCACAGTTTTCGTTGCCATACTCCTCCGAAACGGCTCGACCGATTCTTACCAAATTTTATATGCGTATTCAGTAGGTCTGAGAATCGGCTACTATCTATTTTTCATACCCCTAAGTGATAAGGGTTGTTCACCCTTAAAATTTTTTTTTTAATTTTTGGACGATTTTTTTTGTTTTTATTTTTTTATTATGTGGCATTAAAAAATACATACAACCCCGGCTTTTTTTGTCAAAAAATCTTGACCCGTGCGAAGCCGGGGCGGATCGCTAGTAATGTATATAATTATGACATTGTATAAAGCATCATAAGTCAGCGAGTGCTTAGCATTATTGTTAGTTGCAAGTCTAAATGACTTAAGGCGAGACGAACAAAGGGTGAACATAAGCAGCGTGTCCGAACCGATCGTCAAATGGTATTTTCTATGTTTATGTGACGTATTTCCTGTCTGTTGTCAATAAACTTATAACTTAATAAGTTGCGGTAGAGTTATTGTGCAGTCTATATTTAATACTTCTATTGTTAATTTTAATTGTTTACGTTATGCTACAAAGGAAACTTTATGTAGTGTAGATTGTACAAAATGTACAGTCAGATGCAAAAGCAAATTCAAATTCAAAAATCATTTATTCATTTAGGTAACACAATGTACACTTATGAACGTCAATAAAAAATACATATTAAATGCTTCTAATTTTACATTTACTGCCAAGCGTGTTACATATCCAAAGATTCAGTAAATTATTATAAATTAAAACGTTGTGTTCTTTGTGTTATTATGTACATTTTTTTTTTATTAAATTCAACAAATAAATTTGTACTATAACATTATATGTGAGGTATTCATGTTATTTAACATAAAATAAACTACATACATACTAAAATAAAATTGCGCAAATCTGCACATTATTGCACGCTTTTCAATTATTATATTAAAGATCTCAACTTACTGCCACTCTACTCTCTTTCAAGTCCAGTCGCATCGCAAGCGCCTCTCTCATGAAGACGTCTGGATAATGGGAGGCTAAGAAAGCTCTCTCTAGCTCTTCCAGCTGCCAGGAGTTGAAGTTCGTTCGGGATCTTCTTCTCTTCCCACTGTCCCCGTCGTCGTCACCGATACCACCTGCAAAATTATTGTTATATTTATATATACTACTTAATCTCCTTTTAGATATAGGCATATATGAGTACTCTATAAACTATTTAGGCAATAAAAGGTGCTTAACTTTTATAAGTGTCGTCTAAAAAAGAGCCGGTTTTCAGTTTTGGGTTTCACTAAGTTTTAATAATATCTATACTAATATTATAAAGAGGAAAGATTTGTTTGTTTGTTTGAAAAAATTTAACTCAAAAAGTAGTGGACCTTTTTTCACCAATAGAAAGCTATTTATCAGCGTGTATCATAGGTTTTAGTACATCTAAATAACACCCGTGCGAAGCCGGGGTGGATCGCTAGAATATTATAATAGAAATAGAAACTGTTTTTGATACTGGTGATATACAAACTTTTTAGGTAAGAATTGAGAAATTATTTCTAAATTAAATATAAAGTGAGTGCACTGTGGGTAATATTTTTTTTATGTTAGATATCAAGGTTCAATTGATAGGTGAAACCTCAGCCACAGAACATCAGTCAATGATGCGCTGTTGACCTACTTTTTACTTCGTGCATTCGGAAATCCATAGACTGAATACGAAACGCGCAATGTGCACTTCACGGTTTTTCCATTTATGAACGGTGGAATTTAGATATTACTCCCACCCAATCAATGACCGAAGTTACCAGACGTGGGGAAAACATGCTTACAGAAAATGATAAACATGTTGACCCGGTGGGATTCGAACCCACGACCCATCGATGCGAACGGTAGGTGTTCTACCGAACCAATAAGTGAACCTCATGCTCGACTGTCGATATCTAACATAAAAAAAATACATAGGACCCATCGATATATTAAAAATAATCCGAGATAGAAAACAACAAACATATAAGAAATAACATTCGTTTAAAATTCACTCTGTGCATTGATTATATATAGACAATTCTTTGCCTGTTAAAATAAACTCGCGACCAGGGGCTCATAAAAAAGAGATAATATCCGACAAAGCGTCAGAACAAGTTTCAGAAAATAGAATATAATTTCTAATTTTCTCCCGGTGATTTTAATTAAAAATGGTCCCGAGAGAGGGATGGTTATAGCCGAGCCCCGGGAGCTAGAAAGGGACAGGAGTAAATTAGTAGTCCTCCCTCTACGGCTAAATAAATTAGAAGTGATTAAGGAGAAGCGCTGCCGTTGTTACTTGTTATGAACACGTCGTTATCCTGCCTTTTAATTTACTAAAGTGTTATGAATCTCCGAAAGTCATAGAAAATTAACCTGTCACTGTCAACATTTAATTGAAAGAAATATTTTTTTTTCGAATTAATCGAAAATGGAACATGTTTAGAAGAGCATGAAATAAAGGTGTTAAATTATTTTATTAGGTACAGTCAGCATCAGAAGTTGGTTAACACTATTTAAAATTTCGTAATTGATTAATGAACGAAAACTCGTTTTTTTTTCCTTCAATTTTTTAAAGTACGCTTTTTTTGGTTTAGATATCGATAGATGAGCGAGATCCTATTTGATGGTAGGTGATATTTCAGCCACAGAACATCACTCAATGATACACTGTCGACCGTTTTGCATTAGGTAGAGTATAAAAAATACGTTAATGTTATTCTTAATAATAAAAAAAGTGAGTTTGCTTTAGACAACTGAAGCAAAACTTTTTTTGTCAACAAACAGTTATAATATATTTATTCATTATTTTCATTCACCATTTAATTATTTTCATTATATTAAAATAAAAATACGAAATTGTTTTCGTTTTGTACCAATGTTTGGTGCTGACTGTACATCTTGTAAATGAGAGATTGGTACATGACATTCCACGTTAATTATCAAGTGTGTAGGACTTAGTGGTTAACCAGTTCGTATTATATTAGAAATACCTCAATACGTATAATTAATTACAAATATGACGTTTACATGCGGAAGTACATATAATCAAGTAATAACGATTTCCTTAGCCAATTTATTAGAGGCTTTAGTATTACTATGAATACTTGAATAGCGAACGGGATCAATGAATTACGCGTTACGTTTGCCTTAAGAGAAATTAAGTGCAAGTGTGAAAGAGACAAGAGATGAAATCTATTGAGGCGAGTGAAAGAGATGACTACGGTTATTGTATTAAAACAAACGACCGCCTTGGGTCCGCAGAGAACAGTTTTGGCGCGCTTTAATTTAGTCTGGCAATGTTTTAATGTCACTGGGGTGGTGGGGGGCTACTAAGTATCTATTTGAGGGTTGTATAACGCGGTTAATACATTCGTACAGTTAATAATTCTATTTTGTTCCGTTGTTTTGGGTTGAATAATGATCGGATGATAAAGATACTTCAGAGTTTATGTGCTTTAAGTCAATTACGTGTCTGTGTTTATTTTGATTACGTTCCGATGGATCGCAAGTTCGTACTCTGCCGGGTTTCACATATTTGTATTTTTTTATAAAAATGTACCTATGCAACGAATGGGAGGAATATTGAAATCACGATCTGATCGTGACAGTTCGTATATGGAAATATCATGAAGTGCATAATAAATATCCGAAATAGGTCGGAAACGCATCGGTCCTGTGGTTTAGGTATCCCGTATCAGCTACCACCAAGTGTGCCTCACGCTCGTCTGTCGATATTTGACATTAATTTGTACTTCATTTATGTACCTAAATATATTTTAATAAGATAATTTTAATTTTTATAAAATGTGAGATGGAAATATACGTAAATCAAATATAACACACGATTAAAATTATGTAACTATAAGTTGTTTTTTTTTTTTGCAATGCTAATGCGAGTTTGAAGTTTTATCAATTTACAAACTGTATTACCGAGTCCAAGAAGTAAGGGAATAAAATATAAATCCATGAAAAACTAATCAAACGCACGCACATAAAGATGCTATCAGCAAATAAGATATAAATTATGAAGAGAAATAAATCCCCTTTATCCGACGTAATAGAATAAACGCTATCACAACAGATTTTATTGAATATGAACATTTAATTCTGGTCTCATGCGGAGATAATATCGCTATGAATAAAATAAAAATATTAGATAGTTTGCGTGTTATGGCATTGTTCTTAGTTCAGCTTGGTTGGTTTGCAAATACTTGACATTACGTACTTTAAATTTAGAATTTCTTATCCTATTTTGAAATATCGACGTTTTTATTCTTCAAATTGTTAACCGGTTATGACTTATGACATATCAAAAAAAAAATCTCAATGTTGACAGGCGAACGTCTTACTTACTTATTGTTAGTTAGTAGTCTTGGGCATAGTAGTTCGCAACTGAGATCGCTCACTTTAGTTCGCCGCTCCTTAACGAACTAGTTCGCTCTTCTAGTTCGTCAGCTCCCAGCTCGAATCAGTGCAAAGCAAATATTTTTATCATTTTCATCATACGATATGATTATGGAATGCTGTACAGTGTACTTTTACCTTCAATTTTTGGATTAGTTTATATTTATAATGAAGTTTTGAAACTCTATTCCTTGACAGAATAACAGATGACATAAACCAAACAAAATTTAAAGACATTGGTTTGGTTAGCGCCATTTTCGCTCTTTCGGTCACGAACTAACGAACTATGGAGCGAGAAATGAGGAACTAGTTGTTCGCGTAGTTCATCTGTGGGAGCGCTCTTACGAACTAGTTCGTTCGCAAACTACACAAGACTATTAGTTAGACTTTAGCCTGCTCCTGGGCAAATAAAAAAAAATCGATGGTAGTTGACACATGCGCCTGAAGCATCTTCAATTCGCCAATTCTGCATTTTAAAGCATGTTTATAGAATGTTGATATTAATGCTATCCTATAATAATGTTTTTTTTTTCAAATAATTTATAAAAGTATTGAAGACAGAGATATTTTCGCATTTATTAAATTACAAGGTCAGTATCTGTCTTTTCGCCACACGTCATTCGATTAAGTAATTATTTATAATTGGTAATTTCATGCTTTTATAAATTAAACTGGTCATTTTTCAAATAATATTGCTTTTTACTCCTCTGCATTCATCGTTAATATCGGATTGATAATTTATATTTCCCGCCATTTAACGAACATCCAATGTTAAATGTCAGTTGTCACTACGACGTCAACTCATTCAATTTCCAAAAAAAAAGAGTGCGTGTAACATTCACACGCGATTGAAATAAAACTTAAAAAAAAAAAAACAAAAGGCGGGAAAGTCATCAATAAGTAAAGGCGCGCTCTTTTTAAAATTAATTTTTAAAAATATTTTCTCTACTTTTGTTCTATTTCAAATACGTTACTAAGGTTCTACTAATAAAGGTTTAGTCAAAAATAAATAAAATGACCAAAAAGAGACGGTGGAAAGAAAATCCACCAGACCCACGGATCGGGTACTCTTCGGACTCAGACTCTGGAGAATTGGATAATGCGGACAAGTACTTAACTTATAAAGTTAAAGGATATGTCCGCAAGTATCCCGAAGATATTCCGCAAAAGGACTTGGTTGTGTTCTTAGCACATAAGGAGGAAGGCAAAGTATTCAACGACAGGGATCGTATGGCCTTGTCTAAGGGCATTCGGGAACATGGTGTGTCTGGAGTTATGCATTTGCGCTCCATCAACAAATATAAAGTCGGTATAACTTTTGATTTACCAAATAATGCTAATATGTTTATTCAAAATAAGAAATTATTAGATCATCTTACATTAATAGCCACAATACCAGCTGGAGGTACCGAAGTTACTGGAGTTCTCACTTCAGTGCCAAGCGATATGTCTAATAAGGAAATTTTTGGTCTGATAGGCAGCTCGAAAAATGTGGTACAAGTAAGGCGTTTCATGCGCAGAGTCAGGGGTGACAACGGAGCAATAACCTATGCTCCTACACAAACAGTTGCAGTTACCTTTGCCTCCCCCATCCTTCCAGAATATGTTTATTTAGATTCTTGGCGTCACGAGGTTAAAAAGTATATCCCTCCAGTTAAGCAATGCCTCAAATGTATGAAATATGGACACATAGCTAAATTTTGTCGCAACTCTGAGGTTTGCTCAATATGCACATTAAACCATAACTTTAAGAACTGCCTAACCGATTCACAAAATGCAAAATGTGTCAATTGTAACGGTAACCATATCGCCATCTCCATTCAGTGTCCTTTGAAAAAACAAAAAATTGAAGAAAACAAAATTAAAACAAAGAGTGTAAACTATTCTGAATTATTTAATCCAAATGCTTTTCCAGCTCTTTCTGCTCGAACCTTAGAAGTACAAATAAACAATTTAATGAAATCTAACACATTTATCAACACTTTAGTCGAAACAATTATTAAAATAGTCAGTAATAAAGATATACCAGTAAATACAACATCAATTAAAGAAGTATTAAAATCTACCTTAAGTAACAAGTTCCCATCTGCCTCATAATGGATTTGTCATATTTAAATATCATTCAGTGGAATGCTCAAAGCCTCAACAGTAATAAACATATATTAATTAATTTCCTCTATACACATAATATTGATATAGCTATAATTAGTGAAACATGGCTTAGGCCTGAACAAACTTTTAATATAAGTAATTACAACATAGAAAGGAATGATTGCGGTAACATACATAATGGAGTCGCAATTATAATTCATAAAAACATAAATTATACAAAAATTGACACATATTTTGATAATTCATTACAAAATATATGCATTAAAATAGCAGTTCACAACAAATACTTATATATAGTAAGTTTTTATAGTCCTTTAAACTCAGTTCCTGTCTTCAATAAAGATAAATTTGAGCAATTATTGAGGTCTATTCCTCAACCTTTCATATTTGCTGGTGATTTTAATGCACATCATACTTCTTGGGGATGTAACTATGACACTCCACGAGGACGTAAACTTTTAGATGTCTTCGATGAAAACAACTTAGTTTTGCTCAATAGTGGTCAACCAACAACTGTAGGTTCTACAACATGGCGTCCCAATGCTCTTGACCTGACATTGGTCTCTTCATCTCTTGCATGTAATTGTGAATGGAGTGTAAACGATAGTCCTCTTGGTAGTAGTTATCATATTCCTGTTTTAATAAAAGTAGTAATTAGTGAAAATCATAACAATAATTTGAATGGGGGAAATTGTTCTAATGCTATGCATTTGCCTCTCTATCCCAACTATAAGTTAGTTAATTGGCAGAAATATAGCAACCAGGTTGATGATTTGTTAGTTGATCTAAAAATAGATAGATTAAATCCTCTTGATTCATATTTACATTTTTGTACAATTTTACGCAAAGCTGCTTCTAATTCTATTGCAAATAGTTCAAACCGCAAACCTACCAGTAATACCATTGATTGTTCTCTTTTTAAGAATAAAGGTAAAAAGTCCCCTCTCCCTTGGTGGAATCAAAAGTGTACTGAAGCTGTATTAAACTTCAAAACTGCATATTTAAATTTTAAAAATGATCCAAAAGAAGAAAACTATATCCATTTTAAAAGACTTAGAGCTGTAAAAAAGCTTGTCATAAAATCAGAAAGACAAAAAAGTTGGTTTTCTCTATGTGAAACTTTTAATAGGAATACACCAATATCTGTCATATGGAAATTCATGCGTAAATACAACAAAACATATATTTCCAATAATTGTGACAATGATACATGGATATTAGATTTTTTGCAGAAGTACACACCAGACTATGTATCAAACACTATGTCAAATCACAATAATAACAACATTAACTCCAGTAATAGGTTTCTTGTCAGTCCTTTCACAATTAATGAATTAATATCAGCCATAACCTCAAGAAGAGATACTGCTTATGGTCTTGATGGAATACCCTATATTCTACTTAAAAAAATTAGCATTGCCAGTTTAGAATCATTTCTAAATATACTGAATTTAATGTGGGATAAAAACATTATACCAGAAGAATGGAAAAAGGATTGTCTTATACCAATTTTAAAACCAGACAAGCCTAAGTTTTGTCCCGATTCTTATCGGCCCATAGCACTTACTTCCTGTGTTGGTAAATTATTTGAACAATTGTTAAAACAACGATTAGAGTTTTATGTAGAAAATAACAACATATTACCTTCCAATCAATTTGGTTTTCGTAGAAAATTTTCTGCCAGGGAAAGTATTTGTCAACTACAGCTTGATGTTCGTAACTCTTTGTCGGATCGTAAAAATCTGGTAGCTGTATTTTTTGATGTAGCAGGTGCATTTAACAGTGTTAATATAGATATTCTTTGTCATGAATTATTATTGTTGGGAATTCCTGCACAATTTACAAATTGGGTAAAAAAATTCTTAACCAATAGGGAAGTATTTGTTAAATTAAATAGACATCTTTATGGTCCTAGACTTTCATTCAAAGGAGTATGTCAAGGAGGGATACTATCCCCACTTTTATTTATATTGTACATTCATAGATTAAATATAATCCTAGGATCCCAAGTTAAAAATCTTCAGTTTGCAGATGATTTAGTTATATACACATCAGGGAAAAATCAGTCGGAAGTAGTTCAAATTATTAACAATGCTTTAACAAATCTGTACAAATATTTTACTTACCTTGATCTTAATGTGAATCCATCTAAGTCTAAAGTCATTGTATTTGGCAAACAATCGCGTGACATGCCTACCATACTATACAATTATTATTCTTTGCCGGTCTCGCTTGAAGTAAAATTTTTGGGAGTTATTTTTACTCATAAGTTAACTTGGAATAGTTACGCTAAGCACATAATAACTAAAGCAAATAAAGCCTATAACATCTTAAAATCTCTTTCAGGTTCATACTGGGGCGCTGATCCTAAAATTCTGTTGTTGTTGTACAAATCATTAGTTCGTAGTCATTTTGAGTATGGTTTTTATTGTTTCGCTGCAGATACTAGTGTTGTAAATAGTTTAGATCTTTTGCAAAACAAATGTTTACGTCTAATAACAGGAGCTTTCAGAAGTACTCCTATTAACGCATTGCAGATTGAATGTAATATCCCACCGTTAGCCATTCGATTCAACTATTTAAAAGAAAAATTCTTACTTAAACTTTATAGTGTATGTGGTAATCCATTTTTGATCAATTTGTTACACTCTGCATCTCATTCAAATGTTAAATCATTTTATATGCTGCAAGGTCTTCAAAATTTCACTGATTTTATAGAAAATACAAACATTCATCAATCTAAGCATGTCTTGCCATGTTACGAGGGTTCTTATAGTGGTAAATTTCCAGCAATTAATATAGTTATAAAGAATAAAGAAGATTTATTTTCAAAAGAAGAAGTAAATGCAATGCTATCAGAATGGTTAGATCATAAATTTATTTATACTGATGGATCCAAAAACAGTGAATCCGTGTCTTTTGCTATTTATGAGCCTTCCTCAAAAGTAGGCATAGGTCAGAAAATCAATAAAGATGCAAGTATATTCACAGCGGAAGCTGTCGCTATCTTAAGTGCTTTGAAACATATTGAGAATTGCTATAGAGAGCACACAAAATGGGTTGTTGTAAGTGATAGTATGAGTGTTCTACAAAATTTAGCAAATAATCATCTAAATGCTCATACTAATTATGTTATATTCTTAATAAAACAGTTATGGGTTGAACTAAGTCATTTAAATGTAATAATTAATTTTGTGTGGGTGCCTTCGCACATTGGTGTTCAAGGTAACGAACATGTTGATTACTTGGCTAAACAAATTGTAAAGTCAGGAGATTCTCCTATTAATATTAGTATTCGTATTCCTTATACAGATGCAATTAGTTTAATCAAACAGCGGATGTGCCAAGCATGGGGAAAACATTCATATTATTGCACAAACGTTCAAAACAAAGGAACTTGGTTCGCCGGTCTCGATGTCCAAATAAATTCTACACCTTGGTTTTGCAAGCACAAAATATTCACAAACAAGAAATTTTATACAACTATTTCTCGCATGCGTTTTGGTCATTGTCGTTTAAATTACCATCTTCATCGTATTAAAATGGTTGATTCTCCATATTGTGTCTATTGTCAATCATCAAAAGTACAATCACTACATCATATCTTCTTTGAGTGTTCGTCTTTCAACATTCAGCGCCTTGTGTTGTCTGATGGGCTTTTAAAAATTTACAATAAAGTTGAAAGTATCCCGCATTGCATTCAGGAGTTACTTAAAAATGCCTCAACTTTTATATTTTTGTACAGATTTGTTATTGAAACTGTTAACGATATTTAAAATTATATTTATGTACTCTTTGTTACAGTAGTAAAATAATAGGTTAATAAGTTAATTATAATATTAAAGCTGTAAATATATTTTTTCTAGTAAATAAGTTTTTTCAGAATTTTTAAATTAGATTCTCCGTCACCACTCTTCGGGAGTCCTGACGGACACGATAACGGGATTTTTAAATGGAAATGTGCCTTTTCTACTCTTTGTTGGGTAGTAATAAATAAAGAATTGTACGTACGATACGTATGTAAAATCGGATTGAACAAAATGTATTTAACTGAGATTTTAAAATTAAATGACATACGTCAGACTTATGGCCGCGTGGAAATAAAGATATGATAATAACTACTTATATTACGAAAAATACTGGATATTGGAAGATTCCGTCTTCCGTGATTCCGTCATTAATTAAAAGAAGAAGTACTATATTACGATACATATAAAGGATAAGAAACGTAAGACATAAATAAGGAGAGATAATAGGGAAAAAAATAACATAAGACAAGGCGGTATGGTCGAAAGACTTTAGCCTGCCCTATGGGCAAAAAAAAAAAAAAAAAAAAAAAAAAAAAAAAAAAAAAAAAAAAAAAAACAATATAATAACAATAATATTTGAAAACCGGATGGTACAGAAACGTGACGCCATATTGCCATAACGGACTTCCGTTGCATTGTCGTCCAGTTACCCAGTGGAGGATTTACACATTTTCGGCGTATAGGCTATCAAAATTTTGCCGCCCTAGTCTCTATAAATGTAAGTTCCTAAATTTTCTAAAATACAATGATAGGAATTGTCTTGTAAGTACAATTCTCAGTAAGTCTTACTTTTAGACTATACTCTGTACTGTAATGTACAGAAGACTGTCTTAAAAGTAAGAAAAGTAAGACTTGATTTCTATGAGATAGCTAAAAGTATCCTCAAATTTGCCGCCCTTAAAATCTGCCGCCCTAGGCTGAAGCCTACTGGTAAATCCGACACTGAGTTACCTCCTAGTCGCGCCTAAAGAAGTTTTACTTCAAAAACATTTGTTAAATTAGATTCTTACATATTGCAATATTTGTGTTATACTCGTATTACTAAGGATTATAACTTACAACATCTTGAAAGAAAGAAGTAGAAGATAGTTAAAAGTTATTTTGTTTAAATATGAGATACGCGAGTTAATATAGGACAAGTTTCGCAGCTTTTGACATAAAAAACGTCTGCTCGAGTTTTTAGAATTGACTGTGGATCAGAATTAAGGTGTTTAAATAATGTGGGTGCATGTCGGTGGAGTGTAGGTTCACGTGATTGTTTAAATTGCGGGTTGTATGCTTTAACAACCATAGTTTTATTAAGATATTATGTTGGTTTTTTAAACGGAAATGTCGGTTAAATGCGTGCTGTAATGCTGTATGGTGTATTAAAATTTTAAAATAATTTAAGTTCGCATTTTTTAAAGATTCGGAGCGAAATGAAGTGGGTAGCTCAATACTTTGGATGCCCTCTGCAGTCTGCACAACTAAGGGGGAAAGTCAGGTAAGCCATTTGTAAATATTAAATATAGTTTATCAAGTTATTCAGCATATTTTTTCAAATGCTTTCAAAAGAAAATGGAAAAGAGAGAAACCGAGCTTAAAATATTGGTTAAATTATAAATTATCTTCAAATTTTTATGAATGATGATTTCTGTGTCGAATTCAGTCTATATATAATTAATTTAGCAATTTTTAACAGCATATTAAACAATTAGATTAGATTTTAATGACTGTTTTATAATATTGTCTTTTATTAACGCGAGTATCACACATTTAAATAAAATACTGTATACCGGATTAAAACGCGATTTATTATTTATATTGTTTATTTGGTTATATTGGTTATATGTATATAAATAATTTAAACAATATAAATAATAAATCGCTTTTTAATCCGGTATACCTACACCTACAGTATTTTATTTAAATGACTGTTTTATATCGAGCCACAATAACTGAAGTTATCACTCAAAGCTAGGAAAAAAAGAACATTTATAATCATGTTCAGATTGTATTTCTGGGTCGTAATGTGTCGTGACCACGTTATAAAACATTAAAAGCTTTCTTTTGCAAAACATACAAAAAATAATGAATACTCGCGGGAACGGCGTCGGTGATCGCCTATAATTTTGCCTCGATCCCGGGAAATTAATTTCGGAATCACTGCCAATAATAAAGTAATAATTTTGATGCAAAATACGTACCTGCCAGGCTTGGTAACCACGCCCCTTGCGCTGGATTCCTTAGTGTTACTTATAAAATTGAAACAATATTAATGACTGTTGCCAAATACAATTTATCATGCCTCCATTTCAATAATGAGGTTTAAGTTTTTGCTGCTTTGTTAATTTTTCGAATAAACCAATTGTAATTACTGATCTGTTTTGTACAGAAATGGATGTTTTATATGTGAAATCGCTATATTGAAACGGCGTTTGACTTATTACCATGAAGATTAGCACGTACGAGTATTTTTTCATGAAGTTTTTTATGCTATCCCCTTTGCTGTTACTCGCCAGGCATGTTTATATCTTAGGCGACAAGAAATATATGTTTTTTTGACCAAACACCTTTTGAGAAAGGAAGTTGTATCTATAATTAAATTATTATATATGTATACTAATTAATATTAAGTTATTTATGAATTATTATATGAATACATAAAAGTTAAAACTATCTAAAAGTGAATTCCCGAATCATAGTGAGGCATGGCGTCTGCTTCTGTGTATCACTGATCATTCATTCACTGATCATTTCATTTAAAGGCAAGTAGGTGATTAGTCTTCTGTGCCCTTTTTTAAATCTTGTTTCCCTAGAATTTGAACCGAGGGCCATAGTTTGTGTCAACGCGCTATCACCGAGCCACCGAGGCGATGTTCAGACTTATTATTATGTATTTTAATACACACTTCTACGAAATGCCTAAAGACGGAGTATAACATAGTATAATATATACAGTATACACACATCAATAACATGTTAACCTATTGAAGATTTTACCTACCTGATTTTTTTCGTCAACATTGCAAATCATTCTTTTCCAAATATCTTCTTATATATAAAATTCTCGTGTCACAATGTTAGTCTGCATACTCCTCCGAAACGGCTTGACCGATTCCTCTGAAATTTGGTAAGCATATTGGGTAGGTCTGAGAATCGGCCAACATCTATTTTTCATCCCCCTAAATGTTAAGGGTAATCCACCCCTAAATTTTTTTTTTTTAATTTTTGGACGAAATTTTTTGTTTTTATTTTTTTATAATGTGGCATTAAAAAATACATACAACCCTAAATTTTTACTTTTTTATCACCAACTCCTGCTTTTTAGAAATTATTTACATGGCAAAACAACGATTGCCGGGTCAGCTAGTAGGTATATATACTTTATTTGATTAGGTGATTATTTTAATTGATTACATGTTAAATAGCACTACCTATAAGTAGAGCAAGGTATTTTTAAAGAATGAATAAGTAATATAATATAATATAATAATAAGTATAACCTATTTTATCCACAAGCGCTATTGCTTGGCATGCATGGCGACTTTATGTTAAAAATATATTCATTCAGATTCATTGAAAAATTACAACTTCCTTGCTAAAATTTATTCACTTTTATGTTTATCAAGTACCAAATTGATCACGTCGAGGCAGCCTTGTAAATTTATTGAGAATTTAATGCTTAAGCGAAATCGACAACTTTTTTGCGAGTACGTGTTTGATAAGATGAAGACATCGATCGATACTTTGGTATTACGAAAGCGGTTCGGTGAACGATTCCAAGTAAACTTAAACCATACAAGTAACACTCCTTTCAATTTATGTAGATTTTTATGGCAGATGTCGGCTGACGAGCGTAAAGCTCGCATTAAGAAAATGTAATATAAAAATAACCCTGATAGCTGAATCAGGCTGTTACAATCTATCTATGTATATCTATCTATACATATAATAAAACTATAGAGGTCAAATGTCTGTACATAGAAAAAAAATGCTAAAAACCGAGTCAAGAAAGAAATAGAACAATCCCGGATTTTTTTTTAAATTTTTTGTTTCTCTGTCTGTCTGTTTATCTGTTTGTCTGTTTGTATGGGCTAAGATACTGAACCGATTTTCATGAAATTTACACAAATATATTAAGCAAAACCCGGGGCAACATATAGGCTTTGTTTCATCGAAATCGGTTGACGGATTTGTATTTTTGTATGTCATGAATAAACTTAAGAATAGATTGACCTGACAGTCTTTGCGGTCTTTGAATCGTGCTAGGTATTTTGAAGTAAGATTTTTCTTTTGTGCTAAGTATAGGTAGTTATGAAAATTAAAAATAATGTTCTTCTTAACGCAACTAAATTGATCAACTTTAAATATACATGTCGTAAATATGTTTCACTGATAAAATTCCTACTGTAGGTAGGCAACCAAATATCAGACAATTTTCGAAAACCCGATGCCTAATTGAGATCATTAAAACTCAAGTAACATTCGTTTTTTCTTTTAAATTTTGCAAGGGGCAAGCTAGTCTTTCGACCATTCCGCCTTTTCTTACGAAGTAATATCTCCTTTATTTTTTTTATTTTTTATTTTTGTCTTATGTTTTCAAGTAACATTAGTTGAGGGATTATATGATGTTATCTATACTTATATACTTAATCTTATAAAGAGGAAAGATTTGTATTTTTGGATTTTTGTATGTTATGAATAAACTCAAAAACTACTGGACCGATATTAAAAATTCTTTCACCACTAGAAAGCTACATTATCAGCAGGTAACATAGGCTATTTTTTTTTTCTTTTTTTTCATCTAAAATGTACCCGTGCGAAGCCGGGGCGGATCGCTAGTATTTCATAATAGCCGTCTCGTTGTGGATCGCCTTGCCTCCAGCAACACTGTTCAAAGATTGAAACGTGATAAATGGATATAACAATGTATTACGCCGAGTATATTAACAGCAATTTCGGCCTGCCGATATGAGGTGTAATAAAATTTTAATATTTTATGAAAACAATATCGATCACTCCATCTCATGAATTATTATTATTAAATGGTAAGGAAATTTACGTTTGCTTGATTATATAATGTTTAGTATTAATTGTCTTTGAGTTTAATATTATAATCAATTCATTATTATTCACACGGGTGCAATGTAGAACACTTACGTTACTCGCTGATAATGCAGCATTCTATTAGTGAAATTTTTTTAAAATCGGTCCAGTAGTTTTTGAGTTTATTCATAACATACAAAAATACAAATCTTTCCTCTTTATAATATTAGTATAGAGTATAGATAAAGTGTGGTAATTAATTTGAAGTTTGTATTCATTTTAAATACATAAATCTAAACTAATACCTAAAATTAATAAACGAAATATTCCAATCCACATTCCCATAATGAAACGTAACAATTTTTAACATACTCGTACCTATAGTGTCCAAAAGCGGTCATATCTTGGGAAATCTAGTGCTAAGAATAGGTATTTAACATTGAAATTAAATTTTTCTACACCCATTAATTGACATCTGTCATTTAATTTTGTTTTACTCAAGTTTTACTCAGGTAAGAGAGCAATAGTCAATCGAACTCTGGCCGAATACTCAAACACTAATTAAATTTGAGAGCTACTTAAAATGTTCCTGTGTCTCAATTATTGCATAGTAATGATATTGAAAGTGACAGTAATTCTTTTAAGTAAGTCTTAATATTGATTAGCTTTTGAGTATTCGTCCATTTATTATTACAATCTAAGTGAGTACCTTTTAAATATGTACTTATACATTAGAATAAAATAGAATTTACTTTACTGTAGGTACACAAAAAATAAAGATAAACATTGTACAAGAGTTGAGACCTTATCGCAATATGCGATCTCTTCCAGGCAAACCTCAGGAATGGAAACAAAAGTATAAAATTTGAATAGTAGTACATTCCAATACAGGAAGTATACAGGAAGTTAGAAATCGAGAGACCAAGAATATAATCTAAAAGGAATCTTAGTTTTGTTACTACATTTACATACTATGTTCTCGCTACCAGGCCATAAATGCTTCAAAAAAAACATACTGTCAATGTCATGTTCAAAAGATTTTTTACCACAGATCTGCCTAACAAAAACAACAGGAGCACAGATAAACAAAACAGCTGTATGAATAGTGCGTACTGCGTACATTATCTCGCGCGTCTCTCGGGTGCAATAATTCACCTCCTCTTGTTACTTCTGTTTACTTGTGGCCGCTTCTTGTTTGTTTGTGACGTTTCTGTGATTAATTTTCATTACAGAATTAATCGAAGTATTTATTAAGGTATATTATTAAATATCTTTAATTAAGGTAAGTATTTAAAATTATGCAAAATTGTATAACAGTAATTTTAGACTGGTATATTTTTCGTACATTTAATGCTTTTTGTACTACCTAAGTACGTGTGTATATATAGAATATGATTTATACAGTGGCGTAGCTATCATAGGGCAAGGTGGTGCAGTGCACCAGGGCCCTGAAGCTGAGAGGGGCCCCTGTGCTTTGGAAAGAGGGGGCTCCCCAGGTAGCTAAAAAAGGTAGGTAAACTAAAAAAAATATCGCAAGAATTTTATTTTTTCAAGATTTTAAATGAGCATTCATAACGCCGATAATGGATGCACCGAACGCCATTGATGAGTAATAATTTTGTTCAGTTGCTTATAAATGTAGCCGGGAGGTGGGGGGATGGGATTTTTTATCTGCACCGGGGCCCTTGTCCATCTAACTACGCCACTGGATTTATATAATTTATATAATAAGAAAATCAAAATTGTATAAACCTATCTTTTCGAAGATTTCAGTCGAATATGAAGTTAATTTCTCCAAAGAATAAGGTCGAGTAGTAGCTTTGTTCTACGAATAGATAGATGCGTTCTTTTTTTAAAAGCAAAGAACGTCAGTTGGAATATTAGAGACAGAATATCTGACATGTGTAACAGATAATCTATTGCGGGCTGCTGATGCTGTAGGGCTCCCAGGGGAGGAATTTATCACAGATATAGATACCCTTACACTACTGCGAGTTATATGTAACAGTAGTTGATATAACATACTGGAAAATATTATACGTGAATATTAGAATTAAATAAGTTAAGTATTAGTATTATATAGTATTACTTTAATAAACGTACCTATGTAGATTAATTCTATTGACTGATTGTTGAATTCGACTTTTATAAAAAAAAAATGTTTAGTTTGATAATATTTTTAATCTAATATATAAAATTCTCGTGTCACAGTTTTCGTTGCCATACTCCTCCGAAACGGCTAGACCGATTTTGATGAAATTTTTGTGCTTATCCGGTATCTATGAGAATCAGCCAACATCTATTTTTCATCCCCCTAAATGTTAGGGGTAGTCCACCCCTAAATTATTTTTTTTAATTTTTGGACGAAATTTTTTGTTTTTATTTTTTTATAATGTGGCATTAAAAATACATACAACCCCTGCTTTTTTTGTCAAAAAATCTTGACCCGTGCGAAGCCGGGGCGGGTCGCTAGTGTTTCTATAAACATTTACAATGCTATGTGCTATTGCGCGTATTGTATTTTTTTTTACTTACCGATTTCTTTTGTAACTGTGGTGGATTTAAAAAAATAAGTTTGAGTATGAAAAGCAACTCTTACTTACAAATTACAGCGACGCTGTCAACTGCACAAATGGTACCTACTAAACAATCAAATATATTTCTGTGACGGCCTTTTTATCTTAAGTGTTAAGTAACAAAATAACAACATTGTTTACTAAATCGCTTTCCGGAAAACGGCACATTCTTTGTGATACTATAAATAATAATTTAATTATGCCCTAAATATCTGTCCCCACACTTTGTCGGCGATCAGAAGGGCCGCGTTATCATCGACATAACTCGTTAGAGATTTATTGGTGTCACTATCGCGCCTGCCCTTTGCGTTAAATAATTAAGTTCAATATTTGTATCAATATTAAGTGTTACTGGCTTGATAAACCACGGAATTATTACACGAAACGTTACTGATATCGGCGCTTTGATACAAGCGTTGGTTTTCAAGCTTTTGTACTTAAATATTTGGCGTATTTTTGATACCTTTTTTTCAGATAATTTAACAATAATCCCCATCTTAAAATTTTATGTAAAAAAGGTAATATTCCCTTATATTACTTTATGAATATTATATAAGTTTCTTTTTTTTTAATTCACTTTTCTTGCTAATAAATTTTTTTCCGTTAATATTATCCTCGTTAATTTTTATTCTTGGTTTATGTCGTTAGTGTGTAATACATAGGTAATATTATTATCTATAAAAATATTTATAAATATTTCCACATCAATTTAATATTCACAAAATAAATTGTATGGCGGGCATATTACGGTCGAATAATTTCTAGTCCGCAATGTTTCTATTTTCAGACAGGTTTTTGAAGACTGCTTAGATTAAATTAAAAAATATACCAACATTTTGTTTATTTACAGATGAATACAATCAGTCATGGTACAGTTAAGGTGACCGAACCCAAATTCTTAAGGGCAGGGGTACTTCAGAGCGCACGACGCGTGACGTACGACTTAATTTTATGCTACATTAATGGCGAAGGGTTTTTAATAGGGTTAGTTATGGCGTGAGGTCGCACGGACCCCGCGGTCGGATTTGTTGGGATTATACGCGTGTGTTTGTAATCTATTTGTTTATACTGCTAATGGTTAGCTATTTGCGAGATTAAGCTAATATAAGCATATATTTATATTTGAAGTCTTAAGGTATTTAGAAAAGATGAAACCATAAGCTAAAATAATTTAACAGAGCTATATGGCATTTTACAAGAGGAAGTACATCATGATTCCTATAAGGCTTTAGTATACCTAGATAGAGTACAAAGCGATAACCAATTTGTACTGATTTTCTGTGTTCGCAGGTACTCTTATATTGCAAATTTTAATTTCAATAACTTTAGTCGTTCAATGAAATATGTTCATATTCGGTATTGCTTTTTTTAACTATTTACAACCGGAAAATAGTTTTTGTGCATGACACGCTTTTTTATTCGTCGGAACGACCAAGTGGACAAAGTCTCATAGTTTTCAATACATAGAATATTTCTGCATGACACGTTCGTAGCACAGTCACGATAAATGATATCGGTCGTTCGGTTGAACAGGGTAACTAATACTCAAATTTTACGATTTTTAACCTATTAATGCAGTCCTACTCAAAATCATGCGATCTTTCTAATATGTGATTGCATAACGATAATATGACGTCAAATTGGCGCGGTAAAATCTTCATCCTGTTCGCATTTTTTTTTGCCTGCCTGTTTGAACAACACAGTCCTATTCACATTCAGTCTTATTCGCAAAGTTGCGGTGGAAGAACGTCTTACTTTCGTTTAAAAAGAAAAGGAAATAAGAATGTTATTTTTTATAATGTGACTTAAAACTTATCCCTAATATATTTACTAATAATATAATGTCATAAAAAATAATCGATAGTAGGAACATGGACCCCCAAAAATACATTTTTAAGAAAAAAATATTTTCTAGTTAATACTTTGGTTTATTATTTTTTTTTTTGCAAAAAGGTATATTTATGTTCCTGGCTATAGAATTTATATTTTTTCCATTGACAGGAAAATCGAAAAACTTCTATTAGCTAACTTATTCTTAACTTTTACTTATGAACTCTTTATAATAAAATCATTTTTTTACTTCAGATATTTGATAAATACTACACTTAAAACCCTGTTATAAGACAATAGTTTTGATGTTACGAGATAAAAATACAGTTATCAATTATCATAATATTATTATTATAAAAGAAAAGATCTCCAAAATTGCCTATATCTAAAAGGGAGTTCCCCGAGCTTCTCAAAAAACTCGTATCCTGTATAATAAGTACAAAAATAATTCAATATCACGGGTATAATTGCTAAAATAAAAGAATTATTGTGTTATAATTTATTCATACGACATTCATAAGCGTAAAATTTGTTTTGTTTTTTTGCGTCATAGAAAAACTCGTGGGTGACGTTTTTTTGGTCACGTCCCATGGCTAATTCGTGAACATGCAAAAAGTTAGCGAGCTGATTATTTTTTAATGTATGTATATATTTTTTTTATTTAATTCTTTCGTAATGAATTATGATTTTATGGAAATTAATATAGTCGTACCTCGAGTTATAGTTTCTATTAAATTAACTTTTAAAGAGAATTTGTGTCTTAACTCCTTATGGTATGTTTTTTTTAATATAAAGTTTTGAGATATTGTTTAAAGTCCTGCAACGCATCCACAAGACCTCTAATGTTGCGGATGTCCATGAGCCGCGGTAGTCACTTATCATCAAGTGACACGCATGTCCTCTAATATGTTTTTTTTAAAGAAAACTCACTAAGAATGATTCATCATAAAAAACAAAACAAAATATGTTGTGAGCTTTATATAATTAAAGTTGAGCTGTTGTTAACTTTTATTTATTGGCATCCTCACACAAGACAAGTCTACGATACCACTTCATATCGTTAGATATACGATATACCTAGTGTGAATGAACCCAAGAGGCCAATTCGAAGCTGCCTTTCGCTGCTAAACTTCAAGCCATATTGGCGCGAAATCAAACGTCTCCCGTGGCTAATTCTAAAGGGTGAATAGGGCAAAACGATACACTGTTTAAGTAAATAGCAAAAAAGCGAATCGAATTGTGACAAATGTGTGTTTTGGGGCACGCGACGCGTGATTAGGGCATGCAATTCGGATATTCGGATATTCATATTATTCGGATATTCGCTACATTAACTATTCGAATAGTACCTATATAATTATTCGGTTTTTTTGAACATTTCGAATACCTACTATTCTACTTCGTTTTGGTAAATGTATGATTTTTTACTAACCATTCCACCTAAAAGTGTTGAAGCTGAACATGTATTTTCGGCTAATAGGTTTTTTTGTAATCATTTGAGATGTTCATTTAATGACGATACTTTAGATGCCCTCAGTTTCCTACGGTCGTATTTTCGAAACACAACAAAGTAATTTTTTTCAACTTATAATTATGTTTAGACGACTTTTTTGAGTACATAATGGTTCCTAATTAAAATGTTTAAGTACTAAAAAGGTTTCTTTTCATTTACACACATTAAATAAAACACAATTCGAAAAATTCGTATTATTCGAATTATTCGAATATTTTTTATTATAGAATTCGAAATATCCGAATACCTACTTCGAACGAATAATGCATGCCCTACGCGTGATTAGACACGCGCGACGCTTCATGTGGTGATAGCGCAGTTTTGAGGTTGGAATATTTTTTCAAAATACATATTATAAACCGATATTTTTTATATCCAAAGGAACGTACGTGTTATATACACATATCTTTGTTAATATGAAGATGGATCTGCTGAGCAATAGAGTTTTTGACGGGCTCGTTGGCGCGTTCGGTAGAAACCTGCCGTGCTCATCGATGGATCATGGGTTCGAATCCCCTATATCGAAATTCCGATCGGGTACGAACCACCATTCATAGATAGAAAAACCGTTAAGTGCATATGAATTTGCAGTTACAAGGTTTCACATCTAGAGCAACTATATAGTATTATTTAATGGAGAAGATTTTCATAAAATGCAAGTGACTAAATAAAATAAAATTCAAAAAGTAAATACGTCCGCGTCGTTTACATTTCGTCCAATTAAAAAAATAATTTAATACAATTATTGATAAGTCACTTGTTGAGAAACTAAAGTAATTTTAATTAACAACTGAAAAACGACACATCACAAAATGTGTGAAAGATGTTTCTTGTACTCATTGTGTTCATAAAAATGAATCATTACTTATTAATTTTCCACAACAGCTGTGTTCAAAGCTGAAGTCTTTGGTTTTTTGGATGCAAGCTCCCCTGTAAAGGGTGTGTGAGGAAATGACCCTTGAAATTGGCTCCCGCCCGCTTCGGTTACATTTCGCGCACCTTGCCTGCTGACTACTTGACTAATAAGCTTTATTACGAACGTTTTCGGCCTTTTGTCACTTGGTAATGAGATTATCTTTGTTATTTCACAATGTTTTTGCTCTTCGGCACATCAGATAATACATAATGTTTTCAGACGGATGTCATGTTGCAGAGTTCCTTGCGTTTCGGTGCGTTTCGATTTCCACCGGGTTTGACATTTTTATAATTATTCTATGAAACTTTTTTGGCCTTAGTCTGGTCATTTCTAGCATTTTACGGGTGAACACTTCTGATTGGGTAAAGAATAGCAGTGTAGAGTTGGTAAAAGAATGAGAGCTTTTGCGCAACAAATGCATTTTGCACTTTTCAGTTTAAACTGAAGTCTATGGTTTTCCGAAAGTTCGAATTAAGAATTGAATAAGACGACATATATTATTGCTGAGGTATCACCTACCATAAAGTGAGCCTGTTCATATTCCATCTGAGGGATAATAAGTTGAAGCAAGAGTTTGTTTTCTTTGCCTTTCTTTGTTATAGTCGGTAGTAATACTTTATTTGTTTGAGTTTGTTTAGATGACAAACAAGAATACCTAAGACATTTTTTTAAAGGTTTAATCTCTGTACTTTAAAAAATCGTTTGTATTTATACATTGACATAGTATTAAATATTTTTATCACTTTTATATAGGACCGAATGATACGGCTGGTTCTTGCAAACTCATATTTTATTGTAAAATCAAAATACATTTAACATATAAGAATATTAAAATTATTTCTAAAAAATAATATTAATATTCTAATATAATACTGTACAACTTTTTAAGTCTTTCTGTCATATTAATAATTTGAATACTGATAACAAGATAAAGCTCAAAAAATTGAAAGGTTTATTAATTATATTTGAATTTACGTACCTAGATTTTTTTATTTCTTCTTTAAATTTAATCATTTTTTTTGAAATAATTATTATGATAACACATTTTATAAAATAGTATGTTCCCTCAAGGAAACGATTACGAACATGTATTACCTAACATATTCATAGATGGAATAACCATGAAGTGCACATTGCGCGTTTCGGTTTCAGTCTATGAATTTCCGAATGACCGAAGTAAAAAGTAGGTAGACAGCGCATAATTGACTGATGTTCTGAGGCTGAAGAGGACCTCCCAACAAGTTAACCTTATGCTCGTGTGTTTATATATTATTAAACTAATATTGTATTAAAATAACTTATGAAAAACTTGATAACAACTCAAATTAACAGAAATATATCTTTACATGAGTTCTTAATCAGCTTATAAAAGAAGATAAACTATACAAATAGGAGAATAACATCCGACTTAACAAAGGGTGGGTGTAATAATTTATGTGTTGTTCCATTCCAGCCCGCTCTCCCCTCGTTACGTCGCCCCTTATTGATGCACTTTTGACTAGTTGTGATTTCTGTTTATTGCGCTGTTTAACTTTACTGCTTAGTGCTTGTTTCTGGTTAAATTAGATTGGTCTTTATGGGGTTGGGTCGAACTGTGGAATGATCATTTATATTTTTAGATAGTATCCATGAAGTGTATATTGCCCGTTTTGGTTCGTCTAAGGATTTCCGTATGCTAAAAGTAAAAAAGGTCGACAGCGCATCATTGACATTCTGTGGCTGAGGTACGTACGTGAAGGTGAGCCTCACGCTTGTCTATCGATATTATTTTTATTGTATTTGCCTGTTATTATTATTGTATTTTATTTAATTATTTATATCGTCATAACATGATTGTTAAAAAAATATTATGTATTACTAAAACTAGTTTGTTAGCTTGCAAATTGTACTAACAAATAACATGGATGTAATCTCAGGATGAATCCGAAATAAATGAAAAAATGAATTATGTTTTAAAAAGTAGATATGTTAATTTTATCCCATAATCGCAAAGGGTGCTGTGAAGTGATACATGACACATGTAAGATATTATACCATGCCGAACTTTAATTAGAGTCATGTTAGGCAATACCTGTACAAACGAGCAAGTAGCTTTATAGGTAGATGGTAAGGGTACACCATACAATAATTTGTAAGCCCCGAAGTCATATCGGCCTGCTTTCAAAACCAATACGACTGATTTTTTATCTATGAGTGTCGGTTATAAATTACCATCAACTCGCCTAGCATAACCATCAAAAGATATCTCGCGGACGAGTGAAGACAAACTAAGATATAAGATATCTCGATATATTATTTCTCGAAATCGGCAACTTTGATAGACAAGATATCTCGATCGACAAATATCTCTACTTTTGACATTAGAAGTCGAGTTTTAAGTGTAAGTATGACACTTAGACCCGGAAGACATAAAGAGATAATCGATTAAAATACGAGAAAGGGTCGACAAAATGCTGTCGTGGTTGTGATGCTAGGCGGACTGGTGAGCCAATGTCATGTCAATGCAATTCTGGAAACAAAATTACTTAAGAAAATATTCGCGACCGTCAATAAATAATAAATAAAACTACATTAATTCCGACGAAACGCATTCGTACGTAAGCGTCACTACCTCGTAACAAGCTAAGTTGACGGTGATTATGTCATAGATAAGCGCAAAAAAACTGACAATCGCGTGATTTCAAAATTGGAATAGGTAAGTTTTTTCCTGCTTGCTCTTTTAGCGAGGAATGAAATTGAATTGCTCGTGCCTAATCAAAACTGAGTTATTTTTACTTGGAATTTGAATGAAAAAAATAATAATACAAAATCGTTTACCAAGAAATTGTTTTAAGTTTGTATAGTTAAAGCTTAATAGAGATTACCATAGTATCATTGTACATAATATGTTGTCAAAAATGTATTAGGTTGAATACACCCAAGGAATACAAGTTTTTATGGCTACTTAATATAACAAGTAGGCACTACAATATTCTAAAACGTGACGTGATTTTGATTTTACTGGTAATTGATTTTATTTACATCCTCACACTCACATACACACACCACACATCCTTACTCACCACTTCACAAACTTATATGGATACGTTTTCTTCTTTTGTTTCTTTTTTATCCTTTCTAAGATTGCTTTGTTTTAAGTATTAGTATTTTTCGTTTTTGTCTTAAAGTATTTGTAGTATTTTATCACATGCTATTGTATTATTATTAGCATTCCTTTTAATTGGCGTATTTACTCTGTTATTAGTTTTGATTTACTCCATATACCTATATTGTTAGCTGTAAGGAGTCATAAATAAATAAATAAATAAATTGTACTAATATTATATATTAAATGTCAAGTGTGTGAGGGGATAATCTCTGGATCTACTGAACCGATTTTAAAAATTATTTCACCAATAGAAAGCTACATTATCAGCGAGTAACATTTTTTGTATATTATAGTACGTTTACATTGCACCCGTGTAAAGGCGTATTGCTAGTAAACTATATAGGTAAATTAGTATTTCCTGAAAAATGCAAAAATATATATTTAACTTAATTCAATGCGTAGGCCAATTTTTTCCTTACAAATATTTCAGTATATGTATATCTCAAAATTTATCGACGGCTATAAATTCACTTACTTACTCTTTATTATGTAATGTGTATTAGGTATATTATTACACCACATATTTATAATTAATTGTCGAGTTAGCCTTAATGCTAATTAATATCAAAAATAATTAATCCTCAAGGTTAATAATGAAATTGAAAAATATTGATATTATTTTTTAATATTTAATATTTAAGGAAAAAAATTACGTAATTTTAGTAGGTATGTAGTGTTTTTGAAATGAAATATGCAATATTGAAGGACGTCACCTCACTTGCAGAATTGGCAAGACAGAAACATGAAATTAATAATTAAGTTACTATAATCATAAGTATTCATAATTAAATATCCAAACCTTTTTTAATCTTAAATATACCTATAAGTTTAATTTACCTATCTATAGTAGTAGCTATACGTATATATACCTAATCTCCACCCCAACATTATCGTAATATCTAAAATAAAAATAAAATACTTTATAAAGGATTAAAACGCGATTTATGATTTATTGTCAATATGGCAACTTTGAGATATTTCAAATCATACAGCTGTCATCTTTCGGTTCTGCCCGTGCCCACGGTTTCTGAAAAGTATTCGAAACATCGGGATAAATAATAAATAGCGTATTAATCCGTTATAAAGTTTTTTATTTAAACTATGTAATTAGTTTATTGTAAGATAATTATGTTATAGTTATAAAATAACGTGTTGAACATAAACACAAATACGAACAAAACAAACCCTTTATGAAATATTTTACTTTATTCATTATTTATTTTTCTATACAATCCAGTAATCCGACAATACAATAATCCGGCACCCTCTGATTTTTAATAGTGCCGAATTAGTTTGTCTTTCTTTCACGAAATAAAGGTATGTGTTAACTTGATTTTCCGCATATTTTAAGTAGAAAAAGAAGAAATGTATTTAACTCGGGCAGTTAACAATAAATATAAATAAAAAATATTTAAATGTAACCTTAAATACCTAACTAAGTAACTGAGTTACCTGTGTTAATTTTTCTTTCCGAGAAAAAATCCGTTTTTTAATATTTTATGTAATTTCTAATAAAAAATCTGTTTTAGTTAAGTAGGTGTTTCAACATTTGCAAATTACAGTAGATGTAACAATGATAATAAACCATTTACAGTATGTACCTATTACATATAGTCGTTAAAAAAATATACAGTAGGTACCTATCAACTGTGTTATTCTATCATAAAAAATACAGCACTAACCTTCGCCCACTTAAAAACATATACATATTTTGTAAAATGAATAAATTACTTAACCTTTTTTATTTCTAGAATAGTTTCATAAACACCTAGCCTTGTTAATCACACTATTATAATCCTCCAGCTGATAATAAATCATCTTGAAAAACTATTGATATTTCTATTATATGTCGATAAAAAATGGATTGTTAGAATCACAAAGCGGGGTGGTCATGCGTCATCCACAAAACATTTAACAACCTAATTTCGTGGGTAACACCTCAGCACTATCGCCGACAAAAGCCTCGATAAAATCTGGCTATCGACTTCGGTGTCGGAGCGACGCGCGCGCAGCAGGCGGCCGAAACACGAAACTAATAACTTACGTTTGGATTACGTTCGTTAGTATCTTCGCACCTTGCCGGGCTATACTTTTTATTAATACAAAATTTATTCAAACGAGACGAGGGAGATTCAGGAATAATACGTTAATATTAAAATCATAACTTATGGCTAGGATAAGTGGTTCGTGCGACAAACGAATGTAGACACGTTATTTATATTTTAGAATCACCTTTTCAAGTCACCGCTTACTTGGTCAAAATCAATAAATCATCTTTTAATATTTGATCTTTTCTTCCAATGTCAGAAGACAGTTTGCTTTTGTGAAGGGTTAACTATTGTTCCAGATTTGTTTTTTGTATGAATGACAACTGCAATCGAGTGTTTTTTTGTTAATTAATGTCATAAGTATTTATGTTAACCCGTTGTTGAGTTTTATATAAACAGACTATAGATTGTACATATAGTGTAGTTTTTATTTACGAGACAACGACAAGAGTAAGAGGCATATTTTGATAGTAGAAAATAATATGTTTGTAATATGTTTTCCCGGCGGAATTTGAATCGCGCCACCTAAAAAGTCAGATGCTATGAAGAACTATGATAGTAATAATAATATCAGAAAACAAAGAAACAGAAAAAAGATCTATTGGCGGCTGTAATATGGAAGAAAAATTTAAATCAATTAGCGGATTTTTTTTGAGTGTTGCTTTAATTAACACAAGTATTCATCAGATCCTTATTATACAGGACCTATCTAATTTATATGAAGTAATAAAAGATACATTAAAATCAGAATTCCGGTTGTGTCTGATTACTTCGGACTATAACGAGTGGAAGGAATATCTAAATTCCGACCGCGTAACGAAACACCGTTCATAGACGGAAAAACCGTAAAGTGCACATTGCGTGTTTCGGTCTCAGCCTATGTACATATTTACGAATGCTCGAAATAAAAAGTAGGTCAACTCAGCATCATTGACTGATGTTCTGTCAAGTATCTATCACCTACCATCAAATGAAGGTTCATAACTTACATGCTCGTGTGTCGAAATCTAATAAAAAAAATTGGGTGACATAACACTCAACTCTTTAGTATCTAATCATCAAATGCGTCAATTGAAATATAATATTGTATCAGTTTTAATTATATTTAAATTAATTAACAATAGATATTCAAAATTACATATTAGTAATCATTGTAATGTAAATTTATTTCATAAGAAGATTAAATTGACTGTATTCAAGTATTTTCAACATGAATGCCAAGTATTGAAAGAGACATCAATAATTAAGCAATTTGCTTCACAGGTCAATTGCGCTTTTTTATGATGTCAGTAAGTATTAAAATATAGATGAAATGTTTAATTAAAAAATTAATGTGTATTAATGAAAAATGAATTCTAAATGTCACGATGAGGAGGCTCTCATCCTCACTTATTGAACAAAACCATGTTTAAAAAAAATTAAATAAAAAATATATCACATATCATTATACAGAATAGGCTGTCAATTTTTTTCTTTGAAATTAATTTGTTTTTAATAATATTTAGTTCTTGCTTAATTTTGTAGTAGGTATGTGTATGGCTAATTTTATTTACTTGTTTTTTAACAATTATTGTGTAGGTACCTACGTTAATTGTATGAATATCTGTTTAATGACCCGAAAATAAGACTTGCCTTAAAGGTCTCGTTACCAGGCCATAATCTTATTAAAAAAAATCTTAAACAGATTTTTGTTCTTGTCTCATGTTGAGGTATTTCGTTCATACTTCTTTGAATTAGAAGAACCTTCACATATACTTTTAAAAATAATACTGTTTAAAATAGAACACAATTACATTATACAATATAAAATGCTTTTTTTAAAATCAAATCTTTATTAATTATTTCTGTTAAAGGTATTATTGATTAACGTCGATTAAATCTGTTTTAATCTTACTTAGCTTTCTTTATTTTATATCTAGGTATGCTTAAGTTGTGGAAACGGAATTGATCCATTACATTCTGGCTATTTTCCATTCGCTTGTGTTTTAAATACCTACCTAATTGAATTGTTCTTGAAATTAATTAAATATAGCGGCAATAATAATCGACATTTTAAGGGATATATAATATGTTTGATTCGAAAATAATAAACATTAATACGTTTAGAATTTAAAAAAATCAAAAAGTGTCAAAGTTGTTGTATTTAAATGAACCGACTGTCGCGACCAAAGAACATTTAATTTATTAAGGGTTCTGTGGACGCGACGGCTCTATATATTTCTTGGAATCAAATGGATAAGATTAAAAATAAAACTTAAAAATAAATATTATTTTATCATTGTTCATACCAAAAGCAAATGGTAAAAAAACCGTATCATTGTTTTGAATCAATCAGGTAATTCAATTTTTATCACATTTACTTGACCTATTTCATCATTCGTCGCTGCGGCAGCGGCGGCGGTGCGTCGGAGTTTAAAATCAGTACAACCTATACTAGGGATGTTACTGAGGTTGTTTTATCGGAACCGAATTCGGAATCGGAGTTTTTAAATTTGGTTTATCGGAATCCGAAGCGGAACCGTATCGGATGATTTATCAGTTATAAAAAAATAAAACAACTTCTTGGGTGTTGTAAATAAAAATTAACGAATAAATTTTCTTAAATTGTTGTTGCTGCCGCTGCGCTTCGTCTTCTGATATAATCTCCGATTCAAATTTATAGGAACCGAAATCAGAATCGATGGAGCAAAATCAATCGGAAATTCCGACCTTTCGGAACCGGAGTCAAAGCTCCGTAACATCCCTGATACATAGGTAATTACTAACGAGATATGTGCAATTATGAATATATATTAAATAATAACAATTATTAAAACGAGAAATGATAATATAAGTGTATAATAACAAATATTTTGTTTGTGATTTTAATAAGTAGAGAACTAATCGCCACTTGTTATTGGTAGGTGTAAATATATATAATTGGTATTATCAAAATCGAACATTATCTTATTCAAATAATTAACCTTTTGATCCGTTCTATAATAAAAAATGTTTTTTAAAAATATTTGCCTTTTCGAAAGTGTTTTATGGCTTTGTTTTTTAACTTCTACGGTAAGCATTCGATGTTTTGTAAAAACTTCTCGAATCACGCAATAAAAATCAAATGTATATACAAAATAAATAGATATTGAAATAGGCATAGTCAATGATTTGGAAATGCAGCCTACTGCTTCGAAATTATTATTATTAGGTAAATTAAGAACCTATTGCCCGTTGCCCTGCCAATGTTGGCTTCAAAAATAAATATATATTTAGGTTTAAAGATTTTTTTTTTCATTAAGACTAAATACAGTCACTTACATGAAAAACTTACACTTACATAAACTATGTAATCTAAAAATATATTTATTTCTATCTATCTAAATATATATTTCTAGATTTGAATATACTTTTTTCCCAATTAAATTCTATATCATAGATTTAAACGTGCGTGACGTGAACTCTCAATTGCGGAAGATGGCGGAGTTCCGAACCTAATTTATTTTTAAAATAATTTTCTGCATATATTCTGTTATTCGGGACAAAGAGGAATCCAACAAATAAGTTATCATTAAAATTGGTATAGTCGTTAATGAGTTATAAATGGTGTAACTAACACGACTTTGTTTTATAATAAGATAAGTAATATCTAGAACTATTGCATCGTTTCAATTAGTACACTATTTTTCCTTTCCTAGGTACCCACTTAAAAATGAATAAGTCACTACAATAATAGAGTTAATAATAATGTTTTATAGCATAAACTTACATTTAAATAAGTATTTATAGCTTTAAGTATTAGGCTAATTGGAATCTTAAAAGAATATTGTCTTTTATTAACGCGAGTATCACACATTTAAATAAAATACTGTATACCGGATTACTGTATACCCGTGGTTGCTGAAAAGCATCCGAAACGTCGCGTCGGGATAAAAATAAATAATTTAAACAATATAAATAATAATTCGCTTTTTAATCCGGTATACAGTATTTTATTTAAATCTTAAAATAAATCTCTTATAACTTATTTTAGAGCTTTTAAATAGCTTATTGTTTGCTCTACCTTATGGTAGAGATGTATTAACGTTATATACCTACTGTCTCTAAAAAGCATGCTTACATTGGTAAACAATTGGTTACAATTTTTTACATATTGAATTCAACAGATACATATCATACAGATAGTAAATTTTCAAGATATTTCGCAACTTCCAGCAATACTGTCCACAGCATTTTATTCGCTGATAATTTAATTTCTACAGCGTCAATATTTTTTATTCAGAATTATAACCGATAGCGTAAATTTAAATTTCGGAACACAGTGTTGATAAACGTGTTTTTTTTTAATTTTCATTAGTACCTATAACTACTGTTAAATCGTTTCGTTGTCATAGCACCTAAGTAGTTACATTGGCACATGATATAATAATTTTAAAGTATATCATAAAATTATTTTTCACTAAAGTTATAGTTAAAAATTGGTAGGTATATAAATCTAAGATAATAACATACATTCCTATAGTCCATAAATTTCCAATAAGAATTAAAGAAACTTACCCTTACTACTTCCACCATCTTCATTGGAATCTTCACTAGGAGGTCCGTGAGGAGCCCGGTTCGGCAACGGATGGGGCAGACGAGGTCTTGTCAAAAACGGCGGTGGAACTCCAAAAAACGGTAAAAACGGTGGCCAAGTAGGCCTGGGCGCTAAACCAGCTGCCGCGGCCGCGTACAATTGCAGCGGCGCTGGCAACCCGCCTTCCAACACCATACCGACAATCTTTAACACCCACTAATTCGCATTGTCACGTACCACATCACACACCACAAGACACACTGTCCCCGTGCGACCCTACCGGCGGCACTGACATGGCGCGCTCGGGCTAGGCGGGGCGAACCCCTCTTACACAAATTAATTCCCCGCCTTCTTCATATTATAGATTTATTCTCTTATATCATGCTAAACAACAATATACCCTATGTCTTGTAACTACAGATGGATATTAAATGACACTCAATAAATTAAGCTCGCCATACGTGAGAATAACGACACTGTAGACGTTAATATTTGCATGATAGAATATAGCCTATGTTGAAGGAAATAAAGGCGATTTTTGTTTGTTTCAAAAGTGTATTTTGGATTGGCACTCATACGTTAGTATGGGGCACAGTCGTAATCTTTTTTGGCCGCATGGTGCTACAACAACACGTACAAATATAATCAGAAAGATGTTATGTTATAGATTGTTTCTAATATTTTCAGTTTGAAACGTTTTTTACAAATTTCACAGATTTAATGTAGGCCTCTACATATTTATAGCTTTTATGAGATTATGTAGAGTCATTATTTCTAAACAATTAGTAAATGAATGATTACAATATTTGCTTGGGTAAATCATGTATTTTTATTAATATCATAATAATAATTATATTTTTCATAAACAAGAATAAATATAAAGGTACCTAGATCTATAAAAAATTATGTTTTCTTTTTTATAAGCTTTTGCTGTTGAGTATTTATAAAATTGAGAAAAAAAATGTACATATATTAAAAAGCCTTACATTTTACAGTTTGCTTATTGTAATAAGTTTTTTATTTATGTATGAGATAGAGATATAAGAATGAGATCATTATTAATAGTTAATTTGAAACTAATTATACAGTACTGCCTCAAAGTTATTAACATATACAATAGGTGTAGCGTAAAACTAGATTACAACCGCATTCTAATGACCAGACGAACTATCAATCATACAAAATTAACACGTTACAGATTGTACTCTGACATTGATGAATCATAAACGAAAGGCAATCAATTTCACAATTCCTTATTCCATTAAACAAAAAAGCAATAACCTAATTGACATAAATAATAATAAAATATGTCAAGACGCTCGCCGTAACCGAAGCGACGTGACAGCTATATCAGGAATCTGGTACTGAGTGTGCCCACGTTACCGCCCCCTTCCGCCGGCTTTTGTGCTCAAGCCGCTTCGAGACGCGATTGGTGGAAACCGCGTAGTGGGGATAGTGGGCGGGGCTTAGCAAGGGTGTTCGGAAAGCTTAGTGTTGCATGAATTTAATTAGAGTGAGGAGCACCTCGGGCGCATTAGGAGTTGCGATGGGCGAAGCAATAAAAGATATAAAGGAATGAGTATAAATTAAAAGTTAAATAGAGGATGTGGTGAGTTGGACAGAGAGGGTGCAAGGAAAGTACTTCCGTCCCGCTCTGCCGCGGATGAACCGTAATTGTTTGACGACCTTATTAGTATCAGTTAAATGTCGCGCTCTCTTTTTCTCTGGCGAATTTAATTAGTTTTTAATTAGGGACGGCTTAATGAGTCTTCCAGGATAGGAATTTCAGTGATTCTGTTTATTTTTGGAATAATTTGTGTATAATTGGAAATGGTTTTAGGTTTATGTAGCGTTTTGGATTATTAAACAATATAATTTGATATAAGACATGGTATTTTATGAGTATTTAAGACCAGAAGTAAAATAAAAAAGTTTTAATTAACTCTACATTGAAGTAGAGTCTTTTATCGAGCAAAAAAGGGAATTATTTTAATGAATATACGTAATTAATATCTATTAGATGAGAGGGTAAAGAGAATGAAATTGTAATAGTTTTTTATTCAATAATATTGTTTATTGACGAATTGACGGTAAATATTAAGTACACCAATTATTTTTCCTCTTGATTGAATAGAGCATAAAGAAAGCGTAAATTCAGTTCAAAATCACGGCATATAATAATTTTTCAATACATAAAGTAAACTTCCATAAAACCTCGTTCAATAAAATCAAATAGAAAATAATACGCGAACATAACTTTCATAATAAACTGAAACGATCTGAAGCACATGCGCCTCCAGAACATCTATCTTCAATTCAGTTTAGATACCATTCCCTATCTCTTTTCATTATAAAAAGAGGTGTATTTTCATCCCTTTCTAGCATATTAGGCTAGCCACTCACGAACCCGCAGTTAGTCCTCATTATGGCGCGGCTTACATCGAGGCGAAAGGCGTTCATTCTGGAATGGGGCGCTTTGCTTGTGTTATTGATGCTATATACGCCGTTCTTAATGTTACATTTGAAAAAATATTGCTGTAAGTAATATATTATTACAGAATGGAAAAATATTACATGTTTTTATTTTTTGTAGACTCGCTGTAAATTTGAAATGAGTTCTGTTTTGGATTTAAGTTGATTTTTATCGAAGTTTGGTAAGGCTCTAGTCAGCTTTTCATATGGTAAACGTAACTGTTAAGAAAATTAATCATGAATAAAAATGAATAAAAATAAAATATTTAAATAATAAAATTTTGTCTCTATATTTTAATCAATTTGTTGATAAATTAATTATTTATTCTCTGTATGTCTATTACACTTTCACGTACAAACTGCTAAACCGATTTGCGTGAAATTTGGGAAGGATAAAACTTGAAGTAGGTACCTTCCTACCTAACTAGGAAGTTAAAAATCATACTCTCCCGGGATTCACAAACGCATTTGAATATTACCTTTACAAATATATAGCGGTAATATACCTATTAGCTCAGATCCTATTAGAATAAAATATCTTATCTCTGTTATTTAATTGGTAACATTTTCACTTATTTCAGTTGTAAAATGCCTAATTATATTACAAACTATCAATTCTTCTCATCGCTTCTTATATTTGAATCTTAAATTTGAACAAGTTAAAGGAAATAACTATTTTTTTGCATTCCATACGCTGAAATTGAAAATTATAATCCTCATTTCAAGGTTTTCCATTAATAGTTCGTTATCTGGAAGGAATTCCGATATTCCCCCCACCAGCTAAATACTCGAAGTTTAATCTGGCGAACTATTCGAAGTCATTTAAATAAAATACTGTATACCCGATTAAAACGCGAAACGAAACCACGGTTGCTGTAAAGCATCCGAAACGTCGGGATAAATAATTTAAACAATATAAATAATAAATCGCGTTTTAATCCGGTATACAGTATTTTATTTAAATGTGTGATACTCGCGTTAATAAAAGACAATATTATATTCGAAGTCAATTTATAAACTAAACTTTTACTGAAGTAAAACGCGATTTATCATAAGGTATATTATTTATTCTGACGTTTCGAGAGCTGTACAGCTAACGTGGTCACGGGCAGAATGGCTAGATCGGTTTCTTATCTGATAAAAGATTATTTAAATAAATGTATATTAACTACTCAATTTTATATGCATGGACTGATATAATAAACATGTCAAACCCACCGGGAATCGAACCAGCGACTGTACAAAGACTAGGTATCAATACCACGTTGATATCAGAAATCTTTAATCCTTCTCAAATCAAACCAATCGGAGCGTAGCGAATGTTTATTTTTTATTGATAACGCAAGATGGATGACCGACACGCGCGAGCACAATTGATTTAAAATTAAAATGGCAACTGTATGATGGATGTGACGGTGTGACGTCACGCCCTAACTTCCTGGGAACGAGAAGGGTTAATGTTTTCACTAAACGATTTTTGCTAAACTCTTTAGGATCGATAACTATATCGAATTTCGCAAGATGATATTATAATCGTTCTGGTCTCTCGCTGAGATAGGAGTATAGCATATTGGCGACGGTGATGATGAGGTAGGTACGTACTTCCTATTAAGTGAGCTTTACGTATACATCACGCCTCTTTTCCATTGCGGTAGGCAGAGATCACGGAATTCCACGCGCACCGATCCTTACATACCACTTTTGCGTACATTTCTGTATATAATGAATTATATTATATTAGGTACTAGCAATCTGCCCTGGCTTCGCACGGCCAATAGCCTATGTTACTCGCTGATAATGTTTCTATTGGTGAAAGAATTTTTAAAATCAGTCGTTTTTGAGTTAAATCGTTACAAACAATCTTACCTCTTTATAATATTAGTATAGACTATCGTGGATCGCCTGTAGCTCAGTAGCATTTAGCAGTGAAGACCCGGGTTCGAATCCTGTGGAAACAAATAAATCAAAATTATTTGGTCGGGCAGGACAAAAAAGACGGATCTACTTTTCCTGTAAAGACAAGTGATCAGTGAAACGGACATAAAATTGTCTGCCCCATGCCCCACTATTTGAAAATGACAAAGATTCTCCGTCTCTGGAAGGTAAGTCGATGAATATGACATTACATATTATGTAAATTTAAACTTGAACTTTGCGAATTATTCAAGTTACCGCTCTTAGTATGCATACAGCTACTCAAGTTACACGCTACTTAAGTGTGCTCTCAAAAAGCGGTTGGATTCATAATCTTGTTAGCACTCAAATTTGCATTAATTAAGCCGAGGCCTCCGTCTAAACTCGTGGAGGGAGTTAGATAATATTCAAATGGTACATATAACGACGACACCACGTCGCTCCAGAGCAATATAGATCGTACTGTCGTGAAGGAAAATGCTTTCAGGAAAAATTTAAATAATTACAGTTGCGTGCAATGAATTATTTTGATTTTAAGAATACTATCAATTTATTTAAGAAAGGACAGCAACTTTTTAAGTGAGTGTAGCCGCGGAAAAAACATAGTAATTCGTAATGATTGTATTGTACATTGTATCCATTGGTTATTCGATTTTAGTAGGGTCAGACGATGCCTTTTTTGCAAATTAATAATAGAAGAATGTAATACGCCACCTTTCTTCCCTGTAATTCCTTTTTCCTATGCCTTGTAATATTTACTTCTGTAGCTTAGTGGTATGCACGTCGCGTCTAGCATCGGTTCGAATTTCGAAGAAACAGGACATGGAAGACATACTTTCCTATAAAGATGAATGATATATCGAAGACGACGAACGACGTAATATGTAGTTTCTGCCCTAGGGAATAATATTTATAACAGTGTGAATGTTCCTGCTTTAGTCTAATTTTTACGTTAGATATCGACAGACGAGTTCTCGAGCACGGTTCCTCCTTCTATGAATGGTTGTTCTTTACCCGATCGGAAGTCCGATATTCCTTCCACCCGTTCAATGCCCGAAGTTGCAGATGCTTACAAACAATTATAATCATGTCGTCCCAGTGGAATTCGAACCCAGGACCCATTGATGCGCACGGCAGGTGATCTATCTAACGCGCCATCGAGCCCGTCAAAGTCTGAAAGTCTAAAATATATTTTAGACTTTATAAAGGTACATATTATACAATTTCCATACATTTTTAAAAATTCAAGAATAATCCACTTGTCTGCTCGCTGTTACATCACTGAGAGCATCGAGGGTACGCTCGACAATTTCCTCCTCGAGTAATTCACTAGGATTTAATTTAAATTAGTTTTGGCTTGGCTTAATAGCTTCCCCCGGTGGGTGGAGGGAAGTGGTGGGGGGAGGGCTGTGGCTCCTCTCCAGGGGTACTATTCTGAAAGCTGGATGTATTTAATTACGACAGTCGACTTTTTATTCTACATTTAAAGGCATTTGTTTCGGTATGTTATCATGTTCATTTTAGATATATTATAATTATTCATTTATTTTATTATTATAATTTTGTTAGTAGAACCTTTCAGACTAGTGTTGTACATTTTTATTAAAACTAAACATTAAGAAGTCTTTGCCTACACTAGTTTGTCTCAACCAACGAGCTTGTGTACGCACAAAATGCCTCATGATAGGCGATGTGAGGTCGTTTGCCACAGTATTGATGGTCTGACTGCACCACGCTTGATTTAGTAGGAATCTACGGAGCTGCATACCTGATTTTGATACCTACTGCCGTCATAAAGAAAAATGACGTTTCTATGTATAGTTTGAAACAGAGTTGCGTCTTTTTTACTCATTCTGAATGTACAATGTACAAATATATATGAGTATAATTCAATATCGGATAAACACATTATGCTTACAGCTTGTTTTGAAACGGGGCTCTATAATGATTTAATCGATACGCAGCCTGAACAGCTAAAGAAAACTTTAATTGTAGAAAATACATTTTACAATACAACGGAATGAATGAAAGGGGGTAAGGCTTTGTATGAAATTTCAATTTTTAAGCATAAATCGAGTGCTGAATAGTACTATCGATCAAGACCATTCAAGTTTAGACTTATGGATGTTATATTGATACAAATGTACATAGGTACATACTTTACATAGATAGATAGAATATTCTTTATTGTCACAAAATTAATCATACAAAATAGGAAAAAGAAAGTGGACAAACGGCGGCTTTATAGCTATTTAGCTATCTCTTCCAAGCAACCGCATCTCCGAAGAAAAGCTGATTTTTATGTTCCTTCCCAGACTCTATCGATTAGTCCGCTGTAGCGAAACTCTGAACCCCTATTTATTTTCACGGAATACGGCCACAAGTTGTTCCCCGCAGTATATAAACAAAGTAATGGCACAGTGAAAGCGGCCGCGGCGGTAACACCGGGTTATTATTTGTGTCTGTTTAAACACTGACGATTACATCGAGCTCTTTATAAATGAGTTACTTTCATAACCTAACTATCACGAACATACAGTTTTTAGGCTACTTTTTAACTAGGTTTTAGTCTTTTTGCCGGTAAATATTTATATGAGTCATTGATCTCCTTAAAATTTAAAATCTTTTTCATTTGGCTTGTAATATGAATTACTAGCTTTGCCGCGTAGGATCGGGACATTTATAAAGAGAATTCTCGTGTCCCCTAGTGGGGCATGCGGCAAACCTATTTCTGTTTCACTGAATATTTTTATTTACTACAAGTAGATTTATCAGCCTTCTGTGTCCAAACATTTTTTCAAAATCTTATTGTTGTTAAATCTTAAATACCTTAAATCTGTCATACATAACAAAAATAAGGAAATTGTGGAAAATTTGATATAATAAATATTTCGTAGCTAGTAAAATAAATATAGTAAAAAATTAAAAGGGTACCTTGTTGTAAGATAATTCTAAGACTAAAATAAAGTATGTACATTATTTAAAGTTCGCATTATGTTAAAATGTAAGAAATTTATCTATTATATTTTGAGTGAGTTAAAAAATATACGGTGTTTTTTTTTTGTTACATACCAGACAACGGAGCAGGTGTCACGTGATGGTAAGTCGTCACTACTCCACATGGACAATGGACATCCGCAAATAAAATGCGTTTTCAGAAAGCCTCTTCCAAACACCGCCACTCTTCTCTGACCCTTGCTTTTCTCTCTCATAAAATTCCTACTGTTTATTTCAAGTAGTCGCACCATCTTTTTTGTGGTCTTGTATACTTCCTTCTTTTATCCATTGAAGGCCATTTAATATTTCGAAACTAACGACTTTCTCCAATTCTACAAATATCAACTGCCGGCTGAGCATGACACCCACGACAAAAATTTTCGTTTTCTCGTCTTTTAATCGATTACCTCATTATATCTTCCGGGTCTAACATGACACTTACACTTATAACTCGTCTTCTAATGTCAAAAGTAGAGATATTTGTCGATCGAGATATCTTGTCTATCAAAATTGTCGATGTCGAGACATAATATATCTCGATATCTTATATCTTAGTCTCTCACTTCTCTATCTTGTCTTCACTCGTCCAAGAGATATCTCTCGATAGTCATGCTAGTTGGTCAGCCCATAACCATTTTAACTATAGAACTCGTTTCACGAGCTTATTTATTTAAAACTATTGAAAGATTGTATATTCTAGTAGATACAATCTAAAGTACCCATTAAGATTTCATATATTTTATATGTGCAATCAAGAATAACACTTGTGTGATTTTGTCCTTAGATTTCACATTTCAGTAGGTATATTTGGAACCGGAGAATTACGGCTGCTTGAATACCATGACATGTAGGTATCTAATGAACATATTTAACATACTTCTTCTTGGCTCTGCCCTATTACGATCAACTTGCAAGAAAGTATTTGTATCATTAATCTGTCATTTGTATGCAATTTTACCTGATTATCGACAGATACCTAAAGGTTTTCTCGCAAGTTGATCATGCTTGAGGTTCTGTAGGCCAAAGGAAGACCAAAGCAAAAAACGAACTTTTTGATGACGGATCGTACATTTTCCTATTACGAATCCGATGATTGATCCGCCATTCGCAATTATATATTGTCTTTTGACATTACTATGATCGTAAATAGAATTGATAATGTTTTCTTAATAATTTAAAATACGAAGTTGGTTGTTCTTTTGTTTCGTTCCGTTCGATTTTTTAATAGACCTATAGAGTTAATAAAAACGTTTTTTTTTCAATATTTGTAAACTTTCATTAAAAGCTACAAAAACTTGATATAAAATAGTAATAAAAAACTCTGAAGATCAAACCAGATGCGACAGTTAAAGTTAATAGCACTGTTGGGACTCGACTCGCGAGCTTTGACAACTGGGGATTGGGGATATGTTGAAGTACTGTAATCAAAATCAAGTACATTATTCAATAGACATTTAATATTAAAGAAAATAAAGAGATGTGGGGATAGATAGCGTTGCATTCTACTGGTTCAAATCTTATAAAGTTTTACTAAACTAAGTAACGTACCCCGGCTTCGCACGGGTGCAATGTAGAGATATACTACACACAAAAAAAGCCTATGTTACTAGCTGGTAGCCCAGGGATTAACATAGAAATAAGCTGAAATTGTAAGTGTACTATGAATATTATAATATTTATTATTGTTTTTAGTGTTTTTTATAAATGAAAATATGTAAATATAAATAAGCAAGAAAAATTGTTAGTAAATTAAAACGACATAGTTAAATGTTTTAAATTTGTTAAGTAATTTTATTTAGTTTTAATTAGTTATTAACACTTATAATTATTGTTAAAATAATCTAGTAGGAAATAAAAGGCTTTTTTATTTTATTTTATTTTATTTTATTTATTTTTAATTGTTTTAATTTAGCCAGTTCACGTATGTGTTTTGATTGTAGGTTCTTTCTTGGTCTTATATTATCTTCGTCGCTCGTGTAATATTTACCAAAAATAAAGCTTGATACCCTTTATGCTCTGATTTTCATTCATTTTTTCAACCGAAATAGCCGTATTTTGTTGTAAATCATAATAAAAATAAACACAATGGCCGTATAACTTTGCCAAGCCCACAGGCGATGAAAAATAAATAAAAATTGTGTTGCAGGGGTTGAGGAGCTTTGGAAGATAGGGGTACACATTTTATTCTAACAAATTGTTGAAAATAGACGAGTTTATAGCGATTTGGTGTTTCTTCATTTAACAGTATTGGTAGTGGGGTTACGTCTTTCACTGTTACCTTGTAGTAGACCGTTGTAAGATTATTGAGGTTTGGACTAATATTGTGGGGTCCACAGAACAGAAGAAGTAAGGTGGAGTCAGTGGCGGTAGCAGAGGTAACTAGCACCCAGTGCGGATCCCAAATTCGCCGCCCCCTTATTTTTGCAACTGATTATAAAAAATTGGGGCTCTTATTGATTAACACTAACCTAAAGAGAAAGAATGTTATAACGGTGATATAGTTACAAAAAATTTTAAAAAAGGGATGAAGTTGATTTTTTTACTGTTATCTGTGAAATGCCGCCCCCGTCAAAGTGTCGCCCGGGGCGGACCGCACCCTCCGCCCCCCCATGCTACGCCACTGTGTGGTGTACTTCTACTGACACAGAGCTTTCATAAGTAAAAAAAATGCATCAGAGCCATATTATGTGGAACTAGATCTTAATTTAAACGTCTGAATGTATTGACACTTGTGTTTTTATAAAAAAAATATTCGCCTTATTTTCAAAAACCGGAGATATCTGTTGTATTCCATTAAGAGATCCTTTAAACCTACTTAGTACTTACTATACCTCGTTGCAAAACTGCGTTATATCATAAAAGCGAACTAGTAAGAATGATTAGGATTTTTAACCACTTGCCTAAAACTTTAAGGGATAAGCCACTCAATGTTTTTAGAGGCCAACTAATAAAATGGCTAATTCTATTTAGCTCATATGACTTAAATGATTTTTAGACACAATCTGATACCGGGGTAATGTTATTGTTGTATTATTAAGTGTAAAATCAAAAACATTTGTAAGCCTTTTACTGGCATGTTTGCAATCGCCACAATATATTTTAATTTTACCAACCATAGTACCATGTTTTTGACAAATAAATAATTCTTATTCTTATATATTAATGAATTACTTCCGGGCCTTTATCTTGGGGCCTTATAACAGGATTTTAAAGTAGTTTTGACGATAGAAACACCTCGTAAAGTGGTAATAATACTTCTCTATGAAACCGTGATTTTGACGGGCTCGTTGGCGCTCTTGGTTAAACACATATTCGGTAAGCATGTCCCCACGTTTGGTAACTTCTGGCAATGAATGGTTGGGAGGAATATCGAAATTCCAACCGGGTAACGAACCACTGTTTATAGATGGAAAAACCGTGAAGTTCATAGTGCGCGTTTCGGTTTTAATAGTCTATAGATTATTATCGAATGCTTGAAGTTAAAAAGTAAAGACTGATGTTCTGTGGCTGGAAGTCTCACATACTATCAAGTGAACCTCATGCTCGTCTGACGATATCTAAGATAAAAAATCAAAATCATTTATTCATTTAGGTAACACACTGTACAGTTATGAACGTCAATAAAAAAATATCTTTATTTATACAGAAATAAAAAAATATATACCTACTAGAACATAAAAATATGTATAAAAATAGATAATTAAAGCTGTAATATATTTAATACTTATCCACAATTAAAATCTACATGATCATATAACCCTTGACTTACGGCAGCGGTGTAAATGTACCCCACAACCCTCTGTCAACGTTCGTCCCCAATATTTTGGCAGATGTGACAATTACTACAGCGAGTCTCGATTGCGGTTCAATGCAAAAGATAACGTGTTAAATGAATCATATTTTTAACCCGCGAATGATAACATTACAATGTACCATTTGTATTCTCTGTTGTTCAATATTGGAAGCTTCTGTTTTTTAACACGTACTTATCTTTCTCGTATTGTATTATTATTTGATTATTGTTTAAACTGTATTAATTGAATACATTAACATTATTTAAATAATGCTGTAATTTTTTAAATAATGTTAATTTTGCACACCCAATTTACGGGCAGAATGTTAAGTAAAGAACTCAAACATACATATATAACTGTTGCCACTATATTCTTGCAAATGAAGATTTTGAATTTTAATTACATAATATTATAACCTAGTTGTTTACTATATACGTTGCAATGCCACGTAAACTAAAAAACAATATTATTTTTTGAGCCTGGAACCTTTGCAGTCGTATGCAGAACAACTCACCAATTTATAATAATCGGATGAATAGTTCAGAAGTGCATAGAGGTTTTTTTATATAGATATGAAAGCATTTAAATAAATCGATGGAAATTAATTTCGGAAGCTAAGTAGTAAGTAAAAAATATTAAGTTTGAAGTGCAAAAACTGAAAAAAATATACGTAGGTAAAGATAAAATTCGAGATATCATGTCTGGGCTTCAATCTTTACTTCCGAATATAAAAATAATTCCGGTGTAAAAATAATATAGGGCGACAACGCATCATCGATAAATTAATGTTCTATGTCCGAAGTATTTTTTTTTCGTATGACCATTCGTTCCGCTATGACCTCGGGAACTCTGATAATAATATACGCTTAGACTGTCTCGTGGTTTTTCTTAAATTTTAGAATAGTTTCAGGTACTGATATTATAATTAAGCTCTAACTTATTCTAACTATTATGGACACTTGTAATCTAAATAAATAAATATATAATAAAAAAAAGTAACGTGCATACTGCATAGGCTGACGCAAGATTTGATTGTCCATAAAAAATCTTAAGTACTTAATTTCTATCGTTTGGATTTGGCAACACATGACAGGTGTTACATTAACACTATTATTGTATCGAATTGATAAGGCTTGCTCCGGAGTCCGGACTTGACGAACTTAACACATGTTTCAATTATCCTTATCAATTCCAAATATCCGTAGTGCTTAATTTTGTAAATGTTTACTAAAATAATTTAAATAAAATACTGTATACCGGATTAAAAGGCAATTTATTATTTATATTCTTTAATCCCAAATAAAACATACTAAAAAACAAGAGGACACCGTTAGTCAATATTGTCATAATAACAAAATTACAGTAAATATCAACTCCGTAGGAATAGATGGCATTTAATATGGCAACTTTGTGACATTTCAAAAATCAGACAACTGTCATCTTTCTGTCTCCCCGCGACCACGGTTGCTGAAAAGCATCCGAAACGTCGGGATAAATAATTTAAACATTATAAATAATAAATCGCGTTTTAATCCGGTATACAGTATTTTATTTAAATCTGTGATACTCGCGTTAATACAAGACAATATTACTAAAATAATCCAATATTTATTATCATAAAAAAGACATGTCGATATGTTTTAGCCACCGGTTATCAGTCAATGATGCGCTGTTGATCTATTTTTTACCTCGAGCATTTAAAAAATATGGTTATTATACTCACAGCAGATAAGAATTACGATGATGTTTTTTTGTTTTATTTAATGCCCAAAGTGACAAAGTTTAGAGAAGTGGGAAAAAGTTTAGAGAAAATTATAAAAACCATCGATATCGAACTTGTGACCCATCGAAACCCATGAATCCGATGCGCCAAAGAGTACATGGAAGCCAGTTTCCATCATAAAATGGAGGAGATAGGTATTGAACGCTGGGTGGATGACGACACACGTACATACATAAAACTGGATTGAATCAGTACCCGCTATGTTTACTGTTGTCCACTTACCGTGGTTCGTATGGATTGAGTGGATGTCTTTATGCAGAGTAAAACAAATCTTTTAATATTTTTGAGAATGTTTTTTATAGAATAGAGGCGGGCTATTGGTGCACCTCCGTCCATAGACGTCTGCAATCAATATTTACTAATTTTGATATGACTTCTTCGTGAATTAAAAACGTGGGTTGTAAAAATGTTAAGCTACAGATGAAAAATATCATATGATATTATGATATTTATTATTATATTTCGCTTTCATTTTATGATAGTATGCTCGTCGTTAATATATTCGATGTAAATATTAAATACAATATACGTATTAAGTAGAGAGTAGAGTTAAAAGATTACGATTAGATTACGTGCATGTACTTACAATATTATTACTAATATTATAAAAGGAAGGATTTGTTTGTTTATTTGTTACGATTTAACTCAATAACTACTGAACCGATTTTAAAAATTTTTTTTTTTTTGTATAGTACATCATACATATATTGTACCCGTGCATGGGTGTGTCAAGGATGAGGACTAGTCTCCAATAAAAGAGACCAGCTGGCCTAGCATGACAACCGCGACAAAATTTTGTCGACCGTTTACTCGTGTTTTAATCGATTACCTATCCCTTTATTTCTTCCGAGTCTAACAAGACAATTACACTTAATACTCGACTTTTAATGTCAAAAATAGATATATTTGTCGATCGAGATATCTTTTCTATCAAAATTGTCGATGTTGAGATATATATCGAGATATCTTACATCTTAGTATGTCTTCTCTCGTCCGCGACATATCTCGTGGTGGTCATGCTAGGCGTGTAGGTTGCAATATTGACTTCTAAATTGAAGCCGCTATATAGGTTTACTTTGAAGCCGACTCCTAGGGGCCGTCCATTAATCACGTGAGGCTCAAAAGGGGGGGGAGGGGGTACGGAAAACATCACGAAACATCACGAGGGGGAGGGGGGTCTCGTTAGACATCACGTGTATTAATTTTATTTATTTTTTGTCAAAAAGCGCTATTTATGAACCGAAATTTTGAACGGCGCGAAAATTTATTAATGAATTAATTAATTATTCATTAATTTTATTGCAAATACATATAAATGTTTTTCGAATCAAAACGCCATTTGTTAAATATTTTTTTCCAGTCAAAAATAGCCTTTACATAGACTTCCAAAAAAATACACGTGATCCAGGGGGAGGAGGGGGGGGAGTGGTCCCAAACCTCACCAAATATCATCAGGGGGGAGGGGGGGTCAAAAAATGAGAAAAACGACCTCACGTGATTAATGGACGGCCCCCTACCAGATTCACTTTGTAACAATAACTAATCTACTTACAAATTTAAAAAATAAGTTAAATTCATATACACTTATGAACGTCAATAAAATACATATTAAATGCTTTTAATTTTACATTTACTACCAGTTCTCAAATCAAGGGCGTAGAACGGACGAGAAGAACTAACACTGGAGCAAGTGTAACAGTGTGAGGAAATTAAACCTTTCACTTTACTTTGGGTCTTCCTCGCACTGAAATCTAAGTCTGAAATTACGCAGCATGGTGTGGAATTGTTTACATTTGAATTTTCACTCTCCGCTACTGATTGACGCTTGCTTGTTGACTACCATCCACACTATTTCGTTTAGTCATCGACTATCAAAATAGTGCCCAATCCTTCTATCTTTTTCATCTTATTGCAATCACGTTTTTTGTTTTCACAACAAAAATGTTATTTACTTATTCAGTATTCATTTATTTATGAAACACCTACGCTATATAGTTACGTTCCAATTGCTTGTATAAATACATATATATATACATACATATAAAATAGATTTTTAATGAATATTTCAAGGCAAAACGGAATATTTAGAAGATTTTAAATTAAGAGTGTTGTTCAATCTGATGGTAAGTTCTGATGTGGGCTTTATCCTTTGACGGGCTCGTTGGCGCGTTCGGTAGAACACCTGCCGTGCGCATCGTTGGGTCGTGGGTTCGATCCCACCGGGAGCAAATGATTATAGTTTTCTGTAAGCATATCTTCCCCACATCTGGTAACTTCGGGCATTGAACAGGTGGATAGAATATCGAAATTCCAACCTGATGACGAACCACCGTGCATAGATGGAAAAACTGTGTAATGCATATTGCACGTTTCGGTCTATGGATTTCCGAATGCTCGAAGTAAAAAATAGGTCGACAACGCATCATTGACTGATGTTCTGTGGCTGTGGTATAACCTACCATCATATGAACCTCATGCTCGTCTATCGATATCTAACATAAAAAAATCCTTTTCTTGTTATATTTTGCTTTATAGCTTTAGTTAATGATCAATGTTTTGATAATTAATTAATTTAAAAAGTATACAGTGTTGCCATCTTTTTTAAGTGTATGTAAAAGTATACTAAAAGATATGTAGGTAGTAATTAGTAAACGAAAAATAAGTGGTGCCTGAAGAGGGTTCATTCAGTGTAAGATTGATGTCCTTACATTGATTTCAGTGGCTCCGGTGGAGAGGCGATGTGTGGTATTTTTGTGTGACACTATTTTTTCTTCTGTTGTATGTAAGTACAGATATGTACAAACATACCAATAGTTACACTAATTGTTAATATTATAATTATCTTGTCGGAAATTTTCTGATAAATTATTTTCTTACAGATACATTACAAAATATATAAAATAAAGTCGTATTAGTTACACCATTCATAACTCAAGATTGGCTGCTCCAATTTTAATGATATTTTATTTGTTGGATTCGGCTATGTCTCGAATAACAGAATAACTACAATTACACATACTAAACTAGAACTAACTAAAATATCGGAAAAAAATAAAATCTTCCGAAATTGACATATTTCGAATTTGTAATTATTTAAGTCCATTGGAAATCTAATATAATTGGAAATCAAGAAACATTTTTTTTATTTTTGAAGCCAACACATTCCGGCAAAACAACGTCTTTCGGATCCGCTAGTTACAATTTTTTTGCAAGAAAAGTCTTAAAGTAGTTTATTTATTTTAAAATTTCAAAAAGCATTAATCCTTGCATACGTCTGCATATCAACCGGATCAATCAGTAATTAAAACCGAATCGCAGTAGTTTCGTACTAAGTGCTAATCCTGGTAAGTCCCCGAGCACAAACAAGGAACCGTGGCTGCCACGTGGCGATCACGTGTTCGGCCATTACGGACACATTAGAAAGATATTTGGGTATTACTGTACCGTTATCTTGTTATCATCGGTATGGCTCATCCAGGATTAGGTGACGCTGGGAACGAAACAAGAGATGTTTACTTGTTTTGCTATGTTTACTGGACTTTGGCTTAATCGATGCGAAAACAAATAGATGTTATTAACTCTTGACAGATCATATTAAGCTAAAATTTTAATGATAATCTTAAAATATTTTTCTGTTAAATGATAATTACTATATTGAAAATTACACTACTGGAAACAATTAAAGGAACAAGAAATTTTCCTCATTCTGATATTTTCGAATTAGCAGTAGATTTTCTGGAAACCTTTAAAAAGCCATTTTTTCACCCTTTTTTGAGTAAATTTCAGGAATAGAAAAATAAAAAAATGCGAGTTTATTCCTGCGATATGTGAGGACAATTTATTGTTCCTTAAATTGTTTCCAGTAGTGTATATGATAGAGAAGGAATCACAAGATTAAATTATTTCAATTATAATATGTATTTGCATACATTAGTATGGTTGGTTGGATGTAGCTGATCCATATCTATATTATTTTTAAATCATAATATATTCATAAGTAAGGTATTCTGAATTTGATTTGAAATTGACAAATTGATCAATATACGCTTTAAGGGAGCAGTGAAATAATCTGTGGTTACGATTTAGAAGCCTCCAAGAAAAAAGCTTCCTCGTTCATTATGTTTGAACTCGTCAATTAAACTTTTACTTCCTCTCTAGAAGAAACACAATAAAACCAAATTGTAGCATAAGTAATGAACCTATCAAAATACATTATCACCATAATGAAAATTTACACCTGGTAAAATCTTGAAAAAGTGCGGAACGATAAAACAAAAAGTCAAAACATCACTTTAATAAGAAACATTGCTTCCGAACTCCGACACCATCAAATTATACCAGGCGAAGGGAGGACTCACTTAAATATGAATCATTTCATTATAATGCCGTATTCAATCCAAGTAAAACTCACTTCTCTGTTATTACAAGGGGAGCGTACAAACATAAAAATATAATACCCGCCTTAAGCCCCGTGGAGACGATAACTGACACTTAATACCATAGAGCGTGACCGCATTACTCTGTGATCTATGGTCCGCGGAATCTGTGTGCAATTTTTATCTGTGCATCGCTTGCATCAGAGCTGTCCAAAATTGGAGGGAACGCCATTTCATGAACGTTTTGTACTGTATGCAATTACACAATTATGACCTTTATTTTGATACCGGTAATATTTATATTTGTACTGTTAGTTGAAGTGGAACTTTCAGATTTACTAATACGTTATCAATGAAAGATGATATTTATATTAAAGGAAATAAAATTGAAAATTCGTTGACTATACAAAATGAGGGTTGTTTTTGTGGGAAAAGCAAATTTGGCGCGTGTCAACCGGTGGAATTAGCTTTAATACTTACATTAATAAAGTGTGAAATTGCCACCAACGGCACATGTTTGTTCTCATTTTCTTATTAGATCCTTTTTGTCATTAATAGTCCCCTCTCGATGAAATTAAAAATTATAATACTTTAGTATTGCTATGTTGCAAAATATATTTCGACGGTTCCGCCTTCCTGTTAGCAAAGTACGTAACGTTAGCTAGATTTATTATGATAACATTAACTTATGTTATTCTAAAAAATTCAAAATTCAAAATCATTTATTCATTTAGTACACAATGTACGTCAATAAAAAAATACATATTAAATGCTTCTAATTGTACATCAACTTCTCAAATCAAGAGCGTAGAACGGACGAGAAGAACCGGCAATAAACTCTACGCCACTCTTTTTAATCGCCAAGTTTTTTGTTTTAGAAAATATTTTTTTGTTTTTTTTCTTTTTTTTAAACTATTAAGTACACCATGTCTAAAAAAACTATACAGAGAAATGTTCACAACTCTTCAATTATATGACATCTATTTTTTATATATATTTTTAATACCTACGTTTAAAATACCTTTCAATAAAATACAATTCCAGTAACATTTTTTACCACAAATAATTACCGTGGTCCTTCCGACTGGAACGTTAGAAGCTACAATGGCAACACTATTTAATTCTGGCGCGGTTTTCCGCTTACAATTTATTGATTGCTCCATGGTAGAAAAATAATATGGTATGCAGCTTATCTGTAGAAAAAAGAAAAAAATATATATGTTAAAAACAGTTATTGTACTGTGATTTAAGTTTTAACTTCTTAGAATTATCTGGATTTGAAAATATTGTATTTTAAATTTTGATAGACATATAATATTATAATATATACCTAAATATCGTGTCTTTTTTTCTCAATAAATTACTTGAAAGGTTTTGTAAACAATTTTTTAACCTATTTAATAGTATTTACCAATATTATTCTACCATGTATTTCTCCGCGTATTGAACCGTGTCCGGTTTGCTGGATAAACAAGGGATAAAAAAAATAACTTGCTAGCACCGCCCCCTGCTGTGTGCCAGCTACCGTTTCCAAATGTCATTCTCCACTGATACACCTGATTTTAGACCAATGAGCCTGACTCTAGATACGTATCGAGTTTTAGGAAATATCGATAGTTTTAAAAAGTTCAATTTTTTAATGATTTGGCGTATCGAAACTTTCGGTGAAATATAAAATGCTGTTCAAGAAATATACAGACAAGAATATAAATGTAATAATTTTACGAAGAAACTATAATTATAATTCTTGATAAAGATATCACCTAGCATCATTCAAGGCTCATCTGCCGATATGTTACAAAAATATCGGGATCTTGGACCCCCAGTACAACAATACACTATGAGATGTGGGATGACGTGGTTTATTTTTATATATTATTTGTAGTAGTGCGTGCATGCTATTTTTTTTTATTTAATGAAATAAGTTATTAATTATTATTATTTATTATTGCATGGATAATTTTTAGTTTAATTAATAATTGGGTGTTTGTGGGTGTTTCACAATAAATCTATGTATTTTTACTTCCTGTAAGATATTTCAATATTTATTAAATAACTTTATATTAATAATAGTAATTTTGAAGTAATATTACTTCAAAAAATCAAACACATCACTATCTATTGATTTTCACAGCCTGTACAGTAAAACCAGGAGTGTAACAATCATGGAGCGTCTATAATTTTTTTTCAGTCAATCATTCAATTCGATCTTTGGTGATATCATTCAATTTCAATCGTCATTCTTGGAGTGATCATTTCCGTTCGTTTGTTGCTGCTTACACTAGAGACCAACAAATTTAAGCCGGACCAATAACCTTAATATCCAAGATAAGATTTTTGGAACTATTTTATTTCTCCTTATATGTTTAAACTGATAGGTGTTTCCCTGTTGTCCCACCGAAAGATTGGGGGTGATAAAGATAGGTATATTGCTCTACCACGAACTATTGAGAACTTATTGAATTTTAGAGTTACAATTTAAGTAATACGTATTGGAAATGGCAAATGAGATATATTCAAAACTAGCAACACGCCCCGACCTTGCTTGGGTTCTAGTCTAGTCTAGTCTAATAGAAATGTAGCTTTCTATCGATGAATTTATTATAAAAATCATTACAGTAGTTTCGTTCGTTACAAATATACAAATCTTTTCACTTTATAATATTTGTGTAAGGAAACAGCGTATTTTAAATTAAAACTGACCCCATATTATTGCTCGCGAGTGTATTTTTTATCGATAACAGTGGCGTAACCGATTAGTAACGCGCATGAGGAATGCTTATTTTTAGAATCGGTCGGATTTTCTTTTGTCGGCCACACTTGATCGGGCGTCCGCTATTGTAAAACTTCTTTGTTGAAGTTGATTTTCTAGAATTAAACTTACGACAAATTGTAATCACAGAGAAATTAAAAAAATATATGATAGTGTTTTCTCCGTAAATATAACAAAAATAATTTGAGACTTGTATAAAAAAATGAATTAAGTCTTTTTTCTTCTTAAAACTGTAAGTTAATGTACGAAAATAAATGTAATAAATTAATAAATAGCACATTCACCTTTTTTTTATTTGTAGCAAAATGACTTGTCGCGAACCTACAATCTTCTTATACATTTATAAGAAGATTTTCACATAGTTTTCTAAACTTACCTCTACAGGAAAATAATATATTAAAGGAATTGTACTTTTTAAGTGTTTTAATAAAAAGTAAATAAAAAAAACTGAGGTATATTTTCGCATTTTAATATTACAATTATATTTTTGTATTTTGATTTAAGAAAACGATGAAAGGCAATTTTTTACTGGAATAGCCGATTTTATATTGTTCCATATTTAAAAACTGGCCTATATAAAAATTTAAATATTGAACTACATAGTTATATCATAGCAGTTTAGTGACGGATCTTACACCATTCCATAATATCCAAATTCAAACAGGGCCGGATTTAGGGGATCAGGGGCCACTGTTCCGGGCCTCCACAAAAGAGGGGCCTCCACAATAGAGAATTCGGAAAAAATATTTCAAATTCCGACAAGTAAACACTAGTAAACAACTTTTCCTTTGATATTTTTTTTCGCTGTCTTATCTTTACCTACTGTACTTTGTAAAAAAATTATTACATACCGTTAAAATGAAAATAATTTGGGGCCAAGGGGGCCTCCACTCCTTTGTTGCCCCAAGGCCTCCCACCTCTAAATCCGGCCCTGAATTCAAATACTGTATATAATTCGTTTCCGTTAAAATACGTTATTTATTTAAAAATCACAATACTAACCAATACATCATTAGTGCCACAATTAGCCTACTTAACAGACGCCCCGAGGGGTATATGAATTCGGAGTATTTAGTACTGCGTCATCGAGAGGATTTTATATTAAAAACTATTAATGTAACACAAAATGACTCCCAGCCGCGTCTGATCCTTGTCACGGCATGTGGTCACCGTAATCACAACGATTCTTTGTAATATGACTATGATTTTACAAAAAAGAACGGATATTTTATAATGTTATTACTTAATTCCTTCATACAAATTTTTCATTGACCTATAATTAATTGATTTCTTGAGATTTGGGCGAGAAAAACAATCAGATGATTTAATCTCAAAATAATTTCTGACTACATTTATTATTCTTAGAACCGGATTGTTAATGAGGTAGATAAGAAATTAAACTCAACTTTCAAGCATCTCTTGTATTCAAAAAATTTAAATTATTAAAAAAAACATCACATTGTCCTTTTATTCTTACATCAATTCTCATGACTGCATTTATGATTTCTGAGTGGCAGAAATCCATTAGTGGTGGTTCTTCTGCTTACCATCAGGTAAACCACCTGTACGTATATCTGTTTTGACATATTAAAAAAAAACAGAAACAAGTATCTGTCCTATCAAAACCAAATAGATATACACCCTACACCTGTTGGCTACAAATCAACAATACTACAACGGAATTGTACAAATTGATTTAAAATTTATTTAGGCGTAACTAATAGTAAAGTGTTACACATTCCTCTCTGTCATTTGCTAGTTCTATCAAATTGATTTATTTTCCACTACCATGCACTTTTGAAGGAAACCTTTGTAAAGCCGATTTTTATTTAATTCTCCAATACATGTTATAAGACCTTTATGGTGTTACAATCCTTTTCCTCCGTGGCTCAGTGGTAAGCGTTTAGCACCGAAGACTTGGGTTCGATTCCCGGGGAAAAAAGATTTTTTTAAAAATGTTTATGTCGGGAAGGGCACAGAAGGCTGGTCGCCTACTTGCCTGTATAGAAAAATGATCAGTGAAACAGACACAGAAATGGGTCTGCCCCGTGCCCCAATAGGGGACTCGCGATTTCACTTTTATGGTGTTACAATCTAGCCAATTAAATTATGTATTCTGTTTCTAATGAGTAATTTATATCTAACTTAAAATATTACTGTATTTAATATTGTCTTTTATTAACGCGAGTATCACACATTTAAATAAAATACTGTATACCGGATTAAAACGCGATTTAAGAGTGGCGGCGAGTTTCTTGCCAGTTCTTCTCGTACGCTCTACGCCCTTGATTTGTGAACTGGCAGTAAATGTAAAATTAGAAGCATTTAATATAAGAATTAGTCTTGCCATTCAGAGGGGGAACGCTGCCAGTATCTTCGGAACCTTGCCTAAAGGGACCCCTTTTATTAATATATTTTAGGTTTTATTGTATATATTTTTAGGTTTTTAGTTTTAGGTTCTTTAATCACTTGTAATATAAACACTAAATATATTCATAAGGTTTCAGAATTCCAATAAATAACTATAAAGTACAAATCTAAGGAAAAATGTAGTTTACAGTGTAAATATTTAAGTTTAGTCTAATTGTAAATATTATGTACAAGTAACAGTTTTTTTTTTATGGACAATATTGTGAAGATAAAACATACGCTTTGTATTAGGTATCGGCAAATACAATACATATCAAAGACATTGTGTTACTAGAACGGAAACGAAAGGTCTTGACCATATCAACACTAATAGTGACGGAATTAGACCATTTCACTGATGTTTTGCGACGACCTTACTATCATTGAAATAAGACATATTTTCCTATATTTATAGTCGTCGGTGAATCAATTGTATCGTGTAAAATTAATTATGTAATTATTTTTTTTTGATTGAGTGTTAAAGTTAAACAATTTAATTTATGATTTACTAGCAACGAGCCCGGCTTCATACGGGTGCAATGTACTATATATATATTATAATGTACTATACATATAGATAATAACCTATGTTACTCGCTGATAATGTAGCTTTCTATTGGTAAAATAATAATTTTTAAAAACGGTCCAGTAGTTTTTGAGTTTATTAATAGCTAGCAACGCGCCCCGGCTCCACACGGGTGGAATGTAGATGTACTATACACAAAAAATTGGCTTATGTTACTCGCTGAACTTTACCTTTACCTTACCTTTCTATTGATGAAAGAATTTTCAAAACCGATCCAGTAGTTTTTGAGTTTATTCATAACATACAAAAATACAAATCTTTCCTCTTTATAATATTAGTAAAGACATACATAGAGTAACAGAGGCGTTTCTTTAGTACATCTATATTGCACCCGTACGAAGCCGGAGCGGATCGTTAGTTCACAATCAAAAATTACTTTGTGAAGGTCCTATCACCTAAATAGCTCAAATTTATTATTTATCTATTTGTTAATTTTAAATGCCATCAAAAACATAAATTGTAAAAAAAACCAAGTCTTGCAACCTTCGATCAACAATATACTAGATATCGGGTCGACGCAAAAAATCCGTGCCGGTAAATATCGGCTCACTTGAAATGTGAGAGTCTATTTTGTTTAGTTCTCTTCAAGCACGGCCAATATTAAGACGTTCACAATGACGCAGTTTGTCTTCAAAAATTGCGAAAATAATTCCCGAAAAAACAATTTTACGGACGGAGTCTTATTTTTGGTTAGTACATATAAAATAAGATATATTTTAAGCTTTCAAACTAACAAATAATTGAAAATTTGAACAAAATTATCTGTTTTAAATGAACGCTACAAATGTTTGGCCAAGGTTGGCCAACACATGCGCATACTATTGTGTAACAGAATAGTGGATGCATGGAGTAGATTAGTACTAAAATAATTCTTACTATCTAAGAATAAGCATCCTTAGTAATATTATAAATGCAAAAGTGTTTTTTTTTTGTTTGTTACGCTTTCACGCTAAAACGGAAAAAAAAATATTCCAATCTCTATATATTCGGAACATTTTGCGGATATTATTATTTAACATACGAATTACTATTTATATAAAACATTATATTATTGTTTATCAAATATATTATAGTATTTGTACCCTACTAGATAAATGATAATTTACACATTGGTGTTTCATAAACTATACTACATAATAATACCAGTCTTCGAAGTTAGTCAAGTGTGTATGTATATAATATATATATATATATATATATATATATATATACCCTTATTCACGTTCCCTATAGTTCTTCAAACTACAGACAAAATTCATTCTTTTTAAGATCGGGAAACCAAATTAACAAATTAAATGACATTCTCGACATAGATTTGTTCAATTCCTCAGCGAAGAATCTCAAAAGGAATATTTGTAAAAACTGGTTCAATACGTCTCTCTAACTGAAATGATACCTTTTTTTTCTCATATGCATTTCTAACCTTCAAATTTGTAATCGTTTTGTCAGTAAAACGAGCTTAGGCTTTATACTTGTAACAATAGACTCTAACTGCGAAAACTTGTAAATGGTATTTAGATTTTTCTTTGTTTGTCATTTAAGAGTATTGTACTGTTTGTTTTCCGAATAAATAAAATAAAATAATATATATATATATATATATATATATATTATTTTTTTGGTAACTAATAAAATCATATTTCGACTTCACTGTTTTCTTTGTTCCCATTGAGCAGTGTCATTTTTTCAAAATTTGACAAGGGGTGTGGCTTAAATAATCGGTACACTTTTTTCGTGAATTTTGTATGCGACCTGAAGTCTATTTAATACTATGTCAATGCTTGCAACTCAGTTCGTCTATCGTAAAAAGTTGTGAGATCCATATAATACCAAGTCGGTCAATTTATTCAGTCTCTACTGAAGGATCCTTCTGTCTTTAGTTATTACGTAATTAGGTAACCTAACAACATCTTATAGTGACCATATCAATATCAATATTGAAAATCTTTGATGTTTAAAATAAATAGGTTGACTCGGCTATCGCATGAAAACACATTGTATATTTTTTAATTTATTAAAAACACAACGTATCTCACAAGTAACACATTTTATATTAAATTAGATTGTTTAGTGCGAATGCCAAGTCAATCTATTTATTTTAAACATCAAAGATTTTCAATATTGATATTGATAATTGCCCCCAGATAATTTGTATTTGTGTGTACCTACGGCAAATCTCTGTTCAGTCTTTTCAAAGAATGTAGGTACTCAATATACAACAATTTAAACAATAGCATAATGAATGAAAATGAATTGGATGTTGTTGAAGGGAAGATCTGTCTGCCCTTAAATAATACTAAAATAAAAACATAATGACCTTTAAATATCAGACTGAAGTTAATAATCGGTAGCGATCATTAATCAAACCTTAATTAACACATGCGCATACACATATAGGGTTGCCAACATTAAGGCCCGTATTCTGTCTCCCCGCGACCACGGTTGCTGAAAAGCATCCGAAACGTCGGGATAAATAATTTAAACAATATAAATAATAAATCGCGTTTTAATCCGGTATACAGTATTTTATTTAAAAGGCCCGTATTTCAAGACGTTACTCAAGTCGTAATCTATTCTTGAGAACTGTCCAAATGTCAAATTTCTATCGAGAAAAAATGGTCAAGTCTCAAAACTAGATTCAAAACTGAGACACATCTTGGAATATGGACATAAAATTGCATAAAAATACAATTATAACTTACAGCTAAAGAAGGTCAGAAAGATACTTCAAGAGAGTATATAAAAGCAGTTTCTGGAATATAGAATTTTTAAATATCAATACAGTTATACTAAATGTATATTAGTTTATATACATATTTTTATCGTACGAGTGGAAACCCTCATACTTCTCAATTAATACCAAGATCTATAGCTGATATCTCGTAAAATTTCAGGGTGATATCATATCTCTTTCACTCATCTCTTAAATAATATATTTGTCTCATTTTATGTCAAGAATTATGACAATGCCCTGTAACCATATTAAGAATCCATTTACACTGTATGTGCGCTTTTTAAATCATATTTATAACCTTTATTAAAACTTCTTTTTCATACCAAGATGACTTCAAGGACAACGCCATAATTTAAAAAAATAAATTAAGTTTTAAACGTACAGAAGAATACTGAAAAGATGCTTAAAATTGTGGGCTTCTCATAGTGTATCTATCTTTTGTTTAACGTATATAATGACAGGGACAGCAATAGTTTTAAATTCACCTTTTTTTTTATTTATTAGAGGAGGCAAACGGATAGGCGAGTCACCTGATGGCAAGTGACTACCGCCGCCCATGGACATCCGCAACACCAGAGGTCTTGAGCATACGTGACCGGCCTTTATTTAAGTATTCGGTATAGTATTTTTTTGCGATATCGACAGACGAGCATGAGATTCACTTGATGATAGGTCAGCCACAGAACATCAATGATGCACTGTCGACTTACTTTTTACTTCGAGCGTTCGGAAATCCATAGTGAGACCGATATGCGCAATGTCCATTTTACGGGTTATCCATCTATGAACGTAAGAGGAACGTGCGCAAGGTGCGTGTTCTACCAAACGCGGAAACGATACCATCAATATGATGAGATGAATAGTCCTCTATTCATTGGAATCTAAAGAGAATTACTGTGGAGCCCTTTTTGTATAGATCAATTTGTCAGTCTCATGAAATCCGATTTGATTCACATTGCGTAATTCAAATAAATCTGTAAATAAATTTTTACTCATTGAATTGTGTTACTATTATTTTGGTACTAAATAACCGTTTCCACAGATATCATTAAAATGTAATGATGTAACTTTGGAATGGAGTCTTAAAATTCAACGCAAATAAATGAAGAAGCATTATGGTGAGATATTTTTTTTGTGCCAAACACGAAGAAAATAATTCAATAGATAAAAGAAACGAATATCAAAAAGATTGTATGTACGAGTATAATATAAAGAATTTGAGTTGTGTTTATTTACAAGTCAAAATAAATTTATTTTACAAAACAAAGATATCAAATGTAAACTCTCTCTTATTACATAAATTTTAAATTTGACACATTACATCTCTTTCACACCTTTATATTGGACGCCTTTTCTCCTAAAAAATAATACGTTAGCGTTTTTATTTATATCTTATACCCACAACATGATGCAAATTATTTTTGACTCGAATTAATCGATTTTTTCTGTTTTATTAAGGCTTAAGTCAAGATTTGATAAATCGCTTAATTTTTTAGCTTGAAGTGTAATTTCTGATCCTAAAATAATATTTGTAACATGGCAGTTTATGTGAACAGTAACGTGATAATAGGCTTTTGCAAGAGCCCACTACTTGTACGTCAAGGCACATGTTTAAAGAATGCTTAATATATTTGGATGCGTATATTAGCATACTGCATTTCTGGGGTGGTGCTGCCAAAACTCACCTCATTGAAGTAGAACGGGCACAGAGAGCGCTTCTAAGTGTCACTAAAGTTACCAATTGACTATCCAACGACACAACTGTTCAAGAAACCAAATGTGATGATCGTGCGCAAGTCTGGGGGAGTCTGGGTTTATTTATTTGGTGTATTTGAATTGGTAAATAAAGAATTGATTTATTATTATTTTTTTTTTTAAACTTAATAGACAATAGTTTGACCACCACCCCTCCTGAAGGTAACTGGTGATGCGGTCATGGTCAATCAAAACTGCCTAGAAGATGCCTATTTACTCTTGTTTTGAAAAGGCCCAAGTTAAATTGTTCGGGGAAGACAGAGGCAGAGAAGTAGTTCCAATCCTTAGCTGTTCATATGATGAAAGCAAAACGACTTATGCGAAGCTAAACGTAAAGGGATTTCGACTAGGTAAGGATGTCAGTAGTCTCGAAAATAAAATTGCAAAATCAGTAGGGATGCCCAGTAAAATCGGTATATTTGGACAAAAAATTGGTATATGATGGTATCAATGTGTTATTCCTTTGAACGGCGGCGTCCTTTCGTTGTTCTACACTCCATCTGATACGCGCTCAAGTCACCCATAATAACTATTTTAAGAACCATTGCTAAGCTCTACACTGCTGTCTGGGGTACAACTCAAGCGAAGACTGAAAACATTTGGAGAAGGCTTTTACCGCTCAATAAAGGAATATTAATAATAACACACAACTCTCTAATACATTGTAATATTATAAATTAAACTAATATATAAAATTAACAATCATCTCTCTTGTGTTCGACCGCCTCCACGGCTCCGTCGAATGAATATCATGTCTAGCACCGAAGGTTCTAGTTTCGAATTCCACAGAAATAAATTTAAAAAAATTGTTTTGTTCGAGCAGGGCAGAGATCATTTTTCTACAAAATGAGCAGGGAAACGGACGCAGAAATGTGTCTGCCTCATTTCCGCCATGTTTTTTTCTATTGTATAGGCAAGCGGATTCCCGCTATCTCGCCTGATGGAAAGTGCAGATTCGGTTATGAATTATGATGTTAAATTTCGTTTGTTTTTTTTATGTACAGATGAGCATGAGATTCACTTGATGATAGCCACAGAACACCTCAGCCTCAGCCACAGAACATCAGTCAATGTTGCGCTGTCGACCAACTTTTTACTTCGAGAATTCGAAACTTGTCTTGCCTTACCTTAGATTCACATATCATATTTATACATATGTAAAATTTTAGATAAATGTAAGAAATGAATATAAGCTAATTCATGATACGGTAACTCCTGCCTCGATGTCATTAAAATACATATTGATATATTCTCTAACAATGTCTACAATAAGTAGGTCGTAACAAATGAATGAGCGATACATCAATGAGCCGATAGCGATAACAGCTGATGTTATTCAATGAACATTAATAATTAACTCTACAATCGATCGCCCGCACAAATCATTATGATATTTTATCGTCCAATTATATAAGGGATCGCCTTATGCAACTTGTAGAATACTAAGTTGAAAGACGTTTATCATATCCTGATGTATGGCGAAAATATTCGGCTAATACGAAGATACCATCGAGATATAATATTGCACAGCCACATGACGTCATCTAAGAAACTCCGTACATAAAAACCTCATCGAAATGGTGCCACTGATGACATTCAGAATTTTTTTTATTGTAGTAGATCTATAAAAAAGGCCTTTGCACGAAAGAGTAAGAAATCTGAATTGTATCTTAATTTTGGTTATACGTAACCAAATAAAAGCGAAATATTACACGGCTCTTGAAGGCTAGGCCTGACCGCCTTCTTGGCTCAGTTAGCACTGGAGATCCTAGGTTTGAATCCCGGGGATACAAGATTTTTAAAAAAATGTTTCTGTCGGGCAAGGCACAGAAGACTGATCACCTATTTGCCTGTAAATAATAATTATCAGTGAAACATACACAGAAATGGGCCTGCCCCATGCCCCACTAGAGGACTCGGGATTTCACTTTTTCTAGAAGGTTAGGAAGTGGAAAAGAGTCGTCTATCGCGCTTTGAATATTTTTCTGAAAGTGAGGTATTACAAGGGTAGGATAGCTTCAAGTGAGGCTCACGCTTGTTTGCTGACATCAGACATAAAAAGAGCCAGATCCCTATCGGCTCAGGTTCTGCATTAGTAAAAAAATGCCTTTATAAAGGCGTTACAAGTGCAAGGTTGAATTTAAACATTTTCCCAGGATTAACAGCCTTTACTATGCTTCCAGACGTTCAAATTGTCTTTTTCCAAAAAAAAAATGTCGAGTCATTGTTTTGTTTGATCCTTACTGACGAACATGTCATATTAAATATTGGCAGAAAGGATTGAAAGGGTAAATTGTAATAGAAATGTTTGTATACAGCCGTCATTCCGCAGATGTCGAACGAGCTGAGTTGTGCGTATCAGTTCAATACAACACTTGTGTCGGGTTATCAGATACTTTGAATGCACACATCTATTTGATTTTAACATCGACATCCGTTATTAAGATTTATATATACATATATGTATAATGTATATGCTTCATAGTAGGATAGTACAAACTAATTTCACATAATTTTCTATATCAGTTATCAATCTGTCTGTGAGGTCGTCGGTCTAAATACGAGTATTTATATTAGGTATAGACAGACGGACTCACACTGATGTTCAAGCAGATACATCAGCCACAGGATACCAATCAATGATGCGCTATCATCTTATATATTCCTAGTATATTTACTTCCACTCAAAAAATCCATAGACTAAAATCGATACGCGATCTTCTTTTCTGTCTATTAACGGTAATTCACTCCTCCCAAAATATGCCAAATCATTAGAAAAAACATATGTACCTACATATTTAGAGGAAATTATAAATCTCTCAAATATATTAACCAACGCCAATGATTTGCCAAATACGGCATTATTATCTATTTCATGTCAATATTTACATAATGGAGTATATTGTTGTATATAAGTGACATCAGATACACAAAAATATCTATACTGTCATTCATGTTGTTCGAAAGTTCATTTTTAACAGAAAGAGGAGCTTTAATACTGTCGATGGATATCTACCACATTTATGACCCATTCATGTATTGGCCCCGCCAGAAGTTGCTTAACCGTAAGCGCAATAAACTCCGAATCCTTGTTTAACAGCAACAGGTTTTTATACAATTTAATTGTTTGTAATGTTTTAGCTATGAAAATCTAGCCTATTCCGAATGCTCAATGTAAAAAGTAGGTCAACAGCGCATAATAGACTGATGTTCTGTGGCTGAGGTATCACCTACCATCAAGTGAACCTCATGCTCGTCTGTCGATATCTAACATTAAAATAAAAAATAAAAAAAGCGTAGCCTTATTGTACCTCTTATTCTAAATTAGTACGGTATCAGATATCCCTTAGCTGGAATCGCTTCTATTATGGAGTTCGATTTGCTCGAATTGGCCCATCCTTACTGTTCCAACTCTACGATTATTAATTGTCCATTAAAATTAAGCACAACCCCATTATCCAAACAATTATCTCGTAAACCAAACATATCTCAACAATCGTATAAAGTCGTTCGGCGGCCATTATTTTTCACTACTCCCGGATCGTACTATCAGCGAGCCTATATAAATCCTGTATGTCCATTGCCTACGGCGTTTTTGACTTGACATCCGCTTAAGTTATGTGTCCCTGGTGGCCGGCAGCTTGCTCTGATACATGCTGTTTGTTTGTGCGGCTTTCATTTCGCTTTAATTATCATGCTTAATGACTTAAAGGGGATTCAATCGTAGCCATTCTATAGTCTTATGAGACAGTAAATGAATGAGGACTGTTATATCACAGTTTAGGCAAAGTAATATTATTAAAATCTAATATATAAAATTCTCGTGTCACAGTTTTCGTTGCCATACTCCTCCGAAACGGCTTGACCGATTTTGATGAAATTTATTGTGCTTATCCGGTATCTATGAGAATCGGCAAACATCTATTTTTCATCCCGCTAAATGTTAGGGGTAATCCACCCCTACATTTTATTTTTTATTTTTTAGACAAACTTTTTAATTTCTATTTTTTTATGATACAACATACAAAAATACATACAACCCTTAATTTTTACTTTTTTATCACCAACCCCTGCTTTTTAGAAATTATTTACATGGCAAAACAACGATTGCCGGGTCAGCTAGTATTATCTAATATTTTAGGAATATAATTTCTTAGGAAGCATCATTACTATAGCTTACTAGCCCGCCCCGGCTTCTCACGGGTGCAATGTAGATGTACTATACAAAATAGCCTATGTTACTCGCGTAAATCGGTCGAGTAGTTTTTGAGTTAAATCGTAACCAACAAACAAACAAAAAAATAGTATAGATTTCTGACTATTGATACCTACATTTTATGATTCTGCATTCAATAAAATTACATTACTATGTTCCCGAATTTCGAAGATTTTTTTCAGTCAGACAACAATGTCACAACAGTCAGAGACAAAAACGTTTAAAATAATTATTATATGCATTTCTACTGTTACCCTTCTTTAATCATCCCCTCTCCATTACCGGTATTTCTTTTCATTGTAGGTTCCTATTTTTTGTTTCTACGGTTTATTATATGTATACATATTAAATGAATGGATTATACTTAGGCTTATTCATAATCAATAGTTATAGACCCTTTCTGCTTCATTATCTTCCCTTTATTTACACTTTTCTCTTTAAACTGTGTAAACGAGTATATCATATCATTCTTTATACAAAATAATATCATAAGACAATGGTTATTCCGCTAGGAGCAATATACTGTGCAGTGCCTTGAGACCTCAGCGAGTGCAATAATTCAACAAATTGCCGAAATATAACGTCGGAATGGCCCATAAACGTGATACATCGCACTGGAATAAGCCAATAGTTTTAATATAAGAGACTGTACGGGAGACATTAGATTTTATTGTTCTGGATTTTGAATTTATCGTTTTAAATTTATTTTTTGTTTTTCAAGGCGGTTTATGGGAGTTGAATTATTTTGTCAATTTATTTATTGGCTGCAAAGTATTAATAAGACTTAAAGTTGTCTTTTATTAACGCGAGTATCACACATTTAAATAAAATACTGTATACCGGATTAAAACGCGATTTATTATTTATATTGCACAGCTCTGTCTCCCCGTGACCACGGTTGCTGAAAAGCATCCGAAACATCGGGATAAAAAATTTAAACAATATAAATAATAAATCGCGTTTTAATCCAATACCTACAGTATTTTATTTAAAAGACTTAAAGTTTAGACAGTGAGAGAAGCTGTAAGCTGAAACTTTCTTTTATTTTAAAGGGATCCAAAGCCATGCGACTCCTATTACTTGGGATTCTACACTAAAGGTAAAGAATGATAGAAAAAAAATCGTAGCACTTTTGAGATGCAGACCTAGTTCGGCATTTACCTACATAAAAATCGAAAACAACATTTTCCGCCGTTGAAATTTTAAGCATGATCTCTTATCAACTCCCTCTTTAATTACTAAAGGGATAACTTACTTTTATTAAATCAGTGTCTTTTTCGGAAGTATATCCATGATTGTAAATATTTAATGTGAAATAAATGTCTTTAAATATTTCCTTCAAATGAGGGATAAGAAGACACTTCTATACATAAGTTAACAAGAAATCTTCAGCGATTCCGTAATTAGAATATATGTCATGGAAAACGCTTATCTAAACGCCGCGGCCGGTCATTCGTACCAAAAAGACAAAAGGTCATTTAATGACAAACAATGTCACTGATAATCAAGAACTTATTATTTCATTGACATCGCGGCGCTTTTGAGCGACCGAATGTAGGTACGTAACAAATTGATAATTAGGTGTGAGTTTATAAAAATATACAAATCAATAACAAAAGGACGCAAATAATTAAACTTCGAGGCGAGAAGATAAAAACATAACAAGAGATATAACACAACAAGAGGAGGCCAGAGGTTGTTCGATAAACACGTCTTGTGTAGGTATTAATTTGCTATTCGGAGTCATAATTGTGTTGGTCGGCTGGTTTATCATCGTCACTCTTATTTAAATTTTATGTGAATTATGTTTATCCGTTTAAGACTGAATATTGTCGCGAGTATCACACTTTTAAATAAAATAAATTTAACAGATTAAAACGCGATACATTATCTTTATTATTTATTTAAGTATTCGAAACGTCGTCGGTACTCGGTAGTAAGGATTGTCAAACTATTTTGTGTTGACAGTTGACAGTTCTCAAGAATCTAGACTTAATACTTGATTCAAATATTGGAATATGGGCTTTATCAAAGACCTCAATAAAATAAGAGTTGATGTCGTTAAGACGGCCAGAGCATAAATAATAAATAAAATGGCTATGACTTTGGTATATTTGGCTTATTTACAGATATTATTATAGGTCTATTTGTGTTTTATAAGAAAATTCAAAATAATTTCTTACGATTAAATCCAATGACAGTGACAAATTTTTTTTTCGAGATTATTGTCTTTTATTAACGCGAGTATCACACATTTAAATAAAATACTTTATAACAGATTAAAACGCTATTTATTATTTATGCCAAACTCTGCCGCGACCACCGTTGCTAAAAAGCATCCGAAATGTAGACATAAATAATATAATTTTAATTTTATTAAAACTTTTGGACATAAATGTCGACCTATGTTTTTACTATGAACATTAAACATTATTACATTCGGAAATCCATAGACTAAAACTAAAAATGCACAACAAAATTATTTGAAAGAAAACAACATTAACCTAACCTAACGTCACACATAGCTAACCATATTTAATATACCTTCTAAAAGCATTATGTAACACCAAAAAAAAACAAATCCTATTTTACAAATTCGACGCGATTTTAATAACGTGAACACGTTATACGCTTGATTTTCTACGATAGTTTGGTTATCACCACCGAATATCCAATAAATTACGTTGTCTTTTTTATTTTTTAAGTCGCCGCTATTGATAACATAATTATTGAATATGTTAATACCGTTTTCGACGCAATAAAAAAAATGAGGTTGTATATTTTTTCTGGACCATGATAAGAAAGGACTTAAAGTGTGACAAAACATATAATATTCGGGTTTATTTATTGAGATATTAATCAATCAATCTTTATTATTTGTTTTTTTTTATGTTAGATATCGACAGACGAGCATGAGGTTCACTTGATGGTAGGTGATACCTCAGTCACAGAACATCAGTCAATGATGCGATATAGACCTACTTTTTTCTTGGAGCATTCGGACATAGACTGAAACTGAAACGCGCAATGTGCACATCACGGTTTTTCCATCTATGGACGGTATTTCGTTACCCGATCGGAAGTTCGATATTCGTCCCACCCGTTCAATGTCCAAAAGAGGTGGGGACGACATGATTACAGAAAATTATAAACATGTCACCTCGATGGGATTCAAACCCACGACCCATCGGAGCGCCCGACAGGGGCTCGTTGGCGTGTTCTACCAAACGCGCCAACGAGCCCGTCCAAAATTGTCAGCTTATACCAGCCAATCATACATAACATAACATCTACATAGATTTAAAATATGGCGTGTTTGATTTCTTTCAACCAGATTTATCTCCACATTTTAAAACACACCTAGAACCTTATTTTTCTATTGCACTACCTACACACCTCTCCACAAAGCCACGGTTAACTGGCAGAAAATTAGGCATTAAGTTCGCCTTTTCTACACTATTTTTTGTGCAATGAAGAGTTTAAAATAAATAAAAAATAAAAGAGAACCGACATTGTCCTCATACATATTCCATATAAGACATATTCACAGTCTAGCTTTAAACAAGACACGCTCGTTCTAATGATTTGTGGTCCTAGTTATTCTCCATTGTGCTACGAACAGCGAGGACAGTATTAATGCCATTCTTGAATTGTTTACGAAGACGCAGCCACGAAGCAATTGAACAGACCATTGTCTAGTACTGCATTGTAGTTAAACTTATTAACGAGGTGCTTACGACAAATTGTCACATATCTTCCGAATCCCATGCTTGATATTAAGGTTTAAGACACTTATTCTCAAAAAGAATGGATAGAGTCACTTACTTGAGAAACAAAATACGTTTTTTTTACAGGGAACTACAGAAGATAAGTATCAATAATTGTCGATTGTGCTTTAAGGCTCTTGTTTTGAAGTAATTAAAATATTATTTTTTACTTTTTACCTTAAGTTTGTACATACTATAAATAATACACATAGTTTTGGAGACGGTTTTTGTTTTTATTTAAAGTGTTCTTCTGTGTGTTCTACGATTTCTTCTATGCAATTTCATTCATCATTTATAATACATATGTATAGTATATGATATCATAAATACTTCACTACTAAAGTAAATAAGTTTCAAAAGTTAAAATACCTACATGTTAAGCGCGACCTCTTCAAAATACTACGCGGCGCGGCGCAAGAATATCGCTAATATCTGCACTGGATTGCCTTCAGAACAGAAGAAGTAAGTTGCAATTGTTAGATGCAATCTTAATGTAATATAGTAAGTCATATATAACTTATATATAATATATAAAATTCTCGTGTCACAGTTTTCGTTGCCATACTCCTCCGAAACGGCTCGACCGATTCTCATGAAATTTTGTGTGCATATTGGGTAGGTATGAGAATCGGACAGTAATCCACCCATAATTTTTTTTTTTTAAACGAAATTTTTTGTTTTTATTTTTTTATAATGTGGCATTAAAAAATACATACAACCCCTGCTTTTTTTGTCAAAAAATCTTGACCCGTGCGAAGCCGGGGCGGGTCGCTAGTATAATATAATAACGTAATTATATAAGTTATATATGAACATACATATATTACGTTATAGCCGGCAAGCCGAGCTTTTGGGCTTGTAGGGTGATCCCGCCACTGCCTGAAAGTGCGTAGGAACTTAACATTGGGATGTGGTACATTGTATATGTTAAAAGTTTTACGAGGAAATAGTCATGACCTGGAATTGTTGCATTGGTCCTTTCCTCTAAATATTTTTTATGCCTGAAAATTGTAAAATATCTAAAACTTCCCGTGTACTAGGCTACTAGCAATACAAAGTGCTGTTGCAGTGAGCCGGAACATCGCCACGCTTTTCGAATATAAATCAGCCCTGATTTATTTTTATTCCGTTGGCTACTGAGTTTCTGCATACGAATGTCTTTCACTGCAGTGTTGTTTACAGTTTTAATTTCTCCTTTCAACGTCATAGTTTAAATTAAAATTCAATTCAATTCAATATTCTGTATTGAAACAAAAAATTTAAGAATGTTATAAACAGGGGCTGAATACCGGTTAATTTACTATGTGATCTTAACCGAAATAATTAAGGTTTTTGTTAATATTCTTTCGATTTTAGTCATATTTACTGAAAAAATTAGTGTGGTAAATTTAGTGTTTATTATTGTTTCTAACTAATATCATGGTATCTTAGTCAGACAAGTATTTAAAAAAATAACAGGTTTCATCCCCTGGATACATACCTAAAGGCTACAAAATACTACATTATATTGAGGGCTTGGCAGCGTGCTTTCCAGGCAATTCACAAACCATAGAAAAATAACAGATGAACTAGGTGATAGGGATTGTGAGTTTAGGCTCAAAATCTAAAAATTCAATATTTCTTTAATGTAAACTAAACACTAGATTATTTTGAATGTCTACAATACAAAGAAATAATATATTATGCTACAATTTAACAAGGTTATTGAAGGAATCAAGACTTTGATGTTACTTTATTTTACATATTTTAATTAAAAATAAATTAATTTAAATCAAGTAAGTATGTGCGTTTAAAGCTGAAACAAAGTTAAATTACTTACCTCAACAACTAATATTATTTTATTTCTGTTGAAAATGTTTTAGAACGCAAAAAAGTGCGAAATCAAATATCATTGTAATTCAAACCGCGTTTCTCCTTCGACCTTTCTTCCTCATCTCGAATCAACCGGAAATTGAAGTTCGGACAGCCGCTTGACCCGGATCCATCGCGCAAATGACAGCTGTCAAATCTTTCCCGCCATTTACCATTGGTAATTTAATAGCTTGTACAAACTAAGATCCTTTGCAACACGTGATGAAGCTAAATTAATTGCTTACGTTAGAAAAGAAGTTTGGACGGTTGGGGTTTGAAAAATATTGAAACTGGCAGAGGTGCAAAATATGTATTTACATATCCCACCATTTGGTGGGATAAATCATATACTAAAGGCTATTTAAAACAAAAGATATCTATTTTTTGGGTTTTCTTTGTAGATCTAATCTTTCTTCTCAATCTAATCTAGATTATTTGAAGATATGAGTCGTCTTACTTCTTCTGTTCTGTGAGTCGTATAGAATCAAAGGCAGCTGACATTTTTGGTCCGGCAATCTACCAATAATAAAATCAGTTCTTGTCGTTAAGACTGTTATGTTTTTTTATATATTTGGTTTTATCTTTAATTGTTAATATTAATAGATACTTTAAACATGCAATGAATGATACCTAAATCCTAATACAAAAATAAAGAAAAAAAAGTTTTCTTTTTTAAATTGCTAACAATCAGCCATAAGTCAGATAGCCGCCTTTGATTCTATACGACTCATATGATACACATGGGTCATATACCTAACATTATTTTGTAACTGTTCATATAGCGCACCGATTCACGCGCTAAGATATAAATGATGATGTATGTACATTTTTGCAGACATAGCAAAAACATACAAACATTTAAATAGAGCCACGAATATTTTTTATGAGTGGAATAAAAGTGCAGTCCACAGATTATTACCCAACATCCAAACAAACAAACATATAATTTACCTTCGATGTATATGATTGATGGTACAGTAAATCTATTTTAATTCTCTTCGAATTGAACGTACTGAAAAAAAATGCAACAAAGTTTATATCGATACCAAAACACACATTTTTATCTAACATCTAAAATCTTAAATATCTAGTATGAATCACCTCAATTTTTCTTTTTTAATTAAGTTACAAACAATATATCTTTATAGCTATAAAATAACAGCTATAAGAATCAATTCATGACCCGGGAGGTCAGAAACGATTGAACACGATAAGCTATAGCTTCGATGTTAGAAATGTAGCAGAGCGGCCATCACGACTTCGAGATAATATTACCAATAATACTTCAATATTTCCTTCGGAGATAACACTGTGATGTAGATGTATGTGCGACGATTTATTTTTAACTAGTTTTTGGTATGAGAGAATCGAGATTATTTCCGAAATAAAAAGGATCTTATGTGTTAGTCTAGTGCAGTGGTCGGCAAACTTATTAGCCAAAGAGCCAATTATGAACATAACAGCAATTGAAAAAAAATTGTTAACCAAATCTGCAATCTTGTTTAGTAAACTTTTATTACACTAAATAAAACTAAATTTCATACTTAAAAGAAAAGTTTTATTTTAAATGAAAATGTGATTGCGCCACCCTGGATATTTGTGCCAAAGCCGCACTTTTCCGACCACTGGCCTACATATTGTAGTGGAAAGGGTCTCGACGACTTTCTCTATGGAAGCCCTTTATTATATTACTAAATATTGAAAATAAGTTTTGGCCAATTATCAAACCCCTAACTTCATTAGTTTTTGTAAAATAGGTGTTTCAACCCCTAACTTCAAAATTAGTTATCAACGAAACTATGATAGATATCGAAATGAAACTAAAGCGACATGAAAGCTCCTAACTGGGTTTATAAGTATTACGTTTATATTTCATCATTTTCCAATAAGGCTGAAAAAATAGCCCTTACATAAAAAAGCCGTCCCAATATGCTTATATCGCTTTGAATTATCCGACATAAATAAACATTGACGTACAGCCAAGTACAGTACAGTAAGAAAATACTCAAGCATTTTAATCCAAGAATGCTCATACTTTATTCTCACGAGAAGGTGATAGTTATATTAACGAGATCAATAAATAACCAAAGTACCAGTTCCATAGTTAGCGATCGTGCTCGTGTAATGAAGACATAGTGTGCCACGCCCCCCCTAAGCGGGTAATTGAGTCATTATGGGGCGCGCGCGCATGCTCTCCCGATATCTGTGATCGAGGACCGATACAGCCTCAGGTACTTTGGAATAGACGATTTTTCAAGCGATAAACTGCTAGATTTGAAATGTTAGGTCGATAGACAAACTGCCTGTCTTATTGCATAGCTGTAGAATCATACAAATAATTATTTATATTTCAATACAATACCAAAATATTATGAAAAACTCATGACATTCGTCATAATTATGCCTTTGCAACCGAGAAACTATGATAGATAGAGTTTTTGCGACTTTCAAACTGTACTTGAAATTCACGATTGCTGGAGATCAGTATTTCAGATCAGAGTATTTCCAGAATATTGCAGTACTTTTTCAAGTATCTTCTTCAACTTTTTAGTAAGTACTCCCAGTTGCAAAGGCATATGGAAAAAGTACTGAAAATTAGGTATATTCAAGCGTGGAATGCAACATGTCTTGAAATAACATACAAAATATCTAAATCAAAATCATATTTTATGCACTTCTTCAATAAATTATATTCGATATTTAACCTAAGTAAATAAATCCTTTTTAGTTGAATTTAATAGTTTGTCAATGTATGTCAAGTATTCTAAATGACATATCTAAATCCGATTACAAAGTTATATTGGGTTTAAAAGATTACCTATATAGGTACTTAGTTTTACTATATTATAATGCCTCGTCGTCGAGATGGAAAACATAATAATAGAGGTAACACCCTCCGTTTCTAATAGGACCTTAGTAAAACAATATCATCTAAACTTAGTTATATTACATGTAGAAACCTTTTAAACTCTTCCCTGCTAGTGGCGGATTCACACTTTCATTTCATTCATTAGTTCCTAAATAATATATAGAGACTAATTACTGGTTCAGGTTGCAAACTGGATGTTTTGCTACAGAATATAGAACTGTGCCTAAGGTTGCATATACAATGAAAGTAAAGAGGGATGAGTCATCGACATGATGTCTTGTAGACTTCCCTTTGACATGTAAAAAAAATAGGCTCCAAATTTGCCAAGCCTAAAATCTACCACCCTAAGCTCAAGCCTACTCAGTCTGCTGGTAAATCCACCACTGTTTCTAGTTGGCATAAAATCCTTAAAATTTGCTACATTCAGACATGGCTTAACCCTGCTATAACATTCACCTTGACAGGCTTCAAAGCTTTACGACCCGATGATTTCTCTTACTGGGATCCATACTATGTGGACTCCGAGACGGTACAAAAGTATAAGCGAAACGTTGATTTCTACGATCCCTTGGAGGACGGTACTACCACGGAGGGCCCAGCGGAAAAGAGTAAAGGTGTCGAATCTCAAATAGTACCGGCCCTTGCACTAACCGGAATATTTGGCGCAGCCTTTATTATATTACCGTTTTTAGTCAAAAAGGGGCCTAATAGAGGGTATGTATTGTAGTTTGTTTCATATAAACCACTGAGCCGCTTTTGTGCCGTGTAAAAGTTGAACCGTCGGAAAGGATATTTGTTATCTGGGATAAGCATGCCAAATTAATTCTTACTTATAAAGCCGTTGTCAAATCGAAGTTTCTAGTAAGTTATACATCGTTTCTCAATTCGGTTGTAATTAAAGACTAAATCTGTTCAAAAAATCAAGCCTGTTAACACTTTGTCTGCTGAAACACAACGGCTGTGTTTTTACGGCCGAATTGAAAACAGTACGTAAGGCAGCATATTTGGCGAGTTCCAATCGTAACACGTATGCGTGTTTTGCCGCATAGTCGTAAAGTAAGTAATTTCCTTGGGTGCTAAAAACACGCTTACGTGTTTTTAGTCGCACGGCTGTAAAATTGTATTTTGGGACTAGCAGTCAGTGTTAATAAATTAATTAATTATTTAGTAACAATTTAGATGAATGAGTAACAATTTAGAAATTAACCGTGCTTTACTTACCAATAAAATCCATACACAGCTTTAGGGTCTTAAAGACCTTAATAATGAGAAAAGCTATTCATTTTAGGATCATTCAATGCAGCATCATGTTGACAGTGTTTTGTATGTGGATATTGTGAGTATACTTATATATGCTATGGTACTTCATATACTTATTTCAAAAACGTAATATCCCATTGGGTTAAGCAGATTCATATGCTCATATGACCTAGTACATCTTTGGTAATTCATGATTTAAATATCTCTCTTCTAGCTGGGTAACAGTATACATTGGTCAAATGAATCCTCTAATGGGACCAAGGCTTGAGAACACAACAGTAGCTTGGATAGCCCACAAACTGGTATATAGCGTTATTTATTTATTACAATATCTATTGATAATGTATATTCAGTATGCTTCGACTTCCATATTTGTGAGAAAATACTAATTGAACTTAAAAGGATATGTACCTATTACTTACACAATAACTCTAACTATATCAATCAGGGGAGATCATCATTAATTCTTGTTTTTCTACACTTGATTTTTCGATTAAGTTAGCGCGAAAGACCTATTCCTGGTGGTATCTTGTGTATGGTAAAAAAATATGGTATCTTCGTAATAAATGTAATAAGAATAGTCCATGCCACACACATAAACTACATTCTTAGTAATTACATTTTTAATCCTAATTAAATCTAAATATGCTGTGTGGCGAAAGAAAAGGCCGACGCTCAACTGGTGCTGTAAGCCAGTACTGGATACAGCGCTGTATCCGCTATATATCCGCTTCAACATCTACCTAACATCTACCTGGGTAACTGTTGGAGTGCCAGTAAATGCGAAAAGAGACTTGGAATAACATAGTACAAAGTATCTAACCAAGTGTACTGTGTACATATTTTAAGTTTTTCACAAATCTCCATTTGGACTGTCTTATTTTCTACCGTACCGCAGCTACAGTAGTTTTGGCTATGGCCATATTGGCCCTATTTCACTCCCTGTATTTTTTTGAACGCTTAGATATAAATCAAAACTAAATATCTTTTTCAGGGTGATAAAGTCGCGAGGATAAGTTCGAATGGGTCATCAGAATAGGCCTACACAGTTTTAACAGTTATATATTATATGTAAGATAATATGCATTTTGTTTAATTATATGTATACTTAGGGTTCATTTGTGTCAGTTATTAAAACAAGGATAAAATTGATTTTTGTGTTATTTAAACGACTGAGACTCAACTTTTTATAAGCAACTTTTCTAGAGGCTCTATTGTCTACCTCCTTCATCATGAGAACGTGTAAGGACTGGAATTCACTGCCGGCGTCAGTTTTCCCACCAACATACAATCTGGGTATTTTTAAGGCAAATGTGAATAGGCATTTATTAGGGAACAATCATGCTCCATCATGGACTGCGCTCTCACTTAACACCAGGTGAAACGCAGTCAAATGATTGTTCTTTGTACGTTAAAAAAATAAAATAAGCCGAGCTAGAGTTTGGGGATATGCAAAGAGCCTAAACAGTTACGATTTCCACTATGATTAAAGTAACTTAAAAATATATATAATAGTAAAAGAAAACGATTAGGTGTGGTTTTTAAGGAATAACGGCTTACCTGTAATTTTGACGGGTTCGTTGGCTCGTTCGGTAGAACACCTGCCGTGCGCTTCGATGGGTCGTGGGTTCGAATCCCACCGGGACGACGTATTATTCCGACCGGGTAAGAAACCACCGTTCATAGATGGAAAAACCGTGAAGTGCATATTGCGCGATTTGGTTTCCGAATGCTTGAAGTACAAAGTAGGTCGACAGCGCATTGACTGATGTTCTGCGGCTGGGGTATCGTCTACCATCAAGTGAACCTCATGCTCGTCTGTCGATATCTAACATAAAAAAACCGCCCATAGACATGCGCAACACCAAAGGATTGCTCTTGCAGTTGATTCAATTACTTCAGAACAGGTACACACATAATTTTGTCTGCAACTAAAGTGTTATTTTTATCTAGTATAATCATTAAGTCACGTCCTAGAGTTCAGTACATGTCGCACAAATAACAGGAAGCGACTCCTCACAAAAAAATAAAACCCATTAATGCCAAAGTGCTAACAAGTTGATCCTCAATGCAATCAAAAGGCGAACAGCGAATTGTAGTAGCGCGCCCCCAAAACAAATCCGACGATATCGCTTAAGATCAAAATAACATTTGTAGCGAAATCATTTATCAACGCTGATTCTCTTTCCATTTGCCGTCCCCCAACGAGACTTGTGGAATCACCCGGCAATTTTATAAGGTAGTGACTATGTAATTGGAAAAGCGATTTTGTATATCGCTGAATTTAAAGCGTCATTAAAATTGAAGACTATTATTATCCATTCTTTAAGACGTACCTATGTAAATAATTAAATAGTACCTAGATTTTCAATTGTCATTCATAGTGTATAAAAAAATTATGAGGTATAGTCGCACGTGACAAATCAAAACCTTCATAAACAACGACAATATAAAGATAGATATAGAATAGTGATTTCGAGGATTTTTGTTGATTAACTTTCGTATAATATTATTCCGCCGCACTCACAGAACAGAAGAAGTTGTTCTGTGAGTGCGGCTAAGTCGGCTTACACTGACATAGCTCGATGTCGAAAGATGTCATAATAGATACCTAGTAATAACCTATTGAACTCGCCCTCAATATCATTAAACTACAGATGTTAGTAGATAAGTTGCCAACATTGGTATCTGTCAAAAAAGGCAACATTTTTTTACAAATAAGTGATATTTCTATAGTATAATATTTATCCGGTAGTTAAACACGCATTATCGCCACTCGCTCTGCTTACGTTCATGCCCGCAATCCCACTCAAAAATCAAATGCGTTTCAGGGGAATAGTCTTTGTGGGGAGATCATCATTAATTCTTGTTGGTGACGACGTTTAGATTAAATTTTAATCTGTGCATTAATGTTCACTTGCCATGAATACGCTATCAAATCATAATACATGGAAGTGAATATTCCATACTAAAAGGTCAGCACTCAGGTATTGCAAATACCAAGAGAAACACGATAAAAATTCGAATAAAGAACGACAATATAATAAAGTAACAAATTATTCGAAAATATCCTAAACCGTTTTATGGCCGTCCGTGTTTTACATCATCCCAATCCTAAACGTATTCATTCATCCACATCACTAAAGAAAACCATAATAAAATAGGTGTAATCTAAGGTCAACCCTAACCTTAGCCCAATCCTTGTGTTTTCGATCTATTTTTTGCCCTAATGCCAAATTCGCGCCATATTGCGGACAACCCCATCTAAATGATAATTCGAGGACCCTTCTTACAATAAAAATTATTGCGGCCAGTTTATTTTATTACGCTTCGTATTGTATTCAAATAGCCACGGACAATCGAATTCGTGTTGTATCTGTAGTTTCGGTTGAAATATAAACTCTATATTCTACTAGAAAAAAGAAAAAATAAACTTGCAACATTGACGTTGGCGCCTATTTTATTTTCCCGCCCTCGATGTTTCAGCAAATCCCGTTTCCTGCTTATTGGAATCGTGTATTTGTTTTTAATGCAATTGCTTTTTCGTATTTGATTTTATGAATTTTTACTGAATACCGCGAATCGCAACTGATAAAAACAATATATACCTTAATCACAATTAGTCCTTGTAATAATCGATTTGAATTGTTTCGTTCAGTATAGATAGCAATAGAAGGGAATACGTTACAAAATACAAATATATGATGAACCAAAGGGAATTTGTAGAGAAGTTGTGTCTCTACAACTCATTGCTGCTGCTACAAAACGTAGATACAGTACCAAACATTCAGTTGAATTATAATTTATGCTACTTCTATACCTAGAATGAAAGACTAAAATAAGAAATAAGAAAAATTTATTCGATGCCACACTTCTTAAATACATTCTATATGAAAATTACATTTTTAATCGTAACTTAAACTAAATACATGATATTATGCTGTGTGGCGAAAGAAAAGGCCAATGCTCAGCTTGTGCTGAAAAACCAGCTACAGCGCTGATTTTCAGCATCTGCCTGGGTAACTTTTGGAAAGTTTCTGAAAGATAAGATATTATGACCTAGAACACGCTACTAGTAAACAATCCATCTAAATCCCGAGAAACGTCGTTAAAAGTCAATTTGGTGCTAAACACCTTACCCATAATAATCTTTGACGTGCATTCTCATTTCCGTTAGCTGCACACACAACCCCGCGTAGTAAATAGTTATAATTACCTAGCAGATGTATATTTGCTTTACAGTCTACAACAGTCATCAACCGCAAGACAAAGCTAGCAACCCCATTCTTATCTCCCTTTCAGATCGCAATCAGTGCCGCCATATTCGATGCCATTATGAATCAAATTCCCGCCTTTTTACTTTTTTTCCATTCGCTAGGCACCGGCGTCAGATCTCACAGACGATAAGTTCTTTATTATCCTGGATGATTTTTTAATCTATGCACCTACTGATGTAGTCGTATTTCACACATTTATTCTCATAACACTGTTTAAAAGAACAATGGGTTTGTGGGGACAGATCGGATAGTTAGTATAACTCTTAATTATTACATTCATACCATAATCTGTTGCAAAACATAATAATTTTTTACCTACTTGTGTGAATTTCATAGATAAAAAGAATCTGATAATTTTTAACAAACTTCTTTAAGTTAACGTTAAAATCTTTATTTTAACGACCTACTTGAATACAAAATTTAATAAAGTTATTATTTTAAACAACATTTTATCACATTCTAAACGCGTTAGTAAAAACTAACTTTTTTTCGAAAAACGAAAAAACGTAAAAACGAAAAATTTCGATCCATCTGTTGAACAAAGTCATTTCTGCATAATATAATCTTAAGATTTTTTAATAAGTTATATAACTGTAGGTACTATTCGACTGCTATCTTCGCAATTTTTCTAACAAACAAAGCTAGGTAAGATTAGGTCAGTTTATCCTTACAAATACAAAAAAAAACGATTTGGTATCATAATATGTACGACTTTATTCAATAGGTATGTCAATTTGATCCTCGTATAATGTCTTAATTCGCCTAGATAATGATTTAAAGAAATTTTAATCTCATCTTAAAGTTAGAATTAGAGAATAAAGAAACAGATCCGTAGAGTGCAGAAATTGGAAAAAACAGCACCACCGAAGCAAGCGCCGAGCAAGTTAGTCTCCGGGTAGATTTTTCCTATTTGAAACTCGTTAGGAGTTTGTGTGTGACTCCTTTAGATCACGCGATACGATTATGACACAATTTATACGGATTTCCTTCTTCAACAGTTCTCAGTATAAATAACAAGTCTAGAATTAAGAAAAATCCACAATGTTTTAGGTACCAGTAAAATATACACGGATTTAAATAGCGGCTTTAATTAAACGCTAGCCTAAGTCGGAATAGAGGATGTCGAAATACAGGTACAGGAAGACTGGGAATTGGACGGGTAAAGAGAAATATTTGTTTCAAAGGTTTGAGTAAGATGACAGCTGATAGTGGGAAATTAAATGTAAAATACATTATGTATTAACCCCATCAAGACGGGCCCCAAGAAAATATACATTTCCGTTAGTGAAAGAATTTAGAAATAATTTGACTATTTCCCGATATTACCCCCTACATAAAAACAAACACTGCTTATATATCATAGAGTTATCTCGTAGAGCAGTATTATTGCAGGATTCCTTAGCAATAGAACAAGACAAAGCTGTATACGATGTATAGCTCTAATACAGAGCTGTTGTAGTTTCTGTAGTGTAAAATTTAATGTCGTCGCGTCACCTTCTTGTTAATGTTGTCGCGGTCTCGAATCTCGATAAATGGGCCAGAAAAAACTTTGTTCAAATGAAGCTGTCGAGAGTAAACTAGTGGTTCAACACTCAACCTATTCTATAGCACTCACTTGGCAAGGAGACCTTAAAGTGAATTCCCGAATCCCATAGTGGGGCATGCGGCAGACCCATTTCTGTGTCTGTTTCACTGATAATTTTTCTTTACAGGCAATTAGGTGATCAGCCTTCTGTGCCCTGCCCGACCGAAACAATTTTTTTAACTTGTTTACCCGGGATTCGAACCCAGGACGTCCGGTGCTAAACGCAACGCGGAGCTGTCGGAGACTGTCAACCAACAATAATATATAAAAATACAGTATCAACTCCGTAGAAATAGATGGCGTTAGTATAGCAACTCTGATAAATTATAATTGAGCTAGCTGTCACCTTTCAGCCTGCTCTTGACCACGCATGATGTAAAGCACAGGATACCTTAAAGGGGCGTTATTTCTTTTAGAATTAATATTAACCCTAAAGTCTTAAAAGCGGTCATTTGTATAATACTGTAGGTAGTGTTGGACAGTGTAGCCATAGTTGAGGTAGATCACCATATTTCTGTCGTATCGGATACGTTACGTCGTATATCGAAGTAATTTCACGAAAAAGTATTTTCACTTGAACTGTAACAGGATTTATCGTTAAACTTACTCAAGTGCAGGAACTCCACGCGGATGAAGACTGTCAGCGAGAGTTATTTATTGCATTGTTTTTTAAAATTTATAATGAAATGAGAAAATATCATCCCTAGCAGATACTCGTAGCTATAATACGCAACCTTGTATGTCTTATTTGAGTGCTATTTTAAGCTAATACCTTGCGTATCAAAAGAAAACAGAAAATACACAAACCAAACAATGTATTGTAATTTTGGCTATTATTATATATGTATTTAAAATTTAAGCTAAGCAACGATTTGTCAGGCAGCCAATTGTGTGAATCATAAAATGCGAAATTAAGTATATTTCAAAGAAGAAATAATAACTATTTCTTAATCTTATAATATTACCTACTTAATAAAAATAAAAAAGAACCAAATTGTATATTATTTAATAAAAAATACACCAGTACTAAATAACTTGTCATCCAAAGCTTGAATTTTTTTACAACAACAACAATATCTAATTCAATGCCAAAAATAAAGCATCCAAATAGTTGTTAGAAAATTCCGTAGCGCGGCGCTTCTAGCGACAGGAAATAGCCACTAATGGCCGCCTCGCCGGAAGTGACGCCATTATGATATAGTGATGCTCAAATAATTACTTTAGCTAGATATTTGTTTTGCAAACTTGATATCTTATTGGAGGATACATTTATTTTGTACTTCAGCAATAGCTATACGTACAGATATAAACAGATTTTTGTTCAGGAAATTTAAGTTAAAAAGTTAAGTTGTTTAACTAAAGTTAAGAATGTATATTCTAGTATGTCTTTCGCACCTCGGTTCATTATAGGTAATAATAATGTATATAATTAATTTCTGAGATTATATCCTAAACTTACGTATAATTAAGATATTGATGTAGAGGTTCTCCTACATTTACATGTTATTATAAAATGAGCAATGTTTCGAGGAATTAATTCCTAAATAATAAATTCCACCACGAACACAAATAAACACTCCACACTACCTTGGTACTTAGAGTTAGTACTGTATTAATCTAATGTGTTTGACACCTACAAGCTATATTTTTATTATTACTATTTCTACCACAATGTTGTGTAGGTACAATGTACATACCTATTTCGACCAAAAGATGTTTGACGACTTTACATTTGATTGTAAGCAAAATTATACTACTAAATAAATTTAACAATTATTATACGAAAAGTCGAAACATGAATTGAGGAAAAATATTAAACATAAAAAACGATTACAAGTTAAAATTGTAAAAGGTGTATTTTGGTAGAAATAGTGTTATATAATTGTTTGAGGCGTATGAAATCAATGGTTTAAGTGGCAATGAATTTCCTTTCAGCTTTCTCCACATTAAGTTACCGTTAAATATAGAAATGGACATTTATCGATGGGATTATTAATCGATGCTAATGGCGTTATTGTGACAATGCAAACACGTTAAGTGGCGGAAGCTCTTGATAGTACGATCGATGACTTGCCGAGCTTTTGGAATATACTCGTTTCGAATTGTTATATCTGTAAGTCTACAGATAAAACAGTATAGCAAACGAAAAAAAATCCAATTGTTGTAGTTATTTTTAGTTTAATCTACTCTAATATTATAAAGAGGAAAGATTTGTATTTTTGTAACGAAAAATCTCAAAGACTACTGGACTGATTTTAAACATTCTTTCACCAATTATAGTGAGCTACATTATCAGCGAGTAATAAATGCTATATTTTATGTATAGTACATCTACATTACACCTGTGTGAAGATGGAGCGCGTTGCTTGTTTAAATATATTTGACGGGTAAAGTTGCGTAGTTTACCTTAGATTATGGGTTGGAATACCGATATTTCTATACCTAGACTATAATGTATTTTTTCCTTATCAATCCTTTAAGTACTTGTGCTATTCTATTATAACCTAAAAGTAAGTACTTATTTGCTTTTTTCTACATTACAGTAAAGTTACTATGTACAACTCTTTAATGGCGAAATCCCGACATACCTATTACCTACTAATTACTACCTCTTTTTGGTTGTTTACCTTCCCTATCTATTAAAAAGTATATATTGTTTATTGTATAAAAAATGGAAAACTTAACGCCGCGAGCGCGATGCAATCAGCCAGTCTATCGCTTGAGAGTGAACTGAATTTTAATAAGATCATCCCACTGGCATATTTTTTTGTGTTGGAAAAAATATCTTATGGTCTATGGTAATTGGATATCATATTTGACAGCAAGTATTTTAAAAGGGAAAACATCAGAAATAGCAATATGCTATGCGGGTGAAAAACTTCACCACACCATGCTGAATCCAGTGGCCTTTTCATCAAAGGTGGTTATATATTTAAAATGTTTTTGTTAGTAAAGTTCACTTTTTTTTATAATATAGGGGGCAAACGAGCTTGCGGCTCACCTGATGGAAAGTGAACGCCGCCGCCCATGAACATCTGCAACACCAGAGAAGTCCATCGCAGATGCGATGCCGGCCTTACCCACTTCTGATTAATAAACGCATTCTATCCCAATACTCTTATATTATAATATCTAATAATATTTGTTTCTTTGTTAGTGACGATTTAAATCAAAAATTACTCAACCGAATTTAAAAAAATCACCAATAGCATTGCATTCGTAAATATTGATGTATAGATACCGTGCGTACGATAAATCCTTACCTATATTTCCATACCAATTGTATTGATAATTAAAAAAAATACAGACAAGTTTTTAATATTAATTACGTCTTAATGAATTATAAAATAAAAACTTCATAATATATACAAAAAAGAACGGAAAATAAGTGTAAATAGTTATCAATGTTTTTGTTACGGTTAGTACGTAACAATTAAGTACCTACTCAATTATTTATTCAAAGCTTTGTCCGTGAAAAGCTTTGATTGAATGTAAATGATAATAAGGTAAACACTATAATGACATTCATTACCGTGCTCGGTTAAGCTCAATGACGTTAAATGAGCAAAACCACAAAATACTAAAATGGCGCTCGCCGCTTCACCATTATATTGATTTCGACGCCATTAAAACGGACCGGAAATTAAAAAGAAATAAAAACATATTGCTTTCCCGCGCGCGCCGAACTTCACCCAATTTGTATGTTACGTTCGTTTTCTGAATCAAAAAAAGACTAAAACCTTTTTGCTGCTCAAACTATTTCAACCTCTACGGTGTGTAAGCAAATTGTATATTCGCTTGGTTTGTATTTCTACAAAATTCATAACTATATTGCTTTTAAGCACGGAATATGGGGAAGTTAGATTTTATTTGACGTGCCATTACTGTCAGGGTGATACGATTATTATATTATCTTGCGATAAACGTGTATAAAAAAGATATAGGCGGCATATGGGCAATCATCTCATAGCGGATTATGAACTTATTACAATATTCCGTGGTATTATCGAGTATGCCGGGCTAATTAGATTTGTGACGCGTTCGGGGAGCATAAATCACATCACCTAATCGCGATATGAGATGCGAATTGTAATAGGATCCTGATTGATATTTGATTAAAATGTTTTCAGATGTAATATTTTGAATATGCAAAGCATTTAAATGACTACATATTATAAAACAAAGTCCTCCGCCGTGTCTGTCTGTTCGCGATAAACTCAAAAACTACTGATTGGATTTTAATACAAGTTCCCACCAATAGATAGAGTGACTCATGAGGAAGGTTTATATATATAATTTGTCAAGGTTTTATGTAAATTTGTAGAAATATAACGATAATTGTTGAAAGTGTCGGAAAAATACAATCCGTCTGGGAGCTTTCATCGAAAACGCTGCCTAATCCCTTCGAGATAATATAACAAAACAATGCATGGTGGGATATTCCTCTTTTATAACACTACAAAAAAGTCACATTCTATCTTATTTGGAATACTATTTAGACGGATACAGTAGGTATAAGACAGACATAGACATACTTTATTCGACAAAAAACACAATAATAAATACAATTTTGAACTTACTAAAATACAAAAAAATATATTGTGTACCGAATGCCGAATTTGGATACTATTCTTACTTGCAACATACTATCGAAGAGTATGGAAACATTTAAAGACTAGTGTCATATAAATAAGGTTTTCAAATAAATAAAAGAAATATAAAAAAACTTAGCAACTTCTTTTATTAACCATTCCTAGTCAAATCTCGGGTAAATAGATGATTTTCTACATCTTGAGAGATATCATCGCAGCGCTGCCGGCCTAGCATGACAACCGCGACAAAATTTTGTCGACCGTTTTCTCGTGTTTTAATCGATTATCTGTTTATTTCTTCCGGGTCTAACATGACTATTGTACACTTAAAACTCGACTTTTAATATCAAAAATAGATATATTTGTCGATCGATATATCTTTTCTATCAAAATTGTCGATGTCGAGATATAATATATCGAGATATCTTACACCTTAGTTTGTCTTCTCTCGACCGCGACATATCTCGTGGCGGTCATGCTAGGCCGGCTGGATATTCCATCTTCAAGCAGAGGGTGAGAACTGTTCTATGCAGGGTTGACGAAACTGAGCAACTGCTTCTCTTGCAGAACGATGCTTGTTCTGGTACTACAGCTACAACAAATGACAAAATTATCATTTATATGATTATTTACATTTTAATCAAATAAAAATGAAGAAAAAATGCACTGAACTTTCGATTTCTTTGTAAAGAGTTGGCCCGCATGGTAGTTATTATTTTTTGGGATAAAGGTAAAGTCCAATAAGCCTTGTATCCACTAGCAAGCTCAAAGTCTCCACTTGAACCGCTCGGCTATTTTTTTTAATGTTAGATATCGACAGACATGCATGAGGTTCACTGGATGGTAGGTAATACCTCAGCCACAGAACATCAGCCAATGATGCGCTGTCGACCTACTTTTTGACTTCGAGTTCGGTTCGAATGTCGTCCCGATGGGATTCGAACCCACGACACATCGGTGCGCACGGCAGGTGTTCTACCGAATGCGCCAACGAGCCCGTTGCCGATATCTAGCACTTGGGACTCAGCTCACTACGAGTAAATAGATTTGATAGCCGTTTCCATTATAATCTTTATGTGCTTAGCAATAATTCCATCACACGCAGATACAAGTAAAACACATTAAATGATAGTACCCGTAATGGACTAATATTTACTTATCACTACTGATAGCGTGTAGTGAAATTATTAAAAGTCGCTTTATCTTAATGGTTAAATTAGGCTTCGTATTGTTTTGTAATGTTTCAATGTACCTTGAATCCATGGCTATCAAGGTACAATGTTCTAAAAATCTAGCCATCTAGATTTTTAGTAAATTACAATTTCGGTTAAATTACAGTAGGCTCGGTTAGTACATTACAATAATGATTTTTGAAAGATCAAGATTATCCTTTAGTTAAATATTATATTAGAGGTGTATGAGGCTGTAGGCACAGAGCATATTAAATTATAGTAATGTTAAGACTCGAGACAGTGACAACAACATTAGCAAATACATATTATAAATAAAATATAATTATTTATGTATTTAAGGTTTTTTCTGTCTAATGCTACTGTAATCTAAATAATATTGCACGAGTATCGCACATTTAAATAAAATATTTTATAAAAGATTAAAACGCGAATTAATGTTTATATTATTTATCGCGACGTTTCGAATGCTTTTTGCTTTTAAATTTAACTCATAATATTTTTACTGACCAATGTAATAGTTCTCTTGTTGATCATCTAGCAAGCCGATACCGAAAACACCAACAATACTTTAAACTAATTCATGATTATTTTTAATAGTAAAAATAAGGCAGGTGTTACTGCTTATAAATTAATGAAACCAAGAATAAAATAAAAAAAGAGTTTTCAATATAGACGCAAAATATAAGTGTCACAACCAATCCCCAACTTCTGTGGTTGTGAAGAACCAGTGTTTTTTTTTTAAATTAAGATCCCATATACCACAGTGTTACAGGTATATCATATTAGATTAAAACCTTTCTATTTAATTATTTGGGCACATATAGAAATATCATTAAAAATAAATCGAATTCAATAATACATTTGAAGATGATATTATATTCTTTATAATTCTAATAAAGTGTAAAAAATTTGGATATACATCAAACATCTTTGACTTCTCTTTTTTCACCAAAGCTTTAAAGTACATAATATTTAATATGTAGTAGGTAGTACCTAAACTACAGTGAAACTGAAACTCGCTGTTAATTGGTTATTTGTAACATTAATTCAACTAATAGAATATAATATTCTATTATATTCTTAATTCAACTTAATAGGGACAAATTCCCACTAAATTACACCGAAAGCTGTAGAAAATAACCTGATTAGCGGATAGTAATTAATAGATACAAACTAGCAGTGAAACCCGGCGTTGCTCGGGTTAAAATACATCGCATGTTTATTGGTATAAGACATATTTAAGGATCCATTTTCTAAAGTAGATAAATATTTCAGATTTCTATCTTAAATAATAAGACACTTATTCGACCATTTAACATACGGTGTAAAGTATCTTCAAGTTGAAGGCATCTTGGAAGTTTCTAGACCATTTTAGAAATTTTTAGAATTTTCTAGATCATTAAGGATCAATTTCACCGATTTTGGAACTTTCTAGATCTTTCCAGAAGCTTTCTAAAACATTTTAAATCGATTACAACAATTGAAACCATTTTAAAACTTTCTAGATCATTTCAGAAATTTTTAGAAATTTCTAGATCATTTCGGATCAATTTTAGCGATTGCACACATTTTGGAACTTTCTAGATCTTTCCAGAAGCGTCTAAAACATTCTAAATCGATTACAACAATTGAAACCATTTTAGAACTTTCTAGATCATTTCAGAAATTTTTAGAATTTTCTAGATCATTTTGGGTAAATTTTATCAATTGCACACATTTTTGAACTCTCTAGATCTTTCCAGAAGCTTTCTAAAACATTCTAAATCGATTACAACAATTGAAACCATTTTAGAACTTTCTAGATCATTTCGGATCAATTTTATCGATTGCACACATTTTGGAACTTTCTAGATCTTTCCAGAAGCTTTCTAGAATATTCTAGATCGATTACAACAATTGAAATCATTTTAGAACTTTCTAGATCATTTCAGAATTTTTTAGAATTTTCTAGATCATTTCGGATCAATTTTATCGATTGCACACATTTTGTAACTTTCTAGATCTTTCCAGAAGCTTTCTAAAACATTCTAAATCGATTACAGCAATTGAAACTATTTTAAAACTTTCTAGATAATTTCAGAAATTTTTAGAATTTTCTAGATCATTTCAGATCAATTTTAGCGATTGTACACATTTTGGAACTTTTTAGATCGTTTCAGAGATTTTCAGAATCTTACGGAAGATCACATTAGTTAGAAAAGGACAGATATATATTATTCCACATTTTTGCCACTCACAACCACCCACTTCCACCCACCCCGACCAAACTCCCTTATGCACACCTAGAGACCAAGGGGTATTTGCCATCCCAAGGGGAAGTTGATCAAAGTAGCGTATGATAGAAAAAACCGTGGACACACGTACGAACATTTGCATTTTATATAATATATTAAGATTAAGATTAAGATTATCTTTGCTATTTCCTTATTTGTATTAAGTGGTAATAACCATGACTAGCACGAAATTATTTTTGGTTTAAGAGCCGAAACTCCTAAAGAGTAAATTATATTAAAATCAATTTTCTCTTGCAATAAAATTTAAAAAATAAATAACGATAAAAAGAAACCAAAATATGATGTTGCTACTGCCATCTGGTGTGGAGTAGCATTATTATTAAGCAAAGTTGCGGTGCGTGCGATTACACTTTTAAAGGGTTATGTATTTTTCATGACAGTTTCGTTACACTAGTACAAAAAATAACCAATAGATGTCGCTAAACAGAAAAATGAGTAATGTTTTATCTTGTGTCTATAATCTATATTCACGGCTGTTTTAAACATTTGTTTTTTTCTCACGAACGAGACTCGGCGGACGTCAGAGTCGTCGACCGTAATCGCATTGAAACAGTAGAAGTGCTTCATTTTTATTTATTTATTGATCGTGTATCAAGTGAAACTTAAATGTGATCGCAATTTCATAGTAAAGTTAAAACTGCACTTTAGTGTTATTTAAGTGACTTATTATCATCGTGGAATTTGTGTAAACTAAAAAATAAGCGTATTGAGGTGTAAAGTGTGACAAAGCATAAACTTTCTCGCATTAACAATTTCGCGGTATTCCGGCGAATTCATAGAAAATGAGTTGAACAAACTTTTTACCGACTTATTAATATAATATCTTATTGTAATAATACAACAAAATAGAGCAACATGACTACGGACAGATTTCACAAGTAAGTTAGAACCTAAAAGTTTTATCAGTTGAATTACATAGGTATTTTGCATCGATAAGATTATTAATATTCAATTCCCGATTATGCTTATTGAATTTAGGATCTTACAGTAATTATAAGTACTTAAATGTGAAGGTTGAAAAAGGATTTTTCAAAAAAAATATGCATTTTTCTTATAGGACTGTTAACGATTAGATAATAAAAATGTTATTTTCGTTTTTTTTTAATTATTATTTTTATTTAAAGTTTTCGACTGAAAACAAAAAAATACTATATCTCAAATGTGTGCAAAGGATAATTAGTATGGTATTAGCTATAAGTTCCTTGGGATATTTGTTTTTACTATTTTACAGTAAAAAATGTCTTTTTTAATTACTGGGAGATTTAGCAAGCGCGGATCCACCGTTGGGCACGATGGACATGCCCATAACTCTAATAGACTAGATCTACTGAGATTGATAGGCTGATAATATTATATCATAATCCAATGCTTTAACAAAGTAAAAAAAAATATCTATGAATCGTGCGTGATTCGGACGCAGAGAGTGTGAGGCCCCCTCCACGTCCCGCTTGTGCATCCTTCCTATGCTCAACATGGAAGGAGTCCGCGAGACCCACCACTTGCCGGTCTTGAAGATCGGCCAACCCCCATGCCAAAGAACCATTGCGACTCTGGCGCCACCTCTAGGGCATGGCATTCCTTCGCGTCTAACTCAGGCAGAAGGAAGCCACGAAGCCGCTCTCCTCTCGGGCCGTTTTACGGTTCTAGAAAGGCTCCCCACAAAGACGCCAAGCGCCATGCCGCGGCCGCTTCCGACATCCGCTTTTAAGAAATACGGGGGCTGGAAGCGGCCCCACTCGGTCAAATACGCTTCACAAGGGTGCTGGCTTGCACCCCGGCTACTGAGCGCCCCACCACGTTTTTTTTTAATGTCAGATATCGACAGACGAACATGAAGTTCACTTGATGGTAGGTGATACCTCAGCCACAGAACATCAGTCAATGATGCGCTGTCGACCTAATTTTGACTTCGAGTGTCAAAGCTTGGGATCCATGCGGGGTATTATATGTGGAAGCTCATCTCCTCGCGTCGGTATTATTTAGTTCTGATGATCGATGTTTATTTTTACTAGATTACTTTGCTCATGTTCACCATTATAGGGTAATTTAGCCGGTTTTCGTCCACTTAGTGGAATTGCCAGCTTAGGGGCTTAAAACTAATATGTTCTACTGGCCCAACTCTAACAAACCGAATTTTTATTGAAAGCTGATATAGTCTATTTTAGGTTTACATTAAGTAGCAAATAATTATAATTAAAGTTTTTTTTATATAAAATGTTTTAGTGAAAAGTACCGATTTCGTTAGTTTTCGTCCAAAAATTTTAGTTTTCGACCTTGAGTAGGCTAGTTTCCGTCCACCGTGTATAAAGAGGGATATAATGTTAAATTAAAAGTTAGTGTTTCAATCTTATTTTTTAATCAACTTAAAATACTTATTAAATGCGTTTTAATAATAATTTTTTTTTTCAAGAATCAGATTGCAACTAAATAAAATATTCATAATAAGGTATTCGACTAAATAAGTAATAACATATTTTTATTCTAACAGTCTTGATTAATTAATATAATAATCACTTGTCATTAATCAGTCTTGTAAGATACACTATGTTATTCTTGTTTTTTTTTACACTACTACCACCTAGGACACACATCACAAAATGTTTAATGTCGTAAACATTGCCAGTCTTTTGGCATTTTCACCATTAAAATGCTCTCAGGCCGATCTTTTTGATTTATTTCCTAAAAGAGCTCTCTGTAACTTGTGCGCGTGCTTTATTTATGCTTTCTGCGGAACGCATACCACTTTTGCCCTGGCCTATTATCTTATTTTTGTTTTGCCGTGAATTATATCGAGTATCGTAGATTTAGGTAACCCATATTCATTGCACACTTTTCTTATAGATTTCTAACTATCACGACCTCTGCAAGAGCCTTTTTAAGGCATCTTCAGAGTATGATGGTGTCTTTTTTCTAGTTTTTTAGACAACGGCGTCTATAACAATGGGATTTATTAAAAATTAAAATAATAATATAGGTCCAAATAATATATGCTATTACATACATCATAAGTGGGTAATATCGCGTATATTCTACATGTATGTAGAAAAAAAGCTAAACGAAAAGTAACATAACGCTGTTTGTGATGGACGGAAACTAAATACTTAAGCAGTATTAGTTTTCGTCCACAATATTTGAATATATATTTATGCTTGCAATACTGCTAAATTGGCGGACGGAAACTAAATATCAGATTAAATAACCATCAAAGATCATACAATAAAGATTTCAACAGAATTTATTCGCATTTCTTATTTTAAACGACTAATCAAACTTCACTTGTATTTTTGTGTTTTCGTCCACGCGGACGAGAACTGAATATTTTGCGAAATAGGTATTTCAGTTTTTGTCCGCCTAGATTTTGAAAGTAATTCTTTAAATAAGTACGAAACACATATTTTAATATGTTCTTTATGTCTTTACTTAGCCATTAATGTCCAAAACATAAGAAATACATGCTAAAAACAATAAAAAATCTTACTGCACAGTTAAGTCGTACCACTATTTTTCTTACATTTATGATGATATGTTCGTAGCTCGGAAACAAGCCGCAGAAAGAAGAAGGATTTTTTCGAGTTTCAACTAGTTAAAAAATATTTTGAGTTGATAGATGTTTAGATTTGACGTTAGGGTCCGTAACGAGACCAAATTTTTCGCGGTTAACTATTTTTTTAATGTTATTCTACGTAAATGTTTTACAAGATCCGCGTTAGTGGACGAAAACAGGACCTGGACGGGAAACCGGCTAAATTACCCTATGTTGGTGAAATCGAGACCCCATTACCTGCATTGATTCGTTTCTCCAAACCAAACAAAATGATATCAAGTTTTTAGCGAGTGTAGAAATGTATGGCCATATCTGTACACTTGTCCGGAGTGATATCTTGTTGTAATTAACCGGCCATTCCGAAGCTTTACAAAAACTTACCTTCGATATTATAGTTGTTTATTCTAGGATTATTATGAATGGAAAGTTATTAATAAACCTAACTAAACTTGTCAGGATTATATTAATTCTGAATACAGAAATGTTCATATTTGCTTAAAAATTCGTAGAAGAATGTCAGAAACTGGTTGAAGAGTTTCTCTATTAGTAATGTTTTTTTTTTAATTTTTATAATAAATTGGACTAGCGGAAAATCATTACCATACACGGCCGCAATGTACCTACAGAGCATATCATGCCTTTGTTGCCAGTCTCTGAGATTTTTTTTAAATATCCTCGACTTCGTTATCTCGTTATTCGTATAATCTGTACCGTTCAACTGTTTTCTAGTTGGCAACTACACCTGGCTAAGATAATCAATAAATAATACATCAATATACCGTAAATTAGCTTCTATTCCTCTCAAATAATGTTCAAAGTTATATGTATACATAATATATCCCCAACATGTAAACGCAACCCATGCGTGAAGGTGCAGGGAGTAATAATTGAAAGCATGCGGGTTCCGGTTTAAAAATTGACTTCGTCAGCTGAGCAATATTGTTTACCTGAATCATTAGAATTCAGTATATTTTAACCTATCCTAAGAATGCCAGAATTTACCGCTCATAGGCATCTGCAACTCAAATGTCTTAGATGCGTTGTCGGTCTTTTAAAAATCAAGAAATAAGGATCTTGAAGATCGGTCTGTGTTGAAAAAGACCTTATAAAATATCCGAAATCCGAATGCTCGAAGTAAAAATTAGGTCGACAGCGCATCATTGACTGATGTTCTGTGGCTGAGGTATCACCTACTATCAAGTGAACCTCATGCTTGTCTGGCGATATCTGACATTAAAAAAAATAAACTGCAGAATAAGAGGATAAGGTACCGTAACAAGAAGCTGACTCTGGAGGAGACCAAGACAATTGTTTTTAATGAATATACCAGCTGATTCGGCAAACGTTATTCTGCCATATAAAGGGGCAGGAGGGTAAGATTTTAGGGTTATAGGTATTTTTTTAAATCAAAATATAACAAAAAGAAAAGATTTTGTCACAAAAATCTAGAAAGGACTCTATTCACCTAGCGATATGTAATATACTTTACGGACCTATCTCATGCCTACCGCCCGCGCCGTTTCGGAGAAGTGCGACCACATACAACGTGGCACGAGATAGATATAAAAGGTACAGTTTCTATTACACCCAAATTATAAATTGTAGTGACCTCAAAATAAAAAAAATGATAAATAATGCCGTAGGTTTGAGGCTGTAAGAACCAAATAAATATTGTGGATCAAGCCTTTTCATTGATAATAATAATCCATCCAAATTCTAGAACTATATTATTATGTGGCATTCGTTATGTTATTTAATTATTTCTTACATATCTTCTTCCTGCCATGTTCCCTTTATTTTATTTGGAGTTGGCACAGTATGTTCTCTTTTTCCATTCTCTTCTTTCACTCGCCATATCATCAGTCACACCTCTCAAACACATATCATTCTTCACACAGTCAATCCATGTTTGTTTGGCCTTCTTCTTCCCCTCTACCCACCCACTTACATATATTTAAAAATAAATTTGAATCAAATAGCATAATTCACACAAAGGTAATGCAAAACGCTTTAGGAGACACGATTGACGAGTGTGGCTGAAATGGTTCAACGGCCTATGTTTGCCGTGGTTAGGGTCATTAACTGCATATTTATATTCATATTTTAATATAAGTAGAAACACAACCTAAAATAACGACTTGAAATATTCGAATTAAACGATTGAACAATAATCTGTTTTGAGCATATTCGAGTAGTATTACATTTCACTGCACAAAGTTAATACACATCCGGTAATAATATTGTCTTTTATTAACGCGAGTATCATACATTTAAATAAAATACTTTATAACGGATTAAAACATGATTTATTAATCCGGTAAAAGTTATTTTAATACCTATCCTCTTCCCAACAAAATATTTGTATGAAACGGGATTGTGCACTAATTTACAAATCAGTGTACCTTTGTGGTTTTGTGTAGCATTACAAAAACGTGACGGATCCGTTCACGGCCCGGTGATTAAAATGACACTTTCTATGTGAAAACTATTGTATGTTATTCAAAAAATACCAACTATAAATTCATCAAATGTGTGTATGGACATTATTCGCCACGCTAAGGTCAATGCACAAGGACAGTATTCTGTGTGACTTCAATAAACACCATGCATAGTTCCGCTCACCTTCAATGTAGTTGTCGAAAAAGATTTGGATCTAAACAAAATCATTATTATTATTATTATAACATTCTAGTCTATCTGTTTGTTCACGCTAATCACCGAAACAACGTTAATGATTTTTGAAGTTCACTGTGGCTTTGTTTCATCGAAATCGAACATAATTTTAGCGATTCTGATTTATGTACTGTGGCTTTCTGGTCAAAAATAGGACTACATTATATCCTGCATGTCGCAAGAGGGGTCCGAAGGAATTGTACATATATGGTCGAAGGGGGACGTTGGGCTATCTTCTCTCTAACAATATTCGACTCCGGGAAGGTTTCAGTGGATAAAAATAGCACATATCGTATTCAAAAATATCTAGGTGGCCGCAGCCATAACGATTCGCAGAGCTAACATCTTAACGCTTACTTGTGTTACCAAAGTTTCGGTTTTTTTTTCGAAACTTCTGTGGGCAAAAATAGAAAATTCGGACTTCGACAAAGCTTTTGTATTGTAATTTGCTGATGTTTATTTTGACAAAAAAAAAATCGGCTAAGAGGTTGTTGAGATCTACTCAAAAACACAATTGCCATTTGAGTCACCCCATGGGAGCTTCGCTGCACTCACTCCACTCCAAACAAAAAGGATTCTGATGTTAGTATCGATTATCATCATCGAACCCTATCACGGGTTCATATAAAACATTTAGCCATCTCTCAGAATATTACTCAAACTTAAATCATGTTTAAAAATACAAGCACTACTTTGCTGACCTACCACTCGATTTCATTACACCTTCACACGGTGTTTTAGTTAGCTAATGAACTAACCAACATTAAGTCTGATTCACATGGCGAGAGAAAGTCATTATTGTTCACTAATTCCATGCTTCACTTTACATAAACTTCCGGTATTTCAATGATATGGTCATTTACAGTAATTTGTCTAGTGAAATCACCATTGCGACAATTTTGTCTGTTTCAAAATCATACGTTTACCATTACAGAAAGTTAATAACTCAAAAGCATTAGTTTTATTATAGGCAGTGTCTGCGTCACGATTAAGGATTCTGTCCATTACACCGTATCTTACCATGAGCATGAACGTATCAGGCATGATAATAAAGATGGCACGTACTCATGAGCACCGGCAAACTAGCCCTAATTATTTATTATTGTTGAAGCAATACCTATGAGTGCGAGGCTCACTTGATCGTAGGGACAGAGGTCTAACGAGGGGACGGTCCGAGAGGTGCATCGAGTTAGGGGCTCCCACTTCTCTTCATTTTTTTTAAATTATTGTTGAAAATTGTTACTTGTAATTAAAAAAAATATACATTGACGGGTATTGAGCCCAAACCGTCCGATCAGGAGTCCAACGCGCTCGCCACTAGGCTACTCGCCACCTCGAGCGTGGATATAATCTTTACGGTACATAAGCGGGCTCACAACTTTGATCGGCGATTTCACAACAACGAAGTCGAGTTGGCACCTGCGATTTTAGGGTTTGGTTGGTACCTACGACCTACCCACACTCTAAGCACGCAAAGTGGGAGCCCCTAACTCGATGCACCTCTCGGACCCTCCCCTCGTAAGATAAAAAGTGAACTGATTTTGATGTTCATGTTTGAATACATAAATAATTAATAATTATACTTCGTATCGAATCATCAATTTTTTAAGGCTACTGTAACATTAACTTTCTGTGTTATTCTATAGATTTACACAACATCTATTTTCACAGATTAAAAAGTGCGTCACGGATAATGATAATCTGTCGTCTGTAATACCGCGATACCTAATTGTAAACAAGGGTTGCAATAAAAATAAAATCAATAGAAAGGGACTTAATTTGTACGGCTTCTAGACATGTAAACATGTTGAATAAGTATTTTATGTACCAACTTAAGTCGTATTAACACGCAATGTACATGGATATACTACAATTAGAAGTTGTAAAAATAAAATCTAGTGAAACAAAAGCTAAGGTAGCTTTTATTAGATAATATTATTCCGCCGACTTTTCAGGGATATTCTGTAATGTTGGGGATTCAAGCTATACAACTTTAGTGCCGGCTTCATAACTATATAGTATTTTTATTTCCAAGTAAAAACAGGTGTAAAAACAAACTAGTACGTAAGAGTACAAACTTAACGTTAACCCAAAAGTACAAATTAACTCAAGTAATAAATACTAGAACTAAAAACGGTACTAGAAATGTTATGAATAAGCGTTTATGTAATCAAATTTATAAGTACACGCAGTTTATTTAACCATGATGTATGTAGGTACTACAAGGCACTGAAAATGACTAAAAATATGTATAAAACATTCTATTTAGTCAAGACAATACACATGAAATCACTACAGATATAATTGTTTCATTGTCAGCTAGTATACCGCAAATATATCTCCGTGAAAAATGCAGATTCTTGTAAATTTAAACAACGACATTCAAAGAATGGATTTCGTTTTTTTTTAAATAGGTATTTCGATTATTTTGGAGTTTCGAGGTACAAATAAAAATATTTAAGAAACTTTAAATATACGTCTAATCTTTTATTTAAAAAACCAGTAATACACGGGTGCAATGTAAATATACTATACACAAAAATGCCTATGTTACTCGCTGATCATGTAGCTTTCTATTGGTAAAAGAATTTTTAAAATCGGTCCAGTAGAGTTAAATCGTAACACACAAACAAACAAATCTTTCCTCTTTATAATACTAGTGTACATATTTTTAATATATATACTGGCATGTATTCTTTAATATGTATAATCTAAAAAAAAGGTATCATGGTATTAATAGTTGATAGTATAAACTATAAAGCTACATAAGATTACATTAGATTACTTGAAAAATATCCAAGAATTTAATTTTTCATAATTTTTAAAGCCCAGGAAACAAGTTTTCATAATGCATGCAAAATTCTTCAAGTCGTACAAATGAGGAATTGTTTGTTTACAGGGCGGCAAAGGACGGCCTTCTTGAGGTGTTACGGGAGGCTACTCGTAAAGAATGTAACAATAAGGACGAGTCTGGCATGACCCCCACGCTATGGGCAGCCTTCGAGGGACATATAGAGGCTCTACGTCTCCTCTGTGGAAGGGGGTAAGGATACGCATGTGGTTCTGTCATTAACATCATAGATATTCGGGAATTATGTCGAGACTACGATGATTCTGCGAAAGGAGGTAAGGCTCGTTGGCACGTTCGGTAAAACACCTACCGTGCGCATCGATGGGTCGTGAGTTCGAATCCCACCGGGACGACATGTTTATAATTTTCAATTAGCCCCATATCTGGTAACTTCGGGCATTGAACGGGTGGTAGGAATATCGAAATTCCGACCTGGTAATGAACCACCGTTCATAGACAGAAAAACCGTGAAGTGCATATTGCGCGTTTTGGTTTCAGTCTATGGATTTTCTATGGATAGCGCATCATTAACTGATGTTCTGGCTAAGGTGTCACCTATCAGCAAGTGAACCTCATGCTCGTCGAAACCTAATATATAAAAAAAATGGTCCTTACAACTAACCTAAGGAAGGGAAGCCGTGCTGAGCTAGTTCTTCTACACAATCAAAATATCTTATCACAGTAAGAAGATAATACTGATAGGTGTGTGCAAATTACAGTTAATGTGTCCATTATCTTGAAACAAAGTTATTTCTGATTTGATTACATGATTCAGAAACACTTATTCCTTTAGTTATTTCGTTCAGTTAGTCATGATACCATACATATGTATGATTGAATGAGTGAATCATTTTTAATTAGTAGGTATACGTAATCCAACTCGAATTTAAATATGTCTCAAAGATTATTAAAAAAGAAACAAACGAAACGTCTCCATCCAGTTCATCATCAGGCAATCTTATAAAAAATTAAATACGTTTGAAGTTTTTTTATTGAGAACACAGAAAAAAACATAAACAAAAATTCTTTATTTACACCAATTCATATATTATGTACACCAAATAAATAAACCCAGACTACCTATATAGTTATGAACTGTGTTTCAGGAGTATGTGTCTTCCCAATATTATGTACTGTAAACAAAGTAAATCACAAAAATAATTAATCAATTTAGTAACTAATATGAATACAAAACTAAATACGAATTTGTAAAATAAATGCCAAAAGTCAGATAATAAAATATTTAATTAAAATTACAATTTTATAAAATAAAATAGATTTCAAAATAAATGAAAGCAGACCTAATATTGTCTTTTATTAACGCGAGTATCACACATTTAAATAAAATACTGTATACCGGATTAAAACGCGATTTATTATTTATATTGTTTAAATTATTTATCCCGACGTTTCGGATGCTTTACAAGTTTACAGCAACCGTTGTACGCGTGGGAGACAGCGCTGTCTCCCCGCGATACAGTATGTACTCGTATGATGTAGATATGTATCCGGTATACAGTATTTTATTTAAATTTAGAAAGCAGACCTGTCTACGAAGTAGAGGTGTTTCGTTGAAAATTTTTGTGTTAACGAAATGACTGCTAATTACAAACTGATAACCGTTAAAAAAAGCAGCTAATTTTATTAGCTGCTTTGCAGTTAGCAACTACCCATTGAATGGAATGTTCGTTGAGCTAATCCGCGCGTTGCGTTCGAAAATCGTTGAATGAAACAGTTAATTTATTTTAACGGCTTTTGCGGTAAACGAAAAGCAGCTAATTCGTGAACATTAGAAAAGCTGCTAAAAAAAGCTGCTTGTTGAATTAACGCCCACTCCTAATACGAAGTAGACAATATATGAAGTAAAACACTAACTTCGTTGGTTACCGCAACTTACATCGGAGACATCGACGTATACATATAGTTATTAAAGTATAGCAAAAACACACCCTCCAAGAGTTAAGAGACAGTGTTGCACTCGTTACTTTTTGACGTCACGCCAGCCAGTAAACATATTTATTGTACTATCGTATGTCTCAATCAAATAATTATTCTAATAAAATGGTTATCAATTATATGTAGATTACACGAATTTTATGACACAGCATATTATTTCTAGAAAAGTGTCTGTGTTTTATAAATTGCTCCAATAAATAAAAAATCGATATCGTTGTCAGTTGATAAAAATAGCAATATAGATAATTAATTAATGATTAGCGTAAGAAATGTAAGGAATTTAATATTTCCGGTAAAGTAATTATATTTTTGATCGGCATATTCATTTTCTTTAAGTATATTTTGAAAAGCCAAAGAGAATTCATTATTTGTTTTACTACACTAACTCTTAATTCAATCAAAAATAACATTGAAAGGATTATTTTGATTTCATACATACATATATTTTTTTATGCCAGATATCGACAGACGAGCATGAGGTTCACTTGATGGTAGGTGATACCTCAGCCGCAGAACATCAGTCAATGATGCGTTGTCGACCTAATTTTTACTTCGAGCATTCGGAAATCCATAGTCTGAAACCGAAACGCACAATATGCACTTCACGGTTTTTCACGTGGGGAAGACATGCTTACAGAAAATTATTATCGTGTCCTCCCGGTGGGATTCGAACCCACGACTGTTCTACCGATTCCGATACGTGCCAACGATTCCGTCAAAACCTTGTTGATCACCTGATCTGTGACAAACACAGAAATGTGACCTTGTGCCGTACTAGGTTCTCGGGAACTCACTTAATATTTTTCAGGGGGGAGCCAGACAAATGCGACTATTTCGGCAACACAGCGCTCCACCTAGCGGCGGCGAGAGGGCACAAAGAATGTGTGATTTTTCTGGTCAATTTTGGTGCAAATGTATTCGCTATGGACGTAGACGGACACAGTGCGCAGGAGCTAGCTGCTATCAACGGCAGAGATGATATCTTGAGGTTCCTCGACCAAGCTACGGGAAAGCTGGAGAATAATGACAAGTAAGGAATTGAATATTATAAAAAAGATATTAGATTAGTTAGTATTATAAATATGAATTTCATTAGCGATTCCTATCGAAAATTTTGAGTTTTCAAATGTAAGCTCCAACCGAACCTAGAAAATACCGGTGTCACAATTGCGTCTATAAAGCTTATTAGTCTCTTGTTTGGCAAATTCCAGACTTATGAAAATGATACAGGTTTTTTGTAAGAAACCTCATATTTAAAAAATACAAAAAAAAAATATCTTCAGAAATTTACTATTTGGTATGAAAATAGTAGATAATCTAGTATTTTTTGTAATTTTAGCTAATATACATATTAAATTATTTTTTAATACTGTATCTTTCTAGTGGATAATAATGTGTATTCTTAAAATTCTTTTATATCATGTTTTCAGAAAAAAATCAAAATCCCTCAAAGAAAAAGCGAAAAAAGATCACGAAAAGTTACAAAAGCAGTATCATAAGAGACAGAGTAAAGCAGAGGTGATGGCTGAGAAGGAGCTGAAGAAATTGACCAAGGAATGGGAGAACAATTACGCGGAGGAGGTGACCACGATGCCGCACCGACCCAGCAATGTGCTGATGGCGTTGAAGCAGAAGATGACGAGGTCGACCAGTCAAGGTAAACAATTCTTTCCCGCTATTCCCTTTAGCAATAAGATACCGCGGAATACTGAAACGATTATCAAAACTTGAGGGCTTCTTAAAATGTTTCTATCTTTCATATTACCTTCGTAATGAAAGGGTTAGATATAGTTTTAAGTACGGCTCAATGTTGATTAGCGTTCGAGAATTCGGGCATATGACAATTATTATTATTATTTTTCTTTATTAAGACACTAGCGACATCTACAATCTGCGACAAGAATCAATACGAAGACGTCTAATCCTGAATCGCGCTATATAAATGTTTCCAAGCGTATGAGTATACATTATACAACATCTCGACATTAACCACTAGGGGCCTTAGGGCCGGCCAGTCAGTGGTTCGACTGGTCGAGGATCCTCCCTTAGGTTGGAGGAAGAGCTCACCTTCCTTCTTCTCCAAAACTTAGCCGAATACTCTAATCAAGATTGAAGTACATACACCTTAAAGTTGTACTTGTCACGTAAATTTTTATTTTCCAAAATAAGTGTCTGACTTAAATACCATGAATTTAAAGAGTTAACACACTAAATATACCACACTAACGTAAGAATATTAACACAAAACTTTATTTATAGGTAATAAATAAAGTTTTGTGTTAATATTCTTACGTTAGTGTGGTATATTTAGTGTGTAAACCTTAATTATTTTGGTTAAAGTCCCAAAGTCACTTAACTGGTATTCAGTCCCTGCTATAAGAAGGAAGGAGTTCCTTTGAGAGAGTCCTTTAAAAATATTGCATTTTGAAAATAGTATCCATTGAATTCCTTGTCGGTTAATTTCTCTAAAGAAGTCCTATATATTTATTTATTTTTGTAACATATTACGTTCTAGGTTAGATTTTTTAGCTAATATTGTCTGTTTCTTTTTCAAATATTTTCTGTATGCTGTGTTTTATGCATGTGTCAAAAAATGATATTATTATCTATAATAATATTATAAAGAGGAAAGATTTGTATTTTTACGTATGTAACGATTAAACTTAAAAACTACTGGACCAGTACAAAAATTCTTTCACCAATCGAAAGGTACATTATCAGTTATTAACATAGGCTTTTTTATTTACATTGCACCCGTGCGAAGCCGGGGCGTTTCGCTAGTCATCATATATACGGAAGTCTTGGTCGCTTAGGTTGATTACATGATGATATTCCAGGTAACCTATTAGATGAACAGCCTCGACCCACGTACAGCGCTCTAGTGGGCACCGTCAGTTCGGGCGCTCGCGGACGAGGTGCGGTCTACAAGAAAGCACTCGCTACAAAACTGAAGAATGGGACGCTACGGAAGAATAATGCTAATGATGATTTTAAGGTTGGAAAGGCTTTAAATTATCTTAAGTAAAGGTTATATAACCTAAATATTCCCAGATCTATTTTTTATGTTAGATATCGACTGACGAGCATGAGGTTCACTTGATGGTAGGTCCTCAGCCACCGAATGTTGCGAATAGTCAATGATGCGCTGTCGACCTGCTTTTTAATTCGAGCATTCGAAAATCCATAGACTGAAAACGAAACGCGCAATATGCACTTTGGTTCGTTACCCGGTCGGAATTTCGATTACTGATAATTTTTTACAGGCACGTCAAATAATTCAACTAAATAAAGACATATATGTACACCCCGCCTCTTTTCCATTGGGCTAGGGAGAGATCACGGAATTCCATGCATATGGATGCATATCCTTACATACCAATTTCGCTTCTTCCACTTTTATCAATGCTTTCATACACACTCGTCGGTTTCGAGTACTTTTGACCTTTTGAAGAATGTCCCCGATCTGATCGAGGTACGTTCGCCAAGGTCGACCACTCCCAACTCTGTATACTATACTTATATGAATCAAGTTAATAATTAATAATCTATGAATCCAGGTAGGCGAGGTGGAAGTGACGGGTCGTCGCTCAGTGACGTCACTGAGCGGAGTGCGGCGCGACTCCGAGGTGATGTACGTGGGCACGTTCGGCGCGGGCCCGCAGCAGCGCGGCAACCTCGCACAGGTGTTCACCGAGCCGGAGCCGAAGGCGACGCTCACCAGGTGAGGGTACTTGCGTGCCGGCCGCGGCGTTACGGGGGCGCGATGGGGCGAAGGCCCGGGGCGGCAAATTTGAGAGGGCGACGAGGTCTGGAATTCAAATTCAGAAATCGTTTAGGTATAGTCCGCGCGGAAGTGCTAGTCTCCGCCTGCGGTATGTGAGCGGTGAGACGGGGGAGGGCGCGTATTTTCAAGACACGCACGAGACATATGAGAACAGATAAATCTCCGGATAACTATGTTAGAAACTGTCTTAATTAATGTTACGGGTAAATTAAAAAATTATATTTTCCATTTCCGGGCTAAGCAAAACACATAGCTAAAAGTGTTAATTAAATTTTATTATTAATGGTACAAAACAGTTTTAAAAACAAATTAACATTTTTCAATAAGTATTCAGGTTTCCGTGAAGATGAAAATGTTGTAATTTCCGATGTTTGCAGACTCGAATTTCATTTTCTTAATAACATTTTGCACTTTTCGTGGTATTGGCGGACCCATCTTAGGATATTTAAGCCATGTGTGTTTGGAATAAACTGACGCGAACAAATGAGTTGTGTAACCGTCGCGGTGGTCGACGGCCGACTGAGTCAGCTCGACGTGTGTAAATATCCCCCGCCCTGCCGCTCACATACCGAGAGGAGACTAGCACTTGCGCGTACACTATAACACATAGAGCAACACGGGCCACCGGCGAACCGGAGGGGAGTAGCCATACGCAGGCGTTCCCCTCTGTCAAAGTACAAGTCCAAATGGTCCTATGCGTACAATAAAACTAGTTGTAGCCGCACTTTTCACTAGACTAAATCCAGATGCGCGACTGAATCGACCTCCTAAAAAAATGCCGAATTGTTTGTGTTTCTTGTTGCCAAAAAATATCTGCCACGTCAAATTTACAAATAGATAGCGTTACCTTTCATATGTAGGTATTTTTTAATCATATTATTACTATTTACTTCTTTAAAACTTAAAATATTACAATATTAGCGGTCGTGTTGATTCGGATTTTTTTACCAACACAGTCGCTCGACAGATCCGCGTATTGTATGAGCCCTCATACAATACACGGATCTGTCGAGCGACTGATCCGAGTTTATTTCCGAGAAGTCGCTGTCACCGAGCGATAGTGTTGTTATCGGATTGTTTTAAGTTATCGAAAAAAAATGGCAAAGGAGTCTTCTATACAGAGACAGTTTTGAGATTAAATTTTCTGATTCAAATATTATATTGTGATAATATACATTGTTAAAATATAATATAATACTTACGCGCGTTAGCACATTTATTAAAATCACTTAGTGTAAACTTCAACCATAATGTTTTTTTTATTTCCTAAAAATCCAAAGGATATGGAAAATTGTGGGCCCAAATTTAATAATTGCGATATGATCTAAAAAATGACATATTTTTAATCTTATAATATAAAAAATCAGCTCAATTCTCAATCTGGGAGAGGAGAAATATGAGAAATATAGTTTTCCTGAGATTCTCGATTAATTGAATCGATTACACAATCACAAAAAAAAACCTTTGGACAAGGTAATTAACTCAAAAGTAATTAAATGCACTTTAAATACAATATATTACATATAATTACAGTTATGTTATTAAATAAAATATAAATTATTAATTAAAGAAAATTAATATACATTATTATCGATTTTTTATCGATTAAAATCGATCTTTTATTTTAGTCTATCATTGGCATGCCGCATGACAGTTGTTTACTCTGTGTTAATTCGTTTCGTGTTTTCAACGTTTTGAGTCTGAGTGCTTTCCCGATTGTCGTCATTTAAGAATTGTTACGATTTGACAACTACAAATATCATTGATCACAGATTTATGATATATTTATGTCAGTTATTGATTGTAACATAACCTTACTTTTACTACTTAAAACTCTAATAACTCGGCTCTCAGATTGTCAAAACTAATAGAATTTTCATCGAAGGACTGTTAAGTCTCAATCTATTAATTCACATCAATTTCATATTGTAACATTGGGGGCCCAAAGTTTTATGTAATCGTTTCCATCTCCTTTAAGGGATACATGAAATATATATAATAACGAAGTATTTTTCAAATTATTTCGAACATTTTATTATGTACCAACTCATGGTCCACTCTCCGTGACCTGCTACGTGCGCATTACCCGACAAGTTCATTTTGTATTATTGTAGTACGTAATAAATTAAGTCCTTTGTATCGCTTATAAACCTAATTTCCCTAACCCAGTTCTTGAAATTATCGATACTGCGTATCGACAGTTGTTGCAACTACGGCTAAGAGGACTTGTCAGTGTAGTTGCGCCATTTAATTATACTGTTATGACACGGAATGTTTAAATGTGTGTGTGAAATTGTTAGTGTATTTTTTAATTGTCACGGTGTGAGTTTCGTAGTGACAGACGATTGCTTTTGTGTGCGAATTTGAGTACGCACACATAGTGCAGATTTCCCCCCGCAAAAAATGACAGACAGTTTGGTATCGCTAACGAACGCTATGGCTACTCCCCTCCGGTTCGCCGGTGGCCCGTGTTGCTCTATGCTATAACACAATGTACACTTATCAATCAATAAATTCAATAAATCTAATTTTACATTTACTGCCAGTTCTTCAGTCCAAATTCCATAGAGGGAAAAACCATGAAGTGCATATTGCGCGTTTCGATTTCAGTCTTTGGATTTTCTGAAGGCGTGAAGTAAAATTAAGGTCGACAGTGCATCATTGACTGATGTTCTATGGCTAAGGTATCACCTACCATCAAGTGAACCTCATGCTCGTTTATCGATATCTAAAAGAAAAAGGCTGCTTCATACTATTTCAATCCCTCCTTTTCCAGGTCAGCAAGCCAGCCAGACTTCCTGGCAGCGCAGAATGAGGACAGCGGCATCGGCCAGGAAGTGTTGCTGCAAGAGCCGGCCAGTATCTTTGATAGGCCTGGCTTTGGTAGCGTAGCTTTCAGGTAAATTGCTCTGTTTTCTGGACTGTATCTAAAAACCTGGATATGTTTTGAAAAATAATGATGTTTGGTAATATCTCCTACTCCCGTCATACCGCCTACAATTTTGTAAAATTGATGGAATATAGGTTTTATAGCAAGGAATCTTCTTCCTATTATTATGCGCTTTACCGGTTTTTATTTGATTTAAGCTTCCAATTTAAAACATAAATTGAATATGTATTTACCGCTAAAGATGTTGATCGTCTCTATGGCTCAGTGATAAGCGCGTTGTGTTTAGCACTGGAGGTCGCGTGTTTGAATCCCAGGGAAACAAAATAAAAATATTGGGTTTTCAAGGGACCGACAGACGTTACTGTTATCCTGTGCGAATATTTACTTAAAAAAAAAGTATTTCTAGAACCGTATCGTAGCGTCACCGCAGGGTTCAAATGTGAATCTAAACCACATAGGGAATCTAAATACATAAAATTCATCATAATTGTTACAGCAATTTAGGTTTATGACGGGCTCGTTGGCGCGTTTGGTAGAACATTAGCCGTGCGCATCTTTGTGTCGTGGGTTCGAATCCCACCGGGACCACATGTTTATAATTTTCTGTAAGCATGTTTTCCCCACGTCTGGTAACTTCGAACATTGATTGGGTGGGAGGAATATCGAAATTCCGACCGGGTAACTACCGTTCATAGACGGAAAAACCGTGAAGTGCACATTGCGCGTTTCGGTTTCAGTCTATGGATTTCCGAATGCTCGAAGAAAAAATAGGTCGACAGCGCTTCATTGACTGATGTTCTGTGGCTGAGGTATCATCTACCAACAAGTGAACCTCATGCTCGTCTGTCGATATCTTACATAAAAAAAGGTGGAATTTAGTGACATACACAAGAACATTAAGTATATCAAGATATCGCTTCACAGGCGTTCCATAACAGCGACCCTGAGCGCTCTGCCCGGCGGGGAGGACGTGTCCATCGGGTCGGCCGGCTCGCTCGCGGCGCGCCACGTCTACCAGCCCGCCGAGTGGAACTCCACACAGTCCGGTAAATATATATATATATATATATATATATATATATATATATATATATATATATATATATAAACATATATTAGCCTAGGCCGCTATGGCATGTGCTATGGCTGAAAATTGAAATAACTTATTCGATATACAGTTTATTTTTTATTTCTCCCTCGCTTACTCCTCTCTCCTATTTCCCCATCTCTCATTCTCCCTACTCTCATCTCTCTGCGCTTTCCCTCTCTCCTCTATATCTCTCTCTCCTGTTCATCACCCTCTTTTCTATCTCTCTCATCTCTATCTTTCAATCTCTCATCTCTTTGTTATTTCTCTTCATTTTCTCTCTCTACCACTCTCCTTTCTATCTTTCTCTCTCTCTCTCTATTCTATATTTTTCTCTTAATATTCACCTTTTATTCTTATTTTTTTATACATTATAGTCAGACGTTTGGCCGCGATCCCACCTGATGGTAAGTGGTGATGCGATCTAAGAAGGGGCACGTCTGTCTAGAAGAAGCCTATTCACCTTGGCCTTAAAAATACCCAAGTTATAGTGTTCCGGAAACATAGCGACCTGTGCGGATTCGAGGAATATCCACAACAAATGGATGGATGATCTGAATGAAGGTCCGCGCGGAAGTGCTAGTCTCCGCCTGCGGTATTGTCAAGACACGCACGAGATATTTAAAAACAGATAAATCTCCGGATAACTATGTTAGAAACTGTCTTAATTAATGTGACGGGTAAATTATAAAATTATATTTTCTATTTCCGGGCTAAACAAAACAAAACACACAGTTTAAAGTGTTAATTAAATGAAATGAGATGAAAATTTTGTAATTTCCGATGTTTCTCAAATTTCATTTTCTAAATAACATTTTTCACTTGTCGTGGTATTGGCGGACTCATCTTAGGACATTAACTCATCTGTGTTTGGAATAAACTGACGCGGACAAATAAGTCGTGTAACCGTCGCGATGGTCGACGGCAGACTGAGTCAGCTTGACGTGTGTAAATATCCCCCGCCCTGCCGCTCACATACCGCAGGAGGAGACTGGCACTTGCGCGTACACTATAGTAAACTTATTTTTCTCATCCAGGAAGCTCAACAATAACCTCCGACGAGGAAGGCGAGCCCGAAGAGACCGGATACGCGTCGCTCGAGCGCTTCCTGACCGCGTGGGGCCTCGCCCAGTACACGCACAAGTTCCGCGAGGAGCAGATCGACCTGGACGCGCTCATGCTGCTCACCGAGAGCGACCTCAAGTCGCTCGGCCTGCCGCTCGGGCCCTACCGGAAGCTGGTCACCGCGGTGCAGGAGCGGAAGCAAGCCGCATCGCATCCGGGACCGATGGTAGATACTGCTATTTGATATTGGCTTTTATAACGCGAGTGTGCATTTAAATAAATAAAATGCGTTATAACGGATTAAAACGCGTTAATATGGGAAGTTTGTGATATTTCAAATCAGACAGGTCATCTTTCAGTCTGGCCCGTGAACACGGTTGCTGAAAAGTGTCCGAAACGTCGGGATTTTTTATTTAAATAATAAATCGCGTTTTAATCCGATATAAAGTATTTTATTTAAAAACTGCTATTTGATTTAACAAATTGAAGCCTATTGTATTGTAGTCCAGTATTGCAAGATGACCATATAAATTGAAATGATTTTACGGATAAAAAACCACAATTATATTAGTATAAATAAATAAAAAAATATGTTGGAAATTTTCATCATCCTGCAAAGGATTAAATCCAGGGATGGTATTGCCATAAACCAAAAAATCGCACGCGTCCTTGACAATAGAGACAGCTATACGCGATGTATAGCGCTATCACGCTCTCTCGTGAAGTAAAATGGAAATAATAAAGCGCTAAAAATCTTGGTCTAGCCTCACGACATTAGAGGAGATTATTCATCATCTATTATCTGTTTTAACGAAAAACAATTGAATAAGTAACATATTGTACACTTATGAACGTCAATACAAATTTTAATTAAATTTTAACTTCTAATTTTACATTTACTGCCAGTTCTCAAATCAAGGGGGTAGAACCGATGAGAAGAACTGGCAATAAACTCTCCGCCACTCTTGTTAATCGCCAAGTTTTTGTTTTACAAAATGTTTGTAAGGAGCTGCAACCATTACACCATGTTCCACATGACATCTTGAAATTATTGACATTGACAGTTCTGTATAAAATGTCAAACATTGATTTTATCTTCGGTTTTATCTGAAGATGGAAAAATTAGCTTTTTGTTTATTGAGATTCTGTACCAACTATAAATAAAATAAACATATGCCATAGTATTATTGTTATAATACAGTGATTTCTTTCGAGCAAGAAATGGTACAAATGAAAAATAATGTTAAGTAAAAAAGGCAAATTTTGTATAGGTACTAGTTTTATAGAAAATGTATGAATTTTTAAAATTTATAACTATAAGATTATTTTTGAATTATCTTGCATTGAATGTTTTAAATTTGCGTGTTGCACTTTTTATATTTTTATATTTACTGTGTTGTGATAATGTAAAGTCATGCCTCATTGTATGTGATGTTAAGTGAACCATTCCATCCATTACGGCCATATAATGATATGTTTTGTACAAAATTAAATATATGAATTATACAAATTTTTGTGTTTGTTTTTTTCAAGGCTTTCAAAAAGCGCATGTTTACAAATATATTCAAAAATGTGTGACTATCAGAAATTGTAGATATAATAGACGTGTATTTATATCATTCTCGGATAACTAATATTTTCACTTCGGGTGGGGGATACCAAAATTCCGGGTAACGAACCACCGTTCATAGATAGAAAACCTTAAAGTGCATATTGCGCTTTATGATTTCAGTCTATGTTTTTCAGAATGTTCAAAGTGAAACTATAGGTCGATAGTGCATCCTTCTATACGGATCCACATAATAAAAAGTAATTATTATCTAGCATATACTAATATAATGGATTAAAATGAAACGTCAATGTAAATTTTACATCTTTTATTTTTGAAAATTTTAAATACAAATAAATGGAAAATAATCTAGATATTCGATAATCATACATTCTAAATTGATTAATTTACAGTGGAAAACCTCTAACCTAATGCATTGACTACTGAAATATTACAAAATATATAAAACATTACTTCAATGTATATTAAAAGAAAATGTACTTTAGTATAATAATTATTATGCCAAAATGGACGTTGCTTACTTTTCAGTCAAATTGCGTAAATATTTCAAAACGGGCGATAAAATAATAATATAATACAAGATATTATATTTTATCTAATTACTCATTAACCATACACTTTCTATATCATATAAGGGTAATTACCGTAAAATATTGAACTACACTTAACGATATGTTTATTCTAATATTCATACATAAACTTATCATGAGCATTTGTTTGGAAATCGGAACATCCATTCCTCATTCACTCTTGTGACGAATCTTTCAATAAATCATATATAACCTTAAACTACTGATTTTGTTACACTTATGGCGGAGTTCACGTCGACATACTCCTAAACTTCCATTCAAAACCTTTAAGTACACTATTAACTAAATTCGTTTGTATCAGAAATATTTGTTCGAAAATATAGCTTCGTTATCCGAGTTAAGAGTTTCGTAAAGCCGTGCTGTAGAGATCGAAGCGTCTGTTTAGTTTATTTTTTAGATAATTTTTATTAAAACGTCAGCTTCGACCAAAATAAAACGTGCCAATAGTAATTAGTTCATCGTTTCACCAGATTCGGGCCACCCATGAGAAAAGCAGTGTATGATTGTTTTGATAGTCGAGGATTAAATTGAAAAAAATATACAATGGGTGTGGCGTCATACACCGTTACGGCATTCGTTCGAAACTCATAACCTTCAATGTATGCAAACAACCGCGCTAATACATGAATGCTAAAAACACATTATTGTTTTTGGACTGTTTTCTTTTACATTTCCACTTGAGGCGATTAAGCCTGCAACTGTCGTCGTGGTAATATGCGTATTCTGGATAGGGGATGTACGCTCCGGTGACTGGATCCATGGGAACCATGATCGGAAGGTCCGTCATAGAAGCTGGTCTGTCTTCATAAGACGAACCGGAGTCGTACTTTGGATCAGCATATTGAGGACTTTCGATTTGATTTTCTATTTCATAACTCTGGTTGCAGACCGGCACGCTCCGACTGGTATCGGCGGAGATATTGGACCGCGATCTCAACATCGGCCGCGTTGATGAGAATTCTGTGGAATTCTGGAGGCTTTTGGACCTCGTTCGAATCGTGTCCGGGGGGGTCTCGTCGATACGCGATAACGTATGTCGTCGGACCGGTCTGTAAACTTTTCTGTCACCGAGTTTGGGTCGTCTTACTTTGCTGTGGGAGTTGAATGTATCTAGGGAGAAGGTTTGGGTGTTTGGGGATGGAGGGGGGTTACGCGCGGGTGCTTGCGGGGCGGGGGGGTTGGCGAAGTGCGCCGCCACTACGTCCCTCATCTGGTCGCATGCTCAGTAGTTGTAGGGCCCGTACTGGGAGCCGTGGTAGTAGGGTCCGGGGTACGCCTGGGGGGGCGGGTACCCGGCGTATGCGTATTGCTGCTTTTGGGGGTACACTGGAAAATTATATAATTGATTAATATACAGTACGGGCTCGTTGACGCGTTCGGTAGAACACCTGCTGTGTGATGGATCGTGTGTTCGAATCCCACCGGGACGACATGTTTATAATTTTCTGTAAGCATGTTTTCCCCACGTCTGGTAACTTCGGGCTTTGATATTCCGATAGGAATATCGAAATTCCGACCGGGTAACCGCGTTTCGGTTTCAGTCTATGGATTTCGATTCGGATTCGGTCGGACAGCTTATCATTGACTGATGTTCTGTGGCTGAGGTATCACCTACCATCAAGTGAACCTCATGCTCGTCTGTCGATATCTAACATAAAAAAATAAAAATATATGTCTAGGAATTTTGATCAAATTTTAACACAAAAACAATAATTGTTATTAGAGATACCTTTACAAAAAATATTATACAGTATGAAAACTGCATGCACCCGTAGCACATCACCAAAAATATTTACAACAGTGGTGTTGTGTTTTTGCTTGATTCTGGTATACCTCAAATAGTGGAACTATTAATGATGGATGATTTAATGATGTCGGGAATTGGCGTAACTATTATTATGGATCCTTAGTCATTTTAAAATAGGTAGGTTATTGTTTTATCATATAATAATATAATATAAAAATAAATGTATTTTTTTCTTAAAAGATGACAAAAATAAAAATATTTGAATACTACAAAACAGAATGTAAATATTATACTTATGTTATGTTTCAGAATATTCGAAATGTATTTCCTAATAAATGCTTTAATTTATTTTTGATCAGTACTTTAAATGGAATTAAATTCTAGCAGTTTTGGTAATAATAGAACCCCATACAACTATGAAATATGTGTTGTAATTTTGAGCTAGTTACGCCAATGTTAATTTGAAAGCATTACCCGGCATGAGATACTGCATGTTAAGCGCTTCTTCCCGCTCTCGCTCGCCTCTCAAGCAAATGGCCGCCGATGAAAACAAAATGGCGGACACCAGCGCCAGCCCAACGCCGCACCACGCCACGATGTATGACCAGTCGTACCAGATGCGACTGTTATCTCGTAATATCTGGTTTATACCGGTTTTGTGTGGATGTGTAACGTTTGGTCGATGAGAAAATTAGTTATGTAAATACACATGTAGTGTGCGTGTGTGGGTTTGCGAAATGTGGGTATATATGGAAGTGAGATAGTAGGTATTCCGCAATTAAAACGTTTACATAAGGATAACAAATTGTGAAAATTATATAGTGGCAAGTATATAAGAAAAGGATATCGTATACAGTTTTGAGTTTGTTTTGAGAATTATGTACAATCCCGTGTTAATCAGTAAGCGAGTTAGTATTTGCGTGGCGTAAACCAGATATTAAGAAATATAGCGATTAATTAAGAGCGATTATTTGGTCGCAGATCAGTCGCCAAAACGCACGTTTCGGAAGAAACATGAAAAGAAAGAAAGCACTTTTGTTAGTAATTTTTTAAATATAGATTAATTCTTAAGATTAAATAGGTCATTTATTATATAGAAAATAGATAAATTTAAATATAAAATAATATATTAATGTATTTTATAGATAAATTGAACTTGATAAATAGATTGCAAATAACAGTGATTTATATCCATTTATTATATAATTTAAATAAACATATACTTATATGTATTTCATAGTCACTAAATGCTAATAAAAGAATAACGGTCTTATTCATAAACGAAGTATATGTTTGATATAGTTAAAATATGTTTTGTCTCGCTCTATCGAATATAAATAGACTACAGAACGAAAGAAACAAAACATACGTTAACTATATCAAGCTCATAACGTTTATGAATAAGAACGTTTTAATGTAATACATAAATCATAATACTTATAGAAAAGTTCATAATCCTTTTACAATATAGGTGAATAATAAGGATAAATAAGTTATTATAAAATGTACATTTAACCTAAAACTCGAATTAGACCGATGTCACCGCCAAGCATTAATTCAAACCACTCCACAAGATGGCGCCGTTCAAGGCGATCTAACCTGGCATTATGTACTGCACATTATTTTGCTGTTCTCGCCGTTTCTCTTTGCTCAGGCAAACGGCTGCCGAGAAGAAAATTACGGAGCTCCCGAAGGAAACACCCACGGACAACCAAGCCAGGATGTATGACCAATCGTACCAAATAGAAGAGTTGTCTTTCAACACCTGTTTTACATACTTATAGCTTTACGTGGCTTTATGGATAGAACATAACTATAGCTGAGTGATATCGAGTGGCAAGGTTACAGTCGTTCAAAAATATATGACATTAGACATGGGTAACTCATCGAAATTCCCTGCGCCAACTCAGCAACTCAGGCGCAGTGTAGTGCGTCGGCCCCTTGAGTCAACTCAAAATTGCGCCACGATGCAACAAAATGAGACGCGCAAAGCGAGCAGTGAAACCTCCGAAACACATGCAACGCCACGCTCATAGTTCACTCAGTGTTCACTGCGCCGTGCGCCAACACATTATGAATATGTTAGCTGACTCACCCTGCGCAGTGAAGCGTGCCGACGCAATTGTGCGGCGCAGCGCAGTGTTACACATGTCTATATGACATCCTAAGTTCACTACGACGCGACGCGACATTAAATCGTTGGTTCAAAGGTAAAACTAATTAAGTGTAATTTTGAATAAATTTGTCTGTTATTGCTTATTTTAAGCGTACACCTACGTTAAAAATTAATAACTAAGAGCGTATTGATATTCTTAATTTTTAAATAAAATACTGTATACCGGATTAAAACGCGATTTATTATTTATATTGTTTAAATTATTTATCCCGACGTTTCGGATGCTTTCCAGCAACCGTGGTCGGGGAGACAAAATAATTTAATCAATATAAATAATAAATCGCGTTTTAATCCGGTATACAGTATTTTATTTAAATGTGTGACACTCGCGTTAATAAAAGACAATATTATTCTTAGTTTTGTTATGGACTTTATACGAAATTAGTGCTTTGTTCTTGCAGAGGTTTACACTTAAAATTAACAATAGTAGTAAAAAATATTTTTAGTGAAAACACTTAGTGAGTTTTACTTTTGAACCGGCGAAATATAAAATCCCTATTCAGATAACACCACTTATATTTTTACTAATTTAAACGAATGAATACCGAGTTTGTGATGTCTTTAATGTCTTTGTCTTCGGTATTTTTAAATTCACTAAAAAAATATAACATTATATTATTATATATTAGAATAAAAAAATCCAAGTAACTTCGATAAAAACACCATATTTCAAGTCATCAAGCGATATTAATTAATTTAATATGGAGATTTAATACCTTTGTGACAAAATGTCCTCTGAAAAGACATTTAAATCCTTGACTTTACGAATAAAGTATTCAAGGTATATTAAAAAAAAGTTATTTTACTAGCAGGTTCGTACGTACGCGCACAATCGCGCTTCCTTTTCTTATTCGTTATTTAGACACAGATACTATATCATAAATATGTATCTATATTATAGTATTTATTTATTTTGTAAACGACTATACAAAAATTGAAAAAGAACAATTCTTACGTTAGGCCACTGCTGGTAGTATTCTTCTCCGACAACCTTTTCTTTTTCATAGAACTCCACTCCGTGCCAGAGCGCCATTGCACCCGCGGCCAGTAAACCTGGAGAAGACAGAATAAAAATCTTTAGTAATAGCCTATTTAATCTATGAATGAATCTATCTCGATTGGAGATTTTTTTATTTTAATTAATTCCGACCAGGTAACCAACCACCGTTCATAGATGGAAAAACCCTGAAGTGCATATTGCACATTTAGGTTTCAGTCTATGGATTTCCGAATGCTCGAAGTAAAAAGTAGGCCAACAGCGCATCATTGACTGATGTTCTGTGGCTGAGGCTATCACCTACCATCAAGTGAAGCTCATGCTCGTCTGTTGATATCTAACATAAAAAAGAAAGCTTACAGATGCAGAAGTTATGGGACATATCGAGAAATACTATTTTAAACCTAGTCTAATGTAAAGACTTTCGGTTTATTCATAAACGTATTATTAAGCTTGATATAGTTAAAATATTATGTTTTGTCTCGCTCTATCGAATATAAAAGGACTACAGCCGGCCTAGCATGACCGCCACGAGATATCTTGCGGACGAGAGAAGACAAACTAAGATGTAAGACATGTCGATAAATTATATCTCGACATCGACAATTTTGATAAAAAAGATATCTGGATCGACAAATATATCTATTTTTGATATTAAAAGTCGAGTTTTAAGTGTGATTGTCATGTTAGACCCAGAAGAAATAAAGAGATAATCGATTAAAACACGAGAAAACGGTCGACAAAATTTTGTCGCGGTTGTCATGCTAGGCCGGCAGAACGAAAGAAACAAAACATATTTTACTATAATATATCATGTTTATAATATATTTATGAATAAGGCCGTTGATATACAAAAAAAATTATACTTTTTAGAATGGCATAATCGCACTGACCATCTTTACACACAAACTAATCAGTTCTTTCTATTCATATTACTATGGACTGTTCACGACCGTAGTATTGTTCTAGATAAGCAATGAAAGTTGTAACTTTATGGTAAGTAGACTACTTTTGAATTAATATGCATAATTAAGTGTAAAGAAAATCTACACCGAGTAACGGCGTTGTGATGCAACTAATGACACATTTCTCAAACCATCACCTACTAAAATACGTTATTAAGAACTTAACGGGTTCGTTAGCGTTTCGATGGCTCAAATCCCGCCGTTTGACACGAATTTTACGTTGAATATAATTTTGGTGTACATATTTTGCTCAGTCTGATCACTTTGTCCCTTAAAGGGGTGAGAGTTTTCGTAACCATAGAACAATCAGATATCATTATGATACGAGTGATTTTGTATTTATAAGGCTAAACTGTACTACAATAATAATGTGCTATAAAATGTACTAGTAAAATTAAAATTTTAAAAACATGTTTTCGAAGATAGCATTCGAATAATGGTTCATGAAGTTGAATTCTGCAAAGGTCAAGTTTAAAATAGACTGTAGTAACTATGGACACGTCGAAATATAGAAATTCGATACGGAACTATCATTCACAGAGTGAAAAGCTATGGTAATTATTACTCGAGAAGAATAGCAGGGAATATAATTATGTAAGACTAGTATTATGATGATTATTCAAAATAAACTATAATAAGGTTGCATTTTAAATAGGTACCAAAATAACTAACTGTCCACGTATAAATCCAGGAAACATCCCGATTTTCCTAGAAAGCGAGGATTAACCTTAGTATTAAATTTATTTAAATTTCGATATACTGTGACTTATGTTGCTGACCATACATTACATATTGATACTCACAAGTGACAAGCATCAATATCGCAGTAGCTGTGATATTCCCTGGACTTCTCTTCCAGCAGCCAACCACTCCAGTCCAGAACGCGATAAAGAGGGAAAAGAATCCAACCATGAACAGAGCCACTGTCGATCGCGCCATGTGGAGCCTGAAATTCACGATATCTTATTAGCATTTGTTTCAAATCAGTCCGTAAAATGAAATTGTACATATAGAAATGAAGGTTGTAAGAGCGCTTTCGATGTCGAATTCTGAATAAAGGTCAAAAGGTTAAATAAAACTTCATGGGCGGTCCTGAAACCAGAGTTGACCCGATACGCCGAATGCCGATGCACTCTAACAATATTTATAATATTTCCACCGCATATTACGTAAATTGCAATATAAAATTAGTAATCTAGCCGTTATTGTAAGTCAAATTAAACAAACAATAACTTGTAGATGAAATAACCAATAATTTTTAGATAAAGATTTCATACTTTTAATAAATGATCATAACAAAAAGCCATACGTCCGCGTCGATACATAATAAAAAAAACATATACAATTGTCTTAAGCGTTACAGGTTTTCTGCGTCTAATGAAAATGTTTCTTGAGGTTCGTACTAACCTGTTCATGGCGTCATCCGAGAGTCCTCGCGTCTCGTTGTTTTCGTCGGGTATGAAGTAGTCCACATTGCTGCAGTGCGTCTCAACTGGCGACAAGTAGATCTCAACTGAAAAGAATATACAATAATATTATTTACAGAATCATTATATATTTTAAAATAGCATCAGGCCAAACAAAAAATCCTTATGACTAGGAATAATTGGGACAATTTGACGGGCTCGTTGGCGCGTTCGGTAGAACACCTGCCGTGCGCATCAATGGGTCGTGGGTTCGAATTCCAACGGGACGACATGTATATAATTTTCTGTAAGCATGTTTTCCCCATGTCTTGTAACTTCGGGCATTAATCGGGTGGGAGGAATATCAAGGTTCTGACCGGGTAACGAACCACCGTTCATAAGTGGAAAAACCATGAAGTGCACATTGCGCGTTTCGGTTTCAGTCTATGGATTTCCGAATGCTCGAAATAAAAAGTAGGTCGACAGCGCATCACTGACTGATGTTCTGTGGCTGAGGTATCACCTACATCAAGTGAACCTCATACTTGTCTTGACTAACATAATAAAATAAAATAAAAACATTAGAATTTCTTTGAGCTAAAATAAAACGCGCCACACCATATAGTATAGTGCAATTTTGCCTATCTATTTATCGAATTTAAGAGCTGCGCTCATTGAAATGTCATAGTGATCCTGTATGTTGAGTTAAATCAGATTGCATGTCGTAACAATTTTAGGCGATTAATCAAATACACATTAGCATACTCATAACCTTGCAACACAAACATAATTCTTTGTCTCTTATTGTTAGTGTTGCAAGTAGGATAATTGTGGAACGATAAATATTTACGTCTTGGTCAGCATAACTTTTTTTGTATGTAAGATATTTAACAACAAGCGTAAGTTTCACTTGGTGGTAGGGACACCTCAGTCATAAGACATCACAAACTGATGTGTTATCTACCTATTTTAGCGGCCTTTCGTAGTTCGTATTCTTCCCACATATTTTATTCCAGAAGAGACATATCCATCTCGATGGAATTCGAACCTCCGACTTCTATGATTTTCGAATCTACACGTGCTTATACATAAATTAACAACCTATATATACTCGTATATAGATATTATAAGGGTTATGATAATGGTATAAGTTAAAAGATGATACAATGTTGCAGAAGCTGACCATTCATTGTAATAATATTGATTTTGTATTTACAAATGCCACTTTAATGAGTCACGTTGCTTACGAATTGTATCCGTCTGACGCAGAACTATTTAGGTTGCATATCCTAAATATTTAATTTTAATCTGTGGTCAAAATAATAATAAATTTGTATCATAGATTCTATAAAATCAAGTCGAGACTTGACTTTTTAATATTATTTTGTTATAATATTTTTTCCAAAAAAAATTAATATACCTATTATTCTTAATCTAACACTTAGTACTATTGCAGAAAACGGACGTATTACATCCGTGCTGCTTAATTTTTTTTAAATGTTTAGTAACAAGTTAATTAGCTATAAAAATACTAAGTGCTCTTGCAAAATCGTCTAGTTAGAATCGAATACAGCGGGGTTAGAACGCAAGACGCAAAACGATTCGACTGATCGTCTCGCTTCATTGTGATTGGTGTAGAGATCATTGTGATTGGTGTAGAGACTCTCTAGAGACTCTCTACACCAATCACAATGAAGCGAGACGATCAGTCGAATCGTTTTGCGACTTGCGTTCTAACCCCCCAGAGCTGTCCAAATCAAGGCCCGCCCGGTTTTATGCGGCCCGCAAAATCTTTTTGGTTATTTTTTATTTTTGTATTGTTTAAATAAGGAAAGCGTTTACATTTTTTATTAGATTTTTTGTAAATAGGGAATAAAAGGAAAGATTTGTATTTTTGAATTTTTGTATTTTTGTATGTTATGAATAAACTCAAAAACTACTGGACCGATTTTAAAAATGATTTCACTAATAGAAAGCTACATTATCAGGCTATATTTTTTATATGTATAGTACATCTACATTGCACCCGTGTGAAGCCGGGGCGCGTTGCTAGTTGTAAATATTTTGATATACATAAATTATCTATTTGGCCATTTGTATTTTATATTTCCCTTCTTGTTTGGACAGCCCTGATCTATATTACTGTACTGAAAAGATTGCTCCATGTATTAAATACGTCATTGTAAAGATAAGTGATAAAAGTTGAGTATAATTGACCAGTTGAACGAGTGTTAATGTGTCATGAGTGACGCCATACAGCCGAAAGGACACAAGGCTAGCTACAATTAGCTGTCGATTGCAAATGAATACAATGGCTTATGAGCACAGTTCTGTATGTACGCTGTAGAAGATGGCTCTGAGGCCCGGTAAGTAGGCCCCAAATCCAATGCGTGTCCCCTAGGTATAGCAAGGATACAGCCACATACTTATAATGATATAGATGGAACAACCGTGAAGTGCATATTGTACGTTTCGGTTTCAGTCTTTGGTCCTCCAAATGTTCGAAGTAAAATATATGAAAAAAACTGTAAGAATCAGGCAGGGTACCTACCTACCTACCTACTTGCTTGTAAAGAGAGTCTCGCTAATGAAAGTTGAATCTGATTTTCTTTTTTAAATATCGATGTCGACCCCAAAATTTAAAAAAACTGGAATAACATAATTTACTTTAAAATAAATTTATTTAAAACAACATTCGTTAATATACGTATTATAAAGAGGAAATATTTGTTTGTTTGTTACGATTTAACTAAAAACTACTAGATTTTGAAAAGTTCGCCAATAGAAAGCTACATTAGTAGCGAGAGGCTATGTAAAATACATCTACATTGCACCCGTGCGTAGTAATTAATATACCAGTAATTAAACTATTATTTCGCTTAATAGAACCCGTTTAAAAATAAATACAACCATACAACATGTAAATCCAACCATATTATATATAAGTTATATTATATTACTTTCTTTTCCTTTTGAATATCTTTATAACAACCGATCGAATAAACCGTGATGGGGCCCTACATAAGGGCATGTAAATTGAAATCCAGACGGCTCTGCTTTAAGATATAAGAAGATATACGACAAGCATTGTTCCGCCCACTTAGAAAGGAATGCAAGACTAAAGTAGCACTCAGTGTATAGCTCGTACTTAAGTACAAGAAGTGAATACCCATTGACATCAAAATGATATCACATTTGTATAACCTGTTACCTTTACAATGGACAATGCATTTTTAAATTGATGAACCAGCTAACATGAATTCATCCTTGTACTCAGCCTAATTGAAAAATGTAAAGTATGGACTAGTTACTTTAACATTCTTTCATTTACATAAAAATCTATTAACTAACTAAAATATAGTGTTTGTAGAGTAATGTTTTTTGTCATTCCAACAAGATCTGTATGAGGACTCCTCATTGAGGAGTCGGGAAGTGTTTTTATTAATAAAAAATTGTGCAGTACTGTGTTAATAATATCTTAGGGAGCAATGTCCGACGAGCAACGAAATCAGTAAAACAATTGACTATCAACATCTAAATCAATTTGAATTAAATGTTGACTATTGATTCGATATTATAAGAAATTAAGAAAAAAGAATATAAGAAATTCGTATTTAAGAAATTCAATTTAGAATAGGATGTGGCGATAAATTATAGAGGTGCACGGCCGCAAAACCGCAACAAAACTATGTACGGTCAACAAAACCTTTTCAGAATTTTAATTTTCGAATATAAAAGTTTTTTTTAATAATACTAAATTAGAATAATTTAATCGATAATATTCAGTGGTTCCACCAAGCACCAGAAGTTCAGTGTTCGAATTCCTGGGAAAAGAGATCGTAGAAGACTAATGTGCCTTGACAAGGCCGTAGCTACCGTAACAGCCGTATCAAAGATACGAGGCTACAGGGGCCCCAAACTCGTGTAAGCGAAAATGTTCCTTCCATTAAGGTACTTGACTGCAAGTGGTGGCCCCACCAAATTTTGATACAGGGCCCATCAAAGGTAAGCTACGCCCCTGTGCCGTTAATAAAAAATAGTAAAACTGGCTGTGTCTACTCCACCAGGAAACTTTCATTAAAATATACTCTACTTTTCAATAATTCGTTAGAAACTTGTCAATGAAGACTCATTCATAAATGCATACAAAGTTTAACCTACTTGTGTTGCTGACTGTACCTACAGAATAAAGTTAGCAAACGCAAACAGCGTTTGACTACATTCTAATCGCATACAATCACGTCTTAAACCTCGCCCAAATATGATAAGTAGGTACGTATATAGGTGACCCGGTCCGCGACATTTCAAACGAAACCACGAGCGTTCGGAGAAAGTTGCATATTGGATGCGTCCTTGTTGAATCGCGCTAAGACTCCAACACAGGTGTCGTAAGTTGTAACCGTTAATCACTTGTTCAATTGTATTAGTTTATTTTCTGGGCTAGAATTAGCCTAGTTTGTTCGACATACCTAAGAGTATGATAATCCAGTTAGCATACTGCAAAGGCCGAAAGAAATAATCTAATCCAACAGTGTCCTTATTTACCTCTTTCTATATCTTTTGATACTAATGTAAATTTATAGATTTTTTAAAAAAAATAACGCTTTAATATTAGTAGAATATTGTACGAACTATCTTAAACTATACTAAAAATATTCTAAAAACGATAAAAACAAGTATTTAGGTTGTTTTACCAGTTTTTATGACGTAAATGCAATGAAGTGGCGCAAAAATACAACAAATTCAATGATTTCAACATGTGTAATTTCATTTATACTATATCGGGAGTCTGGTTTTATTTATTTGGTGTAAATAAAGTTTTTTTTTTAATTTCATTTTTTATTAAAATCCATGACCAAAGATTCTAGTTCTTCCGTCGGCCTCGTGCGTTATTTTTGCGGGACTGCTATTAAAAAATAGTTTTTAAGTTTATTTATATGAAATCTGCCACGTGACGAATACAAGAACCAAGATATCGGGATTTCAAATTTAAATCCCCTTTATATACTCTTGTTTAAATTGTGCCGAATTTATGTATGTTTCTAATTACGAAGCAACACCAGCGCGATTAGAGAAAATCAAATGTTGAAATTCTTGTTTCGTTGCATTTTTAAATATAGAGAATCTCTTTATTTTTAAGCACGCTCTGCTTTCTAATAATCCGGCACCCTCTGATAGTGCCGCATTAGTGAGATACTACTGTATTTATTTTAGCAAAAACTTAAATCAATAAGTTCAAACAAATAAACGCCTGTTGGTAAAAATTATACCGTACGCTAAAATTTAATATCGACGTAACAATCGTTTGTAGGATTGTAGGTTAAACTAAACAAAAACGTGGTATTCAAACATTGACCTTCATTATTATACGTGAAATATTGAACTTAGATCTTCACACTTCGTTAACTTCTCAAGAATATATAAAAATTATATTTATATACATACTAACTTACTACAAAATTGATTATAAAAATATAAGTTATAACCTCGAGGAAGATCACATCATATTGCTTTTATTATTAGAACATTTAGGTACAGCAAATTATTAAATGCACATTGTTTTTAATTATAAATTAATGTAATTTATTGGGAGATTCTTATTAAAATTAAAGGACGCATCAATGTTTTCAAAATTCTTAGTTGACCCAGTCAATGACAAAGGCGATTATTATACTTGTTTGTAATTCTATAGAGCTGTCATTTATGTCTTTAGAAGGTAAGGTGGCCATGATACAGTATTGTATCTATTGCTCAAACACCTATTGTAAGTAGGTATATTATTTTCCTAACGTTACACATGACTGCTTAGAAAATAACGGAGGACTCAAGCAATATCTAATGGCTACATATTTACTACAACACTCGTAACAGCAATTCACTTAAAGAAAATGACAGGAAAGAAAATGCAAGATGGCCGACTTGTCTAACTTTTTACCGCCAATTAGCTGTGTTGCCACTTTCACTACTTTCCGATATTTTAAAAGGTCATAACAAGTAATTGCACATATTTGGTACGCTGTGTGCGTAATAGAAATACTATGTATGGTAAAGAATGCTTAACGTGATTCGGCGTATTTTCCTGTAAAATACTGCATTTTTCTTAAGAAAAAAGACGAAAACATTGTGCATAGGTACAGATATTCTACGTATTGGATATCCCACTTCATCATCACTGACTGTACACCCATTTTGGGCCCTAACTCCTGGTTTGTACTTGATTTTACAATTTTTCAGATCAAACAATTGAAAGATATAATAATAATAAAAAACTTTATTGTACACAATAAAAAAAAGAACAAAGAAATACAAATAACTTACATACTAACACAAAATTTTGGATGTACAAGGGGCGAACTTATCGCCTGGTGGCGATTTCTACCAAATAACCCAGATATTGAAAAGTAACAAGTTATAGAACGGATAGGGTTTATTTAAAATATAAGTAGAAAAGAGTACAATGAAGACCAAATACATACACATTCAAAAAAAATAAAATATATACTCCATCTTAAAAAACCTAGGTATGTATTTTATTAATTCGATGAGGGAAGTTCTTTGATTGAATACATTGCACCCTCAATCAAGTAAAGGCTATTTCAAAAATATCAACTTTTGTGTTTAAAGATCGTTGCATCCGATGTTATTGCTTATTCTATTCTATTACTATTATTCATAACATCATAATTTTATATTCGCTCTATTATCGCCTTTTTTCTCTTTCTAAAGCCAAGAGGTAGAACAGTTGACATTGAGCCCATCTAACACAAAAACTCAATATTTCGAGTTTTGCTGACTGTACTGGGACTAACCCACAAATGTGTTAATTATTCTCGGTAACAGTTAACAAGACTATTTTTTTATGCAAACACTTTTATGTAAGCGATATATGTTAATGAAAACAAGAGTATTAAGCTATTTGGGTCAAAAACGATAAGTTTAATTTATTATTTCTAATGAGTTGGTATCGATAATAATAATAATATAGGATGTCGTTAATATTCAACAATTAATTAAACAGCTCCCAATATATTTTATAAACGTGTTAGATAAAAAAATAACTAGTATAGATAATAGAGTAGATCTATTAACATTTAGTTAATTCTATCGCATTAAATACAAGACAAGTATCGACGGGGAGTTGGATGGACCTTATTTACGTTTAGATAGGTCACTTCATTCATACGGCTGGGAATATAGAAATTACAACCGGATAACGAAGCACCGTTTATAGATGGAAAAGCCGTGGAGTGTGTTCTTTAGTTTAGTATCTCGTAAGCTCGCTTTTATATAGCTCGAAATAAAAAATTATTTTTCAGTCGGTGCCACCCAACCGATGCCGCTCCGTACCGTTCGAAAAGTTGCAAAAGCAGGATTAAACAGTCCTGCTTTGCTGGCACCGACTCCAAAAATAAGTGTTAATAAATAATGCTTTGAAGTAATTAAAATATTATTTTTTACTTTTTAGTTATAGTTTTGAAGTCGGTTTTTGTTTTTTGCTTAAAAATAATTTTTATTCAAAATTTTTGTAGGAAGTGTATTTTTTAAGTTCATTAATCCTTACATAATAATTTAGTAGACCTACCACTAAACGTGCTGCTCAAATGAGACAGCGCCGTGAAAGGAACTTTAAACCATAATATCATCCACGTATAAGATTTTTTTTGTTATTGTTGATTTTCTAAAAAAGCACCAAACCAATTTCGATAAAAATTATATGGGACCACCTCTGAAATATCCCCTACCAAACAAAAAAATAAACATCCAAATCCATCCATAACTTGCGGAGTTATCGCGTAACAAACATACAAAAAAAAAAAAAACAACATACAGACGAATTGAGAACGTCCTCCTTTTTTGAAGTCGGTTAAAAATTATCATTAATAACTTGAAAGTAGATCATTATTAATGATAATTTTTATTATTTTATTTGATAGTAATAGTTCATCATAGAATCAATTTGTTGTACCCTAAGATCAAGTGAGCTTCACTCTCGTCTATTTATACTGATATTATAAAGAGGAAAGTTTTATTTGTTTGTTTGTTTTCAACTCGATCTACATTATCAGCGAGTAACATTGGCATTTTTAGTACATTTACATTGTACCCGTGCGAAACCGGGGCGGATAGCTAGTGTCAAATAAAATATTTCTATTCTAATACAAAGTAGGTCCACATCGTGTGCCAAGATGTTCTTCGTCTCAGTGCAGGAAACCTATTGTTTTCGTTTTCGCATAGACAATGTACTGTGCCTTTCTTTAAGATTCTATACTCTATCTCAGATAACAGATCTAAATAGTTAAGCTATACGCAATTAATCTCGTTTGACTGCAACTTTCACGAATTTAAAGATATATTTTCTACTCACAAAGCACAAAGCTCGAATTGTTTCTCCTTCTAAAACATTAAGAACAACTTACCTTTTTCAATATTAGGGGTAAGGATGCTTTTGTATAATATATTAGTACTGTTTTCGGGCAGTGGTTAGCACTTACCATCAGGTAAGCCACTTGTTCGTTTGTTCCTTAATTCACATATAAAAAAGATAGATATATGTGATATATTGGCAATATTCTTGAGATACATCATTTTTTCTCAACAGACATTTTCAGACTTCATTGACAAATATTATTATCAGTGAAACTAATCACGCCCCGCACGGGTGCAATGTAAATGTACTGCCTACTTATACCAAAAATAAAAGAATGTTTAAAATGGGTCGAGTAGTTTTTGAGTAAAATCATAACAAACAAACAAATCATTCCTCTTTATAATATTCACACATCCACAAACAAAAATCATCACACATTTTAATTATATTAGGTACTACATAGTGTATCAGAGGAAACTTATAGATGCCAGGTAAGTACCATTGCACCAACTAATCCTTAAATAGTCTCCAAGTCAATATTTGGTTATCACGATTTATTAAAATACTTGTGGCTAATATGGTAAGGGAAAATGTCATGATAATACGCCGCGTTCTATTATTCGCACATACGCTTTATGACAGTTTTTAGTTTCTTCAGTGGGGTGTTTTAAGGCTTATGAAGATAGAAGGGATTATTATCCTAATTTAATCAGCTCCTTAAAGTTTGACTACTGTTGATAATATAAGTAGTTAAATTAATTTTGACATATTTTGACGAGAATAAAGTTAATAATGCGTTATGTAAACAACAAAGAGAATTCCTACGTAATGAAACCATTCTATAGTACTCGGCTGAGATAAAATACACAATGAACACCTGCGAATGCTAAATATTTTGTAATTATTGCAGCAAATAAAATAAAGTTATATACCATATATGTATATATGAAAGTATAAAAGTACGAATCAGCTATATTATGTCTCAATAACAACAACATGTATACAACAAAGAAGTATTCATGTAAAGACTATGCTTATTAGTAGTGATGGGCCGAACATCGGTTTCACCGAATACGAACATTCGGTACATTTGATTCCGTTCCGTCGCACGAATGCAGGTCTAAACTAAAATTGAAGATGTGAATTGTGATTTTTTAGGAATAATCTTCCTATTTTATTATTTTACATACTTAAGTAATTAATGACATTTTGAATTATCTTAAATAATTATATGAGATGTCATATGTGTCTTATATCTCAGTAGACTATAATTAAGTTCCTAACTCTTAATGTGTAGATTAAGTGATTGATCTCTTAAATTACAACCTGAAAAGTACACTCAAATCATGATAATACACAGGTCAATAACAGTAAAAACTTTGAGTATCACTTTGCCGAATATTAGGTGATTCAGCCGAATATTCGGCCGAATATGAATATTCGGTAAAGCTGCCGAATATGCCGAATACCGAATATAAAACGAATATTCGGCCCATCTCTACTTATTAGGTAAAAGGCACTACACATTTTTCTTGTGACAATATTACGAATGTATTATTATTAATAACTAGATTTTATATATCTTTAAAATTACTTATATACCAGCCCGCCTAGCATGACCGCCACGAGATATGTCGCGGACGAGAGAAGACAAACTAAAATGTAAGATATCTCAATATATTACATATTTTTTCGCGGTTGTCATGCTAGGCCGGCAAATCAACGCAATTTATTAAGTATATTATTTATCCCGAATACCGAGTGCTTTACTTCAAGTGTGGTCACGGGCAGACTAATAAAGCTGGCTTAATAATTATAATTAGTGAGTTGCTACAATTACGCCATCTATTTCTACGGTAGTTTTCTAGTTAATACTGTATTTTTATACATTAATTAAAGTTGGTTAATGACCGCCTCCATAGCTCAATTATAATCGTGATGCGTTAAGGATCGACGGTCCTGAGTTCGAATCCCAGTGAAAAAAAGATTTAAAAAAAATTTTATGGTCGGGCAGGACACTAAAGGCTGACCACATACTTGCCTTAATTAATTAAATGAATAATAATAAAATGAATAAAAAACGAATTAATAAGGTTTATTTCACTTAAATGTTTATCATTTGTTCCGAAATCATAGTAATGAATTCGATTGAAGCGAATAAGCATACAAAATTATGAATTCAATTAATCTCAAGGCTATTTTATTATTATGTTCCATTTATAACCTGCAAATTATCCATGATAATAATCACTTAAGGCGGGTGATGTCAGTGTAATTGTTTGTTTGCCATAGATACAGCTCAACATGATAACACTATATTAATTATAGCTTAAGGATAAGTACAAGGACAAAACTCCATAAATCCATCTGTTTTATAAATGGAGGCAATAAATACTAGAATAATCAAACCATTACCAAAATGTATATTATGTTTGTGTTTTAAAATAGAAATATCATAAATAGTACCAACTTATCTCTTATTGTCATGAACGATCTATATTCAGTAAGCTCGAAGTAAAAAGTAGGTCGACAGCGCATCATTGACTGATGTTCTACGGCTGAGGTATCCCAGCCATCAAGTGAACCTCATGCTCGTCTCTCGATATCTTACATATAAAAATCATACTTTGGCTGTTAGACCAAAAATTGTCTATTAACTAGGTAATTCAATATCAGTAAAAAATATACAAAATAGTTGAAGATCTAGATAGAATAGGTAATACAGGCTACATGTTATATATAGACAAATCTCTAAATTAAAAAAAAAAATGTTTTATTTAGAAATTTAGCATCGAAAACCTCATATTGGTAGATTGAAGAAATCAAAGTAAACAAGTTTTCCTTAGATTTTTTTTTTAATTGTTTAACCTTTACCTACTGTACTTTGTACAAACATAATGTTATTAAATATTTAATAAAAAAAATAAACTTATTTGGAAAATAATTTGAGGCCAGGGGGCCTCCACACCTTTGTTGCCCCAGGGCCAAACCTCTAATATATAATCCGGCCCTAGAACTAAATTAGAAAAAATCTAGTCATAGGAAGCAATTGTTTCGCAAGTTGGCCTCGGCGTATCTAAGTCCATATTGTGTTGTAACTTGTAACTGTATCTTAAAGATGTAGGAATTAAGCTTTATTTATGTTAGATATATTAGATATTCACGTATATAAACACTATGTAAAGTGAACGTTTAAAACTGGTGCATTTTCATGACCTACTACAATGAACAACAACTGTGCTATAACTTGCCAAAAACTATTTTTTTATGTTTGATGTCGACAGACGAGTATGAGGCTCACTTGATGGTAGGTGATACCTCAGCCACAGAACATCAGTCAATGATGCGCTGTCGACCTACTTAAATCTTCTGAGTACCAATTGCATCAATATTAAACCCAGTTCGTCAACGTAAGAGTGCGTGTCACATGGCACAGCAAACAAGTCTAAAATGTTTTTAATTTCAAAATTAACCACAACGATACAGTATTTTAAGTATTAAACGAAAGTCATACGAAGCGAAATTAGAAATTTCAATATTCCCTTAAGTTCACTGCATTTTTCAAATCGTAACATAGTGAAGTGTCTTTGGGCGCATCTGGTTTTCATCAGAATATATTCCACTTATTCCTGTCATGACTATGAAAACCAAAAAACATGCATTTCCATGATAAGGACGTTATGTTACGGCATAATGTTTAACTCGTCACTGACAGAATGGGAAACTTTCAACGATTTTGTTTGTAGGATTTGTATTCATGGAATTTAATGTAAAGTCAATTACTATTAAACGGCGACTGATTCTGTGTTCGCAGCTATTAAAGCCAAGAGAATTTGCACACTTGAATATAGAACTAACTAGAGTACCTATTTGTAACTCAAAAAAAGATCTTAACTAATTAAAGCATATATACGCTCAAGGATACTGAGTCATGAGGCATGGTTATCAGGATCCCGGCACCATTGCCTCCCTGGCGAAGCTCCTTCTATAGGCTGAGGTGCCAGCTCTGGGCTCCAATGATGCACGGATAAATCAAGTAAGTATGACCGACCACGGACCTAAAGTCTCAATTGCTAATGCCAAACTATTACTTATTATTCTTATGTAATCTATATATTTTTTAAATATTAAAAGAACCTAGATCAAAAGAGCATCATTGATTAACATTCAATAACTGAGTTCAATTAGAGTGAAACTTGGTTAAGTGGGACCTGGATAAGTGAGAAACCTCCATAACAGGAACTCATGCTGAGGTCCCAACACTTTGGCACTGAATTACCTCTGATAGTGGGACGAGGTAAGCCTCTATATCTGGGATTTGTTCTTTCGATTTATCATCATAGTTACCTCTATTACTGAGACAGCGAGTTAATTTTATATGCATAAACCTCTGTAACTGAGATAACATTGTTTGTTTACTCATTCTTATTCTACCCACAAATTCCACACGTTCATTGGAAAATGAAGAAGAAGACGATGAAATGAGCGCGGAAGTAAATTTAGTAAAAATTTCTAAACGAGAAGCAGTAAAAGCACTAGAAACTTTGCACAGTTATTTTGAAATGTCATCAATTGGTGACCAAAGCATATTTGATAAAATTTTCTTGATTACAATTGTATGATTTCCTTTAAGTACTAATTTTATTTTTATTACATCTACATACATAACACGTTATTTTATTTAATGATCGCACCTGTATAACTGAAATAACCTGTACCTCTATTAATGGAACCCTCTGTAAATGAGACAGATATTTATTTATACCTGTATATCTTAGACACTGGGTAAGTGGAATACCTCTATAAGTGAAACGACATTGCAGGTCCCTTGATGTCTCACTTAACCAGGTTTCACTGATTTTGACAAGAGATGTCAAAACTAATAGACACTAGTTAAATAGTAAAAATATATCAATTGTACTGAGATATTAATAATAATAATTAGTAGTAGATAATCTATTAATAAATATAGTGCGTTACGTACACTTTCATAAGAAAGCTTGATCTAGATATCGATTGCAAGTCGCAACTTACATAAGAAATTGACAAGTCTTCGTAATTATGTGAATGTAGCGAACGATAATTATAGCTATGTATTATTTCAATAATGCGGAAATATTTGAACTTTTAAATGATTTGTTTAATAATCGACCCTTTCTCTATATTTCTCGTTGTGGTTAATTGCAAAAAACAAATAATAAAGTTACCAAAATATGAATGACTCCACCCCGCCTTCGCTAATAAAATAATAAGATACACTATAAAATGCCAATGTTATTCCCTGATCGGGAGTTTTCGCTCGTTGGCGCGTTCGGTAGAACACCTGCCGTGCGCATCGATGGGTCGTGGGTTCGAATCCCACCGGGAGCACATGCTTATAATTTTCTGTAAGCATGTTTTCCCTACGTCTGGTAACTTCGGGCATTGATCGGGTGGGAGGAATATCTAAATTCCGACCGGTTAACGAACCACCGTTCATAGATGGAAAAGCCGTGAAGTGCATATTGCGCGTTTCGGTTTCAGTCTATGGATTTCCGAATGCTCGAAGTAAAAATTGGGTCGACAGCGCATCATTGACTGATGTTCTGTGGCTGGGGTGTCACCTACCATCAAGTCAACCTCATGCTCGTCTGTCGATACCTGACATAAAAAAAATAATCATGTAGCTTTCTATTGGTGAAATAATGTTTAAAATCGGTCGACTAGTTTTTGAGTTAAATCGTAACAAACAAACAAACCTTTCCTCTTTATAATATTAATATAGAGGTCTGTTCTGAAGTACGTTACAGTTAGGTAAGTAATATTACAAAAAAATATATTTAGAATTAATTATGATAGTTAACAGCGTGTTCACTATATAGAAAACTAATCATGAATAACTTAAGTTTCCCTGCCTCGAACTAATTCATGTTATTACAAAACATTTTAACGTGTAAGGTGCCATATTCAGCACAATACAGTGCAACCTTAATATAACGTACCTCAATATAACGACTTCCTCGATTTAACAAATTCTTCGTAATCCCCTTGAATTGTCCATAAGAGTCAATATAAAATATACCTTTACATTGCGAACATTATTTGCGTACATCCTCTTAATAACGAATTTTCAACTATCAAGAAAAAGTATTCATACCTCTAATTAACGAATTTTGCCAACCCAAAACCTTTATATAAAGTTTCCACCAATAATATAACTCTTAATCTTATAATGTGATTCATGTCTCGACATGTTTCGACACGCTTTTGTTTGTAAAGTAATCATTGTTGTTTTGATGGAAAGTAATGTAAACCTCTGCTCGTCACTATTGTTAAAACTATTCTTTTACCTCTTTATAACGAATTTTAGACCAATCGCACCTCAACATAACAAACCTCAGTTCAACGAATTACTTGATATTACGAATATTTTCTTGTTCCCCTCCGATTTGTTATATCGAGGTTGCACTGTATAAGGTTTTACATTAATCCAGTAAGCTTACTAAAAGGCTAGCTGTTCAATAAAGAAAATGCGATTAATTTCTTACGTATTCTTAAAAAAAGATTATTCGTAGAAGAAACTTAACATTATTCCACTGATAGAAAGTTTGACTAATGAAGAATGAATGCGGTCTTATCGGGAAGAACATATAAGGAATCAAACTACTCTTGCTTTGAACACTTCATGATTATATAAATTCTAGCAACACGTCCTATACGTTCACTTGATGGTAGGTATCTTAGCCACAGAACATCAGTCAATGATGCGCTATTAACCAATTTGTACTTCGAGCATTCGATAATTCATAGACTGAGACAACTGACAAGAATTGAGAAAGGTATGTTGAGGTGGTTTGGGCGTGTAGAAATGATGGATGAAAGTAGGGAAACGAAAAAGATTTATGAAACTGGTGTGAGTGGTAGAGTCGGGAGTGGTCGACCTAGGCGCACCTACCTAGGCGCAGATCGGGGACGTTCTTCAAAAGGGCCAGGTCAAAAGTACTCGTAATCGACGAGTGTATGAAAGCATTGATGAAAGTGGAAGAAGCGAAAGTGGTATGTAAGGATCGGAGCATATGGAATTTTGTGATCTCTGCCTACCGTGAGACTGAAACGCGCAATGTTCCCTTCACGGTTATATCATAAATGAACGGTGCTTCGTTACCCGGTAGGGATACTTCATTCCTCCCACCCGTTTAGTGCTCAAAGTGACATGACATGCTTAAGAAAATTATAAACATCCGACGGGATTCAAAGGCATGGTAAGTTCTACCAAACGTGCAAACGAGCCCGTTAAAAGTTACCGGTTATTGCCGAGATGTCAATAAAACAATATATTTAAAAGTTACAACTATTCTAAATTGTAAGGAGAAAATTACAATCTAATTGCAATTTCAGTCGGCCAACTGCACAGGTACCGTTGCAGAGCCTTATCGAGTGGTGAATGATCCATCTCTGTCAAGAACAACGGGGATGGAGCGTCAACTCCGGTACACGGTATATTTTAACATCAGTTTGCTGTCTATTAGAATGGCATGATGTCCTTAATTGATCTAGCATGATTCGATCAGCTATTAAGACAAGGGTACAGTTATGAACACAAATAGAAAATGTTCTTAGCCACTTTACTATAAAGTACCTAGTTACCTTGTAACCTTTCTCTCAAATAAGCTGTTGACTTGTTGATTTTTTTCGTCAGATATCGCTAGACGAGCTTAATACTTCTGGCCCCTAGAATATGAGCATTCGGAAATCTTTTGTCTGAAACCGAAACCGAATGTATAATAGTATGTTAAGAGGTCGGAATTTCGATATTCCTCTAATTCATTTAATGAATCGGAACGCAAAACGTCAGAAACGAGCCCAAGTTGAAGCGATAAATTCGAAATTACGAACGGATCATTACGCTAATTTCATTGATAAATTGCTTTTTCGATAAGTTATTAACACAACTATCGGTACCTTGAAAAAAGCAGTAGCAACGTCTAGCTTTTCGTTCACCTAAGATATAACCCTAAGTAAATATATGCGCTTATAATTGCTCCAGCGCATTTAAAAGCAAATGCAAATATCTAAGCGCTTTCCAGTTGCTTTCAAATCTGAATGGAAACGAGATAAGGTATCCACATAAGCGCATCTCTGCCTCAAACGTCGTGGAGAACCGGTCGGCTCGGTGGCACGGATTTCACCTTGTATACGATATTAAAACGTGGATTCCTCAGTATTGAGAAAGTATTCGAGAGGTCTTAATCGACATTTGCGATTATATCGGGTTTGTCATCAATCTTAGTTATCTCAATTGTGATTCTTGGTCATAATGGATTTAGATATTTATTATATTAGATAAAATAGGTACCGTCGTATTATCACAAAAAAAAGAACTATATGTATAGAAAAATGAAACTAAAAATGTGTCATTCAAGCAACCGCATAGTATTTAGAATTTACGTATAACATTAAAAGCCATTTTTAAAAGAAAGCAAAGAAGGAGGCTTCCAGGAATAGATAAAAAAATGGGAATGATGAACTATTGATATGCGTTTCACCTTCAGATTTCTAAATATTCAATGCTTAAAACACTTTTTGATGATTATGGCCGAGGTAATATCAATTGACAGTCAAGTTAAGTGTCACACTTGTCTGGTAATAGTAGATATTATGTGACATCATAATGATGTCGTGTTTATTAAAATATCATATCAACATTCATTAAAAATAAAGAAAACATAATACTTGCGCTACAATTATTAGACCTTGAACAATAAAGTGAAACGTCGTTTTTAACAAGTTAACTTTTATATATTTGATGGAAAATCTTATTAAATAGGTTTGCATGTTAATCCCGATACAATCGCCTTCGTAATTCACACGTTTTCATTGCTATCTGATTGCATGACTCTGGCGAATTACTGCAAGCTTGTTAGGTCTGTTGCTTAATGTGTCGCTGAGACAAAATATCGAGGTCAATTCGTCTATTAGTTTGTTTTGATTAACTGATACTATATACCAAATATAGGCTTAACTGATTCTGTTCAATCAAGGAACTTCAATTACTTTGTAGTACACAGTTTGCTATACTGCAATATTTAAAGCGTCGAACCTTTTAGGAATCCTAATACTTAAAAGCAAGGATTCTATGTGTATCGTCTACTCAGTTTATTTATTGTTCCAAATCAATAGAAATACTCGTGCAAACATTTCAAAATTCTTAAAAAAGACGTCACTAGGATATAGTTAATATTATGTTCTATTGGCGTTTTTAAGAAATAATCCATTCGAATTTTAATAAATAAAAGGAATATTGTGTTTCTTTGTTTGTCCTGAACCTCCTGAACCTATTTTATAAAAATCTTCGGAATCTAACACTATTTAAAAGTTGAGTTTCCCTAAACATAATCTTCTTTAAAAAATATAACTACATGTCTTAAATATTTATATATTAGATATATTTGTACCACAATAGAATGCATCAATACAATATACGACTAAATACAGTAGAATTACACTAATTAAAAACTAGAGGGTGGCGGATTATTGAATGTTCGATTGTGATATTATAAAGAGGAATGATTTGTATTTTTCTATGTTCTACTCAAATAACCTAGACCGATTTACAAAAATATTTCACCAATAGAAAGCTACATTATCAGCGAGTAACATAGTCTTTTTTATAGTGTAAAGTACATCTACATTGCACCCGTGCGAAGCCGGGGCGTTTTGCTAGTCTTTTATATAGAAGCCACTAATACCTCTATAGGTTTTTGCGCTTGAGTAACACCACGCAGGTCGCTCTGGCTTATAAAAAGTCTGTGGTAGTCTCTTGAAGGTGAATAAAAACTTACAAAAACAAAACTTGAATATATCATTGGGTACGACCACGAGTACTTCCTCACCCACACAATCATAATTCCTAATAAACAATGTCTTGAACCTTAGATAATGACTACCGTTGTATTGTTAAATTAAATATTAACAACAAAATAGGCGTACAGGTCAAGGTTATAACCTCCACAAACGGTAGGCGATGGTGTTTAGTGCTTACTATTACAAATATTCAATGCCTTGTAATATAATTTCTTATTATGTCATGATTTAGGTTTTTGTTTATTCATATTACAAGCAATATGGCCTAATATTATAAGTAGCTTGGGCATATTACTGTTGCAAATTACCCATAAACGGTAAAATTTGAAAGATAAAATAAATGCGGCCCAATTGAATCCGTGTGAACGCTGCTTTAGGATCAAATGGGGTTCAAGCTGTGTACCTATTTATGGATAATTCGATCGTCGTAGTATTTTCGTCTTTATAATCCAATAGTAACTAAAAAAAACATCAAAATAAAGAAACATTCGATAATGTGGTATATAAGTTATTATGTAGAACCTATTTCTATATTTGATGCGCTAGTTGCAAATAATAGAAATAATTAGAAATACCATTCTATTCGAGATTGAGTATATAATATGTACCCTTAGGTAATCAGGGGTAAGATTCGAGGGGCGAGTGGGTAGACTTTGGTGGTGAGATTCGGCTTAGACCATCATAAGGTAATTGCAGTGTCGGATTTACCAGCAGGCTGAGTAAGTAGGCTTGAACCTAGGGCGGCAGATTTTAGGGGCGGCAAATTTGGGGACCAATTTTATTTTTACGTGTCTTAAATTAGTTAATAGCCTACATCTTGGAAATGTGTAAATCCGCCATTGGATAATTGTAACAATTCCTACGACAGGAATATTTATTACTTCAATCAACGCCAAACGCGATTCTATATTCAGATATCACTCTATCATGATCAATTGAAACATGATCTATCTCCACAGAGCATACATACTGGTCACGTATAGGTGATATTATTATTATTCTGTATGCTTGTAATATTATAATGCTTGGATCTTCACGCGCTGCTAACTGCGCTTATCTCATAGTGAAATTGAATAGTATAACATTCTATTCTTAATGTGACTACGAAATCTCTAATTCTGAACATTTTACACTTGAATTTAAAACACGTAAAGTAGCTTTATCAACGAAGTTCTTATGATACTTTAAATTTTTGAAGACGATAGATCTTGTCAACTCCAATGCGATGCAATAAATAAAAACTAAAATTGTAAACTCTTTTAATAATTAATTTGTAATAATTGCGAAATCCAGCAACATATTTAAAACAGTTTTAATACATTCCGCTATGGTATTGTTTTCAATATGGACAAAAATAAAAAATCATTATGATATTATTAATCACGGCGTTTCGAGATTTTTTACAGCAATGATCACGATCATACTGAGTGTGTTAAAATCAATGATTATTATGTACATATTAAATTTAGATGCTTCTAGTTTTATTTTATGCTATAATATTTTAAGTTTCTGAGAAGTAGCTCTCTAAATAGTTAAATGTCGTAAATATTCTTATGAATCGTTCTTTAGTAACACATGAAACATAATAATATGTTCACACAGTCGTCCCTGGCCATGGAAAATACTTCCTTAATAATTTTAACATTGCCAATTTAGGATACAGCGCCTATGAAAAACGGCCTAGACCTTCACAGAGTAATAAAGTTATAGATCGTCCCAAATACTTGTATTGAAAAGCGACACCAAACCTGTTAAGGTGGTGGCACACACATTGAATATACGACGTGTAATTATAGCGTACTTTCGAATACAACCTGACTGCTTGACCCAGCGGAAACGCAGGTAACATTGAAGAGGCCTCTTCGAAAGGTCGAATGCCACTTTCATTCTTATTACACGGCGTCATTTTTTTAATTATTTTTTTGTTGGCCTTATTACGTTTACCTTAATATTGTTTTTCTAATCCATGAAATTGTTGTGATGTTATAAATGAATTAATTACTCTATCTGTGGTTTGTAATTGTACTTTTAATCCAGGAAAAACTCTACTATTTTCTTTATAAGTGTAAAAAAATCTTTACATAAGTCCAATGCAAAGCACTATGTTTTTTATTTAATAAATTTACACTAGTAATATTATTTATAAGTAAAACCCCTACAAAAAGTAGTATTTAAACTTACATTAAAATCCAGATTATTTAAGACGCAAATGTATCGGGAATGGCTTATAATTTTGTTTTACATCTGTAAGACATATTGGTCAATTATTTAAGAAAAATAATATGTATTTCAATAATTAATGACATATGAGTTGTTAGTTGTTAGCTCTAAGATAAAATACAAGAATATGCACTAAAAACAACTCACTGAATACCGCCCGGAGTCTAATTGAGGATTCGAATGCCTACTTGAATGACCAATATATAAGTCAGTATTAAAAAGCGAAAAAATGTGCCTCAAATAGATACAAAACAGTTTATTTGAAATCCCTCCACAAGACACTTAACCCTGACCAATCCGTAATGATCTACAGACACACAATTATTATTACCTCAATGTTCCCACTAATAGACACAAGAAATTCTAATAGTTCAATATAACAGCACATCGTTGATCGTAGTAATCATTGCTTCAAACAGTTCAAGTACCGTATATCATGTTCTAGCAAATACCTACTGAATCACGCTATGTTGTATTGAGACTATATTACTACAAGCTCAGTTTTCGCTCCAATAGTCATTAAATCATTGCCATGAAATGCAATTAAAATAAACACGATTCTTAACAATGCAGCAATCAGTTTCTTATTTTTGCTCCGGCTATTATTTCATTTTATTAGTTTACCTAATGCTGTAATTAGTGAACATAATCTTCGTAAAAATGGTTATAAATTATGTATAACTCTCAACATGCTTATTTGAAAGGTAGTCATTTCATTATACAAAACTATATTTGTGTTGTTTTAAAATCTAAAATGATTATAGTTGTTATTACTTGGCCAATGAGTGCACCATTATTTCAAATTATCCTACTAATCTTAGGCCTTTGTGTTTTGTTGTTGAAATGTAAAGTATATACCTATTTGTTTGTGAGTTTGTAACTCAATTACGATAATACACGTAACTAACACATTCAATGGTAAATGGAATAATTGAGCATGAAAAAAGTGACATCCCTCAAAATGGCCAAACTCTTTTACTTCATAAACGAGCTAAAACACTTTCTAACTATTAAAACAATCTTACATTCAGTCATGATAATTGTGATATCGAGATAAATCACTTAGTTTAAAATTATATAATCGAAATACTTAATATTTCATTGTCCAAACTTAGATTAGGTACATTTTAAGCGATATATTATATTGGACTCTTCAAGCCTTCTCATAGGCAACCATGATTTATCTTAGTAAAATAAAATTAAATAATTAAATAGCGTTTACCAAAAAACTTGTTTTTTATTTTCATTTAATTCTAGATTATATGTAGGTATATCTTACTTTCCACAGGATTGAAGCTACCGTATCAAATTACATCAAATATTTGTACGTCAGTTTTTCATGAGGACAGTTAGTTCCATTATTACTTATGTAGTTGTAAGAATGACTAGCTGACGGAATTATAAAGGTATTTCCTACTTTACAAGAGGAAAATACAGTTATCATTCGTAGAATTCCGTACATATATTACGCAGTTACAATTATTCGTCGTAGTAGAGAAGCTATTAGGGTAGCTGTAGTTTGTGAATTGTCTGTAAGATATTTCAGGAATAAGCACTTTTTTTTTTTATGTTATTATTTTGTATGCTTCTTAGTTTGTTTTTGTAATTAATATTATGATAATGTCTAATGTATATAATATGCTGACCATTGTTTAGCTAAATGAGAAGTCGATTAACGTATTAAAACGCGATGTTCGCATATATTTTTGAACCTGTTGTCATTTTGTTTACATACATTTCTTAGTACGTTACTTTTTAATATACATATATACTTAACTATGTAGAATTAAGTTGTATACGTCTTTCACATTACGTCTTGTACACACTAACATTTTAATAAATCAAGTCAATAATTAATACCCACGTGACCTACGGTCTATTGAACTAATCATTATATTACAGGAAAGTAGGTGATTAGCCTTCTAGGGCCTGATCGACCAAAACAATTTAATTTAATCTTGTTTCACCGGGATTCGAAACCGGAATCTCTAGTGATAAACGCAATGCGCTTACCACTAAACCATGGAGGCGGTTGCATTTTAGTAAAGTTTTCCTAATTCTATCTATCTAGTCGCCTGTACTAAAACTAAACTTTTCTTCTTACATGTACCAAGCTACAAGAAAGTATGAACTCACCAGAAGGAGGTCGCTCTTTGGGATAACAGATTCGGAACAAGCCTCGCGTCCTCGTGTAGAAATAGTACTTGCTGTTCAGGCTCTCAAGGATGGCTTTCGAGTTGATGTCTGCGGTGTTCTCCGTAACGTACGTCTGGAACGAACGAATTTTAACTTTAATTCTTTATCATAAGAGTTCAAACTCGTAAAGCATTTCTTGCAAGATATTATATGAGACAAAAGACGACGAGTTTCTTTGGTGACAGTAATTAAAAGTTCTACACACTCGTCTCATCTACTATGGTCCTAGTTTTTGTTAAGGTTTTGAAATGGATACTAAGATAATACGAGCTGCTACATAAAACAATCTTAAACTTGAGACTTGACTTGACTTTAGTTACTTATTTAAATTTAAATGTTTTGAAATAGATGTTCTATCTTACATACATACATAGTACATATACATCACACCTCTTTCCCATTGGGGTAGGCAGAGATCACGGAATTCCACATACTCCGATCCTTACATACCACTATAAATAAACTAGCGATCCGCCCCGGCTTCGCACGGGTGCAATGTAGATGTGGTACTGTACAAAATAAATCGCGCTGATGATGTAGCTTTCTATTGGTGAAAGAATTTTTAAAATTGGTCGAGTAGTATTTTATGGCAGCTCACGTTACGCACGTTTATAGCTTATATGTAATAATTTATTATTGAGCACTGCGAATCTGTTACAATTGAAAAAATATCATATATTCAAATCGATGCCGGTACGAAGTTCGTCGGTTCAGCTAGCGTCATATAAAAATATTCAGAACCATACTAGTCAACTTAATTATTTGTGCAATTTTTGGCGAAAAGCATGAGTGAAGTGTACGCTTCTTACTCATGTGTAGTTTACTTTACTAAATTCTGGATAGTATCTTACTTTTCTCCAATAAACTGCTTTAAAAATATCAAGGTTCGAACTTCGAACACAAATTAACCAGTTCCGTTTCTACATTCCTACAAGGACCGGTCAAAATTAGGAAAAACGACATTCTTCTTATTGTATACCATAGTTTACCACTCAAATCAATCAGATTTTTAACGTGGTAAAAAATAGGTATGAAAATTATTTTTCGTAAAGCAACACATTAATGAGTAAAATAAAACTTGTTAAACAAGTATTAACTCCAAATGTTTAGTTTTAGTTAAGCACTTTACCTACATTCGCCACTAGTTCGTGATTACGAAATTCTGAAATTACGTTAAAATCCAGTATTCAAGGTTTATTCACGTATATAAAACTATGTAAAGTGAACGTTTAAAACTGGTGCATTTTCATGACCTACAATGAACAACAACTGTGCTATAACTTGCCAAAATCTATTTTTTTATGTTAGATATCGACAGACAAGTATGAGGTTCACTGGATGGTAAGTAGCCCCATCCAGCCACAGAACATCAGTCAATGATGCGCTGTCGACCTACTTTTTACTTCGAGCATTCGAAAATCCATAGACTGTAACCGAAACGCGCAATATGCACTTCACGGTTTTTCCATCTATGAACGGTGGTCGGAATTTCTATATACCAGAGATTACCAGACGTGGTGAAGACATGCTTACAGAAAATTATAAACATGTCTAACTAGTATTTTAATGCTATCGATCAATTCAGTTCAGGCAATAATATTGTTGTCGCATCAAAGAATCTTTGAGCCATTTGTCACTCTATCAAAAATTCAATCCATTCTGTCGATTTTTATCGATGTTGCTCAAAATTTTTATTAATTGTTCCATCAAAAATCTATTTGAAACCAATATGGCCACTATCGAAAAGTCAATTCAGAATCAAAATAATCGAATTATGAGCTTTAATAAAAATAATGGCGTTTCATAACTGCTTTGAGCTATTTAAGATAAAATTCTGTTGTCTCATGATAATTGTAACTTGTTAGTCGGTGCATCCGGCTTCCGCAACGCAATGAAAGACACAGATCATTGACGCTAAAACCTGTTATCAAGTAAGGCCGCACAATTAGCAATTAAGTATGCTCTCATTTAGTTCCTACTTTTTATGTAAAAAGACAATAGCATTTCTCTCGTACAACCGTATTGTTAGTCATGACGGCGACGAGATACGTAACGTTCTTCCTCATGTGAGTAGACTTGCGAGGTAATGTGGATCCAAGTAATGTTTTATAAACACGAGTAATGTTTCAGATATCACACTTAAACATCACTCGGCAGTTGTTAAAATTACATTATAATTATCAAATTAAAATAAGTCAGTTTTCAGATTTCTTTCATTCCTGTGAGTAAAAATATGTACGAGTAGGCATACTTCAAATTAATAAGATTTTCACTAGAATGCTTTTACCCCTGTTTTTTATAGAAGAAATCTCCAAATTTTCGTACGAAGGTTGAGGTAAGGTAAGGTTTAAACAAGTGATAGTTCCGTGAGCATTATTTAAGGCACAACTAAATAAAGGTTGTTAATCACATATATTATTATATATAGACGGGCTATTGGCGGGCTCGTTGGCGCGTTCGGTAGAACACCTGCCGTGCGCACCAATGGGTCGTGGGTTCGAATCCCGCCTGGACGACATTTTTGTAATTTTCATAAAGCATGTCTTCCCCACGTCTGGTATCCTCGAGCATTGATCGGGAGGGAGGAAATATCGAAATTCCGACAGAGGGAAAAACCGTGGAGTGCATAATGCGCGTTTCGGTTTCAGTCTATGGATTTCCGAATGCTCGAAATAAAAAGTAGGTCGACAGCGCATCATTGACTGATGCTCTGTGGCTGAGGAATCACCTACCATCAAGTGAACCTCATGCTCGTCTGTCAATATATTACATAAAAAAATGTGATGTTTATCACATGTAGGCGGACGGTTTGCCCATGCCTAGGAACAGTTCTTCCTCAAGTATATACAAGCTTTGTCATCGAGATTCATGGAATGTACTCAATGCAAACGTGAGAATTCAGAAATTGTAGAAATACCTACCTCTCAATAGATTTCTACCTGCTAGTTAAGGGTTCCGCAGCGAAACTGCAATTGTTATGTTACTTGTGAATTGTTATATTTTATATTATTATGGGCAATAATAAAATATGTAACCATTTTCAATTATTTAGTTACTGTTCAACTTTCGATGCACTTTCACATAAAAATATCTGTTAGATATACATAAAATTATCATTGACACTTTCTAAATATGAATCCAAATATTCAATTAAGTGTTACGAATAATAAATGAAAGTAGGTATGATTGCTGTTTTGTCGAAAGGAAAGTAGCTTACTAGCTAAATTTAGCAGCATTACACAATTTAAAAAGAAAAATACTGGCTTATATCAGAAAGGGTAAACCTTAAGGGATGCTTAGTAAGATATTTTTTAATAACAGAGCGGACAACTGAGTAGGTGGTTACCTGATGGTAAGTAATCACTACCGTCCGAGACACAAATGTCATAGATGCGTTGTCGGCTTTTTAAATTTATAACTGGACACTGGAAACACAGGCAGTAATTCTAATATATATATAATTATTTATTTGTAGACTTTGAAACATGAATTCCACTTAAGAAATGTAAGAAGGAAAAGGTGGATTGATTGTGTGAGGAATGCGTTTGAGGAGCGCCTACTCGTATATCTGATAATATAACGCGTGAAAGTTCCCCTTTTAATGGAAATAAAATTATAGGTTTATTTATTAAATACATATAATAATAAAAATACAACTGATATAAATAATATTAAAATCATAATTAAAATCATAATAATAATAATAAAATTATTTTCCGTGCTAGAGTCCAAACAATCTCACTAAAAATTGTATTGCTTATATATTATGTGTTTTTAGTCTGATAGTAAGCCGAATATAAACCTATGCTTACATATACATCGCTGCTGAAATAATACATTAACACCTTTGTCTCCAAAAGTACCCGGCGTTGTAAAGCAACATATTAGTAGGTACTATAGCTAGTCACAACGTATTCGACATTGAAACCGGTTATCGGTTGATGAGACTTGATGAGTTTCTGTATAGGAAAGAGGAGAGGAGTAAGGATAAGGGCAGTGTTTATCAGCTCGATGCGACTATACAGTTCATTGACCGAAGTGCATTGTGTTATTTCAATAGCTGCATACGTGGTGTCATAACACATGGGTTTCATATTTTCGATATATTATCATGCATTAATTCTGTGTAATAATAACATTATTAAAACGTATAATGTTTGTCATGATATAGAAGAAAGCATATTTTACCCCAAATAAAATGAGAATATGGGAAAAATTGTTGTTATAAAATACATTAAAAATATATGATAATTTCATTGAAAGTTTGCTACGGTAGTTTTTACTGAGGGCCGAATTTAATTTAATTAAGACCTTTTACGATACCGTCAAAATATAAGGTCACAAATTACTTGATCTCATGTCTAAAACATTTCTGAAGTTTTTTTATTAGCATCATAATAATATGTAAGTACCTACATACACTTTTTTACCTGACATCGTAGTATCAAAATTCCGACGAATAATACAAACTTATTATTGGTACTACAAAAACTGTTGTACCGTAAAAAAACTATCAACAAACGGCAACGATAAGTCGTCGATGCGAGACGTTCCTTCAACTCAATACTTGATTTAATTACATTGCTATAATCGTCTGGAAAGTCTCTCTTGCTCAATTTCATAATATTTCAATCATTTAGGCGCGTTTGGTAGAAACCTACCTTGCGGACGACATGATTATAATTTTCTATAACCATGTCTTCCCCTCGTTAGGTCACTACGACATAAAATGGGTGGGAGGAATATCAAAAGATCGATCGGGTATAGCTGAAAAAACCGTGCAAATTGCGCGTTTCGGTCTCAGTCGTAGATCGACAACACATTGACTGATGTCCTATGGCTGAGGTATCACCTACCATGAAGTGAAACTCATGTCTTATATTTATTTTGTCGACCGACCGAATTCTACTAGTTTAAAATACTTTCACATATTCTTTGTTTCGCGTGCGCTCAAATTAAGATTAGTTCTTATCCGGTGAGAGTATATTTTCAAGAAAAGTCATAAACAAAATGTTGCCAATCAAAAGATAGTCTACATTTTTGGCAAATAAAATGATTAGATTTATAACAACGAGCCCGTTGATATCTTTTATATGGTGAGTTAAATTTAGTATACTCGTGAGAATAATTTCTATTCGCATGGACTAATTTAAAAGCCAAATAAAATATGTGTATTGAAATGATATTTTTTTTATTGTATTCTAACACGTCGAACAAATTGTTTATTGAACTCGTTTTTACGTTACATTGTCTCATTATATTTACTCGTTAAAAAATCTATGTTTTGGTGATGTTTGATTGAAATCAATAAAGAAAATTCTAATTTCAAACAAAGGATATTAATATTATTATGTACAGCGTCATAATAGCAACATACGATAAACCAAGCGTCAGAGCAACTTGTTTCAGTTTATTGTACTCAGTCCCACATACTATAGTATAGAATATAGTATGATTCAATATAAAGGTCGTGAGCGTCCTGCCGTCCGGTGCGGGACTCGTTCACCTTGCAATGCCAACGCGACTTCCCAACAAATAGGGTAACCAATAGTTTGATGAACTGGAGGGTGGGGGAAGGGGGAAGAAAATTGTTAAAGGCGGCTTTTTATGATAAACTTCAGCAATATACGGTGACATTCACAGAACAGAAGAAGTAAGATTGGACTCAGGTTTAAACTAAAAAAAATATTTCATGCTTTTTCACTATGGTCCAATGATACTGCATTATATTTTATGTTAGTTAATTAATTATGTAGCATCTGTGATCTATTTTATAATATGTATGACATATTCAATGTTAATATAACTACACAATATATTATTTTTAATACAAATCACATACAATTTGATAATAACTACAGTTTTCAATGATTTGATATTTTTAGAGGATTGAGGTTTCTGTATTTTGAACGTGGTAACCCTAGTTCCAGCACACACACACATACAATCATAGGATTGTACATCACAGGCAGGCATGAGGCACGGGCGCAGAGCACAACGCACATGGCTTTCATCAAGGTTAGTTAACCCTTTGTCAAGGTACCATTTCTTGTTTGTAGTACTGGAACATTTCGAGAATAAAATGCAGTCTTAAAAATAGTATTACCACTGTACGTAAGATGTTTTAAACAACAGATAAACTTGAAGCATGATTAATAAGGAAAAATCATCACGAGGTTATTAATTTGATTATGTATTAGCACATTTATTGCTAGTTATTCTCAAATCATTATTTTTCTATGGAAAATTTTACATTTCTGACGAATAGATTTTGACTTGATTCACGTCTTAGAATACGGTTTTAAGAATCACCGTCTTTCATTAATAATATAATAACTTACAGACTATTATTTGTAATGCATTGCTATTCATTTATCTCCAAGGCTAGTTACAGCATTGCATTGGTCGGAAGATGAAATACTATTTTGCACATAACTACGACAATACTTTACTTAACTATACGCACACTTATTCACAACTATTTGTTTACATCTTTTGCTAGAATTATGGCAAAAAGAGTTGAAAACCGGCATGATTCAAAATAAATAAAACAAACTGTTTTCTCAGAATAGAATAAAAATAAAACCAACTGTTAGTCGCGATCAGGTAGCATCTGCCAAGTAATTTGATCACAATCCAGTGTCTGAACCCGTGTTACAATAAAGGTTATCCAGTTAACTTTCGAGTAATAACTTGATAGTTCATCTTCTTTGAATATCTGCGATGACAGATTTCTCTCGTATTTAATTGAATACTTTTGTCACGCGATGTTCGTTCGTCTCCATCTCTAATTACTAGTGCATTTTTTTTAAATTTATATTGAAACCTCAATTGATCGAACCTCCTTTTAAGTCACACTGATAATCTATTACTTAATAATAATCGTATGTATTGAGTAACGCACTTATTGAGATGGCAGATATACCCCAGTGCTAGAGTGTTTAGCAGCGTATAGTGCCGTTTCGAAAGCACAAAGTAGCACAAAGGTGAACAATAATGAGAAACTAGACAGTTAATGTAGGTAAGAAGGAAATCATTACAATTATAATTTCATACCCATAATATCTCAACTATTTAAAATAAGGAAATCACACAACGCGGGGGAATTACCAAATATATGGAAATTACTAAAGCGATAATCGTGAAAAACGAGAAGAGTAACAGAAGTGTTATTTATAGCTACCAAGTACATATAATATCTTTAAGTATCAAAAAATTAAAGCTATCGGGCCCGTTGATGTGTCGCGGGATCGAATCCGACCGTATTCATAAATTTCTAAACACGTTTTGCCCTATACGGCTTTTAAACACATGACGCTTCTCGCTTTCAGCATATGGATTTCACATAAAAAAAATATTAAAACGCATCATTTATTAATGTATCTGACGTATTATTTTCCAACAAGTGAACCCCACGCTCGTCTAATAAAAATACAAAAAGAAACTTTTAAACACATGACGCTTCTCGCTTACAGCATATGGATTTCCGATAAAATATAAAAATAATTTTACACCGCTTAATTTATTGATGAACTGTATCTGAAGTAGATATATAGACATTTAACATGAAAAATACATCGAAATACAAATAACGATCGAAGTATAACTGGTTTTACTAAAACTTGAAAGGTACGAAGCACTCACAAGGTGTTCCTACTCTCATGTGTATATAATTATTCTCAAGAATTTAGGAGAGGCTATAACTGTTTCCCATAGACGATAACTCGTCTTACACCATATTACATAATGGTTATTGTTTACAACGCACGTAGGTTAGCCAATACTATCAATTATGAGTGAAAGGCCGGAAAATTTAAACGCGTAAGCAATCGTGAAAGGCGATCATATTAATGATCTGTGATTGGAGAAGATTAGTAACACTTTCGATTAAGTCTGTTTGTTTTATGACTCTATATTTACAAAAATGCTCGGTTTTATTATAATACTTTTTTTTTGTGAACGTTATTTATAAAGATATAGTATTATTAAATGATGCAATTGATTACGATTACTAGAAATGTCAGGGCTATTGAAGAATTATTCTATTCGGTGGCGAATTGATAATGGATTTATGAAGAAACAATCCTTAAACCTTTTTCGCAGAATAAGATTTTTTTTATTTTTTCATTACCTATATTAAACAACTAGCTTCGCACGGCCGCAATGTAGATGTACTAGTTATACACAAAAAGCATATTATGTTACTCGCTGATAAAGTAGCTTTCTTTTGGTGAAAGAATTTTTCCTCAAAAAAATCTTTCCTCTTTTTAATATTAGTGTAAATTCGGTTGGTTTTTGTCTTTTTATTAGACGAGCAGGAGGTTCACTTGATGATACCACATCAGCACGCTTTTCACGGTTATTTGGTCGGAATTTCGAAATAACTCCCGCCCTTTTAATTCTCTATTGAGCCAAATTTAGAGATCATTATAAACTAATCCAATCTAGTAGTACTACTCCACCATCTCGTCGGAATAAGGCTCACATTCCAAAACTCAAGTCCAAGTCTATTCTTAAAAACCACAACAACGGTTTGTCAACTCTCAAAACTAGATTTAATCCTGAGTCAAATTTTTGAATTCAGCATTATTACAATGATTTCAACTTAAAGCATGTTTACTTATTTAAGTCTTTTTTTTCTCTTTACAAATCGTTTGTTTAACATTTCGTGGTTTATATTCGTATATTCAAAAACATGATATCCCCGGTAGACGCTACATTACATTGCGTGCTGGTAGAATGGATTCACAACAAAAACCTAATATTTACTTGCCTACAAATTGGACTTTTGATACCGCACATAGAGTTACAGACATATTTAAATAAAAATAGCACGTTTGCGGAAAACCACACGTTTCAGCCACTTGCGTTACGAAGCAGTGATGCCTGAACGGGCAATATCCGCAACACATCGCATGTTCCGTTAACAGGCCGCTCGTACTGATTAACTAGTTTTTTATGCTATCGGCTATTTAATAATCACTATATTAAACGTATTACTTTAGTATGCCAATAAAATTTATTGAAAAGGGAAAATCAGTGGGAACAGAGGAGGTTGCTGTAAGATGGCGCGATAGATAAGTTGGGGGATTAGCTATTTTGCGACGTAAACATCAAATTTCAGTCGTGTTCCGGTACATGCTAGCAAAAATAAGCAATTTGCTTACAAAACTATTGTTGTAATAGTAGTTAGATTTTAACAACTTTTGATCTAATTTATTATTTGAAAATCATTCAACAAATTGATAGATATTCAGTCTTTTGATGGACTTGTTGATAGAAAATATATTTCAACTTAACAAAAAATAAATTTAAATAAAAAGATTAGATGTTTTATTTATATATCGTGAAATTAGACTGCATACCTTATAAGGAAATATAATTAAAAGAGAAAAAACTACAATTAATATTATATTACCTGTGGGGTGCTAAACTTTGGTCTGTAATTTTCGTTAAAAAAAACGAACTCAACTTTTTTATAGATTCCCAGATGCCCTTCCTTTACCTGCAGTATGGAACTTCGACCTGTTTCATGAATTATTAAATGTATTATTCATCTAATCTCAAGATAAACTATAAGTTTTAGTTATATTACCAAATAATTAGCATCAATGACAAGATCTCAATGAATTTATTTCGTCCTAACGTTTTTCTTTAAACGGAAATTAAATATTGTAATAGGTTTCTCATACTCTTGTGTTTATTTTGAAGGGTTTCAAGATTCATTTCATTGTTTGGGATTAAACATCCGGGTGACAGGTAGGCATTAGAAGGAGATAGACTATAATATTTTCTTTACCTACCTAATTTCTAACATTACTTTGCCACCTTGCCACGAATCATTTTTTATATCATACTCTTATAATATTTTAGAAAGAATAACTGAAACTGTATGTACATATATTGCATATGTATAACATAAGTTTATGAAATTTCTAGGTATGTAGCATAATTATACTTTTTTTATTTCATTATGATTTAAGATTGACTAGCGCACACATTTTTTTCATAGAGTGACCACTTAAATATGCAAATTTATCGTCAGAAACCGCATTAACATCTCCTAAACGATTGTATAACAGAAGGTATGTTCGACAGAGCGTGTTTTCACAGAATTTCTCAGACATTTCGTCACTTTCACGATCAATTTCTCTCATAACTTTCCACACCTCGTCTTTACTAGGATGTTTAAACTTTTCTATATTGTCTGATGAACATAGTCTTATTATTGATAAATATATTACTTAAAGTCGGCTACTACGTTTATATGTAATATTTACTAGAGAGAAAACCAGCAAATAAAATATTGTATAACGGATTAAAACGCGATTTATTATTTATGCCGACGTTACGGATGCTTTTCAGCAACCGTGGTCATCTGGATCAGACAGAAAGGTGAGAACTGTCTGATTTGATATAAGAAAAATATTAGTAATAAACTCAACATATAAAGCTTGATATACATAGTTAATAAAATATGTTTTGTCTCGCTCTATAGAGTATTAAATGACTTTACAACGAAAGAAACAAAACATACTTTAACTATTTCAAGCTTATAATACGTTTATGAATAAGACCGTATATAATTCGATAAGTTTCTAAAGAAATAATATTATATACCAACTTTTTCGAGACTTTATTACCTATTTATACGATAAAGTTTCTTTTACAATATTTTACTGTGTACAATCCATAAGGTAATATTTTTAAATATCTACTCATTATGGCGTTTCTATGAAATCATAAAGATACAATCCATAAGGTAATATTTTTAAATATCTACTCATTACGGCGTTTCTAGGAAATCATAAAGATTAACTTACTAAATACCAGGACTTGCTTTAACGATAATGAGTAATCATAAGTTAATGACATAATTCCCTAATATACATACATATTTTGATTTCTTGAAATTGCGAAACCGTACATATTTTAAGGGTTTCAAAGAAACGCTTTAGCAGGTAGAATATTTTTTGTCGACGCGTAAACTTCAAAAATGTAACAAAAACTAATACAACGCCTTTAGAGAAGCGAGTAGACATTCAATTTAGTAAAATATGTACTTATATAGAAATAATTATTACGTTAAGACCTGTAAAGTCTTAATTATGTTTTTTTAATTTCTTGAAAGTCTTTAAAATGTGAGTCATAATGACGTTATAAGCTCTGTATTTTGTGATTTTTCCTATAAGCAATACCTAGGGGCGTATTCCGAAACTTCATTTTAGATAGCATTCGAATAGTAATAATAATAGGTAATATGTTCGTAATTTTTCTAACTGTCCATAATTTTGCATTGAGTCTTACGTTTTTTATAATTTCTACAAAATCATTTAGGATTTTCTAATATCATACGAGTTCCATTAATTCTTGTTGACCTCTGTGCTCAAACGTTGAGTCTTTATAATTATATTATGTTTCCAAGAATGAGTCCACCAACCAAAGAAGCGTGCGTTGATGGTAGGCATACAGTTACGCGCACAATATTATGCTATTTTGTCCATGCCATTTAATATGTGCATATTTATGCGTAACGTGTCTGTTCTAACGGTGCACAAGACAGGATTCGAATGTTTTGAAGTTGAAATGATTGCCACACTAACCATTCATAGCAGCTGTTGTAATTGTCGAAACATTCCCGACTCCTTACCTACTTTTCAGGTTAAAATATGCTTACACATTAAACTTTCTACTTTCCTCTAACCATGGTTGAGAGTGAAATTAATATTCGTCTATTAAAAATGTTACTATTCTGTACGAAGTTATTAAAAGCCCTATAATTAATTATATAGTTGACCTTGTATTTTTTTTAAATTTCGATACTACCCACAAAAATATTTTTCCAGGTGGGACTTTTATCTTACTTATTTACTAATCATAGGTAGGTACTATTTATATTTTATAGTAAAATAAATTGAATTATATATACATATTTATTAAATATTTACCTGTATATTACTGCGTCTCACTTCGACATAGAGCCAGTTATCTGTTGAAAATGCTATTGCCATTAAGGCAGCAGCCACGATAGCTGTAATGGTCGCTATAGACAAAGTTACCGCTGAGCAAGGCATTTCTACAACCTTCAAGAGACTTTTTAAGATGAAAAGAAAAGGAGGTACGTAATCACAATCACAACACTATAATTTTTATGAGTTCACCTATACAGCATTTTTGTGAACACTACGCAACGGGGAACACGACAGAACACTCACGGAATAATAAAAAACTCATATGAATGCGGTCATCGCCTGCAGTACCGAGCTCGCGCGCGAGACTTCTTCGCGTTCGCCTACTTCGTAGTGACTTGTATTGCCGCTCACTTGGACTTGCGGATGTGAAACTTTAGAAAACGAACAGGCTGCGCCAAGCGGATGGAATGCGATTCAAAAACCGGTTCTGTAATACCAGTTGTTAAAATTATTTACTATTTCAGTAACTTTTGTAGAGAATCAGATATTGATAAAACGAAACAGTTTATTTAATATCAATAAAATATTAATTATCGTTCTGCCCCAATAATTTTGGTGTGTAATCGTTTGCTTCTATCACCTGTACTAGTCTAGTATTTAAGGGTGTTCTTATATGTATATGAATTCAACATTTTGGTGAATTAAAGTAGCAATCTATTACCTGATCATGACGGTGCTTGATATCAATTTGTGCTATTACTCCACAATGAGCCGGTTATATGGTGTTATATTTCAAAAAAGGCCTTTCATTTTAGCGATTGTCGGATAAAGGTTTTATTATGTTTCTTGTAGTTCTTGCTTTCTATAACTTGGTTCTGTATTACGATCATGAATCCTTCTGTTTCAGGGCCAGGAAACAATTTTCCACGCCAATGCCATTCGCTTCACGCTGTTTCATCAACGGAGATCGTGAAAATGTCCTTCGTATAAAGATTTATATAAATAGTAGATGATAACATCTGTTGATTTTATCAAAACATTAGGTCGCATCTGATTAGCGCTTTTTCCCCGAATTAATGTAAAGGTACTTACATATGGCAACTCCAAAATGACAATGTCCACCGATGAATGTCACTTGCCATAACAAGTGTCAAATGTCAATTATATTCGTAATAACAAAAACCAATATTTTGATGATATTTTGATCTTGGTTCCAAGTTTTGATTTGTTGTTGGCGAATGTTAAACTTGTTTTTTTTTATAAATATCCCTTTTCCGTTTCTCAAATAAGCTACATAATCAAAATGAGTGACTCCCAGGGTCTGGAGAAATACGATCAAATGTTAATATCCATTCTGGAGGAAGAAAAGTCAATTCTTGGATTTCTTTCAGCTATATTTACCTTTCTCGCTAGACGGTAGTACATATTTAATATAATTATGCCGTTCTTTTAAGAAAGCTTAACTCTTTGCAGTTTGCTGTTTCTTGTGTCTGTTTTCTTTACTTAAATGAATTATTTTTTAGAACTGATTTCTACTATGTACCAGAAGGTCCTTATGAAAACTTGGGTTTTCCACCTGGTGTGGCTGAAGAGCTTGTCATGAAGGTAATGAAGAATTGTGATCCAAAAAACTGGCAAGCTAAACCATGTGAACAGAATGATATTAATAATGAGATCATGTGTTCAACTGTAGCTCAAGAAGTAGAAATTTGTGATGATCAACAAGATGAAAGTGAAAATCAAACAGTTGGTTCTACAAAAGATAATATTTGTCATAATTTAAATAATCAGGATACTGATAGAGATGAGACACCTCAATCTGAAGCCAAAAGCAATAAATCCATCATACCAGATAGCTATGAACCTCCAATTATTCCAGTACAAAACAGTGAATCTTATAATGGAGCTGTTAGAGAAAAATATACATGGTCTCAAACCATAATGGATCTAGGTAAATCAGTTTTTTCTTTATTTTTTAGCTGTTTCACCTGATGGTAAATGATCACTACTAACAACAACAACAACCAATTACTACACATTCGCAACATAAATGTGTTTAAGGAGTAAATAGGCTTATCTCTTGAATGCATCTGTTTAGAAATATCACCAACTGTGTACTACTATTGTATGCAGTGTTTATGATAAATAGTAATTACTTCCAATGCTACTTCAATTAAAACTTATATCCATACATATGAATTGCAAAATGAAATACTATGTGTAATCATTATATCATTAATACCAGTAAAACAAAAAACTCACAGGGGCTATACCTCAATCTCTTAGAGCTACATTATTGCAACCTTAGTTTAGTTTTTTGTCGAGGAGAGATAACAGTAAAGTGGCAAAATAAGCGTAATGTGTGGTTTCTATTAAAACTCTTTTGTTTCAGATGTTATAATAAACCTACCATCAAATGTTAAATCTTCAAAGGATTTGAAAGTGACTATTAATCCTGGAGATATTTGTATAGCAAGCAGACACGGTGACATCATTATAAAAGATTCATTTCCATTCAAAATAAAAACACTTGATAGTTTCTGGAGCATCAGTGAAGGAAGGATGCTGATACATTTAGGTGAGAATGATACACAATATCGGAACTTCCCGTTAGTTGCAATTCCTTACTCTTTTTATTTGAATTATAATCCTGTAAAATATATATCTTTAAGTAACATAATCTAAAATTTGTGGTGTTTTTTTTTTTTTGCAGAGAAAGTTCAGGAGCGTTGGTGGGATAGATTACTGAATGGTGAGGAACCAATTAATTTGGACAAAATTGACTGCTCAAGACCATTGAATGAATTACCTGAAGATCATATTGCAAAGGTATCTAATAGATAATTCAGATATAATAAAAAAAAAACTGTTGATCTTGTCAGGATGACGGCTACTGCTGATCTTAGATCAGTGAATAAAAATTTGTAGCACAGATCATAATTAAGAACGAAGAGTATTTTTTGTGCGAAAACCAAAAATCAAAAAAAATCACATATGGAATTTGGCAGGCGCAACGACGATATTTCATAGTTCATAGAAATAAAGTTAAATACAGTTAACAATTACAGTTATAGTTTGACGTTTTTTTCGGTCAATTATAGTTTGACGAGCTTGTTAGCAACTTGGGTACACTTACCTTGTCTTTTGATGGGTTTGTTCATATTATGTGGAAGTGAAACTTGAAGAGCATAATTTGCATTCCAGTTTTAGTCTTATCAATTATCGAATCTAAGTATAAAATAATATATTTTTTGGGGCTGTTGTCACCTACACTTGAGTATCATGCTCGCTTATTAATGTTTTATAAAAAAATGGTATAGTAAATTTTTTTTAAACTCAAAATTATGTTATCGCAATTATATCATATAACTGCAACATGCAAAATTGTTTTTATATATTTATATTATATGACTTCATTCAAGGTGAGAGAATTACAATGGAATCAGGAACAGAAAATGAAAGGACTGCCAACAAGTGATGAAATTCGTAATATACAATTATTAAAGAAAGCATGGAATGTTCCAGGATCACCATTCAAAGGAAAAGAATTTGATCCCAGTGTTCTGTATAAACCATAATGACAAAAATCATTTTTTTTTAAATTAAACTGATACACCAGAATTCAAAATTCTTTATTTTGCCCAAAAACATAATAAAAAAGAGAAAAATATATTGTTGGCCTTACCAATTTTTGGCACAAAAAATCTATATAAAACATTACGATATATAAACTAAACACTACATTCTAATATGGCAACAATTCAATCAGAGATGATAAAAAACAATTAAATTTTATTTAAAAACATGTTACTAAACACTGTTTTGCCTATTGTTTTCTGTTCTTCAATAAGTCTGTGTGCTTCTCTTAAGGTCTCAGCATTAATTGGTGATATAACTTTGGTTAATGTAGATTTTAAGCGACCATTATCAAGCATTTTTGAAACTTCTTCTAATATCTCTGTATGTCTGTACTTGTCTTCGGTGTTATGTACAATTCTGGTGTTCATCATTTCAGATGTTAATGTTATGCTTTTGGCCTTTAAAGGTCGAATATCAACCAAACCACTGCTGTCTACAATTAGGCAAATTTTTCCTTGTGGCTTGATAATCTTCATAAGACTGTCCCAGTACTTGTAAGGATCATAATTAACCAGTATAAAATCAACTTCCGAGAACCCATTACTTTCTAGCTGTTGTACCAAATCACCTCTATGATCAAGGACAAGGTGTACTCCATGTTCTTTTGAAAATTTTACAGTCTCTGGTCTAGACGCTGTACCAATAACTTTTAAACCTAAATCATTAGCCAACTGACTAGCCACTGACCCTACTCCACCTGCACTATTTATAATTAAAATTGATTTACCCTTGTCTTTTTCAGTAATTAATAGACGGTCAAATAAAGACTCATATGCAGTCACTGAGATAAGAGGCATTGCAGCTGCTTGTTCAAATGTAAGGTTGGTTGGTTTACGTGCAACATGTATTTCATCTAATGCAATATACTGAGCATTTGATCCATTCTTTCTCAAATCTACAGTGAAAAACACATGGTCACCCAAATTCAATTTCTGAACTCCCTCTCCCTTTGCTGCTATGATACCTGCGCCATCAAAGCCTAATATTCTTGGTTCTGTTCCAATTTGAGATTTTAGAGTTCGCAGCTTTACGTCAATTGGATTAATTGATGATGCTTTAACTTCGACTAAAACTTCGCTTTTTCTAGGGATTGGTACATCTACTTCTACATCAATAAGACTATTCACATCCGTTATTGGCAGGTATTTAAAGAAACCAACAGCTTTCATTGTCTTGGGCAGATTTTTGGCCATTGTAAGTGAAAACGTTAGAAAAATTAAAATGCAACTGATTAATAATTAGAATTTAGACTTACTGCGCTATATCTTCGATTATAATCCGGTACTGAAATGCTATTCAGTTACCAAACCGATGATATTTAAAATTATTATAAGGAGTATAGCAGATAATAGACCGCAGCGTACAAAAATCCACGTGGCGCGAAAAATAAGACGCATATATCTTATTATTATTTAATTCGATAGAGAAATAATTGGATGATGAAACTAATTGATAACGAGAGTTCTATTCTGTACATTTTTTCGAGTCTGGCTCAGATTAAAGGTGTGACTAATATATTCGTATTAGGTATAGGTAATAGGTATACGGCAGAAGTTCCATATTAGGCAATATGAATGTTCTCATATTAGGCTATCCAATAATACCCAGTCAAATAATAGTCAGCGACGTACCTATTATACGCCGCGCAGAATAGGCAATATGAATGTTCTCATATTAGGATATCCAATAATACCCAGTCAAATAATAGTCAGCGACGTACCTATTAAACGCCGCGAAGAATATCTACGCAAAGTCATAGTGCGACGTTGCCATACTTCTCATCGAATCGCTCGCTCGTTGCTACGCATCGATCGTTATTCCATGAGTTGTATAGTATACACGTCGCGTTTTGCATTTAAGCTTCGTGGATAAGCCTTTCGACAGCAAGCAATCGATATCGATTAAATATTAAAAATTGTTATATGAATATGCAATGGTATTATGGTACGGAGAATAGGGAATTTTGCCTATTATTTTAAAATGTTCATTTAGTCTAATAGTTTTTTAATTTTTTTTTTTTGTAAAAAGGTATGAAAAGCCCCTTGTACATCCAATATATTTTGTAGTGTGTAATTATTTGTATTTCTTTGTTCTTTTTTTTTATTGTGTACAATAAAGTTTTTTATTATTATACTCTATATTCATTAAAAAATCTCATAATTAAACTTTTTTATATAAAAAATAATAATATTTTTTTTTATTTTTTATGTTTTTTTGTAAAAAAGTATGAAAAATCCCCTTGTACATCCAATATATTTTGTAATGTGTAAGTTATTTGTTCTTTTTTTTTATTGTGTACAATAAAGATTTTTATTATTATACACTATTTTCATAAAAAATCTCATAATGAAACTCAATATAATAATAATACGCAATATTCAAATATTGCGTATTATTTGAACTCTTGACTGTTATACTATTATTTGACTATTACCAAGTAATAGGTATGCTATCCTATTAATTTGCGTAATGCGTATTGCGTATTTTTTGATCTCTTTACTGTTATACTATTATTTGACTATTACCCAGTAATAGGTATGATATCCTATTATTTGTAAAGCGTTATATTCGATAATAGGATTACGTACATTTGACACTAATATAACACCTCTAGCTCAGATAAAGATAATGTTATATAGGTACCTACTTAATCTGAGCTATCCATTATCATATGACAATTGACATTTCCCGCCATTTAATGAGAAATTTTAAATGTCAACTGTCACTACCACGTCAACTCATAAGTTACCTATAACAAAAATGATGTCGTTATAAAAATATCGGAGAAATATCCGAATTCCGAGTCCTGTTTCTATCTGATCGCTCCAACATTGTATAGTCCAAGATTTTTAGACATTCCCTCTGCATAAAATCTTTCTACGTGATTTTTCGATTGGATAGTGTTCTGACATCTGTATCATTCTTAGATTAGGTACTTATATTTTCAATAAATATTGAAATACAATTGGTTATATTCACATAGATACCAGTTTTTCTTTCGGCACTTAAATGATTAAAAACTGTTGAGTTCGAACTTTAACTCGATAGGTGCCTCAGTATAAAATCAAGTTTCTGTCGCCTGAAACTGCCAGTTTTTAGCCATCTGACCTTCGGAAAATCCCACAAATTGAAATTTATGCTCTGCCAGGGGCGGATTTGAAACGCTGGCTGCCTATGAAGGTTTTCCGCCCACCTACTCAACTAAAGCATGAAGAATTGAATGGTATAGAATAATAAAATTAAAGTAAAATATATGGAAGGTCTGTAAATAATAAAGTTACCCCAATCAGTGTTAGATACTGTTGCATACAGATTTCATTTGTGAGTAACAATGTAGTGTTGTTCATAAATTGTCTCTTGCCTGGCATTTTTCTAAACGTTGAAGTATGAGTTCACAGAGTTCTGCCACCCCCCAAATTTAGGGGTAAGCCCTGGCCTACTCAGCCTATAGCCGCTATCGTTCCCTAACAATCCCCTAACCACATAATTTAATGTTTATTCGTTTCACAATTACTGGACTATATTGTATTTAAAAATAATAATTTACACCGGGACTGCGATTTTCATCCAATAGCGTAGGTAAAAAATACGGCTGCCACTTTGACAAAAAACCTTGACGAAAACATTGACCGGAAGTGGCCTTTTTATCAACCCTTCGGCCAAGATACAGGGTTTATCATGTCCAGCAACCCTATCACCACTACATTCGCCATCGAATCGTATATAATTTGTCCGTAACTCCAATTCGGGTAGAAATCTTGCAGTGCGCTCTCCTACTGTAATAAATCTTGGTCGTTTGGACACGCGTGTAAATAAAACACATTAAAACATGTCACATAAGAATACATTTTTGCATTGGATATGGCTTCTTGAAATCATCGTTTTAATTATCTAATTAATTACATACATTGTTATTCAATTACAATAAAAGCAGATCAATTATTATCACAGAAAATTATAACATAATCGTACAATCTACATATTACTGCCGCTGCATTTTCTATCTCCAAGTCGAGCAATTATATTTTTTCATATCTAAGTTCAATCATTAAGCTAATTTTAGGCTACGACAGAAATTGCGATTTGCAACGCAAATGTCAATAGCCTACACCTTGGAAATTTGTAAATCCGCCACTGGTATGTATATGAAAAAATACAGACCCTGTTTAAAAACCCATCAACCACTAGATAACTTAGACACAACTAAAAGTATTTTATTGGTGTTCACACCAATAAAATACTTGTTTTTAATGGTAGATATCGACAGACAAGCATGAGGTTCACTTGATGGTAGGTAGCCACAGAACATCAGTTATCGACGTGCTGTGCTTTTTACTTCGAGTATTCGGAAATCCATAAACTGAAACCTAAATGCGCAATATGCACTTTACGGTTTTTACATCTATGAACGGGGATTCGTTATCTAGTCGGCATTACGATATTCCTCCCACCCGTTAGGCCTATGCCCGAAGTTACCAGACGTGGGGAAGACATGTTTACAGATAATTATAAACATGTCGTCTCGGTGGGATTCGAATCCACGACCCATCGGTGCGCATGGCAGGTTGTACCAAACGCGCCAACAAGCCCGTCCAAAAAATTAGTGTAAAGTGTCGTAGTCTAAATTTAACTTTATTAGCTAGTACATGTAACTAATTCATAATAACTTAATTACAAGTTCTAAAAATTACTTATCGCCCTTTGTTTCGAAAACATACCTGCAAATAAAATTACGCTACAATGCTCAAGCCACAACATAAGTTCTAACATTAAATATTTTTTTTATCTACTTAGTACTTACATACATGGAAATCAATTCTCAAAGAACTTGACTATTTTTTTTATTTATCCAAGTTTTCCTCGACATTGAAAATATTCCTCCTAATAATAAATATAATTATTCTCGTTTAATACAGGTACTGGTACCGCGCAATATTGATACTTGTACAAGATGGCAAATATGCCCTTAGGAAAAGGCAAGTATCATCTTATTTTCGTGTTTTAATTGGCAGTTGTTTGACCAATCCTACCAAATGCGAGCGGTGGTAATTGTCAACCGCCTTGAAGATGCCTATTTTATCTAACTTTAAAGTACAAAAAACAATATCAGACATTTAGCATTCAAGTTACATTGTACACGATAAAAACATAATATGTATACCAATATTATGTATATGACTAGAACACATGTTTAATTTGTGTGATATGATTATTTAACGGCACATTCGTACATTGTGGTAAAACCATGTCCTAGGCTTGATGCTCGCACGGTCCTTATGTAGGTCCTCTAGGTTATTAGGGCATGCTAAATAAGTATGCATTACATACAACATATTTATGCCTCTTTCCTATTGCTTTGGGCAGAGATTCCATTTGCTCTGATCCTTTTAATCGCCCGTGCGATCCTTTTAATCAACCATAATCAATCTATATATAAAATATTAGTAAAATATCATTTCATTTTAAAAATAGAATAACATATATATTATTCTAAGCAAAGTTTTAGTTTAATAATATATAAATATGATAATATTAATCTAAATTGACGATCATTTAAATTATATTGCAATTTAACCCAGCTTTCTGCAGTGTTCTACATATAATATAAAATACGGATTTTATATTATATGTAGAACACTGTTTTATTAAAATTAAAATAATGAAAAACTCAAAAACACTTTGATATTTCGTTACAAAAAACAATTATATTTCTTGTTGCAATTGAAGCAAATTGTAAGAAATTGTATAGTAGGTACAATAAAGTATAGGATTATTAAATAGTGCTAACAGTAAATCGTAATACTGATATTTGTACTATTATTTCACCGTAACAGGATTACATATAATAATTGTACGTAGTTAATATACCTTAAAATACTATTTTTTCAGAATTCCATTGTAACAGTCACTTTAACTAGAATTTATCTATATTTAGTTCCGGTTTTCACACGCGTTCATTTTAATTGATCGGTATTTTAACCGAAAGAACAGATTTATAGAAACCGGTGCAATATTATATTATGTACCTGTGCTGTAACATTTTTAATGTGAAAACTTCTAATTGAACATTCTAAACAAAACTTCGTTTTTTACTCACTATTATTGTAATAATAAATCTATGACTATAATATATCAGAACCCTCCATTTTCCAATTATAATAAGAGGCATATAAGCAGCTTACTGAAGAACTAATACTCATACAGCGATGGTCATGAAATGACACTATTGTACAGCATATTCACAAAAATCATGGGCACCGGTACATTCCACACTCGGCCGATGCGTAGAGTCCCATATGCCTGGACCACATCTTTGACACATACCCACTAAAGTGCATGGGATTCGGACCAACTGGCGAAATTGGTAAAGCAGTCCACGAGCCTTTCGGAGTATTAGTCGACCATCCATGTACATAGCTGCGAATGAAATAATTTCTTGTACATTAGCTTCATAATATTAATAAGTTGCCTACTTATTTTTTGGTACAAAATTCAAAAAAGGTTTTCAAACATATTTGGAAGTTCAATACGAGTATTAGAAATATTTTAAATGTCGTTTATAAAAATAATGCCTGCAGCAATGGTTTCAAGATAATAGTGCAGTGTATTAATAAACTTAATCAGAAAGAAAATTATTACCTTCCACAAAGAGGTTTAAAAAAAGCAAATAAATATGTTGGTGTAAAGGTCCTCCGATTATATTATATGATATTGCAGAAGCGGTGCAACACTATTCTAAAAGGATCATAAATTATTGCATAAATATTTTAAACTCACCTAAAGAACTAAAATGCAGTAACATTTCATCAGTATTGAGGTCTTGTGCAATGACGTCATCAGCGTATACGGCTACGATTGCGAGACATAGGAACAAGTGGAAGTAATCAGTCTGATAGTTCGCCCAACACGCCTCCCACATCCGAAGAGCCACCGTTTCCGTGAATTCACGTTTGAAACACCTTACAAATTGAAAAAAAAAATCATTAAGGAAATAACCATTGTTACGCATAATGAAAAGAAACAAAATGCCAAAATTTGAGGAATCAAATCTATATAATGATTCATCATTGCCGCGTTAGTTACGCATAAAGACATCGTAGTCGCGTAAATACGAATGGTATAGTGTACGCGCAAGTGCTAGTCTCCTCCTGCGGTATGTGAGCGGCAGGGCGGGGGGGTATTTACACACGTCAAGCTGACTCAGTCTGCCGTTGACCACCGCGACGGTTACACGACTTATTTGTTCACGTCAGTTTATTCCAAACACACATGAGTTAAATATCCTAAGATGGGTCCGCCAATACCACGACAAGTGAAAAATTTTATTTAGAAAATGAAATTCGAGTCTGCAAACATCGAAAAGTACAAATTTTTCATCTTCACGAAAACCTGAATACTTACTGAGAAATGTTAATTTGTTTTAACACTGTTTTGTACCATTAATAATAAAATTTAATTAACACTTTTAACTGTGTGTTTTGCTTAGCCCGGAAATAGAAAATATAATTCTATAATTTAGCCGTAACATTAATTAAGACAGTTTCTAATATATTTATCCGGAGATTTATCTGTTCTCATATGTCTCGTGCGTATCTTGACAATACGCGCCCTCCCCCGTCTCACCGCTCACATACCGCAGGCGGAGACTAGCACTTCCGCGCGGACTATAACAAATAGTTTCTTCTGGCACTTGAATATTTTTATTATTTAATTATTGTCTTATATGTGTAATGTGTTAGAATATTCCTAGATATGCAATATAATATCTGTTTTAAGTGTTTATTGAAATACTTTTAGAAAAATAAAGAATAATATACAATAATTGTCTGGCTCGAAGGACCATTTAAATAGCATTAATCTTACAAAAGTTCGTAAGCTATGAAATGTTTTGAACTTACAATAATATCCAGCGATGGCAAAACAGTAGCTCCATTGCGTCAACATGTTTTTCGAGATGCTTGTAGAAGTGTGGCACCATTATTCTTATAAGCTCTCGTAAATAGCTCTGAAAAGATGACGCACAAACATAAGAAGATACTCAATGTATAATGATATAAGAAGATACTAAATGTATAATCTATAGCAATTTTTATTTTAAGTAGTCATGACACTAGTTCTAAAGGTCTTACCAAGTTATTATCCATATCATTGTCAGTAGGAGTACAGACGAATATAGCCCGTTGCATCAAACCCACGAAGCACCAGAATGCCTCTGCTTCACACTTTATTTCACACAATACTGGCGCCAGGAGATCACTCATTCCTTGGGTATAACTGCAACAAGTCATTCACTCATAATAAATAATCCTACAAAAAACATTTTCATGTAAAGTAACGCCAAGACGAGTAGGTACATATTGCTTGCACTGGAAAAAAGTTATCAGATCTTATGGATAACCTAACACTCTCTCTCTCATCATAGCGTATAGTGTTCTGCGTGAATCCTAGTCTTAAGTTGTCTATAAATCCTACACCTTAGGCAAATTTGGACTTTCTAGCACTGTCCAGACCGAAATTATATAAGTAAAAAATACGACTAAACGCTTCGAGAAGAGGTAGGAAGTGCCCTGCGCTTCTGCTGTCTCGTCTTGGTTGGGGCACTGCCATGCCCCCGTATAATCATTGACTTGTAGGTTTTTACGCGAACTTAGCTTCTACGATATTGACATATTAAATTATAATTGGATTAAAGTGAAAGAACAAGTAACAGCAATGTATTACTTTTATTGAGGACCATATTAGAGCGGTAGGTCCTCCATCTAAAAGAATGACCCCTTTCTCCTTTTCCGATTACCGCCGGTACTTATATATAAATATATATACATAAATATAATCGTATATAGAATTTCAAGCAGTGAATCATATACTTATTTGTGGAGGAAAGATAATGCGAAAGCATGTTCTTAAACAGATCTAAAGAGTTAGTTTTTTTCAGGGTTGTATTTGTAGAGCATTCAATAGTTTGATTGCCTAGACCGCTCGTAATATGTAGCCTGGTGCTTTGAAAATTAAAGATGTAAGCGCTCAGTTGATTATACTGGCCTGCTATGATTGTTTCTGAACTTAAATATCTCCTAAAGGTAGTTAGATTTTTTAAGAGTTTAGTTACCTGAACTTTCATTGAAAACATTAAAATTCTTACCTTAAAACTGGATTATATACAGCATAATTTAGTAATATATTCTTCATTATCTCCACATTATAATTATTGTCTCCCGCGAAGAATGGATTGCCTCTATCGGTTCTGACAACGTCTTTCTCAATAACACTTTGTACCGACTTCCAAAACATGGCGTGTTGTTGGGGAGTCATTTTCTCGAGGCGCCTTTTGGTAATTTCATCATATTCTCTTGTCCGTATCTGTAGGATAATTTCCCTCTCATCGTAAGTGGAGTTATAAGGGTAACAGTGTAGAAGGAAAGGCCAAACTTCCCGTCTCAACTCTCTATCTAGACCCCCGAAGAAAATACATTTACGTAAAAACAAATCGTCTTCTATGACACCTTTGCTATTCATTATTTTCCCGTAAAATAGCTCAGGAGTTATTTTAGGAACATTTCCCTCCTCTGGATGCTGTTCAGATTTTTGAACTTCTGGACGACAGACCATGAAGTGACGATATGGTAGGTTTGGTTCTTCAGAACCTATAATATAGAAGATAACATTTTCAAAACTTTTATAGTAAGACAAGTTATGATAAGACACGCTGAAAACCTATTTTTTATAATATACTAGCAATTGCCCCCGCAACCCCCCTTGTGGGTTGAATTTCGTAAAATCCGTTCTTAGCTGACCTCTACTCGGCGAAAGGAATATTCCTACCATATTTCAAGTCGCTACGCCTTATGGTTCCAGAGATATCGTGATGAGTGACTATATAGGTGGGAATCTCTTTTATATATATAGATTTATGTACTGAATACCTTTTATGTATTTACCTGGTGTAAGTTTTATATTGTGGAGCAACGAGTGCCATCTATGTAGTACTTGTGCCAAATGATCAAGCCCACCATGATGGAAATGTAGTATTTTGTACTGAGATTCTCTCGACGCAACCACAAGCTGCCCACAGGTACAATTGTCGTCATTGAAGAATAACCGCAGAGAACGCATTTGACTTAGATCGACGGAAAACCTAGAACATGAAACAATAATACAAATACTTAGTATGTACCTACTTAGACGCAATGGAACCACACCATCAAATGGGATAAGTGTAATATTAAAGTATAGTATCTTATATAATAGAAGAATACTCGGAGTAATAGATGTAAATACATTAAAAAAATACACAAGACCCGATTAGACCCGAAGATTGAGACCCGCCTTTTGATGGAAATGAAAAAGGCCTAAGTTTAAAATCAGGGGCGGTTACTGGCACATCCTTGACATGGATTTTTATGAAACTGTTGATTTTACCGCCTCCGTGACTCAGTGGTTAGCGCGATGCGTTAGGAACGGAGGTTCTGGGTTCGACTCCGGGGAAACAAGATTAAAACCTACTTGCCTGTAAAGAATAATGATCAGTGAAACGGACACAGAAATGGGTCTGACCGTGTCTAAGGGACTCGGGATTTCACCTTTTTTATTTGATTACAGTACTGCATAGAGAATATATGTTTTCCAAACGTAATATCTACGTGAAAAAACGTATAAAATATGCCTACATCATTTTCTGTTTAAGGCACTAATACTTGAAAACCTTATTCATATCATAATATAATATGATTTAATATAACAATAAATGTAAAATAAACGACAGTGACTTATGATTCTAGTTAATTCAGCTTGCTATTACGATCATTCCATGTAAATAAACGATTTACGAGTAAATATTCATGAAAATAGGTTTTGCTTGCCAGCGAATACTGTTTGAATTCGTTTAAAATACGTAATATATTTTATTAAGTAGGTAAGTATGTCTTATTATTCAATTCCAATATCTACTGATCTATTACTAATAGAGAGTTTTAAGTGGTAAGCCAGTGTTATACAAGGTACATTATACAAAGATAGAGATATAATGACATTCAATTGTAATTGGAGCAGACCCAAAAGAATGCGCAGATTGCCTGGAATTTGAAACTTGTAAAGGTGAGCTCTAATACTTGGAATTTCATCTATTATAATCATATCTACATAGGAATATATTAGAATGTAGGTAGGTGTAGGTATTAAAAACGGGGACAGTCATCATTATCGCTACCTTACTTATGAATGACCTTCGTTATCATTTATGAATATATTAAACATACCTACAGCTATTTCCGTCAATAACAATTATTCCAAAGAACCTGGTCTGACAGGCTGCTACCAATTGCAAAGAGGTTCGTATTTAAGTTATGAAATATATGTATATATTGTTTACGTGATTTTCGAAGATACCTGTAGTTTTAAAAGAAGCTTAAAAGAACATACCTTCGACATTTAAGTGGCGCCCGTCGCTGTGGTGCAGGGGAGTTATGTACGCTCTCTGGAAATACCAAATTATGTTTCAATGCAAGAAACTCCGGAGTACTCATCCAATTAGGGTTGCCCTCGTCACATGAACTCATCGATAATGACCTCACAAAGCCACCTGACAGCGAGTCGGGGGTCAAGTCGACGTTCTCAATATTCGGATTAGCAATAGTTATATTCACAGAAGTCATCGATTGTGAACGAACATGTCTGTCACCCTCGAAAATTTGATCTCCCGACTCGTCCTTCTGTAAGCCGAACACATCATCTTTAATAGAATCTGCAGATTTTATCGTCGGCTTCGAACTAGAAGTCAGTTCATCCTGAGTCGTTTCATTCTGAGTGTACCTCGTATCACTAGATTTAATACTTAGTTTATCTGAATTCGAGTTCAGACTCGTGGTATCTGAGGAGTCTGAAAAAGCGTTATCATTATACTTCCTAGCTTTCTCGTTCCTAGGTTTCTGATCGGGAATATCTTTTGGATGAGACGGTCTATTGATGCCACAGAGCTCATCGCTCGGACTAGTCTCGACAGCTGATGGACATTTCCTAAGAGTAGAATTGGGTATCCAATTAAGAAACAGTGTGGGTCGTTTGGCATTATTGTGCTGGTCCGTAAATACTTTAGTTGTGACCGTTAAATAGCCCGGGTGATGTACAATATCTAATTCATGCCTTGCGATCGTCGGCGGGTGAACGCACACATTGTTCTTGCAGAATAAGATTTCATTGTCCACATAATCGAGTGGTTCTTCGTCTTCGAAGTCCAAGCCAAGAAAATAACTGGATGCACGCTTGATGAGTTCCGGTAGCGGCATGTTGTTCACATTTCACAAATAAATTGTTATCACAAGCGAAGATTTCATCGGAGCACTGTGTGCACTGTACTACGCGCATGTAAACACCCACATAGCCACGATGATAACGTTGTATTGATCGCGATTCGTGTCCCGCTAACACTCGCGTTAACGTCACAGTGCCGAGTACATAATGTAGTAGAATGACCGATTTTAAGCATTGTTATCACATTGATATTGTGTAAATAAATAGCAACTACTATTGTAATTATTCCACTGATTTTTGATTTGAATTAATAGAATGTTTACCAAGATGGCTGTGTGGCAACACCATTCATGTTTAAAAAAAATATTCTCGTAATAGTAATTTTCGAATCTTATGTACTTTTGACTGAGCTTAAAATCCGAGACATCATATTTTATGCTAGATTGTATTGTATGCTTTTATTAATTCAATCATGTCTTATAATCTGAATACCTACACCAAGCTGCTAATTTTTCTGCAGTGGAGAAACCAATAAAAAGTTGTTAATAAAACTTATTATCTGAAATGTATATACTTAATATCCTTATTTTAGTAATAAAAACTTAAAAGGCATGAATTGTCAAGTATACTGAGTAACAAATAACATAAAAGTAATCGAATATAATAGGTATTATTTAAAAACGCATATTTTAAAATAATTTATTCGAATATCCGCAATATACGAAAATATTATTAAACATAGACAGCGTGATAATCGCCTAAGTTTGATATACCTACAGTTACACTTATTAAACATTCCGATGGGTCTCAGGTTCGAAGCCGGTTCTTACATAAACAAGCTGATGAGTGACATTATGTCATAAGTGTCACTGGTGATTCTAAGTATATTTCTCTTGATAATTTCTTACAAAACAATATTTTACGATTTCAAGGAAGGATGATTTGGTGGATTGAAATGAAGTAGTTACCAAAGACAAGAAGCAAGAGAAATATATTGAATAAAATATAGTAAATAAAAATATCGATTATTAGTATTTCAGTCTTTTATTTCCAGTTTCACAATGTTAATTAGTTACATATAAATTAATGAATTTTAGGTCATATTGTTAGCCAACCCAAAGTAATAGTAATTCAATATGTTTAAAGCCTCTGTCATTACATGTGACCCACTAGGTAAACAGTTTCAAAAAGTACTCCTTGAGTACTTTTTGCTATTTCTCTTAGCTTCAGAGTTGGTCATGCACCTTTTCAAAATTCATCCTGTATAATTAAGTAGGTAATGAAAATAATGTCCTCTGAAAACCCTGAACCCCTTGGTGAGAACAATTATTCAGTGATAGACAGATGGTGCTTTCTTTACATTTATAATATTTTTTTGATGTCAATGATTACCATCCTTGATCTCAACTTAGAACTTCAATATTTAAGTTTTCATGTTTTTGAAATGCAGCTGCTCCTATCTCATCTTCATATTCATTTATCAACGTGAGTCTTTGCCTTTTGGCAGTGGCTGGTTGACATACATCAGCTGAAGTAGAAGTACTGGCTCTCATTGGTTGGCAAGCGAACTTTGTAGGTAAACAACCAGATCTCATCCTTATCCGAGATACTACACCCATTATAGTATATTCTAAATAATTTTCCATGTCGTTTTGAAGCTGAAATTGATTTATATTGAACAATTACTTACTTAGAAGTAGCCCAATAACTAAACAAACATAAATATATATTTGGAACTATATTTGCTACATAAACAAAAATAAAGCTATAAATAAGATTTTATATTTGTAGTATAATATAACTTACATCAACGTGATCTTCACAAAAATGACTGGTACTCGTTGTTGTCAATGATGCTGGATGTCGTCTAGCAAGCGTTAACCACCTTCTCCTTATTTGTGCACTTTTTGGAACGTTTATGAAAAGTTTTTGTGGCGTACTGATTGATGTACTTTTGCACATTGGCACCGCACAGCATTTGTAAAACGACATATTCATTTTAGTTTTATTCTTTGATTATTTAGACATATAAATAATCTAAGCTTTTATTAAACTTATTCGTGAGAACTCTATAACTCAAGATCAAACATGAACATCTTTGACAGTTCAACAGTTGCCAAATCAAGGAACATTTTTACTCTAGGGAGAAGAATGTCAACTACGAACAAATAAAATGGCACTGTTTTTGGCGCCATCTAGTGAGTGCCCCCAATAACTCGCGAAAGTGGGAAATTCAAAATCGGATTTTTTCTTAGATATATTTTAAAGGTCTGACCGCGAAAGCAGAACTGGAAAATTGTAACCGTAAATTATTGTCCAATTTCACTGGTTACAGTTTTCCAGTTCTGCTTTGTTGGCCAGCCTTATTATTTCAAGGTTAGAAGAACTGCTTGAAGAAAACTTTGAATTTTGACAATCACATGTTGTGGTTGATTTGTAAAAGTCAAAAGCTTCTTACTAGCATTTTCATAACAAAAAAGTAGTATTTTAGCTCAGAAGTATTTTATTATAAATTACACAATTAAATAGCTATTAAATACATAGGAACTATCTATTAAAACAGGCGAAGAATCACATTTAAAACATTTCCTTTTATTCTCCTTCATGTTAGAAACACAAACATAGTCACTATCTCATACACAACACTCAGCTTTTTCGGTACAGACGGAGGAACCTAGGTTCTACACAATTAACAAGGAAAAGATAAATCACAAGATATAACATCAAAATCAGGCGGGGTCGACTCATTAGGCAAAGTTTGGAATACCTACGGGGGCTAGGAAAATGTTGCCAAGTTATCCTGTAATCTGTATTACAACAATCGGTCTTTAATAATGACGTTTTCTAGAATGGCAACATTTTGTATGAATGTTTAAATAACAAATCAGCCGATATAATATTTCGGTTTGTTTTAATCAATATTTATAATATAAATTTGAATAATTATAAACATAATTCAAGCAGAGATGGATAGATTTGTACGCTTGTATTTAGCATAGTATGTAACCATAAATAAACAAAAGGGGTTACTAATCAAGCTAATTAATAAATAGTTATTAAAAATTCCGCAACTTATCGAATTGGAAGAGGCTTACTTATTTTCTAAATTTATTAATTTCAGAAAATTAGGTGGGTAAGCTTTTGTCAAATGTACCTGGCAACCCCGCGGACTCAATTTTTTTTCACAACAAAAATGTCTGCCGGTTTAAGCGCATTTTGATGTTATATCTTGTGATTTATCTTTTCCTTGTTAATTGTGTAGAACCTAGGTTCCTCCGTCTGTACCGAAAAAGCTGAGTGTTGTGTATGAGATAGTGACTATGTTTGTGTTTCTAACATGAAGGAGAATAAAAGGAAATGTTTTAAATGTGATTCTTCGCCTGTTTTAATAGATAGTTCCTATGTATTTAATTGTGTAATTTATAATAAAATACTTCTGAGCTAAAATACTACTTTTTTGTTATGAAAATGCTAGTAAGAAGCTTTTGACTTTTACAAATCAACCACAACATGTGATTGTCAAAATTCAAAGTTTTCTTCAAGCAGTTCTTCTAACCTTGAAATAACAAGGCTGGCCAACAAAGCAGAACTGGAAAACTGTAACCAGTGAAATTGGACAATAATTTACGGTTACAGTTTTCCAGTTCTGCTTTCGCGGTCAGACCTTTAAAATATATCTAAGAAAAAATCCGATTTTGAATTTCCCACTTTCGCGAGTTATTGGGGGCACTCACTAGATGGCGCCAAAAACAGTGCCATTTTATTTGTTCGTAGTTGACATTCTTCTCCCTAGAGTAAAAATGTTCCTTGATCAAAATGCGCTTAAACCGGCAGACATTTTTGTTGTGAAAAAAAATTGAGTCCGCGGGGTTGCCAGGTACATTTGACAAAAGCTTACCCACCTAATTTTCTGAAATTAATAAATTTAGAAAATAAGTAAGCCTCTTCCAATTCGATAAGTTGCGGAAAATTTAATAACTATTTATTAATTAGCTTGATTAGTAACCCCTTTTGTTTATTTATGGTTACATACTATGCTATATACAAGCGTACAAATCTATCCATCTCTGCTTGAATTATGTTTATAATTATTCAAATTTATATTATAAATATTGATTAAAACAAACCGAAATATTATATCAGCTGATTTGTTATTTAAACATTCATACAAAATGTTGCCATTCTAGAAAACGTCATTATTAAAGACCGATTGTTGTAATACAGATTACAGGATAACTTGGCAACATTTTCCTAGCCCCCGTAGGTATTCCAAACTTTGCCTAATGAGTCGACCCCGCCTGTGCCAAATGCCAGCGAGATTTGTATTCTATTTTGTAATTATTTGTTTATCGGTTTGCGATTGCGACGTAAATTATTTACGTAGGAAAAAAAAAATTACCACTTCTATTTTTCTTAAATTTGTTTTTTATTATAAAATTATTTATTCGTGTTTATATAGGAACTATTTATAAAATAAAATAAATTAAAAAAATAATCAACATCTTATCAATATTTATAAATACATAAAAGAATAAAGATTAGATCCATAAAAATATTTAACACAGATTAATCTACTAAATTAGTAGAAATTGTTACCGGGCTGCCATTTGTAAAATCAATAAAAAAAATTAAATCTTATTTGTACGATTTTTTTGCTGATTTTACGCGAGTATGGTCGAAACATCGAAATCATATGATTTTTTACGATCATTTTATTTAGAATGTTTTCATCGATTAGCAACTATAATATATTTGGCTTCGTCTTAATGAGTTTATAGAAAATCAATAAAAATCCACTTATATTATCTACCACCCGAAAACTTAAGTATGTAGGTATACCTAACTATACTTTTTTTATTATATTACACACTAAATTAGAAGACATCATCAACAAAATGCCGTCCGTTTTACTTGCGCATGAGTTAGACGACGTCAACGAGAATGCAAGAGTGTGAGTTTGGTTTTAAACCGAATCTAATTAATTATTTATATCGTTTTAAAACAGTGAAACATAATCTTTATTTACCAACATAGGGTTTTTAACTTAGTCATAGAGTTTTTTAAAGTTAGGTAGTTATTGTAATACCTACGCTTGGTCAAATGGACCAACTAGAACTAAACCCGCTAAGTAATTAAATATTAGTTTATCACACATTTAAAAAATCTTTACATAGTTTATAGGAACTCCGTTATGTCTCTACCTCGGTTAAATCAAGGAAACGTAGTTATAATTACTAAGAAACTAACGACTTTTTTCGTTTTAAACGGATTGGTTTAATTGGTTTTAAACCGACCTTACATCTATTACATACGACTTTTTAACACGCTTTTATTAGCTTGGGTTGTATGTATGTAACTATGTAACGGAATCTTTGAGCACGATTTTCACCGGTTTCTAAACATCTGATTAACTTGAAACTTTGCATACGTCTCAAGGACCGATGACAATACACTAATTTGATAAAATTATTCCATTTTTCAATTTGCAAATTATGATTTTTGTTAATTTATCGACGATACGCACTACTAGATGGCGCTGTCACTAGATATTGATATTAAGCGGCATTTAAAACACTGCGTTGTATAAACTATCGGTCACGCCACGCGCATTCTGGCTACTGTCACAAGGTGGCGCTGTACTTAATACTATATTATTCCATAAACTAAATTTTAATTTTAATAGTTAAAAATTAAAAAAACAAGCTTTTATAAAAAAAACCATACTAAAAAGTAGAAAATAAATAATAGTTTAAAAAAAACTAAAAAACACGCTTTTTATAAAAAACCGAACTAAAAAATAGAAAATAAATTTAAATTTAAAATATATTTTATTTAAAAAAAGCGTGGAGTGCATGGTGTCAATAGTTATAAATATTTTATTAGCGTGTTTTTTAGTTTTTTTAAACTATTATTATTTCTAAGCTGTTGTGCGATTGCAACATTTTTTCACCTGGTAGCCCTGAACTAGAAAAACAACTAAATATTAATTGACGCATGCGCCACACATTACAATCAGCTGTCAGAAAGAATTTAATCACGTAAAAAACAAAATTATTTGTGTCTTTAGATAATTCCCGTCAATATGGCGGGGCAAAATCCAGGATCTCCAACTGATTTTCAATATTTCTACGAGGATGAAGTGTATAAAATCAACAATCGTGGTCAAGTCGTCTTCGGTCTTGTTCTCGAGAATTATGAAGCAAATTCTAGCGATCAAGAGAGTGACATAGAAACTCCTATTCAGAAAGGAGAAATTCGTGTTGTATGGCACCCCTCAGGCACGGAACGAGTGGTTTCTGAAAAGTCGGTGAGTACCAAAAAGTCCAGAGTCCGGAAGGGTCAGGTGTCGCACGGTACTCGGAATTGACAATAAGAAACCTATAAATTTTCACCTAATAATTATAATAATTTTACTCTTATAATTGTCCTACCTTCAAATGACAGTTTTCGATAAAAAAGTTTATTATTTACTTTTTATATATATTATTCTAAATATCAATGCATATATGCTGCATATTAGTCATATATTAAGATTATTGATATTTTTTTTCTTATATAATTAATTTTTCTTTCTAGGCAACTTAAATTAAAAAATTTACTAACTACCTGCATTTATCTAACAAATTTATCTGATGAAGTGACTTTCAAAATGTTCCATTCATGTGTTCTTTAAGATCTTATTAATTAAATATTCTATTTCATTAAATAAAATTCAGAATGAATTTGAACATGAGATCTCTTCAAATAGATAAAATTTACTTATCTGCAATTTGAATTAATTAGTCTATTTTATTAAAATATTTTTTTTATTTTTTTGAATTTTATTAAATAGTATCATTGCATTATTATGATTAATTTCTACAGGTTGGATTGGCAGACCGCTCATTGATGCCTGGAGATGTTGTTCGACGCCTAATAGCAGGCAAAGATACCCAGCGGGGCTATTGCAGAGATATTGAGATGACAGCAGCCCTGCAGATTGTTGGGACCAAACATGTTATACCCAATGTTGCCAGTGAGAGGCTACAGCCATTAGAGGAATTTACTCCTGATCTTGCTGTGTGCCTAGATTCTTGGGTTGGCACTTCAAAGGTTAGTTTACATTTTTTGGACATAGTAACCTGATAGTAAGTGTTTACCACTGCCTGTGGACACCTGCATCACCAGAGGTCTTAAGGACACGTTTACAGTTTTAAGGTAAGCGTAGGCTCGTTTTATGAGGGTTCCCATGTCGTATTGGTTGGTATTTCAGCATTCCTTGGAACGCTTCCCAATAAAATAAATATATTTAAATATTTATTTCTGAATATTCTTTAATAGTAATCTATTCATTATCTCCGAGAAGTTCTTGAGACTGCCATAAATGGTGCATATATTTAAATAGCAGATCAAACTCTTGAGTGACTAATCATATTGTTTTAAATAAAATACTGTATATTGGATTAAAATGTGATTTATTATTTAAATTATTTATCCCTACGCTTTGGATGCTTTTCAGCAACTGTGGTCACGGGCAGACAGAAAGATGACAGTTGTCTGATTTTCGAAATGTCACAAAGTTGCCATATTAACGCCATCTATTCCTACGGAGTTGATATTTACTGTAATTTTCTAAATTATGACAATATTGAGTAACGGTGTCCTCTTGTTTTTTAGTATGTTTGATTTGGGGTTTTTGATTTTTAAATACTGGATCCCAGGTGTTGGAAAGTATCAAACCATCTTCTGTAATGAAGTTAGGATGTTTTATATTTTAAATAGCCTTACATACTAATCTGGGAAATAATCTACTTTCTCTTGCAAGGATTTTCGGTTGGTTAAAACGTATGTAGTGGTTTGGCTTGTCTCTACTACTGAATTAAAGTGACGTCGTTCATATCCGTAATGAAAATAATAATTTAAACAATATACAAAATAATTTTAGCGTTTAATCCGGTATACAGTATTTTATTTAAATGTTACGCGAGTAACGTTAATAAAAGACAATATCATATTGTATTATCTTATTTAAATAACATTATTTATTTTCAAATAATTTTCATTTATATGTAATGCACATATAAATGTTTCCTACGTATATAAAGACATCTCCTTAAGTATGGTTTATTGACATGTAGCTTTATACATAGGGACTGTTGGGTGTAGATATGATGAGAACATGATTCTTTCTTTTCCCAGGCTGTTCACAGCAAACTCCGTCTAGTATCTGCTGATGGTTCCCGCTTAGAATACCCAGACCTTGATACTTGTCCATTGGAAGATTACTCCATGCGTCGTCGCCGCGCTACGCCGTACTCCTCATCAGAGTTCTATCCAGGACAAGTAGTGTATGGTCCCCTCGGATCATTAGATAATGCAAATTGGCTTCATATGACTAAAGAAATGAAAGCCGCAAGGAAACACAAGATGCACGATCATAAGGTTTGTGATGTATAAGAATGAATTAATTTATTTATTGTCCCGTGTTCGAATCCCGGAGAAATATAAATTGCAGCATTGCAGAAAAAGTGAAACAGATACAAAAATGAGGGAAATTTTTTAATTCTTGTAATTTTGTGATCTATTGAGAATTTCTTTAATCATAATAATATTGGAATTTGGGTATGATTGCCCATGCAATTATTTTTGGGGATGTAATGCATGCTAGAGTAACATGTAATATGATATTTATTTAGTCATAAATTAATAATAATTGTTCACAGTTCACAGTAGAAGCGGTGATAACAGAGAGTGTGAGTGTGCACTGGCAATGTCGTGCTTTGTGCACTAACGCTGCCGACTCTGCTCAGCCACAACAACCTAAGTTCCTTGTTGAAGGTGATTTGTAATAATAATAATAATAATTTGTTATAAAGATGAATAAACTAATTAAAAATATGTTAAATAATTTAATGTTGTTATATAAAATAATTAACATAATTTTTTGTCATTTTTAATGAACATATTTTAAAATAGATGTATCAAATTATTGTATCGATAGACAAGCGTAAAGCTCACTTCACGCCTACCAGGTGATACTTCAGTCACTGTATCATTATTCTATGTAATCAGTGAAGTGTTTATACTTTTTCTCTTTTCCATCTGTGTATAGTGGTTGCCCCGCCCAATTTTGTGTTTCCACCCCTTTTGTGCCGATGTGAATAATATAATTATGCGCCAATTTGGAATACAAAGTGCTAACAAGCTTGTTGTATTTTTTTTTAATATCATTCTAAGACCTAAACCTAAGCCATGCTTCCAGGTGAAGACTTGAAAAGACTGAAGTTGCTCAACGTGTTTGAACCGTGCACGCTTCAAGTAGGTGATCGAAACTTCCTTACTATTGGCCCAGAAGATTCTTTCATCAGCAAGAAGCAGTGGCGCAAGCAACAGAGTGAGCTTTTTTCATTTATGTTTTCGAACACATAGACAGCTGAAGACGTGTTAATATAATAATAATATGGACGGGGAATCGAACCAGCTCCCCGTGTGCTAGCTTACTGTGTAGAAAGGGACTAGAGTAAATTCCATGTCCAGTCTAGAAATTTAAATTAAACAGAAATGTCGAAATAGTATATGGTTGTAACAAGTGTGCTTATGTTTAGCTTAACTTTAATGTTTAATTATATTGAAAGGTGGTTCTTATAAATGATTCTACACTTATAGTACTATAATAACATACAACTTATTTATTTTATCCCTGTTTTGTACCTCATAGGTAAATACTTTAGAAATCTCCGAAAGCAAACTCGACCAACAAAGAAGTCTAAAACCGATGCAACATCAGATCACTTACCGTCTCGCCCTAAAAAGAGGGCTTCGTCACATCGGAAACTTAAAACTGGCGAGGTAAGTGCAATGTGAACGGGTGCTACTTGTGGTGACAGGTCGAACTTGAATTCGTGTATGCGGTGATATTAGTTATTTCGTCTATGTATTTGCGTGTTGTTCCCATGAGAATGTAAGTGAGTGCTCCTATTTCACCATACTTACTGCTGATAGAGAACAAATCTTTGTTTTTTTTATATTTTTCGTTAATATATATTTTTGATTATTATAGTTAATTACTTAAAGATGTCATGTGGAACATGGTGTAATGGTTGCAGCTCCTTACAAAACATTGTAAAACAAAAACTTGGCGATTAAAAAGAGTGGCGGCGAGTTTCTTGCCAGTTCTTCTCGTCCGCTCTACGCCCTTGATTTGAGAACTGGCAGTAAATGTAAAATTAGTAGCATTTAATATGTATTTTTTATTGACGTCCATAAGTGTACATTGTGTTACCTAAATGAATAAATGATTTTTGAATTTGAATTTGTGCGTGGTGGGATATTCATCTTTTAGAGATCTACAAAGAAGTCCGCGATGGCATATATCTTTCTTTACTATACCCATTCTTCTAAAAAAATTGTCAAGTATAATGCGGTAATTGGAATGCTATTTAGACGAATACAGTATAAATCCTTATCAATTTATTAGTAATTAGTTCCTTAAGCATTTCATGCACAATATTCTAATATTTTACTCCATATAAGTTAATTTATTTATTTAGCACTCTTTATTGCACTTTAAAATATAACTAAAACAATAATAAAATCCTTAGAAATAAATTAAATGTACAATAGGCGGCCTTATCGCTCTCAGCGATCTCTTCCAGGCAACCCTAAACAATAAAAAGAAATGAGAGTATTCGTGCAGGTAGTACTACTTATTACATTTATGCATTACACTTTAATGAACTTCAACAGAAAAGGAAAGTTAAGAAGTAGGATAGGAAATGGCAAAGTAATGTTTATGTAAGAGAGTTTTGAAGGAAGTTAAAGAAGGAGCTTGTCTGATATTAACGGGTAAGGAGTTCCATAGCTTTATGGCGGAAACTGTAAAAGAGTTACCATAAAAGATAGATTTGTGAGTAGGGATTTCTAGAGTTAGCTTATTCAAAGAACGTAAAGTGTAGTCGTAAGGACCCATAAACTTAAATTTTTCTTTAAGGTAAGAAGGTGTTCTGGGGTTGAAGAGGATAGAGTAAAGCAGTTGTAAAGTGTGTACATTACGTCTTAACCGGATAGGTAACCATCCGAGTTGTTTGCGGTAATGGGACACATGGTCAAATTTCCTCAACCCAAAAACAAAACGAATACAGAAGTTTTGCAATCGTTCCAGTTTATTCAAAAGCTCTTCATTGACATCGGTAGTGCAAGAGTCGGCATAATCCAGGAGAGGAAGAAGGAGTGACTGCGCCAGTGTGATTTTTGTGGAAATGGGTAGGAAGTGACTAAGTCGCTTTAAAATACTTGAGGCAGCATATAGTTTGCGGCTGACTTCTTTGATGTGACAAGACCAAGATAAACACTGATCAAAGAATACACCAAGATTTCTAACAGACGTGCTGATATCAATAACCACCCCATCGATGCAAACTCGTGGAAGAGAGGCCCAATCAACTCTTGATAAGTAATAGGAGCTGCCAACAACGATAACCTGGCTTTTGATAGGATTTATTGTAAGACCAAAGTCTTTGCTCCAGCTTACCAAAGTAGCCAAGTCACTGTTAGTCGAGTGCAAGGCTTGTGGTAGCTCATCAAGAGTTGATTGCACGTAAATCTGGAGATCGTCGGCGTAGAGGTGAAAATTTGACGTAAGTCGTTGAGTAAGGGAGTTGATGAAAACAGAGAATAAAAGTGGAGATAGAACTCCACCTTGCGGGACACCGGCAACGACATCATTCCACTGTGAGTGAGTACCGTTCGCAGTGATCCGCTGGCGACGTCCATACAAATAGCTGTGAAACCAGTCAATCACCGGCGTCGAAATATTAATAGAGCGAAGCATACCCAGCAGAATCTCAAAGTGCACAGAGTTAAAAGCGTTGCTAAAGTCCAGAAGAGTAAGAACTGTAAATAACTTATTGTCCATACCTAGTCGAATATCGTCAGCAACCTTTACAAGTGCAGTAGTCGTGCTATGACCAGAGCGGAAACCAGATTGAAGGGGACTTAAAATAGAATTTTTGTACAGGAATTGGCTAAATTGTTGGTGGATTAGGCGTTCAAGGACTTTGGATAAGAAAGGTAAAATAGAAATTGGTCGGAAATCAGCGAAGTTACACGGGTTAGGTTTTTTGGGTATGGGAATTATATTCGCATCTTTCCAGGCAACGGGGAATATTCCAGAAGAGATTGAAAAATTGAAAATGTGTGTTATAACCGGAAGGATAACAGCAAGGATAGGAGTAATCATAGCACGACTAACGAGGTCACAGCCAACGGCATTCGAAGATACGGACATAATGCTCTTCTCAACATCCCGATCGGTAAATTGCGTGAAGGAGAAAGGAGAATAGTTAGGAGAAGGAAGAGAAGATAAAGATTGCAGAGTACGCTGAAGACGACTATCGTCAATGGTAGTGGAACTGGTGAAGTAGCTATTCAAATCATTTAAATTGAGATCAGAAGGAACAACACTGTGTGCTGGTTTGCCAACTCCCAAAGACCTTAAAAATCTCCAGATTCTAGAAGGATCACCGTTAGAGATGGCGTCATGGATATGTCGTCTTTGTGCATCACGACAGCGAGTGTTACAGCGATTTCGTAGGTTCTTGTACTTTTCACGAGCAGCTTCGGACGTGGCAGCTTTCATTTTGGCTTTAGCACGATTTTTCTTATTCATTAACTCTTTTAGTTCATTGGAGAGCCAAGGCGCAGGGAGATGTTTGATCTTTATAGGTCTCAATGGAGCATGCTTGTCGTATAAATTAGTGATGAAAGTATTTAGTAAATCGACCTTATAATCAAGAGATGCTCCGTCAAAAACTGCATTCCAGTCCACATTCATTGCATCTTCACAAAGTAAATCATTGTCGATTCCGTGAAAATTTCGCCGCAGAACAACAGTAGGCTTAGCCTTAGGTGGTCGCACATTATAGGAAAGGAAAATAAGGTCATGATAGGAAAAGGCTTCAGCAGGGAGTTGACCATGATTGGAAACTAGGTCAGGAGAGGAGACGAACATAAGATCTAAGAGAGAAGGTGTGGATCCAGAAACAGAGTGAGTAGCATTAAGAGGAAGGGTGTGGAGATTAAGAGAGTCCAGGACAGAAAGTAACTTCTTGGATCGATTATTATTTTTAATCAAGCAGGTGTTTAAATCACCCATGATTACTACATTTTTATACAGTGGAGTAAAATCTTCAAGGGTTTTCTCGAAGCATGCAAAATAATCGACAGAAGGAGAAGGGGAATAGAAAACACCAAGAAGTACCTTAGTTTTAGACAATATAATTTCAACCAGAAGATGTTCAGCCGCATTGGCTGGTGGAGGTTGTGGCGACATACTGACAATGGAAAAAGGAATATGTGACCGTAAGTATATCGCAACACCACCCCCGCCTCTTCCTATACGATCATTGCGGATGAGATTGAAACCAGGAAGTGAGAATGTGTGGGAAAGGAAAGATGGATTAAGCCAAGTTTCAGAGACCAGTATAGCGTGAATGTCTATCGATGCAAATGTTGCGAGCATGTCAGAAAAATGTGCAGGAACGCTTTGCGCATTGATGTGAATAACGTTGAAATGTTTTGGAAAATTAAGAAATAACGATGAAAGGGTAACATCTAAAGGGGCGGAACTAGCACTATGGAATGAATCATCATTGGAGGAAGAAAAGGAGAGAAAATCAGAGTTATCTGTATCATATAACATTATAGTACTATCGCTCAGCAAAAGATAAATTAAAATCAACAATAATGCATAAATGTAAAATTCTAGTATTTAAAATTATTAAAAAGTATATAATAAAAACAACTAATTCAAATTAAAGTTAAATTCAGTTCCAAAGCATTCTATGCACGAACCGTCTACATTATAATATAAAGTAGTAATATAATAAAACAAAATAATTAAAAGAACTAAAGAAACTAACTAATACCTAATTGATTTATATACTAACAATATTATGTAAAAATAATTTAATATATGCTGTGCACAAACTAAAACACAATAGAATTAAAAATTATACATAGTCAAAAAGACTGGATTCCGATCACATACATTGTTATTAGAGCAACTGGAATTTTTGACATTAAACCAAGGACTTTATATATATAACAGGACTGAGCACTGCCAAAATTTAAAATTACAAAAACACATCTTAAGGTATAGGTATTAAGACTCAATTTTGGCTTCCAACATTGACAGAGGCAAAACGAGCCGAGTGAGATATCTAGTACGGAGGCTGTTTAGCTCTTTCTAACACATGTCAAGCGATAGAAATTAATCAATGTCAATCAATCATTTGATGACTGATGTGTCATGGCATGTCATTGCATTTATGCGATGTAATGTCATAATAGTTGTTTTTATTTATTTTTCGTAATTTAGTCAGGTTTCTTCGAAGAAATGGTTGTGTACAATTGAAAAAGTGTTGTGTACAATTTTGTAAAAGTGAATCCTATGATGTTTGCAGCATAATATTTTACAGGTAAGCCGAAAAAAGGTAATTTTAGATTTATAACAAATAGGGTAACCATATCATGCGGGATTTCGGGATTAGTTGGTCGGAGTGTCTATATGGCCTATATGGCTAAATGGCTAAATGTTGTTCTGATGTCATAAAAGATTACTTAAAGCTCCGTTGTATGTAGCCTTCACTTTAGTACAGCTAATTCCCAACAGTTATTGAAAGCCGCAATACCGTCTGTTTTTACGGTAAGCCCATTATTAGCTGATGGACACTTACCTACTTACATATATTAATATAACTTTCTGCACGCAAAACACAGAAAAGTCTACTTTTTGAGCAAATGTATAAAATTCATGAAGTTATATTATTATTTTATTGCAGGCACAAAATAAGCAGATAAGAGTACTGAGTAAGGCCCCGTTACAACCCGTCGAACAATGTATTCCTGATTCAGAAATACTATCAAAAATAAGATTTTGATGATACTAAAGCATTTATTTTTACAAAACTTAAATTATTTTGCCCTCCACATCCTGTTCAATGTAATGAGGAACCCATAAGTTGCAGTTAGTGAAGGCATTAAGTAATTCACATTTCAATTTAAGAATATTCTATCAAAATCTAATTACTTAAGAAAAAAATAAATTCAATGAATACAGTTTCTTTTATTTGAATTTGATATATCATCCATACTTAAAATTAAGGGTCTAGTGGCTAGCCGGTTAAGCACAGGCAATCTGCCCCCAATGGAAAAGTCTATTCATGACTATACCGTCGTTTTGAGGAGTTTATATGTATACTTATTTTGGACTAAAACCAAGTTGTTGTAGAAATATTTAACAAAATATGAAAAAAGTAGACTTTTTTAAAATTGTGAAATGATTCTAGTGATGGTAGACTTACAGGAGAATATATTATTTTTCATACCAAGCTTTGTTATTAATAATAATTATAATGGATATGTTTATATTATATTTTAGGCATTTTTATGGGGTTATTATAGAGTGAACACCTCCAAAAAAATAAAATAAATGTGATATAGTAGCCTTTATTAGCATAAAAAATGTTATTGAAATCTTGGTTTCTGTAGGTTTGTTCCCGATTTCTGATTACAAATATTATAATAATTACAAGCCCCACGTAACAAAAATATTGTGGTCACCCTATTAGAAAGTGACACACCTCCTCCGTACTAAACGTCCTGCTCGGCTCGTTATCAGGCTGCGAGTACTCAGTCCTGTTATATATATAAAGTCCTTGCATTAAACCAACTAAATGACACTGACGTGACAGACATTGTCAATATTGTGCAAATTTTAAATAAAAGTCAAATAGCTAATAAGTTATAAACACCGCCAATTTTCGTATAATTTTGTTATAATAATAACTAATGAATAGTGAGCTCATAAAAACAAAGCATAAACAAAATTACCTACAATAAGTTAAATGATGATGTCCTATACTATGAGTCAGTGCCAGAAATAACGAAAAGGAAGCTTATTAATATATAGTACATACTATGAAAAATAAATTACTTGGTCTTCTGAGGTGGTTTTTTGGGGCGGAGTTGAATCCTTGTAATTGAAGGTGGAGCAGAAGTCTCTGAAGTAGATTCAGCCGCAGTCAGATCGCCAGTGATAGCTTCAATGTCCTTCATACTTTCAATATGATGACGAGAGCCATCAGCACTGATCACATAAATACGGCCTTCTTTGGTCCAGCATTTAGAGATGCCAAAGCGCCTTCTTGCCGACATGAACAACTTGTGACGATTTTTAGTCAAAAACTCGGACAAAGTAATGCCGGAACCCTTCAGATTTGTCTTTGCTGCCCATATTTTGTCCTTGATAGCACAATCACGCAGCTTTATTAACAGAGGCCTGGGCTTTCCATCACTCCTTGAACCCATTCTATGGCAGCGGCTCAGGGAATCTCCTGTGATGAATGGACACTTGAGACGAACTGACAGCATATTACAGATAGCAGAAGCATCCTCATCCTTCACTTCATTCACTCCATGAATCAATAAGATTTTGCGTCGGCTTCTCATTTCCTGGTCATCTTGCATCTTAAATAGCAGCTCCATTTGGGCTTGAAGATTTTCTAGACAGAATAACATAGAAGTGCGAAACAATGCAAACTCTCTGGCCAGCGGGGACGGAGGCGAATTGTCAGAAGTAGATGGAGGCGCAAGTGATGCGGTATTGAGTTGTTTCTGGAACTCTTCCATCTTCAAAGTGAATCTCTCTGACATGTCCATTACGGTTTTCTTCAAATCATCCATTTTGACTGTGGGTTTGTGTGCACTTTTAGGTTAAGTTAACAAGAACTGAGAGTGTGAGTTTAATATTGCAATAGAGATGAAGAATTTATAGGAAAAATATATGCGGTAAGTACAGAGAGGCTCTAGAACATATTTAACTATAGAAAAATACTTTTCATAATTAAATAAGAATAAAAATAACAGAGCAAACTAAAACACGTCTATATTAGTTCTCTAGTAAATGAATAACTTAGGATTTATCCTAAATTTTATAACGCGCGTGATTGCGGCCCTACGACAGACAAAACATGTACCAAGGCATAATATGCTCTACTACACGTGCGGAGCCGGGGCGCGTTTCTAGTATATCTAATACATATATAAAATTCTCGTGTCACAGTTTTCGTTGCCATACTCCTCCGAAACGGCTCGACCGATTCTTACCAAATTTTATATGCGTATTCAGTAGGTCTGAGAATCGGACAACATCTATTTCTCATCCCCCTAAATGTTAAGGGTAATCCACCCCTAATTTTTTTTTTTAATTTTTGGACGAAATTTTTTGTTTTTATTTTTTTATTATGTGGCATTAAAAATAACATACAACCCCTGCTTTTTTGTCAAAAAAATCTAGACCCGTGCGAAGCCGGGGCGGGTCGCTAGTAATAAAATAAAAACTATAAACATATCTCAACCACTCAATTATCTTAGGCCCGTAATCTAAGACGACTCACATCTAAATCTTATTCTTGAGAAGTGTGACAAATTTCTATAGAAAAAAACAAACAAATCTTAAAACTTATATTAAAGCCTGACTCAAATGAAAATTAAATCAAATGAAATGAAATACCTATTTATTAGCTGTTAAACCGAAACAATTCGCCAATATTTGGAATGTAAATTGTTAGCTCCTAAACGTATTATAAGCTTGATATAGTTAAAATATGTTTTGTTTCTTTCGTTCTGTAGTCTTTATATTCGATAGAGCGAGACAAAAAATATTTTAACTATATCGAGCTTATAATATCAAATTACATGAATATGTTTTCAGAATGAAATGGACGTCGATATGGCTGATGATAAACTAGAGAGTTTGGATGAGGCCTTGAGGGCTGTCGCTAACTGTCCCAGTATCAAGATAGAGCCGAGCGGGGACGTAGCGCTGCCGGTCACTGGCAGCCAGGAGGACAACGCGGCTGAAGAGAAGAACGACTCAGGGATCAGGTGAATGGCAAAGCAAGGGTCGCGGATTCGAATCACACTGGCTCCCCCACGTTTGGTGACTTGGGGCATTAAACGGGTGGGGGGAATATCGAAATTCCATTGCGCGTTTTGGTCTGAATCTATGGTTTTTGGTTTCCGAATTCTTGATGTATAAAATAAGGTCGACAGCGCATCTTATGACTGAAGTTGTGGTATTGCAGTTTTGAATAAAGTTAAATCCTAGTCCCATAATAGGGCTAATATGTTTTTTATTTACCAATCAAGTAGGTGATCAGTCGTCTATGCTCTGCTTGACCGTATTTTTTTTTTTTAATTTGTTCCTCTAGAACTTGAACACGAGATTTCCGGTGTTAAATCCATCGCGCATATTTTTTTTATTAATTCATACTTCAGGAAAAAATTAGACCGACAACACCTAATAGATCGGTATTGTGTGGCTATGTTAAATTCAAATTCATGAATTATGACTTGAGCTTGATTTTATTCTGGAACAGTCCTGAGCCTGCTAAGGAAGATGGCAGCTTGCTGAATGGGGACCGGACTATGGAACAGCTCAATGATGATGATTCAGATAACTGGGAGAACACTAGCAGTGATGGAAGCGATACGGACAGGTGAGTGAATATCATATAGAGCAGCGGTTCTTAAACTTTTTTGGTGACGGAACCCTTTTGGAAAGCAAAATATTTGATGGAACCCTACAATAAAACAATAGTTATTAAAAGTGTATTCTTTATTAATAAGCTTAATAAAAATTCAATGTAACAGTTACTAATTATTTCTTACTTTACCACATGGCCAGAGAGAGGTGTTTTGTTTTTCTTTCTAAATTCTTGCGGAACCCCTACAGGGGTATCGCGGAATCCAAGGGTTCCGCGGAACACACTTAGAGTAAAGCTGATATAGAGTATTTTATTACTTAATACTTAGCCACGTGGAGTGACGAGTTTTCCTCTTTTAATTTCATTTGTTTTATAGATTCTAGATTTTTATCGCCTCTACTCATGTAACTCTTCAGCATCTGATTCGTATATATTTGGCAATTGTTGCTATTTGTGTTTGGTCCAAAAGGGGGCAAAGTATTACTTAACGAACATTTGAAGATTTTTGAGTCCCTGAGAAATAATATTAAAAAAATAATTCCACGGGTAGAGCACAGAAGATTGATCACCTGTAAAGAAAATATGATCAGTGTAATAGATACAGAAATGTGTCTGCTCCACGCTCCTCGAAGGTACTTAAATTCACTTTACGGAAATCGCTCATTTTTCCCGCCTCGACCATATACTACTTCTGTACACACACAGTTGAGCGATATCGTCGTCCCGCTGCACGTCCCCATGTATTTGTATACTACTTGTGTACACACACAGTGGAGCGACATGGTCGTCCCCAAGTATTTGTATACTACTTGTACACAGTGGAGCGACATGCACGTCCCCATGTATTTGTATACTACTTGTGTACACACACAGTGGAGTGACATGGTCGTCCCCAAGTATTTGTATACTACTTGTACACAGTGGAGCGACATGCTCGTCCCCATGTATTTGTATACTACTTGTGTACACACACAGTGGAGTGACATGGTCGTCCCCATGTATTTGTATACTACAAGTAGTGTGTACACACAGTAGAGCGACGTGCCGGCCTAGCACGACAACCGAGACAAAATTTTGTCGACCGTTTTCTCGTGTTTCAATCGATTATCGCTCTATTTCTTTCGGGTCTAACATGACAATTACACTTAAAACTCGACTTTTAATATCAAAAATAGATATATTTGTCGATCAAGATATCTTTTCTATCAAAATTGTCGATGTCGAGATAAAATATATCGAGATATCTTACATCTTAGTTTGTCTTCTCTCGTCCGCGACATATCTCGTGGCGGTCATGCTAGGCCGGCTGCTCGTTCCCATGTATTTGTATACTACTCGTGTACACAGTGGAGCGACATGGTCGTCTCGCTGCTCGTCCGCCGCGTCCGGGTCGGGGCGCGGCAAGCGCTCGCCGCAGCTGGCGGTGCGGCTGCTGCGCGGCAAGCGGCTCAAGCGCGCCCCGCGCCGCGCCCCGCCCGCGCCGCCGCCCCGCCGCAACGAACGCGTGGTCGTCGAGACGCTGCACACCACCAGCAGGGCGAACGTCGTGTGGCAGGTGCGTTTGACTACTACTTAAAAAAAATCCCCTCACCCCTCAAGCCGCCATAATGGGGCCCACGGGATCGCGATAGCGTACTGCCGCGAGCACCCGGTGGTCAGGCCGAACGGCCCCCCTCCTCGTCCCGCTTGTGCATCCTTCCCATGCTCAATATGGGAGGAGTCCGTGGGACGAATTTTTAGTCAAACTTGTTGCCTCATCACTAGTGTTAGTTTTTCCGCCTTATGTGCCCTCTGCACAAGTTTCAAACTTCCACCAATTTTTATGTTATCAACCCTTCCGGGCGTCAAACATCCCTCATGTTCTCAAACTCTGATCACCAACCATTTCCACACTTTTAAAAGCGAGAAACACTTAATGACCAACCTGGGATTCGAACCCGGGACGTATGCTCTGACGGATGAACGAAAGGCTACATACGCAGTTGACTACTACCTATACTATAACGAACTAACGTTCAAAAATGGAAAAATAATTTATTATTTAATACTAACGTTACTACGTAGTAGATAATGTAGCTTTCTATTGGTGAAATAATTTTTAAAATCGGTCCAGTAGTTTTTGAGTTAAATCGTAACAAACAAACAAATCTTTTCTCTTTATATAGATTTGACGGGGCGCGTTGCTAGTTTGTAATATTAATAAATTTATTGATTAACAAACGAATTAGATTTTTATTCTGCTATTAAACGATGTGATGGTCTTACAGGATGGCACCATCGAAATGGGTATACCCTCAACTCAGCTATATCCCATACATCACCTGGATGGACAGGAATGCTTCCCGGGAGATTTTGTGATCAACGGAGCCGCTAATGTTGAAGAGAATCAGGTATTGTTTTAAAATAAAATTGGGGTTTTTATGATCATTAATAATAATTCATTCAAATGTATAGATATATCGCCCGAACTCGGTAAGACCCCGGTTCTATCCTATATTATAAATATTAGTTAAAATATTTTACTAATTTCATTGTTTTAAATAAGAACGCATTATTATAGTATTAAGATACACAATAATTTTCGGTACTTATTATTGCTTTTGAATCCGTCCAAATATGAGATGATAAAATATATCTTCTTCTGTGCTTACTAATAGTTACAATTAGTTGGGTACTTTAATTTAATAACGAGTTTTTATTGCCAGTTGAAGCACAGAGAGTACGGAGTAGTGCAGCGTGTGGACCACCACGGACGCACCGCCATCGTGCATTGGTACCGCACCTACACCAGCGCTGATGACCCTGTGTAAGTCTTTATAATACTGTATACCGGATTAAAACGCGATTTATTGTTTAAATTATTTATCAGTCTCCCGCGACCACGGTTGCTGAAAAGCATCCGAAACGTCGGGATAAATAATTTAAACAATAAATCGCGTTTTAATCCGGTATACAGTATTTTATTTAAATGTGTGATACTCGCGTTAATAAAAGACAATATTAAGTCTTTATAACACAGTATTTGACCCGCCCTTCTTGACCCACACTAGTACCTTGACTCGCCCTTCTTGACCCTCACTAGTATTTGACCCGCCCTTCTTGTCCCACACTAGTACCTTAACCCGCCCCTCTTGACCCACACTAGTACCTTGACCCGCCCTTCTTGATCCACACTAGTACCTTGACCCGCCCTTCTTGGCCCACACTAGTACCTTAACCCGCCCTTCTTAACCCACACTAGTACCTTGACCCACACGAGTACTTTGATTTACCCGCGACGTATTTGAGAATGTTTGAGCAAAATTTATGAATGAAAAAGTTTGAACCCTGGGCGTTCAAGCGATAATATAAATTCATGAAAATCATTCAATCAGTTACAAAGAAATTCTCTTTTTCTCATATAAGTATGAAAGCAAGTTCGAAAATGATTATTCAGCTATGTGTATTCGGTTTGTAACACTTTAAAGTTTAGTTTTAAGCCATATCTCTAAATATAAAGTTTTATATAAGAAAAAAACAATTTGTAACTTAATATTTTTAACGTGAAAGTGCAAAATTTCTAGCCTATAAAATTATTTTCAGGCCCCAAATGTTATATGAGAGCGAAATGAGCGTTTACGACCTCAAGGACCACCCGGACTTCCAGTACCGGCCCGGGACCGTCGTCATCAGGGTTGCCAACTTCACTGGCGAAGACGCTAATTGCACTGCTGGTCAGGTAAAGCGGAATCTTAACGAACTTAATTTCTAGTATAAATAATAATATTTTTTTTTTATAAATTTACCTTCAATTCAGTTAGGTAATAACATCTGTGGAAATATTGTTGAATTTTATGGGGTTAGTTGACTAGCTAGTGCACGCACGGTATATATAAAAATAAAAAGAGCGTCATTGCTATATTCCTCTCCTAGGCTGGGGTAATTACCAATTTAAAAGTGTACCCCGGGCCCGTCTCTCAATCTTATATATAGTGTTATGTCAACAAAATAATAAATCTATACATATAATAAAACTAGAGTTCAATTGTCTGTACATAGAAAAAATGCTTGAAACCGAGTCAGGGGGATGTAAGAAAAGAAATAGAACAAATCCCATTTTTTTTTGTTTCTCTGTCTGTCTGTTTGTACGGGCTAATCTCCGAAATTGGTAGACCGATTTACATAATAATTTGCACGGTGGTACCTTTTATACCAGGTCAACATCTTAGATCCTACCCAACATATAGGCTTTGTTTAATCGAAATCGGATGTCGAAAAGAAAAGTCATCATTTATGTAGCCCAAGCGAACGAAGTCGCGGGCATCAGCTAGTATAATATAAAAATATTAAAATCTAAGTTGCCTTTAAAATCGTACTCTAAATTGATATCGTAGCCGTATTCCCTCGTTACTATTCCCTTTTTGATCAAGTTTATATTATATCCGACTTGAAGGACTCTTGTACTTTATATTAATCACTGTTTATATTTTCCCAGGTAATAGACAACTTTCCTTCAGGCCGTGTCAAGGTCTGGTGGGTGGATGGACACACGAGTATGTGCTGGCCACAGGATCTGTATAAGGTAAGACTTTTTTTGCTTTATTTTATTGCTATGTGTGTTTATTAAAAAGTAAAAACTGAGTAATATAAAGCGTTTCCTTAATATTAAGACTTCGGTTGATCATTTACATTTTCAAGACTTAATTGCCATTCATATCCATTTCTAATACTTATGTACTAATAATTTCGAATTGATTGTGAAATGAGAAAAATAATAAAAAAATCCTCTCTCGTAAACACTCCCATTTTTATAGAGAAAAGAGATGTTATCTTTGTAGATCCATGTGAATGAAGACGAACTTTCGACAGACAAACTATCTGAACAAAATTTTCAAAATCATAATATTGTTGCTACTAAATTGGTCTATTACAAGGTCCACAGGTCTATATTTATTATTTTTGTTGAAAATATATAAACTTAGAATAATATTTTTATAAGTAAAATTCAAATATTGTTCTACTGTTTTCTACACGCTGCTCTTTTATTATTACTGACTTATATTTACTGACATTCAATATGTCCTATGTATTTTCTACAATATAAAATTTAATTTGATTTATAAAACTACAATCGTGTCTCCTTTTATCCCTAAATCCCAACAATTTTCACTTGGCAACATTCAACTGTAACAAATAATTTCTTACTTTAACATTTAACCACTTACGTACCACTTGCGTACATCTAGCGCCCGTCTATATTATTCGTCTATTGAATTATCATTTTAGTTGTACCACGCAGTTCATAGCCTCATAGGACATGATGTTCTCCGTCGCAAAAATACGAAACGGGCGGTAGGAGCACGGAAATACTTATCGTATAAATTCGACACAAGTGGTTAAAAGTTTAATAAGGGTATAGACCGAGAGAAATGGCGGAAATTGGTCATGATGGTTAAGAAGAACATGTTATTTTTTATTATTTTTTCTTTAAATTATAATTTCGTTCTTTTGACATGTCTTATAGAGGCTTAATAAATAAATAAAATAAAAAAGGGTATAACTTTAATATAACTATAGGTAGGCGAATACGACTCTGAAGATGGCGAGCTGTGGGGCTCGGACGGGTCCGCGTCGGATGACTCGTGGGAGACGCAGAGCTCGGCGCACGAGGCGGAGCCGCGCACGCCGGACACGCCCGCAGCCAACGCGCCCGCGCTCGCTGCTGACGTCGCCGCGCCGGGGGACCATCCGTCTGCGCCTATGTGTAAGCCTCCCAGTACATTGACTCTTTCTTTTTCAGATGTATTTATTATCTAATTGGATTGTATTATTGAGGGTATAAAATATGTGTTTTGTAATGGAATAGTAGGAAAAAATTTATTTATTTTATTTATTTATTTATTTAGCACTCTTTATTGCACTTTAAAATATAACTAAAACAATAATAAAATACTTATAAATAACTTAAATGTACAATAGGCGGCCTTATCGCTCTCAGCGATCTCTTCCAGGCAACCCTAAACAATAAAAAGAAATGGGGATTTATCGGTTTGCAGAGCATATTTTCTAATTTTTCGAATTAAATTACACTAAAATTTTAATCCAGTAAAAGTTATATCATTGATGTATTTTTGCTCAAGCTTTAAAAGGGTACCGGTAAAATATAAATTGTATAATAAATCTAAAAAAAAATAGTCAGATATTAAACTTTTACACTTTGTAATCCTAATGAAAATGATTTAATAATGATTACCAATAAAGAGTAAAGGTTATACCATAGACGGAAAAACCGTGAAGTGCACATTGGGCGTTTCGATTTCAGTTTATGAATTTCCGAATGCTCGAAGTAAAAAATAGGTCGACAGCGCATCATTGACTGTTCTGTGGCTAAGGTATCACCTACCATCAAGTGAACGTCGTGCTCGTCTGTCGATATGTAACACTAGCAACGCGCCCCGGCTTCACATGTTTAGCCTAGCCTATGTTACTCGCTGATAACGTAGCTTTCTGATAGCTTTACTTTATTTAGCTTGGTGAAAGAATCGCTACTGGACCGATTTTAAAAATTCTTTCACCAAGCTAAATAAAATAAAGCTTTCAGAAAGCTTTTTGAATTTATTCATAACATACTAAAATACAAATCTTTCCTCATTATAATATTAGTCTTTTTTTTATGTCAGATATCGACAGACGAGCATGAGGTTCACTTGATGGTAGGTGATACCTCAGCCACAGAACATCAACCTAATGATGCGCTGTCGACCTAATTTTTACTTCGAGCATTCGGAAATCCATAGACTGAAACCGAAACGCGCAATGTGCACTTCACGGCTTTTCCATCTATGAACGGTGGTACGTTACCCGGTCGGAATTTCGATATTCCTCCCACCCGATCAATGCCAGAAGTTACCAGACGTAGGGAAAACATGTTTACAGAAAACTATAATCATGTTGTCCCGGGTGGGATTCGAACCCACGACCCATCGATGCGAACGGCAGGTGTTCTACCAAACGCGCCAACGAGCCCGTCAGCCCGTTAGTCTAGATAAAAACGTGTCATATAGCCGAATTCTCCTTAAAAGTATCTCTTACTCTTCATTACGAAGGTAAAATGAAAGACAGAAACATTTTAAGTACACCTCAATGTTGATTAGCGTTCGAGAATTCGGCCGTTAGTCTCATGTACTGTATGTAAGCTGACAGCGGCAATAGACTTGACAGTAGGGCCCAACGAGGAGTCGGCGCTGATGCTGGGCGCGGGGCGCGCGGAGCTGGTGCCGCGGCTGCTGGAGCCGCGCGTGGCGGCGCACATCGAGCGCGGCCGCGTGGCCATGCGCCGCCTCGAGCAGATGTTCGCCGAGCACCCCACGCTACAGAGCCAGGAGGTGACTAGCGCGAGCCCTAATATAACAAATGCGAAAGTTTGTGAGGATGGATGGGTGGATGGATGTGATGCTTTGACGCAAAAACTACTGAATGGATTTTGATGAAACTTTACTTTATATTTGTCGTATCTCCTCGTTTTGACTTAACTATCGGCCGCAGCCAGTATCGGGATACTCGGCGTCGACATATCGAGCGACGTTCATTTTCGTGGTCATCTGGAAGGGAAGGCTAAATTAGCCTCAAAGAAGCATAGCATAGGTGTGCTCAATAAGGCGAAACAATACTTCATGCCGGCCCATCGCCTACAACTTTATAAGACGCAAATTCGGCCTCACATGGAGTATTGTTCTCACCTTTGGGCGGGGGCTCCCCAGTACCAGTTCCTTCTATTTAACCGCATTCAACGTAGAGCGGCTCGATTCGTCGACGATGAGATTCTATCCGAACGGCTTGATCCTTTGGCGCTGCGTAGAGATGTTGGATCACTCTGCATCTTCTATCTCATATATCATGGGGAGTGTTCTGAGAAATTGTTTGGATTAATCCCGGCTGCTGAAGCTAGCTTCCAAGCCCTTTTCATAGTTTTTTCTTCCTTAATTTTCTATGACCTGATAACAGACAGCTTCAAGACAAATATTTTAAATAAAAATCAATTAAAGAATGTCTTCTATGCACTCTTAAACTATTTATCTAATTATAATAAAACTTGAGTTGTTTCCACTTTTGTGAACTTTTACAGATAATGAGGAAGCTATTAAACCTATACAAAGACTGCCGCTTCTTGGATCGACTGATGGGCACGACATTCTTTCATGAAGATCATTTCTTAGTAAGTACCCAAACACATGTTCGAGACAAAACAAGTAAATTAATTTATTTGTGTTTAAATAATTATGTCTGACTGTCAAATAAACTAATAGAAAATGTTTTAATTATAACTATATTAACACTGATTTAACTACCGTTGTGTTCTATTTTACATAAATATTAATCTTATTGTAGAGAAAAAATATCTAGTTCCGTTATATTTCTGAATGTTGAATGTCTCTTAATAAATTTATGTAAAGATTTTCGAAAAAGTCAGTTTTTAACAATAATCTATTTTCGTGCAGGGTATTAAAATACCTTCCAGAATAATAAGTAATTTGACCAGAAAACGTTTACGACAAATTACTGGTATTACTTAACATAGGTTGCTCTTTTATTTGACCTAGTTCTAAACTATTATATGAGTCATATAGAATCAAAGGCGGCTATCTGATTTATGGCTGATTGTTAGCAATTTAAAAAGAAAACATTTTTCTCCTTTATTTTTGTATTAGGTATCATTCATTGCATGTTTAAGGTATCTATTAATATTAACAATTAAAGATAAAACCAAATATATAAAAAAACATAACAGTCTAAACGACAAGAACTTATTTTCTTTTTGTAGATTGCCGGACCCAAAATGTCGCTACCTACTGTGTTGTGTTTTTATTGCAAAATATGATTGACAATTCGCAAGAGTTTGCGTTTTTAAAAACAAACACGCCTACCCATCCGCGTCTTATATGTAGTTTGATTATTATTATTCGATTTGTCGGATGTTCCCAGGGTCTCATAGAGCGCGTGAAGGAGCGCGGGGCGAGCACTCCGCGCGCGGGCGAGCGGCGTGTGCACGAGCAGCTCGCGCGGCTGTTCGCGACCGAGTCGCAGGCGGACGAGCCGGACGACGCGCGCGACGAGGAGATGTTCGCGAGCGACGGCGGCAGGCCCGTCGCCGCGGCTAACGTCGACGTGGAACCCATGGAGGTACTGTGGCCAGTGAGATGTTAACAATATTTATTGTGAATCTATCTAATATACAGTTACTGGCACGAGTCGTGAGCACACTTTTCATTGGTCGATATGACGTGAACCACGCTGACGCTCCACGTGATTGGTTCAACAGTCGATGCTCGTCGTCTATTGGGTCCGCGCGTATCATTCGACTATTTTCCATTGTGCAACTATTGTGCAATTTTATTGACAACTTTTTAACTAGTGTATTTTTTGGTTTTCGTTACCGATTTCAATGAATCTTAAAAACAAAATATGCAGAGCAGAAAGTATTCGATGTTAAATAGACAATCCCGAATAATTATCTACTTAGTGTTATGTTACATGAAATAAATAGGTATTACGAAAAACATGATGTATCTTTATAAACAAACTGCAGAGGTGACTAATACAATTTAATTAATGAATCAGGGTAATTTATTCAATTACTGATTGAAATAATAAAGGTACCAAATAATTTTTCCCGACAGTGTACTTACGCTGGCTCAATCCCCACCACAGTTCATTTGTGCTCACGACTCGTGCCGCTATCTGTACCTAATAAATGGCAAAGATTAAATAAAAATTGCTTTTAAAATTTATGGTGCAAAATAGATTCTGGGCCAGAATGCTCCATTAGCAAAATTCATCGCAGCAACGCAGAGCAGTTGCTAGATTGTCGGTATTTTATAGTGTATATTTTATTGAGTGCGCTGAAGAACTGCACAACTTAAATACCAGTATCGCCACCAGGCGCCCGCGCCGGTTGGGTTTCCATCCTTACGTTGTTGATATTTCGCGTACTCAAACGAAATGACTTCCTTCATTATTAGAACGTGTAAGGACTGGAATTCACTGCCAGCGTCAGTATTCCCACCAACATACAATCTGGGTATTTCAAGGCGAATGTGAATAGGCATTTGTTAAAAAAATAATTAAATCGACCGGTAAGGTTATAATTCAATTCACGACATATTGCGCGTTTCGGTTTTACTCTATGGATTTCCGGATGCTCGAAGTAAAAAGTAGTTCGACGACGCATAATTGACTGATGTTCTGTGGCTGAGGTATCACCTACCATCAAAAAAATCTTGGTAATTTAATTCGCAGGTAGACGTAAGCGCTCCAAAGAAACCAGCCTTACACCTCAACCTGGACTTGGTGCAGGCGTCGAGTTCGGAAATTAGCGTTCAGCCCGACAGCGCTTCTAGCACTGAGAATAGTAAGAAATGTCTAAATATATTAAAGAGTTAACTGAACTGACTATACGACTGATGTTCTGTCTAAATTTCTGGAGTTATACAGAATTTTGAAAAATTAACTGTATAAAAGCTAAACTTATAAAGTTATGAAAATATTAATCAAAACATTTTTAGGAATGTCTTTGTAATGCCACGCTAGTGCGGTACTGCCCTAAAACATTCCTCAACATCTATAATAAAAAAATACTAATATAGGTATAAGTTTCGTTAACGAAAAAGCTTTTATTGGATTAAAACACGATTTATTATTAAATATATTATTTTATTTATTATTATCGAAAGTACTTAATAAGCTTTTTCATTTATATTTATTAACATAGCTTAAGCGTGCTCTATAACACAATTAATCTAAATTATTACAGTAAATATCAACTCCGTAGGAATAGATGGCGTTTATAGGTTAACTTTGAGAAATTTCAAATCAGACAACTTATCTTTCCGTCTGCCCGTGACCACGGTTCCTGAAAAGCATCCGAAATAATAAATCGCGTTTTAATCCGTTATGAAGTATTTTATTTAAATGTGTGATACTCACGTTAATAAAAGACAACAAAAAAGTAATATAAGTTGTATGATTGCTTTTTAAAAAATATTTTATATTCATTTCAAATTCAGCGTCAACAAAGATGTCGGACGCGGACGCACCGACCCGCAACGTGTGCTACAAGCTGTGCTCGCTCATACACGCGCAACTCGTGAAGGCACACGCGGAAGTCAGCCGGTCAGTTATATTCATTCACTCATTCGTTCATGCATTCATTCTCTCATTCGTTCATGCATTCATTCATTCAGATATCGAATAAGTGAGCCCAGGATTAACTGCGTTGTCTAATATGGTTTTAGACGAGATTTGCAGATTTTGGCGATAGTTGGCTCCTTTGAAAGTTGTCTCGGTAGTGGATAGGTATATCGATGGCTCCCACGTAAGTTATGGTAATCAACATAGTGTTTTAAGTTTTTTAAGCTATACCGTCTGATTTAATTTATAGTCTATGTTGGCAATGAAAAAGAAAACATTAAATTTTTAGGTACTTCAAGACGTATTTTTATTGTACATATTTTTATAAAATCTAGATGAAAATGACCATAACGATTAACGTAGAAAACTAACTTTGTTGGTTAGCATAATTTACGTAGGAGGCATCGATATCCGAGATGTATTATTTATAACAAGTTACTATTTGTTATAAATACTACATCTCGGATATGTGTACACTGTACAGGCATTATTACGTTTTAATTACTCAATCTGGCATATACTGTTGACATGACAAGTGAATAGGACGATTTTTTTTTTAATTTCACGTTTTTGGGTTTATTATTGATTTTATTTCGTTTACCCATTTTTTAGATGCTTTTAAAATGGGGTTGAGTATCGCTTATATTTAATTTATTATTACAATATAATCTAACCATTGTTTGAAATAATCTATAATAAGCTAATAAAATGCCGAATTTTGATCTACAAATCAGTAGTAAACTATACACTACTAATCTGTAGCTTATGATGTTGAATGTACTTCATATTTATTGTTAATTTACGTTGACAAACTTTATTCGTAGTAATCATACTTTAATATAAAGTATGCTTTTATCATACAGCTGAAAAAAAGATTAACATCATAATATAAACATACTCCAATCTTTAATGATTCACATATAACTCATAGACAGCATACCTTATATTATTGTACCATGGTCATACAAACGAAGCAAATGTTTAGGGCGGTCGCACATTGGATACGAATTTGTATCGTACGTAAACTTACGTTATTCGACGTACGAATTGAACGCGCACACTGATTCCGTTTTTCTCCATTGAAATGCCAATAGTGACTGAATCGTAACCGGTAACATCGCTATTTCATGGTTATCTGCGCATCAATAATATGATTATATTCTAGGTATAATCAGTTTTAACTAAAATCAGTAACATTCACAAGACCAGACTATAGACGTTTTCTATATCCATATCTAATTTAACGTACAAACGCCTAAAAACTCCGAGCAAGTTGGCATTGATTTCGTACGTCGGAACTTTACGCGCTCACGATTAGTTCGCATAAACTGTGCGAGGCACTATAGTACTCGGAAAGTCGGGATCGTTCGTGCGTATTCGTACGATTAGAATACGTACAAAAACGCATCCAAAGTGCGACCGCCCTTAGAGTACAGTCGAGTTCATAAAGGCTTGTTTTCCCACAGGAGAAGGCCGGCACTGTTGGCCTCGTTCTTAAACAACTTAATGATAAGGAAAGTTACGGGCGAAGAGAAGTTACCCTACCACTTTTCAGTGTGAGCTTACATTTTGGTTTTTATTTTGTCCTCAACCCTTTTGCAATTGTTGTTGGAATCTGTACATAGTGTTATAGATTTTTTTTTATGTTATGTCGACAGAATGAGGTGCACTTGATGATTTATGACTCAGCCACAGAACGCTTAACGTTAATGATGCGCTGTCGACCTACTTTTTACTTCGGAAATTTATAGAGTGAGAATGAGTCCCCACATGGGGCAGACCAATTTCTGTGTCTATTTCACTGATCATTTTTATATACAGGCAAGTAGGTGATCAGCCTTCTATGCCCTGCCTGACCGAAATAATATTTTTGTTTCTCCGGGATTCGAACCCAGGATCTCCGGTGCTAAACGCATCGAGCTTACCACTGAGCCACGGACGCGGTTATATTATAGAGATAACATGCCGCTTAACTTGTAAAATTGAACAAATTATTTAAAATTTCATTCTTATTTGGTTTTAGCACTGTACCTTCGATATATTATATTATTTTTTACGTTTTTTTTAATTAATTGTGCATTGATGTTGTTATAAGCTAATCTATATTATAATATTGTCTATGTATTGTGTTTTACTTGTCTATGAATAATTGCAATCATACGATTGGTTAAAATTTCTTCGCTTTTGAATTTTACGATTTTTGCGATAACTTCTTGAGAATTTATGTACAGATTTCACATTTGCACCTTATTTCTTTTGCTATTATTTATTTTTTGTTATTTATATATTTAAAATTTGTATGTGGCTTGCTATATGTTATCGATTATGTAATAAATGGTTGCCTATTAATATTTTCTCAAATAATTAAATATTACAAAACTGGCGTCATTGCTTATATTAAACAAATTAGTATGTTATCGATTTCACTAGCTATTGCATAGAAATTTTTCAAAATTAATTTTATAAGAAGGTGGTGGGATTTCTTCAAAATGCTTCTTATTGATCAATGATCAGCATTTTAGACAGGTATGGCGTAGTTTAGTTTACTATGTTTGATGTTCTGCAGCGCCATCTAGCGAGTTCTTTTCGGGCATTTTCAGAACTACTTACCAAAGTTTCATTATAATCGGATAAATAGTTTAGGAGTGCATAGAGGATAGAAATAGAAACATAGATTAACAACTAACTGAGTCGGCGAACTTCATATCCCCAATAAAAGTTGTTTGAAAAATCTATATAAATAAAACAAATTATTATATTTTCTAACCTTTGAAAAATCGGCAAATCGGTTCAGCCGTTCTCGAGTTTTTGTGAGACTAACAAGCTTCAAATCCTTTTTATATATATACTCGTATATGAAATAATCAGTAATATAGTTTCTTGTAATTGTTCTGGGGTTCTGTGTATTTGTTGTCATTGATAATTATGAAATCTGGTCATTTTTTTTTTTTTTAAAGATATTTTTTCGAGGAAATAGTGGAATGCACAAATATTTTCTGTAGTCTTTGTAATACATAGTAGTTATTAATTTTAATATATTTTGTTACGTTGTTCTGATTTATTTGATTAATAACTCTGGAAGTGGTATCATAATTTCTCTGTTATTCGAATTACAATAGAGTGCCATACAATTTTATATAGTGGCTAATTGGTTTTACATTTGTTTAATGTAAGTTATGCGTCCTTTGACGTCCTGAAGCTTCCCGATTAGCCGCGTACTGACCAAGCGAGCGGCTTCGCGAGGCAGCCTCGGACATTTGCCGCAGTACGCATGCCGCGCGACGCGGCCTCGGTCTGACAGTTTTCTAATCCGAGGCTGCCTCGCGCGGCAATGCTTAGCCACCGTGAGCATCGACGCTCAGTTTAACGCTTCTTTATCCATGACGCACAACTAACACGCAACGAATAAGCGAGGCAAAACACTACCGTCTTGAGTGAGCGCGGCAAACGTACTGAGGCGCCTTTGAGCATCAAAAAAAGACAATGCTCGGCTCGGGCCGTGGCACGCTCGGGCGAGGCAGCGCTGGCGTTTGCCTCGGGCGAGCCACGTCTTGACCGACCGAGGATTTGCTTCGCCAGGCAGCCTCGCGAGGCTGCTCGCTCAATCAGTACGCGGCTATTGTCTCATATAAGTGTTCAGCTTTACACACTACACGAAACCATGTTTGCCCAGTATTTATACATTCGCCAATACGTGTATAGAACAGGTTTTGTGCAGTGTATAAGGAAACCGAATAGAACAAAAAAAACCGGTCGTGTCAAACTGATTCCTATGAAGAGCTACTTACTCAGAATTAATAAATGTGTGAGTTATTATCAGTATTATTAATACAAAAGGGTGTAATTGGCATATATATATATTATAAGAAAAAGAAAAATATTTTCGAAAAATGCCTCATACTCCAAAACTACGTTCTGTCCACTCTTACACTGCGGTATAAGAACCAAATGAACGTATCTACAAAAAAATCTAAAATAGTTTTTCTTCATACATAACTAAATAAGAATAATAAAAAAACAATTAGAAGAAAACAATACAAAATCAGTTAAACATAAATCATTTTTAACTTTATTAAAACTCTAATAGTATGCCAATTTACCGTTATAAATGTTGTAGATATTCATCGATTGTATATTATCTGTAAAAGCTGGTAAAATTTTAAGTGGCGGATTGTCAGAGTATTTTTGACCCCTGTAAAATTAAGAAAATTTAGACACGTTCATCTGAGTCTTACTCCGCATCATAGTGTATCTGTTTGACGAGGCTCTCTATGGCCAAGAATGCTTAAGGCAACCGTAAACTGGTTATATTCCGATTGCATTATTCAACTTTATCCAAATAAATGTAATATGTGTGTATATTTGTGATCTGTGGACCTTATTTGCACTTCCTTAGGTTTGGTAACACATTACTATGAGATTATTTGTATATTTTCGGTTTGTGTAGATACAGTAGGTAGGTATTCTTGATATAGCATAGTTATTGCGTAAGCTTACAGAAATCATAGTTATTGTTATAATATTGTACTATAAATTTATTGTACCGTATGGAAATACAATAATGGGATGACCATAATTGAAACGTAGTTGAGGCGGTTTTATTTATTTCTCTTGTAATTTGCAGTCAGTATGGAGCGCTGGTGATCTGTATGACGGACGACATTGAAAAAGAGGTGACAGCTAAGAATGAAGAAGCCAAAGATACCGCCACTACCAAGTCGGATGGAACAGGTAATTTTGCATATTATACACATATATGTATATAGATTATATTATCCATAATATTGTTTTTAATGCATGTATAATGTATATATCGTCGCTGCGCCTGACAAGTTCCATATGTGATTTTTGTATAGTTTTGGGAGACAACGAAAAACGTATTATTGATTCACATACGGAGCTTTTCTTACCGGTCAAAACACATATGGAATTTGTTAAACTCATGTCCAGTTCGAATATCACAAAAATGATTTTAGTAACACATAGAGAATAAAACGAAGATTATTTTTTGTGCGAAAACCAAAAATAAAAAAAAATCACATATGGAATTTGGCAGGCGCAACGACGATATTTTATATGTATGTGTGTCATACATTTTTTTTATAGTAAAGGGGGCAAATGGGCATGTGTCTATGGGCGGCGGTGATGGTAAGTGATCACCGCCGCCCATATCCGCAATACCGGAGGGCTTGCAGGTGCGTTGCCGGCTTTTAAGAAAGATGTAGGCACGTATTTTTACATATAAATAAGCTATTTAAATGAAATACAGTTTGTTTCTATATAAAAAGTATATACTAATGTAAATAATAATAATACTTTATTTAAAAAAAATAAACTATTAAACGTGATTTATTAATATAAATGATAAATTGCGTAATCCAAACGAGAGAAAAAAACAAAGATTTGTCCTCTATCAGCAGTAGGCATGGTGAAATAGGAGCACGCACTTACATTCTCGTGGGAACAACACGCAAATACATAGTCGAAATAACTAATATCACCGCATACACGAATTCAAGTCCGACCTGTCACGACAAGTAGCTAAGTAAATTGTCACCCAGGGTCGGCGCCGTCGGACACAGCGCCCCTGGCGACGGCGGAGGGCGACGCGGAGCCGGACGGCGCCCCGGGCGACAGCGAGAACCCGGCCGGGGCGGAGGGGTTCTGCGTGCTGGAGTCCGCGCCCGCCAACCACCGCTTCCACCTCTCCATCCTGCAGCCCAGCGAGCCCCGGAGCTTCTACTCGGCCGTCAAGCGGGAGATCAAGCTGCTAAAGAGCGACCTGCCGTCTGGAGTGAGTCAAATAATATTGGTTTGGTCGAGCTAGCTGACCGACTCCGTGGCACAGTTGGGAAATTAAAAAAAATATCGGTCGGACATGGCACAAAAGTATGATCACCTTCTTGATTGTAGATATATATTATAATATGTATATGTAATAGATTTCCGAATGATCGAAGTAAAAAGTAGGTCGACAGCGCATCATTGGCTGATCTTTGTAAGCTAAACCATTGTTGAAAAGAGTGTCCATGGAGTTTCTTGCCGGTTCTTCTCCATGAGACCCACTTTTTGGAACCGTGCAACTAGACGTTTCATAAGAGCCTGCAAAGGCCTATTTGAAATAAAAAACTTGATTTTGATTTTGATGTTCTGTGGCTGAGGTATCCTACCATCAAGTGAACCTCATGCACGTCGTCGTTTTTTTTAATGTCAGATATCGTCATGCAGTGCAGTGCAGTTCGCTCTATGATACTGTGTGCGCTCGGAGAAACTTTGATAGCGCGATTCAGGATTATTGTAGCTACCGCTACGGTTCATTGTAAGGCCCTCTGTGATGGTGCAGGTGTGGGTGCGCGGCTACGAGGACCGCATCGACCTGCTGTCGGTGATGATCGCGGGCCCGGCGCGCACGCCGTACGAGGGCGGGCTGTTCGTGTTCGACGTGCAGCTGGGCGGCGAGTACCCGCGCGCGCCGCCGCTCTGCCACTACCACTCGTACTGCAGCGACCGGCTCAACCCCAACCTGTACGAGGACGGCAAGGTCTGTGCAAACCCCCTTCATACTGTGGTCAGTGGCGTAGCTAGGTGGACAAAGGCCCCGGTGCATAGAGAAAAAAATCGCAATCCCTCAGCTAAATTTCTTCCGAAGTCGCACAAAATTATTACTATTCAACGAGGCTTGGAGCTCCTGCTTCTCTACCCAAAGCCCAGGGGCCCCTCTCAGATTCAGGGCCCTGGTGCACGGCACCACTTTGCCCTATGATAGCTACGCCAGTGTCTGTGGTTTAAGAACTTTTAAGAAAACTCGTAACAAGCCCCGGATTCGTACGGGTGCAATGTAGATTTACACAAAACATAGCCTATGTTACTGGCTGATAATAGCTTTCTATTGGTGAAAGAATTTTCAAGATCGGTCCAGTAGTTTTTGTATTTATTCATAACATACAAAAATGAAAAAAAACAAATCTTTCCTCTTTATAATATTAGTATAGAAGTATAGATTAGGAAATTTGCTAGTTGTGTAATTAATTATTAATTTAGTCACATAATATTTAGTTATTTTGACGGGCTCGTTGGCGCTTTGCTCGAAGTAAAAATTAGGTCGTCGCGCATTATTGACTGATGTTCTATGGCTGGGATATCACTAGGAATCGTTATCGCGAGGACACGAATGAACAAGTCAAAGAATATCTATCTACAATACGCAATTAGTATGTAATCCGTCTGAGAGTTTTTTGAGCCAGTAGTGTTGTATTCAGAAAGATCTACTCCATTAATTTATGAAATAAAGTTCCGTCTGCAGTTTATAGATGAAATTCTATGTCAAATGACAAGTAAAGAGATATTAAATGACTTCCTCCTATTGGCATTAAATTTCCTTGGTCTAGTTACTGAAAGGATATGAATTGATGCAGAAACCCTACAAAAAGTCGCAATGTATTATAGGTTAGATAATCTACAAATTATTCGTGCCCCCGCGCTAACGATGTCTAGATACCCCTCATTCACTTGATAGATAGATATCTAGCCTACTGGGCCTAGCATGTAAACCGCCCTGTGTAGGTGTGCGTGTCGCTGCTGGGCACGTGGTCGGGGCGCGGCGTGGAGGTGTGGGGCAAGGACAGCTCGCTGCTGCAGGTGATCGTGTCGCTGCAGGGGCTCATACTGAACGCGGAGCCGTACTTCAACGAGGCCGGCTACGAGAAGCAGAAAGGTATTGGCTGCTTAATATCTTGGTTATATTTGCCAAACCTTTGAAAAACTGGTAGTGTTTATATTTCCTTCATTTAACGACTAATCAAAAAACCTTTCGACTCCGTCAGAGGTTTTTTGATTATCTCTTCAAAATGTATATAAATCAATTTTCGTTTGTTTATATAAGACTCAAGTTTGAATCCAATCTTAAATATCGTAATTGCACAATTGAACCATGCACTGTCCGAAAAGTCTGGTCACAAAACAATTAATATTGGCAATTTTTTCTTATTAATTTCATCTTAATCTATTTTATGCATTCTACAGTATTTATTTGATTTTATATTATAAATTTAAAGGGAAGTTTAAAAAATATACCTACATTATGTTATCTTTTTATTTTATGAATTATTCCATTTTTGCATTGAATAGAACAGAGGACGTAGACATTACATTACATAATAAAAAAAATACCTTTTGATTGATAAAATAATTTTTAAAATCGGTCCAGTAGTTTCTGAGTAAAATCCTAACAATCAAATAACAAATCTTTCCTCTTTATAATATTAGTATAAATGTTGACATACGACATGGGTGATAGCTTCTCCTCTCATCCCCTAGGCACCCAGCAAGGCACGGAGAACTCTCGCATGTACAACGAAATGGTTCTCCTCAAGCTCGTGCAGTCCATGACCAAGATGGCCATGAACCCGCCCGAGCCGTTCCGCGACGAGATCCTACGGCACCTGCGCACCACCGCCGGGGAGCTCTGCCGCCGTCTCGAGGGGTTAGTGGCTCTCTCCAACCAGGAACCCTCGGATGTCGACCCCCCGGACTTCCCTTTGATCCCCGCGTCCAGGGGTTTCTGCCTCACGCTCCGCTCGTCTCTGGACTCCTTCCGTAACGCGTTGCGTCGCAGCGATATTCAGTTTGATGAGAAATTATAGCCGTAACAGTGCGGCGCTAGATGGGCCGAGACGCGGCTCGCGTTCGTGTGATTGTACTGGGTTTCCGATCGGTGGCAATCAAATTGTCTATCAAATCTCCGAGTGTTGCTGATTTTTAGGTTTTCTTATTGAACAATGTCGCACTTTGAAAATCAAACTGACACTAAACGAAAAGTGACGTTTGCCAACTATCAACGCCATCTTCAAAAAGTCAACTTTATGCCGCTAGATGGCGCAAGTGTCACTGTCATTCTTAGGAACTCGCACATGTTACGAGAACTTTAAACGGGATTTCCCAAAAAACACATTTATTTAGTTTAGTTTTTTTAGTGTCAGTTTGGTTTTCAATGTGCGATATGCCGATGAAATGCATCATTTGAATTTTCAATACATTTATTGCAGCAAACTTGTCCGTGGTAGGTATTATAATATGCATTTTAGGTATAAATAGGTAGTAATTGGCGTTTGCCGCGTCCCCGTCTCACACACTCAGTGAAGCCCGTCTCGCGTACAGCGTACATGTCACCCGCAAATACGCTATTTTTAACATAGATGATTCGCGATTCTGATACTTTGATTGTAGTAGGTATATTGTCGTTTGGCGAAAACAAATATCCCATCTCAAATAATCGGTGAAAGAATAACATTCCCGCGACTTGAATAGATAAAAAAGTGATACAACACCATTTTATGTCTCTGAAATTATTTATTGTGTTATTAATATCTGACCTCAAAGTGATCTCTAAAAGCGGAAAACAGAAACAATAATCAAATTTGAGAACTCAAATGTTGCTATCTCTCACATCTTGCATGTAAATGAATGAGACAGCATTACTTTTAACTATAATGTTGATTATCGATCTAATATTCGACTATTAAGAATTCTACAAACTAAAACTGATTTTAAAGGATCTACCTACATCTCCGCTTCTTAATTAATTTATATACCTTTCTATTGAGAAATTGGGGCCTTACCGCCATCTCTCGAAACAGTGTTAGTACATTCCTGCAATAAGAACTCCTTAACGATAGAAAGAGACGGTTATACAAAAAGTATAGCTCTGTCATGTTACTTTGAGAGGTGAGACGGCAATGCTGCTCTCAGCGACCGTGGAACTACGATTCGCCAATCATAGAGGCTAAAAATGGTTATTTGCGGACCCGATTAGCTATAGTATTTATTGTGATTCGATTAGATCTTAGACCTACATTGGCGTTCTAGTTATTTCGAAATTAATATTCCAATTTGTAATAATGTCGAGTATTGCGTGGCTGTCGTTCATATCCGATGCGATATGAACGGTACAGAGCGAATGTATTTATTACTGTTAATATTTGGGACTTTTTTAATAAACTTAGGTGATCGGAAATATTGGATAAAAACAGTAGTAAGAATAGTATTTACTATACAGTTTTTTTGTATCAATTGTTTGATTTGGTACATTTGCATGCATTTTTGTGAATTCAGTAATAAAGATGCCTAAGTTTATCAAAATTTGTCTTTAGGGTCGCAGCTAGAGTGAAAGGGTACTGGAGAATAATTTTAAAGACTACATAATTAAAAAAGTAAAAGGAATATTGTCCTTTCAAATTCTTATTTGTTTAAAAATACGCAAAAACTATGGCACATATTGCACTTTTAGGATTAAAGTGGCGTAATTGAACACTTTTGTTTTTTAATAGACGCTTTAAAAACAATCTAAGTTTTGGGAAATATTTAAAATTTCGACTATACAATTTAGGCAAAACATTTACAAACCATTAAGGAAGATGTTTTAATGGTTAGTAAATGTTTAAGGCGGTTCTATGAAGAAAATATTGCCAACATTTTTGAGTTAGGTCAATTTCATTCTAAAAGTGAGATATATACAAGAATGTGGCATTACTGTATATACATACAGATAAATGGATGTCTGCTTTAAAAACTAAATAAGTTTTTTCAACTAATCAAGTACCGTTTTCGTGTCTAGTTGCGACACAATGTGTTAAATTCTGGAATGTTCGATCCTATGCGAATATTGAGTGGACTTATTCAATAATATTTATTTTGTTAATTATTATGTGTTTTTGTTAGAAGCAACGTGTACTTAGCATGGTTTCACGCGGTTCTGACTTCAAATCGAATTTGTTACACGACTGTTATAAAGGGATTTCTAATTCTGACACAACGATAAATTGAATAATGTAAAAATAATAGACAGTAATTATTAATCTCTCCTATAACAGCCGTGCTTATTATTTATAATTTTTCATTGTACACTTGGTGTTAAAATGTGTAAAATTTTACATGTACAATGTTAACACTTCGTTAATAATGCATGGTTAAATGTCATAAATAGGCAAAATTATTTCACGTATTTGACACCTTGTGTACTACCGTGTGATAATTTTAATATTTTGTTTGATCGAATGTATGAAAACGAGCATCTCATGAATGTTAATTTATATATAATATGTACTAAAATTAAAAAAAAACAATTACTCACCATTTTGTAATTATAGTTTAATTTGTTTATGCAATGCAATGTATTTATATTTTAATAATGAAATAAGAAAAATGCGCTGTTGTACCATTTCATTGTAGGTTACACTAAATGTTCCTCCTGTTACCTATTTTTCAGTATAAAGGCCCGGTTATGATATTAAATTAGGCGAAACGACCAGTCGTTATATGTTATTAGTACTATTAATAAAATATGAAAATCCAAAGAAAAATGGAAAACCTGAAAAAAAATCGGCGTGCTGCGCGCGCCATTTAGGAAAAAAATAATTTCGATCCATCCGTACAACAAAATCGTAAATGATAATGATACTAAGACGCTTTTTCGTATTGGTAACACTAAACTGTCCAGTATAATCTAGAATGAATAAAAAAATCTAAAAATGTTCGAAGATTCGTCTAGTAACTAGTTCATTTCTCCAAAAAATTAAAAGTGTAAAATTATGCAGAAGCCATCTTTGTTGTACGGTTAGGTCGATTTGTCATAGATAATACTAATTCTCTTGTAGGTAATAACAAATTACACTTGGTTCACTGTAGCATTATTGATATTTAACTTAGCATCCTCATAATGTGGCCTTTATTAATTTTATTAAGGGATTATACAAAATATAATGTTAAGTAATAAACCAGTGATCTTATTTTTATCAAAATTGCTATTTTAACTGAAATTTATGCGTTTTTCGATAATTTTGTTTTTAAGCTTTTCCGGCAGGTGTTGAGCTCCGGCCGCGACGGCTTGCACAAAAATAGTGTAACTTCATGCCAAAGTCAATTGAGCTACGAAAGGCTTCTGTCGCTTGTGTACGCGATAAGTGACAATTATTAAATAAAAATAAATTCTTCAATCTCGTTTGTTTTTATTTTAAATCCTTTAAACAATAATCTTAATATTTTTGAAACTACTACTTTAATATTGCCATACGAATTCACTAGACAACTATTCCCAAGAAAGTATTCGAATCGTGAATTACAGATTCAGGTACTTTGATCACTCGTCTGTAGATAAATAGCATCAAAAGGCACAGTTAGATCCCATAATAATAGGTTTATAAATGAAACAAAAAAACTAAAACACACAAATTTATTGTAAAAATACTCTTGAGTTAAATATTTACATACATCAGTCACTTCTTTTCAATAAAATATAGCTAGATACATACATCATATAAAAATGGTTAATCTATCACAGTAAATGATTATTATAATAATAATTTAACATTTAATAATTTATATTATTTCACACTTTTGTTCTAAAATTGTAATAGGACCAGCCATTTAATCAAAAATTACAACTTATGTTAGCAGTTTCATAAAGCGAAGACATTTTCTAAAATCAAGCATATAATAATAAAGATTCCAATATTGATCTTTAGGCCAAACATTTTATTAATAATAGTATATAATATCAAAACATAAAAATTTAATCTCGATATAAAATCAACCACATCACACGGAATATAAAAAAACCACAACTGGAACGAACTTTAACAAGCATTCTCATACTAATAATTGCAAATGTAGCGTTATTTTTCGTAGCAAGTGAAATATATGATTTTATCACGCTATATTCTGAAACTCCGGACTATATTTGGACACGATTCATTATGAACTTCTTATCACTGATTATTTTTCTACTAGCATTTCAGCTCAGCTTCAATTTCAAAGATAAATAAAATATTATATTACCTATAGTCGCGCCGTCTTAAAGCGCATTTTTGATCTTAATTATTCAATATTAGGATTTTGAACAAAACAACTGTTATTATTTTAATACATTATAGATATAGGCAATGATGTTTAGGCATAGTGTAGGTGTGAAAAACAATTTCAAAACGAATCGGTAATTCAAGAAATTACCGTCTACAATGAAACAAACAAATTGTAATGTTTAGATAAAAAATAAGTACTATTTAGTAAATTATTGTACATCACATTCTTTCCTCATAAAAAATCTAATCACACGGATACAGCAATTTCCCAAATTCCTATCGGGATTTCCACAACTTTCACTTCCAATTCCAATTACATTACACACTTTTATAAAATTTATAATTACCATTCTATTGGATAAATTATAGTACATTTTGGACAATATTGTATGAGGGAAGACGTAATTGTTTTTTAAACAAGACAGCAGCTATCACTGAAAATCATTATTCTAATAATTAGGCTAATTTACTATCAAAATTGTTGAGCTATTGCCTGATGAAAAGGAATATCAAAGAAACGCGTTTTGTACTTGGTAACTGATACTTTTTAATGTTAAAGTACATTAGACCGTAATAATAGGTTTTATTACGGCGAGGATCGATAGCTAAATAAATGAAAAACGTAATTAAAAACAATTACTGGTAACGGACTACGAGGATAATTAGTAACTATAACCATTCGGTACGGTTGTTTGAATTAATTCAAACTAAACGAATGCTTTATTTGTACAGTACCGAACGGTCAATGCCTGATTTCTTTCTCTATCATATTCACCGAAACTAATATTATACACATGAAGGACCATAACAAAACGAACACAGCCCAAGCCACGTTTGAAAACGGGCTCTTGTATCTATTAACGACACCTAGCCCCAACAGATTAGAGCAATGCCGTCTCGCAGAGAGCACTAGGAACGTTGGAATTAAATACTGTATACCGGTACCAGCGTAAGACCCCGTGAATTTGATGAGAACACTGATATCCTCTAAGAAATAGGTCAGCAGGAGTGGGGGTACCACAGCGACAACAGGAAAAATAAGCTTCCTCAAAACAAAGTTATACGTCTCTAAACGACTCGTATCCAAGAACAAACTTTGTAAATTATTTCTCAACGTTATAGCGATGACAGGGAAGCTGGTGGAGAGAGTGAACACGGGGAAGAGTGCGAGGAAATATTCTACTATTTTGAGAAAGATGTTTTCATTATCTGTGGGCACGAAGTTTAGTGTGTATAGGTCGTTAAGATTCGCGAAGGCGAATGCACCCGTGAAGGCTAGAAGAAGATAGAAGGTACTGATTAGTATATAATCGAGAGAGAGGTGTAGACCTAAGTAGTTTTTGCCTCGTATAGGGCTGATGAGGCCAGGCAGTGAGTGATGGCACATGAAGGAGTAGACGCAAGCGCCGAATAATGTTGGCATGCCTGTGAAGTCGAACGCTGGCGGTTTCCCTTGAGGTCCGTGTTTGATTAGGAGATGTATCGTCATTGTTATCATTATGACGAATGCTGGAATATAAAAAAAAAAACATAAATTGTTGGTGCAATCATTTATACCTTCACAAGACGAGGATTTGATTCCTGCCTGGTTTGATATGTTTTATAATATAATGGTTAAATTCAAAGTGCGCGAGGAATTTCATGGAAGCAAAAGGTGTAGATTACGTGATAATCATTGGTATAGTTAGGGATTTTGTCTAGTGGTAGCTGTAACCGTGCAGTCAATTAATGAGAGATTTTAATACTGGCGAGGGTGGGCAAAGAAGTTTCTAGGGCATAGTACAATATTTATGGAAAGTCAAATATTATAATTTCATCTTTTGCCCTTTTCGTATCAGCTACTTATGCTACAACATGATGCTATGAACTGTCTCATCTTTTATAGTACTAATAAAAAATCGTATTAAGATAACCTTTGATGTAATACACAAATATTATCAGTGTATAATTTGTTTTTTGTAAATATATGCGGTCATTTAATTTAAATATTGTAAAAAATTACTCTTGGCTTAGCAAACCTCCCTGTGGGTCACTGAAAATCAATGAACGAGTCCAATCTGGCTTTAACGTAGGCATATTACTGATCGGTCTTCAAATTTGTAAGAAAAATGTAAGATATCTTGATATATTACATCGACAACTTTGATAGAAAAGATATCTGGATCGACAAATATATCTATTTTTGATATTAAAAGTCGAGTTTTAAGTGTAATTGTCATGTTAGACCCGGAAGAAATAAAGAGATAATCGATTAAAACACGTCGAGGTTGTCATGCTAGGCCGGCAGCTTAAAAAAAATACCTCGCACCGCAGTTCCTTACAACAATACCATAATAATTTTGAAATCACTCACCAAGCCAGCGCATGCCCGACGTAAACAGCTGCAAGTACTTGGTCTTCTGCACGTTGAAGAATACGAACGGACCCATCGCTGCGAAGAAAGTGAGGAGAGCGACCCGGTAGCAGTCCAGCCGCGTGTACGTGCCCTGGGAGCCGTTGAAACACGGCATATCGTCCCAGTTGGTTGTGTTAGTCGAGTTCGATGGAACTGTTGAACTGGGATAGACTTTTTTATAATCGTTTTTTTTTCAATTGACAAGGAGACTGGATGTGGGGTATTCAAATCGAGATGAGTTTTAATCAACACTTTAACATTTAAATGAATTACAATTTAACATTTAAATGAAATACATGTATTTAAATGGAATACACTTTTTGGTAGCTGAAGATGGATGGCTACCGAGATGTTGATAGATAGACGGAAGACTTGTTAATGATTATTTATTTACAAGAATGAGCTCTATATATAGTAACAAACTTTATACTAAATCTTTTTAAAAATATATGTATATTAAATTATTTTGTCAGAGAATATTTCGAACGAATATGAAAATTTGATTTTAATAACTGTCGCTACAACTTTAACATTTAAATGAAATACACTTTAACATTAAATACACTAAATTAATAATATGTGGTAATAAATAATGGTAAAAAATCTCCCTAATAACTAACTGAAGATGATTTATAAGTATACGACGAGGATATGTAGGTATATCGTTTCATTATCAGCTAAGTACCTATAAGATTATGTATCTTAGTGATGTAGAATTCAACTTAAAAGTGTTAGACAATTAAATAAAAATACTTTATACCAGATTAAAACGTGTTCACGGAAAGGCATTCGAAACGTCGCGATAAACAATATAAATAATAATAAATCGCGTTTTGGTCCTATTATAAAGTATTTTATTTAAATGTGTGATACTCGCGTTAATACCATTTTAGTAAGGCAACATTAACTGAAAAATACGTAGGTCAGAATAGATAATCTTAAGAAATTGAGATTGAGACGCGTGAGTGGGTGCTGGGCATTATACTAACCTATCACATAAAATAATTAGAATGACAAAAAACGGACAATATCCAGTTGTTGAACCGTTTTTATAAATATGAAGGGATGAAGGGAAAATCGTGATGAGCATATTGCGCGTTTCAGTTAAAGTCTATATAATTCCGTGATCTCGAAATAAAAATAGGTTGACAGCGCATCAATGACTGATATCCCGTGACTGAGGTATCACTTACCAAGTGACCCTCATATTGTCGTCTGTAGAAATTTAACATAAAAAAATACAAATAAATTGTTGTTATTGTTTATTGTAATATTCTCATGTTATTTAGTCAAATATGATAGAGAAATGGTATTCGAAAAAAAATATCAAAGAAAGACTTACTCAAAAAAGATAGCTAAAATAAAATAAAACTCATTACAATGATATTTTTAGTACATTTTCAGGCCTTATGAGACTGAAAAATTTAAAAGTAAGTTATCAAATGAAAATTATATAATACGTACCACACAACATCCATCAATGACTTTGCCACTGCAGCTGAATATATTGATAGATCTCCATACAAATAAACACACAGCGTACAATAGAACATAGTTCGCCCAGTCTTGTTCAAGAATAGATTGGCCATCTCTCCGAGCTCTATCCGCTTATCAAGACTGTAGTAGCGTGATGGTATGGATTCCCCGCACACCAGAGGGTCTTCGAGCTCCCCATAGCCATGGTTGGAGCCTGATTGCTCTTCTTCTGAATGGTCTTCATCTTGAATCTTAATTTGAACAATAAGAATAAAAATTTATTTATTGCTAGACTGGCTTACAGAGGTGGTAATATCTTGAAGGTGCTCAGCTTTCCAATTAATACAAAATTGATTGCAATATATTTCATTATTATTATTAAAAGTTAACAGGTATTATTATTGGCTTACAAATAATTACAACAATAAATTATGATAATAAAATATAATAATAACTATTAATAATCTTAAGCTTGAGACTACTTTGTCCTAGATATGCCTATACCCAAAATAGAAAGGAAACAATGTCCAAATCTCCAACACAGTACAATAATCAACAGTTTATGATTTGATACTCATTAGGGAAGTAAAAATAATAATATTTGAGTATGACTTTTTGTATTTGTTATGTATTAATTACTGCATTTTGCTCCCTCATGAGCCACACAGCGGAAATCAAATAGTTCACATAAATAACTTATTTCCCTATTATTTATATGATATGTAAAGGAACTTACACTATTCCTCTTTATAAATTGCAACCTTTTCCATTTAAAGACAGCATTAGCACAAGCCATAGTCTCTATCACATAGGTAGCATTCATGAAGCTCATAAATGCCAGAAATACAAGTGAAATTGTGCTGAGTCCCCATCCTGCTCTGGCAAATGCTGCTGGGAGAGTTAGAGCACCAGTGCCAACTATCAAGTTGAATATGTAGATTAACCCCACCTAAAACACATTATAAAAAGTTTATTGTTACGTTAAGTATCATATAGTATGTACAATATTATACAAGTAAAAATTGTATTATGCTTGAAGTAAAGTAATGCTACTAAAGTAATAAGCTAAAAGTCGATAAAATACTTTTAATATTTACATTTACAATATAAAAAGTAAAAATCCAATCAGCAAAGCCACATTTCTTTATATTGATCTGATCACATTCACAAATTATGTTTTAAGATAAAAATATATAAATGTATATTATATAATTAGATAAGGGACAATACTATGTGCCTGCTTTCAAATTAAAGAACAGATAAGGCTTATTAATAACTCTTTGCTTAGACTAGAATATGAAGCCTAATAAGGAAGAACACTTGGAAAATATTCGTTAATTATTATTATATATTATATAATTTCGTATAAGTAAACAATAGATTTATAAATAAGTAAATGTGTAACGTATACATCATTGTAATAACATAGAAAAAAAGCTATAATTTTAGATATTAAAACATCTGTTTACAACAAAGAAACGTTACCCAAATAGAGTATTGATCCCCATCCTCAGCAACAGGCATTATAATATTTCTTCTCAGAGGCCACAGGCGACGAAATATCACATAATATTATGTGATATTTGTGCTAAAACATAGCTGTCTGTGTGGGGTGGTGGAAACAAATCAATGAGTCATGATTGCGAATTTTATAAAATAAATGAGGTGGATCTAAATATCAATATTACTCTGATTCTTTCGTTTATCAACACAATTTGACAAATAAAAACAATATTATCATCTGACAGAATCTGACAAGTCACAATGGCCGTGGCAAATGGCAATACCTAGCACAGATTAAAATAAAAGAAGAACCGGAACACAGTTAAGGAGAGACGAATGTAAATAAGAAGTCATGAAGAAAAACAAGTACCTACCTACGTAGCTGTAGGAAGGAGGAACGCACCGAAGGACATCTATACATATGTATAGCTATAGAAGTTATTTGGCCATACATCCCTGGAATCTCTGGCTAGTTAAGTCGCTGAAATCATAGCATTTCTGTGTCAAAACTTTAAACGGGTTAATATAAGATTACCCGCCCGCCCAAATGGTGACTTTTAGGGGAGTGATGTTCGAACAAACTTTGGTCTGCTACTCGGGAGCTACCAGGGGCGGTAGTTTAGTTAGACATTCTATTTTTGAATTTTACGATTTTTGGCCATACAAAATCGCTGCCTACATCTTTCTGTAGAATGGACTCCTTAATTTCGTTATCACGGTTTCGTATGGTCCTAAGCAAATAACCAATAGGGAAAATCCGAAATCTTGACCTTTATCAATTTTCAAAGGATTCGCCACGGGTAGAGCCAGGGATAGTGTACCTGAACAAACTTTTGAGTAGCAAGCAATTTCAATTAGAGTACGTTTCAAGAAAGAAGTCCCACGGATAATGTTGGAACTACAATATTTTTTATAAAAGTATTTTTAACTCCATAGACACTAGCGACACCTAAAAAGGACTTCTTTTATGAAAAGGACTCTAGTAGGGAGCGAGCGTGACAAAAATTAAAAATGGCCGAAAAAAAGATGTCCGCCATATAAATGAAAAATCGTCATTTTGACTCAATCACACTGAAAATTTGTATTGCCCCATTAATCGAGCCACGTTACAAATGTGCATACTCAAAAATTTTTTGTGACCGCTGTTTTCCATTTTTCATACAACGCAAATTTCGTCAGCTCGCGCAAACGGCTGCAGTTGGGGGATCTAGAAGTAAATAATGATCAGCAATTTGGGATGCTTCTGAGGGTATAAGATTTTTTTAAATAGCCAATTTTTTTTTCCAAAAACGGCCCCCATTTATAGGATTCCCCAATTTTGCCACAAAATAAGTATTGAAAAATTATGCGCTCACATATTTTAATAATTGATAGACCAATTATTAATCTATGTGCGCTCATTACAATAGATCGATGCAATGGTTCAAATATTTACCAGTTACCAGGAAATTTTTACTCTCCACTCCTAAAAGTAGACATGGGTAACACTGCGCTGCGCCGCGCAATTGCGCCGGCACGCTTCAGTGCGCAGGGTGAGTCAGCTCACACATTCATAATGTGTTGGCGCACGGCGCAGTACCCGCTCACTGAGTGAACTATGAGCGTGGGGTTGCGTGCGTTTCGGAGGTTTCACTGCTCGCTTTGCGCGCCCCATTTTTACTGCGTCGTGGCGCATTTTTGAGTTGACTCAAGGAGCCGACACACTACACTGCGCCTGAGTTGCTGAGTTGGCGCTTGGGAGTTACCCGGGTCATTTTCTTAAAAATTGTCTGGTTCTAAAAAAGTGGTGAAAATATAAAAGGTTAATGAAATTATGATTTTATGACTTCAGTATGTAGCTTGAATATGTGTTTTTTAAATTATGTTAATATTAAAACAAATTATTAGCAATTTAAGAAATAATTTAACATTTTCGTCGAGAAGGGTCCAAAAAATTTTCCATTCCGTGTCCAAATATTTTGTCGAGATTTAAAAGAAAAAAACCGAAACATAAATACACTGAAGGTTTTAATGGAATCAAAAATAACATTTTAACATACTAATATAGGAACACTTATATAAATTATTGTAATATAGATTTTATTTCTATTTATATATCCATTCCGTTACTTTTTGGCAAAATGTACACTATAAATTTGCACTTTTTCGTAATTAAGGCACTTAAATGAAATCTTTTCTATATATTATTAATAGGAAAAAACATAAATAATACTGTTTTATCAACAAAAACAACATAAGCTTACTTATTTTTCTAAAAATGTCAGTTTTGGAAAAACTTCTCGTGGGACAGTCATGGAAAAATTCTTAGGCTTAATACACAATTATAACTTTACTAATCATAATTTTCACAATATTGTTTTTTTCGTCTTGCTTTTATTTATTTCTTGTTAATATGATTTTTCATTGCTAAAATTGTAAATTTTTAATGCTGCGTATCTGGCAGGATCATTTTTTAATTTCTCAAGTTAGCGGCATCTGTAACATATGAAGAATAAACAGAATGAAATATTCTAACATAAATTAAGCTTACGTATACTATTTCCATGGGAGTAATGAGGTCTCAACGGTGTTGATATTATAATAACATATAATATAACTTACGAGACTACGCAAAATAACTAAGTAACCAATAGACTAACTAAACTAATTTTAATAATGTAATATTATGTACCTTATATGCAAAATTCACATTCGTCTTCATCAAAATGATTATATATAGAATATGTTTGGCAACAGGAACACCAAAAAAAGTCGTAGTTTAACAAATATTTTACATCTTCACAGTTACTTATTACAAAATGCGGAGGTTTCTCAAAATCGGAAATAATTGAATATCCACATCCATAGCAGTTTTGAGTCAGACAAAAATGAGTTATTGGCCATGGCCATAGTAACTTGTAATGTAACATTAAGAAAAAGTGGTATTTGGTTAATAAATCATCAACATCAAGAAAAACCACCATTATTGTTATAGATATCCACCCTGAAATAAAATAATTTGCATTTTTGTAGTATTACACGCGTCACTTAGGCCATCATAATTCGTTAGACGTAACACAGGAAAAAATTTAATTAATTAATTATTGTATGTTAAAATTATATGTACAATGTGCATTTAGTTTTATGAATCCATTCCGAAAACTTTTCCATTCATCATATACGTTACCGTAAATTTGTTTTCGGAGTGGAGGTAACGGATACAGGTCTCGGACGCGTAATTATCTAATATTTTTTACAATTTAATAATTTAAGAGTATTTTAAGCTTAAATTAGTTTTACAAAAGGATAATGCACATATTGAGAGATACTAATGAAATAATTGTGAACTTCTTACCTTGGTTTTTGGTTTCGGAAGGCAGGAATCCAAAAATGAACACAGCAGGCATGTGTCGTTCACTAGCTCATAGCAGACAAAATTGACTAATTAATTATGACTGACTAGTCACCTGGCATCTAAAATAGTTGCACTTGCTCGAAAAAATGCATATAATGGAAGAATTTTGATCGGATATAGGCAGAATTATGGTTTCGGAATGAAATTTTCCACCTGATCTAATTTTCACACCCCAACAATTTTAATTTATTATTTGTGATTTTGTTTAATTATTAGTAAAATAATACTTACACAAGCAAGCTAAAAGGTTAAATTTCGATTGTAGTTATTGAACATATAAGGTGCAACTTCATTGTATGGTGTTATGCGATTTTTAAATGACGATAATGCACTGGGACATGGAAAAAATTGGTACTTCTCATTTAAAAATGCGCATATTTCTTTTAATACTTTTCTTTAAATGTTTTCTAAAACAAAATTTTACAAATAATACACCATATAACCTATTTATCACCAATAGATTATTATAAGTATATATAAATAAATAAAAAAATGTGTTTGAAGTCTTGGGACATAGCAATAATGCTATGTACAATTTTTAAGAAAATGACCCACCCTTGTCTACCTAAAAGTATCGGCCGGGACGGGCCGCCCTAGCCGTCCCCCACTACGCTACGCCACTGCTTTTTCCGACACATTCAAGAAATATTTCTATATAATATAATATAACAGTTATGTTTCAACCAATTTACACAAAACCTTGACAACCTTCTATTCCTTATGAATCACTCCATCTATTGATGAAAACCGAATAAAAATCCGTTCAGTAGTTTTTGAGTTTATTGCGTACAGACAGATAGACAGACGTGGCGGAGGACATTGTAGTTTGTTTTATAATAATATGTAGTGATAATATGCTCTACTACCCGTGCGAAGCCGAGGCGGGTCACTAGTGAGAAATCATTTAAATATGCATTTTATCAAATTTTAGCAAAGTGGTTTTGTTACAAGTTATCCGCGTTTATTATATTACGATTCGATGCTATTAAAAAACCATTTTATTTTGTCCTCGTCTCAGATAAAATTATACTTTTAGCACGAGGTCTTTGTGCCTTTAAATTTTTCCCTGACTCTATATAAATATTTTCAAATGTTATTAACGTTCAAAAGTGCCCTATTCCCTATAAAATAATGATAAAATGGTTTAATCAACTATCAGCATTATTCAAATGCGACACGAAGATTGCTTTAGCTACACAAGACCTAAGTAGTCGCGAAACACGAACGGTATTTATGTATCAAACTATACATACCTAATTACCTACCTACGTACATTACAATCCAATAGAATATACCTAGATACAAATTGTATAGCGAACTGCTATTACTCGACCAAGAAAAAAATGTAATAAGTAAGCGTGCATTTGCATTGAAAATGGCAACCTTCTAGAATGGGTATGATAATAGAACTTGTCGTGTGAACCCCGACGACGAAATCATTCCATCCAGCCGTCGAAGCCGTGTTCTGGGGGTTTGGAATTGTAATTTATAAAAATCTATAGCGTGATTGTGCCAACAACCATACAAAACAAAGGTATGGACTTATATCAGAAGAAAATGTTAACAAAAGTGATGTAAATTACTGTAGAATCTTTTTAGCGTTTATGGCATCGCTTTCTCGGGCATATTTATTGTCTCGCTCTAATAAACGGTGCGTCAAGATCGCAGAAAACTTTTGTCTCGTTCTATCTAGTAATATAACACCGTTGTGCTCGTTCGTGTCACGTAAGAATTTTTTGTATTTTCTCCTGCAAAACTGTGATATTTGGTGTTATTTTAGACCTATAGGGAATATAAAGTGTTCATTTACATATGACAATGTTTTTACCTGCTTTTTTGCTTCTTATTATGCTAATAGGTCGTGCTAACTTTCACTCTAGGTGTAGATAGGTACTGTAGATAAATATATAACATAGATAGTATGTAGGTATAGAATCTGTAGCTGATATTCAACGAGTCTCAAGGCCGAAATGTACACAAATATAACAGTATCTACTATGTACCTGCAGCTTTAATGATTTACTAAAAATTGTGTGATTTATTACATCAATTTCGTACGTATGGAGCCTTAAAAACCTGTGTTCAATGATCGTGTGAGTCGTCGCGAATCAGAATCACAGCTTTGGTTTGATATGCGCATATCATGTCCGCGACGCAATATGTTGTTAATTTTATAATTGCTAACCAAACTAGAGTCAAGTCATTTAGATTCTTATTCTGTGTCAATAGCATTCCATAAAAAGTAATAACATGATAGTAGACCTATATTGTAGTAAATTCTATAGTCCTTGAAATAACCTCAATTTTTTTATTTAGTGTGGATTTTCATTGGTTCGATCGATATTGGTCGAATTTGTAATAACAATTTAAATGTTCTTCCATTCAGACAAAGTGAAACGATACGAGCTACTGCAAAGCTGCTTCAAAGGATCTGCCGAGCCCGCATTATCTGTGATATACAGCTCAGCCTCTCGTCCGTCCTATAAGGTACGTCTTTTATTTGTTTTACGATCAAATTAGTACTATTAGTTTCCAACTAGATAAACATATGTATATTATGAATATTTGTAGAGATAATTACATAATACAACCATTGCATAGCTTCATAAGAATAGCAATATTTCAAAACTGTTTTAAACAATTACTTAACAAAAACAAGATCAAAAATGTTTTTTTTTGTGATTTAGAATATTTTAGTCATTATCTTGTAACTTGTTATGAATAACAGCTGATATCAAAATATGATTTCAAAGTCAAAACAAGGAAAGGAAAAGAATAATTAGAGCACTTTGTTTTAGGGCTGGGCCACTCGGGGCTAGAGGCATCCACAGCAGCTTCCAGCAGTGATCTCACTCTCGCCCTCTGCTACAGAGGCACTAAACACTGCTACCTGCTTTATTGACTGCATCACTACAAACCATTGTTACTTAGTCTTTAATTGAAACAATATGCAATCTGTGAAAATAAGTATAAATTTAGCTGGATATTGTAGAAAATTATTCTATTTATAATAATTGTCTGATGTCTAATGTTTCTGTAATATTATGTGTTCCATGTCTATTTAAGGATAATTGTTACTCCAATATTGATACTGTTACCGAACCAATGCAATGTAATTTCTCCACCTCAATGGTGGCGATCACAAATAAAATTGGTGCTTTTAAGCGAGTCGAAGAGAAGAATGAAAGTCAGCGAGTTAGTGTAAAAATGGTAGAAAATAATATTTATAATGTAGAATTTGTTGATAGTATCCAACAAAACCAAATGATTGGCGGTACGCCTAACTACTGCATTCCTTTAATGATTAACGCCATAACAGTCCAGGGTATCTCATACAGTGACCCATATTTCAGTAGCTTTAACTTAAACTATAAGATGGCGTTACGAGCGCCAGAGTATATGAACAAGTCTGATTACGCTTTTAAATCCTCAGTTTGTATTATACGAGATGAACCTTGCATGAATAAGACACGGTTACTAAATGCAAAGTCCGCTCATAATGATATGATATGCAAAACTCGAATGATAACTTACGACAAGTCTGCCAACAATCACTATGACAATAAAGTATTGAATGTTGGTGATACAACAAGCCAACCTACAGTATTGAAGACATTTGAAAACGGTGATCTGACGCTAGATGGTATGCTGGCACTGGTTGCAAACGAACAAAGAATCTTGAAAGATATTAAGAAGAGTGAAGAAGTAGACAGTTGGGGTGTGCCTCGTCGCATGCGCCTGTGCGGCGGCGGTGAAAGCTCTCTCAATGCTGCTTCAGGCTGGGGTAGCCCACCTGCTTCTAATAATGGTATGTATTGCATTAGATATTATCATTTTATGGCCATAATTTACCCAATGATCTAATTATTTTTCATATTAAAGCTATGTTTTTGTACATTTCGATATTTGAATCATTTATTAAACTCTTATCATAAGTTATTTACATATATATGAACAGCTATTACACAATTGACAGTACATTACACATTACATTCTACTCATTGGGGCATGCTCTTTATAATAGAGAATCTAGGTCCATAAGGCTCCAGTGGTTGAGGTTGACAAGTTCTATTGATATTAATTAATTAAAAGTGTGATTTAGAATTTTTCATATTTTCATGTTAATAAATTGTAGTTTCATACAAAATTTTCATAAATCATTATATAAACTATCTTCTAATTGGATTTTGGTTTTTGCAGCTGGTAATTGGAGTGGTAATTCCAGTGGCCAAACAAATAACGCCAATAATACTCAACAGTGGAACAACTCACAACGTCCGCCTACATCTCAAGCTGACTGTTAGTTTTTCTTAACTTTCTAAACAATTAGTATGTTTTATGTCGAAAACGCGATTCTTATACAAAAACTATAGCTTATTACTTTTCTTACAATTACCATTTTCTACATATCAATATAAATAATAACTATTACTCCAATTTAAATTGTTGATGTTCTCCTATTTTACGACGACGTTTAAATATTTACGATTTATGTTTGCAGTGAACAGCAATAAGGGCAGTGGCAATCAAATACCGCCAACCAGTGGGCCATCTCAAAATTGGCAAAGCTCCCCTCCAAACATGCCAAATTCTCAATCCAACAATAACGGTGCGCCTTCGAGCAATGGTATTTAAATTTTAAAGGATATATAATTTAAATAAATTTCACAGTTCAATAACAAAAAGTCTGACACCGACGTCTGCATATACAGTATGCAAAATATTTTATAATTAGACATTATCTTTATCATTAATTATTTATAGTCAGTTGTATCTTATATATTTTTTATTTGTTTCACTTGAATGGCAACTTTGCCATCTTACTGAAATATTGTTGACTTTGGTTTTATTATCAGTATGTTTGTACCAAAATTCTTATATTATACTTTTTTGTAGGTACAAATAATGGTAATGGAAATGGGAATAATATACCAAATGCGAATGGCAATACAAACGGACCTACGTCTAATGGTAGCAATGGGAATTCAACAAATAATACTTCTTCTGCTAAAATAGAACAACTCAACTCGATGAGGGAGGCATTATTTAGCCAAGATGGTTGGGGTGGCGTGAGTAAATTTGATAAAACGAAAATTTGTTGTTTGTTTTATTTCTTTGGGTTCAAAATATTAAATAATTTTGTTCTTTTAGCAACATGTGAACCAAGACACAAATTGGGACGTGCCTGGTTCTCCAGAACCAGGTGCCAAAGTGGATGCATCAGCTGGTGGACCTCCAGCTTGGAAACCTAATATAAACAATGGTGCTTTCCTTGGAACCGATCTCTGGGAGGCCAACTTAAGGAACGGGGGCCAGCCTCCGCCACAACCCGCTTCTAAGACCCCTTGGGGGCACACTCCGACCACCAACATCGGTGGTACTTGGGGTGAGGATGATGATGCCGCAGATTCAGCTAATGTATGGACTGGGCCGCCACAACAGCAACAGTGGTCCGGAGCCCCACCAGCCCACTCGCAACAGTGGGGAGCACCAAAGAAAGACGACTGGAACGCCTGGGGTGAACCACATCGTCCAGCTGATCCCAGAATCGACCCACACCGTACCCCTGATCCTCGGCAGCAACCACCTGAGCTACGCGGGGGGATATCTGGCCGCCTCAATGGCGACATGTGGAGCCAACATCACCAGCACACTGCTGCGGCACCTAATAAAATGATGCCCACTGGTGCTGTTAATCAATGGGGTGCCCAGGTAAGAATATTGAAGCTTCTGATATTCTTACTGTTTTAGCTTTTAGTTATAGGTTTTAAAGTGAATTTGTATTGTATTCCAAATTATTTTAAAATGTATTATAATAATATTGTCTTTTATTAACGCCGTGGGAAAAGATGGCGTTAATATGGCAACTTTGTGACATTTCAAAAATCAGACAGCTGTCATCTTTGTCTGCCCGTGACCACGGTTGCTGAAAAGCATCCGAAACGTCGGGATAAATAATTCAAACAATATAAATAATAAATCGCGTTTTAATCCAGTACACTATTTTATTTAAATGTATTATAATTTTAAAGTTTTAACATTTCTACTGATTGATGAAGTATTCTTTATTTATATTTATTATAAAACGTTTTTGCCTTTTATGATAGATACTACCTTTCCAGGGACCAAAGGATGGCATCAAAGTGACTGGCTGGGAGGAGCCATCTCCGCCGGCTGCGCGACGCGCAGCGGGCGCCTTTGACGACGGCACGTCCCTGTGGGCGCAGCGAGGAGGCATGGGGGGTATGGCCCGGGGAGCACCCCAAGGCCCCCCCGCACCACAGAGAATTCCCCCCACACCGACTAAACCGGACGCTGTATGGAGCGCTCACTCGCAACGGAATGGCTCGTGGGAGGAACCTCACGCGGGGTGGCCCGAACGCGACGTTCCGTCCTGGTCTGACACCTCCGGGCCTGGCCTATGGCCCGTACCTAAACCTAAGCCGGCCGGTCCCAGTGGCGCCTGGCCTGATGATATCGCTGAGTGGGGTGGCCCTAAACCACCACAGAGTGGTTCTATTGGCAAGCAGTTGACTAAGGAGATGGTCTGGAATAGCAAACAGTTCAGGTAAATATGGCATACCTTTGGTGTCACAATCACATCTATTCTATATTTTTTAAATTTATTTATTTAAATTAAAAGCATTGAATGTGTACTTCCGGCCTAACATGACGACCACGAAAAAATTTTGTCGACCATTTTCGAATCGATTATCTCTTTGTCTTCGGGGTTAACACTAACACTTAAAACTCGACTTCAAATGTCAAAAGTTGAGATATTTGTCGATCGAGATATCTTGTCTATCAAAATTGTCGATGTCGAAACATCATATATAGAGATATCTTATATCTTATTATATCTCTTGATGGTCATGCAAGATTCTGATATCACATCATCATATCACTTGTATCAGTAACAATGTTCAAACAAAAAACAATGTTCCTCTTTTAGAATCCTATTGGAGATGGGTTACAAGAAGGAAGAAGCCGAAGCAGCATTACGTAGCCGCGACATGAACGTGGAAGAAGCAGCAGAGATGTTGGCGGGTGCCCGTGGCGATGGCTGGCGAAGGGATGATCACTTCCACCATGGACCGTTCCAACAGCAGCCCACAGTGCCGTCTGTGTCTCCTGCTGTTGTTCAGAAACTGCTGAATCAACCGCCTCCACATGCGGTCCAACATCATCCTTCCTTTAATCATAACAAGTGAGATTTGTTTAATAACCGATTCAGTTTTAAAAAACAGAGTCATTGTTTGCTTGTTAGACAAAAAACAAACAGTATATACAAGATCATTCCATCCTTTAATATAAAATAGGGTAAAGGTAATCCTGCATGGTTTCAGCATCATAATTTGAGTGCAAGAACATATTATAATTTGGTAAATTTCTACATCACTATTGTAAAGATTCAAGATATTTATGAATAAACTCAAAAACTACTGGATTTATTTTACCAATAGAAAGCTACATTATCAGCGAGTAACAGCTATTTTTGGTGTGTACATCTAAATTGCACCCGTACAAAGCCGGGGCGCCGCTCAATGGCTCAATGGTAAGCGCAACGCGTTTAGCACCGGAGGTCCTGTGTTCGAATCCCGGGTTAAAAAAAAAATGTTTCGGTCGGGCAGGGCATAGAAGGCTGATCACCTACTTGCCTGTATAGAAAAATGATCAGTCAAACAGACACAGAAATGTTGTCTTACTAGGGGACAAGGGAATTCACTCAAAGCCGGGGCGTGTTGCTAGTATTCTATATAGCTATTATTCCAGTAGCGGCTCTGGCAACAGCGGTCAGCCGAGCACAGCGCAACTGCGCATGCTCGTACAACAGATCCAGATGGCGGTGTCTGCTGGTTATCTTAACCACCAGATCTTGAACCAACCTCTCGCTCCGCAAACCCTGGTTCTACTCAACCAACTTTTGCAACAGGTAAAGATTAGAATAACTAAAGAATTAAGCATTTTATTATACCATAGTAGACTCAGGTGCAATCGGAATACTGTAATAAATGGTATCTTTGGTGAGATTTTTTTCTTGATAGTTAAATTATCTAGCTACCGTTTAGTATATAAATCAATATGAGGTAATGTGTATTCTAATTACTGGTAATTATGTGTAATAAGCAGTAGCGTCATTAGTACTTTGTAACGATAATGTAATTTTAATGTCGCTAGTAAAAAGTTCGATTAATGTTGTTCAGTAATTTACCGAATTTATGTTTAAATATTAAATACTCCATACTATATACAGATATGTATACACTTGTTAAATATTATGAGCGACATAGTCTGGGTAATTTTTTTTTAAGCTGACAGCATACATTATCTGCCAACTTAACTTAAGATAACCAAAAACATTTTTGTTATGCACAGATCAAAGCGCTGCAGCAATTGGTGCAGCAACATACTCTCGCTATGTCGAAGGCTAATTCCTCCCTTGCATTGCAATACTCCATGCAGATCTCAAAGACTAAACAACAGATTACTGCTCTACAAGTAAGTATATGTTATATGAGAAACAAATATTAAACAGCATCCCTAAAATTCCAAGAATATACATTTTCATCATATTTGCAGTTTCACGCCAATTTTTATCCGCCATTTTGAATTTCGAAATTTTGAGCTTAAATTCGTTATGAGCGTCCCCAAAAACCCCCGAGTAATAAATTTCAAGCATATGGGAATGAACCATAAACAATGAGCTTTTTTTCAGAACCAAATAGCGAACCAACAAGCCCTCTACATGAAGCAGCAGGCGGGCGGCTCAGACCTGTTCAAACAGAGTCACGATCTAACACAACTCGGAAACAACTTCGGCGACATGAGTATTGGCAAGGACTCGCAAGCTGTGAGTTTAATTAATTAATTATTATTATCTATTAGGGTTAGCCCAAAGAAAAATTAGATTGTTTTTGACATAAATGTCCTTATTTCCGTGATCTCTGCCTACCCCAATGGGAAAGAGGCATGATGTATATGTATGTATGTATAAATGTCCTATACAAAAATCAATTTACCTAAAAGAACTGTTAAACTCCTAAACCAACTCACTAATCCCACAAATACATATTCGAATTTATAAAATTAGTTGTAGATAAATAATTAATTTTATTAATCTTTAACCGTCCGGTCAATGACAAAACTTTCACCATTCGTTCAATAACCAGGTACCCGGGTACCCGCATATAATATGTCAGGTAGAAAAGTTATTGGTGAGCTAGCTACGTGGCATGTGAAATAACTAAGACTATTACACAGTATATAGTTCACACAGATGGTTCTCGAACATTCAGGTACCAGAGATTCACCCCTCCCTCTTCAGCCCTAATAATAAAGAAAAGGGATCAGTCCTCATTTTAGAAGAGTAGTTAACAGACGTTAGACATCGGTACTTGCCTTGAATTACTGCTAAACACGTGTAAAATTTACAGTGAAAGTGAAAAAAAGACACAATATTAATTAATACAATTATTATTAATAAATAATAATCTATTGAATTATAAATACGATGGATGATTCATCGAGTTTTCAACGGTAAGGAGTCTTGTTTTATTTTGAAGTAAATTATTTTATATTTTAAATATTTAAAAAGTATTAAATAAAAAAGTTAAAAATCCTTTCCAATAGAATCAGAGAAGAAAGCATCTCGAGAAAATATTCGAAGCCGAAGTTTCTGACGATGATCTTTTCTTGGCCGAGCTATCAATCCATATGCGCAGCCAACAACACCTGGATCATCAAAACCCCAGACACAGCTCGATTCAACCGAAAGGAAAAAGATTACTGGTGTATGTTATACTTGTCTTCAAAGTGAATTCAAAAAACGTCGCAAAACGAGAAAAATATGTTCAGTATGTGAGAACCCTATTTGTGATGAACATTGTATTACAACCACAACATATGAAGGGTGTGCGACATAATAAAATTTGCTTATATTTTCATGTGGCATAGTATATTATAAAAAAGTAAACAATGTACATGAAGAAATAATAAAAAAAATTTCTTAATAACATAAATCTAAACGGAATTATTTTTACTTACTATCTTTGCTATTGTTTAAAATTAAAATTATTTAAATAAAAGAAATTATAAACGATATTGTTTATTATTTATTTAAAAGTCAAATTACCTCAATACTTTAATAGGTAGTCTCTTTAGTGTGTATAAGCCCGACATTCATGCATAATAACTTCAGTGGGTACCCGGGTGCCTGGTTATTGAACGAAGGAGGTATCAAGTTTGATAGTTAATAACTATTATTAAATAATTGATTATATAAAATTTTAACAAAAATTGGGTTCCAAACTACTTAAATTTCGGGGATCCAGACGGTTATACAGTTATTTAAAGAAAAAGTTAATAAATTCTATCTGCAAAGCTGAAATGGATACCCGGGTACCTGGTCATTGACCAGACGGTTAATATAACTTTATTATACTACATATAATATATGTATTCCAGACCATTAAATATTTAAGATAAATTTATAAATTAATACTTCATATTTTTGTGGATAAAAAAAAAGAATATTATGCTGTTTATTACATAATTAGCATCATCCTTATATAAAAAGGTGTCCATTACATAATTGTTGTTTGTGGTTGAGTTATCACCTTACCATTGACTCACTTTTGTCTGTTGACATATTTCTTTTTGTAACCAAAAACACTTTCAATAATTACTTGTTTATATTTCGTTGGTTTAAAAGTATAAAACTCACTAAGTGTAATTTTGAATAAAAAATGTGGCTATTATTCCTTATTTTAAGCGTACATTTACTATCGTAATCGGAACAAATTATTGTATTATTGTGTATTGCGCTTCATAGTTTAGTTATCGACCAGAATACGTAATTAATAGCCAAATTTATTTCTATTCAAAATGTTACTTTTAAAATGTTATACTTTTGAACCAGCGATTTATTTTATTCAAATTAAAAAAAATCACCAGGCATTCGGTACAACCAATCAGCAATCGCGGCTCAACCAATGGAAGCTGCCGTCCCTGGACAAGGAGAGCGAGGGAACTGACTTCAGCCGCGCACCCGGCACCGCCAAGAGCGCCACCAGCCCGCAGCTGAACCAAATCGGCTTGCAACCCGACTCGTGAGTACATGCGCGATACATATTTCCCCTGTTCTTATTGATACTAAACTTACCAGAGCGGTCAAATTACAGCTTTCGAGACTAATAAAAATGGTTAAATTCCAGGGTTTCATTTTTATTGAACTATGAAAACCTGCTAATATAAAAAAAATGTCATAGAAAAAGTCGAAGCCAAAGTTCAAGAAAAATGGAATTTAAGAATTTTTATTAATAACTGGAACTAAGGTCATAATGTAAAAATGCTCTTAAAATATAATTAAAAAAATGTTTTATTACTTTAATAAATGAAAAATAATACCAATAAAAAACATATACCACCAATAGCCGTAAATAATCGGCTTGATACTGCAGCTAGTATAGTTCAAACAAGTAGGATTATATTTCTCCGATTCAAAGGTAATTTTGAATAAAAATAATTATTATTGTCACTATTGCTTATTCAAGCGTAAAGTGTTGTGGTCTATAGACTATAACAGACCGATTAAGCGCAATATGCACTTATTAATTTGTTCTTATCATAGATGTATGCTTAAAATAAGCAATAGTAGCAAAATTTATTTATAGTATTCAAAATGACAGTTGAACCAACGATTTATTTAATAATTGTATGTGTATTGTTGCATAGTACGTGGGGAGTGGGTCGCGGCGCGGAGTGGGGCGACGGCGCGGACGTGGCCGACGGCAAGGACTGGCCTGCGCACACGCACCAGCCTGTGTACGACCTCGTGCCGGAGTTCGAGCCCGGCAAGCCTTGGAAGGTCAGTACTGTTTATACTCATTTACTTACTCATATTTAAAAAAAAATGAGTATTATTAAAAATTATAAGGAAAGAACAAATCAATACATTTGTACTTATATTGTGAAGTCATTTATTAAATTTGTTCAACTTTTTTTCTCCTTTATTTTTTTTGGGCTTTCACATTGGTTTTTTTAAGTTCTGAATACATATCCACCGTCGATAATCATTTCGACGGGTCCTATGTATAGTGTATCAAGTATAAGTTGTATCGCTATACATAGTAGTTATATTGACCAGTTAATATATTTGAGACACAGCCTGACACGGTTGAGATTTAGATCACCCCTTTGGTCATATATTTATTCACAATAATCGTTTCCGTCCAGGGCAATCAATTGAAGACTGTAGAAGATGATCCGGCCATGACTCCTGGCTCAGTGGTGCGGTCCCCTCTCTCGCTCACTGCCATCAAAGACACGGACATGCTCGGAGGCAAGACTTCACCTCCCGGTGGTGAACGGAGCCTCTCATCCTCCACCTGGAGCTACCCCCCCGTTACTTCCTCGGGGGGCTTGAAGGCAGACGCTTGGGGAGCAAAGAGCAGGGTTGCCCCACCCGGACTGAACAAGTGGCCACAGCACCACGCAAATAATGCCCGTAGTGTACCCTCATGGCAGACATCCACTTGGCTGCTGTTGAAGAATCTTACTGCTCAGGTTGGTTGATATTGCTACTAATAAACGCTACTAGACTTATATAAAAATATTACTAGACTAATAAAAATATTACAATATAGGCTGATTTGGACTGATATTTTACAGCAAAACTACTTAAAAATTAATAATATTTTAATGAGGAGGTGAAAACGCCTGAGTCTCCAGATTAACCTAATATGTTTGGAAGTTTCGTTTCAGTTGTGTTATTGTTACACATCTTAAAAATATACATTGACGGTTAATTTATTTGATACTTAATTTTATTATATTTTGTAACTCATTTATGCATATTTGTCCTATGACTCTCATTGTACAAAATTGCGCTGACTTAAATTGGTTTTCTAAAGTGATGATTACACAAGTAACTTAATAACAAGTAGACTTGTTCAATTGTCAGTTTTGACATTGATGCAATAGGGATGTTGACTATTTTTTGGAATTGCTTTTATTTTATAGATACATCCTTTATAAACACGAAAAAAAAATCTTATAAAAAAATATTACATATTTTAATAAAAAATACGTAAATAAAAATACTTTTCAAAGATTCCCGCTAAAACGCTCAAAACGTCACGTGACGTCACAGACCGATAAACAATCTCGCTCGCGTTCGATCAAAGTTAGATCTTAACAAATCTTTTCACTTCTCACGAATAAATTCAATAAAAATTCGGTCTGTGACGTCACGTGACGTTTTGAGCGTTTTAGCGGGAATTTTTGAAAAGTATTTTTATTTACGTATTTTTTATTGAAATATGTAATATTTTTTGATAAGATTTTTTTTTCGTGTTTATAAAGGATGTATCTATAAAATAAAAGCAATTCCAAAAAATAGTCAACATCCCTATTGTTTATCTATTGCATAGATAATGATGACAATGTAGGATCTGTTAGCTGTTCTCCTTGGCCTAGTAAAAACAAGTTCTTATGGAAATCCATCCTGAATGCATAAATAACTAAAAGATAGAGTATATAAGTATTTATTAGTGAATATTATTCTTTGTTCTGATTGCAACCATAAAGATTACAGTTAAAGCTAGTTATAAAATCAATCAAGACTTACAAATGGATGGGAAAGAATTGTCGGGATGTTTTGCAGTCTTATAAAACCTGTTGTTTTTTTTATGTCAGTTTTCGACAGTCGAGCATGAGGTTCACTTGATGGTAGGTGATACCTCAGCCACAGAACATCAGTCAATGATGCGCTGTCGACCTAATATTTACTTCAAGCATTCGTAGTTTGTTTGGGTTAGTAGGATAACTCTCGGAATATAGTTTTGTATTGTGACATTCCTAGTATCACGCTTGGTAAATGCCGGTTAGAATAAAATTATGCAATATAATTTTAACTTTAATAATACTTAGCTTTTCTCTACTATTTTTCCCTTTTTTTAATTTAGAATTTTACTATGAAAGAAATATGCAATAGGTAATATTATGTGTGCTATAGATCGACGGGTCCACACTGAAGACACTTTGCGTGCAACATGGGCCGCTGCAGAACTTCCACCTGTACCTCAACCAGGGTCTGGCTCTCGCACGCTACTCCACACGCGAGGAGGCAGCTAAGGTAGTCATAATATTATACAGATTGAATCATTGACAGCTGATTAAAAAAAACTTTTTATTTTATTTTTTTTGGAAAACAAATAGTACATATACCGCACTGACACCTAAAACAATGTTTAAAAATATTTACATGGTTATTTTTTATATAATATCAAGATTTCAATTTATTATGGTAAGAAAGTATAGTTAACAGTTTTGAAAAGTATTCAGTTAAATTAGTTATTTTGGTTTTGGTTTTTGGCGAAGAAAATCTTTCGTATTTATAATATTAGTAGGGATTATGACGTTTGTAATAGTGACGTCGTTCCCCAGGCTCAAATGGCACTGAACAACTGCGTGTTGAGCAACACGACGATATTCGCCGAGTCGCCGGTGGAGTCGGACGTGCAGCTGCTGCTGCAGCACCTCAGCAAGAGCGGCGGCGGCGGCTGGAGGGCCGGCGGCAGCTCTAAGGTATACATTACCTATACCTATAGCTAGTAAGCAGTGGTTTGAACACTATACAAGCCCAAAAGCCCGGCTTGCCCTTATAATGCAACCAAAAAGAATTTTTTTTTAGCCCTTATTGTAATTATATAATTTTGACGGGCTCGTTGGCACGGTCGGTAGAATACCTGCCGTGCGCATTGATGGGTCGTGGGGTCGAATTTCACCGGGACGACAAGATTATAGTTTTCTGTAAACATGTCTTCCTCACGTCTGGTATCTTCACCCTCACCGTTTATAGATGGAAAAACCGCGAAAGGCATATTGCGCGTTTCGGTTTCAGTCTATGGGTTTCCGAATGCTCGAAGTAAAAAATTGGTCGACAGCACATCATTGACTAATGTTCTGTGGCTGAGGTATCACCTACCATCAAGTGAATCTCATGCTCGTCTGTCGATATCTAATATTTAAAAAATGTAATAGGCTCAACTTCTAGTAAAGGAAGGAGGAGAGTACTCAAATATTTTGGACTTAATTCGTTACTTTTGGTTTTTATAAACTTTACAAAAAATGTGTTTTCTCATAATAAGGATGTAGCTTTTGTGGGTTTCAGGGTTCGGTAAAAGACCCATAGTTTGCCATTGTCGTGGTCTAGGAAGTTTGATCTTTAAGTTTCTTTCTATTGATTCTTGTTATTGTACCTAAAAAAATAAACCATGCCAGAGCATTAGACCTCCTATGCATGCAGGAGTAGACATGTGTAGCACTGCGCTGTGTCGCGCAATTGCGTCAACACGCTTCATTGCGCCGGGTGAGTCAACTCACTCATTCTAAATGTGTTGGCGCCCGGCGCGCCAGGCTCATTGAGTGAACTATTAGCGTAGCGTGGCGTGCGTTTCACTGTTCACTTCGCGCTACCATTTTGTTGCGTTATAAAGCAAATTGAGTTAACGCAAAGAGCCGACGCAGTACACTGCGCCGACTGAGTTAACGCAAGGAATTTCGCTGAGTTACCCATGTCTATGTAGGAGGGCGCTATTTTGAAAATCTATAAAGTATACCAATGCTAATAAAAATGCAATTCCAGCAGGACAGCTGGGGCGGCTTCCCCGGCCTCTGGCCCGACCAGCACGAGGCGCGCGCGACGCCCTCCGCGCTCAACTCGTTCCTGCCCCCCGACCTGCTCGGCGGAGAGTCCATCTAAGCACCACGCTCCACGCCTGCGCCTGCGCGAGACGGGTAGAGTCTACCTTCACCTTTAGACTGGCAGTCTAACACCCTATACGGTGGTCTTAACGCGTCGTACGATTCGATATAGATAACTAATGTGATAATTTGTCGTGTTTAGTTCACACGCCGCGTGCTAAGATCGTCCGAGGCGACCGTTTGTCATCAAAATTGTGCAATTTTCACAAGCACAAAACGAGCACGACTATAATCTATATTTAATGCATGTGCCGTCTCACGACGATATATACGTCAATTTAAACGTGATAATAATTTAGTGGTCCGAAATTGCACAATTTTGTCCGGCGCCGTATATGTACAAATACGTCGAGCGTAATCTAAGGTATGGACCGAGATAGGTGTCTAGTTGTAATTACGCTTGCTCACTCTATGGAGTGGGATTTTTTCGCCTAGTCACGTGGTGCGGGCGAGGTTGTTGCGATCCGTGTAATGTTATCACTTATCGATAGTACATCTGTGGTTAAATGTCGACACAGAAGATAGATCAATCTATATTCTTAAGCTCCTGTGATTAGACCGTAGATGTACTGCGGTTCGGATCGTTCCCACTCGCCCGCGGTAGCCAACTGTCCACATACTATCGTCTACTGTTTCATAAGTGTTCATTGTAGAGTATTTAGTGTATATAAGTATGTCGCGGGCGGTGCGCGCGGACGCGTGTGAGACGCGCGTGCGCACGCGTTGTCGCGGTCACCAAATATGGTAGTGTCGGCGGTAGATTAGAGTCGCGGGCTACCTCAGTCACTCGTCCCGTGGCCTTGCTGCTTAGAACGAGTATTTTCAGCAAAACTATTACGAAATTTAAAAAAAAAAACGGTGTTTGTAGTCTGTAGCGATTTTTGGACTGTTCAAGAGTTTTATCGAACTTTTTATTACATCTATGAACTTCCGCTGTCATTGGCGTTACAACATGGTTATATAGACACGATCTATGAAATGGCGGGCGATTTTCGCTGTCGAAGCATGATTTAAAAACAATCGATTGTATATTAAAGACATCGCACATGCTATTCGCATATGCAGACTGCAAACTCGGTTTTGTCTATGAAAGCACCCGTACTAGCGGCATATATTAGCGTGTATTTATTTTGTTGCGTCCGCGGGCTGTTGCTGTTTCGCCGCGCGGATGATTGCGTTCCGAGTTTTCTTTCGCGTTTTTTTTATTATTTTCCTCGTTTTTATTCGCTTACCGTGTCGTATATTATATTATTTATTCCGTTTCGAATTTGTCGCTTGCGATGAGCTCTCGTTTTCCAGTAGTGATATTTTATTCAGCAATAAATATTAAGTGCATTTCGCCCGGATTAAAGATGTTCTATTAGTTGGTAAATTTTATAATAAATGAAAATTAAAAAAAAAAAAAAAAGATTGAGATTGGAAGTGCATTCTAGTAGCGATAAATTCCTTTAAGCCGTATAGTCTGAAGGGAAGGCGGCCGGCTCGCCCCGTGATGTGATCTTGCCTAAGGACGGTTGGAGGAGTTAAAGTCGCACCGCCGACGCCGTTTCCCCAAATTTTTTCCAGTATTTGTGATTCAAGTGCCACTTTATGTTTAAATAAATATATAAAACGATTATCTAGATTATACGATTAAAGTAAGGGTAACCTAATATATTAAATTGAAAATTGTTTTATCATTTTATATTACATACATTTGTGAGACGTGTTATAAAAGTACTATAATTGACAGTAATTTAAATATTACACTTTTGTGTATAGATAAGTATAAAGTTCTAACTTAAATTTAGCCATATCAATATCTATTTAATAAAAGATTTGTGGTATTTTCTATAGGCTCAATTTGAACGTTATTCAAAGTGACATATGCTTTAGATATTCTGTTAATAATATACCTGTAGCGGTAGTCGTCTCGGTATTACGATCGCCGTAGATGTAAGTTAACTTAAGTCCTATAGGCTAGGTATCGATAAGCATACTATGATATTTTACGGCAACGATCGCACTTGTAAATGTTCGTTATCATATGAAAGTTTATTTACAATTTTTATTTACTTTTTAATTTATTGATGGTGTGCCACAGAGATACTCTGCCAAAATATTATATCATTACCAGTATATTATGGGATAAGATAGTCGGGGCGACGTGGGTTAAGACATGCGTCTTTAAAGGCCAGACTTAGGCCCGCGGTCTGCGCGAGCGGAGACGCGATCGAATAACTAATTATCGAGTGTTTTGAAGGAATATATGAAGTAGTTTTAGTAGTTTCGACGTCGCTTCGGCTCAAGTGGACGCCGGCCCCAACGCGGACCCACCACGCTAGCGATCAAGCGATCGATCACAAGCGTACCACTAAATAGTATCAACGTTGTATCTTGTACTTTGAGCATCTTCCAGTGATCTTAATAACGATTAGTGCTAAGTTAGGTGTAAGTATTCGCTGTACCTTGTCGGGCCGAGCGCTCGTACTCTTCACAAATTCTATAAAGTAAGCGAGTGATCGAAGTGTGTTCGCGAGTGTCTTCGATCGCTTCGGACAGTAGCTCTAGTTAAATGTTCTAAATGTGTTCATGTAACATCTCTTCACTACAAGTACTGGACGGTTGCGGTCGTCCGAAAGCATAATATCGGTTGCGTATTCTTTGCTGCCTTTATATCTCATCATCGAATGATTTGTAAAAATATGTTATTTACGTCTCACATCTTTCGGCGGGAAATATTTTTACTTGAAGGCGCATCGTATGCAATACTGAGTATCTATAGGGGCCATAATGACCATGTCAACGTGACGTTTAAGTATGTTAGGTGCCAAAGAATCAGTATCAAAGATATGTAACGGTGGTTGGGACAGAATTCATAGCATTTGCTTAGACATATCTTCCAAATTGTTTTGAAATTATTTGCGGTACGGGTTATTGATCTGATGTTCCTATACCATTCGCGTTACGTCTACGCAACAATAGTGCACGCGATAACAGGGCGATGTCAATTCTATTGTTGTCGAGCTCAATTTTAAGTGAGGGTGTTTCTTTTATCGATTCGATAGGGTTAAAAGTGTATTATTTTTAATTATCTGGTGTATTTCTGTCCACGTTTACTCTGAAACTCGTTGCCTCAAGAGCAGTTGCCTACTGGTTTTAATATGAATTTAATACAGCAATAAAATTGATTAAAAAAAAGAAAGAAAGAAAAAAATTAATTTTTATAAGGTATTTTCAATTTTTAAATTTAGACAAGCCAATTAACGAAAGTATAATGATCCAGTGCCCTGTAGTATATGTGTCCATAGAGTAAAGACGATAGAAGTCATGCCTTGAAATTTTTAGTCAGTTAAAGTGTAATCAGTACTTAAATATTGAGTAACGTTATTTAATGAGACGTAATATAGGCGTTGTGGTGTTAGTTGTCGGTATACTGGCGGGCGGGCGCGCGGGTGTCGCGGTCGACGGTCTAGCACCAACAACTATCGAAAAAGTATTCGTATCGTCGAACTGTCAGTTTGACGATTCGAATACTTTCTCGATAGTTGTTCGTGCTAGCCCCTCTGTACCGGGCTGCAGACGCGTGCCCGTAAGCCGAGAGAGCCCGGCTTGGTTGTGAAGAGTGGCGTTCGCGCCGCGCTAACTGAATCTCCACTCGATTCATGGACTGCGTCATTTCCTGCACACAATTGCGCCATGTGCAATTTAGTCTGTGTTATTATTATGTTGTTGTATATTTATACCTTACACATATACTGTAATATGTATATATTGTGGAATTATATTCTTAAAGATTTTAATACGCTTCACGCTTTCACTTCTAACATTTTCGTGACTTGTTTCTGTTATCTAGGATAAATTTACGTACCTAAAAGTAATTATAATAATAATTATCATAGATACTTATAAATGTAAGAAAAAAAAGAAAAAAACTAAAAAAAAAGAAAAACAATTTAAAAAATAATAAAAAACCAATGATTGTGCCTCAATGAACTGTGGTACGTTACCGTAACATATGGCAGGTTGAATCGTTTCCTTCAAAGTTATTATAATGAATTGTGCGTTAGGCACCGCTCGGACTAGCCGTAGACAATATAAGGCAGCGAGCACCGGGCCCGCGCCAACGCCTTGTGTAATCATTAATGAGCTTAGCTACGTTTTACTTTTATTATAAGTGTTATGTCATCAATCAACATTTTATATATATACCTATGTGTAAATATTTTTATCTATTTATTTTATTTTTCATGAAGTTTATCCGAATTAATATTTAATTCGATAAGTTGCTTCTTACTCGTGACCGTTCGTTCGCGCGCGTATTGCGCGGGCTTCCCGAATCGAATCCATAATACTTAAATGCCAAAGTCGATGTCCTAATGCCATTAGATAATATCCTTGGATCTCTGACATCACAACAAACTATTGATCGTACAAATGGGAGCCATTTCGTAAACATCTGCCGCGTATTACGGTGTTCTATCTAATCCAAGCTGCTCTGGTTTATTAATTTAGCTCAAGTATTCAAATAGTAGTTTGCTCATAATATTGTTGTTTTATTTTTATTATTTATATCTTATTAACAATTCCTTAGCGGAGTAAAATTTTAAAATTAGTATTGCCATCTCCAATGATTAGTTTATAATGTTTTTAAATTAAATGGACCATTTTAGAATATTGCATCGTGTTAACGTATTTATCGGTCTCAATTAGTTTCTAACACTGGTACTCGTATGATAATAATTATTCCTAATTCGTCTGATAATTCTAAAGTTACAATAGCTATATTAGTTATATCACTTATTTTCTTATATGAATATTTTTATATCTTATGAATGTCGGTGAAGCGAGTCTCAACGTGTTGGTTGCGCTTAAAGCATTTCATTTAGAACCGATCTCAATTAGCTCTCGTATTTCACCAGTACAGTCGCGTAGGGACCAAATTGTGTACGAAATCTCATATTCTTCCCCGGAACGTACGTAAGCTCACCGCCGATGCATACTAAAAGACATTCTTAATTTCCATTTAAATGTTACTGCATAATATAACGTGACGTCATAAGCTGAAGCGTCATAGATGTAGTGATAGTGCACAATATTCAGGGCCTTTTAATTTGATAAGATAATAATGTTTGCTTGTTGTCTTTATTTATATATATTTTTGTACGTTGATGTCCTGATACAATAGAAGCACATTAGGTGATATCTACAATGAAACTAGTCTTCCTTATTATTGAGGGATCGTGGCGGAGTGGCGGCGATGCGACGCCGACGTCGGCACAAGAGGCAATCATTCCTCTAGTCTTGTTCTGTGGTGCGATTAAGTGAATACCAAATATATACTAACGATGGCTTTGACGTAGTGAGTAGAGGAGGTAGCGTTGTATCATAGACTATAGACCGGCCCGAGCAGCTTGGACCCTGTTAGTTGTTACAAGGGAATCGTTGGGTAGTATTATTATATTGCATTTATTTCTCTTTTGTCATAGTCACTCAAGAATATATTTAATTAATTGAGCTAATGCCTAAAATTGGAATATCAGAGTTTATTTAGGATGTTTCATATTTTACATTTTAGTGTTTAAATATCTAAAATTTACCTTAATTATAATAAATGGATTTTTGTATTATTGGTATATAGCTGTAAGTGAAAGGGTGTTGATAAACACAAATAATTGATTAATACAAAATATTTAAAAAAAAATGTACTGAGTGACTTTACGTGTAAACAGCGGGCCATGTTGAACTAAGCTAAATTTCTCTATGTGGTAAATTTAAATAAATGTGATCGCTGAGAATATTTTTAACTGCTATATTTATAGTTATCGTAGATCAGTAAGTTACAGTCCGTTTGTTCAATGAGCAGTACTCGGGATATGTACAAGCTTCACCGTACAATGAACGAACGATAGTGCGTGCTCCCAAGCGCGACGCTCGAATCGTTTCTATCGTAAATATATCTTTCATGATGCATTTTAATTTTTCTAAAGAGTATATCGCGTATAATGTATATAATATGTATGTATGTATGTGTATCGAAGCCAACCCCTCCACGAACAGTTAATTGATGCAGTAGACTCCAGTACCTACTGCTCGCTAGCACACGTTGCTTCTCTAGTCTCTCGCATTCGAACATCGCTTAAAAAGGCTTTTGTTATCGAGCATAATTATTATGTCATATCCTTATATGAAACTAGTTATATTCGTATTATTCTTTCATTAGATCTCTGTTGTACCTGTGTGAAGTTTATATTCATTGTTCAATTGTACTATAAGAGAATTGATACGGTCTCGGCGCCTTCGCGTCCGATTATACGTAACGTAGTTTCAACGACCAAATTTCCCAATGTTCCAATTTATCGTACAACTTGTATTGGCGACATGAAACAATACTCTGCGCTCTTAAATTAGTCACTTTTGTACCTTGATTGTACTTGAATAACATATAAGTGAGGAACGACTAATCCAATTCTGAAATATACTTAATTTAAATTTTGACAGACTGATAGCTGTGATTAAGAAAATATTTTTAATATTATCCAGTGAGTCGGATGAGAATATTTATTTTATTAGAGGTTTCCTACTGCCAGCGAAACGCGTGTATGTGACGAGACACAACTGCGCATATATGTTACGTTTTAGTGGTCATCCGTAGGGCATGTTGCGTAACTGAAATGTACTCGACGTGATTCGTCATTCTAGCCCACCATATCCATTGTGCAGGATCATCCCAATGAGTCTAGACTGTAACCAAAATGACATGACATCTGCCTGCCTAGCATGACCATCAAGAGATATCTCGCAGACGAGTCAAGACAAACTAAGATATCTCAATATATCTCGACATCGACGACTTTGATAGACAAGATATCTCGATCGACAAATACTACTTTTGACATTAGAAGTCGAGTTTTAATAGTCGATTAAAACACGAGAAAACGGTCGACAAAATTATGTAGTGGTTGTCATGCTAGGCCGGCTCTACGAAGAGACTGATAACAAAGTTAGGTATCCACAATTACCACCGATGTCAACTGATCATTTACTTTTCTCAAACGTTGCATATCGTCTAACATGTCTTATTCGAATGATTTTCTTTGTATTCATATCCGAGATGACAGTTTTTAGGTTTGATATATTTTATAAAATTCTAAGTTAAAGTGACTTAACGATCAACTAGATTGCCTTTAGTATTCGTAGTGTGTGGCATCTCTCTAAAACTAATAAGCGATTGGTGTTGTTGTGTTTTATAATAAAATATATTTTTCGGTACCACCTTTGTTTTTAAAGTACAATGTAGTTTTATATAAAGCGTGTTGCAGTGACGTAAAAATAACAATATCAAAATAATACTATAATTAATAAGTTTAGTGTAGTTTTAAGCTGTCTCGTCTCATATTACAACCATGTATTTAATCCTCCTTTATATTCGTACTCTTATTGGACATTATTGTAATAAGAAGATAATAAAATTTTCATAATTGAATATCAATAGGCTTAATATAGAAGATTTTTTGTGCAAATCTCTGTGATGAGAAATTTATTCTAAAGATCTAGTATTAAACGATGATGAAACAGGTATTTCGCTATATCTCGCGCGTTAGATAGATGTGTTAGTTACAAAGTTTCAATATTTAAATATAAAAAAATCTCTCAAAGGCGCGAGAAGTCCCCCTACGCTTGAATATTTTATTGTTACCTGTTTCATTGTGACAAAAAGTTGAACTTTTTCAGTCTTTTTTCGCGCAAATGGTTGTGTATTAAGTTTTTATGTAGTACAAATGTATTCGCAATTTGATTGCTGCTGTAGTGTTCCTTATGTTCTTTTTGTAACTATTCGGCATTTATTTGAAACTCGTATAATATTTTCGATATCTCAAAATCAGTGTCTTTGTGAGTTGTCGTAAGGTTACGCCTAACGGAGGAAGGTGAAGTGATGCACATCGATTGTGAACGTTTCAGTTCTTCCCTTGGAGCCCGTCGCGGTCGTTTCGATCGCATAGTTCGCTTTAAGAGGAGCTGAGCGTATATATTGCGCAGGTTCGTGTATGTGCCTTGATGTAGAGGCTTGATTTTGCAGCGAGACTATGATCGGTCGGTATTCAGTTGACCTCGCGTACCAAATAAGAGGCAGTCTCGGTTGGAAGCCAGGCGGTGTCTCGGGCACCGGGACGCTCGGCAGTCTCACTCCTTGTATTTATTACCTCATTCGATAACCTCACCTATATATTAATATACTATTTATCGCCTCCCCCGTACTTATCAAACGCACTGCACTGTTATTTGGTACACCCACCTGTATTAACGTTTCTTTAAGTTATTTTTAATTAAGGTATATATCATGGACTATATCAGCGTATAATATAGTTGATATATTTTTATTGTTATTTTTCTGAAACTCTACCTAAAAGCAATGTATTTTACAAACAATGCAGGAGAACAATAATTATTATGTAAGTGTAACAGTTAGTGAATTTAAGTGTGCTATTTTCCATTCCAGAACTCAACGATATCAATGTTCTTGTAATACTTATGTTCGGGTTTAAAAAGATGTTATTATTGTATAATTATAACTAAACCTAATGTGATTGAAATGCAATGTTTAGAAGTATTTTATTCTTTATTTTTTACCATTAATAATAGTTAGTAGAGATCTATTTGAGAGTCTAATGTATCAATTATTTGTAAAGTTGGCTGTAACTAAATAAAGGTTACGATAAGTAGAAATATTTTAATATAAACATTTGGAAAAAAATTTATGTAGATGACGAATAGTTGTTTTGATCATTATGTGAAGTGTTGTATGGTATCGTATTGGTATATGTTACGTTAAGTGTAGTAGGAATATGGATACGTGTAAGGGAGTTGTAGTTACGTTAGCGCAACGTGTACGCACAACGGTCTACTCCGGGCCGCCTCGTCGTACACCCTCGACTCACTGCACAGCACTGCTAGGCTAATTCAGTTAACGACTAAGGATATTTTTCTTACGTTTCATAAGAGTAACGTTTATAGTCTATAGGCAATAATATTTAACAAAAGTCCCTATGTAATCGAACTGACGACAGAAACGTATGTTATATTTGTGGCCTCTTTATAAATAAGATCTAAGTTACATTTTAAAGAAAATTAATTTTGCTATGCACAGAAATGATACTCAATTAATTGCCAAAAAGTTATATGTATATTCATAGTTCAACATTATTTCTTTTGGGCATATTTACTTTGAATTTATGCAAAACTTAGATTATGAATAAGTAGGTTGTAGATTTTATGTAGAGTGGATGCATATATAATATATCTATATATTTAATGTAAGTGAATTTGAGATGTATCAATTTCTTGTATTGTTCATAAGTTTAGATAATAAATGGGTTTAGCCATACTTCGGCTGGTTTGATATGTATGTTATCTGATTAATTGTAAAAAAAAATAAAAAAAAATCTTAAAAAAATTATTGTGTTTTATTTTGATCCCTCTCCTCTTTTCCTGAATAGTACACAGAATGTGGAATTAGGGTATTGAGAAAAAAGATGAATTCAAGTCACTATATTAAAAATTACTTATAAATAAACATTGATAAATTGTAATATAGTATAACTAAACGAATCTTATTCTAAACGTGACTGTCTCGTCCGCTATCTGGTCTCAATTTTTCCTAGAGTTTCGAAGATGTGTCCGTACCAAAAGTCGACCGTCTTGCTCCACGCAGCGAGCGTGGTGTCGTCCAGTTTCAGAACTTCTATAAACATTTTGACTATGACGTTTTTTAGGTCCTGTAAAAGAAAAGAGTATGTGTCTTATTATCAGAGCGAATTTTCTGAATTCCTACCAGGGTGAATCAAAAAGTTCTTAGAAGTGCATATATATGAAACCTTTTTGGATCAAGTTCGATATTCAAATTAAAGAGTGTCTATCACACTATATTTATGCAGACTGTCACTTGTTTTTGTCAGTTCGTTCGCATGTAATAAATTTTTTTGTGCAACGAGTTGCTAAAAAGTCAAAATTATGGATAAAAGTGAGTTACGTGCGGTGATAAAATATCTCAGTTTGAAAAAAATGTCTACGAAGGAAATGGTTTTGGACATTCAGCAGACATTAGGGGGTGATGCTGTACCCTATTCTACGGTTGCGTACTGGGTGGCTGAATTTAAAAGAGGTAGATCAAGCTGTAAAGATGACCCGCGTTCTGGGCGGCCTTCAACCTCCGTTACAGAAGAAAATGTCAAAAAGGTTGAGAATCTGGTTTTGGAAGACAGAAGAATGACTATAAAACATATAGCTGAGATCCTAAAGATATCTTTTGGTAGCGTTCAATCCATTTTAATTGATTCACTGGGGTTCAAAAAAGTGTCTGCAAGATGGGTGCCACGAATGTTAACCGACGAAAACAAAAAGCGACGTTTGGAAATTTCCAAGCGTAATCTCGAAATGTTCCAGCGTGATTCGGATAATTTTTGCCGTCGTCTTGTCACCATGGATGAAACGTGGGTCCACCATTTTGATCCTGAAACTAAAAGACAAAGCATGTCTTGGAAACGACCATCCTCTCCATCCATCAAGAAATTTCGAGTTGCTCCTACCGCTGGCAAAGTTATGGCCTCTGTGTTCTGGGATAGTGAAGGAATCCTTTTTATTGATTACATGCCAAAAGGCCAGACGATTACTGGACCCTATTATGCAAATTTAATCCCGAAAGTGCGTGAAGCGATTAAAGAAAAACGTCGTGGAAAACTGTCGTTGGGCGTGTTGTTCCTTCAAGATAACGCTCCTGCTCATCGATCGGAAGTTGCGCTCAACGCAATCCGCTGTGCTGGCTTCAATCTCCTTGACCACCCACCATATTCTCCGGACTTAGCCCCAAGTGATTTTCACTTATTTCCAAAATTAAAAGAGGAAATTCGTGGAACAAAATTTCACGATAATGACGCGGTTATAGCTGCCGTAGAGGACTTTTTCGAGAGTCAAGAAAATAATTTTTTTTCACAAGGAATAAGGAAGTTAGAAACGCGTTACTCTAAATGCATTGCATTGGAGGGAGATTATGTAGAAAAATAAAATATTATTATTTAAATCTTTGCATTTTTTAATATTGATTCCAAGAATTTTTTGATTCACCCTCGTAGTGGGGTATGTGGCGGACCCATTTCTGTGACTTTTACTGATCATTTTTTATTTATAGGCAAGTAGGTGACCAGCATGTGACCACCAGCTCTGGTGACCGAATTTTTTTTTTAAATCTTATTTTTCCGGGATTCGAACTCAGGTGCTAAACGGATATCGCTTTACGGAGGCGGTAAATTAACAGATACCATTAGCTTATTTTTACATTAGCAAATTAGAACCGCGTTCGCATTTCAATAGTCAGGAATAAAGATCTGGCAAGTTTCCGAAGGAAACATACTTATATTTTAGGATGCTACAAGGAATGTTTATAAACTAACCCAAAATACATGTCTAGTTTATGCAAATACTTCAAAATTCTCAATATTTTTTATCCAAGAACGAGAAAAAAAATTGTATGTGTAATCAATTAATCACTATAAATATCTTACATGAAAATGTTCTTGTTGTATTTTCCGCCTTCCGTGAGAGTCGCCCAACTTATTCATCATGGCGGCAACAACTTCCGGTTGATTGAGATTGGATACAGCCATATTAAGTGACGACATGAGGTTTATAACGTGGGCTTTGAATTGAGGATTGTGAGAATAATCCTCTTCTGAGGATTTCTTCACCATTTTGAAGAAGTCTTTTGTTTCCGGGTACGCTAGGAATAATCTGTAATAAGTAATTGAATCTACTAATTTACGGAATTAAAATACTATAATATGTAAACAAACAAGGTTCTAGTAAAACACACATAAATGTAGGTGAGCACGTTGAAATGTGTAGTGCATGTTATCTTCCAATGAACTGTGGACAATGGCGGATTTACCAGGAGGCTAAGTAGGCTTGAGCCAAAGGCGTCAGATTTTAAGGGCGGCAAATATGGGATTTTTTTTTAGCGGTTTTTTAAATCAAAAAGTTCCCCAGTTCGTGGCTCTCAACAAGAAATCCGTCACTGACTGTGGGATTCGTTGCCTGTAGAAATCAGACAAGCAATCTATCTACGAGTATAACTATCAGTTCTTTTAAAAAACTCTGAGTCTATTTTATCTCAATTATTTTCCCTATATATTAACATAGGGAAAATAAATACAATATTAATTGTATTTATTTGTGTAATTAGAAATGAATGTTGTTATTTATTTATTTCTTAATACAAGCTTCACAATCTGTCATCTGCCGGTACCTAATATCCTGTTTACCTTACGACCAATCATCCTCCTATTTCTGGAAGATATCGAGATACGCGCTTTTTCTCATTGTATGCAAGGTTCAAGTAATGTTACTGAATGGAGTATAGATCAAGTTTTTAATGTTCTTACCATTTTAGCCTGTCCCCAATTACTACGCAATAAGGAATACTATATTTGTTTACCGTTTTAACAATTCTGTTCCGTTTGCCACTGAGTCAGCATATACTAGCGCCCATGTTTGTTGGACTGCGTAGACCTCTCTCCTCGTCAATCCCGACAATGGGTTCACGAGATCTGGGTCGCCGCCCCACCAAAGGTAGCTCAGCCAGCCACCCATCTTGAACTGAAATATACATTACATGCATTATTATGTGAAATCAGATATTTTTTATTTGAATGAGTTCTGGTTGACCAATTTGACTTCAGTATTTTTTGCTCTTGTACCATTTTTATATAATATCAAAATAACGTTAATTTAAACGTTTTGGCTTTTTTTAGGAAAGTATTGTATTGTAAGTCTTGTACGAAAAGTTCTTTACAGAAGCCACGTCAAGATTAGTCGAAATCATGAGCAAATACGAAAACTTTGATAGAAGCGTTATTGGTATGCAAGAATTAGCTCACATGGAAAGCTGTCATCTCTGATTGACTTCACCAAAGGGGAAGAGGTATATGTATATAAATCCAAATTCAAAATCATTTATTCATTTAGGTAACACAATGTACACTTATGAACGTCAATAAAAATACATATTAAATGCTTCTAATTTTACATTTACTGCCAGTTCTCAAATCAAGGGCGTATATGGAATGCATGTATAGTGTATGTTAATTTCCTTTAGCATAATATATTCATATAAAATTATGTAATTTAACTCACATTATAAATCTCTACTAAAAAGAAATATTATAAAAGGTTCTTTATGGTAATATCAAGTCGACCCGTCGAGATTCGAACCCGAGATCCATGGATACAAGCTATATGTACTCACCACTGCACCACATCAAAATATATAGATCGTATACATAATCCGATTATGAACCATTATTTTAAATTTTTGATCAACGTTTGACACCGGCACTTCTTTAAAGTGATTAAATTAGAATATATTAAAATCTCGCTAACCGATGCGGTTTTAAAGATCAGTAGGGTTATTCACGATCATTCGAAAACATTCCGTTCCGATATTACAAGATTTCGTACCGATATATCAAGCTTTCTATCATTTTATACTAAGATTCTAATCGGAAACTCCCGAAGCTCAATCCTATGGGAATTGTGAATACCATTTTCATATCCGGTAAATACGAAAAACTTTCAGTGGGAGAGCGTAGCTTTCCGGGCGGATCGATTTCTAATGATCGTGAATAGCCCTACAGTTCGCTTAAATTTCTCACCGCTTGTCCAATTTTTATCTTCTTCAAAATAACAAAAGCTGACAGCAATAAGAATGTTGAACAAAGGTAGAAAAATAACATTTTTTAAGAACTGTACGTTGCCATGAAGAAAGATAGACTGAAATCCATTGAAAGCCACCATCGCATAATGGTTCTTATCAGGTGTTTGTGGACTGTCTCTCAAGGCGTAAATAAATAGAGTTACTAAATAATAATTCAATAAATTACTCAGTAATTTTAAGTTTGTATAACACGTGATAAGATTGCAGTGGTTTGTGGTGAGATACAAGTTCCTAGCCAGTTAAGCATATCGCATAAGTAATGATCATGAACAGACTCGAGTCATTTTCATAGTTACCGCAATAGATGTATAAAGTTTTGCTAACAATTTATTATCGATGAAGCGGCCTCAAATGTGGAATGAAAAACCTGGAATAACATAATTTAAAACTTCAAAAAATAATTAATTTATAAAATAACAGTAATATATTCATTTTATATAAAGTAATTTTATAAATAAAGCAGTTTTTATTATCATTCCAATGTTGGGGCTGCTACATCGATAATTTTTGCCGCGTTTTTCCAGCCTTAACTTTAGTTAGCCGGACTCTACGAGTATGTTTCACTACATATTGTAAAACAAAGTCCTCTGCGGCGTCCGTCTGTCTATCTGTCTGTTCGCGATAAACTCAAAAACTCCTGAATTTCATGAGGAAGGTGTCAAGGTTTTGTGTATATTGGTGGAAATATAACGATATTGTTTTCATAAAAGGAGTTTTCATAAAAACGCTGCCTCATCCCTTTGAGATTTAACAAAACAATTCATGGTGGGATATTCTTCTTTTATAGATCTACAAAAAAGTCTGCAATGGCATATATCTATCTTTTAACGATAGTTTACCCAATCTATCTTCTAAAAAAATTGTCAAATATAATGCGATAATTGGAATGCTATCTAGACGGATACAGTATAAATCCAACTTAAATACGTTAGTTACCTTAAGCATTTCTAGCACATTATTATAATCTTGTACACAATATAGGTATGTAAGTTAAATGAATATCTTAGGAGTTATCGCAAATTTAACGCTCGCGATTGCGACCTTACGACATACAACACGTGTACCAAGGTATAATATGCTCTGGGTACTTTTTTTTTTTTTTTTTTTTTTTTTTTTTTTTTAACTATTATGAGTAAGTGTTTGGCTACTGTTTCACCTGGTGGAAAGTGATAACGCAGCCTAAGATGGAACACGCTTACTCATTAAAAACCTATGCACACTTGCTTTGAAGCGACCCAGATTATAACTCGGCGGGAAGATGGACGCCGGCAGGGAGTTCCATTCCTTACAGGTCCTTATAATAAAAGACGATGTGAATCGTTTTGTACGACTGTGAGGGATGTCGATTACATAAGGATGGAGGCCCAACCGGTGTCTGGTCGTTCGGTTGTAAAAAGGTGATGCCGGTATAAGTTGGTGTAGTTCTTCAGTACACTCTCCGAAATATACTCTGTAGAGGACTGACAGACTGGCAACAGATCGTCGATGGTCTAAGCTCTGCAACTTTGCTGAGACGAGTGTGTCATCACCAATTAGTCTCTTGGCTCGTTTTTCAATTGAGTCTAAAGCGGACAACTGGTATTGCGCAGCTCCAGCCCAAAGATGAGAGCAGTATTCCAAACATGACCGAACTTGAGCTTGATAAAGGTTTAATAGCTGTTCTGGTGTGAAATACTGCCTGACCTTAGCTAATATGCCGAGCTTTTTTGCTGCCGTGCCCGCTTTTGACTCGAGAAAGGTTTTAAAATTTAAATCTGAACTGAGCGTAAGACCTAACAAGTCCAGTCGATCAGTAACCTTGACAGGTACATCTCGGAAGGTGGGAGTCAAGTTGAAAGGACTCTTTTTTGCACTAAACAAACACGCCTGTGTTTTTGAAGCGTTAAATTCGACCAGATTAGCACTACCCCATTCGGAGACCGCCTCTAAGGTCAAATTCAACCGCTCCACCATGGCTGTTCTTTCAAGTTGGATATGGTCCTGGCTTGCGCGTGCACCGGGAATATATCTATCTACAACTGTGCTGTCATCTGCATACCCATAGATTCCGGGTCCAAGCAGGTCATTAATGTGCAGCAGAAAAAGAGTTGCAGACAGAACAGATCCCTGAGGAACACCGGCGTTTATCGTCTGTGGGCTTGAAGTACACCCTTCGACAACCACGCGGATAAGACGGTCACTCAGAAAGTCTGATACCCATTGGCACAACTCAGGACTTATTCCATAAGCTGGGAGCTTGCTCTTAAGGCTTTCATGCCAGACTCTATCGAAAGCCTTCGATATGTCAAGTGAAACTGCTAAAGCCTCACCTTGACCATCGATGGCTTCTCCAAAGAGATGTGTGAGATGTACCAGAAGGTCCCCAGTGGATCTGTTACGACGAAAGCCATATTGATGATCACTGAGGAGATCGTTACCTTCTAAGTACATAAGGAGCCGATTGTTCAATACACGCTCCATAATCTTGCAGAGTATGGAGGTGATTGAAATCGGTCGATAGTTAGTTGGTTCAGCACGACTGCCCTTTTTTGGTACAGGTTGTACATTGGCAAGTTTCCAGCACTTAGGAACAATGCCAGTGCTTAAAGATAGGCGATACAGGCGTGTTAGAATTGGAGAAATCTCAGGAGCACATTTCTTCAATACTATCGCTGGTATTTCATCAGGTCCACTCGCTTTGTTCACATCAAGATTGCGCAAGACTTTGAGAACCTCTCGTTGGGTGATGCGAAATGAAGGCATTTCATATCCACAACGAGGTAAAGAAGGTGGAGTGTTGTTAGACGAATCTAGACGTGAGTTACTTGCAAAGAGTTCAGCAAAAAGTTCCGCTTTTTCTCCAGCAGAATGAGCAAGTGAACCGTCAGGTTTGAGTAGAGGAGGAAGTGAACTCCGACAGAAATTGGTTTCTACAGCCTTCGCCAGGGACCAAAAAGCTTTGCTACCAGAAGGGTAAGAAATGAGCTTTGTCCCGATTCGGCGGATATGTTGAAAGCGTGCTAACTTTAAAGCTTTTTTATAGGACTTGGCGGCTAGGTTAAAGGCTTTCTTCTTGTCAGTGATATCGGGAGCTTTATTCGCTCGGGCTTCAGCCCAGTTCTGGTATGCTAATTGCTTTTTTTGCTCTGCAAGAAAGCATTCAGTGCCAAACCAAGGGCGAGCCTTATTCTTAGAGTACACATCAGCAAATGGAATAAAATATTCCATTGCCTGATGTATAACTTTAGCTACAGAATCAGCGCAGCTCGACGGATCTCCTGAAGAAAAGCAGGCCTGCCGCCAAGGAAAGGATGCAAAAAAATGCCGCATCTCATCCCAATCTGCTGACTGGTATCGCCAAATTCTCCTCTTATTCCCAGTACACGTTTCGGGTGGAGAATATGTAGACACAGATCTTACAAGACAGTGATCCGAGGTTCCTAGAGGCGATGACACCGTAACCTCATATCTGTCGGGATCTGTAGTCAGCAAAAGGTCCAGACAATTAGCTGTATGACCAGTAATATCGGGTACTCGAGTTGCTTGACGGACTAGCTGTTTCAGGTTCAAAGAAAGAGCGAAGTTAAACGCTTCTTTGCCAGCGTGATCAGTTTTTTGGTATGGGAATAACCAATCTTGATGGATTGCGTTAAAATCTCCCAATAGGACCAGTTGCGCTGAAGGGTATCTTTGTTGAATTGAGTCCGTCGCTCCACTTAGATATTGAAATAAGGCAGACGTGTCCTGATCTCCAGTGTGCGAGCGATACACATTGGCATAGACTATTTGATCTACGCCAATATCAGTAAATATCCAAAGAACTGAGTAATCTGGGTGTTCCAAGTGTCGGAGGCGTTTGCAGCAAATGTTTTCACGGACATACACACATACTCCAGCTTTAGGGCGAAAATTGTGTTCGAGCACATAGCCAGGATAGTTGAGGTATGCCGTGTCGGCTGGGGGTCTTATTTGTGTCTCCGACAGAAAAAGCAAATGCGGTTTTGCAGTCTCTAGGTGGTGGTGGACCGAATCGAGATTGGAGTGCAATCCACGGATATTAGTGTGGTGCACTTTAAATGGGAGGAAGTGCAACCGCTGTAATAACTTGCTTTTTCTTTTTGGACCTTTCATATTCTTGTAAAATGTGAATAGGTTGGGAATAGGAAGTTGATCGAGGTTTTGAGTGGTGGTCGTCCGAAGCGAACTAAGATGATGAGCCAATGGGGACCTAGTCTGGAGACTGCGGGGACGCCCGTACCCCCCCAGATATTGCCATCGGGTCCTCCCATCCGGTCGCCAACCGGCACGATGGGGCAATTCCGGGATTTTTTCGAAGGCGGCGGGGCAGCCTTTCACAGATGGCTTTTCTGTTACTTGGGCCCCCTACAACCAACGGTCGGCCAGCGGTTAACCGTGCTACGGATCCCGCTACCCTCCAAGACTAGGTGTACCAGGCGCAAACATCAAAGACGCGTCACATCGACCAAAACACTCAACACAGCTGACCATACCCTAATTCCCAAATCGGTATCACCTGGCCTCATGCCGGAACACGACAAAAGTCGCTTGGCGGCATGTCTCTACCGGGTGGGTGGTAACTAACCGCGACCGAAGTCTACCACCAGTAAATTGGCTGCCCGTTTAGCACTGCCCAAGGGGGACACGTGTAGGGAAACTAGAGTCGTAATGCCTACGGACGCGGGCAGCATCATCCCCCAACTACTACTACTACTATCCGTGTGGAGCCGGGTCGGGCTAGTAATATTATATTGTATGCAACTCTTTACAATAAATCTTTACATGTTTCATACATTATCGTTTTTATCATTTCATAAGTGAGTAAATTGTATTAATTCACAAGAGCAGAAGTAAGTGTGACAATTATTTCGTTGTAGGATAGATAGTGAGAGTCATTAGCGACGTAACTTTTTTATTTTATGTTTTGACTTGAATAATATTTGTTTTAACTGGAGACCGTAAGCGTTATTTATTTTTGCAGTAACAATATTTGTGCTGGCATGCAATCACATGACGATACATTCGTGTATTTATACTCCTTTAGAGCTGTTTACCAGGGATATCTCATGGGGGAATATTGGGATGTTTTACAGGGATATAAAAATAATATTATCTATGTTAGAAGTGCTGTAATTAGGGTGGTGCCAGAGTCACCCAGGTGAAGGCCCTAGAAGAGAAATGTGCAAAATAATAAGTCGAAACTAATACAATGCAAAACACACTTTCGCGTAAAATAAGAAGGAAAAGATAATAGTAGATAGGGATTTAAATGTTTATTAAGGTCGAAGTTTTCAAATTAAAATTTTTATAAGACCTTTTCTTGTCTAGGTAGTATAGAACTGTATTGACGAATGATATTAATTCCCGCTGCCTTATGAGTTAAACTCTACATTTTTTTAGGTAAGATATGGACAGACGAGCATGAGGTTCATTTGGTGGTGGTGATCTCTAGCCGGAGAACATCGTCAATGATGTGTTGTCGACCTACTTTTTATTTCGAGCATTCGGAAATCCATAGGCTGAATCCGAAACGCGCAATATGCACTTCACGCTTTTTCCGTCTATGAACGGTGATTCATTACCCGGTCGGAATATCTATATTCCTTTCACCCAAAAGTGAAGACAAGCATATAGAAAATTATAAACATGTCGATCAATTGGGGTAGGTGTTCTAACAAAAGCACCAATGAGCCCGTCCAAAGGTTTCAGAATTAGTTTAATATTATTGACTAGCGATCTGCCCCGGCTTCGCACGGGTGAAATGTAGATGCACAAAAAAAACCTATTTTACTTGTTTACTATTGGTGAAAGAATTTTGAAATCGGTCGAGTAGTTTTTGAGTTAAATCTTAACAAAAAAACATGCCTCATTATAATATTAGTTTAGTTTTACTCGTAAGTTTGACTTATTATTTCTCTTTACATGCAACTTCTGTGCTCTATTAGACTGAAACATTTGTCACAGAACCCAGTAATTAGTGATACAAATGAGCCAACCACATCAAGGTGTGACTCGCTAAAGCGCCCACGTGCGATTACCTTCTAATTGAAAATTGATTGAACGTAGTTAACAGGATGACATGGGTAATAACATTAACCCAGAAACGTGGTAACATTTTATGTCAATTGAACACTTATAAGTCCCTTCCCACGCAATACTGCTTATAGTCATTGCGTACTCGTGACAATTTGATACCCGGACACCTTTGACAAATTGATATTTAGCGGCTCATTATTTAAATACATACATACATTCCGACATCAGCAATTAATTCTACGCTGACATGAAAAAGTAGATTTACAAAGAAGAGAGGAGCAAAATTGTGAATATGTGTTATCATCATTTAAAGATTATTTTAAAGGCACCATATCAACAAATTGCAATGCACTCGCGTCGAACTTTTTCGAATTAAATTCAAACTCAAAATCATTTATTCATTTAGGTAACATAATGTTGAACACTTATGAACGTCAATAAAAAAATACATATCAAATGTAAAAACATTTGTAAAACAAAAACTTGGCGATTAAAAAGAGTGGCGGCGAGTTTCTTGCCAGTTCTTCTCGTCCGTTCTACGCCCTTGATTTGAGAACTGGCAGTAAATGTAAAATTAGAAGCATTTAATATGTATTTTTATTGACGTTCATAAGTGTACATTGTGTTACCTAAATGAATAAATAATTTTTGAATTTGAATTTGAATATATCAATTAATAATTAAATATATAATGCTCAGCTTAAGGTGAAGCCTACGCGAATGAAGGCATCAGCTATTCTGGAAATATCTCACACTAAGTCACATATACGACTTAACAAAAGTAGAGGTAAAGTGTATGCCAGTCTTAAAAACTTTTTTTTGAAATCGAAGTATAAAAATAAAATTTTGAATAGCCCGCAACATGTGAAACTACCCTTATAGCAGGTAAATATGAATAAATTGATTGCTTTATTCGACATACATTGTTAGCGACGCAATTGGCTTTCAAAACAAAACAAGCTACTGTGAAACGCAATTTATATGTAATATTGTTCTTCTTTAAATCGATAAATTGTGTTATTTATTATAGATATCTAGATCTATCAACTATAATTTGATTCTCATTACTTTATAGCTTGATATTAAGGACTCGTTCATTTGAGTTTATTCAAATCCAAATGGATATTTTGTATATAGAGCAGTGAGGCTAGTTTTTGAGTCCGACTATAGAGATATCCAAACGAGAGTTAGGGCATAAATAGTCCACCCTTTTATTATTATTTTAATAGAATGGAGGGACCACTATCAAAAAGTTTCACATAATATCTTTGTGAATGTTGTACGTCGGTATATGTATTAAATACTGAAATACATTAAGAGAAAAGGTTGATGTTGTAATTAAAAATGTAGTAGTTATATTCATAAATATGAGTTCAGTCACAGATATCAATCATATTAATGAAAACTGATATTAACATTGCACTTTCAGAGGCTGTACGAGATTATTAATAATAAGTATATTACATTAGCGCGTAAACATTAAGCTCTACGTATGTTGTTTGTGTGTCAGAACCATCTAGATTCTAGTGTGTTATTACTTTGTCGTTGTTAACGATGTAAAATAACACGCTTTAGTTTAATAATAATGAATAATATTATAATGCAATAATTGGATTGGGTGCGCGTTGGGTGGAGTTTAGTCTTAACAGTTGAGTTTCCTTATTTTTTAGAATAAGATTGAGTGTTTGAAAGCTATTTGACCTGTCTGCCTAGCATGACCATCAAGAGATATCTCGCGGACGAGTGAAGACAAAGTTTTCGATGTTGAGATACATATATGTTGTCCCATTAAAAATAATTAAAAAACAATTTGGTAACATTATTCGTTAAAAATAGCAACACCTCTTTCTCTTTTCGACAATATGTATGTCTTCTAGGAGAATTATCGATCGTGGTGCGCTTGTTACATGTTAGACCCGGAAGACATAAAGAGATAAAATCGATCAAAACACGAGAAAACGGGCGACAAAATTTTGTCGCGGTTGTTATGTTAGTCCAGCTGGTCGTGTAGTCTAAGATGATATAAGAAGAGCCTATTGTACACTTTCTTCTTGAATTCGCCCAGATCATACTTCTGTCTTGTCCGTCTGGGTTGTAGAAAATTACAATCCTACAAATCTCTTCATAGAGACTCGTTTTGTGCACATTTTAGGGATATCACTAACGTAGTAATGAAGGGAATGTCTAGTCGATCGGAGGTATATGTTGACGATGATACCAGGTAGACTTAACGTAAAAGTGATTGAATATAACAATATTAGAGATCTATAAAAAAGTCGAAGATAATATCGCAAATACGAGAGTCAGGTGCACGTATCTACGTTTTCTCAATTTTACAGAACAGGAATATTCTGACAATCTGCCACCTAAAATTTTACTAGCTTTTTAATACATATAGTATATAATTGACGAATAAAAAATGTTTATCGGTATATTGGTATACTATTAAGGATATAAAAGGGTTACGAATTATTTAGCTACGTATGAAAAAAAAATTGGATTTTTTGCAGATATGTCATCTGATTTTTATACCGCGCTATCTTTAATATAAGAGAAATCATTACATTTACAAACATTTATTTTAATTTAATACAAAAAAAAATGTTTGGGCGCGAATGCCACCGCGTGGTAATATTAGTCTGGTATAAAGTTTGCTTGTGAAAAACAAACATGTTAGTGCTGATTAAACATGTCAGTTAGCGATGTATTTGTTAATAGAAACGTTAAATTGCCACTGTTTAGTTCATGTTTAGACTATTTGCTTGAAAGTAATCGAAACAATACGCTACGCCTACGCTATCAAATGAATATCATAATGTAGGTATAATGTTTATAAGTCCATAATAATAATATGGTATTAGTAGAAGTATGTAGATACATACTTTGTTAAATAATTATCATGTAGATAATATGCAGGGATTGAATTTCTTTTTTTGATGTAAGCTATCTCTTGATAGTAGGTGATACCTCAATAATATAATCATGTTATCCCGGTTGGATGGATGGTATGTGGTCAAATTGTCTATTAATCACAATAGAATCAAATCTTTCAAAAATTTATATTTTAACACAACGTTATGCGTTCTTGAAGATAAAGTTAACAACAATTTTTTATAGAAATATTTCATGAGTAATTTTTATAGTTAAATTAAAATTGTCATTTACGGTTGATTAGAAATTAAGAAATGTTCTTCAGGATGGCAAGTGTAATGGTAGTAATTCAAATATACACACGAAGTTGTAAGTAATAATTAATTAGTGTATAGAATAAGTAAAAGTTTTTCACTGGTAATAGATGCAAAAAATGCGACTGAAGTTAGAAGTAAATTCATTTTCTTGTGTTTACTTGGAAGAGAGTTAATGAACCGATCCAATTAACACAGTATTTTTTATTTGGGTATATTTTTAATATTTTGTGATAACCATGTTATTTTCAAAAAAAATCAAACAATCAAAGTGGGTGATGTACATAATATGTGTTAAACGTGATATGGGTTATTATTAATCTGAAATTCGTAATTTTTTTGGCGAACCATAAAAAGTTACGATTTATAAGTTTTGTTTTTAATTAAGACATTAATATTTAACGCTTCATAAAACGAACACGAAATCTTAAAGCTGTTCGGAAAAAAAAAATACTCGAAAAATATTTAATTCTAAACACTAAAGAGTTTAGGGAAATTCGCATCGCGTTTTTGAAGCAAATACGAGTTTAGTATTCAGTCGTCGTGTATGGTAATGCAACAGCTGTCGGCGCTCAAATATACATAGATAGTAAATACGCCGAGGGGTAGTACATTCTCATTACGTATTTAAGCTGCTTTCTAACAAATGGCAGTTTTTTTATCGAACCCACCAATGAATGCCTTTTTTGAGCTACGTTAGAACGCTGCATAAGGAATTCTGTTGGACACGATGGATATATTAAAATTAAGTAACTAAATAGTTTATATATTTAAGTTTGTCTACAGAAACTACAGCATACATTCAAATATAAATACATTATACCTACATACTTAAAAAAATGGTGATTGCGTTTCTACTTACAGGCTATCAAACCTGCATGAAACATTTTATGACGTTTTTTGTCGGCTTTGAGCTGATGTAAAGTAATAATAATTGATTATATAAATCTAAAACATAAAACTACTTCTACATATAAAAAAGAATAATAAGGTTAAAAAACAAATTTAAATTGAATTATGCTTAAAAACTTAGAAAGCCTAAGTTTAAACTCGTTTACTGAAGTTGGTGGAGTGTGTTAGCATAAACATGTCCTGTACTACAGGTATGTATAAACATACCTATAGTACAGGACTAAGCTAAAAACCTTGTCACCCCGGGTTCCAATTCCGTGACCCTAGAGCCAAACGCAATGCACTTAGCAGAAGGCGGTCAAAATTAATTGTATTTTTGATTAGAAATAAACATAACGGTAAGTTGAGCATTACTACGAACAAATAAGTGTGATTTATTGCTTTGATAAGGGATTCTATTACACAATATGCAAGTTTATTATGATTACCGAATCCTGTCTTATATTACCTACGTTGTAACCGTATACTCTGTGGCAATTGCCTTCGACGTTCTTTTTAGTTTTCTTAGTAAAGGATTTTCACAAAATAGAGTACAAAACGTTTTTATACTAAGTATATTAGATATCGTAAGACAAGCGTGATTCTCACCTGATGGTAGGTGATATCTCAGTCATAGGACATCAATCAGTGTTGCGCTGTCGACCTATTTATAACTTCATGCTGTTGGAAAAAATATTAATGATTCTGAAAGATATTTCTATGGAATATAATTTAAATTCTAAACGTTACTATAGTTTTTAAATGTGTTAAAAATATCCGATAACTTATTTATTGCGTATATTAACCGGTTATCCAACAACATAGTATCACGTTTTTTGATGGTATGACTCTATATCAAGAACTCCTAACTTGTTTCTTCTGTAGATCCCTTTGCCAAAAACAGAGCAAAGGGATCTAAAAGTACTATAAAGTAGACTTCACCAATTAAAGCGAATTCCCGAGTCCCCTATTGGGGCATGGGGCAGACGCATTTCTGTGTCTGTTTCACTGAGCATTTTTCTTTACAGGCAAGTAGGTGATCAGCCTGACAGAATTTTTTTATCATGTTTCCCCGGGGTTCGAATCCAGGGCCTCCGGTGCTAAACGCATCGCGCTTACCACTGAGCCACGGAGGCGGTCTGACTCCACCAATTACCTTATATTAAAATGCAAATTCATCAACAACAAATGTACATATATTAAACAGCTGGTTAGTGCTACTTAGAAATATTTAAGTTTCTAACATGTATTGTTGTAGACTATGGGGGTCGAAATAGACCACTATGGGTTACTTAGCTCTATACGATAATTATTTTTAATTATGAACATTAAGGTAATATGACGTACCTTTACATGTGACTTTTGAATAAATCCTCTTCGAAAACATACATATAACACAGTCTTGAACGTTTCATACAATTAATTATACATATTGCAACAGCAAATAGTTTTTTATTGAAGTTTCCCGCGTAATTAAAATGAAATCGAAGCCGGTACGTGCGCCATAGTCAAAGTTGTGTGCGATACTGCCATCACTCCCGCCCGCCCTGTCGAGCCCTCGGGATGTTTTAAAATGCCCTGCAGTCCTTATGGCCGAATTCTCGAACGCTAATCAACATTGAGGTGCACCTAAAAGTATATCTAACGCTTTCATTACGAAGCTAAAATGAAAGACAGAAACATTTCAAGAAGCCCTCAAGTTTTGATTATCGTTTCAGTATTCCGCGGTTAGCCTGCTAACATAGTATATCACTTAATTATATTTAAGTTATTCAGACGTAACTCCCTAAACTCCCTAAATCCCTACAACGTATCTTAAGTAACGATATAAGCATGAAAAGAGAGAGCAATGAGTTCTGAAAGTCTGCCAAATATTTCAAAAGCATACTCTAGATGTTAAGTTATACAGACGTAACTTGATTCCAATAACGTATCTTAAGTAACGATATAAGCATGAAAGGAGAAAGCAATGAGTTCTGAAAGTTTGTTAAATATTTCAACAGAGTGAACTCAACCAGTGCCGGCGTTAGGATGGCGCGCGATGGGGCGACAGCCCAGGGCGCTAAATTTGGGGGGGCGCCGAGGTTTGGAACTTTGGAGTCTCCTGCCTCCCGTAATGCATATCCTCATACCTATGCCTTACGCCCTAAGCTCTACGCATATCGTAACTTGGCTACTCTGTCGATTGAAAATGAAACCGCTGGATAATTGGATGTTTTTAATTTAAACCGTGATTAAAAAACGAAATAACATTCGATACTGATTTCCTAAAGTGGGCGCCACAATATTCTTGCCCGCGGCGCCAGTGGTCCTAACACCGGCACTGAACTCAACACAACGATGAAAACATTTTTATTTATCTTGATTGCCCGGATCGAACCCGGACCGGTGCTTAATGCAGTGCTAATACAACTGAGCCATGGTGGCGGTGGCTACCAGAAAAGTTCCTATAGTTGCTAATAATAAAATCAGTAGTCTCTAGATCATCATTGCACTAGGCTCAGCTTTTTGATATTATCTATGCTAATATTATAAAGAGGAAAGATTTGTTTGTTTTTTACGATTTAACTCAAAAACTACTGTACCGATTTTAAAAATTATTTCACTAATAGAAAGCAAGTAACATAGGCTTTGTATTGTACTTCTACATTGCACCCGTGCGAAGCCGGGGCGGGTCACTATTGTATGTATTCTTTAGTAAAATGTCCGGTTCTCTTTTGAAAAATGTATACTTTTTAATTACATTAATATTTTGAAACTCTTCTCTTCTAAAACTATTCTATTGCTATGCAAAACATATGTTTAATAATATTATGAGGGTTACAAACCAAGTTAACAAGTTACGTGAGGCATCTTCGTATAAAGTTGTATCGTCTAAGAGCTTATGACATTACTTCCGTGTCAAGGTTGTGAGGTGTGGCGTTGACTAAACCTTGCTTGCATACTATATATTACATAATATAATATTCATTAAACTGGTTATTATGTATTTGCAATTTTGGCGTTTATAGCTCATTGAGTCATTGATGAAAGTGGAAGAAGTGAAAATGGTATGCAAGGGTCGGAGCATATGGAAATCCTTGAAGCCTACCGGAACGGGAAAGAGGCGTGAAATATATCTACATAATATTATGTGCTCAGCAAACGAATGGCATCGATGATGCTCGTTTGAAATTACCCCCTACAACCTCACGAACTTTACCTCCTTATAATAGTTACGTAGATGTCCTATATATTTTTGTTCTAAGTACTGCTGTCCTGTAGAACAATTAAAAAAATGTATGTAAGTATTGTATTTTATCTAAAAATAAATGTAAGTACTTTATAGGGAAAAAAATCATACCAAATAACGATTTTATAGATCTACATTTATAATTTTATTTTTAAAAAAAAATAATTCGAAATGCGGAAACTTCATAACATCGCTTGCTTCGAATTTTTTTGTGAGTTATATATTTAAAAAAAGAATATCATTTAGTAGAGTCTCTGGTAGATTAGCAAGGCGTCGTTGCGTCTCCATGGTCATTGAAGTTCTTCAAGAATCTAAAATCAGTAGTGTCAGCACGTGTAAGTGCACTAAGTTTAATAGCCTGTATATTATCTAGCTATTTACCGGAGAAACAATACAGCTTATAAATCATTATAGTCAGTAGTCATAGTCTGTTCTCACCGTAATTGGTAAATCAATGGTAAGTAGCGTTAACGATCCATTGTCTATAGATTCTCGATCGTGATTCGACTGACGATTCGATGCATTCCAACTGCATATTGAAAGGACCGTTAGGTATAGGAGGAACAATAAGCATATTTTTCCTTGAGCCGAACGGGTAGGATACATACCTAATGACTAATTACCGGCGTTGTATGACATATGCATGTTTCATATTTGGAATGAGGCCTATTCTTGAAGCTCTCATTTAAATCTGTTTGGAAGTACTATATACTATTGGCAACTGATTCCACGGAGTCTGTGGAATCAGTATTCTTATTCTTAATGTAACTTTTGAATTTGTATTTTTAAATGGTATATAAATTTAAAAAAAAAAAGTTGTCAATTGTAGGCATAGAGTTAGATTATTCCCGCGGAGGATTATTATGAAAGCATGCCAACCCGCGTGCGATACTGAACTAAACAAGATTAATACTTTTATTAAATACAATTTTTGTTAATCTGTGAATCTGTTCTGTCTGTGAATCTGTGAATGATGTTCCATAACTACAGAAAAATACAACGAATGGAACCCATGATTCATTAAAAATGGAAATCTTGTGAACAAGCCATCGTGCAAAAGCGCTTCCTTCCCGTTTTTTATACGCCTCCGTGGCGTAGTGATGATGCGTTTAGCACTGGAAGTTCTAGGTTCGAATACCGGGGAAATAAGATTAAAAAAAATTGTTTCGGGCGGGCAGGGAACAGAAGATACTTGCCAGTAAAGAAAAATGATCTGTGTAACAGAAATAGAAATAGGCCTGCCCCATGCCCCACTTGCACTGCCCACTGTTTTACGTGGTAGTAATGTAATATTGCACTTTAGTAGATCATAAAATATCATTATTTTATGTTTAAGCTAGTATTAAATTTTTAATTTGGTTTCGAATGACTCCGGACGATGTAATGTTGCTAGAAGATATTTAAGTGACATTATGAGAATTGTATTGCAATTAATAAACTGACACTATCTATACTAATATTATAAAGAGGAAATATTTGTTTTTTGTTTGTTACGATTTAATTCAAAAACTACTCGACCGATTTTAAAAATTCTTTCACCAATAGAAAGTACATTATTTGAATGAATGAAAATGAATGAAAAACTTTATTTGACAGAAATAAACAGCTTAGTAATCTAATTTAAATATAAGTTTAAATATAAAAAGACAACACACTATTTCTGTCAAAAAGGAGGCCGCTCAGCATACGTTACGTCCGCGACGTGGAAGACGGATGCAACACTGATTTTCAGCAATTTTTTGTATGTATTACATCTACATCTAGTATTATATAAATTTATGGTTTCAATAAGGACATTACAATAAAACACATTGGTAAGTGTATAAAATTTATTAATACAGATATCTAAGAGATATTTAAGTCGATGTATTTTTGGTTTAGCTCAAAAGTAATTACAAACAGTATAAATAAATGTAGATTCTAGAAAACACTCAAAATTCTATAATAGAATACAAAACAATATTTTTTATACATAAATCTAAATCGGTATATATGTCCGCCTGCCTTTTTTGCTAAGATATTTGAAACTACGCAACATAATTTTAAAAACTGCTCTATATTTATTATACATTTATTTCAATCAAAACGGATACAACCAATTACATTAATTAAAAAAAATTAAAATAATAATTAAAATTATAGAAATTAAATAAGTCAATACAATAATAATAATCAAATAATAAAAATCTCATTCACTCTTCATATTCACAGTCTCAGACATTTTAATATTAGTAGAATTGCTGGATGCTCAGCCCGGCTAGCATGACAAGCGCGACAAAATTTTGTCTACCGTTTTCTCGTGTTTCAATCGACAATCGCTTTATTTCTTTCGGGTCTAACATGACAATTACACTTAAAACTTGACTTTTAATATCAAAAATAGATACATTTGTCGATCAAGATATCTTTTCTATCAAAATTGTCGATGTCGAGATATAATATATCGAGATATTTAACATCTTAGTTTGTCTTCTCTCGCGCGAGATATATCTCGTGGCGGTCATGCTAGCCCGGCAGCAAACGAATCGCATTCTGGATAAACCTCCAAGAGAGCTTTGAAAGCGGTTAGCATACGCGGACCTATCCCGTTTGCCTATTGAGGCCTCTCTCCTAAGAGAGGGTTCGATAGACTATTATTGAGATAAAATAGAGTATTATAATTTATGATAGAAAAATCTTATTGTAAGATGACTTCTTTAGAAACCTTACTTTGATTGTAACTACAATAAGTTTTATATATTTACAAGACTTTAGACTACAACATTTTAACTCTAATATTATGATATTATTTATATTTTTAAAGTAAGTTCTTTGTGATTATTTATAATATTGTTGGTGGTAATATAAGTTGGTTAATAAATATACTTCCCTGTAACAAGTGGCGATATTATAATATGTATGTTTTAAATACTATAATATACCTATACAGTAAAATATATATAATAACTGGTATAGAAATCTTTGGCTTCGTTTATCTGTAACTATTAAAAATAGTTAAATAACAAGATATAAATACATTAATACAAATTTTAATATTAAAAATTATTGTAAAACGTTAAAATCGTAAAAATCGAAAGATTTGTCCTACTGTCGTAGTTTTCATTTGAAATACAAGTAAGTTTTAAATACTACAAACCGCTATGGATTTGGGAAATATCCTTCAATAGCTTTTTGTATTACATTATAAAACAATCCAATTATACATAAACATTTGAACTAAGTATCAACTATACATAATATTATATAAGTACTAAGTACTTCTTAAAACATTTTACTATTTTAATAGATACAGTTATATCATAAATATGGCTAAATCTTAACAAAGACAATATCGTCTCGATCATTTGATATTTAAAATGGATTTTAATAATTGTCTTGTGTATAAACATATGTATTGCAATAAGGCTTTCATTCAACACATCGTCGTTGTCCTGAATGAAAGCCTAACGTAACAACTAAAAAATGATTTACTTGTCATGGTAGTAGGACATAGATTCGTAGAAAATAGAGAATGATCGTCAATTATTGAAAAAAAGGCTTTATTTAATACTATCTGTCCTCTTCATTTGTCGTCAAAGTTTGGAAAATGTGTTTGTACAAGAACTCAACAGTTTTGCCCCAAGCTCCTAGAGTCGCGTCGTCCAGATTTAGTACTTCGATGAACATTTTCACTATCACTCCTTTTAAATCCTATTGAAATAGAAGAGAATTTCATTGTCTGACATCGATTTTATGTCCCTTATAAATGAATCTATAAGTTTTTTTAAACTTTAGATAAACATTATAATTTCTCCCTTAGGTATTTAATTGAATACTAGTGGACATGACAAATGTTGTCAAAAAATAATAAATAAATATTCCTGAAAACTTATTGCAGGTCCAATTGTAAATCTAAACCAACCGGACTCCTGGCTCTGGCACAAGTTCTAGCAAAAAAAAAACATCAAAATCGGTCCAGCGGTTTGGAAGGAGTTCAATGTCACACGTACAGCAGAATTATTTTATAAGTTATAGATACACCATGTGCCATTTTCCAGTGCCCACCTTCTATGTTAAATAAATTATAAATAATTAAACTATCATAACTTGAGTAAGGTGTGCGATGCTTATGATGAGTTTCGTTTAGAAAGTCGCGGATAAATTCCCGCCCGCCCACGACGGTGTGCGTAGCGTACGCATCTCCCTATACGCGCCGACATACAATAGTAAGTTCAACATTTACAATCACAGTTGTTGACCACATAGAACGAATTATGCTTCATTATGAGAACGAAAAAAAAGTGAATTAACGAGTCCCCTTGTGTATCTGTTTCACTGATCATTTTTCTTTACAGACAGAGACTGTTAGCTAATCAGGCCCGATTGAAAGATACTTTTATAAAACTTGTTTTCATTGCATTACTGGTACTAAATGAATTATGACGGACTCGTTGGCGCGTTCGGTAGAACACCTGGCGTGCGTATCGATGGGTCGTGGGTTCGAATCCCACCGGGACCACATGTTTATAATTTTCTGTAAGCATGTTTTCCCCACGTCTGGTAACTTCGGGCATTCATCGGGTGGGAGGTATATCTAAATTCCGACCGGGTAACGAACCACCGTTCATAGATGGAAATACCGTGAAGTGCATATTGCGCGTTTCGGTTTCAGTCTATGGATTTCCCAATGCCCGAAGTAAAAATTAGGTCGACAGCGCATCATTGACTGATGTTCTGTGGCTGAGGTGTCACCTACCATCAAGTGAACCTCATAATCGTCTGTCGATATCTGGCATAAAAAAAATATTTCACAAAAATTTGGTAATTTTTCAACGACTTAACGTTGTTACCTAGTAATATAAATATACGTACTTGAAAATGAGATTCTTGAATATTCCGTCTCCCATGCGATTCTCCAAGTTTGTTCATCATAACTGCTACGACCTCTGGTTGATGAAGATTAACTACTGCTTGGTTTAATGAAGACATTAAGTTAATAACGTGTGCTTTGAATTGGATGTTTTTGTCATATTCATCTTCGGGAAGCTTCCTTATCATTTTAAAGAACTCTTTATTTTTGGGATACGCGCGGAAGAATCTGTAAAAAATATAATTTTAGACGAGAATTTAATAATTGTCAGCCTAAAAATACTAATGAAGTTTATGTTTATAAACACAGATCTACATACAGGGGTGATTGAGTTATAAGATGAAGTCTTTTTAAGAGATTATAACACATTCGTTTCCAATAAAATATAACGTAAAAGGATCTAAATTCGGTAAGTCGGTGTCAGCCAAAAGAAGGACAGTTTAATCCTGATTTGGCAACAAATTTTCGAACGGTACGGAGTGGCATCGGTTGAGTGGCACCGACTTCAAAAATAACTGTAAATATATATCGAATATGAAAAGGCTAAAGAACGAAAGAAACAAAACATATTTTAACTATATCAAGCTTATAATACGTTTGTGATTAAGGCCGATAGTATATATAAGTACCAATAATGTTGTCGATTGTCCTTTAGGGCTTGCTTTGAAGTAATTAAAATGTTATTTTTTACTTTTTAGTTTAAGTAAGTACATATGTATATGTAGGTACTTAGTTGTAGTTTTGAAGTCGGTTTTTGGTTATTGCTTAAAAATATTTTTTTCAAAGTATTTTTAATGCACCGTCTATACTACGAGTATTTTATAATTTTGTTTCCTTTTCTGAGGTTTGTCTGGAAGAGAACGCATATTGCGATAAGACCATCCTCTTGTACAATATATTAGCTTTACTTTCTTTTTTGTTTGTATGATTGGTTTTAGTATAGAATAAAGTATATTTTATTCAGTGGCGGATTTACACATTTCCGGCGTATAGGCTATCAAAATTTTGCCGCCCTAGCCTCTATAAATGTAAGTTCCTAAATTTTCTAAAAAACAATTATAGGAATTGTCTTGTAAGTACAATTCTCAGTAAGTCTTACTTTTAGACTATACTCTGTAAGGTACAGAAGACTGTCTTAAAAGTAAGAAAAGTAAGATTTGATTTCTATTAGATAGCTAAAAGTATCCTCAAATTTGTCGCCCCTAAAATCTGCCGCCCTAGGCCGAAGCCTACTCAGCCTGCTGGTAAATCCGACACTGATTCTATTCCTTTATCAAAATTCTAACGTGCATTCTCGACGAGAATTGCATCGTATTTGTTTATTCCAAGTTTACAACCAATTTGCTAACCGTTTGACATCTTCTTCTTTGATGTTACTACGATAAAAGTTGAAAAGAACGCCGTAAAACATTTTATAGAATCGTAAAATGAAAAGTATCTCATAGCTTGTGTGAACGACCTAATGAATTTGTAAATAAATACTTACTAGTTACGGTTATCTATAACGAGTTCTGTTGATATTGAAATTAAATGTTTTTTATCACCCTTGGAAGTCCGTGACGTAATTGTCATAGATGCGTTATCGGCTTTAAAAAAATGGTCTCGTTTTTTGAAACCAACGAGGAGTTTTGAAATCATTGAAGGATAATTGATTCCACAGTTTTATTATTCGTGGGTAGAAGTTGCGCGTAAATCTTACAGGTCTTGACTTTCATTCATCGAGGTGAGGATGATTGAATTCTACAGTTTGTGACGTATGGTAGATTTATTTATTTAGGTAGCTGGGATGATATCAAATAGTTCGCCAATTGTAGATATGGTGATATATTGGTGTATTGTATACTGTATCATAATATAAACATATCTATTATCTATACTATATTATAAAGAGGAAAGATTTGTATTTTTGTATGTTATGAATAAACTCAAAAACTACTGGACCGATCTTAAAAATTCTTACACCAATAGAAAGCTACATTATCAGCGAGTAACATAGGCTATTCTTTGTATCTACATTGCACCCATGTGAAGCCGGGGCGCGTTGCTAGTTTATAATATATATAAAATATAGATAATTAAATTCAATTGAACTGTAGGTTCATTCAAAACTTTGGACAGATTTTTTTTTATTTTCGTTTATTAGGAAAGTTCGGGTAAAGTGATATTTTTATTATTTCCCGATGGCTTATTTAGCTACACGGGAAATACGGTGAAAACAAGATAAAAAGAGATTTGAATATATCTATGTTAAATACCAGCTGACCCGGCAAACATTGATTTGCCATGTAAATAATTTCTAAAAAGCAGGGGCTGGTGACAAAAAAGTAAATATTTAGGGTTGTATGTATTTTTTAATGCCACATTATAAAAAAATAAAAACAAAAAAAATCGTCCAAAAATTAAAAAAAAAAAAAATAAGGGTGAACAACCCTTATCACTTAGGGGTATGAAAAATAGATAAAATGTAGCCGATTCTCAGACCTACTGAATACGCATATAAAATTTGGTAAAAATCGGTAAAGCCGTTTCGGAGGAGTACGGTAACTAACATTGTGACATGGAAATTTTATATATTAGATACTACATCACATAAGACCCAACATTTTTTGATATTTTAAAATTGTTTATATTGATGTTTGTTGCGGAAGAATTTCTCGTAAAAGGAAGCATTCGAATGTTTTAAAATAAATCAAATATTCCAGACGAGCCAGCCAAGTTGGTGACATTGTAGACGATTTCAAAGCAATGAAAACAAATTGAATCGAGCATCGGTATTGTGCGTTCAATCAATTGTGTATTCAGTACGAGTCGCATACTTTATTAATCTTATTCCCTCGTCTCCATTTTGTATTTCCTACTCTCTATTGAAGATTTATTCTTCTTTGTTAAGTTCCTCTTTTATAATATCATAGTATTTCTCTGTAGAATTGCGCTCAAGGTTTCTTTTTCTTACAAATCTTCTAACACCAACGAAACTACGGTAGTTTAACTACCCATTCATGATCCACGCTTTAAACCTTAATCCCACTTTTTTTTTAATTTATTTATCGATATAAAAGACGATTACAAAATTTAATTTAAATAGCTAATTTGAAACCACAGAAGTTTATATCTGGACTTGATGGTCGCTGATACCTCAGCCACAGTTCATTAATCAATGACTCGCTATTTATTTTACTTGAAGCAATCCGAAATCTATAGACTGAAACTGAGCCACGTAATATGCATTTCAGGGCTTTATATAAGAACGGTCATTACTCGGTTGGACTATCGTTATCTATAGTCTACTATAGACTATACTAATCTATTGTAATATTATAAAGAGGAAAGATTTGTATTTTAGATTTTTTGTATTTTTGTATGTTATGAATAAACTTAAAAACTACTGGACCGATTATAAAAATTCTTTCACCAATAGGAAGCTACATTATCAGCGAGTATCATAGGTGTGTTTGTGTATGATACATCTAGATTGCACCCGTGTGAAGCCGCGCCGGGGCGCGTTGCTAGTTAAAATATAAAGTTACCTTTTAAATAATTCAGTGCCTGTTGCTAATTGGTTGGCATACACAGGAGTCCAGGACTTTTGGACCGCATAAACTTCCCGTTTAGAAAGACCGGAGATGGGGTCGACTTCGTCTGGGTCTCCGCCCCATAGGAAATAGCTAAACCAGGTACCCATCTGAAAAAAAAGTTTACCTGACACCAGCTATTATTGATTAAATGTCAATATTTTATCTGTTTAAATAGTTTTAGTGTAATGTAAATTTGACTTATATTATTATAGTTATAATATTCTTGAAATCATGTTTTTAATGATCCGTACTACTTAATGAATTTTGGACTGTTTCCAATTTCAAATTAACTGAATGAATAGGTTTCTCGTACTATGTTGCTTGATGGCCAATACTATGTTGTTTGCCTACAAACAAAATATATAACACGACCTCGATTGTGCTAATATTTGGCTGGAAACCACAGTGAAATGTTCGCAAAGTTTGGTTCACGTGGCATCGACCTTTCAGTTGACAAAATAATTCATGAAATTTTAAGTATCTATTTTTTTTAATATCTACATACTCGATATTATTGAAATAATTGGTATTTTTAAATAACATCTATATGTTATATCTTTAATTTAAAAAGATGGAACATTTTAATACACTCGGTTATACTTATAAGAGCTCTCCAAAGGAAAAGTTATAGAAATTGTAGATTTTTTAAAAGATCCTGTGGTATTCCCGATAACTTTCTCCCATTTAAAATTAGAATTTATATATTATATATATTATAGTTATTTGAGTTTTTTAGCACATTTATCAAAAAATTTCGGAAGTTTGGCTTTGAAAATAGAAGGGCAGAAAAAAAGTCATTCTCACATTTAATTAGTATGGATTCAATAAAAGTATTTCGCATATTTAAAAAAATATATAAAGTATAATAATAAAGTACCTAACATGCATTTATATTAGTTTTAAAACTGTAAAAAAATAGGTTGAGAATTAATTGCATTAATTTCATCATACACACTTATGATATACATTCGAACTCTTATCAAATGAACTTTTAAAAATAAATATGATACAAAAATAATATTTAATCAGTGTAAATAGATCTACAGATCATATGAGTGCAAATAATAATTATATTTGAATACTGAGTGTAGAATCATGTGGTCATGTAATCCTGTTTGTTTAAGAAGGCATGTGATTCTTTATTTATTATTAGATAACAGCGACTATTTAAGATAATATTATGTATAAAAACAAAAATTCATCACCGTCACAGACGTAAAATTACTTAATTTCATGCTGAACTCGAAGATATAAGAGCTTATTATTAATACAGATAATAAATATTTATTTACAATATGTAATAAAGAGTTTTAACTTTGGAAATCTTAATTGTGTTAAGCTGTAATACAAATAGTTTATTTAATTTTACAAATAAATAAAATATTTATCACTACTTACGACTGCTCAATTAAAAAAAAGTACGCACTTTATTTTTTTGTGTTCTTTTTTTTTAAATACTTATTTTCTTTGTTTTAAAATCACGACTTATATGATACGCGTTTCGTACAAAACTGATCTCGATGGTCATGAAATGATGACTTGTATAGATTGATATTGTTATCGATTGACGCTATAAGGTCCCAAGTTCATTGAAAGTTGTAATTCGCAAATTAGCGTAAAACCTATTTAGTGTATATCGTTTTGAAAACTCTAATATTTTCTTTATTTTTTATTTTATATCTTATCAGTTGGTAATTATCAGGCGTTCGTCTAACGAGTTCTTTAACCCAACAGATAGTGCATTTCGTGATATGGGTAGTGGGTTCACTTCCTGCCGAGACGTGTTGTTCCAACACGGCTGGCTACTTTAAGCACCAAACGGGTAAAGGTCAACGAATTTCCATACGTTATAACTAACTGTTAAAATATAGGTTACGCACTTTAAGACATGATTCATTTCCATAAACTAAAATTAAGAAAAGTAGACCATCAGCGCATTTTTTTCCTGAGTCTTAGGTAACAATATGTCTTCTAGATATCAATTTACGTTTAAAAAGGGAACTATAATTTCTACCTAAATAATTATAATTTTGATCTCCAATAACTGAAAGGCCAGTGTGATTAGTCTTTTCCTAGACCAGCGTTTCCCAAAGTGGGCGATAACGCCTCCTTGTGGGCGCTGCAGGTTTAAAGGCTAAGAGACCCAAAAAAAATGGGGGCGTTGTGCAGAGGCTTGGGGGGCGATTTGTTATTTCATGTAGCTAGGAGGACTCTTAGAGATTGCTCAAAAACGGTTCAATATTTCTCTCCGCGAAGTTCATATAACTGTCATGTTTTATTCAATAAATAAAAAAAAATCATGTCAATCGGTCGGGTTATAGAAAAAGTCTCGTTTAGAATGAAAGTTTAATCTCCGCTAATATTGCTCACTATAATTAATTAATTTAATTTGAAGTTATAGTGGTTTTTAAGTAGGTGGAAAAATGGGGGCGCTAAAAAATAATTTATTCTCAAAGTGGGCAGTAGACAAAATAAGTTTGGGAACCCCTGTCCTAGATAAAAATCCTCCTTATTAGATAGATCATTCTCATCAGATAATTGCGGTCAAATGGCGTTTAGCATAAAAACTACCATTACTCTAACAGGAATCCTTATTAATATAATTGAATGGATTTGAATCCAAGTGCTTCTAATCTCACTTACACTGCGCTTTGCTGAGTTTAACCCACAATAATGTACAAATACAAAGTAATTCCCTTATTTTCTCGCTGAACTTTCAACATGAAACATTTACGCATCTAAAAGGAATTCTTGGGTAGGAAGGCTGTGACGCTCTTTGAAGTGTTCCTTGCGTTGCGGTGAGTCGCGGATTCGAATCCCGCTGGGTCTATCATTCTGTATACGTGTTTTGATATACGTTGGCTATTTCAGGCGTATAATAATAATAATATTTATTTATTCAGGTATAAACTTATAGTCATACAATATTGAAGTGAAAAAATGATAAAAATATGAAAGTTTGCTGTCAAACTTTCATATTTTTATCATTTTTTCACTGTCTCTGTAGACAATACAATAAATCTAGTTTAATTTATTTTACGTTACGAGACCGATGCCGTATATAACAGATGAGAGGAGAATTTCTACCGCGTTTCTACTTTAATACAATATCGGCGTGTCATTTGGTACAAGAGCGTGTCACCAAGTTAATTTGAAATCAATAGTTACGATTAAGAAACAATAATACTTTTATTTCAAAAATAATTTAGATATGAATATAACGACTTGTCCGTAGAACAACGTTACATCTGCATGACGCTCTATTTTACATTTGACCTTATTTTTGGTGAAATTAACTTTATGAACCATTATTTGACTGTTATCTTCGAAAACAAGTTGTGTGTTTTAAAATTTTGATTTTACTAGTAAATTATATCGGTTAGTTTAGTCTTACAAATACAAAAAAGGGACTTGGTATCATAATCATATCCGACTTTGTTCTACGGATACGTCAATAAATGCAACTTGGAGGATGTCTTAGCTCGTAGAATGATCCTTATTAAAAACACAAACCCATAATATTAACATATTTCAAAAACTTACTGTGTACTTAAACTTAATTTAAAATTAACTTAGAAATAAGAACAAAATGTATTTCACTGTTTACCAGTGTACCAACGTACTCGTATATATGTATGCTCCTACAAGAACTGAACCGTGTTTGTTAAAGCACAATAACTTAATCAATTAAAGTCATTGCCCTCATCGGAAGTAGAAAAGTCAATCAAAAGTCACATGATGTTTATGAACTCACCGGCACAGGTGAAATAAAGCAGTTGGGATATTTAAGGTCAGCAACGCATCTGCAAGTTCTCTGATATTGTATATGTCTACGGGCGCTGCTAATAATTTACCATCTGGTGAGTGGATTGCCCATTGGCCTCCTAATAAAAAATACTTATATATATAATTAAGGGTGAGGGCGAAATGACTCGCCCAATAAAATTATTATTTTTGGGCTGTCTACAAATTAGCCACATAGTACATTATAATATGGATAGGAGGGAATGGAATTCTCTTCCTGGGTCTGTCTTCTCCGAGTCCTACAATCTCGATGTTTTCAAGCTAGAGTGAATAGGCTTCTCCTGTTGTGGGCAAATGCTTATTTATTCTTCATAAAAAATATATAAAACATAACTGTTTTTATCAAACAAAAAAAAAATTAATGACTATATAGGTAAAATAAAAACAAGTTACCACGATGATTTTAGAAGATATATTGTAATACTATAAGATATAACTACTACTACGAGGTAGGCGAACGTACCTCGATCAGAACGGAGACGTTCTTCAAAAGGGCTAGTATCATAAGTAGGTTTGTTTGTTCGACAACTGGAGTGAGCGAAAGTGGTATGCAAGGACCTATCCTTGCTCCTAAGCATTTGGAATTCCGTGATCTCTGCCTACCCCAATGGGAAAGAGGCGTGATTTATATGTATGTATATTTACATATATTTCACGTACTCTTTCGCTTCTTCCATTTTCATCAATGCTTTCATACACAGTCGTCGGTTTCGAGTAGGTACTTTTGACCTGGCCCTTTTAAAGAACATCTCCGATCTGATCGAGGATCGTTTAAATATATATATATGTATGTATAAAAAACTTACGGCTCTTAAATCTTAGCTTTTTAGAATCCCTTTCAGTATGCCGATGAAATAAATGTATTTCTCAACGATTCCCAACTGTATTCAATCCTAGCAGTTTATCTTGGTTGACCCCACAAGTTGAATTATATGAATTATTTACAGCTTCTTACATAAAACATGATCAATCTACTTTTAAGATGTACATTTTATAGTGGAATACACAGTAGGTACAGAATTGGTATAAAATGCGGCAAATCAAATTTTATTTACTAAGTCGGAGGATAGTTTTCCAATCGCTAGAAATCTTTTGATTACCTGAATCATCTGGAATTTTGGTAGTTGTCTATTAAATATTGCCTAATGCCAATTTTTATTTCTCATCTAAGGGATATCTTATTTTTGAAAATCAGCCGTAAGTCGGTTTTTCGCATGAATCCGCTTGATTGGAGAAATACGTACCTATATGTACATAATATATTTTCAGGATAAAATGCCTAAATAAGTTGGTAGTGTACTCAGATAAAATGCTGAAGATTGTCCTACCTACAGAATGTTTCTTCCCAAACATTAAGTAGTATAATTTTTCGAGAAAACATGAGGATATTAGGTTAAGGTGTCACAACTCGGACAACATCAGGCTCGGCAGTTATATCTTAACAAAAAACAAATGAGTGAAATAATGCTGACATTTGAATATCCTTCATATGAACCGTAACTAATGTTTAATGCTTGAAGGCTTTATGTTTTTGTAAGTCCTTTGTTGTATTGCAAACAAGCAATCCTAATTAGTGTTAGCTCTAATTCAGAGCCATATGATAACAATCAGTGGCGGCGTAAGACCAATTATTTTTTGGGGGCAAGATTCATTTCGCCAGCTCAAAAAATAGCTTTTATTTGGCAAAACAATTTATTGGCGCGTTCGCGACTTGTGAGTAATGCATAAATGTTCGGGTAGCGAGGCCCCCAAAATATTAATTTTATTTGGAAAATAATTTGGGTCCAGGAGGCCTCCACTCTTACGTTACTCCACACCTATGTGTGGAGGAAGGGAGGTGTGCTCTTCCTCCAACCTAAAGGGAGGATCCTCGACCAGTCGAACCACTGACTGGCCGGCCCTAAGGCCCCAGTGGTTGATGTCGAGATGTTGTATATATACTCAGCGCGCACAGAAACTTTGATAGCGCGATTCAGGAATGGACGTATTTGTATTGATTCTTGTAGCGGATCATAGGTGTCGCTACAGTACTCCCCCCCGAAGACCGGAGGTCGATCGAGTAGTTGAAACAGCTGTGTTGAGTGTTGCTTGCCAGTGCCAAATTGTCCGAGATTCCAGTGAGTCGGAATCGGATGTCGCAGAGTTCGCGGTGAGTCGGAACTGAGTGCGATGATGCTGCATGATGCTCCAGTGAGTCGGAGTGCTGCAGTGTTTGAAGCTGGCTGCTGCGTCGACCAGGAGAGATGTGCTCTGCTTGCTGACCGGCCGAAGTGCAGTGTGCTGTGCTGAAGGTGGCTGAGGGTGTTGACCAGGCATACGCGCTCGCTGCATGCTAGTGGACAGGATACCCGTTGTAGCCGAAGGTGCTGGCTGACTGTGACTTGATTGCTGCTGATTGATGTTGTAGGAAGGAGTGATGACGTCATGCTTCATGATGTTCAGAAGTAAGTGTTCTTCTGCGGGGTCACCAATTTGGAGGAAGGTGGCTGAATCACGTCGGGGTCACCAATGTGGAGGAAGGGAGGTGTGGTCTTCCTCCAACCTAAAGGGAGGATCCTCGACCAGTCGAACCACTGACTGGCCGGCCCTAAGGCCCCAGTGGTTGATGTCGAGATGTTGTATATATACTCAGCGCGCACAGAAACTTTGATAGCGCGATTCAGGAATGGACGTATTTGTATTGATTCTTGTAGCGGATCATAGGTGTCGCTACATATGAATCCGGCCCTGCCATGTTATCTCAAGTCAGCCAAAGCCGATAATTCAGATTTTTTTCCGACTTAGTTTCCACAAAAAATATTTTATTTTTTTTGAACTGATACTAAATATTTTAAGGAATATACCAACATATTAAATAAGCCATTAGAGAGACTAAATAGTTTGATACTGAGGGATATAGTACAATTATTGCAGGAACATGACGATCGGACGAAAAAGCCTTGACGTACGCGCTTTTACGTTCTCGTGAAAAAAACTGATAATAATATTTCATAATATTTCTAGAAATAATTTCCACAACAAAAAAATACTTAAAATTTTGTTTAATAATGCGAAGATAAAAATATTGCGGTATGTAGGTAATTATCAATTCTACTTAATTGTCATAAGAGATCTAAAGACTGATTAGCAAATCGCAATAGATAGGTACCATATAAAATAAAATTATAAATAGACTACTTTTTTTACTTAGATATCTAGGTACCTATTTCTACAATAAACTTTCAGTAATATTTGTTTAGATTAATTATTTCTGCAATCCATTATGCAAGTCATTTCTTATAATTGTGTGCTTATGAAGGTAAGTCTAGTTTATTTTTTGCTCAATACAATTTAATGATGTTGGTAATTGTCCCAATGATATAAAAACATTAAAATAAGTTATATTATATCTACTGTAATTTACAAATCTTTCACAATAAAATATATTAAATATATTTCAAACGATAAAATATATGAAATAAAACTGAATTAATAAAGCTTATATGTTTCTTTTTTCATTAGTGACCATACTAGATTAGTTTTAAATGAATTTATAGTAAATGCCTATAGGGTTTACTACCTCGATTTTTTTTGAAAACATTGTTTTTTTCTATACCTACTGACGCCCTGAATCAACTCTGTGAGCTGAGTCACAGAACAGAACGCTCTGAGACTCAGCTCACAGAGTCTCATTTTATTTTATTAGAATACTCTAATAAAATAAAATGTTTATTTGATAATTAATCCCTAATTAAACATAATATATTTAATAAATGTATGTGTAACAATGTTAATTATATCATTTTTTTTAAATCTACTCCTTATAGAACAACTACAATTTACCAATTACTAATCTCGAAAATACCGGAAAAAATGATAATGACCGCTCAACGTCTCGTATTTAATTTTATTTCTCTCTTTTAAATATATTGCAATATTTTTATATAATTATATGCAATGGCAATTATAATGGACAAAAGCAGGCCATAAAATTATAAAAAAAATAAAAAAAAACAATTGACAAATCAGTAGTCTCAATTGTCAAGTGTCAAAAAAGGTTTTGACACGCACGGAGGTCGGAGTTATTACTTATTATTTTATCCTGTTTTCTACAAAAGAATTGATTTTATTTATTTAATAATGGTGAACATTAATGAAACAGCCGTATCAAATATTGGAAAAGTTTTAAACGATCAAACACGGCCGATGAAAGAAAGATTTAGGGCTTTGTTTACGCTCCGAAATCTAGGTGGGGAAACTGCTATAAAATGTATCAGTGACTGTTTCGGCGACGATTCAGTGCTCTTAAAACACGAGTTAGCCTATTGTCTTGGTCAGATGCAGGATAAGAGGGCTATACCTATTCTTAGAAGCGTATTAGAGAATAAGAATCAAGATCCGATCGTTCGACATGAAGCAGGTTAGTTTTATAAAAACATGGCACATCTCACTCATTTGGTACATTCTTAACCTGTATAGATGCCATGGCATCTATATAATAAAATATAATAATGTCTCCAAACATCTATATGCTTGGTTAGTTTTAATTTTTTAGCATGTTCTTGGCCAGAATAATAAGTAAGTAATATATCCCGATATAATCCAGAAAGTACCAAATAGCAATAACAAAACCAGCCTTATCTTAGTAATTACCTTTTAAAAAGAATATTGTCAATTACTTTTCATGATTGTATAAGTTAAAGTTCTATCATAATTAAAATATTTACTTTAAAATTCCAGGTGAAGCACTAGGTGCTATTGGCGATCCAAATCTACTAGAATTGTTAGAAAAATACAAAAATGATCCTGCAGTAGAAGTAGCAGAGACTTGTCAAATAGCACTACAAAGACTATGTTGGATTGCGGAACAAAACAAAGAAAACTTAAGTCAAAGTAAATTCTTGTCTATTGATCCGGCACCACCTAGTATTGAAGCCGATGTGCAAATATTAAAGAATATAATGATGGATGAAAGTGTATCCTTATTTGATAGATACAGGGCTTTGTTTAGTTTACGGAACTTGGGCACAACTGAGAGTATTAATGCTTTGGGTGAAGGTGAGTTAATAAACTTTAATTTGCCCTTAATGATGCTGTGTGGTAGAATTATTTCAATTTAGGTAATGTAATGTTACATGTTTGTCAGAGGGTTAACACAATTCCACTTGAGAAATTTATATGAAAATTTATATTGATTGAAATGAGAACTAAGAGTATCAAAAGATAATATTAACTATTTTTGGTATAAATTATTAAATGTGTGTACCAATTTTTCAAAATTACCTCTTATTGGATGAAATATAGTAGGTAGCTAATACATCAAAATCTTACACAAAAGTCAAGAGAGTCAATAAATGTAACTTTAAATAAGTATCAAATCCGACTTTGACATCATTTAACTACTCTTTGACAGGTTTCAAAGCAAGTAGTGCACTCTTTCGTCATGAAGTGGCTTTTATTTTCGGCCAGATGCAAGATGAGCGCAGCATTCCATTCTTGAAGCAGACACTAGAAGATATTGCAGAGCATGAAATGGTCCGGCATGAAGCTGCTGAGGCGCTCGGTTCTATCGCTACTGATGAGTGTACTGAGATTCTGAAAAGGTATGGTGTTGTTTATTTTAACTTTACCAGTATTATACAGGGCTCGGCAACCAGTTGATTTACTATAGGTGCTTAACCGAAATAACAAAGGTTTTTGTTAATATTCTTTTGTTTTTAGTTATATTTACTGAAAAAATGAGTGTGGTTAGTTTAGTGTGTCTCTTTAAAACTAATATCATGGTATCTCAGTCAGAATAAAAATTAACCAGTTCCGAGCCGTTAAATATATATTGCCAATGCAAAATTTAGGGAAAATAATGCCTTTTTCATTAAGAATTTTGGCTATATTCATTTCTTAATTCACCACATATAATATGCGTTTGAAGAGCTTATAACTGCAGTGTTTAATATACCTTCTTCTAAGTTTGATTTTCTCTATGTCTGATAATATTATAATAGAAGTGAGTATCGATATGTCATATTGATATTCTGTCTCAGTTCACAGGAAAAGTGTTATTTTATATTTATGGACACTTGTAAAAATTAATTAAAATAAGATAAATATGATATATATTTAAGTCAAAGAGGTTTTTGATTGTTACATTTTTTGATTAGTAAACACAGTTTGATCTCTTGGAAACTATTTTTGAACATATTGTTTGTAATAATATTGTATATAATATAATAATAGGAAACACACTTTTAAAATATGTGTCGTTTGATGTAAGATATCGACAGATGACTATGATATTCACTTGATGGTGGGTGATACCCCAGCCTCAATATCAGTTAATGATCGGAGCACAAGGTAGGTACACAAGCCCCGGTTTCTCACGAGTGAAATTTAGATTTACTATACATATTCTATGCTATTCGCTGATAATGTAGCTTTCTATTGGTGAAAGGTTTTTTATATCGGTCTAGTAGTTTTTAAGTTTATTTGTTACAAACATAAAAATTTTTCCTCCTTATAATATTAGTATAGATGGGTCAAAATGCTCAATCATAATATGAACTTAATTTTTTATTCCAGGTACCTAAATGACCCACGGCCAGTAGTTCGTGAGAGCTGTGAGGTGGCACTTGATATGTCCGAGTATGAAAATAGTCCAGAATTCCAATACGCCAACACATTGTTGACTGTTGAGAGTTAGTTCTATAACCTATAGCATAATTGAGTACTTTTTCCCATCAGAGCACTTCGCCTATCCCTATTAATAATTGTGACCGCCTCCGTGGCTCAGTGGTAAGCGCGGTGCGTATAGCACCGAAGGTCCTGGGTTCGACTCCCGGGGAAACAAAAACAAATGTTTCGGTGGGGCAGGGCACAAAGCTGATCACCTACTTACCTTTAAAGATAAATATTCAGTGAAACAGACACAGAAATGAGTCTGCCTCTTGCCCTACTAAAGGACTGGGGGAGTCACTTATTAATATTGTCGGATGTCCATACCAAATTCATTGTTATTGGTTAAAAGACCAATTTCTGATTTTTAAGATATTTTTTTTTTATGTCAGATATCGACAGACGAGCATGAGGTTCACTTGATGGTAGGTGATACCTCAGCCACAGAACATCATCAGTCAATGATGCGCTGTAGACCTATTTTTTACTTCGAGCATTCGGAAATCCATAGACTGAAACCGAAACGCGCAAAATGCTTCACGGTATTTCCATTTATGGACGGTGGTTCGTTACCCGGTCGGAATTTAGATATTCCTCCCACCCGATCAATGCCCGAAGTTTCCAGACGTGGGGAAAACATGCTTACAGAAAATTATAAACATGTGGTCCCGGTGGGATTCGAACCCACGACCCGTCGATGCGTACGGCAGGTGATCTACCGAACGCGCCAACGAGCCCCTCTCGAACCCACGACCAAAAGAACTTACGAAGAACATATTGTTGTGAAAAATGTTTGTTGCATTTAAAAAAAAATTTTTTTTAATGCAAATCTGACATTTTTATAGGGATAGGCGTTAATACTTATTTATCTTTGCTGTTATGAAAGAATTTTAAATTTATGTTAGTTTTCAGTTGATACTAGCTTTTCCAAATCCATGCTACATTTTCATGCTGGAATGGAATTCTTTAATATTATAAAGATATTAAAATTGTTGAGAAAATTTGTTTTGCTTTTATTTTGAAAAGTGATGTTTTGTCAGTTAGTATTTTGTTAATATATTTTATATAAAAATCTCGTTTTTTATTTTTTTTTCCCACCATGTATACTGTGTTTAAAATATTAAATAAAAATTGCAATACCTATAAAAATAATAGTGGTAGTATAACAAGATTTTATTTTTATTGTAAAATTATGGAAAGTAGTGCAGTGTCGTAAACTTGCAATGCATTTTATTATAAGATCAAATGCATTTTTTATTGGCGCTGTGTTTTACCTTACTTATGGCTAATAATATTATTGCAATTGTGGTGAGTTTTTCGTTGAATGCTTTGTCATGAACGGTAGAGCTGTAAAAGTAACGAAAAAAAAACGTACTCGTATGTCATCGTTACTATACATTCAGTACTCGTTACTATCGTATCGTTACTCGTTACTCCTAATACCTCATAACATGCTATGTTATGCTAGAGAAAAAAAATTACAGAACTAGTTTAAGTTGCGCGCGTAAGCGTGCGATTTAATTAATTGTTTGAAAATTAAGTTACAGTGAAATAATTTGAGAATTTCATGAGAGACTAAAACTTTCGTTTATTTCATACTACCTATTACGTAAAATTTATGAAATTTTAGTGGCAAAATTTTATGAAAACACCTTTTCACAAGTACATATATACTATTTTTTTTACTTCATACTCTGTTAAAGAAAACATTGTTTTGAATATTTGAAGTTACATTGCGTCATTGAAACAGCGTATGTAACCATGATACGAAACATGCGAGTAACGAAAAGTATTCGTGAGTAACGTTTCGTTACTCGGTACTAGATGGCGTACCCGTTACTCAGTAACGAATACATACGGTTTGCTACAGCTCTAATGAACGGTCATTCTTACCGTGAACTGCCGGCCTAGCATGACCGCCACGAGATATCTCGCGGACGAGAGAAGACAAACTAAAATATAAGATATCTAGATATATTATATCTCGACATCGACAATTTTGATAGAAAAGATATCTCAATCGACAAAAATATCTATTTTTGATATTAAAGGTCGAGTTTTAAGTGCCGGAAGAAATAAAGAGATAATCGATAAAAACACGAGAAAACGTCGACAAAATTTTTTCTCAGTATTTGAACTCAAGGTCTGGCGTTTTTAATCAGGGTACCGCGAATTGTAAGCCTAAGAATGAAAGAATACAGAAAAATAGGATATATTTTATTTGGTTGTTACATATTGTTGTGGATAGTTTTAATGTAGGCTCTTTGATAAAAAACGTAAAAGTATAATTTTTTCACATCTATTTAGTCATATATGAATACGTCACAGGTATTTTATGTAAAAACTACCGACACAAAGGTACAATTTCTGTCATATTGTCAGAAGGACAATTTTAACATGTTTGCTTTAATAAAGCTGTATGCGCTTCAACATCTATTGATCAGTTTTATTTATTATTTTCAAATGACGACGGAAGAAATTATTTTGGTTTCTTGCTTTACCACTGATGATGTACAAGTGTTGCTCTCATTTGGATTTATTATTCTTTTTTACAAATTTATAAAACAAAAGTAACTTACGAATTAAGCGGCGGCCTTATTTTTATAAGCTATTTCTTCCAATTTTCATTTTCGTCCCGGATGGTTATATTCCAATCATATCATACTCAAATAAAAGTTGTATATATTACACTACTGGAAACAATTAAAGCATCAAGAACTTTTCCTCATTTATTCTCCAAAGTTTGGAAGGCTGTATCTCGGTGAAATATAGTCATATTGAGATAAAAAATAGCATTTGAAGCTTCCCTCTTCTGCTTTGAGGATCTTCATTTTGCTATTTTTTTTATCTCGTTATGACTATTTTTCACCGAGATACAGCCTTCTAAACTTTGGTGAAAAAATGAGAAAAATTTCTTGTTACTTTAATTGTTTCCAGTAGTGTATCCCAACTTTTATATCGAGGCATTTTTAACTGTCTATTACTAATTCGTAACCGTTTAAAAAAACCTGTTTCAAATACTCAAACTTTTAGATGTCGAACGTTCTTGAAACGGAACAGTCTTCGTTCTTCGGATTTACACACGAGGTAAGGATCAGTTCGAGTACCATGGAAATTATAGAGGAATTGGATGACGCCGTATGGCAACATTCAAAAGGCGACCGACAAGTTAGGAGGTACTTTGACACCTACGACACACCATTCGTTGGAGAGGGTAGACGGAAAAGTAATTTTAACTATGATTAAATAAATAATAATAAGAAGCATGTTTGTTTTTATGCCCGTGTTAAACAATAAAAAAGAACGGTGTGGGATCGATAAGATTTTTGGTCTCTATTTATAGACAGGTCATCTGTTAAGTCGTTTTGACGGGCTCGTTGGCGCGTTCGGTAGAACACCTGCCGTGCGCATCGATGGGTCGTGGGTTCGAATCCCACCGGGATATATTTATAATTTTCTGTAAACATGTTTTCCTCACGTCTGGTAACTTCAGGCATTGATCGGGTGGGACGAATATCGAAATTCCGACCGGGTAACGAACCACCACGGTTCATAGATGGAAAAACCGTGAAGTGCATATTGCGCACTTCAATTTCAGTCTATGGATTTCTGAATGTTCGAAGGAAAAAGTAGGTCGACAGCGCATCATTGACTGATGTTCTGTGGCTGAGGTATCATCGACCATCAAGTGAACCTCATGCTAGTCTGTCGATATCTGACATAAATAAAAAAAAAATCTTTTGAGCGGTAGAGGATTTCTATGTTATATAAGTCACTTTATACAATTATTAAGTAGGTAGGTACGCCTCACAATTTGATATGGAATATGCGTGAGAAATAATATTACATTCTTAATTAATACGACGTGACTTGGGAGCTGTTGAAAATAATCCCGTCAAATTATACGCCTCGGAAGTTCCCCTTTCGCTGGTTTAATGTACTTCGCATATGTCGAATATTAAAGGTTCGTAAAGAGTAAGTAAGGTTAAAATGTATCAAAAAATGTTCGCGATCGTTCTAAATGTACACCTGTTTTCTATTATTATTATTGATTTTACTTGGTAAGTTTGGAATTGATGAATGAATAACTGGAGATATGGAATCTAAACTAATATTATAAAGAGGAAAGATTTGTTTGTTTGTTACGATTTAAATCAAAAACTATTCGACCGATTTTAAACATTCTTTCACCAATTTTATTTGTGTACAGTACATGTACCGTTCGAAGCCGGGGCGTGTTGCTAGAAAATTTTATTTTTGAAGTCGGTGCCAAACTACGAAATTAAAACATACATACAAGCAATTTTTACAGGAGTACCGGCATTAACTACATTTTTGTATAGGAATTGCAGAAAACTTAAGACGAGGATTAACGCAGAACACTTTACGCTATGATGAGAGAAAGTGTTAGGTTAGGGCGTGTAGAGTTATGAACTTGGCTCTTCATAAGATCTGATAACTTCTTTACAGTGAAAGCAATGTTGGCGTTACTTTACATGAAAATGTTTTTGGTGGGATTAAACTATACATATAAACCTTTCTTTTGAAAAAATCCTATTTATAAAAACCACATTAAAATTCGTTGCGTAGGTTAAAAGATCTAAGCATACACAGGGAAAGTCGGTGGGAAATGCCTTTGTTTTATACTATGCAAAGAATATAAACCATTATCAACCTAGGGATTCAAACTCGCGCCGTAATCCAGTCTCTTTACCAGTTTACGCTAAAATTGTTTGTTTAAGATATAAAAAATTGTTTTTTGAAATGAGGTCTAAAATAATTGAGCTGAGCCAATTTGAAACCCGCTTATAAATGAGGAATCTGCCGAAATTCAATTAAGATAAATATTGAAAACGTAATCAGGAAGTCATTCAAAGGATAGCTATAGGTTTAATCAAAATACAAAATTCTTAATTCGCTTTCGCAGTTTAAGGCCGCTTGGAAAATGTCGATTTTATAGCGCATTTTCCGATATTGCGAGCGATTCTTGAACTCTGAGAGATTTTGCTTGTAATCCTATCTTTTATTTATATGTATCCCTCTTCGGAACAGCAGACAGACTTAACTTTGCAAGGCCGGTCAGCGAAGGTCATATTTACACAGTAGCGTAGCCTCTGTTATCCAAATGATTATATTTTGCTTTTCAATAAATAAAGAATACGCCATACATACATACATAATATGAGCATAATATGTTCAATTCACCCATGCCACTCGTGGTCTCGAACCGTGGTTTTAATATATTAATGAGTAAAATAATATTCCTAGTTTATAATAAAATAGTGTAATTTTTTTCATTTACCGATTTTTGGTCCAAATATACCGATTTTACTTGGCAATCTTACCGATTTTGTATTTGACTGTCGAAACACATTACCCTGGACCCATGCCTGATTCTACTTTACTTTGCGGATGTAGGTAAATAGTGTACTTATACATACTAAGATTATTTTCATTAATATTAATCTAAACTAATATTATAAAGAGGAAAGATTTGTTTGTATGTTACGATTTAACTCAAAAACTACTAAACCGATTTTAAAAATTATTTCACCAATAGAAAGGTACATTATCAGCGAGTAACATAGATTTTTTTTTGTGTATAGTACATATACATTGCACCCGTGGGAAGCCGGGGGGTTTTGCTAGTTTAAAATCATTGTGTGCTTAAACAAGTTTTATTTTTTTTAATATTGGTTAAACAAAAAATTTAGAGTATTTATAAAATAAGTCTATTCTAACAATTAAAAAACAAAGCTTTATTTAGTTATTCATCTTATTTTTCTAAAAATACTAAAACAGTACCAGTAAGTTAATAGCGTTATCGTGAGGAAGGGTTACCTAGAACCCTCAGTAATATAATTAAAAACTTGTGGTAATGATTTTAAGATAAAAAACTTTTCGGTGTTTGGTTTTCCTATCTCATATATATACTGTTCCTATTTAAAGCTCCTAATATATAACGCTATTCATAGTTAAATAAATTGGTAAGTGGTTACATTCTTTAAAAACTTTCAAAATTCCTCATTTCCTGTGAAATTTTAAAGGAAATCGGTTAATTTGCGTTATTGGATAACAAATATCTCAACATCGTAACAAACAGGCGTTGGCGCGTTCGGTAGATCACCTGCAGTGCGCATCGATGAATAGTGGGTTCAATTCTCATCGGGACGACATGTTTATAATTTTCTGTAAGCATGTCTTTCCCACGTCTGGTCACTTCGTGCGTTGAACGGGTGGGATTAATATTGAAATTCCGACCGAGTAACGAGTGGTTCGTTCATAGATGGAAGAACCGTGAAGTGCATTTTGCGTGTTTCGGTTTCAGTCTATACTCTATGGAATTCCGAATGCTCGAAGTAAAAAGTAGTCGACAGCGCATCATTAACTGATGTTCTATGGCTGAGGTATCACCATCAAGTGAACCTCATGCTTGTCTATCGATACCTAACAAAACATAAAAAAATATTTTTTATTTTGATAGTCATTGTTACGATACAGTGTAATATTAGGCCGAGTTAGACAAAAGTGAACAATAAGCAGAAGCGGTAGCAATTGGCATCTAATGTAAAATGCAACGGCCATAGTGTTTTATGGACTTTCAAAGTCGCTTCGTGAGATCGTTAGACATGTATAAACAGACGTTGTTTTTGAATGGGTAATATTGAGAAATAATCTTAAACTTCGAATGTATGTATTTGTACGTATGGGATGTTAGATCTTTGAATTAATATAGTTCTTAGAAATACTTTTCTTAATAGTCTTCTCATAATAGAGTTCTTATTATTAATAATCTAAGACACTAAGGGTAGTATATATTATCGGAACTATATCGAAAAACAATAGTTTTATATCAAAAATTAAATGTTTGTAATGAGCTGCAATCATTACACAATGTTCCTCATGAGATCTTGAAATAATTTATTATAATTAAAAAAATAAAGGAATAAAAAAAGGGTTATCTTCTATCAGCAGTATGCATGAAGAAATAGGAGCACGCACTTACATTCTCGTGGGAACAACACGCAAACACATAGTCCAAATAACTAATATCACCGCATACACGAATTCATGTCCGACCAGTTACCACAAGTAGCACCCGTTCACGAGTACAACGCATGGCCAGCCATCAGCCCCCTAGCCATATTTTAGCCAGAGGGACAACCCGACGCATGGACGCCACCACAAGCAATGACACAGCTTCCTGCTTCACTTAGGCAGTTTATTAAAGCAGCAGTAGCAGTGAATAGGAGTGAAAATGCAGATGGCCGTCTTTTAGAAATATTTAGTATTTTTTACCATTCAAACCGCCCAAACAGTTTTAATTAGGAAACAGAAACGACGATGTGCAGATTCGGGGCATATCTGCTACCAAACGTAAGGGTAAAGATACCTAATATTATGTACCTGTCATATATGCAGTAATGTAAAAATAATAAATGTATAACTATATCGTTCGAAAGAGGTTTCGGATTATGCACTGGCGTTTCAGTAGCCGGTTCCAAACGAGCGAGAATAATTCTGAAGAATCTCAAAGTAACACGGCAAGCTGAAATAAATCTTCTTTGTAATTTAATGCAAATAAACAAATACATTAAATATGTACATTGTACATAGTATGTTGCTATTTGAGCTGTACTAATTTAAATATTTATTTTTGTGCTAGATCAACTATAATCAGGCGGTCTAGACAAGTTTAAATTACGTGAGGGTTTGGTACACAACATTTGTATAGAAATTACATTTTATCGGTTATTATTTACGTCAATTCTATACAAAGTTCTTTGTCGACGGTTTGCCAACGCTAAACAAATTTTTAGTTGTCTAGACCCCAAATATAATATTTTATTGATTTAGATTGATTAAAACAGAGCTGTCCAATCCATATGGCCGCAGACAAAATCGTTATTGTTTTTTATTTCTTTTTGTATCGTTTGAATAGCCAAATTTAGAAAATTTGCGTTTTACATTTTTTATTCGATTTTATGTAGGGGAGAGAGGGGCTAGTTGTAACATTTTTTCCTTTTTTCGATGTAGTGACTAAACTATTGAGTATTTTCATTTAAAAGTGCTTTTAAACGAGTAATCATATATTTGAAAATATGTTCCCAAAATAATTTTTCCTGAATCTATAATCAATTTATATTTATAGCACTTTTTGTGGAAAAAGTCGCTTGTTACAACTTACCCCGTTTTTGGGGCAAGTTGTAACTAGCACGGGGCAAGTAGTAACGTCATATTAAAACAACAGGTTACATTATTTAAGGCTTGTATTATAAAAATAACAACAAATAATAAGAAAATGGTATTTCTTATGAACTAATGATGTAAATACTTATCTTTTTCTTTAACAACGATAGTTATATTTTGACTTGTATAGAAATACTTAGGTTAATTAAACTTATTAATAAACTTAATTATTAGTGAAAACTAATTTCATAAATTGCATTTATAATCCACATAAAACTATTTTTTTATAACAATTCTTTATATTTTTGTATTTACTAAACTATGGCAAGCTACGTGAGCTTCAAAAAATAAAAACATCTAACATTATTTTTGGTCAAAAGTTTAAAGAAATTATCTCAATCAAATTGTTTGATTCCCTAACATTCGCTGCTGTTAAGCAGTAAATAGTTATATTTTATACATCTTACTATATCACAATAAACATTGCAATAAGTAAAGCTTACTTCGTAAAATAGTAGGAAAAAATTTAACGCAATTACTTATTTCAATCTTTATCAAATTCACAATTAATACAAATGTACGAAATAGGATCACCTCTTACACATTTAACGTGTGACCACAGTTTACAGATCTTACAATCGACCCAATCTTCTTTGTCTGATATGGTTATACTTTCTTCTCCGAAAATCAAACACAACTAACTACTTTTCTTCTTCAGAATCTGAGTCTTCATTGAAATCTTTTTTCTTCACTTTATCAATCTTGGTCTTTTCAGGTCTATTCGACTTTGCTTTACTTTTGCCCTTTCCCGTATCTTTGTTTTTTGCTTTACCTTCTTGTTTCTGTTTTTTGATCAAATTCTTTCTCTGGAGTTTCAGTCAAAATAGCTGACCCTTTGAATTTTGATCTTTGAAAGTGAAATACCGGTATTTTGGATACCTGAAGGGACTGGGACGGGTTCAGTGTGTATTTTGTGGGTATAACCAACAGTAATTGTTCTTCTTTTTAATGTATCTGACCAATGATACGTGACACTGCTCAAACAATGCAGCAGCCTCACGATTTTTTTGCTATTGTTAATACTTATTTTACAGCTTGTTCATAGACCTCTTGAGACTTTGACGCCCGTTCTGACTACCTTTTATAATCCCGCATCTTAAAATATAACGATTAACTTAACAAATAACATACAAACCTGGAAAAGTAAGAGCGAATGCAAAATGTGCAGCCTTAGCGCCTGTTACAACTTGCCCCACAATTTTGTTACAACTAGCCCCAACCGAAATTATGAACAATTATATTTATTAAAAAAAATATGATTGGCTCGGGTTATGCGAAAGTACTATCATACGATAGTTTAATAAATGCGTAACAAAAATTAATAGAAACATTTTTCATTTAGATTCAGTATGATCTTGTAATCAAATTTTACGAACTCATATTTTTTATGTTTCGTGCCAAAAAACAGTACTCCTGCTGAAAACCGGTCACTAAGCCTTTCCGCACTATATTGGCTGCATTTATGTCGTAGGTCCTAAAGAGCACGTTGAGTTCAAAATCGGAACAAAATATTTGAAACCGGCTAAGTTATTAAGCTGTTACTACTTACCTCTGTTACAACAAGCCCCTGTCTCCCCTACCTAAATTGTAAATATTTTGCTATCTTTTTAGTATTTTTTATTGGCTGGCTATAAGGTTAACTTGATGCGACTGATCACTAGATGCTATATTAGGCTATATTTGACTTGAAAAGTATGAAAGGGATTAGTGTTTTATGGAGTTTTTTTTAAATATTTAACTGTTTATTTTGCTTGAAAGCTAATCCAGTGCTGATAGATTCTAATAATTTTTAAATGATATTCCAAGACGTGAGTCAGCCTATAATCTAATTTTTAGAATTGTCAAAGACATTTTTTTTATGTTAGATATGATGTACACTCCTCACTCCAGTTAATGATGCGCTGACGACCTAATTTTTTACTTCTTACTACTTCTTGAAAGCGAATCGCGCAGTGAGCACTTAATGAGTTCATAAACCGGTCGGAATTTCGATATTCCTTCCACCCGTTTAATACCAGAACTGACGAGACGTGGAAATACATACCTACACAAAATCAAACACATGTCGTCTCGCTGGGATTCGAACCCGCAACCCATCGGAGCCCACGGCAGGCGTTCTACCGAACACGCCAACGAGCCCGTCAAAACATTTGACATTTCTCGAGATAGATTTCGACTCGAGTAACTTCTTGAAATACGACCCTTAAATCAGGATGATTACGTCACGTGCCGAAGGTAGAGTAATAATAAACCACAATTCCAAGACCACCATATTTCACTCGTCATATATCTGAAATATTTTAAGAATTTAATAAAAGCGGCCAGCGCGTTGTATTTTCGCCCGATAAAAATTCGGTTTTATTTTTTGCTCGTAAAAACCTTTGCAGGTAGACATTATTCACGCTCATAGTCATTTTATGAAGACTTATTATATATTGTACTGCGAGGAATATTATTAGTTTTTGTCACTATTAGGTTTTTGTCCTATTTTCGTTTGTTTTCGAGACCCGGCTAGCTGTTCATTTAACTGAAGAATTCTGGTGGTGGTAATTATTCGGAAGTGGGGCTTTTTTTTTGCATTCCTATTAGGTGTATAGGGAAAAACATTATAGTTCATGTTTTTATGGTGGCGCATGACCAAACTGACAGGGGATGATTAAAAAACGGGCAAAATATTTTGTTTGTGTGTCTGTTCGTTGACGCTAATCTCTAAAGATAATGAACTGATTTTCATGGTTCATGTACCTTACCAAGATTCATTAGTCAACACTTTAAGGAAGAAATGTTATTTAAACTAATATTATAATGAGGAAAGATTTGTTTGTTTGTTACGATTTAACTCATAAACTACTCGATTTTAAAAATTATGCACAATTCACCAATAGAAAGCAACTTTATCAGCAAGTAACATAGGCTATTTGGTTTGTTTTTTCGTCGTTTTATCTACATTGCACCCATGTGAAACCGGGGCGTGTTACTAGTCTTCATATAAATACCTTACTTAGAAACTCAGCTTATGATGTAACCCGCGCGCACCTGCTAATTTGAAATAAAATATTAAACCTACTTCGCAATAACATTAATCCTAATGGATTACTAATCACTTCTTAGTATTTTCTTCTCTGTCTTTATTAATTCCCTCCAGGATGAAATCTCTTATGCAATAAATTGTACTGCATTTAAATAAAATATTAATACCAAATTAAAACGCGATTTATTATTTATTTTATTGGGCCGATGTTTCGGATGCTTTTCAGCAACCGTGGTCACGGGCAGACTGACGGAATAAAGTATTATATTCAAATGTATGATACTCGCGTAACGCGTTGACATTATTTTAGTAATACATGTTTTAATGTATTAGATTTTTTACTATTCTCTAGTCCATTCCATACATTGGAATATGATGAAAAATATCTGCCACAAAATAATTAGGCAAGAAATAATGTATATGTAACTGTTTCACCTATTTAGAGGTTATTTTTTCCTCAAATATTAAAGCTTTTATAGTATACTAATAACGTCGTGTAATACTTTATTTTAAAATACCAGTTTTCCCTCTGTAACCGATAAAGATAAGCTGATCAAAGAGTCGTTAGGATTCATTCGTTTGCAAGATTATTTTCGCCAAACATAATATCTATAAAGGAATATCCGCCTCCGTATAAGCAATAATGTATTGTTGACGTATTATATTTATATATAAAGTATATTTTATGAGATCTTACATTTTGCCATTTCATCAATCCAATTAGATCGTAAATGAAACTGTCAATGACTACTCTAATAGCTCTTTCCCTTAAGAAATCATCAAGTACAGATGATGTAGGATATATCATAAATGATTCTTCATATTATGCTCTTTCAGCTTGCTCAAAAGCTCAGCTTACGATGAAGCCCACGCGAACGAAGTCGCGGGCATCAGCTAGTATCTAATATGCATTGAAGGAAATGTTGTGTTAAAATAAAATAGCCTTTACGTACTCTATTTTAAAAAAAGGAATTTAAAAAAAATCTCTTTCTTATCACGGATTCCCACCTCTCACGACTGTTCTCTACGCTCTACTTTTACAATTTCATTAATTATTCTTAATAGCAGAGTTCACATCTACTATTTCTTGGGTCTGTTGGATACCATTTTATGACTTCGTTACCCTTTTCTCATCATGCGTCAAATACAGGGGGTATCAAACGTAAAATAAGTTGGTGTTTAAATAGAAAATGATTAATTCTAACCTTTTTTAGTTTATTAGCAAAAATGTGATTAAAACTATCTAATTTCAACAAGGGTTAGGTAAAGATTAATGTGAGTACGAAGTTAGGTCAGGCCGTAAAGATCCGACCTTCTTAATTGTAAAGTTACGAAATTAACAATTGCCCTTACGGTCTTATTTAGTGCTCTGAATGGTATTAACTATTATGAGAAGCAATTCTTGTGTAATAATGTGACTATCCTTATATAGTTTTCTTAATACATAAAATCTTAAGATCTAGAGTATAATATTATTTGCTAATAGGTACATACATAGAGTAGATTGACTCTATTCTCAACTACAATATTGTTTGGTAGAACACCTACCTTGCGCTTCGATGGGTCGCGGGTTCAAAACCCGTCGGGATGAAATGATGATTTTCTAAATGCATGTCGGTTACTTCGGGCATTGAACGGACGTGAATAATTCTGACTGGGTAAGGAACCACCGTTCATAAATTGCGCGTTTCAGTCTTAGTTTATGGATTTCCGAATGCTCGAAGTAAAAAGTAGATCGACAACGCATCATTGACTGATGCTCTATGGCTGGGGTCCTGCCATCAAGTGCACCTCCAGTGGCGGCGTAAGACCTAAATGTTATGTGGGCAAGATTAATTTTGCGGGGCCCTCTGCCAGCAATAAATGGCATTTTATGGCAAAAATTTTTTTTCGCGCGTTCGCGGCTTTTAAGTAATGCATCAATTTTCGGGGCGCGAGGCCCCCTGGGTCGCGAGGCCGTAGGCGGTGGCCCACGTCGCCCACGCCTTACCTCCTGTGCACCTCATGCTGGTCTGTCGCTATCTAACGTTAAAAAAATAGAAAACCAAAAGGTTAAGTATGTATAAATTTATTGGAAAAAAAAAACTATATATTTATAAGGAAAAACCTTTGGATCTTCTGATCTGATTTCACAATTTTTTCTCTAATATACAGCCTAGGCTTGAAACTCCTCGTTGTTTTTAATGTCAAATATTGTCAGGATAAGGCTTATTTCGTTGAATGTTTTTTTTTGCCACTAAGAGCATTCGGAAATCTGTAGATTCAATTCCATTCCTTAGGTTATGGTCTCATATAGAAACACACATACAGCCACATAGAAACCTTTTTCACCAATATACCTTCCAAAAACATTTTCCTCACTCATATACCTTATGGTAATAACAACATTATTTTATATTTTAAATAGCTTAAATTATCATTTTATTTTTGGTATGGAAGAGCTGAGCATCCTGACACAAGTATTAATATCTTAAAAGGAAGCTAAAATCTTTGATGATTTATGATAATGATAAAAATATATGTTTTTATATTATTCTCTAAGCTGTTGGTTGTTTACCTGGAATTTTGATATCTTTCATACGTTGAATACAAACATAAACACCGCTATAAATAAAATAGAATATGGGCAAAAATGGAACAAAAGCCAGGTCTACCGATGCACCCACTAAACCCCCTCTGGCCCCACTTTTCGCCGTGTTGAGACCGCGGGATAACAGAAGTAAGCGACCGCGGCCTCGGCGATTTGCCACAAAGTAGCAAATTACGTGAGGGCCAGCGGTGGATCCCAAAAAAAACCAAAACTATTTGAAAATTACTTTAATTAAATTAAATTACAATGTAAACTTATAACTAATTTTGTGGGCTCAACCGGACCGATATGAGGTACACGATTAAAGACCGCCATCTGTGTTGTCCGCTTCCGTATTATTGGGCTGATACGTCAGAGGGGTGACAATACTGCTGTGCGGGGCAAAGGGGGTGCAATGGATATGTAACACCTCCTCCATAAGATGAGCAACTATTTGCTATTGATGTCTATAGCAAAAGTTGCGGCTCGAAGTTCTTGCGTAGACATGTTCTTATTCTCCGTTTTCGAAGATGTAGTATTCCGGCGATATCGTAATACGAAGAAAAGTGCAGCTGCACTCAATAGTGTGATCACCGCGAAGTACAAAGTAATCGTTGTGTGGTATATTATGTTTAATAAACCATATGTTTCTGCAGGTGCTTTCATCGTAATTCCATTCTGTATGTTGTGTAATTTCGTGAGATCGATTGAATTTAGTTGGACACCTGGTTGATTTTGTCGAGTGATGTTATCCATTCGAGGAAAGTTGATGATTTCGACACCGCTTCCCTTTATTCGGTTGTCGATGTTGGTGGCCGTAATTTCGGAGGATTTTAACATGCATGATTTAGGTATCGTTGCGAAATAGCTTCTTTATACATAGTAGTAGACGTTGTGGAACATGATTAGTCTATTTCTTGAAAATGAATAATCTCGTAGATGCAGCCCTGGTTAGTCTTCATCTGATGACGTAGTTTTTGCTCGCAGATGTGCCATGTGCTGATCTTCGGACATTCTGTCTCTATGTACACAAATTCTTTAGAATTAGTTGTTACATATGGATAGGATAATTACTTCAGAATGTATATTAGGTACAGGACATAGTGGATAAGGTTGGAACATTGAAGGTCAGGTAATAGGAAACCTAAGGACAACCACAATTTTCTTATCTATATAATATGAACCTAGACTAATTATATTGTAAAAGTTTATTATCTCTTAATATAAGATTTGATCTGTGCCGTACAGATTTTTTTAATGTTCTTAACATTAATTTTAAATCATTAATATTTAATATAGAATTGTGCAAAGACATAGTGCGACTAAAAGCTAATATATTTTCTATTCTAATTATCTCGATATATAACTCCTGCACGTTATCGCTTATAGTGTTGAATATTAGCGACAGGTGGGAGTATCGAATTACACCTTGATTGTCCGAGTTACTTGAGTTTATAATATAGTTAAGTGCTTTGCTTAATTTTATTTGATTATCTGTTAAATTATTCAATACCTGAGTTTGTTGAATGCTATATTCCTTAAAAAGTGAAATATGTTGATTAAAACTAGGACTTAATTATTTATTACTTGATTATAAAAAATTAATTATCTTTTAATAAATATATTTTCAAAAAAATATTCTTAATCTAAATTTCGGTTGTGATCTCCCAGCTCGATGCGAGAGGCAACTCTTGATAAATATATTTTCCAAAAAAAACTTTCTTAATCTAAATTTCGGTTGTGATCTCCCAGCTCGATGCGAGAGGCAACTCTTGGGGCTTCGATTCCCCGGGTTTTCCTAGGATGGAAAATTTTGGAAGTTTTGGGAACACACAGGAATGTAACAACCAATCGTAAGAAATGTGCAACTTACATGTACATCTCGACGAATATGGCGACACCTTTATGCATCGATTTCTGGATGCGCTGTGTGTGGTCTGCTGTCCTCGGTTCTTGTAGATCGTTGATTCAACTTGAAAGTCTATCAGTCCGCGCACTTTAGTACGTAGTCGATCTACGGATAGTTCATATACGCGCACTGACTCAACGATCCTACCGACTGCGCCAATTACGTGAGGGCCAGCGGTGGATCCCAAAAAAAACCAAAACTATTTGAAAATTACTTTAATTAAATTAAATTACAATGTAAACTTATAACTAATTTTGTGGGCTCAACCGGACCGATATGAGGTACACGATTAAAGACCGCCATCTGTGTTGTCCGCTTCCGTTTTATTGGGCTGATACGTCAGAGGGGTGACAATACTGCTGTGCGGGGCAAAGGGGGTGCAATGGATATGTAACAAGCACAACAATATATAAAAACAACAAAAACAAAGCAACAGTAAAACAAAAAATAACAACAACTTATATTTTTACGGGAGCGCCAGGAGATGAGCGTATCTTCTCCTTCGCGCCCCCCCCCTCTTAGCCCTAACCTGCCAACGCAGCACGCTCTCTCTCCCTCTCCGCAGTCTCCTTCTGTAGCATAACTTGCTCGCAGAAGGAGGCCACGGCAGCCCAACTTAATCTATCCCGCGACATGGCGCGGACAACACTCGGCAGGGACAAGTCCCCGCCGACGACGGATGATAGGTCGTGGCGTTGCCGCGCCCACCTAGAACACTCGGCCAGGGTGTGCTGCGCCGTGTCCTCGGCCGCACCACACTCATGGCACTCCGGCGTTGGCTCACGCCGGGCCACCTTGTGCAGGTACCGACCAAAGCAACCGTGTCCGGTCAGCACCTGCACCACTCTATAAGTCAGAGCCCCCCTTTTCCTTTTACCCCAGTCCTCGAGGACCGGTAGGACCGCCTCGATGGTCCGACGACCCGCCACCTGAGGATTGGCCAGGTCGTCCTTCCACCGCTCCCACACCGCAAATTGCTCCCGACGCCTGAAATCTGCCAGACCTTCAGCCGCCGGGAAAACACCTTCCACTCTCACCTCCACCCTGAAACAATAGATTGAGGCAAGAGCCTCCGCCTCCCGCTCCCATGGTGGGGTGCCCGCCAGTACGCAGGCCGCCGCGAAGGAGACAGTCCTGTAACAACGGACTGCCCTCGCCGCGACGACCCTTTGCGGCCTCCTCAGCGCCCTCCTATTTGCAGCGCTCAGCGCATCCGCCCAGATCGGGGCCCCGTATAGGGCCATACTGCGGATCACTCCGCAGTACAGCCCCCGGACACTCTGGTCGGGTCCACCTAGATTGGGCAGCAGACGGCTCAGAGCGCCAGTCACCCCCATCAGCTTCGGATCCAGCGACGAGAAGTGGGCCTCAAACTTCCACCTCCCGTCCAAGACGAGGCCCAGGTACCTCATCCTGGACCCCAACACCACCCTGTTTCCCACAACAATAGACGCGCCCGACGGTGGGCCCTTCCTTGGGCCATGGAAGAGCAGCGCCTCCGTCTTGTCAAGCGCCACCCTCAGCCCGAGCGCCTCAATCCGCTCAACCACGAGCGAAGCCCCCACAGACGCCAGCCCAGCAGCTTCTGCGAACGTCCCCCCCCTGGCCACGACTAGGGTGTCGTCTGCGTAGCACAGGACGCGCATCCCACGAAGGAGCGCGCCCCTGAGCATGGGCTGTCGGCCTAGCATGACCGCCACGAGATATGTCGCGGACGAGAGAAGACAAACTAAGATGTATGATATCTCGATATATTATATCTCGACATCGACAATTTTGATAGAAAAGATATCTCGATCGAGAAATATATCTATTTTTTATATTAAAAGTTGAGTTTTAGGTGTAATTGTCATGTTAGAACCGAAAGAAATAGATCGATAATCGATTAAAACACGAGAAAACGGTCGACAAAATTTTGTCGCGGTTGTCATGCTAGGCCGCCGGCAGATCATCTAAAATTACTCGTATATGTGAAGGTGGAAAATTATAAGTGAACCTTTCACTTGTTTTTTGGTTGTGAAATCGTAAAATCATTATAGAGAGTCTGTATTTTTATTTTTCCCCCCTTCCCTCACATTAGAAGCCTACGTTCAGTTTCAGCATCCTAACAAATGATGCAACAAGTATTAAATTGCTATTAAATTTAATATCGCAGTTAAGTTAGGTAACTGTGAACTTTGTTGTAATTATGGGCATAAATTTGTACGACACAGAGTTGAACTCGTAAAGGTAGTTTAATCTTATGTTATAATTTAATTTTATCTGAGCTTCGTACTTGGTTTAACAAAATTAATATTTTAAGACGAAACTTCGAGCTATACCGTTTTTCAGTTCATAATATTCATCAGAGTTGTTATATATTTATTATGGCTTGGTTTTCCGTTTCACTTCTGAAGCTATACATATGTATTTTCTTTGTAAATATTTAATTTCATTTTTTTTATGAGCATGAGGTTCACTTGATGTTAGGTGATACTTCAGCCACAGAACATCAGTCAATGTTGCGCTGTCGACCTAATTTTTACTTCGAGCATTCGGAAATCCATAGACTGAAACCGAAACGCGCAATATGCACTTCACGGTTTTTCCATCTATGAACGGTGGTTCCCCGGACGGAATTTAGATATTCCTCCCACCCGATCAATGCTCGAAGTTACCAGACGTGGGGAAAACATGATTACAGAAAATTATAAACATGTGGTCCCGGTGGGATTCGAACCCACGACCCATCGGTGCGCACGGCAGGTGTTCTACCGAACGCGCCAACGAGCCCGTCAGACATGGCCTTATTATCCTATTAGGGGGTCATCCATAACGTACGTCACACTAATTTCGTGATTTTTGACCCCTCCCCAGTCCTTGTCACAATTTTGAGTCCCCCCCCCTAGTGTGACGTCACATACATATATCGTAATTTTACATCAAGAAATTGTTGTTAAATGTAATTACATTAAATGACCATTTATACTAAAATATATATTGGGAGTTATAAACGAAAAACTTTTTGTTTTATAAAACATGTGCGCTTACTCAAAATAACACCTTGGATAGGAAGTAAAACGAAAGAGAAGAAAAGAAACAAGAGTGTTTGTGAACGACATGCTCCACAATTTTTACAGTTTCCTCGTTACTTGTTTCATAGAGTTGGCTGCGTTTTGTGTTTGTCTTGTGGCTACTAAACGAGCGATTTACGGGTCAGTTTTAGAGATTATGCCTAAATCGGGCTAAATATAGTAGGTGCAGCTACTATTCAGCCAATGACAAAATATGTTATCTATTTATATGAAAAATAATATTGCGAGCGGGCTATGCATAGAAATTGAGACCCAAGCAAAAACAACTTGAGAGAATGTATTCATATCGTCAATATGTGATGGAATCACCTAGAAGCAATCTGTCATAGATAGACGATAGATTCACTCAAGTTCCACGGCAATGTCTGGAACTAAACGTGACTGCTCCGTAAACCTCTAGTTTGTCAGGAATGCGCGATACGAATTTATTACGTGCAAAAAATTATTGCAAAGTCGAGAAATATCAAGTTGACGGGTTGTAAGGAAAAGTTTCACTTCTTACTAACAATATTTTGATACGCGACAGAGGCGCCGCGGACTTGAGTTGACTTTACCTTTACTTATTCTGATGAGCTTTTCAAATTTGTCTAAGTCTTATCATTTTCTTTGTTACGGTGCACATCGCCTTTTAATTATGTTATATGGCAATCAAATGTCTATAATTTCCTTCGATGAACAATACACATGATTTCTATTGTCTATGTTTGCGTGCGTGTCAAAAATGTATAATTAGCTTCCTTTTCCGGCGCAAAAAAAATCAGAACTAAAAAGTGTTCTTGGGCTTTGTCTCTTATAAAAGATTGTAAAAGTTTGGTAGTCTACCAAACATTCTTTAATAAGAAATTAAAAAGCTAATAATAACTTTTGAGAATTTAGAACAGACTCCACGAAACCTTCTTTTTCTTATTAACAATAATTATATTTAACATTTGAAACCAGGTAGTTACTTTCTATTAAATTACCAAAGTGTAAAGTAAGAACTTAAGAACTCCAGTTTCTTGGCCCCAAATACAGTACGAAGTATATTTTATTAAATCTATTTTACAATTCCGCAATAGTTGTAGTTAAACTTTCGTTTGAAATATAAGCTGAGATAATAAATTTAAATCGTGTAATTTTTTATATAAATATATGTACTTTTAAATCAGTCTTCACCAGATTCAAGGTATATTGGTAATTTAATGTTCTTTGGTGCTCAGTTATATAACTAACGATCCGCCCCGGCTTCGCACGGGTGCAATGTAGATGTACTATATACAAAAAAAGCGTGCACATATATGTACATTGTGATAGGGTGCGTAACATTAAGTATGCGCTCCCGAGATTACGCACATTCAAAAAAATATGTGCACGCCTAACAACATTCATAGACAAACGGACATCGTGAGATAGTATATCTATAACTAACCCGATTTTGTTTTATTTAGGGTAAAAGTGGGAGAGACGCCATGTGAGGTGAGACGCCATACGTTTGGTAATTCAGTGAGTGACAAAGAGATAGATATATTTCTCACTATTTTTAATTACCCATAAACGCTTCCTTCGCGACGTGTCAGTTCTTGTTCGATTGCGCTTAAGTGTGACGTGTGTTTGACGAAACATTATTTCATCGCGTGAATTTTTCGATGAAAATTTTGAGTCGCTGCGGTTTTGATGAGTGTTAAATGTGAAAAAAAGACGCTGTAAGGTAAGATTTGGTTTTATTGTATTATTTTGTTTATTATTTACTTATTTTAATTAGATTTCGCCATGTAACTAAATACCTTTCGTATTTTATATCTACATGGCATCTCTCCCATAAAATGAGGAGAGATGCCAACTTTTGCAAAAGCGTATGTGAAGGATATTTTCTTTCTTACTAACTACCTATTATTATTGGTTATAGAATGCCAAGAAAATACGTGAGGAAGCATACAGTGGCCAGAGGGCAGTGGACTGAGGAAAACTTAATTCTGGCCATGGAAAAAGTGAAAAGTAGTTCATCCAACAGTTCCTCTTGAAAGTGTAGCAGTGCAGTCAGATCTATCTCCACAAAAACCATCAACTTCCAGACAAACACCCACTAACAAAGAAACCCCTATAAAACTTCTTGAAGAGTCTAATCCGATTCCAAAAAAAAGTAATAATAATATATAAGATATCTATCCCACACTATATGGCATCTCTCCCACATGTTGTGGGAGAGACGGCCTGCTGTGTACTTACAATTTTTATTTTTTGTTTATTTTTATGTTAATTCTAAAATAACTTAATTACATTTATAATACTTAATACTAATGTACCTTTCGAATAAAAAATAAATGGTTGTTTTAAAATGTTTTTTTTTATTTTTTTCATAATTTCAAAAAAAAGTATGGCGTCTCTCCCACTTTTACTATATTTTAAAAATATTTATACTTTAAACGAGTATACGCTAGAATATAATGGATCTAAATGTGTTATTTATTCACTGCGATATATTTCAATTCGAAATTCTCTGTTCATTGAATCGGCTATCCTCAACGATAAACAATTACTAGCTTGAATTATCTTCAATTTTCATTATCTATAATAATATTATTAAGTGCTTTATATTCAGTAAAGTGGTTCATAACCCTTGTAATGATTGTTTATGAGTGGATGAAAATGTTAAGTTATCAAAACACTTGATTGCAACATCTTTAAGTCTTAGATTATTTATATGTCAAATAATCAAAGCTTTAAGTATATACTTTTTTTATTCTCTTCGTGAGTTTGTCATTAACGGATCGATTTTGGTGAAAGTTTTTGCGTTTGAGTGGATGTTTGCTTATATTAACAATTTATTTATTATATTATATGCTAATGTGAATATTAATATTTTTTTATTTCGGGAACGCCAACGTCTGTCCAGTCCATTAGTACTACTATAGAAAATTAAGGAAAAAAATTAATAATAATATTATGCGCATCATTTTTTTAAATAATAACATGAGCTTTAATCGAGTTAGATTTATTCGTTGGTAAATGTGGGTTATTAATTACACCTGAAAGGTAAATGTAAATAAAATAAAATAAGTAATATACAATTAAATATGCCCTTCACGGTTTTTCCATCTGTGAACGGTGGTTCGTTACCTGGTCGGAATTCCGATATTCCTCCCATCTATATGCCCGAAGATACCAGACGTGGGGAAAATATGCTTACAGAAAATTATAAACATGTCGTCCCGGTGGGATTCGAACCCACGACCCATCGATGCGCACTGCACGGTGTTCGATTCTACCGAATGCGCCAACGAGCCCGTCGAATATTTCAATAAATCTAAGTATAAGGGTGATGGAGTAATTCGGAATCAGCGCACCAAAAATCCTTTTGTCTTTGGTCAACCTGTGTCATTACATCTGACATTGTTACGCAAGAAGTTATGTGAATAGCTTCACTTATAGTGTTCATGTTATGTTATTGAAACCTCGTGCAATGTTCCTTTGCACACAGAGGAAGTGTTGCTGAAAGGAATTCAATTTGCATCAATTCTAGTTCAGAGATTACTTAATGTTATAGACGGGTAATTATAATAGGATTAATTGAATTGAAGCATTCCATTTCAGGAATGTTAATACATATGTATTGGTGGATGCCTCCTACCTAAGTCGTTTAACTAACAAAGTTAGTGTTTTAGGTTTTTTAAACTTTATCATCTGTTTTCATTTATATTCTGTGTCTGTGGCTGAGGAATCACCTAACATCAAGTGCACCTCATACTCGTCTGTCGATATCTAATATAAAAAAAGTTATATAAATAGGTGTATAAGCTTTGTTTCATCGAAATTGAATGTCGAAATGAAAGGTTAATTCGTCATGCGAAGGAAGTCGCAAGCTAGTAATTATTGTGATGCGAATACCCTTGTGAATTCCATCTGAGTATAACAAAATGACTGCTTCCATGGCTCAGTGGTAAACGTTTAGGTCCTGGATTCGATTCCCGGGGGGACAAGATTTAATAAAAAATGTTTCAATCGGGCAGGTCACAGGTGGCTGATATCTTACTTGCCTGTTAAGAAAAATGTTCAGTGAAACAGACACAGGGTCTGCCCCATGCCCCACTAGGGACTCAGGAATTAACTATATAACAATATTTAGGTACATTGTACATATGTATATACGTTTTAAAAACCTTACTCTACTGGTACAGACCTATAAAAAGGATTAGTGAAGTGATAAATATGTAGTTAAGTTAGATCGTATCTATCTTCTCCATTGATAAGTTAAAACCCTATAAACTTGTTTCGGACATCAAATATAATCTTCTCTTTGTCTGGTACATTGATAGCAATCTAATAATATTGGACAATTGAATATAGCTACCGGACAGTAGGGGATAATTAAATAAGATCCTTTTTGTGCACGATGGAAAATCGATATGTTAATAGACTTATTATAATATTTAGGGGTGTCTAGCATCATCGCTGATTAAAACTGCGAAAGAATATAAATAATTACTTCTGGCTTCGGTCTTTTCCGATTATTAGAAATTGTGGGTCTGTTTTAGGCCCGGCTGAAAAGAGTTCTTCTAGAAAGACGAGTTTTCGTGAGATTCGATCGCGGTCAAACGTTTGACTATTATGTATAATTATAATATACTAATATTATAAAGAGGAAACTTTTGTTTGTTTATTTGTTATGATTTAATTCAAAATCTACTGGACCGATTTTAAAAATTATTTCACCAATAGAAAGCTACATTATCAGCGAGTAATATTTGTATACATTTACATAGCACCCGTGAGAAGCCGGGTGGATCGCTAGTTTTGCATAAAAAGGTGTGAACAGAATAAGATTTATATGGTGTCCATGTTATATTAAACTACAAGATAATTAAGAAATAAATAAAATCTAGGTTAAGATATGGATATAAATAAAAGAAGTAGGTACATACTGTCTACATTATTTTGATGGCGCGTTTTATAGTGCGTTGTTACGCCTGCCCTGAGATGGGTCTCAGGTTAGAATCTCGACGGGTCCTACATATTAATAGCTGTCTGTAAACATATTTTTCCATTTTGGTTTTTTTAAAACGTAAGGTTTCGTTAAAACATAGTTTGACAGTAATCAGCGACTTCCAATTACCAATTTGAAAAAAAAGTATTTGTACAGTGTTTATTTAATTTAATTTTTTTTGTTTGGAATTGGGTCTTTGGTTCTCGCACCACTCACCTCTCGGATCTTCTAATTGGCTAAAATGTACACACTCATCCCCTTGTTTTTTATATACATACATACTCAATCTCATTCCGCAATCGTTAGCAAAAAAGTAACTACAGTCAGTCAAGATATTGAATTTTACAATTAGTATTTTTTGAAATTAAATAAAGGAATCAACACAATAAGAAACTTAATATAAATACAGAAATAGATCTCAAGCAATCCGCGTAGATTAGATATACATACATAATATATGTCTCCGACTTAAATCCTATCACAAAAGAATAATTTGCATAACCTAATCCTGAGCGATATACGTTTTATTCAGGGTTCAAGAATAGTAAGAGGCAAGCTGCTAAATCGAATCCGAAATGTAATTTTGCTAATGCATCCGAAGATTTTTGCGGTTATATTACGTTGGTGACAGTTTCGGATTACATGAAAAGATTTTGTACAATACGGGCGGAAAATCAGGCGGCGAGATTTGATATTCAACACCAATTCAATTATATCTATACTACTGTTTCATGTGTTTTTCATTAGTTATTTATTGTTATATATTTTGATTTTTGGTATTGTGTTGTATTCTGTATAAAAATATTTATTTCCAGGTCTTTCAATTCGAATTAGTTTATATGTATAAAATTTATTATGACTATATTGTAATTTTTTTTACTATCTTCCACTACTGTCTTCTGCCACACTGGGGACTACTGAAAATCTGCGTCAGAGCTTATGCTCTGACATATGCTGAGTACCTCCCCTTTCCGTGGCGGCACTTCTTCCTATATATATTAATTGTTAATTTATATTTTAAGTTGTATTATTTATGATGTACTTTTACTTACTTCTGTGCCGTCCCGAATAAATGTATTTCATTTCATTTCAATATTATAAAGTACCGACCGATTTTAAAAACTCTTTTACCAATAGAAAGCTACATTATCAGGGAGTACTTTTTTATGTCAGATATCGATAGACGAGCATGAGGTTCACTTGATGGTAGGTGATAGTTACAGCTTACAGAACATTATAAACATGTGGTCCCGGTGGGATTGGAAGCCATGACCTATTGGTACGTACGGCAGATGCTCTACGCGAAGGCGCCAACGAGCCCGTCTATCCGTACATTTTTAATTTTAACGGGCTTTCCGGCGTTGGGTAGAAGTTACTTTCCAATCATTGGGTGTCTGGTTTGAATCCCGTCGGGGTGACATGACTTTAATACCTATTCCGTAAACATGTTTTTGGCAACGTCTTGTCACTTCCGGCAGTAAATGTATGGGAGGAATATTGAAATAACAAACATTTCTTACAATATTTTCGCAATTAGAACAAGTCACATCAAGACGAGCCGTTCTGTGAAATTTTTATTCGCGTCTGAAAGGTGCTTCTTTAAAATGAAGGTGGAATAGTGGTGACACCGATCTAAATTTATAGATACGGCCTGAATAAAAAAGACAGTCGGAGCGTTAAGCGGCTTTTCTCAGCCTTCCAGTTAAAAATGAAACATACATATATACATCACGCCCCTTTCCCATTGGGCTAGGTAGAGATTTCTATATGCTTCGATCCTTGCATACCACTTTCGCGTCAGTTTCGAGTACTTTTGACTTTACCCTTTGAAGAACATCTTCGATCTGATCGAGGTACGTTCGCATAGGTCGACCTCTCGACTCTTCAGGACGAGCATGAGATTCCCTTGATGGTAGGTGCTACCTCAGCCACAGAACATCAGCCAATGATGGGCTATCGACCTACTTTTTACTTTGAGCATTCGGAAATCCATAGACTGAAACCGAAACGCGCAATATAAACTTCACGGTTTTTCCATCTATGAACGATGGTTCGTTACCCGGTCGGAATTTCGATATCCCTCCCACCCGCTCAATAACCGAAGTTACCAGACGTGGGAAAGACATGCTCACAGAAAATTATAAACATGTCGTCCCAGTGGGATTCGAACCCACGACCCATCGATGCGCACGGCAGGTGATCAACCGAACGCACCAACGAGCCCGTCAAAATGTTAATATAGAGTTATTATATGGTTAGTTCGATAACTTCTGGCTAAAGCTGCGCTATACATGCACTCTAGTATTATCAAAAATAATCACAAATTCAAAAATTATTAATATAACAATTTTATAACAATTTTCAAAAAAATATCACAAACTTGAGTTGGCAAATCTAGTGGCTTATATCTATGTTGACTACCAACTACTAGCAAATTGAGGCAGGTTAGATTAAAGTAGACGTCTTAAGGAGGATGCCGCAATAATTTTGTTTTTCCTTTACTACGGATTAAGAATAGAATGACAAGTTTATTGGATTATGAGAACAAATTGTGTAGGTCTTGAAAGATGAAATTACTTTTGCGTCAAAGGCTTTTAGTAGTATTGAAATAAATTGTTTTTTCAAATAACTAGTTGGGACATATAGCAGCATTTTACTCTAGATATTCGTGATCCCGCATTTATTAAGGGAATTAGAGTAACTGAATGCTATGTAGGGCCGGATTTAGAGGTGTGGAGCAGGGACTGAATACCGGTTAATTTACTATGGGAGTTATACCGGTATAATAAAGGTTTTTGTTAATATTCTTTCGTTTTTATTCATATTTACTGAAAATTGCTGTGGTAAGTTTAGTGTGTATTACTCTTTAAAACTAATATCTCATGAAATAACATGGTATCTCAGTCCGACAAGTATTTTGGTAAATAAAAATTAACCGGTTTCAGTCCCTGGTGAGGAGGCCTTGGAGCAACAAAGGATTAGAGGCCCCTGGCCCCAAATCTACAAATAAAAAAAGGTGTGTGTGTACTTATGTACACGGGTTAGAAGTTATACTTCTTTGGCGTCTGAAGAAAAATTTAAAAAACAAAGCTGCAGTAAATATCGAAGAAAAATGTTAAAATCAATCAAATTCTATTCTGTAGCCAACTTCATCATGTCGTTTTTTTGGGACATCGTGCGCGCGCAGGTCATGAATTCACTCTCATCCAAACGCGCCAAAAGAAGTATAACTTCAAAAATATTTTTTTGCAATATTTAAGAACAATATAATCATGTTTTGTACAAAGTAAAGGTAAAATAGCGAAGAAATGTCAAAGTATAAGTGGTTTAAAAATCTTTTAAAGTCCAACGAGTAAACTAGACGTGTTGGAATTCGAAATATATTTTCCGACGTCTATTGTGGAGGCCCTGTCTCCCCGGATTGAGGGGCCCTGCCCTGATGCTGCGTAGTCTTTTATTCTACCTCGCTAGAAATCCTCATCAAACTCTTTCCGTTACAAAGAGTTTTTTGGTGCAGTCTAAATGAATAAAATAATAGCCTTTATTAACAGTCTTTACACATGCATTTATTGTTAAAAATCATGCATTTGACACCATTTAAAGATCATCTTGCTTTTCAGCAAAGGCCTCCCCAAGTGTATTCCAAAGTGTTCTATTTCTGGCTTCTTGTCTAAAATGCCCATGCTATTTTTTTATGTCGTTTTCCCACCTGCATTGCTGTCTACCTTTCCTTCTTTTGTTTTGTCTGGGGCATAAACTAAAAAGGTCTCGTCACAAGTATTCATTTGTAGAGGTAATTTATATGTTCTATTGTGGAGTATTCACAAGAAATTTTACAAAGCATTCATTGAAAACAAAACATATGTATGTTAACATGAGAATAACATTACTCGGTTGTATATTGTAGAGCGATCAAACAAGAAGGCGGTACGCGTTATTAATATTTAATGAGGCGTTTCAGATCGAGTTTAAAATTATCTGCTTTTCACGAAGCTGTGGTGAATTGTGAAACGCGTTATCGCATTACAGGGGAATGAACTTTAACTTTAGATTGGTTAGAGTTTTGTATTAATTTTGTGAAACGAATATTAAATAGTAATTATCTAATTCAAATTTGAATGTGTTGTTTTAAAACGAAATTGGTATTCGTATTCGGTATTCGGGTTGCATTTAACACTTGAGGTCGCGGTGTCGATTCTTGAGAAAAAATTAAAAACAGTTGCCCAACATTGCCCAAAGCACAAGATTGACCACCTACTGATTTTTTTTTTTTTTTTTTTTTTTTTTTTTTTTTTTTTTGTGGGGAAATCATCAATGATACCCGCCACCTTGAGGGCGGTGACGGGTTATGTCGGACTCTCGCGACCGGACTCCAAGGAGTCAAATCATCGCGAGCTTACCGACTAAAACCCCACGGTGGCCGTCTTCAGCGCAAGAAGTCGGAGAGCCCCGGGATCTCCAAAGAGGAACTCTCACGGTGCCCCCACGCGCGCTCCGCCCCTCACCGGCACTTCTCATTTAAATCAACGGCCTACACTGTATATGCCGCCCTCCCTGAGTTGCTATACGAACACGCGCGGCCCCCACCACACGTACTCAGCAACACCAAGAGCAAGGGGGGACTTGGTCACAACTGGACCTGACCGCCCCTGCGGCGCACTCTGCGACGGGCGGGATTCTGCCGCTCCCTGTCGCGCTCGGCGCTTTCCTTCTGCGACATTACAACATCACAGAATGAAAGCACCGCTCTCCACGCACTCTCACTTCCAACCATGTTTTGCAACAAGCTTGGAAGAGAGAGGTCGCCTCCGACAATAGCACGAAGTGCGCCGCGTTCGTGGCTGGGCATACCTCCAGTGTGTGCTCAGCTGAGTCCTCCGGGCTGTCGCAGTGGTGACAGGATGCACTTGGCTCCCTCCCGATTCGACACAAATATCTTGCGAAGCAACCATGCCCCGTCAAGATCTGCGTCAGGCGGAAAGACAAAAAGCCGTGACGCCTCTCCATCCACTGATCAAAGATTGGCAAAACGGCACGAATGGTTCTAAGTCCCGATTCGGTGTTTGCCAACCTCCTGGCCCATTCGTCAAAAGCTTCATTACGAAGGCGGGTCTTACTTATCTCCATCTCGATGGGAGCTAACCGGAAGCCCCGGTTCCTGCGCACCTCTTCTCGCCAATGGAATAGGGACGAGAGGGCTCTTGCGTCAAGGTCCCAGGGTAAAGTCCTGGCTAGTACACACGCTGCATCATACGAGACGGTGCGGTATGCCCGAGCGACTCTGACTGCCATCATTCTCTGCGACCTACGCAAGAGAATGATATTTCGGCTTGTCAGAGAGTCAGCCCAAACAGGTGCCCCGTAGAGGGCCATCGACCGCACGATGCCTACGTAGAGCAGCCGACACGAGATGTTCGGCCCTTTTAAATTTGGCAATAGCCCGCCTAGAGCCGCTGCGACCCGCAACAGCTTTGGCGACAAGCGCTTGAAGTGGGCATGAAAGCTCCATTTGCCATCAAGCTCGAGTCCGAGATATTTCATCGTCGGCTGAACAGCAATTGCAGCTCCCGAAACGACAAGACTGGAACCCGCCGGAGGTGCTTTACGGGGCCCGTGAAAACACAGAGCCTCGGACTTGTTAAGAGCAACCTCCAGCCCCAACCACCTACTGATACGAGTACACTAGTTAAGAACGTCGGTCAGATACGATTTCCTGAAATATATATAGCAATATCTACATTCAGCGCCTAGAATCAATACGAAGATCATGTCTAATCCTGAATCGCGCTATAATATTATATTTTGGAATTGACGGTACAAGATGTGCTCACTCGGATATGGATTTTACGAGTATAATAAAGAGATTCAACATATTGAATGTGTAGTGAAATATTAACAATGGTATAAAATTGGTCTAAATATCAAGTATATTACAGAGGCGAGATCCAAGATACAATATAAGGCTTTCTTGAAATAAAATCAGTCGTCTGGGATAAGCCTTTCCATTGTCATATTCCAGTGAGTAACTGGCCAGGTAGTGCCGAGCGAAAGAATAAGAAAATTGAATTTAAAAGCAAGTTTGTTATATGGCTTATGCTTTTTTCATAAATAAGTAGGATTTAAAAAGACTTTTGAAATCTTCACTCGAGATTTTTTTATCAAGCTTTATGTTCTTCGGGTTACTACGAAGTGAATAAGTAAATTTTAGTATAAAGAAATGTTTTAGTTATTTTAAGTTTTTGTTTTTTAACTGCACTTAGCTTTCCACCGAAGATAATTAATCTACGCCGTATATTTTACTAAACTAATTTATGAAGACAACAACATGTTATTACCAAAATCGTGTTAATTCATAAAATTGAATTAAAACTTTATGAAAATGACTAGCCACCCACCCCGGCTTCGCACGGGTCTAGATTTTATAATAAACAATCGTCTCTGCTAAAATATTTTTTTTCCCTCCGAAAAAATATATATTTTTTTAAAAATCCTATGTTATTTCTAATACCTCTAAGTATATGTGTACAAAGTTTCATGACAATCAGTTGAGTAGATTTAGCGTGCTTTATAGCAGTTATTATATTAATATAGTAGGGATATTTCTGTATAAATAAAGTATAAGTTATATTTTCTAACATAAGACAGTTAGTTCCTAACAATCACCACATATTATAAAGCAAAGTCCTCCGCCGCATCTGTCTTTATGTCTGTTCGCGATAAACTCAAACAAACAAAACATATCGAATGCGACCCTACGACAGACAAAACATGAAGAGGCATAATATGCTCTACTACCCGTGTGAAGCCGGGGCGCTAGTTAGATATAAATAGAAGCGCGTATCATATGCATATGTTCTTTAGGTACATTAAAAATACGACATTGTCATCGTCTCCAGCGTTGCAAACAAGATGCTATGTATTAAGCGAGACAATCAATTATTTGTCGATAATAATTGAAGGAATAAATTTCCTCTCTGAGTTGGTAGTGAGATCAAACAACGGGTATGCAAATAACGCTCGTGCAGACGTCTGTCCTTTGATTACAAAGACCCTTCTATTTTATATACCTGGGTACCTACGCAGTAAAAGGGAATTATCTAATGCAAATATTCAGGACTATGCCGTATGCGTATGTTTTATTATCAGAGACAATCTTCTTTTTTTATGTTAGATATCGACAGACGAGCATGAGGTTCACTTGATGGTAGGTGATACGTCAGCCATAGAACATCAGTCAATGATGCGCTGTCACCTACTTTTTACTTCGAGCATTCGGAAATGAATGAACTTATTTACTTAGACTTAAACCGATACGCGCAATATGCACTACACGGTTTTTGCATAGACTATGAACGGTGATTCGTTACCCGGTCGGAATTTCGATATTTCTCCCACACGATTAATGACAAAATGTCATTAACCGTGGGGTTCGAACTCACGACCTATCGATGTTTTACGAGCTTGTCTTCTTCTTTTGACAAAATGGCCGAGGTTAACTCATAACTAATCAATTCTTCCATTTTGTACAGATAATGTATCTTGCTATTAGTTTGTGTATTAGATATTGATATTCTCTCGTCAAGCTCGTCAAGAACATGAAAATTCCTCTCCAAGAAGTTAAGCCAGATAAACATCCGCGATTTAATAAAAAAAGTATTGTCAGAAATATAAGTTGGAAGTTCCGACACCCACATATGAAGACGTGGGAAAATGCTAGTAATAAATACTTTAATTGCCTTTATGCCTTTTCAAATGTGCTTTCCTTCTGCTTTTTCCTTTGAGCCGTCATCTCAGTATCACACCATTTATATGTATATATAACTTATCTTTCTCTACATTCATTCTACTTGAGTAGAGACGCGTTTTTCATCCATCTTCATCACATGCTTTGATGTATTTCTGATATAAAAGCAAGTTTGAATGTGGTGAGTACCTCAGTTACAAGTTTTTCTAGTTTTTTTTCTTCTTACAGAGTTTTTTCTTAAATCGAACATTCGAAAATCCCTAGGCAGATTTAAATAGATTTTCAACTTATACCTGTTTGATGGCTTGTCACTCGTATACTTCACTAATTCAAAGAAATAGATATCAGAAAATTGATTTAAGTTTCGTATAATGTATGCCTTTAGCACTGGATATACTGGGTTCAAATCCCGAGGAAACAAGAAAAAAAAATGGCTGATCACCGTCACATTTTCGTTAGCATGAAAAAAATCAGTGAAACAGATACAGAAATGGGTCTGCTTCATACCCCTCTAGGGGACTAGGGAGTTCACTTAATATTATGTTAGACCCGTTGGTAGTAGAACCGGCGTTCCAATTTAGTAACATTTTGATATGTCCCACTATTAACATTCTTCATATGAAAACATTTGACATAGTAACGATACTCCTTTTCCAGAGTACTTCAGTAATGAAAGGCCGACGCTGAGGCAGCTCAATCTGGCCAATCACGAGTATCGTTCCCTCGAGGCACACTTCACCTGCGGCCTGCCCCGTTTGTTTTATACCCCGCTATAAACTGGCCCGATCAACTGTTGAGAACCCTTTTAGGTTCTTGAAACTCCTTACTGCGAAGATTAGGCGTTTCCTATAAATTGGATTCGTGCGCTAAATTTTAGGTACTTCAAGAAATTCCTTAGTGTAATCATGGTATAGTAAAAAGGTTTCTTTAAAAATAAAAAGCCCAAGAGACACTGTGTTAGATTGTATAAAACTCATCAGAATTTTTTATATCGTGTAGTATAATCCTATTCAACTGTATATGATTTCGATAGATGAGCGTTCAGTTGGTGACTATACCTTCGCAACAGGACATCATGTAAAATTATTATTATATAGGTAACTAGATCACCAGGCGAATTTCTTATCGCCTATAAAAGTTGTATGAACTTATCTATATAAATAAAAAAATATATATATTTTTTCACCTTTAAAACCTTCCTTGGGCCAAAAACAATTTTTACATAATATTTAAGATAAATCGTCTGAACTAGGTTAGGTCAAATAGTAAAATACTATCGCATATTTTATTTTTATAGTTAACATACATTAACATATTATGTGACATATTTTATATAATATGTCAATGCCCTTGACCAAAGTTCAATGATATTTCATGTGGTTGTGAGAGTTGTCGCTAGTTTTCATATAAATGATTTCTTTTCTTACGTGAGTGTGATCCAGACGCAAATTGATTGCCTTTGTGATATGTGGGCGTATTCATGAGGCCGTTAGCGCTATGAATATAAATTTGATTTAAAAACTTTTACATCTACCACGATACCTGTGGGCTACGATACTGTCGCTAAGGGCTTAATCAAATGTTTCCTGATTATTATTTATTTAGTGAGGTGAGCTACGCCGTAGCCAGATTGCTACGGCGTAGCACTTAAACTGATTATAATTTTTCTTTATAATGTGATCAGTCTTCTGTTAAATACTACATAGCGATGTATGGAAACATTTTTACCCTGGGGACGGCTGATACTTTTTTCTCGGAAAAATATATCCCAATTTTTCATTCTTGTCTTGGCTTACCCTTTGTTGGCTTGGGTGGTTTATTCAACTTATTTTTATAGATTTCACAGGTTTTCCTGTAAAGTAGGCGGAAAGTTAAAATTTTCACAAGGTTTGCCGTTCCAAAAAACCCATAAGATGCTATGAAATTTCGAAATTTCATACAGTCACCACTTTCACTATTTTTAGTATTTTGGTAGATTAGGCATTGAAAAAATAAATATTATAAACGGAAATCAGCTTGTTAAGACTCCTCCCCACAAGACTTATATTAAAAAATAAAATCAATTGACAGATTTCTATGAAATAATTGATTGATCGAAATACCTACTACCTCAGTACTAGTTAATTCGCGTTATTTCGCTTGCTCTTATGAGAGAATTACGCTCTAAAAGCGGCTGAGTGCGAGAATGTGCGCGATATGACTTCAGCGTCAGAGTGTTGGTTCTATCTGTATGCATAGCAGCGCCGCGGTGGTTGTGATGAGACCTACTGTTACCCTAGAGACACCGTGCCCATAAGCCCTGTGCTTCCATGTAAATCTATGTTCTTTGGTAACAGTGAGGTTTTTAGTGGTATTTAAATGATATTTTGAACTCATTTTTACAGTTTGTTTTCAAGTTATAATCCAGAAGTCATGTTTTTTCTTTTAAATTTCATCAATAACGTTCTTAGATTATTTATAAAAACATTTCTGTATTAGTTTTAACTTTTAACTGAATGAAAGGTACCTTTAATACCTCATTGCTGTTGCATTCTCTTGAAATATCACATATACATATATTTCATGAGAATATGATTCATTTGGAATCAATCATGATACTGTCAGATTCTATGCATATTGTATTTACGTTAGACTGATAGGAAGTAACATATAAAATAACTAGTAACACACCCCAGCTTCGCACGGGTGAAATGTAGATGAAGGAATTACATATACAAAAAATATGTTACTCGCTGATAATGTAGCTTTCTATTGGTGAATTTTTTTTTAAATCGGTCCAGTAATTTTTGAGTTAACAACAAGTGTAACAAACATATCTTATCTCTTTAGAATATTAGTACAGATACAATCTGTAGTTTGAAGTCAATCTGGCTTTACGTAAAATGGTATACTTATATTTACAAGTGGTTTGTTGGTTCGCAAAAAATTGCTCGCCAATTTTTCGCTTTGCTGGATCCATTTTCGCTTGGTAACCTTAACTAAGTTCAGTATCAAAACTGTTTTCAAAGATATTTTTTCCGGATTGAGAGCGAATAAAAACATTTCCAATAAAACAGTTTTGCTTTGCTAAGCGCTGCGGAAAAGTGCATTTACCAGTTAATTTTGAATTTAAACTCTGTCACATTGTAATAAAGTCTAATTTCCACTAATTTGCGGTTCTGATGTTTGTGTCGCGTAATTACAGGTTTGTCGGTCAAGCAATTTACTTAATGTAGTCGTAAATTTCTATTAATGGAGCGAGAAAACGCGAGAAATGTGTTTTAGAACGCAAGAATGGTGTAAAATGTTCATAAACTTAAAAAGTTCAACCCCTTACTTCAACATCTTGACGCCTTATATTGTTTAACTCTTTCGTGACAGCAGTCCGTTTCACTGAATTTATTTCACTGAACGGCGCCCCCGTACCACGAAGTGCGCACATTAGATAGATAGATAGATAGAACATTTATTTTGTAAAACACCACTTAAAGTTATTACAATAAAAGGACTTAATACTACAACTAATAAACATTATTATGCAAATAAGTAATGAAAAAACTATTTAATATAAATAGAGTGGTGCCATCATTACGTATACATGTCAAAATCAAACATTGAAGAGGTCATTAGCGCGTTCGGTAGAACACCTGCCGTGCGCATCGATGGGTCGTGAGTTCGAATCTGGTAAATCTGTCGAACCAGGGCAGCAGCCTTTTTGCAGAATGCTTTTTAATAATAATAGATGGTAGCCCATGGAATATTATGGCGCTTGTAATAAAAGTAAGGTAATTTAGTAAGTGTTGACCATTCTAATTACAATATATATTATAATATGTATGAATATTACCCAAAATATCAATTAAATATTATTACCATAATACAATTTTAATTTAATAAATATTTAAATTTATCGTATCTTCGTCCCGTTAATATGTATTACCATTTAAATTAATATTTTAAGTATTTTAACTTCACAAAGATTGCTCAAAGTGATTTTAAAGCAAAATGGATTTTAATTATATCGATACGATTAAAAAGTTAAAATTAAATCGACCAACCATCATTTTAGACCTTGAGTATTTATGGATTTGTATAATTACAACTAGAAATATTTTTATATTTATATTCGGTAGAACACCTGCCGTGCGCATCGATGGGTCGTGGGTTCGAATCCCACCGGGACGACATGTTTATAATATTCTGTAAGCATGTCTTCCCTACGTCTAGTAAATTCGGGCATTGAACGGGTGGGAGGAATATCGAAATTCTGACCGGGTAACGCCGTTCCTAGATGAAAAAACTGTGAAGTGCATATTGCTCGTATCGGTTTCAGTCTATGGATTTCCGAATGCTCGAAGTAAAAAGTAGGTCGACAGCGCATCATTGACTGATGTTCTGTAACTGACGTATCACCTACCATCAAGTGAACCTCATGCTCGTCTGTCGATCTCTAACTTAAAAAAATTAAAAACATTTTTTTTTGTTTTCTCCGAATTCGAACCCGGGACATTCCAAGATACCACCACGATAGCGGAGAAAAAATTACAAGCCAAGGAAAAATCGTGGGTAAAATAAAATACATTTTAACTTTTAAGCTGAAAGTCAGCGGCATTCAAAGTTGGTAACTTTCCTTCTTAATACATCCATTGAGCTATACCAAATTACTTAGGCCCCGCCCGATCAGAGTTCGGGATATTTTTTTCGGCTATCGAGAAACTTTTCAGTCATTATATTGGAGGGTAGTTTGCTGGCTGTAGGGCTACCACTAACATAATTTATTTTATTATTATTATTTTATTTTATACTATTCACACGGGTGCAATGTAGATGTACTATACACAAAACATAGCCTATGTTACTCGCTGATAATGTAACATATTTAGCTTTCTATTGGTGAAAGAATTTTCAAAATCGGTCCAGTAGTTTTTGAGTTTATTCATAACATACAAAAATTCAAAAATAGAAAAATACAAATCTTTCCCCTTTATAATATTAGTATAGATAGTATAGACTAGCAACACGCCCCGGCTTCACACGGGTACTATACACAAAAAATAAAGCCTATGGCTCTCGCTGATAATGTAGCTTTCTGTTGGTGAAATAACTTTTAAAATAGGTCCAGTAGTTTTTGAGTTTATTAGTTACAATAATACAGTTTTAAATAAAATACTGTATACCGGATTAAAACGCGATTTATTATTTATATTGTTTAAATTATTTATCCCGACGTTTCGGATGCTTTACAGTAACCGTGGTCGCGGGGAGACAGAAAGATGACAGTTGTCCTGATATTTGAAATGTCACCAAGTTGCCATATTTAATTCAATTAAATTAAAAAATAATCTATTAATTTAGGTAACACAATGTACATCTATGAACGTCAATAAAAAATAATACATATTAAATGCTTCTAATTTTACATTTACTACCAGTTCACAAATCAAGGGCGTAGAGCGGACGCGAAGAACTGGCAAGAAACTCGCCGCCACTCTTTTTAACTTGGCGATTAATATATATTATATATTACATATATTATGAATTGTAAAGTTACTTTCTTCTTCTAGTTTCTCTCCCGTTAGAAGTTAGACATCATCATGACAATTTTCATTTTGGATACTACAGTGCGAAATAGGGACGTTGTGTTCATCTGGCATCAGTCTCTTAGACCACGACAAAATTTTGTCGACCGTATTCTAGTGTTTTAATTGATTATCTCTTTATGTCTTCCGGGTTCTAACATAACAATTACAAGTCTAATGTCAAAAGGAGAGATGTTTTTCGATCGAGATATCTCGTCTTTCCAAGTTGTCGATGTCAAGATATACATAAAATATCTCGATATCTTATATCTTAGCTTGTCTTCATTCGTCCGCGAGATTTCTCTGGATGTTCATACTATTTATGACCATTATCAAATTGGTCAATAATGTGTAACCGATGACCAATGGATTTTTATTATTTTGACAGCCCTATATAGGTTGGAAAGTACAGTCGAGAGGTTGAACTTAATCGGTTGAAATTGCTCTTCTTGTGTACGCGATGGAATTATTAGGATAATGAGCTGAAAATATCGATTTATAGATAATAAATGTTGCTTTATTATTAAGCATCGGCTCATAAATAAACTAAGGCGCTATTACTATATAACTTGTTGATTAATTGTCTATTAGGAAATATTAAATACTTACTTTTTTTAATGTGTTGACACACCTCCGACGCTGGGCGGTTCATAGGTGCGGGGAGTGTGGAGTTTCGACGCGTCTGCTCCGAGGTCGTTTAATCTTCCCCGGAGACATGATCAGTTTCGGTTACCCACTAAAAACACCACGACCCACTTACCACCTTTACGGGATCCCTGGGTTCGCAGAGCATATCTCCAGGGGTATTAAATACTTCCTAGATTGATTTATTAAAAACTGAAATGTTTTGTGATGTTAAATTATTACTAGAGATAGTATTATCAGTTAACTATTGAAATATCTTTATTTTTATACTAGCAACGCGCCCCGGCTTCACACGGGTGCAATATAGATGTACTATACACAAAAAATATTCTTTGTTATTCTGATAATGTTGAATGTTACTATTATTATTTACTATATCTTAGTTATTCTATTGGTGAAAGAATGTTTAAAATCGGTCTAGTAGTTTTTGAGTTTATTCATAACATACAAAAATACAAATCTTCCCTCTTTATAATATTAGTAAATTTATAATTCATAAGTCCTCAATCATTGTTTCAAATAAAACTCATAGCCATCGTGATCATATACTATATTTAAAAAAAAATAGATCTATTGGCATCTAACGATTTTTGGAATAAGAATCAAAAAAGTTTCTTTAGTAATATTATAAACTTTTTCTAATTTTAAATTTAAAAATAGAACTCTAAATAGAAAAATAGAATAATATAGAGAGGATTTATAAGAAGCGAGTCTGTTTCGAAGTGTTGTATGTGACATGTACCGCCGTCAGATAAAGCCGTGGCTATATGGAAGCAGACGGCGACTTTTGTATAAGTTTGAATGCTGAATGTTTTTATTAAATGTTTTATTCATTTTTTATTTTATCTCACACTCATACTGGCCGTTTGGAAGAATCTTTTGTTAATTTAATTAAAAGTAATACCGCAATCAACGTAGAGTGGCTCGAATCGTCGACAATTAGTCTCTCTCCGAATGGCTTGACCCCTTGGCATTGCGTAGAGATGTTGGATCACTCTGCATCTTGTATCGCATATATCATGGGGAGTGTTCCGAGGATTTCTGCTGAATTTAAACATCGAACATCGTGTCAAATCTTGAAATTCCACCCTCACCACCTCGATGTCTGGCGATCCATAACTGCGTGCTTCCTAGGGCTCTTGCCTTTTCTTTGACTTGGTAACCTTCAAGAAACGAGCCTTAAAGGCCGGAAAACGCATCCTCAAGACCTCGGGTGTTGCGGATGTCCATGGGCGGCGGTAGTCACTTATGACACGCATGTCCGTTTGTCTCCTCTAATATTAAAAAAAGTGCCACACCCCGCGTCGCTACTCGCTTTAAGACAGGTAGCAGTCTCTGTATGTTTTCAGTTTAAACAAATAGTTGAGTTCACAAAAACGAGAGCATTTCTTTGTGTAGCTGTACCTTTTTATTTTACTTTTAAAATCCCGCCTCTCTGTTACTAATACGGATGCATTTCACACGTTTAACGTTTTTCGAGCTCAGCTCAGCTTTACAAGAGTATAGAGGTTCCGCCATAGTTGAATTCTGACTCTACTTTAAATTAAATAACTTAAAAACGGTTGTCAATATAAGTTTACAATCGTTTATCGTTTTTAACCGACTTTAAAAAAGGAGGAGGTTCACAATTCGTCTGTATGTTTTTTTTTTTTTGGTATGTTTGTTACGCGGTAACTCCGCATATTATCGATGGATTTGGATGATTATTTTTTTGTTTGCGAGGGCATATCCTCTTTCACGGTGTTGTCTCATTTGAGTAGCACGTTTAGTGGTAGGTCTACTAAATTATTATGTAAGGATTAATTAACTTAAAAAATACACTTCCTACAAAAATTTAAAAATAAAATTATTTTTAAACAAAAACCGACTTCAAAAGTACAACTACATATAGTATGTAACCAACCGATGCCGTCACGTACCGTTCGAAAATTTGTTGCAAAAGCAGGATTAAACAGTCCTTCTTGGCTGGCACCGACTCCAAAAATAACTGTTAATAAATAATGCTTTGAAGTAATTAAAATATAATTTTTTACTTTTTAGTTTAATTGTGTACATACTATATGTAGTCGTAGTTTTGAGGTCGGTTTTTGTTTTTTGTTTAAAAATAAGTTTACCTTTCTATAGTATGGGGAATTTTTTGCTCCGTTGAGCCCGTTGCGTTGAAGATGTTAATCTTTATCTAACGATAGAATTACCTTATCACTCGAGCTCGTTACCGTGATGGGCAATGCTTTGCGCTTCAGTGGGTCGTGGGTTTGATTCTTTGCCAATATAATATTGTTTAAATAAAATACTGTATACCGGATTAAAACGCGATTTATTGTTTAAATTATTATTTATCCCGACGTTTCGGATGCTTTTCAGCAACCGTGGTCGCGGGAGACTGAAAGATGACCATCATCGCGTTTTAATCCGGTATACAGTATTTTATTTAAATGTGTGATACTCGCGTTAATAAAATTCAAATTCAAATTCAAAAATCATTTATTCATTTAGGTAACACAATGTACACTTATGAACGTCAATAAAAATACATATTAAATGCTTCTAGTTTTACATTTACTGCCAGTTCTCAAATCAAGGGCGTAGAGCGGACGAGAAGAACTGGCAAGAAACTCGCCGCCACTCTTTTTTAATCGCCAAGTTTTTGTTTTACAAATGTTTTGTAAGGAGCTGCAACCATTACACCATGTTCCACATGACATCTTTAAGTAATTAACTATAATAATCGAAAAATATATATATAAACGAAAAAATAAAAATAAATATAAACAAAGATTTGTCCTCTATCAGCAGAATGTATGGTGAAATAGGAGCACTCACTTACATTCTCGTGGGAACAACACGCAAATACATAGACGAAATAACTAATATCACCGCATACACGAATTCAAGTTCGACCAGTCACCACAAGTAGCACCCGTTCACGAGTATGACGCATGGCCAGCCATCGACCCCCTCGCCATATTTTAGGGAGAGAGACAACCCGACGCATGGACGCCGCCACAAAATAATATTGTATAGACAATAACATGTTTTTTACGTCTTATTTCGAGTATTAAAGGTGTGAATAGAATACCCTTCCAATCAAAGAGAATTATTAAGATTTACGATAGTCTGAATATAGTAAGTAAATCTACAGAAAATATACAATTCACAGAGTCAATGATGAGTATAAGCATACTTTTCATATCATGCTGTCTTATTTCTTAATCCCTTATATCTATGATTGTTGTCATATTTTGTCATGTATACGGATTAATCTGCCATCCTTATAATCTTTTTATAGTTAATTATTTTTAAGTCTAATAATAATTCTCGTGTGAGATCAATCTTAGCAAAAATGCCAATTATTTATGGCACCAAGAATGTTCAAACAAATTTTCTCATTTCAGAAACATTTTTGAATTTCGGCACAAGTAATTAAAAATTAAAGCAATTAAATTCATCCCTCACGTATTCCGTTATTTGATAAAGTTCATAATTACTGCGAATTAAGCAACATTGTGGAACATTGTGGTTTCAACGCAACAACACTCGTGTTACGGCTCGCTATGAATTAGTTATGAGGTATTTTATCTGTCTCTTATTCATGACATTTCACAAATAGATGGAAACACAGAGCCATCGTAACATACTCAGTAATGTTTGTGTTATTTTTCTATACGAATATTAAATATAAAGAGGAAAGATTTGTTTATTTGTTTGTTACGATTTAACTCAAAAACTACTTGATCGATTTTAAAAAATTCTTTCACCAATGGAAAGCTACATTATCAGCGAGTAACATAAGCTATTTTTGTGTATAATAGTACATGTACATTCCATCCGTGCGAATCCGGAGCATGTTACTATATTTTATATATCACTCTTTTCGTTATTGGTACACAAGTGCAGGTGGTTTTTGTAAATAAATAGTTAAGTATAATTATTATTATCCAAAGAAATTACACAGCCGGTATGCGTTGTAATGCCATGCTATTTAATGAGTTCTTTTTATTTTTTTTGGCCTAGGCCATTCACGGGCATGTGGATTATGCAGTACAACTCACCAAAGTTTCATTTTAATCGGATGATTAAAATGAAACTTTGGTGGTTTAGGAGTACATAGACGACAAACATACTTACATTAATTTTTGTTTATATAAATGAAAATGATTTAAATGAATAGGTTATTCATATACAAATATCTCGTTGTTGGGATATAAGTCGACAATCCTCATATTTAAGTAGATATCCCGCTCTTCCGTAGAACATTTCCTAGAAGTTCTACATTGTCTTATATTAAAAACTTAAATAATACAAAAGTGAGTTTGTTTCTGTGTTTGTAAGTAATTAGATCAAACAAATCCCGTTTCTTTGTAATTTAATTAGTTAATCAGTTAGAAAAAAATATTATTAAGACCTTTATTTAAATATTTAACCAGAAGTCGAATGTGAGAGATAACAGGTTAGTATATACACTGTTGTTTATTAGCTGAGGTACCATCAAGTGTGCCTCACTTGCCTCGCTTGTTTGTCAAAACTTCTTATACTCAAAATGGCAAGCGTTCATTACCTCAATCGCGGCGTCAAAAATTATAAAATATCTTTGTATCCACAAACACATACCGAGCTAAGTCAATTACCTACTATCTGTAGATAGCTAAAGATACTATTAGCAATTTTCATCAAAATTTTTTTTATATATTCTGTTGCCACCCTTTCAAGTATTAATATTTTAAATTTAATGATTAATCGAATTTACTGTTTTATTAGATGTGAGATATATCTTTCACGAACAAGACAATTTTAATCTTGTAAAGGAAGTCTCAAAGTTAGGATTGAAACTATCTTCGCGTGTAGATTTCACGCTTAGTAAACCTTGATATGCGATGTTCATTTACAGCCCTACATTTGAATTCTGGTTTTATTTGATGCTCAACTTTATTTTGAAACTGTTTTTGTCTTTATATGTTTTGCATCGCAGTCTATGTTAAATGTAAATGATGACGTCATGCTTCCACTGACCACTGACTGGCCAGCCCTAAGACCCTAAGCCATAAGCCCTACTTAGCGCGCACAGAAACTTTGATAGCGCGATTCAGGATTAGATGTCTTTGTATTGATTCTTGTAGCGGATCATAGATGTCGCTACAGACTGTTCCTAGGTAAATTATCGTAAACAAGAAGTAATATTAATGATGCTTTGGGCCCCTAAATTTTTTTATTTTTTTTAATGTCAGCTATCGACAGACGAGCATGAGGTTTACTTGATGGTAGGTGATACCTCAGCCACAGAGTCAATGATGCGCTGTCGATCTAATTTTTTACTTCGAGCATTAGGAAATCCATAGACTGAAACCGAAACGCGCAATATGCACTTCACGGTTTTTCCATCTATGAACGGTGGTTCGTTACCCGGTCGGAATTTAGAAATTCCTATTCCATTATTTTTTCCATATTCCACCCGATTAATGCCCAAAGTTACCACACATGGGGAAAACATGTTTACAGAAAATTATGGTCATGTGGTCCCGGTGCGATTCGAACCCACGACCCATCGATGCGCACGGCAGATGTTCTACCGAACGCGCCAACGAGCCCGTCATAATCAAGTTCGAATTGAAATGAATAGGATTCGGTTCTGGCACTCGTCGGCTGCAGCCGAGGCACCGCTCGCTTCGCTGTTGTTTCACTTACTAATAACATCTTCAAACTTTTATTTCTCGATATACCTATTCTTATTATTTGACAATTAAAATTTACAAACAAGCGGTTCTCAATTAACTAACTAGTCTAGGAATGACAAGAACAGTGGGCAGAGGAAGGCGTGATGGGGTTTAATTCCCTCAGAGGTTATATGAAGCTTGAATAAACCCAGCGCTGAGATGTATGGCATCGGAAATTGGACACGGTCAGATGTAGGGTGACAACACTTAATATAATAGGTATTAGGATGATACTTTTATTGTTCACATATTTCCCTCTTCTTTATACTATGTAGAAATAACATTCAATGAATGGCCATTAACTAATCAGACTTGTGACGACCAATATAGATATAATTGCAATAGGAAGTAGTCAAAGACAGCGCCAGTAGCGACCAGAAATATTACTCTTATAGCGTCTCTAACATATACATACGTTGCGTTTCGATGTATCACGGGTTCGAATCCCGAAGCCACGGCATATTTATAATTTTCTGTAAATGTGTTTTCCCTTCGTTTGGTCACTTCAAGCATTAAACCGGTGAGAGAAAAATCAAAATTCTGACCGGTGTTGTGAACCATCGTTAGTAGATGAAAAATGCATGAAGTGCATATGGCGCGTTTCGGCTTCTATAGATTTCCGAATTCTCAAAGTAAAAGGTAGGTCCACAGCGCATCATTGACTGATGTTATGTGGCTAAGGTATCACTAATCATCAAGTGAACCCCATACTCGTCTGTCTATATAAAAAAAAGAATTACAATATGTTCTATTTAATTTTTATAGCTTCAACGGCACTTGTTATGAGCTGTTTATTTTTTTGGATTGTAAATGTTCCACAGAATACAGAATGTGTGGTGATTATAATTCGTAATATCGTCCAACATAGAATGCATACATAACAAGATTGAAGAAATACAGACAGCGTAGAGACAATATTTTATGTGGTGTTTGTTGTCATAGTATTATTATGAGTTGGAAATGGAAGTTAGTTGTCTCTTATTATTCATATGCAGTTAATGTGCGTATAAGTGGAAGTGCTTGTATGTATTGTTGTAGAATTTCTAAGGGCCAATGTGAAAATACACTTTAACGTAGCTTTAGTCTCCTTTTAATTACATTTTGAACCATATTTGGGACGTTCTCAAATCAAATCAAATGTTTTTTATTTCAAATAGGCCTTTGCAGGCTCTTATGAAACGTCTAGTTGCACGGTTCCAAAAAGTGGGTCTCATTTGGGATCATTGGGATGGGATTTCCCAAAAAAAAACAAATTATTTTGCGATATGCTTTGCTTTCATGCGACAAAAATTTAGACCCGTTAACACGATGCAAGTTTCTTGCCTGTTGCATTCAATTAAATTGAATCAATAAATGACTTGCATGGTCTTAAGAAAACAACATTTTTAATGTCATGAAGGTTATGTTTCAATACTTTTCTTGGTATAAACAGCACATTATATCCACGTGTAAACAGTTGCTTGTATGTATGTATGATTGAATCTTAAGACTCCTGAGAGAACAAGCAATCGTTATACCAAATTTTATCAAAACCTGTCCAGTGGTTTGACTAGGGATTCGCAGCCTTGATATATTTCGAAATAATAAGTTACTAGTAGAGTTAGAATTCGATCAAAAATCAGTTCACTTTGGAAACATTTTAAATTGATAGAAGGATTTAATTTTGTAATTTAAATATTATTAAGTAGATAAACAGTATTTCTAAAGTATTCTAGTACTATTTATTTATTTATTTGATAATAATTAAAACGGCTGATTAGGCCAATTACATTAATTATTTCTTATAAAATACAATACAATTTAACATCATTACAATACATACAAACAATAAATTAAAAATACACTAACTAATTATCATACACATTTCAATGATATCAATGGACCACTCCTGTCTCCAAGTGTTTAAGACACTCAGAGCGCAACGTGGTCCACCCGTCAGAATAGATGTCGAGGGCTGGATTGGCGTCCAGCAGGGCATTGAGGGCGGCGAGGACACGCGGGATGGGAGACTGTGCTCTGGCCGCAGTGCGAGCCGCCGGCGCGGCAAATAGCTTATGGGCACGACCTCGTAAGTAATTATCGGGAACGAAAAGCCGACAGAGTTCATTACTTAAATTATTAGGAACATCGATTTGTCCACGGAATATTTTTAAGGCCATTGTGATTTGGTCGAGCTCTCTACGGGTTTCCAACATATTGAGACCAAGACATCCTAAAAGAAACTTTGTGGGATAACTATGTAAATGCTTTGTCATTTTGTATTGCAATTTGGTCTTAAGTGTGAACGAGGCGGCCGGGCCGCGGCGTCTAAAAGCTCATTTTTCTAACAGCCATTTTGTCGCAATAAATTGTTCACGTTTTGACACGAAAAAACCCGCGTTTCGTCATTTATTAGGTTTTCACAGACACATTTATTTTCGTCTTGGTAACGAAATTATTTATAAAGACGGGAATCAGTTTTCAGGCCTCGTTCTTACAAAAAATGTTCTCTTTAATTAAAGACGCCTAGAGGTATAAAACGGGGAATAATATAATTTTTTTTTTCGATCTTACGGACCAAAGAATGCTGATAATAGAATAGCCTTTTGACGGGCTCGTTGGCGCGTTCGGAACACCTGTCGTGCGCATCGATGGGTCGTGGGTTCGAATCCCATCGGGACGACATGCTTATAATTTTCTGTAAGCATGTCTTCCCCACGTCTGGCAACTTCGGGCATTGAATGGGTGGGAGGAATATAGAAATTCCGACCGGGTAACGAACCACTGTTCATATATGGAAAAACCGTGAAGTGCATATTGCGCTTTTCGGTTTCAGTCTATGGATTTCCTAAATTCAAATTCAAATTCAAAAATCATTTATTCATTTAGGTAACACAATGTACACTTATGAACGTCAATAAAAATACATATTAAATGCTTCTAGTTTTACATTTACTGCCAGTTCTCAAATCAAGGGCGTAGAGCGGACGAGAAGAACTGGCAAGAAACTCGCCGCCACTCTTTTTTAATCGCCAAGTTTTTGTTTTACAAATGTTTTGTAAGGAGCTGCAACCATTACACCATGTTCCACATGACATCTTTAAGTAATTAACTATAATAATCGAAAAATATATATGTAAACGAAAAAATTAAAATAAATAAAAACAAAGATTTGTCCTCTATCAGCAGAATGTGTGGTGAAATAGGAGCACTCACTTACATTCTCGTGGGAACAACACGCAAATACATAGACGAAATAACTAATATCACCGCATACACGAATTCAAGTTCGACCAGTCACCACAAGTAGCACCCGTTCACGAACTAGTGCTCGTACTAATGCTCGAAGTAAAAAATTAGGTAGTCGTAGTTACCAGATGTGGGGAAGACATATTTATAAAAAATTATAAACATGTCGTCCCTGTGGGATTCGAACCCATCGCTGCGCACGGCAGTTCTACCGAACGCGCCAACGAGCCCGTCAAATATTCATTTTGTATCACAAATTGTCTGTGAGCCTCTAGTGATTCAGATATCCTAATCCCTTATTCTCATTGTATGACACCTACCCTAATTAGTTATTAAAGACGTTATATTATGAAATAATATTAATAGGCGTGTCAAAAACGGATACCTCTTAAAATAATTCTTGGATAATGGAATAAGCCGAAAATATTTTGTTCCAAGTTAATTAAAGTGCTTTTCCATTCTGTACTGAATGGATGGAATGGATTTTTGTTACCTTAATTAATACTAATTAATATAAGCAAGTTATCTTTCAGACTACTGAACCTTTGGTTTATTTTTTTTAATGGGTTCATCTACGAATAATTTATTTGCTAGTGTGCAACTAAACGCTCATTAAGCTTACTTAACATTATATTTTCCAAGGTTTCTACTTTCTACTTGACTATACCGCGCTCTAGTTTATGATAGGTCGATAGCCATCTTTATACTTTTCTCTGTACGCCTAATGTTTGAAACTGTCTTTGAATAATTAAGTTCATTTACACAGATGACATGAATAGTCAATTTAAATAAAATACTGTATACTGGATTAAAACGCGATTTATTATTTATATTGCTTAAATTATGTATCCCGACGTTTCGGATGCTTTTCAGCAACCGTGGTCGCGGGGAGACAGAAAGATGACAGTTGTCTGATTTTTGAAATGTCACAAAGTTGCCATATTCAATTCAATTCAATTCAAAAATAATTTATTAATTTAGGTAACACAATGTACACAGTATTTTATTTAAATGTGTGATACTCGCGTTAATAAAAGACAATATTATGAATAGTCAAGTCTAATGAGAAGATTTATGATAATTAAATTGCAGACATAACCCTTACGTATATTTAAGGCCTTACATATTATTACGTCCAGCAGTGCCAAAAAATGATTTACGTAATACATTTTACTTACGTTGACGTATATGTTATTCAATTATTTGGACCTTAGTACGATATTGTGTCTTTAGTAAACAGTATTTAAAGTGTAATTCACTATAATTACTGTTTATAATTATTAATATGTAGAATGAATGAATGAATAATTTATAATAAATATAATGAATTCCCCTCAACACTATACTACTAAATAAACTACAGGTTGTATATTATTTGAACTATTGTATAAAGCAAGATTAAAGCCTTATTCAAAGGCTACAATAGCGAATAATTTGCTTTAGTCCAGTTTTCGTAGATAAAATATGTACTTGACCTAAAGCTTTGTCCACAGTGTAACTTTCCTAAACAAACTCTGTCACTGAACCGAAATTTTGCAACTAAGCTGAGAGAGCTTGGTGCGTGTATTTTCTATTGCATAAGCGAGCTGGTAAAGTGCTTTGCTTTATCCAAAGTATGGTACACAATGTGCTTATACCAAACTATATTATTTATCAATTATAATCTTTGATTCTTTGATCAGGGACAATAAGAGAAAATCCGAAACTATAAGATATACATGTAAACCTTAGGAACCATTAGGACTATTTTGTAAAAACAATTTTAACTTTCCCCTCATACTGCTAACAGTATGGTCTAAACCATTGCCATAAATAAAAAATTTAAACAATCGACCACAAAGATAAGTACAACTATATCACAGTTCTTTTAAATCGAATTCAAAACGGTTATAATATATACCTTCAAATACAATAATATTAGCTAGTAGAACTTAACAATCGAATTTTGAAAAATAAAATACAATGTGGTTATATTCTTTTTTTACTGTTTCACTAAACTACTTTTGTCTTATTGCTTTCTTTATTTAACTATTCCCACACTTGCCTAGATTAGCAGACTTATCATATTATGGATTTTGATTTTTATTAAAATGTGCACTTATGTACCTCGAAAATTTATCATATTTGAGCTATTGAAAAGATGTTAAAATACACTTAATAATTTATACTGAAGCCAAGCGTGCGACATGGTCTGAATTCCGATATTCCTCGATTTTAAGCGACTAGGCATACTGAAACCAAATAATTCCAAACTCAGGAATAAAATAAATTTTGCAGTTAGAATATCTGTCACAAGTATGCTAATGAAACAGTCAAAGAAAAATATTATATTATAATAGCTCCTTTTGAAGCTATTATAATATAATATTTTTCTTTGACTGTCAAAAGTACTTGAAACCGAAGTAAGAAAGAAAGAAAAGAAAAAAGTAAAATTTTTGGCTGTAAGAAAGCTTTGATGAAAGTGGTATGCAAGGATCGGAGCATATGGAATTCCGTGATCTCTGCCTACCCCAATGGGAAAGAGGCATTAAATATAATATATTATATTATTTTTAATACACTTGTCTGCAACAATCCTAACGGGCTGTTTGCAGTTGAAAGTTTTGAGTCCACTTGCGTAAAATGGCGTTGCGATATCGTATGCAATCCCCAAAGCCTCTATATGAAAGTTTATGTACCACTTTTAATATTTTAAAAGTTCACAGAAATGTATTTACAATTAGGGACGAGCGGTGACGTCAACCGGTATACTTGATACCGGTATTCCGATACCGATAGTAACTGATTCCATTTTGTAATAGTAATATGTAGTCCGCTAAATACATACGTTTTATCTTCTAGCGGCAACTGTAACTTTATTATTGTTAAGAAACAAATATAGAAGGAATATAAATATAACTTAATCAATTACCGTCTTCAGTATTTCCATCTGACTACGACCTGTTATCAATTTTGAAAAAGCCGACAGCGCATCTAAGACGTTTGAGTCACGGATGTCTATGGGGCGGTGGTGATTACTTAACCCACCTGCTTGATTGTCCACTCTGTAATAAAAAAATCGTTTTTTTACTTTTGATATTTTACTGTCCAATTGTCCAACAAGAATAAATATGAATTTATTTGAATTTAATTCTAGGAATACAGGTTTTTAATTACCATCTCTGATATTTATGGTATACTCCAGGCTGACATTGGATATGATAGTTTATTCATTGATTAAAATAAATAAAGTGGTTAATAAATACATTGTAAGCCGGTTTTCCAATTTAGTTTGTTCCGCACGTACTTATATCGTCTTTCCTGTAGTAATCCGCTTGGCTTATGGAGCTTATGAAACAGCAAAAATTCTTATATGAAATAAGATACATACATCTATAATAGGTACTACATGTGTTTTGAAAGATAATTAAGATATAATTGAGAGAATGTTTAAACTTGATTATCGTTAGTAGAACCATATTTTTTTATTGTATATCTTTCACCTTAAAATAAAGCAAGCGAAAAATAATTCAATGCTACGTGGAAAAACTAACGTGATAACAAAATCCTGCATCTCTGGGTCACGGGGAGACTTCTTTGTCTATTTTTACCTTTTAGAATTAAATGTTTATAATTTTCTGTAAGCATGTGTTCCCAAGTTTAAACGGGTGGGAATAATATCGAAATTTCGACCGGGTAACGAATCTCCGTTCACAGGTGGAAAACCGTGAAGTGTACATTGCGCGTATCTGAATCAGTGTATGGATTTCCGAATGCTCGAAGTAAAATGTAGGTCGACTGCGTAGGTATCATTCATTGATGTTCTATCGCTGGGGATTCGCCTACTATCAAGTGAAGCTCTTGCTCATCTGTCGCTATTTAACATAAAAAAACTAAGATTTGAAGTTACTGGTGCTGAACGTAACACCAACTTGGTGATATGCCCAAGTCATATATACCATCTATTTTTTAATATTATAAAGAGTATCGATTTGTTAATTTGTTAGTTACGATTTAAATCAAACTACTCGATCGATTATAATTGTTGTTGTAGTAGGTACATCTACACTGCACCCGTGCAAGGCCGAGGCGAATCACTAGTGAATACATAAAACTCCTTTGTTTCGTCTTAAACGAATCCATTTAGCATTTATAAACGTAAAAATAAATTATAAGGAGTGCATGTACGCGTCAAAATCAGCACAGTCACGCTTTGTTAGCCCCTTACGAATACAACGGATTTAGAAACGTTTTGCGAGATGAATCACTACAAATGCGCGTCTTACGAGAGTGATATATGGGAGAAATAAAACTATGTATCGTTGGTAAAACGATTCGCGTCGTTTTCGTTTTGTGTTATGTGGCAGTTTACAAACGGCTGTCAAAACGTCAAAGCTGCGATCTCTTTTTGGTACGGAATCTGAGTAAACTCTTGCAGTGTTTTGTGAATATTTGTTATAAAGCGTGTAGAATACCAGACAGTTGATTGCTAACCTTTTTGCTCTTATTACAATCCTGAAACGTTTAATTTTAGTACCAATCACATACATCGTGCCCTTCGTAGCAATAGTGCCCTTTAGTGCTAATCTACATCTAAACTATCTACCCTTATAATAATATTATAAAGAGGAAGGATTTGTATTTTTGAATTTTTATATGCCTGTTAGGAACTAGCAACGCGCCCCGACTTCACCCGTGTGCAATGTAGATAAAAATTAATGTAGCTTTCTATTGGTGATATAATTTTTAAAATCGGTTTAGTAGATCCATAGATTACCTAGATAATAACCTCACAAACTTTACTTTTTTATAAAGTTAAATATAGGTATTAGTTTAGATTTAATATTGTTATAAAGCATATGACTGAGAGTCTGTAGCTGAAAATTAGCGCGTTTTTCTCCGAGTAACATAGGCTTTCTTTGCTGTGCTTTGCGTGTATAAGCTGTGAGCTCTCCCAAAACCACACCTTACCGAATTGTAATCATAACGGGCAATAACTAGCGCATCTCAGTTTACTAGCACTGCAATAATACAGGCTAAATGTAGAGCGAATTCATACGCCTTGTCTCAGTAAATCTAACAAGCTGCTGAGTTTGCGAGCTGTGTTCAGGGAAATAGGTTTGTGTCGTTACACGGTCTGCCTATATTAATTTAAACGCTTCTCTACGCTAGAAATGGGTTAACATTTATATGTGGGTAGTTATGAAAGTTTCATTTACTATATTACTATACGTTTGTAGGAAGGAAAGCTTAGGTATCTTGGTTACGCCTCACTGAATTTGATACAAGAACCTGTTTGGCGCTGTCTAATTTCTGAAAATAATATATTGTATAGTCAACGTAATATTATAGTAATGTATAAGATTTAAAAAAAATGTTTCGGTCGGTCAGGGTACTTACTTGCTCATAAGACATAGGTCAGAATGGGTCTGCCCCATGTCCAATAATTTTTTTATAGATTTTTACCAACAGTTTCGTCTTCGGTCGTGTTTTATTAATTACGATATCCCGGGATAAAAAGTGTAGGCTGTATGAATGATAAATTAAAGAAGATTGTAGTATTTCTGTCTCGTTTCTAGCTATGTAGGGCGACGGGTCAGATGGGTGACGACTTTGGTCCAGGATTCCAATGATTTCAAATAAAATAATTTGTGATAATTCGTTATTCGTATTGCATTAACGTTGATGAAATTAACCTATTACATACATCACGCCTCTTTCCCAGTGGCGGCGTAAGACCTAAATTTTATGTGGGCATGATTCATTTTGCGAGGCCCTCTGCCAGCGCAAAAAATGGCCTTTTTTGGTGCGTTCGCGGCTTTTAAGTACCTAATGCATAAATTTTCGGGGCGAGAGGCCCCCTGGGCCGCGAGGCCGTAGGCGGTGGCCCACATCGCCCACGCCTTACGCCGCCACTGCTCTTTCCCATTGGTGTAGGCAGAGATCACGGAATTCCTATGCTCCGATCCTTACATATTACTTTCGCTTCTTCCACTTTCATCAATACTTTCGGTTTATTATTAACCCATTAGCTGCTAATTTATTTTGAGATATATTCACAAAGCTTGTGAAGCAGTATTATTATATTCAAATTATATTTTGTCTTGAAAATATTTGATATTATTGAAAAATCCTAAAAAAAAATTATTAATTCTTTTCTATTATATCACTGATCATTTTTCTTTATGTCTGTAAGTAGTTGATTAGTTTTGTGATAACTGATTTTTTAATTTAATTCCCCGTGCCTCAAACGTGGAACCTCAAGTACTTAACGTAACGCGCATTCCACTGAGGCATGACTAATGTCTGTTTTCAGCTTGGTAAAAATTTAATTCACCGTTGAATTATAAGCTATTATGATATGGTAGATATTCGCTTAAATACCTTTTCTCTTCCAGGCAGGGTTCGTTAGAGTCATTACTGTAATGGCCGTGTGTGTATAGACATTGTAAGGGTATATTTAATATTATCTGTGGCATTAGATACGCCAGCAACTGTTAACATAATATAAGTAATTTTTGTTAAATTTTTAAAAATCTGTTAAGAGCTTTATTGCGATGGGAAAAAACTGTGCCATATTTGAACTATATTTAAATATATAAATACGACATATTTTTAGTCTTTTTGAAGTGATAAAAACAAAATTGTTAAAGTAGGTATATTCATTTCGAAAAAACGAGGTCGATCGAGGAGGAGACGATCGGTAGATAGCAGGGACCTAAACCGGTTAATTTTTATTTTCCGATATAAGTGTCTGACTGTGATATTAGTTTAAAGAGTAATACAGACTTAACTGACCACAGTAATATTTTTCAGTAAATATGAATATAAACGAAAGAATATTAACAAAAACCTTTATTCTACCGGTATAACTCCCATAGTAAATTAACCGGTATTCAGTCCCTGGTAGATAGATGGGTCGATAGAACACACACATTATATTATTTATTATTATAATTTTATTATTTTTAGTAACTTTAAACTTCTTAATACCGACTTTTATGTAAAAAAATGTAAGTAACTGATCGGAAAATTTTATGTCGTTCCAAAGTCTCGATTAATTTTATGGCAGCAAATATTGGAATGCATGTGCAACATTGCTAAAATAAAAAGTGCCAGAATTGATAAAAACATGCTTTTATAAACATTTTCTTCTATTGTTCGAAACGTTTTGCAATGGAAAGATATGTATTGCACTCGTATACTGGCTGACAGGAAGTTTAAATGGGTCCTAAAGTTTTATCGATCGTTCTGTCTCGAGTCTAGACAAACAGACTAATAAAATTTAACATTCAAAGATAAGACAAACGAATATTAAATTTTGAAATGACAAATTCAAAACAAAATTTAGTCTGCTTTTAATCAATAAAATGGTGTTTAATACATAATTAAAATTATCTATACTAATTTTATAGAGAGGTAAATTTGTGAGTTTGTACGGGGTAATCTCTGGACCTAATAAACCAATTTTAAAAATTCTTTCACCAATAGAAATCTACATTATCAGCGAGTAATATAGGCTTTATTGTGTATATTACATCTACATTGTACCCGTGAGAAGCTGAGGCGTGTTGTCTATACTAATATTATAAAGAGGAAAGATTTGGATTTTTGTATGTATCGAATAAACTTATAAACTAAAACCAACAAAAGGTGTAAAAAAATTAGCCAAAAAATGTCTTTCATCGCATGTGCTGCGGAAAGTATTGACGATAGAACAAAAAAATGTTCTACAATATTAAAGAACATATCAATATCGACAAAAAACTTCGCGAGACCATACGTCTAACTATTATAGATATGTAACTATAACTACTTTTTTACATTTTAAAAATTGAAAGAAATGCCGATCAAAATCAGACCATGTTATCCATACCTCTATATTAATTATTATCTAAATAAATGATTTCGTATCCAAGACTGTTTCAATACCTGTTGATTTCCTTTTGAATTATTGAAATCGGACATTCCATTCAAAAGATATTACGAAATTAAAAATGTCAATACAAACAAAAAATTGCACCCTTGCGAAGTCGGGGCGTTTTGCTAGTATAATTATAAAGAACGACTGAAATCTATGACAAAGGCAGTGCAGGTTGGTTTTAATCACGCACTTTATATTATAGGAAAACAAAGGTTCCATATTATTTTTATACGCATGCAAATGTTTATAAAATATAAGAAGAGAATAAATAAGAAAGAGCGTTTCTGCCTAATTAATGCCTTCTTAGCAAAAAGGTAGATATACATTAGTTTTATTTTTTCTTAGTTCGGTGAACAAATACCAAAATAAATATTGTATTATGATTTGTGTAATATACTTTTCCAATACTGCCACTGCGTTTCCTTCGAATGCTTAGTAAAATTGGCCTTCACTATTGATCAATTGTCGATTGAAAATTTCTACCAATGAAAGGAGTCAAATGACTAGGTATATCAAACCATGGATTTTTCAATAATTTTATTACGTTCTGTTGCATGCTACGATATATATTCGGGATTTCAGTGGCTTCCGATTCACAACGTTTTTCTGTGTAAAATGTAAAAATATTTTTATTTGACCGTTGGTGACATAGTTTCGAATGGAAAAATAGCACTTCGTTACGAAATTCATATTTGAAAATGTTTCGGATGTGAAAAGTCATCGGCGTAAATCAAAAATCGATTACTCTCGCTAAACTGCGAACTGTAACGAAGAAATTTTATGTTTATTACACCAGCGTGTACATTAAAAAGAATGCTCCAAATTTGAGAGTTGTTAACGACAGTTACTATCGGACCTTATGAAGAAGCACGGTTTGTATCTGGTATGTAGTCATTGTCTAGCCGGTCTGTGGATTTTTGTTAGTAAGCCGGCCTAGCATGACCGCCACGAGATATGTCGCGGACGAGAGAAGACAAACTAAGATGTAAGATATCTCGATATATTATATCTCGACATCGACAATTTTGATAGAAAAGATATTTTAACCGACAAATATGTCTACTTTTGAAATAAGAAGTCGAGTTTTATGTGTAAGTGTCATGTTAGACCCGAAAGAAATAAAGGTAGACAAATTTTTTTGGTGGTTGTCATGCTAGGCCGGAAGTTCTCTAGTTTAAAACATAATGTGGCCCCGTAGTGAGAAATGGTTTGGATACAGTTCTGTGTCTGATTCACTGATCATTTTTCTTTAAAGAAAAGTGTACCGTGACCGACCGAAATATTTATTATATATCTTTGGAATTTGAACCTTGGACCTCGGGTAACTTTTTCCGAATCGATACGACTTATATTAAGAACCTTCAAGAATTGAGGATATATACTTACTCCTCCGTAAATCTCTAGTATTGTATTATATATGTGTGATCACTTATCTTCAGTTACACAGTCACTTATGACCGTTTGCCTCATCTATATATATATAAAAGAGATTCCCACCTATATATTGACTCATCACGATATCTCTGGAATCATAAGGCGTAGCGAATTGAGATATGGTAGGAATATTCCTTTCGCCGATTCAGGTCAGCTAAGAACGGATTTTACGAAATTCAACCCACAAGGGGGGTTGCGGGGGCAATTGCTAGTATTCTATAAAAACCACTGCACTGTTCATTCCGGGCTCAGTACCGTCGTCCGTCGCGAGTACACACGGACTTGGTTTCTCAACTCATTGCATGACGTGTCGATTTTAATGATAAAATCTGACCGTCCGCGCCGTTAGAGGTAGTCTTTTGTCCCACATTAACGCCAACTATCAGTAAGTGTCGTCCCGTTACCAAACCCGGCCTCCCACCAGCGGGTCTCACCGGGGGAGGTGACTTTGGTTCGACATGAGCCGGTAGTTTAGGTCGTGTCAGACGGACTCCAGCTCCCCGATGGAGCGAAAATCCCGCCGCGACATGCCTGGCCCGCGCGCCAGCCGCTCCCGCTCGCATAGCGGTCGAGCCGCTTCCGTCCCGGGTTCAGTGCGTGGTCCGACCAAACCCAAAGCCGCAAAAGTGAGTGACGTTTCAGTGTCAGTGAGTGATGAAATAGAACATTCCACCGCTGGCACCGCCTCACAGACGCTATCTACCGTCAAATGGCAGAAGCCGCCCGCGATCATTGCGTCATCCGGCGCACTCGCAGGCCCCTCCGCCGAGGTACGCGATGATTCGTCCGCGTTCGCTGCACCGATGGGCGCACACGCAGGACCCGCTGCCAACGCTGAGGTACCGCCTCCCATGGCTTCGCCAATCGGAGAGCGGCTAGGCTCCGCCCCCCTGACATATGCCCCGTTAACTCAGACTCCGCCCACAACTGCCGCGTTCTATGATTCGCGGGAGTTGATGGACGTCCTCCTGCAGTCGTCCAATCAGGACTCAGACGAGGACCTTCAATTAATTTTGGCAGCTGACGCCCCGCCCCCGCCACAAGGGTCTCCGCGAAGTGTCTATTATTCCGACATGATCACTTTCAGTATCATTCGTAATAAGGCGGCATTTTCGCTGGAGATCCAGGAGGTGATTGCGGCGAAGCTGCGCGACACCGAACAAAGACTCCGCACTCAGGGACTGATTAGCTCCCCCTGGTTGGAGGAGGAGCGATCGCTGATTGAACAGCGTCGCAGCTGCCTTCAGCCGTTGCTGACAACCCCATTGCGTCGACCCCGCTCAGAGGCGAGTGACGCAGAGGAGAACGAGCCCAAGCGCCACTGTGCAGCCGCACAAGTGCCCCAACCCCAACGAGACCCACGTACCCGCCGTCGTCTGGCTACGTTATCGGATGCCGGCGCACCGCAAGCACAGCCCGCGCCGCCCACATCACCCGTGCCCCCCGCGCCGCCCACACTGCCCACGCCAGTGTCTGCGCAGCGCACCCAAGATTTTATAGTGCCCCAAGTACAGTCTGCAACGGACACGGAGGCACTGCTTCTCGCGTCACAGCCTCCAATTGACCCGCAGCCCAGCCCGCCGCAAGATTCGTCTATGCGGCCTGGCCCATCCTATGCCGCGATAACGGCTGCCCCGACCGTACCGAGGCGGCCCATGCGAGCCCCTACAAGTGACCCCGCCCAGCTGGCCGTCACTAAGAAGCCGAGGTACCCACCTTTTATCATTGAAAAGATCTCGGACTGGGTTTCCCACTGCCGAAAGCTCAAAGAGCTGCTCGGCCGCACCGTGAACGCCAGAGCCTTCGGAAATGGATTTAAAATAACCCCTCAGGATGAGCAAGAATATCGCCTCGTCCAACGATACTTGGATGATCTGGGGAAAAAGGAGGAGGTGGCGTACTTCTCCTATTCCCTTCCCTCGGAGCAGCATTTGAAGGTGGCCATCAGGGGCATTCCAGTGCACACCGAACCCGAGCAGATTCTACAAGAACTCCGCGACCTGGGCTTCGAACCAGAGCATGCTCAGCCCATTCGTGCCAGGAGAGGACGCCCAGGGTGCATATTCCTGGTCATCCTCCGCCGCACCCCTGACCTCACCCCGGCAATTTACAGCATCAAAGAGCTACTTTGCATGCCCGGGGTAACGATTGAAGCGTGGAGGGGGAAACGTGGACCAGCCCAGTGCCACAGGTGCCAGGGGTTCCGGCACTCGTCGCACCAGTGCCACCGTCCACTAGCCTGCGTCCGATGCGGTGAGGGACACCGCGCGGCCGATTGCCCCCGCCCCAAAGACGCCGTGCCCCGCTGCGCCAACTGCGGCGGGCCACACCCAGCTAATCATACGACCTGCCCGGTGCTGAAAGAAGAGGCGCGCAATAAGCGCGCTGGCACTGTGGCAAGGACGCAACCGCCCAACGCCTGCACACAGAAACCCGCCTCTGGTAGAGCCCCGGCCAGCGCGGTGCAGATGCCGGTTCTCCAACAGTCAAAAGGAAGCCGCTCAACTCCAGCTCCAGCCTTCGCCCACGTTGGAGAGGTCGCTCGAACCCACTTGGACCAGGCAGACCCCAACGCAGCCTCACAGGTGAAGAAAAAGACCAAACGCGGTGGCCGTGGTAGACGCAGAGAGCTTCAAGCCACCAACGTCAACCCACTACCGACGCCCCGTAGCAGCGCTGTTTGCCCCTCGCGGGGCCTGGCAGAGGAGTTAAGCTCCTCCACCGAGGCAGCGATTAGCCGGGCCGTCGATAAGGCAGTCAAAGAGCTCATGAAGGCTCTTTATCCGGCCCCACCTCCTGTTCCAGGAGGCCGCAGGCCGCGCAGCCGAGGTGTAAAACCCCGATAATGGGTCTACGCCTTCTTCACTGGAACGCTGACAGCCTCAGGGGAAAGGCTGTCTATCTGAAGAAGATCCTCAGAGATCAGCGCATCGATATCGCCCTGGTCTCTGAGACCAAACTAAAGAAGACCGACAGACTGAGTGCCCCCGGTTACTTTATTTATCGGGAAGAGCACCAGTCAAGTCTCAACGGTAGCCCCATACGGGGCCTAGCAGTTCTAGTGCGACGTAGCATCCCGCACCAGCCCATCGCAGCCATCAATCTGGCCTCAATCCACGCTCTAGGCGTTGAGTTGGAGATGGGAGGCCAGCGAACCCGCATTCTCGCCATATACTCGCCTCCGGCAGGTAACATCCATGCCTCCGACGTACCCGCCATCATGTGTTCCGGCACGCCCACGATCGCGGCGGGTGACTGGAACGCGAAGCACACATCGTGGCTTTCGCGAGCCTGCAACCGCCGCGGCCACCAGCTGATGAGCGCCGCCGAGCAGCATGACCTGAGCGTTGAAGGCCCCGACGCCCCCACGCACTACCCGCGCAACCTCCAGCACGCCCCAGATGTAATCGACCTTGTCGTCCACCGGGGAATCAACCTACCGCTGACCCAGGAAGTGCTACTTGACGAGTTCCTCTCAGACCACCAACCGGTCGTGGTTGTTGTCCATGCCCCACCATCCGCTCCACCAACGCGGCCACTACGGAGGTGCATTGACTGGGAAGCCTTCACCAAATCTATGGACGAGGCGCCGCCCCTCAGCTCTCCCAGTTCCGCCACGGAAGTGGACTCCATGGCAGCAGCTTTTACCGAGCAAGTCCAGCGGGCGCTGTCCAGTGCCACCTCATTGCGGACACCACCTGCGGTGCTCCCCGAATTGACACCATTTATCAAGAGGCTGATTCAGCAGAAACGAACACTCCGACGCCGGTGGCAACAAAACCGTTGCCCCAGAGTTAAGTCCGAGCTGAACAGCCTCGCCCGCCGTGTTCAACGAGAACTCGAGAACCACGCGGCGAGGTCGTGGGAAGAAACTTTGGGAGAGGCTTCCGTAGAGTCTTCTCGCCTCTTCCAGCTGTGCCGCCGCCTGACCAACACACCGGAACCAATCAGACCACTCAGACACGGGGACGGGTCCCTGAAATACGGAGAAAAAGATCGGGCGGAGCTATTCGCCGACCATCTCGAGACGCAGTTTTCGCCAAACCCCACGGACTCCCCTGACCGTGTGGCCGAGGTGGAAGCTGGCGTCGAGAGGTGCCTGGCGCACCCGATTCTGGTAGAAGAGGACCCCATCTTCTTTGCACCGGGCCAGGTGCTCAGAAGAATCAGGATGCTGAAGCCAAAGAAGGCCCCCGGACCCGACGGTATCCCGAACATGGCGCTCCGTCACCTTCCAATGCGTTCGGTAGTGACGTTGACGCGCTTGTTTACTGGGATCCTTCGCCACACATGCTTCCCGACCACCTGGAAGGAGGGCCGAGTCATCATGATCCCGAAGCCCGGCTAGAGCCCCCTCCTCGCCTCGAGTTACAGACCTATCACCCTACTATCAACTCAATCCAAACTTTTCGAGTCGCTGCTCCTGGTTCACTTCAACCGCTACTTTGAGCCGCGACCCGAGCAGTTTGGATTCAGATCCGAGCACAGCACCACGCTACAACTCTCCAAAGTACTATTTACGGTCACAGCAGCACTGAACAAGAAAGAGGCTGCCGCCGCAGTACTCTTGGACATGGAGAAGGCCTTTGACCGCGTCTGGCACGCAGGCCTTCTCCTAAAACTCAGCAATACTCCACTCCCACGACGCATCTTGGCCGTGCTCCGCTCCTTCCTGGACGATCGACGATTCTTCGTCTCCGTCGGCAAGGAAGCGTCGAGTCCGCGCAGCATCGCGGCGGGTGTCCCACAGGGCAGCTGCCTCTCACCTGCCCTGTACTCCGCATACACGAGTGAAGCCACCCAGAAACATAGTGTTATTTTTAAAAGTAATAAGGAACCAACAGACGATACCACAATCCATGAAGGTTCAATTTCCGACCCATGGACATTAAGGAAAGAACGTCTCAACGAACACAATGCCTAATTACTGAACCAAAGCAAACGTTTTCCAGAAAAGTATCGCATAGAATAAACATGCCACCCAGCGTTACCTGTCGCCCGCACCACACCGCAGTGTCACCCGCTAGCTAGTATATAATGCCTGAGCACGGCACTCAGTCATTCATTCAGCCTACAAGTATCTTAGACTTAACTATTATAGTAAAACATTGTATTAAATCATCGAAAGTATATAATTGTAACAAAGTTAAAATATTAAAATTGAATTATTCTAAATAAAGTTTTTTTTTAAGAATCATCGAAAGCAAATATTTTGACTGGCGCCCAACGTGGGGCCCCGAAACAAAAGGGACTAAGCGCCAGCGAACCTGCCGCCATATCCTTTTGGTGGATATCAATCCTTTGAGAAGGGCAACCCAACAAATAAATAAGTCAAATCCGAGGCAAAGGAATGTGGAAGACTGCAGTCGTCTTGTATTTCATGTGAGTACCGAGTAGCACTTTCCTTTTCAAAATTCCTTTCTTTCTAAAACCCCCGACTTTTGTATATAAGTCTAATATACAAGGTGTTGTGAATCACCCTCTTTCTGATAGTGAGGGCAATTTAAGTTCGACAAGTATTCTGTCTAGCTGTGTTAGAGTCCCAGGTGGTCAACAAGTCCCCATAGAGGTGACAGATAATACTACCATGGACCCAAAAGTCTTAATAAATTTCGTCCCGTCATACAACGGTGACGCATTTACGTTATATAATTATATAAATTGTGCAAAACAATGGTTGAATATATCGGGAGGCGATACGCCCCAAAATGTTATGATGTTACTAAGTAAACTGGAAGGTAGAGCCGCGATCACAATAAGTATGATCGAACATGAATTTAAATGGTCAAATATAGAAGTAGCGTTGAAAAAGGAGTGTGGAGATAATAGGGAATTAAATACTTTACTTACAGAATTATCGAATGTTAAAAGAAAAGGTAGTTATAAAGATTTAATTTTTGAATTAAAACAAAAGTTATTTTTTATTAAAAGCAAATTATTAGATAAATACACAGATAAAACATTAGTGCAGGAAGTTATGGAGCCTTACATCAATACGGCCCAAAACACTTTAAGAAACAGTCTCCCCTTCCATGACCAAATCTACGTATCTAACTGCAATTTTAACGAAACTGTAGCAAAAATACTACAACTCGAAGCAGAAGGTAGATTTGACAATATTAAGCAAAAATTTTCTAACATTTTGCCACAACCGCGAATAATAAATCAGTCATATTATCCGCAAAATAATATGCAACAAACAAAGCATACATATCCACCTTCACAAAGGTCGATACAGAAAAATTATAACATGAGACCTAGTGTTCCATATCATTACAAACATCCGTGGAATGCAAATCCAAACAATGTGTTTAGCAAACCACAACACAGTTATTTTAAAAGGAATCCAATGCCAAATAGGCAACCGATTCAAACGGAAGATGTTTCAATGAGAACAGCTCCGTCACTTAGGCCTGGACAAATTAATTTAGGTAAAGGTATTGTAGCTGAGGAAGTATATCATCACGATGATGAACAGGAAAATTATAAATTTCCACACGAATACAGTGAGTATTGCGAGAACAATTATTTAGAGAACTCAAATAAAAATGTAAATTTTCACGAAAGTCCAAATCAAAATGGGAATACATAGAATTTAATCACGTAAAGTCTTATTTACCTTATTTTGAAATTCAAGAACCTAATTTAAAAATATTAATTGACACAGGTAGTCAACGATCATTTGTAACGAATGAAGCTAGTAAATATTTTTTAAAATATTATAAAGCTGATAAATTTTCAGTTAGGACATCACATGGTGTTACACATCATATAGGTTTAATAGAAACCCCGTACTGGGATAAATATTTTGGTTCTGATAAAGTAATGAAGTTTTACATATATAATTTTAGTGATAAGTATGATATATTAATGGGAGCTGATATGCTAGAGCAAATAAATGCGAAAATAGATTTAAAAGAGAGGAAATTAATTTTGCCTGAAAATGAAATATTAATATATCATATGACTAATGAAAATTCATTAAATATAAAAGATTTATGCGCGACTTATAAAGATTTATTTACGGAGGATGTAACCGATAGTGCGACAATCACTATAAAACATAAAATTAATTTAACTGATAACGAACCAATTTATCAAAGACCTTTTCGTTTACCTCAGACACAACAAGAGGAGGTAAATAAACAAATTAATAAGTTATTGAACGAAAAAATTATTCGTCCATCGGAGTCCCCATGGTCGTCCCCTGTACATATAGTGCCAAAAAAAATGGATCAATCCGGCGTTAAAAAGTGGAGAATGGTGATAGATTATAGGCGGTTAAACGAAAAAACAAAATCAGATAAATTTCCGTTGCCTAATATAGAAGAATTATTCTCTAAGTTGCAAGGTAATAATTATTTTAGTACCCTTGATCTTACATCAGGTTACCATCAAATTTTAATGGATAATAATTCAATCGAGAAAACTGCGTTCAGCACACCCAATGGTCACTATGAATTCCTTAGAATGCCTTTTGGTTTAAAGAATGCCCCTGCAACTTTCCAGCGTATGATGAACAATGTATTGCGTACTGAGATTGCTCGCGATATTTGTTTAGTATACCTCGATGATATTATTATATATTCTAGAAGTAAACAAGAACATATTAATAGGTTACAGCAAGTTTTTGAGGCCTTGCGTAGAGCTAATCTTAAATTAAATATAAATAAATGTATTTTTATGACAGAAGAAATAGAATTTTTAGGTCATGTACTTAATAAAGATGGTTTAAAGCCTAACCAGTCGAAGATAGAAGCAATTCAGAAATTTCCTATTCCAAAAACTCTTAAGGAAATTAGAGGATTTTTAGGACTTATAGGATATTATAGGAAATTTGTGCCTAATTTGAGTAAAATTGTAAAGCCTTTAACGGAAGCTACGAAAAAGAATGCTACTATTAATATTAAAGATAAAAAATATATTGATGCATTTGAAACTTGTAAACGTCTGTTAACAAATGCCCCTATTTTAGCTTTTCCTGATTTCAATAAAACTTTTGTTATAACTACTGATGCTTCAGATATAGCCTTAGGCGCGATATTGAGCCAAGATAATCACGCGATAGCTTATGCATCGAGAACGTTAAGTGAAACCGAACAAAAGTATAATACAACCGAGAAAGAGCTATTAGGAATACTTTGGGCGGTAACATATTTTAGACCTTATATTTATGGAAGACAATTTATTTTGAGAACAGATCACAAAGCATTAATTTGGTTGTCTAAACTTAAAGAACCGAATCAGAGATTAACAAGATGGAAGTTAAAACTTCAAGACTATGATTATAAAATTGAACATGTTAAGGGTAAGGAAAACTATGTAGCCGATGCCTTAAGTAGGATCCAATTGCATCATACAAGTTGTGATTCTATAGAAGCACAATGTGGTGAGGAATTATCATTAGGTAGCACGCCTCGTAGTCATAACAATATAACACCAGTAAACACCGAGTCTAATTCTTGGATATCAAACAATGCATCGTTAAGTAATACCATACATTCTTGTCAACAAGACAGCGATATAGGTATACCGATCATTCATTCGTATCCACCGAAGCGACTAAGACGTGTAGTTTTTGAAGTAGCACCCTATAAAGAAGCCAAGTACGAGAAAGGTATGTGGTATTTTTATGTTCCACCAAATAATGAAGAAGATATAATTAAAGAGTTTATGTTAGAGTATTTAAATAAAGAGAAATATGCATTTATTATTCCAAATGATGATTTATATTATAAAGTTTCTGAAGTTTATAGAAAGTATTTTGATCACACTAAATTTAAACCAGTAAGATATACTAAGACTTTGATAGAAATCGATGATAAAGAGGATCAGTTAAAATTAATTAAAGAATGTCATTTATTAAATAATAGGCATGCTGGTATAGAGAGTGTATATAAACAATTGAGAGAAAAGTATTATTGGGAAAATATGAGAAAACATATAAAGAAGTATATAATAAACTGTGAATCTTGTAAAAAGGAAAAATATAATAGACATCCATATAATACTTTGTCATTAGAAACTGAAACACCATATGAGCCCATGGACATATGGCATATCGATTTTATGTCCTTAGAGAGACAGTGGTACTTAACCATTATTGATAAGTTTTCTAAATATGCTATAATTAAGCCAACAGAAAAATCCAAAGTGTATGATACTTTATGTGAGATTTTTGCCTTAATAGGAGCACCTAATAAAATAATTCATGATGGCGAACAGTCATTTTGTAGCGAGATTATTACCGAACTTTTTAAAACATATAATATAAAGAATCATACAACATCTCCACAACATCATAAGTCTAATGCAGATGTTGAGCGTTTACATAGTACTATACAGGAGTTATATCGTTTACAGAGAGAATCAGATCTGGATCGAAATCAAAAAATTAGTTTTATAACTCATGCTTATAATAATACGTCACATAGTGCGATTAATATGACGCCATTTGAAGTTCATTTCGGTAGAAAGCCCAAATTGCGAAGTTTCGATACTTTAAAAGTTATTATACAGAATTATACAGCTCAGCATCGCGATTTTGTTAAAGAATTAAATAAAAATGTTCACGAAACTTTAAAAAAACAAAAAGATAGTAGGAATACTAGATTAAATAAAAATATAAGATCCCCTAAAACTTTTAAGATAGGAGATGTAGCTTATTTAAAGAACAGTATGGCCGATAGACATAAAACAAAGAGTAGATTTCTGGGTCCATATAAAATTATTAGTGTTGAACCACACAATAAATATAAATTAAGTAACGGCAGAGTTTATCATATAGAGGAGTTAATTGTTTCAGATTCGTCCCCTTCAATATCCTCGGATACAAGTTCCGACAGTTAGGATCAAAAGAAAATATAGTACTTGTAGAGCTTAAGCGTGCCCGAATTATAGAAGGAGGATGGTCAATTATTCATACGTTAGATATTAAGCCTATTTTAAATAATTTGATAGTATTCAGAATTCTCTTGGTTATGCTAAAACTAGATATAAAGCAGAAGATGTAATGTATATTTATCAAAGAATAGGAATAATTTTAGAACATGTTAAAGAAATATGTAAGCATCTTAATGTTCAGAGTAAGAAACGTGTTAAAAGAGGGTTAATTAATGGTTTGGGTACAGTGATAAAAGCTATTACTGGAAATCTTGATCAAAATGATTTAGATAAAACACAACATGATTTGCAAACCCTTAGAGTAGCTTACAGTAAGCAAATCTCCATTACGGATGATACTTTAGAAGAGTATAATAAACAAATTTCTAATATTACAAAAATACAAAATGAAATTAACAATCAATTTGCTTCCGCAATGAATAATAAGCTACAACAAAAGTTAGCAATATCATTGTTATTACAGGCACAAACTTTACAGGATGTAGCTGAAAGGTTAGCTACTGCTATAACGTTTTCAGAACATAAAATGTATCACTATAGTATATTACAATCACATTTGTTAGAAGATACTTTAAATAATATTCCGAAAAATGTAATTATTTCTAAGAATATTAACGATATAGAGCCTTTTATTACTGTAGATAGTAGGATTATTGATGAAGTAATATATTTCGTTATTATAATTCCATTAGTAAAAATTAAGGTATATAATACAAGAAAAATTGTACCTATTATCCAAAATAATCCTACCTGTTCCTATCCTGTAGTGCGAAAGGTAACACTAGCTTATGATACCGAAGAAATATATGAAGTTAATGATTGTGTTGAATTGGATAATCTTATTTGTAAAGGAAATTTATTAAAAATGGACAGCTGCGAAACAGATATATTAAGCAAAAAGGAAGGCGACAAGTGTCAAACCGTCCCAATAATATGTCCTCAAGAGGAAATTTTTGAAATATCTCCTAAAGCTATTTACATGTACTTTAATAAAACAACAGAAGTTGTAATAAAATGTGACAATCATTCTGAAACTGTATGGACAAAACAATCTAATATATTATATGGAGAAAATTGTGAATTGAATGTTTCAGGAATCAAAATATTTCATACAAGAGAGTCCAGTGATAAAGTCATCATAGCAAATATAAATTTGGAAAGTGTCGAGACTGTTACAGAAATAGAGTTAACATATGATACTGCCAAGATAAAGTCTAAGATTAAGGAATTAAAACAAATTCAATTTTTAGACGATGGAACTAACCATGACATCATTCCATACGGTTGGATCACTGTTATAACTATAACTATTATGTGTTGTATAATTTATGTTAAATTTTTTAGATCCAAGGTTTGTCCGAAACCATGGACTTCAAATTTAGAGGGGGATAGTGAAGCCACCCAGAAACATAGTGTTATTTTTAAAAGTAATAAGGAACCAACAGACGATACCACAATCCATGAAGGTTCAATTTCCGACCCATGGACATTAAGGAAAGAACGTCTCAACGAACACAATGCCTAATTACTGAACCAAAGCAAACGTTTTCCAGAAAAGTATCGCATAGAATAAACATGCCACCCAGCGTTACCTGTCGCCCGCACCACACCGCAGTGTCACCCGCTAGCTAGTATATAATGCCTGAGCACGGCACTCAGTCATTCATTCAGCCTACAAGTATCTTAGACTTAACTATTATAGTAAAACATTGTATTAAATCATCGAAAGTATATAATTGTAACAAAGTTAAAATATTAAAATTGAATTATTCTAAATAAAGTTTTTTTTTAAGAATCATCGAAAGCAAATATTTTGACTCACGAACGACATTCCCTGCGACCCTGGCACTACGGTGGCACTGTACGCAGACGACACGGCGTACATAGCCACGTCACTGTCGTCGCGACATGCCGCCGTCAAACTCCAGAGGTCACTGGACCTCCTACCGGACTGGCTGCAGAAATGGCGCCTGTCGGCCAACTCGGCCAAGACACAGGCCATCGTGTTCGGCCAGGCCAGGCTGCCGCCTCCACTCACCTTTATGACCCAACCGCTCCCATGGATGAGTGCGGTCACCTACCTCGGTGTCACCATTGACCGCCGACTCTCCATGCGGAGCCATGTAAACAAAGTTGCAGGACGGGCCAGGGCTGCAGTAGGCAAGCTGCGCCCTCTGCTCTCCTCGACGCTCCCACTCCGACAACGACTAGCTCTGTACAAACTATACATCCGGCCGCACATAACGTACGCCGCGCCTGCCTGGTTTGCGCTCACAGCTGAGACGAACCGGCGGCGTCTCCGCGCCGTGCAAAACATCACGCTGCGACGTATAGTATCGGCGCCACGTTATGTGCGTAACTCCACCATCGCCCGTGACCTCCGGCTGGAAAGCATCGACGAGTTCGTCACACGGTTGGCGACGCGTATGTTTGAGCGAGCGGATGCCTCTCACCATCCGCATCTCCAGCGTATCGCCCCGTGGCACACCAGACCGCCCGACCAGAGAAGACCGTACCCGCGCGAGCTCGTTCGCGCGGCTACTTCGACACCGAACTAGACACACAGGGCAAGAACCGCGACTTCGATCACTGGTCGCCTCGCTGGGCCTCCCCCGGGGCTACCGGGGGTCTCACCCGGTTGGGCTTGACCGCGAGTCGTGAGTTTGCCCTACCTTTTACCTGACGTGACACCACAAGATCGAGACAGCGGGGCTTGTAGGACACTTTACCCTCGCCTCGCCCACGTACCTACTTTGACACCGGGCTGAGTGAGCGCTGAGCGACTCCACGCTCAGGCGCTACTCGCGCAACACCCCAAGGACTAGAGTCCGCCCCCGTACCGCCCTGTATCAGCAGGGCGCGACCAATTCAACTTCCTGCAGGACCGAAAGGCCGAACAGGATTACCCACGCCCCCCCAGGGGAGTGTGATGCATGAACCACGCCGTTCCGGGCTCATCTCTTTGTCGGCTGTTTGTCCTTTAACTAAAATTCGCATTGTAGTTTTCCAAGCGGTTGTCGGTTGACGGTGTGATATGACATTATTAATATCTCACAGACTTTATCTAAAATAAATGAAATTGCTAAACCTGCCTGCAATCACAACAACAGAATTGGCTTCCGGATAAAAATAGAAAAAATATCTCCTTACAGTTATCCAGCAATTTTCTACGAAGTGAAATAAAATGAGGTTGCATTTCCAGTGAAACAAGCATTTTGTTTTTAATAATACTCGCTACATTAAAAGTTTCCTTGTATTTTAGTGTACAATAAGATTAACGATGTCTTTCGCAGCCGCGCGCACTTTTCAAATATAGTTTCGTTTATTAACAAAATGTGTTGGGAAAAATCCTTGTATGTTTTATTAGTAAAATGCCCCGGTTTCGCACGGGTGCAATGTAGATGTATTATACACCCAAAAATATATAGCCTATTATTCGCTGATAATGTAGCTTTCTATTGGTGTAAGAAATTTTAAAATCGGATCGGTAGATTACTCCCCACAACCTTTTTTTACATCTTGGGTTACATTATTCAAGTTTTAGTAGGGATCGCTAATTATTTCTGAAAATAAATATTATAGCCTATGTTACTCGGTGAAGATGTAGCTTTCTCATAATGAAAGAATTTTTAAAATCGGTCGAATAGTTTTTGACTTAAAATAATTTTTCTTCAGTCGTTAGATGAAGAGGGAAGTTCAGTAGAAAACTGTGACGTTCATTTAATAATAATTTATATATTATCTCAATAAAACAACCTATACTCCCATTGGCATGCTACGAGTATGCGTACGTGAGTGAGTTAACATTTTTTTAAAAATTAAATTTATTATTTAGTTTGCCGTTAGATATTACATATTATTTTTTACACTGTTGTTGTTTTAATTGAATTTTATATTTTTAAACCTCAAAAATGTAAAAACTTTTTTTGCAGGGGATTAGACCTGAGTTTGTGATAATGAACCGTAACCGTAATAATGAAGTTAAATTTACCAAAATTGCTAATCTATCCACATGAATTTACATCAAGAGTGTAATTAAAGTGAATGTTTTGAAGTAAATTAATAATAAGTTAAGCGCTACTATGTTGAAACTTCGTTCATTATTTGGTGTAGTCGCGAGTGGACTTTATATTCTGAGTTCTCTAATGAAGTCAATAGACGTATGAATTAGGAAATTCTGAGTGCAAAATTCTCGTATGGTATAAAGTATATCAAATTAAAATTTACATATCGTTATTCTTGGAGATTAAATGTAAACTGTAATAATTAGTTGCATTTCTGGCCACTAGTGGCACTGTCAGTATTTTTTTTAGGGTTCCGTACTCCGTGTCAAAAACGGAACCATTATAGGATCACTTCGTTGTTCGTCGGTCAATACCCTTTATCTCAGGAACCCGTGGAGGTATCAAGTTGAAATTAATATCAAGCAGTCTGCAATTTTAGAAGTGGGGTTAAATGTTAATTTTACTTATTTACTTAACTTTTAAATGTTGTGTTTTCAAAACGTTTAATAAAGTCAATCAATGGAAGTTTTCAGGCTACTTTATCAGGCTTTGGCGGCTGGCGCTAAAATCTAACAATGTTATAAACTTATATTAATAATTGGTCTCCGCACGCTCGACTAGATACCGCGCTATAAAGAAAAAGCAGGTTCCTGAATGCGGCAACTCAATATTGTAGTGTGTGAAAACACTAGATTTTAGGGTTATATTATATAGTTATACGATTTATACAATACTTACTGATGGTATGTGATGCCAGTATCTTTCTTGTTTCTTGTAGTATTATTTTTATTTTTATAGTTTGACTAGGCAAACCGGCATTTGTTGCCGCATTTTTTAAGCCGCCGACGTTATCTAGTCGTAGCGCGCGGAGAAAAATTATTAATCTAAGGTTATAAAAATGTTATTTTAACTCTGATATTGTAAATTTGCATTTAACATAATAAATAAATTGATATATTACACGTCTATTCTGCAATTCCTTGTCGCAGTGAAAAAAACTTCTTAGAGTTTATTATAGTTAATTACTTAAAGATGTCATGTGGAACATGGTGTAATGGTGGCTCCTTACAAAACATTTGTAAAACAAAAACTTGGCGATTAAAAAGAGTGGCGGCTAGTTTCTTGCCAGTTCTTCTCGTCCGCTCTACGCCCTTGATTTGAGAACTGGCAGTAAATGTAAAATTAGAAGCATTTAATATGTATTTTTATTGACGTTCATAAGTGTACATTGTGTTACCTAAATGAATAAATGATTTTTGAATTTGAATACAGAATCCACGGTGCGCGGGTCAGACTCGCACTTGGAATGTTTTTATAGAATAGGGAGTAAACGGACACATAGCCTACTTGATGGTACGTGATCACCGCCACCCACACCTCACCTCAATTATTCTTTACTTTACTAATTTTCCTACCAATTATAGTTTGAAGAAACCGAATGGCTCTAAAAAGTACCTATTTAGTTTATCACCGCATCTTCTCGGTAAAAGCAGTCTTCTGAACCTTTAGTGGCTTTAAACAATTGACGATTCTAAAGCTATATTAAATCTTTTTGCCAGAAATCATTCTAAAGCGAATGGGTTCAGTTGCTTCAGGTTCGAATCCCACCGGGTCTAAAGTGATTGTAAATTTTTGCAAATATGTTTAAGACCACTTCGGACATGAACGATTGAGTAGGATAATATTGTCTTTTATTAACGCGAGTATCACACACACAGTATTGAAATGCAAACTGTGTTCTTCAGTGTAGATATCTATACACGCTCGAACTAATAAATAGGTCAAAAACACATCGCTGATCGCTCACCTGTAGCTAAGGTGTTACCTACCATCTGACGTGATATCTATATGTATATTACACGTAGTAACGTGTAATATTATAAAGAGGAAATATTTGTATTTTTGTATGTATCGAATAAACTCAAAAACTACTGAACCGATTTTAAAAATTCTTTCACCAATAGAAAGCTACATTATCAGGGAGTAATATAGGATTTTTTGTGTATTGTACATCTACGTTGCACCCGTGTGAAGCCGGGGCGTGTTGCTAGCATAATATCAATTTATCTGTAAAAGCATCGCCTTTAGAATTTTATTTTTATCTAAGATTTAAATATATCTATGTTAGTAAGTATTCGAGGGAGAGCCATTTCCCAAGTGGCCGCATTATGCAATCGCACGCAGATTTCAGTGCAATTTTCTTGAATACACCGTCCTACAACTTTCATACCGCGAAACAATTTTAGTTGAAGTACGGGAAGCTTATTAAAGTAACATCTTATTGTTTCAAGACAATATTATGATTTGAAATGAATAGTGTTCGCGTTATACGTACTTACCGTTATACCTAATGTTTAAGTACCTACAGTTTGTTAGTCAAATATTGAGTTGGTAATTGAAAAGAGTATTTCTTCGTTATTGTCTCTATTTATAATAAGGCATTCATAAAATTTAATAATTTACATAGACTAATTAATAAAGAAGCCTAAATAATGTGAGAAATTTGTAGCAGTTTTTCAATCACGTCCGCGTCCACACAGTCCGTGAAGTTTTCCACAGATCGTACGCGTCTTTGATCTATGATTTTTTTCTTCATATAACTAATCAGTTGTTCTTTTGTTGAAAAATGTTCGTAAAAGCATAACTGTTTGGAAATAATTCGATACATCATTTTAATAATATAAATGCGTTGGAAGTTCTGAAAGAGCCAATTTAAATTACGAATATTATCAAATATGAGTGCAAGTTTATTTAATAAAAATACAAACAGACAGATGTAAATACATTTTGAAAACCCAAAAATCTTCTTCTGAAAATGTATAGTTATAAGACTGTATAGAAAACCTAGTGAAGTGCAAGTCGGACTCGCGCACTGAGGGTTCCGTATAAACTTTTAGTTAAGTAAAGATTTCCCATTTAAAAAAAAACTACAAATTTACGTTTTTTCTTTTCTTTTGCTACATGACATTGCTTCATGCCAAACATGATTCTAGGTCAACGGGAAGTACCCTATATATTTTGATTTCCTTGCTAGTTTCAAAATTATTTCTGATTGTAAACTAGACTTTATGTACTACTTTATATTTGTTAATATTTCATATCTTTTGTATGTTATTATTTAAGTGATGCTTCTGTTTTGTTTCCCAAATAAATAAAATAAAAAAATAAAAATAAATAAATGCGGCATAAACAGAGAATAAAAGGCCGTACCTTTTTATTGCGTTGACTTAGAAGTTTTCACTGCTGCAGGGGATTGCAGACCTGAGTAGGTAATCGATATTAATTTCAATTTGATACCTCCACGCGTTCCTGAGAAAAAGACAGACAGACGGACAATGAACGACGGACGAATAACGGATTTTTGTAACGGAGTACGGAACCCTAAAAAAGATTGAAATTAGCGCAGATATGAAAACTAGACACAAGAATTTACAATCGTTTGTCTAAGCTACGAGTACATATGACAAGTCCCGGGGAAACACAGGCATGATAAGCTACAATACGGATTAAGCTAATACACAATCCACAAAACATTGTGACCGCAACAGAAAGCTGGGAATGTGTGATGTATGTCCCTCTTAACTCACTTCGCTGAATTTATGGCACTCTCGCTAAATGTTCAACCGGTTTAGAACCACTTTAAGATACAAAGACTTAAAACAGGTATCATTTCTACATATATCTTAACTTTAAGGTTTGTTACTGTTAGACTAACTTTTGAATTTAGAATTTCATTTTAAAAAAGCGATCGATATTTAAATTATATTTTTATATTACTAGTAATATACCCAGGCTTCGCATGAGTGCAATGTAAATGTACTATAAAAATAGTCTATGATACGCGCTGATAATGTAGCTTTCTATTGGTGAAAGACTTTATAAAATTGGTTTAGTAGATCCAGAGATTACTTCCTACAACCTTTTTTTTTACACCTTGGGTAATGCCACATTATTCATGTTTTATTAGGGATTCCTAATTATTTCTGGAAATATATATAGCATGGTACTACGTGAAGATGTAGCTTACTGACGGTTAAATTTTTTTTAAATCTTTCACAAACAGAAATAGAAAGTCGAGTAGTTTTTGAGTTAAATCCTAAAAAACAAAACTTTCCACTTTATAATATCGTCGTTGCGCCTGCCAAATTCCATATGTGCATTTTTTTGATTTTTGGTTTTTTACAAAAAATAATCTTTGTTTTATTCTCTACTGTGTTACTAAAATCCTTTTTGTGATATTTGAACTGGAAAGGAGTTTAACTAATTCCATATGTGATTTGACCGTTAAGAAAAACTCCGTATGTGAGTCAATAATACGTTTTTCGTTGTTTCCCAAAACTATACAAAAATGCACATATGGAATTTGGCAGGCGCAACGACGATATTACGTAATTAAGATAAAATAACATACATACATTCGTCGTATCGTCGTAGAATACATGTTATTATCTACAACATATTATTTATCTGATTGTGTAAAATATAAAATATTTCCCAATTGCAAGTTATAGAATTACTTAAAGCAGAAGTAGCAACAAGCAAAGGTAACATTAGTGGTAACTAAGTTTTTCAACTTATACTGAGATTGTCAATTAAGATAACCCTTACCCAATAAAGTCCTTTGTTAGTCGAGTTTCTAACCACTGATTAGATACTATTAACACACACAACAAACGTAATTCCCCTCAAAATACATTGCTTCACTTCATATTATAAATTCCTGATAAACTCAAAAACTGTTCAGGATTTTCACGCCTGTAAAAATTCTCATTGAAACAGACACAGAAATGTGTCTGATTGATATCTCACTAGGGGAGTCCGGAATTCAATATACACTTTTACGAAATGTGAAATTATTTCACAAACTGAAAATTAGAACAATATCTTTATTTCAATAAAATACTTTAAAACCGATTAAAATATATATCATAACTAGTGGACCCCGCAGACGTTGTTCTGCCACAATTTTGGCTTCGAAATTATATAATTAAATTGACTCTAGAAAACGTTTGTATGGGAAATAGAAAAGGGCTGTTTTTAGGGTTTTCCCGGAAATTATTCGATTTTTTCTCGCCTTTTAAACCTTCCCCAGACCTCCACGAACATTTCAAGACTAAGATAAGATAAATCCGTTCAGCCGTTTTCGAGTTTTAGTGTGACTAACGAACAGCAATTCATTTTTATATATATATATAGATATAGAAAATTACAGTAAATATCAACTCCGTAGGAATAGATGGCATTTATATGGCAACTTTGTGACATTTCAAATCTGTCATCTTTCAGTCTGCCGCGACCACGGTTGATGAAAAGCATCCGAAACGTCGGCATAAATAATAATATAAATAATAAACCGCGTTTTAATCCGTTATAAAGTATTTTATTTCAAAGTGTAATATTCGCGTTAATAAAAGACAATATTACAATATCTTTATTAATATATCGTACGAATTTTACGTTAGAACTAAAGTTATGTTAGAACGTTTGAATTTTTTACCTCGAAAGTGAAGAAGGGGTTGTATTTTTTTATGAAAATCTATAATTGATCAAAATATATAATATGTTTATTATATATATATATGAATCAAGTTTTTGAACAGAAAACTTGATTCATGATATCTTCATATTGAAATTAAATCACATTTATCGATTATAATAGATAAAGGGTAGTTTTGTTTCAGACAAAAACAAGCCTGCTACAGACAGCTATTGTTTAATGAAATTTCCCCTTATTTTAAATCAATTTTGAACTAAATCATTCATCTTACGATTGCTGAATATAATTTATGGATAGAGAGTCACCATAAAGGAGTGTTCACTGAAATATCTTAGATTTGAATAGTCCTGACCAAATATTACTGTTAACGCAAAACATGATATGATATAGTATGCATTCCTATATATTCATACAAGAAGTCCTTTGTCGGTTTTCAGTAAAGGATTGATACATTCCTACATAATTTATATTATATATATATTAATTATATAGTTTTGTTTATTTCATATAACACCAATTTTATACGTAAGGACCTAATATATAACTTGGAAAGAGCAATGCAAATGATAGAATAATCCTATTAGTAATATAATAGGACCTACTAATACACAATAACATTTTAGAATTTAGAAAGCATTTGTTCTTTTGATGGCAGCTTTTAGTTTTTTTTATCTTTTATGACGGTGTGTTATGAGTTTTAATAAGGTTTGTTTAAGTACGCATAGAAAAATTTAAATATTTTCGACGGGATAAAATGTTGGTGCTTCGATCTTAGTCCTAAGGGTCTAAAGGTCGAAGGGTATCTGTGGTTATATAAATGTATCTAAATAACAGTAACGGGTGTATGGATAACACGTATATTATCCCCACGTATTTTCTTTTCTAAATCTTCACCATATTATCTTATATATATATAAAAGAGATTCCCACCTATATAGTCACTCATCACGATATCTCTGGAACCATAAGGCGTAGCGACTTGAAATATGGTAGGAATATTCCTTTCGCCGAGTAGAGGTCAGCTAAGAACGGATTTTACGAAATTCAACCCACAAGGGGGGTTGCGGGGGCAATTGCTAGTCTTAACTAAAACAAATAGCTGACACTTTGACGTGACGGGCTCGTTGGCACGTTCGGTAGAACACCTGCCGTGCGCATCGATAGGTCGTGGGTTCGAATCCCACTGGGACCACATGTATTTTTCTGTAAGAATGTTTTCCCCACATCTGGTAACTTCGGGCATTGGTCAGATGGTAAGAATATCGAAATTCCAATCGGATAACGAACCACCGTTCATAGATGGAAAACCCGTGAAGTGCACATTGCGCGTTTCCGTTTCAGTCTATGGATTTCCGAATGCTCGAAGTAAAAAGTAGGTCAACAGCGCATCATTGACTGTTGTTCTGTGGCTGAGGTATCACCTACCATCAAGTGAACGTCATGCTCGTCTGTCGATATCTAACAAAAAAAAAGACGAAAATAAATATTGCATCTCAGAATAATCGATGTAGTTACATAAAAATACATATATGACAAATAATTCAGAACCTCCAAGCAATACAAAACGTTCTCATAATATCAAAACAAAATTTACTGACAAAATCCAATGAAACATTCACCAGTAGCAATAAAACAAAGATAGCATATTTTATTGTCCACTTCATATAATAAGGAAAAAGTAGGACAAAGCTATCTACCTGATTTTATATTTCTCTTTGATGTCGAATATAATATGTTGTGACCCACTATAAACGGTTTATCGTCAATAAGTCCGGCATTTCTGAGATTATGCCTTCATGTCACTCATATTATATTCGTATTTATTGGATTACTATTCTTTTAGGAGTGAGGCGTATTTATCGTAACAGATATAAATCACAGGTATTCAAAGATAACAGATAACAGTTGTTGTTGCGGTTCTGATATATCTGTTATTGAAAATATCATGCAATAACTAAATAACAACTGTTCAACAAATACTAGTAACAGCCAAGCCGTAACATAACAACTGTGATTGTTATCTGTCTCACTTAAACATCTATGATTGTCAAGTTTTAAACGAGATGCACCAAGTGTTTATTATACAACAAAATACAATTGTGCATGTTACAGGATGGAAATCATGTTGAAAAGTCACTCCTAAATTTTATCGCATTATCTGTAATACTTTAGTAATAACAGACCGTTATTTAATAACAGTTATTTACATCTGTTATTATTAAGTAACAGTAACAGATATAACAGATATTATGTTTGACCTGTTATCACCCATGTCTATATTCTTTTCAATCTCGTATGTCATAATCCAGGATTGTAGTGACTTAATGTTCTAAACGCAAGGGTAATCCGCCCAGAATCTAACTAAGAGCACCATCAAAGGGAAATATAAATTTGGGGTTAGTTTCAACCTAGGGGCGAGTTCTAAAAAGGCGGTTCGTACTGGCGTACCTTTATATATTTAACTCAATAACTAATCTATAATAATCAAACCGAACAGTGAAGGTGGTAGAACCTTTCGTTTTTCTTCGGGCCTTCGTAGCACTGTATGACAGTTCGAAATTTCGCGGTATACCTTTTGAAAATTTTACACTTCGTCACTGTTTAAACCAGACGTCAATGATGCATTGCGACCTTTAACAAGGAGCTTTCGGAGATCTATTGACTAAAATGGAAATGCGTTATCTACACTTCATAGCTATTCCATCTATGTAATATCGATATTCCTTCCTCTCCTTTAATAATAAAGTCGGAAATCCCGGTGGTATTTGAACTCTTGTACAAACAAACTTTCATAATGCTTGCAGTACTAAGCCTATGGAATCTGATTCATAATTTGACGGCCTCTTTGGCGCGTTCGATAGAACACCTGCCGTGCGAATCGATGGGTCGTGGGTTCGAATCCCACCCGGGACAACATGATTATAGTTTTTTGTAAACAGGTTTTCCCCACGTCTGGTAACTTCGGGCATTGATCGGGTGGGAGGAATATCGAAATTCCGACCGGGTAACGAACCACCGTTCATAGATTTAAAAACCGTGAAGTGCATTGCGCGTTTCGGTTTCAGTCTATGGATTTCCGAATGCTCGAAGTAAAAATTTAGGTCGACAGCGCATCATTGACTGATGTTCTGTGGCTGAGGTATCACCTACCATCAAGTGAACCTCATGCTCGTCTGTCGATATCTGACATAAAAAAAAATCCGATCCATTCTTCATAATATTTGATAGTATAAATCCGAAAAAAATGTAACCATATTCACAACCGATACAAGAATAATAGATTTCACAATCCTAGTGTATAGTTGTTCTAGTAAGAAGAGATACGTTCATTAATAGAAGGTAAGCTGAACTCCACTTAAATACCTGAGATAAGTCATTTATGACTGTAGATACGATGGATGACTTAATTTATCCGAGACTTCGCCGTTCGATCGTTACGGACATCGTTAAAAGTTTCACTTGCAATTTTATACAAGTTTTCAACAACTGAGCTTGCAGTAAGTTTCCGATATTATTGATAACTTCCTACATAGTTCGTTTGATGATGCTATTCGATACCTATAAGATAAAAGTTAAGTTTCAAATGCAAATGAGAAAATATTTTGAGTAATAAGTACCTACATTTGTATATTTCGATGGCTGACAGTCAAAAAAGGATAACAAGTAATATGATTCAGAAAAAAAGCCAATAAGAAAATAAGTCTATTTTGCCATAAAAGTTGCAATCAAAACTTCGGGATAAATAATATAATTAATTAATCGCGTTTTAATCCGATGAATGTTTTTTATTTAATAATATGTCATACTCGCGTTCACAAGAAGCTTAGAAATAGTTCATTTTCTTTGAAAAAATATAAATTGTTGGTAATCCGTTCTAAAGTTTATTTAAATGTGTGATACTCTCGTTAATAAAAGACAATATAATGTTGGTATTGAAAACTAAATACATAAAAAATATAGTTATATTATTCAAGTACACTCTCTTTCTGTTAGTGAAGATATAGATATACGAGATTGAGGTGACTTACAAACTTTTTTTATTTTTTTATTTTTTCCAAAGAGTCAAAACATCGCGAGCTTACCGACTAAAACCCCACGGACAAAAACTAACTTAACTTGGTAGTAGGTCCTTAGCCACAGGCAATCAATCAATGATCTATCTATTTTATTATAACTTCGAGATTCTTTTGATCTTGTACTGATTTTTATTAACAAGGACCGTGAGACGTGTAGCTCGGGGATTTTAATGGATTTGGTGGGGTAGTAGATGGCCCTAGGGTATAACAGCCACCAAATATTAGGATCAACTGGCCTCTCGTTAAAATCATGTTACGGATCAAGGTTGGATAGGTAATAGGTCGTAATTTTACGTACACTTTTTTATTATTTTTATAATATTACGCCATATTATAATATTATTTTTCGTTGTTGGCTACGGCTAGCTAGCGATTTGTGTGGGCCCCTTCGACAGCCCACACTTATATAGGAGGGGGGATTCGCTTGCAGCTGGGTCTTGAAATGCACACACACTTGTTTTTCTTGATATGTTGCTTCTTCCAAGTCGCTTCTTCAACTGATGCGCCGACCACGCAAGCGGCTAAAATCGCCATTTATATTACCGATTTGGCGGGACTCGTGTGCTAGTGGGTGTAACCAGTTGCGCGTTGTCGAAGAAGCGACCGGGAGTCTGGCTCCTTTATTTATTTATTAATTTTACATGTTAGGCCTTATTATACATATTATATTTTCTTATATGCTATTGACTTATTGTCTAAAATAAAACGCCGCTATTTCTAATCTTTATTTACAATAATAACTTATTCCTACGACCTTAATAGCTATACTTGTCACGAACATATTCCCCCGCCGCAGCTCTCGTAGCTGGAACATCTTCGGTTCGTGACTCCTCTACGTCGTGGGCAGGATCACCAGCTTCTTCGTAGGTCGCCGCAGTACCCCTCTGTTGGTGCGCACGTCGACTGCTCGCGTTTCTACGTCAGGGCCAGGATATGTCGCTATTACCACACCTCGAGGCCAGGCGTTTCTCGGTAATGTCCCGTCGGCGATGAGTACCAGGTCGTCCTTTTTGATGGCGCCGCATGTCGCTCGGGGCTCCCGCCGGTGTTGTAGCTCGGGCAGGTATTCCTTAATCCAACGCGCCCAGAAGCAGTCTGCCAGCCGCTGGCTGGCTCTCCAGTGTTTGTGGCCGATCAGGTCGCCCTCGGAGAAGGTGCCCGGGAGGGGCACGCGCGATGGCCCGCCCAGGAGGAAGTGATTCGGGGTCAGGGCGTCCTCGTCGTCCGGTGAAGTCGACACGTGAGTGAGGGGTCGACTGTTGATTGTGTGCTCCGCTTCCACTAAGAGTGTCGCCAGTACCTCTTCCCTCGGGGCGCGCTCGTTGAGTGTGGCTGCCAACGCCGTCTTGACGCTCCGGACCAGTCGTTCCCAGGCGCCACCCATGAAAGGCGCACTAGGAGGTATGTAGCGCCACTTGATGAAGCGTACTGACGCTTCCTGCTGTAGCGCCTCTTGCGCTGCTCGTCGAAGTTCTTGATCCGCCCCTTTGAAGTTGGTGCCTTGGTCTGACCAAAGCTCGGTGGGGCACCCTCGACGTCCGATGAAGCGCCGCAACGCCATTATTGCCGAGTCGGTGCTTAGGCTGCCGGCGATCTCCAGGTGTACCGCTCTTGTGGTCAGGCAGGTGAATAGCGCGCCGTACCGCTTTTGACGAGTTCTGCCCACTGTGACAGTCATGGGCCCGAAGTAGTCCATCCCGGTATAGGTGAATGCGCGCTGGTGGTGCGCGAGTCGTGTCTTCGGGTGATCTCCCGTGGACGGCTGCGCTGGTGTGGCCCTCTTGATGCGGCAGAGTTGACAGTTCTTTAGTTCGCTCCGCACCGCATGCCTCAGCCGTAGCACCCACATGTGTTGTCGTATCTCGTTCGCGGTCGTCTCGAAGCCTCCGTGGTGTAGAGTCCTGTGAACCCAAATTATATATAGTCGTACCCACGGGTGTGCGCTGTCTACTATGGGTGGCTCTCGCTGTTCCGTGGTCAGATCGGCGGCTGCGGCTATGCGTGAGCGAAGTCTGAGTATTCCTTCGTGGTCTATAATCACTGAGAGTTGTTTCAGCCGACTCGACGATGGCAGGTCACGGTTGTGTCGCAGGCACATGAGATCTTCCGGGAACGCATCCTCTTGTATTGACCGGAGTGGCGATGCCCAGGGGGTCGAATATAGACATCACGGTGCGTAGTGCCTCGCGTTTGGTCGGTGTCTTCTCGCAGTTCATGATGTCAGGTGGTATACGCTGCTCGTTGAGGTTGAAAGACAGTGTGTCCTCCTCAGGTCTCCAGACCATACCCAGGATCTTCTCGGAATCGACCTGCACTGGACGCTTGGTGTTGTAGGCTTGAAATTCGTTGCGTACCGCGCCGGAGTTCGATGTCCATCGTTGTAGATAATAATTCGCTCTCGTGTGTATTTTCGCTACTTGATGAGATATCGAAATCGCCTCCTCTTCTGTGTCGAAACTCGCCAAATAGTCGTCCACGTAGTGATTGTTCACTATAGCCGACGCAGCTTCCGGATGAGTCTGGGCGAAGTCCTCGGCGTTACGGTTTTTCACGTAGATCGCTGTGCATGGTGATGACGTGGCACCGAAGATCACACTCTTCATTCTGTATTCCGTCGGGGTTCCAGTGCGTCGATCACCGCGCCACAGGAATCGCTGCATGTCCCTGTCTTCCTCGATTATCGTCACCCTCATGAACATGTCCTTGATGTCGGCTGTGACTGCGACGGGGCGTTGACGAAACCTCATTAACACGCCTGGTAGTGACTGAAGTAGATCCGGACCCGGTAGCAACATGTCGTTCAGGCTGACGCCTCGCGTCTTTGCTGCGGCGTCGTGGACGATACGGAGCTTCTCCGGCTTCTGTGGGTTGATGACCGCGAAGTGAGGTAGGTACCAGGTCTTCGACGGCTTCTCGTCAGGAGCGTGCTCGGCATATCCGTTGTCCAGTAGGGTCTGTATCTGCGCCTCGTAGCGTAGCTTCATCTGCGGGTTCTTGTCGAGTTTGCGTTCGATGTGTTCCAGCCTGCGCAGAGCCGTCTCGTAGTTACTCGATGGTGCGGGGTCGTCTGTCTTCCAAAGAAGTCCCGTCTCGTAGCCTCCCGCCGGTAACAGGCGAGTCTTTTCTTCCAGTATGCGCAGAGCTCGATTTTCCGCGTCGTTGTAGGACCGCTTCGGTTCGATTCCCAGCGATTCCAGTGCGAAATGTTCCCTCATTAGTGCTTCAATTTCGTCTTCGTGCGGCGTGCTGAGGTGAGATATCCGTTGTGTTCCGCGTCCGCTTGTCTATCGGAGTCCGCCCGCGCCGTGTAGTACCCACCCTAGTTCGGTGAGTGAAGCTACCGGCTGTGATCTCGTGCCTCTTCGGATGTCGTACGTGATGAGTAGATGCCAGTTGTCTTGACCTATGAGTACCGTCGGTCGTCCGTTTTCATACACCAGTTCTTCTTCGATGTCTCGCAGGTGTGCGCATGCCTTGACCGTATTGCGCGTGATGCTCTGCGCTGATAGCCGTAGTGCTTTCATGGTGCGCGCTGAGATGTGATGTCTTTGACGCTCGCGTCCTCGGATGTCGATTTCAACTCGGAACGACTCGCTTGCGTTGATGCTCGTTCCCGCTACGCCTTCTATGTTGAAAGGGAGCTTGGGTCCCGATGATCCGATTTCCTTCGCTGTAGTCTCCTCGATCAAGGTACAGGTGGATCCGTCATCTAGTAGCGCGTAGGTGTTCACTGATCCTCGAGGGCCGCTGACCTGGACTGGCACGATCTTCAGCAGCGCCGTTCGTTCCCTGGCAGACGCTACGACCTCTTCTACTCGATGTGATGATTCCGGCTCTCGATCGGGCGAGGAATGCAGCAGGTGATGATGACCGTATTGACATCCGTTTATGTCGCACTTCTTAAACTTGCACGAGTGTTTGAATTTCCTTTTCCTCAAGCAGCAGAAGCAGAGCCGATGATTTCTTGCCAGTTCCCAACGCTTCGTAGTGTCGGCCTCCTTGAAGAGCTTGCAGGTCTCCGGCTGATGTCTATCCTGGTTACAGATCGGGCACGTCGACGCGACGGTAGCAGGTTGAGTCTGAGTGTGGTAGGTGCGCGCCGGTCTTCGATGGGGGTGCGGCTCCCGCCGGTCTTCAGTCGATACTTCAATAGGCGCGTAACTCCCACACCTGTCCGCTGTAACTTCCAGGAACTGCGAAAGCGTTATTAAGTCCGGCTGTTCTTGAGGTTGCGTCGCTGCGTAGTCGTAATATCTATATTTCAGCGTGGCAGGCAGCTTGTCGATGACGGCTCGTACTATCTCTGCGTTGTACAAGTAATGTTGTTTGTTGAGCGCCTTGATTGTTGCCGTGATGTTCGTGACTTTCGAAGCGAACACGCAGACTTCCCGAGGATTCTCGTTGAGTCGTGGTAGGACGCGCAGTTTGTTGAGCTCGGCCAACACTAGAGCGTCGGGTCGACCGAAGCGCGCGGCCAATAAGTGCATGACTTCTTTCGATGTTGTCGTTCCCACGAATAAGCACTGAACCGTGTCCCTGGCGGCGCCTTTAAGGCTTCTTCTCAGCCTGCTGAGATTTTCTTGCTCGGTGAGCTGCCCGGCGGATTCTTCAAAGGCGACCTTGAAGGGTAGCCACTCGCTGGACGCTCCGTTGAATGTTGGTAACTCGGCGATACGCGAAGCGGCGATCGGTTGTACGGCGCGCGCTGCCATTGTTATCGCGGTCGCGAGTTCTTTTTAATTAAATTTGTCCGTCCCCTGTTGATCCGAGTTGTGCGTTGGTATTGTCGGTTCTTTTTTCCCAGGCAGCGCAGGCTCCGGCCCGTCGCGACATGTCTTCTCAAAATCCCACTGAGGATTGGCGCCATCCAACTCAGGTTCCACACATGTGGGATGCGCCTCTCCTCGAAGCATGTCCGTGGCGACGTCCTTCTGCGGCTCCGTTGTCATGACCAACGCGTTGTCGACCCACTCGGATGTTCGATTTCGTCTTAGGGTGACGTCATCATCTTCTATATCTTCATCTTCCGATTCTGCCTCCAGCAGCGCGACGCGGGCTGCTGCTAATTCCACTTCTTTCTTTAAAAGTTCTTCCTTGGCCTTCGCGATTAACAGCCTCCTCCGTGACGCGGTGGATCGCGGCGCACTTGATTGCCTCTTCCGGGTCTCCATGGCGCCATTCGCGTTCGTAGTCTCCGTTGTGTCGGTCTGATTTGTAGTCTCCGTGGTGCCGGTTTGATTCGTAGTCCCTGTGGTACCTGACGTAGAAACAAGATTCGTAGAAACAGAAGTAGAAACAAGAGTTGTACAGGTACCACTAGGTAACGAAGTGACGGGTGGGTTTGACGCGACGCGGTTGGCCAGCACAGCGGGTGCGGCTAAATCACGGTGCGAGTCGGTTGCACCGGATTCTCTCAACGCGTCCTGCGGGGCACGCGGAGCAGACTTTACGGACGCGGAGCGCGTGACGGGCGGCCCGGACACAGACGGTAGGTCGGGTGCGACGTTCGCGTTACTTGCGGAGAGGTCCGCCGGCCTGGACGCATCAGTTTTTGACTTCATACTTCGTGTGTGCATCTCCAGAATCCCCCCTAATGAAGATAATTTCAGCTCGTTGATCCTCGTTGATCCAGAAATCCGGCTCGAAGCACCAAAAATGTGGGCCCCTTCGACAGCCCACACTTATATAGGAGGGGGGATTCGCTTGCAGCTGGGTCTTGAAATGCACACACACTTGTTTTTCTTGATATGTTGCTTCTTCCAAGTCGCTTCTTCAACTGATGCGCCGACCACGCAAGCGGCTAAAATCGCCATTTATATTACCGATTTGGCGGGACTCGTGTGCGAGTGGGTGTAACCAGTTGCGCGTTGTCGAAGAAGCGACCGGGAGTCTGGCTCCTTTATTTATTTATTAATTTTACATGTTAGGCCTTATTATACATATTATATTTTCTTATATGCTATTGACTTATTGTCTAAAATAAAACGCCGCTATTTCTAATCTTTATTTACAATAATAACTTATTCCTACGACCTTAATAGCTATACTTGTCACGAACAATTTGAATGCGATTTTTTCTAGTATATAAATTACCTATCCAATTATTACTCGCGTTAATAAAAGGCAATATTATAAAATATACAGATATTTAAAAAAATATCAGCCGGCCTAGCATGACAACCGCGACAAAATTTTGTCGACCGTTTTCTCGTGTTTTAATCGATTATCTCTTGTTTAATGATAATTCTACTTAAAACTCGACTTTTAATATCAAAAATAGATATATTTGTCGATCGAGATATCTTTTCTATCAAAATTGTCGATGTCGAGATATAATAATCGAGATATCTTACATCTTAGTTTGTCTTCTCTTGTCCTCGTGGCGGTCATGCTAGGCTGGCTGGAAATATTTGTAACAAAATCGATAAAGGCCCTTACTTCCAAAAACAAGCTAAGTTTAATCCCAAGGATAAGGCGATAAAGTACCAGGCAATCATAAGTCAAGCGGAGAACGTAACGGGCGTAGTTAGCAACCGCAAATCTCCGTCAGCCACCATCTTGCAGGTAAGCGGCTTAACCAGGCTGCCATATGAGACAAGGAAATTTATTCATAGAATTATTATCTTTTATATCCTTCTTTATTGGTTTAATCATATTAATTAGCATTATTGCAGTAGCTTGGTATATATTTGGTATCTATTTTTCAGTCAAGTGATTAGTAATTTTTATTTTTTTCAATATAATTGTATAATCGAAATTGGAATTGTCTTGATGGTAACCATATAAAAATTATGTAGATATTGTGTTAGACGATCTGATATAAAAAGAACGTTACATACCTTTTGAGCGAAAATAAGAACTTCAAATACTTTTACATTACATACGACAATGAACATATCTACAAGTATGTTATTAAATATGAACTATTGTGAATTTTCAACATAAAAATATATATTATTTAATTGGAAATATCGTTTCACTCATACAATATAATAAAAAATAGCAGTTTCCAAGTAAAAGTAACAAAAATATCTGTACTATGTAACTGGGTTTCATTAAATTGTGTGAAAAGGAGATAATTTTGAGAACAAATATACCTACACTAATTAAGGAAACCTGCCTTGCATTTTATAAAAAAAAAACTTTGATCTATTTCGTCTTTTATTTTATTATAGACGCTAACTATTATAATACCTAGAAATATACCATGACAGCATCACAGCTGATGCTTAAAACAAGCTCACAAGAGAATTTACGATAACAGGGACATGATATAGGTAACTTGAACATCAGTTCTTTTTTTAGAGTCTGCAACATTTATTTTTTTGGAAAAAGGGCCAAACGGGCAGTAGGCTAATAAAGCTTAGGAGTTGAACAGAAATACTGTTTCGCCTTAACATTAGCCTTCCCTTCTAAGTGACAACGGAACGTCGATATGTCAACGCCAAGAATTCTAATACTGGCTGAGGCAGTCAGGGGAGTTCTCAAAACGAGGAGATATGACGAAGGGTGGCTTTTTAGCAGTAAATTCGCAAACTTATGTCTTCTTGGGGCTAAATTGGACTTAGTTACTTGGCCCTACTACGAGACTTTAGCTAAGACTTGACTTCAGACACAAGACATTAAAGCAGGATCAACATTTTCGTTCTATTGTTTATGAACTAATATGGCAACCACCAAAAAAGGTACAAAAAAGAAATATCTTGAAAACTATACAAAATCATACGTTATTTAGATTCGTTTAATCCTAGTAATTTAGGTCACTCTATATACATATAGAAATAATTATAGGTAAAAAAAATTATGAATACATTGACAGTGTAATATGTAATAACTAAGTGCTATGTTACAAAGCTACAAACGCGAATAACTAAAAGTTAACTGAAAAAGTGGAAGTCACGAATAGGGAATAGGACGCGGTACAAAGTAAAATGTTCACTCACACAGCTCATATTCCCACAGCAGGACTCGTGTAGGGTTGACAAAAATATTTTTTCAATTTTAACTAATTTTAATTTGTTTATTTTTGTAGTTTATTGCAATGTAATTAATTGTATTACATAATGATCTCCTTCATTTAATATTAAAAGAAGACTCAATTCTGCCTACAATATTAAAAGGTAAAATATTTTTGGGTTTTCCTCCACATTCATTGGTGTTATTTTTTTATAAAAAAGAGCAGATTTTTCGTTTGATTTATTGGAAACAAAATAAGATTAAACTTAAAAGAAAGACTTAACTGCACTAAAAAAATGTACTATACAAAAAAAAGCCTAGCCTTCAAATTTAAATGTTATATCACAATGTACACTTATGGTCTTCAACAAAATTATATATTGAATGCTTCTAATTTTACATTTAAATCAAGGATGAGAAGTACTGGCGATAAACTCTCCGCCACTATTTTTAAACGCTAAGTTTTTTGTTTTACAAAATATTTGCATGGAGCTTCAACCATTGCACAATGCTCCACATGACATCTTGAAGTAATTAACTATAATAATAAAAAATAATAGTTGGTCGCTGATAATGTAGCCTTCTTTTGGTCACAAACGAATCTTTTCTCTTTATAATATTAGAATAGACAAATTAATTCTTGTATTTCATAAGGTGTTGTATAAAACAAACAAATTACACAAACGACTAGTTCACCTTTAAAAGCTGGATACTCACTTTGCAGGCTCGAGTGGGAGTACTTTTTTAATATTTTATGTTTGAAGTGCTTTACGAGTAGATCATTACAACTACACTTGTTCAAAAACACACAGGTTGGCCATATTATGTTACAACCCTAATTGAAGTGAGCTGGATGCCTTTTCGCGTATATTTTCCCTACATTTTTAATATTGGCCTCAACCGGACCTAGTTGCACGTCATATCCGCGATGACTACTCACCGATTCATGTCGAGATATAAGCAAATATCATTTCCCAACGTTTTCGCTCGCTTCATATTGCTTTAACGAACGTTGATTTCTTTTGTCAATGATACTGAATGCGCCAGCGCCAAATTTATATATACTAATATTATAAAGAGTAACAGTTTTTGTATACCTAGTACGTGTTACTAGTTGTATATATATGTACATATATTTTGAAATGCGAATACTTTGAGAATTTATTAAGTTATTTCACAGTATCATATCTTTATTTCCATTTGATTAATAATGATATGTCAGTATCTTGTGCAACTACGCTAACTTAGGTAGGTACGTGAGATATAGGTAGGTTGACATAGTGTATTATTATTGACCAAACTGTCTAGGTTAGAAATAAAATTTATACAGTAATAAAAACACGTAATTCTTTTCTTCTTCTTCTAGTTAGGGAAGTCTTTATACACATCAGTCCTAAAATAAATAAGAAACCGATAACGTCGCTTTTTCGAATTTATTTATGAGTCTTAAAAGTTCATTTTTTTTCGAATTTACACTACTGTTTTTGGCCCAAGTGACCTTGAAAACTAACTTGACATTCTTTAACACTAACAATGTTATTCTTTGCAATTTCAACGTTGGGTATCATTGATCACTACGCTATAATTTGCATCAACTCCAACGGTGGGTATCACTCACTACGCTATAATGTGCATCAACTCCGACGGTGGGTATCACTCACTACGCTATAATTTGCATCAAGTTCAACGGTGAGTATTACTAACTACGCTATAATTTGGATCAACTCCAACGGTGAGTATCACTCACAATGCAATAATTTGCACCAACTCCAGTGGTGAGTCTGACTGACCACCATCATTCTTTGCATCAAATGGTGAGTCGAGTCAGTCAGTGAGATTAAAACTGGTTCGTATAGTGAGTATAATATTCTCCAAACTTTAAAGGGTATCTGGTATATTTGCAAATGAAAAGCAGAATATACACAAACGTTACCGGTAACTAACCACAAGTATGAACTTTGCAGCCAGCAGTCACAGCAAATATAATTTGTTGCTTCACTTAAATGAAAGTGGTGAAGTAAGTAGGCGTCCCGAGTAAAGTTTCATCTTGTTTGCGATATTGTATGTTTAATATCAAACTGTTACGTTTATTCCTCTTCAAAGCATGTAACCGCGAACTACACTCCCGTTCTGTTAACCCTATAATCTATCGACTCTGCTAATATTTAACTTAAGTTTAGCTATTGTAACTTAATAATAATAAGTATCTTTCATTATTAAACTTTGTCTATGACAGATTTGTGGTCACAATAGGTATTCAAATTCAAATTCAAATTCAAAAATCATTTATTCATTTAGGTAACACAATGTACACTTATGAACGTCAATAAAAAATACATATTAAATGCTTCTAGTTTTACATTTACTGCCAGTTCACAAATCAAGGGCGTAGAGCGGACGAGAAGAACTGGCAAGAAACTCGCCGCCACTCTTTTTTAATCGCCAAGTTTTTGTTTTACAAATGTTTTGTAAGGAGCTGCAACCATTACACCATGTTCCACATGACATCTTTAAGTAATTAACTAAAATAATCGAAAAAATATACGAGTATATATAAACGAAAAAAATAAAAATAAATAAAAACAAAGATTTGTCCTCTATCAGCAGAATGTATGGTGAAGTAGGCGCACTCACTTACATTCTCGTGGGAACAACACGCAAATACATAGACGAAATAACTAATATCACCGCATACACGAATTCAAGTTCGACCAGTCACCACAAGTAGCACCCGTTCACGAGTATGACGCATGGCCAGCCATCGACCCCCTCGCCATATTTTAGGGAGAGAGACAACCCGACGCATGGACGCCGCCACAAGCAATGACATTTAAGCGAGCATGACGATCCTTGAAATGTGAACTTGGCTACATAAGAAAACAATAATAATATTAATTATTCTGAAATAAATTAGTACTACATGGATCACGGTTTGCTCCCACTTTACATTAAAAAAGTCGTGGATGTTGACGATCGCCCCCGAGTCTGGAATTGCAGCCGAGAGATTCAGTCGCGTTACCTCTATACTGGAGCAAATCATATCCAAGCACTAGGATCGTTTAAATATTCATTTATGTTATAATAGGCCTTAGCAAGTAGTTTTACTTTAACGTACGATTTAAATTTATTTATTGACAACACTTGTATCTCACTAGGGATTTTGTTGAAAAAACGTATACAATTGCCTTGGAAAGAATTACTCGTTTTATGCAGCCTTGTGGTTGGTGCACTAATTTTGTCTTTATTACGAGTACTATAATTGTGGAAGCTACTATTCTTTTGAAAGATATCTATATTTTTCCGCACATATAAAATATTCTCATAAATGTATTGACTTGCCAAAGTCAAAATATTTAATTCTTTAAACTTGCTTCGAACTGACTCCCGTGGGGATAATCCGCAGATCGCTCTTATAGCCCGCTTTTGCACTACAAATATCGATTTAATATCAGCTGCATTACCCCACAAAATAACACCATATGACATAATACTATGAAAATAGCTGAAATAAACGAGCTTTGCTGTATTCTCGTCAGTAAGATCACGTATCTTTTTCACTGCGAACGCTGCAGAACTTAGCCTATTCGAAAGACCTTCTATGTGTGGGCCCCACTGGAGTTTACTATCTAAAGTAATTCCCAAGAACACTGTATTATCAACAAAGTCTATTTCCTCATTTTTAATTATTATTTGACCATTGCTACTTTTTACATTTGTAGTTACAAATTTAATACATTTTGTCTTCTTTTCGTTTAGCTTAAGATTATTTGTATTAAACCAGTGAACTACACTGGAGATGGCACTGTTTACATTCTCAAGTAATGGATCTCGTCGTTTCACTTTAAATAAAAGCGAAGTGTCATCAGCAAACAGTACTATCTCGTGAAGCTCTTTTACAAGAAATGGTAGGTCATTTATATAGATGAGGAATAAGAAAGGTCCAAGTATGGAGCCTTGCGGTACACCCATAGTAACAGACGATCCCATTGAGGTTGTTCCATTTATATTTACCTTTTGAATTCTACCGCTCAGGTATGAATCCATTAGTTTTAGCGCTTTTTCGCCAATGCCATAGTGTTGAAGTTTTTTGATAAGGATTTCGTGATGGACACAGTCAAAAGCCTTTGATAAATCGCAAAAAACTCCAATGGCATCATGAGCATTTTCCCACGCATTTAAAATCTCGGAAATTAATTTAATACCAGCATCGGCTGTGGAGCGACCTTTTGTAAAACCATACTGTTGGCTATGCATAAGTTTATTATTATTGAAATGTATCATTAATTGATCAAGAATCAATTTTTCAAAAATTTTACTCAATGCAGGCAGCACAGATACGGGTCTAAAATTTGTGGGGTCAGAAGTGCTGCCCGTTTTGAACAACGGTGTGATTTTACTTAGTTTCATCTGGTCTGGAAAGACTCCACAATCTATACATTCATTAAATATTATAGCTAACTCTGAACTGATAACATCGATTACTGATTGTAAAACGAATACAGATACACCCCAAAGATCTTTAGTTTTTTTTAATTTGAGTTGTTTAAATGTTTTTATAATATCATTGTAGCTAATGCGGCTAAATATAAACTTATGATTGCATACAGGAACATTCTTTTGCAATAATAAAAGGGCGGCTGATGGTGAAGAATTTAGAACGCTAGTTGTATTCATTGGAATGTTAGTAAAAAACTCTTCAAATGCAGAGGCTACTTCGAGGTCGGAACTAATTACTCTGCCGTTTATGTTAACCTTATATTCAGTATCCTTTCTAGAGGTTCTTCCAGTCTCCTCGTTTATAATTTTCCAAGTAGCCTTTATCTTATCAGAGCTATTTTTTATTTTAAAACTTAAGTGTTGCGCCTTAGCGATTCTACACTCTTGCCTAAAACTTTTTGAGAATATCCTAACATGCGTTTTAAATTCTTCACTGTCATTATACTGTTTTTCATTATACAATTCATACAATTTTAGCCTTTTCTTGTGTAGCTCAGGAGTTGCCCAGTCACAAAAGGTAGGTTTCTCTGAGACCAAAAAAGTCTTTGGAGTGAACACATTTTTGAACTCATCAATAAATGAATCAAAAAATATGTTATATAAATTATTAGGGCATCGATTACTACACAAAAATGGCATTTTAAATATTAAATTTTTCTTAAATCTGTCTAACCGATCATCTGTTATAGGAACTGTGCATATTTTCTTTTTTGGATCTTTACATTTAACTATTTCGAATTCAAACAATTGACCAGAGTGATCAGACGTTAGTTTGTTGATAATACAGGTGTTGAGAGGAGCGATATCACTATAGATATTGTCAATACATGTTGCCGTGGTGGCTGTTACCCTAGTAGGTACAATAAAATTATTAATTAAATTAAATGATTTAAAGAGATTAAGCATACGTTTACTTGAACTACAGTTGTCAAGCAAATTTACATTAAAGTCTCCACAAACGATCAATCTTTTCTTGGACTTTTGCAATTTGTACAGAACCTGTTCTAATATTTTTTCCAAGCCATCATATTGAGCTGAAGGAGGGCTATACAAACTGACAATGATGAATTGCTCCAGCTCTACACAAGATACTTCAATAAGGCGTTCCACAGAGAAGCTCACTATGTCCTTCCTTTCCTTAAATTTAATTTTTTTACTAAGCAAAATTAATGAGCCACCGCGTATTGCATTTCCTCTGCAGAACGAACTACCAATCTGATGATTACAAAAATTGAACACAAGTTCACATGTTTTTAACCAGTGTTCTGTAATACACAATATGTCAACATTTTCACAGCTCAAAAACAACTCAATTTCAAGTAACTTACTTTTCATTCCTTGTATATTTTGGTGAACCAGATTGATAGTATTTTGTTTTAATTTACTTATCTTACTTACTAGTTTTAAGCCAGAGAGAATCTCTGTTGTCTTATTATCTAATTTAAATTAGAAATACTATTTCTTGGAATATCTTCCAAGGTCTTACTAACTAAAACCTGCTCAATAGAAGCAGGTTGTCTAGCCAAATTCTTGGCTGTTATAAACAAAAAATATGATAGCGAATCAGCTATCTGTCTCTTAAAATATAAAGGTAGATTATATCTATCCTTTGTCAAAAAGTTATTATTACAACTAATGTACCTATTGGTATCAATTAGTGTAAAGTTATTATTATACACTGTAAATGTATGCAGAGTCTGATTTAAAATATGTCTTATATTATTTTCCTGCTGTGTAAAGTTTTTGCTGTAAGGGAATGTAAACATAATCAGATTTTTAGTACTAAGTGAGCACAATTTTTTTATAAAATAGGTGTTCTATGAGTTCCGGTAACCGCCTCCGTGGCGTGATGCGTTTAGCACTGAAGGTCCTGGGTTCGAATCCCGAGGAAACAACATAAAAAAATGTTTCGGTCAGGCGCGGCGGGGCATAGAAGGTACCTACTTGCTTTTAAAGAAAAATGATCAGTGAAACAGACACAGAATTGGTTCTGCCCCATGTCCCACTTCTGTGATTTCTGGTGGGTGGGCGGCTTCGATTCCAATCGTTTATTGTTACAAAAATGGCTAGATGCGTTTCGGCTTCAGTTTTTGAATGTTCAATGTAATAATTATATTGAACAGGTATCATTTATATTTTTTTTCTATCAATGAAATTCCACTTACCATCAATTGAGGCTCGTCTGTTAATACCGCAAAATTAAAAAAAAACTGTGCGCCGGCCGTAAGCCGATGGAAAATATCTTCTTATATTTTTTTCGTCGGCAATAAACTATTTTATGTTAGTGATTCATTAGTGAATAGTTAAAAACTGTAAAATATATTTAAAAAAACTGGCCAAGTGCGAGTCAGACTCGCGCACCGAGGGTTCCGTACAAACTTTTAGTTAAGTAAGGATTTTCCCAATAAAAAAAAATACAAATTTACGGTTTTAGGATTTTTTCCTTTAGTTATGCTACATGACATTGCTTCATGAAAAATATTATGATTATTGGTCAACGGAATCTATAGGATCCCTCCACGCGTTCCTGAGATAAAGGGTCTTGACGGACAGACAAACAGACGGGCAACGATATTATCCTATAAGGGTTCCCTTTTTGGTACGGGGCATGGAACCCTAAAAATACACTGATCTAAGCTGGTGGTGAATCTGGCAATATTTAACTAGTACTCGAATGCAAATATATATGAATTTGACCAAAACGGAGGAACAAGAATACCCGTTTTACAACTGAATGTGGATTTTTCAACAAAAGAAATTCGAGTTCACGAAATTACCTCTTGTTATTTTTGATTTATAATTTCCTACATTCAACCTTTGTCTTTAATTCCCGAGAATTTCTGTGAATATAAAAGTACATAAAATAAGTATTTCTACTCATTCTCATTTCAATTCGCTTAATAAAAACAAAGTTAATCAATGTATTAAAAATTGTTGTTTATATAAAAACCACCGTAACCGTAAATTTAGGCTATGAATTTGCGAATGTTCAAACTTTTTCTTTATACTTAAATTTGATTTTATTCTGATTTAGAATTATGATAGACCCTGGACTCCTTGCTATGGCAGGCCTGTGTTAGGAAAGTTGGTTCCTCACCATCTATGATGCTACAGTACTAAAAACAGAGGGGTGAGCACAAACGACTATCGAGAAAGTATTCGTATCGTCGAACTGTCAGTTGTATGAGAAATCATTTGAAATTTCATAAATGACAGTTCGACGATACGAATACTTTTTCGATAGTTGTTCGTGCTCACCCCTCAGGTCGACAGCGTGTCCTGTGGTAAAGTATCACCTATCATCAAGTGAACCTCACGCTTGTCTGTCGATATCCAACATAAAAAAACAAAGATCTACTAACATTAAGTTAATTAAAACCAATATTACATACCTACTTGTTCTAAGCAGCACACATACTACGGTTACTAATAACAATTATACCTCCGAATTCAATTCAACTATTTCTCCTTGGGTCTACTGTGATCCTATCTCAACAATGGAATGCTTGAGCGAGGTTGAAAAGCGCGGAATATAAAGTAAATGTTTGAAGTTAAGCATCCCGTATATTATTACCTACGCATCTTGTACTTATTGTATTTACTATTGTATTTCTAGAGACAAATAACAAGTACTTTAGGTAGGTTTTTGTTTGTTTATTGGGTTCATCAACATCCGATATTTTCAATAATTTCACATTAAATTTATACTACCTTAAATGACAAACAATTATAGGTGAACACATGTGCCATAATTGTTAACTTTAAGGTTTAATAAAAATATAATAATGACTAATAGTGACAGAAAATATGTAGATTGTGTATTTTACACTTAAAAAGTTTTTAGCAGGGATTGAAAGCGGTTACTTTTTATGTTCCAATTTACTGTAGTGCCTGACTGACTAACTTTCCACACTATTATTTCGGTATATATGACTAAAATTGAAAGAATATTAACAAAAAACTTTATTATTTCGGTTAAGGGCCTATGTCGATGAGGCTCGCAGGCCGACAAATCGCTCTATTGAATGTGAGAAAGCGAGATTGAAATATTTACTTGAGACATGTAAAAAAAAGAGATATCAGCAGCTTGAACGCGCTCGGAATAAAGCAACGTATGTGCCAAAACTAATTCATTTCATAACTTTACAATACTTTATTTGATTAAAAAACGGCTTTTGAGCAATCTTAATAATCTTAAGACATTTATTCTACATCCTTTAAAATAAATTATATTAAATAACTCTTTGCCGTTATGCCTTAGGATCCAAAAAAGTGTAAAAATAGACATAACTTCACATTTATTTTCTATCGAGAAAATTTCATCGAAACATGTTTTCCTTTTGAGCGAAACTGCGAAGTATAGTCAAAAAACAAATTCCAAAATTTCATATCAATAATCCACAGCCTGAACAAGCTATACGTAATAGAAAAACCGCATTTTTCTCAATATATCCTCTTAAACTCCCACAGTTAATAAACCGGTATTCAGTCCCTGGCTTTTCGCTACAAATATCTTTGACGCTACGTTTTCCGCAGACTTTTCTTATCATATTGATGAATACTGTATTTTGGATTTCTCATTAATATGGGACTCTGTTGTTAACACTTTTAACCAGTTCTGAGTTTCTTGACTGTTTATCAATACTTCCACATTGGTTACTTTATCTCTACAGGTTTTTTTCTTATGGGTATATTTCTTAACTCTTACTTCACACGATATTTTCTAGGTCTCAAGCCTTATTGTTGAGGATATGTGAGTCACGCCTTTATTTTTTAATGTCCTGTATCGAGCGATGAGCAGGAGGTCACTTGGTGGTAGGTTCTAAGAAATAGTTAAATTATGTTGTTACTTTCGTTCTAAAGCTATTTAGTGTTCGATAGAGCGAGGCAAATCATACTTTAAGTATTTCAAAGCTTATACCACGATTATGAATAAGACACTATAGTCTTCAGATAAAGTCATTAACATAAATGAAAGCGAGACAAATGTCTCATAAAACTCAAGGAGACAAAATAATTGCGCATTTCATCATTAAAATCCCATGAATGAATGATAGCTCTATACAATTTTAGCGCACGAAGATCTCCCGAAGGAATGGTAACGAAAAGTTTTATATGGCTACAATATAATTAAATGCGGCGACATTGTAATGATGGCTGTTGTTCTAGCGAGGCCATTCCACTCGATCGACGAACTTCTAGAAAGAATAAGTACTGCTGGATGTGTCTTTTTAATGTATTTTTTTGTTAATTTGTTAAAACATGCATTAATTATTCTTGTACTAGGAGGATACGCTGTAGCGTAGCATGGGCGAAGGGTGCGGTCCGCTCCGGGCGGCACTTTGATGGGGGCGGCATTTCACAGGAAACGGTAAAAAAAAAGACTTCCTTCAACGTTCTTTTTTTAATTATTTTTGTCAGTATATCACCTTAATAACAGAGTTTCTCTTTAGTTTTGTGTTTTTTAATAAGAGTACCATTTTCACCACGTCCCAATCTTTTATAATCAATTACAAAAATAAGGGGGCGGCAAATATGGGATCCGGACTGGGTGCTAGTTACCTATGCTACGCCACTGAGGAAACGGGACTCCCTAGTTAGTAATCTAGAGCTTCACTTGATAAGATCTACTAAAAAAAGGTTAAAATAATAAATTAATATTATGGTTATACGTATTTATCATTCATGGATACGGAATTACGAAAAATAATGTTGGATGCTTTTTAAATAACTGGTGCCACATCTCGTATAAACAGTTTAATTTACGATTGTAGTAACATTGATGTATTTAAATAATTAACGAATCGATGGATTATTTAATTCACACAAAAAGTAACACTAAAAAAGGTATGTGTGTACTTATGTACACGCGTTAGAAGTTATACTTCTTTGGCGTCTGAAGAAAATTTTTAAAAAACAAAACAATATCGAAGAAAAATGTAGCCAACTTCATCATGTCGTTTTTTTGGGACATCGTGCGCGCGCAGGTGATTAAATGAATTCACTCTCATCCAAACGCGCCAAAAGAAGTATAACTTCAAAAAAAAAAAAAAAAATATATATATATATAATTTAACAAATAAAGGTACGGAGTTAGACTTAATGGAATTCAGTAAATAAATTACTTAATTATAGAGGAGAAATATCAGTTGTCGAGAAATGAGGAGTGTTGAGGGCAGTAAGCAATACGCACGACTATTCCATCACCAATAAAAATAAAATGTTCGGAGTGAACATATGTATAATAAATAGATCAGCGTCGCATTATTGATTATTTAAGGTATTTCAATTATTCTTTAAGAAAATATAAGGAAACTCTATATAAAAGTTTCAAGATGACACTCAAAGCAAGCAATTAATCTCCAATCTCCTCGATTGTTGAGTAATTTGAAATAGGAAGTTTATTCGGAGTTTTTATTATCACGTGAATTGTTACAACTTTCAATGAGTTTATGGAGTTACCAAAATTATTGTGTTATCGACGGAATAGGAGCGACTTAATGTCTCTAAAGGAAAAAAGTAACTAAATTGATTTATCATTACAAAAATGCTTTTACTGGGAGTATTCTAATGCATATTCATCGATATATTCAATGTTCTGATTTCTGACTTTGCTTTTTATTGTTAATTTTATAGATACATCACGCCTCTTTCCTATTGCCGAGAGATCCCGGAATTCAATATGGTCCGATCCTTACATACAACTTTCGCTTCTTCCACTTTCATCAGTGCTTTCATACACGCTCGTCGGTTTCGAGTACTTTTGACCTAGCCCTTTTGAAGATCATCTTCGATCTGATCGATTTGCCTAGGTCGACCACCAGGTTCATAATTTCATCCGTCCTTTCTACGTTTCCAAACCAATTCAACATTTCTTTCTCAATTCTTTTTTCTCATTTTTTTTAAATCTTAGTATTTACATTGAGGTTCGTGGCGGCTCTTATTAGTAGAAGTAACATTCCAAACCATTGGAAGATTTAAAAAAAAAAATTATTTAAAAATATTTTCTTTTATATCCATGTAACACGCACACATTTGCTACTCGGTACACACACAAGCACACAATCCCTTCGTAGTTAGTAGCTTGTTTGTATAAAGCGTAGTCATTGTGAGTTTTACGATCTACATACGTGGGGGTTGCCAAATGGACTCATGAAAAAGAGATCTAACTGCGATATCGTGTTATGTTCTTTGAGGATTTTTATATGGTGTGAGGAATTGAGGATCGAAAGTATATTTTTTTCTTTTAGATTGCTGTGTTCTTAGCAGAGAAATATATTTTTTATCACATCTATTCAAAAAGAGCTAGTTGGTTCCCTGTAAGCAGGGGCCAAAAAAGATTTTTAGTCTCTATGGAGTAGAAGTGATTTGAATTTGGAATGTGGATATTATTAACAAATGTTTCAATCACCAAAGAGATCGATCACAAACATTGTATGGAAAAAATTACTGGCTGTCAAAAAAATAATCCGCGCGCGGACCAAATAAAAAAAAAGTAAAAACGCGCGAAACGCATTCATTCTTTTGTTATTGTTTATTCAAATTATTCGGATTTAAGATTATCCTTAAAAATAAACATAAGCATCTAATTAATTATTTCTGTCTAACTTACATATGAGTAAATAAACGTAATTCTACTACATGAGTTGCACTTACTTATTTTCTCATAGATGTGATAAAAAGTCCACCTAGGGAGCAACACTATTTTAAACTGGAGTGACGTATTTTAACAAAAAATACTATTCTTATGCTTATATGTTTCGGCGTTTTTTGTAGATCAGGAAAATAGGAATATCCCACAATGCATTGTTTTGTTATATTTTGGTAGCGTTTTCGATGAAAGCGTGGCTTGACTTTTTCCGATACTTAAAACAATTATCGTTATATTTCAACCATTTTAAACCAAACCTTGACAAATTATAAATATTTGAAAACCGCATGAACTACCGTATTCTATATAAAAAAAATGTCAAAGAAAGTGTTTGATGTCACCGAGCTATTCAAATTAATGTCGAACTTTAGTCGCAAACTTTCCCAATATGGCCGCTTACAATATAACGGAACAATTTTAATAATTCGAGAATGACGCTTTGGATGAACACGCGGGTCATGGTATAATAATATCAGGTATGAAATGATATTTAATTTGTTGTTTGCGATGTATTGTTTGTTAAAGCACTATCACAACAACAATGATTGCCTTTACTTAGTTTGTTCATAGAAAATGGGTAAACTAATATTGATTTTTATGAATTTTGACATGTACAATAATAGCAAAATAAATATGGTATGGGCTAGAAATGAAAATTTTGGTAAAAAGGCTTAAATTGGCTAAGCGGATATTGAGATCTGTTCATAAACATAAATGTAATTTGAATTGCTCCATGGCAGCTTCGCTCACTCCACTCTAATAACTCATTTTTAAGTATGATCGCTTAATGTTATGTGATTTACAAGGAAAAAATATCAATAAATGAATAAATGTTTTGTTCAGTATATTAATATTCAAATCATAGTAAAGGGAATTATTTATATAATTTTAATATATTTCATCTACTTTTATTATAATTTTATAAATGATCCTATTATGCAATTTCAAGACCAAAATGAAAATTATAAGACCCTAACATTGTTTGGCTATGGCCGCAACAAATTTTATTAATGCTTTGTTAAACGTTTTCGTAATAACTCAGTAGATGAATGACATTTTTGTGTTAATATTGCAATAATTTTGGGCTCGTTGACGTGTTTGGTAAAACACCTAACTTGCATTCCGATGGGTCGCGGGGTCGAATCCCGCCGGGACATGCTTATAATTTTCTGTAAGCACGTTTTCCCCATATCTGGTCACTTCAGATATTAAACGGGTTTACAGTATATTGAAATTCCGACCCGGCAACGAACCACCATTCATAGACGGAAAAACGATGGAGTGCATATTGTGCATTTTGGTTTCGGTTTGTGGATTTCTGAATGCTGGTAGTAAAAAAATATGTCGACAACGCATCATCGACTGATGTTCTGTGGCTGGGGTGTTTCTGGAAGGCATCGGAAACGTCGGGATAAATTTAAATCGTGTTTCAATCCGGCTTGTTTTTAAGTATGTTTGGAAAGTCTCAAACCATCTTCTCTATTGAAATTAGTTGTTTTTTAATGTGTGATAGTCGCGTTATTAAAAAAAATATATTAACTATAACATTATAATTATTCTGATGTTTAAACAATAATACTGTAAAGATTCATTAAAATCCGTTCAGTAGTTCCGTTTTTACGTGAAAGAGTAACAAACAACCATCCTCACAAACTTTCACATTTATAATATTAGTAGGATAAACAAATGTAGTATCGCTTAAATCCTTTGTTTTGCAGTCAAGGTGATATTTTTTCCTTATTTTGCAATAACATTAAAGGTTGCCAATTTACAAGGGAGTCGTGATTAAAGGAAGCAAGGGTGTTCGTATTGTTCGAGGCGTAAAATTTTCCTTTGATGAAATTTTCCTTTATCGGTGATTCTTGTCGTTAGAAATGACGAGTCAAGGTGAAAAGCTTCAGAACAGTATTTACGATTATTTGAAGAATAATCATGCATATTTCCGTTGTCATCATAAAATCTACACAGTTTTGCATATTGGTTTAAATTGATTATAAAATGATTTATAGACTTTATTGTCGTGTAGTCATAAATGTCATCTGCATGGTAATGTCTCTCTTAAATTCTTAGGAAACTAGAAACACGCCCCGGCTCGAACGGGTGCATTACAGATGTATTATATACAAAAACCATATCAATGTAGCTTTCTCTTGATATAAGAAATTTTTAAAATCGGTCCCGTACTTTTTGAGTTTATTCGTTACAAACATACAAAAATACAAATCTTTCCTCTTCATAATATTTTTGTAGATATACCACTTTTGAAAATATCTAATTTAAGTCTATAATAGCCGGCGACCACAGATTACTTACCAGATACCGTTTACAGGGCCGCCGACTGCCAAAACAATTGTATTTAAAAACACAAAATTTAAAATTTCCATGTTTAGTTCTGCCCAGTTATTGGAACCGCAAACACGTGGCGTACTTCCTGTATAAAAATCTTTAAAAATGTCTTACTGTTCTGTCAAATGGTGTGGCAAAAATAGCAAGACATTAAATTACAAAAAAGATGGGATTACATTCCACCTGTATGTTAAATTCATTTTAATTTTACTCATTTCACTGAATTCATTTTATTTTCTCGGAGATCAACTTATACTGGACGGTATTAGTCACGTAGTCACTCGCGCGTATATACGTCTCTTTCTCGCATTACCGTATTATTACTTTTCTCTTTCTTTGCCAAGGTCACGTGTAAAGATTAGTGATGTGACAAGGCCTGTATCGATAATTAAATAGAAATGTCCAACGTTTTATACTTCAAAACATAACGTCGTTGCGTCATAGGTCAACCATAGCTGGTACAATTACTTACTTTCTACGATTTTCAAAATTTCGAAAAAATAAAAATACACCATAATAAAGTGAATAATTCTGTCAGCTTATAATATTTTCAAATTTTTTCATATTTTCTTAAATAAAACCAGTTAACCGATTGAGAATATAGTAAAAAACAACATTTAAGTTGGTAGTCTCTCACAACAAAAATATACGATAATCTCAAAATATTGTTTATTCATTAAATCTTCATTTAATTCCCTATTAATAGCCATAAAAATAAAAAAAATCGAAGCATTAAACCTTATTTAATTTCATTTTAAAAATTTCTAATTATTTCCATACTAATTTTAAAACGGCTAAGGGTGATATTATTCACTTATTTTTGGCCAAGAGTGTTCTTTTTAAACTATCTTTATAAATTCGTAAATTTCAAATAATTCATTCAATCAGGAGTGAATTTTCGGTCAAGAGCGTGTCGGCAATTAAATTCAGTTTAAATATATTTTTTTAAATATTTTATAGTAAAGTCTGTGTCGACCCATATCCTTCCCCTATACCTCACCCCCGTAATACCCATTTCCCACTCCCTTCACCCAACCCCCCCAAGTTTGGGCTTGAAAGAAGCGTCTCATCGAGACGAGTCGATAGGCCCCGGCAGATCCCCCCCCTCCCACCTTCCCCCACCCCTCCAAACTCTCTATACTAACCCACTCCCCACGAAACCCAATTTCTTCCCCCTTAGTCGAACTTTTTTCGACCTCACCCCCGCAATTCCCAACTCCCTCCCCCTCCACCCACACCCCCCGAGTTTGGGCTCGAAAGAACCGTCTCTTCGAGACAAATCGATCGGCCCTAACAGATTCGTACGAGAAAGTCAATACATCGATATTCAGAAAACATCGATATCGTCTATGGACATCCCTCAGTTATCACTGTAACCTTGAAGTAGCCAATAGCGGCGTAGCTGCTTTCCTTCCCGCCCTTCGTCCCCCTTCCGACCTTGGCGATTTAGAATCAACGCAATTTTAGTGAGATTATCAATCTATTGGGGGTGATCTGTGCCGGCGACAGAATAACATCCTGTGTTCGCAGATAATAGCTCCTTCGCTTTGTCTAATTTTCTTTGTATGTGGACTGTAAATTCTAAGGCAGATGAGATAAATAAACGACTTGCTTCTATAGGGTTGATTTGAATCTACTAAAAATCATGCGATCTTTCTAAAAATGTGGATGCATAAAGTTATGACGTCATATTTTGTAGTATCTACGTCGTTTTCGCACTTTTTGCCTGCCCGTTTGAACTTTCAACAAAACAGTCGAATAGAGTCTTACTCGCGAAGTAGTGGTGAAAAGACGTCGTTCGTTCGTTTTAAAATAATAAAAAAAAAACTGTTTTCAATTTGTATTATTTTTAAAACTTATCCCTAATATTTGTTGAGTATGGTAGGTATTATGAATTTTCCTTTTTAACTGACAACTGACTAACTGTTCATCCGGACCGACGATATAAATGTAGTATATTTTATTGTTGCATCTACATGACGTTTCTGTCTAAAATAGTAGTTAGTAAGTAAACAGAATAAAGCTTTGCCTTCCGTATATTTTCCAAAAGCCTACCCACGTCAAAATACATCTCTTATTATAAGAATAGATTCATTTCGTAAGATTTGCGATAACACCACAATGATATTACGATCATATTTTGACGGCTGAATCGACGCCTCAATAGAAAATACTAAGATCAAAACAGGCGATATTGAACTTTATTACCAAAACATACAAAACCTTTTTTGTTTTATATAAATAACGATTGGAATTATGTTAGAATGTAGGAGACTATTATAGTATATAGTTTCCATACTGTTTGATACTGACTTTAAAAAATTGAAAACTGTTGGCAACATTTTAGAAGACATTTGATAATGCTTATCACTGATTTTTAATCTATGGAAGAAAGATCATTTAATCTATAGAAGAGAAAAACGCGGGAAAGTCAAATTGCTGGCCACTGGCGGAACTGGAAACGCGATCTGTGGAATAATTACTGTTATGTTTAATTCAATTACGAATATTATGCAAATCTTTATTTTTGTTGTATTGTTTCGTGTAAACGGATAACACTCATATGTGCTCGCCATTTTGTTTTTTTATTTCAGAAATAAATAAACATGTACCTATGTGTCTATTAGAGTTTTGATATTTAACCGTTACCGTACCGTTAAAAGGTGAGTGGTCCTTTATTAATACTACCTAATTAAGGGGTTAACCCGATGTACTCGGGAAAATAGGCGTAAAAATAAAAGACTTTCGGCCGCAGCTATTATCTTTTTTTTGATATTCATAATTGTTCATGCAAATTCATGTGTATTCATATTTCCTATAATTTAATTTTATATTCAGTAATAATAATTTAACGTTGCTCAGATCAATTTGTACATAATGTATAATATAACATACTTTATTTTATATTCAGAGATTATTCATATGATAACACATGTATATGGTAACACTAATATAGATACTTCCGCCCTGTTATGTCGGATTAATTACGTCGATCGATTATCAGAAACTTGTTCAGTGTCAGTAGTATAAATCATAAAATTAAATCTAATATAATCAGTGTCATCAGTTTTATTTTATGGCTCCAAACATCAATTCAGACTAAAGCACGATAATATTTAAAAAGCCACCATTACATACATATTTTTGGTGACCCATGAGGGAACATCGCACAATAATATTGTCCATTGTCTTCAATGAGGGCCGGCTGAGGCCCCACATATGTGCGGAGCCCTAGGTTGCAGCCCAAAAAGCTCTTAAATATATCCGCACTTGCTTAAGGCTGAATTATTACCAAGTGAGCCTCACTCTCTTATGTTAATATCTGATATATAAAAAAAAACAATACAAATATTGATGATGTTTGTTCTGTACGTCCTGAGAGATTTCATTTGGTAATTTATTTTATTGTCAATATGATTACAGTATACAAATATACGGATCTGTTTGCTTAGTTGTGGTATTTTAAGATTGGTCGAATACATCCGTTATTTTATTCATGGAATGTTGTTTGGGTTTGTATACTTATTATTTGTCAAAATATCTTTATTATTTTTTGTATATAAAAGGTTTGGTTTTTTTAAATAACAGTTGACAGAATTTTGGAAAAATCCTGAAAATCTGTGGGTTTGCGTTTGACGCGGATAGTTAACATCGTTACTTAAATAGATACGGTTAAGTTTTATTTTATTCCTTTTTCGCTTGTCTATAATAATAGAAGATGAATATAATGAATTTCTGAGTCTTTCTTTATAGGGCGGTAAGTAGATAAGCTTTCTGTGACCTGCAAAACATTTTTTAAGATCTTGTTTCAACAGGATTCGAACTCAGGACCTTTAAACGCGAGTATCACATATTTAAATAAAATACTTTATACCGGATTACAAACGCAATGTATTGTTAATATTATTATGCCGAACGTGACGTTTCGCTTTTCAGCAACCGTGGTCACGGGCAGACGGAGACGGAAAAGCATCCGAAACATCGTGTCGGCATAAATAATACCTACATCGCGTTTTAATCGGGTATAAAGTATTTTATTTAAACCTATTTATAATATCATGTGATATGTGATCAACCCCGGATTCGTACGGGTGCAATATATTAGATGTACACAAAAAATTCAATAACGCTACATTATTAGTGAGTAAAATATATGTTACTCGCTGATAATGTAGCGTTCTACTGGTGAAAGAATTTTTAAAATCGGTCTAGTAGTTTTTGAGTTGAATCGTAACAAACAGACAAATCTTTCCTCTTTATAATATTAGTATAGAAATAGATTTAATCGTACCCGATTAATACATCCGTGCACACTGAACGTTTAATATTGAAGTTTCTCCCGAACCGAGTTACACCAATGTTTGGTTAATGTTTCAAACTTGGTAGTTGATAATTTATAGACTACCAACTTGATGAAACTATCCGAGTTGTTTGAGGCATTCATATTGGGTCATCGATATCTGCTGTTAAATTTCGAAGGATTTTAATCTTAGAGAGATGAGACCAGCCGGGCTAGCATGACCGCCACGAGATATGTCGCGGACGAGAGAAGACAAACTATGATGTAAGATATCTTGGTATATTATATCTCGACATAGACAATTTTGATAGAAAAGGTATCTCGATCGACAAATATATCTATTTTTGATATTAAAAGTCGAGTTTTATGTGTAATTGTCATGTTAGACCCGAGAGAAATAGAGCGATAATAATCGATTAAAACAAAATTTTGTCGCGGTTGTCATGTTAGGCCGGCAGAATGAAAATTTTATTTGACAACCAATTATTATAATTTGCTAGATAGATTAGACTAGATTTGCTTTATGGATAGATTTTCTTGGTTGTTACGATTTAACTCAAACTAAACTTAAACTAATCGACCCATTTAAAAAAAACTTACTCTCGTAAAAAGCAATAGAAAGCTACATTATCAGCGAGTATTATGAGCATAGGCTATTATTTTTGTATAGTACATATAAATTTCACACGTGCGAAGCCGTAGTTGCTTTTATTTTCTTATATTTATACTAAAACGTACATAGATTAATTCTTAACTTATGGTAATAATATGTATTATTACATTCAATTACTTACAGATATATAATCGACATTAGATAAATTAAATTACAATCATCATTTTGTCGTTAAGTAAAATACAGTCTTACAGAAATTATATAATTATATGTTACATAATATTGCTGTTTGTAATGTGAAGTATTTGTATTTCCTCAAATACGATATATCAAAATATGTACTATATTTATTTTAATGCAAGATCTTTTCGAGTCTTTAAAAATAGAAAACATATTATGTAAATGAAGATCAAAAAAATACGTTTTTTTTAATCTAATATTTTAAAAATGGCACTTTTAAGAACAATAAGAATTTGATTTTGAAAGAAAGAAAGAAAAACATTTATTTCATAAAACACTCATATAAAAAAAGTACAAAAAAAAATCAATAACTAAAACCAGCTATTGAATAAAATATTTCTATGTCTATTTCTAAAAGAAAGTATTTAAACAATAATTATGTTTAACATTAGAGAGTTCCTGGGCAGTGCAGGAAATGGGTCACCGACTCAGGATTATCTGTGACACAGCCGCGGCTTCATAGCCGACACAGCACTGATTTTCAGCGGTGCCCGTTTAACCCTGGAGACACAGTGCGCTCTACATAGAATAAATAAATAAAAATAACATATATACTACAATCTTAAATAATGGTCATTAATAAATATAAATATTTTGAAATAAAAAGTAATCAATAAACATATAGTGACAAGCGTATTTTAATAATAATAGATTATACATATAGTATAATATTTTCACCACCAATGCAACCAAAGCTGATTTTGTTTTTGTCGTTCTAACAGTAGTAACTTACATTTTATAATAATGAAACATAATTTTAAATGAAAAGGAGAGCAGGCTAATGTGATCCATATTGATATTGTTATTTAAATAATATTAAAAATAAGAATACAAGCAATTCTACTGGAAAATACATATACGAGTACAAGTGTGTCTGTTAGTGATAGATACTGCGAATCAAAATATTACTTTCGAAAACATTTGGTCCAACAAATTATATTTCAACGAAAGCTTCATAAACAATTGACCGCCACGGTGGCTCAGTAGAAAGCGCGATGGCTTTACCATCGGAGGTCTCGGGTTCTTATCCTTGGAAAACACAATTAAGAATGTCGGTCGGGTAGGGCAGAAAAGTGTGGTGATCAGCCATCGCCTACTTGTCTGTAAAAATATAGACATAGAAGGGGTTTACCCCATGCCCCACTAGATGACTTTTTTTTCGTAACTAGTCATACAAATTTGAATATTTTTATTAATATATACGAATGAAGTACGAAAGAAGTCTCTTGACCTGAAAAACATTGCTATTCTTTATGGAAATCCGCTAATGAAATGACATGGTGTATAATTTTATTTGTTGTAATGAATAAAAAATGAGTCAACCGCAAGGACTCCGTTTACATAATCAGTCATAAAACATTTCACATTCTTATATTTTCCCGAGATAAAAGCGAATCTGCAAGTCTGACGTCATAGGTCAATGACTTTTTGAGAAAATAATCATAGACTTAAAAAAATATTTATTCCTTATGAAAAAACATCAATAAAAAAATAAGATAAGCGTGTTCAAACCCTTTTAAGTATGAAACATAATAAAGAAAATGAAATAAATCACGATAAAACTTAAATTGGTGTAATAATTAATAAAACATATTGTTTTACACAAATTGTATTATCTAACGTTAACCTAACCTATCATAAACAATAAACAAACAAGAACATGTAATTAAGTTATTATGTAGGTATTATATAATATACAATTAAAATATTTTAATTACATTAACTGAAAGAGTTGTATTTTGTTTTTTAGAGTTATGACAGTGAATACAAAACGTATCCCTTTATTGTTAACTAGCACGCTGCCTTAACAAGGGTGAAATGTAGGTAGATGTACTATACATAATAACCTATGCTACTCGCTGATAATGTAGCTTTCTATTGGTGTAAGAATTTTAAAAATCAGTCCAGTATTTATTGAGTAAAATCGTAACAAAATATTTCCTCTTTATTATATTAGTATAGATAAAACGGCTTCGCACGGGTGCAATGTAGATGTACTATACACAAAAAATACTCGCTGATAATGTATTATAATTTTTTTTTAAATCGGTCGAGTGAGTTTATTCGTTACAAAGATACAAAAATACAGATATTTCCTCTTTATAATATTAGTGAAGAAGACATCCAATCACTAAAGTAAACGTCTCGTTTCAACCGTTTCGCAACTGTAAGTCAATAGTTAACTGTGGCAAACCTTCCGGGAGATTACAACACTAACTTCTAGTGTCGGTGTAAGTTATAACTTCCGGTGCAGAGCTTACAATGAATATTTTATTAAAAGAGCATTTTTCTCTTAACTTTCCGGCACTTTGTTATCTACTTCAATTTAAGTTGGTGAATTATTTCATTAAAAATTCATTAAATTTGTAGTTAAGAGGATGGAGTCGTATGGATTAATTGCTTTATTTTTAGGCTTTTAAGTTTGAAAAGGGATAACATGCTATGGGTTGAGTTGGGCTTCCATAGTAAGTGAAAGAGTAAGTGTCAGTTTACTATCCGGGTGGAATTCAAAGTGGGGATAACGTGTTTTCAGAGAATTCTAAACGTTAGACCCGGCAGGATTTGAACTCGCGATTGGTTCTTCCAATTCTTCAACGAGCAAGGAATTCAGTTTTTTTTTATCTACTTTATATTTTAATTAATGGCGGATTTACCAAGAGCCTGTCATTACTAGGCTTCAGCCTAGGGCGGCAGATTTTATAGTCGGAAAATTTGGGGAAAAATTGTTTTTCTTTTAGCTATCTTATAGAAAATAACTTTAAAAGTATGACAGTTAACTGTATTCTTACAGAGAATAGTTTAAAAGTAAGACTTACAGAGAAAATTGTAGAAGACAATCATTGTATTTTAGAAAATTTTGGAACTCACATTTATAGAAGCTAGGGCAACATTTTATTATATGCCAGAAATGTGTAGATACGCCACTGGACATAGGTAAGTGAAGTCAAAATAAGTAAGCCCGAATACAGTTGGGCATCGGGTCACGTGGGTTTGTCGTTTTGGGGACCAAACAAAAATTTATTTGTCCCAAACGGACCAATTTATTTGCTTTATAACATTAGTGTCCTTACAATTCGATTTGAAGGGCTTGTTGGCGCATTTGGTGAAACACCTATCTTGCGCTCCGATGGGTTGCGGGCTTGAATCCCTGCGGGACATTTTTTTATAATTTTTATAAGCATGTCTTCTCCACGTCTGATTACTTTGGGCATTAAATGGGTGGGAGGAATATCGAAATTCCGACCGGGTAACGAACCACGTTTATGGCTGGAAAAACCGTGCAGTGCTCGAAGTAAAAATGCGATCGACAGCGCATCATTGATTGTTCTTCAGTGGCTGGGGTATCACCTACCATCAAGTGAAACTCATGCTCGTCTGTCGATATCTGACATAAAAAATAAAAATTGAAGGTCTATATTGGAATGGATAGAAATCAAAGCGTATTTTTCTTTAAGACAAGAAAAACAGCACATTTGGAGGTATTAAAAATCCAGTATCCATCAGCGCATGGTACTTTATTTCTTAATATTGTCTTTTATTAACGCGAGTATCACACATTTAAATAAAATACCGGATTAAAACGCGATTTATTATTTATATTGTTTAAATTATTTATCCCGACGTTTCGGATGCTTTACAGCAACCGTGGTCGCGGGGAGACAGAAAGATGATGTTTTAATCCGGTATACAGTATTTTATTTAAATACTTTATTTCTTGATTGGGTAGCATTCACCAGTGTTCCTAATCTGTTAGTGGTTCACAATAAAAGGTTTTACGATGGCCGGGCGATTACTGCGCGCGTTAACGATACCTCCGGGATACGTTTGATAGAATATATTACTGTAGTGGTTTGTTTATGTTTGTTTTTAGATTTGATGTGATGCACGGGTACTGATGAAAGTAGTTTCTCTATATATTATTGTCTTTTATTAACGCGAGTATCTCACATTTAAAAAAAATAAATTTTAGGAAGATGGTTTAAGACATTCCAGTAGGTACCTGGGATCCAGTAATCGAAAATCTCAAGTCAACACTGTTAAAAAACAAAAAGAGGTACACGGACAGTCATATTTTACTTTTTAATAATGTTGATCAATTTTAATATTAAATTCCAAAAAATAACTTAATATTAAAATTGATCAACATTATTAAAAAGTAAAGAAGTAAAGTAGTAGTAGATACTAATGTCCAATAATAGAAATATACTTATAATTACCATAGTCTTTGTTATTATAAAATTTATCTAATAAATATGAGTATATAACATAAGGCAAAGGCCACCACCACGCAATCTGGATGCAACCAGAGAATAATATTAATAATGTTTATAATTCTTCACGATGAAGGAGTAAGAGGAGTATTTCCCGCCTAGCTAATAAAATTATTTTTTTATTGTTAAATATTTATCGGCAGACGAGTATGAGGTTCACTCGATGGTAGGTGATACGCACAGAACATCAGTCAATGGTGCGCTATCGACCTAATTTTTACTTTGAACATTCGGATCTCCATAGACTGAAACCGAAACGCGCAATATGCACTTCACGAATTTTCCATCTATGGATTAGATCCCGAGCGCTTATTCGAACGGTGAACTATCTAACTAACTACAATCTACTCATACCTATAAAAAAATCTGCATGAAATATTCGCTCCGAAAGTTTTAATTGATATGAAATTATGGAAATGTTTCCAAATGAAGTTATTGTGTTACACAGTAGTGTGATCCATAAATGAGCGTTTTTGTTAAACAAAGTTAGCTGCAGTTCGCGATATCGGTTAAATTATTGTTCCCAGTATAAAATAACATGAGTTTTTTTATAATTTGTAATATGAATGGACAGCCTCGCTCGCTTGGAGAATTGATTTACTTTTTTAGTGTATAATATAATCTTTTTATTGTTCTACATTAATTATTATTTATTTATCCATCCGATCCAATAGGCCATTTAGTCGTGAAAAACTTTTATATAAATAAGGACCCTCAATGTTAAACTTATTTTTAAAAAAATATGCCATATGCCATTCACAACATAAAATGTAAAAAAAACAAGTCTTGCAACTCAGTTCTTCTATCGTAAAAAGTTGTGAGATCCATGTAATAATACCAAGTCGGTCAATTTATTCAGTCTCTACTTAAGGATAAGTAACATAAAAGTCTTAAGTTATTACGTAATTAGCTAACCTAACTACATCTTATAGTAACCATATCAATAACAATATTAAAAATCTGTTATGTTTAAAGATTCGCTAGTTACATAGCTGTAACCCAGCTAACTAACATTAACATTCCATAGTTTCCCATTACATCTAGAGATAAGCCTACCACTGTAACAATAGTTATAAGACTCTTTGCTCTGTATATTTATCTTGAATTAAATCAGTCATGTATTAACACTTGGATGGAGCAGTTGCTCCGAAGTTTCATTTTAAAAACTCTTCTGCCATCGCTCCCAATAAAACTCGCTCTTCGATCTTTTATGTTTGAAATAAGATCGCTGGCGGTTTTTTAAACCGATACAAGATAAAAAGACGTTTGCTCCCTCTTTTATAAAAAGTAACATCATTCATTTTTCCAAAAAAAAAAATGGGCATTGGTAAAATTGTGATGTTGTATCCAAGATCATTGAAATAGGTAAATAAAATCTGTTGCCAAAGAGTCGCAAAGTTTTCCTTTGACATCTCAAAGGAAAATTCTCCGAATGAATTATAATATCGCATATACGAGTATAAGTACGACAAATAAATGAAATTTTGATTGTAGTAAAGCCCCAGCTTCATAAATTATTACTTCCCTACGGAGTTAATATATACGAGCAACTTTTGTTTTATTTGCTTTTGCATTTTGACTTGAACCGTAGTCTATACTTGAAACTCTGAGTTTATGAAATGATTTGGTTTATATTAATATCTTATAAAGAGCGCTCTGGTTTTTGGATTTTAGAAAACGGTTGGATGAAAAAAATTGTTTGGGAAATTCTTAATTTTTTTTCATTTAGATCTCTCAGATTGTCATCGCCAAACACCCAATATTGCTTCCTATGGAAGTGACGAGGTACTTTGCATATTAAAAGAAAGATAAAAAGAAAGATGTTTATACAATATGAGGTACAATAAAATTTTGGCGGAAATTTTAAGCTTCAAAATTAGTGATATTGGTAAATATGAAACCTATCTGAATCTTGAAATGGACAATAATAATAATTACTACACACAGCATGTGGTGAATATTATTAATAAGTGAATAACAAAGATATTTGCTTAAAATACTGACTTATTAAATGATAACGGTTAAGCTTTTCCTTAAACTGAAACTATGATAACAGCAAAATGAATCTGGGGGCACTTCCGTGCCCACCCTTAGACGAGACAGTGGAAGCGCAGGGCACTACCTACCTTTTCTCGAAGCGCTTCGTCGTATTTATCTACCTTTATAATTTTTCTGGATAGTGCTAGAAAGTATTTAATTAAATACGATGAAATTAAGTGCTTAATCAAAATGTGGCTTGGCCGTTTTGAAAGAGTGACGCTCCTATACACATAGACACTCCTATGAGATTATGAACAGAAAGTATGAAGTATGATGAGAGAGAGTGTAAGGTTAGGGCGTGTAGAGCTAGGAGCTTGGCTCTTCAAAAGATCTGATAACTTTTTTACAGTGTGAGCAATAAATTTAAAACTTAAATTTAAAATCTGTGTTTTGTATTAAAAATTATTATGTTTGACAGTGAATAAATGTTTTCTCTCTCTCTCAATATGTACCTACTCATTTTGGCGTTACTTTACATGAATATGTCTTTGGTGGGATTTATTTTTATATTCAAGTCAGCATGGCAATGACATATTTTCTTTCATTTCAGATGCGGTTGCGTTGCAGTCTGACCGTGATCGTTACTATAGATAATTCGAAACCTCGCCACAAAAAATTTAATAAATCTCTTTTAATTTTTTTTATTAACAGTAAACTGAATTTCTTTCTATATTCAAGATTTGTAACAAACCTAGGTTTGCCAAAGAACGTCTTTACCGAATCCACGGACACGGCAGATTTTTATTCGCCTTAAAGTGAACGCTCGTTAGCCTTAATGATGATGCCTTCACAGTGTAACTTCAATGAAAACTTTCAAATTAAGACTTGGTTTCGCTCCATTTTACCGATTGCAATCGTTCCAATAGTTCGATTCAATTGTTCCAGAGTTTAATGGTTACCTATTTCGCATTTTTAAATTACACATAATACAATTATGATTTCACATTTTATTCTATCTTTGTATAATTTAGGTGTGACTCTCAGGGGTGTCCCACCCCGGCTTGCCTTCTTAATGACGTCAGAAAAAGAAATATAATAATGCCCTTAACGTAATAATAATACTATATTAGTCATATATAACGTATGTATGGGATTATGTAATTATATAATTTATATAATAATATGTAAGCCGGGCTTTTGGGCTTGTATGGTGATGCCACCACTGGTAACTCCAATGTTGTGTTTATTAAACAAAACCTAATATTGTCTTTTATTAACGCGAGTATCACACATTTAAATAAAATACTGTATACAGGATTAAAATGCGATTTATTATTTATATTGTTTAAATTATTTATCCCGACCTTTCTGAAAACTGTCTGTCTCCTCATGACCACGGTTGCAGAAAAGCATCCGAAACGTAGGGATAAATAATTTAAACAAAACCTACTAACCTACAAAATTTCCTAATACGTCAATGATACCTGTTGTAATTTCAAAAAATATTTATCGTAAAAGGTCTCCTTGGCTATCTCAAGAACGAAGAACCTTATCATCCTGGTTGTAATTGTGCTGTCAACGAAGTAAAGGATGTCCGATAAGAAAACGTAGGTAGGTAGGTAAAATATGGCATGACATATCTTTGGAATTTTAATATATGATTTTTTTTTCCTCAATATTGAGGTATGAAATGTTCCAACGCAGTGTTCGGCGTGTATAAAATACTAAGCGCAATGCATACCTTACTTTAGTCAAAGATAATCAGTCTTTACTGTTATTCAAAGAATTTTCAAGATACAGTTTTCCAAAGAGATTTAAAATGTATGCAACCAAAAACAAAGATATCTATATTTATAATGAAAAGTATCTATCGCGCCTTTTTCACTTCTAAGTAGAGTTTCTTGTATGTTTGTCATGGAAATTTCATTCATAAGTATATGGCTACCTTGCAGTCTGATCGCGACCGCACTTACAGCAGAGCGTTCGAATTCTCGCCATAAAAACAAATAATGCATATAGTTTTAATCCGTTGAAATCGGTGTCCATTATATCTATGATAGGTATTTGTTTGTTAACTCTTTCAACTTTAAATAAACACGTAGAACTCACAACCCATTGGAACGTAAGGTGTATTAGGTGTCAAGGTGTCAACGAGCCCACTAATTTTTTAGTGAGTTTATAATATGCTTTTCGACTTGCAAGCTGAAACTTTGTTCAGACATCAAAGTAGTGACTGCAATCTCCATTGCAAAAATGTAATTAATTTTTTTATGTTAGATATCGACAAACGAGCATGAGGTTCACTTGATGGTATGTGAAACCTCAGCCACATAACATCAGTCAATGATGTGCTGTCGACCTACTTTTTTTACTTCGAGCTTTCGGAAATCCATATACTGATACCGAAACGCGCAATGTGCACTTCACGGTATTTCCATCTATGAACGGTTCGTTACCCGGTCGGAATTTCGATATTCCTCCCACCCGATCAATGCCTGAAGTTACCAGACGTGGGGAAAACATGCTTACCGAAATGCCCATCGATGCGTACGGCAGGTGTTCTACCGAACACGCCAACGAGCCCGTCAAAAATATAGAAATGGATAAATTGTCTATAAAAGTACAGAAGGTAATAAGTTTCTCTTATCTCTTAAGCACATAAACAGTGATTATACACTGCACTTAAGGAAAGTGAGAGAGAAAACCTTTAGCAATAATGGACTGGTTGCGATAAAATGTATGAGAATTGAGTACAATTCATTGCTTTACATCAAGGGGAGTTAGATATTGTAAAATAAATAAAATAATGAATAGTAGGTATCTACCCCAGCCGGCCTAGCATGACCGCCACGAGATATGTCGCGGACGAGAGAAGACAAACTATGTAAGATATCTCGATATATTATATCTCGACATCTTCAATTTTGAAAGAAACGATATCTCAATCGACAAATATATCTATTTTTGATATTAAAAGTCGAGTTTTAAGTGTGATTGTCATGTTGGACCCGGAAGAAATAAAGAGATAATCGATAAAAACACGAGAAAACGGTCGACAAAATTTTGTCGCAGTTGTCATGCTAGGCCGGCTGAACCATAAAGTATGAAACACTGGCCAGCTATAACTTATTTTGAACTATACTAATACTATTTACATTAAGATATGAACATTCTAAATTAAAATTTCCCTTCACATTTTCTTACGGGATAAATTAAAATATAAACGATATTGAAAAAAAAAATTTCGAAGGGAATGTTATCGTGCGTTGATTTTTTTTATATAATCAATTGATAGGTTTTAAATTGAATTGATAAAAGCCATTATAAGGTAACTATGAACCGCTGGTATAACTAAATTTGAGAAATGAAGAAGTTGTATCCGTTACAGTTTTTTTCGCCGAAGATACACTAGCAGCTGCCATTCGAGCAGGCCTTCAAACAGGAGCTCTGAAATGAATAAGATTTTTTCAGTTTAAGTGAACTTCCGAGTCTGAGCCTGTTTCACTGATATTTTTTTTTTACAGGCAACTAGATGATCAGCCTTCTGTGTCCTACAGGTCGCGGAGTGCTTACGCCTTACGCCTCGCGAACACTACCCGACCGAAATATTTCTTTTAAATCTTGTTTCACCGGGATGCGAACCCAGGATATCGCGCTTACCTCTGAGCCACGGAGGCGGTATTTTTCTAGTTTAGTGTGTCAAATTGGTGTAAAATTGGTCTTGTTTTTGATTCTCAACCTTTTTTTCTCTTATAAACCCATTTGCCCCATGTTTCGCTTTTATATAAACCACACTTTACCTTAAATAAAATTTGCAAATCCATTAACATCAAATGTATACTAGGCAGCTGATATAGTGTTTCTCACTTAAAAACTAATTATGAGTCGTTCGCGATTGAACGATCTAAAAGAACTAGATCTTCAAATCTGCGCAATCGAATGAGTCACTTTGTTGAACGAACGAATCGATTACAGTCTGGCAGGTCGCGGTGATCCGAGGTAAAGTGAGAGAAAGGCACAAACGGAGATCACATAACGTAATCAATATTTACTAAGCATTGCTATTTTCGTTCATTTGAAATTGAACCAATCAATTGATTGAACGGGTCGAACGAACCAGACCATTTTGTCAACGGCTCAGTATTGATTCAGTTCTTTTTGATCGAACAAACGACACATGCCTTAAAATATTTAAAATACAAAGTGTAGTCTATAGTTAGACCCCTGGGAGTCTATATATACCACTTTAGGTCTAGATGGCGATGGAGAGGCTGGAATCTTTAACAATGCGTTACGAAATTCGATGGCTCCTACGTATACAGGCCTAAGTGAAAAAAGTGAATTTTACAGGAGAGCAGTTTGAAGTTGCCAGAACTATATTTTGGGTTATATCTTTTAAACTACTGATTCGATTTTTATGTAATTTTGCAGTTAGTGTTAACGTATAGTGGTTTTTATACATATGTACATAAATTTTATGTATTTTTTATATATTTCGAGATTTTGCACATTCGTCTTTTTACTTTGTTGGTTTCTTACGATTTCAGTTTTATTGTTCAACGTAAAAAGACTAAAATGACTTTCAGCCTATTTACAAGGGTAATTTACATACAAACAGCCTGCCTGCACTTACGCCATCGGAGGTTATTAAGTTAATAGTAATAATTAACTAATAAAGGAACTGTCATAGTATACAAATGTATAGTTCTATCCGTAATTTTATAAAAAAAATCTTAATTAGTTTTCATTAAGTACAAAATATGACATGTCTACAAAACAGGCGAATACGATTTACTAAACACCGAATCACGTAAAAAGGCAAATATTGTGATGTTTCGCCTTTATACGAGGTTTTCGGATACTGAGTAAAAGGACTGAAACGGTACATTCGCCCTCTCACCGCGCCCCCGACGCGCTCACACGACGCCGTAAATCAACCAAACGTTTGATATGTTTTTATACGCTACCGATTTGTGTACATACGCCTATGTGCCTAAAATTTTATTTTGTATCTAGTAAAAAAAATAAAAAAATTATTTGTGAATGTCATAGAATCGGATACAAGGAACTCAATGCACTAATAATTGGAAAAAGGCTTAAGCGGCAGTTTCGCCCCTTTACAAAGGAGCCATCGAATTGAGCTACTTAATACATTAACAATACTCAAAAGAGCTCGTCACTTAAATAATGTGAAGGTCACGAAATTTTAAACAACTACTTATTTTATGAATACATAGAAATTTTCTCAGCTCTACAAAAATACAATAAAACACAACAAATATTACACTTAATGTTAATTTTCTGTAAGCATGTCTAGTCCAAGTCAAATCTATTTTTGTGTAAATATCCAAGTATACATATCGCTGGCCCTGAGGAAAAAAGCGGTATTCGAGTAATACTCCTTTTAAATGTTATATCATTTTTAGATTCTACAGATATCAATCTATCACTCTAATTTTTTTACAGAATTTTAAATTAAATTTTACTTAAAAAATAGGTGGACAGCTTTATTCCACGGATATTTTTACATGACTAAAATACGTACATGACATTATACTAAAACAAGAAAAATCGCAAAATGGTTTGCGATACTTATTGTTCAGGCTTATGTTAATATACGTAGTTTCCCTGAAAAAGGTGGTATTAGCATGTCGCATCCGGGTCATGAGTATGGATCGTCAACATCACACAAACGTCAAAGTGACGTATACAGAGCCTAGATTTGGAGAGGGCAACGTTAATAAAAGAACGTGCATTCGGTGATCGAGAGACTATATCATACGGATCGCTCACAGAGTAACGCTGGCCTAGGAACTGTATTGTGTATTGTAGTACGATAGTGTATTTCTTGTCCGGATTCCTGATGACGCCCATAATAAGTGACAGTGTAGATAAATGAAGCTCCGATATCAGAAGTTGGATATGGACTCGCGTGCTATAGAACAATCCGGTGAGTCGTATTATTTTTATTTCGATGATGACGAATGCTTTCTTGTCAAGCAATCTATCGGTTATTTTCAAGGACAGAATTTCTATGCGATAGTCCGTATGAAAGGCATCGGTTGTGTACTGTACCAAACTATGATATACCGCAAAGAATGGTATTTTCATTTATGGTCATTGTTTACCCATTTTATTTCACGTGGTACTTAATATTCGAATTACTAATTATTTGAAATATAATGTCATGATCGGTCGCGAAATATGAAACAAAGCGATCACAATTAACATGGCTAACAGTTCCTTGGTTATTTCTAAACAAAAATGTGTAGCGGCTAGTAGTTATGAACTAAACCAGCTACCTTGTTTTAATAATTGATATCGTTATGCAAAACAAAGAATCTTAGAAAACCTTGCTTCATCTACGTAGTATAATACAAAGTAGCTGCGTGCCGTGTATCCTTCTGTACGATATTTTATAGTACGTTGCGGATTTTAACAATAACTGAATTTGTATTTATTGAAAATGTTGTCTAATTCTTTTGAAGTATAACGGAATCCTGAAGTATATTGTAATCGTCATAATGATATTAATCGCTCCACGCTGACACCACATTAGTATCTACATTGCACCCGTGTGAGGCCGGGGCGGGTAGTAGTGAATATTCCGTGGTTTTATTAACGACCACGTGCTAGTTTTGATAAACTGAAAATTAGGCTTTGTATCTAAAGAACCATATTATCTATTGTCGACCTTACTTAATATTCTGGCCGAAGTGAACGCTGTTAAGTATTTTTGACATTATTTACAAGAAAGATATTTTGAATGTTTTTACGAGTGTAATACATTGATACCACGTGTTGATAAGTCGTGTAACTAGACCTCTAAATCTTTTAAATTTAGACGATACCGAAACTGAGATTAAGCTTGACGAGACAAGAGAGCAAGCGGCATGAAACGGAAAATGTGCTAGTTATGAAAAAAATACTTGAGGGCGATTGCTATCTTTTGAAATCTTTTAATAAGTAACAGAACCTATAAGTACGCTCACGATCGTATACAGAAGATGCCTCTAAATAGTAAACCTAACGAGTTTACGTAACGTAAACGTAGAAGAATGTGACTGTGATATCATCACAAAGTAGCACATACCATGGCTATTTCGTCACACTGTGCGCACATGTCAGTAGTAGTAACTACAACTCATTTGTGAGCTGTTCATGGGGCGATGGGCAGCTGGTGGTGCAGTGGGGACTTGGGTCTCGAAGATCTTGTAAGATTTGGGAGTCGTAGGCTCTACGTGAGGTGATGTGAAAGGTTCGTATCACTTGAGGTGATGATGATATGGGTGATGATGGTGCCAGTGGCCATGAGCTATGTATGTGATCTAAGTTGTTATAATTCTCGATCAATTTATTATTGAGGCTTAGAGGAATCTTTTGTTATGGTTGCTATTATTGTCAGTGATCAGGCTGTGTTTACATTGATACTCTACATTTCAATGTTTGGTTACAGATATACACGAGGACGTGTATCTTGTCAGGTTGGCCGGGTTGGAGAAAGCGATAACCTAATAACCCTTCATGTAACAAACAACAAAACAACAACAACAACAAAAATTTGGTGAGCAGTTTTCATTTTGGTTTGATTTTGGTGCTGATTATTCCCTTATTAAAAAGCGTATCTCTGGAAAACTTGTTGGTAGATTACATAGGCTAATGTAGTGTTGTGTGATTCACAAAAATAGGTTGTTTATTCTTTGTAATCATGACGTACCCATTTTATTTCATGATATGTCTGATGACTTTTGATGAGGCCACATAGATGTTGATAATATCGTTTAGTTAAATCACAATTTGGCGAAATAGACAATAAATGTCGAGGTGACTAATCTCAATGTTTCCCCCAGACGTTGTTCAAATCAGATGGTCAGTTACCAATCATGTGCACGCGTCGCTTATGCGTCTTGGTCAGGGAAAAATACGCTTTGTAAGGTATTGTGTATAGGAGAAAACTACTGCTTCGAAAATATGGCTAAAAATGTTTGTAGATGGACGACCTGTAAATTATTCAAAATTCATTAAGAACGTGTTCAGGCTGTACATGATCTGATCCCCAAGAAGATCAGTGTCCCGTGGTGAACTGTAGTTCACGCTGATATAGCAAGCTTAGTGGTAAAACTATTCTGAAGAATAGGTCATCGTTCTAATTGATGATAAATAGTCCTTATGTATTCTTCACATTGATTCTGCCAGCGCGATTAGAACTAGTATCTCCTTGTATAGAGCACCAACTCACGTTATTGCTGACCAGGGTCGATGCTTCGCCAGTCAAGATTTTCATTCTTGTGAATCTCATGGTATAACTTTGTACTTGATTGCGACAGGATCAAGCCGTGTCAACGGGCAAGTTGAAAGGGTTATATGAGTACACTCGTAGACAAATTTGTTAGAACTTTAGACGTGTTACTGTGCGGTAGCGATGAACCAGAAATCGATGTGTGCGTGCGTGGTCATAGGGATGACTGTCTATGTATGTTATTGCCACAGGGATGACAATAAGTGCGCGCGTGTGTCAGTCACAGGGATGACTGTCTGTTTGTTATTGTCACAGGGATGACAGTGTGTGTGTATCAGTCACAGGGATGACTGTCTGTTTGTTATTGTCACAGGGATGACAGTGTGTGTGTATCAGTCATAGGGATGACTGTCTGTTTGTAATTGTCACAGGGATGACAATTAGTGTGTGTCAGTCACAGGGATGACTATGTTTGTTATTGTCACAGGGATGACAATGTGTGTGTGTGTATATCTAAGTCACAGGGATGGCTGTGTGATAGAGCACTCGTAGTCACAGGGTTGACTTAAGTGTGTGCGCTTATATGTCGGGTTTCAGGATCACAGGGATGACCTGTAATTAAATTTATTTTGTAACCAAAACAATAGTTGGCATCATATAGACCGGGTACTAGTCCCTACACTTAGTTACATGAAATGTATGTAGAGGATTTGCAACAATAGTCAGTAACTTACTTTCTCAATCTGTGTTGGATTGTTGTCATTGGATTTCAATAGTTATGTAAAATGAAATCATTAAATGACAAGTGATACTATTTATTGAGACATAATGGATTAGGTCAGATATGGCCGAGCGTGAATGATACTGTGTAGTATTTTCTTTTGCTTCAGATAAGCACACGAGGACGTGTGCCACTCAGGATGGCCGTGTCGCATCCGGGTCATGAGTATGGATCGTCAACATCACACAAACGTCAAAGTGACGTATACAGAGCCTAGATTTGGAGAGGGCAACGTTAATAAAAGAACGTGCATTCGGTGATCGAGAGACTATATCATACGGATCGCTCACAGAGTAACGCTGGCCTAGGAACTGTATTGTGTATTGTAGTACGATAGTGTATTTCTTGTCCGGATTCCTGATGACGCCCATAATAAGTGACAGTGTAGATAAATGAAGCTCCGATAAGCATATAACGCTGCAGTACAAACACGGAAAATAAGTCGTATTAGATACTTACGTACTTCATTATAAGTAGTCGGAGTACACAGAAAGTGGTTTACGATATTACTAATAACGTGAAATCAACTTTATTTTGTATTATTATACATTTTGTCTATTCATGAATAATAATAAAAATATTTACCAATTTGATATTTATATAGAAAAAAAATTCTTGTGACATAAAAAAATTCAATTTTGGACGAGAATTACCTTCACAATAACACTTCTTTTCTTTTTTTTTTCTTCTGAACAATTAGACTTTTTATAATACCGCTTTTTTCCTCAGAGCCAGCGATATTATGGATGGTTCCGAAAAAAAAAATGGTAAATTTTTTTGACTTTGGACCCTTAAAAATCTATAATATAATAATATGTATTTTTATTTTTATAATTAGTCTTAAGGTTAGGGTTTGGTGGCTAGCCCTACCAGTTTCACTCTTAAAATGAGCCACCACCTAGGTTGGGTTATGTTGGTATGGTGACCACCGCGCACGAGTCGAGCGAGCGAAGCGAGCAATGCCGCGGCAGCGGCCGACAAGTGCTAGAACAAATCTCCAAATTATTTTCTAAGGTATGTATTTTATATAAGTACTTTTTTAATTTTTTTAGGAGTCCAAAACCATGCGCCTCCTTAATATTACTTGGAATACTATATACAGGTGGTAAAAAACGACAGAAATTTTTTTAGAGCACTTTCGAGGTGGAGCCGTGATTCGACAAAACCAATAAATGTTTATGTCCTTATTTACGAATGAACTACTTGGCTCATTGGCTCAAGGCGCATTTCATCTCATAATTCATGTTAGTCTCCATGTCCTTTCCTCGTCCCAGATCACGTATCGATAAGGCTGACCGTTGAATATAATACAGTGAGCAGTTACCATTGCGACATTAATTCAATACTCGTATAGTACTCGGTCAGTAGTTCTAAAAATATATATAATATAAAAAGTTTAAACTTCCAAATAAACTAAGTAGGTAATAATAACGCGCACTGGCGCCGTCCATTTCCCAAACTGACTCCTTCTTGCGACAAAACGCAAGGGAAGGTTATCGATAAGGTCTCCATTTCCGCCCCTGAATAAAAAAAAATATTTCATACGATTTGATGTTTTCTTTGTATATCGTGAAAGTAGATTGTGTGGCTGATAAGATAATAGTGGGAACCCGTGGGATGCCAAACTTTGGTGTGTGATTTTCGTAAATAATTATAAGTTTTCCGTAACACGTCAACTTTTTATACAGAGCGCATGTAAGAAACACGTTCTTGTTTACATATATTTTGTATTTTATTTTAATGTTCTTAAGTAACTATACAATTTAATTAAAATTACATAACTTCCATTCTTCGTTGAAATTTTATTATATTTTAGTCTACTATCGCGAAATATAAAGAAACCATCAAATCGTATGACTTTTTTTTGTTATTTTGTGTCGGAAAAGAGGCCTTATCGATCGATACCCTTCTAATTGATTTTGATTAATTCTAATTGAATAACTTACTTCTTTTAGGGAAGCGGCATCCCATATTTTGTTTTAAATATATTAATTAAAAATAACTTATGTAATATATGTATATGTTTGTGTCGGTATGAAAAATGATACAAATTTCCATTAACTGATCTGCTATTCATTTAATGTCATAATTTTATCACAAATAGGTAGTTGTATAAAGTAGGTACTTAATAACATAATTTTTCCTCATTACCAGCCTAATGAGATTCCTCTGTAGGGTCTGCAGCTCAGCTAATATAAATAACATTCTATAACATTTGTTGGATAAAACTAATAAAAAATACGTAGCCTATGTTAAGGTATTTACTTCGTTATAGCAAACATACAGTTGGTTCTTTATGTAAATCTCGAAATACTTACTCTTAGCCTACGCGCAGACTAGAGCCACTAGTAGCGACCACAGCATAGCCACCGGTGGCCGCCACAAGCTACGGGCGTAATATTTCATACATTTTAGGGCATCCGCGCAAACACGGCGCTCGAGTGGCCGCCACCGAGCTTCTAGCCACCGGTGGCCGCCTCAACGTGCGGGCGCGATATTTCATACATTTTACAGTGGCTGAAACGCGGCCACCGGGCGTCTAGACGCCGCTTCTAGTGGCGGCCACCGGTGGCTCTAGTCTGCGCCTAGGCTTATACACGATAATGATTCATTTGTATTAATTTCGATTTTCATGAAGTCCTTTCAATAGCCATTAATATACATGAGATTTGGTCATATAGGCCTATAGAGTTCATACATAGTAGTGGAATTAACTTGTAAAAAGTCACTAATAATTACAAGTAGGTATGTTGAATGAATGAATACTTTATTGCACAAAAATTTATACATAATTTTACAAATCTTATTGAACTAAACTTAAAATTAATTGTGCAAGGGGCGACCTTATCGCCTAACGGCGATTTCTTCCAGGTAACCCTGACATTTGAGAAGAAATTGATTGTAAAAATGGATACCTAGAGAATAATAACATCAATACTAAAAATTAACAGAAATATTATAACATAAAGTACAATAAAGTCGAAACAACAAATACATATACAATAAATTATTCACAAATACATAGTCCAGATACATCACAAGAAAGCAAGAAATATAAAAAAAGAAAAGAAATTTTTTTTTAAATATTCACACACTTTGAAGGAAATGATTTTTAATATATCTACACTAATAATATTATGAAGAGGAAATATTTCTATGTGTGTAACGAATAAGCTCAAACTTCTGGATAGATTTTCAAAATACTTTCACTAATAGAAAGCTACATTGTCAGCGAGTATCAAAGGTTATTTTTTGTGTATATTACATCTACATTGTACCCGTGCGAAGCCGGGCGTGTTCTTCTTCTATATACATTAAAATCAATAGTATGTTAATTCATTATGCACCCCTAAGCTATTCATCCGATAATGATGAAAATTTAGTGAATTGTCCTAAATATGCCGGCGAAGGTTCCTGGCACAAAAAAAAACACTTTTTAGGGTTCTTATACCCAAAGGGTAAAACGAGACACTATTACTAAGACTCCGCTGTCCGTCTGTCACCAGGCTGTATCTCATGAACCGTGATAGTTAAAAAGTTGAAATTTTCACAGAAGATATATGTATGACTTTTTTGCCGTTTTTCTAGATAATGGCACGGAACCCTTCGTGCGCGAGTCCAACTCCCATTTGGCCTATTTTTATATTCAGTATCGACGATGAGTCGCAACATATAAAGCAGCTTTTAAAAAAAGAATTTGTAACAACCCGGTGTTGCTACTTGCTATTGTATTTTCTACATAGCACTGTAACGCATGCCGGGTAGATGTGAGCTTTTGTTTACTTCTCTATCTTCGAATCTACGTATATTCACCAGATTCATGCTTAATTTCTTCGGAATCAAATGACACAGCATTACGAATACAAAAAAAAAACAAAAATCGATACACACATTATAAAGTAATCGGTGTACATAAAAAAAGAATAGTAGGATACAATCATTCTTAAATTATAATTCATCCTGTCATTATCTTCGCTCATTAAATCAGAGGTTAATAAATTGGTAGGAAGATACAATATCTAATACAGTTTACCTTTGTTAAAACGCACATGCTGCGGTCGTGTCGTGTGTTTTATATTTATTTTTTATTTATGTATATAATTTCTTTAGGTAAATAAAAGGCTGGAGGAAAAACAATGCAATGGTAAGTCTTTGATTATGTATATACAATTTATTTATTTTTATTTTTATTCATTAGTAGGATCCTAAGCAATACGGAGTCAACCCAAATGGTTGCCATTTTGAGTAAATTGAGTTTGAAGTTTTAATTATGTTTTATTAAAATTAAAACTCTATTTAATAATAACCTAACCAATTCCAGGTGATTCGAATGCTCGAAGTAAAAAGTAGGTCGACAGCGTATCATTGACTAATGTTTTGTGGCTGAGGTTTCATCTACCATTAAGTGAACCTCAAGCTCGTCTGTCGATATCTAACATAAAAAAAAATATTTAAAAAAAATAAGTTTTAAGAAATAATAGATTTTTTGTAATTATTATTACAATAAGTGTAGGTATATCGTTTTTTCTTGGTAGCAATCAAGGTAATAGAAGTTTAGTGTCTTATTGTTAAATATTCTAAACAAACGTCCCCACTTTTTTTTCAATATTTTTGCTATTAAAATTATTTATAGGATAAAATATAATTATTATGAAAATTTTATTCCAGCCCGTCTAGCATGATATCTCGCGGACGAGAGAAGAAAAACTAAGATGTAAGATATCTCGATCGACCAATGTATCTATTTTTGATATGAAAAGTCGAGTTTTAAGTGTAATTGTCATGTTAGACCCGGAAGAAATAAAGAGATATATAATCGATAAAAACACTAGACTAGTTGTCATGCTAGGGCGGCAGCTCATTTTTAGCATTTTTGTGGGTTGACACTATTGTAGAGGTGAGTAATAAAAGTTATAACAATTTATTTATTATGTTAAAAGCAAATTACCAATAACACTGTTAAAAATATATTTACTTAAATAATATTTTTTATAACATTGTTAGAATTTAATTAAATTTTATTCAATGATTTACAATAGAATTAAGATTAGCGCCATCTATCAAAATTTTGCTAAACTATGAAAGCGAACCAGCAAATATTATAACAGTTGATTGGAGACATGTTATATTCATTTCATACAAGGTAAAATAAGCTTTGGGAATACACAATAGAGTATTTTTTTAAGTGAATAGAAAATTAACATATTGTACTTATTAGTTATAACAAACAAAAATGATAAAAATTGTTACTTATGGCTTTAACATTAAAGTCGACTTTTCCTTGAAGAAATTAAAATGTTATTTAAAATGTTATATTCATTTCATACAAGCTAAAATAAGTTTTGGTAATATGCAATAGAGTCTTTTTTTATGTGAATAGAAAATTAACATATTCTACTTATTAGTTATTACCAACAAAAAAATATAAAAATGGTTACTTATGGCTTTGACATTAAAGTCGACATTTCCTTGAAGAAATTAAAATGTTATTTAAAATGTTAGAAGTTTAAACGTTTATTATGTTGTGTTAGTTACTTCGCGAGCGCGATAAATGAATGTTGTGATATTTAATGTTTTATGTAAATAGTACTTTGTGTGGAATTGTACCATTTGATTAAAATTTGATTATTAGGTTATTACAAATAGTATTAGGAAATTTATTTAGGACATAGTTTTTAGTATAAATAGTGATCTGAAAGAAATTTGGGTGTAATTTGGTTGTATGAAAAACTTTATTTAGGACCTACTTATAAAGTAGCAATAAAAACTAAAAAGGTGTAAATTAAGTTTAAGTAATTAATTAGTGTAAATAACTGATAAAAGTGTAAATAATTAATTGAACTGTATATAAAATCAATGAATTTTGAAATACGCCTGAATATGATCGTTACTTATTTATTACCTAATATACAAAAAAATAAAAATTCTGACAGTCCTAATTAAAAACTTATTCAACGTTATAAACAATAATATAACAAAATCCTAAACAGATAATAAAACAGTGATAATAAATTAACAAACGTTATTTTTAACTAATATAACAATTAACATTTTGCATAACATTTTATTCTCAAACATAATAAAATCCAAAACAGATAATATAACAGCAATGTTAAATTAACCAATAATATTTTTAACTAATAAATATAACATTTAACGATTAACGTTTTGCATAACATGTTATTTTTTTATAACATTTAACATTTAATGCGTTAAGTAAAATTAACATTTAACCCCACTTCTACACTATTGCTTATAAGTGTTCAGTTATACAGTTATCTACCGTTACTAGTTACAATCACACTAGGATACCGTCTTGTGGGTGAACAGTCGCTTCCATGTTCGGTATAGATTCTATATATATAATATTTAATTGAGTATAAGAAATATAATAAATAATATTAAAATTATTTTGTTTGGTCACGATTCCGAAAGCATTTTTTAAAATGATTTTACGGCTATCGTAAATAAAATATTTTTCTTATAAAAATAAAACTTTGAAAACAATATTTGTTTAACTTGAAATAAAAAATTAATATTCATTAAGTAGGTAAGAAATTTAAATTATTGAAGAAATCCAAGTTTTGTAGAGTTCAAAGAAATTAAGTTTTAACATAATATTCAAAGTTTCATCGTTTTCAATAAAATCATTTTAAAATTCAATGTTTACTTGGTTTTAGTATTCAAGAAGCAACAGCTACTACAGGTGCAGCTCCGAAGATTTTTGCTACAGCATTCAACTTCTTTGCAGCCACACAATGTCTTCCACATGACAATTTTATACCGGATGAAGTGCAGGGTAAGATGAAATATCAATGGAGGAACTAGGATTATTTCCCAGGTTGAGAGAGAGACACAAAGGGTGAAAGACCAACAAACAGTAGGTACTTATTGTTACATTATATTAGTGTACGTAATGTTGTCAGATCTCGACAGACGAGCATGAGGTTCACTTGATGGTAGGTGATATCTCAACCACATAACATCAGTCAATGATGCGCTGCCGACCTAATTTTTACTTCGAGCATTCGGAAATCCATAGACTGAAACCGAAACCGTTTTTCCATCTATGAACGGTGGTTCGTTACCCGGTCGGAATTTAGATATTCCTTCCACCCGATCAATGCCCGAAGTTACCAGACTCGGGAAAACATGCTTACAGAAAATTATAAACGTGTCGTCCCGGATTCGAACCCACGACCCATCGATTCACACAGCAGGTGTCCTACCGAACGTGCCAACGAGCCCGTCATTGTTATATTATTATTTTTATATGTTTATGCCTGACAACATTAATTACCAAATGGATGTTAATGGAAATATTAAAGTTAATATTATGATTTGCGCGAAATAAGCATCGTACATAATATTATATAAAAAAACTTTATTAAAATAATTATGTCAAACGTTGCTATGAGCTTAATAAAATTCAGAATCTCATATTTTATACAGTGTATTTAATAGATATTTTTGGTTCAGAAAGCTAGTGATTTTCATATATATTAATTATGCCATTCGCCGATGATTAAATTATTTAGGTATTGCTTATAACCATGTACATAGGGATTAAGTATAATTTGATATAAGCTAACATTGATATTTCACAAAGTACATCTACGTTTACTATTTCGGAACTGTAATTATTTGAGTGTAAATACTTAAGCACCATTCGGATTCAATTCCATTAATTTAATATTCAAAATAGGGAAACAGAAAGCATCTCAGAATCGATGGCAGACATCGAATAGCGAATACAAGTATCTTTATATTTTTACTTTGTAAGACTTCCAGAAGATGGATTGGAAACCACCCTAAATTTTAAATAATAAGCAAACCAACAGATTTATTTAAATACTATCTGATGTCAGCGACTTCGTTCGTATTATATATTCAATTGAAGGTGGCGAAATAATCAAACATCTGATAATTCAGATGTCAATGACGCGAGTCAGTTTGCATTGCAATTTGTTGATATGATAAATAATGATAACTTTTTTTCCGACAACCGATTTTGATGAAAAAGCCTATATGTTGCCCTGGGCTTTGTTTAATATATTTGTGAAAATTGCATGAAAATCGGTTCAGTATCTTCGGAGATTAGCCCGTACAAACAGACAAACAGACAGAGAATCAAAAAAATTAAAAATAGTCTGGGTTTGTTCTATTTTTCTTTTTACATCCCTCTGACTCGGTTTTTAGCATTGTTTTTCTATGTACACAGACATTTGACCTCTACAGTTTTATTATATCTATAGATTATACTATAGATAAGCTTACATACATTTTATTATATTAGAATTGTAGTTTTTCGCAACAATAACAAATATTACCGTTATCTTGTTTTCTCATGCTTTGAATCCTCGATATTGATTGCAGTGTAGGTACCTATTACTGAGTCGCAATATATAAGATTCACCACGGTCGTAGTAATCTGTTGTTACTTATGTATTCATTTTACATATTCCAGATGGTGACATATTCGACTTTATTGTCGTTGGAGCTGGTTCTGCTGGAAGCGTGGTCGCCAATCGTTTGAGTGAAGTAAAGCACTGGAATATTCTGCTCTTAGAAGCTGGGCTGGATCCACCATTGGAATCTTATGTAATTATCCTATTCAAATAAATTTTAAAAATTCACTTATTGTCAAATAATGTAGACCTTACCTCGATAAGTTTGCAATTGTCACAGTTAGTTGGTTTAGCATATGCCTTATGCGTAACTTACTTTTTTTGTGCAAGTAAATAAACTTTCCCATATTTTATGTTATATACAATTATTCTCATTTTTCTAGATACCAAATTTGGATGTTACGTTATTTGGAAGTAAGTTCGACTGGAAGTATTCAACAAAGAATGATAACAAAACAGGACTTGCTAGTATTAACGGAAGAATTCCCTGGCCTCGAGCTAAAATGCTCGGTGGATGCAGCTCTATGAATGGCATGGTCTATATTCGTGGAAGGTCGCCTGATTATGAGCGATGGGTGGAAGCTGGCAACCCCAGTTGGGTACCACAAAATGTATGGCATTACTTTAATAAGGCTGAAAGCTTACAATCCAAAAGACTTTTAAAAAATCCATACATAAGTCGTCTTTATGGTCATCAAGGTCCTTTGATAATCGAGAATTATAACAGTACATACAGAAAAGATATAGATCATGTTTTAGATTCATGGCATCAAGTGGGTTTTGAAAATGTTCAAGATATAAATACCCAATTTACTCGCGGTCTAGGAATATCTGGTATGTTTACAGCAACTGTGTCAAATGGGAGAAGACAAAGCACTTATGAAGCATATATAAAACCTGTGAGAAATAGAAAAAACCTGAAAATTATAACTAACGCTTATGTAACAAAAGTTTTGATGAACGAAGAATTTGTGGCTAATGGAGTAGAAGTAGACATAAATGGAAAAATAGCAAGTCTTTTTGTAAAACACGAAGTTATTCTAAGTGCTGGCGCTATAAATACTCCAAAGTTACTTATGTTGTCAGGAATAGGTCCAAAAGAACATCTAGAATCAGTTGGAATTCCATGTATGGTTAACTTACCAGTTGGAAAACGTTTACAAGATCACTATATGATTCCAACTTTTATATATGGAGATGAACCAGGAGAAAGAAATATAGCAGACCAATATTTTGATGAACTAAGGTATCTTCATGATGGATCCGGATATTTGGGGCAAGTTAGTTTTGCTGATATAACCGCATTCTTTTCTAGATATTCAAATGCGCCATATCCTGAGTTCCAAAGCCATTTTGTACTGGTTAATAAAAATACTGCACAATCTGGTTATGGACGGTTTAATTCATATAGAAGACCGCTCTCACAGTCAATTATAGAACTTAATTCACAAAAAGCGTTATATGTATTTACACTACACTTGCTTCATCCATTTTCTAATGGTTTTGTTTATTTGAACTCGAGTGATCCTTATGATGATCCCATAATAGAAGCAAATTATCTGAGTGACTCTAGAGATGTCAAAGCTACTGCTGATGGTCTTCAGATGCTTACTAACATTGTAAATACACCATATTTTCAATCAATCAATGCATTTATCCACAAAGTAAATTTACCGGAATGTGATGAATTTGAATTTAGAAGTGAAGAGTACTGGAAGTGTTATGCAGAGTATTTGATGATGACTTTGTATCATCCAGTTGGTACCGCAAAAATGGGTCCAAGTATAAAAGATTCGGTTGTTGATAACTACCTTAGAGTGCATGGTGTACGTGGTTTACGTGTTATAGATGCCAGCGTCATGCCTAATCTTACAAGCGGAAATACTAACGGCCCAACTATCATGATAGCAGAAATGGGTTCGGATATGATTAAATCAGATTATCTTGATATGGAAAAATGATCTCGATTGCATTTCTTAATAAAATATGATTTATGTTTTTATAATAGGATAAGATTAACAGCATGATCTTATGGGTGTAAAATAAATTTTCAGTTTTATTGAAGTTATTGAATTCATTGAAATTACCTTTATTCTTAACAGAAGAAAGCTGAGCAGTACAGTGTCAACTCACAAAATGCAAAGTAATAAACCAAAAATATTGAATAATTGTTATGTTTAGCCTATTAAACAATTATGAACTAAATCCCTTAACATTAATTGCCACTAAGAAAAACGACATGTACACTAACTGTTATAATAAATTTTTAAAATAAACTTTAGAAAATTGAAAATTAAAACTCAATTTACTGAAAATGGTAACCATGTGGGTAGATATAGTATTGTTTATCAGAGTCCAGACAATACTTACAGTTATATCAATATAGTCAAATTCAAAGATTATTTAACTTCATTTTAGTTTAGGTATGTTATAAAAATAAGGTTAGGTAAGGAAAAATGTAATTAATGTTAGTCCACAGTTTGCTCTGTCAACATACATCCGTCCACCTAAATTTAAGTATTAATAAATAATGAAAAGAAGATTCATGTTAACACAATATTTCATTTACGGCAATGGAAGAAATGACTAGGTTTTTTATATTATATAATTTAATTATATGCACTGTACTAAATTACGTTGTGGATTTGTTAAGTTATACAAAAGTACTCTTGAGATATTTGTGTAAACTCATCGATGTATTTGAGGTATATTGTTTTTCAAATGATTATATTAGGGAGCTATTGAGTGAATTGAAATCACGGTTTAGTGTTTTTAGGCTTGTTAAAATGTGACCATGTTAATTTAGATCTGCCAGTGTTTTTGTTTTTTCTTTTCAGAGATACTAAGTATCTAGTTTATATTACTCGCATTTGATTGCGTATATAACTTATATTAATGAGTTTTTTCTTTCAACTTCAAGTATTAAAAAATGTTTCGTATTTTGGTATCGATATACCTATTTTAATATCTTTAAACTTATACCTACATAAAATATCTGCATAGAGATTTCTCTATTCTTGTTATTTACCAAGGTGATTGCAAAAAATGCCGGTATAATTTCGTACTTTGTTTTCAACTTACATATACATATATCAACATAAAATATCAGTAGGTAAAGAGAAATACTCTGATATATATATTCATGATAAAATATTTGTTATACATAATATTATTTGGTCAGATGACAGAAAGTCTTAAATTTCCTCGTGACCGTGGCACGTTGGAATGTATTATTTACACCCAAAAAGGCAAAGGTTCTCCTCTACGGTATAATACGCGTGTTATGATATAATTATCCCGAGACATTACAAGGCCTTATTATTATAATATGCGAGTTTCATAATCTACTCAAATACAAAAACTCGTTACTATTTTGTCTCAATTTAAAAAAAGGTCTACGTTTTGCCAGCTATTTTACTTTTAGTTTTTTGTTTTATGGTGGTAATGAAGTATAAGGTATAAGGATTAATACTTTTTGTGATTTTTACCCAGATTATGGGGGTTGGATTGTACTGACAAGCAAGGTTAGAAATTTGAAATACTTGCTGTGACCATTATTCAGTGTTAGAAAAGAGCGATTTCAAAGCAAGCCAAGTCTGTTTTACAGAAATAGAGAAGTAGCTAGTTAATACATAGGTTACAATCACTTAGGGCGGCGTTATTACTTGTACCGCTTAAAGGATTGTCCGCCGTTATCTTAATAGGATGAGCTGCGGTTGGGTCATCTACTCGTGAATGCAGGATACATGATCATTATCATTTACGTGCTAATTAAAGGTAAATAAATTCAGTTCGTATAACGCTATAGTAAAGCCAGATATAAATAAAATATCTCTTCTGGATTTTATTATTTTTCTAAATAGTATAAAAAATGGTCGCTGTTTCTTCTATTATTATTTTAAACCACAAAACGGATTTTATCCTTTAACGCTAACATCACAAAGACACTTTTCAGAATTCTACTTTTCCACTAGATTATTTACCATGAAAATGTCAGCGAAAAACTTCTTACCTCAAAAAAAGTCACTCAAAAATTCGTGTCTTTGCAGTTCTTATTTTGCAAAAATATGATATATTTTTTTTATTGAAATTTAAGTACCGTCATTGGAAAGAACACCGTCGAAAATAGTTGTCATGATACTTTAGGAATTTTTTCGCTGACATTTTCATGGCCAATAATCAAGTCGACAGGTCGACTTCTGAAAAGTATCTTTGTGACTTTGAATGGTTAAGAGAGTAAGTATATGATTTTAGTTCCTCAAAAATGGACGCTGTTAATTACTGTGTCAACTCACATGGTTGCTATTTTGAGAAAATAGAGTTTGAAGTTGTAATTAGGTTTTATTAAATTTATTTTAAAAATAACAGAGATAATAGATTTTTTTTTAATTATTATTATTACAGTAAATGTATGTCGTATTTCTTGGTAGCAATCAAAGTAGTAGAATTTAGTGCATTATTGTTGAGTGTTCTAAACATTTTAGGGTTTCGTGCCCACTAGTTTTTTCAATATTTTTCTTATTAAAACGATTTAAATGATATATATCTCTTTTGTACTATGTACTCCAGCCACAGTGATCTGAGACTCCAGCTAATAAGGAAGCGATTGGTATCAAAATTTACATTTTTATCATTTTGTGGGTTGACACTGTATTGCTTAACAGCGTCCATTTTTGAGGAACTAAAATCATATACTTACTCTCTTAACCCTTCAAAGTCACAAAGACACTTTTCAGAAGTCGACCTGTCGACTTGATTATTGGCCATGAAAATGACAGCGAAAAAATTCCTAAAGTATTTTGTCAACTATTTTCAAGAGTGTTCTTCCGAAGGCGTAACTTAAATTTCAATACAAAAATATAAAAATATAAAAAATACAAAAATATAAAAAAAGAGAAAGTCCGCAGTGACAAATCTCCTACTGTTTCCTAGCTTCTGTTATTCAGTTACAACTTTCACAATAACCGTTTTTCTAAACCACACATCGTATTTGATGCTTTAAGTCTTTAAGAATTTACTAGAGCAGGTGTTTTCAACCGGTCGTAGTACATTAATTGAAAACAAGCGACACACTGGTGCAAGCCTCATTGCAGCTAACTAATCGGAAATCATACATACATATACATAACGCCTCTTTCCCATTGGGGTAGGCAGAGATCACGGAATTCCATATGCTCCGATCCTTACATACCACTTTCGCTTCTTCTACTTTCATCAATGCTTTCATACACACTCGAAATATAAATATATATAAATATTTATATCGGAAATCGAATATAAATTTTCACTTTGAGCAGATATAGCTGCTCACTCTCCTATTCTAAATGCTAATTTAAACTTAAATGGAGAGAATTCACTAATCTAACCTTAAATTACGTACTTCTAACTTACCCCGCTCCAGTGGTACCTTGATGTTAAATCAAGAACTAAGCTTGAGGGTTACTGGGAACTTTTACTATTATGTGCCACGATCGTTGTGGTCAGGCTTAAAGTTTATCTCGACTTTAAACCCACTTTAGCAGTTAGTTGAATCTCAGGAACGACATTAAAAATCTAATTATATCTTCGAATATAAATCGTTGTGATCGTAGAACAACGACGGTTCTGATTTTTTTACGATTTTAGTTCTGTATTAGTCATAACATGAAACTCCTTGACAGTTCTATACTGTATAATTCAGAACTGTCTAAAAACCCTTTATCAACAGAACAAATAAAAAAATGGCGTTATAATTAGTCAGATAGTTTTATGTAATTAAACTAAAACCGTAAAAAATCAGAACCGTCGTTGTTCTACAATCACGACGAAATATTCCTGTCGTCGCGCGTCGTTGGTATCAGACTATAAAAATGATTTTTTTAAGTTATTATAGTTAATTAAAAACACAGTTTAAAATAATTATTAATTTAATAAAGTACATAAATATCTATAGAGATTAATGAAAAAAACCTAGTAATTCAGACCATTATTAAAATGTCAACAAGTTTGCAATATCACATGAAAGTACTTATACAGCTCGTATCCTGCATTGTTACAATTAAAACTGGCCAAGTGCGTGTCGGACTTGCGCACTGAGGGTTCCGTACAAACTTTTAATTCAGTAAAGATTTTCCCAATAGAAACAAGAAACTACAAATTTAAGGTTTTCAGATTTGTTCCTTTACTTGTACTACATAATATTGCTTCATGCCAAATTTTATGCTGCATGATTCTAGGACAACAGATAGTACTAGGTACCTTACTACCTTGGGAATGTCAAAATATGCGGCGTAAACGGAACATAAAAGGTCGTATGTTTTGATGCGGCGGCTTAGAAGTCTAATTTTAAGAGGGATTGAAGATCTGAGTAGGTATATGTTATTAATTTCAAATTGATACCTCCAAGCATTCCTGAGAAAAAGGATCTTGACAGACGGATATACAGACAGACGGACAACGAAGTGATCTTATAAGGGTTCCGTTTTTGGTATGGAGTAGAGGTGGGTCGTTGACGGTTTTTGTGTTAACGAAATGAAACTGTTACTTTCAAACTGATAACCTGTTAAGCAGCTAATTTTATTAGCTGGTTTGCAGTTAGCGACTACGCATTGAATGTTCGTTGAGCAAAACCGCGCGTTGCTTTTGCGGTAAACGAAAAGCAGCTTATTTGTTAACATTGAAAAGCGGTTAAAAAAGCTGCTTGTTGAAATAACGCCCACTCCTAGTACGGAGTATGGAACCCTAAAAATGTAACAGCATAACAGTCATGTTGGCACTCATCATCTGTTACGAGGTAACTTGTCATGCTGATTTTTAGTAAGTACTAGTAGAGTAGTTACGTATAATAAGCAAGAGCGATTCGCAGAGCAATACGGAACCGCACATACAAGGGCATCATCAGCCTTGTAATCAAAATCACAATCATCTGACTGTCACTAAAATATGTTGAACTGCCTGCTCTTTGAAGCCCAGACTATGAAATTGCACAATTAAAATATATGTATGTATGTTTATTGTTTGAGTGCTGAAAACATAACGTATGTGTTTTACGGCCGAATCGAGTATGCGTATTTAACACGAATGTGTGTTCGAAATAAATCGGGTCTGCCAGTGCGGTTAACACGTTTGCGTGTTATTTATATCGAGACGCCGGTACGTGTTTTTACGTTTTTGTACGTGTTTTTAGTCGCGCGGCTGTAAAATAGTATTTTGGGTAGCAGTTAATATATACATGTACTAGCGACCCGCCCCGGCTTCGCACGGGTCAAGATTTTTTGACAAAAAAAGCAGGGGTTGTATGTATTTTTTAATGCCACATTATACAAAAATAAAAACAAAAAATTTCGTCTAAAAAATAAAAAATAAAATTTTAGGGGTGGATTACCCTTAACATTTAGGGGGATGAAAAATAGATGTTGTCCGATTCTCATACCTACCCAATATGCACACAAAATTTCATGAGAATCGGTCGAGCCGTTTCGGAGGAGTATGGCAACGAAAACTGTGACACGACAATTTTATATATTAGATAGTACAGAGTGGAAAGAATCAATGGTCCCTGGAGGGAAACCACTTTAAATCCTAAAGATAGATTATTTTACTTAAAGGAAACATTCCTTTATTTAAAAAAAAAAAACAAAACTGCATTCAAAGATTTTCTTAAATTCGCTCGCCTCACCCGGAAATCGAACGAGCAAATAATTCAAAAAATAAGCATTCGCTATTTTATTCCACTAATCGATAGGATCAATATTCCGAATAAAATCTGTCTAATAAACATTTGGTCTTAGAAATAAAAAAGATCATGATATTAATTTTATTTTATTATCAGTTCTAATACTAAGGACATGTAAACATGATAGAAAAATATATAATATAGCTTCAATTAACGACTGCAACTTTAAATGTAGAAAATAAAGTAGAGAGAGAGTTATATTGAGAGCGTGGGCAGATCGTTTTTTAAAAAGATTTATTTTAATTCTCTAATGCTATACTCACAATGAGTGTTAAGACGGGACTGATTAAATGATTTTGCAAATGCGGCTCCCAACGTCGCCTCGCAGGTGTGTTTATCTTTGCATTCCTATGCGATAGGACACCTATGGTTATAGCCCCGGTCACACGGGACTACGGTGATATAACTAGTGTTTTTTTTTTTTATTTATATACGTACACCAAAAATATATTATATCAAATAAATCTGCTAATTTTTTCAAATAAAATACTGTATACCGGATTAAAACGCGATTTATTATTTATATTGTTTAAATTATTTATCCCGACGTTTCGGATGCTTTTCAGCAACCGTGGTCGCGGGGAGACAGAAAGATGACAGTTGTCTGATGTGATACTCGCGTTAATAAAAGACAATATTATCTGCTATTTTTTTGTTTATCATCTTACTCTACACAGAATATTATTTTATCTACGGTGATGTTCAGTTTTATAGATATTTTACGATTGTTTGTCAGAAAACTTGCTAACTTATATTTTATGGGAATTATCCTCATTGATGATATCAGGAGTATTTTGATTAAAGGTATATTTTAGCTTAGTTAGCTATTAAATTATGATAAATAATTGGTTATATAGTAAATCAAGCGTCAAGAATTCCATTAAAATAATTATTTATTAGTATATTAACGTTATAATCCTACTAATATTATAAATGTAAAGGTTTGTAAGGATGTTTGTTACTCTTACACGCAAAAACGACTGGCCGGATTTTGATGAAACTTTACGGTATTATTGTTTATACAACAGAATAACATATTGGCTATAATTTGTAGCGAGATTAATTGGCGAAATATTAAGTAAGTCGAAAAAAAATCTGCTATGTGACAGTTATTTATTTTCCCATGAGGCATTTCTGTGTCAAAAGTCAAATCATTGAATTGCCCGATCGAACTATTTTTTAAAATTTTTCTCCCCGCGATTCGAACCCGAGACCATCCGTGCTCATGGCATTATAGAAATTGAAATTGAATAGTAGTAAATCGTTGAGTAATATTCAGTATCTAAATTATAGTATACTTATAGTTCATAGTTTCAACATGCGAAAACGTAAATTGTATTATGATTTAATATTAATTGACGCTTAAGTTGTATTGTACCATTTATTTTTCGGCTAAATAAATACAATAATAAGCGAGAAATATTCTATCATTGCATGTGTTCACGAAAACTTCATATTGGTGAAAGTGAACGGGCCATAGAGGGGCAGGCGGCGCGGCCAGGGCGAGGAGGACACCACACTGAAGAACTAGTGTTGGGTAGTACAGGACTTCAAAAAGAGTTTGTAAAAGTAGCCTCTTTTTCACTCTGAGCAGTACAAGTCCCACTTCAAATGAGGCGAAGCGTATGAAGCTCGAAGCATAATTTGTACTAGCGAGTATTAATATGACATTAGATGGTTTTTTTTAATGGTTATTTAGGACCCAAATACATTGAGAAAAAAACGAGCGCGACATAAAATTTGAAGTAGTACATTTTATAATTTCGAGCCGCTCTTACATTTTGACGTCATGTACGGGACAAATGTACCGCCTCTTGTATGTCCTACTCAACACTAGAACACTCTCGACTGGTCGTCAATAATAGCCACACGCAATTATGTATCTCTTATAAATTTTGTAATAATAGACAATATAAGTTTCTATATAAACTTTCTTTTAATTTAAAGTATCCAACTAATATTGGAACAGCATGAAAAGTGTTGAATGAATAAGAAGGTCGGATATTATTTCTACATTTAAATCTGGATTAACTTCTTGATGACAGCTGAAAGAACAAGAGATTTATTGTGGTGCCAGTATTTAATGACATGACATTTTGAATGAACGGGAATGAATAATGGAATATTTGTCCCGAGACGTACTTGAATAAATACCAGATAAATTTATCGTTTGTCGTTATTTATATTTCTTACGTTAACTCAATTATTGAGGTAATTTTTTATCGTCTACGGGAATATTTATTCTTTGTAAATATTAGTCTTGGTGGTTTGATTTATAATAAGGTGAATAAATGTTTATTAATTATGTTAAATAAATAAATGTTTTAAATTGGATTTATAACATTTAATTCATTAATACTACTTTTGGAAAATTTGTATGTTTCTGTCTCGTTATGTTGTATAAATGTAAATTTACGGGATCTTGTTCAAAAGCTCTTCAAGTTAATATAATTGTATGTTTCATATATGTACATATTTATGTATTATATATCTATTGAATATAGATCTTATTTTTTTTTTTTTATGTCAGATATCGACAGACGAGCATGAGGTTCACTTGATGGTAGGTGATACCTCAGCCACAGAACATTAGTCAATGATGCGCTGTCGACCTAATTTTTACTTCGAGCATTCGGAAATCCATAGACTGAAACCGAAACGCGCAATATGCACTTCACGGCTTTTCCATCTATGAACGGTGGTTCGTTACCCGGTCGGAATTTAGATATTCCTCCCACCCGATCAATGCCCGAAAGTAACCAGACGTGGGGAAAACATGCTTACAGAAAATTATAAGCATGTGCTCCCGGTGGGATTCGAACCCACGACCCATCGATGCGCACGGCAGGTGTTCTACCGAACGCGCCAACGAGCCCGTCAAACACTATATATAGACGTATTACATTTTTTACAGATAATCATAGTAAAGTAAAGTAAATTACAAACATCGTGAAAAGGGCGTATATAGTTCTGATATGTTACAATAATATGTATTATTACAATATAGCGTGAACTTAGATTATATTAAAATGCAGTACCAACTTGAAGTGATATTTTAAATATTGTCTTTCAAGAAAATACAGGTTAGGAATATAAGAAGGAAAGGTATAATTGCGATCTCACTAAGGAAGGAAACTTGCTATTTTATCGTGTTCTGGAGTGCGAAAATATCACCAGACTGTTGAGCATCATTACTGTCTTCAGCATCTAGAAAGAATGCCAAAGGCAACAAAAACGATCGCTGGGTGAGAATTACATTAGACTCTCTAGACTCACTCGTCTAGACCCCTTTTTCATTATTCTCTATTACTTAGATTAAAAAAATAAAATAAAAATCATTTATTTGGAACAAAAAGCATGTGTCATTAATAATATTGTCTTTTATTAACGCGAGTATCACACATTTAAATAAAATACTGTATACCGGATTAAAACGCGATTTATTGTTTAAATTATTTATCCCGGATCCGAAACGTCATGTGTCATTAATACTAAAGTCGCAATAGAAGGTAAGAATAATATTTAAAGATAATGTATATTAAGAAAAAGATAAAATTAGATATTTTTTATCGAAATTTGGCATCAATTTATTAGGAAGTAAAATTTAACTAACAATTTTAGAACTTCCACAATAAAAATAATTAGCAAAATAAATAGAATAGAAATAGATTTATTTTTTGAAGAAAATACACATAAAATAAACATAACATCTTTTTCTTCTTCCTGCCCTGTTCCCTTTTTTTATTTGGGGTCAGCGCAGTATGTTTTCTCTTTTATTTTTTCAAATAAACATAACATAATAAATATAAATACAGTAACAATAAACTATATTTTTACTGTATTTATATTTAGATATTAGATAGATCTAAATATACGTATGAAGAACGGTATTAGCTAAGCAAAGTAAGCCTTCTTCGTTGACCGATCCGATCGATTTCTCTCACAGTAGAATCGTTATACGAGTAAGATAATTAAGTATAGTAAATAATGCATTCTACAATCAACTTACTAATGCTTGGTTGTTTGGCTTCGTCTAATATATATGATATACTCGTATAACCCATAGATTTCGCGTCGAAATTTCTAAATTTAAAAATATATCAATTAAACAGGCACAGAAATGTCATAGCCTAACTATAGGACATCGAAATCGTCTTTTTACGTACATATAATGTTATGTAGTAATATTCATTGTATTAAAACAAAACATCTTGAAGAAATCTTTCCTTTCAAAGAAATGTCTCATTAAGAATAAAAATGACATTTCGCTAAGAAAATACCTTGCATTTGTAGGGAAAATCATTTATCTCCTACGACCTATTTCAGAACTCAGCATCGAGCTATTTTTAAGAAGAACTGTCGATATTTAGGAAGCTATAAAACGAATTTGTGTGGCTTCAAATGCGGTGGGCATCTATTAAAGTGAGTTTTGATTGCTTGGCTGTAATTTTGACTTGTATTGCCTACTAAAGTTGTTTTAATGGCTATTCAGTCGTGCCTAAAATATCGTGATCGTTTTTATTTTGTAATGTTTACACTCCTGCAAATGTTACATGTTGTATAATGTAAATAAAGGCCTTATAACCGATATTATGACAAGAGATTTGTACTTTTAAAACAGACCATATCTATCTGCAACTTTTGGAGTGGTAGATGAATTACGGAAGAAAAATAAAGAAAAGAACGGGGTCGTTGGCGGGGTAGAACACCTGCCGTGCGTATCGATGGGTCGTGGCTTCGAATCTCACCGGGACGACATGTTTATAACTTTCTGTAAGCTTGTCTTCCCCACGTCTGGTAACTTAGGGGAATTAATCGGATGGGAGGAATATCGAAATTCCGACCGGGTAACGAACCACCGTTCATAGATAGAAACCCCGTGAAGTGCACATTGCGATTTACAGATATTCCTCCCATCCGATTAATTCCCCTAAGTTACCAGAGGTGGGGAAAACATGCTTACAGAAAATTATAAATATGTCGTCCCGGTCCGGTGGGATTCGAACCCACGACTCATTGATGCGCCGGCAGGTGTTCTACCGAACGTGCCAACGAGCCCGTCTAAACTTTATCCGTATAAAGCAAAATCTTCTTCTTCCTGCCCTGTTCCTTTTTTTATTTGGCGTTGGCGCAGTATGTTATTCTTCATACAGTCAAACCATATTTTTTTTGACCTCCCTCTTCCCCATACCCATCCACTTTCATATTCAAAACTATTTTAGACACATGTTATTCATCTCTTCAAGCTACTAAAAGCAAAATAAAAGCACATAATAATTATGTCTACGTCAATACTCATCTAAAGAAAATTAATTAACGCTTCTATTCATCCAGAAAGGAACAATATGAAAAGATTCTGAATCAAGGGAAGGATTGAATTTTAACAAAGTCTTTTGTATTAAGATCGTAATAGAGTTATTAAATTTTAACAGGAGTAAATTGCCTTTTAGACAGCCCGTTAGACGCAACTTCATGAAGCGCTGAAAATTCTTCGAAATCGGTGCTTTGTGTATTTACTATTCGAATTTCAAATATCCATAACTTGTTATCCTCATTGTATACAAGGTTTGCTTATTTATGTTACGTTACAAGTAAATAATGATTCTGGATTAACCTTTTTTGGTTTTTCGTTTATATGCGGTGCTAGTTTTTGATTGCCAGATACAATTCCAATGACCTCAATATTACCTAAATAAGCGTTCCTGAATGAAGATTCACTTTTTTATCGGCTATAGACGAGAGCGTGTCTCACTTAATGGTATATTGACACAGCTACAGGATAAAATCAATGATGCACTGTCAACCTCATATTTTATTCGAGCATTCGGGATAAAATTGGAACGGGTTATATGAAATGATTTTTGTTTATTTCGGGGGAACCTTACCACACATACAATTTTTTTTTTTAGATAGCCAAATTCTAAAAACAAAAGCTAAAATCTTAATAGGTACTAAATGAGCTGTGTGGCAATGGTCTTCTAGTACTCCGTTGTATAATTAGATATGTCGGTCCATACTTAATTACCACAACACTGATTTATGCACTTGACGCTTTTCCATCTATTCACCAAAGGCTTTTTCTTTTTGAGGTACGAGATCGTTAAATTTTCAAAAGATTACATAAATAAAAACTACAATATCTTAATCAGTCTTAATTAACATATTGCCGTATTCCACGAAGTGCTCCATTTAACATACACTTCCATTTCAGACGGCAAATCGTCGTTTCACTCATTATAAAATCGTATTTCCCCAGGCGGTGTACGTGCTGCAAATGTTGTTTTGTTTATTTAAACAGATCCGGTGTCGTGACGACGGAAGTAATTAAAAATAAAACCGCGAAAAACCTCATCTCAACAGATGGCGAAGTCGTGTATTCGTTTACAGTCAGGACCTGATTTAAAATTCTTAATGCATTAAGGCTCAGTGCTATCCGAATTAAAATTTAAATGGGTTGTATTTTTATTCAGAGTGGACGAACTGAGCTGAGAATAGTTTTTCTTTAGGTTTTGAATTTGCTAGAAGTTTGGTTGGCGTCAAGTTCGCTGCGCCAGAACTTATTTAAACCAAGCTGAATGCTGTTTAAAGTTGTTCAGTTTGTCTCAGTAAGACCTTTACCTCTAGTTTTTCATTACTTACTCGAATGGAACTTTAAATAAGCAGCTGTTTGTTGCAGCAATAAGCAGCAAAACAAATTTTCTGTTATACGTGACTTGAGAATTCGAATCGTCAATCTGTAATTTGTATGAAATTTCAAATAATGTCTCATACAATTGGATAGATTGGCGAATTTTACGCAAATCGTTCGGGCTTGGATATTTGCTAACATATTTGACAAATTGAACTCTCCAGTATTCGTATATGGGGATAATAACAAGGATATTTCAAGTAGAAGACGGGCTCATTGGCTCGTTTGGTAGAACACCTGCCGTGTGCTCCGATGGGTCGCGGGTTCGAATCTCACCGGGGCTTATAATTTTCTGTAAGCATGTCTTTCTCACATCTGGTAACTTCGCACATTGAAGGTGGGAGGAATATCGAAATTCCGACCGAATAACGAACCACCGTTCCAAGATGGAAAAACCATAAAATTCACATTGCGCGAATCGGTCTCAGGGTATGAATTTCCGAATGCCAAGTAAAAAATAAGTCGACAGCGCATCATTGACTGATGTTGTGTGGCTGGGGTATCATCTACCATTAACTGAACCTCATGCTCGTCTGTCGATATCTAATATAATAAAAGAACAGCGCTCGAGTACTGGTTAACAAACATTTATAGACATTAGTTTCAACTCTAACAAGCGTTTACTACATACGTAACACAAGCATACTGACTGTCGGGAATTCTGATAAAAGAAAAAAAAGGGAATTTAATTCCTTGTCCGGAATTCGTGGACATCCCTGGTATTTCACAGAAATAGAACACATTTCATGCAATGTTTGAATATTTCGTTAAGGTATAGAAAATCTACCATGAATCATTTTTCCTTCATTTTAATAATAATTCCAACTTTTACCGATTTCTTTGGCTGTGTGGTTTTTTTATTGATATCTGCATTGTTATTATTTTTAAATAATTTTAAAAACATAAACGTTTAAAATATAACAATCAATCATGGATAGAAAAACCGTGAAGTGCATATTGCGCGTTTCGGTTTCAGTCTATGGATTTCCGAATGCTTGAAGTAAAAAGTAGGTCGACAACGCATCATTGACTGATGTTCTGTGGCTGAGGTATCACCTACCATCAAGTGGACCTCATGCTCGTCTGTCGATAACTGACATAAAAAGAAATAAGAACAGAGAAGTTAGATATTAAGTGACATAACAAGTGTGAATAATGATATTATTAATTTACACCTTTTTTCAAACAGGTTTAAAATTTTAAAATTTTTGAACAGAAATATTTTTAAACTTTTCGATAGTGTCTTCGATAGTACTGAAATAATTTTCATCTCGGTTCAGTAATCATTATAATCTCGATGTCTGGAAGTCCTCAACTGCGCGATACCTTAGACATTTACTTCTTCGGACAACCATTTTGTGAAACCAGCTGTCGCCGGCGGTTTTTTCGAACCGATACGATTTCGGAACCTTCAAGAAGGTTATTCTTGACGAGGTTATTCTTTCTTTAAAGGTCGACAACGCACCTGCAACCTCTGGTGTTGTGGATGTCTATGTCTGGCGGTGATCACTTACTATCACATGAGCCACCTTGCCCGATTACCCCTTTTTCTACAAACAAAGTAATTCTAGAGATTCCTCTACTTGTACTTCTTAAAGAAGTAGACGAAGGCAAACCTGTAGATGGGAAATAAAACTGCCTGTGAATAGGTATCTATATTAATATTATTAAGACAGAAAAAAATGTTTGTTTGTTTGTTACGATTTAACTCAAAAACTACTCGACCGATTTTACAAATTCTTTCACCAATAAGCTAAATTGTCAATGAGTAACATAGGCTTTTATATAGTACATGTAACAATGTAAATACTCGTGCGAAGCCGAGCATGTTACTGGTATTGTATAATATAAAGCTTTTAGATAATACAGTCATTCATCTCCAGCATATATGCAGAGTATTTTAGTTAAAAGATAAGGGAAAGGGACTATGTTACAGCTATTTCAGTTATAAAGCAGTCTTTCCACTGTCTAGACTTATCTACTACGATAATCTAACTCATATATTATAAAGGTGATCGTAGACCTCTTTCAATCACCTGTTGTATTGGTCTTATAAGCTTTATTCAAATCTTATTTTACTAGCAACGCGCCACGGCTTTGCACGGTGCAATGTAAATGTACTATACACAAAAATGACTATGTTACTCGCTGATAATTAAGCTTAAAATTGGTCGAGTTTTTTTTAGTTTAATCGCAACAAACAAACAAAAAAAAATATTATTAAAATTAGTATGGATGTACCAAAATAAAACTGTGTTAAAAACATACTAATCTAGACAAGTACATATATGTTGCCTTATTGCTAGGTAGCGATTTCTCCCATACAAACCATTAGGTATAAGTTAGGCCCGCCCTCGCCGGATTAATACGGCGCTCTTACACATTGTATATCGTGTGGATGCCAGCTAAATACGCCACTCATATACACATGTTATCGCGTGGATGCCGGCTAAATACGGCACTGTTAAGAAAGGAAGGATTTATAATAATGCCACAAAAACTGATTAAAAAGTGATGTTAACCAACCTTTTCAATAATAAAATACCTAAAGGACGAAGGTATTAGCTACCCACGTAATCTAGTATCACCCTTATTTCAGTCCCAACTCAAAATGTCATTCACATTCTAACAAACACTGCGTACTATCTGGGGCCAAATCTTTGCGGTACTTTAATCACAGACAAGGGAAAAATTACCGCGATTTGTAGCCGTCACTGTGATAGGTACGAAATTTTTACCATTTCATTACCCTACACTGAAGGAAAACAAAAACAATTCAACTTTTGTATGTTGAAGTGTTTTCGGAATCCGATTTTATTACAAAAAACGTCTTACAGTTTTAAAATTAAGTATAAGAAGTACTTACTGCAAACACAAAGCCAGACTTAGTTGTGCTGGGAGAAAGATGAAAAGAAAGAAAAAATAAATAAATGAATACATACATTTTATTATTATTATTTTAAGATAAATGATTACTTTTGTTGTGTTTTGCTTTGGTACAATTTGTGTATTATTTTCAAAATTATCATGTTCTTATTATAAGTTAATTAAGTTAGGTAGTATAGATGCTCCAAGAGTCACAAGGGGGTGACTGAAAACCAGCGCTGTGTTTATCAGCTGAAGCTGAGTCACTGCCCTTTGAGCGGCCATACATTCGTTGTTGTCTAATTTATAAATATTTAAGCTGTATATATTTATATAAGTTTTTATTTTTCTATAATAGTTCGTTTATCTTGTGTGGAAGCCCAATAAAAATCTTTCATTTCATTTCATTTCAAATACCAGCTGCAATATTCGTACATAAGGTTCATTTGATGGTGATACCACAGCCACAGAACATCAGTCAATGATGCGCTGTCGAATTACTTTTTACTTCGAGCATTTGGAAATCCAAAGATTAAAACCGAAACGCGCTATGTCCACGCTTCCATCTATGAACGGACGCGGTTGGTTACTTGGTCGGAATTTCGATTTCTCACTCGTTTATTTAAAATGATACATATGGTGTAACTTACACGACTTTGTATTATTTATTTATTCATTGCACCAACGAAGTAGGCACTAATACATACACATAACACAAACATAAATACACGCCTAGTGTCACCCCAATTATAGGCGCATACGACATTCTATAGAACAACAACTTACTTATATTAAAAGCTTGATATAGTTAAAATATGTTTTGTCTCGCTCTATCGAATATAAAAAGACGACAGAACGAAAGAAACAAAACAAATTTAACTATCAAGCTTATAATACGCTTATGAATAAGGCCGTAACAATCGAAACTAAAATAATATAAAATACATAATATAACAAAATTAATTATAATATATGGGATACTTACATAGATATAATATAAGATATAAATTTGCGATAGGCGATGACATTTTTGTATCGAGTTATAGGCGTTAGGAAAACACAGAACTTTCTACTCGACTTGGCATCCCGTGACATATTACAGGTAATTCCTTAAATTTTTACCCGTCTCCAGCGAATGGGGCAAATTTAACAAATTATAGCGGACGAAAACATTTCTTCAAGCGTTTAGTATTTGGGCAAATGTGTATTTTATGTTTGCAATTTGTATCCATTTAGAAATTGTTATAAGCATCGGAATAAGGGTAATAAACTTTATATTCCTTTTTGTCTTCAGTATTTTATGGTTTCGAATAACGATAATATTCTATTTAAGTCTATTTCAAGTCATCGTTGTTGCGCCTGCCAAATTCCATATGTGCATTTTTTTGATTTTTGGTTTTTGCACAAAAAATAATCTTCGTTTTATTCTCTATGTGTTACTAAAATCCTTTTTGTGATATTCAAACTGGAAAGGAGTTTAACTAATTCCATATGTGTTTTGACCGTTAAGAAAAACTCCGTATGTAAGTCAATAATAGGTTTTTCGTTGTTTCCCAAAACTATACAAAAATGCACATATGGAATTTGGCAGGCACAACGACGTCATATTATCTATTAAAACCAAAATGCCAAAATTTGACCAATTTTTACTTTTATTATTTGGGTTGAGGTACTGGTCTACTTGGTAGTACCACATTTTTTTTGTACTTTTTTGACTTACCTAGAAATAATAAACAGATCAAACAAATCTTTTAGATATTAAATATTTTGACTCAAGACATTTCCTCGAAAATCTCCTTTTTCAATAAATCTCCTGTTACATTGATTGAGAAATCTTACAATAACCTAAGAAACAATTATCTTTCTGATTAGTGACTAGTCTTGCTATAATATTTTTGCTGAAATTAAATATTACTACGGTAAACTGATATTTTTGATTGTTATTGCTATCTGAATATCTTTATAAACAAATCTAGCTGACCCTGCGATCTTCAATAATAGTTGTCTGAACAAAAAATAAAATAATTATTATATTTTCTCACCTTTTAAACCCTCCTTCTACAACTATTTAAAAAAAAATGTCATATCGGTCAGCCGTTCTCAAGTTTTTGTGAGACTGACAAACGCCAATTAATTTTTATACACAATTTTGTATTGAGTATAAAAATCAACATTTTTTTATGTAATACATCGAAACACGAGCATGAGGTTCACTTGATGGCAAGTGATAGCTCAACCACAGAAAATCAATCAATGATGGGCCTTCGACCCATTTTGAACTGCAACCGAAACGCGCAATATGCACATTAAGGATTTTTCATCTATGAACGTTGGTTCGTTACCCGGTCGGAATTTCGATATTCCTCCCACCTGTTCAATTCTCGAAATTACCAGACGTGGGGAAGACATGCTTACAGAAAATTATAACATGTCGTCCCGGTGGTATTCGAACCCACGACCCATCGCTACGCACGGCGCGCGCCAACGAGCTCGCCGAATCCCCACACACATCGATCCCTCATTGGCACGCTCAATTATGCCAAATACCTGTTTGCGTAAGGAAATCACTGATTAAATCAGAGTTTGCATACGCTTAATGTCACAGTATATATTAATTAAAATCCGTTTTATATAAATAATTAATTGAATCAATACATAATTATTCAAAGTGACCCAAAATATTGCTGATGACATAATACTTTTTCAGAATTACGACGCAGCTTACAATAGTACAATGAGGTTTTCAATGCAACGTTTAACACATTTTAACCGATAAACCTATGAATATTTGAAGTTTGAACCGTAGGGTATAAGTTATGTATATTTTTTATTCGTATCAAGCAACATGCCCACTGTAGCATAACAATGAATGCCAAAATATAAGCAAAATAAAATGTCCGTTACGTTTTTACGATGGCCAAACCATGAATTTTATTAAAATTGGTTCACTTAGGTTGCATACCTAATGCAAATGGCATATGAAAATTGACATAGACTACTAACTAGCCAAGGAAGATATTTTCCAAATTCATACATTTCAGGAGTTCTTTAATAGAAAAATAACTATGTTTGTCTGTTAAGTTTTCATGGTTAAACTACTGCATTAATATACTTAGTTTTTTGTACGATAAAAGTACGAAAGTACGCTTGAACCTTAAGAAATTCCATAAGTAATAAGGTAACTTTGCCACGAAATTACCTATGATAATTATCACTTAATATTCTCTCATATCTAGATGAGACAAAATTGATGTAAAATCATATATTCTTGTAATTTCTAGTTTATTGTGTAGGTTTATTTTAAATTTGTCTTAAGCCTTTTTTTGAAGAGTCGGCTCTTAGACTTATCCCTCTGTTAGGGCTGCTTAATTTTGTCTCATGACCGCCAATAATTATTCGGACATTCGCTCTAATGAAAACGTTGGAGTATAATTGGTATGTTATTTTTCAATAATTGATTTCCAATCAGATTGGTATTAATAAAGGTTATATTTGCTTTATTTTCAGTAGTGAAATTTAAATAAACTTTAGCAGAAACTAGATATTAGTTGTTAGTTGGAAAAGTTTGTGTGCAAGTTCCTGACTCCCCAAGTGAGGCATGATGTAGACACATTTCCGCATCCGTTTCACTGATAATTTTTCTCTATAGCTAAGTTTGACTTTTCTACACAACTATACTAAAAATTGTATTTATTATACTAGAAAATAAGCTATTCCGCTTTGAAAACTTCGAAAAGGCTTCAATATTAGGGACTGTTAGTCGTTACATAAGAGTTATATCGTTGCAGTACATTACATTCACGTTATTTCAACCGTTTAATCAGTGCTCGCTTATAAAGCTGCTAAATAACGCTTTTTTCCGATTACCTACATTTACAAATAATAAATAAAAACTTAAGACATATGTACATAAGCCAAAACTATTAAAATTAGGTTCACAAAATAGGTATAAATATTACATCAACTAAAACTACTGTTACCATTGGTTATACCAATATTCTTATACACATTTAATTTAAATTAAAAACCTTAAAAACATACCAAAAATATAATTGTGTAATATTATATATTGTGTATTACACAATAAAACAAAATATTTTTGTTCTTAGATTATAACTTCGGATCAAAGTTAAAGCTTCAAAAAAGGTACTACAGTGTGACCTAAATTGCTGTGCATATTTTAAATGTATCCATCGATAAAAGATTAAAGTTGTTTTATTACCTGAAAAACAAAACACGTCATACAAATAGTAATCCACCGGGCCACCGCACAAACAATACGATCGTTAATGCTCTGGTTTTACTACATCAAAAGTTACGGAAAAGCCGCCCGTAACACTGTAGTAATTGGGTCGATTTCTCTGTGAATTATGATTCTCATTTTATGTGAGGTTTATGTATTCTGCGCTGGTCTCTGAAGGGCCTGATATATAGCAGCTGCCAGGTGGTCAGCGATGCTGACCTGCTTAAATGGACATAGGTTTAAAATAGTTTTTATGTCGCTAATAAAAGGTGGAAAGGAAAAATCGAATAGTAATAAATGCTTTGCCCTTTTTTCACGCGAAAATCGTCGTTTTTTCGTCTATGAACAAGACAAAGCATTCAGGGATGTACCATGATCACTGTAAGAATAAGACAGAGATTTCCGTTTTCTATAGGTCTGTCTCATTCTATCGAGAAAAATTCCTGTAATGATCTATGTTAATATTATCTATGTTGCTCTATTGTTGGAACTTTTAAATAGTCTTAAAAGTACATATATATTGCAATTCTTTATTTATGTTGTAAATATTTAAAGAAAAAACGTACAAAAATCATTTCGTACGTTTCCAAGACTGAGAAATCAACAGAATAATATGACCAAAAGCTGTACACAAGAGTTTAAGTATAAAATAAATAAGTAGATTCTCACTAATCCAGATTATTTGAATGTTCGGACAAGCGCGGATCTAGCTCTCAAAAATGGTTGTGGTCACAGCCACCCAAAAATTGGCAAAGTGCGAGTTGGAGTATGAAATCGATATTTCGCCTTCCTACAAAGGAGAATTTTATAAAATATATACGTCGTAAGTCGTGGGGCAAATTACAAGAGTAAATTACAAAAAAAAAAATTACAATATTCTCGGACTATCGGACGTGTCGGTCTAATGAAGTGCCGGATTAGTGTGATTCTACTGTAGGTCAAAAATAATTTTATGTCTTGGGGCTGAGGTATTTTTTCGGGACCTTTTTTCGGGAATCGAATCCGAGACCTCCGGTTAAACATAACGTGCATACCATAGTGCCTCCGATGCGATCATAGAGTGGCAAAAAACGTTTTATACATATATTCATCCAGCGGTAAGCTCCAGCAAACACTAATCAAGCCAACTCCCCGTAAATATATCTTATTGTAGTTATTGTAATATCAAACTTTCAAATGGGTTTTAGCTGCTATTTATTTTTATAATTCAACGCAAACTATAATGTGAAATGCATTAAACTTGAATCACGTTCGAAAGTATTTTAACATTTTAACAAATTTTAATTGAACACACAATTTATTATAAAATATTATTTCGTTGAAAAACGTGCGTATTCAAAAAGTATAATAATTTATTCACGTACCTATTCAAAAAAGACGTACTATTAAAATTTTCAGCTATAAACTTTTGAACATAATTTCTCACGCCTTTTCTACACATTCAAACGTGTTTTTCTTTCGCGAGGTTAAAACGTTGAAATAGATCTTTTTTAACAAAACGTTTGACCGGACGTAACAAAACGGTTCTAACACAAAACGCTAACGTTTTTGCTTCTGGTGTCAACTTATACTTTTTAATTTGTGCCTCGCTCACATTTGCAACTTAGTGATGATCTATTTTTGTCAGATTAAATGATAAACTTCGTATTAAGCCTCTTTATTGAATGAATGGAATATTTAATATTAATCCATAATAGAACAGCTGGATAAGTTATGTAAACCAAACATTGTAGCTCCGTTCAGAAGTTCAAATTTTTTCTACTCTTTTTTATTTCAAAGATATTTTCTCCAGTCATATCATGGACTCTAGTCTATTATTGTTTTAAAATGAATTTATCTACTACTTCTAAGCAGCTTATCTTAAGGTATTTAAGGTTAATCAAACTGGAAGCATTTTCCGGTTTGAAAGACGGTTCCGGAAGGTGGGTTTGATTGGTCAAGATAGACCATTAGCTAACTTCCTTCTTCGCACATCCTAAAATGTCATTGTCGTTTTATCGGCTTGTCACTTTCGGAAGCGAAGCAAGGTGCCACACCTTCGGCATAGAAACAGTTAATGGGTTTATTGATGACATGGTGGATTATTATTATACCACTTTGTAAGAGGGATCAAAACAAACTAAATTTTTCTCTTTGAATAAACTAATTTTCTCTTTAATCTCATCTATATCTATACTAATATTATAAAGAGAAAAAAATTGTATTTTTTAATTTTTGTATGTTATGAATAAACTCAAAAAGTATTGGACCTATTTTAAAATTAATTTTAGTATAGAAGTATTGATTATCAATACTTATGTATATAATTATAATTAATGTCGATATATGGATTCAAGATAAATTGATAAATATATCATGAATCGATTAGGATATCAAAGGATTCTCAGACATCTAATTTAAGTCACAGACAAAATAAACATCGATAGAACACATCGGTAATTCCTCGGACATCACTAGACATAGTTTTGTTCTGTCGTGAGCGTTTACAAGAGCAGTCCATTTTAACGTGACACCTGCGCTTTGTGAGCGCTTGGCAGGTTGCCTGCTCATTGTGTTTTTAGTAGAACAGTTAGTTGGGCGTTTCGTATGATGTACTTGGGTTATCTGTATTAATGAAATTTATTTTGGACGCTAATCTAGTCCTTTTACTATTTATTAGTTCTATGCACCACTTTCATTGATAACGCCTGCGCCTGGTTCTGGAATTCACCTTTTACATGTTAGATGTCGATGCTAGAGCGGTACCAACTACCATCATACAAGCCCAAAGTTCCGGCTTGCTTCATTAATGCAACCATAAAAAGAAAAATAACTATTAATGCTATTAACGTATCCTATAAGTCACATATAACTTATATTACTGCGTAATTATATAAGTTGTATAATAATGTTAAATAAGTTTTTCGCTTTTGGGCTTGGATTTGTATTTGTCCTCGGTTATTTATACATATATAAGGGGTACATAATAAAAAAATTGAAAGCTGAAATTTGACTAAATTGATAGATGATTTTTGATCTTTCATCTCATATCCATATTGATCAAAATGTGTATTTTAATACCGAATCAAGTATCTACCAGTCAGCCTCAATATGAATGATACTGAGCAAATAAACCATGTAAAAAATTCAATACCACGTACGGTTCATAAGCATAGACCCAACCATCCTAAAGGTAGTCATAAAAATCATCAAACTGTGAGTCCCGTGGGGTAAGCTCCTAAACTAGGGTTGCTAACAGTTCAGAAATATATTAGGCGATATATTGTATATATTAACGCGAGTATATCTTTATATCTACGAAAGAATGGAACTACCTGTCAGCTTCTATCTTTCCGAGAAGAGAATAGACTTCTTCTAGAGATACGTGCCCCTTCTTAGATCGCATCACCACTTACTACCAGGTGAGATCGCGGTCAAACGTCTGCCTATTATGGATAAACAAATAAACAGGCAATCCTGGCAACGTTCCCTGATGGCTGAAGCAAAGGCAATAGGGTTGACATGGCGGAGTTCCGACCCTAATTTATTTTGTAATTAATTTTCTGCCCATATTTTTTTTTCGGAAATTTTCCGATATTAAAACTGTTATTCAGATCATGGATATCCAAAAAATAAGAGATCATTTAAATCGGTGCAGCCGTCCTTGAGTTATAAATGGCGTAAGCTGCCAACACTGAAAACATTCGGTCGCCGGGTGTAACTAACACGACTTTGTTTTTATATATACAAGAATCTACTACAGATATTATAAACTAGCAGTATCTGGCTTGCATTACAATGATACGTCAAAGAAAATAATACCATTTTTTTGTTACATAAAAACCTCAACATCTGTCGGCTAAATTCACATTCATCAGACGCGCGAACTAACAAAGTTAAAACAGTTTGAAATTATCCAATTTTTTGTAGTTTTCCTTATTTTCTACTCCATTTAATTTCTTGTTGGACCTACTCTGCCTTAGGTGACAGGCAGAATACCAGTGTCTTAGCCCTAGCTGGCTAAGAATCAGAACAGCCTGTCACCTTTTCAAACATATTTCACACTATATTGTCTTTTATTAACGCGAGTATCACACATTTAAATAAAATACTGTATACCGGATTAAAACGCGATTTATTATTTATATTGTTTAAATTATTTATCCCGACGTTTCAGAATTTAAACAATATAAATAATAAATCGCGTTTTAATCCGGTATACAGAATTTTATTTAAATATTTTACTTGTAGCCAGATTTCCTTTTAAATTGTTCTTTTGTTATGTTTATAGTCTATAAGTCCAATTATTTTAACTTGTAATATCTTTTTATGTATTCAAGTAGGTAGATATATCTTATGAATTTTCTTAACTTCTCTTTCTGCAAGAACCTAGTATTAGATAACAGAAACAATTAACGACATCAGTAGTCGTTCTCAAGTGATGTCGTGAAGGAAACAGGGATTCATTTATATATGTATATATTATATTTTTTTACATCGTTGTCAACCCTTACAGAAGGACTGCCTGCTCGGGCATGACCGCAATGTGGGACCTTCAACTACATATTATGTTGATACTTGACATTGCTTTCTGTGTGAGTGTGAAGTGTTAATGGAAAACGTTATTGGCTAATTTCACTCAAACTAATTCATAGGTTTAGTAGGCTTTTGAGCTTGGTTATAGGAAGGTAATTTAAAATGAATGACAAAAATATTGAACGTTCGTCAATGTGAATTGAAAATTTTATGTACTTATAATATATCTGGAAAATCCCTACTAATTTTATAAATCGCTTTTGTTACGCTTTCACGCCAAAACTACTCAACCGATTATCGTGAAACTGTGTACACATATTTTTAAAGTTATTAGAAATTACATAGAAACTTTTCATTAAAAAAATATATTTTTTACGGAGAGTAAAAAAGATATACATATTTTAAAGCAGAGACGAATTTTACGCAGACGAAATCGCGGGCAGAATATTATATAGTACATTGTGAAGAGGCAATATTTGTATTTTTGTTACGATTTAACTCAAAAACTACTGAACCGATTGTAAAAATGATTACACTAACAGAAAGCTACATCTACTATATGAAAATAAGTCGGGTTTTCCTTCCTGACGCTATAACTCCAGAACGCACGAACCGATTTCCAGGGTTTTGCATTCGTTGGAAAGGTCTCGGGCTCCGTGAGGTTTATAGCAAACCTATATTTATATTATATTATAATTATTTGTAAAATCACATCGATAATAATAATTGTAGGTGGCAATGAGTCGTCGTTCTTGGGTCAATAGTATACGCGCTGAGTTTAGCACCAAGTTTTGACGATTGGCATGTTCGGTAGAACACCTGCCGTGCGCATCGATGGATCGTGGGTTCGAATCTCACCGGGACGACATAATTATAATTTTCTGTAAGCATGTCGTCACCACGTCTGGTAACTTTGGGCATTGAACGGGTGGGAGGAATATCTAAATTCCAATCGGGTAATGAACCACCGTTCATAGATGGAAAAACCGTGAAGTGCAAATTGCGCGATTCGGTTTCATCTATGGATTTCTGAATACTCGAAGTAAAAAGAAGGTCGACAGCGTATCATTGACTGTTCTGTGTTGTTCTATGGCTGAGGTGTCACCTACCATCAAGTGAACCTTATGGTCGTCTGTCGATATCTAAGATAAAAAAAGGTTGGGAAAACGGATACGATTGGGCATTAGGTACCTAGAATATTGATCACCTCAATGCCTGAAAAAAAGATCAATGACACAGACACATCAATATGTCTGCCCACTACTTTCTCCTTGCTCAGGAATTCACTTTTTTAATCAACATTTTTAAAATATTTTTTAATAGAGCGATCAAAGTAGGTACTTACCTCCTATAGCATGCTAAGAATATATTTTCATGAGCACATTATTGTTTTTATTGTTCATGTTTACAATAAATACCATAACTCTATATTACTCGCTAAACTGTAATAAATCAACTGATTTATGAGCGTTCCCCGACTATTTACAAAAATTAACACAAAGAAGTTTCGGAGAGCCGTTGTGAATAACGTTTTGAAGCAAAAATACTAGTTGAATACGTGAGGAAAGATTCAATGGTGTAGGTAAGTTAAGATTTTCAGCGTGATTTGCATATAATATCCGGATTCCGGTTGAATCCGAGTATAAATTCTGAATGTAAATTTGGGTCTATTTTATCTGCTATGAAATATATTGGATGTCTGCCTAGCCGCAGTGTTGTAATATTCTGTTGTTAAACGTTATTGTACATTTATGTGGTATTTTTTTAATGACTAGCGGACCCAACAGACATTGTTCTGCCAGAATGTTGGAAAAAAATATGTCTCGATTTGAATGTGATATTTTCCAACTTCTAATATTTAGATTTGCAGTGGACATCAATTATAATTATAAAGTATAAGCTTGCGGCCGGATATACGACTTGGCTTAAAGGTCTCGTTACCAGGCCATAAAATCTTCAAAAAAAAGCTTGCGTGACGTCATCTGTCAATTGCGGAATATGGCGGTGTTCCGAAACTAATTTATTTTAATATTAAGTTTCTACATATATTATTCTGTTATTCGAGATACGAATCCAATAAAAAAGACATCATTAAAATCGGAGCCGCTGTTATTGAGTTATAAATGGATGGTTGTTTGTAGATATTTAATTAAAATGAAACATCATTTTTTTTCAATATACCCAGAAAATCTGACTAATGAAATGGATATCTTGATAACTAGTTTACTACAGTTTAAATACTAATAATGAATTAGAGAGTTCTATATCATTAAAATATGGAAAAATAAAAATAGTATCCAAAGTACATTTTCTAGTCAGCAAGAGTTAATTAATATTCCTATTTGTCAATAGCGAATTTCCCTCTTAAAAATAATTTAAGGTTATTATTACACGCCCCGGCTTCGCACGTGTGCTATGTAGATGTACTATACAAAAAAACTATGCCTATGTTACTCGTTGATAATGTAGCTTTCTATTGTTGAAATAATTTCTAAAATCGGTCCAGTAGTTTTTGAGTTAAATCGTAACAAACAAACAAACTTTGCTCTTTATAATATTAGTATAGACTTATATTTAATTTTAGGTAATCAGCATTATTTATTATATTCACCTGATTGATAAATTCACACATGTTCGGTCTCCATTTAGTTCGCATGAAGCCAAAACCATACTTTCCACAATTAAAAGCTAGCAGGGTTGCTTATCTTCATGATTGTAAACCATTACGTGATCTGAGTTAGAATGTGCAGCCCACTTAGAGTTGAGAGCAATTATTTTTCATACTTATTAATACACATTAATGAAATAACTCTGCGAATAGATAAGACCTATTCAAGTTTTCGCCTGAAGCTTCCTTCATTTAATAATCACGTATCAAGTGCTTGCAGATTGATTGGAATCATAATATTATGGTCAGAAATAATGACATAAGAATCTACAGTGTATGAAATTATAGGAATAGAAAAACGTATTATGACGTTTATATAAAAACTATCTTCTGCCCGCGACTTTGTCTGCGTAGAATTCGTCTCTGCTAAAATATATTTTTTACCCTCCGTAAAAAATATTTTTTAAAACCTAAAAATATGTGTACAAGGTTTCATAATAATTGGTTGAGTAGTTTTGGCGTGAAAGCATAACAAACAAACTTACATACACATTTATAATATTTTAAATCAGTGACACTAGAGGAATACTACAGAAATTAGTCATTGAAAATGCCTACTGTTTATTAAATCAAAATAAAGTCAGCGTAAGATGTATAGAACGACAGAACATTGAGAATCCTTGAATAATTTAAGATTTGAGTGAACGATGAAAATTTATTGCTCTGTATGCGGGAAGTTCAACATTGCGATTTTATCTTGTCGCATTGCGTATTGTGTTTGTGTTTATATTAAATATGTACCATCCATAAAATAATCGTATAGGATCCTTTTTTGTGCTTCTGTCTCTACTTATATTATTACTTTATACATTTGTAAAATACTCTGCTTTCTATCAAATTTGTACTGATAATTTTCAGTCTTTGTTAAAGTTTTCATATGATACACAAAACATCACTAAGTGCAAATCACTTACACACTTGGATTATAGATATATATACATACATAATATGGATGTAAAAAAATACAAAAATACTGTGTAAATCATTTAATTTTTCATCCAATTAATTCATAAACACAATCATGAATTCTTTTCAAAATAACATCTGCTTACTTAAAACTTATATATACAATACCTCCGTTTTAAAATTATATATATCAATTTTTTTCTAGTTTCGTATAGTATATTAATAATGGGGATCTACAGACATCCATAACACAATTTAAAACCATGACGTAACTTTAAGCTTTTCGTAAAGTACGAAGATTTTATTTAAATACTATATCATGATCCCACGAAACGTGTATCGAGAGATGGCTGACACAAAACCTGTAGTACAACTTATGGCAAAAAGTATAATCATTAATCATACTATACCTTCATAGTAGACGTAACGGGATCATACAAATTGAACGAGCATCCAATCAATTAAAATATGACAACAAATGTCGATCGAATAACAACCAATAATATCATTCAACATTTTTAATGGTACATAATATTCAATCATTCAAACGCTGTAAAACATTGTAATAAATTTAAAAGTAATTCGGGATAATAATGAACTCAGTCTAATCATAGATCTACTTATATGACAACAAATGTCGATAGAATAACAACCAATAATATCATTCAACATTTTTAATGGTTCATAATATTCAATCATTCAAAATTACTGAAAAATTTTAATAAATTTAAAAGTAATGGTTCAATCATAGAGAGAATAACAAAATTCGGGATAATAATGAACTCAGTCTAATCATAGATCTACTTATCGTTACACTATTACAATCATCATTGTTCCCTAACTATAAGACACGAAAAAGGCACTGCGTTTCAATATTTCTCTAGTTCTATTTTCTAGCACCTAGGAATATACATAGCTCTATAAATATTTAATAAAGAATTATTTAAAATATAAGATCTTAGAAGCCTACGCAAAAATCTCGATTATTATCTTAATTTTATATCTCCAACTTTATAACAGCAAATCAGACTAAATATCTATGCAATAACACTGTATTATTTTTCAAATAATTCGACTGCCTTATGAGTGTTTCTCTTAATTATCTACTAGCAATCGTACAATTATGAAGTGTGTATTTAAATAATAATTCGGCTTACAAGTTACAATTATAGTCAATAGTACTTCAAGTAAATAGAATTTATAACAATAAAGAATCTAACTTGAAAGTCACAACAGAACTTTTCCGTGTCTTCAGTTGGAGAACAACACAATAGGAAAGTTTCAATTAATATCACAGTTGTATTTAAAAGTAGGACAATAAGTTCTACACGATCTAGAAACAGTAAGTCCTCGATACATCCGAACACTGTCCGATATCTTGATGTCACCCGAAATAATATTGCGCATTGGAATAGCGATATAAACTCCTAGTGTTAGGGTCCGTTTCGGCTTGCACTTGAACTCTAGGGAGAGTTTTGACCGCAACTCCACGACCTAATGTGCCATGCGGCATAGTTCTAAGAGGCATATCAATAGGAAATTCAGCGACTTGTCCATACATGTTACTGCTTACGTGTGGATACGTGTTAGGAACGGGGCGACCCACGTATCTATTGATTTTGGGACTGAGCGCTACGTTGGTGATTTGGATGTCTTGCTTCATTGAATCTGTCATATCAATGGGTCCAGAAAGACTTGTTATATTAATGTCATTGTCGACTTCTGATATGCTGTCGTTGAAACCGTTGGGAATGTCGGTGGTGGCTGAGACGTCTGGGCCTTTTGGTTGATCCGTGGTTGATTTGTGGATTACACAACGTATGATTACAATGATCCCACATAGCAGGACAGTTGCAGAGACTCCGCCGATTATATAGACGTACATGATGTCGAATTCATCTGCTGAAAGAAAATGGTAGTTAGCAATTTATTTATGTTTTATATTGTTTTGGCACGCAGGCAGCCATTGTGATTACTTTACCTGATGTTATAATGAGTCATTAATATTGATATTAGTAAATTCGGGTAAAAAAAATATGAGTTGTGTAAATATAAAGAAAAAAAAAATAATCAGAAAAAACAGATGATGAACAGACACGAGCACTCGCCCTATCTGTAAACTATGATAATAATTAAATAAAAATACGTATAAATAATACATATATAAGGTTTTTTACTTCAGTGTCTCTAAATTCTGTATTTCGTAGTAATATAAGTAATAAGCAAACTAGCGCTTCAAAGTTAAACACAGTTACTACTGTTAACTACAAGTTTAACTACAGTTTAAATGGCTACAGTATCTGTTTAGCGTTTTTTGAAATATATTTTACTTTTTAAATGGATATTTAAAAGATATAAGGTAGCTATTGTCCCCAAATATCTAAGATTTCTAATTTGAAAAGTAAATCATATCTGAGGGCACGGCAGTGTCTTGGCGTCGAAAGAGTGACGTCGACACTCCTATAGGCTTATAAACAGAAAATAATACACTAACTAGGCGTTAATTTTGTGCCGTGAGTAACGGAGTGGTCAAGACACACATTTTGACGAAGGTAGGAAGGGTTTGTAGAGAACTTAAGACTAGGATTCACGCAGAACACTATACGCTATGATGAGAGATAGTGTTAGGTTAGGGCATGTAGAGCTAGAAGCTTGGCTCTCCATAAGATCTGATAACTTTTTACAGTGCAAGCAATATCTACCTACTCGTCTTTGCGTTACTTTACATGAAAATGTTTTTGGTAGGATTATTTTAATTTGGAATTTGAACAAAATGTGTTATTGGAAAACCAACTGATCTAATTTATTATTATAGCCATCGCTTAAAGCGATGGAATTTGTAAATAGGAAAAATAAATAAGTGTTCGACCCTTTTACCGTAATTTGTTTAAAAATGAGTAAACAAAAATCACATTAATTCAGGTCCGATGTTGTTCAACCCTCCTTTGAAATTTAACCGGCACATTTGCGGTTACGTTTGGGTTCGGAAATACGATTTTATCCCAAAAAACGGAGCACGTAGATGTTATATTGCTTGGATCGAATAACAACTTTGCGTATTTAGGGACGACTGCTCAATTAGAATAATATTGACGGTGTGACAAGCTTAGAAAGATTAGTAAATATGAAATTGCAGAGATATCCTAGTTTTGTTTGTTAAGCTTAATTTGAAATACTATGCTATTATTGCCGATTATGAATTGAGACCATCTCAATCAGTGATATCTTCCACACCACAGGTCCCGAATTCGACTCCCGGGAACAAGATAAGAGAAACGGTTTCACAAAGCACAGAATTATTATTATAAATATTGAATTTGATTATGATGATTTACGGAACAGGTTCAAACGCATCATCTTTATATTTTTCATGCTAAAATATAAATAAGGCAGAATTAAAGAAAGAAATAACGCCTAGTCTAAAGAAACATGATCAGAGAAACAGACACAGAAATGTGTCTGCCCCAAGATTCACTAGTGGACTTGAAAACTCACTTGGCCAATTTGGTAAAAAACATAGTGTTTTGTTATCATAACATCAACATGTTCTATGGCTGATCACCTACCATCAAGTGAACCTCATGCTCGTCTGTCGATACATACAGTGGAGTAGCTAGGTGGAGAAGGGCCCCGGTGCAGAGAGAAAAAGATCGCAACCACCCCAACCCCCTAGCACAAAATTAATTATTTGCAAATTATTACTTATAAAGGACGTTCGGCACTTCCATTATTATAGTTCTTTCTAGCTTCAAGTGCAGCCTCCCCTCTCTTTCTAAAGCCCAGGAGGCCCTCTCTGCTTCAGAGCCTTGCACTGTAACACTTTGCCCTATGATAGCTACGCCACTGGATACATAACACAAAAAAAAAAACATAAAAGATTCAAAATACTGAATAAAAGCTAATACCATCTTTTGACAGATGTTGTCCAGGCGGTGATGGAGAAGGTTCTTCCCGGGTGGCGTTGGTGGAGTGAGGTCTTTGTGGTGGTACTGCAGCCACGGCTGGTGCTGGTGGTACTGCTGATTCTCCCCACCATCTGTCTCCAGGCTCATCTAATGACAATAGTTTACTTATGCTTTGGTATAATAACAATGCTTCCGCTAAACATATCTTTAATTAATATTGTCTTTTATTAACGCGATTAAAACATGATTTATTATTTATATCAGTCTGCCGGTGACCACGGTTGCTGAAAAGCATCCGAAACGTCGGTGTAAATAATATAAATAATAAATCGCGTTTTAATCAATTATAAAGTATTTTATTTAAATATCCTTAATAAATTTAGGTGCCAAATCATGACAGGCTCGTTCGTGTCTTGGGTAGAACCTAACTTGCGTTTCAATAGGTCATGGGTTGAATCCCAGGAGAGCACAGAAAACTGATCACTTAATTGTCTATACAGAAAAAAATATAACTGAAACAGTCACATAAATGTGACTGCCTTATGTGCCAATAGGGTCACTCTTTATCTAATATATAAAATTTCCATGTCACAAGGTTAGTTACCGTACTCCTCCGAAACGGCTTTACCGATTTTTACCAAATTTTATATGCGTATTTAGTAGGTCTGAGAATGGGCTACTATCTATTTTTCATACCCCTAAGTGATAAGGGTTGTTCACTAATATTTTATTTTAAATTTTTGGACGAAATTTTTTGTTTTTATTTTTTTATAATGTGGCATATAAAATACATACAATCCTATATTTTCACTCTTCTATTACCAACCCCTGTTTTTTTCCGTCATAAAATCTAGACCCGTGCGAAGCCGGGGCGGGTTGCTAGTATATGTATAAATATATCTATAGTAATATTATAAAGAGGAAATATGTTTGTTTTTTACGATTTAACTAAAAAACTACTCGACCGATTTTAAAAATTATTTCACTAATAGAAAGCTACATTATTATCGAGTAATATAGGTTATTTTTTGTGTATAGTACATCTACATTGCACCCGTGCGAAGCCGGGACGGATCGCCAGAGGTAGGTATATATGGCACCTACACTACAACTACACATTTAAATAAAATACTGTATACCGGATTAACGCGATTTATTATTTATATTTTTTAAATTATTTATCCCGACGTTTCGGATGCTTTTCAGCAACCGTGGTCGCGGGGTGACAGAAAGATGACAGTTGTCTGGACTCTGCGATAAATCGCATTTTAATCCGGTATACAGTATTTTATTTAAATGTGTGATACTCGCGTTAATAAAAGACAATATTAATTACACATTTCCAATTTTCTAAGCCCATTGTGTCTATAGTCAGTTTCTCTTAAGCTCTTATAAAAATATCGAACACAAGTCTCCCCAGTTATTTTTTATTAATATCTACAACGTTATAAATCTCTTTGAAGCTTTGAATTATTTTTTACTAACAATATTCAAAGACAATGCAATATTATAACGCAGAATAAAAGCGCGTTGAATGTTTTAATAAAAGCAGTCATTTATTTCTGTAGAATGTAAGATGAAACGATATCAAGACAATACATCTCTGATGGGTAGCCGGTTTTAGGAAAGGAACAATAAGGGGCCATAGATAGCTTCATATTAGACATAGACATACTCGTACTTTAGACATATTTTATTCGACAAAAAAACAATACTAAATACAATTTTGAACTTACTTACTAAAATACAATAAAATATATTGTGTACCTAATGCGGAAAAGGACCCTTCATCAGCATTTGTTGCAGTTATAAGCTGCAACACTGGTTTTCAGAAGATATTAATTTACAAGGTCCATGAGCAGTGATGATTACTTACATCAGTAAAAAAATAATAAAAATATTGGCATTCATTCAGAATAAATTAACTTGAGAACATACTGAATACCTACCCTAGATGATAATACGTATTTTCAATCCCTAAACCCAGTACCAGCATTCAACCCCAACACCGTCCTACGCGCAAACGAACTGCCCAAAAACATTGTTCCAAAGGCTTTCATGTATATATTTTTGCATACAATCACGTAACTCTCCTATTCAACTATGTTTGATAAAGGTTGAAGTATTTTCTCGAAATCTCTTACGTCAATAGTTTATTGGAGATAGGATTGGTCGTACGGATAAGACTATCTCTGAAACCTGACCCGAGAGTGTTGTTATATAAATCGAGTTCCTTTTTATAACTATTTGTGTTGGAAGATAAAATATATACAGTGTTCAGTGAATGCATGGATGGAGTGGATTATTCTTGAATATCTCACGTAGTATTTTTACGGTTGCAACACGAACATAAAGTATAATATTATGTATTATGAATGCAAATTTTATGTAGAATGTTTTATAGTTTTGAAGTTGCTTTTTCAGTCTGTCTGCTTGAACGCTTAGATTTTCAGAATATTTCAACGATTATTGGATATGCAAAGTTGTTGTTATTCTTGGCATTCAAGTAAGTAATTATGGTAAAATATATCAAATCAAATATCTTCTGACCTGGTGAGAGTTTTAGAAATTCACAAATAAAAAGTATGAAAAAAATCAAAGGTGATATTCATCAACAGTTTATTCAAACTTGTTTTCAAGAAAATAGTATTTTTCATTAATTACCGGAGCTTATAGAAAATCCAAACCAAACCTTTCAGGATTATTGTTTAAATCTATAAAGATTTTTCAAAGTGAAATATTTTTTTACAAAGCATAAGTACTCTCCTAAACTACCAAATATATTTTTTAATTATTATATTAAATAATAGCAATTAAAAAAAGATTGAAATGGTATGATTTAAACATAAACGATAACATTTTACATTAAAAATTAGCATTACAAAAGGCCCCAAATCAGCATTTTGCTGTAAACAACCAGCGCTGATCTTCCGTTGGGATCCAATGTCTATTAACTACACTCTACTAACTAAAAGTAAATCAACTATAAGTATTAATAAGAAAAAGAAAGACAAATACTCTAATACCACTTGTGTCACGTGTCTGTTGTTCCTGGCTCTTGGTTAGAACAAACACTTAATCACAAACGTGGAAGAAAATATATTAAACAATATTGAGTATATTAAAAACATCAAGAAGTTATTCTTACTCGATATCTACTAAATTTTCTAACTTTGGCAGTCATTTTATGGTTAAGGAGGCGAATAGGTGAATTTTCGGTAATACTCGAGCGTGGCAGTTTAAGATATGAGAGATTTATTAGACCTAATAGAACAACCTTGTAAAGTATTTAGCTCTATATGTAGTGACGCGCGCCTAGGATAGACGATCAGATTAGTAAAAAAAAATCGATAGTCTGAAATACTCGAGCGCGTCAGATTAAGATATTGGGGGTTGATTTTAGTGTTTTAAGACTAAATTTAACTAATCTGACGATAAGTCCTTGACGCCGCCGAGTTATAGGGTCGCGAACTTGTAAAAAAAAAACGTTAATCCGGCATTCTCGAGCGCGATTTTTTTATTTTTTATTTTGAAGAATATAATCTAAAACTTACTAAAAATACAAAATCTGCCGGTTTCCGCATGACCGGAAGTGTGGAGGAGCCATTTCGTCTTCCGAAAAACGCGTTGCGGCATATAAGTCGCGAACGATACATTTTACAAAAAAAAAGTTTAAATAAACAATAAAGGTAATTTTATTTTACACAAAAAAGGTCTCTTTACATTTTTGTCCAAAGTTAAAACTTTTTGACTAGAAGCATCATTAAAACTCAAACTCCCGGTTTTTCGAGTATGTCTCGAAAACTGAGGGTGTTAAAAAAATTTGATATGAAATAACGATGATTAAATTATGTGACTTTTATTATATCTCAATTTTTTTTTCTAAAGATTCTCGACAATTTCGTTGACTCGGAAAAAGTTACGCGTATCTGTATACAAAAGTATTATTAACATGTACAGTTTCATGTATGTATATTAATTCAATAGCCTGTTGATCCTCAAATTGTTTTTTGGACGTACCTACCGTAAGCAAAACGAAGTGAAGAATTGAAGCAAAAAAGAGGAATTTGCCATAAACATGTAATACAGACTGAGCGCTTCGTGGAAATATGTACCAGTATTTTTCCTTAATTATTTCGCAACATTGATGGTGAGGAAAGAAGTGATGTTGATGAGGAGCCACAATATGAGAGTTCCAGTAAAGAAGAAGAAGATGAATTGTATTGAGCAAAAATGTAAAGGTCATACATAACAATACAATTATAATACAATTTTTATATCATTTCATTTTTTTATACAATAAATAATACAATTCGTACTACATTTCATCTACATTTACGTTGGTTGTATCTATCGCTATATATATTATATATTATTGTCATTCTTAAATTCCCCGTTTTATCAAGGAGAAAGAAAGGAAGAGAAGGAAAAGAAACCTTTTTCGGTCAGATTAAGAGATCCCACCAACATTTTTGTCAGATTAAGAAAATATGCTTTCAGGATACCGAGATAAACCTTCCCTATAAAAATCTGACGCGCTCGAGTATTTCAAAAAAACTTTTTTTTTTTGCATTTTCAAAAATTCATCGTAACTTATCGTCACGCCTAAATCGTCAGTTTTTTTAAAGGGAGCTTCCTTGGGGCCTACGTAACACCCCTTCCGAAAATCTGACGCGCTCGAGTAAATTTTTTTTTTTTGCATTTTTGACTACTTTATATGCCTACCCCCACCACGCAAACCGGCAGATTAGTATACCGTTGTTATCAGAGGTACTTGGGGCATACGTAGTATGAATATCTGACGCGCTCGAGAATGCCCAAGTAACTGTTTTTTTTAACATTTTTGAAAAACCGTACACGCCAAACCCACCGCTAAAATGGTTTTTACCATACGAGCTTTTCTTTTCGAAATTATTTTATCTTTCGATTATGATAGGTCTCGACGGCGCCGTTGAATTACGCCATTTAGCTACCTCGCCTCCCTAGCTATTAGGATTTAGAAAAAAAATTGGCCAACCGTAAGCACCGCTTATATAACGCTTTGTCATCTTCCGGAGTTGTAGCAAAACTATAAATTGTGTAAAAAACAATGGTAAACCCAATGAAGATTCTTAGATTTTTTTATGTTAGATATCGACAGACGAGCATGATGTTCACTTGATGGCAGGTGATACCTCAGCCACAGAACATCAGTCAGTGATAAGCTGTCGACCTACTTTTTACTTCGAGCATTGGGAAAGCTGAAACCGAAACGCGCAATATGCACTTGATGGTTTATCCATCTCTGAACGGTGGTTCGTTACCCGGTCGGAATTTCGATATTCTTCCCACCCGTTCAGTGCCTGAAGTTACCAGACGTCTGGAAGACATACAGAAAATTATAAAAATGTCGTTCTGGTAGGATTCGAATCCACGACCCATCGATGCGCACGGCAGGTGTTCTACCGAACGTGCCAACGAGTCCGTAGAGTATGGCACTCTTACCGACTCTCCCAAGAAGTATTGCTGGCTACTGTATGTAACGTGTATTAACACGTTCTACATATGCAGTACTAGGTAGGGTCATACCAATCCCTCACGTATCCCGTTCTTTCATTTAGTTCTATATAAAACAGTGAATAAAGCAATATTGTGCAAAATTTTCGTTTCAATACTGTTTAAATTAAGAATAATGTTTGTATTAGGGAACATTTTCTATCCTTTATTATGTCTTATATTGGATATGCTTCACCAGTTATTTATTTTAAAGAGGGATCTCTCTCTAACGCTTTCATCGCTAATACCAAGTATATAAACCACGGATCTGGATAATTCTCCCTAGTGAGGATTTTTTTTTTATTACAGAGAAGTCAACCGAGTAGCTGTTTACCATATGGTAAGTAATCACCACCGCCCATGGATGTCCGCGACTTAAAAGTCTCAGATGCGTTGTAGGCTCGTTACTTGAAACCAACGAGATCATACATAATTCGAAAAAGTTACGCGTAAATCTTACGGTGCTCGACTTCCATACGCCAAGGTGAGGGTGAAATAGTTGTTTGTGAAATGTGGTACGGTGATGAAAGTCAGCTTTGAAAAGTTCGCCAGAACAGAGACCTAAATGAGAATCTTACCTGCGACATGTGTTCGTAATATTAGACGAATAATAATATTTAGACGTTTTTATCCGTGAAAAAGAGTAATAAAACGAGGCTTAGCTTATCTGTGATCCGTCTGTGTACATTATAACATATATGTTGATCTGTACTTACTATAGAACATACATAACACAAGCAATAATGTTTTAGCTAGTATCGTATGTTGTGATGATTATGATTGAGGGAAATAACTTCTCAAAGTGGGAGAAAATAATTAAGTATGTGATCATCAAAAGGGCCAGAAATCACATACTCTTGAGGCAAGTGTTATTTAAGTATATTTTTATTTATCAACAGTACTAATGTACAGTAGTTAATGAATTGAATTTTAGTAGATATAGTGTGCCGTGACGTAGCTAAGGGGTCCCAACGGAAGGTCAGTGCTGGTTGTTAATATCTAGAAAAATGCTTAAGTGACACTAATTTAATTTTTAATAGATTTTTTAATCTTTTTTGTGTTCCGAATACATTTAAATTTTAAAATGTGGATCTTTCGTCTGGTATCTGGTATTTGTGAATCCCTACTCAGATATTTTTTTAAAGCGATCAATAGTCGAAAACAACTAGTAGACAAGGTAGGGAATAATCATAACATTTTTGTCCTTTAAACCAATAACGCCGTTCTTCACAAAGCTGCATTCCATACTTCTAATATCCTCTGCTCAGAGTTCAAAGTGATTGAGGAATTTGCTGTCTATGTTGTGAACTAAACAGCTTTATTAGGACTTCCCAATGGATTATTTGATCGTCGCCTTTGGTTCTTTAAGAAACATTCAAACAAGGATGACATGATTTGATTCCCATCGGAAATGTACAATTAACATCACAAAAACAGATATCAATGATATATTACGAGTCAAAATATGTTTTAATTTTCTACTAAGAGACATGATTATACAATTTTTAGAAGTTTATAAAGGTGACCCTAAGAGCAATGTTGAATAAAATTAGTTTTACGTAAATTCAACAGTTTAGTCGGCGCACGCTGGCAAAACCGCCAAACAGCGCTTCCGACTTCATTTTCAAATTTCGAATTGCAAACTAAATGATATCAAAATATCCTATACATAATTAAACTAATAAGAAAAATAGAATAATAAGCTTGTTTTAGTAAAATTATATACAATTGTAATTGTTACACAGATTATCCTATACTTGTGTAAATGTAAAAACAAAGTAAACGTAGTTAAGTAATCTTCAAAATCTAATTTTGCTTCCGTTTTCTGTATCATTTTCATTATTTAAAGGTCAGCGAATGTAATAATAAGATTATACTAGCGACGTAACAACAAATAAGTTCAGATAGTGGAGAGAAACAAACATTTATATGTATTACATTTTGAGATTGTTTCTGTAGTTAAATTGAATGCATTCGAATTTGACGTAGATTAAAAAAAATCGTATACCTCTATTTCAGCCGGCCTAGCATGACAACCGCGATAAAATTTTGTCGACCGTCTTCTCTTGTTTTAATCGATTATCGCTTTATTTCTTCCGGGTCTTACAAGACAATTACACTTAAAACTCGATTTTTAATGTCAAAAATAGATATATATTATCGATCGAGATATATTTTCTATCAAAATTGTCGATGTTGAGATATAATATATTGAGATATCTTACATCTTAGTTTGTCTTCACTCGTCCACGAGATATCTCGTGATGGTCATGCTAGGCCGGCTGGAGTTTAAATTTTTAAGTTCAGTATTTATCTTCAAGAAAAAGTTATCTACCGAAGAATTACGATTAAAACTCAAAAGCACTTACCTAGTTCTTCGTGCTCAAGAGGGAACACTACATGGGCTACCTCGTCCTCTTCAGGAGCACTTTCGTACCGCTCCTTTAAGACTGTCCGTGGCACTGAGAACGAAATATAATCTTTAAAACCTTTATGTAAAGTTTTAAATGGCTTGTAGCAAAATCTACTGTGTACGCTATTAGGATCTACAAAAAATAACGTTAATTTTAGATGTTGAGGGTGATTTGGTCCTAAGGATGTTCATGTTTTGAGTGGTTTTTATTTTTACATTATCAAGTGATGTTACAGCGTACGTGACTTATCCGATATCAGTTTCAATCTTTCCATGAAAGATGGATTTATCTTCGATTATATCGTTGTAGACAGTTAGTGAAACCAATATTTCTCTGCTGTAATAAATTAACTATTTAAATAAGACTTCATATATTTTAACAGTGGTTTAGTGACTATATTATAGGATATAGATCAGTAGATTTTAATATATAGATCAATAAGTCAAGACATTACATTATTACATTTAAAATATATCTTACATGTAAGTATTGTCTTAGTACGGTGCTTTTAACATTAATATAAAATAAGTTTCGATGACAAATATTTATATATTCATATTATTTACTAGCAGACGCAGACGTTGTTCTGCCACAATTTTGGCTTCGAAATTATATAATTATTCTTAAACAAAAAAGATTTTCCCGCTTTACAGTTGAAAATTTTCCTGAATTTTCTTTGCTATAAACCTCACGGAGCCCGAGACCTTTCCAACGAATGCAAAACCATGGAAATCGGTTCGTGCGTTCTGGAGTTATAGGGTCAGGAAGGAAAACCCGACTTATTTTTATATAGTAGAAGATTAACTAGTATACAGATAGAATATATTATATAAGTATGTTTTAGTTTAATCAATCTATTATATTTAAATTAAATCCTATTTTCTATAAAACTGATACAAATTTAACATTTTTTAAAAATAAAAATGCGGAACAATTGTGAAATTTTCAGTGTACGAATAAAATGTTAAATTATAGGTTCAAATCCCATTCTCTGTCCAGTTCAATAGCCGTGCAAAGCCAGTGGCTGGAGGAACAATAGTCACTTAATTCACCTCTGAATACGGCCTAACCATTCCGGTGTAATTTGGCTTAAATGGCACCGCTAGTAACCTAGATATATGATTATAGCTCTATTATACTATCACTATCCTTTCAAACGACAGACTCATACGTTATTGTTACCACTGAAAATAGGGAATACCTTAAAGGTTTATCAATTTAATAATTCAAATTTTAAGGTTTCAACTAATGAAATTGTAGCGGCATCTACAATCTGCGGCTATTAACAGTATGTATTCGTCAATATTCCTGAATCGCGCTATCTAAGTTTTTCCGAGTGCTAAGTATATATTCAACATCTTAACACCAATCACTCGGTTCTTAACCGGCCAGCATCATCGCGACAGAACATGGAATTTCACCCTAACTACCTCCACCATCCACCGAACCAATACGACTTGGTAACCTTCCAGAGACTATTCTCACCTTAAGTGCCGAGACACATCCTCGAGATCTCTGGTGTTACGGATGTCGGTCTCTAATATATAAAAAAAAACAGTAGCTCGACTGGTCGAGGATTCTCACTTTATGTTGGAGGAAGAGCACAGTATATTCTTTCCTCCACCAAATAAAACTTCATTACCAAATAATAGCTATATATTTGGAAATATATAAAGGGGCCGTCCATTAATCACGTGAGGCTCAAAAGGGGGGGGAGGGGGTACGGAAAACATCACGAAACATCACGTCTCGTTAGACATCACGTGTATTAATTTTATTTTTTTTTTGTCAAAAAGCGCTATTTATGAACCGAAATTTTGAACGGCGCGAAAATTTATTAATTAATTAATTAATTATTCATTAATTTTATTGCAAATACATATAAATGTTTTTCGAATCAAAACGCCATTTGTTAAATATTTTTTTCCAGTCAAAAATAGCCTTTACATAGACTTCCAAAAAAATACACGTGATCCAGGGGAAGGGGGGGGGAGTGGTCCCAAACCTCACCAAATATCATCAGGGGGGGGGGGGTCAAAAAATGAGAAAAACGACCTCACGTGATTAATGGACGGCCCTAAAGTTGAAGGATTCATCAAATATATTTAACTATAGCAGATATCAAAACAAAAAATTATAGCGTCACATGACGTGTTGTCGCTCTGAAGTTTCGACGCTTTTCCGCAGCAGCAACAGATGTCACTATTACCAACGTCACCGTCACATTTACTAGTGGGGGTGTCCACTTTACCGACAAAGGGCAGCCGATGATGATATAAAAGCTGAGTTCCCGCCACGAAGAGGCATTCCACGTGCACCAACTAAAGTAGTAGAAACTCTGCCCAATTGTGGATAATAATTACAGTGTCAATTTAATAGTGATCTAAAGTGAATTATAGCTAAAGTTATACTTTTGTATCGTAGTATCTGAGTGGATATAAAGTGTAAACTTTCATGTTACATTAAAGGTGTATGCATTAATGGTGTTTTCTTAATATCAGAAGCGGGTTATTCTACGCTCACAAAATGCCACGCGGCTATCAAAGAATTCAAGTACGCCGTACTCAATGTATACGAGCAGTAGTAACTGTGACAGACGGAGAAAGAATAACGTTATAAATGTCAACGTAAGGGATCGCCAACTGTAAGTCAGAATGTTTAATTATTATCATCAATGATTTCTGAATTAGAGGACATGCCTCTCGGGGATAATATTGATAGAAAGTAATTCACATGTCTTTAAATGTCTTGACACTACGATGATCAGTGTATCAGCTGTGCAGAAGTAACGGTATACTGCAAAATGAAATATGGTTGCAATTACCTTATGAAAAAGTAATTCTCATGGATATCGAAACAATATCTTACTTAATGAAGTTTTCGAAAGTATGATATCAATTATAGTAATTAGTTTGATAAATTGGTGAAACAAATATCAGTGTTGCACAGGATTTCCGTTATTATGACAATACAGCATCTTTTTGTAAAATACGAGATACCCTCGAAACAGGTCTTTAGCAATTTTATAAGCCAGACAGAATAACAACATTGAAAATAATAAATTGAGAGATGTTGAGATTTAATAATATTTAAATATGGATCGCAGCTATTCATTAATGACAAAGACCTAGTAACAGTATTGGTTTTGCAGTCTGTTTTGTTAAAATAATCTTATTCATTGAATGGAATTAAAAATTGAATGGATATATAAAACAGTTACAGTAAAACTTAAAAGTTTAAATATATACAGGTTATACGTTATACGTGGGAAAATCTTGATATTTTAATAGCTTGCTATTTGCAATGCTTGTGTTCATATTATTTAGAATGGCATATTAGATATAGCTATAATGGCTAAGTTACAATATTGAAGACAGTTATTTCAAAATACCCTCTAAAAGTAAAGTATTGTCATTGTTATAAAATACTGTAGAGAAGTTCACAACTATCAGTGAGATTACTTTTGAAATTGAATCCCAATACCACGCTTACTCGAATTTTGACTAGTTTACTTTTTAATTGTGAGAAAATTGGTACTTTTGAACAAAGTTTAGTTTAGAGTATACTGTAGCATGAAAATCGCACTTCGACTGTACGATCGAAAAGGAACGTGACTGTAAAAGACGTAACTTCCAAACATGTTTAACTTTTAACACGTGAAAGAAAAATATTTTGACATTTTATCTAAAGTATTTAATAAATGACGACGCATGATGCGCCATCGAGTTTAATAAAGTGTGAATCGAACCTTCATGGTTCAAAAAGGAATAGTGTTCATGGCATGTGAAATGTGAATGAATATTCATTCATTCAAGTTAATAATCCCTATACCATGCGGTGTTTTCAAATACTAATAGTAGTGTTGAAGAAAGTTATCAAAATTGTTGCAAAAATGACCGCGCAATATTTCAGTAATAGAATATATAAACATGTGTTGTCAATTGTTTCAAATACACATTAACTAATATAGTATTTTACGACAAAGAGCATACATTGCAAAATTATAATATTATTTGAGAATAATAATTACTTAATTATTGTTTTTCGGTTGAGTAAAGAGGTAATTAGTATACCCTATGTTATAAGAGGGTCTAGGCGTAGGAAAGGATTATTTCTGAATAGATGCTTGGTCATGGCAAATCGTTATCTAAATTGAACGTTACTTAAATTCAACCTTTAACTAAACTGTAACCGCTAGATGGTCCCAGAATACCTATCTACTATGAACGCCAGTCTTGTCACTAGTATGAAAGTAAAATTAGTACTTATATTGATATGTACATTGAACTCTGATAAACTATAGTTCGATTTTTCACTCGATACATAAATGTCAAAATGTAGTCAAGAATTTTTACCAAAAATGAATTCAACATAAATAACGATTACAATTAGTTCCATCAAGTTCTACCAATTCTATTGAATTATATATATGATGTGCTAGTGTAGCATTCAAGAGTACCAAACGACAAGTCTTCGTACTCAATCGTAAAATTTCAATTAAATCTAGAATGGCGTAAGCTAATAATAATATATAATAGTAATATAGAATGGAGTAAGCTTCTTAACCTGTTAACAATATAAATTATGTCAGAACCAGAAATAGTAGTCTTGCACATATAAACGCTTAAAGGGTATAATTATCAATTTAAAAAAAAAAAATACAATACGTGGGTGCATAAAATAGAAACTCCATTCACGAATTGCGTACAGTAGTTTCTGAAGTAAATAATATGATTAGTTACTGTCCTTTCCACTAAAAGAACCTAAGCGATATATTAGTCAGGTGAGGCCGAAACGAATAATATAAGTATTTGAATATTGACGAATTGTTAAATAATATAGTAAAATATAAAGGATCTGAATGTGGGGACCAACCGTGAGGATGTTGGACATTGTTTCCCGCGCTTAAGAAACTTATAGGCCAATAGATTGAAAGTGGTCTCAATTATATTCCTGGGCAGACCAAGCTAGTTATATCCAGTACTAACTGCTAAACCATTCGACATTTTCCATGTTAATCATCTTGGTCCCTTTGTGACGTGAAACATTACAACAATTTGCTTGTATTTATATATACGCTCAATAAATTGAAATTATACTACTATCTATTTAACTTGACTAAAATTACCCTGAATGAAATAAATGAAAAATTGCAAAATGTAAAAAAGTATTATTTAAAGAGGCTAAAGAAATAAAGCCACTGAGCATTTTCCACAATATTATTTAATCGCTTGGAGCAATATAACAAATTATTGTACAGTGCGAATACAATAAAAACTGAAATTTGTAAAAGAAACTGAGGTATATGGCAGTAAAGATCATAATAGCAAAAATAAAGTGACAAATATAAAAGTTACTAAGTGAAAAATACATGAATAAAAATAACAGAAATATGATCAATACAAAATGTCGAGTAAAAGTAAGAAAGTGAGGAAGTAGTCTGTACAACTAAGACTGGTTGCCAAAATTGGCTTTCAATTCGATGGTTAAGAATATAAAAAAGGATTCAAATGCGATACATTTAATATGATGGCGCAGTCGCCAAGATAATAAAGCCAATTATAGTGCTGCAATAAATACAAATGGGTGCAAATCACTACAAAAATTTATTATGGTATCGGATCATTGCATAATATACTTAACTAAAAAAAAAAAAAAATGTAAAGAAAGTCTGATCTAGTTCTCAGTGAGGTTTATATTTCTCCTTGATATCATATCATCCATTCATATATAAAGAGATCGCTAATGATGATGATGATGATTGATAATGATGAATATTATTTTTTGACGGATATGCGAGACAAAATAAAATGACGGATTTTGATGCGTCTATTTACGCTGTTGAAAATTTAGTGGTGCTTTAGATAACCAGATAATTCATATGAAATACAAGTATAAGTTATGCCGTAGCCATAACCGTGGTGTAAAAGTTACTTTTCAGAATACCTTAGAGCTTGGGCCGTGACAAGTGAATTGAGTGAAGTTGAAACAATCGTTGAAATATACATATAATGGGACATAGTACTAAAGAGATTATGACAGTAGGTATTAATGTTACCGAATAAGTCCGGATGTTGTCAGTAAGTCCACGTGACACGTGAGTTAAACTTATATTATTTATAGAAATGGCAGTGCTAATTTAAATTGTAACTATCGCTATACATGCACTACGATCTAGATAAGAAAGTGAATAGGAGTAAACTTTTGTAGCTATCCCTTTACAAGCATTATTACAATATAGAAAAAAAAGGGAATACGTGTAAACTTTATTGTCAAGTGTATATGCTTCAACATTGTAAGCGAGCCTGGTCTGTCTTGGTGTTTAATTTGGTGATACACGGCTAGTTTGATCTGTACATCAGCTAGTCCAAACCATACATGTCCACTGGGTTGATGGAATGGCGGCTCGTGCAACAGGTATCTGTGTGAACGCTGTTGTAATGGTGATACACGACTGTTTGATCTGAACATCATACAGTTTAAACCGTATATGGTGATACACGGCTGGTTGATCAGAACATCAACCAGTTCAAACCATATCGAGCCAGCCTTCCACCAGCGACAGTGGGCTAATTAGGTACTAAAGCATACTGACGGCTTCGAAATGTGTGAACGTTGTGGTAATGGTGATGCACGACTGGTTGATCAGAACATCAACCAGTTCAAACCATATAAGCCAGCATACTGACTGCTTCTAAATATTGCTTATTTAACCCTTTACAATGTCCTCAGCTATACACCAGACACATACGCCGTTCGAGGACGAACGCGTGTGCAGGACGGCCGGATGTTGTCGCTCTGAAGTTTCGACGCTTTTCCGCAGCAGCAACAGATGTCACTATTACCAACGTCACCGTCACATTTACTAGTGGGGGTGTCCACTTTACCGACAACGGGCAGCCGATGATGATATAAAAGCTGAGTTCCCGCCACGAAGAGGCATTCCACGTGCACCAACTAAAGTAGTAGAAACTCTGCCCAATTGTGGATAATAATTACAGTGTCAATTTAACCCTAGAAAGATAACCTACGTCGGATCGACGTAACCGATTTAAAAAAATCGATATTTCTCTTTTTATATACACGCCATGGTATTGGCCTTTCCTGTCAACTCAATTCATCCAAGGAGCTTGCAGATGACACTCGTATTGCTTAGGTAAGTGCAATACTTTCGTCAATATATACATACCGTACGTCGAAATGACGTATGGTTATCTTTAGTGTATGTTTTTTTAACTTTTGTAATTATGAATTGTGTTGTTTTTACTGATATTAAATGTACATTTTTTATAAATTTTTTTCATACATTTTAGACCATAACAAAACCATATTATGTCATCATATAAACGAGTCCACAGATGCAGAAATCTATAAATTATTACAAGAACAAAGTGATGAAGAATGTCAGGGGTTGATTAGTAAATCCGAAGATAATCTTTTAGAAGATAATGTTCAAAGTGATGTCGAGGACTGTGAATTGAGTACCGCACCACTAGAAAACCCTATGGATACTGAAAGCAAGCCTCTCAAAAATTAGAAGAATGACAATGTCAACGTGCGACAACTGCAAAAACCCATTTGAGGGGAATATCAGTCTAAAGCCTCAAAAAAAAAAATGACCGTCATTTCTGCCTACTGGGGCTCACGGGATCGCTTAGCACGCAACCGTGGTCCCGCTTTATGCTCTCCACCTTCACAGGCTTCCAACATCCACCAGTTTTTGTTATCAACCTTACGTGCCGCCTGTACAGGCTTCAAACATCCACCAAATTCTCAAACTCTGATTGATAAGTGTTTCAGAAATTGAAAAACACTTAACATCAACCTGGGAATCGAACCCGAGACGCTTGGGTTAGCGGACGAACTCTCGGCAGTAAGACCACATACGCAGTTATAGCTTATAAGTCGAGCGCCTGTCCTAAGTAGATATATGGCTAAAATGAATAAAAAAATTTTTTTGTTGTTTTATAAAAAGTATAAAAAGTTGATTTCAAAAAGTTTATTTCTTAAAATATAATAATTTCTTAAAATATATAAGGCTGATCAAGAGACTTCATCATGATTAAGTTTTTTAGAGTTAGAAGAGCTGTGTGTAGTGAATTTAAGATTTTGCTAATAAAAATGTAAGTTATCTTATATATTTTTTTGTTTATCTTTAAGTTAATTGCATATATTAAAGCTAACAATCACATTCATAAGCATATAATATATTAATTCTAGCATGTGCGCACTCAAACACTCATACGTCGAAATGACGTATGGTTATCTTTAGTGTATAGAAAAATATGGTTATCTTTCTAGGGTTAATAGTGATCTAAAGTGAATTATAGCTAAAGTTATACTTTTGTATCGTAGTATCTGAGTGGATATAAAGTGTAAACTTTCATGTTACATTAAAGGTGTATGCATTAATGGTGTTTTCTTAATAGACGTAACACAAACCTGGTTCTAACAGTTTATTGGTTATTAAAATGCATACTCTAAAAAAATAGCCCAAATGTGTCTGGCTGGTTCCAAATGTCTTAAACTAAATGAAAAAATAGTAGTTGTATACCATTAAAACACGCCTCTATAACTAAGTTAAGTCAACTTTGAAAAAACTTATAATGAACTTACAATAGATTCTAAGGTAAAGAAATCGAATGATGCAAGGAAAATCTTATATGTACCTACAAGTTTGTACATGATATCTAGTTATTTATAAATAACAAGTAACATGCCCCGGCTTGACACGGGTACAATGTAGATGTAGTATAGGTACACAAAAAATAGCTCGCTGATAATGAAGCTTTCTATTGGTGAAAGAATTTTCAAAATTGGTTCAGTAGATACTCCCTACAACCTTTTTTTACACCTTGGCTTACATTCAGTGGCGGGACCACCATACAAGCCCAAACGCCTGTTTTGCCTTATTAATGCATTAAAAAGAAATATAATAATGTCATAAGTCATATATAACTTATACAATAATATAATTATATAAATATATAACAACATATAATGTTAAAATCGGCAAGACGGGCTTTTGGGCTTGTATGGTAGTCCCGCCACTGCTTACAACTCAAGTTACTCAAGTTTTAGTAGGAATCTCTAATAATTTCTGGAAATAAATATAGCCAATGTTACTTGGTGAAGATGTATTTCTAACGGTGAAAGAATTTTTAAAATCGGTCGAGTAGTTTTTGAGTTAAATCGTAACAAACAATTAAATCTTTCTTCTTTATAATATTAGTATAGATATAGACAAAGAGTCACATTTATGTGACTGTTTCAGTTATATTTTTTCTGTATATACAATTAGGTGATCATTTTCTGTGCTCCCCCGGGATTCAAACCTAGGAGCTCCGATACTAAATGTTACACATACCTACCACGAAGCTCAAATAGTACACAATAACTAACAAAGAAACAAATAAAAAGTCATTCCTCTTTTAGTATAGATTGATTTTGAAATGAAATGAAATGAAAATTTATTTATTTTGGAAGAAAACTAAATATTTCAAATAAAATGCTTTTACTGCTTAATGCTTCTTGCAGTTATTTCGATACTCCTATTATTTCTACTGACTCGCAATTCTATACGTCCGGGTCCGTCCGTTCAGCCGCAACCTAGCGCAATTAATACGGACGCCGAGTCTCAAATAACCAGCCACTTAGCGAAGAGATATTTACTGTTATACTTGTATATTTCCTTGGCTATTCCAATTATTCTTTCGGTATAGATATCAAGCAGTAGCTACATGGAGATACGTACGAGTAATTTCACAGGTTATATCCTGATTTTATTTATTTATTACGAAGGCTGATACAGTAAATTCAACTTTTTAATATATCTCTCTAGTATTGCTAGTATTTTTTTTAATGTTAGATATCGACAGAATACCATGAGGTTCACTTAATGGTAGGTGATACCCCAGCCACAGAACAGTCAATGATGCGCTGTGGACCTACTTATTACTTCGGGGATACGGAAATTCATAGACTAAAACCGAAACGCGCAATATGCACTTCAAGGTTTTTCCATCAATGAACGGTGGTTCGTTACCCGGTCGGAATTTCGATATTCCTCCCACCCGTTCAATGCCCAAAATTACCAGACATGAGGAAGATGCTTATAGAAAATTATAAACATGTCGTCCCGATGGGATTCGAACCTACGACCCAGAGCGTACGGCAGGTATTATACCAAACGCGCCAAAGAGCCCGTCAATAACAAGAATATTATGATATCTCCAATATATCAATAGAAGGGATGGCTTAATCATAGCGAACGGGCATCCGAGACATAACTTAGAAGGCACGTTCAAGTCTGGACAGTAAAATAAGGCTAGAACACGATTCTAGTGGCGATTCAAGCGTTTTTATGTCACGTATTCTTGTACGAAAGCGACGCCAGACTGACTCGATTTTTAGAATTGAGTTGCGGCGTGAGAGAAATCTTTCAAGTTGAAAAATGTCTATTTATGCCCGAAACCGTAAATTGTGAAAAAGTGTTTTGTGGGTTTGTACAACTTACGTGGGAGGCGTCGAATTATTGATCCAACCTTATTAGATTGGAACTTTATAATCAAATATTTGAACGATAATTCATGTTTACATATACATATATAGATTATAGATATATACTAGCTGAATTTCTAAAAAGCAGGGGTTGGTAATAGAAGAGTGAAAATATAGGGTTGTATGTATTTTTTAATGCCACATTATAAAAACATAAAAACAAAAAAAATCGTCCAAAAATTAAAAAAAATATATTTAAGGGTGAACAACTCTTATCACTTAGGGGTATGAAAAATAGATAGTAGCCGATTCTCAGACCTACTGAATACGCATATAAAATTTGGTAAAATCGTTAAGCCGATTCGGAGGAGTACGGTAACTAACATTGTGACATGGAAATTTTATATATTAGCATATAGAATCAAAGGCGGCTATCTGACATTTTTGGTCCGGCAATCTACAAATAAGTTCTTGTCGTTTAGACTGTTATGTTTTTTTATATATTTGGTTTTATCTTATGTTAATATTAATAGAAACCTTAAACATGCAATGATACCTAATACAGAAATGAAGGAGAATAAAGTTTCCTTTTTTAAATTGCTAACAATCAGCCATAAGTCAGATAGCCGCCTTTGATTCTATACGGCTCATATATTATACTAGCGATCCGCCCCGGCTTCGCACGGGTGCAATGTAGATGTACAATACACAAAAAATGTTACTCGCTGATAATGAAGCTTTCTATTGTTGATAGAATTTTTAAAATCACTACAGTATTTTTTGAGTTTATTCGTTACAAATATACAAAAATGGAAATCTTTCCTCTTTATTATATTAGTATAGATATATATTACGTTAGGTAAACATGTTTCCAGATAATTGTTAACATATTAACACGGCGGGATTCGAATCCGCGAATCGTCAGTACGCTATTAAAGTTTACTAATCAATGCGTCATCGTCATCAAGCCCTGCCGGCCTAGCATGACAACCGAGACAAAATTTTGTCGACCGTTTTCTCGTGTTTTAAACGATTATCTCTTTATTTCTTCTGGGCCTAACATGACAACACTTAAAACTCGACTTTTAATATCAAAAATAGATATATTTGTCGATCGAGATATCTTTTCTATTAAAATTGTCGATGTCGAGATATAATATAGCGGGATATCTAACATCTTAGTTTATTTAAATAAAATACTGTATACCTACCGGATTAAAACGCGATTTATTATTTAAATTATTTATCCCGACGTTTCGGATGCTTTTCAGCAACCGTGGTCGCGGGAGACTGGACTGGTTTTAATCCGGTATAGAGTATTTTATTTAAATGTGTGATACTCGCGTTAATAAAAGACAATATTATCTTAGTTTATCTTCTCTCGTCCGCGAGATATCTCGTGGCGGTCATATTGCTCTGTGTATTATTTAATACTATTAAGTTACGGTTAATAATAATAATATTAAGTTTCCCACATGAAACGTTTTACAAAATTATCTACCATCTTTTTATATTCAACTTTACAAAAAATATTTAAAATTTCCACCCATTAATTTTATTTTATTGACTAACACATTTCATGCCTCCACCAAAAAAATGGTTTTACTACCAAAGTTGGGACGGGAGTAGTTAATGATGTCGTAAACTACAAAATATGGAACAACTGGGAATTATCATAAATGTTTTATTAAAACATTCCCAGTATATATTTTATGATTCTGCAGATAAGTATTATAAGCAGATGGAGAAAAGTTAAGAGTACGGAAACGCTATGCGACTCAACTACAAAAGTATTATAAGATAGTTTAAAGTATGAAAACACTGTGCGATTTATATACGAGATACGTGCAACCTTAAGTGCTTTTGTGTGCGATGAAGACTACTTGAACACGGATAAACTTTGATTTTTATATTGGTGTCGCGAGTAAGTAGCAAATATAGGTCATATTATTAGTTCTGTTGTTGTTTGAAATACTACTTTGAATTTCAAAAGCTTTGTTAAGCTCTGCAGATATTCGAGATAGAGAATAAGTTAATAAGGTATGCGTTTGTAATTATTTGAAAAGATCTGAGTACCTTTATATTAATAGAAAAGTTGTTAATATTATACTAAATTAAAATAAAAGTATAATTTTTATTTTAGATATCGACAGACAAGCATGAGGTCCAGATGATGGTAGACGATACCTCAGCCACAGAACATATTATATTAAAAAATATATGTTTGATATTTTTAATATATTGGAAAACATTAAGAATTTTAAACAATATTCGGTTTTGACCAATGGTTTTGACAAAAAAGGAAAATTAATTATCGAGGAACCAATAACGCTTTAGTATAGAATTATAATTATGACTTATTTACACAGACAACATGAACGTCCCTATTTCAAGACGTGACTCAGTTTTGAATCTCTTTAAGACTTGTAAAACCATTTCTTTGCTATAGAAATATGATATTTTGAATGTGCTCGAGTACAGATCCTCACTTTCTATTAAAATTGTCGGATGTACTTCAGAAAATTCTGAACGGAACGGAAACACTTTTCTTTCCTACTGTACCTTCCATTATTTACGTAGATTCAAAGAATTGCGTGCATAGCGAAACTTTTTAGTAGGTTTTTTACGAGTGGAGCATAGCGGGACTAAAGCATCGGAACTAACCGACAATTCTTCTTTTTATCAAAAATATCCTTTAATTTAAAATTGCTACAAAACATATCACTTACCACAAGTGTAAACCACTTTCAAGTACGTCCTGCTACCAGTCCGGCAAGGCTTGCCGAACATCTTACTGTCCGCTGAAAGCACGCAGCGTCTCTTGCCATGACACTCCCTCATTGCTGTTTCTGTTGCGTACGGCTCCATACAAGCTTGAACAAAAGGAGTAATGGTAAACTAATTTGTTGAAAGAGAGAAATTATCGAACTTAATAATCATGGTACATATCGACAGATTAATCTATACTTCTATATCTATACAAATACTAGCGACCCGCCCCGGCTTCGTACGGGTCAAGATTTTTTGACAAAAAAAGCAGGGGTTTTATGTATTTTTAATGCCACATTATAAAAAAAAATACAAAAAATTTCGTCTAAAAAATAAAAAAAAAAAATTTAAGGGTGGATTACCCTTAACATTTAGGGGGATGAAAAATAGATGTTGTCCGATTCTCATACCTACCCAATATGCACACAAAATTTCATGAGAATCGGTCGAGCCGTTTCGGAGGAGTATGGCAACGAAAACTGTGACACGAGAATTTTATATATTAGATTATAAAAAGGAAAGATTTGTATTTTTGTATGTTATGAATAAACTCAAAAACTACTGGACCGATTTTGAAAATTCTTTCACCAATAGAAAGCTACATCATCACAATGGCTATGTTTTGTGTATAGTACATCTACATTGCACCCGTGTGAAGCCGGGGCGCGTTGCTAGTATGGTATATTTAAAGTGTGCGTATCTCCTGATGGTACCAGATTTAACTTTTACTTTGATCATAATGAATTTCATAGACTAATGCGGCATAATCATCGGCTTTTCCATCCATGGATGGCGGTTTGTTTCCCAGACGGAATTTTAACAATATTCCAAATAAATTCTCAAACGGAGTATAATAATTACCAGCAGTACCAATATAATCAGTAGTAGCAAAGCTCTAGGAAACTATAAATATATTGGATCCAGTAGCATTCAAACATGTGACTCATCAGAACTTAGAAAGGAAGCTTCACCAACCAAACCTCAATAGGTTCGAATGCAGTAGCATTTGCACATTGGAAGACCCGGGCCATTGCGCCAGGGTCCAAAAGACTTCTCAAAAGCCCAAAAGTACAAATGTCTGCCCCATACCCAAAAAAAGATGGCAATTCTCTTCATAGATATCTAAAAAAGCACAGTAGCGTATTTATAAAGTTAATTTTCTCTAAGTTATTATGTAGAACATTCTGTTTGCAAGCTAATTGAGGTTGATTCTTAATATAGCGAGGAATTCTGAAATAATAGTATTTATTGCGAAGTATTTATAAGCGCTCGTTGTCTGCAAGGCACGTTATCGTAGCAATAATACGGCTGTCCCATTTCAAAACCTAGTAAGGGCCTAAAACTAAATTTTACAGGAGAGCGCATAAACATAAATAAGGTCAGCCTTTAATAAGTATTTATCTAAAGTTAAATAAATGATATTGGTTGTATAAAATAGTAAATAATGAACGCTTAGAACTACCCAAATTATAATTTAAGTGTATATTACATTTTTTAAACCCCTTACTAACTTTGATAACACCGGCCGACATCATTTTCCTTGTTCAAGTTCTGATTATTTTTTTCCACTAATTTGGTAGTGCTGATCACGAAATTATACCCCATTTTATCGTATCACATCAGGTTTTTAAAAAAGTTAAGACATTGGCTATTTTAAATTTTTTGATTAAAATAAATTAAATTTTAGATTTTGGCGCTCTTTTCTCGAATCGTGCGACCTCTCATGAGGAAATATATTAGTTGCAACAACGACACACCCATTCGAAACAGGTTACATGCAAATAAACCTCTACAGTTACTTTGTTTATAAATTTTTTTCTGAAATTAGTGTGTTTATTTAAAAAAATTCTTACGTTTTACTTTTAGAGTTCAATAAATTTTATATATGATTTGTTGTTGAAAAACTGTTCAAACAACAGAATGTCTTCAAGAAAGTGTCATAATAATGCGATACATTTTGTTATATTTGTGGAAACTTTATGACTTTAAAGCAAAAACAGAAAATCACTGAATTTGTTGAAAATTCGTATAATGCTTATTTTGGCTTCAAAATACAACTAAAACCGTGGACTCCGCAAGCAGTTTGTACTATTTGTGTTGAACAATTACGACTGTGGACATACCGCAAAAGAATCTTTACCTTTCGGTAGACCTATGATATGGAGAGAGCAGACAAATCATAAAGAAGGAGTGTTCGATGGACCGCAAATCAGATCTTTGATGGCTGATGAAAAATTTGATGCCACAATGAATAACACTGAATCAGATGCTTGGCTGGCGTTCAAAGATGTTGTCAACAATTTTCTAGGAAATTATAAACATCCCGACTATAAAAATAAGGTTGCAAACTTATTGGATAAGTATCAAAAATTGGGGTGTAATATGAGCATATAACTCCACTTTCTAGATTCACATGTGGACTTTTTTCCTGATAATCTTGGTGATTACAGTGAAGAGCAGGGAGAAAGGTTTCATTAGAACATAAAAACTATGGAGACAAGGTACCAAGGTCGATGGAATGTGAATATGATGGCTGATTACTGCTGGTCACTGACACGTGATATTACTGAAGATTCTCACAAAAAAACTACACCCAGACGTAATTTTGTCGCGAAACGTCAAAGATGTCACTCTAAATAGTCCTGTAGCATTGTTTAGACTCAATGTTTTCTTTGTAAATGTTCAAATATATGTTTTTGTAATATGATTATTGATTTTTTCTTTAAATTTTGAAAAAAAAATGCTTTTTCCTTCTTTTAAAAAAATTTGATGTGATAGGGCAAATATGTAGGTGTTTTTGTGTTTAAAATAGTATAAATTGGTGATATTTGTGGCTCAAATACAAACAACTTTCAAAAAATGTTCATTTGTCGGCCGGTGTAATTGACACGCGATGGTGAGATGCAAGTAGTAATGAGTTTCATAACATAGTAAGAGCACTTGCTAGGTTTTGATATGGGTTATGAAATATTAAGTTAATTTATCTCATTGATTACATTCTAGTAACTACACATATAAAAGATTTGTAATTTAAAAAAAAGGCTTGCTTTTTTTAGGAAAATTATTACAGGTTTCAAACTGGGTTTTTTTCATTGTAAACGGTATATTTTTGAATGTTTCATAATTTTTTTATTGAAAAATATCCGTAAATGTAGCAGACATAACCCTTACCTATGAAATTGGATTTTGAATTGAATTAAAAATTAATTGGATTTTGCGCCATTTAATTTTGCTTTGAAATTGTTCTGTGCACAATATGGAAAACTTAAAATATCGCATTATTTTCGAATACGAGTTCCACCGTGGCACCAACGCTGCAGAAACAGCTCAAAGGATTATTGAGGTGTACGGTGACACCACTGTAAAAGAAAACACGGTACGTTTTTAGTTCCTACGCTTTTGTTCTGGAAATTTTAAACTCCAGAACAAACTTCGTGGATGGCCGGAGACCCTCGTTGTCAATGAGGAATTGAAGGTGATTGTGGAAGCGGATCCGTCTCAAACCACGTCGCAGTTAGCTGCAGGCTTCGGTGTGAGTGATAAAACCACTTTGAATCATTTGAAACAAATTGGAAAAGTGAAAAAGCTTGAAAAATGCGGTATCCCATGAACTAAGTGAAGCAAACCAACAAACACGCGTCGACTGCTGCGTCACGTTACTCAACCGTCACAATAACATGGGGATTTTTGAATTTTATCATTACTTGTGATAAAAAATGGATCCTATACGATAGTCGAAAACGCTCATCACAGTGGTTAGACCCAGGAGAACCAGACAAATTGAGCCCCAAGCGCAAGTTGACTCAAAAAAAGGTACTGGTTAGTGTCTGGTGGACCAGCGTTGGCGTTATCCATTACAGCTTCCTAAGATCGGGTCAGAAGATTACGGATACGTTCTGTATTGGTCAACTGCTTCAGCTCACTACTGCTTCAGGACAACGCTAGACCACACACCGCACAATAGACGGTGGCAAAACTAGAAGAGCTGGGATTGGAATGTCTCCGTCACACACCATACTCCCCGGACTTTGCACGAACCGACTATCACTACACTTTTTTTCGGAATTTGGATAATTTTTTAATTGAAAAAAAGATCAATTCAGATGAGGCAGTCCATAACGCCTTGATATACTTTATTGATTCTCGCTCCCGCAATTTCTACAGGAAAGGAATCAATGAACTTCCTATAAAATGGCAAAATTTACTTTGATTGATTAAATAAAAAAATGTTAGAAAAAAAATATAGTTTTGCTTTTTCATATAAAACACCAATTTCATACGTAAGAACCTAATAATAAGTAAATAGTAATATTTACCTTGGCCTTCCGCGGTGACCACCGATCATACGAAATCAAAAAACCAATTAAATTAAATTTTTAATCAAAGGATTTTAAAAAAATATAACTTTTTGAAGAAATGTTCGACACTCGTTTTTGTGATATCGTGGTCACCGATTTTGAAAACGCTGTTTTATAAAACGTTCTTAATTGAATTATCGATGCCTCGGCCGATACACCAATTTTTTTACAGACGAAGCTGATTTATAGTTATTGATTTAAGATCATTGAATTATTTTTTACTATCTTAATTATTGCTGTGTAAAGAGTCTAATTTTTATTTTGGGCTGTACAATTATTATCAGTTCATACAATATATTCCTCTCTCTTCCTTTGTGTTCAACTATTTCAAAAACCTAGTAAGGCGCATCAACCATATGAAAACCTAGTAAGTCTCTGAGACTTACTAGGTTTTGAAATGGTTAAAGTTACTTACTAGGTTTTTAAGTGGTCTCAACGCAGTGAATGATGCACTTACTAGGTATCGATGCTTAAATATGTCTGTTAATTATGAGTTTTCACTGCTGATTTTTTTATATTGGGTGGAACTTACTGAGTTAGCAAGATTTTCACAATAAAACGATTTTTGTAAAAAATGTCCCTTACTGGGTTTTGAAATGGGACAGCCGAATATTTGAAATGCAATTTTATTTCATATTCATACGCCTCAGGAGAAAAATCCCTGGATATTCAAATGCTATGGACAATAAATAGGAGTCCAGTTCTTGACATATTTGCTTATAAGTCATAGTTGCGGGCAGTATTGAAAATTGTATTTTACACAATACTAGCAACGCGCCCCGGCTGCAATGTACAAAAATTAGCCTATGTTACTCGCTGATAATGTAGCTTTCTATTGTGAGAATATTTAAAATCGATCCAGTAGTTTTGAGTTTATTCATAACATACAAAAATACAAATCTTTCCTCTTTATAATATTAATTTAGAAGTATAGACTAGCGATACGCCCCGGCTTCGCTTGGATACAATGTAGATACTGGCGGTGTCAGTATTATTAGTTATTGTTCATACAAAAATATTGTACCACAATCGCGATTAAAAAATAAGGATTGGAGGTAGAAGGGTGAAAATTTAGAGTTGTATGTGTTTTTTAATATCGAATCATAAAAAAATTACCACCCTTATCACCTAAGAGTATGTTACGTTTAATCGAAATACGTCCTATTCTCAGACCTCTGAATATTCACACAAAATTTAATAAGAACCGGTCAAGCCGTTTCGGAGGAGTTTTGTTACAAACACTGTGACACGAGAATTGTTTTTATTACAGAACGGACAACCGAGCAGGTGGGTATGATGATGGTAAGTAATCAGTTAATCACCACCGCTCATGGACATCAACAAACCAAATAAAATCAATGTATGTACATCAGTTGGAAAAACTGAAGGCGGTAATTGATTCCACAATTTTGATATTTGTCGAATGAAGTTGCGTGTAAAAATCACTGTTGGGTTTTGGCCCCAACATATTATACTGAGTTATTCATTTCAGGATCATCATTTATTTGTCTGTAGTATACTTTAAATGTAATTATTTATTATTACTTTATATGATGATTTCATGAATAAATATATTCTATTCTTAATCTTACTGTTACTTCTAATTCATTTAGATGAAACTAGTGGACCCCGCAGACGTTGTTCTGCCACAATTTTGGCTTCGAAATTATATAATATTATTCTTAAAGAAAACATTTTTTCCCGCTTTTCTTTTTGCTATAAACCTCAGGGAGCCCGAGACCTTTCCAAAGAATGCAAAACCATGGAAATCGGTTCGTGCGTTCTGGAGTTATAACGTCAGGAAGGAAAACCCGACTTATTTTTATATAGTAGAAGATGACTTTACATAATATGTGACGTGTAATGGTACGATGCTGGATGTCGGACTGTCGTTATATAAGAACAGAAAAATCAAAAATTATCCCAATACCTATTCCAAATTCCAAATTTAGTTTTATCGATAAGAACGTAGACAGCAAATATTTAACTCGCTCGTACTATTTGTTATTACCCTCGTAATTGCCAAAATGAAAGTAAATAATCCAAAACTTTGTGAAGGATAATTTCATAAAGAACGGTTCTTTTTATGTTAAAGATTCCATTTCTATTCCGAAATAGATCTGGTAGAAAATAAATTATGGACGAAAAAACTTTATTCTCATTACTTTGAATTACTTTATTTATCAAACGCTTGGAATCTTCTCAAGGATAATAAAATAAGCTGTACTTTTTCAAGAAAACTGATTTATTTTTTGATTTGCTTCTCTCAGAATATTCTAGTGCTTTCCTAACTATAAAAGATACCTGTTTTCATACAAGTGCGTTGCTAACTTGAAAATATACAAAAAATACTTTAACTATATCTATACTAGCGACCCGCCCCGGCTTCGCACGGGTCAAGATTTTTTGACAAAAAAAGCAGGGGTTGTATGTATTTTTTAATGCCACATTATAAAAAAATATAAACAAAAAATTTCGTCTAAAAAATAAAAAAAAAATTTATGGGTGTACAACCCTTAACATTTATGGGGATGAAAAATAGATAGTAGCCGATTCTCAGACCTACTGAATACGCACACAAAATTTAATGAGAATCGGTCGAGCCGTTTCGGAGGAGTATGGCAACGAAAACTGTGACACGAGAATTTTATATATTAGATGTATATGTATGTCTATAGCTCAGATTAAATTTTATTTAATCTGAGGTCTATAGTATAATATTCTAAAGAGGAATGATTTTTTTGTATGTAATGAATAAACTCAAAAACTACTGCACCAATTTTAAAAATTCATTCGCCAATAGAAAGTTACATTATCAGCGAGTAACAAAGGCTATATATTTTTTGTGTATAGATTCTACATTGCATCCGTGTCAACTGTCAAGCCGGGGCGCGTTGCTATTTATGTAAATATTCAATTTTATAGAAATCAAAGCTATATTTTGATGGGCTCGTTGGCGCGTTCGGTAGAACACCTACCGTGCGCATCGATGGGTCGTGGGTTCGAATCCTACCGCGTGCACATGCTTATAATTTTCTCTAAGCATGTTTTCCCCGCGTCTGGTAACTTCGGGCATTGATGGGGTGGGAGGAATATCTAAATTCCGACCGGGTAACGAACCACCGTTCATAAATGGAAAAACCGTGAAGTGCATATTACGCGTTTCGGTTTCAGTCTATGGATTTCCGAATACTGGGAGTAAACATTAGGTCGACAGCGCTTCATTGACTGATGTTCTGTGGCTGAGGTATCACCTATCATCAAGTGAACCTCATGCTCGTCTGTCGATATCTGACATAAAAAAAATATATATATACAACATCGCACTAATATAATATCCTGTAGTTGCTTGGAGAATGGAGAGTAGGATTTCTTTTCGTTCATTTCTTCACGTAACATTGACGTGAGAATCCGCGACATATCCAAAGCTAAATATACTGTTCCATTTAGGAAGAAATTTGATAATTCCATGCCCAAGGGGAATAAATTGGAGGTGAAAGTTTTTATATATGTCAGCCTTCAATATATTACGAGTTCTATTAGGAAGTTGCGGACAATATCTAGGAAATAAAATTACTTACTTTCCTCTTTCATCCCTCGAGGCTGTGGACACTGTATCGAATCATACTCAGTCCTTCCGTACTGCGCTGAGTATATCGCCACCCTGGAGTGTGGGTTACAGCTCAAATGAAGCACATCGTTCTCACAGCCCACTTTACTCCGGAACTCGTCTGTTGGATTAACACTCTTAATCAGTGGAATTAAGGATGAATATTGATTATCAGTTTCTGTTTAAAATCTCTGATTGATTTGCAAATAGTGGTAGATGAGTTGAAAGGTAAATGGTTGTTTTCTTTAAAAATAATAGGTACGCTACAAAACAAATATTTATGTGTCAATATCAGACTACAATGGTTAAGAAAGTCCAGTATACTACTGAGAAAATATAATAAGAATAATATCGATGGCAGAAAGCGATTTGTCGTATCTCGAAATATACAACTTTACACCAGGGCCAAAAATTTGTTTAAAAAAATCATAACTCGTAAATTTCTAAAGAGAAAATGTTGAAACTTGGAATATACATTTATGTTCGAAGTTTAAATCGATAGTATTTAAATTTAGCTTGGTAAAAATAAATAGAATATCCTTAAATTACTATTTCATTGAGTTCGTAATAGTTGTAGCAGTCGATGTTTCAGTATCGAGCAACAGAAATGTTGTATCCCAAATATAACCAATGAGAAATATAGTAATTTTGCTGTATGTGATTTTAACCAAAGTAAATATGAAATAAAAAGGCCAAATTTAATTAGGATTACATCATAAATAAATGTAGATATTTCAGAGCACAGTGTTGAAAACAAAGTAAAATAATATTTTGATATGCATTTTGCAGCGAGGACTAACCTATATTATGAATAAACGTACTAAATAATATACATAAACATCATATCGCATATCGCATTTCGTGTATACGTAATTGATTTTTGCAATTATTTCTAAAAAGAGATTTAATTTCTTTCATTTCACGGTTTATTCAGATTTTATAAACAAATCCTTTTATATTAAACGTCAATATTACGATCGTGAGTCATGATATCAATTTTTGATGACAAAAATCATATTTTAAACCCATTTGTCATTAGCCGCTGTAAGCAATTCGCACGGAATTCCGAAGTTGATATAATATTAAATAAAAATCACATTATTAGTTATTTCCAAGGACTTTATATATATAACACAAGGACTTTATATATATAACACAAGGACTTTATATATATAACATATAAAGTCCTTGGTTATTTCAGGCTGTTTGACAGTTAGTTCGTTAGTTCTGAAAACCAGTGTTGGAGCTTATAACTGCAACAAATGCTGATGAAGGGTCCTTTTCGGCATTACACAACATATTTTTTTGTATTTTATTTAAGTTTTTTTTTTATAGTATAGGGGGCAAACGGGCAGACGGCTCACGTGATGGTAAGTGATCACCGCCGCCCATAGACATCCGCAACACCAGATGACCAGAAGGCTTGCAGGTGCGTGAAAGATGTAGGCTCGCTTCTTGAAGGTTTCCAAGTCGTATCGGTTCGGAAAAACCGCCGGTGAAAGCTGATTCCACAGAGTGGTTGTGCGGGGCAAGAAGTTGAAGTTGAAATTTAGTATTAACATAAGTATTGTGTTTATGTCGAATAAATCATTTCTATTTCCTTAAGGAAACATTACTACGAATTGATCTGGCAGATCACAAAACCAACTTGTCTATAAAGAAAAATTATAAGAGAATTAGAGAGAGCGAAATGTTAGTCACTAGTTTGTCTCATTACTGAAGGACACGGAAATCCACTTACATGGACGACACTTGTAGGCAACTTCGACGAATCTTCTAGAACCGGGACAAGGGTCCACTCCGAACGACTTGGGGCTAGTATGGAACTTGCACTGGCGTTTCTTCTGACACGCCTCCACCACCGTCTGTAACAAGGAATACTGAAAATATTAGTTAGTATGCCGATTCTATTCAAAATCATGTTTTTGAATATATACGATGGACATCTATACTAATATTATAAAGAGGAAAGATTTGTTTGTTTATTGCGATTTGAATCAAAAACTACTCGACCGATTTTAAAAATTTCTCTCGCCAATAGAAAGCTACATTATCAGCGAGTAAAATACATTTTTTGTGTATAGAAAATCGACATTACACCCGTGCGAAGCCGGGGCGTGTGATGGTATATTAACATTTTTGACAACCTCACTTCGGGCATTAAACAGTCCCACGGTAATATTTTTGTACACTTTGGTTTAAAAGCCGGCTACACACTCGCGACTCCTGAGGTGCGGGCGCTGATGGGAGGTTGTGATCACATAACACCAAGGTTTCCCTCTCTATAAGATAAAAATACAGTCATGTAAATCTAGTGTTTCGTCATCGCACGTCAAAAAGGCTCCGAATAGCGCATTTTCTTCCGAATTCATTAGCAAATATTAATATTTCGAACCGAAAACTATTATACAAATAATACCTAACTAATATAATAGATATATAATACTATAATATATATTTTTCATTCGCCTTATCAGTTTCAGATATTACCATATACAAACATTTAATACTGTAGAATGTACATAGATTAGCAACTTGAAGGTTCTAGGTTTTATATTTAAGCTAACAATGTTATGTATGTTACAATAATTACACCGGTCGTGTAGTATTTGTTCAGTAATGAAACAGAAGCCAGATCTAAAATAGAATGCACCTGAGTCACTTAAGACAAGGAAACGTTGGAAAATATAATTTATTTATTTATTTATTTAGTATACAATCATACAGCCTCATACACATATATTAACAATCATAACTTAATGCTAGGCCTAATTGATTGATTAATTAAAAACAAACAAAGCATGCGGGACAGTGGACAATGCACGAGTTACATAATGAAGATGATAATAAACTTATAAATACTTAGAAAATAGTAATAACAATTAATTTATAAGTATTTTAAAATTAAAAAGGGAATTCGAGTTCTCCAGTGAGGTATCTATGTGGCAGATACATTTCTGTACCTGTTTCAGATCTTTTATCTTCATTAGGTGATCAGTCTTCTATGGTCTGCCTGACCGAAACATTTTTTTTTATAGATTTTTAGGATATGCGATGCTTAGCTCAACGCATTGAGTGATATAGGTGGCCACGATGTATTTTGCAGTTAATTTAGCACCCAGGCCTTGAAAACTTAAAGACAATAATTATATCTTGCATTCTTGGGTCTCGGTTTCGACTACTATCAAAGCAATTTTATTCCTATAAGAATATAGTCATCGCGTCTGGCGACTTGTACAAAGAAAGAGTAATATAGAAGTAATAAAAAATATCGATCTCTGGAGAATGAAAAACTGTTCATAAATGGAAAAGCCTGAGAATACCGGATGCGCGGTTTGTTTGTTAAAGATTAATTCCATTTTTAAATTGATTCGAATAAGGTTGAATATTCAATTCAATTAATGGACTGTGGCTGAGATATCAATTATTGCAATCAAGTGGTCTCACTCGTCTGTCGATATCTACACTATTCTATATTGTATATGTGTTAATTACACCATTTATAACTTAAGGACGGCTGCACCGATTTGAATGCTATTTGTTAACTTCGCCTATGTCCCAAATAACAGAATAACTATTAAAGTATCGGAAAAAATCAAGAAAAAATCCTCCGCCATATTTCGCAATTGACAGTTCACGTCAACCTCGCTTATAGCTTATTTGTAATAATTGATGTATTCCAATCTTGATTTTTTTTTGGAAGCCAACATTTTAGCAGGGCAACGTCTCTCAGGTCCTATTGTATATTATTATAAAGAATCAGAACTTGTTCTTTTATAGACTTAACAATTTTCTACTGAACCGAGTCGAAAAAATAATAATTCATGAATACGTCACAAAAAAAAAGTAACATTCAGACGAATTGAGAACCTCCTCCTTTTTTGAAGTCGGTTAAAAATAGCTTCTAAGTCGAACAACAAAAAATTTGAGACGCTATATATCTTTTATACTGATCACTATAAGTTTTCACTTCAGGTATAAGAGTCTCATTACCTCTTGGCATTTCTAGTCTGTAATCGCATAAAGTAAACCATTACCTACTCACGTAGTGGATTTAATCATAAATTCTATTCCTAGTTCGTCATAATTAGTAGATATTAGTGTAACTCTCACTAATAAACTTTATGTAGCGAGTTCACCGCAGATATATCCATCTCATTAACGCTCATATAAATGTTCGTGTATTGTACTGCGTTTTGTGGTTAGAGCATAATGTCTGTTATTTCACATGAATCCATGTTCTAGCGTAGAAATACTGAATTGTTTTATCAGTATTCAAATAATTCGTAATTTTAGTATCAAAATGTTGTGTTCAAAATTTTTTTTTATGTCAGATTTCGACAGACGAGCATGAGGTTCACTTAATGGTAGGTGATACGTCAGCCACAGAACATCAGTCAATGATACGCTGTCGACCTATTTTTTACTTCGAGCATTCGGAAATCCATAGACTGAAACGGAAACGCGCAATGCACTTCACGGTTTTTCCATCTATGAACGGTGGTTCGTTGCCCCGTCGGAATTTAGATATTCCTCCCACCCGATCAATGCCCGAAGTTACCAGACGCGGGGAAAACATGCTTACAGAAAATTATAAGCATAGCACATGCTGCATGCTGTACCGGTGGGATTCGAACCCACGACCCATCGATGCGCACGGCAGGTGTTCTACCGAACGCGCCAACGAGCCCGTCAAAATGATCCTTAATGCAATAGAGAAACGGTGAGATTTCGTATTTTTTGATGTGTTTATTTAATAATTAGCTTACGGAGATACAGTTCATTTTTTTCATTGAGTCAGTTGATAAATGTGTTTGCTTTTAAGTATATAACTTCGAACTGGAGCGACGAATCGACATGAATTTTGGCAACATGCCTCTGTTGATGCATTGCCCAATTTAACAACTCGGACTGTTATTCAGTCTTTGGTAGCTATATTTTTTACTAGCAACGCGCCCCGGCTTCACACGGGTGTAATGTAGATGTACTATACACAAAAATAGCCTAAGTTACAAACAAACAATTATTTCCTCTTTATTATATTAGTATAGATATTATTGATTTTGACGTTTCAAATGCTTTACAGCAAACTTTGTCACGGATAGACTGATTCGAAACGTTGCGATAAATAAATAGCATTTAATCCTATACAAGTAATGTTTATTAAAATGTGTGACGCTCGCGTTAATAAAGAATAATATAACTTCAATAGATCTTGTAACACCTGTAAAGCACTCGGCCACGAACAGCTGGTATCTCCGAGGACTTCGACAGCCACTGGCTGGTACTCTGCCAATTCTGGAGAACAGGAGCTTTGTGATGCAGCGGCTCCATACTGCGCAACCTGGATGCTGATAGTGGTGCCTCGTGGACAGATGAGAGTCACCATGTCTTCGTCACACGCCGCTTTTTGGTGTGTTCGAAGTGTGTCCAGTAAGAGTTCTGTAATGAAAACAATATGTTTTTATGCCAGATTATAAGCTTGAAGTGTCACTTGAAGATAGGTTCCTAAGCCATATTTTTATGTTTTTATGTCAGATGTCAACATACTTCAGCCACAGAACAACAGTCACATGATGCGCTGACGACCTACTTTTTACTTCGAGCATTTGGAAATCCATAGACTGAAACCGAAACGTGCAATATGCACTTCACGGTTTTTCCTTCTATGAACGGCGGTTCGTTACCCAGTCGAAATTTTGAAATACCTGCCCGAAGTGACCAGACGTACAAAATATATGTTTGCAGAAAATCGTAAACAAGTAATCGCGGCGGGATTCAAACCCGCGAATCATCGAATCACACGGTAGGTTTATTTCTAAACACGTCAACGAACCCGTTTAAAGTATTAAGTTTTTGCAAAATTTGGTCAGGATTTAAGAACATAGGAATTAAAGAAAAGGAGAGGAGTCAGACTTGGTTTTTAATAACATATTATATATTGTTAACGCGAGTACTTAATGATGAATTTCATTTAAATGTACGTTCTCTAAACCTACTCTAGATGATGGAAAATAATGTAATGAAGAAGTCACGTTTTAATCAGATAAAAGCTTTTTATAGATAATATTGTTTTTTTCTTTCTTTAATTCTCTATTGTTTAATTTTGTAAGAAATATGTGATAAAAATATTTCATAATTTACATTCTCTAATTTGTGATGTATACTTAAAACACTGAGGTCCGATGTTACGACCATATTTTATACTAAATGCTACTCTTAAAATTTACAGCATAATGAATTAAAGCAATAATGGCTGTACAACACAGCTTATTTACCAAAATTAACTTAGTTTGCACTAAACAAATTAATCGAATAAACTCAAAATATTAGCTACCCATAAATATTTATTTAGTTGATTTATTGATTTGAGTATATGCCGGCTTAAGCCAAAAAGTGGTATCTCAAAAACTTGCCTTATAAATTAAAAAAAAAACCAGTGTAGAATTATATCCTTTATATTTCGTATATCCTTCATTCATTCATTTTTTAATAGCTACAACCGATCAAAACATAAAAAGCATAAAAACAAAAAATATACATAACATAAAATTCAAATAATATGTACCTATATCAAATATTAGAAAAATGATGATGACAGTATTATATATGTATATTGTATATGCATTATGCATAAAATAAATAAGCTTAAATTTAAGTGTCTTGATTTAAAGACCTTCACCTTTTAACAATTTTATTTCTTTTCTATCTTGGTTCAGTCTGGCACTATGTGAATACTTGGTAACTACAGTTGACTGACGACCTTCCCTGAGCTCATCATTAAGAGAAAATCGAGGACGATTCAATTCAGTGCTCAAATGCAATGCTAAAGCACTTCAAAGGCGAGAAGGAGAGGCTTTAAATCATAGTTTGATTGCTTTTCTGGTTAAAATATTGAGTGAAAAAATAAAATATGATAACTCTTCATTTCTACTTTAAAAAGTTAAAACGTATTTAAATAATTCTATGAATTTTGAAAGCCTCAAATTCACTACAGTGTTATTGAATACGAATGTTTCATTTCATGCTTTGAAGCATTTTACTTCAATGAGTTTGAACTCATTGAAGTAAAGCCATACAGGATGTTTTTGTCGTATATCGTCGGCTAGCATACAACTAATTGCAAATATTATCATTTTTGTATTAAAGTCAAAATATCTATTTTTACCATATTAAATTTCCGATGAATCTTGATATATTCGTATGGCAACTGAAAACAAACGAACCGCGATATCTAACCGCAAATTTTGATAATAAAGCAATATTGAATAACAATTTTAGAAACCCACACACACAGTGGTCAGATTGATGATGATAAGACAAAACATGCTGCCTGCCATACTTTAACTATCCCAGTGCAGCGTGAACAAAGAACACATTTTAGTAGGTACATTGCTCTCAATATAACAGGTTATGCTAAGGCCACCCTGAGCTGGATATTACAGGGAGTTCACCGTTTTCGTAAACTTCTCCGTGAGAAGCACCACAGTAATTTCATAAATTATTATTATCTGTTTAAATTTCATTAATACTAGACTAGCAATCCGCCCAGGCTTCGCACGGGTCCAATGTAGATGTACTATACATAAAAATAAAGTCTATGTTACTCTCTGATAATGTAGCTTTATATTGGTGAAATAATTTTTAAAATCGGTCGAGTAGTTTTGAGTTAAATCGTAATAAAGACAAATATTACGTCTTTATAATATTAGTATAGATAATAAGTTCAAGTTTCCATTACTTCCTTTAAGAAACTCATTCATAATAATTTTATCTCTATTGCTTTTGATTCTGTGTAGGAAATATGACTTAGTACCTGTGTTTTTATTATAATATTATTTATTAAATATTTTTGTGATAATTTTGTAGATTAAGGTTCTTTTTATTTTTGATGGATTTTTTTGTGTTACTCTGTGTAACTCAAGTCACTTCTATAATTCATTATTATTCATTAATTAAAATTTTTGTTTGTATTTTAAATTGTTATTCATGGATGATATTTAGGTTTTAAGTCGAATTGTTATATTCTTCTTAGATTCTATTCTTTCTAGTTAATTAGCTGTTATTTTTGTTAGTTCTTGTTTGTATCTTTAATTATTCATGTACTAATATCCTTCAACTTTAGCGCCTACCCTTCTCCTTTTTAGTTTTATATAATTCTGAACCGGTGGCCTGGAAGAGATCGCTGAATTGTAGCGATAAGGCCACCTTTTGCTCTATTTATTCTGTTATGTAAGTCCTTATATATTTATAATGCAATAAAGTTGTTAAATAAAATAAATAAATAATTTTGCATTTCGTTCTTTCACGCAACGCTACTTTGTTTTGTTTGTTTCTGTATTTTTATGTTTAAATGTTTTGTGAAATAAAGAATAAACAAATAAGGAAGGAAATAGAATATATTTAAAGTTATTCGTTTTCATTCATAATTACTTAGTACTACATCAACACAAATTTAGCGCTAACAATAAGTTAAATAATAATTAAATATTATTGTTATACTTATTTATGTTGCTGAATAAAAATACTGCTCACTTAGATAATGATGAAACTGTAATTTGTCAGAGCATTAAATTTACTCAGCTATTTAAATTATAAATAGTCCAACCATCTCCAATATCGAACACAATGTTCTATCAACACTAGCATTTCGCTTGTTTAACTTCCTATAGTCCTCAAGCAGTCTGCGCAATCAAAGCGATTGATTAAGTCCACTATCTGTTCAAACAGTAACACCAGCGCGCAGGCTAATACTGTCAATGCAAATTAATTATTTAGCTTTAATCGTACGAGGGTTTCTACAAACACGTACTTTCTCATTACGTGATGAGGCTAAGAGGAGCTAATCTTGATGTACTATGTGCATGCTTATATGAATTTCTGTTCGCCCGGGTGTAAGATATTTGCGTAGGAATGTTTTTCCTACTCTCGAAATATCTTTAAGCAAATATTCAGTCGGACCTTTTTATTTTTACTGGGAAAGAGGTTATTTTTAACCAGGTTTAATGTGCTCGTATTTGCTATTTCTAGCAGCAAAGTTTCAAATTAACCCTGATATTAATGATCCTGCATTAGTCCATCGTAGTAATATTTTTTCTAATCTAAGTATCTTTAAACAAAAAATACTGTAGATCCTTTTCGTTTTACCGAGCAGTTTTACTTAACCGCTTTTAATCCATATGCTATTTTTAGCAGACTCAAAAGTGCATCTTTTTATCAATAATAAAAAGATGCACTTTTGAGTCTATTTAAATGAACTTTGACTTTACCTTGCTTCAATTACCATAGCAACATTTTCATCTAATAATAAATAATCAGTTTTTGTTGATTCAGTTAATTTAAATAAAGCTTTTACTTAACTATATAATATATGAAATATATCCGATTACTTATATATAAAAAACAAATTACTGTACGATAATGAAGATTTCGATATCAAGATTTATTGGTATGATTACGAACCAGAAATTTAAATATAAATACGGATGGGATCATGAGTATAAAAAATTATCGAAAACCGGAATCAAAATTCTGAGGAGATTTACGATTGATCAATTTAGATTAACGAGCTCAAAGACTTCCTTATAGCCTCGGAATGATTACATCTATTCACATTTTCCGATATTAACGAATCGCTGGCATTGACATTTTTTAAAGACACGAAACCAATAGTGACCGTCATTCATCTATTTCTTAATACATTTTCTTTAATTTTATTAAGGCCGTGGGGGCCACTCTCGCTCCGACTCGTTCAGGTCCTTTCGAGCCACGGATGCTTTGGGCAATACCTGAATATAGTTGCCAGGAGAGGTGTCCCCAACCTGTCATGACTGTTATGTCGTGTACTCGGTGCAACATAGGTACTTCAGAATTTGTGTCCGGCGTGGAGCACCGAACGAGGCTCCCTAAACGCCACCATCGGATTCGTCGCTTCCCGCCGTGGTGAAAACTGGTGGAGGCCGATAGCGACGGCCCATGGAACACTTTCTGTGAGGCCGTCCTCAAACAAAAAGAGAATGCGGAGAGGGTCCGGGAGACCAACCCCGACGCCGACCTACCACCAAACCTGATAAGTATTTTACTATAAATCGTAGCACAACTGACATACACTTTTATAATATTAGTTAGTATTAAGATTTAGTTCAAATTATTATACTTAAATTTCGTAAATGGGAAAAATCAAATAAACATTTTGGTCTTGTAAAAATTTATATAAAGTGGTATGGTTGACGCTGTTATCTGAAGCAACATAATTTCATACTACCCTCTTATTATTATTCAAAGACTCATTTAGAATTTATAAGGATCCGCATTATCACCATAGTACCTACTTGAGTAGGTATCTCAGACCCCAGTAATGGTCATGCTAATGGATTGAGCAAATTCTATGTTATATGTTTAAAGATACAGTCTATATAATGTGATTGTCTCAGTAGCTCAGCACCGGAGGGCTCGAGTTTGAATACCGGAGAACAATATAAAAAACTGATCGCCTGAAATGTTTGCACTATGAGCCATATTTTTTTTTCAAACAAAAAATGTTTTAAAACAATATTATAATAGATAGTAACACGCCCCGGCTTCGCACGGTTGAAATGTAGATGTACTATACACAAAAATATGTCTATGTTGATAATGTAGCTTTCTATGGGTGAAAGATTTTTTAAAATCGGTTCAGAAGTTAGTTAAATCGTAAAAAACAAACACACATACAAACATACAAATAAACAAACAAATCTTTAAACTTTATTAGTATACATAGATAAAAACATTTGCTTAAACTATTATTTTTAAGTATTTTATGTAGTTAACATAATATCCTATCCAATTAAAATTTACATAACGTCTACCTAAAATCCTTTTAAATTCTCACAACTCCACAAACGCGTTCTAGCAATAAACTCCAATAAACACGTGAAAGCTATTACTAAGAACATAAAATGTTCCCTATTGCCTAAACATCGGATTGGAAAACTCAAAATAAAGATAAGAACAAAATTTCAGCCGATTTATAGCCATCACATGTTCGTGACCACACACCATACAACACTGATAATAAAATTTAAAATCTACAAGAGCCAACTGTTGAACCCTCTTAAGAGTGAACAACGGGTCATTAAGGGGATGCCATCTATTTATAACCGGACGTACATCATACGAGGAGAGGCGTAATAGGGAGCACGTGTCTGCCACCCGACCGCAACGTGTTCAAGTTATAAGATATGGCGACGAAAAAAAAAACATAATTGGCTACTGACAGATGTAATCCTCTTAGCATTGATGAATGGCATTCGAAATGAAGTCGTCAGACCTCATAATTAGTAAAAAAATGGTTTGATGCTATCCAACTGTTATGTACCTTTTTCTATACAATTTTTTGTCTGTATATAGTACCTGAACATTGCACCCGTGCAAAGACGGGGCGCATCGCTAGTTTCATATAATTTGTGTAAAAAAACCTTTTATTTGTAATCGTTTTGCTAAGCTTTAAGTACAACCATAGATACTATGTGCGGTAACTTGTAATTGGTACTTTAATTCTATATAATTTGACTTTCAAGTCTTATTGTGCTGTTTGTTTTCCGAATAAATAAATAATAAATGCGAAAGAAACTTTTTTCATCTATTGGTTAGTCGTTTTGATTTCGATGAAATTTGGTTAGGATAAAGCTTGAAAATCACATAATTTATATATATATTTAAATAGAATTACATATATGATTTTGCAATAGAGTACTGTTTCTCCAACAGTTGCATGGGGCCCACTGAAAATCAGTGCTGTGTCCATTATGGCCACAGCTTATGCTGAGTGGAGTCCTATTTGACACCGCACTGCAGCATTTATTTTTATAATTTTTTTTTTAATGATACCAGTTATTTTCATTTTCTTTTAATTTGTAAGTTATGTTTGTAATTTTTTTTTTTGTGTGTGTCAAATAAAGTTATTATTATTATTATTATTAATGTTTATCCTTTGAAAAAAATCCAATTTTTCAGTGATACCTTCATCTTTGATTGATCACATGTAGACATTTTAATGCCTATCTGTCTAAACTATGCTGTATGGTATTTCAAATTTAATGCGTAACAGTCTAAACTCTAAACTACGCTGCAAGTTATTTCAAATTATGTCCGTATTCATCTGTTCGTTGGTTTATGACACGTTTACAATGTTCCACAGGATATGATAATTATTTCTATAATTTCATTTTTTTAAATGATTTATATAACTACATATTTATATGATCTACTAATTAAATTATGCCTTACTTGACAAGCGTAATATCGCTTCATCGTATATCAGTGTTACGCTTTTGGTAATAACTATACAATTTTTAAAGCTCTTGAAATTTTTTTTTATGATTTAAATACTTCAACCATTGAGTTACGATAAGACAGTTAAATAAATTTAGTCAAACAACATTAAATTTTGATTTATAAGCAAAATTATGCCAAAAATGAACGTTTGTGCCTAACGATGGATTTGTTAATCTGTTTGTTTTGGCACTCTGTTAGTGTTCGCTGTGATGATAGTCCTCTATATTGTCATAAAAGCGACAGTCAACCTAAGCAGAACTTTGACCATTGCATCGAAATTTATTTTATAACTGAGATTTGCATACATATTCACTTATGTGGAAGTTCGGGATGTTAGACTGTATCACTCTCCTATTTTTGTACTATCCTTATGTAATCAGAAACAAGTCAATATTTCTCGTGATATAAGATAAAAAATTATATTTTAACATTAATATGAATAACATACTATAAAGAGGAAACAATTTTAAATTATTTTTCACGAAAGTGGGTACTTACTTAAAACGTGTACTATTACAAGTATAAGTGAATTCCCGAGTTATTTTGCACCATGCACGAGACAGACTCATTACTTATTATATTAGCAGAAAAAAATATCACCTGGATTAGGATCGGGACTTTCAGTATTAAACGAAACTTATTACAGAGTCACACAGGCAGTCGGCAATTTTAATTCAGCTACTATAAATATCTCTAAGTATTTTTCAAGAGGGCTAGTTTCAAAAATAGCAGAGTCATCGCTCTTGTACCAAGCGGGTAGCATGTGTGGTTAACATGCATCCTACTTAAGGGGAGCGCTCAAATAATTAAAGTTGAATGGAAACGACATAGTTAACGCGCCATCCGTCTCTGTCAGGTATGAAGGAATTACAGGAATGGCAGGCTCACCTTAACAACAAAGATTTATATTTAAATTTTCTAGCTAATGCGTTGGAAATGCAGTAAATCGCCTCTAGAATATTTATCACGCTATAACGCGTTTAGTTGATGTAATATATCCATGACCCTCAACTATGAGACTGTTTTTAGAGGAGAATGATGCCTTTTGTAGATTAATTACTATTGTTGGCATTTATTGTATGAGGAGGTTTAAAGAGTTCGAATCATCTTCATGACCAGCCTTCCACGAAATATTTACACAAAAAAACACTAGCGTATGGATTAAAAAATAAATTTGCGCATTTATAATGACGGTAAATTATTGTTTTAAATGGATTTTTCCGATGTGTAGTTACAGTTATGTATATGTATAAATTCTTAACAAACGATAATGGCTTAAAGAGATAGTTATTTGTTCTAATATAATATTCAAAATTTTAAGACTACTTCACTTCAGAGTCACATACCTATTTAACCTGATAGGTATTCGTATCGATGATGTTTTTATTTTTTTATATTGACATTGATATATTATCCATAGTATTATGGCTTATGTGTTCTTTTGTGGGGTACCTAATGCAGCTGATATTAAATCGACATTTGAAGTACAGAAGCGGGATGTAGAAGCGATCTGTGGGTTATCCCCACGGGAGTCAGTCCCAAGTAAGTTTAAAGAATTACATATTTTAACTTTGGCAAGTAAATGCATTTATGACAATATTAACAAGAGCATAAATATATTGATAATATAAATAGGAAAGATTTATTTGTTTGTTTGTTACGATTTAACTCAAAAACTACTCGACTGATTTTAAATTATTTCACCAATAGAAAGCTTCATTATCAGCGAGTATTATAGATTATAGGCATTTTTTGTGTATAGTTCATCTACAATCTACATACATTGCACCCGTGTGAAGCCGGGGAGGATCGCTACTATACTTTTATATATAACAATAGCCTATCTATGTAGTATCAACCTACGGCTATAGTGCAGAGGACATCGTGAATCATTGAAGATTCATATTATTTTAGTCTCAGATAAAAATTTGTGTAGCTTGAACATCTTACGACCATATCTCAACGCTATTGTGACATCGCTGGCAATGTTTCTAAGGGATTTTTATTGAATTATATCCTATAATGTATTCAGATACTTAACATGTATCACGACGCGAATCCTTTACTACGTCACCTAACACTTCCTACGTGAGTATGCTGCCATACATCTCGATATGAATCGCTTAGCGAAGTTGTTTGTCAGGACTTTTTAAGGAATAATTGCCTTAAAAAGTGAAGTTCCGAATCCTTTTAATGAGGCATGGGCCAGGCAGATATTGTCTTTGTACGTTACACTGATCATTTTTAGGGTTCCACACTCCGTACCTACCAAACGGAACCCTTATAGGATAACTTCGATGTCCGTCTGTCTGTCTATCAGTCTGTCAATACCCTTTTTCTCAGGAACGCGTGGAGGTATCAAGTTGAATTAATCCATTGCATCAGAGAAACTTCTAAGTGGATGCAATCAAATAATACGGCCTTTTTTTACTTTACTAAAAAAAATGTATGGAAACCTCGAAGCGCGAGACTCGCACTTGGTCAGTTTTTTACTAGCAAATAGGTGATCCGTCTTCAGCCGGGCTAGCATGACAACCGCGATAAAATTTTGTCGACTGTTTTCTCGTGTTTTAGTCGATTTTCTCTGTATTTCTTCCGGGTCTAACATGATAATTATAATTAAAACTCGACTTTTAATATCAAAAATAGATATATTTGTCGATCGAGATATCTTTTCTATCAAAATTGTCGAAGTCGAGATATAATATATTATATATCGAGATATGTTACATCTTAGTTTGTCTTCTCTCGTCCGCGACATATCTCGTGGCGGTCATGCTAGGCCGCTGTACTTCTCTCCAAAAATTTTTTTTAACCTTGTTTGAACTTGTACTAGTTACAACGTATCACTGCGTCATAGAGGAATTCAACTTTGTCTTAGCTATTTGTTACTCGAATTTATTCATATTTTAATAATACTTGTTGGTTCTATTATTCTATATTCTATCTCACGAAGTCCATTTGTCTATGAGTGTTGCCAAGCGTGCACATATACGTAATATATGTAATATGTATATTGTATACAATAATTGTTTTAGTGAATGCAATGTTTAGCGTGCGAGATTATGCACACTCAATGTTTTTTCATCAACATTCAAACATTTGGTACTTGAATTTTATGAAAAGTCGTTAAAATTGCATACAAATAATATATTACCGATTCGTATTTGATCCTCAGTTCATTCACTTTCCTAACCAATAATGTAACACTAAATAAGTATAACCACTCAAGATCAAAGAGTACGATTCCCATAAGAATAAGATGGACGCCACAAAAACATGTTTAGATAAACGAACAATACATCGTCCGTTTGAAGTGAAGCATAGTGAACTAAATTATTTATGTTCCCAGGAATCACTCAAAGGGAGCGTTTTACGGCTGCCAAGGAAAAAGCTGGATAGATGACTCGACATTTATGGCGAAGCAACGCACGATGTACCATCAATATAATTTTACGACTGAAGCATACATGGTCAATACTGAATGACTGATTTAAACAGGTCTATTGGAATAAACACAGCTGAAGACATATGTATTTTAATAGCTTTACATACGGGCTACATTGTAACTTAGACGGACACTATTTATTCGACATTTTTTATTGAACCCAACAGCCTAACAGTCCAAAATCGAAAATCGAAGACTATTTACAGGGTCGGATTTTGGGCTACTGCCCCGGGCCTCCACAAAAGATGGCCCAAAATTGAGACTTCAGAAAAAATATTTCAAATTCCGACAAGTAAACTAAAGTACTAGTAAACAACATTCAAATATGTATTTTTTTTTTTTCACTGTTTCGCCTATACCTACTTTGTACAAACATGACATTATTTTGTTCTTAAATATATAAAAAAAATCATTTTATTTTAAAAAAATAATTTTATTATTATTATTAAATAATTAATATTATTATTTTAAACATTTAAATCCAGCCCTGATTATTTAAATCATTTAGATTAATTTATGTTGTGTAGGGGTATCAGTCCATCGGGTGTTTATTAATTTGATTTTAAATTTTACTTTTAAAATACAGGTATTTACTCGTATTGAAATATATAAAAATGTCTATTTAAAAAAAAATATTTTATTGTCGTGTTTAGGGTTCCGTACTCCGTAAGCTTAAGGCCTCGGAGCAGTCGCAACGGAACCCCACACTCCCCGCGCCTATGAACCGCCCAGCGTCGGGGGTGTGTCAACACATTTTCACCACAATAAAAAAAAAAAAGGGTTCCGTACTCCGTACCAAAAACGGAACTTAATACGTCTGTCTGTTTGTATTTGTGTCCGTCTGTCAATACCATTTTTCTCAGGAACGAGTGGACGTAAATTTATAGTTATTTTTAATTGGGAAAATCTTTACTTAAATAAAACTTTTTACGGAACCTTCGGTGCACGAGTCTGACTCGCACTTGGTCAGTTTTTTATCTCTAATCTTTGAATACTGGCCTCGTCTTAAGAAGTTTCATAAATTAAGAAAGAATAGAGTTTTCCAGCATTAACTCAACTTTGGCTCAGCAAAAGTTAGAATTAATTGGCCAGTGAGTTTGCAGAAGTTTAGTCTTTCCTTCACTTCCATACATAGGAAACTTTACCTCAAGTAAACAAGAATAGACTAAAGTTATCATCAAATAAAGTGCTTTTGACATACGCTAGAAACTGCTTATTAAGGCAACTTCATATACACAACGTGCGAACACATAATGTTATAGGCTGTGGTAGCACAAACAGCGATTTTGCGGAGTTAGTGGCGATTATTATTTTTGATAGAGTAATTAAAGAGTTTCGCAGAAATATTTTGCTTTTTTTATAGTATAGGGGGGAAACGGGCAGGCGGCTTACGTGATGGTAAGTGATCACCGCCGCCCATAGATATCCGCAACACCAGAGGGATTGCAGGTGCGTTGCTGGCCTTTGAAATATAGGAGAATTCATGTGGCAAGTAAGGGGCCGTCCATTAATCACGTGAGGCTCAAAAGGGGGGGAGGGGGTACGGAAAACATCACGAAACATCACGAAGGGGGAGGTTATTAACTTTATTTATTTTTTGTCAAAAAGCGCTATTTATGAACCGAAATTTTGAACGAAATTTAATTAATTAATTATTCATTAATTTTATTGCAAATACATATAAATGTTTTTCGAATCAAAACGCCATTTGTTAAATATTTTTTTTCAGTCAAAAATAGCCTTTACATAGACTTCCAAAAAAATACACGTGATCCAGGGGGAGGGGGGGGGAGTGGTCCCAAACCTCACCAAATATCATCAGGGGGGAGGGGGGGGAGGGGGGGGTGAAAAAATGAGAAAAACGACCTCACGTGATTAATGGACGGCCCCTAAAGGAAAAATATATAGTTTTTATTTTGATTGGGAAAGTATTCCGCTCTACGCCCTTGATTTGTGAACTGGCAGTAAATGTAAAACTAGAAGCATTTAATATGTATTTTTTATTGACGTTCATAAGTGTACATTGTGTTACCTAAATGAATAAATGATTTTTGAATTTTTTGAATTTTTGAATTTACTTAACTAAAAGTTTGTACGGAACCGTCGATACGCGAGTCCGATTCACACTTAGCCAGTTTTTTTTGTAATTGTCTGATATTCTCAGTCTATGGATTTCCGAATGCTCCAATTAAAAATTAGACAGCACATCATGAACTGATGTTCAGTGGCTGGGGTATCACCAACTATCAAGTGAATCTTATGCTCGTCTGTCGATACCTAAAATTAAAAAAAAAACAGTGAATTGTATGAGAAATTATGTTAAATTGTATATAATTAATGACATGTTTTCGATAGGAATACGCAAGTTATCTAGTTAACTTGACGTGATTATCATGTTATAACTTTCATTTAAACATACTTTAAATATGAACACATGATTATACCTGTTACTGATATAAATTTGACCTAAATAAGACCTCAGTATCGGCTGTTGCGGATGAGCAACAGAAGATTCTGAGATCTCCACAAAATACATGTATTACAAGTGATAAATAGGTCATGATATTTCTCTGAATAAACAAAAAGTCCCCGAAGACAGGTCTTCGCGAAATATACATATACGTCATGTACTTTGTCCGTGATTCGAAGGAACACGTTAACACTGATTTTAGTGAGATCGAGACAAACCAAAGACTTTTCAAAGAGCCTTTTTAATATTAAGTTATTATTTTTTGTGGAAAGTCCTGTTTATTATAGATATAAACTAAAATTATGCAGTGGCTTTCCGTAGTAGGACCCATGATATACAAGTATAATTTTAACATAACACTGTCACAAATATTCTTTTAGAACAAAAATATGTATGAAATATAACAGTATAAAGCAGCTGGCCCCGGCTTCGCACGAGTACAATGTAGATATACACAAAACTATGTTACTTGCTAATAATGTAGCTTCATATTGGTGAAAGAATTTTTAATATCAGTCGAGTAGTTTTTGAGTTAAATCGTAACAAAAAAACAAATATTTCCTCTTTATAATATACCTATGAAAAAATACAAAATAAATAAAAAAATCTTAAAGTGAAAGTGAAAAATAAAGGAAATAAAAGGTCTTTTTATAAAATATTAATAAATATTTCTTTTATTCTTTGTTTTATGAAGGAGTGAGAAATGCAAAGCCTTTTTGCTTAACATTAAAATGATCATTTCTTACCACAATAAGAATCCTAGTTCCAGCCTTTTATTTAAAAGTGTTTTAATTTTATTGCCGAGTCTTGCTACTTTAATAAAATACAAGACTCTGGATATAAAAACTAGTCTAGGATTCAGGGTATAGTTTATTAAAATCAATTCTTAGGTTCCGTTAAAATATATATAAAGTGCTATTTTCATATTTATAACATTAATTAAGTATGAATTATATTAGTCTGACACTGGTTTTTGAAGCGGGTGTGAGTGGAAGAGTCGAGAGTGGTTCGCTTCATACCTTGCCGGGGCCACGGAGAGCAATGCAATTGCGTTCCCGTGTGTCCCGTGTGTGCATATGGCGAAACTTGGGGTCAAGAGGGGGTTTAGTTATAAAAAAAACCTCGATTAGATTGGAGATGTTCTTCAAAAGAGCCAGGTCAAAAGAACCGACGAGCGTGTATGAAAGCATTGATGAAAGTGGAAGAAGCGAAAGAGCTATGCAAGGATCGGAGCATATGGAATTCCGTGAACTCTGCCTACCCCAATGGAAAAGAGGCGTGATTCATATGTGAGGGTTTTAATAAAATGAATAGTAGCTTCTGTTTATACATTGTGTGTTACAGTAGTTTTCATATAAACTAGACAGAACAAACGTTTCAAAGTTTCAAATCCCGAGCAAAAAGAATAAAAAAAAAATTGTTGAGCACAGAATACATATCTCTTTCCTTTAAATAACATACTTTATAACAGATTAAAACGCACTTTATCATTTACATTATTTATGCCGACGTTTTGGATACTTTTCAGCAACCGTGGTCGCGGCACACTGGTTGGCACCGACTTCATAAATAACTGTTAATAAATATTAAATATATAGTGTATATAATAAATACCAATAATTTTGTCGATTGTTCTTTAAGGCTCTTGCTTTGAAGTAATTAAAATATTATTTTTTACTTAGTTTAAGTTAGTACTTACTATATCGACGTAGGAAAGCATATTTGCTGTAAGTAGACAAAATACCTAAAGTGACTTTTTACTATCATTAGAATCAGAAAAAAAATCCGCATCGAATGACCTGGGTCCTGTGTCTCTACGATGAAAAAAAAAATATATACGCCGTTGAAAACGCCCGTACTTATATTTTTTTTCGCAAGATTAAATGCTGTATGTAGACAAAAATCTCGTCATTTTAGACATTTTGTACTTACAGCAAAACAAAGACTGCATTTTTTGCTTTACAAATACTTAATTCTTCCCCTTTAAAAACTTAACGCTACTTACAGCATTTCTTTCAGCGTGTGATTTTTACATTCGTTTACTTACAGCAAGTTTAGGGAACCTACAGTTTTAGTTTTTGTTATTTACAGCAAATCATCACGTATTTGCTTTACCTAAAACCGATGAAGATGACTGATAAAAAAATGTGAATGATTCGCGATAGCATAATAATTTTCATGATCACCGCCGCCCATAGACAAACGCAACACCAGAGGGCTTGCAGGTGCGTTGCCAGCCTTTAAGGAAGATATAGGCTCGCTTCTTGAAGGTTTCCAAGTCGTATCGGTTCGGAAAAACCGCCGGCGAAAGCTTATTCCACAGAGTGGTTGTGCGAGGCAAGAAGTGTCTCAGGAAACGCGCAGTTGTGGACTTGCAGACATCAAGATGGTATGCGTGGTCATCGACGATTCGAGCCGCTCTACGTTGGATGGGGTCAAATGGAAGGAGCTGGTACTGGAGAGCCCCCGCCCAAAGGTGAGAACAATACTCCATGTGTGGCCTAATTTGCGCCTTATAAAGTTGCAGGCGATGGGCCGGCATGAAGTATTGCTTCGCCTTATTGAGCACACCAAGCTTTTTGGAGGCCAATTTGGCCTTCCCTTCCTGATGACCCCGAAACTGAACGTCGCTCGATATGTCCACACCAAGTATTCCGATATTAGCTGCGGCAGTCAGGGGAGTGCTTTCGAAATGAGGAGATACGACGAATGGTGACTTTTTAGAGGTAAACGCGCAGACTTGTCTTCTTGAGGTTAAATTGGACTAAATTTAGTCGGCCCCACTCCGAGACTTTGGTTAAAAAAGACTTGATTTCAGACACAAGTCTGTTTCGGCACTCGTCGACGTTTTCTCGAGAATTGTTGGCGCGGCCGGAGTATGAGGCATCTCCTGTGCTGTCGTCCGCATAGCAATGAATGCCGCTTATCTTCAGCATATCATTGTTATGCAGAAGAAACAGAGTGGGAGATAGCACACAGCCTTGTGGAACACCAGCATTGACAGATTTGGAGTCCGAGCATGCACCGTCAACAATGACCTTGATGCTCCGATCTGCCAGGAAGCTGGTGACCCAATTGCATATTTTTTTGGGAAGCCCATAGGAAGGGAGCCTTGAAAGAAGTGCCTTGTGCCACACCCGATCAAAGGCCTTCGCTATGTCTAAACTAGCTGCCAACGCCTCCCCCTTGCCTCCGCCCATCGGTCGGTCAGGTAAACCAAAAGATCACCGGCTGAGCGACCCCGACGGAAGCCGTATTGGCGCTTGCTGATTAGCTGATGTTCCTATAAGTACCGCAGGAGCTGACAGTTAATAATGGACTCAATTACTTTGGAGAACAAGGAGGTAATCGCTATAGGTCTGTAGTTGGACGGATCAGAGCGGTCGCCTTTTTTAGGGATCGGATGCACCAAAGCAGTCTTCCATGAGTTCGGGACGACGCGACGCCTTATGAGTAAGAATGCCGAAAAAGACGCGTTAGAACCGGTGCTAACTCTGGAGCACATGACCGCCACACAATCGGAGGGATGCCATCGGGCCCACCCGACTTATGAATGTCCAAGGAAAGAAGTGCTTTACGCACTACACTTTGCCGGAATTTAACCTCCGGCATGTTGGTATCACACCGCAAGATAGCCGGTGGTTGCTTTCCTTGATCATCCAGGGTCGAGTTGGACGCGAAAAGAGAGCCCAGAAGATCGGCTTTCTCTTTCGCGGCATGGGCCAACAAGTCATCGTCCCTGTGCAGGGATGGAAGGGAAGGCTGACAGAAGTTCCCTAAGACAGCCTTAGCGAGCGACCAGAACGCACGTGTTCCCGAAGGAAGGCGGACTAATTTCTCGCCAATTCTGCCGATGTGCTCCGATTTTGCCTTTTCAATAGCTCTTTTGAAGGGCCTAGAGGCAAAATTATACTCTTTTTTGAGTGCGCTGGTGTTTAAATCACGAGACGCTAATGCATTAACCCAGGCTTGATAGCTCTCCCGCTTTCGGCGCGATGCCGTTTTGCAGGGGCGACCAAACCAAAGCTGGGACTTGCCGCCGATAGGCACCGATTTTAATATCATTGGTCTATTTACTTTTCCTTAAATATGTTTTTGATTGAACACAATGTCTTCATGTTAACTAAGTTTCAATTGTAATTGTATTTTGTTACATCTTTCGTTCTTTTTTTTCAACAATTTAAACGAACATATATTTTTTTTGACCATTTACGACATTTTATTTCAACCAAACATTACATTACGAACTGACTCACTGCATTTCTAGATCTAATCATAATTATAAATTTAATCTTACATCTTGAATTGCAGTACCCAAATAAATAAATTTACTGCATACAGCATATTTATCGCCTGTAAATTGATAATATTTCCATCTACGCATACATTTTCCTTCCTTAGTTACAGCGTTTTAAAGGTATGTGATTTAAAAAACTGTTTGCTGTAACTAGCCAAACACGTACTTACAGTAACTTTGGATAAAAAGTTTACATTGCAAATGGTGACTGGCAGTTAAATAAACCTATGTTCCAAAAATGGTAGCAATATCATGGATAGGTCAGACACTATTAATTTTTTTCCGAAATTAATAAAGTTTTTTGGCTCTGGTGAACAATTGCAATATGTCTACTTACAGCAAATACGCTTTCCTACGTCGATATGTAGTTGTAGTTTTGAAGTCGGTTTTTGTTTTTTGCTTAATTAGTTGTATAACCGAAGCTATAAGTAATGTGATCATAAGTAGGTAATTTAAACTCTGATTTATTTTATATCTGTAATATTATAAGAACTTACTGTTACACGAGCGCCTTTCAAAATGTAAGTCGCTACTTCAACCCTCTTGCGTCAATATTATGATTTCCTTACGAATTTATCTCTTTTCATTTTCGCCAAATTCTTACTCCAAACAAAACTTGATTTATAATCATATTCAGAACAAACAAAAGGAATATCATAGTAATGATAACAAAAATCTTTTGGTATTGAGTTGGTTTGAACTTTTATAAAGATTTGTTATAATACTTACTTAACCTTACGACCTCGTTGGTTTCATAAAACGATCCGATAAATCTTTATGCATCTGAGACCATGGGCGGCGGTGTCTTCTTACCATCAAGTAACCCACCTGCTCTATAATGCAAAAAAACTGGTAGGTGGTAGGACTCGCGCACCGAGAATCCCGTACAAACTTTCGGTCAAGTAAAGATTATCCTAATTGGTCGAGAACAATTCGTCGAAAAAACAATTCTTCGAATGGTAATTCATCGAATGACAGCTTTACACTCGAATAATTGTTTTCGGTGAACAAATAAACAGTTTGACGAATCGGTCGTCAGATAAACTCTTTGTGAAATGATATGATTTTAGTAGGCTTTATTGTTTTACATTGTTTTCCTGCACTTTTTGTATTTTCGTTATAACATTTTTTTTATGTTTTTAGAGACTATTTAGTTGCCAAGGATAACCGAACTTTTTATTGATGCACTAGGAAAGGAGCCACCATCTAGGTTAGGTAAACTTTTTTCTAAAATAAAATTTCACTAACCTAACCTTACCTTAGAGAGAAGAATTACCGTTCAAAGAATTGTCTTTCGACGAATTATGTTCGAAGAATTGTAATTCGATGAATTTTCCGCAAATCGTTAAAATACCTCTTAAAATAATAGCAAGTTTTTGAAAATAAATCATAATTAAAGTATTTATTTTTCCCTTATTTTTTTTTAAGTAATTACCCATCTTTTTGAATCTTCCATTCAATAAAAAACATCGCTTATCCCTAGATATTATACATTAATCACAGTATATAGTCAACAAAACACGTTTACTTCAATGGATGACAACAATTGCTTTGTATTCAAATGATAGATAGATTTGATTTGTCCAGAGTTTCCACTTGAAAGCATATTTAATCAACGTATGACTAAAAAAGGTTTATGAAGGAATGTATTAAAAATGTTCTTTAATATAGAATCAATAAGAAAAATATCGAGTGTGTATTTAAAGCCTAAATATTACATACATACAAATAATATACATTTCACCCCTCTTTCCCATGGGAGCATAGATACACACATATGCACGGTCCTTGGATATCATTTTGTTTCCTCTACTTTCATCAATGCACGCTCGTCAATTGGAGTAATTTTGAACAGAAAAATGTCACCCATTTTATCGAGGTACGTTCGCTTAGAACAACCACAAAATATTAAATATTGATAAATGATAAAAAGAAAATATTGATATTCGCCAAATATGCGTAGCAGCATGAAATTGACATATTACTCTTGTGCAACACAACATATATACGTATATTTGAACCTTGATTATTATGTGGCTGGATCAGTTGTACCAAAGGTCGTTACTATTGATACATATAAACGGTAATAATTTATGCCAATAGTAACATTGATTGTACATCTGATATACTCAGTACATGTACCTCCGTATTATAGAATGTACCTATAAGCTAACGTACATTGTAATTTTTAAAGAATTAATAGATTTTGACGCACTTTCAAACCTTAACAATAAACGGGGTCATTATATGTATTATTATACCATAATAAATAATAATAGATTTAAACAAAAATCTGTTATTAACCGATGTTAATTATTAACATCGGTTCACTCTAGGCACGAAGGGAGTTTTTTAGCATAAGAAGACTTGGAAAAAAGTGCATTATTGCATTTTGTGTGTATACAATAATAGTAGTAGCAGTACCAGAAAAATATGAACGTTCAAAGTTGAAACAGTAAAACTACTTTTTCTTTTTCTGCGAATAAAACAAATAACCACTTGATGGATAAGACGTTTCTGGTACTGGAAAAGTTTTAATACGACAGTTGACTGATTTCAACCATTGACGTAGTATTCAACTGTGAATTTTCTACTAATACATATTATAAATGCCAAAGTTTGTGAGGATGGATGGATGTGTGTTACTCGCAAAATCTATTAAACAGATTTTGATTAAACTTTACAGTGAAATAGCTTATACATCAGAATAACACATGGGAAACAATTTATAAAGATTTTGTGTAATTTGGCCATAATATTACGATTAAGTCAAGTCGGAATAATTCCTTCCCTCTGAGAGCTAACTCAACGTGCCCTGCCTACCCGTAGTACTAATTCTATCCTTTCTAACAATGTTTATTATGCCATATACTTTGCGTTTAGCGCCGGAAGTTCTTGGTTTGACACTCTGGAATAATGTATATTGTATACCTATTAAAAACAAGTTTATATTATGATCATCTTAAAACTGCGTAAATATCTGTAGAACCTTAGACTAATAACGCCGTTTTATTTCGATGAGTAGAACAAAGAAAGAGAGAACAGACAGTCACGTTTACTTTTTGGTCTTTCCCATTACTTCTAATACTAGCTGATACAACTGCTAACTTGAAATTGTCTTCTGCACGAAAACATTAACTGCCATTGATTGAACGTCATCCCTATTTGATTTAGTTCATTAACTTCTGATTAATTTTAGTGACAATGGCCAAAAATTCAAACATTAATCAAGACTGAGATTTACACAAAGTGTCTGTCTTATACTCAAATATAAATATAGCTGTAATTTTCAATTTATATAATTTTAAGGCTGGCAATATTTTGAGGAGCCCACAATTTTGATATCATTTCAGAATTCCGCCGATTTGTACATCAGATTGAAAGTAAAATTAAGATTAAAAGGCATTATTGCAAGTAATGTTTCATTGCGAATGTTTCATTTCATGCGGAAGTAAGAGATAAATTCATTCCATTTCTATGAGACTTGTCATGAGATTATTATCCATACTTCTTGTCACGTTTTGTGGAAAGTCAATACTCGATTTCGAGTGTCCGGATGTACGTTACGAGTGGCCAAAAGTATTATTTCTCACATGAAAAGGCATCAGTAAGCTCGGTCCCCATTTAAGGCAGTACTTGAAGCGTGTGGAGGCATTTAAGTTACCCTTTTCTCGTCTTAGAAGATTCTCGTATATGTGGATTTATGCGAATATATTGACTCTCATATTTAATATGTGTATTAGATTCTCTATATAAATATGCTTCTGTTTTTTAAACAAATAAGCACTTGGACCACTTGCAATCTAACCTAACACTTAAAACAGTTTATTTCTATCCTAAAGTAACTAAATTATACAATATTTATTACTAAGAAAGTGTTCTGAAACAACTTTTTTTGTATCTATGATAGGGGAAAAATATTTTCTGTCACTATACACTAACTTGAAGGATTTTGTCCTTCTAATCCTTTTATAGGATTTGTCCTCCTAAGGGTTTTGTACTGTGTCTATGTGGTGAAGGAGCTGGATGGCCTCGACATTCACGTGATTGTGAAACCTCATCTGATGAGCTCCTTCAGATTTCTTAATTATAGACAGGACAAAAGAGGGTGAAACTTTCGATTTCTATGTATATTGTAATTCGGACGTTTTTTATAACAAACAAATCTGTTCACTCTTTGGTGGCACATAACATATTGACAAATTAATATTGTAATATTGGGGACGGGACGGGAATGAATATATAAAAATCTCATGTCACAGTGTTTGTAGTCACACTCCATCGAAACGGCTCGACCGATTTTAATGAAGTTTTTGATATATATTTATGTATGTAGGTAGGTATGAGAATAGGTCGTAAAGTATACGTACCGCTAGGTGATTTAGGATGTATTTTTTTTTCATTAAGCATCAAATATACCCATAACCCCAAATTTTCCAGCAAAGTCGGCACAGGTCAACTAGTTACTAATAAGAATTGAAAAATCGGTCCTCATTATATTTAATATTTAGGTCCTTCATTAAAATGCTAAGCAGTAAAGGAAAGAAAGGAAATTACTTTCGAGCTTTGAAAAATGTTTATACTACAACCAAGCTGCGAAATAAGCTATTTACAAAATAAAGTATGAATCTCGCTTGCAAAATAATACAAATCTTATTTTCTTGGAGTTGAAATCTGTAAATCTATTATATGTTGTCTAAATATTATAAATTTTCGCTATTGTATAAAAATAAGCATGTACTATAATATGTTTGTATTAATTGCGATATGGCAAAATGTTTTCTATACCTGATGATTATATCATTCATTATAAATAAGATGCTATATATTAGTTTTACATATGTACAATCAATGGAATAGATTAAAAGATAGTATTATGTAAAAAAAAAGCATAGGTATAACTGTTATTAATTCTGAAGATTACATTTTACATTCTAATATTGTTTAATATGTACTTCAATAAATAAAATCGCTTTAGTATATTGAACTATGATTTACTGTAGTTACCAAATAGCTTTCTTCATCTTATTCTTTTAGAAATCACGGGTTTATTTGCTTCTAATTTGTTATTAAAAACAAAATATTCTCAATTTTCAAACCATTTTTCATTGTTTTCATAAAAAAGAAACGAATTATTGACTGACCTAGCCAATGTACGTCTAAAACACTAGAGTTTTTCAACAATTCAAAACTGACAGAGGTTACTCTTTACATTGTAAATATCTACTGAGCATTTTTGAAGAAATTCCTCTCAGGTGGTGACAAGGGGGTGACTTGGAGAGGAAATTCCAAGATCTACGCGGATGTTGTCTCAAATGGTGCTCATTAAGATTTTGTATAAAATTTTGTTTCACGGAAATATTTCATTTCAACTTGAATATTTCCTTAATCATCTTTCAAAAAGTATTAACATTAATTAAAGTTACTTCTCTTCTAAGCAAAAGTACCTACAGTAAAGATCCTTTATAAGGGAAATGTCAAAAGTTTTGAAATTCGAAATTGAAACTGAGTGATAAGAATTGACGTTATCTATATCAAGCTCTCGCTGCAAGCGCCGAATCACGTGTTTCAAAACATTTTATTTTTCACTAGCAACACGCCCCGACTTCATGCGGGCTCAGTTCAGATGTACTATACACAAAAAATACCTATATCACTCGCTGATAAAATTACTTAAAATCGGTCCTGTAGTTTTTGAGTTTATTCGTTACAAATATACAAGAATACAAATCTTATCTCTTTATCATATAAGCATAGATAACCAGATGTCCAAATCGCCATAAAAAACTGCCTGCGACTTTTTAAGTACGAAATTCATATATTATTAGGGGGCGTCCATAAATTACGTGAGGTGTTTTTTTAAATTTTCTGTACCTCCCTCCCCCCCTGGTGAGATGTCGTGAGATTTTATTCAACCCCCTCCCCCAACCCCCAATCTCACGTGAGATTTTTCAAAATGTGGGTTTCTTACGTAAACGCGTTGGATTGTTATTGTAAAAAGAAAAAAAAAATTACATGTACAATCTGGATTAAATGGACCAAAATAGTATAATTTTTTTTTTGTTTCAATCAGAAAAAAAATTGCGTGATATTTGCCGAGACCCCCCCTTTCTCCAACGTAAGATTAGATGAGATTTGACTCGACCCCCTCCCCCCCTTAAACACCTCACGTAATTTATGGACGCCCCCTTACTCATAGATGATTTAAAAAAAAATTCCTCCTTGATCTCCATTGCATTAAATCGATGCCATCGTCATTTTAAGTTTCTTCTTTTATTTTTTTATGAATCCCACAACCACAGCACTTGGATTCCTGCACTTCTCTTCTGTACTGCCAAATTTTTAATAAATAGGCTACGGGTATCCAAAATATTTACTACTTTTGCTCTTAGAGAAACGTGCCTAAAATATGATAAAAGGCTGGCAACAAATTAAATATGCGAGTTAAAGTTAAATAGTTTGACAGTTCTTATATGAATGGTATTCACTAAGCAAAAACGTCTAGCTCTCCGTCAAGAACAGCCACGAAAAGTTACTGCTCTATCTGCTAAGGTAATAAATCATGGCTGTCTATGAGTGTCTATTTATTTATGACTTTATTAAACAACCATCGTTAATCAAGATTAGTTTTTATTTGTATATTACATAATGGGCTATATTTAAATATTTGAAAGTAATTTTTACATATCTCTATAAATCCTACTAATCCTACTAATATTATAAATACGAAAGTTTGTGAGGATGGATGGATGGATGGATGGATGGATGTTTGTTACTCTTTCACGCAAAAACTACCGAACGGATTTTGATGAAACTTTACAGTAATATAGCTTATATATCAGAATAACACATAGGCTACAATTTTTAAACAGTTTTTGTATATTGGCCATAATATAACAATAAGTATCAAGTAACTCGGAAAAATTCCTGCCTTCTGAAGGCTATCTTGGCGTGCGCTGCCTAAACGGTTGGAGTTACAAGAATATAATATATCATGGGATTGTTTGTTTTAAATAGTTCTAAATAAAAGTCCGCGATAGCATATATCTATCTTTTATGTGGAAGCCAATATACCCTAAACTGTGAGCCACAAATACATTTAAATTTGATTCATTTTTTTAATTGAAGTTTTTAGAGTATTTAGCTAATTCTTATCAAAATTGATACATTTTTCGCTTTTAGTATTTAATATAGATGAACTTTGTCTTTTACACTAAGTAATTTGGATGAACGGTTTAAAAAATATCACGATATGATTGACTTGAGTGCAGTGCCATTAAGCGGAGATTGATGAAAAAACAGCTCGGTTCAAAAATAAGCTACCCTTAGTACTAATTCAACGCAGACGCAGGCAGAAGCTAGTTCTTTATATAGAAAGGAATGTCAAGACATTCTAAATGCATTATGTTGCTTATTAATAGTAAAGTAACACGTAAATATAATAATATTATAAACTGAATATCCTAAACCAACTCTAAGCAGTCGCGTTAAATTAACCCGGTAATATCACCAATGATTAATATTTGAATTAAGTAGATTTAGTAGGCCGCCAAAACTTTGAGCTTATGCCATCGAACTAAACTTTAAAAGCACCGATCCAGTGGTTTCACTTTGAGAGAACTAGAAACTTTAGAGACGGGTATTACTTGGGATTGAATAGAAATTGTATACTTAATTACCTGTAAGATTTTTTAATAGGTTTTTCTTAAGGTCATAAACTGAATTCCCTTGTAAAAATGAACGAGCCTATTATTTTTTAAAAGGGCGAGAACGCATTTAAAGCTTTTGAGTAGTCGATGTCCATCAGGTCATCCACCTGTCTTCTAAACTCTGCCCGACCGAATCAATTATTTTAAATCTGTTTATCCGGGATTCGAACCCCCGATGCTCAATACGCGGTCGATTAAAGTGTAGTATCTAAACGTCATAATGTGTAGGTTAATTTTAAATATATTTTAATAACATTATTTATTTTTATTAACGTGAAGCTGTAGAAAATATGCCATCAAAAACATAAATTGTAAAAAAGGCCAAGTCTTGCAACTCAGTTCTTCTATCGTAAAAAGTTGTGAGATCCATATAGGTAATACCAAGTCGGTCAATTTATTCAGTCTCTACTGAAGGATCCTTCTGTCTTAAGTAATTACATAATAAGCTAACCTAACAACATCTTATAGTGATCATATTATCAATATCAATTTTAAAAATCTTTGATGTTTAAAATAAATAGATTGACTCGGCTATCGCATGAAATCACAATGTATCTTTTTTATTTTATTAAAAACATAATGTATCTCACAAGTAATACATATTATATTAAATTAGATTGTTTAGTGCGATTGCCAAGTCAATCTTTTTATTTTAAACATCAAAGATTTTTAATATTGGCATTGATATGATCACTATAAGATATTGTTAGGTTAGCTTATTATGTAATTACTTAAGACAGAAGGATCCTTCAGTAGAGACTGAATAAATTGACCGACTTGGTATTACCTATATGGATCTCACAACTTTTTACGATAGAAGAACTGAGTTGCAAGACTTGGCCTTTTTTACAATTTATGTTTTTGATGGCATCTCATTTCTTTTTGTAGATAGTCCTTTTCTTAGTTTATATGGATAAGAATTAATACAAAGCTATGGATAACAGTCTGATTTTGATCGGCATTTTTATCAACTTTTTAATGTAAAAAAGTAGTTATAGTGACATAACTACAATAGTTGGACATATGGTCTCGTTAAGTTTTTTGTAGATTTTGATATGTTCTATAATATTGTAGGCGTTTTTTTTGTTCTATCATCAATACATTCCGCAGCACATGCGATGAAAGACATTTTATGGCTAATTTTTTTACACCTTGGGTTGTTTTTAGTAGGGATTTCTAAGGATCTCTATTTTTTTCTAGTAATAATAATGTATACTCAGTGATAATGTAGCTTTCTAACGGTAAAAGAATTTTTAAAATCGGTCCAGTAGTTTTTAAGTTATTCATTACATACAAAAATACAAAAAAAAATTGTATATCTAGAAAACTGGACCGAAATTTCAAAATATTGTAGTTTTTCCTTGATTTATAGACTAAACACTAATTGTATTCTAAATTTCAAGTTTCTATGTCTGCTAGAAGTGCCTTAGAGTTTTGATGATCGGTCAGTCAGTGAGTGAGTGACAAATTATCAAATTTTGACTAGTTATAATTCTTAAACTACTGGTTCAAACAGAATGATATTTGAAATATACCGAGATTATACAATGCCTGCTTAGTGACTGAAAATTCAGGATTCTAGTTTTATCCACAACGAAGTTATAGGGGGTCGAAAATGGCCCGAACTACTTCGAGAAAAGTATAGTACGGCCGTGCCGCTTTTTGCTCGACTTGGCGGGGGCACTACCGTGCCCCCAGATTTTGTGGATGAGCATGAAACTGTAGTTATTGAGGGTAATTTAAAGGTAGCTTTGAGCAATTATGAGTGATATCGAAGTTACATTTTGGATAAGTAATATTGGTGGCTTTCTCTTATCAGTTAGGTAAGTAATATAAGAAATAATTAAATTAATCTAAATAAAAAATTAGATGCAAAATATTTGACCTTTGTAATAATATTGTCAAGATTTTCTCATATATAAATCGCAATATTGTTCTTTATTATCACGTTAAGAACAACACAACAACAACTTGATCAACAAAAAAATACATATGTATGTATTTTTCTCTGATTTAGCACTGGTCAATGTGTTCAAGGTCATTGGCGAAGAAACTAGCTTTGTACGATTAAAAAATATAAACTTACCTAAATTATCCGCACGGTGCAAAGGTATAATCGCCACCCATAGTACCAGGAGGAGACCAGCTTTTATTGCCATATTTATTTATCACTAGAGTACATCAAACATTTCTTAATAAATTAACTTAATTACACTTATTTTTTACTTAACAACATTTAAATGTTCACAACCGGACACGATTAGTCACATCCACATACCTGGAACAAAGAAATTGGCATATTAGTTTCATTTTCCGCACAATAATAATAAATTTTTTTTCGCGCCAAAACTCCAACATTCTTTTTTTTTGCCCATAGGGTAGGCTAAAGTCTTTCGAACATACCGCCTTGTCTTATGTTATTTCTCCAACATTAATTTTTAATTCAGCAAACAGCAATAAGATTAAATAATTACTTTATATATACCAAAGCGTCAAATATCGAATACTTTAGCCTACCTCAGGCGAATTTAAAAAAATTTTAGTTCTTTTGACAGCTATAGACCACAGATTATAATAAAATAGTTGAATATTTTCTTAATAATTACTATAGGTTCAATAATTGTTATATAATCTGCCTTTAATGGCTTTCGTGTATAATAAAATAAAAATAATTACTATTAGAAATTAATTGCGGTGACTCAGGCAACACTGAAAATAGGTTGTGAAGGAAGGCGACATGGCTTTTTTAACATTAAATATAATATGTATGTACATTACCATTTGTTACTTGTATTTGCAAAACATGAATATATCATTCATACATTCATACAAAACACAAAATACTTGAATCTTATTATTAATAATATAGCATATTAAACTCCATTATATCTTTTCAATTAAATAAACTGACTAAAATACAGCTTCGAAACACATTAATTGCTCAACTACTTGATCTAGCTTACCGCTATTTGAGTGGTTAATGAAAAGAATCGTCGAGGAAAAATACAAACCACATTTTGTACGATATCCCTTGTTCCTTTAAATCGACAAAACAAAATACGAGTGCTGAATCTTTCAATTTCCACCACGCCTTGCCGTTTTATTTAGGTTTGTAGGTTGGAGCTTTGTCTTTATTGAATGTTTCTCAACTCTTGAATATAATAAGAGGAATCCATTCAGTTTTCAGAAGAACGTATTTACTGCCAAAATATAAATGTTAGTTTAACCTTTGTAAATTTTCACTTTAGCTTTTATGATTATTTGATGAGTAGATTTGTTTTTGGTTACCTATTTTATTTCAATTCTTTAAAGTATACTGTTACTAAGATGTACATTTATGTTCATGTACAATTGAAAGACTTTATCAGGATAACGACGCATGTAATTTGCTATAATAATGTATTTTTTTTTAATACTGTACTGTCGAACTGGATATTAATATGTAATGATCCCACCAAAACATAAATGTGAAAATATTGTGATATGGTGTGATTGTCGACTTCACCGACAAAAGATCTAAATGGGTGCCAAGTTCAATCCTGAAATTAATTCATAAGAACATAGAATCTACTGAACCTCAACAATGACTTGGCTAGTTTTCATATGTGTATATGTATATGAAATAGTTTTTGAATTATGAAGGTATCAAAAGTGGCTCCAAATGGCTCCTATATTATACACACGGCGCAGCATGCCAGTTCTTTTTTTAAACCTCGTGTCTAGATATTATGTGTAAATTAGTATTGATAATAAATAAAAAATAATGGCCTTATTCAGAAACGTATTATAAGCTTGATATAGTTAAAATATGTGTTGTCTCACTATCGAATATAAAAAGACTACAGAACGAAAGAAACAAAACATATTTTAACTATATCCAGCTTATAATACGTATATGATTAAGACCGTTAATATTTATGTAAAACAGTAGTATAGAATGTATAGAAGTTAAAATATACCTCTGTTAATACATATTATAACGATAACTGCCATTTAATGTCATTGTCCTTAAACATTCAACTGACCTATATTAGAAACTGCCGTAAAGGTATCTTTGGTAGGCTGTTTGGTAATTTCTCGATAATTTTCTCTCAAATTACCGAAACACAAGCGCACTGATAACACAATAAACTTTATAAATGACACAGATAACGCAATCATTCAAAACTGATATAATTAAAGCAGTGGACCCAAGAATTAATAGCCCAAAAGGTTTAGCCTTAGTGTAGGGCAATTACGTATTCAATTAGATTGAAATTTTATGCTTTCAAAGGTAAAATGTGTGAACGGAATTCAAAATGAACTCGAATTCCACATGGATTCGTAGAGAGATATTCTATTGTACTCCATTCTTACAGACTTAATTTACCGATATCTATACTAATATTATACAGAGGTAAAGTTTGTGAGTTTGTACGGGGTAATATCTGGATCTACTCAACCGATTTTAAAAGTTCTTTCACCTAAATAAAGCTACATTATCAGCGAGCGAGTAACATTGATTTTTATTTATAGTAGTACCTCTACATTGCATCCGTGCGAAGCCGGGGCGTGTTGCTAGTTCAGTATAAAACAGTATTTAAGTGATTTCATAGTATGTGAAATCTTTAATATATCGATGTTATAGTGTTAAAACCCAATAATTATGTAATTTTAAATTGTAAGTTATATTCAATTTTAAAAATTTAGGGACAAAATTACGTAAGATATAAAAATAATATCGCCGTTATAAATATTTGTGATGTGATTAACAGACGAGTATTAGGCTAACTTGATGGTTGGTCAATGAATATCTATAGCACGCACTATCGATCTAATTTTTGCTTCGAGCATTCGGTGTAGGATTCGATTACAAGTATTGCTATTTGTTCTTTTATATATACATATAATGTAATAACTAACTGCCCGACTCGGCTTCGCACGGTCATACTTATGATGAAAATGAGATCAAATCAATTTCTTGTCAAAAATCTATTTTCATACCAAATATACATAAAAACATCATAATAATCGATTGGGCCGTTTCGGAGGAGTCGAACCACAAACACCGTAACACGATATAGTATATAATCGTCTTTTCTAGTGTTACGCAAGTTGCTCCGGTGATTTTATTTGGAGTTTCTAATTAAACAAATATTTATGTAATTTTTTTTTATATTCTGTAACGCTTTAATACCTGAACGTATTTGGGTGAAGATTTGTACATACATATATAAAGGTACCATCGACACAATCCACAGCGTAGGTGTCCATGAATATAATATTTTAGAATATCCATCCCTAAGGGTAAATAGAGGTGAAAGTTTGTATGAGTCTCCGAGTACGAAAGGCTTTTAATCTATTAATTTATTCCGCTAGGTTTGTAATATTAAATTTACAAACTTTTAAAATTATTCCGATACCGATAGACGAGCATTAGGTTCTCAAGATGGAAGGTGATACCTCAGCCACAGAACATCAGTTAATGATGCGCTGTCGACCTACTTTTTACTTCGACTACCGATAGACTGAAACCGAAACGCACAATGTGCACTTCACGGTTTTTCCATCTATGAACGGTGATTCGTTACCCGATCGGAATTTCGATATTCCTCCCACCCGATTAATGTCTGAAGTAACCAGACGTGGAAAAACATGCTTACAGAAAATTATAAACATCTACTGGTGGGATTCGAACCCACGACCCATCGATGCGTACGGCAGGTGTTCTACAGAACGCGCCAACGAGCCCGTCAAATTTCTTGGAAGAACACAATAAAAAGCAAAGAGAATGAAAAATAGCAACAACAAAATCACTGTTTCGTCCGCATTATTTTGTTTTATAGAACAAGATATCTAATTACTCCTCCGAGGAAGCGCCCTCTAATTTCTTTGGTCCTTAATGAAAATGTGTTTTTTGAAGTTCTAAAGAAAAAAGTGTAATCGAGGCGTTCCGTTTGGTTTCTGAGCTGCGTCTGTAATAGCCGTGTTCTTAATTTACATTTAATGGAGTTTAATGAGGGGCATCTTAAAATATTACTTTCTGAAAATACTTTCTTAAAATCCCTGAAAATAATATCTAATTAACGCTTCAACTTATATATTTTTTTTAGTGTCAGATATCGACAGATGAGCATGAGGTTCACTTGATGGTAGGTGATACCTCAGCCACAGAACATCAGTCAATGATGCGCTGTCGACCTAATAAATTATTATATAGTAAAAATTAAAATATGTTCTCCGTATTGGTAGTGGCGTTATTCTTTTTATGGTTATGTACTCTATACTAAAAAGGAATCCTTATCGGATCGCTTGTCCGTTTGTCTGTTTGTCCCTCTGTCAAGGCCCTTTTTCTCAGAAACGCGTGGAGGTAGCAAGTTGGAATATCAAATACTCAGGTCTGCAATCCCTTGCAGCAGTGAAAAAAATCTAACTCGACACAATCAAAAGATACGGCCTTTTATGCGCCTATTTTGACACTCGAAAAGGAATCAAGAAAGAAGACCTAGACTCATGAAATTTAATATACTTACATATGTATAAATATATAGTATTACTAGCTGACAAAAGCTGTTTTGCCATGTAAATATTTTCTAAAAGCAGGGTATTTGTAATAGAAGAGTGAAAATATAGGGTTGTATGTTTTTGTGGATAGCCTACTGGGTATATCAAATCAAAAACTAATCCACATATTATAACAACTGTATTTACGATTTTACAATATTATTTGATATAAAAATTAATTATTAAATACGAATTTACGAGCACATTAAACAGAGTACAGAGCAAAAGATATGACATGCATTCGCCGTGAGATCTAGCCGCGCAGTGTCCCCGCCGCGGCGACCAAGTATTTTAGAAAGTTGTTTTAGCGGCGGCGGGGCGCGGGGTGAAGAGGCGGTGGTACAGCGCACCACTCGCGCGCTGAATTTGCTGCGTCATTTTCAATATTATTTTGTTTTGCGAAGATTCTTCTGACGCCACACTACTCCCCCACCGAGACCGGAGCCAGCTACGGTCGATAGTAGTCAGGAAAACGAACCACACGACCACTTCTTGTCTTGATTGGCTCCGCTGCTGACGACTTGCTGTTATTAATTTGAACTTCATTCTGTAAATTATTAAGCAAATAAGCAGGTTTTAAGCGATCGATTGTGACATAGGTATGTCTACCACACAAGTCGATCTTGAAGGTTTTCTTCCCTCGTTCCAGTACTTTATGCGGACCGGAGTAAGGCGATTCTAGCGATCTTTTAATAGGCCCTTTGCGAAGAAAAACATGCTCAGCTGTGTCTAAGCCCTTAGGAACATAGAAAGTTTTATTGGAATGCCAATGCGCCGGCTCTGGTGCAAGGTTTTTAATGTAGCTACGTAAGCGTGAAACAAAGTCAGTGAAGTCTGTGATAGTAGTAGCTTTAGAAGAGAAAAACTCGCCAGGAAGTCGTAATTGTTCTCCGTAAACCAGCTCAGCTGCAGAGGATTTAATATCATCTTTCCACACACTGCGTATACCAAGTAAAACAAGTGGAAGTACCTCTGACCATTGATTATTTTTGTGACACATGATAGCTGCCTTCAACTGACGATGAAAACGTTCCACCATACCGTTACTTGCTGGATGGTAGGCTGTAGTTGGGCGATGCACTGCGCCTAGCAGAGCAGCGATGTTGTGAAACAGGTGGGACTCAAACTGCCTGCCTCTGTCTGTCGTAATCTTCTCAGGGCAGCCAAAGCGTGCAACCCAGCCGGAGATGAAAGCTCGGGCACACGTTTCTGCCGAGATGTCTGGTAAAGGAATTGCCTCAGGCCAACGTGTAAAGCGATCGATGATCGTGAGACAATATCTGAAACCAGAAGAATAAGGTAACGGGCCCACGATGTCCATGTGGACGTGGGAAAAACGTTGAGTTGGGCTTGAAAAAGGAGTTAAAGGAGAGGAAGTATGGCGGAAGACTTTATTACGTTGGCATTCTGTGCATGAATTTGCCATGCGGCGACAATCTCTTTTCATTCCAGGCCAAACAAATCTTTGGGAAATCAATTTAATGCTTGCCCTGGCTCCAGGATGACTAAATCCATGAAAATAATTAAAAACTTGCTCTCGTAAATTCTTAGTTATAAAAGGTCTCGAGTTTGCCATTGATACGTCACAATAAATGTAACTTGAAGAATTTGGTAAATTTACTTTTTCTAATTTAAGTGAAGTTTCTTTCTTTAAAAGTTCTTGCAGTTCAGTATCTGTAACCTGAGTTCGTGCAAGCTCTTCAAAATTAATTACATCTGCGATCTCATTTATTCTAGACAGTGCGTCGGCTACCACATTATCTGTACCGGCCACGTACCTGATATCAGTAGTGAATTGAGATATAAAATCTAAATAGCGAAACTGACGAGGTGAGCATTTATCTCGATTTGAATTAAAAACATATGTAAGTGGTTTATGATCTGTATAAACGGCAAAAACTCTTGCTTCTAGCATATGACGAAAATATCGAATAGCATCATAAATAGCTAAAAGCTCTCGATCATATGGGCTATACTTAACTTGACATGGCTTAAGTTTACGTGAGAAGAAAGCTAAAGGTTGCCAGGTGTCATTCACACGTTGTTGTAAAACAGCCCCAATCGCATTGTCTGATGCATCCGTATGAATTGCGATATCACAATCAGTTCTAGGATGTGCTAGCGTGGTCGCTTTAGAAAGAGCCAACCTACATGCGTTAAAAGATTCCATTTCAACTGGGCTCATCTCAATAGCTTGTTTGCTTTTCTTTTTGGGTCCGGCAAGAGCTAAACTGAGTGGAGCTTGGATAGATGATGCGCCTGGGATAAAACGTCTATAAAAGTTAAACATACCCAGAAATCGACGTAGTTCTTGAATATTCTTCGGAACTGGAAAGTCCATCACTGCCTGTACTTTCTCTTGCACCGGACATATTCCAGTTGATGAAACCTTATGACCCAAAAAAGTTATATTTGATACACCAAACTCACACTTAGCGGAATTTATTAAGATGCCATAATCTGATAGTCTCTGGAACAATTGATGCAGGTGATCCAGGTGCTCATCATAGTTCTGAGAAAATACTAAAATGTCATCTAAGTATCCATAGCAAAAATGAAATCCTTTGAGCATTTCGTCAATAAAACGCTGAAATGTTTGCGCTGCATTTCGAAGACCAAATGTCATATATGAAAATTCAAATAATCCAAACGGTGTAGTAATAGCAGTCTTCGGTATATCGTCTTTAAAAACCGGTATCTGATTGTACGCTCTTACTAAATCGATTTTTGAAAATATAGTGCTACCTGCTATCAAATGAGTAAAATCTTGGATATGCCTGATTGGATAGCAGTCGGGCAATGTTCTCGCGTTCAAAGCTCTGTAGTCACCACAAGGTCTCCAGCTGTTATCCTTCTTGGGAGCTAAATGAAGAGGAGAAGACCATGGACTATCTGACCTGCGTGCTATTCCAGCTTGTAGCATATCTTCAAACTCCTTCTGTGCAACCTTCAATCGATCAGGAGGAAGTCTACGAGGTCGAGATGAAACTGGCGGACCTGGTGTTGTCCGAATATGATGCACGGTATTATGCTTTGGCTCCTTATAAGTACCTGCTGGGCGCGTTATATCTGGATACCGACGTAAGATTTGATGGTAAATAGAATCTCCAGAAATTACCTTGATAGAAGTCACGTCACTTTCAGATGCCTTTTCAATTGATGTTGAAACTGCGAGTGATGTCAATCCGTCAATAAGGCGTTGCTGACGACAATCTACTAACAGATTATAAAAAGAAAGAAAATCAACACCAATTATCGGTTTAGAAATGTCGGCAACTACAAATCTCCATTTAAAATCACGTCGCAATCCTAAATTAATATGAATCTGAACCCAACCATAAGTAGTGATTATTGAGCCATTAGCTGCAAACAGCTGGTAGTCAGTCTTCGTTCGATGCTCTCTCAATGCTCTGCGTGGATAAACACATAAATCAGAACCTGTATCAATAAGAAATTTCATTTTAGTTATTTTATCCACAATAAAAATGCGGCCTGGTGAAATTTGGCAGTCGGTTGCCGCTAATTCCGGCTGCTCATGCCGTTTTCCGACTGTGAATTATAATTGCATGGCTTAATGCATTTATGTGCTCGATTTCTAAATCTCTGATGATACCAACAAAAATCTAAATTTCTAGACCTCGATCTCGATCTAGATCTGTGACGGTGATTATTGTCACGTGATGGGGTACGTGGCCGTGGTTTATGCAATTTACTTTTCAATGAAGCTACTTCTTTCGTTAAACTTTCTAATTGTTTACTCAATTCTGAAATTTCATTATTTTTAATATTATTATTTAAAGTGCAAACTTGTTGGGAGGGTTGTACAATATCGTGAACAGAATCTGCCAAATCAGCAATTGCTTCTAAACTGAGACTTTTTTGAGAAGCTATTATTGTTTGAATATTTAATGGTAACCGACCTGTCCATAATGTCCGTAGAAATTCCTCTGGAACTGCTGGACCTGCCAAGTTCTGTAAATGTCTCAAAAATTGAGACGGCTTCCTATCTCCCAATTCCTCTTGAGCTAAAAGCTGCTGGATACGCTTTTCTTGAGAAGCTGTAAGCCTTTTTATTAACTCGGTCTTCAATTTGAGGTACTTGTTTTCCGAGGGAGGACTTTTAATAATATCTTTTACCTCCTGCGCAAATCGTTGTTCCAGTTGAGAGGATATGTGGTAAAACTTCGTCGTATCCGATGTTATTCCGGCTAAATAAAATTGTCCCTCAATCTGAGCAAACCATAATGCGGGATCATCTGGCCAAAACGGAGGTAGCCGCACTCCAACTTTGCTAACCTCATTGTCTGTAGAAGCTTCTTGCGCCATCTTGTTCTCGAATGTTCTCGAACGTCGGGGGTCACCAATTATGTGGATAGCCTACTGGGTATATCAAATCAAAAACTAATCCACATATTATAACAACTGTATTTACGATTTTACAATATTATTTGATATAAAAATTAATTATTAAATACGAATTTACGAGCACATTAAACAGAGTACAGAGCAAAAGATATGACATGCATTCGCCGTGAGATCTAGCCGCGCAGTGTCCCCGCCGCGGCGACCAAGTATTTTAGAAAGTTGTTTTAGCGGCGGCGGGGCGCGGGGTGAAGAGGCGGTGGTACAGCGCACCACTCGCGCGCTGAATTTGCTGCGTCATTTTCAATATTATTTTGTTTTGCGAAGATTCTTCTGACGCCACATTTTTTTAATGCCACATTATAAAAAAAAAATAAAAAATTATGGGTGAACAACCCTTATCACTTAGGGGTATGAAAAATAGATAGTAGCTGATTCTCAGACCTAATGAATACGCATATAAAATTTGGAAAAAATCGGTAAAGCCGTTTCGGATGAGTACGGTAACTAACATTTTGACATGGAAATTTTATATATTAGAAGATACTCGTATATCTATTGCTTCTGTCAAAACAAAGATTTCATTTATCCATTAAATATTACATCCAACCTCAATATTAAGTAGTTTCATCCCACACCTAGACATTATTGGTTTAAAATCAGTGTTAGTTATTCTATAGAGCAAATTAATTTCATGAATAATTAATGAATTGCGTGTAGAAGGCGATAATATTGCGGCATTTTGATTAAAAACATGAAAACATTTTCATTTGTAGAAAATAAAGTAATGAAAATATTTCTGCTCTTAAATTTAGTGACATAGCATTATTGACCGACGTTTTCACGTAATAACAATGGCCGTTTTTATCGTTTACTACTATTTTTAAATGTATGTATCACAATAATGAACATATTTGTAAAAAAATATATGTTCATTATTGTGCTAAGATCACAGATTTGTGGCCTGATGGTCTAGTTATTTTTTATTTTTTCGGGCAATCGAATAACGGGCAAACGGACAGGTGGCTCACGTGATGATAAGTGATCACTGCCGCCCATAAACATCCGCAACACCATAGGGATTGCAGGTGTGTTGCCGACCTTTAGGAAATGTGTAGGCTCATTTTTTGAAGGTTCCCAAGTCATATCGGTTCGGAAAAACCACCGGCGAAAGCTGATTCCATAGAGTGGTTGTTTGAGGAAGGAAGTGTCTCAGGAATCGCGCAGTTGTGGCCTTCCAGACATCGCGATGTACGCGTGGAATTTTTGACGCGATGTCCGATGGCGAAATTCAGCGGCCGGGATTCCCCGTGATAAATACGATAGAAGATGCAGAGCGAGCCAACTTACCTACTTATTACTTATTTAGACGTAAAAAATTTGGTTGGAGCTACGAATATGGGGCGCATGGCGGGTTAGTTCGTGAAACGAACTTTGTGCCTCTCTAGAAAACGTATTTCTCACTCTTATTGCCTATTATAGACATAAATCTATCACGCTGATTTTAGCTTGGCCTTTTTTCAGAATTGAAAGTGTCATGTATTTTTATAATAAATTCTCTCAGTTCACTGAGCTGTTAAGATGTTTATTGAAATTTTTACAGTGCCAGTGCCAGTTGGTAGGTGTAGTAAAAGTGAGCGCATCAAAACATTTATAGTGACAACGTAATTCTAATCGATCTCTAAGCCGTGCTTCTAGGAAAAAGAGTTCAACTTCAAGGTCATATAACCGAGTTGCTAAACAAAAATAGCGAGTTGGACTCGCGCACCAAGGGATCCGTAAACAATTTTAGTTAAGTAAAAATTTTCCTAAAAAACTACGAATTTTCAATTTTCGGTTTTCGGATTTTTTCCTTTAAATTTTATGATTCTAGGTCAAAGGGAACTACCCTATAAGTTTTGATTCCTTTGCGAGTGTCAAAATTTGCGGCATAAACGGAGCATTTAAGGCCCATATATTTCGATTGCGTCGACTTAGAAGTTTGTTTTTTCACTATTACAAAGGATTGCAGACCTGAGTATTTAATATTCATTTCAACTTGATACATTGCGTTCCTGAAAAGGCTCTTGGCAGACAGACAGATGGCCAACAAATTGTACCCATAAGGGTTCTCTTTTCGGTACGAAGTACGGAACCCTAAAAATGGCACATTGCTTCTCTGACCCTTATTTAAAGTTAATTGAGACAACACGATAATCTACACCAACTCATATCGATCCCAAATGATCCTACTGAAGAATTTCAAGACGTATCCCATCGAAAAATAATTATTTATGAACAGACCATTAGGTAGCTACAGAATTCGAACAACAGAAAAGAAAGAATTAATATATAATAACCGAAGAGAAAAGTGACTGATCACTGTATTACAAGGATATATTCGTTGTGAATTATACAGGTTGTTTAATATTGTAAGGCATCTGATTTTTCCTGATAAAAATGTTTATTAGTATATTGTATAGTTGTATACACATAATATGTATGTATGTGTACATATTACATATTACACTACACATATTACAATTCCAAAAATAAGAATATTAAAGTTGTACAGAATATTAATATAAGACCTCGCGCTTTTCATTTGTGTCGAAAAAACTAATATTTTGACGGGCTCGTTGGCGCGTTCGCTAGAACAGCTGCCGTGCGCATCGATGGGTCGTGGTTTCGAATCCCACCGGGAACACATGTTTATAGTTTTCTGTAAGCATGTTTTCCCCACGTCTGGTAACTTCGGGCATTGATCGAATTTCCGAATACTTGAAGTAAAAAGTAGGTCGACAGCGCATCATTGACTGATATTCTGTGGCTGATGTATCACCTACCATCAAGTAAGCCTCATTCTCATCAGTCGATATCTAACATAAAAATATAAATAAAAAAAAGGCATCCATTTCGCCTTTTTAAGCCTATTATACCTATTTTTTTTCATATTTGACTAGAACCAACAGAAAGCTATATTATCAGCGAGTAACATGGACTATTTTTTTGTAACAATGCCTTTATTGCATTTGTGCGAAGTCGAGGCGTAGAACGAGTCTATCATAAAAAAACTACTCTATAAAACTGTATTCTACTACTAAAATTTCCAACACCGCCTCTATATATTTGGACAAAGTATAGGGGTGGCGGACTAGGGAATGATTAATCACTGTTCACCGCCAACAAGCGGAGCATATTATGTAAATGTAGTATTACCATATTACCAAAATTACGAGCAGAGACCCTTGTACATAAATGATAAAGTGTACTGAAACTAATGCCAAAACACTTTACGAGACTTTGAACAGAATTACTGAAAAATCTTAAATCTCTAATAATCCCTACTTATACATTTATATTATAAATGTGAATGTAAGTTTGTTTGATACGCTTTCACGGCAAAACTACTCAACCGTTTATCATCAAACTTTGTACACATATTCTTAGAGGTATTAGAAAGAACATAGGATGATAGGATACTTTTTTATTAAAAAAGAAATATTTTTTACGGAGGGTACAACAATTCACCCATGCGAAGCCGGGGTGGATAGCTAGTAAATATATAAAGTTCTCGTGTAGTGTTTGTAACAAAACTTCTCCAAAACGGCTTGACTGATTCTTATGAAATTTTGTGTATTCAGTTGGTCTGAGAATAGGACGTAAACTATTTACTATTTATCCTAAGTGATAAGCTTTGGCATCAAAAAATACTTTTGACCCCAAATTTTCACCATCCAACCCCCACCATAACATTTTAATCGCGTTTTTTGTATAAAAAAATGTATATCCAAATAATATTGACACCACATCAATATCTACATTACATGCGTGCAAAGCCTTAGTATTTTATATAAGAAAATAATGAATCATTCTTTGAAGAGCTCTTATTAAACATACAACGACGTTAATCTAGCAAGAAATACATATTCATTCAATACTAAATTAAAACTAAAGTTTACTTAAAAACGACAAAAATATAATATAATAGTATTTCAAATGTACAATTTTTATTATGTTGTCAATGTTGTGTTTATTACAAATACTGGCAACATTATGATGTTGTATGGCTTAACTAAGGGGATAACCGGAATATGAGAGTTTAGATTTCCACCCAGAACCCAAACTGACTTTTGGAACACCAAATGACGCAAACATTATATAACTAAAAAGTAAAAATAAAGTATGAAAGAAAAATAGTTTTATATACCTATCTGCCAGAACTAGATAATCGTAAATCATAGTAAAATAGCTGTTAAAGTACCTATAATAAAAAAATAGCAAGATATTCAATAGTATAATAAGCGTTATCCAAATATTATATCAATTACGTAAACGTATATAATATTCTATTATGGCACAATTTTTAAAAAGTCTAAAGATTTCAAACCGAATTTTTAAACTATCACCGTGTCATCGGTGTACACCTACGGATCATAAATATTTTTTAATCTGTAGTGAATAAAATAATACATTAAAAAAATAATAGATATAAAATGAAAAATCGCATATCCATGTAGAATGCGTAGTGACGTTGTAAAGTTAATTCATTTTTAAAAAAAATGAGCCATCTCTGGAAATATGTCCGAGTTATGGTTTAAGGCTAAGGCTCTAGGCTAACAAAGGTACAAAGAAAAATGTATGTACGTTATGTAATCTGCTTTGTAGTCATATAATAATATCTATCTTTGCATAATAGATAATAACAATCTCTGGCAGTAATGCATAGTCATCAATGCTCTGAATGCCTTGTTCTATATTATCATACGTAATTCGTAATTACTACTCGTGTTTTGCAAGCCATCAATATATTAATATATTCTATTATGCAAACATTATATACCATATTAATATCATCTATATTAAAGTCATATTCTACTGTTTCTTTTCCGAATAAATAACTTGATAAATAGTAAACTAGTGGTTTTAAATTATGAATTTCTTAATTATCTTTTTAATTTTACGATATTAAAAAATATACAAGATAAGAAAAAAATATCGGTGACTCGATGAATGTTTCTGGCATTTCATTAAAATTACGAATATTATAATGTATAATATATAATTAAACCTTTAATTATTTCTTAATCATTTTTTTATTAATAGAAAATTATATTTATAGAAAAATGCATAGGTATATTTTACCTTATAAATACAAAAGATGTATTTAAATTTTCAAAATCTACTTGAAAATAAACGTATAGTTTATAATTGTGTAGATTTATTCTTAACTTATTGAATCATCAATCATACGTAGTGAATAATCCAAAATGCTTATACAGATCTCATATCAATAAAAAATTTAAAACAAAGGTCTTATATGTTTTAGAAATATTATAATACCTCATGATCCGATATAGTATTTACTACTACTACAGTTTTCGTAGATACTCTACATATGGAGGTCTTAACCTCGTAGCTCGTAGCACGGACCTTTGAAAATTTTCTGAATGCCTTTGGCTTGTAGGCACTATCTTACCAGTGTATATACTTCATTGAACTGGAGTATCTTATAAAATTATATTCGAGCCTATTCGTTATATCCTTATTGTCCTACAAAATTATTTTAAATAAGAAATACATATTTCATTAAAACACATCAAATCTTTTAAAATTATTTTTCTAAATTAAAAAATACTCACACTTTAAATTAGTTAATCCAAGACATCAATATATAAGAGAAAAATCCACAGATAAGTCAAAAATCTCGTTTACACTAGCACTGCACTTCGCGAATTATAAGTTCATTCACAGTCACGTATTGGAGCGCATTGTCACGTGAGCGTCACTGACGACAGTTCGCGGGCGACTGCCTGCTTCATTCAGTTATTTCAGAGCTTTGAGAGAATAGATTTGAGAGACGTCTCGCGCGAACTGCGCAGCCATCGTGTATAAGTTTATACGCTAGCTGCTCCCATGGTTTCCTTCCTGGAACTTGAATAGCTAACACGACTGCGATCGTTCGAGATTTGAATTTTAGTTCTATTTATGAAGTATTTTTTTTTTGGTTTGTTCGCGGAGTGGAGTGTAGTGTCAAATCAAAGTGAAGTGAATTCCAGAATTCTCTGTTCCTAATTCCTATGGATCATCATACTGTGCAACACTTGTCTATAAAGAATATTAATAATTTAAAATAATGATATTCTCCATTCATTTGACGGGCTCGTAGGCGCATTTGGTACAGCACCCTCCGTGTGCACAGATGGGTCGTGGGTTCGAATCCCACCGGGATGATATGTTTATAATTTTCTGTAAGCATGTTTCTAACCCACGTTAGCTTATAACTTATAATGAGGTATTTAGCTTTATATTATTCCGAATGCTCGAAGTAAAAAGTAGGTCGACAGCGCATCATTGACTGATGTTCTGTAGCTGAGGTACCTACCATCAAGTGAACCTCATGATGTTCAGTCGATAGATAGCATAAAAATATGAATTGGAAGCTGTTTGAGACTAATATTTTGAGCTAAATAGTTCTTCGTTTTATCAAACTAAATACAAAATTGAAATAAAAATACGTTTAATTTTAACATTGGCTTTAAAATTAAACTTATTAGTTTCAAAAACTTAACAAGTTAGTTAATGGGTCTCTCCAAAATTTAACATATTTCTGATTAACACCTTCAACTAAACTAAATGGAAATTATATATTTGTGATCTACATGACCCATGATGAGAACATTGCATTTCGATGGGTAACGGGTTCGAATCACATCGTGTAGACATGTGTAAAATTTTCTGAGAACACATAAAAATTGAAAGAAGAGCGGAACGAACCACCGTGATAGTAATAACGCATACGGACAAACCAGCGTTTCGGTTCCAGTCTATGAATTTCCGAATACTCGAAGTAAAAATTAGGTCGATAGCGCACCATTGACTGATGTTCTGTGATGTCATACCTAGAGTGAAACTAATAGTCATCCGTCGATATCTAATATTTTAAAAAATCAGTACAGGTACAGTCTGCCCGTGACCACGGTTGTTGAAAAGCATCCGAAACGTCGGGATAAATAATAAATCAATATTTAATCCGGTATAAAGTGTTTTATTTAAATGTGTGATACTCGCGTTAATAAAAGACAAAAAATCAGTTGTTACGCCATGTCAAAATTACTGCCAGTGCTTGGGTTTTTAAATGACTGATAGACGGAGACCTTTCCATCTTTGCACGTTGGTCTCCCGGACGATCTACTTATATTTTTTCATAATGTCTGTTTTGTATCATCTTAAGTGTTTGTGTTTTAAGCTCACTACAAGTATCAAAAAGCTTAAAATCCGACCGTGGTTTATATGTCAAGTTTCAATAATCCTGACATTATAAAAGACTCCCACAAATACGGGATATTGGCAGAATCTGACAGGCTCGTTGGCGCGTTCGGTAGTACACTTGCCGTGCGCATCGATGGGTCGTGGGTTCGAATCCCACCAGGAGCACATGCTTATAATTTTCTGTAAGCATGTTTTCCCCACGTCTGGTAACTTCGGGCATTGATCGGGTGGGAGGAATATCTAAATTCCGACCGGGTAACGAACTACCGTTCATAGATGGAAAACCGTGAAGTGCATATTGCGCGTTTCGGTTTCAGTCTATGGATTTCCGAATGCTCGAAGTAAAAATTAGGTCGACAGCGCATCATTGACTGATGTTCTGTGGCTGAGGTTTCACCTACCATCAAGTGAACCTCATGCTCGTCTGTCGATATCTGATATAAAAAATAAAAAAACCGTCTATGATGGATGTTGCCATTAATTAAAAGAAGTAGAAATCAATCTATATCTATACTAATAATATAAAAAGGTTAGATTTGTTTGTTTGTTACGATTTAACTCAAAAACTACTCGACCGATTTTAAAAATTATTTCACCAATAGAAAGCTATGATATCAGTGAGTAACATAGGCTATATGTAAATATAGCCTATGTTACTCATATAGTTCACATACATTGCACCCGTGCAAAGCCAGGGCAGACCACTAGTATGAAATATAAACAATACTAAAAGACTAATATGATTATCCAATATTGCATCAAAGTCATTTTACGATAGTAATTAGTTCTCTGCTGAAGCTAAAATCGTTCAACTGTATTCAAATGTGATTAATTAAATTAATCTATTGGGAAATCAGTGTACGTATCTATACTCCTAATTAACCATATTACTTAACTAGTAATGCGGCTTGATGTTACTCGAGTTCAAATCAAACTTTTCCAGGAGTAAAGAAATTATCTATACTAATACTATTTAAACAGGTAAAGTTTGTGAGGTTGTAAGGGGTAATCTACTGGACCGACTTTAAAACTGACGCCCATGAACATCCGCAACAACAGAAGTGTTGAGGATGCATTGCCGGCCTTTGTGGTAAGAAAAGTCTAGTCGTTCCCAAGTCGTATATGTTTAGGAAAAACAGCCGGCGATAATTATCTCAGCTATAAAATAAATAAATGGAATACTAGTATATTATATTACCAAAAATATATTTGGTAGTAAACTATAATGCTATTCCACGCAGTTGGCACAAGACAATCGCGAGTGCATCATTTACATACGAGATAACACCAGTACTATCTGTAGCTATTGTGAATGCCAAGTTTTAATATTATTCCTTATTTATCGTCACTTTTTATATGTAATACTATGGCAGTGTTATTATCGATAGCATCTATTAGTTCTCTTTTATGGGGCCTGGTCTGTGTGGTATTTCTTGAATCTTTATTCTATACACTTCTTAAATGAGACGCATTTTTTAAATTTCTTTGGCTGTCAAAAGACAAGACTCCCCGGAAGAAATACAAGTAGTTTGTTTACTAAGGGAGCAAACCATTATTTTTATGGCGAGAGTGTTTTTTGAATCCAGAGTGGAGCGAAAGCTTAGATTATTTATATAGCGAAAGATTCTAAGAGTAGAATATGAAATTTATTGAGCGCAACGAGGGATTCGAAGTACGTCACTCGAGTTTTAAATAATTTCACTCACCTCAATCTATACTATTACTATATATAAAGAGGAAAGATTTGAATTTTTGTATTTTTGTATGTTATGAATAAACTCAAAAACTAATGGACCAATTTTAAAAATTAGAACCGATTCACCAAAAGAAAGCTACATTATCAGCGAGTAACATAGGATATGTTTTGTGCATAGTACATCTAAATTGCACCCGAGTGAAGCCGGGGCGCGTTGCTAGTGAGAAAATAAATAAGTGTAAATCACGATGTTGAATAATTACGTTCATCTATTTACATACAGTTAGGAACAATAAGAAACAGAAATAATTATCTAATGTTTACTTGAGGATTTTGAAGTATCATCTTAAATCCGAATTTGAACAAACAATAAAAAGGAAGAATGCGTTTCGCGCTTTTTTCACTTTTACAGAAACTTTTTTTTTTGGTCCGCGCGCGTCTTATTTTTTGACAGCCAGTAACGTTTTCATACAATGTTCGTGATCGATCTCTTTGGTGATTGAAACATTTACTAACAATATCCGCATTCCAGATTCAAATCATTTTTAATCCCTAGGGATTAAATCCTATTTTTAGTACACCAAACTAGCTTTTTTTTGAATAGATGTGATATAAAAAATATATGGCTACATTTATTGAGTGAATCACCTGGTTTAAGCTGTTCCGGTGTGAAGTACCGTCTACCTAGGATGATGTTATGTATTAATAAGTGAGTAATTAAGCTAATACTATATTTCTCATAAGGCGTTATTAATGGTTTCTGAAGTCATTATGAAGTATCCCGTTGTAGGGCATAATACTTGTAGGCAATATAGTATAGGTTTTATATGATTGACGGTCGGTGAATGTCTAAATATGAACGAAATCTTTAAAAGTGCAAGTATCAATAGGTACACATTTCATTAAAAATATATGTTCGTTCATTAATTGCTTTACGTATATCACGTCAAGTAGCATTCAAACATTGCAAACATAAATTCATACAAGGAGCATTCATGTTTTTAAAATGAATTTAAAAAATATACTAGTGTATGCTATCTCCATGCCTTCATGGGGAAAGCATACACTGAGTAGTTAGAATTCTGTTTTTTCCGTCCCCCTTTATCAATGGTAACATATTTTTACGAGCAGTTTCGAAAAAAAAAAATTCAAACATGATAACGTACATCCATATCACTTAGTAGTTAGTAGGTATGTTAGTAACAATTTTTCTTAACCTATGGTAGTATGATTAGTATTAAACAAATTATTTTACACCTGTACATATTTAATACAGTCCAGTGGCTATCTCCATCCACTGCTTTAAGATAAAGAACTCCGGCCTGTTGGCCACCGCCTTCCGCTCCCTTGGACGGGCTCGTTGGCGCGTTCGATAGAACACCTGCCGTGCGCATCGATAGGTCGTGGGTTCGAATCCCACCAGGACAACATGTTTATAATTTTCTATAAGCATGTTTTCCCCACGTCTGATCACTTCGGGCATTGATCGGGTGGGTGGAATATCCAAATTCCGACCGGGTAATAATCCGTTCATAGATGGAAAAACCACGAAGTGCATGATTTCCGAATGCTCCAAGTAAAATGTAGGTCGATAGCGCATCATGACTGATGTTCTGTGGCTGTCACCTACCATCAAGTGAAACTCGTGCTCGTCTATAATAAAAAAAAGAATCAGAATCGCCTTTAATACGGCTGTAGTATTCATATTAACTTTTTATGGCATCAAAGCCATTAGTGCAATTAAACTTGTTACATTTAGTAGTTTAAATTACGAATAAGTGCCAATGCAAGCAAAGTACATCGCTTATTGCCAAATAGACTTAAGTAATTGATTGTAATCTATTAAATTGATGTCAATAATGAAGCAATATTTACATACATTTCATTCGTATCGGATACACTCGCGAGTGGAAATGAAAAACGTTTAATCGAAATAACCGGATATTAATTCTGTTCACACAGCCAGGTAATGGGTTCGTGTTCATAAAAATGGTAGTTTCTTTACATAGTTGAATACTTTATGTACACGAACGAATCACACGGCTGCTTCTTGTAAACTCATTTTATCACCTACCATCAAGTGAACCTCATGCTCGTCTGTCGAAATCTAACATAAAAAAACAGAATATAGCAGTGATAATATCTATAGAGGAAGAGATATATTATTTTGATAAATATATTTACTATAAGAACGCCAAAAATTTTAAAAAAAAATGAAATAATGCCTTGGTAATTTTTTTGTTAGATATCGACAGACGAGCATGAGGTTCACTTGATGGTAGGTGATACCCCAGCCACAGAACATCAGTCAATGATGCGCTGTCGACCTACTTTTTAATTCGAGTATTCGGAAATCCATAAACTGAGATCGAAACACGCAATTTGTACTTCACGATTTTTCCATCTATGAATCCATATAGGTGGTTCGTTACCCGGTCGGAATCTTTCAAGTAGTTTGTGTTATTACCTCTACGTCCTAAGCACTTGGTAGAAGGATTCGTATGGTCATTCTTTCAGTACTCAGTTGTATGATAAATAATTTGAAATTTCATACAAATGTCAGATCAACAATTCGAATACTTTCTCGTAAGTACAATGTGTATGGATCTCTGTATATTTTAAAATTTTGCTATTAGGACAAAACAAAACGTAATATGTATTGCCCAATTAACTCAAAAAATTTAACTTTGCGCCGTGAAAACAATCGCTTTATCCGAAACATTCGGGCTGTTTTTATTTCACAAAAGATTGATCGTGATTCATTGCCGTGAAATTGTATCGTGAATACGGAAGTTTTGCTAATAGAGACAACAGTTAAAACGACAAATATTTTCGGTTTTTTTAACCGTAAATATTAGGATTAACGACTGCATAAGCTATTTAATTTTTTTTAACACTTATTAATTAATACCTTAGCGATTGACTTAGAACTAGCAACGCAACAACAACACAACAACACAATGTAGACACAAAAAATAGCCTATGTTACTCGCTGATAATGTAGCTTTCTATTGGTGAAAGAAAATTAAAAATGGGTCCAGTAGTTTTTGAGTTTATTCATAATAGAGAAAAATCCAAAAATCTTTCCTCTATAATCATTGACATAGTATTAAATGTTGATCGAAGTCTATAAAATTAGTATAGATTAGTATAGATAACAACAGCGTTTAAATATTGCTATACAAATATTATATGTTTTATATATAATATGTATGTATATAAAATTATCTAAATACAATCTAACCCGGATAAGCGAGAGTTCAAAGGACCGCGATATTTTTTTCGCTTACGGAGTTTTCTCACTAGCCCGAATTTCTAGCTTATAGAGGTACAGCCGCCTAACATGACCGCCACGAGATATCTCGCGGACGAGAGAAGACAAACTAAGATTATATCTCGACATCGACAATTTTGATAGAAAAGATATCTCGATCGACAATTATATCTATTTTTGATATTAAAAGTCGAGTTTTAAGTGTAATTGGCATGTTAGATCCGGAAGAAATAAAGAGATAATCGATTAAAACACGAGAAAACGGTCGACAACATTTTGTCGCGGTTGTCATGCTAGGCGGGCAGGAGTGGTCTTTCTCATAGAGATTTATAAAAAATACAGAAAAAATATAGTGATAATTATTTTATAGGTATCATTTAGAATGTGACCTAAATGCTGGCAAAAACAAAAAATAAATAATAAAAAATAAAACTAGTCATAAATAGAGATGTTGCCCGTACAATTAGCATTCTCGGTTATGAAGGTCCATGAGTGAAATACCACTTCCTATTATAGAGGTTTCTGTTTCTCACTAATAGAGGTTTAAATTTATTAATATTTTCATAATATTATCTAACCACATTTACGGTTTGCCGAGGTTGGAATTCTGGAAAAAAAAACATAAATTATTTCAGTCCAGGAGATTACAGATCTTCAACAACTACTCACCTTAAACAAACCACTCTATATATATTAGACCTATCTGATTCAATGGACTTATTTATATTATCAAAGGTGGGTTGAAATTGAGAGCCTTAAATTTATTACAAACAAATTATTAAACAAAACCACAGCCGTATAAATTTACACACCCAAATAATAAACACAGGATATTAAGTAAATCATTAAACAATACCTAATTTCTCTAAGGAACAAGTATTTAATTCAATATTTGCTTCAGTAGATAAATGTTATGCTAATTCTTTGCCACCAACTCATATGGAATATTAGATAAAATTAATTAATGCAACTTGATTGGTTGAATAGAATTTCATTTATAATTTAGCCACTAGCGTTGGGGATGTGGTTAATATATTGATTCAAAGATTGTAGGAGCTGATTATTAATTAACAGAACAAAACAAACGTATACGTAATGTATCGAGCTATCCTGTTCATTCTCAAGAAGATGAATCCTCTAATTAAATCTTATAAATTATTTTTTAATCGGGTCCCACTCTGGGAGGAATGTCCAAATTCCGACCGGGTAACGAACCACCACAATAGATGGAAAAACTGTGAAGTGTACGCGTTTCGGTTTCAGTCTATGGATTTCCGAATGCTCGAAGTAAAAAGTAGGTCTCGGTAGGAATCTCGTGCTCGTCTGTCGATATCTAACATAAAAAAATATAAATGTGAAAGTTTGTGAAGATGTTTGTTACCCTTTCACGCAAAAACTACTGAACGGACGTTTGATGAAAATTTATAGTATAATTATTTATACATCAGAATAACATAAAGGCTATAATCTATAACGATATTATGTTAATTGGGCAAATTATAACGATAAATGCCAAATAAGTCGGAAAAAATCCTGCCATCTGAGAGCTATTTAGTATTTAACCTAGCGAAATGGGTACGGGTCAGCTAGTTTGTTTATATTTTGATAATTACTTTTGTGCCAAAAAAATATATCTTATCTAATCCAGTAGATGGAAATAAAGGTGTTTTAAAAGATCGTGGTACAGACGAAGTATCCAGTCAAGATGAGCTAAAAGAATTACCAGGGAGGATTATATTTTATAATATTTTATTTTTTTCTTTTATAATTTCTTTTATAATATTGCACTATCAGCTTTCATTTACTCTGATAATTCGTAATGAATATTCACCTTGGTTTTTCCACTGGTGGTCATTATTGTATGGAACTTTTTATATTCTATCGTTTTATTAGGGTAAGCAGAAGTTAAACAATATTTAAAAAAAAAAAAAAAAAAAAAAAAAACTATTTTTTTTTTTTGTTTTTTTATTTTTTTTTATTAGGGTAAGCAGAAGTTAAAAAAAAATTTTTTTATATAAATCATTGACGTATAAATATAAATTATGATAATAATATAAATTGGAAGCTCTTACCAATATTGAAACTACAACGATATTGTCAATACATGTAAGCTCTACATTTGAAGGTGGTAATATGTATGAATTATCAATTCAGAATTGAAATAACAGCAAATGTTTTGAAAAACAATATTGGAACATCAAGGCATACCCAAAAAATATGTGAAAACTGAAGCTGAAAGAGAAACCCCCGTTATTTTGCCAGTGCATTTTTTCAAAAAGATTTTAATATTGCTGTTCGAATATGGCTTGGTTCTAGCCAAAGGCCGAGTTTACCTTTTACTAATACTTTTATAAAAAGAGCAAAAATAGGTCAAAAAAATGTTTTTCGTGAGATTTAAACAGCGTTTGATAGTAACATGTTTAGAAAGGTTTGATTCTTCATGACCTGGGAAAAAAAAAACAGGATTAAAAATAGAGATTTAAATCTTATCATCAAATAATTATTATAATTATATACCTAAGAGTTAAGTAATACAGATATATAATTACGTATTTATTATTCATTATTCATCAACTCCGGTTCCGGTTGTCATATTGTAAACATCACAGTGCCGACGCTCCGAAAGATTAATTACAAATAAATAGAAAAACGCCACAATATCACAACTACATCACGGAAAAACAAAAACAAATTAAGAATTGAGTGTTACTGATAACAAAATGTGCATATTGTTGAATTTAACGACAATTCAGAAGACTCAAAACTGATGACCAAATTGAGGTTAGAAATTACTATCATATTTTATTGACATCAATATCATAGAAGAGTGTCAATACGAGTGTCAATTGACGTACGTCAATTCAATTGTCAACGTCTTCTGAAAGTTGCCAACAACAAAATTAAAACTCCCCATTTTAAACTCCCCATTTAATACATACGTTCCGTCCCACACAAAATATGGAAGATCAATTTCAAATTTTGTTCGAAAAAATGAAAATTGAAATGCAAAAGCAAACAGAAGAATTAACTAATACAATTCTGGAAAAATCGATGAAAAGTTAAAACCTGTTCTAGAAGTAAACAAAAAGTTGCAAATTAAAGTGGAAAACTTGTAGCGACACCTATGATCCGCTACAAGAATCAATACAAATACGTCCATTCCTGAATCGCGCTATCAAAGTTTCTGTGCGCGCTGAGTATATATACAACATCTCGACATCAACCACTGGGGCCTTAGGGCCGGCCAGTCAGTGGTTCGACTGGTCGAGGATCCTCCCTTTAGCTTGGAGGAAGACCACACCTCCCTTCCTCCACATTGGTGACCCCGACGTGATCACACTCCACATTGGTGACCCCGCAGAAGAACACCTACTTCTGAACATCATGAAGCCTGACGTCATCACTCCTTCCTAGAACATCAGCAGCAACCAAGTCACAGCCAGCCAGCACCTTCGGCTACAACGGGTATCCTGTCCACTAGCATGCAGCGAGCGCGTATGCCTGGTCAACACCCTCAGCCACCTTCAGCACAGCACACTGCACTTCGGCCGGTCAGCAAGCAGAGCACATCTCTCCTGGTCGACGCAGCAGCCAGCTTCAAACACTGCAGCACTCCGACTCACTGGAGCATCATGCAGCATCATCGCACACAGTTCCGACTCACCGCGAACTCTGCGACATCCGATTCCGACTCACTGGAATCTCGGAGATCCTGGCACTGGCAAGCAACACTCAACACAGCTGTTTCAACTACTCGATTGACCTCCGGTCTTCGGGGGGGAGTACTGTAGCGACACCTATGATCCGCTACAAGAATCAATACAAATACGTCCATTCCTGAATCGCGCTATCAAAGTTTCTGTGCGCGCTGAGTATATATACAACATCTCGACATCAACCACTGGGGCCTTAGGGCCGGCCAGTCAGTGGTTCGACTGGTCGAGGATCCTCCCTTTAGGTTGGAGGAAGACCACACCTCCCTTCCTCCACAAACTTAGAAAAAAAGGTGGAGTATCTGGAAAGAGAAAGAAAATCCAATAATATAATAATTCATGGGTTGAAGGATGAGGAAAAGTCTACATTAGAGTTAATTAAAAAAGTGAAGGAATGCTTTTTACAAGAATTAGAGATAAATGTGGATGACTGGGAAATAAATAAAATATACCGTATTGGGAACATAATTAGAAATGGGAAACCGAGGCCTACACTCCTTTCCTTAGTTACTAGGTGGAAAAAGAACGAAATCATGAGGAATAAAAAGAAATTAAAGGAAATATTTGTAACCGAGGACTACTCAAAGGAAACCTTAGATAAGAGGAAGGCCCTACAACCCCAGCTTATGGAAGAAAGGAAAAAAGGAAATTTTGCCTACATAAAGTATGATCAACTAATTATCAAGGAAAACACTAATAAAAAAGATAAAAGGAAAAGAGAGTTATCTACCTCCCCACAAACTAATTCGCATCCAAAGAAGCAGCAGTCAGTAAACCCATCAACAAACAAAAGAATGAACGCATTTGATATGATGAGAGGTCGATCCCTATCTTACTCGGGAATTCCAGCAACAAAGGAACAATAGCATTTAGACACCGGCGATCGGAAACAACAAACAAATAACAAGCAGTATAATAACACAACAAAAATAAAATACCCTCCCCCAAGCCGACTGGTCCTCGTGGGGGAAAAAGACCACAACCCTCCAAAGATACTCAAGCACACCCCGGATATATACATAGCTACTTTTAATACAAGATCGTTACGAACTACTGAAAAGCGCATCGAACTTGAACTAGCCATAGCAGAAATAAAATGGGACATAATAGGAATAAGTGAAATGAGAAGACACGGTGAAGGGATAGAAGACTACGGGGACTACATCCTACACTACAAAGGAGAGACACCGGGTTTGTATGGTGTGGGCTTCTTAATTAAAAAAAGACTTGCACACAGAATTGAAGAAATCAAAGGGATATCTGAAAGAATAGCAGTGTTGAATATAACGTTACCCATAATTAAAAATGAAAAATGGTCCATCATTCAAGCCTACTCACCAACCGAATCGGATAAGAGAGAAGACATAGTAAAAATTGAAAATTTCTATGAAGACTTACGAACAGCTATTACGAATTCTCACAAAAATATTATTCTAATGGGTGATTTTAATGGTCAAATAGGAAAGTGCAATAATAATGGAGAAGAATACATAGTAGGTAAATACGGACATGGTAAAAGAAGCAAGAATGGAGATAGATTAGTCACCTTGGCTTTAGAAAACAAACTCAGGATCCTCAATAGCTTCTACAAGAAAAAGAAAACAAAGCAATGGACGTGGATTGCCCCAAATGGTCTACATAAAAACGAAATTGATTTCATTATGACCAATAATTCCAAAATAATTCAAGATGTATCAATCATACATAATCTAAACTTTTATTCGGACCATAAAATGGTTCGTGCTAGATTAACAAGCACTCCTGTAAAGATGAAAAGGGTATTTCATAATTATAATTCTTCCTTTATATGTACCCATAATGGCGACCAACTTACGGCTAGTTCAAAAGAAACAATAGGAAAAGACAAGGGAAACAACATACCAATTCAAAGCAGGTATGAAAGATTTATAAACAGCTTACAAACAGAAACCAAAAAAGTTAACTCAAGAAGCAAAAAGGTCGTTTCTGATGAGACACAACAGCTGTTACAGGAGAGGAAAGAACTAGTACAAAGGAAAGAAAATAAAATTAACCGTTATAAAATCGCAGAAATTAGTAAAAAGATAAATGAAAATATAAGAAAAGATAAGAAACTAAAAAGGAAAAACACATTGGAAAAACATATCGAGAAGACTGGGGGAATAAAAAAGGCTATTAAAGAATTGAACCCTAAAAAAGATTGGATGCTGAAGGTGAAGACTAAAGACGGAAATTATACAAATAAAAGACTAGAAATACTTAAAACAGCTACAGACTACTACCGAAATCTGTACAAAAGTAACAACCTAAAAGAAAGGATAACTGGAAGAAACACAAAAGACTTTGAACCGATACCAAAAATATTAAAGGAAGAGACAATAAGAGCCATTAATACACAAAAAAGAGACAAGACTCCTGGAACTGATCAAATAACGAATGAACTACTACAAGTTGCCCTACCAACCATTGCCCCTACACTAACAGATTTATTCAATGATATTATAGAGACTGAAAATATCCCTGTAGATTGGACCAAATCAACAATAATATTACTCCATAAAAAAGGAGATAGAGGAGAAATAGCGAATTATCGACCAATCAGCTTGATGTCGAATATCTATAAAGTCTTTTCTAAAATAATTCTGTCCAGAATCACATCTATACTTGATGAAAACCAACCCAAAGAACAAGCGGGGTTTCGTAGCAAATACTCAACAGTGGATCATATACATGTTCTAAGACAAGTTTTACAGAAATACAAAGAATATAATAAAAGTTACTATCTGGCTTTTGTAGATTACAACAAAGCCTTTGATTCCTTAGAACACGGATACATCTGGGAAGCACTGTGTTCTCAAGGTATACAAGAAAAGTACATACGAATACTTAAGAACATATATTCAAAAAGCACAGCTCGAATTAGGCTAGAAACAACGGGAGAGGAGTTTCCTATAGAAAGAGGTGTTAGACAGGGTGATCCAATCTCACCCAAGTTATTTTCGGCAGCCTTAGAGATGATATTTAAAAACCTAGATTGGAATAAAAATGGACTCAACATAAACGGTGAAAACCTGAATCACTTACGTTTCGCAGACGATTTAATTCTATTTTCAGAATGTCCAAAAAAACTAGAGCAAATGCTGCAAGAACTATCAGATCAAAGCATAAAAGCAGGACTTACAATGAACACAACAAAAACTAAAATTATGACTAATGTTTCACAGACATACAACATAATTGTAAACATGGAGAAAATAGAATATGTGGACGAGTATATATACCTAGGTCAGCTAATAGCCACACAGGATACTATGCAAAAAGAAATCGACAGAAGAATCGCTAATACGTGGAAAAGATTTTGGTCTCTCAGCGAAGTTATGAAAAACAAAGACATACCAATTAAAGATAAAAGGAAAGTCTATAACATGTGCATTTTACCATGTCTAACATATGGCTGCCAAACATGGGCATTGACAGAAAAGCTAAACAACAAAATAATGGTATGTCAAAATGGAATAGAGAGAAGTGTAATCGGAGTAAGAAGAAAAGATAAAATAAGATTAAACAAAATTAAAAACGAAACTAAATTTAAAGATGCGAGTTCAGTTTGCAAAACTCTCAAATGGAAATGGGCGGGACATATGCTAAGAGAGAAAAATGAGAAATGGTCAAAAATAATAACTGAGTGGTACCCCAGGGATGGCAAAAGGAATAAAGGTCGACAAACGAAACGTTGGGAAGATGACCTCAAAAGAGTTGCCGGTCCTGAATGGATCAGAGTTGCAAGAGACAGAGATAGGTGGAAGTCTTTGGAGGAGGCCTTTGTCGAAGGACAAGCTGTTGTTGTGAAACCGTTCGTCAGTGATAATTCATATACCCACTGTAAATTATAAAAAGTATTGTAAATTTTTGTTAAAACAGCAATAAAGGCTTATATTATTATATATTATATTATTATATTCATCAGCTTATATATATTAATAATTAGTATAAGTTGAAGAACAATAAATATCGGTATTCCCAAAATCACGCTGAATGAATAATTAAGTTTTTCCAGCCGGCCTAGCATGACAACCGCGACAAAATTTTGTCGAGCGTTTTCTCGTGTTTTAATCGATTAATTATCGCTCTATTTCATTCGGGTCTAACATGACAATTACACTTAATACTCGCCTTTTAATATCAAAATCTATTTTCAAAATATATTTGTCGATCGAGATATGTTTTCTATCAAAATTGTCGATGTCGAGGTATAATATATCGAGATATCTTACAGCTTAGTTTGTCTTCTCTCGTCCGCGACATATCTCGTGGCGGTCATGCTAGGCCGGCTGTATACAATTTTTTTCCAGCCTTTGTTTTCAGGTTTACCAGGTACAGCTTTTCCAAGTTTCATGCAATTTTAATAACATTCACGAAAATGATTTTTAGCTATTGGGTTGTGAAATTACGGCAGAAGATAATAATTAGTATATTAATATAAAAAAAACTATATTATTACCTATTACCTATTGAAATTTCTAGTAGCAATATGATGCTCCCAATTCCTTCAATGATCGAAAAGACACGATTGTCGAATAATAGGATACTTTTATGTGGGAAATATACGGTTCCTCTGGGAATTTCCACTCCGGAAAATCCCTACGGGTTGCCAGGAATAAAAAATAAACTCGTGTTATTATATAAACACAAAACACGACGACAATAAATCTAATATTCACTGAATTGTATCCAGATCCGTCTCGGTCAATAGCGACCAGGAATTTATAGCAACACCGATAAGGCTGAGGTCAGTGGCAATTCGACTGGAAGACGAAATGATAGCGTGTCAGTCACTACCCTTGTCAAGGTACCTTAAATGTGCAAACGATTCATAATACAACAATGATGAACCATGCCAGTTCAATTATTTCTGGTATCCATTAAATTCGATGGCTCCTACGTATAGGGGCGTAACTGCCGCTTAAGCCTTTTTCCAATTATTAGTGCATTGAGTTCTTTGTATTCTATTCTATGACATTCACAAACAAAAATTTTATTTTTTTAATAGATACAAAATAACATTTTAGGCACAAAGTTTCGTTTTTTTTGGTTCACAACTTGAAATATACATTAATATTTAAGGCTGGCAACGCATCCTCAAGACCTGGTGTTGCGCATGTCCATGGGCGGCGGTAGTCACTTACCATCCTGTGACACGCCAGTCCGTTTGCCTCCTCTTATATAAAAAAAATAGTTGAATAATAAAATAATAATATAACAAAAATATGGAACTATCTTACATACATACATAAATTTCACGTCTCTTTCCCATTCTCCGATCCTTGCATACCACTTTTAGGTTCTTTCATTATTAACTAAATAATTATAATTGTAAAACAAAAAAAACTTGGCAATTAAAAAAAGTGGCGTAGAGTTTATTGCCAGTTCTTCTCGTCCGTTCTAAGCCCTTGAATTTGAATTTAAAATTAGAAGCATTTAATTTTAAATGCTTTATGCTTTATATTGACGTCTATAAGTGTACATTGTGTTATCTAAATGAATAAATGATGATTTGATTTGATATAACTGAATGAAAGATGTTAACACTTTCTCACACAATTTTTGTTCCCATGGTGTGCCTATGCTAGTTCCCTCTGGATGGTAAATAATCCTTTAAACGATAGATCATTGAAACGTGATTATATTATACACGAACTCCGTTGAAATAGATGATGCTCCTACTTTGAAATTCCAATTTAAACAACTGTCAACTTCTGACAAAGCTTGTTGTAAAGCACTTGAACGAGTTATAAAATAGAGATAAATATAATAATGATTTAATTCTGTTATAACACATCAAGTTTTTATGTTAACAAATTAATATACAAAATTTTGCTGAGAATTATTGTCCATATTGATCGCCTCCGCGACTCGGTGGTCGGCGCGATGTGTTTAGCACCGGAAGTCCAGGATTCGAATCCCGGAAAAAAAAAATCCGCTAATCCGGCACTATTAAAAACCAGAGGGTGCTGGATTATTAGAATGAAACATCACACAGTCACAATTAACAAATTACATAGTTCTAAAATAATCCTTAATTCGGGTCTGTTTTAATGAAACATATATGGCGTAGGCGCGGGGGGAGTGTGCCGGATTATTGGACGTCTCGGTCTATTGAAGTGCCGGATTAGTGAGATTCTAATGTATATTTTTACAAAATATCTTTGTGGGGAAATGGATAAGTATCGGTAATTAAAAATAAGTCGACAGTACATCGTACTTGATACATGATTGAAAGAAGTATGGTAAGGTCAAGGACTTTATATAGTTATATATATAAAGTCCTTGGGTAAGGTATTGTTGAGATGTCACTTATCAACAAATGAGTTATGTTGGTCTGATAAATTAAGAAAAAAAAAAAAAAAATCACCTTTATTGTCATTATACGCAAAGGTATTTAATTGAAGTTATACATTTAGGAGCAAAAAGGACTCTTATCAGTTAGAGTTCGGTCGTATTATTAAGGCGGACTATACACGACTTACTAAAAATAACATTCAGCCATTATTCAACTTATAAATATCGTGATACGAAAATGAAATATGCCAATTTTTGTCACATACTGTAGTTTTATTATGAATATAATAGTTAGAATAGAATAGAAACATTTTATTCAAAAAGTCACCAAAATACAATATAATCATAACAATTACAAAAATTCAAAAAAAAAAACCAAGAAAAAAAAACAATTTTTATTGCAAAAATTGGTGACCTCCGAAATGGAAGACCACTCAGCATACGTTGGGGCCGGATGCGACCCCAACACTGATTGTTTTTGATTTTGATATTTATTTTTTTTGAATTGTGGTATAAAAGCCCGAAACAGATTGCTTAAGACTTGATATAAAAAAGGAAGGACTAAAAGCAACCCTTATTAAAAATATCCAAAGTTCGTAGTCACAATAAATTCAAAAGTATCAGTGTTATATGATATTGTGATCTCAGGAGCGCAATTTTGATATTTCTGAGCCAAAATCGAAAAATACATCTAAAACATTCCTACTTCAGGTTGGTTCGTAACATCGAATGCCAGTACTAACCACCAATATGATATAATGCGCAGAGATTCACTGCGTATATTACCAAAAAAATAAGACAAAGCGGTATTACCTCACTATCACATATTACATACTGAGTATTCGAATCGTCAAACTGTGAGTTGTATGAAACATTATTTGAAGTTTCATACAAATGAAAGTTCGACGATACGAATACTCTTTGTCTTGTCTGAAATTACGGAGTGGATAATGTTGATACCTGCGATTATACTGAAATAGTGTAGAATACCTTATTGCACTTTATCCTGCATACATAATGCAGTATGCTCATGAGCTAAGCACACCTATTTCAAGCAACACTAATTCACGAACATCTACTCCAAGCTTTAAAAGCCCATTACCAACCGTATGTTTGGCCTAATGAGTAAAAATATTAATAGCCACGTTATTAATTACGATAGCTGTTATTTATTACAGCGCTAAGCCTGGCTTAATCGCCTGTTTGTTCTCATATATAACAAATTTAGGTAGAAATTAGTGAAGATTTTTTTTGTACGAGGATTCAATAGCTTTTATGATTGCATAACAATATTGAAATCAGATCAAGCTGTACTACGGCAGTACAAATTTTTGCTTTGTGTTCCGTTTACAATGGAAAATATATTAGATTTTACGTTTCAAAATTTGTTTTTATTAAAGGTAAATTGGTCCATCAGATTGGCTTAACTTATAACTCAATCTGATGTTAGGTTTAGGTTTATTTAACTGTGTAATTGTGTATGTAGCCTTGCGGTCGCACGTTGATCCGTAAGAGGATACGTCATGGGTTCGATTCCCAGGTTGGTCATTAAGTGTTTCTCGCTTTTAAAAGTGTGGAAATGGTTGGTGATCAAAGTTTGAGAACTTGAGTGTTGTTTGACGCCCGGAAGGGTTGATAATATAAACATTGGTGGAAGTTTGAAACCTGTGCAGAAGGCACGTAAGGTGGAAAACTAACACTAGTGGTGAGTCAACAAGTTTGACTAAAAATTCATCCCGCGGACTCCTCCCATGTTGAGCATGGGAAGGATGCACAAGCGGGACGAGGAGGGGGCCGTTTGGCCTGATCGCCGGTGCTCGCGGTAGTACGCTATCCCGATCCCGTGGGCCCCATTATGGCGGCTTGAGGGGTGAGGGGATTTTTTTTTTAGGTTTAGTTTTATTTGATAGAGTAAATGTATTTATTATCCCGACTGAAAAACAAGTATCTGTGCAATTAATTAAAAAAAAACAGACAGCTGTCATCTTTCAGTCTGCCCGTGATGTTTAATCAAACGTCGAGATAAATAATATGATCTTGTTTTAATCCGGTAATAGTTATTTCGTTTAAATAAAAGACATTTTACTGTAGTGTTGACACATTCAATACTCGACAGTAAAAAGTAAAAATATTTGAAACATTAAACTTTAAAGGGTCGTAAAATAAAATATTGTATTGGTTTTTATTTCGCACGGAGTTAAATGTTGAATATTCATAGATGGTTTGATGCGTCGTTTCACAATTTCATATTTCCTGCAGTAATTTTTAACCGGAATTAAAATAATATTGGAGTGACGTCATGAATTTGGTACGTAGAGTGAATATTTTATTTTTATATGAATTGAAATTGGTGTAAATGTAATGAACTGGTTATAAGCTTGTATTATTAATCCGCTCACGTAATCTTTGCTTATTATTTTAGCAATAATATTTGATTGCTTGGCAACATCAGTAGGTACTAAACTGAGGAATAAAGTGCGATACAAAATTAAAGCTTTACTAAATCTTATTATATTCAATTAAAATATTATCTTCCGTACAAATGTTCTGTAAAAACCTGGATGTTTGTACATATGAAATCGCTATACATCGCGGCTTGACCGATTAGCATGAAAATTGGCACTTATATGTATTTATTTGGTGGAGGAAGTTTTTATGCTATCCGCTTTGTTGTAATTCGCCACTATTAATAATATTATAGTTTTCGTAACTTAGATCTTACGAGTAGTTTTGTGACCAAAGATTTCAAACAGGATTAATATTGTCTTTTAAGCCGTTACAAAGTATTTTATTTAAAAGAACATTCTTTATTTAAATAAAGAAAAAGGTAAAAAAGAGACACAGAAATCTGTCTGCTTACTATGTACCTAACGTCAAAAATCAATTTTTTTTAAAGTTAAAAGTTTATTCCTTATTTAATTTTAGTAGTAGTAGTTAGAGTGACTAATACTAAAACAATGAATTAATAAAGCACAATATTATATTCATTTCAGAAATCAAACATATTAATATTACTTACTTCAACGTTAGTAGCAAATGCTGTGAGACTCAATAAACTGTTCCAATTGCTAGATGGCTTCAAATCTGATCACTACCTCCAAGGGTACCTCCACATTGGCAAGGACTACGCTATTTTTCTCAAGAAACCACAAGCACACGACAAATACCTAACCTACGAATTGTATGAAGCAAGAAACTTCGACGATGTAAATAAGCCGAAATTGCTGGCTATATCAAAGGTACCCGTTGCGTATATTCGCGAACAATTGAAGATATTTCGCGAAGAGCTTTATCGAGCGAAATATGTAGACAATAATGTTGTGCCGGGCACTCAAGTGAAAACACTGAGAGAATGGCAAATAGAGCGGGTGTTAAACTCCCAAAATAAAGGCTTGATTGTCGGAGAGCCGTCTGTGTTGAGGACTCTCGTCCTGTAATGAATTACAATTTGCGCTCGTGTTTTGTTCTTATACATTCCGCTGAGTTACCATATTGTATTGTTGAATGATGATATTGTTGTGAGTGGTATAGAAAACTTAGCTAAGAATATTCTTCTTGAAATAAGAACGTTGTATGTAATTCAGTTTTGTATTATATTATGCACGATTTCTTCTGCATTTAAATGACGTTAACTTTTGGCCGACGTCAATCCAAAGCAGTTCAATGGTTTCGAAGGTTAGCGTGAACAAACAGATGTCAGTCTCCACCAGGTGAAATAGCTGCCAAACTTTTAAATTATTTAGAATTTTTATTAAGTTAGGTTCATAATTAAATTGTAAATTATGGAATACGTGTAAATGAATGTACCTAATTTGTTTATATGTATTTACTATTTTAAAACTGATAATTATTTGGAAAATATTTAATCAATATATTATACAAAAGTAGAACTACAACGACGTTAATTAAAACTAAAAACGTAAGTAAGTAAATGTACGAGTATATATTCTTCGAAGCCAACATAGATGTTTTATGTCAGATATTGACAGACAAGTATGAAGTTTACTCGATAACAAGGACTTTATGTTATATAATATATAAAGCAAGGACTTTATATAATATATAAAGTCCTTGATAATAAGTAACCCACAGAACATCAGAAATATCAAGTGTTTGAAAGTCCATAGACTAAAAACCAAAACGAGCAATATGCACTTCAAGACATTTCTATGTATGAAAGATATTAATCTCAAATTAACACATTATTTATATCAAATTCACACTTTTAATAAATTACACAAACAATTACAATATTTTAATAAAGATAAAATATATTTAGGGGTCACATAATTTTTACAATTCGCAGACAAACCCACAAACTGTCGCGTAAACCACTGCGCCATACAAATTGTATTTATTTAATTAGGACGTATATTCTTATATGTCAGACCTTTTTAAAATGTCATTTGCAAACTGTGCATCTCAGATATATGTGACATAAAACCTTAACCCTTCAACCTCAGAAATATTACCATAAAATATAATTTAAAGCACCGCATTTTCCGAGGCATTGGCGATAAATATTCTGCGATACAGCGCACTTCCGGCGCAACATCCATCATGCATGCTGACAAGGATCGAAATTCTTGTATCTTACGAGGGTGAATCAAAAAATTCTTGGAATCAATATTAAAAAATGCAAAGATTTAAATAATAATATTTTATTTTTCTACATAATCTCCCTCCAATGCAATGCATTTAGAATAACGCGTTTCTAACTTCCTTATTCCTTGTGAAAAAAAATTATTTTCTTGACTCTCGAAAAAGTCCTCTACGGCAGCTATAACCGCGTCATTATCGTGAAATTTTGTTCCACGAATTTCCTCTTTTAATTTTGGAAATAAGTGAAAATCACTTGGGGCTAAGTCCGGAGAATATGGTGGGTGGTCAAGGAGATTGAAGCCAGCACAGCGGATTGCGTTGAGCGCAACTTCCGATCGATGAGCGGGAGCGTTATCTTGAAGGAACAACACGCCCAACGACAGTTTTCCACGACGTTTTTCTTTAATCGCTTCACGCACTTTCGGGATTAAATTTGCATAATAGGGTCCAGTAATCGTCTGGCCTTTTGGCATGTAATCAATAAAAAGGATTCCTTCACTATCCCAGAACACAGAGGCCATAACTTTGCCAGCGGTAGGAGCAACTCGAAATTTCTTGATGGATGGAGAGGATGGTCGTTTCTAAGACATGCTTTGTCTTTTAGTTTCAGGATCAAATTGGTGGACCCACGTTTCATCCATGGTGACAAGACGACGGCAAAAATTATCCGAATCACGCTGGAACATTTCGAGATTACGCTTGGAAATTTCCAAACGTCGCTTTTTGTTTTCGTCGGTTAACATTCGTGGCACCCATCTTGCAGACACTTTTTTGAACCCCAGTGAATCAATTAAAATGGATTGAACGCTACCAAAAGATATCTTTAGGATCTCAGCTATATGTTTTATAGTCCTTCTTCTGTCTTCCAAAACCAGATTCTCAACCTTTTTGACATTTTCTTCTGTAACGGAGGTTGAAGGCCGCCCAGAACGCGGGTCATCTTTACAGCTTGATCTACCTCTTTTAAATTCAGCCACCCAGTACGCAACCGTAGAATAGGGTACAGCATCACCCCCTCATGTCTGCTGAATGTCCAAAAAAATTTCCTTCGTAGACATTTTTTTCAAACTGAGATATTTTATCACCGCACGTAACTCACTTTTATCCATAATTTTGACTTTTTAGCAACTCGTTGCACAAAAAAATTTATTACATGCGAACGAACTGACAAAAACAAGTGACAGTCTGCATAAATATAGTGTGATAGACACTCTTTAATTTGAATATCGAACTTGATCCAAAAAGGTTTCATATATATGCACTTCTAAGAACTTTTTGATTCACCCTGGTATGTTAACGTAAGGTACGTTTTATAGGACTAAGTGAAATACAATTTGTTATTTTTTTACTACAGTGCAGCAGATGGGTTACCTTATCGCCACCCTCCATGACAATCCGCGCAGATACTTTGTCAAACTTTAAAAAAAAAATAGGCTCGTTTCTGCAAACCAACGAGGTCGTAATTGGTTGGAAACACTAAATGCGTTAATTGATTTTAAGTTTATACCAATCAGTACTGTAAAAAACAGATTTTTTATAAGTTTAATTAATAATATTTTCTTTTATTAATATAATTATTGCACACTAGCAAGACGCACCGCCCCGGCTTCGCACGGGTGCAATGTAAACGGACTAGACACAAATAATAACTGATAATGTAGCTTTCTATTGGTGAAAAATTTTTTTAAATTTGTTTACTATTTTCAGAGATTACCCCCTACAAACTCACAAACTTTACCTCTTTATAATATTATTATAGATTTAAATACCCTTAATTATATATATTTAAATATATATTTTAATTAGACTGATCCAATTCTAAATTAAAATAGAAGATTATACGTATGGTATATATTATTTGGGTGGCGGTGGTATGAATCCTAATAATAATCCAAATTGCTTTAAGTACTTATAAAGGAAATTCTTCAAATGCAGGCCTCATTGATCATAATATATTCATCCATTTTTATTCAAAGGTTGTTTTTTCTTGGCCCAAAATTCTTTTGAAAAGTTGACAAATAGCGTTCATAATATTTTCTTTCTTTTAGTTTCTGATGAGTTCCATCACTTTGAAGTTTGTTGGATTTTCTTTAAAATTTTATACGCACTTCTTGAAGTTCATGGATTATTTATAGCTCCTTCGAGGATATTTTTAATGCTAACCAATAAATATTTCACAACTGCAAAGTTGTCATCTCTCTCGTAAAAGTGAATACCTGAGTCCTCTAGTGGGGCATGGGCCAGACCAATTTCTGAGACTGTTTCACTGATCATAGCTAACTGATAATCCTAGTACGAGTATATAATTCTTTAGATATTATAAAACAGGAAAGATTGATAGAAGCTTGTTACATATTTCTGATGTCCTAGTACTTCTTAGAATTTCTGTGTCTGTTCCAATGCTAATTGTTCTTTACATGCAAGTAGGTGATCAGCCTTCTATGACATGTCCGAACGAAAAAAAATATTAAAATCCTTTTTTCCCGGGATTCGAACCCAGGACCTGTGAACGTAAAACTTTATACTATTTAATATGTGAAGCTGTTGTGATTAAATAAATAATATATACCTACGTGTTTTTTTAAACCTCAGCTTATTTTATTTTATTTTATTCAAAAACGATATTCACTTATAACTAGCTATCCTCACCGGCTTCACGTGAATAATTTTTTTTTTTTTCAATGAAAGCTCTCGGCTTGATTATTTCCGACATCTTGAACAATTATCGTAATATTTCAACAAATTAACACAAAACAATATTAAACTATACGTACTCGTATTAACCTTCCTCTTGAATCACTCTATCTATCAATTGATGAAATTCGCATTAAAATCCGTTACGGAGTTTAAGAGATATAAACGTACATACGATCGGAAGCGTCTTTGTTTTATACTATGAAGAGATTTGTTACAGTGTAAGTATATCTGATTCACTTTATCTTTTCCTGTTAGAGTCGAGATCCCGAAGGATCAAGCATTTGTACGTAGGATATCCGTATTTACTAGAAATACTGGTGATATTGCTATTCTATCTACGTGGAATGTAGGGTATATTTTATACTTTCTGTATACTTCTACTGCATACTTTATACCCTACATTTCACGTAGATAGAATAGCAATATGACCAGTATTTCTAGAACTTTTTAAAAAAAATACTGTTTATCGGATTAAAACGCGATTTAATATTTATATTGTTTAAATTATTAATCCCGACGTTTCGGATGCTTTTCAGCAACCGTGGTCACGGGGAGACTGTCTCATTTATTTAAACAATATAAATAATAAAACGCGTTTTAATCTGGTATACAGTATTTTATTTAAATGTGTGATACTCGCGTTAATACATACATACATACATACATACATATACATCACGCCTCTTTCCCATTGGGGTAGGCAGAGATCACGGAATTCCATATGCTCCGATCCTTACATACCACTTTCGCTTCTACTACTTTCATCAATGAAAATAAAAAAAATAAAAAAAAAATAAATAAATTTCGCGTTAGTAAAAGACAAAATTACCATACATGAACTAAATATTTATGGAAAATATATTTTTATGAACGCTGACAAAAAACTATTTTAGTTTTTTTTTTTTAGATATATCAACAGACGAGCGTGAAGTTCACTTGATGATAGGTGATACCTCAGCCAAAGAACATCAGTCAATGATGCGCTATCGACATACTTTTTACGATCATTCGGAAATCCGTAGACTTAAACCGAAACGCGCAATATGCACTTCACGGTTTTTCCATCGATGAACGGTGGTGGAAAGATCCAAGCGGAAAAAGAGTTACAGTAGCCATGCTCAACTAAAAACTAACTTACCCGTTTTCAAACACAAACTCTGGGCACTTATGTCATATGCATCATAAAAAATACAACAGTTTCTAGCTTTACGAACTCCAATTAAAACATCTATGTCAAAGTTTTTATCCATAGCATTAAAAGGGACGCGAGAATTCCATTAGTCCACTTTTCATTTAGCTACGACCAAAGTTAGTAATGTTCTCTAAAAATAATTGAGCGAGCTTAGGAATTTAGTAGCATACATAGATATTATGTAGAGAGGATGGGTGAAAATAGGGAAACGAAAAACATTTATGAATCTGGAGTGAGTGAATGAGTCGGGAGTGCTTGATCTGTGCAAACGCATCTCGATTAGGGACGTTCTACAAAAGGGCCAGCCGCCAACCTAGGATGACAACCACGACAAAACTTTGTCGACTCTTTTCTCGTATTTTAATCGATTAACTCTTTATATCTTCCAGGTCTAACATGACACACTTAAAAGTTTAAAACTGGAATTCTAATGTCAAAAATAGAGACATTTGTCGATCGAGATATCATGTCTATCAAAGTTGTCGGTCGATGTCGATGAGATATATCTTAGTTTGTCTTCGCTCATCCGCGAAATATCTCTTGATGGTCATACTAGGCGGGCTGGTCAAAAGTACTCGAAAGTGACAAGTGTGCTTTTGATGAAAGCAGAAAAAGTGGTATCCGAGTATATAGAATCTCGGGATCTTTGCCTACCCCAACGGGCAAGACATTACTCATTGTTAACGTAATATAATATATCAATAGTAATCTAATCTATTAAGCATTTTCTGTTTCAGATATAGCATAACCAAACATTGTTTATACAATCGGTAAAAGCTAAATAAATGGGACCAAATAAAACCTTTATGAAAACAATGCAGGTGTCGACCATATTGAATATTTTGGTATAGGGAATCTTTTCCAATATACAATATTTTGATGATTGTAATTTGAATGCAATACAACAAAGGTGAACTATCAACCGTTTAAATTGGACAATTTGTATCCAGCATCGGGAGCAAATTGACTTCATTTAATAGTCGATTGTCATTTGTCATAGGGAATACCTAAATGTCTACCAATATACTTTGATATTCACTTATTTTGTAAATATTATATTTATCATGGATTCGTCTTGGACAATTTTGTAGACGAATCTATACTACCTAATATCATAAAGAAGAAAGATTTGTTTCTTTATTTGTTACGATTTAACTAAATAACTCTTTCAGTTTCGTTAATCAGTTGAAGTTCAGGTAAGCGAGTGATTAGCCCACTATACCCTAGCCCAATGATGGGAATGCCACCTTTGAGCCTATAGGCAGACTCGGTTTTCTACGGGTATCCTCCCTAGTGAGTTTGGATCTGTTTTAAGGCGCAGATTCATCGCCTTCCCCCAAGGGAAACGAAAGCGTGGTCGTCCTAAACAGACTTGGCGACGGACTGTCATTGCAGAGGCGAAGGCCATTGGGAAGACTTGGAGCGAAGTGAAGAGGGTAGCTCAAGACCGAGCGGGCTGGCGGAACACTCTGGATGCCCTCTGCCCCATTTAGACATAGGACTTTAAAGAAGAACGAAATAACTACTCGACTGATTTGAAAATATCTTTCACCGTTAGAAAGCTACAACTTCACCGAGTAACATAGCGTATATTTATTTCCAGTCTAATAAGACTTGAATAATGTAACCCAAGGTGTAAAAAAATCATCTCTGGATACCGATTTTAAACAGTCTTTCACCAAGCCAATTAGTAACATAGGCTTGTTTCTTTCTTTTTCATATACATTGCATCCGAATATTTGTTTTATTACGAGTAGTATCTAATAAAACAAATATTATTGTAAGCATATTAATAGATATAATTATATCATCAAAAAAATAGTCCATGTGTATTGTATAGTATACAATGATATACTAATAAGTATGTATGTATATTGTTATGCTTCGTCAGTGGTCAGTAAGTACAATAAAACCTCGACTTTATTCTGCTAAAATACAAACCAATCGAAATACTAATGAAAGGCCCGTTCGTTCACCATTAGGAAGAAACAGCTCAAATAATTTATTGTCTAACAAGAATTTAGTGGCGTGAAGCGTGATACAAAGCAATTTGTCTTGTAATACGTTTACCTGTTTCTTGTTTAATTCAGTTAGCACTGCTTAGCTTTGTGAGTTGCACGGAAAACATAATTTTCCATGTAATTAGTGGAATATGTGAATTAATGTATGAATAAGCTTTATTATTCGAATACACTTTACTTCTATTTAAAGTTGTTAGTGATGAGTTAAATATAATGAAATTATTATGAAAATTCAAATAAAATACTAACTACTTAAAACGCGATTTATTATTTATCCCAACATTTCGTATGGTTTTCAGCAATCGTGATGGATAAATAATAAATCACGTTTTAGTCCGGTATAAAGTATTTTATTTAAATGTGTGATACTCGCGTTAATAAAAGACAATTGTACTTATGTTTTTTTTAAGTATTCGGTGTATGGACCATATATTGTAGCGGTGAAAGCCTCCTCCAAATCTTTCTATTCGACATTATTTCTTGCTTTGGACCAGAGATTTCCTGCAACTTTGGATAGGTTCATCCATGTAATATGCATTAATGATACTTAAAATATATTTAAATGTGGAGTGTTGCGTTTAGAACCGGAATTGTAGACAATCACTATTTCAATAGATTAATATAAATTACTAGCTACACGCCCTGGCTTCACACGGGTGCAATGTAGATGTACTATACACAAAATATAGCCTATGTTACTCACTGATAATGTAGCTTTCTATTGGTGATATAATTTTCAAAATCGGTCCAGTAGTTTTTGAGTTTATTCATAACATACAAAAATACAAATCTTTCCTCTTTATAATATTAGTATAGATATAGATAAGGTGTCAGGAGAATAATTTTAAAGCAAGGATTGTATAACAAGAAAGAACTTGGAGCTGGCAAAATGAGATATTTGCCTCAAGTGCTAATATTTTGGAAATACGCCAAGTTCATTTGTTTGAAAACTTTTTTTTTCTTTGAATTTTAAAACATCCCAGCTATTTATAGTGCTATACTGGAATAAGGTTTACCCAGTCTGGGAAAAAATTTAGAAAATGGCACAGATGTCGTAATCGTAGTCGTTGAGGCGTACAACAGACTACACTAATTTTATTACGCACCCCTGACTTCGTAATCTCATGAACTTGAATGTACCGCGAGTTGCTATTGCCTGCTCCTTTATGTGATGGAGATGTGAGTTTCGGTTTATAAACTAGCCGGCCTAGCATGAAAACCACGACAAAATTTTGTCGGCCGTTTTCTCGTGTTTTAATCGATTGTCTCTTTATGTCTTCCTGCCTGCCTAGCATGACCATCAAGAGATATGTCGCGGATTATATATCGACATCTACAATTTTTATAGACAAGATATCTCAATCAATAAATTTCTCTACTTTTGACATTAGAAGTCGACATATAATATATTGTAAATACTTCTGTGATGCCAGTTAATGAAAAGATATTGAAAATCCTCATCAAAAACTTTTGCTGAAGTGAACCATTAAACCAAAATCTATGTATATACTTAAGTTTTTGTTGATTTTCTCAAAAAGCTCCGAATCAATTGATTGAAAAGAACAATGATATTTATATGAAATATAACCTATCCAACAAAAAAAAAAACATCAAAACCCATGCATAATTGGCGGAAGTATCGCGTACCAAACATACAAAAAGAAACACAGTTAAATTGAGAACCTCCTTTCTTGAAGTCGGTTAAAAAATGTTCACGTAGGTACAGTACAATTGGAAAGCTATTGAGATGGATACAGTGTTAACCTTTATCAACTTGAATACGTTAAGTACCTTAAGCATTTCATGCACAATATTAAAATCTTTTACACCATATAATATAAAATATGATGACGCGGATGAGACTCGCTTGATACGACTATCCACACAGTCAAATCATCAAGCTGATGCGATCCTACGACAGACGAAACAAGTAGGCCTTAGAGGTGGGTCGTTGACGGTTTTTGTGTCAACGAAATGAAACTGTTAATTAGAAACTGATAACCAGTTAAAAAAGCAGCTAATTTTATTAACAGTTAATAAATTCAACTGGTTTTCGTTAAATTAGAAAGCTGCTTCGGATGATGTAAGCGACTACAAGTTGAATGTTCATTGAGCTAATCCACGCGTTGCGTTCGAAAATCGTTGAATGAAACAGTTAATATTTTTAACGGCTTTTGCGGTACACGAAAAGCAGCTAATTCGTTAACATTAGAAAATGTTTTAAAAAAGCTGCTTGTTGAATTGACGCCCGCTCCTAGTAGGCATAATATGCTCTACTACCCATGCGAAGCTGGGGCGGGTCGCTAGTTGTAAAAATAATTTAGTATAGTCGCCTCGATAAGCTTAAAATTAATAGCAGCAATAGCCCTTATAAATATTTTATCCTGGGACCCGTGAATTTTTAATACCTCGGTACAACTAAAAGGAAAATCAGTTGTATATCATTCACAAAGGGACTTTAAACAAAGCAAACTAACGCATTCCCTCAACCATTATTTAGAACTGTGTATAAATTACAAGAATCCGCCCTAAATTCTCAAGAAAACGAGATACAGAAGCCATCAATTATTCGCTAATGCGGGGAAGGCAGCTATTAATTTTATTAGCGCGATAAAATAATAATTCAGCTCGATAGCATGACCGGAAATAATATCTAAGCGTGAAACAGAGGGGAATAATGACTTCCCATTCTCTTAGCAATATACAGAATAAAAACAGTAGGGAAGCCGGGAAAAAACGTTTGGTAAAACTAATGATCACACATACACGTTTATTATCTAATATATAAAATTCTCGTGTCACAATGTTCGTTCCCATACTCCTCCGAAACGGCTCGACCGATTCTTATGAAATTTTTTATGCATATTCATTAAGTCTGAGAATCAGCTACTATCTATTTTTCAAACCCGTAAGTGATAACGGGTGTCCACCGCAAAAAAAAAATTGTTGGATATTTTTTCATTTTTTATTATATAGCATTAAGCAATACATACAACCCTATATTTTCACTCTTCTATTACTAACCCCTGCTTTTTTGTAAAAAAATCTAGACCCGTGCGAAGCCGGGGCGGGTCGCTAGTATTATATACTAATTGTAATAGGATTGTGTTAATGCGTTTATCACAATGGAGAAAAATGACTCGAAACGTCAATATAAATATTGATACGAAATTAAATATTTAGATAGTATACTATGACGACATTTTTTTAAAATATTACTTACTAGTTAAGGGACTTCACACGGGTGCAATGTAGATGACACATAGATTTCTATTGGTGAAAAAAAATTAAAATCGGTTGAGTAGTTTTTGAATTAAATCATAACAATCAAACAAATATTTCCTCTTTATAATATTAGTATATAAAAAGTATAAGATAATAAATGAAAGGGAGGTTCATAGGTGAAAGAAATCTTTATAGGTAACATGTATATGTTATCCTGAAATATTTACTGATAAAGCCAGGTATAAATTATATAATAAATTGCATTTTAAATTTAAAATTATTATTTGGTAAGTGTATGGGCTTCAAACTGTGTTCAAACGTCTGGTTCGAAATATTATGATATTTTTAATTTCGCTCTAATTTGAATTAAAAAATAAACATTTCATATTCGAATTGCCTCGGTATATTTTCATTAATTAATATTGAGTAGACTGCATAACGTCAGAATAAATACCCAAAATATTAAATAAAATTCACCAATGCTGATTTTGACACATACTTCTCACTGCACGTTCAGCACTAATTAATTTTGGGGTAAAACAAAAGCTTTAAAATATGACATATAACCTTATAATTTTTACTGAATACTGAATTCCAGAGTCCCCCAATGGGGCAAACCCATTTCTGTATCTTTATCACTATTTTTTTCTTTATCAGCCTGCCCTGCCCGATCAAAACAATTTTTAAAATCTTGTTTCCCCGGGGTTCGAACCCTGGACCTCTGATGCTAAACGCTTCGCGCTTACCACTGATCCACGGTGTCGATCGAGTGGGGAATAAGGCAGACACATTTTTGTGTCCATGTCACTGAATTATTATCTATTTAATATTCTCTCTTTAATAAAAGATGAGAGATTATTGAAATGTCACAAAGTTGTCATATTAACGCCATCTATTACTACGGAGTTGATATTTACTGTAATTTTTCCTTTTATGACAATATTGACTAACGGTGTCCTCTTGTTTATTAGTATGTTTGAATTAGGGTTTTAGATTTTTAATTACTGGATCCCAGGTGCTGGAAAGTCTCAAACCATCTTCTCAATTCTTCTAACCATCAGTTAGGATGTTTTTTTAATTTCAGTAGCCTCGCGTACTAGTCTGGGAAAAAATCTACTTTCTCTTGCAAGGATTTTCGGTTGGTAGAAACGTATGTAGTGGTTAGGTGTGTCTAGCGTGTGTTCACATACTGCACATTTCAAAAATCAGACAACTGTCACATTTCTGTCTCCCCGCGAACACGGTTACTGAAAAGCATACGAAACGTCGGGATAAATAATTTAAACAATATAAATAATAAATCGCGTTTTAATCCGGTATTTTATTTAAATTATCTATTTTATTCAAACTAAATATGTAGATACAATGCGACGTAGGCTAGGCTTGGAAAAATAAAGAAATTATTGTTTTCTATAGGAAACTCAAGAATAATTCAATGTCTTGAATGACTCAAAAAATAGTTTCTATGGCGTTTCCCAACTACGCCTTGACTTCAGTGGTGTTCTGTGGCTATGGCGGGATTTCTGAGGTGCGGTGGCTATATTTCTTCAAACGAATTTTATTGAAGAAATTGGATGTCGATTCTATTTTAATCAAGTAAAGTAGATGAATATTCTCACTTTAACAAAAAATACTAAATACAGGATGTCCTGGTATTCTAGGGTATTTATTCTATATTGTGACGAGATCGTCGGCGCGTTCGGTAACTTCCCCACGTCTGGTAACTTCGGGCATTGAACGGGTGGATATCCATATTCTGACCGGGTAACGAACCACCGTTCATAGATGGAAGAACCGTGAAGTGCATATTGCGCGTTTCGGTTTCAATCTAACAATAAGTAAAGAGTAGGTCGACAGCGCAAAATTGACTGATTTTCTGTGGCTGCAGTACCACCTAGTGAACTTCACGCTCGGCTGTCGATATCTAACATAAAAAAAAGATTTAATATTTTGTCATAGTATTTATATTGTCATAGATGGAAAAACCGTGAAGTGCATATTGCGCGTTTCGGTTTCAGTCTATGGATTCCCGAATGCTCGAAGTAAAAATTAGGTCGACAGCGCATCATTGATTGATGTTCTGTGGCTGAGGTATCACCTACCATCAAGTGAATCTCATGCACGTCTGTCGATATTTGACATAAAAAAAAAATAATAATAATATTTTATGCATATTGACAACATCATTTTTAATCTGTACTTTTTGTCTCATACTCTTATGAGAGTTATCGCCATTACCTACTCTGTTAATATCTATCTAATATATAAAATTCTCGTGTCACAGTTTTCGTTGCCATACTCCTCCGAAACGGCTCGACCGATTCTTACCAAATTTTATATGCGTATTCAGTAGGTCTGAGAATCGGCTACTATCTATTTTTCATACCCCTAAGTGATAAGGGTTGTTCACCCTTAAAAATTTTTATTTTATTTTTGGACGATTTTTTTTGTTTTTATTTTTTTATTATGTGGCATTAAAAAATACATACAACCCTATATTTTCACTTTTCTATTATCAACCCCTGCTTTTTAGAAATTATTTACATGGCAAAACAACGATTGCCGGGTCAGCTAGTATTCTATATTAATCTGTTTGTGTCATTACTTAGAGTATAACTGTGTAACTATTTTGGGAATTAAAATATAAAGTTCTGTGTATTTGGTGTAATATAATTATAACAACAGTACCAAATATTTTAATGGCTTACGGTAGATATTACCGAAGAATTTTACAAATAAAGCACTGAATATTAAAATACTGTGTACCGGATTAAAACGCGATTTATTATTTATATTGTTTAAATTTTTATATTGTTTAAATAACTTCCGGTTCCGATATACAGTATTTTATCTATACTAATATTATAAAGAGGAAAGATTTGTATTTTTGAATTTTTGTATGTTATGAATAAACTCAAAAACTACTGGACCGGTAGTTGTGAACTGGTAGTAAATGTAAAATTAGAAGCATTTAATATTAGTAATATTAGTAATTTAATATGTATTATTTTTTTTTTTAATGACGTTCTTAGATGTACATTGTGTTACCTAAATTAATAGATTATTTTTTAATTTAATTGAATTAAATATGGCAACTTTGTGACATTTCAAATATAAGACAACTGTCATCTTTCAGTCTCCCGCGACCACGGTTGCTGAAAAGCATCCGAAACGTCGGGATAAATAATTTAAATAATAAATCGCGTTTTAATCCGGTATACAGTATTTTATTTAAACTACTGGACCGATTTTAAAAATTCTTTCACCAATAGAAAGCTAATAATGTATTATTAGCGAGTAACATAGGCTATAATATATCAACATTTAACCCGTGTGAAGCCGGAGCGTGTTGCTAGTATTTAAATAAAGCACTGCTTTAAAATAGCTAAATTCCTTTCAAGCGCAAAAGTTCGTTACCCGGTCAGTAGGGCTATTCACGATCATTCGAAATCGATCCGCCCGGAAAGCTACGCTCTCCCACTGAAAGATTTTTCGTATTTACCGGATATGAAAATGGTATTCACAATTCCCATAGGATTGAGCATCGGCATTCTTCGGGAGTTTCCGATTAGAATCTAAGTATAAAATGATAGAAAGCTTGATATATCGGTACGAAATCTTGTAATATCGGAACGGAAAGTTTTCGAATGATCGTGAATAACCCTACTGATATTCAATATTCCTCCTACACGTTTCATGACCAAAATGAAAAATTATAAATTTGTAGGCATATAGAGAAATCTCTTGATTATACAATCATTATTATATATTATATATAACAATACGTTATTATATATATTTATTTTAACATACAGCAACAAGATATAAATATAACTAAATAAAAAACTTATACTAAACATTAAAAAAATATTCTAGATCTTAGTTAATTATAACACAGTAGCGATCCGGCTTTGCACGGGTACAACGTAGATGTTCTAAAAAAATATAAAAAAATAGCCTATTTTACTTGCTGATAGTAGGTATATAGCTTTCTATTGGTGAAATAATTTTTGTAATTAGTCCAGTAGTTTTTAAGTTTATTCGTTACATACAAAAATACAAATCTTTCCTCTTTATAATATTAGAATAGATATAGATCAAGAATACTGTTATGGTAGGCAGAGATCACGGATTTTCATATGCTCCATACCAATTTCGCTTCATCAACGCAAACTCACTCGTCGGTTTCGTGTAGGTACTTTAAATGACCGAGGTACGTTCTATAATGGGAAAGAGCTTTTATTAACGCGAGTATCACACATTTAAATAAAATACTGTATACCGGATTAAAGCGCGATTTATTATTTATATTGTTTAAATTATTTATCCCGACGTTTCGGATGCTTTTCAGCAACCGTGGTCACGGGCAGACAGAAAGATGACAGTTGTCTGATTTTTGAAATGTCACAAAGTTGCCATATTAACGCCATGATATTTACTGTAATTTTCTATATTATGACAATATTGACTAATGGTGTCCTCTTGTTTTTTAATATGTTTGATTTGGGATAAATAATTTAAACAATATAAATAATAAATCGCGTTTTAATCCGGTATACAGTATTTTATTTAAATATGTATAAACTTGTCATTACGGCGGGTTTGGAATACGATTCGGGAACGCAACCCGAACGCGCCCGTCATCTCGTCACACAGAATAACTATCCACGTGAGCGTCAAGTAATCTACCGCGGAATACTAAAACGATAATCAAAACTTGAGGGCTTCTTAAAATGTTTCTATCTTTAATTTTACCTTCGTAATGAAAGGGTTAGAATACTTTTAAGTACACCTCAATGTTGATTAGTGTTCGAGAATTCGGCCACTAGTGGTCTAAATATTTTACCAGAACATTATATGGCTAGCTTAGTCCCAGACCACAGTTATCGTAATAGGAAAGGAAGCGTATCCAATATTTTACGGTACCCAATAATCGAAGGCTAGTAAGCGACACCTCGCCGGTGTTATTGCCTCGCCCAGGTGTTCCGAAGCTTTCCGGTTCGTTTGAATTATTAGTTATGTTTTGTAAGGATTTTATTGTACACCTATTGAACATCTGCTTAATATTTATACTGAATTAGTAATAGTAAGACCACAGAAGTAACTTTACGTTTGTGGATACGTATGTACATAATATTTTATAAGCACGCCGATATTATAACACGCTCGTTGGCGCGTTTGGTAGAACATTTACTTTGCGTTCCGATGGGTCGCAGGTTCGAATCCAGCGGTATGTTCATAGATGGAAAACAGTTTTTTTATAGGATTGGGGCAACCGCCGCCCATAGAACGGCTTGCAGGTGAGTTGGCGACCTTTAATCAATGAAGTGCATATTGCACATTTCGGTTTCAGTCTATATGAATTTCCGACCGTTTTATTATATACAAGCAAAACGCCCCGGCTTCGCACGGGTGCATTGTTGCTAAAAAATATTTTTACCCTCCGTAATTTTTTTTAATTAAATCCTATGTCCTTTCTAATACCTCTAAGAATATGTGTACAAAGTTTCATGATAATCGGTTGAGTATTTTTGACGTGAAAGCGTAACAAACAAACTTTCACATTTATAATATTAGTAGGGATACCTTTAGATAGGATTGAAGCAAATCTAATCAATATTGACACATGTCAGCAGAGATGTTTATCACCATAATAAACTGGATGATAAATTTCAACAGCATATAAAAAGTATAAAACAAAAACGCTGAAAGACTGATTAATAGGGTTCTTTATCCTAAAAATGTGCATTCCCTATGAAAAAAGACAGCGGTGATAATTATAGAGTCGCTCAACATCGGGGTGGCTAAATTTATCACAAAATCCGATGCTTAAACGCGCTGAAGATATTTTTTGTCTTTGACAAAATGAGAGAAAATAATTAAGAGGCGAAACGGAGCGAAGCCACGTCGTAATAAAATACTCTGCGTTGAGTGACGTGTTGTATGTGCTTGTGTGACACTGCACGGTATAAGCGTAGCGATATGTTGATATTGCACTAGAAAATGCATGCATGAATAGGCTAAGTTAAAGTAAAAAATTCTTAAAGATAGTTACATAGCTGTAACCCAGCTAACCCGGACACATTACAATTCCATGCCTACCACTGTAACAATAGTTATAAGACTCTTTGCTCTGTATATCTAAATCAGTCATGTATTAACACTTGGATGCAGCAGTAGCTCCAAAGTTTCATTTTAAAAACTCTTCTGCCATCGCTTCCAATAACACCAGCTTTTTAAGTATAGCTCCAACAAAGACCACGTTCAATACCTACGTATATTTTACTAGCGTTCCGCCCCGGCTTCGCACGGGTACAATGTAGATGTACTAATCAAAACAAAAAATATTATTGGCCTATGTAACTCGCTGATAATGTATCTTTCTATTTGTGAAATAATTTTTAAAATCAGTCGAGTAGTTTTTGATTTAAATCGTAACAAACAAACAAATCTTTTCTCTTTATAATACATACTAGCCGTCGACGCCCGCCCGCTTCACTGGGCGAATTGTAAAGGATAGACGAATATGAACTATCCACATAAATTTGAAAAAAAATGGTAAAGGGTTGATGGAATTCAAAAAATGAATAGCCTAAAACCTTCTACAATTAATTCCGCGTCGAATGGTCATGGTATCATGCCGATCGGTCCAGTAGTTTTCAAGTTTATCGATAACAAAGAAAAAAAAGTTGCTTATATATATATAGATAGATATTAGTATAGATATAGATTTCTATGGGTTTTGTAGGTACTTTTATGATTTGTTCTTGTTAATAGTCGGAAGGTGTAGGTATATTCCACTAGTTTTGTTCATAGTTCCACTAGTTTTGCTGAAATATTGACGATACGAATAATTTCTCGCAACTTAATTATGATTTGACATTTAATAATTAAACACCAGCGTAGTAGTCTTTGGCCAATTAGCCAAAGACACTGTATGCCGAGTGCATGACTGTTTCCTCCTAGCCGTTTTGTGTATAACTAGTTTTAATATGTAATTATAATAAGTGTACTGATCATATTTCGACGAATAAATATCTCTGTCTTTTGTTTTTGGACGGCTGCTGATTTCCAAGATAGGGATATTGAAAGACTTTATATTTAATAATATCATTGATTTTCAGTATTCCCTTGCACCACCACGGCAAAAGCAATCGTAATATTGACATAAATTGTAATTAAGTTACTTGTAACTACAATGCAAATATTTATAATGAGTTTGTACCATGTAACTTTTAATCAAACAGAACATGATGACTGCCAAAGTAAAATGAAAGTTATTTTCTCTTGAGGCCTAGACTCTTCTCAACTTAGACTTAGATTGTAAATACTCAAGTTACAATCGATTCTTGAAAATTCTCAAAACTTCACATAGACAAAAAAAAACTTGTCTTAGAGTTTTTTTTATGTTGGATATCGACAGATGAGTATGAGGTTCACTTGATGATATGTATCAGCCACAGAACATCAGTCAATGATGCGCTGTCGACCTAATTGTTACTTCGAGCATTCAGTAATCCATAGACTGAAACCGAAACGCGCAATATGCACTTCACGGTTTTTCCATCTAGTAATAATCTATATATATAAAAGAGATTTCCACCTATATAGTCACTCATCACGATATCTCTGGAACCATAAGGCGTAGTGACTTGAAATATGGTAGGAATATTCCTTTCGCCGAGTAGAGGTCAGCTAAGAACGGATTTTACGAAATTCAACCCACAAGGGGGGTTGCGGGGGCAATTGCTAGTAATAATTAATAGCCCGATTTTTTTAAAATTATTTAGTTAAATGGATACCGGCTTTTAACGGTACATAATTTGACAGCATATTTCAGTGACGTAAAACACCTGTGAAAATTATCTACACCATCCGAATAGAACGGTTTTATGAAGACTTTACGTTGTTATCGCTGTCATTGATCGTGTTTTATTAGTCTTTATGTTACGAGTATCAAAATGATTTATATCCACTTGAAAGCTTGTAAAAGCTATTACGTCGCTCTGTTTATAGCTGAAACAATATTTTATACTCGCTACATATAAATGATTTCTTTTATCTTTTATTATTACAAAAAACAGAATATATTATATAATAACAATATCTAAGTAATTTTCGCAGCTTTGCGTGAGGATGAAATAATCAATATATGGAGCCCATGATACAATCTTGAGTATTTGCAATCTGCTGCCCGCCTAGCAAGAGATATCTCGCGGACGAATCAAGACAAACTAAGATATAAGATATCTTGATATATTATATGTCAACATGGACAACTTTGATAGACAAGATATCTTGATCGACAAAATAACTCGAATTTTGACATTAGAAGTCGAGTTTTAAGTGAGGACATAAAGAAATAATCGATTAAAAAACGAGAAAACGGCCGACAAAATTTTATCGTGGCTGTCATAACCTCTTTTTACCCGTTCATCCTTTTTAATAAAAAAATCTGTATGAATCTATGCTATCCCCTAAACTATTCATCCGATTATGACGAAACTTTAGTGAGTTGTTCTGCATACAAGTAGCCGGACCTGATCCAAAAAAAAAATCAGATGGCCAGCGGTGGATTTACACTAGGGCTAGAGCCCTAGTTACTAGCCCAGGGCGGCAAATTTATATAAGGCGGCATAAGTTGGAAAATGAAAAAAAAACCAGTCTCATCAAGATTGCTCAATATAATTAATTAACTCTTTTAATTAATCATTCCTTATTTAATTGATAATTCAAGAAATTCAATTAATGCATTATTTATCATTGTAGAATGGTTTTTAAAATAATAATTTATCGATTTTCTGCAATAAATTGGTTATTTTAATTTAAAAAAATAAGATATATAAACTATAGGATTGAGTAAAATTTCAATATTATACCTTTCCTTTTCGTGGCATTCCAATGCCCGGTAGAGTTAAAGTCTAACGGTCTTATTCATAAACGTATTATAAGCTTGATTTAGTTGAAATATGTTTTGTCTCGCTCTACCGAATATAAAAAGACTAGAGAACGAAAGAAATAAAACATAATTAATCTTTATTTTATAAGCTCGTTTTATTGATAGTATTGTTCTAGCACTACCTTGTACTAAGACCAAATATAGCGTAGAAAACCATTACCGCAGTGCACAGCGAAGCTACACTTTAATTTCTCTAGTTTAATGGTTGAAGTTAAATGACTGGTAATGGACGCACTTTGCAAATGAAACCAACGGTACTTAGCCATAGAAGGTTACCAGATGTTAATATTTTTGGATTTGTTATGACATTATATGCCTAATTCGGTTCACCTTTTCTACACTAATATTATAAAGAGAAAAATTGTTTGTTTAAAATGTCCAAGATTGTATAAATATGTAATAGATTTTTTTTATAACAAAACATTAATAGATTAATCTGAACATATAATATCATGATGTTTTTCACACGTTCTTTACGTATAGACATAAATAACAAAAAACTCTTTCAATTTTGTTCAAAAGTCTAAACATCTTATACGATTTATATTTTTTCTTGTAATGATGAATGATCTAAGCAACCTATTTTGCGCAATTTCTAGTTATCTATCTAGCTTGTTTATATAACATGTGATTGTGAAAATAAGAGTCTTTTTGAAGTATTTTTGACATGTTTTAATGTTTGAACCTGGTAACCCTATCCACAGACTAGCAGCTCTCGAATAAGAGCTGAACTGTGAAGTTAAATTTATCTGTACTAAAACATTTCAATCGAATAGATACGTAGTAAAGTTTTTAGTGCAGTTCACATGTGGTGATAAAATATTTGTAAAAACATTTGATAGCTTACCGGGTTTTTGTGGATTACTGGAAACAAAATCTGCTTTGCAAATTAAAGTGAAGGATTTTTTAATATTACTTACTAACGTGGTAAATATATTTCAATTACTGTTAAAACGTAGCATTTTTATTATGAACTAAACAAATTGAAAAAATATACATGTTTTTTGAGCCACATACCATGAAACAAAGGATAAAATATGAATCGAAATTTCCGTATAAAGTTATTTATCTTAATAAATATAGTGATATCCCGAGTCCCCTAGTGAGGCATGGGACAGATCCATTTCTAGGTCTTTTTTATTGACCATTTTTATTTACAGTGCCTTGCCCGACCGAAATATTCTGTAATCTTGTTTCGCTGGGATTTAAACTCAGGACCTTCGGTGTCAAACTCATCGCGTTAACCCAGTATTTATATAAAAAAAGTTGAGAGGTGTCAAGGGACACCCGGATGGAACGAAGTTATATATATATGTACTCTGTCTATCTATTCTTTCATACACGTCATAGATGCGCGGGACTATAGCAAAAAGTGTCGTGACAACTTTTCGTAAGAATTTTTTCCGTCTAGCCCCCTTTCACAACGCGCGATAAGAACTTCGTTCCAAAAATGAAACTTGAATGTTGAAAGTTGAAACCGTTCTATTTTCAAAAAAAAGTGTCGTGACAACTTTTCGTAAGAATTTTTTCCGTCTAGCCCCCTTTCACAACGCGCGATAAGAACTTCGTTCCAAAAATGAAACTTGAATTTTGAAAGTTGAAACCGTTCTATTTTCAAAAAAAAGTGTCGTGACAACTTTTCGTAAGAATTTTTTCCGTCTAGCCCCTTTCACAACGCGCGATAAGGAACTTCGTTCCAACAAAGTGATAAATATCATTAAAAATAATAACGACAAAACATCTTGTGGTGAAAGAGTATAGCGCCCATTTTTTTTTTTGTTATAGTGTGCAGGCAAGTGCTAGTATGAGGTATGTGAGCGGTGAGACGGGTGAAGGCACGTGTTTTCGAAACTAAAAATATTTATATTTACCGGGTTAAAAAGCTATTTATGAAATATATTATTTATCCCAAAGTTTCAAGTGCTTTTTTATAGAATAGGGGCAAACACATCCGCAACAGTTGGTGCAATGTCGACCTTTAAACTTTTGCTTTACAGAAAGCGTGGTCACGGGGAGAAGGGCAGAACGAAAGCTGATTTGAAATTTCAAACTCAAACTCTCAAACTCAAACATTTATTCCACATATAAACTTATAATTATACCATATGAATAGTTTAAAGATATCTGGTCGTGTGGAAGGGTAACACACTCAGCATATGCTCCGCCAACAATATTTTGTCGACAGAGCGCCGGTTTTCAGTGTGCCCCCGGGGTGACCTCTGGACTATCAGCTATCTTACACAAGTAAAAAATTAAAAACTATAAAAAAATATAAAAATGAAACCTATTATATATTACTTAATTTGTCTAATCTAGTCTAGAATTAGCATATAAACACAATAAAAATACAAAAAAGAGTAAAAAAAAAAAAAAGAAAATAATAATATCTGACTTACAATAACTAAAAAATGAAATTATTATTATTATTATTTTTCCTATACTTTACGTACACGCAACTACATCTGGCTCCTGAACTCCAACAACAGATATTTTTTATATTTTAATTTAAAACAATTTCACAGTACTGCTATATTAAAGCCATCTATTTAAACGCACCAACACCGACACCAGCCGGCCTAGCATGACCGCCACGAGATATCTCGCGGACGAGTGAAGACAAACTAAAATATAAGATATCTACAGATACATTATATCTCAACGTCGACAACTTTGATACACAATATACCTACTCGATAGACTACTTTTGACATTAGAAGTCGAATTTTATCTGTAATTGTCATGTTAAACCCGGAAGACATAAAGTGGTAATCGATTAAAATACGAGAAAACGGTCGACAAAATTTTGTCGTGCTTGTCATGCTAGGCCGGCAGCACGTCAAAATAGTGATACATCTATATTATAATTTATTTCTTGTATATGATTATATATATCAGAGAACCAGTACTGTTATTTATAATAACTTAGTTCTAAATGTTAGTAGAATAGAGCACAAACCTATCAGTTTCGGCCTAGCAGACAGCAGTCTTCTATCATAGTCACCTGACAGAAGATATGATAGAATGTATATATAGAAGATATGCTAGAAGTATGTAAATTTTTTGGTCTACAATTTTTATTATTATTTTGATAACTCGAGATCTTACTGACTAAATCTATTGTAAAGTATATAATTATATGTATAGTAGATTAGATTTAACGTAATACTTATTCAGTATTTTTGTATTGGTCCATAAATTCTATCCAATTTACCTCCTTTTGGATACGATATTGCGGAAAATGTCGAGCAATTTCTGTCAGGGGTAAGAATTAATATAATATTATTACTTTCGTTTGACAGAAATGTTATGACAGTTGCCAAATATCCAATTCAATTTAATAACCGGTGTAAATATAATTAAAGTTTCGATACTATTACGTCGAATATTTTTTCAATATTAGACAAACGTTTGACATGTTGACTAGTTTTAGATAACTGAACCCCTGTGGAACAAATTATTATAATATTATGTAACGTCATGATTTCTGAATTTTATATTGTTATTTATCAGTTTTCTAGTATTTTAGAATATTGCATAGTCTGTTAATTTGCTGCTTTAGGCGAGGGTACTCTACCATTGATCATATACATACTTTAGAACAAATAGTGGAAAAATACCAGGAGTTTAAAAACCCTCTGTATCTTGCCTATGTTGACTATGAGAAAGCGTTTGACTCAATATCGCATGACAGTATCTGGCAAGCTCTCAAACATCAGGGTATCCCAAATATATATATAAATATAATCAAGAATATATACAGAAAAAGCTCAAGCCGTGTAAAACTAGACAGACTAGGCCCAAAATTCAACATTCGCAGAGGCGTGAAACAGGGGGACCCACTATCACCCAAAATCTTCATAGCTGTCTTACAATATATTATGCAAGACCTAAAGTGGGATAGGAAAGGAATATTCATAGATGGCAAATTTCTTAGTAACCTCAGGTTTGCTGACGATATAATTCTTTTTTCAAGAACTTCAAAACAGCTAGAAGAAATGCTAAGAGAACTAAGTACTGTCAGCGGAAATATTGGCTTAAAATTAAATATATTAAAGACGAAAGTAAGTACAAACAGCATACAACACCCTATACTTATAAACGAAAAACCTGTTGAATATGTTGAGAATTATATCTACCTCGGGAAACAAATCTCATTTAGTAAATCAAGGCATACCGACGAACTTGACCGGAGAATTAACATGACCTGGAAGAAATATTGGAGTTGCAAGGAAATATTAAAATCGAAACTTCCAGTAAAATTAAAGAAAAAAATCATGGATTCGTGTCTACTGCCTTGCCTGACGTACGGTGCCCAAACTTGGATTTATAATAAAATCACCAAAAATAAAATAAGAACGTGTCAGCGCGCTATGGAGAGGAGTATATTGGGTATCAAGCTTATTGACAAACAAAAAAGTAATAAAATAAGACATATAACGAAAGTGATAGACGCAGAACAACACGCACAGCGCTTGAAGTGGAAATGGGCGGGACACGTAGCACGCGTTTCTGACGGAAGGTGGTCGAAACACGTCACAACATGGTCAGGCCCAGAAGGAAAAAGAGGAAGAGGCAGGCCCAAGGATCGTTGGATCGATGACATCAAAAGAACTGTAGGAAAAGACTGGATGAGGATAGCTAACCAGAGAGATAGTTGGAGACAGTTGGAGGAGGCCTATACCCAAAATGGGGCCATGGAATAGGTAGTATTAAAAAGTTAATTATATAATATATACCTGTATAATTTCATGGACTAAATAAAGGCTTTATTATTATTATTATTATTATAGTCTGTTAATTTAAATCATGGTGTGTATTTTTAATTTTAATTATATTGAGATTGAGAGTCTATGTCTAAAAATTCTAACTAGAGTTTAACCTCATAAGTCCCATGTTTTAATAGATAGAGTTTTATATTATTTTTAATTCTTAATATTATTAAAGAAAAATAGATATCTAATATAGTATTTTTGATCGAAACTAAACAATGAGTATCAACGAGTTTAGAGGTGACACTGATCGTTCATGTTTTATTCAAATTATGAAGAAAATATGTTGTCAATTTATTAGAAAGAAACTGTCCTAAATGGAAATTTTCGCATTTGTATTTAAACATATCCGCTCTTCAAACAAAGACGTATAAATTATTTCAGGATTTCAGGATGCACGTAGTTTATATGTAATAGCACTATAACTGATGTAACCTAAAGTCATCAAGTACATTGCTGAATTCTAGCGATAAGGCCGGCTTTTGTATTAATAATTCTCTTGGTGTATACGTACTGTATAATATACACACTTATAAATAATCAAAGTATACACACATATGTCTTATATTATAGGTGATATGTTGTATAAATGCAGGAGTACATAAATATATTCTAAACAGTATTTTTAAAATAAAATAAAGCACAAACAAGAGAACGGTATTGTATAGGAAAAAATATAATTCCATTTCTGACGTTACTCCCAAGTCCCAAGTAACACTGAAGAGTTTGCTGATAGCGATAAATCCCTTTCACTGTTTACATCTAAGTTATTATTAATTTTATTGTTGGTGTATTTTTTTTATATGCAATAAAGTGTTCTAAATAAATAAAATAGATAAGTACGTTTGTTCTAAATAAATAAAATATTAACATAAGTACCTACGTTAGTAATATTACAGAGGTAATTATAATTTCCCTACTTTTATTTATCCATCATCTAATCTCAACTTCCACACTAGCTATACAGCTAGGTATAGCTAGTGTGGAATAGGTTATACAACCAGCGATATAAACTAATTTAAACATTCAAAACCACAACATTACTGCGTAATATAGCCTTACAGAAACTACGAGGACTTGTAATTTAAGTTGCAATGTTATCTTGTCTAAAATGTTTTAATTAACTGGCAACACAACGTAAGTGGCCAACCGTGAGTCCGGATAAGAAACAGCTTTTGTTGGAGCAAGTCCAAACCTGTTACCGCTTTATTGAGAAAATTTTATACATTTCCAAGGAAATTCAAAGCTTTGCCTTAACAGCGTCGCTACGCCACATTTGTCCGGATTCTAATCCGAATCGTACCCGATTCTTAAACATTTTCGAATTTTTCGTTATAAACTGTTCCGTTTTATAAAATATTTATTAAACATAGTATGTAGCAAACAACAACATTTCTACTTTACTTAGACATAGATAAATATTTACAACATAATATATCTATGTCTAAGTAAATTTACAACAAACACACGCACATGCAAAAGTAAATATGGACGATCATCAAGGACAAGAAGAATATTAAAAAGTACAATTTACAACTTAAAGTATATAAACTTAATCATATATTCTAAACTAACAAACAATATATGCAGCGGTGCGCTGCCATGAGAAGGAAAGCTACTCAGCTAAATTAGGGAGATTTCCTCTAACACTGATTTTCAGTAGATTGCTACTATATTATATGTATAAATATAATTAAATGGTATGTTTATTGTCATTTTATCGTCACAAACTATTCATTCAATTGTGATGAAAACTTTGGTGAGTTTTTCTACAATACATAAAGTGCCTGGCCCAAAGAAACTTTTACTTTACATCGCACTACAATGCATGCCGGGTACAGCTAGTAATATTTTCAACACTAGCGATCTGCCCCGGCTTCGCACGAGTACAATGTATGTTACTCGCCGATAATAATATTCTTTTTTGTAGAAGACATTTTTAAAATTGGTCGAGTAGTTTTAGAGTTAAATCGTAACAATCAAATATTTTCTCTTTATAATATTATTAGATCAGTCTCAGACTACCCTACTACGCGAATACACGCTAAGCATCTCCCCCCTTTTTATAGTTATTATTTAACCTACATTTGTACCGCCTGCGCTCAGTAGCTGGCTCAGTATTATTTTTCTTGTGTGGTTACTATTAAAAAAATTAAAAAAAATTAAAAAATATAAAATACCGATGTCGATGTTAAATAAATGTAATGAAAATGAATCATATAAAATTATTTTATTTCAAAAAAAATATTTTAATGAATTTTATTTTAAATTAAATACTTTATACCTGATTAAAATGCGATTAGGTACTATTTATGTTATTGATGCTGATGTTTCGGCCCTCGGTTGCTGAAAAGCATCCAAAACGTCGCCATAAATAATCAAATCGCGTTTTAATCCAGTACAAAGTATTTTATTTAAATGTGAAACTTTGTTGTTGTAGTTAAGGTTACAAAAACAAATCGATTGTCTTGGAATTTTATTTTATTTCGTTTGAAGGAAAGTCATTGATATTATAATATTCAATGCTCATTCATTTCACAAAACGTTTTACTTTGATTCAGCTAATTTCCTTTTCCACTTTGCATGAGCTTGCACTTTAAGAAATATAAACTGTAATAACAAGAGTTTTATTTACATTTCTTCAATTAGTGTCAACGTTTACATTCGTACTAAAATAACTATTCATTCAATTGAATTACTTTCGAGTCAAAAATATATTTAATTTTTTTTTGAATTATCTATCTACGTAAGTTACGTCCCGGACACATTCCATCAAAAAGATTTGCTTTGACGGGTTCGATAGAACACCCGCCGTGCGCGTCGATGGGTCGTGGGTTCGAATCCCACCGCGACTTCTCTACGTCTAGTAACAACGGGCATTGAACGGGTGGGAGGAATATCGAAATTCCAACCGGGTAACGAACCACCGTTCATAGATGGAAAAACCGTGAAGTGCGTATTGCGCGTTTCGGTTTCAGTCTATGGATTTCCGAATGTTCGAAGTAAAAAGTTCGTCGAAAGCGTATCATTGACTGATGTTCTGTGGCTGAGGTATCTCCTACCATCAAGTGAATCTCATGCTCGTCTGTCGATATCTAACATAAAAAAAAAACTTAGCTGTAAAAATTATCAGTGAAACAAAGTTATTTCTGCCCCATGCTCCACACACGAATTCACTGTATAATAAATCTCACTAAGACAATAAGAAATATCGATCGTGGAGGAAAACATACATGTTTATTTGATGTAAGTGCATTCTCTGTACGCGGACACTGCATTGCCTCAAATTCAATTTAATATACTACTCACTCACTCACTGCATAACATAGAAGGGGAATAAAATATTCCCTCTTTCTGATTCGTGGCTACTATTCATCCAATTGGAGTGGAAAATGTGCTGAAATAAACAATATAATATCAAAGGAGTGTGCCCGAAGTTACCAGACGTGGGGAAAACACGCTTACAGAAAATTATAAACATGTCGTCCCGGTGGGATTCGAACCCACGACCCATCGATGCTCACGGCAGGTGTTCTACCGAACGCGCCAAGTTATTATTCTATACCTTACCTGACCGAAACATCTTTTTTTATCTTGTTTTCTCGGGAATTGAATCCACATATCACTGCCTTCGAGACAGCCATCATCCTTTTGATAGCTAGGGTTATTTACACAATATAGTTAGGAAGGAATTTAAGAGATTTTTATAGTAACTTTTTAGACAAAAAATTGTAACCGTTTGATGACTTCATACTAGCGACTCGCCTGGTTTAGACCGAAAAGAAAAAGATGAACGTAGAGAAAAAATATTTTCGATTAAACCTCTCAGTCGGATTAATTTATTCCGACATCTTGAACCATTATAGTTATAATCAACAAACTATAAATATATACTTTTAAACCTTTCTCTCAAATCACTCCATTTATTTATGAAAACCGCATTAAAATCCGTTGCTTGGTGTAAAACATTTAAGCGTACATACGGCGGAAAGCGATTTTGTTTTATACTACGTAGAGATAGCACTATAAGACCCAATTTTGGTAGAACAATAATATGTGCATTATGTGGAGGAGAAATTCGATAACAGATTAGAAATCGGAGCATATAATCCATTTAAACGATGTCTCGATAATTAAATTTTAAATTCTCTTAACAAAGCTAAAATTCTCTTTTCTCGGCAAAGCGTTGGTATTTTTTAATTACAAGAAAGGAGCGCTAACGTCTTAATTATAATATTTTAAAATGCTACAAAGATTCTCAGATTCTTTTGCAAAATCTAATCAGAGTTAAATAGATATTCATAATTTCTTCTCACAGCTTTTAGTTTATTTATTTTTGGTCTAAATTTGATGGAATATAAATTTTTATTTTTTGTATTTCTTTTTCAACAATTTTATAATTATACATACATACATATAAATCACGCCTCATTCCCATTGGGGTAGGCAGAGATCACAATAATAATTTGGTATTATAATTATAGTATTTTGTTTTTTATATGAAAATAGTGACTTATCTCTAAATAGTGAATAACTTATTTTTAAAAAAGCAGTTACTAAGGTGAATCTGTTATAACATATTAGAACACACTACGTCACAATACAATACAATGTTGGAGTAAAGGAAATGCAATCTGTCAATGCTGTCAGCAGATACAGAAGAAGGGAGCATTTGCAATCGTAAGGGAGGGGTCGCACCAATGCGGAGCAACGCATTATAATATTTATTAAGTAATACTTATCAGAAATGAACATAATGAACCTGATATTGTCTTTCATTAACGCGAGTATCACACATTTAAATAAAATACTGTATCCCGGATTAAAACGCGATTTATTATTTATATTCTTTAAATTATTTATCCCGACGTTTCGGATGCTTTTCAGCAACCGTGGTCATGGGCAAACAACTGTCTGAACGTTGAACGTCGGAACGTCGTGATAAATAATTAAAACAATATAAATAATAAATCGCGTTTTAATCCGGGATACAGTATTTTATTTAAATAACGAACCTATTTGAATAGCAAGACCACGCAAACATTGCCAGTGTAAGTTGTAAGAAGGTCTGTGGCATGACGTTTGAGTTATCGAATGTAAGTTGTCAATGTCAAGTATCAGTCAGTGATGCGTTGGATATCCAAACTTGAGTTGCTCTCGACGCCGCGACTAAGGAAAACATAATGGAGGACAGCAAATTAGACCAGTCGAGTTAGACGTCAGAAAGCCTCCACTTTGCATTAATACCCATCCCGAAAATTATTGCATCAGCCCGGGGTCAGTAGTAATCTAAATCAAATATGGCGACCAATTTCTCCCCATTTTGGTTTGAAGGGAGTAAACGTTTTTCGTTAATAACTGGTCTATTTAAAAAAAAAATATTTTTTTTTTGTGGACTTTCTACGTAACCGGAGTAGGTAGGTCACCTTTCACCCTCTCTCTGATAACTCTTCACTCAGAAACGTTAATTATTATGTCATAATAACGCTATTCAAACCTACACAGTGTAATGATGTGAAAAATAAATTTCCGCATCGCTTCCCGCTGCCATTTAAATCGCTATCTCAGTTTGAATTTAGAATTTTACCCTTCCTATTGTTAGCCAGGTGAGGTGATTAGATTTGTTTACGTCATATAAATAACATTATATTTGATCAAAATCGATTTTCCTCTATATATTTTTATATGATACTAGCGACCCGCCCCGGCTTCGCACGGGTCTAGATTTTTTGACAAAAAAAGCAGGGGTTGTATGAATTTTTTAATGCCACATTATAAAAAAAATTAAAACAAAAAAATTCTTCCAAAAATTAAAAAAAAAATTAAGGGTGAACAACCCTTATCACTTCTGGGTATGTAAAATAGATAGTAGCCGATTCTCAGACCTACTGAATACGTATATAAAATTTGGTAAAAATCGGTAAAGCCGTTTCGGAGGAGTATGGGAACGAACATTGTGACACGAGAATTTTATATATTAGATAGTAACATGCCCTGGCTTCGCACGGGTGCAATGTAGATGAACTATACACAAAAATATGTTACTCGCTGATAATGTAGCTTTCTATTGGTGAAATAATTTTTAAAATCGGTCCAGTAGTTTTAGTTTGAATTAAATCGTAACAAAGAAACCAATCTTTCCTCTTTATAAGAATATTATTATATTAAAACTAGCTAACCCGCCAAACGTTGATTTGCCATGTGAATAATTTCTAAAAAGCAGGGGTTGGTGATAAAAAAGTAAAAATTTAGGGTTTTAGGTATTTTTTAATGCCATATTATAAAAAAATAAAAAAAAAATAAGGGTGAACAACCCTTATCACTTAGGGGTATGAAAAATAGATAGTAGCCGATTCTCAGTCCTACTGAATACGCATATAAAATTTGGTAAAAATCGGTAAAGCCGTTTCGGAGGAGTATGGGAACGAACATTGTGACACGAGAATTTTATATATTACATAGATATGATATCTATACTTATATTATAAAGAGGAAAGATTTGTATTTTTGTATATTATGAATAAACTCAGAAACTACTGGACCGATTCGACTAACATAGGCTATTTTTTTGTGTATATAGGTAGTACATCTACATTGCACCCGTGTGAAAGCCGGGGCGCGTTGCTCATCATATATCATCATATATAAGCAAATATATAAGCAACTTTTTTTTTCTTTGTTATCGATAAACTTGAAAACTACAGGACCGATCGGCATGATACCATGACCATTCGACGCGGAATTAATTGTAGAAGGTTTTAGGCTATTCATTTTTTGAATTCCATCAACCCTTTACCATTTTTTTTTCAAATTTATGTGGATAGTTCATATTCGTCTATCCTTTACAATTCGCCCAGCAAAGCGGGCGGGCGGGGACGGCTAGTCATCATATATAAGCAAACAGATATCCGGAGTTCTAGAATGTAAGAATAGGTGTTTCTTGAAGGTCCCCAAGTGGTATCGCTTCAGAAAAACCACTGGCAAGAGCTGGTTCCAAAGACCGGTGGTACGTGGTAAAAAGTTATACTACTAGATCAATGTACTAATTAGCTACTGAGTAGTCTCTGAGTAGAGAAAGTAATAATTACTATTCTATTTAAGCACTGTTTGAACCTCACTATTGCGGTAAAATAACTGTGATCCTAAAATGTATTATTAACCATACTAGCACAAGTTGACGGGCTCATTGGCGCGTTCGGTAGATCACCTGCCGTGCGCATCGATGGGTCGTGGGTTCGAATTCCACTGGGACGACATGTTTATAATTTTCTGTTAAGTCTTCCCTACGTCTGGTAACTTTGAGCATTGAGCAGGTGGGAGGAATATAAAAATTCCAACCGGGTAAAGAAGCAACCAAACAACAAAAACCGTGAAGTTGCAAGTTTCTAATAAGTAAATCTATCAAAATCACCTATACTAATATAATAACGAGGAAAGATTTATTTGTATGTTTGTTTGTGTATTTCTTATGATTTAACTCAAAAATACTAGATCGATTTTAAAAATTCTTTCACCAATAGAAAGCTACATTATCAGCATTTATTTACTTAATAGTATATTATATAGATAGGTTATTTTTGTGTATAGTACCCGTACGAAGCCGGGGCGGATCGATAGTATATTATATAAGCACAAGACATAGAATAGAGCGAAGTACGAAATTAATTTGTTCCTTGTAATCCGGCAAATGGAGCTTGGATTAGGATTTGTGAATATTAAATTGAATGCTAAAGACGTTAACTAAATATAATTTTGATATTTATCTATATATATATATATATATATATATATATATTATATACATATAATAAAAGAGTAGGATCGAAGGGGTGATAAAAGAAGGGTAGTTGAATGCATAAATGCAATTTTTAAGATTCTTTTCTGTCTGTCTTTCTGTCTGTCCTTCTGTCTGTCTGTTTGTTCACGCTAATCTCCGAAGATACTGAACCGATTATCATGCAATTTAAACAAATATATTAAATAAAGCCCGGGGCAACATTTAGGCTTTGTTTCATCGAAATCGGTTCTCGAAAAGAAAAGTTATCATTATTTATATATTATTTTAAAGGCACAATTTCACCAAATTGCAATGCAAACTGACTCACTTTTTCGAATTGTCAGATGTCAATCACAGTTTGATATGTAAATGAAATAATTTCGGCGTTTTCGATATGTATACGTAGAAAAGTGGATATGAGGTCCCACTGCATAACTCCAGATGCGAGTTCGAAACTTCACTGAAAGAATTATTTTTTATTTTTGTAATTTTTATTTAAAGTACTCTATTATAACAATAGAAAAGGTATTGTTGACGTATTATATTTATGTATAAAGTATTTTTTATAAGATCTTTCATTTCGCCTTTTCATCAATCCAATTAGATCGTAGAAGAAACTGTCAATGACTTCTCTAACAGCTCTTTCCCTCAAGAAATCATCAAGTACATACAGAGGATGTAGGATGTATATTGTATATATATAAATATCATATGAAGAAAGCTTGCTCAAAAGCTCAGCTTATGATGAAGCCCACGCGAACGAAGTCGCGGGCATCAGCTAGTCTAATAATTTTAATGTTTTTAACAAAACAGAACTTAAATTATTAAAGACTAGCTGATGCCCGCGACTTCGTTCAAATCTTAAATTCAGAATATGGTGCAAATGGCATCACATTGATCACTTCCAGGCAACCATTTGTTATACAAATAAACACAGAGACAATAATACATTTCTGATATTAAATTAAATTCCCCCTTTTATCGAATACTACTCAGTATTCGTAAAGAGGGGGGTAGCCTCAATACTGATCCTTTATATATACAAATATTATAAAGAGGAATGATTAGAAGTTTCTTTGTTTGATATTATTTAACTTAAAAACTACTCGACTGATTTTAAAAATTCTTTCACCAATAGAAAGCTATATTATCAGCTAGTAACATAGACTTTTTGTGCCTAGCACATCTACATTGTACCCGTATGGGGACGCCGGGCGTGTTACTTGTAAAAATATATATTAAATCCTTTGAGCCTTTGAAGTTTGAATGATAAAACCCCTTTTTAAAATTAGCATTAAAGTTTAAACCCATAAAACTTTCGCCAAGAGTCGTTATGATAAGTTACTACGTAATAACTCCAACGGAACTTTCATATTTCAACATAGATAATATTAATTTCACCAGAGAAAACCATTTATGCAGCACATTGGAACAGGTGCTATTACTAGTCGTACTCCCTCCCTCTACCCTTCCCCCTCCCAGGATAGCTTTATATGGCAGTATTAATTTATATTACCTATATTTATTTTATTTTTATTTATTCGGAAAACAAACAGTACAATACTCTTGAATGACAAACAATGAAAAATCTAAGTACCATTTACAAGTTTTCGCAGTGAGTATAGTAATACCCCGAATTTTGATTATATATACCACGTAACTCGAGTTTACTTAAGTATAAATAAAACGTATAATAATTTCGCATAAAAATAATAAATATATAGGTACATATAAATTTAATTATTTTTATTTGAAGCAGGAAGTTAAAGAAATAATATAAATAATAAATCCCATTTTAATCCGGTATAAAGTATGTTATTTAAATGTCTGATACTCGAATAAATAAAAGACAATATTCAGTTAAAGAAAACAATAATTAAGTCAAAAGGCGTTTAATAAAATCTTTAATTATCTCAAAAAATGTCAAATAATCGATTATTATCAAGAGTTGTATGACTCTCAAACAAAAGACGAATCGACGACATATCAATACCGCGTAACTCCGGGTTCGTGAAGATTCCATACCGGATGTTCCAGATATAAATTTGAATTTTTTAATAAGGCACTGTCATTTTTTGTACTTGTTTTTTTTTGTATTTCCCTAGATGAGGGTAGACAGTAAAGTGGCATATTAAAGTATGCGTAACGCTCGAGGTAAAAAGGGATAATCCCACAAAGTTCCTATTTTTTATTGGACATGGGGCATGCTGCTAAGCTTGTCTTTTATCAAGTGTCATCATGAAATATACTGCCCAACTATTGGTATGGTATATCTTACGTACGATATACCTTACTAGCAAAGCGCCCCGGCTTCGCATGGGTGCAATGTAGATGTACTATACACAAAATATAATACTCGCTGATAATGTAGCTTTCTATTGGTGAAATAATTTTTATAATCTATCGAGTAGTGAGTTAAATTGTAACAAAAAAACAAATCTTCTTTATAATATTAGTTTAAACTGTAGGATATATTGGGAATATAATAAATGGCTGAAGATCATAATTGCAATATTTAATTTTTGTTACTATAAATATCCCTTCGTTAATTCGAGTATTAAAAATTATAAATTAAACAGTTAACGAAAATATAAATGCCATCAAAAACATAAATTGTAAAAAAGCCAAGTCTTGCAACTCAGTTCTTCTATCGTAAAAAGTTGTGAGATCCATATAATACCAAGTCGGTCAATTTATTCAGTCTCTACTGAAGGATCCTTCTGTCTTAAGTTATTACGTAATTAGCTAACCTAACAACATCTTATAGTGATCATATCAATACCAATATTAAAAATATTTGATGTTTTAAATAAATAGATTGACTCGGCTATATAGACTTATGACTATATTTACTAAATATGTTTTATTTTCGTTTTTAAACAGCTGAGGACCTCTAACTGAGTAAAGGCCTCCTCCATGTTTCCAACCTTCTTAATCAATTGCCATTTTAATTTTTCTGAAAAGCTTATACTTACATAATATAAAAAGGATCGAATATAAAAATAGATAGAATAGCAATTAAGATATTAACATGTAGAGTATTGGTATTAGAAATACTCTAGAAGGCCTCACAAAAATCACCACTAACGAACAACTGCCATTACCTGAAGTTTATTTAAGCACATATTTATCCAGAATACAAATTACCCCCAAGTTCGATATTTCAACGTGAATTCCCCGCTATATCAATCCACGCCACTATCTGTCAAGAACTTGCTCAGTTGTAATTTATTACAGAACTCCACCTTAGTTAAGATGACCTGTACGAAGAACTATTGGCATTAATTGGACGCTGTTAAGCAATACAACAGCGACAGCAAAATGTAAATATTGATATTATACAAATTGCTCCTTATGAGCTGGAGTATATATTTCAAAAGAGATGTATGTTCAATTCAATTCAAATTCAATTCAAAAATCATTTATTCATTTATAGACCAGGGTCGATAATTTTTGAAACCAAAAAAAATTATAGTAGGATGAAACCCATTAGAAAAGGAGGGGAATATGATCAAAATGAAAGGAAAAATAAATTACGGTCGATCAGAGTTCGGGAAGTGGAAGTGGGGGGGGGGTTTAAGGGTAAAAAACGGTTTATCTCGTTTTCCGGCAAAACTACAAGTCCTATGGAAAAAAGTCAAATGGCAAAGTTGTAGATAATAAAAAGATCTACAACTTTTGTATTTACACTTTTTTCACATAACCTCAAAATTTAGGTGAAAAATTCAAAAAACCAAGTTTTTGGTTTTTTATTTATATCTTTTTCAAAAATTATTTTTTTTCTACGAAATTTGGTGAAAACTTACCTTATTATGTCCCAAATACACTGTAATTTATTTGATTTAAAATATTTATTTTTTCGCCTTATTTTGAATTAATATCGAAAAAACACCCTAATTTTCAATCGAAAATTCACCCGTCAAAATATCAGCTTTTTTCAAAAAGTTGGTGTGGTTTCTGTTCGTTGAAATCTCTACTTTCTGATGGTGTAAAAAAATATATACATTACTATGGTAAATGTTCTCAGAAAATGCAAAAACCAAAAACCAAATAAGTTAATATTTAATAAGACATCTACAATATTTTGAGAAAGTTGCAAAATCTTCTTTCAATTATAAGCATAGATGTCTATTTATTGCTTTTTTAAGATAACTTGTATACCTGAGTGACCTATGGAAAATTTTAGCCCATAAAAATGTATTTCATAGAGAAGTGGGGAAGGTTCTAGTAGGGTCTGGGCCTTACTACATACCTGTTATTTCGTAGCAGCTGTTAAAAAAGTATATATTTTTTTATACCATCAGAAAGTAGAGATTTCAAGGAACAAAAAGCGCACCGACTTTTTGAAAAAAGCTGATATTTTGACGGGTGAATTTTCGATTGAAAATTAGGGTGTTTTTTCGATATTAATTCAAAATAAGGCGAAAAAATAAATATTTTAAATCAAATAAATTACAGTGTATTTGGGACATAATAAGGTAAGTTTTCACCAAATTTCGTAGAAAAAAAATAATTTTTGAAAAAGATATAAATAAAAAACCAAAAACTTGGTTTTTTGAATTTTTCACCTAAATTTTGAGGTTATGTGAAAAAAGTGTAAATACAAAAGTTGTAGATCTTTTTATTATCTACAACTTTGCCATTTGACTTTTTTCCATAGGACTTGTAGTTTTGCCGGAAAACGAGATAAACCGTTTTTTACCCTTAAACCCCCCCCCCACTTCCACTTCCCGAACTCTGATCGACCGTAATTTATTTTTCCTTTCATTTTGATCATATTCCCCTCCTTTTCTAATGGGTTTCATCCTACTATAATTTTTTTTCACTTTTTACCATTTTTAAAGGCTTCGGCACTGGTCTATTAGGTAACACAATGTACACTTATGAACGTCAATAAAAAATAGATATTAAATGCTTCTAGTTTTACATTTACTGCCAGTTCTCAAATCAAGGGCGTAGAACGGACGAGAAGAACTGGCAAGAAACTCGCCGCCACTCTTTTTTAATCGCCAAGTTTTTGTTTTACAAATGTTTTGTAAGGAGCTGCAACCATTACACCATGTATCATTTAAATCGTTTTAATATCAAAAATATTCAAGAAACTAGTGTGCACGAGTGGTTACTTTGATTGCTACTAAGAAAAAAACAATATACTTTTAGTGTAATAATAATAATTACAAAAAAAAAATTCGAACCCACGACCCATCGATGTGCACGGCAGGTGTTCTACCGATCGCGCCAATGAGTCCGTCAAATAGCCCGTTACCCGGTATATTATATTTTGTAAGTATTTACAGCATTATATTGTTGATTAACACAACTTTGAAGGTTCACTAAGTACTAAGAACGGTAACAGTAATTTTATAAATATTGTTGAATAATTACCCCTATAATGAATCGCGTTTTGCATAAGTTGACAACTTGCTAGAACTCCGAGTAGTCGGTAAAGTTTGATTGAGATCAGCATCCCTTTACCTCAAATTTAAACAAGCCTTGAGAGTTATAAGAAAACTTTTAATGCCTCTCAATTTTATAATAATAAAGGATAACCTGGATCAGAATTTCCCCAAAATATTGTTTGATCCCCGCTTGAAACTAACTTCAAAATCGGATTTACTTGAACTCGTTTAAAATTTATGAGCTGATAGATTTTTTTGTTAATCTTTGAGTCTTGAGATATTGAATTATAACTTACAATGGTGATTATGGAAAAGTGTTTGTTTAACGGTAGAATTACCAAAAACCTCTTCATTCATTCGTGAAATAACTTTACCATTTTACACAATGTACATCTATGTAACCTAAATTAATAGATTATTTTTTAATTTAATTGAATTAAATATGGCAACTTTGTGACATTTCAAATATCAGACAACTGTCATCTTTCTGTCTCCCCGCGACCACGGTTGCTGTAAAGCATCCGAAACGTCGGGATAAATAATTTAAACAATATAAATAATAAATCGCGTTTTAATCCGGTATACAGTATTTTATTTAAATGTGTGATACTCGCGTGAATAAAAGACAATATTATGTAATTATTTTTGAAATAATACCGTAACTCTCAGGAAAGTGAACGTAATCACAACAAAAAACAAACAACACACTCGTGACTTCTAAAACTCTGCGTGCATGGGTGACGATGATAATTTAACACCTGACGATCCATATAAAAGAGAAAAATATATTTTAAATGTTTAAAAAATATATTTGTGTCGAGAAAATCCAACTGAAATCGACAGTCTATCGCAATATCATAGTTTTATTAGTATAATATCAAGCAGGCATAATGGATACTCTACTAAATCAATTAGTGTGAAATTTAATATAAGGACTGACTTTTAATTATTTATTTAAAACTTTATTACGCGCGATTTTGTCCACGCAAACTTCGATAATTATCTCTTTTTGGGCTTTTTCTACTTACTGCAATACACTTCTATCCCACTCTATATTTTTTTCGTATAACTAACGCGAACGGTTTAATCACCGCACGTCGTAATTCGCAGGTCTCGTCTCGACTCAATTATTAATATATAATAGATAGCCTATGTATTATTCTTTTAAATAAAATACTGTATACCGGATTAAAACGCGATTTATTATTTAAATTATTTATCCCGACGTTTCGGATGCTTTTCAGCAACCGTGGTCGCGGGAGACTGAAAGATGACAGTTGTCTTATATTTGAAATGTCACAAAGTTGCCATATTTAATTCAATTAAATTAAAAATAATCTATTAATTTAGGTAACACAATGTACATCTATGAACGTCAATAAAAAATAATACATATTAAATTACTAATATTACTAATATTAAATGCTTCTAATTTTACATTTACTACCAGTTCACAAATCAAGGGCGTAGAGCGGACGAGAAGAACTGGCAAGAAACTCGCCGCCACTCTTTTTAATCGCCAAGTTTTTGTTTTACAATCTTTACATATTAACGCCATCTATTCCTACGGAGTTGATATTTACTGTAATTTTCTATATTATGACAATATTGACTAACGGTGTCCTCTTGTTTTTTAGTATGTTTGATTTGGGGCTTTAGATTTTTAATTACTGGATCCCAGGTGTTAGAAAGTCTCAAACCATCTTCTCTATTGAAGTTAGGATGTTTTTTAATTTCAATAGCCTCACGTACTAGTCTGGGAAAGAATCTACTTTCTTTTGCAAGGATTTTCGGTTGGTCGAAACGTATGTAGTGGTTTGGTTTATCCAGAGTGTGTTCACATACTGCTGATTTAGAGTGACGTCTGTGTTTGATATCCGCAATGTGTTCCTTAAGTCGGTTTGAAATGCTACGTTTAGTTTGCCCAATGTAGGATAAACCACAGTCACAATCCAGTTTATATACACCTGGATCTTGCAAAACATCCTAACTTCAATAGAGAAGATGGTTTGAGACTTTCTAACACCTGGGATCCAGTAATTAAAAATCTAAAGCCCCAAATCAAACATACTAAAAAACAAGAGGACACCGTTAGTCAATATTGTCATAATATAGAAAATTACAGTAAATATCAACTCCGTAGGAATAGATGGCGTTAATATGTAAAGATTGTAAAACAAAAACTTGGCGATTAAAAAGAGTGGCGGCGAGTTTCTTGCCAGTTCTTCTCGTCCGCTCTACGCCCTTGATTTGTGAACTGGTAGTAAATGTAAAATTAGAAGCATTTAATATTAGTAATATTAGTAATTTAATATGTATTATTTTTTATTGACGTTCATAGATGTACATTGTGTTACCTAAATTAATAGATTATTTTTAATTTAATTGAATTAAATATGGCAACTTTGTGACATTTCAAATATAAGACAACTGTCATCTTTCAGTCTCCCGCGACCACGGTTGCTGAAAAGCATCCGAAACGTCGGGATAAATAATTTAAATAATAAATCGCGTTTTAATCCGGTATACAGTATTTTATTTAAATGTGTGATACTCGCGTTAATAAAAGACAATATTATATGTATTATTCTGACGTATAAACAATAATACTGTTAAGTTTCGTCAAAATCCGTTCAATATTTTTTGCGTGAAAGAGTAACAAACATTCATCAATACATCCTCACAAACTCAAGCCGGAAGTTGTAAATCTTGCGATTTATATGCAAACTGCTAATGCTGATTATTTGGAGCATTAATTACACTTTGATCTCTTAATCTTTATACGTCTCATACATTACTCTTAGCCGCTAGGTGTAATCCTTACGTCCCTGATACGCATCTATTAAGCAACTCAAAGCTCAAACTAGGTCGGTATTACCACCAATCCCTTTATTCTCACCAAGTCACGTCTCAGAATTTAACGAAAACGGATTGCGTGGAGTTTATGTTACAGGCAAAGTGATAAAACCAGTATATTTTATTCTTTACCAGTCATTTACTTCCTCTTATTGTTTATGATATAAAATAATAATGTTTTGAATTATAGCTGACAAGCAACACGCCTCGGCTTTGGACGGGGGTAATGGAGATGTACTAAAAACACATAATTCTTATATTACTCGCTGATAATATAACTTTCTATTGGTTAAAGACATTTTAAAATCGGCCTAGTAGTTTTTGAGTTAAATCGTAAAAAACAAACAAAGAAATGTTTCCTCTTTACACTATGAGTATAGATGAATGAAGAAGTGAATCAATATGGAGTCTTCGGATAGGATCCTAACACTGGCTTTCAGGGAAATTATCATGTTGCGCTGGCAAGTGTGTTTTTTACTTACAATTCATCTAAGGTCCTAGCACGACATTTTTGTGTATTGTATGTGTGATTTTGCTTTGGTAATTAGTCTACCAAACCCATCTCGCAAATAATATGAAACAACTATGGGACATGTGTAATAGAAAGAGCCCACAAACGATGAAAAGATTTTGAAACATAGGTACATATTATGTATACCAAACACTTTTATAATTTGTATTTATTCAATCAAAATTTAAAATATTTTTCTACTCATTTAATTGTACTACAAATCTTTAGATATAACTTGAAGTACACGGTAACAGTACAAGGATATTCGTGTTCTCAGTTCCCATATAAACTATTTCTCCGATTTGCTAACAACACGTATACGGCGACTAATTAACATTGACCTGTCAGTCATGAACTTTGATCTGTTGTTTGTCTTGATTGAACAACATGACAAGAGACTTAGAAGTCCAATAGAGTGGGTGTATTCGGCAGAACAGTTAATCTCTCACAGCAAATAAGCCTAATTCAGATTGCTAAAATATACAAAGAACAATTAAACAACTTTAATTCCACAAGAAGTTTCTATTTCGATAAATTCAAATACAAATAAGTTTATTTAAGTAAACTTTTACAAATATTTTTAAATATTTTTGTTAGATATCGACTTTAGTCACACTACAAGTAAACTTTTACAAATATTTTTAAATATTTTTGTTAGATATCGACATACGACCATAAGGTTCATTTGATGGTAGGTGATACCTCAGTCACAGAAAATCTAAATTCCGACCGGGTAATGAACCACCGCACCCTTCATAGATGATAAAACCGTGAAGAAAACATTGCACGTTTCAGTTTCAGTATATATATCTCCAAATGCTCGGAGTCAAAACATAGGTCAACAGCGCATCATTGACCGCTGTTTTGTGACGGATGGCTGAGGTAGATAAACCTTTATGAAGAAATCACACATTATCCGCCAAGACGAGACAAAGGAAGCGCTTACCTACCTTTTCTCGAAGAGTTTCGTAGAATTTTTGTACCCTTACAATTTCGGTCTGGACAGTGCTAGAAAGTCCAAATTTTAGGATATGATAGGAGTCTTCTCTCAGCGTACTATCAAAATCAGCGTACCATCAATTTGAAGATATTAACACACGAAATTTTTCGCAGCATTATTGTTTTTTAGTTAAGATGCTACGAGTAATTAATTTTATTTGTTACATTTAAGACATTTTTTAAATAAGTGAATTGTAAAAATTCTTTGAAATAAACTTCTTTAAACATAATAGAGTACTTATTAAACATTCTTGAACATCACGCTAATATATATAATATATATCAAGCTTAATCTGTTCAAGTGTTCAGCCGGGCTAGCATGACAAGCGCGACAAAATTTTGTCTACCGTTTTCTCGTGTTTTAATCGACTATCGCTTTATTTCTTTCGGGTCTAACATGACAATTACACTTAAAACTCGACTTTTAATATCAAAAATAGATATATTTGTCGATCGAGATATCTTTTCTGTCAAAATTGTCGATGTCGAGATACAATATATCGAGATATCTTACATCTTAGTTTGTCTTCTCTCGTCCGCGACATATCTCGTGGCGGTCATGCTAGCCCGGCAGGCATGGCAATAAAATATCTGAGATTTCAGTAGACTGTTGGTACGCAAGACTTTTACTTACCCTCATGGTAAAACGATTATTGTAACAATTTGATTTTGATAAAACAATTTTATATTATACTAGCAACCCGCCCCGGCTTCGCACGGGTCTAGATTTTTTGACAAAAAAGCAGGGGTTGTATGTATTTTTAATGCCATATTATAAAAAAATAAAAACAAAAAATTTCGTCCAAAAATTAAAAAAAAAAAATTGGGGTGGATTACCCTTAACATTTAGGGGGATGAAAAATAGATGTTGTCCGATTCTCAGACTTACCCAATATGCACACAAAATTTCATGAGAATCGGGAAAGCCGTTTCGGAGGAGTTAACCACAAACACCGCGACACGAGAATTTTATATATTAGATTTTTTATAAGTAATGTAGAAGGTTGGTTGGATACAGCGCGACGAAATTTCGAAACAATATCGCTCCTCCATTAAAAAATCTTCAATCAAAATCAAACTTTCGTCCCAACACAGAACTTGCCGACAAAAAACACCATAATTTGTTATTTTTTTCCAGAATAATCTGTTCTTTTTATAATTTATGACTTAGTCTATAGTTAACAATGTAGTTATTTTATTCGCAACATTTATTATGCACTAGCAACACGCCCCGGCTTCACACGGGTGCAATATAGATGTACTATATAAACTACTAGTGGACCCCGCAGACGTTGTTCTGCCACAATTTTGGCTTCGAAATTATAATATAATTATTCTTAAATTTGAATATGCCCATTTACCCACTATAATTGTCTAATATGTCACTGATTTGCAGTGTACATCTGCTATTCCAAAAAAGCTAAGAATGCATGACGTGAGCTGTCAAGATGGCGGAGTTCCGAATCTAATTTATTTTATAATTAATTTTATGCATAAATTTTTTTCCTGATTTTTTCTAATATTTTAATAGCCTGATTTTTTCCAATAGTATCTTATTCCCGACATAGAGGATTCCGACAAATAAGTTATCGTTAAAATCGGTGCAGGCGTTCTTGAGTTATAAGTGGTGTAACTAACACAACTTTCTTTTATATATATAGATATTACTCGCTGATAATGTAGATAGTAGAGTGTGTACATCGAAATTGCACCCGTGCGAATCCGGGGCATTTTACTAGTAAGTTATATATTTATATTTATCTATATCTACACTAATATTATTATAATTATAATAATATTATAAAGAGGAAAGATTTGTATTTTTGAATTTTTGTATTTTTGTATGTTATGAATAAACTCAAAAACTACAGGACCGATTTTAAAAATTATTTCACCAATAGAAAGCTACATTATCAGCGAGTAACATAGACTATACTACATCTACATTGCACCCGTGTGAAGCCAGCAATGCACCCCATTGCTAGTTTATGCAATAAAGTATTACATTCATTTATTCAAATCCTTCACTCTGCCATTCTTTACTTACCCAATTACTATTTTAATTCCAAATCTAAGCTGTGAGGCGTAAAGTATGAAAATATCTTTGAGAATGGCCAGCGATGTGGAACACATATACTCCACAGCATAATACTGAGGCAGCCTATTTACAACCGCAACATATACATTCACACCCGTGGAAATATCACCTCTCCAATGTATTTTTGAACTTAAGACTGCTATAATTATTTCGATTCTGTGATGTGTGAGTGACTCTTTTGTAAATATTGTTTTTTATATAGTGGAAGTGATAGAATAGACGGTGAATATGCGCAATACCAGAGGACTTGCAAATGCGTTGCCGGCCTTTTATTTGATACTAGTAACACGTTCCGGCTTTACACGGGTGCATTATAGTACTCGCTAATAATGTAGCTTTCTATTGGTGAAATAATTTTACCATCGTAACAAACAAACAAACAAACAAACAAATCTTTCGTCTTTATAACAGTATAGCTTAGATAAGTTTAAATAAAATACTGTATTCCGCATTAAAACGTGATTTATTATTTATATTGTTTAAATTATCATCTTTCTGTCTCTCCGCGACCACGGTTGCTGAAAAGCATCCGAAACGTCGGGATAAATAATTTAAACAATATAAATAATAAATCGCGTTTTAGTCCGGTATACAGCTGTATTTTATTTAAATGTGTGATACTCGAGTCAATAAAAGACAATATTATAGATAAGTTTATACCTACAATCATTAAAAATGTGGATAATTCAATGGTATCGTATTTTTGAACTCTGTTTCATATTTTACAAAATAATGTCTAACTTTATGAAAAGTCAGTGCAATCGTTACCAATACAGATAATAATTAATTTCTTTCCGTTTTAAAGTCAATTATCGAGATATATGACCCGTTAAGCTACAAGGCTAAATCCAACCAGGTCACCTGTTCACATCGCTCTGACAGCATTTCAAATCTATCTCTTTTCAGACTTTGCGATCGCTTTGTTTTTATTTTTACTTTATTGTTCCCTGGCGGTATTGTAACGTTGTAGCGTATATGTACAGTGTATACGCTACCAGTATTCAGAATACTTAGTATTTTGGAGTAGTACGTGTGAATGCAAAAATACTACCCAGATTTGTTATTATGAACATACGTATAATATTGTCTTTTATTAACGCGAGTATCACATGACTGTAGTCATCTTTCTGTCTCACCGTGACCACGGTTGCTGAAAAGCATCCGAAACGTCGAGATAAATAATTTAAACAATATAAATAATAAATCGCGTTTTAATTCGGTATAGAGTATTTTATTTAAATGTTATGAACACATTAAGACCCATTTAGATAATGCCATTTTCTTGTACATACAAAAGCAATTGATTGCAAAAATTTACATACAAGAATTCGGTATTCATACCCAGAACATGTGCAGCTAAACGCATCGCGCTTTCAACTGAGTTACGGAGGCGGTCGGTGTATTTTTTCAAGGAGAAGGTTTATTATAAGCTTTGTTATAACTCGCCACCAGTCACATTTTTACACCTAGTTATTAATACGTATATACAGTACTCTCTCGCTAGTCCACCACCATTAAATACCGATCACCGGCGGATTATCGAAAACGGCGGGTTATTATGTACAGCCGGCCTAGCATGACCGCCACGAGATATGTCGCGGACGAGAGAAGACAAACTAATATGTAAGATATCTTGATATATTATATCACGACATCGACAATTTTGATAGAAAAGATATCTCGATCGACAAATATATCTATTTTTGTTATTAAAAGTCGAGTTTTAAGTGTAATTGTCATGTTAGACCCGGAAGAATTAAAGATTTTCGACAAAATTTTGTCGCGGTTGTCATGATAGGAATATGAAATTGAAGGAAATAACAAAAAAATAAATAAATATTATTATGTGTTAGTACCTTTATATGATGGGACAAATCACATACGTTAATTAAAGTAATGTGTCAGTTTTAATTACTCAGGTTTTGAAAAATACTTCTCTTAATTGGCTTGTTTTTTACCAGACGATGCGTTGCGGCGGATTACCGAACCAAAATTTGTTTAATAATGGCGGATTAAGGGAGTCTACAGATTAGACATATCATTCAACTACAAAAAATCGGCTGATTATAGTAGTTGTCGGATTATCAAGCGGCCGACCAGCGATATCGAATCGTCCATCGGTCAGTTGTTGAGTTGTATAACAAATCACTTGAAATTTTATACAAATGACAGCTCGACGATACGAATACTTTTTCGCAAGCTTTTCGTGCTAGGCCCCCTTAAAAATAAGGTAAAATCAAATTGCAAGGTACTAAGCCTCATTTCAATAATATTAAAAGCAGGGACGACAACTGCCAGGAGTACCATTCATCAATATAATCACTTTTGAGACTTAACGTAAGTGGCTTAGTAATTTTCACTGACATAAGAAAAACTTGCCAAATGAGACTGACAATTTGATCATAGATTTGAGACTTGACAACTAACCATTATAAATTTGACAGTTTTCAAGAATGTATTCTAACTAGGAATTCCGGTGCGGAAAAACTTATACGGTGGAAATTGGACTTCGAACTCATATACCTACCTATTATTATTTATTGATATTGATGACGACCGACGATCTTTGCTTCGAAGGCCTCTGGTTCGAATACCGGGGAATCATATAAATATATTCCTTCAGTGTGTAATAGTTTGTAATAGAAGTTATATATACCTAAGAGGAAATATTTGTTTATTTGTTTGTTATAATTTAACTGAAAAAACCAATAGAAAGCTACTTTATCAGCGAGTAACATTTTTAAGTCGACATTGCACCTGCACGTAATGTAAGTATGGTGTATGTCCTAAAAAAAAATCCCCTCACCCCTCAAGCCGCCATAATGAGGCCCGCGGGATCGCGATAGCGTACTGCCGCGAGCACCCGGCGGTCAGGCCAAACGACCCCCTCCTCGTCCCGCTTGTGCATCCTTCCCATGCTCAACATGGGAGGAGTCCGCAGGATGAATTTCTAGTCAAACTTGTTGACTCACTACTTAGTGTTAGTTTTCCGCCTTACGTGCCCTCTGCACAGGTTTCAAACTTCCACCAATGTTTATGTTATCAACCCTTCCGGGCGTCAAACATCCCTCAAGTTCTCAAACTCTGATCACCAACCATTTCTACACTTTTAAAAGCGAGAAACACTTAATGACCAACCTGCGAATCGAACCCGGGACGTATGCTCTTACGGATGAACGTGCGACCGCAAGGCTACATACGCAGTTATGGTGTATGTCCTAAACTATACGAGTGCATATAGGATAAACATATCCGATTATGTGGAAACTTTGATATATGCATATTCCCGCGAAGGTTCCTGGCAATAAAATCACACTTATTTACTTTACGTACGCGCATGCCAGGTAAAGCTAGTTTCTATAATATTACGACACAAAGAAGGTAGTCTATAAAATGAATTGTTGGATTACGTGGTGTCTTGTGTGTGGATCTTTGGCCGAATGATTGATGCTTTCTTTAATTAATCTTGCTCGAGTTACAGCCGCTACTTGATTACAACTTGATATATATTTGTCATCGCTGAACTTGAGGACTTAAAATACCTTTGATTAGTTTGGTGTATTGAGGTTATTTTATTTATTTTAACTGTAAAGCCTTTTTTATGTTATAATTAATAAAGTTTATTATGTAATAAATCATTGATTGGAGGAATATCGAAATTCAGACCGGGTAACGAACCACGGTTCCGAAAAACCGTGAAGTAGGTACACATTGTGCGTTTCGTTATGGATTTCCGAATGCTCGAAGTAAAAAATAGTTCGACAGCACATCATTGATTAATGTTCTGTGGCTGAGATATCACCTACCATCAAGTGAACCTCAAGCTCGTCTGTCGATGTCTAACATAAAAAATAATCAAACAATAAAATTAATTTGAAATTAGAATTCTTACCTAATAATTTTGATTTGAAATGGCCAGTACAACGGCAATTTCATAGGTATTTAATAGAGAGTATTACACATTTAATTATTTAATTCAGTAAAGACCTTAAAGCCTGAATTTGTGATAATTGGATATTATTAATTCTACTAAATTAAAGAGAATAATTTAATTTTGTTCCGACTTGTTACTCCACCATCCTATCAAACTTTCAAGTCTTAAGCAGTCTCGGAAAAATGTTTAATTTATTATTTAAAGCAAAAAGGACTTCAAAGTTTCACAAACAAGTAATAAAACTCTACGGAGCCTTAATAAAACTAGTAGTTTGAGGACTGGGAAGTCCGTATCATCCGAGTGATTTTGCGCATGCGGTTTAGTATTATATTAACTACGATTAGTATTTTTTCACCAAATTTTATTGATCGAAGATTGATACGATTCACAGGGGCATAACGAGCATATTGGAGCGATCCACCCCTTCTTCGCTTGGGTGCAATGTAGATGTACTATACATGTTGTGTTACTCGCTGATAATGTAGTTTTCTAATGGTAAAGAATTAGTAAGAATTTTTAAAATCGGTCGAGTAGTTTTTGAGTTAAATCGTATCATACAAACAAATATTTCCTCTTTATAATATTAGTATAGATAACTGTTTAGTAATTTAGCGTGAAATACGTTTTATGAACATAATATGCGTCATTACTGTATGTGCTGTTTATTAATTTAAAAATAGTGATCCAAATATTTGGAATCTTTTTAAGATGAATATAAATTAATTCCCGTGGTGCAAACACGTTTCTGTCTGTTTCATTGATCATTTTTTTTAACAGGCAAGAAGATGTATGCCCTTTTTGACAGAATCATTCTTATTTTTTACATAGTCCTCGTAATTAAACTAACTCTCAATCCGACTCGATACACTATACTTGAGACTTTATTTTACAAATTTTTTAAATGTTCCAGATCTATCAATATATGCTGGAGATGTGATGTCGACCGTGGAGTAAACTATTTTTCTTATATTGTGAATTACTTGCTTTTTTATATAGGTAGTATTTTTTGTAAAAAAAAAAAGTGAAGTATTTTTTTCTAAAGTTTAAATACCAATAAACAATGTATAATATTTAACTTATTTCCATGGTTATCCATCAAAAAATTTTGTAGTTACATTTTTGGAACTGCGAGACGTACGAAAGGCCTTAAATTGTTAAGTCAAAATGAATAACAAAATATTTTTTTTCATATTTATTGAAAATGAATGCAACCTGCTGAGATTAAAGCTTGCGTCCGATTAGTGTTAACTGTATATTCAAAACTAAATAGTATTGATACGGCTCTGTTATCGAGTAAAGTATCAAGCGGAAGCTGTATTTAAACTGCTTAATTAGACTCGTAACTTGCCAGTTCGTAGCAGCTTCATTTCATTTAAAGTTTCACTGAATAAACACCTCGCAGATGGTCTTAAGCAATGTTCAGAGATCTCGTTATTCATGATTTGGAAATGGAAAATCTTTATAAATTTTTTTTTGTAATATAGAGGGCAAACGAGCTTGCGGCTCACATGATGGAAAGTGAACCCCGCCGCCCATGAACATCTGCAACACCAGAGGACTTGCAGATGCGTTGCCGGCCTTTAAGGTAGGAATAGGCTCTCTTCTTAGGTCCCCAATTCGTACCATTACTACTCATTCCACAATAGCGTAGTACGTGGAAGATAATTTACTACGCTTTACTATCGTTTTTCTCGAATGAAAGAATTGAAATATAATCCCGGGTTCTACGTCATGATTTTTACTTATGTATGTGAATATGAAGTGATAAAGGTTCTTATGTGTATCTAAACTAATATTATAAAGAGTAAAGATTTGTTTGTTTGTTTGCTACGATTTAGCTCAAAAACTACCTTACCGATTTTTAAAATTTTTTCAACAATACAAAGCTACACTATCAGTGAGTAACATAGATATCGCTAGTGTATTTATAACGTATTGGTGTATGTTATCGCTACTAAAACTAATTATAATAAAAGTCTATAAAAGATACAATTTACGTCCATATTTCGTGCCGTAATTTTCTTTTACAATCTACAATTTTTTTACACACATAATATTGCTCAAATTGCATTTAACTTGAACAACCTCACAACAATTCAAAGTATTAACTTAAACTAATATTTAGAACTAAGTTCACACATTTAACACATAATATTTCAAGTGGCAAAGTTCTTGAATAACAAACTATCGCGTCTCGGTAACCGCACATACATTTTTTATCAAATTCAATTCTCCCAGTGTCAGCTTACTTACACTTTATACTTTTCTTACTGAAAGAGTGATATGTTTGGTGGAAATATTAGCTACGTGTTTCAGTGGAATTCAAATGCATATGTTATTTATTAAAGTGTTTATAGTGGATTAATATTAGGGATAGGTGGGAATAATAAAACGTGTTTTGATAGAATTAAGATTGTCCTTTTTAACGCGAGTATCACACGTTTAAATATAATAACTTTTCCGGATTATCACGCGATTTATTAATTATATAATTATATATCCCTGGAATCCAGTAATTAAAAATCTATAACCCCACGTTAAATATACTTAGAAACCAGAGGACACTGTTGGCTAATTTACCATAACAATATAGACCATTAAAGCAAGTATAATCGCCGTAGAAATATAATAGATGGCGTTGGTATGGCAACTTTGTGAAAATACCCCAAATCAAAGGAAAAGCAGCTTTAACAAGTACTTTTTAAAACTGCGTCTATGTGGAAAGTCGCCATGGTTATTTACAAGTATATTGTCTATATTTATTATTTAAAAATGATTACGTTGAACATTTATTATAAATACAGAAATGTATTGTAATCTCAATAATTATATTCACTCTGAATATTAAAACTTAAATGCATAGAGTATGAAAGGAAAATACTAGAATGAAAATTCGTTACACACCATTGCGCAAACCAAATATTCAGTACCTACATAAAGCCATCCCATAATACATGCATACCTTCTAATAAAATGTCAGATCAAAAATCGTTCAGAAAACATAAGAGGGTAGGTTTTATAGCCAATTTAACAGCTTTCTGACCCTTATTCCCTTTTTCAATCCTGTGAAAAAGCCCTCAAAAGGTCGGTCGGCACCTGCGCTCTACCTGACAGAGAACATTTTGTGAAGCAATGTACTTCATACTTCTTGCTATAGTAATTGTTCGGAATAGAACATCACTACATAGTATAAAACAAAGTCGCTTTCTCTGTCCCTTTGTAAAATCTTTGAAACTACGCAACGGAATTTGATGCGGTTTTTTTAAATAGATAGAGTGATTGAAGAGGAAGGTTTATATGTATAATAATAACAGTTTTTCTGTAGTGTATTTAGTATCAGCATTGCACCGGTGCGAAGCCGGGGCGGGTCGCTAGTTATTAATAAAATTATAATGTTGAGGGTAGTATAATATAACCGCGATATACTCTTGACAGTCGAGCCGAGTTTTTGACATCATTGTAATTTTCCTAACCTGGTTTGATTGAGGCGTGCTCGTGTGTTCTAATAATTGTGAAAAGCGCTTCTTAAGGAAGTTTCGGTCGCTTAATAATTTGTGCACGCCGCGATATAAATGTTTAATATTGTTATTTAATAATCGTGTGATAGTGCGTGTAATAGACTTATATTCGTATATGGAGAAGAATGCTGGTTGCTGCTATGGTAACGTACTTATTTCTATTTCCCTTTTTATATTTATCTTTAAGTTGTAATAATTAAATTATCCTCTTAAGGGCGCCCTTCCTTTATTATAATTACTGACAGCCATACCACAAGGACGCAATTCGCCGAACATTTTTTGAGGTATGTACTTAGGTATTTTGTACCTAATTATTGTTATAATAATGTGTGTATGGACGCCCACCGATTCGTCCTTTGTCATACAGTAATTAAATATATTTTTTATCGATAACCTAGACATAAGAATGATTATTTCTTACTAGCTTCTCGCCGTGACTACTACGAGCTGTTTTTTCATCAATCTCCTTACAGCTTAAATATGCTAATCGCGGCTAGATAATATTATCTGATGTTTTTTTCTAGCAATCAATTTTGATTATTAACTAGTGAACCTGATAAAAATAAAATTCATCAAAATCAGTCCAGCTGTCTCGGAGGAGTTCAGTGATAGTAACCGTGTATATGTAATACAGAAGAATTATATGTATAAAGATTTCTAGAAAATATTAAATCGCTTATGAACTATTTTTAACAGAAATAATATTAAGAACACGAGTGAAAAGGACTATCCGATGTTACAAAAACCTAAAACATAATTAATGTAACTGTTTATTATTGGAATTTTTCTTCTCGACTTTTGACGCGGGTAAAGTCGTGTGTAAAGCCAACGTTAAAATCAAGTTAATTATCTGAGTAATAAATCCAATTTTTTGTTTTATTTTTTATTTCCAACGCCGCTATTTCATTCGCTACGTTCAATCCTCCATTTTGATTGATGATGCGGCGTATCAGGTCGAGTGACAGCGGATCATCCAACGTGATTGATTACTGCCTCGCGTTCGTTGCTTCTTGACGTCTCGCTCTCCGCAATATACCTGAATTAAACGAGCAATGTAATAAAAAGATTTTATTATTAGCATTGTCGTTATAAACATTTTCTGTGCTTTTCTTACATGCGAATACTGCAGATTATTTATCAAATAGAAAACAAATAAATATAAAATAACTAGCGACCCGCCCCGGCTTCGCACGGGTCTAGATTATTTGACAAAAAAACGCAGGGGTTGGTAAAAGATGAGTGAAAATATAGGGTTGTATGTATTTTTTACTGCCACATAATAAAAAATAAAAAAAAATATCCAAAAAAATTTATTAAACATCCCTTATAAAAATGTAAAGTTATATATATAATGTATTTAAGAAGTGTGGCATCGAATAAATTTTTCTTATTTCTTATTTCTTATGAATTAGGGGTTTATAAGATAGATAGTAGCCGATTCTCAGACTGTCGGAAGTCAGAAGATTCGGTCGAGCTGTTTCGGAGGAGGAGTATGGGAACGGACATTGTGACACGAGAATTTTATATATTAAATAGAAAGAAGAGATTCGCGAGTCCATTGAAAGACTTGGATGAAAACCAAATTGAGCGTCATCAGTTACAACATTCTCACTGAATTCGGGATAAATTATATATATAGTAATAATTATATTACGATTTTATATAACAAGAAATTCCTATTATGTATATCATTAGTAAGTACACTCCATCTCTACCGCACCAAACGAGGCGACTCGACCACGTCAATAGGTGTTAATTAATCAACCAATTCGCCCCTAGCCTCACGGTGAATCAACACAATCGAAGTCACATAAATGTCCCCAACATGATCCCAAATTAGATTACCAAAGGAAGCGATCAATATCCCCAAGGATACTCTATTTCGATATATATCTATCTACATACGTATCGACATATCTATCTTTTTTAATATGATATTTTGATATAAGTATGTATATACGGGAGAGGTATTTTTTTAAAGTCATAGGTATACACAGGTTTTGTTTATTTTGGACTAGATTCAGTAACCGCAGGTACTAAGGAAATAAAAATTCAGAATAATTGGGAAATTAATACTAATATAACTTATCTATTACTAAACTATTCCTATGCAAAAAAATAATTAAAATATATTTTTATTGTCAAGTGCTTGCTTGAATGAAGGATGACACAGACAGTTTCGAACTTATAATATTATGTCAGGAAAGGTCGTGAAAATATAAAAACATTTCATACGAGTACCATAACGAATACTTATAGTACTCGTATGAGTTATGAATAAATTTAAATTCGACAACATAAATTAAAATTACATTAATAAATTTTACAAATTTACAAATGTACATTTCAAGTACACATTGCCAAAACCTTTATATTGTTTCTTATGTTTTAATAGAGAAAAGAATTGTGTCGAAAGTAGCACTGTCATCATATCTTGCAATTCTATTATTTTATTTTAAGTTTAACAAGTATTTCAATCATACGTAGTACGTAGATCATTTTACTAACTCTAAACACAAAATATAACGCGAGTATCACACATTTAAATAAAATACTGTATTAAATACTGAATAAAATCCGTAGGAATAGATGGCGTTAATATGAAATGGTTGTAAAACAAAATATTTGTAAAACAAAAACTTGGCGATTAAAATGAGTGGCGGCGAGTTTCTTGCCAGTTCTTCTCGTCCGCTCTACGCCCTTGATTTGTGAACTGGTAGTAAATGTAAAATTAGAAGCATTTAATATGTATTATTTTTTTTTATTGACGTTCATAGATGTACATTGTGTTACCTAAATTAATAGATTATTTTTTAATTTAATTGAATTAAATATGGCAACTTTGTGTCATTTCAAATATCAGACAACTGTCATCTTTCTGTCTCCCCTCGACCACGGTTGCTGTAAAGCATCCGAAACGTCGGGATAAATAATTTAAACAATATAAATAATAAATCGCGTTTTAATCCGGTATACAGTATTTTATTTAACTCTGAACACGTTATTACGGTCTTAATATATTTTTGATTTAGATGTTCTGGAACGTACGAAATGAGCAACGTAATAAAAATACATACTAGTGAAGATCAAATATTGCTTCCAGTAAACCGAATTGGAAGATCCCAAATAAATGTCAAATATCAAGGCTTAACTAAAATAAACAACGCAGAGCGAGAATACAGAATAATTAATTCAGTAGGAGCATTTGTCGTGTGTCTAAAATAATAATGGCGAATTTTATATTTCAATTATATTTCAAAAATCATTTATTCATTTAGGTAACACAATGTACACTTATGAACGTCAATAAAAATACATATTAAATGCTGCTAATTTACTGCCAGTTCTCAAATCAAGGGCGTAGAGCGGACGAGAAAGCAAGAAACTCGCCGCCACTCTTTTTAATCGCCAAGTTTTTGTTTTACAAATGTTTTGTAAGGAGCTGCAACCATTACACCATGTTCCACATGACATCTTTTAGTAATTAACTATAATAATCGAAAAATATATATATAAACGAAAAAATAAAAATAAATAAAAACAAAGATTTGTCCTCTATCAGCAGAATGTATGGTGAAATAGGAGCACTCACTTACATTCTCGTGGGAACAACCCGCAAATACATAGACGAAATAACTAATATCACCGCATACACGAATTCAAGTTCGACCTGTCACCACAAGTAGCACCCGTTCACGAGCATGACGCATGGCCAGCCATCAAAGCGAGCCAAAATAAAAAAAGCGAGTCAAACGCCAACTACAGTTCTGCTTGGTTAGTTAAATACTGACTGATACAAAAGTAGTAGGTATAATATGGCTTTCCCTAAGTTTCAAGCTTTCTCCGTATTCAGTTTCGTCAGATTCAGCTTTATGATTAAGATGTTGACAGTTACAAAAATTCTGATTTTATTATTAGTTTCTACGAAAACTACTAAAATAGCATTGTTTTTGTTTGTACAGTATGCAGCTTAGTAGTTTATTGGGTGTCCTATGATAGATGTATCAACAACATTCTACTTACTACAACTTCGCAACTGTTCTCTTTACTCTGTGATCAATTCGGACGAGCGCGGGAAACAATAACAATAAATAATGATAGCGAAGGAAACTAGGAAGAATCAAACCGCCCGTTATTCTGCCTTTTAGGGATAAAGAGTGAATGCCTAATGCCTTTTTATAACGGTGTTCCAAAGTCGTAGTTCGAGCTTCATACTTATTATTGTTAAGTGTAGATTGTAATATTGTCTTTTATTAACGCGAGTATCACACATTTAAATAAAATACTGTATACCGGATTAAAACACGATTTATTATTTATATTGTTTAAATTATTTATCCCGACGTTTCGGATGCTTTACAGCAACCGTGGTCGCGGTGAGACAGAAAGATGACAGTTGTCTGATATTTGAAATGTCACAAAGCCATATTTAATTCAATTAAATTAAAAAATAATCTATTAATTTAGGTAACACAATGTTCATCTATGAACGTCAATAAAAAATAATACATATTAAATGCTTCTAATTTTACATTTACTATCAGTTCACAAATCAAGGGCGTAGAGCGGACGAGAAGAACTGGCAAGAAACTCGCCGCCACTCTATTTAATCGCCAAGTTTTTTTAAATAAATAATTTAAACAATATAAATAATGAATCGCGTTTTAATCCGGTATACAGTATTTTATTTAAAAGTGTAGATTGTGTCAGCCCTTACTATGAACTCAGAAAGTGAGGTTGTTGATATCAATAACACATAATATGTTGGACGCTGTTAAGCAGTGTCAACCCACATGGTTGCCATTTTGAGAAAATTGAGTTTAAAGTTTTAATCAGGTTTATTAATAACTGAAATAATAGATGTTTTTTAAATTATTATTATAAGACTAAATATATGTCGTTTTTCTTGGTATCAATCAAAGTAATTGAATTTAATGCATTATTATTAAATATTTTAAACATTTAAGGTTTTCGTGCTCGCTAGTTTTTTCAATATTTTTGCTATTAAATCGATTTAAATGATACATATCTTTTAAATAAAATACTGTATACCGGATTAAAACGCGATTTATTATTTATATTGTTTAAATTATTTATCCCGACGTTTCGCATGCTTTTCAGCAACCGTGGTCGCGGGAGACTGTCAGAGATAAATAATTTAAACAATATAAATAATAAATCGCGTTTTAATCCGGTACACAGTATTTTATTTAAATGTGTGATACTCGCGTTACTAAAAGACAATATTATGATACATATCTCTTTTGAAATATGTACTCCGACTCAAGGAAGCGATTGGTCTCAAAATTTACATTTTTGTAATTTTGTGGGTTGACACAGTATTGCTTAACATCGTCCAGTTGTGCGTAGTTCCTCAACATATTTGGTTCTAATGTCTGCCCATTAATACAAATTATTGTACAAAGTGCTCGGTGTCTTCTAGTGAGACGTCAGACTGATTTCTGTACCTAATTGACTGATAATAATTATCTTTTCTGAAGGTGATTAGTCTTCTTCGTCTTATCTTTATATCAGAAACAAATAAATAAATAAATAAAATAAATAAAAAAGGCTTTTATTTTCCTTACTATTTACATACAGGTATAATTATGAGATTAATCTAATTGTAAGATATAAAAAAGAAACAATTGTATGCATATTATGAAAAAAAAAGAAAAAAGAGTGATATAAAAAAAAACTAATCTAAGTAAGGACCGCCTGTCGCGGTAAAAGCCTCCTCCAAACACCGCCACTCTTCTCTATCTCAGAAACAAGTATTCCTATATACAACGCAAATGTGTGATTTCGGTTATAAATAAATGGTTATAATAAAGTTATAAATAAAAATATGAATTATCTTTTCATTTATAACTTCCTAAATTACACAAATCTCACTCACTAACTCCATTTTTATATAATGCAGAAAAACCATAAACTTCATTTAACATCTTTTTTTTACATAGACTAAACTAGATAAGACAGATAAAAATATTGTATAGATTACATATAATACCAAAATTTTCCAACTCTCTTTTGGTTGGGGGGACCTTTATAGTAAATCAGCCACAAGACCCTAATTGTTATATTGAATGTTGTCTTATATAACGCGAAATAAATTGCTTTCTTTTTAGGCATTTCGATTATATATTTTTAAATTTATTTGACATTTTTGGCTGATGCTTCACTATTTGACCTGCACAAATTTAGCACCTCATCGAAGGATTTTTGAAATCAAAATAACCTTAATCGATAGGTCTACGTTAGGTCTGTATAGGTCCACAATAATTTTTGTTAGGTCGCCTATAGTTTTTTAATTTTCAAAAATCCTTCGATGGGGTGCTAAATTTGTGCACCACACTATTTGTGAGGTTCTTTAAACCAATAAATGTCAAGCATGTTGACATCGCAAAACCTGAGTAATATCACCATATCGGTCGCTATACAATTTTTACTTGTGATATTGTTATTTATTCATATAAATCAATTAAAGAAACACGGAATGAATACTTTGTTACACACGTATCATTTTATAAACACGAAGCCTACATTAAAAGTACAACACCTGGTAACAACATAAAACACAATTAAGCTATAATGTAATGGAGGTCATGAAAATGAAATAAATTGGGTAATTTTAACCCTCTCGACTGCTGTGAGTGAATGAAGTACTCATTAGTAAACTTTTCACTTTTGATCCGCTTTAGATTCACACGGATGTAATGTAGATACACTATACACAAAAAAGTTAGCTAATCTTACTCACTGATAATGTAGCTTTCAATTGGTGAAAGAATCTAAAATCAGTCCAGTAGTTTTTGAATTTATTCAAAACATACAAAAATCCAAAAATACAAATCTTTCCTCTTTATATTATTAGTATAGATTATATTATATAAAACCGAATCGACGACTCTGCACATTTTATGTTACCAAAAATTGAGAGGAGACAGTAAAAGAAGACTGACAGAATACATAAAAACCATTTGTAGCGTTTGTATTTAAGACAACTAACAAACACAAACAAATACAAACGCTACAAACTAAACTACTAAAAATATATTTTGAAAATGTCACCACTAAGATTCTAACGCATTCATTAATTATTACTTGAACACTTATGGTTGAGTCAGTATAAGTTATGTTAACACCGGAAGTATGTACCTATGTCATCGACATTAATAAATATTAGTTTCTATACTGGCTTTTAATTTAATACACAAACAATAAAAAAAATATTATCTACATTATCGTGGAAAAATCATCGAAATATTTTGCGCAATTTAAACACGCGGATAGCTAGTTTTTAGAAAGAATAGTACTAGTACTATGTATTTTAAATATTAAATGTTTGATTTATAATTTATAAAATTGACCACATCAAATAGGATAAGCCGTAGGAAAAAACATCACAAAGTGTCGTATAAAAATATAAATTCAACATAATATCAAGATCCGACAGGGAAAATAGGGGACCTCTTTTGCCCTTAATTCATACAAAAACGTGACAAACCTAACAAATCTGACGGCTGTAATAAGTCTCGAATGAAGATAGGGCAATCTTTTTAATGGCTGGGCTGGAAATTGGAATCAGGTTGAAAGTAACAATGTTTATTTTTTAATTTCTCTTTATAAACTAGATATCTAGAAACTTGAATCAGTACCTAGAAGATAAAAATGCATGGAGTATCACAACTGTAGCTTAGGTGGATAATTAACAAAATATTTTGGGCTCATTGGCGCGTTCGATAGAATACCTGCCGTGCGCATCGATGGGATGTGGATTCGTATCCCACCGGGATGACATGTTTATAATTATCTCTAAGTATCCCCACGTCTGGTAACTTCGGGCATTGAATGGGTGGGACGAATATCGAAATTCGACCGGGAACAAACCACCGTTGGAATAGATGAAGTGCACATTTCGCGTTTGGGTTTCAGTCTATGGATTTCCGAATACTCGAAGTAAAAAGTAGGTCGACAGCGCATCATTGTCTGATGTTCTGTGGCAGAACCTCATGCTCGTCTATCGATATCTAACATAAAAAAATTTGAATTGTAGCGACATCTATAATCCGCTACAAGAATCAATACAAAGACGTCTAATCCTGAATCGCGCTATCAAAGTTTCTGTGCGCGCTAAGTATATATACAACATCTCGACATCAACCACTGGGGCCTTAGGGCCGGCCAGTCAGTGGTTCGACTGGTCGAGGATCCTCCCTTTAGCTTGGAGGAAGAGCACACCTCCCTTCCTCCACATTGGTGACCCCGACGTGATTCAGCCTCCCTTCCTCTACATTGGTGACCCCGCAGAAGAACACCTACTTCTGAACATCGAGAAGCATGATGTCATCACTCCTTCCTACAACATCAATCAACAGCAACCAAGTCACAGCCAGCCAGCACCTTCGGCTACAACGGGTATCCTGTCCACTAGCATGCAGCGAGCGCGTATGCCTGGTCAGCACCCTCAGCCACCTTCAGCACAGCACACTGCACTTCGGCCGGTCAGCAAGCAGAGCACATCTCTCCTGGTCGACGCAGCAGCCAGCTTCGAACACTGCAGCACTCCGACTCACTGGAGCATCATGCAGCATCATCGCACTCAGTTCCGACTCACCGCGAACTCTGCGACATCCGATTCCGACTCACTGGAATCTCGGGCAATCTGGCACTGGCAAGCAACACACAACACAGCTGTTTCAACAACTCGATCGACCTCCGGTCTTCGGGGGGGAGTACTGTAGCGACATCTATAATCCGCTACAAGAATCAATACAAAGACGTCTAATCCTGAATCGCGCTATCAAAGTTTCTGTGCGCGCTAAGTATATATACAACATCTCGACATCAACCACTGGGGCCTTAGGGCCGGCCAGTCAGTGGTTCGACTGGTCGAGGATCCTCCCTTTAGGTTGGAGGAAGACCACACCTCCCTTCCTCCACAGAATGAAACAAAAATTACACTCAATACTTTTGATTGTTAATTTTTTAATAAATTTTTACATTTTTTTTTAAAACTATAATCCGAGTTTTTCTTTAGGCTCTTCTCGGTAGAAGCTACATTCCGAATCGGTGGTAAAATAAAAAAGTTTCAATTCAATTCAAATTGACTTGTATTATTTTGTATTTAAGTTTGAAATGTATGCGTTTGTATTTAAGACATCCACTAAAAACTCGTAGTACTCGTCTTTCTTTTATTTCTGTGTTCAGTCTACCCGTGACCACGTCATTTGCTGGGTAGAATTCAAAACGCCGCAGTAAATAAAATAAATAATAAATTGTGTTTTAATCCAGCACAAATTATTTTATTTAAATTAAATATTCGCGTTAATAAAAGACAACAAAGTGGTCTTACATAATAATGAAAATATCATAAACCAACCTTGACAAGTAATTCTTTATTTTAATTCAACTTTTACCAAAAACAACACAATATAAGAGATGAATAGTACACCCTATTGACTGAAATAACAAGTGACTATTTCCCGCAGTTTTCCGCAATTCCCGGGAAAATTTCCCATCACAGTGTCTGCGGTGACCGTGCAACATTATACATACATTCTCTTTTATGTATGTCATCGCTTCGTAATTACTTCGGGGCGAAGTATTTATTACGAGAGGGATAAATAGTGGATGTGACATTTTTTTGTTATAGTGTGGCAAACGAGCTGTGCGCCATCTCTCCCATAATTGAGAAAAATACTTTTAACTAACTATTTTTCTCAGTTATCAAGCAGTAACATTTTTATAGTAAATGATTAAAATATTCAAGGATTTTTGTAATCAAAAGTAGTTTAAAGCTACTTTCTTACCTACATGCATTGACATAGTTGGCAATGCCTACAATCCTACATGTGTGTTTTCAAGTGTTTGATTTTCCTCTTGTATTCTATACCTTTTATCTTTTTATCGCGTGTTATCCAATTATTGAACAACTCTTTGACAGTATCTGTTTACAAAACATTTTTTGTCTATGTTTCATTATTATATTTTAATCACATATGCTCAGATTAAATAAAAAAAATATAACAGATATCGACAGACGTTCACTTGATGTTATGTGATACCTCAGCCACAGAATATCAGTGAATAATGCGCTGTCGACCTAATTTTTACTTCGAACATTCGGAAATTCATAGACTGAAACGCGCAATGTGCACTTCACGGTTGTTCCATCTATTAACCGTGTTCGTTACCCGGTCAGAACATTATTTAAATATCTGTCAGAATGTTGGCTTCAAATAAAAATAAAATATTTCTAGAATTGAATTTTCTGACTTCTATTATATAGATTCGCAGTGGACATCAGTTATTGTTTAATCCCGGCCGCTGAATTTCGCCATCGGACATCGCGTCAAAAATACCACGCATACCATCTTGATGTCTGGAAGTCCACAACTGCGCGATTCCTGAGACACTTCTTGCCTCGCACAACCACTCTGTGGAATCAGCTTTCGCCGGCGATTTTCCCGAACCGATACGACTTGGAAACCTTCAAGAAGCGAGCCTACATCTTTCTTAAAGGCCGGCAACGCACCTGCAAGCCCTCTGGTGTTGCGGATGTCTATGGGCGGCGGTAATCACTTACCATCACGTGAGCCGTCTGCCCGTTTGCCCCCTATACTATAAAAAAAAAAAAAAAAATTGTTACAAAAAAGCTATAGCGTGCGTGACGTGAGCTATCAATTGTAGTAGAAGGCGGAGTTCCGAACCTAATTTATTTTTAAACAAATTTTCTATATAATATTTTTTCGATTTTTTTCCATAATTTTAATAGTTATTCTTTTATTTAAAACGAATCTTATTTATTTATGTATTTTTTTAAATTGATATATTTTTAAATATATAACTCCAAAAACTGCGTAAAACCACTAAGCACGACGTTTTGCACTGAAGGGCCTTAAATAGATTATGTAGGAAAAAAACACCTAAAGCATCTAAATAACTAAACAACACTTTTTATAAACATTGACTTAGCCTAAGTAATCACTTTTTCTATAATTGTCTATAATACACAACAGAACAAAGAGAGAGCAACAATAACTTTTATATACTTTGTGTTTTATAATACGGCTGTTAGTATAAGTATGAATTAGGGATGTTACGGAGCTTCGATTCCGGTTCCGAAAAGTCGGAACTTCCGATTGATATTGCACCTCCGATTCCGATTTCGGTTCCGATAAATTTCAATCGGAGGTTATAATCGGAGGTCGAAGCACAGCGGCGGCGGCGACAACGATCAGTGCCATTTGATTTAATTTACTACAGTTTAAAATTTAAGTCAATTCTTTTATTTTTATTTTCAACAACTAGGAAGGTGTTTTATTTTTTGAACTGATATGAATGAAACTGATTTATTTTATTACACATCTCTTTTTTGCTTCTGCCTCCGATTCTGGTTCCGGTTCCGATTCCGGTTCCGGTTCCGATTTCGGTTCCGACAAACCAAATTTAAAAACTCCGATTCTGAATTCGGTTCCGATAAAACCACTTCCGTTACATCCCTAGTATGAATACATTGAGTACTTTGCCGTACGTTGATAGAACTATTGTGCCTATAAGAAACAACGTTTTGTTGTCACATTGACAAATGAAGCACAAAAAGCTATTGCAAAAAGCGTCTTTTATTTTCAAACGCGAGAAGGATTTAATCAAATTAAAGATTTGTACGCACGACTCGGTGATGAATCCGAGAAATCCGAAAATCCTTTATCTTCTGGGACTTGAGTAAATATAAATGGATGCGAAAAAAGCATAACTTTCGGTAGCTCGTTGGATAACTATTATTTTAGTTATCGATAGACGAGCATGAGGTTCACTGATGAGGAGGTGGTAGGTGATACCTCAGCCACAAAACAACAGTCACAGTTAACGATGCGCTGTCGACCTACTTTTTACATGACATTCGGAAATCTATAGACTGAAACCGAAACGATGTATGTATGTGCTCTTTCCGGTTTTTCCATCTATTAACAGTGGTGGACTCAAACTTCGATATTCCTCCCGCCCAAAGTTGCCAGACGCGGAGAAGACATGCTTACAAAAAATATATAAAAATGTCGTCCTGTTGGGATTCGAACTCACGACCCATCGATGCATACGTCAGGTGTTCTAAACGCGCCATCGATTCATAAGTCACTTTTGTTGCTGTAACTGTCAGCTCGTATTTACGAAAACATTCAAAAAAATTAGAATCTCTCAAATGAGATAATTGAATGAAATCATTCACTTCAAAGCGGTGTAATGATGGATCGTCTTCCACATCTCTTCCCTAATAGACTGTAGGAAATTGCTTCGTAAGATCAATTATAAAGGTATGAATACATAATCTTTAACGGTGCGTTAATGGTTGGAGCACCGTCAGCTGTCGTAAAGTAGAGGACAAATGTGGGTACAGTTTTATGGTGGTTATAAACGGCGCAAATGGTTCGTTCAGCCGTTGTAAACTATGATATTGTCAGATAGGCGAGGTAAAGTAGATACGGATAGTTCATGATCTGCCTAAATATTCTGCCAAAAACATAGTACAAGAAGAACCATACCATATTGTGTTGTAATTGAAAACATTTTTTAAGTCTAATTGCAAAAATTAAAACTAAATTACTTGTATTTTTTATATATTAGATATTGACAAGCGAGTTTGAGGCCTACTTAGTAGTAAGTGGCATAGTTTATCAGTCAATGATGCACTGTCGGCCTTTTTTAATTCGAAAATTAAGATATCATTAGACTGAAACAGAAATGCGTAATATCAACTTTACGGTTTTCTTTATATATCATTATTTAAATAAAATGACTTATACTGGATTAAAACGCGATTTATCTTTACTACAATAATATTATAAAAAGGTAAACTTTATGAGTTTGTTAGATTGTAGGGGGTAATCTCTAGACCTACGGAACCGATTTTAAAAAATATTTCACCAATAGAAAGCTACACAAGGGAGTAACATAGGCATTTTATGTATAGTAGGTACATAATTCTACATTGCACCCGTGCGAAGCCGGGGCGTGTTGCTATTATTTATCCCAATCCTTTGAGTGCTTTCCTTATTAAATTATTTTATTTAAATGTGTGATACTCGCGTTAATTAAAGACAATATTATTATTATTGATGCTATTATAACTGAATCAAATCAAAAACAAACAAATAAGGATGAAGTCTTCTTAATCACTTAAGTATTTTAATTTATCTTCTTCATCGGTAATATGTAAATCTCCAAATAATAAGCACCTGCTATAGTTTAAAAATAATACACGACGTTGATTACATCAATACCATCCGCTTGCAACTTCGGTAGTAACAGAAATTCTAATTATACGATTGACCGATTCCCTTTTCAGCTATTGTGTTCAATAAGCAAAGTTATATTGCCCCAGTTCGTCCCTTCGAAACTCTGATTAGGTACAGGTAAACGTCTAACACTTACATTCAACAAAGCACCGCTTATTTTAATTGGAAAAATAAGGATAATTGCTCAAGTTTTAATGAATCTACCAACATTCATCAGCACTTAAATTATAAAAAGGAAAGATTTGTTTGTAACGAATAAACTCAAAAACTACTCGACCGATTTTAAAAATTATTTCACCAATAGAAAGCTACATTATCAGCGAGTTATATAGGCTAATATCCGTGCGAAACCAGGGCATGTTACTAATAATATTATAAAGAGAGAAGATTTGTATTTTTTTTAGTAAGGAATAAAGTCAAAAACTACTGGACCGATTTTAAATATTTTACGTATAATACATCTTTGTGCGAAGCTGGGGCGTTTGTTAGTGAATAATAAAACAAAAAGATCCAGATTATTTAGATTTTAGAATTAGGTAAGTATTAGGATTTAGGTTGCATAAAAGTAATCAATCATAGAGATACATAATAATTACAATGAATAGTGATTCCTTCTTTTTATACCCAGTTCCCACCACTTTATATATGTATACTATATTTTATATAGTGCGTTCAAGAAATAATTTATACTGTTATGATATAATTTTCTCTACGAGATAAAATAACACTATCAGTGTGAACAGCGTCATTGTATAACCGCTGTGATTCAAACGATATTACATTCTGTTAGTTTTCTTAAACATAAATATAAGGTTTTTTTACTTTTAAATAAGTATGTCCCGGATAAACAAAATTAAAAAAATGCTTCGGTCACAGAGGACTGAATAGTTGTCTGTAAATAATGATTAGTTTAATGGCACAGAAATGAATCCGCCTCATGCCCCACTAGGGGACTCGGGAAGTCAATATTTCGTAAATGCTGGCAACTTACCTACTGTCTGGTGATAATGCTGGAACATAGATGGAAAAACCGTGAAGTGCATATTGCGCGTTTCGGTTTCAGTCTATGGATTTCCGAATGCTCGAAGTAAAACGTAGGTCGACAGCGCATCATTGACTGATGTTTTGTGGCTGAGGTATCACCTACCATCAAGTGAACCTCATGCTCGTCTGTCGATATCTGACTTAAAAAAAACCTTTACCCGGTATTGCATGTATCCAAAAGCTGGTGATCACTTACAATAAGCTATGATTGATCCATTTACCCCTTTTCGGTAAAAAATACACTATTTATCGCGGGTAAAGTCCCAATTTGATCACAATCGAAGTCGCAAGCTAACCCCAATTTAATATAATGAGCATTGAGTTAGACATTCGGCGGTGCGGTTCGTTCGACGAACAATATACTAATTAAAATTATTAAGACAATACAATCTTATTGTCTAACATTAATTGACCATCTAATTAGACACAGACAGTTATTAGAAACGAAACACACACAGAAGCACAAAATAATAATAATAAGAGCTTCGATCAACAACTTAAGAAGATCTCGTTTGGTTGCTGTGTCAAGGGTCAGATGTAGATGCCCGTATCGTGAGAAACCTCGTAAGGCCTGCTGTAGAAGAATTATTTATAAAAAGGTGTAATTTTGAGAATGTTCAGGAATAAAGAGTAATTAATACAACAAAAAGAGTTTATAGAAAAAAAAATACACATAATGCTTTAAAATCCACAAACCCTAGTACAGCATTTCAATTATTGTATATTCATACATTCATGCTATTTTAAGTTAATGTTTACTCTTTGTTTATTTTCTTCATCTCATATACTCGTAGGTAATATGTATACCTTTTTCTACAGTAATACGAACTTTGTAACGAATAAACTCTAATATTACATTATCAGCGAGTAACATATTTTTTGTGTATAGTACATCTACATTTCATCAGAGCGTGTTGCTAGTCGCAAAAAAAGATTTGAATTTGGCTTTGAATAGACTATTATCTACACTCATCATACAAATTTCTTAATATCGTAGTTTCTCTAAATAATACTATTCTGATTATTTATTACCATACTGTTTAACACAAATTCAATTCCATGATTATATTAAATTAAATCAAATAAATTATGTTATGATGGAAAATTAATTAAAATACTCAGTCCCTAGCGATTTAATTCATTCGACGAATACACCGAGTAACCCTGACTAATATTGGAGGTTGATTAAATATTTCATCGTTTCCAGTGATTTTTGCACGAATACAAAGTTTATGCGACACGGTGGGAATAATATCCTTGAATAAATCGCCTAACTTTATTAAAATTGTCAGATGTACATTTTCAGCAATTTTCTTTTTATTTCACTAATAATTATTTTTTAGAAGACCCATTTAAAAAAAATGCAAATTCAATTCAAAAGCCTTTTATTGCCAACCTTAAGTAACATTTTTGTGGTTATGTTAGTAATTAGTTTCCTTAATCTATTGTTAGTGTTACAGTGAAATATTTATATTAAAAATGTAAATAAAATAAAAATAGTTTTATTGGTTGGGTACCCGATTACGGGTAAAGGCCTCCTCCATATATTGCCATCTGTGTCTGTTCTGGGCATCCCTCGTCCAGGTGTTGCCGGCCACTTCATGGATATCATCTCTCCACCTCATAACGGGATAACCTCTGTTCCGTCGGCCGTCTCTGGGATACTCTGGGATAGTGTAGTACACGTTCGCTCCATCTTCCGTCATTTAAGAGTAGATTTCCGTCATTTATGTGTCCCTAAAAAATGCAACGAAACATTTTTCACGGATTTTTATTACTCACATATAGAGACTTTGTATCAGACACCCGGAGCTGCTGCCAATCAGGCCCAAATGCTTAAATGCCGCAAATATTTCTCTTGGTTATGAATTTGCGGCATTTTGGGTCGTTGGTCGACGCATATCAAAAAAAAATGTCAAATATAAGACAACTGTCATCTTTCAGTCTCCCGCGACCACGGTTGCTGAAAAGCATCCGAAACGTCGGGATAAATAATTTAAATAATAAATCGCGTTTTAATCCGGTATACAGTATTTTATTTAAATGTGTGATACTCGCGTTAATAAAAGACAATATTATGTCAATTATTTGTCATTGCCACTGATTCATGCTTCAGGGTAGCCCAAAGCTGATACCTATTTCACCCAGCGAATTGGCTTCGCCATTCAGTGAGGGTATGGTACCAGTAAACTTGGTACTACCTTGGTGGTTGGTGTATAAATGTAATAATTAGTTAAGATCGCAACACGGTAATAAATTACTCTTATGTTTTTTTTATTTATTTTATTTATTTATTTAAGTCTGCCAACGTTTGCTTACATTGTTACATTACAGTTTAATAGTAGGTACTTAAAACTAACACAAATTTAAATGTAGCAAACAATTAAAGGCAAACACAGCATGCACCAAACATAACGAAAAACAAAATAATTAATAAGTATTATACAAGTAATTTCAGTTGATTATTATACAACAACGACTTGTCAAAAACTCGTGTACACAATTCCACGTATCTTATCCGGAGGATCAAAATGAATGTCAATATTCTTGCTATGCTCGTTCACCAACTTGCTTAATCTGCAAATAGGTGAGTTAAGTTAGTTTTTCGTAAGTATTTTTCAAAATCAACCGACAATATTAATAGGTATAGGCGAAATAGTTTGTGTACTGCCCATTGATCCAAAGAATCGAGCCTTTCAATGTATTTTAGAAAATATTTTTCTAGGATAGTAGATGTAACGGTGACACGTAGGTCGTAAAAAGTGCCAAACCTCTAAGTTATCTGAAAATGCTTTTTATTTGGGCAACACTACGAAATAATGGAATAAATGGAATGACCCACATCTAAGATCTTTCAAATTAGTTACTGGAACTATGGATATTCTTATTATATTAAAATAACAACTTGTGTTCATATATTATACCCAACTAACGGACCTGACAGACGTCCTGCCACAAATGTCCAGACGTTGGTTTCAGGATTTTTTTTGTTTTTTATATGCTATTTTCTCGCTTTATTATGTATAATATATAATGTCTAATATGCAACTGATTTACAGTGGACATCGATTATTACAAAAAAGCTATTGCGTAAAAGGCTAAATATGTATGTGTCGAGAGCTATAAACTGCGGAAGATGGCAGAGATCCGAATCTAATTTATTTTAGAACTAGCAACGCGCCCCGGCTTCACACGGGTGCAATGTAGATGTACTATACACACAAAATAGCCTATATTACTCGCTGATAATGCAGCTTTCTATTGGTGAATTTTATTTTATTTTTAAATTGGTCCAGAAGATTTTTGAGATTTGAATTCATAACAAACAAAAATACAAATCTTCCCCTTTATAATATTATTAGTAAAGATTAGTATTAGTATTTAGTTTAGATTAATTAGTGTGTGTATTTTTTTTTCCTAATTTTTTCCAATATTTTATTAGTTATTCTGTTATTCGGGAAATAGACGAATCCATTTCATTAAACCACCGATTTTAATTTTATAGACCAATCTAGCCCTTTTTTAAATTCGATTTATTTTGCTACTGAGCCACAGAACACTAAGTTTATGAATATTCTTTACTAACATCAATATAGTATTTTACGCGTAATAATTACTACGGGCTTTGCTGTCGTTTACTAATTGAAGCTGCTAGTCGCTCGCTTTCAATTACAGCTTGAAGGTATACACAGGATTATATAACGAGTTAATTGCTATACGAGATTAAATTGGATAGAAGAGTAATTACGCCATCATACTATAATATTTTTTCAGCGATGTATTCGCTTATAGGTCTTTTAAGCAGCTCAAGTTTTAAATTACATACAGGTTTTAAATTCCTACAAAAATGATTAAATCATTAAATTTTAAGCCGCTTTATTTTAAACTAGCAAAGCGCCCCGGCTTCACACGAGTGCACAGTAGATGTACTATACACAAAAATAGCTTATGTTACTCGCTGATAATGTAGCTTTCTATTGGTGAAGGGATTTTTAAAACCGGTCCAATAGTTTTAGAGTTTATCTATATACATTATACATACTAGCGACCCGCCCCGGCTTCGCACGGGTCTAGATTTTTTGACAAAAAAAAGCAGGGGTTGGTAATAGAAGAGTGAAAATATAGGGTTGTATGTATTTTTAATGCCAAATTATAAAAAAATAAAAACAAAAAATTTCGTCCAAAAATTAAAAAAAAAATTAAGGGTGAGCAACCCTTATTAGGCCCTTAGGGGTATGAAAAATATAGTAGTAGTAGATAGTAGCCGATTCTCAGACCTACTGAATACGCATATAAAATTTGGTAAAAATCGGTAAAGCCGTTTCGGAGGAGTACGGTAACTAACATTGTGACATGGATAATTTATATATTAGATAGATAATAAAACTGTGGAGGTCAAATGTCTGTACATAGAAAACCGAGTCAGGGGGATGTAAGAAGAGAAATAGAACAAACCCAGATTTTTTAAAATTTAAATTGTTTCTCTGTCTGTTTGTCCGTTTTTACGGGTTAATCCCCGAAGATACTGAACCGATTTTCATGCAATTTTCACAAAAATATTAAACAATGTCCGGGGCAACATATAGCCTTTGTTTAATCGAAATCGGCTGTCGAAAGGAAAATTTATCATCATTTAAGATTATTTTAAAGGCCCTATATCAACAAATTGCAATGCAAACTAACTCGCGTCGAACTTTTTCGAATTATCAGCTATGTCAATAACAGTTTGATATGGAAATGAAATAGTTTGATTATTTCGCCATTTTCAATATGTATTCGTGGAATAGTGGATATGAATATCATATGAAGAAACCTTGCTCAAAAGCTCAGCTTAAGATGAAGCCCACGAGAACGAAGTCGCTCTCATCACCTAGTATTCTTATATTATATTAGAGACAAATATGAGAGATCATCGGTTAATAGATTGCAGTTGTTGCATAGGGAAGTGCATAATACATTACACTAGCAGTGTTGCTATATAATACAAAATAAAATCACCAATTCATTCCAATATAATAATATATTATATAAAGATATACAAAATTTCCCAAATAGAGATGGAAAATAAAACGTTTCCTTTGAAATACAAATCAAAATGCAAAACAGGTCATAATAACGTGGTCCATTTGTATATTTATATTCGGAGCACATTTCAGTGCGCCCAATATTCAGCAATTTGATCTAAAGTATTTGCATATTTATACAAATAAATGTTTAACCTCTGCCTATTGGTAAATGACCGCCTCCGTGGCTCAGTGGTAAGTGCAATGCGTTTAGCACCGGAGGTAACGGGTTCGAATCCCGGGGAAATAAGATTTAAAAAAAATTGTTTCGGTCAGGCAGGGCACAGAACGCTGATCACCTACTTGCCTATGTTACCAGCAGTATGTCCAAACTAGTTAACTGGGCCACTTCATTTGGAAAGTGCGAATTTTTGTTTTTCAAGCAAATCGATCGAGGACTAGTTTGGTCAAAATAAGTGTCGCTCTTAGAATATTGCATCAAAAAGATATCAGAAGACGACACACAATCCTGGCACTTCTCCATGAGGAGTATACTTTTCTTTTTTTTTACAATGGGAATCATCAATGATCGGCGACGGGCGATGTCAGACTCAAGGGACCGTGGACTCCGAAGAGTCAAAGCAGCCCCGCGCCTACCGACTAAACCCCAAGGTGTTCACCTCGTCACGTCCTAGGTCAGGAAGTGCTTTCGCAGGCTCCGCAGCTCCAATGGTGACCTTACCTTCTCTAAGGACGTTTGCCCCTCCCACAGTATGACGAATATACTAGTCAAACTCAGTTAACTGGTTAAAGGCCGACAATGCACCTGCAAGTGCTCTAGTATTGTAGATGTAATGTGCTGGTAATGACTTACGAGCAGGTGAGCCCAGGCCATTTGCCCCTATTCCATAAAAAAAAGGCTCACCCAATAATTACGCATACACCCTCAGGCCAAGTTTCACTCCTATTGAAACTGTTTTGTTCACATATTGTGTCCCAGAATATATTATGCTAATCGGAAATCTCTGTCCGGCTTCTTGGAAAAATATTTTACCAACGCTGAACCTTGAGCGGTCTCGCCTCGTCCTATGTAACGAGAATTTAAGTATTTTTATTTTATAAGGGATTAGTGTGACAAGACGTGGAGCACGAGGAAAAAGTTTTGTGTCAGATGTCGACAGACGAGCATAAGGCTCACTTAAAAGTATTTCAAGTACAGGAAATCAAAAGCCTATTTATTTCTATTTGAGGAAATACCTACATAGATTGAATTTTATCAATTGGAATTTTTTTATAGGTTTTAATTGTTCTTTCCTGAACACCACATAATACCAGGGTGAATCAAAAAGTTCTTAGAAGTGCATATATATGAAACCTTTTTGGATCAAGTTCGATATTCAAATTAAAGAGTGTCTATCACACTATATTTATGCAGACTGTCACTTGTTTTTGTCAGTTCGTTCGCATGTAATAAATTTTTTTGTGCAACGAGTGGCTAAAAAGTCAAAATTATGGATAAAAGTGAGTTACGTGCGGTGATAAAATATCTCAGTTTGAAAAAAATGTCTACGAAGGAAATTTTTTTGGACATTCAGCAGACATTAGGGGGTGATGCTGTACCCTATTCTACGGTTGCGTACTGGGTGGCTGAATTTAAAAGAGGTAGATCAAGCTGTAAAGATGACCCGCGTTCTGGGCGGCCTTCAACCTCCGTTACAGAAGAAAATGTCAAAAAGGTTGAGAATCTGGTTTTGGAAGACAGAAGAATGACTATAAAACATATAGCTGAGATCCTAAAGATATCTTTTGGTAGCGTTCAATCCATTTTAATTGATTCACTGGGGTTCAAAAAAGTGTCTGCAAGATGGGTGCCACGAATGTTAACCGACGAAAACAAAAAGCGACGTTTGGAAATTTCCAAGCGTAATCTCGCAATGTTCCAGCGTGATTCGGATAATTTTTGCCGTCGTCTTGTCACCATGGATGAAACGTGGGTCCACCATTTTGATCCTGAAACTAAAAGACAAAGCATGTCTTGGAAACGACCATCCTCTCCATCCATCAAGAAATTTCGAGTTGCTCCTACCGCTGGCAAAGTTATGGCCTCTGTGTTCTGGGATAGTGAAGGAATCCTTTTTATTGATTACATGCCAAAAGGCCAGACGATTACTGGACCCTATTATGCAAATTTAATCCCGAAAGTGCGTGAAGCGATTAAAGAAAAACGTCGTGGAAAACTGTCGTTGGCCGTGTTGTTCCTTCAAGATAACGCTCCTGCTCATCGATCGGAAGTTGCGCTCAACGCAATCCGCTGTGCTGGCTTCAATCTCCTTGACCACCCACCATATTCTCCGGACTTAGCCCCAAGTGATTTTCACTTATTTCCAAAATTAAAAGAGGAAATTCGTGGAACAAAATTTCACGATAATGACGCGGTTATAGCTGCCGTAGAGGACTTTTTCGAGATTCAAGAAAATATTTTTTTTCACAAGGAATAAGGAAGTTAGAAACGCGTTATTCTAAATGCATTGCATTGGAGGGAGATTATGTAGAAAAATAAAATATTATTATTTAAATCTTTGCATTTTTTAATATTGATTCCATGAATTTTTTGATTCACCCTCGTATACTAAATTTCCAGAACCTGGACCTTTTTACATTGCATCCCAAACGCAATATACATAAGTTGAAATACTTTAACATATTTGAATTATTGAAATAGCCTTTTACACAATATATTGAAATACTTTTATTTATGTCAAAGTTTAAAAAAATCTTAAACTTTTACTTAGTAATATAGTAAAATAGCGACCCACCCCGGCTTCGCACCGGTGCAATGCTGATACTAAATACACTACAGAAAAACTGTTATTATTATACATATAAACCTTCCTCTTCAATCACTCTATCTATTAAAAAAACCGCATCAAAATCCGTTGCGTAGTTTCAAAGATTAAAGCATACAAAGGGACAGAGAAAGCGACTTTGTTTTATACTATGTAGTGATGTACGAAGCACTCGACCCATTTTAAACTTTATTTTTCAAGCCCAATGTTAGGGAACATCAATAAAACTACCTCAATGTATGTATATACTGTATACTCGTATTTATATAGAGACTGATCCTTTATATTACTTATGAGTCAACTCTACTCAAAGATCATGTGTTTTCTCAAATCTTATGTTAATCTCTTATCATTAACCTATATCTTAATGCAAATATTATAATTAAATGAAAAAAATATGTTTACTTCAGAGTCAAATATTCCCATTCACAGAGAACATATTCGAAAATCTAGTCCTTCAGACATATTACGACATCTAACACTTATAAATTGATAGAAATAAAACTACGAAAGTCTGAAAAGCCATAGTACTTCGTATGTCATATTTAATTCCAATAACGCTCGTTAATTTCCGATGTTATCTTTCTCGCCACGTTTGCTCACAAAGTAATAAGCCGGCAAAGTTTGAACACGCTGAAAGGTCGTCGCCAACCCGCTCCTGAACTAAATGAAAAAAGAGCTAGCAAAGAGCTGACTTTACTCTCCTTTAGAAAGATATTACTTCATTTGTGTACTAAAAATGTCGATAACTTTTACTTAGGGGTATTGAAGTTATATTTCAAATATCGACTTACACTCTGTGCGATTTCTTGCACAATGTGCTCTTTTGACTTCACTACAGTATGAGTATAGTGGCGTTCTTTTTTTAAAATATGTTTTGTCCAAATTCTTATCAAGTTATTCTCAGGAGTAGACTTTCTTTGCGATATTTTAATGTTAAATGCTTCCGACACCTTTAAAGGTGGGAAATATGATTACAGGTTACAAATTCCATGCCGGAATAGTGCATATTAAAATAAGACAAGTCATTTTTTATATTAAAGGAGGCAAACATACAGGCGGCTCCCCTGATGGTAAGCGATTACCACCGCCCATGGACATCCATAACACCAGAAGTTTTGAGGATACGTTAAAATGTTTGCACAGAGTGGTTGTACGTGGCTAAAATACCTTAGAAACGATATACGTTGTGAATAGTCTATTGATCATCAAGTATGGATCTTATTTCCGTCGAAATATAACTCAAAAACGGTATTTAAGGGCAGTTACAAATAAGTTATGTTTATTTGTCCTACACTCCAAAAATACTTGAAAGAGAAATTTCTCAGTAAATAACGATGGCTCACTAGCAGAGGCAACAATTCATTCATTGGCTATTGGCCAAGAGCTGGGTGTCGACGTATGTGACGCCATTGAGTGCCCATTATCGGATACCATCCGGACACGTGTCTGAAACTATTGTAGACACATTGTAGATCAGACCTCAGGGATGTTCTATAGTTTCTGCGCGTAGACTTAATGGTATCAGAGGGTTTATATGAAACTTTATTTTATGTTAGATATCAACAGACGAGCATGAGGTTCACTTGATGGAACCTAGAAATGAGTCTACGCGTACCCAAAACCTCTGGTATTGTGGATGTCCTTGGGCGATGGTAATCGCTTACCAACAGGGGAGCCGCATGTATAGTTGCCTCCTCTAATATAAAAAATGACTTGTTTTATTTTAATATGCACTATTCCGGCTTGAATGTGACAGAATATCAGTCAATGATGCGCTGTCGACCTACTTTTTACTTCGAGCATTCAGAAATCCATAGACTGAAACTGAAACGTGCAATGTACTCGTACATTTTACGGTTTTTCCATCCATGAACGATAGTTCGTTACCCGGTCGGAATTCCGATATTCCTCCCACACTATCAATGCCCGAAGTTACCAGACGTGCTTACAGAAAATTATAATCATGTCTTCCCCGAGGGATTTTAAATTTTAAATATTTTAGTTTTAAGGATAAATGTAATTCCTTATTTTTTGTAGTGGCTAAATAAAACAATTTTCATTTAATTTTATTTCGTACGACCAATGGCGTTTTCTTGGCGGTAAAGTCGCAACCTTGTGTCTTTAGAAGTAAGAATTTAATATTGTAACTTTCCAAAATAATATAATTCTGTTGAGAGTATAGTAAATATAATATTATCTAAGTTTAAAAGTTTATTGTAAAAAGAAACCATTTGAAAACGTCACAATTAAGCCTGATCAGTGAAATCTTCATCAATCGTGCCGAAGCATTCTTTTGTGGGATGTAAAATGAAAAAAAGATTTTCAAGTGGCGGCCATAATAATAAATTATTCTAACGACATGGATGGAGTCCAAATGGGCTGGATTTGAATCGATTGTTTTGGTTACGCGACTGTGTATTTACTTTTCGATCTTTCTTTAGAGATTTTAGATTACTCTGCATCTTATTCGGTAAAGCTTAAAAAATATTCGTAAAGGGGAAGAGATTTTGAATAAATGAACTATCTTCTTTAACGGTTAAAATATTTTTCTATACTAATATTTGTATATTATATTTCTTGATTTTGTATAGTTGGATTTTAAATTGATGAAACGGATTTAAGCGTATAATGATCAAAATTGTTATAAGATAAAAGTGAAACTGAATAAGGTGCGTATGTACGTTTAGGGCAATCTTATATAGTAGATATTTGCCCCCCTTTCCCCGCCCCATGGGGCAAAACAGGTCCTCGTAGTCGTTGTCGTGCAATATTATAAAGAGGACAGAATTGTTTGTTTGTTACGATTTAACTTAAAAACTACTGGACTGATTTCTTCACCAATAGACAGCTACATTATCAGCGAGTAACATAGGCTATTTTCTTTTTGTATAGTACCTACATCTACATTGAACCCATGCGAAGCCAGGGCGTGTTCATAGTATTTTATAAATACTGTGTTCACTTTCACATTTCATATTATGTAGTCAATAGTTTTTTTTAATAAGACTGCCTCCGTGGCTCAGTGGTAAGCGCGATGCGTTTAGCACCGTAGGTCCTGGGTTCAAATTCTGGGGAAATAAGATAAAAACATGATTCGTTCGGGCAGGGCATAGAAGGCTGATCACCTACGTGCCTGTAAAGAATAACAACGATCAGTGAAACAGACACTATAAGAGGAGGCAAACGGATAGACGGATCACTTGAAGGACTACCACTGGCCAGAGATATCCGCAATACCAGAGGTCTTGAGGATGTGTTGCCGGCCTAATTCCGCTCTTGTTTCAGCATAGATTTCAAAAGCACCAGCCGAAAAAAATGCAATGTATACGTATTTAAGAGAAAACTTTTCGTGAAAACATTCAGTAATCCATCCCAGTGCATGTTAGCTTTTTTTTACAAGATACAAAATAGAAATAAACCTTGTTTTGACGCTGCAGCTGGTTGCGTGATTAATTACCTGTTTACTAATATACTATTTTCCGCTGCTCATGAAAGTTAATCTGAACTTGGTTCAAAGGATATATTTTTACCCCGATTTTTAATGAAGAAATAACGGATTGAGATTAGTTTCTCGGATGATATTCTTTGACATAAAGGATTTTTTTTAAATAAAATACTTCATAACGCATGAAAACGCGATGTATTATCTATCGGACATCGCGTCAAAAATACCACGCATACCATCTTGATGTCTGGAAGTCCACAACTGCGCGATTCCTGAGACACTTCTTGCCTCGCACAACCACTCTGTGGAATCAGCTTTCGCCGGCGGTTTTTCCGAACCGATACGACTTGGAAACCTTCAAGAAGCGAGCCTACATCTCTCTTAAAGGCCGGCAACGCACCTGCAAGCCTTCTGGTGTTGCGGATGTCTATGGGCGGCGGTGATCGCTTACCATCACGTGAGCCGTCTGCCCGTTTGCCCCCTATACTATAAAAAAAAAAAATATTTATCCCGACGACGTTTCGGATGCATTTCAGCAACGGAGTTGAATGAAAGATGGTAGCTATCTAATTTGAAATATCACAAAGTTGCCATTTATTCCTACGGAGTTGATATTGAAATGAATTTTCTATATTATGGGAATATGGACTAATAGGATTTTTTTTCATTTTTTGACGAGCCCATTGAATTGCGAAATGGGGTCTAAGTCGCCTTGTACGTGTCTCACATGAACCATAGAAAAACATAATTTTAGATCAATCAGCTCTTTATTTAAAAACTAAAACCAATTAATTATTTTATATATAAGCCAATATTTTCGTTTCACATCACGGAGCTCAATAGCCCTAGTGTAGCTATAATTAAAGTCTTAGTACAAGGTCTAAAACGCAGCGTACCGCAGGAATGGAAAGTACAGAAAAATCAGTGTCACTATTAGCGTGTTAGTTTACTAGTACCTTCGATAAATGTCAATGACTAGTACACTACTATTGTAGATAGATTTTATTTTCATTATACAAAAAAATCACACTTTGGTGCATGCTATGTTTGCCTATAATCATTATTACATTTAAAATTGTATTAGTTTTAAGTATAAGTAAACTATCATATAATATAGTAATTAGTAATGTATGTAAATGCTGGCAGACTGAAATAAATAGCTGCATTAAATACATGAATATTTAAAGGTACGGTACACTTAATAATAAAAACACACTAATTTCTATTAAAAAGTTAGCCCTATTATATTCTAGTTGAAAATATTTATTATATTTTACCTCGCTCATTTCAGAATTAGCCATCTATAAACAAAGATAAGCAAACTACGCCTGTTTGGACAACAAACTTATTGAGGATTACAGCTGTGAGCTACGCTAATACCCATCAATTCAACGTTTGAGATCAATGACCGATAAACGAGCTTCATAGGAGATTAATAAAAAAAACTAAGGCTTAATGTTATAATCTATAGGTGGATTAAGACAAAAAGCGGAATCTCAAAAAAAATAGTTACTATGAGCTTCTGATAGCTGCTGCCCATACAGTAGCTATTAGAAGCACAGAAAGCCAAAAGGCGATTTTGCCTTTTTAATACGAATCCTAAGAATGTATTCCATTCCATATCTCAAATGTTTATTTATTTGGAAAACCTTACATCTTACTGAATATTAACTAAGTAATTTTTAAAACAAAACGTTTAAACAATTTAATCAATGAGAGGATGTTCATGTAGGGTGTGTTTGTGCGTATGACTATGACTGAAGTTAATTAGAACATGGCATTTAGAATATATCGATTGTGTCAAGAGTTGAGTTTCTTTTTATATTTTGACGGCTGTATAGTTGATACCATTTTCTGTAAAGTTTTTGGATTTACTATCAGCCCACTGAATCTATACTAATATTATTAAAAGGAAAGATTTGTTTGTGTGTATGTTTGTTACGATTTAACTCAAAAACTACTCGACCGATTTCGATTCGACCTGCCAGATTGAAACATTTTTTAAATCGTATTTTCCCAATAATTTCCGGTGCACTGTGCAATTGTGATCACTGAACCAGATACGGTTAACATATAAAACACTGATATTTAGCATTGTTAGCAGCGCAAATATATTGCTTGACTTTCCCCTACATTAAGAAATCCCTTTTTAACGTCTTGAAGAATAGAAGAGCTCTATCCCCTAATTTTATTGAATAATGACGACGCGTCACGCTATACTGCCACCCTACAAAATATAAATTGAAGATGTATTAGGGTACTGACAAACGTAGGTATAAATTGGGTAAAAAACCTTGCTCCAAAATATCCCGAAAAAAATTTTGAACACAATTTTAATACATAATATTATGATGAATAAATACATTCTCCTACTCCATCGGTTTGTCATAAATGTATAATAATACATTCACTAGAACTTCTCACTAATTATTTAGCAAGAGTCATCATATCAATAGTAACACTCGCAACGGAAACAACACCGGGTTCTGAAAAGTTGATTAACCACTTGTGGTGAAAAGAAATTCACGGTTGCGCGTGCCAGAACAGTTGTATATAAATTACTTGCGGGCGCTAGTACCTTAATTTAGTTTGTTTCTATTTGCTTTTGTTTTGATGCAAATTGTAACCAAAATCACCTTTAATAAATCCTTCTCCGGCTCCACGTTTTTTTAACAGTTAACGCTACGCACTTCATTTTTGTTTCTGCATCAATCGCCTGAGGAAGTATGGTACATGTCGCTAGCGTTCCGCTAACAGCAACGTCTTGAAGTGCGTGGCTCTACCGCAAGTGCTGTGTTGCTATATTTAATTATCGAATGACATACCTTTAATATATATTTTATTTTAACTTGTATTCCCGGGGTTTATACCCGAAATCTCCAGAGCTAAATGTGACGCACATATCACTGAACTGAATCATATAGGGAATTAAATATTTTCAACAAATTTGAATAATGTTTAATATAATTAACAGACCTATCTATAATAAAATTAACAGTAGCACTACATGATTACAATGTTTGGTTTTTTTAATATAAACCCGTAGTATATTTTTTTATTGTTGAAATAGGAAAGCATTAAAATATATACTATACTATACTATATAGTATTTTACCATTCGAAAATCTATATAACGTTCGAAAATAAAACACAATTTATTTGATCATTTATTTAAAAAACTATAAAAATTACATTGACAGTTTGGTGCATAATATGCGAAATGTAATTGTGTATTAGTAAGCATTTCCTATAATTAGCCGAGATTTGGTAATAACTTCTCATTAATATAACTATAACATTTAGCAATTAGTATTGTACGTACATAATTGATCTGTGATTTGACTTACACTTTGAATGAAGATATTTAATAATTTATTTACAACTTAAACTGATTCATAGTACTTCAGCAATTGTTAAAGTATTTTTAGTAATCGAACCCCATAATATAAAAGCCCAAACATTACTTAGAGAAAAAAGATCATAGGCCCTAGCACGAACGACTTGCAAGAAAGTATACGTCATGAGTTTGTTAAGGCCCATTTACACAAGGCGAGTTTCTTGCCTGTTGCATACAATTAAATTGAAGCAATAAATAACTGGCATGGATCTGTTATAAAAGTTTTGTTTTAATAATTTTCTTGGTGTACACAACGCATATTATCCGCATGTTATTTTATACACATATTTTTGCTCACAATTATTGGCATTCAGTTATTGCCCTCTTTATTACAAGAAAATGGCATCATATAAATGGGCCTTTACTTTAATTGAACTCGATTGAACATACGAGTACTTTCTCACGAGTCGTTCGTTCAAAGTCGTCTAATGTCGATAAAAAAGCGTGAAGCTCGTTTGGTGGTAGGTATACAGCCTGTCTAGCATGACCATCAAGAGATATCTTGCGGACGAATGAAGACAAATATCTCTTCTTTGGCATAAAAAGTCGATTTTTAAGTGTCATGTTAGACTCGGAAGACAGAAAGAGATAATCGATTAAAACACGAGAAAAATTTTGTCGTGGCTGTCATGTTAGGCCAGCTGGACATAAAACAGTGATGCGCTATCAACCAAGTTATTAACTTGATGCGTGGACATAGACTGAAACCATCACGCGCAATCTGCACTTATCGGTTTTTTCATCTAAGGACGGGCTCGTTAGCGCGTTCAGTAGAGCACGGCAGGGAATGAACGCGCCAACATCGATGGGTCGTGGGTTCGATCCCACTGGGACAACATGTTTATAATTTTCTGTAAGCATGTTTTCCCCACGTCTGGTAACTTAGGGCATTGATCGGATGGGAGGAATATCGAAATTCCGACCGGGTAACGAACCACCGTTTATAGATGGAAAAACCTTGAAGAGCACATTGCGCGTTTCGGTTTCACTCTATGGATTTCCGAATGTAAAATGTAGGTCGACAGCGCATCATTTACTGATGTTCTGTGGCTGGGGTATCACCTACCATCAAGTGAACCTCATGCTCGTCTGTCGATATCTAACATAAAAAAAATACTAAGAACGGTGGTTCGTGACCCCGACAGAATTCCAATATTCCATATGGAATACGATCCCGTGACCAGTAGAAACAGAATGTTTATTACTATCGAACGTGCCAATGGACCCGGTGCTTTTAATGGCCTATTTAATAAAATTGCAATTTTAAAGTAGGTAAAAGTAGATTATTGTGGCTTGATATTACACCAATCTAAAAATGGTTTCGGTTATAACAAGATTCCCATTTGATGGGAAAATAAAGGCACAATCAGTAAAACTATTGCCTTAATACTTATGAAAATACACAGAAATATATTACATCAAGATTATCATAATTTTCGATTAAAATATAAAACGTTTAGTTATACTTATTATTAATATAATTATAGCATCACATAAATACGTATGTACACATTACAATATTGAATAAAATTCGTTTACCAATTATTAATAGGAATAATTATTTGATTACTCTTACTAATTAATTAGTGCTAATTTTAAAAAAATGTGATACTTTGGTCTTTTATAGCTTTCACAATAAAATTATTTACAACGTTTTCAAATCATCGAACGATTCAAAATATTTCAGTCCCGGAGGTATCACCTCCAACAAATCGTCAGCCGTAATGAAACTGTGTATTCGTGTATCCACTCAAGCTCTTAGGACTCATTAATACTTCTGGATCATTCTCAAACCTCAGTGGTTCTATTTGAGGAATGTAATCCACCCCATACATACTAGCACCAGCTGTTGGATAAACTGTGGACAACGGCTTCATAGGTCTCAAAGTTTTTGTGCCGTCTCTATATGACATATCAGGGTGGCCTGGGTCATAGAAGTTTCCAGAAATATGACTCAGATCATTATCAATATCAGACATAGCATCACTGAAGATATTTGGAGCTTCCGTTGTAAACATATTACCGTTTTTGGAATTCTGTTTCCTCTTCCGGTTGATATAGCATCGGAGGCTCATTAGAGAAACTATAAGAATTATGAAAATTGTTATAGCGATCCCAATATAGAAGTAGAATTTTTCGTTTCCTTTTGAGTGACCTGGAAGAAAGACTAGGATAAAGTGAAAATCATTGTACTATTAAAAGTGTATCAATTTCATAATTTCTACACATAACTATAAGCTATTATATATCGCTATAAGGTTAGTCAAGGTAAGTAGATATTCTAATACAAGTAGTACATATTTCTATGGCATTCTGTTCAGCCGGCCTAGCATGACCGCCACGAGATATCTCGCGGACGAGAGAAGACAACCTAATATGTAAGATATTGCAATATATAATATCTGGTATATATAATATATATATAACATCGAAAATTTTGATAGAAAAGATATCTCGATCGACAAATATATCTATTTTTGATATTAAAAGTCGAGTTTTAAGTGTAATTGTCATGTTAGAACCGGAAGAAATAAAGAGATAATCGATTAAAACACGAGAAAACGGTCGACAAAATGTTGTCGCGGTTGTCATGCTAGGCCGGCAGTTCTTTACTTATATTTATTCCATCAATCTCACGTCACATCGTGGTGATTCGTGATTCACCAGATATTAAAATGGCGGACAAATCCTCAGACTATACTAGTCTGAAAAACAGGCAGCCATTAAATTTCGCCCAATTACGATCACATCAGATTAGGAGTTCAATTAATACCGCGATATATCGGTGCAAATTTTCGATATTTAGAGTGTTAGGTGATAATAATTGCAGGTGAATGCGGTTAACCGCCACCGCACGCTAATGCTATTCATGATATGCGAGAATTCCAACATTTTAAGCCTTGTTATGATTAATTCACTAGTATTCTGTTATGACTTTGCATGCGAATCACCAGCGTAGTATAATATAAATTTCGAAATGAGAAAAAATACCTGTTCTGTTAACTGAGCCCGAGGTGTTTTCCGATGCCCTTTCTTTCTCAAGCGAGACGTGAATATCTTCTGATGGTGGTTGTAGTGCAGAGTCAGCGATCGGCGATACGGGATTAGTATCCCATCGCTCACCGGTATCTTCTTTATCAGAAAGACAATTATTTGATTAATCTTATAAGGCTGGCGCCTATGATGTGGTACATTAGTATTGGATTGACAGGTCTCTTAATTTTTATAAACATGTTCTTCCCTAGACTTGCTACTTTGAGCAATAGAAACCTTTAAAATATATCAGACTCAGTGGAGTTCGAATCCCGAAGAGATGCAACGGAATGCTAAGTATCTCTTAACAAACGTTTATTGTATTCTGAAATTATTTCGAATAAGTCTATGTTATGACAAATTTTTAACCAGACTTTCAAGTTGCTCGACATTGAGCGTAATCAATATATTCAATTCGCATACAATACATTAATTTGACTCAGCTAACAGATTTGTTACACCTAATGAATGTCACCCTTGATTGACTTTTACAAATACTATGTATTTTATGTTCAGCTTAGTGAGGTAAATGGAAACATTTACCTGAATCGTCGAAAAGACCTTCATTTTGTTTCACTTCTGGAGTATTAGATACTTCGTCTTTATCCGCTGTGCTCTCATATCTTTCAGTTAGGACACCTAATGGGACTGAAACCAAAATGTATGTTATGGAAACATTTCTAAAAACTAATAAGGAAAATGCTGAGAGATTAGAATATGATAAACCTTCAAAATTCATAATTTTATAGAGTCTGAGAATGCTGGGCAAATATCCGTAGCGTAGTACTAGTAGTTCACTGTTTATTCTCCCTTTAAATTAAGCAATCTTAATGCCTATTATGATGAAAATGAAATTTATGCAACCTATTCACGCCTGAAGGAAATAATCCCCTTACACCCGAGAACCTCAGGAATCTATCTAAGTAATGAAAAATTAGGCCATCGAAACGTTCAATACAAATTTACACTTTAATCTGAATAAGAAGGATAACTGTTTTTTAACAGTAATAGCTGTCAGTTGTCCTAATTTTTTTCACTTAATACAATTTATTCATCAATAGCTAATAAATCTTACCACATGCATAAACTACTTTAAGATATGCTTTAGATGCCGGACTGCAAGGAGAGCCAAAAGTTTTGCTGTTCGCCACTATATGACATTTTCGCTTTCCGTGACATATCTGCATCACCGTTTCTACAGCATATGGAGCCGTACAACCTATTTAGAATAACATAACATTGCTTAAAAATATGCATGAAGATTTTATTTATGTATCTGCGACAAGCTTAACCTTTTAAAAAACACAATATAACCAAGTCACTCAGTGGAAAGAAGCAATACCATATCGGATGAGACCTATCTTGAACGTTGAATTCATACAGAATTAGTATTTCTTCTCGAACTGCCTTAAATAATACTTACTCAAAATATTGTATTTAATACTAGCGACCTGCCTCAGCTTCGCACGGGTGCAATATACTATGCAAAAAAAAGTGATTACTCGCTTATGATGTAGCTTTCTATTGGTGAAAGAATTTTTTGAATCGGTCGAGTAGTTTTTGACTTAAATCGTAACAAACAAACAAACAAAGCTCTTCTATTTTTAATATTAATATATATGTACATTTAGCGTTCTTGTGTTTTCACAATAGAAAAAGCATAAGTTGTGACCCTAATATTCCACTATCCAATACTATAGTCCAAATAACTAGACGCCGGTAATAATTACTTCTCTCAAACAGACAAGGTCTGAAGAGGGTCCTCTATTTATAACTAAACAAAGGTTATTTAAAATGTACTAACTCTCGTCTATCACGCCTTGTGTCTGCGGGCAGGTTATTGACTCGTAAGCAGTCCTTCCATACTGAGCGTCGAAGATCGCCACCCGCGAGTAAGGATTGCAACTCAGCTTTATGACATCATCTTCACAGCCCGTTCGACTTCTAAATTCATCTGTAAATGTTGTCTTCGTTAGACACTACAAGCAGTGGCGTGACCACCATACAAGCCCAAAAGCCCGTTTTGTAGGGCAAATTAATGCAATCATACAAAAGAAAAATATTAATCTACTCAACTTAATTATATAAGTCTTACATAACTTACATGATTACGTAATTATATGAGTTATAAATGCGTATTACGTTAAAGTCCAAAACCCGGGCTTTTGGGCTTATATGGTGATCACGCCACTGCGTACAAGTAAATACAATACTTTGTTCGTTCCCAAAGACCGGAATATTTTCTCGTGTATTCTAGCTCAAACTAGCAGTGTTCAAGAACTCCTACTTGCATTTCAGTATGACTGCAGCTGCATTATAAAAGCACTTATAAGTTGGATAACTGTTTTAAGTTATATAAAAATAATTCTTCATATGACACGGTACTAACCCAATATTGTAAATAATTAATCTGCTCTACCCATGTCACGCCTACTGTAAAGCACACGAAACAAGAAGATATAAGTGAATTAACGAGCCACCTAGTGGCATGGGGCAGACCCATTTATGTGTCTGTTTCATTGATCACTTTATACTTTATACTATAAAGTTTATAGGTAAGTAGGTGATCAGCCTTCTGTGCCCTGCTCAACCAAAATATTTTTAATAAATCTTCTTTGCTAATTCAAACCCAAAACATCTGGTGCCAAATGCACTTATTACGGAGTCGCGTTGTAATTATATAATGTACTAGGTATCCGCCCCGTATGGGTGCAATGTAGATGTAATCGCTGATAATGTAGGTTTCTATTGGTGAAAGATTTTTAAAAATCCGTCGAGTAATTTTTGAGTTAAATCCGAACAAACAAAAAATCTTACATCTGCATAATATGTATTAGTATATAGATGTCACGCTTCTAGAAGGTTATCATTATACCGAAGTGACTACTCACAAATATATTTATAACATTAAAGGACTATACATGATATATGTTGTCTTTACATATTAGAAATATTCACTTTTAGATTCTTTACTATAAAAATATCCCGCCGTAACTATCCGCTAACCAGCCGTCACTGAATAAATAGCATGACGCTAACCACTCCTTAAACAATCCATTTCCTGTATAAATCAATATAAGGGAATAGAAAAGCCCCTCACGAGTCACGAGTGATTACTTAGTATTCACTCGAAATCGATTTAAGAAAGCACAAATGGTCTGAAGTCTGCAGCGGATAACGTCCACTGTATTGGTGGGAATTCATTCCCTCTATAAATGACCTGTCGCGCCGGCTGACACAGAAATATGAGCCTAGTGAACTTTGAATGAATGAGTAAGTTCACTTTTTATATAGGCTTTAATGGACACGTTATGAGTATTTATTTCGCTATAAAAATATGGTTTATACATTCGATATGTCACAATAAAAATATAATTTAGAATCACTTCTTCTTCTTCCTGCCCTGTTCCCTTTTTTTATTTGGGGTCGGCGCAGTATGTTCTCTTTTTCCATTCTCTTCTTTCACTCGTCATATCATCGGTCGAGGTTTTTGGGCTTTTTAGTTTGTATGGTGTTCTTGACACTGGGCCCCGATAAATATTTTTAAATTACATCAGCAATTAAATACCAGAAGTGATAGTAACAAACTAAACATTGTTAATTTGAATAAAACACCTCTGATAAAGAGGCCGTTGGAATCAGCATGGTGTGGTGCGGTTTTGGCTAACTCACCACGCTGTTTTCCAGCCATGACTAGCCGGGCTAGCATGACCGCCACGAGATATATCTCGCGCGAGAGAAGACAAACTAAGATGTTAAATATCTCGATATATTATATCTCGACATCGACAATTTTGATAGAAAAGATATCTCGATCGACAAATGTATCTATTTTTGATATTAAAAGTCGAGTTTTAAGTGTAATTGTCATGTTAGACCCGAAAGAAATAAAGCGATAGTCGATTAAAACACGAGAAAACGGTAGACAAAATTTTGTCGCGCTTGTCATGCTAGCCCGGCTGGTCACCTTAATTCAATTATTACTTTATATATCTAAAAAAATATATACCTTAGTATCAGTATTACGCTTCAGTCTTTGAAACTGAAAACTCGTAGTAAAAATAAAACTTAGGCCGTAGTACCTTTTTTGTCTTATTAGATCACTTTAAAACTAAACCTAAATATTATTTAGTATAATAATATAGCGTTCTGTCCAAACATCTAAATGGTTCGAAAACTTATAAAACTCCATAAAAGTTCTGTATGTAAAAAACGTATATATCGTAGATCGATAACACATCATTTTTTACAACGATTTCCATCTCAAATACCATGTTATCTTATACAGTATAAGTTACTTTTTAAAACTTTTATTCTACTATTATATTATTAGGAACTGTGGCGTTTAATCGCGACGTTTCAAACGCCCGTCTGCTCACTATCTAATAATGAGTACCACACCTATGGCCGCTCCTGGGTGTGGCCGGGCCGGCGACCTCTACCCGGAATTTAATAACATCACATAAATCACATCAATACACTCACAATAGCTCTGCCCTCGTAAAAACCATGACCGCGATTAGAAATGTCCCCTCAGATACGCGAGAATTACTATACAATGTTCCGTGAATGGTTTTTAGTGATTTCTGAAGAAAAATAATCATGCGTTTGCTATCTTTTAGCACGGGATATGACAATATGGCCATCACATTGGTCCATACCAATCACACAGTCGACATCTTTTAATTGTTTTGTTAATGTGAAGTCTCGCTGCCATATACTACTAAGAAGTTAAAGGCAAATGCTTTCAAGGAAAAAACAAACGAAATCTTTCTCATTCATTATAATAAATATGACAGTAAAAATAGCAATTACTCTCTTACAAACTACTTACCGGTGGCGAGGAGTGCTTAGAAGCCGTTTACTATCATTTTAATATTATATATTGAACCCCTAATCTACTAACAAATCAAAAACAATGAAGGTGGTAGGTACCTTTTGTCTTGCTCGCACTGTTTGAAAATTCGAAATTTCTCAGCATATTATTCAGTATATACATATTATATTTATCAATTTAGTACCTACATGTCTCATGGCGAAGCATGTCTCTTAATGGATGTATCCTAAAGTTATTGTATCTATAACCAGTGGCGTGACAACCATACAAGGCCAAAAACCGTAATTACTCAAGGTATTTTTCTTTTTATCAACTATAAATAGAGCAAGTCGGGCTTTAGGGCTTTTTTGGTAGTCTACTAACAAGACCAATATCAGAATACATATTGAAAACGTTTTATTACACACATTGAACACACCCCTAACTGTAATATAATGCCCAAATCCTTAAGACTCACATGAATAAATAAACGAACGATAAATCAGGATAGCCTGCGGGCTTCAGCAGAATCTTACGCGAACTAGAAAGAAAAGGCCAATAACTTTCCCGTAATGGCTGTGACGACTAGGCTCCTACTGTATGAAAGAGTAATATCAGCTCAGTTATTCAATATCGTATTTTCGGATAGCGTTATCGAACAGCGGGAGTGATTTCGGCAGTGTGGATTTCTGGTACTGAGGGATATTGATATTTTGACTTGATAGATATTTTGTATTATAAATCCAAAATATATTATTTTAAACATTTCCATCGAACAAAACATCCTCCGAGCTTTCCAATTTATTATTTTAGTAGAATGTACTAAAAGATAAATATTTTCAAAGTTTGAATAAATTTTACTACTGATCCTAACGTAAATAAGTCCTCTTTAAGTCAAGGGTAAGTAGGCTTTTCATAGGCAAGCGTGATTTACCACCTCAGTTTGCGTCAACACTTAAGATCAGGTGTGATCGCAAACAAACGCTTTCCTATTTCAATATAAAAAAAAAAACAAAAAAAAAAATAATTCACGCCTATTAGCCTACGCTCAGACTAGAGCCACTAGTGGCGACCACAGCAAAGCCACCGGTGGCCGCCACAAGCTACGGGCGTAATATTCCATACATTTTAGGGAATCCGCGCAAACACGGCGCTCGAGAGGCCGCCACCGAGCTTCTAGCCACCGGTGGCCGCCACAACGCGCGGGCGCGATATTTCATACATTTTACAGTGGCTGAAACGTGGCCACCGGTGGCCGCGTCTAGAGGCCGCTTCTAGTGGCGGCCACCGGTGGCTCTAGTCTGCGCGTAGGCTTAAGATCAGGTGTGATCGCAAACAAACGCATTCCTATTTCAATATAAAAATTCCTAAACAAAAAAAAATAATAATTCACGTCTATTAATGTTCCTATTGAATGAATCATGTTAATAAATATGCATATTATAATATAATAAAAAAAGCATATGAAATTCCGTGCGCCTACCTCAGTAGGAAAGAGGCGTGATGTATTAAAAAAATATTGTAAGAAATAATAATGAAATAGACATTTTTACTCACAAGGTCTGCATTTATAGGCAACTTCAACGAATTTCCTCGCATGTGGGCAGGGATCCACTGTCCCTGGTTTTGATTTCGTGCTGAACTTGCATGCTGGTTTCTTCTGACAGGCTTCTACTACGGTTTGGAGTAACGAGTACTGCACATAATAAAAAAACCATATGTATCATGCCTGACCAAAAGGATTTTTGTCTGTTATTAACGCTAGTATCACACATTTAAATAAAATACTTTATACTTTTTAGCAACCGTGGTCACGGAACAGACTTAAAGGTGACAGCTATCTGATTTGAAATATCACAAAGTTACCATATCAACTCCATATATTCCTACGGAGTTGATATTTAGTGTAACTTTTTATATTATGGCAATATCGACTAACTGTGTCCTCTTGTTTTTTAGTATGTTGGATTTGGGGGTTTTAGATTTTTAGCATCCGAAACGTCGGGATAAATAATATAAATAATAAATCGCGTTTTAATCCGGTATACAGTATTTTTTATTTTAACTAATATTTAATAAAAAAAAAATTCAACATTCAGTCACTGACAGTGTTCCCACAAGTCTTTTTTTCGTGTGGATACATTATATCATGTTTATTTTACGTTAGGACATCGTATGTACGTAGACATCAATATAGTAATTTATTCGAACTTGAAAAGTTATGGTTGAATTTGAATGTGGGTTTAAAAAGTAACGTACCTGCATTGCATTCGGCCATAAGCACTTCTCGCTAAGATCTGAAGCATCTTGAGGCCGCTCAGCTATACAGCTATGGCCGCCCGGCGCCGCTTTCCCATACTGCGCTACTTGGATACTGATAGATGTCCCCCTTGGACAGGATAGAGAAACCATCTCATCGTCGCAAGCGGCTCGCTGCATCGTTTTCAGGGTACCAGCTAGCAATGCTGTGAAAAAGAAATTTTTAGTCTATCTGTACTAATAATATTATAAAGAGGAAACATTTGTATTTTTCCATATTACGAATAAACTCAAAAACTACTTGACCGATTTTAAAAATTATTTCATCAATAGAAAGCTACATTATCAGTGAGTAACATATGTTTTTTCGTGAATAGTACATCTATATTGCATCCGTGTGAAGCCGGGGCACGTTGCTAGTAATATTATAAATAGGAAAGATTTTTGAATCAATAAATAATGTTTACAGGGTTCCAATAAGAACATATGCAATTTTAGCTACTCTAACACTTGGGACTATGTCATTATCAAACTTAGCACTCAGTTAGTTGAATTATCCAACCCAGTTGATGATCAAAAGTTGTAAGCTCATATTATAAAGAGGAAAGATTAGTATTTTTGTATGTTATGAATAAACTCAAAAACTACTGGACCGATCTTATTTCTTACACCAATAGAAAGCTACATTATCAGCGAGTAACATAGGCTATTTTTTGTATCTACATTGCACCCGTGTGAAGCCGGGGCGCGTTGCTAGTAATATTATAAAGAAGAAAGATTTGTTTGTTTGTTAAGATTTTATTCAAAAACTACTGTACCGATTTAAAAATTTCTTACATCAATAGAAAGCTACATTATCAACGAGTAACATAGGTTTTTTGTGTATAGTTTAAATACAATCGCCGATAAAAAATAACCCTCTAGAAATTGTTGATGTTACGTTTATGAAACTAGCTAATATTTCATCATATCACATAAGTCTTCGGTAGTATAGTGGTCAGTATCCCCGCCTGTCACGCGGGAGACCGGGGTTCGATTCCCCGCCGGAGAGAACACTTTTTCTTCTTTTCTTTTTTATGTTTAACCCCTAATGAATTATTTTGCAAAAATAACCATTTTTAAATAATCAAAACAATGTAATAAAAATCCTACAAGATATTTTTTTAAATTGTTATTTCAACTTTATTTGCCTACGATATTTCATGCCAAAACTCGCCAAAGTCTTTTTCCAAAGAGTGATCAACGTATGGGTCTAATATTTTTGCTAACACCATTAAGATATACATTACTAATCTCGTCATCTTTGTCTTCATAAAGTACAAGTGATAATAACGGAAAATTTCTACAGGAGAAGAGCACACGGACAAAAGGGTCAATGATAAGAGATAATAAAGTTACAAAGTTCAAGAACATTGTTATTCTGCTTGTAAGCGCGTTCCTGATCTTTAAGGAAAAATTATGATCTTCACGAAAGTCTGTAAATCTTATACGATTTGAAATTCCGGTAACGTTGCTAGAAACAGAAAAAAATCCTTTGATCAGCTTTTTGACATTATAAAGCCATTTTCATAAAACTAATCTATTGATAACTAGTGGAAACCGCAGACGCTGTTCTGCCACAATTTTGGCTTCGAATTTATATAATTATTCTTAAATTTGAATATGCCCATTTACCCACTATAATTGTCTAATATGTCACTGATTTGCAGTAGACATCTGTTATTCCAAAAAAGCTAAGAATGCATGACGTGATTTTTTCCAACATTTTAATAGCCTATATCTTATTCCCGACATAGAGGAATCCAACAAATAAGATATCGTTAAAATCGGTACAGCCGTTCTTGAGTTATAAACGGTGTAACTAACACAACTTTCTTTTATATATATAGAATATAGATATTCTCGTTTCCAGAAAATTTATCAAATCTATTATGAAAAATACAAAATGAATACACACATATTTTTTTTTACTTTTAAAAGTAAACATATTGATCAATCTTATAAGAGGGTATCAAACTTGAAATCACAGATTCCGCTGATTTGTATAAATTTTGAAGGGTATAGTAGTAGTTCCCTCAATAACTAGGTAAAATGGTAAGACGCCCTTCGCTTTCATTTTCGGAAAAAAATAATTTAGTTCAAGTCGACTCGACTCATTTGTTTTCCAAATTTATGTCTTTATTTTAATTAAATAATTTGTACTTTTAATCAATAAATAATTCGAATGGTGAAGATGGGTGGTTTTGCACTAAATCAGGGCTGTCCAAACTAGATGCGATCTTTGGAAAATATAGAATATATTTATAATTTGCAAAAAAATAAATAAAAAATGTAAAACGCAAATTAAAACAATACAAAAATAAATAAGAAACAAAAATATTTTGCGGGCCGCATAAATTCAAGCCGCGGGCCTTGATTTAGACAGCTCTGCACTAAATAATTAATCTTCTCCCTGATCTAGTCTGAGTCGCTTCAAAGCAAATGTGCATAGGTTCCTAAAGCGTGTTTCATCTTAAGCCGTCTTATGACTCTTCACCAGGTGAAACAGCTGCAAAAGGCTTGAAGATATAATAATATTGAAGAAAATACGATGATATAAAATACTTTAAAATAAATGTGTTAAGATAGATAAAAAACAATACGAAAATTCACTAACCTTGCAATACAGTTCTGCCGAAAAAAGTTGTAAAATCGAATGTAAAACAGGTCGGTTTAATTCAGTATCTATCTATGGGAGCAGCTATCCAACCACTTTGTCATAAATTGATACCTTATTAGTTAGCTAACAATATTTTATAACTAGCTAGATGCCTGCTTTGTTCGCGTGGGCTTCATAAATAATAATAACTTTTCAACAACCGAATTCGATGAAACAAAGCCTATATGTTGGGAACTCTTTAATTTTCCGGGATGAAAAGTATCTAAGATGTTAACCGGGGATATAATAATAATAATAATAAAAATACTTTATTGCACATGAAATAAAGACAGACATAAAATAATATAAGGTACCACCATGCAAAATTTCAGGTAAATCGGTCCACCAGTTTTGGAGATTAGCCCGTACAAACATACAAACAGACAGAGAAACAAAAAAATTAAAAAAAAAACGGAATATGTTCTATTTCTCTTCTTACATCCCCCTGACTCGGTTTTAAGGATTTTTTTTCGATGGAAATACATTCGACCTCTTCAGTTTTATTATATTATGTATGTTTTTATGTTCTTTTTATCTATAGATAACCATATCAATTTTTTTTTTATTTCTTTAATAAAGGGTGACTTGGCAATTGCCCACAAATAGTTGTTATTAATCTACGTATTAATCTAGTATTTCACCATGCCTACTGCTAATAGAGGGCAAATCTTTGTATTTTTTTTCTCGTTTATATTTTTTTATTATTATAATTTATTACTAAAAGATGTCATGTGGAACATGATGTAATGGTTGCAGCGCCTTACAAATAATTTGTAAAACAAAAATTTTAATTAAAAAAAGAGTGACGAAGAGTTTATTGCCAGTTCTTCTCTTCCGTTCTACGCCCTTGATTTGAAAACTGGCGGTAAATGTAAAATAAGAAGCATTTAATATGTATTTTTTCTGACGTTCATAAGTGTACCTGATGTGTTGTGTTACCTAAATGAATAAATGATTTTGAATTTGAATTTGAACGTAAAACAACCTCGTTTACTTGCAAAATATCAATATACTAATACGCAAGGATTTTTAAAACAACAATTCATAAATCCTGAACGAAATTTAATAGAAGCACGCGCGCTTTTGATTGAACTTTGTTTGAAAATCAATAGCCAGGGGCCTTAGACATGTTGCTTTCGCTTCGGAGCGATTCTATTTCTACAATAGTCATCGCTTCAACAATAGCGAAGTTCGATTGGTAGCTAAAGTAACATTCGTTTATCGATCGCTTAGGCGAATCATTTGTTCGATAAAAGTCAAGTTTAGTCTATGATCTATCTACAATTGTACTGTCAAGTGTCAATTGTCATCAAACGTTAAATTATTAATTAAATACACGGAATGTTTTGAACGTTTTAAAATGTAATTTTATTATTTTTTGCTGTTATTGTGACTAAATCTAACTTATCTATTAACTAAATTTTTGATAAGTAATTCATATTTATTTTCGTTTTTGTCAAAAAGCAAATAAAGTTTTTTTCGTAGTAATGGAATCAAGAGCACAAGCTAGTGGATAGCAATTTGCTTCTCTTTTGGAGTTTATTGAAAGGTAAAATATCAATATTAATCATTAATTGTAATCAGAGATTTTCCTTTAATTATCATAGTAGCTTATAAGCTTCAATGTTATTGCTTCAAATGTATGTAATTTTGAAATTCTTTATAATATCCAGCATATATAAAGTTTTTTCTTTCTCTAAATTCCAGGAATGGTGATCTTGCCAAGTCTTAGTCTGGTGCTCAAGGATCTGTTGGTGAGGAAGACTGACCAATTGTGACAGGAACTAACAAATTCATTAAATGCAATTGGTGGTGGTATAAATCAGCAGAAGCAGAAAAGGTTAAATTATTTATGTGTTGATTAACTTATAATATCCATGATTTAACCATAATAATATAATTATAAAATATAATATACAATATAACGTAACAAAGATGTTAGGTAATGATACTCTTATGTTCAAACAAAAATAGACATTTGAATTAAAATTTTGTTTTGCAGATATACTACCAATTCAGACCCACCAATGCCAGAGATTGGAGTCCCTGTACAAACATATTCAACAACAGCTCAATCAACCATCCCTCAACTGATAAGACTGAAATTGTGTTTTTGTTTGTTTTAAATTATGTAATTTTAATAAAAGATGATTATTTTTAAGGTTGTTTTAATGCATGTTGACTGTTACAAGTTTACTATTTATACCTGTATCTGATATAGTTTATAAGTTGATTACACATTTTATTTAAAGAAATGTATGAGGCAACTAGCTGTTAAGAATAGGTTATAATTGAATGTACCTACTTATTGTTTTTGTAGGTATATCAAAGTTTGTAAATCTTAATTAAATATGAAATTACTATATGTATTGTAATAAAATAATGAAGTGTATTAATGAATACCCTGTAATTTTAAAATATATGAATATAGTTTATAATGTACAAGAATATTCAATTCTGTTTATTAAACATTCACTTTAACTTGCTTAGGAATAGATCAGTGTGTTTTTATTTTTTACATTAGTATTGTTTTGGCTCGCTTGTGCCAGCGCGCACTTCCACTGGAGCCACTGAAAATCATTGTTAGGACTTCTGTCCCAACTTATACTGAGTGGTCTTCTGCTTCAAGCATCACTTTTTTTTTTTTACTTTTTACAACGTTAATGTTTTGTATTTCATATTGTGTATACTTTCAGAACTGTTTTATATATTATTTGTAATATTGTTTTATAATGTAATACTAGTAATAGTTTTAAGTGGTTACCTGAATAAACTTTTTCTATTTCCATTCTATTATTTACTATTTAAGTAGGTTTATTAAGTAATATTATAGAAAGTAAATGTAAATTGTAAGATGTCTAATACCAAATATTAAATAATATGTAAAAAGCTGATTACAAATATTATGCAAAGTTGTCTCAAGTAACAAATCAAATGATAAAAAAATAATAATATGAACTTTATTGTCGCAAGTAGTCAATACACCACTCATTACTGTATAGAGCTATTGTTAAAAGCAGTGAAGCAAAGATAAAAAAAGGATAATTTAAATGAAAGCATTTATATTGTTATTTGAGCAGTTTGATACAATTCAAACATCCTATTATATATTCAAATTGTATTTCCCTTGAAATACCAAGTATTATATTTATGTAAAAAGCTGATTACAAATATGCAGTTATCTCAAGTAACAAGGAATCACAAATGAAAATGATAATAATAACTTTATTGTCACAAGTAGTTGATACACTAAATTAAAATAATAGGTTTAAACAATTGGCTGTGACATCAGCATAAAGCACTTGAACAGCAGTTTTGTAACCAGTCTGCACAGTGCTGATTTTCTACCAGATTTTTTTATATACTCATTAATGCATAGATACTGTTAGAAGCAAGGCAGCAAATATAAAAATAAATGATGATTTCAACTAAAATGAAAGATATAAATTATTTTATGTAATCCAAACTATCTCTTATGCTATTCAAATTGTATTTCCTTTGCAATACCAAATATTATATTTATGTAAAAAGTTGATTACAAATATGCAAAGTTGTCTCAAGTAAGAAAGGAATCACAAATGAAAATGATATTAATAATAATACAAACTTTATTATCACAAGTAGTCAATACACTAAATCCAAACAAAATAATATGCTTAAACAATTGGCTGTGACAATATCAGCATAAAGCTGTTAAACAGCACAGTTTTCTGACCAGTCTGCACTCATTTCACCACAGTTTTTTAAATTACCGCATAGCTATTGTTAAAAGCAGTGCAACAAAGATAAATCGTTTTACTGTATGGAATCCAAACATCCTATTATTCTATTCAAGTTGTATTTCCTTTGATACCTGTAAAAAAGCACGAATAGTGGTTATACAAATAAAAGCAGAATCTATCCTAAATAAACATAGAATTTTCTTTGATATCTCAATAATCTTGAAAATATTCACTTACTCTTCTTTAATTTGTGATCGTTCTTATGATGTTTTCGTTTACTGCTAACTAAATTGAGTGCAACCTCTCCAATACAACGCCTTGTTGTTCTTTGAGTTAGGTGTTCATAATATTTACAATTATTTCGTAAGACCCTGTTGCCGAAAGCATCTAAAAGACTATGATGACGCTTTCCAATTATTGTCCGCGCACAGTATCTTTGTTGTTTAAGTCAAACACTTTCATTATGCGACGAAGGGTATGCATTTTAAATCAAATAAAACACTCAAAGCACAATACACTCTACAATACAACATATGCAACCACCATTTTGATTCGTTTTCTACAGGGTTTTAGTATTCGCTAGACTTTCTATCAAACGAATCGATACCAAGCGAAAGCGCTTGTCAAAAGTGTCATTTGGCTAGCTATTTCTATGAAACTAAGCGATCGGCGCTATCGATTCGCTGATGGAATCGAATGTTATTAACGTTGGCTACCTAATTTCTATTCGTTTACGACAGACCACGTGACATTTCTATAGCAGCTGTCAATCCCATACATTTTTGGAGTTATCGACTAGCGAATTCGACAATAGAATGTCTTGATGTCTAGGCCCCCAGGTACATATAAAAGGAATGAAATGATTTATGGAACACATCTGTGCACTCAAACGCTTTGCATTGCGTTTTTGAACACATCACTTAGTCATGATTAATTTTATATATCGTATATCGTAGACGATATTTGGATTTATGTAAATTTTTAAGAATTATTTTTAAAATCATAAATGGAAAAAATTTACATGCTTTTGTGGACTTTTAGACTTTTTTATTATTACGATTTAACTCGTTTTTTGAGTTAAATCGTAAGAAACAAACTGCCGGCCTAGCATGACACCGCGACAAAATTTTGTCGACCGTTTTCTCGTGTTTTAATCGATTTTCTCTTTATTTTTTCCGGGTCTAACATGACAATTACACTTAAAACTCGACTTTTAATATCAACAATAGATATATTTGTCGATCGAGATATATTTCTATCAAAATTGTCGATGTCAAGATATAATTTATCGAGACATCTTACATCTTAGTTTGTCTTCTCTCGTCCGCGACATATCTCGTGGCGGTCATGCTAGGCCGGCTGGACTGGTTTGGATTCTGGACCGATTTTAAGCATTCTTTCACCAATAGAAAGCTTTATCAGCGAGTAGCATAGGCATATTTTTAAAGTACATCTAGATTGCAACCGTGCGAAGCTTGATAGTGATCGCTAGTTATTTATTTTATGTGTATATTTATGTTCTTCAAGGAAAAAGGAAACTCAAGTCAGTATACTTTGCGGTGTATCAACGACATAACACTAATTTTCATATAGCCCTTGCGACTATTGGGTTGTAATTTCCTCACGAATTAATGCATCTAGTTTCTTAAAAAAATATATAAAATTAAGAAAAATTTAATAAATTTTTTACATAGGTATATCGATTTAATATTTAGACAAACTCAGTGTTCTGGGCACTATTAAAGACGAACAGTTACTAAACGAAACTACATATTAAATTATATAGCAGAACCACAATATTCATACAATAATTTTATTTTATTTTATTAAAACAGTCTAAATACACGGTAATTTCAGACAGCTTGATATTAAAATATTTATTTTAAGATAGGTAAGGTTGGCTCGGTTCTTGAAAAATCTTTTAGTATCTATATGTCTTTCAAGGTAGATATGTTATTTTGAGCATTATAACTTTTGCTTCTGTTGTGTCATTTTGTCGTTATAATAAACCTAAATTATATTCATAATGTTCTACAAACTACTTATAATAGCTAATAAAGTATGTGTTTACATGAACACAATAACTACACAATGTCCACATTAAGAGACAAAAGAAGAAAAACTGTCGCAGTTTCACAGATGGTGTCACGAGGGGAATTGACTGGAACGATGTACTGAGATAATGGGAGTATGGAGTTTCCTTAAGTGTAAGCATGTGTAATATAACACACTAACAAGGAGATATTATGACGGGCCTTAACATAATGTATAGAGAAAATAACTAGTGAAAAAAACAATTGGTACGTGTTGTTATTTGTTAATGTAGCGAGATCTATAATGTGCTACAAGAATCATTACAAAGATGTCTAATCCTGAATCGCGCTAAATAAATGTTTCCGAGCGTTGCGTATATACAACATCTCGATATCAACCACAGGGGTCTTAGGACCTTAGAGATATTTGACAATAGAAGTCGAGTTTTAACTGTAAGTGCCATGTTAGATCCGGAAGACATAAAGAGATAATCGATTAAAACACGAGAAAACGGTCGACAAAATTTTGTCATGGTTGTCATGCTAGGCAAGCAGGACGTCTAACGTCCTCTTTTATAATATAGTTAAGGAGTGGAATTCTCTCCCTGCGTCTGTCTTTCCGGACTAATATAACATGGATATTTTCAAGAAAATAATTAATAGGCATCTCATAGGTAGGCGTGATTCACCATCGTAGCCCGCACCTGCTCTTTTCACCAGGTAGGATAGCGGGCAAACGCCTTCCTATTCATTAATAAAAAGTAATAAAAATTTAGCCAGTAGTAGCTCAAGTCGCTCAAACGTCAAAGGTAAATAAGAATAGAATAAAATTCTCTTGACCGTCGCGTTGGAGAGAGGTGACCCCACTCCGTAAAAATATCAACACAAAGGTGACCTACATTGCAATACGTAAAATTTCTTTGTTTAATTAGATGTATAAAATTTAAAGGTTTTTAGGTCAAATATGTTATCTTTGTATACTAAATAAAACTTTAATCAGCGTTTGTTCAAAGGTCGACACCGTAGGTGTGATAATTCTGTTTTTATTAATAATTGGTACATACGAGCACATCAAACGAGTGATTGACGCATTACTCGTTGAATGTCCGTATATATAATATGCTATATCTTTTTATTTAGATCTACCAGACGTAGGGAAGACATGCTTAGAGAAAATTAAAAGTATTTTCCCGGCGGAATTCGAACACGTGACCCTCTGATGGGTTACCAAACGCGCCAACGAACCCGTGAAAACCACCAGTACAATATGGTTCAAACTCGTTTCTGTGTTTGTTTTGTTGTCTTTCGTAGAAAACAATTCTTTTGTGCCTTGCTATAATTATACATTTTTTTATAACTTATCAGCCACCCGCCCTGGCTTCGCTCAGATACATTACAGATACTGATGTGGTGTCAGTATTATTTGGATATTGTTCATACAATTTTTGTACGATCGCTATTAAAAAATAGGGGTTGGTTATAGAAGAGTGCAATTATAATTCCAAATCATAAAAAAATTAAAATAACAATGTTTGTCCAAAAAAAAATATGGGGTGGACCGCCCTTATCACTTAGGGGTATGAAAAATACTTTACGTTATTCTCAGACCTACTGAATATACACACGAAATTTCATAGGAATCGGTCAAGCCGTTTCGGAGGAGTTTTGTTACAAAAACTGAGACACGAGAAATTTATATATTAGATTTTCACGAGACTCAAACTCTAGAACTATAGCGCTTAACCTAATCATAACTCGTAAAACGATCGACTGAACGCAAATATATTCGTCAAATAAATACCCATCACATGTCGCAAAGGCTTGAATATTATAATAAATAACTTTCAAATATTAAAATGATATTGTTTGATATACATATACTATTTATATTAAATCCAACGTTTCCAGCACTTGACACTCGGATGCCACAAATGATTTTTCGTTAAATAAGTATAAAGTTTATTTCCAACGAATAAATTAAAATATAAAAACGGGCACTCATTTTTCATCGCTTACTTTAACCGAACAGGAGATTATAAGTAGGTCATCTATGTAGGGAATAAGTATTAAGGCTAGGTCGTGTAGCAATCAATAATCCCACAGTATCTGCATAATTTTCTACATCACATATACTTTTAGAGATCCGTGAAAATAAGTTTTTTATGTATATATTTCTTGAAGTATAACGTGATGTAATCTTAATAGTCCTTACAATATTGACCTTTTTTGTGATAGATTAAAATATCTCTAATATTCTTATTTAACTATATAACAGGTAGTTTGAGAGTAGCGCCACTGTATTTAAAATTGAAAGGTAATCGTTTGGGAGATGAAGGTCATGTGTCTAAAAAAGTTTTGAATATGAAAGTGGATGGGGATGAAGAATGATATGTGTTTGAGAGGTGTGACTGAATGTATTGTCGAGTGTTTCACAGAGAATGGAAAAAACATACTGTGCCGACCCCAAATAAAAAAAGGGAACAGGGCCAGAAGAAGAAGATTCTGTATATTTGATAAGGGTAAAAAATTACCTAAAAACAGCTGTATTTAAATTAAGCAAAACTACTAAAATCCCACCATATTCCTCCATTTAAAAGATTTGTAAAATCAGAGCATTTTTGAGAAATATTAGACTCAGTTACAGCTATTAATTAATATTATTATAACTATGGAGTGCCTCCACTCTTATTTGTCTTATAATTTTAGCAGCTATTAGCAACATTTGCAAGAATAAAAACGCTTGCAAGCACGACGATTGTCTTTAAAAACGAGAAGGTATTTCTTGCTAATAGTCCCAATGGCAAACCATCCCTTCCCAAAGGAAGAGAGTTAAAACATTAAAAGGAAGAAGTATATTGTAAAATAGACTAGATCAGAAGCTATTAGAAACTACGGAACCGATTTAAACGGGATCGATACACACTTGTCCGATATTTATTATTGACGACATCCCTGGGGAAAAGATGACGCTTACTTGTTTACGGTATAGAAAATACCGATGCAAAATTTCCGATTGAATGAACTTTGGCTTTATTAGCACTTAGAATATTTAGATTTGCTTTTTTATCAAAAAATTAACTTTAATTAATATTTCTAATTCCAGCTTCATTTCATTTCACTGAAGTATTAGGGAGCAATTTGAGTGGACCTGGACATTGATAATATTTCTGACATTATAATATACCTTGGTTTTGATTAATTTAGAAAGAAATAGTTCAAATACAATAATTTAATCATGTGATCATATACTCAATTAGTAATGTCACTTACTTAGTAATTAATTCTGTATTATATAAGCAATTGTATGGTATAATCGTTAAATCAACAATACATCATACTTATTATTGTTCTCTTATCTTAAATTCTAAAATGAACGAAGGCTTTTATTGGGTATAAAGCAATTACTAGAAAATATAATGAAAACTTTCAGTTCCGGGAAAGTCTCTAACCGCAAACAACACGTATTATAACAATGTCCCAAAAAAAACTAGGATTGTCATCTCAGGAGACGTTTCAATTTTCTATTAACGCCGAACAAAACAAAATTTATTAGATGTTTTCATTTCTTGACATTTCTCCGCGGACGACAACAACTTGGCAATTTTATTAAAAGCGAAAAAGCTCTGAAATTATTCACAAAACAAAGAGGCGTAGCAATTTGTGCTGACTCACTTCTTTCTAATAGTAAGTTATAGGTTTTTTTTTTCGAAAAATTATTATCAAAATTAGTAATATTAAGATTAGTAAGAATTCTACTATTGTTTAGTATTGTGGTTTAAATTATTGAAAATACGATAGTTCATGTTTTTGTCACTGTTAGTTCGCCGGCAACACCTAGTTCAAGCGTCTATTATGTAAGTTGTATCTATAAATAAATGTTGGATGCGATTTCTTTATTTATTTTATAACATATGTATAAATAAATTTGATTTAAGCATTAATAAAAAATACATTCTTCTCCTTAGTAAATAGCGTTGTAGGTACATTAATTTAATTCGAACTCATTTCATGAGCATACACTTTTACTTTACTAATTAGGAATCAGATAACCTTTATAAAATATCTTTACAGTATTCTCATATTTTAGCTCGTGTAGCCTTTTAATGAACTAGTTGATTTAAAAAGTCTTAATAGAACGTTGTTTGCTCCCATTTAATATTATCTTAACCTCCATTAACTCAACGGGTTAAATGGAGCACTAACTTTGTTTCATAAATCGAATAGAAGTTTCGATTGTCCCAATATTATTCGATTCATCGAGTAAAATCATAATTAATATTGTCTTTTTTTATGTTAGATATCGACAGACGAGCATGAGGTTCACTTGATGATAGGTGATACCTCAGCCACAGGACATCAGTCAATGATGCGCTGTCGACCTACGTTTTACAGAAAATTATAAACATGTGGTCCCGGTGGTATTGAAACCCATGACCCTTCGATGCGCACGGCAGGTTTTCTACCGAACGCGCCAATGAGCCCGTCATCTTAATTAAATAAATAAATAAATAAATAAATCTTATTGTATATTATTACTGTATTTTATTAACGCGAGAATCACACATTTAAATAAAATACTGTATACCGGATTAACACGCGATTTATTATTCATACATATTCATTTTTCCCGACGTTTCGGATGCTTTTCAGCAACCGTGGTCACGGGCCAGACTGAGAGATGACAGCTGCCTGATTTTTAAATGTTGTTACATAGTTGCCATATTAACGCATTTACAGTAAATATCAACTCCGTAGGAATAGATGACGTTAATATGGGAACTTTGTGACATTTCAAAAATCAGACAGATGTCGTCTAAAACTAAAATAAATCTAAAACTAATGCTTTATGTAGCATCGTACCTAAAGTGCGAGCAACATTGTCTCTTATTGGCTTGTGAGAAAAAGCTGTCGCTTTTTGTCTCCATTGAAGTCAATTATGTTTTTAGAGTTCTTGAGCACTTAAACCCATTCTCTTATATTTTTCACCCTGTGTTCAACCAAAACTTTTATATTGATAGCATTGAATACTATGATGAATATTAGACGTCCAGCCTAACGAGTGACAATATTTAAACTGTCTTTATTCTATACTGTAGCACGCTTCGACTTCGCACGGGTGCAATGTAGATGTACTATACACAAAATTTTCTATGTTACTCGCTAATGTAGCTTTCTATTGGTAAAATATTTTTTTAAATCGATTCAATATATCCAGAGATTACCCCTACATCCTCACAAACTTTACCTCTTTATAATATTAGTATAGATTTTATAGTAAAATAGTAAGATGTTTGGGTTTTTTTTTTTTAATTTTATAACTAGCACTTACCAAGTAAGTACTAAGCACATGCAATCTAGCCTATCACTTAAGGCTAATGAACAGTTTATTTCTATTTTAACTAGAAAATATATTTTTACTAAGATAATGTCCTTTAACACTTTTCTTATTGTCTCTATCATAGGGGGACACATATTTATTGTGTTCCTTGCAAAGCACTACACTTTTTCACTGTCACTATACACTAACTCGAAGGGTTTTGTCCTTTTAAGTTTGGGAAAATTCGATGATATTTTCTAAAAAACACATCTCTCTTAGTTACGTGAAACTTAGAATACACACGGGAATAACTAAGTTTAATTCGCCCCATTGTTTCTAGAAAAACTAAATAGATAAGTAAGTGAGATTAGTCTGACTAACATCTTAATCTAAACGAGACAAGAATACGAAATACTTCGTAAAGATCGTAAGTAGTTTTCCAACTTAAGTAAATGGACTGGGATTCCATTAAAAACTTGCGTTGACCTCACATAACGCATTAAACTAACTCTAATGAAACAATGATGGAAGGGAACACCCTTCTCTTCGTCTTTCTTGCGAACAAGTAAGCATTGGAATTTTCTTCCGGCCTCTGTCTTTCCTACAAGGCATAATCTGGATATATTCAAGAGGAATGTAAATACTTGTTGTCACTTAAGATCAGGTGAAACAGTGGTCAAACGCTGATCTAAAAGTTTTTTTTATATATAAAGCTCTACAATACATGTTGTAAAAACTTTATGCTATTACAATCTAGCCAATTATAATTAATTATTAATAATGACTAACGAGTAATTTACATCTAACTTAAAATACTACGGTATTACTTTACTTAAAAACTAAGATAATGTCCAGTGACTTTTCTTAGTGACCATAATTATTTTCAGAGGCGCTTTGTTCATGTGTCCTTATCCTAGCACTTACACTTTTTTTATACACAGTTCACTAACACTACACTAACTCAAACGAACGAACTAAAAGTTAAGTTAAATAAAAATATTGATCAAATTTGTTAATTTATTGACTGAAGCTGAATTTACCAGACGTTAGGAAAAATATCATTCGAGAACAAAAATATTATTATCCAGACCCAGTTAGATTTTCGAAAGAATTTACGCAAATTAGTCATATCAAATAAACATCTAAAAAAGGACTAATTGCCCTGTCAAATTGTACAAAATGAATGTATGATTTGATATGGTATTAAAAATATCAATGGCGGTATACTATTGATTTAACAGGCAGTACCTAATGACTTCCGAAAATATTTAAATACTAGCAAAACGCCCCGGCTTCGCACGGGTGCAATTTAGATGAAAATAAGTTACACGCTGATAATGTAGCTTTCTAATGGTGAAAGAATTTTTAAAATCGGTCAAGTATTTTTTGTATTAAATCGTAACAAAACCGCAAAAATTGAAGAAAATGACAAAGTATATACAATACTACCCCTCGCAGCATTGCTCGCTGCGCTGCGCTGCTTGAAGCCGCACCGGCCGCGGCGCGACGGCCGCGGCGTGTATTTTTGTTTGTATTGATATTTTTAATTTCGTAATATCTTTTGAATGGAATGTCCGATTTCAATAATTCAAAAAGTAGTCAATAGGTATTGAAACAGTCTTGGATATGAAATAATTTATTTGGATAAGAATTAATATAAAGGTATGGATAACATGGTCTGATTTTGAACGGCATTTCTTTCAATTTTTTAAATGTTAAAAAGTAGTTATAGTAACATAACTACAATAGCTAGATATATGATCTCGCGAAGTTTTTTGTTGATATTGATATGTTCTATAATATTGTAGAACATTTTTTTGTTCTATCGTTAATACTTTCCGCAGCGCATGCGATGAAAGACATATTTTGGCTAATTTTTTTACATCTTGAGTTGGTTTTAGTAGGAATTTCTAAGGATCTCTATTTTTTTCTAGTAATAAATATAGCCTATGTTACTCAGCGATAATGTAGCTTTCTATTGGTGAAAGAATTTTTGAAATCGGTTCAGTAGTTTCGGAGCCTATTCAATTCATACAAACAAACAAAAAATCAAACCTTTCCTCTTTATAATATTAGTATAGATAAGAGTTTTTTATTTCTAAATTCCGACACTACCTACTTCTCCCATACTAAATTATACTCAAATGGTATCTGAAAAAGACAAGAGTGTATCAGTTTCACTTAAAGTTATTAACTATATTATGTATTTATAAAAAACAATGTCACGGTAATTGACGAATATCACGGGAGACAGGGCGTAGCGGCGTAGCCTCTCCCTTCTGTATATTAATTAAAAACGTGACAACCGCGAATTTCGTACCGTGACCGAGTAACGTTTGACAAAGAACGTCTGATTAATAGGTCCAGTATTACATTGTTATTTTGACTTAGAAATTACTAACAAGAATTCTTCTGTAAACGTCTCAAATAAACTCAACTCTAAAGTCGCGTATTCACTGTTGCAGACAGGGGAATGTATATATTAAAAAAAACTGCCTGTAATATTGTCTTTTATTAATGCAATTATCACACATTTAAATAAAATACTTTATAACGGATTAAACCGCGATTTATAAGAGGATTCAACAGTTCTTGAGACTGTCATTTGTCATTGGGCAAACTAAACGTAGCATTTCGAACCGCCCAATATCAAACACAAACGTCACTCTAAGTCAGCAGTATGTAAACACATATAAGACAAGTACTCCTTGCAAGAGAAAATAGATACTATCCCGGACTAATACGCGAGGCTATTAAAATTCAAAAACATCCTTACTTCAATTGAGAAGATGGTCTGAGACTTTCTAACACCTGGGATCCAGTAATTAACCTTGGAACAGCAATATTTAAAATTACAGTAAATATCAACTCCATAGGAATAGATGGCATTGATATGGAAACTTTGTGATATTTCAAATGAGGCAGCCGTCAACTTTCAGTCTGCCTTTGATCACGGTTGCTGAAAAACATCCAAAAGGTCGGGATAAATAATTAATCCGTTATAAAGTATTTTATTTAAAAACTGACTGACTCAATTTCGCCTTAAAGGCGTTTTTAATAATGCTTAAGATTATAACAAGGAGTTGAAGTTAATTTTAAAGCCCGTGTTTTTAAGACAAAAATTTGTTTAAAAGGTCATCAATTAATTATTATTTTTAATTTCGAACTACGTTATTTCCAATTTAAAATTATCTAGTTGCATTATTCGTCCGGGATAGCTCCGCATTGACCATTTATCATTTTTAGAATTCCGAACATTCAACATTCTTCTGTAAACGTCTCAAATGAACTCAACTCTAAAGTCGCGTATTCACTGTTGCAAACCGGGGAAGGTTTGTATTAAAGAGAAACTAACTGACTCAATTTAGCCTTAAAGGCGTTTTTAAGAATATCAATATCAAATATTATAATAGGAAGTTAAAGTTAGTGTGAAAGAACGTGATTTTTAAGGCAAAAGCTAGTTCAAAAGAACGTCAATTATGTTTAATTTGGAAAATTTAAAATAACCTAATTCCTTTATTCGACCAATATCGCATTAATTTTTTATCATTTTTAGAATTAAAAAATTCAGAAACCTTATAAGATCACTGTTCTGTCTGAATCTTTCAACGGATCTACAGAACAAGAATTTTCCGGTTTCGAATACTGAGGAAATATGTATCACTCGCCCGTAATGATGTTCTGTATAACAAAAACAGTATTCTATCTGCCCTTTGTCCTAAATTGTCTGTCTCACATTTATGAACTAATCAACCGTTTTGAGAATAGTACATAAGTATATTTTACTATTATTTTTTTAATATTTTACTGACCTTTATAGTTTACTAATCATAATTTTAGACACATTAATAAGAACAGTCTAATTGTAATTTATAAATAGTTTATCTGACATATATATAGGATTACTACACCAATCTATACCAATAGAAGAGGAAAGATTTATTTGTTTGTTTGTTACGATTTACCTCTGTCAATATTTTTGTGCGGTACCTACGAGTAAGTACTGTTTCTTTAAAATCTATAGTTTCATAATTCTTAATTTTCATTCATTCGTTCATTTACTCATTACTATAGGCTGAATTAAATAGCTGGGAACTTAATAGAAAACTTCAAGGTTGAAATGAAGGCTAATTATTATATTTTAATTCTCTATAACGTTTACCGAATATTTTTTATTTTGTGAAATTAATCCATCATGACAATTCTAAGACGTATTTTACTTCTAAGATTTCTTAAGTCTCACAAAACTTGCAACATAATACAATTCAGTACTGGCGTAGCGCTGCGCCCATTAGAACCTTAACTCACGTAGCTATAACGTAGCAATTCGTAGCTGTCTACGCTACATGCTCTACGATGTCAAGACTCCAAGTTTGCTGGAAATTCTATTGAATTTTTAATTAACAGCCGTAAGTATATAAGGTCATAACATTTTGACTCGGATTGCAAGCGAAGCGTATAAAAATAAAATATTTTTTTGCATCTTAGTACTTAGTCGTGTTATTAATAAATTTTATGTATTTGGTACATTTTAATATGTTAGGTATGTTTAAATACTTGCTACTTTACTTTAAATTTATAATTTTACAGATTTTATGTAATTTTTAAGAACACTCAGACCGTACCATAAGATATGATTATTTATTAATTACTAATTTTCAGAAGTAGATTACAAAATATGGTGAGTAATTATATTATTATATATATAATAATATATATATATATATATATATATATATATTATTATTTATATATAATATATATATATATTATTATATATATATATATATTGGTTTAGGTGTAGATGTGTTAGAATAAGTTTATAAGTAAACACACTAAACATACGGGTAAGGCTTTTAAGGTATTTAAGCAGTTTGAACCTTAACTCGATACATTTAAAGTGTAATGGGGGCAAATAATGACTGGCTCGTTGGCGCGTTCGGTAGAACACCTGCACATCGATGGGTCGAATCCCACCGGGACGACATGTTTATAATTTTCTGTAAGCATTTCTTCGGGTAACTTCGGGCACTGAACGGGTGGGAGGAATATCGAATTTCCGACCGGGTAACGAATCACCGTTCATAGATGGAAAACCGGGAAATGCATATTGCGCGTTTCGGTTTCAATCAATGTATTTCCGAATGCTCGAAGTTAAAAAAATAGGTCGACAGCGCATCACTGACTGATGTTCTGTGGCTGAGTATCACCTACCATCAAGTGAACCTCATGCTCGTATGTCGATATCTAACATTTAAAAAAATGTTACCGCGCTAATGCCCGGCAACCATTGTAAATAGCACTTTAAGTTACCAGCAATAAGGTCTAAAATCATTAACTTTTGAATAGACGCAAATTCTTTAAAACACTGAAAATATTCAAAAAATGCGTCAACATTATCACAAGTACAGTAAATTGATGTATCGCTCTATGGGCGGGGTTTGGGAACAGATTGAACACCGGCTATTATTTAAATTCGATTATATCGGAATTTATAAACGAAAGTTTCATTAATATTATAAAGAGAAAATATTTGTATTTTTTTAATAAACTTAAAAATTACTGGACTGATTATAAAAGTAATTCACCAATAGACAGCTAAATTATCAGCGAGTAACATCTATCTAATATATAAAATTTCCATGTCACAATGTTAGTTACCGTACTCCTCCGAAACGGCTTTACTGATTTTTACCAAATTTTATATACGTATTCAGTAGGTCTGAGAATCGGCTACTATCTATTTTTCATACCCTTAAGTGATAAGGGTTGTTCACCTTTAAATTTTTTTTTTAATTTTTGGACGAATTTTTTGTTTTTATTTTATTATAATGTCGCATTAAAAAATACATGCAACCCTATATTTTCACTCTTCTATTACCAACCCCTGCTTTTTAGAAATTATTTACATGGCAAAACAACATTTGCCGGGTCAGCTTAAACTATAAATATAACCTATATAGATGGGGTATACTTTTTTGTATATAGTACATATTCATTGCACCCGTGTGAAGCCGTCCGTGTAACTAGTAATAGATAAAAAAAAAACCTCTTAATATAAAGTACTGAATTATCCCGCTCACCTTTGTAAGGTTAAGGCAATAACATTTTCTTTATGTCTATTACACTGATTACAGGCAATTAGATAGATCGGTTTTTTGTACATACATACATACATATACATCACGGCTCTTTCCCATTGGGGTAGGCAGAGATCATGGAATTCCATATGCTCCAATCCTTACATACCACTTTCGTTTCTTCTACTTTCATCAATGCTTTCCTACACACTCTTCGGTTAGGTTTTGTGTACCCAGTATTAATTTTAGAATTCTTTTCCATATCCCTCGATATTAAATACAATACACAATCTACTACTGATACAGTTAAAAAAATGTACTGGTCCTTTGTTGAGGACACAAAATAGCCGTACTTACAAGTATTTTAACTTAATACCTACGTTGACGTGTCCAGGTTCCAAATATGAGGAATCACTCTTTTAGCACATACCTACATATAAACAGTTAGCCGCGCATTTTAATATGGCTTTTAAAGGAAGAACTAATGAATAATTTGTGGTATCAATGATATGATTATCAAATTGAATTAGCGTTAATTAAAACACCAATTCAGTTGGAAACAAATGAAAATTACCATGATGTAACAGAGCTTGAATGTAATATGCGATTGGAATTTATTGTCCATCGTAATAGTGATAATGAGGATTTAATTAAAATATTTTTTACATTATTTTAGTTATCAAAAAAAGAATAGAAGATAATAGGCACTTCAATCAATGATGCGCAGACAACTTATATTTCCTTCAAGCATTCTGAAATCCATATACAGACATTACAACGCGGTGCACTTTACGGTATTTTCATCTATGAACGGTAGTTGGTTACCCTTTCAATACTCCTCCAGTCTACGACCACGTCCGGTGTTGAGATGTAAGGAAAACCTGTTATCAGAAAATTATAAAAATGTCTTCCCGCCGGGCTTCGAACCCGTGACCCATCAGAATGTTAGGCTTCCCAATGCGCTTTCTGTAAGCCTAATCAACCTCAAACTAATCAGGGTAAAATTAATTTCCGTTCAACTTGTACTTAGTAAACTGATTAATATATTTCTTCATTCCTCTCGAGACAGTCTAAAACCTTTAGCATCACTGACCCTGTGGGTCAATAAATAGCAGAACTTAATAATTTATTCGTGGAAAAGTCGTATTAAATCAAAGGGGACTACAATATTATTTTAATTGACAAAAATAAGTTACGAAGCATTGTTGCTTTTGTTGGTACACTATACTAAATCCTGTTTATTTCGTTAAAGCTTAAAATGTATATATGTAATTAGTAGTACTACCTGCACGAATACTCTCCATTTATTTTTATTGTTTAGGGTTGCCTGGAAGAGTTCGCTGAGAGCGATAAGGCAGCCTATTATACTGTTTACATTTATTTCTAAAAAAAAACACGATCCATATGTTAAAGCAAAAAAAAAGCTACTATACAACTTCCCAAAGAAATGACCCCCCCCCCCCTCCAACTCATGGACTAATATTTTGTTTGTCCTAAAGCGGATTCACACCCAATATCACCGTAAGCAGATCCACTCCGACTCACTTCCTTCAAATCGTCGTCAGAATATCCCAAATAAGAAATCTTTATAATATGATTTATATGTAAATAAACAACAACAAAAAAACAGCCCAATACAAAACAAAAACTAAAACTTCATATGAATTTCAAAAGTGAATGGTTTCAAATACCGTGCACTGCGTAAATTAAAATTTCTTTTAAATGTGAGCCTTTGAAATTCAAACAACAAAAATTCTAGGCGGGCAATACAGCAATGCACCAAAAAAAAAAAAAAAATGAGCTATAACTATAGGACTTTTTAATTATAAAACAATAGTAAATATTAATGTAAGTACAACTGACCTAGATTATCAGCAGTATATGAAGGACCCGGTAGAAACAGGAAGGCGTAAACAAGAATTACCGCGGCTCTCATGTTGGTAAACTTTGTTATCACGCCATTATCACTGCCATTTCCAAGTCACTACTACATTCATTAGCCTCTTAAACTCTCCAATTTAAATGTCATAATGTTTATCAATAACAATCGTAATTAAATCAAATTAAAAAAAATGACTATTTGAAATTTGCACTATTAGTTATGAAACTTCTGAATGCTCTTTTAAAATTAGAACAAAAAATATAAACTATTCTTTATTTAAAAATAATTAGGCATTATCTGCGCACGCGGCAAGTCACGTGTCAAACCGCGTGGTAAACAGAGTCCCGCGAAACAGAAGCGTGTGGCCACATTGGCTTCGGACGTTCGACTGACGCGAAACTAAAGCTTTCAACTGGTCACAAGGCGAGCCCATCAATTTGGCCTGTTTCAATGGAAACTCCGTACTTCCCTAGAGGGAAATTAAGAAGTTGCTCTTGTAATTAAAACGTACGCTAGTTAGAGACAGCTTAAGGAATTGTGGTTGTATCGCCAATATATAGTCTGAAGGCTTGATAATTCCGTTCCAAGGTATTAGTAAAGACTGATTAGATGTAATAATATTATCATAACTGTGAACTTCAAAGTTGTCTAGTCCTGTTTAATAATAATTTATCAGGCAAATTATTTAAGGATAAATTGTCTCATGAATATAATAAGTTATAGATATGTATGTTTTTGTTAGATGTAAAACAAAACTACTGATGGTTTATTACACAAAAGTATTAGATATTAAAATTAAAATCACTAAATGATTTAAATCATTAGGTGTTTTATCCATCATTGCATTTAAAAAAGTGTTTTCGATCGACATATTTAGTTTATGCATTTAAACTACATGCTGACCTTATATGAGTAATACAATTGTAGATTAAAATATAATAATCTAGCGACCCGCCCCGGCTTCGCACTATCTTTCGTAGAGTTATTTTTTGCGATAACTCCAAAGATATTTTACATTTAAATTAGATGATGTAAAAAATTATAATATTGTGTATGAAATGCCATGCTAACTAACGTATTTAAGTGGATAAGGTTTAATACTGTATGCGTCAAATTAGCTTTTCAATTACCGCATTGTAATTTGTACGTGACCATTTATTTAGAAGATATATATTATAGTAAGCTATCCTTAAAAATTTGGATATGTACCATCGCAGACTTTATTGTAGATTTATAAAAGAGGAATATCCCAGTATGCATTGTTTTAATATATCTTAAAGGGACTATTAGGCAGCGTTTTCGACGAAAGCTCTCAGGCGCTTTGACTTTTTCCGACACTGCCAACAATTATCGTAATAGTTCAATCAATTTGCATAATACCTTGATAAATTATATACGTAAACCTTCCTCATGAATCACTCTATCTATTGGTAACCGCATTATCGTTCAGTAGTTTTCGAGTTTATCACGATCAGACATACAGACAGACGCGACGAGGACTTTGTTTTATAATAATATTTAGTGACATTTAATATTTGTTAAATATCACTACATATAATAAATAATATTGAGGCAGTATTAGAAAATCGATAATGGGTAGTCTAAGTAAGAGCCCTTTCATTACTTCTCTTCTAAGCAATGTTTTAGATTAATTTCCCAAAACAAACTTTAAATCTGTCTTCTACAGATTAATTTGTTCTTAGTTCAAGTCTCTGGAGGCAGAAGAACAAGTATTTCGAAATTCATTATTAATTATCGCATAAAAAGTGCCTTTTAGACGTTAAAAAGTCCCAGAATACTTTTCAAAACTACATAATTGATAGCTTTGGACTAATACCTACCTCTTTAGATCGTGGATTCGATTCCCACCAGGGTTGACATATTATATACTAGCTGGTGAACGCGACTTCGTTCATCTTATGAGCTTCTAAGAAATCCGATTTCGATAAAAGAAAGTTTTGATATTGCTAAGGGGCCGTCCATTAATCACGTGAGGCTCAAAAGGGGGGGGAGGGGGTACGGAAAACATCACGAAACATCACGAGGGGGGAGGGGGGGTCTCGTTAGACATCACGTGTATTAATTTTATTTATTTTTTGTCAAAAAGCGCTATTTATGAACGGAAATTTTGAGCGGCGCGAAAATTTATTAATTAATTAATTAATTATTCATTAATTTTATTGCAAATACATATAAATGTTTTTCGAATCAAAACGCCATTTGTTAAATATTTTTTTCCAGTCAAAAATAGCCTTTACATAGACTTCCAAAAAAATACACGTGATCCAGGGGGAGGGGGGGGGGGGGGGAGTGGTCCCAAACCTCACCAAATATCATCAGGGGGGAGGGGGGGGTCAAAAAATGAGAAAAACGACCTCACGTGATTAATGGACGGCCCCTAAGCTCAAACTATGTCAAATCAGTACAGTATTTTCGGAGATAAGCGTAAACAAACAGACAGATAGACAAAAACGTTCAAATTTATTTTATGTATATTATTTCCCTTCATTAATCGTCCTCTCTATATAGATATATGTTTATATAGATAGATTATCCTACCTACATACAGTCACTAAGAACTTTAAAACGAATGCGAAGGAATATCGAATTTCACCTGATAACAAAAAACTTTTCATAGTCGGAAAAGCCGTGAAGTACAAATTTTTAATCTGATTTACCTGACAGTAAATAGTACATTACGATACATGTGACTTAAGTTGTCTATTATTGCACGGCGTGAAGTTAGCGCCCGAACGTAGCAAGGGTAAACGCCGTGCAATAATAGACAAATTGTCACGAGTTTCGTATACTATTTTATAGCACGTGTGACATAAACCCGCATTTTACGCACGCTTTTCCGGTGTGAAAATGGCTTATTTAGGTCACGGAAAAGCGTGCGAAAAATGCAAGTTTAGGTCACACAGTGCTATAAAAAGTATTTAAAATTTACACTCACGCGCTCACATATAATCTTTTATTCTGACATCTTGATACCAACTTTATGATACTTTAAACTACAAGATGCAAACATATTAGATTATAACTTAGATTAACTAACTTAGACTGACTAAAGCATAGTTATTATGTCAACTTATCTTAATTTTGACCCTCAGAGTCTTTCTGGAGAATAAACCATATCTTCAGTTTAAACGCTTTATTTGTCAAAAAACTGATAAAGTGATGAAAAATAAATAATCATACTTTTAATTTTTAGTTAAAAATAAAAAAACCTTTGCACAAAATAATAAAATACTTTTTGCTAAATGGTTTACCGTTCTTTTTTTACACAGCTTAAAAAGAGCTAAAACAAAAACGTATATTTGTTAAATCAAATTGAATAAAACATAACGAGGATCGTCCTTGTTACATTTTATCCAGAAATTTCAGAATCATTTACTGGTTTTCAGTCGCACCTCACTCACGAGAATCAACATACCTATTACGAGTATGTTGTCCAATGTCGCCTACAAGATTATATGAGACACTCTTTTTATTCTAAACCTAGCTGCTAGACCCGGCTTCTTATGGCTATACTAATGAAGAAAATGAGACCGAATCTCCCCTTTACAGTACTAATAACTGTCAATATGTTTAAAGATACTTTTTTTTCTATTAAGTTTTCTGAAATTATTAAATTTTTCTTACCGTAAGAACCTTAAGTTATGGCGTGACCAAGGGAAGTTTATTGGGATTTAATATGGGATTTGTTATATACATATAAAGAAGGCTTCACACGGGTGCAATGTAGATATACTATAAACAAAAAATAGCCTATGTTACTCGCTGATAATGAAACTTTCTATTGGTGTACGAATTTTTAAAATGGGTCCAGTAGTTTTTGAGTTTATTCATAACATATAAAATCCAAAAAATACCTTTCCTCTTAATAAAATTACTAGCAACGCGCCCCGGCTTCACACGGGTGCAATGTAGATGTACTGTACACAAAAACAGCCTATGTTTCTCGCTGATAATGAAGATTTCTATTTTTGAAAGAATTCTTAAAAACGGTCCAGTAGTTTTTGAGTTTATTCATAATATACAAAAGTACTAATAATATAATCCTCTTTATAATATTAGTATAGATATATATACAGAAGCAGATTAGTGTAGCCGACAATGGGGGCTAACAAACGATCACGAAGTTCGTTTCAAATTATTGCACTAGTTCACCTGAACCACTAGATATGCAAATTGATTGTTCTCCGACACTGTAGAGTGCGAATTGGAAACACTTGTGGACAGTTCTATCGCTTGGAAACTACACTATGTATCGTAGTAATTGAAATACAGAGATGCCGTCAAATACGGGTGAAAATATTTGATTTGGGTTTCAACTTTTATTTGGCGAAAATTCAACAAATTATAATGCTGTTCATTTTTATATTATACTAGCTGACCCGGTAAACGTTGATTTGCCATGTAAATAAAAAATAAAAAAAATAGGGTTGTATGTATTTTTTTATGCCACATTATAAAAAAATAAAAAAAAGTCGTCCAAAAATTAAAAAAAAATTTTTTGAGGGTGAACAACACTTAGGGGTATGAAAAATAGATAGTAGCCGATTCTCAGACCTACTGAATACGCATATAAAATTTATTAAAAATCGGTAAAGCCGTTTCGGAGGAGTACGGTAACTAACATTGTGACATGGAAATTTTATATATTAGATTTTAATTAAACTGTCTAGTTTAATTAAAATATACTATATCTATAATATTAAAAAAAATAGCTTTTATTGCTATCATACATATGATTATATATACTTTTGGTTGTTTTCACGCAAGGAAAAAATAACGTAAATACTAAAGGAGGCAATAAATATATATTATATACATAGTTTTCTATTAATAAAATATATTTATTTTACTTTTATGAAAGCGGATATTTTAGTCTATTTTTCTCCTGAAATTATAAATGTAACCTTTCGAAAAAGATTTATGAAGCTGGTGTGAGTGGAAGAGTTGGGAGTGACGACCATGGCAAAAGTACCTCGATCAGATCGGGGATGTTCATCAAATAATTCCATATCAAAAGTTCTCTAAACCAACGAGCGTGTATGAAAGCATTGATGAAAGTGGAAGATCCGTGATCTCTGCCTGCCCCAATGGAAAAGAGTCATGATGTATATGTATGAATGTATGTAATTAGAAACCAAGACGCTTAACGTAATGTCCTCCAATTTACCCCTCCGTGGGTACAGTCGTCAGGATCAAAGAATGGCGAACGAATGCAGCTTTAATTGTATATTGTAAACTTTTTCAGTTTAATAATGAAAACGTAGACACAATAATAGTTTACGCATTATTAACATAGCAACAACTATTATTAGGTTCTAAAGTGTGTATTAAACAAGATATAAATACCCTTGAATGTTCATATCGTGTATAATAAAAACCCATCACTGTTATAGTTCGTTATTACACTACACTGATTTTTATTTTTTATATTGAATTGGTGCATTGCAGTTCAACCCACCGTATAGTGTAGACGAAGCTTACTCAGTAGAGTACGATGACCTTTGGTTGCTCATGACCAACCCCTTTTGATACGAATTTACGATGCACGTGTACCTAAACTTAAATAAAAGTCCGTCTGATTTCAAAAGGTAATCGAATTCATGTATTTCACAATTAAGACTGTACTTAACAACTTGGGCAAATATACCTATAGTACATTCGAATAGGCATTCGAAACATCGGAATCAATAATACCATTAGGGTTTGACGGGTCGATGGGTCGTGGGTTCGAATCCCACCGGGACGACATGTTTATAATTTTCTATAAGCATGTCTTCCACATCTGGTACCCACGAGCTTTGAACGAGTGAGAAAAATATCGAAATTACGACGGGGTAACGAACCACCGTTCATAGATGGAAAAACCGTGAAGTACATATTGCCCGTTTTGGTTTCAGTCTATGGATTTCCGAATGCTCGAAGTAAAAATTAGGTCGACAGCGCATCATTGACTGATGTTCTGTGGCTGAGGTCTTACCTAATTAATTAACTTATGGACGAATATTCGAACGCTAATCAACATTGAGGTCTACTTAAAAGTATATCTAACCCTTTCATTACGAAGGTAAAATGAAAGACAGAAACACTTTAAGAAGCCCTCAAGTTTTTATTATCGTTTCAGTATTCCGCGGTTAGTTATTATAGTTAAATATCTGATATACTCGTTAATAAAAGTCTAAGATACCTTTTCATACAAATAAGATGTAAATATCACACATATAAAGCCTTTACAAATAGGTCAACCATACTTTGATATGTAGCGCTTTTCATAACATAGTTTTGTGATAAAAATAACATCCAAGTAATTACAAAAATAATTAAAGTGATACCTCTCTATAGTCATGTAAACTCTCAATATTCTCACTCGAAGTTTTTAATAAATATTCATTTACGTATAGTCTCATCGCACGTATAAAAATATATTTTCTATATAATATGTATATTTTAACTCACTGAATATATAGTAAATGTATAGTAATTAGCTCCAGAATATTATATGTTTAGCCTTATATTAAATCAATACAATTTCAATATCCTACACGCTACAGACTTTTTTAGATCCTACCTTAAGAAACATTGCTTCTATTTCATGAAAAGCTTCTATTACATATTTTTAAAACATAAAAACATAGTTTCAGAACATTCAGCTCAATATCAGATGATACACATGTACACAAATAAACTAAAGTAGTTGAAAAAAACTAATCCGAAACTCCTTCAACTAATCATGATGGGTAAGATCCAGGGGAAAAGGCGTGTTGGTATAAGGAAAAAATCATGGCTGCGTAACGTTAGGAAGTGGACAGGTATTGCGACTGCAGAGGAGTTGCTGCATCTGGCACAGGACGAGACACGCGTCGGGACTGACGGCCAGCCTTCAGTAATGGAGAGGCACCACAAGAAGAAGTTGAAAAAATATTAATAACGTAATTAAGAAAAAATAGGGTCGTGATTTATCAAAGCTTTATCTAGTATTTAGACTAAAAAAGCAACGTTCCTATTGCAAAATAATTGGTATTATCATTTTTTCTAATCTCGTCATTTATACATATAAATATCATTGATTTTTTTTAGGTCTGATTTTGACAGACTAGCGTGAAACTCTTTATAGATCCATGATACCTCAACCACGGGACATTTAACAATGATGATCTGTCGAACTCTGTTTTATTAATTTAAGCATTCCGAAATCCATATACTAAAACTCCTATATACTGAATCCCACGCGTGTCATGTTGAAGGTCCATATAGATTATGTAAGGAAAACATGTTTGTAGAAAATTATATACATATTGTCCTTGCGGCATTCAAACCCACGATCCATCGAAATAACCATTATTTATCAGTAAAAAATATAAAATGATAAAAATTTGTTTAACATTACAGGAAAATCCGCTTCGCATTTTTCAAAATCTTGTCTCATTTCTTGAATTCGTAAGATACCTTAAACAATATTATAAAGAAACATAGATTTTAATGCGAAATAATACTGTGTACTTACTGTCGAAAGATAACGACCGCCCAATTCGTATTTATGTTTCAATATTATTCTTTTTAATTAATTAAAAAGAGTGGCGGCGAGTTTCTTGCCAGTTCTTCTCGTCCGCTCTACGCCCTTGATTTGTGAACTGGTAGTAAATGTAAAATTAGAAGCATTTAATATGTATTATTTTTTTATTGACGTTCATAGATGTACATTGTGTTACCTAAATTAATAGATTATTTTTGAATTTAATTGAATTAAATATGGCAACTTTGTGACATTTCAAATATCAGACAACTGTCATCTTTCTGTCTCCCCGCGACCACGGTTGCTGTAAAGCATCCGAAACGTCGGAATAAATAATTTAAACAATATAAATAATAAATCGCGTTTTAATCCGGTATACAGTATTTTATTTAAATGAAACAAATAATACAAATTAACATAATTTTCATATAAATTCATCGTAAAATTTAACATAACAACATCAAAATTTTGTTTCAATTATTTACGATTTTAAGACATGTTTATTTTTGGAAACTGACTACGGCGCTCATCACCGCGGTGAATTCTTTCGCGTAAAGGGACTGCAATAAGGTATTTTTGAGTGACTTCAGTGCCGGATCTAGTTTAGGGCATCCGGGACTATAGCCCCAGGGCCTTTACAAATGAGGGGCCCCCGAAAACTTCGGAAAAAAATCTTTCAAATTCCGACGTTTCCTTTGTTTTTTTTCCAACTACAAATTGAAATAAAAAGGTCTCGTGTTTGTTTAATGTCCGATATTAGACTCATCTAATATCATCATACTCATATGAGGCTCACATTTTGATGGTATATGGTTCAGACACATATCCGTGTCCTTTTGTTACTTGAAATCTGGTGACCAATCAGTATTTAGCCCGCCTAGCTTAACCATCAAGAGATATCTCGCGGACTAAGATATAAGATATCTCAATATATTATATCTCTACATCGACAGTCCTTCTTTTTCGTCTATTAACACGCAATCTCGATAAACAAATATCTCTATTTTTGACATTAGATTTCGAGTTTTAAGTGTGTCTTATTAGACCCGCAAGTAACAGATAATCGATTAAAACACGAGAAAACGGTCGACAAAATTTTTTCGTAGTTGTAATACTAGGCCGACTGGATATCAAATCATTAGCATAAACATAAGCATATTTGGAAATCAAAAACCTAATAAAAAATAAACAAAATCTAACAATCTCTATTCTCAAACAAATATTTATTGTAATATTCTACAACACACCTTCCACTCGAGTAATGTTATGAGTTCTTTTATACAAAATACATTTTTATTCTTTTGACAATTTCGACGACATCCTGCAATAAATGAAGGGTGGCTAATCGGAGACAATATTTACCAATTGATTGATAAACGACAACAAGATATAAGACAATACGACGACATCTCTACGTCTAACATAAAACTTGAAGGTCGTTGTCGACGGTGCATGCTCGGATCTCAAATCTGTCAATGCTGGTGTTCCACAAGGCTGCGTGCTATCTCCAACCCTGTTTCTTCTTCATATCAATGACATGCTGCATATCAGTAGTATTCATTGTTATGCCGATGACAGCACAGGAGATGCCGTATACACCGGCCGCGCCAATATTTCTCGAGAACACGTCAATGAAAGCCGGAACAAACTAGTGTCTGAAGTCGAGTCTTTACTATCTAAAGTCTCGGAATGGGGCCGACTAAACCTAGTCCAATTCAACCCTCAGAAGACACAAGTTTGCGCGTTTACTGCTAAGAAATCACCATTTGTCGTATCTCCTCGTTTTGAGAACACTTCACTATCGGCCGCAGCCAGTATCGGGATTCTCGGCGTCGACATATCGAGCGACGTTCAGTTTCGTGGTCATCTGGAAGGGAAGGCTAAATTAGCCTCAAAGAAGCTTGGTGTGCTCAATAAGGCGAAACAATACTTCATGCCGGCCCATCGCCTACAACTTTATAAGGCGCAAATTCGGCCTCACATGGAGTATTGTTCTCACCTTTGGGCGGGGGCTCCCCAGTACCAGCTCCTTCCATTTGACCGCATTCAACGAAGAGCGGCTCGAATCGTCGACGATGAGACTCTTTCCGAACGGCTTGATCCTTTGGCGCTGCGTAGAGATGTTGGATCACTCTGCATCTTCTATCGCATATATCATGGGGAGTGTTCCGAGGAATTGTTTGGATTAATCCCGGCTGCTGAATTCCAACATCGGACATCGCGACAAAACACGAAGTTCCATCCTCACCACCTCGATGTCTGGCGATCCACAACTGCGCGTTTTCTTAGGCACTTTTTGCCACGCACTACCACTTTGTGGAACCAGCTCTCGCCGGCGGTTTTTCCGAACCGATACGACTTGGTAACCTTCAAGAAACGAGCATATACTTTTCTTAAAGGCCGGCAACGCGTCCTCAAGACCCCTGGTGTTGCGGATGTCTATGGGCGGCGGTAGTCACTTACCATCAGGTGAGCCGCTTGCCCGTTTGCCTCCTCTAATATAAAAAAAAAAAAAAAAAAAAAAAAAATATTATATAAATATTGAATTAAATAATAAATATATACTAAAATTCTTTGTTACTGGACTATTTTACTTATTTCATTCAATTTGATATTTTAGTATCTTATCCTATCATGAAAGACAAACCGTTCTAAATTAAAATTTTCAAGAATCGAGCCATCAATGCTACAAAAAAATAACCTATTTTTTAATAATAATAATAAATTGCTTATCAAAAAGCATCAATAAAAACATAAGGTTTAACCGCACCGGGCGGCAAATTTAGTGGGGCGGCATTTAACAGGTAACGGTAAAAAATTACTTCCTTCAACGTTTTTTTCTTTTTCATTATTTTTTTGTTGTTCTTAATACTTAATCTTGATTAATCTCTTTAGGTTAGTGGTATTCAATAAGACCTACTTATCTTACCAATTTTTGATAATAAATTGAAAAAAAAATATGGGGTGGCTAATTCACACCTGGTGCTAGTTATCTATGCTATGCCACTGATATATGATTTACAGTTCAAAGTTCGTCAAATAAAGTCGGCTTATGCCTTATTGACTTACCCTTCCTAACGAATACGTACGCGTTGTACGTGAATATGAGTAGACCACATGCTTAGATGGGAAACTCATATAACCCATAAACAAAGGAAGAGTGATCGCCCCGGGCCATCCTAGCGAAGCTCCAACGAAGGCAAGAATTGACTTATATGATTGATTGATAGGTAAAATGCGTATCTCCAGTTTTAAAAGCTGCAATTGCGAGTGATAATACACAATATACAAATGGTAAATATATTTTATGGTTTGTCGTCTCAATCATCCACCAAATCGAAATTTTATTCAAATTTAACAGATGACACTGAATAATATTAATAAATTGTCACGTATTATACAAAATAATTTTATAATTATGATTTCTGATCGAAACATAACCTATTCAGTATTTATATTAGTCAATGGATTTCCGAATGCTCTTACTATATATAGTTCAAAAGCGCATCACTGATTACGTTCTGCGGCTGACCTAATATGGCTACTTTTTATTCTGAAAACGCGGCTTCTCAGCTTCCTATGGAAGATAATCTAAGTAGATGGGCACAAAAATTAAAATCCTATTATAACCCTATTTGACCAGATAGGACGCCGAGACAAAATACTTAATTCGTCAGAACGTCGGAAACTGAAAAAGTTTGAGACCTGAACCCGGCTAGCATGACCATCAAAAGATATCGCGCGGACGAATGAGGACAAACTAAGATATTATAAGATATCTCGAAATATCATAACTCGACATCGACAACTTTGATAGACAAGATATCTCGATTAAAAAATACTACTTTTGACATAAGACGTCAAGTTTTAAGTGTAATTGGTAATTTAGACCCGGAAGACATAAAGAGATAATCGATTAAAACACGAGAAAACGGTCGACAAAATTTTGTCGTGGTTGTCATGCTAGGCCGGCTCATGTAGGAAAGTCATATATCCATTAATACTGGCTTACAAGACAGTAAAACAAAAGATCATAATTTTCAAAGTTATTACCCGTTTCCGTGTCGTGTTGCGTCATGCAACTTGGTAACAGGGAGGGGCCGACAATGTCACGTAATTTCGCTATTAAATAATATTTAATTAAGTGACAACACGCTATCTTTTGTAATATAGAACGGGTAAAACATTACAAAAAAAAACCCATAAATTGCTTACAAAACCGACGAATACTTAATGTACTCTTAAAGTCAAGATCGCAATACTTTAAGTCATTGTAATATTTAAGAGAATATAGAATACAATTCTCTTTTCATATTCAAGAAGGTCTTAACCGGGATAATCGTAAGGTCGAGACCTCAATTATCGCAAACAGCGACTAATAAAGAATAGATGGATATTAGAAGTTTTGAAAAATCATTAATACTGACGTAAACGTTACTCAAAGAGTAGTCCATAACAGTAGAAAGATATTTCGTTTAACTACAAATTCAACTCGTCCGTTACCAAACATGTACCTTTTATATGATTACTCAAAATATCATACGTGAACTAAAGATAGCAAAATAATTTTCAAACAAATATTACATTAGAACACGCAGTCGAACAATACTTACAAAATGGCTGGATTGATCGAGATTATTTGATGATACAATAATTCATTAATTTTTGCTTGGTATGGGCATGTTATGAGGAGAGATGAAGGGCATGTATCTCAAAAAGTTTTGAATATGAAAGTGAATAGGGGGAAAGGGAGGCCAAAAAAAACATGGATTGACTGTGTGAAGAATGATATGTGTTTGAGAGGTGTGACTGATGATATGGCGAGTGAAAGGAGAGAATGGAAATAGAAAACATACTGCGCCGACCGCAAATAAAAAAAGGGAACAGGGCAGGAATTTTCTTCCAATTAGGAGACGATTATTCAATAGCGAAGAGATATAAAAGTAAGTAGGTCTTTATAGCTCCACTTCCGCTTCCGCTATTACTATACTCGTTTCCCAACGGATTGTTAAAATGAAACGTTTCCAAGATTGAAGCCGACCCCGACGCGAAGGAATAAACAAATATATCACAACAGGATATTGGAAAACAAACACGTTGCTTATACCTACTCTTGTGTTCATTCGTGATGTTATTGCAAATACTTTAATAAAATAAAAACATATGTCTGACTATAAAAGTATAGCTAAAGTTCGCATACAAATAAATATTTAAAAAGCCGATAAGGCATCTAAGACAAATTTCTTATATGTGTAATCAGCTTTTTACAACTTCACTCACATCAATATTTTTTCCATAAGTTTATTTCGTTCTTCATACTTTGGTCTATACAACCTCTAAATCCCGAACCCTTTTGAACTCATTGTCGCTATTTAAAGTAAATTTGAGTAACTCAAATAAGTTACGGATACAAATGAATGATCAGGGTTTCAGCTGTCAACATTCATCACTCTCATGTCCCTCTGGGGTTCAGAAAATTCTATATGATATATATTTTTTTTCAGTTGTTACGTCAGTAAATACTGTCAGTCAGTTGGAAGGCCAATTACATGATGCAAGTTTCATGCATGCATGGTCTAAACAACATGTAACGTTCTTAATATGTTATACAAGATTTGTTTCAATACTCTTCTTGGTGTAAACAGCACATAGCCAGTCGCTTACAATTCTTTGATATCAATTATTGCATTCAATTATTGTTGTAAGTTAATTGCATGATGTAAATGCTTAACGCCCTCGAATAGTCAGGAAAAATGTTATTAATTTAATTAATATAATAAATAAATCGTGTTGTTCTTCGTTATTTTTCATTAAAACAGTTTTGGTTTATTTAAATTCATATAAATACACCTAGCCCATTGGTAGCGCAAAATATATAAATTAATTTAAATAATATAAATAATTCCTATTTCCAACCCATTATTTTTATACCTTGCATCAATGCAACCACCGCTGTAGCAACGCTAAGACTACGGCGCGGCGCCATCTTGTTCGTTCCTGTTCGAATCACCGCACGAGCAACACTACGTATTCTATATAATTCTCTATAATATTATTAAAGCCCCACAATTAAGTCGTTTATAATCTTAAACAAAAAGCGCGCCCCCGCGAGTGTGGAAAACAAGAGAAGTGACAGTGCAAGGACTGAGTGCTGCAGGAGAAGAGAGTTGCAGGTATTGTTTCCCTTCTTCCTATCCATCCGATCCTGTCCTTCTTCCTTTATCCGCCCTTGTCTCCACACACCCCGCATACAGTCCACTTATTTAATATATATATATATATATCTTTATATAATATATATATATATATATATATATATATATATATATATTTATATAATACTTGGCGCGTCCACCCATTTTTAAGTCGTTATATTAATGATGTAACTTTTTATATGTAGATTCTTCTTCAGGTGCCTCTCCAATTAATGAAGGTTGGCGGTCAGTGATTGGAATTATGTTACTAAGTAGATAAACGACAGCCAATATTTCAAAAAATCATTTATTCCATTAGTGTCCATGTAGATGTTAGACCGTTCTTTATACTTTGGTCTATGCAATGAATCACCCTCGATTTCCCGAACCCCTTTGAGCTTTTCGACGCATTTTAAAGTAAGCGCACTGGTAAGCGATAAGATTCTCCCCATTAACCTATACATAAAACATAAAGAAGCATCTTTTATCAAAGGATAAATAAAACAACAAGATGTCTAGTGCAATAATAATATATTCTTATCAATGTCGCTCAATTTGTTGTAGCAATGTTCGGATGAAATTTTCTTTCAAAGGATTTCATTTAATTCTTTAGCTCCCCCTTTCTTTGAAGTTGTTTCTAAAATCTTTTTGACATTTTACTTCCAAGAGACTTCAAAAAATGACGAGAGGCGAGACCCTTACATTCATCCTAAATTGAATATTTTTGTTCCAACAAACGGGTTGAATTTACTTTATTATGCTTGAAGTACTATTATTTTAGGTTGAATGAAATAAATTACAACTTAAACTTCAATGTTTTATAACAATCAAATTAAATATCATTAAGTTTGTTTGAGTTTTCCTTAGAATTTTAAAATTATCCTTATATTACTGAAACTTTGTCAAAATATGGAATGAAAATGTTTTCTTTACATCTGTTTAATGTGGAGTTCTCGTATTCAAGTATCGTATGTCCGTAGGTAAAGTGCCAATCGGGACATCCGTTAGGAAAATATAGGTACTGGGAAAAATCGTCCGTCAAAGGTAAAAATCACTGGCATTTTGAATTTTTTTTTATTGCTTATTTGAAGTGTAAACCTACTGCAATAACAAAGCACTAATTGCGTATTGTGGTCCATAGCAAAATTATGAAGTGCAATACGCACTTAGTAATTTGTTCTTATCGCATCGTAGATGTAGACCGTACGCTCAAAATAAGGAATAGTAGCATTTATTTTTATCCAAAATAACACTAGTGAGTTTTATCTTTGAACCGACTTTAAGCATTTACTAGCTGTGGACATTATGTTATAATATATCAACGAATAGCGTTTTTTAAGTTTTCTTCTGTATGAAATGTATCTGCTCTATGAAGGCCAGCCATCAATCCACATCGGAAACTTGTTTATTTATACTCACAGCAATACAAATATGTATAGATATAGTTTCAATTCGTGTCTGTAAATTACAGCCAATAATGGACTTTACTTTTTATACAAAAAATATTACAGCATCATGAACACAATATAAAACAATATTTGTGTATTTGTTTGTTGTATACTGTAGATTTTTGATTTAAAATTATAATATTTACTAGATAATCTAAGGCACAGAACAGAAGAAGTAATTGTTCCGTGATCTAAGGGTTGCTGTATTCTGGGTATATCTTTAGATTGAAATCTGATTCAAATATATGACAAATTAGCAGAAGACATTTACCCTGAGCCCCATAAATTTTCGCGTACAAATCGAATGGCATTTGATGAAAACACCTTTCCATTTGTACAAAGGGAGAATTTAATAAGTCGAGTATGTGTCAAAGTCTGTTAAGTATATATTGGTCCTAAACAAACCCGATAGTTACGTTCTACGTGTCCAATAAGGATTCTCTGGGTTTTAATTACATTGACGTGTGTTTCGATTGGGAAATAAACCGGACGTGCCTAGAAAATATATTTTACCAAAGTCACTAACCACCTTTACTCAGTGGGATGCACAAACAGTGAAGGTCCGGAATAAAAAAATAATGTTTGGTCGGTGAGGACTCACCTACTTGAATATACAGAAAAATGATTAGTGAAATAGACACAGAAATATGTCTGCCCCTGTCTAGGTGATTCAGGAATTCACTTACCTGACCTGTAACTATTGTAGATACCTGAAAAAATTAACTGAAGAAAAATTATTAAATTATAATTTTCGGCCTTTTTATTGCATACTACTACTAAACCTGTTGATTATTATTTATGTTAATACTCTTCACTGATTTTTTCAACTTTGGACAACGATTTGTAATCAGAAGTCTTTCATTCGTTTAACAGATAATAACAATATGAACATTTTAGATCTGGTGGGATTCGAACCAGCGACGCATCGAAGCGCGATCCCAACGAGCTCGGTGCGTTTCATGTTATTGTATATTTATATACAATCTGAGATACCTTGATGTTCATACGCCAATAATCGCCACATAAACACATTTCAGCTTGACCTCACTCCAATTTTGGAACGAACAAAGGCATCTATGTTTTTTCCGCTACGACATCCATCAAATAAACTCGGAAAACAAACGGTGTGTAAATTTTCCAAAACTCTCTTCCCGTCTTTTTTTCCTATTTATTTGTTCTTTAGTGATTTATTGTGTTTTTTGTATTCGTAAGGGTTTCGTAATTTTATTATGCGCACTTCTTTTATGTATGTTTTGTATATTTTCACTTATTACTTTGAATATTGACATCACAGTTCACATTTTAATGTATAAGTTCACCTTATTATGTATGAGTGTTATTAATGCTTTTCAACGATACTGCATGTGTGTATAATGTTCCTCAAACATAAAAGGGGATCCTCGCCAACTGGCTGCTACCAGTCGTTGATGTCGAGAAATTATAATAATACTTGAACTTGAGGAAACTTTAATAGCGCGATTCAGAATTCTTGACTTCTGCATATATTTTTAATAGAATAGGGGGCAAACGTGCAGGTTGCTTACCTGAAGCCTTACCGCCTGCCATAGACATGTATATGTTATATACTTATACATGCAATAACAGAGGGTTTACGGATGCGTTACCGACCTTTAAAAATAATTGTAGGTGTTGGTTACAAAACAACGAAATCGTATGAACGGTTCAATAGTATCAAAAAATCTTATTAGTTTTTTGGTCGTTTAATTCATTACTTTTACTAAACACCCTTTCAAATCAGAATCTAGTCACACTTTTTACAGTTCAAACGAAACTTTTAGAAATAAAGAAAAAAATACACTTTTTACTTCTGTAAAAGAACATTTTATGAAAATGTATGGCTAAATGTATGTTTAATTTTTGTTCGAGGACTTCGCATGTAAAGCTAAATAAACTTCGTCGGTCGTTGAATCTAAGCTTTGAGCTTGGACTAAGAAAATATTATATTCTGAAAGCCAGATTTTTAAGAATATTAATACGTGTAATTTTAACTAAATCTACATTTATGAAACTTACATATAGGGATAGTTTATTTGAAGTGAGTTTACTGAACCGATTCAAAAAAACCTTTTATTAAACCTTATAAAAGGCTTCATAAACCTGATTCAATATTTTATTTTGTTAGCATTTATTATTCTGTTCGAAATTACAAAATTTGAGAACGAAGTTGGTGCTAGCAAAATATTTTAGTTTGACTTTGAGTGATGAACTCAAATAATATTACTCTTATTTAGATCAATATAATCTTATCTTTGAATGAATGAAAAATGCTTTGTGAAAATGAAGTATACACTAGAAATTAAAAAAACAGAAAGAAGAATAACAAAAATTTTGTTCAAAAGGCAGCCATATTTCTAACAGTAATTTCTTCAAAATAACTGGTAAACGGGTTGGTGCACTATTCTAATAACACTAAAAACTAAGTAAGCGACTGACTGCGAGTGACGAGAAATCAACAGAACAGCAACTTACAAACACTTATTTGAGTTACTTAAAATACAAAATGAGAAGCTTCATAATATTTGACCGACCTCATATATGTTTGAGTGTCCTGCATTTTTTCTCAATATTTGGCAAATTTTTAATTTATACTGAGCGGCATCCAGAGGTGGTGTTGTATGTTTAAAACAATTATATTAAGCCAAGTAAAATAAGTAGGATTCGGTTCTGGCACTCGTCGGCCGCTGCCGCGGCACCGCTCTCTTCGCTGGCTCGACTCGTGCGCGGTGGTCACCATACCAACATAACCTAACCTAGAACTTCAAAACTAGTCGCTCACTTTAATATCTATAATAAATTAATCACAACTCACTTTTTCTCTGCTCGTTCTGGATTTTATTATTCATCAATATTCGTCGTTAGCATAGTTCATTTATCGCTTACACAAATTCATACCGCTCAAGTTATTAAAACAGTATCTCATCATCAGTCGCTAAGTTTTATTTTATTCGATCTTTTTATAATTCCCCGTTGAATATTATACGTGGATAGCGTGGATTTCAAATATTTTATATTAAAACCAACACAAATATTATAATTTAAACTCAAGCAAGACATTGAATAAATATTTGATATAGCGATCGAAGATATCACATAGTTACGGCATTTCTAATCGACTCATGTTTATTTAGGATAGCTAGTGATAAATCTGCTATCATTGTCAATGCCGCAAGCCTTCTATGTAGGTCTACCCACTCCAAGCTACTATCATACGATATTGGATGACGAATATGGGTTGTGTTTGTATGATTTCCTTAACTGTTTTGACCATTTTTCGGAAATGGAAACGATATTTGATCGGTCTGTTCTGAATTTGAGTGGATCCTTTTATATTCATCTAATTTTTTAGGTTTAAGAAGAATAAGAATTAAATTACTGTCAACAAAAAGCTAAATCAGTTACGATATTGTAAAAAGCAATAAATTAAGCGAAATCTCGTTGTAAAGACTCGATTACAATGAAGCGTAGATTTAACCCCCGCTGTAAAACGGCGCCTAATAAAAATGATGATTTCCGCACAAGAGGCATAAAGTCGTTTAAAATTTTATTGTATCCATAAAACAAAGTGATATTGAGGACATTTTGTTTAAATTGAAACAATTCGAAGCGTTGACATAATATATAAAATACCTTTTTTTTATAACAGAGCGGACAACTTTTAATATCAAAAATAGATATATTTGTCGATCGAGATATCTTTTCTATCAAAATTGTCGATTTCGAGATATAATATAGATATCTTACATCTTAATAGTTTGTCTTCTCTCGTCCGCGAGATATCTCGTAGCGGTCATGCTAGGCCGGCTGGTGCCCACGACTTCGCTCGCGTTGGCTTTATCTAAGCTGAAATTAAATGAAGATTTCTTCCTGTCATCTGATATTTTTATGTTGCCTAGGAGTAAGCTCAATGTATATTGTATAATACGTAAAGGCTGCATTGAAAATTAGTTCAGTATTTTCGGAAATTAGACGGACTATTCAATGGATTAAATCATATTATATAGTCCCAACATATTATGCCCAACATTATATATATTTTTTGTAGAAATATATTATATTAAATTATAAAGAAATATTTTAAAGAATTAAAATTTTGTATAGTAAATGTTAAGTAGTACCTATAAATTCCTTGCTAAGTGCTCCTGTACTTAACAATTCGATATTTGAATGAAATGAAAAACGTTTATTTAGCCAATAACAAAAATAAAATACAAATGAATGAACTCTTATAACTAAAATAATTAAAATTTAACTAAACTAAAATTATAAAACTAAGAATAATAAAACAAAAGAAAAACAAAAGAGTAATATTAATAAATGATGTGGCTAAAAGAGACAGCCACTCAGCATTTGCCACATCATTATTTAATGGTGTGGCGCTGATTTTCAGTGACTGCTCTGATTTGATTTGATTTGATTTCAATTTCAAATATAATTTAACAATAATTTAAACGTAAAATGAACTTAAAATATAAAGAGACAACAAAATTATTATCTTTAAGTACCTAAATATGGAAGAATAATAATTTAGTTGAATAATCATAAATTAACGCCTGAGAACAAGTGATTCAATGAATATGTTAATTCTCGATAAATTCAAATATCAACATCCCGAGCTGAAGCTAAACGGATTGGAAATTCACTTATTCAATACCCGTTTTATCAACAGATTTACATGACTTCAACCATCATATTATAATGAATGCCGACACGAAGAACCAATACATACAAATTCGCATGGATAACAACCATTACATTACCGAAACGCCCAATTAATACCCAACCAATAGAATTGACATACGACACGACAGTGAATTCACAAACACTGTTAGGGAAGAGGACATCCCGAACAGCTGTCAAAACATAGCAGGATACAATTTAGGTGTCATATTTGGTGTCAAACTAGTATTATCGTATTATAGAGTAGTAGTTTACAGTTGCATACTGATAGATAATAATCTAAATATGTATGTTATGATTTCAGAGCTGATGGTAAGACTTCAGAGAGATTACCTCATATATTTTTTTATAAAAGATTTCTATATAAATTTATATAATAAAGACTGCCTTTCTCTTCCTCTGGCTCCAATGTAAGCGCGATGTGTTTCGCATCGGAGGCACTGGGTTCGATTCCCAAGGAAACAAGATTTTAAAAAATTCGGTCAAGCAGGGCATAGAAAACATCACCTACCTGCAAGTAAAGAAAAATTATCATTGAAACAGACGCAGAAATGGGTCTGCCCCATGCCCCACTAGGGGCTTCGGGAATTCACACTTTGTATAATATATAAACTAGCGATTCGTCCCAGCTTCGCACGGGTGCAATGTATTGGTGAAAGAATTTTTCAAATTGGTCGAGTAGGTTTGAGTTAAATCGCAACAAACAAACAAACATTTTCGGCATTAGATACACTATATATATTTTATTGTATTTAGTAAGTAAGTTTAAAATTGTATTTAATATTGTGTTTTCTTTGTCGAATTAAGTATGTCTATGTCTATGTCTATATCTTTCCTCTTTATAAACAACATACTAATATACAAATAAAAATAACCGGCCATGTGCGAGTCGGATTCGCGTTCCGAGGGTTCCGTACAGACTTTTAGTTGTCTAAAGATTTTCCCTATAAAAATAAATCTACTTTACGGTTTTCGGATTTTTTATTACTTGTGCTTCATACTAAATTGATTTTATATGATATGATTCTAGATCATCGAGAAGCACCTTATAGGTTTTGATTACCTTGCTAGTGTCAAAATATGCGGCATAAACGGAGCACAAAAGGTCTTTTGATTATGTCTATTTGAAATTGATTATTTTACTGCTGCAACGGATTAAAATAATCAAACTTGAGTATTTGATATTAATTTCAACTTGATAATCCACACGATCCGAGAAAAAGGGTTTTGACAGACAGATAAACAGACGGACAGACAGACAGACGGACAACGAAGTGATCCGGGTACCGAGTACGGAACCCTAAAAACGACTTGGTAATATAATCAAATCATATTTATTAGAGACCATTAACTTCCGCTGGGACCCCTGGAGATATGCTCTGCAAACCCAGGGATCCCGTAAAGGTGGAAAGTGGGCAGTGGTGTTTTTAGTGGGTAATCGAAAACCGATCTTGTCTCCGAGGAAGCTTAAACGGCCTCTGAGCAGACGCGACGGAACCCCACACTCCCCGCGCCTATGAACCGCGTCGGGGATGTGTCAACACATTTTCACCACATAACAAAAAAAAAGGGACCATTAACTTTTTTACTTATTGAATTACTGTAAAATAAACAACACCAAAAACAACAATGTTTTTAAACTTTTCAAAGGTTTAATGTTTAACAAAGATACCTTGAATTCGTGCCTGTGAACTTAGCAGAGCAAAGTCCAGCAGAGCACCAAAAAATTGGAGTTCCCTTAGCATGCACAATAGTTCTATAGTTCCTGATAGTTTTCAAAAATATTTCTAGCAATTTACGCTCAGAACAGAATTTTTAAAAAAAATTAAAATTGCTCTGCTAACTTCCGAAACATAGCAGAGCACTTTTTTTAAATTAAAAAAACAAAAGGTTTTCCATAAGGAGACGGATAAGAACTGTAGTTCCTTATACTTTAAAACTCAATAAAAGTTATTTTTCCTAGATAAAATATTAAAGAGAAATAAAAAAAAATATGGATATTTCAGAAAAATAATTTATTTTTAACATAAAAATCATTCAGTAAGCTAGAACTCTGCGATTTTTACTAGAACATGAGTGTATCTACTAATCGAGATCAAATTTACAGCCAGGAATCCTCGCAAACCTCCAGCAGAGCAGGGTTGAATATTTAAAAGTTGAGATTTCCTCTATGTTGGCGGATTATAATTTTTTACAAAATATTTAGTATGTTAAACAGCCAGAACTCCTCGATTACCAGTAGAACATAAGTATATCTATAAATTGACATCAGATTCACAGCCAGAACTCTTCGAAAACTTCCAGCAGAGCAGGGGTGAACATTTTAAGTTGAGATTTATTCTATATTGGAGGATTTTAATTTTTTACAAAATATTTTATGAGCTAAACAGCCAGATCTCCTCGCTTTCCAGTAGAACATAAGTATATTTAAAAATTGACATCAGATTCATAGCCAGAACTCCTCGCAAACTTCCAGCAGAGCAGGGGTGAATCTTTTAAAGTTGCGATATTCATTATGTTGCAGGATTATAATTTTTTACAAAATATTTTATGATCTAAACAGCCAGAACTCCTCGATTTCCAGTAAAACATGAGAATATCTATAAATTGACATCAGATTCATAGCCAGAACTCCTCGCAAATTTCCAGCAGAGCAGGGGTGTACATTTTAAATTGAGATTTATACTATATTGGAGGATTTTAATTTTTTACAAAATATTTTATGAGCTAAACAGCCAGAACTCCTCGATTTCCAGTAGAACATAAGTATATTTAAAAATTGACATCAGATTCATAGCCAGAACTCCTCGCAAACTTCCAGCACAGCAGGGGTGAATCTTTTAAAGTTGCGATTTTCATTATGTTGGAGGATTTTAATTTTTTACAAAATATTTTATGATCTAAACAGCCAGAACTCCTCAATTTCCAGTAGAACATGAGAATATCTATAAATTTACATCAGAAATATAGCCAGAACTCCTCGCAAACTTCCAGCAGAGTAGGGGTGTACATTTTAAGTTGAGATTTATTCTATATTGGAGGATTTTAATTTTTTACAAAATATTTTATGAGCTAAACAGCCAGAACTCCTTGATTTCCAGTAGAACATAAGTATATTTATAAATTGACATCAGATTCATAGCCAGAACTTCTCGCAAACTTCCAGCAGAGCAGGGGTGAACATTTTAAGTTGAGATTTATTCTTTATTGGAGGATTTTAATTTTTTACAAAATATTTTATGATCTAAACAGCCAGGACTCCTCGATTTCCAGTAGAACATGAGAATATATATAAATTAACATCAGATTCATAGCCAGAACTCCTCGCAAAATTCCAGCAGAGCAGGGGTGAACATTTTAAGTTGAGATTTATTCTATATTGGAGGATTTTAATTTTTTACAAAATATTTTATGAGCTAAACAGCCAGAACTCCTCGATTTCTTGTAGAACATAAGTATATTTAAAAATTGACATCAGATTCATAGCCAGAACTCCTCGCAAACTTCCAGCAGAGCAGGGGTGAATCTTTTAAAGTTGCGATTTTCACTATGTTGGAGGATTTTAATTTTTTACCAAATTTTGCCGAGCATTTTTTGCTTGACTTCGAACATTTTGCCGAGCATTTTTTGCTCGACTTCGAACATTTTGCCGAGCATTTTTTGCTCGACTCCGAACATATTTTGCTCGACTCCGAACATTTTGCCGAGCATTTTTTGCTCGACTCCGAACATTTTCCCCAGCATTTTTTGCTCGACTCCGAACATTTAGCCGAGCATTTTTGCTCGACACCGAACATTTTGCCGAGCATTTTTTGCTCGACTTCGAACATTTTGCCGAGCATTTTTTGCTCGACTCCGAACATTTTCCCGAGCATTTTTTGCTCGACTCCGAACATATTTTGCTCGACTCCGAACATTTTTCCGAGCATTTTTTGCTCGACTCCGAACATTTTTTGCTCGACACCGAACATTTTGCCGAGCATTTTTTGCTCGACTCCGAACATTTTCCCGAGCATTTTTTGCTCGACTCCGAACATTTTGCCGAGCATTTTTTGCTCGACTTCGAACATTTTGCCGAGCATTTTTTGCTCGACTCCGAACATTTTTCCGAGCATTTTTTGCTCGACTCCGAACATTTTTTGCTCGACACCGAACATTTTGCCGAGCATTTTTTGCTCGACTCCGAACATTTTCCCGAGCATTTTTTGCTCGACTCCGAACATTTTGCCGAGCATTTTTTGCTCGACTCCGAACATTTTTTGCTCGACACCGAACATTTTGCCGAGCATTTTTTGCTCGACTCCAAACATTTTGCCGAGCATTTTTTGCTCGACTCCGAACATTTTGCCGAGCATTTTTTGCTCGACTCCAAACATATTTTGCTCGATTCCGAACATTTTTTGCTCGACACTGAACATCACGCCGAGCATTTTTTGCTCGACTTCGAACATTTTGCCGAGCATTTTTTGCTCGACTTCGAACATTTTTTGCTCGACTTCGAACATTTTTTGCTCGACACCGAACATTTTTCGCTCGACTCCGAACATTTTTTGCTCGACTGCGAACTTTTTGCCGAGCATTTTTTGCTTGACTTCGAACATTTTGCCGAGCATTTTTTGCTCGACACCGAACATTTTTTGCTCGACACCGAACATTTTTTGCTCGACTCCGAACATTTTGCCGAGCATTTTTTGATCGACATCGAAGATTTTCCCGAGCATTTTTTGCTCGACTCCGAACATATTTTGCTCGACTCCGAACATTTTGCCGAGCATTTTTTGCTCGACACCGAAGATTTTCCCGAGCATTTTTTGCTCGACTCCGAACATATTTTGCTCGACTCCGAACATTTTTCCGAGCATTTTTTGCTCGACTCCGAACATATTTTGCTCGACTCCGAACATTTTGCCGAGCATTTTTTGCTCGACTCCAAACATATTTTGCTCGACACCGAACATTTTGCCAAGCATTTTTTGCTCGACTCCGAACATTTTCCCGAACATATTTTGCTCGACTGCGAACATTTTCCCGAGCATTTTTTGCTCGACTCGAAACATATTTTGCTCGACTCCGAACATTTTGCCGAGCATTTTTTGCTCGACTCCGAACATTTTGCCGAGCATTTTTTGCTCGACTCCGAACATTTTGCCGAGCATTTTTTGCTCGACTTCGAACATTTTAATATTGTCTTTTATTAACGCGAGTATCACACATTTAAATAAAATACTGTATACCGGATTAAAACGCGATTTATTGTTTAAATTATTTATCCCGACGTTTCGGATGCTTTTCAGCAACCGTGGTCGCGGGAGACTGAAAGATGACAGTTGTCTTATATTTGAAATGTCACAAAGTTGCCATATTTAATTCAATTAAATTAAAAATAATCTATTAATTTATGTAACACAATGTACATCTATGAACGTCAATAAAAATAATACATATTAAATTACTAATATTACTAATATTAAATGCTTCTAATTTTACATTTACTACCAGTTCACAAATCAAGGGCGTAGAGCGGACGAGAAGAACTGGCAAGAAACTCGCCGCCACTCTTTTTAATCGCCAAGTTATTGTTTTACAATCGTTACATATTAACGCCATCTATTCCTACGGAGTTGCTCGACACTGAACATCACGCCGAGCATTTTTTGCTCGACTTCGAACATTTTGCCGAGCATTTTTTGCTCGACTCCGAACATTTTTTGCTCGACACCGAACATTTTGCCGAGCATTTTTTGGTCGACTTCGAACATTTTGCCAAGCATTTTTTGGTCGACTCCGAACATTTTGCCGAGCATTTTTGCTCGACTTCGAACATTTTTTGCTCGACTGCGAACATTTTGCCGAGCATTTTTTGCTCGACTCCGAACATTTTGCCGAGCATTTTTTGCTCGACTTCGAACATTTTGCCGAGCATTTTTTGCTCGACTCCGAACATATTTTGCTCGACTCCGAACATTTTGCCGAGCATTTTTTGCTCGACACCGAACATTTTGCCGAACATTTTTTGCTCGACACCGAACATTTTGCCGAGCAATTTTTGCTCGACTTCGAACATTTTTTGCTCGACTTCGAACATTTTTTGCTCGACATCGAACATTTTTGCTCGACTGCGAACATTTTGCCGAGCATTTTTGCTTGACTTCGAACATTTTTTGCTCGACTTCGAACATTTTTTGCTCGACAACGAACATTTTGCCTTGCATTTTTTGCTCGACACCGAACATTTTCCCGAGCATTTTTTGCTCGACTCCGAACATTTTGCCGAGCATTTTTGCTTGACTTCGAACATTTTTTGCTCGACTTCGAACATTTTTTGCTCGACACCGAACATTTTTTGCTCGACTCCGAACATTTTGCCGAGCATTTTTTGCTCGACTCCAAACATATTTTGCTCGATTCCGAACATTTTTTGCTGGACACTGAACATCACGCCGAGCATTTTTTGCTTGAAACCGAAAATTTTGCCGAGCATTTTATCTCGACTGCGAACATTTTGCCGAGCATTTTTTGCTCGACTCCGAACATTTTTTGCTCGACACCGAACATTTTGCCAAGCATTTTTTGCTCGACTCCGAACATTTTCCCGAACATATTTTGCTCGACTGCGAACATTTTCCCGAGCATTTTTTGCTCGACTCGAAACATTTTTTGCTCGACTCCGAACATTTTGCCGAGCATTTTTTGCTCGACTTCAAACATATTTTGCTCGATTCCGAACATTTTTTGCTCGACACTGAGCATCACGCCGAGCATTTTTTGCTTGAAACCGAACATTTTGCCGAGCATTTTATCTCGACTGCGAACATTTTGCCAAGCATTTTTTGCTCGACTTAGAACATTTTGCCGAGCATTTTTTGCTCGACTTCGAACATTTTTTGCTCGACACCGAACATTTTTTGCTCGATTCCGAACATTTTTTGCTCGACTGCGAACATTTTGTCGAGCATTTTTTGCTTGACTTCAAACATTTTGCCGAGCATTTTTTGCTCGACTCCGAACATTTTGCCGAGCATTTTTTGCTCGACACCGAACATTTTTTGCTCGACACCGAACATTTTGTGCTCGACTCCGAACATATTGCCGAGCATTTTTCGCTCGACACCGAACATTTTTTGCTCGACTGCGAACATTTCGCCGAGCATTTTTTGCTCGACTTCGAACATTTTGCCAAGCATTTTTTGCTCGACACCGAACATTTTTTGCTCGACTGCGAACATTTTGCCGAGCATTTTTTGCTCGACTCCGAAAATTTTTTGCTCGACTTAGAACATTTTGCCGAGCATTTTTTGCTCGACTTCGAACATTTTTTGCTCGACTTCGAACATTTTTTGCTCGACACCGAACATTTTTTGCTCGACTCCGAACATTTTTTGCTCGACTGCGAACATTTTGCCGAGCATTTTTTGCTTGACTTCGAACATTTTGCCGAGCATTTTTTGCTCGACTTCGAACATTTTGCCGAGCATTTTTTGCTCGACTCCGAACATATTTTGCTCGACTCCGAACATTTTGCCGAGCATTTTTTGCTCGACTCCGAATATATTTTGCTCGACTCCGAACATTTTCCCCAGCATTTTTTGCTCGACTCCGAACATTTAGCCGAGCATTTTTGCTCGACACCGAACATTTTGCCGAGCATTTTTTGCTCGACTTCGAACATTTTGCCGAGCATTTTTTGCTCGACTCCGAACATTTTCCCGAGCATTTTTTGCTCGACTCCGAACATATTTTGCTCGACTCCGAACATTTTTCCGAGCATTTTTTGCTCGACTCCGAACATTTTTTGCTCGACACCGAACATTTTGCCGAGCATTTTTTGCTCGACTCCGAACATTTTCCCGAGCATTTTTTGCTCGACTCCGAACATTTTGCCGAGCATTTTTTGCTCGACTTCGAACATTTTGCCGAGCATTTTTTGCTCGACTCCGAACATTTTCCCGAGCATTTTTTGCTCGACTCCGAACATATTTTGCTCGACTCCGAACATTTTTCCGAGCATTTTTTGCTCGACTCCGAACATTTTTTGCTCGACACCGAACATTTTGCCGAGCATTTTTTGCTCGACTCCGAACATTTTCCCGAGCATTTTTTGCTCGACACCGAACATTTTTTGCTCGACTCCGAACATTTTGCCGAGCATTTTTTGCTCGACTCCAAACATATTTTGCTCGATTCCGAACATTTTTTGCTGGACACTGAACATCACGCCGAGCATTTTTTGCTTGAAACCGAAAATTTTGCCGAGCATTTTATCTCGACTGCGAACATTTTGCCGAGCATTTTTTGCTCGACTCCGAACATTTTTTGCTCGACACCGAACATTTTGCCAAGCATTTTTTGCTCGACTCCGAACATTTTCCCGAACATATTTTGCTCGACTGCGAACATTTTCCCGAGCATTTTTTGCTCGACTCGAAACATTTTTTGCTCGACTCCGAACATTTTGCCGAGCATTTTTTGCTCGACTTCAAACATATTTTGCTCGATTCCGAACATTTTTTGCTCGACACTGAGCATCACGCCGAGCATTTTTTGCTTGAAACCGAACATTTTGCCGAGCATTTTATCTCGACTGCGAACATTTTGCCAAGCATTTTTTGCTCGACTTAGAACATTTTGCCGAGCATTTTTTGCTCGACTTCGAACATTTTTTGCTCGACACCGAACATTTTTTGCTCGATTCCGAACATTTTTTGCTCGACTGCGAACATTTTGTCGAGCATTTTTTGCTTGACTTCAAACATTTTGCCGAGCATTTTTTGCTCGACTCCGAACATTTTGCCGAGCATTTTTTGCTCGACACCGAACATTTTTTGCTCGACACCGAACATTTTGTGCTCGACTCCGAACATATTGCCGAGCATTTTTCGCTCGACACCGAACATTTTTTGCTCGACTGCGAACATTTCGCCGAGCATTTTTTGCTCGACTTCGAACATTTTGCCAAGCATTTTTTGCTCGACACCGAACATTTTTTGCTCGACTGCGAACATTTTGCCGAGCATTTTTTGCTCGACTCCGAAAATTTTTTGCTCGACTTAGAACATTTTGCCGAGCATTTTTTGCTCGACTTCGAACATTTTTTGCTCGACTTCGAACATTTTTTGCTCGACACCGAACATTTTTTGCTCGACTCCGAACATTTTTTGCTCGACACTGAACATCACGCCGAGCATTTTTTGCTTGAAACCGAAAATTTTGCCGAGCATTTTATCTCGACTGCGAACATTTTGCCGAGCATTTTTTGCTCGACTCCGAACATTTTTTGCTCGACACCGAACATTTTGCCAAGCATTTTTTGCTCGACTCCGAACATTTTCCCGAACATATTTTGCTCGACTGCGAACATTTTCCCGAGCATTTTTTGCTCGACTCGAAACATTTTTTGCTCGACTCCGAACATTTTGCCGAGCATTTTTTGCTCGACTTCAAACATATTTTGCTCGATTCCGAACATTTTTTGCTCGACACTGAGCATCACGCCGAGCATTTTTTGCTTGAAACCGAACATTTTGCCGAGCATTTTATCTCGACTGCGAACATTTTGCCAAGCATTTTTTGCTCGACTTAGAACATTTTGCCGAGCATTTTTTGCTCGACTTCGAACATTTTTTGCTCGACACCGAACATTTTTTGCTCGATTCCGAACATTTTTTGCTCGACTGCGAACATTTTGTCGAGCATTATTTGCTTGACTTCAAACATTTTGCCGAGCATTTTTTGCTCGACTCCGAACATTTTGCCGAGCATTTTTTGCTCGACACCGAACATTTTTTGCTCGACACCGAACATTTTGTGCTCGACTCCGAACATATTGCCGAGCATTTTTCGCTCGACACCGAACATTTTTTGCTCGACTGCGAACATTTCGCCGAGCATTTTTTGCTCGACTTCGAACATTTTGCCAAGCATTTTTTGCTCGACACCGAACATTTTTTGCTCGACTGCGAACATTTTGCCGAGCATTTTTTGCTCGACTTCGAAAATTTTTTGCTCGACTTAGAACATTTTGCCGAGCATTTTTTGCTCGACTTCGAACATTTTTTGCTCGACTTCGAACATTTTTTGCTCGACACCGAACATTTTTTGCTCGACTCCGAACATTTTTTGCTCGACTGCGAACATTTTGCCGAGCATTTTTTGCTCGACTTCGAACATTTTGCCGAGCATTTTTTGCTCGACTTCGAACATTTTGCCGAGCATTTTTTGCTCGACTTCGAACATTTTTTGCTCGACTTCGAACATTTTTTGCTCGACACCGAACATATTTTGCTCGACTCCGAACATTTTGCCGAGCATTTTTTGCTCGACTCCGAACATTTTTTGCTCGACTGCGAACATTTTGTCGAGCATTTTTTGCTTGACTTCGAACATTTTGCCGAGCATTTTTTGCTCGACTTCGAACATTTTTTGCTCGACTTCGAACATTTTTTGCTCGACACCGAACATTTTTTGCTCGACTGCGAACATTTTGCCGAGCATTTTTTGCTCGACTCGAAACATATTTTTTTGCTCGACTCCGAACATATTTTGCTTGACTCCGAACATTTTGCCGAGCATTTTTTGCTCGACTCCGAATATTTTTTTGCTCGACACCGAACATATTGCCGAACATTTTTTGCTCGACACCGAACATTTTGCCGAGCATTTTTTGCTCGACTTCGAACATTTTTTGCTCGACTTCGAACATTTTTTGCTCGACACCGAACATTTTTTGCTCGACTGCGAACATTTTGCCGAGCATTTTTTGCTCGACTCGAAACATATTTTTTTGCTCGACTCCGAACATATTTTGCTCGACTCCGAACATTTTGCCTAGCATTTTTTGCTCGACTCCGAATATTTTGCCGAGCATTTTTTGCTCGACACCGAACATTTTCCCGAACATTTTTTGCTCGACTCCGAACATTTTTTGCTCGACTGCGAACATTTTGCCGAGCATTTTTTGCTCGACTCCGAACATATTTTGCTTGACTCCGAACATTTTGCCGAGCATTTTTTGCTCGACTCCGAACATTTTTTTGCTCGACACCGAACATATTGCCGAACATTTTTTGCTCGACACCGAACATTTTGCCGAGCATTTTTTGCTCGACTTCGAACATTTTTTGCTCGACTTCGAACATTTTTTGCTCGACACCGAACATTTTTTGCTCGACTGCGAACATTTTGCCGAGCATTTTTTGCTCGACTCGAAACATATTTTTTTGCTCGACTCCGAACATATTTTGCTCGACTCCGAACATTTTGCCTAGCATTTTTTGCTCGACTCCGAATATTTTTTTGCTCGACACCGAACATTTTGCCGAAAATTTTTTGCTCGACACCGAACATTTTGCCGAGCATTTTTTGCTCGACTTCGAACATTTTTTGCTCGACTCCGAACATTTTTTGCTCGACTGCGAACATTTTGCCGAGCATTTTTTGCTCGACACCGAACATTTTCCCGAACATTTTTTGCTCGACTCCGAACATTTTTTGCTCGACTGCGAACATTTTGCCGAGCATTTTTTGCTCGACTTCGAACATTTTTTGCTCGACTTCGAACATTTTTTGCTCGACTTCGAACATTTTTTGCTCGACACCGAACATTTTTTGCTCGACTCCGAACATTTTTTGCTCGACTCCGAACATTTTGCCGAGCATTTTTTGCTCGACTCCGAACATTTTCCCGAGCATTTTTTGCTCGACTCCGAACATATTTTGCTCGACTCCGAACATTTTGCCGAGCATTTTTTGCTCGACTCCGAACATTTTTTTGCTCGACACCGAACATTTTGTCGTACATTTTTTGCTCGACACCGAACATTTTGCCAAGCATTTTTTGCTCGACTTCGAACATTTTGCCGAGCATTTTTTGCTCGACTCCGAACATTTTTTTGCTCGACACTGAACATTTTGCCAAGCATTTTTTACTCGACTTCGAACATTTTGCCGAGCATTTTTTGCTCGACTTCGAACATTTTTTGCTCGACACCGAACATTTTTTGCTCGACTCCGAACATTTTTTGCTCGACTGCGAACATTTTGCCGAGCATTTTTTGCTCGACATCGAACATTTTCCCGAGCATTTTTTGCTCGACTCCGAACATATTTTGCTCGACTCCGAACATTTTGCCGAGCATTTTTTCTCGACACCGAACATTTTGCCGAGCATTTTTTGCTCGACTTCGAACATTTTTCCGAGCATTTTTTGCTCGACTTCGAACATTTTTTGCTCGACTCGAAACATATTTTTTTGCTCGACTCCGAACATATTTTGCTCGACTCCGAACATTTTGCCTAGCATTTTTTGCTCGACTCCGAACATTTTTTTGCTCGACACCGAACATATTGCCGAACATTTTTTGCTCGACACCGAACATTTTGCCGAGCATTTTTTGTTCGACTTCGAACATTTTTTGCTCGACTTCGAACATTTTTTGCTCGACACCGAACATTTTTTGCTCGACTGCGAACATTTTGCCGAGCATTTTTCGCTCGACACCGAACATTTTTTGCTCGACTGCGAACATTTCGCCGAGCATTTTTTGCTCGACTTCGAACATTTTGCCAAGCATTTTTTGCTCGACACCGAACATTTTTTGCTCGACTGCGAACATTTTGCCGAGCATTTTTTGCTCGACTCCGAAAATTTTTTGCTCGACTTAGAACATTTTGCCGAGCATTTTTTGCTCGACTTCGAACATTTTTTGCTCGACTTCGAACATTTTTTGCTCGACACCGAACATTTTTTGCTCGACTCCGAACATTTTTTGCTCGACTGCGAACATTTTGCCGAGCATTTTTTGCTTGACTTCGAACATTTTGCCGAGCATTTTTTGCTCGACTTCGAACATTTTGCCGAGCATTTTTTGCTCGACTTCGAACATTTTTTGCTCGACTTCGAACATTTTTTGCTCGACACCGAACATATTTTGCTCGACTCCGAACATTTTGCCGAGCATTTTTTGCTCGACTCCGAACATTTTTTGCTCGACTCCGAACATTTTTTCGAGCATTTTTTGCTTGACTTCGAACATTTTGCCGAGCATTTTTTGCTCGACTTCGAACATTTTTTGCTCGACTTCGAACATTTTTTGCTCGACACCGAACATTTTTTGCTCGACTGCGAACATTTTGCCGAGCATTTTTTGCTCGACTCGAAACATATTTTTTTGCTCGACTCCGAACATATTTTGCTTGACTCCGAACATTTTGCCGAGCATTTTTTGCTCGACTCCGAATATTTTTTTGCTCGACACCGAACATATTGCCGAACATTTTTTGCTCGACACCGAACATTTTGCCGAGCATTTTTTGCTCGACTTCGAACATTTTTTGCTCGACTTCGAACATTTTTTGCTCGACACCGAACATTTTTTGCTCGACTGCGAACATTTTGCCGAGCATTTTTTGCTCGACTCGAAACATATTTTTTTGCTCGACTCCGAACATATTTTGCTCGACTCCGAACATTTTGCCTAGCATTTTTTGCTCGACTCCGAATATTTTGCCGAGCATTTTTTGCTCGACACCGAACATTTTCCCGAACATTTTTTGCTCGACTCCGAACATTTTTTGCTCGACTGCGAACATTTTGCCGAGCATTTTTTGCTCGACTCCGAACATATTTTGCTTGACTCCGAACATTTTGCCGAGCATTTTTTGCTCGACTCCGAACATTTTTTTGCTCGACACCGAACATATTGCCGAACATTTTTTGCTCGACACCGAACATTTTGCCGAGCATTTTTTGCTCGACTTCGAACATTTTTTGCTCGACTTCGAACATTTTTTGCTCGACACCGAACATTTTTTGCTCGACTGCGAACATTTTGCCGAGCATTTTTTGCTCGACTCGAAACATATTTTTTTGCTCGACTCCGAACATATTTTGCTCGACTCCGAACATTTTGCCTAGCATTTTTTGCTCGACTCCGAATATTTTTTTGCTCGACACCGAACATTTTGCCGAAAATTTTTTGCTCGACACCGAACATTTTGCCGAGCATTTTTTGCTCGACTTCGAACATTTTTTGCTCGACTTCGAAAATTTTTTGCTCGACATCGAACATTTTTGCTCGACTGCGAACATTTTGCCGAGCATTTTTTGCTCGACACCGAACATTTTTTGCTCGACTCCGAACATTTTTTGCTCGACTGCGAACATTTTGCCGAGCATTTTTTGCTCGACACCGAACATTTTCCCGAACATTTTTTGCTCGACTCCGAACATTTTTTGCTCGACTGCGAACATTTTGCCGAGCATTTTTTGCTCGACTTCGAACATTTTTTGCTCGACTTCGAACATTTTTTGCTCGACTTCGAACATTTTTTGCTCGACACCGAACATTTTTTGCTCGACTCCGAACATTTTTTGCTCGACTCCGAACATTTTGCCGAGCATTTTTTGCTCGACTCCGAACATTTTCCCGAGCATTTTTTGCTCGACTCCGAACATATTTTGCTCGACTCCGAACATTTTGCCGAGCATTTTTTGCTCGACTCCGAACATTTTTTTGCTCGACACCGAACATTTTGTCGTACATTTTTTGCTCGACACCGAACATTTTGCCAAGCATTTTTTGCTCGACTTCGAACATTTTGCCGAGCATTTTTTGCTCGACTCCGAACATTTTTTTGCTCGACACTGAACATTTTGCCAAGCATTTTTTACTCGACTTCGAACATTTTGCCGAGCATTTTTTGCTCGACTTCGAACATTTTTTGCTCGACACCGAACATTTTTTGCTCGACTCCGAACATATTTTGCTCGACTCCGAACATTTTGCCGAGCATTTTTTGCTCGACATCGAACATTTTCCCGAGCATTTTTTGCTCGACTCCGAACATATTTTGCTCGACTCCGAACATTTTGCCGAGCATTTTTTCTCGACACCGAACATTTTGCCGAGCATTTTTTGCTCGACTTCGAACATTTTGCCGAGCATTTTTTGCTCGACTTCGAACATTTTTTGCTCGACTCGAAACATATTTTTTTGCTCGACTCCGAACATATTTTGCTCGACTCCGAACATTTTGCCTAGCATTTTTTGCTCGACTCCGAACATTTTTTTGCTCGACACCGAACATATTGCCGAACATTTTTTGCTCGACACCGAACATTTTGCCGAGCATTTTTTGTTCGACTTCGAACATTTTTTGCTCGACTTCGAACATTTTTTGCTCGACACCGAACATTTTTTGCTCGACTGCGAACATTTTGCCGAGCATTTTTTGCTCGACTCGAAACATATTTTTTTGCTCGACTCCGAACATATTTTGCTCGACTCCGAACATGTTGCCTAGCATTTTTTGCTCGACTCCGAATATTTTGCCGAGCATTTTTTGCTCGACACCGAACATTTTCCCGAACATTTTTTGCTCGACTCCGAACATTTTTTGCTCGACTGCGAACATTTTGCCGAGCATTTTTTGCTCGACTCCGAACATATTTTGCTTGACTCCGAACATTTTGCCGAGCATTTTTTGCTCGACTCCGAACATTTTTTTGCTCGACACCGAACATATTGCCGAACATTTTTTGCTCGACACCGAACATTTTGCCGAGCATTTTTTGCTCGACTTCGAACATTTTTTGCTCGACTTCGAACATTTTTTGCTCGACACCGAACATTTTTTGCTCGACTGCGAACATTTTGCCGAGCATTTTTTGCTCGACTCGAAACATATTTTTTTGCTCGACTCCGAACATATTTTGCTCGACTCCGAACATTTTGCCTAGCATTTTTTGCTCGACTCCGAATATTTTTTTGCTCGACACCGAACATTTTGCCGAAAATTTTTTGCTCGACACCGAACATTTTGCCGAGCATTTTTTGCTCGACTTCGAACATTTTTTGCTCGACTTCGAAAATTTTTTGCTCGACATCGAACATTTTTGCTCGACTGCGAACATTTTGCCGAGCATTTTTTGCTCGACACCGAACATTTTTTGCTCGACTCCGAACATTTTTTGCTCGACTGCGAACATTTTGCCGAGCATTTTTTGCTCGACACCGAACATTTTCCCGAACATTTTTTGCTCGACTCCGAACATTTTTTGCTCGACTGCGAACATTTTGCCGAGCATTTTTTGCTCGACTTCGAACATTTTTTGCTCGACTTCGAACATTTTTTGCTCGACACCGAACATTTTTTGCTCGACTCCGAACATTTTTTGCTCGACTCCGAACATTTTGCCGAGCATTTTTTGCTCAACTCCGAACATTTTCCGAGCATTTTTTGCTCGACTCCGAACATATTTTGCTCGACTCCGAACATTTTGCCGAGCATTTTTTGCTCGACTCCGAACATTTTTTTGCTCGACACCGAACATTTTGTCGTACATTTTTTGCTCGATACCGAACATTTTGCCAAGCATTTTTTGCTCGACTTCGAACATTTTGCCGAGCATTTTTTGCTCGACTCCGAACATTTTTTTGCTCGACACTGAACATTTTGCCAAGCATTTTTTACTCGACTTCGAACATTTTGCCGAGCATTTTTTGCTCGACTTCGAACATTTTTTGCTCGACACCGAACATTTTTTGCTCGACTCCGAACATTTTTTGCTCGACTGCGAACATTTTGCCGAGCATTTTTTGCTCGACATCGAACATTTTCCCGAGCATTTTTTGCTCGACTCCGAACATATTTTGCTCGACTCCGAACATTTTGCCGAGCATTTTTTCTCGACACCGATTATTTTGCCGAGCATTTTTTGCTCGACTTCGAACATTTTGCCGAGCATTTTTTGCTCGACTTCGAACATTTTTTGCTCGACTCGAAACATATTTTTTTGCTCGACTCCGAACATATTTTGCTCGACTCCGAACATTTTGCCTAGCATTTTTTGCTCGACTCCGAATATTTTTTTGCTCGACACCGAACATTTTGCCGAAAATTTTTTGCTCGACACCGAACATTTTGCCGAGCATTTTTTGCTCGACTTCGAACATTTTTTGCTCGACTTCGAAAATTTTTTGCTCGACATCGAACATTTTTGCTCGACTGCGAACATTTTTCCGAGCATTTTTTGCTCGACTTCAAACATTTTGCCGAGCATTTTTTGCTCGACTTCGAACATTTTTTGCTCGACACCGAACATTTTTTGCTCGACTTCGAACATTTTTTGCTTGACACCGAACATTTTTTGCTCGACTCCGAACATTTTTTGCTCGACACCGAACATTTTCCCGAGCATTTTTTGTTCGACTCCGAACATATTTTGCTCGACTCCAAACATTTTGCCGAGCATTTTTGCTCTACACCGAACATTTTGCCGAGCATTTTTTGCTCGACTTCGAACATTTTGCCGAGCATTTTTTGCTCGACTTCGAACATTTTTTGCTCGACTTCGAACATTTTTTGCTCGACACCGAACATATTTTGCTCGACTCCGAACATTTTTTGCTCGACTGCGAACATTTTGTCGAGCATTTTTTGCTTGACTTCGAACATTTTGCCGAGCATTTTTTGCTCGACTTCGAACATTTTGCCGAGCATTTTTTGCTTGACTTCGAACATTTTGCCGAGCATTTTTTGCTCGACTCCGAACATTTTGCCGAGCATTTTTTGCTCGACACCGAACATTTTTTGCTCGACACCGAACATTTTGTGCTCGACTCCGAACATTTTGCCGAGCATTTTTTGATCGACACCGAAGATTTTCCCGAGCATTTATTGCTCGACTCCGAACATATTGCCGAGCATTTTTTGCTCGACACCGAACATTTTTTGCTCGACTCCGAACATTTTTTGCTCGACTGCGAACATTTTGCCGAGCATTTTTTGCTCGACACCGAACATTTTCCCGAACATTTTTTGCTCGACTCCGAACATTTTTTGCTCGACTGCGAACATTTTGCCGAGCATTTTTTGCTCGACTTCGAACATTTTTTGCTCGACTTCGAACATTTTTTGCTCGACATCGAACATTTTTGCTCGACTGCGAACATTTTGCCGAGCATTTTTTGCTCGACTTCAAACATTTTGCCGAGCATTTTTTGCTCGACTTCGAACATTTTTTGCTCGACACCGAACATTTTTTGCTCGACTTCGAACATTTTTTGCTCGACACCGAACATTTTTTGCTCGACACCGAACATTTTCCCGAGCATTTTTTGCTCGACTCCGAACATATTTTGCTCGACTCCAAACATTTTGCCGAGCATTTTTGCTCTACACCGAACATTTTGCCGAGCATTTTTTGCTCGACTTCGAACATTTTGCCGAGCATTTTTTGCTCGACTTCGAACATTTTTTGCTCGACTTCGAACATTTTTTGCTCGACACCGAACATATTTTGCTCGACTCCGAACATTTTGCCGAGCATTTTTTGCTCGACTCCGAACATTTTCCCGAACATATTTTGCTCGACTGCGAACATTTTCCCGAGCATTTTTTGCTCGACTCGAAACATTTTTTGCTCGACTCCGAACATTTTGCCGAGCATTTTTTGCTCGACTTCAAACATATTTTGCTCGATTCCGAACATTTTTTGCTCGACACTGAGCATCACGCCGAGCATTTTTTGCTTGAAACCGAACATTTTGCCGAGCATTTTATCTCGACTGCGAACATTTTGCCAAGCATTTTTTGCTCGACTTAGAACATTTTGCCGAGCATTTTTTGCTCGACTTCGAACATTTTTTGCTCGACACCGAACATTTTTTGCTCGATTCCGAACATTTTTTGCTCGACTGCGAACATTTTGTCGAGCATTTTTTGCTTGACTTCAAACATTTTGCCGAGCATTTTTTGCTCGACTCCGAACATTTTGCCGAGCATTTTTTGCTCGACACCGAACATTTTTTGCTCGACACCGAACATTTTGTGCTCGACTCCGAACATATTGCCGAGCATTTTTCGCTCGACACCGAACATTTTTTGCTCGACTGCGAACATTTCGCCGAGCATTTTTTGCTCGACTTCGAACATTTTGCCAAGCATTTTTTGCTCGACACCGAACATTTTTTGCTCGACTGCGAACATTTTGCCGAGCATTTTTTGCTCGACTCCGAAAATTTTTTGCTCGACTTAGAACATTTTGCCGAGCATTTTTTGCTCGACTTCGAACATTTTTTGCTCGACTTCGAACATTTTTTGCTCGACACCGAACATTTTTTGCTCGACTCCGAACATTTTTTGCTCGACTGCGAACATTTTGCCGAGCATTTTTTGCTTGACTTCGAACATTTTGCCGAGCATTTTTTGCTCGACTTCGAACATTTTGCCGAGCATTTTTTGCTCGACTTCGAACATTTTTTGCTCGACTTCGAACATTTTTTGCTCGACACCGAACATATTTTGCTCGACTCCGAACATTTTGCCGAGCATTTTTTGCTCGACTCCGAACATTTTTTGCTCGACTGCGAACATTTTGTCGAGCATTTTTTGCTTGACTTCGAACATTTTGCCGAGCATTTTTTGCTCGACTTCGAACATTTTTTGCTCGACTTCGAACATTTTTTGCTCGACACCGAACATTTTTTGCTCGACTGCGAACATTTTGCCGAGCATTTTTTGCTCGACTCGAAACATATTTTTTTGCTCGACTCCGAACATATTTTGCTTGACTCCGAACATTTTGCCGAGCATTTTTTGCTCGACTCCGAATATTTTTTTGCTCGACACCGAACATATTGCCGAACATTTTTTGCTCGACACCGAACATTTTGCCGAGCATTTTTTGCTCGACTTCGAACATTTTTTGCTCGACTTCGAACATTTTTTGCTCGACACCGAACATTTTTTGCTCGACTGCGAACATTTTGCCGAGCATTTTTTGCTCGACTCGAAACATATTTTTTTGCTCGACTCCGAACATATTTTGCTCGACACCGAACATTTTGCCTAGCATTTTTTGCTCGACTTCGAACATTTTTTGCTCGACTTCGAAAATTTTTTGCTCGACATCGAACATTTTTGCTCGACTGCGAACATTTTGCCGAGCATTTTTTGCTCGACACCGAACATTTTTTGCTCGACTCCGAACATTTTTTGCTCGACTGCGAACATTTTGCCGAGCATTTTTTGCTCGACACCGAACATTTTCCCGAACATTTTTTGCTCGACTCCGAACATTTTTTGCTCGACTGCGAACATTTTGCCGAGCATTTTTTGCTCGACTTCGAACCTTTTTTGCTCGACTTCGAACATTTTTTGCTCGACTTCGAACATTTTTTGCTCGACACCGAACATTTTTTGCTCGACTCCGAACATTTTTTGCTCGACTCCGAACATTTTGCCGAGCATTTTTTGCTCGACTCCGAACATTTTCCCGAGCATTTTTTGCTCGACTCCGAACATATTTTGCTCGACTCCGTACATTTTGCCGAGCATTTTTTGCTCGACTCCGAACATTTTTTTGCTCGACACCGAACATTTTGTCGTACATTTTTTGCTCGACACCGAACATTTTGCCAAGCATTTTTTGCTCGACTTCGAACATTTTGCCGAGCATTTTTTGCTCGACTCCGAACATTTTTTTGCTCGACACTGAACATTTTGCCAAGCATTTTTTACTCGACTTCGAACATTTTGCCGAGCATTTTTTGCTCGACTTCGAACATTTTTTGCTCGACACCGAACATTTTTTGCTCGACTCCGAACATTTTTTGCTCGACTGCGAACATTTTGCCGAGCATTTTTTGCTCGACATCGAACATTTTCCCGAGCATTTTTTGCTCGACTCCGAACATATTTTGCTCGACTCCGAACATTTTGCCGAGCATTTTTTCTCGACACCGAACATTTTGCCGAGCATTTTTTGCTCGACTTCGAACATTTTGCCGAGCATTTTTTGCTCGACTTCGAACATTTTTTGCTCGACTCGAAACATATTTTTTTGCTCGACTCCGAACATATTTTGCTCGACTCCGAACATTTTGCCTAGCATTTTTTGCTCGACTCCGAACATTTTTTTGCTCGACACCGAACATATTGCCGAACATTTTTTGCTCGACACCGAACATTTTGCCGAGCATTTTTTGTTCGACTTCGAACATTTTTTGCTCGACTTCGAACATTTTTTGCTCGACACCGAACATTTTTTGCTCGACTGCGAACATTTTGCCGAGCATTTTTTGCTCGACTCGAAACATATTTTTTTGCTCGACTCCGAACATATTTTGCTCGACTCCGAACATGTTGCCTAGCATTTTTTGCTCGACTCCGAATATTTTGCCGAGCATTTTTTGCTCGACACCGAACATTTTCCCGAACATTTTTTGCTCGACTCCGAACATTTTTTGCTCGACTGCGAACATTTTGCCGAGCATTTTTTGCTCGACTCCGAACATATTTTGCTTGACTCCGAACATTTTGCCGAGCATTTTTTGCTCGACTCCGAACATTTTTTTGCTCGACACCGAACATAATGCCGAACATTTTTTGCTCGACACCGAACATTTTGCCGAGCATTTTTTGCTCGACTTCGAACATTTTTTGCTCGACTTCGAACATTTTTTGCTCGACACCGAACATTTTTTGCTCGACTGCGAACATTTTGCCGAGCATTTTTTGCTCGACTCGAAACATATTTTTTTGCTCGACTCCGAACATATTTTGCTCGACTCCGAACATTTTGCCTAGCATTTTTTGCTCGACTCCGAATATTTTTTTGCTCGACACCGAACATTTTGCCGAAAATTTTTTGCTCGACACCGAACATTTTGCCGAGCATTTTTTGCTCGACTTCGAACATTTTTTGCTCGACTTCGAAAATTTTTTGCTCGACATCGAACATTTTTGCTCGACTGCGAACATTTTGCCGAGCATTTTTTGCTCGACACCGAACATTTTTTGCTCGACTCCGAACATTTTTTGCTCGACTGCGAACATTTTGCCGAGCATTTTTTGCTCGACACCGAACATTTTCCCGAACATTTTTTGCTCGACTCCGAACATTTTTTGCTCGACTGCGAACATTTTGCCGAGCATTTTTTGCTCGACTTCGAACATTTTTTGCTCGACTTCGAACATTTTTTGCTCGACACCGAACATTTTTTGCTCGACTCCGAACATTTTTTGCTCGACTCCGAACATTTTGCCGAGCATTTTTTGCTCGACTCCGAACATTTTCCCGAGCATTTTTTGCTCGACTCCGAACATATTTTGCTCGACTCCGAACATTTTGCCGAGCATTTTTTGCTCGACTCCGAACATTTTTTTGCTCGACACCGAACATTTTGTCGTACATTTTTTGCTCGATACCGAACATTTTGCCAAGCATTTTTTGCTCGACTTCGAACATTTTGCCGAGCATTTTTTGCTCGACTCCGAACATTTTTTTGCTCGACACTGAACATTTTGCCAAGCATTTTTTACTCGACTTCGAACATTTTGCCGAGCATTTTTTGCTCGACTTCGAACATTTTTTGCTCGACACCGAACATTTTTTGCTCGACTCCGAACATTTTTTGCTCGACTGCGAACATTTTGCCGAGCATTTTTTGCTCGACATCGAACATTTTCCCGAGCATTTTTTGCTCGACTCCGAACATATTTTGCTCGACTCCGAACATTTTGCCGAGCATTTTTTCTCGACACCGATTATTTTGCCGAGCATTTTTTGCTCGACTTCGAACATTTTGCCGAGCATTTTTTGCTCGACTTCGAACATTTTTTGCTCGACTCGAAACATATTTTTTTGCTCGACTCCGAACATATTTTGCTCGACTCCGAACATTTTGCCTAGCATTTTTTGCTCGACTCCGAATATTTTTTTGCTCGACACCGAACATTTTGCCGAAAATTTTTTGCTCGACACCGAACATTTTGCCGAGCATTTTTTGCTCGACTTCGAACATTTTTTGCTCGACTTCGAAAATTTTTTGCTCGACATCGAACATTTTTGCTCGACTGCGAACATTTTTCCGAGCATTTTTTGCTCGACTTCAAACATTTTGCCGAGCATTTTTTGCTCGACTTCGAACATTTTTTGCTCGACACCGAACATTTTTTGCTCGACTTCGAACATTTTTTGCTTGACACCGAACATTTTTTGCTCGACTCCGAACATTTTTTGCTCGACACCGAACATTTTCCCGAGCATTTTTTGTTCGACTCCGAACATATTTTGCTCGACTCCAAACATTTTGCCGAGCATTTTTGCTCTACACCGAACATTTTGCCGAGCATTTTTTGCTCGACTTCGAACATTTTGCCGAGCATTTTTTGCTCGACTTCGAACATTTTTTGCTCGACTTCGAACATTTTTTGCTCGACACCGAACATATTTTGCTCGACTCCGAACATTTTTTGCTCGACTGCGAACATTTTGTCGAGCATTTTTTGCTTGACTTCGAACATTTTGCCGAGCATTTTTTGCTCGACTTCGAACATTTTGCCGAGCATTTTTTGCTTGACTTCGAACATTTTGCCGAGCATTTTTTGCTCGACTCCGAACATTTTGCCGAGCATTTTTTGCTCGACACCGAACATTTTTTGCTCGACACCGAACATTTTGTGCTCGACTCCGAACATTTTGCCGAGCATTTTTTGATCGACACCGAAGATTTTCCCGAGCATTTATTGCTCGACTCCGAACATATTGCCGAGCATTTTTTGCTCGACACCGAACATTTTTTGCTCGACTCCGAACATTTTTTGCTCGACTGCGAACATTTTGCCGAGCATTTTTTGCTCGACACCGAACATTTTCCCGAACATTTTTTGCTCGACTCCGAACATTTTTTGCTCGACTGCGAACATTTTGCCGAGCATTTTTTGCTCGACTTCGAACATTTTTTGCTCGACTTCGAACATTTTTTGCTCGACATCGAACATTTTTGCTCGACTGCGAACATTTTGCCGAGCATTTTTTGCTCGACTTCAAACATTTTGCCGAGCATTTTTTGCTCGACTTCGAACATTTTTTGCTCGACACCGAACATTTTTTGCTCGACTTCGAACATTTTTTGCTCGACACCGAACATTTTTTGCTCGACACCGAACATTTTCCCGAGCATTTTTTGCTCGACTCCGAACATATTTTGCTCGACTCCAAACATTTTGCCGAGCATTTTTGCTCTACACCGAACATTTTGCCGAGCATTTTTTGCTCGACTTCGAACATTTTGCCGAGCATTTTTTGCTCGACTTCGAACATTTTTTGCTCGACTTCGAACATTTTTTGCTCGACACCGAACATATTTTGCTCGACTCCGAACATTTTGCCGAGCATTTTTTGCTCGACTCCGAACATTTTGCCGAGCATTTTTTGCTCGACACCGAACATTTTTTGCTCGACACCGAACATTTTGTGCTCGACTCCGAACATTTTGCCGAGCATTTTTTGATCGACACCGAAGATTTTCCCGAGCATTTTTTGCTCGACTTCAAACATTTTGCCGAGCATTTTTTGCTCGACTTCGAACATTTTTTGCTCGACACCGAACATTTTTTGCTCGACTTCGAACATTTTTTGCTCGACACCGAACATTTTTTGCTCGACACCGAACATTTTCCCGAGCATTTTTTGCTCGACTCCGAACATATTTTGCTCGACTCCAAACATTTTGCCGAGCATTTTTGCTCTACACCGAACATTTTGCCGAGCATTTTTTGCTCGACTTCGAACATTTTGCCGAGCATTTTTTGCTCGACTTCGAACATTTTTTGCTCGACTTCGAACATTTTTTGCTCGACACCGAACATATTTTGCTCGACTCCGAACATTTTGCCGAGCATTTTTTGCTCGACTCCGAACATTTTGCCGAGCATTTTTTGCTCGACACCGAACATTTTTTGCTCGACACCGAACATTTTGTGCTCGACTCCGAACATTTTGCCGAGCATTTTTTGATCGACACCGAAGATTTTCCCGAGCATTTATTGCTCGACTCCGAACATATTGCCGAGCATTTTTTGCTCGACACCGAACATTTTTTGCTCGACTCCGAACATTTTTTGCTCGACTGCGAACATTTTGCCGAGCATTTTTTGCTCGACACCGAACATTTTCCCGAACATTTTTTGCTCGACTCCGAACATTTTTTGCTCGACTGCGAACATTTTGCCGAGCATTTTTTGCTCGACTTCGAACATTTTTTGCTCGACTTCGAACATTTTTTGCTCGACTTCGAACATTTTTTGCTCGACACCGAACATTTTTTGCTCGACTCCGAACATTTTTTGCTCGACTTCGAACATTTTGCCGAGCATTTTTTGCTCGACTTCGAACATTTTGCCGAGCATTTTTTGCTCGACTTCGAACATTTTGCCGAGCATTTTTTGCTCGACTTCGAACATTTTTTGCCCGACTTCGAACATTTTTTGCTCGACTTCGAACATTTTTTGCTCGACACCGAACATATTTTGCTCGACTCCGAACATTTTGCCGAGCATTTTTTGCTCGACTTCGAACATTTTTTGCTCGACTGCGAACATTTTGCCGAGCATTTTTTGCTCGACTTCGAACATTTTGCCGAGCATTTTTTGCTCGACTGCGAACATTTTGCCGAGCATTTTTTGCTAGACTTAGAACATTTTGCCGAGCATTTTTTGCTCGACTTCAAACATTTTTTGCTCGACTTCGAACATTTTTTGCTCGACACCGAACATTTTTTGCTCGACTCCGAACATTTTTTGCTCGACTGCGAACATTTTGCCGAGCATTTTTTGCTTGACTTCGAACATTTTGCCGAGCATTTTTTGCTCGACTTCGAACATTTTTTGCTCGACACCGAACATTTTGCCGAGCATTTTTTGCTCGACACCGAACATTTTCCCGAGCATTTTTTGCTCGACTCCGAACATATTTTGCTCGACTCCGAACATGTTTTGCTCGACTCCGAACATTTTGCCGAGCATTTTTTGCTCGACTCCGAACATTTTCCCGAGCATTTTTAGCTCGACTCCGAACATGTTTTGCTCGACTCCGAACATTTTGCCGAGCATTTTTTGCTCGACTCCGAACATTTTTTTGCTCGACACCGAACATTTTGTCGTACATTTTTTGCTCGACACCGAACATTTTGCCAAGCATTTTTTGCTCGACTTCGAACATTTTGCCGAGCATTTTTTGCTCGACTTCGAACATTTTTTGCTCGACATCGAACATTTTGCCGAGCATTTTTTGCTCGACTTCGAACATTTTTTGCTCGACTCCGAACATTTTTTGCTCGACTGCGAACATTTTGCCGAGCATTTTTTGCTCGACATCGAACATTTTCCCGAGCATTTTTTGCTCGACTCCGAACATATTTTGCTCGACTCCGAACATTTTGCCGAGCATTTTTGCTCGACACCGAACATTTTGCCGAGCATTTTTTGCTCGACTTCGAACATTTTGCCGAGCATTTTTTGCTCGACTTCGAACATTTTTTGCTCGACTTCGAACATTTTTTGCTCGACACCGAACATATTTTGCTCGACTCCGAACATTTTGCCGAGCATTTTTTGCTCGACTCCGAACATTTTTTTGCTCGACACCGAACATTTTGCCGAACATTTTTTGTTCGACACCGAACATTTTTTGCTCGACTGCGAACATTTTGCCGAGCATTTTTTGCTCGACTCCGAACATTTTCCCGAGCATTTTTTGCTCGACTCCGAACATATTTTGCTCGACTCCGAACATATATTGCTCGACTCCGAACATTTTGCCGAGCATTTTTTGCTCGACTCCGTATATTTTTTTGCTCGACACCGAACATTTTGCCGAGCATTTTTTGCTCGACTCCGAACATGTTTTGCTCGACTCCGAACATTTTGCCGAGCATTTTTTGCTCGACTCCGAACATTTTTTTGCTCGACACCGAACATTTTGTCGTACATTTTTTGCTCGACACCGAACATTTTGCCGAGCATTTTTTGCTCGACTCCGTATATTTTTTTGCTCGACACCGAACATTTTGCCGAGCATTTTTTGCTCGACTCCGAACATGTTTTGCTCGACTCCGAACATTTTGCCGAGCATTTTTTGCTCGACTCCGAACATTTTTTTGCTCGACACCGAACATTTTGTCGTACATTTTTTGCTCGACACCGAACATTTTGCCAAGCATTTTTTGCTCGACTTCGAACATTTTTTGCTCGACTCCGAACATTTTTTGCTCGACTGCGAACATTTTTTGCTCGACATCGAACATTTTTTGCTCGACTCCGAACATTTTTTGCTCGACTGCGAACATTTTGCCGAGCATTTTTTGCTCGACATCGAACATTTTCCCGAGCATTTTTTCTCGACACCGAACATTTTGCCGAGCATTTTTTGCTCGACTTCGAAAATTTTGCCGAGCATTTTTTGCTCGACTTCGAACGTTTTTTGCTCGACTTCGAACATTTTTTGCTCGACACCGAACATATTTTGCTCGACTCCGAACATTTTGCCGAGCATTTTTTGCTCGACTCCGAACATTTTTTTGCTCGACACCGAACATTTTGCCGAACATTTTTTGTTCGACACCGAACATTTTTTGCTCGACTGCGAACATTTTGCCGAGCATTTTTTGCTCGACTCCGAACATTTTGCCGAGCATTTTTTGCTTGACTTCGAACATTTTGCCGAGCATTTTTTGCTCGACTTCGAACATTTTTTGCTCGACACCGAACATTTTTTGCTCGACTCCGAACATTTTTTGCTCGACTGCGAACATTTTGCCGAGCATTTTTTGCTCGACACCGAACATTTTCCCGAGCATTTTTTGCTCGACTTCGAACATTTTGCCGAGCATTTTTTACTCGACTTCGAACATTTTTTGCTCGACACCGAACATTTTTTGCTCGACTCCGAACATTTTTTGCTCGACTGCGAACATTTTGCCGAGCATTTTTTTCTCGACACCGAACATTTTCCCGAACATATTTTGCTCGACTCCGAACATTTTGCCGAGCATTTTTGCTCGACACCGAACATTTTGCCGAGCATTTTTTGCTCGACTTCGAACATTTTGCCGAGCATTTTTTGCTCGACTTCGAACATTTTGCCGAGCATTTTTGCTCGACACCGAACATTTTGCCGAGCATTTTTTGCTCGACTTCGAACATTTTGCCGAGCATTTTTTGCTCGACTTCGAACATTTTTTGCTCGACTTCGAACATTTTTTGCTCGACACCGAACATATTTTGCTCGACTCCGAACATTTTGCCGAGCATTTTTTGCTCGACTCCGAACATTTTTTTGCTCGACACCGAACATTTTGCCGAACATTTTTTGTTCGACACCGAACATTTTTTGCTCGACTGCGAACATTTTGCCGAGCATTTTTTGCTCGACTCCGAACATTTTCCCGAGCATTTTTTGCTCGACTCCGAACATATATTGCTCGACTCCGAACATTTTGCCGAGCATTTTTTGCTCGACTCCGTATATTTTTTTGCTCGACACCGAACATTTTGCCGAGCATTTTTTGCTCGACTCCGAACATGTTTTGCTCGACTCCGAACATTTTGCCGAGCATTTTTTGCTCGACTCCGAACATTTTTTTGCTCGACACCGAACATTTTGTCGTACATTTTTTGCTCGACACCGAACATTTTGCCGAGCATTTTTTGCTCGACTCCGTATATTTTTTTGCTCGACACCGAACATTTTGCCGAGCATTTTTTGCTCGACTCCGAACATGTTTTGCTCGACTCCGAACATTTTGCCGAGCATTTTTTGCTCGACTCCGAACATTTTTTTGCTCGACACCGAACATTTTGTCGTACATTTTTTGCTCGACACCGAACATTTTGCCAAGCATTTTTTGCTCGACTTCGAACATTTTTTGCTCGACTCCGAACATTTTTTGCTCGACTGCGAACATTTTTTGCTCGACATCGAACATTTTTTGCTCGACTCCGAACATTTTTTGCTCGACTGCGAACATTTTGCCGAGCATTTTTTGCTCGACATCGAACATTTTCCCGAGCATTTTTTCTCGACACCGAACATTTTGCCGAGCATTTTTTGCTCGACTTCGAAAATTTTGCCGAGCATTTTTTGCTCGACTTCGAACGTTTTTTGCTCGACTTCGAACATTTTTTGCTCGACACCGAACATATTTTGCTCGACTCCGAACATTTTGCCGAGCATTTTTTGCTCGACTCCGAACATTTTTTTGCTCGACACCGAACATTTTGCCGAACATTTTTTGTTCGACACCGAACATTTTTTGCTCGACTGCGAACATTTTGCCGAGCATTTTTTGCTCGACTCCGAACATTTTGCCGAGCATTTTTTGCTTGACTTCGAACATTTTGCCGAGCATTTTTTGCTCGACTTCGAACATTTTTTGCTCGACACCGAACATTTTTTGCTCGACTCCGAACATTTTTTGCTCGACTGCGAACATTTTGCCGAGCATTTTTTGCTCGACACCGAACATTTTCCCGAGCATTTTTTGCTCGACTTCGAACATTTTGCCGAGCATTTTTTACTCGACTTCGAACATTTTTTGCTCGACACCGAACATTTTTTGCTCGACTCCGAACATTTTTTGCTCGACTGCGAACATTTTGCCGAGCATTTTTTGCTCGACACCGAACATTTTCCCGAGCATTTTTTGCTCGACTCCGAACATATTTTGCTCGACTCCGAACATTTTGCCGAGCATTTTTGCTCGACACCGAACATTTTGCCGAGCATTTTTTGCTCGACTTCGAACATTTTGCCGAGCATTTTTTGCTCGACTTCGAACATTTTTTGCCCGACTTCGAACATTTTTTGCTCGACTTCGAACATTTTTTGCTCGACACCGAACATATTTTGCTCGACTCCGAACATTTTGCCGAGCATTTTTTGCTCGACTCCGAACATTTTTTGCTCGACTGCGAACATTTTGCCGAGCATTTTTTGCTCGACTTCGAACATTTTGCCGAGCATTTTTTGCTCGACTGCGAACATTTTGCCGAGCATTTTTTGCTCGACTCCGAACATTTTGCCGAGCATTTTATCTCGACTGCGAACATTTTGCCGAGCATTTTTTGCTAGACTTAGAACATTTTGCCGAGCATTTTTTGCTCGACTTCGAACATTTTTTGCTCGACTTCGAACATTTTTTGCTCGACACCGAACATTTTTTGCTCGACTCCAAACATTTTTTGCTCGACTGCGAACATTTTGCAGAGCATTTTTTGCTTGACTTCGAACATTTTGCCGAGCATTTTTTGCTCGACACCGAACATTTTGCCGAGCATTTTTTGCTCGACTCCGAACATATTTTGCTCGACTACGAACATTTTCCCGAGCATTTTTTGCTCGACTTCGAACATTTTCCCGAGCATTTTTTGCTCGACTTCGAACATTTTGCCGAGCATTTTTTGCTCGACTTCGAACATTTTGCCGAGCATTTTTTGCTCGACTTCGAACATTTTTTGCTCGACTTCGAACATTTTTTGCTCGACTCCGAACATTTTGCCGAGCATTTTTTGCTCAACTCCGAACATTTTTTTGCTCGACACCGAACATTTTGCCGAACATTTTTTGCTCGACACCGAACATTTTGCCGAGCATTTTTTGCTCGACTGCAAACATTTTGCCGAGCATTTTTTGCTCGACACCTAACATTTTGCCGAGCATTTTTTGCTCGACTCCGAACATATTTTGCTCGACTCCGAACATTTTCCCGAGCATTTTTTGCTCGACTTCGAACATTTTGCCGAGCATTTTTTGCTCGACTTCGAACATTTTGCCGAGCATTTTTTGCTCGACTTCGAACATTTTTTGCTCGACTTCGAACATTTTTTGCTCGACACCGAACATTTTTTGCTCGACACCGAACATTTTTTGCTCGACTCCGAACATTTTGCCGAGCATTTTTTGCTCGACACCGAAGATTTTCCCGAGCATTTTTTGCTCGACTCCGAACATTTTGCCGAGCATTTTTTGCTCGACTCCGAACATTTTTTTGCTCGACACCGAACATTTTGCCGAATTTTAAGAAATTGTACACGTGTTGGTACTTGGTAGTTGTATATATTCATTATTCATGTCCGAGAAGTCAAATCTGTATTGAAGATGGAAATATACGTTTGGATACTGTACACTGGTGATTTCATTACACCCTTTAAAATAAATTAAATTAAATAACTCTTTGCCGTTATGCCTTGGGATCCAAAAAAGTGTAAAAATAGACTTAACTTCACATTTATTTATATAATCCACAGCCTGAACAAGTTATACGTAATAGAAAAACCGCATTTTTCTCAACATATCCTCTTAAGTTAGAGTATTAGTACGCCCTTAGCTCAGCTTAGCTTAAGCCGTCCTTAACGAAATTGATATCTTTTATTTTGTCAGATTATTTATAAATTATAGAGGTTTTAAAAAATAAATAATTATGTGCTCAGATTAAATAACAATATATGTGTATGATATTTTGTGACTAAACTACGAGGGTGAATCAAAAAATTCTTGGAATCAATATTAAAAAATGCAAAGATTTAAATAATAATATTTTATTTTTCTACATAATCTCCCTCCAATGCAATGCATTTAGAATAACGCGTTTCTAACTTCCTTATTCCTTGTGAAAAAAAATTATTTTCTTGACTCTCGAAAAAGTCCTCTACGGTAACCGCGTCATTATCGTGAAATTTTGTTCCACGAATTTCCTCTTTTAATTTTGGAAATAAGTGAAAATCACTTGGGGCCACGTCCGGAGAATATGGTGGGTGGTCAAGGAGATTGAAGCCAGCACAGCGGATTGCGTTGAGCGCAACTTCCGATCGATGAGCAGGAGCGTTATCTTGAAGGAACAACACGCCCAACGACAGTTTTCCACGACGTTTTTCTTTAATCGCTTCACGCACTTTCGGGATTAAATTTGCATAATAGGGTCCAGTAATCGTCTGGCCTTTTGGCATGTAATCAATAAAAAGGATTCCTTCACTATCCCAGAACACAGAGGCCATAACTTTGCCAGCGGTAGGAGCAACTCGAAATTTCTTGATGGATGGAGTGGATGGTCGTTTCCAAGACATGCTTTGTCTTTTAGTTTCAGGATCAAAATGGTGGACCCACGTTTCATCCATGGTGACAATACGACGGCAAAAATTATCCGAATCACGCTGGAACATTTCGAGATTACGCTTGGAAATTTCCAAACGTCGCTTTTTGTTTTCGTCGGTTAACATTCGTGGCACCCATCTTGCAGACACTTTTTAGAACCCCAGTGAATCAATTAAAATGGATTGAACGCTACCAAAAGATATCTTTAGGATCTCAGCTATATGTTTTATAGTCATTCTTCTGTCTTCCAAAACCAGATTCTCAACCTTTTTGACATTTTCTTCTGTAACGGAGGTTGAAGGCCGCCCAGAACGCGGGTCATCTTTACGGCTTGATCTACCTCTTTTAAATTCAGCCACCCAGTACGCAACCGTAGAATAGGGTACAGCATCACCCCCTAATGTCTGCTGAATGTCCAAAAAAATTTCCTTCGTAGACATTTTTTTCAAACTGAGATATTTTATCACCGCACGTAACTCACTTTTATCCATAATTTTGACTTTTTAGCAACTCGTTGCACAAAAAAATTTATTACATGCGAACGAACTGACAAAAACAAGTGACAGTCTGCATAAATATAGTGTGATAGACACTCTTTAATTTGAATATCGAACTTGATCCAAAAAGGTTTCATATATATGCACTTCTAAGAACTTTTTGATTCACCCTGGTATTTACTAAACCATAAATGCTGTTAAATTACGAAAAAAACATATAAAAATACGATAGTAATTAAATAAATTATAAAAAAGGAAACAGGAGGCACAATGCCTAATAACGAGCAGAAAAACGGCCTAGATAATTAATTAATATAAGGCTATTTGCCTAAAAAATTAACGATATAAGCTCAAAATATTCTCCCAATCGCCTGATTTTCGTGTTTTTTAATAACAACCTGTATATTATGCTAGGATGTTCTCATATCGCAGGCCACATATCAAGCTTGTAAATTATTAGCCCGTTCTACTGCCTACCCTCTTAATAGGGTCGTACAGGAAATAGTATTACTTCAGCTCATTTTCATCAACGTAGTTAAAGTGAGTAAAGACTCTTCACACGAGTAGTCGTTGATCTTTTAAATGTCGAATATATCACAGAAAGTTATAGTACTGTTTTTCTGCTGGATATCGATAGAACATAATATATTTATATAGATTATAAACATATCTTTGTATATAATTCTTATATACGTATGTCAATGAACTCCTTTTAAATCACTGGACCGCTTTGATAATATATTTTATATATAATTATTCTGTACGTGTGTCTTTGGAATCCTTATAAACCACTGGACTGCTTTTAATGACATTTTTGTGCGTTTGATCGTAGGTAGTGCTGCTATATGGTTCCAGTTATATATTATTTATTTTTGAATCCAACATTCGAGCTGGACAACGTCTATCAGATTCGCTAGTAATAGATACAAAGCTAGAACAATTTTCTTTCAAATTTACTTATACAGATAAAATATATAGATTAGTATAAACAAACACAGCTTTTAAATATGATGAATATTTATTAATTAAATATAGGCACTACTAATACATGATAATAATATAACCTTGACCGCTTTTAGTACCCAAAAATAAGTTATTTTCGTACTTCACAGTTCACACTAAATATAATGTTTTGCATTGCGTAAAGATTTAATTATAATATAACTAGCTGACCCGGCAATCGTTGTTTTGCCATGTAAATAATTTCTAAAAAGCAGGGGTTGGTGATAAAAAAGTAAAAATTTAGGGTTGTATGTATTTTTTAATGCCACATTATAAAAAAATAAAAACAAAAAATTTCGTCCAAAAAAAAAAAAAAAAAAATTAGGGGTGGATTACCCTTAACATTTAGGGGGATGAAAAATAGATGTTAGCCGATTCTCAGACCTACCCAATATGCTTACCAAATTTCAGAGGAATCGGTCAAGCCGTTTCGGAGGAGTATGCAGACTAACATTGTGACACGAGAATTTTATATATAAGAAGAAGATATTTTATGTTCAAAAAACTAAGCTTTCATAATACAAATTTGATTCTTATGAAACTAAGAATTATTTCGATAATTCGATGAAGTAAAATGTCACGAAGAAAGATAATTATGTTAAGTAGGTACTACAGCGACATAAAAATAATTCGTCCAGTAGGAAATGCTAATACTTCAGAGGATAAAAAGTATAAGTTTAAAAAAGCAATTTCCGGCAGAAATTCAGAATTTATAGGAAAATTCATCGAATGCTTGAGTAATGGAAAACTCTACTGGTGTTAGAAACCCTTACTTTGGTTTTGTTTCATCAACGTCAACAAACTGTAAACGACGGTTCTCTTCGTAAATTATAAAAGGATCCTAATTTGTTCGTAAACTAATCTTAATTTTGTACGCGGAAGGAAACAGCAGTAATTAATAATGTCAATCTTTATGGAAGCAGCGGTTTGAGGTTATACAATTACCAAATACTGATTTTTTTTTGTATCACATAGATTTATTTATTTATTCAATTAAAACGGATATGAAAATAATACATTAATTAAAAAAAAACACAATATTTACTTTTTTTTAATTCACTATTTTGTCCGTGCGGTTGGTGCTTCTGGGGAGGCCAGCTCTGATTGGACAAAGCTTGTACATATATATCTATAGAAGACTTATACATACATACATTGATAAGTAATACAGTGTTACTGTTAACCTACATGGTTGCCATTTTAAGAAAATTGTGTTTGAATTTTTATCGTTATTTTTTATTCAGTGTATATCGATTTTCTTGATAGCGATCAAAGTTATAGAATTCAGTGCATTATTGTTAAATATTCTGTGTGCCCATAATTTTTTTTCAATAGTTTTGCTATTAAACAGATTTAAATGTTATATAAATCTTTTGAAATATTTACTTTGGCTTATAAAGAATCGATTGGTATCAAAATTTTCATTTTTAGTATTTTGTGGATTGACACTGTATTGCTTATCAACATCCATATTAAGGTGTCTGTCTAATGTGCCAAATAATTTTATTAATATTTAATAATTGAGATTTTATTTTACCAAGCCCCAGAAAGTCCATCAAATACTAATGCAGTGCATTATATAAATACTTAGGTCAAATCGCCTCCGTGACACAGTGGTAAATTTGTTGCGCATACCACTGGAGGTACCAGGTTCAAATTCCGGAGAAACATTTAAAAAGAAATAGTTCTCTCGGACAGGGCACAAACTGACAGACAGACTCACTTGACTGTAAAGATAAACGTATGGACACAGAAACTAGAGTGGTGGGTTATTTACTTTTTAAATAGATCCATAATATTTAACTTTAAAATGTGCTAATCGTAGGTAGGTATTCGCAGTCGGAATGGGATAGGTACCTATATATTAATTGGATAAGTGTTGGTTCACTCACTTGGAATACAAATAGTCATGAACGTAACTTATGTATGGGCGAGGTGAAATGTAGTCTAGGAGATTATTTTTTCATTGTAGAAAGGGTGAAATGATTATGGGAGTAATAATGAACAACATTCTTCTAGCATTTTTTTCTTTTTCTATGTCAAGGGAAGCTCGTATGCTGGCTAGGATTGCGGATGTAGGTTTAAGAAAATGTTGATTTATGTATACTTTACTAAAAAAAAAAAACAATATTCTTCCAAACAAAAATAATTGACGACTAAAAATTAGTATGAAAGCAGACGCCCTCTACACAATATGGGGCGTGATATGATCGTATCAGGAGACCTATTACCAAAACAAAATGCGAAGTTTCGACTGACGGATCGTACATTTTCCTATTATACTTATATATAATAGATATTATTATTATTATTACCTTACCCTACGTGCAACTAAGTCTGGTCCGGACCACAAGAACAAATAAAAAAAACGAATCAGATCATAAAACATATTATTCACTGACTCTTAGACTTGGTAAGGCTACGGTTGACTCGTCACGATTGTAAAAGCGCAAAGGTGTGTTCATTTTCGCGAAACCATTAGATAATTGAACCATGAACCAGTCATGATAGAACCCGATTCCAATTGTCGACTTTTTTTATTTGCTCGCAAATCGAGGGAATAATTCGTTTATAGGTCTTGTGAATCGTATTTTTTATATAAGAAAGAAATAATATCAATCACCTTCCTCTCCTTTTTTTTTATAGTATAGGGGGCAAACGGGCAAGCGGCTCTCGTAATGGTAAGTGATCACCGCCGCCCATAGACATCCGCAACACCAGAGGGCTTGCAGGTGCGTTGCCGGCCTTTAAGAAAGATGTAGGCTCGCTTCTTGAAGGTTTCCAAGTCGTATCGGTTCGGAAAAACCGCCGGCGAAAGCTGATTCTACAGAGTGTTGGGCGAGGCAAGAAGTGTCTCATACCATCTCGATGTCTGAAAGTCCACAACTGCGCAATTCTTGAGACACTTCTTGCGTCGCACAACCACTCTGTGGAATCAGCTTTCGCCGGCGGTTTTTCCGAACTGGTACTTGGGAACCTTCAAGAAACGAGCCTACATTTCTTTAAAGGCCGGTAACGCATATGCAAACCCTCTGGTGTTGCGAATGTCTATGGGTGGCGGTGATGACTTACCATCACGTGAGTTGACAAGGTAGAGGCAAGTAAGTAATCAATCTTCTATGCCTTGCCCAATCAAAACAATTATTTTTTCAATTTGGTACCCCGGGACTCGAAAGGGCGGCTATATAAAAACGGTTATTAAATGACGTCATCAAAAATCATAAATGACTTGCAGAATCGTGAAATAAACCTAGCTATATAATGTTCAGATAAAGTTCAGTGAAGTGGAACGTCGATTCACTCAGTACGTACTACGAGACGACGTAATTAGTTGCCTCTATTTACTGCATAAAGTCTTGTATCTAGTAAGATTTGCAAATACCTTTGTCACCACTATACCTCGAATGAACTATGATTAAAAAAAGTTAGTTATCTAATTTAATTTAATTATTACTATCTAATGAGTTGGTATTAATTAAATTAAATTAGATTTGCGGTCCGATGCCGTCATACGACGGTTTCGGACCGCAAAGTTGGTGTCTAGGTTTTTGGATCTGACTTACCTTGCGTTTCGATGAGTCGCGAGTTCAAACCCCGCCTGTTTATATATTTTTGAACATGTTATTGCTACGTCTGATAGTAAAAAAGAAGTCTGAAGTAGAAAAGGTCCAACAGATAATAATCGAAGTTTGCGTGGACGAAGTTGTTGGTAGAAGCTAGTTCATGATAAAAATCCTTACACTGGATGAACAAATAACAGTTATTTTATTAGCAAATATTAATTTGAGGATTAAACTTACCGTAAGGTATTCACCTTACTTTAGATTATATATTTTGATCGCATTATGCATAAAATATTAAATATTGCTAACCGACTCGCTAGAAAACATGATTTTAATTAATCACACGGCACTCCCTTGGCGTTCTGCACTCCCCGAATGAAAAGTAGGTCGTATATTTTGAATTAAAATATCCGGCGCTAATAAATTACATTCACATACATATTATAGTAGTGTATGACTGTGGTTTCATTTGCGTGGTAAAGAGGATCCTAAGGATAGAGAGTGGTACCATTCCCCCTTCACATAATTTTCCCTCTCCCAAACTAGACAGTAAATAAATATTGTATTCAAGAAAATTTTACAAGTATTTTTTTAACGTTTAATATTGTTATATTTTTTTTTTTAGCTACTGGTTCAGAATGCAGCTTATATCAAGAAAGGCCGGCGAAAACTCGAAATTTCCTCTTTTCAAAATCAATTTTTTTATAAATATGTTACAAAATGTACATAGAAAACTATTGTAATTGTATCTTACTACATAAGTGTAATAAAAATGAAAGTGTCCCACTAAACTACCTACATAAAAGGCCGGCAACGCATCTGTAAATTCTCTGGTGTTCAGAATTTTTCAGCTAGTTCATAGTTTCATCTTTGGTGCTTTTTCGTTTACAGTTGTTGTTATTTATTTCTTTACATACTCTTATTTTTTTAATTGTAAGTATCATTATATGAAAAATAATTCTGTTAGAATTTAGAAGGTCTTAAGAATCTTAAGTACCTCCTAACTAGTTAATTTAGTATTAAGTTGAGATTAAATTCATCAACATCTTCAGCTATTATAGGTAACCAATCAAATGTAATCGAAATTCTCCTCCCAGCCGTGAATACGAATTAATTATATTACGGCTTTGTTTTCGATTTAATTAAGGAAGCGTGTCACGGCTCTTAACGTATACAATATTATAATAATATAATTTCACGTTCAATAGTTATAGGAGCAAAGATAAGTAGAGTAGTTGGGTAGGTAAAGACATCTAGAAGGGTGTCTAATTATAGGTATTTTGACAGGCTCGTTAGCGCGTTCGGTAGAACACCTGCCGTACGCATCGATGGGACGACATGTTTATAATTCTCTGTAAGCGTGTCTTCCCCACGTCTGGTTACTTCGGGCATTGAACGGGTGGGAAGAATATCGAAATTTCGACCGGGTAACGAACCACCGTTCATAGATGGAAAAACCATGAAGTGAATATTGCGCATTTCCGATTCAGTCTATGGATTTCCGAATGCTCGAAATAAAAATTAGGTCGATAGCGCATCATTGAATGATGGTCTGTGTCTGAGGTATCACCAACCACCAAGTGAACCTTATATATGTGGACATGTTTATAATTTTATGTAAATATATTTTTCTTTGTGTCTGGCTATAATGGGTACTGTAGATTTTCCACCGGGTCCATTAGGACATCGTTAATACATACAAGAGCTGTCCGAAAACAGCGACAACACTACATTGACTGATATTATGTATATTTACCTCATCCCATACATCTAACATAAAAAGTCGTTCTCAACAAATGAAAGAAATTGTCAACTTTCAACAATATGTAATCCTTTGTGCTTACTCATAGTAGGAGAGCCCGTGGGAGATCGTCCTTCACCGATCTGATAACCAGATGAGACATATTTTTTATTAAATATTTTTTATAAACAAATATGCCTATAATTGCTTGCCTATCGAAAAGTGGTCATGGCTATTTTTAATTAAATTAACTTTTATTGATTTTTTTTTCATCACCTTCATACTTTTGATAACCAAATGAAATTTATTTGACTGATAGTTTTTGATACACAGAATATGCCTAGGTATGCTTGCCTACTCATTTCAGTGTATAACTACCTGGCAAGCAGGTGTAAACAGGTAAGTCAAAATAATTAAAAAAAAAATTAAATAAATAAATAAATAAAATTAAAAATTAAAAAAAATAAAAATAAAAATTCAAATAAAAAATTAAATTAAATTAAAAAAAAAATTAATTATTTTTTTTTTATTTTTTTTTATTAAAAATAGCCAGTACCACTTTTCGATAGGCAAGCAATTATAGGCATATTTGTTTATAAAAAATATTTAATAAAAAATACGTCTCATCTGGTTATCAGATCGGTGAAGGACGATCTCCCACGGGCTCTTAGACCATCACTGGACAACGATTTTAGTTTACTGACTAAAATTTAATGGCCACACCCATATTTTTGCTTGTTAAAGCTCTAAGATATATAACTCTTAGTGCTTAAACACACAAACACCCAGCTTCCCTAAATATTACAACCGCAGCGTAAGGAATTGTGCCTTGAAGCACAAGCCTCATATATTATACTTACTGTGTTTAGGTTTCAACGACGTTTTAAACGTTTACAAATGGATTGAGATAGAACCATTGGCACGTCGGAGTAGTAAAACCATAATGCAATGAGTCACGACTAACATACCACAACAATCATAATGTTAAGAAATCGCTGCCTAGCGATAAGGCCACCAATATGTACTTCTCCAGATTAGTTATGTTTGTTATATTGTTTATTTTTTTTTTTGGTACAATAAAGAATATTGAATTAAATTGAATGTTTTTATGAAATCTCTTTCCCATTGGGGTAGGCAGAGATCACGGAATTTCATATGCTCCGATCCTTGCATACCACTTTCGCTTCTTCCTCTTTGTTTCCTATGATATACTACCTTAGTTAATAAAAGATACTTTTAGAATTGTGCTCGGTACAATTATTTATATTTTCGCTGGTTTATAATAGAAGTTTCAATTAAGTTCTACTAAGAAACATTAAAATAAACTCACTCTAGATAAAGCAAATATATTACGCAAAAGTGCAAATTTCGTACTCTATACATTTCCATTGCAAGTTTTAGTTTGTGAAACGAGGCTGAACAAAAACTTGAACACAATGTGTTCTCTTCAACAAGTACTAATGTTTCTGTTGTATTGTAGTGGGAGAGAAACTTACACTTTAAGAAACTAATCCTATGCCTAATCTATATCAAAAGATGATGATACCTTCCCAGTTGATGATAATATATTAACAAAATTATATTTAATTAACTGTACTTAATTTACCAAAATATGTTATAAATGTGTGTCTGCCACAAGTGTCGCTAGGTAGCGACAGAATATCAGCGCTGTGTTGTATCATCGGCAGCACAGCATATGCTGAGTCGCCGCCTGTTCAAGATGCACACAATTAGTTATTAAGTTAGGTTATTAGATATAAGTCATAATATGTGGAGTTGAATAAAGATATTTGTTTGTTTGTTTCTTTGAAAATAATGAACATAAAACAATATATATACTTACAATACTTGTGTTCTGATCCAAAGGGCACTTATCAAAACTATTCACAGCAACATGTCACTTATGAAAATAATTCAAAGTACCCAACGGTATTCTCGGCAAGCTAGTTTTACCGAAAACTATTGAAAAAATGCCAACTTTTCAGGCACAGTTTTATAATAAATTACCTTCCGATATTAAAAATATAACCTTATTTTACGTATTCAAGTCCCAAGACATATTGACTGTTAATGCTTAAAGGGTAATTTTGGGTGTTGTGGCATAGCTATGACGATTAAACATAAGTATTTAGTATGTCTGACTTGGATTTTAGAAAAAAAGGACACTGTTAGCCAATATTTCCATTATATAGAAAATTATAGCACGTATCAACTCCGTAGAAATAGATGGCGTTAATAAATCAACTTTATGTAAATTAAAATGATGTTTAAATAAAATACTGTATACCGGATTAAACGCGATTTATTATTTATATTGTTTTAATTATTGTTTTTTTTTTATTTGTTTTGTTTTAATCCGGTATACAGTATTTTATTTAAATGTGTGATACTCGCGTTAATAAAAGACAATATTAAAATGATGTTACTTTTCGGTCTGTCCATGACCACGTTTGCTAAAAAGCATTCGAAACGTCGGCATAAATAATAAATCGCGTTTTATTCGATAAGTTTATTTAAACATTAGTTATCTTTAAATCTCATGTAAGTGAGATTTTAATCTTTGAGGATAAATCCTAACCTATATTGTATTAAATCGTAGTAAAAGCATTAACTAGTTGTTGAACTTATTCATAATCCGCTAAAGCTCGCTTCGCGAAATCCCGCGCAAAAACTTCCGCCAGACGACAGAGACAAATCGTTTTCTATATTTTGTACACGTTCACAGTGCTCCTAATTTCTACATGGCTTTGCTGGAGATTTGTCAATTGCTTCAATCTTTCTTTAGTCTTATCTTTAAGAACTTTCTTGTACTGATTTCATTGGCTCGGATTTGCTCTTCACAGTGAAGAATTTACGATCAAACATCTTAACGATAATATTTATAATCTATACTTATATGTATTATAAAGAAGAAAGATTTGTATGTTTGTTTGTTAACATTTAACTGAAAATATACTCGACCGATTTAAGAATTCGTTCACCATTATAAAGCTACATTTTCACATAGTAATATAGACTATATTTATTTCCAGAAATAATTAGAGGTCCCAATTAAAACTTGAATTATGAAACCCAAGGTGTAAAACTGTACTACCTTAGTAATCTCATATCTACTGAACCGATTTTAAAAATTATTTGACCAATAGAAGGCTACAATATCAGTGAGTAACATATTACGCTATATTTTTCTTGTGTACAGAACATATACATTGCACCCGTGCGAAGTCGGGGCGTACGCGCGTACAGTTATTTATATTTACTCGATCTTCAACTGATGCTGATGAGATTGGTTTTCGTGTAAAGTAACTTTGATCACGATGCACGAGAATTACCTATAATTGGATAATTAGACAGTAATATAAAAAACGGTATTCGCTGAGAAAAGTCAATTTTTCAAATCCCTTCAATCGATTTCTAGGCTGGCTTATCGTCCCAATATTTGAGGTAAATATATTTTCCTAGAACCAAAGTATTAGACTGGTAACCCGACTGGGCTAATAACACTCCAAGATTCCAATTATTACTTTCTTACTATAATGTTATCATTATGACGTACAAAATTTTCATTTTTGATAAACGGAAATAGGCACCTATATCTATATATATATAAGCAACTTTTTTTTTCTTTGTTATCGATAAACTTGAAAACTACTGGACCGATCGGCATGATACCATGACCATTCGACGTGGAATTAATTGTAGAAGGTTTTAGGCTATTCATTTTTTCCATCAACCCTTTACCATTTTTATCCTTTACAATTCGCCCAGCAAAGCGGGCGGGCGGGGACGGCTAGTAGTATATACGTAGACGCAAAAGGCATATAATTTAACTAGTTTAATGTATCTTATTCATTGCAATGGTATTTCAATATATCATTATCAGTATTTGATGATAAAATCAGTCCAAATTAAAACTTTTTTTTTATGTTAGACGAAAATGAGGTACTTTTTACTTCGGGCATTCAGAAATCCATAGACTGAAACCGAAACGCGCAATGTGCACTTCACGGGTTTTCCATCTATGAAAGGTGGTTCGTTATCCGGTCGGAATTAAGATATCCCTCCCATCAATGCCCGAAGTTACCAGACGTGGGGAAAACATGCTTACAGAAAATTATAAGCATGTCGTCCCGGTGGGATTCGAACCCACGACCCATCAATGCGCACGGCAGGTGCTCTACCGAACGTGCCAACGAGCCCGTCAACATTATCAATTTGTGTAGATTATGACTGAAATACCCTGAGATCTTCGTTTTAATACTATGTCAATGCCTGAGATTTATGATCTTTGAAATGTATTCGTGAACCAAATAGCTGTTTTCGCAAAACCAAAAGCCTACAGGTATTCCGTATTTGTAATCAAGCACATTAGATCATTCTCGTGTGCCCTGCCCGAAAATAAAAAATAATATTTTTATAAATTGTCTGTAATTTCCTCGGATTCGAACCCAGTCAGGGCCGGATTTAGGGGGGGACATCCGGGGCTACTGCCCCGGGCCTCCACAAAAGAGGGGCCTCCGCAATAGACAATTCGAAAAATATCATTCAAATTCGGACGAATAGACACTAGTAGGTAAACTACTTTTCTTTTGATATCTTTTTTCGCTTTTTTACCTTTATGTGTACTTTGTACAAACGTATTGTTAACATGAAAGAAATTTGGGGCCAGGGGGCCTCCACTCTTTTGTTGCCCGAGGCCTCCACACCTCTAAATTCGGCCCTGAACCCGGTGCTAAAGTTAATGCACATACCACTAAGCCAGGGCAGCACTCAAGCTTATATACGCATGCAATTCAGTTTAATTGAATGTTTAATTAATTCAACCTCATATGAAGCTCACAGATCAGTATCTCAAAGCACTTTACTTAACCCGTGATCAAAAATAGGTCAGTAAAAAGTCGGTACGCATTGTCTTGTAATAGATTAAGAATTTATATGAAAAAACTTTCAACGGCTTAAAAAGTGATTTACGTACACGATATTTGGTGGGCTCGTTGGCGCCTTCAATAGCCATATTAGACACCGGGCTAAATATTAGAGGTGTAAAAGTAACGAAAAAAAAACGTACCCGTATGTATTCGTTACTATACATTCAGTACTCGTTACTATCGTATCGTTACTCGTTACTCCTAATACCTCATAACATGCTATGTTATGCTAGAGTAACAAATTTACAGAACTAGTTTAAGTTGCGCGCAGGCGTGCGATTTAATTAATTGTTTGAAAATTAAGTTACAGTGAAATAATTTTAGAATTTTATGAGAGACTAAAACTTTCACTTTCGTTTATTTCATACGTATACATAAAATCTATGAAATTTTAGTGGCAAAATTTTATGAAAACACTTTTTCACCAGTATATACTTTTTTTTGTTGCATACTCTGTTAAAGAAAACTTTGTTTTGAATATTTGAAGTTACATTGCGTCATTGAAACAGCGTATGTAACCATGATACGAAACATGCGAGTAACGAAAAGTATTCGTGAGTAACGTTTCGTTACTCGGTACTAGATGGCGTACCCGTTACTCAGTAACGAATACATACGGTTTGCTACAGCTCTACTAAATATGGGTATTGTATATGGGTTTAAACAAACTAAAATTTACGTAGTAAATATACCTACATAATATAACGTAGTTTATTGTATCTTAACGGCTTAAACTTAAATTTCGTTGAAACGTTGTAGAACAACGCAGCTTTCGACTTCATTAACAAATGTTGAAGAACTGAAATCTAAATTGTATGAAAATTATTTTTAATTGAATATCGAATTTCCGGCCAGGGTTCTTCCGATTTCCGAAGCACTATTCATTGATAGGTAAGTCGTGGAGAGCAGATTGCATGTTTCGGTTGTCACCAGCGCAGCCGAATACATTCTTGATTTATTAACATAGGATATTTTTATTTTTATAGGATACTACTTACTAGCGTCCCGTTTTCGCGCGGGTGCAATGTAGATGCACTAAAAAAATAAAGCCTATGTTACTCGCTGATAATGTAACTTTCTATTGGTGGAATATTTTTTAAAATCGGTCGAGTAGTTTTTGAGTTAAATCGTAACAAAAAAAATCTGTCCTCTTTATAATAATACTAGACATTATATTTTTATCCTATGTTAATAAATCAAGGATGTATTCGGCCGCTTTTAAGAACCAAATAAGCAGACTCCACAACTTTTGAACCGTGGTTCGAAGGAACGCGGCCGCAATTTCGATATTCCTCTTAATTTAATTCTTTTCTATGAGAAAATTATAAGCTTTTTGCTCGACTTGGCGGGGGCACTGCTGTGCCCCCAGAACATGTCAACCGGCGGCATTTGTACCTGCCATCTATTAGAACGCAATATAAGTACAACGCATTGCACCAACAAGCCGGTCTATATCCAGCCAATTAAATAATTGTAATCAAGATGTTAACCTTAATTTAAAGCGTATCTTAAATAAGGAAGCGAGTTTAAAGATACGAGGGGAAGGTGCAAACGACCTTGCAGCTCTAACAATAAATCTGAACTTCGAGAAATTATGTCTCAACTTGCTTCTTACATTATGCAGACTGGAGAAAGGTATATGCATATTATACTGTAACCTAGATAGCAGGAACTGAAAGCGGTTAATTTTTACTTTTTAAAATACATGTCTGACTGAGATACCATGATATTAGTTTTAAAGAGTAATACACATTGAACTTACCACAGCATTTTCTTTTTCAGTAAGGGGCCGTCCATTAATCACGTGAGGCTCAAAAGGGGGGGGAGGGGGTACGGAAAACATCACGAAACATCACGAGGGGGAAGGGGGGGTTCCCGTTAGACATCACGTGTATTAATTTTATTTATTTTTTGTCAAAAAGCGCTATTTATGAACCGAAATTTTGAACGGCGCGAAAATTTATTAATTAATTATTCATTAATTTTATTGCAAATACATATAAATGTTTTTCGAATCAAAACGCCATTTGTTAAATATTTTTTTCCAGTCAAAAATAGCCTTTACATAGACTTCCAAAAAAATACACGTGATCCAGGGGGCGGGGGGGGGGAGTGGTCCCAAACCTCACCAAATATCATCAGGGGGGAGGGGGGGGTCAAAAAATGAGAAAAACGACCTCACGTGATTAATGGACGGCCCCTAAATATGAATTTTAACTGAATAATATTAACAATAACCTTTATTATCCTATATATCCGAGAGCTTGTCGTTACAAATTGTTTGCTGAACTTTGGTGTAGAACTGAATCGGAGAGACAGGCTCCTTTGCCGAGGTCATTGCGAATGTTGAACATGTTACTCACAGAGAATCAAGCACTAGACATGAGTGAATTTTACAGAAGGGCAGTGGATTTAGTTGCTTCAAGGCCAGAAGGAAGTTTGTAATGTTACTTCCTTTATATATTCTTACTTTTTTCTTTTTAATTAATTTATGTTTAGATTTTATTTAAGTTATGAAGTTTAAAATGTATTGTCATTTATATTGCATGTTAGCTTAAGTATTTCACTTTTAATAACTTAACGTTTTTGGCCTAAGGTGAGCGAATTGGGAAACTGTAATGCCACCAATGGTACGTGTCAATAAATAAATAAAATTATACCGGTATAACTCCCATACTAAATTAACCGGTATTCAGTCCCTACTAGATAGTTTTATATTATTTGGCCTAAAAGTTGCACTGCAAAGCTGTGGTTGTTGCAAGGAAAACTTGGAATATTTGGCACATAGCATAATATTGACGACCTCCGTGGCGTAATATGCGCATTTCATCTAGCACCGTAGGATTTAGTTTCGAATCCCGTGAAAACAAGTTTTAAAAAATGTTTTGGTCGTTTAGGGCAGAAGAGAATCAGGAGTTAAATAATTTATATTAGCATGTATATAATGGCTGATTACTTAAGTATATTGCATCCGTCGGTTGCTTGTTCGATTCCCCTGGGTGTTATATGATTTCTGTAGACATATAATTAATTCCCTACGTTTGGTAAATTGGTGCATTAAGCGGGTGGGACGAATATTGATATTTCGCCTAGGCAACGAATCATCAGATAGTGAATTGGAAATCGTGCTATTCTGATTAAGTTGTTTCGAAGATAAAAGAAAATATTACGAAAGAACATCTTTGTTTAATTCCTTATCACTGAAGTTTTTTTTAATTCTGATTAATTCCTATTTCCGACGATCTTTTAAAAATAATCACGCTTCAATTTTTCTTAGCTGCACAGTTATTATTCTTTATTTTTATATAAAAACTGTGGTGCGCGATTTTGAGACAGCTCGACATCTGCTTGGTTTGAGTCTGCTGCCTTGTGTCAGCCAATTGTAAAACTATTTGTGAAGATAAAGTTCATATTATTATTATTTCTAATTACTCACAAAAAATGTAAAGAAATAAGGGTTACCATTGACAGCAAGACCATAATTAGCTTGGCGGAGGCGGAGAGAGTAGCCTTCTCAATATGCGGACCGTTTCCAATAAAACCGCTTTCTGCATCGGACTCTTGACCAAGCGAGAGCTCTTTAAGACTTTGATTTCGATCGAGCTCTTCGCTATTTATTATTGTTAAGGTTTAAGACATTTTCTCAAAAAAGAATACTTAAATTCACTAATATGAGAAAAAATAATAATAATTAAATAACAAACCTTTTTAAAGCTTAACTCGGTAAAGTACAACATAATATACAGTACAAACTATAAACTTTACACATTACTAGTCAGTACACAAATATTCACAATCCAATCTCAAAGACACTTTTTTACATACAATTATTTATTATTTGAATTGATACCTTGCAGTATATTGTGGCACATCCCTCAAACTATCTATAGCACTTACAACCGATGCTGAAACCTGGTTCACTGAAAACAGTACTTGAACGTCTTCGTCAAAGATTTACAAACAAACTTTATAATAAGGAACCGAATATTTACAATAAATATTCTATATTCTTCAACGTTTGAAAGTTTGCTGATTTCTTTGTCATAAAAATTCCATTCACTGGACAAAAAATGTACAAAATTCTTCGGAGTTATATAGGAAAGATGTTATATTCTATAACCTTTATCGTCGTCGTATTTTAATACTACTTACGTCAATATCGTATATCGTAAACCTAGTATATTGTATTTAATTCTTAACTATGATTGAATTTGACTTTAAATCAACTGTGAAAAAAAGGTAAAATATAAATGAAATTTAACCTAGAAGTTTAACCACTAATTTCATTACTTTTTGAATAACTAGCTAGTTATTAGGATTTTTTTGGAAACATCGAAAAATATAGTTTTCGATCTATTCAAATTGCCCAGATACCATAATATAACTATAGATACATATTTTTTTCATTCCTATAATTTATTTTATGTGGATATACATATTTATGTAAACATAATATTATGTGTTTTAAAAATATGTATTGTATATTTATGGCATTGCACATAATATAATACTGTACAATTCAATAAGTAAAATACAATTTCAATTCAGCTCGCCAATTTCGCGGTCATTGATTCATTATATAAGTAGATAAATTAACTTATTAATTAGCATAGATATCTTCAGGGACTTACATACATACGTACATATACATCACGCCTCTTTTCCATTGGGGTAGGCAGAGATCACGGAATTCCATATGCTTCGATCCTGACATACCACTTTCGCTTCTTCCAGTTTCATCAATGCTTTCATACACACTCGTCGATTTCGAGTACTTTTGACCTGGCCATTTTGAAGAACGTCCCCGATCTGATCGAGGTACGTTATAGTTCAGGGAATTTATGGTATTAATATCGAGAAACTCATAAAACACAATCTATCAACCTTGCAGACGGTTACTCGCCAAAATTATCCGCGGAAAGGATTAGTTTAAAATTTTAATTTGAAATAACATAGCGTATTACGTTTTTGCATTAACCGTAAGTCTAGAACGAACGTTCATTTTAATGAAATTTTAATTTTACTCGAGAGATTATTTTAAACCGGAGTTTACGTAAATACTATTAAGATATGGAATTACAAACCATTATTTATACTGTGTTAACGCACATCTAATTAGTCGAAAATAAAACGTATAAATCGGAACGATGATATGTTTATTTTCTTTAATCTGGCTTAGTATTGATTTTAGAAAATTATAATTATATTAACATGTATAATATATAAAGTAACTATAATATTATCAGTGTTTGAAAATTCGTTGTTAACTAGAATTCTTTTGTACTAATAAGGGGGTATCCACACAATAAAGCGATAAAGCGCACCAGTAAGTATCTTACGAGAAAACAGGCTCTTAACTTTACACGTAGCTTATATACTGCCGTCGTAATAAAGAACACAGTAAATATGAATTTTCCTTTTTTTTTAAATTTAAATTTAAAAATAAGTGCGAATTGTACATACACATTATTTTAACTAAAGCTAAATACAATTTCTTAATAAATATTAACTTCAATTAACTTTAATTTAATAATAAAAAATCCTTTTACCGTGCTTTAAAAGAAACCACCAATTTGCAAGTACTGCGTTTACCCGTACGGCAGTATACGTACTAGTGGAGATGCGACAACGACGGGCTCGTTGGCGCATTGGGTAGAACACCTGCCTTGCGCATCGATGGCCGATGGGTCATGGGTTCGAATCCCACCGGGACCACGTGATTATAATTTTCTGTAAGCATGTTTTCCCCACGTCTATTCACTTCGGGCATTGATCGGGAGGGAGGAATAGCGGAATTCCGACCGTGTAACGAACCACTGTTCATAGATGGAAAAACCGTGAAGTGGACATTGCGCGTTTCGGTTTCGGTCAATGGATTTCCGAATGCTCGAAGTAAAAAGTAGGTCGACAGCGCATCATTGATTGATGTTCTGTGGCTGAGGTATCACCTACTATCAAGTGAACCTCATACTCGTCTGTTGACATCTAAAATAATACAAAAACATTCTTTCCCTTCTCAGCGTTTTAAGCTGGCATTTATAATAATGTACACGAGCGTATACTCAGTATACATTATAGATCTAATAACAGTAATAACCAAGCCGCAGTTGCGACTTGTTCGTCGTTATCTGTCTGGATTATTATTATGCTATTTATTCCAAAACAGTCTCAAAATTATACTTTTCTCTATATAAAATAATAATATTTAAAAAAAGTATAAAAATGGGGATCACGGCAATAAGGCCAGAATCAGCCCAGGCTACTTGTGGTGGGGAGGCATAGAGAGAAACCTTCTCACTATACAGGCTGAGTCCATATAATTAAAAGGTATTATTTTTAACCGACTTCAAAAAAGGAGGAGGTTCTCAATTCGTCTGTATGTTTTTTTGTGTATGTTTGTTTCGTGATAACTCCGTCAATTATGTATGGATTTTGATGATTATTTTATTGTTTTTAAGGTCATATATATTTTCGTTAATAAATATTAAATAGATATATAAGTATCAATAATTATGTCGATTGTCCTTAACTCTGCCTTTGAATAAATTAAAATTTTTTTTTTTAGTTTAGGTTTGTAGATATATTTAAATAAAATACTGTATACCGGATTAAAACGCGATTTATTATTTATATTGTTTAACATTTGTAAAACAAAAACTTGGCGATTAAAAAGAGTGGCGGCGAGTTTCTTGCCAGTTCTTCTCGTCCGCTCTACGCCTTTGATTTGTGAACTGGTAGTACATGTAAAATTAGAAGCATTTAATATGTATTATTTTTTATTGACGTTCATAGATGTACATTGTGTTACCTAAATTAATAGATTATTTTTTAATTTAATTGAATTAAATATGGCAACTTTGTGACATTTCAAATATAAGACAACTGTCATCTTTCAGTCTCCCGCGACCACGGTTGCTGAAAAGCATCCGAAACGTCGGGATAAATAATTTAAACAATATAAATAATAAATCGCGTTTTAATCCGGTATACAGTATTTTATTTAAATGTGTGATACTCGCGTTAATAAAAGACAATATTTGTAGAAATAGTTTTTTTTTTAATTTTATTAATATTATAACACATATCCAGATAATATTCACACAATTAACGAGTTTTCTACCCTTCACTGAAAACATAAATTTACTCGAAGTTCAGGCGCGTCGCTGTTGGACTTGGAGATTGATCACAAACAAGTGAACTTTGAAATTTAACCCATAAACAATTAAACTTTGAACAGTGTGGCGCCTGCTCGTCCCGTGTTTACAGTATAGATTACAGACTTGTTATAATAAAAAATGTTCGCGATACTTTTTCATATTTCTATTAGTTCGAAATTCGAAATTCAAAAAAAATGTTTAACATACATTGACATAGTTAACATATGAATAAAAATCCAAGTTAAAAGTAACCTCAAACTATTAATTGCAAGGAATAGGTGTAATGATTAAATTCCACCACGATCCCATATTTTTATATAAAACTAGCAACGCGCCCGGCTTCACACGGGTGCAATGTAAATGCACTTTACACAAAAAAATGTTACTCCCTAATAATGTAGCTTACTATTGGTGAAAGTATTTTTAAAATCGGTCCAGTAGTTTTTGAGTTAATTCATAACATTAAAAAATGCAAAAACACAAATCTTACCTCTTTATTAGTATAAGAATAGAATAATTATAAATGTTAAAAAAAATAAAAGGAAATTGTTCCTAAATGGAAAACGGTCAAGTTTTTTGCATTTCGATAAAATAAAATAACAATATCAAATCAAATCTTCAAAAAAGGCCCGGTCAAAATTACCCTAATAGACCAGTGCCGAAGCCTTTAAAAATGGTAAAAAGTGAAAAAAAATTACAATAGGATGAAACCCATTAGAAAAGGAGGGGAATATGATCAAAATGAAAGGAAAAATAAATTACGGTCGATCCGAGTTCGGGAAGTGGAAGTGGGGGGGGGGGGGTTTAAGGGTAAAAAACGGTTTATCTTGTTTTCCGGCAAAACTACAAGTCCTATGGAAGCTGATATGTTGACGTCAGAATTTTCGATTGAAAATTAGGGTTCTTTTTTGATATTAAGTTAAAATAAGGCGAAAAAATAAATATTTTAAATCAAATAAATTACAGTGTATTTGGAACATAATAAGGTACCAAATTTCGTAGATTTTTTTTTTTTTTGTAAAAGATAAAAATAAAAAACCAAAACCTTGGTTTTTTGAATTTTTCACATAAATTTTGAGGTAATGTGAAAAAAGTGTAAATACAAAAGTTGTAGATCTTTTTATTACCTACAACTTTGCCATTTGACTTTTTTCCATAGGACTTGTAGTTTTGCCGGAAAACGAGATAAACCGTTTTTTACCCTTAAACCCCCCCCACTTCCACTTCCCGAACTCGGATCGACCGTAATTTATTTTTCCTTTCATTTTGATCATATTCCCCTCCTTTTCTAATGGGTTTCATCCTACTGTAATTTTTTTTGGTTTCAAAAATTATCGACACTGGTCTATAAGCCGACGAGTGTGTATGAAAACTTGAATGAGACTAGAGAAAGAAGAGGGTGAGTCTCAAGATCGTGGAAATGAAAAGCTGTAGTCTCTCTTATTCTGTGGAAAAGAAGGCATGATGTACATATAAATAAAAATAAATTAAAAGTACATCATTGAACAAGGTTATATAATTGAAGGTTATCTATACTAATATTATAAAGAGGAAAGATTTGTTTGTTTGTTACGATTTAACTCAATAACTACTTCAGTATCTGCGAGTAACATAGGCTATTTTTTAGTGTAGTACATCTACATTGCACCCGTGCGAAGCCACTATCACTAGTTTATTTATATAAATATAATAAACACCTAATATATATCCTATACCTACTAACTGACCATCAATCATTTAACACGCCGCTGACAGTCACCGCAATAATTAATTAATTATTATTATCGTAATATAATTGGTTGATACGATTCAACTAGTATTAGCCACATTAGCAATTCCATAGCAATCAATATAACTATGTACCTAATTGTTACAGTATCAGATTGTTGGTATATCTGTACGCTGATAAGCCACATGTTGCCATTTTGAGAAAATTGAGTTGGAAGTTTTTATTAGGTTTTATTAAATTCCTTTTAAAAAATAACAGAAATAATAATATTGTCTTTTATTAACGCGAGTATCACACATTTAAATAAAATACTGTATACCGGATTAAAACGCGATTTATTATTTATATTGTTTAAATTATTTATCCCGACGTTTCGGATGCTTTACAGCAACCGTGGTTCCGCGTTTTAATCCGGTATACAGTATTTTATTTAAACAGAAATAATAGTAATGTATTTGTAATTATTATTATTACACTAAATGTATATCGATTTTCTTGTTGAAAAAAAAGAAAGAGTAACAAAGTTTTCTTTTCATCAAAGTAATAGAATTTAGTGCATTTTTGTTAAATATTTTTAACATATTAGGGTATATGCCCACTAGTTTTTGTAATATTTTTGCTATTGAAACGATTAAAATGATATAGTACCTATAATATCTCTTTTAGAATATGTACTCCAGTTCATAAGGAAGTGATTGGTATCAAAATTATTTATACACAGTATTGCTTAACAGCGTCCATCTATCGCCATAAGAATTGAAAAATCCCTTATCCAAAATGCTTGTTCTTTGGTAAACAATATAATAAATAATAATCCACATACATTTTTATTACCAACAAAACATGGGAGGCATCGCAGATATGATTTCGATGGGCGTTAGCGCGTTTGGTAGAGCACTTACCTGTGCTCCGATGGGTCGCGGGTTCGAATCCCGCCGGGACGACATGATTCTATAAGCATGTCTTCCCCACATCCGATCACGTTGGCTATTAAACAGGTGGGAAGACTATCGAAATTCCTACCGGGTAACGAACAATTGTTCATAGACATTGCGCGTTTCGGTCTCAGTCTATGAATTTTCGAATGCTCGAAGTAAAAGATGAGTCGACAGCGTATCACTGATTGATGTTCCTCTGAAGTGAACCTCATGCTCGTCTGTCGATATTCTACGGAAGCAATTCTAATAAGAAATCGCAACTCGAAATCGAAACATATAAACTACATCGCCATAGACGATGTAGTTTATATGTTAATATTTGTGCATATTCAATAAAAAATTGTGTGTGTGTACCAGAGTACACAGGTAAGAAGAGAAACTTCTTTACGACATATCATTTTTGTACTATTTGCAACTTCACGAAAATGGGGTAGATAAGGCTTAAGCCTTAAGAAAAAAGATTTTATCACTTTCAAATTAATATATTGTTATTCTTATTTCAAACCAAACTTCAAAACTAATATATTGTTGTTATTATTATAATATATTACATTATATTCTTTACGTCACTATACTAAACTTTGATAAAAAAACAAGAAGTTTCACTTCAATAATATCTAAAAAGAAAAAAAAGGAAAAGATAAATAAATACTAAATTAACACACATAACACCTAAACGTTAATTTATTTGCCATTGTAGTACCACAGTACCTTATAATAAGTTTTTTGTCTGATTGTAATAATTATTACTCCTATGAAAATATATCTATCTAAATATACACTCCTCTTATTTCACATTTTGTTACAAATTAACTTAATCCCGACGATTTTCATTGCTATTTCACCCACCTACTAATTATTTTGGCGCCGCGCAAATTCCCGTAATAAAGACTCCTTAACCTTATTAATTGCTGCTTTTTCCCGGACCACGTCTTGGAAATCTAAAGATTTACCAGGAATTATTCCTGGACGGTTTGAAATCACAATGGATCTGCAATTACTCTGTCACAATGGGAATGGCGTTTTCGTAATCGAAAACAGTTGGTTTGTTATAATGAAAAATATCTGAATGATTTGTTGAAAATTAATTTCACCTCCTTTTCTTAGAACGGTTTGTTGTGGGCAAATATTATTGTTGTTTTTGTATTAAACGTCAGATGAATGAATGAATCGAACATTTGAATATTCGTAGACTAAGCCCAAAACGGACATAGTATGAAATAATTTTATCGGTGTCGAATTAAAAATTATTTCAGGTTGTTTCAAGTTTCATTGCATTTTCCTGATTTTATTGCATACAACGTCACATTGTTTTCTGCATGAACGACATCAGATTGAATTTATTTCAAATTATTGGCAACATAGTTTCAAACGATTCAGAAATAAAGGAAGACGGAACTCGTCTATGTATCAAAACGTTTCTTGTGCGAACTTTTTATTAGCTCCGATGACAATATAAAGTGCTCAGTAATTCTCTCGTAATTCTCATTATTGAGGTTATATCCCGATAAAGTATCGCATTTTTTTTTTCATGTTATATATCGACAGACGAGCATGAGATTCACTTGATGGTGGAAGATACCACAGCCTCAGAATATCAGTCAATGATTGGCCGTCGACCTACTTTTTTACTTCGAGCATTCGAAAATTCATAGACTGAAACCGAAATTTGCTTATGGAGTTTTGTTGATGTTTGTTAGTTTGTATTGATCGCTGTTTTTTGCTGCGTGTGAGTCATTCTGGTAGTTTTATTGAATAATTAATTCACTACGTCTATAATAATTAATAACTATTGACAGTGATGAGATAGTGGCTCTGAAGTGCCGTTTAGGTTTGTTTAGGTATTGATAACTTGTGAAAAATCTATATATATAAAAGAGATTTCCACCTATATAGTCACTCATCACGATATCTCTGGAACCATAAGGCGTAGCAACTTGAAATATGGTAGGAATATTCCTTTCGCCGAGTAGAGGTCAGCTAAGAACGGATTTTACGAAATTCAACCCACAAGGGGGGTTGCGGGGGCAATTGCTAGTATTATATAAACAGGCATTTTATTTTTTGAATATTTCAAAAATGTGGTTAAATATTGACAAAATCTTGTTGATAGTGAAAAGATAAATAAAAACTAGACTCTGGAGAGTAATTTTGGTTTGACGCAAGTTGGTACGGATCCCCATACAAAATTGGGCATTCTCCTAGATCAAAAACTAGTCGACTCATTTAAAAAAATATTTTACCAATTTATTTATGTATAGTACAGTATCTAGATTACACCCGAGAGAAGCCGGGGCGGATCGCTAGTTATAGATACAGTAGTTAGTTACATAGTAGATATTTCAAAACCTAAAAACAATATCAACTACAAAATGCAGATGGAGTGACATTTCTTGTCCCAAAGGTATCTGTTGACCTAAAAAGCAGTCACTTCAGAATGACAAAAGCCAGCGAAACTACTTATTAAATGCGTTCCTCGTTTGTTTCTCCGGGGAATATCTTATGAAAATTGTTTCTAGTTTATTAATTTTCACATAAATAATTTATCATGCCTATGAAAGTTTATATGTAGATATATATTAGTAGAATAAGCATTTCTTATATATGTTTTTAAGAATTTAGAGTTATACTATCTACTATCTACATACATATATTTCTTCTATTTTTACCTATATTTTATATTTTTTAAAATTATATCGGGCTTTAATAAAAAAAATATAACAGAAAATTATATTAAAACATTCATCAGAACAAGTTAAAAAATCTGTACATAACACAATCATTGCATTAGGATTAAAATAAAATTATGGTTCATTTTTGTTATTTTTAATTAGATTAAGTCTATGGTACATAATATGAGGTCTCCCTCAAGACAGAGACAATGGATGAGTTCTCATCTCTCAACATGACTTATTCATGTACCGCAGTGGTGAGATGTTATAATATCGAAAAAGGCATATTTTAATAATTCTTGTACTATTATTATTCATACCCTTAATTCATTGATCATTCTAAACTAATATTATAAAGTGGATAGATTTGTTTGTTACGATTTAGCTCAAAAACTATTCGACCTGTTTTAAAAAATCATTCACCAATTGAATGCTACATTATCAGCGAGTAACTTAAGGCTTTTTTGTATAGTACATCTACATTGGACCCGTGCGAACTCGACTTACAATTTTTTTTGTCAGATGTCGACAGACGAGCATAAGGTTCACTTGTTCCAACAAGCCAGTGATAGCACAGCCACAGAACATCAGTCAATGATGCGCTGTCGACCTAATTTTTACTTCGAGCATTAGGAAATCTAATAAAATCGACTGAAACCGAAACGCGCAATATGCACTTCACGGTTTTTCCATCTATGAACGGTGGATCGTTAACCGGTCGGAATTTAGATATTCCTCCCACCCGATCAATGCCCGAAGTTACCAGACGTGGGGAAAACATGCTTACAGAAAATTATAAACATGTGGTCCCGGTGGGATTCGAACCCACGACCTATCGATGCGCACGGCAGGTGTTCTACCGAACGCGCCAACGAGCCCGTCAGAATACTACTAGTGGAATATTTCTCTATTATAACAGCCACGATTAGTTCCTTGGCTATCACATTATTTAGTATTAGCTCATCGACTATTACTGAAATTCAGGTACAGATGAAGAGCAATTATAACGAAAATATATCTCCATTATAATACAGAATGTAGGACTAGGAGCTTAGCTTTCTAGCAAATATTTGGCGGAAGTTACACAAACTTTTGTTACTAGTTGTAACCGTTATGATAAACGGTGTTTAAATACCAAACTACGTATCTTTATGTATATTTAAAATACTCATTTCATCTAAATTTTAATAACTACATCTTGTATTTTTTTTTCTTTCTTTGTAAAAAGACGTTTTCATGTATTCTTTATATCGAATTAGTACATATAAAAAGTTTTTGTTACAGAAGAAAATAAAAGTTGCAGCATTTTATATTATGTCACCAATTAACATCTAGAAGCCCTTGAAAGTTCGAATGGCAGCGCTATAGGGTTGCCATAAAAAATATATATATTGAGAAGCACCTTATTTTTTGTATACAAATCATTGTTACACTTATTTAATTTATGGTAACTTTTACTACATTATAAACTTTTAAACATTTTTTTGCAAAACTATCTTCGATCATAAATGGTTTATAATTTTCCGTAGTGTGGAACTCATGTGGAAAAATTTCAATATATTTCCAGGACAATAAAAAAAATCAAATGACATATAATCGATATAAATCATCATTACGTTTAGCTAAATTAAAGATATAAAGAAAAAATAGTAAAGGGTGGTAAAAAACACAATAATAAAGGCTTGTGACATCCCTAACAAGCTTAACCCGCCGGTTACAAGCTCACACGAGCTAACGAGGGAACATCTGCATATCGAGAGACCAGCGCCAATTGTCGTTCACACATATCTCTACAAGCGAACAAGCTGGACTAACGACTTGCTACCGAGCTGCCGCTAAATACTTCGTACACTGCAGCTTTCTTACTAGTTTCCACTGGTCAGTTCAACGTGAAATATATCTTGCATGCTTATTCAACTTGTCATTGTCACTGTAAGTTCTTTGTAGATTTTAACCAAACGACTTCACTTCTTTGTTATACATTGTAGATATTATATACAAACAAATATAATAATAAGAATTGTAGGTATGAAATAACTTACATTATTAACAGATAATAGACAAGTGTGAAATACATTCATCCCATTTTCATTGTATGAATTTGATCCTTTTTTTGCATAGTGTTTATCTGACACACTATCACTATATCTTGTAAATATTTGACAATGTTTTTCTTACAAAATTTGAAAATTTATTGTATTATTACAATTTACTGAATGCATATTTACTTTAGACTTGCATTTTTTTCTCTTTAATTTCTGGCATATTTAATTATTCGTCCATATTACGTCTAACACTTCTTCTGTCTATATGTGTTCGAAAACATCCCAAAATGAGAAAAATAACATTGTGGTACTTTGACCATAATATATAAAAATAGTGATATAATGGAACCTGTTTCATCGTTATTGTAGTTTAAGTAATAAATAAATCGTACACTTATATAACAATTTTCCAATTAAATGCCTTGACCATATAATTCATACCATGATGAAAAAATCTTCGAAAAACGTTTTCCATTTAACATAATAAACACGTAAAGACAATTTCCAATAAGAGCTGTCGTGTTACTCTATTTATTATTTGTCGAACCCTCGCAAGAAATTCAACCGACCTATTTACCACCAAAACCTAACCGAAGAATGGTAATATAACGGCTAGGTGAACTCAGCGAGGTTTATTAGGTTTATTGTGTTGTATAAACTTGGAGGGTCTCTCGAGCCCTTTACGTACACAAAAGGGTTGAATTGAATATCCTCCCCTCCGGTTTCATACGACCAAAGCGTAATTAATAGGTAAGAAATTCATGCAATATCACATTATATGTGAAATGAAAACAAGAAGTAATAAAAGCGTTAAGTACTTTTTCTATATTAATATTATTTAAATAAATTAAACATTTAAATGACTATACTCGTATAAGGTAGCGCCAGTGAACGAAAAATTTAAAGGTAATCGTTTGACTTGGTATGGGTATATTATGAGGAGAGATGAAGGGCATGTATCTAAAAACGTTTTGAATATGAAATTGGATGGGTATAGGGGAAGAGGGAGTCCAAAAAACGTGGATTAACTGTGTGTTGAGAGGTGTTACTGATGATATGGCGAGTGAAAGGAGAGAATGGAGAAAGAGAACATACTCCACCGACTCCAATTAAAAAAAGACAACAGGGCAGGAATAAGAAGAATTAATTATTCGGTTTATTAATGTGAAAGTTAAACAATTGTTTTTGCATTGAAATGTAGATTTTTGAATTCTAATGGCATAATATGCATTGAAATGTAGGTGTTTGAATTATAATGGCATAATATGTATGCTAATGTTGGTTATACATCGGATACTAATAGTTATTTTACACGGAACATACTTCTTCTGTTCTGTGTTATTTTATTACATATTATTATTTTATTAAGGATTTAAAATGGAATAATCTTTATCGGATTACAACTTATTTTATTAATAATATTATTGATCACGAAGTTTCGAATACTTTTCAGCAAGACACGGACAGACTAATCGTGACAGCTGTCTTGTCTTGTCGTTTGAATTTACACAATTCCAACTAACGCCATCTATGGAGTTGATACTTGTTGTAATTTTCTTTACTAAGGCACTATTGGCTAACAGTGTCCTCTTGTTTTTACAAATACAAATACAATGCGTAAGAATTAAAGGGAAAATTATCTGTTTGAGATCAAAATTATAATAATTCTTAACATATATTTTATCTCTATAAATATTATAAAAACTACATAAAAGCATTTTATGCTTTTAATCACAGAACAGAAGATGTGCTTTTAATGATACATCATGTGCTTCATTTACATCCATATAAGAATTGACCACAGTCACCATTTTCTTTTTAAATATTTCATCATGGTTACCTCTTTGTGAAGATAATATGGTTGACATTAATCTGTATATAATTTTGTTATTTACATGAAGCAATTATAGACAATGTCTTGTAATTTGAAATAATATCTGTGTACAAGCGGATCCGACAGACGTTTTCCAGCCCGAATATTATAAAATAAAAATAAAACATTCCTGCCGGCCTAGCATGACAAGCGCGACAAAATTTTGTCTACCGTTTTCTCGTGTTTCAATCGACTATCGCTTTATTTCTTTCGGGTCTAACATGACAATTACACTTAAAACTCGACTTTTAATATCAAAAATAGATACATTTGTCGATCGAGATATCTTTTCTATTAAAATTGTCGATGTCGAGATATAATATATCGAGATATTTAACATCTTAGTTTGTCTTCTCTCGCGCGAGATATATCTCGTGGCGGTCATGCTAGCTAGGTCATGGCTGGAATCCCTATCGCAGCGCAATTGAAACCTACAGAGTCCAATTGTGAATTCAGTCCCTGTTGCTCAAATATTCATCAAAATTGGTCAAGCAGTTAAGGAGTTGTATCATATACACACGTAGATAAGCATAAAGATAAACAAAATGTATCTCAACTTGACTCAGCGCGTGTCTGTAGGTACAAACGAACCTTGTACGAGTAGCAGACATCAGATATTTTAAAGTATAATTTAATTTTGAAAAACTTATACTTACATTTCTAACGACAAGTAAATTAATTGCCGCCCGAAACTAACCGAAGCGGCTGGTAATTAATATAAATAAACCATAGACAAAATAGTATATAATTCTGTACTGAAATAAATTCGTTCAGAGTAAAACGCAAGCATCGGGTTATAAATACACGTACATAGGTACTTTTAAAAACCTCCTTTTTTGAATCACCAAAAGAATGAACACCTTAACTTTTTTAATCCCGTTTTTTTGCGAACATAAATTTCTTACGAACTAATCAAAACAATTGACTTACCAACATAGTTTTGGACTGAACTAACATTTTTATGTTTCTAAATAACGTGAATAGCTCACTAGTCGGATCGTAACTTTGTTTGTCGTAAATATTCGGAGACTGGAAGTAAAAATAGTCGTAAAAGTGATGTATTTTGATCATTATTCGGATTCAGCTCGCGCTATTCACCGTCTATAGACATCGATGTCGATTTTATTGTTAGCTTCCGCATTCTTGTAATAATTACTTATTTTTATAAGAGCTTCAAATAAATTATATCATCTAATAATTTTACGTGCCAGTTGGCGCGTTGGGGAGTAGGCACTTTGCATTCCGATGGATTGTGAGTTCGAATCCATCAAAGGATAATATGTTTTTAAACAAATCAAATCCTTTATTCATTTAGGTAACACAATTTACACTTATGAACGTCAATAAAAATACATATTAAATGCTTCTAATTTTACATTTATTTCCAGTTCTCAAATCAAGGGCGTAGAACGGACGAGAAGAACTGACAATACCGCCACTCTAAAAAGAGCAAAGTTTTTTATTTTACAAAATATTTGTAAAGAGCTGCAACCATTACACCATACTCCACATCTTGAAGTAATTAATTATAATAATAAAAAAATATTAACAAGTAAAAAACAAAGGTTTGTCCTCTATCAGCAGTAGGCATGGTGAAATAGGAGCACGCACTTACATTATCGTGGGAACAACACGCAAATACATAGTCGAAATAATATCACTGCTTACACGAATTCAAATACGACCAGTCACCACTAGTAGCACCCGTTCACGAGTAGTTTTTTAACCTAGTATTTTAACATAGATAGTGTTAACAGTGTTAATATAGGGCATATAGAGCTTTCAGTTTCAGTCTATTAATTTCCGAATAAAATAGGTCAACAGCGAATCATTGCTTGATATGGGTATATGATGTTATATCGTATTAATTTAATTATTTAGAACTCTTTATTGCACTCGAAAATAAATATATTTTTTCAAAATGAATTTCCTAATTTACTTCCTATATTTTATTTATTTGACTCTTTAATCACTTCCTTGAAGTAGGCTTTACAATGTTAGATAACCTTTCACCAGAGTTATTCGGTATTTTCAGCCTTAGACACTGGTCTAATGATGACATCGCGCGACAGAAATGGTTTCTCACGTAGATACGGTTCCTCCTACGATCGTCTCTACGAGGGAATATATTTTTTATTAATCTATAGGTATATGTATATAAAAATAAATTGACGTTTGTTAGTCTCACAAAAACTCGATTATATAGATACTAGACTTGAAATATTTGTCCAAGAAAGGCTTAAAAGGTTTTTTTTATAAAGATAAGTTCAGACAACTTGTCTTGTGGATACAAAGCACGCCCTGTCAGCTAATATTTACATAAAATCGCGGTGTAAGAGATTTTTTTAAGGAGACTTAGAATTACTGTGAAAATCCGGCACTTAGAATTGTACCAGCTTTTTAATACAGATAGTACACCATTGTCTAATAAAAAATGTAATCGGTACATTGGCATAATATTAAAGGTTTATAAAAATTAAGAATGATTTATTTACGTACCAAAATTCGTAAAAATAGATTGTCTTCAACAACCTATTTATGGGATTTTGGTAGATACGTTCATCTGGTTCTTATACCCCGAATTATAATAATAATATGCACCGGAATAGAATATAGATAAAGTTCCGATACCTACCAAACAATTACAAAATACTATTATTACTAGTATATTTAGATGTCCTTTAAACATATTAGATCAATAAATTCCAATAGATCGTTAACATCTTGGACTGAATTAATGATTTTTAACTATTTCTTGATGCTTGACAGCTCAAAGCAGGCGGTAATATTCTTCCAAGATGACAGTGGATAAATGAAAAGTTAAGCAACAAAAAATTCAAAAGTTCCGCCTTTATCGCTCGTAAATAAGAAACTTGTTAAATATTTAAAGTTTTAAAATATCGAAGCTGTTAGGTCTATTCGTGCAAAGTTTACACGCCACAGGCGTTGCCTGTAACTTGTAATAAGCTTTTATTGAGCCTCGCCTTGGCTCGTTTATAAAACAATTAAAATGTATTTCGTGGCGAAAGGCGGAAGGGTGAGGCTTACGGCATGAACTTTCGGAGCTAGTATGTAGTACACACACTTAAAAATGTATTGTGATCAAATTGAACCTGCTATGATAGATATAATTAAAAAAGAAAATCTATGAAAATATCATATCATCCGCAAAACCAGAGGTAATGAGCGAGGCCAGCATTTAAGAATAACTACACAATATTTTAACAAATTGTATTAAACATCATTTGAATAAAATAAAACGTTGATTTGTCGTGGTTTGGTAGCGACAATATGAAGACTTCATATTGTCGCTACCATTGAGTTTTAAATATTAGAAATGTTATTATTTGGTACATTGTTATTTCAACTTATTTAAGTTACAAATATAAAAATTTAAATTATATGTATTGAAAGTGTATTTGTAATTGTAACTTTTTATCATTATTTTATAATTAAGTATATATGTATTAGTTTAAAATTGTAATGGCCAATGGGACTCCAAAGAATTGTTTTTGTGTTTCTTTGTAGTTAAGTTAGCTGATACATTTGTTTGTTTTTTTTCCATTTTTAATTTTTATTGTGTATTCACTTCTGCCAGCGCATCACCCTCTCTGGAGCCACTGAAAATCAGTGTTGGGGGTTTGCCCCAACAAATACTGAGTGGTTATCCATTTCAGGGATCATCATAATATATCTGTATTTAGTATAGTTTGAATGTTATTATGTGTTGTTATTGTATATGATGATTTCGTGAATAAATATAAATAAATAAATAAATAAAAAAAAATAAAAAATCTGAATCGCGTTAACTAAGTTTAGCCATCACTGAATATACAACTTCTCGAACATAAGAGTGCCTCAGGAAGTGTACTAATTGATGGGCAGTCAGTTATTAGACTAGTCGAGGATTCCACACACCTTCCTTCCCAGTTTAATCGCAATCGCCTGTGACTTGTTCCGCTAAATTCTAAGCGGCAAGGCTTTTGTCTACTGGCCTGTTGGTACGTAATTTTATTTCGTTATTGGACATTGAACATTCTGCTGTTTTAATATAATTACCCCGCCTCAATGGGACCGGCTTTGTGTTGTTCACTTAACTTATGCTGAATTTACAAACACCTTGATAAAGGTCTTCCTATTCTGTTATTAATTAAGAAATTTCATTAAATTTATCTTATTGTTTCTGTTTAAATGTTCCTTAATTTCAATTTACGTTCATTTAATAAATTTTAATTGGATTGTTAATATTTATTGTAATGGCATTTGTAACTCGATTACGAAAAACCATTTAGGTATTGTCTTGTCTTCATCACTTTTGCAGTGAGAGATCACTACAGATAAATGAGGAAATTGCACTGATAATGGTATAGGTACAAGTTCAAAATATAAAGAAAACTAGCGATTCGCCCCGATTTCGCACGGGTGCAATGTAGATGTACTAAAAAATCGGTCGAGTAGTTTTTTAGTTAAGTCGTAATTAACAAACAAACAAATCTTTTTTTTTTATTTCATATATCGACAGACGAGCATGAGGTTCACTTGATGGTAGGTGATACCTCAGCCACAGAACATCAATCAATGATGCGCTGTCGACCTAATTTTTACTTCGAGCATTCGGAAATCCATAGACTGAAACCGAAACGCGCAATATGCATTTCACGGTTTTTCCATCTATGAACGGCGGTGGTTCGTTTCCCGATCGGAATTTAGGTATTCTTCCCACCGATCAATGCCCGAAGTTACCAGACGTGGGGAAAACATGGTTACAGAAACTTATAAACATGTGATCCCGGTGGGATTGGAACCCACGACACATCGATACGCATGGCAGCTGTTCTACCGAACGAGCCAATATAATATTTTTCGCCTCACGTTCTATTATTTCATTTACACCTTTGGAATTATTACCTCCCATTTGCTCGTCTTATCATTAAAAATATCTAATTTTCAACTGATGGAACAATTTTATCCACTTAAACGCAAACAAAGAGCATCGTAGCAAGAAAATCGCATTCAAATTGCAATTCAACAGTGACTTCTATTTAATTTGACTACATTACGAGTGACGACGACCTCCTCTGAATTAGTTAAGAAGCAGTCAGCTTACGAGAAGTTCGCAAGAGAGTGGAATACTATTACAATTGAGCGCTTAGGGCATACATAATCTATAGAGCACAAACATGGCCTATTTTTAATACTGCGAGCAAATATTTGAAATACAGACATAGAAATATTATCAATTATATTTATGAGGTTTTGACGGGCTAGTTGGCGCGTTCGATAGAACATCTGCCTTGCGATCGGTGGGGCGTGGGTTCGAATCCCACCGGGACATGTTTATAATTTTCTGTAAGCATGTCTTCCCCACGTCTGGTAACTTCGGGCATTGAATGGGTGGGAGGAATATCGAAATTCCGACCGGGTAACGAACCATCGTTGATAGATGGAAAAACCGTGAGGTGCATATTGCGTGTTCGATTTCAGTCTATGGATTTCCTAATGCTCGAAGTAAAAAGTACTAAGTAAAGGTAGTAAGGCTCACTTGATGGTAGGTGACTCCTCAGCCACAGAACATCAGTCAATCATGCGCTGTCGACCTACTATTACTATTTCTACACAAATTTCTGTAAATTTTACGAGAAACCTACAAAATTCCCATGTTATTATACTTCACGACGTATCAATCTTACCCGCATAACAAAGTAACTGAAACAAAGCATGTTTGAGATTGGTTTCGTTTGTAAATGTAATCAGTGATTATGTAATTACATATTATTAATTTACACTTATAATATATATCTTTGTATGTAAAAAAGTCTGAATGTAAGAAATATGTCATTTTAATTTATTTTCTTTATCTTATGAGTATTGAGATTTTTTGAGAAATAAACGTCTTAAATAACTGAGGTTTGAAATCCCTTTTCTTGAGAAACATTTTCTCATTGCTCTACAACATAATATAGTTATACTAGCGACCCGCCCCGGCTTCGCACGGGTCTACATTTTTTGACAAAAAAGGAGGGGTTGTATGTATTTTTGAATATCGTATCATAAAAAAATAAAAAAAAAAATTTTGTCAAAAAAATGAAAAAAAAAAATTGAGGGGTGGACCACCCTTATTATTTAGGGGTGTGAAAAATAGATGTTAGCCGATTCTCAGACCTACCCAATATGCTTACCAAATTTCAGAGGAATCGGTCAAGCCGTTTCGGAGGAGTATGCAGACTAACATTGTGACACGAGAATTTTATATATAAGAAAGATTAGGTCACAACGAACCATCTGCATCGTGCTGAAAGCGTCCAACAAATTGCAAATCAAATTTTATTCCAGCTCAGCGAAGATATTTTTACGTAAACATTTCTAGTGATTCCATACGATATGAAATTACATTGAAATGTTTGAGTTAAACATATCGAGAAATAAATAAATCTAACTAGTACCAGAGACTTCGTTAGCGTGGGCTTCAGCTAGGCAAGATAATTTTAATTGTTGAAATTGTATTTTAATGAAACAAAGTATGTTACCTCAGACTAATAACAGACATACAAAATGTACGAAATGACTTTTATGTAAACTATTCCCCTTCTTTAATCGTCGCCTCTCCATTTCATGTATAATTTTTTAATGTATATAAATTTTAATACTACTAATTTTTATAGGTATGTATAGATTTTAAGGAAGTAAGTTAATAATATTATGGAGATGTAAAAATTGATTTTTGTTTATAGCAGATATCTATTATTACTTATTAGCGACACTATCGAAACACAATATGTGTTTTTTTTAATCAACAAGTTCGATTCTGGGCTAGGAATATTGCTTTTTCAAAAATCCGAAAATGCAGTTTTTGTTTTCATCAAAATCTGCCTCGAGACTTTTTCCTTTCAGTATTTTTCACTAGACCTCTTAGTTTCAGATTTGGCCATGCACGCCCACTTGAAAAATCTACATACATACATGTAATGTTTTATAAAAAAAAAAAGATTTTGTATCTGCAACCTTAGTAGTAGATACAATAGTTGGTATTTATATAAGCAAAAATAGATATGAACTCAAAAGGATCCTCAAAGGAAATATGGACTTAAAATCGTAGTCCAGAACAGCTCGTTAAAACTCATAATACTAGGAGCACAGACGAATATGAGAATTGGTCAACTCACCGTGTAATGGAGTTAGTTCTCGAGAATCGTGCTTCAAATCATATTGCCTGTGCTTTGAGAAGTTTGTATCCTACTTACGACTTCATGGACGTTGTCAATTGTTATGAGGCAGACAAAGTTATTTTAACATATATGAATGAGTATATAATATAAGTTATTTAATAAATAGCTATAGCCCGGAATGATATTTAACTTATTAATATCCGTAGATAGGTTACCATCCATACCAATTTTATCTTACGCGCTCGCTCACAAATGACCGGTTAGTTTTCAAGGCCACTTGGGCTGAAAATAAAATCGAAAAAAAAATCTTTATCTATGAAAATAATTTCGTACTCAAATTAAATGAAGATATATACGAAAAAAACGCACGCAAACACACACTTTATCCTCTGCCTTATTTTCTGTTTTTTTTTTTTATATTTATTATATAAATAATTCAAATCTTTAAAATATCTTAATATTATATTGTTTGTACAACTTTACTTGTATCATACTGTTTTGATTTAAAATAATAAATAGGAATGACCTTTCAAATTATAAAAATATTTTACCAAGAACATTATTATATCGTAGTATTAAAATTATATTACAACTAGCCACGCGCCCCGGCTTCACACGGGTACAATGTGTACTATACACAAAAATAATAATAAGCCTATGTTACTCGCTGATAATGTAGCTTTCTATTGGTGAAAGGATTTTTAAAATCGGTCCAGTAGTTTTTGAGTTTATTCATAACATACAAAAATTCAAATCTTTCCTCTTTATAATATTAGTATAGATATAGAACACTATTAACAAAATAATATGAGACATTTGATTCACAATTTATACAAGGCCTACTAACTCCGGGCTAATTAAATTGACGAACGGCACAACTCCTTCAAAGAAAATTTGAATTGCAGACAAAATTTATGAATTCGTTTCGATTTCGCTAACGAAGATAATACTGGAAACAATATTACATTTAACCCTAGTGATAGCATAATTAGATAGATGGATAGATAGAAAATTTTTTCAGTAACAAAACACTTCAACTAATACAATATGTGACTATTTCTATTTTACTTAAAAAAACGAAAAATTTAATAAAAAATTACAAATTACATAGACAAATATCAATAGAATGAAAATACCAGATTTTATAAATTTAATTTAGAATAAACTATAAAACTTTTGCTTAGCATTGTATCCAGTGTGTTATAAACCAACTAAAAGTTCACTTTCTATGCTAATAAAAAGCGACAGTCAATACCTATTCATGATTCAGCATAATACTTCGCGATCCAAACCTCATCACAGATGACATTCATACAACGTAAAGGCTTTCATAATTAATATTTTCAAAGAAACTGCTAATTATGAAGGGAAGTAAGTGAAATTTTCGTTAATCCAATGAGCCTGACCCGAATTTAGAGATTATACCGAAGATATAATCGCGAGCTCGCGAGGCACGGAACGCCGATCTAAATTAATCAGGTGACTTATTTCGCGTCTTAATTCTGAAACTGAGTAAATCTACTTGAAATTCGAGTTAGACGACCTCGCTTTGTTAATACGGCTCGAATATTCGCTAAATTACGTACGAGTGAATGCAATGGACAAATAAAAAAAACACGTGGACAAAATACCTCTAAAATTTATTATGAACACTAAAAAAGTATCAATTTTATTCAAGTCATCCCGGTGGGATAATCGTGTCATCCCGGTAGGATTCGAACCCACGACCCATCGATTCACATGGCAGATAATCTACCGAACGCGCCAAAGAGCCCGTCGAATCTTGACTTTAAACTAATGTACAAAAAAACACTGTATAAACTTCAATTTACAAATGTGATATACAAATCGTAATCCGATTTGTTCATTAGATCAACAAACAAAACACGAAACAAATGGTAGAAAATCTATATATCCCTTACATTTTGATTTTGTGAATCCGTATAAATCAGATACGTGTCAATAAAACGTATTATTTACATTTTACAGCACTCCGGTCGATCGAAAACTCATACATCACTCACGCGCTCACACTTACCAATGCTCGGAGCAATGGATTCCAAAAAATTGTTTTCGAAATTTACGAATCATTTTTGTTACGAATTTAGATTGGAATTTGACATCTGTTCCAATTTTGAAAGTGATTTGTGCACTAGAAGTCGTTTGCAACAAAACTATCTATTGTTTGTCGAGATTTAGAGAAGTTTAAGTATATAATATTATATATATTATATTCAAAAAAAGGGAACAGGGAAGGAAGAAGAAGAGTATATTATATTCAACTCAAACGGCCTCAACCACAATCCTTAACTGCAGTAATAAAATTAAAACATATTTTAGTAATGAATATGGATCTTATTCAATTGATTTATGTTATAGAATAAATATTAGATTTCAATAATATTATATAAAGTATTTTTCAGGAGCTCATTGAAATGAATTTGCACTCATATGGAACACACATTGGAATAGGCAATCTAAATTAATATTTCTCTCCACCAACATATAGAAAATACATGAAAGTCCATCTATCATGAAAGGGGCGGAGACAGTAGCTTACCCTTGCCCTGTATCAAAATATGGTCCCCTACCAAAATACCTTGCCATTCATTGTAACTGCGGCGTAGCCCTAAAAGAAGGTAAGTTTTTGGATTCGGGGCCCCTATAGCTAGGGGGCCCCGTATCTTATCTTTAATACGGCAGTAGCTACGCCCCTGTATCATGATATAAAGCAATAATATGAAGACTGAAGAGTCCTCTACTCGAACCGGCACTCAGCTGTCTCCCTGCTCCCCTCCATCCCGCGCAAACCCCTTTCAACCCTATTTTGAACCATCATTGAGCTAATTGACGTATTGACCGTAATGATAAAGTGCTGTGCGAACAGGAAATTAATTATTCAATCCGCTATTTTATAAATAACTAGCAATCCGCCCCGGCTTCGCACGAACGAATAAGACGTCAATTACGATGAAAGCTCTCAATCGGCCTTTATTTCTTGAACATCTTTCCCAACATCTTGAACAATTGTCGTCATATTTCATGAATTTAAACAAAAAAAAACTATGCTTATAACTATATCATTATATATTGATGAAAAGCGCATTCAAATCCGTTTCGTAGTTTGAAATATCCAAATTTACAGAGGATGGTCTGACGGCGGGAAGCGACTTTGTTTTATATTATGTAGAGAAGATGAGAACAACAGGTCTTTACCTAATCAGGTACGATTAACGATAAACATAACCTATAATTTACTTCATAGGTTTCTTTTACAATAAAGTTTTATTTCAATCTTAGACGGGCTCGTTGGTGCGTTCGGTAGAACATCTGCTGTGCTTATCAATAGGTCGTGGGTTCGAATTCCACCGGGACGACATGATTATAATTTATAATTTTATGTAAGCATGTCTTCATTAGTTCTCATTACTAATTAGTTTTAAACTTTATTCTACAGTCCGATATACGTTTTATATATTTTTTCTTTAAATCAACAGAGACATGTAAAATTACTCAAAAGGACTAAAGAAGCAAGAACGAATAAACCACATTTCCACTAAGGCTTTGCAGTTTCATCGCGAATTCTGGCAAAAAACAGAGTTCTCGAAGCCCGTAGCCAAAGCAATGCGGCGTATATTCGCTTTTTATAGTTGCTACGTTTCACTAGTAAAAGGATTTAAAGTTTTAAGAGACTTTAAACCCGCTTACATGGTTTTATTTTCAAATAACGACATTTCTATTACACTTTCGTGTAATAGTTATCTGACTTTATTTTATTGTATGGAAAACAAACAGTTTATAAATAATATAGCGCAGTAGACGATATTTACATATTGAAGCTATTATAGAAATGAAATGAAGTCGTGATAAAAAAAAGGTTAATAAATTGTTACATATAAACATAATAGTGCTTAAAATAATATTGTTTTTTATTAACAGTAATCTTAGAATCTAATAAAAAGCAATAAAATACAATGAATAGTAAACAAAAAAAATACCGTTAAAAAAATACAATAGTATTACATACATGTCTGACAGTGTTTTTTAATAAATTTCGTACGTAAAGAACTTAGATATTTTTTTAATATTTCGCCTCTTTATGAATAACTCAATGTGTTCAGAGTATAATGAGTTAAATTGTGTTATAAGTAAAAGTTAAAAGGAGTTCAGTCTGTAGTTATTTTTGCATGGAGGAGTGTGAAACTTGTAGCGGCATGGAGTTAAAAAAAAGAAAAGCAAGATTTAAGCTGATATTTTGCAATAATGTTGGATCCGGTGCTTCTTTAATCAGGGACATTGGAAGTAAGAATTTGTGAGTACCACAAAGTACAAACCCGCGAATATACCGCGCTTATGGGTTAGCTGATCGCCGATTACTAAGCCTTGTCCATCGCCGGAGAGTGGCAGGACTTTCAGTGTTTTACCAATTTCACTTCGGAGAGTGTGCGTTGGAGCTGCATAAAGTAAAAAGTAGGTCGACTGCACATCATTGACTGATGTTCTACAGAACTGATGGAGGGTGATACCCCAGCAACAGCTATCACACTCCATCAATTGAACCTCGTGCTCATCTGTGGATATTTAACTTAAATAAACTAAGCCTGAAAACGATTAAAATTAATCCTTAATTATAAAGAGTATAAAAATACCTCTAATTAATGATTTTTTCAAATCCCCTAGGAATGCCCCTGAGAGCCAATGCAAAATATTCCTTTGCATAACGAATTCATTTATCGAAAAACCTCTTTACAACGAAGTTTTAATCATTGCAGAATATAGATAGAAAGTATTATTGACCTCTATTTTTTTTTTCAACTTAAACCTTTACATAACGTATCCTAGCAATTATTGCCACTTAATTCCACGACTATAAATAATAAATCGCGTTTTAATCCGGTATACAGTATTTTATTTAAATGTGTGATACTCGCGTTAATAAAAGACAATATTAGGTCCAGACACGTTAAATTCCTCGTAAGACAGGTATCATACCCTATTATAGGGAATCATAATCGTAACAAACTTCATTGTAACGAATTACTTGGTAAAACGAATATTTTCTAATTCCCTTCAGTTTCGTTACATCGACGTGGCACTGTATATAGAAAAGTACTATGAACATCCAACTCTGCCAATGAAATATTAACATCACCCACTCTCCCAGTTTACTCATTTGGGTACTTCAGGTACGCCGTTGCCAAAAAACGGTGTACTGAAACTTTCCTGTTGGTTTTTAATTTCCATGTTTTAATTTCTCATGTTCCGACACACTGAGTGTTAACTTTTGGGCTAATTAAAAAAGCGCATATTATTTTACTGTCTAACACATTTTGCCGGTTTGAATGCGATGCGTTCGGAATGCGAGATGTATTGAAGGTGCCAAGTTGGAAACAAGAGGAAATAAGATGCAGTTTTCATCAAGTCACGCTATCAACTACTTACTCAAATCAGTGAAACGAACTCAGAAATGTGAATTCATGTATTATAATCTGTATAATATGTAAATATGTATGTACCTATATATGAAATCGCTAAGCTCCAATGGAGTTTGAACGATCGCTATGAAAATTAGCTACAAGCATATATATGTATTTTGTAAATCGCCAGTTACCAGTCAACTAGTATTTTATACTTTGTTGTATGTAAATTAATTAATGTGGCATAATTATTAGAAGCTATTCGTTATTTTAAAGAATCTTTCGAAATAGTAAGATAACAATAAATAATATGCCATTTTGCAGAGTTAAAGCTACTTTTCCAAAGTTCAATAATATCCATACAGTAGTTTACCCATTAATCATATTATCAAACAAGAATTTATTTTGTTCCATATAAATTTAGATATTTAAAATTTAGTTTATACTCCTTCCTTCGTAAAAACGTTCACAGTTAAATAACATACAATAGAACAGATAATATCTTGTATTTAATTAATATCTCTCTCCTGACAAACAAATCTTCATTGTAGTGTAAAGGATGAATAGAAGTTTTTATAATCAACTACAAATTTCCAAAATAAAAATATAAAAGAAAATATTGTTTAAAAAAGATAAATATAGAGAGACATCGAAAACCTCTTATTAGCCAGTTTAAGCACAAATTGTTATTTTTGTATTAGCCAGAATATTGACTCTGAACATAAAAAATATATATGTATTTTTAGAATTGATTATGATTTCCCACTTTTATTTTATAGATTTGCCTGACGTGAGCTTAAAATTAATTTTCTGCTTTTTTTTCGCTGAAATTTTCTGATATTTTAATAGTTATTCTGTTATCTCGAATAATAGATGATCATAGATGAATCTAACAAATAAGAGATCACTAAAATCGGTGCAGCCGTTCTTGAGTTATAAATGGTGTAACTAACACGATTTTGTTTTCTATGTTATAGAAAAATATAGATATTACACCTCACGAGGGATCTAAAGAAATAATCATACATAACTGAAGACAAATATATAATTTACTTATATAATAGAGTCTTCGTTAATTAAATCGAGCAGTGAATATTTGAATCTAATTCAAAGACATCGCAGACAGACCAATGGTAGCCAAAATTCAAATTCTACTAAGCTGAGGAGGTATACAAAATCTACAATTGCATTGAAATCTACATAAAACCTTCAATTAATTTTACTCCGTCTAGACCCGAGAGTGGATGGCAATTAGAAAGCCAGTCGGCTCTAGGATCTTTGGTAATTGGAAATCAATTTTGAAAACAAAAGCGGCCTTCTTGAATATCGGTGTCAACAGAGGTTTAATTAATATTTTTGAGAAGTAAGAACTGAAAACCCCATTTAGATATTACTTTTACTTATTCTAAACGATTCAACAGTTTAATTGTTTTTATTAGCAAAGACAATTGTATGTTCTTGGAGAAGATTATTTTGCGGAATTAAAAGTTCTATGAATTCTAAACATCTAAACATTAAATAACAACATTTAAAAAATTTACGATTGTACATAGTTTTTTTTGTAAATTGACAATTTTGTCATTTTTATTGGCCCTAGATCCCATCCACTTTGGACAGCACTGTACTAGAGAATAATTCTCACGAAAGTCCAAATTTCAAGTGCCTTTGTTTGGACTTTCTAACACTATCCAGACCGAAAGTATAGGGGTACAAAAATACGTCGAAACGCTTAGAGAAAAGGTAGGTGTGTAGTGTACACTTCCGTTCGTCTTGGATATTCTCTATACAACGGCATAGTTTTATATCAAATAGTCACAAAAACTGTCTACAGGGAAACAAAGATAAATAGCTTGAGGCTGCGGACTGTACGATTAATATAACGTAATTATGGGACTGTGACACTTCCTTAATGGAATGTCAAAAGTTGACTAATAAAGGAATGTCATTCTCAAATTGGCAATGGATATCAAAGAAGAAGAATTAAGACACCAAATAACATAATACCATACATTTGGTTGTTGTTGTTGCTCAATTTGACTACATATTCAAGATTAAAGGTTTTGAATATTATTTTCAATCCTCAAAAACCAGTACCAGCTAAGGAAAAGTAGAGTGTTTACCAAGGGAGCAAACCACTATTTAAAAGCGAAAGTTTTTTTTTAATCCAGAGCGGAGCGAGATATTCAAAGTGTGTCAAATAGTGTCAGAGAGGTATGCTACTTTTTATCAGCTCTATGAGAAAATAAGTAATGCTCTATGCAACTCATGAAATAGAAGGAACTACGTTTATTTACAGTTAGGAACAATAAGAAACAGACATACTTACCTAATTAGATGCTTTAATATTATCTTAAATCCGTATTTGACTAAACAATAACAAAAGAAAGAATGCATTTCGCGCCTTTTTACTTTTACAGAAACTTTTTTAATTTTGTCCGCGGGCGCATTATTTTTTGACTGCCAGTAACGTTTTCAAACTCGTACAATATTAATCTCTTTGGTGATTAAAACATTTACTTACAATCAAAATTCAAATCACGTTTAATCCAGACGAATTAAAAAGCTATTTTAGTCCCTGTTTAAAAGGATCCAACTAATTCTTTTGTAATAAAAATATTTTTAATAATAATATTATGTATCGTTTCATATCAGTGACAAGAAGAAGTAAAAAAACTTAAATAAAACACTACTATATTAAAAAGTATAAAATAACATTATGCATAAAAGAGTTTTCAATAAACTCTAAACCGGATAATCTTAATGAATGTGTTCTCATTTATGTAGAATAAAATAAATTTCCTTTCTATTTTATATTAGATTATCTTATTCTCGTAATAACAAAAGCCTATAAGCCGTTGTTAACACGATTAATAAAAAGGAAACATTTAACTAAACACGAAGAGTACCTAAACCATGTTATATAAATACTAAGTAGCCAAAATTTGTAAACAATCTTACAAAGGCTAAACCTCTGATTTAAAGCATATTATATACATACATATTATATACTAACTATTACCCATTATAATTCTAGATTCTCGGGAAATTCTCCCCAACCCAATAATCGTCAGCAATTACCGCGCTTATCTTCAATGGCAATTTTCTGAGCGACTTTAAATAGCTATCATTTTCTCCGGTGAATTCGACAAACCGCCAAATGTTTTAGCTAAAGTACCAAAACGGCACAGTTTAAAAGACATTTGCGTTACCCTCATGTTTGTGCAACTCTCTCTACTATAAAAGCACATTAGCTGCGATAAAAAGTCCATCGCGAATCTGCGGGTTCATTGTTACGATATCATATTGTGCTTTTAAAGAATTGGTTTCGTTAACTTAATCAAGGCCTGAGTGCATGCGTTTCATTGAGCGAAATTAGTTGAGACTTGGACAAATTATCTTATAGGACACTCACTACACACAATACACTATGAAATGGCAACTCAAAAAAATACTTTCTGCCAAATCTGCTGTTTATAATTTTCTGTAAGCATGTTTTCCCCACGTCTGGTAACTTCGGGCATTGATCGGGTGGGAGTAATATCTAAATTCCGACCGGGTAACGAACCACCGTTCATAGATGGAAAAACCGTGAAGTGCACATTGCGCGTTTCGGTTTCAGTCTATGGATTTCCGAATGCTCGAAGTAAAAATTAGGTCGACAGCGCATCATTGACTGATGTTCTGTGGCTGAGGTATCACCTACCACCAAGTGAACCTCATGCTCGTCTGTCGATATCTGATATAAAAAAAAAATCGTAAAACAGTTTTATTGATTTCTTTTTATTTTTCAAAAAAAGTTGTAAGTCTTATAATAATACTAGCTAAAAAACCCGGCTTCGCCCGGGAGTTGATTTCGCTGTTCAAATTAAACTAACTCTGGTGAGCGACACCGGGCTCTTATATATTCAGAGAGCTAGGCTCTAGAATATTCGAGAAAATTTGAAAATATTTTCTCTCTCACACCTTCTAGAGTGTTCTGGTCATTATCGTCCGCCATAATAAAAGGTTCTATAGCGGTAGCATTTGTAGTAAAAGCGCGAAATTTAAAAACCTAAATTTTTTAATGTTTTGAGAACTAATTTGGATAACTAAAATTATGTCGCTTTAACTCCAAAATATAAGTTAACTAATGACGTATAAATACACAAAATTTAATAACTTTATTATAGCAACAAATTAAATTTAAGACTTTATTGAAATTGGAATTTTAAATTTCGTGTCACTACTACACATGCTGCAATGGCTCACAACTATGGAGACTATACACTATGACTATTGGAGTGTATAGTCTCCATAGTTGTCTTGAACGAAGTTCAAATATTCGATAACAGATGGCGCCACTGCACTTAATTTCCAAGTTGAAGGGTCGGAAAGTCCCTTATATCTTTAAAAACATGCCCTTTAGATTAAAACGGGAACTTTCTTGTTCGAGGGGGGATAAAGGGCTATCACACCACATAAGTCCCTTTATCGTGTCGGGACTCCTTTTTAAGTTTTATCGGCACGCACATTTTATCGACTTAGTTTTATTATATATATAGATTATGTTGTCTCAACTAATAATAACAGTGAACTCCCGGTACCCTAAGTAGGGTTTAAGGCAGATACACTTCTGTTAATTCATTTCACAGTTATGTTGTTCGAGAGATGAAGTTGCACGTACTCTTAAGTTATAGTAGTCCTATCATTTTTTAGGGTTCCGTACTCCGTACCAAAAACCAAAATCAAAAGACACGGCCTTTTATGCACCGTTTTTGCCGCATATTTTGGCACTAGCAAGGGAATCAAAACCTATAGGGTACTTCCCGTTGACCTAGAATCATGAGGCATGAAGCAATGTAATAGAGCACATGTAAAGGAAAATATCCGAAAACAGTAAGTGTAATTTGTAGTGTTTTTTATGGGAACAATAATTACTTAACTAAAAATATGTACGAAACCCTCGCTGCGTGAGACCGACTCGCTCTTAGCCATATTTTTGTGTATACATCGGGGTTGTGGTCTACCTAGCCACAGCCTTTATCGTATGAAAAATAAATATTTTTACCTTTGTAATTTATTCTCGAATATGTTACAACGATTGGTATACATATCAAAATGTGTGTCCACATATTCCACTGTGTAAATAGTAGCATTTAATCAAGATATAAGATATCGATTAGGGATGGCCTCGATAAGGGAATTACGTCTCGTCTGTATCAGGATGATGTTTATTTATTCCAAACGAGTGCTTCGGGAAATAACTCAGGATAGAGTCCCATTTCTTTCTGGTCAAAGAGTATTTATTATGCAGAAACCTTGTTTGATTTCCGAATGCCCGAAGTAAAAAATGGGTCGACTTCGTTGATTCTATGGTTGAAGTAATAGCGTAGCATAGGTAACTAGCACCCGGTGCGGATCTTGAATTTGCCACCTTCTTATTTATGCCATATCAAAAAAGTGTTATGGTAAAAATGGTTCTCTTGAGAGCACAAACCTAAAGAAAATCTCTGTCATTATTAACAACAACAAAAATTGGAAAAACACGTTGAAGGAACTCATTTTTAAGATATTGTACAGTTAGACTTAAATATACGTCGGGTTTCCACCCATACCTGGTCGACATCCCTTCCTCCTCCTTCATCATGCGATCCGCTAAGCATTAGAACTCCCTGCATCTGTCTTCATGTCCAAAATGTAGTATTAACCATCTTAATATTTAAAAAAATATTTTGAGTAGGTCCTTTTTCGCCACTCTAGTTACATTACATTATCAAACATCAAGTATTGTGCTGTAATATACTCACAATAAGCTGCCATGTGCCGGAGTCGAAAAAAAATTAAAACCAAATTTATCGATTTTCCAATGAATAAATCCAAATTTATTTATTTAAATAATTTTCCAAATTATATTTTTTTCGTATTAATCGAATTTGCTGCAGAGAATAGGACAAGTGCTATCAGGAGTCACGGTTAATCGGAATTATTTTCAAAAAATACGATTTTTATCGAAAAAAATAAAGATTGTGCCGCTATGTGCTAAAAATGTGCTATCATGTGCCGTTAATATTTAAAAATGAATCATGCTTTATTTATCTATATTCCCCGAACAATTGTATTGTACGGATTTACAGTTAGCAGGCACCTTCCATGCAGATGTGATTTACCACTTTAGCATCATTTGGGATAGTATTAAAGCTCCTGCATATGAAGACATGAAAAAATACCAATCAGTATATTCAAATTTAACCACTTCTAAATAAATTAAAGAATTGACGCTCATTTAATTAATTATAATTAGTAATTATTATTATTATTGGAAGATATTCTAACAATCAACTTCAGTTACTTAAAAGACTCAAATAACTAGTATTGACACCATTACTATTTGTACTGTGATCCTATCCCTATTAATAATGGTCCTTAATAAACAGAATCACTGTCAGTGAACTAAAGGCTTGTTAATATTAAGACTATTTAATATTATTATATAATATATTATGTCATTTTGTACAACGATGGACGGTTTATAAACTATAAACAATATTGTCTTTTATTAACGCGAGTATCACACATTTAAACAAAATACTGTATACCGGATTAAAACGCGATTTATTATTTATATTGTTTAAATTATTTATCCCGACGTTTCGGATGCTTTACAGCAACAGTGGTCGCTAGGTCGGGATAAATAATTTAAACAATATAAATAATAAATCGCGTTTTAATCCGGTATACAGTATTTTATTTAAACTATAAACAAATTGTTGAAATATATTTATTTTAATTACTCAGCACAAAAATAATTAGTTACCGTTACAAAGAAACAAAGTAAGTACATATGTATTTTTGTAAAGAAGGCCACGTGAACGTTTCCTTTCAACATGGCCTTGCACTATTAGACTCTCATAGCATAATTGAAAGTAACTAAACGATAAATCAAAGTGATATCTGATGTTATAATCTTTGGTAGAAGCAACGTTGGCGAAGATTAGTGTTTACCAAGCCGCCGCAAGATCCCGGATTAAGAGGACCGGCTGCTAGCTACATTAGCCCCGCCAACGATTTTTAGTTCCCTAGTTAATGAAAACCACCTTCTTTAGCACAGAGTACAGAGGTTGCGGTTATCATACCACGCGATCTGTCGGTTTCGGAGATACATATTTAGATAAAGCACTAATTCATTTAGAAATATTTGATTTAATATTTATCACTTGATGTTAGGTGATATTTTATCCACTGAATATCAAAAAACGTGCCATTTTTTTTTCAAGATATATCATAGGTACTCAACGCGAATAGAAAACACGACCATCGAGTCCGTCAAAATGAATGATATCTTATCTATAATAGATTCATTTCATTTCTATATTCAGACGAGAAGCAATTAGATAATACGAGCAATCCGAACTTTTAAAAACATTTAGAGATATTGCCCACATAATTTTGTAATTTATTTTTCCTACTATTATTGTTTCCATAGAACTAGCATTAAAAGTCGTAAACAATTTAATATCAATTGTGGTTATCATATTATCGTTTTGTGGCGTAAAAATATACTTTATTTTTTTATGTTAGATATCGACAGACGAGCATGAGGTTCACTTGATGGTTGGTGATACCTCAGCCATAGAACATCAGTCGATGATGTGCTGTCGACTTTTTACTTCAAGCATTCGGAAATCCATAGACTTAAACTGAAACGCACAATATGCACCATTCCATCTATAAACAGTAGTTCGTCACCCGGTCGGAACTTTGATATTCTTCCCTCCCGTTCAATGCCCGAAGTTACCAGACGTGGGAAAGACATGTTTACAGAAAATTATAAACATGTCGTTCCGGTGGGATTCGAACTCACGACCCATCGATGCGCACGACAGGTGTTCTACCGAACGCGCCAACCAACCCGTCAACCCTACGATTATAACAAATATTGCGCGCGTTTTAACGACTACTGTTTATATTGTTAATAAATACTTCTTAATGTCTCATTTCAATATACTTTGCTTTAAAAACGACTAAAATTAACTTAATAGTGTTATAGTAAATTAATATTGCTGATATACCTATAAGACGTTAGTTTTGGTCCACTTTAGTGACATTCAAACGGAAATTAACTGAACTGAGCTTGCGGCAATATTAGCATCGTGTTAGTGAATAGTCCATAACTTTGAACCCTCACAATTCAGAACTTGGCAAAGCTCAAACTATCGAGCATTATCAAACTTCGTGTCATACTATATTATACATGAGATCAAATAAGATATACCTACAATAAATATACCGTATAAATTATTCTTTACATATTTACGTAGAATTTAAACCTTAAGTATTAAAATTCAGCTAAAGAAAGGGTAGGGCATAGAAGGCTGATCACCTACTTGCCTGTAAAGAAAAATGCTCAGTGAAATAGACACAGAAATGGATTTGCCCCATGCCCCACTGGGGTACTCGGGAATTCACTTTTTAAATAAAGGATTCACTGTATTTTTTTTAATGATGGAAGGTACAGAAAATCAGTCAGTGATTCGCTGTCGACCTACTGTTTACTTAGAGCAGGAAATCCATTCTTCTCTACATTGCACGGTTTTTCCATCTATGAACGGTGTGACATGACATGTGTGACATGGTATGACATGATTACAGAAAAATATAAAAATGTCGTTCCGGTGGGATTCGAACCCACGACCCATCGATACGCACGGTAAGTGTTCTGCCGAACGCGCCAACAAGCCCGTCATGTTTGTTCCTAGGCATAGGCAAAAAAAATCATACCTGTCAACTAAATGTATTAAAGAATTAAAAAGTAACAAACAATGTTTTAATTACTTCAAAGCAACAGCCTTAAATAAATATTAAATATTTCATTTTTGAAGTCGGTGCCAGCCAACCGCTGCAGCTCCGTATCGTTCGAAAGTTTATTGCAAAAGCAGGATTAAACTGTCCTTCTTGGCTGTATTATCTATCGTAAAATCGCCTGCAAATTGTTACTTGTCTAAACAAAGGGGTACCTATACAAAGTATAAATAAAATAAAAAAGTAGTAATAAAATAAAAATTTATTTCCATTTTTAATGAAAAGCAAAACCTTATATCAGTAGGTACAATACGAATATGGACAATATTCACATACACCGTGTATAGGGCGACGACACTGAAAAGGCCCCTTTGGGGACCAATTTTATTTTTACGTGTCTTATGGAAATCAAAAAGTATTCTGTAGAACGTTTTTATGATGTCATTAAACGAAATATCAAACTTGTATATCCTATAGCAAAACACTCACTTCGCCCCCCGGACCAGTAATCGGACTCTATATATTATACTAGCTGATGCCCTCGACTTCGTTCGCGTAGGCTTCATAAATGATGATAACTTTCATTTCTCCAACCGATTTAGATGAATCAAAGCCTATTTGGCCAAAGCCGTTGGGAACTCTTTAATTTTCCGGGATGAAAAGTATCTAAAATGTTGACCGGGGATATAAGGTACCATTATGCAATTTCATGTAAATAGGTCCACCAGTTTCGGTGATCCAGATCGTACAAACAGACAGAGAAACAAAAAAATTAAAATCGGGTTTTGTTCTATTTTTCCTCTTACATCCCCCTATAGACAATTGTAGACGGGGGGTTGGTAATGCGTAAATCCTCCACTAACTGGATAAGGAAATCCATATCGTATTATACGTATAAAGGTCATTTATACGTCACGTTAGCGAGTAAGGGGGCGCCCATAAATTACGCGAGGTGTTTAAGGGGGGAGGGGGTCGAGTCAAATCTCATCTAATCTTACTTTGGAGAGGGGCCTCGGCAAATATCACGCAATTTTTTTTCTGATTGAAACAAAAAAAATTATACTATTTTGGTCCATTTAATCCAGATTGTACATGCTTAAGATTTAATCTTGAGCGTAATCGCGTAATACGATTCATATCATTCACTAATTCGTTCGAAAGAAAATAATTTCATTCATACTTCGACGTTATAATTTTTTTTTTCTTTTTACAATAACAATCCAACGCGTTTACGTAAGAAACCCACATTTTGAAAAATCTCACGTGAGATTGGGGGTGGGGGAGGGGGTTGTATAAAATCTCACGACATCTCACCAGGGGGGGCAGGAGGGACAGAAAATTTAAAAAAAACACTTCACGTAATTTATGGACGCCCCCTAATCCACAACGTTACAATCACAGAACAGAATTTTCCTGTTCTGTGGTTACAATGTTAACCAAATTGTCACTCGCCTAGTCCTTGGAAGTTCTCATCCTACCAAAACATTTTCATGTAAAGTAACGCCAATACGAATTGGTAAAAATATTTAAATAGCAAGCAATAGCTTGCACTGTAAAAAAGTTATCAATCTTATGGAGAGCCAAGCTCCTAGCTCTACACGCCCTAACCTCTCTCTCATCATAGCGTATAGTGTTCTGCGTGAATCCTAGTCCTTCTCTACAAATCCTACACTTTAGCCAAAATGTGTAGAGAATATTTTTTGCTTTGGCTTCATTTTAAGTCTTTTTATTAATTAAAAACATACAGAAACATGCCAACGATATAACTAAAAATACAAGTTAAACTAAAAATAAACCTATCCTAATTCTTAACTAATAACATATACCTACGAGTATACACCCCCAAAAATACTGCCATGCGACATGGTACTCAGAATACTGGCACTATTGCCGCAATGGCGAGGCAGATTCTCTAAATAGGTACAAATGTAAAATGCATGCGCAGATCCAACTCTCTAAGGTTGTGGTCACACCCACCCGAATATCGTTCAATTCTAAAAAGTACCAGGAAATCAGAAATATGGAGCAAGCATTCTGTAAATCTATAGGTAGACCTTTTGCGATCAAGCAAACACAACGCAATAGATTAAAATTTAAAATAAAAAAAAAATGTAACATTACATGTTAATCAGTAGTGCAATAAAGACTTTATTATTTATTATTATTATAGCTATACTTCGCTGCGTTCAGAATCACGCACGATTCAGTTTTTTTTTATTTTTACTTTTTAGATATACTATTTTATCAGCCTATCGATCTCAATAGACCGTGAATGTGTGACTTCACAAGTCTATTAGTGTTGTGGGCATGCCCATGGTTCCCACAGCGGTGGATCCGCGCTTGGTAAAATGTTGCTATGGTAAATCTATCTGCGGATATTCATTAATGAAATGAACTCGGCATTAGTCTTCAGAAGTCAGTCATTGTAATAATATTTAAAAAATACCATTACGTATTGCAGTTATAATGTTACAAACATGATAATATATCTAGTTCGAGTTCTAGTTCTGCAGTAGGTACCTATATTTATACAAGATTGTAAAAAAACCTGTATGTTCTCGTATTTAAAAAAATAAAATTTTCATGTACAAAACTATAAAATTAGTGTCAAATAATAATAATAAAAAAGTTAAGTCAATGATTTTTTATAATATAGGTACGATTTAATCTAATAAGTAGGTATATAAAAATACTTTTTGAAGTATCATATTATGTACATATATAAACTATACAATAACGATTATCAATTCATCAATTATAAATGCCCTCGTATTTAAAAAGCTATTTCCTATTTGAGTTAAGATTTTTAATCCAAAAATATAATTTATTATCATACACATATTACATACATCGAGATCAAACATTACCGCCGTTACATTTCATTTCCTTTAACTCAGTTACATCTCCGCCTTCCTGCAAAACATTTTCATTGATTCTTTTTATTTCCTCCGCATCATAGGCCTCACCTTGGAGTATTACTTGAATCTCTCTTAAACTTTTACCTTTAGTTTCAGGGACTACAAAAAATGCAAAAACTGAACCAATTAAAGCTATTGTAGCATACATCCAAAAAACACCACACAATCCGGACGCATCCTTGACTTTTTGAAATAGTTTCGTAACAAGAAATCCTAATATTCCGCCATAGATATTTAAAGTTGTGATCGCGACAGCTTTCACGTTCAAAGGAAACACTTCACCCTGAACAACGCCCATTATAGAGTTAAAACCAATGGTGGATATCACGTTGGAAGCTAGAATACCGATGAACGTTAGAAAACCGTAAGGTCGAAGGGAATCGTGGTTGACCTTGATCACTTCTAGAAGGAAGAAGTAAGTTCCCACGGTGGCTAGAGCGATGCTGCTTCCAAAGAAAGAGTATATGAGGAGAGGGCGACGGCCGACTCGATCCGCGAGAATCGAAGACATTACACCTGTTGATAAACGAATTTTAAATCAAAGGTTTGTCCATACTAAGGATTACATAGAAGGAAACCGGAGTTAAATTTGGTTTGTCGGAAGCGAAATCGGAGATAGGGGCAAAAGAGAGATGTAAATAAAATAAAATTACAAACATTATTCGCCAGTTTCATTCATATGAGTTCAAATAATAAAACCACCTTCCTGGCTGCCCTTTTTATAATATACTAATATTATAAAGAGGAAAGATTTGCTTGTTTATGACGATTTAATTCAAAAACTACTCGACCGATTTTAAAAATTCTTTCACCAATAGAAAGCTACATTATCAGCGAATAATTTTTTTTATATATTGTACATATACACTGAGATTGACTTATTCAGTTGTGTCCAATTCGACTTTGAACTTCTTGTGACATATTTCTTAAGTCACATAGACTAGAAACAATGAGCATTACAAGATAGGTTCTTAGTAGGTAAGTTAGTAGAAATTTTAAGATGATAAAAACACCTGCAGTCATGGGTTCGAATCTCACCGGGACAACATGTTTATAGTTTTCTGTAAGAATGTCTTCCCCACGTCTGGTAACTTCGGGCACTAATCGGGTGGGAGGAATATCGAAATTCCGACCGGGTAACGAACCACCGTTCATAGATGGAAAAACCGTGAAGTGCACATTGCGGGTTTCAGTTTCAGTCTATGGATTTCCGAATGCTCGAAGTCAAAATTAGGTCGACAGCGCATCATGGACTGATGTTCTGTGGCTGAGGTATCACCTACCATCAAGTGCACCTCATGCTCGTCTGTCGATATCTGAAATAAAAATATATATAATATTATGTAAATAATTTCTCACCTACAACAAATTTGACAGCTCCAAATATAATAAGCATAATGGGCAGACGCAACTCAGTTTTACTTTCCTCCATGATAACACCCAAGTATTGTTGGACCGTCTGAGTTCCGGTCATTATCTGAGCCATTTTGAGTCCTAAAATAAATACATACCTACATGTTCATTATAATTGAGGATATTTACAACGTTCCTATTTCTCATAAGTATGCTAATAAAATAGATATTTATAGATATAATATATCGATGGTGTTAAATTCAATTTTTAAATATAGAACATCACCGTAATCTATACTCATATTATAAAGAGGAAAATTTTGTGATAATTGATTTTGTTTGTTAAGTGATATAAATAAAGCAGGGACTGAATACCGGTTAATTTACTATAGGAGTTATATCGAAATAATAAAGGTTTTGGTTAATATTCATTCGTTTTTAGTCAGATTTACTGAAAAACATAGTGTGGTAAGTTTAGTGTGTATTACTCTTTAAAACAAATATCACGGTACCTCAGTCAGACACGTATTTTGGAAAATAAAAATTAACCGGTTTCAGTCCCTAAAATAAAGTTACCTTAATTGTATATTTCGTATTTTTTAAATATCCGGTATCCGGCCGGATATCCGGTCATCTCTAGTAATAAGGCAACACTAGTTACTCACCAAATACTATTATTATTGCTCTCCGATACTGTCTTCCCCTGAACAGTTCTATAATGGTGGTTGAGTTGCGCATCTCTTTCTGCACATGAGATGTCATACGTTCTATATCCAAATCGAGACCCTGGAATTATAGAGAACCCATTTGAAAATATAGAACGGAAATCGAAGAGCTTTTAGTGAAATTTAAAAAATATGAACATATTAAATTTTCTATTTTTAAGTTTGTTTGGTCAGGAATAGTTAAACGTTTCAAAATTTTAATTCATTCATATCAGATTTTTTTCAACAATTATATTATCTTGTCTTTTATTAACGCGAGTATCTATTTAAATAAAATACTTTATAACGGATTAAAACGCGATTTATTATTTATATTATTTATGCCCACGTTTCGGATGCTTTTCAGCAACCGTTATCACGGCAGATTGGCCCTGAATTATATAATCTATTCTAAAAGGTAATCCCTTCTCTGACTGAGTGCGACCAGTTTACTGTCAAACACTTATTGCTTATATTAAGTTTTACGTAATTTTTGTTTATTATTATTATTATGAGAGACACAGAAAATAAATAAACGTTGTCACTTCTCTCACTACCAAGTTATACTTAAACTTTACGACTAATAGTCAAAGTTATCTACTCACTTCTTTGCCACGCAACCTCATCAACTCCTTTTTCGCCTGTTCATCTTTCCCTTTCATCAAATAATAGTACGGAGACTCGGGTATCCACGAGCAAGCCGTTAAGTACAATAAGGGCATAGCTAGGAGTGAATAGTTGATGACGTCATAGGTCGCGAACGAGCCGATGCTCATCATCAGGAGGCCTCCAAAGTTGAACATGAAGCGAGTGCCCACTGATAGTCGACCACGAATATCCTTATCCGCTATTTCCGCTATGTACACTGTTACTACCTAATGACAAAAATAAAACAGTCGTATAACTGCTATAACTGGTCATTTACACATACGTTAATACACATATACAGAGAAACAAACACACTCTTTTTTGTTTTGTTTTTTTTTTTATGGAAGAAGCGAAAGTGGTATGCAAGTATCAGGGCATATGGAATACCGTGACCTCTGTCTACTTCAATGGGAAAGAAGCGTGATGATATGAATGTATGTGTGTTTGTAAGATTTGCTATAAAACTATTACATAATAATATGTATAACGTTTAAGAAATATTCTATGGTGGAGCGGAACATCCTGGTAAAGGATGCCCCAAAAACAGGATAATGTATTCAAAAAACTCTTGTTAAATAATTTTTTTTTCTTTTACTTATGATCTACGAGTGCCGCCTCCATGGCTCAGTGGTAAGCGCGATGCGTTAGCACCGGAGGTCCTGGGTTCGAATCCCAGGGAAGCAAGATTATAAAAAATTGTTTCGAACAAATACGAAAATGTAAATCATCGCTGTCGCAGTGTCGATATGAATAGTTGCGTAGACTCCAAGAGAATTTTACTACTTTTTCTAAATACATATAATACTAGACAATTTTATAAAAAAACATCCATATAAGTGAGTATAGTACTACACCCCTCGTCACTTAATTAGCCTCACCTATGTTTTTATAATAACTGATTCTTAGCTTGCTAACATCTGGTTGAGTATGTGTTTATTGTATTACCTCTTCAAGACAGAATCTGACACAAAGCGAATATTCGAGAAAGAGGCCGAGGACATAATGGAGCGAGGGGTATTTATTTTTGAGAGATATTTTAATATAATTTTATTCCTTATTCCAACTTATAGTAAGTGATCTTGTATTGACATCTGCAATTGCAAAAGAGTTGTATGTGCTTTCCTGCTTGACAAATTGATCTGAATAAGCATATATATTTTTTCTCTTAATAACTTAGCGATCGAATACATACTGTGGATATCATACCGGTTCCAAAACCCCAGAGTAACTTCATTATATATAACATCCATGCTTTATTCGCTGACGCCGCAATGATCTGAAAACGAGGTCATTATGTTACATCTATGTACATTCTACTAGCAATGTTAGTACATAGTACATACTTAGAAGCAAATCTAGACCGTTCAATATCAAAGATAGATAGCGTTATAAACTATTTTAACGCTAATACTCAATTTGTATTCATACTTCGGATCACCGAATCATTGTCAGCGCGATCCAGAATTCTTGATGTAATAATAATAATAATAAATTTTATTTAACACACACAAAACACAGCATACAGAAAAAAGAACAATTATCATAAAATAATAATTTAAAACATTATAACATTCACTTAAATGTTTGCGTATAAACTGTGTGGCAGTGTGCGTGAAATAGGATGCTACTCAGGATACCTGTGACGTAATGCCACAGCACTAATTTTCAGTAGCTTCTATTTGACGCTTGACGTCCCGGTGTGTTGATATTGATATACATATACTCGTATATTGGCGTCATGTACCAAGGGCCGGATTTATAGGTGTGGAGGCCTTGCGGCAACAAAGGAGTGGAGGCCCCGTGGCCCCAAAATATTATTATGTTAACAAGATTGTGTTTGTACAAAATACAGTTATAGGTAAAGGTAAAATAGTTAAAATTAATATCAAAGGAAAATATGTTTACTAGTGTTTACTAGACAGAATTAAAAAGATTTTTTTCCGAATTCTCAATTGTGGTGGGCGGTTGCCCCGGATGCCCTCCCCTAAATCCGGCCCTGCATGTACCGCTACGTATTTTTAGTGAAAATCAACCCTAATAAAAAATGCGGTATATAGGTATAAAAGCTTGTCCAAGAAAAACAAATTTAAATAACTAACGGTTCCAGAAGCAATAGGCACAGCACTCAGGAGCAACGTGGTTCTTCTGCCAAACTGGTCACAAATGAATCTCGTGACTAGACTTCCCAACATAAAGCCCAATGGCGATAAACTTAGCATCCATGATATCTGGTTCTGAAAGTAGACAAATATTTTTTATAGAACACGATTAAAATATTCGAAGTATTCGTCTTCGAAATCATCTCCTAAATTCTTCGTGGTTATGCGCTTGTGAAAAAATTTCGCCCTTAGGTTTTTGCAAGCGGTATTTCTTTCGGAGTTTCTTGATTAGGAAATTAATGGTAATAAATATATATAGGTAGAAGATATAGGTAAATGCTCCAGATAGCCCAACTTACAAATAAAAAAGCAATTTTACCTCTTTTTAACCGACTTCAAAAAAGGAAGAGGTTCTCAATTCGTCTGTATGTTGTTTGTATGTTAGTTACGCGATAACTCCGCAAGTTATGCATAGATTTGGATGATTCTTTTTTTGTTTGGTAGGTCACATTTCAGATTTCATTATTTGATTCGACAAATTAATTCGGTACTTTTTAGAAAGTCACCAAAAACAAAAATATATGTATACACAGATATTGTTTTGGTTTCAGCAAGTTTTTGATGAGGACTTTCAATCTCTGTTCTTTTAACTGTCATCACTGAAACATTAACAGTATGTATGATTTATTTTATGTATGTTTGTTACGAGAATATATTGTAATAAATGACCTTCCCTCTCGTCAATACTTTCTGCCAAACGGCGCTGTCTCATTTGAGCAGCACGTTTAGTGGTAGGCCTACTAAATTATTAAGTATATAATATTATATAATTACTAAGGAGCCGGTGCCAGCCTTTGACAAACTTTCGAACGGTACGGAGCGGCACTGGTTGGGTGGTACCGACTTCAAAAATAAATGTTAATAAATATTAAATAGATATACATACCTATAAGTATCAATAATGTTGTCGATTGTCCTTTTAGGCTCTTGCTTTGAAGTCATTAAAATATTATTTTATTACTCTTTAGTTTAAGTTTGTCATAGTATAGGTATATTTATAGTTTTGAAGCCGGTTTTTGTTTTTTGTTTACATAATATTAATCTACCTATGTACCTATACTTTGACGAACTCGTGCTCGCAAAATTGACGTATTTATAAACAGTAAACAAGTTTTACGCTTCGTCTAGTCAGGAAATTCCAAACGGCTTATGAACCACAGTTAATAAATGGAAAATTAGAAAAGTTTCGATTGGGTTTCAAAATCACTAAAGGAAGAAGTAAAAACAGGTCGAAAGCGCATCTTTGACTGATGTTCTGCGGCTGATGTATCACCTATCATCAAATAATGTTACTGCATCTTCACAACCTGGGTTAAAAAATCACGATTTAGTAGTTCACATCATATAAGTAATAAAAAAAAGATTAAAATTAAATAATTAATTAAATTAAAATTAAAAAAAAGATGAGGACATGCATATTTAATGGGCGAAATTAACTCATGGAAAATCTATGTTTTTTTTTCGTTTTTCGCTCGAGATCGCTCGCATCTAAACTAAAATAGATATGATAAAAGTAAAGAACTGAAAAACTTTTCAATTAAAAGTATTTTTTTAAGGTTATACTTTAATTTAACTACAAATAGTTTTTCTATACTAATATTATAAAGAGGAAAGATTTGTATTTTTGTATGTTATGAATAAACTCAAAAACTACTGGACCGATTTTGAAAATTCTTTCACCAATAGAAAGCTACATTATCAATGAGTAACATAGGCTTAGTTTTGTGTATAGTACATCTACAATGCACCCGTGTGAAGCCGGGGCGCATTGCTAGTTTTATATAAATTGAAGGGTACCTTCCTGGTTAGTAAGACATTATTTTCGATAGGAAGTGTACGTGATAAGGTTTCTAATACATCACTATAGGTTGCTGGTAATTAGCTATTTAACATACGTACGCTTCTTTGTCCCATATAGGGCAGGCAATGCGACATTGTAGCTACTTCGATAACAAAATATTAATGTAAGCATTATGATATAATGGGGATTAACCAAAATACAATGTTGTTTCCAAATGCCTGTTTTGATAAATTGTTAAGGTACTTACATACAATGTGGCTTTGTTATTATTTTTGTTAAGATAATATTTTTGCACCTATGTGTTCTTTTTAATCGTCAATTAAATAATATACAAAGTAATTGCTTATAAACCAACTTCAATCTCTTTTATCTCAACAGATACATTAAAAATAGCATAGTATTAAACCGGTACAATAATAGAAAATATGTTATGGAAATATATGACATGTTTCGGACTTAATGTTTTGAATTTAATTAGTTTTAAGCTACTGTCCAGTGGCGGCGTAAGACCTAAATTTTATGTGGGCAAGATTCATTTTGCGGGGCCCTCTGCCAGCGCAAAATGTGGCTTTTTTGGCAATTTTTTTTTTTTGCCGCATTCGACTTTTAAGTAAATAATAAATTTTCAGAGCGAGAGGCCCCATGGGTCGCGAGGCCGTAGACGGATTCGCCCACGCCTTACGCCGCCACTGCTACTGTCGGCATTATCACATAAAATAATATTTACGTGATAACCATAAGTTCTATAATTATGTTGGTTACATGGTATTAACTATTAACTACTTACATCAGTTATTTCAATACTAGTCTCATTGTTTCGTAGTTTTGGCATCACTGGTGTCGTCCATAAAGAACACATACCTAATGTGGCTGTGGCCAAGGATACTGAAATGAATTAATGTCATAAATATTAATAAAAGATTACTGACTGATAGGCGATGTACATACATACATACATACATACATATATGTACATCACGCCTCTTTCCCATTGGGGACAAAAAAAATAAAGAATTAAAAAACTTAACTTGATGAATTTTTTTCTCGAATACTATAGAGTATAGACTCGAACAAAATTTGTTTAAGTACAAAAATGTTTTGAAATTAGTTTGAATTTAACTTACCGGCACTGGCCACCAAATACTGAAAGCGCCTGCTATCCTTCATGATCTATAGAATAGAAAAATATTAAAACATTAAACGAAAATATTAACATGATCTGCGAACACTTTCGCCGGATATGATCCCTTTTTTTGTGCAACTATAAATAAAACTGTGGCACATTATATGCTTACCGTCTTATAAAGGTACCTACTATAATATGTTTAATTAATTATTTGTTTAGTTTAATAAAAATGTATATAATATATATTATATTTTTTAAATTATTCTTTAAATATTATTTATTACGAATTAAGAGCGCCGATAACTTAGCGTCAATCACGAGGAACGCATGACACACGACGTGCACACGACTAATATTTAATAACGAATAAGTGGCCATGTATGAATTTATACGTCACAGGTTAGGGGGGAGGGGGTCAACGAAGAATGATAATGTTGGTGTAACAAGTCTCAAGTTTCGTGGCCTTACATGACAACATATTAAAATATTAAAACGTGAAATTTTAACTACCTATATAAAAGAACTATAAAATATTTTTTAATATAATAGCATGTAATAAATTTTTTTGTGCAACGAGTTGCTAAAAAGTCAAAATTATGGATAAAAGTGAGTTACGTGCGGTGATAAAATATCTCAGTTTGAAAAAAATGTCTACGAAGGAAATTTTTTTGGACATTCAGCAGACATTAGGGGGTGATCCTGTACCCTATTCTACGGTTGCGTACTGGGTGGCTGAATTTAAAAGAGGTAGATCAAGCTGTAAAGATGACCCGCGTTCTGGGCGGCCTTCAACCTCCGTTACAGAAGAAAATGTCAAAAAGGTTGAGAATCTGGTTTTGGAAGACAGAAGAATGACTATAAAACATATAGCTGAGATTCTAAAGATATCTTTTGGTAGCGTTCAATCCATTTTAATTGATTCACTGGGGTTCAAAAAAGTGTCTGCAAGATGGGTGCCACGAATGTTAACCGACGAAAACAAAAAGCGACGTTTGGAAATTTCCAAGCGTAATCTCGAAATGTTCTAGCGTGATTCGGATAATTTTTGCCGTCGTCTTGTCACCATGGATGAAACGTGGGTCCACCATTTTGATCCTGAAACTAAAAGACAAAGCATGTCTTGGAAACGACCATCCTCTCCATCCATCAAGAAATTTCGAGTTGCTCCTACCGCTGGCAAAGTTATGGCCTCTGTGTTCTGGGATAGTGAAGGAATCCTTTTTATTGATTACATGCCAAAAGGCCAGACGATTACTGGACCCTATTATGCAAATTTAATCCCGAAAGTGCGTGAAGCGATTAAAGAAAAACGTCGTGGAAAACTGTCGTTGGGCGTGTTGTTCCTTCAAGATAACGCTCCTGCTCATCGATCGGAAGTTGCGCTCAACGCAATCCGCTGTGCTGGCTTCAATCTCCTTGACCACCCACCATATTCTCCGGACTTAGCCCCAAGTGATTTTCACTTATTTCCAAAATTAAAAGAGGAAATTCGTGGAACAAAATTTCACGATAATGACGCGGTTATAGCTGCCGTAGAGGACTTTTTCGAGAGTCAAGAAAATATTTTTTTTTCACAAGGAATAAGGAAGTTAGAAACGCGTTATTCTAAATGCATTGCATTGGAGGGAGATTATGTAGAAAAATAAAATATTATTATTTAAATCTTTGCATTTTTTAATATTGATTCCAAGAATTTTTTGATTCACCCTCGTAATATATGTAGGTATGTCACCGGATTACGAACCGTTTGCTTATAATTTCCCGCGTGAATTTATAAGCGATCAAATAACTGTACACAGACAATAATATTAATAATGCAATTTAACTTTTCATTTCCGGGAATTTACAAACCGTATTTTTATATAATATGTAACCGTATTATTAACAATTTTCAAGGACTCGTTGGCGCTTTTGGTAGAACACCTACCTTACGAAATGATGCGTCGCGGTCTTCGATCAACAATACAGTCGCGGTTCTAATCCCGCCGAGACGACATGTTTATAAATTTCTATAAGCATGTCTTCCCCCGGTCTGGTCACTTCGGACATGAAACGGGTGGAAGGAATATCGAAATTTTGACCATTACCCGGTCCCGGATACCCGTTACCACCGTTTATTGATGGAAAATCCGTGAAGTGCGCATTTCGAGCTCAATCTACGGATTTCCGAATGCTCGAAATAAAAAGTAGGTCGACAGTGCGTCGTTGATAGTCCTACATATTGTTTTAGTAGGCCAAGTGAAATGAGTAGGATTCGGTTCTGGCACTCAACGGCCGCTGCCGCGGCACAAAACGACTTATGTATGACGTTTTTCTTTTTTTAGTTATAAAAGTTGGATTAGTTAAAACCGCTCCTGATGTTACTGCCTTTTTTATTATTTCCATATCAACACTTTCTTTTCGTCGTAGGTATTTAGTTTTTTTTGTGTATTGCATGGAGTTAGGTAAAAATATCTTAAAATCAAATTCAAAACATAATTCTTTGATTATTTATTTCGATATTTACTCATTATTTATATTTTTAAATATAACTAATATCGACTTTAAATATTAATTACTTTAAATTTTTTTTAAAGAAAATATCAACTAGAATCTTAGAAGTATATATATTCATTAATTAAAATAGTAGGTACTCATACTTCATGCTGTTTACAAAATAACATAGTAATATTTAGTAGAACGTAGCGATTGTATTTAATTTTATTATGATAATTTGTAGCTTTGATTATTAATAAGCTGGAAGACCACAGTAAACCTCAACTAGGAGCAATTACGATTTAACCACGGCGCATTTCCGGTACAGTCGCGGTAGTACAGACTTATTTTAGGAAAATAAAGAGGACTCTCACTTATTCTCTCTATTTTTGTCTTCTTTCAAAAGCACTTCACAATTAAACAGCTGATGGAATTGCAAGTCACTTATCCCTAAAATTCCCTACTTTGAACTATTTCCTAAAGACCAAACAAAATAATATGGAATATCCATATTAGATGTTTTAAATATAGACAATATAGGATATTAGTTAAATTTGTCATAATATCTCAAAAAAAATTGTTCAAGAAACTAAATATGTATGAAATTGTTACAATTTATTATTTCATAACTTTATAAATTGCGAATAGGGATTTTTAGTTACAATCTAGCAACACAAAACTCATAACTTTTTAAATACTCGAGGTATGTGGTAAGAGTCTTGGCTTGAATACGTGCTTAATGGGTATTGACTAATATTATTGGTATTAAGATTTATTAGTTATTTGAGAGCTCGTAGGTATGTACAATAAGTTATTTTTCATACCTACGAATAAGATGTATAATTCTGTATAGTCCAAAGAGTAAAGTATATTGGTATAGTCCATTAACCATTTGATTTTGACGTTTAACTTTTGTAATCTGTGGTAGTGTGGCTGTCATAAATTTCGTGACGAAGTGTCGTGTGGCATCGCTTATAGTGTAGCTTTTTAGTAATTAAATGAAATTATAAAATATAAACACAATTGTTTCACATTATTTTGTGATGTCAGAACACGTGTTACCGGCTGAAGAGCCGATACGATTCGTTGCACCAATTATTCAGGATAACCCTACAGGATGGGGTCCTTGCGAGATGCCGGACCAATTCCGGGATATGCCATATCAGCCGTTCAGTAAAGGTGATAGGTTAGGGAAGATTAGTGACTGGACTGTTGTACAGGATAAGAAATACCAGAGTGAGTTTTAACAATATTTAATATAATGATCGATGTATTTTGTAGGTTATGAGTTTTGACAGCGACTTTAAAAAAATAATGGGACTGACGAATATGCTTTCAAATTGCTTACTTGTGCTATGTTCGTCATGTCTTAGATAAGTACGCGTCGCAATTTGGCGCTGGATCATCGTACGCGTACTTCCATGATGAGGATGAGAGTACATTCCATCTGGTGGATACAACAAGAGTACAGAAGCCTCCATACCAACGTGGGCGTGCTCGGGGTCAGCGAGGCCGTGGTGCGAGAGGCGCTCGTACTCCTGGCGGGATGACCACTTTGAACAAAGTAAGAAATTTGCTACATTTGCATGCTTCGGGCTTCCCAAATAAATTGTAGCAACCAAAAGATTACTTTTTACATTATGTTATGTTTTTGAAACTAAACTACTTTCATCTATAATTTTTATAATGTCATAATTTTGTACATATATTTTTTTATTATAAATACATAAAACAAGGGTAAAACTATCCATTCTCTAGCAGTGCTCAAAACCACTCTAGCATCCAATGTGATGCCCTAGTGACTACTATAGGCCCTGTTTTTATCTCCAAGCCAAGACCGTTTTTTATTGAAATTTAAACATTTTAAATTGCAAACTGGGTTTGCCTCTCACTTTCAATTAATGGAAACTTTGGCATCGTTCAGATATGGTGTTTGATCCTGGTGGGATATCCCAGCAATAGCAATCATCATAATGTAAAGACAGCAATTGCTTTATTTGATCTCACAACTTCTCTTGAACTATATTTTGATAGCTAATATTAACTACTTGAATACCAGATAAAACATTGTAAAATTACACATCAGTTATGTACTTTGAATTATTAAATGTATACATAGGTATAATAAATATATTATATAGTAAAGGTGGTATAGAAGAAATTGCTACTTTAGGAATAAGCCATATTTCTTGTGACTTATATTATAAAGAAATCTTTCAGCAAAGGGACCGTAAACTTGGCAAGCGATGGGGTCAAAGAGGTGCTCCTATGAAGATACGTGACGCATCTGTCACTGTGAGACCTACTTGGGTAACCATTGAAGATATGGACTTTCCTCGTCTTGCTAAACTGTCCTTGCCTGGAATTAAAGAAGGTAACAAAATATTTTTTCTGGATGATTTTTTATTTTGTTATATTAAAAATTAGCAACATGCCCTGGCTTCACACTGGAGCAATGTAGATGTACTATACATAAATAGCCTATGTAACTTGCTGATAATGTAGCTTTCCATTGGTGAAAGAATTTTTATAATCGGTCCAGTAGTTTTTGAGTTAAATCATAACAAAAAAAAGAATCCTTTTCTCTTTATAATATTACTATAGATTGTATTAAAACTGTATCAATAAAAGTAATGTGTTGTTATCAAGTGTCAACTTATTAATTCACGTTTAATGCAACAAGCAAGATTATTGTTATAAAAATTAATTATATTTGTCCTATAAACCAATTTATATATATATTTTATTCTAGGTGAGGATATTGCCTGCTGTGGTACTTTAGAATACTATGACAAGGCATACGATCGAGTTAATGTGAAGCATGAGAAGCCGTTACAACGTATTGACAGGATCTTCCATACGGTAAGACTTATCTTCTTATTTCTCAAGTCCTCGGGGACCATATGTTTGAGATATTCACACAAACATTATGTAGGCTAAATCAATTCAGTTAATCTGCAGTGTATACTCTCCATAGTTATACATATATAGCATTGGTCAGGTTTTTGGCATACCTTGTTTAAGATAACATAGAATATTTCATCATATAAAACAAGGTATCTATAAACTTAATCCCAGTAATGGTCCGCAACAAAAACATATTATTATTTCAACTGTTATTGTCCAGGTAGCAAAATAAATTGTTGATATGAGAACATGTTACTATTAATGTTTATAATACTAATGTTCAAAGTATTACATGCTTTTAAATAGTGTCTAGTCAAGCCTAATTAGTAAAATACAATAAATATCTATTTGGATAGTGGAGTAAAACAGATTGTTATAAATATTTTAGTATGTGAACATGATTTTACTATTGAAAATTCAATTTTAACAGTTTTGCGATAAAAATACCTAAGATATATGCCTTATAGATGTTTTTGTGTTTTGGCATTTTACCCTTGATATGAATGAAAGAAAACTTTGTTGTTAAAAGGGTTAATTAAAAAAAAAAAAACTTATCCAAAATTTTAAATTTCTAGGTAACTACAACTGATGATCCAGTAATCCGTCGTCTCAGCAAGACAGTTGGAACTGTGTATGCTACGGACACCATCCTGGCTACTATCATGTGCTGCACTCGCTCCAACTACTCTTGGGATATTGTCATGGAGAAGATTGGTAAACTTAGAGCATTAGCATATTTAAATCTCATAGTGGCTGGGTGTATAGCCTATATTTTAACTTCTATTATTATAATATTACGGGAAACATTGGCTAACACAATTTCTAATGGGCAACCCAAAGAATCCTCAAACCACTTCCATAAAGTAGGTCGACAGCGCATCATTGACTCATGTTCTGTGGCTGAGGTATCACCTACCATCTAGTTAAACTCATGCTCGTCTTTCATCAAATAAAAAAACAAATCCTTGGTTTCAAGGATGCTCACGACTTCAATTTCACCCCGTTTATACTTATCACTCAGCAAAGCTTTGATACTGCGATTTAGTTATATTGAAGTCCTCAAACTGATTGAAGGCGTAGATTGTAGATGTCGCTTGAAAATACTGATTAGTTTCAAAAGTACTTGAATAAAGATATATTTGATTTAAATAAAATACTGTATACCGGATTAAAACGCGATTTATTGTTTAAATTATTTATCCCGACGTTTCGGATGCTTTTCAGCAACCGTGGTCGCGGGAGACTGAAAGATGTCAGAGACTTTCAGTCTCCCGCGACCACGGTTGCTGAAAAGCATCCGAAACGTCGGGATAAATAATTTAAACAATAAATCGCGTTTTAATCCGGTATACAGTATTTTATTTAAATGTGTGATACTCGCGTTAATAAAAGACAATATTAAGATATATTTGAGCTAAAAACCTTGCTTCCTCAGGCGACAAGTTGTTCCTGGACAAGCGTGACAACACTGAGTTCGATCTGCTGACCGTGAACGAGACATCCGTGGAGCCGCCCGCGGACGAGGGCAACTCCATCAACTCGCCGCGGAACCTCGCGCTCGAGGCTACATTCATCAACCATAACTTTAGCCAGCAGGTGAGAATAGGATGTAAAGCCAAGTGTCCACTGGCAAGTATAGTTGCCGAGATGTAACTTGGCAAGCGTCGTTAGATGCGCAGAGTTCATTTTTTAGGTCTCTTTGGTTATGTAGCGGGACGCGGGGAAGAAGATAGCATCTTTCCGAGCGGCGATTGATTGCTCAGTCGACACTTGTATCTTGCACGTTGTCGACGTTCCGTTCGCTCTCCAGTACACTTCCGTGCATTAGAATTCGAACCTTTTGTTTTTTTGCGTTTTTGTTTTCATTTTCTACATAGTAATTTTTTTTTAACACTGAACTGTATATATTTTATTTATAACAAATAATATATTACTCTCCTTTCTTTAACTTTCTTCCAAACAGACATATTTAAAAATAAATTTTGGAAATAAATAAATTCAACTAATTATTCTAAAATATAAATAAAAATATAAATAATAAATAAAAATAATAAAATACTATATAACTATTCAACAAGCCTTTTAAAGGTGACCGTTTTTTGGCACGAAGTGTACATGCGCGAACTTACCCCCACTACGCCAAAACCTTGCCAAGTTACGTCTCGGCAACTATAGCTTCCGCAATTTCTTGCAGAAGTCAACCACGACTAGTTTCCACTGGCTGCAATTTTTCTATTTGCAAGCCGCTTTTAGTAATGTGTAGAAGAAGCTTCCTGCAAGATCTTGAAGAAGATCTTTCCACAGAAATTGCATACAAATCACTTCAGCAAGAGCAGTCAAACAAAATGCCTAGCTGCAGAAAAATACGAGCTGCGTCTATTGTGTTGTTGTTGTACGTAAATTTTAGGAGATCAAAATATGTTATCGTCTTACTATCAGTATCTCCCCGGACTTTAATTATTCATTATTTAAACTTATTTACACGTATCGTTACAGATTACAAATAATTGGTTTTATGTTGACATGTTTTATAGCAAAAACTTTTTTTAGTGTGCTGAATTCTAATCTGAAAATTTTCTATATCTCCTCTGGTTTTTTAGATATCCAAATGTGTAAATAATGCTGATTTTTGTGGTTATTTTACACCACAGGGTATTAAATTAAATTACAGCAAATGGTGATTCTGATATCTCCATTTCTCAGATTTGGATTCAGAGCATCAAATCCCTTTGGAAATGCTATAGCATATCAGAAACCTACTATAGTAGCTAAAATCTTGTCAGTCTTGTCAAAGTGGATAATAATACATTATTGCAGTATTAAAAAAAGAAATATACAACTATTTAACTTATATTACAATAAATATTTAACTATTAATTTTCATAGCAAATCACACGCATTGTAAATCTTGCTATATGGTTTGTCTTTATAACTGACTTAGATTATTAATTATTAGAAATATTACAGGTGCTTAAATCTGGGCCCAACGAGCCCAAATACAAGTTCCCAGAACCGAACCCATTCGTTTCTGAAGACGAAGGGGAAATAGCATCTGTCGGTTACCGCTACCGCAAGTGGAACCTCAACAATGGCGTGGTGAGTATAATTTAACTTTTGAAGAAACGGTGTCTTTTTTTATGTATACGACAGATGAGGTTCACTTGATGGTAGGTGATACCTCAGCCACAGAACATCAGTCATGATGCGCTGTCAACCAAATTTTTACTTCGAGCATTCTGAAATTCATAGACTGAAACCGAAACGCGCAACCAGTCGTGGGGAAGACATGCTTACAGAAAATTATAAACATGTCGTCCCGGTGGAATTCCACGACCCATCAATGCGCACGGCAAGTGTTCTAGCCCGTCAATGTCTGTCTTCTTTGTCCTTCTTTTTTTACTCTCTTAACCTGTATGGTAGATTTCAAGCATAACTTTTATTCTAGGTGCTGGTCGCCCGTTGCGAACACGATGCCGTTCTCCAAGGCCCTCAGAACGAGACCCAGTTCCTTACCATCAAGGCGTTGAACGAATGGGATTCCAAGGTGGCCAACGGGGTGGAGTGGAGGCAGAAGCTGGACACGCAGCGTGGAGCTGTTCTCGCTAACGAGCTGCGGAACAACTCTTGCAAGCTCGCCAAGTGGACTGTGCAGGTATACAATGAGAAGGTCATCATCGGCGGCCTGCAAAATTTTGTCGACCGTTTTCTCGTGTTTTAATCGATTATCTCTTTATTTTTTCCGGGTCTAACATGACAATTACACTTAAAACTCGACTTTTAATATCAAAAATAGATATATTTGTCGATCGAGATATATTTTCTATCAAAATTGTCGATGTCGAGATATAATATATCGAAATATCTTACATTTTCGTTTGTCGCCTCTCGTCCGCGACATATCTCGTGGCGGTCATGCTAGGCCGGCAAGTGTGCTCAAGACCAGTGGCGTAGCATAGGTAACTAGCACCCAGTGCGGATCCCATATTTGCCGCCCCCTTATTTTTGTAATTGGTTATAAAACATTGGGACGTGGTGAAAATGGTACTCTTATTGAATAATACTAAAATAAAGATAAACTCTGTTATTAAGGTGATGTACTGACAAAAAAAATTTAAGAGAATGTCGAAAGAAGTAATTTTTTTACCGTTACCTGTCAATGCCGCCCCAGACAAAGTGCCACCCGGGGCGGAGCGCACCCTCCGCACCCCAATCCTACGCCACTGCTCAAGAACAGTGGCGAGACGACCATACAAGCCCAAAAGCTCGGCTTACCCTATTAATACAACTATAAAGAGAAAAATAATTATGTTCTTAACGTAATTATAGAAATCATATATAACTTATACTATTACGTAATTATATACTAGCAATTGCCCCCGCAACCACCTTGTGGGTTGAATTTCGTAAAATCCGTTCTTAGCTGACCTCTACTCGGCGAAAGGAATATTCCTACCATATTTCAAGTCGCTACGCCTTATAGTTCCAGAGATATCGTGATGAGTCAATATATAGGTGGGAATCTCTTTTATATATTATATAGATAAATAAACACGTATTACGTTAAAGTTAGGCTTTTGGGCTTGTATGGTAGTCCCGCCACTGCTCAAGACTCGTGCCGCTAACTGTATGTATGTGTGCAGGCGCTGCTAGCCGGTTCGGACCAGATCAAGTTCGGCTACGTGTCCCGCGTGCAGGTGCGGGACAACGCGCGCCACGTGATCCTCGGCACGCAGCAGTTCAAGCCGCACGAGTTCGCCGCGCAGATCAACCTCTCGATGGACAACGCCTGGGGCATCCTGCGGTGCATCATAGACATTTGCATGAAGCAGAAGGACGGTGAGTGCACAGTGTTCAATTTTGATTCTGGGGTCGGACATTTCCATCTGACTCTGTGGGTCGATGGAGATCAGTATTCTGAACAACATTAGTTAATAGCAGAAGGACGGTGAGAGCACAGTGTTCAATTTTGATTCTGGGGTCGGACATTTCCATCTGACTCTGTGAGTCGATGGAGATCAGTATTCTGAACAACATTAGTTAATAGCAGAAGGACGGTGAGTGCACAGTGTTCAATTTTGATTCTGGGGTCGGACATTTCCATCTGACTCTGTGGGTCGATGGAGATCAGTATTCTGAACAACATTAGTTAATAGCAGAAGGACGGTGAGAGCACAGTGTTCAATTTTGATTCTGGGGTCGGACATTTCCATCTGACTCTGTGAGTCGATGGAGATCAGTATTCTGAACAACATTAGTTAATAGCAGAAGGACGGTGAGTGCACAGTGTTCAATTTTGATTCTGGGGTCGGACATTTCCATCTGACTCTGTGGGTCGATGGAGATCAGTATTCTGAACAACATTAGTTAATAGCAGAAGGACGGTGAGTGCACAGTGTTCAATTTTGATTCTGGGGTCGGACATTTCCATCTGACTCTGTGGGTCGATGGAGATCAGTATTCTGAACAACATTAGTTAATAGCAGAAGGACGGTGAGAGCACAGTGTTCAATTTTGATTCTGGGGTCGGACATTTCCATCTGACTCTGTGAGTCGATGGAGATACCTCCAGGAAGTTGGCACCGCACTTTTAAGTTACAACAATTTTGAAGGTTGTTCCAGGTTGTTCTAAGTTTGTTCTACATTGTTCCAAAACGATATATGGCTGAGATTGAAACTTACAGAGAAAATTAAAAAAAACCGATTTTTGAACTGGCACCACACTTTTAAGGTAAAGCGATTCTGACAGTTGTTCTAGGTTGTTCTAGATTTGTTCTATATTGTTCCAAAATATTGGTTTCGAAAAACATTTATTTCTTATAAATTTCGCAAAAAAACATTTTTGAGCTAGCACCACATTCTCGAGCTATTGAGATTCTGGCGGTTGTTCCAGGTTGTTCTAGGTTTGTTCTACATTGTTCCAAAACGGCAAATGGCTGAGATTGAAACTTTAGGAGAAAATTAAATAAAACCGTTTTTTCCTCAAAGAAGTTGGCACCGCACTTTTAAGTTACAACGATTTTGAAGGTTGTTCCAGGTTGTTCTAGGTTTGTTCTACTTTGTTCCAAAACGGCAAATGGCTGAGATTGAAACTTTAGGAGAAAATTAAGAAAAACCGATTTTTTCCTCCAGGAAGTTGGCACCGCACTTTTAAGTTACAACGATTTTGAAGGTTGTTCCAGGTTGTTCTAGGATTGTTCTACATTGTTCCAAAACGGCAAATGGCTGAGATTGAAACTTTAGGAGAAAATTAAGAAAAACCGATTTTTCTTTCAGGAAGTTGGCACCGCACTTTTAAGTTACAACGATTTTGAAGGTTGTTCCAGGTTGTTCTAGGTTTGTTCTACATTGTTCCAAAACGGCAAATGGCTGAGATTGAAACTTTAGGAGAAAATTAAGAAAAACCGATTTTTGAACTGGCACTACATTTTTAAGGTATAGCGATTCCGGTGCCTATTCCAGGTTATTCTAGGTTTCATTTATATTCTTCCAAAATATTGTTTTAAAAAGTATATATAATTTTTGAAAATTTTAAGAAAAGAGCATGGCGGGATAAGTAGCGGCCCCAGCGGTAATTTCAACTGTCAATTTTTGTGTATGATGGTCTTACGGAGTACAACTTCCCTGTAAAATATTACTTGAAAATATGCATAAGTTTTCGAGAAAATTTTTGAAAATTTTTCAAACAGCCATTTGCCGTTTTGGAACAATGTAGAACAAACCTAGAACAACCTGGAACAACCTTCAAAATCGTTGTAACTTAAAAGTGCGGTGCCAACTTCCTGAAGGAAAAATCGGTTTTTCTTAATTTTCTCCTAAAGTTTCAATCTCAGCCATTTGCCGTTTTGGAACAATGTAGAACAAACCTAGAACAACCTGGAACAACCTTCAAAATCGTTGTAACTTAAAAGTGCGGTGCCAACTTCCTGGAGGAAAAAATCGGTTTTTCTTAATTTTCTCCTAAAGTTTCAATCTCAGCCATTTGCCGTTTTGGAACAATGTAGAACAAACCTAGAACAACCTGGAACAACCTTCAAAATCGTTGTAACTTAAAAGTGCGGTGCCAACTTCTTTGAGGAAAAAACGGTTTTATTTAATTTTCTCCTAAAGTTTCAATCTCAGCCATTTGCCGTTTTGGAACAATGTAGAACAAACCTAGAACAACCTGGAACAACCGCCAGAATCTCAATAGCTCGAGAATGTGGTGCTAGCTCAAAAATGTTTTTTTGCGAAATTTATAAGAAATAAATGTTTTTCGAAACCAATATTTTGGAACAATATAGAACAAATCTAGAACAACCTAGAACAACTGTCAGAATCGCTTTACCTTAAAAGTGTGGTGCCAGTTCAAAAATCGGTTTTTTTTAATTTTCTCTGTAAGTTTCAATCTCAGCTATATATCGTTTTGGAACAATGTAGAACAAACCTAGAACAACCTGGAACAACCTTCAAAATTGTTGTAACTTAAAAGTGCGGTGCCATCTTCCTGGAGGTGATGGAGATCAGTATTCTGAACAACATTATTTAGTAGCAGAAGGATGGTGAGTGACCAGTCTACAGTGTTCTATTTCGCTTCTGGGTTGGACATTTCCATCTCACCATGTGGATCGATGAAGATCAGTATTCTGAACAACATTAGTTAGAAGGAAGTGTGGCCATTGTCAATAGTTTATCAGAAAAATAAATTCAAAGTTTGTGTTTTCAGGGACCGCTCATTTGAATATAATAATCGATCAAAATGTGTTTTGTTTCTTTTTTGGCATAAATGTATTTGTATTTTATCTCTTATGACTATATGGCCTAGAATGAAATCGAGAAATGATTTTCAGGTAAATACTTGATTATGAAGGACCCGAACAAGCCCCTTATCCGCTTGTACGACATTCCGGACAATACCTTCGAGTCGGACGCGTCTGAGGAGAGCGGAGACGAGCCGGCTGACACACCCTTCGCCCCTCTGTACTCTTACGGGAATTCCAAAAGGATTTAACAATTTCAGATTTTAACACGTATAGTAAACTATGTATTACAGATTTGTATTCAGGATAATAAATCATTTTCGTCACAGTGGTAGTTTTCTTTCTTGCTGCTGAACTGCTTTCAAAGGATACTTACAAAGGGAAAACTCAAAAACGTATATACAAAAATATCCGAAAAAGTTTTTCTTCATACGAACTAAATAATTCTTAATTTTTTTAATCTCATATAGTATGCCAATATACCGATATTAAATTTTAATTCGTCAATTGTATAGTATATTTATTAAGAAGCTTGTAAAATTTTACGTGTAGGATTGTCAGTATTTTTGCTCTCCTGTAAAATTGAGAAAATGTAGATACGTCCATCAGACACTTACACCGCGATTTGAAACTGCCCAATTGCAAACTTTAGAAATCTTTATAAAAGCATCTGAATATTGATAATTATTATCAGGGTTTATTACGATGAATGTTTAGGAATCTTTAACCTTACAACCAAAAAGCTAAATAAAATATATATTACTTTCATAAATATTTATTATTGCAACAGTTTACAAACGCTTATAAATACAATATTCATTCCACAGTATCAAAATCGTTTTTTAATTATGAAAATACATAAACTACTATGTGTGCCTCACTTTTCTTATAGATTAGCTATATATACAACCTTAGCAATATGTATTATTCGATTAAATAAATGTATTTATGTATAGTACAAATAATTTTATTTCATTGGTTTATCATACTCTTTATTTAGTTGTTCCATTTCTACGACATCCGCATTCATATTATCTTGAACCTCTTCTAAGGTTTTGCCTTTAGTTTCTGGCACAAAGAAATATATGAAAAGTATACCGAAATAAGCTATACTGGCAAACGACCAAAACACTGTGTAGTGTCCGAACACATCTTTGATACCCTGATATGATTTTGTAACGAAGAAATTCAAAATGGCCGCCATCATGGTCGCTAAACTCGACGCAACGGTTTTAACATTTATCGGAAACAATTCTGCCTGCATAATATACGGGAGATTCCCTAAACCGATACTGTATAGTATATTAAAACAAAGCACACCCACTAGAGGCATTGCAGAGATCGACGTCAACACTTGCTGTGGAAATTGATAGTAATCTTGGAGGAAAAAATATATTCCTACTGTAGTCATAGACAGGGCAACACCGACGCTTGATGTTAACATTAGAACTCGTCTGCCGAAATAACCTGTCAGGAAAGTCGCTGTAATACCTGTGAAAAAAAGAATAATTCAAATTTGATAAAATTTCGTAATTTATTTACTTAGTATCAAAAGACATCCTTATCTATATATTTATACATATTAAATTGGCTTTAAGGCAAATAATAGACTTTCTACTTTAAAAAAAATTAAAATTTAATTTTGTATGATTGGATTTTATGATAATGTGAAAATCGAATAGTGTTTATCGTAGTACAACATACGTTCAAAAACTACATTTTGTTTCCCTACACATAACTGAAGTATGAACCAACGGCAGATAATATTTCCTGATAACATTAATAATATCTAATTATGTAGCTAAGGTCAATAGTCTCAGTAAATGATCTGTAATTATAGTCTCAATATTTACTAAAGATCTTTATAGCTATACTCATAAGATAAGGACACCGCGACTATCTTAGGCCCATCGTAGTTATTATTACATAAAATTATCTTTATCTTATCGACAATTGAGGCCTAGCAGCGCCAAAATTGTGCTTAAATATATATTTTTTAATGGAGACAACAATAAATATGTAGTACACATTGTTTATTGGTATTTAGACTTATAAACAAAATAATAATTATTGTATAAACAAGGCCGTGATTTAAGTGATACTAAAAAAAAGTTACTCCACGGTCTGCACCATATCTCTAGTAAATATTGATCGATCAGCAAAATGATCTTATAAAATGAAGTTGTAGTTATAGTGTGTCGAGCCGGATTTTAAAAACAAAGTGCAAAATGTATGACGTAAAACCATTGATTGTATTAAAAAACCTTTTAATACAATCAATTCGTAAAACCCTTTTTTTTTAACTGCCATTATTTGCAATATTTTTCGAAATTCAAAATTCAGAGCCAACATACATTCTATAATTACAACTTTTTATTATAAGTTTTCGAGATCGATCAACATTTGGTGATGTGACTTTTTTTTCTTAGTGTTGTGGATCATTTGATTTTTTATATAGTATTTTCTGTAAATATACAGTAATATTTATTTTATAAAGTTTAAATACCAATAAATAATGTGTAGGTATATTTATTTTTATTGTTTACCCCAATAAAAAACTTAGAGGATTTTTCGCCCTGCTAGACAACAAGTAATACGAGTACGTTACATTTTTCATCACAAAGCTGGGAAATAGCAAATGTTTTAGCAGGTAAATAAAAATGATAAGTAATCTTCACGCCGAAAAAAAATTGAAGACGGCTAAAGATATTATTAGTTTAGTAGGTATTAACTTTTATCTTTAAGTATCATACAAAATTTAGAATAAAGTCCAATGTTATCTAAGAATATTTTTATTAGATCGAAGAAAATAAATTTTAATATTATAATGCGGATTCATCAACATCCTTCAATCCAATGTTGTATGAACAAAAGCTCATTTTAACAATAGTATAAATAAAAAATACTAAAGTACGAAGTGAAAACTAATCACTTATGACCTCCTCAATATTAATGTAGATGTTTTTTGACTCAAATTAGTTCAAATAAAATACTGTATACCGGATTAAAATGCGATTTATTATTTATATCGTTTAAATTATTTATCCCGACGTTTCGGATGATTTTCAGCAACCGTGATCGCGGGGAGACAGTAATATATCGCGTTTTAATCCGGTATACAGTATTTTATTAAAATGTATGATACTCGCGTTAATAAAAGTCAAATTAGTTCAATTAATTTTTCAGTACCAAAATAAGTAAATATCGGTATCGTTCTAAATGTTGACATTTTGGTTCGGTATAACAACGGTAATAATAGAAGTATTATAAACCGGTTTCAGTCCTGCTTTTACGAATATATTTCATCAAGTCTGGAAACCTTGGGACAACAAAGGAGTGGACATTTTTGATATTTAAGAACAATAGAATAACGTTTTTTTAGAAATTAGTGTGACCTTAATTATAGATGACCCCTTATAGTGAGTATGGAGAACTTACCAGCTCCAAGTTGAACAAAACCATAGACGATGCTCACGTAGGGCCCTGACACGGAGCTGCTTTGTCGGAAAATTGGCTCCAAATACGCTTGAATTGCACATGTACCCGTCATGTATTGTAATACTTTTAGACCTAAAATAATATTTAATAAAAAATAATTTCCCTGTTCTCCAAATGAGGAAGCATATTTGTGTGAACAAGGAAAAGTACTATTAATAAAATTTTACATATATAGGTACGTACTCAATACGTATCTTTGAGACATCTTACATATTATAATAATTGTTATACTATTTTCTAAAACTAAACTAAACAGTTAAGTCAACACACGCCGAATGCCGATATAGTCGACAAACAGCGCATTTTCTTCAGATTCCATAGACAAATATTAAATTACGAATTGATAACTAAACTTTATCTAATTCGAAGTAAAAAGTAGGTCGACAGCGCATCATTGACTGGTGTTCTGTGGCTGAGGTATCACAAAGTGTTACCACCAAGTGAATCTCATGCTCGTCTGTCGATATCTAACATTAAAAAAAAATTCAAGTATAATATTTGTTTGTTTTATATTTATGAAAATAGACATAGAAAGACAACAGTGAGTTGTAGATTCGACATTGAACTATAATTACCTGCCACAATATAAACAGCCTTCCGATATCTCACGTTAGTTAAAAGCTCTTTAACAGTCGTCTTATTCTCCATACTTTCTAGCACATGAGAACGCATGACCGCTAACTGATCATTTGTCCACTGAAATAATAAACACTGCTAGAGAAGAATACTATGAAGAAACTAGTTACGACATAATTGTAACAACGGTTTCGTTTTCATAGAAAAATCGGGTGTAAAGCTGTTACTACCGTAATCGTAATACCGTACCGTTAAGGAACCGGTTTTTTTCACCCAAATCTGTTGCTTCCTTTTTCCAAGGAAAATACACATTTTATAAACTAAAAAATTGTATTTAAATGTTAATCACTCACGCAGCGAGCTCAGCTGAGTGCAGCTCTTCTCTAGTCTATTCTCGATTTTACTCGACATCTGCGTTGTAAGAAACCTCCACTTAATTAATTACTTAGCGACAGCAAAATAAAATATTAATATTAAAGTCTAAGTTAAATAACTCTTAGTTCTTCAAAAAGACACGTTCACTAATCTCGTATTTAAATAAAAAGTACAGAATTTAAACATACCTTCTCATCTTTCGTACCCTTAATAGTCATGAACGCTTTTTTAGCATGAGAAATCCTTCCGTCTTTCAAGTGATAATAAGGCGATTCTGGTATCCATAGACATCCAAAACCATAGAGAATTACTATAGACAGTACTATGGAATTGAGTGTTGTATAGGACACAAATGGTCCTATACCGTACATCAGTAGCCCTCCTATATTCATCATTACTTGAACTAACATTCCCAAAGAGCCTCGTATTTCCTTGTCAGCTATTTCTGTTATGTATACCATCGATACCTGAAATACATATAAGAAAAACGAATAAAGAAATGAAGTAGTGAATAAGTTAATACTCCTATAAACATCGACGTTCACGAAATTCGTCGACTTAAGTAGGTGTGTTTGAAAATTCTTTCCGTAAGATATACTCGTATACCTACTCGTATATTCCGTAACTCGAACATAGTGGCATTCATAAATCAAAATGGTTTGCTCCGTGTATTTTTCATTTTCAAAATGTCAATTTCTAAAGGGACAACAAACTATTCCAGAGGTCTAATATAAACTTAAATTTTTTTTTTTAAGGTTAGGTTTTTTGTACATAAATATTCCAGGAAGGAAAAAAAATATTTTAAAGCTGTTGAAATTTAACTGTAGAGTCAATTTTAGCATAAGTTTTGATCGTTTTAATTGGAACTGAGTTTGTATTTAGCATGTTTTGACCGCCCTTTAGAACCTATGACTACTCGACGAACTAGAAGAACGTTGACAGGTTTGTTGGCGCGTTTGGTAGAACACCTTCCGTGCGCATCAGTGGTACGTGGGTTCGAATCCCACCGGGACGATGTTTATAATTTTCTGTAAGCATCTCTTCCCCATGTCTGGTAACTTCGGCCTTTGAACGGGTGGGAAGATATCGAAAATCCGACCATGTAACAATGTTCATGGAGGGAAAAACCGTGAAGTGCATATTGCGCGTTTCGGATTCAGTCTATAATTTTCCGTAGGCTCGAAGTAAAAAGTAGGTCGACAGCGCATCATTGACTGATGTTCTGTAGCTGAGGTATCACCTACCATCAAGTGAACCTCATGCTCGTCTGTCGATATCTAACATTAAAAGAAACTCTACTTACCACCGCGGTAATTCCATTTCCTACACCAATTATCGTTCTTGCAATGCACATAATCCATGGTGTCGTTGTGAACAAGATCAACAGCTGTAAAACGTAACGTTTATAAGAATATTTTCCTGCTTCTTTATCGGCACAGCTTATGTCATGGTTTATGACCGGGATTAAAGTAACCTTTATTTTAGTTTCGTAATCGGAAATTCTACTTCTTTCATATGCCTAATTTTATTATGATACTAGTTACACGCCACGTTTAAAATCGGTCGAGTAGTTTTTAAGTTAAATCGTAACAAACATAACATATAAATCTTTCCTCTTTATAATATTAGAATAGATTCAAGGATGGGATTTTTGAAGGTTATCAATTTGAAAATAGAGCAGAGATGGGAATTGGGAATTATCTGAAATACAGATACATATTTAAAATGCAAATACCTATTTTATTTTGCATTTGAAACACTTCTTTTTCAAAATCAATTTCCTATTTATTTGAAATACTTGATATAATTTTTTTGTATTTATAATTTTTTTTTCATTAATTTTAAAATGACTTAATTAATGAACACACGTAATAAAACGCAGTCTTCAACAAATATTATTGTTTGTTGACGACTGATTCTTTAGCAGCCAATGATAACGCTAATACTCCGAAAACACTACAGTATTTAAAGGATGAAGATATTTTAGAATCCTGGAAAAGATATTCAAGTGTAAATAAACTCTTCCTTAAATGTAATAAATACTTGCTTTACTCAATCTCAAACATTTATTCCAAATACTAAAAGAATAAATACACTAGCCATGTGGAAGGAAAACAAACTCACCATACGCTCCGACAATATTTTTTGTCGACGGAGCGCCGGATTTCAGTATGCCCCCGAAGTGATTGCCCATTTTGTATTTTTATTTGATATATAAAATAGCCAAGCATTTCCATTTTGAATTAAAATGTTTTTAATAAACTATTTTACACACCTCTGCTCTGAAGAAAGTGTCGTTTCCCAATATGTGTGGGAAACGCACTTGTTGGTAACCGCCACTTTCTATTCTTCAGAAACTACTAGCATAACTAAATAATTATTAGTAACCTACCGCACCTATCAATCCAGGCAATACTGAGGCGAATATAGTACGTTTGCGTCCCACTTTTTCATTCAAAACTTGTCCAAAATAGCAACCCAGAAGCGCACCCAGCGGACACAAGGCAACGACCCATGAACTTTGTTCCTAAGAATAAATTATACAAACAATTATTATAACTTTGGCAGTAAGTAAATCAAAACTGAAAAAAAAACTTTTCTCGGATTTTCACTTACATCAGTTATTTGAATATTTGCTTCACCATTTCTGAACTTTGGAATAGCGGGTGATGGCCATGATATAACTGCGCCAGTAAACGTAAATGCGAACGATACTAGTAGACAAAAAAATTTGAATCAAATTCAAAAATAATTTATTTATTTAGGTAATACAGTGTATACTTATCAACGTCAATAAATAAAATAAAAATTCATTGATGTCTAATTCAAAATTCCTAATTTCCCGCGTTTTACTCACCGCATATACTCGCCAAATATTGCACTCTTCTACTTGATGACTCAGGTACTGAGCACATTTTAAAAATATACTTTGATTTTATAATTAGAATACACAATTTAAATCGTTATCTGTCATAGTAAATATTAAAATGAAAACACTTAAGGAGACTGCTTCATCATTCACTAGTTAGACGTGTTCAGTAACACTGAACAGTGAACACTGATAGCGGACTGCGGAATAGCTGCTGAGTAATCACTAATCTGGCATGTATGCGTTTGTTTGACAATTTATCGTAAATACCTACGACGCTCGACGCATACTTCATATCACTCAGACTTGTTGAGCACTCCATTCTTCAATACCTACTAAGAAACCGCGCCAACCGCCATTGGTACTGTAGGTGCATACATATATACTTACCATCGTAAATAGTCAAGTTACTATTATCATATACCTTTACCTTGCACTACATACCAGATTACCTTATTACCTGCGCAGCCAATATACCAGGCTACTTCAATACCTCATTACCTTTACCTCACAGACATCAAACTGATGTCTGCTACAATTACCAAGGAGGAAGAGGAAAAATAAGAGAACACCAACACATTTATTTTATCAACAAGCTGACGTCCATCATCATAGAAACGGAGAAGCAGACAGTTCTGAAAAGAACTATTTTCGTTACTGTTGGTGCGAGGATCTGCGATGCAAGACTCAGCGAGCGCAGGCTGCAGGAGGTACCCCGACGGTGCAGTGAGGAGCGACCCGTTCGACGCGCGGACTCGGATTGAACTCGCGGCACGCGACGCGCGCGAGCTCTAGCTCGCGATATGCAATGTGAGGCCGCCGCGGGATGTGTGCCGTATTTATAACAATAGCGGGCGCGGACAAGTTTGAACAAGTTTCCATCTCGCACACGCACGCGATGTGGCGTGATCTGAATCCGCCAATCAGATCAACTTATTTTTTACCAACTCGCTTTTACATACTATATTATTGTTCCATTTTTATTGTTTATTATTAATCATTTTTTCTGTAAATATATTCATTCATTCATTGATTCACATTCACTTCCAATAATACCTTCTGATCAAGAGTTTTATTTTGCTACCTACGATCGATACAACCCCTCTCCACAGTGGTGACCCCGAGCAGAACAACAATAAGGAAGAATCTCTGCCCGAACGAACAACAATAAGGAAGAATCTCTGCCCAAGAAGAACAACAAGGAAGAATCTCTGCCCGGCAAGAAAGAAGCCTGCTACTCTGCCTAAAAATAAAGCAAGAAGCCTGCTACTCTGCCCAAATTTCTTCACTATGGCCGAAGAAAATCAAGTTGCCGCCGTTTCCCTAGCGCTGCGTATTCCACCGTTCTGGCGTGATAAAACAGAATCCTGGTTCTACTGTTTCGAAGCCGCCACCGCCGAATCCAACCGAACGCAGCAACAACTCGCTCAACTCGTAATTTCTCAGCTAGAGAGGCCCGACATCGATCACATCAGCGATATTTTGAAGAAACTTCGTGATGAATCAGACCCGTATGATAAAATCAAGAAGCGTCTTATCTCTGTATACGAAGACAGCGAAAATCGTCAGCTACAGAGACTACTATCTGAACTAGAACTAGGCGATCAACGACCTAGTCACCTACTACGGCGCATGTGTGATCTCGCCGGAGACTGCGTACCCGAGAAGACCCTACGAATGCTTTGGCTCAACCACCTACCAGCCCACGTCAGAAGCGTACTCGTAGTCAGCGACACGATCTCGAAGACTACATCACTCGACGATCTCGCATTACTCGCCGACAAAATGCATGAACAAAACCACGAAGTAGCAGCAGTATCTCCATTATGTCATCAACCTCAATCATCAACTTCGAACGTCGACGCTGAATACCTACTGAAGAAAATAGAAAAACTTTCACTCGAAATCGCCGAATTAAAATCAAATTCTTCATCTCCGTATCATCATAACAGCCGTCGTAATTTCAACCGCTACCGCAGTTCATCGCATCATCGATCATCATCGCAATCACAATCAAGATCTCCGTACTGCTATTATCATCGCCGTTTCGGAAAAGAAGCCAGAAAATGTACGACGCCGTGTTCATTCATCAAGAATAATAACAACACGCAAGATTTAAATTAAATCGAACGTTGGCTGCGGCGGAATCCAGCGTTCACGAAAAGTCATACCGCCTATTCGTCACCGACAAGAAGACGAAACTCACTTTTTTGGTCGACACCGGTGCCAATATATCGGTCATACCGAAGAAGAAAGGCTCAACATGCGAACCACTCCCATTCCAACTTTACGCCGCCAACAACACAATTATACCTACATATGGGGAGAAAACACTCGAACTCGATCTCAATCTTCGACGTCCATACAAGTGGAAATTCATCGTAGCTGCAGTATCCAAGCCTATCATCGGTGCGGATTTCCTGAAGCATCACAACCTCATAGTCGATCTTCAAAATCAACGTTTAATCGACGGATTAACCAATCTGAAAATCAACGTACCTGCATTTTCAACAAGTATTCCTACTATAAGAAGCATCGACAAACAACAAACATATCACAATATTTTAGAAGAATTTCCCGGCATAACAAGAATAACCTCAATGAAACTAAATTCAGAACATAACGTCGAACATTTCATCGAAACAACTGGTCAACCCATATACTGCCGAGCAAGACCTATTCCACCTCATCGATACGAACAAGTGAAAAAAGAATTCGAAAATATGATTCAACAAGGCCTATGCAGACCAAGCAAGAGCCCATGGTCATCACCACTTCACGTCGTACCGAAGAAAAATGGTGATATTCGAGTCTGTGGAGACTATCGCCGTCTGAACGCAATCACAAAACCCGACCGATATCCCATACCACGCATCAAGGATTTCACCTACCAACTAGCCGGCAAGACTATATTCAGCGTAGTCGATTTAAATCGCGCATATCAACAGATATGTAATAATGAAAAAGACATAGAGAAGACAGCCATCATCACACCATTTGGATTATTCGAATTTCCTCGAATGTGTCCTGGACTCAAGAACGCAGGACAGACATTCCAACGATTCATCCATGAAGTACTGCGAGGACTCGATTTCGTATTTTCATTCGTCGACGATCTGCTCTTAGCCTCTGAAAGCGAAACGCAGCATCGTGAACATCTACGCATCGTATTTCAAAGACTAGAAGAATACGGAATCACAATCAATCCCGCAAAATGCGTTTTTGGAAAAGAAGAAGTCAAATTCCTAGGCTATGTCGTATCAAAACACGGAATCAAACCGCCTACCGAGAAAATTCAAGCTATCTCAGATTTTCCGAAGCCTACAACCGTCGAGGAACTCCGAAGATTCCTCGGAATGCTTAATTTTTATCGAGAAAACATTAAAAACGCTGCCTTAGTTCAAGAGCCACTGCATAAATATCTTCACAACACAAAGAAAAAAGATAAAACAAAAATCGAGTGGACCCCGGAGGCAACGCAAGCATTCGAATCGTGTAAACAAAGCATCAAAAACGCCGCTTTACTCACTCATCCCGCGCACAAAGCTCCGTTAGCTATTTTTAGCGACGCATCCGACAAAGCAGCAGGAGCCGTACTTCAACAATACGTCGAAAACCATTGGCAACCACTGGGCTATTTCTCTAAAAAATTCTCCGACGCGCAAATCAAGTACAGTACCTACGACAGGGAATTACTTGCGATCTACATGGCAATGAAGCACTTCAGAAAACTCTATGAAGGACGTGAATTAATTATCTTCACCGACCACAAACCGCTCACATTCGCTCTTACGAAGACTCCTTCACCTTCAGAAACACCTAGAAGAACGAGACAACTATTATTTATCAGCGAATTCACCACCGACATACGACATATCAGCGGAAGTCAAAATATCGTCGCCGACGCACTCAGCCGTATAGAAGAAATTAATTTACCTACATCTTTAAATTATCAAGAGATCGCACAAGCTCAAGAAAACGATACTACAATTCAAGAACTCAAAAATCAAGATAATATCACATTGAAGTATATAAACATACCTAACACCGATATCAAGTTATATTGCGAAACCTCAACTTCAAATATTCGTCCATACCTACCGCTACAATATAGAAAACTTGCATTCAACGCAGTTCACAACATGAGTCATCCCGGTGTACGCGCAACGCGTAAAATATTATCTACAAAATACTTTTGGCCTTCAATTAACCACGACGCGGGCGCATGGGCGAAGCAATGTCTATCATGTCAACGAAGCAAAGTACAACGCCATTCATCGAGCGCAATAGGAATTTTCCCGCCAAGCGAGCGATTCCAAACCATACATATAGATATAGTTGGACCGCTCACTACTACAGCGAAAGGACATCGGTACTTAGTAACAATAATAGATCGACACACAAGATGGCCCGAAGCAATACCTACTAGCGAAATAACATCTGACGTCATCGCCCGAGTAGTCTACGAACACTGGATATCTCGTTTCGGTGTTCCTAAAACACTAATATCCGACCAAGGTCGCCAGTTCGAATCCCATCTGTTCCAGTCACTAATGAAGATTATGGGAATAGAAAAATCTCGTACTACGCCTTACCATCCACAATCAAATGGCATCGTCGAGCGCTGGCATCGTTCATTGAAACAAGCGCTGAAAGCCAGACTACAAGGAAGAAATAACTGGGACGAAGAATTACCTACAGTTTTACTTGGACTTCGCGCAGCGATACGAAGTGACAACGGATTAAGCACCGCCGAACTTACCTACGGATACAACTTACGACTACCCGGAGATTTCTTCAATGAAACTTTGACAAATCGAACCTTGGACAACTCATTCGTCGATCAACTTCGAAAATCAATCAACTCACTCAAACCTCAAGTACCTACGCAACCACATAGCAACAATAGACCTATCTTCATTCATCAAGATCTTCGTACTTGCAAGAAAGTATTCATACGCACAGATGCATCAAGAAAACCCTTAGAACAACCATATACCGGTCCATTTGAAGTTATAGAACGCAAAGAGAAATATTTCGTAATAAAAGTCAACGACCGTATATCTACTATATCTATAGATCGCCTTAAGCCAGCGTACATCGTCTCAGAAGAAAATGAAGCAAGTCCGAACGACCGCACTGAAAAATCGACCGTATTACTACGCAGCGAAGATACAAATTCTAACGAGCGCGAAACTAGGTCAAGAGCAACGACTCGTCACGCTTCAGTGAACACAACTCGCACGCACACAAGCTTAGTGCCTACAAGGACACGTGCCGGCCGCAATATAAAACTGCCGGTACGCTTCGCTTGAGGGGGAGTTATGTAGGTGCATACATATATACTTACCATCGTAAATAGTCAAGTTACTATTATCATATACCTTTACCTTGCACTACATACCAGATTACCTTATTACCTGCGCAGCCAATATACCAGGCTACTTCAATACCTCATTACCTTTACCTCACAGACATCAAACTGATGTCTGCTACAATTACCAAGGAGGAAGAGGAAAAATAAGAGAACACCAACACATTTATTTTATCAACAAGCTGACGTCCATCATCATAGAAACGGAGAAGCAGACAGTTCTGAAAAGAACTATTTTCGTTACTGTTGGTGCGAGGATCTGCGATGCAAGACTCAGCGAGCGCAGGCTGCAGGAGGTACCCCGACGGTGCAGTGAGGAGCGACCCGTTCGACGCGCGGACTCGGATTGAACTCGCGGCACGCGACGCGCGCGAGCTCTAGCTCGAGATATGCAATGTGAGGCCGCCGCGGGATGTGTGCCGTATTTATAACAATAGCGGGCGCGGACAAGTTTGAACAAGTTTCCATCTCGCACACGCACGCGATGTGGCGTGATCTGAATCCGCCAATCAGATCAACTTATTTTTTACCAACTCGCTTTTACATACTATATTATTGTTCCATTTTTATTGTTTATTATTAATCATTTTTTCTGTAAATATATTCATTCATTCATTGATTCACATTCACTTCCAATAATACCTTCTGATCAAGAGTTTTATTTTGCTACCTACGATCGATACAACCCCTCTCCACAGTACTTACCGACCTTGTATACATTCAGACCTACTCCGCCATGCAAATGGCCAATATTTGCTGGTCTAGAAATTAATGCTGGTGTATTCTTAAATTAAAATGTATAAGAATTTTAAATTGTATTTTTTTATATAAATACTTTATACCGGATTAAAACGCGATTTATTATTTATATTATTAATCCCGACGGCGACGTTTCGGATGCTTTTCAGTGGTCACAAAATTCAAATCAGACAGCTCACCTTTCAGTCTACCCATGATTGTTGAAATGCATCCTAAACATCGGGATAAATAATAAATCGCGTTTTAATCCGTATTTCATTTAATGAATTTGAAAATCAAATCAATAATTTAAAACTGCTTATTAAAACAATTTTGCTGTTCTGAGTTCTGACTATAAAAAAATCAAGGTTCAGACTTAAATGTACCACCACATACCAACAATATATATTTGCAGCAAGAACTGAATACCGGTTAATTTACTATGGGAGTTATACCGGTATAATAAAGGTTTTTGTTAATATTTTTTCGTTTTTATTCATATTTACTGAAAAGTATTACTGCACGGTAAGTTTAGTGTGTCTCTTTAAAACTAAGATTATGGTATCTCAGTCAGATAGGTATTTTGGAAAATAAAAATTAACCGGTTTCAATCCCTGGTTTGCAGTAACAACTTCAAAAAGAAAGATTTTATAATTATTAATTATTATACTTCTTAGATTAGGTCAGTGGTAAATAGAATAGAAAATAAATAATGCTTTTAATATAAATGTATTTAATGAAGTAGTAATTATAAATATTATGTGAAATCATTGGGCATTTTCATAATAATTTTCCTAAGTTGGCCAGCGACAATGGGGTTGTCTGTACAAATATCACAATCGCTATATGGTGGCAGTATTGATGCATTGCCAAGTACAATATTTTCTCCTGATTCTGATACTGGCAATAAATTTTTTTGTAACCATAAAATTGTCTTTTGTTTTTTTTCCTTAATATCTTCTGTACAAGTACCAATATCTGGATTTTTTAAAGGTTCTACATTTGGTAACGGTTCCTGAACAGTTATATTCAATATAGCATGTCCTGGTATTAATACTTTTCTTTTTACACCTTCATGTGACACCATCAGCACAGCACTAGAAATATAATAATATAAATATAACAGTTATACAAAACAAACGTTAACAGTTATTTGGTTCTGACAAAAGAAATTCCTTTCCAAAATCAATGGCATACTAATACTGAAGTTATTTCTAAAAGGTTAAAATACTAAATATATTTATAAACTATACTAGCTTTTTACTTTTTTTTTAAAAGCCCACCTTTTCTATTTACTGCATTACACTGCTATCCCAACATATATTTTAGTCGTGTAACTCTAATGGTTTATGCACCACGCGCTGAAATAGCTCTCAGATAGCAGGACTTTTTCTGACTTATTGTTATAATTTGTCTAATTAACTCAATATTCTTTCATATTTCACATATATAATATTATAAGTAGGATAGTGTATAAGTATACTATACATATAAGTTAAATTACAAATTCAGAAAAGGCATTATTATACTGTAGCTGACTGGTGAAGACTTAAATCTTCGCAATGAAAAAATACATATAAGTTTTCATAGTGATCGTTCAAACGTCGTTGAAGTTTAGCGAATTCATCAAACGTTATTTATATGTATACAGATAAGTTCTCACCTATGTTTTAGTGGATCAATCGATACTAAATATCCACAATAAACAATATCTTTAAGGACTTCCACTCTTACATATTTATTGAGTAAAGGAAGAAGGAATAATGGGTCTTCTTTCAGAATATTATAATCACAGCCATGAGTAGGCAACTCATCCATTATTGTATTTCTTGCTTCAAAATGTATTAAATCACCTATATAATTATAATCGTACTGTGCCAGGTGCGCTAGGTATCTCGCAGTCAGTTCCAATAATTGATCCTTATTTATAAAGAAAACGATATTATGTACTTTTTTAGACAAATAACTCCGTATGGCGTATGACGTATGTTTATGTTTTTTGGCTGTTGGCATAAACCTCAGATTAAGTACCTATAGATGTAACACTAAAATATTAAAGCGCGATAGCAAATTACAATGTGTATGTAAAAAAGAAGGACAAAACACAGATGTTTTGTCCCCGTCGGCGTGGCCACTTTTTCTTGTCAATTGTGACAAATTTCTTCGGCGCCATTTCATCATGTGCGATTTTTGGTGTTTGTAGTGATTTCAAGTGAATGTTGATTATTTTTGAGACATATACTCTGTTAATTAAGGTTTCTTAAATGTGATAACAATAGTAGGTTGTTGTATTAAAGGCTGCAAAAGCCAATGTGAACGAAATATAATTGGAATTACAATTCATTCGTAAGTATATGATTAAGTATGTGTCGTTCGCGATTGAACGAACCAAAAGACCCGGGTCGTGAAATCTGCGCGATCCAATGGGTCACTTTGTTGAAAATGATTCGTTCGTTCGATTAGTCAGGCGGGTCGCGGCGAACCGAGGTAGTAATAGATCATTGAAACGAACGAACCAAGCACGAGCCGACGCGGCGATGACGTTTTCTGTATTATACATTATAAAGGTCACCGTTCTACTAATATGTCTGTAATATTATGTCTAACTTACTGTACTTATACTTCAGAAATTTTAATAAGCTATATTGTTTACGTTAATAAGGTTCAATATTGGAAAAAATAATATGGTAATGTTATAAGACAAACATATATTATGTATTTTCTAGTATTTATTTTTAATTATATGTATCCTTCTGTTTGTCCGGGCTAAACTCTGAAACGTTTAAACAATTTTAATGGGACTTTCACCGGAAGATATAGGAGATTATAGAGCAACATATTTACGCGGGAAATATGTTGCACATATACACTAGGCTAGTCTATAATATTATAATAGTAAGAAAATTAGAGTTTTTTGTTTCATACTGCTTAAAAATATATTATATAGAATAAACATATAATGTTATTCATCAAAACTGAATAAAACGGTGACCTGTGATCTCAATCACTCACAGACTATTGATTGCTTTGCTATGTTGGTTCGTTTGAAATTGAACCAATCAATAGATTGAATAGGTCGAACGAACCAATAGATTGAATGGGTCGGACGAACCAATTGATTGAACGGACCAAACGAACCAATTGATTGAACGGGTCGAACGAACCAGATCATTTTGTCAATGGTTCAGTATTGATCTAGTTCTTTGCGATCGAACGAACGACACATGTTTATATATGATTATCTCTTTAATTTGGCAAAATATTACAATGTAATGGTTTATTATGTTTTTCTATAGTCGTGTTTAATTCTTTTTGGATAACTTATGCTTATTTTTCAATATTTAAAATAATTTAAGAAAATATAACCTAAATGTTTGACAGATTCTGTGTTGCCAATTTACACTTTTTATTTTCCCAAATTTTCTTAGGTAACTAATTAATTAAATTCAAAATAAAAAAAATAGATAAATAATAATTTCATGAATCTTAAGATTTAAATATCAAGTTAACAAAGAATTTTTATTTTCAGGTGGTTTTCAGTAACATTCAAAATATTACACTACTAGGACAGTCTGAATCTTCCAAAATAATATGTAATGAAACCAATATAAAACATGGGTGAAGAACAAATAAAAGCAGTATTAAATCAGAAAAGATCAAATGGACTCGAAGAATGACAAATATGCAATGCGTGAATCTAAACGCATATTATTTAAATAATTTGTCTCTTAAAAATATCATATCAGAGCTGAAGTTAATAATGTAAATAAAATTCTAGAACATTGATTAACAATAAAACACAGAACCGGATAATTCTAGTTTTTTTTAAACATGTCTTAACAAAGAAATTTGTCTACGGAAGTATTCAGAATCACTTAGAAAGTTTGCATTATATAAGTCTATAGTTTGTGAGGAAGCAATTTGATTCATACTTACCTCAAACTAAAAGACTGGAGGTAATATAGAAGTAGAGTACCGAAATAAATATGCACTATTTAAAAAAAATGTTTACTCACTAATTTTCACAGAATTAAAGGATCATATTAAAGATTATAGTCCACTGGATATCTCACTTTTAATTGAAAGGATAACTTAAAAATATTTTTTTTGAGATAGGCGGCAAAAAAGTACATAAATAGTTTATTTGGCTTATAAAAGACGTCAATAAAATAAAAAAAAAATTATGTGGAAATTTTGGAAAAAACAGTATGTATAGTATACATTGCTGTATATAGGAAGAATGAAAAAGGACATAAATTAAATAAAATTACTTGTTTTTAAGAAGTAAAGCTTGCTCTAGCAAGAAGTCGTAAATGATTCCAAATTCGCCGGTTCTGACCAAATTCTTGAAACCCCATTTACATGGCTTGTTTGGGTTATATTGGCGAAGAGTATCTACTTTATTTCCTATATCTTAATTTTTGTACGATAAAACTACAATACCCATGATGACGTTGACTGCCAAAAAATCTAGTATTTCATCCCTTGACACTTTTATTAATCTTTCTGTTCGTGGAAAGCTTTATTGATTAGTATGAGTGGTAACTACTTAACTTCGGTAAAAAAGTAATTTAATGGTGACCAGTCCGGTAGAATATCTTAAATAAATGTGGGTCCTGCTATTTCAGCCTTGAGTAAAGTCAAGGACCATAGGCAGGAAAAATTATATATAACATGCAATTGTAATCATAAAGACCAACAACAATTATAAGTTCCGTGAAGTTAGCACTGTATAGAATAATATACGTTACTAAAAAACACGATATATTCATACTAATTACTAAAGCAACCACAGTTTTTATATAAAAATATGTTAGATCAAGTATCTGGCCATCCGTATTTTATAATAAATACATGTATTTTCGTATTAAAACATAAAAACTAAATAAAACTTACTTAGCTATAGTGGACGGGTACATCTTTTCAGTTATTTTTCTCAACTAATTTAAAATTATCATAGGCAAACGGTTATTTTTATTTTTGAAGTGTAAAGAACCCTTCAGAAATCGTATATGTTAAATAAAGAAAATAAAAAAAAATAAAGGGAGTGACTACAGATTTTTTAAAAGTTGTACGTATATTTTTATACATTTATATTTATATTATACTATATTTATATTATATATTAATTTATATTATACTATACAAAATCGAAATAAGGGTTAAGGTTTTTCTGCTTTTAATTTGAAGTTTGAATTCATTTTATGAGTTCACTCACGCCAAGTGACCAAGGAGAACGAAATATTTTAAAAAACTAATTCTATTTACAGGACAAAAGACGATTACTGATTGTAAATAAATGTCTGTTAAATATGATGGTAATATGTTTACGTCAGAAACAGAACAGACGGCATAAAAATTAAGGTTTAAAGAAATTTATTTTCATAAGAATCTAAAACTTTATATATAAATAAATAAAACACACATCAACTTATCACGCACTTAATTTGTTATTACAAAGTGTTTTGGTGCAATGTTAATTTACCTATTATTAAAAATCTATCCGCAAATGGATTCATAATAATTATTTAAGCATAACACCAAATCACACGACAATTTTACCCAGATATGGGTAATTCTTTCTTATATGACAACACGGTCTACAACTATGTCTGTCTCATGTGCGGCCACGCTAATGTTCCAGGCTTGGCATAAACTATAAAGTTAAGCGTTTGACAGGCGACAGCCACAGAGTATATTATATACCTATGTTGAAACTTGACAGCGCTTGCTAGCGCTGAGAAGTCTCGTCGGCCGGAACCGGACACATTAGCTAACTTCAATAGTGCTGACACCTTTGCCAGAAGGTTACTTTTGCAATCTTTTAAGTTTTAGGTGATTTTTAACTCCTTCAGGTTATTTCGACGACACGTCATACGACTCAAAAGGTTACTTTTAGGTGATTTTGCGGAATTTTTAGAAATAATTGCAGTGAGTGCAACTCTCAGACGAATAATCCTTTGAGTTTCAATTTTTAAAAACAAGTCGCACTGATATTGTAGACAAATTTTCAATCGGCAATTCGGTAGACTAGGTACATTTTTATATTTTTATTTCACTTGCAAATTACAGTAATATGTAAAAAAATATTTGATAATAAATGCAACTTAAAATGGAAAACATTACTAAATTATCTATATTTCTGTAAGTACATAAAAATAACAACAAAATAAAATAAAGATTATTTTTTATACTAAAAGGTTACTTTTTTATCCATTTTAGGTAACTTTTGACAAGCTTATTTATTTAGAAGTAATGGCTGTTACCGCTTAGCGATCCTTAGATTTAGCAGTGGCGTAGCTATTATATGGCAAAGTGGTGCAGTGCACAGAGCAAGTAATCACTACGTTTATGCAGTGCACCAGGGCCCTGAAGCTGAGAGGGCCCCCTGGGCAGCCAAACCCCAGTGGGCAGCTCCTTGATCTATACTAATATTATAAAGAGGAAAGATTTGTTCGTTACTGTTAACTGTTATTGCGATTTTTTTTCTCTCTGCACCGGGGCCCTTGTCCACCTAGTTACGCCACTGAGATTAAGTAGTTATGTACTTGCGAACACAGAAAACCTATTCGGCCGCCGGTATGTACATAATATTAATCTAAGAATAAACGTATTATAAGCTTGATATACATAGTTAAAATATGTTTTGTTTCTTTCGTTCTGTAGCATTTTTATATTCGTACTACTAATGAATTATACTCATACTAATGAGTGATGTATTCACGCCGAATTAATCAAGTCGGGGTTTGGTCCATAGCACTACGAATTCCAGGATAATTTCACCCTTGCGCAAGATGGGATTAAATGAAACAATATTTGATATTTTATTCATGGCTTTTAATTTATTCACAGATACATGTACGCTTAGACATAAGTATAATAATAATAACATGAAAGTAACCACCTTAATGTTACCTTCTTCAAATTTATGGATATTTCTCACATAGTTTTATTTGTTTAAATGATAATAATAATTATGTTTTAAATCCTTCTTCAACAGAAATAGAAAAGCAGTGGCTTTACCTTTTTATCAATTTTAATTTGCTTGCTGTTTCTTATTTTTAAACGGGCCCTTTTTTGTACCAGCGTTAGACGTATTATCAGGTCTGGGGCCTTTAGCCCTTGAAAAATGTGGCCCAGGACTTTTATGTCTATTTATATTCGGTGCTGGGCCCTTTTTAGGGGCACTTGTCGATGTATTGCCTTTAGACTGATCATTTTTTTCAAAAGGAGGTTTCCCTTCGTTTGCCGTGCGTTTGATTAAACACCTAAAAGTAATCTTTGAACCTGCTAAAAAATGTTTCATCAGATTAAGAGGCATGACAGCACAATTAGCTTGACGAAACACTTCATTCGCGTCTATAGCGTCACTGAAGCAGTAATCTATGTACATAACTTTACGTTTTTCATTTTCTTTACTAGTCACTTGAATCTCGTAAATATTTTGACGAGCAGTATTTTTAGTGCCTACATATTGAACAAGCCAATATCCCATTTTTTGGACTGTATCAATCTTAAAGGAAAGGAAAAAACATTGCTTATTCAATTGTATGAGATACAAGTGGCGACAATCAGTAGATACCGATATATTGTTGATAGTAATATCAGTCGTCGTGTTTATAAAATAGTTCTGAGGGTGACGTTCCTGAAAATGTGTCAACATTTCTTTCAGCCTTCCTGAAATAAAGATATTCATTTATAATTGAATTACTTTTAAAAAACTTACAACTTTTAATATCATACCTACTTGGGTTTTAGTACTCTCAACCCTCGATCGATCGATATCTGATATTTACCAAGAAAACAAAAAATAAACACATACGTCGCTTTTATAAGCAAAATCGTGTACTTTTTAGAATAATAATTGTTATTTATTTAAAAAAACATGATTGGAGTATTATATTATTACATATTCATACGGAATTTCAGAGTAGGTACCTACACTAAAAATATGTTTGATGAATGTACTAAAAATATGTTTATCACGAAAAGCCTATTTTTCCATGCATATAAAACAAAGTCGTGTTAGTTAAACCATTTAGTGTCCCGATTAACAGAATAACAGCTATGAAAATATCGGAAATATCACAAAAAAAAATGCAGAAAATTTATTAAAAGTAATTAGCTCACTTCACGCTTATAGGATATAATAGAGGTGGGAAATAGCATAATATTCAAATCTGGAATTTATTTTTTATTTTTGAAGCCAACATTCTGGCAGAATAATGTTTGGCCTGTCCACTAGTCTACTATAATATAAAAGACATTCTCAAGACCAACTTTTTCATGATTATGTAATATATTACTCTTCATAATTATGGCAAGTTATCTGTTTTGAGCACAAATATTGTATCAGCAAAAACTTTTTGATTATAAATACGTAATTTGATTATTTAAACTTACCGGACCAAGAACAAGTCCCAAATACCTTTCCAAGAGGACATTCCATCTCCCTGAAGATACACTCTTTAAGATGATCCTCCATATTCATCGATGCCACTCTATAGATACAGCCTTTGGCCTTGTTTGAACAAGGAACAACAGCCTAGAATTGAAATTGACACATTTATTGACCAGTAATATGTGAATTGCCGTTGGGGAAACATTGATAAATATATTTCGGTAAATATAGATTTTTTTACAGGGCACACGTGTAAAGAAAAATGATCAGTGGGATTATCGAAATTCCATACTTTTATGCTTCTTACAAAGTTAAAATAACAGACAAGTTGTAATTCATGACTTAGTCTAGGACAGCATAGCAATTAAGTTCAATAAACTCAAAAATTATGTCTTATCTAATGTTTAATTAACGAATATTCCCTTAATCACAGTTTCCAAAACAATTAACTAATTTTCATTTAATCTCATATTATTGCTAATTTATCAAAACAGTTGCATCTTCAATAAATAAAGTGACAAAAAAACTTATTACATTTTAGGAACTATTTTCAAAAAAATCATCATTATTTTTAAATACCCCAACATTATGGTTGGTAGGGAAAGAGTAGTCTTCTCCTGTTATACCAACTGAAAGCAAAATAAAAACTTTTTATACCTTTGAAACCAAATCTTCTAGTTGCCAGTTTCTCATTTGAGTCATAGTCTGGCGGCATATGGGGCAGATTGGTGGACGTAGCTTGGTAGTACATGCATTGCATAAACTGTGTCCAGATTGGCACTGGAATATTGGCACTGTCATGGTTTGAATGCAAACTGGACATTCTGGAGCCTCCATGTCTAATTCTGAGGACATGAATTTATATTATATTATTAAATATATTTATATTTACAATATTATAAAGAGGAAAGATTTGTATGTTTGTAGTAAAAAAATATTTATCTGCAATACAAAAACTTATAAACTACTCTATACTAACAATCACTTGTAAAAAACATGTAAAAACCCATCATTCATAAGCTAGGACGTGGCATGCCCTAGCGCAGATTTTCAGTGATGTGCTGCGTGTTAGATATTTTTATGTTAGATATCGACAGACGAGCATGAGGTTCACTTTAGATTTGCTATATTATTTGCATATCTGATCATTTTGTCCCTAAACTTTTAAAATTGACTTAATTTCTTACTTGGGTTTATCATTATACTCTCAATATGTTGATTAAATTTCTAATTTTAGTTACATGATTTTTTTTAATAAGTAAATGAAATTATTAAGTGTATTGGATTACATAAATATTACCACAATACTAATATTAACATGTTCACAATGAAACACAAATCTTAAGAACTTTACATTAGTAATCACGAAGCATAAGAGGTTTAGATTGAAATAATGCATATTGCATACCTACCTTATTTTGATAACAAGTCAATTCAATGTGTTATGACTTATGAATAATGTTTTTTGATTAAAAAAAATTGCTTAAATGAAACACTTACTTGTATAATAAAAAAACACAAAATCCTCCACGTACCTAATACTTGTTATACTATTTACCTCCACGTCCGGTCGCGGCGATAAAACTGATTCCAAAGTTCAGTTAATCAGTTTAGACTTTAGCGTTTAGCATGAATGGCAAATAACTTGATATATAATAGCACTTGCAATTCATTAAAACGATTTGAAAAGAATGGTACCTATTTCAAAGGAAATACGACTTATATTTATTCGCATTAGTTGAAGTTAAGATTATAAAACGTTAACAATTTTCGGTACTTCCCCCCATAAATGTTGCCGTAATAAAAAAAGTTATTTTTAAGGGAAGTCTCTGGGACAAAATACATAATAATATATTTTTTTGGCGTATTTTGAACACAACAATTGCGAATAAATACATGGGCAGCCAAGGCAAGGAACATTTTTACTCTCAGTTTTACTTAATCTGAGTTTTTACTCTAGTTAAGAATGTCAAGTACGAACAAATAAAATGGCACTGTTTTTGGCGCCATCTGGTGAGTGCCCCCGATAACTCGCGAAAGTGGGAAATTCAAAATCGGATTTTTTCTATCCTCTGCATGAATTGCGTTAATAATTAATCAATTTAATATTATAAATATTGATTAAAACAAACCGAAATATTAAATCAGCAAAATTTTTTAAACATTCATACAAAAAATTTACAAATCTGCTAAATAGTAGCCTAAGCCTGCTAATAAACATTTGTGCGCATTTCCAGTTTTACTTACGTTGCCATCCTTGAAAACGTCATTATTAAAGACCGCCCCTATTATTCCTAGCCCCTTTTAGTAGGTATTCCAAAGTTTGCCTAATGAGACGAGTGACGACCCCGCCTGAGCCAAGGGATCCACACTTAGATAGGTACATAACATTAATTCTCCCACTATGAGATTATTATTTATCGCTTTAAATTGCCTATTTTTTATTTCATTTTATGTTTCCATTATTATGTTTGTAGTGTTGTTCGTTAATATGTTTTGACAAACAAACTTGTTTAAATATTTAAATTTAATTTGTAATTATTGTACTTGTTCTGCACCGCCTTAATTTTTTATGTATACAGCATTTCCTCCATCTCGGGTTGTCTGGAAGAAATAGCTGTCTTAGCTATAAGACCACCTTCTGTACACTCTCTAACGCTGATTTTTATATTTGTAACTTTTTATTTTGTGTGCAATAAAGTATTTACTTACTTACTTATGAGAGCGAAGCATTTAAAAGTATGCCCGTGAGCCTGTAGTCAATTTATCAAATCAATCACAACAAATGTTGTCCTGACTCCAGCTGTCTGACCATCTACTTGCTTTTAAAGAAAAGTGATCAATGAAACAAATTCACTTATATACATTGTCTGGGTAAAGAATCAAGCAGTAGCATTGATGTAATATTTGGAGTAAAAGCCATGCTGTATGTAGTCTATTCATTGCAATTTTATATTGTACAGATTAATATTATTAATAAGTATTCAAAGGTGTGGAGAAAATCGCATGTTTAAAAAAAATAAGGTTAACCCTTCTCTGTAGCTTTAAATATATGATCAATCCATATTAATTTTGTTAGAAAGTAACTATGTATATGAAACACCAAAAGTTGGTAAATTTTAGACAGGTAACTCTAGGAAATGTCCTATTGAATTTTTAATCAGATTAATATTAAATATATTATATATTGCAAACTAAGCCTCAGACAATCTATGACGGGTAAATAAAAGAAGTTTTAATTTTTATGTTTTATTTTCTTATATACTAATTCATTTCTTCGACTTGGCTTCTCTTGTGGCTTTCCTTTCGGCAGCACGTGCCAGTTGTTTTGCAGGCTTAAGGTTACCCTTCTTGCAGAATCTTTGATTCTTTAAGAACTTAGGGTCCATCTATAAATAATATATATATGAAAATATGTAACATAGTATACAATTGACGAATAAAAAATGTAAAACAGCATACTATTTAAAGTTTTTTTTCATCTTATATAGTGAAATAAGTCACTACATATTAGTCAGAAAATGGCTGTCATTTTAATCAAATATCAAGTTTATTGTTATTAGATAAAATAAAGATAAAAAGAACTTAACAAAAAGCATAAATGCAAATCTTAAGGTGTAATACAAAACAAATGAGATTAACTCCTATTTAAAAGCATATTGAAACAGAACAATAACGCAAATACAGTATGGAAGTAAAGATATTAAAATGAATCATTATTGTTTAAGAGTTAATATTTATGGACATACTGAAAGAAAATTATTCAGGGAATTTTTTTCAGGGAATTCAGCCTCTGCTATAACACCTTATCTAAACTAATATTATGAAGAGGAAAGATTTGTTTGTTTGTTACGATTTAATTTAAAAACTACTGAACCAATTTTAATAAAAATTAGAAAGCTACATTATCAGCGAGTAACATAGACTATTTTTAGTGTATAGTACGGCATGCTAGTAGAATTGAAATAATAAATAAAATGACAAGAAATTAGCACAAACTCAAACAACAAAGTTTGTATTCATACTCAATTCATCAATCTGTCATTTTTTGAAAAATTATTTGAAATTACATTCAATTGACAGATTGAAAAAAAAAACTTTCTCACAAGTTGTTCATGCTAGGCCTTCAGATTTAACAAGACTGTACATAAGAACTCCTGGTATGCATTCAGTTGTATTAAAGTAATTGTTTTGTTGCTGTCTGTGTTTTATGAATAGAATATCTATGTAACATGGCTTCAATATAATATTAAAATTTTAATCTACTATACATCTTATATAAATGAATACAAACTTACACCAAGAGTAGATTCATGTCTAAACTTTGAGGGTTTCTTAATACCATTTCGATGGGCTTTGCGGTCTGAAATTAAAGAAGTTCCAAACGGTTAAAAGTCATTGGAGTATTAATATATGAGCTTTAGTGTTTAACAATGGTCTGGGATTTGATTTCCTTTGTACTTATCAATTTTTATTTACTCACTTTGGTTATGATTTGTGTGGTTCTTTGACTTTGCCATTTTAATAGGATATCAACCCTGGAATGAAAATAGGAACAAACTTTATAAATGGTACACTGGATATACAGATTAAGATTAAAATACACTTAAAGAAACAATAGATTTCAATGATATTTATAGATATTATAACACATTTCACAACAACACCAACCTAGTCAGAATAAAACTTCAAAAGAGAACGAAAATATGTCAATTGTCAAGTGTTCTGTGTTAACAGTCAACTGTCAAAGTCAAGCTTTAATTTTTTTTAGTAGAGATTGCAAAAGCACAAGCCTTAAGTTTCATTTTATGTATCTAAGATAAAATAATAGTTACGTTTTTAACGATTTCCTTATGAAATATGTACCTACCTACGTATTACTTTTTCCAAATGAAAAGTATGTTTTTGAATTTAAAACAGTGTCATTGGCAAGTAATGCAGTGTAGGGCTTTAAATCGTTATAATAATAATTCCGACTTTTTTATTATGTTCTAAGGTAAAATATAACAAAAAAGGATTATCGGATGTTATATTTCATAAGTAGTTTAAGCATCGGTGTTTCTGGCTTCAAAACGTATTAATTATTTTTTATGAACTATAAAAGTATAATATTATTATCATGATGCATGTCAGCATGTTACCTATATGTCTCTCAGTGTTATTCTATAGTTTATTTGTATTTGTATACAATACTTTAGTAGACGATAATAAGTTTAATTAAATCAAATGTATGATTCAGAATCGTATTCCCTCAATTTTTAGATCATTTCAATCTGGCAGCTACCCAAAAATATCTTTAGGTACCCCGTACCAATATTAATTGTTACACAGGCCCTTTGTCTTTGGTTTATCTGTATACGGATTATATTGGCTTAAAGGTCTCGTTATCAGGTCATAATAAATTAAAAAAAAGTAAAGGTACATGAAAAATGTCAAAACAGACAACGTCAAAATTATTGAAATTGAACTTGTGATTTGCGATTGCGAGTGACGTGTAGTTTTTTTTGAATTTATATCTTTGCTGATGGGAATAAATATCTGTTAAACGTTTACCTTTTAGAAGTGGAAGAGATCTCAAATTATTAATATCAAGATGGTAGTTCTGGAAGGAGATGGAGATGCACAGTCTATCTCGACCGAAGAAATTGAAAAACCTGAAACCAAGACTACCATCCCGCTGTCTTTAGAAAGTATCCTTTGGAAACAATTAATTAATCTTTATTTTATTATTTAAAAAGAAATACCGACTGATTAACTCATAGTCATCGAATGCTTACACTAATAATATTCCAGTCTAAAAATGTATGAATATTTGTTATCTATAATTCTAGTGCTCCAATTTGATCTGTCCTCCATGAAAGAAGAATAAATTTAGTATTGATTATGTGCAACTAAAATTAATTGCACTTATGTAAAGGCACCTATTACCAACTGCTTGCGGATGGCCCATATTGATTTATATGTATTAAGTAAATATAAATTACTAGGGACTCGCCCCTGATTCGCATGGATAGTATAGCTTGTCAATATTTTGAGATAACTCCTAAGATATGTATATAAATGATATGGTGTAAAAGATTATAAGACATGAAATGCTGAAACTAACTAACGTATTTAAGTTGATATGGATTAATACTGTATCCATCTAAGTAGCTTTCCAATTACTGCATTGTATGTGACCATTTTTTTAGAAGAAAGAATGGGTATACTTAAAAAATAGATAAATGCCTTTGTGAATTTTATGTGAAATAAGAATATCTCACCATACATTGTTTTTTATATCGCAAAGGCAGTGTTTTCTGACATTTATGGTTATATTTCAACCAATTTACACAAAATCTTAACAGATGAATTAACTAAGCCTCTACTCTATCTTATATGAAAAACTGCATGAAAATCTGTTTAGTAATTTTTGAGTTTATTGTGGACATACAGATGAGGCAGAGGACTTTGTTTTAAAATATGTAGTGATAATTTAAATTTTGTCAGTGATTTCTAAAAGTTAAATGGAACTTACAATGTATTTCCAAATAGAGAAACCTGTTCATTAGTGCCTTGATAAAATCTTAATTATAATGGTTAAAAAAAAAATTAATTGCTTCTTTCCCATATTTCATATGTAGTTTTAGTGGAAACATAATTAATTTCATTTTATTTTAAAGTCATAATTTCCTTAAAAAAATGTATGCAGTATTTCGCATTATCAAGGATGCGCAACAGCAGCACGGGCTACGACATGGTGATTATCAGCGATACAGAGGATATTGCTCTAGAAGGATTAGACGTTTACGAAAAGTTCTTAAAATTCCACAGGTTAGATCGGAAATAATTGATTGTCAGATTTTATTTAATGAATAAGTTACAATATTATTCATAATGAATGTGAAAATAACTATTACATATTCAAGATCATAGTCAACAACTTCAAATATTATTTATGACAAAGTATTATTATTTTTGTAATGTAATTAATACTTCTATACACAGGGAGATAGACGTCATTACCGTAGGCGTGATGTTACTGCAAGTCATTTAACATCAACACATTCAGAAAATCGTTTGCTGTGTGTACCTCTGTTACTAGCTGAGCGAGCTTGGGCCCATGCAATGCAGCTGAGACAGGAAGCCAATACAGAACCACGAAAAAAGTTCCATCTTATCTCTCGTTTGAAAAAGGCATGTTCTCATGCTCATTTGCTCCTGCAGCTGTGTGAGGTAAGTTATTTGCTTATTATGTTAAGTGTTGTCAATGGCAACATATCACCCTTAGAATTGATGTGGTGTTATCAAGAATTCTGATTATTTAGTTTATACCTAATATCTATTTCTCTTTATCTAATCAAATTTTTGGACAATTCTTAATCAAAGTTTGATAATCATACTTTTTAATGAAATATTTTTTACCAGATTAAAACTTGTTTTATTATTTATCCCGACATTCCCAGTGCTTTTCAGGAAACATGGCCATGGTCATAAATAATACAAATAAGAATTCACTATTTAATATGGTAAAAGTGATTTTATTTACATAGTGTAATACTCGCGTTAATAAAATACAATATTAGATAACCATTATTTAAAGTGGTTGATGTCCCACATGATTTAATGTAAGACAGATATTTTTAATGAATAGAAAGTGTTTTAAGGCCATACTATGAGTGAAAGTACTTTGCCAAAATTCTATATTTTTTGCAGAGTGCTTAAATATGAGTTATTGGCAAAGACCTCCAAACTTCGCCATTCTTTCCTACTCCACGCTACCCTGGTCCACAGTGGTCCTACGGTTTGTTTTCGTTTAATGCCACGTACGGTACAGTGTATGAACTATTCCTTAAACTAATAATGCGGTGTGTATCAGGAAAGCGGTGTGTGCGATGCGAGAACTCAGCTCGAAGCGGGAGCGTACGCGGCCTGGCTGAGCGGCGCGTTACTTCTGGAACTGCAGCAGTGGCGGCCGGCCGCAGAGAGCCTTAAGCGTGCGCAGATAGTGCTTGAGAAGCTGTGCGCCGCATTGCCTGAAGATGAACGACTCATCTACAAGCAGAAGGTTAGTTTTGTTCTAAAACTGCAGGTGTTTGTAGTAAACAGACCAGCATTGAGATCGCTCGGGGATGTAGACAGAACTGGACCAAAAATAGACCAGAAAATCAGTAGTGGTAGGTTTTGTGCCTTTGTCATGATATCAAGGGTATTTTATAAAGAGGCGAACATGCTAAGAATTTATCTTTGACTTAAAGTTAAGCTAAGCTAGTTGAAGTTGGATGATTTCAGCTAAAACAGATAGAAATAAATTTTCTTTGAATTTGTTTTGAATTATGCATCGCCTCTACCTCAGTTGAAAGTGAATTGTGTGAAAAGAGGAAATTGAATTGAATGGCCTTGGCCATGTAGTTTATTCGACTTGGCTAGGGGTACTCTCGTTAGCTGAAAGATCCATTTTAAGATCTCAAAAACATCATTATATTAATTTTAAAATTATATTGATTTTAATATCATATGACTTTTACAACAATATACAGGGTGGAAAAATTTCAGTCAGTTTACGTGTCCTTCGTATTAGAACTAATGATAAAATAAAATAAATGTTAGATTTCATGATCTTTTTTATTTCTAAGACCAAATGTTTATTAGAGAGATTTTAACCTAAACATTGATTCTATCGATTAGTGAAATAAAATAGCGAAAGTTTAAATTTTGAATTTTTAGCTGGTTCGATTTCCGGGTGAGACAAGCTAATTTTAGAAAATCTTTGAATGGAGTTTTGATTCTTTTTAAAAATAATGAAATGTTTCCTTTAAGTAAAAAAATCTATCTTAAGGATTTAAAGTAGTTTCCCTCCAGGGCCCATTGATTCTTTCCACCCTGTATATACAACAATATAACAACTAATATATATTCTACTAGCCGTCCCCGCCCGCCCGCTTCGCTAGGCGAATTGTAAAGGATAGACGAATATGAACTATCCACATAAATTTGAAAAAAAAAGGTAAAGGGTTGATGGAATTCAAAAAATGAATAGCCTAAAACCTTCTACAATTAATTCCGCGTCGAATGGTCATGGTATCATGCCGATCGGTCCAGTAGTTTTCAAGTTTATCGATAACAAAGAAAAAAAAAGTTGCTTATATATATATAGATAAGGTAAAGTTTTATCAATAAGACTAGGCTATGATAAATTCATGATCACGCCCATAAAGTTATCAACTGTTACAAATTAATTGTGTATTATAAAATATAGGTAGAAGAACTAAACCCAAGTCTCCGTTACTGCGCGTACAACATCGGCGACGAGTCAGCAGCTGGCGACTTGGTCGCTATGCGCGGCCAAGGACTTATCGAGAACTTGGACTCGCTTATGGCACAAGCCAAGTATGTAACAAATTTCTTCTGTTACCAAACAAACTTGAAAATTTCCACCAATTCATAGGGCCCACGATACTTTGTAAAGAACTCAATACATTGTTTCACAGCCATTTTATCGCGATCAACGTAAAATCCAAAAAAGTAAAGTACGAGCTATTAACATACTCTTCAACAAAATTATAATAATATTTTAATTATAATAGTATGGTAAACTTACTAAGTAGATAGTGCATCAATCAATGTAATGTAATATTTAGTTGCATCAGAATGAGTATACCTAGATTTTTTTTTTGTTTCGATGCATTTTTCCCTGTAAAGTCTAATATGGACATGGATATAGATAAAAAGATGGAATCTATTAAGCGAACTTACTAATTTTCCGTCGCCCATATATTTTTATCATCTCGAACACCTTATGCTTCGTTAAACCACTTCGTGGAAGCAGCTGTCCCGAAGGTTTTTCTGAACTGAAAAACTTGAGAATCTTCAACATACGACCCTAGTCTATCCTTAAGTCGGTAACGCACCTGAGTGAATGCTTTCTAGCGTTGTTCACTAACCATATGTCTGTTTGGCCCCTATTTTATAAAAAAAAATCTTGCAAATAATTTTGTCGTAGTTAAATGGTCAATGTTTATCGCAGGGAGTCACGCTCAGGAGTGATGCACGAGGTAGAGTGGCGGAAGCGACGCGTCACCGTGCGCCCCGAGAAGGTCCGCCTTTTCCTCATCGCACTCCAGGATATGGACAAGTCCATTGCCAACGCCAGCTCGACCCAGGCCAAGATCGATATTCTCGAAAATATCCTAATGGATTGCAAAGACGCTATATCCGCCATAAAGGATGAAATCAAGAACGATCCGAAACTAAAGAGTGCTTCAGAAACCCAGATGTCCAGCATCAACTATCTTCTCTCGTACTTGATGTATCTTCGTCTCGTTCGCACTATTGAGAGGAACAACCTGATGATTCAACAGGCTGAAGAGGCAAAGAAGAATAACAGCCAAATTGATGGAAAGAAAGTCCGTCCACAGGACTTGACTAGACTTTATGAGATCATACTGCAGAATTATGCTGAACTTCAGCAGTTGCCAGGTTTTGAAAACGATATCGCATATCAAAAAGAGATCGAAATGGAAGTGAAAGCTTATAAAGCATTCCGTTGTTACTATATCGCTCAAGTCTTGACTGGTTTGAGACGTTTCAGAGAAGCGCTGGCCATGTTAGAAAGATGCAGCCATTACACAACTGATTCCATCAAAAACAAACACCAAGATAAGCAGATATTGGAGAAACTGCACATGCTTGAAAAAGATATTGAAAGCTGCAAGTTCGAAGTTCACGCAGACTCAGTCCTAGAAGATGAGGAAGACGATGAAGAAAACAAGTACACTTCTAGCGGCAAGACTTACAAAGACAAGAAACCATTGGTCGATCGTTTGGATGAATACCGCGAGGACACGCAGGTCTTAACTAAAAATCCCAACATTTATAAACTACCCCCGTCAATGGAAGCCATTCCCTGCAAACCTCTTTTCTTTGACCTCGCATGCAACTTTATTGAATTCCCCAATTTGGACGATAAAACCGGTGTTGCTAATAAAAAGCAAGGTGCTGGTATCACAGGATTGGTTAAAGGCTTTTTGGGTTGGGGCAAAAGCGGCCAATGATACAATTAGCTCGCAATGGTGTAAGAAAAAATATTACAAAAGCATTTGTATATGTTTCTTATTTTATTAAATCTGTCAATAGAGTTGTTTCTTTTTATCAACTATTCCGAGGTTTATAATGAAACCAAAAATTATAGATAACAAAAATATATAACACGAAATTATAAGTTTTCAGTTGGGAGTTACAAAAATAGTTAAATATTTAAACAATATATTATACATCTTGTAACATGTTAATCACATTCATCTGATAACTGTGATCATTAATTTAGTATATACAGTTCTACTTATCAAGCTATAGGCGACAATAACATTAATATGTTATATAACAAAAATAAAAAAATCCAAACTATCTTAAAACATAGAATTACAAACCGAAATGGAAAGATGTCAAGCGACTCACGTAAGCACCTTAATCTTTTTAGTAGATACCTTAATCAGTAAAAAAAGGTATGTGTGTACTTATGTACACGCGTTAGAAGTTATACTTCTTTGGCGTCTGAAGAAAAATTTTAAAAAACAAAACTGCAGTAAATATCGAAGAAAAATGTTAGAATCAATCAAATTCTGTTCTGTAGCCAACTTCACATCGTGCGCGAGCAAGTCATGAATTCACTCTCATCCAAACGCGCCAAAAGAAGTATAACTTCAAAAATTCCTGTCAGCGTGAACACAAAACACTGACCCCCTGAATTTCCAAACTATGATCATTAATTAGTTATGGCAGACCCTAAAACCTTAACATTTAAACTAAAGCTTCTAATGAAATCACTTTTCTTTATGCAGTTATGCTTAATATATTGAGCATAAATAGTTAATCGACTATCACTGATAATAAATTTAAATTTAATTGACTGGACACTGACGTAACAAGAAAACTTAAAATTTTTGCTGTACATCAAACTACTGTGTCCTCAATCACAATTTGATTAGCGTCAAATGTTGTAATGTACCCTCAATATCTAAATACACTGATCTGCTTTAAATTTATTCGGAGATAAAATCGTTACCTAAACCGTTAAGGAGGTCAGTGATAGAAATTAATATAGGAGGAACTAACGTGGCGCTAGGGCTGGCCAGTGGGCGGTGTCATGCGAAATGGCGTCTGAGAGCGCGATCACTTGGCCGCAAGTAGAGCAGACATCCAGCGCAGTGATATTCTTTCCCACGACTAGTTCTTGCTGCTTCGCGATATCCGGCAAGAGGGCCACCAGCTCGGGGAACACCTCGTCGAACTTGGCACCGAGAGCCGTCTTACAGTGCTGATAGAACTCCTCGGCGCTTATAATGCTGTCTCGGAACGCTCGAGACGCAACCTAGAAAAGTATATTAGTCACAGAAAATACTCGCTTGAGTTTCGTGTGAGATGTAAGAGTAAATTAGTTCATGTGTTTGGTGATTTTATGACATAAATGAATTCTACTTAAGTTACTAGCAACGCGCCTCGGCTTCACACGGGTGCAATTTAGATGTACTATACACAAAAAATAGCCTATGTTACTCCCTGATGTAGTTTTCTATTGGTTAAAATCGGTCCAGTAGTTTTTGAGTTTATTCATAACATACAAAAATACAAATCTTTCCTCTTTATAATATTAGTACTGATATAGATAGATTTACGATGAGACCAAAAAATCATAAGGCTTTTAAATAGACCAAAAAATTATAAGGCTTATAAATAAAGTAATTTTTAGTCTGCCACTACACAGAGTATTGTTAATTCCCCAATTATTAGTACTTTTAAGCGAAATAAAGCTTGCAACTGAAAAAGGTAAATAAATAATTAACTTATTGCAAAATCCAAATTTAAGCAAATTGATAAAATGACTAATGAAAGGTTTCGGTTCCTCGGATTACGCTACTATCGTGACCTTCACAAATGATATACCTTAAAGTCCTCTACAGCGGCGGCTGTTCCGAGGGCCGCTGCGAATTTCTTGACTAAAGCCCGGTTTCGCTCTTCGAAGTCAGTGGGCGGGATGTACTTGTGCACGGGCGCTGGGAACGTCTGCCCGGCCGAGTTCGTGAACATCATCCCGTCGCACGGCGGGCGCTTCTTGAAGCCCGGGGGCACACTGCCGTTCATGTTCCTATTCACCACCTTATTTACAGTCGGTTTTGTTTCCGCTTTCGGTTTCAGCGAGGGATACTCGGAATTTGCCGCTTTGGGATTCAGCGGGGGATATTCTTTTGACTTGAGCGCGAAATCCCCGATACCCCGCGAATTGCCGGTAGTCGCCGGTTGGTCAGTGGTTGTCTTTATTTTCTTGTCAGATTCACCACTGCTGTTGTTGTTGTTGATGCTTGCAATAATGTACTCATCATCGACACCGTTCACGACGGGATCCGGGATTTCCTTCTTTGTATTCTTCTTTTTGTTCTTGTTTTTATTTTCGTTTGTTTGGTTGTTTGTTGGAGGACGTGCAGGTTGTGGTTGTGGTTGTGATTGGGGCTGCTGTGGGGATTTTTTCTTGGACTTCGAGTTGACTGGTAGTGTAGGGAAGTCTGCGACCTGGTTGAAGGCAGGTTGTCTAGGTGGCGGATTGACAGGCTCTAGGTGGCGTATTTGTTTGGCCTTATCTTTGGACTTGGAGACGGTTATCCATTGAGGCGGGGCAGTTGGCGCCGAGGAGGAAGAAAGAGCGGGAAACGCCTCACTGTTCAGAGACTGTTTCTTAGGTTGCCTGCTCGGTTGGTGGGTTTTCATTGATTGCATTTCGTCACTGTTAATTAGGGTGACCTGCAAACAAAATACCCGCTCAAGGTCGTTGCAATGAAGAATAATCTTAATTTCTATGCAATGGTCAACTCCTAAATAAAAAAAAATGCTGTAAGACTTAATGCTTAAAAAATACAGGTTACCTTGGCAGGTTGCACGGTGCCCGCTCCAATACTAGGATGGTCATCTTTTGGCACAGAAAGGGAAGGGAAATCGTCATCAAACAGCGGTTGCTTCTTCTGTGGGATGGTGATGCGATTGCCGCTCGTCTGAGTCAACCGGAAGTTGCTAGCGCTGGCCGGTTGGCTATGGACTTGAATTGATACTGACGGTTGCTTTGCTACAAAATTAATGTTAAAAGTAAAATATGTATATATTTATTTTTGCAAATTCGATCCCGGAACGAGTATATCGACGGCTTCATATCAAAAGTCAGTTCATTTTGTCAGTCTGTTAGTTTTATTAAGTACCTATATTTTGTATACTTATGTATCCAGAAGAAATCGAATTATATGACAAAATTATCGTTTCTGTTCTCAGTGGTATACATTGCGTTTAGTACAATAGGTCTCGGGTTATAATCCCGGAAAAACAGTAATTAAAAAACTTTTCGATGAGACGAGGACCAGTACTCATCACCTACTTAACTAACTCTAAAGAAAAACAATTAAAGAAACTGTCAGAAACATATCCCATGTCCCACCGTTCCACCGTCAAGATATTGACGAAACAAAAGACGTTGACATAATAGTAAAGTGAGGTCTTACAATTCCTAAGTACAGTCGCAGCACCAGGCCCGTTGGCCTTCGGCGCGGGTGCACGCGACTGTCCCGAGCCGTCCAACGCCGGGAAGTTGCGTTCCGTGCGGGCCAGCCCGTCCGCACCTGGTCACATTCAGACACTATATTTAATACAACGCGCCCCGGCTTCACACGGGTGCAATGTAGATGTACTATACACAAAAAAATAGCCTATGTTACTCGCTGAATGTAGCTTTCTATTGGTGAGAGAATTTTTATAATCGATCCAGTAGTTTTCGAATTTATTAATAACATACAAAAATACAAATCTTTTCTCTTTATAATATTATGAGTATAGAAGTATATCAATAAATTAATCGATATTTTTGTATTCCTATTTTTTTATGAATTTTATGCAGGCGTTTGACCGCTATCCCAACTGAGGATAAGAGGTGATGTAATCTAAAGTGGAAGACGCCGACCAAGTATATATATAAAAACCACTAAGTAAAATCCTACCGATATCTGTCCATGTGAGCATGAAAAATAAAAAAAATATATTAAAATTCAGAGTGCACTTCCACCGATTAATTAAGATGTGTTGTCGGCCTATTGAAAATGTATATGTGCCTATTGTAATTGTGTTATTAGTTGGAGACACTGAAGGCGGAATACTCCTACTTCCGAGTCTGAAGGTCTATTATCAAAATCGAACGCCGACATTTCAAAGCCAAACAAAAGAACAACCAACTTCATATTTTAACTTATTAAGAAAACATTTTAAATTCTATTTACGAAGATCAGCCTTCTATGCCCTGCCTGACCAAAACATTTTTTTTTATCCTGGTTCCCCGGGATTCGAAACCAGGAACTCCGATGCTAAAACGCATCGCGCTTACCGCTAAGCTACGGCGGATTTTGAGATATCTCGCGGACGAGAGAAGACAAACTAAGATGTTAGATATCTCGATATATTACCAGGGTGAATCAAAAAGTTCTTAGAAGTGCATATATATGAAACCTTTTTGGATCAAGTTCGATATTCAAATTAAAGAGTGTCTATCACACTATATTTATGCAGACTGTCACTTGTTTTTGTCAGTTCGTTCGCATGTAATAAATTTTTTTGTGCAACGAGTTGCTAAAAAGTCAAAATTATGGATAAAAGTGAGTTACGTGCGGTGATAAAATATCTCAGTTTGAAAAAAATGTCTACGAAGGAAATTTTTTTGGACATTCAGCAGACATTAGGGGGTGATGCTGTACCCTATTCTACGGTTGCGTACTGGGTGGCTGAATTTAAAAGAGGTAGATCAAGCTGTAAAGATGACCCGCGTTCTGGGCGGCCTTCAACCTCCGATACAGAAGAAAATGTCAAAAAGGTTGAGAATCTGGTTTTGGAAGACAGAAGAATGACTATAAAACATATAGCTGAGATCCTAAAGATATCTTTTGGTAGCGTTCAATCCATTTTAATTGATTCACTGGGGTTCAAAAAAGTGTCTGCAAGATGGGTGCCACGAATGTTAACCGACGAAAACAAAAAGCGACGTTTGGAAATTTCCAAGCGTAATCTCGAAATGTACCAGCGTGATTCGGATAATTTTTGCCGTCATCTTGTCACCATGGATGAAACGTGGGTCCACCATTTTGATCCTGAAACTAAAAGACAAAGCATGTCTTGGAAACGACCATCCTCTCCATCCATCAAGAAATTTCGAGTTGCTCCTACCGCTGGCAAAGTTATGGCCTCTGTGTTCTGGGATAGTGAAGGAATCCTTTTTATTGATTACATGCCAAAAGGCCAGATGATTACTGGACCCTATTATGCAAATTTAATCCCGAAAGTGCGTGAAGCGATTAAAGAAAAACGTCGTGGAAAACTGTCGTTGGGCGTGTTGTTCCTTCAAGATAACGCTCCTGCTCATCGATCGGAAGTTGCGCTCAACGCAATCCGCTGTGCTGGCTTCAATCTCCTTGACCACCCACCATATTCTCCGGACTTAGCCCCAAGTGATTTTCACTTATTTCCAAAATTAAAAGAGGAAATTCGTAGAACAAAATTTCACGATAATGACGCGGTTATAGCTGCCGTAGAGGACTTTTTCGAGAGTCAAGAAAATATTTTTTTTTCACAAGGAATAAGGAAGTTAGAAACGCGTTATTCTAAATGCATTGCATTGGAGGGAGATTATGTAGAAAAATAAAATATTATTATTTAAATTTTTGCATTTTTTAATATTGATTCCAAGAATTTTTTGATTCACCCTCGTATATCTCGACATCGACAAATATATCTATGTTTGATATTAAAAGTCGAGTTTTAAGTGTAATTGTCATGTTAGACCCGGAAGAAATAAAGAGATATTCGATTAAAACACAAGAAAACGGTCAACAAAATTTTGTCGCGGTTGTCATACTAGGCTGGCAGTATCTAATCATGGTTAGCAGCGACACAGTACCTCTGTAGAGGCGGGCGGGCCCGGCGAGCAGGTGGGCGGGCGCGGGCGCGGCGGCCGAGAGCCGCGGGAACTGCTCGACGCTGGCCGGGTCGATGCGGGGCGCGGCCGGCGGCGGCGGGGGGGACGGCGAACGCTCCACGCGCTCTCTGACGCATACATAACACAGGTTAAGCCTTTATCTATAGTATGTATAGATACATACATACATACATATACATCACGGCTCTTTTCCATTGGGGTAGGCAGAGATCACGGAATCCCATATGCTGCGATCCTTACATACCACTTTCGCTTCTTCTACTTTCATCAATGCTTTCATACACAATCGTCGGTTACGAGTACTTTTGACCTGGCCCTTTTGAAGAACGTCCCCAATCTGATCGAGGTACCAGGTCGGCCACAACAGGCCCCGGCCTGTTCTTAATAACACATATTTAAATAATACTATTGAGAGCGTGCGACGCGGACGATTATCTGCGTATAACTCTAAAGAATATCACTGCTTGTACAATAGTAGGTATATATTAAAATCGCATTGATTTCAAAAATAGGTAATTTGTCATTTTTTAAAGGGGCGGGTGTGGGTGTCGTTTATAGTACCGCTGACTTCAACATTCCAACGTTACTTAGTCACACTTTATTGAATTGTTTTAATAATAATAAACAATAAACTGCTACAGATGCTTGAATTATTATCTAGGACATGCTGCGTTAGCATAATCATACGTGCTTGGCTCATCTAAACGATATGCCAATATATTTTTAAATATATATTTGACGGGCTCGTTGGCGCGCTCGGTAAAACACCTGCCGTGCGCATCGGTGGGTCATGGGTTCGAATCCCACCGTGACAACATGTTTATAGTTTTCTGTAAGCATGTTTTTCCCACGTCTTAACTTCGAGCATTGATCGGGTGGGAGGAATATCGAAATTCCGACCGGGTAACGAACCAACTTTCATAGATGGAAAAACCGTCAAGTGCTCATTGCGCGTTTCGGTTTCAGTCTATGGATTTACAAATGCTCGAAATAAAATGTAGGTCGACAGCGCATCATTGACTGATGTTCTGTGCCTGAGGTATCACCTACCATCAAGTGCGAGCCGCGTCGGTCGCTAAGTGTGACGTCACACACTGCAGCGCCGCGTGAAAAATAATTCTTCTTGCAACTTTAAAGTTCCACAACTTTTATATTTCATGAAATATTTTAATGATTCTTTCATATTTTTGTTGTTTTACTTAAATTTGTATAATTAACCGTGGAATACTGAAACGATAATCAAAACTTGAAGGCTTCTTAAAATGTTTATGTCTTTAATTTTACCTTCGTAATGAAAGGGTTAGATACTTTTAAGTACACCTCAATGTTGATGATTTTTCTATGTATATTAGGGCAGTAGATTAATAAGTAGTAAATAACATGCTTGTTTGTTTTTCTTTATTTTATATTATTTTGTTATTCTTATCTATTTGTATAAAATCATATTTGTCACGGAAGAGCAGAGTATCCTGTTACAAGTGATTTTCACTTAAAAGGACACTCTAAACCCTGTATTTTAGTGTACAATGTTAAGAAGAAATAAAAGAATTTTGAATTTTTTGAATTTGAATTTTGATTAGCTTTCGAGAATTCGGCCATTATACAAAACTGGAAACTCCTTCATGGCATGTGTCGATTATAGTTACCTTGTCACTCGCTGCACGACGGCGGTGGGGTGCGGCGTGATATTGAACTGCAACTCGAGCGTGCGCGCCTGACGAGCCGCGCCGCGGTTCAAGCCTCGTCCGTGCACCGTCGCCTTGTGGGCTACAATATAACAAACATCTTTAGTACATTACTGACATAGTATTAAACTAGCTTCTGCTCGGGACTTCGTTTGCAATTAGTACTACGGGTAGCTTATTTTTTGACCGAGCTGTTTTTTTATCAATGTCCGCTTAATGGCGCTCCACTCAAGTCAATCTTAGCGTGATATTTTTTAAACTATTCGAAAAAATTACTTAGTGTAAAAGACAAAGTTCATATACATTAAATGCTAAAAGCAATTAAAATTATCTATATTAAAATAAATTATCCAATTAAAATGTATTTATGGCTCATAATTTGGGGCTTCCACTTAAAGTAGATATATGCTGTCGCAGTCTTTTATTTAGAACTTTTTGAGACAAACAATCCCACGATATATGATCTTCGGGTAAATTAAACAGTTTAAGCAGCGCACGATAGCTCTGAGGGCAGGAATTTTTCTGACTTACTTTATACTAATCGTAATATTATGGCCAAATTACACAAAATCTTTATAAATTTTAGCCTATGTGTTATTCTGATGTATAAGGTATATAAGTTTCATCAAAATTCGTTCGGTAGTTTCAATCTATCCTCCATCCCTCTCCCCTATCCTCCATATAATATTTTAGTATTCAATGGACTACAGGTCCGCGCTCAAATGTGTCCGAAATAAAGGCTTCATGCCAGTCTTCACATAATCAACTAAGATATGTTTCAAGCAAATCTGAACTCTATGTTGGCAATTTAATAACATATATCTAAGTATGTATGGTTGTAATAGAAGTAATAGTATGCCAATAAGCGACATCTACAATCTGCGCCTACAAACAAAACGGAGTCCTAGTCAGCAATAATTCTTAATCGCGCTATCAAATTATATAGGTATATTGCAGAATGTCTCAAGTGACAAACACAACCATTATGTTGCGTTGTTTTCAACTACTACTCGTGTACCAACATAATGTTGGCATTTGCTAGTTTATGTAGTAATTTTAAGTCATTGCTATATTGTATAAAAAAGGTAGACTTGAACCTAAAATAAAGAGAATACGGAAAATAGTACTCACACAATGTTCAAATTTTAGACAAATAAAAATAATTATATTTCTAATCTACTTACCATAGAAACCTATGAATTCCCACCTTTTAGGTCAATTTCACTCCTAAACACAGCGGTGAGATGTTGTCCCGCACATTCACCCTCTTCACACAGGTAGTGCTCGGTGCGGAAATGATGCGCAAGAGCAGGATGCGTCGCGTAGTACAGATTGCGACCATCCACGTCACAAAGGTGGCAGTAAAGGTGCTCTTTACGCAGATGCCGGTACAACTCATCAGCGTCCATGAAACGCTCTTCACAGAATTCACATAGAGGATGCCCCCTGCAATAATAAACAAAAAAATATTAGTAATTTTGGGTCTACATAAAGTGATCTTCTGAGTGCCCTAGTGGGGCATGGGGCAAATACCTGTATCTGCTTCACTGGTGCTTCTCATTACAGGCAAGTAGGTGTACAGGTTTATTCCTGTTTCAAAACCATTTTTTTTTAATATTATTTCCCCAGGATTCACATAAAGTGCAGGATTCATTTAGCATAAAATCTTTCAGAATCTAAACAAAGTTGTTACTCATTTGAGAATAAGACAGTTAAATCGTCTTAAATAGTTTCTGGGCTATTGATACTAAACTTCATATAATCATGACATATAAATAAATTAGAGTTTCTAAGTATACATGTGCATCATAAATCAAATACACAGGCAGACCTGTTACTATGCTTGTGAAGCTCTTTAAACATTGGGATAAATAAATATAATGTATAAATTGATTTAATCTGTTATTTTTCATATAATATGAGTGGCATCTTGTATTAATAGATTTTATGCAGTTTTCACCATTAGTCTGAGAATGTCTTCTGAAGGAAAGAAAAGGAAAAAGGGTAAGAATATTTCTATATCTAAATAGGAATTATATTCATCACCAGTTATTTAAAGATGTTTTTCAAAAAATGTTTGTGATATTTTCAGAAATATATATTGTGCAATATTTGTGATTGCACAATAATCAAAGCAATCTAAGAAAATAAAAAAAATTATTTAACCTGTGTGATGTATCATCAACATCTCCTTTCCGTCTGTGATGTGCTAATTCCTGGCGAGTGTAGCACCTTCTCTCACTTGTAAAGATCTTGAAAAGTGACCATACATTACATTAATATAATATTTATTGCATCCAAGCATGTTGCTTTAAAAAAACAATGTATTGTTTTTTTATCTATTTTTTTATATATTATCTACTATAATAAACATGTCAATATTATCTTTTTATAGATCAATGTAAAACATAATTACTATAGAGTTGTTATAGTCATTAGTACTTTAGTTTACTTACCCTCAAATGTTTGACACAAAGGTCACAGAAGTATCTTTCATGCACCTTTCTCATGTGATCACTCAGCATATTGAATGTGCGGAACGGTGGTATGTTATCACAGAGTTTGCACTGGTTTTCCAGTAACATTTCATAGGCTCTCTTTATTTCTTGACTACAAAAGCCTATTTTAAACTGTCTTTCAAAGAGTCTATCTGTAAACGTCTTATTTCGTAGCTCTTTATAAGTCTGAACAGAGTCAGTAAACACAACCTGTGAAAAAAATAAGGGAGTGTAAATTCAATAAAGTATCACATTCTTAGATATTTTTTTGGGTTCTTAAAAATAAGTTAATGATAAAAATATTAATTTTATTCTTTTACCTTTGCAAGGTCTTGACGACAGATAGGACACTCATTTTGCAGACAAAGCACTCTCATACGAGTGGAGCACTCGAAACATACGGGGTGGTCACACTCCCCGATTGAATAAAACACGACAGTTTTAAAGCATACTACGCAAGTAGTATTGTCGTTTACTTGTGAATCGGCCATGGTTTTCACAAGTGTTTCTAAAATGAAACAGTAAGTATGTGTATTATTTTAAGTATATTTTCAACGTTACCAAATCACAGAATATACGTTTTTTGAATACCCACCACAAAAGAGATAGAAGGTCACAAAAACTAGACGGCAGTGGTAGCCCTACTTGATACCCTGAAGAAGTGAAATAATGAAATTCGTCCCTCGAAATTTTCTGAGTTCGGAGTTTCAGACCTTGTAAAATGAACCAGTGAAGTGTCAAGCGTTCGAGTGACAGACTTGGACGTCAGTAGTACTGTCAGATGTATGACTGCTGACAAACGACAAATCACTAAAGGCTCCTCTTCACAATGAGCCATGATGGCCTATCAAATTATCGTCCAAGATCGCCGCCATGATCGGGCAACCCTCCACACTATCGTCATTGACATAGTAATAAATAGACTTCAGGTCGCATACAAAATTCACGAAAAAAGTAACCTGTTATTTAAACCACGCCCCTTGTCAAATTTTGAAAAAATGACACTGCTCAATGGGAACAAAGAAAAGAGTGAAGTCGAAATATGATTTTATTTGTTACCAAAATATATATACATATCTATGTATTATACATACACACTTGACTAACTTCGAAGACTTTGGTATTATTAGTATAGTTTATGAAACACCAATGTGTTTCATGTATCTAATAGGGTACAAAATAATATATCAACATGAAACGTAAACTATAATATATTTGATAAACAATAATATAATGTTTTATATAAATTGTAATTCGTATTGTTACGAGCTATAATGGTTCGGGATTAATAAACGCCGCTCTTATACACTGAGGATTTATTTATAAAAACAACACAAAAGAAAATAAATAAAATAATGAATTAATTAAAAATTACACTACTACAATTAGAGAAAAACGAAACTAAAACAAAAAACTACAATTACACTTACAAAAACACTGACTCTTATACTCTTCTGGCTCGTGAACTATCGCACTCGGATCTCTCGTAAATCGCAGAAGTTGATCGCTTGGTATCGCTTTCCGAACTTTTGCTATTTGATAGATACTGCCTTAAAACGGCCTGAAATCGTATGTCAGCTTGCTGAAAACGTCTCTAAGTGACTGAAATATACCAGAAATGTTTCTCGAACTTTCTTCAGCCTGTCTCCGTAACAGTATGTTAAATAATAATATCCGCAAAATGAACATACAGATTGGAATGTTTTCTTTTCCGTTTTAGCGTGACAGCGTAACAAACAAAAATATCACTTTCGCATTTATAATATTACTAAGGATGCTTATCCTAAGATAGTAAGGATTATTTCAGTACAAATCTACTCCATGCATCCACTATTCTGTTACACAATAGTTTGCGCATGTGTTGGCTAACCTTGGCCAAACATTTGTAGCGTTGATTTAAAACAGATAATTTTGTTCAAATTTTGAATTATTTGTTAGTTTAAAAGCTTAATATATGTCTTATTTTATATGTACTAACCAAAAATAAGACTCCGTCCGTAAAATAGTTTTTTCGGGAATTATTTTCGCAATTTTTGAAGACAAACTGCGTCATTGTGAAACGTCTTAATATTGGCCGTGCTTGAAGAGAACTAAACAAAATAGACTCTCACATTTCAAGTGAGCCGATATTTACCGGCACGGATTTTTTGCGTCGACCCGATATCTAGTATATTGTTGATCGAAGACTATCGTGAACGTTCATTAACTGTCTGTCTACTGTTGTGATATGACGTCTATCGAAAATGAATACCGAGGTGATCTCGGCTGCGGCAATATTTTTACTCTGCGTATATAATCATTTAGATTTTAGGGTTTTAAATAAATGACACATTAACATTATCTACCTACACTTATTTAATATTTAGTACAGTACCTACGTTATTACTTAATAGTTTACTTATATTTATTTTTGAGGTGCTTATGTAATAATAATAATAATATTAAGATGCAGAAGGCAGTACTACTGGACATGGCTCGTATTGTGAGAACTTCTCACTGAGAAGGTTCCTTTCTCTGCCTCCCCCCCACCGGTAGCCTGGGCTGATTATGGCCTTATTGCCGGTGGTATGCCCAAGTTTATACTTTTTTTAAAAAATATTATTATCTTATATATAAAATTTCCATGTCACAATGTTAGTTACCGTAGGTACTCTTCCGAGACGGCTTTTTTTACCAAATTTTATATGCATATTCAGTAGGTCTGAGAATCGGCTACTATCTATTTTTCATACCCCTAAGTGATAAGGGTTGTTCACCCTTAATTTTTTATTTTTATTTTTGGACGAATTTTTTAGTTTTTATTTTTTTATAATGTGGTATTAAAAAATACATACAACCCTATATTTAAACTCTTCTATTACCAACCCCTGCTTTTTTGTGTCAAAAAATCTAGACACGTGCGAAGCCGGGGCGGGTCGCTAGTTTTATATAAAAAAGTGTAATTGTGAGAATGTTCATCAATAAAGAGTATAATAATAATAATATCATTTATTTTGGGATTCCAAATGCATATCTATTTTTGGTATAGTTCTATGAACCTAAAAGTCTCTTCGCAACCATTATTTCTATATCGCCAAAAATATGTCTGTACTGTATCCGAGACAACTACGTACTGAGTAATCGGCGATTGTGTGGACGGGCACGCCATAATGGGCAAGCATTCCTTTGATGTACCGACACAGCGCCGAATACGTACAAATAACGCCGATTACAGACATTTAAGCCCTCTACACTTGCGTCATTGCCTTTATTCGCCTGCATTGGCCCAATGTGAAGAGGAGCCATTAAAAGGTACAGTGCACATTATTTTTTTCTTTAAATCTAACTATTCGATAAATGCTCTGTGGTGTATTCCAGTATTTTTATCCTGTATTCATATAGTGGTCGTCGAATGTCGGTTGCATTTTGAAATTTTAAATTGTGATGTTTGCGTCTGCTATGTACTGAAAACGTTAGTCGACTTTAAAATATTTAGGTTTGATACCTAATATAATTTGTGTAATGATGATATTATAGATAGTTGTTAATTATTAATTTTACGTGAATTTGTGCTAATAAAAAGTGACATCAGGACGAAATGTATTTTCAGGTGAGATAATACAAAATTATTTATTTCTATTAATCTGATAAATATTGTTACTTTTCTTATTGCTATTATTTTAAACTCAGATTGAAAATACGCCAGAACGTATCAAAAAAGCACGTAGAGCTAAAGTGGTGCCTCAAACTTCGCCTAAGGAAGAATGTCCACGACTTACGTTGGCTCCTTTCTCGAGACCACCTCAAGTTCTTTTCGAGAACGTTATAATCGGTACCCCTTGTGAAAAATATTTGGAACTGTTCAACCCTTCCAAAGAAACACAACAGGTATGTTTTTTATTTATAATTGCTATTCTAATAGTGCTATTTGTTACTTACAAAATAATAATTAGTATTGTAAGAAACAAAATCATATTAGATAATAGAATTTATAATATTATGTTAAATTAATAATGAAAAAACAAGTGAAATTTCATTCATCAAGAATATTAATTGTCTTAAATAGAATAATTTAGTTGTGATTATGAAACTTCTTACAGATAACTTTAAACAAAACATTGCCTGGATTATTTGTCCACTTACCAGAAGAATGTGTTGTATTAGAGCCAGAGACATGTTATTGTGTTTCCATGGTGTGGACACCATTAGAGCTTGTTGCTCTCCGTGAAACACTCAGGTTCACCAATGAGAAAAGAGGCCGTTTTGATGTCATTGTGGTACTCAAGTCAGTCATGGTAAGCATTAAAAATAAGTATATATATATATTTTATATATTATTATTTTCCCAGGGTTACAAACTAATTTATCAGGCAATTAAATATAGAGATAAATAAATATTCACATTTATTATAAATTCTCAGAATTTCTTTTAAGTGCATCTTATGCTTATCTACAAATTTAACAATATCTGCTATGAAATAGTATAAGAAAATTCTCTTACTGATATCTATAATCTTTCTTTTAAATATAATTAAGTGTTAAAATTTAATATAATTTAACATGTATAATTAAAAAGGGAATAGGGCAGGAAGAAGAGGAATTGCATTAGAACATTTTCTTGTTGAATTCATATATAACTTGTTTATATTCTTTTTGCAGCCTGGCAAATCTAAGATAAAAGGTTTCAAGACATCACCCGGTAAAATTAAGAAAAAATCATTGAAAAGATCCCCTGGGAACATTAATAAAAAGAAAGCAGAAGTTATTCATAAAACTACCGAAGTTATGAAGACTGTGAACATAGTACAGTCAACTAAATATAAAGTACTAGTGACTCAAAGTGAAGATCTAACAGAGTATAGGGATGTTCCAGTAGAAAATCCTTTTGAATCTGATTATAGCAGTAACTTTACTTTCAATACCTCTGAGGTGTTTCCAAATAGACATAGAACAACTGAAAATGTAAAACAAGGAACCAAACAAGATCCATTCATGCATCAAACCTATGACAAAACCAACACCAACCATGAGATAAAAGTACCAAATCATGTTTTAAAAGTATCAAATAAACAAAATATTGAAACTTCAGCCTCAGATATATTTGACAATATAACATTTACACCTCTAAAAAGCATACAAAATAAAACTGAAAAATTAGACAAAGGTCCCAAAATAGTGTTTAGTATCAATTCTGACAGTGATTATGATGATAGTCTTGACCAGAAAGATTCTAATAAAGAAAATGAGACTCACTCTATTGTATGTATTACTTCGACTCACACTACTAATAATAGATGGTTAACTGTTGATAACCATTCAAAATTTAATCGGTACTCCGAAATAGAGACTCCCGTTGCTATTGACAAGAAGATTCCCAAAACATCATCCCCTAAGGATATGAACAGTCCTAACTTTTCTATTAATACAGACTATTCACGTATTAGTGATATGTCTTTTTTTCCTCAAAGATTTTCTACAGAAAGAAAAACATTCCCGAAAATGAATAGTGAGACGCATGATATTGATGACCAAAATATAAAATTAAGTACAGATACGTTTACGAAGGAATCGCCACTCGAACATCATATTAATCAATTAGAATCAAGGCAAGCTTTCTCAATAAAGGAGCCACGGATGTGCAAGCAAGCGTTATTTCGGGATCAAGAAATCAGAAATTATAATGAACGAAACTGTTACCGTCTGGATCAAAATGTATGGCAAAATGATCTCAGATCTGACATGAGATCGCCACCTAGATCCATCACACCTCCTTTGCAGTCAATTCCTGAAGAAAGTATTCAGTTCTCGGATACGCACACATTTGATAGAACTGACAGACACACCGAAACCTTTGCTATTAATCGAACATATAATAAACACGAAAAGTCTGTAAACAGACAAACAATGTGGTCTAAGAAAGCTGTAGTTAAATCAAAGGGAAGTCTACCACTCACCAGAGATTCATTAATAAATCATACATATGTCTCTAACAAAAGCACCGTGCAGAATATGTCCCTGAGTTATATTCCAAATATTTATACACAGTCCCTTATAGTTAATCCCTTCTCGTCAGCTACTCAGTTCTATGATGAAGCTTTAATAAAAAAATTTGAAAAGGAATTTAAACGTTGGCTCAATTATATTTTAACTCCTCCTGATCTCGAGAGTAATATCGAACAAAAAATTGACATTGGTAAAGTGTGGGTTGAAAATAGAAATCTTGATGTTCCAACTGCTCCAACAAAGGAAAAAGTTTGTAGCTCTTATCATAACAGTCATCGATTAGAAAGTCTTCGTAAGTCTGCAAGGACTTTACTAAAATCGCCGGAAGTATCTCAGGTCCTTCGAAAATTAAACGCGCAAATAGATAAAAAGTTAATATGTATTAGAGATGACAGAAACTTACACCTTGATGTGGGCCTACAGAAAACTATAATGGAAATAATACTTTCTTACAATCCGCTATGGCTTCGTATTGGCCTAGAAGTAATTTATAACCAGGTATTGCCTTTGAAATCAAATAGTGATATTGAAGGATTAACTGCATTTGTAATTCAGAGAATGTTTAAGAATCCCTTCTTAAAGAACAAGAACTCCAAGTCTACAGCACCCAACATGCTGCTTCCTGCTTATATAGACGCGATTAAGAAATTTTCTTTGAAAAAATTCTTCATGCTAGTTTATTTCTTAGACCAAGCCAAGCAGAAGAAGTTAATATCGCACGATCCTTGCTTATTCTGCCGAAATGCTATTTGTAAAGAGAGTAGACAAATTCTAATCAGATTTACACGGGAACTGATAGCTGGAATCGGTGATATAACTAAGCACTTACGACCCACCGGCTACCTAGTGGTACATAAACAGACTTATTTAGATGAATACAAGTATGGGGTTAATGATATAGCCATCGATCTAAGGGATGGCGTGAGACTGACTAAAGTTTCAGAAATAATTTTACTCAAAGATAATTTAATCAGACAGTTAAGAGCACCAGCCATATCACGGCTACAGAAAATTCATAACGTGGAAGTTGCGTTAAAATCTCTTCGTGAAGAAAATTTTGACATTGAAGGGGAAATAACTGCTACGGATATTGCAGACGGTCACCGAGAGAAGACTTTATCACTTCTGTGGCAACTAATTCATGTGTTTCGCGCTCCTCTATTTGAAAAGGCCGCTAATGTGATACAGATGTGGTGGCGAAAGAAATATGAAGTAATACTGGAAAAGAAAAAAATTGAAGAAGCGGAGTTAAGAAAGAAAAATGTTGCGGCGGACATTATTCAATTTTGGTGGCGACAGATACTTAACAAACGCAGATATAAGCAGAGACTGTACGAAGTTACTCGCGCAACAATAACTTTACAGAAGTACTACAGAATGTGGCTTTGTCGAACTCGTTTTATGCGAATCAAACAAAGCATATTGAAAATAGAGACATGGTATAGGAATATGAAATTAATAAAAGAAGCCAAAGAAATATTGTGTAGAAAAAGAGAAGAGCGAAGATTAAGGTCTGCTATAATAATCCAGTCGCAAATTAGACGTTGGCTTTGTGTGAAGCAATATCAAGATACAGTAAGGAAAACGGTTAAAATTCAATCAATGATTAGACGGTACTTGTTGAGAAAACAGTATCTAGCACTTAGGACCTCCACTGTTTTAATACAAACCCGATACAGAAGTATAATATTGACGCGTAAACTACAAGAACAATATCTCACACTTAAAAAAGCAACCATCACTATACAAAGACAATACCGAGCGCAAGTTTTAATGAAGAAGTGTAAGAAAAATTACGATGATTTGAGGAAAGCTGTAATAATAATTCAACGTCGTTACAGAGCAAGAAAACTTATGGAAATTGAAAAATGCAATTTTGAACTATTGAAACGTTCTTGCATTACTATTCAAAGATCTATCCGAGCCTATCGCTTGGGCAAAGAAGCGCAAAAGGCGTATCTAGAACAGAGAAATGCTGTGATGAAAATTCAAAACTGGTACAGGAATCAACAAATAAGAATAGAATACAAGCGTATGAAGCAAGCTGTTATTATTATTCAAAATCGCTACAGAGCCCAAAAACTTATGCAAATTGAACAATCCAATTTCCAGCTATTGAAACACTCTTGTATAACAATACAACGATATTACCGTGCATATAGGTTGGGCAAAAAAGTGCGAACAGCTTATCTGGAACAGAAAAATGCTGTTATGAAAATTCAAAACTGGTTTAGAAGCCGACAAATAAAATTAAAATACGACCATATGAAACAAGCTGTTATAATAATTCAGCGTTGGTACAGAGCTCAAAAACTTATGCAAATTGAACAATCCAATTTCAAGCAGTTGAAACATTCGTGTGTAATTATTCAAAGATCTTTCCGAGCGTATTGCCTAGGAAAAAAATCACGTAAAGCATACTTGGAACAAAGGAATGCGGCAATGATAATCCAAAACTGGTATAGGAACCAACAAATTAGACTGAAATACAAGCGTTTGAAACAATCAGTTATAACAATTCAGCATCGCTATAGGGCTCAAAAGAAAATGCGTCTCGAAAGATACAATTTCGAGTTACAGAGAAGAGCATGCATTACTATTCAAAAACGTTACAAGGCATACCGATTGGGTAAAGAAACGCGTACAATGTATCTAAAACAAAGGAATGCTGTATTAAAAATCCAAGATTGGTATAGGAGTAGTAAGAAGAGCCAATATATAGAACAAGAATTTAAACAAATGAAACAAGCAGTTATAACAGTTCAACGTCGTTTTAGAGCTCAGAAACAGATGATTCTTGAAAGATCTAAATTCAACGTATTGAGACACGCTTGTATAACTATTCAAAGGTCTTATCGCGCACATCGATTAGGCACAGAAGCGCGAACAACGTATTTGAAACAAAGAAATGCTACGATAAAAATCCAAAACTGGTACAGAAACTGTAAAAAGACCCAAAAAACACAACTAGAATATCAACAGACGAAAAAAGCTTGTATAACCATTCAGACAATATACCGCAATTATGTTCTCACAAAGAAACAGAGAGAACAGTATGTGCGATTGAAAATGGCAACAGTGTGCATACAAAAATATTATCGCTGTTACAAAGAAACTAAATTGATCAGATATGAGTATCTTGAATTGAAAACTGCTACTGTTTGTGTGCAAAGAAGATTTAGGGGCCTATTAGCCATGAAATCGGCTAGAGACCAATACTTATTAGAGAAGAAATCGGCAATTATTATTCAAACGAGACTCAGGGCCTTACTTTTAATGAAAAAAATCCGAAAAGAATATTTGACAAGGCGATCAGCGATTATTTTATTACAAAGAAAATTCAGAGCCCACTATTTAATGAAGCGCCAGAGAAAAGTGTTCTTAATTACGAAAATCGTTTGTATTCGTATTCAGAGATTTTACAGGGCATACAAAGAAGGAGAACAACAGAGACGAAACTATTTGGCAATCAGGAAGGCTGCGACTGTGATGCAAAACAGATATAGAGCCTTAATATCTATGAGAAAACAAAGAAAAACATTCTTAACCCTGAAATCGTCGGCTATCGTTATCCAAGATAGATATCGAGCTTACAAACTAATGGTTCGACAGAGATGTGTCTTCAGGACTACACTAGAAGCCTGTGTTCTAATTCAAAGAAAGTACAGGGCATACATTGAGGGTAAAAAAGAAAGAGCCAACTATATGAAATTGAAATGTACTATTTTAGCCCTGCAGAAGTGGTATAGATCTGTTGCAGAAACAAAGAAGATGCGTCTTAAATACTTGGAATTACGACAAAAAGTCGTTACGCTACAATCATTCTTCCGTATGGATGTAATTCGCAAACAGTACCTCAAGATACAAAATGCCGTTTTAAAAATACAGAGGTATTACAGATCATATCTATTAATGAAGAAACAAAAGTATCAATACCTTATAATTAAATCGAATGTCACAAAAATACAAGCTCTTGTTCGATGCTTCATTGAAAGAAAGAAATATCAGCGCTTGAAAGCAGCTGCTATAACAATTCAATGTGTTTATCGTCTCAAGAAAAAAAGAGAATTGATCCTACAAAATAAGAGAGAAATAGCCGCCATATGTATACAGAAGAATGTGCTGAGGTATCTCGCACAGACTAAATACCAGAAATATATCCGAAAGGTTGTTTTCATTCAGAGATTATGGAAAGGACTGCGTTTAATGAGACAAATTAGAACTGAATATTTGTACAAGAAAACAGTTATAACGAAAATACAAGCACAAATAAGAGGGAACTTGGTAAGGAAACAGGTTGAAAGTAAAAGAGAAAACTTGAAGAAAATAAGAGAAGAGCAAAGGTGCAATTGGGCTGCTGCTAAAATTCAGGTAAGTTACATGTGCAAATGTAACAGTATAACTTTTTACTTGTAATAGTTTTTCTATACTAGTTTACTATTTTTTTATGAATCAATTATTTTATTTCTGAAACAATAACAAGAGCGTATAAATTCCGAAACAAGTTCCCGTATAATATTTGTTTCGTGAATTAAACATTGAACTCAAATGCTAAAAGTTGTCTGCGCTAAGGTCGATTTATTACCCTGAAGAGATATTTTTTTGGACAAAATGATATACACTTGTCAAACTGCAAATTTTACTTTCAACTTATAACCAATATAAAGTATAAATGAGTTGTGCTTCTCATAACAATAACTGAGCGTTATTTCGGTAGAAACTGTAATTATGAGATGCAAAAAACCTGTAGTTATGTGGATATTACATATCAATAAAATATGAATGAGTAATAACAACAAAAAAAAAAACTGAATTGAATAAATATAACATTTCTTATAGGCTCTCTTCCGCGGGAACAAAGCTCGAGCAACTAGCAGTATAAAAGCGGCTGAATTGCGAAAAAGATGGCGAGAAGGCGCACTTGAGTCTACGCAAAAGTCTCTCGCCGAAAGGAATGAAGAAGCTATGTACATTCTTAAGTATCAGGTTGAGATCGAACCCGTCCTCAAAGCATTCAGAATACTTGGTAAGTGGATAAATTACGACCACCATAATATATATAAAAAAAAAAAACAGAAACATAGTATGTAAATTATTTAATTTTGGAAGAGCTGAGCATCCTGATACAAGTATTTATTATGTACTTATCTTACTATATCTTTTTATTTATGTTTGAATAAGGAACAAACCAAAAGTTATCGAACGGCTCGCGCAACGTCACGAGAATTACCTACCGATATGTAGCAGCATCTACAAATACGCTTACAATTAGTATGTAGATTTAAGAAAACTAATAATAATGTCGACCTACTTCGAGCATTCGGAAATCCGCAGACAAACCTAAACGCGCAATATGCACTTCACGGTTTTGCCATCTATGAATGGTGGTTACCCGGTTGGAATTTCGATATTCCTCCCACCCGTTCAATGCCCGTTACCAGACGTGGGGAAGATTTACAGAAAATTATAAACATGTCGTCCCGGTGGGATTCGAACCCACGACCCATCGATGCGCATGGCAGGTGTTCTACCGAACGCGCCAACGAGCCTGTCAATACATTCTCGTTAGTTGTTCGTGCTAGTCCTCAGCTTAGACTATTCATGGAAAACTTGTCGGAAAGATCTAAAAGAAAGTGAATTAGCTAATAATTAATATTATGACAGAGTTTTGATACGTCGTTTAATTAATTACTTAAATATGTCATGTGGAACATGGTGTAATGGTTGCAGCGCCTTACAAATATGTATTTTGTAAAACGAAAATTTGACGATTAAAAAGAGTGGCGGAGAGTTTATTGCCAGTTCTTCTCTTCCGTTCTACGCCCTTGATATGAGAACTGGCGTTAAATGTAAAATTAGAAGCATTTAATATGTATTTTTTACTGACGTTCATAAGTGTACTTACATTGTGTTACCTAAATTAATAAATGATTTTGAATTTAAACTTCTGTTTGTGATAATTTCTCAATCATAGCATGTTATTTGCAGAGCAAACAACGGTGTTGTGGCCGCAAGTGTACGCTGTTAAAGCCAGCGTGCTAGTTCATAATGTGTTCATGTATATGGCAGCAACGAATCGTTCCATATCGAGCGTTGAAGTGCTCACGTCCGGTGCCACCTTACTCGTCAATCTCACTAGATATCAACTCACGGGACCCAAGTTATATCAGGTAATATTAGAGAATAAATAGCATAGAGCGCGGGTTGGAGAGCATGAATCATAATCATAAACTGTGTAATTATTATTGTTAACTAGCTGTACCTGGCATGCGTTGCAAAGCCAAATAAATACAAGTTTTTACATTATGATTAGTTTGGGCTAAGAATCTTCGCGTCCGTATGCAGAACTACTTACCAAATTTTCATCATAATCTGATGAATAATTTAGGAGTGCATAGAGGACAAACATACACAGATTTTTATTTTTATAGATAATTAGCGATCCGCCCCGGCTTCGCACGGGTACGATGTACATGTACCTACTATACACAAAAAATAGCCTATGTTACTCACTGATAATGTAGCTTTCTATTGGTGAAATATTTTTTAAATCGGTCCTGTAAATCCGGTTTTGAGTTAAATCGCAACAAACAAATCTTTCCAGTTTATAATAAAAGTAAATATAAAGGGTGAAATATAGGAAAATTAAGAATAATAATTGGTAGAACAAGTTTTACTAAGAAGCATTATTTGGTTGGTGTATTTTAATGATTTCGTCATTATTTTTCAGAGAGATCGTATTGCGCCGATATTGAAATACATGTGGCGCTTTAGCAATAGCGAACAGAATCTCTTCTGCCGATTGGCCACCTATATATGGCTATTTTCCAAATACAAAGACACAGATAAGGTAAACTTTTTTTTAGTAATATGTACTTTTTATATGGAATATATAAGCTTATGTGTAGGGCATGCAATTCGGATATTCGGATATTCATATTATTCGGATATTCGCTACATTAACTATTCGAATAGTACCTATATAATTATTCGGTTTTTTTGAACATTTCGAATACCTACTATTCTACTTCGTTTTGGTAAATGTATGATTTTTTACTAACCATTCCGCCTACAAGTGTTGAATCTGATCGTGTATTTTCGGCTAATAGGTTTTTTTGTAATCATTTGAGATGTTCATTTAATGACGATACTTTAGACGCCCTCAGTTTCCTACGGTCGTATTTTCGGAACACAACAAAGTATTTTTTTTTCAACTTATAATTATGTTTAGACGACTTTTTTGAGCACATATTGGTTCCTAATTAAAATGTTTAAGTACTAAAAAGGTTTCTTTTCATTTACACACATTAAATAAAACACAATTCGAAAAATTCGTATTATTCGAATTATTCGAATAATGTTTATTATAGAATTCGAAATATCCGAATATCTACTTCGAACGAATAATGCATGCCCTACTTATGTGTTTGTTTCCTATTGCTACTAGACTGTAAATTGTGCCGTCATAAGGAAATTGAAAATTCTGCTTTAGATTTGAAACAGAGAAAAATATACACATAGTTTTACTGAATACATAACACATTTTCTGAAAATCCTGTCAGATACGTAATTTTCATTATGACGCGAGAATAATCTAAGTTCTTGAAACCAGTATACTTGAAGGCGCCTTAAACCAGTGGCCCCACGATTTTTTTGTACGATTAGCACTTAATTACCGAAAATAATCTTTGACAGTCACAATGGAAAATAAAGAATATTTATATGCCAATTATCAACAATTCCTCTTTTAATACACAATATATTCTAAGCTTATTGTAAACACTAATTGCAGGACATCAGGGAGTTCCTTCGTGAGCCGGAAAATCATAAAATATTAGTCGCAATCAAAAGTAATATCGGGAGGATGAGAAAAATGGCGTCAAATTCAATGAAACTTAAGCTGAGTACTCCAGAGCCGTCGCGTAAAATTTCGCACACCCTTATCCAATCCGAACGAGTTAGCCTCGGTATGTGTAGCACTAGTTCCACGAGTACCAAATGTGCCATAATACTGCCTTCCCTTGAGCCAGACTATGGTATTGTAAGAACTAACAGGCCTCGCTATTTCGTGGACCCCCAACAAGCGATTGACTGTATCTTTTTGACTTATAATCTATAGTTGTATGAAATATGTATGTATTGAGCTATAAAAAACGTAAACATATCGACGTATCCGAGGAATAAAACTGTAATGGACAAAAGTTAATTTTACAGTATGGGCAAAAAATCGGTTATATTTCTTAAATATTTTCCGGAGGATAAAAATTATAATTATTATAGTTTTAGAAGGTGTATATTGACTTCTTGATTCCGTTACTTTACGATTTTGTTCCTCAGGGGCGTTGATATGTATGTTATCTGTAAATTACATGTTTATTTATAGACGTGTTCTGGTGTCTTAATCCAGGCAGGGTATTTAATGTTAACACAGATATAGGACTACAGCAGAAACCTGAAAAGTATTACCGAAGGATTTTGGTGCGCTAAATCCCAAACCTTGTTGACATAGATGAAAAAACTTCAATGTTATATCGCAGCGAAAAAAATATACATGTATTTGAGCAAAATCAAAATATTTGAAACCTGAAGACATTCATTCAGGTGCTCTTACCGGTTTTATAAAAAAAATCCTTGTGCCTTTAATAAAAATACCTAGAAAATATAGCAATAATCAGCGTTTTTTTGTACTTTTTAGGATATCTAAAAAACAAGACCTAATAGAGAAATTCTGTGGATTCGGAAAATTCTTCGGAAATACTATAGCACGTTTCTACTATAAAACATGACCAATTATTATGTCTTATTAGGTAGGTTTTAATTGACCTAGTGTGAAGCGTGTATGTATATTATGTTGATTTGATCTTTATGAAATTTGGTAGAGTAGTATATTTTGCCGTGAATACAATATTTAAGTACGAATATGATGTTGGTTACGGAAAGACTGTATTGATTGATTTATTTAAATATTTTTTAACATATGCCGGACATTAATGTTACTCATCAAATAGTTTTAAGTTGTGTTTCATGTAACCAAAATGCCATTGCTTACTTAGAACAAATGAAAACGTGCTATATAGCTTCATTCCATTTTATTTAAGGGCTCCTTGCGATAAGATTGACGAAAAAGCTATATTTTTTCTAAAAAAAATTGCTGTTAACTTTCAAAAATTTGATCTGCATTTCTTGATACAATGTAAAACTAATTCTTAAGGTATAAGCTACCATATTTCGGAAAGTATCCTTTGTAGATGTGTTAATTAGTTTTATTGTCTTTATAAATTATGTATGTAATATAATATTAATAATGATACTCTAATGATTAATGTATTTTATTTTAATAGTTTAAGAATATAAAAGTTAATAATCGACAGATATGGGTAAATTAATGTATTAGTGAGGACACTTTTTTCTTAAAAACAATAAAATAATGCCGATAGATCCAGCTAGTATTGTTTACCAGCAAGTTAGTAGAATTTTGTAAGTATTGTTGTTAATTAACTCAAAAACGACTAAAACAATCATTATATTCTGATTAAATAGTAACATTAGCACAGATGGGCCTTATTACTTTTTAATGAGGGCTTTAACTAGCCTTATAATTAATAATAATTATTATAAAATATTGATATTTATAACTAATTACCGATTAAACAGCTGATTAAATTTAAATGATTATTACCGCATTAACCGTAAAAACAATTATTCCGGACTAATACACCATTCCTCAGATGCAATCGAAAAAAATACATAAAAACAACATGCCTGTTTTTAATATAATTCATAAAATATTACGAAACATAATTTTATATATTACTAGCTTCTGCCCGCGACTTCGTCTGCATATAATTAGTACTATGGCTAGCTTATTTTTCAACCGAGCTGTTTTTTCTTCAATCTCCGCTCCACTCAAGTCAATCTTTTCGTGATATTTTTTAAACTATTCGTCCAAATTACTTAGTATAAAAGACAAAGTTCATCGATATTAAATACTGAAAGCGAAAAATGTATAAATTTTGATAAGAATTACCTAAATACTCTAAAAAGTGCAATTAAAAAAAGTATCAAATTTAAATGTATTTATGGCTCATAGTTTATATTGGCTTATGGTATAGACTATAGGGTGTATACTGTATATTGGCTTCCACATAAAAGGTATATTCTATCGCGGACTTTTATTTAGAACTATTTAAGACAAACAATCTCATAATACATTATTTTCCTGTAACTCCAACGGTTTAGGCAGCGTACTCCAAGATAGCTCTCAGAAGGCAGGAATTTTTCCGAATTACTGGATACTTATCGTAATATTATGGCTAATATACAAAAAATCTTTATAAATAGTAGTCTATGTGTTATTCTGATATATAAGTTATATTACTGTAAAGTTTCATCAAAATCTGTTGGGTAGTTTTTGCGTGAAAGAGTAACAAACATCCTCACAAACTTTCGCATTTATAATATTAGTTGGATAGTAGGACTAGCCACAGAACAGAAGAAGTAAGTAGAAGTGGAATGTGTCATAATTTGTACCGGATCGACTGTCGCCAAATTCACTCTAATGGAGTATTTAATACTGCACACAGTTTTTCTTCAACTGGTTGTTTTTATATAACTCAAAACTACCTAAATCACACTGGTCCTACAATTGATTTGATCCGACAAATATATCTTAGTAGAGAGCGCGCCAGATAAGTCTGCGCGCGGCAAAAATGGAACTAAATTTCTTTCGGTCATATTGTTTTCCGGAATTAGTGTGCAGCAGTGGCGTTTTTATTCGATTTTATTGGTAATCATCAAGCCTAAGGTTATAAAAAGTGCTGGCAGAGATGTTATATTGAAAGTAAAACGTGCTTATGAAGCAGAACGGCAAAATAAAAGGCCGATTGTACCATTTTCAAAACTTTTTTATTACTTGACAGGTAATTTTTGGGGTGACCAGTACATTGTATTATGTCTTTATGTGGGGTATTTTTATACGATACATATTTTTACTTTGTTGTTGGTTAATGATTTAGTTTGTTTTAGGATTTAAACCCCATTGAAAAAAAAGACGTATTGTGGAAAAACAGGTGAAATATCTTCAATCTGAAGCGGCATTTAATTCGATAATGTGTGTCAGCATGTTGAATAATAATAGACCAATATTTTGAATCTGACAGGCTTTTGGACATAGAACTGGACAAATTTATAATTGATCATGCAAGTGACAGCAAAACTTCAAACTCTTCTAATAACGAGTCAAGTGAATCAGAAACATGTGAAATTAGAATGGAAAGATTGACCCACTGATGGACCATAGTTATCCAAAATTTAGAAGTTCTGCTATATTCTCGATAAATGATTTACATTAAATATATATATAAAATTTGGTGTTGTTTTATTTAATTGTAGATTATGTAAATATTTCTTATGGAGCAGGTAAATAAGGGGTTATTCAGTTACAATATGTAACAAATTAAAAATATATATATTTTGACTGAGTTTTAGTATGTAATTATTATTCATCACCCTAAAACTAATTGAAATTTACAAATAAAATTGTTACATCACGTCAGATTTAGTAGTTAATTCGACGTGATATCTAAATATAAATTTGTTTTCGGTTGTATACTAAGTATACTTAATACGAATTAACATTCAGAATGCCGGTGATTTTTTTGGTGTTGCATAGTGGTTGAGAGTTTGCTTTCTATACCTGGCAATATTTGGTACGCCACCCGTCGCGCGCAGACTTATCTGGCGAGCACTTTACTTCGCGATAACGGTTACTTTGAAATATTGAAACAAACTAATATATAATTCCTCTACTTCATACTAGATGTCGTTATTCTTTATATCATATTAATGATTTTAATCATCACTTCAAAGTCGAAAACTGTGTCATGATTTGTCAAATCGGCTAGTGTGGGGCACTTTTAAAAACATTATCGATACTTAATACATTATTTTTGCTTACGATTTAAGTGCTATGTTGTATGATTATCATGTGTGGTATAATTATACCGCAGTATAGCCATTTTAAAGTGGTGTTAAACCAAAAAATATGGTATTTTATTTTTGATAAAAAAAAAATTTTCTAATCAGTATGTAGATCCACCTTTGCGAGAAGGAAGTACAAACCAACACACATTCGAAGTAATAATATAAGTTAGGGTTAGAATGAATTGAAAAAGTTCTTGTATAATATTCTTTTTTTTAATTTTCAGTTCTGTATTACAAATATTCTGAATCATAAATCACTTAGTAGTTAACTTAGTACCATACTTCAAAACGCAGTAATTACAAGCACGAGCAAATAGATATTTCTCATAGTTTTATTTTTACTAGTAGATATGACATGTAAAAAAATTTTTAAATCTTTTAATATTTTTAGGAAAGGCAATGGTATTTTAACAACGTGAGTGCACAAAAACACGAATGCTTGTTAATAAGCTATAATAATATTGACTTTTATTAACGCGAGTGTCACACATTTAAATTAAATACTTTATAACAGATTAAAACGCGATTTATTATATATCCCGAAGTTTCGAACGCTTTTCAGCAAAAGTGGCCACAGGCAGACTGAAAGTTGTCTGATTTGAAATATTACAAAATTGCCATGCCTTGCTTCCTACGGAGTTGATATTTATTCTAATTCTCTATATCGTGGAAATATTGACTTACATTTCCCTTGTTTTTAGTATGTATGACTTGGGGTTTTAGATTTTTAATTATCGGATTCCAGTTGTTGGAAAGTCTCAAACCATCTTCTCAGTTGAAGTTAAGATGTCTTTTTTTAATTTCAATAGCCTCGCGTACTAGTCTGGGAAAGAGTCTACTTTCTCTTGCAAGGATTTTCGGTTGGTCGAAACGTACTATGTAGTGGTTAAGTAACTTTGTAATCTGATTTCCTATAACTATATAATATAAACCAAAAGGAAAAAAGGAGGACTACCTACAAAAAGAAATGATATCCCTTCAAAAATATAACATGTACAAAATTGCACAAGTCTCACAACGCAGTTTTTTGTCGTAAAAAGTAGTGAAATGTAATGTAAAAAAAGTTGGTTAATTCAGTACAGTATTTATCGCGGTAACTAAAAAGACTAAAACTTCTTTTGCTTCGGCCAAGTGGTCACCTTCTACCTCCGTCCCCATATTTACATAACCGTGAAATGTGTACCCATCCCATTCCACACGACGACGAATACTCATTTCATCTATAACTAATGTTGCTAATAATGGGTGCTTAGATAGCTCAGCTCTATGTTTAAAGCAGCTAATGATCCCTTCGTAATACCGGGCTCTCCATCCACTTTCGAGTACCAATTTTTTAATGTGCGAGTATGGGGTAGGCTTGAGTGAAAAGTCTTGCGCACATATTCATAAGCCTTGGGTGAGTAGTAATGTAACGTAAGAGCGAAAGCACGTAGAGCTGGTGAATATTTATGATAACCTTGATATTATGACACAAGACTCTGTGTTTCTTATATCTCGAGCAATCAATTCTTGAACCTGAGAATATAAATGAGATTAAATTATTATTGAGATTAATTTATTTATTTGATGCTACATTATGTACAAGCCAACGATGTATAGCTATAAAATACCAACCGCTACATTGGTATTTTTCAAACAATCCAAGTTTTCTTTTGACATAGAAAATTTTTCTTCTAAACTTGTTAATTTTTCATCTACATTATTTATTTTCCGTTTCAATCTTCGATTTGTTGCCTGCAATCGTTTTATTTTTAGGCATTGTTTTTTAATTTTGTTCTCGCAAAATTCTAGTTGCCTTTTCAACTGACTATTTTCAATCTTCTTCCTCGGCGTTGAAGGTGTAGAACCGCATTCACTACTTCCTTTTTTCGATTGACTGACACATCCTGGGGATGGAGGTTGAACTAAAACCACGACGTCTTGTTTCTGTGCAATGGAATCATTGTGAAGACTCTTCTTTGACTGTGTGATGTCAGAACTATCGAAATCACCACGTCTTTTCGAGAAATCTGCAGTAGAATTTTGCTGCTAGAACCAAAATTAAACTCTTGGAGATAATGAAGATAAGAAACAAAAATCATTTATTATTGTGATCATGATTTCAATACGGTGATAACAATTCATTATTAATATTTTTAGACGATAAAAATACTTACTTGAATGATATATTTCACAATTTTTAAAGTTGGAAACGCCCCAGATTTCGGATACCTATATCCTTTGCCCGATATCAAAATATCATGTTCTAAAAAATGTTCCGAGCATATAGTGCTATATTTCTTTGGCATCCATTTGACTCTACCTGTTGCATCTATCCATTTTTCTTTGATAGTACCGTCTTTGGGGAACCTTAATATAATTTTATATTTTTATTTATTTTGTATATAAAATATCTAAATTCACAACTAATTAATACTACAGTGTGAAGATGAAAAATAATTAAATTTCATTAAATATATACAATATACATATATATATATATATATATATATATATATATATATATATATATATAGTAAAGTGGTAAAATATATCATAACTCATCTAAACAACTCCATTTTGCTATTATTTTTATCTGAATAGGTACTAGAATTTCGCCCGCTCACTTCCCATCCCCCAAATATCCTTAGGCAAAAATTCCAGTCTATTTGTTGGTTCATTTCAACTCGAAGGAAGGACAAACAAGAAATAAAAACACTTTCGAACTGCGATTTAATTATCGTGCGATTAAAAATAAAAATGATAATTATTAATAATGATACGTTGTAAGTTGTATATCGATAAAAACATTCGACCTAACACATCACTAGCTATAGAACATTCGAGAATAGCGTTGACACCTGATATGACAAACGATCTAAACTGAACTTTATCTGAAAAGTATAAGGATGATTTTAGCTTACTTTTCTATTAAATTTATGGTGAATTGAAATTATAAGATTTATTGAATATGTATTTGTTCTTACCGATGGTAAGAAACACCTCCGTTACTAAAATTGTTCCTTCTGCTAGTATTCTTACACTGTAAAATAGAACAGTGCGGCATAGTTACAAAAAAAAGTAATTTTATGACACGATCACACGACCGATTCAACGCAGTGTTATGACTATAGATGTAAGGCCGGTTTAAAACCAATTAAATCAATCAGTTTAAAACTAAAAAAATGGTTTAAAATCATAATAAACCATTTTTTTTGGTTTAAAACGGTTGGTGTTGATAACTATGATTTTCTGAATCATAACTACATTCTTGATTTTACCGAGGTAGAGATATAACGGAGTACCTAAAAACTGTGTAAATATATTTTTTAATATGTATATACTGATATTGATATACTTAGCAGCTTCAGTTTTAGATGGTTCGTCTGAACAAGCGTAGGTATTACCTACCTAAGTTATAAAAACTCTATTGATAAGTTAAAAACACTGTGTTGGTAAATAAATTATTTTTTCATTGTTTTCAAACGATTTAAATAATCAATTTGTTTTGGTTTAAAACCAAACGCACACTCTTGCACTCTCGTTGACTAGCCTACACACACATGCACATTCATATGTCAGACATAAACAGCCGCGCCAGTTGACAATTGACATCTCTTCTAGTATGAATCTGACAGCTGTCATAATTTTGTAATTCGCATTTAATAGTTTTCATTGTACATATTTTTATTATAAGAGTTTAATATTATGACTATAAATATTAAATAAAGATAAAAGAACAAGCACAAATAAAACAGACATCACTGTGTTAATGATGTCTTCTATTCTATTGGGTGTAATAAATAAACATACTTAAGTTTTCGTGTAGTAGGTAATGTAGGTAGGTACTTTTTAGAGATTTTTTATAAACTATAAATAAGTTAAAAACACTATGTTGGTAAATAAATTATTTTTTCATTGTTTTCAAACGATTTAAATAATCAATTTGTTTTGGTTTAAAACCAAATGCACACTCTTGCACTCTCGTTGATTAGCCTACGCACACATGCACATACATAATATGTGTGACATAAACAGCTGCGCCAGTTGACAGTTGACATCTCTAGAATTTGACAGCTGACAAAATGGGCCTTTAAAAATTTGCAATTTGCATACATAATAGTTCGTATTGTATCTTTATCAAAAGGATTGCTAAACTGCTCGCCAGATAAGTCTGCGCGCGACGGGTGGCGTACCAAATATTGCCAGGTATAGAAAGCAAACTCTCAACCACTATGCAACACCAAAAAAATCACCGGCATTCTGAATGTTAATTCGTATTAGGTATACTTAGTATACAACAGAAAACAAATTTATATTTAGATATCACGTCGAATTAACTACTAAATTTGACGTGATGTAACAATTTTATTTGTAAATTTCAATTAGTTTTAGGGTGATGAATAATCATTACATACTAATACTCAGTGAAAATATATATATTTTTAATTTGTTACATATTGTAACTGAATAACTCCTTATTTACCTGCTCCATAAGAAATAAAATAATGTAAATATTTCTTATGGAGCAGGTAAATAAGGAGTTATTCAGTTACAATATGTAACAAATTAAAAATATATATATTTTCACTGAGTATTAGTATGTAATTATTATTCATCACCCTAAAACTAATTGAAATTTACAAATAAAATTGTTACATCACGTCAAATTTAGTAGTTAATTCGACGTGATATCTAAATATAAATTTGTTTTCTGTTGTATACTAAGTATACCTAATACGAATTAACATTCAGAATGCCGGTGATTTTTTTGGTGTTGCATAGTGGTTGAGAGTTTGCTTTCTATACCTGGCAATATTTGGTACGCCACCCGTCGCGCGCAGACTTATCTGGCGAGCAGTTTAGGTGAAACCTCAGCCACAGGACATCAGTCAATGATGCGCTGTCAACCTAATTTTTACTTCGAGCATTCGGAAATTCATAGACTGAAACCGAAATGCGCAATATACACTTTACGGTTTTTCAATGTATATACGGTGATTCGTTACACGGTCGGAATTTCGATATTCTTCACACCCGTTCAATGCTCGTAGTTACCAGACGTGGGGAAAACATGCTTACAGAAAATTATAAACATGTGTTCCCGGTGGGATTCGAACCCACGGCCCCTCGATGCGCACGGCAGGTGTTCTACCGAACGCGCCAACAAGCCCGTCCAAAATTAGTTTCAAATGATTGAGTTGTAAAGGCTGTAAAATCCAACATTGCTATGTACGAGATGCAAAGGACCAATTTATTTTTTCGAGTTATGGAGGGAAAATATGTACTGAAGTGGCTTGCAAGGAGTCACTGATTATTTCGACCTAAAGATATTTAATGTAAATCATTTATCGAGAATATAGCAGAACTTCTAAATTTTGGATAACTATGGTCCATCAGTGGGTCAATCTTTCCATTCTATTTTCACATGTTTCTGATTCACTTGACTCGTTATTAGAAGAGTTTAAAGTTTTGCTGTCACTTGCATGATCAATTATAAATTTGTCCAGTTCTATGTCCAAAAGCCTGTCAGATTCAAAATATTGGTCTACGATTTTTTCAACATGCTGACACACATTATCGAATTAAATGCCGCTTCAGATTGAAGATATTTCACCTGTGGCTTGATTTAAATTTTTTTCCACAATACGTATTTTTTTTCAATGGGGTTTTAATCCTAAAACAAACTAAATCATTAACCAACAACAAAGTAAAAATATGTATCGTATAAAAATACCCCACATAAAGACATAATACCATGTACTGGTCACCCCAAAAATTACCTGTCAAGTAATAAAAAAGTTTTGAAAATGGTACAATCGGCCCTTTATTTTGCCGTTCTGCTTCATAAGCACGTTTTACTTTCAATATAACATCTCTACCAGCACTTTTTATAACCTTAGGCATGATGATTACCAATAAAATCGAATAAAAACGCCACTGCTGCACACTAATTCCGGAAAACAATATGACGGAAAGAAATTTAGTTCCAATTTTTGCCGCGCGCAGACTTATCTGGCGCGCGGTATATCAAGCCTGGAACATTGGCGTGGCCGCACATGAGACAGACTTAGTTGTAGACCGTGTTGTCATATAAGAAAGAATTACCCATATCTGGGTAAAATTGTCGTGTGATTTGGTGTAATGCTTAAATAATTATTATGAATCCATTTGCGGATAGATTTTTAATAATAAATTAACATTGCACCAAAACACTTTGTAATAACAAATTAATTGCGTGATAAGTTGATGTGTGTTTTATTTATTTATATATAAAGTTTTAGGTTCTTATGAAAATAAATTTCTTTAAACCTTAATTTTTATGCCGTCTGTTCTGTTTCTGACGTAAACATATTACGATCATATTTAACAGACATTTATTTACAATCAGTAATCGTCTTTTGTAAATAGAATTAGTTTTTTAAAATATTTCGTTCTCCTTGGTCACTTGGCGTGAGTGAACTCATAAAATGAATTCAAACTTCAAATTAAAAGCAGAAAAACCTTAACCCTTATTTCGATTTTGTATAGTATAGTATACCGTGTACAACTTTTAAAAAATCTGTAGCACTCCCTTTATTTTTTTTTATTTTCTTTATTTAACATATACGATTTCTGACCGATAACCGTTTACCTATGATAATTTTAAATTAGTTGAGAAAAATAACTGAAAAGATGTACCCGTCCACTATAGCTAAGTAAGTTTTATTTAGTTTTTATGTTTTAATACTAAAATACATGAATTTATTATAAAATACGGATGACCAGATACTTGATCTAACATATTTTTATATAAAAACTGTGGTTGCTTTAGTAATTAGTATGAATATATCGTGTTTTTTAGTAACGTATGTTATTCTATACAGTGCTAACTTCACGGAACTTATAATTGTTGTTGGTCTTTATGATTACAATTGCATGTTATATATAATTTTTCCTGCCTATGGTCCTTGACTTTACTCAAGGCTGAAATAGCAGGACCCACATTTATTTAAGATATTCTATCGGACTGGTCACCATTAAATTACTTTTTTACCGAAGTTAAGAAGTTACCACTCATACTAATCAATAAAGCTTTCAACGAACAGAAAGATTAATAAAAGTGTCAAGGGATGAAATACTAGATTTTGGCAGTCAACGTCATCATGGGTATTGTAGTTTTATCGTACAAAAATTAAGATATACGAAATAAAGTAGATACTCTTCGCTAATATAACCCAAACAAGCCATGTAAATGGGGTTTCAAGAATTTGGTCATAACCGGCGAATTTGGAATCATTTACGACTTCTTGCTAGAGCAAGCTTTACTTCTTAAAAACAAGTAATTTTATTTAATTTATGTCGTTTTTCATTCTTCCTATATACAGCATTGTATATTATACTATACATACTGTTTTTTCCAAAATTTCCACATAATTTTTTTTTATTTTATTTTACTGATGTCTTTTATAAGCCAAATAAACTATTTATGTACTTTTTTGCCGCCTATCTCAAAAAAAATATTTTTAAAGAAAACCTTTCAATTAAAAGTGAGATATCCAGTGGACTATAATCTTTAATATGATCCTTTAATTCTGTGAAAATTAGTGAGTAAACATTTTTTTTAAATAGTGCATATTTATTTCGGTACTCTACTTCTATATTACCTCCAGTCTTTTAGTATGAGGTAAGTATGAATCAAATTGCTTCCTCACAAACTATAGACTTATATAATGCAAACTTTCTAAGTGATTCTGAATTTCTTTGTTTCAAATTTCTTTGTTAAGACATGTTTAAAAAAAACTAGAATTATCCGGTTCTGTGTTTTATTGTTAATCAAATTTCTAGAATTTTATTTACATTATTAACTTCAGCTCTGATATGATAAAAAAAAGAGACAAATTATTTAAATAATATGCGTTTAGATTCACGCATTGTATATTTGTCATTCTTCGAGTCGATTTGATCTTTTCTGATTTAATACTGCTTTTATTTGTTCTTCACCCCTGTTTTATATTGGTTTCATAACATATTATTTTGGAAGATTCAGACTGTCCTAGTAGTGTAATATTTTGAATGTTACTGAAAACCACCTGAAAATAAAAATTCTTTGTTAACTTGATATTTAAATCTGAAGATCTATGAAATTATTATTTATCTATTTTTTTTATTTTGAATTTAATTAGTTACCTAAGAAAATTTGGGAAAATAAAAAGTGTAAATTGGCAACACAGAATCTGTCAAACATTTAGGTTATATTTTCTTAAATTATTTTAAATATTGAAAAATAAGCATAAGTTACCCAAAAAGAATTAAACACGACTATAGAAAAACATAATAACCATTACATTGTAATATTTTGCCAAATTAAAGAGAAAATCATATACCTACGAATGAATTGTGATTCCATTTATATTTCGTTCACTTTGGCTTTTGCAGCCTTTAACACAACAACCTACTATTGTTATCACATTTAAGAAACCTTAATTAACAGAGTATATGTCTCAAAAATAATCAACATTCACTTGAAATCACTACAAACACCAAAAATCGCACATGATGAAATGGCGCCGAAGAAATTTGTCACAATTGACAAGAAAAAGTGGCCACGCCGACGGGGACAAAACATCTGTGTTTTGTCCTTCTTTTTTACATACACATTGTAATTTGCTATCGCGCTTTAATATTTTAGTGTTACATCTATAGGTACTTAATCTGAGATTGCTATTGTGACTATAAATAAAGAATAAATACAAGTAAAACGGACGGCATTGTGTTAATTTTGTCTTCTATTCGAGGTTGTGTAATATAATATAATAAATAAACATACTTTAAAAGTTTTCATGTAGTAGGTAATATAGGTACTTTCTACTGATTTTTTATATACTAATTAAAATGAAACTAGACGTCAGGTGACCAAAAATGTCCCATAATGAAATATAAAACACAGTTCTTTTATTTTTGTAGGCGAGTTTTCAACCGTTTAAAACCATTTATTTTGAGTTTAAAATGGCAACATTTGATTTAAAACGTTTTAAATCGGTTGTTTTACATCTATAGTTATGACTCTTATACACACAGACTAGTAAGAGATACTACGTATCTTATACAGTACAGTATTATCTATGGTTATGACTCGCTACAAAGAGTATATAAGACTCGCTAGAGTATTATTGTTGGTGCACAAATTTAGCACCCCATCGAAGGACTTTTGAACTCAAAATGACCTTAATCGATAGGTCTACGTTAGGTCTGTATAGGTCCACCATCATTTTTGTTAGGTCACCTATAGTTTTTTTATAAATAATTTTTTAAATTTTGCAAAAAAATAATTACATCTTAGCATCTCATTTGAACGGAAACTCATTTATCTTTATATTTCTGCATTCTTTATCGTTAGGTCAGTATTGGTCTATAGTTTTTGCTTTTATATTATTCATTTAATTCTTTTTATTAACAATTATAAATAATTTATCACTGGCGCATGCGCTCAACGCATCTAGTCATAGCATGGTGCGAAATTTAAAGTTTTTTCGTTCCGTTTTCATTACGTCAATAAAAAAATTAATTAAACTACAAACTGCTCTCATAGCGTATAATTCCTAGCTATTTCACGTAAAAACTGAATAATTGGTATGGTACTGGCCACCATTAGTATGACCATTTGAAAGATAACAAGTTCTTATGAACTTTTTTTTTAAACATAACTATTGCATGTAGTGTCTTAATTTTTTAAGGATACATGTGAAGATATATGATAAAAAAATAATATAATTTTTAAATTAAAAAATTTTAATTTCAACCAGTGATTCGCAATCAGCCAAGGCTCTAAAAAAAACTCTCCCCACTGCCGCGATGATTTGTGCCATTTACAGTGCCTGGAATAGGAAAAAATTAAAAAGTTCCTGAAACTAGAGGATGTTACCCGTACGAAAACGAATCGAAATTTATTAAAATGACGGATTATGAAAAAAAGTTTTGAAATTTCGCGTGAACATTAAATGTAACAGTAAAAATGGCCTAATTATTAAAATAAAATCTTGAAATAATAGTATAAGAAAATTTTCGATAAATAACCCGTAAATGATTTACACTGATATTGTAAACAAATAAGTAAGTTAAATTTATATATTATATCAAATTTTAAATATTTAATAACGATTTTAAAAAAATTTTTTAAAAGAATTTTAGAACACAACAAATAACGAGCTTTTTTTAACTAACACATATACACGTTCAGTCATAAACTGTGTAACACGATCTACATAGCCCAAGTACCTCGACGCTGATCGTCGATTGTTATTGAATCAGTGACGTATCACTTAAAAAATTATTTTATTTTAAATAGAAATTTAATAATATTATTTCAATATAATAATAATTAATTTATTTATTTATTAATGTTACCAATTGTTGGTATTTGTTGAATATTAAATATCTATTTTAATTTTTAATATTATAAAAATAAAGTTAGCCGTCATCTACAGATTTTTAGGATTTTTTTTTGAAAAAATTATCACAAAACAATTTTATTCGTAAAGAACTTAAAAAAATATAAGTGCAATTTTTAAAAAATATTTTTTTTTTAAATTTAATAAACGAAAAAAAAAAAAAATTAAAAACGTCGGTTAACTTTAGTATTATAGTAAAATTTTAATATTTTTTATGTATACATTTATAATTAATTAAATAATAAATTTCACGGATTATTTGTAGAACGTATACTCAGTATTACAAAATCTAGATTTCTGTTATCGCTTTCATTCTATTGTTATTTTTGTTTGGCTCAATATTTTAAAAATCAAAAAAATTTTCGATTAAACTATTTTATTTATTTTAGAATAAATTAAAAATGATAAAAACTGAAATTTTGTTTTATTTATAGCCTCATTGATTTATATCGATGTAAGAGGCGATATCAATTAAGGTAAAAGTCCCAGTTAGTCACACTGGCAGTTGTTTGACATTTGCAATTTTATTCTAATTAAAAAAATAAAATTTTCTCACAAACCAATTATCTTAAAATTTATTATTCAAAAATTATAGTTATTAATTAATAGGGTCGATTTATTTTTTTTAATTAAAATAAAATTGCAAGTGTCAATAACTGGGTCTTTTACCTTAGACAAAACTTAATCTTTTTAAAAAAAACTATCTACTATATGTATATTATAAATTTTAATACATTTATTAATTTATTTCATGCTATAAAATTTAAATTGATACTTTAATTTTTATTATAAACATAAAAGTACATTCCAAAAATTCGAAAATTGCTTAAGAAAGTAATTTATGTAGAACTAAAAATATTAAAAAATTTCTAATTAAATCAACCTCGATACAATACTTATTGTTTTTTTTAACAATAACGGCATTGATTTTCATTACTTACCAGATTTGATTTCTTCTTGATGACAAATATTCAACTCACGGAAATACTTCATTATTAAAATTCCTTGTGTATAATATGATATATACTGATTTTAGCGCCAATGGCTTTTGTTCGTGTACTGAATTCCAGTATTGACAGTAACAAAAATTCCATTATTACATTGTTGATAAATTAGCTCATACTAATTTCAGGGACCATCACTTACAAAATATTCATCCAACAGATTCAAATAATTTTTCTGTTTGGAGAGAGTATGGTGGTAACAGCGTCCAAGGATGGATCAACGAAGCATTTTACAATTTACACTCGAATGAGAGTATAGTCTGCTACGAGGTATTAGCAAAAGCTGACCTAATCGGTGTAAGACCAGTATTTACAGGTTTATTGTGTGACAAATTTAACTGCGGGCTGATGACTGTCAATGCATGCAGTTTATTAGCGTTCAATATTTGGTGAATTGGAGTAGGCATTGATACAGGCATTGATATTTAAAGCCTATGTGTGCTCACACATGTAAGGGTGATTTGATTACTTGATTGCTGACGAACTTTTTTACGCTGGACTCTTAAGCATGCTTAAGCTAAAGTAAGATTCTTGTATCACTTTACGTAAGTAAATATTTAATCTACAGTTGTTTTACTTCAAATGAATTTGTACGCAATACTACTCTAGTGTCACTAGTCGGTACACGACTAGCCGAAGCAGTAAATTTTCATTCATCACCTTCAATATGAATAGTAACACCAAGCTGCGAAATCATTGTCACTTTCATAAATGTATTTTACCTCGAGAAATATAAATATTTTAATTATTTATTTAAAAAAAAATATTTTAAATAAAAAATATTTTTTAGTTTTCCAGTAGAATCCTCAAGTTTATATTTTATGTCACTCTGCCTTTCTTAACAATATGCTTGCAAATCCTTACGCAGTAACCAATACTTAATAATTCGTTGTACAAGTTTAATAAAATATGCAGCTATTGGATGCTCAACATGATGTTTTCTTTGTAAATAGTCAAACCAAACCCCTCCGTGAGCCACTAACAATTAATTGCTATCAAATATAAGGTAATTTTTAGTTAAATTTTTTTTAATCTAAAGCCCATAATAGTTTACTTTGTTAATCCCATAATGATTTACTTTGTTCATAAAATTTCAAGTTCTACGACAAAAATTCTGCGTCAACTGAACTAGAGCATTATGGCAGTATTTTGATGTTGCAACTCTAATAGCCAGAAAACTTTTTTGGAATTTTTAAACTGCGATATCCTCCGAACGCGTTGTTTAATATTCATGTTCTTGATGGGATTAGATGCAGTTTTTTAAGCGTCGTTGAAAAAAATAAACAAATTTTTTTTTGCACGACAAGGTTTTATTTTTATAAATACTTTCATGCATACACTCACGGTTGAACGTCCAGTCAAAAATCTAGCAGTACGAATGATTTCCTAAGATATCTAAGCATAAAGCAGATCTTTAAAAACTCGATTTTTCAAAATAGGACCAAAATTAAACACTTTCCAAACTTTAAAAATTATAAACTTTCATAAAATGAAGGTAAAAAATCTATTTTTTTGTATATTTTGATAATCTATACTCTTAAAAATGATGTACTAAAATTTCAAGAGCATATATCAAATAGTACAAGAGTTACAGTCATATCTGAAGAGTACTTGCTTATTTTTCAGCTTTTTCTATACATGTTTCTCGGTACCGGAGAATTCCAGTTTTCTGATTGAATAAAAAATGTGACTAACAGGCAAAAAAATTATCAAATGTTCACGCGAAATTTCAAAACTTTTTTTCATAATCCGTCATTTTAATAAATTTCGATTCGTTTTCGTACGGGTAACATCCTCTAGTTTCAGGAACTTTTTAATTTTTTCCTATTCCAGGCACTGTAAATGGCACAAATCATCGCGGCAGTGGGGAGAGTTTTTTTTAGAGCCTTGGCTGATTGCGAATCACTGGTTGAAATTAAAATTTTTTAATTTAAAAATTATATTTTTTTTTTATCATATATCTTCACATGTATCCTTAAAAAATTAAGACACTACATGCAATAGTTATGTTTAAAAAAAAAGTTCATAAGAACTTGTTATCTTTCAAATGGTCATACTAATGGTGGCCAGTACCATACCAATTATTCAGTTTTTACGTGAAATAGCTAGGAATTATACGCTATGAGAGCAGTTTGTAGTTTAATTAATTTTTTTATTGACGTAATGAAAACGGAACGAAAAAACTTTAAATTTCGCACCATGCTATGACTAGATGCGTTGAGCGCATGCGCCAGTGATAAATTATTTATAATTGTTAATAAAAAGAATTAAATGAATAATATAAAAGCAAAAACTATAGACCAATACTGACCTAACGATAAAGAATGCAGAAATATAAAGATAAATGAGTTTCCGTTCAAATGAGATGCTAAGATGTAATTATTTTTTTGCAAAATTTAAAAAATTATTTATAAAAAAACTATAGGTGACCTAACAAAAATGATGGTGGACCTATACAGACCTAACGTAGACCTATCGATTAAGGTCATTTTGAGTTCAAAAGTCCTTCGATGGGGTGCTAAATTTGTGCAGGCTATTATTGTTCTATGGTTATGACATGGACACGATTGTGATTGGCACAGAACAATAATTGGGTTAAGGGAAATATCACTAAATAGTGACACGCATACCACGCCTACTTATTTTTCCCTGTTCTGTGTAGTAACACGCTGACCCGGCAAACGTTGATTTGCCATGTAAATAAATTCTAAAAAGCAGGGGTTGGTGATAAAAAAGTAAAAATTTAGGGTTGTAGGTATGTATTTTTAATGCCACATTATAAAAAAATAAAAAACGTCCAAAAATTTAAGGGTGAACAACCCTTATCACTTAGGGGTTTGAAAGATAGATAGTAGCCGATTCTCAGACTTACTTATAAGAATCGGTCGAGCCGTTTCGGAGGAGTATGGGAACGAACATTGTGACACGAGAATTTTATATATTAGATATATTATGAGCCCGATGGTAATTTCGGGGATGGTCAATATTTGTTAGGTTTACGTTTAAAAAAATAAAAGCACATTAAAAATAACTAAGATTTTTAATTTTCGATATAATTATGAAAAATAATTTTGCCAACATTCAAATGTTCACAAAAGCATACAAATAGACTAGTATCCGGTCACAAAAAAAAGTAAAAAACGTCACAGACTGTATCTCATTGCTGACAAATGACATATATCACTCTTTGACATATATATTTTACTTTGACAGGCGAGCGGCACATCACATCAATAATATTATTTTCTTTTTAGTTTTTACGAGGTTAACATATTGCTGTTTTTTTTAGACAAAATAGAAATTATAAATTAGGAGACATGAAACGATAACACTGACATTATTTTACAGCCAATATTTTGACATGGACGAATTTGTGAACTACATTCTGCTGATATTAGTCGTCCTTCCTGTAATATTATTCATAAACTTGTGGGCTGGCATCGGATGGGAACTCTTCGTAAACAATTAAAATGTAATATCCTCTAAATACATTATTTATTTATCGCGTATTAACGACTACCTCTTGATCAATATGTGAGGAGTATAACTTTATAAGGTTATAATAATAAAATACATTTATTTATAATATTCCATTTATTAATATAAAATTAACTAAATGTAAATAACATTTTAATAATACATTAACAATGATGAGTCAATCATGATTACAATTTTACCTAAGTTTGGTTCTTTATGAATAATCACAAAATTATATTGGACAAATAATTGATTCACATTGTGTATTTAGGATCAGGGACTGAAACCGGTTAATTTTTATTGTCCAAAATACGTGTCTGACTGAGATACCATGATATTAGTTTTAAAGAGTAATACACACTAAACTTACCATAGTAATTTTTTTCAGTAAATATGAATAAAAACGAAAGAATATTGACAAAAACCTTTATTATACTGCTATATATAACTCCCATAGTAAATTAACCGGTATTCAGTCCTTGTTTAGGATTGTTTCTCTAAGTACTTAAAATAACACTTGAATATATATCACAGTCTGATGAGGCATTTTTATGGTAATTTATGAGTTGATACAAGTCTGTTAAGATTTGATTTACTTTTTCATCAATAATTATATTATTTTTGGTATTCTTAATTTGTCTTCAGAAGGCTAATTAAAGCAGAGCACTGCTGTCCAAATTAAGGCTTGAATTAATGCAGCCCGCAAAATCTTTGTTTCTTATTTCTTTTTGTTCATTTAACTAACAAATTTTGAAAAATCGTTTTACATTTTTTATTAGTTTTTTTTTATAAATTGTTAATATTTTGTGGCCTCTCAATCTATTTAGTCATTTTTATCCCATCTTGTTTGGACAGCTCTGAATTAAATGATGAAATACAGGAACTAATTATTTGAAATTGACTCCAATGCTGGCCTCGTCTAAATCAAGCCTTATACAATAATATAACCTTAGGTGAATGATTGTAGGTTACTTAAAGAATAACCTCAAGAGTTATTAATACTTTAAAATTGATTTTTCATATTTAATTTATTTACATATTATGTCAAAAATAAATATATAAACTACATTTATAAAAAAATTATCTACATTGATTTTGGTCACTGTTCTTTACTATTACAACTACGGTTTTAAATTTCACTAGAGAGTAGTAACTCTTCCATTCCCATGTGGCCTCGATGACTCCATACTCTATATCGCGCGATGTCTTTTCGAGTCACCATACCAACCACCTAGACATATTAATATAACATTTAACCTTTTGACTGCTTCTGTTGTATTTAAGCAACAAACATTTCCGTGCCCCTACCGCATTGTCGTATTTCTGCGACAGAGAACATACATGTTTGTTCTATTTACGTCCTGTGAACCTCGTGGTACAACAAACGATTATTAAATAGTTTGTAGTCGGGGCACGGCAATTGATACTTTGGCCAAGCGCTTAAAAAGTAAAACTAAAATTGACCCTAACATAAATGCACACTAAAACATATGTTTTGTGTATACTTCTAAGTACTTAATTCTAAGATGAATTGCGACCAATGATCAAATGATGTACATAGGGTCTAAATCAATTACTAGTAAGAATGTCGACAATGAAACAGTACAGTTAGAAATTTTAAATCTTTTTTTAGTAAGAAGCATAAAAGAGGTAAGTAAGTGCCATTGAATAATAAAGCTATCAAAGATACTTGACGTTGATTAAATAAAAAATTAATAAAGTATTAGGTTAACCAAGTTATAGATTAGGTATGCATCGCAAGGTCTACAAGAAAAAGATGTTTAGGAGGTTTTCTCCTAAACATCTTTTTCTCCAAAATGTTAAAGAAATTTATAATTGACTAGCGATCCACCCCGGCTTCGCACGGGTGCAATGTAGATGGTCATAAATTCTATTTGTGAAAGAATTTTTAAGATTGTTCGAGTAGTATATTTTATAGACAAATAATTTGCAATAAAATAAAATTGCGACTAATTAAAGATCTAAGCTATCCTATCTCATAAGTTGGACCAGACTGCTCATGGTGTACCAATTTAATTTAAAATCGGTTAAGTAGTTTAGTAGTCCATCGCGGACAAAAATCGTGACAGGAGATTTATATATATAGATTTAGATAATATGGTAGGTCTATCTCTGCTGGTCTTCAGAGTTAACACAAAATATTAATCATTTTGTGTTATTTTTTTAACTAACATAATGTTACTCTTCCTTTTTTTCTACATACAACAGAAGTCTTTGTAACTTTTAAAAAGATTATTTATAGAAAATCCTCCCTATATTGATATTTATCATGGATACAGATACTTGATGACAAAAACCCTTACCTCATTGACATCGTTGACAATAGGCAAGTGCCTCAAGCCGAGTGCTCTGAACAGTCTGAAGAGACGCGGCAGCGAGGCGCGGTGCGGCAACGTATAGGGTGAGGGGTTCATGAAAGGACGTAGATCTATGGTACACGTCAGTTCCCAATCTGATATATCAAGCTAGAAAATAACAGGTTGATAGGCAATTGAGATTCATTGGAATAAGACTATCTCACTAGCTTAGTGGTAAGCGCGATGTCTTTAGCACTGGAGGTACTGGATTCGAATCCAAGAGAAACAAGATTAAAATAAATTGTTTCGTTCGGGTAGTGCATAGAAGACTGAATAATACCAGTGAAACAGACACAGAAATGGGTCTGCCTAATACAGGAGACTTTATACATATGTCAGTGACATATAAAGTCACTCGATGCGAAGAGTCCGAATGCTCGATCAAAAAAAAAGGTTGGAAGCACATCGTTTGAAGCATATACAAAGGCGACTGTTTCAAATTGTCAAAAGTGAGTTATATTAAAATGGTAATATCCGAGTTTCTATCGTTCTTTTAGCCTTGTTTTTTGTTACAATATAAAGACGTAATCCTGGAATATAATCCAATATTAGATATAATATAATGCTATGTGGCTGAAGTATTACACACTAGTAAGCTTACGCTTAACATTTAAAAAAATGTTTTTGGCCCAGAACCATAACTCGCAATACACAACCATTCAACAAGTCAGTAGAATGGCACTTACCTCTTCTATGGAAGGGTATCGTGGATATTCCTTCCTAAACATTATCATATCAACTTCCAAGTTGGACCACGTTGTGTTAGCGTTTTCATTGTAGATCTTATTCTGTATGAGCACTATGAGCTGGGAGCGAAGTATTAAACCTCGCAAACGCTTGTAAGTTGTGATTTCATTCTGAAATATAACCGAAATTTAAATGATCATTGTTTTAAAAATATTCATTACGATGCATTTACGTCGGTAAATATTGCTTGTATTTATATGTTCGTAGTCCATAAGAAACAACTTTGCTATGAACATTCCAACAAGAGAGGTTGAATATTTTTTTAAAAATTCACTAATCCGGCACTTCAATAGACCGACACGTCCAATTTAGCTCGAATTTTAAATTTTTGTAAAATGTTAAATAAGTCGAAAAAGTGCCATTTGGTTCATTTCAAAATTTTGAAAATTGTTGATTTTATAGATTTCGACGTGCACTTTGCCACCTCGTCTTTGCAAATTACAAATTATACAATTTACAAAATTAAAATTTTCAATATTCCCAGAAAACCTTCCAGGTAAAACTACCAAACGACTGGAGTATTAGTTTAGTAAATACATCAATAACAAAAAAAAAAAATTTTTCCCAAAAATACCTCGTCAGCGAGCGGCGGGTCAACGACCGGGAAGCCATTGTAGCTGACCACTTTGAGCATCTCGACGATGTGGCCGACGTTCTCGACGGTCCGCAGCGTGAACACCGGGTGCGACATCACCTCGGACGCGTATATGTTGTGCGCGAGCGGCGGCGGCTCCCACGCCAGCAGCGGCACGCCGGCCAGCTGGATCAGCATGTCGTAGATACCCTGGCGTGGGAGGAATCATTAAAAAAAAAACGCTCATTGCCATTCATATTTTATTAGTAACTAGTGGACCCCGCAGACGTTGTTCTGCCACAATTTTGGCTTCGAAATTATATTAAAAATTTATTAAAAAAACATTGTCCAGCGGACAAAATTGTGAATCTAAACCATTCCCAGATCCCCTTGAACACACACAAAAAATTTCATCAAAATCGGTCCAGTCGTTTGAGAGAAGTTCAGTGACATACACACTCACAGAAGAATTATATATATAAAGATAGCAACATGCCTCGGCTTCGCACGGGTGCAATGTAGAATCTACATTGTAGATGCATAGCCTGTGTTACTCACTTCTTTTTTTAATCTCCACAGTACGATCATTTGATTGTGTTTCACCTGATGGTAAGTGACAACGCAGTCTAGGATGCATTATGATCATTTCTTAACAAATGCCTACTCGCTGATAATGTAGCTTTCTAGTGGTGAATTTTTAAAATCGGTTCAGTAGTTTTTGATTTTAAAAATTCCCCTTTAGAAAGTTTTATATTAATAGTTGACTAGCTGTACCGGACGGCCGACATGCATTGCAAAGTTTTTGGGCCAGAATCCTTTGCAGTTGGATGCAGAATAACTCATCGTTTCATCATTATCAAATGAATAGTTTAGGATGATTTACTATTATATTATTGGTACTTTTTTAAACCCATTCTAGGTTTATGGAAAAAATATCTTATCGGCAAACTTAATGGCTATAATTCAATGCAAAATCATATTAAAAGATTATAAAAAGCTCATTTAAAAAAAAAATATAATATGATTAACCACATTTGGAAACTGATCCAATTTGAAAGTAACTATTTCAATTATCCAGAAAAGAGAATCATTATATTAATTTAATCAGATAAACATGTTGAAGGGGGATTCCCCTTAGATTTTAATGTAAAACTATATACCAAGAACTTTTAGGTTAGACCGTCATCCTGGGCTATTTAGGAGATTAACTGCTTGCCTCATTAAAGAAGTCCCCAGTCCATTTGGCCACGACGAGGGTGACAATGATGGGCAGCGCGTTGGAGATCTGTCCCGTGGTCTCAATGATGATGACCGTGAGAGAGATGGTCATACGAACGACTCCGCCCAGCTGCGCCGCCGCACCGATCAAGGCGTACTTTGCTGGGTTTATACTCTACAAAACGACAGGAAAATATGAAAGATATTTGCGTGATTATGATATTCATGTTTTTTTTTATGTTACATATCGACAGACGAGCATTAACTTGATGGTAGGTGATACCTAAGTCACAGAACATCAGTCAATGATGAGACCCACTTTTTGAAACCGTGCAACTAGACGTTTCATAAGAGCCTGCAAAGGCCTATTTGAAATAAAAAACTTTTGATTTTGATTTTGAAAGTCCCTCTCACTCACCATAGAAGGTAACGCGTATTGTATCCAAATAGCGAAGAGCCTCCCCCAAGCGGCGCCGGTGAGCAGGTTCGGTATGAACAGGCCGCTCGACACGGCCAGGCCGAAGGTCCACGCGGAGAGCAGGAAGTAGGAGAGCACGAACACGAGCAGCGAGCCCGGCTTGTACGAGCCCAGCGGGTCGTGCAGGAACGAGCGGACCGACGCCTCGGGAGTTTGGAACCAGATCGCGGCCATGGTGTTGTATTCGCCGTCCGCGCAGAACAACTGCGACGGTTATTGGACGGTGTTAAGCAATACAGTGTCAACCCACATGGTTGCCATTTTGAGAAAATTGTGTTTGAAGTTTTGAATAGGTTTTATTAGTTTTTAAAAAATAACAGAAATAATAGGTTTTTGTAATTATTATTATTAAAATGTATATCGTTTTTCTTGGTAGCAATCAATGAAATAGAATTTAATGCATTATTGTTAAATATTCTTAAAATGTTAGGGTTTCGTACCCATTAGTTTTTTTAATATTTTTACTATTGAAACGATTTAAGTGATATATAACTCTTTTGAAAAATGTTTTCCAGCTCATAAGAATGCGATTGGAATCAAAATTTACATTTTTATAATTTTGAAGTTAGGACATATTTATTCTGTATAGCCTAATGTTAAATATTTTTTTAAATCGGTACAGTAGTTTTTGAGTTTATTCATTACTAGCGATCCGTCCCGGCTTCGCACGGATGAAAACTAGATGTACTATACACAAAAAAAACTCGCTGATATTGTAGCTTTCTATTGATGAAATAATTTTTAAAATACGTCGAGTAGTTTTTGAGTAAAATCGACACAAACAAATCTTTCCTCTTTATAATATTGAAACCTCCTACAATACATACCTGCAGGGGTACTTTCGTGGGGTCCTCGCCCAAGGGTCGGCAGTCATTGAGCAGAAACATCATGAGGAAGCCGCAGGTGGCACTGACGGCCGCCACCAAGCACGCCTCAATCACACGCAGAAACGGTTCACCTACGTACCTAATATAGAAAATATCCTGTTGTACATTTAAATGAAATAACCTTTTATTATATCTATATACTAGCAGTGGCGGGACCACCATACAAGCCCAAAAGCCCGTCTTGCCGATTTTAACATAATACGTGTTTATATATTTATATAACTTATATAATTAATCGTGTAAGTTATATATGACCAATGACATTATTATATTTCTTTTTAATGCATTAATAAGGTAAAACAGGCGTTTGGGCTTGTATGGTGGTCCCGCCACTGTATACTAGTAACATGCCCAGACTTCGCACGGGTGCAATGTAGATGTATTATACACACAAAATAACCTATGTTACTCGCTGATAATGTAGCTTTCTATTGGTGAAAGTATTTTTCAGTAGATCCGGAAGTTACTCCCTACAACCTTTTTTTACATCTTGGGTAACATTATTCAAGTATTTGTAGGGATCCCTAATTAATTCTGGAAATATTTAGAAAATAAAATATGCTGAAAAATTAATTTTAAAATACATTGGATTAGGAACTCCGCCATTATCCACAACTGACAGCTCAAGTCACGCACGCGAATAGCTTTTTGTAACAATTTATTGATGTTCACTACAAATCTAGAAATATCATATGTTTTTATTTTTGAAGCCACAAAGTCTGTCGGGTCCGCTAGTATTGAATAAATTGCGTTTTATCCTGGTAAAGTTATTTCAATTAAATATGTGATGCACGCGTTAGTATAAGACAATATCCTTTTATATACATATTTTAAACTATTATTATAAAAAAAATCAAATTTTGAATTTTACACTTTAAAAGTCAAATTTTAAACGTCGAATATAGAATTTTAAACATCCAAATTTGATTAGCGAATTACACATTCCATAGCCGTTGTCTGTTGAATCTAGGACTTTTTATTATTTGTTTTTGTTTAAGATTTTAACTTTACTGATTTATCCATTGACGTATAAATTGGACTTGGATCGACGCTAAAATGTGTCCCAACCAAAGAGTAACAATTCTGTAAATGAATAACAATCTGACAGTCCTTATTTGATCGAAAGGTTGAGAACAAATATATAGTTCCTTTGATATTTATATTTAATGATCATATTACTTACATAAATTTCAGTTTGATACTATGGAGAAATATAGCCAAATCGCAAGGGGAAAATTTTAATTTTCAATCCGAACATACGGAAGTGAAACATTTTGCGGATATTATTATATTATTTACAACAATGTATTATTATTTATTATCTAATAAATAAGATTTAAGGATATTTTAATGTTAATTTGCATTTTATATGACGTTTAACCAGTTTGATGGATAGTCGAAAACCCCTTGAAGTAAATAAGTAAGGTGTCCCCTTTAGATATATTGGACATGTTTCATAAGAGTACAATGTGAATACAAAAGAATCGATGCCATAAATAGTTACCTTATCCTAAAAACAGCCAGCTTATAATTAATATGATTCCACAGAGCTCCCATTAGACCGCCGATCATACCAAAAAGTATGAAAACAGGCAATTCATAAATTTGAAATGGAAATGGCTCCATTTTACCGAGATTCAGTAGACCTAGAAAAAATATAGTTGTTACAAATAATTTTCTCATAAATGATGATTCTTGGCCCAGTGGTTAGCACGCATAGCATTGGATGTACAGAGGGGTGAGCACGAACAAGTATCGAAAGAGTATTCGTATCGTCGAACTGTCATTTGTATGAGATTTTTCATACAACTGACAGTTTGACGATTCGAATACTTTGTCGATAGTCGTTCGTGCTCACCCCTCAGATCGGTTCATGTAAGTTGAACATTGAGTGTTCAACACTGCGCAGAAGCCATTTTTTAGATCCCATTGGAGGTGCGGGGTGAGGCGCGGGGGAAATGCGTCAACACCGAGCGACGCCATTGGTGCGCGTGACATGATTACCATTAAGTATTGTTGATACCAAATTAAAAATTAAAATATCTAAAGAATAGAAAAAAAAACTAGATAGAGACACCGTAATCACCTGGCAGAATGAAATATATTTTACGACCTATTCGCATATATACCAAATACACAAAAAAAATCATAAAAATCGGTCGAGCCGTTTCGGAGATATCGACCACGAACACCGTGACACGAAATTTTACTAACTTTTTAATGAGCAAGGAAAAGTAACAAACCAGGATAACTCAAATCTCCGGGGTGTCCGTGATAAGCTGAGAGAGCGAAGTTCAGTGTAAAAGTGGATACGACAGTGCCGAAAAACGTCCGCCATGTTAGGGCCTGATTCCAAAAACTGGTACCCTCTTCCAGAGAAAACAGTACACCACCTAAAATAGTTATAATTCACAAATTTATTTATCATCTTAGAAACAAACAGCATACGAAACTGGATACAGTGATCAAAGATAGACCCGTCTGTAGGTATAGGTGTCAGGTTTTATCAAAAAACCAAATACCGTGCAGCCTCTTCGAAATCAAAACATTTGTAATTTTGTAATACTGTGGATTACATCCTGGTTGTAAAAAAAATCTAATTTTTGCCTGCATAGGATAATGTCAATGACTCATGATCTTCATGTGTGCCTTATTCATCGAAATTCATTCCGCCATTTAAGCCTGATTGACTTACAAATATCCAAATTATTACATTTGTAATGTTAAATATAATATCTCATCGACTGTAGATATATTTAATTAAAAAAATGTAATATACAGATTAAATAAATAATAGCTATGGTTTTACTTAAATTTTTCAAAACATTAACATAATTTAATTATGATTTAATAAATTACAGTTTTCGCTATACATTAAAAGAGATGTTCTATTTAGATCCCACTAAGATTGTGTCAATATGTATAAAACCTTTTCTAACCAATGGGTGCTCCGAAAGCCGCGGAGACTCCAGCCGCGGCGCCTCCAGAGACGAAGTCGCGTTTCTCGTGATCTTCACGGAAGTACTGAAATATCTTGAAGTCCTTGTTGAAAGTGGTGCTCTTGCCTTGTGAGATTCCCGCGGCCACTACCGCCCCGCAATGTATCATCGGACCTTCCTATAGTGTACAAAATATAATTATTATAAATATTTTTTGGACATATGAACATCTTTGTAGTTAAATGAAAATCCTTTTTTACCGACTTCAAAAAAGGAGGAGGTTCTCAATTTGACAGTATTTTTCTTGTATGTTTGTTAAGCGATAATTCCGCCAACTATGCATGGATTTTGATGATTCTTAGGCCGACAATGCATCCAAGACGTTCAAGTCACGGATGTCCATGGGCCGTGGTCATTACTTACCATCAGATAACCCATCTCAATTGTCTACTCTGGTATAATAAAAAAATATCTTATCAACATCTCCCGTAACTACGTGTTTATATTTTTGACCAGCGCCAACTTACGAAATGGGAGGTATTTTTTACTTCTAAAACTAGGAATTTTGAACTTAAAATCTATTTTTATAACCTATATTACTTTACCTTTCCCCCAGCTAATCCTCCGACTACAGCTGTAATAACGCCTACAGCCTTTATGACCAATGTTTTAATTCTGACCACCCGAGGAACTTTGACTCCATTAAGATAACATTTCACTTGAGGGATACCACTTCCTCCAGCAACTGGCTGAAAGGTAATAAATTTTATTAACCCATCATAGCATTTGTATATCACCATACTTTCTAATAAAATTGAAATTAAATGAAAATAAATATTATTATGATTACTGAATATCTGGTTATTTAAATGTAATAACTGTATAGCAGCATACATACATCTAGTAGAAGAATAATTCCAATAGATGGGAGGTGAGCTATATATTAATAACTACTTCTAATCATAATAACAAAGAGCAATACTCGCATGGAAAAAGCGACAAACTGCAGACTCACAGAAGGAATAAAAATGACAATATGTTTCAATTATAATTATTTTTTGGAACATTGACCATTCTTATATAAATACTGTCGATCTTAAATAAATACCACAATTTATTTACAGGAAAACTTGCAGTCAACTTACCTCTATATATGCAACTAGTACAGAACCAAAAAACACAATAGAGATATTGGTCAACACCCACAACAGATATGGAATATATAGTTTATCTAACAAAACATATTTATCAACAGCTGGATATTGTATTGAGGGAAACTATTGAAACTTAATGATTGAAGGCCTTTTTCTTTAAAACACAGTTATTTAAGACCTATGCAATGTGTATGTACACCTGTCAACTCTGGTGCAACTTCTCTAAAAAGACTTGGAACTCATTAAGAGTTCAGTATAATGACGCATACAGAATCTTAATGAAACTGCCAAGGTTTTGCAGCGCGTCTGGCATGTTTGCGGACGCGAGGGTTCCTGATTTTTATGCGATAATCCGTTCGAGGATAGCATCGTTTTGGGATAGGATTAGGCGTTCCAGTAATAATATTTTGGTGGCTGTCTCTAATATTAATGGTCCAATACAGAAATTCTGGCGCGAATTTCACACTCAACATATTAGATAATTTTTAACTAAATTTTTATTTTAATTAATGTCTACTATTGCATTTTATTTTATATATTGAATTAATACCCTTTTTTTACATTTTTACATTGACATTTGTTTTAGTTTTAACATGAATATTTTGTATTTTGTACTTTAAATGTGTTTTTTTGTATGCAAATTTTGTACTGCGTATGCTAGATTTGTATGGGTTTCTTGCCTGAATAAATAAATTATTATTATTATTTTCTATTCTATAATAATAATAAAAATTCTTTATTGCACACAAAAATACTCTTCTTCTTCTTGCCCTGTTCCCTTTTTTTGTTATTTGGGGTCGGCCCAGTATGTTCACTTTTCCAATCTCTCCTTTCACTTGCCATATCATCAGCCACACCTTTCAAACACATATCATTCTTCACACAGTCAATCTATGTCTTTTTTGCACACAAAAATACTAAAAAGGAATAAAAAACCATGCTTATGACATAGTTGCGATTTCTTCAAGGCAACCCCTAAATTATACATGGGGAAAAGCTAGGTGGTGCAAAAAACAGATAAAAATTAAATTCTCCATCAGATTTGTTTGATTATATTATTTTTGTGAAGGTGTCTTTAGATTGCACATATCTGATAGTTTCTAGCAAAGTGTTCCAAAGAGATCATAAGTAATATTAAGTTTTCTATAATATATATATTTAAAAAGGATACATTTTTTAAGCTGTACATATTTAATATTTGAAAATTCTTCAATACAAATATCAATGATGAATGCAATGAGTGCTGTTATGACACCAATTAGCAATACTATAAACCATCTTGCCATGTCCTTCCATATTATGAAAGGGTAGCCTCTTTTTCTCTCTTCGTCAAGTAACAAGTGATTTTCACAAGTGTCATAATCTAAACTCTGAAATAAAAATACTCTAGATATAACATATTCAAATATTTTATCATTTTTATATACCAATTATAATTAATTAAATATAATTAAATGATTAAGTTACTCCTAGTACTACTACCAACCTCATATTTTGCAGATAATATATTCATTGAACCAGGTTCAATTTTTTGGAGAGGCTGTCTGCGTCGGACTCCATGGCTACCATGAATATCTTCATCGTCCGAGTCCTGTGGTAGTATAATTATATATGTATAATAAAAAACACATTTTTATATATTATAGTAATGATAACAAGTACTCGCCTGCATATCTGATGTCTGGTTCAATTGGGCACAGTTAGAAGTACTAGCCTCATCATTGCTGATTAATTGTGCTGTGTCAGACACACTTTCATTTGATATCTCGTTGCTTGGAGTATTCATTTTAGAAACAATATTACAGTATTACAATCACACGTCAATTTCACAATTACGACGATAATCAAATTATTAAGAAAAATAATTAGAACATTCACATTTTCACTATTACTTAAAACTATGAACGATATCTTGAAAATTTGAACATATAGCGGAAAGCCAATACATTAAACAAAACTCAGATACATAATGACAATTTCCGTATTTATTTGATAAACGAAAGTACACGGTACGTCCTTTACTATTATTTATAACGTATGTACATACACTTAATGAAAATATATTAAAGTTTAGATAGATTAAATTCACTGTATCAGAATTGAAATCTCTATACCAAATTTTATTTTGATTTTTGAACTTTGAAGATTCAATTCATTATGTATAAATTATTATAGGTATTGTTTTTATCTCGGGTTACTGTCAGTTTTCACAGATAAGTATTAAGTTACTGTCGTCCAATGTCCATAGAACAACACAGACTTTTATGTAAGTTGTAAACTTATTATACTCTTTGGTATAAAAGTATATTATGTAGGTAACTAAAGGAGTACTAAACTAAACTAAGTACGTTCCGTTACGAACCGTACATAACTAATAAAACCGAATAAATTGTTTATAATATTATGTTCTTATATATTTAATCAGTAATTGCTTTCACAAATTTATATTACTACAGTATATAAATACTTATAATAAAGAGTTATAAACTAATACGGAAGGGGAAAAAAGGAACGCATATGTCATATAAAATATAGATTATTGACTATTGTTGTTTTGATTCAAAACGTTGTGGTGGTTAGATTTATTATTTATATTTTAACTCACAAAAAAGGTACCTATTTATTCGTGTAGTTGTCGGTTCTGGCAATTTATTTAAATGGAAAAGGTGAAAAAGAGAGGTCCCAATTATACTGAAGGGGAGAAACAAATGCTCTTAAATCTTGTAACAAAGTAAGTACCTTTCTCGTTTAAACTATAAAAACTTTAAATCATAACTCATACTAAAGTTCTTAGTAAAAATATATGACATCTAATGTCTACCTTCCTCGTTTAAACTATAAAAACTTTAAAGATAACTCATACTAAAGTTCTATAGAAATATATGACATCTAATGTCTCTTATTAGAAACATTGGTTCTAATAAGTTCTTCTAAAACACATTTCAATTAACATATTAGGGTTTATCGCAATACTTTTGCTTCAGATATAAAGACATTATTGACAGTAAAAAAACCGATGCTCATTTCAACCAAAAGAAAAATAATGCATGGGCAATTATTGCTAGACAGTATAACAGCCTTTGTACAACAGGACCTAGGAACACTTCAATGTTGAAACATTTTTATAATAATGTCAAGCACCGTGCTAAAAAACGTTCTACAATTGAAAATGTAAGTTAAAATAAATTAAATAAAAAAAAACATTCTTATATCGAAATTATTAATTTTCATATTTATTTCAGAAACAGATATATCTTACTGACCCAGCAATTGCAAAAGATACTTTTAATAACTTGGACGAAACAGTCTATGAAAATGTATGTATAAATTTATGTGTTTACCTATTTAATTTGAACATTTGAATGTATAATATTTTATTAATGTTTTCAGATAGAAACATATAAAGCTGTGCTGCCAATATTAAATGTAGAAATTGTTACCGATGATCCTAGTATAAACCCACTAGAAAAAAAGAAAGTTATTAAAAAGAAAAAGAAAGTTTTTCAAAAAACAGAATACCTTCAAAAATCTGCAGAGACATTAAAAAAAATGTACTACAAGAAAAAAATTGAATTGACTTTCTATAAAAAAAGAAATGAGTTGCTAAAATTCAGACATGAACATAAAAAGCATAACCTTGAACTAGAAAAACTAGAATTAGAAATAGAAATTTTAAAAAAGTCTCTGTAAATGGAAACTTATGTAAGAAAAATCAGTGTTTATACAACAAAAATTTTGCTGTATGATATTTATATAAAATTTGTATAAATATCATAAAATACATTATTAAAAGACTATAAGATTTAGTAAATATCTTTTATTGTGATCTTTATTTTTAATATTTAAAAAAGAAGATCTATATTTTAAGAAGTGAAGAAAGCTGTGTTGCTTTAATTAAATAAAATATTGTATAATATGTGTTTTTTTTAAACAACGGTTTCGATTCCTAGCTAGGAATATTAATTTTTTCAAAAATCCAAAGATGCAGTTTTAGTTTTAATTAAAATCAGCCTCGAGCTTCCTTTCAGTGCTTTTCACTATTCCTCACAGTTTCAGATTTGGACATGGATGCCCACTTGAATAATTCACCATAGTTCAATTATGTAACTATCAGATATTACATTTTACAGCAGAACACTAGCAAACTCATATGTAAAAAACGTTGCAATAAATACAACTATGAGATTCAATAACAATGTCCATTTTTTTATTTCCCTACTGAGAAATATCACAAAATTGTTGTTTCCATTTTTTAAAATCGTTTAAATATCAATTTTATCTAGTAAATACGATTAACAAGTATGTCCATGAGTAATACTAAATTTTCAAAACTAATATTATAAAGAGGAAAGATTCGTTTGTTTGTTTGTTACGATTTAACTCAAAAACTACTCAACCGATATCAAAAATTCTTTCACCAGCAGAATGCTACATTATTAGCGAGTTACATAGGAGTTTTGGTTATAGTACATTTACATTGCACTCGTGCCAAGCCGGAGCGTGTTGCTATATAAGATACTAGCAACGCGCCCCGGCTTAATACACTTATATAAAAAATAGGTGAAATAATTTTTAAAATCGGTCCAGTAGTTTTCGAGTTTATTCATAACATACAAAAATCCAAAAATACGAATATTTCCTCTTTATAATATAAAAGTATAGATAATGATTTGTATTTTGTAGGTAGTTTAATGATTTGTATTTATTTTTTATTATCAGTTATCGTATTGGCACGATTACGATATTTTCAACACCCCCTTAGACGTCGAATTGAAGTCTTCGGGCCAAATGTCAATAATCCACGGTCAAATGAGACCGCAAAAGATATTTTTATGTATCAAAAGATATTTTATATTTGTATGTTTCTGAGACAGTCTTCAAACATTTTGTTGCTTTGGTTAATTCGTAAAGTCCGATGGACTTCATAACTGTTTTTTATACAGAAGATGCATCGCATCTTTAAGTAATGTGTACATCGTCGTTGCGCCTGCCAAATTCCATATGTGTTTTTTATTGATTTTTGGTTTTCGCACAAAAAATACTCTTCGTTTTATTCTCTATGTGTTACTAAAATCATTTTTGTGATATTCGAACTGGATATGAGTTTAACTAATTCCATATATGTTTTGACCGGTAAGAAAAGCTCCGTATGTGAATTAATAATACGTTTTTCGTAGTCTCCCAAAACTATACAAAAATCACATATGGAACTTGTCAGGCGCAGCGATTCCCTATATAAGGTATACTCTATGCGCAGCGACGACATAATACATATTGTCATAAATAGCGTTTCTTCATCCTAGCATTGTTTACAACCTTTAGCAGCTATCGCAGCTATCGTACCAGTGCCGTAAATTATCGTATATGGATCAAAATTATCGTATTAGTCATTGAGCTAGTCGTAAACAGATGGCGCTCAGTCACTTGAAATCTATACTTCTATACTTAATATTATGCAGAAGCAGGATTAAACTGTCCTTCTTGGCTGGCACCGACTCCAAATAGAACTGTTTTGCATTACAACAAAACAGATATTATGTGTCAGATAAAACACACAGCGTCATAGTGAAGAAGCTGTCTATGGTCTTGTTACTTATCTGTGTAATTCCTACCTTAATTATCTGTGGTTTTACCTGTTTGTTTCTTATATTTCTCACCAGAGGCGCCACTGTCCTTATAAAGGCTATGGTGACGCTCTTTGTTGTCATAGATGTCTTCACTCACCTGCAAGCTGCTTGCTCGACGCTGTGTGTTTTATCTGACACATAATATCTGTTTTGTTGTAATGCAAAACAGTTCTATTATGTGCCCTTATAAAACACACAGCGTCATAGTGAAGACCTGTTTGTTATCTGCTGGTGAGAAGTAATAACTAGAAAAAACATAAACGCTATGTGAAAAAATTTGTCTTTTGATATTATTGAATCTTTTAGACATAATTTAATGAAGACAAATATAACTAGTATTACATTTAAAGTGTAATAGTTTTAAAAGTATTTATGGTTAACCATTACAACATAAAAAATGAAAATTCTTACTCAATTAATAAGATCAGCTCGATTTAAAGTCAAAGAATACTTACTTAACTTAATTCTTAATAATAAGATAAAGTTACTTAAATTGTATACAATTTTGAAAATAACCAATGCCCTGATTGCCAAGAAGAGCATTGCACTGGATGGCAATAATGATTAGTAAATATAGAAATGCTTTTCCAGTTTCCTCGGTCCAAAATATCTTGGACCAAATCTCAAAAAGCCTGTTTACAATCCACCTTCTAGAAGAACTGCTTATTATTTTTACCAGAAATGCATTTATGGAAACTCATTTTGAAAATGAATCATCCAATCAGCAATACTTAATAGTGGCTGGTTTAGGAGGCACAGCTATAGAATTTAAGATCTCTTATTTTGATGATATATTATTATTTTTAATTTTTTATTGAATCCTTTAGGTTTATTACAGGTTATCTCTAAAATTTTGAAAAAGATACACAGGACCTACTTTAAAATTTTGATGTTGTAATAATAACCATCCTGATCCTGACTGCTGATGAGTCTCAGTGTCTGTTTGAGACTCAAATTTAAAACTGTTATCATGCACACATAAAATATAATAATAATGTCAAATCATTAATTCTATGTCACTGTATGTCTTGCTATGATCAAATCAAATCAAAAGTTTTTTTTTTTTTTTTTATTTCAAATAGACCTTTGCAGGCTCTTATGAAACGTCTAGTTGCACGGTTCCAAAAAGTGGGTCTCATGGAGAAGAACCGGCAAGAAACTCTATATATATGTGAGAATGGATCTCAAGAACTTCTGAATCCACTCTTTATAGTAAGCCTATGTCAAAAATTGGAGGTTTTGTAGGCTTTGGATCTGCAAAGGAAACGGCCTTTAATATCTGATGGACTATTTTTAGTTTATTCAGGTTCTCTGTGGATTTCCTGCAATAATTGAGAATAGCCAAAGCATTATATATATCTATATATATATATATATATTTTTTTATTTTATATAGATCTGCTACGAATCAAGCAACTTGGTTGAAGTTGGAATCTGTACCAAGGAATCTATCTTCTTATTGGAACTTTATAAGTAAAAGAGTGGCAGAGAGTCTATTGCCAGTCTCTCCCATCTGCTCTACGCTAGTCATTTGAGAACTAGCAGCAATTGTAAAACTAGAAACATTCCATTCCTTTTATTGACATTCATAAGTGTACACTTGTCACCCAAATGAACAAATGATAATTTGAATTGGAAGATGCTATAACTGCCCTGTAACAGCTCTTGTTCTTTAGCATCCCAGGCTAGAACTTGATTGGACCACTTTAACCATACAAGCCTGGAGTTTTGATTGAACCACCTGAGATAAGACATGTGGATCTATGAGTACCTTCCGCAGGTATGTATTTAGAACTGGCTTCATCAAGGTTTGAGACCGTAGATCAAGCCAAAAGCACTAGTGTTAATCTGGTGTTATAATTAAATATGTATAGTAGTATGTATAGTAGGTGATACCTCAGCCAATAACATTAGTCAATGATGAGCTGGCAACCTACGTTTTACTTGGAGCATTCGGAAATCCATAGACTGAGACCGAAACGCGCAATTTGCACTTCACGGTTTTTTCATTTATGAAAGGTGGTTCGTTACCCGGCTGGAATTCCGATAGTCCTCCTATCCGTATAATGCCCAAAGTGACCAGACGTGGGGAAGACATGCTTTTAGAAAATTATAAACATGTCGTCCTGGCGGAATTCGAATCCACGACCCATCGGAACGCGAGGTCAGTGTTGTACCAAACGCGCCAACGTGATAGTCGGAATGTCCTTTGAGCCCTTTGATGTATTTAAATAAGCTAGTACCCTCGGTATGATAATTGGTTGAGAAATATTCAGCTCAGGTTGTGCTCTCACTGGCGGCTGAAGGCATCGCAAAACATAGCTGAGCTATTGTTTGAGTCAAAGGTGACATAAAAGAGAGACCCTTACGGTTTCTTTTGAGGTGAACAGGTCTACTTCGGAAATAACCCACTTTATTAATATCGCCTCCGTGGCTTGGGGTTAGAGGTGCCAGCTGGTACTGGGCGACCCTTTTTGCCAAATGGTTGACAATTGAGTTTAGTCTCCCCGGGAGACATACTGCCGACAGCGTCACAATGAGCTAGTCGGTTAGTTCTAAGTGGTGTTATCAATTATAACATAGCAATGGAACAAGTACTTAATATTTGCCAAACATCGGCAATCGAGTATAGTCTCGCCGTGAGATCTACTGCCAACAGCGTCACAATGAGCTGGTTGGTCAGTTCCAAAAGTGGACATTTAAATGATATTTTTGCTATGACTGAATGACAGCAAACAGGGACTGAAACCGTTTAATTTTTATTTTCCAAAATACGTATCTGACTGAGATACCATGATATTAGCTTTAAAGTGTAATACACACCACAATAATCTTTACAGTAAATATGAATAAAAACGAAAGAATATTAACAAAAATATTTATTATACCGGTATAACTGCCATAGTAAATTAACCGGTATTCAGTCACTGGTAGCAAATACAACATACAACTCTTTGACGTTGGAATGCCACACATTTTTGCTCCACTGTCCAACTGCCTATTAATAGTTTGGGCACCACAGCCTGCATTCATAGTTAGGAAGTGTATTACTTTCTTAAGAGTACACAACTGCTTGAAACTTCTTAGAATTATCTGAAGGTTTCCGCAGTACAAGCAATCTCTTGGAACAGCTTGGTTGGAAAAATTTAGCTGACCTAGTAGGCTCTGAGCCTATTTTAATGTGCAACTTTTCAGACTCAATAACTTTGTTAAAACTACCCTTATTGCACTTAATATGCTCCCTTGAGTGTCCCATAATAGATAACAGTACTCTTGAACTGAGTCTAGGACACACTTTAGGTGGTTGATGTGCCAGCCTAAAGTTTGTAGAAGTAATAATAATCTTTATTAAGGAAGTGTCACAGTCTCCGCGACCTGACAACTTATAATTACCCTAATGTACAAAGAGGTTATTGTTTAGGTACACTAGCAATCCAATACCCCGGGCCCGAATGATTTCTGCAATCCAATTGATAGGGCTGCAAAAGTTTGGGTAGCGGAAGCAAGGCCAAAGGGGAGAGCAGTTTGTAAAATCTCCTCTTTGTATCTCATTCTCAAAAACCACTTGTAAAAATAAGCTTGCTAAAGGTTTATTTTGCAAGTCTTTCCTTTTCTTGAAGGAAATTGTTGACATCTGATGAAATGAAAAAGAAAGTTTTTTATGGAAATACATATCACTATTGAGACCCCCGAGGTCAAATAGGTTTTACTCCCCCCCCCTCCTACAATGAAACCTCCTTCTCAAAAAGTTTGGAAAAGTACCCTGAATTTATTATAGGTGGTATGTTCAATATCCAATTGGACTTCTTTATTACAGACTGATCTATCTCTTTCATGTGGAGGTTGATCAAAGTAGGATGAGGCAGAATTTTAAGGATTATAATAATAGTCCTTAAAATTGTCCCTAAAAGGTAAATGTACCTTTATGGGAGTCATCAAGTACATCTAAGTACCACAACTGAATAAACAAATGTAATTTTTTTCTTATCAAATAAGTATTTTAAGTTTAGTGGAATATTCTGTAATGTATCGCACAGACTTGTATTATTTCTTTTAAAAATTCTTTCCCATATATACACTCAGTCCTAATACCACATATAATCTGCCTGATAGTAAACACTTTTTATGGAAGTGGCCGAAACTGACAGTTACCATGTTATATTATGAATTGGGGGTAAAGTCTTTATGACTAGCAGTAACCCAATTAACAACCTCTCATTGGATGATACTGCTCTAACACAGCATTAGACAATCCAACCAACAAGTTCTTAGTGAAATAAGTAATCTCTTTGTTTATTAAATCATTATTAATTTTCAAGCTACAAAATCAGGGCTTGTTAAACTTGTTTTATATCTAATAGTTTTCCACACTTCAGTTTTAAACTTAGAAATAGAATTATGTGAGGCAATTATTGTTGGCAGGAGTAAATAATCTGCTCTTATACTCAACAGAAAGATCCCAAGGTTAAATTATTGTTAGACTGACCTGGGTTATTTAAAAAGCTTTGCTGTGAAATTATAGTATCTGTAACGAGGTACACACTACACAGTACTTATTTAATACTTAGGTAATTGTTTGAGATATTGAGATATGCAAGCAAACTGACAAATTAACAATTTAACTTGTGGGTCATCATATGAATGCTGTTTATACTCACGCCACCGACTGCTGTTAGATGGAAGGGTAGCAATGCGACTATCAAAAAAGTATCTTCTGATCTATGAGAACTCGAGTCTTTTCACGCTTTGCGTTTGTAGCAGCGCACTTCGACTCATAATCACGTGTGCCACTGATCTTGTCACACTCAGCATTCATCTTGTTCAAATTACACAAGAATTGAACACAATACACTAAATTTATAACTTTGTAAGTATTGGAATATGAATTATTCTTTTGTACTATTATAAAAACTTTACTTTTCAACTTGTACAAACCAATTCGTTACAAAACCATAAACGCTATGACAACAAAGAGCGTCACCATAGCCTTTATAAGGACAGTGGCGCCTCTGGTGAGAAATATAAGAAACAAACAGGTAAAACCACAGATAATTAAGGTAGGAATTACACAGATAAGTAACAAGACCATAGACAGCTTCTTCACTATGACGCTGTGTGTTTTATAAGGGCACATAATATAACTGTTAGTAAATAATGCTTTGAAGTAATTAAAATATTATTTTTTACTTTTTAGTGCAAGTTGTAGTTTTGAAGTCGGTTTTTGTTTTTTGCTTAAAAATATTTTTTTTGTAGGAAGTGTATGTTTAAGTTCATTAATCCTTAGATAATAATTTAGTAGACCTACCACTAAACGTGCTGCTCAAATGAGACAGCACCGTGAAAGGATCCACAAAGCAAAACATCATCTATGTATAAGTAAATTTGTTATTGTTGATTTTCTAAAAAAGCACCAAACCAATGCAGATAAAAATTATATGGGACCACCTCTGAAATATCCCCTGAAATAGGCCCGTATTCTAAGATGTTATTTTTACCTACCTACTCAAGTCGTAATTTAATACTATGTCAATGCGTAATCTATTCTTGAGAACTGTCAATATGTCAAAATTCTATGGAGAAAACAAGGACTTTATATAATATTATGTATATTGTATACTAGCAATTGCCCCCGCAACCCCCCTTGTGGGTTGAATTTCGTAAAATCCGTTCTTAGCTGACCTCTACTCGGCGAAAGGAATATTCCTACCATATTATATTTTCAAGTCGCTACGCCTTATGGTTCCAGAGATATCGTGATAAGAAGATAGAAGATAGATAACAACGTCCGTTTTGATATTACCCTCCTTTATTGTGTCATGACGTCACTGTTATTGAATTCTCCATTTATCATTATACCTATCACTGGATTCATGAAGTTTTAATGTAATGCATTGTTAATGCTTAATTTATTTAAATTTCTAATAATAATAAGCGGCTATCTTTTTTATCGAAATCATTTCGAGTTTTGACAACGTTATCATTTTTATCAGCATGTCAAATTCACGATACTAGCGCCACCACATAATCTATACGCGCACGGCGTAATAATCAACGTACCGTAAACAATGGTGTATTTGTGTATGTGTGTGTAGCTTGCTCGCTCGTTTGGTTGACAATCGCGATGTGATGTATCCTACATCATCGCACGCTGAGTTATAATTTCAAGAAGTATTTTTAATTTTTCAATAAGTTATGCGATTTATTTCTAAATGTTTTCATTCGTTGTGATAAGTTTTTTCTGTTTTGATTACTAAATATGTGTAACTTGCCGCCGAAGTTCCATTCAGTGTGTCGCCTTTGTTTATCATTCTGTGGCGATAATTGCAGTGATGTTAAACTTCCAATATTCGACCGTGATAAGGATAAATCACGGCTTTCCGAGATGATAATGACATATCTGTCGATAGTGGTAAATAATTATGGATTAATTACGTGTGTAGATTGCGAAAAGCCGAGTTTTTCTCATGTGAAAGTTTAGCATTAGCGTACAAGATTGTGGATACTGATAAGCGCCATTAACTTTCTCGCGGGTGTTGGGTATTTTCGCATTGTGATATCATGTTACGGCCCACGCGTCGAGTGGTCGGGTGTATGACTAATGTCGTTCATGGAACTGATAGGCTAGGCGGGTGGTAGTGCGCTATATCAGCGACCGCGCGGTGATAACAAAGGAGTGCACGGAGATCATTGTATGAGCGTTGCGCCCTCTTCCCCTCTCACTCTTCAAACTTACTTTTCTAATCACATCTGCAAGGATCCACTTTCCTTTACTCTTATAAACTGTCACTAATCTATTTTCAGAACCAATATTGACTAAATATAGAAATAACTTTATAGGGGAACTGTAATTGCCCTTTCTGCTATATGAAGTTTCCAACAGTAATTACAGACCTTTATTCTTGTTATCAGAATACCTGTTGATGAATCATATCTATGATTGTCCGTGAAAGGTCATTGGCCACACTGTGTCTGAATAGACTGATTGTGAAACAAGTAAATGAAAAGAAAATATTTTTAGGTTTCTCCAGAAGATATGCTGCCTCAGGTAGTTTGTGGAAGTTGTGCAAACAAACTTGATGAGTTTCATACATTTAGAGAACTCTCACACAAGTCAGAGAGATTATTGGAACAATTCCTTCAGTATGCAAACTCTCTATCAGGCCCAATAGAGGTGAGTAAAAACAATGTTATACTATCAAAAAAAGTTTATTTCTAAAATAAATTTATAAACTAGTACATTTTTGTATATTAATACATATCATAGTCTAAACAATTTATAATTTACAATTAGATGATACCTTATTAATAAAGGTTTATGCAAAACTTGTTTGGGAATTGTTAATATGTATGTAGCGAATCGGCTGGCGCAACTTTTTCTTGTAGAAAGCTTTTGCAGCATTCACAATGATTCCACAAATCATACCAATTCCAACAACCGCTGCTACTCCTAGAATACTCCATAGAACATGCTTTGGTCTTAAATCTGTTATGGAAAATCCTCGTTTTGGCGCAAAAGTAGTGTCAAAAGTTGGACAAAAAGAGACAGTTATGTTTGTGATGTAGGCACCATTCAATCTCATGGGTGCTGCACAGCTGTAACAATTAATTAAAAGCATAATCATCATGTCTTAGTATTAGCAATATATTTTTTTACTAAACCAAACATAAATAATGTACATATGTAGCAATATAATTAATGCACATAATTTTTCTTCATAAACAAGCCATTTCATAAATTGTCTACAATTATCCAAGATAAGAATGGATCAGATTAATCAGATTAATAAATAATTTTATTGATGCTTTGAGTAGGTATACAGTTTGATTTGTACAATCATGATGTGGGATTTAGACATCAAAGCTTTCGTCATCGCTAGATGTTAGATGTGAAGCGGGTACATGCTTTATTATTGCTAACCACTTTTGTGTCATACAACTATTGTAGAAAACAAACTTAATAACTGCAATATCTAGTGTATGTATTTGATAATTGGAAATTGATAATCTTACTAGTCTAACTTATAAATTTGAAACTACGGATGTTTGTTATTTAATCATGCTTTAACAACTAAAATTTATCAATAAAATTCAGTACATAGATTCATATTACGAACACAGGCGTTTTTTATCTTTGGATAAGGACATCCTTATAAATCAATAAATAAAAAAGTGCGCACAGGCAAAGGAGCAAGCAAAAACAAAATACCCTAATTTAAGAATTAGCAAGTTTGATTAATATAAAGAATAGAGATATTTTTTGTCTTAATGTATTAAGTCCGATATAAGACATCAATCTATGATGTGCTGTCGAAATACATATTTTATTTTTATTTCGAGTATTGGGAAATTCGCTCTGAAGCCTCTTCTGCTTTCCAGTTTTCCACGGATTGTGGTTATTTACAATTTCGATGTTGCTCTAACCTGGCTTATTCTCGAAGTAGCGATATGAAATAAAAGCATCAACTTACAAAGGTATTTCACCAGCTCTGAATTTAGCGGCAGCCTCTTGCTTAGTGACAATATTAGCCAAGTCACAGTTGCACAGCCAGTTGTTGCCTGTCATTCCTAACACCTCTAACTTGTTCCATGGCATTAAGTCAGTCGAGAGCTCACTCAAGTTGTTGTCATCGAGGTATACCTGTTGAAGAAAGTTAAAAAACAAAGTCCTCTGCTGCATCTGTCTGTCTGTTCGCGATAAACTCAAAAACTACTGTACGGATTTTCATTCGTTTTTCACCAATAAATAGAGTGATTCATGAGGAAGATTTAACTTTTGTAAATTGGTTGAAAAATAACGGTGGTTGCTGGAAGTGTCGGAAAATGTCAAGCTGCCTGGGAGCTTTCATCGAAAACGTTGCCTAATCCCTTTGAGATATGACAAAACAATGTATGGTGGGATATTCCTCTTTTATAGATCTACATTCTACAAAATAGTCCGCGATGGCATATATGGATCTATCTTTTAAGGATAGCTTACTATACCAATTGTGTCTTCTAAAAAAATGGTCACTTACAATTTGGTAATTGGAAAGCTAACGCATGTATGAAATATGCACATTATTTTAATATTTTACACCATATAATTTGATTGAATATCTTAGGAATTATCGCAAAAAATAACGCGCGCGTACGCGACCCTACGACATGTAGCTATAGTACCCGTGCGAAGCCGGGGCGAGTCGCTAGTTATTTCATAAACTCAATTAGTGTTTATGCTTTTGAGAATGAGATAAAATGTTTAATAAGCAAGATGAATTTGTTGTTTTATTAGTTTATTTTTATTAACTTTGCATGAGAGCCGTACTCTAAATCGTTTTAGCGTGTTTACATATTTTTCAATTTAGTCACTATTGCATTTTTAATTGAAAGTTGATAACTAAATATTTTATAAGTATTAACATTATATAATGCCTTTAGTGTAATATAGCATGATGTACTTGCAAATTGCGTTAAAAATATCGTTTTAAATCATGTCCTAATTCCGGGAAGACTTTTGCAATCAACCGTCTGTTATCAAAACAAATACAAAGTGATTGATCAGCGCTAACCTAGTTTATTTGATGTAAAGTAAGAAATATAAACTGAACCATATTATTTACTGATTAATTATTATTTGTTTGTGTACGTGAAATTCAATGTTAGCATAACTTTTATCGAAATTATAATTACATATTTCAGAGGTTGTTAAATGGGAAAACTACTAATTTCATCTTAGTTACCACTATTGTCGGTTCTACCCTTGAATAAGGCAAAACGTAATTTACTTCCTATCAATCGAGGGATACTATATTTTAACCAAAGTATAAAATTAGTCACACATAATATTGACTTTTATTAACGCAAGTATCACACATTTAAATAAAATACTTTATCACGGATTAAAACACGATTTATTATTTATATTATTTATGCCGAAGTTTCGGATGCTTTTCAGCAGAGGTCATCTTTCAGTCTGTATTTTATTTAAATTAGTCTCACATATCTGACATGGTATTATCAGTTGACGCTCATAAACAATTTTTAATAGACATTCTATTTTTAAGAAAATCTAGAAAGTGTAGACAAGGAAGGTCGGAATGCATGATTGGATACATGTATTATAATACTTCGTCGATCAGCTAGATTGGTTGGCTCTTATGATAGCGGTACTGCGCCGGCGACTATAAAGATGAAAGTGTTTAAAATGTCAGTATGTATGAGATTTAGAAGATGTTTTCACATAAATTAGGTTGATGCTAATGCCGAAGAATTATATTAAGCTATATTTAGGCGTACCTCTTTCAAAGTCCATCTGTCTTTTAAACCTCTAAAAGCATTATGGCTGATGTATCTTAGATTCTTATTATGACAGAGGTGTAACACTCGGAGATTTTTGAGCGGTGAAAATGTGCTGCGCTTTACTTCTTCCAAGTATTCGTTTTCGCCTACCTCTAGTTCTAGTAAACTTGTCAATCCTGTAAATTGGGAAAATTATTTGTAGTAGTACGAAATTTAAAAGATTCCTTGCACCTAGCAACTTAAAATATGTGTGCCTTGAGACAGTAGTAGCCTTACACGTAGTTTATAGTTTGGAAAGTAGTCACTTCTTCCGTCCGTTGTCTCATTATTTAGGGGTCGGCCTCCCAGGCGTGTTTATACCGCTCTTATCACCCAATAAATGACACCCCTTAATTAATCATTATTTTGTTAGCAAATCGTATTTATTCATCCATACATTTAAAAACACTTAACACGCGATTTATTCCATTATATTACAAGTTATTTTTAAATGTATGTTACTTGCTATAACAAAAACCTTGAGAAAATATAATATTAAGTTATGTCTTAAATCACAATGATGGCTGTCTTTTAAAGGGGCCCGAGTTTGTCGATTACAGATTAGTTAGTTGATAATACAAGGACAAAAACTTGTGATACAAGATTACAAGCTGACGCATATTTTGGCTGACGCCTGAACGGCATGGAAATACTAAATGGGTGATTCCATAAAAATAGGGCCATTTATGAAATAAAGTGTCATAATAACAATTAAATCACAATTAGATTGCCAATTGTTATTTATAGTAGATATTTAAATCATTTTACCATCATTAGGAGGGCCAGTCACTTAATATATTATTTGACGAGAAATTAAAGGTTTTACAAATTTTGCCGTCTAGGGACTGACGAGTATAACTAGGGACTGATGAGAATGCTAACTAGTGTAAGAAAAAGAATCAAATACGAAAAGTTTTTCATTTATTTGTTATCACAAATGCTATAGCAATCACAGTAAATTATAATAACTAGGTTTTTAAAACAACATCAGTCTGTTACTTATGAAATAATATACGATTACTATCAACAAAATTCGAGGAAATAGTGCAATGGGCAGTTGTTGAGTCCTTGGTGTAAACAACGACAGTGTGCAAAGAGATTTGTATTCTGGAACCACCAAAATGATAGGATTGTATCTCTTGATTACATTTAGTTGCATAGTTCTCTGAAAAGTCCATGTGGATTACTGTATCTTTATCTGTAAGTGATTGTTTTAAGGATTTTAATGTTTGATACTGGTGAACTATGTTTCCTTCATGTTTTAATAATTTTAAAAGTTCAGTTTCTTCCAGTTCTATTATCAAATCTCGAGGTCGGACATTAATATTTTTCTTTTTATACTTAGATACAGAGCGTTCTTTCTTAGTCTTTGGGTCTTTATAGATCTCTTTCTCGTGTTTCCACTGAGCCATTGATATATCTTTACTGTTGTCAAATTCATCGTAGGGTAAAGTGTTAAAGATGCACTTATTACACTGTCAAAATAAACATTCTTCAGAGTAACGATCACAACAGAGTATCTGTAATGCTGACTGGTGGTTCTCGAATTTATGAACTTTTGCACTTTTCAAACTTGATAGTTTTAGATCAATATTTTCATGTACAATACAGGCACAAGTGTCACGGTCTGTAAGTTTTGGAGGTACAACCCAAAATGGACGAAGTTTGCAGAATAATGAATAACCAATAGTGATTGTATTTGTTTTCAAAAAATTTTTATGTATATTTCTTAGTGAATCCAACAAGTATCGTTTCTGTTTCTTTATTTTATTGCGTGTAATGCATTCTTTTTTACCTGCAGCGTTTCGGCTGATACTGTCGTCTTCATAAAACTCCTGAATCCTAGATATTATCTTGTTCTTCCTAGCTATTCTTTTGCCTTCAAAATCACTGCGTCGCCGTCCTTGTAATTTTTTTTGTGTTATGAAGTTGTTATCAAGTCGCCATAGTTTATATTTGTCAGTAGTTGGACCAGACAGGAGTTTTTTAAAATTCGATTTTTCCTTATGAGTAGTAACTTTGGAATAATTTTCTATTATTTGGGTACGTAAAACTTCGCCAAACAACGCCTTCTTAACTAATTCTTTTCTTTGATTTGGATCTTCTGCCATGCTGTTAATTTTATTTTTTGGAGTAAGCGGCTTCTTCACCTTCTTCATCTTTTGTTTAAGTCTGTAATATTTTTTTTGTTGGGTGTTAAGATTCTTTTTCAACTCGGTGATTTCTGAGAGTTTTTTCTTCAGTAATATATTTCTAGACTTTCGCTGACGTACACTTCTTTTCCTGGCTTCTATTTGTCTCATGACTCGCAAATTTCGGTTTCTAATATCGTTGTTCAAAGGTTCTCGAGGTTCGTCATCAGATGAGGGTGGCGTGTTTTGCGAAATGTAAGTTTTGCTGGCTTGATTAACTTTTTGGTTTAGTCTATAATCAGATGAGTAGGTTTTCCACATTTTTCGAGTCTTTCTTTGCTCTCTTGGAGTCATGTCTTTAATACATTTTCGCTGTCCTTTCTCTTTCTTTTTCAAATACTTCAGTCTTTCTTTCTCTTTTCATTTTCGCTGTCCTTTCTCTTTCTTTTTCAAATACTTCAGTCTTTCTTTCTCTTTGTATTGAGCTAATAAAATAGGATCACTTTTAATCTTCATTAATCGAGCCTTTGCAGCACTTCTTTAAGGCTATTTCTTCTTAAGACAATTTTGGTTTCTTCTTAGACGGCGGCATAACTACAAAACAATATTAATAATCAATTATAGGCACAGTGCTATAACAAACAAACGTTGTTTGACTTGAAGTATACGTTTGAAGTACTAATTCATCAGTCCCTGGCTTCTGCGTCAGTCCCTAGTCATATTCATAGCAAGGGACTGACGTACTAGGGACTGACGATTTGGACTAAGAAATAAGAATACATCATCATAATTATAAATTACTATATATCTATCATTGTTTATCGAAATGGACGTAAATAAAAATTGTAATTATCAAAAGATACACTAATAAATATCATTATTTTTTATAAAATTACTTACCTAGGGCCTGACACAGTCACTGGAAAAACACGTGCACGCACTAGAGTCGCCGTGTAATGAATGTTAAACAAAATGTCTGACATCCGCATTTTTTCTAGCAGCTAACTTCATGATACAAATAAGACAAACAACTTATCATTCATTCTGCGAGTCACTCATTTAGCGCGAAATTTTAAATTTCGTTAGCGGCTAGGGCCTGATGCTGAAAGTTGTGGACAATATATTGACTTCATTTTTTTCAAATAATTTTACTTTAAACTGAATCAAACTTCGACAATAGATTAATTATTTAGTGTTTATTAGTTTTATTAATGTTTAAAAGTTATTAACTTAATGGTTTTCTAAATTTAAATCATCAAATACTAAAATTTGATGAATGGACAAGGCTAGGGACTGACATTTTCATAATGTAAGGAAGAATTTAAAAACAAAATAAAATGCTTTTTAAAAATTTCTGCAACTCTATATAAAAAACGCCCTTATTCACTTCTAAAAACATTATTGTTAATACAATTAATTTAATGAGTTGAGCGAAAAGTTCTGTAGACATACAGTTGCCCAACATTTATGGAATCACCCAAATATATCTATTGAATATATAACCTAACGTAAATGAAGTATATTGTGCTTATTTTAAAACAAAAAAGTGTTGTTTGTTCGCATTTAACACTCGTGATAAAACAACTTTAGTACCTAATGTAATTTGCAAGGATTGATGATGAATTCTTAATGAATCATTATATTGAACTTGATTTTTAAACAAGATGTTATACGGCTTAAACCGCTTAAACCTTATTCTTACTGCAAACCAGTATATTACCACTTCATACCGATGGTATAAAAAACTCAAAAACCTTTACGGAAAATGATTATTTCGAATGTTGCTTTGACATACCACACTGATTTTATCTCTATTTACGCATCGTACCGAAAAATGGCGATGACTAGTCGGACAAGCATTTTGCCGGATCTTCGTAAAGATCGGTTGGAGAGGATCTTTGAAGCTTTGCATATAAGTGAAAATCTGATAATACATGATACGCTTTCGTTTCTGTACTAGTATACACGTAACATGTATGACTGCTGACTGGCGGTTTACTGCGCCAATAGAAAGTTTGGTGATCGTCTTCTCGTAATTAGAATTTGTTTACGTAACATACAATCAAATTAGAGGCTCGTATTAGTTATGATACATTCACAGATTATGCGGAATCAATTTATGTGTGTTAAATTTTTAAAAATGGATTTGTAATTTTTGGATATAGAAAGTTTTCATAATTAACTAATTTAAAGGTGCCGATTGCGTATATGAATAATACTAGAAATTGATTTTGATTCCTAATGCGGGTAATCGCGTTCTATAATATTTATGGATAGATAACGTATTGTTATATTTTATCAGACACGTTGAAGAAAACGTTTAATTAGTCAAATTAAAACAAGCGCGTAGGTAGTTGTCGTAGATACTAGTTGCTAGTTCTGTGTTATTATTGCGACAACGCGATGCGACGCGATCTTCACCCGTTAAATGAGGCAGTAAGTGAATTCCCGAGTCCCTAAATGGGGCATGGGGCAGACCCATTTCTGTGTCTATTTCACAGATCATATTTCTTTACAGGCAAGTTGGTAATCAGCCTTCTGTGCTCTGCTCGTCCGAAACATTTTTTTTTAAATCTAGTTTCCCCGGGGTTCGAATCTAGGACCTATAGTGCTATTCGCATCGCGCTTACCACTGAGCCACGGAGGCGGTCAATGGGGCAATAGCAATAGAAAAAAAATACATGTCAAACATACCTACAAAACTATCGTCATTAAGTTCAACGAAAGGGTTGTTATTAAGTGTGAGGTACTGCAAGGTGCTGCCAACAAGGCTGAGACTCTCCGGTACATTCAGAAAGTAGTTTCCAGACAAATCGATTTGTCGAAGATTCACGAGCCCTCTGAAGGCATCTAGCGGTATGCTGTCGATGTCCGTCTTGGATAAGTCTAGAACCTTAAAAACAGATGTAAATTTACATGATGAAGTTAACAGATTTATTTGAAAATACAAAAAAAAGTCTAAAAAGTATGTATGTTCTTAATGTTTCTTATAAATATTATAGTATTTCTTATATTTTTATTTGTGGTTAAAGTAGAGCACAAATTCGTTTGAATTTTAAACTTTTTTTAAACCGTATAAGTGTCGTATTGAGAAAGTATTTTTTTAGTCATGATCGCAATAATTATATTATAACTACTTAGCTGCTGCATAGCATAAACACCTTCTTCATGAATGAAATACATACATATAAAAACGCCGTTGGAGTTTTGTCATTTCATATACGTATACAAATTAATTTTTATATGTATATAGATAGAAAATAATCAATGTTTTCTTTTATACAAAGGCATCAAATATTCGAAATAAAATAGATATAAAGAAGGTGTGGCCGATTGAATAAGTCATAGTGATAATCATGCAATGTGTGGTAAACTAGATAAAAACATCACAATATCTATACAATTAAGTGATAATGACGCGTAAAACTGGATTGGCGCTATGTTTTTTTATATTGCTAAAAATGCAAAAATAGTTTATATACAAAGACGTGAAACCTAGACATCTATACATGTATCAATAAAATAATAAAAAAAAGACAAAATCAATATCTGGTATTTATCATGTTCTTGTTGCATTATTTTTTATAATTCTACGTTGTAATTATGTAATCTAAAGTAGCTTCTCAGCAAGTAGTTAGGTGTAGGACCAAATACGAAATGACAGATTGACGATAAGAATACTTTCCCGCAAGGCATATGTTTACTAATAGTGATTAAAATATTTTAAGTTATCGCATACTGATATGATGGACGTCACGTCATCATTGAAAAGGTATTTTACAAAGTATTATGATTGATGTAAGTCAGGTGAATCGATAACTTCATATTACAATTGACATTATGAATAAGCGGTTGCGGGTGAAATAGATGATACCACTAGTAAATTGTTTACAAAAAACAAGGAAATAATAATAAAAGAAAGCGATTCTCTTAAATAATATTAGAATGTAAAACTTGATATTTGACTGGTTCTCAAAAGCTTAGTGTCTCTGATGGCGTTTAAAATGTATGGTTTCTAAATATGCCATTTTTTTAATGTAGGTATCATATTAAAATAGACATACGATATGCGAGATTCTTATTTTTTTTTGGCGATTTCATCTATAACTAAGTCTTCTCGGTGTGTAGCTCTACAAAATGTCTGATAAAATAATTCGTCGTTTAGATTCTACAATATATGGCATGGAGGAGTGATTGTGCATCACATATTATTATAAACAGATTTTCATTCGGCTTTCACCAATAGATAATAGTAATTCACGAGGAAGGTTAAAGTATATGATTTGTCAATGATTTTTGTAAATATATAATTGTTGGAAGTGTTCGGAAAAGTCAAGCCGCGAGCTTTCATCGAAAACACTGCTTAATATTGATATAAAGTATTTTATTTAAATACGTTAGTAAAGCATTTCATGCACATTATTATATTCTTGTACACCATATTTAAATAAATATCTTAAAAATTAGGTCGCGTGTATGACTACGCGTGTACCCTACGACTTATTATAAGAGATGTAGGCATAATACGCTTTAATACCCGTGCGAAGCCGGGGCGGGTCGCTAGTATTAATGCAGTCCAATCACACCCCTACCTTAAAAAGTATTTATAACATTTTTTCATGTCTTGATGAAACATATTTCAGAAGTTAAATATCTATACTAATATTATAAAGAGGAATGATTTGTTTGTAACGAATTTACTCAAAAACTACTCGACCAATTTTAAAAATTCTTTCACCAATAGAAAGATACATTATCAGCGAAAAAAACAAAAGCTATATTTTATATTACTACATTGCACCCGTGCGAAGCCGGGGCAGATCACTAGTCGACTAATAGAACTAAAGTATTAAATTAATAGTTATTACTCATTACCTCCAGTTTAGCGGCACTTGACAAGGCCAGCACAGTCACGTGGTCTAGGATCTCTATTGGATTGTTGTTTAGGTACAGTCTTGTTAAATTCGGCGTGTACTGAAATAAGTACTTGTCTAAGGAGTGGATCTCGTTGAAGCCCAGGTTTAATGTTTCTAAGGCGATATTACTGTAGATGCCGTTCTCGTATGGACCTTGGAAGATTTCGCTCCGTAACACCTCTCCTGTAATTTATTAATTATTGCTTGTAATTTCTTTTTATGTTAGATATCGACAGGCGAGCATGAGTTTCACTTGATGGTAGGTGGTACTTCAGCCACAGAACATCAGTCAATGATGCGCTGTCGACCTACTTTTACTTTGAGCATTCGGAAATCCATACCAAACCTACTTCACGTTTTTTCCATCTATGAACGGTGGTTCGTTACCCGGTCGGAATTTCGATATTCCTCCCACCCGTGCAATATCGGAAGCTACCAGACGTGGGGAAGACATGCTTACAGAAAATTATAAACGTGTCATCCCGATGGGATTCGAACCCACAACCCATCGATGCGCACGGCAGGAGTTCTACCGAACACGCCAACGAGCACGTCTAAACTGTCTTTGGTTACAAATATACATATATTATGAAAAGATTCACTGAATCGTTAAGAGAATTGTGCTTTTATTAATTATTCTAGTAAAAGTAATACCTACAACAGGTTTACATACTAAATAGTACAAAGTGGATTACAAAATAATTATACATTAAGCTAATTAGTATTTATATTTAAACATTTAACATTCACTATACACAGTTCGATTATAATCAATAGCTTTCATAGTGTTTACATAATAATTTTAGCCTTTTGACTAAATTAATCAAAGAAATAAAACTAGGTTATTTAAAAAAGTAAGTATTGTAGGTACTCTGCGTTATAGTGCTCAGAATATAGTTTACGATAACAGTTTGATTATTATTTTAAGTATCTTTTGAAGTAATAAAGTTTATTAAAAAAAATAATGTTTGAGCCTCATTGGAAACACATGCATATTCCCTACTATACCCTTCCAAAATTCATCACGTTTCATCAACTTTATCAACATCTGCTTAATTATATTCGCACCCTGCCTAGTTGTAAAGTTATAGCGTAAAGAAAGAGGTTGCATTCATAATTTGAACATTGCATTACCTGAAATGTAGTTGTTGCTGAGATCTAAATACACCATTCGATCGATATTTCTAAATGCGTCATCTTCTATCTCAACTATTTTGTTGGATTTGAAACTGATCGCAATCCTGTTGCCCGGTACGGGGGCTAATTGGGTTACATTCGTTAGACTATTGTTGAAGAACGTTATTAACACGCGACTATCTGAAAACCCTGTAAAACAAGAAATAAATACTTAAATAAAAATTAATAAAAGTAAATTCCCAAAAGGAATTCACAGACACGTTTTTCTAGACCCTGTTCAACCGTAATCTTTTTTTAATTTGATTTCCGGGGACTCGAACCTAGGATTTTGTGCGCTACGCGCATACTACGGAGCCTTGAAGGCAGTCAGTATAAATAAGCACTGCATAATTAAAATAATATATTAACATATAAATTATATGTAGTCGTAATCATAACTAATACAGCATAGGCCATATCGTGTAATATAATGTGAATTATAAAGATCATATTTAACAAAATCTGCCTTTATAATAAGTTTTTAATTTATATACATAAAACATGTAGTAACAAGTAATTTAAGTATATAGCGACGTAACAATAATAAATTATACAGTGTTTATGTTTTTAACAATATTCTATGACTACGTTAAAGTAAATCCCCAAAAGTATAAGTACAATACACATTAGTAAGTAGGTTAAAGGCGGATGTTCCCAACTCAGTGGCGTAACTAGGTGGACAAGGGCCCCGGTGCAGAGAGAAAAAAAATATCGCCATAACAGTTAACAGTAACAAACAAATCTTTCCTCTTTATAATATTAGTATAGATTAAAGAGCTGCCCCTCTTTCCAAAGCCCGGGGGGCCCTCTCAGCCTCAGGGCCCTGGTGCACTGCACCACTTTGCCATATGATAGCTACGCCACTGTCCCAACTTCGTCTGGTAGACCAACTTACTCTGACATTCGGGTTTGGGTAGAATCCTTGTTGACCTAATATTGATTTTTTACAAAGTGAACCCTGGGGGGTCATAAATACTGCTAATTAGTAAAGAGTATCTATCTACGCATCTATTGTTAATGTGTAGGTGTGGTAGTTTATTGTTTTATTTATTATCACACTATGATAAATTGCTCAGAGAATTATAGATAGTGAAATGATTTAACCTTTCTGTTTCTAAACAACTTGATAATCGTTTTTACCTTATCTGTTCTGTAAAATATTTCATAGGTAAATACATGATTCAGCAAATATATATTTCCAAAAATAAATATGTCGGTGGGTACCTTCGTTCCTAAGGTTTTCTATTTTCTCTGGCCACCCAGGTATTCTGTCGATGTTACGTCGAGAGCAATTCAACGTAAGATTATTGCCATCTTGAACGAAAATGTCACAGGGGCTGTTACGGTCGTTGTGCTCGCTTTGTGCGTTAGATGCGTAAACTAGGACACTTAATATCACTAAAACCTAGAACAAAGAATTATTTATAATAACGCATATCATTGTTTGTACACATACACCTATATTCTCTAGGGAACGGGAGAATATTTTACTCACTTCAGTTATATCGCGTAGAAAGTACATTTTCCTTGAAATTAGAAAGGACACTGCTCGCGCCCTATACAAAGATGTTTTATCTTATCACCCACTGGCAAGTGATATCATAAAGATATGAAATTGCGGGCGCCTCATTGGTTAATGTTTATTTGTGTTATCATGTTATTAATACAATACGTTCTACAAACATTGTTCTTTATTTTAAGGAGGTCCTGAGTATAACGGCCGACAAACTGGAAGAAATAATTAAACCACTGAGCGATAACGATTATGATCTCTCATGTAAGAGCAAATACGCCGAAATCGGCTCACCGGACTCTACAGAAGAAATGAAAAACATGGAGAGTCGGCAGGCGGCGGTGACGCTTCTACAAATAAAAAACTACGATCCCACGAAATATGTCGCTAAACCGCAGGAGAGTTCCAATATAATGTTCAAAACAGTGAGTCTACCGCCTTCGGACAGAGCGAGAGAGGTAATGCACTGTACCACAGTCATCGATATAATAAGCAAAGCTGTCGCAGTCGCACAACGTGAAAACGAGGAATCTCATAATTTTCCGTCAAATTACGCGAGCGTTATTGACAAGACGCAGGTGGCCGGCGCGAGCGAGGTGTACGGTCAGGAGTACTCGGAGGAGCAGTACGCACACAATGCCCCTCAGAGCGTCACAAACCTGGCCAGCAACGACGAGCACCACAAAGAGATGGACCTCTCTCTCTACAGCTCCTGCAAAACGGAATATGTCGAGACTGAGCAGGATCGGGAGCCCATTTCCTATGCCCACAGAACCAGTGATATGTCAAATATGCACGACATACAGAACAAAATGCAGCATTTCTACGCGAGAGCATGTGTGCGAACGAAGCCGGCGAAAGAGAATTCTTCAGTGTATGAGGACTGCAGTCAGAGCAGTAGCGGTTCAGACCCAGATAGACTTCAGATGGATATATCGGAGGTGTCGCAGGTAACTAATATTTATTAAACTTACATTCCGTAAAGCTAATGAACTGTTTCTCAACTACTTTTACGACTAAAAGGCCAAAAAGTATACAGAAAAGTATAAAGAAAAGAATTATATTTTAATGAGTTATTACATTTTCTATGCAAGTCTTATTTTTTTAACAGATTGCCCTCAAATAATAAAAGACAACCTTCAGTGGTCGCGAGGCCCACTTTGTGAAACGATCTAACGTTATTCTAATGTTTTCCTGCTCATAACATAATCTGTGGTTCAGTTAATTTACAACTTATCTAACTTCTAAGTCTCCGAAGTAATTCACAAAAAAATTGCACTCTTTGCTCTTAATATTGTCACTCAAACTCGCACAGTTAAATATAAAATTCAATAGAATAAGTGAGAACTATTTCTAACGCATAGTCATATGTAACTGAGTAAAGTCAAACTACAACTTTACATCTTTTGGAGGTCGGAAATAATGTAACGTATCAATTATCGTAAATACAATTTGTATTCGCATGGTAATGACACACGTAAATATTATACCCGACTTTACAAACCACGTGATTATTGTATTGTACAACCATCACAAATATTTTTAGCTATTTGTTTGGTAACCGAATGGTTAAGTAAGGTTTTTCTCAAACAGGACATTATCAATTTTTATAACGCAGATCTGTCAATTCTGTAGTAAATTCCCCGATTTCCCATTTCTATGTCTTTTTCAGTCTTAAGTGTCGACATAAACTTTTTTTTTAATTAAATTCGCCGAGGCTCGAAACCGAAAGCTCCGGTATTACATACGAAGCGCATATCGCTGAGATACGGAAGCTACAGAACTATCAATTTATTACGATACAGATTCACTTACATATTTCCGATGTAAAAATTAAAAGAAATTGAACTATCAAGCCTGCCAAAAATAAATAATTTCGATGATAGGTCAACAAATTTCGTTATTATTTACTTGCCACATATTTTATCTTTACAATCAAATAATTAGGTTAGCCATAACATGTATAAGTAATGGCTAACGAGTCGTTTCAAGCTCGTAAATTTTAATGTGTTCAAAACTTACAGCACGTTTGTGACGAAATTAGCTCCTTAACGTATATTGATGGGTTTTCCTTCGTTAAGCCTTCCGAAAACATACTTTCAGCATCTGAACTCTGCTATTTATAAATAATTGGTACAAATATGGCATTTTTTTTGCCTATGCAGAATTTACAATGTCTAGATGGTACTGAACCATGCTATGATAGTAATTAAACTGACTTCACGAATCATTATGAATGACTGATGAATCATTTAACTAATTTAATTTATCTATTTATTTTTATAGGACGACCCCGAGGAAACTCAATCAGTACCTTCAGCGCAGTCGTCACCGAAACCCCCACATGAAAACGAAACGGAAAAGGAATCACTGTGGCACGCGTTACATAAACAAAACGGTAAAATCGAATTTATTATTTATAGCTGACTAGCTGATTTATTTAAAAGTGAAAAACAGAACAAGGGGAAAAATGTTTGGGGACCTTAGATACTAACATATAAATGTTGATTTCTTTTTCGGATCAATGTAATATTTTTGTCAATTGCCTATTTTGTTTGTATATAATATATATGTATATGACTATACAAAGTGACTGATTGACCTGTTAACACAATTCCTCTATAGCTGAAAACTTAAAATTTTGACAGTTCGGTTCAATTTATTCCAATGAACGCTAAGGGTTAATCCCTTAGCGTTCCGTTGGCTGTGGAGCCAAATGTTTTTTTGCGTCGGCGTTGGAATTGTTATCTTTAGTTAAAACGTGGTAAGTATCTGTATATACAATTAAAAATATTCACAAGCACATGTAATTCTTCTCACTTTAAATAAGATACCACTTCACTCCTTCCGCTGCGAAAATGTGGAGCGCTAAGGGTTAATTGATGCATTAACACTAGCGTGTGTAATGGTATGCACATAATGTAATGAAAGAATGTATATCGTAGGTCGTGGTGAAACAACGCAGCTGTTGAGGCGGTTGATAAACAGCAAACACACCGGGATGACGGTCTCGCCGCTGCGCGCGCACACCTCTCCGCTGCCCGCGCCGTTGCCTCCCAACGGGGCCGTCTCACCGGTATGTATATACACTATATTTAGTCTAATGTATGTATATTAGGGTGATTCAAAAAAGCTTTTTATTTATTTTTTTAACTGCCTTCTCAAATGTCTTTATTCGATATAAAAAAAATTCTCACCAAACCCGAGCCCTATAGCTCAACTCTAAGGGGTCTAAAGCTGATATTAGTGCCAAGGATCTGTTTACTTCTATTGTTTAAGTTTTTAGCAATAAATGTTTTTTTTTCAACTTTTTACAAGTGCCAAGAGGAGACAACGGAAGTGCAGGGCCTACTTACTACCTTGTCTCGAAGCGTTACGTCATATTTTTCCGAATAGACAAAGCAACACATTTTGAGTAATGTTTAAAGAGAATATAAGACTACACTAACGAATTAATCAATTCAGCATACCAGTAGTGTTTGTCCTCAGTAGGTATAAAAAAGAAATGAATAATGTACCTACTGATATAAAAATCTTCATACTCAACATTTATTAAGTTTTGATATTAAAAACACTTATCCATTCACTTATCTTCCTAAAAATAGCTATCGCTTTGTTGTATATATATTATAATAATAACAATAATTATATGTATTATATAAGTAAATATTAATACAAGTATTATAAATAACTAGCATTACGGCTGCGCACGGGTGCAATGTAGATGTAATATACACAAAAATAGCCTAAGTTACTCGCTGATAATGTAGCTTTCTATTGCTGAAAGAATTTTTGAAGTCGGTTCAGTAGATCTAGAGATTACCACCTACAAATTCACAAACTTTACTTCTTTATAATATTAGTTTAGATACATTAAGAATATCCTCTTGGAACATTTGATCATTGAAAGTCTGTGAGGTATTGATTATATTGTATAGGGATCGTGCGTGAAATGTAGAGGCAGCACTACTGTCGGAGTGAGCGCTCTCTGGTGTTTCATTGGTGAACATAGTGGGATCAAAACAAATATTTAATAACTAATGTTAAAAAAAGTTTTAATTTTTTTTTCTCGAAGTTGTCATTGTTTAAAAAAAATAAATATATTTTATTTATAATTATTAAAAAGTAAATCACATATGTTTACGTTAAATACATGATCCCATAGATTAATAATTGGTCGCGCGCTACCCGCGGAGATCAATTATTAATCTATGACATGATCCCAACTGTTTTGTATACTTGCCACTAGTTGGCGTAAATGTCTAGACGCACGATCCCTATAGAGGAATTTCCAAGAAAGTATTAACATCAATTTGTGATTTGTATTAAAAGTCTATTTAAACTTCATACAACTTAAAAATTGACGACACTAACTTGGTTTATTTGTTGGTTTGGTTAATTGGTTACAGAAAATGTACTGCAGTTATTAATTAATATATAATAATTAATTATCCTATTGTTGTGTTTAAACGGAATCCGTTTATAGTGATAGTTTATTTATTACATAGTTAAACAATATTTAATCAATGCATAATATCTACAAATAATACTAAACCCATTGTTAAGGTTTTGCGGTTTTTCCAACATTTCAATTTGCTTTGAAGATTATTAATACTAATGTGTTGGTAAAAACCTAATAACGTAACCAGTAACAATTTATTTCTTAGGGTTTTTTTTTCGCTTTAAAAATATTGCAAAGATGTTAAAATGTAAAACCATCGATTTTCCGGAAGTAATTTCACCTCATCTCTGCCGTAAATTTTTTTTTTTACTTGGATGTGAATTGCAAAAAGTAATACTTTTGGTGGTGTACCGCTAGCAATATAAGTAAACAAAGTTGTTTGTGGTGTAGCGCTAGCAATATAAGTAAATCAAGTATGGTTAAGAGCTAGGCTGGACAAAATCATTTGAGGGAGAGAAAGAGAAAAAACATTTTTGCACGGGCATAAACATCTATGTAAAGTTAGCTAGCTTAAAGATATATTTTTTCATTATTTTGTTTGATTGTAAATTGTTACGTCATACATGAGATGAAACCGACTTACTGACCTGCAAGGTCCTATTAAAGTTAAGTAAAATCCCAATCAGAATTAATGATATTGGAAGCGAAGGTAACATTTAGGGGAAACTATCAAAAGCTTTAGTATAAATATACATATTTATGTATTATTCAAATTCGAATCGAATAATTTCGGATTCACAGTGATTCAGTACGTACATTGCCGATGTTAGCAATATGAAATATATGTTGTACGTATAATTTAGAAGTTATTCAACAATTGTTGAGCAGGTACCTGGGCCTGTATGTGTATAGTGGTTATTATTGTTAATACGTTTGATATGCTGAAGAATATAATATAATTTCTACTTACATTATTATTGTTCATATTGGAAGCGTTCGTTTATTTTGATCGTGTGCTATTCTAGCAAGTAGCGATATTGTATTTAATCAAACCAAGTCTTATCTTCTCTTTACACTATTAATGTTTTCACTCTTATTTAAAAGGTTTTTCAGAGACACATTGAATTTTTAACTAACTATTAGTGCATTTCCAATCGCACACTACCGTTATAAACAAAGTCCCAAGACATATTAAACGTGGACAAGACAGAAATAAGGATATATTTATAATATTCTTTAATAGTAATACGTGACGCGGTGCCGAGGTGAAGAACTGTTTTCCTCGAGATGTAATATCTCGTCAAACATTTGTTTTAAGGTTTATTGTTGTCGGATCGATTGTTTCTCAGTTAACAAGGCCATTTGTAGGAAACACATTTTTCCAAAGTGCGGTTTATATCGTGTGTTCTTTTAGTATATTTAGATTGTGGTAAATAAATTTATTCTTTCGCGCGAGTAAAATGGCATGTACCTATTATGATTATTTTATCGTCACTTTGATTGAAATGCACATTTTTCAATTGTGTGTGTAATATACATTTTCGTTTAAAATTCAGGACGGAGCTGCAATGTGTAAATATAGTACTTCCGAGTTACGATATCATAGACTTCTAAGCAAATGTATCTGATCGAGCAAATATTGAAATATTAAATATTCAATGCATGCATGTGTAAAACAAATGTCGAATGGATTAAATCCCTATACATATTTACGCCTTTATTTAGAGGAATGATATATTTTAAATCAGGGACTGAATACCGGTAAATTTACTATGGAAGTTTAACTGAAATAATAAAGGTTTAATTTAAAGGCCGGCAACGCACCTGCAAGCCCTCTGGTGTTGCGGATGTCTATGGGCGGCGGTGATCACTTACCATCACGTGAGCCGCCTGCCCGTTTGCCCCCTATACTATAAAAAAAAAGTTTTTTTTTATAATTTTTTCGCTTTTAGTCATATTTACTGAAAAAATTAGTGTGGTAAGTTTAGTGTGTATAGTAGAGATACGACTGAGAAGTCGGATACGTATTTTGGAAAATAAAAATTAACCGATTTATATCCCTGTTTTAAAAATTTATTTAGGGCTATTGATTTCATACTAATCTAAATAATTAAATGAAATACTTGTTGTAAACGACACTTACAAAAGCGTGCTACATAATGAGCTGTTAGTTTGAGTTTCAATTGGAGTTCAATCTAGAAGCCAATTAAAAGAGCCCCCGCTCTCACCTGGTAGACAAAGGTCGGGATCGTAGTCGTATAAATAATTGAGTAGGAGAATAATCAACATCTTATTTTATTTTTATACGATTTGCTGGTAAAAAAAGGGTCTGTTTGACCTACAATATGGGGGTGAATTTAATTCCAGTGACTAAAATCGACCGACAATAGCGTATTCGCGTTATCCTTATATTATAAAGCGGAAAGATTTGTATGTTTGTTACGATTTAACTCAAAAACTACTGGACCGATTTTAAAAATTCTTTCACCAATAGAAAGCTACATTATCAGCGAGTAACATTTTTTTTTAGTATATCTACATTGCAGCTGTGGGAAGCCGGGGCTGATCGCTAGTAATCAATAGTTTGTGATACTTATACTACATAAATAAAGGCTTTATTAGTATCGTTAATGAACAATATAATATTATAAAAAATATAATTTCTCGATTACTAAAGTCCCTAATATTAATTATTTAGAATGGTGAATGGTCAAGTCCTGGTCGTGGAGGCACTGGTACCGTGGCAGGCGGGACAGCGCGCAGGAAACAGAGCTGCCCGGCGCGTGCGCAGCCCCTACAGGAACAACATCCCACTTGGTCAATCGCCACTGAGAATGTAAGTGCATCGTTATATCCTACTATAATATTATAAATGTGAAAGTTTGTGAGGATGGATGGATGGATGTTTGTTACTCTTTCACGCAAAAATTACCGCACGGATTTCGATGAAACTTTTATCAGAATAACACATAGGCTATAATTTATAAACAGTTTTTGTATATTGGCCATAATATTACGATAACGGAAAAATTCCTGCCTTCTAAGAGCTATCTTGGCGTGTGCTGCCTTAACCGTTGGAGTTACAAGAATAAAATGTATGGTGGGATTGTTTGTTTTGAATAGTTCTAAATAAAAGTCCGCGATAGCATATATCTACCTTTTATGTGGAAGCCAATATACCCTAAACTATGAGCGATAAATACATTTAAATTTGATTAATTTTTTCAATTGTAATTTTTAGAGTATTTAGCTAATTCTTATCAAAATTGATACATTTATTGCTTTCAGTATTTAATATAGATGAACTTTGTCTTTTACACCAAGTAATTTGGACAAACGGTTTAAAAAATATCACGATATTATTGACTTGAGTGCAGCGTCATTAAGCGGAGATTGATTATAAAACAGCTCGGTTCAAAAATAAGCTACCCTTAGTACTAATTCTACGCAGACGAAGTCGCGGGCAGACGCTAGTCTTATATAAAGTTGTTATCGTTCACCTGTCATTGTATTGAATTAGTAAGTATACGATTGAAAGTCGGCTTTGGAATTGCTATAAGTGTAGGTGAACTTGTTTTTTTATGATTTAGCCCGGAAAGAGCAATCTAGTCATTTTCCGCGATTACCAAGTTATGAAATAATGCACGCCATGCAGCATACATTTCGGTCAGTCTCGCTCATAATCATTCACTCTATCGGTATAATTTTTAGTTTTATTATGGTGACCCTAATTTGTCCAATTGTTTGTATTTTTCGAAGTGTTATAATATTGATAGGCGTATGTTATGTTTTGTCTTTACTTGTTGAATTACCGCCATAAAAACTATTTAATTTTTAGGCCCTTTCTAACACTTGATGGCCAAATTTGATATATCTAGCACTTTTTAGCTTAACCAGCTGCCCTTTTTAAAAAACCAAGGTGGCAACACTGGCTGTTACTACTTTTTTAATGGGGAAATACATTTACAGACCCCTGCGCCGCGGCCGGGGCAAAATATAGTGACGCGGGGAGTGTGGGGGCCGGAAAGTGCAGTGGCCTCCATACCTACTAAAACCCTAAGGCCCCTTCACATTGCTTTAAGGAGGCTTTAAACCCTGCGAATTGTTACTCCTAGCTTTATCTAACCTGTCTATTGTCTTCTTACCCGCTCAGGACGCATCAGATCCCACAGTATCCATAACGAACTCAAACAGTAGAAGTAACCCAAGCAACGCGGCGAGCGGCGCACGGGTCGAACTGTCATGTACAAACTGTGGCACGCACACAACAACAATCTGGCGTCGCGACGCGCGGGGCGAGATGGTGTGCAACGCGTGCGGCCTCTACTACAAGCTGCACGGTGTGCCGCGCCCGACCGCCATGCGCCGCGACACTATACACACGAGGCGCCGCCGACCGAGGCACGAAGTCAAGTCTTCGAGATCAAGTAAGTTTTGGACGGGCTCGTTGGCGTGTACGGTAGAACACCTGCCATGCGAATCGATGGGTCGTGGGTTCGAATCCCACCGGAAGCACATGCTTATAATTTTCTGTAAGCATGTTTTCCCCACGTCTGGTAACTTCGGGTGGGAGGAATATCTAAATTCCGACCGGGTAACGAACCACCGCTCATAGATGGAAAAACCGTGAAGTGCATATTGCGCGTTTCGGTTTCAGTCTATGGATTTCCGAATGCTCTAAGTAGAAATTAGGTCGCCAGCGCATCAATGACTGATGTTCTGTGGCTGAGGTATCACCTACCATCAAGTGAACCTCATGCTCGTCTGTCGATATCTGACATAAAAAAAAAAGTTTCTCACAGGTGGTAAACAATGGATGTAGTACACGGTATAGTATATTCTGCCTGCAGGAGTATTTTTTTTTTACAGAATAGGGCAAATTGGGATGTATCGGATAGTAAGTGATCACCGAAGCCCATAGACATCTGCAATATCAGAGGGCATGCAGGTGCGTTGCAAACCCTTAAGAAATGAATAGACTCGTTTTTAGAAGGTTTTAAGGTCGAACCATATCGGTTCGGAAAAACCGCCGATGGAAAGCTGGTACCACTATGTGGTTGTGTGATGCAGGAAGCGTCTAAGAAATCACGTTATTGTGGATTTAAGTTAGGCATTATTGCTTTTACTGAGTGAATGAGAAAACATTAGAGGCCTTAGTACGAACTACTTGCTAAAACTAACTAGGAATAAGGCTTTAGATTTTTATGTATGTATCTTTTGATGTAATCAATATATTTTTATTAATTTTATTTGATTTAATGTCAAGCAGTGTACCTATCAGTGTGCCGAGCCTTTGCCAGGATGGCTACAATAGAAACATTCCGTGTGTTTGGCAAAAAGAAGCGCTTTTCTGCGCTTGCTCGCGCTGAGAAATAGTTGTCGGCCGGACACGTTTGCTAACTTCAATAGCGCTAACACAATCCGCCATTTTGCAGCGATTACCGCTTTACGATCGCTTTCTAGCGCTTCTGTCTACCAAACACATCCATTGGCTGATAATGACAATAAATATTACCAGGGCGGCGAGGGGGCAACAGTGGCACTACAGAGGTTCCCGAGAGCAGCGAGCCGGTGGTGGGCGGCGGGGCGGGGGGCAACGGGGTGGGGGGCGCGGCGGCGGCGGACGGCGCGGAGGAAGCCGTGCTGGCCGCGCTGCGCCGGCAGCTACAGCCGCACTTACTTGCCGCGCTGCACGCACACACGCGTCCTGCGCAGGTAAATTAGTCTTCTTTATTTGTTGACTCTACTCCAAGACTGTTAGTCAGTCGGCCCGTTTTCTCGTGTTTTAATCGATTATATCTTTATGTCGTCCGGGTCTATCATGACACTAACACTTAAAACTCGACTTTTAATGTCAAAAGTAGAGATATTTGTCGATGGGATATCCTGTCCATCAATGTTGTCGATGTCGAGATAAACTATATCGAGATTTCTTATATCTTAGTTTGCCTTCACTCGTCCGCTAGATATATCATGCTAGGCGGGCTGAGGACTGGTGAGCGATACCCACTAAACTTCCATGACCCCGTTTTGGGGCCCACGGGATCGTTTGCGCTAACTACTAGCGAGGTAAACGTCGGCCCAATATTTTGACAAATGTCCGATAAAGAAAATTTGCTATTATCATACGCAGTATAGCGTTTACGTAATTATATATAAATATTATTATTATTATTTTTGTCTCTACTAAATGGGTTATTAGTGTTTAAAAATGGTGATGGATCGAAGTATTATTTGGCTTTGTGAATATCTTTAATATTAGATAATGTGAAATTGTATCAAAATGTGCATCGCAGTGATACCTCCTTGGTAGTAAGGGGTTAATTGGTCCCTTAAGCCAGATGTCTATAAAATTATTTCTCTATTCGAATTCCCAGATGGGTCGTGGTATGCCAGAGTACGACGAAGCACCGCTGAACCTCGTGGCCAGTCACGTCGCGGCGGAGGAGACGCATTGACCGCTCACCTAACGTATACTTGACGTATTCCATTTTCAAACAGTCACAATGCACCCGTGTACAAACGGCCAGTTACTCATACCATAGACAACAGATATATGTGGAATGTTTTTAAAGTGCCTTGTTCTTTTTTCAAAAGAGGTTGAGTTTTTAATCTGTTTAAAATTCTGGAACGCCCTTTAAAAATGATCCATGTTTAACTCTGCATTATTTTAGTAGATCTGATATTTAATCATTTTTATTTAATAATATTTTTACAAATGGAAAAGTATATATTTTATGAATGTTCCCATTCGATTTATACCAGTAGTGATTTAAGGCCAGTGTCTAAAGACAATATAAAATACAGTTTCTGATTAAAATATCATATAAGTACTTAAATTTGAGATTTCAACTTATAACAGAGCAATAATTAATATGGTGATTAAAATAATGTTAAATAAAACAAAGTATTTTTGTACATAAGCTGAATTTGTTATATTCTCAATGTTGAACATAATATTATTTTGTATCGGATGTTTTCAAATGTAAGTACTCATTGGTATTACGAGCGGCTTCGACTTTAAGCGGAGATACAAAAAAGTATGCAATAATTATAAAAAAAAAATAAGTATTACATATAAGCAGGGCATTATATTTTTAATAAAGACGTAGATATGTAGACGAGTGAATATGAAATGACGTTAGTGCCTAGTATAAATAGGCTATCTTTTTGAAAATTTCGTGGTCATCTAAAATACAAGTTTTGACCGAAATCAATCTGGTTCTAAAAATATTAAATTATGTTATTTTGGTCACTTTTGAGTAATGACTGTTTTCAGTTACATACCTTTGGATACCTCGTGTAAAAATAAAACATGATTTGAAAGATTAGAAAAGGAAGTGGACTGTTGAAATTAATTCCCGAATTTCTTTAAATTGTGATACAATAATTGTAGAGATTAACGAATGTCGAACGTATGATTTTTATTGAGATTATTTGAATTTGATTTGTCGATGGTCCTTTATCATGTATATTCCGACAAGGAATGGATTCGTGAATTTTGGACCAGTAGGGTTATTCACGATAAGGAAAGCTACGCTCTCCCACTGAAAGTGTTTCGTGTCCTACCGTATATGAAAATGGTATTCACAATTCCGATAGGATTGAGTATCGGCATTCTTCGGGTGTTTCCGATTAGAATATCAGTATGAAATGGTAAAAAGCTTGATATATCGCATCGGTACGGAAAGTTTTCGAATGATCGTGAATAACCCTACAGAAGAGAAAGAGCGCGCAGCACTTGCCCGAATGCTCTCTTTTCCTTTGAAATTATTATTAACGGTTACCTATTGCAGGAAGCAAGTATTCATTTAGTCCTAAGTTCATAATAAGTTATTGTAAATTTTTTATTTTTTACGTAGTATTAGTTTTTTTTTTACATACGTATAATTTATTTTCGCCCCGATTTCGGTCAGTATTCGAAATGTAAGTATTTCTCTCTTGATAAAGTATTCTTTGAGAATGTAGTGTGTTGAAGCAATAATATTGAATCTCTTAACACGGACGCGAACGATCGCATATAATTATATAATAAATGTTAAGATATAGAATCTCTTTGGAGTTTAATAATATTACCATGACTTCAGTAGTGATACTTTACATAGTATTTTTTAAAGATTTTCAGCAGTTTATCGAAACTTGTGAACTTTGTTCTGTATGAAGTAAATTAAATGAAACAGAATAAATGGACGATGTTAAACAATACAGTGTCAACCTACACGGTTGCCATTTTGAGAAAATTGAGTTTGAAGTTTTAATTAGGTTTTATTAAATTTCTTTTAAATAATAACAGAAATAATAGATTTTTTTTTTGTAATTATTATTATTATACTAAATGTATATCGTTTTTATTGGTAACAATCAAAGTAATAGAATTAATTGCATTATTATTAAATATTCTTAACATTTTAGGGTTTCGTGCCCTCTAGTTTTTTCAATATTTTTGCTATTAAAACGATTTAAATGATATCCCTTTTAAAATATGTACTCCAGCTGATAAGGAAGAGATTGGTATCATAATTTACATTTTTATTATAGGTTGACACTGTATTGCATAACAGCGTCCATTAACAGTATGAATTTCGTAAACCAAATTGCATGGCATTATATAAACGAGAATAACCTCATGATGGTCAGTTTTGTGAACTCGAAGCATTTACCTTACGTCGTAATTCGAAGTGGGCCGTTTTGTTCGTACCTATTTATTATGTTTATCACCGTCCTATACTTAACGTCTCTACTTAATTTAGTTATAATTTATTTATTACGACCACCCACGGGCCAGTAACTCCCAGTCTTTGAGACATTGTGATAATATTAGCTAGAGCATGCTCACTCGAACTCTTCAGACCTACGTAATTTCGTTGCAGCCGGGCTAGCATGACCGCCACGAGATATATCTCGCGCGAGAGAAGACAAACTAAGATGTTAAATATCTCGATATATTATATCTTGACATCGACAATTTTGATAGAAAAGATATCTCGATCGACAAATGTATCTATTTTTGATATTAAAGTCGAGTTTTAAGTGTAATTGACATGTTAGACCCGAAAGAAATAAAGCGATAGTCGATTAAAACACGAGAAAACGGTAGACAAAATTTTGTCGCGCTTGTCATGCTAGGCCGGCAGCTATCCCTTCGTAACATTTCACGTGCGATTTATTGTATTTAAAAGCTTTAAAACTTTGAGATTATGTATCCTTCATTATTGGGATTATTGTATAGTTCTCGTAGTACTTAGCGTAAATTAAACTTTATAATCAAAAGTTTGGTAAACTTTGACAATAAAATCTATCAAAAATGCTCTCTAACCGCTAAAGCTCTCTATATGTATGATATTCATTGAAGAAATAATCTATTCCGTGTTTTTTTTATACTGAATGAATAATTTATGTTAAGGTCGTTGTAATTAGGATTAACGTTAAAGCGAACTCAGTGGTATTAATTAGACACAGTTTAATGTCCGCTCCACTAACACTGCTGCTCGCAACAGTGATACAGTATTATTTTTATTCATTATCTTACTCTGTACATTTGTATTAGTTAGTAATCTAGTAATATTTTATAAGTTTTTACGAAATTGACACCTCGATTCTACGCAGGAACCTCAGTAGATATGTATGTATATCAAATTCCGTTCATTTCTAGTGATTTCTTCAAACGCAGCTAATTTTCGATCTTCCAATTGGTTATTTATTATTATTTAGGTTAATTTATTACGGATATTGGTATAATGTGTTTATGAAGTATATTATCTTAAGTTACTAACATACCGGTTGTGTCGTGTGCGCTTACGAGCTAACAAGCATGTGTTTGTGATTTTGTTTGTCTGTTGTAGGGAGCGGGGCGGTACAGGGTACCAGTTGGTCTTCGTGTTATTATAATTTATGCTGAAATACTGAGTTATTGCAGTGTCGTGACAATTAGCGCTGCCGCACATGTGGCCATCGGTGGTCTATTGCATACATTTTATATGATATTGGCGCACACTGAGCGCTCGAGTGGCCGCGATCTACAAGTCTTTCTCTACACACAGCCAAGTCCGCCCCGATTAGTGGCCGCGTTCAGCCACTGGTGGCCGAGTCTAGTGGCCGCCACCGATAATAATAATCATTTTAATAACTGCTATTTTAGATACTTTTTCAAACCCAAACTCCTGATATAGTTAAAACTGTGTTTCAGGAGCCTGTGCCTTCCCAATTTTGTCAGTAATTAGAGAAATACCTGATACAAAAATACAAAACGGAAACACTACTTACTACACAATCTAAAAATATTTTAATTAAAGTATCTATGGCCAAATGTGTGGCAGCACTTTATAAATACTAAACTACCGCGATTTTGTAAGTCAATGATTTTTGCGAAGTTTCCTTATTAAAATGTGAAAATTACTATTAAAACTATTTCAACGTTACCTTGTTATTTGTATGCCTTTATCGTATCTTTTATACTTTGTTGCGTCACTGCATTATATGAATCTCGCTGTATTTGGAATTACAATTCATCATCGTGGCAAATATTAAAGACTGAAACTGAACTCCACTTCGTCTTCTGTTCTAGTATTTTATTTAAATAGGGTAAAACACCCGATAGTCAGCCAGGCGCTGGTAATCGGTCGTATACGAGTGCGAAGAGCACAACAATATCTTTCGTGCTCTTCCCATTCATACGAAAGAGACAGAGGTCGACAACTGGGCGATATTTTTAAAAGGCTGACCACTGGGTGTTTTACCGTATAAATCGTAACAGAAATGTGATATATGTTGTAGAATGTATGTATTTCCTGAAAAGCAATAAATTTGTGATAATATGTAGACATGGGCATTGTCGTAATATCGTTAGAGAGTACTCTGCATAATATTAAATGTCAATTAAAATATTTACTGCGCGACGTGATTGAAGTTACAACTCTAAGGTATAAACATGGCAATAGTTTGATAACCGATTCTTTGATCTTTAAATGATACCTTAGAGTTGTGAGTTGAACCTGCGTGGTATTGGTCAATTCCAAGTCAATTTAAAAAATGTTAAGACCTTTCGTTATAGATTTCACCTATACTGTTAAACTGAAAATATCTTGTCTCAAATTACTTATTAATAGATATTATAGTTGTTTAAATACTCTACTTTTCGAATAAGCTTATGGACCATAAATTGTTGTTTGAATCTCATTTTATGTAAGTTTCAGCATAAATTATCGGTATGATATAAACTATACCAGGAGAAGATTTCGCCGGAATACTCATTGTGAAACATTAATTAATGTTGTATAGATGATAAATAATGTGACTTACGCAGGGATGGATACTTAAATTATTAAAATTTTAACTGATATATTGGCTATGTAGTGAGTAGAATATTTTTTTACAAATAAATTATAGCAGCTAAGTCAATTATGTTTTATTTCATTGACTTCAGTTTAGCCATAGTAAACATACCAGAAAATATTAGTATTGCAGTACTGCGATGTACTTGTTAATATAAAATGCTTAGTTTTTCCCGCCTTGAAAATCCAGATTAATGACAAACGGATGGAGCAGAGGATTAAAGAGAAAATATTTTCACAAAAAAGAGATTTCTGACACATATCCCTTTTTTGTGCAAATATTATGCTCATATTTGCTAAGTATGATTTATAGAAACATTCTCATTATGACAATGAGCTTTCAGGAAGTTAATTTGGCTGATAATGGAATTACCCTTAATCCAATTATGTTGGTTACTTTTAAGCAATAAATGTAGATCAAAATTGTCCTGTACATCATGGAAGTTTAGGGTTGCCAGTGCATTAAAATAAAACAAAATAGAATCGTAATCAATTTATTCAAGTGACAGTGACAATGGGTCGCTTGAGCGCGCGCCGCCTGCGCGTGCGCCGGTCGGCCGCGCGGCGCTCGTCGGTCGCGGCGCGGAACAGCTGCTCGCTCTCGGCCGCCTCCACGTCCCGCTGCAGCCACCGCAGCGCGTGGACGTTGTAGCCCACCATGTCCTGGACAATATATATATAAGATAACGGAATTTCATATTTGGTCAAACTTTACAGGAGGAAAAAACTACAAATAGGTCAAACATTCTGTGGACATACGTAGTTTTATTTTATGTAAATACCTAAAAAAACTAAAAACAATTATATAGTATAGTAGATACGAGTTCCAGTGAGATTCCACCGTATTCGTTACGGTATTTTACACAAGGTGGCATCAAAAAACAAAAATCGGAAATTTTGGAGTTACGAAGTTTGTTATAATTAGGCCAGCGGTATGCTCCATTCTTGGCATACCACTTTTGCTTCTTCCACTTTCATCAACACTGGACAATACACACTAATTATACATAAATAGTTTTAAATATTATTTTTTCAGAATAAAAATTGTTTTTTGTAAGTGTAATGTAGTTTTTTGTAAAAAAAAATTGCATTCCAATAATCCTAAGTTTTCATCATCTCATCTGCTAGTCAAAATGCTGGGAAAGCAACACCCTAAAAACACACCATCACTTGGGGCCCATGAGGTTTCCAAAGCATGCGTGCTCTAAGTTTGTATACATACCCTTAGCTCGGTGAGCCTCATGTTCGCTTTGGCCTGTATCTGAATGAGGTACTTGAGCAGGTGCTGGTTGGCCACGAGCGGCGCGTGGTGCACCCGCAGCAGGAACAGCGCCAGCCGACACAGCAGCTCCGAGTGGTCGCCGCGCTCCAGCAGCGCCGGCAGCATCTTGACTATCTCACACGCTGAGTTGAAGGGAAGCAGGAGGAGAGCTTCTTCCAAATCACTGGGAAGGGAAACATACTTTAAGCCAGTGGCGGCGTGATAGGTCTTTTGTGGGGTCAGTTTCATTTTGTGGGGCCCTCTGCCAGCGCAAAAAATTGTTTTTTTTTCATAAATTTTTCTGGCGAGTTTGCGGCTTTTAAGTAATTCATAAATTTTCGAGGCGAATTTCCCTGGGTCGCGAGGCCTAAGCGGTGGCCCACGTCGCCCACGCCTTACGCCGCCACTGCTTTAAGCATAGCTGTATTAACTTTTTTATCTATGTCTATACTATCTATATCTATACTAATATAATAAAGAGGAAAGATTTGTGTTTTTGAATTTTTGTATGTTATGAATAAACTCAAAAACTCGGTCCAGTAGTTTTAAAAATTCTTTCACAAATATAAAGTAACATTATCAGCGAGTAACATAGGCTATATATTTTTTTAGTACATCTACATTGCAACCGCGTGTAGCCGGGGCGCGTCGCTAGTGTTTTATAATTCGTTTTATTGGGAAGGGAAATTAAACAAATTTATGCAAATTAAAAAAAAAATAAGTATTTTTCATTTCAAAACAATATTGCCTTTTAATAATTTGTTTTTATTTTTGTAGTAGTATCACACATTTAATTATGGCAGACTGAAAGGAAATTTCATAAAGTTGAAACTACGGAGCGCATACGCGATGCGTGGCATAGGGAGGGGAGAGGGAGGCGCGGGTGGAGGGTGCCGGGACGTGTCGGATAAGTGAGATTCTACTGTACTATTAAAACTAAAAATCTTGAAGTTTAAAAATACAGTTAAAACCGTTTATGACGACATCGTTTAGAACAACATACCGGTTATGTCGACCAAAATCAAAGGTCCCGACTGTACTTTGTACCTCGAAAACATCACCGGTTGGTACGACTTTCGGTTTTTACGACTAAATATGAGTAGTCCCTTCGATGTCGTTATAATAGACTTTGACTGTATATATATATGAGTCGTATAGAATCAAAGGCGGTTATCCGACATTTTTGGTCCGGAAATCTACAAAAAAAACATAAGTTCTTGTTGTTTAGACTGTTATATTTCTTTATATATTTGTTTTTATCTTTAATTGTTAATATTAATACTTAATAGATACCTTAAGCATGCAATGAATGATACCTAATTCAAAAATAAATGAGAAAAACGTTTTCTTTTTTAAATTGCTAACAATCAGCCATAAGCCGCCTTTGATTCTATAGAATATATTTATTCACGAAATCACCATACACAATAACAATACATAATAACATTAAGGACAAATATATAATGATGATCCTGAAATGGATAACCGTAACTCAGTATTCGTTGGGGCAAAACCCCAACACTGATTTTCAGGGGCTCCAGTGAGGGTGATATACACTTTTATTTTTCTAATAATGAGTACCTAGAGCGGATTTTGCGCACAGTCTCCAGCAGGAAGTCCTCGGCGGAGGAGCAGTTGTAGGCGGCCATCAGTACGGGCGGCTGCACGGTCGCGCCGCGCGCCTCCGCCACCAGCGCCGCGTACTCCGCCCCCACGGACAGGCACTCCAGTATCGAGTCCGCCTATTATTAATTATAGAAGGGGAAGAAAAAAAAATTTAATACACACAAACACGCATACAACTAAAAAGGTCAGGTGTGTTGCAACGCTGATCTTCTGTGACTATCCGACGGCCTCGTTGGCGCGTTCGGTAGAACACCTGCCATGCGTATCGATGGGTCGTTGGTTGGAATCCCACCGGGACGTCATGTTTATAATTTTCTCTTCCCATTTATTATTACTTGGGGCATTAAACGGGTGGAAATGCTATTCCAACTGGATAATGCTGGTTGTTGATAGATGGAAAAACCTTAAACCACGGTTCGCTTTCAGTCTATGAATTTCTCGAAGTAAAAAATAGGTCGACAATACATCAATGACTGATGTTCTGTAGCTGAGGTAGCGCTTACTATCAAGTGAACCTCATAATCGACTCTCAATATCTAACACAAAATACTGTGTAGTAAAAATTGAAATATAATGTGATAATTTTTTGGTCCTTCGAGCCGAATCAATAGTAATTCATGGTTCTTTTACTCAACAATCTCATAATCAATTGGTATATCTAAGAGAATTTAATTTTAATTAAAAATACTAACCGCTTTCTCAGCACCTATTGTTTTTTTAGTTGGCATTGTCAAACCAGGGAGTCCAGGAACAGGGGCCTAAAAAAATAAGTAAGACATTAAGTTATACAAATTAATAATTATTATTAATGAATGATAATTAAAAAGGAAGACTGATTCATTAAATTTGTTACTTTATTAAAATCGTTCTTTCAGATCCTCCGTTGATGAAAATCTAAAGTGTACCAGCCTGTGAAAATCCTATTACTTTCGACTTGAAGAGTCTAAAAGTGTACGTTTTTGGTAAATCAAGCAACTATCGAAAAAGTATTCGTATCGTCGAATTTGTATGAAATCTCAAATGATTTCTCATACAACTGACAGTTTGACGATTCGAATACTTTCTCGACAGTCGTTAGTGCTAGGCCTTCAGATGCATACATGTTGTTCTCCCGTAGCCAGTCCCTCCTCCTCTTCGTCCTGATCTCCGAGCACAAGCGGTTCGTCAGTGCGCGAGTAAAGCCGTACGGCGCGGTCGGAGCCGCAGGACGCCACATGTAGCCCGCCCGCACCCACAGACACGCCCCAGCACTCGCCCGCGTGACCCTGGGATATTGTACATTTAATATTGTCTTTTATTAACGCGAGTATCACACATTTAAATAAAATACTGTATACCGGATTAAAACGCGATTTATTATTTAAATTATTTATCCCGACGTTTCGGATGCTTTTCAGCAACCGTGGTCGCGGGAGACTGAAAGATGACAGTTGTCTTATATTTGAAATGTCACAAAGTTGCCATATTTAATTCAATTAAATTAAAAATAATCTATTAATTTAGGTAACACAATGTACATCTATGAACGTCAATAAAAAATAATACATATTAAATTACTAATATTACTAATATTAAATGCTTCTAATTTTACATTTACTACCTAATATAAGACAACTGTCATCTTTCAGTCTCCCGCGACCACGGTTGCTGAAAAGCATCCGAAACGTCGGGATAAATAATTTAAATAATAAATCGCGTTTTAATCCGGTATACAGTATTTTATTTAAATATTGTACATTTTCATTTATTTAACACGTTCACTGCGTCACGAGCTTTAGATAACTTTCAGCTAGTGCAGTGGTCGGCAAACTTATTAGCCAAAGAGCCAAATATGAACATTACAACAATTTAAAAAAATTTGGGAGCCAAATCTGCTTGTTTAGTAAACTTTTATTTCATTAAATAAGTAGTACACTAACTAAAACTAAATTTCATACTTAAAAAATAAGTTTTTTTTAAATGAATATATTATTGCGCCTTCCGTGGATATTTGTCCCAGAGCCGCACTTAAGGAACCAAAGAACCACATGCGGCTCTGGAGCCGCACTTTGCCGACCACTGAACTAGTGCCCTACTGCCTAATAGTGCCTAATAGTGAACTATATAAGGTGCCTAAGACCTGAAGCAAGTTGATTTTTGAGTGCGTTATCGAGTCGAAAATATCTGTTCAGAATACATGTATTCAGAAGGAAATTTTTATGCAATTATTAGTATTTATGCAAATTTTCTGTAAGGCTTGACTCCTTTTTCAAGGTACACTCTTAATAAATTTGTTTTTTATTCAGTTGTAATATTTTATAATTTGTTTAATATGTAAGTTTTTGTGTGAACCTTGAAATAAATTTCTTTCATATTATTTCACTGCAAATCAATGACATATTAGACATTAGAAGTGGGAAAATAGCATAAATCTAGATTTTTTTAAAATTTAGAAGCCAACACTGGCAGGACAACGTCTTTCAGGTCCGCTTGATATAATACAAAAGTACTCACATTGAGCGTTATGATATTGTCATAGGTATCAGCGTCCCACTGCTTGACCTTGCCGTCCTTAGAGCCGGTGAAGAAGTAGTGTGTGTTGGGCACAAACTGCAAGGCCGTCACCGAGTCGTTGTGGGCGAATATGGACTTGTGGCAGTCGCCGAAGTCCATTCCCCACACCTTGACGTTGCGGTCGGCGGAGCCCGTCGCGATCAGGGCGGAGTCGTAACTGATGTCCAGAGAGAGCACGGGTAACTTATGGCCGTAGAGCGACAGGTAGAACTGGAATGTGACAATTTCTCTACACCAATTATATTTTTAATTGTTAATATTGTCTTTTATTAACACTGACTGCTAGTCCCAATATACTATTTTACAGCCGTGCGACTAAAAACACGTAAGCGTGTTTTTAGCACCCAAGTAAAGTTACTTTACAAATGCTCGCCAAATATACAAAATACGCATACCCGATTCGGCCGTAAAAACACATAGTTGTGTTTCAGCAATCAAGTGTTAACGCAAGTATCACACATTTAAATAAAATACTTTATGACTTTTTTTATAATTTTCTGTAAGCATGTTTTCCCCACGTCTGGTAACTTCGGCCATTGATCGGGTGGGAGGAATATCGAAATTCCCACCGGGTAACGAACCACCGTTCATAGATGGAAAAACCGTGAAGTGCACATTGCACGTTTCGGTTTCAGTCTGTGGATTTCCGAATGCTCGAAGTAAAAAGTAGGTCGACAGCGCATCATTAACTGATGTTCTGAACCTCATGCTCGTCTGTCGATATCTAACATAAAAAATAAATATTTTTAATTTTAATTATTTTTCTTAACATTTACTTTATCTTTATCTTTTTTATTTCACCTCTATTATTTATTAGTATTACGAAATTCTGTACTACTAATAAATAGTAATAACTTTCTTTTCAACATTGATAATAAACACTTACTACTAGAAAAATAGACAGCACTTACTTTAAATGTATCTAAGAAGAAAATCTTGACAGTGGAGTCGAGCAGTCCAACCGCAATGAATTTGTTGTTTGGACTTATTTTCACTGCTGTCACTGTTTCTTCCAGTTCTAGTGTCCGCGTGTGTAGGAGGGATAGTACCTGCAAACAAACAGACATTCAACTTTTGAGATGAAACTTTAGAGTCAAAACCTTAGAATTTAAAAAAATCTGTAATTTCTAATAACTTGATTTACGACTAGGAATCACCATCGACGCTAAATGGATTTACAAACACTTAATATTGTCTTTTATTAACGCGAGTATCACACATTTAAATAAAATACTGTATACCGGATTAAAACGCGATTTATTACTTATATGGTCTTACTTATAAACGTAGTATAAGCTTGATATAGTTAAAATATGTTTTGTCCCGCTCTATTGAATACAAAAAGACTACAGAACAAATGAATAAAAACATATTTTAACTATATCAAGCTTATACTACGTTTATAAGTAAGACCAATATTGTTTAAATTATTTATCCCGACGTTTCGGATGCTTTTCAGCAACCGTGGATCATTCGAAGCATCCGAAACGTCGGGATAAATAATTTAAACAATATAAATAATAAATCGCGTTTTAATCCGGTATACAGTATTTTATTTAAATTTACAAACACTTTACAAAAATACCCTCCCACACATGAACAGGCCCATACTAACTTTTGGCACAGAAAAGGTAGTTCTTCTTTTGACCTTTAGAGCGCGCGGCAATGTATCGGTGTGACACACACATCTGAGCAGTCCGTTGATCCCTCCCCTCACGCTCGCGTCTCGCTTGCTCTTACGAGCGAACGGCAATAACGCTCTCTCGTAGTCTTAGGCATCGGACCCGAAGCACCCCGAGCCAAACGTGTGAGAGCGAGTGAGAACGCACCATTACCCCAAGCACGTAAAATCGGCTGGGTGTGAGAGAGTGCGCGCTATAACTCCATATCAGAGTCCATCAAAGTGTGCGTTCACACGGATAGTAGCAGCGCCGCGGTGGCTGGGGTAAGAAACTCTTACCCCAGAAAAACCATGCCAAGCGCGCCTATAAGGCCTGTCTTCTTTGTAAATCTATGTTCTTTGCTATATTGTATAGATACTATGTATTATTATAGATGAAAAACTATTAGTAAAACTAATACCTTAGCTTTAGACTCGCCCATGGGGTCTTCGATAAGTTCAAATTGCCACAGCTTCACCGTCTTGTCTCCTCCTCCAGAATAACACCCACGCTAAATGTTAGAACAACAGAAATGTTAATATAGTAAAATTGTAGTAGTCGTCGTCCTTATTATTGGTTTTGTACAGTATATCAATTTTCCAAATCTCACGATCAACGTTTAGTCGAGACATAGTTTCTGTATAAAATTGCCGCTCAAAAATTGGCAAAGAATTACTTATATTTTTCATCGTATAACGTTTTTTTTGTATAGTATTAAGGTTACAAGCATAGTATCAAGATTGCATTTAGCAATGTAGATGTATTATACACAGAAAATAGCCTATGTTACTCGTTGATAAAGTAGCTTTCTACTGGTGAAAGAAATTTTAAAATCTGTCCAGTAGTTTTTGAGTCTATTTATACAAAAATACAAATCATTCTTCTTTATAATATTAGTATAGAATATATAGTATAGATATGACAAAAAGTGTGGAAATGGTTGGTGATCAGAGTTTGAGAACTTGAGGGATGTTTGACGCCCGGAAGGGTTGATAACATAAAAATTAGTGGATGTTTGAAGCCGTGTGCGTTTGTGCAGAGGGCACGTAAGACGGAAAACTAACGCTAGTGGTGTGTTAACAAGTTTGACAAAAAATTCGTCCCGCGGACTCCCCCAATGTTGAGCATGGGAAGGATGCAAACGGGAAGAGGAGGGAGGCCATTTTGCCTGACCGCCGGGTGCCTTGCCATTATGGTGGCTTGAGGGGTGAGGGGATTTAGGTATTCCTTAACTAAACAAATAATAAACACTAGAGCTCACCATATCGGGCGTGAGGCCGACGACAGCGCAGTCGGCGGAGTGCGCGGGCACCTGCTCGAGCACGGCCCCCGCCGCCACGTCCACTAGCAGCAGGTGCCCGTCCGCGCAGCCCACCAGCGCGTGCCGATCGCCGGGCGCGAAGCACGCGCACGTCGGCCGCCCGCACGGCACCGGCACCGTACGCAGGCACGCCTGGCTTGTTCTGTTTAAAGACGAGACGTATTTACGCTACCAGCCGGTCTAGCATGACCGCCACGAGATATGTCGTAGACGAGAGAAGACAAACTAACAAGGGGACCCCGCGTACTCGTTATCGCCGATTTGGGCCAAACTTATCCCACATGCAGGGCATGACTGTAAATGAAAGTAGCCAAAGGGAGATTTATATATGGCCAAGCGTTTAGGAGATATTCAAATTTTAAGCGGCTCTCGCAAGCGAAGTACCATTTATGTTAGGCTCGTTTCTAAGCAGCCGTTCGCGTTGGTGTAGTAGTTAGAGTGTTTGGATTATGATGTAATGGCCCCAGGTTCGATTCTCCGTGCGATAACTTTTTTTTTTACTTTGGCCAAATCGGCGATGACGAGTACGCGGGGTCCCCTTGTAAGTTGTAAGATATCTCGATATATTATATCTCGACATCGACAATTTTGATAGAAAAGATATCTCGATCGACTATTTTTGATATTAAAAGTCAAGTTTTAAGTGTAATTGTCATGTTAGACCCGGAAGAAATAAAGAGATAATCGATTAAAACACGAGAAAACGGTCGACAAAATTTTGTCATGCTAGGCCGGCAGGTTTTAAAACTTACATTACTTACTTACATTCGAGAGCGTTGTAGAGTAAAAGACGATGTAGTGACGAGAATTGAGAAAGGTATGTTGAGGTGGTTTGGGCATGTAGAAAGGATGGATGAAAGTAGGGAAACGAAAAAGATTTATGAAACTGGTGTGAGTGGTAGAGTCGGGAGTGGTCGACCTAGGCGAACGTACCTCGATCAGGTCGGGGACGTTCTGCAAAAGGGCCAGGTCAAAAGTACTCGTTACCGACGAGTGTGTATGAAAGCATTGATGAAAGTAGACGAAGCAAAAGTGGTATGTAAGGATCGAAGCATATGGAATTCCGTGATCTCTGCCTACCCCAATGGGAAAGAGGCGTGATGTATATGTATGTATGTATGTTTTAAAACCAGGGCTTCGCTTGGAAGTAGGGCGCCCTGGTGCGAGCGGGAAAAACTTGCAAGTATGAAAGTATTAGCTATTCGGTTCGCTATTGCGTGCAGAGTTAAAATTGAAAATACTTGCATAGGAAAACGATCCGTAATGTCTTAGAAATAAGGAGTACAATCGTATTTGCAAAAAAATACTATAAAGTATAAAATACTTGCATAGGAAAATGAACCGTACTTTTTTTTAAATAAGGAGATAGAGGAGGAGCTTATAACAAAAAGATTAGTAATAACCGAACATATTATTATTTATTTTACTATTACCTGTTCCACAATTTTATTGAATCAGCAGATGCAGAAATTATAGCGAGATTGTCAGAGCTGATCGCTACACATTTGGGGTCCTTTTGATGGCCGGGCATTGTGATCTGTTTAAGACATTTGACTGAAAAAATAAATGTTTATATATTATATCTTTTAGTCTATATCTAATATATAAAATTCTCGTGTCACAATGTTCGTTCCCATACTCCTCCGAAACGGCTCGACTGATTCTTATGAAACGGCTCGACTGAATCCCTAAGTGATAAGGATTTTTTTTTTGATATTTTTTTTTTATTATGTGGCATTAAAAAATCCATACAACCCTATATTTTTACTCTTCTATTACCAATCCCTGCTTTTTTATTGTCAAAAAATCTATACCCGTGCGAAGCCAGGGCGGGTCGCTAGTTTTTTATTTATAAAAATCTATTTTTTTTAAAACTTGCCTTCATTTGAGTCAGTAATATTCATACTATGCAGCTCAACACTATTACTAGCTAGTGTAACGCCCGCTCTCAATTCACCCGTCATGCCCAAAAGAAGCGTGGTGGATTTTACTTTAGATGATAATTTCATTGATGTCAACCTGCGTACTTCATCTGATAGGGTTAGAATTTCTGGTATATCTGTCACTTCGTTTGTGTTTTCTGAGTTTTCAGCTTGTTTACTACAAAATACATTTTATATAACAAATATTTTTATGTACAATATTCATGAATTGATGGATGTATTCATTTATTCAATATTTTAAATAAATCGCCGGTTCCGGAGAACAAAATGATATGAAAATAATGCAGTTACCATTTTGTTCTCCGGAACTGGCGAAATGTATTTGATTGGGAACTGAAAAATACTTACTGATATCTTTTTCAAATATATTTTTATAAATATGTAAATTCTCTCTTTTAAAATATTATAAATCTCAGTACAAAGTACAAGTATTCTTTGTATGTTAGTTAAAAATTTAATTTAACATACAACTTATAATTTCCTACTGACTGGATTTTAGCACTATTGAATAGTAATGTTTTGAAAAAAAAATGTATATTTAAATAAATAAATTATAATATACTTACGCAAGCTTTTTGCGTTGTTTTTTAATTCTTTTTGTCATTCTCAATTTGGCTTCGTCATCTGAACAAAAGGCAAATAATTCTAACAATGAGTCTGTTCCATAGCAAGCTAGTACTGTTTGTCCAAGATCAGTCGCCAGCCCCACGACACGACCCTTGCCTCCTCGCACAAGAGTGCCTACTTGATGACATTGTAACACCTTAAATAATAAAAAAATATAAACAATCAATTATTATAATTCACATATTGTTTTGTTAATAGTACGTAACATGTTTTTTAATAATTAATGAATAAAAAGTAGGTGGTACTAAGTATCCTATAAAAAAGGTATGTCATAATATTACAATCAATATTTTTTTATGTTGGATTTCGACAGACAAGCTTTAGGTTTACTTGATGGTAGGTGATACCTCAGCCACAGAACATCAGTCAGTGATGCGCTGTCGAGCTCCTTTTTAATTCGAATATTCGGAAATCCATAGACTGAAACCGAAACACGCAATATGCACTTCACGGTTTTTCCATCTATGAACGGTGGTTCGTTACCCTGTCGGAATTTCGATATTCCTCCTACCCGATCAATGCCCGAAGTTACCAGACGTAGGGAAGACATGCTTCCAGAAAATTATAATCATGTCATTCTGGTGGGATTCAAACCCACAACCCATTGATGCGCATGGCAGGTGTTCTACCGAACGCGCCAACAAGCCCGTCATAATATAATATTACCCCACTAACACATACTCACAGAATTATCGTCTATAGAATCACCATCCTCAAGTTTAATGATCTCAAGTTGTTGTGTAATTTTGTCTTCCTCTTTCACTTTATCAGTCCAAACCAGCTTCCAAACCCTCAACTCTTGGTCCATACTACCCGTCACTAGGTACCTCTCCTCTTTCAAGAGCGCTGCTGACCATACCTGGGTTATATAAAATATAGTCATTTCAACTGTCTCAAGATACAAAAAACAGGTTAAAAGTGCACAATATTTTAAGTATATACTGGACAGTATTTTCATGTCATTATTGTTTATTACTAAATAATTCAATCAATTAATTTAAATAGAAAAAAGTTTCATATGACCATATATATTTTAATGTTTATTCTTACTTCCATTTGATGTCCACCCAGTGTTTTAAAGCAGTGCTTAGTCTCAATATCCCAGAACTTAATAAAAGTGTCTTTTGAGGAGCTAACAATACAATTCTTGCCATTAATAAATAGTGCACTGGTGATAATTCCTTTGTGTCCACTAAACCTGGCAATACCTGTCTCAGATACAACATCCCATAGAATTACTTCTGTGTCCTAGAATCAGAAAGATAAATTCAATATATAAAACAATATAACAGAGTACCTAACATAACAATGCAATAAATGTTTTTAAATGCATTCTTTATAAAGAAAAATTTAATTTACCTTTCACTTACATTAAATCTTTCATCTTATTTTTAAACTTAAAGATGTTTGTTTATTTTATGCATATATAAGTCACAGAAATTTAAATTGCCTTACCTTTGAACCAGAGACAATTCTGTGGCCTTGCTCATCATATTGCAGACACGTAATGGCTGATTTGTGTCCAGAAAAGACACATACTACTTCGTTGCTATTCAAATCATATACATTAATATTACCATCCACATAGCCAACAGCCATGTGATTTCCTGTAGGGCTTGCAGCTATTTGTGAAACTACTACCTTCTCTCCAGTTATTACTTGAGCCTGTAAGTATGAAATAATTTAAGATTTGACAACATACAAAATTTTAGCTAAATATCATCTCGCATATTATTATAAATACATTGTTTTCAAATCAAAGGAATTTTAAATACTTCCCTCTATCTATTATATTAGAAAAGGGAACTTATGCTATCAATTTAATAATAATGTATTCATTATGTGAAATACTCATATACATTTGTAAAATAAGATTAATTACCTTTTCACCTAAACGCATATCCCAAATAATAACATGCTCACATGCTCCCACTGCTATGTACCTTCCAGATATTCCATTTAAAGTAACATGAGTGCTGTTACAATCTGGACTTGCCACTACATTAAAAGTTCCACTTGGAGCATATCGAAGGTATTGTTTTGTTAAGCCCATACTTTATTATAATATTAAGAAAATAACCAAAAACTCAATTCAAAACACAATCTCTCTTTACACAATCCACATTGTTTTGACGTTTCTAAATATGTCAATTGTCAATTGGTGATGAATCTTTTTTTTTTTATTATTTTATGGCCTGGTAACGAGACCTTTAAGCCAAAAATATGTACAGATAGCGGCACGAGTCGTGAGCACAATTTTCATTGGTAGATATGACGTTAATCACGCTGACGTGGAGCGTGATTGGTTCGGCAGTCGATGCTCGTCGTCTATTGGGTCCGCGCGTATCATTCGACTATCGTACACTTGAGTGCAACTTTACTGACAAATTTTTAATTAGTGTATTTTTGTTCTTTTTGTTACCGATTTGATTAAACCTTAAAAATAAAATATGCAGAGCAGATAGAATTCGATGTTAAATAGATAATCCCGACCAATGATCTTCTCAGTGTTTTCTTCCATGAAATAAACACGTATTACGAAAAACATGATGTACCTTTATTAACAAACTGCAGAGGCGACTAATGCAATTTAATCAATTAATTAATGTAATTTTCAATTACCGATTGAAATAATAAAGGTGCCAAATAATTTTGACCGACAGTGTACTCAATCCCCACCACGGTTCATCTGTGCTCACGACTCGTGCCGCTATCTGTATCTTATACCTTTAAACGAGCAATTCTTGTATATATATATATATATATATAATTGGAATCTCGGAATCGGCTCCAACGATTTTCATGAAATTTAGTATACGGGGGGTTTCGGGGGCGAAAAATCGATCTAGCTAGGAATCATTTCTAAAAAATGTCATTTTATTAGTGTTTTATCAACTTAAAGGAAAAATTACTTTTCCTGACATCTATCGGCGAATAACAATACTATGTCATTTTATTCGTGTTTTATCAACTTAAACGAAACATGACTCTTCCTGACATCTATCGGCGAATAGTAATACTATTTTTTTAAAACTAGGAATCATTTCTAGAAAATGTAATTTTATTTGTGTTTTATCAACTTAAACATAAACTTACTTTTTTTTATTGGAAGAATAATAATAAAAAGGTGGCGTTTGAGTAGTCCCAATTTAAACTGACAATGACTCTTCCTGACATCTATCGGCGAATAATAATACTATTTTTTTTTTAAATTACTTTAACGACACAACAACACTAAAGCTATTCCAGCAGATGGCGTTGTTAAGCAACACGAAGTCAATGAGTGCTTTGAGGTTAGACTTGATTTTATTAGTAGGTATGTAATTCGTACTTAAATTTACCAAAAAACACAATATATAAAAATAAAAAAAAATACCGAGCAAAACTCGGCCATCCAGGTACTTTTATATTATTATGTTACAGATAAAAGTATAGAAATCGAAATAGAAAGTATCGTGATAACATCTAATACAAGTATAGGATATACCTATTATATTATATAATCTTAATTATAATAATATTAAATTCAAAAATCGGCGGTAGGCATGAACCTAAAAAAAGAGCGGACAGAACTTCGCTAAAAAATATTTGAACTTTTGAAGCACCACAATAGCGGCGGCCGACTATGTGTGTGTGTAAATTATTGCCAGATGAAGAAAAATTACCCAATTTTAAGGTTAAGACATTCGTCACCGTTCTCGGAACTAGGATTTTATTATTAATAACGAAAAGGCAACGTATTACATCAATATTGTAAAATGGGAATTGCAATTTTTTTTTTCAAGATGTTGAACACCTACCTACCAGTGGCGGTACTACCATACAAGCCCAAAAGCCCGTTTTGCCGACTTTAATATAATACGTGTTTATATATTTATATAACTTATATAATTACGTAATCATATAAGTTTTATATGACTAATGACGTTATTATATTTCTTTTTAATGCATTAATAAGGTAAAACAGGCGTTTGGGCTTGTATGGTGGTCACGCCACTGCTACCTACTAGGAATACTTACGCATGGTTTTCAAGATATTGACACTGTTTGAAAATCATAAGAATAGTGCACCAGAGGGTGATTTTTAATGATAAAAATCATAAAACAATATCAATAACAGTGCGATTTTTACTGTGATAATGTTTTAATATTATGATAAGACGTGAGCAAATCTTTACAAGGTTAGACAAGGTTTATTGGACAACCTGCAGATAATCACCCAAATCCTTAGTGATCACTCTCAAGTAGGCTATAATAATAATAATATTTATTTATTCAGGTATAAACCCATAGTCATACTTCTTCTTAATTCTTCTTTCTTCATAATTCTAATGCATTGAAATTTGTTGCATGACCATTACATGTCATTGCAACAACATCAATATCAGCTTCGAAACATTTCATGAGACATAATTTTATCAAATTACCTTTCTTCTTCTTATTCCGAGCTCTCTGTTCACCTCTTATAGAATTACTTAAGAAATATCCCAATGGAAGTTTGAAGCAGTGGTACCAATACCAACGAGTAAAAAAACTAATGCTGGTGATGCTAAAGGTGCACCTTCTTCAACGCCTGAACCCATATCTTCTAGGCCTATGTATTTCTTTCCATCCCAAATTTTCTGAGCTCTAATAGCAACTTCGTCAAAAATTAAAGTACACAAAGGCCGGTGATGACTTACTTGCGCTTTTGGTTTCAATGCCCCAAAGATTCTTCAGTGAATCCTGGTTCTCCATTAAAACGCCCGTACCATTTTGACAGCGTCTTACGGTGAGGAAGGCAGGTATTAAAAGTTTGCCTAACGTAATCGTAAGCTTTTGGAGAATAATAGTTGAGGGTTAGGCAAAACTTTTTCATAGACCGTGAGTATTTAACTTTCTCACAAAGTTTTTTTCTATTGTAGTTATTAAAAAGGTCAGCAGCGACAATGTTTTCATTTAATCTATTAAATAGATCAGAATCAACATAATTCTCTTGTTTTAGGGTTTTTAAAATATCGTTTAATGATTTGTTCCTATCCTGGAGACGCCTTACTTTTTGTTTCAAAGTTTTTATTTTCTTTTTTTGGTTTTGCATCAAGATATGCATTTTCATCAGCTGTTTCTTAAGATGTCGTTTTCTGGGAGTGTACAGTATTGATACTGCCTGTTCCAATTCAACTGCAGGTGCCGGTGTTACAGTTTTAGATAACTCCTATAAAAAATTTAATTATATTATTAACCTTACAGAACACATACTCAATATTTGTAATGATTTTGAATAATAAACTCAATCAAGCCTAACCTTTTATTAGATACTTACATGTGGCAGGGACGAATTTGGGCTTAATAAACAAGACTGTTCCAATATCAGTCCTTGCTCAGAAAATCCTCTAACCACAGATGAGCTCTAAGAAAAAAAGAAATACATATTAATACACTTTCATCAAAATATTAATTATTGCAATGTTTTTTATTACATACCACTAGGGAAGCACTAGAGATATTTACTTCAGTAGATTGATTTTCTCGAATAGGTAGCTCAGATAACGTTTTATCTTGAGGAAAAGCCTGTTCCAATTTCTTATGCTGACCGGAACATGAGGCTAGTGATTCAATCACAATAGAGTTCTAAAAGAAAAGAAATAGATGTCGATAAAAAAATAAGCATCAGAATCGGTTAACGATTTTCGGAAAAAACCCGTTACAACAAAAAAAAACTTTCAATCTACTTCAGAAACTTCTGTTTTTAAAATCGGTTAAAAAACATTCTATAGTATGGAGATCTATCATTAATAAGACTATTTCAGTACGTACTCTTTGCGAAGGACTGGAAGTATTTACTTCAGCGGGGTGATCCTCTTGAATGCTTGAAGTCTGGAATAAAAACTAAAAAAATAATTACGTTTTAACATGTGTTACTTACCATTGTAAGAGTTAAGTAGATATTTATTGCTTCTTACCTTTTTTGGTACGGCATAAACAACAACGCGATGAAGTCCACCTTTAGTTGTGTATAAATCATTCTCCTCGAAATGTAAACTGCAGATCACACTATATTTAGATGGGTTCCAATTGTTTTCATTTCTACACTCTCTTATTATTTGTACCCAATCATTCTTCCACAGATCGTTTGCAGAGGGAAATCTATTAAATTAATAAATAGTTTAATAAACCAAAAGAATTACAGGACGCAAGTATGCATGTATATAATTACAAATAAATATTAATTTTTTATTATATAATATATAAGTACCTATGTGATTTAAGTAACAAAAAATGTTTATCTCCCACAATTAAGGTAATTTCCAAATTTAATTACTGACAACACTGTATGGTTGAGTTTTGTTAAACTATATTGAAATAAAAATGAGAATTATGGTGAATAAATTACTTGCTTACTTATGAAAAGTGATTCCCTGGGTTTTTTTCATGGAACCACTATGGTTTCGACAACTTTTCACTACACAGGATGGCATCTTTTAATTTTCATTTATTATCATCACGCGCACACGGTTAGGAACGTAATGGCGAGCTGTCGGCTTCCTATGGTGTGAATGTGTGCGTGCGGACGTGTTTGTATTAGCGACCTGACTTCCTAGGGGTGCTTCAGTTTTTATAATGAGAGGTGGTGTCCGCTCTTTTTTTTAGGTCCATGGTGGTAGGTATTACTATCTGTGATTCAGTGATAGAAAAGGTAGTTGGCATAGAGTGCATCGCTAATTAGACTGTGCAGAATACATATCTTTGAATTGATTAGTATATTTTGGTATATATATGTCTATGTTGCCAGAATGTTACTTTTGTAACATTTTAGGTGATTTTTAACTCCTTTATTTCTAGGTTACACGACTGGAAAGGTTACTTTTAGGTGATTAGGCGGAAGTTGTAGAATTAATTTTTAGTAGGACTGCTACTAATTATCACTGAGATGTTAATTCAAAGACTGAATATTTGTAACTGATTTTTATTTGTGATTTCGAGACTATATATACAATTTCAACCTAATTCTAAAATATTTTAAAAATCTAAATTGACAAAGAATATTCCGAACCTAATTTGAAAATTCGAATATTTGATTTAATTAAACAGCCAGCGAGCGCTTGTTGCGCGCTGACGTATGGCTGTCGCAGAGCTGTCGTATAGCTGTCGCTACATCACTCCCCCCTAAGCGAAGCGTACATTCTTCTTCACCGTACGGCCCGATCTTGTTGTATAGCCGTCGCATGTCGATCTCTGCGGAGCTGACGGGAATGGCGTGTCCTTTGTCAGTGAAGTTGAAGCTGTTGGTTCTTTTGAAGTTTTCTCGTTCGCTGTATTTGTTGACTCTTCGAAGAACACGTAGGCTGGCTTAAGTCTGTCGATTGATATAACAGCAGTGCGTAGCGGTAGTTGTATCGTAAATTGTTTACCACTTGAATTTCTTGCTAAGACTCTGTATGGACCATCGTAGGGAGGAACTAGTGGAGCGCGAACTGTGTCGTTACGCACAAACACATGAGAACAAGATGAGAGATCGCTGTGTATGAACGTGCTTGTTTTTGAATAATGTCTTCGCGCGCTTGATGATAGTGATGCTATGGATTCAGTGAGCCTTGATATTCGGCGTCTTCATTGTTCGGCTTTATCGGCACGAAATAAATCTGACGGAATGCGTAGCGTTGTTCCATTGCATGTTCTTGTCGATCAATTTGCGTTTTTATTGAAGGCCATAGTAATTTTGTTGTCATATTTTTCTTCTTATTCCATGTAGACTTAATTCGTGTTGTGCTTTGAATGCAACAAGACGATAAGCAGCTGGAAGGTAAGATTGAATATGCGTAGATGATGCTTTTCACGTGGTTGAGTACGAAATGCCAGGAAGCACGATGTCCGTGATCCTGAGGCTAGGGTTTCTCCTTGCATTTTAGTGATACGATGTCAGTTTGTTGATATTGATTATTGATTGAAGTCTATTGTGAGACTGTTTGATGTAAGGTTGTGATGAATCATGTTTCCGATATTGCGAGTTGTTTTTCTTTGGGCATAGTGACGTCTTGATATGCCTTCTTAATAGTGGTCACAAATGTGGTTATTTTTCCATTTCGGTGTCACCAATTTAGTAGGACTAGTTATCAATGAGATGTTAATTCAAAGACTGAATATTTGTAACTGATTTTTATTTGTGATTTCGAGACTATATATACAATTTCAACCTAATTCTAAAATATTTTAAAAATCTAAATTGACAAAGAATATTCCGAACCTAATTTGAAAATTCGAATATTTGATTTAATTAAACAGCCAGCGAGCGCTTGTTGCGCGCTGACGTATGGCTGTCGCAGAGCTGTCGTATAGCTGTCGCTACAAATTTTTAATTTCTTACATAAAACCACCTTGAAACGAAACGCAATGTTGACTCACGAAAATCTTCATTCGTAGGCAGTAAGAGCAACTCTCAGACGAATAATCCTCTGAAGTTGCTCTGAGGTTCAACTTCAAAAATACAAGTGTTTCTCTCTCGCACTGAAATTGTAGCCAAAATTTTCGATCGGTGATTCGGTAGTTCCCTATATTATAAGGTATACTCTATGTTCGGTAGGCTAGGTACATTTCTAAAATTTTTATTTCACTTGCAAATTACAGTAATATGTAAAAAAAAAAATGGAAAACATTACTAAACTATCCATATAACTGTAAGTAACAAACAACAAAATTTTTTTTTATCAATTTCAGGTAACTTTTGACAAGACACAGCTGGCAACACTGATTATTATATTATGTACATTATAATTGCTTTCATATTATAATGTATTTGCTATTTAGTACAAATTTCGATGATGCGGTTGTGAATTTGTAATTGTTTTAAGTGTTTTCTTTGTAATAGCTCTAGATTTGAAATTTAATCGGAAAAATAATTTAAAAAACATCAATTTGAATCGCCATAGGTGGCCTTACTTCACATATTAGCATCCTTCTGCAGTCGTTCATTGGATAGAACAAGTCATCAGGTTATTATGTTACTCAACAAAACCAGGTTTATTGTTTTTCTTGTTCTTCCGTCGTGGCACACCTAATTTCTAAAGTAATCATGTATTATAACCTCATAAATATTACCATAGTGTAAGCATTGTATTGAAACTTGCAGATTGGCATACACGAATCGTTCTCAAAAGTGCAATATGGATACTCACTCTACATCTGATATCGTAATTCTTAGTGGAAACTCGCACCCGGAGCTGGCTGATCAGATCGCTAAGTAATTCTTGTTTATATTTTTTCTTTTATAAAATCGTTAATGAAATAGTCCCTCGATAACCATACATCAAACATTGCAGTCGACTTGGAGTGCGTAAAGGAGGATGCTCTGTTTACCACAAGACAAACAGAGAGACTATAGTAGAAATTGCAGATTCTATTCGTGGAAAGAACATTTATATTGTTCAGACTGGAACAAAGTGAGTTGTATAATTATATTTCAAGAGTATTTTTATAGCTTGTGAGAGAGTTACTCTTAATAATAACTCATTACTTATCTTCATTGATAGGTATTGGAGATGTAGTCATAAAATAAATACAGTAAAAGATGTCTGGCAAGACACGCTGATCTTCTGTATGATTTTATTATCATATACATCTCTTATTAATTTATATTATATAAGTTTGGTGGCTCACTGCTTCTATTTAAAATTAATATGTTCATTCTTGTGCTCTGAGGATTGTTTACATACTTGAAAATTTAACTAGAAACCTTTTATCTGTTGATACTTGATATGCTGTATCATGTATGTAAACATTTTTATGCAGTACAAACTGTTTGCCAAACCTAAAGTTATTAATGCTGATAAGAATCACAATTGCATGAAGTCATAAGAATGCCCTTTTGTAAGGTTATATTATATTATTCACTAAATAATGTTAACTTTCTCATCTAATGGTTCTTGCTGTTACTTGAATGATATCATATTAAGGCATGTATAGTAACTCATAACCTGTATAACAGGGATCCATTTAATTCACTTTCAGGGATGTCAATAACAACATAATGGAACTATTGATAATGGCTTACGCATGTAAGACTTCATCGGCTCGCTCCATTGTAGGGGTCATTCCATACCTTCCATACAGCAAGCAATGCAAAATGAGGAAACGTGGTTGTATCGTCACAAAATTGCTTGCAAAAATGATGTGTAAATCGGGTCTCACACACATTATTACCATGGATCTACATCAAAAAGAAATTCAGGGTTTCTTTGATTGCCCTGTCGATAACTTGCGAGCATCTCCATTCTTATTACAGTACATTCAAGAAAGTGTAAGTTATATCAAAGTATGTTTTAATCGTATTCTAAGAATAGAACATATAAATATTTATTCTCTAATAGTGAGCTTATTCTTGGATAAGTATTTGGTAAACCACAAATTTTGTTAACCCTGGAATAATTAGCAATTTATTCTCAGATTACTATTTATTATAGTTTGGGTCTTATATATATATATATTCGGGTCTTAGTGAGAAATAATAGATTTAATTTGTTTTGAAAGATTTTTTAAGACTAAGGCCCATATTCCAAGACGTGTCTCAGTTTTGAATCTACTTTTGAGACTGGTCTAACCATTTTCTCCATAGAATTTTGACATATTGACAGTTCTCAAGAATAGATTACGACTTGAGTAACGTCTTGGAATACGGGCCTTAGTATATGGCAAATCAAATTCTAATGTTTAATTAATTATTTTATGCTAAATTTATTTTTATTGAAATTATAATAATAAATGCCAAAAAGGTTTTGTGGTCTGTAATAATTGTAAGATTGGTAAATGTTTATTTGGAACTAATATATCTTAAAAACAAAATTGACAACAAACTTGCATTAAAACTAAATGCTTAAATAATTTATAGATTCCAGATTATCGAAACTCTGTAATAGTGGCGCGAAACCCGGGCTCCGCTAAGAAAGCAACATCCTACTCTGAAAGATTGAGACTTGCTATTGCCGTGATACATGGAGAGCAGAAAGAGGCAGATAGTGATGAAGTTGATGGAAGATATTCACCACCATGCTTACCGAGGTACTGTTCTAATATACTATAATCTTGTGATACTATCTTAAGTTTTATTATAATATCATAACAGAAGTTAAGGACTCATACTAATGTCACTTCAAGGTTCAGGAATCAAATAATAGGTGTTTGTTGTGGTTTTGCACACTGTAAAACCATAACTTATTTTTAAGATTATAGTTCGGTAAATATATGTATGTAAAACATAATATATGTATGTTAACTTCAAATTTAACTTGTAATACCTGTTTACCTGGTAGACAGGAAATTATTAACATCTAGCACAGGTTTGGCATAAACAGATGTTCTGCCTTTAGTATAGACGCACAATCATTATAATCAGCGAAATTAAATGTTTAAAGTTATTTTATTCCTTTTAGTATAAGCTTTTTGTTAAGCATGCCTGAAAATGTTCCAAAAAGTAATAATAAACAATTCCTTCAGGTCTCGTACAATGGATGTTCCAGTAGGAGTACCAGTCCACCCAGCCAAAGAAAAGCCACCAATCAATGTTGTAGGAGATGTTGGTGGTAGGATTGCCATCATGGTGGTAAGTGCTCTTTTTTTCTAACATAGAGCCTTCATTGTGATATAAGACATTACATAAGTTTCAACTTTTGTTTGACCTAAGTTTTATATTTCTGAATTGTTGATATATTGACATTTATAATTACTTATTTGTAATTCAAAAGATGGCCATATATTAAAAATTTAAAACTATAACAATCAATCATTTCTGTTATGTGTATACCTTACTAAGAATTAACTAACTGTTCTTTTCAAATGTAAATACTTGCTTTTTTTTTAATATCACCTTTAGTTTAGTGGGAACAATAGTTTTACCTTAAAAACAGAAGTAAAATATATAACATAATAACTTAAGCAGTTATCTCATCATTAAGTGAATTCCCGAGTCCCTTAGTGGGGCATGGGGCAGACCCATTTCTGTGTCTGTTTCACTGATCACAGCAAATAGGAGATCAGCCTTATATGCCCTGCATGACCGAAACATTTTTTTATCTTGATTCCCCGGTATTCGAACCTAGGTCCTCCTCCGGTGCTAAACGCATTGCGCATACCACTAAACCACGTCGATAATCGGCGGTCGCATCATAATATATTATAATAATAAATTTCTTAATTTTTCAAGGACGACATGATAGACGATGTCCAATCGTTCGTTGCGGCAGCTGAGGCTCTAAAGGAATGTGGCGCGTACAAAATTTACGTGTTAGCGACACACGGCTTGCTTTCTTCAGATGCACCTCGCCTCATTGAAGACTCACCCATCGATGAAGTTGTTGTCACCAACACTGTACCACATGAACTGCAAAAAATGCAATGTAAGAAAATTAAAACTATCGACATATCTGTTCTTCTCAGCGAAGCCATCAGACGCATTCACAACAAGGAATCTATGTCATATCTCTTCAAAAATGTCACTCTCGAAGATTAGAATGTTACCATTAAAGATATCAATGTGTAAATTAATGTATTTGTAACATAGAAATCACATTATTATATAAAAAAATATTTTTATAGTATTGTGTTGAAGAGAGTATTACAAAATGTTGTACATTAAAATATCTTTGTTTAAACATTTGCCGTCTCAAAAGTTTTTGGTACGATAGAATTGGAACAAATTAGACTACATTCTGGAGGCAGTGTATAATTAATTATATTTAGTTTTTATGAGTTGTATGTTAGTTTGTGTTGTAAGTTAAAGTATGGATATCCAATTGTGTCTAGTGATTATTTTGTTTTAAATAAAAATGTTTTTTTTTCCTTAGTGACGAAATATATTTTGGTGACTACATTGTGATTCAATAAATAATTATAATATCTAAAAACTGTTAAAAGTAATAACTTGTCCAAAGCTTTTATTATTGAATATATTTGTTATGAAAATTTAGTGTAAATCTATCATATAAAAATATAGTTATAATAGTAGCCACAAAATATATAAGTATAAATTGTTTTGTTATTAATCTATTCTTTATCAATAAATGATTTTGTGGCAAATTAAGACTTTCATAAATCCTTTAGTTCGTACTAATGTTACAATTCTAACATAAACTATTATGTTAAAGTAAATGCGGATATGGTTTACATTTTATATGACATCGGCGCACGGCGTTTTAATATATCGTCGTTGCGCCTGCCAAATTCCATATTATGTGTTTTTTTTTATTTTTGGTTTTCGCACAAAAAAGTACTACAGTCGCTCTATATATAATAGAGAGCCGCGTCTAGTGATCATCACCGGTGATTTAACGTGCGGAGCGCTATACAAATAATTCGCATAATTTTATTTTATAAAATATGAACTCTGTTCGTTTTTAATAAAATTATAAAAAAGCATTATAGTGTATCAATCTTAGTGGTAAGCGCAATGCATAGGTCCTGTGTGTGAATCCCGAGGAAACAAAATTTTAAAAAATGTTTCGGTTGGGCATATATCCATAGCTTTTGTTATAGAAAATGCTTTATCAAATTTTGTGGGCGGAATACTAAATCTACTACATATTATGTATAAATAATAAAAGGACACAGGACGTGGGTGCAGGGACTTATCGCAACCAACCATTTATAATATACTCTGTGGCCAAATTCGATCTATGGAAGTTAGTGCATTACTAATTATTAACTTCCATTTTATTATGATATATAAATGAAACTATTGTATAGCTTCTTCAAGTTTAATGCTTTCTCTTGTAATAATTATTGCTATATTTTTCAAGTGATGTTCGTTGTCAATTCTTTTTCGTCTGATCAACGACTTGATCGAAAGAGGTTGATACTGGCGAAGTATTTATTCGCCACATCACCCCCCTACGGAGAAAATAAATCTAAACTTAACATAGAAAGAAACAACTGTACAATACTACTTATTCTAAATTAAAAATATTAATAATAATAAACTTATAAATCTAAAACATCTCTAAACCTAACCCGTCTACCAGATCTAGTGGTGACAATAGGCGGTGCGGTATTAGAAACGTCTGACGAAGGAATGGGTGAACATACTGGAAATTGAACTGAGGTAGAAGGAGAAAAAGATACGTCTGAATCTAGATGTGCAGGCTTAACACGATCTATGCTGACTGTAGACTCTCTTCCATTCAAATCCAAGGTAAGTGTTTTATCTCTTCGTCTTAAAATGCGAAATGGGCCAGTATATGGAGGTTGTAAAGGACGACGTACAGTATCATCACGCAACATAACATGAGTCGCCGTTGCCAAATCCTTAAAAACAAAAGAAGACTGTCGAGCATGACTTGAGGCAGGCACTGGACGTAAGGATTCCATGTGTCTCTTTAGCTGAACAACGAAGTCTGCGACGTCGGTGGAACTCCTCGGTTCTTCTGGTGGCATTATAAGTTCTCCGGGTAAACGAAGAGGTTCGCCATAAACCAACTCAGCGGACGAAGTATTCAAGTCCTCCTTGAGTACAGTTCGCATACCAAGAAGTACGAGAGGAAGGGCTTTGCTCCACGATTCTGCGTGGCACATCAAAGAAGAGTTAATTTGGCGATGCATGCGTTCTACCATGCCATTTGCACACGGATGGTAACTTGTTGTTCGTACTCTCTTTGCTGCGCATACGTTCATGAGACGCTGAAACAAATCTGATTCAAATTGACGTCCTTGATCGGTCGTCACTGTACTAGGTACTCCATAACGAGATACCCAACCAGTAACAAGTGTATCCGCCACTTCTTCAGCAGTAATTGAAGACATGGGCCAGGCTTCTGGCCAACGAGTAAATCTGTCCACTGCGGTTAAACAATATCTAAATCCGTTAGAATATGGAAGTGGTCCAATGATATCTATGTGAATGTGGCGAAATCTACATGATGGTGTTTGAAATGAAATGAGAGGTGAATTGATATGTCTGATCACCTTACTGCGCTGACATTCTAAGCATGACCGAGCCCAGGATCGACAGTCCTTATTAATATTCGGCCATACATAGCGCTCTGCTACCAGACGGATGGTAGCTTTCACACCGGGGTGACTAAGATTGTGTAATCGGTCAAAAGCTGCACGACGATAAGGTAAGGTTAGAAATGGTCGTGGTCGCCCCGTTGAGGTGTCACAAACAACAAAAGTTGTAGTTCCGGGAATCATTATCTTCTCCAACTTCATGGATGAAGACAAATGACAATCGTTAAGTTCCGAATCATTCTCCTGAGATTCGGCAAGTGCTTGAAAGTCTGCCTCCAATGAAATGGACTCAACCCGCGACATAGTATCAGCAACTACGTTGTCATCACCTTTAATGTAACGAATATCAGTTGTAAATTGACTAATAAAGGTAAGCTGATTCAGCTGGGTTGGCGGCAGTTTCTCACGACGCTGTACAAAGGCATAAATGAGAGGCTTATGATCTGTGAAAATGGTCACATGTTGCGCTTCTAATATGTGTCGAAAGTGTTGCACGCTCTCGTACACTGCTAGAAGCTCTCTATAATAAGTAGGCCACTCTGCCTGTTTTGCTGTCAGCTTTTTGCTGAAAAATGCGATTGGTTGCCAATCGTTACTAATTTTCTGTTGTAAGCAGGCACCTAAATGAGTGATTGAAGCGTCAGTGAACAAACCTAAAGAAGCGTTCGCATTAGGATGCGATAAGGCTGTGACGTCTGTCAAACTCTTCTTGCAATCAACAAAGCATTGTTCAAGCTCGGGCGTCCATGGAAATGGTTTAGCGCCTTTGCTGTTGGTTGCAGCGACTGCGTCGATTAAAGGAGCCTGGTATTTGGCAGCGTTGGGCAAGAACCTACGGTAAAAGTTAAGCATGCCAAGAAATCTACGCATACCTTGCACTGTCTTAGGAAGAGGAAAATCCATAAGAGCGCGGATACGGTCTTCAGGTGGATGTGTACCTGCTGCATTAATGCGGTATCCTAAAAAGGTTACTTCTTGAGCACCAATATTACATTTCGCTGGGTTGATGACTACTCCGTATTCGTCCAGTCGACGGAATAATAGCCTGAGATGTTCAGCATGTTCATCAGCATCTTTGGAGTAAATAAGAATGTCATCTATATAAGCAAAACAAAAATCTAAACCACGAACCACTTCGTCTATGAACCTCTGAAAAGTTTGTCCGGCGTTTCTTAGACCAAATGACATATAAGGGAATTCATAGAGACCAAAGGGTGTAATAATCGCAGTTTTGCAAATATCGTCAGGATTGACAGGTATTTGTTGATAAGCTTTTACTAAGTCCAGAGTACTGAATACTGAGCAACCGGAAAGATTTTGAGAAAAATCTCCTATATGACGGACTGGATAACGGTCCGGAATAGTGCGGGCATTCAAAGCTCTGTAATCACCACAAGGGCGATAAGTGTCATCCTTTTTAGGCACAAGATGAAGTGCAGAAGACCATGGACTACTGGATGGTCTAGCTGTGCCAACCTTCAACATCTCGTCAAACTCTTTCTTCGCTGCACGAAGCTTTTGTTGAGCGAGACGGCGTGGTCGAGCTGAAACTGGTGGTCCATCAGTAGTGTTGATGAAATGCACCGTTGTATGTTTGGGAAATTTAGGAGCACCTGGAGGACGGGTAATGCTGGAAAATTCTTTTAAAATGTGTGAGAAAGGAGAGTCCGGTATCTCAATAAACTTAATACTTTGTTGAGTAATCGAAGATACCACGGTGTTACAAGTTAAACCTGTTTTGTCGTCACGCAATATCCCGTGAGCATAATCCGGTAATAATTGATAGTAGGCAAGAAAATCTGAGCCTATTATTGATGTCCCTACATCTGCAATAATAAAGTTCCATACAAAATCGCGTCTAAGTCCTAAATTTAATTTATATTTTACTGTACCAAAAGTATTAATTTTTGAACCATTTGCGGCAATAACCTCATATGGTAGCGGCTTATTATTTGAACTTGGTAAAAAAAATTTGGGTACGCAAGAAATGTCGGATCCGGTGTCGATCAAAAATCGACGGCCCGAATGCCGATCGGTTACAAAAAGACGGCGACATTTCAACGAGCAATCTGGAGTCGCCTTTACGGACTGCTGCTTTAGTTTCCCTGAAGAGAAACGTTCCAGGAACAGGGTTTCAAACATTTAGTTGCGTTGTTACCGAATCGTTTATGATACCAACAAAATTTGTTGCGAGAGCAGGAGCGTGACCGACTCCGACTACGATCTCGGAAACTCGGACCTGCACGCGCACGATCTGTGGTGAGACTCGCGACCAAATGTGTGAGATCAGTTACTTGTTTTTGAAGAATTTTTAATTGTCCTTCGGTTGTTGTATCGACGGAAACTGGTATAGACGTGTTAGCATTAACTAGCATGGGTCTAACAATGACCTCTTGGAGTCTATCTGCTAAATCACCTAATTCCTCAAGAGATTGCTGTTTTTGTGCAGTTAAGATACCTTGTATTTCGTGCGGCAACCTACTCATCCAAATGGTCTTCAATAATTCTGACGGAAAAGATCCACCGGCCAGAACTTTAAGGTGGCGAAGAAAGAAAGATGGTTTTCTATCACCAATATTTTCTTTTTCAAGGAGCCTCCGCATCTTTTCTTCATACGACTGTGAAAATACAGCAATAAGAGCATCTTTTAACTTAGTATAGGGATGTTCTGATGGTGGAGTAGTTATTAGATCTTCTACCTCAGCCGCAGACTTAGTATCCAGCTGGCTAATTGCATGGTAGAATTTGGTCAACTCCTGTGAGATGCCATTAATGTGGAACTGTGCCTCCAAGCTGGCGAACCACAAACCAGGCCGATCAGGCCAGAAAGGAGGAACACGAATGGACACTCTGTCTACCATGATCTGAGAAGCAGAAGTACTAGCCTTAGGTTCACCAATACCTTCATCAGCCATCATGTTAAATACTAAACAAACAACAAAAATAGAAATAAAATTAAACTATAACATAGTAGTAGAAAAGAACTTAACTAACTTACCTAGTACATATTAATTAATATAAAATAAAAATAACACTTTGACAAAAAAGAAAAAAAAAACTGTGGCACAAAATTGTACGGAAAATACCAAGATTAGTTCCGAATTAGTTCCGTAGCGTAGCAGTTGCAGTGTGCTGTGCTGAAGGTGGGTGCCGACCAGGCACACGCGCTCGCCGCATGCCAGAGGTCAGGATACCCGTTGTAGTCTTGTTGGCTGTGACTATTACTCAATATTTCAAGAAACACATTTTATGTTGAGAAATTATTGTTGAAAGGACGGCATCCAAAATACAGAGCGTTGCTGCGGATGACGTCAGGCTTCTCGATGTTCAGAGAAGTAGGTGTCCTTCTGCGGGGTCACCTTTGCATTTTTTTGATTTACTTTTCTTCCGTTTTTATGTTTGTGAGAGTAATCGCTACCAGAGTCACTACTAGAACTGCGACTGCGTTTTTTCTTTTCTTTTGTCGGGGTCACCAATTATGGAAGTTAGTGCATTACTAATTATTAACTTCCATTTTATTATGATATATAAATGAAACTATTGTATAGCTTCTTCAAGTTTAATGCTTTCTCTTGTAATAATTATTGCTATATTTTTCAAGTGATGTTCGTTGTCAATTCTTTTTCGTCTGATCAACGACTTGATCGAAAGAGGTTGATACTGGCGAAGTATTTATTCGCCACAGATCCATATCGAGCCAAATAAGTCAATAATTGTTGATGACATTTGACAGTGACTTATTAACTAAAATGAGCTTTGAGGTTAAGTTTTAATTCTAATTTCTAATAGGAACTCTCTAAAGTAAAAATGTTCCTTGAATAGGAATTATTGCGTTATAATTTTTAAATACTTAATATATAAGATGCTTTGTTCCACCAATCTATTATAATTCATCGAAAAGGTTAAAGTTTAAGTTATAATATTTTGTTCCTGTTTATTATCATTTTTTTAATGAAGAATTTGAAAAACTTATAATATGTGGATCAAAGGTATAATTGGTATCCGAAATGCAGTTATTTGGAGAAACTGTTACAGATATATTAGTAATAGAAACATATTGAAGTTGAGTGATCGTGGAATGTTCCAAGATATGTTTCCAAACACTTCAGCGTAGGTTCCTTTTTATATATATTTTAATTACTTAAATGCTCAAAGATGAAGCTTTATCTACTTATTTGTCTCTTTTAGATCAGAAATCGTTAATCTACTCAATAAGTCACCACAATGTGTATATGCAGGGTTTGATCCAACCGCCAACAGCCTTCATGTTGGAAATCTGCTTGTTATAATAAATTTATTACATTGGCAGCGGGGAGGACATAATGCTATAGCATTGGTAATTAAATATTTATAATTAGTAGAAAAATAGTATAATTGATTATATAATTATTATTATGTGAATGTTAACTATTATAAAATTTTAGCTGGGTGGTGCCACAGGCTACATAGGAGACCCAAGTGGAAAGAGTACAGACCGTGTTGCATTACAAAGTAATATCATACAAGAAAACATCAATTGTTTGAAAAATAACCTGGAAGTTGTATTTGAAAATCACAAAAAATACATTTGGACAGATGACAAGAACAAGCTTAAACCTATAAAGTGTGTTAAATGTATGAAGTTATGTTATTGTTTAAATAATAAGATTAAAATGGATCTTGAAATTACATATATTGTATTTTTAGGATTGTAAACAATGAAACATGGTATAGAAATATAAATTCAATACAATTTGTAAGTGAAATTGGAAGGAATTTTCGAATGGGCACAATGCTTCTCAAACATAGTGTTCAGAGCAGAATTAATTCAGAAGTTGGCATGAGCTTTACGGAATTCGCCTACCAGATCTTCCAAGCATATGACTGGTTGCACTTGTTGAAAGAATATGATTGCAGATTTCAGGTATCTAAAAAAAGTTTCATAAAAAAAGATATTAATAATCCATTCAAGAAGATGACTATGTATAAAGGTATATGCCAAAGTATTTTGTTTTAGGTTGGTGGCAGTGATCAAATGGGAAATATAAGTGCTGGTCATGAATTAATTAGTAAAACTGCAAAAAAAAATGTTTATGGTAAGTAAGCTTTACACATAAATATTGAAGCATTATGCATGTCGAAAAAACCAAAGCTTGATTTATTCTAAAAAAAATAAATAAGAAAGCCTCAGAAACTGTCTTTTAAGTGGTGACATTTTATATCTTTAGGCTTAACTCTACCATTAGTGACAACAGAAGAAGGAGACAAATTTGGAAAATCAGCAGGAAATGCTATATGGTTGGACCCTAACAAAACCAGCCCCTACAGTCTATACCAATTCTTCATAAGAACCAAAGACACTGACGTGGAAAGGCTATTGAAATTGTTTACTTTCTATAATTTAGGAGAAATAAAAGACATTATGTTCAAACATAAACAGCATCCGGAGCAGAGATATCCACAACAATGTCTAGCTGAACAACTGACTGTTTTGGTTCATGGAGGTGAGTAAATTTTAAAATATAGGGAATTGATCTAGGTTCTAGAAAATATCTATAAACTTAGATGGAAATTTAATTTAAAATTTGCTTTGATTAAAATTATACTTACAGAGGAAGGTCTAGAGAAGGCGCATAGAGCAACAGAAGCAATTTATAGCAAGGATGTAAAGTCTCTAGTTGTTTTGAGTTCTACAGAGCTGGAACAAGTGTTTGAAGGGGCACCTGTTACAAAGCTGCTTCTATCTCCTGGGATCACTGTACTGGAGCTTGGCATGAGAGCTAATTGTTTCTCAACTGAGAGTAAGTAATTTTTAATAATAGATGAGTAACATGGGTGCAAAGTCACATGGATGGTTAGTGAATATGTAGATGTCCCATATTGCACATACTCAGCCAGACTTCTGGGATATAGTATATAATATAGTAATGTTTATGTATATACTGTCATTTAAATTATTAAAACACGAATCATGTCTACTCAAATATTTTTTTTTAATTATATATTATTTTTTGTGTGCTAGAGCTTTATCTCTACATTAATTCATGTTTATTGTGCTAGGTAGCAATGACACAAGTAATTAATATTTCTAATGCTATCCTCCCTTATTATCCTTATATTATAGTTTGCTAATAATGCAAAGCAAAGCCTACACTTACTCAATATACAGACAATGCATGTATGTAGATGATATACAACAATTTGTGATAAGAATGATTGTAGAAATAATCATATATTTTGTTTACAGATGATGCTATGAGAATTATACAAGCAGGTGGTTTCTCTATCAATCATCAAAAGATTAAAAATATTAACGAGGTTATAACTGAGTCCGCTCACATCCTACCAAATCTCATATCACTACTAAGAGTTGGGAAAAGAAACTATTACATTGTAAAATGGATAACCTAAGTCAGTTCAATATTGTCTTAAAAAAGTGTTTGCTTGTTAAAATAAAACATTTTATCAAATTTTGTGATTTTATTATTTCTTACAACAGAAGCTTGTATACTTGCAGTATATATTAATAAAATGCATATCACATAAAGAACTTCGTAAATACTACATAACATATCTTAGCCTACATTGGGTATGTTCCACTTAACGCCCTAAACCGAGACTGGTAAAATTCCTATTCAACTAATCTAGAGACCGTGAACTAAGCCCCATTCTGATTCATAGGCGAAACCCCATTCTGATGCAACAATATCTTCTTTTAATTAATAGCAACTTCCATCAAAGACGGATTCAGCCAATGTCGAGTATTTTTGAGAGAGTCCTACTCTGTGTTTGATCGCCATATTTTCCAAGACGCTTTTTCGACCCACCAATATCGTATGGGAGAAGAGGGCGATATGTGGTCGCGAACAATGACGTCATCTGTGACGTTAACCGATCGCTCGCGACGACCACGGGTCTTAGGTGGAACGATACAGAGGGCGTTACAATCGTTGCGGGTGTTAAGTGGAACGTACCCATTACAATATTCACTGAAACAGCGTGGCCAATATAACTACTGCACTGTCAAGTCAAAATATAAAAATATGGCGTAAATAATACAACATTGTGCGCCCGCCGCTAGAGGCGCTGCGGCGACTTCTCACTCGATCCAATCTCTAATATCACAAAATAATTGCAACACAAACTATATCATACATAAGCATAGCTATACCGTAGATACAAGATAAATTGACGTATATTATGATATGTTTACATGGAATATTAGCTCCACATTGCATTCGTAGCACTAGTTACAAACATACCACGAGGTATCGGATGGAGATAGTAGACATGGGTAACACTGCGCTGCGCCGCGCAATTGCGCCGGCACGCTTCTCTGCGCAGGATGAGTCTGCTTACACATTCATAATGTGATGGCGCACGGCGCAGTACCCACTCACTGAGTGAACTATGAGCGTGGCGTTGCGTGCGTTTCGGAGGTTTCACTGCTCGCTTTGCGCATCCCATTTTGTTGCGTCGTGGCGCAATTTTGAGTTGACTCAAGGAGCCGACGCACTACACTGCGCCTGAGTTGCTGAGCTGGCGCGAGGAGTTTCGCTGACTTACCCATGTCTAGGAGATAGCGCGTAACGTCAAGTAAGGTCACAGAACATCGGAACTGTATATTGACTGACAATAGCAATAGAAATGTTTCCAATAGACTAATTTCAAGGCGATACGTCCTTATTTACTGATTTTATCACATAGATAAAAATAATGATTTCCAATACAAAAATAAATCATTCGCAAAGTAATGTATAGCTGTACTTCTTAAGTCTTTACGAAAGCTGTTTATTTGTAAAAATAGTAGAGGGCATCAGTCTCGTATAATATAATTAATATTGCCACCATATTAAGCGATGGTGATGTAAACTATGATAATATAGTCGCCTCATGAATGACTAGGCATGATAAAAGGCCTATTAAAATCGCTCTCAAGCACATTGATGCACTTCTAAAGTCTTATTTATCATGGTCTTATGATAAATAGAAACTGTATCTGAATCGTACTCCCAGTGGAAAATATTTCCTTTCTAATTTGAGTAAATCATATTTAGTGTGACGTCATGTAAATGTGTATAATGATTTCGAATTTGTGCATCCAGCCATTTTAGAGATAGTTTCAAAAACTGGTTACGTTGTACGGTTTCGATTCAGATAGCGTTTATAACGTTCTCGCAGCGGAAACCGTAACCGTACACGACATCAAACACTAAATATCTGCTAGACTCCAATTAAGAAACTCGCTTATATTCAGCAGCAGGGAGTACTAACAGAGCTAAATTTTCTGTCTGACATGCATCATTCAACTAGTATAATTTACTTTACTGGACTAGAGGTCAGTGCTCTCGTTTTGGGGCGGAGCGACCGGGGGCGGCGGCGCGGGGACCAGCGGCCGCGGGGGGCGGGACGGCTGCGCTCGCGGCGACTTCGGGCCGTCCGTGATACTCCCGTCCGACTGCGACAGCTGTCTACTGGCGTTCGTTAGACCTTTGGGTTCGTCCAACTCTGCGTCCTTCCCGCCAGAGCTGTGCGTTCTCTGTACGGTCGCTCGCGGCTCCTCCTCACTGGCGCCCACTTGTATGACCGTCGGGTGATGCTTATCCACTGTGTAGATGTGCGTGCGTTCTAATACTGTAGGTGTGACGTCAGCGGTGTCAGCCAGCGAGGACCTTTGGCCGCGGAAGCTCTGTGGCCGAAGGGTGGCCGGTCGCTCGGGGACAGCCGGCTTGTGACGGAGTTGCACTTCTTCTGATTCGGCAGCGGGTACTATAGTCCTGGGCGCGGCGACCGGTCGGGGCGGCGGTTGCCCGGACGGTTTTGGAATTTGTATCCGGACCGGTTTGTCCTTCTCCGCCCCGAGGGACGCCGGCCCGCTGATATCCCCAATGATTTTCATCCTCCCGACTACCCCGGTCTGGGCGGTCACGTTTTTAACGACGAGCGTGCTGTCTTTGTCGTTTCTGTTGAACTCAAACTTGTCCTTGTCGAACTCGAAGCTTTGCCGTCGAGTGTCGGTCAGGTTCTCCCGGCTGCAGCTGCGAGACGCTTCCTCTTTCAGCGCTTTATTCTGCCTGTATGTCGATCTGTTTATGGTTTGCACGCCGGTGATCACCTTTCCCGTCTCAGATATTACCGGTCGTGGGGGCTTCGCAGGTTTTTCAATTTCTTTTGAAATGTTCAGGTCTTTTGATTCAGTTACTTGAGTTTGTGCTTCGACTTTCTTTTTATCGGGGGTGAAGTTTGGGGGCACCGGAGCGAGGGGCTTATTCTTTCGCCTCATTATCGGTTTAGGACTGCCATGGGGCGGACTAGACTGGTCTGATAGTGAACTGTTCGATTGTGCTTTCTTTATATCATTTATATCGTCTAATAATATTAAACTAGTGTCATGGCTGTTGCTTCGGGAGTGCCGACCGGGGCCGTCTACTGTAGATTTGTTTGACACTTGATGGTTGTAATCTAGTAGAGATTTGCTCATGCTATTGAATTCTCCGTTGGAGTGTTCTTGATTAAGCGCAGCGGTTTGGTTGTAGCCTTGCCCGAAGTTGGAAGTGAATCCATAGTCTTGATCGGAATATTGATCGGGCAGGAGGTGTTCTTTGGTGAAGGATATGAAGAAATTGACGTCATCTTTGAAGAACCAGTCGGCATGTTTGATAAGAAGTTCGACCACGCAGTTGACGACCGTGGTGATGTTCATGTCGAAGGTACTCTCGTCGGCGGCCCAGAGGAGGTTGGGCGCGATGACGATGGCCAAATTAGATGGAGTCATTTTGTTTGTGCTTTGATTTTGTGTCAAGGCAGACAAAAATTTGATGAGATATCGAAGGTTCTGGAAGTTGGCATCCGGTAATAGGTGTATGGCTTCCCAGAGAGCGTTGAGCCGAGCCTGCTCTGTGGGTTGCCGTGACGCGAGGATGAAGTTCTCATAAAGCCGGAATGTTAATAATGGTTCCGGTAACTCTCTGAGGTACGATTTGAGCACAGACGCTACAACGTGCATGTCTTTGTAGTCTGAAGGTAAGGGCACGTTGAATAAACCTGCATCGAGAGATAGTTTCATTCGTCTTACTTTCGAAGTACCTGAAGCATTAGAAATATTGAATATTAATGAGCATCCCATTCATTAATGAGCAACAGACATTCGCTTTGAAAGGGTTTCTCTTAGCTAGTTGTATTTATGCATATATCTCTACCCACATTATTAGTTAATCTTTCACATAAAAATAGTGTGACAGTTATAGTCTCTAAGGATATAATAAGGGTTGGAATAGTGATATATCGCTGGCCTAATTATCAAATTTCGTAACTCCAATTGTTTTTAGTTTTTTTGGTATTTACAAAAAATGTTTGACCTGTTTGTAGTTTTTTCCTCCTCCTGTAAAGTTTGACCAAATGGAGATACGAAGTTTGATAATCAAGCCGACGATATGCTAGTTTTTCATTTTAGACATTTTTCCTCGCGAGCTAAGTTGCTAACCATTTAAGAACAAGTTAATCAATCCAAAAACAACTATTCAAATACCATTTTTACTATACATACCACCAGCGATTCTAAAAAGTCCCTCTTCATTAAGTGCGAGCTCGTGTAACGTGCAGACGCACAGTTCTATGGGGAACGCGATAGTCCGTCCCGTAACGCGCAAGTGCTCCTCTAATGGATATCCAAATACGGGCTTCACTGAGCTGTCATCTGAAATCATTGAATTAATTCGTTTATATTTAGAACAGATTAAACAATTGTTAAACAGAAAACAAGCCCACGCCCGCATAAAAACTTTTTTAATGGCTTAAATAAAAACAGATATGAGTAGAGTCCTTTTCATAAAAGAAGTCCTTTTTAGGTGTCGCTAGTGTCTATGGAGTTAAAAATACTTTCATAAAAAATATTGTAGTTCCAACATTATCCGTGGGACTTCTTTCTTGAAACGTACTCTACTTTAGAGTAACTGGTATTTATAGACCTACATAAAATAAAATATTTTTTACACATTACTTTTACAACAACTACTTTATTTTTGAAGTTTGGTTAGGGCATCCCGACAAAGCCAGTAGCGCTTTTTATACTGACCTGATTTTCAAATATTGATAATTCGAATAGAAAACACATTTATAAGAATTAAATATAGCTTATATAAGACAGGGATAGTAGAACATTTTATTACTGTATATTTAGAATAAATTTAATATTTCTAGCGATTTACTCCTTACAAGGCAAAACGCTAAAATAAAACAAACTCTACCTCTGTATAGTATGAAAAAAATATGAAGGAACCCGTGGTAGAAGCACTTCTCTCCAGAAGCTAGTATTGCTGGACATGAGTTCAATATATCAAAACGTAACTTATAACGGCATGTGTTAGATATCATCGACATGTTTATCACCATAACAGATATCACAAAAACTTTATTATTATTAGACAAAACCTCAAATAGCACCCGAGAAAACGCAAACTTCGCATATCATATGGACAATCCGATTGATATTCGATACCTCTCTCTCTAATATCTATATTCTATACTAATTATATATGGTACATATAAGCGAATATCGTCAGTTGGTGATTAAATGTCGACGGCGACCTAGGCAAGTAACTTATCGGCGCCCCTTCCTTTTTGTTAAAAACTTCTTCATCTACATATTTTTCTGGCGAAATTGTCAATAATATCATCATTGTCCGAAACATCTAGAGAAAGTCATATATTTTTTAAGTGATTTCGTTAAAAAAAATATACCGCGCGCGCCCCTAGGCTCGTGCCTAGTTTGCCGGACACTTATATTATATTATGTTGATAATAATGATAATAATGATGAATATCTTAATATTATATTATAATCCGCCACTGAATATGGCGTAACTCTATCGAATACAAAATTAACTTGATCGAAACAATTTGAAAAGTAAATAGAATGTGATTCCTTGAAAAAATAAATTTAAATCTTTTCTTTGATTTTTGTATTGATCCACGTTATGTAACTGTTATACAGTGAAAGTCGTTTAAAATCGATATCAGTTGTAGAATTTGCAAACTGACACCATTCAAACATTTTAGCCAAAGTTAGGCTCATTCCTTATCCTAAACGTTTTGGTTACAGTATACAGCAAGGTAATTTTATTTTTAGCGTCCAGTACCAATTCATCGCATGACACGTAATAAAACTCGATTTAATGCATTCACAGGAAGACTGTTTGTCCAATTAAGTGCCACACTCAATTATTGAGCATGGCGTTGATTGAATGAGACATCGCTCAGATTAACTTGTTAAATTGAATAGTTCCAACAATGTTTCACTGCTTTTACATTCCTATTCATTTGAATATTAAATGCACTTTGATAATATACTATATATAGGAGCTAGTAATTATTTATGATTAGAGAATTTTGATTATATTAAGGCTGAAATTCTACTAGTAAATATTAATTACAAAATTACTTTTAGCGAAATATTTTGTATAAATATATATAAACATGCTTTAGGAATATGAATGAAATTGCTCAACTCAACATCACATTACATACGTCTTATTCAGAAACCTGGTCTTAGCTTGAAATAGTTAAATAACGTTTTGACTCGCTCTATGAACTTGAGAGCGAAATAATTTTAAAAAGTAAATAGAATGCGATCCCTTGAAATAATAATTTTAAATCTACTCTCCGATTTTTGTAAAGTAAAACAGGAAGTAGAAGAATCCGAGATCCATCTAGAATCTAGATCATCGAGATCGATTTAGCTCGACAGCGCATCATTGACTGATGTTCTGTGGCTGAGGTATCACCTACCATCAAGTGAACCTTCCGCTCGTCTGTCGATAATTAACATTAAAAAAATCCATGCTGAAATAAATAGTTAATATATGAACATTGAACATACTAGCAAAGCGCCCCGGCATTACACGGGTGCAATGTAGATGTACTATACACAAAAAATAGCCTATGTTACTCGCTGATAATGTAGCTTTCTATTGGTGAAATAATTTTTAAGATCGGTCCAGTAGTTTTTGAGTTTATTCATAACATACAAAAATTCAAAAAATCAAATCTTTCCTCTTTATAATATTAGTATAGATTATAGTAAATAGTAATATATAATATAGTATAGACTAGTATAGAAGTATAGATTAATCACTCACTGATGAACCTCTCCAGTTCTGGAACGGTGTCTTGCAGCGAGTGCAGCGCGGACTCATGGTAGGCCCGCTGCAGTTTCACGTACTGCAGCAGCGTGTGCGCTAACAGCGCCTCCTTCGCGACCAGCGCGAACATATCCGCGGCCAGCGCATCCCGAGCTGCTTCCACTTTGTTACCCGCCTCCTCGTATTCCTCACGGGCTGCGCTCAGTTTGGTTGGATTCTCCTCTTTTTGACGCTCGAGGTGCTGGAAGAGTTTTTCTATATTGTGTCATCCTAGTGAGCCTTTGTTAAACAAGGCTTATTTTGAATTGATTTGACAGAGAAGATCAAAAGCTATCGACCTATGTATTTTTTTTGTTTTTGTTTTTTTTTTGTTCAGCAAAAGTTACATCGCCGAAAACAATTATTTTGGAGAGATACCATGACGGTACCAGACGGTACTATGATATCATGATAAGGAATTAAAAAATAAACGTTTATTTTCATTTTTTAATGTGTAATTGTCATAAAAGTCCTCTAGGTGTTTTGATGAATTCAATATTTTTTTCGTGGTAATGATTATCGAATAATTGATTTACGAAACATGAACAGATATTGATGTTGTGTATACCCTAAGACGGACTCACATAAGTTGAAAAGCAAGTTACATAATTGAAATTACAATTTAAAGAATTTTGCAGAAAGCATTTTCATATTATTGACTTATGTTTTATGCTGATATGAATATTCAAAGTTAGTTGAAATCTGAAATCTTGACAAAAAAAAGCTTGATTTGCTAATGCAAACTATAGACTAATGCTTATACTATTTTAATATTGTTGTGACGATGAATATAGATAACAAATAATAATAATATGAGAATACCTGTAAAATCTTAACTATCAGTGCATCAATGGATCAGCTTAAGATAAGATGAAATATTATATAACTATTATATTTTTGATATTTTAAGCACTTAATATTTTTTCAGCCGCAATGGTTATTCATATAGCTTTTAAGGACTTTTATAAACAAGGAATTCTTAGCAATGGCATTTATGGTAAAAAAATATTTAATACAACTTCTTTCTGCATAGCTCATTAGAATGTTTACTAATTAAATATAGGGTTAAATAAGCTAGACCTTAAGTTAAATCAATAACAAAGTAATTAAGATTAAGTGCAAATGCAAAACAAATACTTTGAACTTTATACAGTTAGAAAGATATAGATTATGAAATATTGTTTATTATATTATTTTAATGAGTTTATAATCTAGTAGTATCAGAAACTCTTTATAGCGGCTTACATAATGAAAATCAACCTATTTATTATAATTTAAGACAATTCTATAAAAAATGTCTCCTTTTTATTTTAAAACTAGTAATACACTCCAACTATGTTACTCGCTGATTACTATAACTTTCTATTATTGAAACAATTTTTAAATTTGTTGCAGTAGTTTTCGAGTTAAATTATAAGAAACAAACCTCCTCTTTATAATATTATAGTATAGATGTATAGGGATACATATTTTTATTTGTTATAATCACAAGTTTCTTCAATGATTTCCCATAGTTATATAACTAAAGAAACTAATCTCGAAAAACATTCAGGATACTCTTAACTTGAATATTAATGGAATTGCTTACGTTATATCGACTGGCAGCTGACTCTTTCTCACTCATCAGTCTACTAAGTTGTTTCTTAGCTTTCATAATAGCAGGCAAGTCTGTGTCACTGATTGCTGTCAGTGGTGCACACACCAGTTGTTCCACTTTCAATTCATGCTCAGCTATTTCATTTGCTAAAAACTTCTCTGTTTTACCTGTAAATTATGGTGTTTTGTATATGGTATATTAATGGTAAATATTATATCATAGGTTACTTATTATTCTACCAGTCCTAAAAAGAACCCATGATGGGTGTAATATTCATGAGAGATACTGGCCTGTTAATGTACAGAATAAGGTAATTGCCTGAAAAGGCAAATAAGTGATAACATTGGTAGGAGAAATATCTTATTTTCAGCTAGTTGTGTAGATTGTATATTTTGGCTTCAGTTTAGAATAAATATAAAAAACGATTCACAATAATATGGTAATATGTCGAAGTAAAATAAAAATCAAGGCATTTTTGTATTTTTACTTCAAAAAGGCCTTTGATATATAATAGAACTTTAATATATATTATCCAGGAAAACTTCTATAAAAATATTTACTTACCACATTCATGCAAAATATATTTAAGGATGCTATCATCATCATCATAGTTACTTGCTTCACACATAGACAGCCCCAATAAATATTCTGGAAGTTTTTTCAGCCTTTTCTCTCGAGCTGCAGGGTCTTGGCCTTGAGTGTTACCAGCTCCTGTTGATAACCTCTTGCTAACCAATTGAAGAGCATTTCTGAGGTGTTCTACCTTCCTATCTGCAGTTTGAAGTTCATCTGGCAAGATCTCGCCCTTGCCTGACCTGGTTATTCAACTTTTAACATTAATTATAAGTAATAAATACTATATTTATGGATCAAAATAACTTTTTTGCAAAATTTGTTAAAGTACAGTTAAATACTTAAATTAATTTGATTTCTTTCTATTCCCATTTTATTTATAGCATGCATATTATTGGTCCAAACTTGCATAAAAAATAACTGTATTCTAATTTAATATTTCATGTCGTATTCGAATTCTTATCTGATACAAGATAAATACCTTGAAAATGTTTGGTCGGCGAGTTGTTTTACCCTATAGAACTGTTTCTTCATTTTCCCCAATTTGTTTCAATTTTCGTCCCACTTCAGAAGGTCATTGGACTAAGATTACCACAATAAAATCAAGATATCGCCGAAAAGAACGTAACTAATGTCAGCACGCCAATGAGATCATCTTCACATTCTTAGCATCACTATCATACATCACTTTGATTTATTTATCCTATAAGGCACTACATTTCAATTTTCATTAATTTTAATACACAACTCTGTAAAACTATTTATTTATAAATAAAGGCAATTTATACCACTGAATTCAGCTATGAATCCAAATATGAATCATAAAAATAAGACAATAAGTCACAAATGACAGAATAAAAATATTCACGACGTCTAAAAAACACTCAGTGTTGCATTATCTAAAAATGGCATTATTCTTAAAACCGATCACGTGGGCTGCAATGTATCGGTTTAAAACATAGAGCAACACGGGCCACCGGCGAACCGGAGGGGAGTAGCCATACGCAGGCGTTCCCCTCTGTCAAAGTACAAGTCCAAATGGTCCTATGCGTACAATAAAACTAGTTGTAGCCACACTTTTTACTAGACTAAATCCAGATGCGCGACTGAATCGACCTCCTAAAAAAATGCCGAATTGTTTGTGTTTCTTGTTGCCAAAAAATATCTGCCACGTCAAATTTACAAAAAGATAGCGTTATCTTTCATATGTAGGTATTTTTTAATCATATTATTACTATTTACTTCTTTAAAACTTAAAATATTACAATATTATCGGTCGTGTTGTTTCGGATTTTTTTACCAACACAGTCGCTCGACAGATCCGCGTATTGTATGAGCCCTCATACAATACACGGATCTGTCGAGCGACTGATCCGAGTTTATTTCCGAGAAGTCGCTGTCACCGAGCGATAGTGTTGTTGTCGGATTGTTTTAAGTTATCGAAAAAAAATGGCAAAGGAGTCTTCTATACAGAGACAGTTTTGAGATTAAATTTTCTGATTCAAATATTATATTGTGATAATATAGTTATATTGTTAAAATATAATATAATACTTACGCGCGTTAGCACATTTATTAAAATCACTTAGTGTAAACTTCAACCGTAATGTTTTTTTTATTTCCTAAAAATCCAAAGGATATGGAAAATTGTGTAACCCAAATTTAATAATTGCGATATGATCTAGAAAAATGACATATTTTTAATCTTATAATATAAAAAATCAGCTCAATTCTCAATCTGGGAGAGGAGAAATATGAGAAATATAGTTTTCCTGAGATTCTCGATTAATTGAATCGATTACACAATCACAAAAAAAAACCTTTGGACAAGGTAACTAACTCAAAAGTAATTAAATGCACTTTAAATACAATATATTGCATATAATTACAGTTATGTTATTAAATAAAATATAAATTATTAATTAAAGAAAATTAATATACATCATTATCGATTTTTTATCGATTAAAATCGATCTTTTATTTTAGTCTGTCATTGGCATGCCGCATGACAGTTGTTTACTCTGTGCTAATTCGTTTCGTGTTTTCAACGTTTTGAGTCTGAGTGCTTTCCCGATTGTAGTCATTTAGGAATTGTTACGATTTGACAACTACAAATATCATTGGTCACAGATTTATGATATATTTATGTCAGTTATTGATTGTAACATAACCTTACTTTTACTACTTAAAACTCTAATAACTCGGCTCTCAGATTGTCAAAACTAATAGAATTTTCATCGAAGGACTGTTAAGTCTCAATCTATTAATTCACATCAATTTCATATTGTAACATTGGGGGCCCAAAGTTTTATGTAATCGTTTCCATCTCCTTTAAGGGATAAATGAAATAAATATAATAACGAAGTATTTTTCAAATTATTTCGAATATTTTATTATGTACCAACTCATGGTCCACTCTCCGTGACCTGCTACGTGCGCATTATCCGACAAGTTCATTTTGTATTATTGTAGTACGTAATAAATTAAGTCCTTTGTATCACTTATAAACCTAATTTCCCTAACCCAGTTCTTGAAATTATCGATACTGCGTATCGACAGTTGTTGCAACTACGGCTAAAAGGACTTGTCAGTGTAGTTACGCAATTTATTTATACTGTTATGACACGAAATGTTTAAATGTGTGTGTGAAATTGTTAGTGTATTTTTTAATTGTCACGGTGTGAGTTTCGTAGTGACAGACGATTGCTTGTGTGTGCGAACTTGAGTACGCACACATAGCGCAGGTTTCCCCCCGCAAAAAATGGCAGATTGTTTGGTATCAGTAACGAACGCTATGGCTACTCCCCTCCGGTTCGCCGGTGGCCCGTGTTGCTCTATGGTTTAAAACGATTCCGGTATATGAATACCGGTCTTCATTGCCGAAAAAGACCTAACTTAGTTTAACAGTACATCCAAGTTATAAGTATACATTCATTCGCCTGTTCGGATCCTCGGCGCGTTAATGAATTTGTCATTCTTACTTGAATTCTAGACCATTTTTATCTTTTGGTAAGGTTGCACTGAAATTCTTACCCGCCCTAGCCCCTACCGACGAGTGCTGCCACAAGCTACGGGCGTGATTTCATACATTTTAGGGCATCCGCGCAAACATGCGCTCGAGTGGCCGCCACCGAGCTTCTAGCCACCATACATTTTACAGTGGCTGAAACGCGGCCACTGGTGGCCGCGTCTAGAAGCCGCTTCTAGTGGCGGCCACCGGCGGCTATGCTGTGGTCGCCACTAGTGGCTCTAGTGTGCGCGTAGGCTAAAGAGGTTTTTTTTTCAAACTGAAATAATTTGTGAGGTATTGATTGAGCTTTTGAATTCATTGAGCTAACAGTTACAACTATTAATAATTTTTAGGGACAAATAATTATCAGTATTCACAATTAAACAATTTAATGTTATAGGAGAGAAATAATAATGTATCAACATTTTCGGCTCTCAAATTGCTTCTTCTGTGACCAGAAGCACCACTGACCACTTATACATAGTTGCTCATTGGAAGCACTCGTCGGTAGGGGCTTGGGGGGGTAAGAATTTCAGTGCAACCTTACCAAAAGATAAAAATGGTCTAGAATTCAAGTAAGAATGACAAATTTGAAAACGCGCAGACTAAACGCGTAGGCTTATATTTTCATATATTAAGTTGTAGATGCATTAAAATTATTTAGTTGCTGTACTTTGGGGGTAGTTAAGTACTTTTTATTTTATTTTTTTATTAACAAGAGTGCAATAATATGCAATATACAGTTTCTTATATTTTCAACATTGACATAGTATTAAATGTTGATCGAAGATTTTCAACCTTAATTTTTAATATTCAAAATCTGTTTAATATTATTTAACACAGATTGAAGATAAATAGAAATAAAAAATATTTTTCCATGATAATTATATAAATTTTATTGCATGATATACATATGTACCTACTAATATTATATAAAGTAAATATGTACTGATAATATGGTAAACATGATAAAGGGTAAATTCCTTGTATAAAATGAACGCATCTTTTAAATAAATAGTATTGTCAAGTTGACTGTGACGTATTATATTATTTATTTACAAAATACTGCAGTGGTTGTCAATGATAATCATCGATAGTCGTCATTACACGCAATTTTAACTTTAGCGGCTTTATTATTAAATCTAGTATTGCGTATCAAGGTCTTGCCTCTTGTATTTAATGTAGTTGTAGATGTGGATTGGATTGTGAACTTGTGGAGGGAGTTTGCTTAGTATTTTGGAGAATGGAGCTGGAAATTATTACATTATAAAAGCGTACGCGTATCATGTAACAGTTAAACAATATTTTTTTTCTATTATTTTGTCACGTTTTATATAAATTCTTCTTGCAATTCCCTGAGTAGAAATAATAAAAAAAAATCCTAAAGAAAATTATCTGTAGTTTAGTTTTCTCTAAAATCTTTTACAATGGAGAGAAAATTTATGAATGTTATTTTACTGGGTTTCGGGTTTATGTTTGTGTTTACTGCATTCCAAACTATGGGAAACATTGAGGTAAGTGAGAAATATATTTCATAAATAGAATCATCTATTATTTATTTTATACAATTTTGTTACTTATTTTTATATAGAAATATCTATGTTATCTGTTTTGTTAGACCATTACATTAGTAGTTTTTCCATAAATGTCTAATAATACTAATATATATTATATATATAATAGTAATATTTAACTTACTTGTTTTTAAAACTTGTGATATGTTAATGATTTTAAAATAATGTAACACACAGAATGCTTACTTTCACACTCAACCTTCACAGTAAATAAACTATATTTTAACATTGTTCATACACCTATTATTAAATACAGTTTAATACTGTTTTGTCTTTTTCGTTGTTTCCCAAAACTATACAAAAATGCACATATGGAATTTGGCAGGCGCAACAACGATATATAAATAGTTGTGTATTCTTATTATGAATTTTATATCTTAACTCTTTGCTTGAGATTTATTCTGGATGAATATCTGAACTTTCACCATTCCATTATTTTTACACTAGGAATTTAACTCTTACTATACAGATTTTTGTGAATACAGTGGAACCTCACTAATCCAGCACTTCCATAGACCGACACGTCCAATAATCCGGCACCCTCCACCCGCGCCTCCCCCGTATAAATTGAACAAAAACAGACCTCAATTAAGGAGTATTTTCAAACTATGTATGTAATTAGTTAATTGTGAGATATGCTACAGTTATAAAAAAGGCGTAGAAATTGAAGACAGCTACATTGTATCCCTTTATGAAATACTTTATTTTATTTATTAAGAATGTTTCTATACAATCTAGTAATTGAATTATTCTAATAATACGGAACCCTCTGGTTTTTAATAGTGACGGATTAGTAAGAGTCTTCTGTACTTTAAAAATCCTTAATGTGGACTAGGTTATTTTTAATCCTGCTTAGGGCTTAAATAATTCCTTACTTATTAAAAAAATATAAGTAATTTTCAATGCAGCCTATATAAAACTTTAGGGTTCAAATCACAGCATTTATGTTGTTAAAATGAGAAAACTTTAGAATTTTTAATATTAAGTATTTATTATAACTATTTATTTTATTTTAACTGGGCATACTGAAACAGTTATTTCATATTTTTCATGAATTTTCCAAAAAAAATTCTATGACTTTATTTGACTTTATTACATGCATACGGAAATTTAAAATAATTAAAATTGATATTACTTCAATAATAATTTAATATTGTAAACCAGAAACAAGCCTTCTTTTATAGTTGTTTACGATGTTTAAAAAAAATAAAGGTCGACATTCCACAAAGGCCGTCTCATGGAGGTGTGTACCGCGCTACGGCCCTACGCCACACGACGTGCGTAACATACACAACACTACCCGCATTTGTATTCTAAACTTTTCCATTCCATACCAAACCTTTTTATTTTGAAGATATTTTTACAGTTTTGTAAAGTGTCTGCTTTAAAAAAAAATTATAAAAGAAATAGGTACTGTTCGCGGTGCGCTGCCGCCTAATATTTGGCCCAAATTCCGTTATTTTTGCTTATTATGTCACTGAAGCCCAAACACGGACATGTTGCGAGAAAGTTTATATGAAAAATCAATTAAAATTGCGCACAAATGACAGATTAACGATACGAATAGTTTCTCGCAAGTTGTTCTCGCTTCTCGTTCTGGCTCAGAGGTTTGCGTTGCCTGACACATAAAAAATGCAATTGGCTATAGCTAATAGCTTAGCCATAGATAACGATTGCATAAATTTAATGTTAGACGTTTTTTATAAATCTACTAAACACCATACATGTGAAATCCTGAGTCCCCTAGTGGGTCATGGGGCAGACCCATTTCTGTGTCTGTTTCACTGCCTATTTTTCTTTACAGGCAAGTAGGTGATCAGCCTTCTATGCCCTGCCGACCGAAACATTTTTTTTAAAAACCTTATTTCCCCGTGATTCGAACCCAGGACCAATGATCCTAAACGCATCGCGCTTACCACTGAGCCACGGAGGCGGTCAATGTAACATGTATAGATAGTATTGTTTAATATTTCTAGAACATCCTGATAGTTTAGAATATAGATACTTTAGAAGTTTTATAAATAAGAGGAGAGAACACCATGTTTATTGATTAACGATTGTTTATTGATTATAATTATTTACACTTATTGATGACATTATAATCAATAATACTGAGTTCGCAGTATATGGGTCAAAATAACAATATTGCAATACTGTGCTAGACACCAAACGACCCGACCAAAACGGGTCTGCATCGTACTTATTATGTAAGTAAATTTGAGATCATCGTCCGCCATCACAACGCTTGTGTAATAATTTACCGTTATGTATTTCTCATTTTGTTTTCGGCTATTTACAATAGGAACAGTATGCGTATAAAGTTGTTCTTGAGATTACTTTCAAGGTTTTATATAAGATAAATAATGGGCGTGATTGGGACATAACATTTTATTTAGGTCAAGGTTTCTTAACCGAAGAAGTGCTTTAAGTCAGTTTCAGGCTCTAGAGCAGGAAGTCTGTTTTTAGTTCTCTTACATAAATAATCCAGCAGTGGTGCAACATATTCTGTTGATATCAAGAGAAATACTCTTTTAGGTGCTGTTTTATACCCTTATCACCATAATATTATAAAACAAAGTCCTCCGTCGCATTTCTGTCTGTTTTCGATAAACTCCCGGTTTTTACGAATAAGTCGGAAAAAGTTAAGCAGCCTGGGAGCTTTAATCGAATAAACTTCTTTGAGGTATAACAAAACAATGTTTGGTGGCATATTCCTCTTTTCTATCTACAAAAAAGTTCGCAATCTGTCTTCTAAAAAATGGTCCCGTACAATGCGGTAATTGGAAAGTTATTTAGCTATTTGTCCTTATCAACTTAAATACATACGTAACTAAAATAAATAAATGCTAAAGCTAACTAGCTTAAGCATTTCATGCACATTATTAGAATATTTTATTTTCTAGTTATTCCTTAAAAATTAACGCGCGCGAATGCGACCCTACGACAAAGGGGTGAGCACGAACAACTATCGAAAGAGTATTCGTATCGTCGAACTGTCATTTGTATGAAATTTCAAATGATTTCTCATACAACTGACAGTTCGACAATTCGAATACTTTGTCGATAGTCATTCGTGCTAGGCCCTCTGATAAGCGAAGCTGGGCGGGCGTGTTACTAGTGTTATATAATTTCGAAAACTGAAAGATTGATGGATATCAATGGGGAAACATTGCATGCATTTAATGATCATGTAAACTTGCTGATATTTCAAAATAGGTACCTAAAGGAAAATTGTTGGTCAATAAAATCATGGTGAAGAAAACACTTCAAATGTTTTCCGGTATACTAATATCTTCCTACATTTCATAAGGAAAATTATTGACACATTAATGCATTGTTTATATGACTTCAAGTTCAAAGGAATACTTGGGTACTTGTGATAGATTTAAAAAATAACTTATATTATTACAAACGTAAATGAATAGGTACTTAGTTATAAAAAAAGATGTTTATGTTCTCTCATATTGTTATGACAATTTAATTTATTTGTGATTGAATAGGTAGATACTAGATGATAATATTATGTAGAATGAAATAGCATAAATGAGTACCTGTATATTTTACAACAACCGTGACTGACAATATTTTTATATCATTATTATTTTATTGCCTTTTATTCAGACAAAATTTAATTTCATCAATTTTTACTTGTCTTTTTCGTTTATGTATCCGTCCGTTGTTGATCTCCATTTTATCCTGTCAGTGGTCGGTGTCTGTCTCTCTTTTTTTATCTTCTTTTTAGTACTTTATTGCTTCTATTGAGTAATTATTTTGCTCAATTTGTATTTTTCTCTTATCTAGTCCGACTGACCTTTGACGATTTTAAGGGTAACGTCTTGAACCTTGGTCTTGATGTTGTTACGCTTATATGCACGTTTACACGTGACATATATTATACCATTTATATACTGATCTTAATAATTTTTATCAGAGGCACTAGTCCTTTCATTGACATAGTATTTGTCGAATTTGATCGAAGTGTCCTTTGAATGAAATTTCAAATGATTTCTCATACAACTGACAGATGGATGATTCGAATACTTTTTTGATAGTCGTTCGTGCTAGGCCATCAATGTCATGCAGAGCTTATATCGCAAAGTGTAAACTTAAGTCCTACCTAACCGTTGTACTAGTATGAATTGATATAATAGATAATATTTTGTATTTAATTTAGATTTTAATGATAAAGACCATTGATATATTATAAGGGCTATTCAATGTTGTAATATTATTGATAAAAAATCATTATCAAGAGTATTTCATAATACAAACAGAAGAGGTAATCCCCACATAAAACTATTAGTGCGAGTAAGTTTGTTTGTTTGTTGATTTTTCACGCAAAATCTTTATGCTCAGATATGAGTCGTATAGAATCAAAGGCGGCTATCTGACATTTTTGGTCCGGCAATCTACAAAAATAAAATAAGTTCTTGTCGTTTAGACTGTTATGTTTTTTTATTTATTTGGTTTTATCTTTAATTGTTAATATTAATAGATACCTAAAACATGCAATGACTGACACCTAATACAAAAATAAAGGAGAAAAACGTTTTCTTTTTTAAATTGCTAACAATCAGCCATAAGTCAGATAGCCGCCTTTGATTCTATTCGACTCATATAATAGTTGCTGAGAAATGATCCTAATATTTATATGCGAACGAAGGGGCGAACAAACCCTAGTTCATGATTAATTAGTGATTAAAGGATTTCACTGATCATAATAGAACACAGATTGTCATACTTTTAAATATAAGACCAAACATATAACTTCATCGCAAAATATTCAACAAAATCTCCCGCATGGGAGTTCAGTATATTGACCATAACCTCTGAGCCGTTGCAGAGGAATAATCTCCACTAGTTATAGATAAGCTACGCTTAAAGTTAAGTCTGTTTTCTCGTAAGCTTGTAACTAGTGCGCTTTACTGTGTGGATACCCAGGTACTACTAATCCGCTGAGTCTCATCCCGATCTGAATTTCTGAGACCGTAGTTCAGGTCCCCTTGTTAGAATCATTCCGCGCGGGAACGTACCAAACTTTCATAGATGGAAAACCGATTTCCAAATGCCCGAAGTAGGTCGACATCGCATCACTGACTGATGTTCTGTGGCTGGGGTATCACCTTCCATCAAGTGAACGTTATGCTCGACTGTCGATACCTAATATTAAAAAAATAAAGCACTATGGCGCAGTTACTGACATAAAATCTGTTGGATATGTAATAGGTAAGCACTTCAAACAGTTCTATCGGTAAAGTATACAAAGGAATAATACCAAGCGACGCGATGACGGTTCAAGCTAAAAACTTTAATAAAGGGTAAAACCCTTTGAATATCCACTTGACCACTTGACACCTTCAGATTGTTGTAAAACAAGGATATAAAAAAGAAAGTTTTCTGTTTAAAACCACTTTCTAAAGCCTTACAAATTAAACATAAAACCATTCAGGATTTTTTGAGTAAATAATAAGTTAATAAAATACTGCAGCACTCCAGGATAACAGATGGCCTTAACAAATACATAATGTTATGGAACACTTGTACAATTGATTGGAAGGATTTAGGTAATTGATGAATATCTTATCATAGCATGCGTTACATTGCTAGTCGATAATGTGAAGGATCCTACTCTCGATGTAGGTCAAGTCGATTTAATTTGTGTGATAGCAATTCCCAGGGCCTGCTCAATAACGTGTCATTCGAAGATGACATTGTTATCAGCGAAAATAATTGACTCGCAATAAGACGTCTGTGATTTTGTTGCGTCATATAGTTAAGATTTTGCATTTATATTCAAAAAGTTTTAAGTGATATGCGAGTCAAGTCAAATATACGGAATGAATTATAATTTATCTATAGATGAGAATTGCCATAAGAACAATAAGAATAAAAAGTACTTTAATATCCGGGGCATAGCTGACCCTTGGTGGGCCCAGTATCAAAATTTTCGCTTACACGGAGTCGGGGCCCCGGGAACTAGAAGTCCCCGTATAAAGATACGGCAGTAACTACGCCCCTGTTTAATATTCATTATAATGGCAAATATTAACACACGAGCATGATATATTAGCTACACTCTACAGGATATTATTTCGATTAATTATTTGGAAATTAAGTACGTGAAACGAAATTGCTGCATTTTAGGCATTTTTCATTTATGAATGGTGATTTCAACTATGTTCGAATTTCAATATTTTCGGTTTTCCCATTCCAGACATAGAGAAAAATGCTTACCTATTAATGTTGATATATTGAATAGATTAGATATTTGCGATGGGATATTGCATGGGTTCCTATTGGAAAACGCTACTAAACTTACATATTATATTTATGTATGTTTAGTAGCGTCTTGTTGGATTACCCAGTATTTACGTATAAAATAATATTAATTTTTTTAGCCAACAATAAGGTTACTATGAAAACTAGGTTTTAATATGCTTCTGATTGAAACTATCATTCTCCGATTAATATACCTATTAATGCAAAAGTGTATTTGTTAATATGTTCTTCTTTCGCAAATAAGGAACGAAAATATATTATAATTAAAATCTATACATATAATGAAAAAATCTCGTTTTAATCTGTATATTTAAAATATTTAAAGTTTTCATTCACATAACATTCACATTTAACAAATGTTTTAATAATATACTACTTTGATATTTCTAATTAACTTGGTGCATGTTATCGGTTGAGTAAATCATTGTTAATGATGTATTGCTGAGAAAATTGCAATCGGTAATTATATTTCCAAAGAGGAAAAATGTTTGTGTTGGTTATCGTAACATAATCGATACAATTATTTTTGCTGTCTATGACTTTTTGAAATGATTGCTAGATTAGAATTTTTGACTTGATTTTTAGATTTCTTATAACGTAGATAATAATTTAAACTATTTTATATGATTATTTTAATGTATGTATTTATATTATTATTACAAGTAAAACAGTGATATAATAAATACTAAGTTATATAACATCATAAAATATAATTTATAATTATGCTTTAAAAGATAAGATACTTAGCATTCAAATAACAGGCCATATATAAATACTCTATCTCACGAAGTCCTTTGTCTATGCATGTTTGCGTGCACATATATGTACATTTTTTGGAGTGTGCGTAATCTCGGGAGCTCGAGCGCACGCTAAAATAATGTATGTACACACTTGACAACATTCATAGCCAAACGAATTTCATAATATTATCCAAATGCTCCAAATAGTATCTTATCAGAGGGCCTAGCACGAACGAATTGCGAGAAAGTGTTTCAATCACCGATTTGTCATTGTATTCAATTTCAAATAATTTCTCTGGCAGGACCTCAAATTACTTACGAAATATCATGGTAGTTATTATGAACGAATCTTCATAATAACTACCAGCTAACTATGGTAAATGTAGTATATCAAATTTGAATTTATAAGTACTTATTGAATTATGTAACTACCTATCTATATATGCAAGTTTAAATAAAATAGTTTATACCAGATTAAAACGAGATTTATTATATATTTCGACGATTCAGTCTGCCCGTGACCACGGTTGTTGAAAAGTATCCGAAACGTCAACATAAATTATATATAATATTTTATTTAAATGTATGAACTCGCGTTAATAAAAGACAATATTATGTATGTAAGTTCGCAAGTAAGTAAGCCTTATAAAATATTGCAAAATACTAAAATATACCATTCGATCGCAGGCTGCCTTGAACTGTTATTTATTCGACATTTTGTAAGAGTTCATTTATAAGCTAATTTTATATTACCCAGCTTATACGTCCTGCGATAAAAGCTAGAAACCTTTAACACCTTAGTTTACAATATCATAATTTTATTAGGGGTAGATATGTTTTGTAATAGACCAATATGGGCTCTACTTATGCAAAGCTCGGTTCTCGACTATATTATAGTGGATACCATCGGAGTATCAGATATTACCTCAAAGGTCAAAATATATGTCTCAGCTTTGCATCTTTTATGATATCGGGCAAATGTCAGGCAACTCTTAAAACATTTAAGCAAAACTTAACTTTCAATGTACATAATATATAGTAGTATGTAGGCTAAACTTTCAATGTTAAGATCTAGGAATATTTATTTGAAGGCAAAGTTAAAGTATAAACCTGCTTCTTGATGCATAAAAATAAAGGACGAATTATAGACATGTATATTTGTGTGTTAAAATGTAAAATAACATTTTCATGGATTTAAACACGATTTATGAATAATATTATGTATTCTGATTATTAGAGTGATTTACAGAAAGGCGTAGTCACGGACAAACTGACCACTTTTAAAGTGCCATAAATTTCGTATTTTCGAAAGTAACGCAACTCTGTTTATTATTCAATTTGGTGTTGACGATATCACAAGGTGGAAACATTATCCTTTTTCGGCCGCGGTCTCCATTTCAGATATTTTATTGCCTCCTAAAAATGATTTAGTAAGATTACCAATAAGTGAATCCTTTTGTGCTCATAAAGTGCAACAAGGTTGCAAATACGATATTTATGTACACCGATGTAACATTTCTATATACGTAGATTTTAAATGTGTAGGTACCTTATTTTGAAAATACAAGGCATCATTACTATACTGGTTTTTGTATAGTACTGAATAAATTATTCTAAAAATTTAAATCTTCTAATGTATACAATTTCCATGTCACAATGTTAGTTACCGTACTCCTCCGAAACGGCTTTACCTATTTTTACCAAATTTTATATGCGTATTCAGTAGGTCATACCCCTAAGTGATAAGGGTTGTTCACCCTTAATTTTTTTTTTAATTTTTTGACGAATTTTTTTGTTTTTATTTTTTTATAATGTGGCATTAAAAAATACTCACAAATATTCACTCTTCTATTACTAAGCCCAATTTTTTTTTGTCAAAAAATCTAGACCTGTGCGAAGCCGTGGCGGGTCGCTAGTGTTAAATAAACGTCAATTTTAGTGAAGCATTATCGGAATATTTTGTTTGGGACATAGAACCAGATCTCCTTAAATATTTAAATCTGGAAGGACATTGACATTTTTCATTGTACACGCACACAATGGTATCCGTTCACGCACACATAAACAGATCTCTTATGTTATTATCTCTTTGCAGAAAACAATACTGGAGAGTATCACTCAAGACGACAGCACATTCACGGGAGATGGATATACCTCACTGGCTATCATCTACGCGACGCTCGGGATATGCAACTGGATGGCACCTTCCGTGATCACGATAACGGGACCCAGAGGGGCAATGCTTATTGGAGCTTTCACTTATTTGTGAGTAGACTGTTGAAACCGAACTAAATATAGATATTTACTATTAGAATAGTCGATATTTTTTGTCCCGGTGTATTGAGCTGTAACAATAGGGAATATGCATGTGTTTACAATGAGGGTCAAACATTTCTAATAATATTTTTGCAAATAAATTGTTTGAAATTCACATATTTGTAAAGCCAGTGGTCAGTGCGAATGACGTAAATTTCTATGCCAGCAACTGTTAATGCGGTAGTGCGTAGTTATAAGGTGTTTCTGCTTAACGTTAGTCTATTAACAAAGCCCGCGAATTTGGCGGGTATTTAAATGCCTGTATCGGTTTTTGGCAATTTTAAACTTTTTTTAAAAAATAATTTAAATAAATTTTTTGGCGTTAAATATTTTCTTTCTATTATATAACGATGTAAGATACCAAATAAAAATATATTCCCTATTCTAGTGCGAATCTTCATGAACAGCGAACAATCTCACCCACCTTATTGACATAGTTTTGTTGGTAATTGCGTTATTTCGATACATTTTGTTATGGAGGCACTACTTTCGCTTACTTATGCTTAGATAAGGAGTGAGTGTCCTAAATATTTTCTTAGAATGTGTACATGCGACTTACGTAGATTTTGTAATCCAGTATAATGCTTCGAACACAGTCGCCTAATTGATGAGATATAAGTCGCGTTTAAAATCGGTCCAGAATTTATTAAATTGATTGATTAAATATTAAATAATCTGCAACATGCTATCATAATGTTATATGATTACAGTTATTGTTTGAATACCACTTCACATCAGCCATTTTCAGTATTATACAATGTCAAGTGTCGAATAATAGAGAATATACATATAGCTTGTCCGTTTGTGAAACTAAAATTATCACATAGCGAATAGAACTAGCGACTTTCACTGTTAAACTTCACTACTGCTATGGCCATATACTTGCATATCTTCAACCGTAACATATTTATGAGATTTTTGTGGCAAAATAAGGCGTCAATAGCAGCATGGGTGAAGAGAACCTTTTTTGAAATGTTAGCGTACGCGTTAGGACTTTGATTATTTTAATAACTAGTAATCCCGGACGGAATCATTTTCATTACATACTTATTGGGTGTTAGCACTATATCTACCCTCGATATAGCATTTTTATGACTACTAAAGTGCTATATTCTTGTAGTATATCACTTTCACGTAAACAACTGTTTAATTGGCGCACACCGATAAGGGCCACGTAGCGCAATTTTTTCCTTTACGTCATTACAAATATAAATAGTAACGAACTAAGTGTTATCGAACACAGCGACAGATGATTTGTGGCTTTCTTTTAGTAAACATCTCTTCAATTTATTAGTAAAATCTATGATTTTAATGTATTTCCCCGAATATGATATGTAATATTTAAATAAAATACTGTATACCGGATTAAAACGCGATTTATTATTTATATTGTTTAAATTATTTATCCCGACGTTTCGGATGCTTTTCAGCAACCGTGGTCGCGGGAGACAGTCTCAGTATTTTATTTAAATGTGTGATACTCGCGTTAATAAAAGACAATATTATGATATGTAATATCCTAAAGTTTATTATGAAAAGTTAAAAAGATGTTTGTTGTATGCTATGGCATGTTTGTGTTTACAAACTTTGTATACTTAATGCTCGAGAATATTAGTAGTAAATAAGATATTAAATGTCGTGATGTTAACAGCGCCAGCGCATACCTAAACGTGAATTTCTAAAGATTAGCTCGCTCGAATGCATCGCAACGCACTCACGTTGTTGAGTAACCAACGTAACACCACTGGATTAATCCATAAGTATAATATTCTTGACAAGCTATAAAGCAGAATGTAAAATATGTGACTAATTTATTTCTCAATTTATTTTGATAATTTGTATCATCTATACTAATATTATAACCTATAAAGAGGAAAGATTTGTATTTTTGTATGTTATGAATAAATTCAAAAACTAAAGGACTGATTTTAAACAATATTTCAACAAAAGAAAGCTACATTATCAGCGAATAACAAAGGCAAAATAATTTTTAGTGTATAGTACATCAACATTGCAGTGCGAAGCCGGGCGTGTTACTGGTATTAAATAATGCTATAAAATTTGGTTTATTGTTATTTGTGTTATGATGTCATTCAGAATACTTTAATATTATTACTATACACTTAATAAATATAGTTACTTTTTATTGATATTTATATTTGTCAAGACCTCGATTTTCATGTTTATCTCTACTATATAAAAATTAGTCGGGTTTTCCTTCCTGACGCTATAACTCCAGAACGCACGAACCGATTTCCACGGTTTTGCATTCGTTGGAAAGGTCTCGGGCTCCGTGAGGTTTATAGCAATAGCAATTTATGGAAAATTTTCAACAGAAAAGCGGTGGGCAAATGGGCATATTCCAATCTAAGAATAATTGTATAATTTCGAAGCCAATATTTTGGCAGAACAACGCGGTCTGCGGGGTCCACTAGTTTGTTATAAAAAGGGTATAATATTGAAACTTTAAAAATTTGATTTATTTAATGCCTCCCAAAATGAGGACGACCGTGGGTCCGTTACCTTTGAGACTCTTCTTGAATTTAAATTACATGCGTCAACAACACGTCAAATCCCTAATTGTTATATCGCATTTTTTTTAGGATAAAACCGTAAACATTTTACTACTAAATCTAATAGGAAAGCAAACCTTCCTCATTTGAAAATTGATCCATTCTAAAAAGACAAATAACGTACGATGTCACGATAGTGGCTGTATATATTTTTATTACCTTTGCGTACTATTGTTGTACAAAAAGAAGAAAAAAACAATCATGTAACAATACATTTTGTGATTGTTGTCGTCGTATAATTAATGTTTCTGAAGGACGAGTCGGATGGATCTTAGAATATATGTCAATATAATATAATTGATAGTGTCAGGTAAATGTTTTATGATTGTGACGTGACCCTGTGATTGATATATTGTAATATGCCTATAATAATAAGAAAATATGTCGATGCTAATATGTTTAACAGTATATTTGACGGTCTCGTTGGCGCGTTCGGTAGAACACCTGCCGTGCGCATCGATGGGTCGTGAGTTCGAATCCCACCGGGACCTCATGCTATAATTTTCTGTAAGCATATTTTCCCCACGTCTGGTAACTTCGGGCATTGATCAGGTGGGAGGAATATCTAAATTCCGACCGGGTAACGAACTACCGTTCAAAGATGGAAAAACCCTGAAGCGCAATAGCGCGTTTCGGTTTCAGTCTATGGATTTCCGAAAGCTCGAAGTAAAAATTAGGTCGACAGTGCATCATTGACGTTCTGTGGCTGAGGTATCACCTACCATCAAGTGAACCATATATAGGCTATATAGGCTTTTTTTGCGTATATACATCTACTCGTACATTGCACCCGGGGCGTGTAGTTTTTTATTTTCGAAAATAATAAGTTTTTGAAAATATTTTTGAGTATTTAACATGAAAACCTTAGATTAATTATTATTTACGTCATGAAAATAAAGATTTATTTTTTGTATCCTTAAAAATAAATTACAAACATACAAATATACAAACAAACATACATACAGGTGAAGCTAATATAAAGCGTGTAAAAATCAGTTGTGTTGAGTTTTGCATTGCCGATTATACATGACCTATAAAGGCTATACCTAAGTACATTTAACATAACATATGTATATTTTTCTGTAATAATTAAGACTTAAATTGATCTTAATTATTGTGGTCTAATAAATTATAATTAAACACAAACTAGTAAAACAAGTTTATATACTTTTAAATTTACACAGATTATGTATTACTGACAGGGTGCTACTAAATACTGTCCTAATCCTACGATTGCAAAACCAACCCAAGCCAATATTAATTTGCGCTCAGTATGTAAATGTTGAGTTATAGTAAACAAGTTGCCGCACTCAGTCTAGAATTTCAATTAATCAAAATATCTCTAAGTAAACACATGTACAAAAAGCAAAACTGAACTAGTTTCATAAAAGATACATTCACTGGAATACTACAAGGTTTTTAGACCTTCTTTACTATAGCTGTAGGTACGGGTATCGCTAGTACTTATGACCTCATAAAAACTAAAATGCCATTCTAAATATTTCGAGTATGTATTGATTTTTATGTGACGATATTTGTTATATATGGCATGAATGTAAATGCGGATGTACAGTAATTTTATAGAAAGCTTTTGGGTGGTACTGCACTGCACTTGTAGCACAATTCTATTAGAGCTGTCATTATGTCTTTTTGACGGGCTCGTTGGCGCGTTCGGAGAAACACCCATGGGTCGTGGTTTCGAATCCTACCGGGACGCCATGAAAAATTGTGAAGTACATATTGCGCGTTTCGGTTTCAGTCTATGAATTTCCGAATGCTCGAAGTAAAAACTAGGTCGACGGCGCATCACTGACTGATGTTCAGTGGTTGAGTTATCACCTATCATCAAGTGAACCTCATGCTCGTCTGTCGATTTCACATTTTTTTAAAGCGTGCAAGTCGATAATCTGTTTTCTCTGCCTAACACAAATATATTTTTTATCACTTTTTTGTAATTATTTAACATCTCCGATATAAATTACATGTAGGTAATTATACCTATTGCTACAGCTAGCGGCTGAGAAATAGTTGTGGTCCTTTCCTAGATTACTATTGCACAAGATACCTACAGGCTACCTACAGACAAGTACTGCGAAAGTAGCTTTTTAAATTAGTAATATATATAAATACTCAAATATTATACGTAAGTTTACTTTGTATTTGTCGACTGATTAAATAATTGCAAGTAATAATTGGATAATGAGTATCGATAAAGCGACACTCACAATTAGCATTTATAATTCAGGCAAAAACACTACGTTTCTACACGACTACGCGATAATTCGTTACTTTTAAAGTAGGTATACTACATATTATACATATTACTTTACACACAGATTTGGCTTGTCCCTAATTAATGCATTATTTTTGAATAACGAGGCAAGTGATCCTAGTAGGAGAGCCCGTGGGAGATCGTCCTTCACCGATCTGATAACCAGATGAGACGTATTTTTTATTAAATATTTTTTATAAACAAATATGCCTATAATTGCTTGCCTATCGAAAAGTGGTCATGGCTATTTTTAATTAAATTAACTTTTATCGATTTTTTTTTCATCACCTTCATACTTTTGATAACCAAATGAAATTTATTTGACTGATAGTTTTTGATACACAGAATATGCCTAGGTATGCTTGCCTACTCATTTCAGTGTATAACTACCTGGCAAGCAGGTGTAAACAGGTAAGTCAAAATAATTAAAAAAAAAATTAAATAAATTAATTAATAAAATTAAAAATAAAAAAAAATAAAAATTCAAATAAAAAATAAAAAATTAAATTAAATTAAAAAAAAAAATAATTATAATTTTTTTTTTTTTATTAAAAATAGCCAGTACCACTTTTCGATAGGCAAGCAATTATAGGCATATTTGTTTATAAAAAATATTTAATAAAAAATACGTCTCATCTGGTTATCAGATCGGTGAAGGACGATCTCCCACGGGCTCTTAGACCATCCAGGAATTCTATTAAAATTATTAGGCATTTTTTATTCCACAGTTATTATTTGTTATAGTTAAGCATTTTCAGTACACGCCTAGACTTGTCATTCGAACGGGACAGTGTGGAACACTCTACTAGTAAAATCCCCCTAGTGCAAACCCATTGCTGCGTCTGTTTCACTATTCATTTTTATTTATAGGTAAGTAGGTGACCAGCCTTCTGTGCCCTGCCTGACTGAAACATTTTTTTTTAAATTTTTTTTCCCCGGGATTTGAACCCAGGACCTCTGGTGCTAAACGCATCGCGCTTACCACTGAGCCACAGAGGCTCTACTAAGCTACACGGAATTTACTTTTATTTTATTCAATTGCAGATTCTTCATAATAACGTTCCTGTTCCCTCGGACATGGCTGTTGTACGTGGCGAGTGTGATGATCGGCGCGGGCGCAGCCGCAATATGGACCGGCCAGGGGAACTATCTCACCCTCAACAGTGATGCCGATACCATATCCAGGAACTCTGGTGTATTCTGGGCCATGTTGCAATGCAGGTCAGTTACTTTGCTACACCTAAGTTACTCTTGCATATCCTATTTATATGAGGGTCATTTTCAAATCGCTTGTTATAACTCATTGATGGCAAGGCATTACCGCCATCACTGAAGGGACTGCTGGTGCGTTACTAGCCTTCAAAGTCAAGATCGTTCTTTTTTAAACGTTCCAAACCAAACTTGGTTTGGTGACTGGCGACAAATGGTTCCAGAGAGCCATAGAAATGGCAAATCCATTGTTTACCATTAAAAAGTAGCCTGTTTCACTGTCCTTCTAATAAATTCAAAACGTTTGTTTCTATCAATGCTAACCCTGAATTCAAGCGGATTATAGAGGAGACCATCAGTTAAATGTTTTTGTATTGCAACTAGATCAGAAGAATCTTTAAAATAACTTGTGCAAAACTGAGGCATGTAGTTTTACATAAAGTTTCAAATAGGAACTAGAGGTCTATGATCGCGAAACGTTTTATATCAATGCCCTCCACAAATCGGCCCTAAACGAGGAGACTAGGAAATGACGACTACACTCTTTGTTAATAATAAATAAACTGGCATAAAATGGTTCTACTAAAAGGGTTAAACAATTTCTGAAAATAATCACAAATTGGAATTAATTGAAATGCTGGGAATTGGGACGTATTTCTCACACTGTTTGATGCCTCTGAAGGCATACATTGGTGACATCTATCAGAAATATGTTGTCGAGATACTTTGGTCATTCGGAAACTAAAAGATTGAAACCGAAACGATCAATCTACTTTTACACACTATCTTCCATCTATGAACGGTGCTCCATTCATTATCAAGTGGAATAAACATGTTTACAGAAAATTCTATACATGTCGGACCACGCAGGTTTTGATTGCACGACTCATCGAAACGGGTCAACGGCCTTCAAAATATTAGTAGATCATATATACTTTATTGCATACTACGAGACTGTCGTCCAAAACATACTTGGCGAAAAGGGTAGTTCAAGACCGCGCGGGCTGGCGGAACACTCTGGATGCCCACTGCCCCATTTAGGAGAAATAGGACCTTAAGTCACGAGACCGTCGTTCTTTTGTATCAAACACCCCAATAAATAGTATTTATATTTGTTTGCAGTTTGTTCTTCGGTAACCTGTTCGTATTCATCAAGTTCCAAGGCAAGACGCATATAGACGTGGAAACTCGGAACGTGGTCTTCGGTGCCTTGACTGCTGTCTGTGTGGTTGGGATTGTATTCTTGTTGCTGCTGAGACCCCTTCGACGAGCTCCCGCCATTGATGATGATAAGGTAAGCCTACCTTATCTTATAAATGGACATAAAACGATAAACACATCAACGAAATTACGGATTCTTATCCTAGGAAAAGCCGTGTGACGGGTTCGTTGGCGCGATCGGTAGAACACCTGCCGTGCGCATCGATGGGTCGTGGGTTCGAATCTCACCGGGACATGTTTATAATTTTCTGTAAGCATGTCTTCCACACGCCTGGTAACTTCGGGCATTGATCGGGTGGGAGGAATATCGAAATTCCGATCGGGTAATAAACCACCCGTTCATAGAAGAAAGAACCGAGAAGTGCATATTGCGCGTTTCGGTTTCAGTCTATGGATTTCCGAATGCTGGAAGTAAAAAGTAGGTCGACAGTGCATCATTGACTGATATTCTGTGGTTGAGGCATCACCTACCATCAAGTGAACCTCATGCTCGTCTGTCGATATCTAACATTAAATGTGTTTGAATCAAATATGCATTAAAAGCAGGGGAAGACATTATTAGGTATGCCTGTAGTTTAAAAGTATTCCTGGTTGCTGATAGTCTTTCGTTTCAGTTTTTGCGCAGACATAATCGGCGTATTGTATTACATAGTACGTCATACACATCTAAATTAATTAATTAGTAATAAATAATTTAGGCCTTCTTTATATAATCGTGATTTCCTTCCAATTTAATATCAGTATGATAGGAAGAAGTTAAAGCTATTTAGGAAGCATTCTTGCAATAATTCTCATTTTATTTCCCTTACATCCTTAAGGTTAAATCAAACATTAAATTCTAAATGCAGGGCTTGTGTGAATTTATATCGGCTATTTTGTGCCAATTAATTATGTTTTATATCTCGAATAAGGATAGATTATATTTTGTACTCCCGGTTAAGGTCAATGTCGTATCTAGCGGATTTTATTATCTATGTTTACATTATTTCCTGTATGTGATCAGTTACAATTTAGATAATAATATATACGAAAAGCAGCTATCTTCTTTATTATGTATTTAAATCAAAATAACATGAAATTCATTACTAAACGTAATATTCCAACAATAGTTTACTCGAGTATCTAATCTTTTAAATGAAAAAAAAAAAATATTCACTATTATTTAGGGCGTTTTAATCCGATATTATTTTTCATTTAATGTCTGTTTTATATTCCACGTAAAATAAGTTATGGCCTATGACTAGTGCCCCACTTCAAATCGGAGAAAATTTAAACGTTATAACAAAAGACACATGCTGATATAGTCATGTTATAAATTATGTTCACGAATGAAATCCCAGTGTTTATATTGTTACATAAACTGGTATTACCATTTCACAAAAGACTTATTGTATTATTATTGGCAAAAGTGATGTAACTTCCATAAAAGTCAAAACCGGTCAAGGGTGACGACTCGAAGCCTCAAAATTCCTTTTATTGTTCCATTAATTTTGTAATTTATGAACGTTGCAGTGCGAAGTTGTGACAGAGTCGGAAGGTCCTTTGGACGCTTTCAAAGGTGCGATCAAGTTGTTCTGCACGCGTGATATGATTTTCCTGAGTGCTGCTTTTATCTATACCGGTGAGTTATCGGTGTTTATATTATTTTTCAGATATATGGATATAGGTAAGGAAGTGTTATAATGGCTTTACTGAAATATGAGGTCTCGCCATGCAGTTATCATAAGGAAAAAATACGTTTCTAGGAAAAATAGATAATTCATTATAATATATTCATCCGTATTTACTGATTCTGTAGAGATAACTCAATTTCGAGTTATCTCTACAGAATATGGTGGGAGTAGGTATATCCAATAAATTTATATGTGTGTTTCAATATTTATAGGTACTTTAAATTCGGGACGTTAACACTTTAATATGAATATATACGAATGTAAACTTTATTGGTTTTAACGGTATTTCGGGTTACACTAAAATAAACTTATACATTTATTTTCGATATCGAGGTCCACAAAACAAAAAATTATATACAAAAGTATTATCTTTACGCCCATTTATTCTGAAACCAATATTTTATACAGCTATCGACTTAATCTCAGTGTTTGACACTGTAATATGTTTTGATTAAATTGTAGAATACCATATTACATTACCATTTATGTGTTAAATTAGCTAAAAAATAAATAAACTAAATTTTTTTATTTGATATTTAGGAGTGGAGCTATCATTCTTCAGCGGTGTGTACAGTCCCAGTATCGGGTTTACTCTGGCGATGGGCGAGAATGTTAAACAGCTGGTCGGTCTCTCGGGAGTCTTTATTGGAATGGGAGAAGTGCTTGGTGAGTACTGATTCCATATCATACTTAGTAATTCCATATAACTGTTAACATTTAAAGAAAATTCGCGAATTAGTCGTTAGCGCGTTCGGTACAATACCTGCCGTGCGCATCGATGGTCCCACCGGAACGAAAAGTTTATAATTTTCTGTAAGCAAAAATACACTTGCTGCTTGCTGCACTTGATCCAATGCATATCATTGGTAAGTAACCAATTTCATACAAATGTCGGAAAAAGTCAAGCTTCCTGAGAGATTTCATTGCAAACGCTGCCTAATTTCTTTTAAAGATAACTTACTATTCTATCTTCTTATAAAAATGGTCACACTGGATACAAACGTATTTAGTAATTGTAAATTGAGTGTGGCGTATCGCTAGTTCGATAGTAAAAGAATAAATAATACTTTTACGCTATTCTCAATCAACGTATATAACGCTAATATTACGCTTGTCCCATCTATACTTAACAAATTATATGACAGGTGGCGCCCTCTTCGGTATCTTAGGCAACAAGACGACACGTTGGGGCCGGGACCCGATCGTGATCATGGGCTACTTCATCCACATGACGAGCTTCTTCCTGATCTTCATCAACTTGCCCAACGTGGCCCCGTTCGGGGACACCATGGACACCTCCTACATCACCCCCTCCCCGTACCTGGCGATGTTCTGCAGCTTCCTACTTGGCTTCGGAGACGCGTGCTACAATACGCAGATCTACTCCATATTGGGCGGGAAATACTCGGATAATAGTACGTCGGCGTTTGCGTTGTTCAAGTTTACTCAGGTGAGGTTTTTTACTTAGAGTTTGTACATTTTTATAACTGTCCATCAGGTATAGTTGTCAAACAAATGCCTATTAAGACGTAAAAAATTTAGGGTTCGTGATATTTGAAGTTGATTTCAAAATTATACTATTTAAAATAGGAACAAAGTTTATTTTTAATGATATATTTTTTTTTATCATTTGAAACTTATAAAATACTAGCAAAACGCCCCGGCTTCGCACGGGTGCAATTTAGATGAAAATAAGTTACACGCTGATAATGTAGCTTTCTAATGGTGAAAGAATTTTTAAAATCGGTCAAGTATTTTTTGTATTAAATCGTAACAAAACCGCAAAAATTGAAGAAAATGACAAAGTATAGACAATACTACCCCTCGCAGCATTGCTCGCTGCGCTGCGCTGCTTGAAGCCGCACCGGCCGCGGCGCGACGGCCGCGGCGTGTATTTTTGTTTGTATTGATATTTTTAATTTCGTAATATCTTTTGAATGGAATGTCCGATTTCAATAATTCAAAAAGTAGTCAATAGGTATTGAAACAGTCTTGGATATGAAATAATTTATTTGGATAAGAATTAATATAAAGGTATGGATAACATGGTCTGATTTTGAACGGCATTTCTTTCAATTTTTTAAATGTTAAAAAGTAGTTATAGTAACATAACTACAATAGCTAGATATATGATCTCGCGAAGTTTTTTGTTGATATTGATATGTTCTATAATATTGTAGAACATTTTTTTGTTCTATCGTTAATACTTTCCGCAGCGCATGCGATGAAAGACATATTTTGGCTAATTTTTTTACATCTTGAGTTGGTTTTAGTAGGAATTTCTAAGGATCTCTATTTTTTTCTAGTAATAAATATAGCCTATGTTACTCAGCGATAATGTAGCTTTCTATTGGTGAAAGAATTTTTGAAATCGGTCCAGTAGTTTCGGAGCCTATTCAATTCATACAAACAAACAAAAAATCAAACCTTTCCTCTTTATAATATTAGTATAGATACACATTTGCAATTGGTATTTAATAAGCTATTTATGGGGTAACTAATATTGTATGGTACATCACTTGTCACTATAGACTTGTACAGAGACACGGTTTTTATTAATTCGATAGGTAAATAAAAACCTTGGTTAGGTCTTTACGTATGCTCTGTTCAGACTTTACATCTGTATATCGAAATTCCGAAAGTGTAGCAAATCACCGGTTATAGTTGGAAAACCGTAAAGTACATAATATCCCGTCGTCCGTTTTAAGTCTATGGTTTTCAGAATGCTCAAAGTAAACAATAGGTGACATAGTGTCTATGGTATCAGCTATCTATCAAAAAAATACGTTCAACTACGGGAGTCTGGTTTTACTTACATACATACATACATCACTCCTCTTTCCCATTGGGGTAGGCAGAGAACACGGAATTCCATATGCTCCGATCCTTACATACCACTTTAATCAATGCTTTCATACACACTCGTCGGTTACGAGTACTTTTGACCTGGCCTTTTTGATTTGGTTTTACTTAGCTGTATTTATAAAAATGTTTTTTTAAATATCTTGTTATAGTCTATTGCGGCGGCGGCATGTTTCTTCTACTCATCCAAAGCGCTGCTCTCGGTGCAGCTGGGAGTGCTGGCCGTTCTGGCCTCCATCGGCACAGCCGCTTTCTGCCGCGTGGAGTGGTCCGACCGGGCCAGGAACCGGCTAGCCGTGGACACGGTGGACGACAAGCTCTCCCCGGTCACACACTCGCTGGCGGAAAACGCTTTACACTATGACTGAAGTTGGATGGGTGACCGTTGGAAGGACTCGCTTTATGATAAGTTTTGTTGATGTAACACCAGAGCGCTTGTACGTGTTGCCTTTGAGATAGCTTTTTCTTTGTTGTTGTATATGAGACCTGTATACGATATTTCTTTTGCCAGGACAAGGACTTAATGTTGGGGTACCCCTCCCAATTCCAGACATTTAAGTATAATAATAATTAAAGGCGGCACATAAAGTAAGAAATATTGGAGTAATTTGCTTTCATTATAATTGTTACTATATACTTTTTTTAAATTTGTCGGAACACAAGAGCACCGCAGTCCAGCTGTTGAGTATCACTCATTTAAGTCATGAAACAGAATGTGGCGCCCAGAGTATCTGCAAACATTACAGATTATAATGAAAACCTTGCTAATTCCATTACCATTTACACTTGCACGGAAATCTCGTGAGACTATTAATATCATCAAATTGGCATTTGTATCCAATTCAGGGCCGGATTTAGAGGTGTGAAGGCCTTAGGGCAACGAAGGAGTGGAGGCCCCCTGGCCTCAAATTATTTTCATGTCAACAACATAATCATGTTTATACAAAGTACAGTTATAGGTAAAGGTACAACAGCGAATAAAAATATCAAAGGAAAAGTTGTCTACTAGTGTCTACTCGTCGGAATTTGAAAGATTTTTTCCGAATTTTTTATTGTGGAGGCCCCAGGGCAGTTGCCCCGGATGCCCTCCCTTAAATCCGGCCCTGATCCAATTTCATATAAAACTGACAGATAGTAGTAGTTAGTGCTTCAGAACAAATTGTATATTCATGTGATTTAAGTTACAAAATAGGACTAAATTATGGGGTTTTCTTATCTCAAGGGTCTTGTGCAATTGCTCTTATGTCTCCAACAAGGAATGTAGTACCAAGATTATTGTATTAAAACCAGTTTTCGTTATAGTTACTTAACTGTTATATGATTTTTGCTTTTCTGTAGAAATGTACATAATTAACATTGCTAATATGAATATTTTGCTACATGGCAGCACTCTGTCCATAACAATGTGATATATAAATAAGTATGGTTATTGATATTTATGAGCTGGATTTCTTAAAAACACATAGGAACTGATAAAATTGGTCCCGCTAAATAGTTGGCTAAGTTGGATTTAAATTGTACTTAGTACAACCCATTAACATATTTTGTTTTTAACTATAAATGTTTATGAGTTTTATCGAATTATTTTCAAATCCACTATTTTTTTTTTAAACTGTTATTGTATATGTTTGAATATATTTATAAGAAATAGTATAAATAAATAAAAGATTATCCAAAATTCTAATAATACACTAAAAGTAAAAGGATTTTCTTTAAGTAAATGGTGAATTGATCCAAAGGGTTGAAAAAGAACAGGGTAAGTATTGAACAGGATTTCAGCACAGGACAGATTCAGGTAATATTTTTGAGACATAATGTCAGGTAAAATGACTGTGAGTATTTAACTCGAATGATATTGACACTTTTATTGTGAGAAGTAAATTGAATATGTAATTTTATATAAGTGTATGTAGTTTGTTGTATATATTATAAAAAAATATTCCTTTTTTAACAAGCTATGCAATAATGTATTACATAAACATTCCAGAACTAATGATAGATATTTTATATTATTTTATCTGTTAAAAGGTTAATAAAAAATGCTAAGCAAAAGAAGACATTGGTAATTTCGTCTAGTCAATTTTGTCTATATGCTTTATATTTTTGTATATACCACAATATCATGGAAATAAATTATGAAATTTCAAAATGGTAAATCAAATTTAGATTAAATTTTAACATAATAATAAAATAACTATTAGTCATAAGATTAATAATAATTAAATAAAATATAATTTTATAATATTTCTGTTTTTTATTTTATTTTGGATAATCCCAAATTGGTAACATTTATACAAACACCCTTTTTAACTTACATTTCGTTTCATTTTCATTTCATTACATCAGGGACTGAATACCAGTTAATTTACTATGGGAGTTATACCGGTATAATAAAGGTTTTTTTTTAATATTCTTACGTTTTTATTCATATTTACTAAAAAAATTACTGTGGTAAGTGTGAAATACTCTTTAAAATTAATATCATGGTATTTCAGTCAGACACATACTTTAGAAAATAAAAATTAACCGGTTTCAGTTCCTGCGTTACATTTCATCCCTAAGCTTTGTCATTGGCCTTTTAGTTGTTAACATAATAACATCCATATTATTCTTCTTGTAAGATTTTGATTCAGTTTGTAATAATGTTAACAAGACAAGTTGAATCTAATCCACTTACTAGTACATTAATAATATGCTTACACCATTTCGGATTACTAAAACATAAACAACAAATTTAGATGTATCTAACAGATTATTAAATATTATAAACAAAAATTATATATATTAAAATTACTAGTTTTTCACTTGTCATCTGTTTCTCCAAGTTTGAAGTCCAATGGTTTATCGTAACCCATTATCTTAGCATAATGTAGAGGATCATTGAAGTGCCTAGCTTCTATAAATAAAGATTTGCCCTTAGCAGACATGGTTGTGAACATTCCAGGAATATCAGGGACTACAACATCATCAGGTGTGAATTCCAACTGTAAATGTAATATTTATTAATTAGTACAGAACAGACATCAGTTTCAGAGAAATATCTGTGTGTGCACAATATTTTGACTATTTTGATATCTTTAAATAAAGGAAAATTACTTTGGTCAACAATAGACAACCATGAAAGATACTCCTAGAAAATATTCAGCTTATTTTATTGTAAATTCTTCAGTTATTTATTTAGTTAAAAAAATGACACGAAACAACACTCACCTTTTTTGGTACTAGAAAAAAATTAAAGGTTGTTGCTTTGTACTGTGATGTGTCAGGATTATAATGGATTTCTGTGACATATTTCTTCGTAATTATATGGAGTAATATTGGAGTTACAAAAGTAAAGAAGCCCACAACAGAACATAAAGCTATCAATAACGACGTACTACCAATTGTAGAAGCTTCCTTGATTAAAATAGGTTGGGCAATGAGACCTGCTATACTTGAACACAGTGAAAAAACCTTCACAGCTCGTATTTGTGGTGTTAAGGTACCATAATAAATACGCTCAAATTTTGTATCTTCCTGTACTTTACTTGCAAACAGTCTTGAAAAGTTGTGGTTGATTGTCACACATTTGCAAACATCGAATTCTTTTAACAGTTTCTGTGATAGTCGACACTGGTTTTGCAAGGCAAAACTTTTGTGAAATATACGTAACATCGCTCTAAATTTTGTAGTTTATCCCTTTGAAATCTTCAAAATTTCAATAATTTTATAGAAATCTCGTTTTTACCTTAGGACTTAGGTTAAAACTTAAAACTATTTATCTGTCAATACTCACTAGTGACAATTGACATATCAGGTAGTCAATGTCACTGTCAAAGTCTACAGTAGAAAAAAAACTGTTACGTACCGCTTCATTATACGCTGTCTCACTACCAGGCCATAAAATCTTTAAAAATAAATGCGTTGTTACTAATAATACTAGGCGTGATTAATTAACAGCATGAAAAAAAAATCTCTAAATGCTGTTAAGATATTATGTAACGAATAAATATTAGTTTTACAAAACAAAACCTATTGTTAATTTTTATTTAATTTTATTCTAATCGATGTTTGGTTGGACAATTATCCACGTCATAGCAAAATCCGGTATCCGTATCAAGCACCATTGGATCAGGACAATCGCATCTGGAAAAGCCGCACATGGTTCCAACAAGAATTTCTTCGGGATGCTTACAGGTTCTTTGAGCTGGCCAAAAGGATTCGCTGCAATCACTAATTCTTACCGTCATATGATCAGGGCAATGATCAATACCTGTAAGACATTTTTAGAATATAATAATTGTTAAAAATGCAATCAAATCTGTAAAAAGTATAATGTCGTGTTTCATCAATTAAACTAAAATTCCAGTGAAATGATCGATTTCCTATTTCTAGTATAAACTCAAGTTCAATAAATTTTCGATGTTATAATGTTAAATACATACGGTTCGTTTTTAAAAAAAATTACAAGTCTCAAAACTTGATTAAAATCTAAAACAGCCGTCCTAACATGATCATCACGAGATATCTCGCGGACGAGTAAAGACAAACTAAAATATAAGATATCTAGATATATTATATCTCGACATCGACAACTTTGATAGAAAAGATATCTCAATTCTCAACCGACAAATATGTCTACATCTGACATTAGAAGTCGAGTTTTATGTGTAAGTGTCATGTTAGACCCGAAAGAAATAAAGCGATAATCGATTAAAACACGAGAAAACGGTCGACAAAATTTTGTCGAGGTTGTCATGCTATGCCGGCAGGTTGCAAAAATTGGACTACGTAGGAGGTAGGTATATACTATATATACGAATAATATAGGGTATCTAAGCAACTATGAAATGCCTACAACTTTTTAAGAACCTGACTAATACTAATTGGATTTTTTTTACGTTTAAACATGTTAGAAATTATTTATTTCAACATAATGCTTGAATAAAATTATTTTAGCTTTATCATTAATATTGTCTCTAGTACAATAAGGTCATCAATAAAATCTGTAAGTTGAGGATGGGCGTTGACACTCAATCAACACTCTCATGGAGCTCATAAGTTATAGCTGTTTAAAACACACACAAATATTTGAAAGGAATAATTAAAATACTATGTATGCATTCATATACTTATAGCTTCCACATCCGTTACTCAGTGGTAAGAGTCCTGGGTTAGAATACCGGGGAAACAAGAAAAATGCTTCGATCCAGCCGGGTACAAAAGGTAAATCATCTATTTGGCTGTAAAAAATGATCTGTGAAACAGATACAGAAAGCGGTCTGCCCCACTAGGGGACTCAGGAATTCAGTTATTTGAACCCTTTTTCAGTTAGTCAAACAAGTATTATTACGGTTTTTTAAGAGATTGGTAAGTAATTAATAGTTTTACGCCCGTATTCCAACACGAAATTCGAAATGTGTTTTGATCCATTAATATGGAGATTTTATTGATGATGTCCCGAAATTAAATTCAAACTTGAGTCATGTCTTGAAATATGTGCCAGAGAAAGATGCCGAATAATAATGAGTCTAATAAAGATTTAGGAATCTTGTAGATAATAATCTATATATATAAAAGAGATTTCCACCTATATAGTCACTCATCACGATATCTCTGGAACCATAAGGCGTAGCGACTTGAAATATGGTAGGAATATTCCTTTCGCCGAGTAGAGGTCAGCTAAGAACGGATTTTACGAAATTCAACCCACAAGGGGGGTTGCGGGGGCAATTGCTAGTTATATATAAAAGAGATTCCCACCTACATATATATTGACTCATCACGATATCTCTGGAACCATAAGGCGTAGCGACTTGAAATATGGTAGGAATATTCCTTTCGCCGAGTAGAGGTCAGCTAAGAACGGATTTTACGAAATTCAACCCACAAGGGGGGTTGCGGGGGCAATTGCTAGTATATAATAAGTAAAAACCAAATGTTAACGCCTGTCATAATTTGAAGGCCAAATGTGTATTTGTGGGTTGCCGCGATTTGTAACATTAGAATGAATATTTTTCTACCTACATTCATTCATTCGTTCTCACGAAGCAAGTTAAAAGTCTGTCCCTATTTCTATTATTGTACAAATATATATAAAAGGTTAATACACAGTAAATTTGTATTTTACGGGGTTTCATTCGTGTACACCTGTGCATGAACACCAAATTTTTCAATGTCTACTGTTATGTTAATTTGTAAAAACTCACTTACAGGAATTATTGTGCCATAGACATTTTGTGACAGAGACAGGTTGATAAGCCAAAATACAATTAAGTGACATCGCCAATAGCACCCACACGTCCATTATAGTAGAATATTCAATGAATATTATCTACAGTGTACTGCTTTTTATACCTCTTCGCCTAGCCATTGTTCCGAGAATTGTTTATATTAAGTATATACTTGGCTGTTTGGAAATTTATTCAATGAATAGGCTAGCCGATTTAAACAAGCATTTATTAACAATTTTATTATTATTATTTGAAAAGTGTAACTGGGCGGAAAATAACAAAATTTGAAGATTTTCAAATGTTTGACGGTTAGGTTTTGGACGGGCTCGTTGGCGCGTTCGGTAGAACACCCGCCGTGCGCATCGATGGGTCGTGGGTTCGAACCCCACCGGGACAACATTTTTATAATTGTCTGTAAACATGGCTTCCCCACGTATGGTAACTTTGGGCACTGAACGGATGGGAGGAATATCGAAATTCCGAACGGGTAACGAACTAGTGTTCATAGACGGAAAACCGTGAAGTGCATATTGCGCGTTTCGGTTTCAGTCTATGGATTTTCCTAATATTCGAAGTAAAAATTAGGTCGACAGCGCATCATTGACTGATGATCTGTGGCTGAGGACTGAGATATCACCTACTATCAAGTGAACCTCTTGCTCGTTTTTTTTGTAAGTAGGTAATTACGTATAGAGAATTTACCCATATTCATACAACACACAAGTAAACCGCACTTTATACTTAAAAAAAAAAAAAAATTATTGCCTTTTTTTAAAAGACAATAATTATTTCCTTACGATAGAATGTAAACATTCACACAATACAACGATCGTAAAATAGGGGTTACGTATAGAAAATGAGATAAACTTTACCAAGTTATTTATTTAGTTTGGGGAAAAATATCATGTGTTGCGCATACTTGTTGCTTAGCGTATCCAACAGGTGTTAAATAATTATAACTTAATAACCTCAAAACTATTTCAAATACAGTAAGATATTTTATCTGCTAATGTGTATAAATCGTTTTTTTTTCAATTTGCGTTCAACAAAAGAAAATAAATAGGTACGCATCTGTATTACATCACCAAGAGACAGGCTGTGCCTAGTTTGGGGTCACGTCACCTCCTTAATGTATTTTACTGTTATTATAAATAAATGTAAACATACAATGTTATATTAAATATATAAATGTAATAAATAATAATTATTATAGAGTAACAGAGCGTTAAGGTGTTCCTGGGCAGAATTTACACCATGTATGATTTTAATTTTATGGTTTAACCTTATTTAAGCGAAACTGATACTGCGGTACTGTGGCCCATACGACAAGCCTTAGAGATCGTAAAGAGATAGAAGTAAACTTCTTACGTATGTATGTAAGAAGCACTTTCTTTTATTATGTTCTTACGTTACTGTACAATATATTTAAAAATTACATTGCTTTCATCCTCGCTCTGTATAAAAAGTTGAAATGTTACTGAAAACATATTATTTTGAACGAAAATCATAGATCAAAGTTTGCCACCACAGGTGATACTAATTATTGTAGCTTTTTCTCTTACATTCACGATATACTCGTATAAAGAAAACATCAAATCGTACCAGATATATTTTTCGATATTTTGGGGCGGAAATGCGGCCTTTTCCACCTTTCCTTTGATCATTATTAACTGCTCTTGTACTCAATTGTAATTCTTGCAGTATAACGTGCTCTGGGAAATTCAGTCAAATCTGGATAAAAACCTAAGGTGAGTAATATTAAAATAACAAGATGACTAAATAAGACAAAAATAAGGAAATGGATATAAGAATGGACAATAACGTTGGAATTCTGAGAGACACAGGTCAAAAATGAATAGATAAGGGAGCGAATCAGGGCTAAAGCAAGCAAAGTCAATGGCGACAAAGCGGTTATCTACCCGGCGAACAAATATGTTCTATTGATTTAGTTTATCTGAGAGTAAACATACATCGCACGCGATAATTCTACTTACAAAAGCTCTAGACTTTTTTATTGTCTTTTATTATACGTACGAAGGTAGATTATATACATATATAACTATTTAATTGAAAGCTACTAAGTCTAAACTAGGTACTACAATTTCATGAAATTTATAATACCTATTAATTATTCTCAATTCCTTAGGTTAGTTTAAAAATATATGGTATCTATTTTAAAATTTTATTACTTTATATGTTTAATTATAAGGAAACCAAAAGCACTGGGAAAAAATAAATAGAACTATTTAATGATACAGCATTAAACAAACCATTAGGTTAAAAACTCTAAAAAATAACATCATTCAAAGAAAATTACTAACATTTTGATGCGTAAGCTTTACCCAAAGGTCGTTAGCTATTTAAGGTAGGTTAAAAAAAGTGTTATGCCAAATCATGGTTAAAAAAAGTAAGGGGTCGCTTAATAATTACTATTGCGAGATAACTGATCGGCTTTCGCTACTCAGAAAAGCATGCCAATAACATAAAAATTAAATGGACTTTTTTTAAGCATATTTTATGTTTTTGACTATTCATAGTTGGATATTGTTAAAATAGACAGATTTAAAATAAAATAAATACTAAATAAGTAGATAGTATTATTTTTATCGATAGTGTAAAAGCAAATTTTAGAAAAAAAATGTCCTTAAATTTTAATAAAATGTCCATATATCTTTCAGTTCGGTTTTTATGGTAAGTATCGGTAAGCACACGCAATAAAAGCTTATTCAAAACACATCAAACTTGATTTGAGGCATTAAAATGTATGCAAAGCTTTTAAAAGCTTTTATCTCGTGTAATCGTCAGCTCATATAAAATTATAAACGAAAGATTTGATAAAGCTTTCTGCTTTACAAACTTTTCCCGCCATTTTTAAACACTCATTGTTTTCTTATGAATTGCTGTCAAAAGTCCACCTTGTCTAGTTTGAATAAAGCATCTTTTCGTGTGACATGGACATATAAGTAAGAGAGAGTAAGCAACATCATGTCAGCATGTTATACTTTTTTTATAAGTTTTGGTATAATCTATCCCTTTTACTCGTGCATAATGAAGGCAGCTTGTTTTGTACGAACAATTCTATCTCTCTCACTTAAAGTTAGTATTCCATCAATATTGAGGTAGTGTAGTCGTTCGCTTGATTTTTCTCGCTGCAACTATTTTTTTTTCTTAAAGTATTGTCGACTTTTTAAATAGATACAATAATTAATAAACAATTTATATAGTGATGTGAAATCATAGTACGTGTTAATAAACAGAACGAGTTAATTTTTTAAAAATGGACCTGTTTACAATATTTTGGACTCTTGTTTTGGGTTTTACGAGTGCTGCGGAGGCGGGAATTATTGGTGACCAATGTGATTGGAGTGGAAGGTAAGTCAATAAGTACTTTTATTTCCTAAAATTAATCTTTTTTTAAATTTATTTGTTTATTTATCCACTTGCCAAAACATTGGCTTTATGAGAAAAGTAGTAGTCACATGATTGGTTTCCAATAAGTATTTAAACACATAAAGCTAATAAATAATTAATAAGCTAATGGTTGTCAGATATTTGAATTTTCATAGCCATTGTCAAGAGATCCTGATAATACTACCTAGATAACTAACTGTAGGTGTATTTTGTAAATCGCTTGTCGTTTTAGCTTAAAAAAGGTTTTTACAATCACTAATTTTAGCCAAAAAATAATTTGACTTTGTAATATAAACTACGAAAAATAAAACAATGCCTACTCAGGACCTTCCTTATTCCATCCATCCATCCATTGAGTTGTTTACTTCTTGAGTTTGTAAATCGGATTATAGGATTAATGAAGTACATATAAATAAAGTAAAAGCAGGATAAGAGGATCGGAGGGTAATAAAATACTTTTAGAGCATTTATTTCACAAAGGCACTTCTGTCCCTATCCATCCGTCTTCTTATTTTGTCGTTTCTATTATAAATGGAAAGTATGGATGTTTGCGTGTTTGAATATTCGTTATTTTAAAATCATTACAAACAGCTGAGCCGACTTGGATAAAATTAGTCAATTTTACAAAATCGAGGGTACAATGTCTTTTAAAATTGATTAACTTAAAACTTACAATTTTATACTTTTGGATTTCAGAAATGTACCCTCGTGATAAAATATTCTAATACGCTGACGAAGCCGCGGGTAAACGTTTAAATTGCATTATTTTTCTAAGATCGTCTCATTTTTCAGTCAGTCAAGAATGTGAATTGTTTATAAATTTTTCAAAATTATGCCAATTTTTATCAATAAGGAATTTTATACTATAAGAAATAACAGCTTTCGATTAGCATGTTTAAAGTCGGTCTCAAGCAAAATTCCAAATGGTTTCAAGAATTTCCATTACAATCCTGACCTGAGGCGAACCGAGTCATTCGCACTGCAATTTGCTAATATCAGACTGATGTCTGGGGCTGCGTGCTCAAAATTGGCATTAAATTGATGTGGTTTCTTTTTGTTTGTATTGTGATAATCAAATGATAAAACTAGTTTTTGCGCGATTGACATTCTATCTACTCGTTGAATATTCACTGCGCGTCAATTTGCAACATAAAGTGGGCTAATCGAAATCTGTAGGAAAGTAACATTTAGCAATCTTGGTTCTATTTTTTGTTCACATTAATGTTTACAAGATGAAATTATCAGTTAATGTTATTGCGCGGAATTTTCCAAAGGAGATTTAACTTACATTTAAATATATGTTTGCGCAGTATTAATATACTTTTTATATCCTCTCACCCATTGACCACTCGACCTTATGATGGGAAATATATATTTATTGAAATAAATAAAACGTCAGATCCGATGGGAATAGAATCCGCGCACTGTGGATCAAGAACGGTCTATTAAGAATTTTGTCTGATAAGCCTGTCTAAAATAAACATATAGAAATTTTTATTTGATCATCTTCTGTAGAAGTCCTTGCATTTTTTGTAACACCCTGTGTAACTCTACACAATGTAGAATCGTAATCGTTTTTCACTTTTTACTTACTAGTACTTTTACTTTTTTTTAATTTTAGATATTTGGCAATTGTACAGGACGCGTAATGAAATCTATTTCTTTTACACCTAATATCAATCAATATCTATAAATAATTAAATCAGAAAATATGGATTCCTTCTACGTAAACTATGGTAACAAACAAAGTTAGTTTTCCACGTTATGTTACGTTTTTAACTACTGTCTATTTTCATCCAGTTTCTATAATAATACCTTATAATATCTCTATAATAATACGTCTTGTAAGTTCCCAAAAAAAAATTAAATGTGTGTTTTTTTTATTTCGAACACAGAAAATAAATGAAATTGGACAGTATGGTTTGAAAAACGTAAAACACTTAATAATTATGTTGGTTATCATACATCGATATGTGTATTTAAATGCATAATACGACTACTCAAACCTATGATATAGTAGAATTTTTCGTCACAAGTATTGATTGTATTTTGTTTTTTTTACCTCATCAAGTCTATCAGATCATTATGCTTGTCAACACTTAAAGATAATAAAAAATAATAATTGTTATAGCTAATGCAAGCTCCGGAAACGATGTATAATAAGGGTGAATGCGGAACAAAATCAACAAGTTAGGTTTCCCATTGATGGGGTGGCGTGGGAAACCCGTGGGAAAAGCTTTCTCGTCCACCCTCAAACACGTGACCCTTCCGGCACTGGGGTAGTGGCAATTGTTCACTTATCAATAGAGCACGTTACGTATTGATTGTTTGAGTGAAAGCTTTGTTTTATTTAATTTATGATTTATATTCTTCCTTTTCTATTTTGTTACAATAATTGACATGTTTTTTTTGTACCTTTTAGTCAAACATTGACTTGTATGAAATGACTGCATAATATGTATATTGTATGTCTGATTTGAGGTAATATTTAGCTATCTAAATTAAAAAAACACGATCGCTTTATACTTGAAAATATGAAGGGGTTTTTAAGAGATAAAATTCAAGCAAAAAAAGGACAAATTGAGTGTCAATGTACCAGCATCAGCCGACATGCATTGTGGGCTTCAAGTTCATACATTAATATTTATTAGGGAGGGATACGGAGGGGAGCTGTTTATTATAATATCCTCCTCCTATTATAATGCGTTCGCACGACATGCGCTTGGTTATTGATAAGTAGCTTAGCCTAAATAGCCAGCAAGGTCCTCTTGTATTTCTTTTGTTCCTGATAAATATCATACAATAATTTGATCGAACGAAGAATAGTTTTTTGTACAAAACCAAAAGTAGAGTTGTATATTTTTTTAGCTCATCTACATTCCTATCCCTCTAGTAAATCTGTGCATAGTCATGCGTTATCGTAATGATTCCTTAGAAGGATGCCTCTAATACAGGTATCTGTTTAGTAATGGTAACTCTTAACGTATTTTATACAAACTCGTCTCACCTTAAGTAGAAGTGATGGTCCTCGTACGCATATATGTAAGTGTACGCATTTGCACTTTTCTAGTTAATATTCTTATGTAAACGGATGTTATATGTTTGTTACTTAAGTAGGAAGAGTTGTTTCTTATGGAAGAGTCAACGTCAAGTTAAATGGATTAATTGTCTAAATAAATTGCTTCACGCACTTGCATTGTGCATGCGTAAGACGCAACGGATGTACCCATAAGATAGAAAAAATAAAAAGTGTCCATAGAGGCTAATTTGCTCAAATTATTTTCAAAGATGACTTTACCTTGGCGCCGATGCTACAAAGTGCATTAGACTCGACAATAGCCAACCCCATATAATAGATTATAGACGATAAAACACGCCAAGAAGACCGTATGTTGACATCATGACGAATGCTTTTTTGAACATTTAAAAAAAATCTTGTCGTCTCGTGCCACGTCTTAGGAACAGTTTTGTAGTGTAGTGGCAAGGTAACATATTTTTGAATGTACGTTTTGCTAGTTTTGCTAAGAACAGTTTTTTTGCAATTAATTGGGAGGAGTAATAGAAGCTAAACGTGGGACTCCTACCTATATTAAGGTTTACAAAAAAAAATAGGAATAAAACCTGCATTGTTTATCTTGATACATTTGAATTATTATTATACCAGTTAATGTTGTTAATGTAAAATTTAAACTTTTTAAAAATATTATGGTTGTTCTCGTTCCAATGAAAAATGTCGCTCAGCGTGAGATATGCAATTAACGACACTGTTTACTCGATCAGCTTTATCAAAGCTCACAACGGAAGTTGTAAACGCCTAACATGTGATACGCGGTTATTTCCAACCAATATAATAAAGAGAGATAAAATTATGCGATGAGAACTTTTTGCGGCTTTATTTCCGGAATGACCTACATTTCTGAAACCGCAAATAAGGATGTTGCTTTATCAACGGGTGATAAAACTTTAGATGGCAAAGTACTATCGACGGTCACACACATATGGTACCTTCGAGTTTTATTGAGTACTATATGCCGGAAGAATTTCCTCATTGTACCCCTACATATGTTTTCACTATCATCATTAGCGATAGAACCGTTTCGGCATTATGGGATCGAGTCGTCAGGACATTTCACATGGGATGAGCCTGGGAACAGTACGCTCCGATTCCATTAAGAGAAAACATCCATCACATGTTGCTGTATGAAATCACGGCTATTTTTAAGCGACGATTGTTTTTATTCGTTCGCCAATTGGGGCCAATCAACGACACGTGTTCCGTTCGAGACGCTTGCCTTAGCCTATCTGGACGCTGTTATGCAATACACACAATCCACATGCTTGCGATTTTGAGAAAATTGAATTTAAAGTTTTAATCAGGTTTTATAAAATTTATTTAAAAAATAACTGAAATAATAGTTTTTTTTGTAATTATTATTATTAGACTAAATACATAAAGTTTTTCTTGGTAGCAATCAAAGTAATAGAATTTAATGCATTATTGTTAAATATTTTAAACGTTTCGTGCTAATATTTTTGCTATTAAAACGATTTAAATGATACATGATATCTCTTTTTTAAATATGTACTCCAGCTCATAAGGGAGCGATTGGTATCAAAATTTACATTTCTGTAATTTTGTGGGTTGACACTGTATTTAATATTGTCTTTTATTAACGCGAGTATCACACATTTAAATAAATTATATATATTTTATTTAATTGACACTGTATTGCTTAACAGCGTCCATCTATTGAGCTCGTTGTATCGGCCGTGATATCAAGGGTACTTCTTAAATGTATATAGTGTTTCATCGATATGAAAACTTAAAAGCCAGCTTGAGCGATCAATCTGTTTATGATAATTAACGATTTAGTTATTCCGCGTCGTATCAGCAGTTCCCAAGGTACTTGAGTAACGAGACCACTACTATCATCTACTCACTGATACTGAGAATGAATATAGAAGTATTTTTATTATGTGCTTGAAGATGCACGAAGATGTCTGGTCGCCAGTAAAGGGTAACTCAATGCCTGAATGTTCATATAAACACATTACGTACTTATATTCAAATTCACGGTTCATATTCGCTTTTAGTTATGTCCTTGTTTTTTAAATATGTTTGTATAACTTATGGCTATACTAGTTAGTATAATGTATAAAGAATGTATTTTTGCTGTTGATTAATAGTAACGATTTTGACCTACTTCTTAATTAATGAACGTCGAAAGAGCCATGTCTTGCTTTATTTGCATTAATCATGCTGGTACGGCGCTTTGTGCAATATATTGCATTGAAATCGATTATTTGGAAAGTAAAATATTGAAAACTATTGCTGCAATATATCTTAGATTAATTATTGAGAATTTATTTTAGATAATTACTAAGAAAGAAACAACGGAACCGTCTTATGTAAGATATGGTTCTTAACGTAATTAAATTATATTTTTGTTATAACGTTCTCTTCTAGCGCTCATATTTGAGATGTCTATTGTGATGTTACAAGAACAGCTTTCTTTGAATGAAACATAGGCAATTAACAGTAAATGTAGTATTGTATCGGCGGGTCAGATGAAGGCGTTCTTTGTATATTGGGTGTTTATTTTTTCAATTCGTTCTCGGAGACGGCTATCGCTGTATCGGTGCTAATAACAGTGTTGTAGTAGCTTACACGAGGTGAGGTATAATTAATGCTTATAGTCGATATCTATGACTTCACTATACATTTTATAACGCAATACAAAGCAATCGCTTTATAATTTGATTGTCGTGATACAATAAATTCTCAATACATAATTATCTTCATTTTGAATAGATTTTTTCTTTTTGATCGCTGTAGATATAAAGTAGTCAAATCAGTTTATATATTTATCCGCTTATTGATAAAATAAAAAAAGTCGTAACGGTTAGAACCATTTTTTACCTAGATGGAGTATGAAAAAGAGGTAAAATAGTGATTTCGCCGAAAAATTTGGTATGCCAGATCAACGGGATTGTTGAATAATGCATAAGATGTCTAAGCGGTTATTAGGTAGGATGCGCGGGCGCGGGCGGCGTCGCACGAGCTGCATTTTAATGCGCCTCAATCTGCTTCTCGCTGTCAATTTAGTCTTTATTTTCTATTTATACTCGACAAAATCAATACAATATTTATCATGTATACTGACAGCAACCCTTCCCGGAGCCACGCTGTGCATTAATGTATCTGGCGCCTTAAAAATCCTATTGTTAGATTAAAAAAAACAAAGAATGCTTCATTATAAAGTCCTTGAATATAGTGAATATGATTTCTCTTTCTCTACCACACAAGGCAGCTATTATATATTACACTACAATATGCACGATGCATCGCTAATGAGGTATCGTCTTGAGTAACTTAACACCGTCCGATGCGTCCCTAAACCGCTGACTTGATTGCCCTGTCCTGTCATCCATCATACGTCTAGTGAGTAAGGTAAAACCGATGGCATCTTCAATAAACAATCAAAAGACCTTGTATATCATGAACATGTAGTAATCAGTTACATTGAAATTATAATTACGACCATATAGTGACAAGCCTTCCGAAATGAGCTGGATCAACATTTTTCGTTTTATATAAAACCTCTTTCACAATCACCGCATATCGGGATATAGTAAAAAAAAGAATCAGTGGGGACGACCGATTATAATGCAAAAAGAGCGCGGTCGTTCCATAACCGATTGCAAATGGCACCCGCCTGAGGGCTCGCAGCGCCATTTATAGGCTCTTGCAATCTCGGCCAGTAAAAAATAAAATATGCAATGATTTCTTCAGCGGTTCACTCTCTATCCACTGTTGGTAACGTAACTAGGGACTATTCGAAGCCAAGACGCTGAAATTAATATAACAAAAAGTGAGCGTGCCAAGCATCGCGCCGGTCGTCCCCTTTTAAAATGCCTACACGTAACGTGGAGGCTTTTTTCTTTTATTAGTGTAATGGGTTTTATATTGACGAAAGATCGTCTGAGATGTATTTATAGAGCTCCCATTACCTTACCTAATCAAGTCTTTTATCAAGACAATACAAACGACGACCAAACCGTATTAAATCAGAAATTCCATAAAAGAAAATCGACGTAGGTACCTCCCGTCTGTCCTGTTTACATTGCAGTATAACCAACATAGCTTGGCGACAACAATGGCGGTCATTACTTAAGGTCTGAAAGAATTCCACCCGAAGCCAAACCGTTAATTGGCTATAGGTACGTATTTTCATTAGACTAAACTAAAACAACGTCTCATTGCGATACATCTATTTATCAATTTAATGACCCTATTAAGCATAAGAAGAATGATTATGAGGAATTCAAATTGATTTTAAGAATTCTTAATTATAACACAATATCTTATTTGAATAGTTTACCATATTCACTGAAATTTTAGGAAAATTTATGTATAAAATATACGTCCAATCCAGTTTAAGCTAATTAATTATTAATTTACAAATGAATTAATCTCTTCCTGTGGTCTTAAGTCAATCAGTCCTTACTTCCTTTTGTGAATATTTAAGTTTCGTGTTAATATATTCCACTCGGGTAGGCGCAGTCGCGTCCGCCGGGTAATAAGATATCGACACACGTTTAATGATATTTAATATACGAATAACAGCACGGGAGGAAGGATTCACTTTTGACAGATTTGCTTATGGTTGTTTTTTGGCATAACTTTAAATGAACTTTGCCTTTTAAAATTAACTTATTACAGACGCCTGTAATATAATGTTCACTTGTTGATATAAAGTTAATTATTTTTTGTATAAAGCTGAGGCAAAGCTTACTACTATAATAAGTCATCTCTCATCAGTACATAATACAGAAGATGACCCATAAATTTTACAGTGTTAGACCACTATTACCGATAGTGTCCTTTGCTTGAATAAACATATTAATGTATATATTAATAACGATATCGCACTGCATGTATCAGTGTTAACTGCAAATTAATAGTGTCGAGATTCTAAGCACGGGAAAGCTCTAAGTACTGAATATTAATAAGCAATATTTATAGAACAGTTTAGAATTACTAAGCATAAGTTAAGAAGCGTTTTATGAAGCTCAGAATTATGATACTTACCAACCTTAAAGCGATAGTATTTTATTGTCTTTTTGAGATTTATGCAGTTGTACTAATTTGACGTAAAAGAAAATTCTACCTCACTTTAATCCCGTATCTACCGCCACAGTAAAAAGATGCCGATGCTATAAAATAAGTTATATACATAGATCACACATTAAATTTAGTAGCTGTTATTTAGATTTTGAACCGGTCAGTCGGCTTAGTTTACAATAAAAGAGCCACGATCACAGGCTTTTCACACCTCTGTATTTGAGCCGCGATTTAGCGTTCACGCCTCGTGTATACATACCCCTAAAGTTCGCACCTAGCCAGCACATATCGGGTATACAATATGTAAAGTTATTTCTTAAGCGTATTTGAAAAGGTGGTTTGCTCCCTTCGTTAAACACAAGTGTTTCTCAAAAATATGTGGCCAAGTGTTAAAGGTATATGGATAAGATAATGTTCACGGTGTAGTCCATCTATTAAAATATTCAATACAACATATAAAAAGTCCGAGTGATCCATATAACAATTTAGTTTAAGCACCAAATAATAAAGCTACAACTATGATAACATCAAACAATAGTTGTCAACAGGCGAATATTGTATGACCAGTTCTTAAACATGATTCTTTAGGTGATTACAACAGCCTGTCCTGTGCAACGTGACTTGATCAAACGGTTCCAACCACCTCGTGAGTCGAGCACCAATAATACCATTGTTCGAGAGAAAGTGTACGTTATGAGCGTTTTGCGTGTTACTAAAACTTATCTAAGGGGACATTTTGTTGTCTTTGTTAATTATTATGAGAAGCTGTGGGTCATAATAATATAAACGTACGAACGCTACGTCGATCGTCCTAATACAACATTTCACCGTCTAAATCTTATTTAATTATCTATAAGAAGTATCTGAAATTACTTTCTCATCCATTAAACGCAATGCACATCATAATGTCTCCATTATCAACGACAATTGTAACTCTCCGTGTTGGAAGTTAATCAAAATTGCATTATTCGTATGAGCGTTTGGTCACGGATACAGTGCGGTGCGATGGGCAAAAAAAGCTGCATTCCCTGATCATAATACGTGTCTTTATGATTGATGGGATCAGTTTGTGCGAACAAAATTGACGATGTATGTGTATAGTAAATCAATATGCTGGTAATTATCATATCTCTTATAATTTTTAAGTACTCTTGAATATACCTACTTGTTTGACTTTATTACGAAGGATCATGATTTTTAATCCAGCCATATGTACTGTACGGTTCGTTGTAGGCGGGACTTGGCTTTACTAACGAGATGTGTAAACAGGTAAGTACCACTGCCGGCTCGAATATGAGCCTGACACGCAGCCATACTTAAATAAACAAAACATATACAAAGTAGCTAGAAAAGTCAACTACAAATATTTAGTGGGGTGTGTAACCGCTATTTTCCTTGAACATAAGGACGCTGTTTAAAAATTATCGGAAGAAGTTTCTAGCTCAAATATTATAGAATAATTCTTAAAAAATATGAAATTTCAAATTATACCTACATCTTGGTAAACTTTGGTTCTACTGTGAATTGGTACAACAAATGTGTCAACGTACATTTATTGAATTATATCTTGATATAAAAATGGTATTGATTTTAAATATAACAATAATAATAATTCATATATGCGTGTTTGAATAGGATCGACTGCGGCGATTTGAGGCGACCGCGACGCGACGTGGGCGCGAGGTCCCAATAGTTTATTTTCACCAACACAACACAAAAGACTGTTTGGGTTCTGCTATTGTATTAAACTTTAGTGGTTATAGGTTTCGTACGTGATACGGACAAAAGACAATGAATTGGCGTATCATTAAACGAATATAAAGATATCGCTGTCTTTGGTCCATCGATACGATTTTAAAACATTAAAAATTGTATTCGCGTTATGCATGCTGAACACAGATAGGCATTTAGTTATCTTGAATTTAAAAATTAATACAATAATAATCTTATTATAGAAAAATCTATTAATATGATTAAACATGGTCATAATGTTGAGAGTGTTATAGAATCTAAATAATAAATCTTTGAACCAGTTAGGTTGTGCGGTCAATACCGTCGCCTCAGCCCTCAACAATTTGCAATATTATATTACACATTCTTCAACCAATACACTGCAAGGACATTGGATGCATTTTACACACATTAATTTCTGTCTTTATAGTAATAATTAACCATAATCCAAGCCGTTCTTCTTGGAATTTTATAATTAAGACAAAACATTATAGCCAATTTGTGACAGGATTTTATGGCGTCCGAATCATAAATTTGAAAGCGCCGTTCGAATATAAAACTACTTTATGGCATAGATTCTATTATATTCATAACCTGTTTTATGGTAAAAAATATGACTATTGTATTCTCGAATGGACAGCAGTTTAACATAAATCAAACGAAAAATGATATGACTGCGCACTTTAGATGCAAATTCATACCTCACAAGATTTAGAGAAGTATTTTGGATACTTATTTACTTCTTACCTTAACCTTACCATCCAAGGTAACGATACAAAACCTTTTTTTGGGTGTCGATATTCATTGGTCATAAAATAATTCTAATAAAACGCCCATTGGATTAATCTTATGTTGAGAATTTTGTATAGTCTTCCCATCATTCATATTGAAAGATATATTTGATACTAGTTCTTATTCTAGATGGCGCCATACTCGCTGCGGCGTTTGCTGAATCGCGGTGTCAGTATTCTTTTGAGGATACATATAACATTTAAAATTATCATTTTTCTTTAATTGCGATCCAATAAAGGTCGTGGGTTCGAATCCTATGTTTTTTTGGGAGTGATAGGTACTTAATAGTGCTCTTCACTTTAATAAATAATTAAATTAAATAATATTTCGACTTGTCCGTAGAACAACGTTACATCTGCAAGACGCTCTATTTTACATGTGTGATGTGACCTTATTTTTTGGTGAAATTAACTTTATGAACCATTATTATTTATTTGACTGTTATCTTCGAAAACAAGTTGTGTGTTTTAAAATTTTGATTTTACTAGTAAATTATATCGGTCAGTTTAGTCGTACAAATACAAAAAGGGGACTTGGTATCATAATCATATCCGACTTTGTTCTACGGATACGTCGATTTGTAAAGTGTAAACACTAAACACTAAACCTATATAGATTATTTCGAATTTTCAAATCACCTCAGGTTATGTAGAACTAATATTAGTTACACCTTTTTTAAGAAACCAACCGCTAATATAAGTTAAAGGTACCTATTTAAAATAAATCTTATGTTGCTTTATATTTAACATCAAGTTCAAAAATGAAGAGTATAAGTATTCACTAATGAGGCGCTATTATATGACACAATAAAGGGGTTCGGAATGTATCGGCCGTTTTTCGAAGACCAACAGTCATCTTTGATTTAAGATCGTTGGTATTCGCAAAACTCTAATTGGCTTCTTTTCCATATCGAGCTCGATTCAATGTTCAAGAAAAATAGAGCGATTTTGTATTCAATTCTAAGAAAGAACCTTTCTTATGGTACCTTATAGCGTTCTCACCGAATTGTTTAACAGGTTAGGTTTTGCTATACATTACTTATTCGGCACCATGATTAAAAACAAAATTTTATTTTATGAGAGCTTTGATATATGAATATTTAAGCAGTTATTACACTTAATAAGCAGGCGTTTGATCGCAATCCTATACCTGATGTTGTGATTTGAAAAAGTGCACACAAGTGCACTTAGAAGAAGCCAATTCACTCTTGTAAATTTAATGATCAGATGACAGTACACAATCAAGCGGTCACAAAAAATTTAAACGATCATATTATATTGGTAATGCAAGGGTTCATTAGGATCAAAAGTCTAGAAGGACGCGATCAAACTACATATATATTCTTTGTTCCTACGAGCTTGGCTTAATTATTGAATATTTATTAATATTGTATCGAGATATAAACTCTACTAGAATAGGGATTGATTTCAAAGGCGATTCAGTTAATGTGCGTGTAGAATTACAGAATAATATTTAATGACGTTAAATCAGATAGTAAGTTATAATGTCTGTTGGCGCGTGCCGCAAGGCCGGTCAAATGAAGTTGACTGCTCTGAAGTTGTTCAGACCTTCCCACTCGCACCCAAGACTATAAGGAGTGTCATGCAATATATCATGTAAGCTCAATAACATATAATACCTACCAGCTACACATTTAGATGTTTATACGACGAGTTCATAGCTAACTAAATTTTAACATTGTACTATTACTTTTTTCTTTAGAATTTATACCAGGAGGGAATTTATTAGAACGTAGTTTAGTCGAAAATTAAGTTCTTTCCTGCTCGCTGTGTGAATCCGGCTTATAGGGCAACTCGTTGAGCAACAAACGTATTCGTCATTGCATCGCCGGTTATTCGATACAACCGCACGTGCTATGTAAGGTATTGCATCGGATTCGTTACTGGACACCTCTATAATATTATTCAAATCGACCTCGACAAAAAACAATCGCCGAATATAGAGAACGCCATTTAAATAACGAATTTGGTTACATTTAAATCTCGTGGTAATTTGACCAATTGAAAATGCAAATGCGGACCGTTGATATTTTAAATGACACGATAATATACTGGTCGTTTAATTACTGCGATCGGTTCGAGGACAATTTTGTCCAATAAAGGCACGTCGATGTGTTTTTTGTGAGCAGATCGGGTCTGAATTTGCGATAGCCGCGGGCGAGGTGTGTCCAAGTTTCAGAGATCCGTTAAATAATAAGCATATACTCGTGGTCCCACTGCGCTATAAATTGTCAGCAGCCTCCGGGCACGAGGCACGCAATTCAATGCGGAAAATATACAGCTCGTATAGCTAGAGAGGCCGCGGCCGTGTCCAGCGGCGGTACAGCCTGCTATTGTTGTACTAGCCGGTCCGAGCCCTGTTTAACTTTTACTTCGCTATATGGCGACTTAAATGCATTGGTGAATGTGCTCTCGCTTTGTATTTAGCTTTAGTTCATTAAACCTATAAATCTCTCGACTTCTTTGTTGGCATTTGCTCACACTATAGTAATACCTATAAGCTTCTAATTAGCAACAGTTATAGCGAAACTTTCAGTATTTACACTTTAAAAAAAACAAGCCCTTTTATTAAGTAAAAGTACTTAATAAAGACGTGCGACGATTTTCATGGTGTATTAATTCATTGTCACATTCCACGCTTTGTGCTCTTACTTCTTTATCACGATTATTGCCCTCTTACTGAGAGACGGGACAGTTTTTGTAGACATTACAAAAGCGGTGAATTATGACCGTTTTACTGCAACGATACCGCGAGACATGAAATGTAATTAAAGAATTTTGACACATAGTAGAACCTATTGTATCCGTGGTTACTACAGTCAATATATTTACAATTAATATGTGAACAAGAGTTGATTATGTTGTATTTTTTAGGTTTAATTTAAGGATGGAAAAAATAACTTTCAATGTGTTGATGTCTTTTACTAGCAGTAACTTTCGAATTATGTTTCTTACCTAGTTATTATTTTATAATGTATTATTTACACATAATAAAATTAAAAATACGTAAGACAATATTATTTAAACCGATTACTAAAATTTGTATAAATCTTTTATCATTACATATAATTATTTGGAAAATTAACCTAAAATTATATAAAAAGGCGTTTTGTTTTTATTTTTTATCAGTTTGTGTTTGTACATGAAAAACTTAAACCTTATATCTATGAATTACCAGATTTTTTGGTTTCGTAAGACTGAAGAAGTTTATGGACTGAGCCTTGGCCTGGGAATCATGTAAACTAGAACTAAAATTAAATAATGTGGGCCAATGAAATTACAAGTGAAATAGTTAGTATTCAGTTCACAAACCGCACTGTTCTTTCTCACGCATGCGTATTCTTCATGCGGCCCGTGTGAAATACACATTACACATGCGGGCTTCGATAAAAACTTTTGTTTACATCCACAGACGTGTTATCCAGATTTTGAAAACTAACAACTGATTTATAATTGACCTCAAAACCTATAATATTAAGGTTAATTGATAATTAAAATATTCCTGTAATTTGGCTATTATTTCAAATGCTCCGTAACTACCTACATATATTTTAAATTACATAAATATTGAGACTTAAGATTTTACAATAGCTAAAAGTTAGGCTCAAGAACTACATGTCGGTCTGAGATATACTAATCATTCAATCCAACTGTAGTGTCCATTCAAAATAAAAAATCAGCGAAATAATATCTTTTAGTACTTAGTAGGTACATAATGAGTAAATAATATAAAAGTCATAAACACTACTTTGTTTTAACAGTCAACGTTGACCTCATAAGTTTAGATACTGAGCGTTATTTAATACACTGTGTTTGATTATATCTGTCTGCCGCATAAGCAAATACTCTTGGCTGTTTATATTCGTTATCGCAATGAAAGTTGTTTTATACAAGGTGAACTATATTCAAAGCAAATCTAATTTATATGTACCTATAGAATTAAACCGATACAAAGCGACATGCCTGTGTTAGTTATTAATAGATACTCGATACCATTGTTTATTATTAATTTTGTTTACGAACAAAACTGAACGGGTTATCTATAATATTATAAAGAGGAAAGATTTGTATTTTTGTATGTTATGAATAAACTGAAAAACTACTTGACCGATTTTGAAAATTCTTTCACCAATAGAAAGCTACATTATCAGCGAGTAACATAGGCTATTTTTATATATTTTTTTAGTAAATCCATTCCGCTTCCCGTGCGAAGCCGGGGCGGATCGCTAGTGTTCAATAAAATGTAAGATTTGTTATCCAGAAATGAAGCTACGAGTATGTAAGGTAATATTGGATCTATGGAAAGAGGAATATTTTATCTTAGTTTTATCATATTATGCTTTGATGGCTCAATTCTCACGTTTGCCTTATCTTAGATATCAGGTGGAAGTTGCATTATATTGACAGAATATTATTGGAGTGACAATATGACAAGTGTGTCACTTGATAAATATTATGTGAATATTATCACGATACCGTTCGACGGATTTATCTGATATTGTGACACGATGTAGGTACATAGTGTAAATTATTCTTTATATATCTTACTCTTAACATAATTTTAATATTTCTATAATAAATGACTGTTGATATCAAACTATAACATTCACGTTACAATATCCATTCGATTTCTGCCGGGATTGAAATGTTAAATATTATCTATTGTATACGACTAAAAAGTTCAAAAACGTCATCAAAGGAATCCTAATTAAAAAGCGTATTATAAAATCCAAGACTATGTTGACGATAAAGATGTATGGCGCTAATTCATCTCTGCATGTGCGGCTTCCCTGGCAACTTGCGCTGTGCAAGTGTGTGTATCTCATTTTACACTAATAGTAAAAAACTCAATTTTCTTTAGCATTGTATAGAATCTCTGTATACCTAGCATTATATAAACTTCTCAGCCGATTATTACTATTGTAACCGAGTCTTTGTAAGCTAAACCATTGTTGAAAAGAGTGTCCATGGAGTTTCTTGCCGGTTCTTCTCCATGAGACCCACTTTTTGGAACCTTGCAACTAGACGTTTCATAAGAGCCTGCAAAGGCCTATTTGAAATAAAAAACTTTTGATTTGATTTGGTTGTATATATAAACCCATTTTTTCTATACTTCGATCAGTAAACGGCTGGGATTAATTCCGTACAATTAACTAATGAAAAGTAGTAAAATGGGGTTCAGGTTCAAAGGCTCCCGATTTTTTATGCAATTTCAAATAATTTCTCATAAAACAGATTGACGATACGAATATTTTCACGCAAGTTGTCGTGCTAGGACCTCTAAACATAAGTCATCGTTGAAGTAACACGCATAAGTCGAATGTAATATGGGTGCGAAAATATTTTATCAAAAGTTTATGGCCCCCGGCGGCAAGTAGCGAAATTCTTATAATTTAAATATCCACATTCCCACGTTTGCGTGATATCGTGAAAACTTTTGATCAGTGCTATCACCGATCATGTTATCACGAGTATTTCCCAAGCTCATAATGTATCTTATTTTGCCAGATATTTGCATTTGTAACAAAAACTGTTACAACAACATATCAACGTTATCGCATGTTATGTTATGTTTATTTGTTGTCATGTATATTTTCTCACAAGAAATTTTATTCGATTTTTGAATTATTAATTAAAATAATATGTACACTTTCTACCCTTTTTAATTAAAGGAATTACTAAAACAATTTTTAATGTATTTGACTTTTATGACGTGATATTTTCTCACAAGAAATTTTCTTCGAATTTTGAATTATTAATTAAAATAATATGTACATTTTCTACCCTTTTTAATTAAAGAAATTACTAAAACAATTTTTAATGTATTTAACTTTAACTTTTATGACGTGATTTTAAACGTTGCTAAACTAGTTATGTACAAAAAATAGTGATTACGTCTCGTATTATTACCGCGATTATGTAATTATGACAGTACATTATGCGACGTCTACACTCGGTCTAATTACTGAAATATATTTTTAAATTGCGAGTAATTGTAGCAGGAGCTTTTCAGAAGGAATTCACACATTCTCAGATTATTCTCCTTATCTAATAAAACTACGCTTTTTACCTGGATGGAACTTGGAAACGGGTATAAATTCGTGTTATATATTTCTTGCATAGTTTTCAATGTTTTTATTGGATACACCTTATTTATGTATTAATATCATTACCTACATATACTCAGTATAAAATTTATTAAACTACACTTTCGTTGGTCGATTTTGTATGGTTTCTTAGTTTTATTCAAAATGCATCTAGATGTTTGGTGTGGGAGTATGCAAACCGGAGTGGGCACTAATCCTGTGCCCACCGGCTTAGACATCTACCTACAGCAACAAAATAAAGTACCTATTACTTAAAAGTACTTACAAGTTGATATCTCGTGACATTCAACGAGTATTAATTATTTTCTATTAACATTCAGAACTATATTTCAAGGACAATTTACAATATCATTCAGGATTTCAAAATATATCGAAACGGTATATTTTTAACGATTGTTTTAATTCTCACTCAGGACTTAAATATCTTTAGAAACGGTATATTTTTAAGGATTACTTACAATCAAGATTCAAGACTTCAATATCTATAGAAACTGTATATTTTTAAGGGCTATTTACATTGTCTGTCAATTCCATGGCCTCCATATGCTGCCCTGGCGCCGCCCGAATGGTGACGTAGACGGCGCATGTGCTCAGTTCTCTGGTACCGGTGTGAAAAATATTTTATGACGCCCAGATACACGCTTAGGGCACTGCTTTTATGAGACATAGATATTTGATGACACACTTGTTGTTTTTTAACCGTGATATGCTTTTAATGGTTCTCTATCAAAATCTTTCAAGTGTTTCTCATGATATCACTGACTTATTTATAATAGAATCTTCAGAATATTTTTGATTTTATAATTCGAATATTAAGAAAATGTATTAACGCTTTTACAATGAATTGAATTTAATTACGAAATACCTTAAGATTACAGTAAAATAACTACGCTTCTTAAGATTAAACATAAATCTTCTTTGTACTGATATATCAATTGATCGATCGAGAATGTTAAACAGAGGCGGAAAGTATTATCCAATTATTCCATGCATCATACAGCAGGTGCAAACATAGTTTCACTATGTAATTCTGCGGTAGTTGCAAGTGATTGAGTCAATTACCGTACATTGTACTCAAATGGAGACTTAGTCATGTCCTTCGTATCATGAAACATAGGTAGATACATAAATAAGGGCATAGATTATAGGTTAAACGACGAAGAAAGCTATAGACGAATACGACTCGGATACAGATTATTTATGATTATGATTATTAAACTCATTGGTGAAATTGTTTAATATCGTATCAACATAAGATTTTGACGACGCCTTGTATTCCGATTAGCCGTGGGTTCGAATCCCAGCGGGACGACATAGGAAGTGCATATTGCATGGTTTAGTTTCAATCTATTAATTTCCGAATGTTTGAGGTACAAAAATAGGTAGACATCGTATCATTGACTGTGGGTATTCATACCTACCATGATACCATCAAGTGAACCTCATGCTCATCTATCAATATGTAACATAAAATACTACATTTTAAAGATAGCCATTAAATTATATTTATTTAATTCAATTATTTTTTGATCATTATACAATTTAAGGAATGGTCAATTTTAATCTCTATGACACGGTCATTCTATTGTATGGTCCGTCGATATATTTTTATCAGGTGAAAATTTTCATTATCACTCGCTTAGTGATAAAAAGGAGGCGCTAAGTGTCTCCAATGATGGTGGCCGTGATTTGAACAGTGTAAATATAAAGGTCGTGTTCAAGACGATGACAGAGGGTCGCCCACGCAATCCCCGCACGAGTTCAGCCCATTATACAATCAAGAATCGCTTCAAACACGTTATTGTAGCACTGTCCACTCCACTACACTTCTATCACTAACAATTTACGAAATATTATATGGATATTATTATTGTTGCGAAGTTTTGATCTTATAAATATAAAGTATTTGAAAATGGAAAAGCACTAATCTTTTTTAATTAACACTGTTAATAACAAATTATCATTTATCAATTTCAGTCTGCTCCCTGACCACCGTTGCTGAAAAGCATCTGAAGCGTCGGGATAGATAATATAAATAATAAATCGCGTTTCAGTTCGGTATAAAGTATTTTATTTAAATGTGTGATACTCGCGTTAATAAAAGATAATATTATCATACAGATAAACACGTAATTAATATTTTATTCTATTTTAGAAAAAAGTTAGTGATTTACAACAACAGCTATAAAGTTTATTTATAATTCCAATCAGTTTTATGTGAATTGTCGAACGAGAAATAGTAAAAGGGATAAAATATTGCTACTATTACTATAGACTAGTATTAATCACTATAACGTGAACGTTGTTTTACTATTATTGCTAACATTGTATTACGTCACCACATTTAAATGTAATTATTATATCATTTTAGTTTGATTACTTTGTTATGTGTCTCTCATAAAGATACGGATAATTTTTTTGATTTAGTAGCTGTCCTTATAAGTTATAAGGGTACTAGAGTGGGTTTATATGGATATGAATACAATAGTACGCACGTGCCGGTTGTCGCAGCGCACCCATTGTCCAAATGTTTTGTAAATTGCCTCTCCTTCAACCATTGTTTCAAGGAAATCCTGCATACATGCTTTGACACTTAGTATAAATTGAAGTCATGTGTACTTTGATCAACTCGAGCTCTTTCAAGGCTAAATGCTAACTCAGTTTTAAATTAACACTTAAAAATAACGAATAAATGTCAGTCGCCTCGCAATATTCATTAATAACTAATTTAATTGATCTACGTTTAAAAAATGTAATATCGGATTTCGCATTCGTATTCAATTTTATTGTCTTCATAAAAATAATGTAAAAATTTCGTTAGCTCAATAGCGTGAAATCGAAAATAATTAAACATATGAGATACGTAGATATGTTACGGAATCATAGGTGCTACATCGTACATGTGGCTCCGACCTAGAAACAAAGAAAAAAACGTTTAAATCATTTTGTGTGCAGTGACTTTCAAGTGTGTGGGTGAGCTTGAAAGCTTATAAATCTTATGCTTGGTACTTGTAGACAAGGGACTGGAAACTGTAGCGGGCACAATACAACTACTATTACCATATCCGTTGCGACAGATTTTATCCTGTCCCGTTTCTAAATAGCCTATACGTATCTTGTTTTATTATCAAACTAGCTTAAGTCCTACGTAACTAACCCACATAGTCCGGTCCTAGATAGACTAAATTGACTCTAAATTGAGAGCTGTGATTGCGTTAATATTCCCCTACGCGATATACCTACTGTACTTAACTGTATGAATTATAGATTCATATCGATTTAATTTACATATAAAAAGCGACCACCTTGGAATTGACTTCAATATTATAGTATGTTTATGTTTGGACTATAAGTTTTCATTTATATAGTTTACGTAGTGGTAAATAAGATGGCAGTATCATGTAGGGTACACATGATACTGCCAACAGCTACTGGGCTAGAATTGTAAACCGGGCGCGTGGGCTTTACTAGCAAGACTCGTGTCAACTCTAGGGCTGGTAAAATAAGTTAGTGCTCTAGATATTACGTGCATGTATTATAAACAAATTTTTGTAACACTTAAATATCAAACTTTATGAGATGGATGAAAAGGCAAATCGAAAATTTTACCATTAAGATGTTATGCGCCAGGAATTCGTACTTTATAATATTGAGAAATGAGAAGTGTAGCAAATACATTTGATAAATTAATATCGAATAAGGAGTCTCATTTTCCTTAAGTTTACCGTATGTAATTACTTCCCTGAATTCGTTCCTTGTTAGCGATACTATCGAATGTGTAATAAATAATAATACATTGTGTTTTTCAAAATCAAGGGATTCAATTCCTGGCTAGAAAAATTGATTTTTCAAAAATAAACAGTAATACAGTTTTAGTTTTCATCAAAGTTTCCTTTGAGTTATTTTCGCTATTCCTCATATAATTTAATTTCAATGGCGATCACCATGAAAATCCATATTATATAATAGACAACCCTAAACCAGATACAAGGTTGAATGCACTCCTCATTGTTATCTTGCGCCAGGTTTTGGGCAAGATAAATGAAACTCTTCGAAGAAAAGATACACATTTATTTTATTATTCTCTTGTATGATAAGCCTTTATGAGACAACTTTAACGAATTTTCTACACAAGCCTACATTATATTCTATGTAATGCGATATCATATAAAAACACTTGTTTTAGTGAGGGAAATAATGCTTTCAATACTTTTTATTACTTTTTAGTAATGATGCCTATTTACATATATTTAGTATAATATATTTGAAAAATAAGAACTCATATTTTTATTGGGAAGTATTATTGATACGTATATGGATTACTTTGTATGTTTCAATTTCAAAAAGAATGACCGTTACTACGTTTTACTACGTTAAAGCAACTTTATCCTACAACAAACATAGCATATTATTGTGTTTAGTATATTTATAAATAAGTGAATTCCTGACTCCCCTAGCATGGGGCATGTGACAGACTAATTTCTGTGTCTGTTTCACTGATCAATGTTCTTTATAGGCAAGAAGGTGATCAGCCTGCTGTGCCAGTTCTACCCAACAGAAACAATTTTCTTAAAATTTTGTTTCCCCGAGATTCGAACCTAGGAGTTAGGACCTCCGGTGTTAACGCATCGCGCTTACCACTGAGCCATGAAGGCGTATATTTATGGTCGACCACAAAACATTATTAATTTTATATGCAAATAATATTTTAAAATACAAAAGGATATATTTTGTGATTAAGTTATACTTTGTTTGACCTCCATTTACATAATGAGTCGGGTTTTGCCCAGTCTGGTATTATTCAAATTGAACTAGCCACAAAATAAAATTGAATTTTTATTTTAACACTGGCACGCTAAAAGTTTAAATTTGTTGATTCCAATTACGTTAGGATTGACCATAAAACAACAAAAGGTTTTTGTTGTTGGAGTGAAAGGTTTCTCTTTAATTAGCTGTTAAAGTTATAGCCTGTTGGTGTTAACATGGTATCATAACACTTCAGTACAATGTTAGTGTTAAGACTTTTTATGACTTATCATAAGTTGAAGTTTCCAGATTACTAAAAAGATTATTTTCGAATCGCAAGGGAAAAAAATTTAAAATAAATGTTATGGTCAGGAAGGGCATGTAATATTGATCACCTACTTGCCTGTAAAGAAAATTTGTCAGTTAAATAGACATAGAAATATGTCCTAACCTACATAATATATCCCCCCAGGCGCCTCAAGAACTCACTTGTAAGAATTATCTGTACTAATATAAAAAAGATGAAAGAGTTGTTTGTTTGTTACGATTTAACTCAAAAACTACTAGACCGATTTTAAAAATTGTTTCACCAATAGAAAGCTACATTATCAGCGAGTAACAGCATTTTTTTTCGTTTTGTGTAGTATATGCACCCGTCCGAAGCCGGGACGAATCGCTAGTAATAAATAAAATATATTACTTTAATTGTATGTCCTAGCGTGCAATAGTATTCGATAATAAAAATCAGAGCTCATAAAAAAAAATAGTCCACTTTTACGATTTGTTTTATTGACATAAAGAACTACTTCGTGATACATTAACGCGTCTGCATTAGTAGCTTTTAGCTCCATATCGGCGCCTCTGAGCCAACGCGCGTAATGACCACAAATCTTTTATTTTTTTCAACGTTTGTCGACTTATGTTTATGGTGTCTATTTTTTAAAAATGTTTTTTTTTTACGATCTAGCTTTTTGTACATTGACCTCAAAATCGATTTTTTCGCTTGATTCTAGGCAAAGAAATATTTTTTTGTTAACTTAAATATTGTTTTTGTTTTCTAATCTTAGGAACAAGTTTATGAATAAAAACTATACATTCCGTGAATGTTAATATAAAAAATATCCAAGGTACAGTGACGTGAACAAGCCATGTCAGCTAACACCCTTCTCGTATTTTTTTGAAATGAATGAGTAGAAAAACTGTATGTGGTTTTAACGTGGCATTGTTTTTTGTATGTTTGTTTTAGCGCGCGCCGATAATGTTTAGGCGCGACAAACAGGGACGACCAACCCAAAACGTCAAGTGTTAGTTTTTATTTTTATGCCTACTTTTAACTTGTAAGCATGCAAAATATTGGCTTATATCTACCATAACGTCGTGGTCTGGAAACAAGTAGGTAACTATCATACCTATACATATATTACCTATTACCGAACGGACATTTAAATAAAATACTGTATACCGGATTAAAACGCGATTTATTATTTAAATTATTTATCCCGACGTTTCGGATGCTTTTCAGCAACCGTGGTCGCGGGAGACTGTCTCCGTTTCTCTTTTTATAAATCGCGTTTTAATCCGGTATACAGTATTTTATTTAAATGTGTGATACTCGCGTTAATAAAAGACAATATTACGAACGGACATTTATAGGCACAAACATACATTCAAATAAATAAATGAAACTGAGGAATTCAATTAATGTTTATCAAAACTGTCAGTTGTCAGTCACATCCCTGTAGATATACTATGAATTTAAAAAAAATGGTAAATTTTTTTTAAGTTATAAGCAAGATAAAAACTAAATGATGCCTTTAAATCTCTTTCATATTCAGTCTCGAAGGGTTGTTAACCCCTGTCAACCCCCGCCACGTGTGCGTCGCGACCTGCACACACAAAACCACTTGACTTGACTATTCAGATCGTATATTATTTTTTACGTATGTAATAATATAATAAGAGCAGAGAGAAAATCACATAATTAAGTCAGAATGTCAAGAAATAATGTAAAATTACTTCAGATAAACCACTTGACCATTCTTGGATATAGCTCTCATAGAGTCCGTGAGACTATTTCATTTATCTTTTATCTTTTGCTTCCCAATCGACTTTTTCCGTCATTAATCTGACGAGCTGGTGGTCTTACTTTGTTTTGGCTGGAATTTATGTTTTTTCTAGCATAATATGTGACTTACACAGAATTTCGGTTCTATGGTATTTTTAAATCTCGAACGGTCTTCACGATACAATAAATTACAAATATAAAATATTTTTTATTTGTTTATGTCCTAGTAATTCAAAGCTTTCAAACAAGCTTTCCAGTATGACAAAGCGATATCAGAAGGAGCTATTATATTACCGTAGAGCAAGATAAATAAATACAGAACCCGTGCACTGCAGACTTGTGACGCACTTCACCTCGACCGGTTTTTGTATTAGCCCGTATATATCAGCCCATTAGGGTGGATTAAGGAAGCCTTGCGATGACGTGAAGGTATTAAGGATGTGAGTCGCCGAATTTCATTTTATAAATAACTCTACATTTTAAAATAATTAAGAGGATTACATAGCGATGAAAAACGAGGATGTTTTATTTCACCGATAATCGGCATCATAAAAGCACTTCATGTTATAATACTATATCTAATATGTTACCTAAAGCTATACATGATTAAGTACATACGAGTACCATAAAAATAAAACATGTTATCGTCAAAAGGTTTGTAGGTAGCTAACATTTCTTATTTAAAATGCACACAAAATAAATCAATTAGAAAAAACACTTAGAATAATGCATAAATTCATCATCGACCTCTTTGAATAGATTTAAAAGCAATTTCTCCAACAGTTTAGTTTAGGACGTGGTAAATCTCTCACAATACAAAATAAATCGTAACATGACGTTTCGAAGCAGACAAGGGAACATAACGCCGCTAATAAAGTTGAAGCGTCAAACTCGGGCCACACGGACAATGAGTTTTACATAAACCCCTTGTCGTGTCGTCTTTTTATTACTGTCGCATACGAGTATAATCCAACATGGCATCTTTTATAGCGTACCTTCAGTCATATATCTTTTAGTTTTATAATATTTTGTGTCGTGGGTTGGGCGTGGGCGCTACTCCAGAAATTCATCGGTCAGCCCACGTGCCGCAGATGCAAGATACGCGCACAATTCGCTCCAGGCTTGTTTATGAGAGCATTTCTCGAGATAATGGCCAGAAATGACACTTCGATCGCGTGCCGCAATCTCGGCCCGACCGCACACTTTCCATCTAGATAAAAATGTAATTGTATACAAAAATACAGTCTTATAAAGCTGAAATTGTCGTTTATTATCATGTTTTTTACGTGTAATTACAGTGAAGTACATTAATTAATTAAAGTGGACAAGATCGTGCTTGGAAATTTAAATTGGATGTATTGTGATAAATGAATGCTGCAGACACGTCAGTTCTAACATAGTAAAAATGATTAATAACGGACGAGTTAAAATAATTCTCTAAAGTCATATTTCATATTATGTTAATATATTTATGTTTAAGCGACATACAAAAACATTAATGGATATGACAATAATGAAGCGTCCGGAGATGATATTATGTTTGTTGTTGTTGTTTGTTAACGATAATGTTATATTATCTTTTATTAACGCATCACATATTTAAATACAATATTTTATAACGGGTTAAAATGCGATTTATTATGTATACTTGGGATTTTTAATGATAAAATTTTTAATTCAAAATCTAAAATCCCCAAGTGAAACATACTAAAAAACAAGAGGACACTGTTATAATAGTCAATTTTGCCACAATAAAGAAAATTACAGTAAATATCAACTCCGTAGGAATAGATGTCGTTCATATGGCCACTTTGTGATATTTCAAATCAGTCAACTGTCACATTTCAGTCTGCCGTGACCACCGGGTTGCTGAAAAGCATCCGAAACACATCCGATACGACTAATAAACGACTAGCAACGCGCCCCGGCTTCCTACGGGTGCAATGTAGATGTAATAAACACAAAAAGCCTATGTTACTCGCTGATAATGTAGCTTTCTAATGGTGAAAGAATTTTTAAAATCGGTTCAGTAGTTTTTGAATTTATTCATAACATACAAAAATTCAAAAATACAAATCTTTCCTCTTTATAATATTACAACGCGCCCCGGCTTCACACGGGTGCAATGTAGATGTACTATACACAAAAATAGCCTAGGTTACTTGCTGATAATATGGCTTTCTATTGATGAAAGAATTCGGTAGGTAGGTAGAAGGTAATAATGGGTAGAAGGTAAAATCGGTCCAGTAGTTTTTGAGTTTATTCATAACATACAAAAATACAAATCTTTCCTCTTTATAATATACTAATAGAAGTATAGATTAGTATTAGTATAGAAGTATAGATGGAAAAACCGTGAAGTGCATATTGCGCGTTTCGGTTTCAGTCTATGGATTTCCGAATGCTCGAAGTAAAATTAGGTCGACAGCGCATCATTGACTGATGTTCTGTGGCTGAGGTATCACCTACCATCAAGTGAACCTCATGCTCGTCTGTCGATATCTGACATAAAAAAAAAAAAAAAGATAGTATAGATAATGTGTTTTTTGTTCCAGCGGTCTGAGCGTAACTGCTGAGCGAGGAGTGACACCAGTGTACCTGCGGTGCAGAGAGGGGACCGTCTCGTGGCTGTACCCGCGGGGGGCGCTACGGTTGCTGTTCCGGCCGCCGCTGCCCGCGGATGAGAAGGACTTCAGAGTGTGCATCAGAGTCATACGCCGACCTGATCCTCCCGACTTGTTTCACTCGCTGCAGCTTAATGACACTGGTAAAAATACAACAACATTTAATACTAGCAACCCGCCCCGGCTTCACGCGGGTGTAATGTAGATGTACTGTACACAAATAATGCCTATGTATGCCTATGTTACTCGCTGATAATGTAGCTTTCTATAGGTGAATTTTTTTTTAATCGGTCCAGTTGTTTTTGAATTTATTGATAACATAAAACAATACAAAAATCCAAAAATTTTTCCTCTTTATAATATTAGTATAAATAAATTCATGCAGATATACTCATAAAAAGGTTCTTATTAAAAACACGTAATAATATCTAAATATTGTATTAAATGAATCTTTAAATTAATAACTAAAATCAGAATTAGTTTAAATAAAATACTGTATACCGGATTAAAACGCGATTTATTATTTAAATTATTTATCCCGACGTTTCGGATGCTTTTCAGCAACCGTGGTCGCGGGAGACTGCTGAAAAGCATCCGAAACGTCGGGATAAATAATTTAAATAATAAATCGCGTTTTAATCCGGTATACAGTATTTTATTTAAATGTGTGATACTCGCGTTAATATCAGAATTAGTTCTTACATATAGATTGACTTATGTATATGTAGTTATATTTTATGTTGTGTGTTGAGTAAGGAATTCAAAGGTTTTCCTTGTTTTTCTTTATAATTTAAAAAAAATAAAAATTAATGAAAAGGTGGCACAAACTAGATATTTTCTTAGGTATTCATAGGTATTTCTATTTATTACAGAAGCTGCAGAGCGGTTTCCAGCTCGAATTTTCGTAGAAGGCGTGCGGAAACTGATACCGCTTTACGCGCCTGATGATGGCGATCCTCGTGAACTTCGGTGCTTCCGAAGCAAGCGGGGTCGCGCTGCGTTATACGTCGAAGCAGAACCAGAAGAAGGGCCTAAGAGAAGAGTCGCGACGTTTAAGTACGAAGCGCGGCCGCTAGTGAGGAGGCACTACGACCCCGCCACCGCTGAATGTAGACCCTGTTCTGAATCTGAGCTTGAGCTAGCTTTCTGCACTAGTGACCTTGGTAAGTAATAACTTAATGCTATGGATGATTACATTAGTATTGAACTTAATTATAGAACATAGATTAGAAATCCATGAACATTTCAATAGCAATTTATGGATTTCCAAACTATTGGTTGATGTCATGTGGCTGAGGTATTTCGCCTACCGCCAAGTGAGCCTCATAATCGTCTGTTGACTATGATTAAAAAAAATATAATCTGTTCATAGCTCGGCTAGCTCAAAACGTACTGCGATACCTAATGCTCCATTATATGTATATATTTATGTACTCTATATACTTATGGAATAACATGGGCAATTGAATCACCTTTAATATGTGATATTTAAAAGCTAGCTTTCCCAGTTGCGCCTTCAGAAATAAGTTTACAACCTCGTCACCCTCCGTTTAATGAGTACACAGAAAACCAGTAGCCATGCCAGAATGTAATAACCCTAAGACAGTGTTTAACTCCCGACGGAGTCTGCCCCGCAATTTGTCGCTATAATCGACATTCCTGCCCCGTATATTAAATTCTTACATTATTAACTAAAATTATAATTTTTCTCCTCACTTAAACCCCGTTAATTTGTTAAGAATGCGTTTATTATCTTGCACGTTATTACCGAGGAAAATATTTTTCTTCAGAAAAAAATGGTTGCGCAAAGCTTTGTTGTACCGCTAAGTGACCGCGCAATGTTCTAAGAATGGCACGAGATCAAATGCGACTCATACCGGTCCTGAATCCTGATTTAAGGAAGCTTGTACATATTCATCTACTCAATTCAATTTACTTCCTTAATAAGTAAAGATGACAAGTACTGGATAAACGAGTAGAAAGGCACGCGACGCAGCGGGGAGTAGGAGTGGGTTTTAATTCAATAAGCAGCTTTTTTAAGCTGCTTTTCTAATGTTAACGAATTAGCTGCTTTTCGTTTACCACAAAAGCTGTTAAATATATTAACTGTTTTATTCAACGATTTTCGAATGCAACGCGCGGATTAGCTCAACGAACATTCAATGCGTAGTCGCTAACATCATCCGAAGCAGCTTTTTTATTTAACGCAAAACCTGTTGACATTATTAACTAATAATTACAACATAAAATCTGTTGACATTACAGCAAACCAGTTAATAAAATTAGCTGCTTTTTTAACAGGTTATCGGTTTGTAATTAACAGTTTCATTTCCTTAACACAAAAACCGTGAACGACCCATCTCTAGCGGGGAGTGGGCTTATAAGATTTTTTATTCCTTTGTGATAGATTATAATGGTGTCGTCTTGTGCGCCCGCGGTGCGGTGGGCGGTCGGCGGACGTTATTAGCCGCCTCTACCACGGATCATCGAAATATCTGTGTGTCATGCTACATAATAATTATTGATATTCCGAACAGCACGACATCGGGCGAGAACAACGATTCGGTCGTCCCAAATTAAGAGTCGTATCGTATTCGAAGGAGCATTAAACGAAACATTAATTACTGGAATAATTGACAAATAGACATTTAAATACTTATTAATTAAATAAAAAGTTAGGTACGATAGGTTGGAAAATAAGAAGTGCTTGACTATAAACTATAAATCATATTTTACTGTTAAGTTAATTGATTGAAATTATTTGGCTTTCCTTGAAATTATTTTATGCGTCGGCAATATAAAGGTAGCGTCGGTAATTTGGTGTTTAAGTATACAGTACACGGACATGAACGTAAACTTGATACCGTCGAGATTAAAAAAGATAACGAGATAGCTCGTTAGCTAAAAGCCTCCACTGTAATTATCGTCTCTGGGCGCCTCCGGGGTAATACCATACAATTCACTTATCTATATTCAAACAAAAGAGTTGCAAAATGTTCTAGAATCTGCTTATTCATGTGCCACAAAAAATATTTAGCTAACAATAGCGATCGATATTTTATCGAGTGGCTGGGTTTTAGTTTTTGTGGGTCTGGAATTCGGATGACGTCAGCTTCGTGTTGGTGACAATATTTTAAGATTAGTGGAGCATGCTATTACGAAATTTAAAGCATTTTAGTACATACTTTTATTGTTGGGCTTGTTGGTGCGTTCGGTAGATCACTTGCCGTGCGCATCGATGGGTCGTGGGTTTGAACCCCACCGAGCGACAAAAGTATAATTTTCTGTAAACATGTTTTCCCCACGTCTGGTAACTTTGGGTATTGAACGGGTGGGAGGAATATCGAAATTCCGACCGGGAAACGAACCACTCATCATAGATGGAAAATCCGTGAAGTGCATATTCCGTGTTTCGGTTTCAGTCTATGGATTTCCGAATGCACAAAGTAAAAAGTAACTCGACAGCGCATCATTGACTAATGTTCTGTGGCTACAGTACCACCTACCATCAAGTGAATCTCAGGCTCTCATGTCGATAACTATTAAAGAGAAAAAGATTAATGTTAAGTTGAGAAAGAAGCCAACTTGAGAAAGCTCAACCGTTTCTTTTAATTAATAGCTTCGTATAGAATTGGCTCTACATTGTAAAGTTTTTACCGAAGTAAGATTCAAAGAGCTTTGATCGTATAATTAAGAAGTACCACTTGTAACAAAATGGCCGCTTTTTCTTTAATTAGTGCTAGTAATGCCGTTCCCATTTAAGTGAAATAAATAAATATGTTTTAATTATCATTTATTGTGATTCGAAATATAGATTCAAAACGAGCGTCCTAGTCCGAATTTAGTACCGATGTACACGTAAATACTATTTAATTATGTTATTAATATTCTTCGTGGATTACAGAGTGATATTGGTATAAATAGGTGGTTCAAAGGTCGATTCTGTTGAAGGCGTTTTACAAGCACGGAAGCCATATTACTAATTTACCTGTATTTATTATCTAGGGTGTATGAAATAGTGCATAATATACATATTCAATGAACTCGATAGTAACACTACAACTATAGCGATTAACATTGATGTGATGACTATTTAATTTATACATTCGGACATGATTAAAACTGACGATGAGGAAAATTACAGAAAAATACGTTTTAATGTTAAATTTTAAGCGGAAAAAATGGTAGATCGTCTTTTTTACTGATTTTGAATATATTTTGCCACATTGTATCTTAATTTTACCAACGTTTACCTTGTTTTTTGCAAAAACATAAATATTATTTATTCTTATAAATAACTCAATGTCATATTATCTTTTTTCCTTGTGACGCGGTGGCAGAAATAGGTTCACGGCTTTTTTGTTTATGAAGAGTGTGGTTCGTTACCTAGACGGACTCTCGGTTTATGTATAAATAAAATATAAACAAGTCAGAATCAACATTCGATTTTGCTACTGTTGGAAGCATTTAGACATGTGTAACACTGCGCTTCGCCGCGCAATTGCGCCGGCTCGCTTCACTGCGCAGGGTGAGTCAGCTCACACATTCATAATGTGTTGGCGCACGGCGCAGTACCTAACTCACTGAGTGAACTATGAGTGTGGCGTTGCGTGCGTTTCGGAGGTTTCATTGCTAGCTTTGCGCGTCCCATTTTGTTGCGTCGTGGCGCAATATTGAGTTGACTCAAAGAGCCGACGCATTACACTGCGCCCGAGTTAGTGAGTTGGCGGGGGGAATTTCGCTGAGTTACCCATGTCTAAAAGCATTGATGTTTCAACGATCTCTATATTTTTCTATTTGTCCACAGTATCTCGAGGTGTGATAGTAGGAAGTGAGCAGCGCGAGGACTTAGACACGACGCAGCTAACTCTTCGTCTGACCAAGCTGATCCGCGCCACTGCTGCTACCGGCGACGCTAGCGATCTAGCCGATGACGAATACTTCAGGTTAATATAGTTTATTGCATGTGTTGATCACATACCATAACAAGTATCTTACTTATAATATCACAGTTGCAATTACTATTTACTTTGAATATAAAATATCGATTTATAGCAATAGGTAGTAGCGGACGCTACAGTTTTTCTGCCAGAATGTTGGCTTTAAAAATAAATTCTAGATAATAATATTATGCCACCTCTATTCTATTCTATAAGCGTGATGTGAGCTGTCAGTTGGGAAAGATGGCGGAATTTCTTTTAAAATTATTTTTTCGCTTATATTTTCTTCAGTTATTCTGCTATTCGGGACTGCCACATAGGCAAAATCAACAAATAAGATATCATTCAAATCGGTGCAGCCGTTCTTAAATTATATATGGTGTAACAAACACGACTTAGTTTTATATAAAGAGATAGATATTTTTTAAGCCAATGACATATTTTTAATAGTATATCAATGTTGTCAGCAGATACGACATAGACAACTCGATAGCCAGTCCGCGCCGGTCGCGGCGGCGCGCGCGCAGCCTCCACGCGCACGTGCACGTGGCGGCGCGGTGCGGCGCGGGCGCGGGCGCGGGCGAGTTCCTGGTGATGGCGCGCCGGGCGCTCGGCCGCTACCACCTGGTGTGCGCGCCCCGGGCGCTCGAGTGGCGCGACCTGGTCCACCGCCGGAACAGCGAAGGTACCCAGCACTGCCAGTTGCAGCATTAGCCGTTCTAGAGCCACAGTGTGGAACTAATGCATTGAATCATGTTTTTAACTGGCATGATTTCCATGTGATCGGTGGCGGGATCACCATATAAGTATTACTTATATAATTACGTAATCATATAGGTTATAAATATTAAACAATACAGTGTCAACCCACATGGTTGCCATTTTGAGAAAATTGAGTTTGAAGTTTTAATTATGTAGGTATTACTAAATTGCTTTTAAGAAATAACAGAAATAATAGATTTTTTTGTAATTATTATTAATACACTAAATGTATTCTTTCATGGTAGCAATCAAAGTAATAGAATTTAGTGCATTATTGTTAAATATATTCTAAACATTTTAGGGTTTCGTGCCCACTAGTATTTTGAATGTTTTTGCTATTAAACGATTTAAATGATATATATATCTCTTTTATAATATGTACTCCAGCTCATAAGGAAGCGATTGGTATCAAAATTTAAATTTTTATAATTTTGTGGATTGACACTGTATTGCTTAACAGCGTTCAATTATGTTACGGGCATTTTAATTTTTTTTATGATTGCATTAGATTATAGAGCAATTCGAGTTTTTGGGCTTGTACGGTGGTCGCGCCACTGGTGAGAATTCGTTTTATATCAGAAATAGTAAAGTATACATTTGTTCTACCTTTTAATGCGTGGTACATTTGTTGTATGTGAAAATAGTAAGAAATTAATATACTTCAGCGACTTTACTTGCAAAATAAAAGTAATTTAAGATTTATTGTTGTATCTAGACTAACTTAAAAAATGGATGCAATTTATCAGTTATACGATATAAAACGGTTATATCATTCAAAAATGTAATACGACATACTTGCAAGTTATATGTATATAAAATTATAATATATATAATCTTATCTACTTTAGTACTCGCTTGCCATAAACTAGCTTGTAAACACGCAATACTGTAAATATACTCGTAATAGTAAAGAAAAATGTGGTCCACAGTGCCAAATGTAAGATTTATATTTAGATTTTAAGTTTGATCTCAAATTGTAAATAACAATATTGTAAAATTTTAGTGATTTAATCTTTGTATTTCATTATATTCGTTTCTTAATATCAACTATCCCATCGTAATTTTTGTCGTAAACTTCATATTGTTAAAAACTTGACAATTTGTATAATTTAACTGTCGCAATTGTTCAGGGCCGGATTTAAGGGAGGGCAACCATGACAACAGCCCCGGGGCCTCCACAAAAGAGGGGCCACCACAATAAGGAAATCGAAAAAAATCTTACAAATTCCGACGAGTAGACAACTTTTCCTTTGATATTTTTATTCGCTGTTGTACCTTTACCTATAACTGTACTTTGAACAAACATGTTTATGTTATTAACATGAAAATAATTTAGGCCCCCTGAATCCACTCCCTTGTTGCCCCAAGGCCTCCACACCTATAAATCCGGCCCTGCAATTATTATATTTTTCAAATATTTAATAGAAATATTTGAAAAATATATATTCTAGTAAAAAAAAATATATTTCTAGTAATTTCCGATTACTATAATGAATAAATATAATTATAACAGCGGTGCTAATTTCCCAACATCTCAAGTGCTTCCAAACAGAATCTATTACATGTAACAAAAAAAATATCTGTAAAATATTTCTATTTTAATATAATATGTATACAACCTAGAAATAATATATTTGTACAAATGTTTAATACTAGCGTTAAAACGTTGTATGTGATATAGATATATGAAAATATATTTTCAAGTGCCTTTGTAAATAAGATGTACATTTATGATAGTATGAGCTGTTAAATAAAAAATGGAAAGTATTACTTTGTTTCATTTACATATTCTCAAGACGATGAAAACATCAATTAAAAAAAGTTGCAAACGTACTAAAAAGAGGCAAACTACGCTTATTTTGAATTAAGTTAATTGATGTCTCAATTGAATTAAGTCTTAATTACGCTTAGTTCTAGAATGGATTGTTAAACAATGCCATTATGGTCAAAAAAATTATATTGGTCCTTCCGAGTCGGAAGTATTTGTGGAAATAGAGTAACAGGACAGTAAAACAAAAGAATATTCAATATAGCTTTTCATTTATTGAAAAAAATCACAACTGATACCACATAGAAAATCTACTCGGCACGGTTTAACTCTTAACTATACATAATATCACAAACACTTATAATTTCAAATACTATTTACATAAAAAAATTAGTATCTGTAGATAATAGTTAAAACTATGAAAATACGTTACTGTCATCACAGCTTCAATAAAACGAACGTAAAGTTTTCTCAATGTTCCAAAATAAATTGTATCATAAGACGTTATTAACGTTCGTAAAATATAATGGATCGGAATAATTTGCTAGTTTATAAAGAAAATATTATATAAAATTAGTTTAAAAACATTATTTCTATCTTAATCTCTCCGTTTTCTGCCTTTTGAAAATCAACAAATAAAATGTAAGGAATACATTTATAATTAAATATATCGAGCGTTGAGTGCTTAAACAATTCACGTGTAAAGTTTTAGGGACAAAATTCCCTAAGATATACAAAGAATATCGCCGTATTTAATATTAATGAAAAGAAATTCTTTGTATATTAGGTAACTTTGTACCTAAACTTCTAAAATTGTATAACTTACAATATTTAATTTCATACTTTTTGGGTTTTAGCACTATGCTCTTGATAACATATTTTTATTTTATAAGTTCAGGACTGCTGCACCACGATATCTGAGAGCAGAATTATTGCAGTCTCACTTTACGAGAGAAAGTAAGTTATAGAACTCACTACGAGATAGAAAATGTAGAGACATTTTGCATCTCGGTTTATCATCCTGCAATAACACAACTTTCAAAGATGACGGCAAGGTTCCAGGTAGCATATTAAAATAATATACAAATGTCGTAAATCAACGCGAATTAGGAAATTCCGGACCAGATTAAAGGAATTTCTTTTCATTAGGCATAGATGAATATTATAAATTAGGCAACTTATTGCAGTACATAGTATAATAATATATAATTTTATAAAATCACGCCTTTGGTTTCCAAAGCCAATAATATTTAGTGTATTCAAGTATATACCTTCGTATAAAACTTGAAATCAGACACTGATCAATATCGTTTACGCATTCATATGAATTTGTAACAAATTTAAAAATACACAGACCAAAATTAACAATAAATTCGATGTGAAACTAGCTTAAATAAGTAATAAGCAAAGATCAGTCAGCCTTCAATTTCAATAACAGTAATTTTGCATCCAAATAAATTCCAATGTTTTCGCTGTCATGATAGATATACAGACATATTTTAAATATATTAAATTTTAATTTGGCCCAAACTTATTTCTTTATCTTGTGCGACATTAAACCCTTAAGAAATTTTAATCACATTAATGTTGCAATGTATGGGTTAATAGTCAATGAGATGTTCCTTAGTTTTTATATGTAAGAAAAAGTTTATCACTAAGACAATTAAAGACATAAGTGGATGAAGGGACCATGATACAATTTGTAAATAATGTGTTGTTACAAATTGTTTAGACAATTATTAACTTTCTTGATTGTTTATTTAATAACTAAATTTGACAAATAAAATAATTATACATGTATATGGAGACATATTATAACACCTTAACTCAACGTAAAAAATGGGAGTTCTAGATGATGTTATAGTCCCTTCATCTATTCATGTCTTCAATTGTGTCGATAGGTTTGAATTTTAATGATAATGACTTAAAAATTTATTTGAGTATAACATTTTGAAATAGATATTTTAAGTATAATAAATAAGAAGTATTTTAGCTGTAATTTATAATTATACATTTCAAAGTTAGAATGTTTTACGTCTTCAAACAAGATGGCCGGTTACGACTATCTTTTATATAACCTTTTTCGAATATGGAATACATTTTGGAATTATTGTCGAAAAATTGGGAAGCTCGAATATACGTTAAGGTGAAATAACATCGAAAATAGATATCAAACTGCAAACGCTCGGGTAATTTACTGTGAATTCTTAATTTACAATAATTACTTATTCTGCGAAGTAATTTTCGTACACTATAAGTAAAAATATATCTATTTAATATAATTTCTTCTACTCAAATATCCGTTTATAGGTAAATATATATTTTCTATATAAAGAGATATGGATTTTTGTTACATTAATAAATATTTCATTCACAACGGGGAAACTAAATTCTACATCTATATACAATATCTTTTAAGGTATTTCTACAAAATGAAATACTGTAAGTTTGTACAAATGTATGTGATGTAATGTTTTCATACAGCGGATCGTTATTTTGTGAAAAAAAAACTATTAAAAAACTAGCTAAAGCAACAACGAAGATATATTAATACTAAATAAATACTTATTAAATACAGATAACGATCGCGTACAAATAAAAATACACACTCAATACGTATAAGGTACGTACGGTATAAAACAATAACAAGAAATGGGTATGAAAATTTATCTTTTTATTATTTAGGGAATTTTATCTTAATATTATATAAATTATGGTTGCTTATGTGACTGTTTCTCTATCATATCTAAACGGCTAAACAGATTTGGATGAAATTTTTCACATACGTTTTTTTATCATAAAGTATTTATTATGTTATGAAGTATTTTCTCAAATTTATAGATAGTAAGAAGACAACAGTTTCGATATTTTTTTTATGGAATAGGGGCAAGTGGACTATCAGCTCACTTGATGATAAGTAATAGCCGTGCGTTCATAGACATCTGCAACACCAGAGTACTGCAGATGCGTTGCCGGCCTTTGAGAAATGAGTAGGCTTTTTTTGAAGGTTCTTAAGAAAAGCTGGCGACTACTGGTTCCACAGAGTAAGTTTTCAACATGATACTATCTTCCATTTTGTGAAACAAGCATTTTGGAAGAACATTTAGGATTATATGAAAGCGGGAGCGAAATACCTAATTTTAGTTCGATTGACAGAAAGGTTCAGAATATTGAATACATATGCGTAAAACCTTCAGAACGTCTAACTATAAAGACACAATTATCGCTTATGGTGGTATAACTTTACGAGAGACAATGACAGCGCGATGTATTCTGTATATATCCGTCTCTTTCTATCATCGAACTGCAAAAACTGCTTCAAAATATGACGGTATCATAATCATTCCTCTCGGTCGCTACTCATCCCCCTAGCTCGCTATCTACTCACCCCCCTCGCTCGCAACTCATCCCCATCGCTCGTTACTCATCCCCTCGCTCGCTACCCATCCCCCTCTCTCGCTACTCATCCCCCTCACTCGCAACTCATCCCACTCGCTCGCTACTCGAACTCGACGGGCGTGGGCGTCATGACGTCGAGCACGAAGTCCTCCATGTTGGGCAGCACGAGCACTTTCTCGAACTCCTTGGTGAGTTTCTGCTCGATCCAATTGGAGATGTTCGCGAACCGGAGCGTGCGCGCGCCGAACGCGGGCCGCGCCTTCAGTACTAGCTGCGGGTTTGTGCGGAACCTGGTTTGGGGGAGTTTAATATGAAAAAAAGTTGTAGTTTATTTTTTGGAACGAAGTTATTTATCGCGCGTTGTACAAGGGGGCTAGACGGAAAAAATTCTTACGAAAAGTTGTCACGACACTTTTTGCTATAGTCACGCGCATCTATGACGTGTATGAAAGAATAGACAGACAGAGTACATATATATATATTATATAACTTCGTTCCATCCGGGTGTCCCTTGACACCTCTCAACTTTTTCAAATTCGAAATCATTTATTCATTTAGTAACATAATGTACACTAATGAAAAAAAAATACATATTAAATGCTTCTAATTTTACATTTACTCCTTATATTATCCTAACCTATATACAAACAGCAGAATCAACGTTTGGATTTGTTTTGCGCTCCGATGGGTCTCGAATCTTAATCCCGCCGGGACGACGTGTTTATAATATTGTGTATGTCCGGTTACTTCGGACGTTAAAAGGAATATCGAAATTCCGTCTGGTAACTTCAGGCATTGAACGGGTGGAAGGAATATCTAAATTCCGACCGGGTAACGAACCACCCTTCATAGAAATACCGTGAAGTAGACATTGCGCGTTTCGGTTTCAGTCTATGGATTTCCAAATGCTCGAAGTAAAAATTAGGTCGACAGCGCATCACTGACTGATGTTCTGTGGCTGAGGTATCACCTGCCATCAAGTGAACTTCATGCTCGTCTGTCGATATTTGACATAAAAAAAAACTAACCCAATCCATATCCTGTCGTGAGGCGGAGGCGGCAGGTTGACGGCCAGCGTCCCCTCCAGCCCGTTCACTTCCAGCTGCAGTTTTATATCCGTGTTCGAGAGACCCTCCATCGCTCTTTTTACGTATTTATAGTCGGTTACCTGTCAAAATAGAAGCCAGATAGAGATTTACAATGATATCTAAGATATAAAATTCTCGTGTCACGGTGTGCGGGACCGAACTCCTCCGAAACGGCTCGACCTTAGCGTGCATATCGGCCAGGGTAGATATTCGATCAACATCTATTTTGTGGCATTAAAAAAATCATACAACCCCTGCTTTTTTTGTCAAAAAATCTAAACCCGTGCGAAGCCGGAGCAGGTCGCTAGTATGATATCGATGTCTCCCATGAAAGTTGTTGTAACTGACTACGGTATTATTCTAAGTATGTTATGTCTCGCTCTAACGAAAACCAATGGACTATAGAAAGAAAAAGACAAAAAATACTTTATGTATTGTGGCATTAAAAAAATCATACAACCCCTGCTTTTTTTGTCAAAAAATCTAAACCCGTGCGAAGCCGGAGCAGGTCGCTAGTATGATATCGATGTCTCCCATGAAAGTTGTTGTAACTGACTACGGTATTATTCTAAGTATGTTATGTCTCGCTCTAACGAAAACCAATGGACTATAGAAAGAAAAAGACAAAAAATACTTTATGTATCTCAAGCTTTATGAATAAGACCGTGTTTCACATTGCGATACGTTTTTTAAACTATACTATCCAATATATTTTTTTACAACAATTTTATTATTATTTACATTTTGTACGCAAAAAAATCTCTGGCAAAGAGGTCATTTCAAGGGGGCTCGGATTGCTATTTAGCTCATTATATTTATTTCATTTGAAAAGCGCGAAATTACTACTTATATTAGGATTCATAGAAGACATCGGCGCATCCGTATATGATTGAATCAGAGAATGTTAATGATATCACGACTTATTATTTAGTTTGCTTTAAAATAACTCAAAATAATTTATAATGGTTTCCTTTTTCTGTATGACAATAAAACGATTTCTATCTTTCTTTGATTATTATCAGTCAACATATTCTTCGCTTGATGGAAACTATGCACTCGTCTCAACAGCAGCTTCGTCTTACATAGCAAAATTGATATCAGGGACTGAAACCGGTTAATTTTTATTTTCCAAAATACGTATCTGACTGAGATACCATGATATTAGTTTTTAAGAGTAATACACACTAAACTTACCACAGTATTTTTTTTCAGTAAATATGAATAAAAACTAAAGAATATTAACAAAAACCTTTATTATACAGGTATAACTCCCATAGTAAATTAACCGGTATTCAGTCCTTGCTCACCTGTTGGAAATATTTGTTCGTCGCGATCTTGTCAACTATTCGAAGGAATTTCTTCTTTGAGGAGCCACCTTCATTTGCAGTAACTGATCTGGAAAGCCGAAAAACAGAATGCACTTTATCTATTTTGTAATGAATTCTATCATACACCTAGAGGCCCTACCACGAAATACGAAGAATAGCTAGAAAATATTTTACAGTCGATCATCGATTGAAAATACTTGCATAGGAAAATGATTCGTATTTATCACAAATGTATACCCTATGAGAACAAATCCTATGCAAGTATTTGATACTTAAAAGTATTTTCTTGCCTATACGATAAACGATTCTGCTTTTTATCGCTAAGCAGATACGGATCGTTTTCCTATGAAAGTAGTTTTTCAAGCGAGTTCCGAGCTCGGTAAAGTATTATAAAACCTGGTTCTCGACCCTGGTATTTTTACGGACTCGTACTTCGAAGCCCTGGTATTGCATTTGACAAGTATGTTTCGTCGCTAGTGTAACAGTCAGGTACTCACGGCGAGTTCTCAGCGAGCACAATGTTCTCCGCGCTGTCCACCGGCTGGACGGGAGGCGTTTCGTCGTCACTCGACGACTCCGCCGAGTCCTCTATCTCCGAATCGTAAATCGCCGGCTTTCTTTTCTATAATATAATTAATATAATATAATTTTCTGAATATAATACAAAGTTATAGATAAATATATTGTATTATCAATGTTATATTCTAATGGCGAGTTTGAATGGCGAGGGTGAACGGCAATGACAACTGTCAGTTGTCAACTTGACAGTGGGATTAGGTGGCCGCTGTCATTCACTCTTACGCAACAATGACACGACATATTTATTAATAAATATAAAAGAGATTCCCACCTATATATTGACTCATCACGATATCTCTGGAACCATAAGGCGTAGCGACTTGAAATACTCTACTCGGCGAAAGGAATATTCCTACCATATTCCTTTCGCCGAGTAGAGGTCAGCTAAGAACGGATTTTACGAAATTCCACCCACAAGGGGGGTTGCGGGGGCAATTGCTAGTTAATAAATAAACGATTATCATAGCAATAGCAACATTATTTATTTGAAAAAAAAATATGGTTACTTTTGATATATAACTGTATCGGTAATCTTGGTCTATGGTATGGTAAATAGGACATTTATTTGTTGGAAATAAATTCATGAGTCAAGACAACAGAAATTGCTTCCATAGTGGAGCCCTCGAATGTAAAGGATAATAGTGTTTCAAAATGCAACTGCTCTCACCCGTAACTCTGAGTCAGCGGCGGCGGCGGTGGGCGAGATACTAATTTCATTTTCTAGTATGGCGTCATTCGTTTCTAGCAACTGGTCTTCTAATGTCATATCTGTAAATATCTTCATTTGTAAATACATACTAATTATTTAATTAAATAAAATAGAATTATCTAGATTAGTAACGATTGAAGCCTGACTTAACGATAGTGAGCACTTATTGTGTGGTTTAGAAGGCCACAGAAAAACTGTTTTTTAAAAATTAACTGCATAAAGCATATTTCCATACTAATATTGTAAATGCGAAATATCTCTTCATTTCAGCTCTTGGAAAGACTACTTCGTATGTCATTATATTTAAAACTTCGAGCGAAGTCTAGTCTGACCCTACCAAATAAAAAAAATGTAAATGCCTATAATAGTTAAAAAAAAAGGAGGGAAAATAATTAAAAAATTGGGATGCTAATATCCCTAACGCTATATGTCATTTCATTTTACCACGTCTGGTAACTTCGCGCATTGATCGGGTGGGAGGAATATCTAAATTCCGACCGGGTAACGAACCACCGTTCATAGATGGAAAAACCGTGAAGTGAATATTGCGCGTTACGGTTTCAGTCTATGGATTTCCGAATGCTCGAAGTTAGGGCCGACAGCGCATCATTGACTGATGTTCTGTGGCTGAGGTATCACCTACCATCAAGTGAACCTCATGCTCGTCTGTCGATATCTGACATAAAAAAAATTAGGTAAAAAAAGCCACTCACTCTTCTCCTTGAGCTTCATAAGGTTGATCTGCGTGAGTATGGCGATGTGCGCGCCGCCGTCGTACCGCAGCCGCGCGTCCAGCCACACGCCGCGCGCGTCGCACTCCGGCGGCCGCACGGCGCACACCAGCGGGCACGCGCCCGCCAGCGACAGCTCCGTCACCAGCAGCGGCGACATGAACGACGGTAGCTGTTATATATGGTCGTTTATTAACACGAGTAACACAGAACATGTTCGGAAATCCTTTGGAAGGAGTGACGGAAGTAAGGGGGAAACGGCCCGATGAGAACTCAAGTGCTGTCCCCCTAATACGGGTGACACCTGCCGTGTTAAATAAAATACTGTATATCGGAATAATTAAATAATTTAAACAATATAAATAATAAATCGCGTTTTAATCCGGTATACAGTATTTTATTTAACATGGCAAGTGTCACCCGTATTCGGATGACAGCAAAGTTCTCATCAGGCCACGTCACCCGTATTAGGGGGACAGCACTTGAGTTCTCATCGGGCCGTTTCCCCCTTACTTCCTCCTTCCAAAGGATTTCCGAACATGCATCTTACACGGGTGGCCTGTCGGGGATTGTAAACACGCGTGGCAGTCAATGTGTTAAACTGTAATGTCGGCCTTCTAGTTGCACTATGACCAGCCGGCCTAACATGACACAGTTAAAACTCGACTTCTAATGTCAAAAGTACAGATATTTGTCGATCGAGATGTCTTGATAGACAAAAACGAAACGAAAGACAAAGTTGTCTATGTCGAGATATCTTATATCTTAGTTTGTTCACTCGTAAGCGAGATATCTCTTTATGGTCATGGTAGACGGACTGAGATCGTTTTTAAATTCACCTAGCATTTGGTATTTTTATATGCAAAGGTTTTTTTTCAATTGTTTATTGAAATTGGAATGATCGAGGCTGTAATCAGCGCTCATTCCACCGGTAAGTGACGACCGTCACATCCCTACGCATAAATTATGTCGATAATAAATACAAAAACGCGACTTGATATCATAATCATATAAAACTTTGTTAATAAAAGAAAAAATAATGAAAGATTTTGTACGTATCTTTTACAAGAATTCAAATAACAATACACAATACATACAATAACATAATAATAATACTGGTCATCCCATCAAATAAATAGGTAATAAATAGGTAAATAAATAGGTAAAATTCTAGGTATTAATTCAACTTTTTAAAGCAGTTTCAGATTAACATGTTACCTTTAGCGTATTTAATTTCCTCTGTATCTTGTTCTGAAGCCTTGCAATGAGTATGGGATCGCGCATCATGTCGTACATTATCCGCGCGAGCATAGTGTTCACCCACGTCACTTCCGCCGGAAGCGTCCGACACTCGCAATCGGGGGATGTTTGCTGAGACTGCAGACCATAGATCATAGAATAAAAGCTTTTGTTTGCTTAAAATTGTCAATGGTACAGAGGATGAAAGTAATAAAGCAGTCGAATGTTTTTCATTTAAAATCTATGAGATTCTTTTTAATAGAATATGCTAATTGTTAGCTAGAATGACAGACTTTCAAACAAAGCAATAAAGCATTTTAGTTTGTGTATGTTTGGGCATTTTAATTTATCATACGACTTTTAGTAATATATGGTCATAAACTCTATTAGTTACAAAGTATACAGTTTCCAACTAATAATGATGATACTATATTAACTATTTTTAAATTACTGCATTTGTTATTGTTTTCTAGAATTACTTACGGACAAAAATATATATTTACAAAAATATTTCTTCAGTAAAGAAATACTAAAATATTGTGGATGGAAAATGATTATGATTGCGGTAAAGCAACATATGTCCATAAACTTATGGTAGAGCTTTACTTGATCAAAGCAAAATGAACTCTAAACGTGATAAACTTAAGGTTACATTTGTTTTGATCAACCAGTACGTACACTCACAAATAAACCAAATAAGGTGCCACGATTACACAATACACAACCCTGTTAATAACAAAAGCGAAGAACGTCACAGAACATAAAATAAAATCAAAACTCTAACATCTTTCTTCTTCTTTTTGCTTTTGTTCCGTTCTTGGGGCGATGGCTCTAACTGACACATAACGCCAACGTCCGTTGTCTGTTTAGATGTTACTTCGTGCGTCTGATGTTAAACAACAACTAAATTAATGGTGCCGATCTGTATGACAGGAAAAACTGACTGACTATCAACGCAGAGCTGGGGATAAAAATGTAAAAAATACCGTATATTGTGCCTGAAGCATCCACTAAGGGACCATCTATAAAGTACGTCACACGTTAAGGGTGGGGGGGTCAACGAAGTGTGACATTGAGTGACAAGGGTTGGGCGGGGTCCTAAGTTTCGTGACGTCACATTTCAAAATCCTAGACATTTGAGTGTTAAAATGCCAAATTTGAACTATTAACGAAAATCTTTAAAAAAAAATGTTTGGAACTGCTGTTTTAATTTAATAATTTCTAGATATAAGATTGCAAAATATGTTGCACTAGGGACCCCCCCTGGGTCTCACAAATGTGACCAACTGTGACAAGGACGGGGGAGGGGTCAAAAATCACGAAATTAGTATGACGTACTTTATGGATGACTCCTAAGGACTACTTGAAAGTACATTTGTGACGTCACAAGTCAGGACATAAACATTTGAGCGACGTTCGATTTTTTTCAAGGATCAAATATTAGACTTTACGTAAAACGCAATATGTCTGCTATAAGATTTAGGGCGCAATATGTCTTCTTTAAGATATAGGGACATATCTGAAGTGAAATATGCATATTTCGAATTGTCCTCATCGTATTGAAAATTACCGAATCATTCATGTGTTTAACAACAAGATTTTTCACTCTTGACGAGGACTTAAATAATTAACATTTATAGGAAATGGTTACCGAATTTGTCTTAAGTCTATATTAACACAGACGGGCAACAATGAAAATTTTGTTCTTTTTACTTAAAAGAGATCCAATAATAAAAAAAAAAATATTTTAAGGATCCTCAAAATATCAACGATTTGAGAAATCAATAGAGCTTTTAGAGTAATAGTTGCCCAATTCACCCTGGTTTTAACTTTTGTGCTTGTTATTTTAGCGGGAATGTCATATTAACCACAGGCATGGATCTCGATATATACCAATGTAGTGCAAATTATTAAAAAAAGATATTATTAAAAAAAAATGTAATAATCTTACCTGCATAATTTTCAGGATGTATGGCCAAAATGTCTTCTCGTAGGAATCCAAGCTGGGCGTCAGCGGATGTGCAAATGAAGTTATATTGACGATATCCGACGTCGAGTCGTTCGGTTTTGTCTATGGTAAACAGTATTAAAAATAAATTATTATTATATGAAACGCAATATATATATTCTAATATCAGACCCACAATAATTCAAAGGCCGGCAACGCATTGGCAAGTCCTCTGGTGTTGCAGATGTTCATGGGCGGCGGTGTTCACTTTCCATCAGGTGAGCCGCAAGCTCGTTTGCCCCCTATATTAGGTATATTTAAAAAAAAACACCACATCATTTTAAAATAAAACATAAAAGACGGCCTTATCACTAAAAAGTATTGTAACCATAATACATATATGCGAAAGTCTACTTGATTATTATTCGTCTTTTGCAGCAAAACGGAACAAGCGAAAATAATAATTGGAGGGCAGCAGTTTGAGATGCCCAATTATTTTAGGAAAACATACCCATATACTTTCTCGCTTTCGAAATTTAAGGAAATGCTGAATAAGTAAAAACAATAAGATGGTGCAGAAACAAGGTGAGCAAGTAAATTATTTAAACAATTACGGCCTATAAACGTATTATAAGCATGATAAAGTTAAAATATCGTCGTTGCGCCTGCCAAATTCCATATGTGCATTTTTTTGATTTTTGGTTTTTGCACTAAAAATAATCTTCGTTTTATTCTCTACTGTGTTACTAAAATCCTTTTTGTGATATTCGAACTGGAAAGGAGTTTAACTAATTCCATATGTGTTTTGACCGTTAAGAAAAACTCCGTATGTGAGTCAATAATACGTTTTTATTTGTTTCCCAAAACTATACAAAAATGCACATATGGAATTTGGCAGGCGCAACGACGATATGTTTTGTTCCGCTCTATTGAATATTAAAAGACAACAGAACGAAAGAAACAAAACATACTTTAACTATATTAAGCTATGCATACGTCTATGAATAAGGCCGTAAACATATAATGTTGATATATAAAAATATTAGCCAACATGGAAATACCATTTGTACCTAAATGTTGTACATAAATAGAAAAAAAAATCTTTAAAAGTTAAGGTAGTCCTTCCGGCCTAGCATGACCGCCACGAGATATCTCGCGGACGAGAGAAGACAAACTAAAATACAAGATATCTAGATCTATTATATCTCGCCATCGACAATTTTGATAGAAAAGATATCTCGATCGACAAATATATCAATTTTTGATATTAAAAGTCGAGTTTTAAGTGTAATTGTCATGTTAGACCCGGAATAAATAAAGAGATAATCGATTAAAACACGAGAAAACGGTCGAGAAAATTTTGTCGCGGTTGTCATGCTAGGCCGGCTGATCGCTAAAAAGTATTGTAACCATAATATATGCGAAATTTTGATATCTATTTGATTATACCTTTCCAAACGCGACGGTTTCCCTCTCGGCGAGCTTGTAGACCGCCAGTTCGATGCCGTCCTTGCTCTCCTGCGGGTCGCTCGCCGACTTCTCTTCGTTTGTCGACGTATCCTCTGAGCCGCTCGCTTCGCTTATCGCGGTCATCAGGCGACGGTACCTGGGACATAAGTAAATTATATTTCATTCAAATTCAAAAATCATTTATTCATGTAGGTAACACAATGTAAATGTACGGTATGAACGTCAATAAAATATAAAAATTAAATCCTTCTTATTTTACATTCACTGCCAGTTCTCAAATCAAGGGCGTAGAACGGAAGAGAAGAACTGGCAAGAAACTCTTCGTCACTCTTTTTAATCGCCAATTTTTTGTTTTACAAAATATTTGTAAGGCGCTTCAACCATTACACCATATTCCACATGACATCTTTATGTAATTAACTATAATAATAAAAACAAAGATTTGTCCTCTATCAGCAGTAGGCATTCATTAGCATAATCAATTTTGTTCATTACCTACTTTGGTAAATACTGTTGTGCTATTCTTTTTTTTAATACAAGTGTGTGGTAACTTTTTCTATTTATATAAGATATTCAACTTATCAGACCAACTCACCACTCGTGCTTGTCCCGACCCGTCCTAGCAAATAAGTAGAGGTGTGAGTGTTTGTCCTTCGACTGCTTCACGTGGACACTCCACTCGCCCTCCGTCGTGCCCTCCGCCACTGGGTCCAACTCCTGGTATAGAAAATTTATTAATTTATTAAATAAAACACTTTATATCAGATTAGTGATTTATTATTTATATTATGTATCCCGAAATTTCGGATGCTTTTTAGCAACTGCGCTCACGGGCAGACTGTAAGGTGACAGCTGTCTGATTTGATATATCAAAAAGTTGCCATATTAACGCCATCCCGCGTTTCAATCTGGTATAAAGTATGGTTTTTTTTCAAGATTTTTCATCTATGAATAGTTCGTTACTCAGACAATGTCCATATTCCTCCCACCAGTATATAGCCACAAAAACGTTCAGCCGGCCTAGCATGACAACCGTGACAAAATTTTGTCGACCGTTTTCTCGTGTTTTAATCGATTATCGCTCTATTTCTTTCGAGTCTAACATGACAATGCACTTAAAACTCGACTTTTAATATAAAAAAATAGATATATATGTCGATCGAGATATCTTTTCTATCAAAATCGTCGATGTCGAGACATAATATATCGAGATATCTTACATCTTAGTTTGTCTTCTCTCGTCCGCGACATATCTCATAGCGGTCATGCTAGGCCGGCTGACGAAGCCATGTTATCTATAGTTACCGTTTCCTCAAGGAACTCCTTGATCTTGGACAGTTCATTGTCATCGATCTCATCCTCGTCTTCCTTCGTGCTGGTGACAGACTTGCTGGCGAGGTCTTCGCCAGGCAGGTCTTCTTGCGTGTTCTTGTCACTCTGCCCTTGGGAGCCTTGGTTCTGACTCTCTGGTTCTGTCAGCGTAGACACGCTATCCGTCTTCTTATCTGAAGTGAAGAATTGAATGGGAATTAATAGCTATATCTATTGATGATCATAACTATGACACGATGATCTATGGATATATTTTTTTGTTTTTATATAAACAGTGTTTAACAACTATCACACACACTTGACCACAATACATCAATCAATATGAATATAATTTGTGCCAAAATAAACCTCGCTCATAAAAATCTGTACTGGGCAGCCATTTTTTTCTAAGTAGACAATCAGTTATATTATAATTTGTACACAGGAATAGAACGTTCTAGTTGCGAGTTCCTACGATTTTTTTCCTTGTAACCGTAAATTTATCTGTCCTTGGGGTCAAAGTTTAATAATGTCATACTATTTGCTCCTAAATTACTATTTATTTGGGTACTTTAATCTACTTAAGTATATTACCGTAATGTATTGTGTAACTAATATTATTAGGTACTCCAATTGCATTATTTACTCCTTGGTGTAACATAATACCAGCAAACTGTGGAGACCCAGGGTTTGAATCCCGGGGAAACAAAATCTATACGAATATTATAAAGCGGTAAAGTTTGTGAGTTTGTGAGGTTCTAGGGGGTAATCTCTGGAACTACTGAACCGACTAATTCTTCTTTTTATATATAGTACATCTACATTGCACCCATGCGAAGCCGGGGTGTGTTGCTAGTTTAAAATAAACCGGGAACAGAATACTGACCACATTATTGCATGTAAAAAATCAATTATAATTAACTCACTAAATAGAATTTGTTAGTAGCACCGACTTTGGGTAAAAATACTCCTATTTTAAACATTTATTTACCTCTATGCATTTTCCTCACTAGCCGATGCCTGAGGCCTTCTTTTCCAGGTTCAATTTCATGTGAAATGCTAGAAAATACAAAAATAAACATGAATATATTGACCCAAATAGCCATTGGGCTATTTTAATATTTTAGACAAGCTCAAGGCTCATTTGATGGAAGGTGACATATATCTCAGAACACCAGTCAATGATACGCTGTCAACCTACTAAAATTCTTAAAAAATATTGAAAATGATTTTTTTTATTTTGAAAATTTAGAATCCGTAGACTGAAACCATATATGAAATTTGGTTCATGACCCGGTTGGAATTTAGATATTCCTCGTTCCCTCTTCACCCGTTTAATGCCCGAAGTGACCACACGTAGGAAAAAAATAAAACTAAAAATTTTAAACATTTGGCGGCGGTATTCGAATCCACTGCATAAAGCAGACACATTTCTGCATCTGTTTTACTAATAATTGATTTTACTTTATCAGTATTCTGGGTCCTACCCGACCGAAATATTATTTTCTAATGTCCCCGAGATTCGAACCCGCGAAACAAAACGTGTAACCACTGAGCTATCAAGGCATACAAAGAGAGTACATTTACCTTTTTTCTCGTCTCCTCCATACAAACTTCTTCTTTCTCTCCGGACTCGTATTGGTCTCTGCACTCTCCGTCTCCGTTTTCTTGTCGAACGATTCTGCGATCTTTTTCTCAGCCGAGTTCTCTTTTTCCAATACTTGTATCTTTTCCTTCTCACTGAGTATTATGCAGATGGGATATTTCTTGCTCCATTGCCTTTAAACAGTAATGTCAGGTCACATATACGGGTCACTGAGTCTCGACAATATTTGCAAAAGATAAAGCATCTTAAAATAGCCAGTCAGTAAGTTGGCCTACCTTTGTACCTATTTGAATATCTAATGAGCTGATAAAATATTTCCAGTAATAATATTATGTTAAGATATTCAAGTTAAATATACTATTTTAATGTCTGCTCTATGAGATGTTTATCTATTTCACACAGATATTAAGTTATTCTAAAAACGAGTTTTCTTCTGATGTACAGGTATAGTAGGTTGAAACAGCGAATGAAAAGGATGTTGGGTAATTGTAATAAGGTACAATATCCTATTGTGACCTTGTTAATATGTATTAGAGTAAGACCTGTCACTTGCTCAGTACAAGGACACTAAGGGCCTCATTAAATTGGAGCGGCAAGTAAATAATAAGACGTATAAATATATCTATTACACAATATTGTAAAACCTATTATAAAATATGTCGTATCAACTCCTCTATAAGAATATTTATGTTAGAGAATTTATTCATTTGTTACATAATATGAGAACTTTACTTTCGAGCATTCGGAAATCATAGACCGCAACCGACACGCGCTTTATGCACTTCACGGTTTTGAAAAACGTGTTAACAGAAAATTATAAATCTATCGCGGCGGGATTCAAACCTATGCCCACCGTAAGGCTAGGTACTTACCAACGCGCCAACGAGACCAACAAAGAAAAGTCTTGAATAACATTTCTCAAGCATCTTACTAATACGCACAATAATTACTTTTTTCATATTGATAGCGAATTTCTGATGTTTTATTCATACGAGTGTCATTGACTTACTATAAACTTCAAAACAATTAATTACATTGACCAAGGCATTGAACAACGCAATTTTAATGATACGTTCTATTTATTTTTGTTTCGATATTAATTGGCAAAATTAAATAACAATTTATTTTTAGTTCAATTTGTGGCTCATATATTATATTCAACAACCTTCATAATTAACGAGTCTTGAAAATTTGATTTAAGTGTAACTTGTAAAGTTTCCAGCGCTTCTGTGGGCTACGGAGTGCATCATTAGTGTCATCATAATCGTCATTTATGAAATTTTAATGTTGTAGCTATGTTATTGTTTTCTTATCGAAAGATTCCGTATTCTTTTTCTCATTCTGTTATTTTAATGTTCATCTACTATTTCCTTTTCTTCATTATTTTTGTGCTATTTTTCCTTGCACCATTTATATCTATTTGCTTATTCTTTTTCTTCTTTTACTTTTGGTGTGGCCTACTCTGCTCTAGGATGCTTGCAGAATATCAATGTCTTAGACCTCGCTCTGAGCCAGCCCTTTTTTAACCATATTTGACATTAGCATATTATACTTGTAATTAGGTTTCTTTAAAAAAAAAATCTTATGTTTTGTTGGTAATTAGTATGTCTTTCTTCAGAGTTTATAAGTGATTATTGTAATTTGTTAAGATAAGGCTTTTCCTATCTAATCTAAGTGGCGCAAATAATCAGCCAAATGATTTGACCATCTCGTCACCATAAAAATCTTATATATCTCATAATATCAATGATGGAAAATTACTAATTAAATTATTCCACGATTCTTTTTTGTTCTTCTTAATTTAAATATATATTTTTAAAGGACTAAGTACCTATTAGTGGTCAAAACTATTAGCGGTCGGGTCATTACCCCAATTGTTCACGTTGTAGGAAACTTGCTAGTGAGTGCACTAGCGAAGGTCACTGACCGAATTTGGACGGAGCATTGTTAACTATAACAAATGCTTATTGCGAGTTGCTTTACAGTTTAAAAACTTACGGCCTTATTCATAAACGTATTATAAGCTTCGATCAACAATATACTAGATATCGGGTCGACGCAAAAAATCCGTGCCGGTAAATATCGGCTCACTTGAAATGTGAGAGTCTATTTTGTTTAGTTCTCTTCAAGCACGGCCAATATTAAGACGTTTCACAATGACACAGTTTGTCTTCAAAAATTGCGAAAATAATTCCCGAAAAAACAATTTTACGGACGGAGTCTTATTTTTGGTTAGTACATATAAAATAAGATATATTTTAAGCTTTCAAACTAACAAATAATTGAAAATTTGAACAAAATTATCTGTTTTAAATGAACGCTACAAATGTTTGGCCAAGGTTGGCCAACACATGCGCTAACTATTGTGAAACAGAATAGTGGATGCATGGAGTAGATTAGTACTAAAATAATTCTTACTATCTAAGGATAAGCATCCGTAGTAATATTATAAATGCGAAAGTGATTTTTTTTGTTTGTTACGGTTTCACGCTAAAACGGAAAAGAAAATATTCCAATCTGTATATATTCGGAACATTTTGCGGATATTATTATTATACATACGAATTACTATTTATATAAAACATCATATTATTGTTTATCAAATATATTATAGTTTTTGTACCCTACTAGATATATAGATGTTGCTTTATGCTGATGACATCGTTCTTGTTGGCGAGGATGCAATTGAGGTTGAGAACAGACTGGCAAACTGGGGGGAAAAGCTGGAGAGTGTTGGTTTAAAGATCAGCCGCTCTAAGACAGAACACTTGTTTTGTGATTTTGGTGGTCTTTCTACATTTGCACCAATCTCTTTAGACGAAAATCCACTGCCAGTCTGTTCTGATTTCCGTTACCTTGGTTCTCTCATCCAAGGTGATGGAAATATTGATAGAGATGTGAAGAAGAGGATCAGCTCAGGTTGGATGAAATGGAGAGAAATATCTGGAACAATTTGTGATCCACAGATGCCCTTAAAACTTAAGGGAAAATCTACAAGACCGTGATAAGCCCCGTCTTGATGTATGGTTCTGAATGTTGGGCAAGTAAGCTGATGGATGAAAAACGTTTGCATGTAGCTGAGATGAGAATGTTGAGGTGGATGTGTGGAGTGACAAGATTAGATAAGATAAGAAATGAGTATATAAGAGGAAGTTTGAGAGTAGCGCCAGTGAATGAAAAATTGAAAGGTAATCGTTTGGCTTGGTATGGGCATATTATGAGGAGAGATGAAGGGCATGTATCTAAAAAAGTTTTAAATATGAAAGTGGATGGGTATAGGGGAAGAGGGAGGCCAAAAAAGACATGGATTGACTGTGTGAAGAATGATATGTATTTGTAAGGTGTGACTGATGATATGGTGAGTGAAAGGAGAGAATGGAAAAAGAAAACATACTGCGCCGACCCCAAATAAAAAAAAAAGGGAACAGGGCAGGAAGAAGAAGAAGTACCCTACTAGATACATGATAATTTACACATTGGTGTTTCATAAACTATACTAATAATACCAAAGTCTTCGACGTTAGTCAAGTGTGTATGTATAATACATAGATATGTATATATATATATATATATTTTGGTAACTAATAAAATCATATTTCAACTTCACTCTTTTCTTTGCTCCCATTGAGCAGTGTCATTTTTTCAAAATTTGACAAGGAACGAGGCTTAAATAATCGGTACACTTTTTTCGTGAATTTTGTATGCGACCTGAAGTCTATTTAATACTATGTCAATGATTATAAGCTTGAAAAAGTTAAAATATGTTTTGTTTCTTTCGTTATGTACTCTTTTTATATTTGATAGTGCGAGACAAAACATATTTTTAACTTTAAGCTTATAATACGTTTATGAATAAGGCCGTTAAAATATAGAATGGATAATAATAATACTAGTTGAACTATACATGTTGCGGTAGAAGCAACCTTCAAAACCGGTGGTAGCATTCTAAATTAAGACTCAAAAGGGCTTGTAAAAGTAAAATTAAATAATGTTTTCTTTAACTTAAGAGCCTACTCATTTCTTAAAGGCCGGCAACGCAGCTGCAAGTCCTCTGGTGTTGCAGATGTCCATGGGCGCCGGTAATCAATTACCATCAGGTGAACCGACTGCCCGTTTGCCCCCTATTCCATAAAAAAAAAACTTGATAAATATATACATATTTTAAATTTATGATTATTTTATTCGACAAGTTTAAAATTATCAATATTATGTAATAGTAAATAACCGATAAACGTTCTCTGCCCGAAAGATCAATAATTCAAAAAATAACAAGATCAATAATACAGAATCGCAGCACCACTCAAGAAAAAGAAAAATATCTAATGTGTTTTCAACATTGTTTATCACAGACGACAGACATTTTTGCGATAGAGTCCGCGGCACATAAATAGTCTGCGTGGCGCGCAACAAGTCTTTAGCGGATAGTTCACAAACTCCAAGCAGACGACGTACATCTTCGGATATTTTGAAGCAAATGCTCTATTTGTTCGTGCATATTTTGTATGGTGCGATCTATGGGAATAACAAGGAAATTTTGTGCGTCGTGTGGGTTCCTACATATAAATCTTAAGGTTTTATTTTGACAAACTAATAAGTACATGACTTCAACACACTCTGTTCGCTGCGATACGCATGCCTCTATACATATTACCGTTGCGAGTTAAACGAAGATGTTTTACTTTAAAATAAGAGACAAGAGAGCATTTGTCAATTTAAAATAATAAATTGTTAAGTATTATGCAAGAAAATGGTAATAAGAACGATTGATTTATAAAAACTCTTATCTCGAAACACATTAGAGATGGGTTTTTTATTACACCTCCACATTAGTAGATATATATTAAAGTACGTTAACAGTAGTTTTCAAGGTGAACTTAATCTCCTTTTGGGAGATTACGTTTGCGTCAACATTATGCATACTTTTGAATCAATATTACCTATTATATCCAAAATAATTTTACACTTTCGGAAAATAGCGGACCATTAATGAGTCAATTTATATCATATACGTCCAAACTGTAAATTTTTATATTTATATTTTTTCTAAATGATTCGTCAACTTAGAGTGTTCTCGCCGATGCGACCTTTCTAATTATGAAGAGTTAAGTTGAAGGCTAAGAGGTTAATATCTCTTGTCATGGACTTTTGTCAACTCGATGCTTGAGATTAAGATATCATTATAATTAAGTCACTAGAGCTGTTTGTGTCGCCTTAGAATTTTAAAGAAAACGAAGGATATCAAGAGAATGGCAAAACTTTATCGATTTATGTAATACTAACGATCCCTCCCGGCTTCGCACGGGTGCAATGTAGATGTAATATACACAAAAAAATAGCCTATGTTACTTGCTGATAGTGAAGCTTCTATTGGTGAAAGATTTTTTATCGGTCGAGTAGTTATTGAGTTAAATCGTAACAAACAAACAAATCTTTTTTCTTTATAATATTAGTATAGATACATTGTCAGCTGTGGCTAAGTGGGTTAGCTAGAGTTAGCTGCCTCACGTCTTACTTGGAGCACTTATCGATCAGTTTTGGTGGATGTTGGAAGCTCCGGGGCCACGGTTGGATGCTAACTAATTCCATGAGCCCCAAAAGGCGGACTTGACGGTCAATATTCTTTTTTTTGGTTTACGTCATATACATACTGAAAATGTCTAGATCCTAGTACAGCGTACAGATAAAAAACAAGCTTTCCTTCGAATTATTTCCCCTGAAAATGTATACATAGACTGACTAGAGGCGTATCGTCAAATCTGTCATTTGTATGCAATTTCTTAGATTTCTTATACAAATTAACGATACGATTAACTCTGGCCTCTGCCTTCTTGAAAGTTTCTTTCATAGTCAATGCTTCTGAGGCCATGAACCGTTAAACTATATCGCAGAGTTCAAGAGCTATGTAACAGTTCAACTTTTGACGTCTTCAAGAAGGCCTTAGCGGATTACAATTAATGGCTTTCATGTTGCGTTTTTCACAAACTTAAAATGCGCTTAATATACGCGGTAAAATAATTTGCGTCATACGTTTGTATCATTCTATCATACTACCAACGCTGTTATTCTTACTTTCGTTAACACATTTACATCGAACAAAGCTCTCGAACGTTCGTCTCGAATGTATATTTGTGAAATATTTTGCATTAAGCCAAACCATCGTGCCAATTCTTTTTATTTTGGATATTTTATTACAGTCTATATTTTTTTACTAATTAGAATACATACTAGAAATAAAAATTTAATGTGTCTACATTTTCTACACTTCTTTTAAATCTGACACGACATACAGCAAGCTATCTTGTATCGATTGAAATAGCAATGGAGATAAGATCCTAAAGATCGATCAATCTGACGAAAATCGTAACGATCGATCGTTTCAAAAATGCCACTCATACAGGAAACGATTGGTCGTTACGATCGGTCCTGGGTTTGAATCCCACGGAAACAAGATAAAAAAAACATTGTTTCGATCAGGCAGGGCACAAAAGGCTGATCACCTACTTGCCTTTAAAGAAAAATGATCAGTGAAACAGCCACAGAAATGGGTCTATCCCATGCTCCAACAGGGAATTCTTTATATATTGAATCGTTTTGATCGGTCTGTTACGACGAATCGTAAAGATCAATTGTACTATATACGGAGCCCTTAAAGCAGCAATTAAATATGAGTTTAAATTAATTATACTAGACATCTTTATATTATTTGTACCTCGAACAGATCGGGGACGTTCTTCAAAAGGGCCAGGTCAAAAGTACTCGAAACAGACGAGTGTGTATGAAAGTAGAAGAAGCGAAAATGGTATGTAAGGATCGGAACATATGGAATTCCGTGATCTCTGCCTACTTCAATGGGAAAGAGGCGTGATCTATATGTATGTATGTATGTCTTTATATTTGAATTTCGAACAAATAACACATTAGTATAATGTTCTTTCGAACCATCGTTATCTTCCTACTTGTATTATCTATTACTCACCGTCGTTTGACGAGTCCTTTCGGCAGTAAAATGATTCTGGCTCCCGTAAGGTTGTACAATCTGTGCTGATAGAAATTCACTTTGTCGATTTTCTCATCCCACAATGCTCGCTTCGCTATTTTCGTGCGTGTATACGATATCCTCAGATTGCAACCTTAAATAAAGATTTCATTTTTTATATCATTAAGGAGTTAGTTTTGAAGGGATGCCTACAACGACAAAAACGTCAAGGAATCTGAATCGCACTAACAAAGTTTCGGCGATCACCGAGTTAACTACTAGTAACGCGCCTAAAATAGCCTGTGTTACTCGCTGATAATGTAGCTTTCTATTCACAGAATTTATTAACGTAATTAAAAATTATCCAAGCTTTTGAGTAGAACCTACGTATCAAAGTTTAAATGCCTTTGAAATATATTACGTAATTTGTATTTTTGTAGCAGTCTTCTTACGTAGGTATTATATTATGAATATTTAACTACTTTATCCATACATTAGGTATATATTATTCTTACATTAAAATATTCTTAATTAATGTCATTTGCATGACTAATTTTAGTTATAATAAGATTAGTTATTTGTGAAAGAACATGCTTATGTATTTTAAGTACAGATTTTTTTCAAATGCATATCTAATATGAATCTAAAAGAAATGTTATAAATTATGATAATTAATTCTATTTCACAAGCAAACGATCGCGATACGATCGATCGCTATCAGCATATTGGGAACAAGCGGTTTCACGTAACACACTGATCAAAGTCAGAGGTTAAAACATAACATAATAATATCGAAGTTTTAAACAATATTTAAACATTTGAATGGTATTATATAATACTAGCGATGCGCCCCGGCTTCGCACGGGTGTAATGTAGATAAGTACTATACAAAGCCTATGTTACTCGCTGATAATGTTACTTTCTATTTGTGAAATAATTTTTAGAATCGGTCGAGTAGTTTTTGAGTTAAATTGTAACAAACAAACAAATCTTTCCTCTTTATAATATGTATTAGTATTTCTATACGAATACATATTATAAAATAGTTATTACAATACTATTATTATTCTGGTGAGTACTAAAAAATTCGTCGATAATTTCCTCCTTTTTAAAATGTCAGTTAAAACAATAGCAAGCATCTATTTTCCTTTAAACAGCGGGATATTCGAAACGATAAATAAAATAGTATCGCTTCTAAGTTATCACATGTTCTCAAAGACTTAATGTAATTATTACAATATCTAATTAAAACGAAAGGTTGACTAATTCTTAATTCTTCCAACACAGGGTCGAATCTATCGAGGTAGAAAACTATACTTTGTCACGCAGGTTGGATCGACTAGATCTTTCTTATATGAAAAAAAAAAACATAAATTAATTAAAATGTTTTTTTTTCACGTCGAAAAACTGCGTTATATTATTATTGCTTTTATTTATTTAATATTACGTTGTATATTTACATTTATATTGTAGCAACAGATGTTAGGTAGGATAGCAATAAATAATTATATTCAATTTTTAATAACAACACAATGATTAAATTGTAAAAAAATAAATAATTGAATTTTAAGTGTTAAAATTTGTTTAATTAATGTTTTATCATTCAACGCTTACCCTCAAGTTTCATAAAGGCAGTTGTTGTTTTATTTATATGGTAGGTGTAGGGGTCGTAATCAGGAAATCTATAGTGATTTATCCAACCCTGTGGACAAGTATAAGTATTATTTAACTTCTATGCTATTATATACATTAAGTGCTGGTATTAAAAGTCAAATTCCTTTAATAAGACTTTACATGAGTCATGTACGCTTAAGTCATTAAAATACATTTTATTATCTACGTATATTTTATTAGGTAAGGTTACTAAAGTATTTTAAATTATATGTACTTATTATTATTAATGTTATGTAAAAATATTTTCTGCTGAAATGAATATTGTAGATGTACTATACAAATCAAAATTTCCTATATTACTCGCTGATAATGTAGCTTTGTATCGATGAAAGAATTTTTAAAATCGGTCAAGTAGTTTTTGAGTTAAATTGTAACAAACAAACAAATCTTTCCTCTTTATAGTATTAGTATAGTATTGTAAAATAATAATTAAACTTAAAACATACCTCATATTTTTTCAAAGGCGTATGTTCTTTTACAGAAGGAATCGTATAAGCTAGTGGAAAGGAGTTGCTTCTCTTCAACTGAAAGAAACCACTACTGCTCGGTTCCCAGTCACTAAAGTATGTGTCTAGCAACCACTGTTTCACATTACTTACAAAACAAAAGAACCATATACCCAACCAAAAGCCATTCCAAATATTACTATTCGGAAATACTAAATAATTCACTACGAGGAAAATAGTTAAAAAATACATAGTAAAATTGAAAATGTAGCTCTTAGACTTTTTCTGTAAGTGCGGTTTTGTTAAGTTGCTTTTGCTTGGCGGCAGGCCAAAATTAGCTGTAGTGGGTATCGGTGTTGGTGGGTTGATTCGCATTTCAACAGGTCTACTGTTTTGGTATTGGTTATCAACGGAATTCACATCTCCAAATGCATCTATTGTATCTTCTAGGGCTTCTATACCAGATTCTACCTCTAGGCTCTCATTTAAAATATCTTTTGATATGTCCGTATCACTTATCCCTGAAAAAAATATTGCTAAATATTCTTACTATAACATGTGAGTGTTAGCCTTGTGATGTAATAATAATTATAACTTCATATAGTTTATGGATACAAAGACTGACATAAATGATTAATAATACATTTTTGGGACTTACGTTGCTATCATTGCAACACCCAACTTATATATAATACTAGCGACCCGCCCCAGCTTCGCACGGGTCTAGATTTTTGACAAAAAAAGCAGGGTTTGGTAAAAGAAGATTGAAAATTTAGGGTTGTATGTATTTTTTTATGCCACATTATAAAAAAATAAAAACAAAAAATTTCAGGCTGAACAACCCTTATCACTTAGGGGTATGAAAAACAGATAGTAGCCGATTCTCAGACCTACTGAATACGCATATAAAATTTGGTAAAAATCGGTAAAGCCGTTTCGGAGGAGTACGGTAACTAACATTGTGACATGGAAATTTTATATATTAGATAATAATAAGGAAAATCACATACAAATATTTTTTAATCATAAAAATTATTATTTGGAACATACTTAGGTTCTTTTGTGTGTCATCACTAGAGTCTGAATGGTTTTTAGTATTATTTTCTCGTTCCATAACCTTGGCAGTTATGGGTTGAGTCACTTCTGATAAATTTTGTATACTACTATCAAGTGACGATACCTGTTGATAAAATAATTTGATTAAAAGTATTTTGCTAGTGTAGTGACTGAAACTTATCTTCTACCTAATTAATATTCAAAATATACATTAATCTTCTATATAATTTAAGTTAGATTTAGAATTTTTTTTAAATAAAAACAGTTTGAAGAGCTCAGTAATGGGCAAAGGTTACTAAGTCATTAGTAACTTTGTTTTAAGCAGTTAAATACACAACAGAATATGATTAAAGAGTAATTCAATAATCAGTAATAATAATGATGATTTATTTTAGAATCAATTTTAAAATTTCCAAAATTTAAAATAATAATAAAAAACAGAATTTAATAAATGATTTACATTTTCTCTTTCAAATTGGAGGAATATTTTTTTTAAATAAAAACTAAATTTTGTATATATATTCATTTATATGTAATTAAATTTACCTGATTGTCAGTATCACCTACACTCTGTTGATCTGAATCTTTGATGACAGAATTTTCTTCCGAGTCTGATGTTGAGTTTTCTCTTGGTAAAGACTTTTCTTTTGTTTCTAAAAAGTATTACTCACTTTAAAGATACATTTTATTCAATTTCAACAGATAATGTGAAAATATTCATATACTTCACAGCATAATGATAATTTTAGAGAAAGGAAATCATAAAATTTTACCTTCTACAGAGCGTGTCTTCATATCTTCTACTGCTTGAGCAATTTTAAACTTAAAATCATGAAATATCTTCCATGTTTCATTTGGTTCTTTAATATCAGAGCTTTCTGATGTACTCCTCTTGCCAAGGCGATTTAAATATTCTTTCATTGGTGAGGAACTGATTTCCTTTGGTGTAGGGCTTTTAGCCTCATCAGTTGGTTTGGCATCAGACTTTGCATCGTCAACTTTTTCTGAAGATTTTTCAGATCTGATTGACTTAAAATATTTATCTATTATAGATGATGACTTTTCAGTCTTCTTTGGGCTCGCCGTCTCACTCTTACTTGGTTGGTCACCTTGTGGCATTGAAGTTTCAGGTTCACAAGATGGAAACAACTCTTCCAGCTCTTCATTATTAGCGTTATATCTAAATGATAACGCTGAATTTGGGGACTTCCCTAAAATAATGTTATTTTTTAAATTCCTATTTGAATAATATTTTTAATCCTGAATGATGATTATTACCATTAGTACATTTGTGTAGCGACCAAAATGAAACAAAGAATTTGAGCACAAAGAAACAAAATCTACGTTTAAACATTTCGTGCAATGAAAAAGCAAGATTTTGTTACCTTTATTATCATTACCAGTAAGTTAAAAAAAATATGTATAACATAAAAACTGGACAGAAAAGGCTAGACGGATACAACAGGAATAAAATTTAAGGTCCCGAACGACTCAGGTGAAATAAATATTATTTAAATTATTTTACTTACCAGAACCAGATATCTCCATTTTTTAAAACTTCACCCCCACACTACACATCACGCTTACTTAATTTTATTTATACGATTTTAAATAAAATTATTTATCGAGATCTTCTACTTCAGTGGTTTTATATTTCTATCTACAAAATACGAAGTAAACGTCTCACAAATCACAAACACGAGTTCATTCTCGTCCACAATGGTCATCGAAATTCGAATCACAGACTACATCGAATCAAAGTTATCGTAGGTCATGACAGTGTAATGACAAATGACATTAGTACATAGAAAATTTTGAGCAAGTGGAGCTGCCATTACTACATTCATCTTGCATTTACTAAATTCTTTATTGTTTTAAAGTTAGTGTTTCTAGTGGAATATTACCTCAGTAAATCTAAATTTATATATTATTAAAAAAAATACATAACTAAATAAACTATTTTCCAAAAAAATTGGTTTGCCATAGTTTAAAGTATAGTTGGGTAACATTGTCCTACATAAGGACGTCATAAATAAAATCGATAATCTAAATTAACTAATGTTTTAAGATTAAAAAAAGTCAATTTAATCATATGTCATCTTTTATTTTCTTTTGGTAGTAATAATGTTTCCACAAATTAAACTCCTTGGTAACCGCCAATCAACATTTATTTAAAGTCCTTTTAGGTATTTTTTACTGTTATAATCAGACTTTAATGCACTTAAAACTACAGAACAATATTTAAAAAAAATTAAATAATTGAAAATTTTAATAAACACTGAACTTCAAAATAAAACAAACAATTAAAGTTGATTCCGATTCCATGTACAGAAATGAATCATCTATGGTATATGAATCGCGTCTAAATATGCTTTGGAGATGACATGTTAGGATATCAAGTTTCGGTAATGATTCTTCTTGGAAAAAGTCTACGTATTTGACAATGCAAATCCAGATTTTTTTTTTGGTGACTACTTAAGTTTGTTCATTTATCTTGTCCATTATTCCTTCATGGATTTCATACTTTCCTAAAATATGACATTTAAGACTCTTCAGTCATCTGAGAATCAATAAATGAAAATTAAATGAAATGAAACAATACTTTATTTTGCACCATTAAATGAAAAAGAACAAAATATATAACAAAAAGTACTATAAGTGGCGGTCTTACTAGTAATCTCTTCTAGGCAACCATACGAGAAAATTTCTGGACTGAAAATTTCGTGATTGGTAATCTAAATAACCAAAAATACTGTGTCTCTAAGAAGTACAGATTTAATGAAGAAAATGGGAGTTTGTCTTGGGTCAAAGTTACCCTAAACTTTTTGCCACAGACTTTTCGATCCACAGAATGAAATAAATATTTAACAAATTTCAATTTTAACTGCGGATTACCTTTAAGAATATAATTAATTTTCTCAGACTACTATATTTACAAAATTATTTTACGTTTAAAAGCTTTAAAAAACATAAACATCCAAAGAGTGACTGGTGTGCTAATGTTACATTGAAGGCTAAAGTTACCCAGATTGATTGTAAATACTTCTTTATTTTTCTTTTTCAGTTCACAAAACTCTTGTACCTTAAGAAATATTGCTCGAACCGCACCACTTACTACTTTACGCTCCATAATCAATCTGAGTTTAGGAAAAAACAATAACAATCTAATGACAATGTCTAACAAGATGACGGAACACGTTTAGTTGTAGACTTCGCCTCTTCTTCGACGTACTTAATCTGAGTCTTCGACTCTATACTCAGGACTCTATAGGTCTCAGATTAAGTACCTATAGATGTAACACTAAAATATTAAAGCGCGATAGCAAATTACAATGCGTATGTAAAAAAGAAGGACAAAACACAGATGTTTTGTCCCCGTCGGCGTGGCCACTTTTTCTTGTCAATTGTGACAAATTTCTTCGGCGCCGTTTCATCATGTGCGATTTTTGGTGTTTGTAGTGATTTCAAGTGAATGTTGATTATTTTTGAGACATATACTCTGTTAATTAAGGTTTCTTAAATGTGATAACAATAGTAGGTTGTTGTGTTAAAGGCTGCAAAAGCCAATGTGAACGAAATATAAATGGAATTACAATTCATTCGTAAGTATATGATTATCTCTTTAAGGCAAAATATTACAATGTAATGGTTTATTATGTTTTTTTATTGTCGTGTTTAATTCTTTTTGGGTAAATTATGCTTATTTTTCAATATTTAAAATAATTTAAGAAAATATAACCTAAATGTTTGACAGATTCTGTGTTGCCAATTTACACTTTTTATTTTCCCAAATTTTCTTAGGTAACTAATTAATTAAATTCAAAATAAAAAAAAATAGATAAATAATAATTTCATAGATCTTAAGATTTAAATATCAAGTTAACAAAGAATTTTTATTTTCAGGTGGTTTTCAGTAACATTCAAAATATTACACTACTAGGACAGTCTGAATCTTCCAAAATAATATGTAATGAAACCAATATAAAACATGGGTGAAGAACAAATAAAAGCAGTATTAAATCAGAAAAGATCAAATGGACTCGAAGAATGACAAATATACAATGCGTGAATCTAAACGCATATTATTTAAATAATTTGTCTCTTAAAAATATCATATCAGAGCTGAAGTTAATAATGTAAATAAAATTCTAGAACATTGATTAACAAGTATTCAGAATCACTTAGAAAGTTTGCATTATATAAGTCTATAGTTTGTGAGGAAGCAATTTGATTCATATTTACCTCAAACTAAAAGACTGGAGGTAATATAGAAGTAGAGTACCGAAATAAATATGCACTATTTAAAAAAAAATGTTTACTCACTAATTTTCACAGAATTAAAGGATCATATTAAAGATTATAGTCCACTGGATATCTCACTTTTAATTGAAAGGATTTCTTTAAAAATATTTTTTTTGAGATAGGCGGCAAAAAAGTACATAAATAGTTTATTTGGTTTATAAAAGACATCAATAAAATAAAAAAAAATTATGTGAAAATTTTGGAAAAAACAGTATGTATAGTATACATTGCTGTATATAGGAAGAATGAAAAACGACATAAATTAAATAAAATTACTTGTTTTTAAGAAGTAAAGCTTGCTCTAGCAAGAAGTCGTAAATGATTCCAAATTCGCCGGTTCTGACCAAATTCTTGAAACCTCATTTACATGGCTTGTTTGGGTTATATTGGCGAAGAGTATCTACTTTATTTCCTATATCTTATTTTTTGTACGATAAAACTACAATACCCATGATGACGTTGACTGCCAAAAAATCTAGTATTTCATCCCTTGATACTTTTATTAATCTTTCTGTTCGTGGAAAGCTTTATTGATTAGTATGAGTGGTAACTACTTAACTTCGGTAAAAAAGTAATTTTATGGTGACCAGTCCGGTAGAATATCTTAAATAAATGTGGGTCCTGCTATTTCAGCCTTGAGTAAAGTCAAGGACCATAGGCAGGAAAAATTATATATAACATGCAATTGTAATCATAAAGACCAACAACAATTATAAGTTCCGTGAAGTTAGCACTGTATAGAATAATATACGTTACTAAAAAACACGATATATTCATACTAATTACTAAAGCAACCACAGTTTTTATATAAAAATATGTTAGATCAAGTATCTGGCCATCCGTATTTTATAATAAATACATGTATTTTCGTATTAAAACATAAAAACTAAATAAAACTTACTTAGCTATAGTGGACGGGTACATCTTTTCAGTTATTTTTCTCAACTAATTTAAAATTATCATAGGTAAACGGTTATTTTTATTTTTGAAGTGTAAAGAACCCTTCAGAAATCGTATATGTTAAATAAAGAAAATAAAAAAAAATAAAGGGAGTGACTACAGATTTTTTAAAAGTTGTACGTATAGTATACTATACAAAATCGAAATAAGGGTTAAGGTTTTTCTGCTTTTAATTTGAAGTTTGAATTCATTTTATGAGTTCACTCACGCCAAGTGACCAAGGAGAACGAAATATTTTAAAAAACTAATTCTATTTACAGGACAAAAGACGATTACTGATTGTAATTAAATGTCTGTTAAATATGATGGTAATATGTTTACGTCAGAAACAGAACAGATGGCATAAAAATTAAGGTTTAAAGAAATTTATTTTCATAAGAATCTAAAACTTTATATATAAATAAATAAAACACACATCAACTTATCACGCACTTAATTTGTTATTACAAAGTGTTTTGGTGCAATGTTAATTTACCTATTATTAAAAATCTATCCGCAAATGGATTCATAATAATTATTTAAGCATAACACCAAATCACATGACAATTTTACCCAGATATGGGTAATTCTTTCTTATATGACAACACGGTCTACAACTATGTCTGTCTCATGTGCGGCTACGCTAATGTTCCAGGCTTGCTATAGGTATTATCCTCAGATTAAATACCTACCTAATATTATCTACCAAGCCTGGAACATTGGCGTGGCCGCACATGAGACAGACATAGTTGTAGACCGTGTTGTCATATAAGAAAGAATTACCCATATCTGGGTAAAATTGTCGTGTGATTTGGTTGCTTAAATAATTATTATGAATCCATTTGCGGAATTTTTTTTAATAATAAATTAACATTGCACCAAAACACTTTGTAATAACAAATTAAGTGCGTGATAAGTTGATGTGTGTTTTATTTATTTATATAATACTAACAATTGCCCCCGCAACCCCCCTTGTGGGTTGAATTTCGTAAAATCCGTTCTTAGCTGACCTCTACTCGGCGAAAGGAATATTCCTACCATATTTCAAGTTGCTACGCCTTATGGTTCCAGAGATATCGTGATGAGTATCTATATAGGTGGGAATCTCTTTTATATATATATATGGGGGGTTGCGGGGGCAATTGCTTGTCTATATATATAAAAGAGATTCCCACCTATATAGATACTCATCATAGTGCATATTTATTTCGGTACTCTACTTCTATATTATCTCCAGTCTTTTAGTATGAGGTAAGTATGAATCAAATTGCTTCCTCACAAACTATAGACTTATATAATGCAAACTTTCTAAGTGATTTCTTTGTTAAGACATGTTTAAAAAAAACTAGAATTATCCGGTTCTGTGTTTTATTGTTAATCAATGTTCTAGAATTTTATTTACATTATTAACTTCAGCTCTGATATGATATTTTTAAGAAACAAATTATTTAAATAATATGCGTTTAGATTCACGCATTGTATATTTTTCATTCTTCGATTCGATTTGATCTTTTCTGATTTAATACTGCTTTTATTTGTTCTTCACCCATGTTTTATATTGGTTTCATTACATATTATTTTGGAAGATTCAGACTGTTCTAGTAGTGTAATATTTTGAATGTTACTGAAAACCACCTGAAAGTAAAAAATCTTTGTTAACTTGATATTTAAATCTTAAGATCTATGAAATTATTATTTATCTATTTTTTTTATTTTGAATTTAATTAGTTACCTAAGAAAATTTGGGAAAATAAAAAGTGTAAATTGGCAACACAGAATCTGTCAAACATTTAGATTATATTTTCTTAAATTATTTTAAATATTGAAAAATAAGCATAAGTTACCCAAAAAGAATTAAACACGACTATAGAAAAACATAATAAACCATTACATTGTAATATTTTGCCAAATTAAAGAGATAATCATATACTTACGAATGAATTGTTATTCCATTTATATTTCGTTCACTTTGGCTTTTGCAGCCTTTAACACAACAACCTACTATTGTTATCGCATTTAAGAAACCTTAATTAACAGAGTATATGTCTCAAAAAGAATCAACATTTACTTGAAATCACTACAAACACCAAAAATCGCACATGATGAAATGGCGCCGAAGAAATTTGTCACAATTGACAAGAAAAAGTGGCCACGCCGACGGGGACAAAACATCTGTGTTTTGTCCTTCTTTTTTACATACACATTGTAATTTGCTATCGCGCTTTAATATTTTAGTGTTACATCTATAGGTACTTAATCTGAGTTATCTACCGATCCGATTCCGAAACGTCAAGTGTCAATTGACAAATGACAATTGTATTTTGCAGGACCGTCGTCCGTCGCCGAGTCGAAATCACATTCACCGCTACGAACTTTACGAAGACGTTTTCGGGGTTACTCTTTGTATCAATGTTGTTTTAATATTATGTTTATAATTTTTGGTGATTTCGTTAAGATATTAATGAAGAAATGAGAATAATTTTATGGAAATATGATGTTTTTATTGACACTGTTTTTGTTTGGTTGTTATGGACAAGAGGCTATTGTGAATAATGATAAAAAGGTAAGATGCAGCGTGATGAAATAACAATAATATTGTAAAGTGCAAGGTGAATAAAATTCATATTGTTCCCCAGGAAAGTACTGAGTTATCAAGGACTTTGGATGACCGGCCTTTGCTGTTCGCCACGTTAGGTGGTGGTATGGTTGCTGTAGAGCCTGTATCAGGAAATATTATTTGGAAACTTAAAGATGGTATGTTTGTGTAATAATTTTGTACATGAAAGTGTTAATTATAATGTTAATTGTTGCAACAATATAATGGTGATAGTAGTCTAGTTTTAAAGGACAATGTAATAGTAATATTTAGTGCAGAGTTTATATATAACAGAAAATGTAAATAATTCTTAGGAAGGTTAATTCAAAACATTAAATCTAATGATTTTATAAATTTAAACACCTTGTTGTGGTGTGATGAATGATTAATTTGTAGAAGATGTTAAGAGAATATGTAGAAGATATGTTTTCACTGGAAAATTGTATAATCCTCTTTTTTCTTTACAGTTAACTTTAATACAGTTAAATTGTGTTTTTAACTCTTTCTTAAAAGGAATTAAAATAGGGATACTTCAGTTATTTTAATTGATTGAGTTTCCCTGATATAATGCTACTACTAGAAACCCTGATAACACATGTCTAATCATTCTGTAGTAGATATAAATGATTATACTGTTAATCTTATGCAGGGATTAATGGAGGTCTAATTATGATTGAAGAGTTAAAATATTTTTTTTTAAATAAAGTTTTAGTTTGATGAGTTTATTCATTCACACAAAATAAATAAATGTACAATATTGGTTTTAAAACTTTACTATTTACTGAAATAAACCTTAAATCTGAATTTTATAATCCACAACAAAATTTAATTAATTTTTTATTAGCTTTTATGGTTTTTTTTTTTCATTTCGAGTTTAAATTAAATCAATACAAATATTACAGATCTGGTGTATTTTACTAAGCATTTGTATACAAATTCATTGTACCAAGTAATCACTTATGCCGTAACTTGTTCACAAAGTGGACTAATAATTGACATTGACGTAAAAATGTACACCTACACTATAATAGCGTTATAGGGGACTATAGTAAGCTACACCGTTAGGAAATAACATAGGGTTGATTCCCAAACAGTGGCGGAAGTACCATACAAGCCCAACAGCCCTTTCTGCTGATTTTAAACATAACATGTGTTTATATAACTTATATAATTACATAATTGTGTAAGTTATAAATGACTAATGACATTTTTATATTTCTTTTTTATGCATTCATAAGGAAAAACAGGCATTTGGGCTTGTATGGTGGTCCCGCCACTGTTCCCAAATATCATAGTATTCAGTTTGAAATATAAATATTTGTGTATATAATTGGAGTATGGGCTTTTAGGCTAATTAATCGGCGTGTGCTGATTACTGTGTTCGCGCGGGCTATCAAACTAATGATAACAGTATTAAAACTATACCTTTAGTATTTACAAATATTGATTGCTGAAGAATTGGAATTGTTATTCTGAGAGATTATCCAGAGATCAATTTAAACTAAATCGTAGACACATTAAGCTTACTTTTATCTCAATACTGCAAATAAAATTTCCCACGTCATTTATGCATAAAGTAACAGAGAGCATATTTTTTATCATTGCATACAAATAAAGGCAATGTATTGCAAATCGACACAATAATATCTACATACAAACGAGATATGTGATAATCAACTTAATGTACACAGTAAAAATAGTGACATTTGCATGAATAACACCATTTTGAGGGAGCGAGGGACGTAACATTATTTCTCGTGATTGGAGAAGTAAAAAAAATAATTAAAAAATGGTCTTCCTGTAAAGTTGGAAAATATGCAGAAGTTACTCTTTGTACCAAATGTGCGATATTTAAGTCAGTTTATCGGCTCTATATTTATTATCGCAGGCATTAAGCGTTTGGCAATGGGCTTATGGCAAACGATCTGGACTGCGCTCGTGATGTTAATCGAACCATCTGCGTCTATAAAAACCGGCCAAATGCGAGTCAGACTCGCGCACGGTTCCGTAGCATTATCTATAAAAACGGCAAAAAAATCATGTCTGTTGTATGTGATCCCCCTTAAATATTTATTTTATTCTGTTGTTATAGCGGCAATAGAAATACATTATCTGTGAATTTCAACTGTCTATCACGGTACATGAGATACAGCCTGGTGACAGACGGACGGGGAGCGGAGTCTTAATCATAGTGTCCGTTTTTCCTTTGGGTACACAACCCTAAACACTATATGCAAATAAGCTTGTATTAAAGTATATTAATCTAATTTATAAAAAGTTGTTTGTTTGTCCACTATTAAAGGAACCCTAAAAGGAATTTCAAAAAAAATATTAAGTAAAGTAAGCTTTCAATTCGAAAATTTCTTTTTAAAATTAGTTTGAAGAAAATGCGCTAGTTAGTTGCATTGACGCTGTATGTAACGTAATCTATACTAATAGGTATTATAAAGAGGTAAAGTTTGTAAGGTTGTGAGGGGTAATCTCTGGATCTACTTAACCGATTTTAAAAATTCTTTCACCAATAGAATGCTGCATTATCAGCGAGTAAAACTAGGATAAAATAGGTGTATTTATTATTTTATAGTAAATATTAACCACGACCACAGTTGCTGAAAAGCATCCGAAACGTCGGGATAAATAATTTAAACAATATAAATAATAAATCGCGTTTTAATCCGGTATACAGTATTTTATTTAAATATTATTTTTTATATTGTAGTTGTTACAATTTTTTTTTAAGTTGACGCGTTTAATAGTGTGACTATCGCCTTATCCATATACTGGCTCTTACTATAGGTGTTAAACAAAGAAAGTATGCATGAGTGCAGAAAGTAGCAAAAAATAACCATTTCATTTTTGAATTGCCCATACGAGTGAGAGCCCAAAAATTCACCAATACTTGATAATATAACAGCACAAATGCTGTGGAAACTAGCGTTAAAATACATTGTAACTCAATATGATAAAGACATGCATCTCATTAAATGTAGATAATAAATCGAATAATGTACGATTGTTTATTTTTATTTATTTTAATTGCTACTCATCTCAGATAATAAAAGGTAGTCCTAAAAATATTGCATATATTTCAACCTTTTGCATACCTACTTTTTATTGATTAACTTGTTTAATGATATTAGGTACTATAGCAATGTATTTTAAAGTATTCGGCGCCTTATCGCCGATTTACCGTTTTTAGCTATTGTTATCTTGCGACAAAAAATCGTAAAAGAAATAGTAATTTAGGTTGACCTTATTTTTTCTAGAACCCGCTGTGAAAGTGCCTAATCAACATGCGAATTTGATGCCCCAATTCTTGCCGGATCCTCGTCATGGATCCCTCTACATGTATGGACCGGGGGGTGACAAACAAATGCTTAAGAAATTACCCTTCACGATTCCTGAGCTGGTGGCAAATGCACCTTGTCGTTCTACTGATGGCATTTTGTATACGGGCAAGAAGAGCGACACGTGGTTTATGCTTGACCCTTTGACTGGCTCTAGGGAACATATTTCGGGTAAGATTTTTTAGGAAAGCTATATGAATGGCCGTTGTTATCATACATACCTATCTTTGTTTTATTATTAATCCGGTTTTGACATATAGGTTATTATTGTGAATTTCCCAATAAAATAAATAAAAATCAGTAACCTTCCATCAACTATCGAAAGTTTGCTAGGTTTCCTTATTAGCATTTTCCTGTCTTCTATATCCAACAGGATTCGAGAAGTCCAAAATCTTCAAAAATGATCAGGATGATACCTGTCAGTTGGACAAAAAGCGTGGTGTGTACGTCGCCCGCACTGAATACAATATTCTCATGCATGATTCTAAGAAGGAGAACCATAAATGGAATGTCACCTTCTTTGATTATACATCCCACGATATGGCTAAAGAGATGCTTAATGATTATGGTAAGTATGGGGAGTTTAAAATCGTAATTGTTTTATATTCTCGTCAAAGTTTATTAGTAACTAGCAATCCGCCCCGGCTTCGCACGGGTGCAATGTATCAGATCATGATAATAAAATCGGTCGAGTAGTTTTATATGGATAATTTTGCTTCGCTCCTATTGGTCGCAGCGTGTTGTTATATAGCCTAAAACCTTCCTCGATAATTGCACTATCCAAGAAGAATTTTTCAATTCGAACCAGTAGTTCCTGAGATTAGCGCGTTCAAACAAATAGCTCTTCAGCTTTATAATATTAGTATAGATTAATAAAGTTTCATCTCTATAGGATAACAACTTGTTATATGAATTTATAAAAAGCGCTGATTTTTTTAGATAGCTCACAATATATTTACCAAATAATTAACAATATTTCATATTGAGTATTTACACATAAAATAAAATATGCACACAGAAACTATTAAACAAACAATAAACTTAAACTAAACCAGAGGATGACCTTATCGCGATAATATGCGATCTCTTCCAGGCAAAACTCTGGATAGGAAACAAAGTAGAAAATAGTTTGTGCAGCTAAGTAAAAACAGCTAATTATAATAGTATAGTTACAACAATTACATTCATCCTAATTATCAATTATAAATTATCTACTCATAATATACACACAAAAATATTATACCACGCATAAAGTAGGTTATGTCAGACAGGTGTGTTCTTAATGTAAATTTCATCATCTAGTCAATATAGTACATTGTGTAGAAAATTTATTATAATATGATAATTTTGATGAACGAGTAGCAAAAAAAGATAAAATTACTGAATTTAATTTTCTAATTTCTTTTTAGACCGTTTAAAAAAAGTTATCGATGTCTGGTATTTGTAATTAAAATTTCTATTTATCGCTCGAATGTTTTCAACGGGCCTGTATCAGCTTATCAGTCAGTGCGATACGGTGCACATTTAATTTTCATATTATGTCATATGGTACAGTTAGTTGGTTTATCGCCAAGCTTAGGATTTGTGATCATTTGCATGTTGTTTGTGTTAAATATAAGTATAATTTCGAATAGAAATAACTATAAATTCGACTATAGTCAATCGAAAAGGTTTACCAAAAATCTACAAGATATTATAAGGCAATGATATAATAAGTAATACCTTACCGCATATGTCCGTATGTTGTAAGGTTATATAATATGTTTGTACATATATGAAGAAATATTTCTATTGATATGTAAAATGTACCAGATGCGGGAACAATATACAATTACAATGTAAAGGATTTTACTACCGATCATAGATGGAAAACCTGTTTCGGTATCTAGTCTATGGATTTCCGAATGCTCGAAGGTCTATGACTGAGGTATCACCTACCATCCAGTGAACCTCATGCTCGTCTGTCGTTATCTAACATAAAAAAGACTAAAAAATGATTTTAATGCCCTGATTAAAAAGAGTTCAGTTTTATAAATGTACAAAACCGATGATTGCTGAATTTTTCAGCAGCTTTGATAAATTCAACAATCAATCCATTTACGCAATTCGTATCCTTTTTATAGTGGTAATATCTTGTAACATTTTTTTTGGTACGTTCGAGGTAGCTTTCAATAGTGACGAAATCTTTCTTTTTACGTTCCATCCGATTTGTGAGTACCGGATTTTTAATCCCTCTAAAATCCACAGAAATCTTTAATTAAGACTGAAGAAGAAATTACTATTTGAAATTTTGTTTTGAATAAGAAATATGTTATCAGTATTTTTGATAATATCATCCCTCAAGACGTGTTGTTGTTGAAGTTCTGAGTTCCGGCTAGATGAGGTCGCGGGCAAATGTATATTTTAACCATCAAATTAGTTTATAGTTACGAGTACCATTATTGCATTATGATAACCCGTCGCGGGAAAATTATATGATACGCCTTAATAGCCACAAACATGCACATTCCTATACGATATCGATTTCAACATATTCCGAACGGACAGGCCTGAATTTACAACTAATATTTTATTCATTTTATTTGTATATCAACTTAGAATACTAAATGACAATGACGAAGTTAATTTAGAACTGTTCAATGTGTTATCTCTGATAAAATGCTGATCGCTTTAAAATTTGGGTTTCTTTCCCGTAGGTAGACAAATATATCTTTCGTTTCCTATACTTTAAGTTTAAGGAAAGTATAGTTCTTGAATGTTCGACTTAAAGTGGTTTTAAAAATAAAGAAAAGAAAGTTATGAAAAGCAGTTTAAACCAGACTTCTAGAAATATCCTATAACTGTTTATTTTATTTACAAGATGGATATTATGCCATATATTTGTTATTTATTATAATATTTATAACAAATATTATTTTCTAGGTATAATCCATTTCACATCTACATCAAATGGCCGCATTATGTCCTTTGCGCGCAAAACCGGTGACCTAGTGTGGTCTCATAATTTTGAGACGCCAGTGGTCGCTGCCTACTTGTTAGACAGAGACGGACTTATTTCTGTACCTTTCAATTCTATTGGGGATGACACGTTGGATCATATTATGGAAGATGCGACGACGTTGAGGAACGGACAGGGGATTAAGAATTCAAATATTGAATTGTAGTAAGTGAATATCTTCTCTATGTTTTCTTCTCTGATTGGTATATTAGACGTTCGTGTTTTGGCTGCACCCTATGCCCGTAATAAAAAAAGATTTGGCACCATTTTTATCATTGATATGTGTATCATGCTAGTCTTACATTTTTTTTTATTTCAGAGCGGACAATTGAGCAGGTGGGTTACCTGGTAACTTGGCAAGTAATCACCACCGCCCATGGACATCCGTGACTCAAGGGTCTTAGATGCGTTGTCGGTCTTTTAAAAAATTATAGGCTCGTTTTTTAAAACTAACGAGGTCGTAATCGGATGGAAACACTGATGGCGGTAGTTCATTCCACAGTTTTGTTGTACGTGGAATGAAGTTGCGCGCGAATCGTATCGTGCTCGACTTCCATTTATCGAGGTGATGAGGGTGATAGGACTGCTTGTGACGTGTAGTGCGATGATGGAAGACAAACAGAATTTATCTTTGATATCACAATTTTTTTACATTAATTTTTGAAATCACCTTGAACACAGTGGGTGAACTGCGTCAATGTAATTATTTCGGTGTAATTATGTTCTACTATCTGTGACATGTGAACGATTATTTAAAGCTAAAGCGAACATAATTTAACCAATTATTTTTATTTTATGTCCATTTATTTCTTATTTATATATTTTTTTAAATGTTGAACACCCGATAACGAACGAACGATAGTAGAAATGAACTTTTAGAAAGATTACGTCTGAAAGAATCCTGTCCCTGTTAACCTTACAGATATCCAAATTATTTTGAACTTCTACTCAGGGAAGATATTTTTGCAGTTTTTATAAGAAAATACTGTAAAACTAAGATGGTATTCACCTCCAATTTTATTCATTTTTATTCGGCAAGATGTGTACAATAACATATTTCAAAATTAATAAAATCAGAGGTGAGTACTGTTTTCTGTAGTTTTACCGAAAATACTGTAGATACATCTCGCTGTTTGTAATCTGTTTGCTTTGACGGGCTCGTTGGCGCGTTCGGTAGAACACCTGCCGTTCGCATCGATGGGTCGTGGGTTCGAATCCCACCGGGACAACATATTTATAATTTTCTGTAAGCATGTTTTCCCCACGTCTGGTAACTTGGGGCATTGATCGGGTATGGAAAAACCGTGAAGTACATATTGCGCGTTTCGGTTTCAGTCTATGGATTTCCGAATGCTCGAAGTAAAAAGTAGGTCGACAGCGCATCATTGACTGATGTTCTGTGGCTGAGGTATCACCTAATATCAAGTGAACCTCACGCTCGTCTGTCGATATTATACAAAAATAGGTTTAAAATTAATTATATATGAACAGTGTAATTAAAGAGCTTTTATATTTCAATATTAAACTATCGTAATAGGGTTTCATAATTATGTTATTTTTCAGCCCGACCTTATACATAGGGGAGCATAACCACGGTCTCTATGCACTTTCATCCTTAGTTGACAAGAACACCGTAACAATATCGACGGGCCATGCTCAGCTCTTACTAGAAGGGCCAGTCACTGAAACAGAATCGGAAAATCCAAAATACGAACCATTCAAAAACGTTCATTACCAACTGAAGGATATAAACTTACACGTAACCCCCCCATATCTGTTACTGGGACATTATAAAGTTCCAGAATTGACTACATCTTGGATGCCGCAGCTACCAAATTCCAATTTGAAGCTGCAGGAGTCAAATAACAATGCTATGAAGCTAATTAATGGGGAGGTGCGAAGGGAGGCGGATAAGGATGAGAATGAGACAAATTTGAAGTCGAATTCTGTGTCAGTGTCAATTCAGACGGAGGATTTGTTCACGGAGTTCAGCTTGCGACCGGACCTCTGGTACAAGCAATTGTACATTTGGGTGAATCAGCAAGAGAATAAGGCGCTGAAAGTGGCGTTGATTGTGTTGATGGGATTGGTCGTCACTATGTTCTGGTACTTGAGACTTCAGGTATGTTGGCAATATACGGTTTTTTGGTAGGCTCGTTTCATTTTCGTGCTATTAATTAATTACTGAAAAAACATACATAGCCTATGTTACTCGTTGATCATGTAGCTTCCTATTGGTGAAATAATTTTAAAATCGGTCGAGTAGTTTTTGAGTAAAATCGTAACAAGCGAACAAACAAATCTTTCCTTTTTATAATATTATAGAATATTAATTAAAACGTGAAAATTGTTTTTACTTCGGTCACTAAGCGGGTGAGTTAAATACGACCGGGTAACGAACCACCCTTCATAGATGGAAACACCGTGAAGTGCACATTGCGCATTTCGGTTTCAGTCTATGGATTTCCGAATGCTTGAAGTAAATAAAAAGTAGGTCGATAGCGCGTCATTGACTGATGTTCTGTGGCTAAGGTCCTACCATCAAGTGAACCTTGTGCTCATCTGTCGACATCTAACATTAAAAAAGATAATAACTCAATGCTTCAAATTAGTTATAGTTATATGATTAAATACTAGCGATGCAATGTTCAGTAGATCCAGAGATTATATTAGTAAGGTTACTCTATCATTAATACGATTAGGTACGGTTTAATTTTTACGTCTTATCGGTGGATCGATTTCTATAAACTCCGTATAGGCTTCTTTAAAAAACAAACGTTAATTGATCAAACAAACAATTGACGGTATTCTCGCTCTGGTATTTTACACAGTTCATTATTCGTAGTACGAGCATGTTTTATGTTTATTTTTATCTGATTACACAGTTGTTGGTTAATGTGTTAGATAATGCGTGACCGTTCAACTATTAGTGAATTATTGCCTAATTAAGTATACATACATATATGTACATCACGCCTCTTTTCCATTGGGGTAGGAAGAGATCACGGAATTCCATATGCTCCGATCCTTGCATACCACTTTCGGCTCATCCACTTTCATCAATGCTTTCATACACGCTCGTCGGTTACGAGTACTTTTGACCTGGCCCTTATGAAGAACGCCAAGGTCGATTACTCCTGACGTAATTGATATAATAACCATTTCTATATTGTTATTATACATTCATTGTTGCTATGTATGTGCGAGTCATAGCTGTAAGACAGCCTTCTGTACACATATCTAACGCTGTTTATTGAAATGAAATGAAATTTATTTAATTACTAAAAATAATAGTTTACATAAATAACGGGCACTAGTCCCCACACTAGGATACCCTGTGTTGTGGGTGGCTAGTCTCTTCCATGTTCTTAAAACACGTTTACATGTAATATTTATTTAAATCTAAGTTACAAAAGAAATATTGGTTTTTTAATAATAAAGAAATAGAAAACATGAAAACTTAGTAAATATTGATACTTCATGATGTAGATGTGTGGTATAGTATGTATGTGAGGGGGCGCGCGTGTGTGTGTGTGTGTATATTTTTGGGTGCAATAATGTATTTACTTACTTCTCTTTCAGGCCCGTGAATTCCAACAACTATCTCAAGGCGGATCTCGTAGTTCCACAGCATCGACCTCGTCACAGGGGGAAGTAACAGGACAACTAGTAGAATTAGGTGATGGGCAAGTGCAAATCGGCAAGATTAGCTTCTACACTGATCAGATATTAGGGAAGGGCTGTGAAGGCACTTTTGTTTATAGGTAAGTGAGCTTAGTAGTTGATGATTTTTCTGTGGCTGAAAACATATTTATTTTTATTTTCTTTTCTATATTAAATTTTAACGACCTTATTCATAAACGTATTATAAACTTGATATAGTTAAAATATGTTTTGTCTCGCACTATCGAAAATAAAAAGACAAAAGAAAGAAATAAAACATATTTGAACTATATTAAGCTTATGAATAAGGCCGTTAGTCTATAAATATGATTTAATGTTATAAAGTGTTTGTTAAAAATCGTTTCTTACAACGAATGATTATAATTAATAATTTATTTGACTTTCAGAGGCACATTCGATAAACGCGCAGTGGCGGTGAAGCGGCTTCTTCCGGAGTGCTTTACGTTCGCGGACCGCGAGGTGACGCTGCTGCGCGAGTCGGATGCGCACGCGCACGTGGTGCGATACTACTGTACCGAACGGGATAAGCAATTCAGGTAGGTCAAATTTGATCGCTTCATTAGCTAATTTAACATAATGGGTACGAAACTTATTAGATAAGTATAATCATAGTAAAAAAGTTTGGTAATGGTCTACCAAATATTTTTTTTTATAGTATAGGGGGTAAACGAGCCTGCGACTCACCTGATGGAAAGTGAACACCGTCGTCCATGAACATCTGCAACACCAGAGTTCTTGCAAATGCGTTGCCGGCCTTTGAATACCTATATTGCACCATAGTTGGCAAAAATGCAAATGGCGGGCTTATCGTTACAATTCAGAGATCCCTTCCAGACTACCTGTTTGAAGTATGAAAACTAGAAAAGGAAAGGGTGGGCGTAAAATTGAAGGATAATGTAACCAACAAAAAAAGAAATAGAATTTAGGAAAAGAATACGTACTGAACTAAAAAAATAAACAAGAGAGTTCTCTAACGCTCTCGAAACACAAACAATATAATAAATCGGGTTTTAATTCATTAAATATTAGTGTAAAGAGAAGAAAGAGTCTTTGCAACTCGGGCTTAATCTAATGCTTTTGGTATCAGCCTACCATCTTAATATATCTTTACATTTTGATTGAGCAAACAACTTCATATTAGTTAAAACTTTTAGGTATATAGCTTTAGAGCTTTGTTCGGCGACCTTGCAAGACTACGTCGAGAGAAAGTTGAACTTTGAATGTAAAATAGACGCTGTCGAAGTGTTGAGACAGGCGGCCTTGGGGCTGTCTCATTTACACTCCATGGATATAGGTAGGTAATCTGGTAGGCATTATAATATTTATTATGTATATATAAAATCGAATGTTTATATATTACAAGAATCTTAAAAATTGCATTTATGCATTCTGCTACCCTTCTTTTATCACCCCTCTTAATTTCTGGTAAAAATATTTAGTGAAGCGTAATTTCGATCCTACTCTTTTATTATATGTATAGATATTGAATTGCTAAACTCCAACGGCGTTTCATCGATCACCATATAAGATAGCACGTATATGTTATTTCATGGAGAAGGTTTTCATGTCCGCTTTGTTGTAACTCGCAACCAATCGTAAGCTTACAATTGCTGGCGGTTTTCAATTTTTGGTCGAACCGATATAGTCAACCAGGGTAATTGAAAACAGGGGTGATTGGAAACAGTCATAACAACTCTTTTGATATATTATGAAGACTAGAAAATTGCGTATCTCTATTGCGTTGTCTCAAGTTGCGTTTCGTAATACGCAATTTAATTTTCTTTTCATATAACAAAAAAGTTGTCATGACTGTTTCCAATCACCCCTGGTTGATCCACCAGATAATTCAAGATTCGTAACTAAAAGGCCGTCAACACACTCGCGATTCCGGAAGTGGCGGGCGCTTATTAAATTGGAATCAATGATGAAACTTTTCCATTTCAATTACTTATATGTATATATTCTAGTTCACAGAGACATAAAACCCCACAACGTGTTGCTGTCAATGCCGTCTGGCTCCGGGGAGGTCCGCGCCATGATATCCGATTTCGGTCTCTCTAAGAAGCTCAATATCGGGCGTGTGAGCTTCTCGAGGCGATCGGGCGTTACCGGAACCGATGGCTGGATCGCGCCCGAGATGATTAATGGAGAGAGAACGGTACGATTTAAGTCTGGATAGTGCATGTGTGTGCGTGTGCGATAGAGAGGGAAAACTGTTATGCCATATATTGCGTGCAATGTAGATTTACTATACACAAAAAAGTATTTGAAAAGTAGCTTTTAGAATTTTTAAAATCGGTCCAGTTGTTTTTGACTTAAATCGTAATAAACAAACGAATCGTTCTTCTTTATAAAAACAGTATTACCGTTCATAGGTGGAGAAACCGTGAAGTGCATGTTGCGCGTTTCGGTTTCAGTGTATGGATTTCTGAATGCTCGAAGTAAAAAGTAGGTCGACAACGCATCATTGATTGATGTTCTGTGGCTGAGGTATCGCCTACCATAAAGTGAACCTCATGCTCGTCTGTCGATATCTAACATTAAAAAAAAGAAGAGGCAGACATATTTCCCTCTCTATCTAATGATAGGTTAATCAGGATAACTATGTTATAAGCTATATGTAATAATTAAAGCACTCAGACGTTTAGCGGAGACCATATATGCTGAAAAAACACATTTAAATTCTTTGATCATATTTTCATTTATAAACGCATATTACGTAACTTGAAACGGGTGAATAGAAGAGAATATAATTCGATTCAAAAATAAGACTTTCCATTTCAGACAACATCAGTAGACATGTTCTCATTAGGTTGCGTGTTTTATTACGTGCTATCGAAAGGGCACCATCCGTTTGGAGATATATTGAGGAGACAAGCGAACATACTTACTGGAGATTATAATTTGGATCATCTGGAGTAAGTAATTATTGCTAAGACAGTTAAATTTAACATTTTCTTAACGATTACTGCGACTATTATTTCTAGAATATTTTGATAACCTCAATTTTATTTTCAGTAAAATATTACCTGAAGAAGAGGTGCTCTTAACAAAAATCTTAATAAGGTCAATGATATCGGGTAAAGCGAGCGCGCGGCCGCCGTGCGAGACCGTACTTAAATATCCAATATTTTGGGGCAAACAGAGTATACTTAACTTCCTACAGGTGAGATAATGTTTCTTTTTATTAGTATCCGGCAAGGACTGAATACCGGTTAATTTACTATTGGAATTATACCGGTATAATAAAGGTTTTTGTTAATATTCTTTCGTTTTTATTCATATTTACTGAAAAAAATTAATGTGATAAGTTTAGTGTGTATTACTCAGACACGTTTTTTGGAAAATAAAAATTAACCGGTTTCAGTCCCTGGTATCCGGCTCGAAGGATCAAAGTATTTAATATACATAGTTTTAAAATTTTAAATGAGCTACTTTAAGATACTATGGTTACCTATGTTAAGGAAAAATTAACTCAAAGTAATTACGTATCTAATGGATATTTAGAATATTACTTAGTTTCTAATCAACAAGCTCAGTACATGCAAATTTGCGATACAAGCTTTAAAACTTGCCTCTACAGAATTTATTTTTGGGACGATATCGCCATCTCTTAAGCATTATTGCAGATCTTGACGATAGAATGAGATACAGCTATGTCAAAGTTATCGCCCTGTCACGTTCTCACGTAAAGTAAGACGGCAAAAATATGCAGAAAATAATTTCCCCCTTCTTCGGCAATTGACAGCTGCGTGATATACTAGATGTTATATATTAGCCATATTTTTTTATTAAATTTTTGAAGCTTACATTCAGGCAGGACATCGTCTCTAGGATCTGCTAGTATTATCAAACAATATCATATTTCTACATCTGTTTTATAACAAGCCATAACGGTGCATTATATTTTAGGGAAATACGTGGTTAAAAATAGGGCACGAAAATAAGACTTGGCTTAAAGGTCTCGTTCAGGGATGTTACGGAGCTTTGATTCCGGTTCCGATAAGTCGGAACTTCCGATTTATTTTGCTCCTCCGATTCCGATTTCGGTTCCGATAAATTTGGATCGGAGGTTGTAATCGGAGGTCGAAACATAGCGGCGGCAATGGCCGCGTTCAGCGCTATTTGTTTTAATTTACTAATGTATGAAATTTAAGAAAATTCGTTTATTTTTATTTTCAACACCCAGAAAGGTGTTTTATTTTTTTAATTGATATGAATGAAACTGATGAATAATATTTGTAATTTTATTTGATTACATATCTCTCTTTTGCCTCAGCCTCTGATTTCGGTTCCGGTTCCGATTCCGGTTCCGACAAACCAAATATAAAAACTCCGATTCCGAATTCGGTTCCGATAAAACCACTTCCGTAACAACCCTAGTCTCGTTACCAGGCCATACATTTTTTATAATAATAATATATTTTAGGACGTCAGCGACCACGTGGAGAGCTGCGACGCGGGCCCGTCGCACCCGCTGGAGCACGCCGGCCGGGCCGTGATCCGGGGCGACTGGCGGGCGCACGTGTGCGCGGTCGTCGCCAACGACCTGCGGGCGCGCCGCACCTACCGCGGGGACCGAGTGGCGCATCTGCTTAGAGCTATACGTAATAAGGTGGGTTGTGTGCAGGAGACATGGGTAATTCAGCGAAATTCTCATATCAAACATAATAATTTTCATCTACCCTCTTCTATTTAATATTATTTTATAAAAACATTAAGTTAAGTTAACAAACTAAGTCTGGATTAGTTTAATTGTTGTGTTTCATTCATAAAAATCTTCATGCCTACATAAAAGTCTGTATGCCTAGTTATATGTATATGTAAATTTCATGAAGTGATATGTAATTTCTTTTGAGATTAATAAATGTCGTTGACCCTTAATTCCTTGGACTAACTCAGTAACTCAGACGCGGTGAACTGTGGTGGCTTATTGCGTTAACTCAAAATTGCGCTATGACGCAAACGCAAAAAGGGACGCGCGAAGTGAGGAGCGAAACCCCCGAAACGCACGCCACGCCATTCTCATAGTTCACTCAATTAGTGAGGCCTTGCGCCGTGCGCCAATACATTTTGAATGTGTCAACTCACTTGTTCAAAATGTGTTGGCACTTGACACAAGGTGCAAGACCGGGAAATTTAAATAATAATAATGAGAGTCAACTGTATATGGTTGTCGAATAAATATGTTGTTTGGACATATCCAAACATCGGATCTAGACTACCACTAGTTGTTTCCTGTACTTAGAATGCCTGTTTCTTTCAGACAGTTATATTACACATGTATATATGTTGTATATGAATATTGATTTAAAAAGCAAATAATCTCTTTATAGAAACATCACTATCGAGAATTGGAACCAGACGTTCGCAACAGTCTCGGAAAAGTACCAGACGGTTTCATCACATACTGGTTACGAAGGTTCCCCCTTCTTCTACCCCACGTTTGGCTTCAAATGCAGCAGTACCGCAACGAGGACATCATGCAAGGCTACTTCCCCCACACCTTCACATTCTACAGAGAGGACGTCACAGAACTCAGCAACGATGACTATGAAAACGAACTACCATCATTATATGACTATGACAAAAACGAACTTTTCATAAAAAGCAAAGTTTACTACGATGAAAATGACCCCGAAAGGCGATTTAGAAAAGAATCGCCGAAAAAACGTATAGATTGGAGAAGCGATGTAGAACGAGCGAGACAGGATGATGTTAGATTGAGAGATAGGCATTTTTACAAGAAGAAAGAGAAAAAGCAAGATATGCCCGTGTGGAGTTTGCCGCCGCAGTGATAAGCGATTGGTTTATGGGTTATACCGCGTGCACGGTCATATTCCGCTGGGATATAGTGAGCAGTGATCAGTGGCGGCGTAAGACCTAAATTTTATGTGGGCAAGATTCATTTTGCGAGGCCCTCTGCCAGCGAAAAAAAGGGTTTTTTTTTGCAAAATTTTTTGGTGCGTTCGCGCATTTAAGTACGTAATGCATAAATTTTCGGGGCGCGAGGCCCCCTGGGCCGCGAGGCCGTCGGCGGTGGCCCACGTCGCCCACGCCTTACGCCGCCACTGGCAGTGATCAACTCGTTTGCTGGCCTACTCTTGATTGAAGAAATCAGAAAAAGTCAAGTTCTAACGGGCTCTAAAAATAATTAACATGTTAGTTCCCTACTAAACATAATTACTTCTAAAAATAATTAACATGTTAGGTCTAGTTACTAAAAGTATTAAATGAGTTGAAGGAATATCGAAATAACATCCAGGTTACAAATTACTGTCCATTTATGGAAAAGGTGTGAAGTGTAGATCGCGCACTTTAGCTTATGACTATCCAGGTGTAAATAACGATTGGTGTCCTATGGGTAAGTTATCATTTACCAACGATTGAGCTCCAAATTAGACTGCCGATGACTTTTTGGTAACATAATTTAACATTGCAAAGGCCATTGGTCACTGTTCCTATTATCTAAATAGCGTCTTAGATCTAGGCCCGAATTTCAATCTATTCTCCCGAACTGTCAAATTTATATTGAAAATTATAATTTGACAAGACGTATTAAAGCTTGATTCAAACCTGACAACCTTGTATTACGGGCCTTAATATATATCTGGGGGCACGGCAGTGCTCCCGTCAAGACGAGACAGCGGAAGCTTCATACATCCAGTTGAGTCTGTAAGGCTATTGACAATCTCTGTGGAGAAATTGGTCACCATTTCAGACATCATCACTATAATGTTATTAATGAAGTTATGGGATATAAAATTTGCTTGATGGGTGTGTGTGATAATCAATTTGTCCTCAAGGATTTTTAGTCCACAGAAGGCCAAGCACAAACAACGTTGATAAAGTATCTGTATCGTCACTTTGTCAGTTATTTGAGAAATTAGATAAAATTGCTTACAAATAAGGATAACTTGGAGTTGATCGTGCAGCGCAACTTTTATATATTTTTAAGTAAATTTGAATGTATATATAATTTTAATAACGCTCGATTTTATTTTTAATATTAAGGATAATGCACAATTATCATGCAATTAAAGACATACGGTCTTATTCTTAAACGTATTATAAGCTTGATATAGTTAAAGTATGTTTTGTTTCTTTCTTTCTGTAGTATTTTTATAATCGATAGAGCGAGACAAAACATAATTTAACTATAGTTAATACTACGTATATGAATAAGGCCCATGATATACAAGACAGAATACCCGGAAATATTTGTAGACATACTGTTAGTATGAATTTTTCATAGTATTAGTTTATGGATGTTTTTCGAATAAATGAAGTATGATTTTCTTTTCTAAATTAAGGGACCAAATGATACATCACTCTTAAAAACATCTATCTGAAGGTTTTAGATATTTTTTATTTCATAAACCTGGCACGTACTTTGATATCTGTATAAATCTGCAGTATATAGTTGTAAAATATATATATTTTTATAATTGAAAAGTAAATTTAAAATAATTTAGAGAAAATTAATTATGTATTATGTGATATGGCCGGCTCATTTTATACTGCAATTTATTAAATAATATATGAATAACGTCACATTTTTAAATGTAATAGTAGTAAGTGACGTTTTAATAAAATACATTTAGAATCGCTAGAATATGAGTCAAATTAATATAATGTAATATTAATTAGTGGAAATTAACATGTTTACACTTGCTAAATAAAGATAGAGTGGTCAAGTTTTTTAAAACTTATTGATTTATTTATAAATAGAAACATGTTTTTTTATTACATGTCGTGGCAATACATGTTTTCATGTAAAAATTCAACCTTGTAATCGACAAAACTATTTATTTAGTCTAATTATTTATTTTTTAAATTTATTATTTATTGTTCCTTATACATATAAGATGATTATTATTTTAAAACGTAATATATACTAGTATTGTATAGTTAGTGATGAAGTACACAATTATGAGAATAATATAATAAAATATGTATTGATGCCTTTTGTGATATTAACTGCTTATGATGATAGGGGAAAAGTACGATGCGTAACATACGCATGTACGCCGTGTATGTTAATCATATAAAATTATTTTTGAATTGTCTTTAGAGTAAAAATGAATTTTTAGAACGTATGAAACAGTTTGATAGTTAAATTATGTTTTTTTTCATTTATGTATTTTAAAGCAATTCAAATATTTAATTCAGTGATAAAGTAAAATTGTTTATGTACTGTTTAAGTATTAAATTTAATTAATATCTCATAATAATTTGTATATCTTTTATCATGAATAGCCTACATTGTTACAAATTTCAATTTTAAGCTTTTTCTTTAAGCGTTATATATATTGTATATTGTGTAATAAGTATATGATTTTTACTTATAAATACACTATTGCAGTGGGGTTGCACTATAGGAATAAAAAAATATGTTTTATAAACCTTTTATTTTCATTGAGTTACAAAATATTGTGATGAAATAATTATATTATAAAGAAAATTAAAAAAGTAAAATCAGTCTCATAAAAAATTGAGTGGCTCTAAGAATGGCACTAGGTACAGAAATTAACTTTAGATCTTTGTGCAACTCTGGATAAAAACATTTGTGTAAAGAAAACAGTATATTATTACAAGGCACAAAACTCCTTAAGGATTTCACTTATGATTATTCTTCTTTACAAATACATTTTATATAGGTAAAAAATTATATGTAGGTCACATACGTAGACAACAATAAATCTTACACAATCTGGAATGTCTCATAAAATAAATGGTAGATACATTATTAATATTAGTAAAGTAAGTAGTATGATACACTAACACAAGAAGTAGGCAAGATGATTTTTTTATGATTAAAATATTATTTATAAATAGATGTTTTATTTAAATATTTTTCTATTAAATCAATGACTGTTAAATGAACTTTTTCTTTGGCAACATCCAGGGGAGTCTTTTCAGATGCATTTAGCATCCCTAAGTCAGGGCTGAAGGTGAGTAATGTCTTAATAGCTCCTATGTTGCCAACTTCACAGGCGTCATGTAAAGGAGTGTTGCCAGATAGATCAATGGCATTAATATTTGCACCGCTATCCAAAAGATGATGCAAAGCTATAGTTTTATTGTAGATAGCAGCTATGTGCAATGAGGTTTGTCCTTTCTTGTTTGAGATATTGACATCTGCTCTGTTTAGGATGAGAATTTTACATAATTCGTCAAGACCATATCGTGCTGCATAATGTAATGGTGTGTAACCATTTGAATCACAAAAGTTGACATCGAAATCTGATATAGTAGACTTCGTAATTTTTTTACAATTAGGGCATTCACACAGAGGATGACACAGAGATTCTTTTATTTCATTTTGAGCATTAATATAGTTATCATAATTAATATTCATGTAAAAACATGCCAGTTTAATATCACCATATGATATTGCTTGCAAAATCCTGTCAATTCGTTTTAAGTTTTCAACAGTTTTAGAAGCATTATTATGGTCATTTTTTCTTATTTTTAAGCTTTGCAGTTTTTGAGTTAAATTACTGTCATTTTTCAAATTTAACTTTTTAATATCTGAACTAGTTATATGGATATATTCATATAAATTGGGTGTACTGCATTTCAATACTTGTAATATTTTTAAATTGTGAGCAAAGTCAAATGCAGATTTCCCATTGCGATTTTGCAATGATGGTTCTGCACCATTTTCTATTAGTAGCTTAGCAATGCCTTCATAACCCCATTTCGAAGCCAAGTGCAATGGAGTATTCCCACTCCCATTGCAACAGTTTATATTTATCTGTTTCCTACCATGTTCTGCAAAATAAATAAGTGCTTTTACACAATTCAAATGTCCATTATTGACTGCCATGTGTAATGGAGTGTTTTTATCAATATTTCCCTTGTTGATATGAGCTCCAGAGTGAAGCAGAAGCAACAAAGCATTTTGATGTCCCCTTGAAGCTGAATAGTGTAATGGTGAACATTCATTGAGATCAGTAGCATTAACTTCAGCTCCCATATCAATTAAAATCTCAACTGTAGCAGCTTTACCGTGGATAGAGGCTACATGTAAGGGAGTTAGCCCGTGACTGTCTCTGGAGTTGACAGTCGGAGATGTTTTTAAAAGATTTTTTGATAGTTTTTGGCAACACTTTTTACAATTGCAAAGGGGATGACAAAGTTTTTGAAATATTTCTACATCACTGTCATCATCATCATCGTCATCCACTTCATCATCATTCAAAGTGAGTTTTAATGCACTCTTTTCATTATCTTGCATATTGTTCAAATGTTTTCGATTTCTTTCCAATAAGGCCTGGACCTGTTCAGTGTGATTAGCTTTTATCAAGTCAAATACATATTCTAGTGTTTCTTCTCTGCCTGTTGTTTCAGTAGTTGAGATGGATTCAGTCATACTGCCCCTCCTTTGATTACAGGTACTGATACTATCTTCTGAGGGGTTGCTGTCATAGTAATATGATTCTGGGTCTGGAGGTCCTGCTAATGCTCCTGATTGTATATGTTCTATAACAGCTTCAAGAGTAGTTATCAGAAAAATACTTTCATCGCCATCACCCTTACCAATGCCACTAAATCGAAATTCTTTCATGTAAGTTAGTTGGCTGTACCAATTAGGCAGACCTGACTTTATCAAAAGAAACACAAAAACTGGTAATAAGTCATCAGCAGTTAATAACACGACATTGTTACTGCAGTCATTTTTATTAATAGCATTCAGTGCTTGCTTTAAACACAAAACTTTCTCCAATACAGTATTGTATGAATCAATTTTAGAGAGTATTTGCTTTGCTTTGGGTACAGCATGATACAATTCTTTCTTAATATCAAGATCCCTAAGTTGGATATCACACATATTTCTAATTTTTTTATTGAGGTGTGAATCCTCATATGAGCAGCTAGTGCAAATAGGTTTAAAGATGTAATCGAACAACAGTTGTTGCATGTAACATTCAACAGCTAATTTAATATTCTCTAAAATATGTTTAGAGGCCTTGGACTTTTCTCTTAAACGTCTATTCTGTAAAGTAACTTGGAGACACTGAGTGTAAAGTTCACTTATAGCATCTTTAAGATTTCCAATAGCTATTGGTAAAGTACGGTTCTTTTTTATGAATCCTTGAACAGTTGATTCAATTTGATCCAAAACCTGCCGTCCTGCTGCTTGGGTCCATAGTAAATCTATACAGTCATTTATAGAACAAAGACTTTCTTTAGTAACATCAATATCTCCAACATTGGAATTGGGTTCAAGTGATGTTTCTATACACCATACCTTATATTTAATGAAATCCTCTGTGTAGAACGTTTCTTCAAATAAAATGTGGCTCTGAAGAGGTAAACCTTTGGTAATTTCAAGCGTGATTACTTTATTTGCAACAGTAACTTGTTTTTCTGTGAGAGTATTGTAGTGTGTTTCAGGTAATTCATCACTAGGCACTAAAACATGAGCACAAAAATCTTCAATGGTAAATACACGCGTATTTAAGCTTCCGACGCGGGGCACACATACTATCCATGATTCAGATATACAATGTTGAAATAGGTCCATGTATTCTCTCTTAAATGCCACGAAAAATGGATTGTCCGATATAATTTCATCGTATCCACCTTCCATTTTCGATATCTCGAAAACTCCAGACCTTTCAAATACAACTGTGAATTAATAATGGCTCTTAATAGATAGCGTCAATTCAGTACCACCTATACTATCATAAATGCATGGCATTAATTATTATTCTAATTTATGGAAACCTGTTTTTTTTTCACATCTATTACTTGGTAATTTTTAAACACGCTTAAGAAATATTACGCAAGGTCCGGTCCGCAATCATATTATTGAATACAATATACACTTTAATTCTAATTATTACACCTAAAGAAATATTTAACTTTCCATAAACAACCGACGGATCACAATTTCTTGATTTTCACTTTCTCTGTTTTTCAGCGTACATGCATGGATGACTGAAATTATTGTATCCTCAATATTTTCCAGCACTGGGCTCCGAGTAACCGTCATAAAGTGTACAAAAAAATATAGTGTTTAGGAGGTGTTTAGTATATATTATGCACCATTAATATTATCTATTTAAACCGAGACTGCAAAACTAATAACTGCATCATGGGAGACGTTTTGTATGAATGATCAATGACAAGATTCAAGTAATCATGTCAGCTGTCCTTCAGATTGACAATTCAATCACAGGTCACTCTTTTTTGTCCGCCGCATATATAATGTACTCTGTGGCCGCTGTAGTTTCTGTCGCTGTATAAAGCCAAGTGTCCACTGGTAAGTAGCTTCCGCAATTTCTTGCAGAAGTCAATCACGACTAGTGTCCACTGGCTGCAATTTTTCTATTTGCAAGCCGCTTTTAGAAGTGTGTAAAAGTTAACTTCCTGCAAGATCTTGAAGAAACGTTTCCACAGAAATTGCATGCAAATTACTTGAGCAAGAGCGGTCAAACAAAATGCCTAGCTGCAGAAAAATACGATCTGCGTCTATTGTGTTGTTGTTGTACGTAAATTTTAGGAGATCAAAATATTCCCATTTCGACTTATATACTTCATCCGTACTTTGGCCATATTTTTGTTTGTTTTGTTTTTTAACCTGGCCAAATTGTGTTTTCAGATTATGTAGCTTCCGATTGATTTCAACGCTTTTAAGTCTAATGCAACGTTTTTCTCAATTTTATTTTTATAATCTTTCTAACAATTGGGGATTAATCTCATATAAAGATATGAGCTTCACCGTGTCTTCGCGGGACCATACCTTTTTCTCACTCATGTTGAAGTTACTAATACAAAATTTGAAATGTAGGTATAATCAAATTTTCGAAACATTCAATTGTATCCAGGAATTACTTGAATATTTCCAGCATAAAACATTGAACTTGCCCTAAAAACTTCCAACTTTATAGTGTGAACAAAATAAAGTCGCAAGCCATGTCATGTCATGCGTGCCATGCCGTGCGGTGTTCCACAGGGATCGGTCCTAGGGCCACTCTTGTGGAACATTGGCTACGACTGGGTGTTAAGAGGAGCTAATCTCCGAGGTGTCGAGATAACCTGTTACGCTGATGACACTCTCGTCACTGCGAGGGGGAAATCTTTCCGAGAGGCGGCCATATTAGCAACCGCTGGTGTGGCCCAAGTTGTTGGTCGGATTCAACGGCTAGGGCTGGAGGTCGCTCTGAACAAGACTGAAGCTCTGTGTTTTCACGGACTTCGGCAAGCACCTCCAGTGGGATCTAGTCTTGTTATTGGGGGAGTTACAATTGCTATTCAGACGACTATGAGATATCTCGGACTCGTGCTGGATGGCAAATGGAACTTCCATGCTCACTTCGAGCGTTTGTCACCGCGACTACTGCGGGTTGCGGCGGCTCTTGGCGGGTTGCTGCCTAACTTAAAAGGGCCGAACATCTCGTGTCGGCAGCTCTACGTAGGCATTGTGCGGTCGATGGCCCTTTATGGGGCCCCTATCTGGGCTGACTCTTTGACAAGCCGGAATATCATTCTCTTGCGCAGGCCGCAGAGAATGATGGCAGTCAGAGTCATTCGGGCGTACCGCACCGTCGCGTATGATGCAGCGTGTGTGCTAGCCAGGACTCTACCCTGGGACCTCGACGCAAGAGCCCTCTCATCCTTATTCCATTGGCGAGAGGAGGTGCGCAGGAACCGGGGCTTCCGGCTAGCTCCCATTGTGATCGAGACGAGGAAGACTCGGCTTCGTAAAGAAGCTATGGAGGCATGGGCTAGGAGGTTGGCAAATACCGAATGGGGTCTAAGGACCATTCGTGCCGTTTTGCCGATTTTTGACCAGTGGATGGAGAGGCGCCACGGCTTTCTGTCCTTCCGCCTGACGCAGATTCTGACGGGGCATGGATGCTTCGGCAGATATCTGTGTCGAATCGGAAGGGAGCCAAATGCTGCCTGCCATCACTGCGACAGTCCGATGGACTCTGCTGAGCACACATTGGAGGTGTGCCCAGCTTGGATTGACGAGCGCGGCGCACTTTGCGCTATTGTTGGAGGCGACCTCTCCCTTCCAAGCTTGTTGCGAAACATGGTTGGAAGTGAGAGAGCGTGGAGAGCGGTGCTTTCATTTTGCGATGTTGTGATGTCGCAAAAGGAAAGCACTGAGCGCGACAGGGAGCGGGAGAATCCTGCCCGTCGCAGAGTACGCCGCAGGGGCGGTCGGGTCCTGTTATGACCTAAGCCCCCTTGCCCTCGGTGTTGTTGAGTACATGTGGTGGGGGCTGCGTGTGCTCTTATAGCAACCCGGGGAGGACGGTATGACGTAGGCCGCGTATTGCCGTAGTACGGAGATTGTGCCGGGAAAGAATATTCTTTCCCGAGAGGTGCTAGTGAACAGCAGAGCGCGCGTGGGGGCACCGTGAGAGTTCCTCTTTGGAGACCCCGGGGCCCTCCGATTTCTTGCGCCGAAGACGGCCACCGTGGGGTTTTAGTCGGTAGGTCCGTGACGCATTGACTCTTTGGAGTCCGGTTGCGGAAGTCCGACATAACCCGTTGCTCCCCCCGGAGTAGCGGGTATCATTGATGATTTCCCCACGAAAAAAAAAAAAAAAAAAAAAAAAAAAAAAAAAAAAAAAAAAAGTCAAAACAACTGTATACACATGAGACTTGCAGCAAGTTTAGCAAGTCACTAAAACTTCCAGAAGTCCACTTGCGCTCGCGTTTACACATTGGAAGTCGCTTGCGCAAGTCAACTTGTGCAAGATTTATTGCCAGTGGACACTTGGCTTAAGACAAGTGGAACTGCCTCTTTTAAAGCATAGATTTTGAATGTGGTTCAGGCAATCGGAGTGAAATATTGTCGTTATCAGAGTCATAGGAGGAGGCAATATTATTGTGGACTATAATTTTTTCTCTAAAATCGACGTCCATTTTATAAAAAAAAAAGTGTAGTTTCGCTTTTTATTTTTGTCGACTTCCATAAACAACGCGGAACCCCCAACAAAATTGCGGATGGAACGTGGAGGTGTAGCTGGTATCGGATCAGATTGGCGCCCGGGAAATATATAAAATCATAGTCAAATCTTTGCGTTAGAAGAGGCAGTTTCGCTTCTGCTTGTCTTACAACGGACAAGTCATGGCGAAACTACTGCGATTTCGCTGCTACGATTTCGAGGCGGAGGTGTGCGTGAGGAATGTATAAATGATAACGGGCATAATTGTTTTTACAAGCTCAAAATTTTATATCGTGGGCGAGAGCGTTGGAGTCACGATCATTAATCCACCTTTATGGACCCCGTTTAGTGGCGCGTACAGAATTAATTATTCTACTTATAACATTCTACTTATTTAGACAAGACTAAATCACTGTACATGGGTTTTTGTCGGGAGTTGCATTTAAGTATGCTTCTCCAGTAAATAAGTAATCCAGCAACAGCAAGATATTTTTCGGCGTTCTGTGGTAGCGATTATACTTTGAAGTGTTAGAACAATTTACCTCTCAAAACCTCTTCGTGACTTAAAATCTTTCAGAAAAAACTTAAAATTATTTGTAATAAACCACCAAAAGCAGTTCCCAGTAGCCGCGAGAGAATAGCCTACTTTTCTTGTATCAGAGTGCATTCAAATAGAATTATCATTTTTTAGGTAACACAATTAAATTTGGGATACTTATTACTGTATTTTAGACTGGTTTTTAAAACATCCCAATTTGCCCCTATTAATATTCGCAAGATAAGTAATATTATTTATCTTGCTCTCACATTGGAACTTATTATAATGACTTCTTCAAAAACACAGTTGCATTCGATTGCAGTTCTATGTACGCTGTTGCAACTATAAACGATGCTAGTTTCAACTTACATTGTACTCGCGGGTATTGATACTACAAGTGCTTTGTTATAGCAGTTACATAACTGTAGTTTTAAAACATTGACTTAATTTATAATTTCCATTATTATTATAAACTGATATTTATACTTATAACTATTTTAGCTCAAAAATATTAAAAGATTCTTATAATTTATTAAAGATTCTTTTACAAAATTTTTGTGCAGAAGCGCTAATGATTTCGTTCATTAACAATTTCCAAAGGGAATTGTTCGGGCACGTCTCTAGGTAGCGAAGGGCAGCATTTTCTTTAGAAGCAGTGGTTTACTTTACCAACGTGCTATTTTATAGCGAACGTATTGTTATTAGGTATTGTTTTTGTTTTGAAGAGCCTCAGTTTAATGTGATTTTTTTTCGCTTATTTTCACATTCTAAACATCTTTTATTAAATAATGTTATCATGTTCATCTACTTGTCTTTTGTCCAGGGTTTCTTACAAATTTAACATGAGAATATAGATAAGAAAATTTGAAAATATATTTCAAAGTCTTGTCTTTTATTAACGCGAGTATCACACATTTAAATAAAATACTGTATACCGGATTGTATTTAAATAAAATACTCTATACGGCAACCGTGGTCGCTGAAAAGCATCCGAAACGTCGGGATAAATAATTTAAACAATAAATCGCGTTTTAATCCGGTATACAGTATTTTATTTATATTTCAAAGTCTATAGCTAAATCTATATTTTATATGTACTACGCTATAAACGTTTAAAAATATAAGTTTTAATGAGCTGCCGTGCGCATCGATGGGTTATAGGTTCGAATCCCACCGGGACGACATGTTAATAATTTTCTGTAAGCATGTTTACCACACATCTGGTAACTTCGGGCATTGAATTCTATGAATTTCTAATAGCTCGAAGTGAAAAGTAGGTCGATAGCGCATCATTGACTGATGTTCTGTGGCTGAGGTGTCACCTACCATAAAGTGAACCTCATGCTCATCTGTCGATATCTAACATATTTTTTTTTAACTATAATTAAGGCACAAGTGACACTACACAGATTTGCTTGTAAGTACCTACCTCATTAATGTTAATAATACAGTGCGTAAAAGCAAGTAACGCAAGGACATTAGTAATATCTTACCACGAGAACTCATCAAAACACACTGTACAGTACAGCCAAAATACACACGTATGCTAAACTGTACTCGTATTAAATGTTTTAGCGAGAGAACTCGAATATGAAGTGGTTAATTTGAATTCTGAGTCAACGCTCGCAAGCCCCGGAACGCCGCTCCGGACGACGTTTTTTTATTAAACTTTTTCATTCATTTCCGTTCTGAATGCTTAAACGAACTGGACGCTAAAATTTATAATTTAAAATACAAAATGCTGATTTATTCCTTATTAATTGTCGTTTTAGTATAATATTAATACTTGCAAATACAGGAAAGACTAATAACTCGCAAATAGCGAATGTGTACTTTGTTTTGGTCTTCTAAATAGCAATATAAGTTACATTAACAAATGGCATTAATTTTTTTCAAATGCTCGACATAAAAAATATCTTGTGGTTTAGGTATCATCTTCAACTTAAAAAAAATATAAAATTAAGAAAATGAATAAAAAACTAATAAAATTAAGAAAATGAATAAAAAACTATATATTAAGTAATAACACCATTCATACATTACAATATTGACGATCTTCTAATGCCATAAATATGCTTAAAACTAATTATTAAACTATGAACATATGGTAGGTAATAATGATAATAACACATAAATTGATTCTTTGGTGTATCTTAAAAACTCCGTATACGTTAAGACCTATAAAATCGTATAATTGACTAGCAACACGCCCCGGCTTCACACGGCTGCAATGTACATAGGTGTACTATACACAAAAAATAATTCAAGAAAAGCCTATGTTACTCGCTATTGGCGGAAGAATTTATAAAATCGGTTCATTGTTTTTTTCGATACAAATAAATAAAAATACGAATATTTTCTCTTTATAATATTAGTGTAGATTAATTATCTTATTAAAATGAATGTTACTTTCTACCTTTTAATGCTATTTTTATTTTTATTATATTAATATATTTTTTCCGGAAAATAATATATGCCTTGCACTTGTACCTATAACTGGTTTACCTATGAAAAGCTGAATGAAAGGAATTACTCAGAGTAGTGAAGGGTCTCTTTTATATTTCAGTCGGCGTTAAGGTAATTCAATTCGTTGGGCTAAGTAAGTTCTATTTAGAAATTTTAACTTTGGTTAAATAGGTTAGCTTATCGTGAATGAAATAAATTAGTCTAAAAATAAATTAAAGGAATAAGAAAAGAGTTTAAAAAGTTGAATGTTCTTAGGAAATCTGTAGCATAACTTTATATGTATCCATAATTAATTTAATATATATAATTATAGTGTTTGTGGATTAAATGAATAACAAATACGAGGCTTGTGTTAATGTCTTTACTCCATAACAGCAGTCAGCAAACTGACAGTTTTACATAAGAATCTCCAAATACGCGCTCTTATACACTACAATAATTAATTGAGTAATATAGGAGAGATTATGTTATGTATTCTCTTTAATAGTCTGCTACATATTGAGATAACTATGATACATATGCACCTATATGAAAAATAGTTTGATATTTTATATGAAATAAATTTTACCGGAATAAAACATGATAAATCTATTATATTATTCAGTTCTTTGTTATTATTTTATATACGAGCCGGATGACATAATATGATAAATTAATTCAGAACTTTGTTATTATTTTATACACGAGTGATTTACAGCAAGCGTTGATACAACTTTAAAGTCGTATTTCAATCCGGTAAATATTTCATTTAAATGTATGACAGTCGCGGTGGATGTTATGGCGGGCTCGTTGATGCGTTCGGTAGAACACTTGCCGTGCGCATCGATGGGTCGTGGGTTCGAATCCCACCGGGACGATATGTACATAATTTTCTGTAAGCATGTTTTCCGCACGTCTGGTTACTTCGGGTAACGATCGGGTGGGAGGAATATCGAAATTCCGACCGGGTAACGTACCACCGTTCATAGATGGAAAACCTTGAAGTGCACATTGCACGTTTCGGTTTTAGTCTATGGATTTCCGAATGCGAAGTGAAAAGTAGGTTGACAGACTGATGTTCTGTGGCTGGGGTATCACCATCAAGTGAACCTCGTGCTCATGCTCATGCTCGTTAGTCGATATATATATATTATAAAAATAACTTATGTACTATATTATCTATACCTAAGCTACCTACCTATATTTCCGAAAATTCATGATTTACCTAAAAAAACCGCTGCTTAGCGATGAGGCCACCAATAGGTATGTACTAATTACTCAAAATTTTTATTATAACACTTTTTATAGCACTGTGTGACCTAAACCCACATTTTACACATGCTTTCCGTGACCTAAATAGGCTATTTTCACACCGGAAAAGCGTGCATAATATGCGGGTTTATATTACATGTACTATAAAATAGTACGACGATACTCGTGACTTAAGTATGTATTAACTAACTTCACGCCGTGCAATAATAGTCAACTTAAGTCCCACGTACTATTACTTTTTTGAAGAATATTGAATATTCATATGAGCGCTGTAATTACTTTTCGCCCCTTTTCACACCATGAATTGCGTTGCTTGGTTCATAAATTCAAATGAAACTTGTCACTTTTCAAGTGGTGCTTGCATGTTGCGGCGTGGTATTGTAAAGATTTAGGCGTCATCCACCCTCTCACAACAATATAACATTTTTCCCGAATGACACTCGAATGAGAATGGAGGCCATTAGGACTCGTATTTGTCGAGACCGAAGCCCCGCAGTGCCCGCTCCAAGTAAATCGTCCAGAATAATGCTTTAGATCTATTTTCGATTGACAAATTACTTTAATGGATGGTAATAAATTTTATTAAGTTTCAAAGACAGTATTTTATTCCTCTTTTATCCTTTTTGATGAAAGTAATTAGTTGCGTCCGCGAAGGAATGGAAGATTTGGAGATGTTTTTAGGTGTATGAATGATTTAAATTAATAAATTAAAGCTGTAATAAGTTTAGTATTAGAAATTAAGTAATTAGAGACATTCCATTGAAGTTTCTAACTTTTTATAGGAAACTAGTTTTGTCGTGCTCACTTCGCTGGACAAAGTGAAAGTGAAGTAAAAAATATTTTTTTTTTGTAAAAAATAGAAAAATATTTTCTAGATAGTTCCCTATATAGATATGTATATTCCCTAATCAAATAGCGGTATGAAATATACTTTACGACCTATTCTCATAACTACCAAATATACATAAAACGGTCGAGCCGTTTCGGAGGAGTGACCGTATACACCGAGATTTTTATTTTTTATACATATATGTATGTATTCTTGCTGCTAAATAACTGACGTCTTATACCCTTGACAAACACTGTCTACTCAGTAGTGTCTAAGCTTAGCAGTAAATAGTTTTAAATTCGCTCTCAGCTCGAAGTGACTCGGACGCCTTAAAAGCGTATTCATGTTGCTGTAAAGTTTTTCACTTCACGTTCCGAGTTGCAAGGATCACGGCGACGTGCCGGAAAAGAAACGACAAATAGCTTACGTAAGGTCATATTTACATAATATTATGTTTATCGAATAATATTATAAATAGGAAAGATTTGTTTTTTTTGTAAGTTTGTAAAGAATAAAGTCAAAAACTACTGGACCGATAAAAAATATTTCACCAATAGAAAGCTTATCAGGGAGTAATTGCATTCTTGCGAAACCGGGGCGTGTTTATATTAAATATGACAAAATATCCTTGCGGCTTAGAATTTTTGGGAGTTGTTGGGAATTCATGTACCTACTGTCTTATAAACCATATTTCTTTTTTTTTAAACTGATTCTGCCAGTTAACCTTGGTTTTGATGTATAGTAGTAAAAAATAAAAACAATTAAGATTGTGAAAAATAAAAACTTAAGCAGGTCTTAAAGGCCGGCAACGCATCCTCGAGACCTCTGGTGTTGCGGATGTCCATCGGCAGAGGTAGTCGCTTATTATTAGGTGACACGTCTGTATGTTTGCCCCCTCTTATATAAAAAAGGTAAATAATAATTTAAGATAGTCGTCTCTTCCTGAAAACGATAACAGACGAATCGTCTTGAATGTTACGTCTATTACCATTATGTGCATTTAAAACATGTTTTACAAAAAAATGTTAATATAGGTAAACATTTAAAGTGAATTGAGTATATTGCTCAATTTCATTTAAGTTTTAAGAAGGTGACGAAAATGTTCTTAGAAAAGTGGGGAATAAATTCAGCACTCGTCCTTTGATATGGCGCTATTTACAGGCTCTATCGGTGTAGTGCAAATTCTCAAAGCACTTACGTCTTCACATACCGATATTTATAACCGGGAAATAGAATTTACGCTGGCGACCTTGTGTATCTAGGCTAAGAAATATTGAATAATTATTTATAGTCTTCGAATATTTTATGCGCCGTATTGAAAATATCTAAACAACTTTAGCTAAAATACTCGATCTGGGTTCGAATAAGTGATAATTAACAAAATTTAATAAATGGTTTGGCAGTTTTTTTGTTATATTTGATACCATAGAACAAAATATAGTAGTAAGTAAATTATTTTATTTCCTACGCAATGGTAGAAATAATATCGAATTATCTTACGACTTGCGAATCATGCAACATCTATACTAATTACTAATACTAATAATAATATTATATAAAGGAAAAGTTTGTATTTTTGTATGTTATGAATAAGCTCAAAAACCGACTGATTTTAAAAATTCTTTTACCCATAGAAAGCGACATTATCAGCGAGTAACATAGGCTCGTATTTTGCGTTTCTAGTCCGTTATAAACTATTTTATTTAAATGTGTGATACTCGCGTTAATAAAAGACAATCATTGAAAACCAGAGTTAATTAAATAGCAGTTTGATAACATGTAATTCCTTTATGTTCATTAATTCCTTTTGTCATTTCGCTGATTGCTCGTATCAATAATCGGACGATTTCAGAAAATACAAATTGGTATTTCGTATTTATTAAACGTATATGATATTTGCATAAGATAATTATTGTTCATACGAACGAACGGAAGCGACATAATTATTCTACGGCAATAATATAATTTCACATGTTCTATAATTAACTGTTAATTTTTGCATTAATTGTATGTATTATTTGCAACGAATATCATATAAAATGTTTATCTATACTAATATTATAAAGAGGAAAGATTTGTTTGTTTGTTACGATTTAACTCAAAAACTACTAGATGGATTTTAAAAATTCTTTCACCAATAGAAAACTATTTAAATAAAGTACTGTATACCGAATTAAAACGCGATTTATTATTTAAATTATTTATCCCGACGTTTCGGATGCTTTTCAGCAACCGTGGTCGCGGGAGGCGTTTTAATCCGGTATACAGTACTTTATTTAAATGTGTGATACTCGCGTTAATAAAAGACAATATTAATAGAAAACTACCTTATCAGCGAGCAACATAGGCTTTAGTAAGATTCAATTGTATGTCAAAATCAATCAAAATCAAAAGTTTTTTTATTTCAAATAGGCCTTTGCAGGCTCTTATGAAACGTCTAGTTGCACGGTTCCAAAAAGTGGGTCTCATGGAGAAGAACCGGCGAGAAACTCCATGGACACTCTTTTCAACGTATGTAACTCTATAGATGTACAAGTTAAAGTAGAAAAAGAAAGAAACAAATTCGCAAGTAAACATCAATAACAGGTAGGCAATGCAATGGTGACGAAGAATAATGTTCACGGATAGTGAAGCTTTTAATATTAAAAAAGCGGAACTCCCTCTAACTCGTCACAACGTTATGGAAGTCTAAATTCTAGTGAATAAATTATAAAGTTCATTTTAATATGAAATAAAACCAGACATTTTATATTTAACATTTAAAGCTATTAATAAAATAACTGTATTTGCAAATCGGTGAAACATAAAGCCAGTTGAAATAAATGTAAATCGCAAAGGCCTCATTTTCCCGCCGACGTATTGCCCTGTTATTTAAGTTTTCCTCGCAAATTGCTGCCGCAGTGCATTTAGTGAAATTGCTCAGTTGAAAAATTCTTTGTACATTCAAAGATAATTTCATCACCGACAAATTAAAGAGCAATACCTTGATTCTTATAGAGTTATTGGTAGAAGAGAAAATACGTATGCTATATCAATAAAATCTAATAATAATATGGGAAGGAGTTGTGAAGCAATAAAATATTAGATCAATTAATTTAATTGTAAAAAAATTCAAGCTATCTTGAAAAAATTAAAAAAAAATATTCTCCTCTCTCTCCTCTTATAAATATAAAATTTAAGTGAGCAATTACGCATTTGAGCTTCCGTCAATGGATTGTAGAATACTTGAAATGAGAAGAAATTGGTCGACAGCGCAATGTTGTGAGTTATTCCTATTTTTTATTTCCTGTGTTAAAGATATCTTTTCTTAATTAAAGACCTATCAAGGGAGCCTCATTTGCCTGTTATAAACAATATGGATTACTTTACGTCAGCTTGATTAAAGTCAATTTTTTAACTGCTTTTGGGATTGAGTTATTACTACCGGTACCGGTCTAAACTCCAGACACAAGATATCGGTCGGCTTGACTTGTGAAAAGGGCACAGAAATGTGTTGCTAAATAATTCATTTGGGGACATGGTAACTTACTATAAATATATTCGCTTATAATTGAATTTTTATAATGTTTAATTAGGTCATAATTAATTATGACGTTTCGATGCCGGCAACTGGAACGTATTGTTGGTTTAAATTTATACACCGGGCTAACAAAGGTTGACGGTTTGTAGGCCGTGCACGCTCTCCTCATTAATGCTTTACATACTACGGTACAGTAAAGATATAGTAAAATTCGACGTGATACAATAAAATACTACACAAACAGTTTTTTCTTTTAAATTATACGGTGGCTTGGTGGCTCTTTCCCATCCACTGCTCCTCCGAATTTGTTTGTAATGCTTTTTTGTAGTCGTTCAGAGGTGTTATCTTCCTTGGGCTTTTAACAGACTCCATGGAGCAATGGTTAAAATAAAAACATATCACTAGGTCTGATCACGGGTTGGAGGAAAATCAAAAATCCAACCTTACATCTTGACGGTTTTCTAAAGTTTAACGATTTTTGATTGCTCTATAAAAATATTCATAGTTAGAAAAACCGTGAAGTGCACATTGCGCGTTTCGGTCTCAATCTATGGATTTCCGATGCTCGAAGTAAAAAGTAGGTTGACAGCGCATTATTGACTGATGTTCTGTGGCTGAGGTATCACCTACCATCCAGTGAACCTCATGCTCGTCTGTCAATAAAGCGGATAGTATAAAAACCTTCTACATAAAAAATATACATTGTATGTGCGAATTTTCATGGTGATTGGTCAAACGCTATTGGAGTTTAGCGACTTTATATATACAAACATTATTTTTTTTATATACAAAAGATTAGGATGCTATATATTCAGCTCAATTTGCGATATGTGCAAGTTGTTTTTCTATACTATATATTTTTATATTCCATAGTTTAAGAAACACATAAGATGTATATAGCGAAACTTTAATATCAACGTAGAACTGAAATACACTTTAAAAACCCGTTAAACGCAAGTTAAGATGGATTGAAAAAAATCTTTAACTTTCTTTAAGAGAAGTGTATTCAAGTCATAAAACCATTTTTTTCAATAATTTCATATCCATGTACTGTAAGGTTTCTTTCTCATTTTCCACTACAATTAGCAGCTGACCCGAATCTCGAAACCGTATTCCATTTGTTATTGGTATTATTAAATTAGCTAAGGAGTTTAGGAGAGCTGACCTGTAAAAGAAGTAGGTAATTGTAATAAACCAAGACCAAGTAGAAATTATGTATAATTTACAGGGTTATTTTTAAATAGCGCCAATTCTCTGGCAATATTGTACAATAATACAGATATACTTAAAGCAAGTATTAGCTCCGTATAAATAGATGGCGTTAGTGTAATGATGTTGTCAAATTCAGACAGCTGTCACTTTTGACAACTTGCTGTAAAGCACTCAAAAGGTTAACAAAAAAAATGTGTAAATCTCGTTTTAGTCTATAAATATATCTTACTTTCCAGGCTTTTTTATATAAACCAGAACAGCGCATGTTTCCGTGCTTTGTTCGGTTACTATCATGAGATAATCCAGGAAAATATAGTCCTCATAAAGTATAGAGTGGCGATATCGAACCGGATGCTGCACGGATAACGGTCCGGAACGACCCGGTTCCGGCGTGCTACGCGTCCGGTCACAGTCCTACTACCGGCCTACCCGTCTGATGGATTTACATTATTTTACAATATTTACATCAAGTAGACGATATTTTACATCCCCTTTTATGTAAATTGTGGTACAGAATATTTTGTATGTGTTTATTTTAAATGAATTTACCAAACGACTTCACCGTAAAATATTGATGTAAATGATAGGATAAATTAGACTTATATTTGTTATATAAATATAAAAGTAGCCAACATTATATTAATCAAAGTTCATTATTGGACATTCATACTCCTGTTACTAGGAAAAATGACTTATTTAATTTTTTTCTTCCGAAATTGAGTTTTCTTCACAATTATAAAAAAAGGCGAGTATTTCCATCTAAGTATCGTTGTTACTCATTTTACGTAGAAATATACTTTACCTTATGACGATAGGAAAGTTGAAGAAATTCCGTTTTTTGTACATTTCTGAAATAGACGTCCACTGCGTAAATACAAAGAAAATTCCCGGTGCCTTTTGCAGATGCATCATTTCGATTGCAGTAAAACAATAAGAAAAAGTGGTATAAAGTCGTTGAGTTGGGCGACACCATTTAACTGATTGCTGTGACCTCTTTGCCGGGCTTTGTTTGCTAAGCTCGCCATAGCAGCGTAAGATTTAAGGTTTTCTTTACATATAATACGAGTTAGAAGATTTTATTTGAAATTTCATCAAAATTCATCAACATCTTACAATTTTAGATAAGCTATCGCAAGAGCAGAAACGGTTTGGTTTAATAGCAAAAATACAATTTTTACTCGTCAGGGAAGCTATACAGTAATTTATGAAACGAATATTCCTTTATTAAAATTATCAAATATAAATAGGAAATATTTGTTTCTATGTTTGTTTACGATTTAACTCAAAAACTACTGGACCAATTTTAAAAAGTCTTACAACAATAGAAAGCTAAATTATCAGCGAGTAACATATTTTTTTACACTGTATATCTACATAGCACCCATTTGAAGCCGGGGCGTGTTACTAGTAAAATATATTATGAGATATCTCATATCTCATCGAAATGAGATATCCTATATCTTATATATATAATTATAAGAAATAGGATATAGGATATCTCATATCGATGAGATATAAGATATAAAATATAAGATATGAGATATGAGGTGAGATATGAGATATTAACGTACTAAATACTCAAAATCAAAACTACCTATATACCTAGTTACTCAGTGATACTTTTGACACGGAATATTTTGAGTCTGGCTGTCTTTCAGACACATTGCTTACGTCTGCGAAATTATGTTTTATAACGCGACGAGTTCATCTCTTGAAAGCTGCTTTTAGTGCTCTGTCTACATCATTATCAACTAGTTGTCTAGATTTATCAATTTCAACATTATTTAATTGTCAGCAGCCCTGTGAAATAACACGCCTTGGTGCAAATAAGGTGATTTTAGTTTTCTTTTTTGCTTGTCGGAAATTTCTGAAATATAAATAATCAAAAGAAACGGGTCTACGAACATTATTATACAGTTCTTCAAATTTTCCTTAGTCTTGCCAATTCAAGTACATATACACAATGTAGAGAGTGGATTTACATCGATTCTTGTGTCTCTACTTTTATTTAACAGATCTTATTTTCAGTTAACCAGCCGGCCTAGCATGACCGCCGCGAGATATGTCGCGGACGAGAGAAGACAAACTAAGATGTAAGATATCTATTTTTGTCGAGTTTTAAGTGTAATTGTCATGTTAGACCCGGAAGAAATAAAGAGATAATCGATTAAAACACGAGAAAACGGTCGACAAAATTTTGTCGTGGTTGTCATGCTAGGCCGGCAGTAATTAAGATAAACCGATTGTCGGATATTAACTACAAATGTATTGAATTTTATATTAACTACTAATATACATGTACAATGTACATATTTGGAAATAATGAGACTATTAAACAGAAGACGTTATCAAGTAGGTTTGATAGAATAAAGGAAACTGTAGCGTTGCAAGAAAATTTTGAATCGATCGGTGCTTGGTTAAAGTGGCCATTAGTGAGCCCGGTGGAGCGCCCTCGCGGTCGCGTGGCGGAGCACCCTCCTGTCTAGTGCTTTGTCTTCAACACTAGACGTCACAATACGTTGATATGACATGTATTTTGACTTTCCCTAGAGCCCCTTTGGAAAATAGAAAAAATAGTGGGTTAGGTACTGTCAGTATACTAATAAGAAACTAATGATAGTTTTTTTCCTATTAGAAACGGAAGTTGATAGAAAAAATCTTTTTTTTTATTTTTTTTATTTCGAAATATGAATCTGATTTCATTCATTCAAATAAATTCTTATGAGTCTTGGAAAATATAACGGTGAAATATAATAATTTTAAATTCTAGAATATGCATGATAATAAGAGAATTTTCAGGCAAAAAATTATTTATCGCATTACCCGCGATGCTTTAATGCTTATAACTAATGCATATAAATTACATGAGAGCACTTAACCGTGGAGCATATGCGAAGTAACGTATACTCGTAATATGCAACTCGGGCGCATATGTGAGGGTTATTAAGGAAAAGTGCAAATTGTAATAAAGCTGGCTTTAGTTCACACGAGTTAGTTCGTAAGTAGCGTTACAGACTGTTTCAAAATATTTTTATGAGTATTAGTGCTTCAGTATTTTTGAGCGACAAATTGTTAAAATTAAATGTTTTACCAAGTTCAAGTATCGTGTGCTCTTATTATTTATTTCCCCCTAATTAATAGAAAAATATGATTTCTTATAATATGACTGTAAATATATGATTTAGTTTTACCTTGACCAAGGTAGTTTCACGGTGTTCTTAATTCCGTTAAAAATCGTATTTACGAGTATTGTTTTATGTGATATTTGAAAGGTCTCTTGATGAGAAGGCGATACCGACTAAGGTATTTTTGTTAATTCAACCTTGGAAAATCTATAGATTGAATTCAAAACGGGCGAAATGTGAACATTGTTTTTTTACCACAGGAACAGTACCGGGGCGGATTGTATAGGTGTGGAGGCCCTGGGGCAACAAAGGAGTGGAACAACTGGCCCTAAAATTTTCTAAAAAAAAAGAAGATAATCATGTTTGTACAAAATACAGTAGGTAAAGCTGAAACAGGAAGGTCATAGGAAAAGTTGTTTAGTTTTTACTCGTCGGAATTTGAAAGATTTTTTCCCAAGTCTCTGTTGTGGTGGTGCCCCTCTTTTATGGAGGCCCCGAATGCCCTCCCCTAAATCGATATGTATGTCCCTTCAGATAGTTTCCTTTTATAATGCGCAAAATGGCAAGACGCTTTGATAAATATCTTTATATATACCTACATGTGTTTTTATTAATGTTTCTTTACTAATGGAAAATAAATTATTATTTTGATAAAATTCCATTTTCAGTTTTGAATTCATATTTGTAAATGAAGTCGAAGGAAAATGGGCTGTTTGGCAGTTTTATAGACGTGCGCTGAATAAATGTTGGAGTTCATGTTAAAGAATAAAGTAAATGAATAAAACTATATCCTATATAATATATTGATTTGGATGCGAGTTAAAATAGCTTCAATGTAAAATATACGTATTATTTTATTATACTAGCGCACAGGTGCAATGTAGAATACACAAAAACCTCCACCTCTTTATAATATTAGTATACATATCTATATATATATATAAAATAAAGTTGTGTTAGTTACACCGTTTATAACTCAAGAACGGCTATACCGATTTTAACGATATCTTATTTGTTGGATTCCTCTATGTCCGGAATAAGATATAAGCTATTAAAATATCAAATCAGGAAAAAAATATATGCATAAAATTAATTATAAAATTAATTAGATTCGGAACTCCGCCATCTTGACAGCTCACGTCATGCATTCTTAGCATTTTTGGAATAACAGATGTCCACTGCAAATCAGTGACATATTAGACAATTATAGTGGGTGGCATATTCAAATTTAAGAATAATTATATAATTTCGAAGCCAAAATTGTGGCAGAACAACGTCTGCGGGGTCCACTAGTATAGGATATTTTAGTAGGTGTTCGATTCTGTATATTTCTTTTTTTTTCTTATATCTAGTTATTTTAAAACCTTTAAGAATACTTTTATTTTAAAATACAGGGGATAAAGTACCAATACATAATAATGCATGCTCACAAAAGTTACTAGTAAAATTAAAATAAACAAAACGTTCTATTCGTATTTATTATAGAATGGCATTCCCGATTCATTGTTCATTTTGTCTTGTTAATCAGTATTGATTGTTGATTGTATTGTCTTAATATGAAGCTGCCATTGTTTGACATGTATGCCCTATTCTAAATTTCAAGCGTTGAATGTGAAATTCGAGCCTCCTGAAGTATACCGTTAGCTAAAACTTCAAATAGAATACAATACAATATTCGATAGCATCATCGATGAGAACAGACTATTCAGATCGACCGGAAACATGGACTGAAAATTTCAACACTTGTTTTTTTTTTGATTTCGATCTTAAATTCACATAAAGTGAAGTCTTGTAGATAGTCACGTCATTATTATTTATATTGTCATGGTATTTTGGAGTTATATTTTGTTTTTCAAGCACACTGTTTTTCTTTTTGCCCTGTTTTTTAGGCTCCTTTTTAGGGTACCTATAGTAAACCACTCGATGAATTTCGTCGGCGAATTGTATTTTTCGACGAATTGTGTTTTCGGTGAATTGTTCTCGACAAATTGTTCTCGGCAAACTTTCCGCAAATCGATGCTGAGGCTATGGCCTTTTTACTGTTTAACATTTTTAGGTTGTTTACTTTTGTTCTTGAACATTTTTGACAGTAAATATATAAGTTCTCTCTCTATTGCGTTAAAATGACTGCTGGTGTGAGCGTTCTGGTATTATATTGTCTAAAGGACATCTCGAACACGTACCTATGCTCTCAATCTCCATAATTAGTTGGCCGAGTGCGTCATGAGGGAACAAAAGGGTTCCTGTATACTCAATTTTAGGATACGACCTTTTGTTCTACTTTAACGACTCAATGGAGACACGTATACATTATGAAAACCTTACTGCTTAAAATTCCTATTTATAAATTGTTTTAATGTTAGTACTTTTTATTCTTAATAATAACGGTTATACTTACCTACTGCAAAATGGTAATAGTTATGACTTTAATAAAATTGAATATCAATAAAGCCATTCGAAAAATTGTTTTCTGTTTTCGCATGTTTTAAAGGATTTAAATGACTTAAGATAATGAAACAAGATTCGATTTCGTTCGATTTGTTTATGATACAAATTGTTTGCGTGATTAAAAATACCATAGGCCTTTGTCTAAATAAAGAATTATAAGTAGCTTCTTCTTAGCAGATGTCAACATTCTGTGCTTGCTTTGGCTTGTTTTTAAATTAGTCCATGTATAAGCTGGTTGCTATCGTGCTGTCTATATAACGTATTTTTATATTCATGATATTTCTTTAAACCTATAGGTATGCTACTGAGAATGTCGAATTACAAATCCACGTTCGTCGTTTCAACAAAATTGTTTTCAAATATTTGTTATATCCAGAGGACATAGCACAACCCCCCTTTTACCTTTCCTCACAAGCGCGGGGGATGAGATTGATTAATCCCATTTTAAAAAAGTATTTAAATTACTTTATATTATTTTTTTCGTTTACACTTTACTATATCAAATACATGTCATGTCGTATTCACAAAAAGATTACAAATTTTCAACATTTCAGCTCTTCATGATACAATGACGTGGTATCATTTAAAAATTCATAAGTGAAATTCAGGCCCCTATTTAAGTCCGGTGAGAGGTTTTGTGCGAGAAAGCCTCTTAAGTGTGGGTATTGAGAACGTGAAAATTTTAAAGAGCATGCCTGAGAAATAAAAAAGCGAAATTAATATAGACGTGAATTTTGTTTCTTACTGACGATATTCGAGTTTTGACCTATTAAATGGAATTGGAAATAAAAACTATACCTACCTCTATACTGCTATGTGTCTGCACAAATCATCCAAAAGAAATACTCGTGTTTCTTTATGCCTTGCGTTGGATTACATTGTATAAAGAAAATTTGTATTTTTTATTATTGGTCACTACAGTATGTATTATTCCGCCATTAATGAATTATAATCGTACACTTTGAAAAAAGATTAAAACATTAGTAAGTAACTATTGAGTACATAAGTATTACCTGCACATTTAGAGCAAGTCATCATTGGCATACTTGTATCTTCAAAGCAGTATATTAAGGTTCTGAAGTAATAGTACTATAATTAAACTACGTCTTTACTCTCAAACGATTTGAATCCCTCATGGCTTACAGTGTCGTCGGTGCTGAAGTGCAAAATTAGCCCATTGAGAAACGTTCCTTTTGGAGTGAGTATGTGCGAAATTACGGTTCCCAGTTTGTTGTAGCGTCTCAACAAAGCCGAGAGCCGTAGAGAACGCCGCAGGCTTTAAACACTTAGCATCCCTTCACAACATGCGGAGCATTTTAAAAGAATTCTATATATTTGCATAAGAGCAATTTAGATAAAGTGTTGAGTTTTTATAAGTTTATGCTTGTCTATTAAAATGGCATTCGCCGCAAACTTACATTGCAAAGTACTGCGTGGCAAGAAAATGAGGATAAAATGAGGCTTTAGCGAAATACCACAAATACAAGGTGGATATCGAATATTCTTTTTATACAATAATGCGGAATACAGAAGAAAGATTTGTTTCATGATACTTATCTATAAACGAGGCTAACTTTATGGTAGAATATATACAGTACGTATACCTCAGTATTTTGTAGTATACAGGTATAGAGTATAGACCATATTTGAAATTCGATTTAGTTTATTAACATATACTTAATATTTTAATATTTAGGTATAATATAAAAAAAATATTTAAGTTTCTTTATTCTCCGGTTCTCAACATATAATCCAATTTAAAACTTATTGAAATCTGATGACGCTGAGATAAATAGCATGGCATGAGATCTTTTCAACAAAATAAAATAGCCCTATAATATGGGGCTTGTTGGCTTTGTTTAGACCAGTTGTATCTTTACTAATATTATAAAGATGAAAGATTTGTTTGTTTGTTACAAATAAACTCATAAACTACTCGACCGATTTAAAAAAAATAGAATAGAAAGCTACATTATCAGCGAGTAACATAGGCTATTTTTTTGTAAATAATACATCTACATTGCACCCGTACAAAGCCGGGGCGGATCACTCGTAGTAAATAAATAAATAAAACTAAAATAAAAAATGAAAATAGTAAGTATAGTAGTAAAATCATTATAAAAATATTAATTTACGTTAAAATTTAAGTGACAATAAATAGTTTTCTGTTACTAGTTAATCAATGCGATCATAAATTTAATTTTCCGCTATATTGCATCGATAAGCCCTGAAATGGAGTTGTGCAGTATTCTGATGACCTTAATCAAGACTTAAATCACAGTTGCCCGGAGCCGTGCATCGGAATTATTTGGTCGATTGGGCGGATTAAGCCGCGGACGTGTTCAAACGACGTAAGCTCGCCTGACCAACTGTACGGCTACTTGTTATTTACTCTCCTTAGCTTAAAGGTGTTTTGAAGACTTTGTAGGTTGGAAGGCATAGATAGTAGCTGATGAGTGTAGGTACTTCTTCTGAAACTCTAAAAATGACAATTTCTTGAATTTAAAAAAATATTCCAATGTTATTTATCAAACCTAAATACATAGATATAGCATTAGAGTATATATCTTAAAAATAACCTAGATAATACTTAAAATAAATAAGTTCTGACAACAGCACCAAATGCTGAAGTTCTGATTGGTCCGGTGTTATTTTTTTCGTTATAATGGTTAATGAATAGTAATATTATAAATACACAACTAACTCTATTTTATTGTTTGTTGAATTTTCGCGACCAAACAGCTAATTTCACTTGGCAGAGACTGGAGACCTGGCGCAATACAAGCATAGCCATTCGACGAGGAAATACTGCTAGTAATTTAGGTACAATGCCTCAAGGGACAAACTAGATTGAAATTAGCTTTATTCATTATATTATAATATATGCTTTATCTTTGTTTGAAATAAATTTACTATGGTTTATTTGCTGAGAAGATCTGTAGCTGTAATCGCTTTATTGGAAGCATATAATTGCAAAGCACCTAATCAAACGATTTGTTAGAATAGCATATGTTCCTTTTTGTCAAAAGTTTATTGAACTCCAGTATTTTAATACACAAATATCAGCTTGGAACATCGAACAAAGTGGAGCGTTGTGAGCGGAAATTCTTAGGTGACATTGGATAACATGCCTTCGGAATTCCAATCTAAGATGTTTGCCTTAAGAAGCTTTGAGAAATGTTGTCGACAATCATGAACCATATTAGAAATATTTGAGTGACAGAATAGAGTGTTGCAAAATGAGTGATAATTTAAAGAATATCTACCAATAAACTACTTGTTAGTCACGTTTTGTTAGGGACAATTATAAACTCCATAACATTCGAGATCAATTGGCGCTCTAGTAGGCGCGATGGATGGTTTCGGTCTGCAGTTTTAAGTTTGGTGGCGAGTTGAATTTGCGATAGGTCTGACATCTTTATAATTTTCTACAAAAATATTTGTTTGAGAATAAGTGACTACAATATGCAATAAACTGAATTAATATATGGTAAAACTAACGCACAATCCGATTCTTAACGTAATTAAAAGTAAAATAAATAACTTGACAGGCCAATTTCGTTCATTGTTATTTTACAAGAAGGCTACTTGTTAGTCGATATCTGTCATAAAAACGACTAGAATGCTAGTATGTTAATGTTAATTAGCAGGCTTTGGGTGGTATTGTTCGGTATTATTATTGCATACATACAGTAATATTATTACGTACACTATGGTATTATGTGCATCATATTTGGAGCTTACATTTAACATTAATAATTATTAATGATTAATTAATTGCTTTCAGCTAATCGCGCAGATGACATTCGTTTATATATTACCTTTATCGTTATAATAACAGATGCGGTTGCATCAAAAGTATGTAGTTTCATTAGTATCTTTCTTTGTAGAACCTTTGTAATTTTTCTCCTTTTCAAAAAAACTCCTTACTGGAATGCCTGATATAAATAAAACAAGATTAAAACCTCATGATAATCTGTGCATTAATTATATGTGTTTGAGAGGTGTGACGTATATGGCGAGTGAAAGGAGAGAATGGAAAAAGAGAACATACTGCACCGACCCCAAATAAAAAAAAAGAGAACAGGGTAGGAAGAAATAGATAATCTGTGTCAGTCGGCTTCTCCTTTATATACAAATTAAGATAGAAAAAGTGTTGTCATCGCAGTAATAGGGTGATAATGCTCACACAACTTAATTTGCAATAATGAATATTAAGCGTGTGTTAGCGTGGTTGGCAGTTATTTCAAGCAGCTTCTTTGAAATTCATATCATAGTCACCATGTGAGATGCAAAGCAGTAATTACTGTGAATGGAATTTTGTAATGTTCTGGAAATTTGCTGTAGTGTTTCTCATTATAAAGACTGTCCACAAAGTGTAGATATTCATGCAAAACAAATTGCATTACATTGCACTTCACTACATAGTATAAAACAAAGTCGCTTTCTCTGTCCCTTTGTATGCTTAAATCTTTGAAACTACACAACGGATTTTGATGCGGTTTTTTTAATAGATAGAGTGATTCAAGAGGAAGGTTTATATGTATAATAATAACAGTTTTTCTGTAGTGTATTTAGTACCAGCATTGCACCCGTGCGAAGCCGGTGCGGGTCGCTAGTAAACTATATACCAAAACGGGTCCAGCCAAGGCGGATTAATAAAATAGGTGTCTGATACATTTAGAATTAGAGCTGTTATGATTAAAACTATTGCTGTCTTTACTATGGATATTAATATTGTTTACAAATGATATTTAGTGTAGTCGTTCGGAAGTTATGCGCGTACATACATTTCGGCGACTTTGACATACTGTGCCACACAATAAATACTTACTTAAATTAAAATAAATAATTAACTCAGAACAACCATATATCTTAAACAAAAATTGTACGGATTAATAACTGTTCAGTATTTTTTGTATATATTTACTAAATAAGCTATGTTTGATCAGGTAAGATAAACTATAAAATATCAACGGTTCAAATAATAGTTTTTGATGTTATGATAGTGGAATTTAGATGAAGCCAGCATAAATCTTAGCGTAGAGGTTGGCCGGAAATTCTGCCAACTTGCCGAACACTGTAATGAACGCTTAATCTATGTAATTAGTATGCAATTTCCTTTATAAATTTCTAGAATAATAGAGATATTAGTGGGAATAATTTATAGATTTTATTCATTATAAAATGTCCATAGAATTTCACTGTATCTACTCGTCTATTTGTGTTACTTTTAGTAAATAATATAATAGTCCAGTTTCTGCTCCTAAAGAGTATGATTATATAGAGAGAGATAGCACTATGACACAAATGCTATTTTTTTAAATAAAGAACTCATAAACGAATGTGTGTATTCCGTCAGGTATTCCGATTACTAAGCGCTAATAACAAAAAGGCCGAAATCAAGACTAAAGTCCTATAAATATGCATGTAATGTTTTGTCTTAATATTTATTTTAATGCTCAGGACGGTCTTATTACTTTTGTCATATGATTCGCTATATCTACACTATAATCACCAGCTTATTAAATCTCCATAAGAAGGAAGAGCACTAATTTATCATTGTTTCGATGTAGAGGGTAAAATGATGCAACTGAGGAAAAGAGCGAGATTCTCATTCTATACTTCCCTTCATCTTTAAACATATAATTAAAATTATGATTAAAAACACAGCCGTTACCTTTGCTATTTATTGCAGTGGTATACACCAGACGATTTTGGCATTGGATTATGATATGTCCATATAAATCTTTAATTAACCTTTATCAAAACATAAATCCGAGGCTTAATCTCTGAGTCACGTTCAATAATACATTGAAATCCCGATAATACCCTCACGTCACGTTTAAACTTCAGCGAAATACCAGTATATTCATTTTATCCTTTGTATGTCATACACAGAGCTGTTATTTCTACTATCACTAAATTATCTTGACAGCTACGATTTTTAACGGTCTGCTAACATTTTGGTTATATTATGTCGTTATGAATTTATGTTTTCAACGTATCTCAATGTATCGATGATAGTTAATCCTATATGCCCTATAATAATTGGCCCAGCGATTGAAGCGGAAATAATTTGGATTTGCAACTGTCTAGATCTCTCCTTGCTATGAAGAAATCAGTGGCGTAGCTATCATAGGGCAAAGTGGTGCAGTGCACCAGGGCCCCGAAGCTAGAGGGCCCCCTGGGCTTTGAAAACAGATGAAACATGATTTGAGAAACAGATGCTCCAAGCTTCGTTGATAAGTAGTAATTTGCAAATAATTAATGTTGTGCGCCTGCTCAAGATATTTTTCTCTATGCACCGGGGCCCTTGTCTACTTAACTACGCCACTGGAAAAAATACATAATTCTAGTAACAAATCCAAGGATAATATATAACAAGTTATATGAGGTTTTTATATAACATTTTAATTGTTTGAACACGTATTATCAAAGTATGTGTCTCCCTACGTTTTATATTAATCGCTTACTTGCATATTTTAAATTTATCGGAATTTCTCTTTTGAGATTTTCATCGACTGCTAAGCATTTATATAAGCAATTATTCAATTAAAACAATTAAAACGGGTACTAACTATATCGACGTCGCGCGTCGTTTAGTTTTACAGTTCCGGCGAGAAGTCTACATCCGACCTCAAATGAAATTGAACCCTATCTTGAATTTGTTAATTTTGTGTCCAAACAAACGAACTTTCTTGTTCATGTTTTAATATCTAAATACATACATACTCGCACGCCATATTTATTTACATATTTCACGCCACTTTCTTATCCTTGATCTTTTTTTTTAATGTTAGATATCGACAGACGAGCATGCCGATTAATGCCCGAAGTTAACAGAAGTCCCGGTGGGATTCGACCCCCGACCCATCGATGCGCACGGCAGGTGTTCTACCGAACGCGCCAACGAGCCCGTCAAAAATCTTTGCCTACCACAGGCAGGGATCACGAATTTGCATCCGCTCCGATCCTTTAATACTACTTTCGCTTCTTCCAGTTTCATCAACACTTTCGTACACGCTTGTCGGTTTCGAGTAGGTACTTTTAAAAATACATATAAATGCTAGTTAGACAAAGGCTAGTTATATATACCACATAATATATTCCTTGCATAATTTTTCAATTAATTAATTGATTCAATCGTTATTAATGCTTTGTATATTGTATTTTATACCAGAGATTTGGATAAAAAAGGCTTATTATTACTTAGCTTAAATAACACTAACACTTTTCACATTATCTCTTTCATAGAGGCACATATTTTTATTGTATTCCTTGCACAGCACTCGACGGGTTTTGTAATAATTCAAAGTGACGCGCATTTAGATAATTACGGGATTGCGTCGGAACTCGGAACTTCGTTGGTTGACGCTTTTGTACGACGAGAGCTGGCTGGAGTGTTCACTTTGAAGTATATAATGATGGCTCGAATTAAACATTGTTCGATGGCGCTTGGAGCTGTTCTTATATTCTGCTTGGATCACTGTGATTATTACTGTATATAAGTGCCATCACTGAAATAGCTATGAAGGAAGTTAATGGATCTTGGTCCAGTCTTTCTTTATCATTTTCATGATGTTTGTCTTTTATTCTCTTGGAAAGTTCGAGTTAAATTCTACGGTACTTTTGGTAGATGAACTAATAAACATGATTTTTGACAGGTTCGTTGGCGCATTCGGTAGAAGATCTGCCGTACGCATCGATGGGTCGTGGGTTCGAATCCCACCGGGACACCATGTTTATAATTTTCTGTAAGCATGTTTTCCCCACGTCGGGTAACTTCGAGCATTGATCGGGTGAGAGGAATATCGAAATTCCGACCGGGTAACGATCCACCTTTCATAGATGAAAAAACCGTGAAGTGCATATTGCGCGTTTCGGTTTCAGTCTATGGATTTCCGAATGCTCGAAGTAAAAAGTAGGTCGACAGCGCATCATTGACTGATGTTATGTGGCTGAGGTATCACCTACCATCAAGTGAAACTCATGCTCGTCTGTCGATATCTGACATACAAAAAAATGATGCCAATATGGTTCATGACTATGTGCACCGAGTGCATCGTTATCTTCTTTGGTGCTTTTCTCAATCAATAAGTGATGCTAAATAAAGCAAGTGAGGTATTGAATAATATATCACAAAGCTATACATTATGCATATATCAAGATTTGCATGTACACGGGACAATACATATCGTGTTTCGAACCATTGAGCATAAAGCGATCAATGGCTTTTGATTTCCTAGCGATTGAACATCAGGATACACCCATAAAATAGCGCCGAAAAATACGATTGATGTCTGACTTATTTTAATGAAAGGAATTTAAAACAGCGCATCGTTTAAACATTGCGACGGTTCACGTACTTTTCAATTATTCGTTTTTTTTTACAGGCAAATATTTTGTTTCGGTTGGGCAGGGCAGAGATTAGACTTATGTGTCCTGCCCGAATAGAACATTTATTTTTATCTTGGTTCCTTGGGATCAAAACCGGGATAACTGATTTCCATCCGTGAAAGCGGCATACAACAATTTAATTTAAAAATACCAGCATTTTTAAATAGAAATAGTAGAATGTTCTGTGAGAGGGCACACACTCATAGCATGTATGTATGTATGTATATATAGGTCACCAGTGTTTAATGGAAAATGGATTAACGGCACACCTATAAAGCCAGTGATCTATTCATCCGCATTGGAATCCATTGCTTGTATGAAGCTCAAAAACCCATTTGATATTAGAGTATAGTAAGTAATGAAAATGTGTCATATTTATAACGATTGTCCTTATTTTTGTATTGAGCTTTAATTACATATTTTTTCATATAAGTCAACGATATAACCAAGTCACAGGAAGTAGTCTTGATAAGCTCGTACGCGTACTGGCTCGTTGGCCTATACGTCTTTCGTTAAGATGGGTCGTGGGATCGAATTCCGTGGATATATGAATGTTGTTTATAATGTAGTTATTATGAGTGGGAAGGAATGCCAAAATTACGATTGGGTAGTGATTACCGTTCTACGATGAGAAAAATTGAATTTTGCGAAATTAGAAACAGACATTCGAACTTTCGATGTTAAAAAAATACGACACGATAATGTAAGTGCGTGCTTCTTTTTCACCATGCCTACTGCTGTTAGAGGACAAACCTTCGTTTCTTATTCGTTTATTTTTTATTATACATCAAGACGGAGCATGGTGTAATGGTTGTAGCTCCTTACAAAGATATTGTAAAACAAAAAAAAACTTGGTGATTAAAAGGAGTGGCGGAGAGTTTATTGCCAATTAAAAATAAAATTGGAAGCATTCTTGTTTATTCATGTTCATAAGTATCCATTGTGTTATTTAAATGAATAAATGATAATTTGATTTCTTACTATAAATAAATTTCTATTTATGTTATAACGAGTGAAAAGAATAGAATTTCATATTCTTATTATGAACTACGATCATCTTATACGTTTTTCTGTAATAAGATTTCATAGCGAGCTCGGAATAGGCAATTAAATATATTTTTTTCGTTTATAGTATTTCGTTCTCAAAGGGAGATTTTAACAAGCTCTTTCGAACGAAAATCTTATTTATTTGTACATTTTTTATTGAACTGAAGATTTCAATTTAAGTTTATTTGCCTTCGAAATACAGATAACATATTTTTATACAGGATTTTTATTTTAACCCACGTCTGGTTACTTCGGGCATTGAACGGGTGGGAGAAATATCGAAATATCGAAATTCCGACCGGCTAAAAAACCTCCGTTCATAGATGGAAAAACCGTGAAGTGCATATTGCATATTTTGCTCGGCCGAATGGCCGAAGTAAAAAGTAGGTCGGCAGCGCATCATTGACTGATGTTCTGTGGCTGGGGTATCACCTACCATCAAGTGAACCTCATGCTCGTCTGCCGATATCTAACATACATTTTTTTTGTATTGTTATACAATAAGACGTCATACAACTTTTCGATATTTATTTCTTTTAAATTATATTTTATTCTTAAAATTTAATAATGGCGTGAATCATTAAAAATGTGCATACTAGCATATTATTAGTCATTTGCGTAATTTTGAAAAAAACTGATAAGTATGTAATAAAGTATGATATAGTTTAGATATAAACATTGACATAGTATTAAATATATAAAGGAACTATTTTATAGCTTCATTATATAAATGAAAAAATGAGGGAATTGAAAAGTAAAAGAACTAAATTTAAACAAAAATCGAACCTGTCATCCGTAATCTTAAAGTACTTCCATTATAAGAGCCCTTGGATCGTGATACGCGCTAAGTGCCCTTCAAATATTGGAAAATAATCCTCTACTGAAGAAAGCTATACTAAAAACTCTTTATTATTGAAAACTTGTTTTTGCCTATAACTTTTTTTATGTCAGATATCGACATACGAGCATGAGGTTCACTTGATGGTAGGTGATACCTCAGCCACAGAACATGAGCCAATGATGCGCTGTTGACCTACTTTTTACTTCGAATATTCGGAAATCCATAGACTGAAACGCGCAATATGCACTTCATGGTTTTTCCATCTATGAACAGTGTTTCGTTACCGGGTCAGAATTTCGATATTCCACGCACCCGAAGTTATCAGACGTGGAGAGGCGATGCTCAAATAAAATTATACACATGTCGTCCTGGTGGGATTCGACCCCACGACCCATCGCGTCGGTGCGTACGGTAGGTATTCTACCGAACGCGCCAACGAGGCCTTCAATTTCAATTTTTAATATTTTCTTTTATTAACGCGAGTATGATACATTTAAATAAAATACTGTATACCGGATTAATACGCGATTTATTATTTATATTGTTTAAATTATTGATCCCGACGTTTCTGAAAATTATCGACGGTTGCTGAAAACCGTAACGTTGGGATAAATAATTTAAACAATATAAATAATAAATCGCGTTTTAATCCGGTATACAGTGTTTTATTACAATTTTTATTCAAATTAAAAATTATTTCTATTCTTACTATATTTTCCCGCGGCCTTGCTCGCGTGAAATATTTGATTTCATTGATCTTCGAACCTTGGAATTTCCAAATATACTCTCCGTATATATTTCCTAAGTTAATTTCCGATATTAAATATATAGTGAAATAATACTTTGATGCTATCAGTGAATTACTAACATTAAAACAGGTTTCTAAAGGTAATAAATATTTCCGAAACCCTATAATTTTTATGGAATTACACATTTATATTCATTTACCGTTCAGCATTATGGTTTTTGAGATTTACTGAGAATAAATCGTCTAACAGTAAGTTGCCAAATAATTCACACTCAAAATGGCCGGGGCGTGAGCCCATAAACAATAAAAAGGCATAAAATTTCGCTTGAAAAGTGAATAAGCCACACGTTGCTGATAACGTCTTTTATTTTATGTATCTATGCGGTTTTTTACTAAACGATCTGTCGCGATTCCTGGGTTGATATAATGTATTTGTTGGCAATTTAAGTAGTAGATAATAAGTGGTTTGGCACTCTATTTGTCCAATTTGTTGATTTCATTATAATTAAGTACGATAATAGGTAGAATTCTAAGGAAATATTAAGGCTTATTTTTCAAGGGATACTAAATTTACAGAGAGACCATTCGAAAAAAAAAATAGTAAAAACTATAGCCGAATTTCTATAGGCCTTTTATTATTAGTGTAAGAAGAACGAAATAAAAATTTAAATAATAAAGTAAATCGATATACTTTTCTCCACTCCATTGTAATTCTTGTCATGCTAATGATATGTATAAGAATAAAACTACCACACAATGAACAAATATAATCTACTCACTCAGCAAAAAACTGAAAGTAACAGTAGCATTTCTAACTTATTCAATGATTTTTGAAGAGCTGTAATTTGGTAAAAAAGGGTCGAATCGTAAAAAAACTAAAGAGGTTTCAAGCTTCAAAACGTTTTTTAGTTTTTTACGATTTGACCATTTTTCACTAAGTTACAGCTCTTCAAAAATTACTCAAAAAAGTTAGAACTACCTACCATTCCTTTAAATTTTTTTGCTGGGTGTATATGTGTATTTAAATATGGTTTCCGTGTACGAAACAACTTCATTATCATAACTGAAAATTCGTGTACAACAAAGGAAATTCAGTATAATCATGTAAGTGGTGTGGCGCGGCGTACAGAACGGTCTCATTACCTTATCTCGGTTGAGGCGATGCGCTTATCTTCGCCAGCGCTAAGCGAAGCCTTCGAATACTACCACTTATATAGATACGTGCTTTGTTTTATTATTACATATACTATTCTCTGAGATATTCGCAAAATATTCGTACACTACAAACTTATGATCGTTTCGTAGTCGCCGTTTTGTGTATAATTAAAGTTAAATAATATATAAAAATCTCGTGTCACGGTGTTTGTGGTCGCACTCCTCCGAAATGCCTCGACCGATTTTTATGATTTTTTAATGTATACTTGGTAGGTATAAAAATAGGTAGTAAAATATATTTCATACCGCTAGGTGATTAGGGTGTCCCTGTCCAGATTGTTTTTTCTATTTAAAAAAAAAATATTTTTTTCATTTGACATCAAAAATACCTATAACCCCAAATGCTCGCCTTCCTACCCCCATAATCCCATTATTTAATCTCGATTTTTGTATGAACAATGTCCAAATAATACGGATACCACATCAGTATTTACATTGTATCCATGCCGGGGCAGGTAGGTATTAAATTATAAGTAATAAGTGTATCATAACTTATTACAGCAACTAAATGTCTCTTTATCTCTCTCTCTTTAATGAGTATAAATAGAATTTTGTCGTGTTTTAGGGAATCAACCTTTACCTAAAGCTTAAAATAGAATATGGTCAATATGATGAATGACACAGTAAATATGCTACAGACTTGTAGAAAAGCTTTCCACAAGTTTTATTGAAATTCTCATTAAATCCAAGGCTACGGTTATTCATGAGGCTGAAACGTAGACTAATGTTTTACTTGAAACTTAAAAGCACTTGCGATAATTTATGATATGAATTTATAATACACTGCTAACCCACTTAACGTTTTAATACATAGGTATATCTTGTGTGGAATTCAGTTCGGATGGCGTACTTTCACGCGTCCGTTGCGATAAAAGCCTCTTTGTGTGAGGCCTCTATGGCTACGGAATAACTCTTTCAGTTTCTAGATTGTACACACGAGAAAAACGCCAGGGGCAACCTTTCAGCTCGGATTTTAGTAAATTTCGAAAGTATACATTATTTATTTTTAAATCTGAATATACTATTCCAATCTCTGTGAAAGTAGCTTTTAAGTGATCTTTGATGAAAATAAGAGTGTGAGTGGAAATTTTTATATGCTTTTATATAATTTATTATAAACTTTCATATGAATACATATATTTGGTACTAAACGCATTTATTATTTGAGATTTAAATATATTTTTATAAATTGAGTATGGTCAACTAGCAGACAGGTAGCTACTGACTATATTATGGAAATATTCAGGTTTTTTTTAAAGAATGTACAAAAATCCGAAATTCCGATACATATATTTACAATCCCCATTTTAGAGTATTTAGCTAATTCATATCATAATTGATACATTTGTCGCTTCCAGTATTTAATGTAAATGAACTTTGCCTTTTTCACTAAGTAATTTTGACAAATAGTTTATAAAATATCACGATAAGATTGACTTGGGTGGTTGCCATATAAGTCGGCAGCAACGTATTAACATTATTTTCCTTCACGTCAAAACCACTCATCATTTATTTATTATTTTTAAATAGTAAGGAGATTCATGAAAAAAACAGCTCGGTTAAAAAATAACCTACCCGCAGACGAAATCACGGGCAGAAGCTAGTATTACATAAAGATAAACAGTAACAAACTTATGTACTTTTTAGAAGTAATGATGAAAATATACGCTCGCTTCTCATTAAAACGACTCATCAACTTGCAAAAAACTGATTTTTATTCAGACTTAAAAGTCATGCTGAGGTATTACTTGTTTCAAAGTACATCTGAGTTGGAACACGCCTATTTAACTCCAACGTAATGGCGCTTGTAAATTCGGTTATAAATGAGAGATTCGCGTCGTCTCGTCCCTACACGAAACAGCTTTTAGTGGTCGCAGTCCACCTGGCGCTACTATGGAGTGAAAAATCGTTTCAATAAAAGCTTTCGTGGTTTATTAAACTTTTTTAAGAAATATGATATTTTTTAATCTTTAATGATCAATGCTATATAAAAGAGAAACGCTTTACGAATACTTCTTTCTCAACCCACATTGTATATATCAATTTTTTTCATTGTATGATCAATTTTTTCTTACGATTAGAGACCGAAGTCGCATAAGTAAAATACATAATTTATTTAATATTACAAAATACTCAACTTCAATAGAAAATATGATTTGAGGCATTACAACATCTGGGATCCGGTAATTAAGCATTCAGCAAGTATCAACTCCGTAGGAATAGATGGCTTTAGTAGGTATGGCATCCTTTGGGAAATATTGTGAAAATTCAAATCAGACAGCTGTCACCTTTCAATCTGCTCGTGACCTCGCTTGCTAAAATGCATTCGAAACGTCGCGTCGGGATATAATTAATAAATCGCAATTTTAATATGGTAAAAGTTATTTTATTTATTGGATGGGTTGTAGATAGATAGAATATTCATAACTTAGATATATTAATCATTTATCGTTTTCTTATACATTTAATAAAGACGCATTGAATCAATAAAGACAATTTTGTCCATAAAATCTGTTTTACTAATTTATAATATTGTCTACAAACATAGACACAAAGCTTTAACCTTTTGAATTCGATATAAATTTTATATCAAATATTACATCCTGATCTTATCAACGTCGACAAGACAGTGTTCATTTACTTTTTCTTGTGAAATTGAAGTCTTGGTAAGTGGGTATTTCCGATACCGCCACTTGATCGCTTATCATAACTATCTTGTTCATTCTTGGAACCTTTCCCTGTTTAAACTTATATCACCCTTATATATAATATGAAATGGCTCTTTCTAATAAATTTTATAGAAGAGAAAAGCAATCAAGCGATTCTTCGTTGTGTTGTGGAAGAAACTACAATGAAAAATATAATTTTATTGTACTAAGCAATGAACATTGCAATTGTTATTTGATTGATTTCTATACCTTTTTACTCACTTCAATATATTTTTATGCTATAAATAGACATTGGAAGCTATAAAGGAAATTTTCACACGTACGACATGTAGTTAAAGAACGGTTTGTAGAGTGTCATTAGCCGGCCTAGCATGTTAACCACGACAAAATAGTTTTCTCGTGTTTTAATCGATTATCTCTTTGTCTTCCGGCTCTAACATGACATTTACACTTAAAACTCGACTTCTAATATCAACAGTCGATGTTGAGATATCTTAGTTTGTCTTCACTCGTCTGTGAGTTCGTTTCATTCCGTTCCGTTCCGTTTTTCAAAATTTGAATAAATACAATATACATATTAGGTAGGGATCGACCGCACTAATGATTAGAACACAAGAATAGTAGGTACATACTGAAAAAATATAAAAACTGTGTACCCACAGCGAGACCTATCAATGTATCATGCTTGACTTGTCGATAAATTCAATTCATCGGATGAAGAGATGGAACTCTTTGAAACGTCATTACAGTCGGGGTGAAACTCGATCATTTAACAGATGAAAGAGCAACGAGACATCCTGTTTCGCACTTTGACATGAATTGTTCGTACCATACTCACCTTGTTTTGTGTTACCATTTCTAACAAAGATTACATTTTTACTATTTCCTTGGTTATCTGCAAGAGATTATAATCTTCCATCTATCTAATCATTATAAGACCGACTTTTAAGAGAAATTAGATTTTTTCCAGAATGGGTAGGTACGTCCGAGAAAAACGAAGATTCATTAGAAAAAATGGTTGGATACGCTTCAGTGCTTTGGGATTCCATTAATTGTAAGAAAACTCCATATCATATATTGCCAATATTCAGTGAATTCAAGTAAGTACCTATTCTGCAGAAATATATGGTGAACTTGCAAGAAACTTTGCCAATCTTCTGCCTTGACTTTGCGTACATACATGAAAACAACCTATATAATTATTACCTTATTATTATTATTAATAAATAAATCGGTTCTTATCCGTTAAATAGATAGTTGAGATATAAGGAATCTAATCAAAAAAGAACATTTCTCAAATGACGGCCTCCGTAGCTCAGTGCTTAGCCATTGCGTTTAGTACTGGCGGTCCCAGGTTCAAATCTCGTCAAAAAATGTTTCGGTCTGGCATCACCTAATTTACCGTTAAGAAAACTGATCAGTGAAACAGACACAGAAACTCGGTAATTCACTTTTACTCATTACATATTTCATTGAAATATATGATACTTACGTTAACAAAAGATAATAAATAATTTTCTCATCGTATCTTAATGTTTTCTCTTGAGTAATATCACGACTACTTGATAACGTCCTACGTTTCTGCTTATTCTTCAACGACACTCAACGTTATTGTTCCTTCCACAGCAAATAGAAAGGATTTATGTCGCAAAAAATACCATTCTAGATCCCCGCTATGTACTTCTTGTATAAATTACTAAGACTCGACGATAAATTATTCTAAAATACGGCGCGAGATAACTTTTACAAAGTTGAATGCTTTTTCTTTCGTTTTATGTAATTAGGCACTCTGCTGTTTTGGGAATTTTAACTTTGTTGTTTATTTTTGCCGAATTTGCCTGAATTTTTTAACATTTCACGTTGATCAAATAGGTTATATTTTATAGTCGTAAAAAATTTATGATTTATGTATTTTCTTAAATTAAATATTTAAGAATTTTAGTAATAGTATTCTGTGTTCCGTGATCAAGATCAAAAAGATCATAAAGCAGAAGGATTTGTTTGTTTATTTGTAACGATTTAACTCAAAAACTACTCGACCAATTTTAAAAGTTCTTTACCAATAGAAAGCTACATTATCAGCGAGTGACACAGGCTATATTTTTTGTTATTTTTTTATAGTACATCTAGATTGCACCCATTCGAAGCCGGGGGGGATCGCTAGTGTATAAATAAACGTTGAACAAAAATTAAAAAAAAAAATCTAATGGAAAACGGCATTAAGCGGAATAATCCATCTCTCCATCTCAAGTAATTGAACTCATAATCAAAGTACATCGAGCACCGTCGCAAACAAATTCACCCCAGCAAAAGGACTGCTCAGGAAATGAAGGTTGTCTACAGGGCGGCGTCATTTCCGCCTCGACCGGTCCGGATGCGAGCACTCGCTTAACACACGACCATTATCATTGTGCTGCCATCTGCATCGTGTCTATTGTAGAGTTTCTTTTGTCTTATCGCCTTTGTGACGAAGATTTCCAGGTGACGAATATGTGACGTTATTGTTGGTATGCGTTTGACGCCTGATCTTCTTTTTAATCTCTGACTTCTGAAAACGAGATATGTTTGGAGGCTGTCTTGCCGTTTGGAAGGTTAAAAACAACTACGTTATGTGTACTGTTTTTTTTGTATAATGAATTTTTAATATTAAATACACACACTTAACACAACCATGCTAGGTATATCATTAGTTTTATTATTTTAACTACTAGCAATCCGCCCCAGCTACACACGGGTGAAATGTAAATGCACTAAAAAAATAAATATAGGCTATTTTAGTCTATGTTACTCACTGATAATGTAGCTTTCTATTGCTGATATAATTATTAAAATCGGTCTTGTAGTTTTTGAGTTAAATCGTAACAAACAAATAAAAAAATAAAAATCTTTCCACTTTATGATATTATTAGTATTAGCATAGCTATAGATTATTATTAATGAGGGGCACGTTGATGAAATCCTCTATAATATGTACAATTTCTTCCTATATTCAAAGATATATAAGTTAATAATGAGTGGGAAAAGTGTAAAATGTTGATGGCTAGCAATAACAATAAATTTTGAATTATGAGGTATAATTAATTATGAGGATTAATTAATGTCATAATCACAACCTTATATATCAGTATTGTATATAAGAAAGACATACTTTAACTTTGAAAGGTTTTCTAGTGTGCAGGTGTTCTTATTATCGCAACTAGCAAGTTGATGACTATGATAAGTTCCGTCACAGTTGCTTTATCACCAAGTTACATACATTTTCCTTAAAGTTGAATCGTGTTTATGCTCTACCATCTCTCTTGGGGCCTAGACACAGAGTACTACGTAGGTAAAGCTTTATAATAAAGCTCGAAGTATTTATATTCATTCATTTTAACTATTTAAATAGAGTCATATCAGAGATCAGGTAGTCGAATAATCGCCTTTAGTCGTCTATCACATATTAGAGTGCTTATCAACTGATCTACCGAAATATTAGTCAAATCAGTATTTTTTGGTAACTTTAGATTATGTCTTTCTTCTGTTTTGTGATATCTTGCATAAATTAAAAAGAAATATAAATTTGACAAGAATGATAGCTCAATGTCAATTGTCAATGACATTTTATAACTTTCCCGCCTTGATATATTTTTTGCTGTGAATAAAATGAAACTCTAAGATCTTTAAAATATCATTAGTACTCTGTGTGTTGTATTACTCTATGTTTTAGAATCAAGTTGGGAACATTTGCGCGATACTAAGTGACAATAGCTGCCATGAACTAACCAGTACAACTTAACTCGTACTCGATACATTTACAATTTCTACATAATATAATTTGAACAAAATTTAATTTTTATCTGTATTACTATTTATATAGAAATTAAAACTCTATCAATTCTTTTGTATCATAATATATAATATTTAAATATTACATTGGGATATTTTTTATCCACAACGTTGCACGCATTTATCTTGAAACCTCAAAAAGACTATACAATTTTGGAAACTTCAAAAATGATTCCTATCAACTTTTAGACCATTGCCATAGTATTATGTCAATGCCTAGTACTAATCTATAATCTTAATAATTAATTATAGCATATGTATGTATATACATTATACATATATCCGCAATAATGAGGTATGGATCCTAGGAAACAAACAAGAATAATGAACAAAATCAATGCTCAATTTACGTTACATAATCTTATCATCTTAAAATCTGCAAAAACTAAAACTTGTACAGAAAAAAACTGAAATAAAGCAATACAAAACAGTTTAAATTTAAAACTTTGCATTTATTGTAATAACAAATTGCCATGAAATCGCTTTAGTTGAAGTAACATGCACATGCTCGACAGTTATGAAACTTATTCACATGCAAATGCTTACTAGAGTTGGTAAACTGCTCTCATATTGAAAGAAGTTAAAGTTTCGCTTCTAACGATACATTGTTAAGCTCTCACAATTTTACAATTTTATGGGTTAAAAAACTTTTCTAACAGGAACAATTAAAATTGTACTCTGAATTTGCGTGCAAAATAGAACAATATGTAATAAAATAGTAAACTAATGTGTGCATATGTTTTTACATATTTTGATCTATACTATATTTACTATATAATATTATAAAGAGGAAAGATTTGTATTTTTGTATGTTATGAATAAACTTAAAAACTACTCGACTGATTTTGAAAATTCTTTCACCAATAGAAAGCTACATTATCAGTGAGTAACATAGGTTAATTTTTGTGTATGATACATCTACATTGCACCCGTGTGAAGCCGGGGCGCGTTGCTAGTATTTAATAATTTGGTAGTCAATCTAGAACTATAGACTTTTTTATTGACACACAAAATATACAACACAAAAATATATAGAAAACGGAAATACAGTATCAATCTACTAAATACTATACTAAACTATGCTCTAAAATTCGTCTCACATATATTTTCTGTAGTAATCTTTTTAGGAGGAAACATATTATTATAGTGGTTAAAAATGATTCAAGTTAAAACGTATCTTAACATTATGCAAAGAACTCCACAAAATAATGACTTCAGTTTCTGTTACGTCAAAAGTTATGAAATAAACATGAGGTATTGTTTCAAAGTATTCATTCATGTTGCTTTGGAGCCCGCAGCTGCTCTCAAGTCAGAAATAACGATATTGAAGTTTGGCGCGAAACTTGTGCATAAAACCTGCACTTAGTAACAAAGACGTCGCCGATAAATAAACTTCAACCAACTTAGGTACGACGGACCGGAAAGAACACTCAAGTGATACCTAGCTGTTTTTGTCAAGTATTTTAAATTCGACTAACATATTTGATTTGTTTTTTTTAAATAATAAAAATAAGTTTTAGAAGTAAGACACAAAAACAAGCACTGATTTTTTCATTTATGTTATTAAAAAAATATTTCTTTAAAAGTATTCTCTACAAAAATCAGCCTGAATAAAAAGTAAGTTCACGTGCCAAGTCTAGTATTAGTACAATTTGCATTAGTTTCCAGCTTTGTTCCACAATGAAGCGATATTGTGACTAAATATTTGGCACCTTCTCGGTGTTATTAGAATAGGACGGGATCCTTGGTCCATAACACGTGCAGTTGAGCGCATCTTATATTCAAGTTAAATTAAATCTTATTTTCGTCTAACACGTCTGTTGCTTGAAATACTACAATGCATACATAACGTAAATAAATATGTCCAAGACTCAAATTGTCTAAGTCATATTCCATCAATATACAATTTTTGCCTTCTACGTAGTAAGTTTGCTATTATAATTATTATGGTATTAAAATCACACTTATTTTAAAGTAAATGTAGTAATGTTTTCTTGATATTTAAGGATAACCACTTTTTTATTATAGGTACGTGTCTTAATATACCTAAGGTGTGAATATTATACACAAAATACGTGATTAACTAGTTTCATCATTACGATATTTTAGGTAATTTTCTTCGTTTTTAGTTGACCTTGTAAGTTCTAACGTGAACGATCAAGTCTTAAATTACCATCAATTTCCCAGGTCGATAGTCCAATAATTTGTAATGTTATTATGTCTTTGAATTCATTAAAATACTGAGAAATGATGCTTTGATGGAGATTCAACGAAGACATTAATTTAGTAATGTTCAATAATTTTTCAACGAGACTGACATCAAGGTAAATTAAGACTCCCAATTTCCAATAAATTGAATGGGATCATAGAGATTTTATCTTGCCGAAATGAAGACCCTTGTGTGATTGATTAGGTATGAAATATAGACGGGCGAAATTACTTTGTTTTTTGAAAAATAGGTATTTTCGTAGCAGTTTCCCTTATCTACCGCCTCTGTGACTCAGTGATATTTCGTGGCTCTATTCCGGTATTTGCTGGAAGTCTCGGGTTCGAATCCCGGCAAACAAGAAAGCAATGTTACGATTGGACTGGGTCACATATCACATCAAATTCAGTTAAAGAATAGTTAAGTGGTTTCAAATCGTCTTACTATAAGTTAGGCTTATCATATGTTAATATAATTAGTAACATGTTAAATGACAACTATAATCTTGGAATCGTAAACCGCAAATGGAAATTCATATCGGTCAGCAACTCGTTCCGTAACAATAACTAATCGTCAATGCGACCACGAAAATTGAAAGCTCTCCTACAAAATCGTCCCATTTGATTGCCATAATAATTTATAGTCGCCAGCTAATATCGACTGGTAATACTGAAATCGATTTAATATTGATGACCTAAATTTTATGTGAATTTTCGACGAACTTAGGTTGGAAAGGGCGTTATCACGACTAATGCCCGGTTCATATAATAAAATTAATAAAACTCATAAGGCCTTATTCATAAACGTATTACAAGCTTGATATAGTTAAAATATGTTTTGTTTCTTTCGTTCTGTAGTCTTTTTATATTCGATAGAGCGAGACAAAACATATTTATAACTATATCAAGCCTATAATACGTTTATTAATAAGGCCGATAGGTTTAGACAGATAATAATGTTGCCAACATATCGACGGTACAGTGCTAAAGCCCAATAAGTATTAAAATATTCAATATTAAAAGCTTAGGGACAAAATTACCTAAGATATACAAACACTATACGATCAATATTATGGTAATGTAAGGAAAATGATTTTATTATTGGTACCGTAGATTAAATTAAATTTTATATTAGTACGTGCATTAATAATAAATTCCTTACAAATGTTTTGAGGCAGAACTTGATATGAACCTTAACTTACCTTACCATTAGATTCGGAAATGTAGTTTTAGATACTAAAAACTGGTATATAAAATATTTTCATGACTTCCAGTTGTTCAAAAGCTGGTCAACTGGCATCTAGCCAATTTTAAAATAATGTTTCTGCCTATAGCGGGTTCTAATAATCGACGAGTATTTTATAACTTCCACTAATTTTAAATTGTGATCATAGAGGGAAATTACTGATACCATTTAGCAAGAATAGACGAGTTAAGTTTTGCATCGCTTTCTGACAGTGCAATTAGGTAAATCATTGATTATTTTTTACACAAAAGCGATCTTTTACGATCTTCCACCGTGTTGGAGGAAATACAACATATTTACCTTATACATATATAAAAGCAATGCGGCGGTGCAGAACAAGACAAGTAAATAAATTAAACAATAATAAAATATAATCATTTTTTGTAAAAAATAATAACGTAAAACGCTAATAAAACTATGGAATAGACTTTAAAGCGACAGATAATGTTTGAAGGAGCCATAAGAAATAGTAAATGAGAATCTTAAATCAAGATCGTTGGAGCCGAGACATAAATGTTGTTTTATTATATTATATTATTATTCTTATATTATTATTAATGTTTTAGTATAGAGAAAATGTCAAGAAAATCACTTAAAAGACTGTTCAAACGTCATAATTTGATGCAGTGGAACCTAGTGTAATCAAGCTTTAAGTAATAACGGTTATGCAACTATTTGAATGCAACGTTCGCTGGCCATTTCGCAACGCAATTAAATGTTGCCATCTGAATGAAACTTTGAAATAAGCCCTGCTTCTACTCTTTCGTTGGAAATATCCTTTGTCTCTGCTGAAAGAAATAGATTTTATCGTCCTTTGAAACAATAGAATTTTGAGCCATAATGGTGCAGCTCACAGTATTCATTTTATAAATAAGAGCTCTTGATTTTTACCAATGATGCAGCGCTTGCCTTCTTTTAGTTGTAATTATCGTACTTAATGGTACACATTTATAGGTAAATATAATCAAAAAAGGTAAATCACGAAAAAAAAATATAGGTAAATATTTAAATATTTGCCAAGACGTTAAGTATAATATGTAAGAATTTGTTTAGACTACATATAGTCGGTAATCGGGTGAGGGAGGAATATAATATCTTTTTCCTACATTAAATAAACCGGCTTAAGTATTGAATATTTGTTTATATACATGTTTATAACTTTTTTAGATTAAATATAGTTCTTTAGATGAATAAAAAAAAACTTGAATAAAATAACCGTCACCAACATTGCGAGCTTAACCTACTTTACGGTTGATAACGTGAGAATATATGTAGTTAGGATATTTTAATACGACTCTTAGTTGAAGTCTAGAATCTAATTGAATCACTATGTAACAGCATCCTTATCATTCAGCAAGAGGGAGGTACTCTGAGCCTCCTACTAGGACTCTTAGTATGTGGCAGTCTGCGCGGGTAATCTATACAGAATAGACGTGTCGGTCGTGCTACCACAGATTCAAAACTTTATGCGATAAACGATCAGAGTCAAACTTAATAATGACTGGATTTAATGACATTAGGACTGAACAGTGACTGAATAGTGACTGCGTTTACCATGCGAGTGAAAAATATGAATGATTGTGTGCAGTGATTACGGAATGATTGGTTAGTTAATATTAATAAATAATAGAAATATAATTATTAAAATAAAAATTAAATAATGCTATGAAATTATAATGATTTTAACGTTTTTAATTATTATTGACTCGAAATATATTTTCAAAAACACATTATTTGTGATAATTTGATATGAATAATGACGGCAATAATTATGTTAGGTAATCTTTTTTTAATTTTATTATTATCTGTGGAAAGAACATACCGCGCTTTGACATAAGAATTACAGTCTATTTTCTATGTACCGTTAACTTTAATAGGTATCAGCTCCTTCTTAATATTATCAATTACCTACGCAGGTATTTGATAATTTGTTTGTATTTATAAATAAATGACTATGTATCATTATAATATAAAAAATAAATTTACAAAAAAATATTCTCTACAAGTAGTTTACGACTTTTATATTAATCAATTAAATTATAAAAAATTAATTGACCTCACGTATATTTAAATTCATGCTTCGTTTTGAAATGAGCGTTAAGAGGAAACCTTTTAGTGCTGAGTGCAACATCGTATAAATTTAAAAAATGTCTACTGTGGATTTTTTTTAGCAGCAAGCTCACGCTCCAGTTTCCGAGGCGCGTTAGTGAGCCTGAATTATTGTGTCATTTTAGTTTGATTCATGGTCGGAGCTATTTACATTATTTTTACTATTAAATTTATTTTTAATAAAAAGTAAATGTAATTAGATGTCTTTTTTAATTTAATATCTGTTGACTTCTCTTAAATATACATTTTTTATCTGTGCGTTAGTGCTTGCGATTGGTGAATTTGGCGGGAAATGAAAATTAATTATTTTTGTTCCGATTTCTTTCTTGTTCAAGAATTAAACATTAAACTGAATTAAATTATAAATAAATTTTAGATTACCAAGGATACGTAGTGAGTATATCTCCAAAATTACAATTGGGTACGATTTTCCTTTTTAAAATTCTGAGAAACAAGGGAAAAAAATACACAAATTACGTGCCAATTTTCATATTGAAACGCCTTTCATATACCTAACAATAAACCATTTTATATATAAAGAATTTCGTTAGTTCTTACCATTCAAGTAGTAATTGATTGTTATAGATCTGGTCCTCAATAAAAATTAATATGAGTTCGTCGTTACTTAAATCTTCTTTCTTATATATAAAATTCTCGTGTCACAATGTTAGTCTGCATACTCCTCCGAAACGGCTTGACCGATTCCTCTGAAATTTGGTAAGCATATTGGGTAGGTCTGAGAATCGGCTAACATCTATTTTTCACACCCCTAAATAATAAGGGTGGTCCACCCCTAATTTTTTTTTTTTAATTTTTGGACGATTTTTTTTGTTTTTATTTTTTTATAATGTGGCATTAAAAAATACATACAACCCTAAATTACTTTTTTATCACCAACCCTTGCTTTTTCAAAATTATTTACATGGCAAATCAACGTTTGCCGGGTCAGCTAGTTACTTATAATAATAACGGTTTTGTTCAATTTTGAATTAGTTGTACGTGACGTGCATATAATATTTATTAACGTGCTCTTCACGTACTTAGTTTATGTGTTATTTCCAACCACTTATTTCCACTGCCAATTTCTGCTTCTCTATAAATATTACACTGTAATTTTATCATTTCCAGCAAAAACAGAGTAAGGGATAGGGCTGGATCTAGTTTTGCATGAAAGGTGTATGTAATGGTACCATACCTATACTCTCCCTAACTACATTTTAGCGAATAACACATATTTTGTATAAACACCAACATATTAACAAACTAACCCTTGTTTTTAATAATCTTCCTAAATAATATATTAATTACTGGATTAAGTTCGAGATCCTTGACTATTATAAACGCTGCCAAATGCCATCATGACGTCGATGTTAACTATTTCTGGAAGGAATTCCGAAGTCCGGAAAAATATCTAAGTAGTATTTTCATAGCTATTTTAGTTTATTAGAAAGACAATTTAAAATTTGTCATTAAATTTATTTTATCCGCGCGTTTTTCTTCCTTTGCTCGAAAATTTATTTTGGTAGATAACGACATTTTAGTTTACAAACATTTATCAACGACTTATATGTAGTATACTTATATCACGTAATATAAGTCACGTCATATTACTTTAGTTAAATATTAGCTTTCTACTATGATAAAACATTGTTTCAGGTCAAATGCAATGGGTGATTGTGGTAACATTAGCGATCGGCTTAGCGGCCAGTACTGACAAACGGCCACATTTCACCACAGAACCTCCCCCTCGGGTGTTGTGGCCTGCCACGAGGGGTGCTCACGCAGTATGTAGGGCCACTGGCCATCCCACACCGGACATACATTGGGTCACTGCTGAAGGACAAGTTATTACAACTATACCGGGATTAAGGTAGGTGATAACTGTTGAATTTACTGTGTACTTTTTATAACGAAGCAGAGCAATCGATCGGTAGAAGTTATTATTTAGTGGGGATATGTCTCAATGATAGTATGCATGTAGTAGGTAAGGATGCGCTAAATGAAAATCTTATAATAAAATACAGTATTTTTCTGTCGCGAGTAGCTTAAATAATTATACAGTCTTTGCAAGCCGACCAGTAATCGGATAAATAATACTCTATTTATTAGTCTTACAGTATGAAATAGGTGTTGATCGGCATTCTACTAATCGGATAAGCGGTAATGCTTAACTTAATTTTACGTTATGCTTTACATAATATATAAGTCTTCAACAGTTGTTAACAATGTTATCTAAAGTGATTTCTTGAGTAAGTAGGACACGTATCTCTTTTACTGATTATTTTTCGTTACTGAAAAATAGGTGATCAAATTTTTTATTTAGTTACGCTAAGCACAAGCATATTTTTTTTTGTATTTGCATATTATTCATTCAAATTTTCATGATCGGAAAACCATAGAATCGGCAGAAATGTTTCTTAAAACATCCTGATTATAAACATACACATAGTTATATAGTATTTTTTTTAGTTTATTTCCTGTTAATTACATACCTCTCTTGTTTAGGTAGCGTCTTACTGTTCATATAAGACACAAAGTTAATCGAGTACAAGCCATTAATTTAACACAAAACAAATCTGTTTATATATTGTAAAAGAAAAGAGGTGAGAAAAGACGATGACACCACTTTAGGAGTGTTCCCCTAGAGTAAGTTTTCAAAGTAACTTCAGTCAAAGTTGCTACTGGTCAATTAGATTTTAGAACTTTCATGATTCAGCTAATAATTCGCGACTAACTTTGCTGTAACACGAAGTATTTTCTCTTTACTAAATGCAGAATTATGGATTTACTATCTACTGACTATTTACTGGGTCTATTAATAAAAAAACGTATTTTATTAAAAAAATAATGAACTTAACTGCTACATATTCTTTATTAGTGTCATTAAAAATATTAATTATTGTTATAACTTGTTTTTTAATTTAGTAATTGAAACAAAACAGCTCTAAGGATAACTTAATTTGTCTATCAAGATTATGAGTATGGCAGGTATATAATTCCGGCGGTCGTAATTTACGTTTGGTAATACCTTTTGAATCAACTGCAAAAAGTGAGAACACGAAGAAGGGACAAATTAAAACAATTTAATTTTTTATATCAGTGAAACATAATATTTGAAGTTAAATCACCAATACGATGAAAGGTCCTTTACTTATTAGTATAATACCGCTTTCAAACGACACCCAAAACCAAATTCTTATATGATCACTCTCTATTACACCGAAGAAAACTTTATATCTGATAACATCAAAAGATATACGAGAAGTAATTCGGCTCTTTATACAGGTAATAAATTGGGCTAGTTTCCAATTTCCAATCTAGAGGTTAGGGGAAGTTGGAAGGACGTGTCCGAACGTGTCAACTTGAAAACTTTCCCGATATACATATGAAGCAAGCTTCAATTACGGGTGCTACGGTAGCTCGTTTCGCCAAACTATTTAGGCAATGTATAGAATAAATAAATATATACCTAAATTTTGGAGGTAAGAGTAATTATATGAATTAAAATAACAGCTTAGGCCAAAACCAACCATTACATTATGAAATTATAATAAGTTATTAATATTAGGCGGATAAGAGATTAGTATTGAATATTATAATTATATTTATCTTTGAATATAAAAAGGTCAGTCACGTACATATATTGTCTTAACATTCACAAACTAAATACAACATTGAGAGTTTCTATATTCTCAAAATCAATTAAAATAGTTAATTTTTAATGTAATTATAGCCTGTGTGCACTAAATATTCTGACACAATTGCATACTAGGCAGAGTAAACGGTACACATTAGAGTAGGTAATAAACACGCAAAACGGTCTCAGTTTCAAGCATTTAGTCGTATTCGACAGCTCTAGAAGTACAGAGGTCTTAATGAAAAAGGTGGCAATAAATTAAAGCCTAACTTATACGAATATATTCGCAAAGTTCGTCGATGCTGACGTCGTTACGATGCGTTGGTACGTGAGAAAGTTCTGACTCTAGTTCGAAAAGGCACAATATTGAATGAAACGCTCGACATTCCCGCTTACAATTTGGTGTTATTGCTGAGCTTGTAACTTTATCGCTTTGTTAGTGAGTATTGTTAGTATGGGAACTATTTATTTTCCTGTTAATATCCAGGGTTCTATATTTACAATGCTATCTAAGAGTGTAACTTCATTTTATTGGAGATGATAATTAAATAATACTAAGCACGATGCTACTAAAATTTGCTAAATATTGGAAGCATATATTTCAAAATGCTAACGGTGGAATACTGAAAAGGTAATCAAAGTTGAGAGCTACTTAAAACGTTTCTGTTGTATGTTAATGAAAGAACAGCAATTTTTAGTAAATCTTAGTTGATTAGCGTTTAAGTATAGGTCTTAAGTTTGGTATTTTATACCGTGGTATTCTTCTGTAAAATTTAATAATAAATAACTGCACGATATATGAAATAAATGATAATGGTGACATTTGACTTATGGAACGAGTAGAGACAAATTGTAAGAATACGTGCTGACTATGTGTTTTCCCAGTACATAAAAGCCGGGTTATGGAACAGTGAAATAAACCCTATCGTACTATTTTTTTTTATATATTATTATTTATTAATATAATGTTTAGATAGATGTGCGTGAGGCATGCTTGATTATAGGTACATATTATACTATCGCCACAGAGGTAAGTCGAATATATGTAATTTTGACGTATTTATTTTCCCTTCAAGCAGGCAGCAAGGCAAGCAGAAAATTCTACAACAATTGCAGATAATTTATAATACTTTTATGTACGTTTATATAATACAGTGATAATCTTATAATAAGTTTTAATAAATTACAATCTTAAGTAAAATAGTAACTGTTCATTCGTATATCATCATAATATCAACAAGTAGATGATATGATGTAAAATCATAATTTGGCATACCGGATATATATTGGATTTATACCGGTTAAATACAGCTTTGACTAAGGTATCTAACATATGACGTGCCACCATCGTAACTAACTCAAGATAGTATGAAATAGGTGGTAATAGATTTCAGTTACTGATAAAAGGACTCAATTCCTTTGATATTAAGTTGAAAATTGACTGCGTGGGTTGTAGGTAAAGTTACTCAATTCGGCTCCATCAAGGCAATGTTGACTTTTGCCAAGGTAAGCTAAAGTTGGACACTTCGGCGAGAACTCACTTTAAACTGACTTAATTAAGAATACTGTGACTAATGATACTTGAGTTCGGGATAAAACTTCGTACAGCTGCTGTATACTAGAGCTATATTAACATACATTGATTCAGGATAGGTTCAAAACGTTACTTACATTTATAGGTAATTTTATTACGTATATAACCAATACAATTACTACAAATAAAAAAATCCAATCAATTATATTTATACACACAAAATAATAACATCTTTTTAATGAAATACTGAATTAAAACGCGATTTATTCATTATATCATTTATACCTACTATACTACCTTTCGAGTGCTTTTCAGCAAGGGTAAAAGATATTTCATTTAAATGTTTGGTACTCGCGTTAATAAAATACAATATTAAAAAATTACATGTGTTATATAATTTAATAAATGACTGCCTCTATGAATATTTTTAAAACTCTCTTATAAATTAATTTTATAATTGATAACATTCACGTTTTAGAAAGAAATCTTAATATTTGAAAACGAAGTCGGGTGAAAATGAGTTGTTGTGTGGCTTCATTTGCGTGTGCTGACCAAATTGTTGAGTTTACGTTAAAAGTAATGTATTGCAATCAGTAATATGATATGAACCTTAAGTATAGTATAGTAATAGTTTCAATAATATGTTTAAATTTGCACACTAATCTGCTAATTAAAATTTAGCATATGTATACATATACCCATGTGGATTTATTTTAAAGTCTTATTTATATTAGAAAACATAATACAAATGCATGTTTATATCCCTTCGTGCGGACATTGCACTGAAGCATCTTTAAGCGAATAATCCTTTCTAACGGCTCATTGTAAACTGCAAGTAAACATGTTAAACTTACCGCGTAATATACCATATTTTATATAGTATACTAATGATTCTCATGATTCTTTAACTTTGAACTGAATCAAATAATAATATGGCAAATAATTTTGAGAACCAAAATCCAGATGTATCTGAAAGGTTTTGGTGAGTTGATTTCAAATCCAAGCTCAGAAGTACTCTAGTACCCAGGGAAATAACTTTGGTTTTTCAAGTTAAGAAATAGGACAGTAAAAAGTAAATGAAAAAAATGCACAGTAGTCTCATTCTCTAAAACGTTCTGAGGGCCTAGCACGAATGACTATCGAGAAAGTATTCGAACTGTCAGTAGTATGAGATTTTTTTTAAAATTTCATACAAGTGAACGTCGTCGACACGAATAGATTTTCGATAGTTGTTCGTGCTAGCCCGTCTACATTTGATGAATTTTATCGTGCCCGGCGGCCGGTGTAGTTTTTTGTAGTATATTATCGTCATCTATTTCTTGGACATGGGAGAAACATTGGAAGCTAAGATAAATAACTTCTGAAGGCAGTGTAAAAGCGTAAACATCAATAGCGTCTAATGATATTGCTGTAAGAAACTCACGTTAAAAATAACTTTGATAATGTACTGATCTTCGTTGGCAATTAATTGTTAAAGTTACATCGTTATGAACTTCATAGCCATTGTTATTTTTGTATTGGCTGAATAACGGCAACTTTGGAGTATCTTGATGGTTATGGTTAACATAAATATCTTATTTCTACTTGTTTATAGTCATAACTTCTTGTATATTACAGCCTTGGGTAAATAATACTTTATTTTACCAATAATTTTGTTATTTTTATAAGACCCAATCTTGTCGCCAAGTTTTATTATTTGTATTGTTTTAATTAAGTGAATGTCCGTTACACACATTGATAATTTTTAATCATTGTCAAAGCGAAAGAAGCTATTTAATTTTACTCTTAATAGTATAGACATTTGTTAGCTTAGTTTCTATTTTTTTTAAACTCTGATTAAACATCATAATATATTTTATGTTTTAATTATATTTTAGAAAGTTTCTTCTCGATACATGTACAAACCGAGAGTAAGTCAAATAACATCATAATGCGAAAATATCTAGAATAATATTATAAAGAGTAACGATTTGTATGTTTGTAAAAAAATATAATCCAGTAGTGGACCGATTTTAAAAATTCGTTCAACAATAGAAAATTACGTTATCAGGAGTAACGAAGTAGTATTTTTGTGTATATTACTACTTTGTTGCTAGTTAACTATAAATAATATACTCTTATCTCAATTTGCATAACTAATTAGAGCATTATTCGAAACAGGCACGTACTGAGCGACGGCCGGCTGGTTGTAGGAGCTCGTAGATCTATGGTGGACGCTGGCGGTGGAGGAAATAGCGCTATTCTGCGATGTAGAGCTTCTAATAGAGCCGGTGTTAGTCTATCACGGCCAGTTCTCTTGCAACCAGGTAAGAATTTTCTACTTATTCTCATTTTAAACTTTGAACTTTTGACAGTATGGTTACTTGACCGATCCGTGGTTGAATAGTAAGCGTTGCACCGGAGGTCCCAGGTTCGTATCACGGGGGAAAAAAGTTTTTGTTGAGAAGGGCACAGATAACTCGTCATCTACCTGTGCATGTAGATAAAAATGACCAATAATATGGGAATAAAAATGCGTCTGCTCCATTCCCCACTAGGAGCTTGATATAAATGGTTATTTCACTAGATATTAATTAAAATTTATTTTAAAACAATTTATTTTAACCACTTATTGTATGAATTCAAACTCCTCATGTAGTTACAGGGGGTTGTGTCTTTACATTATTATATAATAGTAGGTAAATAAAGCATTACATCAATTTAATCAAAAATATACTATATGTTACATAATATTTTAATCGTGCCTTAACAAAATTAATACTAAGAGCAAAAAAAAAAAATTAATACTATTAGAAATTATGTAAGTTCTAAACAATGGATTCGTATAATAAGCAAATGTACGAGAAGAGTAAAACAAATTACAACTTCAAGTTGAGTTGGACCAATTAACTTTCAGTTACATTTCGAGGAAATATGGAATAAAATGAAAACAGCCCACGGCCGCCCGAGTTTTTACAGAGATGAAACTTTTAATTAAGGGATTAAAAATGGCATATAACACGAAGTTTGAAACAAGTAAAGTCTATTGTTTCGAACTAAGGAAAAATTTTAAATGGTGGCCTTGTTGTTTTCTAAACACCGGAGTTTGCTCTTTCTGGCTCTCATAGCTCGTTAAAAGTTATAATAACACTAATAATCATTTTATATTATTATTAGATATGTTAGTTTTAAAACTCAAATAGTATGAATGATAATTGAAATCTTCTTTCATCAATCTGTTTTTGTAAACAGAGATTTATCGTCTGCAAAATAATTTTGATTGAAAATAATATAGGTAATATAAATATTTCGGTCCAATTACTTTTTCATCGATGAACTCAAAAGTTTTAATTAAAGATTGAGCGACATTGTGTGCTGTCTCGAGAAAAGCCTCGTTATGTTTCAGAAATTTCATTGAAAATAAGGCTGCTTTTATTTTACGACCATTTTTCATTATATTCGAATTTATACTCCCAGCGGAAGTGGGTAGCACTTAAAGATTATAAATAGGCAGCCTTAGAAGAGCTTTTTGTGTAGATTTTTTGAAGTGAACTTTGTGTTGGTTTGGAAAAGAAAATTAGCCACTTTTATTTTTAAACGAAAATTATTTTCAAATGAATCACTCGCTATGCAGCATTTCAAGTCACTTACCCTTCATTGAAACTTTAAAAGGTAATAAAAGAAAACCTTAACGCTTTAAATCTTATATGTAGCGACTAACAAATGTCGTAGACACAGGTTAACTTACCATATTTTAATATTTTCTCCAACAATGAACTTGACTACAAAGAGAAAGCTGAAAGGCAACAAATAGGGCTAAACTTGAAGCTTATTCTTATTCAAATTACTTGCAAAGAAGTATTCGACACTTTGATATTACGTGTTTTTAGTTATAGTTAATATTTCAACTTATATAACTTTCTTTCTTATTTTGCAATAAATATTTTTTCATATCAATGCCAAAAATGTTGATACTAATGAGGACTATTATCTAATGGTAAGTTCTACGATTACCTCTTATTGTCTTGAATTAATATTGCAAAGCATTGATGTAAAAAATACATTTTAAATAAGTTTCAAGCTCAAGGCAAATGCCACAACAAACCATTAAGCGTGTTCACAGTTCCATTTAGTAACTGATTACACTGGTCAACAAAATTTTGTAACAAGAAAGGTACTTAAGAATATTGAATTAACTACTTACCCTCATTCAAACACCATATTTATTTTGATTTGATCAGGTATCGTTTAATTATCTGTATAATGATACTAACCTTGAAGATATAAAGCTCACGTACAGTTTTAAAATTGGAGCAATAAATGATAAAATTTCCAACAATACGGACTAAAATTGTATGAACATTTTATCTATAGGTACACTTTTTAATTGGCGCAAAATATTCAATAAACAAGGACTGATAATAATAATTGGGCGACGGCAATAATGAGGCTTCCTATACAAAAATATCTACCACAATAGCTTTGATTTGTTGTTGTTTTTTTACTTACATAGAGACAAAAAGAACTGAACATTACGATTGTATTGGTTTTTGTTCGATACAAGATTCGAGATATTTAATCACTGTGAATTCTGTTATAAAGATATTTTTCATAAATAATTGTTATTATGCTACGATTACATTACACTACGTTTACTTATCTTTTATAAGTAATTCTTATAACATCAACCAATAATGTTTAAAGCACTCTTACACTAATGTGTACATAAAGCTTTAAATTAACATATACAAACTAGAGTTACAATTGGTTCAAAATGGATATAAAATTAGCCGTAATATTGCGAAATTAATATTTGATAAAGGACATACATGCTTTGATAAAATTAATAATCATATTATGTCAGGCATCACAAACTAAGTGGCTACAATTATATTATACGTATATATGTATTATACCTTGGTCTGTGTCCTTCGATATTGCAGTAATATGTAAACCTTGAAACTCCAAACATTTACATGTTAGATAGTGAATTCCCGAGTCCCCTAGGGGGGAAGGGGCAGACCCATTTCTCAGTCTGTTTCACTGAACATTTATCTTTAAAGGCAAGTAGGTGATCAGCCTTCTGCGCCCTGCCTGACCGAAACATTTTTTTAAATCTTGTTTCCCCGGGATTCGAACCCAGGACCTCCGGTGCTTAACACATCGCGCTTACCATTGAGCCACAGAGGCGGTCACATGTTAGATAATAGCATACTATTATATTTAATCGTGTATATAATATTTATTAAAATATAATATGTAGAATTCATAATAAATATTTAATTACCTTATACACATTGGCTTTTGATCAGAAATATAGATGCAGTAATTTTACCATTATATTGCAATAGTATTTATAGACAGTGTTTCCATAGTTGATGACAATATCCTCGCGAACTCCGTGAAGCAGTTGACCCCTGCAAAACTAGGAGGTTCTGTTGTACTACGATGCGAACTCTCCCCACAAATAGGCTTTACGGATATCAAATGGTTGCAAGATGGATTACCACTTACGACAGGATACATGGGAACAGGTAAATCTATGTAATTGACTACAAAAACGTTGATAAAATATAAACATATAATATAAATGAAAATGGTACTGGTTATAATGAATCATCATTCTTTGACAAGTGAAATTATTTTGTGTATTAAAATAATTAATTACCTATAACATTGATCATTTTAGACACCATTATCGTTATTTTAGATACTCGATGGATATCTGGGGCAGGAGGAATACTATTGGGTTCAGACCTGACGCAAGCTGATATAGAAGCAGAATATTCGTGTATAGCTATCGACACACCTAGTCCCATTATGAAGCTAACAACAGATGGTAAGATCTCAAATGTGGCCGTAAATCTATTGGTTAATAAAACTGTCGTTATAATATATTTAATGCAAAGTGTCCACTAGCAATAAATCTTGCACAAGTTGACTTGCGCAAGCGACTTCCAATGTGTAAACGCGAGCGCAAGTGGACTTCTGGAAGTTTTAGTGACTTGCCAAACTTGCTGCAAGTCTCACGTGTATACGGTTGTTTTGACTTTGCAGCAAGCGCTTGCGACTTTATTTTGTTCACACAATAAAGTTGGAAGTTTTTAGGGCAAGTTCGATGTTTTATACTGGAAATTATTCAGGTAATTCCTGGATACAATTGAATGTTTTGAAACTTTGATTATAACTACATTTCAAATTTAAAAAAATTAGTAACTTCAACATGAGTGAGAAAAAGATATGGTCCCGCGAAGACACGGTGAAATTCATATCTTTATACGAGATTAATCCCCAATTGTGGGAAAGATTATAAAAATAAAATTAAGAAAAACGTTGCATTAGACTTCAGAGCATTGAAATCAATCGGAAGCTACATAATCTTAAAAGACAATTTGGCCAGGTTAAAAAACAAAACAAACAAAAATGTGGCCAAAGTACGCATGAAGTATAAAAGTCGAAGTGGGAATATTTTGATCTCCTAAAATTTACGTACAACAACAACAACACAATAGACGCATCTCGTATTTTTCTGCAGCTAGGCATTTTGTTTGACCGCTCTTGCGCAAGTAATTTGTATGCAATTTCTGTGGAAACGGTTCTTCAAGATCTTGCAGGAAGTTAACTTATACAACTTCTAAAAGCGGCTTGCAAAAAGAAAAATTGCAGCCAGTGGAAACAAGTCGTGATAGACTTCTGCAAGAAATTGCGGAAGCTACTTGCCAGTGGACACTTGGCTAAGACATCAATTGGTTTTGTCCCTATGTCATCTTTACTGAAAACCTTTTTTTTAATAGATAGCAGTTGGCTGGAAAGCATAGAAGTAAACTCAATCGAAGCACGTATGGGCGATACGGTTATTCTACCCTGTATCTTACGACATATCAATAGGCACACTATCACGTAAGTATTTAAAAGGTAGAAATCTGGCTGGAGGTGGCTTTATTGTACAAAGTTTTGGATTCCATTTAAAACTTAATTTTAACTAATATATTCACTACTCAAAATGTTAATGGAAGTAATGTAATAATATATATCTATTTTTGGTCTTTATGAAATATATAATAAATTGATGAACTTAATTAAAAGCAACCGATACTAAAGTTCTAGGAATTTATATGTATTACGTATAGTCAACTGTAGCGACGACCAAATAAATATCACTATACTATCAATACTAGTTGGCAGCGACAAGATGCGAGCGGGGTGTGGGTGACGGCGTCAGGGGAGGGGGTGGTCCGCAGCGGGGCGCTGGTGCTGCCCAGTGTCCGTCCGCAGCACGCGGTGAGATACGCCTGCTGCCCGGGCACGGAGACCACCCCGCGGGTGATTGTGAGGCTGGTGGTGTACGAGCCACTGTCGGTTACTGTGACACCGAATCCATTGGTAAGGTATTGCTGATTTTTTTTTGTTAGATATCGACGAGCATGAGGTTCACTTGATGGTAGGTGATATCTCCACAGATTCTGTTACTTTTTAAAATAAATTTAATATAACCTAATTAAAACTTTACACAAAATTTTCTCAGAATGGCAACCGTGTGGGTTGACATTGTATTGCTTAACAGCGTTCAAATAATAAACAACAGACCCATTTCCAGATGTTGGGAACTGGTGGTTCTGGACACTTTAACTGCTCCGTATCTGGAGGTAGAGGGGGAGGAGTCACGCTGAGTTGGCAGCACGAAGGGAGGCCGTTACATTCAGCTCAATCCAAACTAACGTTAGGGCCCGTCAGATCACACCACGCTGGCCTTTATCAATGCACGGCTTATGACCACTCTGATTCGGCTGTTTCTGGAGCTGAACTCGTTATTGCTGGTAATATTTTGCACAATTATCCATAATTCACAATTGAATATGAGAAAATATTAAATAAACCTTTTTGTTTAATAAAACTTGATATATCTATTTTTGAAACGGTTCATAATATACACGTATATAAAATTTTAAACTAACTGTCTGAAAAGCTAAAAAACGTAACAAAACCTATGTAATTCAACACCTCTTTTATTCCTTCAAAGCTTTTTTATATAATTGGTAAATCTAATTGAAATTTTGGTTTCAATTAAATTTTGGTTTAAGGTTGTATAACTGTATTGTATAATATATTTGCCTAAACAAGGCTTTTCTTGTTGTTTAACAACTGATTTAAAAAAATACTGTTGAAATCATGTAATTGTATGAAATACGTTTTAGACAGACCTCCAAGACTGGTAACTACATTCAGTGAAGCCATAACACGTGTAGGTCAGAGCATTGCTCTAAGGTGTGCCGCGACCGGCGTACCGCCGCCACGAATATTCTGGACCTTAGACGATAGACCTCTTCCTTCTGCTCCTGAAAAGTAAGTTATTAATATCTGTTCGACAATAAAAAAAGACAAAGTTGATAGAGAAGTATTGTTCTCGAAAGTTAAATGCGAAATCGCTAGGATTGCCAAGGAAATTTGGACTAAAATCGCTAAATGAAAGAAAACAATAAATTCGATAAAATCTCTTTATTTTAAATTAGGAATGTTATTTTACTTTGAGACCACAATAGAAGAAATTTATATGTTATAAGCCCAAAAGCAATATCTCAGACAGCTGAGATAGTTGATATTGTATATATTGCCATTTCCTCACTAACTTAAGTGATACGAAAAATTCAAGGAGTTTCTATTAATACTAAAGCGTCTTTTGGTCTTGAATTGTTGCAGAATTGGTATTACTTATCAGTAACAAAAATGGTTGTTAATGTTGACATGATAATGATTATATGCTGTATGTTACATAAGTTTGCCGTATGTCATTTTTTCCAAAATTACTAGGAATATTGATTTTTAAAAAAATCAAATGATGCTATTTTAATTTTCATCAAAATCGGCCCCAAGACTCCTTTGAATACTTTTCGCTATTCCCCATAGTTTCGGATTTGGACATACACGCCCACTTGAAGATACTGCTTATTGTATTATAACGGCAGTATAGTTAAATAAAATATACCTATATAAATAATAAATCGCGTTTTAATCCGTTATCAAGTATTTTATTTAAATGTGTGATACTCGTGTTTTTATGTTAGATATCGACAGACGAACATGAGGTTCACTTGATGGTACGTGAACCACAGAACATCAGTCAAATGATGGGACCTACTTTTTACTTCGCGTTAATAAAAGACAATATCAGTATAGTAAATTCCAATATTCTAGATATACAATAAATACAAGAGCTGAGTCGGTACCCGGTAGTGAGGAAGGAAATATAATATCGACGTTAAACGTAAACATTAGAACCGCGGATGAAGGAGGGCGGTACGGGTGTAACGCGACTAACTCCGGTGGATCACAAGCGCATCATGCTCGGCTTAATGTCTTTGGTAAAGCTTCGGATATTAACATGATTATTAATCTATACTAAGATTATAAAGCTGAAGAGTTTGTTTGTTTGAACGCGCTAATCTCAGGAACTACTGGTTCGAACTGAAAAATTATGTGTTGGATAGTCCTATTATCGAGGAAGGCTTTAGTCTATATAACATCACGCTGTCAATAGGAGCGAAGCATCAGTGAAAAATGTTGCAAAAACGGGGAAAATTATCCATATAAAACTACTCGACCGATTTTATTATCATGATCTGATACATTGCACCCGTGCGAAGCCGGGGCGGATTGCTAGTATGAATAATAATGTATAAAAATGTCGAGATACTAATAATGGTACTTTTACAGGTCCTCCAAATATACGATATTTGCCACCAATTCATGTTAAAGTTGAGGCTGATGTTATTATTAATTGTCCGTATTCGGGATATCCTGTTAAGTAAGTATAATAAGAATACGCATATAAATAGTATTAAAATATATAAATCAAGGTTTCTCGAGGGTACTAGAAAAATATCATCTTGAAGGTGTTTCATACAACTTTTGGTACTCTTTCTTTTTGAAAATTTCATATACTTACTGTACAATATTTTCTATCAAATAGTGATACGAAGACCTTGAAATAAAGAGTCATTATAATTTTAGGGAAGTTGTATGGCGACGTGAAGACGGTTCTCTTGTTGAATCGGCGATAGATTCTAGAGACGAACGTGGTATACTGAGGTTGACTTCCGTAAGAAGTTCAACAGCTGGGAGTTATACTTGTGAAGTTAGAGCTGAAAGTGGAGAATTAGCTAGAAGAACTGTTCGCATCGAAGTACACAGTTAGTGACTGTATATTAACACTATATAATAATACTTGATGTGGGAAAAAACAAATAATAACTTTAAATGTTTTACAGAACCACCAAAAATAGCGCCATTTCAGTTCCCCGAAGAGCTAGAAGTTGGTGGAAGTACGCAAGCTACGTGTAGCTTAGTATCGGGAGATAAGCCTATACAATTCACTTGGCATAAAGATAACTTGCCAATACCTTCAGTATTGAAAGTAGAACAAAAAAATATGGATTTTTTTACTATACTTGTGATACAAGATTTGAACTCAATGCACAGCGGGGAGTACTCTTGCCGAGCCACCAATGATTTCGGGATGGTCAGCCATTCTGCTTCTTTGGTAGTTAAAGGTAGGTCAGGTCTATCATGTTAAGCTTGTGCTATAATTATTACTATATTTTGTCAAAAGGAATGTCAAGTCATAACTGTTTGATAAGGTATCCAAAGAAATTATAATTAAATAACATTATTGACTCTTTTCAAAATAAATATTCTCATTACATTAAAGTTCAATCTGTTAAATTTTAAGTAAGCTATAAAATCACATAATATTATAGAGATAAAAATAATAAGATATATTACAATGTTTCAAACACTTACATTGCACGGCAAATATTTTTAACCAGTTTGATTGTTCCTAATTTGTATCGTAAAAATTCAGCTATTTACTTTAAATACTATAATTAATAATTGAAGTTTTGTTGAAATCAATAATTTCAAGAAATAATTGTAACACCTTACGCTAATACCTTCCAACATTTTCTTATTCTTTGATGTGCATGCCTTATTATAAACAAATTGATAAACTTAGATTATTATCAGTTTATATGTATTCATAACTTGTAATATTTAAAAAAAAAAACAAATTTTTATTCATATAAGTTGTCTTCACAACACTTATGAGGTATTGGCAACCTATAGTTGTAATAAGAAATAGATGATAAACGAAACAGTCTCTATATAGAGGCTCCGCTGTGGGTGTGGCGGGCGCAGAACACGTCGGTGTCGGCCGGGGCGGCCGTTCTACTGCCTTGCCATGCGAAGGGCCAGCCTCTACCGAGAATATCGTGGGAATTTTCTACTGGTATGTTTATGACCACGTCTATGGCTCAATGGTGGCTTAAGCTTAACACTGATTATCCCGGATTCTAATCCTGGGGAAAAAATTAATATAATGTTTTGTTAGTGCATAGTTAGGGCAAGAAAGTAATCAGTTCTTGCCTGTAATGAAAATGATTAGTGAAAGAGACAGAGACAAAGAGCATTTGCCTCATGCCTCACTCGGGAATTCACTATATATTTTTATATAACATCTATGAACGAAACATCTAAAACAGGCATTTTGTTACATCAAAACTTTGTTTTATATTGTAATTAAAATGTATATTATTTATTCATTTAAATTAATATTATGTTGTCACGGTCATCACACATTAATAATAATAGTTTCATCTATGAATGCACTTCAAATGCCCATATTAAAAAATAAATTTTGCATAATGTAATTTTCTTACAGTCTCTATATTACCAGTATGAATATTGTAACAATAAAAGCATGTTCGAAAGATTGAAAACTATGATATTAACATTTTAATTTAAATAAATTTTGCCAGTTAATTAAGGCCGCATTTGTTTCTAATCAAATGAATACATGAAGGGACTATGTAACATTTTTTACAATCAAGAAAATTAATTATTAGGGTGGAGCGAAATTTTTTTTTTCATCTAACTGTAATGTAATAGTCAAAATATTGTGCCTTTTGGGCTTAAATTAAGTCATGCAAAATATTAATCAATTCGGTTTAGAGTAACTGCCTCCGCAGCGGCACTGATTTTATAAAAATAGTTTGGTTTTAGACCTCATATAGACCACATATGTCTGTACGATATTTAAATAATTAGACTATTTTTTTATCACAAATCGTTGCCTGATATACTATATTTTCGATGGAGAATACACAGAGAAGCCAGACTTTGTGTTTATAATTTTAATAAGGTGAGTGTGGGAGCGCGGAAGGAGACTTTTACCGGCACTTGTCGCGACGTTTTCAGGTTCTTCTTAGTTCGCATTAGTCGTACGCACGTTATTTTTTTAAATACCTACCAATTTTTAACACTATGCAAGGATCTCGAAGTGTGTTTAAAAGTCCTCTTTTTGGGGATATTAGTGAGATAAAAGAGAACGTTTTACCTACTTACGAAAATGTAATAAAGTATTACGAACGGACGAGACAACAACTGAAATTGCAATTAAAAACAGCAAAAGTCGTGACATCTAGGATTGAAAATATATGGTATCTATTTCGATAGTAACATGAACGAGAATTATTCAAATGTTAAAAGCATATCAGTTTATTAAGTAAGTTTATCAAGAGGCTCTCTCCGGAAAAGTAAGAAAGTTTTCAGCAAAGCAGTAAGAAACTTTTTGATATTTCAGCATACAAGTGCAATGATAAAAAGGTTCATAAACATAAGGAGGCTTTTTTAATTGATCAAATAACGTCTCGAATGATGATAATCAGCGGAATAGACGTAATTGCTACAAAGAAGTTGCAAAATACTCTAAAAAGGAAACATCAACAAGAAAATCGCCCAATCACATACTTAAACACTTTAATGTTAGATGATTTAGATATTCGTTATATATTCATGATATCCAAAGAAATAAGAAAGCATTATTCTTGCGATTATAACAGATTAGAGAGCTGGCTGCTCGTCGCATATTAAAGGCACGCAGTGTGAGTCACCCTTCAATACCTAGATTTTTTCAAGTGCTATTGATAAATTTTAATGCTACTTCGTTGTTGATTTAATAAACTGGCAGGAAAACCTAACCAAACCGCCGCTTTTGAGAAATTTATCTGACCAAGAAATTCAGAACATTGTCGAATCTGGTGGTGAGCGCAAACCATTGTTTTTAAAGCTTCCTGCCATATTCAAGCTATTTAGGGAGCTGTGAAGATTACGACCATCCATTCAAGCCATTCATACGAGCTTCCATTTCTCAGTGCACAAAAAAAGTCACGATTAGGTGCAATAAAAGCCAAGTTGGAATCGCGGCCTAAATTTGAAACAAAAAAGGATTATCAACCTTAATAATTAATGCAATTTATCAAATTCTTCTAAGTATTTTCATGTTTTTTTCACAGTATCACCTTAATAAATGTTTAAACTATAAATTATCTATCATTTAATACCTTCTTACTACTAAATAGGGCACAATATTTCACCTTATATGACTTAAATAATATTTCAATAATATTTTAAAATCATGAAGTCTGCGGAGGCAGAAGATATTCATTAAAGGGAATAAAAAATTACACTTATTTTTACTTTATCATAATGCATAAATCCCCCCCTATTAGAACTTCGAAACTAAAAAAAAAAAATTTTCCATACATCCGTGCTCCACCCTATTAATTATCTCAAATATAAGTAACGAATCTTTGGTGCCCATTTTCTCCTTATTTACAAATTGTATAATGCATCCTTAATACACTCATGTCATCAAACCATTTGTGAGCAATAAAAAAATATTAGACCCATTTATAAAACAGAGGGTGAAAATTGGCGTCACATTCTATGGGGCCAGTCGGAGTCATCCGATATCAACGAAGGCTCCATTCTATCGGACGGCACCGTGTGGCTCCGCGCGGCCACGCCCGCGCACGAGGGCTGGTACAGGTGTACCGCCAGGGTCCAGCATTCCTTCCTACATCATATATTCTATTTGGATGTTAGAGGTGAAGAAACTTTAGCTGTTTGTTCGTTATAGCTTACCAGGCGTGAATAGGTTGATAAGTCGACTTGCATAAAAAAATATACATTAGGCATTAGGATTGCATAAATTATAGGGTGAATAAAAATTTAACTACTAGTTCTGCGCTAGTTCTATGCCTTTTATGATCTGAAAAAAATATCTCTAAATAATTTATTAACATATACGAACATTAGTTCAAATTCAAAAATTTAATAATTTTGTATTTTATCTATTCCGAGCATGTTTCGAACGAACTTTCATGCATTTCATGCTATTAAACAACACATAACCTATAAATATTTATTGTAAATATGTCAAATTAAAAAAAAATAGAGCCGCCAAAGCTAAGCCGCGGTGGAGGTGTTGGCGAAACTCAGTGGGTGGTGCGCGGGACCCCGGCGAGACTCACTTGTACCGTGAGGGGCGAACCTGAGATCCACATACATTGGACCCACGACTCCAGACCACTGGCTTTACAGTAAGTTGTAAAGGAAGCTTATTTAATTCAATATCACAACTAAATAGGTACATAATATGATCCACCCCCATGGCTTTTAGCACCGGATGTCCCGGATTTGATTCGCGGGAAGAGAGGTCGGTCCAGCGTAAAAATAGTATATCAGAGGCCAAAGTGCCAGTATTTTACGAAAGCTTAGTCGTAATAACGTAATAATGTTGAATGATACAATGTCTAAATGACCCAGAAACAACGCCATACAAATAAGATAAGTTTAACATCAGTTGAGTTAACTCTTCTAATTATTATGGAGTAACGCTTTTAAAACTCGGACTGCGGCACTTATACTTTTATAACAAAAAAGTTTATAGCAATGGCACAGTGCTCCGAGCGATTTTGCACAAAATATGTTAAATACAAAGATAATGTCTGTCTGACTAACAGATTGATCTGTTATTAGTGATAAAATCTTTAGTCTGTTTCTGAAATGTATGCAGATGAACACATGGATATTTAATAAAAACGTACAAAATAATACAACAAAGTCATACTTTCTTTAGGTTGAAGCTGTTTAGTGCAGAATAGCCTTTTATAGCTTTTAAGTTAACACGGAATTGACAACTACAGTGTTTTATATAGTTCTAACAATTTAAGCTAAGTTAATAAAAACATGCTCGAACGCTATAGTGTTAATCTAACTGTTGCGAAGACTACTTATTATTAGTTCTGTATAAAAATAACATTGCAGTGAAGGTTTATTTTGCTAAATATTTTTTTTAAATTCATTATTATTTATTTTATAAAAAAAAACCGTATAACTTTAGCTTTTAACTTTTAATGAAACTTTGACTACGTCGTACGATAGTTATACTTAACAATTATCAGAATAATATAATCATAATCTGTTTAATTACACGATTAAGGCCTACCGCAAGAAATAATATTAATTGAGTTTAGTAGATTAGCACTTGAGTGGATAGGAGGTTTTAAGTGTCAGGCAACGAATATGACCTAATTCCTAGCTAACCTGACGGTCCAAGCTTTGAAAATCTAAGCGTGACACAGCTGTTAACTCTGAGTTAATTTTCCTGTTATATGTAGATAGTATAGAGTAATCTATATATATTTTTAAAATATAAGAAAAATCAACAGCCCGCCCTATGCGGAATGGGAAAAAGGGTAATAGATAACATTTAAATATTTTTTGTTTGTTGACAATTATCCCTAAAGCTGATTTTTATTTGATTCGTTTGTAGCAATTTATAAGCTTTAGTTCATCGAAATCGTACGTCGGGAAGACATGTTATCGTTATTTCAAGATTACTGCGTTCGAAAGAAAGTTCAAATCTGAGACCTAACCATCAGCGGTACACAATTTCTATCACTTGTAATTTCAAATTAAAATCGAATTTAAACGCCAAAGGCCATTTTCTTCTGCACCAACCAAGCAACAAGATATCCTACTCACCAAGCAACTACATAATTTGGTTTTTAAGTACGAGTAACGCGCGTAAATTACTCGTACTTAAAATCGTTGTAACTGAAAATATCACTTGTCAAATAAAGGATATACCTATTTATCCTAGTGACCTAACTATGAGCTCACTTTTCTAAGGAGAACCTTTAAATAAAATACTGTATACCGGATTACAGTATACGGGTATACAGTATTTTATTTAAATGTGTGATACTCGCGTTAATAAAAGACAATATTAAGAAATTATCAAATTATTATCAGTGGTTCCGGTGGCGTAGAGATGCGTGATTTGGGCAACGGGGCAATGATGTCTGAGATAACTATAACTCAGGCTGGACCGGAGCACGCTGGCGACTACCGGTGCTTGGCGAGAAACCTATATGGCACTGATGAGCTAGTCTTCAGACTATTTGTTAAAGGTTTGTACGTTATATTATTTTTATAAAGTGAAATGTATTTAGTAGAATTAATTAAATTTGAACAAGCGCGTGTTCCGCAGACTGTATCAGTGAAAAAAGAATAAAGACCTAAAAAGGTATTTCGTACGTTTGGAGAATATTAAAACAGGCCCCGGCGATGTAATTAGTAAGGATGTTTTTTTTTGCCTTCTCTACTCTCTATTATATATTAACTTATAGAGGTGAAAAATGTCAAATAGGAATATTTTTTTGGTTTGATTATATTGGGACGTGAAACAATTTTTTTTATTATTCACACTGATAACACGTTCAGGATGCCATTGATGTCCAGCCGAAAACGTGTTTTCGGAGACTCTTGCGAAGTATTGCAGGCCAATAGTGTGCGCCTCAAGCTCAAGAGCATCCTGAACGCTAAAACTAACTTCTATTATTGTACTGAATATGTTCAAAACAGTACGTCCTAAACAATATGACTAAAGTCGCGACTTTTTCACGTAGCTCCCTACGTGAAAAAAAATGTTTTTTCTTTTTTACCAATTTAAAATCGCTTTATTTGGGCAATTTCCACTATACCGTTTGCCTCATTGTTTTTAATATTTCTATAGAACGACCGAGTGTACCTGAGGAAGTTCGCATTTCCGAAGTATGGTCAAGGAAAGCGCGCGTCACGTGGCGAGTCATTCGTGGCGCCATCGTGTCTCACTACTCGCTACAATACCGCTCGCTCGCGCGCGACCTCACCAACGCTCCGCTGAACGCCCCGCTCCCCCCGCTCTCCCCGCTCCTCCCGCTCCTCCCGCTCGACACGTGGGACTCGCTCGAAGTCCTCAACATCACGCTGGCTAATTCGGATTTGCTTCATGTCGCGTAAGTTCGCTCGGGCTTATGAATATGATAATGCTCTGCGGATTTCAATTTCGTGACGCTAATGTATTTATGTTTCCGCGATGCTTCAGTTTCAGAATTAATGTAAAGATTTTTGAGATTTTGATATTAAACAGAATCACAAATGTGTCAGCATTATAAATGTTATATTAATCTTTCATTATTTCCTTGTAAAAGTAATAATGTTATTTTAATTTAGTATCTTCTAACAAATGTTTATAAAAGAGTATAGATACTATAATGTTTAATGTAATGTAGAGTGCCTTATAATTTCGGAATTCTGGTGAAAAATTTCCAAAACAGAGTAACATTAATATATAATATTCATACACAGATCGGAAGGGCCGAGTCGAGCCGGGGCATTAGTGTCCGGATTATACCCTGACACTCGCTACGTGTTACGAATAGCCGCCCACAACGACGTCGGAGCCTCCCCATTTACTGCACCTCTACACTTTACTACGAGGGAGGAAGGTATGTATGAGCAACTGCATCGCTCTGCTACGTTGCTACGAAAATCGTAGCTCGTAGCCGTAGTAATGCCATCGTTCTACGAATCTGATTAAATCGTCTACGTTTGGGTGAGAACTATAATTGTGACGTCATTTAGAATTATTCGATTTCTGCTTAGACACATGTTACTAATTTTAAAAGCTCATCTATAGAAAACAGGGTAAATCCATATTCTCCGATATACAATATTTCCTATTAAATCTTATTAAGCGATGTTTCAATAATCCTATCAGATTATTTTTATTTAATGTTTCAAATTAAATGACAAGATTCCCATATCAACTTACTACTTTGTTATTAGAATATCTAATATTTATTTTTATTTTTAAAAAGTATCACGTTCATATTTCAATATCAAACATAATAAATGTATTAAGTTAAAACTTAGAGTAACTTTTTTGTTATTATCTTCCTAAAATAAAAAAAATGTCATCTTCTATAGCTAATTCCTCAGCATCCTGGCTTATATACGCATATTTAGTCAGGATAAATCAAAATTTAAAAAAAATGCACAACATGGTTAACAAAAATAAACCATTATGTACCACACACACATAATACCTCAATGAGAACAGAAAACTGCTCAAAAATAGTACCGTAATAATCAGTGAAACAGAAAACATAGCCCCCTAGGAGGGAAATTCACATCACTTAACAGCTATGTAGCAGTAATTTTTGCTCTACGAAACTATACTTCATTGCTAAGTATACAGTATATTATAGTATATGTGTTTTTCACTAAATATATAATAATAATAAATATAATATATAATTACTATATTTTTCACTAAAACAAAAACAAAAAAAAATCGCTTTACGACAATAAACATGTTAACCTTAAAACTAATAATAACAAGAACAGTGAAATATAATACACAACTTCTTAATAAACGTGATGTTACGGTTACTTTTAAAAATAATTTTCTAGTATTTTGAATTAATTTAGAGTATTTTGTATACATAAATAAAAATATTTTTATATCAAAAGTATATAAGAAATCTTATAAAAAAGCGTTGAAATATTAGGGACACTTGTATTGAATGGAAATGTTTTCTTTGTGAGACCCTTTCATAGATTTTTATCTACATTTACCAATCGAGATGAAAGTAAACAGATTTGTAGCGGTTTTATTTTACTTCTCTGACGCCAACAAGTGGAGGGCTTATCCTGGTACTAAAGTAAACAATGAAGCAACGTAGTCTTTTTTAGTTTGTGGAAAATAAGAGGAATGATATATTATATTATACGTATATAGCTTAGTAATATAAATTATAATAAGTGTACTTTATAAATAAAAATATATAGGTAGTAGTAGTAGTAGTAGTAGTAGTATGATAGTAGGTATTTTGGGAGACCTTTCATTTCGATAAGCTGTGGGTTCGAATCCCGGTGGGACAACATGGTTATAATTTTCTGAAAACATGTCTTCCCTACGTCTGGTCACTTGATGCATCAAACAGATGGGAGGAATATTAAAATTCTGACTGGGTTACCAACCTCCATTCATAGATGGGAAAACTATGAAATGCATATTTGCGCGTTTCGGTTTCAGTCGATGGATTTCGGAATTCTAGAAGTAAAACATAGGTTGAAATAGCATGATTGTTTGATGTTCTGTGACACCTACCAAAAAGTGAGCTCTGCTCTTGTCCATCCATATCTAACATAAAAATAGGAAAAATTACTTACGAATACTTATACACAGTATAAGGGTATATTAACGCCAGTATCACTCACTTCAATAAACTATTTAAAAATGGATTAAAACGGTTTAAAAATTAAAGACCCCGTTAAGAGATATAAATTTAATTTGAAAATTACTTCATTCATAATTGCTTGCAATTAAAATTATAAGTCGTAAATATTCAAAACATTTAAAGAATATTTTCTACTAATTAGAGTAGATAAATAACATAAAAAATATAGGTATATGAAAGTGGTCTATCATTAACTTTTAAATGAGGCCGTTAATTTTTGTATGCAGTTTTATTCTTTGAAAGGGAAAAGATATTCTTATTTCAAGTTGGTGTTTTGAAGAACATTTTATAGACTTTCAGTCACAGATGCGTTTGCAAAGTTGTTAAGGAAGTTGAACAACGAGCAGTTTGAAAAGGCAGAGTTAACTGGATACTTCGTAGGAAATTTTTAACAATTATCAACTAGCAAAACTGTTCCAATTCCACCGCGTAATAAATAATAGTCATATTATTAAATAAATAATTTCACCTTTTTGTTTTATGTGTGTCGATGTAAATAGAATATGTTGATGAAATTTATTAGAAGTGGTGATAAAATGTTCTTTTTTTAAGTTAGTATCGACATACGAGCATGAGATTCACTTGATGGAAGGTGATACCCCAGCTACAGAACATCAGTTAATGATGTACCATCGACCTAATTTTAATTTAAAATTAGATGCAATTTACAATTCCTATCTATATAATTAATAAATTAGATAGGTATTGTGAATTACTTGCAGCAAAAATCCCAAAACAGTTTCAAAAGTAAGTAATAAATAATGTGGGGAAAAATAAGTGTATAAAATCATAGAGCGAAAATCCTCGATAATTTCGAAGTCTTATCGGGAGCTATTATCAATAACAGCGGGCGTTGAAGTAACAATAACATTTAATCTCCTTAGCGCCTGGAGGGATGCCACGAGACATCTCGCTGCGAGCTCTCCGCGCCCGCGAATTGCTTGTTACTTGGCAGGTATGTAAAATTTTGACTTGTGATTGGCAAACCGGGGAGAATTCTACTATTCGTGCAAATATTTCGATTTCACATTGTCGAGACTGTACCGTCTCTTAACGCCCTTCAGTATGAAAAACTTACTGGGTTTTTTTATCTTAATACTTGGTATTGTATATTAATAATACATAAAATTTCTCCATAATCTTGGTTCCATAATGGTAGATTCCTTTTTTTTAAAGAGTAAATTTTTTAATGACAAAAATAATAAATAGTGTATGAAGCTTGCATCTCCTCGTGAGATATGAATTATTTAGATTATGTTCCAGTGCTAATGGATATACAATTTGAAAAAGAACATTTCGCAAGTTTTGATTTTTTAAAATACCAAAATTTGATCTTTTAATGAAATTTTTGAATAAATATGGGATATCGGTATTAACTATGGCGTAAGAAGTAACGACATTCTTAAGGCTACGGCGTAGTTATTAACGATATAATGAGACAGCTATACAAAACTTACAGCGTAAGGTAATAATGCAATGATGCCGCTTTAAGACACTGTGATAGCGTTGACCCAGATCTCGTTGTTGATTGCCGTCAAGTCACCTATCATTAAAAAAACTCATATTTTACATAAAAGGTGCCTCAAACCTCAATTAAAAAAATATACTTTTCATTTTAAGTAGTGCGGAATTCATAATTTTATTAAAAAAAACTTTAGGTTAGATTTAATTTCGGTTCTTAATGTTATTTTTTTTTAATTCAAACACTCGTATAATGCCGTAATTAGCCAAAAACGTTAATTCAACTGAAAGGATTTTTGTGATTATTTATATTTTGTACATCATTTTGGTTTTGTTGAATTTATGCAGAATTATTGGCTATGTCAAGTAACCGATAAGAATATTTTTTTGAGTGTGGCAAAATTTATTTCATAGAATAATATAATAAATTGATGGATAACTTCCGAAAGACTGCACCAAATTAGTTAATTGTCAGGACAATATTTTTTTTATTTAAAAAATCTTACGGAATTGTAAAAAAATTGAGTTTAAACATCTCTATAGAGCTAAAAGGGTCTTGAAATATATTGAGAGATTGATTTCCATTAATTATTACTGTAAAGGGGAGATTTCGTCTTATTTTCTTCATTAGTATAGCCAAGGGAAGCCGGGTCTGGCAGCTAATATAGTTTATTAAAAGCCCGCTTTACCCTTAGGCCGCGAATCGCGGTCCAGTTCTTCACGGCGTATATAACCGCGAAAAACTTGTGACTCCACACTCGCAGTAGTTTACGTCAATTTCAAAAGTGAAGTTTGTTAACGCTTCGCGGTCCCTTTGGCGCGGAGCAAAAACCGACAAAAGTCGGGGAATAAAGCGCGAAACTGCGAGGAATATGCGAAACGGCTCCACACTTAATGATCGCGCTCTGTCGCGGCTTTCGCGCGCGATTCGCGGCCTAAGTGTAGAGCGGGCTAAAGAATTTCGTTTTGTTAATCAAGTTTTTATGTCCAAAGCCGCCACCCCGTGAAACCTGGCATGGCACCCTACTAGGATACACAATACGATGGTGGGAAGCAGCTGAAGAAGGGAAAGGTACTACAGACAACGCCTCCGAAAGTGGAGCAAGTGCTGACGCGACCAGCACAACTATACGAGGTCTCAAACCCGCGATTCGCTATGGGGTCACGGTCAGAGCGTACAATGCAGCTGGAAATGGCCCGACATCCCAACCGCATTACCGCCATACTTTGGAATCGCGTGAGTATACTATGCGTAATCTACTTGTGTATACGTTAGGTAAAACGACCATTTCCTGACTATTCTATGCCTATCTATCTTATATTTTAATTAGATAGGAGTTTAAGCGGTTTATCTTCAAAACTAAATAGTCACAATTATTTTTAAATTTCAAAAATCATTTATTCATTTAGGTAACACAATGTACACTTATCATCGTCAATAAAAAATACATATTAAATGCTTCTAATAGGAATTTACATTTACCGCCATTTCTCAAATCAAGGGCGTAGAACAGAAGAGAAGAACTGGCAATAAACTTTCCGCCACTCTTTTTAATCGTCAAGTTTATGTTTTACAAAATGTTTGCAGCGCGCAACCATTACACACCATATGACATCTTTAAGTAATTAACTATAATAATAAAAAAATATAAATGAGAAAAAAACAAAGATTTGTCCTCTATCAGCAGTAGGCATGGTGAAATAGGAGCACGCACTTACATTCTCGTGGGAACAACACGCAAATACATAGTCGAAATAACTAACATCACCGCATATACGAATTCAAGTCTATTTCATATAATATTTTGTTTAAGATATTTTTGATAATATATCTCTACATAGTATAAAACAAAGTGGCTACCCGCCGTATGTACGCTAAAATATTTTGAACTTTTTATGCGGATTTCATCAATAGATATAGTGATTCAAGAGGAAGATTTATACGTATAGTTGATAGAGCTTTCATCTAAAATACTTTTTGCCTTCGTTTGTCTTTTTATTTTTTTTAGTAAATTTTAATTTTAAATTGTTAACATATATATAAAATTCATATTTTCTTAATATTAAACAATTAAAACGGGTTTATATTTCGGAATGCCCGAGATAAAAAATAGTTTGATAGTGCATCATTGATTGATGTCTTGTGGATGAGATACCTGCAAGTTAACCTCACACTGGGCTGTCTATATATGATATACAAAAATGTATAATTTTCTCATAAATATATCCACGTTTCAAGCATGATATGTGCGTTATAAATTTTCCTATCAAAATGCAAAATGGCTTAATTGGACCGTGGCTTTTTCGATCCAGGTCAAACGATTCGGAACAAATTGATGGCACTTTTATTTTTTAACATTAAATTGTTCACGTAAAATATATATATTTTCAATTTCATTTCAGAATTGCTATGTGGCTTTTGTTGGGTTATTGGATTAATTACCTACGTTGATTAGTAACATAACAAAATATATAGTAAAACCATATAGCAATTGATTTTGCAGATGAAAACATAATATAAAAATGGTAAACTTAAAGCAAACAAATGCCTTTTTAAACGTAAGAAAAACACATTTTAATTAAAATAAAATTAATGTTTTTAAGGAATCAAAAAATTCATAACTTTCGTAAAAATATAATATTAGATACTACCTAGTAATTTCTCTTTTAACTTTTCTCCGCACAAAATACGAAAATAACTTTAGACATGTATTACGTCCAGCAGGCCTGAGACAGATCGAAACTGACATCGCTTTGTAGGAATAGTTTCATAACTAGAACATCTCCATACTTCCACAAAGGTCGGGACAGTTTCATAATTACTTTGTAACTGATAGTTCTCTACATTTTCCACTTTGGCTCAGTTTAAACGGAAACTGTCTTGGGAAGATGTCAGATTTCAAGCGTGACTTGAATTCTTACGAAGTTCAGTGATATTCAGTTGTGAAAAGTGATTAACCAACCTAAACTCCCTTTCCAGCCATTTAAGTTTTTTGAATTAAGGTCACTAATCTTGAATCTTGATTAGTAAGTGTGTGGACAGCCTCATTCTGTTTCAGCAAGACGTCCTGGGTTCGAATCATAGAGAAATGATGCAATACAATAATATTTCGATTGAAGCACTCACTAGTCTATAAATAAAAATAACCGGTGGAACAGACATAGAAATGTTTCTGCCCTATGCTTCTCTAGGAGACCTGCGACTTCGAATTGAAGTAATTTGTGCAATAGTAATTTGAATGTGGCAAAAGCGTAATTATCGAGATACAAATAAAAGATTTATGTCATAAACTTGTCAACTCATACATCGTCATTTCAAGCAGGCCATACATGTTAGGGTGTACCTGAAAGGCCTATACAGTTGAACTTTACAGGTAATATTGAACTGAGTAGATACCATACACGTAGCGAAACCTGCTCAGAGGGGTGAGCACGAACGACTATCGAGAAAGTATTCGTATCGTCCATCTGTCAGTTGGACCCCCTTCGGGGTGAGCACTAACAAGTATCGAAAGAGTATTCGTATCGTCGAACTGTCATTTGTATGAGATTTTTCATACAACTGACAGTTTGACGATTCGAATACTTTGTCGATAGTCGTTCGTGCTCACCCCTCTGAGGGCCTAGCACGAATTACTATCGAGAAATTATTCGAATCGTCCATCTGTCAGTTGTATGAGAAAATATTTGAAATTTCATACAAATGACAGCACGACTATTTTTTCGATAGTCGTTCATGCTAGCCCCTCATGTTGTGATACACGCTCCCGTTTACTGTGTATGGCCCGCTTAAGATGAACACTAGTTCAAAACGTCCATTTATCATAGCTCCAAGCGGAACTCCAGAAGGGCTATCGTGTGTGTCGAGCGGGTCCACGTCACTCCGCGTGTCGTGGCGCCCGCCCGGCCCGGACGCTCGCGGGGGTCTCATCACGCACTACACTCTGCAGTACACACGGCGCGATGCCGATCCTTTGATGGCGGTTCAAGATGCACATTTACGTGTTCAGGTAAGATATTTCATATTCAGAGGTTATATATACATACTAGCGACCAGCCCCGGCTTCGCACGGGTCTAGATTTTTTGACAAAAATACAGGGGTTGGTAATAGAAGAGTGAAAATATAGGGTTATATGTATTTTTAGTGCCACATTATAAAAAAAAAAGGGGTGGACACTCCTTATTACTTAGGAGTTTGTAAGATAAATAGTAGCCGATTCTCAGACTTACTGAATATGCATAAAAAAGGAGGAGGAGTGTGGGAACGAACATTGTGACACGAGAATTTTATATATATAGATATTATATAGTTGACATAGTACTCGTAATACACAATATGTTGAAAATTTTTAATTAGCATCTAAAAGCCAGTCCACAACTAATCATGCTTACTTTAGCATAAGAAAATTTTAATTTTAACTCAAATCTTTGGTCTGTTGAAAGATTTATGTTAAAAATAAAAATTGTTACCTCATCTTCTTTTTAAGCACAGGGTATAAATGTATTTTATACCCTGTGCTTAAAAAGTTTAAAAAGTGGATAAGTAAAAGAAGTGTTTATTTAGGGCGAGGAAACTACAGTGTCTCGGCTTACGCCGTACGCTGAATACGACATAAGGGTTCGAGCACACAACGCCGCCGGAGATGGCCCCCTATCTCCTCCACAGGTCTGCAGAACTGATGAAGACGGTCAGTACTATTCATAATAATATCAAACATCTTTTTACAGACAAACATCTAGAATACAGATTTTTTGAAATATATAGATTATAATGACATTTTGAGCTGAGGGAAATTAATAGCATAATATATAATTAAGAAAGCTATGCTCGTCTTGAGAATGAAGTCTAATTTTGTAATCTAAATCTAGTTATTAATATGTATAAATAAATCATAATTAAAATTGAGTTAAAATGATTTTTGAAAGTAGTACATAAAAAGCGAACCATTTATCGAACATCGATGGACATACATATAAGGACAATTAAGTGACTGGATACATGCATGTTAGACACGTTTGGAAGAATAATAATATTTCAGACACAATTATGTGCATGTATTGTACCTATAATACTTAATAACGAGTAAAATTAGCACTAAATAGGTCTAAAACTTTAAGATTTTTTTTATTTTTGTCATTTTGTCAAAAAAAAAAACTGTATTGTCTTAGTACCAAGTGCACCGAGCGGCATCAAACTGATAGCGCTCAGTGAGCGCTCGCTCCGTGCGTCGTGGTTGCCGCCCGTCGAGCCCAACGGAAGGCTTACACATTATTTGCTCTACGTTAAGGATTTATCTGGGTAAGTAATCTAGTCAAAATAAAATGGTAAGCTCAAGAAGTAACTCAAACGTACCTGTTGAAACCCCCTCGAAAATATATTATTCATTTTTAATTAAATTTCAATTTTTATTAACAAATAAAATTATTAAATAATAATTTTTGATTGTGGTTTTTTATTTATTAAGGTGTATCACCTAGATTTGTATATAATTATACTTAATAATTTATATTAACTTAAAGGTAACAACATTAATGATACAAAAAAATTAAGATAGGCCAATTAATAAAAATAAAAGTTCATGGGCGGTGGTATTCAATTTCCATCAGGTGAGCCGTAGGCACGTTTGTCCCATTACATAAAAAAAACTTTAAATCTAACAAAAAAGTCAATAATATAGTACCTAATCTTATTTTATACTAGCGATCCACCCCGGCTTTGCACGGGTTCAATATAAATATACTAAAATATATAAATAAAAATAGGTTTAAGGTTTAAGATCTTTATTATTTCTCAAAGATTACAATAAATCACTTACGAGAAATAAACTTATTAATAATATTTGTAATATTGTTTCATAACGAGTATTGTAAAACAGAAGTGGGTAGTAGGAAAACAAACATAGCTAATATTACTCGCTGAAAATGTAGCTTTCGATTAGTGAAAGAATTTTTAAAATTGGTTCAGTAGTTTTTGATTTAAATTGTAACAAACAAATCTTTTCTCTTTATAATATTAGTATAGATAAAATTCGAATTTAAACGAACATGGCCATAGATCTCAAGATGCCAACGTGACTCGTGTGAACTCGTGTATGGAAAGCGAAGGGTCCACGGTGGAGTGCTTGAAGACGTTACGAGGGCTGCGCCCGGGGCGCACGTACGAGGCGTGGGCGAGGGCGGCCACGGGCGCGGGCGAGGGCCCCACGTCCGCTGTGGTCGCTTGCCAGACCACTGCATTAGGTAACTAATCTTTATTAACTTAACTAAGTTACATTCGATACAAATAAAATAAATACCTTATAGTGTAGATAATTTTATGAATACAGAGCTTTTGGAAGATATTTTGATATGCTTTTATCCAATGTTTTTTTAATGTTAGATATCGACAGATGAGCGTGTGGCTCTGAACTTCAGTCAATTTGCGCTGCTATACTTATAATAAAATCACCAGTGTACAGTATCCAAACGTATATTTCCATCTTCAATACAGATTTGACTTCTCGGACATGAATATATTCAACTACCAACACGTGTACAATTTCTTAAAATATCGATATTCACTTTGGATAGACGTTAATACATAATAATACATCACGAAATTACGAACAGTATAACTAGGACTTTACTGGAGCACGACTGTAGACAGAATGCCAGTTTTCTAATAATTTTGCTTAACAGCTAGACATTAGACGATACTTTCTCAATATTGAGTGAGTGAAAGGAACGAATGACATGAGTGAACACGTGATGAGTGAACTGTTGAATGACTGATATTACTTCCACAATAATAACAATTGAACATCTGAATTAAATACACTTTGAAGTATCGATACAATATGTAAATTCATTATAATTAATATAAATTATTTCTATTTTTAATACTAAATTTGATTACAATATACAATTTTGCCTTTTAAATTAACGAATCACAACACTCGGCCATCCACAAGCGTGCTATCTCCGGAGCACGCAAAATCACAACACTCATTGAGCACGTTTTATCAAAATCAAAAGTTTTTTATTTGAAATAGGCCTTTGCAGGCTATTATGAAACGTCTAGTTGCACGGTTCCAAAAAGTGGGTCTCATGGAGAAGAACCGGCAAGAAACTCCATGGATACTCTTTTCAATAATAGTTTAGCTTACAAAGACTCGGTTACAATAGTAAGAATCGGCTGAGAAGTTTATATAATGCAAGGTATACAGAGATTCTATACAATGCAAAAGAAATCTTATACAATTTACCATCTTATCCTCTATTATTACAATGAAATCTAGATAAGTATCTACTAATGGTTAAATACATTTATTTCTCTCAAAAAAGAATACATTTTCACTTACACGAGAAACAAAAATAATTAAATAACTTCTTTTTTTTTTTTAACTCGGAAACTAGAACATACAAACGCTATCAGTATTATCAATACACAATTAATATTCACAATATCAATCTCAAAGATACTTTGTTACATAAAATTATTTATTATTTTAACATAGAAAGTTAGTCGATACTTCAAAAATGGCTTATAATACATTACTTGGAATACATTATTTATTAATAATGACATTATAATATGATAAATAAATAATTTTACAGTACTACTTATAGCTACATTAAACATTCGAGCATTTCTATTTATGCATTTGTAATCGCGCAATGGGCGTATTAAAGATCTTCCGACTTGAAGGTACCAATTGATTCTTAATTAAACTAGATGGCGCAACATGCGCCACATTTATTATCTTATGCATTTACAGTTTGTAACGGGCTTTTTATTTTTATTTTTAGAGCCAGATTTAGTTTAGTTTTACATTATTGCTTAGGTATATGTCAAAGTCTTCAAAGACCTCATCTTATCTAACCTGTTTGAGTTTTGTTTGGTTTTAATAACTTGATTATCGAACCTAAACATTCTGATATTTCATATGGTGAAAATTACTTAACATTTTGATTATTACTGAGAAAAATCTTTAAATACACTGACCATAACTGTAGTCCTAGCCATAACGATTCGCAACGGAGATTTTTACTATCAATCAATTAAAACAAAAAGAAAATGCATTGAACAACAAAATATTGACCCCACATATTTGATCTTGATTTGAGGCTTAAACTTTACTGTTTCATGTGCATTCAACACTTCTTCAACTTAATTGTATATTTTTTTATTACCATATGGTTTTAAATAAATCTATCGCTTTTTAATAAGCAAATGTTCGTCAAGTGTATGAAGAATCAAAACAGGAACTTTCAAGATAATTTTCTGTTTCTTGCGCAACCCCTTAGAAACTGAATTGATTTTTGATGTGTCAAACCAATAATTTGGAACAAATTTTCAATCTAACATTTTAATGATTCATTTATTTTAATGATTCATTTAAGAATTGACAAATTCTGTTAAAAAAAACAAAGCTCGCACATAATTTTCCCATAGACTTACCACTTTACTTTAAGAAGAAGAATTACCAAAGTGTACAAAATTACAAACATTTCATAAATAAAAATTCAGGCTTCGACAAAACCTTAGTAAATTGCAAAAGATTATTTAGACACATTCTTCGTTTAATCGCTCCATGGAATCTCCAGTAAGCTACATTGTTTTTATTAAATGTGATTGAAATTCAGGAAACCAATATTGACTTCTTATTTTATCAATATTTTACGCGAAAGTCTAAATAATAATTATTATCAATGAAGTTGAATATTTCGAATAACCAAGTATCATGGCCAATTCATTATAATATGTGTAACTCTTGTTCACATAGGTATTTGTTTTCTCAATAGAGTTGACTAACCAACAAAACTCCTGACTCTAATTTATGTACTAGCTATTACTATTAATGCAGACACAAATAAAATACTTTTCTATCACTAATTTTATAACAGTAAAATATTATGTAAATGATTAGTTTGTGGTAGAAAAGGTTTTTTTTTTAAATCCTTTCTTGACTATCACTAGGTCTTGTTCCACAAAATAATTATCAGTAATAACAAAATTTTATAGAGGTAGGATATATCAAAATATACATTCATCAATATATATCATATTTCATAAATAATTCAAAAATTTCGACCGTATTTAATAACTATTCGTCTAAAATTTTGGTGTGATAAGTTAGTATAAATGGTAAATCCTTGTGAATTGTATTGAAGTCAGTAAATAAATATTAGTCACAGATAATTGAATATTACGATCGCTACTGAAATTATGAGTGCTTTTACTTTAGACATTAATTGTAAAATATTTTATTTTTATCTAACTCTGAATCGTTTAAAAGGATTTTTTTTCTTAAACAATTTATATAGGAAATTAATTTCTCTATTAATTATCTTAAAAACTTTTGTCAATTCGTTTGTACTATTAATTTCATGCACATGAAGAGAGGTTTCTGATACAGTCATAAAGGCTTATTCTATCAAATTTACTACATTTAATAATGGGCTTTAGGCAATATTTATATATATACCAACATTCCTGATAACTGAAACTCGTAGAATAATTTCCTCTTAATTGTATTGACTTGCTATGATAACAGAACCAGTCCTTAAATTGAGTTTTCTAAAATAATTAGTATTTATACTAGAATTATATCTAATCTGATAGAATTCCTGAGAAGCTAAATGTTAACAAATCTTTTGGTTCGCTAAATTAAAGATCTTTTGCTCCGTTACCTATTGAACTATAAATAATTCCATAAATAATGTAGTCAACTACCTTTCCATAGTAATATTCCCTTAAAATTTACCAAATGTTCATCAGCCGCAAATGGCATTTTTTTTTAGCTTTTGATCCCAATCTTTCCCAAATAAATAAATCGTAGATACCATAGTTTTGTTGTATACCACTTAACGCCGCTATCATTTTTAGCAGGTATCCAGCCTTCCGATATTCTCTTAGTTACATCTGGTACTTCTGTGTCCTGCGTCCTTCGCTTACTTAGCTTCCGGGGTGAACCCGTATTCTTCTCTGGTTGGCTGAAATACATATTTTCACACGCTTTATATCATTTTATAATAACTTATAAACTTTATACTGCCGTGTTACCACCTTACAATACACTGTAAGTAAACTTTATAAACTTGATGCCATCTGCTTTAATCTTGAAACTAATTTCAAATATTTCTGTTCATTCAATACATGTCTTAAACTGTATACATAATACTATTATGTTATTCATATAAAAGCTATATATATCTATACGTAGATAATATAATGTCACACATTAAGAAAATATACTAGCAGCAATTTTATATTATTACTACTACACTTTGATTGACAATTGCACAACTACATGACTATAATCATACACTTAAGTATCTGATACTTATAAACTTTGTCATGGCAACTATGACACACTTAAATAGATGTTACAGCACAACTACATAGCTATGCATGCATGCACCTGCATGGTTGTTAATAACTTAAGGATATTCATGGCTATTTCATCACAACTATATGACTATTTCAGTATGTTTATACGGCTATTCTATCACAACTACATATATGACTATTGCAGCACGCCTACTTGGCTATTCCGTCACAACTATATGGCTTTTGCAGCACACCTACATGTCTATCCTATCACAACTATGTGACTATTGCAGCACAACTACATGGCTGATAAAATTATAATACGTCTACATGGCTATCATTTATCATTACTGACCTTTACAGCATACCTACATAGCTGATCATAATAGCACACCTACATAGCTATTGTATCATTATTGATATCAACACCACACATGGCTCATAATAAAAGCACACCTACACGGCTATTGTGTCATTACTGATCTCTAAGGCACACCCACATGGCTGATCTACATACACTACACTGCTATTGTGTCATTTCTGGTCTCTACAGCACACCTACATGGCTGATCATAATAGCATATCTACATCGCTATTGTGTCATTACTGATATCTACAGCACACATACACGGCTGATCATAATAGCACACCTACATGGCTATTGCTTCATTACTGATCTCTTCAGCACACCTACATGGCTGATCTCTTCAGCACACCTACATGGCTGATCATAATAGCACACCTACATGGCTATTGTATCATCAGTGACCTTTACAGCACACCTACATGGCTGATCATAATAGCACACCTACATGGCTATTGGGTCATTACTGATATCTACAGCACACCTACATGGCTGATCATAATAGCACACCTACATGGCTATTGTATCATCAGTGACTTTTACAGCACACCTACATGGCTGATAATAGCACACCTACATGGCTATTGTGTCATTACTGATCTCCACAGCACACATACATGGCTGATCATAATAGCACACCTACATGGCTATTGTATCTTTACTGATCTCTACAGCACACCTACATGGCTGATCTCGACAGCACACATACATGGCTGATCTCAACAGCACACATACATGGCTGATCACTCTACAGCACACATACATGGCTGATATCTACAGCACACATACATGGCTGATATCTACAGCACACATACATGGCTGATATCTACAGCACACATACATGGCTGATATCTACAGCACACATACATGGCTGATCTCTACGGCACACATACATGGCTGATATCTACAGCACACATACATGGCTGATCTCTACAGTACACATACATGGCTGATATAGCTCACTTTCATGACTACTATATCTAGCATGACCATAAATACTGTTACATAAAATCTATTATTTTTTTTCTTTTCAACTCAATTATTTTAAATTGTTATTATGTTAAAAACTTATTTCGATTTCCCACCATTTCACATACATTCTTTTTTTTTTATTCATATCTAATTACAATATGGAATGTCGAAAATAGAATGGACGAAGTGGGTATCGAGTCGTTGCGTCCGCGTCGGTCATATTCAAGACACTTGAAAAGTTTAGTATCAGCTGTATGTTTGTATATCGTACTATCGACAGATATACTAAGAAGGGAAGATAGCACATACAGGTTCTAAGTAGCCAAAACTCTACTAGGAAACAAAAATCTTATTGCGAGAAATGAAAATTCCTGTTGTCGCATATTTATAAAAAAAATAAAACCTGAAGCTGAGTTCTTATCATCGATATACAGGACATGTTCTAAATCAATCGATCAAACGCCTTCTGTCCCGATACACAGGTCTACTGATCTTATCAATTAATTATTGTCAATTAAATATTTTCTATACTGATGAAAAAATTCTCACGATTGAAGAGCACTACAATAAGTGGTTGAAAAGGTATAACGTGGTCATCATATTTTTCTAAAAATGTACTGTGGACTTTCCACCTACTTACTGATCAGTTCAAAACCTGGTAATTTTTAGAGAATATAGTCTGCTCTAAACGACACGTCAACATTAAGTATCTTAAGAAATCTCTGGGGCATAATGGCTAAATTTCCGATGTGTTTATGCATAAATCCAAATTCAAAGCCAAGAGTGGCGAATTCGAGTAGAATAATTTTCTAATACTTCGATAAATATAAGTTTTAATAAGATTACTACTTCACAAAAATGCATTTTCATTTGGAACAGAACTTACGGCTGGACCAGGTTACTTAGATCTAGTCAAATTTACACTTTTTTTTTTTTTGTATTGTCCATATAACTCAAATTCGTACTTACTAAAATGTCCTTTGACGTGGCTCGCGGGTCGTTACACTTCTGATTTATAATAAAATCACCAGTGTACAGTATCCAAACGTATATTTCCATCTTCAATACAGATTTGACTTCTCGGACATGAATATATTCAACTACCAACACGTGTACAATTTCTTAAAATATCGATATTCACTTTGGATAGACGTTAATACATAATAATACATCACGAAATTACGAACAGTATAACTAGGACTTTACTGGAGCACGACTGTAGACAGAATGCCAGTTTTCTAATAATTTTGCTTAACAGCTAGACATTAGACGATACTTTCTCAATATTGAGTGAGTGAAAGGAACGAATGACATGAGTGAACACGTGATGAGTGAACTGTTGAATGACTGATATTACTTCCACAATAATAACAATTGAACATCTGAATTAAATACACTTTGAAGTATCGATACAATATGTAAATTCATTATAATTAATATAAATTATTTCTATTTTTAATACTAAATTTGATTACAATATACAATTTTGCCTTTTAAATTAACGAATCACAACATACTATTTTTTATTTAGAGCATTCGGACATCCGTACACTAAAACTGAAACGCGCAATATGCACTTGGTTTTTCCATCTATGAGTATTGTGTGAAAGTGAAAAAGTAGGTATACTAAACACGCGCAATGTATTTTGTTCCAGGGACTGGTTAATTTTTATTTTCCAAAATACGTGTCTGACTGAGACACCATGATATTAGTTTTAAAGAGTAATACACACTAAACTTACCACAGTAATTTTTCAGTAAATATGAATTAAAATGAAAGAATTTTAACAAAAACCTTTATTATACCGGTATAACTCCCATAGTAAATTAACCGGTATTCAGTCCCTGTTTTGTTCTATAGCTCCTGCCCGAATTTCATCCTTTGGTGGACTAGCCGTGGGTTCAGCGGGCAGTTCCCTATCACTAAGATGCGTGGTGGGGGGAGTCCCCCCTCCATCTAAACGATGGCTTCGAGGTGGAAGCCCTTTACATATACGATCCCCGTTTCATTTGGACGGCGACGCTTTGATGATTAGAAGTAAGTCGTACATACGTACAATTTTTTTCAAGTTTAAGTTTTTTATGACAGTAAATAAGTAACTTTACTTGGTTATAGTTAAATATTATCTATTGAAACATTTACAGAAAAAAATTCCTTCGAACGATTCTTGTTTAACCCTTTGTGCACATTTTTCCTTCAGTCCAATCGGTTTGAAATTCATTATTCGGCCGTTTTTGGGATCGCTAATGACGAATTTGAGCTCCAAATTTCAACATTTAAAATGGCGGATAAAATTTCGCGAAACGGTGCAAATATGACAAAAATCTATTGATGTTAGTAACCAAAATAATGGTAATATTCTTCAAATACTAACCAATGTTGTTTTGTGCCTATAATCGTAGGCCGACCTAAGTAATATATGTATGATTGTTTTTTTCCTATTATATATGATTTGCACGGAAGAAATCGCTGCCTAGCGAAATTGTCACCAATATGTAATAATAACACGGGTCAACATGAAATTTGACTTTGATTGCAAAGCATTAAATTTCGGTAGTTTAGGTCGTAATTAGACGGAAAAAAATATATGGCATGAAAAACTTTGCTTTTGTGCTTAGAAGACTGATTGAACGAAATTTTTAAAAATCTCGGATTTTAATTTTTGATTGAAAATAAAACTATTGAAATAAAAATGTTTATTATTTTTATTAAGTTTTACTATCAAATTAGCTTACAGAAAAGTGGAAAATAACTTAAAAGTGCACACTTTTACTTTTTCTTTTATGTTCATAGCTACTTTCTCTCAATAAACCCCAAATATAGTCGCCCATCATGTTTTCATTGTATTGGCCTTGATAGCGTTGTTCAAAATTCATGATGTCCTGATGGAAACGTTCTCCTTGCTCTTCGGAATAGGCTCCCATATTGTTTTTAAATTTATCCAAATGAGCATGAGAACGTGAGATGTCTTTAGTTCATATTTCACGTCTCGAACTTTAATAAATTGACCACATATAAAACAAAATGCATCAGCATCGTATTTGCACTTTCGTGACGACATTTTAAGTTATTCTGGGCTTGTAAATAACACCTGATGGTTGTTTATCACTCGGGTGCCATCTAGCGGCACAGTGTAAACGTTAATAACCCACTCTCACCGCGCGGTCTTTTTAAAAATATTAAAATCAATTAAAATTTATGAAAAAATTGAAAAATGAGTATTATTATTATAACTATCACAAAAGCAAACTTTATACCGAAAAAAGGTATTTTCTTTTCGTTTTTGTGCATAACTAACTGGAAAATAATAGTATAAACTTTAGGACATAGAACGAAAATTTTTTTGTAGAGTCGTGTAATAATTACAATGCTTCTTAAGATTTGTATGGATAATTGTCCCAATTTCCTCGAGTAAAATATAAGATAATAGGTTTGGAACTAATACACGCGGACAACTACACCTGTGTGGCGGAGAACCCCCACGGCTCCGACTCGGTAACGTGGCGCGTGGTGGTACTGAGACCTCCAACACCCCCAGGCCTGGCTCTGATAGAGGCCAGGTCTAGAGAGCTGGAACTGGAAGTCAGAGCTGCTCCCAGGATACCGGGACATGCTATACCTAAAGCTTATACCCTGCATTGGAGACTTGCTGCGCCTGAGGTAAGTTTTTTGGCTTTTGTCTTAAAAACCATACTTTTTGGAAAGGTTCTACCTCTCTCCCCCATATCATGTAGTTAAAACGGTTGTCCCTTTATGTATATGGTTCATCAATGTTATTAAAGGTTTCATATTATATTAATACTAATTTATATTATCAACAGTGTAATAAATATAGATAAAAACAATATTTGCCATACTTTTTTAGCTGGTTTAATAAACAAAATACAATAGCTAATAGAAATGAAAAATAGATTAGAACACTTAAAAACGTTTGTAAGTAACAAAAAATGATTAATAAATGTGTTGTAAATATTAAAAAACAAATCAAACTAAAAAGACACTAAATTACTTAAAAGTCTAGTGAAAAACAGTTTAACTTTATGATTAGCAGTAAATTCTTATTCTAAAAAAGGCTTTCAGTTTAACTTTTTTGAAATCTATTTATTGCTAAAAGAAAAATATAATAAAATAATAAGTACATTATTAATTTAAACAGAAAACCACAAAGGTTTACAGTGAAACGCTATCGAGAATCTTGAGTTTAAGCAATTACGATACTAAAATATTATAAGTTTATACTTATTGTATCTAGGGAAGTAATCCTAAAAATAATTATTAAATTGATTAATAGGTAGGACTTTTATTTTACGATTTACTAGTAACACGCCCTGCATTCGCATGGGTGCAATGTACCTAGATGTACTATACACAAAAAAAAATAGCTTTCTATTCGTGAAAGAATTTTTAAAAATCGGTCCAGTCGTTTTTGAGTTAAATCGTAACAAACAAACAAACAAATCTTTCCTCTTTATAATATTAGTATAGATATTGTTTTATTCCCACTATGAAATATATATAATATATATATAGCATAGAATAATAATTTTAGGGTGAGTGGCGAATACAATCAGCCAGTCCCGGTTCCGTAACTCTAACGGGTCTTCGTTGCGGTTCCGCATACCGTGCGTACGGTTCCGCCGGTGGACCGCCAGGTACCGAAATATCCATCAGGACTTCCGGGGGGCCTCCGGTGGCCCTCCCAGACAACCGGTGGATCAGGTCGAATGCTACTCACGCGAGGTTCGATACGAGTCTGTGGTCTGACGGGGGTTGTGGACCAGTTGCTTTGAAGCTGGAGTGGGCCGGCTCCGGAGTAGCGGGTGCTAGAGATGTGCCTGTTGGTGGGGAAGTTATACTGGGGGGTGAGTGTGTCTTTGAATTCAAACTTCTTTTTTTTAAATATTTCAGATATCGACAGACGAGCATGAGGTTCACTTGTTCACTTGACAGAACATCAGTCAATGATGCGCTGTCGGCCAACATTTTACTTCGAGCATTCGGAAATCCATAGACTGAAACTTAAATGCGCAATTATGTACTTCAAGGTTTTTCCATCTATGAATTATAATCAAACCGAACACAGCACGATGCGCGGCAATATAACCGCTGGCAATCAAACTGACTGTGCACGACCTCGGTGCTGACAGTCTCGATAGCCGAAAGTCAGTAATTCCATAGGAACAATGTCCAACATAGCGGTGATACGTTTCAGTTGTAACAGCCATGCTGGAAAGTATTTTAGAACGGACATCTAGTATTGATAGTACTGTCAGCTCATTTCCGAACACGCTCTTTAACTGATAAAAAAATTAAATGATAATGATCGTTAGGTCTGACCCCGGGATCGCGGTACCGGGTCGCAGCACGCGCGTCCAACGAGGCGGGTTGGTCGCGCGAGGTGTACGAGTTCACCACGAGTCCGGCGGAGGGGGGGTACGCTGAGGAAGTAGACGCGCCCTTCCCCGCCACCGCGGGCGAGCTGGCCTTGCTGCTCGCGCTGTGCGCTGCGTTGTCGGTAGCGGCACTTACTATACTGGCTATACTACTGAGACGAAAGAGGTAGGTTTTTTTTACTTATTATATGACTAGCAATTCGGCTTCACACGGATGCAATGCAGCCGGGCTAGCATGACCGCCACGAGATATGTCGCGGACGAGAGAAGACAAACTAAGATGTTAGATATCTCGATATATTATATCTCGACATCGACAATTTTGATAGAAAATATATCTCGATCGACAAATGTATCCATTTTTGATATTAAAAGTCGAGTTTTAAGTGTAATTGTCATGTTAGACCCGAAAGAAATAAAGCGATAGTCGATTGAAACACGAGAAAACGGTAGACAAAATTTTGTCGCGCTTGTCATGCTAGGCCGGCAGATGTACTATACACAAAAAAGCCTATGTCACTCGCTGATATTGTAGCTTTGTGTAGGTGAAAGAATTTTTCGAAATCGGTAGAGTAGTTTTTGTGTTTATTCATAACATACAAAAATACAAAAATTCAAAAATACAAATCTTTCCTAATTATAATATTAGTATAGAAGTATAGATATAGATGAGATCAGAATTTTATGAATATTAAGTAAACACTTGATTGCAATCCTGCCTGATGGCAAGCGCGGATGCGATCTAAATGGGAGCATGCTTACTTAGAAGAAGCCTATCCACTCTGGCTTTAAAGACGTCAAGATTGTAAGAATCGGAAAATACAGACCCAGGTAGAGAATTCCATTCCTTGGCGGTTCGGAGGATAAAGGATGAGGCTAAGTCAGCAGGCCGCCTTGCGTCCTATTTTATAATCCCTACAGCTATAGAATGGAATTCCTTCCCTGCGTCTGTCTTTCCGGACCAATATGACAGGTATCTTTTAAAGAAAAGAATAGGCATTTGGTAAGTAGACGTGATTCACCATCGTGACCCAAAACTGCACTTTCCACCAGGTGGAATAGCAGGCAAACGCCTTCCTATTTATGAATAAAAACATTTAAAAAAAAATGAATATACTAATACGTAATTCGCGAAAGTAATAAGGCGAAAAATCTTAAACGAATATACATTTATAAATTAGAAAAATCGACGAGTCTTTGACATTGAATATATTTATTTATCTTTAATAGAGGGAAACGGTTAATGCTTGCAAACGTTAAACTCTCAAAGTACGAAAAGGTTTGCACTAAATGCAGTTTCCACTGATTTATTAATTTTATACTTTGTTTAATCGAAGTCGAAAAATAATTTCAAATTTAGTATTGTCTTTTACTAACGCTAATTTATCACACATTCAAATAAAATACCTTATAACGGATTAAAACGCGATTTATTATTTATATTATTTATGCCGACATTTCGGATGCTTTTCCAGACTTCCAGTCTGCCGCGACCACGGTTGCTGGTTGTTTCAAACTTGTTTAAATAGTAGATGTAGAAGTAAATGTTAATTATAATACACTTAATATGAAGCCTACGTGAACGAAGTCGCGGGAACCAGGTAGTACCTATATAATAATTTAATTGGAATTATTTCAATCCTCGTCGACGTTACCATGACAACGCACGGTCTGTTTGTGATACTTATTATCGTCAAAGTAAACGTTTCTTGGAAACCAATCTTAAGTGGGTATATTACTTTCAAGATCGATAAATATATTTCTCACTGAGTGTTTCAATTTTATTATTAATTAATATTGTGTATTAGTAGGGTTCTGTATATGTGTTAACGTAATTATATAAGTCATATATAACTTAATATGCCGGGCTTTTGGGCTTGTATGGTACTCCCGCTACTGACCCCACCTGGTGGTAAGTGATGATGCGATCTTAGGTGAAGTACGCCGACCTAGAAAATTATAATGTATAAACGAACGACGAACATTTATATTTTTAACAATCATTTCGAAATTTAATACCAAGTACTAAATTTTTCTTCTAGAAATTACTAAGTACTTTAAAGCTTTCTTGAGTCATAAAAATCCCTATTATACATATCTTAATTAGATCATATTAAATGTTTACGACTCACATTTTTGCTCGAAAATGTGATAGAAATCTGCAAATGACGAGGAGCTGACTCAGTACCTCTCGTCAACAATTCAATGTGATTCCATTGACCCTTCTCACCTTTACGTTCGTGCTCGGGATTTTCCAGCTGACGATTCAATATCACAAACGTAATAACGTTTTAATGAAAAAATATATTATTGTTTTGTGGTAATAACGTGAATAATATGTTTCGAGTATGTCGTAATTGATATTATAATATATATTAACATTGATGATGTTTAACCATGAAATAAATATGGTATATTCCCATTCGGGAGTTCAATTTATTAGATGCAAAATGCAGATGAAAATGATTGAAAACGTCGGAATAAATTATACATATACCTATGTCATTAATAAATCGCGTTTAATCCGGTTAAAGGTATTTACGTGATATATTAACGTTAATAAAAGACAAGATTCATTGTATCTATGTAGGTACATAATATAATAGACCTTTTACTCTTACATTTTGGTAAGAATAGGCCGTGACATCGACTCACTTGTCTTACGCGACGTGAAAACGATAAGTTATAGAAACAATCTTGTGCCAGATGACAACGACAAATTAAGCCCATTTACACAATGCAAGTTTCATGCCTGTTGCATGCAATTAAATTGAAGCAATAAATGTCTTGCATGGTCTAAACAACACTTACCAGTTGATCTGTTTTACAAGTTTTATTTCAATACTTTTCTGCGCAACAGGCAAGAAATTTGCATCGTGTGAATGAGCCTTTAGTATTGGTTTTCAATTAATGGGTAGCAAGTAAAAACTTATATAGGACGGATGGCGCTTTACCCCGCGTGACGACGAGTGCCGATAAAGCTGCCTGTGGCACTTACCGACCGCCGCACTCTACACCGAAGCTGCCTCCGGAACCACCAGGTCTGACAAAACTATTGGATATGGAGATAAATTATCTGTTATGTTTTGTTTCTTAAAGCTTATATTTTGTGCTCTAAATTACCAGTCCAATGATGCATATTATTTTCTTAGCTACCAACATTAAGACAAAAACTGAAACACGTAATTTATATATTTGCGCTTTTCTATCAATGAATTTTACCTTGATTCTTGAAAGTCCTTTATACCTCATATTGCATCATTCATCATAGTGCATTATTGACTGATGTTCTGTGGAGCGGTATTACCTACCAACAAGTGAATCTCATGCTCGTCGGTCGATATCGGTCGAAGGTCATAAAAAAGTGTATTAGAAATGAATTGCAATACAGATGTGTACGAGATAAGCCCATACGCAACGTTCGCGGGCGGCGAGGGCGTGGGCCCCGGGTCCCGGGCGTACACGTTGCAGCTGAGGGCGCTGGCCCGACACGACGACGAGGCGGCTCCGCCTGCGCACCAACATAGCACTGATGGTGAGCCAGTTGCAGAACGCAAACTGTACTGAAAATACGTATATATGTATGTTAATATATAATATAAAACAAAATCGCAAATGTATGAGCATAACTTTCGAACGCCATCAACAAATTAGGTAATTATTATTTTTTATTATTTATCAGAGAAAAAAAAATATTACGGATTTGTGAAATATTTTTGTTTAAACATTTATTTTTTATTATTTTTTGAAAGCTTAATAACCGAACTTTAAGATCTCTTTAGAAAAAAGGACCTTTAAACAATTTGTGAGATTGATTTTCATTTATTAGGGAAATTCTGTAATCATGCGAATTACCTATGTTAAATTAATATTTTTGATATTAGATCATGGTAATTTATTTATATACTATAAGCAATACATGATCACATTTGCAACCACCTTTATAACATATTGTATATTCACCTTTATACAGAAGAAACGTGTCTGGACGCTTATGAAGCGCAGCGAAGACGAAGACGCAGGCGACATTATTGTCCGGATCATGGTAAGGCTATTGTACTATGATGATATTTTTACATAAACGTATTACTTATGCTTTAGAAAGCACAGAGTACTTCATACCAATTTAAAGCGTAAAGCTCAATTGCCTTAATTCCTCAAAGTGGTTTGGGTTTATAACCAGATTCCTACTAATCAGTACTTTTTCCTCATCACCAAAGGAATAGTTAGGATTAATGCCCAGTACTTATCATCCCTTGGATGGAAGATATGGATTGGATATGGATTGATGGAAAATATGGATTGATTGAGTGAAGAATGATATGTGTTTGAGAGGTGTGACTGATGGTGAGTGAAAGGAGAGGATGGAAAAAGAGAACATACTGTGCCGACTCCAAATAAAAAAGGGAACAGGGCAGGAAGAAGAATCCCCAGTACTTAATTTTAACTAGTCATTGTCAGCAATTTGCCACAATCAATGCGACTGAGAGATATTCAAGAAAACCGGCTATTCGATTGCTGAAAACTGATAAACAGCAAGCACTCTTGCAGATAACTATACACGTCATAACTACTTGAGAGATTTAAATAAAATACTGTATACCGGATTAAAACGCGATTTATTATTTATATTGTTTAAATTATTTATCCCGACGTTTCGGATGCTTTTCAGCAACCGTGGACGCGGGGAGACAGAAAGATGACAGTTGTCTGATTTTTGAAATGTCACAAAGTTGCCATATTCAATTCAATTCAATTCAAAAATAATTTATTAATTTAGGTATCCGGTATACAGTATTTTATTTAAATGTGTGATACTCGCGTTAATAAAAGACAATATTACTTGAGGGATGATCATAATAAAAATGGTTATTAGTTTCCTGCTAGATGTCTTAATCATGAATATATAAACACTGGTGTTGTGTATATGTAATATTTTTTTTTATTTAAATTTGTATATGTTTGTCAGCAGGTTGCTCACAAGACTCAGGGAGTTGAGGAAATTTACTGCCAAATACTTAGTGAATATCTAGTCTCCTTAGCGAATTCTGTTATGCATATTAATATGTATACACATTTTTTTACAATTATATTATCTCTTTATATAAGTGGTTTTTATTTTAACCATTAGACCCTTTTTCGAAGCAATCCCTGGGCAATGTTACTGCTTATTGAAAATATTTTTAAGTTTATTTACCTACCAGTTGGTACTAAGCTATGTATGTATACATTACTTTGGATTTTAATATAACTGGATATTAGATTAAAGATTTAGTAACTCCGTGTATATATTAATAAAACTATAACAATTTTAAAGCAATTTTCTTTTACATAATTAAGTCTAATCTATACCAATATTATAAAGAGGAAAGATTTGTTTGTTTGTTTTGATTTAACTCAAAAACCACTCGACCGATTTTAAAAATAATTCACCAATAGAAAGCTACATTATCAGCAATTTTCTTTGTGTATATCTACATCTACATTGGATCCGAGCGAAGCTGGGGCGGATCGCTAGTCATCTATAGAAGAAAATCCGCCCCTTTTCCCCACGCTCTGGCAAAACAGATCCTCATCACGCATAAATAAGCTATCTTGGAACCAAAATACAATCAAAAATAGTCAAATCACAAGGGAGCCGCTCATAGCACCTGCTGCTACTCTAATGCATCTATAATGGTATAATATTTCTTAAGAACATTATAATGAAGAAAGACTGAATGAACGCATTTTGTGCTTATTGGAAATATTATAACAGAAAAAGTCCGATAGTAATAGTAAGACTGTATTGTATTTGTTGATTTTATTTTATTTACATAACAATTCGATCGACTATTCTTAGGCCGTTTCACTCAGCTCCCCATTAGTTGAAAGCACCTTTATAAAGATACTTAATTCTAAGTTAAGTCTATAATGCTAAGCTATTCGAGATCCTAGACAAAAGACAGAGGTATCATAAAGTAATTAGGTATCTGCTTGATCCGGGCTAATCCAATCAAGCCGTTCTTAAGCGGGTTTTTATCTGGAAGCTCTACAAGATATCGACAATTTATCCGGTCATTGTGAGTATTACGTTAACAATTTAATTAAAAGTCAGTTCAATTGAATTGTTAACTGTTTTATAAAATAGATTTAAATCTCTGTTTTAAATGTTTATGGAAGGTCTTTATTATTTATTTGTCTTTATTATTACATTTGCATGAATATACATTCTCTGACGTTATTTTCTTATTTAAAATACATATTAATTTGTCAAAAGAGTTCAAACTAAAATAAAGGTTTATTCTATATATTTTTTTACTACATTGTAAGGTATTCATTTCTGGTATTTTCATAAGGATTTTTAAAACTTAAAAGATAATAATACACAATATCATAATACCTCTGAGAAGTGTCTGACACGTCACAAAAAAAAAACTAATTTTCTATTTTGCTACGAACTGTAGGAAAAAATCTACCAAATACATAGACATAAACAGGAAACCATTTTTGTAAATTGTGATATCTATTGTTCCTCTAAAAATATTATATTTATAGAATCTTCACCAAAACATGTCACGTTGTATTCCTAAAAGGATCTAACATTTTAGCAAAACGTGTATTTAGTTCTGAGTATTTCGAGAGCAGTATTACACCGGAATCACATTAACTGCAACATGTGGGAAGCCGTAAAATTGTTTTACTAATGGCGCACTGCAGTGCCGTAGAGCTTTCCATCCTTTGAATCTGAGAATACAATGTAAGCGTTACAATTAAAGTATTGTTAGACAGTAGACACGGTTTCGTAGCGATGCGTAGCGGAGTTTACTACGACGTGCTACGAGTTGCTACGAGCGCGCTATTAATTTTATTGCACCGTTTGTGCAGTGACTGAGGCGGCCATATCACTATATTTTTCACATGTCATAATATGTTGTGTTCTCTGGGTTTTTGTCTTCTTAAATTATTATAATGGGTATTCCAGGAATAAATCCTGGATATGTTACTCTCCAGATCTTAGCAATGTGCACAAAATCATATCATTACAATACGGAAAAACAAAATCACAAACTAAGCATGATTATGTCTTTCCGCACTTACTTTATTAGTTGGAACTGAGCTCGTGGAAGCTCATGCGCTCAAGCAGAGGTATTTTTGTAAAAATCCTTTCGATTTCAAAGCTCCTAAACGACTCTCGGTAAGTACATTATCGTATATAAAACATTTGTATGTAAATTTTATCCTCGAAATCCAGTTTGATGGAAAATGGTTTCAAAGTATCGCTATCAGTACCGCAGTGGAACCTGAACTTTTGGGTTGAGTTGAGCCCGCAATACTCCCGATTATCTCTATTGCTTTTTTAAACGTTATTAGCTTTATTTTTTTCTATGTTAGATATAAAATACTAACTGAATATTACATTTTTATATGGAATGGTGAAATCCTGTCCCCAAGCGGAGTATGGGGCTGACCCATTTCTGTGTCTGTTTTACTGATCATTTTTCTTTATAGGCAAGCCTTCTGTGCCCGGCCCGATCGAATCATTTCCCCGGGATTCGAACCAAACTTCGTTCAAAATACTCATTTTTTTGACACGATATGCTTATTCTAGTAAACACCATCAAAGTGCAGATTTTATAACAAACTGCACATTTAAACTCTAAATTTATATACTTATACGAGTATATATATAAATTTTAAATATAAATATTACTGTTTTCCTTTTCACATCTTGTAAAATAGACAGGACACACCGTTCAGCCAGGAAGCTACTGAAAATCAGTGTTAGAGGAATACTCCCTAACTTAAACTGAGTAGCCTTCCTTTTCATGGCAGCACACTGCCGCATAGATTGTTTGATTGTAGAAAATAGGATTTAGTTCTTAAACTTTATATGTTAATTTTATTTTTAAATTTTCCTTTCGTCCTTGATGTTTGTTCATAGTCGTTATATTTGTATGTGCGTGTGTTTGCTGTGAATAAATGTCTATCTATCTATCTATCTATCTAAACTCTGATAGAATACCTATAGCTCCAGGATACGTCTCTTTAGACGCAGCCTTGCAAAAAGTAACTAAGACCCACTTCAAATCAGATAGTTTAATGGTTTAAAAAAATCTGGTACAAAATAGACCATGTATTTAAATGTATAATATGATCATGACTTAGATATCAGTAGTATGCTTCTTTACCGATAAATTTCTGTAAAATTTAATTCTTATCGACAAATTAAATTATCTCAATGTTCAAAACATACAAAATATCTTATACTGTATACAGACTAATTGTTTTGTAATTATAATATAATCTCTTTCATAAAATAACAATTATTCAAATACTTCAATAAATTTTCTAATAGAATGTTGAATAAATTGAGTGGACATTAAATACAGTATCCGGCATCGTTTGCATAAACGATTCGAATTTCGTTAGAACGAAAGTAAAGTTTTATCTGTGTATGAGTTCTCGTTCAGGTACACCTTGCGTTCCAATTGGTCGCGGGTTCGAATCCTGCCGGAACAGCATGTATAAAAATTTCGCTACGTCTAAGCACATAACGCATTAAACGAGACTCCCAACGAGAAACGAACTAACATCCATACATTGAAAAAACGTGAAGAAAACTACAAATAAAAAATATTTAGATCACATAAATTAATTATTATATATCTTTCAAAGTATCATGAACAACTTAGATCCAATACCATATTCATTATTTCCAGAACATTAACTGTAGGGTGTCAGGACTCCATAATCAGGATATAGGCAATAATACTTTTTTTTATTTTTCTAGGGGCATATATTGGAGCGAGTAAGGTAATATTGAGTACTTTTAAGATAAAAATAATACAGTAAAATATATACATCTTTAAATTTTCGATCCTCTCAACGACAAGGGTTCGTCTTATCGGGGATTGTATTGAAATGGAATATCAAATAGCGGTAAAATAAGTTGGTCGACGTATAATGCGGTGACTTTTTAACGAGATATCGACATGTGGATTTGAGTTAACCCATATTCGGAAGTTTTATTGTTTATTATTACAATGGCAACATGAAACACGTGAAACTGGTTAATATACTGTGAAGTAAACTAATTGATGTATTAAGAATTTAATGACACATTACTAATTAAAATATCATTTATCTTATTGATTGTAGGTAAAAAAAATATAATTACAAGCAGTACAATGATCCTGAGTAGCATCTTTGCCTCAAGTAACCTCTAAGAGTGAATACGCTTAAGAAATAAGAAAACCTTCTTGTACTTCCCTTGTCTAGTAAATATGAGATTTTGTCTGAGTATGTACTAAGTATTCCGACCGGGTAACGAACCTCTTTTCATGGATGGAAAATCCACGAAGTACATACTGCGCCATTTGCTTTCAGCTTAGGGATTTCCAAATGAAGTAAACAATAAGTTCACAGCGAATTATTGACTGATGTTCTGTGGCTGAGGTATCACTTACTGTGAAGTGAATCTCATACTCGTCTGTCGATATATAACATAAACAAATATATGTAAAATCTGACATGCTTTAATGTTACACTATTTTCTGTATTTCAAAATGTCACAAGCTACAGTTGAATTCGAGTGAAATTCTAGGTCGTTTAAATCTTAAAACTTGAAAATGCACTATCGTTGGCGCTTCACGGATAATCCGACTTCAAATTGTTTCGCCTTACTGGTTCATTCCATTTGTATTTACAAGAGGATATCACATAATATTAAGCTATTGTAAAGATAAGTTCTCAATCATTAAAATTATATTAGGATAATTGTTTATTAATTCGACATTTTCTTATAACTTGTTATTTTATTTTTAAAAAATCAGATGGTCAAATATTTTAATAATTTCCGGGTGGCAGGTGGGCAGATACAAAACAAATCTGCGTGAAATACGCAGCAGATTCTGATTGAAATCTAATTCTCTGATCGCCTTCCTGTATGCATATCTCAATAAGTCCTGATCACCACTTAAATATCTTAAACGTTCATAATCATTATATTTTATCTTAAATTATACAATGAACAGAGACAAATAATAAGTATAACTCAATTTGAATCCGACGTAAGGTTCTTTTTTAAAATATAATAGAATATTATGTAATATCAAGGGTGTGTCAAGAAAGTCTGACTAAGTTAGCGTCAAGTTCAAAGCATAAAATATTCATATATAACTAGATAAAGCTTGGTTTCGCGGTAACTTTAAATTAAATTCAAATGCAGATAATAACATAACACAACTCACGCTCGTAGATTGCTCTTGCTATTTGGAGCGTATCTTACTACTGCAATCATATAAATCTTTAGATAATTTGCATAACACAGAAAATTATATTATTTACGTCGCAAGCCATCATATTATTGTATTTGACTTTTAGAATAATAAGATAAATAAGTAATGTTTATCCTTAATTTTTGTTTTAAATCTAAGTCAATAATTATTATTATTGATTGTGTTACTGATGATATAGAGTAGAAGAAGAGAATGGAAAAAGAGAACATACTACGCCGACCCTATATAAAAAGAGAACAGGACAAAAATAATAAGAGTCCTTCACTATTATGAGTGATTTCAAATTCAAAGGTAGGTACGAAAACTAAACTACTTACTATTTTTTCAAACTAGAGGTATACTATTCCAAAAACACCACAGAGTACCTTTAACAAACTATTGCTAAAGTATTCACAGGCTTTGTTACGCAGTGTACTTTTAAAATGTAAAATATGAAAATGTAACGTACACGTTACGCTGTTATTAAATATGGTCCCATAGTGGAGCACCGCAGCGTCCGAGTAGGTTTTTCATATTTGATGGGCGAACTGCGGCAAGGCTTTATCTATTCAACCTTGTGATTTAAAAACTGCAGAAATATTACAGTTTATAACAGCTTTTGTTTAAAGGGTTTTTGTGAGGAAAGTAATACTGCGCTTGGATTTTACAGTAATTTATTAAATTGTCGTATGTAATGTAATAAAAACACATCATAAAATATTAAGTATGCTAAAGTACTATTCAGTGATCATTGGATTTACGTTTCTGTTAGCTTGAACGTTCTTTTCTATCATATATATGTACATAATAGATAAGCCTGTTATAATCTATCAATTGCAGTTTTAAAACAATTATAACTAACTAAATATTTTCTTCGTAAAGCCAACAATATACGCGATAGTTGTGTTTTGTTTTATAAAAATGGAAAGTATATTAATTAAGAAAAACACTGACATTTATGTATATATAAAAAGCAGAAACTTAGCAAAGCCAAAATAAAATCGTTCCAAAAGATATAGATATGTAAAAGTAGAAACGTTCCAATTTTAAACCATTGTCAATATCTGAAAAGTAAAACATGTAACTCTATGATTCTGTTTAAGCTTTACTGCAATCGAGTCAAAAAATAGATAACTATGAACATCAGGTTTCTCGTTTAAAACTCGCTTAGGTATTTAAGTTATTTAGGTTAGTCTAAAATACGTGCAATATCACACGACTCAGCTCACCGGCAGCTACGTGTCGAGATGAAGTCGTAATTAGATCGGAGGCCCACTGGGGCGGCGAGTGGCGACTCTCTATCAATTTACTGTCAATTTGTCGCCTTTTATCCACACTACTTCCTTTAATCAACTTTCTAACTATTGATTTGATAGTGTTGTCAGATGTAAGGTTTCGAGGCTGTAAATACCAAAAAAATTGGTAGCTATTTTATTCAAAATTGTACATTTAGAGAAATAATAAATAAAATTTGGCCTAATTATAGCAAGTATATACAAAAGAGCGTGATGTTTATGGTAGATTAGGCTTTGAGCATACGAAAATCGAAAAACTGAAGCCGACACGATATGTATGAACTGCAAGGCTTCTCTATCTATATTTTGACTGAGTAGGGAACTCTAACTTTGATATTGTTTTCATGTTTTTGATATAATGTACATATGTATGTATGTAGGTTTCATTTTCAAAATTATTGTATGTATGAGCTATCCTCATATTTGAGGATACCTCCTCTTCATCAATGCACGAGAAAGGCGGCAGTCAGGGAGGATTGGCGTCGGATCGTCAAGCGTGCCACCACTCCAAACATGTCAACCACGACCACTCTGTCAAGAGTGTAGCGACAGAGAAGAATGAGCTATCCTCATATTTGATTCAAATAAAATATTATAATTGTAGGAATTTTAAATAAATAAATAAAACGACTCAGAAATTGAGTTTGTAAAAAATATAATGACTACATTAATTCAAGCCGTAAGCATAGCTGGAAACGTGCAATCTTGTCTACAGCGCCGAAGAGATTAATTACAGCAATCGACGTTTTTAATTAGTTCTGTAATTAACAGCATGCCACGCCTTCCGCGCGAACTAAAACAAATTACTTTTTAATACAATCACTCGGCGGACTTTGATTAAATTGCTACCCGCTACGACGTTGGAGTCTCACTGGAAATAGAAATAGTGCTTTTATTGCTTCTTATAAACAGGACAACAATAATTATTTATAGGATGAAATGGCTATTATAAAGGATAGAGACGAGATTTCCCCCGGCTTCGAATTCTTGAGATATTTTCCTGAATGAGAATAAAAATAATGATGTTGTAAATAAACAAACATGTCAAAACATCGTATTGATTCAAAGACACACACGAAGTACATATTATCAATTATTATAGAATGTTCTTCAGCAAACTGTTAGTCATAATATTGTCTTTTATTAACGCGAGTATCACACATTTAAATAAAATACTATATACCTGATTAAAACGCGATTTATTATTTATATTGTTTAAATTATTTATCACGACGTTTCGGATGCTTTACAGCAACCGTGGTCGCGGGGGGGGGGGGGGGGGGGGGGGTCATTTTTGCATCGTAGACAATAGGTAAGGAATTTTCCAACATTATGATTGAAAATATGAGGTACTAAAATCTGCGCCGATGAAGTCAAGAGCAGAATCTTGTATAATATAATTTTGTATCATGATTGCACCGTTCTATTTAATTATAACCGCATATTATATTAACATTATATTATCTAAAATTGAATACCTATGCCACGAATGTGACGCCGCAGGCATGCGTTAATTACTAAATACAGAAGCTGTGGGAACGTATCTTGCTTCGGAATTTCCTCTTAATATATAATAAAATAATAAAAACGAATCGCGCTGACGTAATTCGTCACAATCGGAATTGTCACAATTCCCCCGGGAGGGCTTTGAGAAAAAATGTTGCTAACGAGCTTGCTCCCCCTCCCCCCACTTTTAATCCTACCCTCATCCCCTTTATCCATAGCACTTTAAAACCCTTTTGCGATTTTCCGCGTGAAAGAATAGCTTATCAAGAAAATGCGAAGAGAACAGCAATCCATTGTATTTTGTTAATTTGTAAAATAAAATATGCAGAGTATTCAAGGAATTATTCGTAAAACAGCAAATTATATTAAAACAGCAACAACGATAAAATATATACTAAGCATTCAATTTGCTTAGGTAAGCGTATTAATAAATTTTCCGCTGAATTTCTAAGAACGGTGTTTTCGTAAAGAAGATCGAAACAGGTGCCTGTGCGTGTTCAGCCATTCACTCTCATTAGCGATTTTCCAATTGAGCGATCGTCGAAACGAATAAAGGACGACAAAACCTATTTTCTTTTAGCGAGGCTTTAGGAATTTTATCTACATTTCTAAATCTCTCGGTCGGAAAATTGCTGTCGTCGCGATTACGTCCCAGACATTATGTAAACTTTGGCATCATGATATAAAATTTGCATTTCTTTTATCACAATTTTTTGTGTTAACACGTTTATTTTGTGCAAAACTTTGTGATATTACTCACAAAACGTGATAAGTTACTTATGGAATAAAATATTCTCAATAATTGATAATAAAATTAAATTAAATGAGTGTAAAAATTCCGGCAACATTTCATATATATCAGCAGCGTTGCCTCTCTGAATAGCTTTCCTTATGCGTTATGCGTCTGCTTTCTCATTAGAAGGTTTGGCTAGATCTCGATTTGATTAGCTATGAAGGCAATGTTAGAAAGAATCTTAATGTAAAATCGATTAAGTTTAATCTACATGTACTGCTCTATCTGCCTCAAAGGCAAAGCAAAGCTTATCATGCTTAAGGCTTTTATTAGGTTACATCAATACAGTAATCGACTATATCTCAAAACGGCCACAAACCAGAAACGTGTCTTTTTACTGGAGAGCAAAATTTAGAACATGATTTTTGGTTTTCTTATTAAATATTATCATGTTAATATATCATTGATTTCGTAATTTGTTGCTCTATCTTTTAAAATATTGACCGCTGTGATGGTTTTGAAGTTGGCGCATAAATAAAAATGAGAAATGTGCGGGTGTCTTCAGCAAAACATAAAATATTGTAGCTTTAAACCCTTTTTTGCAATTAAATGATATTTTTTTTTTTTATAAATGGCCGTTTTGCATTCAATGAGCGATATGTACAATTGACTATCTGACAACCGTGCCATTATTATGGTAAAAGCTGAACTTTCTGCGGTAATTGTAATCGGCCACTTTCCGTCCATTAGGGGATGTACAGTAATGGGCCACTTTGTTCCAGCCACAGAACAACTCGGATTGCCTTTATCAATGAGAACTCTTGTTACTGCGGCGTGTGGATTTAACTGGTTGTGAACTAGGGCGCTAATAAGTGGTTATTGCATTACTCTCTTTTGTAAATCCGAAGATGTGTTCATTGACATGGACGTAGGTTGATTGCTTATAAGAAACAATTTATCAGGAAATTTTAGATATCTGTTGGGAATAATTTAATTGTTTTTTTATATATTTTTATATCTTAGAGTTTCAATATCAATAAGTATATCTATTACTAATTCACAGGTCAGTGAAGTAGATAGAAGTAGGTAAGGTAGATAAAATTAGATATATTTTTTCACTGTTTATAATATCATTTTGACCTTCCTCGCCTGATCTAGATTCTCTTATAAACTCCCGAGAAATCAAATCGGAAGCTCTGGATCGATAGGATAAGTTGCATAGAACTAAGAATGCGAACGAATTTAACAGATGCAGCAAAAATGGCATGTCGCTTAAAATGGCGTTGGGTTGGACATACAGCAAGAACAAAAGACAATAGGTAGAGTGAAAGGTGCACTGTTACCGTCGCGAACTTCGATCAACAATATACTATGTCAATGGTCGCGAAGAACGCCGCCCGCCAGAGTCCACGCCGTCACTGAGCGGATGACATTATAGCTGTTGGTGGTTTCTTTTGTACGAGACTTGCACAGGACAGGGACGAGTGGAACAAAGTAGAGAGATAATAAGATCATAAATGAAATAAAAAATATATACTTGCTACAGTATATACATATATAGTAAAATACAATATAAATATAAGTAACTGAATCCTAAATTGTATGTTTGGGAAAAAATGGCTTTATTATTATTAATAATACCATAGTAGTTAATGATTTGTATCCTTATTATAATTCTATAGCACCTATGATACTTGAGAACGTGATGTATCGCCTATGACATGGAATACTCGATGGTCGGTGACCTAAAGTCCTGTTTACACGTTATGTCTATCGGGATATTAATTATTACAACATAAGTAAATAAAAAAAGTAACTTAATAAGAATCCTTCTAATATAACTATACTGGTGGTGCTTTAGCAAACCATCGAGTAACGATATGTATTTATTTTACTAAAGTACAAAAGTAACAGTAGCTTATTTAAAAAAAATACAGTTTTCAGATCAAATTTATGAATGAAAAGTTATTTTCGAAGTGTTTCGTTACAGAAAAGACTAGTATTATGATTATTTAAAATAATACCTACTCTAATATCTATATATATAAAAGAAAGTTATGTCCCGAATAAAAGAATAGCTATTAAAATATCGGAAAAATTCAAGAATAAAATGTATGTAAAAATTAATTTTAAAATAAATTAGGTTCGGAACTCCGCCATCTTGACAGCTCATGTCATGCATTCTTTTGGAATAACAGATGTCCACTGCAAATCAGTGACATATTAGACAATTATAGTGGGTAAATGGTCATATTCAAAAAGAATAATGATATAATTTCGAAGCCAAAATTGTGGCAGAACAACGTCTGCGGGGTCCACTAGTTAAATTATAAAAAAATCGAAATGCTTAGCTGTTAACAATTTTTATTTACTATTTGAATTAATATGTCTAAAATCATTATATTTCTCATCCTCATACAACATACTGCAGTATGTAGAAACCCTAACACATCGTTAGCCGCACACTGTGGTCACAGTACGTGCTATTTGGGAACCATGACTGACTATCAGTTGTACTATAGCAATCAATTACGAGTATATTCGTTATTATATTAACGTCAATTATATTACATCGCTATAGGTTAAGTAAAGCAGACATAAGAGTCTGGTCTCCTACAAAACAGGGTATCCTTGTATAGGAAGTAGTTACTGTGCTGTTAATCTTTCGTTTTTGGTAATTTAAATAATATTAAATATTTTTGGCGTCGGGATGTGACGACCCCATCGCCCGCTGGTGGAATAACCTTTGTGACAGAGATTATTCCACCAGTGCAGTCAGTCAACCTTAGTGGTAGTGCCACGCTGTGCTCCTTACAGCCGAATGGGCCGGCACGACCGGGGAAATACCACTCTCTCACTTGACACCGACGTAAAGTAACGGCATTGCTGTTGCGTTTCGTTCGGTCTGTGAGAGTCCCGGAGGCCCACTCCCCCCCCCCCCCCTAACACACACACATATGGCAGCACAAAATATGGTTAAACTACCCCAGGAGGGTACCACGTGCCGTAGCCGTGGAGAATCCCTCTCTGGACGTCCACGCTCAGGACCCTCTGCATCGCCTAAGAGTGGATGCCCAGGCTGCCCTTCGTATTCTGGGAGGGGCGATATTGTGCTCGATACATATTCATCTGCTCGGGGCAAACGGAGCAAGAAACAAAAGGCATCCCCTGTCGCGCTTACCGTGGACTTTTGCAACATCAGGGGACTTCATTCCAACTTGAACGCCGTCCACTACCACCTTGAGACGGCGAAGCCTGCCCTGCTCTTTTTAACTGAGACGCAGATATCCTCTCCGGCTGATACTTCTTACCTCTCCTACCCGGGATACAAATTGGAACATTCCTTTGTACCACGGGCTGGAGTGTGCGTCTACGCTAGGGATGATATCTGTTCTCGTCGCCTCAGCAGCCTTGAAGGTAGGGACCTCTCCATCCTCTGGTTACGCGTAGATAGCGACGACCATCCGCGCATCTATGCATGCCTATATAGGTCCCATAGCGGTAATGCCGAAACTGACCGACTCGTTGAGCACATCCAAATGGCTACAGACTCCGTGCTACAGCAGATCCCAACCGCAGAGATCGTGATTCTTGGCGACTTCAACGCCCACCACGCCGAATGGCTTGGATCACGTACCACCGATCATGCGGGTAGGTCTGTTCACGATTTCGCCTTGGCATATGATCTCACGCAACTGGTTACCTCGCCAACGCGAATCCCAGATGTTGAGGATCATACACCTTCCCTGTTGGACCTTCTGCTGACCTCTCATCCGGACAACTACTCGGTTTCCGTCGAGCCATCTCTTGGTTCGTCGGACCACTGTCTGATCCGGAGTACAGTGCCGGTGACGCGCCTAACACGGCCCCGCTTTGCGGGCTGCCGCCGCGTGTGGCACTACAGGTCAGCGGATTGGGACGGGATGCGCTCTTTCTTCGCGTCCTACCCCTGGGGACAAATTTGCTTCTCGCCGGATGATCCAGACGTCATTGCTGACTCTGTCACTGATGTGGTGCTTCAGGGTATGGAACTTTTCATTCCTTACTCCTCGGTGCCTATCGGCGGCAAGTCCCAGCCTTGGTTTGGTCGCCCCTGCAAAACGGCATCGCGCCGAAAGCGGGAGAGCTATCAAGCCTGGGTTAATGCATCAGCGTCTCGTGATTTAAACACCAGCGCACTCAAAAAGGAGTATAATTTTGCCTCTAGGTCCTTCAAAAGAGCTATTGACAAGGCAAAATCGGAGCACATCGGCAGAATTGGCGAGAAATTAGTCCGCCTTCCTTCGGGAACACGTGCGTTCTGGTCTCTCGCTAAGGCTGTCTTAGGGAACTTCTGTCAGCCTTCCCTTCCACCCCTGCACAGGGACGATGACTCGTTGGCCCATGCCGCGAAAGAGAAAGCCGATCTTCTGGGCTCTCTTTTCGCGTCCAACTCGACCCTGGATGATCAAGGAAAGCAACCACCGGCTATCTTGCGGTGTGATACCAACATGCCGGAGGTTAAATTCCGGCAAAGTGCAGTGCGTAAAGCACTTCTTTCCTTGGACATTCATAAGTCGAGTGGGCCCGATGGCATCCCTCCGATCGTGTTGCGGACATGTGCTCCAGAGTTGGCACCGGTTCTAACGCGTCTTTTTCGGCATTCTTACTCATCAGGCGTCGTCCCGAACTCTTGGAAGACTGCTTTGGTGCATCCGATCCCTAAAAAAGGCGACCGCTCTGATCCGTCCAACTACAGACCTATAGCGATTACCTCCTTGTTCTCCAAAGTAATGGAGTCCATTATTAACTGCCAGCTCCTGCGGTACCTAGAGGAACATCAGCTAATCAGCGACCACCAATACGGTTTCCGTCGGGGTCGCTCAGCCGGTGATCTTTTGGTTTACCTGACACACCGATGGGCGGAGGCAGTTGAGAGCAAGGGGGAGGCGTTGGCAGCTAGTTTGGACATAGCGAAGGCCTTTGATCGGGTGTGGCACAAGGCGCTTCTTTCGAAGCTCCCTTCCTATGGGCTTCCTGAGAAATTATGCAATTGGGTCACCAGCTTCCTGGCAGATCGGAGCATCAAGGTCGTTGTCGACGGTGCATGCTCGGACTCCAAATCTGTCAATGCTGGTGTTCCACAAGGCTGTGTGCTATCTCCCACTCTGTTTCTTCTGCATATCAATGATATGCTGCAGATTAGCGGCATTCATTGCTATGCGGACGACAGCACAGGAGATGCCTCATACTCCGGCCGCGCCAACATTTCTCGGGAAAACGTCGACGAGTGCCGAAACAGACTTGTGTCTGAAGTCGAGTCTTTGTTAACCAAAGTCTCGGAGTGGGGCCGACTAAACTTAGTCCAATTCAACCCCAAGTAGACACAAGTCTGCGCGTTTACCGCTAAAAAGTCACCATTCGTCGTATCTCCTCATTTCGAGAGTACTCCCCTGACTGCCGCAGCTAGTATTGGAATACTTGGTGTGGACATATCGAGCGACGTTCAGTTTCGGGGTCATCTGGAAGGGAAGGCCAAATTGGCCTCTAAAAAGCTTGGTGTTCTCAATAAGGCGAAGCAATACTTCATGCCGGCCCATCGCCTGCAACTTTATAAGGCGCAAATTCGGCCACACATGGAGTATTGTTCTCACCTTTGGGCGGGGGCTCCCCAGTACCAGCTCCTTCCATTTGACCGCATCCAACGTAGAGCGGCTCGAATCGTCGATGATCAGGCTCATTCCGATCGGCTCGACCCTTTGGCGCTGCGTAGAGATGTAGGCTCGCTCTGCATCTTCTATCGCATTTATCACGGGGAATGCTCGGAGGAATTGTTCGGTTTAATCCCGGCCGCTGAATTTCGCCATCGGACATCGCGTCAAAAATACCACGCATACCATCTTGATGTCTGGAAGTCCACAACTGCGCGATTCTTGAGACACTTCTTGCCTCGCACAACCACTCTGTGGAATCAGCTTTCGCCGGCGGTTTTTCCGAACCGATACGACTTGGAAACCTTCAAGAAGCGAGCCTACATCTTTCTTAAAGGCCGGCAACGCACCTGCAAGCCTTCTGGTGTTGCGGATGTCTATGGGCGGCGGTGATCACTTACCATCACGTGAACCGTATGCCCGTTTGCCCCCTATACTATAAAAAAAAAAAAAAAAAATATTAAATCATTACTATTAGGTAAAGCTATCATATATCAACGGGCTCGTTGACGCGTTCGGTAGAACGTGATGGGTCGTGGGTTCGAATCCCACCGGGACCACATGCTTATAATTTTCTGTAAGCATTTTCCCCACGTCTGGTAACTTCGGGCATTGATCGGGTGGGAGGAATATCGAAATTCCAACCGGGTAACGAACCACCGTTCATAGATGGAAAAACCGTGAAGTGCACATTGCGCGTTTCGGTTTCAGTCTATGGATTTTCGAATGCTCCAAGTAAAAATTAGGTCGACAGCGCATCATTGACTTATGTTCTGTGGCTGGGGTATCACCTACCCTTAAACCTACCTTTAAAAAATTGTTTACAGCAGCGTATATTAACTCGATGGCGTTAATATGGCAACTATGTAATATTTTAAATCAGATTAGTGTACACATTGCCTTTTTCGTGAGCTTTAAGTTTAAGTACCTAGTTTTTTTTTTAAATAATAATGTACATAAATTCTAACACTAAAAATGTGTCTAATGAAATAAATATTATCTCATAGGCTTTGAAAAAACTTTACTAATAAGATGGGTCAGTTTTATAATAAACTAGATTTTTATCCGATGTTTGTAGGCGTGAAACAGACTAACAGCTGTAGCCTAAAATACGGAGATTATGCAACGGAAGTACCTAATTACAATCAATGAAAAATGAAACATTTATTTTATTTATGACAATACCTTTGTGTATTTTGAAGCGAAGGGTTAATTATCCAGCCATAACAAAAAAAATTAAAAACAACGTATAGTAGTTTCAATATCCATTACGGCATGGCTGCCAACACTACAGTGCTTTGCAAACAGCAAACAGCACCGGCAGCATTACGGCGGCGCAAGCTATGTGATGTAAGCGATTTTTTTTTTATTTCAGAGCTGACTACCGAGCAGGTGGGTTACCTGATGGTAAGTAATCACCACCGCCCATAGACATCTAGGACTTGAAGGTCTCAGATGCGTTGTCGGCCTTTTAAAAATCTGTAGGCTCGTTTTTTGAAACCAGCGAGGTCATAATTAATTGGAAAAACTGATTTATTATAGTAAGTAAATTAAGTCATCTTTGTCAATTATTGTTATATATACAAAATAGTCATACATTTACGTTAGACCTTACTTATTACTCAACTTGAATAAAAAATACTTATCTAAAACTAAAAATCGAACTGACAAAATTTATATAGTCATGTTCGAATCAATTTTTTTAGAAAGGAGCGAAAATGCATTGGTTTTTAAGTTTATCAACGATAAGATAAAAACACTTTTTTTAAAAGTCTAAGGGCCAGTCTCACCGGTTCTAAATAAAGTTTCAGTTAGTTATTTGCCATTTAACACTATCTCACAGTTAAAGGTTGCTGATATATTTTTTTTGTTTCACCATCTAACTAATAGATAAATTAACTGGCAAATAAATTTATCCGCCACTTATTATTTGACGGAACGGCAACATCGCATTTTTACGTTTCGATACGACGAGCAAATTATTGCTATTTAAAATCTATTTTGAAAACTTAAATTGTATATTATTTTTTATTTAAAATGAGATACGTTTACTTTTTTAGTGTTCTCAAATATGATTTAAAATATTATGATGATAATAGACAGTGTATGTAATATAAATAATAAATATTAGTATGATTACAAGTTTGTGTACCAAATGTATTTACGTCAAATGGAAACGCAGATGCCATTTGTGACAAGGAATCTGACTTGTTCGGCTTATTGACTATATTGTTATTTTATATTTATTAGAAATGGAAAAACATAAGCGTGAAAGAAGCTTTAATTTTAGTTAAGATGAAACGGATCTAGTAACAAAAAAACGTGATGCGACTGTGACTTGGTAAAGTAAAGAAAAAACCTGGAAGGATCTTGGGACGGTATTTAAAACATCATCTGGGTCAATATATCGCAATTACAAACACCTCAAGTTAAAATATGAGGGTGTTAAAAGAGATAACAAGGATATTATACACGAATTAGAAAAACCATATCTTCTCAAAATAGAGTTATTAAATAAGAATTTGGGACAAAAGTGAAAAAAAAATCATAAGTTCGGGAGTCAAACTTACAGTGTTTTATTTTTTGTGCAAATTTTAGTTAAATACTAATCATAAACTCATACAGTCATAAACTTTTTTATCAGGATTCTGTAAGTAGTGCACAGTAGTACAATATAGTATTGATTTTTCACTTGGAAAATAAATGACATATTGTGTAATAAGAACTTTCTTTATTTTAACAGGTTTTCCTTAAATATTCAATTTGTTAATATTGATTAACTACTAGGGAACCGCCCGGCTTCGCACGGGTGCAATCTAGGCAAAAAATAAAAAAGATAATTGAAATGTCATATATCTAATACTTTATTTACCAATTAGTTGTAATCTTTATATCACTTTCTATTAATTGTAGAATATTATAAACTGTCATTTTGGTAAGGAATTGAATTCATATCTTTATCAGCGAGTGATTCAAAATAATTTGGTCTACGGCAAATTATTCGAAACGTACATCAAATAAAAATTCAAATAAATCTATCTCGTGACTACAGTCTACACTAGTAGAATTTATTATACTGAAAAATATCCCAAAACTATTTCTATTCCCGCCATTTATATGTTATCTTCCAGTTAAAAACTTTAACATCCACTTGAATCGGCTGTTAAGTTACCAGCAACTTTATCTGCCAGATATTTCTATTCAAGACTTGTGAAACCGAAATTTGTAGTTTATCTTGCAGATAAGTTCTGAATAGGCTATTCGGGACTTTATCAGCAAGCGGTGAGACCGGCCCTAAACATTTTAGCATACAAAAGATTTACATTCAAAGCATATTTTCATGAAACTATACATTATTGTAATCGACCACTAATGATGGCTTGAAGCTATCTGAGAGGCTCAAAAATATTATTTACAGCTTCTCAAATCTCATCACAATATAATATACAAGTAAACTTCTTTTTTATGTCAGATACCGACAGACGAGCATGAGGTTCACTTGATGGTAGGTGATACCTCAGCCACAGAACATCAGTCAATGATGCGATGAACCAATTTTTTACTTCGAGCATTCAGAAATACATAGACTGAAATAGAAACGCGCAATATGCACTTCACGGTAAGTAATAACTGTCTACTGCCGGCCTAGCATGAGCGCCACGAGATATGTCGCGGACGAGAGAAGACAAACTAAGATGTAAGATATCTCGATATATTATATCTCGGCATCGACAATTTTGATAGAAGAGATATCTCGATCGACAAATATTAGTTTAGTTATAGATTCTGATGATGTTGATATTAAAAGTCGAGTTTTAAGTATAATTGTCATGTTACACCCAGAAGAAATAAAGAGATAATCGATTAAAACACGAGATTTTTGATATTAAAAGTCGAGTTTTAAGTATAATTGTCATGTTACACTCAGAAGAAATTATTTATTTCTATAAAGAAATAATCGATTAAAACACGAGAAAACGGTCGTCAAATTTTTGTCGCGGTTGTCATGCTAGGCCGGCTGAACAATGAATAAGCGGTCGCACTGACAAATAACAAATAATTGGTATATACTCCAAAAGCCTCAAAATTAAACAATGTTTTTCTTTACTTGTACCACACGTAAAAAGCCGATGAGCACTTCAACCGCCGCTAAAATAAATTAATAATGTCTCAGCCGTTGTGGTTTTTATAATGATGCTTGTCAACAGTCACACATAACACATATTATATACGGATATAGCGTAGACTTTGCTCTACGTGTAGAGGTGTACTCTATGTGCTTAAGCCGATGATGTCTGGCGCTTTACCTTGAAACTCATTAATGGGATGGCTTTTCCAATTTATCATACACTAGTTATAAATTCTGACGATGTTTACGTTTAACAGAGGTTTCTTAGCATATTTGACAATCTAAGAAAAATACCTATTTAATCGTTTACAATACAACCCGTCTATATTATGTATGTACTAACCCAAATTAGACATGGGTAACTCAGCAAAATTTCCCGCGCCAACTCAGCAACTCAGGCGCAGTATAGTGCGTCGGCTCCTTGAGTCAACTCAAAATTGCGCCACGGCGCAACAAAATTGGACGCGCAAAGCGAGCAGTGAAACCTCCGAAACGCACGCAACGCCACGCTCATAGTTCACTCAGTGAGTGGGTACTGCGCCGTGCGCCAACACATTATGAATTTGTGAGCTGACTCACCCTGCGCAGTGTTGCGTGCCGGCGCAATTGCGCCGCGCAGCGCAGTGTTACCCATGTCTAACCCAAATAATATTTTATAAGATATATAGTATTTAAGACAATGACTGTATGACGACAGTTTATTTAATTTTATACACAATTTTTTTTCTACTTTAGATTATTTTGTACTTTAAAATTAGTAATGTGGTGCCTACCTATAAGTTAGATATATAAATAGTCATAAGTATTAATATTATGTTAAGTAGTAAGTAAAATTATGTATCTAGTGGTAAGCCTTAAATAAATAAATAAATAAATAAATAAATAGCTAGGAAACGGTGAAGTACATATTACGCGTTAATAGGAAAGTCGACAATATATCATTGATTGATGTTAAGTGGCTGAAGACCTACCAACAAAAGCCTCACGCTTGTCTATCAGTATCTGTAAAATCTAAATAAAATATATAAAAGGACATGAAAATTACGCTAGTTTTCGTGGTATGTTAAAAAAACTGCCAAAAAATTAATGCGTAGCAAACAGACTTCTTTTTCTTTTCACATTACGTATCCTTTATACCGCTTTTATGACAGGCATTTCCATTTAATTTAAGTGTATACGTACATTACGATAATGATTCTACCACAAACTTTAGTGCTCCGTAAATTACTTCGCCGTCGAAACTTCAAACATCACCAGTTGTCTGATATACGCTCGCCATAATGAATATCAAAATAATAAAATTGGTACTAAAGATAGAAAATATACTGGGCGTTTACAGAAATTATTATTTTTTCTCAAGAAAAATGCGGATTCTATCAGATATTCGATTAATTATGGAAATGATTTCGATATTAACTTTAATAATTATGCACGTATTTTTCTTTAAACTTCGAGAACCGTCTAGAATTGTAACGTTCTTACTTATAGTTGCCAATTCATTAATTATATTTATATCAGCTAAATGGTATGCAAAGTCATTTCAAAGACTCCTAAACTACATAAACGATAACCACAGCAAATTCTTTTGCGACGAAATATATATAAATACCTTGGAACGAAGATATAAAACATTAAAACTAATATTATTTTGTTACGGCGTTTTTGTGCCTTCCCTTTTATTATTTCAACAATTCAGTGATGAGTTAAATGAAATACATTATTTTTTTTACTTTAATTTGATATTTTGCAACGCTAGATACATTATTGAGTACGTAGTGATGTATTGTGTGCTCAATGTTCTGACGGAGCATGTGATGTGCATTTCGCGATGCGTTGAGAAGAGCATCCAAGTATTAGAGAGCGATAGTGACAGTAGCGTGGGAGAAAGAGCCAGAGTGGAACCTGGTAGATTTGATAAATGGACCACAGCGTATACTAATGTTAAAGAAAGCTCAAATTTGTTTAATACAATTTTTGGTGTCCAGGTGAGTATTTTAGTAGAAAACACATTATAGTTTTTCTAATTAAATAGCTAATAACATTTTTAAGGTTATTTCCTATAGAAATTATGGAGATACTTAAGAAAATATAATAGATTTTTTTATATTTGCAGATGACTGTAATTCTCCTTACGGCGATGCTTAACTTCATAACGTTCTTGTACAATGTCGCATATATAAGCGTATTAGTAAGTATTAATTTAGGTATATAATATTATATCAATACTAGATAAAACCGGTATATCAGTGCTTGCACTTTTCTAATAGGTATATAATATATTGTACTCCTTGGTGCTACAGCTCATCAAACAGAACAGTAGTGCTATTTATGAACACGACCGTAATTTAAACGGTAGTAACGAGTTACATGTTTGAATGAAAACTCACTTAGCTAATGCAACACTAGAATTATCCAAAGTTGAATAGCTTGATGATGTGATTCTAATATGAAAAATTGCATTTCCTGTGCAATTTAAAATTATAGGCCGCATTGCCTTCAATTCAAACGATTTACGTCTGGTTTTCCATCGAGGATAAACATGATTAGTAAATATTAATACAAAATCTAGCGTCCCAATTGTAAATAAAATGAAATTCGAACTCCAATGGAACGAAGGAGCGAACGAACGCGTTCGAACGCCACTCCATCGGAACCACTGAAAATTAGTGTTGGGGCTTACATAAGTTGAACCCCAACGTATGCTGAGTGGTATTCCGTTTCCGGTGGCACCACTGTTTTTGGCTTTTTCTTTATTATTGTTTATTTTATGTAATTGATTCGTTTTTTTTTAATTATATTAGAAGTAGTCATATTATTGTAATAGATTTAAGTGGTGTTGTTTCTGAATAAATTTTCTATCTATTTATCTAATTTTAAAAAAATTTAAAAAATCTAAACTGTGACACCGCTGTAACTTTTATATACTATAGTTATATTATAAACTTATGATAAAAAATAAATTACTTGCAGGGCGGACATGGAATGGCGACGACGGTTTTATATTACACAATGAAGTTGTTGACGTACATCGTTGCTCTGTTCATGTTGTCACGCAGTGCGTACGCGCTGCAGATATCAGCTGACTGCCTCAGACGAAAACTTGTTAAACTGTTGATTCACTGTCCGATAAGTAAGTATCTTATCTATAATATAAAAAATAAATTCAATAGTCCACTTTCTTGGCCACATAATTCAAAAAAGTTTAATAAGTAAATTTGTAAAAATAATATAACTCTTTCAAATAGCTAAGTAAAATATAGAAGACAGAAATATATATTTATCTAACCAGATGCTTAAAAAGTGCTATTGATTGAACAAGCGGTCTGTTTTTTCCACCGTATTGGAACTATTTCTTGAGCAAAGAGTCTTAAGTCGAACGAATATCATCTCCATGCATCATTCAATCTACATACGATATCAAAATACATTAAGTATAGAGGTGATCAAATATCATACATTTTTGACAACTCCTTTTTTTTAGCGAACACCTGCCACAGAGCTACGAAGGATCTTCTACGGCTGGTTGCTACCCGCACGTTGCGCACGCGCGCTTTTGGTTCCCTGCCCATAGACATGACCTTACTGCCTTCTAGTGTAATGTTCTTCACATCCTATACTGTAATTGCACTACAGTTTAATAATGTAGTTTAAACTAAAACACATCATATTTAATTTGTTTTGTCAAAAATGATCACATGGATTTTTCAATATTTTCTATATTAAATTTCACAAGCAGTCTTGAAAATCTTTTTTCATTTCATAATTTATATTATATTGTCAACGCAACCACTCAAGTCCGGTAGCAGCGGCGCCTCTGTCGCGTACAACATGTTGTTAGTAAAAAGTGTAACTTTTCCTTACATCCCATCAACTTGTAATTTCTCGACTTCCCGATAATGCTTTGCGCGTAATAAACTCGTATCTCTCATTTCTGACAAACAACAAGAATAACTGTCACGTTTAGTTCCAGACATCGCCGTGTGACTTGAGTAATGGTGTCAATTCTACGATTGCACTCAACTGTGCAAATTGCAACCCCTAAGTGTTACCACTATTAAGCTATATAGACTTTATAACATCCCACCTACGTATATATATTATATATAGTCATATACCATCCAATACAGATGCTGTATATACTTTAATCTAAGGGTTATACCATGGTCTACTTTACGAGATAACGTCACAAAGTTAGTCACATTTAGTATAGCTCTCTCGTCAAAGACTACTGCAATTATACTACTTGAAAAAGTGATGGTACGGTGCCAGGTCTGTTTACGTAATTGTACATGGAAAAATATAATTCCGAGTAACGATTTATTTTTCACATCAATGTATTTTCTTTCTGTGTCCTAATCTAATTTTGGTCATTATTTATTGGTCATTACAGTCTGTTTTAATCGCTTATGTATTGTGTGTATTATATGATAATATATTTTTATACTATTCTTCCATTCCCTTTTCATGTATTTCTTGCACCGTCCCCATTTCCTTTAATTTATTTCTGTCACCCAAAGGTAGTCTGGAAGAGATTGCTACTCTAGCAATAAGACCACCTATTGTACCTTTTATTTTTGTATTATTTTCTTAATTGTATTACTTTTGTGTGCAATAAAGTTTTAAATAAAAAATAAATAAATATTTTATGAATAGAACATAATCTATAAATACAGAACTTATAACACCTTTTCTTAACAGTAACGACCTAGATGGTATCGGTATAAATTATTCAAATTATTGCAAGTGTTTGAAGCTATTGTGGAATCCACCTAGATGGGCCAACCCTTCAATAAATGCAAGCATAGTAGCATATGTATGTACATAATTATGTATTATAGTATGTATTATAACAGTGACAGCAAATGTTACCAATTTGCCTTATTGTAAATGAAAATTCACTGAATTATTAATAACGCACCATTCGTTTGATTAATATGAAAGCTTTTAATTACATTGGTAGATAGCAGCGCGTGTCAACCATGTTGATTGTTATAACCAGTTATGTTCTGTTTACTTAACAAATGAACATCGTTTTTCACTCCATCTGTACATGTCAAAATATTACGTTTTCACTGTTCGGTTTTTCCGAACCGATACGAGTTAGGAACCTTCAAGAAATGAGCCTACATTTTAGTTCAAGCCTATCCGTTTGCCCCCATTTTATAAAAAAAAACGTATGTGTTTGTAAATTACAAAAGGAGTAGTATCAATTGAGGCCAAATTGGTTACTATCCACATCTATAAAAACCTACTAAAATTATAACAGTCAAAAATATCTGTAATTATTTTAACACAAAACAATTATTTACCTTCAGCTCTAAGTAATTACATACATAGGCAACTTTATGTTTCAATAAATACATTTCCAAATATAATACGCAATATTTTGATATGTAAGCAAATAAGTTCCACTCCTACGATCGATTACTGAAACTGTTACTATTTTTCTTATTATTTATGTTATATGAAAACGATACTATCATGTAAATCTCAATTATATATTTGGCCATTAGTCAGATAAAAAAATTTACAAAATTTGGTACCACCTTATTTTGATTTACATATTTTAAACCTCAAGGAATGGTTTTGACAAAATATATGGAAAGGGAGGTTGCTAATAATATGCATAATAATACCTAAATAGAAACTCTTTCTCATTCATTTGAATTGAAATGTGGAAATTGTATACATATCATAAATAAATCTATATAATATATAAAAATAAAAAAATGTCTCACAAAAACTCAAGAACGGCTGAACCGATATACTTAATTTTGGTTTTGAAATATTCGTAGAAGTTCAAGGAAGGTTTAAAAGGTGAGAAGTCATTATAAATTTTAAAAATAAACTTTATGTATAAAAATTAACGATACGATGTTCACCGGGTGAGCTAGTATTGAATAAAAAACATTCGAAAGATTCAATTCCTTATTATATCTTTTTAATAAATACTTATGCGAGAAAAGCTATAATGTACTGTAAATAGTAGGAAGGGCGGTGGTAGAAAAAGACGAGGGGGGACTCGTTAGCGACCGGTCTTCACTGCACCCTCCGATTGTCACAAGCTCAATATTTACAATCATATCGCTCACAAAAGCGACTTTAATTCAAAGTGATAAGGTTGAAATCATTTGAAATATCTCAAAAATGATGTAGACAAAGAACGCATAAAATTCTGCAATACAAAGGATTTTCAGAAATGAAACAGACATAATGTCTAATTAGATGATTCGTCCTTTGCTTAGTGGATTGTCGACAAGTATAATATAATTAGTGTGCTCGACGACGTTTTAATATCAGGATTTAAATAATATTACTGTAAAAATTAAATGAGTTGCAGAGTTATTTTCAATAACCGCTTTAAACTCGGTTTATGAATCTATATAATATGAAAATTATTACTTGCAATAATTTGTTCTTTCGTTTTTATTATATTTAAAACGGACATTTAAAAACAAGTATATCGACAAAAGTATCTGGGGGCACGGCAGTGCCCCCGCCAAGTCGAGCAACAAGCGGCACGGCCGTACTATCCTTTTCTCGAAGTAGTTCGTAATATTTATTAATCATAATGAATTTTCATACCATACCAACCAAGGATATTGTATACATTATTCAGTTCATCCACAACACCAGCGGTCTTGAGGATTCGTTGCCGGCCTTTAAGGTGAGTTTTTTTTACTGTTAGGTTAGACAGACGAGCATGAGGTCCTCTTGATGGCAGGTGATACCTCAGCCACAGAACACCAGTCAATGATGCCAAGGGGTCAAGCCGTTCAGAGAGAGCCTGATCGTCGACGATTCGAGCCGCTCTACGTTGAATGCGGTCAAATGGAAGGAGCTGGTACTGGGAAGCCCCTGTCCAGAGGTGAGTTCAATTGAATACTTTGAGTAACTACGTTCTATTAACATTAACATTTACAATAACAAATACTATTTTTCAAATTATTGATAATACATTTCAAAAATTAAAAAACCGCGATGGGCGTAATAAAATATATAAGAATTACAAATAATAATTATAGTTGAATTTCCAAAGCAATTTCACGTTCTTTTGTTTAAGAAACGGTATCTCAGGAATGTATTTCTTTGTGTGCGCGGGATTTAATCTCGTCGCTAAGCGGTTCTATCTGTGAGCGATCCGTGCTGAATGAAGCAAGTAGTGAGTGTACAAACAACGTATATCTAGGAGAGTGTCATGAGAGCCGCACACGGCTTTGGGCCTTGACGATATAAAACAACAACTACGAAAATTATGACTTGCATATTAATGCAAGTTTTTGATATGACTAAGACCTTTCATGAGGGTAACAGTAGGCACCTGTAAATACAAACCATCATAGAAACGGACAAATATAGTGTCTGCCGCATGCTTGTATGGTTTTTCCTAATGTTTAAAAACTTTTATAAGAAATCATTCTTATATATCGTCTATTCAATTAATATTGTCGGATGTGAAAATCGATTACAATTTGATGTGAAAAAAAAACAACTGGTTTTTAACATACTGACAAAAACATAAGAGTAATTTATTACAAACGTGTTTTTGCATTTAAAAATTATTAGTGAAATAAAATAAAAAATGGTTCAAAATGCACATCGTACAATTTTAGTTATAGGCGAAATTAGCCCTTATCTATACTAATATTATAAAATGGAAGGTTTGTTTGTTATATAAGCCTTTTTTGTGTATAGTACATCTACATTGCACCCGAGTGAAGCTGGGGCATGTAGCATACATTATTATGAACCTAAAAATCCCTTTCATAGATCATATAAAATGCGGAGTTATTTTCGTAACTCCGTGTCAGTCATATTACACCTACACACACGGTCCGATGAAAGAGCTCTCTGGGGGCAAACGTCGGACCTTTTAATGGCAACTGTTCGCTTTCCTCACTGAATGAAAAATAAGGTTGGCAGTTTTGCCAGCGATGCAAATAAAGGTGGAAATATTACAAAAACGTACCTATTATAGGCTCCTATAAATTTCTAGTTTTTCGTTGCTCTATTGTTCTTTGGGATTGTTCGTGAAGGTAAGATTTATCTTGTATGGTATTAGCTAGTAAAGGCCAAATTCTCTTTTTAATTTTATGATGTATAAAACTTACATCGAGACTTAGTAATTAGTAATAGATCAAGATTAGATAAAGTGCTATTTTATAGACGAAGGACAATTCACAAGAAGTTTTCCAAGAGCTAAACCAAACCCAGGTTTTAAAAGCGAATAAATAGTTTTCAAGACATATTTGATGAAATATGCAACATAATTCATCATTACACTAGTATGAGCCCTTTATTTTCTATTTTCAAAACGTATAAAAAAATGTAATTTCCAGTATATTTAAGGCAGATATAAATCATGTCACCGCTCGATATTTTATAGGTTTTAATTTTGGCATTTTATGTTGTGATAACATCTGCCGTATAATGGCGCTGCCAGGCCGGCTTTACGAGGACCAGTTTATGGCTACGAGGTGCCGCGGTCGTTAACCACTAAACTATGTTATTTCAAATTTGCTTCTTAATTCAGCTATATCTTCAACTTTTGTCTAAATAGTTTATTCTAGAATTGAATTTTTAGATATGAAATTCACTTCAATTCAAACTATACATATGTATGTACATATATGTATTTACTGTAGAGCATATGGAACTGATCCCTAGGTATTTTCAGGCTCAATAGATTTAGAGGTATTTACATTTTGAATGGATATATACATACGTTTATTGAAATCGAGTAACAATGATTATAAAAAAATATATTTTTCATCTGATAACAAGTTTGGGGTGAGTATTTTTGGTGTCACAACGCTGGTATTCTGTCCTAACTCGAGAATATATTCACTTTAAAATGCTTTATAGCTTGTAAACCAAGTTATCAAAGTGCTTATATTGTTAAATTTTATTATCACAAATACAAATTACCAGTACCGGATAAAATTACTATTGCTATGGTAGATAAAACTTAGTCTTTTTTTAATGTAAAAATCACAAATATTATAACTTTTTGTCCAAGCAATATTTTAAACATCGTGTAACATTTAGTCTAACAAAAATAACCAGCAGAATAAGGAAGCATCGCGGCCTCGAAGAGAGCAATCTAACTTCGGAAACGCTACAATATTGGCGGAAGAACGAGCGAAATATTTCATCAAAATGCAAAACAGCACAATTTTCCTGCAGCCACGAACTAAAAGAGAAAGAAGTGGATTAACTGGACGCTGGAAAACAGATAACTCGATTTGCATAACTCGTTCACACGGGCATAGCCGGCTAACCTAATTTGTACTGACGGCTTAACACGAACGAACTCGCTTTAAATTCCAAATTTTTTACTCCATTACTCAAAGGTCCTTCGACGGATGGTTCATTTATATTTCTAGAGACACTTGTAGTTGACGTTGATTTCGCTCAATTTATTTCTGAATTAAAAAAAAATATGTATCTTATTTAAATGTTTTTTTAAGTTAATAAATAAAAATAAAGGTTATTCAAATACACCTATTATCTTACATTGAGTGAATTCTCGAGTTCGCTAGTGAGGTATATAACAGACAGTTTTCCGTGTCCATTTCACTAATTTAAGCACTCTGCGCTCTGCAAGACCAAACCATTTTTTCTTTTTTTTTTCACCGGAACTCAAACCTGGGACCTCTAGAGCTAAACGCAATGCAAACATTGTCAGTGACGTACGTAGGCGATCAATGTTATATCGAACGCCTTAATTTTACTTCGAATAACAAATTATGCGTGCTACAAAATGGCGTTCGTTGCATAATTCTCATAAACTTCACTTATCATAACGGTGCTCCATAATTAGTCGATCTCGAATACGCATCGTTTCAATCGGCTTATAAAGCCAGTGGTTCGAGAAATAAGTGCAAATTATCGTAAAAAGTTTTTAAATGCAAAGTTTATTTACCAATGTATACATTATTTAAAGAAAAAGTAAACAATGTGTTATAAGATTTTGGACAATGTTGTGAATTTATTTCTTTCTTATTTTCTTTATGTTAAATAATTATTATGGATCGTTGGTCTGAAATATTTTTTTTTAAATATATTTCAGTATAATATTGTTTTATAATTGACATTTTATATATTATGTTAATGTCAGAATACGAACATTTTGCCCTGAGTAAAATATATTTCATTTTTGTTTTTCGAACTATTAATTAATCAATGTAGGACAGTAAAGTCAACGGGACATTGAATGTAATTTAGAAGGAATGACGAAAGAAGGGTAAAGAAAACTTAAATTTTTTTTAGTCTCTAGTTTAGTTTGTAGCAAATGTCAAGGTTATTGTCATTATATAATAAATGCGCGTGAACGAAATATTACATAATTAATAAGCTTTTTTTTCAATCGTAAGTCTTTAGTTTCTATAAAACTTAAAAAAATGTATTGAGAATATTTTTAACATTAGAATAAATCGATAGAGACTAAGATTTTTTTCACCTAAAAATGTAAATTTACACAAATACTAAGAGCATTTGGAGATAAGCATTTGAGTAGTACAAACGAAATGCACAGCAAATTGTATTGTGGGTGCCTGCTCTATTCGCCGATATAGCCTTTTACTGCGCATTGTGGGCCTGAACACTTGAATAATAAATAATTCTCGCGAACGGAGCGTAGCGCGTTGCAACATTTTCAACCGCGAATTTTCACTTACGAATGAATATTTATTAAAAGTATTTGTTATAACTCGTAGTAAGGCTTACTACAGACTTTTTTTTTAATTTTGGGATAAAAGGAGACACATTTATATATCCAAGTAGGTCCCCAATTTTGAGGTTATGTCAAATAAAAAATAATATAAACTTGTCTTTTAGTAAAGTATAGTCTAAAATATTACAAATATGATCTCCGATGAAATACTTCTGACTTTTCGTACATTCTTGCTTACACCAAAATCATGAAATATAAATTTATAATTATAAAAAAGTGAAATAACTTTGTTTTATTAATTTTTAAAATAGAGTAAAATAAATAAATATGTACCTGTTTTTTAATAGAAGTTAAAGAACATAACGTTTACGAGAGTTATGAATAAAAAATTAAAGGGAGCCTTCTAATAAACTGTATCGCATCACAGCTTGTGAACGAACGTGTCAATGTAAACTTAGATAGTTCGCTGTTACTTCCAACGTTGCTAACTTCTGATCTGATGAGAGGTGACCCATATAGACATCTGTATAGTTAGCCCGATGTATTATATATAGATGTGTGTTTATATTAGGTAAAATATATTAACTTGAGATTTAGTACTGGTACATACTGGAAATTACTTGAGAGCAGGGTATTAATAACTTTGAGAATGTTCTCGTTTCTTTAATTTTAATTTGTAATAGATACCTATCTCTTAACCAAGTAATTTTGGAGAGTCAAAACAAAATCGTATCTACTACGTTTAAATAAAATACTGTATACCGGATTAAAACGCGATTTATTATTTAAATTATTTATCCCGACGTTTCGGATGCTTTTCAGCAACCGTGGTCGCGGGAGACTGAAAGATGACAGTTGTCTTATATTTGAAATGTCACAAAGTTGCCATATTTAATTCAATTAAATTAAAAAAAAAAAAAAATATAATCTATTAATTTAGGTAACACAATGTACACCTATGAACGTGAATAAAAAATAATACATATTAAATTACTAATATTACTAATATTAAATGCTTCTAATTTTACATTTACTACCAGTTCACAAATCAAGGGCGTAGAGCGTACGAGAAGAACTGGCAAGAAACTCGCCGCCACTCTTTTTAATCGCCAAGTTTTTGTTTTACAATCTTTACATATTAACGCCATCTATTCCTACGGAGTTGATATTTACTGTAATTTTCTATATTATGACAATATTGACTAACGGTGTCCTCTTGTTTTTTAGTATGTTTGATTTGGGGCTTTAGATTTTTAATTACTGGATCCCAGGTGTTAGAAAGTCTCAAACCATCTTCTCTATTGAAGTTAGGATGTTTTTTAATTTCAATAGCCTCACGTACTAGTCTGGGAAAGAATCTACTTTCTCTTGCAAGGATTTTCGGTTGGTCGAAACGTATGTAGTGGTTTGGTTTATCCAGAGTGTGTTCACATACTGCTGATTTAGAGTGACGTCTGTGTTTGATATCCGCAATGTGTTCCTTAAGTCGGTTTGAAATGCTACGTTTAGTTTGCCCAATGTAGGATAAACCACAGTCACAATCCAGTTTATATACACCTGGATCTTGCAAAGGAATATTACTTTTTATTGGTCTCAAGAATTGTTGAATCTTCTTGTGCGGCTTGAAAACTGTATTAATAGAAGCTCGTTTTAAGATTCTTCCAATCCTGTCTGTAACACCCTTCACATAAGGCAGGTAGGCTGGTAGACGTTGTACTGTTTGTGGTTTATTCCTGTTTCTAATAATAAATCGCGTTTTAATCCGGTATACAGTATTTTATTTAAATGTGTGATACTCGCGTTAATAAAAGACAATATTATGTGCACCAGTACGGACTGGAAAATGCTAATAAAATTCGACGGTTAGAATACAAGAAGACAAAGGCGGCACGTCTCCTGACATCGTTGAACTTCCTCAAGAAATGTCGAGACAATAACATCATCCCAGTTTGTGTACAAATCGCGCCGAAAAAGGACATAGCTGGGAGCGCCGGTATTCTCAAAAATGCAAGTCACAAGTTGCTATTAAAACTAATTGCCAACCACAGATCAGATATACAACGGCAAAATTTTGATATCCAAAATGAAACAAATAATTTACGGGAAATCTTATCGGAAACAGATTGGCAACAGTGCATAAATATATTAAATAGTCGTGCTCATAACAAATTTAACATCTATAAAGAAAAACAAATAAAAAAGTTTGAAAAATTAACCGACAAATTTAACAAAACATCATACAGGTTTCCGAACACCAATGACGTTGACAGTCAATGTCCAAAAACAGTTGTCAATCTGTCAAAACAAACATTAGATAAATCAACCATTGAGGTACTAAATAAAGGCCTTAATTTTGCTCCTGCGCCGCGTAAAATACCCTGTGAAGAAATAGTCAGCTACGTTGAGGAATGTATCTACAAGAACACGATTCCTAAAGACGATGCGGAGGCAATCCGGCAAGATATTTCGTGCATATTACGAACTAGCAAGCCGCCAAAACCTAACATCTCTCGTGCGGAATCAATGGCTCTAAAACAACTACGAGCCAATGAAGATATCATAGTACTCCGAGCGGACAAGGGAAACGCGACGGTCGTGATGGATACGTCAGATTATGAACACAAAATGTCCCAGATCCTTGCAGATGTTTCCACCTACAAGAAAGTTGAAAAAGACCCAACAAACAAGGTAATAAAAAAGACATCTGAATTGATCAATAAACACAAAAAGACACTTAATCTTGACAGTAAATTCCTCACACCTGCATGTGCAAAGCCTCCAAAAATGTATGGGTTACCAAAAATTCACAAAATAAACACACCCTTAAGACCTATAGTGAGCCAGATTGACACACCTACACATAAACTGGCTCAACACATAGCTAAAGTACTTTCTCCCCTCAGAGGGAACAGTAGTGCTCATGTTAAAGACTCATACCATTTTGTTGAAACTATTAAAGATCTCAAACTTTCCAACAATGAGACCATGGTAAGCTTTGACATTGAGTCTCTTTTTACAAATATTCCTGTATCGGACTGTCTAAATATTGTTAAGAAAAGGTTATCAGAACACAACATGTCACCAGAATATGCAGATATTTTAGAACATTGTTTAACATCTGGCTACCTAACGTGGAATAGTGAATTCTATATACAGGTTGATGGGGTGGCTATGGGCTCTCCAGTCTCACCTGTTGTCGCTGACATTTTTATGGAGGACTTCGAAGAAAGAGCCCTAGCCACAAGCCCGGTTAAACCGAGGCTTTACAAGCGATATGTAGACGATACCTTTACTATTCTGCCCACGGAACACATATCTGTATTTCTAGACCACCTTAACTCCATACACAGTAACATTAAATTCACTATGGAGAAGGAGAATAATAACTCACTGGCCTTTCTAGACATTTTAGTGGTTCGGGGAGGGGATGGTACACTTGGCCATACTGTGTTTAGAAAAATAACCCATACTGATAGGTACCTCAATGGTGATTCCCACCACCACCCTTGCCAACTCTCTTCTGTCGGTGTATGTTTGTTTCAGAGAGCCCACCGCCTCTGTGATGCTGCCCACCTCAACGGGGAACTGCAGCATGTTAAGCGGGTACTCCGTGACAACAAGCTGCGGGTGCCTCCACAGCATCACAGAAACAGGAATAAACCACAAACAGTACAACGTCTACCAGCCTACCTGCCTTATGTGAAGGGTGTTACAGACAGGATTGGAAGAATCTTAAAACGAGCTTCTATTAATACAGTTTTCAAGCCGCACAAGAAGATTCAACAATTCTTGAGACCAATAAAAAGTAATATTCCTTTGCAAGATCCAGGTGTATATAAACTGGATTGTGACTGTGGTTTATCCTACATTGGGCAAACTAAACGTAGCATTTCAAACCGACTTAAGGAACACATTGCGGATATCAAACACAGACGTCACTCTAAATCAGCAGTATGTGAACACACTCTGGATAAACCAAACCACTACATACGTTTCGACCAACCGAAAATCCTTGCAAGAGAAAGTAGATTCTTTCCCAGACTAGTACGTGAGGCTATTGAAATTAAAAAACATCCTAACTTCAATAGAGAAGATGGTTTGAGACTTTCTAACACCTGGGATCCAGTAATTAAAAATCTAAAGCCCCAAATCAAACATACTAAAAAACAAGAGGACACCGTTAGTCAATATTGTCATAATATAGAAAATTACAGTAAATATCAACTCCGTAGGAATAGATGGCGTTAATATGTAAAGATTGTAAAACAAAAACTTGGCGATTAAAAAGAGTGGCGGCGAGTTTCTTGCCAGTTCTTCTCGTACGCTCTACGCCCTTGATTTGTGAACTGGTAGTAAATGTAAAATTAGAAGCATTTAATATTAGTAATATTAGTAATTTAATATGTATTATTTTTTATTCACGTTCATAGGTGTACATTGTGTTACCTAAATTAATAGATTATATTTTTTTTTTTTTTTAATTTAATTGAATTAAATATGGCAACTTTGTGACATTTCAAATATAAGACAACTGTCATCTTTCAGTCTCCCGCGACCACGGTTGCTGAAAAGCATCCGAAACGTCGGGATAAATAATTTAAATAATAAATCGCGTTTTAATCCGGTATACAGTATTTTATTTAAATGTGTGATACTCGCGTTAATAAAAGACAATATTATCTACTACGTTATCAAGAATGAGTTAGTAGAATTAGTATAATGACGGAGAAATCGATATTCTAACAAAGCTTAATAGATCGTTAACCCTTAAAGCGCTTACATCCTTCTACAATAGTAATAAAATTTATACGCGCAATTTGTAGCATTGTGTAATGAGTAATGATAGTAATGAATCAGGGGAATGAGTCTGATTTAATTTCAGGAGCGTCGAGCGGCCGGAAGCTTGATATAATGCTCAACTAAATGACGCGGACACCTACCACCCTCCCTCCGTGTTCCTCACCCCACCTCTCACCACAATATTTGCCCACAGCTTCAAGATTAATATTCCACATGCCTCAATGTCATTTGTTTTTGCAAATTACGCAAAAAACAGTGATAAATACTATACACTCCCGCACAAATCCTTTCGGCTCTCCATTAATGCTGTTTTTACAGCCTATACGTAAATGTTTTCAGTATCAGTTTATATAGGTTAAAGAACTCAGTAAATTATACAATTTAAGATTATTGATTAATTAGCTATGTTGAAAATCTGACTTTCATAAAAAAAAAGAAACATACAAGTATTTGAGGGTTGGACTAAAAGGTAGGTTTCCTTATAGGTAAACTTTTAGATAAAACTAACAAAAACTATGAGATTTTTATAACAGACTAGCAATTGCCCCCGCAACCCCCCTTGTGGGTTGAATTTCGTAAAATCCGTTCTTAGCTGACCTCTACTCGGCGAAAGGAATATTCCTACCATATTTCAAGTCGCTACGCCTTATGGTTCCAGAGATATCGTGATGAGTGACTATATAGGTGGAAATCTCTTTTATATATAGAAGATAAACAGTCTCAGACAGTGTAATTCGCTTCCAAATTAATACCTTTACTATATACTATATTATTTAGTGTCTGGATTTTACTACTATACCTACAGTTGTATTAATTTGATTTTTGAGGTAAACAACCGTTTACTAAGCGCACGTCGATAAGGTCACTAAACTGCGTATTTTCTGTCATATTGTTATATACATAATTATAATAAAATAGTATTATAGACGAGTCTATTCATTGAATATATTTACCAGTAGAGGGAGTGATATTTTATAAATAATGAAGTTTCGAACTTTAATATCCAGTGACATCAACGACCATCAACCGTATAAATATATTTTTTTCTTAGAAGTTTCTACTCATTCCATTTCTAAACAACTCCATATAAAATACGAAGAAACTACTAAAGCTTTCATAAAAATTGTAAAATTAATTACTTAATTTTTGTTTAAATGTAAAATATAGCCTACTTTTTCATTGTAGTTTAAAAATAATTTATTTGTTTATCATCTGTATGAATCATTTATCTATATCTATACTAATATTATAAAGAGGAAAGATTTGTATTTTTATATTTTTGTATGTATCGAATAAACTTAAAAACTACTGGACCGATTTCAAAAATTCTTTCACGAAGCCAGGGCGTTTTACTAGTTATCTATAAAAAAAACTAAATCACCTTATAATTATTTTTACGAAATTGTAAGAACGAACGTTGAACGAGCCAGAAATGAATGGGTGGTATGCTGTAACAAGAATTAAGCAAGCTCAATTTTCGTTGGAACCATTCGTCGATTTGAATCAACGCCAGAGCGATATTCAGCGGAGCGAAAAATCAGCACTTCGATATTGCCTCCATTTGGCTACAGCGTCAATATATAGAAAATTAGATTTTTTATTGCGCCAGACTTCATACAAGTATGCGGGGTGCCACTAATATCGTAAATGCCAAGGTGCGTTCGTGTTTTTATCGAATTCTTTGATAAAAATACGAAAATACTTGGACTAGAAGGACATTGACGGGCACGTTGGCGCGGTCGGTTGGCGGGTTGTGGGTTCGAATCCCGTTGAGACCACATTTTATAAATTTCTGTAAGCATATTTTCTCTGCATCTGGAAACTTTGGGCACTTTGGGTGGGAGGAATATCGAAATTCGAATAAGGTCGACGTAAGGAACCAAAGTTCATAAATGGAGAAACCGAGAAGTGCATGTTGCCCGATTCGGTTTTTTCTATGGAATTCGAAGTAAGTCATTAGGTCGACGGCGCATCATTGATAGATGTTCTGTGGTTGAAGTATTATCCCGTTAGCCTCACGCTCGCTCCAGCTTTAGTATTAAGGCTAGGCTGGTTCCAAAGGTGAAGCACAACACGTCAAAAAAAATAACTCTCACAAATTATCACCCTAGTAAGTAGTCATCAGTCATCAAGTTTCAATCATCTGATAAAAATGCACTGTTCCATCATTTTACTCACTAGGCTTTTAATATACAATAGTGGTGTATCACAATTGTTAAAAATTTATTTCCATATAAAGATAATTTTTAAATAAAACATAAAGAATCATCGCCGCCCACCGCAGACAAATAAGGAATGATAAGGCTCATTTCTTAAAGGTTCCCAAGTAGTATCGGTTCGGGAAAACGGCCGTCGACAGCTGGTTTCGCAGAGAAGTTGTACGAGGCAGAAAGTGTATAAGGAATCGTGTGGTTTTGGATTTCCAGATATCTAGATGATAAGTTCCAGATATGTATAATCAGGCCTAAATTCAGGTTGTGTGTTTCATTGCTAATTCTAATGAAAATGTTTGACATCTTTTTCATGGCTTCAGTCTAAGTGAACAAATAAATGTAAGGTATAAATCACACTTTCCTAGCAATATATGCATTTATTTCGATATGAAATAAATTTGATAAACCAACTCTCCATGCTCTACACACTCGATGCCGAGGGCGATGCATCATAAAAAATATTTAGTATTTAATACCTCGCGGCATATCTCGTTCGAAAAGGAATGATTTTATAATTTTATTTTATACATTTTGTACCTATTATGCTTTATTTCAATCAAAATAAACTTTATTTGGAAAAAAATAGGCTGCCAGTATTTAAACCATCATTCATACTTGTACGCTGCGAACACTGTTGTTTTATTCGGTCGTCGCGTCGCTTGTACGTATAGAATATGTTTGTACTTAGGTATCACATAGTAAAATATAACTTTAACCCATTAACTGCCAACATTTTTTTGAGTATAATTAAATTCAAATTATGTTTAATCTCAAAAAAAAATGATATTTTTTTTAAAGTTCCAACTTCTACACTGCACTAAGTGTATACATTCATTTTTATGTTATAGAGTTGTATATAACAAGAAAATGAATGACATTATTTCAGAGGGGTGAGCACGAACAACTATCGAAAAAGTATTCGTATCGTCGATCTGTCATTTGTATGAAATTTCAAATCATTTCTCATACAACTAACAGTTTCACGATTCGATAGGCGTTCGTGCGTTCGTGCGTTCTTCTTTTTGCGGAAGTATTGTTAAAGTGTTGTCATTTTATATTTAAATTAAGTTAGAATAATAAGTTATTTTTTCTGTCAAATAAAGTTTTCATTCATTCATTCAAATAAAGTAGCATGCGTATTAGCATTCAAAGCACTACAAGTATCTAAACAAAGGACTGTGATTATATATGTACGGTGAACGGAGTGCTATATTGATGTGTATCTGTCACATAGTGATTAAATTACGCTAAATTCTACTTACATCTAATCATCATCAAATTATTATTGACATTGCAAAGATATTCGTAACTATTCAAACATTCCAATCAATTTAACCATTCCACAGAACGATTGCGAGTGCAAATAATTCCGCTGACACAAGATTGATACCAGTATAAGGATCGTGAATCAATATTAGTTTTACGTGAGGCGTTATCAAACGACTGTGCATCCTCAGCTTTCGTTTTTCCCATTGGTTTTGATTTAACATGACATCAACGAATATGTGCTTAATGTAATTAATTTGTTGTCTGTGGTTGACAAAAATATAATAATTATAACTAACTAACCTAACTAGCGACTACACTCCATGATTTTATTCAAATAAATCTTAATTTTAGGCTCCATGATATTTTTTTTGTTAGATATCGACTGACGAGCATGAGGTTTACTTGATGGTTGGTGATACCTATGCCACATAATATCAGTCAATGATGCGCTGTCGACCTAATTTTTACTTCGAGAAAACTCTAATTTCGAGGAAATCTAAAAATGTTCATCAAATGTTTTAACAACATATTTTATATTCAATCATTTTCTTCTCAATATGTAGTATACTTTATCTGTTTATATAAATAAAAAATCAATGACCTCTATCCGCTCCTAAACTTTTCATCCGATTATGATGTAAGTTTGGTGAGTTGCTCTGTATGTCACTTTACAAACTTTACGAGACATTGCACCACATACCGGCTACAGCTAATTATTTGATATACATACATACATATATATTACACTAGTAAAACGCCCCGGCCTCGCACGGGTGCAATGTAGATGTATACACAAAAATATACACAATGTGATACTATACACAAAAAAATTAAGCCTATGTTAATCGCTGATAATGTAGCTTTCTATTGGTGAAGGATTTTTAAAATCGGTTAAGAAGTTTTTGAGTTTAATCGTAACAAACAAACAAATCTTTACTCTATATAGTATTAGTATAGATAGATATTGATATTATATTTATACGATAATCAACTAATATTATGACGCTAAATATCGAATGTAATGTGTCCGTCTGTCAGGAACTAATTTACTGCACCAATTTTGTCGTAATTTGATTTAAAAGAAGCTGAACTCAAGGATAACTTCAATATAAATAAAGGTCACTAACGACATTTATCTTAATTAGTTTGTAATTAATAATGTAATATTTGCCAGTATAGATAAACCGTTTTGCATTTATTGCTTATACTTCAACATATATAGACGTCAATCATGATTACATTGTATCTCTTTGTATCGTTGATAGTTTTAATTTGTGTTAACATTCACCGCAATATCAAGAAACGATATAATTATTGGAAAGAGCGTGGAATAGTGTACGACGAACCCAAGTTCATAATTGGCAGTTTTAGTTTTTTCATGAGAAAAAGCTTTTGGGATTATTTTTATGAGCTCAAGAGGAGATTTTCTGAAGATTATGTCGGGATATATTTAGGTTTCCAGCCAGGCCTTGTTGTACAGTCCCCTGAGCTTGCGAGACAAATTCTTGCTAGTTCTGATTGTTTTCAAGACAGATTTACTTACTCTGGGTCGGACAGTGATCCTATTGGTTCGTTGAGTTTATTTCTGATAAAGGTAAGAAAAAGCCCCTTTGTTTACACTTGAAGACATTTTCAGAATTATATCAGGTTTCTAAGTGAGGCATCTTAGATATTGAAATTTCGACAGGCTCGTTGGCGTGTTCGGTAGAACACCTGCCGTCAGCACCGTTGGGTCGTGGGTTCGAATCCCACCGGGATGGCATGTTTATAATTTTCTCTAAGCATATCTTCCCTACGTCTTGTAACTTCGGGCATTGAACAGGTGGGAGGAATATCGATCTTTTCTAAATGAAATTATGAATATAATGATATAACGAAATTCATTGTTGCCTGAGATTTTTAACAAAAAGTATCTTCTGTATTTTTTTTTAATAACAGACTTTTATATTTATTATAAAAATATATTTATATCTATAGGGACAGCTAAGAAAAGACTTACAACAAGCATATGCTCCACTATTCACTACATCTCGTATAAAGAAATTGTCTGAGTTAATAAATGTCAATGCTGAGGATTTGAAACGAAAAATACAAAGAGATTTTGTCGAACAAAACAAACATGTGAACTTAAAGGTACTGTCGATAAATTTATTGTCATACTTTTTAGAGCTTTCTGTATTATTTTGTACTTTGATCTTACATTGATATTTCTGTTTTTAAAGCTTGTAAATAAACAAACTTGCTGATAAACTCTCCTATACTTAGTCATCTACTATATAAAAATAAGTCGGGTTTTCCTTCCTGACGCTATAACTCCAGAACGCACGAACCGATTTCCACGGTTTTGCATTCGTTGGAAAGGTCTCGGGCTCCGTGAGGTTTATAGCAAGAAAATTCAGGAAAAATTTCAACAGAAAAGCGGGATAATCCTTTTTCTTTAAGAATAATTATATAATTTCGAAGCCAAAATTGTGGCAGAACAACGTCTGCGGGGTCCACTAGTAATAAATATTTTTGTATAAATATCGAGTAGCGTAACTTATATCGTAGTTTATTATTATCAGTAATTTATCAGCAAGCACGTGTATATGCATATTACTTACTTAGTATAAGATAACCGACTTGCCCTTCCTCCTATTAAAACGTATATTTTTTTTAGTTCAGAGCGCCACCATCGCCCATGGGCATCCTTGATTAAAATATCTCTGGAGGCCTATTACCAAAACAATATATGAGTACGGTGTCAGCTGACGGATTGCACATTTTCCTATTACGAATCCGATGATCAATCCATCGTTAGTGAACGAAATACATTATGTTTTTCGTTTGTCATTACTTTGTTCGTATTTATCGTAAATAGAATTGAAAATGTATTCTTAATAAGTTAAAATACGAAGTTGGTTGTTCTTTCGTTTCGCTCTGAAATATCGGCGTTCGATTTTGGTAATAGACCTACAGATGCGTTGCCAGCCTATAAAAAAATTTAAGCTCGTTTTTTGAAACCAAAGCGCTTGCAATCAGTTGGAAAAACAAATTTAATTGTTTTAATACCCGCAGGAACTCATGGCAATGTACATTTCGGACACACTGGCTTTCAGCGTTTTTGGAATTCGGCTCAGTACATTGAACGGTGAAGATTCCCCGCTGTGGTATATAACTGAGAATATGATCAAAAGCAATTTTTGGCGAGCACTGGAAATCTTGTCGATATTTTTTATTCCTAGTATTGCGAGAACTTTAAAGTAAGTAATAAATTATTAAGTAATCGTCCGCATACGTCGCTAGCAGTTCTCTTTTATAGATGGATCGGAATTATTTGTCAGGGATAATAAATACCTTGTATGCTGATATGGGTACGGTTAGTGGTGAGCGCGTTGCGAGCTAGTTAACCTATCTCTGTGCTTTCATGTAAATCTATCTTCTTTGCTATATTATACGAAACTCCCACTATTTTGTTTATCAAATATGTATCTATTTATTTTTCATCGGGTACCCCGGAATACTGGTACCTGCGAACACTGTTTTATTCGGTCGCCGATTGGAACGATACTTTAAAATTGAAAGCTTCACAAAATACATATATCTATCTTTCATTTTACGAAGATACGAGAAAATCAATGTTTCTTATTTTCGGGATTAATTTTTATTCCAACCCTTGCTTGACGTAGCCGCGATAATACATACAGACTCTACATTGAATCGCATCAATATAAGATTTTAATAATACATAATATATTTTTAGTATGAAGTTCTATTCGGGTCCCGCCACTGATGTCTTCAGAAAGATGTTTTGGTCTGTTGTAAACATACGCAAGGAGAAAGGAGAGACAAATAATACAGACATGGTGGACTACTTCCTCAAATTAAAAGATAAATTCGCCGCGAATGGTTATAGTGGTAAGAGGAAGTAGGAAGAGACGAACCTCTGATAACTATTTTGATAAAAATCATACAAAATGACAATAGTATTTTTTTATGTTAGATAACGATAGACGAGCTTGAGGTTCACTTATTTGAACCTGTGTTTAATTCAATTCGTTACTTATGAAATTACATGCGTATTGCGCATGCGCATGTTTTGCGTATTAAAGAACAGTAAAGCAATCTCTTAGTCACTATAATAATATAATATAATAATTATACATATAGGCCGAGGGTCGTGGGTTCGAATCCCACCGGGATGTCATGTTTATAATTTTTTGTAAGCATGTTTTCCCTATGTCTGGTAACTTCGGCCATTGATCGGGTGGGAGAAATATCGAAATTCCGACCGGGTAACGAACCACCCATTTATAAATGGAAAACTCGTGAAGTGCACATTGCGCGTTTCGGTCTATGGATGTCCGAATGCTCGAAGTAAAAAGAAGGTCGACAGCGCATCATTGACTGATGTTCTGTGGCTGAGGCAACCTACCATCCAGTGAACCTCATGCTCGTCTATCGATATCTAACATTAAAAAAGGGAAACTACCAAGCGTTAGTTTATAAGCGTAAATTCCGACAGATTGTAAATAGGTACTTCTATTATTTCAGATATTAGTGAAAACCTAATGTTAGCTCAGGCAGCAGCATTTTAGACCAGTGCCGAAGCCTTTAAAAATGGTAAAAAGTGAAAAAAAATTATAGTAGGATGAAACCCATTAGAAAAGGAGGGGAATATGATCAAAATGAAAGGAAAAATAAATTACGGTCGATCAGAGTTCGGGAAGTGGAAGTGGGGGGGGGTTTAAGGGTAAAAAACGGTTTATCTCGTTTTCCGGCAAAACTACAAGTCCTATGGAAAAAAGTCAAATGGCAAAGTTGTAGATAATAAAAAGATCTACAACTTTTGTATTTACACTTTTTTCACATAACCTCAAAATTTAGGTGAAAAATTCAAAAAACCAAGTTTTTGGTTTTTTATTTATATCTTTTTCAAAAATTATTTTTTTTCTACGAAATTTGGTGAAAACTTACCTTATTATGTCCCAAATACACTGTAATTTATTTGATTTAAAATATTTATTTTTTCGCCTTATTTTGAATTAATATCGAAAAAACACCCTAATTTTCAATCGAAAATTCACCCGTCAAAATATCAGCTTTTTTCAAAAAGTCGGTGCGCTTTTTGTTCCTTGAAATCTCTACTTTCTGATGGTATAAAAAAATATATACTTTTTTAACAGCTGCTACGAAATAACAGGTATGTAGTGAGGCCCAGACCCTACTAGAACCTTCCCCACTTCTCTATGAAATACATTTTTATGGGCTAAAATTTTCCATAGGTCACTCAGGTATACAAGTTATCTTAAAAAAGCAATAAATAGACATCTATGCTTATAATTGAAAGAAGATTTTGCAACTTTCTCAAAATATTGTAGATGTCTTATTAAATATTAACTTATTTGGTTTTTGGTTTTTGCATTTTCTGAGAACATTTACCATAGTAATGTATATATTTTTTTACACCATCAGAAAGTAGAGATTTCAACGAACAGAAACCACGCCAACTTTTTGAAAAAAGCTGATATTTTGACGGGTGAATTTTCGATTGAAAATTAGGGTGTTTTTTCGATATTTATTCAAAATAAGGCGAAAAAATAAACATTTTAAATCAAATAAATTACAGTGTATTTGGGACATAATAAGGTAAGTTTTCACCAAATTTCGTAGAAAAAAAATAATTTTTGAAAAAGATATAAATAAAAAACCAAAAACTTGGTTTTTTGAATTTTTCACCTAAATTTTGAGGTTATGTGAAAAAAGTGTAAATACAAAAGTTGTAGATCTTTTTATTATCTACAACTTTGCCATTTGACTTTTTTCCATAGGACTTGTAGTTTTGCCGGAAAACGAGATAAACCGTTTTTTACCCTTAAACCCCCCCCCACTTCCACTTCCCGAACTCTGATCGACCGTAATTTATTTTTCCTTTCATTTTGATCATATTCCCCTCCTTTTCTAATGGGTTTCATCCTACTATAATTTTTTTTGGTTTCAAAAATTATCGACCCTGGTCTATTTATAATGGCTTCAATTGAGACATCAACCGTTACTCTCACTTACTGTATATTTGAATTGGCTTATCATCAAGAGGAACAGGTCAGTTATGTTCTAAACTCTACACAAATAGTCAGATACACTAACGCTACCAAAATTAAGATTTATTTAGTGTCATTTTAATTGACGCGTTATCGCGTTAGTAGTACACCTTGCGCTCCGATGGATCGCGGGTTCAAGTCCCGCCGGGATGACATGTTTAAAATTTTCTATAAGCCTTGCATCCCACGTTTGGACTCTTCGGGCATTTAACGGGTTGTTAGAATATCGAAATTCCTACCGGGTAACGAAATACTGTTAATAGATGGAAAAACTGTGAAGTGCACATTTGACTGATGTTCTGTGGATGTGATGTTCTATCAAGAACCTCAATTTCTGTCGTTATCTAACAAAAACAATTAAAGATACAGAAACATTTTAAGTAGTTCTCAACTTTGAGTATTCCGCCGTAAGACAGTGCTAAGATTTAGTTGGAAAGCATGTCACGCTGCTATTGGTCAAATGGTCAAAACATTTCGTATTGGCATTATTTACTTATCTCTATTTAAATCTATTCACATTTATATTATTTTTTAAACAGAATTAAATATATCGTAAGTTAAAGACAACAAATATATTGATGTTTCTTTCCAAATACCTGTATAGTTTATTATTGCTACTTTTCAGGAAAAACTCTTTAACGAAATTGAGGAAGCTGTAAATACATCTGGAAGAGATGTCCTTCAGTATAATGACTTGATTGAATTGAAATATCTCACAGCAGTTATTAATGGTAAATATTAATACTAAAATATCACATATTTCAACGAAATAATTTGTATTGAATTAATACGCGATTTATTTATCCCAATTTGAATCTGTCCGTGACCACGTTTGCTCGAAATGTCGGAATAAATAATATAATTAATAAATCATTTTAATCCCGTAAAATTCTTTTAAAAAGTTAGATTTATTATTGATTATTATCTCGTAGCTAATAGCAGTTTATATAACCTATGTGAAATTAGTTATAGACATTTGTATATTTGTTTTTTTTTTATTATTGTTCCTTCCTTCCCTCTTGTAAGATATAAGTAAATTTTAATATTAAATGATAAAAATAATAAAAAATATTTTCCGGCGTTCGTATTTCAACCCATTACAAAGTGGTTCTTTTAAATTATAAGTTGAAGAACAATATTTATTTCAAACTCTTTATTAAACAAATAAATTACACTATCAATAAGAATCTTAAAAATAACATAGATATGTATAAAATCTGCAATAGGCGGTCTTATCGCTCTCAGCGACCTACTAAAATTACATAAATAATAATTTTGCTCTCGATAAGTGCCCAAACGGTGAATGAAAATTTAAAAAAAGCATTGTCATCAAAATAATTCCTTTATTTCAGAAACATTACGCAAATCCGTTCCGTTGCAACATTTAGACAGAGTGGCTGTTAGGGATTACAAATTAAACGACGATGTCATTATTGAAAAGGGAGTTCCTGTCTTGATTAATGTGGCTGCTCTTCATCATGATGAAAGATTCTTCCCGGAACCCGAGAAATGGCGTCCCGAGAGATTTTTAAACGTGTCTGAATTTGATACTTTAAATTATACCTTTTTGCCTTTTGGTGAAGGACATCGGTCTTGTATAGGTATTAAAACATTTATTTATAATAATAAGTTCAATATATCGATGCCTCCTACGTAAACTATGGTATCCAACAAAGTTTAAAGTTTATGTTAGAAATCTTTGATTTTTTTTATTGCGAACACAGAAAATAAATGAAATCAGACGGTATAGTTTAAAAAGCCTAAAATACTGTGTTAGTTACCATACCTTACGTGGGAGCCATCGATATGACATTATTGAAAGATATTATACTATGCTTTGATCAACCTCAACCTTTGACTTTAACTATGTCTGTCAATGACCTCAGTCCTCAACCAATAAATTATTATTTTTAGGTAAGCGTTATGGAATGATGCAATTAAAAACAGCGGTGGCTCAGATCATCCACAAATTTAAAATAGAGCCTGTTATACCGTACCATTTGAGAAGTGACCCCTACAGCATTGTACTGGCCCCTATCGACGGTGCCAGTGTGAAATTTGTGCCTCGATAAATTATTACGGAAATAACTTATGTTAATAGTTTTGTAAATTTGTTTATATTATTGCATGCATAGTTTTATAAGCTTTACACTTTCAGGTCACCGTAGAACATTAGTTATTAAATTATTGCTTAAGTAAGTGACTGTACTTTTTAGTGAAAAATAAATATTCTTTATTCTTTAGTTAGTACCTACTATTTGTCTATATTTAAAATAAAAATGTGAAAGTATCTATACTTCTGGGGCCCAAGCACGTTGTTCGATCGAGGCCCATTTATACTATGCCATTTTCTTGTACATATAGAAATAATTGAATGCAGTAATTTAAGCGCAATAATTGACATCCAAGAATTTTAAGCAACTACTTACACGCGGATATTATGTGCTGTTTACATCAATAAAAGTATTGAAACAAAACTTGTATGGACAGATCAAGAATGTTACGAGTTGTTTAGACCATGCATGTCATTTATTGTTTCAATTTAATTGTATGCAACAGGCAAGAAACTTGCATTGCCTTTATGCAGATTTTTTACGGATATTTGCATGTACAGCATTCCTTCTTTAAATCTTGAAACGTTATAACAAAGTTTTAGCTTTGATGATAAAATCCTGAAATCGGGGTTGGGTTGTCATAGGTTTCAGTTAACTAATAGATAGGTTGAAAGAATACTCTTTATGTCACGCAAAATTAAAAAGAAAAAGGAAACTTAAAATTTAGTAGGCAGACGGCAGTTTTATTAGTTATTTAGCTATCTCTACCAAACAATCGCATATAAACAATGAGGAGTTAGACCGGGTAGAGAGAAAAACAACAAGAAGTAAGAGTAGTGTGTAACAAGAAGTAATAAGAAGTTTTATTTGAAAACACGGTTAATTAAATATGAAAAATCATCTTCTCCCTGCCCTATTCCCTTTTTTTATTTTGGGTCGGCGCAGTATGTATCCTTTCACTCGCCATATCATCAGTCACACCTCTCAAACACATATCGTTCTACAGTCAATCCATGTTTTTTTGGTCCCCCTCTTCCCCTATAAACATCCACTTTCATATTCAAAACTTTTTAATTAAATATGAAAAATAAATAATAGAATCCGTTTATTTCTTTATCTGTAGAGGTAACTACTGATTTAATTTAAAATCTAATGCCCTTTTAGAAAACAATTTTTGTTGTTATTTAATTTTCAGTTTGTACTGAAGTCTGAATTTTTTTCACCGTTTGGTAGTTTTATATATGTGTTGACTAAACGTCTATTAAAAAATGAATTCTGTATCGTAATATTATAGGAGCCTTCCAAAACTTTGATTTTGGCTTAAGTGAAATTGTATAGAGTTACTAGTTCCCTACAAATAATATAAATGTAATATGTGTATTATGTGATAGAAAGCAAATTGAACGTTCATAAGCGGATTATGAATGGGTATTGAACTAGATGGCAGGTAAGAAGGAGGATTAACTGAGTCTGCTATTAAAGCAATTGATCTCCAATAATAATTCCCAATCAAATTCCAAACGATTTGCGATATTTGTCTCTATGTACCGGGTTCTTTGTCTATGCTCTGTCTAGCAATACCAGTGCCTCTTCCCCGAGTCATTCCACATTAACGAATTCATACATATTTTTACGGCTGTGTACCAATTTGAGCCATCAAAATCTACAAATCAAGTGTTTCTTCTTCTCCTTGTTTTGTATGGTTTTTCGCTGTTAGCCCTATTGATCTTCATAGCTTAATGTGAATGTATGTGGTGAGCCACAGCTCAGCCTTGAAATTTGGTGTTTTGCTAGGACACGCCTAATGATATCTTCTGTGAGCCACGTACTTCGGTTTGGGCTACCGTCCGCGTCGCCCCTTGCAGCCGGTAGTACACTAATATATTTGTATGTTAAAAACGTATTTCAAGATACTTGGGAAAATAAACAAATTTGAATTGTGTAAACAATTCTTTTGTATTTAATCTCCAGCATAATTACTAGAAAAAAGCTCTTAAAAAAACTCTTCTCCTGAAAATACTGTTGGACTTTTAAATAAAATACTGTATACCGGATTAAAACGCGATTTATTATTTATATTATTTATCCCGACGTTTCGGATGCTTTTCAGCAACCGTCGGGATAAATAATTTAAATAATAAATCGCGTTTTAATCCGGTATACAGTATTTTATTTAAATGTGTGATACTCGCGTTAATAAAAGACAATACTGTTGGACTTAGTATACCTGAATGTAACGATTATGTTATCTCGGCTGCAAAGGGGTAGGAGAATTAAACCACGTAATTGTACTCTATTATGCCTTACACAGTACAATAATACAGCTTAAAATAACTATAACTATTTCTGTTTTAGTACAGTCAGGTTGCAGTGTGCACTGCGGTTGCGTATGTGCTGACGGGGTCGTTGGCGCGTTCGGTAGAACACTTGCCATGCGCATCGATGGGTCGTGGGTTCGAATTCCACTGGGACGACATGATTTTAATTTTCTGTAAGCATGTCTTCCCACGTCTTTTAACTTCGGGCATTGAAAGGGTGGGAGAGGAAAATCGAAATTCAATCCGGGAACCACCGTTCATAGATGGAAAAACCGTGTAGTGAATGCGCGTTTCGTGTTCAGTCTATGGATTTCCGAATGCTCGTAGTAAAAATTAGGTCGACGGCGCATCATGGACTGATGTTCAGTCATACTCGTCTGTCGTTTCACATTACAATGTTATTGATTGTGCCAGTCCCCCTTTGGAGCATAAGACAGTTGCACCAAGGCGTTTCATTTATAATAATCAAATATAAAAAGGTATGATAATTAATTAATAATAGCTAGAATACTTAAATAATTTAAATAGAACCCCAAGTTCAATTTAAAGTAGAAAATAAGAGACGGCCATGTTATCGAAAATATAAGAAGTAATAAAAACTTTCATCTTTCTAATTCGTTTACCTTACTCATCGCTCCAAGAATAAAAGTTTCAAAGGATCTTATTAAGAACTTTGAGTAGCGAAATATTTCAGTATTAGGAATATTTTTTTTTTCTTGACAGTGAAATTTCTCCGGGAAAATGCTTATAAGGTTTTTATTTTTGAAATTATTGTGATCAATTCACAAAAGAAATCAGGTCATTCGTGTGTTGAACATTATTCTAACAAATATCCTACAAAATGGTCCAGTAGTCTTTTTATCATCTTATTTTTTAGTATCTAATATAGATTCTATATCTAATGACTAGTGTGAAGTTCTTACGGGAGATGATACTAATTAGTGATCTTTAAAAATGTATATCCGCGGATACGCATCCGAATACGGATATTTGGTGTCTAGATCCTCGGCTACGGATAACTTTCCTACAAAATCGGTGTCGATGCGCGTGACCTTGAATATATTTATTTATTTAGTTTACAATATAAAGGTGCTAAATATTTGATTTTAAAAAATAAACTGACACATTTCTCAATATGATCTTACCTCTCCCTCGGATGTCCGCGGATACGAATACGAATACGGATATCTGGTACATCACTAATATCAATCAACCTATGTTATACTTCATGAACATCTATAGACTGAAATTTGATAGTTTTATAGTTCGAGCATTCAGAAAATCATAGTGAAACCTAATCGCGCAAAATGCATTTCAAGGTTTTTCCAACTTTGAACGGTGGTTCTCAATCAGTGGAAATTTTGATATGTCATGCCAAGATATGTATCCACGACCCATCAGAACGCAAGGTTAGATACTACTCAATGCGCTAACGAACCTTGGTAATAAAGAATAGATAAAACTTCAATGCTAACTTTTATTTGCTATATAGAAGACATAAATGTTATCATTTAAATTTGAGTAAATAATATATCGGATCGTTCTTTAATAATTCTTTGAGCGTCCGGGAAAAACGGCAAAATATTTATCCAGGAATCCAAGGAAAGTGTCAATATCCCCACCTAGAATCAATGTTTTATAACGTATGATTGATTTATTAAACAATTATAGATTGGTAAAAACAACACAACAAATAATAAATATGTATAATATGAATCTGTTCTTGCTCAAGGGGTCAATTTTATTTGTTCTTATAAATGCAACATTGCAACAACGAAACTTCGTTTGATATTTACGTGAAATAATAGCCAAATTATTATAAAAATTTGCTATTTAGCTTGAAAATTTATTTCTGTGTTTTCCTACATAGGTATAGGTATATGAAATAACTGAAAAAAAATCATCGATGCAAAATTTAGACTAATTATATCGGAAATAATATGTTTTCATGCATATATGAAACTACGGGGAAAATATATTCTTTTTTAAACTAAGAGTTAAAAATAATGTATTACCTTAGTCTCAGCTCGATACGAGAAACAATGAGATATTCCCCTATTCAGCCCCTGCATTATAGCGAAAACGTCGCCTGCGCACAGTATTTCGTGCGTGGTCTCTGTGAGGTCAGCCCTCACCGACAGCACAGCCACAGTACCACTGGCCACCCAGTGCATTCGAGCTTCGCTGTCCCCAGCCACTACTATATAGTTTCCTATAATCCAATAATACTAGTGTAAATATGTAATAATAGTACTATTTGACGGGCTCGTTGGCGCGTTCGGTAGAACCTGCCGTGCGCATTAATGGGTCGTGGGTTCGAATCTCACGTAATGTTTCGCCCACGTCTGGTAACTTCGATCATTGAACGGGTGGAAGGAATATCGCAATTCCGACCAGGTAACGAATCACCGTTCATACATGGAAAAACCGTGGAGCAGGGACTGAAAACAGTTAATTTTTATTTTCCAAAATACGTGTCTGATTGAGATACCATGATATTAGTTTTAAAGAGTAATACACACTAAACTTACCACAGTAATTTTTTTCAGTAAATATGAATAAAAACGAAAGAATATTAACCGAATATTATTATACCGGTATAACTCCCATAGTAAATTAACCGGTATTCAGTCCCTGCCGTGAAGTGCAGTGTTTAATATATTTCAACTCTGAAGACTTACCAGGAAAATAAACTTTGTAGTCCAGAACAACCGTTAGCTGACGAAGAAATGGTTCGCCCGTGTCAGCAAAAACGTAACAGTTTCGTAAATGTTGGCCGAACATTGCCGACATAAGGTCACATCGTAGTACATAAGGCGTTTTCGATATAAGCACAGGAAGCTAAAATATGTGATTAGGCTATATACGTTTTTTTGGGGATTTCCTCAAATCAGGATGCCTAACCGCGGAATACTGAAACGATAATCAAAACTTGAGGGCTTCTTAAAATGTTTCTGTCTTTCATTTTACCTTCGTAATGAAAGGAAAATTAGATATACTTTTAAGTACACCTCAACGTTGATTACATTTCGAGAATTCGGCCATAAGCCTTCTATGTAAGAATTAAATGCCCGTAGCCCCTTGTGGAGCATGAGACCGGTAGCTCTCTATGTATGTTTCATTGATAATATTTATTTACAAGCAAATATATGATCAGCCTTCTATACCCTGACTGGCCGAATAAGGAAGGATACACATACAATATACATACATAAGGATCCACACTAGAGAAGTCACAGTCTATTAAAAACAGTTAGGTACCTATTTAATTCATTTACTTACTTTGAAAAACATTAATCTACTTACCTGTCTTCCACGTTCCGTCACCCAAAGTTGGCGAACGTATGACCAAAATTTTTTAGTTTGGTAACCTATAAAAAACCAATGCGAAGACTCTTTTACATTCGACTTGTTAATTTCTCTATTAACCTTTGACTATTTGACAAGTAAATAGGAATTTTCAACAAACGCTATATCGTAAATACTGACGTTTCGGTGTTCTTAGATAATGAAAGATGTGCTTAATAAATCTTAAATGAAATTTATATTATTATAGAGAATCCCACCGGGTTCGCACGGATGCAGTGTTGATACTAATGTGTTGTTATTTTTCAAAAAATAAGACAACATTTTCAATGAAAGCTCTAAGTCGGCTTGATTTCTTTCGACATCTTGAACAATTATCGTCATTTTTCAACAAATTAACACAAAACAATATTAAACAGTACGTATACACTTTCTTTTTGAATTATTCTCTCTATTGATAATATTGACGTAAAATCCGTTGCGTAGGTTAAAAGATCTAAGCGATTTTGTTTTATACTATGTAGACATCAATACTTTGCATCAAGCTTCAAAATATCCTATTCACGATTTGTTAAATTATCATAAATACACTACTTTTCAATTAACATATTTTAGGTATAACAAAATTGCTAATTAATGTACCTACTTGATAATCCTTGGTTCTTCAAATAATCAATGAGTTCTGACGTCGATTTCTCATAATTATTCAAAGCATATTTTGAGGAATATGCGACTTGGATGGACGTTGCTACGACGATAGCTGCCAATATTTTACCAGATATGAGACATATAGCTAAGATTATCATCGATATGGCTCCATCAACCACAAATTCGTCTCCTCCAGTCGATGTTAATTCGGAAACCACAACGTAAAAAGACGTTGTGTAATCCCAGCGTCTTTGAGGCTTATCTCTGTAAAGTACCGATACAATATCATCGTATCTTGTAGAAAATCATTTCGTAAGTCTGTCATCCATCATTTCACAAACGGTTATAATTGCATTGTATCTATGGCTAATTCAAACTAATATTTTTTTATTATAAATACCAATAAAAAATATATGTATTGAAAATTATGAAATTAGGAAATAAAGTAAAAGCAATTGTTTCTTTGTAATTTTAACGTCAAACCGAAAAATATCTCAATGATTTTATCCCTGATCTATTATTATGCGGGAGAAGATACTCGTATCTCTGAGATTTCCGGCGTCAAACATAACACAGGAAATGATGTGTGACATAAGACAGGAAATGCAATATATTCAGCCGGATGAGTATGTAATAAAATTCAAATTAAATGAGTCAGTTACACTGTGATGTTTATGAACAAATGGAAATCATGCAACAAAAAATCGAAGATGTATGTACATATTTTAGGTAATACTAAATCAATATATTCATAATAAAATTAGAAGTCTACAAAATATACTATAACATGAAAAATGCAAGAAAACGTGGCCAAAAACCACGAAAGCCTGCTTTCCTAATATTTACGACCTGCGTCAAAGACATTTGCAGCTATTATTAAAAAACTTTTAAAAAAGTCACTAATATATCTATTAAATTACTTTTACGATAGATAAAATTAGTAAGCTTTTAAAATGTTACATAATTTATGAAGTTCAATCAACTCAGGTACTGTCAGCTCTTTCACAAGTGGCCTATTACCAAGTGAAGAGTCATTTTATTTTAATTAAATATGGCCTTGACCACTTCATGACTAGCATAAGTGATATTGAAGGGTGAAACACGTAGCGTTTATGTAAAATATTTTATTTTTTTTAAAATTTAGTATAAAAAAATCCTTACTCATCCAGAAGATGCATTTTGAGAGTCCGAATCATACTGATCGGTGAGGTTGCCATTAATGTTAACAACCATAGACAAGTAAAGGTGTGTATTAAAAGGGCAACAACAAATACCGTCATAGCAGTCTGAAAATTCAAGGTATACCTGTAATACTAATACTAATACAAATACATATCTATACTCAGTGGCGTAGCTATCATAGGACAAAGTGGTGCAGTGCACCGGGGCCCTGAAGCAAAGAGGGCCTCCTGGGCTTTAGAAAGAGGAAGAGGCAGCACTTGAAGCTAGAAAAAATTATAACAATGGAAGTGCCGGACGTCCTTTATAAGTAATAATTTGCAACTAATTAATTTTGTGCTAGAGGGTTGGGGAGGTTGCGATTTTCTTCTCTCTCACCGGGGCCCTTCTCCTCCTAGCTACGCCACTGTCTATACTAATATTATTAAGAGGAAAGATTTGACTCTAAAACTATTTGACTGATTTTAAAAATTATTTCACCAATAGAAAGCTACATTATCAATGAGTAACACAGGATTTAATTTTTTTTGTATAGTACATCTACTTTGCACCTGTGCGAACCCGGAGCGTGTTGCTAGTTTAAAAAAATATAAATACTTCTATTGAATCATTAATCGAGGATACATGCAATTTTATGACTACAAAGTATTAGAAAATTTAAATGACCTGAAATTTAATTTAAAATATACCTGCAAAGTGGTGAGATTGTTGGTCAGTTCTGCGGAGGTTTTACGATAAAACTCAACGAGGTATTTAAGTCGAAATAGTTTATTCACTCGAAGGTAGTGCATAGCAAGCAATGGGTGCCTAGTGATTTGAACACATGATTATTTATTGAATATTACTTACGTTATCCTACATTACCTACGATCATTCTACGATCCGCAGTCACACAGTCCGCACGCGCGTCAGTTTATTTAATTCTACCTAAACTTATAACTAAATCATCTTATAATGAAGTGTGCAGTGTGTTTATCATCGATATCTGATGGTGTTCAGTGCTCAGTATGTAAAAATCACTTGGACTTTGGCTGCGCTAACATAAGCGAGTCGGGTTACCGTAAGCTCGGCTCTGAACGCAAGGCAGCCTGGAAGTGTCCATCCTGTAAGCTAGCCCCGGCATGTGCATCGACATCCTCGGACAATGCCACATTGGATACAGTGTTAAGTGAAATACGTGATCTCAAACGTCAACTATTGCCACTACCTGCCATCCTTGAAGATATAAAATTTATTAAATCGGAACTGGGTGAGCTTCGATCCTCGTGTGATTTTAATAGTGCTAGGGTGGAGAGTATGAATGCAAGATTGGAGACGGTCGAGCAGCAGATACCAGAATTGGTACAAATCAGTGACGCAATGAACACTAGCACGCCACCCTCAACGAGATTAAAGGCGAAATGGCACTACGCGACCAGTGGTATCGCCTAAATAATATAGAAATAAAAGGTGTACCACTCAAAAAAAATGAAAACCTATTCTCCATTCTAAATGAGATCGCCAAAGAAATAGATTTCACCCTGCCCAAACTACAAATAAATTACATTTCACGAATACCGACGCATAACTCAAAAGATAAATCGATAATTGTGAGTTTTTTAAATCGCTATATAAAGGAGGATTTTGCTGCAGCAGCCAGAAGCAAAAAAAACTTAAGAGCGGTAGATATAGGATTCGATGGTTGCTTGCAAAGAATTTACGTAAACGATCATTTAACACCAGCCATGAAAAAACTCCTTACGGCAACAAAGCAGGCTGCGAATATTAAAAATTACCGCTATGTATGGGTAAAACATGGCAAGATACATGTAAGAAAAGATGACACGAGTCCTGTTATAATTATAAGATCTGAAATGAGTTTAAAAAACATACTTTCATAATTAGATGCAATAGTTTGATTTTTTACTTTTATATAGACTTATTTTTGTTTTTATTATTTTAAACTCAAAATACCTGCATTCCTATCACGATTTAATCCCCCCCTATATCTACCCACAGTCTCCACATTCTACAAACAAAATTCCTTTATATGGCGAGCGAGTAACAACTTCAACTCTAGAGCACATGACTCATCATTTGATATTTTTAATGTCTGTGCGTATGGCAAAGCAGCTGCTTAGCCAGGAATTCTTTATGACAAATTAAAATTTCACTTGGATTATACACTATCTCTTCTCTCTGTTTTTATTAATGTTCAATTCATAGCTTGTGTCTTACTGTAATTGCGTGTTGCGAATTACTGTCAAAAAAATAATAATATGTTTCTATATGTGAAAACCATTAATTAGCTGTTTGTTTTATATTCTGTTTCTGTTCATTATAATGTAATATTAGCTGTAGGTTTTCCTCAAATAAATAAATAAATAAATAAATAAATAAATTACTTCCTAAAGTATCTGTCAAGATTATATTATAGAAATAATGTCATAATGTCGATAGTTAGTTAAAATTAAATGACTGATGTGAAAACTAGGAAATAAGAAAGAAATAAGAGGTCATCATATAATGTCGAACATAACCGGAATTGAATTTCGAATCGTGTGATAAATTAAAACCTTTATAAAATAGTTGGCAATGCTTACAGGAAACAGAAGCCAAACAATTCGAGCGGCAAGTTAGCGATCAGATCACTCCAAACCCACAATTTATGTTTGTAATATCGCTTTCGACATTTCACGGAATTCATTACGAGCTCTCCGTGCCTGTTCACATAACCCTGGATAGATAAGATACATTGTTATGTTATAATTGTTGAAGAATGAACAATCAGTCGGGTCTTTCACATAGAAATATGACGGTTTATTTTATGTTAGATATCGACAGATGAGCCTGAGGTTCACCTGATAGTAGACTATACCTCATCCACAGAACATTAGTCAATGATGCGCTTTCGACCTATTTTTCAGCTTCAAGAATACGGAAATCCGTTGCCTGAAACCGAAACAATGCAGTTCGTTACCCGGTCGGAATTTCGATAATCCATCGCTCGATTTCCAGTCGTGAGGAAGACATGACAGAAAATTATAAAAATGTCATCCCGGCGAGATTCGAACCTGCGATCCGTTGGTTGGCAAGATGTTGTTCTATCAAACACACCAACGAAACACACTAAAGAATTAAGAACGCAATGAGAAAATATAATAAGTACCTATTTTACATTAGTCAACACATTTTAGTCGTTACAATTGCTTATCTAAAAATATGGTGACCTTATTTATTTACCTGATTCATAGAAAGGTATATTTTTACATAGAAAAATATATCTGAGATTGACTGCAGCCAAAATATCACACTGCAGTCGTTTAACGTGATCAACTCATATAAAGTTAATATATAATTACAAGTAGCCATGACACATGTAAAATATCCAAAACCCTGAAATTTTTGCTAGTTATTTTATAGTTTTAGTGACTGAGTCCTCTTTATGTATAACCATATAAAGGAGATACACACAGAGAGAAAACGAATTTATTAAGATTTACGAATTAAAAAAAATAATAATGAAAGCGTAACACATTTAATTTAAATGATTTAAATAAAATACTGTATACGGTATTAAAACGCGATTTGTTATTTATATTGTTTAAATTATTTATCCCGACGTTACGGATGCTTTTCAGCAACCGTGGTCACGGGTAGATAGTAGCATCCGAAACGTCGGGATAAATAATTTAAACAATATAAATAATAAATCGCGTTTCAATCCGGTATTCAGTGTTTTATTTAAATGTGTGATACTCGCGTTAATAAAAGACATTTAAATGATATTGTATTGTCTTTTATTAACGCGAATATAACATATCTAAATCAAATATTGTACTTTATACCGGATTAAAACGTAATTTATTATTTAAACATTTAAATGTTATTACTTTTACTAGACTAACATGCGATTTATTAATTATTTTATTTATTCCAACGTTTCGACCTTAGAGTGCTTTACAGCGAGCGTGGTTACGGACAGACTGAAAGACAGCTGGCTTTATAGAAATTTTACATAATTGTTGCGCTACCGCCATCTATAGATATCTAAGGAGTTGATACTTGCTAAATCTATACAAATATTATAACAAGTCAAGATTTTTTGTTGTTTGTTACGATTTAACTCAAAAACAGTACGACCGATTTTAAAAATTATTTCACTAATAGAAAACTACATTATCAGCGAGTAACATAAAATACCTTAAATACATAATACAGACACTTTTACACACAAAACACTATATCTTTGGTAGGTTAATAAAATGAAATTCACCTGAAATAGCCGGGAGCCGGGTTTCAATAGATTGTTGACGTCCATGTAGCTTTGGTAAGTCAGCACACTTGCCGCTGACTTGGCTTGGCTCACGTTACTCGTTGATTGAGAACTACGCACTGTCGTTGATCCTGTATATGTACTCGTATTTTGAATTTTTACAACTTCCCTAGACCAATATAAAAAATTATCAACAGTTACAATAGTAGCTTGTTTACAAAAGGTACAAACCACTATTTGTAAGGCGATAATGTCCAGAGTGGAGCGAGGGATTCAAAGTACATCACTCGAGCTTAAAATAGTGGCGCTCCCGAGGTGGACACTCTTATTTTTATCACCTCTATGAGAAAATAAGTTTATTTTTTTACATATTAGAATGTAAAATAATAAATAAGAAACAAAAATAATAATTAGACTAACGTTTATATTTGAATAATTATGAAAAATCTTAAATCCGAATTTAAACAAAGAATAACAAAAGAAAAAATGCGTTTCGCGCGTTTTTACTTTTACAGAAAACTTTTTTATTATTTAGTCAGCACGCGGATTTTTATTGACAGCCAGTAACATTTTCATACAATGTTCGTGATCGATCTCTATGGTGATATTTCGAACCTCAGTTTCGAACATTTTCGAGATTCCAAATTCAAATCACTTTAACTCCCTAGGAATTAAAAAGCTATTTTGCTCCCTGTTAACAGTGAACCAACTAGCTCTTTTTGAATAGATGTGATATAAAATAAATTTAAAATAAAAAAATCTACAACAAAATTTAATGAACTTCAAAAATCAACTTAATATACACAAAAAGTTAAAAATTATGTAAATATTTACAGTTATTTCTGAATAATTACAATATTCTACAAATAACATTAATTTCTGAGGTGTTCAAATAAAAAAATAATAAACTTAATATTTTAAAATATTTTTTTTTTAAATATTTACAATAAATTATTATTTATACTGATTATTTGTATCAGACTGTATAGTGACAAAGGCTTCCTCTATCTTCCTCCACTCGTTTATATTACAAAGATTAAACACGTAAAATCATTGGGTATTTACCTATAAAATCAAATCTACTTGAACCACTCCGAGAATCTACTCCTGATTCTAGTGAAAGACTATCAAAGTCTGTGTCTGAAAATAAAAAATAAATCGCTCAGACAAACTTATTTGAGATTCAAAAAATGATTAATATTAGACACTATGTACAATTTTGTAGATACTTCAGTATCGCTGTGATACAAGTATTTGTCCCAGACAATTCTAAAAACTGGTCCCATACAATAGTAGTAGTGAATTCCCGAGTCTCCTAGTGGAGCATGGGTCAGACTCATTTCTGTGTCTGTTTCACAGATTTTTTTAAAGGCAAGTAGATGATCAGCCTTCTGTACCCTGTCCGACCGAAACAATTTTATTTTCTTTATTCCCCGGGTGCTAAACGCATCACACTTACTACTGAGCCACGGAGGTGGTACCCACAAAATAGCGCGTGTTAACTCGTCTATCCTTTAGACTCTTCCAGCACTCAACACAATTTTGGATACTCAGAATTTAAAGTTAATGATTAGAATGTTTTAAAATATATTTTTTAAAATCGATGATCAAGATAAATAATAAAAATATAAGTTTTTTTATTAACTTTATATTAACCAGCCTTTTTAAATTTTAGATATTTTAATTTACCATTTTTCTTTAGAGGTAAGTAAGTAATTAGCATTATGTGTCTTGCCGGACCGAAACAATTTTTTTGTATCATCCGGAAGTCGAACCTAGGGCATCGGGTGCTAAACGTCTATCGCAACACTGAACCACGAACGCGGAGATAAGTTAGACATAAAAAAATTTCAACTAAATAAATTACTTGGTCCCACAGAACAGAAGAATTTTTCCATGTTCTGTGCTTGGTCCTCATAGCTTACAAAATAATAAGATTATTTAAATAATAGAGTTCCTTCTAATATTTTTACCTGTTGAGTCATCCTCTTCAATATCCATCGATATAGGTAATATGTAATCCTTAGATACTTCAAACGCTTTCTTTAGAGGTGCTTGTATTTTCGGATAGTACTTAACCAAATTTAAAAATGTCTGCGAAGGTACTACCAACAAATCTAAACTGCGACTTGCGTAGATAGCCACCGCGGAACAAGACATCGGTTGCTAAGAATTAAAAGTTTAATAACAATTATAAGAATCATTACATCCATCCATGTTAGTATTTTTTTCCTCAATCAACACTATTGCTATATGCATACATATATAAATATATGCTGACGTACGTATTTGGATTCATATGTCAACGAATGATCTTTAGCAGTAGTAGCATCTATAACTTTTTGAGAATTCGAGCTATTACAAACCTATATTATTAATTTATACAATTATAAATTGATATTGAACAATATTTATATGAAATATCCTTGAAATGTTCTGAAAGTTGTCTCTATTATTTTCAAACCCAAAAGACTTCAAGAAAAGCGGCCTACACATTAATTAAAGGCCGTGAATACACTAGGAAATCGTCTGATGTTGAATATGTCTATGCGCTTAGCTGCGAGTGAGTTATCAGCCGGTCCGCCTCTATCTCCATAAAAAAACAAATATTTGTGTTGGAATAAATGCGCAACTCAAAGAGCTTTGGTAGCGAGGAATATTTAAACACACAGCGTACATATTTATATAATCCTTGTTATAATAAACAGAATAACTCGTTAATTTGCTCTATGTTATTTGTATTATTTGGTTACGAGTAAAATAAACAGTTCGCAGTGAACTACATATGAAATTATAACCGATATTTAACTTACTCCAGTAAAATTGCCAAACATGCCTCCAGTCCCCATACATGTTATCATTTCGTTATATGAGCTTAATACGTCAACCTTTAAATAACCAAAATTATTTCAAAATTATCTCGTAAGGACTAACAGAAAATAACGTAATAGTTAAGTTTTAATTATTCTGTGTATTAATGAAAATGTCAATTGTACACGAAAGTCATGAGATATTTAATTTATGTAAAAAAATGTAAAAAGGGAAAAATAATGTTCAGGGTAAGGAAATATGTTAAAATTTTAAGAATAAATAAGTCTACATATTTATAGATTGTCTTTAGATATCATAGCTTATAAATAATTTTGATAAGAAAATACTATTCGTTTTTAAATAAAAAGTTCCGCGATAAGTAAAATCGTTAGTTTTAAGAAACTAAATGTATGAAATAATTCACAATCTTAACAGTACCTTGCCTCTATATATTATGTAAATATTGGCTTGTATATCTTTACACTGTATAACCGTGTCACCCTTAAGAAAGTACATTTCATGTAGGTGTTGCGTAATGACTCTGATGAACGAGCGTTCTACTTTTCCAAACAGCGGTACTTCCCTCAGTGCCCTCTCGTACATGAACACAAGTGTGTCTTCCATTAGAGAGGAATTCAGTCCACGGCAGATTTCCTGCAATTACAAGCGATATACGAAAATACGTAAAGGTTTCTCTCGTAGGACGTAATTAACGTCATTTGTTGTTGGACCTTTTGCCCGGAGAAAGATATGAAAAAGCCAATTGCGGTCGACCTTTTTTATTCCCAACAATAATTTTGTCTTATTAGCCGTGAATTTGTTACCAAATTGCGGATATTGTTTATTTTTATTTATTTGTTTGTCTCGGGAATTGGACAACAATAAGGTCAAACAAGTCTAAAAGCTCCACATGATAACAACTTTAACGAAACCTCAAGGCCATACCTGCGGATCACTCCCGTGCGTTCTTTTCCATACATATTCAAAATATTTCAATGTTTTCACAGTGAGTATTGGATCCACGTTCTCTTGATATAGAAAGTTTTCCAAATCCCTCGTATTTTCCTAAAAGTAATGAGAACTCAGCTCATTAAAAGTAACTATAATTATTGTTGAACGTGCGCATAACGTTTTTAATGACGAAAGTTTCACCGTTGCCTACATTTTTTACCTGAGGGCTGAGATACGACGAGCCGTGGAATATTAAAACTTGTATCAACATTTTATAAAGTACAAGAAATGCTATTGTTCCAATTTTATGAGTTGAGTTTTCGTAAGTCGTTAATATAGATTAATACTAGTATTTCGGTTTGATATGTGAATTACCTTAGAATTTAGATTATTTGCCTGCTGTATATTTGAAATATATTACAAAAAATAAAAAAGTATTTGTTGTTTCTTTTTTGAAAATTTTATAAAAATCTTACATACTTATTTAAGAATAATATACATATTTTTGAGTTAATAATAAAAATCAGAGAAATGTCACCTCGTAAATTGACATACTGTAACTTTACAGTCTCGGTCTGAAGTTCCAAATACCTACTACTCTCAACATGTACTTACTAACAGTTATTTCTTCCAGGCAACTATTATATGGGATGAGATTGCTAGGGCGAAACCCTGATAGGTTGGTGCACTATTCTTATTAGAAATGATAAGTGTTATTACACTAAAAACTATAAATAACAGTCATATGTCTTAAGAAATAATTATAATAAATAAGAAATAGATTTATTACATTATATTTGTATCCTACTGACGATACACAGACACAATGAATAAAACTATTAATAAGTATATTATATACTACAATTAACTCTAGCTAAGTAAATATAAGTCCATCATACGATTCCAAGCAATTCAAATTTATATGGAATCTTTTTAATTTTACTCGTAAAATAATGTTATAATTTTGTCTCTACTTATAGAAGACTACGTGCCGCATGATTTTTTATCCCCCATCATATCTCGCGTGGAACGAAAAAACCTTTTTAATATCCGCCTCCAGATGAGCAAGGATTTATTTGTCATTTATTTATAATGTTATAAACATTGCGCTCCGTTTGATCTCAACCATTTGATATCACATTAAACGCATGTTACGCACAGTGCCGATACAAGCACGCTTTAAATAAAAATCATTTTTAACATCATGAGTCATGAGTGGTTGTTCTTAAAGTACCTCTTAACTAATTACATAATAGATAATTCGTGACAAGGTAAGCGCGATACGTTTTGCTTCAGAGGTCCCGGGTTCGAATCCTGGGGAAGCAAGATTTTAAAAAAATGTTTCAGTCTGGCAGAACAGAAGGCTAATCACCTACTTATCTGTGAAGAAAAATGATCAGTGAAACAAACACAGAAATGCAGGGTTCGCAACCGGATAATTTTTAATTTTCCAAAATGCGTGTCAGACTGAGATACCATGATAATAGGTTTAAAGAGTGATACACACTAAACTAACCACACTATTTTTTTCATTAAATATAACTAAAAACAAAAGAATATTAACAAAAACCTTTAACGTATTATTTCGGTTAAGCTCCCACAGTAAATTAACCGGTTTCCGAGCCCTGCAGGAATGGGTCTTTTTCGTGGGGAAATTATCAAAGAAACCCTCCTTGAGGACGTGGACGATATGTTGGACTCAACCAGACTCCAAAACCATTTTATTTATTTAATTGTAAATGAAATCTTAACTCACATTGTGGTCCAATAAAGCGTGAATAGCCGCTGATCGTGTAGAAGCGATATATCCAAACATAAAGGCAAAATATAAAACTCCCGAAATCTGCAGAACCATACTAAGCCATACATCAATAGTATTTGATACCACTACAGGGGTACATCCGCATCCTGAATGATAAATAATTTATTGCACTTTTCACAAAAAAAAAAAAACATTTACTAGAGGAAATGTGAAATATTAAAATACGAATATTGTTTCATCTGTACGTTTCCTTTGTTCCTTTTACGGAAAGCTTTCAATTACATATTGTAAGTGCTTTATTGTAACTTCCTTTGATTTTGTCATATAGAAATTTGCTTCTCGTACAGACGTTGAGAGCTGTATTTTATCATAGATCAGACCTGTTTTAAACAATATGTCAGGTACGCTTTACTTGCAGCAAAGACGGGAAGAACTTGCAAATTTTCCCCACCTCGGTTGATAAGTTGCGGGAGATATAACGAGAGAGACTTGGCTTGTTAAAGGTTAAGACACATTTTCTTTTTACTAATAGAGTAACAAATACGACGATTATACCAGGGTGAATCAAAAAGTTCTTAGAAGTGCATATATATGAAACCTTTTTGGATCAAGTTCGATATTCAAATTAAAGAGTGTCTATCACACTATATTTATGCAGACTGTCACTTGTTTTTGTCAGTTCGTTCGCATGTAATAAATTTTTTTGTGCAACGAGTTGCTAAAAAGTCAAAATTATGGATAAAAGTGAGTTACGTGCGGTGATAAAATATCTCAGTTTGAAAAAAATGTCTACGAAGGAAATTTTTTTGGACATTCAGCAGACATAAGGGGGGTGATGCTGTACCCTATTCTACGGTTGCGTACTGGGTGGCTGAATTTAAAAGAGGTAGATCAAGCTGTAAAGATGACCCGCGTTCTGGGCGGCCTTCAACCTCCGTTACAGAAGAAAATGTCAAAAAGGTTGAGAATCTGGTTTTGGAAGACAGAAGAATGACTATAAAACATATAGCTGAGATCCTAAAGATATCTTTTGGTAGCGTTCAATCCATTTTAATTGATTCACTGGGGTTCAAAAAAGTGTCTGCAAGATGGGTGCCACGAATGTTAACCGACGAAAACAAAAAGCGACGTTTGGAAATTTCCAAGCGTAATCTCGAAATGTTCCAGCGTGATTCGGATAATTTTTGCCGTCGTCTTGTCACCATGGATGAAACGTGGGTCCACCATTTTGATCCTGAAACTAAAAGACAAAGCATGTCTTGGAAACGACCATCCTCTCCATCCATCAAGAAATTTCGAGTTGCTCCTACCGCTGGCAAAGTTATGGCCTCTGTGTTCTGGGATAGTGAAGGAATCCTTTTTATTGATTACATGCCAAAAGGCCAGACGATTACTGGACCCTATTATGCAAATTTAATCCCGAAAGTGCGTGAAGCGATTAAAGAAAAACGTCGTGGAAAACTGTCGTTGGGCGTGTTGTTCCTTCAAGATAACGCTCCTGCTCATCGATCGGAAGTTGCGCTCAACGCAATCCGCTGTGCTGGCTTCAATCTCCTTGACCACCCACCATATTCTCTGGACTTAGCCCCAAGTGATTTTCACTTATTTCCAAAATTAAAAGAGGAAATTCGTGGAACAAAATTTCACGATAATGACGCGGTTATAGCTGCCGTAGAGGACTTTTTTGAGAGTCAAGAAAATATTTTTTTTTCACAAGGAATAAGGAAGTTAGAAACGCGTTATTCTAAATGCATTGCATTGGAGGGAGATTATGTAGAAAAATAAAATATTATTATTTAAATCTTTGCATTTTTTAATATTGATTCCAAGAATTTTTTGATTCACCCTCGTAGATACTACAAAAATAAATAGTTTGTCTAATTATTGCATTCAAAAGTTTTAAAAATCCTTTTAAACATAAATAAACTGTTAAATATTGTATACGTGACCCAAGCTCATTTCGCTGGGCGAAATAGCTCTCAGATACCAGGATTATTTCCGGCTTACTTGACACTCTACGTTATAATTTGGACAATTGACTCAAAATGTTATTCTCATGTATAAACAATAATATTGTAAAGTTTCATCAAAATCTGTTCGGTCGTTTTTGCGTGAAAGAGTAACAAACATCCTCATAAACTTTCCCATTAAAAATATTAGTAGGATATCGGATACCTCCATACTTTAGATAAAGTGCGTATGTATCTACTACGCTGTTACTAATAATATACATATATATAAATACTTACCTAGAAATACTTCAAATACCCAATAAAATATTTGTATATATTCTGTAACGGCATCTGTAAAAGTATTATATTATATATATTTGAATCATTAGCAAGAACAGAGATTAAATAGGCTTCAATACTAACATTTATCTTCATGGAGCGTAGCCTGAGATAGTACAAGAACCTTTGAACAATTTACATGTATAAAGTATGACGTTGGCGTTATGTAAGTCACACAAGAACTAATAAAGATGGAGGAGGTCGCAAAGTTGACTATCGTGATCACTAGAGGTAGAAACTTTAACAAAACCACTGCATGATTTACTCGCATTATATCGGTTTCCCAATACGAGAATGTATTAGTTATTCGAATCACCTGGAAGACGAAATAAGAAGGTTTATTTCCAAAGGTTATCATATTTTTCTAATATATAAAATTCTCGTGTCACAGTTTTCGTTGCCATACTCCTCCGAAACGGCTCGACCGATTCTCATGGAATTTTGTGTGCATATTGGGTAGGTCTGAGAATCGGACAACATCTATTTTTCATCCCCCTAAATGTTAAGGGTAATCCACCCGTAATTTTTATTTTTTATTTTTGGACGAAATTTTTTGTTTTTATTTTTTTATAATGTGGCATTAAAAAATACATACAATATCTGCTTTTTTGTCAAAAAATCTTGACCCGTGCGAAGCCGGGGCGGGTCGCTAGTATTTTTCTAATATTACTCGAAGGCCATTTATTCCACAATTATCAAGCTCTTAAACTACAACGAATATTAAAGCTTTAAGGCCTATTTACATGATGCCATTTTCTTGTACATACAAGAGCAATAATAGAATGCATTAAACGCAATTATTGACATCTAATAATTGTAAGCAACTGTTTACACGCGGATATTATGTGCTGTTTACACCAAGAAAAGTATTGAAACAAAACTTGTATGGCAGATCAAGAATGTTACGTGTTGTAAAGACCATGCAAATAATTTATTATTATTAAATTAGGTATGACGTGACAATCTGACATTAAATTGATATATTTTTAAATGTTTTAATTTGTAACTGTTTATTTGTATTTAAATAATATGGAACTTTTTTATTTTTTGTATTTTTTTTAGACATGGAATTATTATAATTATTTTAATTAGTGGATTATATAAGTTTGTTTATATTGTTAGATTGAAATGTAAAAAAATCTGAAATAATTTTGGTAATCTAATCTACTTATATAACGCATTGGGTTTCTGTAATGTTAGACATAAGTTTTGTGAATAAATAAATTAAAAAAAAAATGTTTCAATTTAACTATATGCAACAGGCAAGAAACTTGCATCGTGTAATGGACCGTTAGGCAGGACAGATTGGGGAAAGAAAATGTTGAAATAGTTTTTACTATATACTAAGAAAATATAAACAATAAACTTACCAATAACATTCTATTCAATCTAAATAAATCATGGTCAGAATGGTCGTTGATTATTCTGAACTGTAATTAAAAAATTAAGCCAAAATTTTATAAGAATACACTTTTTATGCAATAAACTAATGAGACAAGGCAGTGGCATAGCATGGGGGCACTTTCACGGGGGCGGCATACCCAGGTACAAAATGACTTCCTTCAACGTTCTTTTTTTATTTATATTTTTGTCAGTATATCACCTTAATATCAGAGTTCTTCTTCAGGTTAGTGTTATTCAATAAGAGTACCAATTTCACCACGTCCCAATTTTTTATAATCAATTATAAAAATAATAGGGCGGCAGATTTGGAATCCACACCGGGTGCTAGTTACCTATGCTACGCCACTGAGGCAAGGAAAACTTTAAGTTTCATTGATCTGCGCTATTAACTTTGGCACCTGAATTATTTAAATCACCAGAGTTCTTCAAACTTAAATACAGAAGGCCTATTATCAAAACAAAATACGAAGTTTCGACTGACGGATCGTACATTTTCCTATTATGAATCCGATGATCAATCCGTAGTTCGCAATTAGACATTACTATGAACGTAAGAATAATCTTAAAATTAATTGAAAATGTTTTCTTAAAAAGCTAAAATTCAAAGTTATTTGTTCTTTCGTTTCGCTCCGTTCGTTGCGTTTGATTTTGATAATAAACCTACTGGTTCGAGACCAAAATATTTTACTGTAACGTACCTCAGATTGTTAATAACTATTTACTAACCAATTCTTCAAAAGGGAAAACGCTAAATATGTCCAAAATAAAAGCATGGGTCAAGTATCTCGACACAGTAAGTAGTGGATGAGTCACCAATAATGATTTTTCATTGTAGTACGATACGTAAGACATTACAATTATGTCTAAGTACAAAAATATATCCATCCAGTTATAACGACAACCGAATTTATTTTGTTTAGTCTGAAATGTTTCAAAATTAGCAAGCTAAAATACTTATATGGTGAGGTTTTTCGAGCGATTTCATTACCATAACTATTACGTAAGTAGATTTTGTCTATTTTGTGGTTTCCTAATCATTTTAATAGATCGAAAACAAAGTTCGAAATCCGATACTGGCATTTTTTTGCAGTCATCTGGCTATTTCTCTATGCAGATATTTAATATTACCAAAATACGAATATAAAAACTTACAGCAATACTATATGGAATATATAAAGCATAATAAATAGCAACTAAAAATCGAAGAGTACACCACAGCTTCAAAAATATTCCATGAGGTGTTATCGTTCCAGGTAGAAAAATATATTTGACGTATCTAAAACACAAAAGAATTTTTACTTCGAAAGCTTCAGCTCGTAAATCATGATATATATAGTTTTAGATGGAGACTTCCCTTAAAAGGGCTAAGTCAAAAGTACTCGAAACCGACGTGTATGAAATCGTTGATGAAAGTAGAGGAAGCGAAAGAGATACGCCAGGATCGGAGTATAATATAGAAATACGTGAACTCTGCCTACCCTTAAATGTATATTAATTGTTTCGAAATAAACCTATTTCTATATAAAACTTTAAAAGTCCTAAAAGACTAGCCATTGAAAATAATTTCCTAAAAAATGAACACATTGTTTTTTAGTAAAATGTTTTTTTTATTTTTTTTATTATGAAATTTGTTATGGTTTCGATTCATTTTGTGAATCTGTTCAAAAACACATTATGTTAAAAATTACTCGATTGTTTCCAATATAAGATAAATTGTACTACACTACACTTAGTTGCTATAAAGTTAATAATATTCATTTCACACTACTAAAGCAATAAAAACTTTAATTCTCACGCAATACCAATTTCCTACACAAGTATTAATACGACTTACTTCATAATTCCCAACTTTTCAAACGCTTGTTGGAACTGAAGCTTTTCTTCTCGACCACTCAATATAACGAAACTTTCCTTTATTTCTCTCTGAAACGATACGGCACTAGAACTTTCTACGATGTCATTGTTGTTTCATAAAATAATACCGGATAATTTATTGAAACGATTCTTCAATATCAAGTCAAGTAAATTGGCACCATTTCTTTTATGCATGTCAATGAGACCATAATTTCCAATTATTGAAGCCTGGCTTCGCACGTATACGGAGAGTTCGTAATGTATCATTCTATTGGTGAAATAATTGTTAAAATCAGTTGAGTAGTTTTTGAGTTAAATCGTAACAAAAAAAGAAACTAACAAATAGATACTTTTCTGAGAAATAGAAATATAAATCCCGATTTTTTTCATGTTTTTTGATTCTTTGTCAGTTTGTCTATTTATACGGGCTAATCTCCGAAACTTGTGGACCGATTTACATCCCGGAAAATTAAAGAGTTCCCATCAAATAGGCTTTGTTTCATCGAAATCGGTTGTCGAAAAGAAAACTTATCACCATTTATGAAGCCCACGCGAACGAAGTCAGCTAGTTCTTACATATGCAAGCTAACCTCACCATAAAATATAATGCTGAAACAATAGTATATTTACCGCAATTCTGTTCGTTTTCGCGTCTATTCTACCGACGAGGGGCTTAGCGTCTTCGTAATGTGACGCCTGTCTGCGGATCTCGGGATCTTCTAGAGTCTAAATGGAAACATTAATAATTTTCCGACGTAGATACTGCTTAAACTACAATTACAGTAAGCGAGGAGAATCCTTAAGATACTTTTCCATTAATGTGGAACAAAGATGGACAAGAATAAGCCAATCAGATTACTTCGAAACATTGTTCTCCTTCATTATTTACGAGTATTTAAGATATATTTATACGTAAACCTAGTCCTAACCTAAATTTATTTTTTAGACTTTTTCATTCATATAGGTACCTATTAAAAAAAATGCCATGTTCCTGAAGATGTTAAGGATGAGGATATTATAAAAAAATAACATTAAATAAATAAATGATTAATGAAATAAAAATATATATCAAAGGAGGGATGTTTTCAATCTGATCAGCGACATTCGTTCACATATGAACCTATAACGTTTATTTTATGCACGGGGCAATGGCAAATTAAACATCTAAATAGCCGGTTAATTAGATTTATAATATCGGGTCAAACATTCTCATTTAATTAAAAAAATACTGAATCATGTTATATATATTTAAAGCCCGAGCTCTCATAGTTGACTGAATAAAAGTAGAGCAAATAAAACTGCCGCAATTAAATACGATATCATCGCCATAATCTGTATATTTCAGCTGACGTTGAACCGAGCTATTCATTTCCGCGGTACCATATTAAATGCATGAATCATACCGCGATAATGGGGTGACTGATGTCGGGAAAGGTGCTCCAACATTGTACCAGTGCAGTGTACTCCAAATGCAGTAATATGCAATTTGTCGTTGTCAGCACTGTATATACCTGGAATTAGTTCGCGGTGTTACGACTTGTAATACATGTGAACTCGTTTGCTGTTATTAAACTTGGTGCTTGATTCATTGTCGTACTTTGCATTTAAATTACTTCAGCTACTGTTTACATTGATAATAATTTAAGATTGTATTCCTTTGTTTTATTCAAACAAGGCAGTATTTTACACCGGCATTAGAAAATATATTCACATTTCTACAAAAACGAAAAGTTATAAAGTTTTTATTAATAAATGCTAAATAACTGACCACTTGCTCCTTTTGCAATTTTATTTTTATTTATTTGCTATTCGCTGCGGTACATATCACTTTATATTATTTTAAATGAAAGGCACCCATGAAAAATAAATTAGTACGCTCACTTTAGGTATATTTTAGCAGTTGGAAATAGAAAAACAGATTTGCTGGATTTAAGTTAAATTGCAATTTTTTTTTTAATTCATATTCAGTTGAATAGAATATCTAGGTATTATTTCTGTACTTACTTTAGGCAGTCCGTATAACATTTCTGTCGTACCGAAGAAGTTTCCAGGGTGTATTGATTTAACTACTTTTCCATGGTGATTAAGTGCATTGCAATAACCCTGCAAAATTGTCACATTATCTTAACGCATCGTTACAATAAGAACTTACTTATAATCATTTTATAAAGATGAAGGATTTGTATTTTTGTATGTTTGTAACGAATAAACTCAAAAAGTACTGGACTGATCTCAAAAATTCTCTCTCGAATAAAAAGCTATATTTTTTATGTATAATACATCTACATTGTACCTGTAACATATATGTATATTTCACTTATACTGAGTCAATAGAAGTACAATAGAAATAATTTTTTTTTGTCTTTGCAATGGCATAAAAAAAATCCAACGGGATACAAAGTTAATTTTAGACTCACAATATTGATGTTACGTAACTTTTATGTATTTTTTTTAATATTATTACCTTTTGCACAATATACATATCTCGACTGATGTCGCCTGCATGATGTACTATTTCGTTATCTGGCAATACTATTGTCCTAGTGTTGGCTGCGAGTGTTTGCATAAAATCGCGACTGCAATCCTGTCATCGTAAAAAGCTTATCTCAACTTTATTAGCATAATATAGACAAAGAAGATAGATTAATATGGAAGCCTTTGCTAACTTTTGGTACAGAAAAAGTAGTTCTGTTTTTAGACTGTAGAGCGCGCGGCAATGTACTGGTGTGACACACACTCGAACTTACGTCACATATGCTTTTACGAGCGAACGGCAACAACGTTCTCTCGCAGTCTAAGACATCAGACCCGAAGCCAAACGTGTGAGAGCGAGCAAGAACACACCATTACCCCAAGCACGGAAAAGCGTTTGGGTGCGAGAGAGTGCACGCTACGACTCCAGCGTCAGAGTGTTTGTTCACACGGATACGTAGCAGCGCTGCGGTGGCTGGAGTCAGAAATACTCTTACCCCAGAGAAACCGTGCCAAGCGCGCCCATAAGCACTGTGCTTCCATATAAATCTATGTTCTATGATATAGAAGAGCTAATAAATGATAACTATAATTTGCAACAGTAGGTAAGTATTTTAACAGCGTTTAACAATAAATAATATTCTCGTTAGTCCTAGCGTACTTCATAAAGTATAAACTAATTGGTACTAATTATAATTCAAACCTGACAATAGAATTAAGTTTATATCACAAGACTAGGCAGTTAGTACTACGTGAACTACGTGTAGTATGACATATAAAACTGTTAAATGTAATAAATGTTTTTATAGTGTTGAACATATAAAATATACAATTAATTACAGTACAAGTGATCTCTCAGGCTTAGATGGATTAAACTACTACATTTTCTACGTACCCTTTTAAAAAACTACACCTGCTAAAAAACACAGGACTTAATGATTAAATGGGTAACTGTCCTAATTTTTTATGATTAAAAAGAAATTTTACTTTTTGAAATACACAAGGCAATGGCTTAAGCATAAAAGTTATTTTTTTAATTTATTTCAAACCTGAAATAAGGGACAGTACAGTAACGTCTCCAACATCTCTATTGATAATATTTTGTGTTGAATATTACTAGACATGTCTTTAAATATTTCATTACTTGTAACTGCACTATTGTAATACCTGTAAAAAAATAATCATAGAAATACTTGTACATAGAGTATTTTCTTGGGTTATATTATGTGCGACTACGCTAAGACATCTTACGTAATTACATTACAGCAGATTTTCAATAATTTCACATTCGTTATTTAGAATCTCTCGATAATTAATTTGAAGTTGAAGGATTAGCATCTCGCTTGTCGACATTCAATAATTTAAAAGTCAGGCTTCTCTTCTCTTTATAATTTTAAGAATTTTTCTTGCACAAACATGTCATTTGAGTACACCCATTTACAAATCTATAGATTGTTTGTGAATAATTGGAATAATAAATCACGAATTTTTAATCAAACTCTTGTTTATTTGAATTTTTTACTCCCTCCCTCTTAGTTATTTAGCTTATTTCTACTCCTGTTGTTTTATACCCTTGGTAATTTGAACTATCGAGAGTCGGCTTTATTTAATTAAAAATAATAAAACTTACCATTGTACACTGAAAAACTTTTTCACTCGTGCCTTGATTTTTCCGCTGACGTGATTAACAGAGAGAAAATAAAAGAGCTCTCTCATTGAGTCCTATTAAAAAAGTTTATGTTAATTAATTTTATGTAGTACGATCGTTAGAAACCGTACCACAAAGGTAGATGCCTACCTATAAGTTAGATATGTTAGTAACTTAGAAGTTATAAGTATTAATATTAGGTTTAGTAGTACCTACGTGAAATTATGTACTTATCTAGTTGATAAGCTTGAAATAAATAAATGTCTTTATTTTTAACTATTCGGTTCTTCAAATCAGGGATTAAATACCGGTTAATTTACTATAGGATCTTAACCGAATAATATAGGTCAGATTTACTGAAAAAAAATAGTATGTATTACTCTTTAAAACTAATGGTATCTCAGTCAGACACCTATTTTGGAAAACGAAAATTAACCGGTTTCAATCTCTGCTCCAAATCATTTAATGTTAGCTCAACAATATAAGTCGTTTATGTTAAACCACTATATACAAATAATGAAGCTGATTCTAAAAGTAAATAGTTGATTTTAAGTTTTGCTTTATGTTTAGATTAACACTAGCGACCCGCCCCGGCTTCGCACGGGTCTAGATTTTTTGACAAAATAAAGCAGGGGTTGGTAATAGAAGAGTGAAAATATAGGGTTGTATGTATTTTTAATGCCACATTATAAAAAAATAAAAACAAAAAATTTCATCAAAAAGTTAAAAAAAAAATTAAGAGTGAACAACCCTCATCACTTAGGAGTATGAAAAATAGATAGTAGCTGATTCTTAGACCTACTGAATACGCATATAAAATTTGTTAAAAATCGGTAAAGCCGTTTCGGAGGAGTACGGTAACTAACATTGTGACATGGAAATTTTATATATTAGATAAATACTGCTAAAACTAAAATGATTCAATCCTGATTTATATAAGAATATACTTGACACTACAGTATTTAAAAACATTCCAATTCAATCTTATATGAAAGTATATAAGTGTATATTAATTTCCGGTTCGCTGACATTCTTTGTAGCGAACTACAAAGCATTTCCGGCATACCTTAAATTTCAATTTCCGTTGCGTTCCAAGTAAGAAGACGCTGCATACGTTAGCAACATAGAAACAAGTCAAGTACATCCCTAAGACGAGCAGCACTACAACCTGCAAGAGACTTCCAGGATGAACTCATTAGGGGTTAACAAGCGAGAAATATGATAGCTATTCGTTTTAATTGCGTATTTATCTTAAAGTAATTGTTCTACTTAACGTTGTGTTTATTTATCATAGTAGTGATTATTGACCTGAATACTTTTAACTATAAATTCGACCATAATGAATCATTTATTATGTAAAGGTACAACATTCTAATATTTTAGGTCGATTTTGACTGACACGATTGCTAAAGCACCGGAGGTCGTGGATTCGATATAAAACAATCGCCTACAGAATAATCATTATTTAGACGTCGGATGACGTTATTATAATATAATATAATTCATTGCACACAATATAATATAATTCATTACTTTAAAATTATGTTATAAGCGTTTACAAAAAAAAACAAGAATTTTGGATTAGACCACTTTTACTTGCACTATATATACGGTGCAATATATTGTTTGACCTCAACAACTACAAGAGGATATATATATTTATTTATATAATTTGAGTGTTTACTAAACGTACCAAGAACACATCACCGATTCCTGGCGCTATGTCCGTCATCCCGTTACCCGTGAACACGGCGGTACCAAAGGAAAGTGACGAGACAAACGGCTTCTCGTGTTTGGCATCATTTGTCACGAACACTTTCGTTTCCCAGTATATTAGCTGTGCAAGCCAAGAATTCTGTAGACAAACATGAAAATAAATAATACTTTTTTAAACAAGAGTCATCCTCCAAAATAAGACAGAATCGAAATTCTATAGAAAGGCTTACGTTTTGAAAACGTTCACCTTTAGTCAGTCTAGTTACTAATGTCTTTGCTATCTAATCATGTCTAGTTTTCGTAGGAGAAAAGACTCACAAGATGAATTTTAACTAGGATATTTTAAATAAAATAATGTTTACCTCTTTACATAATTTCTTCGGGCAGGCTGTCAGGTATAATAAACAACCGGACCAGTAACAGAATATAATAAATAATACGGAGTACTTTATTAAACATAGGCACTGAAATACAAATTAATTATTTGTACTAATATAAGGCTAAATTAATTTTTTATATTACACCAACATTGACATACATTCCTTACACAATTTCCTGCTACAAAATGATGACAATTTTTTGAACTAACACAGAAAGGAATAACAAAAACGCATTTCATACATTTATCTTCTTCAAGTCAAACTTCAGTAAAAGTATCACTGTTAATATCATTGACTAACACAAAATGAGATGTGGATATATTTTGAGAAGCACCTATCTATATATTATATAAAAGAGATTCCCACCTATATAGTCACTCATCACGATATCTCTGGAACCATAAGGCGTAGCGACTTGAAATATGGTAGGAATATTCCTTTCGCCGAGTAGAGGTCAGCTAGGAACGGATTTTACGAAATTCAACCCACAAGGGGGGTTGCGGGGGAAATTGCTAGTAGTTTTAGTATATTGACGGGTATGGGCCCATGGTGGCGCCTTGGGTAGAACATCTACTTTGCGTTCCAATGGGTCATAGGTTTGAATCCCGCCGGGACATGCTTTTACTTTAGGCATTAAACGGGTGGGATGAATATTGAAATGTTGTTAAAAGTTAATTAGCTTTAAATTAATGGGATGCTAGTATAGTAAATATTGGTTTAATTTGCTTACTTATAACAATAATGGATCGAAAAAAAATACTCATAAAACATACAAAAAAATGTTTAAGGCAAGAAAATTTACCTTAGCGTTGCTATTAAATTTCTTCTCCCATTTCCCTAAATAATCCCAAACATGCCACACTTGCAAAACGGGGAACAGGACTGCTAATTGATTTCCTATTGTTTCCCCGCTAGGGTCCAGCGTATCAGTGAAAATGTACATGGGAAATATTGATATCACATCGAGATAAAAGCCAACCGTGGCCATTTTTTGTTCAGCTATTTCTCTTACAGTTTCTTTTCTCACGTTCTGCACCGTTTAATTTTTTTAAGTAAAGAAAATGCATAATTTCAGAATCTATTTTCTAAAAACTTTAATCTAGGTACTTTGTACTAAAAAAAATACACGTATTTTGGGTATGGTCTATGATTTTGGGATAAGTCTAAAACCTCACCATTTATTACCAGGGGGTAGGGGTCTAAAAAGTTGCTAAAAACATCACGGGGTAAACGACCCCTTATGGAAAAATTGAAATGCTCCGTAGCAAGTTAAATACCTAAAATTAATGACGAACACATTGGGTATAAATATTAAAAGAATAGTTAAGTTCTGTTTTGTATCTATCGTTTTAAAGCCATTTAGTATTCGATAGACGAAACAAACTTTAACTGTTTCGAGGTGATACCACTTTACGATAAGACGGGTTATCTTTAAGCTTCCAGTAACAACACATAAATATCTGTTCAAATAATTTAATTACGTTCGTTGAATGAATTAATATTAAGCTTATTTTAATAATCTTTTAATACAAGTTATATTTAATTATTATATAGCATTTCTTAGGCTTTTTCATTTATCGTAGTCGTGATTTTTCTATATAACTTAGTAGAACTTTTGACGGGCTCTTTGGCGCGTTCGGTAGAACACCTGCCGTGCGCATCGATGGGTTATAATCTTCTGTAAGCATGTTTTCCCCACGTCTGGTAACTTCGGGCATTGATCGGGTGGGAGGAATATCTAAATTCCGACCGGGTAACGAACCACCGTTCATAGATGGAAAAGCCGTGAAGTGCATATTGCGCGTTTCGGTTTCAGTCTATGGATTTCCGAATGCTCGAAGTAAAAATTGGGTCTACAGCGCATCATTGACTGATGTTCTGTGGCTGGGATGTCACCTACCATCAAGTGAACCTCATGTTCGTCTGTCGATATCTGACATAAAAAAAAATAGAAATAAGATAACACATACTTTTTCAACAATAGCAGTAGTCAGTTGTATATAGATATTGAGCAACAATCCAGCAATCACGATTGTACTCAACACCCTCTCCCAGTCGTGTTGTACTGAATCCAAAGCGAAATGTGGTGTCATGAAGCATACATATAGTACCATCAGGCAATGCGTCACATCGAACATGTGAGTCTGAAAACATTATAACATAAGACATATTTTTTTCAAATAAAGCTCACATGTGAAATGGTTTACTGAACTTTCATATTATATATTTACAGACATATGTCTTTTTAATATAAATATTTGGTAATTCGAGCATTAAGTAAAATTCTTAATTAAGACTTAGTATGTGTTCGCGCCAATCGCTGTGATATTGGTATACTCAGGCGTAGTTTTTTGATGGTTGGCGACGCTGTACCATCGCTCCATTCCCTACTAATATAAACAATTTCTTAACTCTGTGTGTGATTCGAATGACGGATGTAAGCGCGCGCGCACGGTCACAAATATTGAACTGTTAAAAAATAAATTAATGTGTTCTCAATCAAACTAAGGAGAAAGTGAAAGGTGGTCGACCACAAGCTGCAGGGAACTACATGACAAGTAAGTCTCCATCATTAATTATTGTCTGGGTTTCCTTTATTGCAGCGATTTATTGAACCAGCAACCAACTTGGGAAGGTCATCATAAAATATTACTTTTTAATTGCCCAAGCCCAAACATTTGGTCTCTTCGAGCCGTATTCTATTTTTTCATTACTATTGGTCCTTCAAAATAGCCGTGTATTTCACGTAAAAGTTAGGTATACATTTCATTTTCGCCCCTAATTTGCTTCGTAGTGTTAGGTTCTATGTCTGACCTATTATAGGCACTTTAGGTATAGGTATTATTAGATTAGGACGAGCCGATAGGAAGTTCCTATGTTAATAAACCTATTTTAATATAATACAGGAATAAAACGGTGGTTTTTTCCTTTATTTCCGCTGCGGTGATAAGCCGATGGGTTTTCATCGTATTTCTTTATAATTTATTATTTGAATGTACCTGAACTATTCGAGAAATACCAAAATACGTTAATTTTTTAACTTAATATAATTACGTTGTATTCGTTAGAACTATTAATACGAAACAATCGTCATTGTTCCATACGTAACATTATTAATTACACTTGAGGGTCGGTTTCATTTTTCAAGTGTTTGTACCGCATAGGGCCGTATATTGCCGCGCTTAATTTTAAGTCTTATAGTTATTGACATAAGGCACACGCTTCTTCACACGTTTTATACGAACATTAGGTGACTGTAATCTGAATCTTATATTTTATGTTTTAAACTTATTACATCATGGATACGAGATCTAAAAGTAAACAGAGTGATGATGATTCTGAGAAAACTATGACTATTCCTAATAACATTTTAATACTGCGAGCTCGTCAGGTTGCATACTTTTCTAAGATTCAGTCTTTATATGATTTATCTTTGTATCTTGAAACTTCAGAACAGAAAAGAAATTTTATAATTAAAACTTCTAACATACAATCACTTCGTACGGAGTTTAATAACGTTGTCGAAAAATTGAATTCTGAACAAATGGATTATGATCCTAACTACATCCCTACGTTTAGTACGTGGGAGGCCTTTGAAGATTTATATGCACATATTCAGGGTGTTCTTCATGAAATTAAAGACACTTCTAAAGAGGCAAAACCTATATCTGTGCCTCAGCAAACATTAAAACTGCCGCCAATACAGTTACCTCATTTTGACGGAGATCCAAACAGATGGACTTCGTTTTTTGAATGCTATAATCATTTAGTGCATAATAACAAATTAATTTCAAGGTCAGAGAAGGTGTTTTATCTATGCGGTCAGCTGACTGGCAAGGCACTCACCGCGATCGCCGGAATCAATCCGACGGGTGATAATTACGATATTATTTATTCGACATTAGTTGAAAAATATCAAGATGTGCGTTCTCTTGGCACTGCATATCTAAATCAAATTTTTAATTTTAAAACTTTGACCACAACTTCAACTGACGGACTCAATAGTTTTCTTGATAAATTCGCCACTTCGATTTCTGCTTTTGAAAAACTCGATATTCCAAATAAATTAGATTTTGTATTTTTATTTTTAGCTTTGAAAAAACTTGATATCGAAAACATTCGCCTATTCGAAAATAATGTCCGATCAGAAAAATTGCCATCTTATTCGCAGTTGCTTACGTTTTTACGAGAACAATGTAAGATATTAGAACGCACGAATCCTGTGTCTAACAAGCCAGTTACGAGTAATAACTCGCAGATAAATAAAATACCTACTCCTAAAAATGTAAAATCATTTGTTACTTCGAACAAAAATAATTCATTTAATAATTCAGTTTGTTCGTTGTGTAAAAGGGTGGATCACGATCAATTTTATCGTTGTTCTGAATTTTTAAAGCTTACACCTAAAGATCGTTTTAATACCGTTAAAACATTGAATTGTTGTGTGAAATGTTTAAGCGTGAAACATAAAACTTCTAAATGTAATTCTAACAAAAATTGTAACGTTTGTCATTCGAATTCACATCATTCCTTACTTCATTTCCCGTGTTCAAATGAACAAAGCAGTACAGTTCTCCTGACTGTACCGAACACGCAGCCGACGCCGTTCGAAGCTACGACCGATGGGTCGAGTGTCGACATCCGCGCCGCTGAGCCGCTGAGTTCTAATGACTCATCGTCGGCCAGCGCAACCCCGCTCGTCGCGCCGCACTACACAGATGCGCCTAACCCTGTTTACGCACCTGTTTCTTTATGCTCATTGCAAAAGAAAACAAATAATTTCGTAGCGCAACCCTCTACGGTCTTGCTCGCTACTGCCCGCGTATGTACGTTTGATGCGCGTGGTAACTCGCATATTGTGCGCTGTCTTATAGACAACGGTTCACAAAATCATTTTATAACAACGGAATGTTGTAAACGTTTGTCATTAGTGTATGACACGTTTTCCGAACCGGTTTCCGTGAACGGTTTCGGTGGTTGTTCGAACGAGATCATAGGGGCAACTAGTTTAGTTATATCCTCTCGTTTCGATAAAAAACCTACTATTCCTATTAAATCTTTAGTCGTAAAAAATATTACTGATTATTTACCGACTTCAAATATCGATAGATCGAGGTTAGCGTATCTCGCTAATATACCGCTCGCCGATGACAAGTTTTATGAACCCGGTGGGGTTGATATGTTGATCGGTGCTCAGCTGTTCCCTAAACTGCTTATGCAGGGACGTATTCAGGGTCCACCTGGTACTCCTGATGCGATTAAAACTATTTTTGGTTTTATTCTTATGGGAGAAGCTCCTGTTCTATTGAATAATGTAAAGTCTGTCGCTTTATGCGCGTTCTCAGGCGCACCTCTAGATAACGTTTTGCGTAAATTCTGGGAGCTTGAGGAAGCACCATCTAAGCCTTCTGCCTTTCTTAGCAACGAAGAAGAAGAATGCGAAGAAATTTATAAAAGGACGACGTGTCGCGATTCTTCCGGTCGATATATTGTCGCGCTTCCTTTTAAGAAGGATCCTTCTAGCTTAGGTTCTTCAGCCGATATTGCTAAAAGGCGATTTATGTCTCTTGAGAGGAAGTTACTATCATCGGTCTCATATCGCACTGCTTATGATAATATATTAATTGAATATTTAGAAAAAGATTATATCTCCCTCGTAGTCGATCCATGTGACACTGTGGGCTATATAATTCCGCATCATGGTGTATTCCGTGACTCATCTGTGACTACTAAAGTTAGGATGGTACTCGATTCTAGTGCTAAAACCAATAAAGACGTTTCTATAAATGATATTTTTCATGTTGGTCCGCTTTTATACACCCCTGTTCGCAAACGGGGTAGTAAAAGTCAAAAGATTTATATTTGTGTTTTTATATGTCTAGTGACAAGATCAATTCATATAGAAACGGCCACAGATTTGAGTACTGACTCTTTTCTTAACGCTTTTAAACGATTTTTGTCGCGCAGAGGTCCGATTCAAACTATTTATTCTGATAACGCAACTAATTTTGTAGGCGCTCGTACATATTTGAACGAACTTCAAAACTTTATTTTTTCCAACTCTTTCTGTGAGAGTTTTCGGTCAACTTTAACTGAATTTCGTATCACGTGGCAAATGATTCCACCTAATGCTCCCCATTTTGGTGGTAGTTGGGAATCAGCAATTAAAAGCGTTAAAACGCACCTTTTCCGCGTAATCGGTTGCCAATTATTATTATATGAAGAACTATTAACGATTTTAAGTCAAGTCGAAGCAGTTCTAAACTCTCGGCCGTTAGGTATATTGAGCGAAGATCCGTCTGAGCCTTCTGCTCTAACACCAGCTCATTTTCTTAATTTACAACCGTTACGTTACTTGCCTGCTTCTAATATCGAAGAAGAGAAATCTCATCTACTCTCGCGATATCTTTTGTTAGATAAGTTAGTCCAATCTTATTGGAAAAGATGGAGTAACGAATATTTACATACTTTACAAACGCGTGAGAAATGGAACACGGAACAACACCCGGTTAAAGAAGGCACTATTGTGTTACTTATGGAAAATAACTCTCCACCTCTTCATTGGCCTTTAGGTGTTGTAGAGAAAACTTATCCAGGCAAAGATAATCGTCATCGTGTCGCGTTGGTTCGTACTAAGTCAGGTACATTCAAACGTCCGATTATACGTTTGTGCCCTTTACCGGCTCTCTCTTAGTGTAGAATGTTTTCTCGTAGGTAATTTTAGTAGGTATAGTTTTATTTTATATTTTTTCTGGCATTCCTTTATCATAGGGTTTTCTTTCTTTAAAGTATATTTGTAACATAAAGTTAGGTTTTATTTTATATTCCTATTTGAAAGATGACCTTTCAAGGCGGGGAGCTATGTTCGCGCCAATCGCTGTGATATTGGTATACTCAGGCGTAGTTTTTTGATGGTTGGCGACGCTGTACCATCGCTCCATTCCCTACTAATATAAACAATTTCTTAACTCTGTGTGTGATTCGAATGACGGATGTAAGCGCGCGCGCACGGTCACAAATATTGAACTGTTAAAAAATAAATTAATGTGTTCTCAATCAAACTAAGGAGAAAGTGAAAAGTGGTCGACCACAAGCTGCAGGGAACTACATGACAAGTAAGTCTCCATCATTAATTATTGTCTGGGTTTCCTTTATTGCAGCGATTTATTGAACCAGCAACCAACTTGGGAAGGTCATCATAAAATATTACTTTTTAATTGCCCAAGCCCAAACAGTATGTACATTTTCGGATTTTATAGATATTTACGGCCTTATTCATAAACGTATTATAAGATTGATATATTGTAGTTTTAATATGTTTTGTCTCGCTCTATCAAATGTAAAAACACTACAGAACGAAAAAAAAAACATATTTTAACTGTATCAAGAAGTTTATGGCTAAGGACATAATGGTATAACAGAATAAAACTTTAATCATGTACGTAATAGGTAGCTTCACTAAGCCAACTCTGACTTACAAACCCAACGTTACGAATCGAGTAGTCAATTTAAGATAAAATCTCTGTTTGGAAATAATTAAGATGAAGAAATCTTAAGTGACAACCGAATTTTGATACGTTTTTTTATGTTAATATCAATCAGTAACGCTTGATATTAACATATTCCTTGTTTTTTATTAATTAAATAAATAAATGAAAATATGTTTGTGCAATTTCATGGTCAAACCCTAAAAAATGACTATTTCATATATTATTAAAATATATTTTTAACTATCCATAAGAGTTCACACAAACAAGCCCTTTCGTTACGAGCGCAGGATATAGATGGCATCCACTTGATCAATTGCGTGTATTAACGCCGGCAAAAAACGCCATCCACTCGATCACCTACGTGCACGAAACATAGCAATAGACGACATCCACGCGATGACCCAGATGTACGGACGAGTACATGTCTCCGGCGATATACATCGCTAGTGTGATACCGTTTGACCACGATAAAATAATAAAGTGGCATTGATATAGGTACGTAAGTACGAGCACCAGTTTCACTTTGTGGAGCAGTGCGTCGTACATTACTCCGTGGCGTAGTGCCTCGTTTGCTAGCATTACTCTAGTAATGAAAGGGTTTGAAAAACAAAATAATCACATCTTATGAGATATATGACAGGCTCGTTGTCGCGTTCGGTAGAACACCTGTCGTGCACATCTATGGGTCGTGGGACGACATGATCATAATTTTTTGTAAGCATGTCTTCCCCACGTCTGGAAACTTCAGGCGGATGGGAGCAATATAGAAATTCCGACCGGATAACGAACCATCGTTCATAGATGGAAAAACCGTGAAGTGCATATTACGCGTTTCGGATTCAGTCTATGGAGTTCGATTGTTCGAAGTAAAACTTAGGTCAACTGCGTCATTGACTGATGTTCTGTGGCTGAGGTATCACCTACCATCAAGTGAACCTCATGCTCGTCTCTTTTATGTAATATAAAAAAAAATATGAGTGTTTGAAGCTTAAAGGAAAACAAATCATTTACGAAATTGGTGTTAGGTTCCAGTATCCAGGGAAAGCTCGCTCTGAGACAAAGCCGCGGCGAATCCACAGTCGTAACGTTACTCGTAACATTATACAACTCTAAATATTCCGCAGAAAATTTCTTGTGCTTTATATTGTCCTCATCTGAAAATTTACCCAAATAGTTTTGATTACTCGCTGAAGAATCCCGATTGACTAAAATTAACTTTATGTACGATTTCTGTAAGATTTATGTAAGATATATTCATTGTAAAAATTTGGATACAGAAAATACCCATTCAAATTCATTGCTAAACAGATTAATTATTATTAAACCATGGGAAGAGATATAGAGAAGAAACATCCGATATTTTATTTTTACTATAAAATTAACACAAATTGATGCACAGTAGATTTGGATCCAGCATAATATAGCACAAGATGTGCAATTACAGACATTAGTAGCATATTACATGTTTAACTGAGCTAAATTCTCAAAGTTATAGACATTTGGTGTCAATGACGTAGTACACAATTACATAGAACGTATAATTATACTTTTCTTGAGTTTATTAAAGCTGGTAGTTTACGCAAAACTACTAGAAAATACCTTCATTTGAACAATATTGATATTAAAAATAGAATAATGCGAAGACGTATAGCAACAAGATTATTATTTGGTTATCAAAATATAAAAACCCTCTGGCGCTTAAAATAATTTTTGTTATTATTAACAAAATCAATCAAATTGTCATTTTTTCATTTAGGTAACACAATTATGAACGTCAATAAAAAATATATTAAATGCTATATATTATATATATTATAATTAGTTAAGATCTAGGCTATTGTTTTATTTTTATAATAATAAGTATATTAAATGCTTTTAATTTTACATTTACTGCCAGTTCTCAAATCAAGGGCGTAGAACGGACGAGAAGAACTGGGAATAAACTCTCCGTCACTCTTTTTACAAATGTTTTTTTTTTTCTTTTTACAATTTTAAGGAGCTGCAATCATTACACAATGTTCCACAAAATATCTTGACGTAATTAACTATAATAATAAAAAAACAGTACCTCTATAATACATATAGGAATCATCGATAAATGTCGGGTCCTCCTCTCCGACTCCCGATAAATGATCCTTAAGTACCTTCATTGGTCGGTATCGAGTGCGAATCAGACGTGAATCGGTGTCGTCGTATTTCACTATAGCTTCCTGTTAAAAAATTTACTTAAATATATATTATTTAAAAATCACTTTTTGACTGATTCAGATTTTTATTTTTTTTAAAGGAGGTTTGAAAAATGAATTACCTTTCTTTTTCTTGAACTTTTTAACCTTGTATCAATTCTTTCTCGAATTTTCTGAAGGATATGAGGATTTTCACTCATTGCCCGTAAAAAATCTGTTCGACGCAACACCTACAAATTTAAAATTTAAAACTAATTTTCCTTGCTGATAGAATATAATATAACATCGAATCGACAGTTGATTTTTGGTGAATGGATTTAGAAACATAGTTACAGTGGCAAGTTAAAATAAAGCGGATAGCTTAAAAACCTCTTCCATTAAACAATACACATGTGCCAATTTTTATGGTAATCGGTCAAACACCGTTGGAGTTTAGCGATTTCATAATATATACAAACATCGAAGCTACGAATTGCTACGTAAAATGTCGTAGCAGTCTACACGTAGCTCTTAGCCGTAACCCGTAGCTGTAGCATGAATTATTAAACAACCAATACGCAGTTATAATAATTGTTTTACCGTTATGGATTACAGTTACTATTAATTAAAAATTAAGAAAATATCTGTCTACGCTTTGTATTAGGGGTAACTTATAATAATATCACCTGAGCAGTAACGACGACGTCAGAGTGACCTATGAATATCTTTCAATTTTTCTCTACGCGACACAGTGATAACCATCGAATCTAGGAAAGTCGGAGACATTTTAAAATATCTCTGAATGCGACTTGAGTTCGCACACGATTCTATATTCAAACACAATAATGTTCTGGTGCAGAAATATGAAAGTGTAGAAATGTGTTTTCTTTCTTTTAGTTTAGGTCTCTGCCAAAACTAGGTATATCTTTGGCTAGTAGGTATTTATAATTTAACTTGTACTATATGTAATTACTTATAACCAAGTCATAATTATGTAGGAATTATTACGGTTTTACAATAGAGGAAAATGCTTTTTATTATTTATTTTTACCAAAGCTCATAAGTATTTTGCAACGATCTATGTTAACGGTTTGAAGATGTCATAATATATAGAGAGACTTGTTTTTATAAAAGTATGATTAATCGCAGTACTATCATGTTGGCCATTATTCCTTACTTTTCAAGTAATATTGTTATTTATTAATGCGAGAATCACACATTTAACTAAAATATATTTTACCGGATGAAAACGTGATTTATTAATTATATTATTTCATTCAGTCTGCCTGTGACCACGCTTGCTGAAAAGAATTCGAAACGGGATATATAATGTTATTAATAAATAACGTTTTAATCCGGTAATAGTTACTTTTCAAGTGCGAGAGCAATGCACAATTAAAAAAAAATTATTAGAAAAACACAATTTGTTTCAATAATACTCTATATATTTCCTTTCGTATCGGTCCACATTCAAGTAATCCATTCAATACAGCATTTACGAACGCCATATAAAGTATTGCACGTTATAACAGGCTATTGACATTTTCTGAACCGTACTAACCTGCAGTTCAACATACGTAGCAGCTTTTACTGAAACCTTTGACGGTATTGAATAAAATAGGCTTATTTCTCCCAGTACCTGAAATATTATTTTGAAAACAAAAATATTTATATGTAAACTGCGGTAGTAAATATTTTGCCAAATAATAGAAGCGAAAAGTTATTAAAGGTTGTTTAATGATTGCTATTAAATAAATATCTTAGTTAAAAATTGTGGTATCTTAATAAAACAGACGAAACTTTAAAGGTTTCTCAAGACTTTAATATAGTAAATTAGTATTTCGTGTGGATAACATTCGTTTTTTCCTTGTATAAAAGTTATATGTCAATCTCCAAAGTTAATTTAGCATTTATAATAATAAAGGACAAAAAGTTTGAAATAAAAAGATTATATTACTGTATTGTACTGTACTGTATTTCATGTCATGACATTTATATATCTACATACATACGAGATATAGCTCTTTACTACATCAACATCTGCAGAGCCAGAGCTTCTATAGATAATTGAGAAAATTTGTGGAGTCAAATAACTACGACTTTTAATAAATAATACAATTTTTAAATATTCTAGCGAATATCTTGAAATACATAATAAAATAATTATATATAAGCACCCCCAAAATTGTCATAAAAAGCATAACCATACAGTTTTGGTTTGACTACACACATATTAATATAAAGTGGGAGTACTTTCGGGGTGCATCAGTGACATACTACCTAATTTAGTCCCATTTGCAGATACTTACAGTCCCCTCTTTGAAAGCAATCATAGGGCTTTCGTCATCTTCATCAGACAGCATCTCTAGCACGCCCTGCTTCACACAAATCATTCCGCTTTTCACGACTCCTTGGCTCCAAATATGTTGACCGCTCAGATATAATTCATGCCTCATTAGTAACGAAATATGACGCTTGAAAGCCTCATCTAAATAACAAAATGATTATAATATATTTATTACAACATTGCAAAGGAGAACTCATAAAGATAATTGTCCTGTTTCACAAAAAATAATTTATAATATACAGTAGATTTCGTTTTATATTTTAGCTTTGTAGTAGCGCGCTATTATCGTTTAACAGATAGGTTATTTATTAATAGTGGAGCGTGAGGTTTATGGAAGGAACATCAGCCATAGAATTCTGTTTATCAATAATGTGACCTATTTGAATTTTACATTTTTTTTGAAATTAGTTTAAAAAGCTACTCAAATAATAATAATATGATATTCATAAAAAAATCATTAAAATAGTATTTATTACCAGCATCTCGCAACAACAGTGAATCGTGAAAATGGCCAACGTTTATGTCAAAGATGAGTTCCATTTGAAATGGGAAGGGTAGTGTTTGTAAATGTTGTGACGTCAGAATCCCTTCTTTCATCTGCCATAGCTGCTCTTTGTACTGTTTAGCCTGTTCTATTAAACCCTCCGGCGCTCCGCGGAACTTTAGGTACCGGATCATGTGATGATACTACAAACACAGACTATATTACTTCTATCATAAGCCCAGTGTTAACTCAACTAAAAAGACTTTGGATATACATGTCATTTTCTCATTAACTTATGATATACAAAATATTCTTAAGGGTTTTTATAAATATTTAAGACAAGTTAGCGTCTTTTGGATTGCTTGAGTTGGTGCAGTTTGCTATTATCTATCATAAAACACAAATATATTTTTAAGATACCGCTTTTTGGTTTATGGTATCAGAAAAGTAATATTATAGATATAATTTTTATTTCAAACTAGCAATTGCCCCCGCAACCCCCCTTGTGGGTTGAATTTCGTAAAATCCGTTCTTAGCTGACCTCTACTCGGCGAAAGGAATATTCCTACCATATTTCAAGTCGCTACGCCTTATGGTTCCAGAGATATAATGATGAGTGACTATATAGGTGGGAATCTCTTTTATATATATAGATTAGGATTTTGGAAATAATGAAGTCTTCTACGAATGTCATTGCCAGCCCATAAAATATGTACCTATATCCATGCAAAATAAATGTCATTCATTTATTCCGTTTTTCTAAAATACGTATAAATAAACAGAATTTCGCACGGTGTGAATTTCGTAGTGACGTGAGAGGTTTCGGAATTATTTTCACTTATATAATATGTTCTTCACAGACAAATGATCAGTATACTGTACTCTACCAGAAAGAGATTGTTTAAACCCAGGACCCTAGACTTTAAACCACAGAGTGATCACATCGCTCGTCACTTTCACTTCGATATCTTAATAATCTAATTTTAAGTCGCAGATGTTATGATGGTAACCCTGCTCGGTTGTCTGCACTGTAATATAAAAAAATAGAACAAATATGGTTATTTTATTTACCTGATCTACAAACATCGACCAACGATAATTTTCCAAAAAGAACTCCCACGCCAGGCTTCCAACAAAACGATACCGGACAAAGACGTATCCAAAAAGCATTAGAAACGATGTCAGCCATTTTTCCGAGCCATGCTGAAAGTTATCTCATTAATGGTTTTATTAAAATATTTTATATAAAGCTTTAAAATATAATTGTTATTATTAAATTAATATGATTTAATTTTACTCACTAAAGGAAATGCATCTCCGAATATAGAATTAAATAAGCGACAAGAACAGTAATACCAACAGCTTAGGTATCTGTAAAAAAGTTAAGTAAAATGGAGAATTCATCTATCTATATACCTAAATAAAAATCAATCTAAGTTTATTTGTCCTCTATGCACTCCTAAACTATTGATCCGATTATGATGAAACTTTGGTGGGTTTTCTGCTTAGGCCTGCTAAGTTCCAAAATCTATATGTATATTTTATGCTAGAAGATTTCAAAAAAATATTCAGTGATAAATTATTTAAGATAATTTAAAAGTAATCACAATTTTTCTTTAAACTGCATTTGGCGTAAATCAAGTTAGCGTAGTATAAATTGCTGATGTCGAAATAATATAATGTATATAAAATAAAAGTATCAATTATAATCGAAATCGGTTAACCTTGATAAATACATAGTTACTATTCTAATTTATTTACTTTAATTTATAATAATAATTATAAATTTAAATATGATACGTTAACTTATTTATAATTACGACATTAATTTTACCCGTTGAAATATATCTTCTGTACGTGAATCTCGGAAGAATATCTGACCAATTGTGAAGAAAGCGATTGGGCAGAAGGCCGATGAAGACTGTACCAGATACAAGTTGCGCCGTGTAATACTAGTGATACAACCACACCATGTTCGAGGAGATAAAGCTTTTTGCGTGAGCTCCCCATCTGTATTAAGTTAAATGAATTTAATACTGAGGCTTATGATGCTTTGTCGACCAATTTTATACTTCAAGAATTCAGAAATCCATAGGCTGAAACCAAAATGTGCAATATACCCTTTACGGTTTTTCCGTAAATGAGCGGTGGTTCATTACCCGGTCGGAATTTCGATATTTCTCCCACCCGTTTAACGCCCGAACTGACCAGACATAGGGAAGATATTTTCCAGAAAATTATAAACTGGTTGTCCCGGTGGGATTAGAACCCTTATCTATCGGAACAGATTTTAAGGGTTATTAAAATGTTAGTCTTGAAAAACTAAAATATCTTACCGAGTTGTTCAAACTCTTAAAATAACAAAATAATCTATAGATGCGGCATATTTCCAACCATCGACCAAACAGCAACATGTTTTCATATCCTTTTAAGTGTTTGACTGAAAAATAATTGTGATACTAGAACTTTCAAAGGGTTGGTAACAGTGATCTCGAACCTAACGATTTTTGGTATTTTTAATAATTACATTAATAGTACATTACGATACGTGTAATTTAAGTTGCCTATTATTGCACGGCGTGAAGTTAGCGCCTGAACGTAGCGAGGGTGGGGATTGGTGGGTAAAAATATGGGGTTATAGGTATTATTTGATGCCAAATCAAAAAATACAAAAATAAATCCTGAATAACGAATTTTCATAACAAATATACATTTTAAAAAATCAGTCGAGACATTTTGGAAGAGTGCGACCACAATAATCCTGACAAGAGATCTTTATATGTATAGATTTAGAACAACCCATATTTACGAAAAGAGAACAATGCCAAAACACATTTGCGTTTAAAAATGAAGCCTCTTTTGTCTCTGTTAACCATTTTAAATTCCGTTAAACGTTATTTAACAACTATGGTGTGGTTTTATTGAAACATTTATAATCTTGTACTTAATATTACTTACACATAACAGTTAACGGAATTAATGTTAATAAATCATAGGCAAGTAACGCATAATTTCTTCGATAAACTCGTATATACAGCCGTAGTATCGGCCAAAATAAATGCAAGCAGTGTAATGTAACATCAATCAAAAATATCGCTTCTCCTCCCATTATCAAATAATCCAGAAAGCTCCAAGTTTCGTCCAAATAGTAGGCAATAAGAAAATGCACTATGTATTTATAAATTATGACTAGCAACACCAGAGTCTGTAAAGACAAATTGAAATAATTTAATTTACACATATTTTCCATATGTCCCTGGTGAGTTTTATTACCTTTATGATCAGAAGTATGATCTTGTTTACCCTTATTAAAATTATTATGTATTTAACAAACTATTAAATACGCCCAAGGAGAGTTATTCGTGTGCTAAAGCTGAACCAAAATTTAAAAATATTGTCGATTTGAACAAAAAAGTGACAAAAAATTCGTTATTTTCCTTATTTATAGTTTTTCTGGAATTTTCTTCAACCAGTGCATAAAATTAATGAAATTTAATAGGAAATGCCTTTACATTCGCGGTCAGATTGTAAAAAGCTTCCAAAAATTGCATAAAATTTAGATTCAAAAACATGTTATACGATCTACGATCTTGGTCGTTAATGGGTTTAAAACACAGGATTTTTTTATTATCATTAAATTTAATATTTTCTGTTTACTGTAGTATAAACATATAACATATAGACTTCTACATATTTTGTTACTCTGACCTGCCACCATATACTCCAAGATAACATCATAATAGATCTAGTAATGGCGCCTAATCGCCTTTCCCAAAGAAATTGTCCTCTCCATGAATTTATTTTATTTTTTGGTAAATTGACTCGGCTAGGGCGAGTTGCTGTAGTTGCTATTGTCCTTAAATAGAAAAAGTATTAGTAGCGACATCTACAATCTGTGCCTACAAATTACAATCAATATGAACATATGGACAATTCTGAATCGCGTTATCAAAGTTTCTCCAAGTGATGGGTATATCTTCTCCTCATCAATTTAAAGACTACCCGGACTTATCCCCTTAGAATCGCATACAGCGACTTCGCCGGCCAAGGCAAGGTCCGTTGTTCCACGCATCCCTCACCCGGGTGAGCTACTATCCAGCCCTTCAGGCTACCTCCCAACGACAGCCCAATCTGAGGTACGTGTCTAACAGGAGTGTCGTAGCAAACCCCCAAAGAAAAACAACTGTAAGAGCTTTACGACCAGCCAATGAATTGAATTTCGAGAATCTTTCCTCTGGATTAGAAAGAAAGAGGATGGATTCTCACAAAACCTCCCATACGCTAAATATAAATATGTATGTAAGCAATGTTTATTCTCGCCTAAACAAAATATAAAATGTATGTAATTCAAATATTGTTTCGGGCTAAATGAAAATCCATTACTAGCGATTGGCAATTTTTATTCGTAATATAGGAAACAAAGTCCCACTTAAGTCGTTAGATAGGCCAGACATAATAGTACCACGGATTTATTGCAATTTACGAAAGATGAAGCTCTCAAACTCTTCGGCGAAAGCCTTAATGCTCTGGTTGTAAAGAGTCTCTCATTATCTCTGTGGCAAAAGCTCAAACCCAAATATCTAACGTCGTAAGGGATCAATATCTCATACAATATGTCGTAAAACGATTCAGAAATAATAATATCGTGACGCAGTACCTCATAAACTTAATATTTTTAGTATCTATAATAACACTCAATATGCAATTTTATTCTTAACTAGCTGATGCCCGCGACTTCGTTCGCGTGGGGTTCATTTTAAGCTTAGCTTTTGAGTAAGCTTTCTTCAAATGATATATCCTCCATCCTCTGTACTTGGTGATTTCTTTTGGGAAAGAGCTATCAAATTAGTCATTGACGGTTGCTTTTGCATCATATTATCGACACGTTTAATGGTGGTTGAGATTGGGGTTCGAAGTATGATTTGAAATTCAATAGAAATAATAATAATAATAATAATAATAATAAAGCCTTTTTATTTCCTTAATAATAATTAAATTTACAATAATTTGATTAATTTTATAATTATTTCATAATATAGCATGCAATCTATGTATTAATTAATATAATAATATTCTTTTAAATAATATTACAGATAATTTTTTGTCTAAATTCTAGTCTAAATTCTATAATATTTATTTATTTTTATTTTATTAAGGACCTCTCTGTAGAGTGAAGGCCTCCTCCATTTTTCTCCACATAGTTCTGTCTTTCGCTTTATCTGTCCAATCATTTCCTGCTGCTTTTAAAATTTCATCGAGCCATCTTTCTGCCGGTCTACCTCTGGTTCGCTTGCCGACTGGTCCCTTCCAAGAAGTTATCTTTTTGGCCCACCTGTCCTCTTTCATTCGTACAATATGTCCAGCCCACCTCCATTTAAGTTTTTTGCAGTGTTCAAGAGCGTCAATCAGATTTGTTGTTTTTCTTATATCTGAGCTTCTCTTTTTGTGTCTCAATTTTAGATTTAGAATATTCCGTTCCATGGCTCTTTGGGTTGTTAGTATTTTGTTTCTAGTTTGTTTACTAAAAATCCATGTTTGGGATGCATAGGTGAGAGAAGGTAGGATACAAGAATCCATAATAATTTTCTTTAACTTTATTGAAGTATTTGACTTCAGAATTTCTTTGAAGCTCCAAAATTTATTCCAGGCCATATTTACACGTCTCGTTAACTCATCTTGGTGTCTAGATTTTTTAAACGATACTTGTTTCCCGAGATATATGTACTCTTCAACATATTCTAGTAGGATATCGTTAACGTGTATTGGTGACTTAATGCTGTTTGTCATAATTTTCGTTTTCATTGTATTTAAGTCTAGACCAATTTCGTTGCTGACATTATTAAGTTCATTTATCATTGACTCTAATTGCAGCGAATTTTCTGCGAAAAGTACTATGTCATCTGCGAACCTGAGATTACTTAGAAATTGATCATTGATATTTATTCCTCTGTTTCCCCACTTTTGCGTTTTCATTATGTTTTGTAGAACAGTTATAAAAATTCTGGGAGAGAGGGGGTCACCTTGACGAACGCCTCTACTTATATCAATTTCAGTGCCTGTTTTGTCTAATCTTATTCTACTTGTGCTTTTCTTATATATGTCTTGTATGAGCTCTATAGCCTCTGATGGTACATTACATTCCTGTAAGGCTCTCCACATGCTCATATGGGATATAGAGTCAAATGCCTTGGCGTAATCTATGAACGCTAGGTAGAGCGGGCGTTTCATTTCTTCATATTTTTCTATGACTAACTCTAATGAGTGGATGTGGTCTATAGTTGAATATGTGCTTCTAAAACCTGCTTGCTCCACTGGCTGGTGCTCTTCGGTGTATTTTGCAAGGCGTTCCTCTAGACAAGAAGCAAACAGCTTGTAGAGATTAGATTGTAAACTGATTGGTCGATAGTTACTTATGTCCTTAGGATTTCCTTTCTTGTAGAGCAGCTCTATATCTGATTTCGCCCATTCAGTAGGAATTTTTCTGTCGTCTAGTATTTTATTGAACAGGGTGGTTAGAGGTTGTACCAGGAGAGCATTTCCCATTAAAATAGCTTCGTTTGATATGCCATCTGGACCGCTACATTTTTCTTTCTTTAGAGACTTCATCTTAGTATAAATGTCTTGAGCAGAGAATCTTTGTATTGTATTATCATTTCTCTGTAGTTGCAGAGTCTCTGTACTCGATGGCAATTTGCAAGCGTAGAGGTCTTTATAAAATTCGGTGGCAGCTTTTATTATTCCCGACCTGGACAATGTTTCCTTTTTACAGGTAGAGTTCTGTTTCAAGGAAGGAATCCACTTTTTAGATATAGTTAATTCTTTCAAACCCTTTTTCACACTTCCTGACTCCTTTAGATATTTCTCTATGGTTGTTAGCCTGTAGTTTTGATATTCTTTCCTTATAATTTTGTGGATGTTTTTATATAAATAACATTTCTCATTTTTCTCGTCTGATGTTAATTGTTTTTTATAACTTAATTCGTTTCTTCTTTTAATGAGGTTTTTTGTTCTGTCTGAAATAATGTAGTGTCGTTTTTTATTTGTATTGTTATTATATATAGACTTTAAACTCTTATCGATTGTTTGCTGAATTTTCTTATAGTAGGTCTCTACATTTTCATTTTCTTCTAATTTTATGTTTTGAATATTCAATTTTAAAGCTTCTATGTATTTCTCTTGTTCGTCTACAGTCTTTAGGGAAAATTTGTTACTTTTATATGTAGCTCTAGTTTTTTAGTATTGGTTAACAATAGGGTACTTCTCACAAGTCGGTGGTCACTCGGGAATGATAGATTGCTTATCACTTCAATGTTAGTGAATTTATTTTTTATATTTGACAGTATGTAATCTATCTGACTTTTATTTTTATTCGGGGAAAGCCACGTCCAAATGTTCGTACTTTTCTTTTTGAATAGGCTATTAACAATGAAAAGATTGTTTTCCCAGCAGAATTGGAGTAGATTTCCACCTCTCTTGTCTCTTTTTCCGAAGCACGAGTTTCCTAATACCCTGTCTTCGCCTTTAATTTTTTGACCAACTCGGGCGTTAAAGTCACCCATGATTATTAGGTTTTTGCTACAGTGTTTAAGAGACTCTTGTATTTGGTCGTAGAATTCTTTTATTTCTAGTTCGCTTGCGCCAGAGGTCGGCGCATAAACCTGGACGATGGACAGATTTGTATTCCCAAAATTCAAGTGTAGTATACATATTCGTTCATTTATTGCAATGAAACTTTCTATGCAATTTTTTAAATGCTTTTTTATGAGAAAACCTACTCCATATTGGCCTTTAGTCTCACCAAAGTAGCAGAATATATGGTCTTCGCTTTCTTCTATATTATAACCTGTACGTCTAATTTCTGAGAGACCAATGATGTCATATTTAATAGTTGATATTGAATACTTGAATTCAAACAGCCTTTCATCCGATAGTAATGATCGAGCATTGTATGTACATATGTATATAGGGTGGAGTGGAGGGTTTTGGTCTGTGGCCCCCGCGGTGACCGGCCGTGGTGGGGGACAAAGAGAGGTCGCTTTTTTATGTCATTTCTTGGATAATAGCTGATGCGATTGGGACATTATTTCTGTATTTACGGGTTTTTGTTTAACTAGATATAGATCCATTTTATTTTTCTTAGTTGGGTTTTTCGAAATATATTTCTGTTCTCTCTCGACAACTGTCGCTTCTTCGGGAGACTGAGATAAACTTCTTTTTTGACGTTCATGTTGAGTGTTTACATTTTCTGGTAGAATTATTAGTTTATTGTATTTGATATATGCCCTTTTCCCTTGTTCTCTTTCTTTTTGTAACTGCGTACTTAGCTTCTTTCTCTCTTCAAGAACTTCTGGAGGAAAGTCTTCTTTAATGTAAAAAGTACTTGTTTTCGGTATATTTTTTTTTGTTTTTGAGCAATTCAATTTTTTTGCCCACAGTAGTGAAAGTAACAATTATGGGTCTTATCTTTTCAGTTCTTTTCCCCATGCGTGAAATACACTCAATATCTCCTTTTTGGCAATCTACTTTCAAAATATTATTTATTATATTTAAAATTTTATTTTGTAAGCTGAAGTAGCTATTTTCAGTTTCTTCTACTCCGAAAAAAACCAGATTTTTCTTTCTTAATATTTTTTCAAATTTCTGTATTTTTTGTGCTTGTTCTTCTGTAATTTTCTCTAATTGTTGCTGTCTACTTTCCAATATAATAAATTTTTCATCTATGTTCTTATTTATACAATTTGGAATACTCTCTTTCATTTCTTTTAACTCCCTTGATTGTTCGTCGAACTTTGTTTGTAAAGCTTTTAACATTTCTGTGATTTGTTCCATTTTATTTTATTTTTATTTCTGCCTTTTTTATTTTAGAAATACCATTGTTGAAAAAATGAACCTGACTTTAAAAAAAATTACTTATTTTTTTTATAAATTTAGTTAGTGGTGAAGATACTGTATCCACCTCGATATTTATTTCATTTAATTGATCATTTTCATTTTGAGACATTTTTTTTAAATTCCCTTTTTCCGGGATTCTTACTCGGGTTTCCAGAGCTAAATGCGGAAACTTCTAAGATACAAAGACAGTCCTTAAGAAGCAATAAAAGCAATGTCGAATAATCGTAATTCTGTAGAGAAAGGATGAATGAAAAGGTGAAATAAACGATCTCATAAGAAATACTTTTTCATATAATATTTCAATAATACATTTTCTATTGTTATAATATACTTCTTTAAAAAAATAAATAAATAAATACAAAAAAAAATACTTCCGTTCAACTTCAGATTCGAACTCGCATCTGAAGTTACGCAATGGGCCTGCATATCCACTATTCTACGATTACATATCGGAGATGGCGAAATAATCAAACTATTTCATTTACATATCAAACTGTGATTGACATCTGACAATTCGAAAAAGTTCAACGCGAGTCAGTTTGCATTGCAATTTGGTGATATGATGCCTTTAAAATTATTTTTAAATGATGATAACTTTTCTTTATGAGAACCGATTTCGATGAAACAAAGCCTATATGTTGCCCCGGGCTTTACTTAATATATTTGTGTAAATTGCATGAAAATCCGTTCAGTATCTTCGGAGATTAGCGTGAACAAACAGACAGACAGACAGACGGACAGACAGACAGACGGACAGACAGACAGACAGACAAGAATCTTAAAAATTGCATTTATGCATTCTGCTACCCTTCTTTTATCACCCCTCTTAATTTCTGGTAAAAATATTTAGTGAAGCGTAATTTCGATCCTACTCTTTTATTATATGTATATAGATTAGTATTACTTACCCAGTGCCAATAGTTCCTAATGAAGGTTCACTAACACTTCTCAACATTATAAGTATTTCTATAAAAATATTTTAACTTTAAATATGTTAAATTCCTTCACGAATAAAGACGTATTTCCGTAACCACCTAGATTTTTAAGGTTCATGTTTAATTTATTGTCTACAATATAAAAATTAGCTTTGTGTCTATTACCGATTTTTAACCACTTTCGTAGCTCAGTAGTATGCACGTTGCGTTTAACACGGGAAGTTTCAGGTTCATATTCGCGAGAAATAAAATATATTTTTTGGTTGGACAAGGCACAGAAGTATGATAACCTACTTACCTAAATAAAAATACTTTGTGAAACAGACACAGAAATGTGTCTGTCCCATGGTTCCATCTTAACCGCAACTGGTTAGATAATTATAATATATTTTTATTTTAAAATAAATCCTTATAAAAAAAGTAGAACATGATAATTTTTGAGACGGCTGTTTAGTAATAAACAATGTGTGAAGCTGAATAATAATACTCAATATGAGAAGAACACGATTTCGTGAATATTTTGGTGTATGTTCTACTTGCCTATAAAATACTCATGATCAACATACTTAAAATAGTTTTTATTTTCATATTTAGGTACCCATAAACTTAAATTATTTATTAAATCCTTTATATATAGTATTTTTAAAACAACTGATTTCAATATTCAATATATCTATGGCAAATCCAATCCAAATCGCAAAAATATAGCTCCATCTTGAAACCTTCTCAATTTAAAGACAATTACTGTGATACTCAGAATATCCTGAATTTATGGCAAGCATAGCTCAGCGAATTCGCTTGTAACCCAATAGTTTAACTCGGTCTAGAACAGAGTAGCTGACGAGGCAAATCCTGTCGAATAAGAGCAAAAAACTTTAAAGGAGAAAAATCGTTGAGCGGTGATTTTGCGAAAACTCGTAGTACCATTACGCGACGACCACTTATGTCTATCCGAGAGGGATTAATAGATCTTTTCGCTATTTATAGATCTTTTTACTCACTCTTACTGCAGAAAAATAAAATATTTCATGATTCAACTTGGATTAACTCCAACTTGTAGTTTCCTATAACTCAGGTTACCTATAAGTTATCGCTTTTCGGAAATTGTGAACTTTAATTTAGAATTCACGAGTCCCCTGATGGGGCATGGGGCAGGCCCATTTCTGTGTCTGTTTCACTGAGCATTTTTATTTACAGGCAAGTAGGTGAGCCTTCTTTGCTGACCGAAATATTTTTTTTTGTACGTGGATATTCATTAAAGGTAATGTATAAATTAATCCTCTGTACAAAATAATTCACAAATACTAAACTATTTTTGTTATGAAGGCGAGCTCGATACCAAGTCTGATGAATATTGAGTGACGTTGATAGTATAATCATCTTATGAAGTTTTGTATTCTTATTTCACACTTAGTCTATTACACTTTTTTTTGAACCTTACTCGTAAATATTGTTTTCGAAAAGTCAAACAATTGAAGCATACGAGTATATATTGAGAATATACGCGTAAGCGTACTGCTAGCTTCGTAAAGAATAATTCATATCGAGGGAGGCAAAAGGGGGCGTCCATTTTGAATTTTTGTGAAAGCCCGTAAAGCCTGCACTCATGTAATTAAGAGATTAAAAGATCAGAGTACGTGAAGGGAACTTCGAGAAGGATTTTATGAAAATACTTTCAGTTTAATATGTCTTTTAGGGCTCTACCACATTTAATTACAATATGTATACTATTACTGATAACATACCTAAATTTGTCGAACATCTTATGCAAAAGAACAATAGAGTTTAACGTCAAGGGGTATTTAATATCTCACTTTCTTTAAATAGGTAAGTAAGGCTTAGTTCAACAAAGTAATATCTAGCATTTTTCTTTTTTTTATGTCCGTTATCGACTCAGGAGGATCACTTGTTGGTAGGTGCGCTGTCGACCTACTTTTTACTTCGAGCATTCGGAAATCCATAGACTGAAATCGAAACACGCAATGCGTACTTCACAGGTTTTCCGTCTATGAACGGTGGTTTGTTACCCGTGTCGATTACGATATTCCTCCCACCCATTTAATTCTGAAGTAATCAGACGTGGGGAAGAAATGCTTACAGAAAACTAGAAACATGTCATCCCGGCGAAATTCGAACCCGCGACCCAAGCGCAAGGTAGTTAAGTCTACCAAACTCGCCAACGAGCCCGCCCAAAATATCTGATAAATAACATATATTGTACCTCTCATATTGAGAAAACAAAAGAAATGAATTAAAGATAAATAATTAATGAAATGCGTAAATTCATTTGTTAAAACTTTATTTGCTAAATGAGAATAGCGCTGAAAATAAAAGAAAAATCAGCGAATGGAAAATCTACAATACAGAGCGTAGCGCTGGCTTCAAAGGCAACTCATATTGTACAAAAGTTATAAAGTAAACGAGTGATACACACATACAAACTAAAAAAAGCTTAGTTTTTAAATTCATAGTTATATTTGAAATTTTACATACTTGCTTTACGATTTCATGATGTTTAAGGCTGGGTTACTGTATCAAACTGGCGTTTATTGGTGATATTAGAGATTTTTATTTTTTTTATGTTAGATATCGACATACGAGCTTGAGGTTCACTTGATAGTAGGTGATACCTCAGCCACAGAACATCAGGCAATGATGCGCTGTCGATCTAATTTTTACTTCGAGCATTCGGAAATCTGACTGAGGCCGAAACGCGCAATATGCACTTCACAGTTTTTACTACGTTATGTGTTAACTACTACGTCAATTTTTATGCGGTATAAAATGCATAATTTCAATGATGATGACTCAAGAACGGCTGCACCGGATAGTATAAAACTTTTAAAATATCGGAGAAATTCTCAAAGAAATCTTATTTAAATAAATTAGGTATGGAATTCCGCAATCTTCCGCAATTGACAGCTTACGTCACGCACGTTTATAGCTTCTCATTTGTAATGATTAATGTACGATCTTCATATATCAAACGTCAATGTGTCCCCCTACAACTCTGTATAACTCGCACGAACAAAAAACGCAAAACGTCAGCATTTTCTGTAAAAATGTATCGTGCGAATACGAAAGGTGGCGGTGCTTTGTACTTCACTTCTAATTAGCGCCGTGACGTCACAGCGGAGGTTCGTTTGAACGTTCTTTATAAGGGAACTATTAGAAACAGGAGTGTCATCATAATGGTCTTGTGACGTTGCGAGCCTGTTAACTACGACAAAAGGTAATTTTACAATGTATGTCAGGTTATACTGGAACTCTGTGAAAATGTATACAGTACATTATAATGATATTTAATTTTCTATGTGTAACATTGTCTTTTCCTTTTAGAATGGTCGTCTATTCCTTTTGATTGTCATGGTTATGGGAATTACTGAGTCTATCTCAAACCCCACTATGATAAGTGAGGAATGGGGCGGACACATTTCTGTGTGTTTCACAGAATATTTATCTTTACAGGAAGTAGGTGATCAGCCTTCTTTACTCCGGCCGACTGTAACATTATTTTTTAAACTTTTTCCCCGGGATTCGAACACAAGATCTCCGGTATTAAATGCATCATGGTGTATACATAGATTGAATATATATTTGAAGAATATCTTATCATTAGTGTAATATATCGTTAAGTAAGTATTCTCGTGGAAAAACTGTCGAAATTCTTGTGGAAAAAGATGATATAGGTATTTTGACGATTTATCTAAGAGATTACGCATTAGTCAACGACTGAATAAATAAAATCTAAAACCTTTTAAAAAGAGAAGGTAAATGATTCATTGAACTTAGGCCGCCGTTATTCATGATCTGATTAAACAAAATGCGAAATATGTTGCCTCAGGTTACAAGTCGGTACTGTTTGAAAGTGAAAGAAAAAGTTTATTTACATATATGTAAGTCATAACAACAATAAATTAATATAGAACAAAACGACACCAGCAATTAATACTACGCTAACTTGAAAAAGTATACTTCACGCCAGAGTATTTCAAAGAAATATTGTGATAACTTTTAAACTATTTAACATAATTTAGAAGTTATAAGTATATACATGATAGCTTTTAAATTAGTTAAGATAATTAAAAAGTAATCAAAAAATTACTTTAAACTGCATTTGGCGTAAATATACTATTTCAAGTTTGCGTGTTGTAAATTTTTGGTGTCGTAAGGTAAAAATAAAAACAAAACAATATGTTACGAATGATGTGATCCAAGCGAAAGGAGGGATTCCAAATTTAAATACAGGGTATTGAATTATAAATATTTTAGTACAACCAAAATATAAAATTTTAATACTAATTGAATAAGACTTAAAACAATATGTTGAAAAAATGTCCTGCCGAAAAAAGGAATTCCAAATTTGATGACCAAACACATCGATAAATGTATTTGTACAGTAAGTGATTATAACGTCCCAAAATATCCTCAAAAATGGCAAATTGTACATATCAGCGACGCTCAGTGAGAGCTATAAATTTTAATGTGAGTTTGCATAATCTCTGCCAAGCTCTACTCATAAATTAATACGCATAGATTCAGATTTACTTTACTACTTTATGGAATTATGCTCTTAAATATTTTACATTTCGAGTTTAAGCTCAGCTCTTAAAATTTCATTTTATATTTTAGGAATTACGCTGCGTCATAAAAATATTGCGGGATTGAATTTTATTCAACTAGTCTAAGAATAAAAAGACGCTTAAAGCGCTTAAAAATAAAGCTTACCAATATTTTATTAATATACGAAATGAATAAGAGAAAATATCGAAACTCGCACAATGGAAACAATATTTAATATTTCACATTTCTCTTCGAGAAATATTTTTTCTAGCAATTAACGTAAAGTAGAATAGAATGTAGATGGATATTTTTTTTTTTTTAGATTTTATAAATTGAATAAATACAGTGAATCGATAACCAACATAATTTAAGCTTACGTCCTTTTTTTATGTCAGATATCGACAGACGTGCATGAGGTTCACTTGATGGTAGGTGACACCCCAGCCACAGAACATCAGTCAATGATGCGCTGTCGACCCAATTTTTACTTAGAGCATTCGGAAATCCGTAGACTGAAACCGAAACGCGCAATATGCACTTCACGGCTTTTCCATCTATGAACTGTGGTTCGTTAACCTGTCGGAATTTAGATATTCCTCCTAAGATCCAATGCCCAATATAAGTACACAATATATTATAGCGAAATAAAAGTAGAATGCAATTTTATTCAAATACTACTTCAGTGAATTTATCATTGGGGTCGTTTCACTGGTTTAAAATATAGGCATTGTCTTTTGTGTGCGATTTGTAAATCATCATTTAGTACAGTTGTAGGTGGTTTATTTACTTCACCGAACAATGGGAGTCAGGTGCAAACACACCACGGCTTTTGTGAGTTCACAATGAACATAACTAAGGACTCCTCGCCGACAATAGGAAAGGAAAATATAGGATTACTAGGGTTTCCGTCCAGGTTCGCTTGTATTACTGATGATGTTTTTCAGCATGAAAAGTAGCCTATGATAACAATTTAACCGTAACAGAGATAGTTGCTATCACATTATTTAAAATTAGTAACACGCCCTGGCTTCGCACGGGTGTAATGAAGTTGTATTATACACAAAACATATTCGCTGATAATGTTGTTTTCTAGTGGTGAAAGAATTTTTAATATCAGTAAGAAACACATGTTTTAGCTTTATAATATTAGTATAGATATAATCACATTTGATTAAATCTCATGTTACTGGAAGTACCTATGTTGAAATGGAATTTTACTTTTTTTTCAAATGAAAAAATATAAAATTCAAATTCGCTTTCATCCGGTTTTTTTTTTCAATTAAATAAGAAGTCTTTCAGTGATAACTTAATATGAGCTCAAAAACTGGAATAATCGATCGGAAGTTATCAACCAAAATGTAGAGCATTATCTAACGTACATCAAATGATTCACCTTCCATTGGCAGAATTTTTTTTAGAAAATGCATAAGACCCGCCCAAAGAAGAGAAACCATGATGTTATATTTTTGAAATACCTACACTTACCATCAGTCTAAAGAAACGCATCGTGAAGATATATAGCAGAAAAATCAGAAGCTGTGATTGAGTTATCGCCTTTGGAAATGGATGTCAGTGTCGTCTTTGTAACGCAATCCGCTCCTCTTAGACACCCATTTTCACAGAGATTGAATTACAGAAACTTTACCTTATCGTTGAACTGACTTTGACTTTATTAACTTTATACCTAATATAGTTACAAATATTCCTAAGGATAAAAAACTACTAGTAAGCTTTCGCGGACATACATCGCGGCTATACCAATAAACATTAAGAAAGATGTATTTTTTTTAATAGAATAGGGCGCAAACGGGCAGTTGGCTCACGAGATGGTAAGTAATCATCGTCGTTCATAGACATCTGCAACACCAGAGGGCTTGTAGGTGTGTTACCGACCTTTAAAAAGTCTGTTTGCTTCGGGTATTGAACGGATGGGAGGAATATTGAAATTTAGACCGGATAACGAACCACCAATATTAAATGAAAAAACCGTGAAGTGCATATTGCGCGTTTCGGTTTCATTCTATAAATTTCCGAATGCTTTAAGTAAAAAGTAGGTCGAGAGCGTATCATTGACTGGTGTCCTGTGGCTGAGGTATCACCTATCAAGTTAACCTCATGCTCGTCTGTCGATATCTAACATAAAAAGGTCATCTAAATCTTGCTTATGCGTAGTGGTAAGATATCTACTCTTAAATATAGGTATCCCTCATAGATTTTCCAGACCCAATCTCCTATTTAGCAGCTCTGCCAATCTAATCAGAGGCCATAGAACGAAATACATTTTACAATTTCAGTTGCATTCAAATGACAGATTGACGATAATATTGTCTTTTATTAACGCGAGTATCACACATTTAAATAAAATACTGTATACCGGATTAAAACGCGATTTATTATTTACGGATTATTAGTTTCGGATGCTTTACAGCAACCGGTTGCTGTAAAGCATCCGAAACGTCGGGATAAATAATTTAAACAATATAAATAATAAATCGCGTTTTAATCCGGTATACAGTATTTTATTTAAAAGATTGACGATACGTATTCTTTCTCGCAGTGTTCGTGCTTGTGTCTTATGTACGTGGATGGCCATCCTTAACATATGTTCTATATGACGTTTACTATATATGGTATGAGACAGCTATAGTCATTAATAGACTGTCATCGGAGACGGAACATTAAGTTTCAGATTAGTTAAGGATTAGTAGTAACTCTAGTCACAGGCCATTTAATGTTATCTCAAGTGTCGTAGCACACGAGTCAGCCAATTAGTGGTTGGTTAAGTTTCCAACTGTGTTTTGTACTTCGAGATTCCACGACGAATTCGCTTCCACTGGGAGTATTGAATTAATGGTGCGACGAAATTGTGTTGTTGAATGGAAGTTTGGGTAACTCGTTTAAGAGCTAAAGAGCAACACAAAAGTAGAAAATATGTTAATAATTTATTGTTCACGAGCATGCTTTATGAAGGGAGTGTTTCTGCCCTAATCCAGGGTGTAATGATGTATGTATATAAATAAGAAGCGGACTGTATAAAAACTGGATTTTATGTACAATAATTATCTCGAAAATAATGTTAAAATAAAGAACGTATGTATGTTGCGGTTCGCTGGACGAAGTCGAATGCCTCTTCAAGCTCGCGCCCCGCACCGATTTCTCCTTCGCCGCCCGCGCACCGCACCGCGCCGAGCACCTCGCTGCCGCCGACCTTTGCCGAAAGCGGCCGATGTTCGAATCTCGAACAGGGAGGAAAGTGTCGTCTCCAACCTATAAAGAAGACACTCGAATGAACCAAAGACTGATCAGCCGTGGTCCCAGTAATCGATGTCGAGGTGTTATACTCTCAGCTATCGCTGTATTCAGCGCTCGTAGAAACTTCGGTAGCGCGATTCAGGATTCGTTGGCGCGTTCGGTAGAACACTTGCTGTGCGCATAAATAGGTCGTGGGTTCGTATCCCACCGGGACTCATATTTATTATTTTCTATAAGCATGTCTTCCCCACGTCTGCTAACTTACGTTCATAGATGGAAAAACCGTGAAATGCAAATTAGCTCGAAGTAAAAAGTAGGTCGACGGCGCATCATTGATTGATGCTCTTTGTCGGAGGTATCACCTACCATCAGCCATACTGCCGGGCTAGCATGACCGCCACGAGATATATCTCGCGCGAGAGAAGACAAACTAAGATGTTAAATATCTCGATATATTATATCTCGACATCGACAATTTTGATAGAAAAGATATCTCGATCGACAAATATATCTATTTTTGATATTAAAAGTCGAGTTTTAAGTGTAATTGTCATGTTAGACCCGAAAGAAATAAAGCGATAGTCGATTAAAACACGAGAAAACGGTAGACAAAATTTTGTCGCGCTTGTCATGCTAGCCCGGCTGATTGTGGATGTCGCTACAGTTTATATCTATTATACATATGGTGGCTAGCCATTTGTCATGCTACTCTATTCATATGATTAGCATAGTCAAGTCAGCATTAAAAATCAAACTCACAAGGAAGCGAGAGGGCAAATCGATATGAGGGAATAATACGTACTCAGTAAGTATACGTATATCCTCACAACAGATTATCGAAATTCCAAGTTATTGTTAACACTTACTAGTAAGGTTAATATATACTCCTAGGTTTAATATAGTTTATCCATCTTGGTTTATTTTTATTGCGTAGAAAGGTCGCCCGCGGTAAATGAGAATTAAATAGGGTACTTTTTTATCAACTGAACCATTCCTTTGAACCTATAAGAAAAAGTTAATAAACATAAAGTAATATAAATCTTTCTTCGGAATGCTTTGAAAAAATTCAAAAAATCCATGTGTAATTTTGAAAGATTAAAATTAAACAATTTTGTACTAAAACTGGTTTTTCAAATTATTTCTATTTAGAATTCATACAGTTATGAAAAGCTTAAAAAGATTGCTCAATTTGCTTTCTATCCTTCCGTAATTACAAATAATTTAAGTACAAATTTTAATTAAGAGGGCCAGTCAGTCTGTCAATCTTCAAGCACTGAATATTGTCCTCGCAAGATGACTCTGGCTTTAATTAATATCCGGGCAACTGTACCAACCCAGTTATTAAATTTCTACACAGAATAAGCAAAACAGTTACCAAACTGTTATTAACATAAATCAAATAAAATCCTAAATTTTATAGTTAACATATTATTTTTAACTCACAGGATATCAAATAATGATGTCGACCTATGTATACTTTATTCTATATTTTCTAACATTCGGATATCCATAGACTATAGCTGTACCTAATAAAGTGGTAAAATGCGATCCATCTATTCACTGTGATAGGTTATTGATTACTTGTAGGGAAAACTATTTTTACAAAAAAAAAAAGCGTTAAACGCAGTAGGTATAAGTGAAGTATTAAATTAACGATTAATGTACTGAAATCGAAATATCTGTGTTGAAAACAATGTAAGATTGTTAAATTTAGCAAAAACAATATTTAACTATATTAGTTTCTGGAGTATATTAATATCTTGGTTGTAGTTTATTATCTTAAGAAAAAATGCACCCCGATAATTGACTAGCTAGGTACGCTGCTCTATAAAATCATATTATTATCACGTCAAAATGTTCCTAAAGTGAGAGATCCTAGAAATCAAATTACGCACGCCGAAAATTGTTAGGAAATTTAGGAAACGTCCGATGCTTTAAACTATTTTGTTACATTTTACATGACGTTTTATAATTGCAATCTACAAATGCGATGAATGGTGATTTTTTTTGTTCATTTATTTAAATTTCACCAATTAAAACTTTTTTAAACTCGATAAAACTCTTTGAATTTAGAATAATTCAAACTGACATTTACAAAATCTAACCATGACAGCGCATGTCATCCGCCGAAAATACAAAATTCTTGTACATTTTTTGATAACAAACATTATGTTCGACATCGTAAAATAAGGTGAAATTTAAATAAGTCTTGCATTAATGATCATAATAAGTCTGCATTTCTAATAAATAAATAAAACGTTTATTTAGATATTTCTAATGTTTTTGCTTCATTTAAAGTTTTGTTATAGTTTCCTACGAGCTGTTGTAAAATGATTGAAAGCGCGTGCACAGATAATACAACAGCCGTTACAGAACATGCACTAACGGTAAGACACGGTTAAAACTAACTTCATATCGTTAAAATAAGCTTTAAGTAAAACGTAATCTATTCCAGTAATTGCAATACAAGTCTATCCACATACAATTTGATTTTTTGCCTAAAAATTTATTATATTTACAATAATTAATTCGTAGCTTTGCTGATGATTTTGGCTACATATCTTAATATTGAACCAAAAAACTCCTACGGTGTATTTTATTATCTATCACAATCGTAATTTCAGTCGAGATAATGTCATCATTTTATCAGCGCTAACTGATAAATATAAAAATAAACCCTAACATTTTTTTTTATTAATATAATTAATCTTCGTGTCTTGCGTTCAGTACCGAAGGAAACGGAAAAAGCCTAAAAAAATGTTTTTGTCGGGCTGACTGATAATAATTGAAGACTGATCACCTACTTGCCTGTAAAGAAAAATATTTAAATAAAATACTGTATACCGGATTAAAACGCGATTTATTATTTATATTGTTTAAATTATTTATCCCGACGTTTCCCCGCGACCACGGTTGCTGTAAAGCATCCGAAACGTCGGGATAAATAATTTAAACCTCAGATTAAATAAAAAAAGACAGATTGAACCTACGGAACAACATTATACGGCCGCTTGACATTTCATGTGTGCTTGACAACTGTCAGCGGCACTGTAGGGACACGAGCATTTGTGTGCGTGTAATGATACCACAAACAGTAAAAACTCCCCGTATTTTTTAAATCTTATTTTTTATAAAAGTAGTTTTTGGATAGATAAATAGCAAAATAAATATTTACATGTTTTATGTTTGTTTTTATATTTATAAATTAAGTTTAAAAGTATAAAATATATGTAAAATATTACTACTTAGCCATTACCTTATATTAATTAATAATATAAATATTTTAAATATCTTGTCAGTTTATTATAAAGTTTTATTTAATTTTAATGTAAAATATCGATTAACATTGGTCTAATATAAATAAATTAATATTTATACGAGACAAGAAAAATCCTTGAGATTTTTTTCCCTTTTTTTACATATTTATTTATTTATACGGGAATTTCAAATTTAAAAAAATAGGTAATTCATTTTTTATTACATATATAAAACTCTTTTAAAACATATTTAAAATTCTTAACAACCTTTATTTAGCACTAATTTCTTATAATATTGTCGTTTAGCGTCTAAATGTCGAGAATTAGTCTCTAATTTTGCTAGATGGTGCAATCGTACCATTAAATACTTTTCTATTAATAACTTAATCAGATTCACTCTGTGATCAAATCTGTGTGAAGAACATCAGTCGGCAATATGAAAAATCATAAAATTCTTGTAAATATAATAATATATAAGTTTTATACCGTTCCAATAATTCGGTCACGTATATAACAAAAAAGTTTATAATCACCATGAAAAACCATTCACTTTCGTATAAATAATATAATTAAACTACCACATTACTTTATTCATTAATCCTCAAATTACAGATTTCGGAATTACAAACGAAAATGATATACAGACTTAGAATAATATTTTGCACACAAATTCCTTCATAAAGCAGTCAGCAACACTAAAAGCAAAAATAATGCCTACATTGTTTGCCTAATTGAAGGGAAAAATATTTCGATGAAAGCTGGCAACACAGACGAACTATTGTTGAGGTTTTGTTTCCATGACAACCGTAAATTTTTCGAGTTATTAAATAATAAAAAAACAGTCCAATAATCGATAGTTACCTGTGAAATGTTATTCCATCTTCTTTTTTTTGTTTTTGGGAACAATTTTTGCAATGTTTAAAAACACAAGACGGCATTTTTTATCATAAAATAACGAATCACTTGTGACGTGTACACAATACGACGGTTCGTTTAGCACTGCCGCGAGATTGTATTATGTTTTGATTTTGTATTATCTTTGATTCCCTCACTCGCGTGTTCGGTGCGCTCCATCTGCCTTTTTTTATTTAATCTGAGATTTAAACAATATAAATAATAAATCGCGTTTTAAGCCGGTATACAGTATTTTATTTAAATGTGTGATACTCGCGTTAATAAAAGACAATATTAAGAAAAATATTTCTAAAAAAGACACGAAGGGACTCGGGATTTCACATCATACATTTCATATGAATAATTATTATACCTCTAGCATATTTCTTACCTTAAGAATTAAAGTGAGCTAGGTAACGAAAAATGTTGGCAAAATTTGGTACTTTTCTTCGTATATTTAAACACCTGCCTTACATTCAGTGATAAAAGTTGTGATATAATTCACTTAGTTTTATAATTATATACCTATGTAATGAATAAGAATTATCCAAAACATAGATTTTATTTTATGCGTGTACCAAGAAAAAATAAGGTGTGTCATTAATAACTCGCACTCTCCGTGTTATTTAACATTCAATAATTTAAACAAATCCTCTAAAGGATGTTGCCAATGACGATGGAGATATCGCCCGTAATGAAGCAACCTTCCGCTACACAGTGCAAAACATCACTCAGCTCAAAGAACAAGTGCTGTCACCTCCCTGCTACGTTCGATGTCTTCCTTGGAAAATACTAGTTCTCGTTCGAAACACTAGTACTCCAGAAAGACAGCAGCAGAAGGCTCTGGGGATATTTCTCCAGTGCAATGGAGACTGCGACTCGCCAGGGTGGTCCTGCTATGGGCTAGGAGAGTTGAAACTATTATCCTATAAGCCGGATGGCGAACATCTCTGTAGGAAACTTCATCACATGTATCATTGGTAAAGTACTTGAAGAATTTATCGAATAGCTTATTTCATAATTACTTTTCTAAATATCGAATTCCTAACGTATATCGTTTTATATTATAATCACTATAAACTGTCTAGAGGCCCAAGCATGAATAACTGAAAGAAATTATTCTTCTATCTGATATTTTTTTTGGAAAAACCGTTGAAAATGCATACAAATGTTTTCTCGCAAGTTTTTCGTGTTTGAGATCCTAAAAAAATTCATTATTTTGAAAAATATTGCGAGTCGCCAAAAAAACCATTGGGGACACAAATAGAACGTGTGTAAATAAATTTGAAGTCAAAATTCGGTATTGGCTTTTCGGAAATTTATCCAAAATTTATTGTAATTAATGATATCATTTAATATCAGTAGCTAAAAACCATTCAACTTGTTAAGTTCAAAGTTCAATAAAAATTGTTACTTAATATATTATCTTGGTTAACTTGTAGCAAAGAGGATGACTGGGGCTTCGCTCACTTCATATCATGGAAGGATCTTATGGACGAAGACAATGGATTCGTTAAGGATGACTCGATCACAATAGAGGCACATGTGATGGCTGAAGCTCCGCATGGAATGTCTTGGGATTCAAAGAAGCATACGGGTTACGTCGGTAAAGGGTTCTGACATGATACCAAAGTCAAAGACAAAAGCCATTGAAAATAATATATGCACTTATGTTAAAACTCTAAATACTTCACTTCCCATATTATCGTATTTAGCAAATGAATAATATCAAGTACCGTTTCACATAAATAATACTTAAATACTATATACCGGATTAAAACGCGATTTATTATTTATATTGTTTTAATCCGGTATACAGTATTTTATTTAAATGTGTGATACTCGCGTTAATAAAAGACAATATTACTTAAATACTATATATTATATCTATACTAATATTATAAAGAGGAAATATTTTTTACGATTTAACTACTGGACCGATTTTAAAAATTCTTTCACAAATAGAACATAGATGAAAAAGTCGTGAAGTGTATATTGCGCGATTCGGTTTCAGTCTATGGATTTCCGAATGCTCGAAGTAAAAAGAAGGTCGACAGTGCATCATTGACTGATGTTCTGTGGCTGGGGTGTCACCTTCCATCAAGTGAACCTCATGCTCGTCTGTCGATATCTGACATAAAAAAAAAGAATGCTATAATAGCTATGTATGTACATTATCAGCGAATACCATAGGCTATTTTGTTTTGTGTATAGTACATCTATATGGCACCCGTGTGAAGCCGGGCGTGTTATTTAAATATATAGAGATTTTAATTATTATTGCCTCTTAAGATAACTTGAACTCATACATTTCAACTCGAAATTTCAGGTCTCAAAAATCAAGGCGCCACATGCTATATGAACTCGCTCTTACAAACTTTATTCTTTACAAATGTCCTGCGAAAAGCCGTGTACAAAATACCGACTGTGGGCGACGACAGTTCGAGATCCGTAGCTTTTGCACTACAACGCGTTTTCTACGACCTCCAGTTTTCAGACAAACCTGTCGCTACTAAGAAACTAACTAAAAGTTTCGGCTGGGAGACTTTAGACTCATTTATGCAGCATGACGTTCAGGAATTTCTACGGGTAAGTTTGACGGGACAATGACATACTCTAGACGTAGAGTTGACAATAGTTACTCTGCAAAGCCGCGGATAGTTTTTTTATTAATCCTGGTTCTTCTACACTATCTACACTAATATTTAGTACTAGCCACTCGTCCCGGCTTCACACGGGTACAATGTAGATTTACTATACACTATGCTACTCGCTAATAATGTAGCTTTTTATTTGCGGAAGAATTTTTAAAATTGGTCCAGTAGTTTTTGAGTTTATTCATAACATACAAAAATACAAATCTTTCCTCTTTAAAACATTAGTTAATATTTGTATTTTTGTAGGTTTTTACAAACATCCAAAAATTTCGTTACCGAATAAACTCAAAAACTATTGGACCGATTTTAAAATTACCATTTGTTTAACGGTACGATTAATTCATTGACCAATAGAAAGCTACATTATCAGCGAATAACATAGGCTCTTCTTTGTGTATAGTACATCTATATTGCACCCGTGCAAAGCCTGGGAATGTTGCTAGTATTTAATAAGACCACCTCCAGTCCTTGTGCCGTAAGTTAAGGCCTAATACACATATGCTATAATACGTCATACAAATTCTAATTTGAAAAAAATATATATACCAAAATTAATTTTCAAATCAAGTATAAATATTTACTGTATTTTTTACAAACTAGGTACTTCTAGACAAACTAGAGAATAAGATGAAGGGTACTGCAGTAGAAGGCACTATACCGAAATTATTCGAGGGCAAAATGACTTCATTTATCAAGTGCAAGAATGTAAATTGTACGAGCACTCGCGTCGAAACCTTCTACGATATTCAGCTTAGCGTTAAGGGAAAAAATGACAGTGAGTTCATTAACATAATGTCTTTGTTTCTGCACAATGCAATGTTTATTGTTTTTTTCTAAGTAAGGAGTACTACAATATACTAGTTTTATTTTGTTTATTTATCTTGGATAGACTATGGCTTACTCGTGAAACTGTATGTGTTCATATAGGCTATAAAACAAAATATAAATAGATACATATTATGTTTATATTCGACGGGCTCGTTGGCGCGCTCCGAAGGGTCGTGGGTTCGAATCCCACCGGGACAACATGTTTATAATTTTCTGTAAGCATGTCTTCCCCGCGACTGGTAACTTTGAATGGGTGGGAGGGATATCAAAATTCCGACCCGGTAACGATCCACTGTTCATAGATGGAAAAACCGTTAAGTGCACATTGCTCGTTTCGGTAGCAGTCTATTGATTTCCGAATGCTCGCAAGTAAAAAGTAGGTCGACAGCGCATCATTGTCTGATGTGCTGTGGCTAGTTAACCTACAATCAATTCACGTATGATTAATAAATAATCATTGTTAATATAGCTAGGGAGGCGAGGTAGCTAAATGGCGTAATTCAACGGCGCCGTCGAGACCTATCAAAATCGAAAGATAAAATAATTTCGAAAAGAAAAGTTCGTATGGTAAAAACCATTTTAGCGGTGGGTTTGGCGTGTACGGTTTTTCAAAAATGTTAAAAAAAACAGTTACTTGGGCATTCTCGAGCGCGTCAGATATTCATACTACGTATGCCCCAAGTACCTCTGATAACAGCGGTATACTAATCTGCCGGTTTGCGTGGTGGGGGTAGGCATATAAAGTAGTCAAAAATGCAAAAAAAAAAAAATACTCGAGCGCGTCAGATTTTCGGAAGGGGTGTTACGTAGGCCCCAAGGAAGCTCCCTTTAAAAAAACTGACGATTTAGGCGTGACGATAAATTACGATGAATTTTTGAAAATGCAAAAAAAAAAGTAGTTTTGAAATACTCGAGCGCGTCAGATTTTTATAGGGAAGGTTTATCTCGGTATCCTGAAAGCATATTTTCTTAATCTGACAAAAATGTTGGTGGGTTCTCTTAATCTGACCGAAAAAGGTTTCTTTTCCTTCTCTTCCTTTCTTTCTCCTTGATAAAACGGGGAATTTAAGAATGACAATAATATATATATATATAGCGATAGATACAACCAACGTAAATGTAGATGAAATGTAGTACGAATTGTATTATTTATTGTATAAAAAAATGAAATGATATAAAAATTGTATTATAATTGTATTGTTATGTATGACCTTTACATTTTTGCTCAATACAATTCATCTTCTTCTTCTTTACTGGAACTCTCATATTGTGGCTCCTCATCCACATCACTTCTTTCCTCACCATCAATGTTGCGAAATAATTAAGGAAAAATACTGGAAGGACAGCATATTCCCACGAAGCGCTCAGTCTGTATTACATGTTTATGGCAAATTCCTCTTTTTTGCTTCAATTCTTCACTTCGTTTTGCTTACGGTACGTCCAAAAAACAATTTGAGGATCAACAGGCTATTGAATTAATATACATACATGAAACTGTACATGTTAATAATACTTTTGTATACAGATACGCGTAACTTTTTCCGAGTCCACGAAATTGTCGAGAATCTTTAGAAAAAAAAATTGAGATATAATAAAAGTCACATAATTTAATCATCGTTATTTCGTATCAATTTTTTTAACACCCTCAGTTTTCGAGACATACTCAAAAAAACCGGGAGTTTGAGTTTTTATGATGCTTCTAGTCAAAAAGTTTTAACTTTGGACAAAAATGTAAAGAGACTTTTTTTGTGTAAAATAAAATTACCTTTATTGTTTATTTAAACTTTTTTTTTGTAAAATGTATCGTTCGCGACTTATATGCCGCAACGCGTTTTTCGGAAGACGAAATGGCTCCTCCACACTTCCGGTCATGCGGAAACCGGCAGATTTTGTATTTTTAGTAAGTTTTAGATTATATTCTTCAAAATAAAAAATAAAAAAATCGCGCTCGAGAATGCCGGATTAACGTTTTTTTTTTACAAGTTCGCGACCCTATAACTCGGCGGCGTCAAGGACTTATCGTCAGATTAGTTAAATTTAGTCTTAAAACACTAAAATCAACCCCCAATATCTTAATCTGACGCGCTCGAGTATTTCAGACTATCGATTTTTTTTTACTAATCTGATCGTCTATCCAAGGCGCGCGACACTACATATAGAGCTAAATACTTTACAAGGTTGTTCTATTAGGTCTAATGAATCTCTCATATCTTAAACTGCCACGCTCGAGTATTACCGAAAATTCACCTATTCGCCTCCTTAACCAATATATTCTCTTCTAGTATATGAATCATTCAAAGACTACATAAGCACAGAACTGCTGGACGGCGACAACAAGTATGACGCGGGCGAACACGGCCTGCAGGAGGCTGATAAAGGGGTGCTGTTTGATGTCTTCCCACCCATTCTGCACTTGCACCTAATGAGATTCCAGTACGACCCCCAGAGTGACACGTCTATCAAGTTTAATGACAGGTATAAAACGTTTTTTTTATTCCGATATGTTGTAGGAATTAAATCAAAAGTGATAACTTGTAGCTGAGTTTACCGTAAATATGGATTTTCAAAAGAATACAATTTATTTGAAAATAAATACCGTATTGGATACCTGTCCCTTAATTTTATCTTTTATTAACGCGAGTATCACACATTTAAATAAAATAACTGTTTACGGGATTAAAACGCGATTTCTTATTTATATTATTTATCCCGACGCGGACGTTTCGGATGCTTTTCAGCAACCGTGGTCACGGGCAGACTGAAAGTTGACAGCTGTCTGATTTGAAGTATCACAGAGTTGCCATATTAACACCATCTATTCCTACGGAGTTGATATTTACTGTAATTTTCTATTATGTCGGGCTAAAAAATAATATTAATAACAAATCTCGTTTTAATCCAGTAAATGGTTATTTTATTTAAAAATTTACCTTGTTCTCATAATAATATTATGTAAATTTAAAATTTAGTATGTGGGATACTAATGATTACTGATTTGTCAGGCCACTTTTTACCTGCATTTTAGATTCCCAAGAAATGATGTTTCAGGTTTGAATTCTACGAGACGGTGAATTTAGACGCGTATCTAAAAGAGGTCCCGTCGACTCCCGCGCACTACACACTGCACGCGGTACTCGTGCACTCGGGGGACAACCACGGAGGGCATTACGTTGTCTTCATCAATCCTAAGGGCGATGGCAAGGTATATAATTCTGTTGTTCTAAGAATTTGACTTGATTTCCTAATGTTCTTAAATAGTTTAGATAAAATCTCAGCTTCATATGGTGGATGTTTGAATTTTTCCTGTACCTTTCCCTATATAATAAAGGTAACATTTTTAATATCTGATGATATTTTAAAAATTTATTAGTTCATTTCGTTCTCTGTTCGTTTTTTTTATGTTAAATATATGGACAGACGAGCATGAAGTTCACTTGATGGTAGGTGATACCTCAGCCACAGAACATCAATCAATGATGCGCTGTCGACATACTTTTTACTTCGAGCATTCGGAAATCCATAGACTGAAACCGAAATGGCAATATGCACTTCTCGGTTTTTCTATCTATGAACGGTTATTTTATTTTCTTCTATAATGGCTTCATTAAGTTGCGATTTCCGAATTCCGAAGTAAAAATAGGTCTGAAACCGAAACGCACAATGTGCACTTCACGGCTTTTCCATCTATGAACGGTGGTTCGTTACCCGGTCGGAATTTCCTTATTCCTCCCACCCGATCAATGCTCGAAGCTAACAGACATGGGGAAATCATGCTTACAGAAAATTATAAACAAGTGGTCCCGGTGGGATTCGAAACCACGACCCATCGATATGCACGGCAGGTGTTCTACCGAACGCGCCAACGAACCCGTTTTAATTCTGTGGATAAATCCTCGAAATAAACTATATATCAACAATTAATAGCATATCATAGATTGATGGACAGAAGCGGAATTATACCGTTCCATCAACGCCTCACGATCGTATTGAACTTTTGATAAAAAAAGTTGTAAAAATTGCAGTTTGACGGATTTATCGGCGTAACTATATCAACAATAAAATAACTCCAACTTATACTGAAAGTTATATCATTGCGTTATGAGCATTATTATTTTTCTTTTTATGGTGCCATTAATAGGGCAACATTGTAGCCGAATATACCAAAATGCAGTGAGAAGCAAAATTCTACAACGACACGAAGTAAAACTGTTGCGTTCATTCCATTAGTGAGAGTCGGAAGCCGTATTCTCTCCGTGTCTTCTCTGTCCCTTGTCTCTCGTCTTTGTTTCGCTTTGCTTTAAGTATCAAAGAGTACATTATAATTACTACGTTTATTATGAACTGGTGTCGCAACCATGATAATGCGGATTTCAATGGGTGTCATTATTGCTTGTTATCATGCGATCGGCTGCTAATTTTGTTTCTATTTATAAAACATGTTTCAATTTGTGATCCTGTGGAATAAATAGGTTGTAGTTTCTGGCAGTTTTTTTTTTACAAAATTTATTTTGTATTTAAATATGTGGTGATGGATAAATCATTTTTTATTATAACACTTTTCAATCATTAAAATATCATACCCTAATAGAATAAGATTTCATTTTATAAAATAAATAAATGATTGCCATTACAAGATAGACCTTTTCCTTTTTATACACCTCTCTTATCATTATTCTTATTTCAAAATTATTTTTCACATTACTATACTCTATATAGACCGCCTCCGTAGCTCAGTGGTGAGAGCGTTGCATTTAGCACCGGAGGTCCCGGGTTCGAATCACGGGAACCAAGATAAAATACAAACTAAAAAAATTTAAACAAATTGTTTCGGTCGGACAGGGCACAGAAGGCTGATCACCTACTTGCCTGTAAAGAGAAAAATGATCAGTGAAACAGACTCAGAAATGGGTCTGTCCCATGCCCTACTAGGGGTCCCGGGAATTCACTTATATACTCTGTTATATGTGAGGTCTAAAATAGAAAACCATTTTCTTACCGTTCTATATTTAAAAATATCTCTAGTGGTGCAAATTCGATGATGACGTGGTGTCACGATGCAGTAAGCAGGAAGCGATCGAGTACAACTTCGGAGGCAAAGAAGACGCTCCGTACTTGGCAAGGCGAGCCACAAGTGCTTATATGCTCATCTACATACAGTACGTAACCGATTCCAAATAAATTTTAAATATCTGTTATTTAAGTAGTAGTTATAGTATAGTATTCCGTTTTTATTGTAGCAATTGTATAAATAATTTTGAATCGTCCATTTAAGTCATAGTAAGCAACAAGGTTAGTATTTTACGTATCGTTTTTAAAACTATGTTCGCTTTCATGTATTAAGTATTAATTGTAGTATAAATAATGATACAACTTTATACGTCTTGTAAGAATGTAACTAATTATTTTTGTTGCGAATACGGAAAATAAATGAAAACAGATAGAACTTTCGCTGGCGGTTTTTCCGAACCGAAACGACTTGGGAACCTTCAAGAAACGAGCCTACTCTCAAAGGCCGGAAACGCATCCTAAGACATCACTTACTATTACGTGAACCACCTTCCCGTTTGCCCCCTATACTATAAATAAAATGTCCATGGGCAGTAGTAGTCGGTTACTATTAGGTGACACGCGTCTCCGTTTGCCTCCTCTAATATTTAAAAATAGCATTTAGCCGAATAGCTCATTGGATGATAAGCACGGATGCGATCATCTTAAGACTTTAGATAGACACCAGCAATTAATACTTTAAAAAGTATATGTTACGCCAGAAGATTTCAAAGAAATATTGTGGTAAATTTGAAATTATTTAAGATAATTTAAAATTATAAATATATAAATTATAAGTTAAGCTATATTGTGATAATGCTTAAATTATTTGATATAATTAAAAAGCAGACGTAAATATACTTTTTCAAGTTAGCGTAGTATAAAGCTGGTGTCGTGATACTCCTGATGTCCCGTTGCTTTTCGCAAAGCTCCAACGCTTTGTTCTATATTTAGGCTCTAATATTTAAAGTTGATTAATAAACAAGCACGAACAGTGTTTATGTAACAAGGCAAAGATAAATCGCATCCGCGCGTGTTTGCCGCAACAATATTTTGTGCGGCCAAAATGAATGACCGCCCGTTACACAGTACGACCTCCACTTTATATACTGTGGACGCAGTGCAGAGGAGCAGTTATGCTGTTGTCATATATAATGGAATTTCCGTGTCCCCTAGTAGGTCACGATAGACAAATTTCACTGGTAATATTTAGTCGTCTATGTCTAAAATATTTTTTTAAATTTTATCTGAGCCCCGAAGGCAGCGGTTCTTTACCAATTTTCTTATATACTTTTACTAATCTATACTAATATAAAGATTTGTATTTTTTATTTTCTGTATTTTTGTATGTTATGAATAAACTCAAAAACTACTAGACCGATTTTAAACATTATTTCACCAATAGAAAGATACATTATCAGCGAGTAACATAGGCTGTTTTTGTGTACATCTATTTATAGTACATCTTCACTGCATCTGTGTGAAACCCGAGGCGCGTTGCTAGTGAGATAGAAATTATTTTAAGATGAGAAATTCAAACAAAATGTAAATAAACTAGTTTTTTTTAAGTATTGTACAATATAGACGAAGGTAGAAAAGAGATTTTCGTTCATTCTCAAATCATATTTACTTTTCCATTGAAATATATGCTAAAAGAAGTTTTTATTCCACCAATTACCAACTTATATCATATAGGTTACAAGCGGAACAGAGGTAGGTGATTAAAAATATGAAAGTCGTGTTTTGGAGGAGGCTTTCACCGCTAAATGTAGTCCTTCATCACATAATTACTTAGTACATAATATGTATATACCTACTTTACACAAAGGATTATGCATTTATATAATTACTAGCTGACCCGGCAAACGTTGATTTGCCATGTATATAATTTCTAAAAAGCAGGGGTTGGTGATAAAAAAGTAAAAATTTAGGGTTGTATGTATTTTTAATGCCACACTATAAAAAAATAAAATCAAAAAATTTCGTCCAAAAATTAAAAAAAAAAATGTTAAGGGTGAACAACCCTTATCCTTTAGGGGTATGAAAAATAGATAGTAGCCGATTCTCAGACCTACTGAATACGCATATAAAATTTGGTAAAAATCTGTAAAGAAGTTTCGGAGGAGTACGGTAACTAACATTGTGACATGGAAATACTAGACCTACTCTAGATTTAAGTTTAGGAGTTAATGTTTTTTTTTTTGTATTTTTATCTAACCTTATACTCTATATATGTCCAGGAAATAATAAATATTTTTGTAATTTTAGTAAGTGTTTGTTCCAGGACATCGCAACTAAAGTATGTGTTACAAGACGTTACAGAAAATGACATGCCGACAGATCTCTGCGAGCGAATCAACGAAGAGATGCGCTACGAGATGGTAAGGACAAGTAAATATCCCGCCAATATATATCCATGATATATCTTTTATCCCCACCGCATATACGATGTGTTTAGTATCAACGGTTGAGATTGATGCGCTATTGCCGTTCTTCAGGGTCAATATACATAGCTTAATTTACTATATTATTGGCTCAGTGGCCCTAGCACAAACTAGGTACTTGAGAGAAAGTATTCATATTATCAAGATATACACGATGCAAGTTTCTTGCCTTTTGCATACAACTAAACTGAAGCATTAAATGACTTGCATTGTCTAAACAACACGTAACATTTTTGATCTGTTATACAAATTATAGTTCAATGCTTTTCTTGGTGTAAACAGCACATAATATCCGCGTGTAAACAGTTGCTTACATTTCTTGCGCTTAAATAATTGCATTCTATTATTGCTCTTGTATGTGTACATACAAGAAAATGGCATCATATAAATGGGCTTTTAAAATGTCAGTTGTATGAAATTATTCAAAATTGCATACAAATGACAGATACGTTCAGCAGTCGCATAACCGATCGTCGATTTTAAAAGTATCGTTTGTGTGGTGAGCTAATGTCCTACGATAAACGGTGTCGTGTTTGCAGGCGGCAGAAAAATAAGATGCAGAAAATTCAGATCCGACACGTCTGTGTGCTCCGCGAAGTATTATACGAAAATATTCAGCGCTCTTAAACATTTCTTCACTTTGCAGGCGATTGGAGGATCCAAATATAAAGGAAGATGATTCGTTAAAATATACCTTCTCGTTTGAATAAAACTACTTTGCGTTAATGCGTGATTTTCGTAATTTAGTATTTATTATTATAAAAGTTTTGGAGATTTGTAAAACAAATAAATTCGTGCCAATGCATTCGTTCGTTAAAGTATTTTTATTCAAATATAAGCAAATAAGAAAGATTATTTTTGATACGATAGCGTTTATTTTATAACAACTGACAGTTAAATTGATCAGACGGACTTTTATCTCTACTTGATACGTGTATATTTTTGTTGTAGTTATTTATGTACTTCTTACAATAAAATTTGTTGCAAAATCTATGGCCACGTTATTCCGCATGTTAATTATAATTACCTACTTAATTCTTATTTATCAATTTTAAATCATACTTTACATATCGCACCTTCAGTAGAACAAGCTTTAATAAAAATCTCATACAAAATACAATTTATAAAGATTTTTTTTTTGTAAAGTAGAGGGTTTTTATTATTATTATAAAAAGAACAATGACTTCAGGTGTAGGCGGAATAGTATGACATAGAAAATATAAGTAATAACGGCTTTTTGTAAAACAGCAAAAAGTACAATTATACACTTGTTCTACCGAAGGTGTGATATGCGTTTACATATAAATTATCGAAACAACTTCGAAATATATACATTTTTATTTCCGAAATAAGGGGTAAATTAAATAAAAATTAGAAAAAGAGACAATCAGAATAAATGTTACAAAAATTTAAATTCAGCATTTTTGGAATTATTCACATCCTTAGCGTAAATCTTAATAGGATGAAAGCAATATCCAAAAAAAACACCGAAATATATTATAAATATTGATTAATATAAATATAACAATTTACTTTTATATATTATTATTATATATAAAAGAAAATTTGTAGGGCTCAGATACAAATAACATAAATCTGATATATGAACTGCATAACGCTATATCAGACTGATTGCAATAGCGATTTGTTTGGTCGGTTAAAAATGGGTTATATCCTTCAACAATAAATCTCGCTCGTACAAGCGATAAATTAGTCTCCAATTACTGACGTTGCACAGTGTGAAATAAGACCTCAAAAACGGACGTCCTTTTTTTTATTCGATTTTCGTGTAGGTTTTACTAAAATACATACTTCAGTAAAAATACCGCATTTTTATCTTAATTATTCACTGAGAAAAATAAGGTCAAAAAATGGGTAAATTTATGACTCCCAAACAAAAAAATATCGATTATAAGAAATATATTAACTTTTGAAATTATCATATATATTGTAATATATCTATACAAAAAGCCGCATAATTTGATATATTTGGTTTAATTCTACGACATCGCGAGCCTGAGTTATCGCCTTTTTTAGGATTTTGGTTTTTATTTTTTTTCTCTAATACCCCATCGTAGTAGCAGCTGATATTTTACGTCGTAATAGAAGAACATCTAATCTATACGTAAAAAAAAAACTAGCGCGCAATTCCGTGGGGTATTGATTTTATAGGACTTTTAATTTTTTAGTCAGGGCTGTCACTCGAAAAAGAGTAAATGTGGTAAAAATTGATAAAGCCTGATTAAATAATTTCAAACATTGCAATTCTTATTTATTATTCTTCAATTTCACCTGCATAGAAAATTACTTTTTTTAATATATTTTTATATAAATACTGTACCATCCTCATTTAAGCCATTACTCTGATAAAACCTGATTCACGGCATCATCAGTCGACTTACAACTTTCATGTGATGTGGAAGGTTTGGGTAAATCAGGCATGACCGTCGATTTTCATACTACATGCAGAAGAGGTAATTTACGAAGTTTTTTTTGCCTTTCTCGTAGCCTTATTACTAAAATCAAAGGGTCAAACGTTCTCAGAACCCTATATCAAATAAATCTGACGTTACATGTCGACTTACTTATTGTTGTTAAGGTCACATTTTGTTGCCTAATCTTAAGACTAATCATCATGCTCGGACATTGCCTGTAACATTTATACTGACAAAAATTCCATGATCGAAGTTCAAATAACCGTGCTTATTACAAAGACAATGTCCCTCCTGGGACTCGAACTCGGAACCTACGGCATTCTCCTCACCACTACGCCACGGATGCCATCAATTTATTTTCACCAATTGTAAAGTTATTTTTTCTAATATTTATTTGCATAAACTCACAACCCTAGTAGGGTAATTTATGTGTAAATAGTAAAAACGCAATTATAGCTATACCCCATGGAATTGCGCGCTAGTTTTTTTTTTACGTATAGATTAGATGTTCTTCTATTACGATGTAAAATATCAGCTGCTACTACGATGGGGTATTAGAGAAAAAAAATAAAAACCAAAATCCTAAAAAAGGCGATTACTCAGGCTCGCGATATCGTAGAATTAAACCAAATATATCAAATTATTCGGCTTTTTGTATAGATATATTACAATATATATGATAATTTAAAAAGTTGATATATTTCTTATAATCGATATTTTTTTGTTTGGGAGTCATAAATTTACCCATTTTTTGACCTTATTTTTCTCAGTGAATAATTAAGATAAAAATGCGGTATTTTTACTGAAGTATGTATTTCAGTAAAACCTACACGAAAATCGAATAAAAAAAAGGACGTCCGTTTTTGAGGTCTTATTTCACACTGTGCGTTGCAAAATGTTCGGAGCAAAAACTATCTGAGTCCCCTCAACGTAGATAGACGATACCTACAATACTTATTCGTAGAAAAAATACATGAAACATACCTAATGAACAATATATTTGGAATTTCAATTAATTATTTTTAGTTAGAGATATCGATGTTTAATTAACAGATAGAAAAGTCATTTTGGGTTTTTGTCATATTTATTTGCTTACATAACATAAAATATCAACTTTAATATTCAAGTTGTCTCCCGTAGTTTTATGTCTAGAAACAAAAATAAGAACCACATTTTTACCGAATCGATTGAATTCGAATCACTACTGGGGGGCTAGCACGTATATATAGCAGTATTCGAATCGTCAAACTGTCAGTTGTATGAAAAATCATTTGAAATTTCATACAAATGATAGTGCGACAATACGAAGAATTTTTCGATAGTTGTTCGTGCTAGACCCTCTGGCCGCAAAATGTAAGGTATGTCGTATCTTATTATTTGTATTTTTTTAATATTTATATACGCATTACAGGAAGCGGGAAATAATTGATTTTGATTTTATAACTCGAAAAGTTTGCAATTTTTTTATGCCTCGTTACGTAGTATAGTCGTTCATAACTATCTTAGTGTTACATTTTAAGATTGTGTCAGCTAGTACCATAAATTACCTTTAAAATAATATTACAGTATATATCTGAATAAACATCACGAAACCAGACATTTCTGAAATCTCAGCTTCTCAACTCCGCTCATTAATTTTCATACAACGAATACTATAAGTTAGCAGTAACCTAAATAAAACAAGAAATCACCAACGATACCCCCATTGGATAAAAGCGCTAACTAACGTTATCCATACAATAAGAAGACCGTCGGAATATCTTCACTAATTAATCCAAGAGCTCCTTTATTAATTAGAGGAGTTTTTCACCGGCAAGGATTAAGTCTCAGCCTCCCAGTAATTGCCAGCTCGCTGACGTTTTTACTATCGTAGTATGATACGCTCAGAAAATTATTAAGAGTGAATTTAGTTTTATTTTACAAGTATACCTATCACAGATAGCAATTAGCTTGAAAAATACGAGTAAAGCTATTTCATACTTTAAATATTCATAGAGTTTCTCGTTCGTGTTGTTTTATGTTTAATCTTTTGTTATTATCTTCACCTTTTATTGAGATATTATATTTATTTTGAACTCTTCATTGCACAAAAATGAGTGTAGAAAAGGCGAATTTAATGCCTAAAGGCATTTTCTGCTAGTTAATCTTGGCTTTGTGGAGAAGTGTGTAGGTATAATAGTAGTAATAATAACAATAGAAAAAAAATGAAATAAAATAAAATTTAAATTATTTTCTTACATAAAGAAACAGAAACCCATAATAATTGTGAATGATGAAAAACTTTAGCGTATGAATTAATCAAAAGGATTAACGTAACTTACTTTTGTTTATACCACATTATTACGTAACTAGAATATTAAAGTTACTTTGTTGCATACATAGCTAAACCATTAAACTGATATCGGTTCGTTAAATAATAATTATTTAAAACGTTTTCGTTACATACAATTTGCATTAAATATTTCCAAGCGTAACCGTACTTTATTTTATCCCATGTAATCTGATATGTTACACTATTGTATGTAATTAAAACAAAACTAATCAGACTATGAATGCATGTTAACATAAAAAGTATTTAAGCAGGACACGTGTTATAAAAATCTCAAATAACTATAATATTTATCGCTATATTCATTGGATCGTGGATATGAGTATATCAATGAAGTTGATTTTTATTAATATTTCAATCATATTAACTTTACTAAGTTTTACGTTTGCATTTAAGCCATGTAAGTAAAGTAATATTTTTAAACAACAATTGGTATATTCAGAGCATTAAAATTCGAAATACTAAATCACTTAATTATTCAAACAACCAGAAAATTCAAAGGAATAAAGCGTTGGTACCCATATTTTTTATAGTTTAGATAGTAAAGGGGCATATTATCTAGCTGATCACCGCCGCCTATAGACATCTTCAACACCGGAAGGCATGCAGGTGCGTTGCTGATCTTGCAGAAATGCTCTTTTCATCGAAGTCATATCGGTTTGAAAAAAAAACCACCAGCCTTTAGTTATCCCTAGAAATTGACAACGATACACTTTTTTTTATATTATAAACCCATCATAGTGGGGCTTGGAACAGACCCATTTCTGTGGCTGTTTCAATGATCATTTTTCTTTACAGGCAAGTAGGTGATCAGCCTTCTATGTCCAGAAAGTCCGGAACAATGTTTTTTTTTAATTTTATGACCCGGGTTTTTGAAGCTAGGACTTGAAGGAGGCGGTCAATTTTTTATTACTACATTAGTTATAATGAATTTGCAATAAAGGCCCAGTTTTCATAAAAAATTGGACTATGGTTTGTCACACTTTTGGCGACTGCGACACAGCAAAAATCTATACAGTATGTCTCAAGTCAAGACAAGTCTAATTTTCAACAATGGTTTAAACAACAAATTAATAAAAATATACATTTATTTATCAAAATACTCATAATCAATTAAGGTACCTACTAGTAGGTACTTGTTTCAATTCACTGGTCAAAAAATATTTCCATGTTAAGTGATTAAAGATATTCAACGCCGTTTTAACTGACCGAGTGCCCGTCTAATGCACTTGAGAACTACCCTTAATGAAAAAGGTATATGCAGTACTCTTTGAATTATGTTTGTTTCAAGCAAATGGATTGGTAACCCCCTGTCATTTACCTCCTGACAGAGGACTCTGCAAGGCGTTTATTCCAAGGTAAATCTTTAACTAACTTATTAATATTATAATAGTCTTAAATATAAATATGAATGTTAATCGACGTACCTAAACCCCTTCGTTTTATGTCAGATTTCTAAGGATAAGGTTCAGTAGTAGTATTATCTCAGCCACATAAAAACTATAATTTCTGATGTGGACTTCGAGTATTCTAAAATTCATAGACTAAAACCGAAACACGCAATCTGTACTTCACGGCTTTTAATTATATGTATAAACAGTAGTTAACCGGCCGTAATTTTGATTAATATTATTTACACCTGTATAATACTGGAGATGCCCAGATATAGGGAAATATCCTATCATTTCATTCCAATTAACAACCGTATGGTTCGTAAATATTACTGACTAGCAACACGCCCCGGGTTTTTTTTTATTTTTTATGTTAGATATCGACAGACAAGCATGAGGTTCACTTGATGGTGGGTGATACCACAGCCACAGAACATCTGTCAATGATGCGCCGTCGACCTACTTTTTACTTCGATCATTCGTAAATACATAGACTGAAACCGAAACGGGCTATATGCACTTCACGGTTTTTCTATCGGTGGTTCGTCACCCGGTCGGTATTTCTATATTACTCCCACCCATTCAATGCCCAAAGTTACCAGACATGGAGAAAACATGCTCAAAGAAAATTATAAACATGTCGTCCTGGTGGGATTAGAACCCACGACCCATCGACGCGCACGGCAGGTGTTCTACCGAACGCGCCAACGAGCCCGTCAAAATGTATACTACGATAATATACGTACATAAAAAAGAAGAATAGCCTTTGTTATTCGCTGATAATGTAGCTTATCTATTGGTAATTTAATGTTTAAAATCGGTTATGTAATCAAATAATGCTTTTGTTTTTCAGATATTACAATGATGTACATTCGGATGAATGTAAACGATTTATTTATGGCGGTTGTGGCGGCAATTCGAACAACTTCGAGGGACTATCCGAATGCCTACGCGTTTGTCATCTAAAGAGAATTATTTAATGTTCTGTCTGCTCTGTAAAGATATAAACAAATACTTTTTGTTAATTTCATAATTCAAAGATACAAATATACCCCTTTCCAAATAACATTATGAAGTTTTACTAGCGAATTTCAACTTGGCAATAAGATAGGTGTTCGATCAATGTGATAGTGTTAAGTAGGTAGGAATCAGAAGGCCTAGGACGAACAACTATCGAAAAATTATTCGAATCAACCACCTGTCAGTAATATGAAAAATTATTTGAAATTACATACAAATGACAGCTCGACGATGCGAATACTTTATCGCAAGTTGTTCGTGCTGGGCTCTTTGTTACGGCTATCATTAGGGCTTCCTACCCTCATCTCTCGCGCGGATCGAACAGCAGGCAGCAGCTAGCAGCAGCCTGCCCTCGCCTACCCGCGCCTGCCCGCGCACCGATTATACCTAGTACTCTACGATCCGTCGGGACTGAGCATTCAAGATATCGTGTTAGAATCCAAAGCCACTTATAGCATCAACGAGCTCGTTATTTAATGATAATAATATTAAGGAGTTATATAAGCTAAATAATAATAGGGACGGCCATTAATTTTTATTATTATTAAACTCAAGTGCATCAACATTTTAGCTCAATTAAATATTTGAAAGTAGATCAAGTTTAGCTCGTCAGATTTGATTATAGACACGTCGGGACACAGGGGAGTTATAAATAAATAAAAAGGTTATACAAAAGCAAATCTTTTATACATATTCTTCATAAATATTTATTTTAAAAGGCAATATGTTTTCATATTTTCCATTAATAATTTAGAGGTTTATAAATACACTTAATCTATTCACAGGTGATAACAACAAGATTTTACGTTACTGTAGCTATCCAATATTACTAAATAACACATAATAACAGCTTGCGATTTTTACGAACCTTACAAAAACAAATAATAGCCAATAGTTTGAGATACCCTAGAGCTATGACACCCAAAGTGTGGAACACTTTGGGTGTCATAGCTCCCCCCATAGTGGGTGATCCCCAGGGGTCTAAAACGGTACAATATAGTTCAAAAATTAATATTTCTAACTGAGAAGTAGGTACTATAATATACTATATAATATATTTGATGGTGATGAATATCCAAAATGTGGAAGTTTCCAAAAGGAAACTAATGGAGTAGAGTTTATAGTGAAAAACAGGGCAAAGGGGTCAAAAATATATTTTATCCTCCACATGTTTTCATACAATCAAACATGGTATCGAAACGGTTGGAATTACCGGCACAGCCGCCGTAAACAAACTTAGAACAGGTTCGCCGATTAATGTCATATGAGTACCTGAAATAACGAATTTTAATTTACAAATACTTATAATATACCTAATAATCGATAAGTCAACAAATAAATATATATTTAATTTCATTCCTTTGGCAATATGACAAAAATGGTACGATCAGCTACTTCTGTTATGTGTGTAGTGAACAATTCAATCTTTGACATATACTTATTAAAAGACCACCTCCGTAATTCCGTGGTTAGCATGAGGCATTTGTCACCGGAGATTTTGGGTTTGAAAATTGAATTATATAAAAAAAATATTCGTGGAGACAGATCTGCCCCATGCCCCATGCCCCATTAGGAGACTAGGGAATTCACTTTCAAACAACAAACTGGTAACTGGTAACAAACAAGTTAGTCAATAAGTATGTATATTCTATTCTAATACCGGGATTGATTTTGCTAAATGTGCATGTGCGAGTGCATGAAAATCATATTTTTTCAAATTATTTTCGAGTTTTGTTAACCTTATAACTCTCTATACCTACTCATAAAATATATTTTTAAGACTTACTTGGTATCATAGGCAAGACATCCTCCCATGTCAGGTTGATATAGACATCGTAGCGGACTGTCAGTGCCGTCGGAGTTCAGTATTGAATTTACACCTAATTGATATAAAAAAATATATTATTTACTGTAAATGACATAAAGACCTTATAATTTTGGATTAGTTTTAAGATCCTGTCTCAAATAGGTTCTATATAAGGTCTTTATATATTATGATATTAAAAAAACTTACCATTTCTTAACGGATCTCATGGAATATAATGCGCAAATGAATTTCGTGACAATAGTGGGACGCTGTTAAGCAATACAGTGTCAACCCACACGGTTGCCATTTTGAGAAAATTGAGTTTGAAGTTTTAATCAGGTTTTATAAAACTTTTAAAAAATAACAGAAATAATATATTTTTTTGTAATTATTAGTATTTAATTAAATGTCTATAGTTTTCTTGGTAGCAATCAAAGTAACTGAATTTAGTACATTATTGTTAAATATTTTAAACATTTTAGGTTTTCGTGCCCATTCGTTTTTTCAATATTTTTGCTATTAAAACGATTTAAATGATATGTATCTCTTTTGAAATATGTAGTCCAGCTCATAAGGAAGCGATTGGTATCAAAATTTAAATTTTTGTCATTTTGTGGGTTGACACTGTATTGCTTAACAGCATCCAGTTAAGGGTAGTAAGTTAAAAAATAACAAACGGCGTAAGTACCTGTGCAGCGTCGTTCGCATTCTAATTTAGTTTGAAAATTGTTTTCATTGGCATCACACCCAGTGTACACAAACTGTAAGCATTCCTCCAACTGTCGGTTGTAATAAAATCTAGAATACGTTTTTGAAATAATTTAAATGGCTAGCTAACATTTTCTACTCTATGTTATATCGCTACTTCAAACTGGAACAAAGGTTTATTGTTGTGTCTAGTGACAAATTTGATTTTTTTTAGGCACGTAACGGATATATTTGTATGGAAATTGTTTGTTCCGCGACTCTCTTTAGGCTATTGTTGTTTCCATAAAAAATATCTAGCGAGGGATCACGACTTCCGAATAATCAAACCTTTAACCATAGTGAACTTTTGACTGTAGCTATAACCCCGTTCGAGCTTAGTTTCGTTCATAATTTTTATTTTTCTTAACACAACACTTATTTATATGTTAACACAATAACCGAAACTGCAAGAAAATATACATATTAATTATACGTTACCTATAACTAGATTATAATGAAAAAAAAAAATACACATTTGATTGAGTCCGCCGGAACAACTTTACGTTACCGTTAAATTTGTTAATAAAATTAAATTCGTTATCGTTAGGGCAGTGCATAGAAGACTGATCGTCTACTTGCCTATAAAACTTGTAAAACGAGCAGATTATTTTATTAGTCTCCTTGTTTGTAATGACATTGTTGCTTGATATCCGAAACAAGTCTGCTATCTGTTTCGTACTTCTAGAATAGTAATAATATTTGTCTTGTCCATAGCAAGGTATTAGCAGGAACAACGAAGGATATAAATTGTTAGGTGTATACCTATTTATGTTCTGGTCGCAATTTCCTTCTCTCGGCTGAAGCAAACACCAATTGTCCCAGTCCCATATTTGCGAACCTTCAAGTTGTAATTTTTAACAAAGTTGACGTTATTGAAAACTTTCCTCAAAGTTCTTATTTTTAACAAAGAAACATTATCTCTTTTATTTAGGTATGTGAGTTACACACATTTAAATAAAAACCCTTTTTCACGGGATTACAGCGTTGCTATTGTTATATTAAATTTAAGTATTTTATAATTTATATTAATATTATATTAATGTATTTTACGAGTATATAAACGTTAGAAATATTCATAAGTATTATGTTGCACTGCCAGAGTTTAACCCGGTAGTTCCCCGGGTTTATTTTCAATTCACGTAAACTAATCAATAATATATGGTGCAATTACTGCTGGGCAACTTTTCCACGCACCATCAAATCGTAGGCCGTTTCTCTTACAACAAAAAAGGAACACACACTTACGCGTTTTAGTATTCCTACGTCTAGTATCAACTATCTCAAAAAATCGCACCGGAGACTTCGATTGGATATCTGTATTCCTATCAACATTAATCCTCCGATAAATCGTACTAGGCTTTGGAAATGTGCTCTCCCTTACTACAGCTGTTGTCAAATTACTATCAGCACTTACGTACATAAAACATACCAAAACAAATACTATCAACTCATTTAGAACCTTAAGTCGATTTCCCATCTCGGCATTACGAAATTACACGCAAAATACGAATGTGACCGAGGCAATGAATATAAAAATGTTTATGGTGCCGTAAAAAATATAGCTCAGCTCTGAGATGATGAAAATTATACTTTCAACGTTGCGTTGGGGTTTAGATATGTCATGTAAGTTCTTGTATACCTAAATATCAAGCACATTGCACGAGTCAATTAGAAACTATTTTATTTGTTACTTAAATAATTATTTAAAGATTATAATCTTTAGTAACTGAACTCTCTAGTGCGTTAAAATAATAGAATTTAAATTTTAAACTTATTATAATCGTCGATTATCTAATCGTATAAGAGAAACTCTTATTTTTTTACAAAACTGGTATATTACCTTTATTATGTAGGTACCCTCCGCGTCACATGAACAGGTCAACAACGTCTTTTTCTGCCTCTGAAATACTGTAAATATATTTACGTCTTCACAGATTGTGGACTTCCATATTCCAAACGTCAATATAAGGTTATGATTTGATATTAAGTATAGTTTTGTAAGGTACAGGATAAAAAACCGTTTATTATATATAGAAATAAATAAATAACAAAGTATATTTTAACAAAAAAAGCGACCGAACTTAACAAAACTTTAACTTGAGTATTAAATAATGATTACGAGTTACGACTACACAATTGCATCGTTCAATCGGAAAGCAGATGTTTGCTGATCTAATGGCATTTTCAATTTGCATTCAAATTCCTGAACTCGCATTGCGGAGTGTTGGGGGCGCGAGGCGGGGGATGAATGCAGAATGCCCGAATGGCCCCAATGCAGGAATAGTCGGTCCGATGGCCCGATTCCCGAATCGGATTATAGCTAACGACGCACCATTCAACGAGGTCTAGCCTGGAGCCGTCCCTTCCAGTGTGGCATTGTGATAACGCTCACACGTAAAGTACCAATCTAAATTTAAAAAAGAATTGCAACCTAAGTTTCCTTTACGTTTACGTTTCTAATTAGCCCTTTTATATTATATTGTCAGTGGAAAGGCAAAGCTGCTAACGCGCCAATTTGGCCATAATAAAGAAATACTATATTTCATTTGCAGAAGTAGATATAACATCATTTTAATGTTTTTAAATATGTAAATAAATGGGATGAAAATATAAGAGATATGATTTTTTTAAAGTAAATCTTTAAAACCCACAAGTATTATTTGGGCGCTTTAGTAGTTGTGCCTGGGAAAGGCCTAACCTAACCATATGATTATTATAGACACTAACTTCGATCAATACTATGTCAATGGACACTAAGCACGAAGTACCTATGTACTTATTACTTGAATAATAGGTACTTATTACTGTTACATAAATATAATATTACCATAGAGCAACACGGGCCACCGGCGAACCGGAGGGGAGTAGCCATAGCGTTCGTTACCGATACCAAACAATCTGTCATTTTTTGCGGGGGGAAACCTGCGCTATGTATGCGTACTCAAGTTCGCACACACGAGCAATCGTCTGTCACTACGAAACTCACACCGTAACAATTAAAAAATACACTAACAATTTCACACACACATTTAAACATTCCGTGTCATTACAGTATAATTAAATGGCGCAACTACACTGACAAGTCCTTTTAGCCGTAGTTGCAACAACTGTCGATACGCAGTATCGATAAATTCAAGAACTGGGTTTGGGAAATTAGGTTTATAAGTTCGAATTAATTTATTTATTTTAAAGATGGAGTTAATTTATTACGTACTACAATAATAAAAATGAACTTGTCGGGTAATGCGCACGTAGCAGGTCACGGAGAGTGGACCATGAGTTGGTACATAATAAAATCTTAGAAATAATTTGAAAAATACTTTGTTATTACAAAATATGTATATTCCATGTATCCCTTAACAGAGATGGAAACGATAACATACAACTTTGGGCCCCCAATGTAACAATATGAAATTGGTGTGAATTAATAGATTGAGACTTAACAGTCCTTCGTTGAAAATTCTATTAGTTTTGACAATCTGAGAGCCGAGTTATTAGAGTTTTAAGTAGTAAAAGCAGTGGCGGGACCACATTAAAAAGAAATATAATAATGCCATTAGTCATATATAACTTATACGATAACGTAATTACATAAGTTATATAAATATATATTATGTTAAAATCGGCAAGACGGGCTTTTGGGCTTGTATGGTAGTCCCGCCACTGAGTAAAAGTATGGTTATGTTACAATCAATAACTGACATATACAGGGTGTCCCAAGAAGTAGTGTCAAGCGGTAGTCCCGAGATAGAACACCCCTTGGAGCATCCGAAACACCCCCATGTATGTTCCACGATTTTTTATAGTTTTCGAGTTATGAATTTTTTACTAAAATTTTGAGAATTGTTGACCTAAATAACTTAAAAATTAATTTAAAAAAATGGATAAGACTTTTTCGAGATATTTTTTTTGCAACTCAATTTGCACGAATTGTACTTTTATAATTAAAACATTTGTCTTCGTAACTTTGATGGAAGTTAAAAAAATTATGGCACAAAGTGAAAAAATTACCGTCAGTGAATTATGTCTTAAAATTTTAACTTTAAATTTAAAATATTAATAGGTAGCTTCATGGCTCTTAAGTAAGTTTAAAAACTGCGCCGGACTCTCAGCTTTTATAATTATTAAAAAAAAAATGTACTTAAGGGGCTACTTTTGCTAAAATCAGACTTCAAAGACAGAAGGATGAAAAAAATCTTCAAATTAGCCATTTGGCATCGAAGTATTTTTTTGGCCTTTTATCATTCCTAAAGTTAATTAGATTGTTAACTAATTAAAGTTTACTGCGGGAACGCTAAATGTTAACATTAGGATGTCCTATTGTTATTTAAAAAAATGCAATGCCTACTTCCGTCCAGTCGTTTGCCTGCCTTTGCGCCTTACGATACGCTCGCTGTGTACGCTCCTCATTTGTAATCGCTTGACGAACTTAGCTTTCTTTACGGACTTTTGTTACGGAATTCGACGATTTTGGCTTTCTCAATGGACTTTTCGAGCTCATTAATTTAGTGAGCCATGCCTTTTACATCAAGAGATTATGCTCTCATGCATTACCATTACGGCTTTGCAAGAGGAAACGCTTCTGAAGCTGCCAGGTTGTACAGGGAGCAAGTTCAAAATAGAGGTGGACCACAGCCTGAAACTTGGCCTGATCATCGAATGATTTTAAGAGTCCATAACTCTTACATAGAAGGGCGTCTACCAGGCACAAGATCCGGACGTGCACGTGAATTCCAAGACCCCGATACCGTCGAATCAGTCCTCGAAGAAGTGGCGGCAGATCCATCAGTTAGTGTAAGAACCCTAGAACGTCGAATTGGAATCTCAAAGTCACAGGCACATCGAATACTGCAGCAAGAGGGTTTTCACCCATATCACATTCAAATACAAAGTCCGTAAAGAAAGCAAAGTTCGTCAAGCGATTACAAATGAGGAGCGTTCCTAGCGTTCCCGCAGTAAATTTTAGTTAGTTAACAATCTAATTAACTTTAGGAATGATAAAATGCCAAAAAAAAACTTCAATGCCACATGGCTAATTTGAAGATTTTTTTCATCCTTCTGTCTTTGAAGTCTGATTTTAGCAAAAGTAGCCCCTTAAGTACATTTTTTTTTTAATAATTATAAAAGCTGACAGTCCGGCGCAGTTTTTAAACTTACTTAAGAGCCATGAAACTACCTATTAATATTTTAAATTTAAAGTTAAAATTTTAAGACATAATTCACTGACGGTAATTTTTTCACTTTGTGCCATCATTTTTTTAACTTCCATCAAAGTTACGAAGACAAATGTTTTAATTATAAAAGTACAATTCGTGCAAATTGAGTTGCAAAAAAAATATCTCGAAAAAGTCTTATCAATTTTTTTAAATTAACTTTTAAGTTATTTAGGTCAACAATTCTCAAAATTTTAGTAAAAAATTCATAACTCGAAAACTATAAAAAATCGCGGAACATACATGGGGGTGTTTCGGATGCTCCAAGGGGTGTTCTATCTCGGGACTACCGCTTGACACTACTTCTTGGGACACCCTGTATATATCATAAATCTGTGATCAATGATATTTGTAGTTGTCAAATCGTAACAATTCCTAAATGACGACAATCGGGAAAGCACTCAGACTCAAAACGTAGAAAACACGAAACGAATTAGCACAGAGTAAACAACTGTCATGCGGCATGCCAACGACAGACTAAAATAAAATATCCATTTTAATCGATAATCATGTATATTCATTTTCTTTAATTAATAATTTATATTTTATTTAATAACATAACTGTAATTATATGCAATATATTGTATTTAAAGTGCATTTATTTACTTTTGAGTTAATTACCTTGACCAAATGTTTTTTTTGTAATTGTGTAATCGATTCAATTAATCGAGAATCTCAGGAAAATTATATTTCCCATATTTCTCCTCTCCCAGACTGAGAATTGAGCTAATTTTTTATATTATAAGATAAAAAAAATCTGACATTTTTTTTAGATCATATCGCAATCTCATCCCTCTTACTTCTCTCTATCACCTCCGACGCCGACGATCTCCAGATTTATACCCAATCGACTTTAGAGAACTTGGCTAATGCTGTGAACACGGTAAATTCTGACCTTTCTTTGATATCTAGTTGGAGCTCATCTCATGGTCTTGTTTTGAATCCAGCTAAAACACAGGTGATTATTATTGGAAGTCAGGCATTGGTCTCTAAAGTTGATTGGGCTAACCTACCATCCGTTACTGTCAATGGTGTTAGTATTCCATATAGCGACAAAGTGAAGAGTTTAGGCATTTATATTGATTCCACTCTATCATGGCATGCCCAGATTGGTGCAGTAAGTAAGAAACTTTTTGCTGCAGCTGGATCTTTACGACGCCTCTCTAACTTCCTTCCTATTCCTACTAAAATCTCTTTGTCTCATTCTCTTCTTCTTTCTCTTCTTGATTACGCAGATATTTGCTATCTCGATCTTACTGAAGATCAATTAAATCGTCTTGAACGCCTTCAAAACTTGTGTATCCGTTTTATATTTGGACTAAGGAAATATGATCACGTGTCGGAATATCGCTGTAGGTTACGCTGGCTTCCTATCCGATTTCGTAGAAAAACTCATATCCTTCGCCTTTTATATAATGTTCTATTTGACCCTAGATCACCTCAGTACTTAAAAAAAAGTTTTAATTTTTTGGGACAAACACGTACTGTTCGTGACACTACTACGTCATCGCTTCTAATGCCCGCCCACCTTACGAAGTATTATGGCCGTTCTTTTATAGTAGAGGCGATTAGATTGTGGAATGCGCTGCCCCTTCAAGTAAAATGTGCTCAAAATGTGACTTCTTTTGTCAAAATGGTCACCGATCACTTTCATACATTATTGAAAGAGTAAGTGCTATGTTATTGACACTGCTTTATCTTGTTTAGAATTTAAGTTTAATTGTTATTTTCTAAGATTCTATTCCTTCTAGTTTTCATAAGCTTTTATTTATTAAAATCTTTGTTTGTATTTTAAATTGTTATTCATGGATGATGTTTAGGTTTTAAGTCGAATTGTTATATTCTTCTTAGATTCTATTCTTTCTAGTTAATTAGCTGTTATTTTTGTTAGTTCTTGTTTGTATCTTTAATTATTCATGTACTAATATCCTTCAACTTTGGCGCCTACCCTTCTCCTTTTTAGTTTTATATAATTCTGAACCGGTGGCCTGGAAGAGATCGCTGAATTGTAGCGATAAGGCCACCTTTTGCTCTATTTATTCTGTTATGTAAGTCCTTATATATTTATAATGCAATAAAGTTGTTAAATAAATAAAATAAATAAACAACTTATTACATTTGGATCCACAATTTTCCATCTCTTTTAGATTTTTAGGAAATAAAAAAAAAACATTATCGTTGAAGTTTACACTAAGCGATTTTAATAAATGTCCTAACGCGCGTATTGTATTATATTTAAACAATGTATATTAAAATAAAGCTCACAATATAATATTTGAATCAGAAAATTTAATCTCAAAACTGTCTCTGTATAGAAGACTCATTTGCCATTTTTATCGATAACTTAAAACAATCCGACAACTACACTATCGCTCGGTGACAGCGACTTCTCGGAAATAAACTCGGATCAGTCGCTCGACAGATCCGCGTATTGTATGAGGGCGAGCGGCCTGTGTTGGTAAAAAAATCCGAAACAACACGAACGATAATATTGTAATTTTTTAAGTTTTAAAGAAGTAAATAGTAATAATATGATTAAAAAATACCTACATATGAAAGGTAACGCTATCTTTTTGTAAATTTGACGTGGCAGATATTTTTTGGCAACAAGAAACACAAACAATTCGGCATTTTTTTAGGACGTCGATTCAGTCGCGCATCTGGATTTAGTCTAGTGAAAAGTGCGGCTACAACTAGTTTTATTGTACGTATAGGACCATTTGGACTTGTACCATGACAGAGGGGAACGCCTGCGTATGGCTACTCCCCTCCGGTTCGCCGGTGGACCGTGTTGCTCTATGAATATTACAAATTAAAATTGAACTTTTGGAGAATAAAATCAGTATTCTATATAAGTAACTTAAAAAGTAGATTATAACCTAAATATGCACATCCAAACATACGCATGCACCGAAATATCGCGTATTGAATGCATGCATTCGTTTAGTTTTTATAAAACCTTTCATATACGTTAGTAACAGTAGTCTCGATATTACTCAATCCCTTCCCTAATAGATCGTAGTTTTTTATCTTCAAAGAACACAATAGACATTTTTGCGAACGAATTGCTACGAACAAAGGCTTTAGAAATGCATAATAATAGTGCAGTCGTGTTAATTAGAGCTGGCCTGTTATCTGCCTATTAAGCAAAAGTAGATAAAATTGCTTACTATAGCGGTTATATCAAGAACTAGCAAAACGCCCCGGCTTCGCATGGGTGCAATATAAATGTATTATACATAAAATATGCCTATTTTACTCGCTGATTATGTAGCTTTCTAAAGGTGAAATATTTTTTAAAATCGGTTCAGTAGATCCAGAGATTACCCCCTACAACCTCACAAACTTTACCTCTTTTTAATATGAGTATAGATAGATGAAGAATAAATATAAACAGAAGAACGTTCCAATTTATCGGCGATGTGAACAACGGCCTTATCTTCGGTGTTGCAGTCAGTCTGCAGGGAGCAGCCATCACAACGAGATCTTAAAACTATTATCTGTGACTAAGCTTCTTTTTTATTTCACATAAGTTAACATAACACTAACCTGTACCATTTTTTTTTATAAAATAGAGGGAAAACGGGTAGGGTGCTCACGTGATGGTAAGTGATCACCGCCCCCAATAGATAGCCGCAACAGCCGGCTTGCAGGTGCGATGCCGATCTTTTGAAGGTTCTCAAGTATCGGTTCGAAAAACCGTTTGGTTCCACAGTGGTGTAGTAAATAAGAAACAGTATGAAGTTTTTCACGTAAAAATTGTATGTGCGTAGCGCGTAACTCTAACGACATTAATTTGGAATAATATATCCTAGCTGAGAATCAAATCATTGGATTAACACGTTATCAAAACTAGTTTATGTCTGGATTAACAGAAAACTGTTAATAAGGTGAATCTTCTAACTCGCTCTTTTCGAGTTTCGGAGAGGTATGTTATCGTATCCATCAACAATGATAACTAGGCAATAGGCATTATTGCTGTCGTTAGTATGTATGAAATCAGACTAATAGTCACGAATCACGATCATCAAGGTAAAAAAAGGATAATAATTATTATAATACGTCACCGTCGTCTCTGTTGATGAAACTTGGTAGAAAGCTTGAATTAGGATTAAACTTTCTAAGAATATATATCCCAGGAAATATCACGATTACTCAAACCGAGCGAGGTCGCGGGTCATTTATAGTATAACACGTGACATATTAATGTATACTCCTTTTTGGGTTAATTACCGCTTCTGGCTATAAATACTGCCGACAGGTGTCTCGCACTATTAATTTCGATTTTTTTACAATATTCCCCACAACATACATATCAGACCAGACTATAAGTGAGTACAATTTTTACCTGAGAATTGGCTGTCGGCCCAAGCTAGTGGGTATGTATACTTTCACCGTACACATAGTACACGATTGTAGTCGTACATATATTTTCCATCAGAAAATAAGTAAGGGGGCCCTGGGATCTTGGACAAATTATGTACAGATATTATAAATCTGTTAATCATTCACATTTGGTATGTCAGTACTCCCTTTCAGCAGATTGATGAAAAGTGGTACTGACATGCCTTAAAAGTACTTTGAAAGCGATAAGGTAGGCATATCAGTATCTTGTCTTTGATGGGAATGTAATAAAGTTTCGGGAGCGCAGCGACGCTCGACTGAAAAAAGTCTTTAGTTCACTTCTTACTATTATCCCGTAGTCTTCTAATCATTAATAATAATAAAGCAATAATGGTTTGCAAGGTTTTTAGGATCTACTCTAAACATAGCATGGCGTTCATGTCATATATTCGGACAAAAAACGTCGATAAAAAAAAATATATTTTAAGGGTACAATGTAACTTGAAAATAAACCAGATTTAACAAATATAGGATTATATTCAGAGAAACGTTGAAAGTCCAACAGCAAACATTGGAATATTCTCCAAGTTTGCGTAAGCGGTGTACAGACGGCAGACGCCATCACAAATCGCTAAGACGTTATGTTCAAAAACCTGATACATTTCAATCCCATTTGCCGCATAAATTTAGGCAAATCTATATCTATGTATTTCTATCTTCAACACCTCAAACCTTGTTAATGTATTAGCGCAAAACATCACGCCACATATTAATCGTTTCTATAAATTAAATGAAAAGCCTAGTAAGGGTATAAATTAAAAAGGTCTCGAAATAACCAAATGTCTTACAACGTCTAAGGCATCATTACGAAAACTTATTGTAATTTTTCTTAATTTATTACATCATATATATATACATAATTTCGTCGTAACCATAAAAACATAACATTTTTCGGGTGAGTCGAATATAATATACATGTTGTCAGAATGTATCCGGCTTTAAGCCGAAATTAACTTAGCGGTGTTATTATCTAATTTGGGTGTAAATATTATAGAGCCTTCTCTGTAACATTTTAACCGCAACTAATTGATAATAATATTAGAGTTTATATTCACTGAATTGACATTGGCGTTTCACTAATTTTATTTTATTTAGTTTATTTCTAGGTAATATTTTTTTTATATTTACAGAGAAGGCTCGCTAATAATCGTTAACAAAAGGCATTCGACAAAATTTACATAATAATATAGGCACTGCTATTATAATATCGACATAATTTACACATGAAAGGGGCAATTCGACAATACAATACATTCAAATCGATCAAGTTCAAACATAATAATATCTTAAAGAAACTTTATTAGTTAAAACATATCATTTAGTGCAAAAATAATAATAATATTATTATTTACAATTGTATACCATCAGTCATGCAGAATGTCTTAAGACCAATATAAAGATAAGAAAACAAGGATACATTACTTATTAAAAGGAACCGAATTTTTTGATCGTCTCTTATACACATACAATTTGGGTTCCGATTTTAAATAGATAGGTAGAAATTGACATCTATAATGTTATAAAGATGAAAGATTTGTTTGTCACTTAACTCGACCGGCCATTCAGATCCGTCAGTAGGACGTATTAAAGAAAAAATCATTTAAAGAAACATTAAAAAAATGATTCAAATATACTTGAAAAATATTATTGTAATTGATGTTACTATGAGACTAATGGCCTTATTCATAAACGTATTATAAGCCTGATATAGTTAAAATATGTTTTGTCTCGCTCTATCGAATATTAAAAGAATACAAAACGAAAGAAACAAAACATATTTTAACTATATCAAGCTTATGAATAAGGCCGTATGTGTCTTATAATTAAGATTTCGATCAATTGTAGACAGATTTCCAAGTCTTTTACGACTTGAAAGTCCACTAAGTTCTCAACTTTAACAATAAACAATCTTTCCATAAAATACTTTACTATCTCTTTTCCCCATATCGATACCTGTTACCAAAGAACATAAATGTACATAGAAGAACAGGCCTTATAGGCTCGCTTGGCACGGTTTCTCTGGGGTAAGAGTTCTTAACCCAGCCTCCAGTCATAGCGCGCACTCTCTCGCACCCAGCAGCATTATTGCCGTTCGCTCGTAAGAGCAAGCGAGATAACGCGAGGGGAGGAGTCAGCGGACTGTTTAGATGTGTGTATCAAACCGATATATTTTCGTGCGCTCTACAGTTCAAAAATAGAACTACTTTTTCAGTTTTCAAGTTTATATGGGCCTGTTCTTCTATGTACATGTATTTTCTTTGCTGTTACATATCAATAAAATAAACACACTTCTAAATAAATCTGTATCGGAAATCTACTCCAAATGTATGACATTGCCGAATTGCCCAACAGTCAGACGCTTGCAGTATAAGCACAGCCGAGGCTCGAATCGACCGAGCCCATCAATAAAATGAAACAGCAATTTAGTTTATTATCTAAGTTTCAGAGGCCACGTTATGATATTACACTGGATACGCTAAGGCGAACGCTATGGCGGACTTACAACTTCGGTAAGGCTCGCGATCAAAGGAACAAAACTGTCTAATGTTCGTAAAAAAAGTCTACCAATAATTCCTGATTCTAATATTTTTAAATGAGCAATACCGGGACTGTACCGCCAATATTATTGCAGATCTTTATTTTATTTTAAACTCTTTTTTGCATAGAAAATGTGTACAAAAGGCGAACTTAATACCTAACCTGGTAAGTCCCAGCGTATTTAAATAATAAGGTGTTATATAAAACGAACAAATTACACAAACAATTAGGTTACCTTTAAAAGCTCTGATACTCGCTTTGCAGTCTCCATTGGAAGTACTTTTTAAAGTGTTTTAGATCCTTAGAACTACACCTGTTCAAAAACACACAGGACCTACGAGGCTAGGACAAATCAAAATATCTTGAAGCGAGTACATTTGTTTTTTTTTACTACAGACCAGAGAACCGAGGTGGGACACCTGATTGTAAGTACTCACTACCGCCCTTGGAAATCCGCGACTTAAATATCTCAGATGTGTTGTCGACTTATTAAATAATTTATAGGCTCATTTTTTTTTAACCAATGATATCGTAATCATTTAAATACACTGAAGGGAGCAATTCTTTGCATTCACATTAAGTAAGGAGGTAAGGATAATGCTCTAATACACAGTGGTATAGTCCCAAGTATTGAATAATTCCTTCACACATAGTTTTTGAGCCCCAAGTTTGAAACCCCATTTACTTGACAAAATTAGTGTTCCTTCAACCGCGACCATATTATAATCTAAACATTAGTGATATTGCTATTCTTTCACATTTATTTTTCAATAAAAACATTTGTTTAAAACATAAATATGTACGAAAAAACCGTCAAAATATTCGCTAGCAGTACTATTAAAGCGCCTTTAGGACTGGTTCTACAAACAGCTGAGATGAACTTGAATATTGGTGTTAGCGGTTACTAAGGCTAATTTTCCATATGTTAGTAGTCACATCAAAGTACACGATCACGTTTCAGTTTTTAATAAATAAAACGAAAATGAATAAATAAAACTGTATTCCCACTATGACAAAGATTAAAAAAGTAATACACGTTAACAGTTAATAGAAAAAAGGATATACACATACAACTGGCGATAGGACTTTTAGAATGTCTGAGAAAGGGTGCAAAATAAAACTATAATACTATAATCCAGTGAAGATGTATTATTGTCCCTCAACTTCAGAATGTAACTATATGGTATGCTTAAGATCAAATTGTATCAATAAAAAAATGGCTCCGTGTTTGAACGAAGCGGTCATCAGTATTTTACACCAAAAGTCGCGAAATGAAAGACAAATACATATCGCACCTTGAAAATCGAACCGTCACTAAACGAAAGCTGACGATTTACAACTATCAACGCCATCTTGTGGGACTATTGTTCGTCTTCAAAATGCGGACACAACTTCAAAAGGACAACTGCATGCCGCTAGATGGCGCAAGTGTCACTATGTTATTATTAGGAACTCTACGTTACGAGAACTTTAACCCACTAAATACCAATGTTCCCATTTGAAAGCAAATTTGAAAGCGAATTAGCAGTTCCATTTGGTTAAATATTTTGTGTTTCTTATTGTGTATATTCTATAAAAATGTCTAATAATATAGAAAAAAGATGGTACTTATTGGGTTAAACGGGATTTCCCAGAAAAAAACACATTTTTCGTTTAGTGTCAGTCTGGTTTTCGAGGTGCGATATTTTATAACGGGTCACACAGCTGTTGAAACGTGATAACGGTACATATATAGGACCATCCGTCCTCTAAACGGGATGCGAGTGCTCAGGGGGCCTAGCACGAACGACTTTCGACAAAGTATTCGAATCGTCAAACTGTCAGTTGTATGAAAGATCATTTGAAATTTCATAAAAATGACAGTTTGACGATACGAATACGCTTTCGATACTTGTTCGTGCTCACCCCTCAGTTGTATATCTTGATGGCCTTCTCGAGATAGTTGACGCGCGAACGTTTGGGCGTCTTGTTAATGTGCTCGAGGCCGAGCCAAGGCCGCCCCGTCGCGTCTGGAAGCGACAGGTCTTTATTACGTTTGAGTATAAGTTCCGGGTAGGGTTGGGCGGACTGTTAATAACTTAATAATAGGACCACGTTATTATCGCCAAGTTTTTCATTAGACCGCTTTGCAGTTTCAAATATTGTACAGTAAATATTTTTTCGATAGGAAATAATAACTTTTTTGAGACAATCGTATCTCATTATATTTTTCGTGCTAGAATCAATTGCCATTGAGATATGAGATGTCTTGAGTATTTTTACATTTAGAATAATATAATTTGACAGGCTCGCTGGTGAATTTGGTAGAATATTTTTATAATTTCTCTAAGCATGTCTTCCCTACGTCTGATCAATTCAAGCATTAAATGGGTGGAAGGAATATCGAAATTCCGTTCACAGTGACAGTTCAAAAACCGTGAACCGTGATGTTCTGTGGCTGAGTAAACCTCATGCTCGTCTGTCGATACAAAAAAAATAGTTTATCTAACTCGAAAAATCTTTAACACGAAATGTTAAGATTTGCTTATTTTCTTGAATACAAACTACTTTTGGTCCTTTGTGCCGGATAAAAAGCGAATATTATAAGAAATATTTGGAAAAAAATTATCATACATATTGATAACCAAATAATAATATTAAATAGTTTGAAATGTATATAAATACCTAAATATCAAGATACAAAGATACAAACTACAAAGAGTCAATAATAAAACTTGGCCCAAATAAAATAGTGGTCAATACAATGCAATGAGATAATACAAAAATACTCACTTGCATTACTACTTGGCCTGAAGTCAAAAATGTTCACTACTGCGCCTTCACTTATATAATTAGGTCTGCCATTCGTTACTACGGCGAAATTGAACTGAAACAAAATTAGTTTTAAATTAATACTAATTAAATAAACCTCCGATTTTAGAGGCTTCCAGCGAATTAAGTAGCGGACTCTGTGAATTGGAACATTTCATAACAAATTCGAAACTGGGTATCACAAGTAACTTTGATTTATTTGAATTTTGCCTAAATACAGGTTTACCTAGTTTAGGCACCTATTATTATTCAAGTTATATCTATCAGCAAATAATGGGTGTGTTTGGCAGACAGAAGCGCTAGGAAGCACTGTCAACTGCTAAATAGCTATTTTCCTATAGGACGCTAAAGCCGGGTTTCCACCGCGAAAGGGTAATGAGCGGGAAATGGTTAAGCGGGACGGACTCCTTTTAAATGAAATAGGTTTAGATTTCCACCAATAAAGAGCTTTGACTTTTGATTTCCACTGAACTCGCCTAGAACTGAGCGAGTTCATTTCAACGCTTTTTACTCGTTCAGTACGTTCCGCTCGACTATTTGTTGGTGGAAATACAAGTATGCAGTTCACATGTATTTCCCCATTATTTAGGCTGAGATTATTAATTTTTATAATACTTTAAATTAATTGCAAAAAACAACTTTTAAACTGATTTAAAAAAAAACATAATATACAACATGGCATATTGTGTCAGTACTATTAAAGTTAGCAAACGTGTTCGGCTTGTGTAGTTCTTCTTTGTGCCAAACACACGGATTGTAAGCATTTTATTTATTTTGTAACCTATTTTTATGTTTTTTTTTTAGATTACATGCAAGTCCTAGTTACCTTCTCCCACTCCTTGTCAGGTATGTCGAGTTTCTTCTGCATGCGGTCCTTGACGGCCTGGAACGGCTCGTGGTGCTTGACGCGCGTGTAGAACGGGATCCCAAACGTCGCGTACACCTGCTTGTAGAAATGCGCGCACGGCACTAGCATTTCATCCTCCTGAGAATTGCAATATCAGTTTCAGAAAGGGCAATAGAGTATACAGTTTGCGTGATTGTCGACATCGTATTGGGTATGGGAGAGACTCAACCATCCATAATTTCGGATATGTAAGCAACCAGCGTTATATAGCTAAATAGGATATTTTGACGGGCTATCGGAATATCGAAATTCCAAACGGATAACGAACCACCGTTCATAGATGGAAAAACCGTGAATGGATGGATTTCCGAATAAGGAAAACGTAGGTCGACAGCGCATCATTGACTGATGTCCTGTGGCTGAGGTATCACCTACCATCAAGTGAACCTCAGGCTCGTCTGTCGATAACACATTTTAAAGAAATACATTATAATATAGGCTACATCACAAGGAGACTCTCCGACGTGTGGGTCGGGGTTTAATAGATTTTTGGTGAGGTGGTAGACGGGACCTATGGTATAACAACTACCAAATATTAGGATCCACTGGGCACTCCTTAAAGGGATATTAAGGGCCAAAGTTGGAAAGCATCGTAATATAAGTAACGTGGCAATTAAATTAGTATAGACGGAGTCGGAGTATGTTATATTTTAAGGCAGCTATCTATTACTGACCAAAAATTAGTATAATTTAAATGAATATCTGAGTTCCTATCTTGCGATCATGCGTTACAATATACGTAAGTGGCGGGAGTCCTAACAAGTCAATTTCTATCGGTTGCGAAATTTCGAACTTTCGGAAGGCCCAAAATAAAGCGAAAGGTATACCTTCACTGGTTTTAGTTTATTAGTGGATTAGACATTCGGTTAAATATATAAAGTGAAACCGATAGGAATTGACTTGTTAGGACTCCTCGCCACTGACGTTATATTGTAACACATGATCGAAAAAAACAGACACATCACACATTAACAGTCTCAAAGACCATGTACCTGCAAGTCTAGCTCATCCCGTGGAATCTCCTCTATCCGGTAGAGTCTGGGCGGCGCGATAGTGACCTGGTCAAGGGTTAGTTCGGGATCCGGCCCCGGTAACAACTTGTGACATGAAACCTCCACGATCCGTAATCTGCAATGTTAAAAATGGTTTTCTACCGCGGCGCTGCTAATGAACGCACACTCTGACGCTGGAGTCATATCGCGCACTCTCTCGCACCCAGCCGCTTATAGAGCGTTATTGCCGTTCGCTCGTAAGAGCAAGCGAGACAACGCGAGGGGAGGAGTCAGCGGACTGCTTAGATGCGTGTATCACACCGAAACATTGCCGCGCGCTCTACAGTTCAAAAATAGAACTACTTTATCTGTGCCAAAAGTTTGTATGTACCTGTTCTTCTATGTACATCTATGTTCTTTGATAATACTAATATTACATCTAAATGTAGCAGTATAAAATGTTAATAAAATCAAATCTCACCTGCCAGAACCTTCTGGTGACATTTCTACAACTTTAGCTGCCTCTTCCAATATATCCGCGACTTTACCACCTTTATTTGGATATAAAATTAATTCTTTATCTTCTTTATAATTAGGACCAACCTATAAATATAAACATAAGATAACAAAATATATATACAGAAAAAAAACAACGGCATTATACATAGACGTATAAGCTTCATATAGTTAAAATATGTTTTGTTTCTTTCGTTCTGTAGTCTTTTTATATTCGATAGAGCGAGACAAAACATACTATAACAATATCAATCTTATACTACTTTTATGAATAAGACCGTAAGAATATACTCAATTTACCCAAAGACATTTGAACTGTTTCTTGTTGTCCAATTCGTTAACCTTAATAGATAAAATCTGATAGAACAATTTCTTAGGGCACTTCGGTTTGCAGTACACCAACAAATCTTTCAATATTCCATCGTACGAGTACCTGAGAGGAAGACCGGGCGTGTCCTTGTAACTGAAACAAAAACGATATAATGTTAATATATAGCCGGGCTATCTTAATATATAAAATTCTCGTATCACAGTTTTCGTTGCCATACTCCTCCGAAACGGCTCGACCGATTCTTACCAAATTTTATATACGTATTCAGTAGGTCTGAGAATCGGCTACTATCTATTTTTCATACCCCTAAGTGATAAGGGTTGTTCACCCTTAAAATTTTTTATTTTATTTTTGGACGATTTTTTTTGTTTTTATTTTTTTATAATGTGGCATTAAAAAATACATACAACCCCTGCTTTTTTTTGTCAAAAAATCTAGACCCGTGCGAAGCCGGGGCGGGTCGCTAGTATATGATATAATTCAAATAACCAAGGGTTCAAAATAACAAGAGTTTAAATACCCAAGAGGTAGGGAGGAAAAAAATAAAATAAACAAGAGTTGGGTTAAATTTCGTAATTCCAAACATTTGTACAATTACAAATGTTTATTTTGAAAAGAAGTTCGTAATTTTCTGTAAGGTGAGCGACTTTTCTATCACTGTCCAATGACTTTTTTTGATAGTAGTGAGAGATGAGAAGAAATTGTCACTCATGTTGGTGCATGAAAAACTGGTATTTTTCAAGAGACCGGGGAAATAATTAAATTATCAAAAGATTCAAATTAAAGTGTCGACTGTATGTGTATTTTTTATGTTAGACTAGCTGCTCGACCTAGCTTTGCACAGCTATACTAATGAAGAAAATGAGACCAAATCAAATTTTTGTCAAAAAAAAACAATGTCTGGATATTGATCCCTTATGACCTATAATCCGTCCAACCATTTATTTTCTTTTTGACAGTTCGAAAACTAAGCAATTAGTCTGGCCCTAGTGCGTTATCGATTCGATTTTGTATAACAATCGATTTTATTTATCAAGAAATTTTAATCGATTTAACAATGATATATATTCATGCTCAACATCTTGTATTATTTTAACATAATATACACATATACACAGGTTACAATATCTAATATTAAATAGTTAAAATTACAATTTTATATATTTAAATAAGTCATAAGACATAATCAGTGCAAAGTATTATGGTATGTATTTATAACTTGGCAACATTAATTTACTACACTATCAAAACCGTGATGTGAATAATATTTTAGGAAATTTAAAAGTCTTAGTTTGTATTTTCGATAGGACCATAATCGAACGATTTTACATTACTTGACTTATTCACATCCCTAAAATGACGTTGACGCTAATGTAATCTTGAACAGACGTCATGGTCAACAAAATGGATTGTTTTGTATGGAAAAATCTTCGCTTGACGCTGACACAAAGTTATATAATCGAATTTTGCGAGTTGTCAAAAAGAAAATAAATGGTTGGACGGAGTATAGCGGTATGTTAAACCTATTCCCATACCTACCACATATACTTAAAATCGGTCGAGCTTTTTCGGAGGATTCACAACCAGTTACCATCAGTCAATGATCGCTGTGTATGCGAAGTGAGCATTGTTGGGCATATTAGACAAAATGTAAAATATGCTTCGCGTGACTGAGAGAATCTGTTATTATTATTTACAGCGTAAAGTTGATCACAATCTAACTAACTTTTGACACTTGAAGAACTGAATTAAGTAAGGGTCAACGTTCAAACGTTGTCCGACCGCGCGCGCCATCTGGTCGTAGCGCATCTGCATCGATAGCTCCATAGTGAACCTGAGGGAAACAAAATTAAACTTATCACCATTACAATATAAAATACAACATTATTGATAAATTAAAATAAAGCAGTTGAATCGACAACTCTGTATATCTATACTTATATTATAAAGAGGTAAAGTTTGTGAGGTTGAAGGAGGGTAATCTCTGGTTCTACTTAACCAATTTTAGAAATTCTTTCACCAATAGAAAGCTACATTATCAGTACTGTAGGCTATTGTGTGTCTACATCTACATTGCATCCATGCGAAGCTGGGGTGTGTTGCTAGTTGAATATATTTTAATGCAGGTAAAGAGTTGCCGAATATCAAAAATTGAAAGGGGAAGAGTATAAACATGAAAATACATTTATAATATTTTTGTCTGTATGTATGCCTATTCGTTCACGCTAATCTCAAATACTACGTTTTGTTGCACGCTCTTCTGTTGCTAATTATTGTGTGTAAAAGATTAATTAATCCATTTTTTTACAATAAAAAAAAAAACAAACTAAATTGAAGCCTCATCATATAAATAATAAAAATTAATCTAATCTTGGCAAAATAAATAAGTAAAAACTAATTTATTTAACATACATCTTTCTATCTTATTTATTACCAACTTTTCAGATTACTAGCAACACTCACCCGGGATCGTTGGGCACCGTCTTATCAACGAACTGGACCTCCACCTTGAAGAAGATGTACTTGAAGTAGTCCTGGCAGGTGGGCAGCTCGAGCTCCTCGTGGCGGTTGTCGGCGCGCTCGAACACGATGATGTCACCGTCCATCAGCTCGTCCAATACCTGGCCGCGTGCACACGACTCAACCCGAGCGGGGACAGGCGCGTGCGCCGGGCCTCGCTCGCGTTACATACAATTACCCGCACTAATGCTGTGCGAGTCAACTAAGGCCCATTTACGTAATGTAATTTTCTTGCACATACAAGACCAATAATAATTTAAGCGCAATAATTGATATCCAAGAATAGGGAATATGCATGTATTTTTTTTATATTTTTTTTCGGTAGCTTACATCGTTATATAATAGAAAAAAAATTGATTTAAAGTATTTAAAAAAAGTTATTAATTGCCAACCGATACCGGCATTGTTAGTAGACTATGACATCCAGCAGAAACACCTAATAACTACGCACTCGACAGCAACAGCTGTTGGCATAGACATTTACGTCATATTCGCTCTGACCAGTCGTGTGGCTTTTCAAATATTTAAATTTCCCGAAGTTTATGTGCCCTTTTTAAAAATTAATAATATTGATGGAAGCGTAGCTGAAGTACTAAAGTTTATTTAAAATCATGTTTGACACATGCATATTCCCTATTGTAACCAACTGTTTACAATGGGATATTATGTGTTGTTTACCAAGTATTGAAACAATACGTGTATAACATATCAATAATGTTACGTGTTGTTTAGACCATGCAAGTCATTTATTCCTTTAATTTAATTGTATTAAACGGGCAAGAAACTTGAATCGTATAAATAGGCCTTAATGCTATGCGATTCTACTCTAATTCATTGTTTCTCGGGGGTTGCAATCAGTTAAAAAAAGAATTGCCTATGGCCTTGAAACTTATATTAAAAAATTATGTTAAATTAAAATATTAACATCTCTTTAGCTTTTTCGTGGGTCGCGACTTAAAAATGGCTGAGAAACAATACTCTAACTTATAGTATGATAAGAAAAAGCTTTCAACTAAACAATTATTTTACTCAACTAATGTACAATTAGCTATAACACAGATTTTTTCTAATAGTAATTATATATTTCAGCTTTTCAACTAATACATGATATGACAAGGAAAAACTAAAAAATAATACCTTTTCAAGGGGGTCGTTGTAGTTGTTGATCTTCTCCACAAAGTCAGGTTTAATCTCTTCATACAGAACTAGAGGCGTGTCCGGAGGGAACCCTGAAACAAATAAAAATACTAATTTTAATACAAAAAAATATATATTAATATTATCGGTATTCCAGTTACAAACTAACGTTTCTAAGAAACAATTAGGAACTAAATAAATTTAACGCATCTTAGGGTATCTTTTATAGTATACACAATACTGGAGTGTTATTGTACTGTGATGAAAAACCAGAATCACAACTATTTCTAGACAGTAACTTGATTGGTTTTATCAAACTCAAAATTTTTGTTTGTTCCTTGTCCCATAGGTCTCAAGTAACAGTGCTACTTCAAATGACCATTAAGTCAGAAATAGGTTCTTTGTTGAAAGGAGAATCACACATTTTGCTTAACCCTAATGGAATATATAAGCAGGAGGAAAATAAGTCGCTGATGACAAATTTGAGGACCAAATTTCAAAATGCAAAAATTCGCGAAACGGTGCAAATATGATAATAATGTATATTTTGGGTTTTTTTATTATAAAGCATAAATTACCTGCACGCTTATTGAGTATCGGTATGAGATCAGCCGGTTTACTCGCGATGGGCAAGTAGTGATGTCCGCAATAGTGTATGCGCTTCTGCTTGGGGTCGTAATACTTGAAGAACAACACTACATCGTTGTCCTTGTCGAAGGGCGGCAAAGTGGCGAAACCAGAGTCTGGAGGGAGCATCTCCAGGAAAATGTTCCACGGATTCATGTTCTCCGATACGTCTGCTACTGTTTTACTCTGTTCGTTGACCACGTCCAGGCATGTTGGTCTACAAGTCTGCAAAAGTAATTGTTTTTATATTTATTGTTACTAGCGATCCGCCCCGGCTTCGCACGGGTGCATTGTAGTATACAAAAAAAAATTAGGTCGAGTAGTTTTTGAGTTAAATCGTAACAAACAAACGAATCTTTCCTCTTTATAATATTCGTACAGATATAGACTTGTAAAAAGTTTTTATTTGTTATTTATGCTTTTTGTGTCCTAAGGTGAGACCAACTTGCATATCGATGATATAAATAGGGATGTTGACTATTTTTTGGAATTGCTTTTATTTTATAGATACATCCTTTATAAACACGAAAAAAAAAATCTTATCAAAAGTATTACATATTTTAATAAAAAATACGTAAATAAAAATACTTTTCAAAGATTCCCGCTAAAACGCTCAAAACGTCACGTGACGTCACAGACCGATAAACAATCTCGCTCGCGTTCGATCTTAACAAATCTTTTCACTTCTCACGAATAAATTCAATAAAAATTCGGTCTGTGACGTCACGTGACGTTTTGTGCGTTTTAGCGGGAATCTTTGAAAAGTATTTTTATTTACGTATTTTTTATTAAAATATGTAATATTTTTTGATAAAATTTTTTTTTCGTGTTTATAAAGGATGTATCTATAAAATAAAAGCAATTCCAAAAAATAGTCAACATCCCTATTATATAACGCTGGCCTAATTATCAAACTTCGTAACTCCAAAATTTCCGATTTTTGTTTTTTGATGCCATCTTGTGTAAAATAATTGTTTTTAGTTTTTTTGGTATTTACAAAAAATTAAACTACGATGTACACGGAATGTTTGACCTGTTTGTACCTGTTTTTTCCTCCTCCTGTAAAGTTTGACCAAATGGAGATACGAAGTTTGATAATTAAGCCGACGATATGTGATCATATTTAGTGTTACTGGTAGTCTAAAACCTCACCACATATCACCAGGCGAAAGAGTAAAAAAGTAATATTGTCTTTTATTAACGCGAGTATCACACGATTTATTATTTATATTGTTATATATAAATAATAAATCGCGTTTTAATCCGATATATAGTATTTTATTTAAATGGCTAAAAAAAATCACGTGACATATGAACGACCCTTAACTATAAAAAAATACCCTCATCAACTCACGTGGTTGGAGCGCGCGCTGAAGGGCCACGGACGGAGGTGTTTCTGTGGGTAGCGGAAGTTCTCGGCCAACATCTCCATTAGCTCGGCGACCGTCGCCTGCTTCCTCACGCGGAACACCCTGTAGTGCGCCCGCTCTGGGTCGTAGAGGTCGTTGCCCTGGTGCCCGTCGAACGCCTCCTCTAGTACGACGTTCACGTTCATGTAGAGGTGCGCCTCGTTGCGCTCCTTGCGACGGATCTGTGAAATACGTCAAACATTATATCCTACTAATATTATAAACTATGTATATATATATAACAGAAGTCATGCCAGAATTTTGGAATCAAAAAAAAAAAAAAAAACTAGATTTGAATATGCTATTTTTCCACTATTATGGCCTTATTCATAAACGTATTATAAGCCTGATATAGTCAAAATATGTTTTGTCTCGCTCTATCGAATATAAAAAGACTACAGAACAAAAGAAGCAAAACATATTTTAACTATATTCGTTTACGAAAAAGGCCTTTATTATGTATAGAATTGCAGTAGGTAGATATTAATTATTACAAATAAGCGTGCGTGACGTGGCCTGTCAATTGCGGAAGATGGTTGAGTTCCGAACCTAATTTATTAACAAATTATTTTTTTTCCTGAATGTTTACCATATTTTAATAGTCATTCTGTTATTTGGGCCATAGACGTATCCAACAAATAAGATATATCCAACAAATAGATACAAGTGTCAACTGAGCAACCAATCGCCGCTCGGAACGATGCTAGCTTCTTCCCTGCGTCCTGCTACATAACCAAAGAGACCTAAAAAATGAACTCTGCGCATCTAACGACCCTTGCCAAGTTACATCTCGGCAACTATACTTATACCGATATTGAGATAATTGGCCAAATTATGACGATGAGTGTCATGTAAGTCGGAAAAAATCCTGCTACATATTTGAGAAATATTTCGCCCAGCAAAATGGGCACAGATCAGCAAGTAATTTCATTATTCTAAATTGTAAAGAATTTAATTTATTATATTTTTAATGTATACACAAACACTTAAACTGTGCAAAGGATTGTAATTTAAGTCACTGAAAAATATAAAGCTAAGTTCAAATACCGTTTCAATCCTTTTCTCCTCAGCTAGTCTCTCGCTAAGTTCCGTGGGAATATCTGCTTGTGTTACTTCTTGGAGTACTGTCTTTAACTGTGAATCCCTATAAAAACACTCAAAATATTAGAATATATAAAGAGATTTAGTCATTTCATCACCACCAACCATCACATTTGGTATCAAATAAATGAGTATTACATGTATCTAAAAATTATAATATCATACATACTACCTACTATTTTTGTTTTCAATAGTTTGGTTTTATCAAGCGACCAATTTTGGTCAAGTTGCTCATTCCTATTAAAATCGTTGGATGTATATTTTGAGCAATTTTCAAATTTTTCTATTTTTTTTTTAAATGCAATATTTTTTTAAATACATATATCCGATATACATACATACATATAGTCGATAATCAATTTTAATCGATTTATTTTCACATCCAACAACATTAATAGGGACAGGCGAAGTGTCTGTAGTCACTTTCCTTGCCGAGAGCAGGCTTTATCGCTACACTTTAAAAAATCTCACCTAATATAAACCAGCATGTACGCATTAGTGCAATGTCTGACTGTAAGCGCCATGTCTTCATCGTGCCCGCCGTAGTTGTACTCGATGGCCTCCTGTTTCGTACATCTCGACACCACGTCATCGTCGAACTTACACCACTGGAGTAAAATACAGATAATGTATGGGTATAATGATTTTTTTATTACAAAAACCATAATGAATTGAATTTTTTTTTACATTAACACAATTAAAACTAATTTCATCAACAGATTAGCTTTACTGTTTTTTTTAATGTTAGATATTGAGAGACGAGCATGAGGTTCACTTGATGGTATCTGATACAGCAATCAATGATGCGTTGTCGACCTACTTTTTACTTCGAGCATTTGGAAATCCATAGACTGAAATCGAAACACGATATGCACTTCAGAATTTTTCCATCTATGAACGGTGGCTCCTGTCATATGATACTGGTCAGAAAGAAGTAATATTTCGCCTATAATGCTTAATTAAGTTACTATTTGTATAACTGTAATTTTGTTCATTTTGATTTCAGTATATGGATTTCCGAATGCGCGAAGTAAAATTAGGTCAACACCGCATCATTGACTCATGTTCTGTGACTAAGGTGGCTTCACGGTCGTCTGTCCATATCTAACATAATAAAATAAAAAATTAAACTACTATAATTACATGGCTACAATACCTTTCCATCTCCTTTAGGATTGATAAAAACAACATAATGCCCTCCATGATTGTCTCCAGAGTGCACAAGTACTGCATGAAGAGTGTAATCAGCTGGAGTTTCCGGCTTTTCTTGTAGGTATGCATCCAAGTTGATGTGCTCGTAGAATTCAAACCTGGAAAATAAAAATAATATAAATTTAATGATGAGTCAAGCAAATCGTTGATGGTGACAATGTTTGCCCATAACAGTAATTGAAAACGACAGAATAACTGATACTATGCATCACATTGCAAACCTACTACTATTTAAATAAATAAATATATGTTCAAAGGTGTCTTTCACATATGTTAACCCTTAAATTCATAATGTAGGATGCAGACTACATAATATTGATGACTGAAAGCCATGCGCCATTTTCTTAAAAAATATATTATGTTATCTGTCACCTACATTTTTTTTTATTAGTTAAAAAAATTTTTAGGTGACGTAAAGAAATAAGACATATTGTAAGACATTTGTTTGAACAGTTATGACCATTTATTTGTACAGAATTAAGACATGATTCTACGAAATTCTCAATAGATTCATATTGAAATGGCTTCTTAGTCATCAACGTAATAAGCTTGATATAGTTAAATATATTTTTTGTCTCGCTCTATCGAATATAAAAGGACTAAAGAACGAGAGAAACAAAACATATTTTAACTATATCAAGCTTATTATACGTTTATGAATAAGGCCGTTAGAATAGAGCATTTACTCATTTGTACCATTTGAGGAATACTTTGTAGCTTAATTTTGGTGAAATATATAAAGTCTAAGGGCCGATGCACACACGCTACTACACATTGGCGATTACATCACCTTGATCGCCACGCATAGAACTAAAAGCGTGCTGGTTAAACCGTTCGGACACAGCATCTAGCTTTCAAACAGTTACATCACAAACATAGATAAAAGTGTATAGAATCGTCTATAAAAGTAGCATGTCTGCCTTAGCCTTACTACTATAAAATACCACTCACCTGTCGTTAAACTTGACAGAACTATCAGTGATAGGGTCGTATTGGAACCGCATGAGGTGTAAATGCAGTACTGGCGGAAACGTAGCGAATATCACACCCTTCTCCGCCTCCTGGAGCCCGTGTTCGCCCGCGTCGTACTTGTTCTCGCCGTCCAGAGTTTCCGTGTTTATATAGTCTTTGAACGATTCGTCGACTGTAAATAAAGTAAAAAGTGAATTCCCGTGTCCCCTAGTGGGACATGGAGCAGACCCATTTCTGTGTGTTTCACTGATCATTATTCTTGTAGGCACGGAGGTGATCAGCCTTCTGGGCCCTGCCCGACGAAACATTTTTTTTAAATCCTGTATCCCGGGATTCGAACCTAGGACCTCCGGTGCTAAACGCATAGCGCATACCATTGAGCCACGGAGGCGGTTTATGTAAATAAAGTAAATACTTAGAAAAAATGTTATATAGGGATTGGTGATTATAGGCCATAAATATCAAAAATACATTCACAAAAAAAAGAAATCATTTGAATATGTTTAAAGACTAAGTAGTCAGAGACAGCAGACTATTTGCGAGTTGTGATAGTTAATTGTTACCTTCACAGTAATGTTCTTAGCATGAACAAGACAATTTAATATTTTCTTATCCTAATAATTGGATATATACTGAATAAATTAAAGAATTAACAGCATATGAAAAGATAAATTACTCTAAACAGTATATAAAATAGGCAATTGAGTAAGGCAGCCTCCATGGCTCAGTGGTAAGAGAGATGTATTAAGCACCAGAAATCCTGAGAGTGAAAGCAGAAAAAACAAATTTAAAAAAAAAATCGTTCAAGCAGGGCACATAATTTATCTGCTTGCTTGTAAAGAAATACAGTCAGTGAAACAGACTCAGAAATTGGTCTGCCCCATGCCCCACTAGGGAATTCACTTATATAAAATGGCTCATTATTATTGATAGTCAAAGTTAACAATAAAATAATGATATAATATATAGGAATGTTTATTGAGATTAAACACAGTATTCACTCAGCAGTCGTGCCTATCATTTCTCTCCCATGTTACCACCTTACACATTGTTGTTTAGTAAACCCTATTATTATGTATAGGAAAAGATACAATAATTTTAATCGTAATGATATTCTCCATCAAAAATTCACTTACTATTCTTCTTGCCCTTGATATTGAGCTGTATATCATAGAATGTCTCGACTCTCGTACTGGACACATTGACATTCTTGCATTTGATGTAGGACGTCATTTTCCCTTCAAACAGTCGTGGCACTGTGCCTTCTACGCATGTACCTTTCATCTTGCTTTCCAGTTTATCCAATAATACCTGGAATTATATAACTTATCTATTATACTTAATTTTCATTCCCCATGTTAGCATATTGGCCCATACTATGACAGAGAGATGGCAATTCCATTTAAGAGGTGAAATTATGATTTATTTTACTTAATCTTACATAGATAATATAAATAAAATACGATATTTCTTAATAATTATTATAATTAAATATTAAACATTATGTTGAGAAAAACAGATCACGATCCCACAATACATCACTATAATGATAAGTTTATACATAATATAATATATCGGCGAAATAAGAGAGTAAGCTCTAAAATGTATAATTATTGTTGTTTATTTATTTTAATAAATAAAATTATTGTATATATATAGATTGTTGTGATTCAAAGTTCAAAGTAAATAGTGATTTCATCTTTATGGCCCTTCATATTGTATTTTTTAAGATAATTATCAGAGACCCCTGCCGATTGTAGTAAACAAATCTTTGTTCTTAAAAGTCTTCAAATGATCATCTGAAATCATCTCAATAGCTTACCCTTAAGAATTCCTGTACATCATGCTGCATGAAAGAATCAAGTGTCTCCCAGCCAAAGCTTTTTGTCAACTTCTTAGTGCCAACTGGTTTATCGGAGAATTGTAGCTCATAGAACACTCGCTGAAGAGCCAGTGCCACAGACCTTCAAGTTAAATTTTAATAATTAATTTAATGTTATCACAAAGAACAATACTTTCCGGACGAAAATCGGTTATGAGTAATACATTTGTTCTTCCGCTTTCTTTTGTATTTTATCTAGTAAAATGAATCCGAAAACTTCCTCATATTGTTCTTATATTACATAAAGTTTTCTGAGGTAGTGTTAGTGTCAATAGTAGACAATGTAAGAAAAAGCATTGATAGTAGGTAGCCGCCGCCCCTGCAGCAGCCATAACGCTTCGTATCGGCATAATATTTAAGCGGAGTTAACATTACCAATGTTTGGGTATTTAAAAAAAACTGTGAGTTTAAAATGAAAATTCAGACGACAAAACCCCAGTAATTTGCTGGAAATAAAATAATTTCAAATCGGTCAATCGGCGGTTTCTGAAATCTGTTCACAAAACACAAATCTCCTCCTCCAATTATTTAGTTATACATAACTTATTTTTTAGTTTATGTATGAAAGTACATATTAACAATCACCTGGTGCTATCATCTGACTCCGTAGGCATTTTGTAAACAGCTTTTCTCAATTGATTAGTAAAGTATAATGTTTGTAATAGTGAATTCATATAGCAAGTTGCGCCTTGATTCTTTAAACCTGAAACAAAAGCGAGCTTCAAAAAAATATTTCACAAAATTATTAACCTAAAGCCAAACTTTTCCGTTTATAGTAATTCGAAGTTTTTCGTATTAGAGAAAACCCACTTAGGTCATTTGAAGTTGAAAATAAATGCATTTTATACAAAAAAGTTCTCAATTCAATTGTCAGTCAAGTTAAAAAAAATCTATTATTGTAAGCAAACTTATTGATTATGTCATATTGTTATAATGAAATAAACTTAACAAAAAAATGATGAACCTCATCTGTTTTGCACACCTAGCAGGAGCATCAAGAAATATCTCGAGACAAACTAAGATATAAGATATCTCAATATCGACAAATTTGATAGACAAGATAATTTATTTCAATCTACAAATATCTCTACTTTTTGTTGTTCATTATTTATTTTAATAAAGTCTAAAGATAAGTCCTTACCAACATAACCAGTGTGTTTCTTTGAGTCCCATGAAACCCCATGTGGAGCCTCAGCAGTAACGTGGACTTCCAAAACAATTGCATCATCTTTGATGTAGCCCTTTTCGGGATCTAACACGTCATTCCATGTCATGAAGTGAGAGAATCCCCAATCATTCTCTTTACTGTAATATTAAAACACCATTAATTATTTCATAAAAATAAAAAAATTATACTATACTAAAATTAAGGTAATTAACTGAACTGATTGAAATTCTCAATGCTTATCAGTGTAATTTTACAAATATACTACAGCTACTGAGTCTACAGAGGTTTTATATAATATATATTCCGGAAAGCTGTCTGTCTTTATCAAGATAATGCTACAACATATTGATGGAACAATCCTTAAACCCAATAAGTATGAAATTTTAAGTTTTCAAGTTTCAAAGTCATTCAATTTTAAAAGTTTAAGGACAAAAGTACCAAAGATAAACAAAGAATATATCACACCATAAATATTAGTTATGACGATATTCTTTCAGTCTATATATTTATAAAATGGTAAATAAAACAATCTATGTACTAACCTATAAAATAAATGCTGAATCTTTCTATGAAATGGTTCAGTTTCTGGTTTGTGAGAAATGAGCCTCAGCTCGGCCATAGCATAGCATGACCAACTGGACGACTCACTCTCACCATTACACTGCAAGAAGAATCCTAGGGACTTCTGTTGTTGTCGGTCAGGGGATGGAGCCTGTCTAGGCATTACCATGATCTTCCATGGTAAATTACGGACATAGCAGGGTGGCGAGAGTACAGAATCCTTGAGACCTTTGAAGTTATGTACTGTGAAGCGGAAAGTCGCCTCTGATCTCGCTTCGTCGTCTTCCATCTCGGCATCAAGGCATGCAAGTTGCTAATAAACAAATAATAAAATTAATACTAATGAATTACATTGATATACAAAAACTAATTTAAATTGAGAATAAACATATTTTACCTTAGTGCAAATAGAATAAACCAAGAACTAGCTTAAGCTAATAAGCTAAGCCATAATAATTTAATAAATAAACCTTTACTTGCATGTTACATTTAAAACAAAATTATAATAAAAAAAATGTATTTACAGGCATTTCAGAAGGCTCCTGGTTCTTTATAACATCAGCCATCACAACACCTCCATTAGGAGTAATACGTCCTCTCATAAGGTCCTCATCCCAAGTCTTCTCAGTAGCAGTTTCTACAGTTTCCACTGCAATATTAAACAACAATTAGTTATTGTTTAATTATTGAAGGATTAATTAATAGTATTAAAACATTTACTTATTCACTAAATTACAATATAAGTGACAATTATATATTTTCTTTTGACATATGTCAGTTTTATTAAGATAATAACTGGCCATTTATCATAAAATATTGAATGATTGTGAATCTGTATAGAAATATTATTTATTATTATTAGAATTAATTTTAGGTGGAATAAGTCACCACTACAGACTCACTAATGAAAAACCCAAATTTCATTTCAATAGGCCACCAATCCATCTGAGTTTTACTTTGCAGAACTACTTAAATCAACATTGAAAAGAGGACACTGATTTGGTGCTTTTAAAACTAATTCTGTATATAAATCAAACTAAATCAAATTGATGGTCCTCTCACCCCTACCAATGAGGATATATTAAAAATATATAATCTATTCTCCACTGAAAGAGAATATATGTATAATTGATTTCCACCAATCCTAAACAAGAAGAGTTTAACAAACATTTTAAACAATTTAATTTTGAATCAGAACCACATCAGCTTCGTTCTTAGCTATCATTTTGTTTTTCTTTTTTTACACCAAATCAAAGACCTTATATTATGATATGTAATTGTTAATTTCACCATTTTCTGCACAGGTTTTTAACTTGTACAATAAATATTTGTCATAAGTTGTTTACAATAATTTTGTTTGTATTTTATTTCTAGAGATGTTGTCTTTAAATAAAAGTATAAAAAACTATTCTACAAATGTCTGTCTGGGTAAGCACAAGAGTATGCTAAACCAACTTAGTTTTCATATAACATGTGATTTTTTATCAGTTGCTGATAACACTGTCATAATACTATCTATGATGTTTTTAGAGTACAACAATCAGTGTATTAAAACCTTCCTGAAAAAATTTGTACCCTTTGCATATAAAACCTAATTTTAGTAGACAAAGTTCTCTAAGACTTCTCTATATTGAAATTAGAATTCAATCCTGTGGTCACACAAACTTCAGCATAATCATAAACTGTATAAGTGAAGGTGATGTGATAAGAAAATAAACACCAAACAAAGCATTCTAATTTTAGACTTATGACAACTCACATTTTAAAGTATATTTTTGTTGTGGTCTTAAAATATAGTATTTATGTAGTTTAAAACAATTCATTAATTTAATTATTAAACTGTTAACATGTTAATGATTACTAGATATTATGAGTGTAACCAAATCATTATGATGACATCTATACTTTAATTATTGAGGTTATGTAAAGGTTTGAAGAATTAATCAATAGTGCAAAAATGATTGTCAATAGATATTCTAGATCAAATTGTTATTTGTAATGAGTCAATTAAAACTGTGTATGATTTAGTATTATATCACTTGACATTTGTTTCATTTCTGATCAAAGGTAATCTACCTGATTTTCATAGTGTCAAGTGTTAAATTCTTTGTGGATAAGTATAGGTGACTGACCTTCTTGTGTTTCCATCTCTTCAACCTGGTTCACATTAGGATCGTGCTGCTGCCTGTCAGGTGCAGGCGTATGATTCATGTTAGCCGGGCGCGCCACCGGGGACTGTCGCCCACAACTCTTCGATATTTCCTAAATTAAAGACTCACTCAGTAAACTAACCAATTAAGTTTTTCCACACGTAAATTGCCACTTTACCTACCTTCGACGCAAGGGGATTGCTCCCTTTCTGCTTATTAAAAATGCGCTGAACGAACTTCAATGGACCTTTCTCATCTACACGAGCACTTTGCGCATCGGGAATTTTATTTTTCTTTGAAGTCAAGATGTTAATTTTCAAAGAGTGTTTACTAGCGGCGCGGCCGATGTCTGCAATTTTCAACACAAGGGCTCGATGGCAGTACGCTAATAGCACATTCCTAATTTAATAAGCATTGCCAGATTGACTTGTTCACGTATGCACAAGGCGAAGAAAGATATTACACAGTCGTAGAATATACACATGAAGTGATTTCGTAAAAATAAACAAAATGGTGGATGTCTAATTTAATTTCTATCTTCAAATGTGTGGCCCGGTTTGATGGACGAATGCACCATTTTATCATTCTCTCACATTCACTGTAGTGCTGCGCTCACAGAATACTAACGGTTTTTATTATCGATTAACAGGTTAATAATAAAAGCAAACAATCCTTTAAAATCTAATAATATTAAAATATTAGACATTTAGTGCAACAATGAGTTATTATTTCTTTAAAATAAAATATTTCAGCTTTGTGGCTTAACAATTTGAAGTATTTACTAATACACAATTTCAAAAATTGAGTTACACACTCTCTGACGCTGGTGTAATAGCGCGCACTCTCTTGCACCCAGACATTTTCCGTGCTTGGGATAATTGTGCATTCTCGCTCGCTCTCACATGTTTGGTAATGTTCGGGGTGCTTCGGGACCGATGCCTAAGATTGCGAGAGCGTTATTGCCATCCGCTCGTAAGAGCAAGCGAGACGCGAGCGCGAGGGGAGGGGTCAGCTGATTGCTCAGATGTGTGTCACAGTCCAAAAGCAGAACTATGTAGGTACTTTTGCCGTGCCAAAAGTTAACATTTAGGTTAATCTGAGATTTAGGTAGGGTAAGTTCACATCTATGCTTCCAAATCTATATTCTTTGGTATAGTGCTTATTAGTCTGTCGTTACATATAAAATCTTCACAAAAAAGATATTTGTCTGTGGTATAGTGACGTATGTCAAAATTTCAAATGACAAATGTCAAAATAGGAATCCATTTAAAGAAAACAAATATTTTGTAAACTTTACAGTTAACGTATCTAATAAGTTAAAAATCCACTTTTGTATAGAATAATAACAAGCCAAATAATCATATATTGTATTATAGAAACTTAATATGTTTCCAACCAATCATAAAACAATATTTGTGTTGGATCATACTCCGTATTTTGGTATTTCTTCAGATAATCCTATAGACTTTGATTCGTCGAAAAGCCGGGGTCCAGGATATGTGCCTTTACCTCCAATTTGTAAATCACTGTGGACTTGTAGTGTGGAAGCGTCAGTGGAATATTGTCGTATTGTATGGGACTTATTCCCTGAAGGAAAATTGGTTTGTAAATATTTAGGTTATGTTTATTCTGTCATTACGTTTTAGTTAACTGCAAATTACTGTATTTCTTCAAATTGATGTTTTCAGGTCAGATTTGTTGTGAGTGATGCGGCTGCACATATTCTAAATACATGGGCAGTAGCTCAACAAAATTTAACGCATGTAAGTATATTTTTATCATATCAACACTGTTGTTTTTAATATAAATAATCTTTATTCCTATTTTTTTATAGATTTTAAATGGCTTGTGTTTAGTGGGTCCAGTAAGGAGAGGAGCGGGAGGAGATGTAGTGGGATTATGTGCTGCTATTGAATCTCTTGCTGAACCCTCTCCGATACAAGCTTCCAGGCCTCCTACAGAGAGACACTTTCAAAATCGGTAGGAAAATCCTAAATATTCTCTTAGAATTAAAAAGACTCCTTGAATATAACTTTATTTTAAATATCATCTATTAACATTACATTTAGTTATCTTGAAAATTTAATTATAATATGTTAATGCAATGCAAATTTTATAAAAGAAATTTTAAAAGTTAGGTAAAGGATATTTTAGTCCCAGAATAATTAATAGTAGGTATTGTTATGTTAAAAAAATATACAGATAATGATAGTGTTGTATAATTATTTTTTTTATTTTCATCCAAAAAAAGGACCTTGAATAATGAACTATGATTTATATTGTTTTCAGTGGTCGAATAATATGTATAACAAGTGCAAGAGACGATGACTCAATAAGAAGCCTAGCTGAGATTGCTCTTAATACTCTAGTACAACAGAATAAGAAGGCATCTACTATCCAAACTGCAAGCACAACAGAGGCATCTACTACTCCACAGTAATGAAAAATTGATCTGTTTTTTTATATATGAGTTTGAAATTCATACATTTACAGCCCATATTGATAAAATTGTTGTCTGGCTGGAGTTTCACCTAACATTAAGGAAGCCTCATTGCCATCTGAGATCTACAAAGCTGAAATTAGCCAATATGCATTATTTACTACCAGTTATTGTTAACTTGCAATCATTGTCTACTTATATATAAAAAATATCACTTTAATTAACATACATACACAATAAAAATATAGGAACATTGCAAGTTACTTTCAACTGAGTTTTGGTATTCAGCTATATTAAGTTTTATACTGAGACTTCTTTATGTTGAAAATATAAACCTTGAAGTAGGTATCATAGAGGCATACAATACGACTAAAATATACTAAACACTAATGATCCACCCAGCTTTGCATAGGGGTGTAATATACATATAAAACTTCTAAAATTTATTATTTGAAAACTATATCAAAATACATTCATCTGTTTAACATATCTATGTGTTCAAACATACAGATTGATATAGATTTTTAATATGCAATCTAATGTATGTAATAATTATGCTTAGGTAATGAAACTAGCTAATTTATCATTACAGGTCTCTGGTTGTGCACTACTGTCACTTAGTAATAATTAATGTAACACCAGAAAAAGCTGAAACTAGAGTTAATAACCAACCACTAACTGAGGTAATTGTTATGTTTTGTACAATACTTGAAATACTAACTTAGCTATTTTATATTGATAGTTTCTGTATCAAAACAAATTAACATCTATATATTATAACTAACAGATATACATATACTAGACAGGAAACTTGAATCTAGGGTAAGTAAGCCACATTTTAAAAGCAAAATTTTCAATCCATTCAAAAAGGTTATTGTCTTATTTTTTAGATGGGTGGAGGACTGATGGGTGTTGAAGTTATAGTGTGTCGAGCGAGTACTTTGGCTAATTTACTTGGAAAGCTGGTTCTACCACACTATAGGCTCGCTACAACAACGGTCACCGGCATTCCTATGAAGGTATTTGTTTCTCTCACCTGAACCCTCTTGGCTTGCATAAGTAGAATTAACACTATGCTAACATGAAAAGTATATTTTGGAGTTTAAAGAAAAATTGTGATTACTTTTTAATTACCCTAACTATTTATCCTCCTATCTCCGTGGCTCAGTGGTAAGCGCGATGCGTTTAACACCGGAGGTCCTAGGTTCGAAGCCCGGGGAAACAAGACTAAAAAATTGTTTCGGTCTGGCAGGGCACAGAAATGAGTCTGCTCCATGCCCCATTAGGGGACTCGGAAATTCACCTTTAACTAATTCAAAAGTTATCACAATGCTTAACTTATAATTTATGTACTTAATATTGTCTTTTATTAACGCGAGTATCACACATTTAAATAAAATACTGTATACCGGATTAAAACGACAGGGGTGTCTCCCCGCGACCACGGTTGCTGAAAAGTATCTGAAACGTCGGGATAAATAATTTAAACAATATAAAAAATAAATCGCGTTTTAATCCGGTATACAGTATTTTTTTTAAATTAATGTACTTATAAATTATAATTTAAAAGTTAACACAATTTTTCTTTGTAATCCTCTGGCGTAAAATATACTTTTTTGGCTGTTTATAATTTCCCATTAATAAATAATACCATATATTATAGGAGGAACAAAATGCAAGTTCGAGTGCAAACTATGATGTAGAGATAATACATTCGGCGGAGGCACACGCGGGCTTGAGAGCCTCACAGACTGCCGCGGAAGCCACCGAATCAGTAAGTAGGTTTTAATATTTAAATGAATAAATACAGTAATGTTTAGAAATTTATTACATCTTTTTATTTCAATTATATAGGCATTTAAGTCATATAACTCTGACCAATGGCGGGGCTTTTCAAATATTTGAATTTCCCACAGTTTATTTGCACTTTTTAAAAATTCATTCCTTGCTGAAAACTGTAATTGTAATAAAAAAATATTAATGGAAGCGTAATAATTTCTGAAGCAATGAAATTTATTTAAAAAATGTTTGACCCTAGTTTTATTGGGAGCGATGCTAGAAGAGTTTTCAAAATGAAACTTCGTAGCTACTGTTCCATCCAAGTGTTAATACATGACAGATTTAATTCAAGTTAAATATACAGAGCGAAGAGTCTTATAACTATTGTTACAGTGGTGTGCTTATCTCTAGATGTAATACGTAACTATGGAATTTTAATGTGTCCAGGTTAGCTGGGTTTAACAGCTATGTAACTCCCTCATTGGTATCACATGCATATTCCCTATTGACCCATAGACGGCTAGTGTACCAGCAGTGTTTTATCAAAAGTTACCTAAAGGCTAAACTGTTTAAAAAAGTAACTTTCTAGTATGAAAAGTAAACTTTTTTGTTGTTGATTTTATTTACAGAAATAAGGATAATTTAGTAATGTTTTAAAAATGTTTCCAAAATAAACAAAAGTGTGAGTGCGTCCCTGACCGAATGATTTATGATTCGGCGACAAGCACGAACGAACTCTAACAAGAACAAATCTATATATGATTATATGATTCTATATATGATTGAATAGGCGAGTAAACGAGAGTTTGGTCGTTTTTGTTATGGATACAATATCAGTGCGAGAGAAAAATACTTGTTTTTAGAAGTTGATCCTAAGAGGATTATTCGTCTGAGAGTTGCACTCAATTCCGCAAAATCACCTAAAAGTAACCTTTCGAGTCATAAGCTAAAAATAACCTGAAGGAGATGAAAATCACCTACAAAAGTAACCTGGCAACGCTGAGTGTAGAAGTTTTGACAATTAATGTAATTCTCCATTGGCAGGTTGTGTTACGTTGGTGGACGCCGCGGGGGGCGGAGGGCGGGGCGGGCGGCTGCAACGGGCCGCTGTGGCGCGTGACGCCAGCCGATGTGGCCTCGCGTCCCTCCGCGTGTCTCGTCAATTTCTTACTAAACGGACGATCCGTCACGCTCGAGGTGCCGATGTAAGTGACTTTGCTTAATTTGTGTTATCTTTTTGTGTATTATTTTTAAAAACCTTACGTGAGCTGATCAAAGCTACGAAAAACCTTAATAGGCAGGGTCTTTGATAATGATGAAATCTTTCGGATAAAAATATATCAATACTATGAAATCCAACTGTTCATTGATATCGAACCAGCATGAGGGACTTGTGTGCTTAAGTGGATATTACCAAAGAACATAGATTCACATAGAAGCACAGGTCTTATAGGCACGCTTGGCACGGTTTCTCTAGGGTAAGAGTAGTTCTTACCCCAGCCACCGCGGCGCTTCTAGTAGCGCGCACTCTCTCGCACCCAGCTGCTTTTCCGTGCTTCTTTCTGGTAATGGTGCGTTCTTGCTCACTCTTACGCGTTGGACAATGCTCAGAGTGCTTCGGGTCTGATGCCTATGACCACGAGAGAGCGTTATTGCCATTCGCCATAAGAGCAAGGGAGACGCGAGCGCGAGGGGAGGAGTCAGTGGACTGTTTAGATGTGTGTGTCACACCGATACATTGCCGCGCGCTCTACAGGTCAAAAGCATAACTACTTTTTCTATCTATCCATCTATCTAAATTGATTAATTGATGGGGCTTTCAAAATAACTGGAATGTGAAAGATACTATACGAGACTATAATTTTGCATAGAATTTGTTGATTGATTGTGAATAGAAATGCTAAGACTAAATTTATTATTGCTTCTTTATTTTTTTAGTAGGAAGGCTGGATGCAGATCTGCCTCCCACGTGCTGGCGGCGCAAGGGGGGGAGTTGTGGATTGGTGCTTTGGGAGGGCGAACTCCTTATGACGACCCTCCTGCGTTGTCTGAGGGAGCTGGTGGGAGGGTTACTGATTATAGGTAAAGAGGCAGAATATAATATCTATTCGGAGCACAGAAGACTCATTAATCCGAAACTATTAAAAACCAGAAGGTGCCGGATTATTGGAATGTTCAGATTACTGAATCTATCAGTCCCCATCCCTCTGGTGTGTATAAGCCTTAAGCTAGAGTTGGTAATATTTTTAAGATTTTCATTATACAGTTAAAAGTTTCACGATTCAATACCTACTTTAAATGTTGTCATGTGACGTCACGAAGCTTAGGACTTGTTGACACAAAGTCAAGCGTAAGTGCGTGCTCCTACTGCTGTAGAGGACAAACCTTCGTTTTTTAATCATTTTTTATTATTATAATTATTAATTACAATATGTCATGTGGAGCATGGTGGTTGCAGCGCCTTACAAACATTTTGTAAAACAAAAACTTGGCCATTAAAAAGAGTGGCGGAGAGTTTATAGCCAGTTCTCGTCCGTTCTACTCACAGAACAGAAGAAGTAAGTAGAAGTGCGATGTGTCATAATTTGTACCGGATCGAGTGTCGCCAAATTCACACAAATGAATGGAGTATTTAATACTGCACACAGTTGAAATTTTTCTTCGATTGGTTGTTTTTATTTAACTCAAAACTACATAAATCACACTGGTCCTACAATTGATAATATATCTTAGTACTTCGCGATAACGGTTACTTTGTAATATTGAAACAAACGTATAAATAATTCCTCTACTCGATAATAGATGTCGTTATTCTTCTTGCACGCAATAATGATTTTAATCATAACTTCAAAAAGTCGAAAACTGTGTCATAATTTGTCATAAATTTAATAATTTCGTCATTTCCGGCTAGTGTCGGACACGTTTAAAAACATTATCGATGTTTGATACATTATTTTTATTTACGATTTAAGTGCTATGTTGTATGATTATCAAATTATACCGCAATATAGCGCCGTTTTAAACTGGTGTTATTTTATTTTTGATACAATTTTTATTTATTTTTTCAAATCAAATTGTAGATCCGCCTTTGCGAGAAGGTATAATAATAATAATAATAATAATAATAATAATAAATGTTTATTTCAGGCAATGCCCATAGAAATTTAAATTTTACAATACACAGAAATTTTCTACACAATCTACTAAGACAGTCAAAAACACGGCTATGAATTGAAATTTAAAAGGAATACAGAGGTTAAAATTAAAAATCTGACAAAATTAAGTAAAATAAAAATAAAAATGAAACTAATAAAACAAATAAATATTATTGATATAGTCTAAAAATGTTAAAAAATATTACAATATAAATTTTTATTTAACATTCCGAGTCTGATGAATTTGCAGCCAGTGTTTGTAAAATATGTTATCTGGAGATGCTTGAGCCACGACACGGACAAGTTCGTTTGTAGAATCGCGCATTTTCTGCCAAAAAGTGGCGATCCTACCACGCAGCACAGCAAAAAAATCTGGGACATGTGCCTCAGCGAACATGCTTGAGGCACTGCAGTACCTTGGTAACTTAAGAATAATGCGAAGAGCATTATTGTACTGGACTCTGAGGATACTATAGGATTTTCTAGTATATTTAATCCATAACTGACACGTATAGAAGCTTAGACAATAAGCTCTAAACAGTGTCAGCTTTACATCCTCAGAGCACTTGGCAAATCTTCTCGCCAGCATGTTCGCCCTCACTGCAAGAGCCCTACGCTCGCGCTCTATGTCCCCATCGTCACTCAAGCCTCCTGTCAGTATATGTCCAAGGTACCTGAATCGCTCGACAACCCGAATCTTCGAACCATTCAGAAAGACTGGCGGTATTATCTCCGGACCTTTACCTGATCGAAACACCAACATTTCAGTTTTAGTTTCATTATATTTTAACTCGTATTGGTGAGCATACGTTTCACATACAGATAAAAGTCTCCTAAGTCCTTTGATTGAGGGACTCAGAATCACCATATCATCGGCAAAACTTAGGTTGTTAAAAGCTATTCTATTGATGTGACAACCAATTTTGGTTTTTCTCAGTTCCTCAATCAAGCCATTTACATAAATGTTAAAAAGATCCGGAGAAGTCAGTCCTCCCTGGCGAACCCCACATTCTAGCATGTAACCGCTAGAGGTTGTGTCACCCCATCTTACATGATTGGTTTGACCTTCGTACCAATGCCGCAACAGTTCCACTACATCGCCATGGACTTTAGATTCGTACAATTTTCCCCACAATTTATCATAATTGACAAGGTCAAATGCACGACTCAGGTCCAGGAAACATGCATATACCGTAGTGTCTCTGCTTTTGTAGTAGTTTACTACATGTTTAAGACACATTATCGCAGAGTCCGTTGAGACACCTGCACGAAAGCCAAACTGCGCATCACTGATCTTAACATTCCGCATCAACTCAGGCTGCAATAACTTTTCAAGCACCTTGCCGACCACAGTACCAATTGAAATTGGTCGATAGTTAGAAATATTCGACAAATAACCGGTTTTATTTTTTGGAACAGGTGTGACTAAGGTTTTAAGCATTTGTTTCGGGAGATAAGTGTGTTTAATACAAAGATTAAACAAACGTGCAAGTGCATTTAACATCTTATCACCGGCATAAAGAATATGTTCAATAATCAGACCGTCATGTCCGGGAGCCTTTCCACGTTTCATGGATCGAACTGTCGCTGCAATGTCACTGTGTGTAAATACAATTGCTTGTTCACATGTACTCGTAATGGAGGTCTTAGAAAAGCTTTCAGATGAAACAGGCTTTACGGTGAATTGTTTAGCGAACATATCAGCTATTTCTTTTTTATCGGACACGCCGTTAATACTTGTAGGAAGGTTGTTTTGATAATCAAGAGCTTTTGTCGCCTTCCAAAACTTGGCAAAATCTTTTTTAGATTTGTGAGTTGCTAGTATGTCCATTTTTATAGATTCCTCATTATCCTGACACCATTTTATTTTATTTTTAAATAATTTACGAGTTGAAACCATACTCTCATATGTTTCACCTTGCCTAGGCTTACCGCATTCAATCCAATATTTAAAACATATTCTTGCCTTTTTATGTAAGTCTTTGACATGCATATTCCATCCTACAATACGTTTTTTCTTATAACTACTTTTACGCTTCCCATCAGACTCGGACTTACTCCTTATAGATGCTTGTTGTAACAAACTTATAATACTATTGTATAAAACCTCAATATAATTAAACATACATTTACTATCACAGTTTACGTTATTTCTATCACAGTTAGAACAATTATTAGGTACTGGTAAAGTTTCTAAATATCTATTACATAATACACCATAAGATTTAATTTCATCATCATTTCTCTGACCCCATAAAATATTTTTATTAATAGCACTATAATTAATTGTATTTGATACCTTAGTGCACATCAACCCTATATCACATTCTATATGTAACGGGAAATGATCTGACCAGTTTACATTGTTATCAACAGAAACGCTCAATATGATTTTACTAGCAGCTGCGGTAGCCAGGCAGTGGTCAAGCCATTTTGTTGTCCCATGAGCTTCACTTAAATACGTAAATGTGTTAGAATCGATACCAAAATGATCAATGTCTACACAGTTCCAGATCTGCTCTTCACGAATTGAAAAAGTACTTGTAGGTATAATATTTCTTTTTTAATTTTCAGTTCTGTATTACTAATAGTCTGAATCATAAATCACATTTGTATAAATCACTTAATGAAAACACGATTGCTAGTTAAGAAGCTATATTAATATTCTATTTTATTAACGCGAGTATCACACATTTAAAAAAAAACTTTATAAGGGTTAAAATGCGATTCATTATTTATAAATATTATTTATCCCGACGTTTTTTCAGCAAATGTGGTCACGGGCAGACTGAAACCTATGACAGTTGTCTGATGAAATATCACAAAGTTGCCATATTAACGCTATCTATTCCAACGGAGTTACTGGTATTTACTGTAATTCTCTATATCGTGGCAATATTGACATGCCATGTTACCTTGTTTTTAAGTATGTTTGACTCTGTTGAAGAAGAAGTATGATCTTCTCTGTTGAAGTTAAGGTGTTTTTTAATTTTAATCGCCTCGTGTACTAGTCTGGGAAAGGGTCTACTTTCTCTTGCAAGGAAGAGAAGTAGTTTTTCTTCAAAAATTTCGGTCATTCCGTTGGTTAATTTCAACTCGAAGAACGGGCAAACAAGAAATAAAAACACTTTCGATTTTTTTAATAATTTATTAATTAAGGTATTTATTAATTAAGGTATGTATTTATTAATTAATTAAGGTATTTTTTTAAGGACTGCGATTTAACTATCGTGCTATTAAAAATAAAAATGATAAATTTTAATATTTTATAAAATTATTACTGACGCGTTGTATATCGATAAAAACATTCGACCTAACACATCACTACTAAGTGAGTAGCGATAGAACATTCGAGAATAGCGTTGACACTTGATATGACAAACGATCTAAACTGAACTTTATATGAAAGTTATAAGGATGATTCTAGCTTTTTTTTCTATTAAATTTATGGTCAATTGAAATTTTAAGATTTATTGAAAAAATATATAAATTTGTACTAAGTGATGGTAAGAAACACCTCCGTTACTAAGACTTTTCCTTCTGCTATCATTCTTACACTCTAAAATAGAACAGTACGGCATATTTACGAAAAAAAGTAATTTTATGACACGACCGACTCATCGCAGTGTTATGACACGACTGTGATGGGTTAAGGAAAATATCACTCAATAGTGACACTCATACCACGCCTACTTAGCAATTCTACTTATTTTTCCCTGTTCTGTGGTTCTACTCCCTTAATTTGCAAACTGGCAGTAAATGTAAAATTAGAAGGATTTTTTTTATTGGCGTTCATAAGTGTAACCTAAATGAATAATTGAATTTGAATACAGGATAAAAGAGTTCGGTGCGCTAATGCAACAAAATAAACTGCATCCGCTGAGAGGTAACAGCGCCAATGCGCGCGCGCGCACCAAGCTGCAGCGACACACTACGTACTGGCCTCTAACTATATCATCTACCCTCATTTTCAATTTGGGATCTGTAAGTTTCTCTTATCTATACTTCTATACTAATATTATAAAGAGGAAAGATTTTTATTTTTGTATGTTATGAATAAACTCAAAAACTACTGGACCGATTTTAAAAATTCTTTCGCCAATAGAAAGCTACATTATCAGCGAGTAACATAGGTTATGTTATGTGTATAGTACATCTACATTGCACCCGTGTGAAGCCGGGGCGCGTTACTAGTTTCCAATATGTATATTGAATACTACTAGTTGATACCCGTGACATAGTTCGAGGCAATCCGCTAAAAAAAGTATTTGCTGTGTTTAAAGAATACCGACTAAATTTTAAAATGAGTTTTACGTTATTGTTGTGATGTCGTGTTTTGACGGGCTCGTTGGTGCATTTAGAACCCATGGGTTCGAATCTCGCCGGGGCGATATGTTTACAATTTTTCTGTAAACATATTCGCCCTACGTCTGGTCATTTCGTGCTTTAAACAGGTGGGAGGAGTATCGAAATTCCGATCGGGTAACGAATCACCGTTCATAGATGAAAAATCGTGAAGTGCATATTGCCCATTTCGGTTTCAGTCTATGGTTTACTCAATGCTAGAAATAAAAGGTCGATAGCGCATCATTGACCGATGTTCTGTGGTTGTAGTATCGCCTTCCATCCAAATGAACCTCATGCTCGTTTGTCTATTAGGTATTGGTGGGATTCGAACGTGTGAACAATCGGAACCCTCACCTACCTCCTACCTCAGTATAGCTTATTTCTTATTAAACATGACTAAATGCAAAGTATTGCTGTCTTGCTTATACATACTCGGGCGAAGTGAGAAGAACTTTATCACCTTTTTTATTATTGAATTAGGAAAACGTTTGTTTGCGATCACACCTGATCTTAAGTGTTGATGCAAACTAAGGTGGTAAATCACGCTTGCCTATGAAAAGCCTACTTACCCTTGACTCAAGTCAAAAGGTTCAAACCTTTTAGTTTAGTCGTAATGGAATTTGTGCCATCCAGGTAATGGAGCCTCTAACCCGACTGGTAGTGCAAGAATCTCTAACGGAAGACGAGGTAGACTCGTGTCGCGGAGTGCTGCTGTCGCTCCTGGGGATGGAGTCGCGACACGAGTTCCCCGCGGCACAACTACCCTCAAATTTAAGGTTTGTTTCATATTACACAAATTTTATCTTGCTAATAAAGTATTTAATATTGTCTTTTATTAACGCGAGTATCACACATTTAAATAAAATACTGTATACCGGATTAAAACGCGATTTATTATTTATATTGTTTAAATTATTTATCCCGACGTTTCGGATGCTTTACAGCAACCGTGGTCGCGGGGAGACACTGTCATTTTAATCCGGTATACAGTATTTTATTTAAATAAAGTATTTTATATTTTTGATTTAAAATTGTAATCTTTTATTTTTCGATTGTATTTTTAAATTATTATTTGTCGCTTTAAATTGCCTATTTCTTATTTTATTTTATTATTAGTTTTGGGCATATACCATAAAAGGGAACTTATATTCACTATCTACGAGTTAGTATGGCGAAATGAGTGGAATACTCAGCCTTAATGATGTAACGCGTGAACTGTGCACTGTCCTGCATGCTATGTTTGTGTGTTACCCGATTGGTTTGGTATTAGTAAACCAGTGTCGATAATTTTTGAAACCAAAAAAAAAAATAGTAGAATGAAACCTATTGGAAAAGGAAGAGAATAAAATATCAATGAAGGGAAAAATAATTTACGGGCGATCTGAGGTCGGGAAGTGGAAGTGGGGGGTTAAGAGTAAAAAACTGTTTATCTCGATTTCCGGCGAAACCACAAGACCTATGGAAAAAAGTCAAATAGCAAAGTTGTAGTAGGTAATAAAAAGATCTACAACTTTTATATTTACACTTTTTTCACATAACCTCAAAATTTATATGATAAATTTAAATAACAAAATTTTGGTTTTTTATTTTTATCTTTTACAAAAAAAATTTTTTGTTAATATATTATGTGTATAAAGCTGACCGATTGTTAATTGAATAAATAAAATAAATTCCTCTTCTATTTTTGAATGTAGAGGCAAATCGAGTGGACGTCGTGAAGAGCAATGGCGGCAGGTGTGGGGCGAGTTAGAGGCGCTGATACGGGCGCACTCCGCGTCGCCCGCGCACCGTGCGCTACTACGGACGCTTCTCGAGTGTCGCTCGCACAATCACACGGCTGAAGGTATTTGACGGGCTCCGATAGGTCGCGGGTTCGAATCCCGCCAGGACGAAATGTTTATAATTTCCTGTAAGCATGTCTCTCCCACGTCTGGTCACTTAGAGCGTTAAACGTGGGAATATCGAAATTTCAACAACAAACTGAACAAACTGTTTATAGATGGGAAAACTGTGAAGTGTGTGTGTGTGTGCACATTGCGCGTTTCGGTCTCAGTCTATGGATTTCTGAATGCTGGAAGTAAAAAGTAGGTCGACAGACCATCGTTCACTGATGTTCTGTAGCTGTGGTATCACCTACCATCAAGTGAACCCCATGCTTGTCAAGCTAAAAAAAATCGCCACAGAAAATGTATGGACTGTGTTGACAATTCTGTCCCATGCCCCACTAGAGGCCTCGGGAATTCACTTTATATATCGCACTCTTAATAATATAAAGGTCTTTTTCAAAAATATCAACTTTTGGAAAAACGTGATTAAAGATCGTTTTTGCATATTATATTACTATTATTCATAACGTCATAATTTTATTTACGATTTATTATTGTCTTACGCTCTACAAAAACTCAATATTTCGAGTTGTGCTTATATTACTTATATTACTAAAGGTGCGATATTTTCTCTAAACTACAGGGGAGTCATCGAGAGCGACAGTAATCCGGGCGACCACGGATTCCCCGTTATCCCCGGTTGGGGCCGGAAACGGAAACGGAAGTGACGTGTGGGCGCCCCGGAACGCCCTGGACGCTCTGTTGGGCGCGCCCCGGCCGCCTCGCAGGCCTGACTTCGCCGGGCGGATGGCGGCTGGTAGTAGAATCGCTACTCTATACCCGCAATTACAGCAAGACGTGGAAACACAGAATTAAAAAAAAAAGAAACAGACTTATCTGCTGTACATTGGAAGTGGGACTGAAACCGGTAAATTTTTATTTTTCCAAAATACTTGGAAGCAGTGACTGAAACTGGTAAATTTTTATTTTTCCAAAATACTTGGAAGCAGGGAAACCCGTAAATTTTTATTTTCCAAAATACGTGTCTGACTGATACCATGATATTAGTTTTAAAGAGTACACACTTAACTTACCACAGTATATTGTCTTTTATTAACGCGAGTATCACACATTTAAATAAAATACTGTATACCGGATTAAAACGCGATTTATTATCCGAAACGTCGGGATAAATAATTTAAATAATAAATCGCGTTTTAATCCGGTATACAGTATTTTATTTACCACAGTATTTTTTTTCAGTAACTATGAATAAAAACGAAAGAATATTAACAAAAACCTTTATTATACCGGTATAACTCCCATAGTAAATTAACCGGTATTCAGTACCTGCTGGATAACAAACCACCATTCATAGATGGAAAAATTGTGGTGAATGGTGAAGTGCATATTGCGTGTTCCGGTTTCAATCTATGGATTTTCGAATAATTGAAGTAAAAAGTAGGTCGACGACGCATCATTGACGATCTGTGGAGTTTTGAAGAATTTATGGGAAGAAGATAATGTAAAACTTTTGCCTTGGAAGGATGGAAACAGGGCAAACACGCCTCCATAGAAGCATAAACGACTCGAGTCAATCTGTTATTTGACATACATTTTTTTAACATTGACAAGTATAATTATCATGTACATAACATAATTACATTAATTATGTAATGCTAGGCACATATCATTATTATTTAACTATCAAAAATTTAAATATAATATAAAATTAATAATACTGTAAACTATACACCATTTATTTTGCTTTTTACAAATTGTTCATGCTGTCAGTTGACTTACTGATGATATGAATATGTCTCCCAAGTTGTTGTGATTGAGTCTCAGATAATGAGGATGAGATGGCAAAAATGTCAGCCTTGAATTGAGAATGGCGATCAGAAATAATATAACTACATCGATCACTTGATTGGAGAAAATTTAACACATCTTTTTTCACACCGAACATCATTCATACTTCACTCGTTAAGGTCGTTATGTTATGAAAGTGAGAAGTGCAGTGAAAAGTGAACAAAAATATTCGCTGAAATTATGAGTTGGAAACTTATTAATCAGTGTCGGACTCGAAATTTATTGTTTTAAACCATAGTGACATATGATACAGTTACTTGGCCGTTCAGTTTTCGAAAAGACGATAAAATTTCCGAATGTGTGTGTAAAAAAGAGGAGTGCGTGTATGTTATATACAGTGTGTAGTTAAACATTTTTAATACGAGGTATTGAATACTTAGGACAGCTTTCAGTAGTGCTTCCATTCTATAAAGATCGAAAACAATTGAATTGTCCATATAGTGAAGTGATTTAACATTATCTGTGAATTTTGATAGTCACCAGGTGACACTTAGAAATCCATTTTTCTATTCACATTTTGTTGAGTTATAGCGCAATTTTAAGTTAACGCAAAGAGCTGACGCATTACACTGCGCCTGAGTTAACGCAACTGTTAAAATTGTGTAACTTAAAATTTCATATTTATTGGGTTTTAGCACTATACCTTCAATATGTATTATTACTCTTTAATATTTTAAGCACATAAAAATAGTGTTATCTCAGACTATACCTGTGTGTGCAGTGTCTAAAAATGGAATGCCTTTTAGGTTTTAATAACTTTTATTAATGAATGTGTATTTTATGTTTTTTTTTTTTATATTGAAATAGGAAAGCGTTTGTTTGCGATCACACCTGATCTTAAGTGTTGATGCAAACTAAGGTGGTAAATCACGCTTGCCTATGAAAAGCCTATTTACCCTTGACTTGAAGAGCCCAATATTATAGGTTTCTGGAAAGACAGACGACGGTAGGGAATTCCAATCCTTGGTTGTTCGAACTATAAAAGACGAGGCAAAGCGTCCTGTACGAGCTTTTGGTACATCGACCAAGTAAGGATGGTATCCCTCCGTACGTCTAGATGTCCGATGAAGAAAAGGAAATGTGAAGACAGTATGATGTTATAATTGAGTTAAGAGTATTATTTATAAGCAAAAGTTGACCTAAGTTTGTTAAAAAAATAAACGTGAGAATGAATTTTAACTCAAGTTTTATTTTCGTGCTACTTACATACACTACCTCAAAGTCTGTACTGACTGTAATAATATTGTCTTTTATTAACGCGAGTATCACACATTTAAATAAGATACTCATAACGGATTAAAACGCGATTTATTATTTTTTGCCGACATTTTCTATAATACAGTAAATATCAACTCCGTAGGAGTAGTAATACTTTGTGATATTTCAAATGAGACAACTGTCATCTGTCAGTCTGCCGTGACCACGGTTGCTGAAAGTATCCGAAACGTTGGCATAAGTAATAAATCGTGTTATAATCCGTTATAAAGCATTTTATTTAAAAGTCTAGATTTACTAAACACGTTGTATTGGAAATACAATAATATCGAATACAAAGGATATATCACTTCACAAATATTAATTACTGCGATGTTTTGTATATTAGGTAATTTTAAACCTAAACTTTTAAAATTGAATTTTATTTATAACTTTAATTTCATACTCATAAGTCTTTCAATCCTCAAAATGCTTATGTATGCAACATTTCAAAACATTCGGTCTTATTCAAAAACGTTGTTTAAGCTTGATATAGTTAAAATATGTTTTATTTCGATCTATCGAATATAAAAAGACTACAGACTAACGAAAGAAACAAAACATAATTAAACTATATAAGGTAATTCTACGTTTATGAATAAGGCCGTTAATATATCGCACCTTTAGTAATGTAAGGGCACAACTCGAAATATTGAGTTTTTGTGTTAGATGGACTGAATCTACCACTTCGCTTTCACAGAAAGAGAAAAAAGAAAAGCGAATATAAAATTATATTGTTATGAATAATAATATGATTTTTAAACATTATTTCTCAAAAGTTGATATTTTTGAAATAGGCCTTTACTTTATTAAGGGTGCGATATATCCTCAATTTAAATGTTACCTGAAATATGGATTTCTATGAAGGGGTATAAATGAAAATGCGACATTATAAAATTAATATCTTATATTTGTTCAATAAAAACTACATTGTGGGCCCGTGTGCCCGGCGCCCGGGTAACACGTCCTTTGTATTATCTTGTTGCATATAAACTCTGCGGGCAGACTGTTTCATAAGGCAATGGAGTGAGTGTCGTCAAGGCATCTGGTCCGGTCTGTTGCGGCCTCCCCTCCCCCCCCCCCCCCCCCCCCCTCCCACCCACGCTAACCCCTCGCCGCCTATCGTTACAATATTATTATTGGAATGTCACGCGGGATGCGAACTTTCAAAAAAATATTACAAACGAATCCTTAAACTAAATCCTACGAGCCGCTCCGTTAATACACTCACGATATTGTACAGTAATGAGCGCCCGAAGTCCAAAACGCATCCTTAAATAATAAATCAACGATCGATCGCGTCGTCCGATTTGTCAAATACCCTATAAAACTTACAAAAATCGACCGGTAATCTTAAACTTAATCTAAGTTAAAATTAAACGGAATTTCAAAATAAATTACCTAGGTACAATATTAAGTCTAGTAAGCTATTTATATCGGCGCGCGGGGTCGGTGGGGGCGCTGTCAGTGCGTGGCCTCTCGTAGCTTCTTCGCGGCCGGAACCGCTACGGGCGCGTCGCCGAGCGAGTTCTCTTCTGAACTCGCTTCTTCTATTTGTCTGTTGAAAGAATACAATTCATTATTCATTCATTCTGGTCCATGCTTCAGGGGAGCCCAGAGCTGGTACCTATTTAGCCCAGCGAAATAGTGCTAGTACCTATCCTGGGTACCATGCCGCATGGCAATATTCTTGAGGGTGTATATATGTTATAATTAGTTAAGATCTGGGTTATTGTTTTATTTTTATAGTATTTGTATAGTTAGTTTTAATATAATCATTATATATATTTATAGTTAAATTAAATTTTATTCATTCTTAACTTTTCTTTTGTATTACATAAGTTCAAGTTTCGTTAGTTAGATTTCTGTTTTGTTCGCTTTTAATTTGTAATTCCTATGTTGATTGCATAACACGAGGATTCCTACCAATATTAACAATGGTAGTGTGTTTTTGCGATGATTCAATATTTTTAATTTTAGTCCAGAGTATATTAATTAAAAACAATAAAAATAATTCACTGGTCGCTGGATCAGCCTGTTGTTATATATTTTACACAATGCACAGATCTTAGAATTTTCTTATATAGGTATGAATAGTGAATAGTTTTTTTCTTTTTTATATATATACAACAAAAATGCCAAAAAAATAAAAATTAATAAAACATTATATTAGAAACAATACAAAAAAATATCCTTTGTCCTTATTTTCTGAATATTAATGCCAATTTTAAATGTTATTGTTGATTTATCTATTGTCTTTACAGAAATAATCCTCCTTTCTAACACACAAAAGGTGATCTTTTTCTAAGAATTGTTAAATCTTAACGGTTTTGCAACTATAAAAAAGACAAAGGCATAAAGCCAAATTGCCTATGGTTTATTATACAGCGGAATGGTTACGTGATCCATAGAACATTAACCAACGGTAACGAGAGATTTGAGGCCTAAGTTTTAAAACTAATATCAAAACAAAAAATATATAATAAGATACAGGATTAAACAATAGATTTCTTCTCAAAATCTAAACATTTTCCTTAACTGCCCAAAAAATCAAAAAGCGATATCTTAAAAAGTCTTGTGTTTCTCGTCAGTTTATCAGTGTAAAGGCCCATTTACACGATGCAATTTCTTGCCTGTTACATTGATGCAAAAATTGACTTATATGGTCTAAACAACACATAACATCCGCGTGTTAACAGTTGCTTACAATTATTTTATGTCAATTATTGCACTTATTGTTGCATTCAATTATTGCTCGATAGTCAATTGTCAAGGATCACCCCGACGACATAACTTTGATATTAACTATTTTGTTCAACGGATTAATTGAATATGATAATAATATATATTTTTTCGCTGTTTTATGATCATGATTATATTGTTCTTAAATATTAAAAAAAATGTTCATTGTATTTGTAAAATAACTTGGGGCCTCCTCTCCTTTGTTGCCCCAGAGCCTTCCAGACCTCTAAATCCGGCCCTGTATATGTAATACCAAAGTACATAGATGCACATAGAAGCACAGGCGTTATGGGTGCGGGCACGGTTTCTCTGGGGTAAGAGTAGTTCTTACCCCAACCACCGCGACGCTGCTAGTATCCGTATCAACGAGGACCCAATCACTTGAGCATTATTGCCGTAAGCCGTTCGCTCATAAGAGCAACCAAGACAACGCGCGGGGAGGAGTCAGCGGACTGCTTAAATGTGTGTGTCACACCGATACATTGCCGCGCGCTCTACAGTTCAAAATAGAACTACTTCTTCTATGCCAAAAGTTTGTATGGACCTGTTCTTCTTTGTACATCTATTTTCTTTGGTAATAGTTATCTCACTGAGGGCCATAAATACTAACCTTTTAGCGCGCGGCGTGCTGAGCGCTGAGTCGGAGTTGTCGGAGGGTGATGCTGGGGTGGCTGGGTTTGAGGGCGAAGCAGGAGTTGCTGGGTTTGAGGGGGATGCCGGAGTGGCCGGGTTTGAGGGGGATGCTGGAGTGGCCGGGTTTGAGGGAGAAGCGCCTTTCGCGTCCATGGAATCTTCTGTACACGATGTCGTGTCTTCTGTGCACTCTGATGATAGTTTGCCTGAAACATTAAACTGTGAGAACAAAAAGAAATAAAAAAATCTCTATATCTATATAAATACCGTCGGCTTAATTATCAAACTTGTATCTCCATTTGGTCAAACTTTATAGGAGAAGGAAAAAACTACAAACAGGTCAAACATTCCGTGGACATCGTAGTTTTATTTTTTGTAAATACCAAAAAACTAAAAACAATTAGTAGATACGAGTGATTCCATCGTATTCGTTACGGTATTTACACAAGATGGCATCAAAAAACAAAGATCGGAAATTTTGGAGTTCGATAATAATTAGGCCAGCGATATGGCAGTCCTGACTTCCTAACAAGGAAAGCCCATATTACGGAAGCCAGCAAGTTTACTTATGCCAAAGTGAAAACCATTGTATCATTATGCCTATAATAATTTTAAGTGTTTCATATTTTCATATAATCCAGAGTTCCATGTTCATATTGTAACAAAAGCAAATTCGTAAGTTAAACTCAGATAATTACATTTTTATTTGAGTCATTTCTGCCATTTAAAATTATAGCCGCCTTTGGTTTTATATGACTCATAATAATGAATCATTGATTCAGTTCTCAGTCTAATTGATTCACTTGAGTCATTGGAGACAAATTATACAACACGATTTAATCAGTCTGAATATTTGTAACAAACAAGGCATAATATGGGCAACTTCCATACAGATAATTTTTATACGGGATTTTAAGTTATCACTAAGTTTTTCTATTTTTATGTAAATTTTTTTTGTTGTTCCCGTTATTATGGGAATTACATGATTTTCTTTCTAATAAGCGTAATTATCCAAATTAATCTCAGTCATAACCTAAATGTAACAACTAAAAAACAGTCTGTTTCGTTCTAATGGCTAAATCGCTGAATGCAATTAAATGTGACGGGCTCGTTGGCGCGTTCGGTAGAACACCTGCCGTGCGCATTGATTCGGTCGTGGGTTCGAATCCCACCGGGACCACATGTTTATAAAAAATTATAACGATAGACGTGGGGAAAACATGCTTACAGAAAACTGTAAGCATGTTTTCCCCACGTCTATCGAATAATATCGAAATTCCGACCGATGGATTTCCTAATGCTCGAAGTAAAAAATAGGTCGACAGTTCGTTCTGTGGCTGACCTACCATTAACCTCATTCTCGTTTGTTGATATATATAACATTAAAAAAAATGTAATTGGCTTTTTTCTTTCATCTTTCAAGCTCATAAATCCAATATCTAAGTCCTAACTTGAATATTCATACTTAAAAGAGTGCATGACTGCTGCATGCAACTATGAAAAATTAAATTTAATATCGGTCACCCTGAAGGAATAAAAATCTTCAAAGGCAAATATTCTTTCCACACGAATGAATTCCTACACAAAACTCGATACTTACCATTACCATTTGTCGGTGGTTCTAGATTGCTCTCGTCACTGGGAAGTGGGGACTCTCCGTTTATGGGTGCAGTCAGCTTGGGCGCTTTGCCTAACAACTCCGGTTGTAGGTCTGATAGTATATTGTGTGTCCATAACGTGAGTTCAACCATGTGTGCTGACCATTTTTTGCCACAGCCGTTTTGTTCCTGTGGGGATAACGCATTTATAAATACCAATATATTTAATGCTAACATCGAATCATATTAATATTCTAACATTACAAAGTTACAGTAAACAAAATGCAGTATCTTCTTTGTATACTCTTTCATATACTCTCCAGAATTCATAAATATTCACAATTATTTAGAATCGCCATTCACAGACAGTTTTTGATGTCATTAATATAAAAAAAAAATGTGGATGTGGTTGATTTGGTACGGACAATTCATAAAATAATTAAACCTTATAATGGTATAAGGTTTTAAAATTGTATTGATATGGATCAATCCTAGTTATTTTAAATTTAAGAAAAAATATTAATATTAAAAAGATAAGCTAAGAATTTTTTGAATTACTTAAACGATTCTTTATTAAGATTTATTGTCCTAATTTATTCAGTAATAATGTAAACTCATAATTACTCAAATTAGACCAGGGTCGATAATTTTTGAAACCAAAAAAAATTATAGTAGGATGAAACCCATTAGAAAAGGAGGGGAATATGATCAAAATGAAAGGAAAAATAAATTACGGTCGATCAGAGTTCGGGAAGTGGAAGTGGGGGGGGGTTTAAGGGTAAAAAACGGTTTATCTCGTTTTCCGGCAAAACTACAAGTCCTATGGAAAAAAGTCAAATGGCAAAGTTGTAGATAATAAAAAGATCTACAACTTTTGTATTTACACTTTTTTCACATAACCTCAAAATTTAGGTGAAAAATTCAAAAAACCAAGTATTTGGTTTTTTATTTATATCTTTTTCAAAAATTATTTTTTTTTCTACGAAATTTGGTGAAAACTTACCTTATTATGTCCCAAATACACTGTAATTTATTTGATTTAAAATATTTATTTTTTCGCCTTATTTTGAATTAATATCGAAAAAACACCCTAATTTTCAATCGAAAATTCACCCGTCAAAATATCAGCTTTTTTCAAAAAGTTGGTGTGGTTTCTGTTCGTTGAAATCTCTACTTTCTGATGGTGTAAAAAAATATATACATTACTATGGTAAATGTTCTCAGAAAATGCAAAAACCAAAAACCAAATAAGTTAATATTTAATAAGACATCTACAATATTTTGAGAAAGTTGCAAAATCTTCTTTCAATTATAAGCATAGATGTCTATTTATTGCTTTTTTAAGATAACTTGTATACTTGAGTGACCTATGGAAAATTTTAGCCCATAAAAATGTATTTCATAGAGAAGTGGGGAAGGTTCTAGTAGGGTCTGGGCCTTACTACATACCTGTTATTTCGTAGCAGCTGTTAAAAAAGTATATATTTTTTTATACCATCAGAAAGTAGAGATTTCAAGGAACAAAAAGCGCACCGACTTTTTGAAAAAAGCTGATATTTTGACGGCAGAATTTTCGATTGAAAATTAGGGTGCTTTTTTGATATTAAGTTAAAATAAGGCGAAAAAATAAATATTTTAAATCAAATAAATTACAGTGTATTTGGGACATAATAAGGTAAGTTTTCACCAAATTTCGTAGAAAAAAAATAATTTTTGAAAAAGATATAAATAAAAAACCAAAAACTTGGTTTTTTGAATTTTTCACCTAAATTTTGAGGTTATGTGAAAAAAGTGTATATACAAAAGTTGTAGATCTTTTTATTATCTACAACTTTGCCATTTGACTTTTTTCCATAGGACTTGTAGTTTTGCCGGAAAACGAGATAAACCGTTTTTTACCCTTAAACCCCCCCCCCACTTCCACTTCCCGAACTCGGATCGACCGTAATTTATTTTTCCTTTCATTTTGATCATATTCCCCTCCTTTTCTAATGGGTTTCATCCTACTGTAATTTTTTTTCACTTTTTACCATTTTTAAAGGCTTCGGCACTGGTCTAAATATGATATGCTCGTAAACAATTGGTAATCTGTATCGAGTAACTAACCGATATTTCTTCATTTGTATGGGGAATGATACCCTTTTGGCTTATGACAACAGCTGTTGCTTGCTTCATTCAAACAAAGTGACCGAACTTTGTTTGAATGAAGTACAATTTTTAATATTTCGAATTCCGTTATTTTTATTATAGTTTTAGGTACTTCTGTTATTAAGGTTTATTGCATATGTGATATTGGTCTTTGGGTCATGTAATTTATCTTAAACAATACTTATATCAAATGCCACTACAGGTTTACGCCTTCTAAGCTAAGCTACATACAAAATACATGATTTTTAAATAAAATGTTAAAAACATTATCAGTACTCAATGAACGTCGCTATAATTTATACTTTACGTACTATACTAGAAATTATGTAAAAATATACTGACCTTATTTAACCTATCACAGACGTTTTTAATATGTTTAACAAAATTGAGGTATTCCTTGGCAGTGTAATCGCTCCCTTCCATCTCAGGGATTGCTTGTATGCATTCATCGGCCATAAAGGGCGCTATGTCAGGGCTTGCGGCGGCGAGGAGGGCTGATGCAGTTGCAGTTCCAACACCCTTTAAATTACTTAATGCAGTCATTGCTGATTCAATATTGGGCAGTTTTTTGAAGGCTTTCTTTGTCTCCTGCATCACAGCTCGAGGTGTGTTCACTTTTATGAGGTAAGATAATTGTGGATAGAACCTCCCTCTCTGAAAAAGGTCAGATGAAATACGAAGGTTAAAATATGTCTGATATTTTTGTATCGTGTATTTTATGTCGATGATTATCGTGTTATTATAGGTAACATTATTATTTATATTTTATAACAAAGTTTGGCACATATAACTAGCATATTGTACAATTATTGTTTTTTGGTAGACGCTTTAAATACTATGTTTATAAAAGATTTTCATCGTAAGAAAAGGCCGTTTTCGTGTTTTAGGCCGTTCTATGTAGAAAATTTGGAGTTAGGACATTTTAATTCTAAACGTTCGATTTATATACATTAAACGTATGTACTAAGTGACAGTTTTTATTATATACACGGTAAGATATAATTTGCGATCCCTTCATGAGGAGCGTTCGTCTATGTTATTGGCTATCGTTTGAAAGCAAAATTGCTGAGTTCCGAGTGAAATACCATGTGATGTGATTTTAACTATTGGGGCTTGGATGAGAATCTGATAGAAACAGTGGTAGAGATATCAGATATTAAAAAAAATCAACAACATAAAGGTTAATTATACCTAAATTTACAGACAATGACATATTTGATAATGAACAAAATAATTCTAGTTTATATTACAATAAACTAAAAAAATTAAACTGATTTATATATAACCTTGTATATAAATCAGTGTAAAAATACACTAGCCATATAAATCTATTGAAATTACTCTCTCTAAAATATATTTATTAACGAATACCGACATAAGATATCAAAAACAACTGTTATGTTTAGATGTATGCTAATTGTAGAATTTATTAGTAAAATTTTATTTTGATATTCTAAAAGTATGTGTTTTAGGTGATAGTTGGATTTTTCTCGTCTTTTAGTTATGTAAGTAATAAGTGTGTTTGTTATTATTAATTACTTTTAAGTTTTAGCTATGTTTTTTCGTCAAGTAAAATGTATGTTTCAGAAAATAAATAATCTTAATCCAAATTAACATCTAAGTCAACTACGTTGATTTAAATTTATTCTTATTCTGTAATATAATCGAAATCTATTGATTGCTGTCAAAATCTTATATTTTTACAGCAAAAAGTTAAATCTCAAAATTAGATTCAAATTTAAAGAAATTGACAGTGCATCAGCCTAAGATTAAATAATTATTACGAATATAAGGATATTTTCATACAGTTGCACGATAATTATTATTATTATAATAATTTCAGATAGTTAATCTTACTAATATTAATAATTTGTAATTATTATTATTAAAAACGTTGGAATTTCTTATACATAGGTTCTTTGTTTTTTAATTTTATACTTTTTCTTGCAATTGATCTAGAAACGATAATCAAATCAAATTTCTTGCAATTGACCAAGAAGGATTTTAACGCAAAAAATATGAGATAATTACGTAAAAGTAACATAGTGAACTGAAAAGCAGTGGCGGGACCACTAATTATCTATACCTACTAATATAATAAAGAGGAAAGATTGTTTATTACGATTTAACTCAAAAACTACTCCACCGATTTCATCAATAGAAAGCTACATTATCAGCGAGTAACATATTTTTGTGTAGGTACAGTTCATCTACATTGCACCCGTGCGAAGCCGCGGCGTGTTTTTTTTATATCAGATAACGACAGACGAGCATGAAGTTCACTTGATGGTAGGTGATACCTCAGCCACAGAACATCAGACAATGATGCGCTGTCGGCCTTATTTTTACTTCGAGCGTTCGGAAATCACGGTTTTTCCTTCTATGAACGGTGGTTCGTTACCCGGTCGGAATTTAGATATTCCTCCCACCAGATCATTGCCCGAAGTTACCAGACGTGGGGAAAACACGCTTACAGAAAATTAAAAACTTATGGTCCCGGTGGGATTCGAACCCACGACCCATTTTTGTGCACGGCATGTGTTCTCGGCTAGTGAAATCATTAAAAGAAAAATAATAAAGGCCGAACGTTATATTAGTCATTTATTACTTATTCTTATAACACGTATTACGTTAAAGTCACTGCTGAAAAAGTACCTTTCGGTAACGAGATTATCAAAGTTTAAAAATTTAATGAGAACGATAACTGAAAGTGATTAATTTATTAAAAATGCTTGAGCCTATTATATGCTTGATTTGTATATTATTGATATAAAATAAAAATAAATTCTCGTGCTTCAATATTTCTTATACCTTCATAATAATGTGTGAAAATTTCTATCACAGATAATTTGTGCGATCTACATTAATATTTATACGAACTTTGAAACAAATTCACTCAATTTTTTTTAATTCAATAAGCTTAAACGGCTAAATGAAATTGAATTAAATTTAGTACAAATAACAATACCCGTTCAATAATAAAACATAGTATTTTTGTTCCGTGAAAAATAGTTACTAGTGTGAAATAATATCATTTAATTTTTACTAACAATAAAAGTATTTATGATTGAACAATATAATAGAATAATCATAGATACAAGGTAATAAATTTGAAATATTTACTACCCACTACCTGAATTTTTGTGGGGGCGAATTTTCCATATACGTTTCTAAAGGTGAAAGTAGCGTTAGAAGTGTTACTTACGGCTTGTTTCCATTTCATCAGCTGTACCAATTCCTCGTGTACCATGTGTGCATCTTTGCCCCTAGATTTGATCTTCTTTGGTAGTTCATTCTGGTACCTGAAGCAAAAGATTCGTGTATAAAAAAATAATAAGGTAACTTAAATTATTTTTGTAATAATAATTTGGGTAACCAATAATAATTAATCTGTTATATGCATTGAATTAAATTGTTTTTTAAATATTTTACACATTTACTTTCGGTTATTTAAAAAGTTGATTTTAAATACAGAAAATTGTACTTTTTAAACATCTATAATGTTATTAAATTATCTATAAGTAAAAGAAATATTAAATTGTCAAATTATTAACTTTTAATATGTAATACAAATATTTATTTTTTTATAAATATATAAATCTATGGATATTTAAACACAGAAGGGATATGAAATATATTTTATAAAAATAATTATTTGTAATAGCAGATCAGTTATATATTCTAACCTCATAATATATACACGAAACTGCATGTTACGAACACTTCAAATAATAATACATGTAATTTAAAATTATCAGTATTTTATAATAAAATCATATATCAAGTACTTTACCTTTTGTGATTATTATTGAGATTTATAATAAATAAATTTTAATAAAAGAAAATGTTGAACATCATTCTTGCTAAATGGCAAGTCACCATTTTGAACGGATGTCTTCAACAAAGAATTTGTTATACTTCTTGTTCAAAGTGTATAAAAATAATGAAACAAATACTAATCTTGAAGCATGTTAAATTAAGGGTCTATGAAATCGGATATTATTCGAACTCTGTAAAACATCTACACAATAAATGCATTATACTAGCGATGATACGTATAGGACAGCCACCATTTTATAACGCCTAAGCGCGGTGATATTTTGCCCCATACTGGCTTCAGGAAAAACGATAGTGTCAATTTGACATCGATCCCACGTGACGCAGTGATTTTAATGAGCCGTCCGCGGACTAGAGATGCAGTCCGCGAGGGAGGTAGCTATCAAATCAGTTTGCACGGATACACACACAATACAAGTTCATTGACACGCCACGGCCGCATTTTCTCCTTTGAAAGACGTTGTACTTACCAAGTGTCCAATTTTATCAGCTCTTCTGGTTTCTTTGTTTTCTGTTCAGCTTTTAGTTTAATCGCTTGTGGGTATAACTTTAAAACACTATCAAATTGTTCCGCATCTGCCTCCAGAAAGAAAGTAGACGTGTCTTTCGCGGTAGCCATTGTGAACGTTCTAAATGTACAACACTCTGCGTACCTATTTAGTTAGCTATAGCGCCGAACTCGACGCGGCGGCAGCACCTGGCAAACTGGGCGCCCTCTCCCCACTCGCCGCCATCTTGTTAAAACTCGCTGTGACGTTCGATAATATTACTTGAAATAATTTCAATAAATCTGCCCTATTTTTATAGAAATTCTTAAAAGTACACTTACCATTTAATATTCTGTACTATGACTAGCCATATTTATTATAGGTCAGCTGCAAAATTTGCTGGAATGTCTAAGTCATTGAAACAAAAAAATATACTCACTCAACATAGCAAGGTTATATCGGACACGCTTCGAGTCGTGGCATCGCGCATTCGCGTGGCCTCCATAGGGAATATTAGGAATGTATGGGATCAATTCCATTGTTAACACAAATATCACTGTTTTATATAACCACTGTTAACATTTATAATAATAAAAAGGATCGTAAAATTGCAATTATGTTAGTCACGTCGACCTCGGCGCACTATCAATTTCCCTAAACGTGACGCAACACACGACACCGTTCTACCGAAACGACTTTGGTAAACACGCATATTTTCCGTTGCATTGCAGTACACACTGAGCTCGGAGTAGTCATGAAGTAGTTACTAGCGGTGTACATAAGGCATTTAGGTAGTACGACGTATATACACCGGGGTGGAACGTCACACCAATCGGCTTTGTTGTTTTGATAGATCGGCACGTGCTCCACTCCCACTTTTTAATTTTCATATTATACTTTTATTGGAAACAGTAAGCCGCAAAGCCGCTAATCGTTTATTAAACTTTCATGTATTCTATTTGAAGAACTTGTGGTTTTGTCCTAATGTAAATTGAATTGACCGTTCCGATTTTAAATATAACATAATTAATATTATTATTAGTTAGGGATACAACTAGCATTATGGTTTTTGTATACCTATAACTATATTGTATATTAAATATATTAATGATAAATATACCTATTTATTTTACTCAAGGCATTCTTCAAAGTAGGTATTTATTAGATTTGAATAATAATAATCATTAATCAAATTTTAATACATAATACTTATCATATATCGAGAGGAATATCGTTTAACATGTTATATTGATAAATGATATTCTAATGATTTATAATATTTGCCTTATTTATTTTGTAAAAATTAGAATTAAAACTGTTTGTTTTCAGAATATTATGCATCATTATTTCGCGCATATGTATAGGTACTACTAAATATGTTTACAGTGAAAAGTTTTTTTTTCGTTTCTCCTCCTTTCACGCAAAACTGAGAATGTCATAATATGATCCAGAGAAAGTATCCCAATCTTCTACTCAAGCAACGCTGTAAACAAACCCTAGTCAAATATATCCTTTACCGGAAATCCCAAATGGCAACACTAAAACATTCCTCAACATTAAAATGAATTTCAATATTAATCAAAAACTAAAGAAAAACCGTTAATAACGAACAGTTCTAATGACAACAAGAAAATAATAATATGTTATTTCGAGGGTATTGTGTTAAAACCCTAATGAGCGTCAAATTTAAATTAAATTCAGTTTTTGGATTACAGACTAAATTACCTTAGATATAAATAAAAAATATTTTTTTTTGGGTGGACACCCCTTATCACTTAGGGGTTTGAACGATAGATAGTAGCCGATTATCAGACTTACTGAATATGCATAAAAAAATTCATAAGAATCGGTCGAGCCGTTTCGGAGGAGTATGGGAACGAACGTTGTGACACGAGAATTTTATATATTAGATAAATTACAACATTATGGTGTTGATAAAATCATCGAAATAAGTTGTGCGTTACTAAGAAATAATATTGACTAGACCGTTCATAATATTATCCGACATCATCCCTCGTCAGTTGTACCCTATTTTTTACCACCTTTGTTCAACTTAGGGTGCTCCGACAACGGATGAACTACAAAAACTGAAAAAATTACAAAAGGATAAAGCGTTTGCAACTTCAAAAGGGTCTGCGAACAAAAACAATAATTATAGTTCTTTTCTATCGTCCATCTTAGATGTTATTTAGTTTCTGACTAATCGTAAATAATGTTTTGAACTCTCAGAAAAACGTGAATATCTTTTGATCTTTTTTCTTCCGAATGTGTAGATACACAAAAATAGAATATACACAACACTAATAAAAATTAAAAAATACCCGCATTAATGTTTGCATAAATATGTCTAATATATCGTAGTTAAATAATTATACAGGTACATACATATATATAATTTTTATAGCAATATATTATTAATAAAATAAATTTAGTATGTTTTCCTACTTTCTTCCAAATATTGGTAATCTTTATTTAAAAACGAAGAAGGATTATAAATAACTAAGTACCTACATAGCAAAATAGGGCAAACCAACATAATTATTGAAATATTATCCTCGACTGCAAGAATTATATACCTATGATATATTTATTATGTTTTACTAAATTAAGTGTAGTTGTAGGGTTGTTGTAACCCTTTAATTAAAATTGTAGATAAATAAATTTCCCATAGAACGCCGAGTTATGGGTATTAGAAGAAAATAATAAAACACCTAAGAAACACTATCTTCATAAATGCTTTCATGTTGGCAAATTAGAAAAGAAAATAATTATTTAAGATATATTTGTATCTGTAACATAATATGCTTATAACTGTTTTTATAGCTCCGAGGTTCAGTGATATACCTATTGCGCCGGCACCAGAGATCGCGGGTTCGAATCCAGGAGTAATAAGATCATAAAAATGTATCAGACGGGCAGAACCGAAGTAGTAAGGAAAAATGTATATTAAATATGTCCGTATTCTATATTGATCATATTAAGTTAAATTAAAATATGGTTAGGTAGGTACCTAGTAGGTACTACGTTTTTTCTAACATCCTAAATAAGTCTTAGTTACATTATTTGCCGTTTTTGATTTATTCAAATATGATAACAATTAATGGAATAGGATCCAACACTTTATTATCTTTATATATTTATTATGTTACAATTTAAATGCTATAATAATAAATTTAGAAAAAAAATACAAATGTTTACAAGTACTGAGTTTGTCAGATGAAGGAAAAAAATGTTTAAATAAAATCAAATTCAATTCTATCCTTTTATTTACCTTCCCTTATCTATCTACAAAAACTATACCAATGACTATTTTTTTAAAGATGATCTCTAGATGTCAAATCAGTTGAGCCGCTGAAAATCTCAAAATCAGTGTTGCGAGTTGCGACCGATTTCCCCGGCCGGTGTTTTTTATTATATTTATTTTTTTTAACAATTATTTGTTATGAGTTTCCATTGCTACTATCAAAATAAAGTTTTTATTCATTTATTAATTATTAATATTAAAGTATTTAATGAAACATTTAAGTGTTTAATAAAAATGTATGACATTAATCTCAGAAAATAAAAGTACAAATTCAAAGACACTATTTGGCCCACGACAAGCGTAAAACATATGATTCGCTTTTGGTATATTAATATTCATACAAGATACAAGTAAGAAAAAACCTCGTGGTTGGATTGTTTCTCCTTTTTGCTACAAGGTCAGTGAGTTGACTGTTGATAATCATAACGTGTCCGAGACCGCGATACTGTATTATAAATTTATAATACCGTCATTACAGTCCATAGAACGTATAGTAGATATTTATATCAGCTAAATTAAATAATAATATTATTTTATTTCAACATATGAAGAAGCTCTCGCTCGACAAGATGCAGATGCAGAAAGCTAATGGAAACGACCCATAGCGAATAGGCTCTCTCAGCCTCCTAACCCAGGCTTCAGGTGGGAGCCTGGGTTGATTATGGTTTTGCTGCCTATGGTCCATTTCAAACATTTTTTATTTTATTTAATACTAGCAGCTTCGCAATGTAGATGTACTATACACAAAAAATATTTACAGCCTATTTTACTCGCTGATAATGTAGCTTTAATGATATAAAAATAGGATATTTTTTTTAATTAAGAGAATATAATTCAATTATAATATATACAAACAGATATAATAGAATATTACGTTTCATATTTCAAACGGTAATGAAAACTACAGTAGACCACTACATCATAGGTAGCGATTTGCATTGCCGTTCGTTTTTTATGACAACAATGTAAGTTCAGAGGGGTGAGCACGAACGACTATCGACAAAGTATTCGAATCGTCAAACTGTCAGTTGTATGAAAAATCTCATACAAATGACAGTTCGACGATACGAATACTCTTTCGATACTTGTTCGTGCTCACCCCTCCATTGCGTTCTCAACTGTATGCAGTTTGTACACTATGGTCTATGACTATACCGAGAAACGGGGACCGCACGCCATCACATCGCTTCGTGGCCAACAGCTTGAAGTATTTTAATAGCTCTAACATGCTACGTAATGTTATGTACGCCATCTAGCGTCGAGAATATGTATGAGTCAGAAACTTTATACAATGCTAGCAACGCGCCCCGGCTTCACACGGGTGCAATGTAGATGTACTATACACAAAACAGCCTATGTTAGTCGCTGATAATATAGCTTTTTATTGGTGAAAGAATTTTCAAAATCGGTCTAGTAGTTTTTGAGTTTATTCATAACATACAAAAATACAAATCTTTCCTCTTAATAATATTAGTATAGATACACAGTAATAACCATATATTTTTTTTTAATTCGCCAGTGATATGCACTGTTCGAATCTCAGTTAATTATTATCTGTGGGGCAGGGTGATCCTTGAAGATTGATCACTCATTACCCTATTAAGATATAAAGAATGAAATAAACATACATTTGTCTGCACCGTGTCCCTCTCCTGGACTAGAGGACGTTGCAAATATCAAAAAGGCAAAAGGTATTTAATTTTAATATATCTGTATTTTATCGTTTTATTTTGAAAAACTACGTTATAATTTCCCAAAATAGCGCAGAAACTATGTATTTGTAAAAAATAGTAGGATCGCTATCATCAGTATTAAAATATAAATCTCGCAGGAATAGTTCTCGTTAGGAATACGAAAATAATTAAAAATAATTTAGGTTCCACTCGCCGCGGCCGCCTAGATTTCCTTATCTAATGAACATTTAACTAGACGGAGCGAGTGATAGTTAGAGCTACATAGTTTAATAATATAGATATAAATTATTAGCAATACCTGTTACAGTGTTTGTGCTGTAATTATGTAACCCGATTCAATATTTTGAAACTTTGGTCCACTTTACTTGGGATTCATTACAAATCATTATTTAACAACGTATACATATGTATACATATTTCTGACGATGGCTGCTTTTATGGGCAGTTTAAAAATCATTTAGTGGTGTTATATGTGCTTTTAATTATATCAGATACTAGCAACGCGCCCCGGCTTCACACGGGTGCAATGTAGATGTACTATACACAAAACAGCCTATGTTACTCGCTGATAATGTAGCTTTCTATTGGTGAAAGAATTTTCAAAATCGGTCCAATAGTTTTTAAGTTTATTCGATACAGACAAAAATATAAAAATACAAATCTTTCCTCTTTATAATATTAGTATAGAAGTATAGATAGACAGCCGAGTATGAGGCTCATGGAGGGTAAGTCAGCCACATGCTGAGGTATCCCGTCAGCAGTAGGAAAATTATGTACTGTCCATTGAAAAAGCCTACCTACTACGTTTTCCATTTATAAATAGTGGTTTGATACTTGGATGGAATTTATAGATAACTGATGGCTGAGTTTGAATCCACGACCTATCGGTATTCTTGCTAAATTCCCCACGTGACGTGCCAATGAGTTCATTTTATTTACTACTAGCTTCTACCCGCGACTTCTACCGTGTTCGATTATTATGTTTTTTGGCCTTTTCTACTAACTGAATTATACTCCTATCCCACAATATATTTCGACGGGTCCCAAGAACAAAATTGTATCTGTTAAACTGTCTATTCATACATACGATTTTGTGTAACAAACACCCATACAAACTTTCAAAATTATAATAATATAAGTAGGATTCGCTATTCACTAAGCAGATTTTATTGTTGCCGTAACTTGCTCTTTCAATTTCTTGCACGTAATATTAACCGCAGGACTCCGCAGCTGTTATCTCGGTCTCTCGAGCTACACTCTTACCATCTCTGTCTAATACTTTGTGAAGAAGTGAGAAAGTATGTTTTAGCAGTTATTGGTTTTTATTACATTGTTATGGGTCTTTGTAGAGCTCTAACATTTTACAATTTACTGTGAAACTAAGATTTTTTATGCATGTATCCAACAAAGCGTAGAGTGATGTTCGGTTTGTAAGTGATACCTATACCACAGGACATTATATTTTTACTTCGAGCTTTTCGAACTTCAAGTAGGTACTCAACTAAGACATCCTACATAGACATGCCATCTGTAATTCACGACTTTTGAATGGTAACTTTTTAAAGTGATATTGGTTTAAATATTCCACTTACGGCTAGACTAACATATTTACAGAAAAATTATATACATACTAGATGTGACAGGAATCGAACTCACTTTCCATAGTTGCAAGGTTTTACTGCACAACTAAGCGCGTCAATATCTTAGTTTATTTTAAAGTAAAACACTTCTATTTGGTAAAATGAAATGAAGAACTTGACCAAAAAAAAAGAAGGTTTAAACTAATCTATATGAAATCGTTATAAAATAAAAAAAATATGATAAATTTAATTATTTGTCACAATTTCATTAAAAATATTGGTAAACTATTTATGTTATTTCTTTTATTTTATTTTTTGCGTCTGAGGCGCAAACTATTGTGGTCTCTGGCAGAATGACCAGCGCTGTGGAACTCATCTGCTTCACAGCATAATGCTGAGCCAGGGCCATTTACAACCACAACACACACACATTTACACAATTTAAAAATTGTACCTTGTTTTGATGTTTTTTGTTATTATTTTGTGATTCTGTGTGTGTGTTTCGTTCGTAATAAATGCTATGTCTATGTCTATGTCTATATTATAGGTAGCATATTTTTTTTAACTGAACTTCTCGGTAGTTATCAGATCTTATGTAGAGCCAAGATCCTAGCTCTACACGCCCTAATCTAAACCTCTTTTTTATGTTAGATATCGACTGACGAGCATGAGGTTCACTTTGATGGTAGGTGATACCCCAGCCACAGAACATAAGTCAATGATGCACTGTCAACCTACTTTTTACTTCGAGCATTCGGAAATCCATAGACTGAAACCGAAACGCGCACTGTGCACAATTTTTCCATCTATGAACGGTGGTTAGTTACCCGGTTGGAATTTAGATATTCCTCCCACCCGATTAATGCCCGAAGTTACCAGACGTGGGGAAAACATAAACATGTCGTCCTGGTGCGAATGGAACCCACGACCCATCGATGCGCACGGCAGGTGTTCTACCGAACGCGCCAACGAGCCCGTCAAGAATTCTCTATCATCATAGCGTATAGAGTTACGAGTATGCGTAAATCCTAGTCTAAAGTAATCTCACCTTAATCAAAATGTGTGGCTTGGCCGTTACGAAAGAGTGTCGTAGCCACTCCTATGGGCTTAAGAACAGAAACTAATTCTCTAACTAGACGTTAATTTTGTGAAATGGCAGACACACATTTTGACTGGTGTAGGATTGTAGAGAACTTAAGAGATTCAGTTCACGCAGAACACTACGTTATGAAATATTACTGCAAAATAACTGAGCGTGATAAAAATAGACGACGCAATTTCTGGTAATTGATACATTTGTTACATTTGTTACTCCAGAGAATTACAAGCGAAGACTTTTCTTAGCTGAAGTACAAGACCAAGTTATTACTCGGAAGTCTGAACTGGCGCGCATATAGAGTTTATTCAGTGACCTAGTTGAATGAATTTTGAATTACTCCGATCTAAAGGCAAAACCTACATATTATTTAAGATTTTTTCATAATGTACCGTTGGATTCGAATATGTCAATAAATTAAATTGTTGACTGTTTTTTAACTATGGATTTGATGTACCTTTTGTATGAACTTATCAAATGTATTTATTCTTGAATGACTTTTGCGGAGTAAAATATATATTGCTTTGCCTTTAATCCTGCGATATATACGAAATAAGTATTAATTTTATTCCCAAATTTAAAACAAATTAAAAAAAATGCCGACCGTGCCGCGAAGTCAAAAATACTGTAACCTGCAACACGACCGTGCTCCATCTCACTCAATCAACAATAAATTAATAATATACATTACGTCCGTAGATGAACGTTCGGGTCGTTCGGTCAATGAAAGTTCTCGTGAAGATTCATGAATGAAATGACGTCACTGCATAGTGTACGGGTGTGTACTATATACTACGGTTATATAGATAATTGGGCTCTTTCTTTTGGCGTCAGATATTCAGTGCTTGAATAGAATAGTCACAACTCGGTAGTGATGTGAGCCGGACGCGGTCCGCTTGTCTTCGCGCTCTTTCGCGCTGCGGCGAATTAAACACGAATTTGGGGCAACCATAAGTCCCTCCCTCCTTGTCTTACTAAGGCACTAACGAATCACCTGTCTCGCGCATTCCGCTCCGATCGTGACATAATATTGCATGTTATTGATGTAGGATCAATGTTTACAATTTACATTGTGTTCATAAATCACGTGAAGTGTAGAGAACTCAAATAGTCGTGCACCGTGCATGAGTACCTTCTATAGGTAAATATCTTATAGATTTTTGATAAAATACAATATTTTAAATATTTATGGAAATCCTATTAATTATTATATTATATATAAAATATATAAGTAGTATGATGATAATATTTTACAAGTAGGTAGGCATCTCCTTAAGAATTATAAAAACATTAATGAGAGAATTATTTTCTGAATAGGTATGAAACTAGATAGTAAAGACCTATCTAACATAACATTCATAAGACTAGCATTAATGGTAGGGACTAGGGTCCTATTCACACTTATTATTTTTTTGTTTGGTATCCAATGAATTATAAGTATTTTAGTATCTACATATTTTTCCTACCTAAATAATTCATATCCATTTCCTTAATATTTTACGCTGTTGTTTCACTAAAAAAAGGAAAAAAAACAGTCAGTAAGTCACTGTAAGAAATTAACCCCTCGTAATAATATAATCCAAAAGAAAACCATTACTTCAAAACTCACTTAGAAACTATCTCCTTTATTGATATTGATTTCTTACGTCGCGTTGTAGAGTTCATGACTATTGAATTATTGACAATAATATAACCGATTTGTAACCAGTCTTAAATCAAGTGGCACTCTTTTATTACCAAGTGCTAAATAATATAGCGTTATCAGTCGATTGCTAGGCTTCACCTGTGAAGGACATTAGTGAATTTCAGGTATGTTATATCTACCAAAATGCAATTATAAATTTAATTAATAATTTGATTACCATTTTGACAAATTTTAATATATTTAATCATATTTACACGTATATTATTATTATTATTATATTATTAATTTAAGTATATTCTGTAAAATAATTTGCTTAAAAATGTTTTAAAAATTCGATAGTAAGTAGTGTTTAATAATTATTGTTTTATCTATGTACTAAATCCTTAGAAACAATAATAATATGTAACTTTGATATTATTATAGGTCCATAATATTAATATAATTTAAACTGGACATTGAACCACGGTCTTCAATAATGATTTCTTGTAATGAATAAGTAATTTGTGCAATCTAGAGTGTAAAGTCCATGTTATTGAAACAAAGTAATGTGACATTATATTTGAGCTGTTTATTACAAACATATAATGCAGTTATACTGTTGATATGATATCAGCTGGCTGATATGTAAAATTTGCTTCAAATAAATATTTTTATTCTCATATTTGAAGATGCGCCAAAGAATCTAAGAGGATATTATTTGATTGACGTTATAATGTTTTTTTTTTAACTTTTTTGGTTCTTGATTATTTAAATGTTTGATTCTCGCGTTAATAAGACAATATTAATTTCTTGGTTAATATTTTTACTTTTATAATTTTTGGTGAACTTAAAATATTTTCATTTCATTTTATATGAGATTTTTTTTATAATAATTTTATTATTTAAATATAAGAACACAAAGTAATAATTAAAAACATACCTTCTTGTTTAGAACGTGTTGGAGGAATATCAAAATTCCGAGCGTAAAACGATCAAACCCTACATAGAGCATATTGCGCGTTTCGGTTTCAGTCTATGAATTTCTGAATGCTGAAAGTAAACATATAAGTCGATAGTGCATTGATTGATATTTTGTGGCTGATGTATGAACATAAAATGAAACTCACAATTGTATGAAGCTATTTGACATAAACATCATACTAATTACTAGGCTATTTTTAAAAGCATTGTGATAATTCTCAAAAGCTTCTTAAACGATTCTGTAGCATACTTTAAAGTGTCTATAATGCTGTCGTCGACCGATTTGGGAACAATCTTAAGAGTAACTTAAGCCTTCTGCTCTTAAAATGAATTGACTTCTTACATGGATAATCCAAGAGTAAGAAGTCATTTCATTTTTTCCATGATGGATTAAACATGAAACCCTGGAGACAATAGATCTCTGTGGAATACAATTGATACCATACTTATAAAATCATTCATTCAATCAATCATTTGATTTAAATAAAATACTTTATATCGTGTTAAAACGCTATTTATTATTTATCCAGACGTTTCGAGTGTTTTTCAGCAAACGTGGTCACGGGACTGAAAGGTGAAAGCTGTCTGATTTAAATATTCACAAAAATAGAGTTGATATTTACTGTAATTTTAATTGGCAACTAGCAGGATCCTCTTGTTTTTTAGTATTTTTGAGTATGTTTTCGATTAATAAATAGCGTTTTAGTCCATTAAAGTAAAGTATTTTATTAAAATGTGTGATACTTGCGTTAATAAAGGAAATATCATTGTTTATTTAAAGTATTATCATTAGCAGTATTATTTAGAATTTTTAACAGTTCTCTTATACCTACGTATTAATTTAATGATTAGCTAGGATAAAAGGCCGGCAATCATCTGCAATACCTCTACCGGGCTAGCATGACCGCCACCTGATATGTCGCGGACGAGAGAAGACAAACTAAGATGTAAGATATCTCGATATATTATATCTCGACATCGACAATTTTGATAGAAAATATATCTCGTTCAACAAATATATCTATTTTTGATATTAAAAGTCGAATTTTAAGTGAAATTGTCATGTTAGACCCGAAAGAAACAAAGCGATAGTCGATTAAAACACGAGAAACGGTAGACAAAATTTTGTCGCGCTTGTCATGCTAGGCCGGCTAGTGTTGCGAATATTCATGGGCATTGGTGACTGGTGTTCACCACAGAATTGATGGAAGATTACCTATTCCATGGTTTTCATTTTCCATCAGATGAGCTGCAGGCTTGTTTATTTACCTACTATAAAAAAAACGTAGGGGAAGGGTTGAACACATAATTTGTAAAATAAGCCTCTAATGTTAAGATCAGTCGCACTAATAATAGTGTTATTAGTCGGACAATTAAAACCTAGTGAAACGTTTCGAGTGGTAGGATTTGATACATAGAAAAATTGGAACTCTATTATTGTGACTCATTTGGGATTTTGGAAACTTCTAGAAGTTTTCAGTGAAGTAAGAAAGAACTAATTAATATTCAAAATCAGAATTAATTGTAGCGCAATTAAAATTAATGACAATAAGAAATATAATCTCGACACCCGAAATTCAATAAATTTTAAATAATATTATAATAGGTATAATAATAACGCAGAGAGAATTGTTTTTGCTGAAGAATAATAAGAGTTAAGTAGTAATTTAATCATTATAATTAGCGTATTGATCATTGTTAGATTGATGGTTACAATACTGGAGAGGGCTTTATATGATCGAACATTCTCTGAGAAACAAAAGTAGTAAAAAAAGTATTGCTTCCATACAAAACTGAAAAGCTGGTAAGCTTTATTTATATATTCTTGAATTGATTTTCTTTTATTTTTTGCGACAAACAGAGGTACCTAACTATAGTCATTTAGGGCATTAAACAGGTGAAAGGAATGTCAAAATGTGGAAGGGTAACTAACCACCCTTCATTGATGGAAAATTGAAGTTTTCGGTCTATGGAATGAAAGTTAGAAGTAAAAATAGGTCGACAACACATTATTAATTGAATGATTGATGTCCTGGAATTGAAATAGCATCAAGTGAGCCTCGCTCGTCTATTATATAGATAAAATAAATGCTCAATAGCGCTAATAGCTAGGCCACTGGATGCCAACTATATTCTGGATGGCCACTCACCCGTAAAGGGATGAGTTATTATCTCACAGCTTCTCATGTATGCCAATTGCCAATAGTTCCCGTTCAATAATATACATTAGCTTTATTTATATTTAGTATGCCCTTGTAATTTGTCAATACGATTTTTCACTTTAACGTAGGTACTGTTTAAAATGGATATAGAAAACAAATCATAGATATTTAATAAGAACAGTATATTGATGACATACAATTTGTAGTTATTAAAATGATCATCATCAGCGTTTTTTAAATATAAAACTGACTCAAATTAAGATTGAAAAGTGTGTTCCGAGTGAGAAAAATATTTCATTGTATAAAATAAAACATGGATAACACCCAATCTGTATAGGTTACAATTTCATGCGGTGCATAACTATCGGAATATTTTTTTTAAAATTGTAGTTCTTTTTGATAACTTTTATATTTTATTTATCTTATTTTGTTTTACATGTAATCACACTGCCCTTTACTTTAAGTCTTTAATGGGCTGTATTACCCTAGCAAAAATTCTGATTTCGTCCCCTCTCATCCCACTATGCCGAAAATTCTTATGAAAAAAATCCTATTCTTTGAAAAAAAAAATTGTCTTTTGTTGGTTTTATTCTACCGTACCGCGCGAAATTTTCACCGTATTTATTATTAATTATTTCATTTCTAAGAAAAGGAAAAGATTTAAAAAAAAACGAGCTCTGTCTGTAAAATTTCCTTGAGAATTCAAATATATAATTTTCATTGAATTATTTACAATAGTTTACGAATGGATTTGATTTAATTACCACTGATGCAAGCTTAAATTTCAACAAATTGACCATTTTCATGATTTATTTGTATCTAGGAAATTTGACTCAATCATGTTTCGGGTTCCTTTGATATTTAGAAGGCCTTCATCTTTATGAGGTTTTTTTCAACTTCAGGCATCATATTTTAGCCTTCTAAAACCACTTTTACTTGAAGTTAAATCGCGTAATTGTTGTATTACAAGTCCGTAAATGGTTTTTTTATGTAAACGAGTATTATTCAAGAAGCTGCGGGACAAATCAAAACATAAATAAGAATCCACTGTATCTACTGAATCATCTTGAATATGCTGAGATATTATATACAAGACACGAATATTTACAGTAGTGCCTGGCCGGCATCCAAAATATTACAGTCACTTTTCGAGCCAAGATGACTGGCGTAATTCCGTTACCTCGTTCTCAAGATTTTCTTTGCTTTAGCTGTCGTTGACGGTCTCGTAGATGTGTTGGGTATACGTTGTGATAGGTCGTAAGTTCGAAATTCGAATCTCACCACATCTGTGGTGTGATTTTTTCCCGTGGTCTTGTCACTTCGGGCATTAAACAGAGGGCCTAGTACGAACGACTATCGAGAAAGTATTCGTATCGTCGATGTGTCATTTGTATGAAATTTCAAATGATTTTTCATACAACTGACAGATGGACGATACGAATACTTTTTCGATAGTCGTTCGTGCTAGGCCCTCTGATGGGAGAAAATTCGAATTTCCAACCGAACGAAACATTTTCATTCATTAGTTCAAAGATGAGAAACTCACCTAACATAATATAGCGACTAATTAACTAAACTAATTTTTAATATTGTCTTTTATTAACGCGAGTATCACACATTTAAATAAAATACTGTATACCGGATTAAAACGCGATTTATTGTTTAAATTATTTATCCCGACGTTTCGGATGCTTTTCAGCAACCGTGGTCGCGGGAGACTGGAAGCATCCAGAACCAGAAGGTTGCTGAAAAGCATCCGAAACGTCGGGATAAATAATTAAAACAATAAATCGCGTTTTAATCCGGTATACAGTATTTTATTTAAACTAATTTTTATATATAAAGCATATATATTTCAAAACGGTAGATAGTCAATACTTAATATGTATTTAACTTTATTTGTATTACTATTTACTAGTCTAGCAAGAGCCGTACCGGCATATTTTTGCAGGCGTCAAGATAAGAGATAAATTTAAAAGAAAGAGATAAGGTTATACACGATATATCGCGTCAGTGGCAATATTACTGTTCTAAGATATCGTGGTAGTCCCAAGTCTGAATAAAAAAAGTAAATATAATGAAAGGTATAAAGAGTTTAGTTAGTATGCATATCGCACCTCCGATAAAATAGGGTTAAAACTCGAAATAGTTGAATTTTGAGTAAACGATACAGAAATAATTAAAAACAAAATTTTAAGTATTTCTGTATCGTTTACTCAAAATTTAACTTTTTTTAATTTTAACCCTATTTTATCGAAGGGGTGATATGTGCCAGAAAAGTTAAAGTAGTCGTTGTAAGATATATGTATATAAGTATGTAGAAAAATGGAGTGAATATTTTTTTCCAATTAGTACAGTATTCTTACAATGAATCATGAAATACAATAATCATTCCACGGAAGTATTCTTAATTGTTACCGAGGACACTTGGCAGTAGCGAGAACTCAACAATGACAGGCTTTTGTTGTTACATTTTTAGTTATTATGATGCCGATTAACATTTATTATCACTAATCTACTGCTCCGTGCTCATATCGAATTTCGACATGAATATTTTATTATTTGTTTGACGTTGTTCCACTCGCGCGAAGGCTAAATAAATTATCGCAATGTAGGAATGAAAATGCATGTTCATCCTATACTGCCGTCATAGGAAAAAAGATGTTTCTACATTTTTTATATTGATTTAACTTTATTTTCAGTTTCAAATTGTAATAATACTATGTTGGTTAAGTGTGGTTTGAAGGTTAAATTTATTAAAAGTATATAAGACATAAGTTGAACTTTAAACACAATAAAAACATGATCTATTAAATATACACTGCCATTAAGAAATAGCCAATAATAACTTATCAAATTATTTTGAAACAAGAGCGTTCCAAGAGATGTAGAAAATGTTCCAATTTTGAACAAAAGTTTTACGTATAAACATCCCGATTTTTTTTATTACCATGTCGAAGGTCGAAAGTCTAGCACTGTTCGCTTATTTTCTTCCATTTACAAGTGTCATACGGAATCAGTTCCTACCTAGCGAGCGTACTCCTTTCTAAAAGGCCCTCAACACACTCTTGACTCTTAAGGTGCTTTTGGGGGGTGATGATTACTTAACACAAGATAACAGGCTCGTTTGCCTCCATACACTATGTAAAATTTAAGTTGATATATTCTTCAGTTTAATAAGTATATATGCGGAGATAAATATGAACTGATCTCAGCCAATGGCTCACGCTTAACAATTTTGAAACGCATATATGCCATTCAACAATGTACAATATTGTATTTTATTTTCGCTTAGACTGACACGAATTTGTTTGGTTGATAACTGATAAGAGGCAAGCTTGCCCCACTAACCTATACTTACCTTATCAGCCCCTTGACATTCGATTTTTCATGCGGTAAATGATAATATTGTCTATAATCGTTTAAAATATTATATATTCATCAATATTAGGGTTGTGGGCAATGGGCATGCCCATCGTGCCCAGTGCCCACAAAGGTGGATCCACGCTTGAATATGAATATAAAAGAATTCGATTGTTACCCAATATTTCAGTCTCTTTCTCCTTCATACCTTATTAAACATAATAGGTACATAATATGAGGGGTATAAAAGCATAACCGATTCAATCCAAAATACTAATACTAAAAACACCAATATGTTGCTAAAAAAAGATAGAAACACAACAACTCTACCACCATCCCATATAAATAACACTTCAAAGTATGCTTCAATGATCAATCCTTAATTGCAATTAAGTATTAAGTTACAATCACCAATCAGAAGACGGCATCTGACGCAATCTGTTACTTTCCCTTGTATTATAAGGTTTCAATAAGAACAAAGAATAAAGTACCAAGTTTGTTGTTATTGAAATATATTTTACTATGAAATATATAATGTCGAGGTCATTAACTCAAGTGCGTAAGCCTCGCAAACAGGTTTCGAATTTGACCACAGCTGTTTTATATTTTAATAGAAAAATATCCTATGCCTGATCACTACGGATGGGAGGAATAAGCCAATGAACTACTACTTCGTGCATTAAAAACTCAACGGTTTAGTTATACAAATGTAGATAGTTATGAGTAATATTATGCTGTGTTTGCAGAAGTGTAGATTATGTGTTTCGGTTTTTCTCTATAAATCTGAATGTTTGAAGTATTTGGAGTACGGAGTTAAGATTACCAAAGTTACACTTTATTTAAAAAATATCTGTGGGCCAAATAACCAAAAATGTTGAAAAGGAAAATTCGGGACGAAAACTTAGTAAATTGCTAAATTTCAAATCGGTCAAGCGGTTTTTTGAGATCCGCTCACAAACACAAATGCTATTTGAGTCGCTCCATTGGAGTTTCGCTCGCTCCGCTCCAAAAATATTGTATTGTAAATGAGATCGGCACTTACGCAGCGCTATTCTCCAAGCACCACTAAGCTGTGGTAGCAACACGATAATTATTAATTACCTATCCAAAATGGAATAGTTTGACACTTGTTAAATGAAAAACGGATTATCTTCGCAAAATCAGCCTGTCGACCACCTCTCCTTTAATTCAATCGAATTCAAGCCATAGAGATAGAGCATCTTGTTTTTTTCTATAGAAAACTTCCCGCTCGCCTCAATGCATTGCAAAAAGAGATACATAAATTATTATATGTATGTGTAATTTAATATTACACTGTAACACATTGCGAAAGAGTGAACCGATACTTTATGGATGCACTAATTACCAACTACCATAAATATTTTATTTTTAGACAGTAATGAATCGAGCAACAATAATAATAGTTACTCAATAGTTAATAGATGTGTTTAGTTATTGTAGACAAAGTATTATAAAGATTATTCTTTTGTTATCGTTAATAACACTCATTTAAAAAATACTTTTAAAAGTTTGACGGGCTCGTTTCCGCGTTCGGTAGAACATCTGCCGTGCGTATCGACGGGTCGTGGGTTTGAATCCCACCGGCATGTTTATAGTTTTCTGTAAGTATGTCTTCCCCACGTCTGGTAACATCGGACATTGATCAGGTGGGAGTAATATCGAAATTCCGACGGGGAACCACCGTTCATAGATGGAAAAACCGTGAAGTGCATTATTGCGCGTTTTGGTTTCAGTCTATGGATTTCGGAATGCTCGAAGTAAAAAGTAGGTCGTCAGCGCATTATTGACTGATGTTCTGTGGCTGAGGTATCACTTACTATCAAGTGTAGACTCTACTCGTCTGTCGTTATCTAATATAAAAAAAGGATAAAACGCGATTTATTCATGATATTTTTTTTATATTAGAGGAGGAAAACGGATCGGCGCGGAAGGCTAGCCTGATGGTGAGCGATTACAGCTACTCTTTCATGTCACGCCATGAACTTCCGCAATACTAGAGTCCTTGAGAAGTTCTCTGCCCTCAGTTGGTCACCCATGTGTGATGAAAAGCGTTCGAAAAGTGTTTTCATAAAAAAATAATCTCCTTTTTCAGATATTATGGAAATAGAGGGATTAATAGCTAGATAAAAATGCCGGTTCTTCGTAACGCTGAACATCCCGCATCTCAGTCAACAGACTCCATCGCAGCTCGGTACTTAGTGGCGGTGCTTGGCTCGTGGGCGGCTGAAACTGGTATGCTATCAAATATTTTAAAAAAAAAATCACTATACAATAAAAATAAGTCTTTGCAATTTCTATATAATTACTTTGCCTTAATCTAGTATGGTTATTCCAAATATCCAATATTTCCATACTACCAAAACGTATTTTTTAAGTATATTTTTTACTTATGTAAATGATTTATCTCGACGCTTCCCACGTAGGCATATACCTAATATCCACTTTCATCTACAATATTTTTTTTAATACCTAATAGAACTTTTTTCGTATTTAATGTTTATAAAAAATAATTTAATCTGATTTATTTTTTTGCAAGCACAGGAAAAAATTTGATAACAGACGGTGTAGTTTAAAAAACGTAAAACACTTAGGTACTGTGTTGGATACCAACCCGTATCGCGGTATATTGTGATATGCATCCATCTAGCTACGGTTATAAAATTCAAAGTTTTAACTTCGATGCTAATACGAGAATAATTAAATCTTTGTCTAAGTAGCATTGACATTTTAATACTATGTCAATGTTAAATAGCCTTAATTATAAGTACTCTTAAGAAAATATTATACAGTTGAGGTGAAATTTCTGGTATCCAATAAAATTTCTACGTGCGCTGCTATTGTTACATTCAATTATGTTACGTGTACATTGAATAGCAATACGGCTATGTTACTCGCTGATACTGTAGCTTTCTATTGGTGAAATAATTTTTAAAATCGGTCTTTGAGTTTATTCGTTACAAACATACAAAAATATAAATCTTTCCTCTTTATAATATCATCGTGTAGATTATATAAAAAACAATCAGTACATATGTCATTATTTTAAAATATTAACTTAGGAATCTGTTCTCAATAACTTTGCGTTTAATCATTGACTTATATGTATACTACTAGACAAGCAATTTGGAATAATAATTGTGTCGCAATTTCGGATCGCGCGGGCGGGTAGAGAGGGGGAGCAAGCATGGCGAATATGCCTTGCAAACGCTCGCTCTCGCATATTTCTAGTAAAGAGTAAGCGTGATGGAAAATTATGATGGCAGTTGTGTATTTATATTTACGATAATTATTGTTTTAGACAAATACGAAATAAATTACTTAGGTACTTACTGAAATAGACTTCAAATCACCTGGTAAAACTACGCACATAAATTATAACAGTGTTTTATTGGTTACTATGAACAAAATCGGTGTTAGTTTGTCGAAATCAACGTTCACGGCTTACAAAACAGTGCACTGATCTTCTCGCTTGCTCGCAGTGGACTAAACGAGTTACGGAGAATTAACCGCAACTCAGTGGCCAATTATTTAAGGCCGCATAGCTTGTCTAGTAGTATACATATAAGTCAATGTGTTTAATGTTTGCAGCAACGTATCCATTCGACTTGACCAAAACGAGACTTCAAATACAATCTGAAGTGGCTGCAGCTAAAGATGGTTTCAAGGTAAAATTCAAAACAATACTTCAACAATTTTTAGCAAAATTATGTACTATCTATATAATGTAAAGAGACACTGACGATACGATTGCTTTTAAATCACTAGTCATTCGTACATCGGCCTCTGAATTTGTCAATTTCCGCGTAGAGGCATAACTATTGCTTTTCAATTTACGCTTGAAAATGCCAATAACTGCCAGCTGATTGTATAGGAAAATTTTTGTCCGCACAAACACCTGGCAGATAGTGTTAAAAGCATTTTAAATCGCTAATGTAAGGTTCAAACTGGTATTTTTCTTTATAAAAGTAGCGTGTTCATGTAAATAATTTCTCAATTGTCGAAATAAAAAGTATGTAGGTCGACAGCGCATCATTGACTGATGTTCTGTCGCTGAGGTATCAAACTATCAACTACCATCAAGTGAACCTCATGCTCGTCTGTCGATATCTAACATAAATAAAACCTAATGTAAGTAGGAATAGAAATACATATATACCTATAGGGGAAAATATAATTATAATATAATATGAACCATGTAATTGATTCTCAAAACCTAATATTACGTCTTCCGCTTAACATAATTAAATTAATTAATTACAGATAGAAAATCATGGCATGATAAAAACAGCTGTGGGAATAGCGAAACAGGAAGGTGTGTTAAAGTTATGGACCGGTCTAATGCCAATGTACCAGCGGCACGCTATATACTCCGGCAGTAGATTAATTTTCTATGAATACTTCCGAAGTTACTTCAAAGATGAGAAGGGGAAGGTTTCACTCGGGGCCGCGTCTTTGGGTGAGTATTTTATAAGAAATTGTGTACAGTGTCGATATTATTTAAAAAAATAAGTTTCATTTGCGAGTTCAATCTCAAATATGCCTCCCATTTAGACCACATCCAATGCCACCGGCATTAGAGGGGCGCAAAAAAAAAAAGTGTCAATGAGTGCATATTACATGCATATTACTTTATGATAACTGCTGCTCGCCTGTAGACGACAGTTGTATTCTTTTGAAGTAAAGTAATTTATATTTAGTTATAAGAAGCTCAGAATCCCGTGGAAACAAGCAAATATAATATCAGTGAAAGACATTGATATGTGTCACCCCCCCGCGCCGGTACCAATACTCACCTTACAAATTACACACTATAATATCAAATATGTAAAGAATAGCTTTACCGACTTTCTAACGCCGGATGGTATTTTTAAATTCGCTCTTAGTGTATATAAAATGTCCTACTGCAAAGATTTCAATGGAATTGATAGGCCAATTTTCACATTTAATGTATTAACGTTGATTTTCCGTTTACCTATTTACCGTTTTTATTTAAATCTATTTGCCTAAACTACATACGTTATCACACTCAATAAAGTAGTATCACTGTGATTACTTGATAAGAGACATTAGTCGAGGTTATTGCCTCTAGTTACGAAGGCCAAAGCTTTTATTTTCATTATAGTTAGGCGTGTATTGTTGTTTATGATTCACACCGTAGCGACCAATATACTTAAATTATTAAACAACTAGCAATTGCCCCCGCAACCCCCCTTGTGGGTTGAATTTCGTAAAATCCGTTCTTAGCTGACCTCTACTCGGCGAAAGGAATATTCCTACCATATTTCAAGTCGCTACGCCTTATGGTTCCAGAGATATCGTGATGAGTGACTATATAGGTGGGAATCTCTTTTATATATATAGAAGATAAAACCTTCGTCAAACGTGTTGCTATAGAGTATAAAATAGACGTAGCTAAAGGTTATGCTATTAGAAATAGCTGGGTGGGCAATTGCCTGGCGAATACAGCAATACATCAATATGATTATACTATTATATGATTATTAAATTAACATTATATGCTAATAAGTACTAAATATTTGCATATTATGCAAAGACAGATACTGAATTTTAATTTGAGAATTCGACCATTTCTGATCAATAAAACTGTTTTAAAAGCAGAATAAAATAAAATAAATAAATAAAATAAAAAAGCTTTTATTTTTCCTTACTATTTACATACAGGTATAATTATGAGATTAATCTAATTGTAAGATATAAAATAGAAACAATTGTATGCATATTATGAAAAAAAAAAAGAAAAAGAGTAATATAAAAAAAAAACTAATCTAAGTAAGGACCGCCTGTCGCGGTAAAAGCCTCCTCCAAACACCGCCACTCTTCTCTATCCCTAGCCCTTCTCTCCCACAGGTTTCCCACAGTTATCTTCAGGTCGTCACACCATCTCTTTTTTGGCCTTCCACGTTTCCGTCGTAAAAGCAGAATAGGCTCTACAAAAATCATTGTATCAGCGTTCCTAATCAAAAAAATAAAATGTCGCGATCGATTGGAAATTGGAATCACGCTATTGCGCCGTGTTAACTTCATATCGATTTGGATGTTAATTCACTGGCTTGTTACGACTGGCCAGTCTCGAACAGTAAGCGAATCAATTGTTTCTTTATCTGCTTGAAAACAGTTTCAGTAAAGTAATTTTTACAGTACTCCAAGTACCTCTGTGCAAAGAAAATCTTTATTCGTTAGGTTTTCCGAAAAATGGAAAGAAATATGTAAAAGAAAAAAAAATAATAATACTCGTATTAGGTATTGATTATCGACATAATATTACTTATCAGAGTTTGGACTCAAACTAACGAACTCAATCTTTGGGAACCTACATGACCTACATAATGATTAGATAAACATTTATTCATTGCAAGATTTAAATAAAATATACTCATGCATTCAAAGGCGCAATAAACTAACTTAACAAAATTCACGACTGACTTTTCATCCTGCCGTGCACACCGATTATATATTTTTTATGTTAGATTTCGTCAGACGAGCATAGAAAATTATAAACATGTTGTCCCGGTGGGATTCGAACCCACGACCACCACGTCAGGTGGATGGAACCGATGGATCGTGGGTTCGAATTTCTGTAAGCATGTCTTCCCCACACATTGTCTGGTAACTTCGGGCATTAAACAGGTGGGAGGAATATCGAAATTCTGACCGGGTAACGAACCACCGTTTATAGATGGATAATCCGTGAAGTTGCCCGCTATGGTTTCAGTCTATGGAATTCCGAATGCTCGAAGTAATAAGTAGGCCCACAGCGCATCATTGACTGAGGTATCACCTAGTGTGTCATGCTCGTCTGTCGATAACTAACAAAAAAAAATCTAATTCAAGACTATATTAAGACCAAGGCTCCTTAGCCTTCTATAGGCCTGAAAGTGTAAATAAATATGGATTTCGTCATCTAAAATTACCATCTAATTAATTTACCACTAATATTTCACGTTTCTATAATATTTCCAAAATATTAATGAATTTTATCCAGGACCATGTGGCTTTCGTATAGAATTGTGTGCTCAAGTGTCGCTTCTTTAAAGGTTGGTCCTTAACACAGAACAGGAAAATCTTCTGTACTGTGGTCCTTAATATACAGAACAGTTATTGTAAATATAATTTAAGAACAAAACGACACCAGCAATTAATACTTCGCTAACTTGGCGTAAAATATACTTTATATACTTTATTTTATGGCGTAAATTATACTTCTAGTTAGCGTAGTATAAATTGCTGGTGTCGAAAAGTATTCATTAAATAAACGTTTTTAATTGGCTTGAAGTTCTACAGGCGGGCTGGCTGCAGGCTCCCTCGCGCAACTGATCGCGTCGCCGACTGACCTGGTCAAGGTGCAGATGCAGGCGGAAGGTAGAAGGCTACTGCAGGGGAAGCCACCAAGGTTCTCGAACTGCCGACAGGCGTATGTGATGCTCTATGCTGAAGGCGGGATTAAAGGGTTTTGGAGAGGTTTGATTTTTTTAATATAAAATTGAATGTTAGATATCTTTGTTGCCATATTCTCTGTTCCATTTTCTACCGAGTTTAAAATGCGTGAAAATGAACTCCTTTCTTTATATTGGATTAGAATTTTAAAATTTGTGATATTTTTGGAGAAACATTAGTTTAGGTCCATCAAATCAGAGTTGCTTTATCAAAACATTTTTGTTTTATGTAGAACTCTTTGTTGAAAAAATAAATTAAAATAACAATAAAATATTTAAAAATAACATAGATATAAAACATGTGCGTAGACTTAAAACATTGGTATTGATATGAAATTATCTGCAAGAGAATTAATTCTGTGGCCTGGTGCTAAAAGGGCCAAAGTACGTTTTTGCATGTAATTTATATTTTAATGTATTGTAAACTGTGCATAGTAAAATTTCTTAGAAAAACAACATTGGCCATTTTATTTTATGCTTACTAAGGAACTAACATAATAATTATCATCAGTGCTAAAGGGGCATAAGTTGTTAATATTTTTCAAAATACCATTTTTTTCTTATATTAGAAATAAATTCATAAATTTACTTTGGCCCTTTTAGCACCAGGCCACAGAATTATAGGTCATACTTCCGTAGGTTAGGTAATAATGCGGTGTTTGACCTTTTATTTTATATGGAATACGAAACAAATACAGATCCCCGTAAAACCCGTCCATGTCGTCAACTTTCAAGAAGATTATTTCCTCTAACCAAATACCCACGCTATACCTATTGTTCCCGGAAGTTAACAAAGCTTTGTTTCGCAGGAGCCGTCCCAAACGTGCAAAGAGCAGCTCTTGTGAATATGGGGGACCTAGCGGCTTACGACTTCACGAAGCAGTACCTCATCCGCGAGTTTGGTTTCGAGGACACCATGGTGGTGCACAGCGCGGCGGCTTTCACCGCTGGCTTCGTCGCCGCGCTCATGGGCACGCCCGCTGATGTTCTCAAGACGAGACTTATGAACCAACCGGTGGGACCTGATGGAAGGTTGGTACCCTCTTCTTCAATCTATCGATGTGTACCACTTGAGCGGCTCGGCCAAATGAGCCGCTCATTCGCCTGTGCATGCTCAAGTGGATACACGGCTTAAGGTGTAAGTAAGGTAAGGTATAGGTAAGTAAGGTAAGGTGTAAGTAAGGTAAGGTGTAAGTAAGGTAAGGTGTTAGTAAGGTAATTCCGACGAGTAAACACTAGTAAACAGCTTTTCCTTTGGTATTTTTTTCGCTGTTTTACCTTTACCTCCTACTACACTTTACACAAACATGAAAATAATTTGAGGCCAGGGGGCCTCCACTCCGTTGCCCCAAGGCGTCCACACCTCTAAATCCGGCCCTGCAACTACAAATCCACCCCGATAACCCCCATAAAAGTCGGTAGGAAGATCAATGATGAAAAACATCATGGGTTTCGACTACTAACATCCAGGCATACTCCCAATACCCCCTCCATAGAGAAAAAAAAGATAGGTTAGTTTGCTAGGAGCATTTAATAGACTGAAGATCGAACTTATGTATTCGAGGTGCAACAGTCAAATGCTTGCCTAATCCTGTAAAATATAATAACGTAGACAACTTGCTTATTTAAAAAAAATATTGCTTTAAGAAGTATTGTGGCAACCTAATAATTATCCATAGAGACGTTAAAAACTAAAATATTACAATGTACGTAAAACATTCTTGTAAGTTTCATAAAAATGTAAAATATCGTTTCGAGTCAATATTCATGCGTCATCATGAGTTCACTAGAAAAACAAATTCAATTGCCTGTTCATGTATCGTGTTGACTTTGCGTATTTATAAAATCAATAATTTTAATATATTAGGTACATTGAACTATTGCAATAATAAATATAATATTTTTTTATTTATAATATAATTTATATACCTACTTCCTGTTGTTATGCTTCCTTATTTCCCGCAGCATGGTCACCGGCAGACTGGAAAACGTTGGGGTTGTATTTCGAATGTTTTTGTTTTAATTTATGACGTTTCATAAATAACAAGAAAAAATAAAGTGTAGGTATAATAAATGCTAGTCATAAAAAATATATGAATGAGTTCTCAAATCAACTCTACTCATCATAATCATCTCAAATTTTCTCAAACATCGCGAATTTCAAACACGTTCAAACATTCCAAATATGTATGTATAATAATATATTTTACTAGCGATTCGCCCCGGTTTCGCACGAGTGTAATGTATACATGATGTACCTATATACAAAAAGCATATGTTATTCGGCATTCGCTGATAATGTAGCTTTCTATTGCTGAATTATTATTAAAATCGGCCGAGTAGTTTTTGAGTTAAATCGTAACAAAAACAAATCTTTCCTCTATAATATTAGTATCTAACAAATTAAAAAGCAAGAAATTAATTTGTCAAAAGAAATTCCAATACACAACTGCCAACACAGCATACGATATGCATGTGTCATAGGTACGCGGAACCGCAATCGTTGTTTTGTAGTGATTGCAAGTGTGGAATAAGTAGGTGAGTAGCGCAAACGAGGTCAAATAACGGGGTCAAAGTCGAGCCCGCCCGCTCAATGTAACTCCTTTCCATTTCGTTTCAAATACTCCAGACCTTCCGACCAAGTAATTAGAATGAAAGCTTCTTTTGTTGATATATTGCAAGGTTTTTGTTAAAAAAAGGGGAAACCGAATATTCTAAATTTGGATATTATACATACCTACTTTATTAGAATTATTTTCATACATATAAAAAAAGCGAATTTCCGAGATCACCAGTGAGTAAATGGACAAGTCTTCTTGATTCCAAAATTCGAAGTATTTTTAAAATCTTATTCCCCTGGATTCGAACCCAAGACTAAGGTGCTAAACGCATCACGCTAACCATTGAGCCACAGAGCAGTCAATAAATCTAAACTGTACCTTAAAATAAACTTTAGAAATTGTTAAAACTCACTGCTGTTGCCAATGGCTATATCCGTCCTTTGTTAAGTTTTTTACAATATTCTAGGGGAACCCTGTACCGCGGCATGATCGATTGTCTACAGCAGTCGGTCCGGAACGAGGGTCTACTATCGCTTTACAAAGGGTTTTTGCCTCTATGGATGCGGCTGGGGCCTTGGGCGCTTATCAATTGGATCGCATTCGAAAACATCATGCTTGCTATTGGAGGACACACGTTTTAGAATAATATTTACTATAGCTTAGATGGTTGATAATTTTTGTATCGTTGTATTGACAGAAAAATCTATAAAAACTACTAATCAAGTATCGACGTTTTGTTTTCATAGAATTATTTAAAAATACTTCATTCTTATTTTAGGTCTATTTATTGAAAAAAAAAGCATACATTATTGATTATTATCATATTAGCACTTATATATATTCAGACTCAGATTTAAAAACTAAAATCCAGATTGGAATGAATTATTTAGAAAAATTGAAGGTTATTTTTTGTCCAAAAATATCTGTTATCTATCCGTGAATCTAAACAAAAAGACATATCACGTAAATATCTTAAGACTGTGTGAAATCCTTACATTTTAAAATAACCTTGTTATATTTTGACTTATAGATCAGAAAATTAGGACCACACATTCAAATGTATAATATTATGACAGATTTTTATTAATTAAATCATTTATTTGTATAGACGTTTTTATAGAAATTTTGAGCATGTTAATCAATATTTATTTGTTTTTTTACGATATTTTTTTATTTTATAGCACTTAATTTCTCTACAGACAACGAATTTTGTCTGTGATTATCTGTGATGAACTCGTAGGCAGTTAATTTTGTCCTAGAGTCGACACCACGAATCAAGTCCCACGGCGAAGTTTGGAACTAACCATAACAGTTCCGTAATCTTGTTGTTTGTCAGAAATACGCGATACCAGTGTATTACGTGCTAAAACTTATTGGGAAGTCGAGAAATATCAAGTTGATTGGATGAAAGGAAAAGTTACACTTGTTACTAACAACATTTTGATACGCGACAGAGGCGCCGTGGCTAAAGGACTTGAATGGTGGCGTTGACTCTACCTTAAATTATTGTCGTCTGCTGTGGTTCCAAGAGGGATTTAAATATTGATCTTTATATTCGTTTAGGTAAAAGAAATAACGCTATTTATTATAGTTTATGTAGCTAAAATTTTACATACATTTTTATATATCGTATAATTCTTGTTTTTTTGTTAAATGTTAAAAATACAATTTGGAGAATTCCAACTATATTTTAAGGCAGATGGTTTTTAAATAATAATAATATCCTTTATTTCAGTTAAAATACCCACAAAAACAGATATTTAGGTCGTTCTATGAAAAGCAATTTTTCCAAAAATTGAGTTAGGTCACTAATTATTCTTGATTTATTTGTATGTACATGGGTTTTCTTACTGAATTGTAAAATAAGTGCGTTATATAGGTATATTACGATAACTTTAATCTTAACTACACTATTTGAATATTATCCATATAGGCTATATTATCAAAGCCAATTGTTTATAATTCGTGACGCATGCCATAATGGATGTGAATGTAACGTTCAAAGATTTCAGTGCAATATAACGCAGAAAAATTTGCTTTAAATATATTTTCTAAGTATACAAAGGTTATTAGTCATAGGTGATAATATAGGCGCATTGTGCATTGTAGTTAACTTGGAATGTGATATCTAAATAAAATATTTATTGTTGAGTTATACGGACTTTTTATTGCAACCTTTATATTTTTTTTTATGTTAGATATTAACAGACGATCATGAGGTTCACTTGATGGTAGGTCCCCAGCCTCAATAAATGATTTTTGAAATTTCAAATTGATGTCGACCTGATTTTTACTTCGAGCATTCGAAAAATCCAAACTGAGACCGAAACGGCCAATGTGCACGGTTTTTTCATCTATGAGCGGTGGTTCATTACCCGGTCGGAAACTAGATATTACTCTCACCCGTTTGGGAAGACATGCTTTTAAAAATATAAACATGTTATAAGGGCAGGATTCGAACCTGCAACCTATCGGAGTGCAAGGTAGGTATTCTATAAACGCGCCAACGGCATCCATAATTACGGAGTTATCGCGTAAAGACGAATTGAGAACCTCTTCCTTTTTTGAAGTCGGTTAGTTACATTTAAACTTATTCACTACGAATAGCCAATCAGATTATATTTAACTAGCCGTCCCCGCCCGCCCGCTTCGCTGGGCGAATTGTAAAGGATAGACGAATATGAACTATCCACATAAATTTGAAAAAAAAATGGTAAAGGGTTGATGGAATTCAAAAAATGAATAGCCTAAAACCTTCTACGATTAATTCCGCGTCGAATGGTCATGGTATCATGCCGATCGGTCCAGTAGTTTTCAAGTTTATCGATAACAAAGAAAAAAAAAGTTGCTTATATAATATATAGATAGATTAATCGTTAAGGTGGAAAATAAAACGCAAATTACAATATTAAATTTATTAGTAAAAATATTATACATCTTCCACAATATTGGAGAATCATAACTTAATTATTTAAATATTTGATTATTATAGATTATAGCACTTCCGATTTATTAAAACATGCCGCTTACATCTACAGCGAGAAGCACAATATTGGACAATATTGTTGTAGCAACACCTCGATGGTTCCACACACCGCATGGCGCATTCCTTAGGATATCTTCGTATGTCTAATATAACATTTAAATGCCGTATCGTGGGATTTAGGATTAAACATTGATATATGCAGAAGAAATGTTATCCTAACATTTACGCCAACCTCAGTTGGTTATCAATTTCTAAAATCCTATCAAGTATATTTCGATAAATATAGAAAATTTTGGGAACATTACAATAACAAAAATAAAATATCTACATTGAATTAACGAGCACTCAAAGTTATTAATTTCAAAGTCTTGACTAAGTAAGTACAGTGACACGAATGCCACGTGATTACGCTTGCCAAATATTACATACATATAACATGAATATTATCGTATTAACTTCTGTAGTATCTACCAGCTACATCGTCATTAAAGTTAAAACATTTATATTTAGATTAAAATTTGAAACATTAATTGATATTATCATTATTTATTAATCGATAAAATACTAAAATGGGTAACGAAATTGTATCCAATTAACACATCAAAAAGCCTTAAAAAGCACAATGCATTTTTTTAAATTCCTCGCTGTACATACCCTCTTATGAAAAACATCACTGATTTATAAACAAGCACACGAGAAATACAAAATAGGGACCTTACAAATTTGTGCGAAACAAATCCACCTTAGCCAAAGTAAAAAGCTTCAGCGGAGACCAAAACGCAAAACCTCCTTACACTAAACTGGATTATATAGTTTGTATACCATTTAAGAAAGTAAAAACCGCGCGAACTTAGACTATTACCTTAACTAACATGTAAAATGGTAAATATTTAATGAGCATTATACACTAATAAGGGGATAAATAATGGTCATACTTTAAATCACATCATGTATGAATTTCAGCGGAACAATTCAGTGAATAAACTGACTTGATCCCACACGCACTATTACTAAGCATATATAATTCAAAAACTATAAAATAACATTCTGGCACGTATAAGCGGACACATTATTCCTAATGACTGTCGATACACAACAAAGACCGAATGTCTTATTACAGTGTATAACCTAAATATACCAACATTCATTCGGTCTTTCTTAGTTAAGTCCTAATTGTCGCGAGATGATAATAAATTCGTTATTAAATAAAATTTTGTACTACCAGAAATTTAGATGCACTATCCCGAAAAAAATGTCACTGTCCCGGTTTGAATAACTGAACTCGGACGCCGCGAAACTTATTGATAATAATAGCCGAGACGAAGCACCATAAATCATCAAACGTTATTCGTAGAGATTACGCTAACGGCATCAAGATAATATAAACCGTATCGCTATTTACAAGCCCACATGAAGAGATTAAAATTGCCGAAACTATCTCACGCTCGCAGTCCGTACTAAGGGTTAGAGGAGCAGAGGAGAAATGTGCTTAAACAGAATTTTAATACCTTCCACTTATGATTGAACTCAAAGGATACTTGTCTTTTGCATAGAATAAGTTGCATTCTTAGATGAAAGTGTATACACCGATCTTCATCATCATCATTTTAAATCAAAGTTCAAGTTTACGCCCATCATCATCATCTTTTTAATCAAAGTTCAAGTATACGCCCATCTTCATCATAATTTTAAATCAAGTCCACGCCCATGTTCATCATCAACATCGTTTTAAAGGGCGACAACACGGCAAATTGGATTTTGTTTAAGCACATTTTTCTTACGCACCTCACCCGTTTAATTTAAAAATATATTTGATCAAAATTGGGATAAAATTGCATCAAATGTATTTCCATACATCACGCCTCTGACATAGATTACGAGCGAGATGCCAACCATTAACGTTAAAATGTATTTATACTATATGAAAATTAGATCAATACAGACACTAGATATACATAAGAAACAGCAATGAGCCATTTAAACATAGATTATACTATATAAGATGAGATGATATTGAATAAGTAAGGGATTTTTCACAATCTACATAACAACACCATTTACTAAGACATGAAAACACTTATTCTTAGAAATGACTCATTGCAACCAATTTAACTTGAGATTTTTCTCTTGCCTTTCATATTGAATTTCCTTGCCTTTCATAGTTTTACGTAATTTCTTCATTCTCGAATGCATTACTAGTGTCTGTTGTCATGTTTAAATTTATCGCAATAAATGTCAATTTCACACACACTGTCCCATTTTGCACTGGGAACACAATTTTGAAGTCCAATTTTTCACAAAAATGTTTGGCAATAGACACGTCTTCCGCCTCAAGACTTGGGAGATTATTTTGTAACATATAATTAACGAATTTGTTAATTACATGCCACAAACGATTTTAGGATTCACAGGGGCTTTCGATCTGTTTACTTTCGACTGTTTTTACCTTTACGTACTTGAAATTTTGAAAGGTAGCAGAATGATGTTCGAATCTATAAGACAGCCTTGCGTCCAATTTTTTTAGGGGTATGTGCATTTTGACAGTTTCTCTGAGCACAATTTGTCATTTTTTTATAACCGATCAGTCGAAAGTAAATCGGTCGTATATATAGGGGGTTTATATTAGCAATACGCCGCCACACTCCACAATACGCAGTGATTCATTGAAGCAACTGATAGAATTACTTTCCACTTTCGCGAGGCCATAGTACGTTTAAAGGATATAAAAAGATACGACTTGTAAACATATAACCTATATTTTTAATAAACAAATACTGGATAATCACTTTTTATGGGAATGAAATGACATTAATCAATGCTATTGTTATCGTTTCAAAATTCACATCATGAAATTTCCTCTCTAGATATTCTGACATGTTTATACGAAATCAACTAAGTAAATAAAAAACCAAATGCATATTTTTACAATGCTATTTAATTCGCACGTAATATTCCCTTTCTATATCTCGTAGTCAAGATCGTCTTCTTCCAATAACATTCCTTTACATAGAATGCTATAAGCAGTCACATTTCACTTTCGAAAGCTAATAGAGTGTTGAATGAGATTAGCCTAGAACATTGTTCTATATCGTTCATATTCAGTCTGCGTAGAACCCTTAGGTCGTTTACCTCACCATTCATTCAGTTGCTTCTTACCTGCGGCAAGTGGTAGTGATCTAGACTGAGGGCGGCGCGAGCCGGATGGGGATTGGGAGGCGGAGGGTGTGTCTGTTTAACAGCTATGAATGATAAGCCGTCACGTACGACGCCGGGAACAGGCCGCGGCGGTGAGCGATCTCGCCCTGGAACAACAACGGTAATACTATAACCACAGACCATGAAGTAATATTGTTAGAGAACTGTTACAAAATCTATATTATACTCTGGTTTAAAAAAATAATGGTATTGTCTTTTAACACGAGCATCACACATTTAAATCCTTAAAACTAAAACAATTACGGCCGTATTATATATAAGCTTGATAAATTTAAAATATGTTTTGTTTCTTTCATTCTGTAGTCTTTTTATATTCGATAGAGCGAGACAAAACATATTTTTAACTATATCAAGATTGTAATACGTTTATGAATAAGGCCGTTAAATAACCTTAGAGCATAAAAAAAAAACAAAATTAAATATTAATTAAAGATGTGGATAAAAAAGACAGTATTTGCCACATCCTTATTCAATGGTTTGGCGCTGATTTTCAGCAGCTGCTCAGTTTCGTTTCATAACGGATTGAAACGCTATTTATTATTTATATTATTTATGCCGACGTTTCGGATGCTTTTCTGCAACCGTAGTCACGGCAGACTATAAGACGACAGTTGTCTGATTTGAAATATCAAAAGTTGCCATATTAACGCCATCTATTATATGCATAAGAGAAACCGTGACAAGCGCCTACAAGGCCTGTGCTTCTATGTACATCTATGTCCTTTGGTTTCACGTAAAATGTTCGTACTTGGTCCTTGTTGTCCCAAATTGTTTGTTTGAATACGAACAATAGTCAATTTCTAAGGTTGAATACAGTGAAGGTACGTACCTGCCACCAGTGCTGATCAGAACGGTCCAGTACTGTGATCACGTCACCTCGCCTGAACTCCAGCTCGCCGGCCTCTTGCGGTGTGAAATCGTACAACGCTTGCACTAGCATCTAACAAACAGATAAACACATTTTACATCAACGATCAGTTGAATTACAATAATATCATATGTGTAGTGTATAAGAGTATTTGGAGATTCTCATGTAAAACTGTCAGTTTGCTGCTATGAAGTAAAGACGTTAACATAATGTACGTATTTGTCATTCGTTTAATCCTCAAACACTATAATATGGAATTTCTATATAATACCACCATGCATATCAGGCATGGGGCAGTAACGACATCTACGATCAGCGACTAGAAACAGAATGAAAACGTCTAATCCTTAATCGCGCTATATAAGTGTTTCCGAGCGCTAATCACACAAGTAACAACATCTCGACAACAACCACTGGGGCCGACCAAAACGATTATATAAAAATCTTGGTTCCCCGTGATTCGAAGCGGGTGCCTCCAGTGCTATACACTTACCAATGAGCCACAAAGGCAGTCTAACATAGGTTATAATAAACTTTGATCTTTCTATAAACTATAAATCAAAATAAGTTATCCGATTGCGCCCTTAGGCCTCGATTGTACGGAGTATGGTCAGTAACTCGATATAACACAATACGATCTATTTCAGTGAAGTTATCAGGGTCACGCACACCGCACTATTTACACATGCTCCGTTGCTAAGGATAAACAGTTTGAATTCGTATGTCCTCCATATGTCCTATAGTTCTAGCCAGGGCTGCCTATTATTATTTATAGAACCCATAGGTTATAGGTATCCAATGACCAAAGATGCGAAAAGTGCACAGAGAACTAGTAATTCAGAGACTTTCTATTGATAACCATAATAAGCAATATTATAAACGGTTCTCATTTATATAATATCACGAATTATATTTAAAAAATACTCACTACCCCTAAGTGAATCTCGCAAATCCTTCTCGCATCTCGCAAAATCAAACTGAGACAAATAGGCACTTCCATTTTCATTTCATTTGTAATTCAGAGACCTTCCAAAAGATAGCCATAATAAGAAATATTATAAACGGTTCTCATTTATATAATATCACGAATTATATTCAATTTTCATTTCATTTGTAAAATCAATTATTGATAAAAGTTTATCGACAACCCTATTACTAATGGAAACGGTACGCCTAATGGGACTTTCCCCTCTGTGTTTGTGTTCCAATTAATTGAGAGTTTACTTTGACGATAACGTTGGGGACTAATTTGATTTATTGGCTATATATTAACATTCTAATCATTTCTTTTTTTTATTAACCTTTTTATATTTTTTGCAGCAACCACTCGTTTCTCGTTGTCTTTAAACACAATATTCCATACTTAAAACTTCAACAGCTAATAGAAATGATAATGCATTCGACCCTTAGATAAGAATAATGAAATAAATTCCAAACTAATGGTGGTATAATATTTAGAAAGAATAATTTTCGTAAAAATTGGAATTGATCCATAAAATGATTAAGAATACAGAAATAATACATATATGAAATATTCCATATTAACTGAGGTTATAAATTATGGAGGAAATACATATATCTAGGGTAAAGTGTTAAAATTCAATAAGTATGGAATTTTAAGTTAGTAATTTTTTAAAGTTCAATAAGTATGGAATTTTAAGTTAGTAATTTTTTAAAGTTCGTATAGGGCAATATTAGTTGAGATATACAAAGAATATCACCGTAATTAATATTTGTAATGCATATTTTTTTTTGTATATCTTAACTAATATTGCTATATACGTACTTTAAAAAATGGTTTATTATATATATTAACATACATATTTGAAAACAGATTTTTACTAATAATAATTAGAATTTAAGAATACCTAAAAAATGGAATTATTATTTTTCTTTTATGGTTGCATTAATAGACTACGCAACTGACTCCACGGTGTACAACAATTTTGCGTACAACACATTGAAAGGATTTTTCTCTAAAATAGTTTTCATTTGATAATGACCGTAATGACGGCTCTAGGCGTCCCATCTGCTTCAGATTCAGTTATCTCTAAATGGGAGGGGAAAGAACAATAGCCATTAAAACGGGTCATAGGTTCAACTATGTTAGCAGTAGGCCTGAGATAAAATTATCTCCTTTATTTCAATTAGTACGTTGATAGTCGGGGTAAGGCTATAAATAAAACTATTTATGACTAAATTATGTTAATTACCTATTAAGTGAAGTTATTATTGTTTTTCTTTTATTGGGTAATAATAATAATACGTGATTGTAATAATGACTAGTGATAGAAGTACGTAACTTTTAAATCAGCTACAACACACTAGAACTACACACACACATACGGCAAATAAAAAGGAAAATAATATTAAAAACCCTCGATGTTATATAAAACTAGCAATGCGCCCCGGCTTCACACGGGTGCAATGTTGATGTACTATACCTACACAAAAAATAGCCTATGTTACTCGCTGATAATGTAGCTTTCTATTAGTGAATTTTTAAAATCGGCCAATTAGTTTTTGAGTTTACATACATACAAAAATCCAAAAATACTTATTTTATATCTCTCATTTATAATATTATTAGTATAAGTATAGATAAATTTTCTAGTATGATATCAAATGAGAAGTAACTCCACTCAGTATACGCTGTAACCATGATCGAGACAGCGCTGATATTCAGCAGTTGCTGGAGAAACAGTACCAATACAGTGGTATTATAGAACAATTACCAATTCGTTATATCGTTTTTGAAATATTATACACACACACACTCATACATCATTGAATTAATAATTACAATAAATAAAAATAAAAATAAATTATAACCAAATATTTCCATCAGTCTAATCAGTACAAATATAAAACAGATTAACTCCTCGTATATTAAAGCTACTAGCATTCAGCCCTCGCAAAAGTTGTGTATGTAAAACTACTTTTATCCTCGGAAAATTTCGAACATAAAATTATACTATGTGGTTTACGGCTCGCGAAGTCGAAGCAAAAAGACATGTCGATACGCTTCAACTGCAATACCAAAAAAAAAAACACCGGGCAAGTGAGAATCTTAATTGCATAGGTACCGGGGTTCCGTACAATTATTTTTTGTGATATAACAACAAAATAAACGATTATCGGATTTTTTCCTTTTGCTTATGCGAGACTGCTCCTAGCCAAACATGAATACAGGTTTAAGTTTATTGGCAAGTATATACGGCATATATAGCCATAGTTTTTGATTGGATGTTGAGTTATTTTAATGCAGTACTAAGGGACCGTTGAAGTTATTATTTGATAATAATAATTTCAATCGATACTTCATAGTATATGTTACTGAGAAAAATTTGGTCTTGACAGATCGACAGACACCGACAACGAAATGATCATAGGGTTCCCATTGTTTCTACGGTATCTTAAAACTACCCAAATACCTACTATATACTAGGGTAGTCCCCCGGCATTGCTCAAATGAATATTTTTAAAAACACGGTTGCGAACGAAATTTCCGTAGTAATATTGAATAACATATTATATAATACTAGCAACGCGCCCCGGCTTCATACGAGTGCAATGTAGATACAAAAATATAGCCTATGTTACTCGCTGATAATGTAGCTTTCTATTGTTGAAACCAGCATTAGTCTCACATGTCTCAGGTCATTCATGTCAAACCTTTCTTTTAATTAATGAATTTTTGAATCTCATTGAACAAATGAATTCAAATCAATGCATAGTGCGCTAATTGATTGTGTATGTAAAAGTATATTGTTTATTACCTCTTCAGGAACAACGTCTCGCAATTTGACATCTTGCAGGCGGCTAACGGACGCGGTGCGGTGGTAGTCGACAAGCTCGTTCAGAGAATTGAATTTCACCACCCACAGGAAGAACTTGCTTGAGGCGTCCCTTAATACCTTGAAGTGTTGCACACCGTCGGGGCATCTGTGGATTCACACAAACAATACGTTATTCGAATTCCCCTTATATCTCTTGTAGACCCCATTGCCGATATAACTTTTATGAAAACCCTACTGATTACCTTACATTAAATTTTAGTATAATAGATAGCTGGTATAGTACTTTTCATTAGAAATATATATATCATCATATATATCATTGTTGTTTATATGTAACCTACCTAACTACTTATTTAATTTATCAAATAAGTAAGTTAGGTACGCTGAAACTTCAGCTTGAATGACATGCGACAACCTTAGAAGGAACATGAGTATATGCATAATATGGTATTTACATTATTTTATAGATGTTAATAAATGCAATAAATAAGGTATTTTTTTAGAAGAAATATCGTGTGGTTATGAAGGTATATTTGATGGAAAATGACGTGGTTCTTTCTACTGAATTCTGAGTTTTATTCATAATTAAATAGATAGTTGATTTAAAAAAATTGCAAAAACTTGTCTTATACATAATTTGGATATAAAATGTTAAATAAAATATAATAAGATGATTAAATATAAATATATTTATTCTCTCTTCACAATTGATTAATAATTCTAATGCATTTGATTAATAATTCTAATGCATTCTATTCAGTTCCGAAGTTTATAAAGGCAAATTTTATTATAAGTGACATATCTAGTCATTATATTCGTATATATCTATAATTCTATAACGACAACGAAGACTTTAAAATGACCCTTTTCATCCCATAAAATAATTACAAACCCGTAAATTCAAAAGTTCTATGCACGCAAACAGTAAGAGACGTTCAGATTAACTCTGCATACTTGGCCAAATAATTCAGGGAGTAACCCTGCACGAGATATAGCAAAACGTTTCTTTTTCCCTCTATTTTAGGTGGATTGTAGTGTGACAAAGAAAAATAATGCACAGACTTAAACAATGGTTGTTGTCGCAATGTTGAAATGCTAATGTTAGTGCTTCCATGTACAATTCATATTATTTGCTCTTTATCATTCAAAAACGCACGTCGTTTAGATAAAATCCAAGTATTTGATCTCATGCAAAATTAATGTTCAATTCCTATTATTCTTTCTGTTCGTATCTCGGAAAAAGCGCGCTTTAACTCGTTGATAAATAGCTATAATCTTTAATCAATAGTTCTTAAGAATCGCATACAATATAAATATCAGAATTTATCTTATTTAATATTGATAACTTTTTTTTAAATATACAGTTACGTGGTGGCCGTAGGCTAGCCATACGCTTCACACACGCGCATATCGGAGCGGAGTTAAATTTACCAAAGTATCGGAATTAAAAAAAAATTGTTGGCCAGCAATGAAAATTGGGTGTCGGTAGTCACTTACCATCAGGTGAGCCGCCTGCCCGTTTGCCTCCTCTAATATAAAAAAAAAAAATCAAAATTTCTTTAATCATGTATATTGGAGCCTTATACAGCATAACTGAAAATTAACTCACGTGTCTCATAACTTCCGTTAATTAACTAACTATAATATGTTAGATTATAATCTATGAATGCCCCGCTGTGTTGCCATGTAATAAAGCGCGAGAAGGTAATTAAACGAGAATGCTTCAGAAGATTGAAATAGGGTTATTTATTATGAAACCAATAAATTATTTTGGAAGTATAATACATCGCACATTGAAAAAACAAATTAGCACTCTGCCAAAAACGTACAAACATTTTTTTTAAATCATTGTGATATGAAGTATAGTCTTATTGTTGAGTGAATTTTTGTTCGTAATTTCAAACATCCATAAAAAATACTTTTGGCATAATGTTGTTTTTGTATTATGTTCAGTTTTATAAGTACCTACATTGATCAAAGGAATGTAAAATGGTATGCATTGATTCTCCCAATGGGAAAGAGACTTGATATAGAAGATCCAAGGCCATGATGTACAGAATGTGATCTGGTATTTCGGAATAGTAAGTTATTGCCTAACTACGGAGAGCCCTTCGATTCTTTCAATTGGAAGTAACGTGAGCATAATAATGATAATTATTGGTAAAATACCATTACCGTGGGAACTGCATTAAATATAGCAAGCATACATCAGATTAGTGTACAAAAACTATAACATGTACAAAACAAAATCTTCTAAAGAAACTGGTTGACTGATTTATCAGTAATGTTTCTCAACCATCGCGATCAATAAAAGCCAAAGAGTAAAATGATCCTCCACTATAATATTTTAATAATTAGTTTAAACGTTTAAACTTTCAAGACACCGTTTGAACAGATTGCGACCCTTTTTAATAACAAACGCGACCCCATCAGGAGTCACGACCCCAGGTTGAAAAAAGATTTTTATAACTCACTATCTGAGAATAGGTGCTTAACAGTTTGTTAGTATTACCATAACACGTTGACTCCTTGTTTCGATTGAATCATATGTGATAACAACCAAAATCAAATTGCTGCGCCCTTGTATCACATGTGATGCAATCGGTTACACCTTTTCGATTCCGATTTTTATTTTTTTATAGTTTTTATAAAAAAATAAAAATCGTCAGCTAATGAAAAATTGTAATGCAAGTAATTGTTGACTTGTCATTCTTGATGCAAGTAATTGTTGACTTGTCATTCTTAATGCAAGAGCGTATGATGAAATTTGATACCAGTGAAATACCAGGTAGTATGAAGTACCATAACAATACCTTGTAGTCACAATACAATTATTCTTATCGAACTTCTATAATATCGCTATACCCGTAATCAACAGATGAATCTTCAAATATTTTACAATTTTAAAACCCGACGGGCGACAACCAAACGCAGAATTATCCGAACAATATTTCCCTTATAGATAAGAGTGAACAGAGTTTAATTCTTTGTGTATGATAAACTGAATTATTATTAACTATTATATATAACGAAGGCCCCAAATATAAAGTCAATATTCGTAAGAAATCTCATATGAATCACCGATAGACCAAAACTGGTTTCAGTTCCGAGTCAAGTAAGCTGATTCATGTTCTACGATACAGAACGAGTTTCAACGGTTCGAAGAAAATTTTATGAAAAGCGTATCTCGCGATTAAACAAGTCGGTATAATATATAGATCGAGACGAGAAATTAACGACGTTATAACATATGAATTGTTTCATATACTTAAGACTAGTGGCCGTCCTCAGCTTTGAATTAGTTTATTAACTTATATGTTAGATTTAATATCCCTGCTCCGCTACTAAATCTTCATATAAAATCAAATTTTCGTCGCAGTTATAAAATCCCACTAAAAATCTGGTTTTTAATCCGCTCAAAAATATTGATTTCTTATAGTAGTTATAGTAACAATTATTCTTTTTTGGGGTACTAAATTTGAATTTAAATGGGGTAAAGTCTATCTATGGGTATTTACGTCATCAACTTACTACTTATCCCCATTATACACGATATACTTCAGAGGGTTTGGTTTGGCAATAATTAAAAATTACTCAGGATATTGTTTTCTACCATTCAATATTTTTATGTTTCTCTCTATACAATCGTTATTTTCACATTTTATCTATTCTTGTAAAATTCAATATCTAGCATGTCAGTTACAATTGGAATTAAAGATTCTCCAAACCCGAGAGCAAAGTATTTGCAATTGTCTGTATTCATTCTAAAATATTTTAAATTGGTAATATAAGGCTAAGCAGTAGCTAGGAGCTAGTAGTAAGCAGTTACGAGCACAATATAGGTACTATTAGATTGAGACTGTATAAATTTAAAATTTAAACATAATAAGCTCTATACTTATGACGTCCTTAGTACCACACTAAGAGTTCATTTGAATAACGCTCATTCAAATAACAGCAAACAATTAATAATGCATTGCCTATAATTCATAGATATAGCAGAGCAACTATTTACACTATTGTAATAATTGGTAAATATAGATATAGAGCAAGTACGTGGTTCAAATAGTTTGTTTATGCGACGTTTCGACTGAAGCCGAGATCGCATGAGTCACACCCGAGGCAGTAAACTCATTTTTTTATCTACCAATTTAACTCCCAACAGAATTGATTGCGACTTGACGCACGGCCGGGTAAAGAAGTTGATTACATACAACGATCGTAACGTCATACGGAATTTCTATGAAATCCATTTTTAATATTAAATAGGCGATTTCGTAATTTTACATTGACCTAGTGATACGTCCAAGAGTGCTCTCATGCACTTCTTCCAAAATTTATAAACCTTAACTAGTAACAACTGCAGAGCTATTGTGAAGTATATATCAAATTATATACAGCACAGGCTCACTGCACGGCTAGATATAATAAGTATTACTCAATTTATATTTTTTTACTTTATTTTTACTTAATATACCAATTACTTCAAATCCATAACATAATGTTGTCCCTATTTCTATATAACAAACATAATTACTGACCATATATAGATTAACAATTCATGCTTGATACATACTTCAAAGAAGTATTTTTAAATGGAATTCGTAATATTTTATATTTATCCTAATCTTTTGATAGATCATTAAACACATATTATACTCAACTTTAATATGCCTAACCAAAAATAAGATTGTTATCTTTTGCACGAAGTCATCTAGTGATGTATCATCAGTATTAATTTAGCAAGATATCTACTTCTTCTTCCAGAGACCCAACCGCCAATAAAAAAAGGGAACCTGTTGCCTTTTTTTTATTTGGGGTCGGTGCAGTATGTTATTTTTCCATTCTCTCGTTTCACTCGCCATATCATCAGTCACACCTCTCAAATACATGATTCTTCACACAGTCAATCCATGTTTTTTTTGGCCTCTGTCTTCCCCTATACCCATCCACTTTCTTATTCAAAACTTTTTTTAGACACATGCCCGTCATCTCTCCTCATAACATGCCCATACCTTATTTATATCTTATTTACATTTAAGATATAAATGTGTGAAATAGACACTGTACAATTTTACACAGAACATTTCAATATTTCTCTATGGGTGAAAAGATCTGTTTAGGAGAAGTTTACTGATAGTCAATCAATTTGCTTACTTTGTATGAAAGGTAAGTTTGTTCAATTTCTTAAAATGACTGAATTAGAAGTTCGGTACATTATTATAGAAAAGAAAGAGATAAAAATATTGTGTGAAATTACTTTTGTATAAAATAGAAAGTAGCTCACAAACTGTGATGGGTAAACTAATGACTAAACTAACTAGGGTTATTTTCTCAATAGACTTATTAGAAACCAGATTTATTAGTTACAATTAATACAATAAAACTGAATCTTGTTTTAAAAAAATCAGAAAAAAATATGACCAAGTACTTAAACTTTTCATAATGAATGCATTAGAGGAATTAGAAAATTTAGATTTATAAGTTCAACATCCACACCCATTTATTATTAACAGGGACTATAAGTTTCTAAGAAAAAAACTTGATTATTGAAATAATCACAATAACTGAATAGATAATTTGAAAAACCAGTGAAAATTTCACTTACTTAGTTAGTTCAGCAATAATAGAATCAATTAACACGTTGAGCGCCACGCCATCGGTGGCTGACACTAGACTTTCCGCTTAGGCCGTGTCAGCCATCGGTGGCTGACAGCGTGACACGCTAATACTAATATGCAGATTCAATATATTCACCAGAAGGCCTATTACCAAAACAAAATACGAAGTTTTGTGTGACGGTTTGTACATTTTCCTATTATTCCACCATATAAATCTAACAATAGGTTTGTCTTTCGCAATTAGACATTATGTCTTTTGTTTGACATCACTATGATCATATGTATTATCGTAAATAGAATTGAAAATGATTTTTTAATAAGTTAAAATACAAAGTTGTTTATTATTTCGTTTTGTTCCTTGCATTTGATTTTGGTAATAGACCTACAGAAACTGAGAAAGGACAATAAAATATGAGTAACAGTACACATAAATGTAATATCTTCTGTCTGTCTGTTTGTTCATGCGTATCTCTGATAATACTAAACTGATTTTTATGCAGTTTTCAAATTTAGATTATTTTTTATGCAGTTTTGAAATAAGACAGTAGGAATAAAATGTATACTCACTGATAGGTTATTTCAAATTCATATAAACTCAAAAACTCATCATAATGTTTGTCATCATACATAAAGATGAAACCCATGTGAACTAAGTTATCCCAGCTAGTTATTAAATATAATATAAGATAGTATAATAATATGACTCACTTGACAGATAATGAGAAATCTCCAGGGCTAGATTGACTAATCCTTATGAGGAATCCACCTTCTGGTTTATTTGCTAGGAGCTTTTCAGCATCTGCTCTTGTTATTCTACCATAATACCAACTGAAAATATATTTTACAGGTTAAATATGGCTTAAATTTATCAAACTATATAACATATAATAAAACAATCTCAGAAATCTTTTGTTTGAAAAGACTTTAAATTTTTAATTCAGTTTCAACCAGAAAATTAAAACAGACTAATAAAATATAATATGGAACAACAAACCACCAAATGTTTATAGATTAGCAAATGCATATTTAGTTTTTATAAAAAGAAATAAACAAGTCTTCCAATTACTTTTTGATTTTAATAAATATGATTTATCATAATGGTCAAATTATATTTAAAATTATTAAGTTTCAAAGGTAGCAGATCAAAATTTATATAACATTATTATGTATAATTATGATATAAATCACAAGCTTTAGAGCTTTTTAATCATGTTTCAACTGATGTATATTAAGACTCAATATAATAAAATCAAAGTGAACTCTAAAGTGATAGTTACAATATATTTGAGTCCTGAAATACTAAATAAACAAAGCCATTCCAACAAGAACTTTATTCTCATTTAGTTTATAAGATAGTCTAGGAAAATAGAAGGTCTTACCTATGATTTTTCATTTGAATATAATTACTAGGAATGAGGCCTTCCTTGCCATCTAATTCTGCCCTATACCAATTCATATCATCCTCCATGTTTAGTATCTGCAATAGTAAAAATTCTAGAAGAAATCTGTCACATGCAATGATTTATCCAAATTTAGCAGTTTGTTAGACAGAAAACTTACTTTGAGAACCTGGTTTTTCTTGAAACTGAGTTCATCATCCGCAGTTGCAGTGAAATCGTGTTTTGCTATAGCCTCCATGTTCAAATTAGGCACTTCACTCTAATGTCACTGATTACTAAAATAACTCACAAAGTATACACTTTTATGACTGCTTTTGAGGCGAAAAGGAAAGAATAGTCGTAATGCATGTATTGATCGATTAAATAAACCACTAAATATCCACAAATAGTTCCAAATTCGCGAAAATTACTTAGGTCTGATCTCTAGTAAAACATCAGACATCAATTTTCTAACACTTTTAATGTTGCCATAATTGAAAACTAAAAATGTTCCTTGTATCATTGCCATGTATATAAAATGAGTTATATTATCTTCGATCAAAAATAGGGGAAGGGGGGGTATGATGGGGTAGCTAAGGTAAATAACAACGATATAACATAATTTCTATGTTTATTACTCTTATTTATTTGTGGTACACAATGTTATTAATCTAGCAAAAATTTGGTGTAGTCTTTGGCAAATCAACTTATCACGTTTTTTTATAATTAATGATTTAATAGGAACATATGAAAAAACCATCTTGCCCCGTACTATGGGGTACTGAAAATTTTGTTTTATATTCAATGAGTCTTCAGTATTTTGTATATTAGTAGACTCAGCAAAAATAAAATCTGCATCAATAAAATTATTTTGTTTATATGGCCATATGCAACACTTTCTAAATACAGTAATCGCTGTGATCATTGAAGCTGCCTGAACGTATGCGTTTCCAAATAAATCACCAGGGAGGCTTTGAACCAGGTAAAATAAAAATATTTCCACCCTCATCACCACCACCCTCTTGATATGCTAGACGTCTTAGTTCGATAGTTGATAGTACAAAAAAGCATTCCTCCATATATTTCTGATATGCTACTATTTCGTCTTATTCTTTTTGTGTAAATATAGGTTTCTTAGACTATAAAAGTAAACCAATTTTAACTTTACAACCTTCTTTCATTTTCTTGACTATATCGCTCTAAAGTGGTCTGAGGAACTGCGTATGCAGAAGCAGTTTTTTTTGTAGCCCATCTCTTTACTTAATACTTTTTCTATAGTTGTTTTCATAGCATTTATCGACCACTCTCCTCTTTTGGTTTTTTTCTTGTACGTGCGTACCATGATTATACCTGAAAATTTATAAAAAAAATGTTACGAATAATGAAATATAAATGAACCCAAACTCCCAAACCCATATTGTCCCTATACCTCATCATACCCCAGACCCATTACCCCATCTTACCCCAAGATTTGACTTAGAAAAAATAATTCCACAACAATTAAAGGTTTAACGGATTCATGCTAGACAACATACCACATAAAAACAAACAAAACTAGCAAACGTATATAAAAAAAACATAAATGGGATGATCATTCTTACCTCAGAATAACGACGTTTTTGCCGGCCCAAAATTACATTGACTAGACGTTCAACTGTTTTTCCGTTTGTAGACATAAAATGCGCGCGCTCTTACTCACCACGTCTCTCGCACTGTTTGTTGTTCGAGTGTGGCTTCCTATTGGCTTATATACACAAACGTTTAGTTTCTTGTGTATTTGCGTGATCCCGTCTTACCTCGCTACCCCGTCATGCCCCCCCCTTCCCCTACTACATATTATTATGTCAATGTTTTATAATATTTATAATATCTTAGAAAACGAGTACTAAATGAGAGAAAAATATTTTTTTTTATGATTACTGGCGACTGACTGAGTAATTTCTAAGATAAAAAAAATCATGGTCATAATATGTATTCAGATTTTTTTTTAGAGCGAAATCGAAGCTAGTTCTTTTCAGGTACATAGACTGGTTTTGTTTATTTTAATTTAGTATCATGTTATTTTTAATAATTCCTTACGCCCTTACACCAACACATTCGCATGCGACGACGAAACCACGAAAAAACTGTAAGTAGTATGGCAGAATTTCGCAAACGCTATGTCTCACCCTAGCACAAAGCTAGATGAAATAATTGCGTCCTTATCGGTATTGTTTCGCAAGGAACTGTGAAATCGTCGTTACACAGACGAAGACGTTTCGTTAGTGGTGTTTCGCATCGCAAGGCGTCCGCAAGCATTCTGTCGATGAAGACAATCTGTCATCTGGCATCATGGAACTCAAAAATATGGAAATATTTTTTAATTCAATTCGAAATTATCCCGAATTATATGTAGTTGGTCACGCAGATTGTAAAAATGCGTACAAAAAAGAGGTGGCATGGATAAAAGTGCAAGAAAAGACGAAAGAAATGGAAAAATATTATAATTTCATTTACCCAGATTCTCTATTCTTTCTTTTTAATACTGATGCCAGTAACAACAATTCTTCCTCTTTAGAATCTGAAAGCGATGACTGGGACGACATTCTCAAATGACATCTGCACCCGCAATCTACGAAAATTACAATGACATTTCTTTGCGAAAAAACAGCAGTGTACTAACGCTCCGCAGATATTTCGCAATCGCAGTAGTTCCGCAGAGTAGAGTTGCGCAAAATATATCACTAAAAAGAAAAGAGAGATATATATCTTTTCGATCTGAGATATATATCACTCTTTTATATCTCGCTCAGAGCGAGATAGAACTGAGTAACTGATCGTAACGAGCTATTTATCAAACTGAACCGTTCGATTGAGAGAGTCGAAAGAGTATACCGAGAGCGAGATAAAGCAAAGCGGTGATGATAATAATATTATTATTTTCAAGAATGATCTAGACAATAGCGTAGAAAAAAGATCTATGATTGAAGGTTTACGACGTGTGTGATAGTCAAAGTACACAAACACGAAATTTCTTAATTTAAAATATTTACTGGTACTATTTAATATTATATTTATTTAATTATTATTGTTATTAACTATTTATACTATTTTCAACACATAAAACATATAACAATAAGATAAGTATATTATTAGCGAAAAAAATCATGTTCATTTTTCAAATATAAACAAATACTTAAAATTACGTAGGGACATTATTTTGAAAGTCCAACGGGAATTGCGTAACGCAACCTATTTTGTGCTTTATTCCCATATTATAACGTACTCATTTTATTCTCACTAGCTCTCGGCTCTAAGCAACGTCGTCTATCTCGCTCTTTATTCTTCCTTAAGCATCTTTTGATTCATCTGATCTGAAACGCATCAAAAATGAATCTTAGCTCTTGGATATAAAGATATATTCAAGAAACTGATGAGCGAGAGATATATTCGCTCTTTTGGCAAGATATATATCTTTCATATCATTCGCTCGCGAGCGACACAAGTCTACCGCAGAGGCTCGCTGCCACATGCGAATGCGTCGGTGTACAAAGGGCGAAGTCAATTTTATTTTTAAGTATCTTCCTTATAGTATGTAGGATATTCTGTCTCAAATAAATAAAAATATCAAAAATTATGTAATGGGCATAAACAGTTGTGATCAATATATTTTTTCATTACCGCTTTTCAACTAGATTTTCAGACATTATAATAATATTACATAAACTATACCTACATAATATTACATATTATGTAGGTATAGTTTATGCGGTCTAACTATCAAGTTATTCCGACTATGTATTTGCGTGTTGTTGCCACGAGAATGTAAGTGCGTGCTCCTATTTCACCTTTCCTACAGACTGCTGATAAAGGACAAATCTTTATTTTTCATTTTATTTTTTCGTTTATATATATGTTTTTAATTATTATAGTTAGTTACTTAAAGATTTCATGTGGATCATGGTGTAATGGCTGCAGCTCCTTACAAAAATTTTGTAAAACCTTGTAAATTTTTTAAAAATTTGGCGATTAAAAATAGTGGCGGCGAGTTTATTATATACCAGTTCTACTCGTCCGTTCTACGCCCTTGATTTGAGAACTGGCAGTAAATGTAAAATTAGAAGCATTTAATAAGTATTTTTTTATTGACGTTCATAAGTGAACATAACATTTTTAATAGATTAGATTGTATGAAACGGAATGTCGTCAGACCTGACAACTGTCAATAGTCCAAAAGGATAGCTGTGTCATATATCAACTTTGACAGTTCTTTCAAATCCAATCGCCTCCCAGTGGCATTATACGCGTGAGTATTTTTTAAAATCTTTAATTATAATGGGGATCGTTTACGAATTTGAGATGGAAAAAACATATATGAGTAACATTCGTTTGTTAGTATCGATTTTGTAATATATTTTGGTGTTTCTTTAACTTTTATATTGTACACAGTATGTAACCGGTGTCCTCATTGTAATTTAGTTAATGTTTTGGTGATTTCAGGTTTAGTCGTTACTCAAATAAACGCAACGATGTCGGGAGGATTAGATATGTTGGCCCTCAATGAGGAGGATGTCACCAAAATGCTTGCAGCAACAACCCACCTTGGGTCCGAAAATGTCAACTTCCAGGTAACATATTAACTAGTCTCATGTACAAGTATGAAAATTTAAATATGATGAGAAGAGAATCCGTTCCATATAATATCCGATTATCAATGAAGATCAATTCTCCCAACTGAAACCTTTACTATTGTATCTAACTTTGTACGCGTATCGTCAATATGACTACATAATTCTTCGTTTTTTAGATGGAAACATATGTGTACAAGCGCCGTGCAGATGGTACCCACGTGATTAACCTACGTCGCACGTGGGAGAAGGTGGTTTTAGCGGCTAGAGCTGTTGTAGCCATTGAGAACCCTGCTGATGTTTTCGTCATTTCATCTCGTCCATTTGGACAAAGAGCAGTATTGAAGTTTGCAGCACACACTGGCGCTACCCCAATTGCTGGACGTTTTACGCCTGGTGCTTTCACTAACCAGGTAAAAATATTTTATATTGATATATTACTGACTGCAAGTTGATTATCATTACGGTATTGTCATCTGTTAAAAGAAAGCATAGTTTCAGTTGAGTAATATCTGTACAGAGCAGAAAAATATAGTCAAGAATTGAGTTCTAACATTTAATTTCATAATAAATTTACAATCAGGAATGATAAAAAAAAATGTGATATTAATTGAATAAAATTTTAAATCTAATGGAGTTATTCATAAACATAAGCTTGATATAGTTAAAATATGTTTTGTCTTGCTCTATTGAATGTAAAGACTATAATAACAGAAACAAAACATATTTTTAACTATATATCGAGCTTATAATTCATATATGCATATATGCTCTAAATTCATGAAGTAAGTTTCAGGCCATAAGTTTTTATGTAAATAGGACAACTCATCTTTTTTGAGAAAATTAGATTTAACTAGCGACCCGCCCCGGCTTCGCACGGGTAGATTTTTTGACAAAAAAAGTAGGGGTTGTATGTATTTTTTAATGCCACATTATAAAAAAATAAAAACAAAAAATTTCGTCCAAAAATTAAAAAAAAAAAATTAGGGGTGGATTACCCTTAACATTTAGGGGGATGAAAAATAGATGTTAGCCGATTCTCAGACCTACCCAATATGCTTACCAAATTTCAGAGGAATCGGTCAAGCCGTTTCGGAGGAGTATGCAGACTAACATTGTGACACGAGAATTTTATATATAAGATTTAATAATCTGTAGATTTAATAATTTAATAACTTGCACATATACTCAACCCTTGAATAACTCTTCAGTTGATCTTGATTTCATTCAATGATGACAAATTTAACTAAGGAACCACTGACTGCATTAGCAGAAATGATTATAGTTTATTCTGATTTTTTTTATGTCTATTATAATTGAAATAATCATACACATTGAATATTAATGTAAAATGTGCATTACAGATTCAAGCTGCCTTCAGGGAGCCACGTCTCTTGATTGTGCTTGACCCAGCACAAGACCACCAACCTATCACTGAGGCTTCATATGTCAACATTCCTGTTATTGCTCTGTGTAATACGGACTCTCCTCTCAGATTTGTTGACATTGCTATCCCATGCAACACTAAGGTAATTTAATTATATAATTCTATCAATGTACGAATTATACTACATGTGGTACAATAAATCACAGATAATGTATAAAAATGATGTAGGCTTTAAAGCTATTGAGGGTCTTTCTATTGAAAGTTTCTTAGTAGAACCATCTTGAAAATAGAAGTGGCGAGAACTGATCTCACAGAGTTCTGATTTGGACTCCATTTTAAATAGTAATTGGAGGATGAGATTATAAGAATTGTTATTAAAAAACAAATCTTTATATTATAAATTTAAACATTGACTCACATTTTAATAATTATTACATAATGCATAAAATCAATTGTTTTTAAATTACCAATATCCCATGAAATGTATATAAAAATAAAAATACAGTCAAATTTGGTTGTAAAAACCAATAGTTGTAACAACCTTTGATTTTGGTGGATATAACCGGTATTTCATTCTAAATGATGTCATAAACGGTTTTAACTTGAGAATATTTTTAATATAAGTATATTTTGACTGTTGTTTCTTATTATTTCTCAGAACAAGTGTTTATAATTGTTTGTATTTTTCAGTCATCTCACTCAATTGGTCTTATGTGGTGGTTGCTCGCCCGTGAGGTGCTTCGTCTACGTGGTGTGTTGGCACGCGATCAGCGTTGGGACGTTGTGGTTGATCTGTTCTTCTACCGTGACCCAGAAGAGAGTGAAAAGGAGGAACAACAGGCTAAGGAACAGGTGAATAGAGCATATTGAGTAAATCCACTGTGTTCATTGAACTAAGATCCTAAAGACTACAACATGAATTTAATATCCGTTATCCACACTGGGCATAGGCATAACCTATTCTTGTTGTATTTATTTAATTTAAATATCTATAATTTTGGTACTTTTTATCTCATTTATTATTTTTATTGATTTCTTTGTCACTCATTAACTGAATACCTTACTTTTATTATGTTTCTAATTACCCCGTTTTTTTACACATATAAATTTTTTATACACACATACATTACACATTAGATTTTGTGTTCAATTGTTATGTCACTCCAAGCGAAACTGAGCAACTGCTGAAAAACAGCGCTACACCATTGAATAATGATGTGGCAAATGCTGAGTGGCTGTCTTTTTTAGCCACATCATTTATATATTATCTCATTTTGTTTAGTTTTTTTTATTATGGTTACTTTTTAAGGTTTTAAGAATAAGCATAGTTATCTATTTTTTGTAGAGGCTAAATAAAACAATTTTAATTTCAATTCGCCAGGCCGTCGTTGCTGTCAAACCCGAGGTGCCTCCGCCGGTACATGAAGACTGGATCGAGCCCGAGCCAGTGACCTCGTGGACTGAGGAGGCAGCCCCGGTCGCCGCGCCGGCCTTCGGTGCTCCCGCCGTTCAGGACGATTGGGCTGCACAGGTAAAATATATATTCTGACAACCCTATTGCAACTACAAATTGGCATTGTAATCTTGACTGTATTAACCAGTCGATTGACATGATATCGTTGGTTAAAAGGTAAAGCTCACTATGAGTAATTTTGAAAAAAAAAAACTGTTGCTTATTTTAAGAGTAAACCTACTATTAGAACATAACACTAATTGCCTATTGTGGTCTATAACAAAACTATGAAGTTTTAGTAATTTGTAATTTGTTCTTATGTATATGATGTACGCTTAAAATATGCAATAGCAGCAAACTTTATTTTTATTAAAAATTACACATAGTGAGTTTTATCTTTGATCTTTTGTTCATTCGTTTTACTTTTAACTTTGAGGAAATATAGGATAGAGGAAATTTAATAGATTTCTTTTCACTATAAATGAATTGATAGGTCCTACCTACCTGTTTCCTAACAGACTTCCAAAAGACTCATTAAACAATGATAATACATGCATATCAAGTACCTGACTTCATTCTTATACAATAACCACCTAGTTATTATATACATTTTTGGTCTTGATCTGAGAAAAAGGTAAAAGGTCTCAAATAGTACTCGTATAACTTTGTTAAGTTCTGGCACTTGTCCGCTATTACATATAAATATATATAAAATTATTGGGGAATATGTGTAAAAAAACATATTTCAAAATTAATAAAATCGTAGGTGAGGCCTGTTTTCTGTAGTTATCGAAAAAAATAAAATTCACCACATTTTTGATGTAATACGGCTTATTTTTGAGTGGACTGCAGATTGCGAAATTAAACACGCGTGTGACTTCTTCAATAGTTTATTGTAACAAAAATTTTAAAATAACAAACTCAATACTTACAGTATATCGATTGAATACCGCCCACCAAAAGGACCAATGTTGCTATCGGCTTTGTTACATAGGTCTGATAACTAAATCGTTCCAGGTTCAAGAAGAGCTGGGTACAGCCGCGCCCGCCGCCGCCGCCGCCCCCGCACCATCCTGGGGAGGTTCCGCTCAGGGCTGGAGCGCGACGTAAACAATGTGTTTACTGACAATAAATACATAAAACATAAGACTTGTCTTTTATTTTTCATCCGCCCTAAAATATTTATTTATCACATAACATATATCACACACAAATCTTCAAAGACTTCTTTACTTACACTGTTAATTTTTACTATTATTATTATTACATTTTATTTTTTTGGTCCTGAGGACTAACTGTTGTGGTCTCTGGCAGAATGACCAGTGCAGTGGAACACGTCTGCTCCACAGCATAATGCTGAGCCAGGGCCAATTACAACCACAACACACACATTTAAAATGTACCTTATTCCTTTTTTCATAATTTTTGTTATTATTTTTTTGATTATTATTTTGCGTGTTTCGTTAGTAAGGCAAGCAAGATGATTATCATCAAACATCGATGGTACAGTGCTGAAACCCAATAAGTATGAAATTTGAAGTTATTCAATTTTAAAAGATTAGGGACAAGATATAGGTACAAATAATATATCACAACACATACTAATTATGGCAATATTTGTATTAGGGATGTTACGGAAGTGGTTTTATCGGAACCGAATTCGGAATCGGAGTTTTTAAATTTGGTTTATCGGAACCGGAATCGGAACCGAAACCGGAATCGGAGGCAGACTCAAAAGAGAATTGTGTAATAAAATAAAATTATAAACATTATTCATCAGTTTCATTAATACAGTTCAAAAAAGTATACACCTTCCTGGGTGTGATATATAAAAATAAACTAATTTTCTTAATTTTTAAACAGAAGTTAATTAAATAAAATGGAACTGACCGCGGCCACTGCCGCCGATGTGTTTCGACCTCCGATTATAACATCCGATTTAAATCTATCAGAACCGAAATCGGAATCGGAGGTGCAAAATCAATCGGAAGTTCCGACTTTTCGGAACCGAAATCGAAGCTCCGTAACATCCCTGATTTGTATAACTAAATTTTTTTAGATGTTTGTTGATGTAGTATATAATTTGCTTATTGCATTGTTTACGCTGTAAATACAGGCGACGTTTTGCCTACTAAATAAATAAACTTGCAGGTAAAAACGCATTGCCGCGAATTATGAATGTAATCTCGATGTACAAATACCACAAAAAATCATGTCTGCGTCAATAAAGGTAATTTTGGAAGATAAATTTTGCTATTAAAAGCTATTATACAGCCACGTGGCTAAAATCAAGCTGTTTTTTGCACTTGTTTTTAGTACTATTGAAACTAGCACCGGCGACTCGATTTATTTGGAAACACGTTTACGCGTAGAATCGCTATAATAGGTATTTACTTAGGCCAATAAGTTGGAAGATTTTATTTTAGTGAATTTGCTAAACAATAATTTTGAAATACGATTCGAGAGGAAGCGAAAATTTGTTGCTTAGACCTGCTTATGTAATATCAACCTTGGTCCTTGATCGAATAAGTTGTCCTTGTACGACCTTAAGTGGTCAATTCCAATTATCAGAAAGGATTCCTAGCGTTAACCTTTTTGGTTTTAGTTATCCTAGCTCAAATACTGTGAATAAGTTTTAGGGCGGATTTACAGTTAAAATTACAGTTCAGTTTGTTTTACGTTTACTAAGTAATAAAATAATAATGCCATTTATTTACGTGGAACCTGATTTATTAACCAAATTATTATAAAGATGGATTCGGTAAACACAAGTGTATTTCGGATTGCCGTGGTTGGACAAAACTCTGAAAACAATGTGTTTTAAAGGAGCGCTTCTATTGTCTAATGGATAGTATTGTTTCGCTGGCTTATTATACCGGTATGTACCGGCTGTCGCTTTTATCCGGGTACCATTTTCCAGGATACCCTGAAAATAATACAACTTTCCTTTATTAATTATTGTTCGTAAAGGAATCGTAGCGCAACAACTTGCTATGGTTTATACATTTAATGCATTCATTATCATGATTAATTTATACGTTGGAAAAAATTGTACTGGTTTAATAATAACAGCGACACAACTAATGTCGGATGGTTTTATTTGCATCAACTTTTTTTTCGACAGACGAGCATGAGGTTTGCATTGATGGTAGGTGAGCCACAGAACATCAGTCAATGATGCGTTGTCGACCTATGTTTTACTTCGAGCATTCGGTAATCCATAGATTGAAACCGACACGCACAATATGCCTTTTTACATATTCTATGAACGTTTGGTATGTTACGCGTTCGGAATTTCGATATTCTTCCCACCCATTTAGTGCCCGAAGTGACCAGACGTGAGGAAAACAAGTTCACAGAAAACCCCAACGAAAAGCCCAATGTAATTCGAACCCACGACCAATCGGAGCGCAAGGTACGTATAGGTGTTCTACCCTACGCGCCAACGAGCCCATTGACATAGTGTTGATCGAAGAACGAGCCCATCAGACTTACTTTCGTAATTAGAATATTGATTGTGATATTGTCGTTTATTAACACGAGTATTAAAACGCGATTTATTATTTATATTATTTATGCTCGTGACCACGGTAGTCATATAAATAATAAATGGCGTTTTAATCCGTTATAAAGTATTTTATTTAAATATTAATTGGGCAGTGAAAATACAATATAATAAAATAATATCAGATAGTGAGATTCAACTTTATACCATGTTATCAATTCAGCTCTGCAGTATCACTACTTACGTGAACTACGAAGTCCTTTGGTGCACTTCGGGCGGTATCTGGTCGGATGTGCTCCAGGCTTATGCTATCTACCCTACCCGAGTTAGGTAAGTGTATTATGACCTCTCCGGATGACCCACTGAAAACATATTATAAAAAAGTGATACACTTAATAGTGCGTATATAATATTTAGAAAGTGGGAAGTAATCCCCTTTAATATCTACACAATTTGTCACTGGGGCCGAACCATATTGCCATCTTTTGGAGAGAACATTACAGACAGTTACATAGTGTAAAGCTTTGTATTCTTCCATCGTCAAGGGGTCGTCGTGTCTGCAAGAGTTGATAGCTCTTAAAGCAACCCTGGTAATACATGGAAATTTAGATTGCACATTCTGGCTTCAATAGGTCGTCATCATTAATATCTTGTGACTCTTGGTACATAATTTATCATTTATTTAGACTCAAGGTTGTCTATCGCTATTTATTTTGATAGGAAGGATCTAGGATCGGAGCCTATGGAATTCCGTGATCGCTGCCTACCCCAATGGGAAAGAGGCGTGATGTATAAGTAAATACTAGTGTTGTACAAGTGGCGATCCCAATTGTAGATGATAGGTAACACTCGATTAGGTAGAATGCAGCTCAAAAGAGATATAACTATTAACGCCAAGTACTTAACATTTACATTATTGTAATGTACCTCCCATTTGCGGAATTGTGAACAGATATAAATGTACAGACAAAATGTTAATTTGATGACAACAATTTCACGTCTCATTCGCCCTCTTAATGGAGACACTTTCCTAAGATCTCATTTTCCACTCAACTAAATACAGATCCGTCAACTGCACGAGGAAATTGCATGATTTGGATGAATTTGGAGTGGCAAGGACGAAGTTAAGTGGCCGATTTCACCTTAAAGTAGGACAGAGATTCATCTATCGGTATAATATTATTTATTGTCTTCATATTTGTCTCTACCTTTTATTTCTTCATAACGATACCGTAAACGTCTAATTAACTTTTTCTCGCATCATAAATATAATTTATCATCTATTACGCTTTCATGTCTGAAAAATCTCTTCAGACGTGAACGTAATAAATAGATATTACAAGAAAGTGTTTATTGAACTTGTCTATGACCTTGACAATTTTGGATATAACGTGGCATTTAGGATTCTTTAAATAAAAACAGAAAAGGCAAAAAAACACGGGCGAAAAAAATAAAACGAAGAAGTACTAAATTTTTTACAGAAGAAAAAGTCGTCCATGAATGATTGTTTCATGTTCCTATGAAGGTGATCAGGTTTAAAAACAAATGATAGTTCGCACCTAAAAGGCCAACAATCAGATGGCGTCGGTTTCCTCAAAGCCAGTATTGTGTCGGGCGGTGGAGCGGCGCGCCACAGAGGGATAACACCCCACAGGGCAACTCGGCCACCCCACGTTGTTGTGCTGCTACCCTTTACCGCTTGCGCGCCTGCTATGTAGCTTCCTATTGCGTTCCTGTTATTTGCTGTACAAGACTAATTAGTTTTTTTTGTATGACTTAGCTGATATTCTGCTTCCAAGAAACCCTTTGGCTTACTTACAAGATAGCTGTACTTAGATAACGTGCTCACACGTTATCTAAGTACAGCTATCTTGCGTTACGATGGTCGTGAACTCGAATCTCGGTAGATGTGACATGTATAACTTGTTGTTATAACGTTATAATGTTATAACTTTCTGTTTAGGTGTATAGGTCTGGTGACATCCCTTTCCCGCTCACTTACATAAGTATATGTATATTGTATTACTAAACAGCAACCTCAGCATCCGTTAACCAGGTTTTATATGTCAATGCAGGAATTATATGGCTAGGAGGAATTTCAAAAACTATCGAATCACCCCTCATAGATTGAAAAGTCTAGAAGTGCAGATTGTACATTTCGGTTTTAATCAGTGAATTCCTCAATATATTAATTAAAACATAGGTCAACAGTGCCTTATTGATTTATATCCTATGGACGAGATATCCCCTACCGAGTGAACCTCACATCTGACAAAATATCCATATGGGAACATTTAAAAAAATTACTCATTCATTTGTTTTTAATAATAATCAAAAGAAGGGGAATTTGACTATTGATATTCGAATCGAATGTTATAAAAAAGTCACTCGTTTAACCATTCGCCTGTAAAAATGCTAATGCCGTGCGTTTAAACTCAACAAGCATGTCGCGGCTTTTACCAACTTTTGTTCACACAGTTATTTTGAGCTTTTGCCATTTTTGGTGAAATGTCACTGTGATTTATGGCGACTAAAATAAGCTGAGTTAAAAAGTTTTTGGGTGTTTGTAATATTTTGTGTATACTGTGTTGCAAAAAAAACTTTTTTATTAATATAAAGCAAAGTTGATCCGACATTAACATGGTAATGTTTTATGAATCTATTATTATAATTCACAAAGTAACAGAGAAGAGTATGTCTGTCTATGCCAAGGCTGTTGTTGACTTTGGTTTAATTAAATTCGTTAAAACTCCACCATTCCTAAAGGAATAATAGAAATAAACAAAGCCTTTTTTGGATCTGAGCCAGAGAAACATGTAAAATGCGGCCAGATATCAAACATTCAGGTCTACCCCTAACTAGTGAGCGACCCTTGAAGTGTGCTAGGCAACGAAGCATCTTTGAATAATTAATCTATATGTGTGCCTAGATGTCTCCCTAGGATCTTCTTGGCTAGCTCCGTCAATACAGTATTCTAGTAACCCTTCTAAACTCTTGATACTCTTGGGATTGATATTCTTTTAGAAATACTAATGCAAAAAACTAAGTTATTTTTTATTTTGTGTAGATATGTGCTTAATACCAATGATATGTTTTTGACAAGTGTGACTGATGATATGGCGAGTGAAAGGAGAGAATGGAAAAAAGAGAACATACTAACTACGAACATACACCCTAAATAAAAAAAAGGGAACAGGGCAGGAAGAAGAAGATATGCCTAATACCAAATACAGTAGAATCTCAAAAATCGGGCACTATTAAAAACCAGAGCGTGCCGTTTTATTGAAATGTTCACATTACTGGATTGTATAGAAAATTCATAATAAATGAAATGAAGCACTTCATAAAGGGTTTTTTATAACTGTAATATATCTCACAATTAAATAATAACATATTTTTAAAATAATCCAACTTATATAGGGGAGGCGTGGGCGGAGGGTGCCGGATTATTGATCGTGTCGGTCCATTGAAGTGCCGGATTAGTGAGAGTCTACTGTAAATCTTTTAACAATTTCCTTACATCGTAAAAGAATAATTATAAACGAGAATATTCTATTCTTGCTCGGTCCACTTACATGACGTCTAAACTACTTACCTTGATATAGTTAATTAAATAAAGACGTAACAGAAACGTAGGTCATTATAAATATCTAAGGCATGAAGAATCTAAAATAATGAAGAGCTAAATCGAATATTGTTTTAATTAATAATATTAATATGTATATCTACAATTTTTATTATGTATGAATGTAATATCGATGGTATTTTGCTAAAACTCAATAAGTATGATTTTTTTGTTTTAAGTGAAATTCAAATTTAACAGTCTAGGGACTAAATTACCAAAGTTATACCAATAATAGCGCCTTAAGCTGAGCTTTTGAGCAAGCTTTTCTTCATAATATGATATCTTCATATCCACTATTCCACGAATATAATATATTGAAAACGTCGAAATACTCAAACTATTTCATTTACATATCAAACTATTATTGACATCTGATAATTCGAAAAAGTTCGACGCGAGTCGGTTTGCATTGTAATTTGTTGATATGTTGCCTTTAAAATAATCTTTAATTGATCATAACTTTTCTTTCCGACAACCGATTTCGATAAAACAAAGACTATATGTTGCCTCTGACTTTGCTTTGCATGAAAATCAGTATCCTCGGAGATTAGCCCGTACAAACAGACAGAGAAACAAAAAAAATAATAATATGTGTTTGTTCTATTTCTCTTCTTACATCCCCCGGACTCGGCTTTTAGCATTTTTTTATGTACAGCCATTTAACCTCTACAGTTATATTATATGTATGTATAGATGTGATATATCTTAGGTATTTTTTTCCTAAACTTATAAAATTGAATTTAATTAAAAAAACATACTTATTAGGTTTTAAGCACTATAACTTCAATATATACATTTAATTGATACTAATGCTTATACAACAATTAAAACTCGTATTATTCTCGTTATGAAATGAACATTCTCGTTATGAACATAGTTATATGCTACAAATTATAACAAAGTTAATTACAGTAATTAATTAAAATAATATTTAAGTACCTGCTCCGTAGCTTTGTGATGTGAACATTGTCCTTCGCATTCGGAGCGTGGTTCTGGCAATGTTAATAAATTTTATAATAGTCGCATTGCGTGCTACACACATTTATTATGTGTTATAATTGTACTAATAATCATCTGGGATGTTTTGTTTTAGTACAGTTTCAGACCGCATAATAGAGCCAGTGAAGCGGTACATAATTAATTTAAATATTATTATTTGTGTAGAGTATTGTACAATTAAATGAAAAATAGCCTTTCAAACCGATTTATGGAGCAAATCGCTTATATTAAAAAAAAACGTCATTCCAAGTCAGTGGTATGAGAAGTGTGAGCACACGGACTAACCAAACCACAGCATATAATATTTCCATACCATCCAACATAATATGCAGTGCGATTAATGCAAAAATCCTTGTAGAAGAAAATAGTTATTCACATAATGGGTAACGCTATTCAGAGAAAGGGTAACGCTAGTATTTCTACAAATTAGGGTAATCCCGCAAATATCTACCAATTCGGCAGAAATAGATGGTGTTAGTGTATCGACTTGGTGAAATTTCAATTCAGTAGCTTTCACCTTTAATCTTAGTTGAGAAGAATTTTATATTTTTTTGGAATTTAATATACAAAATTGTAAATAAGTTGATTATACTATCTCCTAAAAACGAAGCAAATGTGAGAAATAAGTATTTTTACCTCAATAAATTCTCGGATTGTATTAATTTAGACGACAAATATTTCATTCTATAACAGCATTCTTCATCTACTGATGCACGTTTACCAACTGAGAAAAATATACCATTACTTTAAAAATAACACACAGAGCAATTGATTCAAAGTATTCAAAGCTATTTAAATAAGTTGAGAAGGCACTTTGCAGCTTGGAGTAAGAATGGTTTTCCGATCCCCTTTCCGATAATAAATGGAATATTTCTTGTGAATTTTAAAATTCAATAAAAGAGTCCGGTAACATGATTTTCACATATTAAAGAATTTCTAAGTTGGACGCGCGACAAATACTCAATAGAATCGACTAACGGTAACAGTAGAATTCGCAAAAGTCAAAAGCTATTCTTAAGGCTGTTTTGTCTCTTTTAATTACTTATCTTTAGAAAGAGATATGTGTAATGATAATTCACTGCGAATATGAGCAAGTACAATATTGGAGACCTTATTTAGTTCATAGCTTAGAATTGTACAATTGCCTTTTATATGTAATCACAATTTAATCACAGGTATCAAAAATAAATAAATAAAGAGAATACAAACATTAATTTAATTTAAAAATACAGTATTAGAAACTGATACAAATAATTTGTTTATTAAAAAGAAATGCGAAGCTATCTATATATTATATTCTAAGCGTAGGCATTGAGTAGAAAATACATAAAACATAATAAATAATAATATCTTTTGATAATACGAGTATTATTTATATGAAAAACTTAGTTTCATTCTCATCGCAATTACATTCTCATTGTTTTACGAATATGTAGCTAAGGTCATTAGCACTTGTAGTCCTTTAATTACGCAATGTCTTTCATTTTTCTCGTTTCCAGTAGCTGTTAGGCGTATAGTGCCTTGTTTCCACTAATTACTTTCTTATACCTAGTCATGTAGAGTTTCATCCATATAATAATAATTAAACCTAGCAGCCATCTAAGCTATTATATATAATATATGAAATGAAATAAGTTGGGAAAATAATTAATAAATTTGTTCAAGTTTATAATAACTTTGCACTATCATTATTCGAAGATTAATGATTAATGATTAAGATGTGTAATTAGTAAGACGTAGCACTTAGCAGTGCTTAAAGTACATATTTACCTTTAATAAGAGTTTGTATGTATTCACCCCAAGATATATTTGCTTGCGAGATCAGTTTTTCAAATAATTTATTCGTCTGTATCTTGTTACAGTAAATATATGAAACTGTAAAAATAATGTATTTAATATTAATTATAAAAAAATATATCAATAGTATAATACAGTGATAGACTTTGTATGATAGTTGGTATGTCGTAATATCTATCATAAAACTAGTAAATCGATTTAAAAAATCCTTCCACTAATAGAGAGGCTATATAATTTTTTTTTATGATTTTGTTTGAATTTGTAATATTAATTGTATGTTAATGTTAACAGAAGAACATTCACTGTTTCGTGCCTTTATTGAGCAGAGTAAACGTAGAGTTTTACTTGAGAGGTTTGTACTAAAATTTATTATTGCCCCTAAATAGCTTTATAACAAGCTATAGATTTATCTTTTAAATCGGTATACGGCTTTTAATTAAGGCCGGAATTGTAGTAGGTAGGTACTACAATATAAACAATTTTTACGCATTGTGCCGGAAACTCGGATTAATAAGTATTCATCAAGCACATTTAAATTCATCCAGTTACAATATTATTATACGCTTCAATATTACTTATAACTTATTTCAGATTAAAACATAACGAAAATTATTTTAAATACAGTATTCCGGTATAAATGAGGAAAATTGATTAATGAAATTCGTTTCATATACGTGGTCGTATGTATATGAAACGAACAAGCGATGTTTGATGGATACATTGTTATATTATTACGGAATACAAAAATCATATGTTGGAAATTATAAATTCAGAGCAATATTATATAATATTTACGTACATAAGTTATTGCTAGACGTAAAGAAATAATAAAACAAAAATATACCGGCTTTAGAATACTTCCTAATCAAATTAGGACGTGCTCCATTAAAACTAACAGTGAATATATCTTTGTTAGTTCCAAGTCTTGTTAGCAAAGTTTGCTTTTAGACAAACGACAGGGCTTTGAGACGTCTAAACAGAGACTGAATAGCGAACCTAATTAAATGTAAGTGGTCGGCACTCGGTACTTACTGGTTGATCCAATTATGAGTAGTAAAAATATGAAAAGTTTCAATTTTCCTCTTCGAGCTTTAGAATTTCGCGAATTTTTTTTATCTTTTCTTTTGATCGTCGTCTCGCTATTGAGGTAATCCCAAATATCTTCTCGTAAAGGATGAGAGGCTTTTAATTCCCTATGCGAAAGTTTTCGTGGTCTTCGCCTTTCGTAAACTCTTCCTGTTGAAATATGGAGCAAATGGACTACGGTCTACGGTTACCTGAGCTTTGTAATTTACTTAGCGTGTGTGGGATTGCGCTTAATTAATGTCCCAAAGTTTTAGCTTCGCTGAGTATTCTGTACATTTTCTCTGTCAGAACTGGCTACAGTTTTAAAAGCTTGGGTATTCGTAGATGGTCGCATATTGTGGTTTTAGGTGATTAAAGTAATGTTTTTAAACTTAAGGAATAAGTATGCAGTCTTATTTTCGTAGAAATCATTTATGGTAAAGTGAGTATAGAAACTAAACTGAAATTATAAATGTGAAAAAGTGGATTTGTTTTTGTCTTTTCCAGGTAAAACCGAACAGAGAGAGAACAGTTAGATAAAAACTTTCACATAAATTTTATTTAAGATTTGAGATATTTGAAAAGTTACGGATCTCTTTGATAAATCTCGTTTTAAGTTATCTCACCTAGCTGAAAATTCAGTTACAATTTCTCTTAAATATTTATACTGTGTAAATAATATTTTTTAAAAATTTATTATTATAACAATCATTATTGATTTGAATTATTGTGTAACTTATGTTTTGCTACTAGAGAATAAAATCAGCTTATTAAAAAGTGTGATTTCCTGAGTACCTTAGTGTTGTATGGGGTAGACACATTTCTGTGTCTGTTTCATTTTTTTTTCAGACAAGTAGGTCAGTAATCAACCTTCAGAGCCCTGGCCGACCGAAACATGTTTTTTGTTTCTTCGAAAAATCTTATTTCCCCGAAATTCGAACCCAGGACGGTGCTAAACGCATCGCGCTTACCATTGAGTCACGGAGGCGGTCAAAGTTACTTAGTTCTTAATTCCTTTCTAAGTCTATTGTACATAATAAATTCAGTAAAATTTTGTACAAAATTAAATCTACATTTTTTATAAGCCCTTAAATGTTTGAGGTTGGTTTACAAATTATATTAACGATATTTTATATCCGAGCAGTTTCACGATTGCCGGCGTAATGAAGCTCATTTAATATTTCGTGCAAACGTTCGTCATTCATTTCATAGCAGGTGGCAGAACGCTCCAATTGCATTATGCAAGCTGTTCGGTATTCGGTTTTTAGGTCGCAAGAATTAGGGACGGACACGATCATATTATATCCGTACCTGACTGCTTAGTTACAATCTTACTTTTACTTTAATTTGCTAGCGTCCTTAATAGAAGAAAAAGAAAAAAAGGAGGAAGTTCTCAATTCGTCTGTATGTTGCTTTTTTTTTGTATGTTTGTTACGCGATAACTCCGCAAGTTATGCATGGATTTGGATGATTCTTTTTTTGTTTGGTAGGTAATATTTCAGAGGTTGTCCCATATAATTAAATTTATTTTACACAAATATACTTTACGATTCATTAACTCTATTGTTGTTGGGATTAGAATACGGGACTTCCTCAGCTATAAGCTAAGCAAATATGGAGCATCTTTTGAAACGGAAGAAATTACTTTATGATACAATCGAGATCACTAGCTAGCCCTCATATTTCGATGAGATGTACTAGTTATTTTCTATACTTTAATCTATTATATATAAATTGTTTTCTGTTATATAATTATTTTCTAAATTTTAAATAGTTTCATATAAAAAAATCTAGTGATCTTGCGTGTCGCTTAAAGATATGAGACTACTTGGAGTGTCCTACTTACAATTCTGTCCTACTTTACCTGCGGCGACTACTTAATCATAGCCCATAGATCCGACATTAAACGGCTTATACCATTCTTATACAAGTAATATTAATTATTATGAATTATACTGTCTATTAGATATTGAAAGTCCTGTATTGTCAGTGCAAGTCCAATAACATATATTTTAATTGATTTTTGAACATACCTGAAGAACACCATGGTGGTACATTAATCTGTGACATATTGTTATTATTTTTAAACCTTGCACACTCTTCAAATCTAATTCATTAATACCTAAATGGATTACAACCGCTATTAAAAATTATGCCAATAATATTTAAACAAATAATATAATTAATATATGAGTCATAGTGAGTAAAAAATCTATATATACGTAATTTAAGTTCTTTTTCCCGCCAAAATAAAAAAAATTAAGTCAATGGCAACAGCAGACAGCCAAATGAAAATAATTTTACGAAATTAATAAAAAAAGTTAACTTTTTATTTATTTTATATCATTTGTATTTTCTGCAATTTAATTATAAAATATAAATATACGTTAAATATATTTATAATTAAATGTAAACGTATTTTGCATTTTTTTTACTATACAATTGTTTTATCTTTTACCTGTCAATGTCATAAATATGGCGGTAAATTATATTCGAATTTTAAATTGATAAACGATTCAGTGAAATAATAACAATTATTAAGGTACATAGTATTAAGCGTTTATTTATTACTGTATCTTTTACATTCAAATAAATTAATTGAATATTCTAGATAATCTCCAAGAGTACGTGTGTTAAGCGTGTATGAAGCTTGTCTCTTAAATAATTAATTAGTCGAATAGAGTCTCACGAAATATAGAAACGGATTCCTTTCTTTTTTACGAAAACCTATTAACCTTGTTTCTGTAAGAAAATTTGTTACTCTGGTAATTATTTTGTTTCGCGTTTTAAAATGAAAATATCGATTTCATGGCGAAGGTTTTAAATGAAATGCGGCAGTCGAAGCGGAACAGTGGTTTTAGTCATGTTCATCGCTGTAGTTGTTTTTTATCTTATAACGCGGGCCGTCGCTCAGGAGCAGGCGCTAAGCACTGTCGCCCCTCAAACACCCCCCATACCATTACTCGATTTGTTCACGGGTGCTTCCAACTATTATCCCGAAATACGAAAAACATACTCTGATCCCAGTTACTACCATGGTTCGTGCCAAAAGACAGATACCCTATCGTCGTTTGCCAGCCTTTTAGGTAGTGCTGCCAAAATAATGCTCTCAGCGACGGTCATTGTGTTATTAAAGCTTCTTGGTGGAAAACTATTGCTCTTACCGCTAAGTCTTATAGTGTTTGCGAAGTTGGGGCTTAAAGCGCTGTTGATGTGGCCGGTTATTTCAAAGATGATCAAGTACTTTAAAAAGAAAAAGAAGAAAAATCAATCAAGGTTGATCATGGATTGTTCGGAAAGAGTTGCGTGTATGATACAAAGGTCTTATAAGAGTGGATTTGGGAGTAATTTTGGGGCTGCAGTGACGTTTTCGATTATAGACGATGTTGATGAAGATAGCCCTATTGCGAAAATATTGCTCAGCATTCTGGCTGGGGACAAGGTCGCGGAATGTATGTCAATGGACTGCAACTCAGGAATCGATATAAGCTGACACGTAAATAAACATTAACTATGCTTGTACGCTGACTTACTGCTAAAATTTTAATGAAATTAACTATGTAAAGTGTAATGATCGAGTTAATTTAATTTTCAACCAAAATATAATTATTAATTTAAATTCGATATAACAGCCTTAATATTTTGGTGGTTTAAATTTGGAACATCGAATTTGAATTTCAACATTATAATGTATTTATTAATTGGGTCAAAAATCATTGTTTTAAAATGTAATGTAGATTTTATTGCTTAGCCGAATTTTAAAATATAAATCATAATAATTAAATCAAATATACACACCATTTTATTATGTATGTAATGTTAATTTGTTTACATTGCAAAATATAATTATGTTATTACTTCCGTAACAAGACAAATAATACGAGACGATTTTTATATTTGATTTTATTAAGTGTTATTCTTCAAGTGTCTTAACACCATCAAAATGAGCCTAATACACAGTTTGAAAGTTTTTGTGATAATATTAAATCTATTAACGATTTGTATTAACGGAGATACGGGAAGCCTACCAATGGATTTGCAAAGTTTACCAATGGATAATGAAAGACAAATGGCGATATATCCGAATACAATATACTATCCAAATAGATATTCTTCATACCCTCAAGAACGGAGTAACACACAAGCGAAGTCAGTACACATGGAACCGGAAGAAAGCAAAGTGACTTATGATAATTTCTTCGAGGCTATGAACGATTTGACAGACCACGAAGGAGTAAACTCGAGATCGCGAGCTGCAACAAAGTTCGCACCTCTTACTTACTCAAAACCATTGACATATTCGTATCAAAAACCTAATTACTCACCGTGGACTTCCAACGTCTACCATGATCCAGGGTTATTGACGCCTTCATTACAATCGACGGATTTGTGGAAGCCGAGGTTTGGACTGCTTGATTCAAACATAAAAGTACCTAATAAGTTAGGTAGTTTATTAAACCTTGGTATTGGGTTATTAGGTGGGTCTGGTTTTAAGGATACATTGATAAACAATATACTAAGGCCTCTATTGGGTTCTAAAAGTGGATTGAAGTCGCTTATTGCTAAGCTATCGATCCCGGTTGTCGCTCTGATACTGATAAATGTGGAGATCTTAGTAGTGGTTTGGTGGTTATGGGAAGAATGTCCAGAAGTACAACCAGTAGAAACTACGACGCCATTTTCCTCTCAAACGAGTGTCAGCAATGTTAGTAGTTTTGAATAAATGTTTAATATAATGAGTATCCCAGTAAAAAGTTAGATATCTTAGGATGTTTGTTGTTGACGACTTGATTTGCGAACACAAAAGTGTTTGTTTAATAAGTTTAAGTCCGGTTGATGTTTATAAATTAGATTTAATGAGCGTTTTTAAATCTGTGTGTTATTTTAATAAAATAATTTATGGTTCTTCGTTTTATTAATCTATACATATAATAAAAATGTAGAGGTCAAATTTCTGTACATAGAAAAAAAATGCTAAAGCCGAGTCAGGGGGGTGTAAGAAGAGAAATAGAACAAACCCAGATTTTTTTTTAATTTTTTGTTTCTCTGTCTGTTTGTCTGTTTGTACGGGCTAATCTCCGAAGATACTGAACCGATTTTCATTTCAAAAATATATTAAGCAAAGCCAGGGCAACATATAGGCTTTGTTTCATCAAAATCGGTTGTCGGAAAGAAAAGTTATCATCATTTAAATATTATTTTAAAGGCACCATATCAACAAATTGCAATGCAAACTGACTCGCGCCTAACATTTTCGAATTATCAGATGTCAATAACAGTTTGATATGGAAATGAAATAGTTTGATTATTTCGCTACTTTACTATTTACGTGAAGCCTATGCGAACGAAGTCTATATCAGCTAGTCTATAAATAATTGCTTCGTAATATATTTGATTTCTGTTGGAGGGTTTGAGTTTCATCAAAGTAAGGGTAAAATTAAAAATTTATCGTTTTTATCCGCACGTCGAATGGATTTATTTTCATGATTTCGGGTTTTACTGATACGTGTTATGTTTTGATTCATTTTTTGATGGAACTCCTTTCAGTAAAACGTCACGCATATATACATCAATACACAAATGCAGTGGTCGAATGTCTTTACATAGAAAAAATGCTTAAAACAACAATGCAAAGGGGAATGTAAGGAGAGAAATATAACAAATCCCGATTTTTTTTTAATTTTTTGTTTCTCTGTTTGTCAGTTTGTACAGGCTAATTTCCAAGACCGGTGGACCGATTTACATGAAATTTTGCTTGGTGGTACCTTATATCCCCGGTCAACATCTTATATACATTTCCATCCCGGAAAATTAAAGAGTTCCCAACATATATGCTTTGTTTCATCGAAATCGGTTTTTCAAAAGTTATAATCATTAATGAAGCCCACGCGAACGAAGTCAATAAAGTCAACAAAAACAATACTTAATAACAATTAATCTATGAAAATAAGGATTATGTCTATGAGGTACCTACTCTGTCAACTTTCTTAAGATTTGATTGATCTTTTGGGCGTGAAAACGAAACTGCTCTAAAAACTTTCACTTTATTTTCGTGGGCTAAAGCTACTTATACAATATGTATTAGCTATTTATATTCGTCTCATTAGTTCTAATATATTTCGATGGGAAAACCAGACACTTATACATTTTCCGTCTTAAAAAACTTACTTATTTTGACAAGACAAAAACGACAAAGGAAATTTTTGGCAAAAGACATTGCCAGTCTTAAAAATGAAATAGAAAAAAAAATACGATTAGTAACAAGATATGTAATATAAGCCATGAACAAATTTTTCTTACAATTAAATAGGTTTGAATATTCTTTCATCTTATTTGAACCATGTCATATATAACTTACTAGTAACACGCCCTGTCTTCGCACGGGTACAAATTGCAATGCAGATGTACTGTACACAAAAGAAATAGCCGATGTTACTTGCTGATAATGCAGCTTTATATTGGTGAAATAATTTTTAAAATCGGTTCAGTAGATCCAGAGAATACTCCCTACAACCCTTATTTCCTTTAGGGATTCTTAATTATTTCTGGAAATAAATATAGCCTATGTTACTCGGTGTTGATGTAGATTTGTAACGATGAAATAATTTTAAAAATCGGTCGAGTTGTTTTTGAGTTAAACCGTAACCAACAAACATACAAATCTTTCTTCTTTATAATATTAGTATAGATATAGTTTACATATAGATATAGATACATCAAAAATGCTCCACAATACATATTATAATATACTAGCGACCCGCCCCGGCTTCGCACGGGTCAAGATTTTTTGAGTTTGTATGTAGTTTTTAATGCCACATTATAAAAAATTAAAAACAAAAAATTTCGTCTAAAAAATAAAAATAAATTTATGGGTGGATTACCCTGAACATTTAGGGGGATGAAAAATAGATGTTGTCCGATTCTCATACCTACCCAATATGCACACAAAATTTCATGAGAATCGGTCGAGCCGTTTCGGAGGAGTATGGCAACGAAAACTGTGACACGAGAATTTTATATATTAGATAACACTTAATATAGATAGTATAGATACATCAAAAATGCTCTACAAGTCTACAATATAATATATAACACCGTTACGATCTCACACGGCGCAATAAAGAAGGCAAATAATAGAATTAGGCGACAGGTGCCTGCATTCGTTATCCGCGGTGTCCTATTACACCTAATTGGGTAATGGACTCGAAGATGCCGGAATATAACCTTATTCAATAAAAGTGACGATGTAGCAAGGATTTTATTGAACCGTGGATTGGATAATGAGCTCTGAACTTTATACGAAAAGTTTGGGTCGATGTATAAACATATAGTATATATAGTAGTCCGCCTCCTTGGCTCAGTGGTAAGTGCGATGCGTTTAGAACCTGGGGTCCTGGGTTCAAATCACGGGGACTATAGGGAATAAAGATCGGATAGGCCCCAGAAGGTTGATCACTTAGTTGCGTGTAAAGATAAGTGATCAGGGAAACAGACAAACAGAAGGAATGGGTCTGCCCCATGCCCCACTACTTGGGAATTTTTATCTACATATAATATACATACATATATTAAAACTGTAGAGGTCGAATTTCTGTACATCGAACATACAAAAAAAATGCTTAAAACCGAGTCAGGGGGATGTAGGAAGAGAAATAGAACAAATCCCGATTTTTTATTTTTCTTTGTTTCTCTGTCTGTTTGTCTGTTTGTACAGGCTAATCTTCGAAACTGGTGGACCGATGTAAATGAAATTTTACATGGTGGTAATTTATATCCCCGGTCAACATCTTAGATACTTTTCATCCCGAAAAATTAAAGAGTTCCCAACATATAGGCTTTTTTTCATCGAAATTGGTTGTCGAGAAGCCCATGCGAATGAAGTCGCGGGCATCAGGTACTAGCTAGTATGTTATAAAAAAATGAGTGTCTAAGTACCACTTTTGCATAACTTTTTTCTAAAATATGATCAAAGGATACGGTCTCAATTATTAATTGTCTCATTATGCAGAAAGGTGGATTACGTACTTAAAAATCGAATCAAGTAATGATTTATAAAATGAAAATTAATCTCGAGTATGAGAGATCGTCTAAACCTCATTATTTCCAGACTGTTTAAGCCAGTGACCTCGCCAGGATGGTATTGTAAATGATTAATACTCGTTCGTTTTTTTTTCAATTTCATGGGACATCTCTCGAAGCCCACTTGGTTTTTTATTTTGTCATACATAGACAACTAGTTACTAGACTTACTGTCAAAGTTTATTTTATGTGGACATTCAATTTTTTTTTTAATAAATTACTTTATAACGGATTAAAAAGCCGTTTATTTTTTATATGATTTATCCCGACGTTTCGGATTTCGGTTTCAGCAACCGTCACGGGCATACTGAAAGGTGACAACTTTCTGATTTGGAATATCACAAAGTTGCCATATTAGCGCCATCTATTCCTACGGAGTTGATATTAACTAACAGTGTTTTAATTTTTTTAGCATTAGTATTTTTTGGAGTTTTAGAATTTTAATTATTGTCGCGACCTATTGAACTGCGTATGATCCTGCTAAAATAATCACGAAACATTCATAAAGCTGCTAGGTAGGCACAAGTTTTGTTTAGGGAAGAAAATGAATATATGTAGGTAATTAATTTAATTAAAACTAAAAATTTAATAGAGAACTAGCTGATCCGGCAAACGTCGTCCTGCCATATAAAGGGATAGGAGGGTGACAATTTGGGGTTATAGGTTGCCAAATCACAAAATAAAATTGTCAAAAACATACTGGATTACTTTACGACCTACTCTCATATCTACCAATACATAAAAAATCATAAAAATCGGTTGAGCCGCTTAGGAGGAGTACAACCACAAACACCCGTTATTTATAGATACATATAGATTTAAAACTCATTAATACGGAGTTCCTGATTGGAGATGGAAGAATGTTCAAATGTTCATCACCGAATACGATAGCATTGAATTCGACTTGTCAGTTACAGTAATCATAGGAAGCATCTATGAAGCTTAAATTTTTATATTAAATATGTACCTACTATTTTGAGATTTACTATCTTATTTACGGTCGTGAAGGTTGTGAAGACCCATTTATTTGGCTACCTAGATGTTGGATTAAATGAATGCAGTGTAAAAGATAATTTTGACGCGTATCTTATGTTAGATCGTAATATGATCCCGTTACTATAAACGGATTATCCCTAACATGTGTACGCGCCGTGTTGTGTTGAATATGTTAGCAATTTACACGTTATGTGATGTCGACTGACATGAACAATGAATAACTTCGCCTTAATACCTACAAAAGGAACCCACGTCTTGATAATAGCTATTTCCAAGTCAGTTGGATATTGCTTTTGAAAAGCTAAAGCTTACCTTGGACGAAAAAGTATGTTTAATTAAGGGGTTTTACAAATTTACAATTACTAGCACAGCTGTAGTTACGAAATGTCACATTTTTGTAATCCAATTTTTGATATGTTTTGGAAACTTGTAGAATCAGTTATTATTACTACTGATTTCTTTAACTGGTGGTTGAATAATAATACTAGATTTTTTTTGGTCTTTACAATATTTAAATATATTTAATACTAGCAACGCGCCCCGGCTTCACACGGGTGCAATGTAGATAATATAGTATACATAAGTAGCCTATCGCTAATAATGTAGCTTTCTATTTTTGAAAGAATTTTTAAAATCGGTCCAGTAGTTTTTGAGATTATTCTTAACATACAAAAATACAAATCTTTCCTCTTTATAACATTAGTATAAGTATAGATATAGATTCAATATTAGCATTCTAGAGTCCAGACGACTGGCTAGTGATGCTATTATAAATATTTTATACACAACTCCAATATCATTTAACTCATTTGCAGGTTGAGGATGGCAATATCTTCTATTAATTAGATTTGAATTAAATAGTTATTATTTTTCATCTTTAGATTCATTTAAAGCCTTGTGATTCATAACAATAAAGACTTGTTAGTATGATACGTAATCATACGTAGTCAAAACAACAATATTGAGGTGGACCGTTTGTGAGATCTGATGGGCAATAAATGTTTTGAAGAGAGTCTCGTGAATGTAGTGGCGGATGGCGTCGCAGCGCAGTGCGCGCGGCTGCGGAGTCGATACGCGCACCGGAGTGACGTCGCCACGGGACGCCCGCAGGCGCACTAGGCTTGCCTCCTTGTCCTCAGCCTCGGACGGTTCCGCGACGCACGTCACCTCGTCCTCTCGGTGACACTTGCACCCGTGACGCTTTGCCATATCCGATACAACGCTATTTCGTTTCTATCTATAATCAGTGCTTCTTAAACCCAATATATTTACTTTGTTTTAAAGATTACGTTGCAATTCTTAGTTTTGGTGAAAACAAACATCGCAAAGTGAAATTCGCGCAAGCGCCCTAACATGATGAAAGCGGCCATCTTGCTCGAGGACGCACTTTCGCCTCGCCCCAGACGAAGATTTTGAAATTCTCATAAATTTCACAAGGACAGAGAGATGCGATGCAAGCCAGACTGGAAAATGTGCGTCCTCTGAGACTGCAGCGCGTCGCGCTATCGATCCGACGGAGCGCGATGGCGCTCGCGAAGTGAATGCGGATTTCGGGGTCGCGTAAAGCTCGCGTGGTAACAGATTACTGGTCTTGTGAAAGTGTTGAAGAGTGTGTAAGGCATGTAAGGCGGCTTGGGAACGCTCGAAGGGCGCGCGGGCGGCGGCGGGCCCGGGTGACCGCGCGCCATGGGCGACGAGTACGCGCGATCCCCGTGCGAACGTTTCCCGACGGTGGGCGCGTTCAGCGTGGCGCCGCCGGAACGGCTCAGCCCGCCGCCGCCCGCTCCGTTGCCGGATCGGTTCTCGGCATCGCCGCGGCGGGTGCGCCGGAGTGCAGAAGCGGAACGGGCGCGGAGACCACGCTATGTTCCACCGGCAGCCCATGTTCCGGTGGAGCGATATGTTCCGAGACCTCCAGCTCCAGTGCGGCCTCCACCGCCTGTGTACTGTGGGCTGGCGTGCCGGCCGCCCCCACCAGCTGGTCGCAAGTGCTGCGGGCCAGCTTGTCGAGAGGACTTGGGCAGCTCGCCGCCGCCGACGCGTTACGTGGAGTACGTGGGGGCTGCGGCTGCTCGGCGCCTGGCCTGCACGCCGCCGCCGCCGCCACCGCCTGCTCTTCAGTTGTGCGACCCTCAGGAACCTCCTTGTTGTGCTCAAGCTCGGAGGCACAGAAATCAACAAGCACATGACTGGTAAGTTGCATTTATATTTGTTTCCCATCTGTACCTTAATAATATTCCAGCTAGATTGCTGGAAAATGTACAATAATTCATTATTTTTCAAGTAACAATGCCTGAATAACGTTAATAAGAATATTTTTTTCAGATTAAACCTAATTCCTCAAGTATTTAGCGAATACTAATTCATCTATGATACAACAACACTGTTGTTATGTTTGGAAAATTATTAAAATCGATATATACGGACAATTCGATATGAATAACACATATTTTATCTAATATATTATAAAATTTCCATGTCACAATGTTAGTTACCGTACTCCTCCGAAACAGCTTTAACGATTTTTACCAATTTTTATATGCGTATTCAGTAGGTCTGAGAATCGGCTACTATCTATTTTTCATACCCCTAAGTGATAAGGGTTGTTCACCCTTAATTTTTTTTTAATTTTTTTATAATGTGGCATTCAAAAATACATACAACCCTATATTTTCACTCTTCTATTACCAACCCCTACACTAAATCTTGACCTGTCTGAAGCCGGGGCGGGTCGCTAGTTTAAAATAAAATTATCATATTTAAGAAATCGGGAAACTTCCACTGTCATAAAAAAAAATTAAATATTCAGGATGAAAGGGTTCAAATGACATATCAACACATGCCGACGCGGACGGCAGCAGGCGAATTGTTCTAATTGGCCAATATTTTATGGTTCGAAATGATAACGTTTGATTGATGAGTTAGCGCTTCCTAACGAGGTTTACGGAATTTGGTTAATCCGTTTGATGATGCTTGCAACTTGATTGCCTCTATACTTTTATGTTTTTTGGTATTTACTTTTATCGAATTTCGGTTTGTTCAATTTATTGCTTTTACTATTCTACAGTTTTCATAATATTATAATACTATTTTCTGTATACTATTTATTATAAATTCTACGGTGAAATAAAATATCGATTACAATAATATTTGCTTATAACTTACATAATAGGTGTTTGAGCAAGGTAATGCTCTATTTACATTAATGCCGAAAACATGATTAATGTATGTGGAATTAAAATTTTGACGGATATGTTTGTATTACTTAAAACATGGAAGAATTAATATGAATGCAAGTTATTATCCCGGCTTCGCACGTGTGCAATGTAGATAAACAAAAATATTGGTGTTTTTTTTAAATCTGTTGAGTAATTTTTAAATTAAATCGTAACAAACACAAATCATTCCTCTTTATAATATTAGTATAAATATAGATGATCATACATTATTTCTTCTTGACTTACACCCAAATAAAAAAAATATATATATCAGCTTTTAAATGTTTGCTTTTATATCACTTTCATATATAAAAAGCAATTTTTTACTACAATTTTTAATTTGTTTAGAAATTCTGGAGGACAGTATTTTTTTTATTTATAAATAAAAACAAGTAGGTTACATGTAGGTTCATTCCAAAGTGTCCTCAGATGAAAGATCCTTAGTCATGATAAAAAATATTTTCCCTCTCAATCTAGGGGATATCTAGGTTAAACGATACGTATTATCAAATACACGACTTCAAAGAAGTTAATCTTTTCTATATGGTTTTCTTATCTGATATCTCACATACAGATAAGGAGGAGCCATTTGCAATGTTCTCACTGTTCAGTTAATATTCTATTTAAATTCGAAACGGAGTAAACATTTCGTGAATAGTGGTTGTATTGTTGTTACCCTACATTTAGTTAGTGTAATAAATAGTGATAAAAATGTTGTGATCAAAGTTTAATTCCCACATGGATGCCATAAACGAAAACTCCAAGAGGTAAGCTCTAAAAATCATTAAATCGTAAATATATGGCCGACTTGTAAGCCTGCTAAATCTGTGTAGAAGACCAGAGACCTCTTGGGATACTCCCAGGTTTCGTAGAGTAACCTTGTTAAGTCATGTTGATCCATATTATATACTATCGATCTGCCCCGGCTTCCCACAGGTGCAATGTAGATGTATACAAAAAATGTGCCTATGTTACTCGCTGATAATGTAGCTTTTTATCGGTGAAAGTATTTTTAAAATCGGTCGAGTAGTTTTTAGTTAAAGCTTAACAAATAAACAAATATTTTCTCTCTATAATTTTAGTAAAGACAACTGAAATTGTGCTATGAGACTGCTCAAAAACCAAAAGTCAAAGCGGTGATAAATGTATCGATATCAAATAATTCCAAATTGCAATAAAACTAATTAGTAATTGTTATTGGCGGAATGCGAATATTAATTTAAATCTAATATTATATTATCGATCACTGTTCAGATCATTAATCATGACTTTGAGCTTAAACCAAATCGGAATAAGCTGTATATGTGAGCAGGGCTGGATTTAGAGGTCTGGAGGCAACAAAGGAGTGGAGGCCCCAAATTATTTTTTAAATAAAATAAACATTTTTTAAAAATATTTAAGAACTATATAATCAGTGGCGAAGCTATCATAGAGAAATGTGGTGCAGTGCACCGGGGCCCCGAATATCAGAGAGCCCCGTGGGATTTGGAAAGAGGGGGAGGCAGTTCTTGAAGCTAGAAAAATTGAGTCTGTTCGCAAGAGTTTTATTTTTTCAAGAATGAGCATTAATAACAATAGAAGGGCCTAGCGTCCTTGAAATTTACTATTCTTTACTTTACTTTTTTATCTGCACCGGGGCCCTTGTCATCCTAGCTACGCCTCTGTATATAATCATATTTGTACAAAGCATAGTAGGTAAAAACAGCGAAAAAAATGATCAAAGGAAAAGTTGTTTAATGGTGTTTACACGTCGGAATTTGAAAGATTTTGTTTCCGAAGTCTCTATTGTGGGGCCCCTCTGTTGTGAAGGCCCCGAAGCAGTAGCCCTGTAAGCGAGCAAATATTTGTTATGATTCATGTGTGAAAAATTTATTCATAATTATTAACAGTCACAGAACAAAATTGGACTATTGCAAATACAGCAAACGAATTGTTTATTATACGAACATATGTATATATGTTATTTATTCCCTCAACATATTTATTATTATTAGTGTTTATCACTATGGCATTTGTGTAAATAAGTATGAATAAATAAATAAATACATAGTATAAAACAAAGTCGCTTTCTCTGTCCCTTTGTATACATAAATCTTTGAAACTACGCAACGGATTTTGATGCGGTTTTTTTTATAGATAGAGTGATTCAAGAGGAAGGTTTATATGTATAATAATAACAGTTTTTCTGTAGTGTATTTAGTATCAGCATTGCACCGGTGCGAAGCCGGGGCGGGTCGCTAGTATTTTATAATTTTCTTATGGTCCATAAAATAAAACGAATTTTAAGCATACCCCAGAGAAATTCAACTTTAGGGGACACAAAGAATGAAGGAAGGGATCAACATTCTTGCACAGTTATAGCTATATCTACTAACTTCTAGTAACGATTATAGTTTTACTTGTTTATAATTCCTCTTTGGAGAAATTAATTTCATGAATTCGACTGCTATCTTTTTTTTATTTGTTTTATTTCAGATATCAGCAAACGAGCATGAGGTTTTAATTGATGGTAGGTGATACCTCAGCCACAGAACATCAGTCATTGATGCGCTGTCGACCTACTTTTTACTTCGAGCATTCGGAAATCCATAGATTGAAACCGAAACGCGCAATGTGCACTTCACGGTTTTTCTATCTATGAACGGTGGTTGTTACCCGGTCGGATTTTCGATATTTCTCCCACCCGCTTAATGCCCGACGTTACCAGACGGGGGAAGACATGAAATTATAAACATGTCGTCCCGGTGGGATTAGAACCCACGACTCATCGATGCGCACTGCAGGTGTTCTATCGAACGCGCCAACGAGCCCGTCACCATCTTCGAAAATATGTTGTGTTTTTTATTTTACTAGTAAATTATATAGGTCATTTTATCTAACAAATACAAATAAACGACTTGGTATCATGATCATATCCGACTTATAGTTGTACGGATACGTCGAAACAACAACAATATTTCCACGTAAGTGAAAGTCAAGAAATAGGTATACATAATGATTAAAAAGGCGTATGTATTTTATTAAAAGGACTAAGTAAAAATACATCGTAATGGCACAAGGCACTGTAAGGAAGCTAGGTGCGTGATTTATTGATGATGTTAGTGAAAACGTAATGTGGACCAAAACAAGCGAATAAAGAAGATAAATGAATTACATTCGCTCAGAGCGCCGCCATTTGTAGCAACTTCTCTTAAGTACCTGAAGCGCCTTTTAGTCTCGCTCAATAAAATTAAGCACAAATTTTACTATAGATACTTACATGACGTATTTTTTATTTACGGAGTAATGTGCCTTATATTATAATCCACTAGCTTTTTCCTTTAATGTCTTTTATCTTAGTCTATTTCTAATATACATGAAATAAATAGCTGCCTGAATAACTGACTCATCTAAATAGCCCGAATTACGAAGTTGAATCTTTTAAAAAAGGGTCTATGAAAATTCCATCTCTAAAGGGGGATTAAGAGAGATGAACCAAAATTTTGTAAAATATTTGTGGCGGAGAATACATTATAAACATAAATTATAATTATAGGCTTTTAATTAAACCATCTGCGGCTATAAATCGTGGGTTAAGGCTTAGGAGATATTTATTAAGAAAACTTTGTCAAACCTTATGACAGAATATTTTGATACCATACGATAAAATTACATGTAGATTCTGGCTACATTTCATAATAAAGGAAATATGTAGACTAAAATCCTATTAAACGTTCGTCCTAATTTATGTTATGAAAAGATTGGATGCCAGTCACGTTTTGTAGATTTTTATATAACATAGTTCGACTCGCCACTTTCATCACAGATTAATGATAACAGTTGACTCTTTAAAAACGTCATTAATATGGTTTGATTTTATTTTGTATAATTACCAATTAGAACATATTATTAACTTAGTAACAGTTTTTCAAAGAGGATGATAGCACTCGTTCTGGGCACTGCTTAAAAGTAAACATGTTGAAAAAGTTTAGCCATGGCCAGAGGATCACAACAAGAAAGTTTTGATGTTCTATAATGTTCTATAGAACTTTTATATCCCTACCCTGAAGTTAATAATCAAACATTAATAATATTTAAACTTTTAACACGGTCTCTTGTGCCCAGAAGTAGTGCTATCGTTCGCCCACTTTGAGAAATTACAACTTATCTTATAGACGTAGATACGCATTAAATAATATATGTATTTACTGGACAACTGACTCATTAAAGCCTTGGCGAAACAGTTTTAATTTAGTTAGATTGTAAGCATCCACCAAGAAAGAATTTTAGGAAATAATATAGCACTCAGAATGGGTAAAATATTGCGGTACAAGTTTGTATGAATTATTGTTACATTTAAAGTAATACACTAGAGTAAAGTATAAGTAAAATATTATCACTGCCAGGTAATAAGTGTTAGATTTTACTACAAAATGCTTCCAATAATCGAGTTATAAAATAAGTAAATATTTATATTATGTGTACTTCGATTAACAGCCTGTTCAGATTGTCTCAACTGTTGTTTATAATCTGTGGATTCATTAAACCCATTTTATTATATAAAGGACGTTGCCCTCTGCAGAGAAAATACGTATTTTTTGTTTTAGATTGAAAACAAGAATCTCATTAATTCTAAACTTTTTATAAGCTGGGATTTAAACGTTAGTCGGATGGTTTATAACTATTAAAATGAAGTCTTTTGTTGTTGGCTGGTGTGCATTATAACTTTATATTTGAAATTTAGTTCGTGAATATTTTTGATGAAATTTATTCTAAGCAGAATGTTGAATTTAAGCGAAGTCAGAGGTTATAAAAATTACAACAATCTTTTTTATGTATGAGAGCATTGACTTACTAGAAGTTTGACGGGCTCGTTGGCGCGTTCGGTAGAACACCTGCCGTGTGCATCGATGGGTCGTGGGTTCGAATCCCACCGGGAGCACATGCTTATATTTTTCTGTAAGTATGTTTTCCCCACGTCTGGTAACTTCGGGCATTGATCATACGAGTATTATATAAAAGAAAAAATAATACGGTCATTGATCGGGTGGGAGGAATATCTAAATTCCGACCGGGTAACGAACCACCGTTCATAGATGGAAAAACCGTGAAGTGCAGATTGCGCGTTTCGGTTTGAGTCTATGGATTTCCGAATGCTCGAAGTAAAAATTAGGTCGACAGCGCATCATTGACATTCTGTGGCTGAGGTATCACCTACCATCAATTGAACCTCATGCTCGTCTGTCGATATCTGAAATAAAAAAAAGTGCGATGTCATACTCTACAATTTAAAGATGCTGGTGCTCGATCCCTATTGGAAACAAATATATACATACATAGGATACAAAGTTACAGACTATTCGTCGTTCTTAATACATCACTTAGCTAAGGGCTGAGAATAATCACACATAGTAATTTAGTTTTCCGAACCGTATTAAATCCTTTGGAGCATAAATTTTTTTACGTTCGATTGGCTTGAAACTTTTACTCAAAGGTTTTTGGGTCTCTGATTAAGAATATATGACTTATTATTACGAAATTGCACTCAAAATCTTGGATTTAAAAAATCTCACATCGGATTCGTAATAAACCATAAGGTACCAACATTTACTGTCGTCGAACAACTTTTTGTATCCCAGGGGGCCTAGCACGAACGGCTATCGACAAAGTATTCGAATCGTCAAATTGTCAGTTGTATGAAAAATCCAAGGACTTTATATATATATAAAGTCCTTGGAAAAATCATTTGATATTTCATACAAATGACAGTTCGACGATACGAATACTCTTTCGATACTTGTTCGTGCTCACCCCTCATGCCCACCATTTTGAATTTCAAAAATCTGACATCGGATCGGCGTCACGGATCAGTGATGCCAAAAACTAAATTTCAAGTAGGATAGATTCTTGGAAAATTATTTTCTCCGAATAAAACGGTATTTTTTAGATTGTTTATCTAAAATTATATTAAAAACAATTATGCAAATGAGACTGTATTTTTATGTTTTTTATCAGTAAAGTAACTAAAAACTTCAAAAAACCGGAACGGAATACTTTGAAATGTAAACAAATTGGAAAATTGAAAAAACGTGGTTTACCACGACGCGGACGCTTCAAAGGGTTAACCATAGTGCCAGAGTTTTTTTTTCATCGCGTGAAAGATGGGAACAATTACCATTACTATAAATCGCCGCAGCTTTGGGACCAAAACCAGGCTTTTATTGGTTGTAAGACTCTTTACTCAATCACTAAATGTAAGACAAAAGGTATATTTCCAAACTCTAATTGTGTTTAAAGCTACCTAAGTGGCTCTGTAAACTCCAATTAAACTTGCAGGTCATATCCATTCTTCGTTATTAATTGAGAGTGGATTAGTCTCTTCGTATTGAATTATGTTTCTGAATTAAGGGATCTCGAGTTTGAATCTCTCGATGCTTTATTAATGGGGGCTATACTTTGTACTGTAAGTGGACATGGTCAGCGTCCTTTGCCTTTCAAAATGTATTTAGCAATGTCATTAACCCTAATAATATTATATAATATACAATATTTTTATTAACGCATTCGAATACTATATTTTTCAAAGATTAATTTAAATTATGTGAATTGCAATTATTTAAGGCAAGGTTCAAATTTCGAATAACTCATGTTTCAATATTCATACTGTCAAAAATGATGTTGACGTATACTACTTTGATAGTCGCCATGGTGATTGTCATGCTAGGCCACAAAATTTGTCGACCGTTTTCGTGTGTTAATCGATTATCTCTTTATGTCTTTCAGGTCTAACATGACACTTACACTTAAAACTAGGCTTCTGATGTCAAAAGTAGAGATATTTGTCGATTGAGATATCTTGTCTATCAAAGTTGTCGATGTCGAGATAATATATATTGAACTATCTTATATCATAGTTTGTCTTCATTCGACCGCGAGATATGATCTTGATGGTCATGCTAGGCGGGCTGATTAGTAATTTAAAAAGATGTTATTTCGAAACCGAATGCAGGGCTTTTATTTTACATACTTAATACAGAATACTGACACAAAACTACGAAATACATATAAAGTTGTATGTGGTACGAAAAGGTCATAATATATTTCCATACTTATTTTTATAAGAAAAGAAAAAAAAGAACTTTTAACTTATTTAGGTGCATTTCAGATTATTTTACTATAATTTATTTGTAAAATGATCTTGACATTTAAATATAATATTTCAGTTCTAAAATACTGACCGAATTGAACGTTAATAAAAAAGCGTGATCTTTGAAAACTATCACTTCTATTTGCCCCATGGTATATGTCACATGTTCCATACCCCTTTGTAACGGAATTCACTTTACTAACACTTTTATATCATTAACTTTGAGCTATACCAACAATTCCAACATAGGAAACGACCGCGATTGTGTGAAATACAGAGAAACTCAAAGAAAAAATAGGTTAAGCATTACGGTCTAAAGTGGGACTGAAGTCTTCAGCTTGAGTAATGCTCTTCCGTTGGCTTCTACACACTGAAGTACAAGATAACAATAAAAGTTTAACGACGTATTCAACTAGCTTTAGTTCTGTAAAATCAAATTCAAATTTCGGTCCAAATATAGGATAATTATGCATGAATAGTGACAAACTTCTTCTTTGTGTTTTTGTGTATCGACCTCTGTATGAAATGTGAGTAGGTATGCATGTTTTGTTATTGTTTTGAGCATTTTTCGATATTTTATATATTTTAGAATTTAGCACTGAAGTTGAATTATTCATCCTTTATGTACATTCTAGCTAAAACGACTAGGTGGTTTTTGTTGTACCGGGTATAGTAATAGGATGCATATCACATCCTAATAAAGTTTCCTTGATACTGTGCTTCGAGTATGTTTGCATCTGCTGGTATGCGCGATTTCTTTGCTATTATCAGAATGAGAACTGTCGCATTCTGGTCGCGAATTCGCTCATCTAAGAACGAGATTCCCAGCCCGTTCGCCGCATGCTTGGAATGTCCAATTGTCAAACACAGTAAACCGCAGCGGGAACCTAAATAGTATTTAGGCTACACATCGTTTTTAGATATCTTGTCTAATTATTGCCAAATAACCTATTTACCAATTTTATTTTATTGTTTGTTAAACAATTTATGGATATATGTCTGAAATAAAGAATTATTTTTATTAAAGAAGTTTTAAATTAACATTAACCTTTAATTTTGGTATATTAAATCTAAATATCATTAAAACTAATATATTACTGAGAGCATTTATTTTTTCATAAATGTGCAATCATTTTCATTGAATGTCATGAAATAAAGATCCTAGATTGTTTTTGTCCTCGGTCACATATCTATATTTATGCTATAATATAATAAAGAGAAAATATTAATTTTGTTTGTTACGATTTAAATCAAAAACTAGGTACTCGACAGATTTTAAAAATAATTTCACCAATAGAAAGCTACCTTATCAACGAGTGGGATATATTTTTAGTACATGTACATTGCGTTTTTAGTACATGTACTCGTGCGAAGCCGGGGCGGATCGCTAGTGCTTGTATAAATAAAATAAACTCCTACGATTTGGTTAAACATATGCCATAGTTAAATTTTAATACTAGTCACAAAGTTAAGAGACTTTAAACTGTAACTAACTACAGAATAATATTTTGTATGAATATTAATATGGAAATATTTGCATTTTGTAACAAGAGACGTGATAAATTGATTTCCTTTTACATTTGAATTCCGTTAAAAACACCACTACGTAAATATCAACAACATTGCGGTATAAAAAAAAATTGATTTATTCCTTTGAACTGTGTGTAACAAAACCTCCTGTACTCCGCATCAAATGCATAAAATTTACATAACGAAATGAGCAATATAAAACACAACAAATACATAATTCACATACATCTGTTCAAAGATTGATATCGTAGATATCAAAAAATATTGCACATTTGATTTATATTCTCGTGAAAAACGTCACAACCGGCCGAATGAAACGTGAAAAATGTATTTAGCAATCTCGTTCGCTGCGAAATGTAAGATATTAATGACAAGAGATCTTGTTTGGTGTCGTTTGAACATCATTTACAATCTTAATACTGGATAATAAACTATAGACATATGTATTAAGACCTCGCTGTTTTGTTATTGACACTATTGTCACAGTACATCATATTCATCTCAATCAGAAGACTATAAAACAGCTATTATAAATTATTTAAATTTCGAATATGGAATTTGAATATTTTCAAATTTCTATTCTATTCTATTATCAAAAAAAATCAATATTTTCAAAGCCTAAGGCCTATTTATATGATGCCATTTTGTACAAACAAGAGCATTAATTGAATGCAATAATTTAAGCGAAAACATTGACATCCAAGAATTGTAAGCAACTATTTAAACGCGGACATTATGTGCTGTTTACACAAAGAAAAGTATAGAAACAAAACTTGTATGACAGATCAAGAATGTTACGTGTTGTTTTGATCATGCAAGGTATTTATTGGTTCAATTTAATTGTAGGTAACAGGCAAGAAACTTGCATAGAGAAAATTCTCGAGGCCATTAGTGGGCAGGCCCATTTCTGTGTCTTTTTCACTGATAAATTTTCTTTACAGGCAAGCAGGTGATCAGTCTTATATACCTTACATGAACGAAATATTTTTGTCCGGAATTCGAACGCACCATTGAGCTATCGAGGAAGTCTATTTAAAAAACTTGTTCTTTATTGTATGAAATAATAACCTTGCTGTTTTTCTAGGGTCTTGGGATAACAGTTTTGTTGTCGTTCTTAACAAATTCTTAAACATCCTTAAGCGGTGTATAACCGTAAGAATTCCTTATTGTTAAGAAGTTGTGCATAATTTTCCGCGCTGTAGTGTTGAATATTGAAATGAATTGCGGAAGTTGGAAAACGTGAAACTGTGTATTGTAAGAAGTCGAGTTGGAGAACTGGAGCCATTGTATTAAGTAAAATACCATCTACTCGAAAGACTTGCAATAACATGGGATGCTGTCTGAGCTTTTGGAGAGCTTAATTTTATTGTTAAACTTTTTATTACCGTTTCTTCGTGGTTTTGATGTGCCTTTGCATGATAATAATATCCACTATGGTAATGTGTTGTAGCTAAATGGCTTAAATAAGCTAACATTTTTAGCTAACACCAGTCAATCATGCGCTGTCGACCTTTTTACTTCGAGCATTCGGAAATCCATAGACTGCAACCGAAACGCGCAATTCACGGCTTTTCCATCTATGAACGGTGGTTAGGTTTCGTCGGAATTTCGATATTCCTCCCACCCATTCAACTTCCGAAGTGACCAGTTTTATCAACACAACACACCAAAAAGCCCTTATTTTTATCCGAATATTCAGAGATTCAAAGACAAATATCAAGTTCTGTTAAGAGCGTAACACCTGAAGCATACCTTTGCCTGTTCCGGTACTAAAAACGTATGTTAAATTCTACACCTTTAACCAAGAATTAATTTAAAACCTCAAAATATATATATGTACATTAAAAAGTTTTATTTCGTAAATATTACATAATTATATTACAAGTGATTAAAGAACCTAAAACTAAAAACCTTAAAATATATACTATAAAACCTAAAATATATTAATAAAAGGGACCCCCCTTTAGGCAAGGTTCCGAAGATACTGGCAGCGTTCCCCCTTTGAATGGCAAGACTAATTCTTTGTCCGAGGTAGCTGCCAGCTCTTCGGTCTCCTGTGATGTCGACTAACCTTTTTGCTATTTCCTTAAAAAGCTTTATGGCGCTAGGACCCCACGGACCAAGGGTCTCGACACCGAATGGGACAAAATCATATAAACTTAAACATAATCATATTAATTTAAACCTTTGTAGACATTCTTGAACGACATAGGTCGAGTATAGGCGACCTAATTGCTGATGGGCTGTCGTAGTTTTATCTCACAGTTAAATTCAAATATAATTGTCTAATGAGTTTACGAGTATTATATAAAAGAAAAAATAATACGGTCATTGATCGGGTGGGAGGAATATCTAAATTCCGACCGGGTAACGAACCATCGTTCATATATGGAAATACCGTGAAGTGCACATTCCGCGTTTCGGTTTCAGTCTATGGATTTCCGAATGGTCGAAGTAAAAATTAGGTCGACAGCGCATCATTGACTGATGTTCTGTGGCTGAGGTATCACCTACCATCAAGTGAACCTCATGCTCGTCTGTCGATATCTGACATAAAAAAATATAATAAAAAATACCTAATAAGAATTAGGTCACAAATGAGCTAGAGTATTTATGGAGACAAATTCCAGGGTTTTAGTTATCAAATATTAAATAACTTAGCCAAGGTTTTATATACAATAGCTATAAGTAATTTAATAAACCCTTCTTTATTATTCAAAAAGTTATTACAAGTAAGTAAGTTATAACTAGTTCGTTCAAGTCTATTCTGTAACTTTAGATAAACTGAATTCCCTAGTGGGGCTTGGGGCTAACATATGAAACAAACACAGCAATGTGTTTGTTTCACTGACCATTTTCCTTGACAGGTAAGTAGGTCAGTCTTCTAAGCCCGGTCTGAACGAAACAATTTTTAATTTGTTTCCCTGGGTCTCAATGATCTCCGATATTTAACGAAATGTGAATACCACTGGGCCACGGACGCGGTCAAAGTACTTTAGATAGTGTTATTTTTAAACAAAAAACAAAAACCAACTTAAAAACTATAACTACATAGGTATGTACAAGCTTAATCTAATAAGTAAAAAAAATATTTCAATTCCATATTTATATATCCAATATATATTAGCGATCATTTTTGAATTCGGTGCCAGCCAACCGATGCCGCTCCGTACCTTCCGAAAGTTTGTTGCAAAAGCAGGATTAAACGGTCCTTCTTGGCTGCTCTACCAAACAAAAAAAGAATTATTCAAATCCATGCCTTCAACTTGCGGAGTTATCGCGTAACAAACATACAAAAAAAAGGCAACATACAGATGAAATGAGAACCTCCTCCTTTTTTGAAGTCGGCTAAAAATATTTCTATCGCTGACTGTATTTTATTAGAGAAAATGAAAGTGTAAGCGAAGAGCTTCAGATTTCATTTAATTCTAACAAACATGACTTTGTTTTATATACAATATATATACATACATAGTTAGATAAGATAAAGAAAGCCGGAGAGGCGACTACTAATTACGTATATGCCTCCATACCTATATGCTGACACGTCGCTTCTCACGGGAACGGCACCAAAGAGGCATTTGCCGATTTAGCATTTAAGTTTTCTTTATTAATTTTGCTTTATATAAATTCTCATTCAAGACTATACGCTCTACATCGAGTAGACGTATCTTGTAATCATGTAGTTTTAGTTATATTAATTAAATATATAATGTAAGTAGTACATTCTGGTTTTTTTTGGGTCCTCCGGCTGTGGCTTTCGTAATTTACTGCAAAATAATAACAATAATTTTCATTTGTAAAAAAATATTGATTTTAAGTTGTGAGTAAGGCGTGTGTCTATATTATTTATTATATTATACACTAGCTGATGCCCGCGACTTCGTTCGCGTGGGGTTCGCTTTTGAGCAAGCTTTCTTCAAATGACATATCCTCCATCCTCTGTACTTGGTGATTTATTTTGGGAAAGAGCTATCAAATTAGTCATTGACGGTTGCTTTTGCATCATATTATCGACACGTTTAATGGTGGTTGAGATTGGGGTTCGAAGTATGATTTGAAATTCTTTAGAAATACCATGGTTGAAAAAATGAACCTGACTTTAAAGAAATTTACTTATTTTTTTTATAAAAATTAGTGGTGAAGATACTGTATCCACCTCGATATTTATTTCATTTAATTGATCATTTTCATTTTGAGTCATTTTTTTTTAAATTCCCTTTTCTCGGGATTCCTACTCGGGTTTCCGGTGCTAAATGCGGAAACCTCTAAGATACGAAGACAGTCCTTAAGAAGCAATAAAAGCAATGTCGAATAATCGTAATTATGTAGAGAAAGGATGGATGAAAAGGTGAAATAAACGATCTCATAAGAAATACTTTTTCATATAATATTTCAATAATACATTTTCTATTTTTATAATATAATTCTTTAAAAAAAAAAAAAAAAATACAAAAAAATAATATTTCCGTTCAACTTCAGATTCGAACTCGCATCTGAAGTTACGCAATGGGCCTGCAGATCCACTATTCTACGATTACATATATCGGAAATGGCGAAATAATCAAAGTATTTCATTTACATATCAAACTGTGATTGACATCTGACAATTCGAAAAAGTTCAACGCGAGTCAGTTTGCATTGCAATTTGGTGATATGGTGCCTTTAAAATTATTTTTAAATGATGATAACTTTTCTTTCTGATAACCGATTTCGATAAAGCAAAGCCTATATGTTGCCCCGGGCTTTACTTAATATATTTGTGTAAATTGCATGAAAATCCGTTCAGTATTTTCGGAGATTAGCGTGAACAAACAGACAGACAGACAGACAGACGGACAGACAGACAGACAGACAAGAATCTTAAAAATTGCATTTATGCATTCTGCTACCCTTCTTTTATCACCCCTCTTAATTTCTGGTAAAAATATTAAGTGAAGCGTAATTTCGATCCTACTCTTTTATTATATGTATAGATAGATGTATACCATAACTATGTAATGAACAAATTGTAAACCTTATATCGACTTTTCAATTTGTTAGTTGAGTATTAATTATTATGCTTAGTCAGCGAATCCGAATTTTCTTCATGAATTTCATTTACAGATTTTAAAAATTCGAATTAAGATCTATATAAAATCAAATTAATATATAATTTAGGTATATTATGTTAATCAGGGATAACAAAGCTTTCAATGTTAGGAAATTAACCTTTAAAAACAAACAAATAAAACCTTTTTGTTATAATAGGGTAGATATAGATAGGTAATAAATATAAATGTTATGACATTTAACGATTCCCATTGTAGAAAGGTTAGTTATCGTGTCAATAGGTAAGGTAATAATTGTTTCACAGGTCACATATTTTCCGATCTTAATAGTAATTCAATGAAATAGCGATCGATCAGCCGGGCTAGCATGACCGCCACGAGATTTGTCGCGGACGAGAGAAGACAAACTAAGATGTAAGATATCTCGATATATTATATCTCGACATCGACAATTTTGACAGAAAAGATATCGTGATCGACAAATAAATCTATTTTTGATATTAAAAGTCGAGTTTTAAGTGTAATTGTCATGTTAGACCCGAAAGAAATAAAGCGATAGTCGATTAAAACACTCTCGTGTTCTCTCTGTGTGTTTTCTCAAACGGTAGATAAAATTATGTCGCGCTTGTCATGCTAGCCCGGCAGCATTGTTCTACCTACTGTATTAAGTCGAATTCAATTAGGAAAGAAAATTGTAAAAAGTCCATAGGAATTGATGGCGTTAATTTGGCAACTTTGTGATATATCAAATCAGCTGTCACCTTTCAGTCTGAACGTGACTACGGTTGCTGAAAAGCATCCGAAAGGTCGGGATAAACAATATAAATAATAAATCGCGTTTAATTCGGTAAAAGTAGACTTCATAAATAACTGTTAATAAATATTAAACCGATATAAGTATACCAATAATTTTGTCGATAGTCCTTTAAGGCTCTTGCTTTGAATGATTAAAATATTATAGGTATAGTTTTGAAGCAAGTTTTTGTTTTTTTTAATGTTTAATTATTTTATTTAAAAGAAAGCAAATTCCCAAAGTTTTGTATTAGTCCAACCAAGTGGAATTCTATTCGATTTCGATGAAAGTTTTTCACGATCACGATCACGTAGAAAGTTTGAAGCGTTTTGAAGTTTATAGGTTGAAAAGTAGTAAAAGCGGACTAATTTAAAATCACTCAGGAGTGTCGGGTAAAGGTTATCTATTTGCGATCGCGATAGGGCGCGTTTAGCGAGGGCGGGCGGTCTCTTGGCCGGTCGCGGCGCGGCGCTCCGCCAGTTGGCAACGAAATGTGCCGCGCCCAAAGATATCGTATCCATTTGGCCGAATTTTATCTGATAAAAACTAAGAGAATTGAAATGTCCGCTCGCGATTTAGGATTTAAAAATGCTTTACCAATAAAATGTTTCGTATTTTGTCGTTTACAGGTTTTCCTTTGTTTATTTTACATATATCTATATATACATATAATAAAAGAGTAGGATCGAAATTACGCTTCACTAAATATTTTTACCAGAAATTAAGAGGGGTGATAAAAGAAGGGTAGTAGAATGCATACATGCAATTTTTAAGATTCTTGTCTATTATAATATTATAAAGAGGAAAGATTTGTTTGTTTGAATGTTTGTTTCGATTTAACTCAAAAACTACTCGACCGATTTTAAAAATTATTGAACCAATATAAAACTACATTATCAGCGAGTTACATCACGAATCGCTAGTTATTTATAAATATATGATTTTTCTTAACGATAGTGTCTCAAACTAAAATATCAATAGCCAGCTTTTAACAAGTTTTATTTCATATGCAATGGGTACTTTTAAGACACTTTGTAAAAGAAGACTTCCAGACTTTAGTATTTGATTAATTTGATCGTGGTAAACTTTTGAAAGTCAACACTGAGTATCTTCTTTTCGCTCGAGATAGTCAATATGGACATTGCTATTAGTACAGTTTATTTCGTAAAACTCTCTTTATTAAACAAATATGCTGCTTTGAGAATATTTCTTGTATTTCTATGTATATAATTGCCATAGTCTGGACTACAATTATTTGTATGTTTAACAATAAAAGGAGTTTTTAATTACCAAAATTATAAAGCGGATAGTCTTCGTATGCATTATAATATACATACGGTTGTCTGAGGTGTGTCATTTATTTTTCATTTCTTAATTAAAAATCATTTCTTTAAAATATGTTTATAAAATTAATAATATATAATTTAAATAGGATGTATACCTATATAATTATAAACATAATGAAGAAATTTACATTTAAAAAATATAAATGTGAGAAATGATTAAACTTTAAATACGTCCTCGGTTTTAAAAATAAAATATAAAAATGCCCATTGTATAAAAAACCACAAAGGATCCGAAGTTACAATTTAAACTTTGCTACATACGCGCGGTCATATAACAGGGAGGTGTACAATATCCATATTAAATATATCGACATTATATACTGGTCAAAGTTTGAAAAATGTGTAATGTTTGACGTAGAAAACGAAAGAACTCGATTCTTTTACATAGAGGTGGCTTGGAAACAGAAGTAGCATCATAAACTATTTATTTTTATGCCGGCAAAAAAAAACATTTTTTTATATGTTAGATATCGACAGACGAGCATGACTTGATAGGTCATGATACCTCAGCCAGTAAACATTAGATGCGCTATCGACCTACTTTTTTACTTCGACGATTCGGAAATCCATAGACTGAAACCGAAACGCGCAATATTCACTTCACGGTATTTCCAGTGGTTTGTTACCCAGTCGGAATTTTAATATTTCTCTCAACCGTTCAATGCCCGAAGTTACCAGACGTGGTGAAGACATGCTTACATATATAAATATAAATTATAAACAAGTCGTCCCGGTGGGATTCGAACCCATGACCCATCGATGCGCACGGCAGGTGTTCTAACGAATGCGCCAATGAGCCCGTCAAAATTCTTCCACTAGCAGTCTCGGGCAAACCGTTACAAAAAATGTAACTCCGCTGAAATGTTTGCTGTTACGTGTCGGTTCAGCGTCGTTGGTAAATATGATTTTAATGAAACATGCCACCTCCGATGTCAACTATCTCGTAGCAGTTAACGTTTCTTTAAAATTCTCTTTAAATGTTTTATATTGTTAACGTTGGAACTAGGTCACAGAATCACGATGCGAGACGTTATGTTCTGTACAATAAATGATATTGCAAGGCGTTTATGTTTATGCTCGAAAATGCCAAGCGCACTTTTCATTGAGAACGCGGAATTCTGCCTGCTACATACATATTTCAAATAGGATCAAGATATTTCGCATTTTATGTATAATACTCTACAGTGCTTTCATACACATGTGTGTGTATGAAAGCATTGATGAAAGTAGAAGAAGCGAAAGTGGTATGTAAGGATCGGAGCATAGGGAATTCCGTGATCTCTGCCTACCCCAATGGGAAAGAGGCGTGATGTATATGTATGTGTGTATTCTTCAGTTATATGATATACATTATACATAGTTGTTTCATCTATGAAATTCGAAATTTGAAGGGATAACAGTTATTTTATGCAAACTGCAAAGTTTTTTTGTTGTTTATGGTGCCTTATAAATACGACAAATTTTATTTTTATTTAAGGGTTATTGTTAAAATGTTTTGCTCAAATTTCATACTTGATTATTCAAAAAGGACTAAAATATTGGAATTTTGATGAAAATTCAAACAAAGAAAGCAAATTATTTAATTTTTATCCGATAAAACATCTTATTTTGGACGAGAGCGAATCTTAGTCATTTTTAAGAATAATTAAACCTTATATTTTAAAAAGTTGTACTGTCCAGTCAAGATAAAATCTATTATCTATATATATTATATACATATAATAAAAGAGTAGGATCGAAATTACGCTTCACTAAATATTTTTACCAGAAATTAAGAGGGGTGATAAAAGAAGGGTAGCAGAATGCATAAATGCAATTTTTAAGATTCTTGTCTGTCTGTCTGTCTGTCTGTCTGTCTGTTTGTTCACGCTAATCTTCGAAGATACTGAACCGATTTATGCGTAATTTATACAAATATATTAAGCAAAGTCTAGGGCAACATATAGGCTTTGTTTCATCGAAATCGGTTGTCGGAATAAAAAGTTATCATCATTTAAATCTGGGGGCACGGTAGTGCCCCCGCCAAGTCGAGCAAAAAGTGGCACGGCCGTACTATCCTTTTCTCGAAGTAGTTCGGGTAATATATACATATAATAAAAGAGTAGGATCGAAATTACGCTTCACTAAATATTTTTACCAGAAATTAAGAGGGGTGATAAAAGAAGGGTAGCAGAATGCATAAATGCAATTTTTAAGATTCTTGTCTGTCTGTCTGTCTGTCTGTCTGTCTGTTTGTTCACGCTAATCTTCGAAGATACTGAACCGATTTATGCGTAATTTATACAAATATATTAAGCAAAGTCCAGGGCAACATATAGGCTTTGTTTCATCGAAATCGGTTGTCGGAATAAAAAGTTATCATCATTTAAATATTATTTTAAAGGCACCATTTCAACAAATTGCAATGAAAACTGACTCGCGTTGAATTTTTTCGAATTGTCAGACTGATGTCAATCACAGTTTGATATGTAAATGAAATAGTTTGATAATTTCGCCAATTTCGAAATGTGTTCGTGGCATAGTGGATATACGGTCGTACTACCGTAACTTCAGATGCGAGTTCGAATCATCACTTAGGGAAATATTGTTTTGTAGTTATTTTTTTATATTTTTCAAAGAACTAATATTGAAAATAGAAAATGTATTATTGAACTATTCTATTATATAAAAATGTATTTCTTATGAGATCGTTTATTTCGCATTTTCATGAATCCTTTCCTTTCCAAGGGATTTTTTTTTTTTGCATTTCTCCATACCTTCATTTTATTCGTATTTAGACATTTTCTTGGCGTTTTTTTCCATGTGTCGCAAGTATTTTCAAACCCCCGTACAATTTTCGTGCATAGGTATATTTAAGACGGAAAATGCATTGAATCCAATCTTCGACTGAACTCTGATTAGTGGAAAAAAGACACATATCTGCATTTTGGTGACGTAAAATTTGATTGATATGCATCTCCCTAAAGTTTCTTTAAAGTCAGGTTCATTTTTCAATTACTATGGTATTTCTTTTGAATTTCAAATCATCATTTGAACCCCAACCTCAACCACCATTAAACATGTCTATAATATGATGCAAAAGCAACCGTCAATGACTACTCTGATAGCTCTTTCCGAAAAGAAATCACCAAGTACAGAGGATGGAGGATATGAAGAAAGCTTGCTCAAAAGTTCAGCATAAAGTGATCCCCACGCGAACGAAGTCGCGGGCATCAGCTAGTATGTATAATAAATTGGTGGTATAAATGCCAAGCAAATAAGCCGCGGGAGTTTGCTTAAAAGTATCGTTATCTAACACTGTCGTTTCCAATTTAAGTGTTGTAACAGTCGCTCCGGGCCATCACAACCCTTGCCCTCTTCAAAAGTTTTCCCTTCCCTTCTCAAATACTTTGAACTTTGCTACATGCTTTAAGTCTCACTTTTGTCTCCACCAAATTAAAAATAACTCCGACGGATTGTTTTAATTTAACTTTTCAGTAAATCAATCCTTGAGGTCAACTGTTTCAAGGGGTAAAATGAAGACAATGATGTTATTTTAAGAGTAATATGCCACTATATTATTTATTTTTTTATGTCAGATATCGACAGACGAGCATGAGGTTCACTTGATGGTAGGTGATACCTCAGCCACAGAACATCAGTCAATGATGCGCTGTCAATCTAATTTTTACATCGAGCATTCGAAAATCCATAGACTGAAACCGAAACGCGCAATATGCACTTCACGATTCTTCCATCTATGAACGGTAGTTATTTCGAATATTCGGTCGAAATTTCGATATTCCTCCCAATCGATCAATGCCCGAAGTTACCAGAAGTGAGGAAAGCATGCAGAAAATTATAAACTAGCCGTTACCCGTTAGTGGGATTCGAACCCCTGACCCATCGATGCGCACGGCAAATGTTCTACCGAACGCGCCAACGAGCCCGTCAAGCCCCTTTACTTCGTGTAAGGTACAAAGGTTAATTAAATAACCACTACGCGTTCTCTAAATCTATATACCTAAATAAAAATCAATATAAGTATATTTTTGTCTTCTATGCACTCCTAAACAATTGATCCGAATATAATGAAACTTTGGTGAGTTATTCTACATACCTTCTACTACAACTACTACTACTACAGGTTTCTTGCCCTAACAAAAAACATATTCTTACTTTACGTGGCATTACAGCTGATGCCGGCTACAGTGTTAGTCTAATGTATAAAATTTCCATGTCACAATGTTAGTTACTGTACTCCTCCGAAACGGCTTTACCGATTTTTACCAAATTTCATATGCGTATTCAGTAGGTCTGAGAATCGGCTACTATCTATTTTTCATACCCCTAAGTGATAAGGGTTGTTCACCCAATTTTTATTTTTATTTTTGGACGAAATTTTTTGTATTACAAAAATACATACAACCCTGTATTTTCACTCTTCTATTACCAACCCCTGCTGTCAATAAATCTAAACCCGTGCGAAGTCGGGGCGGGTCGCTAGTATATAGTATAAACGTTCTTACATCTGGCTATTTTAAGCATAAAACTAATGGAAGAATAACCGTCCGGGTAACAATTTTTAAATGGAAATACTGCTAAGTGCAGATGCCGCTTTTTCCCTTTGAGAATGTTTGAAGTAAAAATATTTCGAAAGAATATCCTGTAGCTGTAGTATCACGGGCGGGCCGGCTGATGGGCGTAACCAGTTACAAATGTAATCTAATTAATAATTGAATTACAAAATAATTTAATTACAATGTAACCTAATTACATAGTATTCAATTACAATGTAATTAGAATTACTTTGGATGTGCAATGTAATCAGTTACAATGTATTTAGTTACAAAATAATTTGGTTAAAATGTAACCTAATTACATAGTATTCAGTTACATTGTAATTTTAACTTTGAATATGGAATATATTTTCTTGCTATATTCCTTTCGCTTATATATATATATATATATATATATATACTCTATCACTGCTAATTGTCTACATCTCGGGGTTCCGGCATGGTGTTGGATACAGTCGTTTAGGGGTCTCCAAACCACCGGGAAAATTTTGAAACCTCGAGGACGTCGAATGTGTCAGGTGTGGATCCTACGGTTCTCGGAGGGGGTTGCCGTTTACGGGATAATGGATGTAAATAGGAAGTAAACAATTACCAAGCCTGAGAAGTTTGCCCCCCTACCTACCAAAATCTGACTTATAGGGGGGCAAATGTGGTTTCGGGTATTTGCCGGAGGATTTGGGATGGCAAGGGTTGTATTGTTCGAAGTCTGAAAGGAGGAAAACCGGTCAGAGAGATAGAGGGTTGTGGAAGCATACGATGGGTGCCCGACGGCTCTCGAAAACGGTGAGACTTTTGTTGGAGGAATGCCATTGAGGGGGGCGAATAATTACCAAATTCCCACACTTTCGGTAGTTTTGCACCACAAAAGTCATTTTCTCTGGAATCTAAGGAAAAGATGGATTTTTTTATTTTATTACTGCGGTTGTGTAGGAGAGCTTCATGGCGGTTGGTGAGAGTAAATTCAGGTCGAAGGTCGGAGTGAAGAAAAAAGATTTCAACAGCCTACCGAAATGGTAATACTTGGAGGTAGATGTTTGAACAAACTTTGAAGAAGTGATTGACGTGAATCGTTGAAGTGATCACCTTGAGTGATTATTAATGGGTGTGTTTTTTTTCAAAATGGTCGAAAAATAAGATGGCCGCTATATAATTTCAATATTGCTGTTTTCGAAATGATTGGGCTGAAAATTAGCGTAGCCCCATTAATTGACCCGGCTAACAGATCTGCATACTCAGAAATCAGTTTTGACCTCTTGTTTACATTTTCCATACAAACTAAAGTTCATCAGTTCGTGGAAACCGTTGTAGTCAGGGTATGGGTGTCGAAGTGAGAAATGATGAGGAACTTCCATGGATGAAGTTTTTTTTTTGTTTTAAAAAAAATCGCAGATGTATTGGACCCTTTCCATACTAGGGAAGCGAAGCGAGCACTGTTAGCGCACAAGCGATCGGGCGTAAATGCACTAGCCACGTTCCGAATACTCGAAGGTAAAAGTAGGTCGACAGCGCATCATTGACTGATGTTCTTTGGCTTAGGTATCACATTTCATCAAAGTGAACCTCATGCTTGTATGTCGATATCTAGCATTTAAAAAAAACTAATAAAATATTGTCAAATTATACATTTATTGACAGATGATTAAAAAATATTTTATACTAATTAATGTATTTCATTTTCGTATTTGTCAAAAATTAAATTAATAAGGCATTTTTTGTAAAGTGCAGATGTCTTATTACTAATATAAATGTTACACATAACAGGTTACATAAGTAATCTGTTAAAATGTAATTAGATTAACTTGTAATTGAATTACAATGTAATTAATTACATTAGGTACTCATTGTAATTAGTTACTTTAGTAATCTGTTACAAAGTATTTCAATTACTAATTACAATGTAACTGTAATTTGTAATTGTTAATCTAATTACTTTTTGCCCATCACCTATCACCTAATAACGAACCATATCAAATTCAAATTCAAAATCATTTATTCATTTAGGTAACATAAAGTACACTTAAGAATAAGAATTTGTCAAAAACCTGGTACAATAGTTGGTAATATCTTCTAGCGATCACATGTTTTGCCAGTAATTAGGCATACAAATTTTATTGATTTACACAATATAATAATCAATTACATCATACCGGTCGCCGTATTGTAGTATGTCTGAAAAACTCTTTGAAGTCATAGAAGCTAAACAGAATTAGCCATTTTTTCAGTTGGCCTCTAAAAACATTGAGTGGCTTATCCCTTAAAGTCTTAGGCAAGTGGTTAAAAATCCTAATCATTGTCATCAATCCGCTTTTATAATATAACGCAGTTTTGCAACGAGGTATAGTAAGTAGGTTAGGATCTCTTAATGGAATACAACAGATATCTCCAGTTTTTGTAAAAAAGTAAGGGTATTTTTTTATAAAGACACAGCACTCGAAAATAAACATTGAAGTAAGAGTCAATACATTTAGACGTTTAAATAAAGGTCGACAGCTTTCCAATGGTTCAGCTCCACATATGGCTCTGATGCATTTTTTTTGACTTATGAAAGCTCTGTGTTATGTCAGTTTACATTTACTGCCAGTTCTCAAATCAAGGGCGTAGAACGGACGAGAAGAACTGGCAATAAACTCGCTGCCAATTTTTTTTAATCGCCAAGATTTTCGTTCTACAAAATTTTCGTAAGGAGCTAACCATTACACCATGTTCTACATAACATCTTTAAGTAATTAACTATAATAATTAACAATATAAATATATAAACGAAAAAATAAAATAAAAAACAAAGATTTGTCCTCTATCAGCAGTAGGCATGGTGAAATAGGAGCACTCACTTACATTCTCCTGGGAACAACACGCAATCGAATTATCTATCATACATCTTTCCCTAATAAAATGTAAATTCAAAATAATTAATAAATTGATCTATTGTAAAAAGATTAAATTCTCACAACTCAAGTGTCGATACAATTTTCCATTAACAAGACATTGAAGCCCGCCGGGGCTTTAGTTGAGACTTATTAAAATTATCTCAGACGTTTTTAATAAATCCCCCGGCTGGCATCGCCTGAAGCATCAATCACCTCCCGGTAACCGCATTACGCCGGCACTAATTGTGATTCCTCTCCACCAAAGAGAATATCGGCATCTTCCCAATCGATCCCACTCACACAGCTCTACCAATCGCGCTTTCTTCTATTACATTGAAGTGCGAATTCTCTCGCTGTCGGCTTTCAGCGGTATAAACCGGGCAATAGTTACTGTGCAGGAATGTATATCGCGTCGGTAGGGTTGAGAACCTGGAAAGTAGGTCGAGTCGTTCTCTCTGGTTGTAGTTGCTTTCACTTCGTCCACCATTCGGCATAAAGCCCAATTTTATTGCTCTGCTTTCGATCGCGTTTCTACGAGATTTGATAAAATAGAACGAAGTTAAGTAATTTACAATGCAATGCCATGGATCTTTATCGTTATTTGAGTTTGGTATAAGTTACGTTAATTGAAGCCATTTCAAAAACGTAATCTTATATAATTTAAAAAAATCTTTGGTTTACTTAAAAATAAAACAGTTGTTCTGAAAATACGTATTCAAGTAGAAATCTGCAGTAATAAATCATGGGCGGCGACAAGGGCGTTTGTAAATTAAAATGGCGTGTTACTGAATTTACAATTTACGAAAAAATTCTAGACTTTCAGAGCTTGGAAATGAATTTGTGAAGAAATCTGTATTATAAATTGAAATAACTAATAGTGCGGATGCACGGTGTGTTAGCGTATCTACAATTTTTTTTTATTTACTCCCGATGTCTTACTGTAGTTTTGTCGATTACTGTCTTCAGTCGGAGGTCGCTATAAACATTAGAACACGTGTAAGTGCATGACATTATACTGTTCCGAATTGGTGTCATTAAATCCGAACAAGCTCATTAGGGGATGAGATCTGAGACTAAGTTAAAACAGAATAGAACAATGCGTGCCATGTATTTCTGAGTTTTAACAGACTATTACTGTGAAGTGAAGTATTTAAAGATAAATACCTAGGCCGCTTCGACCTAAATTGGCGTTTTATGTTTTACAAATTTAATTAAGCGAAGTCGGACTTCTTTTATGTGTTAACGAGTTTTTTTTAAATTAAAAATAGTGAATTCACTTTACGCGTTGCTTCGTGAATCGCGACCCATATTTCAAGCGAAGGTTGTGTTGCGAGTAGAAATATTTTCAGGTCTTGGTTATTAGGGTTATGACTACCAGGCCGAGCATTTTAAATTTTATAAAAAATAATAAAAGAACTCCAAAATATCAGTCAGTAATTTAATTAACAATGAATGTGGTCGTTTAATTAATTCCACTATTTTATACTACACTATTTATATTATAATATAATAAAAGAGTAGGATCGAAATTACGCTTCACTAAATATTTTTACCAGAAATTAAGAGGGGTTATAAAAGAAGGGTAGCAGAATGCATAAATGCAATTTTTAAGATTCTTGTCTATCTGTCTCTCGGTCTGTCTGTCTGTCTGTCTGTTTGTTCACGCTAATCTCCAAAGATACTGAACCGATTTTCATGTAATTTATACAAAATTAAGCAAAGTCCGGGGCAACATATAGGCTTTGTTTCATCGAAATCGGTTGTCCGAAAAAGAAGTTTTCATCATTTAAATATTATTTTAAAGGCACCATTTCAACAAATTGCAATGAAAACTGACTCGCGTTGAACTTTTTCAAATTGTCAGATGCCAATCACAGTTTCATATGTAAATGAAATAGTTTGATGATTTCGCCAATTTTGACATGTATTCGTAGAATAGTGGATATGTAGTCCCATTGCGTAACTGAAGATGCGAGTTCGAACCTGAAGTTGAACTTTATGAAATATTTTTTTGTATTTATTTATTTATTTTTTACAAAAATTTACAAAACTATATTATAACAATAGAAAAAGTATTATTGAAAAGTATTTCTAATGATATCTTTTTTCATCAATCCTTTCTCTTAAACACGATTATTCGACATTGCTTTTATTGCTTCTGACTGCCGGGTAGGAATCCCGAGAAAAGGGAATTTAAAAAATATTCTGAAAATGAAAATGATCAATTAAATAAAATAAATATGGAGGTGGATACAGTATCTTCCCCACTATTAAAATTAAAAAAAAAAAATTAAAGTGAACCACACGCGAACGAAGTCGCGGGCATCAGCTAGTATCTAAATATAAGTATACTATTCGCACGTGTACAATGTAGATATACAAAAAAAAATTGCTTTCTATTGGTGAAGGTATTTTTAAAATCTGTGGAGCAGTTCTTGACTTAAATCGTAACAATAAACAAATCTTTCCTCTTTATAATATTACTAGTTGATGCCCGAGACTTTATTCGCATGGGCTTCATCTTAACTGAGCCGAAAGCTGAAAATTCCATTACTAATAGACAGCTACATTATCAGCGAGTAACATTTATGTGTTACTAGTAGAATATATATTTTAAAGCATTTCTTAAATTTGTAATGTTTATTGTAAAATATAACTGCGGAATCCATTAAGTTTTATACGAGAGAGCGTCTTTTTGATGTCCAGTAATGACTTCTTTTGATGTGTTCACTTGAGGCACACTACTTTGTAATATGATATTAAAAGCGAACGAGGCTTAAAACTTAGTTTAGTTTAAAGGAGCCAATAAAATGTTAGTATGAAAGTTTCTTGAAGACTATAATTCATCTCAACTCATCACGGGATCTCCTAAAGTAATAACCAATAAGTATTTCGCTGAAGTTTTGAGATGAAAAATATTCGATTTATCAGAATTTGATTTTGACTTTAACGTATTTGTACTATACTAGAATAAGTTGTTACGATACCCTAATAATAAAATTAATAATATAACTGTGTTTTTCTTTCATTTTAGGGTATACAATATACATGTTAAAATACTATATCTAATATGTTTCCTAAAGCTATACATGATTAAGACTAACAATACAAATACTATAAAAATATAACAATAACCTAGGTCTTAACTAATTATAACATTAATACACCCTTAAGAATACTGCCATGCGGCATGGTACCCAAGATACTAGCACTATTGCCTCGCTGAATGGCGAGGCTGATTCGCTGGCCGAAAAAGGTACCAGTTATGGGCTCCCCTGAAGCATGGACCAGTCGCACGGACAAATCCTGCATATTTTTTTAGCATGCGCCGGCAGAGGGCCCAAAATTTCAACTGCTAATGCCGCAAACACATAGGAATTCATTAAAGAGGAATATTTGTGGCATTTCAGCATTTGGGCTTGATTGGCAGCAGCACCGGGTCTCGGGCACATAGTCCATTTATGGGATGGTGCCAACGTATCAACGCAAGTAACATTATCTTTCATTTAAATTTCTCTTGTATTTTATCGGTACAGCAAAGTGCTCCATAATGAATGCTAATTAAATTATAATTTTTGTCCGAGTTCCCAGGTCACCAATACCGCCTATACACCACGAAAGTATATGGAATAAATTCAACAGTCCTCTTCTTCTTAAATTATCATATAATTATAATTTCAAATACAGTGAGCTCGGACGAATGTATCGAATTGCGAACAATACCAATCCATTCTAGAATATAACTTTATAGAACGTTTTCTCATTCCGTGCCACTTAACATAATGTCCGCACAATGTTTCCCTTTCAGTGTGCGCCGTAATTTCGCTCTGACTAGGCGATAGGTCGTTTACTGTTTTCGTATCATTGGCTTCTTTCAAAGAGTCTGTATCTTTTTAGAGCTCACAAAAATTCAATGAACAATGCACAAATACAAAGCGTACGAGTATATGTATGCGTGGTGACAGGTAATGGACTTGAGTCAAGTTTTATAAATTTTCGAAATCTCTAGAACATCTTTTTGTTAATTACGATGGTCATGGTTTTACTACTTCTCTTTTGCAGTAGTTTTAAATTCATAACCTATAAAGCAATGTGTAGGCTAGAACAACGGGATTTAAGACATACACTATACGTATATCATCTAACACATGTATCATATTTACCCTAAATTATTAATTTTACTTTTCCTGAACTGTATTTAATTTTATTTAAGAGGATATGTTGAGAAAAATGCGGTTTATCTATTACGTGTAACTTGTTCAGGCTGTGGATTATTGATATGAAATTTTGGAATTTGTTTTTTGACTGTATTTCGCAGTGTCGCTCAAAAGGAAAACATGTTTCAATGAAATTTTCTCGATAGAAAATAAATGTGAAGTTATGTCTATTTTTACACTTTTTTGGATCCCAAGGCATAACGACAAAGAGTTATTTAATTTAATTTATTTTAAAGGGTGTAGAATAAATGTCTTTAAGATTCCTCAAAACCGTTTTTTAATCAAATAAAGTATTATAAAGTTATGAAATGAATTAGTTTTGGCACATACGTTGTTTTATTCCGAGCGCGTTCAAGCTACAGCTATCTCTTTTTTTTACATGTCTCAAGTAAATATTTCAATCTCGCTCGCTCACATTCAATAGAGCGATTTGTCGGCCTGAGAGCCTTATCGACATAGGCCCTTAATGCTTTTCTAAACTAGTATATAATACTTACACGGAAGTTATGGTAACTTTAATCAGAATCTTCTGTAATTTATGGAGCACAAAGACTTGCTTACTGTATTGTTAAGATTAGGTCTATATTTTTATGTGTACCCTTTGTTGAAGATTCAATTATATAAATTAAATCTAGCCTGTAAGTCAAATTCCATCGAATTCGATTAGCCTTTCACGTGATTTTATTCTTATAAATCCTTCTTCTATCATTGCATCCGTGCGACCCCGGCTTCGAATCGCTAGTATTGTATATATACATATAAATATAGACAAGGAACGCACTACGCTGTTTTATGCTCTATTGTGTACTTAATCAATGATATACATATATGTTTTCAGGTCTAGACAATTATAAATGTCAACAAGCTTTTAATATAAGGCAAAGTTTAGTTAACGAAGTTATTAAAATTACCGTTGATATATAATTATCCGGTTTCTATATGTAAATTGTTATGATTCATTCATTTCTTCTATAACGAAATTTCGTAATAATAACGTTACGTTTTAATGATAATTGTCTAATTATATAAAAGAAGACTTAACCTAATTACTTTCATTTGTCTGAATTTTGTGGTAAATGTATATATAAAAGTTTACTAGTAATTATGAAAGCTATTATGAATGATTGCTGAAATCATCCGCTATATAATAACGATCCACCCCGGCTTCGCACGGGTGCAATTTAGATATACTAAAAAAATATAAAAAATTAGTAAATAAAAAATAGCCTATAATACTCGCTGATAATGTTTTGATTATATTACTATTGTTGAAAGAATTTTTAAAATCGGTCCAGTAGTTTTTGAGTTTATTCATTACATACAAAAATTAAAAAATCCAAAAATACAAATCTTTCCTCTTTATAATATTAGTATAGATAAACAATTTATTGACAAAAAACATAAACAGTAAAAACTTTCGGAGGATGTTTGATGATATCATCTAGATTAGTCTTTTCAGTGCGTGCATAAGAGCTCTCTGAGTTGTTCAATATTGCAACTAGACTCTTCGATTTTATTTATTTGAGTGAATTTGTATGCTATAACGTATGTGCTTACTGAGCGTTGAGCTCATCACGGTGGTTATATAACGCATCACTGGGTGACTAGCTCATCTGCATTTTACTTAAAAGCAGTGCTCTGGGATATAAAGTGCGTTGAACCTCTCGTTAATGCGGAGTGAAATGATTCCGTACTTCAGTGTGAAAGTGGTCTTGCGAAACTCTATTCTAGGAAAAAATAATTTAATTTAAGAATATAGGGACATTTTTACCGTAAGATAAGTTTAGATATTGTGATACATGTATTTCGATTTGTTAGAACTAGTAGCTACGTGTCCTGGAAATTCCTATTGTTTTAAACGAATCTATTTGAAGCACCACTCGCCAAGAGAATACCAGACTTTAATATGATAGAGTTCTTATTTTGTGTCGCACGGGATATGCCAATATGGAATGAAAACATTGGATGTGTTATTGGAACCTTTGCGTTACATCTTGATATATCGCTCGGAGGAACGTGTCAATTTTATTGCTGTCGTATCGTCTCTAGTATTCGAAATAGTTTTCCACTACGCAAATTGAGTTGTCTTTTGATATATTCTGTTTACGTAAATGTAAAACGGAGGTATTTTATCGGTTTGTATTAAAATTGTGAAGTGTGGTCGTTGGGCTGTTGTTTACAATAATAATAACCAATAATGATATTATCTTATTTGTTGGATTCGTCTATGTATAATATCCGAATAACAGAATAACTAAAAATATCGGAAAAAAATATATGCAAAAAAAAATATTTTAAAATAAATTAGGATCGGAACACCGCCATCTTACGCAATTTAAAGCTTATGTCACGTACGCTTATAGATTATTTTGTAATAATTGATATCCAGTATCCACTGCAAATCTATATAATAGAAGTGGGAAAATAGCATTCGATCTAGAACTTTTAATTTTTATTTTTACATTCTGGCAAGACAACGTCTGTCGGGTCCGCTTATATTATTATTATAAAGATTTTATGGCCTGGTAACAAGTCTTATCGTCGAGCACTATTTTTCGCTTACCTATTCATTTTATCATTTTCATTTTTAACTACGTGTTGGCGCCTTTTCACATGTTTTCCCACCTCCGCTGTTTTCAAAAGCGTCGGGGTCGCTAATTTGACATAAAATGAAGACGAGTCTTTGACAGATGAAAAATATGAAGTTCCATTTTATCTACTACTACTAAAGAAAATGCGCCCGAAGAAAGTATTTAAATTCCCGTAAATAATACCTCAATTCAAATATATTACGTCTCTAATCCTCTCATGTCACAAAAATGGACGGGTCTTATTGGACTTTACCGACAAACGGAAAATGGCAGATAGGAAATACATAATTTGTCTATGACCAAAAAAGGCGAAGATAACATCAGTGGACCCTCCACGAAAACGACTATGATTTAGGAAATATAAAGAAGGATTTATTATTATTTATAGATTAAATATTTCTTTGAGTTGCTTATTTGGTCCATATTTTATATAAAGCTGAAAGAGACTGAATATTTACCATAAGGTCATCTGGCGTCATTGATGAAATATAAGTTATGTTTACTATTATAAGTAATTTATATTAATTCTTTAGCTTAAGTTTTCGATGTAAAAGTATAAATAAATAAAATAAATAAATTTAGTACTACTGTATTTAACTTCTCGTATATTTGTCGATTTTTTATATGTTAGATATCGACAGATGAGCATGAGGTTCACTTAATGGTAGGTGATACCTCAGCCACAGAACATCAGTCAATGATGCGCTGTCAACCTAGATTTAACTTCGAGCATTCGGAAATCCATAGACTGAAACCGAAACGCGCAATGTGCACTTCACGGTTTTTCCATCTATGACAATCTATCGGTCTGTCTCTAAGTCTTGTTTTTTTCTATCTAACGAGGATTTGGATATTTGAAATATTGACTCCAAAATTGAAATCAATATTTCATTTTTAAAATAAATTCTAAGAAATTGGTTCGAGCAATTTTCTAGTTAATTAACAAAACGAAATGAATTTGTATTTTTATTAATTAACTCACCTGTACAGACAGAAACTCGAAAAAGTTTGTAAATACATTTTGTCGATTCAATAATTGCTTGGGCAACAGAACCGCGCAACAAATAATGAAGTATTTACACTGTTTAACCCAATTTAAACAAGGAGTCTTGGAAATAGTAGTGTGCTTTTTTTTTAATTTTTAAGACGCTTCACTGAATGATATCGTATACAAAACATTACCTTGACCCGTAACAGGCTTGAGTTGACTTTCTACGAGTTGAAAATAATCTAAGAGAGTGTTTATGAAGGTGTCAGTGATGGTCTTTGTTTATACTGTGCTAATTTATTTCATGTAAATTATAGCCGTTTTTTTAAAGCCCTATTGCTAATAGTGTAGTGATGGTTTGTGTCAACGTTAAATATTAATTTATACAAGCAAATATTGTACATACCTTTTTATCACCAATTTTTTGATTTTGAAGATCTAATATATATGTACAATTATTAATAAATAATAATATAATATATAAAATTAAATTAAAAGTTGTAAGTAATTTAATTAGTTATTTTTTTTCATTGCGCACTCGGCGATGACGACAACGTCTGTTCTGCCTCAAAAATTATCAAAAAAAAGCTATGACGTATTTTCCGAATAGGTGTAGTATAAATAATCATATTTGTGAATTGATTAATCTTCGATAAAGTGAAAATTTTGATTTTAGAACCAAAGTCAATCACTGAAAGAATTTCAAGTATATGACCGGAAAATCAATTAGTTGAGAAATACTAATTACACTCGTACCCTCGTATCCTAACATTAATTAAATATCTCCGGATCTTATTCATTTTACACTAATACATTGCTGTTTTCATTAATGAGAATTGTTGTTTCTTATACAAGTTTTGGGTCATGCCAAGTAATGCAAAGTAGCTTTTTCTATTCAACAAAACAAAAGCAAAAAGTAGTACGAGTCAAGCTCATTTTAGTTGCATGAAGTGGAAATTTTGCAGAAAACTTTTATCTTGTAATTACTCAAGTCACTGCCAATTGTAAGATGGATTATGAGCATTAGTCGGTATCCTTTCTCGGAAGGCCTATGTTTTGTGATGAAGATTTATGATGCTCGAATCGAATGACCCTTCTTGGTATTGATAACTTCCCCACTTTTTACTACAATATTTATGGGGCCTCGACCATTATATTTTTATTAAGTAAAAATATTTAGTATTGAAACCACTTACAATCTATACTGAATATAGATACAATTTGATGAAGATGCCGGATTTGTAGAGAACTTACGACTGGGATTCATGCAGAACATTATAAGCTATGATGAGAAAGAGTATTAGGCTAGCGCCTGTAGAGCTAGGAGCTTGGCTCTCCATAAGATCTGATAACTTTTTTACAGCGCAAGCAATAATATGTACCTACGCGTCTTGGCGTTACTTTACATGAAAATGTTTTTGGTGGGATTCATATATTCCGTTTCTTTAAGCTAAGAGTGTATTTTTCTTTGTACAAGTTGTTATAATAGGGTTATTTTTTTAATTACGTTGCTACATTTCAAGTTTTAAAAAAACTCTTTCAACGTAGTAACAAAGTGGAAAGGACCTTATATTGTTTTACTTTTGATTCTCGCAATAAAACTGCACGTCGAGGACTTCACGAGTGTCGACCACAAACTCACAGAAGCCGGTTGAATAATTTAATACCTCCGCAAAGAGCACTGTAATGGTCCTTGTAGGTTCGTTAACTATTCCGTTCTTTATCAGAATTAAAACTGAAGTGCGAGTCGGTATCATGAACTGAAAGTTAAGTATAATTCTCACGGGGTTAATAACTTTTGTAGAGGTTGCACGTTGCGTTGTCGCGAGTCGAGCGACCGGATCTGACGATCGATAAGACAAGCCCACAAGCTTACGCATTTCGCTTTCGAGTGTGTTTTAATTGAATGTAATTGCCGTAGTAAACGTGCAAGTACTTTATATTGCTTACTCACTATGTCTAGTGAGTAAGAACTTATCAGATAGTCTCCGACGAAGTTTATATTCTATGCAGTAAATTACTGTTTTGAGTGATTTTTGTTTTTTAACTACGTTGTATTAAATATCGACGATAGAAAGCATAAATACCTGCAAATCCAAAATTGTTAACCAGAGAAGAAAAACTTATTATATTTTCAAATGAAAGTGATTACCTCCGAATTTACAGACGTAGTGTTGCCATTTTCGGTCACAATAGTTATAATTTTTTGTTTTATAATTCAGCCGCATTATCGATAATGCGGCTGAATACTATCTTTACTATCACTATTATAGTGTCATTTCCAGCGTCGATATGTTTTGTGTATTTACAATTTTAAGAGGTTTTTGAGTAAGTCAGTTCAAGTTCACGCATTAATGTTATGGGACTCGTTATTACACTTTGAACAAACGATTACATTATATAAATAAAGATTACACTTGTTTAGATATAATTTTATTATTATAAAATATACTTAATAGGTACTTGTACAATATTTGATGTATTCATTTTATTTGGTTTGTTGTTTCAGGTATGTATTATTTGCGGTACGTTTGTTTAAATTCTAAACAAACACACAGTTTTGGTAAGCTTTAATCTTAAATAATGGATCAAAATCAAGCATATTATTAAAATTAAAGTAGAATGTATTAATTAACTTTTGAATGTTTTTTCAGTTATTAAATGTAGCGTTATAAAATAAATGTTTTTATCTATTAAACCATTTTCAAAATGAATTAATGACTCGGTTTTTATCATTCAGTGTTCATGATAATTTAATATTGAAAGCTTTTCCTTTTTAATTTTGAAGATGTTATATAAAAACAAAAACAATTAGAATTGAAATCCTATACATATAACAATCTCTAGTACTGAAACCTAAGAAAAGCTTAGAATTAATAGAAAATATTAAATTAAAGATATTCGATGAGAAAAATAAATATAAAATAGTTCAGTGGAGTGAAAAACAGATGGTTGCATTTCTAAGTAGTATGAATATTTAATGTATCATTTCCCAGCTCCGAGAATTCATTCGAGTTGAAAGATTTATGTCGTGCAAAATCTGGAATTTACGGCTCTGCACTTTAAATATCCTGGATATTTATTCCATACTCATGGTGCCACACAATGTTTAATAAAAATCTTTATCACAAGTACCTTTGTTTAAGCCGTACATTACACACGCAAATTGTAATATTTTAGTGGTGAAATTGATATAGGTTTTTTTTGAAGAGAACCAACTAATATTTAATTACAGTATTCTCACAGAGCTTAATGGAAATTCTCAGTAATTACATCTTAATTACAACGTAATAATAGTGCTTACTGCATCTGAATCACCTAAATGAAACAATGCTTGCACTGTTGCACACTACTATGCAGGGCCACAAGAATTCTTGAGAACACGACTGGGCTATAGCCCAGTCGTAGCATTTGACCTTACATTAATTCTAGGTAGAAGAAATGTTATTGTATTTAGAGGGGGCCAGTGGAAGACTAAATTAAAAATGGCGACCTAATTCGACCCCTGCGTTAGCCACCATGTTGATTTAAAGGTTTTTCGTTAATAACTCGGTCAGTTTCAGCTTTTCAACAAAAATAATAAGGAATTAAATTGTTGTTTATGTGATTTTCTATATTCTATTTTATACAAAATTTCATGTACGTTTTTCATAAATAATTTCGGAATTAAGCGAGAAAAATAGGCGTTTATTATTAACTTTAGGACTTAATTGTTTATGAACAAGTTGTTTGAAGAGTCAGTAATAATTTCTCTGTTTAAGTCTCATATCGCCCATTCATTTTCTTATATAGAAAAAATCTGTTGTATTTGATCAATTCATTGTCTATATTTGGGAGTGAGTGTCAATGTCTAAATACTTTCTGCTTTCGGCATGCCCCTTTTATGTAAGATGCATATTCAATACATGAATTTATAAATGTTCTTAAGCTTTTATTATTAAAAATGTTGGTAGTAAATCAAACATTCCATTTTTCGTTTTATAAAATACGTCAGTATCTCGTTAACTGAATTTCGACAAAAAAGCTAATTTCATAAACGGATATCGCCTTTTGTCGCTGTAGTACGGATTTGCCAGTTGTCTACGATACTGAAGCCTATCATGAATTGCCAGTCGCAACGCAGGATTGTGCCGCAATTGTACTAGAATTGTTGAATGACTTAATAGGCTCATGGCACTGACGAATGGTTAATAGTTCTAGTTTAATTACATAGAGCGAGCGAAACAATATTATTAATATGTTTTCATGAATAAATATGAAACAAAAATATGCAAGAGTTTTGAGCTTATGGTTGAAAATATTTGCTACAGTACAGTATCGTAAAAAGGTTTTTGCTCTTATAACTACTTTTTAATTGAATTGAGTCTTACCTTTTTTAAACCATTTTAGATTTATAATCTCGATTCGTTAATTGAGGAAAGACCTTAAAAATATAACCAGTGTTGTATATACAATATACATGATACACTTAATATACCACTTTTTCTAGAAACTAGTTTAATTTGAATATACAAAGAAAACTGTGATAGCGAACTCTTACATCTCACAAACTTGAAAGCTTTGATAGCGAGAAACATCAAGGCCCTTCTATCTTGTAAAAAGCGTCTTTCTTCCGACATACAACGCTCCAAAGAAAATAATAGCTCACATTTTATTATAATTTATTTGAATGTTCGAGACGAGCATACATTATTGGCTCTATTACTGGATTCAAGTGAAAGGGTTTTGGAATGTGTGTGTATTGTATTATAGATACGTCATTCGGCTAAGCATCCGTACTGAACTCTGCGGCGCTCGCAACCGTATCGATTTTCCGCAGTCGGCGAGGGCGAGGGGGGAGGGATCTCAGCTGAGCATCCCTCCGCCCCTGTAAACATAAACACGGGTTCTCATCATAGGATCAGTAACAGTCGAGGTGAAATAACGACGCTGAATATTTATGAAACCCTGGTACACTCGTATAAGATTTGACTTCTCTAGATTGTCATTTGTCACTCTCATGGAATTTGTCAAATGAGCATATATTTAATTGAACTTTGAGGCTTGTTATATTATTTCTAGTTCAATTGTTTGACGGGCTCGTTGGCACGTTCGGTAGAACACCTGCCGTGCGCATCGATGGGTCGTGGGTACGAATCCCACCTGGACAACATGTTTATAATTTTTTGTAAGCTTGTTTTTTCCACGTCTGGTAATTTCGGGCATTGATCGGGTGGAAGGAATATTGAAATTCCGACCGGGTAGCGAACCTCTGTTCATAGATATAAAACTCGTGAAGTGTACATTGCGCGTTTAAAAGTAGGTCGACAGCACATCATTGACTGATGTTCTGTGGCTGAGGTATCACCTACCATCAAATGAACCTCATGCTCGTCTGTCGATATCTAACATAAAAAAAAATGTCATATCGCTAGGTGAATAGCGATCCCTATCCTTTTTTTTATATTTTTTTGATGCAAAAAAATACCTATAACCCCAAATTTTCACTTTGTCCAGCGATGTGAGACGGATCAACTATTATAATATGTAGTAATCTTTAATTTCATCCAGTTCATATAAGAATAAACATACTTTTATTATATTTTGAATAAATAGGTTTATGTAAACAATAGTATCTTAATAAAACATCTATGACATTTTACTTTGTGTAAAACATTAAATGTTTTATTAGTTGTACTAGGATTTAGTATTTATCGCTTACTTTATTCTCAGCTTAACTTTAAATAACCGACTTTCAAAAGGTCAGATGTTAATCGAGTCACTGACTCGAGCGTAAGAATGGAAAAGTGAAATGTTTAACTCAGAAAAGTAGGCATTACTTCGCTATAGAGGTGACTGATTAAAATAATAAAACGAATAAAACTCCACCCGTGAAAAAGGTATGTTTAAAGGAATCTATTAACCCAGTTTCTGAGTCAGGTGCTTGCTGTTTCTCATAATTAAATACGAAAGCAGTCGTATTGCAAGTAAAATTTCTGTCTCAGCGTTTTTCTGGAGACTTGCGTACTCTTCATTAATTTAAGATATTTTCAAGATTCATTTTCGTAAAGCTACATTACGAAAGTCGAAGTGTTACAAAATACTTTTAGTTGTATTAAAACACTATGACAACAAGATGTTGTTAGGTTATATAGACGGTATGGGCTTTATAAGTGCGGATTCTACATTTAGTATTTGGATTTAATTTTCCTCTGGTTAAAAATAAACAAGATCGACAGCTATTTTATTATTTATTATTTTATTATTGGTGCAATGTACTATACACAAAAAAGTATAGTTACTCGCTGATAATGTAGCTTTCTATTAGTGAGATAGTTTTTAAAATCGGTCAAGTAGTTTTTGAGTTAAATCATAACAAACAAACGAACAAATAAATAAATCCTCTTTGAGGAATATCATACCATATCGATGGTTCGTATGTATAGGTATGGGCCAATTTAAAAATTTGGACATTATGACTTTTTTACGGTAAGCGCATCTTATTGATCTAATTAATCACGTAATCTCTTCGAATGCGTAAGCTATTAAAAAAAGTAATTTAGGCTTAGAAACACACATATCACAGTATAACGGCCTATGTAGAATGAACTTCTGTATGTCTGTAAATTTAAACTTTCAGAATCTTGTAAAGTTGTGATTTTGCATTTTGGCCCATATTCATAGAACCTATCGATACACCATAATGTTAGATATTTTATTTTCTAGAAGAGTAGGATTCTTATGTCGGTGGAATCAAAGTCTAATTATATAAATAGGTATAATATTTTATTTTGAAGCTATACAGTACGTACTTAAAATGTAAATTGGTTTGAACGTGGTTGGTATCCCAATACTCAAAGCATAATTGTATATCAATCAGACGTGGAATCACAAAGACACGGACGCTATACCAGGAATTCGAAACATGAATTAATGGAGCGCTAACATGTACGATTATCTGGCAGACTGCATACAGCAAGCCGATAGAATCCGATAACATAGCTCACATCCAAATGCCTAATCAAAAGTAAATGGCATGGTTATACAAGACGATAGTCAGCCTACATTTCTTAAACAATAACGGTCTTACTCATAAACGTAGTATATGCTTGTTATATTATGTAGTTAAAATATGTTTTTATTCTTTTGTTCTGTAGTCTTTTATATTTAATAGAGCGGGACAAAACACATTTTACTATATCAAGCTTATTCTACGTTTATGAGTCAGACCGTAAATATTATATTAATATTTTGAAAAATGAAATTTTTATTCAAGAGCCAAATGAAAACTTATGATAAAATAAAAAATAAAAAGTAGTGAACTCGATTTTTTCTGTATTATCGATAGATGATTTTCAGTGACCCCATAGGACAATAAAAAAAAAGTGTTCTTATTTTGAAAAATATAACTATAAACGTCGGAATAGTGACGTAATATTTTTTTTCAAACTTCATATTCAATTCATAAAATTACAACTTTCAGTTTTATATAGCGTTTGTATATTATATGAATTTATGTTTTCAATGCCTATAAAATTGAAATGTCATTTTGGTTAAATTGAATATCAAAAGTAATAAAAACCCAAAGAGAACCTTTAATATTAGTTACTAGTTTTATTATTTCATAACTAATTTGCATGTCTGAAGGAATACCTACTTGAATACTATTTAAATTTGCAAAAAATAACAAGCAGTGCACAAATCATTCGCGCAAAAGACTCTCTACGAATGAGATTTTTATGAAACAAAGACTTTAAAATTATGACCGAGTCATATTTTCAAAGGCAGACGTTTGCGCTCGAGATATCGTTTTTTGTTTAACCGATTTTTCTACAGTATTTGTTTCAACTCGAAACGGGGCTAGGACGGAATATACTGTGATTAAACCTTAGAACATTTTATAGCACGTCCGCAAGAATTGTATTTTGCGGAACGAAATTTTTAAAAAGAGATTGCTCTTTATATTTGGAAAATCTTTAAATCCGACTAGTGCTAGATTTAGTTGGCTCATGTGGAGAATATTAACACACTGAAATGTTGCTGTTATAATATAGTATATGAACTATTAAGAAGATTTTTTTTATTTGCGATATAAAAGTGAAAACCCGTAGTGAGGCATAGGGAAGACCCATTTTTGTGTCTGTTTCTCTGATCATTAGCCTTACAGGTAAGGCCAACCGAAACATTTTTTTAAATCTTTTCCCCCGGGATTCGAACCCAGGACCTCCGGTAATAAACCAATCGCACTTACCACTGAGCCACGGAGGCGGTCATTTTTATTTGCAATATAAAGTTGTTAAAACAATAAAATAAAAAACAAAAGTTAGCACTTTTGTCAAAATATCCATCACTCAGCATTTAAGGCAGGAGATCCCAGACTTATTTTGTCTACTGCCCACTTTGAGAATAAATTATTTTTTAGCGCCCCCATTTTTTCACCAACTAAAAACCACTATAACTTCAAATTAAATTAATTGATTATTGTGAGCTATATTAGCGGAGATTAAACATTCATTCTAAACGAGCCGACCGATTGACATGTATTTTTTTTAATTTATTAAATAAAACAGGACAGATAATATATGAACTTCGCGGAGAGAAATCGAAGCGAATTTGAGCAATCTCTTAATTAATATTAGTTGATGTTCACAAGTTGTAGTCGAGAGTCGAGTCCTTCTAGCTAGATGAAATTTCAAATCGACCCCCAAGCCTCTGCACACGCCTCCTGTATTTTTTGGGCCTCTTAACCTTACTTACTTAGGGGGGGACCTGCACGTTACCTTTGGACCTGCAGCGCCCACAAGCGGGCGTTATCGCCCAATTTTGGGAACAATGATATAGTGATGTCATTTTATCGATTGATTAGCGAATTATTTCGTTACCTCTACTGCATTACTATTAGGTATTGCCACAAATGATCGACACTTTGTTATATTTTCTGAATTACATACATCACTGTTTGAATTATTGAGTTAAAATTGGTAAATATATCTGAAAATTCGGATATAAAAGTGTTTATTCATTCGTTTTAGATCGGGACACAAAACGTGATAATAATGTTTTCAATCATAACCGATTTTTATATTCACATAATAGATTACTCTATAATTTTGAAAAGGTTCTAACTTGTTGGATCGCAAAATCTTTATTCACAAGTTCCCGTTCAATTGTCAAGTATTGCTCCATATATAGGATATAGGTATTAAATGTTTTGAAGTTAAATCGCGAGTCTCCTAGTGGAGTACAGGACAGACACATGTCTGAATCTGTTTCGCTAATAATTTTACTTTACATGCGATCAATCGCAGTCCTGCCCGCCTAGGATGACCGCCACGAGATATCTCGCGAACGAGAGAAGACAAACTAAGATGTAAGATATCTCGATATATTATATCTCGATATCGACAATTTTGATAGAAAAGATATCTCGATCGACAAATATATCTATTTTTGATATTAAAAGTCGAGTTTTAAGTGTAATTGTCATGTTAGAACCGGAAGAAATAAAGAGATAATCGATTAAAACACGAGAAAACGCTCGACAAAATTGTGTCGCGGTTGTCATGCTAGGCCGGCTGCCTGACTAACATATTATTTTTAAAATCTCGTATCCTCAAGATTCGAACTAAGGGCCTGCAGTGCAAAAAATAACACTCATTCTCCAACTGAGCCATGCAGGCGATCAATTATTTAAAGGATAGTATAATAGTCAGCGTAAAAGTATAGGGTCGCATATAAAAAAAGTCAAAAGTTTATTTTGTCCTTACCAGGGTCGCTCATAAAGCGGACCCAAAGTGTAGCTTTCTAGGTAATATTTTGTATTCCCCCTTATTACGAGAGTGCTATTAACCTTCGTGTGCGGTTCACCTTTGCAAATACATTGCACCCAGCAATGTATGTTATGTAAGTATAAACATGTTTCAATTTTCATATTCTTGAGTGTTTGAGTCCATTATTCATACTAATAAGATGAAATTGAAGCTTCAACTTTATTCAATCTATCTGTCTTTGGTTTCATTCTATAACACAGATATTAGAGCTCGATTTACTATTACCTACTTGTACCTATGCATTATGGCAAAGACAGTTACTTAATAATTTACGGTTATATCTTAGGTAATAATAACCAACTTCGTCTGTGTCGATAATGAAAATCATGATCCATAAACATTGCTTTTAGAAATAGACTGTTTTTAAGGCATATTAATATTATATATAACTAGTAACGCGCCCCGGCTTTACACGGTTGAAATGTAGATGTACTATACACAATATCAGCGAGTAATATAGCTTTCTATTGGTAAAACAATTTTTAAAATTGGTTCAGTAATTTTTGAGTATTCATAACATACAAAAACACAAATTTTTCTTTATAATATTAGCAAGTATAGAAGTATAGATATAAATTTTGCAATATCACTAGCAACAGTTGTTTTAGCTCATAATTTAAACAAAGAAATCTAATAAATATAACGTTATTTTAAATCCTGTAACGTGAGTTGGAATATAAAAAGCAGATCAAAAGCTTTCATACAATGCATTCAACATACAAATAATTTTATCAACACAGAGCCTAAACCATTAAATGAAACTTTGAAAGTTTAATTTGTTGACTATTTTGAAATATATTTTTTATTGTTGTTTGTTTTATGTTTTTTTAAGAAGGAGGATTTAAACATTTGAGGGAACTGCCTCCTAATTGTAATAAATAGAAAATTATTGTTGTGACGTTGATTTTTGTTCGAAATTAAAAAATAGTAGTTTTTTAAGTATTTTTGGTATTCTATTTAGAATGTATTTGAATATGGATTGATGTTTTGGAATATCTTGTACCTCAGAATGAAGATACTATGCAAGATGATGCAGAAACTTAATGTAAAATAAAAGCTTAATTTTCATTTACATCCAAGAATTGATTTGTAATTAAGGAAAGCATTTAAAACTCATTGTTCAATGAAAATGAGAGACGCTCTTTCGAATCAAGACGGCGTTGGCGGAAGTACTTCGAAACGAGAGTAAGATAAATCGCTTTCCGATTGAAGCAATTACAGAAATGATTGCGGTACAAATTGATGATATAATTTATCAAGACTAATACGTACTGTATTTACGCCTCCATGGCTTAGTAATGTGTTATGTGCTCCAGGTCAGCCCACTGGAGGAATCTTGAAACAATTTTGTGGCTATCGTATGCCTCACAGGGGCAAAAGTAGAAGAGACATAGGGCACACAAAGAGGTGTATCTACTTTTTCATAAATAAATTATTTATATTTCTAATAATCATTTATTTTATGTTAAATATCGACAGACGAGCATGAGGTTCACTTGCGGGTAGGTGAAACCTCAGTCACAGAACATCAGTCAATGATGCTCTGTCTACCTACTTTTTTACTTCAAGCATTCGGAAATAGACTGAGATATAGACTGAAACCGAAACGCGCAATATGGTTTTTCCATCTATGGAAGGTGGTTCGTTACTCGGTCGGAATTTCGATATCCCTCCCACGCGTTCAACGTCGGAGGTTACCAGACGTGGGGAAGGCATACTTACAGAAAAATATAATTGACCCATCGATGCGTACCGTAGGTGTTCTACCGAACGTGCCAACGAGCCCGTCAAAAATGTTTCTGACCTGTTTTGTTTATAAATTATTCTTTGACGTGTACTGTATAACTTTTTTTTACTAAAACAGATACAGAACTGTCTTCCTCGTGCCCCACTAGGAGACTCGGAAATTCACTTTATGCGATATATTTATGATTGTTCTTCATACGGAACGTGTTATTGAATATTATTCGTAGTTTCTGCAGATACGACGTGGGATATTCAGTCTATAAACTGACACGTCTGTTTTTGAAACAACGTATTTTTATTACATAGGCATATAATTCAATTTTTACCTGTTTTAGAGTCTTCTTTCAGTAAGAAAGTCATATTATATATTTTTAAACAACGTAGGATAAACATTTTTGGTAAGCAACAGATGTGATATTAACTTAATTTTCTTTTTAGTTTAATTTTATTATATATTCAAGTTCAATCAGACGAGAGCAACACTGTTTTGTTCCAGTATTAGACCAGTTCAATGACATTATAATTTAGGATTATCACCCAAGTCACGTTGTCTTCTCCTTGATATCCTAGTACAATTATTTGGGGAGCACCGCAAAATATGTATTTCTTCCTCATTTAATTAATGGCATCTTCCATTACAGACGGATTCTGCCAATGACCAGTATTTTTGGGAGACTCAAGTTACTATTCTCTATTATTATAACATCAGTAACATCCCTAAACACCATCCTCCCACCGTGCGACGAACTACAAGACAGACTTTGTCTAAGGAATGCGGTTGTGGAATTCCAGACATCGAAATCATATGCGTGGTATTTTTGACGCGATGTCCGATAGCGCAATTATTGTATACTATTCTTCTTCTTCCTGCCCGGTTCCCTTTTTTTATTTGGGGTCGGCGCAGTATGTTCTCTTTTTCCATTCTCTCCTTTCACTCGCCATATCATTAGTCACATCTTTCAAACACTTATCATTCTTCACACTGTCAATCCATGTCTTATTTAGCCTCTCTTCCCCAATACCCATCCACTTTCATATACAAAACTTTTGTAGATACATGTATATCTATATCGATATACACTTAGTTTATTAGTTTCAATGGTTTCTCCTCATCATGTATAAGTAAAACTGTAGCTTAATTGAAAACCAGTAACTTTTAAGATTTTATTACAGACTTCGTAGCAGGAGAGCTAAATATAAACTTGTGAAACTGGACTTCAATAGATAGAACTATAATAATGTCCCTACAATTTATAAAATATTGCAAGTACGTGAAATTAACATAGTACTGCATTATTATGTAGTTGCAGAATTGATACAGCATATTATTGAAATTAACAATTTTCCGGAATCAACTATTTAGGATCATGACATGTTTGTGTTTATACACAATTTAGATTAGCATCAGAATTCTGTTTATGTAGAATGTAGATATTTGAAAACAACAATTTGTATTCTAATGAAATGTTAACTGAGCAATTCATAAATAATCTACTAGCATTTTGAACTAGTTAACAATAATACAAAAAATTTTTTTTTATTCACCCAATTCATTTTAATAATTATGTTAACCCAGATAATATATATATTATATAACAAGTAATAAATTTTATAGTAATAATGAGCACTGTATTTTGAGATGAAATACTTGTTATAGCAGAGTTTCAAACACAGTTTTGTATTAAATAATATATTGTGCAATTTTATATAGTTTGCATGGATCAGCTATTTAACCTATTTCTCGGAAAAGCTAAAGTTACCTCAATATTTTGGTATTAATTTAGCAAATAACTGAAGCGACCTCATAAATAAAGTTCTAAGAACATGTTACTATTGTATAATATCTGAATACTAGAGAACAGTGGCGGGATTACCATACAAGCCTAAAAGACCGGCTTGCTGGCTTTAACGTAATACGTGTTTATATATAAAGTATATAATTACGTATTATACTCTATATACATAAAAATTCTCAAAATTACGCTTTTTTATATACAAAAATTTATTAAAGTATAAAAATGGGGATGAGCATTGGCAACAAGGCCATAATCAGGCTACCGGTGGGGGGGAGGCAGAGAGACGAACCTTCTCACAATACGGGCCGTGTCCAGTAGTACTGCCTTCTGCATCTGACCCTTGATCCAGCAACCAAGCGAGAGCTTCTTAAGGTGTTGACCGAAGCTCTTCGCTATTAATCCGTGATACATATACGTATTATTAATAGTATTAATATTTTTCTTTTTATCGTTGTATAGAGCAAGCCGGGCTTTTGGGCTTGTATGGTCGTCCCGCCACTGCTAGAGAAGACACGAAACATAGCTTATGACAGCCATATAAATGGAAATTGTGACGATTTAACTTTCTAGAGTTTTTCCTATTGCGGCGTACTTTAGGAAATGATATGAACAAAGAAACTTATTTACATGGCAGCTCTGTTTGTCGTTTATTTGGTAAGGCTTGCTTTTCACTACAGCTATTGTCAACATATCGAGGTTATAGTGCTGTAAAACTAAAGTATGTAAATTATTCAATTTTAAAAGTTTAGGGACAAAATTATTATACCTAAAATATGCTATATACCTAAAAGTAGCTACGTAAAAGCGGAATCATTTTTATTCGTAGCCGTTGTCGTAGCGCATCGTAGCACGCTTGAGGTTTTAGTTATAATCTACATCTATCATAGATAATATTTATCTGTACTAATATTATAAAGAGGAAAGATTTGTTTCTTACGAGTTTACTCAAAAACTACTCGACTGATTTAAAAAATTCTTTTACCAATAGAAAGCTACATTATGAGCGATTAACATAGGCATATACATATTTTGTCTTTATGCCTTTACATATGTTGTACATCTATATAGCATCCGTGCGAATCGCTGGTTAAATATATGGATGCAAGAATATTTTATTAGTATATTTTTCTTATTGATATAGTTTGGAATATGGATGCGGTTGAAGGCAGTATCATGGCAACTATGCTGCGGCCTACACCAACATGTGAGAAAGTTGTATGAAGTAGTATTAGAAATTATACTTTTTGAAAACATTATTAATTAAGATGAAAGTAAATTATCAGGAGGGAATTATTTTTTTAAGTTAAATCGAGGCAACGTTAGGGTTTGACATGGAGCTTTTCTTCCGAAATTTGTGTCAACCCATATTTAAATGAACACTGGTTTAAGTGACCCCATTTTTGTTCAAAGCTGACTAATTGTAACAAAAACTGGTAAGTGTTACTCAATATATACTCGTATGTACGTCATAATAATAAAATGAATAAAAAAGTGTTAAACTGAAATGATGGTGTTGTAGGAATATATGTTCCTAAAAAGTTTAAGTTATAATAAATGAAATCATTGGGTTTACTTCTAAACTCAATGTTCTTGAACAGTTAGGAACCTTGTTGGGTTAATATTGTCTGTGTTAGAGTTTTGAACCAATCTATTAGGCTTAAAATTCAATAATTGCACCGCTCGAAGTTTCTTCTGCATTCAATTATAAAGTTCTGATAGACATCTATCTCGGGAATGGCCGTGGCCAGTAATATGCACCTGCTTTTATATAAGAGAAGTGCCATTACAGAGACTTTGTTCTATCTTCCGAGCTTGCACAATTTGTAGAGCTTTGCATCTCTTTGTGTCATAAAGTTATCTTTTATACTCCATTACAGATGAGATTTATAAGCTTCGGCTTCGGATAGCGGATGGCACTTAAAACTTTGTTGAACATGTTCTATCGGATTATTATTTTTTTAAATTTCTTATACCACTATTTTGTTTCCTTAATGTAAATAATAATAATAAAAACTTTATTATATACAATAAAAAAAAGAACAAAGAAATACAAATTTCAAATATATTACTTACTCGTTTGGTGGCTTCGATCAACAATATACTAGATATCGGGTCGACGCAAAAAATCCGTGCCGGTAAATATCGGCTCACTTGAAATGTGAGAGTCTATTTTGTTTAGTTCTCTTCAAGCACGGCCAATATTAAGACGTTTCACAATGACACAGTTTGTCTTCAAAAATTTCGAAAATAATTCCCGAAAAAACAATTTTACGGACGGAGTCTTATTTTTGGTTAGTACATATAAAATAAGATATATTTTAAGCTTTCAAACTAACAAATAATTGAAAATTTGAACAAAATTATCTGTTTTAAATGAACGCTACAAATGTTTGGCCAAGGTTGGCCAACACATGCGCTAACTATTGTGTAACAGAATAGTGGATGCATGGAGTAGATTAGTACTAAAATAATTCTTACTATCTAAGGATAAGCATCCGTAGTAATATTATAAATGCGAAAGTGATTTTTTTTGTTTGTTACGGTTTCACGCTAAAACGGAAAAGAAAATATTCCAATCTGTATATATTCGGAACATTTTGCGGATATTATTCTTTAACATACGAATTACTATTTATATAAAACATTATATTATTGTTTATCAAATATATTATAGTTTTTGTACCCTACTAGATACATGATAATTTACACATTGGTGTTTCATAAACTATACTAATAATATCAAAGTCTTCGAAGTTAGTCAAGTGTGTATGTATAATACATAGATATGTATATATATATATATTTTGGTAACTAATAAAATCATATTTCAACTTCACTCTTTTCTTTGTTCCCATTGAGCAGTGTCATTTTTTCAAAATTTGACAAGGAACGAGGCTTAAATAATCGGTACACTTTTTTCGTGAATTTTGTATGCGACCTGAAGTCTATTTAATACTATGTCAATGTTTGGTGGCGATTTTTATCAAGTAACCCAGATATCAAAAAGTAACTAGTTATAGAATGGATATTTGTTGTATTTAAAATATACATTAATTACCAATTACATACACAACCAAATAAAAAGCAAACTATTATAATGTTCTGAGACCGGTTAAACAATTAGCCTATTGTCCTGAGTAGCAAAGGAGACCTGCTGATATGTATTGTTGTAATTTTTTTAAAGGATATAGTGTAAATATATAAAAGTAATATTGGAATACAGTACGTGAACAAAGTATATATTAAATAGGCGCAAACGCTAGTGTCTTTCGAAAACCTAGTTAAGTTTCATAAATTGTCTGTCTCTAGTTTGAGCCATTGGTTTTGTAATAACCCGACTTTATTTATTTAGATATACTTGGATGAGCTATATTTTTTGCATCTGTATTTTCTATGAAAATATTTCCTCCTACGTTTGGCTTCTTCAAGCGTTTCGGCTATCTTCGTCTAACCTAGCCGAATGTTCGAGGTAAACATAAAATAGGTAATTCGTTGACTGTCATGTAGCGGAGGACAATAGTACATTTATTTCCGCTACATATAACACATTATGGTATGACGTTTTATTTTCTCTAAAAGAAATCATTTCGCTTTTAAAAAAAACGTATCGATAGCTAACAGCCAAAAAGGGATAACCGCTATTCGACAACTTTGCAGGAGAGTAATTAAAAGTGTGGAAAAAATGATATAAAATATGTATATAAGCGATAAAAAGTTTGTCGTAGATTCATAAAACTTAAACCAAATGACGCAGAAAAAAAAACAAATAATAAGAAAGAAAGAAAAGACAAAAAAGAAAATAAGTCTATTTTGCCAAGAATGTCGCTTCTTCCTTTTTGTCTGTTAGCTATTGATATATAACCTTAAAACCAATTAATAATTATAAGCACAATTAAGACTAACACTTGATAATCCAACAAACACTAAACACGCAGATATCATACTTTAGCAATAGAAAAGATTCAGAGTAAGGGCAAAAACAAACGAGAATTACCATTAATATTTGTAATAACTATGGCGGTATTCGTAACACGGTAGATATTAGGTACGTATCACCATTGCCACCGTAGTCATAAAAATGAGTGACTTTTATACTTTTTTATATTTATTTAGTTTTTCGTCATAAATAAATATCTGCAAGTTATGTATTTATGATAAATGGTTTACCATTAGACAAATGTTATTTACTTGACTTAATAAATAAAGAACTTTCACGTACGGTTACGGTACGTAGGATTATTTATTTATTTAAAACCTATATTTTATAAGAAAAGATTTATAAAAAGCGAACTGAATGTTTTTTTCAGAATACATTTTAAAGGTAATAATAATATTTTAAAGGTAATAGTAATAATAATATTCGAATTTCGAAGCAATGTACGGATAGTCCCATATATCTCTATGCACTCTGTTTTCGCAAGATATTTACGGCCTTATTCATAAACGTATTATAACCTTGATATAAGTTAAAATATGTTTTGTTTCTTTCCTACTGTAGTCTTTTAATATTTGATAGAGCAAGACAAAACATATTTTAACTATATCAAGCTTATAAAATGTACGTTTATGAATAAGTCCGTTAATGTTCCGTGCATGTGTATTTGAAACACACATTCCTAGATAACGTAAACAACATTCCGAAACTATGTCTCTCTTACTTGAGTCCTCATAGTAGGACACATGAGTGGAAACTATTCGGAAGATTAATTTGCATCTGTGCAAATATACGAAGTTACCAGAGCACAAACAATAGTGTCAGATGCAAGGACTATGAATTTGCGTTAGTACGATGAACTCACGTCCTCGGCCAAATGTGTGCATTATTTATACCAATATACGGAGGAACAGCTATGAAAGTAGACAATAGGGTGCATTACGCTCACAATAGCTTAGTTTATTGCCTGTCACTGTACTGCATTCACGAGTTGCTATATTAGATAACAGATTTTATGAAGATAATTTATAATTAGATTTAGAACAGACTTGTTTTTCTTTATGACAAAGTGGTATTTTTTTATAAGATGTTATAAGTACATTATAGTTACCACAAGTCTGATATATCAAGAGACGGAAGAATTTCGTATTTTAAATAGCTACGTATATGTATGATATTTTGTAAGAAACTATTGGATGCCGCAAATGACATATTTTTTTAATGATTACTTTTTTAATTGTTTTCTCAGATTTTTAAAAAAACATTTATCAGAAATTATGTAAACCATATCACATAAAATACTATAAATCGTAGAGTCAGAGTTCGATTTTAAATTAAAAACAAATTTGCTACGGTAATTAGACTGTGGATCCATTAGTTGAATTAGGGATTATAACATTTATGACAAAATATTTAATGTTAACTAGGCTTTGCTTCTTTCACTGATATCTAGTAGCTCCGCCATTTTCAGAAGCTTCCAAAGTTCGCTAACTTCAAATCAAAATCGAAATACTATCGAAAAGGATATGAATCGTCGATCTGAAAAAGTTAATACCCGAGGGCATGGAGGGATTGGGGCATGGGGCAGACATATTTCTGTATCTATTTCACTGATCATTTTACAGGCTCCGACTGTTTTTTTTTAAATTTTGATTCCCCGGGATTCAAACCCAGAACCTCTGGCTAAACTCATCGCACTTACGAGAGTCATAGAGACGATCTATCTAGAGAAAGTATTAATTTGTCAGTAGTATGATAATTATTTGAAATTGCATTTCAATTACAGATACATTATACGAATACTTTCTCGTTGTTCTAGACCCTCTGTTCAGATAAATTACGGCGAAATCTTGTGTCCTTCAAAACTGTTGCGAATAAATTAAAAGAAATGTTGTCACGTTGTTTGACTTAGCAAAAATGTTAAAGCTGTTCAAGTCACATTTAATTTCATTGTTTTGTTTTTGGAGCGGCCCGTGGTTTGCCAGATCTAATTATACTTTTTGAGTTTATCTTTTTTACTCTGTGGTTCATATGCGGTGGTTAGTAGTACTGTATCATAGCTGCTTAAGAAAATATAAAAGAAAGAGATAGCTTTGATATTCATTGAATAAAAATTTATATTTTCCAAACAAAAAATATTTTTTTTTAGATTGATGTCTAAGCTACGAGTATTAATAAATAGTTAATCGCATTAATTCATTTAATATTATATAGGTATGAGAAAATAAAGTTTAAAACAAGGGTGGAAAAATATAAACAAAAGGGTTCCGGTTGTTTGAGAAGTTCCCATTATAGCGCGGGACATAACAATGACGAAATGTCGAGAGCTTCTGAAATAGCTTCATAAATAAATATGTACGATTTTAATAAAGATGAAAATGAAATACTTACAGCCAAATTGAAAAGTCACGCAAAGATATATCAACAAAGGCATGACAGGGAATTTTCAATTACGACGGTGAAACGACGCTTCTGTGATTGGATATTATGACTTGATGATTATAATAACAATGATTATTTGTTAACAGATATCGACAGATGAGCATTGACGGCAATAATACCTCAGTAAAGGACCTCACCAATGGGCTGCTGGTCTATTTTATGTTTATTAATTATTATTATTTAATGCTTAAAAATGTCAGAAAAAGTATAATATGGTAATAGACAATTATTACAATTGTCATTTACGAATTTTACAGCGGCTTCTATATCTACAATATATAGTTTTCCAGAGTTTGTAGGGCTAATATTGTTGTAGGTACATCAATTTTGTTTAAATTCTACTTTTTGCAATTGATCAATATTTATACCTATACATGTCGAATTGTAAACTAAGTGAAAATGATGGAATTCGAAAAATTAAATTTTATTTTTTTATTATTTTTTAGTTCAAATCGGTTCAATGATTACCCTCCACAAACCAACAGACAAACTTTATATTACCATCCCGATGAAGGACACTTCATTAAAGGACACTATAAGAGACCATCTAGCTAAGAATCACGGTTTTACTAGAAATTCTTCTGCGAGCTTTACTGTATTTAAAGAGTGTCAGTGTCACCTAATGGCCTATAATGGTTCTCTCATTTATTCAATAATCATTGTTCAATTGGCCCCTTTTATATTTTATAATTATTTTAAAAATATTATAGCAATATCCTAATATTGTGTTTTATTGACGCGAGTATCACACATTTAAATAAAATACTGTATACCGGATTAAAACGCGATTTATTCTTTATATTGTTTAAATTATTTACACCGACGTTTCGGACAGAAAGTTGACAGTTGTCTGATTTTTGAAATGTCACAAAGTTGCCATTTTAACGCCATCTATTCCTACGGAGTTTATATTTACTATAATTGTCTATATTATTATGACAATATTATAATAGTCTCATGACTGCGTTAGACACCTCCGGTCCAGGGTTTAAATCCCATGAAAACGATTTAAAGCTTTTTTGTCAGGCAGGGCACAGAAGCAAGATCATCAAACTTACCGTGAAACAGACACAGAAAGGTGTCTGCTCCAAGCCGCACTACGGGACTCAGGATTTGATTTCACTACTTTTTATAGAAAATATGTAGTTAAAGTTTGATATTATTAAACCGCTTATAGAAACTCCCTCTAATAAAATCCACTTCTACACTCATCCAGGCACTTATTATAAACTTTTCTCGTAATTGCTGTACGTTCGCAAGATAAACAGAGTCGTGAACTTTTGGATTTTTCACCCGACCTACTTCCCTTAGTGCGTCGTTACAAATATATTCTACGTGTGTTCATTAAAACTTTTCACGTGTAAACAGCGAAGACAAGCGACAATCACCCCGGGTCCACAGTAATGAGGACTTGCTCATCAACTCTTCACGAGGTCTTATTGAAAAACTTGGCACAGACTTGCATGTTTCTAGGTCACTGGCTCGGCTTAACTTTAGGAATTACTCCGCCTTTGTGAGGTCTGCGATGACTTTTGAGTTCCGCTATGTGATGTTGGACACGTTTGCTTATCTCATGGGTTGGCCGTCAAGGGCATAAGTTATCTCAGTGATTTTTAAAACATTGTCCGTATAAGCATAAAAATAAGAAGAATTTGACACGCAAATATACATACAATTAAAGGAAAACTATCGCTTTAATATTACAAAAAATCAAGATAAAGTTATAATTTTGATTGCTTCTTTTGAATGAATGAATCTATAATGATTTCATGATTTAACTATTATATGGGGTTGCTAGACCATAATTTGGTGGATCAATCGTATTTGAATTAAATCATGGGAAGAATATCGAAATTCCGTCCAGATAATAAACCAATGTTCATTGTTGAAAAAGTCATCGAGTTAAGATTGGGTGTATGGCTGCAGACTTTGGATTTGGTGCTACTAATAAGACCACCACCGTTGCTAAGTGATATCCGCTTTGCCTTTATCATTGGAGGTTCCAGTTTCGAATTCGAGGGAAAGAAGCCAAAAAAAATAAAAAAATTGGTAAACTATAATAAGTGAAGTGGACACCCGACACAGAATTGTGTCTTCACCTATTAGTGAACTTGGGAACTCCTTCTAAGCTCGAAATAAAAATTTGGCAGCATTGCTTCGTTGGTAAATTGATATCCCGTGGTTATAGTACTACCACAACAATGCTCTATGGCTATTACAGCATGTGATCTTCATTTCTTTCGAGAACATAACATTTCTAAGTTATAATGATAAAGGATAAAGGGTATAAATATACCGTTTTTATTATACATATTTTATGCGACAAGAGCACTGCAGAAGAGATCGTTTGTATTAGGTACTTATTATAATTCATCCACTTCCGTGAAACAGTATATCCCTGCGAATACTATTATTGCGAATGTAAATAAAAATATTATTAATCTTTACTAATAATATTATGAAGAGGAAAGATTTGTTTGTTTGTTACGATTTAACTCAAAAACTACTCGACCGATTTAAAAAAAAATTTCACCAATAGAAAGTTATATTATCAGCGAGTTAGGCTATAGTACATCTACATTGCACCCATGCAAAGCCGGATCACTAGTAAATTATAAAGCATAAGATGGGATAAACATTGAAGTTCTTGAATTAATGTTTATTTTTCAATTCGATTTTATTTCATATATGGAAGATTTCCATACAAACTTATATATAATTTACTCAGCTTAAAGAAAAAAAAACATGGCCAGGTTTAGTTTAATCGATCAATAAGTATTTTATTGCCTATTTTACCGTCAAACGAAACATGAATTCAAATCAAATAACTCTAATTCCATAGCGTCAAAGGTCCAAATTTATGATATTTATACGAACTAACCCAATTGTATGGTTTATATAAAATTAAGGGGTTAAATTTATTATCGTATGTACGTAATTTGCTTGATAGATAAATTAAATCACGTCAAGCAACTGAAGTATAATTGCGATGACCTAGTTCCACTCGCGACATTATAACAAGAGGCTTTGCAAAGAGGCCGGGTTAGGTATGAAATGTAAAATATTAATGTGGACTTTTCAAATTTAATTTTACATGTCAACCTTTCGTTTTGGGTTATACTTGTCAAGGGCTACTTTTGCGGTGTGCTTGCTTTATTATTATCAAAAAGTTCGTCGTTTATCATGTTATGTTTTCATGTAACAATCGTATACTGCTGTCAAAAATAAGGTATTTTTTTTATTCAAAAATTGTAATATTTCTTTTTTAAAGTCGTAATGTTTTTTTTCCATTTTAATTTTAACTTAGACATATCCTCTTCCTTATGAGATTAATAACTACTATAATTCAGTGCTTATATAATTTAAGGAAAAAATCATGAACCGATTATCGTTTTTTGTCGTTGTACTTGTTCATATTAAACGCGAGAGTATGTTTTATTTTGACCATATTTCAAGCGAAAGTAGGAGATTTTGTTGCAGTCAATTCAAACTAAAGAAGACAAAACTACGTTGATTTTTTCTCCAAAATACCAGGAGCTGTTGACTTGTTTATCATTTTTATTAAAAAGGATAACATAAATAACACATGGATTTACAGTAATTTGAGGCGAAAATTAAGTAATACTTTTACTTGGTAATTCATATACTGAGGATATTGTTGCACTGAAAGCAGTATGTAGGTAATATGCTAGTGGACACTTTTGCACGAATATGGTGTTCCGACAGATTGCGGGTTCGAATCCCATCGGTTTTCACATTTTGATAATTTTCTGTAAACATATTTACCCTATGTCTGGTGGGTGACCTACTTAATTGTATAGACAATATCGAAATTCCAAAGAAGATCAACAGCGCATCATTGAGAAAGTAGGTATACCTCACGCTCATATTATTCCGATATCGGACATAATATAGCTATAGCTCAGTCTGAATAATTGGATGCTCATAAATTGTACAGAACAGCTTAATTTGATCTTGAACTAATCTTGACCCATATTTGATATATTTCCACCGTATAATGTAATAAATTGTGTTGAATTTGGAGTAAACGCCCATATTATGGTCTATTAAGAGGCTCATATTAAGGGCACTATAACCTAAAACCCAATAAGTATTAAATTAAAAGTTGTAAGTTAAATTAAATTTTAAAAGTTTAGGGAGAAAATAACCTGAGATATACCTACTAAGAATATCGCCATATTTTTATTTTATTTTTTATATCAGATGAGGTTCACCTAATGGAATCAACTTCCAGCCTCAGCCACAGAACATCAGTCAATGATGCGCTTTTTCATCTTTGAACGGTGGTTCGTTACGAATGCTCGAAGCAAAAAAGTAAGTCGACAGCGCATCATTGACTAATGTTCTGTGGCCGAGACATCGCCTACCATCAAGTGAACCTCATGCTTGTCTGTTGATATCTAACATATAAAACAAATATATAATTTTCAAACTAGCTCATTAGTTCCAGTGATAGCCCCTAATAAAAAAACAAACATGTAATCCTCTTTATACAAATTACACGTAATAGTATGGGTTATCTATTGAAGCAAGGTAAATACAAGCATAATAAAAATCTAAACAATGTTTTGTTACAAGGAAATATCTGCACGTAAAATATAAAAGGAAAAACGCTGAAAGTAAATTAGACGAAAGAGATAAGGGGAGAAATGTGTGGGTTTTGTGTAAAACCGCATGAATATTGCGCCGCTCTATCAAATACAATGAGGGGGTTTAGTTTATTCACAATACAATGTATTAAGATTAATAGAAATGTTTAGACGAACATAGTATTACATCTATACTAATATTATAAAGAGGTAAGATTTTTTGTTTGTTTGTTACGATTTAACTCAAAAAAAAATCCACCTCGGCTCCGGCTATATTCATTACATCTGTAATCCAAGGTGTTAAAAAATGATATAGAGACTCAAAAATGTTGTCTTCGAAATTATACAATTATTCTTAGATTTGAATATGCCCATTTGCCCACTTTTTTATATTATTGTCTAATATGTCACTGATTTGTAGTGGACATCTTTTATTCCAAAAAAGCTAAGTATGCATGACGTGAGCTGTCAAGATGGCGGAGTTCTGAACCTAATTTATTTTAAAATTAATTTTTGCATATATTTTTTTCTTGAACCTTTCCGATATTTTAATAGCTATTCTTTTATTCGGGACATAGAGGAATCCAACAAATAAGATATCGTTAAAATCGGTGCAGCCGTTCTTGAGTTATAAATGGTGTAACTAACACAACTTTCTTTTATATATACATATATATTATATATAGATTTACTTCATTTACATCGCAACAATAAACCGGAAGCTTTGAAAGAAACTGACAATAAATATAATCTAACATACATTATATGTACTGTGTGGGGAATATTAAAGGCGAGTCAAATTACTTTAGCATACGAGAAACGGAACCATTATGCAGCTGTCGGTCAGGGCTCTAAGGCTTACAGTAGGTGTATATTGTACATTCTCCGGAGACTCCGCTGGAGATAAGCCACTCAGCTAATTGCTATTAATTAACTGGGGAAGATATCCGTACTGGGTTATAATGTATGCATGCCACTGAGTTATTAAAGTTGCTTTAAGGGATTCCGATGTAATATGGAATCCAGTCCGTAGATATATTTTGTTCTTTTTTTAAAACTTGGACTATAAATACAGAAATATTCAATCATAGGAGGGCTTAACTCACAGGGCAATGTAGAACTGGTAGATGTTTAGAAAATTTATTGTACATCCGATCCGCCTCGGCTTCGCATGGGTTCAATATTATACTATACAAAAAAAAGTAGCCCAACTTACTCGCTGATAATGTAGCTTTGTTTTTTCAACTATCGTTAGTATCTGATAAAATGAAACACCGCCGAATCTAACTTATTAATATGATGGAACAAGACATAATTGTTTAAAAAATTATGATAGTTATTGTTCTAGTTCCAAATTAAATCAAAAGTAATAATATATCTTTTGTTATCTATCAATAATAAGCTTAATTTATTTATTTATGTATTAGTATTGTTAAAATACAATAAAAAAAAACTCGTGTCAAATAATAAAAAGGATTTTAAAATGAGTGCCAATTTTTAGGGATGGCAATTTGATAATTATTGTGTTTAAGTGATGAATAGCGATGTAAGCCCTTATTATGAAAGTGGGCGTTTCCAGCGTACACTTGGCAAAGAGCCCACGAAATGGTCTCGCAATCTTAAAGTAATCGCGGCTTCCGGCCGTCTGTTTCATTGTTAATTAATTTATCATTTATTAACCGACTCACAACTTTATGGAAACGGTTTTGGAGATTTTCCGAGGGATATTTCCAAAAAGTCTTTATGATTTTTTTATACTTATACACAAAAATCTACGCTATATAATATGATTACCTTTTATTACGTGCATAGTATCTTTTTTAAATATTATAATTACTCTATCAAAATCATTTTGAAATTTAAAAAATAAACCGACATTTCATTATTTTACGCTTTTGGCGACAACTCAGATAAAATTGAAACTTAGAACTGCCAATTGAAGGTGTGAAATCAAAAATGCATTAAGTACGTATAATATCCCAGGGTCCGTTTACAATCACAACACACACACATTTATATCAGCGGACTTCATTACCTCTTCAACGCATCGTCTCATGGAAACAAAGTAGGTACAGGTATTTCATATTTTTGGGCTTGTTAACCTGCATATCCAGTATCTTCACCATTTTGACATTTCAACCAAATAAAAGGAAGTAGACGTATCGACGTAAGGACACATATCGGCAGTCTTTAATCGTGTATCCTCACATCTGCATCGGTCCGGTTAAACCATCAAAGTATAATAAGTATAATATTGTAAAAAAAATATGTTTTTTTTGGAATCCACTGCTGGCTCTCACTTTATTTGCTTCTGTGAGTGTGTTTCATTTGTAATAAATTTTATGTTTATCTCTATTATCCATCCATCATTTTCAGTTTTGATCGATAAGTACTATAATAATAAGTTTTCCCTTTTTTGTACGAGAGGAAATCCATTTGCGCAGGGAGTATGGGACTACTATTTTAACTAATGCTGTATACATATTATATTAAGTAACTACTGTGTTTTTGTTTTTGTGTCCAGACCTATCTAACATAAACTTCTGCCAGATTAAAATGTACTTAATTAAAGTCTAAGCTAAATCTTTGACTTTATAAATCTCTACATCAATACTAGAGTTCTAAAGTTATATGATGATGATAGAAATGAAACTGAACAGTTTCTGTTATAATCAAGTTAATAATTAAGTAGAACGAAGATGTCTTAACTCAAAATAACTAAATCTAATCAATATGGAGTTCATTTTAGGATATCTATATCAATCGGAAGCTGTCAGCCGACGCCACTATTATTTGCTTTTAGACGAGTTAACAATTTCATACCAGAATATTTGTTATTCGACTTGAATTCGGTCTGTGACTGTGAAACGCGTAGCAATAATTGCTGAAACATAGAAATACTACGTTCCAGCAATTATTACTGAATAATACTGAACCTGATTTTGTAAGGGAATAGCGATTTAATAAAACATTTTAGACTTTTTTTAAAATATTAAGAAAAGTTAAGTAATTATTTTTTAATATAATGTAGTTCTATTTGTTTATATGTTTAAAGTATTAGATTAACATGTTCGTTAACTTCTTTTGAAGTTAAGGAGTTTTTGGGCCTATGTCGATGAGGCTCGCAGGCCGACAAATCGCTCTATTGAATGTGGGCGAGCGAGACTGAAATATTTACTTGAGACATGTAAAAAAAAGAGATAGCTGTGGCTTGAACGCGCTCGGAATAAAACAACGTATGAGCCAAAACTAATTCATTTCATAACTTTATAATACTTTATTTGATTAAAAAACGGTTTTGAGGAATCTTAAAGACATTTATTCTACACCCTTTAAAATAAATTAATTTAAATAACTCTTTGCCGTTATGCCTTGGGATCCAAAAAAGTGTAAAAATAGACATAACTTCACATTTATTTTCTATCGAGAAAATTTCATTGAAACATGTTTTCCTTTTGAGTGACACTGCGAAATATAGTCAAAAAACAAATTCCAAAATTTCATATCAATAATCCACAGCCTGAACAAGTTACACGTAATAGAAAAACCGCATTTTTCTCAACATATCCTCTTAATCAACGATGTGCTATTGACCAATTTTTTATTTCGAACATATGGAAATAGATTTAAACTGTTACGCACAATATTCACGCTGTCTGTTTTGACACCAGTCGCTTGTAAGTATTTATTGATGCTTTTTTGTCCAATACACTACATATTTTTCATTGGCTAGACTGGTTTAAAAGTAAATTACTAGTATATTTGTTTAGAAAGTGTTCGAGGGAGTGAACGCAACAGTCGCAATTTTAATAGCTGTCATTTAGACAGGTCCCATATGACGGAACTGTCATTAGTAAGCCGACAACATGTCACTGTTTCTACTCGGCCCAGCGACACGGCCCATGTCGGCTAATGGCCAGAGATCCATTGACCTAATATAATGTTTACGTTCATCCCCTTTATCTATAACTAACAATGTAGATGTACTAATATGATGTATACAAAAAAAAAACCAAATTAATAAATAAAATATAGCCTCTTGCGAGTAACGCAGATATTGGTGAAATAATTTTAAAAATCGGTCAAGTAGTTTTAGAGTTAAATCGTAACAAACAAACAATCAAATTTTTCCTCTTATTAATATTAGTAGGTATAGAAAACAAATTTTATCATAGGAGTCCTGAGTGAATAGTAATGAATATGAAAATGTGCTTGTTTATTTTTATTTGGGTTTCATTAAGCGAAAAATAGGGGGAATTTTATGGTTACTAGTTTTTAATAATACTCACATAATTAATTCTTAATATTTTTTAAGTAATTAATTTTTATCTGTGCATAAATATTTGTTGTTCTATATAGTAAGTATAAATAAAGTTTTTAAAAATTTAAAAGTATTTGTCAAATATTAAATTGGTTTTAATATTTGATATCGGCTCAAAATATTCATATCTATCTTTTTTGTATATGTTATTGAAAATAACCTTCCGAATTACTTACTAACTCTACATTTGCGATAGTAAAGACGAGGTATTCATTGTGATTTTAATTTGAAAATCATATTTTAAATACTTAACCATATTAATATCATGATTAATATGGCTTATAAGGTTAATAAAGTACTTCAATGGCTGCATTAAGAAATTATTCATACTTGGCGCATGTATCGATCGCTCCATAAGCGTTTAGCACTCATAAATTATGCCGCATACAAACTGGATAAGTGCCGGGACATTTGCATAGCGAAGCCCAAACTCATTCTAAGTTCGAATACATATAATATTAATAATCACTTTTATAATACATAAGCGAACCACCCCGGCTAAGCACAGGTATAATGTGTATGTACTATAGGTATATATCGTAAGTAAAAGTTAAGTTACAAGCCTATGTTACTCACTGATAATGTGAAAGAAAAAAATATGTTTTAAAATCGAGCGAATAGTTTTTGAGTTAAATCGTAAAAAACAAATAAATCTTTCCTCTTTATAATATTAGTTATGTTAATTCATTATAGAGTTACAATGTAATAGTATTTGTTTCAAAGAAACTATACCTTGTTTCAGACGCTTTCTTTTGTAAAGGGGGCAAACGGACAGGTGGGTCTCTCTATAATAAGTAATTACCGCTGGCCATAGACGCATCTATGTTATGCCTGAGACTTGCAGGTGCGTAGGAACGAACGAACGAATAGTAATTATTGCTTTAAGCAAATGAAAGCCCTCTATGACATCGTGAAACAATTTTAGGTGTAGAGTTGTTATCTAACATCTGCTTATTGTATCTGTAGAGGTAAACAATTTGTATTACAAATTGTATTTATAGAATTCTATCTCTGTATCTTATCTCGTGATATTAATAAGGCTACGGCGTAGCTCTGCGGTGTGTAGCCGCGTAGACGCGTGTCTGTTATGGTTGGTAAAACAAAATTTACGCATAGTTTACTTCAAATATTTAAATAAATTGTCTATAAATTACTAGCTGCCCGGCTTCAGGTCGTGTGTCACGTGGGGCCACGGAATATCAGCGTTGCAACACATCTGTGTTGGAACACATGCTGAGTGGCAACCTTTTTTTTAGATACCCCACATAGATTTTTATTTTTGTTTAATTTTGTTTTTAATTTCTTTTTATTTGTGTGTGTATTTTAAATAAATGATTTTTCTTCTTCTTCTTCTTCTTCTTATTTTGCTTATACCAATGAAGAAATTGAAGCTTAATCATTTTTTGTTAAAATAAATTGAAAACTTTCTAGATATACCAATAGCGGATACCAAATATACATAACGTTTCGAAGGAGTGCGACTAAAAACACTGTGACACGAATTTGTTATGTATTATATGTATACAGATTGTGATGGCATACATATTATTTAAATTGGATGACAAGCATTTTATACAGAACGCAATGATTTACTTAATACATTGTTACATCTGTTTTGCGCTCGCAATATAACACTCGCTAAAATAATTATTATACATGAGCATAACGGAATTATAACCTTTATCCCTTGACAATACAGTTCATTAATGCGTGCTCGTTATTTTAGTGTCTAGGATATTGCTGTGTCACCTGGGTTATTCGGTTGACGTAGTTAAATTAGTAGGTATTGCATCTAATAGAATTGTTTAGGTATTTAACGTACGTAATTTCTCCGCTATGGTTCAGGCCAAATCTCAAAATTTAATACTTGCCATGTCATGAATTGTATTTGCTAGACAATATATATTTTTTATCATTATTTAATTTCAATAATTTCTAAATGTCGTTAACCCTTAAATAACGTACGTTACGTTTACTTATAATGTACCACTATTCTTTCTTTGATGTATCAAACATTTTTTTAACAAAATCTATACGGTGATTTGATTATATAATTGTGGTTCAAGCATTGTATAAAAAAAGTATGTTAAAGGCCGGCAACGCATCTGCAAGTCCTCAGGTGTTGCAGATGCTCATGGGCGGCGATGTTCACTTTCCATCAGGTGAGCCGCAGGCTCGTTTGCTATACTATAAAATAAAAATAAATTACTTCAAAGCCTTAAAGGTCAATCGAAAAAATTATTGATACTTATATATCTATTTAATATTTATTGACAGTTATTTTTGAAGTCGGCGCCACCCAACCGCCGCCACTCCGTACCGTTTATACAAAGGCAGGATTAAACTGTCATTCTTGGATGTCATAATACGCGGAGTTATTGCGTAAGAAACATACAAAAAAAAAAAACAACAAACAGTAGAATTGAGAACCCTTTTTTCAAGTCGGTTAGTGCTGTAACTACTCGTACAAAGCCTGGTTTGAAAGCTTTATGCTACCTTTTGGCACAGCCTATAATATAGTAGTATTTAATAGTGACAATAAAACATTTTTTTTATTATGACTAAAAAATTGGTTTGTGTTTATTTAATACTGTATTCCTCACTTCATTACGTTGAGGAAATTGAAGGAAACAATAGACAGAAATGTAATCCAAATGATTGAAGTCGAGTTTAATTTATGTTTTGAATGAGGTGAGTTACGTGTGTTGCTCAGGAGTATTGAGTTTCAGGATTAATGATGTGGCGAATGATGTACTTTCAGTACTTTATGCTTTTTGTTTTTAACAATTACTGTGCTTGAGGTTCACTTGATGGTAGTTGATACCTCAGCCACAGAACATACATAAGTCAATGATGCGCTGTCGAATTACTTTTTACTTCGAGCATTCGGAAATCCATAGACTGCAACCGAAACGCGCAATATACACTTCACAGATTTTCCATCTATGAACGGTGGTTCGTTACCCGGTCGGAATTTCGATATTCCTCCTACCCGAACAATGCCCGAAGTTACCAGAAGTGGGGAAAACATGCTTACAGAAAATTTTAAATATGATAAATCAGCCTTAATGCACCGTTGACAAAGGCTATAAGGTGTAATCTCAAGAATACCCGTGTGTACACCCGTCTGGTAGTGTATATGAGATATGCTTTTGAATTGACGAACGCAATGCGGGACTATATTTCTTTATATAGACAGATATAGACTTATGGCCGAATTGTCGAATGCTAATCAACATTGAGGTGTGCTTAAAAGTATCTCTAACCCTCATCATCATCATTACGACTTTCATTACGAATGTAAAATGAAAGACAGCAACATTTTAAAAAGTCCTCAAAGATTATTATCGTTTCAGTATTCCGCGGTAAGACACATTCTATTTTTGTTGATTTGAATTAAATTTTACTACAAGTTATATAATTTAACTTCAGTTATATTGACAAATATGAGGTTCAAGATTTTCCATTTACACTTATATTTTTAAGTAGGTACTCCTAGGTAGGTAGTACGGATATTCTTAAAGGAAGCAGTCTTATTTCTGATGCAATATTCAACTGAACTTTAACTTTGTTTTGTTGCTATTTGAAACGTAATGTTACGGCTGGAAAGTTTCTGAACTGTTCAACTTTCTGCATTTTGCTGAGAAAGAGTGTCGAATATACTTGATGGCAAACGAACGTAGACAAACTTTGCATTATTTGCACAAGATTTATGTCTGCACTGAATGCCTATTTTGCAAATAGTCTACAAACTTCGAAGAGTTCATTTTAACTAAAGTAAATTTTTCTTGAAGCGTTTCGTCGTATATTTGTTATTATTTCTGTCTGGACAGTGTTAGAAAGTCAAGTTTCAAATCTTTTATACTTTGTGCATTATTGTCTTCTAAAATACCCAGATTTCATCACTCACTCACTAACTGACGATCACTAAAACGTTAGGGTACTTCCTGAAGTCATAGAAAGCTGGGTGAAAATGCTAAGATTAGCATACAAACCACATAAAAATTAAGAAATCTGAACAATTTGCTCTCTATCTATATAGTATAGCAACTAAAATGGTTACACGGTCCTTTGTACTGTACCTATATACAATTTTCCAGAAGTTTAAAGAAAGTCTTTTCAGATTATTCGTAATACACAGCGACATTTATTTAATGCAGCTATCACTCGGTGAAATTGAAACAAGGACCGAAACCGGTTAATTTTTATTTTCCAAAATACGTGTCTGACTGAGATACCATGATATTAGTTTAAGAGTAATACACACTCAACTTACCACAGTATTTTTTTTTCAGTAAATATGAATAAAAACGAAAGAATATTAACAAAAACCTATATTATACCGGTATAACTCCCATAGTAAATTAACCGGTATTCAGTCCTTGTTGAAAGATATTGTAAATTTGATACTTAAAAAATTGATGCTCAAATTATTTGCGTTAACTACTTTTATATGCAATTTTAAACAAATTTGTTCTATTTTAGGAGGTACTGGGCTGTAGCAGACGAACAGACAGATACGAGAGTGATTTTCTAAGAGTGTATAGTCATTGTCTTAAAAATGAAATAAAGCTATACAAGTCTTCGATCAACAATACACTACACAATATTTTCTGACATTTAGTCAAAGACGTTAGGATTTTTTTGAATGCTACGTGTCTCTTTCAAACGCGTTCTTTCGTCGTTTGTCGCTTCACCTGTTGAATTATTTATATATTCGCGTAGAAACATGATACTGTAGAATTTATTAACCTTACGTGTTAACTAAAGGCTTGGTCCAAAGAGGTTGGAAAAGTAATATAGGCATCACTAACAAGGTGGTATTTGCGGTTTACGAATTCAATTTCCATTTTATGTTAAAACTATCCTTTGTCATTCAAATTTTAAAATAGGTTAGCGTATTTATGTACATAAAGTATGCAATAGTTTTTAATATAATTTTACCGAAGAGGTATACGCAAATCAATTCAATTGATTAGCAAAGATCTTTGCCCGGCGATATGCCTTTGAAACAATAATACTATTGGAGAATTTGCAACGTTTCCAGCATTGTTAATTAGGCCAATATCATTTGAATATAAATTATATTCACTTAGTAACTATTACTAACAAAATTCATGGTGTAAGTAAGGTTTTATATAGATAAATTAGCTGCATGTAGAAATTCAGGTATAACAAAAATATTATTTTTCTTTTATGTATCTGAAATCGACAGATGAGCATGAGGTTCACTTGATGGGAGGTGATACCTCAGCCACAGAACATCAGTCAATGATGCGCTGTCGACCATAAGAAATGTCGGAAATCCATAGACTGAAACCGAAACACGCAATATGCACTTCACGGTTTTTCCATCTATGAACGGTGATTCGTTACCCGGTCGGAATTTAGATGTTGCTCCCACCCGATAAATGCCCGAAGTTACCAGACGTGGGGAATACATGCTTACAGAAAATTATAAGCATGTGCTCCCGGTGGGATTCGAACCCACGACCCATCGATGCGCACGGCAGGTGTTCTTCCGAACGCGCCAACGAGCCCGTCAAAAAAATACTTCCTATATATTGGTCTATCTTGATTTTAAGTAATAATATTAAAATCAAATACAAAACTCGTAGAAAGAGGACGTCTGAGAAAAAAATCAACAATGCAAACTAAGGTTTTCAGTTAGTTAACGCAAGCGATAGCTACCTCGTTTTCCGTCGCGGAAGAGATTATATCGATAAGACGCCCTCTATAATATGGCGGCTTCTCACGCTACACTCAAAGGGAAATTTTAACAAGTTGCTACGAATTAAAGTCGGCAACGTTTGAACTCCAAGACAAGAATTATGCCAAGTAGACCTACTTTACGTTTATTCTCTTATAAGAAGTGCTAGTGAGCAGCTGAGCGCGCGTTCGGTCACTGTGAGAGTTCCTCTTTGGAGATCTCGGGGCCCTTGTTTATTTTTATGCTAATATTTCTAAATATCTTTAGACAAGCACTTGATTTTAGGTGATACCTCAGCCACAGAACATCAGTCAATGATGCTGAAACCGAAACGAGAGTTTTTCGGTTTATGAACGGTGATTTGTTACCCGGTCGGAATTTCGATATTCCTCCCACTCGTTCAATGCTCGAAGTTACCTGAAGTGGGGAAGACCTGCTTATACAAAATTATAATAAGTTGTTCAGGTGGTATTTGAACCCACGACCCATCGATGCGCACGGCAGGTGTTCTACCGAACGCGCCAACGAGCCCGTCAAAAAATTCCCGATTTCTTGGGCTGAAGACAGCCGCCGCGGCCGTGGGATTTTAGTCTTCATTTAGGACTGTAAAAAATATTGCACTTTTACTTTGAATGTAATAAATTATATACGGTGGCTTCCATCACAACTTTCAAGCAAGTAATTTTGTATGACCTCGTCTGCTGTTAAATATAAAAGTGTTTACATAAATAAAAAATGTAGATGAATTCATTCTAAAAATCCTACTCACCGCAATTTTCCGCTAATCATTCGGGGTACTTTAATAAAAAGCAAACGAGCGCGCTCTACGTGTCGGTACGTCGAACCTGAGTTATTGGACTCGTGACATGAATTCGCAATGACACTATTTTCATACTGACTCAGGGAAACAAACTATCTTCAGGAACGAAGACGGTCGTGGAAACATTAATTTAAAAGTTAAATGAAATTTTCTGAAGATATGGTAATCGTGCTGACATTAATGTAAAAGTAAACTTTTAAAATAAATTACTTAATTAGTCATTTAAAATTATTATGAATATGTTACGTACGTAAGTACTTTTTTTTTTTTTTTTTTTTATGTCAGATATCGACAGACGAGCATGAGGTTCACTTGATGGTAGGTGATACCTCAGCCACAGAACATCAGTCAATGATGCGCTGTCGACCTAATTTTTTACTTCGAGCATTCGGAAATCCATAGACTGAAACCGAAACGCGCAATATGCACTTCACGGCTTTTCCATCTATGAACGGTGGTTCGTTACCCGGTCGGAATTTAGATATTCCTCCCACCCGATCAATGCCCGAAGTTACCAGACGTGGGGAAAACCTGCTTAGGTACAGAAAATTATAAGCATGTGCTCCCGGTGGGAATCGAACCCACGACCCATCGATGCGCACGGCAGGTGTTCTACCGAACGCGCCAACGAGCCCGTCAAAATTACGATGATGAAATACTTATGATTTCATAAATTTAAGTAGTTTAAACTTATATGTATGTATGATCAGAGATTCTAATTCTAACACGCAATACTTGTGAGAAAATATTCGTATAGTCACCCTGTCATTTTGTCTGTCTGTTGTTTGCAATCTTCATCTTTATACATATAAATGTATGTAAGCGCATAACTTCCGAACGATTGCATCAAATTGGATAATATTTTTTTTTGTTATATTTCTTATTGGCTCGTCAAGTTTTGTACGAAAGAGAATACTTTTAAATAAAATACTGTATACCGGATTAAAACGTGATTTATTATTTATATTGTTATAATTATTTATCTCGACGTTTCAGATGCTTTTCAGCAACCGTGGTCTCGGGCAGACTGAAAGATGACAGCTGTCTGATTTTTGAAATGTCACAAAGATGCCATATTAACGCCATCTATTCCAACGGAGTTGATATTTACTGTAATTTACTATATTATGACAATATTGACTAACGGTGTCCTCTTGGTTTTTATTATGTTTGATTTGGGGTTTTAGATTTTTAATTACTGGATCCCAGGTGTTCGAAAGTCTCAAACCATATTATCTACAGAAGTTAGGGTGTTTTTTAATTTCAATAACCTCGCGTAGTCATATAATATTAATTAAAACTATTACTTTTCAGTTTTTTCAATAAAAAGTTGCACGTAAAAGATTATATTATAATTTTATTTAGGACATATTTATCGGTTTTTATATAACTAGTTTCAGTATAGGCAGTAATTTGGTTAAGACTTCAAAATTATATTGTTCAAAGCATGCCTTATCTAAAGGTTGCCTTTCTGATGTAATATTGGCCCCTGATATTGACAGTGTGACCGGAATAATAAGTTACCTCACGCTATTCACGTCGGAGAAGTTTTTCTTTGAACCGTACACCGCGTGCCTATAGTTCCTTTGTGCAGAAAATTACCATTGTAATTGAAATGAATTTCTTTGCAATATTAAAACCTAAATATTTATAAAAAGTAAGGCACAGATATATACATTTATGTGTTTGTTTTGTTGATATATTATTTGTAAGACCAAAATTGTTTTTAATTATATTGTAAATATTTTGTTAATACGTGACACTTTCTCCATAATTTTATTACATATGTATCATCACTTCATCACTGATTGATATCCTATAGGTATGATATAACCTACCATGAGAGTCTCACGCTTGTCTGTAGTTATTTAACTAAAAGATACGTTAATTCATCGAGAAATTGCTCCAAAAAGCCCTGTGATTGCATTTCAATTTACCCCCTAAAAGGTGAGAAACGTAATACAATCACCACTTTATATCTCAACTGCCCATATTAAAAGCGTGTATTCATTATCATATTTTTTAAATAACTAAGCACTTTTAAATAAAATACTGTATACCGGATAAAAACGCGATTTATTATTTAAATTATTTATCCCGACGTTCAGGTGTATATAAACTGGATTGTGACTGTGGTTTATCCTACATTGGGCAAACTAAACGTAGTATTTCAAACCGACTTAAGGAACACATTGCGGATATCAAAAACAGACGTCACTCTAAATCAGCAGTATGTGAACACACTCTGGATAAACCAAACCACTACATACGTTTCGACCAACCAAAAATCCTTGCAAAAGAAAGTAGATTCTTTCCCAGACTAGTACGTGAGGCTATTGGAATTAAAAAACATCCTAACTTCAATAGAGAAGATGGTTTGAGACTTTCCAACACCTGGGATCCAGTAATTAAAAATCTAAAGCCCCAAATCCAACATACTAAAAAACAAGAGGACACCGTTAGTCAATATTGTCATAATATAGAAAATTACAGTAAATATCACCTCCGTAGGAATAGATGGCGTTAATATGTAAAGATTGTAAAACAAAAACTTGGCGATTAAAAAGAGTGGCGGCGAGTTTCTTGCCAGTTCTTCTCGTCCGCTCTACGCCCTTGATTTGTGAACTGGTAGTAAATGTAAAATTAGAAGCATTTAATATTAGTAATATTAGTAATTTAATATGTATTATTTTTTTAATGACGTTCATAGATGTACATTGTGTTACCTAAATTAATAGATTATTTTTTAATTTAATTGAATTAAATATGGCAACTTTGTGACATTTCAAATATAAGACAACTGTCATCTTTCAGTCTCCCGCGACCACGGTTGCTGAAAAGCATCCGAAACGTCGGGATAAATAATTTAAATAATAAATCGCGTTTTAATCCGGTATACAGTATTTTATTTAAATGTGTGATACTCGCGTTAATAAAAGACAAAACTAAGCACTTATCAAGCAAGCACTTGAGCACATGCAAACTAGACTAATACTTAAGTTATAAACAGATTATTTCTATCTCAAGCTAACAAAATTAAATCATTTCTATTAATACCCTTTGTCCCCACTTTTCTTATTGTCTCCATCATAGGTGTACAGTGTACACATTATCCTTGCACAGCACTTAACTTTTTCTCTGCTACTATACACAAACTCCTTATAAGCCTTCGCCTTAGGTCTGTGTTGTCAAGGGGTAAATGGCTTTGAAATTCACGTGATAGTGCCGCTTCTTATGATGAGCTTAGGCAGTTTTGTTTAAAATATAGCTAAGGCAAGCTCAACCTCGAGGTTTCTATGAAGGTCATTATTCCTTATATAACATGGCACGTTTATAATTTCCCTTAGTACCTTATTTTGAAAGTTAAACTAAATATTGCTTTGTTTGGCACAACCCCACAGTTATATACCTACCATATGTATGTCCATACTGGTAACAATACTTGTATATAAATTAATAATTTGTTTTGCTCAAACACTGATGATTAATGACGTATTGGTATCATATCCAATTCACGTGGAAACAGTAGTATGTTTAGTATTCCCGAAGTAATATTAAACTGTTTTGTTGTTGACTGAATATCTCTAGAGATAATTTGATACAGCTCCTCTAACAATTGAGAGGAAATATCAACAGCGTCTGTTCCATATGCTGCAATGTTGACAATCACGTTATACCAAATATTAAGTCAATATAGTTTGTACAAGGGTTCACGATTCGAGGCCTTCTCCATTATTGTCGGGTCTCTCTATATGTGAATATTTGGTTAATTGCTCAATTTGATAAGGTTTTAATATCTTATTTGGGTCAAATATTTAAAGGTTAATAATTGTGGGAATTGAAGGGATTGATTTTACTTATTAATGAAATGAAATGAAATGATTTATTTGTGACAAATAGGAACACATAAAACACATAAGAAGACATTTTAGATACAAAAGTGTCACAAAAAGTGCCTCAACTCAGCATTTTGCTGGCTGTTAACCGGCGCTGATATTCCGTTGGGACCTTTCGGTTACGTCACAGCACAGATAATAAAATAATAAATATGTATATCAACTATACCCTAGTAACCGAATATAAATTAACTAGAAATACATACTGAAACCAGAAAAATAAATAAACATAAAAATTTAATCATGAAATACTCAAATAACGCTAGTGTCATGTGTCTGTGCTTCCTGGCTCTTTTGATGTTCACTTATAAATTGTTAAAGTTTTAATTTAAAAAGTTTAACATGATGCAGGTTCCTTAACATTACAAAGTATACTTGAATTGTATTTTTAATGGATGATTTTTGACTAATATTTTTGACGATATACATATTTTCTTTGGTCAACAGTATATATATTATAAAAATGAACACTAAGTAAAAAGCTGCAAGCGTTTTCTAGTGATTGGCGCTAAATAATAAATAATGTTCGGAATAATACAAGAAATATATTTTTATTAAAAATCTGGTTTAGTTTAAAAATTTCTTTAAGAAGTTGAATAATCCAAAAGTACGAATTACGGCAGTACTATTAATATTTTCTGGTAAGTAATCTCTTCCACCATCACGATTCCGTTGATCCACTACTTACGTTAGACCCTGTATACTTGACGTTTTTGACGTACGATGAGCGAATTGGGAAACTGTAATACCCAAGGACTTTATATAGTTATATATATAAAGTCCTTGGTAATACCACCAATGGTACTTGTCAATAAATAAATATACATATATATCTACAGACAGATATTATTGAAAATAGTTTGTCAGAGTGATTTTAAAAATAAGGTTTGGATTTTTTTTTCAATGTTTAATGTGTTTTAGATAATATTGACGTTATATTTTTCTTATCCTATCCTACTTCCTACTAATCTTATCCTACTAATATTATAAATGCGAAAGTTTGTGAGGATGGATGGATGTTTGTTACTCTTTCACGCAAAAACTACCAAACGGATTTTGATGAAACTTTACAGTAATATAGCTTATATATCAGAATAACATATAGGCTAAAATAATTATAATCAGTTTTTGTATATTGGCAATAATATAAGGATAAGTATCAAGTAACTCGGAAAAATTCCTGCCTTCTGAGGGCTTTCTTGGCGTGCGTTGCCTAAACCGTTGGAGTTACAATAATATAATATATCATGTGATTGTTTGTTTTAAATAGTTCTAAATAAAAGTCCGCGATAGCATATATCTACCTTCTATGTGGAAGCCAATATACAATAAACTATGAGCCATAAATACATTTAAATTTAATTAATTTTTTCAATTGCAATTTTTAGAGTATTTAGCTAAATCTTATCAAAATTGATACATTTTTCGCTTTCAGTATTTAATATAGATAAACGTTGTCTTTTACACTAAGTAATTTGGACAAACGGTTTAAAAAATATCACGATATTATTGACTCGAGTGCAGCGCCATTAAGCGGAGATTGATGAAAAAACAGCTCGGTTCAAAAATAAGCTACCCTTAGTACTAATTCTATGCAGACGAAGTCGCGGGCAGAAGCTAGTTATTAATATAAGTAGGTATGAGTAAAGACAGGTGTATGGATGGCAAGGTATATAGTGGCCTACATTTCAAGTGGCTTGAGTGAATGTCTTTGTGACGGCTCTTTTAAAATCGTTTCCGTCGCTGTAACGACGTAGCTGACGGAGTAGCTCTTATCTTTACTGACGTGTCATTTATCGTACATGCGAAGTCCTTAGCAATAAAGCTGCTAAAATTACTAGGTGGCCGCAGTGCAAGCCATAACTGAGCGTAACATTGGAGCGGAGTTAACATTACTAAAGTTTAATAATAATAAAAACTTTATTCAACACACACAAAACACAGCATACAGAAAAAATTGTGTCAATCAATCACCAAAATAATCATTTAAAACAAATATTACACATTATACATACATACGTATACATTCACTATGTCTGCGCAGTAGCTGTGTGGCAGTATGCGTGAAATAGGATGCTACTCAGGATATCTGTGACGTAATGCCACAGCACTGATTTTCAGTAGCTCCTATTTGACGCTTGACGCCGCGGTGCTAGTTTCGGAATTAAAAAAAAAGTTGTCGATCATAAATGAAAATTTGGGCATCGACAAAACCTCGGTAATTTGTTTTTTTTTTTAATGTTAGATATCGATAGACGAGTATGCATAGAACATCAGCCAATGATGCGCTGTATACTTACTTTTTACTTCGAGCATTCGGTAATTCATAGACTGAAACCGAAACGCGCAATATGCACTTCACGGGTTTTCCGTCTATGAACGGTGGTTCGTTGCCCGGTCGGAATTTCGATATTCCTCCCACCCGTTCAATGCCCGAAGTTACCAGACGTGGGGAAGACATGCTTACATAAAATTATAAACATGTAGTCCCGGTTGGATTCAAACGATGGTCGATGCGCATGTCAGGTGTTCTACCGAACGCGCCAACGAGCCCGCCAAAAGCCCAAGAGTTAAGTTTATTTAGAAAATGTTTATTAAATTAATCAATATTTCTTTTAGTTTTATGGGTTTACTAATTGAAGTATAAATAATCGTCTAGTAAGTCTTAGCCTTAGCTTAAGCCTAATCTGTCGATACCCGTCTATCGTTAACATAAAAATGGATTACTCATCTGAGGTTACCGGCTCCCTGTACTCTGGGACCTATTATTCTTAATCAGGCTAACGGGTAATACAATGCCATCAAAAACATAAATTGTAAAAAAAGCCAAGTCTTGCAACTCAGTTCTTCTATCGTAAAAAGTTGTGAGATCCATATAGGTAATACCAAGTCGGTCAATTTATTCAGTCTCTACTGAAGGATCCTTCTGTCTTAAGTAATTACATAATAAGCTAACCTAACAATATCTTATAGTGATCATATCAATGCCAATATTAAAAATCTTTGATGTTTAAAATAAATAGATTGGCTCGGCTATCGCATGAAATCACAATGTATCTTTTTTATTTTATTAAAAACATAATGTATCTCACAAATACATATTATATTAAATTAGATTGTTTAGTGCGATTGCCAAGTCAATCTTTTTATTTTAAACATCAAAGATTTTTAATATTGGCATTGATATGATCACTATAAGATATTGTTAGGTTAGCTTATTATGTAATTACTTAAGACAGAAGGATCCTTCAGTAGAGACTGAATAAATTGACCGACTTGGTATTACCTATATGGATCTCACAACTTTTTACGATAGAAGAACTGAGTTGCAAGACTTGGCTTTTTTTACAATTTATGTTTTTGATGGCATCTCATTTCTTTTTGTAGATAGTCCTTTTCTTAGTTTATATGGATAAGAATTAATACAAAGCTATGGATAACAGTCTGATTTTGATCGGCATTTTTATCAACTTTTTAATGTAAAAAAGTAGTTATAGTGACATAACTACAATAGTTGGACATATGGTCTCGTTAAGTTTTTTGTAGATTTTGATATGTTCTATAATATTGTAGGCGTTTTTTTTGTTCTATCATCAATACATTCCGCAGCACATGCGATGAAAGACATTTTATGGCTAATTTTTTTACACCTTGGGTTGTTTTTAGTAGGGATTTCTAAGGATCTCTATTTTTTTCTAGTAATAATAATGTATACTCAGTGATAATGTAGCTTTCTAACGGTAAAAGAATTTTTAAAATCGGTCCAGTAGTTTTTAAGTTATTCATTACATACAAAAATACAAAAAAAAAATGTATATCTAGAAAACTGGACCGAAATTTCAAAATATTGTAGTTTTTCCTTTATTTATAGACTAAACACTAATTGTATTCTAAATATCAAGTTTCTATGTCTGCTAGAAGTGCCTTAGAGTTTTGATGATCGGTCAGTCAGTGAGTGAGTGACAAATTATCAAATTTTGACTAGTTATAATTCTTAAACTACTGGTTAGAAACAGAATGATATTTGAAATATACCGAGATTATACAATGCCTGCTTAGTGACTGAAAATTCAGGATTCTAGTTTTATCCACAACGAAGTTATAGGAGGTCGAAAATGGCCCGAACTACTTCGAGAAAAGTATAGTACGGCCGTGCCGCTTTTTGCTCGACTTGGCGGGGGCACTACCGTGCCCCCAGATACGTTATTGCCCTAAATAAAGAAATATTATGCAACTTTATGTAGGATATATTTTTCGCCTTCAATTAATGCAATACTAAAATACTACTATTTTTAAATTAAACTAGTAACACGCCCCGGCTTCGCACGGGTGCAATGTAGATGTAGGTAATATACACAAATAAAACCAAGTGCGAGTCGGACTTTCGCACGAAAGACTCCGTACGATCTATATATATATATATAAAAGAAAGTTGTGTTAGTTACACCGTTTATAACTCAAGAACGGCTGTACCGATTTTAACGATATCTTATTTGTTGGATTCCTCTATGTCCGGAATAAGATATAAGCTATTAAAATATTGGAAAAAAATCAGGAAAAAAATATATGCATTAAATTAATTATAAAATAAATTAGATTCGGAACTCCGCCATCTTGACAGCTCACGTCATGCATTCTTAGCTTTTTTGGAATAAAAGATGTCCACTGCAAATCAGTGACATATTAGACAATTATAGTGGGTAAATGGGCATATTCAAATTTAAGAATAATTATATAATTTCGAAACCAAAATTTTGGCAAAACAACGTCTGCGGGGTCCACTAGTTATCTATAAAGCTATAAGCGTGCGTGATGTCATCTGTCAATAGCGGAAGATGGCGGAGTTGCGAGCCTAATTTATTAAAAAAATAATTTTCAGCATAGCTTATTCGTGATTCTTTTCGATATTTAAATAGGTATTCTGTTATTCGGGACATAGATAAATCCAAAAAATAAGACAAAATTAAAATCAGTGCAGCCGTTCTTGAGTTGAATGTAACTAACACGACTTAACTACAAACATTTTGATGAAACCTAACATCTTACTTTGGAAAAGTTATACTTTATCCTAGACTTACATATGAAAACTTGCCAATTTATCCTCTATACAGAGTAACGTTACAATTGGGAACTTTATTACACATACGGGTAAGGGGGTCATGAAAAAAAAAAAAAAAAAAAAATGATAGTGTTATAAAAAGCTTACAGTTACAGAGTACCGACACTAATTGCTTTCTTACCAATCAAGTGGAAGCGTTTTATTCTAATAGATTTGAAAGATGTAAACGTGAATTGAAACTTGCACCTCTCATATAAATAATATATTGTCTATTATGGAAAAGGCGCCACAATAATTTGCGTAAATCAAGCAAACGAAGTTACACTACGAATAAATAAGATTCTTGCGGCAATAAGTAATAACATAATGCAGCTTGATTTATGCGATACACTTAGCGCAGTCTGCGTATTATTACTCCGTTAACCTGGAACACCTGTGTTTATAATAGCTTAATACACTAACAGCTGTATATCATGCAGAGTAGTTACTGATGGTATTAAATCAGTGTGCATTCAATCTTTTGTGTAAGGGTATATACGTAAATAAGATAAATCGATATCTGCCGGCCTAGCATGACAACCGCGACAAAATTTTGTCGACGTTTTCTCGTGTTTTAATCGATTATTATCGCTGTATTTCTTTCGGGTCTAACATGACAATTACACTTAAAACCAAACTTTTAATATCAAAAATATATATATTTGTCGATCGAGATATCTTTTCTATCAAAATTGTCGATGTCGATCTTAGTTTGTCTTCTCTCGTCCGCGACATATCTTGTGGCGGTCATGCTAGCCCGGCTGAGGGCCTAGCACGAACGACTATTGAGAAAGTATTCGAATCGCCAAACTGTCAGTTGTATGAGAAATCATTTGAAATTTCATACAAATGACAGCTTGACGATACGAATAGTTTTTCGATAGTTGTTCGTGCTAGCCCCTCTGTTGACACAAATTTTCATGAGGCCGATATATGTCATAGACGGACAAACCGTGAAGTGAATATTGTGCGTTTCGGTTTCAGTCTATGAATTTCCGAATGCTCGAAGTAAAAATTAGTTCGACAGCGCATCATTGACTGATGTTCTGTGGCTGAGGTGATGCTCGTCTATCGATATCTGATATAAAAAAATATTATATCTTTGATTACGATAAAGCTCCATTTCTTGTAAAAATGTAACGCATCTAATAAATTAGAGTTTGATTGTCTATTTTCATTGATTTTATGATAAGAGAAATTTAATTTTGATAAAATATTGAGCACAGATTACAATTATAATTCTTATTGGTAATGAAGTCAAGTTAATGTTGATATTCAATAGATACGTTCATATATACGTTCTTATAAATAAATTTCAGGATTGTCTTCAGAACTTGGCTTCCATTTTGATCTAAAATTCTTTTGTCGGTGAAGTCGATCGAAGTACATTATAAATCTATACAATACATTTTCGTATACAAAATACCTTAAAATACAAAATAATATACTATATATTTTATAGTACATTTTTATGGGCTCAGACATGTAACGAAATATTGAAAACTTAATGTAGTAATTGATTATGTATGAAGAGATCTTGTCAAAGAAGCTATTTTAAAATATCCTTCTAATGTTTGAGAATTTCATGATCTTAAAGCGTTTTATTTTAACAAAGTGACATATACTCGTATCTTGATTGCAAGCGACGCGACGCGACGGCGAATCGTTAATATTTCAATACCGTGGCTTATATGAAGCGTGATTTCGCAAAATTACTAATTTATTAAACTTGTACTTGGTATTCGAGTACTCAAGTTTATTTCAATTTCAAATGAACATATTAAATAAGTATTAACTACACCGACTTCAGGTTGTTATTAAATATTTCAAGTCGTCTAGTATAGGTAGCGTCCGGCGTCCATGCGTCGGGTTGTCTCTCTCCCTAAAATATGGCGAGGGGGTCGATGGCTGGCCATGCGTCATACTCGTGAACGGGTGCTACTTGTGGTGACTGGTCGAACTTGAATTCGTGTATGCGGTGATATTAGTTATTTCGTCAATGTATTTGCGTGTTGTTCCCACGAGAATGTAAGTGAGTGCTCCTATTTCACCATACATTCTGCTGATAGAGGACAAATCTTTGTTTTTATTTATTTTTATTTTTATTTTTTCGTTTATATATATATTTTTCGATTATTATAGTTAATTACTTAAAGATGTCATGTGGAACATGGTGTAATGGTTGCAGCTCCTTACAAAACATTTGTAAAACAAAAACTTGGCGATTAAAAAAGAGTGGTGGCGAGTTTCTTGCCAGTTCTTCTCGTCCGTTCTACGCCCTTGATTTGAGAACTGGCAGTAAATGTAAAACTAGAAGCATTTAATATGTATTTTTTATTGACGTTCATAAGTGTACATTGTGTTACCTAAATGAATAAATGATTTTTGAATTTGAATTTGAATTTGAATTTTAGCGAAATCTTATCCCGTAAATACTCGTTTAAATTCATCGTTTCCTTTTATAAATTAAAAGATCTCCTAGTAAAGGAGTATGAAGTAAAGAATAATAATAGAGATTAATGAAAAATGTCCCAAAATCCTTTTAAGTCAAATGGAATGTCTGTGACAAATTTCATGACGAAATTCGGTTTTCCCTTTTCGGAAGTATACACCCCAAAATACCATAGACGATAAGAATTCTGTTAAATCGTATAGGCTCAAAACGTTCGCACTTTAACAGGTTGAGAGATTAATATACCTATTTACAGCATTCACTTAGTAACACTAATATCAGAACCAGCTTAAAATTTTCACTAAATGAAACTTGATTTAGCACGGAATTGGAGGCGGAAATACCGAATCAATCTGGATAACTGACGATGGCGGTACGGTAATGAACATTGTGTAGAAATGTGTAGTGTAGTAGTGAAGTATTTGTTATGCTCGAACAATAAAGCGATCGAAGTATCATTTAATGAAGTACTTGTTTATTTATGCATGTCACATAAGACCTCAGCAAAATATTCTGATATTATGTTATAAAAGGCAGACAATATATCAATGTGCCATTTATATTTTATACTTACTAACATTATGAAACAAGTTCTGGCGTAATAATTTCAGTTCGGCAAACAAGTTGTAAGTTTTTGTGAATCAAAAAATAATACCAGTTTTTCCCTTGTTACAGGCGTTCCAGTGCGGGCCTTCTAGCTCCGCAGTTGGCGTGCCAAAACTCGCCGGGACCCGCAGCATCAGCACCGCCTCTCCCTGCCCCCACCTCACCTCCTCGTTTAGTATCCGGACCTCCCGCCCCCCAAATACCCCCTGAACCTAGCCCACAACCAGCTCAAGAAGACGGTGTGAGATTACGGCGAGCGCACACAGTCGTTGTTAGAGATTACCTGAAAAGGGAGACGCAAACGTTTTTTGGAGTACAAAAGGATAATGAAAGGGAACAAAGGAGGTTATGGCACGAAAGGCGGAGGCGACACGCGGCGCGGACGCTTGGGGACCTTAGAATTGACTTACCTCCTGATTACCATCCTGATGATGATGATATTAGGTAAGAGATCTCCTATTTATTTTATTTTATTGGCGAACGATTATATACAGACATTATAGAATAAAAGTGAGAAAATAGCATATTCAAATGGAAGGTGGTACGGAATTCGCCGAGTAAGCTAGTTACAACTAAACTGACTGCGATATCTGTAGATGTACGTGTACAACGGAAAACGAAAAACCAATGACGTCGTATTTTCATTTTAAAAAAAAAATCTATTTTCGATTATAATTACGATCATAGTTATGTCAAACGAAAGACATAATGTCTAATTGCGAACAACAGATTGATCATCGGATTCGTAATAGGAAAATGTACGATCCGTCTGCCGATACTTCGTATTTTGTTTTGGTAATAGGTCTCCTGATCTCTTATCACAGATTACCTACTTGTAGTGATTTGAAGTTTATGTATTGAGCCACTAAAATACGAGTAGGTCACTCTAGTTTGGTATTGCAAACGTGCTTCGAATTCTCAACTTGTTAAAGTTTTTTTATGTTAGATATCGAGACGAGCATGAGGTTCACTTGATGGTAGGTGATACCTCAGCCTCAGGACATCAGTCAATGATGCGCTGTCGACCTACTTTTTACTTCAAGCATTCGGAAATTCATAGACTGAAACCGAACCAAGCAATGTGTACTACGGTTTTTTCATCTATAAACGATGGTTCATAACCCGATCAATGCCCGAAGTTACCAAACGTGGAGAAAACATGCTTACAGAAAATTATAAGTCTCGGTGGGATTCGATAACACGACCCATCGATGCGCACGGCAGGTGATCTACCGAACGCGCCAACGAGCCTGTCAAAAGAATTGTCAATAAATCCTCATTATTAATTGAGAAAATGGACATGTCTCAATACTAGATTCTACGAGTAACTCGGGTTAAGTTTAGAACACTGGTCTCAATCTAAGTTCCAAGAAACATTATTTATCTCGACTCTTGGTTGGAACGAGCTTATAAATATCGTTGTTAATTCCTGACACAGCTATAGAAACTTCGTAGTTACGAAACATATAAACTTTGCCACTATATAGTTGGGACATTTTCAGCAAGTTTAGCGCGCGCGTAAAGTATTTTATGACGATGATATAAATATTATTGAAAGAGCAGAGAACCTTGCGCTCCCATGGGTCGGGGGTTCGAATCCCGCCGTGACGACATGTTTATAATATTCTGTAAGCATAATATTGTCTTTTAGTAACGCGAGTATCACACATTTAAATAAAATACTGTATACCGGATTAAAACGCGATTTATTATTTATATTGTTTAAATTATTTATCCCGACGTTTCGGATGCTTTTCAGCAACCGTGGTCGCGGGGACAATATAAATAATAAATCGCGTTTTAATCCGGTATACAGTATTTTATTTAAATTCTGTAAGCATGTTTTTTTCCATGTTTGATAACATCGAGCATTAAACAGGATTTTTTTGGGATATCGACACATGAGCATGATGTTCACTTGATGATAGGTGATGATGCGCTGTTGACCTAATTTTTACGTCGAGCATTCGGAAAGCCATACAATTTGCATTTCATGGTTTTTCCATCTATGCACGGTACGTTATCCGGTCGGAATTTAGATATTCCTCCCACCCCTTTAATGTCTGAAGTGATCAGACGTAGGGAAGACATGCTTATAGAAATTTATGAACATATGAAAATCATTCCGACGGGATTCAAACTCGCGACCCAACGGTGCACAAGGTAGGTGTTCTACCAAACGCGTCAATGAGCCAATCTATAGGAGTTATCATATATTTAACATTTTTATCACACAGGTTTTAGTTATTGTAATAATTTATATTAAGTTCGTATAAACTTGGCATTCACAAAACGCAAAGTTTGACACGTCTATGTAGCTGGGAAATTTACCGGTAAACTTAACTTATACGTGTCACGTAGAACCTGAATTGTATGCTAGATAACGTTGATTTGGTATATACTTCAGTAATATTTTTTTATCTCATTGCTATTTTAAGTTTGACAACACTAAATTATTATTTTTACAAATTCCATTCATTCTGAAATATTTAAAAAAAGATAAATTAAAAGTGAACCATATTTTTAAGAAAAAGAAAATTAATTAAACCTTAGTCATATTATAAGAACATCAGTCAATGATGCGCTGTCGACCTAATTTTTAGTTGCTCGAAGTAAAAATTAGGTCGACAGCGCATCATTGACTGATGTTCTGTGGCTGAGGTATCACCTACCATCAAGTGAACCTCATGCTCGTCTGTCGATATCTGACATAAAAAAAAAAGTACGATTTCAATAGGAGCCCTCGTAGTAGTTCCTAACAGTCAAGTTATATTGTCCGTTTTGAACTCTTAAAAGACAATGTCTGTTCGAGTTTCATCCGCTTTTTTATTTGTAACTTTACTAATAATGGAAATAATATTATACAGCTGGCAATGTTGCAACCTAACAACTTATAGCTATATTTTTTTTGTTAGTTGTCGACGAGAAATAATCGGATATTACTTCAGCCACAGTACACAAGTCAATGCCAACCTATCATTTACTATGAGCATTCGGAAATCCATAGATTGTAACCAAACACGGTTTTCCATCTTTGAAAGGTGGTGCGATACTCGGGAGACTTTTTTGTATCTTATGGTTTAGTCAAACAGCGGGCGGCGAACAGTTGTAATGCATTAACACTGGCATTCTCTATTATTAATAGATACAATAATCGCACGGGTGCAATGTAGATGAAAAATAAAGAAAAAATGATATTGATAGATAATATAGCTTTCTATTGGTGGAAAAATCGGTCCAGTAGTTTTTGAGTCAAATCGTAACAAACAAACAATTTTTTCCTCATTATAATATTAGTATAGATGCCTTACAACTGTTCACGTCCCTTCACGTCACGTCATTAAAACGTCAGCGTCGCGCCGGTTTTGCGTCCCGTCCGCTGCTTGACCAATCTATAAGTAAAATAAATTTTGAGTAAATGTTTTAACCTTTAAACCCTCGATGATATTAGGTGTATTTTGAGCTCGTAATGCGGACTATAATGAGCAGACAAAAGCACGTAGAATGGCAGGTTTGTTATTATCTTACTCAGAACTACGGTTTCGCCTTTCGTTAATTCAGCTCAACTTTCCTTTTAACAATATGAGTGTAAACTCAGTGCATTACGGAGACTATCTAGTTGAATAGATCGTATCTTAACTAGTTCTAGTCAGTTCTCTTAGTTAAATAATACCCTCTGTAACCTATTCAAGTGTTCGCCTTCGATACTGACTTCACTAAACTTCGATAGAAACTAACACGTTGAATCTTCTAAAGCGTCATCTTAAGATTAAGTTTATGCACTTTATTCACATACTATACCTAATATAATAGATTTTTTTGAAGAACAATTTGAGAAGCTCCGAAGTTATTATATAATAAAAATACTATTAGAATTGTGAGTAAATATGTATACAAAGATTAATTATCGATATATTGTAAAAACTTTAATAGAATAGAATACATTTTATTATACACAAAAACTAATCATTCAAACAAAAAAAACTAAAGCTAAACATTGTACAAGGGGATGGACTTATCGCAAATGCGATCTCTTCCAGGCAAACCTTTGGAAAGGAAACAAAAGTATAATATAGAATAGAAGGTGCATCAAGAATGAATTATACAAATAAAGATAATTAAAAAAAATATAAAATGTTACAAAAAGTACATTAATTCCTAATTAACAAACATACATCATTTTATATACTAATACTATACATAAAAAAAATATTACATCATATACAACGTATCACATAATAGACGGAAAAGATCAAGGAGAGATGAAAAGGCAGACAATGCTAGTATGACAATGTAATAATCTGTTTTTAAATAAAACCTTTTTACGGGTATGCAACGTAACAAAAGCGCGAAACATTCGAATTCGGTATTCCGTCAGAGACGTGTAACTGGCCACAAACATTTCAAATCGCATTCTAAATTCAAACTGCGACGAGAGCGGAAATTCTAAAATATCTACTTTCTTTCCATTTGAATGGCGTTATCAGAATGCTCGAGAATTTTCCATACCAAAACGTTGGTTGATGTGCTGATGGAAAATTCTAGATATCATCTATATTTTTGCACAGGATTGCAAAATGATAATAAAAGATTGCAGAGCAGCTGATTATTTTGAATTAATTCAAAGGTAAATATAATTCTAACGCTTTTATTGAATCATATCCTTGCTACACATTTAAATATATTATTCTTAGATTATTTATATGTCTAGATAGAGTGTCGCGCTGCAAACGACCTAAAACAAACAAGCCATGTCTGTTATAATAGTGTGCGTGACAGCTACGTCTTACACTCGCCATAAGTCATCATGCGTTCCTAGTTGGCGTGAATAATGTTACCAGTTGTGGAAAAATTCATCTCAAAATAGGAAGAAATTAATCAAAGTCGAGTATATATTTTTTCAATTCACAAAAATATGTAGTATGAAAAAATAAATTAATTGGAATAAAACAACAATAATAACAATATTTCGAAGGTCGGAACTCAAGTCATTTTCATTCTTTGCATATAAACGTACCAATTAGTTTTTTTAAAAACTTTTGGGTCAATTTTAAAGAAAATTGGAATATATAAAACTATGATTTATGTGGATATATAAAAATAAAATCATAACTTATATGCAAATGCGTTTGAAAAATATTTTTTAACTTGGAATATATAATATTATGTATATTGAAACTCATAACATTTAATATTGTCTTTTATTAACGCGAGTATCACACATTTAAATAAAATACTGTATACCGGATTAAAACGCGATTTATTGTTTAAATTATTTATCCCGACGTTTCGGATGCTTTTCAGCAACCGTGGTCGCGGGAGACTGAAAGATGACAGTTGTCTTATATTTGAAATGTCACAAAGTTGCCATATTTAATTCAATTAAATTAAAAAATAATCTATTAATTTAGGTAACACAATGTACATCTATGAACGTCAATAAAAAATAATACATATTAAATTACTAATATTACTAATATTAAATGCTTCTAATTTTACATTTACTACCAGTTCACAAATCAAGGGCGTAGAGCGGACGAGAAGAACTGGCAAGAAACTCGCCGCCACTCTTTTTAATCGCCAAGTTTTTGTTTTACAATTATTACATATTAACGCCATCTATTCCTACGGAGTTGATATTTACTGTAATTTTCTATATTATGACAATATTGACTAACGGTGTCCTCTTGTTTTTTAGTATGTTTGATTTGGGGCTTTAGATTTTTAATAACTGGATCCCAGGTGTTGGAAAGTCTCAAACCATCTTCTCTATTGAAGTTAGGATGTTTTTTAATTTCAATAGCCTCACGTACTAGTCTGGGAAAGAATCTACTTTCTTTAGCAAGGATTTTTGGTTGGTCGAAACGTATGTAATGGTTTGGTTTATCCAGAGTGTGTTCACATACTGCTGATTTAGAGTGACGTCTGTTTTTGATATCCGCAATGTGTTCCTTAAGTCGGTTTGAAATGCTACGTTTAGTTTGCCCAATGTAGGATAAACCACAGTCACAATCCAGTTTATATACACCTGAATCTTGCAAAGGAATATTACTTTTTATTGGTCTCAAGAACTGTTGAATCTTCTTGTGTGGCTTGAAAACTGTATTAATAGAAGCTCGTTTTAAGATTCTTCCAATCCTGTCTGTAACACCCTTCACATAAGGCAGGTAGGCTGGTTGACGTTGTACTGTTTGTGGTTTATTCCTGTTTCTGTGATGCTGTGGAGGCACCCGCAGCTTGTTGTCACGGAGTACTTGCTTAACATGCTGCAGTTCCCCGTTGAGGTGGGCAGCATCACAGAGGCGGTGGGCTCTCTGAAACAAACATACACCGACAGAAGAGAGTTGGCAAGGGTGGTGGTGGGAATCACCATTGAGGTACTTATCAGTATGGGTTATTTTTCTAAACACAGTATGGCCAAGTGTACCATCCCCTCCCCGAACCACTAAAATGTCTAGAAAGGCCAGTGAGTTATTATTCTCCTTCTCCATAGTGAATTTAATGTTACTATGTATGGAGTTAAGGTGGTCTAGAAATACAGATATGTGTTCCGTGGGCAGAATAGTAAAGGTATCGTCTACATATCGCTTGTAAAGCCTCGGTTTAACCGGGCTTGTGGCCAGGGCTCTTTCTTCGAAGTCCTCCATGAAAATGTCAGCGACAACAGGGGAGACTGGAGAGCCCATAGCCACCCCATCAACCTGTATATAGAATTCACTATTCCACATTAGGTAGCCAGATGTTAAACAATGTTCTAAAATATCTGCATATTCTGGTGACATGTTGTGTTCTGATAACCTTTTCTTAACAATATTTAGACAGTCCGATACAGGAATATTAGTAAAAAGAGACTCAATGTCAAAGCTTACCATGGTTTCATTGTTGGAGAGTTTGAGATCTTTAATAGTTTCAACAAAATGGTATGAGTCTTTAACATGAGCACTACTGTTCCCTCTGAGGGGAGAAAGTACTTTAGCCATGTGTTGAGCTAGTTTATGTGTGGGTGTGTCGATCTGGCTCACTATAGGTCTTAAAGGTGTGTTTATTTTGTGAATTTTAGGTAACCCATACATTTTTGGAGGCTTTGCACATGCAGGTGTGAGGAATTTACTGTCAAGATTAAGTGTCTTTTTGTGTTTATTGATCAATTCAGATGTCTTTTTTATTACCTTGTTTGTTGGGTCTTTTTCAACTTTCTTGTAGGTGGAAACATCTGCAAGGATCTGGGACATTTTGTGTTCATAATCTGACGTATCCATCACGACTGTCGCGTTTCCCTTGTCCGCTCGGAGTACTATGATATCTTTATTGGCCCGTAGTTGTTTTAGAGCCATTGATTCCGCACGAGAGATGTTAGGTTTTGGCGGCTTGCTAGTTCGTAATATGCACGAAATATCTTGCCGGATTGCCTCCGCATCGTCTTTAGGAATCGTGTTCTTATGGATACATTCCTCAACGTAGCTGACTATTTCTTCACAGGGTATTTTTCGCGGCGCAGGAGCAAAATTAAGGCCTTTATTTAGTACCTCAATGGTTGATTTATCTAATGTTTGTTTTGACAGATTGACAACTGTTTTTGGACATTGACTGTCAACGTCATTGGTGTTCGGAAACTTGTATGATGTTTTATTATATTTGTCGGTTAATTTTTCAAACTTTTTTATTTGTTTTTCTTTATAGATGTTAAATTTGTTATGAGCACGACTATTTAATATATTTATGCACTGTTGCCAATCTGTTACCGATAAGATTTCCCGTAAATTATTTGTTTCATTTTGAAATCCAAAATTTACACAAATTTAACATCTATAAAGAAAAACAAATAAAAAAGTTTGAAAAATTAACCGACAAATATAATAAAACATCATACAAGTTTCCGAACACCAATGACGTTGACAGTCAATGTCCAAAAACAGTTGTCAATCTGTCAAAACAAACATTAGATAAATCAACCATTGAGGTACTAAATAAAGGCCTTAATTTTGCTCCTGCGCCGCGAAAAATACCCTGTGAAGAAATAGTCAGCTACGTTGAGGAATGTATCCATAAGAACACGATTCCTAAAGACGATGCGGAGGCAATCCGGCAAGATATTTCGTGCATATTACGAACTAGCAAGCCGCCAAAACCTAACATCTCTCGTGCGGAATCAATGGCTCTAAAACAACTACGGGCCAATAAAGATATCATAGTACTCCGAGCGGACAAGGGAAACGCGACAGTCGTGATGGATACGTCAGATTATGAACACAAAATGTCCCAGATCCTTGCAGATGTTTCCACCTACAAGAAAGTTGAAAAAGACCCAACAAACAAGGTAATAAAAAAGACATCTGAATTGATCAATAAACACAAAAAGACACTTAATCTTGACAGTAAATTCCTCACACCTGCATGTGCAAAGCCTCCAAAAATGTATGGGTTACCTAAAATTCACAAAATAAACACACCTTTAAGACCTATAGTGAGCCAGATCGACACACCCACACATAAACTAGCTCAACACATGGCTAAAGTACTTTCTCCCCTCAGAGGGAACAGTAGTGCTCATGTTAAAGACTCATACCATTTTGTTGAAACTATTAAAGATCTCAAACTCTCCAACAATGAAACCATGGTAAGCTTTGACATTGAGTCTCTTTTTACTAATATTCCTGTATCGGACTGTCTAAATATTGTTAAGAAAAGGTTATCAGAACACAACATGTCACCAGAATATGCAGATATTTTAGAACATTGTTTAACATCTGGCTACCTAATGTGGAATAGTGAATTCTATATACAGGTTGATGGGGTGGCTATGGGCTCTCCAGTCTCCCCTGTTGTCGCTGACATTTTCATGGAGGACTTCGAAGAAAGAGCCCTGGCCACAAGCCCGGTTAAACCGAGGCTTTACAAGCGATATGTAGACGATACCTTTACTATTCTGCCCACGGAACACATATCTGTATTTCTAGACCACCTTAACTCCATACATAGTAACATTAAATTCACTATGGAGAAGGAGAATAATAACTCACTGGCCTTTCTAGACATTTTAGTGGTTCGGGGAGGGGATGGTACACTTGGCCATACTGTGTTTAGAAAAATAACCCATACTGATAAGTACCTCAATGGTGATTCCCACCACCACCCTTGCCAACTCTCTTCTGTCGGTGTATGTTTGTTTCAGAGAGCCCACCGCCTCTGTGATGCTGCCCACCTCAACGGGGAACTGCAGCATGTTAAGCAAGTACTCCGTGACAACAAGCTGCGGGTGCCTCCACAGCATCACAGAAACAGGAATAAACCACAAACAGTACAACGTCAACCAGCCTACCTGCCTTATGTGAAGGGTGTTACAGACAGGATTGGAAGAATCTTAAAACGAGCTTCTATTAATACAGTTTTCAAGCCACACAAGAAGATTCAACAGTTCTTGAGACCAATAAAAAGTAATATTCCTTTGCAAGATTCAGGTGTATATAAACTGGATTGTGACTGTGGTTTATCCTACATTGGGCAAACTAAACGTAGCATTTCAAACCGACTTAAGGAACACATTGCGGATATCAAAAACAGACGTCACTCTAAATCAGCAGTATGTGAACACACTCTGGATAAACCAAACCATTACATACGTTTCGACCAACCAAAAATCCTTGCTAAAGAAAGTAGATTCTTTCCCAGACTAGTACGTGAGGCTATTGAAATTAAAAAACATCCTAACTTCAATAGAGAAGATGGTTTGAGACTTTCCAACACCTGGGATCCAGTTATTAAAAATCTAAAGCCCCAAATCAAACATACTAAAAAACAAGAGGACACCGTTAGTCAATATTGTCATAATATAGAAAATTACAGTAAATATCAACTCCGTAGGAATAGATGGCGTTAATATGTAATAATTGTAAAACAAAAACTTGGCGATTAAAAAGAGTGGCGGCGAGTTTCTTGCCAGTTCTTCTCGTCCGCTCTACGCCCTTGATTTGTGAACTGGTAGTAAATGTAAAATTAGAAGCATTTAATATTAGTAATATTAGTAATTTAATATGTATTATTTTTTATTGACGTTCATAGATGTACATTGTGTTACCTAAATTAATAGATTATTTTTTAATTTAATTGAATTAAATATGGCAACTTTGTGACATTTCAAATATAAGACAACTGTCATCTTTCAGTCTCCCGCGACCACGGTTGCTGAAAAGCATCCGAAACGTCGGGATAAATAATTTAAACAATAAATCGCGTTTTAATCCGGTATACAGTATTTTATTTAAACTCATAACATTTGTTTTAAATCTATTAAAAATAATATTTTTTTTAAGATACATCTTTCTTCGATTGAACATCTGACAATAATTTAAATAAAATAATGTATACCGGATTAAAACGCGATTTATTATTTATATTTTTCAAATTATTTCGTAATAAAACGTCGGGATAAATAATTTGAACAATATAAATAATAAATCGCGTTTTAATCGCGTTATAAATATAATTGTGGCGACAGCTATGCGACAGCTCTGCGACAGCCATACGTCAGCGCGCAACAAGCGCTCGCTGGCTGTTTAATTAAATCAAATATTCGAATTTTCAAATTAGGTTCGGAATATTCTTTGTCAATTTAGATTTTTAAAATATTTTAGAATTAGGTTGAAATTGTATATATAGTCTCGAAATCACAAATAAAAATCAGTTACAAATATTCAGTCTTTGAATTAACATCTCAGTGATAACTAGTAGCAGTCCTACTAAATTGGTGACCCCGAAATGGAAAAATAACCATATTTGTGACCACTATCAAGAAGGCATATCAAGACGTCACTATGCCCAAAGAAAAACAACTCGCACCATCGGAAACATGATTAATCACAACCTTACATCAAACAGTCTCACAATAGACTTCAATCAATATCTTTAATCAATAATCAATATCAACAAACTCACACCGTATCACTAAAATGCAAGGAGAAACCCTAGCCTCAGGATCACGGACATCGTGCTTCCTGGCATTTCGTACTCAACCACGTGAAAAGCATCATCTACGCATATTCAATCTTACCTTCCAGCTACTTATCGTCTTGTTGCATTCAAAGCACAACACGAATTAAGTCTACATGGAATAAGAAGAAAAATATGACAAAAAAATTACTATGGCCTTCAATAAAAACGCAAATTGATCGACAAGAACATGCAATGGAACAACGCTACGCATTCCGTCAGATTTATTTCGTGCCGATAAAGCCGAACAATGAAGACGCCGAATATCAAGGCTCACTGAATCCATAGCATCACTATCATCAAGCGCGCGAAGACATTATTCAAAAACAAGTACGTTCATACACAGCGATCTCTCAACTTGTTCTCATGTTTGTGCGTAACGACACAGTTCGCGCTCCACTAGTTCCTCCCTACGATGGTCCATACAGAGTCTTAGCAAGAAATTCAAGTGGTAAACAATTTACGATACAACTACCGCTACGCACTGCTGTTATATCAATTGACAGACTTAAACCAGCCTACGTGTTCTTCGAAGAGTCAACAAATACAGCGAACGAGAAAACTTCAAAAGAACCAACAGCTTCAACTTCACTGACTAAGGACACGCCATGCCCGTCAGCTCCGCAGAGTTCAACATGCGACGGCTATACAACAAGATCGGGCCGCACGGTGAAGAAGAATGTACGCTTCGCTTAGGGGGGAGTGATGTGGCGACAGCTATGCGACAGCTCTGCGACAGCCATACGTCAGCGCGCAACAAGCGCTCGCTGGCTGTTTAATTAAATCAAATATTCGAATTTTCAAATTAGGTTCGGAATATTCTTTGTCAATTTAGATTTTTAAAATATTTTAGAATTAGGTTGAAATTGTATATATAGTCTCGAAATCACAAATAAAAATCAGTTACAAACAGCTATGCGACAGCCATGCGTCAGCGCGCAACAAGCGCTCGCTGGCTGTTTAATTAAATCAAATATTCGAATTTTCAAATTTAGTTCGAAATATTCTTTGTCAATTCAGATTTTTAAAATATTTTAGAATTAGGTTGAAATTGTATATATAGGCTCGAAATCACAAATAAAATAATCAGTTACAAATATTCAGTCTTTGAATTAACATCTCAGTGATAACTAGTAGCAGTCCTACTAAATAATAATAAAATACTGTATACCGCGATATTAAAACGCGATTTATTATTTATATTGTTCAAATTATTTATCCCGACGTTTTATTACGAAATAATTTGAAAAATATAAATAATAAATCGCGTTTTAATCCGGTATACAGTATTTTATTTAAATGTGTGATACTCGCGTTTATAAAAGACAATATTATTTGACAATAACAACACGTCAGAAACAAAAAAAAAAGTTTTGTTTTTTTTTTAAACGAACGAAGGGCAAAAATTATCGACATTAAACTATAATGAAATGCAACATCACAGATAATTTTTTTATTTATTATTATTATAAATATATTGGCTTTTTCTAAAATTAAATAACAAAATAAACTTGGATTTCATATTTAAAACAATCATACCAATATCCTCAAAATTTAAAACAACTTCAAAAAAAATATTGTAAGAACGAGTTCCAGGTACTAAAAAGAAAAAAATAACTGAACGGGGGGTTTAGAGAGAGATATTTTCGTTTTAACTATAATTAGAGTTCATACCTTGACATATTTACTTATTAGATATTCATATTAATTTACTTTAATTTAATATAAATAATTAAATTAAAAAAAAAAAAAATTAATATTTAACTACTTTTTTATTTAAAGTCGGTTAAAAACGGCACCCATGTCGACGCTAAATCTATTTCTAATATCTTAATGAATTACATACTAGGCCATATTTTTAAGGTATTTTTGGGTTCATAAACTAGCAACACACGCGTCAAACACAAAATGTCAGAAATAAATAATTATTTAAATTCGAAATATTTAAATGGCTTAATTTGCTGGAACTGATACGAAATAATGTTACTAACCGATGATAGCTAACTTTTTTTGTTATTTTAGATCGTCCTTTGTAATTTTAACACACTTTAAGCACACAAACCGTCATTGTAAACAAGAGAATTTTACAAACAAACTCGAGCGTATCCATCGACGTCGCAACTGCTACTGAGCGCGGGGAAGGTATAATGTGTCCAACAGCTGGACACAATATTTTTTGACGCGTTTTCAGCTTCGACTGTCTATCTAGACATATAAATAATCAAAGATATTATTATTTTATATGAGGTGTTTGACAAATGTAAGTAATAATATGTAGTATGTTTAATAGTATGTAGTTTTGTAAATATGTATCATGTAGGTACTCAAGCAAACTTATAGAGTTATTATATTGGCCGGTCATGCGAAATGACGTGTATATTTTTTTGGCGGGAAAGTATATTGACGTGTAGGTTGTTTTATTTTGTAAAATTTATATGTGGATATATCCATTAATGTTACGATTTTATAGAATATTAAAGTTTGTTTTATATCAATATCATAATATCAATTCATTAATTTACACTTCGTCATCATTTACGAGTAAAATTTTTTTTCGTCAATACATGGTTCTTTTTCTAATCGTATTCATTCAACATGAAGTCTATGTTAGTTGAAATTGTTTTGTCTCCTTTCATTGAATATCAAGTACCTACATGAGTACCAACATGAGTTGAGTAAGCGCCGTTTATTACAGCAAATAATAGTCACAATTCAAAACTATGAATCTTTACATAGTATAAAACAAAATCGCCGAAATGTATGTACCTACTTACCTGAATAACTTCCGAACGACTGCACCAAATTGTTTGATTCTCTTTTGTTTTATTTGTAAATGTCATAGACAAGGTTCGTACGAAAGAAAATGTTTAAAAAACCTTGCGAAATTGTGACAAAATTGTTCTCATTTTCTTCAGTATATCCGGTAGTATAGCCGGGTCATGCAGCTAGTTTTAGATATTGCTTTTTCTATTGATGTTTAAAATAATCCATACTCTGACTATTAAAGCTTCATATATTTAGCTCGTGGTAGGTATGATGAAGTATTCCACTATCTAAAAGAAGGCATGTTGTGCTCGCAAGTGGCACACTTAGAAATGAATTGTTGGAACGTGGGAGTCGAGTCGGATAATAACGAAGTTAAAGTAGAATTTATGTGTATTTACGCCGTTGTTCGCACGCAATTTGTAACTTTATATGATTTAATATTGACTACTCATCTAGATATTCTAGTATATGATCTTAGTTCGAAAGTTTAAATTACGATTACTTGGGAAAATGGGATAATTGATGGCAAACATTTAGAGTAGGCTAACGGCTATAAAAACATGAATATCATTGATATGACTTGAAAGTGTCTTAACGATAATTCATATCGAGCATTTCTGTTGGATTAAGTCTCGAAATGTCGCCAATGAGGTTTTATTTTTAATAACGAATAACGGAGTATAACCCAAAAAGGATACCAATTTTAATGATGTTATTACTTCAGTATATAAATAAATTGTTTGCCAAGGGAGAAAATCACTATTTTTAAGGCGAGAGTGTTTTTTGAATCCAGAGTTGAGCGAGGGATTCAAAGTACGTTCACTCGAGTTTAAAACAGTGTCTCTCCCGAGATGGACACTACTTTTTATCACCTCTATGAGAAAATACGTAAGTGCAACTCATGAAGTTGAATTACGTTTACATACACTTAGGAACAATAAGATACTGAAAGTCGCATAGCAATATAAGTTAAGCATCAGCTAGTACATAGGATTTATTGTAGAAATAAATATAAATATACTTTTATTTCTTCCAGTATGTATGGAGCATCAGGCGCAGCACCCAGGGAGGCCCGGGGGCGAAGTCGCGAGCGGCCCGACGTGCTCCCTGCGCCGGCGTCGCTCGAGCCTGCCCCTCCACTGCCTCCCCCACCAGGAAAGGACAGTGTGGCTAGGCTCACCCTCACTGGACTCTCCTATGTTGTTACTGTGAGTATCGATTTAAAGTATTTATTTTGAGTTTTTAACACTCTTTTCGCTACGGGATCCGTCGAAGGGTCCCGATTTTTTGTTTGAAATAATTATTTATTTTAGTTAAAGTTAGATCACCGAAAAACCCTTCCCTCTACCACCATTTTTATAAAAACCTAAATATTGGTCTAATTATTAACGCCGAGATATTCAGTTTTCCCTAATATATGGTTTAAAAATGGCCGCCGGCATTTTATATGATTTACCGTACTTTGAAGATTAAATTATGACGCTACATGTAGACAGAATCATCATAGACTTGCAGCCATGCGAAGCCGAGGTGTGTTACTAGTGTTAAATACACATGTAGTGCCTCTATATAAATGCTTAGGAAATTGGTCAAACGTCTGTAACAGTCTTCATTTTGTTCTTTAAAATAAAAACTTTTGGAGTGATACTCTTTCCGTTTCAGGTTTAAGCGTTGCATGTAGCTTACTTCTTAGGATAGTAACTAGTAACTACAAGCTAATCTATTCTACCAGGAAACTGTTATGGCCACAGGTGGTGGTAAGCTCTTAACCTAGTTTCGTAGGTTAACCTTTTAAAAGTTAACTAAACAAGCGCCGACGTAGTTTTATAGTGTGTAGACTGTAGATTAGCTCTTTGTTAGAAATGAAATAATAATCCTGTAATGAGTTTTTAAAACTACCGTTTGGAAAGGAAATAGTTAAAGCTACAGTTACTTACGAGTATACGAGTAAATGTATGCATATATGTTGCTGTATAGGCCCGGACTATGGTTAATCCTAAAATTTTCTAGTAAAACCCAAGTTATTCCAACTCTTAGTGATAAAAGTCCGAAATGTTCTGTGATCATCGTTCATTCATCATTCTATCCGCGACATCGTCCGCGCAGACATCGATGGTTATCTGGTTTTTGGGCCTTTTTCTACTTATTATTTTAATATATTTATCTATCCCACGATATATTTTTTTCGTTTAACTGTAACGTTTAACCTACACTATACATCGAAATAGCTCTCAACCGGTCTAGCATGACCGCCACGAGATATGTCGCGGACGAGAGAAGACAAACTAAGATGTAAGATATCTCGATATATTATATCTCGACATCGACAATTTTCATAGAAAAAATATCTCGATCAACAAATATATCTATTTTTGTTTTTAAAAGTCGAGTTTTAAGTGTAATTTTCATGTTAGACCCGGAAGAAATAAAGCGATAATCGATTAAAACACGAGAAAACGATCGACAAAATTTTGTCGCGGTTGTCATGCTAGGCCGGCAGATAGCTAGTTCCGCGTTCAATTTATGGATTTCCAAATCCTCGAAGTAAAAAAGAAAAAAGTAAGTCGACAGCGCATCACTGACTGATGGCCTGTGGCTGATGTATCATTTATAGTCACGTATAACATTTCATCCTATTCTTCTATGTATATTCTGTATCAAAAATATATGTATAACATTTCATACTATTCTTCTATATTCCGTATTAAAATGTATGTTATTACAAAGGACATAATGTAGGTCTTCAAATACACTTCAATTCACTCACTTGTCGAAAGACAAGTTGTTGACTTAGGCTCGACAAATATTTAATGTTACTTCTGTCTATTTAATAGCCTTAGAATAAATAGGTCACTTAATAATAAAATAAATAAATAAGTTAAATTAATCTATGAACTAAATGTGGCCTGAATTAAATGATTTGATTTGTGATAACTCACTGAGGACCGTATATATGTATAATGTATGGCAACGTTGTTATCTGATAGTTATACTATTAAAACCGGGCGAAATAACACGTTTTAGGTTATACATATATCTTTCCAGCCCGCCTAGTATAACCATGAACTATGTAACATGACTATTGTAAGATATCTCGATATATTATATCCCGACATCGACAACTTAAGATGGATGAAAGTAGGGAAACGAAAAATATTTATGAAACTGTTGTGAGTGGGAGAGTCGGGAGTGGTCGACCTAGGCGAATGTACCTCGATCAGATCGGGGACGTTCTGCAAAAGGGCCAGGTCAAAAGTACTCGTAACCGTCGAGTGTGTATGAAAGCATTGATAAAAGTAGAAGAAGCGAAAGTGGTATGTAAGGATCGGAGCATAATATGGAATTCCGTGATCTCTGCCTACCCCAATGGGAAAGAGGCGTGATGTATATGTATGTATGTATGCATCAACAACTTTGATAGACAAGATATCTCGATCGACAAATATCTCTACTTTGACATTAAAGAGTCGAGTTTTAAGTATGTCGTATTAGACCCGGAAGATATAAAGAGATATAATCGATTAAAACATGAGAAAATAGTCAACAAAATGTTGTCGTGGTTGTCATGCTAGGGTAGCAGAAAAAAAAGCATTTCACCTCGAGACTGAAAGACTGAATATCAATGTGAAATTTTACGTTTTTAACTTGACTTACTTAAGGTCCTTTGTCCCCTAAATGGGGCAGAGGGCAACCAGAGTGTTCCACCAATCCACACTGTCGTTTGCTATACTCTTCACTTTGCTCCAAATCTTCCCAATATTGGGAATATTTGGCTATTTAGCCTTTTCCTCTGCAATGACAGTCAGTCGCTAAGTCTGGTTAGGACGGCCACGTTTTCGTTTTTAAGATTTATGTTTAAATACACTAACGTCAATATTATGATAGAATTTTTTTTTATTGAAGTTATACTTCTTTTGGCGCGTTTGGATGAGAGTGAATTCATGCCTGCGCGCGCACGATGTCCCAAAAAAACGACATGATGAAGTTGGCTACAGAATAGAATTTGATTGATTTTTACATTTTTCTTCGATATTTACTGCGGTTTTGTTTTTAAAAAAATTTCTTCAGACGCCAAAGACGCTTTCTAACGCGTGTACATAAGTGTACTTATCTACACGCGTTAGAAGTTCACATACCTTTTTGATTATTATCTTTCTCGCTCAATCATTTAATCTTGACCATCCCAATTTACCTTTCAGGTTTTTCAGCGCTTAAATATAATCCTATGTGTATATTTTTTCTTAGCTTAAATTATTCAAGTCTTTGTTTTATCAAATAGAGAGCTTCACCTTTGTACGTCTTAGCATATATCAAATAATATTGCGAAGTTACGAGGTACTATTTTAACGTCATATTTTTATAGCCGGATAAAACATGTTCGTATAGAAAGCAATTTTATGTGAATTGGTAGCAACGAACCCTATTGCGAGTATCTATTCCTTTTAAAAACACTCGAGCTGAAATGTGTATGCTTCACAAACATTCAGTGTTCACTGACCTGAAGAATATATTCCAAAATGATGAAGTAACCGCTAGTTTGTTTCTCTTTCCTAATTTGTTTTAAGTAAATAAATATTTTCTTCTTGGAATGTGTTGATGGAGACATTATAAATATATAACACTGCTTAGGAATTGTAAACTGGTTGGAAAGTTTTAACATAATTTTTCTCTACAGGTTGACATTTTGACAGTTCTCAAGAATAGAGTTTGAATTGAGTAATCGACCTAAGTCCTTTGACCTTCCCCGACGTTACTCAAGTTCTGTTATAAATAAAGGATTTACAATTAGAAGCGATGACATATATTTCAAAATTATTGGTGTAATAGACTTTTTTGCCAAGATGGCAGTTGTCACAGCAAATATTTATTAAAATTTGCAATGAAAAATAATTTCCACGTAGTGCAAAAATAATTTGCTCATTAATAATATATAAAACTCCATTGTCGCTATACATCCTGCTATACTGAGCTTATGTTGTACGTCTATGACTATGAATAAACATACAAAATTTGAAAATCAGTGTTCGAGCAATTTTAGTGTCACCGGCTCCCGGACTATTACGCATATACATCTCAGAGTACCTACGGTCTTTGTTTCACTTAAATTGTATAGAGATTTTATTGAATGAACAATACAAAAAACACAATGTTTATTATCTTTTATGTAGGTATTATTATAATATATATTATGAATCTTGAAAGCATAGCCATGTTATTCCGCGTTACAAACACAAGCCATAATTTATCATTTTAGTGCTCCTCAAATATGCGGTAAACGAATTAGGCTAACATATTTCCATGTAATAAATTATAAAAGCGATGTCTTTAGGGATCGACTCGACTCGACCGTTATGACATCATAAATAACCTCACGGCCTCAGTAATATCCCGAAAAGGAACTAAACGTAAACTGCCACTTGCAAACTAGCCCTTAAAAAAGATACGGACATAATCTGCCTTAGGTATTTTAAGAAAAGCAACGACTTGGTTTTGGTTCGAGTTTTTCGTAAATAATCATCATAAGTATTGTTTCAAAATTATTATTATTCCAACCTTTGATTATTTATATAAATAATCTAAGATTCCAACATATAGATGCGAAGCTATTATTATTGATTTTAACTAGGTGGTTAAAATTGTATGTTTCGTTATTAACGGTTAATTAACCGCATTTTATGGTTGTAACGTTTAATGACTTAAATAACTTTTATAACTCTAATGTTAATTAACACGATTTCTACCAAACCCTACCAAAAAAAAAACGTTTAGGTATCTATTAAGTACAATAATTCCAACGACCCCTCATATATCTAAATATTTTCAGGCATTTCGAAGTTATACTTATTTAAAGAAACTCACATACAAACACTGACCTTAAAAATAAGAAATTCCTTTTTTGGGATAGTCATGCAAAAAGTACATATACAATACCAACTTTACAGATCGTAGTCGGATAATTAACTGTTACTTACAGCATTTTATGGATTTGGTAAAATAAGGGTAGCTAACGGGTTTTTTACAACTATATTTCAACCGCATTCCCACTGAGAAGTACTGTGATGTTGTCTGGAGGACGATCTCATAAAGAAAACTGATTTTGTTGGTACAGGCGGTGACACGGCGATCACGGCAGTCGGCGTCGGCGCAGTGGTCACGGTCATTTCGCGGCAGCGCGAGCAGTCCACACGAAGATGTCGATTTTGACGACGTCTTTTTTGCCCCTACATCGCTACCTTCACCTCTTAATCAGCAGCATCATGATGACATCGATGTTTCTGAAGGACCGAAAGGGTAAGTGATTTATAAACATAATATGTTACGTTTTTGGGGGTTTCGTTATTTTAGACTAGCAAAACGCCCGGATTCGCACGGGTGCATTGTAGATAAAAAGAACATGGCCTATGTTACTCAGCGATAATGTAGCTTTCTATTGGTGAAATAATTTTTGAAATCGGTCCAGTAGTTTTTAAGTTTAATACAAAAATATAAAAATACAAATCTTTCCTCTTCATAATATTAGTATAGATATCAACAGACGAGCATGAGGTTCACTTGATACCTCAGCCACAGAACATCAGTCGATGATGTGCCGTCGACCTACTTTTTACTTCGAGCATTCGGAAATCCATAGACTGAAGCCGAAACACGCAATATGCACTTCACAGTTTTTCCATCTATGAACGGTGGTTCGTTATCTGGTTGGAATCCCACCCGTTCAATGCCTGAAGTTACCAGACGTGGGGAAGACATGCTTACAGAAAATTAGAATCATGTCGTCCCGGTGGGATTCGAAACCACGACCCATGGATGCGCACGGCAGTTGATCTACCGAACGCGCCAACCAGCCCATCAAGCCGTTATTTAATTTTTTCTGATTCAATATATCGGTTACATAAATTTAATTCTGATTTAACCTTTATATCATACCCACCCAACTATGTAATGACCGAATAAAGTGTAATATACTAAGTAAAAGCTAATAAACCAACAATTTACGATTAATTTAAAAAAAAAGTTGTAGGTTCTCTGCAATAAATTCTTCTATTCTACGTTTTTTTATGCTAATGTCTATATACTCGTAATACTAGCCGTCCCCGCCCGCCCGCTTTGCTGGGCGAATTGTAAAGGATAGACGAATATGAACTATCCACATAAATTTGAAAAAAAATGGTAAAGGGTTGATAGAATTCAAAAAATGAATATCCTAAAACCTTCTACAATTAATTCCGCGTCGAATGGTCATGGTATCATGCCGATCGGTCCAGTAGTTTTCAAGTTTATCGATAACAAAGAAAAAAAAAGTTGCTTATATATACATATATACCTTATACACATTTGTAGTCTGATAGTTAAGTGCTAAAATGCCTACTAAATATATCAGCAACCAAAAACAGAAATGGCTACGAAGTAGGTTAAAAGTGGGTAAATACATAGATAGTGACTGATTTATAGTTTTGACCTAAAACCAAGACTATATTTATAGTTGAAAATCCCTTATCTAGCAGGGAGCATTGAAAGCGATATCTCAGCAAGGATCAACATAGCCGAATGTCCTTGAAGATTAGTTTATTAGAGTTTTTATACATAAATTAACGATCTATCGAATAAACTTGTTTTTGGCATTTTTTAATATTGAAAATTTTCCGAAGTTCTATTTTAGGGATTTCAGGTCACCTTTATAATCTTGACTGACATAATTAGGTCCTAACCTTCAAGAATTCTAAGAATTTCATGAGAAGTACTAAAAACAAGCATGTTTACGTTCATTTTGGTTTTGTAGCTTAGGCTTTTAAGCTAGACATGAAGTTCAATTCAAAACGTTTTCAGGATTTTTAGACAAAAAAATTAAACAGATATTAAACTTTTACTTGGGTATTTTCGTATTTTATTCAAGTTTATAAAAAATGTTTATTTTGTTAAATATATACAGAAAGTTTAAAACAAAAAGACTTATTGAATAAAATAGTGCACTATAATGTGTAAATAACAAAGTGTATATTGATTGCCCCATTTAATAAGGGTTGTTCGATATATTTGAATTTCAAAGTCCTCCAAATATCTCCTCAGAGTAACTATGTAGGTTTTCGTTTCACCCTTTATTTAGTTGTGGGTATTTTCTCGTAATTAACAAAAAGTAAACATAAAAACCATTTAGTTATTAAAATATATTAATAATTCAAGTTCTACTGAAGTTTTATGATAAAACAACAAATAAACTGGCATTTAATAAACTGTCTAAACTTACTACACAAACTTATTATCGTAGTTAAATATGCAGTGAGCATGAAAATTAAATTAAACAATACATGCCATGCAGTATTTAATAGAAAACTAAAACGAATCACATCACAAACAGACCTATTAACTATTAATAATAATAATAAATGGCAATTCAGGCAATGCCCATAGAAATTTAAATTTTACAATACATAGTTATTTGTAATAAAATATTGTCAAAAACACGGCTATAAATTGAAAAAAAGAAATACAGAGGTTTAAATTAAAAATCTGAAATAATTAATTATTTCAGAGATATAAAAAACAAGTAAAATAAAAATGAAAGTAATAAAAACATTATATTATTGATATAGTCTAAAAATGTTAAAAATATTACAATATCACAATATATTCCATAGTTCATGTTATATACGATGGGGACTTTTTAATGCGTTAGTAGATTCAGTAACTTTAACAGCTTTGAGAAATTTATTATGTAATTTAACTTATAATTACCTACATATCTACGACTGTCTCGATGCGATCTTTTTTCATTTATAATCCCCACGGATTAAAATTTACAATGTAGGTAAAAATCAGCCCAAGATCTTTCTGTATTCTGTATTATAAGGCCCTCAACAACATTTTCGTGACGCGGATAATATAATTAGAAATGTATTTTCCTCTTCGTTTTAAACATTTATGGTAGGACTATTTTGTAAGTATATAAATACGAAGTCACAATACACACATAGTAAATATTATTCGAATACATATTATGTCACAAAAATAATAGATTTTTATTTTCATAGTTATTTTCTTTAGTTGATTTGCTAGGAATTAGAATAAAATGAAAGTTTAGGTGAAATTTTCTTCTGGAAAGCATATTTAGGTGACCCAGAAATAAAAATATCAAAGGAGGTCACGTTATATTTATTTAAAAACAGTTTGCATTGACTTGAAGCTGCTTATTCTCTTTAATTACTTAACATAAGCTAATGTGGTTAACATTATAGGTATACAAATATATGTACCTCATAACGTTTTCTTTACAATTGCAAAACTGTCTCCAATGAAAAGAATACGTTTTTATTGACTATGTGTTGCTCCTTTTGCGGATTAAAACGGTATATTTTAATACATAATTTACTGCTTATGGATTGAGTTTAAAAACATTTATTAAGAAATTAACGGAATCAGAAATTGTATTTTCATTTTTTTCATTTCATTTTATTTGCTGTTCGTCAAATTGCGGGAACTTAATTACTATTATATTTCGCAATAACATTTTTAACCGTAATCCAGTTTATTTCATAAATCACAGTTGTTTCATTTGACACACTAATTAGTTTTTGAATTAACTGTTTTCTAGTACAATAAGAAGTATAACTATCCCTAGTTATCCCTTTCTTTTTAGTACCTAACGATACAAATATATGTATGAGTACACACTCCGTGGAACCAGTTGTCACCAGTGGTATTTCCGAACCGCTACGACTTAGGGACCTTCAAAAGAGAGCCTACTCATTTTTAAAAAGAACGGCAACTGACCTGCTAGTGCTCTGGTGTTGGCGCTAGTTTAAATAAAATACATTAAAACGCGATTTATTATTTATATTGTTTAAATTATTTATCCCGACGTTTCGGATGCTTTCCAGCAACCGTGGTCGCGGGGAGCGATTGATTTTAAAAATTCTTTCACCAATAGAAAGTTACATTATCAGCATCCGTACGAAAGCTATAAATGCCAATCAAGACAAAGTTAACATAAACTTAAAAGTATCTAAGTACACAAATACCACTTGTCCTTTAAAATTTGTTAAAGGTGAACTTGTAAAACAACCTTATCAGTAGATTAAAAAAAACCAATCGAAAAACTTTGCTCAATTTAAAAATAATCAACTTTACGGGCGAACAATAAATATTTTCCCACTATTAATTAGCGAACTTTGAAACTTCATCGTTCAATGTAGACTCGGTAAATATGAATGAAGTGCAATTTATGAGAATTACCTTGATTTCTATTAAGAAATACGATTAATATAAGGGGTTGAAGAAAGTTCTGTTTGTTTTTATGCCATAGAACTGCCGCTGTAATCTTTGATTCATTCGAGGTCCGTAAAATATATGTATTCTGAACAGGATAAAAGAGCAATGAGTCAAGTTCGTATTAGAAATACTAGAAATATCTCAAATTACTTTGTAAAGATAAATTAGGTTATTAATAATTTATATCTTAAGATCAATTAGTAAATAAATTAAATAGTAAATACTTAGCTATGTTTATGGCTCTTATATTAAATCGGTTCTTCGAGGAGATTCTTGATTCTTAAGTTATTGCCGAAGCTGTAATTACATGTGAGGCTTAATGTCTCGGAAAAACCGCAAGTGCCTCAACTTACATTATAACAAAAATATTACTTTCATTATTGAAGTATCGAAGGAATTTGCTGAAATCTGCGTTGTGTAAAATATACAGTACAAAGTTTCCCACGTCTTTGAAAGCAGAATACCTCCTCAACTTAGCTAATATATTAATTTTTTTTTTAACTCTTTATAGTAAGAAAAATATAGAAATATTTTTTCGTCAAAGAAATTAAATTTCATGGAATTTATTTTCACGAAAGATTTTTTCAGTGATAATCTTTGACGTAAATTACTTATAATGTATACTTTTAGTTGAAATCGGCTTATATAACATCCGTAAAAAGTTCTTTTGTCCTTGTTAAGACTACATAATGTCCAGTATCTGACAGATATATCACTCCGTCCGAAGCTATGTGACATGGGTCCGTGAATTGGAGATTTAATCTCCTCCCAACTTACATATGCGCAACGGGTAATCTTGCCAAAAACTGTTTGGGTATAAATCTGCCGCTAATATCTCCTTTGTGGTCTTAAAGTGAACCTTTAAAATAAAGGTTCTCATTTTAATATTTCTTGTAATGCTTTAGAGAAAGATTAATCTGTATTTTTTTTTATATTTTCAAACGTATCTTTAAGATTTTATCTGAGGTTTGGCTTGCCTAAGACCAAAAAGTAAGTTGGTAAAAAATAATATATTGTATTTGTACATCAAGGTGAGAAAGTGATCGATTCCAACGATTAGTACAATAGTGCTTTATACACTGCACATCTACGAGGAAAATAAAAGCGAAATCTCTTTTATATTGCAATTAATACACATCATCATTTTCATCAGTTTTTTTTAATCACAGGTAGGTAGATGGCCAGTATCATTGCGCACTTAGAGATATAAACCTTTTTACCATGAAACAATCCAAAATAAAATAAAAAAATACGTTAACAATTAATTTTCATATAATTTTTTAACCCGTTCTCGGTGACGACGACAATGCCGTCTGTTCTGCCTTATTATCAAAAATCTATGACGTATTTTCCGAGTAGTTGTAGTATAAATAAAAAAATACTAAAGAACTTTTCGAAGCTTTTTCAACTAAAAAATCTTATATGGTGAAATAAACAAAATATGTTTTTTTGCAGAGCACGATCCCCTCTCGGATCTTCCGGCGTGGAGTACAGAAGACCCGAGAGGAGTGTGTCGTGGGGGACGGGGGGTGTTCGCATTCATACCCCAATGCTGGAACCGCTTGCAGATAATTCTAATAGGCGGCAGTTTGGGATGGGCGTCGTCGGAAGGTTCTTCCGGTAAGTTAATTACACTAACTGCTATTTTTGTATGATGGCTCTGTTGAGACTACCCTATATATAATAATAGGTACGACAAACTTGAACCGTTGGCTTCAAAAAAATATTTCTGAGCTCTATCGCATCGCCACCTACTTACCAGGTACAATTACGAATCTAAACCATCCAGGGACCAACAAACACATACAAAAAATAAAAACCATCAAAATCAGTGCAGCTATTTTAAAGAATTATAATAACCTACGATATAAAGATATCCCTATCGTCTCTCGATCTATTGAATCGATTTGAAAAATTATTTCACTATTTTAAAATGACTTTTTTATAATATTTAGTTAGCAATTATTTTAGGACATTTAAAGACTTTTCAACAACATAACTGATTTTTAACACTTAACATAACGTTTTAAAAAGCTTATTTTGTATCGGGGCGAGATATATTAAATGGTCTGCAAAAGATTTTCGTTTATGTCTGATTCTTTGTTGTCTTACTTTCACTTGATTAAATATTTGTAGTTCCTATAATTTGTGTGTCGCTGCCCTGCGTGTTTCAATTCCCATTTCTTAGGATATGTAACGTGTTATGTTTGGCCATGTCTTCAGGCTATGAATTCTCATATGAATTTATAATAAGTATTACCTACGTATATGACGTCGCGAAACTCGCCACCAGTTAGCTAGTATATTATTGTATATTATCTAAAAGTTATTTTCATTAACTAGTGCTTTACGATTTAAACCATTATTATTAGATATTGCATAAAATGCATTTAATGATTGCGATAAAAGAAATAATTACTAAAATAGCATGCATTAAAATCTATACTTTGGCTCGCGTGTACTACTCGTACAATGAATATTCGTGACTCACTCGTGTAATTAAAGTGCAAGTTTTATGGCAAATATCCTCCTTTTATATGATTGATGATATAACAATATAACTTTGTCTGAAAGGAACTAAGTAATTTATCCAAGTCTATTGCAAATGTAGCAAGTGGGAGACTTAATGCTTAGCGGTTATTTCGAGATAAAATTCTTAATTTCTATGTTTATATTTGATATTAGCGATCCGTCTGGCTTCGCACGGGTGCAATGCTGATGTACTATACAAAAACAATAGCCTATGTTACTCGTTAATAATGGTGAAATAATTTTTAAAATCGGTCGAGTAGTTTTTGAATTAACTTGTAACAAACAAAACATTTAAATAAAATAATGTATACCGGATTAAAACGCGATTTATTATTTATATTGTTTAAATTATTTATCCCGACGCGGACGTTTCGGATGCTTTTCAGCAACCGTGGTCACGGTGAGACAGAAAGATGACAGTTGTCTGATTTTTGAAATGTCACAAAGTTTTAATCCGGTATACAGTATTTTATTATTATTAAAGTATAAAAGACAATATTACAAACAAAACAAACAAAATTTCCTCTTTATTATATTAGTATAGTAGGTATATGGAACTAACACCAAAGATTTAGTTACCATACGAATAATTGATTAATACAATTTATACTCATTACTCAGGTTAATCATTTCGACAGAGTTATAGCCGTTTCTGCGGTTAAAAGATAGACAGGTGCTTAACCGAGTCCATTTCGATTATTATACTTAATCGTATGTCAAAATGAATTATGTAAGGGTTTAATTAATGAGATGGGTGAAAAGACTCAATAATATCTCTATCTTTAAATAATTAAAGAAAGTTTATTAACGATTGAAATTTCTGGAAAAGTGAGGTTTTGTATTGTTTAACTATTTTATTACGACATATGATTCTATGAAATTGTAGCGACGTCTACAATCTGCGACTAGTATCAATATGAAAGACGTTTAATCCTGATTCGGGTATTTTAGAGCGCTGGTGGTATATATACAGCATCATGACATCAACCATAGGGGCCTTAGGACCGCCGGTCAGTCACTTTTCAGGCGCTAACAGGCCTTACTGACTACACCGTAAAATTTACATCAAATGAATATAGTATTTAATTGAATACCTTTATTTATTACATATATATTAAACTTGATTATTTAAGCCAGTGTATAAGATACTAGCAACGCGCCCCGGCTTCAGACGGGTGCAATGTAGATGTACTATACACAAAACATATGTTACTCGCTAATAATGTAGCTTTCTATTGGTGAAAGAATTTTTAAAATCGGTCCAGTAGTTTTTGAGTTTATTCATAACATACAAAAATACAAATCTTTCCTCTTTATAATACTAGTATTGAAGTATAGATTTAAGGCATCTATTAAAGGTACTTATTGTGAAAACATATATGACTATTTGAGCACATTATTTTTAGTAAAACAACGAATAATAACAATCGCTTACAAATAATATCAACAGAAATTGACGGCCCGATATTACAAAAGAAAACCGAGTTGGAAAACCATTGAGAGATTGTGAATAATTTTCAGGATGAGCCATCTGACGGCGAGATATCGATTGCGAGTACCTATAATTATTATTTCAGTATTACAAAGCCGCACCAGACTCTTTTTATTCTACTTGTATTATTTTCTCTGTATTCAGGTTTAATAAACAAATGGCTACTTTTTTTAATAGTCATCACTCATCAGCCTTACAATTGAATTGATATTTATTACAATAAGATAGCTAGAGAACACGTATAAAGGGATGTTTTTTAGTTTAAATTTTCTACAAAATTATTGTATATAAGACATCGATGTGCGTGTGGCAATCAATGATGTGCTGTCAACCTATTTATTCGAGCAATCAGAAATCAATAGACTGATACTGAAACGCGAAATATGCACTTTACGGTTTTTCATGCATGTCCACAAGCGATGGTTGTTACTAGACGAAGACGTAAGGATAATATGCTTAAAGAAAATGTGTAAAACTGTCGTCCCAGTGGGATTCGAACTCGCGACCCATCGGAACGCAAGGTTGTACGCAACGCGTCCTTCAAAGGTATGGTTTTTGTATCTTGTTTTGTAACCAACCGGAGAATTTTGTTATTATAGAGCTTCATTTAAAAGTCACTTCTGTAGTTTCGCATAAATACCTTTAGAGATATGACGTACGTTATTTATCGGAGGCGAGGTAATTTATTACTTTTCTCTTCTCTTTCAGAAATTGAAACATTTATATTGCTATTGTTTTATTGTGATTGCATTGCTATGAGTTCGATACTCTCTCGAATTGAAAGTCGTCGCTAGAGTACTTGGTGGTTCCGTTTTTATTTATATTATTATGATTGTAGAATCATTGTAATAATGTTTAACAAATAAAGAATATACATATGTATACTTAATCAAATATAAAAACTATTAGAAGTTTGTAGAATATTATGGCATTAGTTATTACTCTACATCACTTGCCACGGTTCAAAAAGTAAAGCTTCTACTACAACTTTACTCGGTAATCGGTTTTGGAATTATTAAGAAGTTTTGTTAGCAAAATCTACTAGTCACCTACATTAATGTCAACGAAATAAAGTTTAATTATAAATATAACTTATTTTATTTTATTGTTATTTTTTATGTTAGATATCGACAGACGAGCATGAGGTTCACTTGATGGTAGATGATGCCTCAGCCACAGAACATCAGTAAATGATGCGCTGTCGATCTAATTTTTACTTCGAGCATTCGGAAATCCATAGACTGAAATGTGCACTTCACGGTTTTTCCATCTATAAACGGAGGTTCGTTACCCGGTCGGATTTTCGATATTCTTCCCACCCGAACAATACCCGAAGTTACCAGACGTGAGGAAAACATGCTTACAGAAAATTACAAACATTTGGTCCCAGTGGGTTTCGAACCCACAACATCGTGCAACATCGATGCGCACGGCAGGTGTTCTACCGAACGCGCCAACCAGCCCGTCAAAATTATATTGAGTCTATATATAAACTTATTTTGGGTCTGTCCTACGTCAAATATTATTTATTTTATATCTTAATATTCAAGTATTAGCAATATAATAATTGAATGAGTTAATTAATTTTACAAGAACATAAAATGAAGGGTGACTTTGACTTCTTGCTAGCTGAATTAGATACAGTCTAGTGACTCTTTCGCCCACCTAATGTTATTAAAGGTATAGTTTGTTAATCAATCGTGCTTGAAAGGATAATCTGACTTTAAGCCGATAACGACATTGGGCCTTTTAAACAGCTGCCATGTTTTAGTCTATTTAACTTTGTAGACAACAAGATTACAATTATTTAAAAGATAGTTAAGTAAAGATCAAAAAGCCTATTGGATGAAAGCGTCCTTCGGCTTATTTTAAATTTTAGAATACACTAACTAAAAATAAATCATTAATTATAAACAGCGCATTATTGTCCAATATTGAATACCTGTGGCTTGTACTTAATAGTTGTCAAGTTAGTCCCAGGTTCATTGGTTGACGTCTTTTATAAAAAAATGCCTTGTGGTGGTTTCACGCGTTTTTTAATGTTAGATAATGTCAGACGAGCGTGGGAATCTCTTGATGGTACATCTATTCCACATAATATGTTATTCAATGATACATAAATATAATCGATGTATGTTTTACTTTAATCATTTAGAAATACTTATACCTACTGAAACATAGTTTTGCGGAATTTCAATATTTCTTCCTTCCTCCCTTAATGACTCAAGTGATCAGATGTAGGAAAAAAAATGTTTACAGATAATTATAACAATGTCAATCTTGGCGGGATCGAAACCACAACACATTGGAATGCAAGGAAGGTCAACGAGCCCATAAAAAAATTGGATATATTTTTATTTATGAGCAAAAGTTGTAAATATCTAAATTACACACCGGCACAATTAGCGGAACACAAAAAAAGCGCGAGAACATCGTCATTGGGATTTGAACGAATGGCAGCAGGTTCTCTTTACTGATGAGTGCAGAGTTCTTTTAAAACAGATCGATGGGAGACAGCGAATATGGAGACGCAAAGGAGAACGCCACATACAGTCTAATTTTTAACACACAGTGGCTTATGGTGGCGGCTCGATTATGGATTGGGGAGGGATATGTTTGGGAGCTCGCACAGAGTTAGTGATAGTCACAGGAGGGACCATGACAGCAGATCGATACATCAGAGACATTTTAGAAGAACATGTTGTACCATTTGCCCCATTTATTGGTGACGACTTTATTCTAATGCAAGATAATGCTCGTGCTCATAGTGCACAATCGGTACAGGCATATCTGAGCCACGTAGGTATACCGGTGATGCAGTGGCCAGCAAATTCCCCCGATATGAATCCGATAGAGCATGTCTGGGACTTGCTAAAAAGAAGGGTTAAATCCAGAATGCCACCCCCCAACAATCTGAATGAACTTGGAAACGCATTACTTGAGGAGTGGGAGCGGTTGCCTCAAGAAATCATCGATAACATAATCTGTAGCATGCCCAGACGAATGGAAACCGTAATCAGAGCAAGAGGGGGAAACACTCGTTATTAATTTTGCTTTAAGTTTATTGTTAAATCATTTAATGCTTACTTTTTTTTTATTTTTTGTGATGGTTCATAATCATCTCAAAATTTCACTTATTTCAAATTTCTTTATTTTTCAATAAAAAATAATGAAGACTTTTCAAAGTCGTTGTTAAAAGATGTTAATCAATTTGTTATTTTGTGTTTAATTACATTTTCGTCAAATATATGCGTTATTATCTCATAGTCTCACTTTTTTTTCTGTTCCGCTAATTGTGCCGGTGTGTATATAATATCGTCAACACATTTTGTAGGTTAGGTTTCATTAATAGATAAATGAAGTGAAACTTTGCTTCTAGTCAACTCTAGGTACGCAATGAACGTAATACTTTAGAAAATAATTAACATTTTCAATTTTTTGCAGACGATCTCTTCGTAAATCAATGACGCAACAAGGGGATATAGCAAGACAGTTGGATGAACTGACTGACTATAGGCCTTACTTCACTTGGTGGGTCAGCACGGTTCAAACCTTAGTATTACTTCTTGCATTACTGTGCTACGGTTTCGGACCAGTCGGCTTTGGGCGACACACGCATACAGGACAAGTTATGTTGAAAAGTCTTAGTTTACAGCAGGTATGTTTAATTGCTCCAGAATTTATTTATAGAATAGAATTGTGCAAATTTAAAATTACAGAAAAAATACCACGTCTAGTCCAGAAAAATCAAACCTGCAATAAATTGGAAACATATTATTTTATCATTGGATCCAATGGATACCAAAAAAACTGTAGAAACAAAAAATATCATCAGATTTTAAGATTTTGTTTATTTTGCATTAAAAACATACTTCAAAGCTTTATATAAATAACAAAAGGACAGGATCGGATTTAGCGGAGGGAATCCGGGGCTACAGCCTCCTGGCTGGCCTCCACAAAAGAGACTTCGGCAAAAAAATCTTTCAAATTTCGACGAGTAAAATCTATTAAAAGACTTTTGATATTTTTTACCTTTACCTAAATAGGTCAAAGTAAATACTTTGCACAAACTTGACATTGTTATTAATTATAAAAAACAAACATTTTATTCGAAAAAATGTTTGCCTCCTTTGTTACCCCAAGACTGAAAGACTGGCCCTGCAAAAGGTTAAGTTGTAATTAAAGGCGTGTGTAGCGTGCGTTGATTGATGATATAATATGTAACTGAAACCATCATCCAATAAATATACAATATACATATATTATATTATATCATGTACAGACGTTCATATTCTATTTTTAAATAATATTACAGCTAGTTTTTAAATATGCAAATTTAATACATGAGAGTGAGTAATAGCATAGCTATAAATTTCTTAGGCAGACCCGCGTTAACATGCTAAAACACCTAATCTGTGCCTTTTGGGAGTAATGAAGCGTCGAGTTTCAGTATCGTTTCTTTGTGGATTTTATTAGAGCGCGGGTAAATGACGCAAAGCTTTCAGACACTAAGCATTAACCCACATTTATTTGCGAGCCGCCGGTTATGAGACAATATAAGGTTTTTTGGGCTTGTTACTTGCATGGCCTTTATGTAGTTAACAAAACAAATGGCATAGTAAATTTTAGCTGGAAGTTTGTGGGTTTTGGGATATATTGTATATGAAAATGTATAGACAGTACTATTGCTAAGTGAATCTCGTGATTACAAAGCAAAACGGCCAACGGCGGAAAAATTATTCACAACACGGCCACTTTACAGCTTGTTAATAACATGCCTGTATCCACAACATTTTAAATACTTGACTTTCTTTATTTTCCGATATTTCATTGTTCCAAAAAAATATTGAGTTAATTTATTATTACTCAATTTGGGTCTTCTGTATGTACGCTATTTAATACATTTTTTTTTGTCTAATAAAAAAAACATATATATAAGCATTTTTCATTCACGTAGTCTCTGATTAGATATATGACTTTGCATATTATTATAATATTATCATTGTTTTAAGATTAAACAACTTAATTATTCAAAAAACATGAAAAGTAATGTTTATTACTAGTCTTCTTTCATTAGTTAATTTCATTCAATAACACAACATAGATTAGATAAATACAAACATATCGAAAATTAAATATATTTCACCGATTATTCTGTAATATGACGTAAATAAATAGTTTTAGGCAAGCATGCGTATTTGTGATAGAGCTTACAAGAAATCATTCATCATTGTGATCATAAATCAATTTCCTATTGTGGAACTAGTTTAAGTTCATTGTATCGCTATTGACATGGCAATACTTAAAGTGATATGACTTGTAATTTAATGTTTAGTTAAAGTAACTTTTAATAAAAATACCTACTTGGCATTTAGGGATTTAAATATCTTATTTTTTAGTATCAATATTCAGAAATATGTCTATGGGCATCTCACAACTTCAACATAACTAAAAGAGTAACTTTCAAATTTCGTGACGACTCTTCTCGAAAGAAGCGATAAAAAAACTTAAACAAAAAAAATGATGAATCAAAAGAGCTTGTAAAAGTTTATATTAAGTAGTATTTGATTTGATCTGCCTACTAATGGGTGAGTTGGTCATTATAACACTAAATATATTTCAAGTAAGAATATATATATATATATTTTATAAGTGGTTTGGGCATGTAGAAAGGATGGATGAAAGTAGGGAAACGAAAAAGTTTTATGAAACTGGTGTGAGTGGGAGAGTCGGGAGTGGTCGACCTAGGCGAACGTACCTCGATCAGATCGGGGACGTTCTGCAAAAGGGCCAGATCAAAAGTACTCGTAACCGTCGAGTGTGTATGAAAGCATTGATGAAAGTCGAAGAAGCGAAAGTGGTATGTAAGGATCGGAGCATATGGAATTCCGTGATCTCTGCCTACCCCAATGGGAAAGAGGCGTGATGTATATGTATGTATGTATATTTCAAGGTAAATGTTATTAACTCCAAGAACTTAGCAATTAACAACCAACCAAATGTAATAGGTAGAGTCGTCACAAAGTATTTATGTATGTTAATGCTTCAACCCTTTAAGCGAAGTTTAACCCTTTAAATATAAATTTTAGCCTTTAACCTAAAAGGATAAGAGTTCTTAAAGTAAGCTTTCATTTGTTTATTTCGTTCAATGTCATTGATTGATGTTTGAAGGAAACTAGACTGAACAGAGTTTAATGTGCTTGAGTGCATCTTCCCATATACTTGTGTCCATGCTTTCGCCATGTTTGGTCACTTCCGGAATTGAAGAAAAACAAAAACGAAAACCGGTAACGAAACACCCGTCATAGATAGAAAAACTGTGTGTGCATGTTGTGCATTTTGATTTGAGTCTGTGAATTTCCGAATGCTCGAAGTAATCCATAGCGCATCATAGGCTGTTGTCATGTGGCTGACGTATTACCTACCATCAAGTGAGCCTCACACTCGACTGTCTTTATCTAACTTTAAAAAATCTATTCCATTATCCCTTAGAGCAGTATTATTGCAAGAGAACGTACCAGCGCTATACATTGAGTATAGCTTTTTGCTCGTTCTATCTTTAAGGCCTCCTGCAATAAGATAAGGCGGAACGGCCCCAGGTCGATCATTAGGAATGAAAATTTCAGTAATCATTATAATATTTCCCACTGTTACTTCCAGGTTGAATGGGAAGAACCAGCTTCATTTTGGTTGGGACCACGGGCGGCGGATCTCATACATTTAGGTGCTAAGTTTGCACCATGCATGCGGCGGGATGCGAGAATAGCTAGGGCGATAGCGGCGTCTGCTAGGAGAGAGAGGGACACAGCATGCTGCATACGAAATGATGATTCAGGGTGTGTGCAGTCATCGAAGGCAGACTGCTCGGTAACTAATTAATATATGTTATGTTTTCAATAATCTTCTAAACCCTGTTCCCTTTTTTTATTTAGGGTCGGCGCAGTATGTTCTCTTCTTTCACTGGCCATATCAATTTTATATTTTCAATAATAATGAATAGAATCTAACTACTAATCAGACGTTACGCTATCTTTCAGTTTTGTTATTAAAATAAAAATTCAATTACTAAAACTTGTGGTATTATATTACAAAGTTTTTAGAGGTATTTAATATGACTTCAGTTTAATAGTAATCTGATCACTTAGTTTCAAAACTTTTTAAATATATTAAAAGTAAGAGACTTATTATGATTGAATTTTATTTGAAGACGTTATGAATATTCAAATATGTTCGAATAGTTTTGATTTAAACTGTGGTCTAGATTGAACTTGATATCATCAAAGTAAATAGTAATGTTCTTTGAAATTGAAAAATCAAGAGCTTTCAAATTCACAGAAGAAAACACGCTCGTCGTGTCACATGCTTTGAAATGTTATTTGAGCAAAGTCCCTGAACTAAATGTAATCCTTTAATAATTTATTATTATTTTTTACGCACGCAAAGATAAGAGGATTAATACCGAAGGTGAGGCTTTATTTATATCAATTTGAATATTATTTTAGGCTAACATTTTATAGCGATATCAACATAAATGGTTATTTAAATCTCTTTATTTTTCAGATTTTTAATAAAGGTTTTTTTTTTAAATTCTTTTGATGCTTCAAAATATTAATCCTTTCACCTTTTCAGAATACAATATCTACATGGAAGAAGTGGTCTTCGGGTGACTCGGGGCCAGGGGGGCGGATATCAGGGTCAGTTTGTGGATTAGATCCAAAGTAAGTCGGTAATTTTAAGGTTAATTTGTAATATAAGCTAATAAATGTTGGTTAAGTAATCGACAATAATATAGAAGAAATAGAAGAAAGCCATTCATAAGAAACCCAAAGGCTACTGAAGTAATTCTAGATCCTTGATAGTTTGGGTGCTGTGCTCCACATAAAGAAAGAAATTGATCCAGTAGTTTAATTGCTTATGTGGTCATAAATATGCACTCGGTGCTTTAACTGAAAATTCTTTACGGTCTCTTGATACCTTTTTGAGCTGATATATTATTTTAACAATTGTCACATACATACTTTGTGCGAGGTAGTGTTCCTTAAAACCTTAATATACTAAAAATGTACTTTGAGGCAAAATGTCTGATATTGGGCTGGTATCAACCCAGACTGATGGTGTCTAAGACGTGATGTGGTCCCACAATACTTTATAATGTCATATCTGGGGTCATAAAATTATAGTAAATATCAACTCCGTAGGAATAGATGGCGTTAATATGGCAACTTTGTGATATTTCAAATAAGACAACTGTCTCCTTTCAATCTGCCGTGACCACGGTTTTAGAAAAGCCTCCGAAACGTCGTCATAAATAAATAACTCGCGTTTTAATCTATATACATATATAAAAGAGATTCCCACCTATATAGATACTCATCACGATATCTCTGGAACCATAAGGCGTAGCAACTTGAAATATGGTAGGAATATTCCTTTCGCCGAGTAGAGGTCAGCTAAGAACGGATTTTACGAAATTCAACCCACAAGGGGGGTTGCGGGGGCAATTGCTAGTCTGTTATAAAGTATTTTATTTAAACTACACTACTGGAAACAATTAAACTATTCCCAGACTTACTGTGCGATAATCTGTTGCCGAAATATCGATGATTGAAAAGGAAATTGTCTTTTTTCATTCTAACGTCGATATCTCCGCAAAAAAATACACATAGGCACCTCTAAAAAACAAAATTGAAGCTTAATAAACAAGCTACTCAATACTTGAAACGAGTTGAAAAAAATCCAAGTGAGATGTTTTAACAATTTTTCTATTAACCAAAATGTATAAGAAAAAAAATGGACCGAGATCTTAAAAGTAGAAGAATGAAGCTTCAAAATCTCTCTTTTATCTCGATTTGAACATTTTTTCACCAAGAACAGCCTTACAAACTGGTGAAAAAATGAGGATTATTTCTTGTTTTTGTCCTTTAATTGTTTCCAGTAGTGTATAACCTTACTAAATCTTCCAGATTCTGTGAAGCGCCACGTTCGATAGCACCCCACGAGTGGCCAGACGACATCACCAAGTGGCCGATCTGCCGCAAGTCGGCGCTGGAGGGGGCGGCGGCCGCGGGGCGCGCGGGGCGGGCGGCCGAGCACATGGCGTGCGAGGTGATCGCGCATCCGTGCTGCATCGGCGTGCACGGCCAGTGCGTCATCACCACGGACGAGCACTGCGCGTTCGTGAAGGGATACTTCCACGAGGATGCCTCGTTGTGTTCACAGGTAGGTATAAGTTTTTACGTCAGCTGAACATGAGGTTCACTTGATGATAGGTGATGCCTCTGCCACAGAACACATAGCATTCTACCGCGAGCCCCGGCGGTCAGGCCAAACGGCCCCTCCTCGTCCCGCTTGTGCATATATCCCATGCTCGACATGGGAGGAGTCCGCGAGCAGTGGCGTAGCATAGGTAACTAGCACCCGGTGCGGATCCTAAATTTACCGCCCCCTCATTGTTGCTATTGATTATTATTAAAAATTGGGCCTCTTATTGAATAACACTAACCTAAAGAGAAACTCTTTTATAACGGTGATGTAGTAACAAACAATTTTTTTTTAAAGTAAATTGATTTTTACCGTTACCTGTGAAATGCCGCCTCCGCCAAAGTGCCGCCCGGGGTTTACCGCACCCTCCCCCCCCCATGCTACGCCACTGTCCGCGGGACCCACTACTCACCGGTCTTGAAGACCGGCCAAACCCCGTACCGATGCCCACTGTGACTCCGGCGCCACCTCGCGCATGGCACTCCTTCGCGTATACCTCACGCAGAAGGAAGTCGCTCTCCTCTTGGGCTGTTTTACAGACTTAGACCGAGGGCACGACCCAAACCTTCCGCCAGCCTTGGAGGCCGGCCATCCCACGTGCTGAAGCACTACTGAGCCTCCAAAGGCTCCCCACAAGGACACCAAGCGCTTTGCCGCTTCCAACCCTCTCAAGAGAGAGAGGGACTGGAAGCGGCCCCACTCGGTCCAATTAGCTTCAACAGGGTGCTGGCTTGCACCCCGGCTACTGAGCCCTGCCACGACAAAGCTTGGATCCATGGGGGTAGATTATTACTGTCTTACTTCAAGGATTAATATCCTTGTCTAACTTCATTGATTGTATCATTGCAGGTGTCTTGCTTGGACAATGTCTGCGGGATGTTACCGTTTATGCGGAGACGTCGTCCGGATCAGTTGTACCGAGCATGGACATCGCTGTTCGTCCACGCTGGCTTGCTGCACTTAGCAGCATCTCTTGCGCTGCAGTGGCTCTTCATGAGAGACCTGGAGAAGATGGCGGGGCCAGTCCGAATAGCGGTTGTCTACCTGGGCAGTGGCGTCGCGGGAAACATGGCATCAGCTATCTTTGAACCATATAGAGCTGAGGTAACTTGCTTTTAATATTTAGTGATTGTTGATTTTATGGGGTATTTATTTAATTGAATTGAAATATATAAAAATATTTTTATATTTTCAGGTTGGTCCAGCAGGAGCGCATTTCGGTCTTCTAGCTTGTTTAATAGTGGAAGTTATAGGCGCATGGCCTTTATTGAGGCATCCAAAGCGAGCGCTGATGAAACTGATTGGACTAGCGATAGCCTTGTTTCTCGTGGGACTCCTACCGTGGATAGACAATTTCGCTCATGTGTTTGGTTTCGTGTTCGGTTTTCTGTTGTCGTACGCGCTGCTGCCGTTCGTGACGTTCGGGCCGTACGAGAGGCGGAGAAAGATTGTGCTAGTGTGGGTGTGCCTAGTGTCGGCGGGCGGTATGTTGTGTGCGCTGATAGCGTTGTTCTACGCGGCGCCGGCGTACGAGTGCGCTGCGTGCGCTTACTTCACCTGTCTACCGTTCGCGCCGGACATGTGCGCGTCGCAGGACGTGCGCGTCCGGCAGCTGGACGGCGTATGACGGCGCGCGGCCCGGGCGCCCCCGCCGCCGCCGCCCCCCCGCCCCGCGTGCCCCGCGCACCCCGCGCGCCCGCCGCTCCACCGCCGCGTTCCGCACGAGCGTACATCGTCTCTAATACCCAGTCAATACTGCATATATTTTTGTATATCTTCTAGTATGTGATTACGTAGTACAAGTGATTGGCTGAAATCTTTAACATTTATTCGATTTTAGAAAAAAAAAATTCAGTTGTGATAAACCACAGATGGTGAACCTCGAAAGAATGGTCGAATGCAGAATTAAAAGTAAAATGTTGAACAATGACGCGTATCCTGTTTCTTTATCTTGGAATTATGTAATATAAATAGGTATACATAAGAGTATTCATACATATTTTATCAATGCCTTGATATATTATTATGTTTTGCAAAATCGCCTGTATGACTTGCAATACGAGCAACTTGACCTAACACTAGGCCATTGGAAATACTGTCATGTTATTTGGTTTAAAATATGTAATTGTTTGATGTTAAGTAATAAATAATAGAACTGGAATGTTTAACGTTGTCCAAGGAGTCCCAAATATGTACAAATTAGACCTATTTTGTATGTTGTGTTTGAAGTTTTTAGAAATTAATAAATCCATAGAGGCCTTACTGCCATCACTGCCATTATTTGCTTCCATCCTTGTAATTATTATTCTATATTAATTGTACTGCGTTTCTATCGCAATTATTACTGGTCATCATAGTAAAATTTACATTAATATTTACCGCTAAGCTCTGTAGCTATACATATTATTTAATTGAAAGTTATCCTGCATTTATTTGTGACAAAATAAGTACGTAATAGGTTTTTTGACTATTTTGCGCTTATAGTTAAGTATTTCAAAATTCTGAATACAATACAATTAATGCTTCCTGAAATTAAACAATATTTATATTTCGTTAACATTTATTTCACAAGAGTTTTTTATCAGGCGTTTATTTACGTCAATACAAACGATAGCAAGTTTGTGGTATGGATTTAATCAGTGGCGTAGTTAGGTGGACAAGGGTGCAAACCATGACCCCGGTGCAAAGAAATAATCGCAATCCCCTCCCCTCCCACTATTTTTTTCAGTAACTACATAAATTAATTGCAAATGATAACTAATCAAGGGCGCTTCCATTTTATCGGCGTTATAAAATCTCATTTAAAATCTTGAAAAAAAAAAATTCTTGTGACAATTTTTCTAGCTTCAAGAGCTGCCTCCCCCTCTTTCCAAAGCCCAGGGGCCCCTCTCAGCTTCAGGGCCCTGTTGCACTGCACCACTTTGCCATATGATAGCTACGCCACTGGATTTAATCTCAAAGACACCCAAAATTCCTATTACATACAGGATTGATTGGTTTTAAATTATATAACACTAAGATTTGCATATGGTTTCGGTCGCTTATCATTTCTAATAATCTATCATCAATTTACCTTCATAAATTTAGCCATTTTTATTCCTACAAAAAGACGGAGGATTTCTTTGATTTTTGATCTGGAACAAGAAAACCGGTTTGGGCTCATTTTATTGGTCATAATAAAAGGTTTTTTAAATATACAGACAGTACTTAATTTATATATTTTTAATAATATCGTTCTTGATTTTGAAAGGTATATTTCTCGCCTGTAGTAAACGAACAGATGAAGTTTAGAATTTTAATTTTTGAAAAGTAATTAAATTATTTAAAAAAAACATGGATTGACTGTGTGAAGAATGATATGTGTTTGAAAGGTGTGACTGATGATATGGCGAGTGAAAGGAGAGAATGGAAAAAGAGAACATACTGCGCCGAATAAAACAGGACGGAAAAACCGAAATGGAACAGGGAAGGAATAAGAAGAAGGATTAATTGAATCCTCGATTTTTTCCCTTGAATTTATTTTTAGCTACTTGCTAGGTACCTACATGAATAATCATAATGCTCATACTTGATACAAATGACAATGTAATCTCAATATGAAATGCTTATAAATAAAAATAATGCGTCACGATAATAGCTCTTGAAAACACTTGCACTCATTTTTAGGGTTCCGTACCTCAATATTATATCGTCTTTTATTAACGCGAGACTTTTAAATAAAATACATTTCACCGGATTAAAACCCGTCTGCCCCGTGGGAATAAATAATCTAAATAATAAATCGCAATTTAATTTAGTATTGCATTTAGACTCTCTTATATATCACTTTGGTAGCGTGTCTATCTGTCAAGACTATTATTCGCATAAATTGAAGATAGAAAATATGTCTCCATTGACGTATGGTCCCTTGGAGCTGAAATTCAGTTACTAAGACAACGCTGTTCAATTACTAAAAAAGATAGCCCTCTTCATTGCACATAATTTGACAAAAAAAAAATGGAATAGGTAACAAATTATCTGATAGTAAGTGATTACTGGCATCTGTAACAGGTAATACCGGAGGACTTGCAGGTGCGTTGCCGGCCTATAATTAAACAATACCTATGTTATTCTGTAGCCCGTTGAATTAAAAAATCGCCATTTTGTAATTATATTACATACAAAGTTTGTACGGAACCCGGTACGCCAATCAGACTCTCTTGTGCGGTTTTTTATCATCAAATTGTTTAAATAACTCCGTTAAAGTGGGTGGTATATCAAAATAACGTATAAGTTCGTATTAGTTCAAGTACAATCCTTAATATATTTTTCCAGTTATATACAACGTTGTTGGAATAATAATAGGGAATATGCATGTATTTTTTATATTATTATTCGGTCTCATATATATCGATAAATAATAGAAAAAATATATTCAACGCCAAAAAAGTGATTTAAAATAATAATTAAAAAAATGCGTACATAGGCGAATTTGGCGGGTGTTTAAAATGCCCGTCGATACGGATTTTAAACTAGCGGGCTTTGTTAATAGAATATGGCGTCAAGTATACACCTAATAACTTCGCACTCGGTAGCATTAACAGTTGCTGGCATAGATATTTACGTCATATCTAATATATAAAATTCTCGTGTCACAGTTTTCGTTGCCATACTCCTCCGAAACTGCTCGACCGATTCTCATGAAATTTTTTGTGCTTATCCGTTATCTATGAGAATTGGCCAACATCTATTTTTCATCCCCCTAAATGTTAGGGGTAGTCCACCCCTAAATTTTTTTTTTAATTTTTGGACGATTTTTTTTGTTTTTATTTTTTTATAATGTGGCATCAAAAAATACATACAACCCTAAATTTTTACTTTTTTATCACCAACCCCTGATTTTTAGAAATTATTTACATGGCAAAACAACGTTTGCCGGGTCAGCTAGTTATATACATATTTACATCCGCTCTGACTCAAATATTTGAATTTCCCACAGTTTATTTGCACTTTTTAAAAATTAATTACCTACTTGTTCAAAACTGAAATTGTAATAAAAATATTGACGGAAGCGTAATTCTGAATTAATAAAGTTTATTAAAAAAAATGTTTGGTCCTCATTGGAATCACATGCATATTCTCTATTACCTAATTTATTACGTATTGCGTAGGAGTTTACTTCTTTTATCAATGCACTTCTTTGGGATTCCTTTGTTAGAGAACAAATAAAATCTTGGTATTATTTTGACTCTATTAGATATTTTAAGAACCTCAAATGCTTTATGAACTATTTATTGAGTCGCATTTTAAGTAAATGGAACTTGGACTGACGCCTTTTAATGTGATAAATAAGCATTATATGCTTTGTGTATTGCGGATGCGACAATTAATTGTAAATAATGTCATGTAAAATATATCGTAATTCTAGGTAAGGTGTATATTATTCCATTATAATTTTACATTACGTTAGGGGAATTAGTTTCTCGCATAGTCCTTTCGTTTTTTAGTAGCTTTGATTCGTTTCGATTATTAACATATAATAATAGTAAATATATTATTGTTTTATCAAGTGACCGAAATTTAATAGGTGGATAAAGCAAGTATAGGCCACTTAATATCGAGGGAGTACGAAATTTCACTTATAAGTATGAAATTTCAGTTTTAAGTTAAATTCAATTTTAACAGCTTAGAGATACAAATACCTAAGATATACAAAGATATATCACATTACAAATATTAATTAAGACGATATTCTTTGTATTTTAGGTATTTTTATCCCTAAACTTTTTAAATTGAATTTAACTTAAAACTAAAATTTCATTCTTACTTATTGGCATTATACCATCGACATACTAACTATCACTGAAATAATAAATGACTTAGGAAAAGCTTTGTGAATGAGTAGATTGTACGATACGGAGCCTTAATGCAGAATACTCAAACGGTAATCAAAGTTTAGAGTTCAAAATGTTCCTGTTTCTCACATAATGTATACTAATATTATGAAGAGGAAATATTTGTTTGTTTGTTACGATTTAACTCAAAAACTACTCACCGATTTTAGAAATTCTTTCACCAATAGAAAGAGCTACATTATCAGCAAGTAACACCATTTTGTGTGTAGTACATCTTCACTACCCCCGTGCGAAGCCGGGGCGGATCGCTAGTAATGTATATAAGTGAAAGTGACAGAAATATTTTTAAGTAAATCTCAATGTTGAGTAGTGTTTGAGTATTCGACCATTAGGGTTGATTACCGGGAAAAAAAAAAATGAATCGTCCGGGCAAGCTACAGTAGACTGACTGACTTGCCTTTAAAAGGAACGATCAGTGAAACAGTCACAGAATAAGGTTATACCCTACACCTGGAGCGAATACGATTTCACGCATAGAAAATGTTCAATAGTTAGGTATTTGAATTCCGGTATCGAGATTTTACTCCATAGTGTTTTAGAAAGACCGTATTGTTAGAACCCTTTAGTTTGTATCGAATCGGTATTTTTCAATGAGATAACAAATTCCCTTAACAAAGCATGAAAACAATTTAGTATATTACTAAAATATTGTAAATATACTCGTATTCAATGAACGAATACTATAATGTCTATTAATTTTGCAAAAAGACATTCTGCATAACATAAGAGTGATGAGAGTTTTCGTTTTTGTCAATTTATATTATAGTCTTATTACGAAATTTGTGTAGATTTTACTTTATAATGTATGCTAGTAATAATTTAATTGTCTATCATTAGGATAATTTATTTAAAACGAAATAAATATTATTAATACTAATTTTCACAAAGTATGTACTATTTATCTATAATTATTATTTGATAACTTCTAACGAATTTATTGTTAAGCTAGTCATTACTTATCCGTAATATATTATGTATATTATTCAAACAATAATTTAATTTAAAAAAAATCTACTTATTTTATTTTTTGTATTGATTTTAATGTTTTTTTTTTTATTTCCTACAGAAGATCGCATTAAACTAACGTTAATGTTATTGTTATTTTCTATTTTCTATTAAGATTTTAGTTATTTTGGTGAAGATAGAGCGATTCTACTATATTATTTCGTTAATAAAACACAGTCAAAGTATTGAGTATTTTTAGTTTCATATATCGTGGATTTTCTCAAAAGCTTATAGTTTCTTGTTCATCATTTTTGTCTGATTTTAATAAGTTTGTCTTAAGTCTCGAGATTGTATTATAATTGTGTAACCTAGGTAGTAGTGTACATAAAGTATTTATTTTATACCATAACGCTACAATTTTTTACCGCATAATTTTAAATTCAAGTGCCACAATTTAACGATATACCTATTTCGTTCGTCATAAGTCTTTTCACGTTATGCACAAAGCCTTGTTATTTCGAGATGTATCATGTTTATTGTATAAAGGTTTTTATGATATCACTCTTATCGAATGAGAATTGCACATTATTACAAGGTATAGTGCATACATATTTTTTATACTAAAATGAAATTGCGAGTTCGAGTGTGTACAGTGTGTTAATTCAATGCCGACGATGAATTAGTTATAAGATTAAAACGCGGCCGGCGGACTGTATTGGAATTTAAAATTAAAAATTACATAATAATGTACATTGTGAACATACTTAATGATATGATAACTTAAGATTGTGGTTAATATTGTAACTAGAATTAAACGACAAGAACCTTATTATCATAATATATTTGTTGTGTTTTATTTTCATAATTATAGATGCTATCTATGCATCCATTGGGCCTTAGCCTGGCCTGGATATGATTTCAAGTTCCCAATTCATCCTTCATTCTCTGGCATTCAACCCTTTACTCATATTACATGGATGATAATAATAATTTAAATGTTAAACAATACTTATTAATTACTAGCAACACGCCCCGAATTTACACTAATTTAGCTTTCTATTGGCGAAATAATTTTTAAAAAAGTCCAGTAGTTTTTGAGTTTTCTCTTTAAAATATTATTAGTAAGTATAGATATAGATTTAGAAGTATAGATAGAAAACTAATTAGTATCGACAGATCTTTGCCCGATTTGGATAAGATTTTCTCATTCATTTAAATAAAATACTGTATACCGGATTAAAACGCGATTTATTATTTAAATTATTTATCCCAGTCCAGTCTCCCGCGACCACGGTTGCTGAAAAGCATCCGAAACGTCGGGATAAATAATTTAAATAATAAATCGCGTTTTAATCCGGTATACAGTATTTTATTTAAATGTGTGATACTCGCGTTAATAAAAGACAATATTATTTTCTCATTCATTTTCTCACCGTTTATTTTGGTCGACAATATTTGCGGAATGTTTGTTATTATACCCTCAGAGTAAAGTATTAGGTCTAACAAGGGTACACAAATACTCAGTAAACAATAGAACAGAGTTTATTTCAAAAGGCAATCATAATATCCACTTAGTATAATAATAAATATTATTTATTAATTTCACCTCATATACGTACCCGTGCCCTGGCTTCCTAGTTAAGGAGGTCTCGTGTTGATGAGGCCAGATTCTTCCCAACAGCAATAAAATATCAAGAACAAAGTGGCATGTAAGCGCTGTTTTAAAAACTTCAACAAATTAAGATAAAAAAAACTATAAAGATTAATCTAACAATAAGCTTAACATAAAATAAATAACTTAGTTTAGTTTAAACCTAATTGGGAATCGAACACTGACCTCGACTCTGAAAAATAATTGATTTAGCTCGAAAAGGTATGCTTTTACAATAATATTACTTCTCCCGCTCATTATTTTTAAAACCCGCACTCGACTATGACAGACTAAATATACTTAGTCTAATAGATTACCTGCATTTTACTCACAGTTTTAGCGACAAATGCTCATTTTACTAAATTTAAAGCAGATTGCTTTCATTCAGGGTCAAAACGATAGATAGGGAATCCTTCTGAATATCTGTGCAGGACGACCGTGCAACTTACGGACATTTTTATTTTTAATTCGTAGGCTAAGGAGTGTATATAGTAACTAATTTATGTAATAGATAGGGATTAATTAGTTCTATATTTTAAGCCTAAATTTGTAAATAGTTTATAATTTTTTATTGTCTTAATTTAGAGAAATATGTAATTAGGATAGTGAAAATTGTGACTATTTTTGTAAATAAAGCAGTGCTCGACGTGGTATACTACGAGGCTATAAAAGGGGCCGTATAGTATAGATGTCTCGCTCTAACTTATAGGTGCGTCTCTGTCACACAGAGCTATAAATATCGGGCCGCTTCGATGCGGCAGTCAGTTCGGCGGCGACAGCGGAGCGAGCGAGAACCCTCCACAAGAGGAAGCCCTCATAGCCTCCTAGTTTCTACGAACAGTACAGTCCACATCTGAGCCGCCTTTTCCTCGCAATCCCAGCCCGCACATTTAGTGGTCCTTCGAGCGCCGGATTATCGAGGAACCCAGGCTCACCAAGGAGGCTATTGGAGGTGCATTCCGAGGTACCCCTCTCCCCCTCCCCCTCTCCTCGTTGGGAAAGGCCCTGCCCAGTACCACCGTTGAGAGACCCCTCTCCCTTCTCCCCCCCCTTGGTGTGGGAACGGCATACGCCTAGTACAGCACCGAGGTACCTCACCCCCCCCTCTCTCCTCCCCCTCTCTCGCCTACAGAGAAAGGTGGGATTCCTCCCCCCTCGGTGCAGGAACGGTACCCCCTAGTACAACACCGAGGTACCTCACCTCCCCCCCCCCCTTCCCCTCCCCCTCTCTCGCCTACAGAGAAAGGTGGGATTCCTCCCCCCTCGGTGCAGGAACGGTACGCCAAGTACAGCACCGAGGTACCTTCCCCCCCCCCCCCCCTCACCCCCGGATTGCCCTTCACCCCGCTCCGCTCCGCCTCAGCGCTAGGAAAGCGCTTCATTCGGAGAACCCTCCACCTTCGCCCCGCACTCCGCATCGCTTCAGGAAGGTGACGTGCTGACACCGGGATCCAGTCACCGAGATTCCACCATGCCGGTCACACGCTCAGCCGGAAGAGGACGAAAGGAAGATACGACGACTTCCACGGAGACTTCAACAGAACAGACGACGGGGACGACATCGGAGTCGACGCATACGACCCGTACAGTAACGGAGGACACCACGGCGAGCTCTACCCAGGCCACCGTGGCAGCGGCCGCGCAGGCGGCAACCCTGACAGCGCCTTCTTCAAGAAGAACGAAGGCTCACTCGACCAAATCTCATAGGCTGGCCCAGGCGAAGGCGCGCCTACTCAGAAAGGAGGTCGAGTTGGCTGCAGCAGAACTTGCAGCAATCGAAGCCGAGTCCAGTGATGAAGAACTGAGCTCGGTCATCAGCGAAGAAGACCAGAGCCAGCGGATCACCACCTGGCTCCAGACAAGCCAGGTCCTCGCCATCGAAGGTCCACGGCTTGAAGACAGCAGCAGAGGTCCTGAGTTCCCGACAGCAGCAGCATCAGGCCGGACAGCACCGCCGATGCCGGAAAGGAACCACGACAACATGGTCTTCGCCCCTCGCAGCCAGGCGCCGTATCCTCAGCATGGAAGCTCTGAGGATCCCTGGCAGCAACAGCAGCAGTGGGGGCAGCAGCAGCAGCAGCCGCCACCGCAACCGACAGCAGCGGCATCAGGCAGGACAGCGCCGCCGATGCCTGAAAGGAACCACGACGACATGATGTTCGCTCCTCGCAGCCAGGCGCCGTATCCTCAGCATGGAAGCTCTGGGGATCCCTGGCAGCAGCGGCAGCAGCAGCAGCAGCCGCCACAACAGGGGCAGCAGCCATCGCAGCGACATCAACCGCCGTGGCAGCAGCCAGCGCCGCAGCAGCAGCAGCAGCAGCAACCGCCACCAGCGGCGGCATCGTGGCAACCCAAGATCGCACAACCGACGATGCGATGGGAACCAGCTCCGCCGACATCACAGCCGAAGACAGACCTGCAGGAACTTGCGACTGCAATAACGAGTGCAGTACAGGCAGCCCAGACGAAGCAGCCGATCAGGAATGCGGAGTTACCGAACTTCCACGGGTCTCATCAAGACTACCTGATCTTCCGCTCCGCCTACTACGAGACAGCGCAGTACTTCTCCGCCCTCGAGAACATCGCGAGGCTGAGGAGGTCACTTCGGGGCATCGCCAAGGAAGCAGTGCAGGGGCTCCTCATCACCAACGCAGATCCAGACCACGTAATGAGAACGTTGGAGCTACGCTTCGGCCGTCCAGAATCGATCGCGATGGCGGAGATTGAAAAACTGAAGACATTGCCACGGCTGACTGATTCACCAAGGGAGATCATCACCTTCGCCACCAAGGTAGAGAACGTCGTCAGCATTATAGAAGCTCTCGGATGCGTCTATTATTTGTACAATCCAGATCTGACGAAGAGCCTGGTGGAGAAGATAACGCCGATCCTGAGAAGACAATGGTACATCTTCTCTACAGAACAAGGGAAGAACGAAGCGGACCTAGTGAAATTCAGCCGCTTCATCAGGCGGGAGGCGGAGATCTGCGGACCTTACGCGCCGCCCGAAAGAGTCAGCACACATCCAGAACCGCCACGTCGACAACAGCACGTGCATGCCGTCCAAGCGGAGCAACCGAAGTGCATCGTCTGCGGAAAGGACGAGCATTACCTGGCAAACTGCAAGAAGTTTGGGGAGGCAGACAGTGACGTAAGATGGGACGTCGCTAAGAGGAAAGGCCTATGTTTCAGGTGTCTTCGCAGCAGGAAGAAGAAACATTACTGCCAACCCAAGAAGTGCGGTATCGACGGATGCGAGAGGTTCCACCACAAGCTACTTCACCATCAGCCGAAGTTAGAAGAGACGGAGGCAGAACCTGGAAAGGAGAAGGTCAACTCAGCATGGGCTCCGAAGGTCTCGTTCCTGAAGATCGCGCCCATACACATTTCCGGACCGGCGGGAGGGGCTGACACATACGCCCTGCTGGACGACGGATCCACCGTCACCCTTATAGACGCGGACCTCGCCAACCGGATAGGGGCAAAGGGAATCGAGGACCCTCTACACATCTCGACGTATGACGGCACGACGGAGACCGTGGGAAGTTCGAGAAGAGTCAACTTCAACGTGAGGACCAGGAACTCCAGGGAGAAGATCAGCGCCAGGACTGTGGAGAACCTGCAACTAGCAGCTCAACGGATTCCAGAGGCCGCCGTGAAAGACTGCGCGCACCTCAAGGACATCATCGGACAGGTTGACTGCAACGAGGTAAAACCTAAGATTTTACTTGGACAGGACAATTGGCACCTCCTGCTCGCAAAAGAAGTAAGAACAGGGAAGAGGAACCAACCGGTCGCATCACTCACTCCACTAGGATGGGTGATTCATGGAACCCACGCCAGGATTCGACCCAGGCCTTGTAAACCTAAAGTCACTGAGCAGGTTACTACTATACAGGCTAACAGTCCCAAGACAGGGCGAAGGAGGAGGCGAGGTCGCATCGCGAGGACCAGAGCGAGGACCGGAGCTTCAAGCGGCGGCGCTGGGGGCCCGGATGGCGACGGCGGTCAAGCAGGAGCATCAGCAGACACCAGATTCGACCATCTTCTGGACAGACAGTCGCACCACGCTAACCTGGATACGAACAGGGTCCAGGTCGTACAAGCCTTACGTCGCACATCGCGTAGCGGCTATAGAAGAGAACAGCGTGACCAGCGAATGGCGATGGGTCCCGACGAAGTTGAACGTCGCAGACGACGCAACCAGAGACGTCCCGGAAGGATTCGACAAGAATCATCGATGGTTCCATGGTCCACAGTTCCTGTACGAAGATCCCGAAGCTTGGCCAGCAGACGACCACACCCCAATCATCTCGGGCGAAGAGAAGACATACCACGTGAATCAGGCCAAAGAGAATCTCCGAGAGGCCATCCCGGACGTTACAAGATTCTCAATTTGGAGCAGATACCTTCGAAGCACCGCACGGGTACTGCATTTCATCGACCTTTGCCGAACCAAAACAAGGGCAAGGGTGAATTATAGGAGAACAAAGAAGAATGAAGTTCTCGACAAGGACTGGCGACGCAGCGCGAAGAAGGCCAGAAGGAAAGACGCACCGCTTCATCAGAAGAAGAAGGAAGATGTAGATTACCTCCCGATTCCAGCAGAGAAGCTTCGACAAGCTGAATCACTAATTAGAAGGTCGTCACAAGAGGACGCCTTTTGCGAAGAGCTAAGGTTGTTGAGAAATGGAAAACCTCTCCCAGCCAATAGTCGTCTCTACCCGCTAAGTGTAAAGCTTGAAGACGGTGAAATTCGTCTACATGGACGCATCGAAGCAATCAGCGAAATAGACATGGATATCAAGAATCCTATAGTACTGGATGGGAACCATCGAGCTACGAGGTTGTGGATCGACCACATACACAGACAGCTACATCACTCCGGCGTCGAGGCTACAGTCAACGAGTGCAAACAGCGCTACTGGATCCTGCGTCTACGGCCCACCGTGAAGAATATTATCAAGAGCTGCATCACCTGCAGACTGAGGACAGCGAAGCCTCCGTTCCCAATCACGGGGAACCTACCAGAGTGTCGACTGGCGCATCACCAGCGCCCATTCACATATACGGGAGTCGACTACTTCGGCCCACTGAGCGTTACGGTGGGAAGATCGCGACAGAAAAGATACGTCGCGATATTTACATGCTTGACAACAAGGGCAGTACACCTAGAGTTGGCAACATCCCTCAGCTCCGATTCGGCAGTCATGGCTTTAAGAAGAATGGTTTCAAGAAGAGGCTGCCCGAAGCAAGTTTGGTCAGACAACGGGACAAATTTTCATGGGGCAGACAAAGAACTGCGCCGTGCTATCGACAATGCGACCGCCGAAGAAGCATCCAGGAGGCTCATCGAATGGCGCTTCATCCCACCCGGAGCACCATTCATGGGGGGCGCATGGGAGCGCCTAGTTCGTTCCGTCAAGACAGCACTGATGACGACGCTACACGAGAGGCATCCGTCTGAAGAAGTTCTGCGAACCTTGCTCACCGAGTGCGAGTACACCGTGAACAGCCGGCCACTCACCCACGTGTCTCTACAGCCTGAAGATCCAGAGGCTCTGACTCCCAACCACTTCCTACTAGGTGGTCCAGGGGGAGTAACAGCGCCAACAACAACCTGCGACCGAGACCTGGATCTACGAGCCGCGTGGAGGACATCGCAACGACTAGCGGACATCTTCTGGGCGCGATGGCTGCGGGAGTACCTGCCGGAACTACGCAACCGAAGACAAGCGCAAGGACGGGGCCCCGAGCTAAACGTCGGGGACATCGTCATCATCGCCGACGGAAACCTGCCAAGGAACACCTGGATGCGAGGACGCATCTGCACCGTTTTCCCGGGACCTGACGGAGTCGTGAGGACAGTCGACGTAGCAACCAAGGGGGGCGTACTGCGACGTCCAGCCAGGAAGATCGTCGTGATCACCGGCGCCGAAGTTGCACCTGCACCAACAGGATGCGTCGCCCGCTGAAGACACCGAGCAACGCACGGCGGGAGGAATGTGCAGGACGACCGTGCAACTTACGGACATTTTTATTTTTAATTCGTAGGCTAAGGAGTGTATATAGTAACTAATTTATGTAATAGATAGGGATTAATTAGTTCTATATTTTAAGCCTAAATTTGTAAATAGTTTATAATTTTTTATTGTCTTAATTTAGAGAAATATGTAATTAGGATAGTGAAAATTGTGACTATTTTTGTAAATAAAGCAGTGCTCGACGTGGTATACTACGAGGCTATAAAAGGGGCCGTATAGTATAGATGTCTCGCTCTAACTTATAGGTGCGTCTCTGTCACACAGAGCTATAAATATCGGGCCGCTTCGATGCGGCAGTCAGTTCGGCGGCGACAGCGGAGCGAGCGAGAACCCTCCACAAGAGGAAGCCCTCATAGCCTCCTAGTTTCTACGAACAGTACAGTCCACATCTGAGCCGCCTTTTCCTCGCAATCCCAGCCCGCACAATATCAGTGTAGTAGTTAGTATCTGAAACAAACGCTGATGTATGCGTGTATGACGGGTTCAGGAACTTTATTTATAAAGCATTATTTGTTAAATGATCATCGAAAAAAGTATGTTCTTTTAAATATCTTCTGTATGTACACAAACTTCTTCCGCAGACCCATGTTCTTGATATTAGCCCGTTGTATTGGTGTATATCAGTACATACATTATCTCATATTGGAAAAGTATTTGCATAACTAATAAGATATAAATTATTTTCCATATTAAATGTTTACAAGGTTTTTATGTAATGAACTCATACATTCCGAGCGCTGAAACGAAAATTTAAAAACAAGCATGGGTTAGTTCCTACTCGTTAAATAAAATAAAAGTATTATACACTATTATGTAAAGAAGATATTGATAATAATACAAGATCAGATAAGTTAGTAATAATAGTACTGTACATTTTTTAATATCTCAAATTTCAATACGCCAAGGGAACCTAAAGGAGGCGATAACGTCAATCAAGTGATAATAATATGAATGCTTTACATGAAAAAAAATATATATTCTTCGAAATGTCTTGAAATTGCACTGTTTAATTCAGTTCTGCGTATAGCTCTCAAGTCCACTCATGGTATATTTAACGCAAATAAAATTATAAGCGGTATTCTTCTCATTAATAACTCCAACGAAAAGGTATGTCAGCATAATTGTTTTATTTGAGTGATATCGTTAGTTTTTAAAGTAATCTACTAAAAATACTAAATACTATATTATATAGTTGTAAATATTGTATTTAATTGATTTCTATCAAAATAATTATTCCCAAAATTATTTGAGTGAAATCTTAAAATAACTAAGTAACGCAGTGATTTAATTCAATTATTTATACAATCAACAGGTAATATTTTACATATCTTTGATAATAATCTTTGCCACTACGGTAAATATACTGAACTAGGGTTGCTACATACTTGTGGTAAAGAATGATAGAATTTTTTTTAATATTGAGCTGCAGCCCTGGTTCTGCATATTTACCGCCAATACTTTTTTGGTTAGATATACAATATTATTAGTTTTCATGGCTTATTAATTACATTATATTTAAACTATTAATAATCCGATTTCTATTCGCTGCCGAGGTACTCAAATATTCGACTCCTGGACAACGAACGCCATACGTTACTACGCCACAAACTAACCAATATTCTATTATTTATTTAAAAATTGGTAGAATACCGGCACTACTGCACGATATTTATGTGTTGACTGCGACAGTCTGCCGCGACCACGGTTGCTGAAAAGCATCCGAAACGTCGACATAAGTAATATAAATCAGACAACTGTCATTTTTCAGTCTGTCGTCTCTATGGTTGCCGAAAAGCATTCGAAACGTCGACATAAGTAATAAATCGCGTTTTAATCCGTTATAAAGTATTTAAATATCTGTAAGTAAATTAGTTGTTTTCGGTTTTCACAAACAATATTCCTCTTGCTTATATAAATTATAATTCTCCGTAAATATTTTTAATTGTATTAGGTGAATCTTTTTCTTTGATTGTTTAAATAATGATAAACTACTTATATAATTTCTTATCTCAAGTTTACGGATATTATAGTTATTTAAATAATTATAAGTTATAAATTCTAACTAACTTGTGAAAGTGGTCATGTAAGTTGAATCCATTACTTACTATCGCATTTTAAAGTGAATATTTCCATTTTATTTTCATATTCTTTCACCCTATTTTGTTTAGGGGTGATACAATAGTTACTGAGTGTATTCTTGTTACGCTTTATAAGGTTTCTTCCTGTCTTATGGGATTTTAACTTTATGGGCAAATGGGTTTCTATCAAGTGACTGTTTCAATGGACTTCATAATAAATAAAATAAATCATAAAAAAGTTATCGAATTTAACAACTTCCGCTGTTAAAATTTTCATCAGTAACTTTTTAACTGACGGTATTATAATCAAATTTTATATAAAACAAAATGAGGTAATGCTTATAAATTTGATTCCCTTGAATTATGTAGGTATTTATATTAAATACTAAGGTTGGCCCACGGTAGTGTTGTTTCTTTCGATTTTTTATTTTTTTTTTATATATTAGAGGAGGCAGACGGGCAGGTGGCATTCATTATATGTATCTTCAACGAAAGCCTTGAGAATGTAAGAGACAAATATACATAGATACATAATATAATTAGGATTTATTATTTTATTTTTGTTTTCGTTCTATTATAGTAAGCGTTTTTGAATTTCACAAACTGATTAAAGAACGAGTCTATTTTTCCCCATTCACAAGAATTAGTACTATGTATTAACTTCCTACTAATATGTATTAGACGTAAATGTAAAAAATTGTGAGGATGTTTGTTACGCTTTAACACAAAAACTACTGAACGGATATTGATGAAAATTTACAGTATTATTGTTTCTACATCAGAAATGTACAAAAAACATTTACGTATTTAGTACTTGTGATGTGACTTTTTCTATGAACATCTTAGGTAGTTTTGTCCTATTAAAATTGAATAACTTAAAATGATATTGTCTTTTATTAACGCGAGTATCACACATTTAAATAAAATACTGTATACCGGATTAAAACGCGATTTATTATTTAAATTATTTATCCCGACGTTTCGGATGCTTTTCAGCAACCGTGGTCGCGGGAGACTGAAAGATGACAGTTGTCTTATATTTGAAATGTCACAAAGTTGCCATATTTAATTCAATTAAATTAAAAAATAATAAAAAAATAATTTGAATTAAATATGGCAACTTTGTGACATTTCAAATATAAGACAACTGTCATCTTTCAGTCTCCCGCGACCACGGTTGCTGAAAAGCATCCGAAACGTCGGGATAAATAATTTAAATAATAAATCGCGTTTTAATCCGGTATACAGTATTTTATTTAAACTTAAAATGAGGTTTTAGAACAATACTCTCGATATATGCGTGACGATTGTATATCAATGACACATCTTGTTTTTTTTTATCAATGAATTATCATATACACTTCAAAACTTCTGCGTATGATTACGTCCGTTTTATCTTCAGAGTAGGCACGTGTCTTGATCATAATCAGTGTTAACTGAAGGATTTAGCAAAATCTACATTAAGCCCAGCTATTGAAAGGTCTTCTTATGATATTTGGTAATCGATTTCTGACTCGAATAAAATTTATTTTATAAGGATATGTTATTGTGTAACGTCTGTGATGAATTAGGACATATTTAAATAAAATATTTCAGGTTGTTTTAAGATTATCTATATCTATACATATATTAAAACTTTAGAGGTCAAATGTCTGTACATAGACAAAAATTCTTAAAACCGAGTCAGGAGGATGTAAGAATAGAAATAGAACAAATCTCGATTTTTTAAATTTTTTTGTTTCTCTGTCCGTTTGTACGGACTAATCTCCGAAACTGGTGGACCGATTTACATTAATTTTTGCATGGTGGGACCTTATATCCCCGGTCAATATCTTAGATACTTTTCATCCCAGAAAATTAAAGAGTTCCCAACATATAGGAGTTGTTTCATAGAAATCGGATGTCGAAAAGGAAAGTCATCATTTATGAAGCCCACGCGAACGAAGGCGTGGGCATCAGCTAGTCTTAAATAATAATATGTTTATTTTGACAAAGAAGTAGGTACTATACTAAGTCTGGAATATCCCAATTTTTTAGGATAACTCGCAGATATTTTGTTTTTTATAACATTGAAATAAAAACAATGTTCTTGTTAATCTCATAACAGTTCGGAAAATAGTCCATTACCGGGAAACGACTAGAATGATTTTGAGGAAATAAAGTTTCGCTCTATCCGTTCAAACGAGCGGTCAGTTGAACTTCTTCAGGGATGTATTTATTAAATGAAAATGGATTTTTTTTCAGTGCGAGTTGCTGATAATAACTTAAAAAAAAAGCATTAAAATTAGTTAACGTTTAGAAAAAAATAATATCCAGATATAATGTCCGGGTAGCGTTAGATTTCATTTTCACATACTGTACGTTAATCAAATAAGTTTAATTCTAAAAGACAGATATGTGTATATGACAATATCCTTGAAGAAGTTAAAAGTGGATTGAAATTGGTCAATCCTTTCAACGGCTATGATGCAGCAAACTGACGTTATAATACTATTTTATACATTTATTTGTAACTTTTCGGATGTAAAGTGACAGATAACATTATGACGTATACAGTAGATATAAAAATATTATGTTTCTATATCTATTGAAGTTTATCTATTATCTCATCTTCGTACTTCATCTGATACCTACGTCTTGTCCTCAAATAAAAAATAGAGTGACGAGACAAAATGAAAAAATTAAAATGTTCTTATTTCAAAAAAAGTTAAGACCACTGAATTTTTAAACTATGAGTCAGGTTATATTTGTGAAGAAGTAGTTTTAGACCTTCGTATATAAGGAAGACCACTCCATAGCAATATCAAGGTAGAGCTTGTCTCGACTACAAGAGATTTGCAAAAGCCCACCAGAAAGGCATCATGTGAATGTCAAGGCCATCTAACTCCTTGGCCATAAATACCTAGAGCGATGTTATAAAACCCTTAAAGTGCAAGGTACACATATTATGGGCTCCTCTATGATAGAGCAAATATTTAAAGTGTTTAAGTTAAAGATTTCATGTGCTTACTTGTTAAGTGCTTAGTAATGGATAAATGAAAACAGGAGGATGAACTCATTGGTGTCATGTTTTATACCTTACATAATATGCGGGTTCAAAATTCATAGACCAAAGATGAAACTTACATCTTTGGTCTATGAATTTTCAAACTCTTGAAATATATCTAATACTTTAAGCCAAGCTATTATTTTTAGACTTAGTTTTTAGCTAGGACATTGCTAATTATTTTTTATCCTTAATTCAACGTGTCGAAAGCATCGTAAATTAGTGTTTCCGCTTTCGGGTACCCGGCAGTGACAATGAAATCTTATTGGGTACAATAAACCCATTACTAAATAAAACTATGCACGCCAAAGTTACACTTTTAGTTAGGGCAGTAAGAGCTAAAATATCTTGAAATGTTTCTCGTAAGATTTACTATAGTGCATAGTAGTAGATTCGCCTGATTAGATTCTTCAGGTAGTCGCATCAGTCTCTTGAGTTGTGAGGTGGTTTTAGTAACTTTAGCTTATTAATTCAGTGAAAACGTGTTTTCTTTTTAGATCACACGTCGACATGTTAACAGGATGGAGACTGGCTTTATCAAAACGTACGTATTAAAAAGAATTTATTTATTCTCTAGTTAAAATTATCTTTTAAAAAACAATTAATTTAAAATTTTCAATGTATTTAATTTTCATATCAGTTAATTGTAGTATTTCAATGTTGTCTTTTAACATGTAAACTGTTCTATTGTTGTTCGTTGAAAAGTGGGTTTAATTATGATATGCTAAGAAATATTAAACTGGTGTAATGGTTGCAGCTCCTTACAAAACATTTGTAAAACAAAAACTTGGCGATTAAAAAAGAGTGGCGGCGAGTTTCTTGCCAGTTCTTCTCGTCCGTTCTACGCCCTTGATTTGAGAACTGGCAGTAAATGTAAAACTAGAAGCATTTAATATGTATTTTTTATTGACGTTCATAAGTGTACATTGTGTTACCTAAATGAATAAATGATTTTTGAATTTGAATTTGAATTTGAAAACTATTTCTTTGATAATATATTTTTAGTCTCAATATGAATAATATTAGAAAAGTGGAAATTCGTAATAACTATTACTCACAGACATTTTTTTTTTCATTTACAAGATAAAATATAAATGACATTTTTTATAAGAGAAATGATAAATTAACAGAAGTTATAGTAATAATTCTTTTATTTCATTGTATAAGAAAAAGAAAAAATACTATTATACGTTTTATAAGTTTAGTTCTAATATAATATAAGCACAAGCAAGATTGTAGTGAAATTAATGATAAAGTCTAGTTAGAACTGGGTTTTAATAACAGATTAAAATAGTATATAGTCAAAATATTGCTACTAATATGTATAGGTAAGCTTAGTAGTACGATTAAGAATGTAATTATTTACATCTAAATAATTACATGTAGTTTATTTGTGTGGAATCGAATAAACTTATTAATAATCTTATTTTTAATATATTATCGTATTAATATAAATTATATAAACGTTATCATATAATGTAATATATATAAAAGAGATTCCTACCTATATATTGACTCATCACGATATCTCTGGAACCATACGGCGTAGCGACTTGAAATATGGTAGGAATATTCCTTTCGCCGAGTAAAGGTCAGCTAAGAACGGATTTTACGAAATTCAACCCACAAGGGGGGTTGCGGGAGCAATTGCTAGTGTAATAATAAACGTAACAATTGCATTGACAATCTCTTTAAGTATCGATCTAAGAAGCGATAAATATATTTTAAAGTATGTTAACGATAACCACGCATTTGATTAAAATTAATATTTAGGTAATTCAGTTAATAACGAAAATATGTTACATATAAATTAATTATTTATTTCTTTCAGTTTTCATAATACCGCAACGGTATGTGTTTGCTATTATGGCTCTATTTGCCATAGCCAACGCGTATACGATGCGTGTATGCCTCAATATGGCGATCACTCAGATGGTTACGAAGAAGAGTACGCCAGAAGTAGGAAGTGCGAATTACGACCCAGACGCATGTCCGGATTACAACGTAGTTAGTAATACAACGATGAAGCTTGCAGATTACCTACTTCGAACGAATGATGGAGTAAGTGTATTCAATGTTATACATAGGAATATTTGTCTAGTAATAATGGTTGAGTTGGAACGACTTTCCTAAGCGTTGCTGAACTGATTGCCTTGTAGTCTTTGATATTCTGAAGTTTAACTTTAGTAACATAATATAAAGAAAAATATAATACTTAATCAAGAAAATAAGTTCAGTTTTAAATAATTTTAACATGTGATTCGAACTCGCGATGAATCGGAACGTAAGGCTAAACTAACCCAACGAGCCAGTAATTTTTTTTTATTATACTCGTATAGTGAGCTCACCTGATGGAAAGTGAACACAGCCACCCATGAATATTGGCAATATTCGAAGACTTGTAGATGCGTTGCCGGCCTTTAAATTTTCTTTGAGTATTTTGCCGTTATAAAAATATACATATATTTTTTTCAGGAAACATTACTGATAAGATAAAATACTAAACCTGTCTTCATATTTAAACGTCCTTTTTCAAGATCATATACAATTCATATCCTTATTTATCTACCTCTTTAATCCTTTATTATTTACCCCCCAAGTGGACTTACTGTATGTACTTGACTTACAACGAGATAATATTTCGAGATAGTGTCATTATTTATCTGTGAAATAAAAAATATGTCAGGTATATAAGTTTAGCAAGTGCAATATCTTAAAATACATATTATTTTACATTGTAATATGTATACTTAATTGTAATATAAATTTTAAATAATGTTACTTTTTTACTTTATAGTTAATTTTTTTTTAATATAATAAATATTGAAAATATAATCCTTAATGTAGTACTTTTGAGTTATTTCTTCATTATATTGTGTTGAGCATATAAAAAATTACGTAAACTTCCAGAGAGCCTAGCACGAACGACTATCGAGTAAGTATTCGAATCGTCCATCTGTCAGTTGTATGAGAAATCATTTGAAATTTCATACAAATGTTCGTGGTAGGCCCTCTGGTCAGTCAGGTTCAGTTATGCCTGAAATACTACTTTTTGAAGTACATTAGGTCGTTAAAACATGACACCTTTTAAAAATATGACACAACAACATTCTTATTATGAAAATATAACCTGTGCCTCAAATGGAGTCATGACTATATGAAATTTACCTATTTCAGATGGAAAAATTCGATTGGAGTGAGGCTACACAAGGATTGCTTCTAAGTTCATTTTACTATGGCTATGTATTGACGCACTTGCCAGGAGGTATGATGGCCGAAAGGATTGGTGGAAAGTGGGTGTTGGGATTAGGACTACTGTCGACAGCTGTTTGCACATTTATTACACCTTACGCTGTTAAAACTGGCGGTGCAACAGCGCTTTTCATTTTGAGAGTTATCGAAGGCCTTGGTGAAGTAAGTTATCCACATTGATACAATATAACAACTTTATAATTAAATAATAATAATGATTAATATTAAAAGCTGAATATTTATTTAATGAAAGTTAAATAGTAACGAGTTCCTTGATTATTTTCGGTAAAATTCCAAAAGAAAGTAATAATTCCAAACAGTTATAAATTATTGACGATCCAAAAGAGATGATTAAATTTTATTTGAATATAATTAAGCTATATATTATATAAAAATCTCGTGTCACTGTTCGTGGTCGCACTCCTCCGAAACGGCTCGACCGATTTTTATGAATTTTTTTTTGTTTATTTGGTAGGTTTTGAGAATAGTTTCCCAAGTATATTCCATACTGCAAGGTGTCACTATCAAGATTTTTTTTATTTGTTTGACGAAAAAATGATTGGTCTCATTTTGTTCATCACTATAGCCGTGTGAAGCAGGGTCGGGTAGCTCGTTGAACTATATTTGTTAAGATTCTTTATAAAGTTATGAATATCCCTTACAGGGACCAACAATGCCCGCATTAATGTCAATGGTCTCAAAATGGGCACCGAAACACGAAAGAGCTAGAATGGGTGCTATTGTATTTGGTGGAGCTCAAATTGGTAATATAGGTGGCTCGTATTTTTCTGGTCTGATCATGCACGAAGGTAGCTGGGAAAACGTGTTCTACTTATTTGGAGGCATTGGTTTAGCTTGGTTTATTGTTTGGGTACGTACAACACAATTTTAACTAATCTCTACTTATCCCTACTAATATTTTAAATGTGAATGTAAGTTTGTTTGTTACGCTTTCACGCCAAAACTACTCAATCGATTATCATGAAACTTTGTACACATATTATTAATGGCATTAGAAAGGACATAGGATACTATATATATACGAGATATAGATTTTATTAAAAAAATATATTTTGTACGGAGAGTAAAAAAAATATTTTAGCAACAATGCACCGGTTCGAAGCCGGGGCGTTTTGCTAGTAATATTAAAAAAAGAAAAGATTTGTTTGTTTGTTACGATATAACTCAAAAACTCTTTCACCGTTAGAAAGCTACATCCTCACCGAGTAACATAGGCTATTATACGTATATTTATTTTCATAAATAATTAGGGATCCCTTCTAAAACTTGAATAATGTAACCCAAGGTGTAAAAAAAGTTGTAGTGAGTAATCTCTGAATCTACTGAAGTGATTTTAAAAATTCTTTCAACAATAGAAAGCAACATTATTAGCGAGTAATAAATACATCTACATTGTACCCGTATGAAACTGGGTTTGTTGTTATAAAATTATATAAATTATTTATTTCAGTCTTTCATATGCTACAGTACGCCTAACACCCATCCTTTTATATCGGATAGTGAGAAAAAATATTTGAATGAAAACGTATCCGCGCTGATTCATAGTGAGAAGCAAAAGTTGGACCCCGTTCCCTGGAAAGCGCTACTTCGTTCTCTACCATTGTGGTCTCTGATCATAGCCGGTGTAAGTATGAGTCCTCAAAGGCACTAAAGTGTTGTTCCTCATAGGGGATATTAACGTCGCCATATGGAGTTAGGGTTCAGTAAAAGAAAATATTTTCGCAATTGAAGCGGTTTTGGGCTCAACACTTTCGAAATGTGTAATGGCGTCGCTATGTAGACAAAATGGCTCTTTTTGGCTAACAATAAGTCAAGGTTTAGTGATTTGGAAATCAATTCTCTATATTTTTTATGCGTGGCTTATTTCTCAATCGGAGAAAATTAATAATTTGCAGTCAATCTTTTCTATTTTTACTTCAATCATTCGAAAATCAATGGCTTCATTAAATCTATGTATAATATTATTAATATTATTAGTATGTGTAATATATAAATTTGCATATAAATTTGTATAGTAAGGTTTTGAATACTAAATTGATCTATTTGCCATCAAAAGAAACTATTAAAAGTGAATTTCCGAGTCCTCGAGTGAGTCATAGGGCAATCTCATTTCAGTGTCTGTTTCACTGAACACTTTTCTTTACAGGTATATAGGTGATCAGCCTTTTGTGCACTGTCCGTGTGTTTTATAAAAATCAATCGGGTTTCAAATCGAGGAAACGCACTGCGCCACGGAGGCGGTTCTTCTAAGATATTATTTTTATTTTTTAGATTGGTCATGATTGGGGATACTTCACAATGATTACTGATTTACCGAAATACATGACAGACGTATTAAAATTCAATATAAAATCTACTGGATTGCTTTCTTCAATGCCTTATGTTGCTATGTGGATATCTTCGTTCTTCTTTGGAATACTATGTGATTTTTGTATTAAAAAAGGCTACCACAATATTAAAAATGCTAGGAAAATTTACACGACCATTGGTAAGTGTTGCTACTATTTAAAAACAATTCTTCAAACATGGATTCGCTAGGATCAGTTTTGTTATATATAATATGTGTTTTTGATAACAATCTATTGAGTATTTTAGAAGATTTTCAGTAGACTTCAATAGCGATTTTGTAATAATATAGGCATAAATATTCTTCAATTAATTTGTCGTCTTCTTTCCATAAGCTTCGGTTCTTACATACCACTTTTGCTTTCATACACGCCCGTAAATTTCGAGCACTTTTGACCTGGCCATTTTAAAACATTGGATCTGATCGAGGTACTTTCGCATAGGTCGACCACTTCAGACTCTTCCATTTTCACCAGAATCATAAACCTTTTTCGTTTCTCTACTTGCCCAAACCAACCTAACATACCTTGTAATACAATAATTTATTTATAGCTGCCACTGGACCCGGTATTTGTATAATTTTGGCTTCATATTCTGGCTGTGACACAACTCTGGCAGTATTCTGGTTTATAGCAGCTATGACCCTCATGGGTGCTTATTACAGTGGCATGAAGGTTAATACCCTTGATATAACTCCTAACTACACTGGTACTACAACTGCTCTCGTAAACGGTATAGCAGCTACTTCCGGTATCATCTCACCGTACTTGATTGGACTGCTAACCCCACAAGTAAGTAAAAGTGCTAATACTTTACATCATTTTAACCCTTAAATTGTCACCCCTAGATTTCTTGGGTATTTTCTGTTCAAATTTCGGATTCGAGTTGGGATTGCGATAGAAAAGAAGATAATGAAAAAAAAACCAAATATTTTATATTTTTTTATTGTTTTTTTGAATGTCACATAAAACGGACATTGCCCATTATATGTGCAATTATGATAGGTGAAATTACGTCACATAAAACGGACATTGCCTATTATTAGTGCAGTTATTAGAAGAAATTGCCAACATAATAAGTAACAATTGACATCAAATTATAATTCTAGAATCAGCCTTTTAAAAGAGTACGTCTTAATATAATAGTTAAAACTTAACAAAAATAAATAAAAAAAATTTAAGTAACCAAAACCTCAAACTTAAAACAACGTTGTTCTCAAAATTGTGGTAAAATTTAAAAAAAATATCATTCAATCAACCGAAAAAAGAACAAAATGTAAAATTATCTAACCATAAACATAAAATAATGAATTACTTTTCCTTATGGTTATTCCCTAAGGTAAAAGTATTTTTAGCAGTTAAACAAAGCCTTTGTTGACATTTTATACACATAATCATGGTTTTACCATTTATGCAAAGACGACATCGGCCCTGTGACGTAAACATTGGAAAATGATCGTAACAGTCAAGCCGTGCATCATCTACAGGTCTCGGCTGGACTGGTTTTGTAATTGTCTCAGGTTTAGGTGAATTGGTCATTACGTTGACTCTAGATTTTGTACAGGTATTCATAAGCGCAAGACCACACTGCACATTTTTTAAAAACAAAATCTAATTGCTTTATTTTAGAAATAAATAAGAAATAAGAAAAATTTATTCTATTATTATTTATTTTTACGCTTCTTTTTAGCTACAGGTGTCGTTGTTGCTGGTGAAGGCATAGGTGACGAGTTTGCGATTTGTCTAGTTCGACGTGTTACCATGTTTGACAATAGTCTAGGTCTAGAAAAACTAGAAGATGGTGATGCAGCAACTATTGGTGAAGGTGTTTCTGGTATTATATATAACATGATACTGGAGCTGGAGACCTATCGGGAAGTGGAGAGGATTCATCTCGCGCCGTCTCGATTTGATTGTTCTTCAGCAATTTGATGATCGTGATCGTTATACTACTGACCATTTGTGTCTTCACTGTCACTGAGATCAGCCAATATGTCGTATAATGCCGGAGACATGGTACGGAGCGAAGATGAATCACTGTTATTATTATGAAAATACTCATGGCGCTCAAGGTTGACTTCTAAATCTTCATCAGATTCAATATCTGACTCTTCAGAATCCGCCCGAGATATGAGTGACATAATTTTTTTTGATCGCCAAGCCATGTTACTGTAAAATAAAATAAAAATATAAAAAAAAAATATTTAGTAACGATGATGTGGCAAGTGACAACTTTTTGACGACGTCCGTTTTATAGGACAATCAAAAGAAACACTTACAAACAGGCCTAAATGATAATGTCCGTGATATGGGACAGTCAAAGAATACCCTAGTTAATAGTTCAAATTGGCAGGGTCCGTTTTGTGGGACACTATGAATAAACCAAGTTTTTACTCCAAATATACTAAACATTCATAAAAATTGTATCACAATATAATACCTGTGTTCATATTCTAACTAATAATATAACGTAATAAACAAAACAAGTCAAATACTCACACTTAAAATCAAATTTATCAGGAGCGTAAACAAATCTGACCGTTACACTTTTTCAAATGATTACTACTCGCGAAATTCTATCTCTTCGTTAATGGAATATGTACGCGCGTGTAGGAGATAGCTAGTTCGAGGCCGTTCCGCGTTCTCGGAGTGCATAACAGTGTTCAAACTTTCTCAGTGTGCGTGTAAACACTACGTCCTTTAAAACGGACGAAATCAATTTAAGGGTTAAGCGGTCTTGGATACGGTTTTACGACGTAGTTGTGGAGGGTGCCTGTTTAATCAAATCTTAAAGGCAAATGTTCACTTCACTAACAAAAGAGTAGATTGGGCTGACCTGCTCCCTTATTGAACAAAGCCCTGTTAACAAAAATCGAAATAAATAATAAACATAATAATAATAGAGTTGCGTCTTTGATGTCTCATAGTAGGTGAGCCCACTGCAAGATTTCTACCTGGATAAAACTTACAGACAAATTATATACGATTCAATGACGAATGTAGTGGTGATAGGGTTGTCGGACATGATAAACCCTGTATCAAATGCTTGATAAAAAGGCCACTTCCGGTATATTTTTAGCATTCGATTTTTTGCGATTATCGTGCCTATCGTTGATTGCTTTAAAGAAATACCAGGTTACCAACCTCAATGTGACCCATTTTCTTCAGTGTGGCCTTTTTATCAACCCTTCGGTCAAGATATAGGGTTTATCATATCCGGCAACCCTATTACCACTATATTCACCATCGAATTGTATATAATTTGTCCGTAAGTCCGATTCGGGTAGAAATCTTGCAGTGGGCTCTTACGTAAACGTAATATCTGGATGAATTGATAGACCATTCTGAGTAGAAAATTACATGTCTCAGTTTTGTAAAAAGTCTTTACCATGTTTCTAACTAATGAATTATTATGTACATTATTAAATAAAAAATAATTATAATAAAAAAAGTCTTTAATCAAATTTTGTTTATTTTTAGTCAACACTTAAACAATGGCGGGTGGCATTTTGGGTTTGTCTTGCCATATTGGTTATTACCAATGCAATTTACTTAATTTTCGCAAAAGGAGAACAACAATGGTGGGATGATGTGAAGAAAAATGGATACCCACCAGGATGGAAACACGGGCCTTTGCCAACGCGAACACCTGACTTAGAAAATGATAAAAAAGAAAAGACTACAGAAGAAAAGCAGTAATTTCCTTTGACTGATATTTAAGTGAATATTTATATTTAAAGTCCGCTCTACATTCACGAATCACGGTCCGATTCTTCGCGGCGTGTCTCGAAGAACTCGTGACTTCTCACTCGCAGTTACAGTAGTTTACGTCAATTTCACAGTAAAGTTCGTTTGCACTTCGCGGTTCCTTTGACACGGGGCAAAAACCGTCAAAAGTCGGGGAACAGAGCGCGAAACTGTGAAGAATATAAGAAATGGCTCCACACTTAATGGCTTTCGCGCGCGATCCGCGCCTAAATGTAGAGCGGGCTAAGATATTTTAGATTTAGGATATTGTGATAAATAAAACGATGATCTTAACATCCGCTGGCGGATGTTCAGTCACACTTAAGTACAAAAAGTACTTTAAGGTCCTATTATAATTTTGTTACGGCAAATAATTTATTCAGAAAGACAATTAAATTAATATTTAAATAAAAGAAAATTAATAAAATGCTTAGTTTTATTTATTTTAGTACGTATTGTTGTAGATATCGTATTTGTAAGTAGGATTGAGAATTTTAGTAATAAATAAGTAATAAATTACTTTGTGTTTCATTAAATATTCTCTAAACTAAAGAAAATTGACAATAAAATTCTAAAACGGCGAAACGGGAGGTAATAAGCTTTCATTGGCCTGTAGTCTATTAATGGAAATTTTAATGTTTTTTAATTGAGGAATTATTAATAGCTAATACCAGCTGTCAAAATTTATAAACTAGTTGGTGCCAGCGACATCGTTCGCGTGGATTTCACCTTAAGCCGAGTTTCTAAACAATCTATTTATAAAAAGATAACTTTTCTTCCCGATGTTGACTCAACGTATTCATACCTATATGAAAATCAGTCCAGTATCTTCGGAGATTAGCGTTAGAAAATAGACAGTCAAAAATGTTTGAAATTATTTTTATGTATATACTGTTCGCTTTCTTTAATCGTCCCCTCTCCACATCTGGCAAAAATTTTCATTGGGCATAAATTTTAATACTACTGTTTTATTACATACTAGCAACGCGCCCCGGCTTCACACGGGTACGGAGATGTACTATACATAGCCTATGTTACTCGCTGATAATGTAGCTTTCTATTGGTGAAAGAATTTTTAAAATCGGTTCAGTAGTTTTTGAGTGTATTCATAACATACAAAAATACAAAAATTCAAAAATACAAATTTTCCTCTTTATAATATTATATTAGTATAGAGGTATAGATACACACCACACAAACACACACAGACTTAAGACTGAAGTCTCAATATGAATATTCCGGGCGACCATAGTCGCCCAAAGAAAATTTTGGCGTTATCGTTAAAGCGACTATGGCAGACTTGACTTTAAACGAAAATTCGTGTGTAATTGTATTTATAATCGTGTGTTAATATTTAAATGAAATAACTTACACCGGATTAAAACACGATTTATTAATTATATTATTTAGATATCGACAGACGAGCATGAGGTTCACTTGATGGTAGGTGAAACTTTAGCCACAGAACATCGGTCAACGAAGCGATGTCAACCTACTCTTTGTTTCGAGCATTCAGAAATCCATAGACTGAAACCGAAACGCACAATGTGCACTTCACGGTTTTTCCATCTATGAACGTAATCGGTCGTAATTTCGATATTCCTCCCACCCGATCAATGCCCGAAGTTACCAGACGTGGGAAAAAAATGCTTACAGAAAATTATAACCATGTTGTCCCGGTGGGATTCGAACCCACGACCCATCGATACGCATGGCAGGTGTTCTACCGAACGCGGCTACGAGCCCGTCAAAGAAGTTATGTTGAGTGAAGTCATTTTAATTTTAAGGGTACGATATGTATAACATTAAAACCTCTCGTAAATTAGGTTTTAAATCATTACCTACATTACTCCTGAAACTAAGCAACATTCATCATTCATCATGTAATGTCATCTAATTATTTATTAAACCTAGTACCTATTGTCAGTTTTTGCTTTGTTGGTGTACAATAAATAAATAAATTCTTTAAATGCGCGATTGTAAGTGAAGAATCAGACAGCAGATAGTGTCATGAAGCTCGGTAACCATATCCGAACCTATCGGATATATAAAAATCTATCCGGAACCGTAACCGAATCTTTTGACGGGCTCGTCGACGCGTTTGGTAAAACACCTGCTGTGCACTCCGATGGGTCGTGTGTAAACATGTCTTCCCCACGTCTGGTAACTTCAGGCAAGGAACGGTATAAATGAATTCATATAATACATCGAGAAATCGTGAAGTGCACATTGCACGTTTCGGTTTCAGTCTATGGATTTCCGAATGCTCGAAGTAAAAAGTATGTTGACAGCGTATCATTACCTGATATTCTGCGACTATCACCTACCATCAAGTGAACCTCTAACATAAAAAACCTCGAATAATTTCAGATAGGGGCGAAGTCTAAATGAGACATGTTAAGAAAGGTTTTTGTTTTTTCTTGGACTATTTTTTCTATTTCTTAGTCATTACTAGTCAGTCATTGTCGGATAACGATACAATAGCTAATTTCCTTAACTAGTTAATTTCGGATGTGGATATAAATATGAATATTATCCGTATCTTAATCCGAAATTTCATATCCATAACATCCTTATTTTCTACTATTTAGAGAAAATACTTTTCGTAATAGCCTTGAATGTGCTCACAATAATCGCGTACCTACATAATTCAGGACCCACCATGGCACGTGCGTATAATATAGAAATTGATAAAATTGACATTATCCTAATCATTCATTTTAAAATTTGATGATTGTGTCAATACTATGTTACAAAGATATTCTGACGTCACTTTATTCGACTTGTAAACACTTGAATAAGCGATAGTCACTTACAGTAACTTAAGCTATGTTTATTTATTTATCAATATAATTGTATATCTAAGTTTAATATTATTATTATTTATTATTAGTTGGTTTTAATTTATAAGTGCTAAATATTGGAGTTGTCTTTTGCATATAGTTTACACCTATTACTGAGGTGACACTCATCATGTGCCAGATATTTATTATTTATTGTACTTACTATTTTTCAACAATTGTTTATTTAATTATAATTTTATTATTTATTTCAATGTAATCGAATATTCCCCCACATTACGCAGTAGTATGCATTGCGTTCAGCATCGGAATTTGAATATAACAATATTTTAAAAGCTTTTTAAAGGCTTCGCACGAGTGCAATGTAGATATACTATACACATTACACACATTTTAAAAAAACAGTCGACTTTTTGAGCTAAATCGTAACAAATAAACAAACAAATCTTTCCTCTTTATAATATTAGTTTAGATATGAAGGAGGGATTTCTGAAGTCGGGACATACACGTAGCTAATTATGCTTTTAAATAGAGCAATTATCGAGCTTTTGTCGGTATTTCGTGTTAATTAAAACATTTGGTTTTCAAAATTACATTGGATTCTGTTTATTTCTTGTTTATGTTATAATTTAAGAAATATATCCGGTATGCTAATCATAACATTGAATCAATTCGATTAAATTATAAATTTTCCTTAAGACACTCTTGAGGAAGCGCGTTTTTCTCCTCATTCATTCGATGATCTTAAATTATGAATGTTTATTTTTTTCCTAATAAAGGAGCAACTACAAATATAAATAATTTTGCAATACAAATGTCTACATCTAAGGTTATATACCTTTTTATTTCTGATACATACAAAGCTTTCGATGATAATAATTAATGAATCCTATACAATTGTCCAGTATGCCTATATAGAATCTTACTTAATTTTAATTCCATTTATTTTTTTACACAAACCTATAAATTTAATTATACATTATTCTCCAAATTCATACAAACAGATAACATTGAATACGCATGCGGCCTCCTGGCTAGGACCGTGTGGCCATTCAACTTTTTTTACCTTAGATATCGACAGACGAGCATCAGGTTCACTTGATAGTAGGTGATACCTCAGCTGCAGAATATCAGTCAATGATGCGCTGTCGACCTACTTTTCACTTCGAGCATTTGGAAATTCATGGACTGAAACCGAAACGCGCATTATGCACTTCACGGTTTTTCCATCTATGAACAGTGGTTCGTTGTTGACCACCGCCGCCTCTAAGCATGAATGACATGAATACTTCGAATGTATTTGCAACTTTAATGTAAGTACCTAAATGCACGTTCCAACCGCACGGTATCAATCAATAAAATATTTTGCAATAACGAAATTCCTTCGAAATTAATTCGACGTATTGAAAGTATATTTGACCTTTCTGCTTCAGGTAGGTACTTGATAGTGACAATGAAATTATCGTTACGTAGATACTATTAAGACGTACCTTTTATCAAGGCTTTTTATTTTATATCCAAATCGTTGTTGAGGCTGATTAGTTTCTCAGTCAGGTAATAGTAGTGAAGGCTTTGGAGCAGGAAGGTAGTCTTATATTTAGTGGTTCCCTTCTTGTCATAACGTTCAAACGTTTTATTATATTTTATTGTTTTGTTTTAAATATGTTAACAGGATGGAGGCTTGCCTTATCGAAATGTAAGTGGTTTTTATTTCCATATTAAATAATTTCAGCTTAAAGTTTTAAAGCTTTACGTTATCTAGGTGCGTGTTTACTGACGTAAGTATTGTGGACATGTGAAACTGATTAATTTATAGAAAGGTGAATATAATTTTAACAGAATATAATATATATAGAAAATTAATGTATATAGAAAATTATTCTGCGTATAGAATATATAATTTGATATTTATCTATATTTTCATCAAATAAAACAATGTTAAAAATTATAGTATATTTCGATATGTTTTAAACTCGTAATTTAATATGAGACAAATATTTATTCCTAAAATACATTTAATAATAAATTGACTGTCTTCTTTGCTAAGCGGTAAGCACGTTGTGTTCCACCGATGATACCTGGATCGAATTCTGGGGAAACGCTAAATAAAATATCGGACTTTATTTTGACTGATTGAATCGATATTGAAATGTTTCACTGATCGTGCCACGCCGGGAGACTAGCGAATAAACTTTTCTTAATCTATTCAATTTTTTAACTTATATCATAGGACGCAATATTCGAATAAGATACATATTGAGTATGACGTACCTATATGTACCTATCTATGTTACATTTTATTAATTTCAAAATGTAATTGGAAACCATTTTCTAAATTATAATATAGTTGTTAAATTAATATCGGAAGTGAAATCGAAAAGAATTTCTTAACACAAAATACCCATGGACTTAATAGCAAAGTAGTTTGTTGGGAAATAAACCATTTTAAGATAGATTTTTTTTTCAGTATTTATAATACCTCAGCGGTATGTCATGGCAATATTAGCTTTACTAGCCATAGCGAATGCATACACTATGCGTCAATGCCTAAACCTGGCGATCACTCAAATGGTCAAGAAGAAGATTACCTCAGATGTAGGGAGTGCGAATTATGACCCAAACGCTTGTCCTGATTACAACGTCAATACAAATACATCTATGGAGGTCGCTGATTATCTGTCAGATGAAGTAAGTGTTTTTTTTAAGATAGACGAGCTTACCTCGCCTGCTTATAGATGATTTCTCAGCCAGAGACAATCAGTCATTAATGTGCTGTTAACCTATGTTCTTATTTCCTCTCGGTAATCAGACAGCAATCAAAATATGCAACATGCACTTCACGGTTTTCCCATGAATGAATGGTCGTTAATTCTACTTCTATTCTCTTCTCTCAGTCATCCCTCTAAGGGATGAGTATAACTTAGATTTTTTCTTAAACGAAATAATATTTTAGTTTGTTTTCAATCAATCTTCAGTCTATATTAATGTGAACAGACTCTCGACAAACAGCTCTTGTTATGTCGGGTGTCTCAGTTTCAATAAAAAAGTACTTTTTATATAAATTATATTGAAAATGGTATCAAAATTGAATACGTAATTTGAAATAACAGAACAGACAAGGACAAAAGTATTATTCAATATAATTAAGTCATTGTTCGTTAAGTTTTGAAATCATCAAAGATTAAATACATAGTTAATTGTGGAACCAACGAGAATTCATTTCCCGTATTTTGAAACTGATAGGTTGCATTACGCATTCTACGTATCTTATTCACATTGACATATATAAAATGTCAATGTGAATAAGATACAAACCCACAAAGATAAGATAGATATTGGAACCCTCTTATTTAAATGTCACCTTCAGTTTTAAAAATACAGTTAATATATATTTTTCTTTGGCAGATTGAAATTAAATTTATTGATAAACAACTTCATTACAAAACACACTAACATATTATATACATAACTAATAACAAAGAACCTAAAACTAAAAACCTTAAAATATATAGTATTAAAACTAAAATATATTAATAAAAGGAGTCCCTTTAGGCAAGATTCCGAAGATACTGGCAGCGTTCCCCCTTTGAATAGCTAGACTAATTCTTTGTCCGAGGTAGCTGCCAGCTCTTCGGTCTCCTGTGATGTCGACTAACCTTTTTGCTATTTCGTTAATACTTATATATCTTTATCAAGTATTCTTATCCGTAGCTTGTGAGCTTCTAAGTCTTCTAATTTTTAATAATATAATTTTCAAAAATAATATAATTTTATATATATATATAAACACGTTGTATTTCACGTTTGCGCAAATGCTACATAGAAAGGTAAAAGTTTGTCTTATGGATGTTAAAACTATACTAACGCCATCTCTTTTTACAGAGTTGACACTTAACGTAATATTCTGGCTGATAGCAACGTTCTTTGTTTTTTAATTTCAAGAATTAATCGTTATTGATATTTTTGTTTTAATGTGTGATACTCATTTAACTAAAACATTATTTTATATATTGTAATTACTAAAACTTGTTTCGAGTAATTTACTGCAGACTTTTTTTAGTTATTGAAAATAATGTGTTATACTAATTGTCTTTTCATCAAGGCCAAAAGCAATATTGCTATTCACTACTTAATATGTATTTTCTTTATTTGAAATGTACCTTTTGGAAACATAAGAGTATGTTTTATCACAACATGTGTGTCACGGCAAACTATTATATTATCATTTCAGCAATTATTCATACATTTTTGAATGCTGAAGCAAAGATATCGATGTCGTAAAAAACATCACTACATAGTATAAAACAAAGTCGCTTTCTCTGTCCCTATATTCCTATGTATGCCTAAATCTTTAAAACTACGCAACGGATTTTGATGTGTTTTTTTTAATAGATAGAGTGATTGAAGAGGAAGGTTTATATGTATAATAACATAAATTAAATAGTGGAGAAATACTAATATTTTTCTAAGTTCTCTGTTCAGAAAACTCCGCGATGGTATATGTCTATCTCTTATGGATATCCCACAATAACATTTTTTTGTCATTTACTTTTTACGACTAATATAATTTTTGAAGCGATTTTAACCAATACAGCATTAATTCTTATCCAATTAAATACCTTAAATACATTGTTGATTTAATGTAGATCTATAATTCTATATGGCCCTTTACAGCATATGATTTAAATGAATATTTTCGAAGACATTACAGATTTAAAAATTGCTGTTTATGATTTTATATACAACGTTCACAGTTTTTCTGTAGTGTATTTAGTATCAGCATTGCACCCGTGCGAAGCCGGGACGGGTCGCTAGTTTTTTTTTTTTTAATAAAATATAATTTATTTTTAGTCGACAAAATTTGATTGGAGTGAGACAACCCAAGGATTAATTCTTGGCTCATTTTACTATGGCTATGTGGCAACCCACTTGCCAGGAGGGTTACTGGCGGAGAAGTTTGGTGGAAAGTGGGTTCTGGCATTGGGACTTCTATCGACAGCTATTTGTACATTCATTACACCCTTTGCTGTGAAAACTGGCGGTGCGGTAGCTCTCTTTATCTTAAGAGTAATCGAAGGTCTTGGCGAAGTAAGTACAAACAGCTATAATATAAATATAAAAAATGTGTGCTAAAATATCTATACTAATATTATAAAAAGGAAAGATTTATATTTTTGTATATTTGTAATAAATAAACTCAAAAACTACTGGACCGATTTTCAAAATTCTTTCACCAATAAAAAGCTATAGTCATCAGTAACATAGGCTATTTTTCATCTACATTGCATCCGTGCTAGTATTTTATAAAAGGGTTTTTGTATATTAGTTATCAACAGTTGTCCTGAACGTGAAGTTTCTTAGGTGGTAGATGATACCTCAGCGACAGCGCATCAGTCAATTATACATTTTTGACCTATTTTTATCACGTGTTAACAGAAACTTATAAGCACATCGTCCTGGCGGGATTCGAACCCGCGACTTACCGAAGCGCAAGAGAACCCAACGCACCAACGAAGCCCGTCTTGAAAAACATAAGCTGTAAAAAATCGAATGATTTGTATAGTTAAACAAGAATATTAGATAAAATTTGTAGATGTAAATAAATAAGATTTTTTGAGATTTTTACGTTTTGAATGATTGCATATGAATTAAGAATACTACACAATTTGTAAGTATCGATTGTGAAGGTAACTTTCGCCAACATTGTACATAATAGTACCTATGGGATATACGTTGAATTATTTTGATGCATAATTTATACTGCCGTCGTACGGGTAAACGCAGTACTTGCAAAATACTATTAACTTGAACTGTATTTTTATTTATTGTATTTTTTAAGAAATTGTATTTAAATTTAGTTAAAATTATGTGTATGTACAATTCGCAATTATTTTTAAATTTAAAAAAAAGGAAAATTCATATTTTGTCAAATACTGCGTTCTTTATTACGACGGCAGTATAGTTGTATGATTTTTTTAAATAGTACTTCTAATTAAAAAAATCTTCTTTTGGACGGGCTCGTTGGCGCGTTCGGTAAAACACCTGACGTGCGCATCGATGGGTCGTGGGTTCGATTCCCACCGGGAGCACATGCTTATAATTTTCTGTAAGCATGTTTTCCCCACGTCTGGTAACTTCGGGCATTGATCGGGTGGGAGGAATATCTAAATTCCGACCGGGTAACGAACCACCGTTCATAGATGGAAAAACCGTGAAGTGCATATTGCGCGTTTCGGTTTCAGTCTATGAATTTCCGAATGCTCGAAGTAAAAATTAGGTCGACAGCGCATCATTGACTGATGTTCTGTGGCTGAGGTATCACCTACCATCAAGTGAACCTCATGCTCGTCTGTCGATATCTGACATAAAAAAAAAAATAATTCAATTCAAATATCATTCATTTATTAACTTTTACAAGTAGGTACTTTTGAATCGTCAATTATAAAAGTTACTACCGGTTTCAAATGCTGTTTCTATAGAGAAGAACCGGCAAAGTAGTTACAATTTAAATAAAATACTGTATACCGGATTAAAACGCGAATTATTATTTATATTGTTTAAATTATTTGTCGTTTCGGATGCTTTTCAGCAACCGTGGTCGCGGGGAGACAGAAAGATGACAGTTGTGTGATTTTCGGGTTTTGAATCGTTTTAATCCAGTATACTGTATTTTATTTTAATGTGTGATACTCGCGTTAATAAAAGACAATATTAGTTACAATTTTTAAAGCTGTATTTTGTAAACAGGGACCAACGATGCCCGCTCTGATGTTGATGATCTCAAAATGGTCACCTAAAACAGAGAGGTCAAGAATGGGGGCTATTGTTTTTGGAGGAGCACAAATTGGAAACGTCGCCGGCTCGTATTTTGCGGGAATAATTATGCACGAGGGTAGATGGGAACATGTGTTTTATTTATTTGGGGGTCTTGGATTAGCCTGGTTCGTTTTTTGGGTATGTACGATAAAAACTATATATAATAAGTATTCTAGTTTTTACATATAAATATAATATTCTGTCATCAACCATTTACTGAATGAAATGTATGAAAAGATTATTATTTATTTCACACTTTTTGTCAGAAATGATAAAATTGAAAATTAATAGAAAATGCAATAAAAAGGCCTATTTTTTATAGTAATGTGGTAGAAACCAGTTAACCTAGAAGATACTAGGAATTGTTACAACTAGTATGAAGAGATTTCGTGTCTTTTTAAATACTATTTCTTCTTGCTCAATTATAGTCCAGCCAGCCTAAAATGACAACCACGACAAAATTTTATCAACCGTTTTCTCGTGTTTTAATGGATTATCACTTTATGTTTTTCAGGTGTAACATGACACTTACACTTAAAACTCGACTTCTAATGTCAAAAGTAGAGATAGTTGTCGATCGAGATATCTTGTCTATCAAAATTGTCGATGTCGAGATATAATATATCGAGATATCTTATATCTTAACTCGTCCGCGAGATATTTTTTGATGATCATGCTAGGTGGGCTGAAGACTGATTCCATATTCCTTATTATGATTTTCTCATATGCATAAAATCTTCTAGACATGCAGTAAATTCTTCATTTCATTTAACATCGTATTGGACAAATTTTGACTACTGCATTTAATTTAATCCACAATATTTATTGCAGTGTCTGCTTTGCTACAGTTCTCCTAACACTCACCCTTATATCACAGACAGTGAGAAAACATTCCTAAATGAAAATGTGGAAGCTCTTCAGAACAGTGGGAAGCATCAGCTCAATCCTGTTCCGTGGAAGGCGTTAATCCGATCAGTCCCTCTTTGGGCTTTGATTATAGCTGGAGTAAGTATTACTATTTCTATTATCTATTAACACAACCACAAATGAATTAGCTGGTGCTTTTGACATCGTTCGCATGCGATTATCTATGACGATAACTTATCTTCTCGATATTCGATGTCAATTAAATAGAGCAATATGATGCTATTTGTAGACATTTGATAAGTGTTTGCAAATAAGTTAGGATTAGATTTTTTAAGATTTAATTTTAGGATTATAGATAATTGCAAATATTATTTTTTTGTCTATTAAAGGTTTAAATTTATCTAAAGGTTATATGTTGGTCCTGACTAAGGTAAAACTACCTATGAAAATAGTATGCATATTCTTTTACTTGTTTCGGAGATAAGCGAGAATAAACTGACAGACAAAAAAAAATGTTAAAAATGATTTTTGTGTATTCTGTTACCCTTCTTTTATCGTCCCTTCTCCAGTGTCCGTACAAATAAAATATAATTAATTACAGACTCGTCGATCCTAATGTTTTATTAAAGAAGTATATTGTATATATATGGACACGTAAAGACGTAGAATTCAAAATTAGATAAATATTAAAAAGATTTTCGTGAGCCGGTTTTTTCCTACTCCATCTCATTTAATTGATGACTAGTAACCCAAAAGGCGTAATCATATTTACTTACCAATAATCCTAACTATGTATACTCTATATTTATAAAATCGCTTACGGTGATTTTTATACATACATACTTAACGTCTTGTATTTTACAGATTGGTCATGATTGGGGATACTTCACCATGGTCACTGATTTACCAAAATACATGACAGACGTACTGAAATTCGATATAAAATCTACTGGAGTGCTTTCTTCAGTACCGTATATTGCTATGTGGATTGCTTCGTGTATTTTTGGACTTTTAAGTGACTTTGGTATTAAAAGAGGTTATTACAGCGTTCAGAATGCTAGGAAAATTTACACAACCGTTGGTAATTATCGTTTATTTGCCTATTTTTAATTATATCTAGGGAGAGGTCCTTTGTTATCGTATTTACAAGGATTATTGTACCTACTGTCCGCAAAATGTAAAAAGATACGGTATGACAGGTGCGGTAAATGGTATTTTATATTAGTCTAGCGATCCACCTAGGTTTCGAATGGGTGCAATGTGGATGTACTATACACAGTACTATAAGGTAATCTATGTAACTCGCTGATAATGTTCGTACCGTTCCTTCTGTTTGTGAAAGAATTTTTAAAATCGATCGAGGAGTTTTTGAGTTAAATCGTAACAAACAAACAAAAAAATCTTCTCTTTATAATATAAGTATAGATATAGAAAAAAAAAGATAATTACTTAGATTTATATTTGATTAAAGAAAACGGGAATTTATCTGAATTTATTTAACTCGAAAATCTTGCAATTTTCTTTATGGGTCGTTACAATTTATAATACCAAGTAAATTGATGTCTATCTCAACTCCATTTCACATACCTAGACTCGGCCTGCCGGGATTTCTATTGTGGTTAGAGGACCGGAATGACTTCTATCATTCCATCTTAAGATATGAGTAGATAAATTAACAACTGTTGCTAAGATTCAATTTATTTTTAGCCGCTGTTGGTCCTGGTATATGCATTATTATGGCGTCATATTCTGGCTGTAATACTACCTTAGCAGTTGTTTGGTTCATAGCAGCCATGGCTTTTATGAGCGCATATTACAGTGGTATGAAAATCAACGTTCTTGATATAACTCCTAACTACGCTGGTACCACCACAGCTCTTGTAAATGGAATATCTGCTATTTCTGGTATCATCTCACCATATTTGATAGGACTTCTCACACCACAAGTAAGTCGTAAAAATATTTAAGGTATTTAAAATTTATTTTAATTGTGTCTATGTGTGTATTCTATGTATAGCACCAACAAACCTGATATTATTTATTATACGGAATACTTAAATATTTTAATAAGATAATACCTTATTTATTTATTTAATACTTTTTCTTACAGAAAAATATTACAATTAGAAATAACTTAGATATAAAAAGTGCAATATCGCTCTTACATTGTATTATTGACTTTTTAATATTTTAAGCATTAAACGCGCAAGAAAGTAACTTTTTTTATGTAATATATTGACAGATGAGCATGAGGTTCACTTGATTGTAGGTGACCTCAGCCACAGAATGTCAGTGATGCGCTCTCTACCTACTTTTTACTTCGAGCATTCGGAAATCCATAGACTGAAATCGAAACGCGCAATATGCACTTCACAGTGTTATTATTTATGAATGGTGGTTTGTTACCCAGTCGGAATTTCGATATTCCTCCCACCCGTTAAATTCCCGAAGTTACCGGACGTGAAGAAGATATGTTCTCCCAGTGGGGTTCGAACCCACAACCCATCGATGCACACGGCAGGTGTTCTATCGAACGCGCCATCAAGCCCGTCAAAATCTAAATTTTTATTCCTAAACCAATGTCCATCTTTTTTCAGTCTACCCTCAAACAATGGCGAATAGCGTTTTGGGTGTGCTTCGGAGTATTGGTAATAACCAATTTTGTGTTCGTAATATTTGGAAAAGGAAAACAGGAATGGTGGGATGATGTAAAGCTTAGAGGATACCCATCTGGGTGGAAACATGGACCCTTGCCGACAAGAGAACGAGATACGGAAATTTCGGAAAATGAAAAGAGAAAAGAGAAGCAGTAATTGCATAGACTGATATTAATTAATTGTAAATATTGTATTCGATTATTAGACATTTAAGTATTATTTGGTAATAATTTAAGTAATTTATTACATTCTGTCGTCATAAGGAAAAGGAACGTTTTATAAAAGAAACGGGGAAAATAATATTAAGAAATTAAATAGGTACATTTATTCAGGACGGAAAAAAGTAAATATAAGTTCAATAATAACAACTTAGAAAAATACACAAATACAAGATATTAAATTAATATATAGAAACAAGAGCCACGAAAAGGGTATTAGGGTTATTTATTATAATTTAATCTATATATATAAAAGAGATTTCCACCTATATAGTCACTCATCACGATATCTCTGGAACCATAAGGCGTAGCGACTTGAAATATGGTAGGAATATTCCTTTCGCCGAGTAGAGGTCAGCTAAGAACGGATTTTACGAAATTCAACCCACAAGGGGGGTTGCGGGGGCAATTGCTAGTATAATATATTGTGTTAGGGTATTATATTTAAAAAAAGAAATTAAATGATATAGATCTATTGATACTGTTGACTATGACTTTAGCCAATCAGAACACGATAATATTTCCCGCCAAAACTATGATAAGTCGGACGTCAACGCCATCACGAACCAATCAAAATACTCTAATTCTGACCACAGATACTATGTCAATGACAGAACAGGAAAGATCTTCTGTTTTGTGGGGCCGACCAAAAGGAACCTTCAAGTCGACCAGTTGAATTATTAACATATGTCAGAACATATAAGCTCTGACGCTGATTTTCAGTAGCCCTGATATAAGACGATTTTCCTTTTTCACTGATTTCTAATATCTATAAATTAATTTCGAAAAAAAAAATCGTATAACATTTTCTCCTTATGACGGCAGACTTTATGTTTCGTATTATTCTTATGTAAGGATACATCACAGAAACACCCACAAAACTAGGGGTGTGATTTGGAAATATAATTTTATTGACGTGACCTCTTTTGTATGGAAAAACATAATAAGCTTTTATATTGTACTGTACCTTACACATTGTCTAAAGTATTATGTGTGTTAAATAATGATAAAATCTATAACGAATGAAGTAAACAAAGTTGATACTGGGAATGCGCGTGAAATTTTAGTAATATTGATAATAATGAGAATAACATAATTTAATACTTTAAAATAAAATAAAAAAAATAAATATCGCTTTAAATTAAATTTTTTGGTTGCCATATTAATATTATTTCTTAAATTTGCCACGCTCTCAACTTTTATAAGCCAGACTCCCTATTTGTTTGTATGTTAGGGGTAATCAACTAATGGAAAATACAATATTTTTATGTGATCATCAGACAAGTTAGATATAGAAAAAAAACAACAGCTACCTTTCATTAATAACGAAAGGTTGCTGTTACATTTCTGCACACACACACATGGCTGTAAATGAGTGTCAATATCTACATAGTATATCTTGTGCCATAAAATAAATAGATTCTGCGTATGACGATATTTTATTTATTTATTTGGAAAACACACATGAATTACATATTAATATAACTTTATTTTAGGTTAGTACCTACTACTCTAGTAGAGTATACTTAACTAGTAGGCTTCGCACGGGTTCAGTGTAGATGTACTTTATACAAATAGAATAAATATTAGATAATAAATATAGTTCAAACGATAAGCAAATAATAAAATAATGGTGTACAGAAATAAATTTACTTGATTTTATTTATAAAATTCCCTATAATTGTGAGAATATACAGACATAACGTAAAAAGTACTGAAAAAAATAATTTTTGGTAGCCCATATTTCTATGTCCACTTCACTGATAATTTTTTCTCTACCCGATCGAAACAACTATTTTCAAACTTGTTTCCCCGGTATTCGAACCTGGGACACACATTCCACTGATCCACGGAAAATGTAAAGGCAGAGAGTTAAATCAACTGATGCGGACAATGCAGGTACAGCTAGTATCAAATAAATATTTGTTTTTATGTGAATATTTCGAACGTTAAATGAGATATGATAAATATTCAATCAATCACGCTATTCGTTTATATAATATCTAACAATATAATATCTAACAATATATATAATATATATGTTTTATTGAGTCATAAGATTCTGTGAATATACTTTGTCAATGTTTTTAAAATTCTGTCAAAATGTTAATTACCTACCACTGCCCGTGGACATCCACAACAACATCTTGAGGATGCGTTGCCGGCTTTGAAAGTACGCTCTTTGATGGTCTCTAGTCATATCGGTTCGGAAAAACCGCCGACGAAAGCTCGGATTAAGGGGTTCGGTCTATAAGAGACCTAATTTGAATTAACTTTAATAATAGTACATAGGGTTATCTGTAATTAGTAAAACCTGTTTTTTTACTTTCTTTACTAAGGCCATCATTTTTACACCGTTATCTTATGAGTACGTAGCTGTGTGTTGAAAGATCAGTCTCACATTGTATATAAAGATATTTTACCTATATAAAACACACTCTGAATCTAAACTTGATCTTTTGTGTTAGATAATATAATTTTAAACACACATCTTACAATAATATGTGAAAAGTATACGCTTCACGGCTATCAGCAAAGATGACGTGACTATTATTCACGTATTGTCTTAATATCTAATTCTACATGGGTTGTTTGTACAACAGTTTGTCGTTTGTTTGTACTCTAAAAAAATATTTTAACAATACTCCCTTTAGTTACGGCTAAATAACCCTTAACTGTTATCGAAGGTCTTTTTGGACCAAACTAAAAGAAATTGTTTAATTTCGAGTGCGTGATGCTACGCTTTGGTACGCCAACGAAATCTCATTACGCGGCAAGGTTAAACGGATGCCAGATGTTCACTGAAAATTTTGTGTATAGAATACGTATTGGTCGGTCGAATCGGACCACATTTTGAGATATATATTCTTTAAATGTTCGTAAGGAGTGTCGCAGACACACTTCATGTATGATCCAGTTCGCGGTGCACAAAAAGTCTACGTGGCTCGCAAAGAGCGTTTGGCGGATATTTTACATACTCAAAGCAAACGACGTCTATGTTATGGGTGGAACTGTAGGAACAGGCAGGCTACGGACTGCCTAACGGACCGACTAAATTGTGCGTCATCTGCGTTAGCGCGGGTTTGCTTTAAGCAAACGTTCTATTTATTTCACGCACGCGCGATTGTGCGACGCAGTGCTTTGAGATCAATTGGAATAACAAGGATATTTTGTGAGTTAGACTTTTTGTGCTGGTATATTTAATTCGTATAATTTTTAAGGCTCTATTTTCACAGACTCGAACTTAAAAAGTCGACTTACTTTTTACTTACAGACTTCGAAGTAAAAAGTAGATAGACAGCGCATCATTAACTGATGTTCTGTGGCTGAGGTATCACCTAGCAACAAGTGAAACCCATGCTCTTCTATCGATATCTAACATAAAAAAAGACTAAATGTACGTAGCAGATTATAATCTATCGTCTGCAATACTGCTAATGCAAGTCAATCTTGTACCGTTTCAAGCATTTCATGGCAACAATCCAAAAAAAAAAAGATGATTGAAAAAATATAATTATTGTCAACTGTCAGATGATTATGAAACCTAATCCTTATGAGTTGAAGAGCCACATGAGACTTCTTATCTAATAACGATTTAGTTAAAGAAGATAGTCATCATAGACCATCATACCGATGTGAAAATCATTTCATGGGGTATATCGCTTTGACAGAAGGAATTACAAAATCATATTAACTTATCTACCTGGTATCATGAGAGGACATATAGAAAACTAGCATAATTTACAAAATTTATGTTTTTTTAACTGAAGGGACCAATCGACCGGAGCGTCACTTTTCCAGTTATGAAGGGTTAAGATGAATACATTAAGTACTTAGTATTTTTCAGTTGAAGTTTAACGCCTTGAGTACACTGTTTATCTAAATTCAAGTCCGTCTGACTTATCTATTGTGATAGATGTTGATACTGACACGCGCTCACTTGATAATGTCATCTTACAGTTGTTGTATTATGTATATTTTATGATACAGGTAGCTGACGTTGTTGATACACACCGAAAGTATAATTCCGCCGATCATCCTTATATTCGTATTTCTGTGACTTGTGAACAAGCAATGTACCCGTGAACTTGGTGTTGTAGTGAAGTACATATCTCTTAAAATGACTTTAAAAGGATGGCGTCTTATACTCAACAGAGGTTTGTATTGTGTGTTTAATATTATAAATTACTGTTTCAAAATTTCACTACAGTCGGCGCGGTGGTTCTGGATGAATTTTCTAATGTATAGGTTTCGATTTCCAATGTGTTATGAGAAACGTTTTATAATAAGTTTATCGTTTATGTCTTTAAACATTAAAGACACGACAATGTTTTTACATTCTTATCATCATTTTGTCTGTCTTTTATTGAATAATTTAAGGTGAAATTATTAATTGTTACCTCTTCGTACTGTTAACACCTTTTAGTCTTCTTCACATTTTATATTCTTTAATATGATTAAAGCCATAATAGGAAATAATATGTAAATAGTATTTGCATTTATAGGAAGAATCTTATATGACTTAATGATTTTCAGTCATGTTCATCCCACAACGTTACGTCGTGGGTATAATGGGTTTATTTGCACTTGCTAACTCTTTCACAATGCGGGTCTGCCTCAGTATGACTATCACTCAAATGGTGTTACATGTGGCACCATCAGAACACATTGTTGGTGAGACTTGTCCAGATAATATGGCTTCTACCACTACAGAAGTTATAAGTAATGTTACAACACCTATCTTTGTAAGTATGCATCATTTAAATCATTCTAAGTACTGTCACACATTAAGCCACCGGTGGCCAACGCTAGACGCGGCAACTAGACGTGTCCCCTAGACGCAACCTTTAGAAGCATCCTTTAGACGCGGCCTCTACACCATGAGTTGCAGCTACTAATTACATAGGGGCGGAGAAAAGCCGGGGACTGTAGTCATGTGCGTGCGGGAGCTGAGTGAGCGTCGGCCACTCCCTCATTTTATCGCTCGATCGCTGCCACTCGAGCCCTCAGAATGCGCTGATGCCCTTTAATATGAATTTATAAGTCCTGTGGTCGTCTCCGGTGGTCTAATGGGCACCTCTTCATGTTGGTTATATTTACACATTACATCAGATTTTCATACATATGTAATCTAATCAATGCATATTAGTTAGTTGTTGGAAATATCGTACAATTAATAAGATACAAAAAATGTAACCCATGTACCTTATGATTTAAATTATCTTTATTTTTGTTCATTATTTTTAGTTACTGAACAGAAGTTGCCTTATCATGAATAATAGAATTCGATTGTATAATGTTGTATGTTTTATGTACATACGTACATTACGTATTACATATAAATCTAGTGCAGTGCAAGCGTGAATGCGGAAATATCTAGGTTGAGTTATTAACTCAAAAAAAAACACCTCCGTGGTCTTCATTTGACTCCTATCTTAGATCCTTTTGGACTCTCATCCTTTTGGTCGACTCTATAAGAGGCATTTATGCAATCAAATCTTTAGCCTAGATTACTCATTTTATATGTATAATATCTCACTTAAATTAAATTGTGATAATGAATTATTTATTGCCTTTTATAAATTAAAAACAGAACTTTACATGATCGTTTTTAGTCATTTTTCATTACCAATTAATAAGGTAATAATAAAACTCTAGTCACAACTGACTGGTTTCATGCTTATTTCCAGGGCCGGGAACGTTATGACTGGGATGAGAAAACCCAAGGATTCCTACTAAGCGCTTTTTATTATGGTTATGTATTAACTCACTTACCGGGAGGTCTATTGGCTGAAAAGTTTGGTGGCAAATGGACGATTGGTTTGAGTTTACTATGTACTTCAGTTGCGACTGTTATTACGCCTTGGGCAGTTACAGTCGGTGGAGCTATGGGCCTTTTCATAATAAGAGTTATAGAAGGAGCTGGAGAGGTTAGTTAAATTACAAGTTATCTACGTAGGTTACTAGAGAAGTTTTGTCGTACACTGTGAATAATTATCTCAAAGTAATCTCCATCAGCATGAAGGCAAATACGTGCAAACCACCTATCATATATATCTATCACCTATCTATATACATACTTCCTCAAAAGCACCGACAAGTTGGTCATCATCAGAAAATTTGCGTCCCTTTCATTGTTTTTTTTTTATGTATAAAAGGAAATAAACCAAAAACACATGAAGCTTAGTTCGGATTATAAGAAGGGTGTTCCAGTAATATAATTCCGATTTGACGTTAATAGTCCATAGTTTTACCGTGAACCTTGAGTTCGGCTGTTTATTTTCAAAGCTTTTAAAACTCGAGGCAAACATTCTTCACCAAGCAACAGTTACCGTACTATACGCCATTACTGTTCTTCGTACGACACAATTTATGTAGTGACCTACGTACTTTTATGTTTTTTTAAACTGAACTGATATGAAAAAAAAAAACTTTTGTAAATTTTAGGGACCAGTTACCCCAGCCTTTGTTTTATTGTTGGCGCGATGGGTTCCTCCTTCAGAAAGATCTAGATTTGGGGCCATGATATTCGGTGGGGCTCAGATTGGAAATATTTTTGGCCCATACATATCTGGTTTGCTACTTGCGGATGGTGGAGATTGGGCAAATGTTTTTTACGTATTTGGAGGACTTGGTATCGTTTGGTTTTTTTTCTGGGTGAGTAGTTTTTAATTTCCATTTATGAATTATAAGACATTAGTTTACATATTTTATTGTAGATATAAAATATTATCTATATCTATACATATAATAAAAGAGTAGGATCTAAATTACGCTTCACTAAATATTTTTACCAGAAATTAAGAAGAGTGATAAAAGAAGGGTAGCAGAATGCATAAATGCAATTTTTAAGATTCTTGTCTGTCTGTCTGTCTGTCCGTCTGTCTGTCTGTCTGTCTGTTTGTTCACGCTAATCTCCGAAGATACTGAACGGATTTTTATGCAATTTACAAATATATTAAGTAAAGCCCGGGGCAACATATAGGCTTTGTTTTATCGAAATCGGTTATCAGAAAGAAAAGTTATCATCATTTAAAAATAATTTTAAAGGCACCATATCACCAAATTGCAATGCAAACTGACTCGCGTTGAACTTTTTCGAATTGTCAGATGTCAATCACAGTTTGATATGTAAATGAAATACTTTGATTATTTCGCCATTTCCGATATGTAATCGTAGAATAGTGGATATGCAGGCCCATTGCGTAACTTCAGATGCGAGTTCGAATCTGAAGTTGAACGGAAATATTTATTTTTTTGTATTTATTTTTTTAAAGAATTATATTATAAAAATAGAAAATGTATTATTGAAATATTATATGAAAAAGTATTTCTTATGAGATCGTTTATTTCACCTTTTCATCCATCCTTTCTCTACAGAATTACGATTATTCGACATTGCTTTTATTGCTTCTTAAGGACTGTCTTCGTATCTTAGAGGTTTCCGCATTTAGCACCGGAAACCCGAGTAGGAATCACGAGAAAAGGGAATTTAAAAAAAAATGTCTCAAAATGAAAATGATCAATTAAATGAAATAAATATCGAGGTGGATACAGTATCTTCACCACTAATTAAATTTATAAAAAAAAAAGTAAATTTCTTTAAAGTCAGGTTAATTTTTTCAACAATGGTATTTCTATAGAATTTCAAATCATACTTCGAACCCCAATCTCAACCACCATTAAACGTGTCGATAATATGATGCAAAAGCAACCGTCAATGACTACTCCGATAGCTCTTTCCCAAAATAAATCACCAAGTACAGAGGATGGAGGATATGTCATTTGAAGAAAGCTTGCTCAAAAGCGAACCCCACGCGAACGAAGTCGCGGGCATCAGCTAGTATTATATATATGTTTATTGAACCCGTATAAGGTTGTTCAACTTATAGTATTTGTAAGATATCATTATAAAATGTCTTTAAGTACTAGATGTAGATATACAAATAGTATCAATAATGAATTCAAACTATAATAAATGCTTTTAATTATTGTTCGCAAATTGATTCTAGTTTAATTTCCATTAAATAACTTATCTTGAGAATTAATATTTCTTTCTCTTTCTAATTTTTATTTAAAAATGGAATGGATCGATATTAGTCTGAAACCAATTAATATATTAATTTACTATATACACTATTATTTCCTTTAAGGTATTCCTTTGCTATAGTACACCGAATTCGCATCCTTTTATCTCAGATGAAGAACGAAAGTACCTGAATGAAAACATAGTAGCGTCTGGTCTTCATAAGAAATTAGACCCTGTGCCATTTAAAGTATTACTAAGATCTCCAGCGGTTTGGTCTCTTGTCTTAGCAGCTGTGAGTATTCTCTTACATTTTCCGGTGATTTTAGCCTGGAGGCAAGGAAGTAGAGCACGGCTATATCATCCTTTTCTTGACTCCATTTGGGGCATTTTCATACCTCTGTAACTTCGTTGTGAAAAAACCTAAAAGCCTAAATTATTATACATAAAAAAAATCTATCTAATATTAACGCCCGGAGAGTTGATTTGCTTGATAGTACCTATATGGAGGACGATTTAAATTATATGTTGCTGTGTGCGTTTATAATAATAACATTTTTATTTGTCCCATAAACACATTTCATACTAAAACTTGGTGTAGCCTTAACTCCCACACTAGGATACCCTGTGTTGTGGGCAGCTCTTCCAAGTGTATCAATAAATTAAACTAAACAAATAAAACATAATCATTAAGTAACTAACTTAGATTAACTAATGAAACTGCTTTAATAATTATACAAAAAAAATACATAAAATGAAACAAAAAAATGGAAAAAACACAAAAGAAGTTGAGTAGCGGAAAGGTTTGCTATGTGCAATTTTAAGGACAGCAGTTGCGCAGCTTCTGTTTTCAGCATAAATCTGGAAGGCGCTCTTCCCCAAACAGAGACGCAGTATCTAAGTAATCATTCACACTTAAACACTCTATTTTTATAGAAATAAAAACAAAAAAAATATTGATATGGTTACTATAAAATGTTATTAGCTAGCAAGGTATCAGTTTATGACAAAGTGGTTGGAGTAAACTGGTGAAAGCGTGACTAGAGCGTTACGGAAAGTGTGATCGGATGAGGCGAACGAAGTTGTTATCTGGGGGCACGGGGAAGACAATTTCGTAATTTCTTATTTTTATTTCAAGATAATGAAATAGTGAATGTAAATAACGAATAAAAAGAAAAAATCTGAAATATTGATTTTTTAATAAAAACCAATGAGCATTTAAAAAAATTAGTGTGGTCTAAACCACACACACTTTATTTATTGAAAGTTTAAAAGTATTTAAAATAAATTAACTCGTACGTACCCCCAAGGCAAATTTTATTTTTTAAGTTTAGTTTTACATTTTTTTATAAGAAATACAATTTCCTCCCCGTAAGAAAGGATGGGTAATTATGATGAAAGTGATATTATTTTTACAGGTGGGCCACGACTGGGGCTACTTCACCATGATAACAGATCTGCCTAAATACTTCTCAGGTGTTCTCAAATTCAATATTAAAGACACTGGATTGATGTCCGCTCTCCCATACATTGCTATGTATATATTTTCATTTGTATTTGCATCTCTATGCGATCTATGTATAAGGCGAAATTGGCATAGCATCACCACAGGAAGAAAGATTTATACTACCGTGTGTAAGTTACAATTATTTTACAAAGATTTTTTGAACATTTTGATAAGAAGATAATAAATAAATACAATATTTTTAGAATCGGATCACTGACTAATTAAAATTGCTAATGACATTTTAAATATTACGTAGATTTTTTTAATATACTACTTAATACTTTTACATGTAATATTTGGCTCTTCAAGCCAAGGATAAATTAGCTTCTCATAGGAAAGCGTGATTCACGGCTTCAGCTGTGATGACAATTATATGAATTAAATGCTTTCTTATGAATGTATGAATGAAACTTATTTCAACAATTAAAAAGCTCTTGTGCAAGAGGCTATATGGATAAAAAACTATAACTGCAGATAATGTAATAATGTTTCTTTGCATCATTTGTACTTTTGAACATGTAATCATTAACTGTTGTTTAAAATATTATTTTTACGTGGTAATTAAATTTCAGATCTCAGACTCCTAAACACTTTTATTTGATTTACTCAAAAACTATTTCTTTCTTTTAATGTTCTACCAGTTATACTTAAAGTATTCCTTGAACATAATATGCATTTTGAGTAATCTCCAAAGGTTATTAGTAAAGGAATCGCATTTCTTACAGCTTCAACCTTACCTGCAATATTTATTATTCTGGCTTCATACTCCGGATGCGATCGCTACAAAGCTGTAGGTTTCTTCATAGTATCAATGGCATTTATGGCAGGATTCTATAGTAGCGTTAAAATCAATGCAATGGACATCGCACCGAATTATGCTGGTACCTGCTCGGCTATGGTTAATGGATTAGCGGCTGTTTCTGGAATGATTACTCCATACCTGATTGGCTTTTTGACACCAGACGTGAGTTAATGAAAGTTTTTTTTTAAGAATATGAATTCAAACTAGTCAATTCAAGAAGTACGACCAATTAAAAATAGTACTTTAGTTCGAGACTGAAAAGCGAGAATTAGCAATATTAGAGGTGACATGGTCAATTATGTACTTTTTGTTTTTTTTATATATTACATAATACATTAGGCAGTTAGTCTTGCTATATAGGTCTAGAGTTCAATTTTCTGGTCTGAAATACTAGAATTAATTTGCAATCTATGAAAAACGCTAGTACTTAAAAGCGTAAGCGTAAACAAAGCCATATTATACATTGACGATGGGTCGTGGGTTCGAATCCCACTGGGACAACATGTTTGTAATTTTCTGTAAGCATGTTTTCCCCACATCTGGTAACTTCGAGCATTGATCGGGTGGAAGGAATATCAAAATTCCGAATACCGGAATTCCAAATACCGGGTAATGAACTACCGTTCATAGATGGAAAAACCGTGAAGTGCATATTGCGCATTTCGGTTTCAGTACATAGATTTCCGAATACTCAAAGTAAAAAGTAGGTTGATAGCGCATCATTGACTGATGGTCTGATCAACAGAACCTCATGCTCGTCTGTTGATATCTGACATAAGTATCGATATCGATATTGAAAGCTGATAATTTATTTTTTTAAGTTTATGAAAGCATACATTTTATGTCAAATCCATATTAAACTGAGAATCATCTATTTCAATTTAATATTTAAAATAGGAAGTTAAGATGCAAGTAGAAGCTTTTTTTCTGTAGCGATATTAGGCACGGTACATAGTTACGGTTGATAAAAGTTCGGTTTAAGGTTAAGCCGAATAAATGAAGCGTTACAGGCTATAGTTTCCTATAAATATTTTTCCCCTTTAATAAATAATACTGTACCTCATTTTTCTTATATCTGAATATATATATTATATATTATAAGAAAAGGTTTTATTTGAATAGTTTTACTCGGCAGATCAATATCCTTTATCGATCATTGTCTTATATCACCGCATAATTTGCTCAATAACGCTTATTCTCAGCGGGACCACCATACAAGCCCAAAAGATTGATGCAAGGATAAAAAGAAATATAAGAATGCCCTTAACGTAATTATATAAGTGACTAGTGGACCCCGCAGACGTTGTTCTGCCACAATTTTGGCTTCGAAATTATATAATTAAATTGACTCTAGAAAACGTTTGTATGGGAAATAGAAAAGGGCTGTTTTTAAACCTTCCCTAGACCTCCACGAACATTTCAAGACTCAGATAAGATAAATCCGTTCAATCGTTCTCGAGTTTTAGTGAGACTAACGAACAGCAATTCATTATTATAGATATATGTATTTCAATTAAATTCAAAATAATTTATTCATTTAGGTAACACAATGTACATTATGAACTTCAATAAAAAATACATATTAAATTTTACATTTACTGCCAGTTCTCAAATCAAGGGCGTAGAGCGGACGAGAAGAACTGGCAATAAACACTCCGCCACTCTTTTTAATCGCCAAGTTTTTTGTTTTACGAAATGTTTGTAAGGAGCTGCAACCATTACACCATGTTCCACATGATATCTTTAAGTAATTAACTATAATATACCTACAACTGTCATCTTTCAGTCTGCCGCGACCAGGGTTGCTAATAAGCATCCGAAACGTCGGCATAAATAATGTAAATAATAAACCGCGTTTTACTCCCTTATAAAGTATTTTATTTAAATATTATTTGGTGTAATAAATTTTATTTTTTCAGCAAACAATATCACAATGGAGAGTAGCCTTCTGGACCGTCTTTGCAGTATTAGTTGGCACTAATATTATTTACTTAATATGGGGTACCGGTGAACCGCAATGGTGGGATTATGTGGATAAGTACGGCTACCCGGCTGACTGGAACCAGGGACCACTCAAGAGACGAGAAGATCCTGAAAAAAAAGTGGTCCATCCAAAACATGACCATTCTCCAGTGTCTGATGATTAATAGCTGAAAAATGTTTTAATTTATATTAATAAAAACACTAGTCATAACTTATACCTTCCTTGTTCTTTTGCTTTTATATACCTATGCAGATCATTAAACAAAGTCCTCCGACGCGGCTGTCAGTCTGTCTGTTCGCGATAAACTCAAAAACTTTGTCTTTTATTAACGCGAGTATCACACATTTAAATAAAATACTGTATATTGTTGAATGATTAAAGAGTCTCCCGCGACCACGGTTGCTGAAAAGCATCCGAAACGTCGGGATAAATAATTTAAATAATAAATCGCGTTTTAATCCGGTATACAGTATTTTATTTAAACTCAAAAACTACTGAACGGATTTTCTTTCGGATTCACGTTATCATGAATAGATAGAGTGATTCAGAAGGAAGGTATTGTTATAGGAAAAGTCATTTGTCAAGGTTTTGTGTAAATTGGTTGAAATATAAAGATAATTGATTTGGATATTCCTCTTTTATAGATCTACTAAATAGAGACACCCTACGACAGACAAAACATGTAGGCATAATAATATTATGCTCTACTACCCGTGCGAAGCCGGGGCGGGTCGCTAGTACATAATAATGTTAAACCACTCGAGGTTAAAAAAAATGTGTTAACGAATTATCTGTATTAAAAAAGGTTTTACACAATAAAGTGCCACTATTACGTAAATGATGAAATATACTTGCTAAATTATAGCGACAGGCGTGAGGTGTACATATTTTTTCAATGTTACCGTCGTAATATAAAAGTAGACGTTTCTGAACGAGCCGAAATAAGTAATTTGGTATTACTAGGTGGCCGCAGTGCTAGCGAAAAAGCATCGCAGTGGCATGATAATAGTGGCATAGTTTCGGTATTTAAAAAAATATAAGAAATCAATGTGATGCACAGGAATATTTAAAGTTAAGTTATAAGAAGAACGAAGAGAAAAAAAAGTCAGAGTTCGAGAAATAAAATTTAGCTTTAAGATAAAGGGGTCTTGGGATCGAAAAGAACATTAAATAAAAGATGCATGATATGAGCATCTCGGCGTTGCTGCTGAATTAGTTGATTATGAAACTAAAACAAGGTAGTATCAAGGACTTCGCGGAAAGTAGGTATAATTTCTTGGACAATAAGCAAGAGACAGATATAGCTGGGTTCAAATATAGGTTATAATGGTTAGTTTAAAGAAAAAAAAATGAAGCAGTAATAGTAAACATATTAAATTTACTTTCACTGAACTGATTAAGTAATAACAATTTTCGTGCATAATGTTTAAATAACCGAGGTGGTTGGAGGTTTTGAGGGCATTGCATTCAACTCATTGCATTGAGTTCAACAGCCTGTTATTATTATTAAAAATACATGTGACGAATTCATTTTAGACATTCAAGAAAGAAAATTTCATTATTATTATGATAATTTATCCTTATTTACATAAATTTAGAGATCTTCAGAGTAGTTCTTAAATTTTTAATAGTATGTGTGTTATTGATCGTCTCCTTGGCTCATTGGTAAGCCCAAACCCCTATGATGGCGGTGTTCACATACCATCATGTGGGCTCAGAAGGAATCTGCCAAAAAGAGTTATATAAATACACCCAATACCTATGGCTTTAATAAATAATTTAGCGAATAAACAAAAAATATCTAATAACGAGTTTGTTTTGTACTATTTAAAGATTAGATACCCATAAGAGCTGATCCTTATCAGCTCGTAGTCAAGTCATAACTTGATAAAAACAAATCTTTCGTCAAGATTCAACATATATCTTAAAATCGGTTTCAAGGATTCACAAAGAATATAATCACACAAACTACTTTTGCATTTTAAAAATAATTTGGAATCTTGGTTGCATGGATAAAGAAAATCTTTGTATAAAATAACCTTTTCATATCTCTCTATATAAAATGAACGTACGTACATTTTTTTATGTCAGATATCGATAGACGAGTATCAGGTTCACTTGATGGTAGATGATACCTCAGCCACAGAACATCAGTCAATTAGGCTCTGTCGACCTACTTTTTATTTCGTGCTTTCGGAAATCCATAGACTAAAACCGAAACGCTCAATATGAATTTCACGATTTTTTCATCTATGAGCGGTGGTTCGTTACCCGGTCAGAATTTCGATATTCCTCCCACCCGTTCAATGTCCTGAAGGGACCAGACATGGGAAAGATATACTTACAGAATTAAACCTAATCTTGCCAGTAGGATTCGAACCCAACGATGTACACGGCGGATGTTCTACCGGAAAAATATTTTATTCCATTCATGAAACAACTAAATAATTCAAGAAACCATTGCAATAACACGTCAAGTTACTTTTGCATTTTGGTAATAAATTGGTAATCTTGGTCGCATAGTTAAAAAAAAATTGTATTATAATCCGTTTGAATTGTCTCGTAAATGTATCGTAATAAAGTAAGCATTACATATTTGAAATAAATACCGTAGAGTTGCACGTTATTAATCACATAATTGCGTCCAGGGCTGGAGTCAGAGTTCTGAAGGCTTTGGGGCATAGAGGCTCCCTCAGCCCCAAATTATTTTCCAAATATATATTTTTAACATTTAAGAACAATAAATAATATAATATAATAATATGTTTGTATAAAGTACGTCCAATGATAAAACGACGAAAAAAAAAATCAAATCAAAAGTTGTTTACTAGTGTTTAGGTACTCATTAATTATATAAAATACGCGGTTTATTTTTTATATTTCTTATGCCGACGTATCGGATGCTTTTCAGCAACCGTGGTCACGGCAGATTAAAAACAACCATGGTTGCTGAAGAGCATCCGAAACGTCGGCATAAATGATATAAAGAACAAACTGCGTTTTAATCAATTTTAAAGTATTTTATTTAAATGTTTGATACTCGCGTTAATAAAAGACAGTATTAGTGTTTACTCGTCGGAATTTGAAAGATATTCTTCCGAAGTCAGTTGTTGGGGCCCCACTTTTGTGGAGGCCCCGGGGGGCCTAAATCCGGCACTGAATGCGTCTAGATAGCAATCAGAGGTTCATTCAACATCTTACATTCACAATCACGTAGAATGTCCGTGATACGTACTAAGAGTTGTTACTAACTTACTAGAGTATCCGCAGGTGTCGATTCGCGCGTACGTATCGAACGGGTTCGATGTGATTTAAATCAAGAAATTTGGATGAACGAAACATTTAAAAGTAAGTCATTAATTATTTACATACTTATATAATGGAATTAATGTTAATTTGCTATAAATAATATTTAAAAATAATGAAAGGAAATAAGAATTAGCGAGTATTTTCCTTACGTTTATTAACATATGTTACTAAGTTTAACATCCTTTCTTGTTAAATGATACATGCATATCGTTCTAAAACTTTATATCGGTGTGTTTCCTCTAGCAATAATTTTTCTACAAAAAAAAGTAATTTTAGTAAAGTAGTTGTGAATAATAGAAAATATCAACAAAGTTACACAATTACGGAAGTGCATTTTTATTTAGATTTTGTACGACAATAAAATAATCATAGTCATAATTTGACTAATCAAAATCACTTTTTCTATTGATAAAGCGAACATCATGTATATAATAAAAAAACCACATACTATCAGTTTACCCGTTTCCTTGCTAAAGCATCCCAAAATCTGTAAGTCTCTACATAGTTGCTTCCCGTCATCTGTCTCTCTGTACGCTGAGAACTTTTAATCTACGCTACAGATTTTAATGCGGTTCTCATCAATAGATTGAATGATTCAAGAGGAAGGTTTTTTACGTATAGTTTACCATTGTTTTGAGTTATATTGTTGAAATAGGACGAAGAAATCAAGCCAACTGATATTAATATTATAAATCACTCCACATCAACACCAATTTAGTATATACAATGCACTGAGGCAAAGCCGGGACGGTTCGCTAGTTAATAAATAAAGCAAGTTATTTGAGCATATAAGATTATTAATTCAAATATAAATTGAGAATTATAAAAGTATATTTACAAGGCATCTGAATAAATTTAAAGTTTTTTTTATATTATTTCATAGCGAAAATAATATTTAAATATACCTAATAATTACACTTAGTTTAATCGTTCGCGTTAATTAATATGTGTGGTCATAATACATAATGTATCCTTCGTGAAACAAAATTTTCGTATACAAAATATTTCCCAAATGATATATGTAGGTATAATTATGCTTATACATATTAAATAAAATCTAAGTCATTATTCTGCTTAGCGTCAAATAATTTTTGTGGTTTGCCTCAAACTAAGTCGCGGCCCACATTTGTACTGGTTCCCTTATTCCTTCCTATCCGTTTTAAGACTATATCTTTCAGATGGGTATTATGTATAATATGTATATATAGAGTGGATCAGAAATGTCAATAAAAACCTTTCAGTTTTTATTGACATTTCTGATTAAATTTTAAATAATCTATATTTCATTTCCTATAATTATGAATATTTTTCAATTATTTGTGTCCAATATATTAAATTATTAAACATTTACGTATATAATATAATATTATAAATTGTATTATATACACTAACATATTATATACATTACTAATAACAAAGAACCTAAAACTAAAAACCTTAAATAATATAGTATAAAAACTAAAATATATTAATAAAAGGAGTCCCTTTAGGCAAGGTTCCGAAGATACTGGCAGCGTTCCCCCTTTGAATAGTAAGACTAATTCTTTGTCCGAGGTATAATTATTAAACTATAATGACTGCCTCCGTGACTCAGTGGTAAGCGCGTTCGCGTGTAGCACCGGAGGTCCTGAGGTCGAATCCCGGGGAAACAAGATAAAAAAAAAACTGTATCGGTCGTGCAGGACACAGAAGGCTGATCACCTACTTGCCTGTGAAGAAAAATGATCAGTGAAACAGACACAGAAATTGGTCTGCCTCATGCCTCACTATGAGTATCGGGCATTCACTTTTCACTTATAAAATTATTCGGACAATGCTTATAATAATACAAAGCATATAATAATCAGACACTTTAAAATATAATCATATAGGGAAAGACCCTTTTCTAAATGAATAAACAGAGAAATTTCCTTGATATGTAAGTAATTCTCAAAGTAAATAAGGCCTATCTACGCTTTTATTGCATTCTTTCATGCATATTTACTTAGCGTCATGATAAGGTAGTCGACTACTTCTCCTTAGATTTTGTTTATTACTTCATAATTAACTTCAGATAAAGCGAGAATTTCCTAGAACTGCTCTGTAATTTGAATTGAGTATTTGTATCCAACGTGTAAGTGAATTTTAGAAAGGTAATACGATACATATAGTAAAAAATAAGTATGGAGGCAATGACAAATGAATTAGATTGCATGGTACATAACTTTTTTTTTATCAAAATTCAAAAACATGCATATAAGACAAATCTCATAATTTCATTAGACCGAACATGTTTTGTCTAAAAATACAAAAACCAAAAATCAGTCTCTCTCGGTTGATATCACGAACTCATGAATTTTTTAAAGATTCATATTCAGTTTCAAGATTTGGGTTTCAAATGCAATGCAGATGTGTCAATGAACCCGTTAATATTTCTATCATACAATATATCGCTTACTATTGTAATTTTGCTTCTCTTGCTCTTAATCTAAAATTCGGATTAAAAACCAATGTGGCCTTTACTATTACAGACAGGAATTGATAATGAAATTTAATATTACTCAACAACCGGTCTAATTATACCTATGAATTCGAAAACCGCTGATAGTGAGTCGGTACTTATAAGTCGAATATATCTAAATAAATATTATATAATAAAAAAGAAGTTTCTTTGAAAAGTTTGAACTAGTGTATTTGCGTAATAATTACCTTCGATATTTTATTTGAAGTTCAATTTTTAGTTCGAAATTTAAATATTTGAATTTTAAAATTCGGTTGAACTAACATGAAACTAATGCCCTACAACAATATTACTTATAATTTAAGGTAACTTCGATTTTTGAATTCACGATTTCTAAGAAATGGACTGTATTAGTAAATTCGAATTGAAGTTGAAATTTCATACAAATGATAGTTCGACGATACGAATACTTTTTCGATAGTTGTTCGTGCTAGCTCCTCTGGTATTTACAATGTGAAATTAAAGTAGGTATGTATAATAAATAAGTTTAAAACCCAAAATTATTATCACATTGACTTTTTTGGATCGGCCAGACTCTTCCGATATGGCAAGATGTAATAATTATTGTTAGACAGAATCTGAGGTATGGAAATATGAATACATCAGCTGTTACATCATCTGAAAAGGAATTTTACATTGATCTGTCATTATAATGTCTAATTAATAATTATTATATAATTATTATACATTGTGGCATAAACACATTTAAACATTTTTATGATAAGTCATCCATAATTTAGAAGTCACTATGGTCAATAAATTGTATTAAGTAGCCTTTACGAATCAACAGGAGACAATGGGACATTAGTGCTGTCTCATTGAAATTCACTACAACGATGTTAGGAAGTCTTAAATCAGCTAGATCCTGACCTTTGTGGCTAAAATTAATACAAGGAAAACATTGAATAGCTTTTCAATGAGCTATAAGAACAATTTCTAGAACGAGTTATAAATTATTCAGAATTTCCTCTAAATTATATGATACTGGCTGACCCGTGCACATTTCGCTACGCAAAATAATTATAATTTGCCCAATTAACTCAATATCACACTACCTTTTGTAGATTTTGTTTAATTATTGTAGAGACGTCGCACTAAGCTTACAATAGATAGGTCTCTATCTGCAGTGGCGGATTTACCAGCAGGCTCAGTAGACTTGAGGCTAGAGGGGTTTTAGGGGACAGCTTTGAAGACCGATATTATATCTTTTAGTTGTCTAATGAACATAAAAAAACTAGTCAAGTGCGAGTCGGATTCAAACACCGAGGGTTCCGTACAAAGTAATAAAATATAAAATAAATAATAAAAAAAACTTCAAATTTACGGTTTTCGGATTTTTTCTTTTACTACATGACATTGCTTCATGCCAAATTTCACGATTCTAGGTCAACAGGTAGTACCTTATATGAAGGTTTTGATTCCATAGCGAGTGTAAATATGCGGCATATGTAAGATGTTCGCATCATCAGATGATTTTCCTCATCCCTTTCTTTGAACAACAATTTTTATTATATATTCTATATTATTTTAAAATTATGACTTGGGTTTCTTCAAGGTTAATCTGTTTACCTCCAGTGATAAATATAGTTAGGTTAGGGAAAAATTCGTTTAGTAACATATTAAATATCTGTACCGATAGATAATAAAGAGGAATGATTTGTATTTCTGGATTTTTGTATGTTATGAATAAACTCAAAAACTATTGGACCTATTTAAAAAATTTCTTTCGCCAATAGAAAGCTACGTTATCAGCGAGTAACATATTTTGTATAGTACATCTACATTGCACCCGTGTGAAGTCGGGGGTGTTGCTAGAGTATAATAAGTTTATTAAATCACCATGACAAAGTTTACTGAATAAGTTATTACAAATAACATGGTCTTTATAACATGCATTCTAATTTCTCTATTATTATTTTCTTGAACTACTTACAAAACTAAAGTTGTGTAACATTTGACCTTCGTTCTTGAACGCTGGCTTTAACCCTGATAATAATTGTTATACAATCTAAATAATAAAATTTAACCTTAATCGATTGCATCTAATATGAATGTTTTTGTGTATTATAACTATACCCATTCTTAATTAATATCTTAACCCCTCTTCGAATATTTTATTTTTTGTATTTATTTATGCCAACTTATAATATAACTAGCTTCTGCCCGCGACTTCGTCTGCGTAGAATTAGTATTGGGTACGGGTAGCTTATTTATTATCCGACCTATTTTTTCATCAATCTCCTTACTATTTTAATATTCTGATCGCGGCTATATATGCAAATAATACACATACAAACCACTGTGATTAACTGTAACTACGTTTTTTTGTTTCTAAAACTACCACCATCCCTCTCATGATACCCTGGTTATTTTGATATCTTTGATTGTACGGCATTTTTACTAATCATAATATGTATAAATGATTCCAATAAATATAGTACCAATATATTAAATAAATATATTAATAGATTTGGTTAGACTTCCCTGCGAACTTTCATCCCCACATAGGTTGAAATTTCAAAAATGCAAGAACAAATATTTATTTATATCTTATCAAGTGCCTAAATACAACGTTTCATGGTGTCATCTTCGATATTTAACGAACTTCCATACAATTTGTCATCCCCCCTTTCACCCCTCCAATCCTATATTTCGCGATAAAAAGAAGCCTTTCCTTTCTCACAGACAGACAGACAGAGTTACTTTCGCATTTATAATATTATAGTAGGGAAGTAGGGATTATATTACTAGCAACGCGCCCCGGCTTCACACGGGTGCAATGTAGATGTACTACACACAAAAAATAGCCTATGTTACTCGCTGATATAAAAGAATCGGTCCAGTAGTTTATTCATAACATACAAAAATACAAATCTTTCCTCTTTATAATATTAGTACGTAACAGTTTACTCTTATTTAAGAACTTTTCTATGATTTTAAATGTAATTAACAATAATTATAGGCAAAGATTGCAGATACTGTTCGTAATCTACAACATACCAAAGATAGAATTTGCTATTATTTGGTACAAGGTAAGCTTTAGAACTATTGAACTGAATTCAATTCAAAAATTCCAATAATCTTTTTCTAAGTACATTTGAGTCATTAATTCTTTTAAACCGGTTGGAAATGATTATTTTACTGATAAGAGCCGACGAGAAACTGTAGTTTATCTTTTAAAAACTAAAATTATACAAATATTTCTAAAATGTACAATTACAAGTATGGAATATAACAAAAATACTTACATTTCCCTCTAAGTTTTTATTCTGTTAAGTTACAGTTACAAATTTCATCTTCTAGAATACAATAATTTTGAAACTAAAAGGAAATCATAATCTTTTATTGACAAATCAATATGAATACATATTTTAATTAAGACGCGTGAGACACTGCGTGGAATTGTTAATATTACATTGCGTCTGACATTCTATGGGAAATATGGCGAAAATGTATTCTGTCAATGCGAAAATGAAATCCCAAACTATCCCTTTGCGAAATATCAAGTTCATTGCTTTTGAAAGACGTAGAAATTAACAAGCATACTTGTCCCTCGTCTTTATATTATGTCGAAAAAAAAAAGTCTTTTGATACCTAATTAAAAATACCTCGATCAAAGAAAGCTTCGAGGAGTAATCAATAAGCAACGTTTATATGAACAGGGACCTTTAGAAAGTCTTATAATGACGGTGGTAAATTCAGATTCAAATTTATTTTATATCTTTTCACGAATAATCATATTTTGATTAATATAAACAAACACTCCTGCACTGATTTACAAGTGAACGGTACTTTCTCCGTTTGTGATCCTAGCACTAAGAACTTGCGAGCAAAAGATTCGTGGGTTCGAATCCCACCGGGAGCACATGCTTATAATTTTATGTAAGCATGTCCCCACTTCTGGTAACTTCGGGCAATGATCTAAATTCCGACCGGGTAACGAACCACCGTTCATAGATGGAAAAAGCGTGAAGAGCATATTGCGCGTTTCGGTTTCAGTCTATGGATTTCCGAATGCTTGAAGTAAAAATTAGGTCGATAGCGCATGGCTGAGGTATCACCTACCATCAACCTCACCTCATGCTCGTCTGTCGATATCTGACATAAATAAAAATAAAAAAAAATACGAGCAGATAGATACAGATAACAGATAGATCGGCGATTCGAATACTTTCTTGCCAGTCGTTCGTGCTAGGCCCTCTGAGACCCTAGGCAGAGGAACTTTGAAAATTCGAAAATAAAATAAAATTCAAGGCTTACGAGTATAACATTATCCCGATTGCGATAACTGTATGTTAAAAATACAAGGAAAACGCGATAATTTCTTGTTAAACAGTGCAAAACTAAGTGTAGGTTATTAAAACAGTTTAACCGTGTTGCGTTAAGAAACAGGCAGTCTGAATGATAAGAATTTTAAGCTATAATTTATTCTTATGATAAAAGGACAGGACGTAAACGAAATAATTTGTTACTATAATGAAAATTGTTAGTTTTTAAAACTCTATGTGACTAGAAGGACTTTATTAAGCAGCGAAAACTTTCATATATTATTGACATGGATCGCTGTTCCAAAGAAATTATTTTAGTTCCGGAGGAAAGAGATAAAAGGTAAGTTTATTGAAATAGGACTATTTTTTTATATTCAGTTCTCTTGTATTGCAATTTATGGTTATATTATTATATGGTTAAACCCGACGGATGTCCAGATGGGACGTGACATAAATAGATATTTTTTTTTAAATTTCCATACACATGTACAAGTAATGGAAGGTCAGCAATGCATCTGCGAGCCCTCTGGAGCTGCGGGTAGTATCTTTGAGAGGCGGTAATCGCTCCCCATGAGATGTACCACCTGCCCGTTTTCTATAGAATTTACGGGCTCGTTGGCGAGTTTGGTAGAACACCGGCCGTGCGCTCCGATGGGTCGTGGGTTTGAATCCCACAGGGACGACACGTTTATAATTTTCTGTAAGCATGTTTTCCCCACGTCTGGTAACTTCAGGATTTGATCGCGCGGGAGGAATATTGAAATTCCGACCGGGTAACGAACTAGCGTTCATAGATGGAAAAACCGTGAAGTGCACATTGCGCGTTTCAGTTTCAATCTCTGTATATCCGAATTCTCGAAGTAAAAAGTAGGTCGACAGCGCATCATTGACTGATATTTTGTGGCTATGGTATTACCTATCATTAAGTGAACCTTATGCTCGTCTGTCGATATCTAACATAAAAAAAATACCAAGAATCGATAAATATATTACCTTTTGTCAAACTAACAGCTACAATATTAGACAAATAATTAAAAAGGAAAAAGAAACATTAGCTATCATCAACAGGTCATTTTCTTTTTTTTTTCGAACGCGCCAACGAGCCCGCCAAAATCCCACATAATATTAAAATATTCAAGTGGAAGTGAGCATAGATATAAAATGTGACATTGAAATTGATATGAGCACTTTAATACCAACAGTAAGATAATGGAATGAATAAATTAAATCTCTTTTATCTAAAAACAAAATAGTTCAAACACTCGCAAATCTCATTCTATGTCTTGTTCCACAGAACACTTAATAAAAGGTTTAAATGTTCTGTGTTTTGTTCAATTCAAATAAAATTTCACTGTGTCATAAAAAAATAAAAGTCGTATGCTGTATCGCGATTTGGGAACAATAATGTCAACACATCTCATAATATCATATTATACTTTAATTTTATTTATTATGTTATTTAACAGTATACAAAGCTAAATAAACATATGCAATCAAGCTAACCTTATCTAAAACAGTATTTTTATGAAGCTTGATAACTTGTTATTTCTTCTTATTACTATTCTAAATTATAGTTAGATTACTTATATACGTACATACAACAAGCATATATAAATTTTATACAGTTATTTTAAATATATAAACTGTAAAAAATCTAAGTAAATGTTTGTAGGAATTTATAATAAATCGTAGTTACGTCTTTCATTTTACCATTAACTATCGATGTTTGTAAATTCAAATCATTTTTTCATTTAGGTGTATGTAAAAATGCTTCTAATTTTATATTTACTGCCAGTTTTCAAATCAGCCGGCCTAGCATGACATGATGACCGCCATGAGATATCTCGCGGACGAGAGAAGACAAACTAAGATGTAAGATATCTCGATATATTATATTTCGACATCGACAATTTTGATAGAAAAGATATCTCGATCGACAAATATATATATTTTTGATATTAAAAGTCGAGTTTTAAGTGTAATTGTCATGTTAGACCCGGAAGAAATAAAGAGATAATCGATTAAAACATGAGAAAACGGTCGACAAAATTTTGTCGCGGTTGTCATGCTAGGCCGGCAGGGCGTAGAACGGACGAGAAGAACTGGCAATAAAGCGTTGTGTTTTGTTTCTAATAATAATAAGTTCAAATTCTGAATACCTTCTTCCACCTATTTCAAACTTCATCGTAATTTATATAAACGTCTATGTAATACACAGTAATAAACAGACTGTTTTATATCATACTGAGTCATATATATTTTTATGATTGTTTATATTGTATTAAAATTCATGAGTCAATGTCGTATTCCATATCGACAGAAAGCAGTCGACCTCAGAGAATTATTGATTCGCTTCGAGTTATTTACCGTAGCTTGCAACACTCGTATGTAATTCGCAATTCTCTCGTGAAGTCAAATACTTAGGTAATTTTAAGGCATCTATTTATTTTTCATTTATACGCTCTCAAGGTTGGAATTTCCAAAATGTCTTCTCTGTTAGATCGTATGATTTGAACATTTTTCGTCTTTTTTTTAATTTTGAAATTTTACCAATCGAATGAAAATTATTTTATTTTTATATACCTATGTACATATATAATACTAGGGTTAACAAAAATTTAACGCGACCGCCTTTTGAAAAGATGGGGACAGATGTTTTATGACCATTTTTTTTTAAATCACTAGCTTAACTCGTAATATATAAAATGCGTATGTCATTCCTTTCGTTTAACTGTATACTAGCCAAAGTCTGGTTAAATAAAGATAGACTATAATTTTCATAATGATATTCTTTTGTAATTTTAATATTGTAGCCCTGTTTTAAATGATTTATTCGACTGTTTATTAAATGTGAAACGCCACCTCGGCTCAGAGATAAGAGCGTGCGTTTATCACTGGAAGTCCAGGGCTTGAATACTTCCAGGGAAATACCTTTAAAATGGTTCGGTTAGGCGGGGTAAAAAAAAATGGAAAATGGAAAAAAAATGAACGGAAATAATTGAATTGGTACTTACTTGTTAAGGAAAATAATTAGAGAAACAGACATAGAATTTAACAAATGACCGAGGTTTTGTTGAAGCCTAAATTTTCATTATAAGACCACAGATTTTAAAAATACCTGCCGTATGCCTTGGTAATATTAACTCCGCTCTAAAAAATCCGCATTAAAAAAAATTGATTTTGAAAAATCTTATATCTTTATATATATAATTCTTCTGTGAGTGTGTATGTCACTGAACTTCTCTCAAACGACTGGACCGATTTTGATGAAATTTTTTGTGTGTGTTCAAGGGGATCTGCGAATGGTTTAGATTCACAATTTTGTCCGCTGGACAATGTTTTTTTAATTAATTTTTAATTTTACCCTAAAAACAGCTTTTCCCTTTTCTATTTCCCATACAAACGTTTTTTGTGGCAGAACAACGTCTGCGGGGTCCACTAGTTATATATATAATTCTTCTGTGAGTGTGTATGTCACTGAACTTCTCTCAAACGACTGGACCGATTTTGATGAAATTTTTTGTGTGTGTTCAAGGGGATCTGGGAATGGTTTAGATTCACAATTTTGTCAGCTGGACAATGTTTTTTTAATTAATTTTTAATTATTATATAATTTCGAAGCCAACATTGTGGCAGAACAACGTCTGCGGGGTCCACTAGTGTCTCATATATCTCTGTATTCTTCTACATACAATAGATAAAATTGCAGTAAATAATCATTATAATATTGTAATTGTTGACTTAACGTACTCTTATATTTTTGGGTCAAGCAAGTGTTAAGTGGATTATAATATCTGTGTCAATTACAAGATACATCCAGTATTGCAAACTTGTTTTGACGTGCAACATGTACTTAAAATATTTTGTAAAAGTATTTATTTCATAAAATTGAGCGAAAAATATAACGCTTTATAGATACTGCGTTAACTGTTAGAATTCTAAAGGACATAAAATACTTCATTAGCTGTTTTTGGCTTAACCCTTAATTACCTACCCCTATTTTTCACGTAATTACTTTCCCCAGTCTGTAAGAAACTTGCTCTGAGGGCGGCAAACTGAACTCGTAAAGGTTTTCTTTATCTTTGTCTTTTCTTTATTAAAAAAAGATTAGTTTATTTGTATCGATTTAAATCATAAACATCACAACCGATTTTAAAAATTCTTTCACCAATGGAAAGCTACATTATCAGCGAGTAACATTGGCTACTTTTGTGTATATTACATCTACATTGCACCCGTGTAAAGCCGGGGCGTGTTGCGGGTTATTAATTTTGCTGTTATATTATGTCTGATTTAAAAAAATCCCGGAGTTCCAACTTCCCTTCCCCAATATAATTATTTTGTGAGGAATTTGCCCGAATGTGCTTTATATTTGTAAGATTAAACAAAACGGTAACACAAATTTTTTTTAGGAGAAGTTAAAATACGCTTGTTTGAGAGATTTTAGCATATTTTTTGTCTTACATTGAAGCGTTAAAGAAATATATTTTGATTAGAAGTGAATTTATTCTCTTTTATTCAACAGCTAACTCTTATCTTAAAATTTTTGAATTCACTTTTTATTATGTACTAGCGATCCGCCAATGCCAACGATCTAGCAATGTAGAAAATTCTAAGCTATCCTATCTCTTAAGTTGGACCAGACTGCTCACGGTGTGCCAATTTAATTTAAAATCGGTTAAGTAGTTTAGGAGTCCATCGCGGACAAACATCGTGACAGGAGATTTATATATATTAAGATTTTCAAATACTAATTACTCACTTGCGATTTAATTATTTTCTAATGAAATAAATATAAGTATAAGAATGTTATGGTATTGTTTTATGTATATTGCTGAATGAATACGACAGTACAACAGCGAGTAGGTACCTACTCTGTTTTATAGATATTAATGGGGACCATTATTACATCTCATCAGCGGGCCTAGCATGACAACCGCGACAAAATTTTGTCGACCGTTTTCTCGTGTTTTAACCGATTAACTCTTTATTTCCTAACATGACAATTACACTTAAAACTCGACTTTTAATATCAAAAATATATATATTTGTCAATCGACATATCTTTTCTATCAAAATTGTCGATGTAGAGACATAATATATCGAGATATCTTACATCTTAGTTTGTCTTCTCTCGTCCGCGACATATCTCGTGGCGGTCATGCTAGGCCGGCAGTTGAGCCCTAAATAGTAAGCTCCCTCTTTTCCGGGAAAAAATAAAATGTTTACACTTAAAATAGAGATCATTTTTTTTCTAATGATAGATAGCAAAGTAGATACTTCAATATACTCGTAATAATATTATTCCTACTCGCTTTTCAAGGGAAAATAAGATAAAGCGAACACTCTAGTGAGTATTCAGTAATAATATTATTATCGTAGACAATAAAGGATTATTTTACACATTTATAAAGAGCACATCAAACAAAACAGACGATTGCAGTAACGAGTTTTCAAGTGTTCTCTTTTAATGGCGATATTTTGATGACTTGAATGTATACACACTACTGCACTATGTATAAACCTATAGTAGTGTGTGGTAGTGTGAAGCAGTGGTGTCATTTAACTTCACGGGCTCGTTGGCGCGTTCGGTAGAACACCTGCCGTGCGCATCGATGGGTCGTGGGTTCGAATCTCACCCAGTTTTTGCGATAACTCCTAAGATATTCATTTAAATTATATGATTTAAAAGATTATAATTATGTGCATGAAATGCTGAAGATAACTAATATATTTGTATAGATAAGGATTAATACTGTATCCATCTAAATAGCTTTCCAATTACCGCATTATACGTTAGCATTTCTTTAGAAGATAGAATGGGTATAGTACAAATATTTCCTTAAAAGATAGATGTATGACATCCCGGACTTTTTTGTAGATCTATAAAAGAGTAATATTCCATCATGTATTGTTTTGTTATATCTCGAAGGGATTAGGCAGCGTTTTCGATAACAGCTCCCATACAGCTTGACTGACTTGACTTGAGTGTCCATGGAGTTTCTTGCCGGTTCTTCTCCATGAGACCCACTTTTTGGAACCGTGCAACTAGACGTTTCATAAGAGCCTGCAAATGCCTATTTGAAATAAAAAACTTTTGATTTTGATTTTTGATTAACTTTTCCGACACTTCCAACAATTATCGTTATTTGTCAACCAATTTACACTTAACCTTAACAAATTATATACGTAAACCCACAGAACAGAAGAAGAGTTCTTGTTCAGTGCGTAAACCTTCCTCATGAATCACTCTATCTATTGGTGGAAACCGAATTCAAATCCGTTTAGTAGTTTTTGAGTTTATCAAACAGATAGACGCAGTGGAGGATTTTGTTTTATAATATGTAGTGACTAGTGATAATATAAAGTATAATATAATTCAACAAAGATTTATCGCTCTTGTAAGCTTCTAAAGATTATATCTTTCTTGCAGTCATTTGTATAGTGTAATCTACAACGGTTATATAGCAAGGGTGATTACTGTGTAGCGTAATAATGTAGGATTAAGTCTGATTAACTATATATAAGTAGGTATATTAGTTATTTCGACTATGTATTTGCGTGTTGTTCCACGAGAATGTAAGGTCGTGCTCCTATTTCACCATGCCTACTGCTGATAGAGGACAAATCTTTTTTTTTCTGGTTTATATTTTTTTATTATTATAGTTAATTACATAAAGATGTCATGTGGAACATGGTGTAATGGTTGCAGCGCCTTACAAATATTTTGTAAAACATAAATTTGGCGATTAAAAAGAGTGACGATGAGTTTCTTGCCAGTTCTTCTCTTCCGTTCTACGCCCTTGATTTGAGAACTGGCGGTAAATGTAAAATTAGATCATTTAATATGAATTTTTACTGACGTTTATAAGTGTACATTGTTTTACCTAAATGAATAAATGATTTTGAATGTAACATATTACATTTTACACTAGCTAAGGATAAAATATTTTTGTCTTTTTAGGGTTCCGTACTCCGTAACAAAAACGGAACCCATATAGGATCACTTTGTTGTCCGTCTGTCAAGACCATTTTTCTTAGATACCTCAGTCACAGAACATAAGTCAATGATGCGGTCTCAACCCATTCTTTACTTAAGGCATTCAGAAATCCTCCGACCGTAACGCGAAATATTCACTTGAAGCACATTTGTTTTACGGAAATATTTATAACGGAAATAAATCAAATCAAATATTTTATTTCCGTTCCACCATTTATCCAAAACCATTTTATTACCTACTTAAAAGAAGTCAAAAATATGGACTATTACTCACGGTATTACTTGAAAATAAAAATAACATAAATGTTGAATAAATTTGTATGAAAAAGAACCATTTTTATAAAGACATCAAAAGAACAATGCTTTTCATTATGACAAATACAAAGAATGATGCATTCACAGTGCATAATATTCAAAATTAATAATTTATTGTCCTCTGATGGCGGAATAATGATTTAAAATATTTAAATATATATAAAATAGAGCTGAAATTTATTAAAAATACTTAAACCTAACGCTGGCTTTATACATATTATATGCAATCGCTATCAAGTTTTATTTTGGAAAAATATTAGTATTCGTTTATCTGAAGACTTATTTAAATACATTGTACCTACTTGCATTTCCAAATTAATTAAACTGCATTTTCAAGTAAATATCAAAACATTTTAAAATTAGAGCAATTATAAACGAATTCTAGGATTTGCTTAAACAGATGCAAACGATTATAAAAAAAACTAAGATAATCTTGATATTTTAGTTAATGTACTCTATAAAATACGTAATTACAAATTGAGAAGAGCTGAATATCCTAATATCATATTATACTATAATATGTAGCTGACTAGTGGTGAGATAGAACAAAGCGAATAGCATAAAAACCTTCTACATGAAAAAATACATATTATAAGTAAGAGCCAATTTTCATGGTGATCGGTAAAACGCCATTGGAATTTAGCAGTTGGATATAAAATCCATGTTCACACAATATTTATACATATATATTTATTAATTTATTTATTCAGAATAAGCATTATTTATTCAAAATAAGCATTAAAATAGAAAAAAATAACATTAAATTATATTTACCAACATTCATTCGATCTTTCAAACATACTGATAATTCCTTCCATCCATCCGCAAATAAATCGCATTTGGGGTATTCATTCAAGAGTATATAATATGTACTCGTATATGTACATACAATCATACATCCATTATTATTTATTACTATAAGATGAATATTGTATTTAAATTAAATTGTTCTATATTTATGTATGTTTATTAATTTTATTGTTTATTATTTTCAGATCTACAGTCACTTTAGCGGCCCTAATTTTTATAATTTATGTTGAAATGATACCGAGATGGAGACGAGTTTTAACAAAATGTAAGTGTCCAACATACTACTTATTTATTGTAATTATTTGATAGATTACATGGATCACAATTGTAAATAAGCTTCTATTGTTAGTAGTAATCTGTCCTAAATATTAAAGAATAATGCGTACACTACGATTTGAACCGACAAGAGTATTTACAAGATGCCTCAAATTTCGCGGTGTAGGAGTCAGATGGACGTAAGTAGTACATTTTGTCAAAGGAAAGCAGAAATATTCTGATAATTCGTCGCTTAAAATTTTACTAGCTTTTTAATTCAGATAGAATACAATTGATGAATAAGAAATTTATATCGGTATATTAGCATACTGTTAAGGATTTAAAAGGTTTAAGCATTATTTAGCTACTTACGAATAAAAACTATACATACATAATATATCAAAGGATGCGTTCAAATTAATTGTCGCAGAAGTTGTCGATCGTTGCCTACTATCCTTAGAACATCGGCGTAAAGTGATTCACCATCGTAGCCCACATCTGCATTTTCCACCAGGTGGGATAGTGGGCAAACGCCTACTTATTCATTAATAAAAAATAAAAAAAAATGTATGATAAAATACACTTAACTATTACAACAATGGAATAAGCAGGATAAATATTATATTATGGAGATGATTTGTATGTAATTTAAATAATGAGCCTAAAATTTACGAAAAGTCTTGAGGATAAAATTGAGCTTTTCAATACAATATCATTATCAATTTATACTTTTCACGTTTTATATAGAATCTGGTTATTTCCTAAGTTCTGGCGATTAGTATGCAAAAGTGGTAGATCATAAAAAAGTGTCTCGACTCCTCTAGGCATTATGTGTATTTTTCGCTGATCATTTTTCTTTATGACCAAATTGGTGACTGATCACCGAACTGTGTCCCACTCACACTTGATGTATCCTGTCCAAACAAAAGATTTTTTTCTTGCTTTCCTGCCGGCCTAGCATGACAACCACGACAAAATTTTGTCGACCGTTTTCTCGTGTTTTAATCGATTATCTCTTTATGTCTTCCTGATCTAAAATAACACTTACACTTAAAACTCTACTTCTATTGTCAAAAGCAGATATATTTGTCGATCTAGATATCTTGTCTATCAAAGTTGTCGATATTGAGATATAATATATCGAGATATCTTATATCTCAGTTTGCGAGATATCTCTTGATGGTCATGCTAGGATAGGCGGGCTGGGATTTGAACTCGGAAGCTACAGTGCTAAATGCATCGCGTGAATCCACCCACCGAGGCGGTCACCATATACCATAATATTCTATAAATAAAATCGTTTTATTATTCTTACAGTATTCATAATCCCTCAGCGGTACGTCCTGGGAATTATGGGTTTGCTTGCGGTTTGCAACGCGTACACTATGCGGGTATGCCTCAACCTTGCCGTCACCCAAATGGTGAATAATACTAAAACTGGAGAATCCCATTACGATCCTGATGCCTGTCCCGATGATAGTGAACTCTTGGTCAATGGCACTGCTCTTGTTAAACCGGTAAGTCTATATCAATCGAAATATTAGACATAGAGATAAACATAGATATAGATGATTCTATATGAATGTAGAGATATAGAAAGATGCGTGACAAAACAAAGCCTTCGTGTCCTAAGCACGAACATCTTGCAAGAAAGTATTCGTATCCGATTGACGATAATAACTGACAGATTGCTATCAGTTATTTATTTTGAGAAACTATCGGACCCGATAGACGTTGTCATGCCAGAATTATGGCTTCAAAAATTTAAAAAAAATCTAGATTTGAATATGGTAATTTCCCTTTTCTGTACGAGTATATCACTGATTTGCAGTGGACATCAATTATAAATATATTACAAAAATGCTAGTGTTGTCAATTGCGGAATATGGCGGAATTTCAAATCTAATTTTATTTTTAAAATATATTTTTTTCGTGTATTTTTCGATAAAAAAATTCAAAAATTATGATGCACACGAAATTATGACCGCTCTATTATTTTGTTGTTTCTTACATTTATACTTAAATATATTCATCATTAATAACATTAATTTTAATGATTATGAGTATGTATAACAAATTTCAGCACGCAATCTTTGACTGGTCTGAGTCAACTCAAGGACTTATTCTTAGCGGTTTCTACTATGGGTACGCCGTGACTCAAGTGCCTGGGGGATATTTGGCTGAAAAATATGGAGGAAAATGGACTTTGGGTATAGGACTGCTAAGTACGGCACTCTTTACGCTGTTAACCCCAATCGTTGTAACCATGGGAGGTGCAACGTGGCTGTTTATACTGCGAGTCTTGCAAGGAATGGGTGAAGTAAGGATTACTATGTTTCGTCATAGATATAATATACCTAATTATTATTTATTAATAGAAGAAACACACACATAAGCACACAATACATAATAACTGTAAAAAAGTACACAAATACTAAAATACTTTTCGACGGGATCGTTGGCGCGTTCGGTAGATGCGCATCGATGGGTCGTGGGTTCAAATCCCACAGGGACGACTGACATGTTTTATAATTAACATCTTATAGTGACCAGTGACCATCTCAATATCAATATTAAAAATATTTTTGTCTAATAATTGTTGTCTAATTTAATACAATTTGTATTACTTGTGAGATACGTTGTGTTTTTAATAAAAATAAAATAAAAAAGATACATTGTGTTTCGTTCTTTTTCAGGGACCTACTATGCCAGCCCTTATGGTAGTACTAGCCCGCTGGGTACCACCGCACGAGAGGTCACGACAAGGAGCCCTAGTATTCGGTGGTGCTCAGATTGGGAATATTTTCGGATCATTTATGTCTGGCTTCCTCATGGCTGGCAATGGCCACTGGGCTAATGTATTTTACTTCTTTGGGTGTTTTGGCATTTTGTGGTTCATATTTTGGGTAATTATTAACATATTTTTTATGTATGTTTTCGTATGATTGAACTGGATGCTGTACCCAATGAGTATCAGAGGTTACAGATGAAAAACCTCGAAAATTGTACCTCGAAAGGCTTCTTCAGGTTAATTCTGTCAGACAAATATGAAAGAGATGTGGAATATTATAAAGTAAAATACCATACATACAGATTTGGTGACTCTTAAACTTAAGATTACACTAAATCTATACTAATATTATAAAGAGGAAAGATTTGTATTTTTGTTTGTTTGTAACGAATAAACTCAAAAACTACTGGACCGATTTTGAAAATTCTCTCACCAATACAAAGCTACATTATGAGCGAGTAACATAGGATTTATGTATACTTCGAGAGTATAATATAGTTTTATTGCTATTTAATATTTTAATATGTTTTATAACTATCATCTTATATTTCCAGAGTATATTATGCTACAGCACGCCTGATACCCATCCATTTATATCCGACGAAGAGCTTAAGTATTTAAACGAGACTATAACTAGTTCAGACAACAAAAGTGCAAGAGATCCAATACCGTGGAAGGCCATATTGAGATCTGTACCGGCTTGGGCCTTATTGTTTGCTGCTGTGAGTACAAATGAAATATTAACCCTTTCGCAGACAGAACGTGATTGTACGTCATGATTTGAGATTTTGATATAGCACAACGATGATGACGTTCGAAACAGAATATTATTTATGGCACGAATTTATTGTGTCATTCTAGAACACAATTTTAACTGTGATCGTCCGATTGATTTGACTACGAAATACGAATAGAATAATGAAAAAGATGATTTTCTTATTCATCTGCAAAAGAGGCTATTCGAACGTCCTTCGATTATTATATATGAAATCGTTAAAAAAATAATGCAATATTTATATTGTATATTAAACATAAAGTTTAATTATTTTATGATATGCAAAAACATGTAAGACTATCTCTGTATTAGTAAATTAGTGTACTCGTTACTATAATAATAATAAATTATTTCAATAAAGATTTTCAATGCTAAGCCTCTTAGATCTACTTATACCTAATATACAGAAGAGAGTCTATAATATAAATTAAACAGAAAAGTAGATGAACCTTTAAGTGGAAAATCACTCAGTATACGTTGGGACAAAACCCTTACACTGATTTTCAGTAGCTCCAATGAGGTTGTGCAAACAAGACTAAGGGCGGTCGCACTTTGGATGCATTTTTGTACGAATTCCGACTCTCCGAGAACTGCATATAATAGTGCCTCGCACTCGTACATATACGCGTATAGTTCCGACATACGAAATCAATCCCAACATGCATGGAGTTTTTAGACATTCGTACGTTAAATTCGAGATGGATATAGAAAAAGTCTAAGTTTAAGTTGTTTATGGCTAAAATATAATCAAATTTATATTTATTCATAACCATGAAACACAAATTGCAAATAAATGATAATAATCAATGCTCTTTCCGTTTCCTTTTAGGTCGGTCACGACTGGGGGTACTATACGATGGTGACAGACTTGCCCAAATACATGACTGATGTCCTCAAGTTTAACATCGCAACCACTGGGACACTAACAGCTATCCCTTACCTAGCCATGTGGTTCTCCTCTTTCGTTTTTGGTTTGGTCTGCGACGTTTGTGTTAAACGGAAGTGGCATTCCATTAAGACCGGAAGAATCATCTATACTTCTATTGGTAATTTAGTTTTAGATATTTTATTTAGTTTCCTATTTTAAATCAAAATTATATACTAGTATAATCTCTGGATCAAACTGGAACATTAATTTATATGTGCCGTGTCTCAATACTTATTACGTGAAGTTGTGCTGCAGCAGGATGATAATTAAAATATAGGTACTTATTTTACAGAAAAATGATAATTTAAATCATTAACATAGTTAAATATTGTGCCATAAGACACGGCAGGTTGTTTTTATTTATGACTAGCTGGTTCCCGCGACTTCGTTCGCTCGGGCTTCATCTAAGCAAGCTATTTAAATGAATATAATTTTTCTTCCTGGTATCCGATTTCGATGAAACAAAGAAGTTTTAATGTTGCCCCAGACTAAGCTGAACCTATGTATGAAATCAGTTCAGTATATTCGGTGATTGGCGTGAACAAACAGACAGATAGACAAAAACATTAAATATGATTTTTATGTATAGTCTTTCTCTTCTTTAACCATCCCCTCTTTATTACAGTTATTTTTTTACATGTACCGATATATCATTGTTGGAAATTTTCAAACATTACAGCCGCAACCGGGCCAGCTATTTGCATCATCTTGGCTTCATATTCCGGTTGCGATAGATTTGCAGCTGTTGCGTATTTTATCGCTTCGATGGCGCTTATGGGAGGCTACTACAGTGGAATGAAGGTAATATAGAGTAATATTTAATAATTTTGAACACTGAATAAAAATACTTTAATTTTGTAAATATTTTATTAACTTATCAATCCAGAGATACAAAAAAAAAGCCTTTATGAACATCATTTTTGTAATTGAGAAGTTTATATTTAATTACATACAAACGCACCTTTTAAAATTAATTTTCTATTTGATAGGTGAACGCTTTAGACTTAGCTCCAAATTATGCGGGTTCTCTCACGGCAATGATCAACGGTACATCAACCCTCTCAGGAATAATTACACCATATCTTATTGGGCTATTAACTCCTGATGTAAGTATTTACTTAATGTTTTTATTGTGAAACTTAACTTAGTCCTTGTATATACCATCTTGTTTTGACGGGCTCGTTGGCGCGTTCGGTAAAACACCTGCCGCGCATCGATGGGTCGTGGGTTGGAATTCCACAGGGACGACATGTTTATAATTTTCTGTAAACATGTTTTCCCTACGTCTGGTAACTTTGAGCATTGATCGGGTGGGAGGAATATCGAAAATATAAAAATTTAAAATACTTTCACCAAAACAAGACAAGACAAGAAATATTATTTATTATTGTTGTTAGTGTTAGTGTTGTATAATAATCAATTAAAGTGCATGCTGCACCAAACGTAACGAAAAACAAAGTATTTGCCTTTAATTGTTTGCTACATTTAGATTTGTGTTAGTTTTAGGTATTATTAAGCTGTTATGTAAGTAAACGTTGGAAACTTAAAAAACATAATTTTGGTATATTGAAACAACGTACGTATGCTGTAGATATTTAGACTCAAAATCAAAATAAAAAGTTTTTTATTTCAAATAGGCCTTTGCATGCTCTTATGAAACGTCTAGTTGCACTCGATTCGATTCGACTCGATGAGTCTTCCAAAGCACATAATCTAAGAAAGTAAATTGGGTATAACCTTGTTCATCTCTTGGATATGACTTAATCAGTATTAAAGATTATGGCTCAGTATTACTCTGAACAAACAGAATAATATTAATACTTATTACCTACAGCAACTTGGAAGTTTTAATCAAATCCTTAGTAGTAATTGCTCTGACATCAAACTTATCAAAGATTAAATCTTTCTCCGTTACAATAAAGGAATTTACCGAATAATAGATACCTATTGATGTCAGTTTCAGGAACTTGCCCCGATAAGTTTTGCGTTTGAGATAACCCACCGACATTAATCGAGGAATGTTTTTTGGCAAAGCTTAAGTTATATTAAATAAGTTAGACGTTTTATAATTGAGATGATGAGAAGCATTTTATAATATTACTAGCTACCCGCCCCGGCTTCGCACGGGTGTCGTATATACTAATGAGGTATGAGTGATTAATATCGACCTCTTGAACAATTATTGTTATATTTCAACAAAATAACAATGAATCACTCTTTTTATTGATGAAAACCGCATTAAAAGATTTAATAACCTGAATAGGGACAGGCGGCGGAAAGCTTTGTTGAATAATGCAACATGCCTATAATTATTAAAGATTTCAGGCAATAAAATCTTTTTTTTTTCTAATATACAAAATGAAAGAGAGACAAGCCTATTTCATATGCTTCGGATCCTAGCATACCATTTTCGCTTCTTCCACTTTCATCAATATTTTCATACACGCTCGTCCGTATTGAGAACTTTAAAAAAATATATGTCTGAAAGTCAGTGTTCCATTGGTAAATGATGACATACATTTTTCTTTTTGTTACAGTCAACACTAAAGCAATGGCGTATTGCTCTTTGGATATGTTTCGCAGTGCTGATAATCACCAACGTCATCTATGTCTTTTGGGCGGACGGCAAACAACAGTGGTGGGATGACATAAGACGATACGGCTATCCGAACGACTGGAAGCATGGACCGTTGAAAACATCAGATGATGATAAGGAAAAATGTAAGAAGAAGGAAGCAAAAGGAACCGCTTTATAAGTGTAGCTCTTAAAAATTGATTTGTTCACACATGTGATATTAATACTAAAACATCATCGGATCGTCGTTTCACTATTAACTTGGCTGTGAAATTTTTATATAAGTATTGTGAGCCCTTATTTTCTTAGAAGTTCGTACATCGGACACCATTTATATCGATGAATACATATGCTTAAATCTTGTTAGTTTCTATATGTAAAGTTGTATACTTTACATATGCGATAATATCTTAATTTATATAAATCTCCTGTCACGATGTTTGTCCGCGATAGACTCCTAAACTACTTAACCGATTTTAAATTAAATTGGCACACCGTGAGCAGTCTGGTCCAAATTAAGAGATAGGATAGCTTAGAATTTTTGACCATCTACATTGCACCCGTGCGAAGCCGGGGCGGATTTAATTATATTATCGCATTTTATATTCGGTGATGAACCAAGTCAATATCCTGTAGTATTATACACGTATTAATAAGACAACGCTTGATTGTATAGGTAAGATTAGGAAAAGAGTAGAAATCAATAATTGAGTCATGCCAACTCAATAGTATTTAGTTACCTTTTGGTAATTAAATTCTACCATTACTACATAAAAACGTAATTTTTAAATTTTAGCTTTATATATATTTATAAATATAAGTAACAATATATAAACTTTCATTGAAGAAAAATAAAACGTCATTCGAGCACACAACACTATACATATTTAGTAATTAATATCTACTAATATTGAACGGCATCTTGAAATTGCGGCGACTTAGCGTACGCTATAGAACTCATAACGACAGAAAATCTGGGGGCACGGGCCAAGTCGAGCAAAAAGCGGCACGGCCGTACTATCCTTTTCTCGAAGCAGTTCGGACTAGAGGTGTAAAAGTAACGAAAAAAAACGTACCCGTATGTATTCGTTACTATACATTCAGTACTCGTTACTATCGTATCGTTACTCGTTACTCCTAATACCTCGTAACATGCTATGTTATGCTAGAGAAACAAATTTACAGAACTAGTTTAAGTTGCGCGCGCAAGCGTGCGATTTAATTAATTGTTTGAAAATTAAGTTGTAGTGAAATAATTTTAGAATTTCATGAGGGACTAAAACTTTCACTTTCGTCAATTTCATACTATTACATAAAATTTATGAAATTTTAGTGGCAAAATTTTATGAAAACACTTTTTCACAAGTATATACTTTTTTTTTACTGCATACTCTGTTAAAGAAAACTTTGTTTTGAATATTTGAAGTTACATTGCGTCATTGAAACAGCGTTTGTAACCATGATACGAAACATGCGAGTAACGAAAAGTATTCGTGAGTAACGTTTCGTTACTCGGTACTAGATGGCGTACCCGTTACTCAGTAACGAATACATACGGTTTGTTACAGCTCAAGTTCGGACCATTTTCGACCCCCTATAACTTCGTTGTGGATAAAACTAGAATCATGAATTTTCAGTAACCAAGCAAGCATTGTATAAACTCGGTTTATTTCAAATATAATATAGGTAATATTATCAAGTCTAAAATTGTGTTCCATATTTCTATTGTTTCTTTGTTTTGAGATTAGATAGACAATGCTATCGCCATAATAAATCTGTACAAAATTTACAAGTAAACATAATATTTTTTATAATGTTTAAATAGGTATTATAAATATCCTGTTGAAAATGTTTTAGCAATTGTGACCTGTTTCGACTATATCACATATTTTTAGCTTAAGGCATATTATTTTGAATAGCAGTTATAATTTATGTAAATATGATAGTGTTTCGGTATATGGACTTCCGAAAGCTTGAAGTAAAATAATAGGCCACCGCTCATCTTTTAATATCCTATGGCTTAGGTATCTGATATTATGCTCGTCTGTCGATGTTTAGCAAAAAAGCCTATAATTTTTCCTTTAGAAATAACTTATTGAATGTCATTATGTATATTTAAGGAGCATCTGTGTTTTACGCCGTTATTAGGATAGAAAAACATTTAATATATGCGCGTTTCATGGGTGATTATTTATTAGTGAATTTACAGTATTACCTATAGCAGATTTAGTATGAAATGATTATTTACAGTGAAACACTTCTTAATCTATTATGCCGTTTGTAAATATCATTTTCTATAATCAAAGGATCAAGTGATGAGTAGACAAAGAAAGCTCACGAGAAAAGCAAATTAATTATTCACTACAAGTCCATCTTCACAAAAAAATTTAAAGAAGGTTATTTTTATTGTATCTTTGTTGAATGGATTTTCGTTACCGATACAAAAAAAAAACAAGATTATTGTTTTGGAATAACAACTTATTTTTTCCTAAACCTCTTGTGATTATAATTTTTTTGCAACTAGCAATTTTACTTTTATATACAAGCTAGACAAATATACTGTGAAATCTAAGCCATTTTAACCGAAGGACTAGTTTTATCGAAAACTTTAAAGGACATATAACGCGTTTCGATCTCAGTCTAGCCGAATTTTATCTATTCCGAATTCTATAAATAAAAAAAATGTGTCGAGAGCGTTGACTTATGTTCTGTGGCTGAGGTATCACCATCAAGTGAACCTTACACTCATTTGTCGATATCTAACATAAAAAAGCACCTTGAACCGATCAACATGCACCTAAATAAGAATAAAGGTAAAGTGAATGGTATATGTACATTGTACCTATATAATATAATGTATTTCGGTTCCTAGTAAACTAGAAGAAGTGTGACTGTAAAAGCACGATTAATTATTACCAGTAGCGGTACCTACAAAAGTCCAAAAGCTGCTTAAACAGGCAGTTTTATGGTTGCATTAATAGGAAGCCGGGCTTTTGGGCTTGTATGATTGTTCCGCAACTGATTATTACTTTAATTTACTGCTTAGAGTAACAATTTAAAGCAATAAGTTATACGCTGTTCACAGGTTTAATTATTTTTAAGTTTAAGCAGTTGTTTCACATTACTGATAAGCGATCTGATATCTACAGTTTGCTTTATAAGTACATAATATGTTAAGTCCTTCTAAAAGTGAAATCCTCACTACCGTCAATGAAAGCTTCAAACAGGTAAAACTTCAGCCTTGAAAAAAATACTAAAGCTATGTAGTTACATGGATTTTTAAAAAGAAATTGTCTTCTAAAAAAACTGTGTTATACAAACTGTTTCATCAATTTCCTTAGGATATTTTTTTATCCAAAAGATACATTATAATAAAAGGAAATCTATCAGATAGTTTACCCGTTATGAAACACTAGGCCATAATAGACATAATCAGTTGTGATAAAATATGAGTGTTTTAATTTGTGATATTTTGAGTATACATGAAATGTATTATTTAATGTTTATGTGTAAATATAATGAATTAGATTAAAAGTCTTTGTTTTATTTGAAATACCTAAATGCGTAATAAATACTTCGCCACAATAGAGGGTCATGGGTTAAATTCGTTACGAAATTTGATGAACGGCGACGGTATAATATAAATGAAAAATCGATATAACTGGTATATGGATATCTGGCTACGGAGGCAGCTAATTTTTTGTTTGTTTGCTATTATTTAACTCAAAAACTACACGACCGATTTTAAAAATTCTTATAATCAATACATATTTTAAGAATATACAGTTACATTTTTAGCTAAAAATATTCAGTAGAATACCCTGTAGTCTGAAGACCCACGTCGAAAAAATGTAAAAAAATTAGATCTTTTTGAGAGAAACAATACCACTCTATTTTATCGTGTAACTATTTTTTTTAAATCGGCTATTATCAAAACATTTTTTTAAAAACGAAAAACAATAATACTGCTGTTATTAACGCGAGTATAATACTCGTATATTTAAATAAAATAAGTCTGCCCGTGACTACGTTTTGTGAAAAGCATTCGAAACGTCGAGATAAATAACAATTATCGTATTTAATCCGATAAAACTTATTTAAACTAAACAAATCATTGTATTAATATTATCTGCATAATATTATTTAAAAAAAAGAAATTTACAAAAAATAACCAGCTAACCGAAATCTGAAATTTCTCTATCATTCCAAGTGGTGTCAATTATAGACGGCATTCGGTGACAAATATAGAGTCATCATTGGAAGGAAACTACTAATTAAATCATGCCCTATAAAACATTCACACTTAATCTTATCCGGATAAACGACATGAAATGAATAAATTATTTCGAAATAGCCTTGAACATAGTATAATGAATCAAGTCGACATTGTTAATGGACGCTTGATTAGAATAATGATCGTTTGTGTATACCGTAGAGGAATATTTAAAGTATGCTAAGTACAAATGGCTTGTTTGCAAAGTTTAGGTATAATATTGTCTTTTACGCGAGTATCACACATTTAAATAAAATACTGTATACCGGATTAAAACGCGATTTATTATTTATATTGTTTAAATTATTTATCCCGACGTTTCGGATGCTTTTCAGCATATTACATTTAAACTGTATATTTTTATATTATACAATATGATCATTACGTATTATAAAGCATTTTTTTATTTTTTGCCACTTAACACTTTTCTAGTCATCAGTACACATAAATAATTGAAAAGAGCATTGGGTCTTTCACCCCGTGGTCCGAATCGACCCATTCAAAAAATGCCTGGGGCGATTCGCACCGCTCTACCACTGCGGTGCGAAACGACCCATTCAAAAACAGTACTTGGGCGTTTCGCACCGCGGTCCGAACCGCTCGTGGTGCGAAACGCCCAAAGACCCGTGGTCGCGGGGAGACAGGACGGGATAAATAATTTAAACAATATAAATAATAAATCGCGTTTTAATCCGGTATACAGTATTTTATTTAAAGTTTAGGTATTTTAGCATATTTTATGGTGGTATAAAGGGCCTGAAGGCAATCAATACAAATGTTCGTTTAAATTGGGTACTGACTTCGCCTGAGGCCTTGGTATTAATTGTTTTGTGAACTGCGTGCGTAAATGTTTCCATCTTGTAATTAATGATTCAATTAATTGAATCAAATTGTGCGTCAAGTTTACAAGCCGGTCCAAGAATGTGACGGTCTGAAAACGGCCAAGAAGTAAACTAAACTATGTTAATATATTATATTATCTTGTTTAAAAAAAAATATTACTTTAAAAACATAATTACTAGAGATGGGCCGAATGTGATTTGAGCCGAATACGAAGTTCTGCAGAACATTCGGTGAAAAATAATATTGTCTTTTATTAACGCGAGTATCACACATTTAAATAAAATACTGTATACCGGATTAAAACGCGATTTATTATTTATATTGTTTAAATTATTTATCCCGACGTTTCGGATGCTTTACAGCAACCGTGGTCGCGGGGAGACAGCTCCCCCCCACCACCAGAGTCCCCACGACCACGGTCGCTGTAAAGCATCCGAAACGTCGGGATAAATAATTTAAACAATATAAATAATAAATCGCGTTTTAATCCGGTATACAGTATTTTATTTAAATTTGGTGAAAATTCAAAATTCGGTTCTTTTCACAACACTTTTTTCTGAGTGTTTGTCACTAAAATATCAGCTAGATAGACTTTCTTTATATTTATTAGACATTATATGGTTGGTAGACTACGGACATGTTCCCCCTCATGAGCTTTTTAGCGTGAATATTATAATATTTTCTCGGAGGCAGTTAATATTATGACACACTTCTGCCAAAACACAAAGGTGTTTTTGCCCCAGGTAAATTTAAGGTACAAGAATTTAGTAGTTATTTTTTTGTTAGAAATACTTAACCCATTAATGTCTAAAATTGTTGATTTTTAACATGTTTTTGAATCTAAATTTTATGTTTGTAACATTGTAGTAAATAGATTAAATTGATTAAATCGCTCATTGAATACAAAACTGCCACAAGTCAAACTACACTTTTTTACAGAAGAGCTTATGAAAGAACAAAAAACGTAAACATAAGCCCTTTTGTAAAAAACTGGAGTTTGACTTGTGGCAGTTTTGTATTCAATGAGCGAAATGTGTTTTCGAGTTATGACGTTTTGCACAAAAATATTAAAAACAAAACGTTATATTCAATATTTATTGTCTTAACAGTAATAGTGAAGTGTTGATTTATGAATTTAGCGAAAATGATTCAATATTTTCTTGTACCGAATGTTCGGCACTTGAACCGAATGTCGAATAATTCGGCATTTTATAAAAATTTGTGGGAAAAAATGAAAATTCGTGCTTCAACAATACCTCGGTAATTTGCTTAAGTTAACGAAGCAGTTGCTAAGATCTGCTAACAACGATTCGCTTGCTTCGCTCACTCCGTTCCAGTAAAACTATTATGATTTATTTTAATTTATTTCTTTAGACTTTACAAACAAATTATAATAATTTTTTTTTAAATTTTACTCATCTTAAAGGCCGGCAACGCATCCTCAAGACATCTGGTGTTGCGGATGTCCATGGGCGGCGGTAGTCACTTACCATCAGGTGAGCCGCCTGCCCGTTTTCCTCCTCTAATATAAAAAAAAACCATTAAATACTTAACATTAATAAAAAATAAGAGCTATAGAAAAGAATACCACGTAACAGCATTCTCAAATTGCAAACCAATCTAATATATAAAATTCTCGTGTCACAGTTTTCGTTGCCATACTCCTCCGAAACGGCTCGACCGATTCTTACCAAATTTTATATGCGTATTCAGTAGGTCTGAGAATCGGCTACTATCTATTTTTCATACCCCTAAGTGATAAGGGTTGTTCACCCTTAATTTTTATTTTTTTACTTTTGGACGATTTTTTTTGTTTTTATTTTTTTATTATGTGGCATTAAAAAATACATACAACCCCTGCTTTTTTGTCAAAAAAATCTAGACCCGTGCGAAGCCGGGTCGGGTCGCTAGTTGTTGTATAAAGTTAACGCATTTGAATTTTATTAAAATGATGTACTTACATAAAATTATTTTGGCATAAACTTTTGATAATCTAGCTTGAAAACCAGTCTCAATATAATGTTACGCGCTAAGAATAACTTTAATGAATTACGCAATAAGTCAGTAATATGTATGCAGGATTAAACGGTTAGGTCGACCCTCCACTACACTTAGAGATATAATATCTTGCAAATATAACATTGTATTTTCTTATTTAAAGTAATAATGGTTTTAGCTTTATTTTAAGTAGATTAAATGGAAAGGTTTGTTGTTTGTATTTTATAAAGGTAAGTGTAAATTCGCTATCGTATTTTATCTATCGTTTATGTAATGAATAACAGAATAACAATTAAAATATTGGAAATTTTCCATAAAAAATATGCAGTAAATTAATTTTAAAATATTTACATTCGGAACTCCGCCATCTTCCGCAATTGATAGCTCATATCAAGCAAGGTTGGAGCTTTTTTGTAATAATTGATTTCCATTTTCCACTTTATTCTTTCATTATATTTTTCACTAGAATAGAAGTATAGGTAAAGAGAAAAGAAGTGGGAAAATAGCATATTAAAATCTAAAAGTATTTATTTTTATTTATTAAGCCTACATTCTGGCAAGATAATGTCGGTCCTCTAGTAAATACATAAAAAGGAGATGGGCGTGTAATATATCATCATAATGTATTTAAATAAATATTATAATATAGTATATATTATCATAGAATACAATATAAAATTGATAAATAAATAAAATTACTATAATATCTATTAATAATATACAAAGTATACGCAATACAAGTGGATTAGAGGCTTTATTAGCGGTTAACATTGGCGCCATTTAATGGCTATGGCTGCATATGAGGATTGCAAGTAGACTTATATATTGAAGAAACTTAAGTCTAGAAGTGAATCTAATATACACATTACATACACACATTCATACTTACTAATAATTTAAACGCAAAGAAACTATAAAGCTTTGATATTTCATTGGTTTACTAGCACACGGCTTCGCACGGGTACAATGTAAATGTACTATACCCACAAAAAATAGCCTATGCCTACTCGCTGATAATTCAGCTATCTATTGTTGAAAGAGTTTTTAAAATCGGTTCAGTAGATCTTGTGATTACCCCCTACAACCTCACAAATTATAGAAGTATAGATATCACATAAATTATCACACATGCCGACAACGCATCTGAGACATTTAAGTTGTGATAACTTACCATCAGATAACCCACAGGTTTTAAATATGTCGGCTTTGTAATAAAATAAATATATATGTAGGTATATAGGTACCTATAACTTTTATATCATCTTTGTTACCAAAGCAAGGAACACTTGCTTATTATCATGTTTTCAATGAAAATGCCAATAAATGTATACAATTTTATGTATTAAGGACAGGAATGGTTTAGACTAACAACTATTCGTGCTTTAACCTCGTTCAATGAATGTTGAAGTATCGACTGAGAATCGATATTATTGTTGATACAACGAAGTTATGAAGGACATAAGTGAATTGACAATCGAGGAGCTCTAAAACAGCTTAGGAAAACTAATCCTATGATTTATTTAAAAAAAAAATTGCTTTTTCATGCGAATTCATTTTGCAATTCCACCCTATTAGGACATTAATCATCTCATTATGAATGAAATCTTTAAATTTTTTATAGTATTAGGCAAACGAGCCTATGGCTCACCTGATTTAACGTCCACCACCCATGAACATCCGCAACACCAGAGGATTTGCAGATGAGTTGTCGGCCTTTAGAACAGTATAAAAGGTAAAATAATCTAACAATGAAGTCGCTTGTAATAGCTAGTATAAATTATGAAATTTACGAATTAATAAGGATGTCGTGAAATTATCATTTATTTCAATGAATAGAGTAATTAGTCGCATTTTTGTCGCATGATCTAATTCCACTAAATAGCCACGATGGACACGACCTTCGGACACAGGATACGATTCAATTTAAGCATAAACTCATTTCAATTGATTATATTTTTGAACTAACTTTCAAAAAAAAAAAAGAAATCTACAATTGTATTAAACAACCATGTATTCAAAATCATTATAATATACATAATATGTACTATTATCTTATTGCTTCTAAGCACCGAACAAAAACAATTAAATACTGTTTAGAATACAATGTATTAAAATCCTACATAACCTTCAGCTCATCGTATATTTTATTGTAGTAGGTCAGGGGTACGAACTCTGTCTAGATCTAAGCTAGTGACACAAATGGGGGGGGGGGGGGGGATTTGTAAGAGAAAATGGATTATAATACAGTAGTAATACCACGCGGTATTACTTGCACCTCAGATCAAATTTTGTTATTTAATCTGAGACATGCAAAATGCATGAGGAATTCAAAATATTACAGGGATAATATTGTCTTTTATTAACGTGTTTTCTTTACAGGCTAGTAGGTGATCAACCTTCTATATTCTACCTGTCTGAAACAATTTTTTAAATCTTGTTTCCTTGGGATTCGAACCCAGGACCTCCGGAACACTGAACTACGGAGACACACCGCATCGACAACCTGTTATAAAATGATTAAGCTAAGCCGGATTTCCTTTGCACATTCTGTACACTGGCCTGACATTTCTCCTTCTGATTACCACTTGTTCCGATCGTGGCAGGCTCACATAAGTGGAAAATATTTCGATAAACGAGATACATTTAAGAATTTTGTAACTACGATAGTTTGATAGCCCGAAGTTTTACGAGAACATTTTAACCCACTAAAACACTTTCATGTAAAGTAACCCCAATACAATTATGCTATTTGAAAATTTATTTATATATTTTTTTTATTTTTCACAATATTTTATAGCTATGTCAAATATCCAACCAAGTTTCCGCTATAAGTTTGTTTAAAATTCAACATTTACTCAAACACTACGGATGGGATGTATTTCAAGGTCTGACGAGTCTCGACATTCGGCTTCGTAGTTCATAAGTCTTGATAAAAAACATAGGTACCTATAATTTTATTACGATGATTATTATCAGCGGCAGCATTTGCGTAAGTATCGGATTCATATACATATATATATATATATGAACATATAAGATGATTTATATTTTATACCATTACATATACACCCAACTATGACTTTTTCGTAAAATCAAACAGTAAAATAATGAATATATATTTAAAGAACAGTAACTAAACATTTTAAAATTGACATTATTTAATATTAATATTTTTTTTAACTATTATTCATATTCATGTTTCAAGGGAGCCATATTAATAATACCTACACTTGATTAAATAACTGTATTATATTATATTTGTATGGTTTCTTTTTTGTTTTTAGAGCACTACCCTTGTCTGTTATGTTTTTCATTAATCTTCTAATTTTGCTGGTTTCCTGGAAGAGACTGCTTCTCAGCGATAAGGCCGCCTTTTGTACACTATTTAATTTTTAACTTTTGTAGGTTTTTATGTGTGGTGTTCAATAAAGTGTTTATGTTTATTTGTTCTATTTTTTAATTTATCATAAACTTCTTTCTACTTAATGAAACGTGCAGACTGCAGACATTTGTTTATTTTTGAGGCATTCAACTCTTGTTTCAGTAAATAGACGAACAAATTTTATCAATAATAACAATATGATGAGGGTTGATATCTTATCTAATACAGAACAAGTTTGAAAGTTATTTCCCACTGTTTATAAAAAAACGGTTTTTTTATTGAATAGTATAGGAAATTTAAAGCTGATGGGTATCTACTTAATAAGTTTCGAATTTCTTGAATATTTTTGCGAGTTGAAAACTCAATCATTTTGATTAAGATATTTGTACAATTTTTTTATTAATTTTGTGAAACTGACACATTTTAATTCGAATTAAATTGTTTTAATAAATAAAAGCAAATCTCATTCTATTTAATTTTCAAAAACATTTTAATTGGCTATCAATTTCGACACTACGATAAGTAACGTGCGAACTGATGTAAGTTGAACTTTAACATCTTTGTTTAGATAAAGAACATAATAATATGCTAGAATATTATTCTAAGTTTTTTTCCAAAAAACACATTAGACGTCCACACACAAACCACCTTCTTTACGCTACTTCCAAGTTTTATCGTAGGATTCTAATCAGCATAGCGAAGCGATGCTAATCAATTATGTTTGTTTATTGCTGAGATAGCGTTTTACGCTGTTCGCTTGATAACTGGTATACGAAGTTCACGAACTGGATAAATAGATGGAGTCGATTCAAGGCCGTCTACCTCATGGTTTTACGTGGGTTAGCATAGGGCCAATATTCGCCATGTGGGCAAGCGCAGCACGCGTCTAGAGGTGCACAATTGTACATACATTGTGGCGTGTGCGAAGGCGCGAATACTCGCCGTGGGCACATAGTGTGAAACGCGTGTGTGCAAGAGTGGTTGTGCTGAATATAATTTATAATGTAAATGAAGTGATTGTGTCACAATACCATATATATTTAAGATATAGGTATGATAATAATATTATAAAGAAATAATAAATGTAAATTTTATTAAATATTGTATACTGCGGAGTATTATATTATGTATGGATTATAAATTGAATATTTATATATAAGTTAATGCTCAAATAGTATCGTTTTGCGTAAATAAGTGATTTTTTAAATAAAAATAAACTTTATTTTATTTGGTGATATTTCAAGTATAATGAGTAATCTTACACAATATAAATCTTACACAACATAAATTATATAGCTTATATAGCTATTTGTTTGAGATCCTAAAAATTGTATAAATTAAAATATCAAGTAATAAAATCAACCAGCTATAAACTCCAACCTTGAGGATGTTAAAATCAAAGTGGCAATAAATCATTGTAAGGTTAATTTGTTATCTTAAACGAGTAAAACAACTCCTTCAATCTATTATCATTTAAAACACTCTTAATATTAATGTTACATAATAATAAAACAATAGATAATATAAAATTGCAGGCCAGTTGCGATATTTTTGAACATAACTAAAGCTTCCTGAAGTAGTGATAACTGAAAAATGGAGGAGGAAAATGGGGTGAATCAGGCGCAGGCGCATAATCTTTTAGGACAAAAGAAGGCGACGCCAGCACGACGGAAAGATAATGCTCTTACACGAAGCTTGCGATCATGTAAGTAAAATAAAATAATCAGCATACATCCATATCGTTGGTTCAAAGGTGTAATTTTGAATAAAAATAAATGTTGCTTCTATTGCTTATTTTAAGTGTACATTTACGAAAAGAACAAACAAATAAGTGTGTTTTAAAAAAAGCAATACTTGACAAAATTTATTTTTATTCAAAATAACACTTATGTGAGTTTTACCTTTGAACCAACGATATATGACCCATGTTTCGAAAACTTGTTCCTTATCAGGCCTGTAGGGCTATTCACGATCATTCGAAATCGATCCGCCCGGAAAGCTACGCTCTCCCACTGAAAGTTTTACGTATTTACCGGATATGACAATGGTATTCACAATTCCCATAGGATTGAGCATCGGCATTTTTCGGGAGTTTCCGATTAGAATCTTAGTATAAAATGATAGAAAGCTTGATATATCGGTACGAAATCTTGTAATATCGGAACGGAATGTTTTCGAATGATCGTGAATAACCCTACAGAACTTATTTAAAATTTCCGATTATTTCATATATTTGTGTTATATGAATTATAAAAGTTGATGGAATTTAATGAAATACCAATTTTTGATTCGTTTTCGAGGAGGCCTATTACTAAAACCAAAATACAAATTTGGGCTGACGGATCGTACCTACATTTTCCTATAACGAAAATCTTTCGGATCCGATGATCTATCATTCGTAATAAGACATTATATCTTTCCTTTCACATTGGTCGTATTTATAATCGTAAATTGAATTGAAAACGTTTTCTTAATAAGATAAAATACGAAGTTGGTTGTTATTTCGTTTCGCTCCGAAATTTCGGCGTTCAATTTTGGTAATATACCTCCAGGAGCCGTATGATAAGGAATCAATGAAATATATTTTGTACTATACTTACACTTACCTCATAGGCTTCTAAGAAAACATCATAACTGAATTTCTTAATCTACTTTTAGTACTTAAAGCATATTTAAACATGCAATAGTATAAGAAATTTTCATTAATTATTACACAATAATTTTATGAGTTTATAAAGTTCAAGTACACGATGTACCTACTTGACAACAAAACACTATCTTTGTTTTATTTCTCAATCTGGATTGCACACATTAATACTACAATATTGATAATATAACACAAATATAATATGTTTAACACACACACGTACAACAAAGATTTTATACATATGTATAATTATTTCAATTTAACTAGAAGCTTTGAACGTCGAACCTCTTATGCATAAATGTATCACAGTTAATTTAAATTGTTTGTCAATATGTGCAAACGAGATGCAACAAGTGTTTCATGATGCTCAGTTGTAAGGAATACGTTATACATAGTAATATATTGTCTTAAAAGCGATTTTGAACTCTGAGGTGTTATGGTCATAGAGTCCAAAATGAATTTCCTGTGACCTGTACCATAGTGGCGTATAGCGAAGCAAGTGTATATCGCCAAGCGTAAAGTCTTCCACTGCACCCATGAAATGGGGTTAATATGGAATGAATGAACTGCAAGAGGTTTTTAGCTACTATTATGAAAAATACGAAAAAAGCTCTGAAAATGAAACAGCTGGCTTTTAACTATTTTAAGTAGTATTTTTTTCCTGTGACTCTATTTATCGATAGAGCTTCTGTTAATGTTATTACTGTGAGGTAAAAGCTGTGTGCTTCCGGAGTGAATTACATTTCAGAAATTCCGTTTTCTGGAAGGTACCTACATATGTACATATTATAATCTTGTAGCGACATCTATAATCCGCTACAAGAATCAATACAAATACGTCCATTCCTGAATCGCGCTATCAAAGTTTCTGTGCGCGCTGAGTATATATACAACATCTCGACATCAACCACTGGGGCCTTAGGGCCGACCAGTCAGTGGTTCGACTGGTCGAGGATCCTCCCTTTAGGTTGGAGGAAGACCACACCTCCCTTCCTCCACATTGGTGACCCCGACGTGATTCAGCCACCTTTCTCCACATTGGTGACCCCGCAGAAGAACACCTACTTTTAACATCATGAAGCATGACGTCATCACTCCTTCCTACAACATCAATCAGCAGCAATCAAGTCACAGCCAGCCAGCACCATCGGCTACAACGGGTATCCTGTCCACTAGCATGCAGCGAGCGCGTATGCCTGGTCAACACCCTCAGCCACCTTCAGCACAGCACACTGCACTTCGGCCGGTCAGCAAGCAGAGCACATCTCTCCTGGTCGACGCAGCAGCCAGCTTCAAACACTGCAGCACTCCGACTCACTGGAGCATCATGCAGCATCATCGCACTCAGTTCCGACTCACCGCGAACTCTGCGACATCCGATTCCGACTCACTGGAATCTCGGGCAATCTGGCACTGGCAAGCAACACTCAACACAGCTGTTTCAAGATCTCGATCGACCTCCGGTCTTCGGGGGGGAGTACTGTAGCGACATCTATAATCCGCTACAAGAATCAATACAAATACGTCCATTCCTGAATCGCGCTATCAAAGTTTCTGTGCGCGCTGAGTATATATACAACATCTCGACATCAACCACTGGGGCCTTAGGGCCGACCAGTCAGTGGTTCGACTGGTCGAGGATCCTCCCTTTAGGTTGGAGGAAGACCACACCTCCCTTCCTCCACAATCTCGAGCACCTATACAGCCGGCCTAGCATGACAACCGCGACAAAATTTTGTCGACCGTTTTCTCGTGTTTTATCGATTATCTGTTTATTTCTTCCGGGTCTAACATGACAATTACACTTAAAACTCGACTTTTAATATCAAAAATAGATATATTTGTCGATCGAGATATCTTTTCTATCAAAATTGTCGATGTCGAGATATAATAAATCGAGATATCTTGCATCTTAGCTTGTCTTCTCTCGTCCGCGACATAACTTGTGGTGGTCAAGCTAGGCCGGCTGATCAATGAATCTGTTGTCAAATCTTTAGATCGAATATTATGAATGGCCTGAATAAATGCTACTTGTTTTGAAAATCTGTAAATGTCAGCATTCTGAGAGTCAATACTCATCATTCCCAGTACGAGTATTTATAAATGATAATTACAATGAATAATGTTGTGGTATTCGGAAATAGATTAAAATATTTGTTCCGCGCTGAAATATAATACCATGTTACAAATATTGATAGACTTTTTTATTTTATTACATTGGATTTACTGTTTATCAAACATCATTGATAATTTTAAAATATTGTACAGTAGGTATTCATTTTTCTATATATATATTTATTTGATTGAATATAATTAGGTGGTTTTTTATTTATTTCTTTATTCTATGCCTAATAGTAACTCAATTATTAAAATAAGGTACCTTCCAGAAAACGGAATTTCTGAAATGTAATTCACTCCGGAAGCACACAGCTTTTACCTCACAGTAGTAATGTTAAAATTACGATTCCAAAATCAATACACCTAAAATATGTCATAACTTTGAAAATTCGTGCAAACTCTAGAATGGAAGAGAGTTTAAAACAACTGAACCTATAAAATTTTAATTATCTTTGAAAGGTATTAATAGTATCGTAAAATGTATCAAAGGTTCACTTAAATAACTGATCACAAATTATTAGAGGAACTTTAGTTAAAAAAACTCTTACAAATTAGGTATTTAGATCCAGTTGAATGTAACATATCGCTTTACATATGTTTAAAAAAATATCGTGAGATTGACCTTCATCAGTGTGCCCACTGCCGCGTATTAGTAATTTTATTCACGATATAATCAAATGACATACTTTGAAATGCAGTTTATCTTTGTTGAGTCTTTGAAAAGTTTATTTTTAAATGCCATAAAACTGTGTAATGCAATAATCCTTATTAGCTAGACAAAAAACTTTTGATAAACATATAAATAACTACATATATAAATAATATGCTATAATGCAATGCATGTTTAGTACGCGACAGCAAATGTAAGATATAATGCGCTGTCGCGTACTTACAAGAAATACTACTAATTGTTTGTTTTACATTGTTTGTAATTATATACACGCATTTAGGCAACTAATGCTGTTCTAAGCAGTAGCTTTTTCGAATAAATATGCTAGAGAAATAGTTTTAGCTTACTAAAATCAATTCGCAAATTCTTGTGTTTTGATAAACGCTTAGGTGTTAATACCTATAAACTAAGTTTTGATTTTATAATTTTAAAACAAATGATTGATGTAACAAATTTCATGACTGAATGTAGAGTAGATATTGGTCGAATGGTTAGAAAGTGGTATAATGCCGTTCTATGAAGAAAAGTAATTTTTCCTTCTGAGTTAGGTCACTAGTTCTAAAGGTTTGATATAAACAATATAAGTACCTAATGCATATCCCATACCTGACATGAATAATTTTGCTTTCGACTAGTGAATAAAATTTAATATTTGTTCAAAAGTTCTAGTGTACTTTGGTTATGATTGTAATAATAATAATAATAAAGTCATTTATTTGCTTTTAAACATGGTATACAGTTGGTAAAAAATACTTGATACAGTGCGTACTATGTATAGCATGCAAATATGTTAAATTGTTGTTTGTGAAAAAAAATATTTACAGTATTATTAGAGAAGTTATTCATTTATTAAAATTTATAATTTAGAAAATCGTTAATGTCATAATAATTTCTCTTAAATCGTGATATAATTTTTTTTTTTTAAATTTAGTCCGGTAAATGATTTTTTGTAGATTTTATGAGCTTAATTAATCATTCATACAATTTAGCCTCTTTATTAATGTGTGAAATAAGTATGATTAACGTGGGAGATACGTGAACTTAAAATACACCAACATGTAAACCAATATACTTGTTTGATGTGAGTTAATTTCAAATTCCAGTTTTACAAGTGTCGAACAAGTCTAGTAAACATCAATCGCAGCTAGCAAATATTTTATATTTTAATTGCTATATGACACTATCACCAAGCGGTGAACAGATAAAGACTATATAATTTGGTATTCCAATAGGTATTACTCAACATAATTAAACATAAAAAACAATACAAAAAAATAAAAAAAGCAAATAAAATGAGGTCATTATCAGCATTATGGAAATTAATTTAATATTATCTATAAAACTTGTTCACTTTTTGGATTTAATAAACAGCTTATTCGTCTGTAAAAGGAAAATGATCAGTCTAACGACACTTAAGGGGGGTAGGGAGGGTAAGGGTTTCAGCGTAAAATAAAATTCTGTGACAAGCTCTGTTACCGGCTTGTTTTTCAATATTTCCGCATGAAAAAATCACTGAATATTGTTGAAAGTATACTTAGGTAATTATGTAAGGTTTGAATAATATTGCTAATCTTTACATTTTAAAAATATATAAAAGTGTTTTTTTTTACGCTGAAACCTTTAAATGTAATATCAGGGAACACGGGAATTCACTTTCACTCTTTTCATCAATTTTGTAATAAGGTACTGTTTCTCCAGCACGGGGCTCACTGAAAATCAGTGTACATCATGACCACAGCTAGATAAAAACTACTATAATATACTGAGTGGAGTACAATATTTTTTTTTCTTATTAAATATTTACTACTACTATTCTTATTATTAAGTTTTCCTAGTGGTAGTAATACTACTTACTATTATACATAATTATATTGTTAAAAAACGCTAATCTTATCTACGTATTGTGTATAAAATTAGACACTAGATAATAGAAGACCATATATAAAAATAACCTTAAAATACCTAAACAACATTAATGGTGCTATTTTTATTACCAACATGTCAAATTGTATCGTAATATTATAAGCATACAAATAACATTTTTATGTTTTGTGTTGGTATTTCATTAATAGCTCCTATGAAAAACCGTGAAGTGCAAATTGAGCGTTTTGATCTCAATCTATGGATTTCCGAATGCTCGAAGTAATAAATAGGTCGGCAGCTTCATCGATTGATGTTCTGTGGCTGGAGCATCACCTACCATTAAGTGAACCTCATGCTCATCTGTCGATATCCTATCCTATAAAAAAGTAGTTAAAATTAAAAAAAAACTTCTAGGTTGTATTATCCCACAAAGATACATTCTGGGCGTCATGGGTCTGCTTGGTGTCTGCAACGCGTATACAATGAGAGTGTGCCTCAACCTCGCTATAACCCAGATGGTAAATCGTACTAAGTCCAGCTCAGAACATTTCGACCCGGATGCTTGTCCAAACGATGAGGTGGATGGCGTTAACGCAACTGTTCTCTTGAAACCTGTGAGTATGAATGGTTAAAAGCCTGTATAAAATATTTATGAAAAGAAAACAGATATAATCGTGTAAACTAGTACCTTCCTGGTTAAGGCACTTAAGTTTCTATCTAGTAGTAGGTAAGTTTTGTATAGATAGAGTGTAGATCGCATAAACTATGTATGTATATAAATACACCTTAGACAATCCAAACCACTACATACGCTTCGACCAACCGAAAATCATCGCAAGATAAATTAGATTCATTCCAAAACTAGTACGTAAGGCGGCAAAAAAAATACCCAAACTTCAAAAGAGAAGGTTTGAGACCTTCCAACACCTGGGATCCGGTAATTTTAAAATCTAAAACTTCAAGTTAAACATACTAAAAACAAGGACAGTTTTAATTGAAACTAAAGTTGAAAAATAGATGTCGTTAGTATGGCAACTTTGTGAAAATTCAAATCACCTGTGTTTCTTTTTTAATCTGGTAAAAGTTATTTTATTCAAATACTATCAAAATAGGTTAAAATAGAGGTAAACTTGCATTTCACACTTCAGAATCACTTCATTTTATTTCGCCTTTATAAATATTTGTTGATTAATAATAATGACCTCCTACACTTTTGCACGAAAATAAGCAAAAATCTTTAAATTTGAATCAAATTTGAAAACATAACATTAACTATATTACCCTTTTCATTTTTTATAAATGTATATTTATAGAGGAGGTATCCATCACTATTCCATAAAAAATATCCATTTCTAAAATTATCGTTTTCCATACGGGAAATTATATTTCCAACTCACTTATCTTTCTTCCAGTATGCTATATTCGATTGGGACGAGAAAACACAAGGACTCATTCTAAGTGGTTTTTACTACGGATACGCGGCCACCCAAGTACCAGGAGGTTACTTGGCTGAAAAGTTTGGTGGTAAATGGACTTTGGGCGTTGGACTCCTCAGTACAGCATTATTTACGTTCTTAACGCCAATTGTTATTAGAGCTGGTGGTGCCACTTGGCTTTTTATATTACGAGTTTTGCAAGGAATGGGTGAGGTGAGTGCTATTTTAGAAAATGATAACTGAAGCACTTACATTGAAGGACATTACGAATTGTACTTGGATCCGTCCGAATTGAAATTAAAATTTTATTTTCTTTTTATTTCTAAGGTTTCTAACCTCAGCCATAGGATACGAATCAATAATGCGTTTTTGACATATTTTTAAAATCCATACTCTGAAACCGAAATACGCAGTCTGCACTTGGCGGAAATACTTGGTTCGGGACTCGATCGGAATTTCGATATTCCACCTGTATAGTGCTCAAAGCAGTGACGTAGGGCAATTATGTTCATAAAACCTATAAGAATTATACTCAACGAGCCAACAAACCCATTGATAGCCTTGTTGCTATAGCAGGACGTTTAACGAAAGTCAAAACGCTTGTGTTATAAAATAATTACTTATCCTCAGTAACTCTCTTAACCTTAAACTAGAAATAACTAAACTAAAATTGATACGAGCTATGTTTATTACATTTTTTATGGAATTGATATGTTACTAGGGTCCAACCATGCCAGCACTTATGATAATGTTGGCAAGATGGGTTCCTCCACATGAACGAGGGTTCCAAGGTGCTCTCGTATTCGGCGGTGCTCAAATTGGAAATATATTCGGCTCTTTCATGTCTGGCATTTTATTGGCCGATGGTAGAGACTGGGCGTACGTATTCTATTTCTTTGGAGGCTTTGGTATTCTGTGGTTCCTTATGTGGGTAAGTTTTATGGCATTATTTATTAGCGAGTAGTATTGCTTTGTATTATACTTTTTTGCAATCGATAGAAATCTAGGTAACGCTGTATTTTGCTCCTCGACTATGTACAAGTATTTCTATGGCTTGTCCTTGTCGCTAGTTGAATTACTTTGTAATTGTACTTAAACTACGAAGGTGTGCCGATAATAATGCTTCAATGCCTCGCTGGAATGTAAATTAAAGCTACGTTTATTTTTATGTGTCCCTAACCACAGATTTTCTGTATTATGTATAGTATTTTTCTGTATCACAACGTTATTTTTTTTTATGTCAGATATCGACAGACGAGCATGAGGTTCACTTAATGGTAGGTGATACCTCAGCCACAGAACATCAGTCAATCATGCGCTGTCGACCTAATTTTTACTTCGAGCATTCCAAAATCTATAGACTGAAACCGAAACGCGCAATACGCACTTTACGGTTTTTGTTACCAGGAAGTTACCAGACGTGGGGAAAATATGCTTACAGAAAATTATAAACATGTGGTCCCGGTGGGATTCGAACCCACGACCCATCGATGCGCACGGCAGGTGGTCTACCAAACGCGCCAACGAGCCCGACGCATGGAATATAATTGATATAAGTATAAAATACCCATAATTCGACTTCTAAAGTATGCAATAGATAATTTTAATCAACATTTATCTATGTCGGCTTTAATGCATGTAATCTAATAACATATTTAGAATCATCAAAGCAACAGTTCCGAGTCAATATTTAAAAGATCGCTGTTTGTTTCAGAGCTTGTTATGTTATTCGACACCAAACTCACATCCTTATATATCAAAGAAGGAATTAAATTACTTGAACAAAAATGTTACTACTGCTGAGACGAGTAATGCAAAAGACCCGGTTCCTTGGAAGGCTATATTACGATCTGTGCCTGCTTGGGCGTTAGTGTGGGCTGCTGTAAGTCATTCTGTTTTATTGGTTTCACTTTATATTACATCCACGATTTATAGATCCAATTTCGTATGCGAATGCGTTCGAAAAGGAATTTATTTTCTATCATTTTTCAAACAGAAATATGACTATTTATATATAAATTTGAAGATATTTTAAATATATCATCTAAACAATAGGTACAATTTAGAAACTAAAATTGGTAATTATAATTTAAAAATCGTATTCAAAATTATGAAAGTTTTGGGAGGTTACTAATTTTTTTTTCTAACTCAGAAGTAATTTAGAAAATGGTATTTGAGATGGATTTAAATAATGGTATGCGATATATTAGTCCAGTTATTAAATGTTCATCAAACTAAGAAAATATTGTCTTTTATTAACGCGAGTATCACACATTTAAATAAAATACTGTATACCGGATTAAAACGCAATTTATTATTTATATCGTTTAAATTATTATTTATCCCGACGTTTCGGATGATTTTCAGCAACCGTGAGCGGGGAGACAATCTCATATAAATAATAAATCGCGTTTTAATCCGGTATACAGTATTTTATTTAAACTAAGAAAATACAAAAAGATTCATCGGTAATTTTATTTGGTGACGTAATACTTCAATGTCTTTGGTGACCATGAAGAGACCTTGGACCTTTTATGAACTTAACTGCACTGTGTATACATTGTTCGTTATTCAGATGTATTTTAAAGCATATTATGCAGTTTAATAATGAATGTAGTAATTTTAATAAAATGATAATTGAAATAACTTTAGTTATCAGTTTTAAAATAGTATTTATAAGTCCTGACGAGTAATAACAAAACGATGATGTGTATTTGTTAGTGAATATTGTGAATAGTTTTGTTATAAGTTTGACTGGATTGGGTCTCACTGGTGTTTGATTCACGGGAAAAAAATATATTCTACCAAGGTACATAAAACTGATAATCGAGTTGAGGCAGTTGCCTTTAAAGATCAATGAGAAATATACAAAAATATCTTTGAATTCACTTTTTAGTACACACCTTTATTATTTAGGTATCTACCTGCGACTTATTAGAATTGTAATTCAAAAAGAAAAATTAAATTAAATCAAATTAATTTTAATCACTCTTAAATATACCTTACTTTGTAATATTTTAAAATGATAGCGAGAGTCAAACAAAACTATACCACGTGTTGATACGTTCCACTTAAGTTATGGGAGCTAACAAAGTTAGTGTTTTACGTTCGTTGCGTATTTACAATTGTTTTTATTAATCTTTCTGTTATAAAAATTATATAAAGATAGATAACAGACAGTTTTTTACAAGACATTAAACTTTATATATCTGGTAAGTATGAAAAAAAATATACTGTAAATATGTATCTTATACTATGACAACATAAAATAAACAAAAACAGACACTTAAACACTAACTTTGTTGGTTGCAAGTATCGTAGGAGCCATCGATATAAAATCCTAACTAGGATGTTATATCGATGGCTATATAAGTGTAATATAGTCGTAATTGTATCAGCATATCACTATTAAATTCCATGAATAAAAAGTTAACGAACCATGTTACATTTGCCGGTTATATTACTCTACGGATAAACAATATATCATTCAACATAAGAGCTTTATTTACGAAACCTTCGCCGCTAGTTTAATGACGCAAGCCGGTTTTGAGTTGAGTGGGAGACGAAGTTTAGCGCAATCCTATAATTATTTAATAGTACTTGCTATTGCAAAATGTTTCCATTAACTTTGTGTGCTATGTCTTAGTGATCACTATTATTTTACTAGTAGATCGATAGACGAGTTAAAGGTTCACTTGATAGTAGGTGACACCTCAACCTTAGAACATCAGTCTATGATGACTATGTATTATTTATTTCGCATATTCGGAGTTCGAAAGACCGAAATGAAATCTTTATTTTTCACGGTTTTTCCATCTATGAATTTTGGTTCGTTTCCCGGTCAGGATTTTCATGAAAATTAAAATTACGGTTATTCTAAAAAAATGCCTTTTTATTAGATAGTAACATTAAACTAATATTTTATACATATATACGTAGTTTTAAGTTGCAACATACAAACTATGTATTTAATCGAAACTTAAAATTTATTGTAGTTTATAAAACTTATTTTAGTAGAATGAATATTTAAATAATATTTAAGGAACAATTTTGAAAATACATAATTATTATTTAAATAAAAATATAAATGGATGTACATCACAAACACTACTTAACAACTCAAGTTATTTTGGCACTTTTCTGTTGAAAATCAACTGTCTAGTAGGGAAGAAATGCCTGCTTAAAGATTTGTCTGTAAAAAAAAGAAGCCCCAATAGGAGCTATATACACTTTCTAAGGTAAAATAATATAGATTTATCTCTTTAATCAGGTTGGCCACGACTGGGGTTATTACACAATGGTTACAGACCTACCGAAGTACTCCCACGACGTTCTCAAATTTAATATCGCGACCACTGGAGTTCTAACCGCATTGCCATACATTGCGATGTGGCTGAGTTCTTTTATATTTGGTTTCGTTTGCGACATTTGCATCAAGAAAGGATGGCACACTATCAAAACTGGAAGAATCATTCATACCACTATAGGTGAGAACTATTTTACGTTCAAACTTTTCAGTGCTGTTTGACGGCACCGTAGCTGCGCACCCGAGGTCTGGGTTCGAATCCCGGGGTAACAAGAAAAATTAGTCGTACACCCGATACATAACACTTGTGGAGGAGTAAGTTCGGTATGTTCTCTTCCTCCAACCTAAGGGACGGTCCTCGACCAATCCTGACCGGCCCGACCTAAGGTCATCAACACAATGATTGAATTTAAAGCAGAAACGTATATTATTTTTATGAATAGTAAGTTTATTTGGCCGTTCTTTGTGTAAAAGTAATTTTAAAAAAAATGAGATATTACAATACTTTGTTACTATAAAACGGAACTGCTTATTTGCCACACTAAATTAAAAGAATCATCAAAATCTTCGATCAAACTATATTATTTTTTAAAATAAACATATTATGATGTGTATTAATAATTTTTCTTGTATTTGTTTAAGCTGCCACGGGCCCAGCTATTTGTATTATATTGGCTTCATACGCTGGCTGTGATAGAGTTGCTGCTATGGTCTATTTTGTATTATCTATGGCTTTAATGGGAGGATTTTACAGTGGTATGAAGGTACGTCTAAAACTCCATAATTATTATTATTTAAGCCTTGGCGTGTGGGTATACTTCGCCTTATTTACTTACCTACGCGACAAACAAAACACTTAAACAATACCCAACGTTTTTATAGGACACCCGCTCTCTAGCACAAGTAGGTACGTATTTTTCGTGACCTGAACTCCAGTGACAAACTACGAAAAACGTAAAAGTACGTTGTCTACATGCAATACATAATAAAATAGAAATTCTAGTGAATAAGGAAAATGTAAGGTTTATTGATTAGGAGAAGAAAATTTCTAATGAAATCATTATAGCTATAATGTATAATATCATAAAATCACTGTCTAATATCATAAAAGATCGGATTATAGGTATGTATTTTGCTACTGATGGCTGAATGAAAATTAAGTTCTATTTAAAAGTATTGCTGACACTTTCATTAGCGTAGATAATAAAGTAGCTGTCCACTTTGATAACCATTTCACTGTAAACGTTCAAATTTTCAGGTAAATGCATTGGACTTAGCACCAAACTACGCAGGCACTCTGACATCTCTCGTCAACACCACATCTACATTCGCAGGCATTATTACACCGTATTTGATTGGATTATTGACGCCTGACGTAAGTATTATAGCAAAATATACTATTGTATAAATTGCCGTGCCTACTGTGTCTATCACATATTTTGTAGTCAGATGATGAAAAGCTAAGAGGAGTCAGAGAGCCTAGCACGAACAACTTGCGAAAAAGTATTCGAATCGTCGAGCTGTCAGATGAACGATTCGAATTCTTTTCGAAAGTCGTTCATGCTCGCCAATCTGATGTGCATTTTACGGATGAAAATATTTTCTATTTAACCAAAGTTGCGGTTTTTTTAAAGAAAAACTGTTATTGAAACAATTTTATTGGAACTGTAAACAACAAGGTTACCTGTGCAATGAGAGAAAATCGAATTGGCTCTCAATTGAGAGGATTGTAAAGTGAACAGTCAATAATCGGATGTGACTCGAACTGTCCGGATCGATTTTCCAATTTACTGCAGATAACGTTATAATCCGATTACGTGCAGTGATTTTGACATGTTTAATCGAAAATTCACAATAACAAAATAAAGCTCCCACGTCCGTTCAGAGCTGTAGGTATATCATTAGTGTTTGACGTTACATTACCTTTTTAACAACAGTCTGTTTTCATCTATATTTTTATAAAAAAATACATTAAAAACTAACAACAATATACGTGGGAAGTATCGAAACGTTGAATTATAATAATTATTATATATCTATGAACATTTCCATATTTTGAGTAATGATAATACTTAATTAGTTAAGAATCCAAGCTCTAATGAATTTCCGAGTGCAGTAAGGATCAGACACATTTCTGTGTCTCTTTCAATGATAATTATTTTTATTTTCAAGCAAATAGAATCAGGATTTTATAATAGAAAGGATATATAATGATAATGCCATCAAAAACATAAATTGTAAAAAACCTAGTCTTGCAACTCAGTTCTTCTATCGTAAAAAGTTGTGAGATCCATATAATACCAAGTCGGTCAATTTATTCAGTCTCTACTGAAGGATCCTTCTGTCTTAAGTTATTACGTAATTAGCTAACCTAACAACATCTTATAGTGACCATATCAATATCAATACAAAAAAAAATTAAGTTTAAAATAAATAGATTGATATAATGTTTATTTGTTTTCATCTGTTGTGTATGTGCATAGTCTTTTTTATTTAATTTGTAGTATGTTAAAACGTATATTTTTTCTTTATCAATTATTTATCAGTATTTTGCGCTTTGCCGATCGAACGCTGAAATAAATAATACTAACAGCTGTAATAAATACGTGGCAATTATTTTTCAGTCGACTCTTGTGCAATGGCGGACAGCGTTCTGGGTGTGTTTCACCGTATTAGTCGGCACCAACGTCGTCTACTGCATTTGGGCGGACGGTGAACAGCAATGGTGGGATGACGTCAGAAAGTTTGGATACCCTCCAGACTGGAAACACGGCTCGCTCCTACGCGATGACAGCATCGAACAACCGGAAACTGTAAAGCTTTCTAGTAAGAAAGAGACAGACGATGATTTTTAACCTCATTTCTATAAAAAATACTTTCGATTACTAGCTAAAATTCGAAAATCTACCAATTTGGTAGAGACGCAGCATATTATACTCGTATACTATTTTTGATAGTAGGTACATTATTATATAGAAACAATTGTTATTTAACTCGTTTGACGAAACGTCAAACAGTTATGTACTTCTGTTATTTATGATGTAAGTGCATTTAATCTTAATTTTTTAAGTAAGTAACACATATTAAAAAAATAGTGCCAATTTGTAAGTACACAATTTTATTTTCGGTGATGCCTATAATATATTATATAGCATTTTTGTATGTCAGTTGGGGGTCCAAGATACAAACTTGCTTAGTTTGGGCCCCAAATCTATTGTATTTCAATATGTAATTTATTTCAAATTTCAAATATAAACAATTCTATAATAATGTAATTTAAAAAAAGTAAATAATAAAAAAAAATACAATAGTTATTATGTTATTACGTGCACTTGAGATATTTTAATCAGATTTACAATATATCAATTTTGTTCTGTCCATTTTAAAGCATTAGCTTATTCAGTACCAGTGAACCTAGTCAGTTATTGAATTGTTTGAAATATCGTAAATTGCCATAATAATTAATAATTTTGTTTGTTGTGAGTTTATGCGTACAAAAGTACAAATTATGATTATGTTATATGTTAATTAAGTATATACCTTACTTATGTAATTAAATATAATACTCGGAAAAATAAAAAGTGTTAAATATTTTTAGTTGTTTTTTTTTATCATCACTAAAACTATCCCCTTATCTTGGAAAATATTTCTAGGTATTAAGTTAGTATCAATATCCACGAATAAATATCTATCTATACTAATATAATATTATAAAGAGGAAAGACTTGTATTTTTGTATTTTTATATTTTTCTATGTAATGAATTAACTTAAAAACTACTGGACCGATTTCAAAAATAATTTCACCAAAAGAAAGCTACATTATCAGCTAGTAACATAGGCATATATATTTCTACATTTATTTTGTTAATAGTATAACTACATTGCACCCATGTGAAGTCGGGGCTTTGTAGTCTAAAACTAAATTTATAAAAAGTGAACCATACAATCCTACAAAAATGAATAATTTCATCGTATATTTAGATATTTAATCTATATGGTAACGTCAAGAATCAGTATCTACCACATGGCCACTTCCGTTAGTCGAGTTACGCCGAAATTGATTCTTTCAATATTCTCACACAGCTGATAACGATACCGGTTACATCCTGTAAGTAGACTTATCCACATCTTAACATAGTTCTTTCAACGACTACGCAAGCTTTGGTAAAATTTAAAAGACTTACTCACGCTCGAAAATTAAACTAATCATATCATACACTATATGAATCTCAAGCAATGTGTTGAAAATAATCTTATCTGTTTAATAATTCATAGATCGTGTCAGCAATCCCTTTTGGCTCATGTTATAATATATAGACCTAAACAAAGAAAAAAGATCTATCGCGGCTGATTCCATTGAAAAATATTTTTTCAAACTTATGAACAATTCAGTTTTTGGACAATCCAAAATGTCAACAAGCGAATCGATGTCAAGCTTTGCACGTTTTGGGATGACTAAAAACATCTAACAAGTGTCGATACGGAAGTTTCGACAAGATACATTTCTCGTTCAAACTTTCATAGTTGTTCAATTTTCAATATATCAAAATACGTTATACGTACGACTTTTATTACTTTTAAATGCTATCCAAATATGGACAAAAATGAGTTTCTTTGATTATTTATATAAATAATCTAAGATGAGTTTATACACTCACAGCGATTCATTCATCTATGAAATCGAAACGGAAAACTTTTATGAAGACATACGGTATGATAAATGTAATATAACATAGATTTGATACCTCTGATTTACCTGAAAATAATATCTATAATCTACCACTGCTTAATAAAAATATTGTTGGATTAATGGAAGAATAATTGACGAGATATTGAGTTACGTTGGAAAAATGTATCGCTACGTTCTAGACAGTGATGTCACTGTTATGAAAAATAAAAGCATTCCTGCCGCCAATGTTAGAAAACTTAACCTTGAAAAGTACTCTCTACGATGGCACCTTCGATACATATGCACCTTCTCTAGCGAAAGACATACAAGTAAAGGGAACAAAAGTTATTTCCTGTAACGATGATAGGAAGTACCTAAATTTCGACCGATAATTGTGTAAATACACTAGCTTTAGGTCATTGTGAAAATAAAAGACATTTTGTTTCTTTTTTTTAATACAACCCATAACATTAATTTATCAATATCGATTAAATTCTCTTCAATCTGTGAAAGTAAAAAGTATGTGCTCAGTGGGGCGATCGCATTCATCCCATTCTCTGAACATTTGTCCACAATAGAAACAGGTCACCAAATCCCGCTACAGCTATCATCTCTGGGGTCACATTTGCTTTGGCCAAAATACAAAACTTTGCAGACGCGCCAACTTTTATATACTGCGGGTAAGCGGGATGATCCTCATCATTTGAAAATAAAACGATTTTATCCATTATTCAAATAAATTTATAATATACACGCTTCGACAATAGTCAGCTCAAAATGTTCTGTGCTTAATATCGATTATACAATTCATCAATTACATTTCACATGTACACAAGACCTTATCACTTACTACGTCACTGCGCGAAGCCTCTCCAACACTGTTGTTAATACTACGAAGCCGCTACAAATCCAGCGTGCGGTCCCAGATTCGAAACCGACGTGCGATCTCAGATTAAAATCAAACACCTTGTTCATAAAACTTCTTTCTTTAACAGTTCATTTACTGTGCAAGCTGTTAACCTATGGAATTCTCTTCCCACTGAAGTCAGAAAGTCCCAAACTCTTCAATCTTTCAAAACTATGCTTTTTAAGTATTATTTATCACTATGACAAATTTATTACTTTTTCCTGTACCTATTCACTAATTACGAGTATCTACTATATGCTTATGTTAAAATTATATGTATACCACCTACTGTTACCTTATCAGATACATTTATTCCAGTTTAGCCAGCACAGGTTGCCTGGAAGAAAGGCTATTAAGCGATAAGGCCGCCTATTGCTTTGATATGTTATTTCTATTTATATTATATTTGTTTTTTTGTGGTGTGCAATAAAGTTATATTTCATTTCATTTCATCTATTCATCTTATCCATTATCACATCGCGGATCATCGCGCGCTACATATTCACACCGCAGATCCCGTTTTTTATATACCACACAAACACTGGTCTAAAATTTGGTTCAGATAGGCCACTTGTCCAGAAGGTGGTCCAAAACCGCCATATCTATATTAATTATCAATTTAATTATGCAACAAATGAAAATTTGTGACATCATTGTTCTGCAAACAAGCAGCTAAACTAACATCTGCCAGCTCGTTCCACTTCTGTAAACTATAAATATTATATACTATATAAGGAATTGATAATAATTATGTAAATAATTAAGATTGCGAGATTTCAGTATAAATATCTTATGTACCCATGTGTAACAGATAGTATACTTTAAATGGCCTGAAATCTAATTACAATAAAGAGATTTTTTTAATGACAACAGACATGACTTTGACTGTTAAAAGTAGTTCCGTGGTAGCAATAAGTGAGAATATAAAAAAATTTGAAGATCCATTGTTAAATATCGACCAACTACATCCTTTTCCGAAGAAAGATAGCGCTCTTATTAGGATTTTACGTAACAGTAAGTACATTTCGAATCAAAAACTATTATATAGCTAAAATAGATAAATAAGCACTCATCGGCTCGTTGACGCGTTCGGTTCGCACCTGCCGTGCTCATCGATGTCACCATGTTTTCCCCATGTCTGGTAACTTCGGACATTGAACGGGTGGGAGTAATATCGAAATTCCGACCAGGTATCGAACCACCTTTTATAGGTGGAAAAACCGTGAAGTGCATATTGCACGTTTGAGTCTATGGATTTCCGAATGCTCGAAGTAAAAATTAGGTCGACAGCGCATCATTGACTGTTGTTCTGTGGCTGAAGTATCACCTACCATCAAGTGAACCTCATGCTCGTCTGTCGTTATTAAAAATGCATGTTTTCTACAGTGTACACATTTTCACCAAAATTTGCAAATTCATTTTAACACGTGAAATCCGGTGGGAATAGACCCCATAATGCATTGCACCCAAAAATTTATTTTGGAGAACTTTTCCTCAGTGCCATCGGTCATTGATGGAAAAAACGGAAAGTGAGTATTTTATTAAAGTTAATGAAGATTCGACAGAGAAATACGAGTTCGAGGCTCACTTGATGGTAGAACTGGATATCAATCAATGAAGTTATGTCGATTTTTTAATACGGGCATTCGGAAATCCATAGACTGGAACGGAAACGCGCAATATGCACTTCACGGTTTTTCCATCTATGAACCCGGTCCCCGGTCGGAATTTCGATATTCCTCCCATCTGATCAATGTCCGAAGTTACCAGACATAGGGAAGACATGTTCACAGATAATTATAAACATGTCGTCCCGGTGTGATTCGATCCCAAGGCCCATCGATGCACGCGGCAGGTGTTCTACCGAACGCGCCAACGAGCCCGTCCAAAAAAGTGACATGATTTTTAGATTGTTGCATACCACAACGATGGCTATTCGGTATTATGGGTTTGATTGGTTTGTGCAACGCGTACACAATGCGAGTAACGCTAAACCTGGCTATTACTCAAATGGTGAACCGGTCAAGAACTGAAACGGATCATTTTGACCCCAACGCGTGTCCTAGCGACGATTTGAAGGGAAATATCACAATGAATTTGGAAAGACCAGTGAGTTTGTCTATTTATCTGTGTACAGAATTATAATTAGTTATATATTTTTTCATTCAGTAAGAAACGTTTCATAGTTACTTTATGTTAGATACCGACCGACGAGCGTGGAGCTCACTAGATAGTAGGTGATAACTTGACCACAGAACATTTGTCAATTATATTTTAGTCTTTTTTTCTTACTTCGAGCATTTGTAAACACATTGACTGAAAGCGAAACGCGCAATATGCACTTCACGGCTTTTCTGTCTGATGTTATTTATTCGTTCAGAACTTGTTTAATGCCCGAAATGACCAAAATTATGTAAATGACCGTTGGGATTCGAACCCGCGACCCCTCGGAACACAAGATACCAATGTTCTAACGAACCCATCCGTAGGTACAAGGGTTTGTTATTCGCTATACATTGTTTCCTTGTAATTACATTAGAAAGTATCAAGGTTATTTTTATATCAAAATTAATATTTGCAAAGCATTTGCGTAATTAAAATTAAAATAAATAACCAAATTTTATATTATTTCAATATTAGTTTAATGTCATGATAATACAATATTATCTTTCATTAGTTATGCGTAATCAGCAATGTAATATTTATACAATTTTAATAACTACGTACATACAATATTAATTGTAAATCGTAGAGTTGAATTGAAATAGTTAAGAGTTCATTTTTCAAAGAATAAATCTTTGATTATAATTTATATTCAAAGGAATAAATATCAATGACCTATTTAGTTACTAACAATTAGGTATATGTATGTATGATTTGTGAATTAAATATATTTTATCTAAGGTTACCTGTAAGAAATCGTTCTGAAGCGATAAGGTACTAATTTCATCATCATTTAAATTATTTCTAAAAATATTTTTGGTATATTCTTACTGTACAATAGACTTTACTGAAATTTATCGAAACAAAAATACCATTATCTTATTATTTTTTTCAGTTTGCAATATTCGATTGGAATGAAGAGGTTCAAGGTTTTATATTGAGCGGATTTTATTACGGTTATGGTTTAACTCAAATTCTTGGTGGATATTTATCAGAGAAATTTGAAGGAAAATGGACCTTAGGTATTGGTTTGCTTAGCACTGCTGTGTTCACCCTCCTAACGCCTGTCGTAACCAGAGCCGGTGGGGCGACATGGCTCTTCATTTTACGAGTATTACAAGGAATGGGTGAGGTAATTAAAGCTATCTCTTCTAGTGGCGTAGCGTGTCACTCCTCCGGGACGGAAGAAAAATTTTGCCGCCCTTTTTTAAAGTTATTTCAATTTAATTGACCTTTCTGTATCCCGGATTTTGCAAGTGGTTAATGATTGATGGTTACGTGCAGCCGAGTTCCCTTACTATGTCATATTTGCCGCCCGGGGCGGGCCACCCCTGCCGTCCCCACTATGCTACGCCACTGATCTCTTCCTGCCATACGTGCAAGTGTCTATTGCTTGTTTGTCTTACTTAAATTACTATTGTACCGCTATTAATTGAGCTATCCGTGCCACCTTCAAATGTTTTTTTGCGAGCAAGTTTCAGTGGTGTTTTAGAAATAAATAATTCGAAATACTAGCAACACGTCCTGGCTTTGAGCTGGTGCAATGTAGATGTACTATACACAAAAAAATAACCTATGATACTCGCTGATAATATAGAAATGCAATTGGTGAAAGAATAAAAATAGTTTAATTAGAGTTTTTAATAGTTACTATGGATTTTGATTTTATGTTTAAGGGTCCCACAGTACCAGCTTTAATGATAATGATGTCACGATGGACACCTCCAGATCAAAGATCATTGCAAGGTGCGTTGATTTTCGGAGGATCTCAAATGGGAAACATGGTTGGTTCATTAATGAGCGGTGTAATAATGGCAGATGGAAGGGATTGGGCCTATGTATTTTACTTCTTCGGTGCCTTTGGAATAATATGGTTCATAATATGGGTACGTTTACAAAGTATAATAAAATAGAAACGTTAAATTAAGCGTCACTAAAACAACTTAATAAAGTAATTGGGAAATGTGTCCGTGGTTTATAAGGCTTTTATTATTTCTTGACTTTGACTTGTATTTATTATTCATGTCAATTCAAAGAAAAAAATATTGAAATTTAATCAATTTTTAAGGCTATTAATGAGTTTTTTATGTCAATTATCGACAGTCGAGCATGAGGTTCACATGATGGTAGGTGATACCTCAGCCACAGAACATCAGTCAATGATGCACTGTCGACCTAATTTTTACTTGGAATATTCATAAATCCATAGACTGAAACTGAAACGCGCAATGTACTTCACGGTTTTCCATCTATGAACGGTGGTTCGTTACCCAGTCGCAATTTCGATGTTCCTCCCACCCGTTCAATGCCCGAAAATTCCAGACGTGGAGAAAACATGCTTACAGAAAATTCTAAACATGTCGTCCCGGTGGGATTCGAATCCACGACCCATCGATGTTCACGGGAGGTCTTCTACCGAACGCACCAAAGAGCCCGTCAAAATTAGTGGATGTAATTGATCTAGGATAGTAAAAGGTTGGAATGATGGTGTGAAAAATAATGTACGTTTAATTATCAACATGGGGAGAAAAAGCAAAGTTTTGCACAAATATAATATTGAGGTGAACCTTAATTAAAGGGAATAAAAGGAAGTTCAAACGCGATCAAATCGGGAGAAAGTCTTTGAGTTGTCAATCTGTCATTTGCATGCAATGTCAAACTTTCCCCATACAACTTACAGATTGTCAATACGAATTCTATCAAGTTGATTTTAATTGGATTTCTGAGCAGGAAAAGAGACCAAATATAATATATAATATATATTTTTTAGAGTTTCCTATGTTACAACGAACCAAATCAACATCCTTTCATTTCACACGAGGAGCTGGAATACTTAAACAGAGTAGTGAAACGGGCTAAAGTGACTTCAGCGGATGATCCAGTGCCGTGGAAAGCTATACTACGCTCGCCAGCGGCCTTGGCATTACTGTGTGCTGGTGTGAGTCCATATGTATTGTATTATATTATATTGTGGGTAATTATTCGGAAGTGGGGCTCCTGCGAAAATGGGGGTAAAAAATTTATTTTTGTGTTTTTTATGCATAAAGAACATGAAAGAAAGCAATTTCAAGATACAAAAAAACTGCCGCGGCACCGCTCGCTACGCTCGCTCGACTCGTGCGCAGTGGTCACCATACTAACATAACCTAACCTAGGTGGTGGTTAACCCTACTAGTTTCATTCTTAAAAGGAGCCACCATCTAGGTTAGGTTATGTTGGTATAGTGACCACCGCGCACGAGTCGAGCGAGCGAAGCGAGCGATGCCGCGGCAGCGGCCGACGAGTGCCAGAACCGATTCCTATTCTCCGTTTTAGAGTCGTCTCCTCGCTCGCTAGAAATATCTGTTATCAGCACTAAATTAGCACTAAATTTTGAGATATAAAACGAGTGATTCTGCCGACTTGACCTTTCTAGCTTTACAGACGTAACAAGTCGAACAAACGTTAACAAATTTTCCATCATCTTTTTTTTTTTTTGGTAAAAAACATCATGCGCCATCTTAAAATTGCTTTCTCTCATGTTCTTTATGCATAAAAAACACAAAAAAAATTTTTTTACCCCTATTTTCGCAGGAGCCCCACTTCCGAATAATTACCATATTGTATATATCTAATTATTATTTTAAAAAATCATACGTATGTAGGTACATCATTTAAAGGAAAGTGTTAGAAACTTTGAATTATTTTTAGAACTCCAAAATATGTCGCTTAACTTATTTAATTTTTAATAATATGTTAATATGTTTGATAAAAACTGTAACATATATACTTTATACGTATAGATTTCTAAAAATAATTGATCACAAATTCCAATGTAACTTTTGACAGATCTTAGAAATAAGCTAAAGTTTAAACCGTATTTTACCGTGTATAAAGCGTTTTTAACCTAAAACAACCATAAAGCATTAATACATATATAGTAAAGTTATTTATAAAAACGTCCATGCTTCTCACGGTAGTTGTAACCTTCAAAGGTAGTATGTATTTTACGTTACTTTTTCTTTAAACTATACTGTCCGGTTTTTTCTACATTTTTATAATAAGGGGCCGTCCATTAATCACGTGAGGTCGTTTTTCTCATTTTTTGACCCCCCCCTCCCCCCTGATGATATTTGGTGAGGTTTGGGACCACTCCCCCCCCCTACCCCTGGATCACGTGTATATTTTGGAAGTCTATGTAAAGGCTATTTTTGACTGGAAAAAATATTTAACAAATGGCGTTTTGATTCGAAAAACATTTATATGTATTTGCAATAAAATTAATGAATAATTAATTAATTAATTAATTAATTTTCGCGCCGTTCAAAATTTCGGTTCATAAATAGCGCTTTTTGAGAAAAAATAAATAAAATTAATACACGTGATGTCTAACGAGACCCCCCCCCCTCGTGATGTTTCGTGATGTTTTCCGTACCCCCTCCCCCCCTTTTGAGCCTCACGTGATTAATGGACGGCCCCTAATACAAATTCATACCCAAATGTATTGAATACAAAACTTAAACAATTTTCATTTTTTATTGTCTACATATAAATTAAAAGAATATAAATATAGTAATATGAACCAATCATATTATATATAATTGATACTGAAAAAGGTATATATCGTTGTTTGTTACCATAACATACGTGGGAGTCATCGACGTATTTAACGCGTTTTTAAGATGTCTGTGGTAAAATTGATATAAATGTTTCATATAAGTGCATTCTACAGGTAGGTCATGACTGGGGTTTTTACACCATGGTATCCGATCTTCCTAAGTACATGCACGACGTACTCAAATTCAACGTAGCCACGACCGGTATAGTGACTTGTTTGCCATTTTTGGCAAAGTGGATTAGTGGATTCCTCTTCGGATTTATATGTGATTATGGCATTCGGAAGAACTGGCACAGCGTGAAGACTGGCCGAATTCTATATACTTCAATTGGTATGCTATAAAATAATTTAATATTTTAATACGTAATATTGTCTTTAACGCGAGTATCACACATTTAAATAAAATACTTTATAACGGTTTAAACCCGATTTATTATTTATATTATTTATTCGGACGTTTCGAATGCTTTTCAGCAATCGTGGTGACGGGCAGACGAGATAAATGATATCAATAATAAATCGCGTTTTAATCCATTATAAATTATTTTATACAAATATTTTAATATAGTTATTTCATTAAGTTGATGAAATTAAGTTACAAGGTAGTTATTATAACGATGAAATTAATAAAACATATTTTATTCAGTTTTTACTGTTTACATGAACTCACAAGTCTCGTAATAAATATTTTACTTTTACGGCCGACAAATTACACTCTTCAGTTCTGTGCTTTTTTCTAACGATCTAATGAAACCTGTTATGTATGTAACCTGGTGAGAATTTCGATATTACTCGAATAACTTACTGGGAAGTCAGAATAGAAAATGTCTAATACGGCGGAATTTCAATATTTATTAACTCACAACCTAATGTACCTATATATATTTCTTTTTAACTTTAAATTATCTGTTTTCAGGATTAGTTTTACCAGCTACGTGCATATTATTAGCATCATATTCTGGATGCAATCGTACAGTTGCGTTATCGTATTTTATCGTAGCCGTTGGATGTATGGGTGCTCATGTTAGTGGCATGAAAGTAAGTCCTTTAATACAATTTAAATTCGTTCGTTGTGTATAATTTTTTAACCGATTCCAAAAAAGGAGGAGGCTCTCATTTCAATTCAAGACTGTATGTTGTTTTTTTTTGTATGTTTGTTACTCGATAACTTCACCAATTAGGCATGAATTGTGATGATTCTTTTTTGATGATAGATGAAGCCACAAGATCATAGTCAATATATTTTCAGTTGTTTTACGAGTAGAGAAATTTTGAAGGCAACATATAAATAAATGTTTATTGCTAGTTACTCAATTAAGTATAGCACAGATATGTCATACTATGCATTAAACATAGGTTTTTTATTATACATAATTATTAATGTATGTATAGTAAAATGTAATTTTGAGAATAATAAATATGGTTAACCATTAGGATTGGAATATCTTGCACAAATATTCCAATCATTCCAGGAAAAGCCATGGCTAAAACGTATACATATAAATTGCATAAATAACAATATACCTTGCTGGGCTGATAACCTACTCGAATCGTCCGTAACTGCTAGGTAGGCAGCGATAAAACGAGCAAAATTACTGGCCTGGTAGATTTTTTTATGAAAAAGCCACTATACTATAACTAATAATTTAATTTTTCAGGTTAATACATTAGACGTAGCCCCTAACTACGCAGGCTCTGTGTCCGCCTTCATCAATACAATAACCACTCTTGCTGGCATTATGTCACCGTATCTCATCGGCTTACTGACGCCTGATGTAAGATTTTTTATATCACTTACTAAAATACGAAAAAATATTCGTATCATCGAGCTGTCATATTTTGTATGAAACTTCAAGTGATTTTTCATAAAACTGACAGTGGGACGATTCGAATACTTTTACATAAAACGTAGTCGAGACTAATAAAAATTGTTAAATTCCAGATTTTCATTTATCTTGAACTTACTGCACGACTTTTTCTATAATATAATTATAGGCTAACAATTTTTTATGTCTCAAAAGCGGACAGGTAGGTTTAGTGTTATGTTCTCATTCAATTGGGAGACTGGAAGACAGATCCAAAGAGTTATTATGCTAATTATATGAACACAAGGTAGACGTATAAGTTTTTATTTCAAATGCACTCATTCATTTTTTAAATACAAGTAGTTGATTAGACCCTGTTCCACCGAAACAATTTTATAATCTTATCTCCGCGGAGCAGTAACTAGGATCTCAGCAAGATGCATCGCGCATACTTTTATATCTATATCTTTCGTGTTATGTGTACCTTTGGTTAATAAAATATGCAGAAATCTAAAGTGAAAACCGATTTTTCTCACCAATCTTAGTATATGATTTAGCTTTGCTTCATTTATTCAGTTTAGTAGTTTCCTAATAGTACATTACGATACGTGTGACTTAAGTTGTCTAATATTGCACGGCGGGAGCGTGAAGTTAACGCCCGAGCGCGTTCAACGTGCAATAATAGACAAATTGCCACGAGTATCGTATACTATTTTATAGCACGTGTGACATAAACCTGCATTTTACGCACGCTTTTCCGGTGTGAAAATGGCCTATTTTGGTTGTGCTATAAAAAAATTTCTTATTACAGTCAACTTTGGTGCAGTGGCGTACGGCATTCTGGATATGCTTCGCCGTGATGGTGGGCAGTAACATTTTGTATGCCTTTCTGGCGGATGGCAAGCAGCAATGGTGGGACGATGTGAGACAGTTTGGATACCCACCTAACTGGAAACATGGCCCAATTATCAAGGATGATGTTCCAAAAGAACCAGAATCTATCAAGCTATGTGATAAGGAAAATGAGACTGAAAAGTTATAACAACGGTGTATATAATAAAATAGGAATATGTAGTTTTATTTTATACTAGTGATCAGCCCTGGCTTCGCACGGGTGCAATGTAGATGTACTATACCTACCTACAATAATATTAATAAAAATAGCCTAAATGAGATCATTTTTAAAATAAGTCGAGTTGTTTTAGAGTTAAATCGTAACAAACAAATAAACAAATCTTTTGTGTGATCGTGATCTTAAGCTTAACCATAAGTGTAAATATCTCGGAATTGCTTCCTGTGTTGTTTGTGTTTCTTCGATTAGGTTATGGCAAGAAAAGTTTAATTATTTTAGATTTATTTGTGCCTAAAATCGCAATTACCTAACTGATATGCGGTTTTCCTATGATTTATGGTTTTCCTGAAAGAAATCGCTGTCTAGCTCTAAGGCCACCAATATGTTTTCTCAAAATTACTTATCTATTTGTTATTTCTTTTTGGCACAATAAATAATATTGAATAGAAACTTTTTAAGTACCCTTTTTCATAAATTTTGTATACTTTAATATAATACGGAAACATTCAGGTTTCCTTACAAGTTACAATTTCATTGATAGAATCAAGTAATAAACATTTGTACAGCTCGGTAACATGCTCTCACTCGAGATATAAAAATATAATAATAATAATAAATATATTTATAATATCAATTTCATGTAATTTAATAATGTAAATAAAAATAAATTATTATATAAAAGGAATTTCTATTTATCAAAATACAGTAAATTTTTATACATAATAACATATTATTATCAATCATCCTTCATATTAAGCATCCGATATTTCTTTGTTGCTAGTATTTGGTTGATGGATCGACATTCGTTTGCGGGCATCCCTCACCTGCTTTGTTATATCATTAATTTGTGTTTTCAGTTGAAATTTTCTTTCTCTAAGTTTCACCACCTAGAAGAAAGTTTTATTTTAATATTTTTTTTAATTTATTTACCATTTAAAAATACAAATTCAAGAGTTACGTTAAGAATAGCATCAAAAAACCACTAGGGTTTAAACATGTGCTAAAATTAGTCTACGCCTTAATATTAAGTTTAATTATAATAGGAATAAAAACATTATTTATGGAATTCACTAGCGAATAATAATTTGAAACATTGCCTGTTTCCGTTACCAAAATAACAAAGTGTGATTGAGTTTCTGAACGTTACAATTAATTGGTAAGAATTACAGAAAGATAGGTCTTCTGCTCTTATAAACTATACTTATTACTTAGGCAATAACAGGATACATATTTCAAAATAAGTTTATATCATATTTTTTTATTTAACCACTACTTTGTTACTTTTCCAAAATATGAACTTTACTTTCCCATACATTAAAGGAAGCATCACATAAATGGACGCTATACAAGCTAAAGACAATTTGTCTGAAATCGTGGAGCTCAAAAGAAAGAGTAGGGCCAATTAATAATGTTCATTCGTTTTCATCATCGTTGTTCAACAACAGACGACACAGAAGTTGCCTTTATTATTCTATTCACTATATAATTTATTACGATGTTTCAAGAAAGCGTCGGGATGAATATAATAAATAAATAACATTTTATTATAATTTAAACGTATGATACTCATGTTAACGAAATACAATATAACAGTAGTTTTTTATTGTTTATTGCGAACACTAGCTGTGTTCCTACTTTAGGGCTATAGCACGCATAATATGTGTACCTACTTGGTGTACTAAAATTAATTGATACAATGACGTGACTTTTAAATTTTTATTTAAAAGGCCAAACATAATTTATAGTATACAATTCAAAAATATTACTCTAATTTCCGTTTTAGTTTTCATATAGTGGAACCTTTTTGCCAACAACTTAATCTATATAAAATTAGCATTATAACTTCGCCAGTTAAAGCCAGTTTTATGTTGTATTTACCTCATCAGTAGCGTCTTGGTAGTCACGCAATAGGTCCTTCCTTGTAAGTAAGCCTGCCTTCAGTCGCTCGCCCTGAAGCGACCAACGCAGTTTATCGCGACGACCCTTAAATCATACTGTAGCTTTAGTTTTACTAATCATTTTCAAATAAGTGAAATAATAAATTGTATTGGTACGTATTTTTTTTTGTTTAGAAGAATATCACTACATAGTATAAAACAAAGTCGCTTTCTCTGTCCCTTTGTATGCTTAAATCTTTGAAACTACGCAACGGATTTTGATGCGGTTTTTTTTAATAGATAGAGTGATTCAAGAGGAAGGTTTATATGTATAATAATAACAGTTTTTCTGTAGTGTATTTAGTATCAGCATTGCACCGGTGCGAAGCCGGGGCGGGTCGCTAGTTTTAATATATACTACTTTAAAAATTACTAATTTGGGTAAATAAAACAGCTCCTATAGCTGGTGGCACGATACGGAATATTTACCCTAATTTGTTGTGATAAAAATATATTTACACAGTTTTGTAAAAAAATATTTTTAACTTTTAGTGATTATCGTAATTAGTGAATGGACAGAAATCAAACTATCATTATATTTTTCATAATATCTTTATGATGTACATAAGTTATAAGTCTAATCAGAAAATTATTAAGTCTCCAGTATGTAGTAGTAGAATATTATTATTAATAATCACATATTTTTAAATAAAAGTTTCAGTCTAATAGAATAATATATTATTACTAGCGACCCGCCCCGGCTTCGCACAAACAAAAAATTTCGTCCAAAAATTAAAAAAATAAATTTAGGGGTGGACTACCCCTAACATTTAGGGGGATGAAAAATAGATGTTGGCCGATTCTCATAGATACCGGATAAGCACAAAAAATTTCATCAAAATCGGTCAAGCCGTTTCGGAGGAGTATGGCAACGAAAACTGTGACACGAGAATTTTATATATTAGATATATCTTAGGTAATAATTAATTATCTTTTGGCTCAAAAATTTCAAGCCAAACAGGTACTATCTCTACATTTATAAACATCTTGAGTAAATATTTGGTCATTTGTAACGGTAAACATAAAACATTTCAACACTATTTACACGCACTGTACTATTTATATTTGCAGCTAAAATTAGATATAGCCTGTATTTTTTATTATATTTATTTAATATGATACTATTATATTTAAATTATTTAATTATTGAAGTGAATTATAGGTTATCGAAGATTATTTTTTTATGTCAGATAAACTGACAGATAGCTGACAAACAAGAGGTTCATTGATGATCAATCAGTCAATATTGCGCTGTCGACATATTTTTACTTCGAGCATTCAGATATGCATAGACTGAAACCGAAACGTGCAATATGCATTTCACGGTTTTGCCATCTATAAACGGTGATTCATAACCCAGTCGGAATTTCGATATTCCTTCCACCTGTTAAATGCATGAAATGACCAGACATAAGGAAAAAATGCTAACTGAATATTTCAACCCGCATCCCATCGGAACGCTAGGTAGGTTTTCTATCTAAATCCCATAGGAGCCCGTCAAAGATAGTAATGACAGGTTTATAGTCGTTCATAAGAGACATTATAATCAATCTTACTTTGACTTGTCCTAAATCTTCTCGAGCCCTCAAAAACTCAATTTCTGCATCACCAAGATCACATTCAGCAAAATCGATTACTTCATCAGTGTGATGCATTTTTTCTCGTATGTGTGCCAACATTTGGTTATGTTCTGTGCATTTTGAGCGATTCCTTATCAATTCATCTTCTCGTTCTGAAAATATGTTTATTAAGGCGTTATATTCATCAATTTGTCATTATTAATTTATATTGTATGTCCTAGTCCTTGTATTTTCTCCTAATTAAAAAAAATTACAGCGCATTATTGACTGATGTTCTGTGGCTGAGGTAGCACCTACCCTAACGTAACGATATTCTAATGACAAACTTGACTTTACGCAAATAAAGTGAGAATTTGAAGCGCTTAGTCCTGATGTTGGGTAGTTTACTTATCGTAAAATCGGTTCAGCTTGGCGTAAAATCAAGTCGGTGCGCTTTAAACTTAATGTCCCGAACATTGTCAATTTGATGCACCACGGTGAATCTCGCACAAAAGTCACGGTACATACAAAGAAGTTTCGTATTGTTGATTTAATCCATTCTACGTCACTTCTCCGCTAGGTAATCATATTAGTTGTTTGTAGCAAGTTGATCGACTATGATCGATCAATACTGTTAAATATATTTTAAGCAACACCTACTGATTGTAAGAAACTAATTTATGAAATGTTTTTTTTTATATCAGATATCGACAGTCAAGCATGAGGTTCACTAGATCGTAGGTGACACCTCAGCCACAGAACATTCGAAATGTATAACAGTCATTATGATAATTGAAATTAACTAAAAATTAAGTGAGTTGACATCAAAGTGACAATTGACTTGTAATATTTGATGTTTGATAAATGGCGGTAAGTGTCAATTGTCACTCTGATATTAACAGCTGATGGACAGTAATAAACAGCAATGTGTCGTTGTTTTAAGAGAATAAAGTAATTTTATTTGAGAAATAGCTCACTATAATTTATAAAAGCAAGAACAATAAACATCTTTAATGATAGGAATATACGTACCTTCAATCTTATTCATGAAATTTTGATGATCGATATGCAGTTGTTCATACTGTGCTACATATAATCCTGGGCCAAGAGTTTCCAGCTTGCGTACAATAATCTCCAATTCAGCCACGGCATTTCTGCATCGAATATATCTCAAGCAAAGAGCTGAAGCTTGTTCGCTTTTACGTCTTTGTAATGTTAAAAATCTTTCAACTGTCTGGAATAAAATAATATATATTATGTGAAAGATAGATAGGAGAGTAAAAAATGTAACTATAATATTTGTGTAAGTAAACAAAAAAATTCACCTGACTCTAAATATTTCAATAGCATTTTGTTAAAATTACCTTGTCAGCAATAGGTTTGCCTTTCTTTGAGTAAATAAGTCCTGTACCGGTTGTTTTTTCTAGGTTTTGTAGATTGTTGAAACTTTTTTCAGCGTGTTCTAGTTTATCTTCATATTGAAATGTTACTGATTCTAGTTTTCCTTTTAACTAAAATGTAATAATAAAAAACAGAAACTACTAAGATACTAGTAGAAAAACATATTAAGGTAATCTTTACTTACGTCTCTCATTTCCCTTTCTTCTTTCTCTTTTAACTCTTCGTAACTAAATAGTTTTTGTTGGTACTTTTCTTCTAAATCAACAGCACCTTCTAACGGTTTCAAAACGTGATCTAGCCTTCTTTTTCTAAAATAAAATGATAATGAACTCAATAATTAGCTGTTACTCCTTTGAGCGATAAGTATTAGTTACCTAACTACCTAGTAAATAATAGTCAGGCTTAACCTAAGCTAAACCTTTAAATATCTCGAGATATATTAATCAATGGATAATAAAGAAATAATATTGTCCACATTACATTGTCCGTATGGACCTTGAATTTTTGATCGCCTGTTTATCAATAATCCTTTCATAAATATTGATGTCTATATTATGAATTTAGGCATTAATTACGGAATAAGACGGGATTTGAAGTTTCTAATTCTGGTTCAGGCAATGTAGATCATTTTTGATTGACAGTATATTTTTTATTTATTTAACTACTTTATTGCACACGTAAATATTATTAAATCAGAAGATATACATAGTAGGTACAATTCTATTGCTAATTTATTTGTCAAAAACTACGCTACCATATATTTTTTTAAATTAAACAGAGTTGTATGCTATAAAAGTAGGGTATTGTAGACAAGAAGTCCACTTATATATTAAAAGCTATTGATGATAACTTACTTGTAATATTCACCCAATCTTCGATGAAGTAAGTTATTCTTTAGCTGTAGCTGGTAGCGATCAAATGTAAGATCTCTGTAGGCTTGTAAATATTCATCTCTATTAATTGCTATCGGTCCAGTTTTTATAATGCCATGGCCTATTTGTCCGAACGAGGCATCCCCGTCTTCGAGGCTGTCTTAATTGTAGTAAAAGATAACCATTAGTGCAAAATAAAATATTAGCTTATCTCCAGTTACTGCAACTTGTGAAGCTCATGAAGGGTCCAATTTTAGCATGTTTTCATATAGCTGTGTAACAGATGTATCAAAACGCAATGTCGCATTTACAAATATGGTTATAGGAGAACGGTTCGAAGATAACAAGATTTAAAAAAGAAAGTCGCCCGGCATGTCACATAAAGCTGATCACAGAAATGAGTCTGCCCCAGGCCTTATTAGAGGACTCGGGATTTCCCTTTATAGGAGAAGGGGTAGTTAGAAAGACTGCCTCATCACAGTGGGTAGTAAGGAACGCTATCTTATCTTACTACATTATGTCTTAAAATACTGAAATAGTCTTATAGAACTACTTACTAACGCCAACTCTTAGTTTAATCTCGAAACTTCAGCGTAATAGCGAAAACCTAAGCGTATGATCATAATATAACATTTCTAAGAGTGTGATTTATTCAGTAATAAGGAGAACCGGTATAACAGACTTCATTATACATTATCTGAATACCCAAAAAACCCAACCTCCGCAGCGGTGACCGCAGTGTAACCTATAATGCAGTGGCATATTGTGGCGGAGTTAATTAACATTACCAAAGTTACAGTTTTTAAAAAAAACTGTGAGCAAAAAATGAAAAATTCGGGCTTCGATAAAACCTCAGTAAGTTTTAGACACAAAAAAAGTCAAATCGGCCAAGCTGTTGCTGAGATCTACTCACAAACATAAATGTCATTTGAGTAGCTCCATGGAAGCTTCGCTCACTCCGCTCCAATTAGGTCATATGGTCTATGAGGTATATTATAGCTCTAAAAATACTTACCGCTTTCTCCATCTGGGCTATCATTTTCAGCATTCTTATATGTCTATAAAAATAGTGTCATTATTATTTTTCTTAAGGCGATTACCACACATTTACATAAAAAAAACTGCCACCACCTCTTAAATATATCATGAGCATGAGTATGTATACTTAGTAGGTATAATATATTATGAGTTTTTTTATTGATGATCAAAAATTAATGAATCCCGAAGATACGTTTCTGCTTGAGTTGTAACGCTACATTATTTAATTATTAGATAATGAAGTTAGATTTAATATAAAAAAAAGTTTGAAATAAGTAATGAAATTGAATATAAGTTGATTCTGAACCTATAACAAATCACCTCGCATCATTCACAAGCGCCGTTTTGCTCTATCGATCGTAATCGCATGTCACAAAATTACATTAATTATGTTGAAAGGGACAAAAGCGGAACAAGTCATACCTTCGTTTCAATCATATCGCGTGATCCGGTTAAATTACAGTGCTGTTATTGATCCGTTTAAGGCTCATCAAAAATTATTTTAATACGTACTGTAACAGCGCACAACATGCAGACTATGTGACACCAGTTGTCATGGTAACGAATCAACGAGAGTTGGTTTTATTTTGTTCTATTTTTAAACCAGGTCACACATTGCATAATCATTGTAGTATATCACAATTATATAGTAAAGTAGTATACGCGTGGTTTATTATTTGCGCCCAAAATCAATACTTTCACAGAGGCTTAATCTTTATATTATGACCCAAACAAGTGCATTAGTTATACAATTGAACATGCAGTTTTATCGCAAGGGAGCATTTGTTTTCACATATCCTTTACATGAAGACATCCATTAGACGAGAAAGGACATAATCGAAACAATCACAATAAATATCACGTAAAATACACTCGTACACATGGCCATCTGTTCGAGTATCTTAACTGAAATATCTATAATATCTAGCCAAATACCATACTTGGAATTATTCAGGTGCCGTGAAGACATTTATTTATGAATTTCATCGCATTCTACAGTTTAGGAGCTCGTTTGAATCGAATCTACATGTTATTTCAGACTGTTACTTCTGTCTCATTAAGACATTTGGTTTTAATCAAAACATCAAAGATACAATTGTATATGCATACGGCGACCGAATTTTTTTTTTTAAATTTTTTTTTAAACTTAGTGCACCTCAATTGTTAAGGAAAAGCACTTTACATTTCAAAAACAAAAACGATGTAAATTAGAATCTCTGACATTACATGATATCTCTCTGCCATGAATATTTTAGCTTTTATTATTTGCCATAAAATTCATAGCAAATAAAAGCTATTATCACATTAAAACGAATATTAGATTAATTAATTATAGAGAGTACTTCTCACAATAAAACTGCGATAAAACTGTCTCTGACACTGTTGTGCTAAGATTTATATTAAATAATTAAAATTTTAGATCTTGTCTTGTATGATCTATTTTTGAATTAATTAATAAGATTTATGATATTGAAACATTGTTTGTAAAACAGATACAATATGACAGTTTGCTTTAAGATTCCCTAGCATGCGTGGCGTCTGCCAAAAAATGTGTAGTTTCTAAATTATATCTTATTTATTTTAATATATTTACTTTAGTAGCTATAAATGTTGATCTTATTTAAAAAATTGGACGGTCTCATCAATTCGACATTGATTTTTATTTACGATCGAAGCGTTAGCTTTCATAATAATAGAACCGACCACCATAAAAATAACTAAAAGAATTATGTGAATTTATATGAATGAATTATTTATGATATTTGTGTGTTTCACAAATAAAGTTACTCTAAATAAAAATCTGCGGATTTTTTACATCTATACTAATAATATAAAGAGGAAAGATTTGTTTGTCACGATTGAACTCAAAAACTACTCGACCGATTTTAAAGGAAGACTTATACAATACTAGGGACTCACTCCGGCTTCGCACGGTTCTAGATTTTTTGACAAAAAAAGCAGGGGTTGGTAATAGAAGAGTAAAAATATAGGTTTGTATGTATTCTTTAATGCCACATACTAAAAAAATTTAAAAAAAATTGGGGGTGGACACCCCTTATCACTCAGGTAGATAGTAGCCGATTCTCAGACTTACTGAATGGTTGCGCCGATTAGGTTTTAGTTTATTGGTCTATGTAAAATTCTATCACCCATCCTTCTCCCGCACATACCTATGACGTCGAATGCGCTGCAATCTGCCAGCGCCACCTATCGCATTGACTTAGGGAGTGTTGAAAAATATGGCGCCGTGAGTGATCGTTGTCGTGCATCTCCTACATTAAACTTAGTTAAACCCCGTGCTCTCATTGTGGTCTTGTGCAAGTGGTGTGTGAGGATCGAAGGCTCTCCAGCATCATATAAAGGTATGTGCCACCTTCCTTAAGCCGGAATTGTTTTATTTCATCGTCTTAACTCCTACGCAGTTCCGGCCGTCCATCTTTTGCATAGACCATTCGTATTTAATCGATGTTTTAATTGCAACGCGTACCCACTGAATATGCATATAAAATTTGGTAAACATCGGTAAAGCCGTTTCGGAGGAGTATGGGAACGAACATTGTGACGAGAATTTTATATAAACATATCGTCCCGGCGGGATTCTAACCCGCGACCCATCGGGGTGCAAGGTAGGTGTTCTACAAAACGTGCCAACGAACTTGTAAATCAGTACAACTTCTTTAAAATAAATGGGCACCTTCTAGACAGCTACGATTAATCAGCCTGACCGCGTGAGAACATCCATCAGGTGCGATGTTGGGCAAGCAAATGCCTGTTAAGAAATAAAAATCTTCAAATAACTCTTAGTCACTGAAAAGTAAACAGTTCTAAACTCTGACCAAATATAATAGGTGCAGTTTTACATGTTATATTTATAGGTAGGATCTATAATTAAATATATATGTAGCTGTCTGTTTTAATTGTCACTCTCGATACTACCAAAATCCAAAATACATACAAAAAATCAACGAAATGACGCGAGGAATCCATCAATTCCTCAATTGGCACGAACACGAAGTTCGTCTTGCCAGCGAGACATTACACACTCGGCCCATTTGTAAAAATAACTGAAAGCTAAGAGTTTACCGACAGACATGTATAGTGTATACCTACTGAGAGTTATTAGGTGTTGGGAATATTAAACAAAACACGGTCAAGTCTATATTGGCCTGAAAGCTAGGGTTCTGCAGCCACAAATGTAAGCTTTTTAAATATATTGTGAAAAGAAGATTTAAAGCGTAGATTAGATCGAATTCTTTCACATAAGTCAACGTTAAGTACTTTTATAAACATTGGGTTACCAGACTATTAATAATTAAATGTAATAAATATAGCTTATGGTCAATTAATCAATGATTTAATAAGATATGTTAAATATTAATATATCGGTATGAGAAATATTAATAATATCATAACTCTGAGTTTTCATAATCATTCCATTCCTAAAGCCCGCGCTAATTATGGGAAAAATAAGCGAAGAAGCTTTTTAATAAATTACCAATAAAAATCTTAAATATTTTGTTTTGTTTTAAACTGAGCTAGCCTAGTATATTTTAAATGATTATTAGTTTATAGTGTTGAACACAATTTATTTTGTGTTAATCACTTTGTATATTTATTTATTTGTTTATAAGAGTCTTCAACATATTTGTATATTCGTGCATGCATAGTTAAGAGCTTTCCTGTATAAATTCAAATTTCCGTAAAGGATTACCTAGTTTTAAAATATTTTTCATGTAAGTGACTGTATTTGTCATAATGAAAAATATGATTCTTCAAACCTAATCTAATACACGTGTTATCTTTGTAAAATTTAAGCTACCGAGAATAGATCAAAATTCTTAGAATATTCCACAGAATTAACAGACATAAATGTCATAATAAAAATGTTTTTGTGTCCACGTTCTGGCCACATTAAGATTTAACTAACGCCTTGCTAAAGATTTTTTGTTTCCAATGTAGTATATCACAGCATTCATCTTTGTGATGTATGAATGATTGACGTAAATATGGAGTTAAAAGTTAAGACTATCAAATATCTTAAGGATATCGATTTTAGTTAAGTAATTATTTTTGGCCTGTAATATACAGTATTTGCTATTTTATATTAAGAGAAAAAGGAGCCTGCTTTTTGATCTTATTACTTCGCTTTCTCACTGTACAGAAATATCTACATATTATGAATTGCGTAAAATATTTGACGGGCTCATTGTGACGTTGGGTTCTGATTGATCGCAGGTTCGAATCCCGCCAGGACATGTTTATAATTTTCAGTAAAAATGTCCTTTTTTTCATCAAAAAAAGCTACTGTGCATATTAAATGTATGGAGGAAATATCGAAATTCCTTTTCGGGTAAGTACCATTCATAGATGTTAAAACCATGAAGTAGGTACTTATATATTGTGCGCTTCAGTCTATAGATTTCTAAAAGTTCAAAGTACAATTTTTTTTTTAACTTTCGGTAGCTAAGATATCACCTTAAATTTAGTAAGACTCATAATCGTCTGTCGATATCTATAGTTCTATACTAATATTATAAAGAGGAAATATTTATATTTTTGTATGTAACGAATGAACTTAAAAACTACTGAACCGATTTCAAAAATTCTTTCACCAATAGAAAGCTACATTATCAGTCAGTTACAAAGGCTTTGCTTTTTTTCATTTACATTGCATCCGTGCGAAGCCGGGGAGTTTTGATAGTCTAATATAAAAAGGCCGGCAACGCACCTACAAATCGTAACAAACGAACAAAAAATCTTTCCTCTTTATAATATTAGTATAGATTTACAATTCATCACTCTAGATTCCTGAACTTAGAAGAACTCAATAACGGATAAGTAGGTATTATATTATCTTTACCTGAAGAGATGTTTTTAGGACAGTCACCTTTGTTGAGGCTGGTGGTCACGCAACCCGGCTCTGTCAGTTCTGGGTAGATGCCAGACTTCGACAATGCGTATCTTTAAATAGCTACCGGCGAAAAGTGAACACGACATTTTTTCAAGCATCAATTGATACGCAATTTTCACCATCAACACCTCTCATTTAGACGTATTTTCGCATGAAATCATCTAATTGAAGTGACCTGGCGATTAACAGAGGTATGCCCGTAATTTCCATCGGTAACGTTTGTATTTACAACTGGACATTAAGCTTCAGTGCCAAAAGATAGTGAATGCTTATAGTGGAAAGGTGATAATGGTGCACATTTTTGCTAATGTTTCCTGGTTCTGATTGCTGATGCCATTAGTCGATTCAGCTTAACGGCACTATTACGAGGACTTTTATATTTGTTACATTAGCATTTTGGAACTAGAAAAATAACGATATAGAATGGGAAAGAAAATCAAACTATTTTGTGAAAGTATTTATTGAATCAATTTGTAAATCAGGCCAAACATGAAGAACAATTATGTATACAATAATACAAGTATGGAATTGTTTTCAATTAAAGAGTATTCTGAAAATTTATATTAAGAAATACATTTATATTAAGTGATAAAGACATTGAGAAAAATATATTGTGTATACAATTAGGTTCGATCGAATATAGTTTTATACAATCATAGATAATAGAATGTAAGCTGACTGTCTTTAAATAACGGCTTACAAATATAATAATAAAAAGTCTTAAATAGTTAAAATACATTTGTAATATTAATACATACAGAAGACAGCATCCAGCAAGGATAGTTCAATATAAGGCACAGCTAAATTATATTTTAACGTACGCTTATCGGAGTATTAATTACTTGACTAGAATTTTAGAAATAATTTATCTATAATACAATAGATGCTCAACAACTTTCGAGGTATATCAACTTTTATTGAAGTATTTGGAAGTCCTCTCTCAGAGCGAACTGCGCATGAGTCCTACACTATAAATATTCTGCTACGTAGCTTCTTTCTAAATAACAAGGGGTATGATTAGTAAATTATATCTTAATCATAACGTAGCGCCCTTATTTGTATTATATTTACGTTACTGTAGATTTTGTAAGGAAGAACTTGAGACGAATGTCATTAAAAATACATGTAATACATGTTTTGTCGAAAAACTTATATACAGTTTCAGAAAAGCTATTATGTAAGTAAGCTTTACAACAATTTATAATAATAATATTCAATAAATAGTTCAAAATATCTATATGCACGGTAGTGTCAAACCAAGTTTAAAAGAAAGAACTGCCAGAGAACGCGAAGCATTTCGAAAGAATTTTTATACCCCATAAATCAAATACTATTATATTTGAAGTTATAGTACCTCAAGATCGAATACTCACTCATGCAACAGTGTATCAACCATTTCTAGATGACATACCCTTAAATCCAGCGTTATTATTTACAACTAGCTTTTAATCCCATTGTTAATCTTTCAGGATAATATATAAACGAGTAAAAGTAATATTGTCGACAAAATAAATGAGATCTAAGTAGGTCCTAAGTTCTTGTACTAATTGTAAACATGGCAAGTTTAATAATCCATTTATTATTTTAAATTATTAACATTTAAGGGATAACAATTTTACGACTTTGGTAGAATCAGTTATAAAGTAAAGCTTACTGTCAAGTAGAAGTTAATGCTTATCTTAATATGTATACTATAATTTCAATAAGGCAGTAGCGTCGAATCTTTAGAATGAAATGAAAAACAACACTTTCTTAAAACGTTGAACATAGAACGTAGAACATAGAACGAACGAGTTCTTCGGGAATAATTACAAAATGTATTAAAGTTACATTTTCGATTATAACAAACTAGAAATACTATACATTTTCTGTATTAAGCATTACTGACTGAATTTATATTAAAATTTTTATAAATCTATTAAAGAAAAAAATTAAAATTTAATAAGGCCTTTAGAAATACAACACGCCAAATATTCTTGTATAATCTCCAAGAGTTATCAAATTTATTACTGCAATGCAACATAGCATCCTTATTTTAGTTCAGTAAGAGAGGTTTAATAAATTCATACGTTGACCAACGCGTTGCAACGTTCCAGAATCCAAGTGGTAACTAAAAATCAATACATTTAGTCATATCACAAAACAATAGAGAGTTCGCCTTATATATAAACTACGCATAATATAGCTATATACTTACACAAACAGACATTAAGCTAAATGCTTCGTTAATCTTATAAATAAAGTATTCGAAAAAATCACGAAATTGGCGTGGGATTGTTTTATTTATTATTTCATCAACCATTAGGCCTCAAACACTTATGATGAAATTATTATCTTGTGTGGTTTTTAATATATCAAACCGATTAGTCAGTGCACGCCGATAAATCAACACATCAGACTCTCAGACAAATATGTCTACACACTCAGGAATACTGTAGCTTACTACTTGTGAAAGAATTTTCAAAATCGGTTTAGTAGTTCCAGAGATTACTTCCTAAAACAAACAAACTTACAAACTCTACCTCTGTATAATATTAGTGTAGATGATTCACATTATTTTATACTTTAATAATTCTTTATAAAACTAAATAGTTACAGTCACAGTTTGTATATTCCCCAAGGAAATGTTGGCCCCACGTGACGCCCACTAGACACGATATTAATAGAAAACGACAAAGAAGAAAGCGAAATTTGGCAACAATAGTATTCGAATACCTATAAGATTAACAAGCTTTTACACTGGAAAAATTATAATAAAAATAAAGTTAGTAATGAGCATGCAGCTCCTGATACACCTAGCGTATTTGGAAGACTTGTGTTGTGTAGCTTTGGTCTGAATTGAGCACTGTTCAGTAGAGACTCGTGGAAATGTCCTTAGTACCTGGACCCGCTTGGAAGGAAGTTTAATAGGTCATCGACCTATGATTGTTGGCTCGTCCGCCATGGCCAACTCGTCTGTTGCTGCTTTGTCACCTTTCCTTTTACGGGAAAACCACATAAATGACGCTGCAGCGAAAAAGTTCACTAAAACGACGAACCACGCTAAGAAGTAACTTATGTGGAAGCTGTAAAAAATATAATTACTATATTAGGTGAAATAGTATGAAGCTTTCGTATTATATAGTCTTTTATTAACGCGAGTATTAGACATATAAATAAAATAACATTTTCTTGATTAAAAATTAATTTATTATTTATCACACACAGACTGGAAGGTGATAGCTATCTGATTTTCATTTTCACAAAGTTGCCATACTCACGCCATCTATTCCTTCTGAGTTGATATTAACTGTAATTTTCTATACTATGGCAATATTGACTAACATCTTATATATCGTTTTAATCTATTAAAGTTATTTTATTTAAAAGCTTTTATGATAAGGTCCAAGATTTTTCATACAACTAGCGACCCGCTCCGGCTTCGCACCGGTGCAATGCTGATACTAAATACACTACAGAAAAACTGTTATTATTATACATATAAACCTTCCTCTTCAATCACTCTATCTATTTAAAAAAACCGCATCAAAATCTGTTGCGTAGTTTCAAAGATTTAAGCATACAAAGGGACAGAGAAAGCGACTTTGTTTTATACTATGTAGTGACATTGCATCCGAGAGTGTATGTTAGACATTTCTACATATAATATGTATACTAGTGTCTATAGGAATATAAGCTAAGTCTCGATTCTTCAAGCATTTTTGGGTTAAATATCAAATTATTTTGTTGGTTATGAACCATCTCGATGCGAGTTAGAAGTTAGTGTTTACTTTCGAATGCTTTAAGTAGTAGGTAATAAAGGCCGATTTACATAATGCCATTTTCTTATACATACAAGAGCAATAATTTAAACGCAATTATTATAAGAAACTGTTTACATTCGGGTCAGGTCAACACCAATAAATGTCTTGAAACAATCACGCTCCATCACTTTTTTCCTCTTTATAATTAGTGTAGAAGACAGCTGACTATGCATTATATGTACTTACTAGTGGGAGGCGCGTTCTGGGTAGATATATTTCACATTTCTCTTGATATGGTCCAAGGATGACATTGTCACTTGCACCACGACAAAAGTGCACGACGCTGTAAATTATTGTATTATTAAAATATTGGAAAATAATAATATGTATCATTATAAACTATTTTATATTTCCACAGGATTTAAAATATATATTTAATACAGTAAAGATATATAGTAAAGACCGTATTTTAAAAAATAACGCTTCAGTATAAACACATTATATATATTATGTGTGTGTGTATTTTGAGAGACGCCGTCAAAAACATGAGTTAAAATTAGCAAACTTTTATAATTCTTAAACTACTGGTTTAAATGGAATGAATTCTGAAAAACTACGGAGTTTATATAATGCCTGCTTGGTTACTGAAAATTCAGGCTTCTAGTTTTATCCACAACGAAGTTATAGGGGGTCGAAAATGGCCCGAACTACTTCGAGAAAAGGATAGTACAGCCATGCCGCTTGTTGCTCGACTTGGCGGGGGCACTGCCGTGCCCCCAGATCAACAATAAAACTTAAACCTACATTTTTGGTTAGGTATTAGGATTAGTTTTTTCGTGAGCTTGTATTGTATTTTAGCTACCTATAATTTTGATATGTAGTAAGTAATATGTATCTAGTTGGTAAGCCTTAGATAAATAATTCATATCTATGAACGGTGGATAAAACAGTAAAGTGCACATTCGGTCTCAGTCTATTGATTTTCGAATGTTCGAAATAAAAAGTAAGTCAACAGCACATCATTAACTGATGTTCTGCGGCTGGGGTATCACCTACCTCAAGTGAACCTCATGCTCATATCTCGAATTCTAACATATAAAAATCAAGAACTGACAAATATTCTCGTGTAGTGGACTTCTTAAGTGTTTGATTTTAAAATGGCCGCAGTAAACATTTATTGCTAAGCTTTAATCAAGGACCAATTGAAATTCTATAATACCCACTGGGTAAATACTATGACCCTTTATACGTAACTGTTATGCTTTTCATCAGATGATGTCACTTAATACGGCCAACTGTTGTGAAATAATATTTTCACTTATACAAGACATCTGTCTAATACTGGTACAATCATGTGATAGAGCCAACTAAAACAAAGATTGTTTTGTATGCAATCGAAGCCACGCTTGTTTAACCTTGTAACAATTTACATAGTACACCTACATAGAGGAAATATTTCAATTTTATGATTTATCTATATTCCATACTTCCAGCCGTTTACGCATTAATTCAATTAATGCCAAAATGAACTCTCATCCTCTTATATTATGTATTTTGTATGGAATCTCGCTGTTAGCCCAATTGGCCTATTCATCTTAAAGCGGACATGAATGGAGAGCATTATAGCTAAAGGTTTAATACCCTAATAAGGTATAATACATACTAATGTGTCTGCACTGATAATTCGATTCAAGTAAGTTGTTTTTTTTTTTGCTTTGCAAGATTTTCATTACATCCCAGACAATCGAACCTAAATGCATCCTGTGTAATATTAAGTCGGTCGTCGACGAATGAATAAAGGAGCTTTTGTTAATAGGGAATATGCATGTATTTTTTAAATATTTTTATTCAGTAGCTTAACAGTTTATGCCATAGACATTTACGTCATATTCGTTCTGACCAATGGCGTGGCTTTTTAAATATTTGAATTTCACATACATAGTTTATTTGCACTTTAAAAAAAAAAACTTGCTCAAAACTGAAACTGTAATAAACAATATTGATGGAAGCGTAATTCTGAAGTAATTATGAAAAAAAAAATGTTTGATCCTCATTGTAATCACATGCATATTCCCTTTTAAGTAAATAGGTATTTTCACGTGGTCATACTAAGGGTTTCGTAGCAGATCAAACTTTGTAGATTATTTCAACAATAAGGGGAACTTAAATGATAAGAAATGTGGATTCGTTCATCTGCATTCAGTTGTAACGAGCAGGGAAACGAACACTGAAGTAGGTATTATGTGAATTCCCTTACCTATTCTCTGCTCTACATCCACAGATCCTAACTCTAATGGATCAATCCTCAATGCAAACATGTTTAGTTTTCACAATACGATTGTTAGTGCGAGGTATTGTCCGGAAGCAAATGCCGTAGTAAGAAACGAGATTTTGCCTTTCACAGCAAAATAAATATTTCAGAGATTATTTACGGCAACTCAAGTAGCATAGAGTTACACTAAATACTACGTTGGTGGTCAAAGATTCTATATTTAATATAAAGAAATTAAAATGAACTTTTATTAGCCGTCCCGTGACTTTTCATAAGAAATCAAACGAACGTAAGCTCGATAAACTTACGTTGATTTATTATCCTGGCCACCTTTAAGCTTCATCATTAAACCACGGCCTATTCTTATTAAGTTCAACTTGTAAGACGTTATAACAGACAAATAAGTACCAGGATTGATGATTTATGTATGTTTGATGAAAAATATGCATTACTTACTACTTATAAAATGTATCCCCGCTGCAAGACGTTTGAACATGTATCTCGGGTTACGGAAAGTGTAAAACGAGAACCCGCAGCCCATAGCCATCACGAACAAGCTTATGATACCGAAAGATATCATAGTACGTACGTAATCTGAAAAAAAAGTACAATGTTAAAATAAACTCCATAAACTAAGTATAGTTCGCCGCATCAAACAGACGTCTACGTCTAAAGGACATAAAGTAATATTAAATACTAGTGGACCCCGCAGACGTTGTTCTGCCACAATTTTGGCTTCGAAATTATATAATTAAATTGACTCTAGAAAACGTTTGTATGGGAAATAGAAAAGGGCTGTTTTTAGAGTTTTCCCGGAAATTATTCGATTTTTTTTCGCCTTTTAAACCTTCCCTAGACCTCCACGAACATTTCAAAACTAAGATAAGATAAATCCGTTCAGCCGTTCTCGAGTTTTAATCAGACTAACGAACAACAATTCATTTTTATTTATATAGATAGATATCATTTAAAGTGTAGGTGTAAAATTACATAGGTCTAAGTTAGTATTCAATTAAGTTAAGCATGTTATTCGTTTAAGCATTCCTATCGCATTAGGCATGCCTGTAAAAGTAGGAATAGATTAAAAAAAAAATCTGTGGTCTTTAATCTATAAAAAATTGCATGCAGATGATTTAATAATCTAAATATATTTAATTAACTTGTTTTATATAAATAAGCACTGCGAAAGTAATTATGGCGTTGCCGCTCGATGCACTCGGAGTCGTCGTTGGCCCATGTCTAATCCTATCCAACCATTAAGGCGATTATACCACACATTAACTATCTATACATAGTAAATACACTAACAGTTATAGAGTTAATAATTTCAAGCAGTTGGTAGTGTTCCACACACTTATATAAGCTTGCTCGCTGTGTTACACACACAAACTGCTTATATCATATAAAACGAAAAATCTAAAAATTCTTAGTTTTAAAACCTTAATTTTTAATTAGCGTTTTACACACACAGTCACAGAAACTACCTATCTGTGTCACACACACACACTTCTAATATCACATCTAACACAGATTAGATCTTCACAATTCCGAGTATAAGCTCCTATTATCACGCACACTAGATACCTCATACAAATATTAAAACAAACTCTCGCTCACCTAAAAAGTAAAAACACACACAATAACACATCCAAGTAATTAATAAGCTATTAAAAGCAACTAAAGTTGGACACTGTTAAGCAATGCAGTGTCAACCCACATGGTTGCCATTTTGAGAAAATAGAGTTAGAAGTTTTAATCAGGTTTTATAAAATTCATTTTAAAAATAACTGAAATTATAGATTTTTTTGTAATTATTATTATTAGACTAAATATATGTCGTTTTTCTTGGTAGCAATCAAAGTAATTGAATTTAATGCATTATTATTAAATATTTTAAACATTTTAGGTTTTCGTGCTCGCTAGTTTTTTCATTATTTTTGCTATTAAAACAATTCAAATGATACATATCTCTTTTGAAATATGTAGGTACTCCAGCTCATAAGGAAGCGATTGGTATCAAAATTTACATTTTTGTAATTTTGTGGGTTGACAATGTATTGCTTAACAGCGTCCAGTTATCAAATAAATTAAAAATTTAATATTTAGTAATACATTTAAAAAACAATCAAATTAATATTATCTTTTGGATCTTCTATATGAAAGACATCTTGAGTGAGGAATAGTACATTAAGTATTTTGTTAAATATTCTTGTTATACTAAATTATAAGATATAAATCAGCATTTTATTCTGACGATGACTGACTTTTGTTTTGGTAATGACTGACTTTTATTCTGGTGATGACTGACTTTTATTTTATCTATTAACTTGCAATAATATATTTAGCTTTAAGATTACTTTCTTGATGAAAGGCATCTCATTAAGAGTCCTAAATAATCTAAGAATACCACGTTGACGAATTTTTCCTTTGTAGTGATAATAATTTAAAAAAAACTCACTGGCTATATCTATATCATAAGCGGGATCAGCAGGTTTTCCATTCTTCATTGTGGGCTGCGCTAAGTAGTTTGTACAATCTAAAAAAAGATAATATAAACGTAAAGTTTTAAGATAAAAAAGCATTTTATGCTTCCATTGTTATATTAAAACAATGTATTTTCATAGAAAAGTTTTAACAATTGAACGACTTCATATTTTTTAAATATAAATATGAAAAAAAGCCACTAGGGTTTGCTCTCGGCTTCACTAATTTGTAAATATTGAAATAAAGAGCTCCCTTTATCCCCTCTAAATAATGCGCCTAAAAATATCTGGTGCTCTATTTTTTTGGAAAGAAGGACAAACCTACAATCAAACACATTTAACATTTATAATAACGATAGATCGTTTGTCGTCGTGAATAGATTTTGGCATGTATTTTCCAACGGAGGAACAATATTAACAACTTCAATGAAAAATTATTTAATTATTGCAATAAAATGCATTTTAATCACCACATTTTCCAGGTTTGAAAAAATCATTTTATATTTTTAACTACCAAAGAAATAGATTTAGAATATATGCATATTACTTACTATTATTATTATTATTTGATATTTTTAGTCAGATCCAAACTATAGATCTGTTTGTTATTTCCATTTCAAAAATATAATTGAATTTCGATAGTGCCTTTGCACTATTATGAAAAGCATGATAACATGAAGGTTAATATAACAAATAAGTTTTATTACATACATTTAGTTATTCTTTATTAAGAAGTTTTTGGAAGTTCTTGTTTAAAAAGTTATTTTTATTTTTTTTAACTGACTTTGTGCACCGTATTGTATTAGGAAATATGAATCCATCCATAAATAGAATTAGTCTCCATATCAGTCCATACCGGTGTTTATTACTTGTTGTTACTACGCTATAAATACAGTTCTTGATTCCGATTCAGGTTAGACGATCGTTTATTACACGTAATCAAACCCCAATAAAATTTATTACTCGTACTTCTAATATACATAGACCGCAAGAACAATAAAACTTAGTCCATTCATATTATTTATTGAACACTGAAATTATTTGAAGGAAGTTTAATTGCTTCCGTTTTATTTGAAAGCAAATCATTAGTAATGGTAAATCGGTAACACACACAGCTGAAGGTTTCATGTTTATTTTGTAAATAACAGTTCTGAGTAATTAAATATTGATGTTCTCTAAGTGGCCCGTAAAATTGAAATAGATTAGATAAGGAATTTTGGGCAACTTAGCTACGGCTGAGAGAATAAGCTGTTGTTCTGTGATATTACAGAATAAATAATTAATCTTAATGAGAAATTGCTATATTTATATTGAAGTTCTTATGACAGGATGTTAACGACGATATTAATTATTTTTGAGGTTTCGTCGCAGTTGATGAACAATATTCAAAATCTTAGACAGCTGTCTTTTTTAAATTAGGTTTAAAACAAGTATTTTGTTTTATATGTTAAAAAGAATATCTTTATTAACACCATTCTTTATGTATTATATTTATGTTAGATATCTAACATTAAAAAATATCGGCAGACGAGCATGAGGTTCACTTGATGGTGATACCGTCGACAGAACATTTGTCAATGATGCGCTGTCGACCTACTTTCACAGTTTTTCCATTTATAGACGGTGGTTCATAAATTTCTCCAACCGTTTAATTAGTAGTACCATACATAAGCAACACCAAACGTAAGGAAAACATTTAAAAAAAAGTTCAAACATGTCACCCCAGGACTTAAACTCACAATCCATCAGAAATCAAGATAGATGGATACTAAGCAACTTTATTATGTTGTGGAAGCAAGAAATAGCAACGATGTTGACTTTTTGAAATATTTTACTTGGAGCACAATGAGAAACACACACGTTACAATATGAATATAAAGTACAGGGTTACTATCTTCTTATAAAATAGAAACTACAATATTAATTTAAATTTTGTGTTCTCAACAGTAGTGAGGTTCACTAGCTGTTACTTATTAGATAGCTAGCACGATTCGGTGCAGGTATTTAAGTATTATTTAGCTTTAGATAAAACCTTTGCGCGTATATAAAATCGTTTTGGAATTCATTTTAGGATTCCTTGATAGATTGACACGTTTATCCGTGCAACATTATCGAAGCGTATACCTATCAAGAGCACAAACGGCTATTAATATGTAGTAATTTCTGTTTTCACTGCGTAACTCTGAACAGAAGCATTGTTTATTTATTTACGTACGTAACATCGCGTACCGCTATAGATTTAGCTCTGAGGAGACTTGAAAGAACCAACGTGGTATTTTTATCGGTGACTATAAATCTTATTGTGTGGGTAGCAGTGAACTGTTTATTTTTTGAGTGAATTCACCATGTTTCCCTAGATACCGTCGATCGCTGATTGATATAAAGACGGCATCAATTGTAAGGCCGTTTGTTTTTCCACGAACTGGTGAAATGTATAAGGTGTAAACAAGGGGAAGTTTATAATGCTTTTTGAGACTGGTGCTGTCTTCTTCTTCTAGTTCCTATTTTGTCGATGGTTAAACAATGTTATGGTGATTACAGTTGTGGTGTTCTGGAGATCATGCCTAGATCTGATCGAGGAAGCACTTCAAAAGGGGCAGGTTAAAAGTACTCGAAAGTGGAAGAAGTGAAAGGTGATGCAAGGATCGGAGCATATGGAATGCCGTGATCTCTGCCTAACTGCGAACATAATTTTAACTACACTATTTTTTTTTGACCACCTCGATCGATCGCCATCGTAAGCGCGATACGTTTAGAATTGGAGATCCTGGGTTCGAATTCCATGGCAGGGCACAGAAGACTGATCAGTGATCACCTACTTGCCTGTAAAGAAAAATGAAATATCAGTGAAACAGTCACAGAAATGGGTCTGCCCCATGCCTCACTAGGGGACTCGGGAATTCACTATTTATTATTTTTAAATAAATAAATCAGAAAAATATAAGTGATATCATTTAAAAAAAACTTTAAGCATCATTTTGGCTTTAAACAAATTTATATATCGACTGTCCCTACGTACAAAGCGACATGTCAATAAACCGGACTTAGGAGATGTCTTTATATTATACGTCGATATATTATACATACATATATGTAGAGAATCACGTTCTCGAATAATAATTACTGCTTCCCTTTGGCAAGCGTTTCAAATGAGTCAACAATTAGTTGTACATTTAATAGTTTTGTTCTCATTAATACTTGGATCCGTTATATTACCGTCTTATATGCTTTTGGCGCCAACAAGAAGTTAATTGTTAGTCTTGGTTCCACATGAATTGGGTATGGCAACATTCTTCTTCTATAATAAATTTATTTCAATAACGAGACAAAATAGAGGAGCGTTTCTATTTTACTGACATTTTAATGACTATAACTGTAGGGCTACGAACGACACCTACTTTGAGTCTAGATGGGTCGTGGGTTCGAATTCCGCCGGAACAACATGTTTATAATTTTCAATAAACATGTATTTACTACATCCTTTAGCCTAATGCCTATCTAATGATGAGTGTGAGGAATATCTAAATCCTGATCGGGCAACGAACCACTGTTCAAAGGTGGAAAAACTGAAGTACCTACAGATTACAGAGAAATGGATTTCCTTATTATCGTAGTAAAAAAGTCGACATTGTATATCAGACTATTGTCCTGAGGCTAAGGTATCACTTACCATCAAAGTATACTAATAATTTATTAGGAAAATGAGAGGGAAAGCTTTCTATTGCTACAAACTCTACAGTTCTTTATTGGGGAGGTTATTTTGTACTGCCAAAACATTTAAAAACAGAATTAACTAACATATATGTATCTAGAATAAATTTTTTTTATTCAAATTACAACCTATTGTACATGCTCTAGCACGTTTAGAAACAAACTACCGTAAATTATATTTTATTTTAAGTACGGCCCGATATTCAAATACCTAATTGGATCGTTGATTGAATTATAGTCTCATTATTGATTAACCAAAGGGAAGATCTATTTAAAGATCAATAAATAACGTCTCAAACGACGTGCCTTTGATCTATGATAAAGAGAAAGAACTAATTAAAGCTTTTTCCTTCGTTAAGACCTTTACAATATCAAGTACCTAACTCAAAAATAGGTATTTTAGTTTATTTATCATCATGTAGTTTGATTATTATCAATCCAAAAAATGGATTTGGATAATGGATTCTAACTCAGTTTTAGAGGTTATAAATATAATAATTATTGTTAGGATGCAGATTTTTATTTTTTTTTTAAATTTTATCGAAATTTGTCGAGTATTTTTTGAGTTAAATCTTAACAAACAAACAAATCTTTCCTCTTTATAATATAAGTATAGATAACCCCTCAACAAAAATCACTTGGGGCTTTACAGTCGGTCAGAATATGATTCGTCTGGTCTCGGATCCTCCCTTTAAGTTGGAGGAAAACCTTTCTTCCACCATATTACTATCTATTAATTAATGATTTTAGCGATAATTAGTAAATACTGAGTAGAAAACGGTTGAAAGGGTTGAATATAAACCATTTATAAACAAACACGTTGATTGATACCCGCCTTCAATATTTCTCAGCAAATGCATCCGATGATAGATAGATGCAATTAATAGCACACTGAATTCTGAAAGGAATTCGGACACCTACACTGATTATTTAGCGGGCAGAAAACAGCTTTTTTCTTATTTTTATATCAGCTGTCTGGTACATAGCTTTTTTCTTTTGTTGACAGACACGGCTCACTTGGTAAGTGACTATCTCAGCCACAAGACATTAATTACTGATGACCAGCCAGCCTAGCATGACCGCCACGAGATATCTCGCGGACAAGAGAAAATAAACAAGATGTAAGATATCTCGATATATTATATCTCGACATCGACAATTTTGATAGAAAAGATATCTCGATTGACAAATATATCTATTTATGATATTAAAAGTCGAGTTTTAAGTGTACTAATTGTCATGTTAAACCCGAAAGAAATAAAGCGATAATCGATTAAAACACGAGAAAACGGTCGACAAAATTTTGTTGCGGTTTTCATGCTAGGCCGGCTATCATACTTTATTATACCTATATTTAGTTCCAAAATTCATAGAGTGTAATCGAAGCGTGCAATCGAAACTTTTGTTCGTAATCCGGTAGAAATTAACTCTTTAATGCTTAAAAGGATGAAAGTGAAAAATATGTTTAAAGAAAATTATAAAAATTTGGGTTGATGAGGAAGAAGTTGAAAGAGGATTAGGTTTTTGTTAGAGGATACGGATAATGATGAGGATGTGTTATGAGGAAGAGGAAGAGGAAAAGGCGTAGAAAAAGCAACATAATACAAATACTCCTTTTAAGATTAGGCCTTTTGCAATTAAGAAATAACCTTTCTATATTTTTAAGATAAGAAAAAATGACTATTATAGCAAAAAATATTATATATTTATAAGTTTTAGTGGAATTTGATACTATACGCCTTTATGAAAAAAGAAGAGCCCTTCAAATAAGTAAATAATACTGTAATATTATTTTTAACCCAGTTAAAAACAACTGTAGACTAATAAAGAAGTGTATAAAATAACAAAATGTTGCAAAGAAAATATCCTATGCTTTATTCCGAGAATGAGAATTTAGCTATTATATAAAAGTAAACCAGCGGGTGCTAATGGAGTTAGTGAGTGAGCTAAAACAGAAGGCGGACCAGGAAAAAATAAATTCACAACGCTCGTGCCTACAATGTATAGGTATAACGTAACTATATTATTCCGTCAAAATTGAATTTACCTAGACAACAACGTTTTCCTTCCCGATCTCCGATCAGTATTCAATTTGTGTACAAAATGGCGTATTATACTTTGACAGCGTAAAATAAAAGTACGCTATAACTTCCGTTCTATGGATAACGGCAACAATAACTTCACGTTTGGTTATGGAGTTCGTATAACTGCTAATAGGGTTGAAATTACTATGAATAACCACCTTTTGGAGTATTTTGTACATATAATATATTAACTCAACAGTACCTAATTGGTCTATAACTATTAAAATTGTCGGATGTGCATTATGAGCCTTTTTCTTTTTATGTGACTCATCATTTTTTTAAAAACCCTTATTTTTTAAATATAATTTTTTTTTGAATATATGTTTATGATTTAATTGCACGGTAATAAATTACTCTTTTGTTTTTCATAAGTATAGTAAAAATTTCAATTATCTTTTTCAATCGTACCAAATCAACTGTAATAGATTTTAACATTATTATAAGCGAATTGAATCAATTTAAAGGACATGTGTCCTCATTGACTAATACATAGATAATAATATATCAAATACTTTATCTATTCGTAAATAAGCGAAGATGATATTTTATACTTTTCTTGAGATAGAATTTTCGTACCGGTTCATCTAGTCTTTGATATACTCCCAGCTCTTATCCGGGCTTAAAATGGATCCGGTTACCGACTAGGATATTATTACGTATCTTGCACAGAGTGAATGCAATGCGCTTGGCTCAAATAGCAAAATCTAAGCGAAATTAATAAATGTTTTGCCATTATGAAAAATTAAAAGTGATTTCAAGATATCTCAAAAAAAATACCTTGGAATTGTTTTTTTTTTTCAGAATTCGTTTGTTGACTTTTGATATTGTCGAGGGGATCGACACAGTATTAGTAGTGATTCATTCTATTCGAATTTTATTGTTTTCTCTTTCATGTAAAGATTTCATGACGATGTATAAAAGGTAACGCAATTATATTATCTATTAAGATCTATGGCATTTTGTTATCCATGTTTAATATGCAAAAGTGTTTGGTGGTATCCTTCTTTCACGCAAAAACGTGACCTATTTTTCATATGAATATTTTAACATAGAATAATTATCCCGGGAATCTACCGTATAAAAAAAACCTAGAGTAAATAAAGATAACATAACTTACTTGTATAATATTCTCCTGTCATTCCCGCTATGTCGACGGGCCGCGGTGTCGTAGTTGTCACGTTCAGTCTCTCAGGACTGAGACTCGGACGAAACACATATCTACATATCTGCCACACTCCTGAATCACTCCACATGAAATATTCACCTCTTGTCGGTAAGTATATACCTACAACGAAAACAGAACAATATTGGTAAACTAGCGATCCACTCCGGATTCGCACGGGTACAATGTATATGTAGGTACTATACAAAAATAAATACAAAAAGGTAGCCTATGTTACTCGCTGATAATGTAGCTTTCGATTCGTGAATGAATTTTTAAAATCGGTAAAATATTTTCTCTTAAAAATATTTATTGATTAATCTAAGTTTTTCCAAATACTTTAATTAAAATAAAAAGCGAATACTCCGATATTTCTGGTATTTCACACTAGTAAGGAACCTAAAACTTTTTCTATCAAGTAAAATATTAGCTAAAAATACATTTCAGAAAAGTTAAATTAAAATGTTTGTCCCTATTATTTTTGGCGACAGGCGAATTACTCATTTATTTACAAAGTAAATTACGGAAGTACAAACAAGAATTTTAATACTAACTTTAATTAAAAAAAAATACTTAAAATTTCAAGTACTAATTGACAACGAAAAGAACGAAAAGGCGTGAAGTTCTCTGTATACGTACAATAATCTTGTACTTATTGATGACTTATTGCTAGAACACAACTAAAAAATTGTTCTAATTAACTATTATACTATTCTATTTAACTAAATTTTATTTTGTCAACAATTGTGTCTGCAGTTTAACTACCAGTATTTTTTTTATCTATTCGAAAGCTGTCTTGTATTGTACAGTATTAAGGATAAAGAAAAATGTATCACGATGTTGTTTTACTCCTGAACCATAATGATACTTTAAAATTGTGCTCCAAAGGCAGACAACGAAAAAAAATCCTTTTTACAGATAAATATCCTATTTACTAGCAGAGTTTTTTGAAAACTGGCGTAGAAGATTTAAGAGTAATCCATGCATTATTGTCAATTATATTATTGTAGGTTGCGATATTAATAGTTACAGATAATTGCATAGACAACAAAAATCAAGTCCAATGTAAGATTTTTTAATACGATACTCGCATAGTACGCACTATCAAAATTAGCTCTAAGTACATTGACCTGCACAGTTATAACTATTAATGAGGAGACTTGTGTGTAATTTTAAGTCTACAGCGTCCACGCGTTTGTATCGAGTAAGATATCAAGATTAAGTGGGCTATACACCTTAATTAGCAGGTCGTTTGCCAAAATTAATTACTGTATGCTAAATGATGAAAGCCATTTTTAGAAAACATTCAATAATATCATACTGCTGCCGTATGCATACATATTATCTTCTTAATATATATAAATCTCCTGTCACGATGTTTGTCCGCGATGGACTCCTAAACTACTTAACCGATTTTAAATTAAATTGGCACACCGTGAGCAGTCTGGTCCAACTTAAGAGATAGGATAGCTTAGAATTTTTGACCATCTACATTGCACCCGTGCGAAGCCGGGGCGGATCGTATTATTATAGTTTCTATAGCTAATGTAGTTCAAAATGATATTTGCTCCATATAAGTATTGCTTAATATTTAACTATGTTCCAAAAATATTACGACAACAGTACTTAATTATGGGACTTAACAGATTTGCATTATGCTGATACATTTTTGCATCAAAAGCACATTATGTCTAAATCAAATTAAAATAGCCCAGGAATTTTCAGCGCCGTAGAACTCGTTATTCGAACGTCCCCTATTATAGTTTGAAACAATCTGCTCTTAGTACTCCGTTGTTTCATATAACAAGAGGGGCAGTTAATGAGAGAAAGGTGAATGGATACTCCTGCAATTAAGGATGGTAAATTAAAAGGAATGAGACTAAAAGGAAGCGGACAGCTTTGCTAGAGCTATTAATTAGTCCATAATACAATATCATCGCGGTATACAACCATAATAATAGCTTAGTTTAAAAGGGGATAATTTGTTTTGGTTAGAGCAAAGAGCAGGGAAGATTTAATATTTGAAAAGAATCTGTTTCTTATTATAGGTTTAGAAAAGAAGATTTTAAAGCGAGTAGGTATATGGTTAAATGCGCGATGATATAAATACATAATATATTTCAAAGTTTTATTTAGTAATAAGCTATTTAAATTGGTCAAGAGTAGAGCATGTCTGACTGATGTTTATATACATTGGATTTTAATTACTTTTAATTAAATAATAATAATAATTTGTTCAAAAACAAATGATTATTGTCCGTCGTTTGATTTGATAGAACATTGACCCAAATTACCTGGATCATTCATTACTTATTGATTATAATTAGAAAAGAGTCTTCCATTTTAAATTAAATGAAATATATTTATCAATCTTGATTTGCCATTTTTAAATGAACTTTAACTTGGCAAACCCTTTCATCTAACATTGGACGAACCAAAATTAACAAGATCGATCTTAAACCGGAACAAATAAGATGAATGAAGAGCAAGCGAATATTGAAAGGAGGATATAACCAGTAATATTATTTTAATGTTAGATCTCGACAGACGAGAGACTTAGACGAGAAAATAAGTCAATGACGCTCTGTGGACCTACTTTTTACTTCGAGCATTCGCAAATCCATTCGGAACCAAAATGTTCATTCGTTACCCGATCGGGATTTCAATATTCCTCCCACCCGTTCAATGCCCAAAGTTACCAGACGTGGGAAAGACACGCTTACAAACAATTATAAACGTGTCGTCCCAGTGGGATTCGAACCCACGACCCATCGATGCGCACGACAGGTATTCTACCGAACGCGCCAACGAGCCCGCTAAAAGAGCAATCAATCGAAATGTATAAATTATATAAATCACAGCAAAACTCTTGATAATCATAGCGTAATTGCTGTTACTATAAATAAAGATCGCGAATGTACATTTATATGCAAAAGTTTGTATTCTGTTAAGCATAATATTATGAATAAGAATAAGCGTTTCAACAGATTCTGAAGAGTAACAAAGATAAGAACAGACTATTTCATCCTGAGATAACATTTTTAATATTTCCATGCAAATATAAATATATATATGTATGGAAGATATTATATAAAGACCTAGAGATTGTATTTTTATTCCTAGTGCGGGTATTACTCCGCTTTAATGCGATTTGCAGTCTCTTTGTACTGGACATTCCATGTAATCTGATGAGCATTTCTATATTTTTTTGCCAAAATGCATATTTGCTTGTCCCACAAAGTAGACAGCTAACAACTTTCTTGTATATATGTTTTTTTATAACATTTGTTTTCCTGAAAAATAAGTATATAATTTTATTTCTTTATGACAAAGAATATACATATATTATTAATTGATTTTTTGTTAAAAATATATAAATGTAAAACACTTAAAACGCCAATGTATGAAAACGTACATGTCCCATACTAAAATTTATAAATTCAAACTCAGTTATTTCATATATTTATTAAGTAACAGTCCCAAGATTTTGCACTCAATATATTTTTGCATCGTAGGAGAATATGCAGCATGCATTAAATATATAAAAAAATTATCTATACTATAAAAAAATCCAATTTTAAACTTGTCCCAGTAAAAGTTCCACAAACAAATTTCCCTTTTTGTTATCAATTTTAAGTGTGTTTCAGCAAAATTATTACAATTTAGTATCGGTTTTTCTATATTGGAACTCATTACGTTTCATTTCGTGCCACCACTTTGAATAAATAGTTATTCTGAGGTGGTACAGCGTGTAGTGTAGACATTCATAATTTTTGCTACGCATTTTATTCCCGCATTTGTTACCCTTGATTCTTGGTAAATATATAATATTTAATATATGTTATTTAATTTTAAGGTAGTAAAAACCTTTATCTCAATACAACTGTACAAAAGTAAATGTTACATTAACAACAACCATTTAATTATAAATTTTTAAAAATGTAGCAGCAGAATTGTTACCAAATCTTTTGTTACTTTATTAAGGAAACGTATAAGAGGAAAAAGCTTAGTAACAAAAAAGGAATTATAAGGTTCTGTTTATATTTGACAGCTGTTAAAAGAAAGCAAGAAAATGACAAAGACAGCATATTTTCATAAACGTTTAAAAAAATAAAAAAATTGATAGACCTCAAAGTTGTATCAGGCAGCTAGAAACAGCTAATGAAACTAAAAAAAAGGCTTACAGGCTGCAGAATAAGTTAATGAAAGAAATGAAGAAATTGGAAACTGGTTTATTAAAAGTTAAAGTTAGAAATGAAGTTTTAGAAGCATCATTGAAGTCAACTTACAGAGAATGTGAAAATAATAGAGGACGAGATGTAATAAAGAAGATAACAAGAAATATAGAAGTAATATATATATACTATAAACACGTGGAAACGCTGAGTTATTGTAATAGATGTTAATTCAGCATGGAAATTACTTTTTTACGCTTAATAAACCCTAAATTAAATAAAATCTTACTTTTTGTAACAACTGTCGCCTATATATGCGAATTATAGACACAACTTTATATTTTTATTTTGTTACCAATGCTTCCCTTTTTGATACTGTCCCAAAAAAAAATATTCTTATTTTCTCAATAAAAAATTATTTCAACGATAAAAAAATATATATTTCTGCTAGAAAGGCTCGACACAGTTCCAAATTTTATGATAAAAAAGCTTAAATGGTCAAATTGTTGATATTTTTAACACAATAAAAACTCTAGAATTATTTTTGGTCTAAAGTAACAAAATAAATAGAGTCAGGCTATTTTTAAAATAATTGTAGCACTTTCTTCAACTTTTTTTAATAATTATATAAAATCCGATCAATATATGTAGGTAATTAATAATTTTAGTACGGTTGCCTCAGATTGAAAGTTTTAATTTACACACTAAAAAGCAACAAAATAGGAACGTTCAGAATACCCTGCTGAGGTTTTTAATTTTTATAAAATCAATACAACAAATTTCAACGATTCTACTTTAAAAAAATAAAAGTTAGATAGATAAGCTATAATTATGGCATAAAGATTTTCGCAATATACGAAATTAATTTTTTTTAGCATGTTTTAAAAGAGTGGCAAAAAAATATAGAAATGCTCTGATAAGCTTTAATATACTTTCCTAGTAGTGAATACATTTTACATTTTCAATTACTTTTAATCTGCTTCTAAACGGGCCATATATTACTGCAATATACAATATTGTTTTTGAAGGATATTTAGAAAACAATTTTTTTTATTTTTTTTTCTTATAATAACAATTAAAAAAATTTTTCAAGTTAGGGCGGATGTAAAGTTTTCACAATAGAGGTGCATATAATTTCACTGCACTATTTTTAAATCAAGTCTTTTGTGAGAGGATAACGATATCCTTCATAATTACACATATGTGTTCAATTCTGAAATACAGAATGATATTACACTCGGTGGGAATCGAATCCAAGGCTCTAGCTTTGGATGTTTAATAAATTTATTGGCTGAGGTATCACCTACCATCAAGTGAATCTCATGCTCGTCAGTCAATATCAAACATAATAAAACAATAACTTACCATTAGAGCTGTAAATATACACCCATTTTTCAGTGCACACAGCAGATATCCACACAAAGGTGCATAATCCCACCAGGATTGTGCACGCGAAGAGTATTCGCCTTTCAATTACGAGAGCCTGGAGCAAGGGTCGTCTCTCAGCGCCTACTGATGATGCGGTGGACATCTTGTCAGTTTCCATCGCGATCTGTAACAAAGAGGATAGCTCTTTGAATATGATTTTTAAACGAAAAAAGGAGGAGATTCTCAATTCGAATGTATGTTGTTTTTTAGGGTGCCGTATCCAAAGGGTAATACGGGACGCTATTACTAAGAATACGCTGTCCGTATGTCTGTCCGTCTGTGTCTCATGAACCGTGGTAGTTAGACAGTTGAAATTTTCACAGTATTTACATGTATTTCTGTTGTCGTTACAACAACTAATACAAAAAAAAACAGAGTAAAATAAATATTTAAGGGGGCTCCCATACAACACACATGATTGCTCATGCTTTTTTAATTTTTATACATAATGGTATGGAACCTTTCGTGCGCGAGTCCGACTCGCACTTGCCGTTTTTTTTCTAAATGTATTTTCAATAAGAGATGTTTTTTTCGTAATTTTTCATTTTATTTTTGTTTTTTTCTATATTTATTTAAAAAAGTAATTGTTTCAAATTCAAATTGAGCAGCTGTCCAGTGTCGAGTAGTAGCAAACATTTCATTTTATTTCAAAGTTGTACGTGGTATTTATACGGATCAACTTCTGGCGTAATTATAAAATACTAGAGGACCCGACAGACAATATCCTGCTAGAATGTCGGCTTCAAAAATAGTAAAAATATTTCTAGAATTTGCTATTTTCTCACTTTATAATATAATGTCTAATATGTTACTGATTTGCAGTGGACATCAATTACAAATAGCTATAGGGTAGGGATGCCGAATGTGAGATACAATTTTTATTTTTATCTGTAATAACTGTAAATACTTCTGTATTGCATAGCATCTTTCTTGACATAACGTACTAGGGTACCCTTAGAAACAAAGAAATGTTTTGACGCTTTTAAGAAACCCTTTTTCTTACGTATAGGACTTTCACAATTACATACATATATATTAAAAATCTGCGTATTCTTTTTTTCGTAGAAAAAATAATATTAGCGTGGAAAAGGGCACGGCAATACGGATTAAAGGACGTTGTGATAATGCGTTGAATATTGTATGTCATATCGTGAGTGTGCGAAGGGCTAAATAATTAATTGTATGAAAGGGACGTATGCGGTATGGTGGGCTTCAACGTGAATCATGCAGACTGAGTACTGCCACACAATAGGCCACCGTTGGCGATCAAAAGACGCGGCCACAAGACCCGGCCAGCAGTTGCGGCCACTATTTTCATAAGTTATGATAACCAATCATGTACGTGTTTTACTTTACGTTACCATTTATTAATTAAACTCTCCGTTTCCATGCATCTTTTGTTAATGATTCAGCTTCATACTTTTGTAAGTAAAACAAATAATATTTTATTTGTGAACACATAATGAATACAGGTAGCTTATAAAAGATAGAAACACTACCGTTGGTTACTGTTGGTTACCGCAACATACGAGGGAGGTATATGTATACAACAAGACTGAAGCTGGCGGGCAAAGCTAAATGCTGTGGCCGTATGTGCGTGGGAGGCCAACGATTGGCTTCTCTTATTGTGTGGCTCGGTTGTGGCCTCTCGGACGCTCAGTATATTTCACTGCATATAAAATGTATAATATAATATATCATGTCCGCAGCTTGTGACGTCCTCCAGTTGCTACACTATGGCCGGTGGCCTAATGTGTGGCAGATCTATAGCATAAAAAACCCACAACTTGTAATATTGGCACCGTGCTTTGCATGTTTTACCTGACATATTACAAAAATATCCGATGTTATGGTATAGATACACATAGCCTTTATGACTCAGTAGTAGGTGCGTAGCGTATAGACTCAGTGTAGTACGTAGTATTCCGATAAGTAAAGGGGTCAGCATGTTAATAATTTGAAGTTAGGGATTTCTGTAAGCTACGTATGTTATCCGTATATTTGTTCCCTTTTTCTTATCTTTTTCACTTCACAAACTTCTGCGACCGGGTAACGAACTACTTTTCATATATGAAGATTTATTGCTCGTTTTCTATAGATTTCGAAATAAAGTAATATGTCGACAGCACATCAGTGATTGATGGCTAATAAATAAAAAGCTTTTTAATTCCTTATACAACACAACTCACAACATACAAATATATATGTACGTAAATTAAGAGTGAAATACATTTTGTTCTTGATAGCTAATTACTAAGATATATAATATATACCTACCTAATAAACCTATAGACCTACTATCAAAATCATCGGTCTACTAAGGTAAGGAAGAGAATTTTAGCCTTAAAAAAATATAGAAGACTTAGAAATGTCCCTGCCATTACATATTATGAATGGACTGACAGCTTCTTCACTTCATCTTGACAGAATTGTTTTGTGAACATTTGAATTTGATTATATTGTCGTTGCTCATCTCGCAATTAACTCCTTAAATAATATCCAAGTGTCCTCTGAAGTTGTAATTAATTTGGGATACAATAATACAAAGCTTAAAGACGGTCCTGATAGAAATCTCTCTTGATTTATTGCACTGTTCGTTGTACGTCGTGTCCTGGCGACTTGAAATCTAGTAAGCTTAAAGCTTGCGTCTTACAAAGTAGAAACGTGCAAGGAAAAATAGACTTAATTGTATGATTCTATATTTTATTAATGATTATTGTTTAAACTCTTGTTAGCTTTATGCTTAAAAAATTCAAGAAGTATAAAGGGACTAAAATTTATGGTAGTAACTAGTAGTTAAGTTATTAAATATCGCATAAATATTGTTCGGATTGAATTATACATTGTAAGCAAAATGCTTTTTATAAAAAAGTACATGATTTAAAAAGTAACAACACAATAAATCTATAATATTATATATTACTAGCTCTCCGACCCGGATTCGTACGACTATAATAATGAAGAAAAAGAGACCAAATTCTAGCGGTAGAGGTATCAAATATACTTTACGACCTACCAAATAAACCTAAAAAAATATATTAAACGGTCGACCCGTTTCGGAGGAGTGCTATGACAAACACCGTGACACGATATTTTTATACATAGATATATAGATATTGAATTGATATTAATTAGTATACACCATTGTAAGCGAAAGGGTATCCAGTTTCTTCATTCAATGGTCAGTCAATCAGTCATTATAAAGTACTTAATAACCATATATATAAAGTCCTTGCCATTGACATAGTATTAAATTAAATACTATGTCAATATTAATAGATATTTATTTACATTAAGAAAGAGTTTTTATAATACGTTTAGGGAATTATGTCTATTTCCGTTCGCAACGCGATCGTTGCTTTAAGTAGGTTTAGCGTGCGAGAAGATAATTTAAAAGTCTCGGCACCACAGGGCATATTATGTAGAGCTCTACCTATTAGGGTATAAAGAAAAATAATCAGTAAAACAGACACAGAAATGAATTTATCCCATTTCCTGCTGAGAGACTCGGGAACCCACTCTTAAGATAATTATAATTTTGGGGTGAGCCACAAACCATTTATCTTTCGGGTTAAAAGTGGAAAAGTGATAAATTTCCATTGTGTATTTCACTTTAATAAGTATTTCTAGTCACGAAACTCACAATCGTCCTATTATTCTTTAATATCACTAGAATAATATCCCTGCTCTCGCTTAGTAAGCTCCTTCTATTGGTCTTGAATAAATAATGACTCCATATTATTGCATACTCAAAGGAATTTCTGGATGAAATCATGTAAGTAATTATTATGATGCTCACAACGCAATATCGAGATAGAGAGAATTTATCGGTTTTAATTAAATGTCAAACTTATATAAAATATCCGGATTCTCGTTGATAGGAACCTACCTACTAGATGTTTTCATTTTATACTAATTGGTCACGGGTTCGATGATTTTAACAAGCAACCGTTAATGTTTCCGAATAAATCGCTATATCTAGGAATTTACTTTGGCAATTATGATATTTAAAAATATTGATGATACAATATCTGTAAGTATAACCTATCTTTCAATTTTTCATTCACTCATGCTACTCTCAAATTGACTCTTAATATGTGTAAGGGCAGAGATATTTTTATATATCTGTTTTTCTAACCTTTTTGATTTACAAGCAAGTAAATGATCAGTTTTCGTATTTCTGCCGAATAAATTTATATCTCGTGTTTACTTGGCATTCGAACCCGGTTCTAAATGCAATGCGCATTACTAATGCACTACAGAGGTAACCTTTTTATTATTTTCTAATGAAACTTAAAAAATATTATTTAATAATATTTGGCTTTAACTGAATGATGTTGTTTTGTTTTTACCCATTAAAAGTTGAAGTAACTCGCGCGATTTTGTTTAAAAGTTTAAGGACTTCAGAATGTTTCTATTGTGGAAAATTCTGTATGAAAATTACTTTAGATAACGGACGACGTCATGTTTTTACGTGTACTGCCACAGAACAGGGAAAAATATCTTCTGTTCTGTGTGTACTGCTAATAACAAATAATAATATAGTAGAATATTAATTTACATATAATATCATATAACCATATAAATCGTCATTGAATATATTTTGACCATAAAACCTGTATAATTTCATAAATCCATATTTTAAATGTTTTTCTAACCTTTTTGATTTACAAGCAAGTAAATGATCAGTTTTCGTATTTCTGCCGAATAAATTTATATCTCGTGTTTACTTGGCATTCGAACCCGGTTCTAAATGCAATGCGCATTACTAATGCACTACAGAGGTAACCTTTTTATTATTTTCTAATGAAACTTAAAAAATATTATTTAATAATATTTGGCTTTAACTGAATGATGTTGTTTTGTTTTTACCCATTAAAAGTTGAAGTAACTCGCGCGATTTTGTTTAAAAGTTTAAGGACTTCAGAATGTTTCTATTGTGGAAAATTCTGTATGAAAATTACTTTAGATAACGGACGACGTCATGTTTTTACGTGTACTGCCACAGAACAGGGAAAAATATCTTCTGTTCTGTGTGTACTGCTAATAACAAATAATAATATAGTAGAATATTAATTTACATATAATATCATATAACCATATAAATCGTCATTGAATATATTTTGACCATAAAACCTGTATAATTTCATAAATCCATATTTTAAATGCGATAAGTCTGTCTATCTGTTATGTTTTCACGGCTGAATCGCTGAAATTACTTTTATAAAATACGTCTAGTGGACCCCGCAGACGTTGTTCTGCCACAAATTTTGCTTCGAAATTATATAATTATTCTTAAATTTGAATATGCCCTTTTACCCACTATAATTGTCTAATATGTCACTGATTTGCAGTGGACATTAGAGCTGTAACAAACCGTATGTATTCGTTACTGAGTAACGGGTACGCCATCTAGTACCGAGTAACGAAACGTTACTCACGAATACTTTTCGTTACTCGCATGTTTCGTATCATGGTTACATACGCTGTTTCAATGACGCAATGTAACTTCAAATATTCAAAACAAAGTTTTCTTTAACAGAGTATGCAGTAAAAAAAAAGTATATACTTGTGAAAAAGTGTTTTCATAAAATTTTGCCACTAAAATTTCATAAATTTTATGTAATAGTATGAAATAAACGAAAGTGAAAGTTTTAGTCTCTCATGAAATTCTAAAAATATTTCACTGTAACTTAATTTTCAAACAATTAATTAAATCGTACGCCCGCGCGCAACTTAAACTAGTTCTGTAAATTTGTTTCTCTAGCATAACATAGCATGTTATGAGGTATTAGGAGTAACGAGTAACGATACGATAGTAATGAGTACTGAATGTATAGTAACGAATACATACGGGTACGGTTTTTTTTCGTTACTTTTACACCTCTAGTGGACATCTGTTATTCCAAAAAAGCTAAGAATTGATGACGTGAGCTGTCAAGATGGCGGAGTCTAGAAAACGTTTGTATGGGAAATAGAAAAGCACTGTTTTTAGGGTTTTCCCGGAAATTATTCGATTTTTTCTCGCCTTTTAAACCTTCCCTAGACCTCCACGAACATTTCAAGACTAAGATAAGATAAATCCGTTCAGCCGTTCTCGAGTTTTAGTGAGACTAACGAACAGCAATTCATTTTGATATATATAGATTGTACAGATATCTAGTTTCGCTGAGATTTCAAATATACGTTAGATATGTATATAGAATATATTTTACCACACTTAGAAACAAAATAAAATGTACACTATACATTTTGTATGAGGGTAGCCTTATCGCAGTGTGATATCTTTCAGACATGCCTAATGCCTATGGATTGCTGGTATATGTCGTGGATAAACATAGCAAGCAAAGGGAATTTCACAGCAAATTTTAGGTCGGTCCTAACTGCCCCGAAGGCACAGTCTGGCTAATAGGGTGAATTCAAAAATAGTGACAACTGCCCTAACATACGTTCAGTTCAGGAAGCGTATTGTACAGGGTATATACCTATTAATTCACTATTAACACTACTTTCATTTTTGTATTAGAAATACAAATTCAATTCAAATTCGTTTGGGCATGATAATGTCTGTCAGTTCCTCTAGTTTATTATTGTAATGATAGAAACAGTATAATGTTTAAAAGTATGTGTATATTTAAATATACTACAATTTACTTAATACACTCGATGTCAATTTACGATAGCAGGTTAGTTTCATAGTTTACCCACAAACTAGGTTATGTAACTAGGAGTATATGAGTTACTAATTAATAACGAGATGGGTTTGACTTCAGGGTATACGCTGCCTAGTTAAAATTACCGAAGTGAATTACGCAATATATTGTTAGTTGCGCTAGTTAATTAATATGTTTAGAAATTGGGAAAAGGCTCATCATCTATTAAATAACAAATATCTTTAATGAAAATCTAAATAATTATAAATAACGTGTTAAAATTAAGTGGTCACCGCAACTATTTTTTTGTATAAACTTCCGTTTAGATTCTAAAGTTTAGAACAAACTTCCGATCGATCTGGGTATATTATTATTTATTTTGATGCACTGTTCACGAATATTATATTCAAAATACCACGTAATTGTACAATATAATATGTTATTTTATATCCGACTAGTGGACCCCGCAAACGTTGTTCTGCCATAATATTGGCTTCGAAATTATACAATTATTCTTAGATTGGAATATGCCCATTTGCCCATCGCTGTATGTGAATAAAGATTTTCCCGCTTTTCTGTTGAAATGTTTCCTGAATTTTCTTTGCTATAAACATCACGGAGTCCGAGACGATTCCAACGAATGCAAAACAGTGGAAATCGGTTCGTGAGTTCTGGAGTTATAGCGTCAGGAAGGAAAACCCGACTTATTTTTATATAGTAGATGTATTTCTGTGAGAAAATGAGCAATATATAAACTGATACTTTAATACTGACACATTTTAATACAGATACATTTCTGAACAGATTTTATAATTGGAAATTACTAGATTTTTTCACAAAATTGAAACATGTAAACAACGGAAACGTCACCTTGTTTTATTACAGCATCATATTCTATTTATTGTGCACATACAACGTAAACGATAATAAAATGTACAAGCTCGGAAACAGTAAAATGACGAGATTAGTTCGTTACATCTAAATATAACATGGGCTTGAACTATGGTATGGTTTGTTAGCTGTATTTATAGAATACAAGACAAAGATGTCTATGAACAGGAAATACATAATTGCGTGAGGACAATTTTAAAGCTTTTATGACAACATTAGAATAGAGCTTCATAATACTGGAAGCGAAGAAGCAAAGACAAGATAGAGTATTATTTAACTTTCATTTGTGGAGCACAGTTTAGTGTATGGACCAAGGACTTTATATCTAATATATAAAATTCTCGTGTCACAGTTTTCGTTGCCATACTCCTCCGAAACGGCTTGACCGATTCTCATGAAATTTTGTGTGCATATTGGGTAGGTTTGAGAATCGGACAACATCTATTTTTCATCCCCCTAAATGTTAAGGGTGATCCCCTAAATTTTTTTTTTAATTTTTGGATGATTTTTTTTGTTTTTATTTTTTTATAATGTGGCATTAAAAATACATATTACCCCGGCTTTTTTTGTCAAAAAATCTTGACCCGTGCGAAGCCGGGGCGTTTTGCTAGTAATAATACTAGCAAAACGCCCCGGCTTCAGAGCCCCGGCTTTAAAGTCCTTGGTATGGACAGAGTTTTGACATCGCATATCAATGACAAAAATCAAATAAAAGTTGAATATAAGGTAAATCTCGATTTAGTAAAATAGATACTAAAATTCATATACCAATTGTTATACGGCTAAAAGGAGCAGTTTACCATTGTAGTTACATAACCAATGAAGAAAGAACATACTCTTTCAAATTCAATTCTCAAAGTCCCTATTTCAGATTCTTTCACTAATTTCTCATTTATGGAACGCTAAGTAAAAATATCTGAAGACAGCTGCCCCATTTTTGCTCTAAGAAAGTGATAATCTGGTCATTATTGTTTTATTTATTCACGTCAAGATTGTGATAAGGCGTCCAGACGCCTGGCGACGCCAATGACGCCACGTGACTGTTTGCACATGACTTGCCACAATATTGAACTACCCTTAGCAATATCGAAGTCACGTTCCGTAACGAAATCTAACAGTAATTATAAGAGGAAATAAGTTACGTGATACCTTATCGATGATGTCTGGAATATCAATTTCAAATTAACAGTATTTAATAATACTTTTTTAGACCCCGTCGCCTCAATGGATTTATAAGAAATGGATAGTATTATATGTATATACCATAAGTCATACTCGTGAACGGGTGCTAATTGGTGTTGACAGAGGGGCTAGCACGAACAACTATCGAAAAAGTATCGTCGAACTGTCATTTGTATGAAATCTCAAATTATTTCTCATACAACTGACAGTTTGACGATTCGAATACTTTGTCGATAGTCGTTCGTGCTAGGCCCTTAGGTCGGAATTCGTGTATGCGGTGATGTTAATTGACTATGTATTTGCGTGTTTTTCCCACGAGAATGTAAGTGCGTGCTCCTATTTCACCATGCCTACTGCTGGTAGAGGATAATTCTTTGTTTTTTTTCTCATTTATATTTTTTTATTATTATAGTTAATTACTTAAAGATGTCACGTGGAACATGGTGTAATGGTTGCAGCGCCTTATAAACATTTTGGAAAACAAAAACATGGCGATTAAAAAGAGTGACGAGTTTATTGCCAGTTCTTCTCTTCCATTCTACGCCCTTGATTTGAGAACTGGCGGTAAATGTAATATTAGAAGCATTTAATATGTATTTTTTACTGACGTTCATAAGTGTACATTGTGTTACCTAAATGAATAAATAATTTTTGAATTTGAATTATTTTATAACTACAAAAATATTATAGTAATATATAATAAAAGTATGAATATATTTAGTGCCGCCTACCTATTTTTCAGAGGTGATGAATAATATATAACTCAGTTCGTGGAATAGTCTAACATTTTCATATCATAGTTGATTTGTAAAGGAAAGCACGTTTAAGCATTAGAATAAATAATGAATTCACACTATCATTGCATATATGTATTTGTCTTTGACTATGTGCTTAGTATTTTAGTATACACTAGCTGATGCCCGTGACTTCGTTCGCGTGGACTTCATCTTTTATTTTGAGCAAGGTTTCTTCGTATGATATATTCATATCCACTATTCCACCAATACATATTAGCCTGTACAGTGTACAAACAGACAAACAGATAAATAGGCAAAGAGACAGAGAAACAAAAAATTAAATCAAAAACTGGGTTTGTTCTATTTACCTTCTTACATCCCCCTGACTCGGTTTTTAGTATTGTTTTTCTATGTATATTATGTATACACATTCGAACTCTACAGTCAAACCTTTTTGTTTCATAATTCGGTTACCATGTATTGAAATGTACAAATTCATTAATATCATATTTTATTTATATATATATAGCTTATATTATCAGATAGCTGGTATAGTATTCCTGCCTAACAAATATTTAAATTTCTAACTGCAGTGCATCGTTGGCGAACCCTCGGGATCGATATGCACCACTATAGGTAACAACGATGTACATTAATTTTAACGAACAACGTATCCATCTCATGTAGATATTGATCGGGTTCCATTTTTAAACCAGATCTTTTGATACTAAAGAGGTTATATATAAAAACTAGCGACTCGCCCCGGCTTCGCACGTGTCTAGATTTTTTGACAAAAAAAAGCAGGCGTTGGTAATAGAAGAGTGAAAATATAGGGTTGTATGTATTTTTTAATGCCACATTATAAAAAAATAAAAACAAAAAATTTCGTCCAAAAATTAAAAAAAAAAAATTAGGGGTGGACTACCCCTAACATATAGGGGGATGAAAAATAGATGTTGGCCGATTCTCATAGATACCGGATAAGCACAAAAAATTTCATCAAAATCGGTCAAGCCGTTTCGGAGGAGTATGGCAACGAAAACTGTGACACGAGAATTTTATATATTAGATATTACCCTTACTTCCTTACCTTAAAATTATGACTGTTGTAAAAACTTTGGAACATTGTACTCGTTAAGAAATTATTATCATAAAGTTAAATTATTGCCCTTCAGTTTGAACAAATTGTTGCTTCTACAGCTCATTATAACTTGTTGATATACTTTTTCTTTATCAAAACAAAGATATATTATTAATTAAAAGTATTATTAATGAATTAACCTTGAAAGCCTTCAACATCGAAACCAGCTCTATATTAAAACGAAACATTTTTTATTTTGCTTTGACACTTACATATTGCAGAACTAACAAAGTATTTTTACAGTTGTATTTATCTTCGACTATCTCTATTAATGACACCCCATGACCACTCTCAGTTGTCTCACCATGTTGAGCTTTTATTAGATCAATCAAGTGAGATTTATAAGATTTGTATTTTCTGTGACCGGGAATAATAAAAAAAGTTATCAAACATTCCTATTACTACTCTTACTTTTGACGGGCTCGTTGGGGCGTTCGGTAGAACACCTGCCGTTCGCATTGATGGGTCGTGAGTTCGAATCCCAATATATTTACAATTTTCTGTAGGCATGTTTCCCCTACGTCTGGTAGCTTGGGGCATTGATCGGGTTGGAGGAATATCGAAACATTGACTGGGTAACGAACCACCGTCCGTAGATGGAAAAACCGTGAAGGACATATTGCGCGTTTCGGTTTCAGTCTATGGATTTCCGAATGCACAAAGTTAAAATCAGTCGACAATGCATCGATTTGTTCTGTGGCTGGTAAGTTTAATATTACTGTTGTTAGTTTAGTCCCATGATTTTTTTAAAACATCACGGTCTCATCTTAAATGTTTACAGTTATAAAAAATGACATCATTTAAATTTATTACAAACGGAAACTGTAAATCCAGATAGATAAAAATACTGTTACCGCTAATTAAATTTACATTTCATTCGTGGCATAGACAAATCTATTTTACATTGACAATGCGTTGAAAAAATCTTCTGATGTGTTCAACTTCCCTATTGTTTGGATACTGTCTTGCATTACTGAGATGATTTCAGGGTGGACTGGCGTCCCATACTATATAATAGTAATTATATACTTCAACTTCATTTCAATATTATCTAGTTAGAGGTTAAATATACCTCTTTAGACATAGCATATGTTTCAAATCAAATCAAATTATTATTTATTTAGCTAACATAATGTACACTTATGAACGTCAATAAAAATAATTAAATGCTTCTAATTTTAAATTAATTACTGCCTGTCCTCAAATCAAGGGCGTAGAATGGATGAGAATAACTGGCAATAAAATCTACGCCACTCTTTTTCGTTATAATATTATTCCTGAATAGTTTAATTGGAATAAGCTTCAGTTTGTAAACAGTTAAATTGAATCATATTGAAAAAAATGTTTAATATATTTTTTAAAATAATTCATATATCGATCGTATACGTTGCATTTTTTAAAAGCTCGTTTGTAATTGGAGTAAAGTTTTTTCACCCGACTTTTAAGAAACTTAATTCGTTCTGACCAACTTAAAAACACGACATTAGATGCAAAATTTCAACTCAATTTAATAACAGAAAAAATAAGCATTTCATTATTAAGAATATTAGCTTTTAATGAATAGCCTCTGTTTTAGACCTAATTTGTTTATAAATATTGTAATTTTAATCAAATAAATATTAATTTTATTTTACAAATATCTTTGTTGACTAGGGGTTAATTCTACTTACGGACCGTAGTCAAACACAGCAGCTGATGTTTTTACTTCTGTGGATAACAACTATTATTAATAGTATTTATTATTAAATTGCACATTTTTGTGTACACTGCACCCGTGTGAAGCCGGGGTGCGTTGCAAGTACATTATATTATGACATTACTTTAAATAAAATCTATTAAATTTTAAACATAATAAAAATCTAGAATATCTACCTTGTAAAGCATTCCGTATACATTATTATAAAATGCATATGAAATCACGAGAGCATTACTTCATTCAATTATTTCGCTTCCACTAGGAAAGGATCGGTTCTCTCTGAACTCGTAAAAAGGGTATTTCGACGTTAGTGCATATTGGGTGTTTTTTGCAATTCCATTTACCGCAAGCTTTGAAGCTCGCTTTACAGACAGTATTTTCCAAAGGTTATTTACATTCTGTGTAACTTTTATACGAAATCCTTATTTTACTGCTGTTTGTGTATAATATGTAGGTATGTATATTATTATCCTTCTATCTTCTATATCATACATATTTAACAAAAACCGTAGAAGTGACAAGTTTGTAAATTGAATATTTATTATAGGAATCATGATAATAGAATAAAAGATATATAATTAAAGAAGGGTAATATAATACATTAAAACAATTTTTTCTGTCTGTTTGTTCACACTAATCAGGCTAGACTGGTTTACTTATTCATTACTATATAATAAACTCTTTTAAGATCTCTCTTGGCCATGTCCGAACTTGATGTATTTCCGAACCGATACGACATGGAAACCTTCAAAAAAAGAACGTACTCATTTCTTAAAGACCTGGAAACGCACCTGCAAGGCCTCTGGTGTTGCAGTTATCCATGGGCGCTGGTAATCACTTACCATCAGGTGAACCGATTGCCCGTTTGCCCCCTATTCCATAAAAATGTCCATATCGAGGGTATAGTCCTAAAACTCATAATTATAAAATTTTAGTTTATAAGTTATATTTAGCTTTATCACTTAAGGGACATATAAATACCTAAGAAATAACTATCACACGACAATTATTAATTACGGCGAAATTATGCCAAGCGCATACGAATTAATATTTTTTATTAAACGAACGTATTCGAATAGACTACAATTCAATTTACTAATCATATAAGTATATTTATATATAAAACTAGCGACCCGCCCCGGCTTCGCACGGGTCTAGATTTTTTGACAAAAAAAAGCAGGGGTTGTATGTATATTTTAATGCCACATTATAAAAAAATAAAAACAAAAAAAATCATCAAAAAAAAAAAAAAAAATTTAAGGGTGAACAATCCTTATCACTTAGGGGTATGAAAAATAGATAGTAGCCGATTCTCAGACCTACTGAATACGCATATAAAAATTGGTAAGAATCGGTCGAGCCGTTTCGGAGGAGTATGGCAACGAAAACTGTGACACGAGAATTTTATATACATATTAGATATTCCATATGCAACAGTAGGGTAAAATTGAATAATATATTGATTAGATTCGATAAGCACGATACTTCAAAATTAGACAGCGCATATATCAGTTGCGCTGATAATATTTGGTTGAGTGCTACTAGCTTCGCGTTATCAATATTCGACGGGATTCTAAGCAGATAAAATACGTTTGTAAGCTTTTAACGTAACTGACTGTTTATTTTGTTTCTGATTTTGAATCATCAAAAGTCACCTAATCTGATTGGCAACTTCTTCTTATCCTGTTCACTTTTTATTATTTCTTTTTCAAATTCTCTTCTTTCAATCAAAATCATCAGTCACACCCCTCAAATACATAATATGATTCTTCGCACAATCAATCCATCTTTTTTGGCCTTCTTCTTCCTAATATCCACGTTCATATTCATAACCTTTTTAGAGACATGTTTTTCATCCTTCCTGAAAACACTCCACTACCGACTACTACTACGTGATTTTTTTTAATTTATACACAAAATTCAGACGTTTGATCGCCATCCCACCTGGTGGTAAGTGGTGATGCGATTCCACCCAGTGGTAAGTGATAATGCGAACTAAGACAGGGCACGTCTGTCTAGAAGAAGCCCTGGCCTTAAAAATACCCAAACTATAGTGGTCCGGAAAGATAGAAGCCGGTAGGGAGTTCCATTCTTTCACAGTTTAATAAGCAATGGGGATCCGAAGCAAACTGTGCGGATTCGAGGAACATCCACAACAAAAGGATGGAGTTCTGCCGATCGTCTGGATGTGCGAGAGTGGAATGGAAACGAAGGGATAAGGTTATATGATGAGGAGTTAATTTATACCAGTTAGAGCAGTTAGCGCAGTAGTTAGTTCTATGGACTGCATGTTTATGAAGACAGATATAATTTTCTACATATATATTTTTTCTCTACGTTTCCGAGCAAGCAATTCTTAGGGCTAGGAAACACATGCTATTTTAAGCTTTGGCAACAGGCGATTTAATCGCTAGTCAAACTCGATGGTACTTTTTTATTTTATGTAAGACTTATTAAATATCTGATAATTTTCTGTAGACTTTTCGAGTGTATAAATTAGGATTTTAATTTAGAGAAGCATTTTAAAACATATGACATACAGTACTTTTTTCTCGAACTAATGACCTGTTTGCCATTTATACTGTTTTTTACGCGCACGCAAACAACGTTACAAGCGTTACGAGTATTTCTCCGAATCGCTAGACAAAAAGTGATATCTCGCCAAAAACTAAATACAAATATAATTTATAGATTGTGTCAAGCACCAACAACGTAGCTTTCGATAAGCATTTTTTAAGTTGAATAGATAACAACATATAATTTTGCTTCTATAATATTAGTGTAGTTTCTGGAACGCGAATTGAACTTTGCTATAACTACTCGTCGTTGGTATATTATTAGAATTGTCTGAAACATCCTAGACCCATACCATTTATCTGTCATTATAGTGTGGTTTCACGGCACCGCCCCTGTCAAGACGAGACAAAGAAGCGAGGCGCTGGCACGTTTCAATAAAATGTACCGTATTTTTGAAACCTATTATAAATGTAATATGCGTTGAACGATCACGATCTACACTACTGCCGGGCTAGCATGACAAGCGCAACAAAATTTTGTCTACCGTTTTCTCGTGTTTTAATCGACTATCGCTTTATTTCTTTCGGGTCTAACATGACAATTACACTTAAAACTCGACTTTTAATATCAAAAATAGATACATTTGTCGATCGAGATATCTTTTCTATCAAAATTGTCGATGTCGAGATATAATATATCGAGATATTTAACATCTTAGTTTGTCTTCTCTCGCGCGAGATATATCTCGTGGCGGTCATGCTAGCCCGGCTGTTCAATGTTACTAAGCTTCTTTGTTTGAAATATCTGAGTAAATTTAAATTCAAATTTGGAATTCTATTTTTCTATCTAGCTATCCAAACTTTTTAAATCGAATGAAAAGAGAAATGGCGTTAGTGATGGGTAGGACAAACGAAATTGAAGTGTTTGTATGTATTACCTCATTTTATGAAATGAGTTGGGACATTGTACCACCTCATTTGAGGACTTCATTTTGTACTGTTAGTTCCTTTATGTACGATACGTCATACGAGTGGTTGTGACTTTTGTAGTGAGGTGAGGTGACTGAGGTTGCCACAGGACAAATGAAGAACCTATCATTTCTTTTGACATTTTAAATATATTATTTCTATAAAACGTACATTTTTTTCAAATCTTTATTAAATATTATTTTGTGTTTTTAAAAAACACAAAATTCATTATTCATTCATTATATAAAAAAATTAAAAATATTAATTATTTATTTAAGCAATATTATTGTTCTATAATATGTAATTTAAAAAGTTAAAATATGATTGCTATTAAGAAAAGTTAAAATATTAAGCAACACTATTCTACCTATATAGATAAAAAAATATTAATCCTAATTACTATGACTGTACCACAGAGTACATAATTCAAATTAATATTAATAATTATAATTACCTATTAATGCATACAAATTACAATAATGTCATGTCACAAACACCGTCAATTCACTCACAAATATCGCTTCGGTTCGTTATCAGTTGCTCATCAGACTCGATTGTCATTGTCATGCAAAGAGTAATAATGTCATGTATGAGAAGAGCGAGTAAGACAAAACGATTCATTTCAACCGTTCACTCATTCGTCTTGACGTACACCTCACTGCCTCAATCACTTCAAGTACCTCAACGAGTTTGAAGCGGTACAAAATGTATGTTTGAGGTGTTGCGACATTTCATAAGTTTGAGTGTGACATTTGAGGTGCCTCTTGTATGAGGTGCGCAACGCTAAATGGCGTGAAAAATAATTTACGTGAAAGAACTAAGTATTACAGAATCTAAACTACTAAAACAAAAAACTATTATATTATCTCAATTTCTATAAAACCCTGCAATATCTATAATTTTATGTTATTATTTAGCCTTTAAAGCGACTGCAAGATACAACTTCTTACGATACAAACATTGACTATTGTTGATCGAAGGATACAAATCTTACTTTTATTTTCATTAAAATATCATTTAGGCAAGAATTCGATAAATTTGAAATACATAATTGTGCTAGGTAAGTGTGCTAATTTAATGAAAAATAATTATGTTTCAAACACACATCATTTATAATTGATTCATATTATAATTATTTTGGCACGATTCCCGGTTATTGAATGAACATTAATATTATAATATAAGAAACGTTTAGAAAAATTAAAGATGTGTCTATTAAGTATCACTACATTTCATACTCTATACATAATCATATAATAAAACTGTGAGGTCGAATGTCTGTACATAGAAAAAAATGCTTAAAACTGAGTCATGTGAGATGTAAGAAGAGAAATAGAACAAATCCCAGTTTTTTTTCAATTATTTAGTTTCTGGATAATCTCCGAAACTGGTGGACCGATTTACATGAAATTTTGCATGGAGGTAGCTTATATCCCCGGTCAACATCTTAGATACCGGAAAATTTTCATCCCGCAAAATTAAAGAGTACCCAACATATAGGATTTGTTTCATTGAAATCGGTTGTCGAAAAGAAAAGTTATCATGAAGTCCACGCGAACGAAGTCGCGGGCATCAGCTAGTATTATCTGTATTAATTTGGCACTTAAAGCACTTATATTATACATATTTACTTCACAAAGAACGCGTGTTCGCTGCGTAGCGATGTTGACAAAACATTGGTGTATTTGTTGACACTAACGACAGTTGTGATGAAAAGTGCTTATAAATACTAGCAAGTAAATATATAAGGTTTCGGAGTGAAATATTTGCAATAAGTACCTACTTATTGAATAAAGTAAATTTTCTGGTTGAATACCTACATAGAAACGAAATACTTATCCGAGCCTATTTTCAGTTCAGAGCCTATTTACACTTTATTCAATAGTAGCAACGCGACCGGTTTTACACGGGTGCAATGTAGATGTACTATATACTCGCTGATAATGTAGCTTTCTATTGGTGAATGAATTTTCAAAATCGGTCCAGTAGTTTTTGAGTTTTTTCATAACTTACAAAAATACAAATCTTTCCTCTTTATAATATTAGTACCTATATAGAAAACTCATGTAAATGATTCATTAATTTAAGATTGCTTAAATTCTTCATAGATGAATGATAAATCCCTCACATGAAAGAAACCGCCCGAGGAACTCATTCTTAATTGGAAAAAGCGAAGCTGTTTGATATTGAGAAAAACCTAACTCGGGCAAAATGGCTGGTTTTTTTGTGTAAGGCAGTCCCTGTTACGTAAATTATCTACAAAGGGACAATGACGTCTGAGATTTTATGACATAAAACATTTAGATAAAGAAGCTAGGAAACCTAGATACCACAGAAAATTTAAATTAAATGTTGTGTGCTACGTACGCTTAGTACTTACATCTTATTGCAAACCGCCTCCATGACTGGTATGTGAAATATTTTCTTTACCTACACAGTTAGGTTTCATTGTTTCATCACTAAAACTACATAATTATATTATATTATATATTAAAGAATACTACAATACCACAATACTATATACTTAATTTTATCGGATGATGTTAGTCATAGAAATATGTACTATGTACCTATGTGCGTGGAAATTGGCAACAGTTTAAAATAAAATCTTGATTTTTTTTATCGTTGTCTGATTTTAAAATACGCGTGGAACTGGGGTTTTCAAACAAAAATTGAACAAATTAAACACTACCTTAGAACGGAACATTTTTATATTTTTGGTACAGTAAAATAATTTCCAGTATCCTGGGAGCCATGACGCATGACAGTATTTTTGAGCGTGTAGGTAAAATAATTTAAGATCCAGTATATTGCTTTTCACAGTATTTTTTTTAATGTTGGATGTCGACAGACGAGCACGAGGTTCAATTGATGGTAGGTGATACCTCAGCCACAGAACATCAGTCAATGTTGCGCTGTTGACCCATTTTTTACTTCGAGCATTCGGAAATACATAGACTGAAATCGAAACGCGCAATATGCACTTCACGGTTTTTACATCTACGAGTATGAACGGTGGTTTTCGATACCTCTCCCACCCGATCAAGGCCCGAAGTTATCAGACGTGGGGAAAAAATGCTAACAGAAAATTATAAACCCAAAACTGAATTAATAAAACATAACATTAAGAATTATAACACGAAACCTTTTAATGAAGTTTAAAAGCAAAGTCGAGATAAAAGCTTGACATAAAGCTTTGGAACTCTTAATTAAATGCGACATTTCTGATAAAATAATTACGATGGCGACGGCAGTCGTTGTAATGTTTAGTGAGAGGAATAACTTTGTCTGTCCAGACACGCCACCGTCCGGTGGCGTGTCTACACTACAACATTAGATATTTAATTGTTCAGTGAAATTCTGGACAGTGCTGCTGAACAATTTATGGAAATTGTTTCGAAAATCTTACCAAAACAGTGATATAAATTTGTGTCGCCATGCATACAAACGCAAACGAGATAGAGATGCGTATAATTATAAAATTAAACAATGACTTGACTTTTGAAGAGCATATAATCTTGTACCTACAGTGGCTTTGTTTTATGCCTTATTGATGATTTCGGTAGGACACTTGTCGTGGATGACATGTTTATAATTTTCTGTAAGCATCTCTTCTTATCTGGTAACGTCCGCGTCGGGAGGAATATTAAAATCCCGACCCGATTTTTCGTCGTCGTTCATAGATGGAAAAACCGTGAAGTGCATATTGCGCGTTTCGGTTTCAGTCTATGGATTTTCGAATGCTCGAAATAAAGTAGATCGACAGCGGATCATTGACTGATGTACTGTGGCTGAAGTATCACCTACTTCAAGTGAATCTCATGCTCATCTGTCGTTATCTAATATAAACAAAATGCCTGAAGTTCAAGGGTTTATCCCGCGGGAAGGAGATAAAACAATTTAAAGTCCTACTTGCGTTTTGAGAAAAAAATCAGAGATGGAGATAGAGAAATATGTTCATTCCATGTCGTATTAAGGAATACGAGAATTATCTTTTAAATTTAAGCACGTGTGAAGCTCAAGCAAAATTCTAAAACAATCGTTCTTTCATTCTGTTGTTCTTTATCTCTTACAAAATTTATTAAGATTGTAATATTATACTAATTCTAATGTAATACGGTGATAATAAAGAACGAAAAGGCATAGACTAGTTATACTATTTCGTTATGAATGATTTCATTAGTATGTAATAATATATACTAATACAAAATTTTTAAGTCTCACAAGCCGCTTTTGTTCTATATTCTAAAAAATAGTAACAGAATTTTCCCAAAATAATATCTTTTAAATTGTATTCATATACGAGTAGGTATAATAGACCGTTTGAAAAGGCCCCGGATGAACAATGTAGACGGTTTAATGTTTCCAAAGAGACTAATCTCTATGCAGAGTAGATCACTTTCTGCCACATTTATACTCTGTGAATACGGCTATCTTTATTTTTTTTTATTATATCCCTGTAGGATTAATACAAAAAAAATGCTATTTTTTTTTAAATGGAGTTCCCTCTGACTGAAGCACAATTCATGATCATAATTATTATGTTCATGCAATAAATTTAAATGGAATCCCCTTCATTTAATACGAAGGTTCCAAACTGTTTTCTTGTAGACCGCTTTGTTCTGTTAATTTTTATGTAAACCCTTATATTTTCATTAACAACAAATTTATGTTGGATGGCTGGTTGGTGGAGCTTCTCATTAAGAACATTTTTATATCTGTAGTGTATGGCTGTAGGCTTTCGGTATCAGGTTTAACAGACGCATAGTATCCGTATCAAAATATTGCAGTTGCCTGCGCCCTTTTTATTAAAGAAATCATATTAATTATCATTATGGGCGTTACCATAGAGTATTCCAAAGGTTATAATTGAAACTGATAGAATTTGACCTGAACTTATTTCCATTAATATTCTGAGCTAACAGAGGTTCTCTATAGCAAGAGTCCCAACCCAGTCTCCCAAAGGACCTTTTGAAGGCTTGATAGTTGAGTCTTTGTTTAAAAATGCAGAATAATGGTCTAAGCTGTATTGTCTATGTATTATGCCTTATTGGGTCCTAGTCAACCCTCCTAATAATATGTATATGTAGAATTTAAATTATATTACCAGTTTAGGTATACTATATTATGCAGGTGAAAATACGTAGCGTATGCGAAAGCGTAATAAACGCGTTGACGCGTTAAGCGTTTGAAGTTCTAAGGAAATAATTTAACATTGTTAAATTTAAAGAAAAAAGAACTAATATTGTCTTTTACTAACGCGAGTCACATTTAAATAAAATACTTTATAACGGATTAAAACGCGGTTCATTATTATTATGAATGCCGACGTTTCGGATGCTTTAATTTCAGCAACCGTGGACGCGGCAGACTGGCGAAATTTTCTGTAAATCTAATAATAATAAAAAATAATTATAATAAAGAGAAAAAACTTAATACAGATTCGTACCCTCACAGAAAATGAAATTAGCGCTCGTTACACTTTTAAAACTAGATGTTTAAAAGTAGTAAAATAAATCTAACTAACCTATATTTTCCACGTTCAAAAATCCCGGATCACTGCTATATTATAAGCACACAAAACATCATTCGAATCAGTAAATGTGTGTCGCGATATATCATTATTACGTTACATTTTATTGTCACTTGAACGAGTGAAAACTTAAATATTTTAAGGGCGGATCGGAGACGTGCGCGCGAGAGCGTCGTCCCGCCTAACTGGCGAATCTGGGCGGGAATCCACGTGGCTAAAGGCTGCGCACGCCTGTTGCCGGGTCATACTGCATAGTTAGTGTTATTTAAAACTGCACGTATGAAACTTTTCTCTCGCTAGCTCGTTCATTGTTGAGTTAACGGCAAATCGAAAGTAATGTACATAACATACTAGCTATAAAATAAAAGAGGCTGAGTAAACATTTATTCACGTTGCACCTGAAAACTTGGATTGAGGTTAAGTCACTGACGCTGAATCGAATGGTCCGACTTCGCATGGATATTATATGTAGTAATGAAGAAAATGAGACCCAATCAAATATTTGTCAAAAATTAGAAAACAAAATCTGGATACGGACAACTACGGATAATCTAGCGGTGTGAAACTTTACGACTCATTTCTCATAACAACCAAATATACGTACAAAATTTCATCAAAATCGGTCAAGCCGTTTCTCCGACCAAAACCACCGTAAATTGAGATTTTTCTATATATTTAAATAAATTGCTATATTTTGTAATATCATAATATCGCATGTATAAAGGATTTAGCAAATGGATTAATAAAATCGCCTTACTCAAATAAATCTTCTAGTGTTTGAAACTTCGATCAACATACTATGTCAATGGTTTGAAACTTTCAATTTAAAGATTTTTATAATGGTTAATATTTTCCACCTAATGAAGCAGTTTTAAACTTAATTATTTTCATGTAATCTGTTCAGAATTTTCGATTTTCTTGGATTAATTAGTGCAAGTCGTAATCTTAAGGCTGCGAACACAGAAAACAAGGTGATTTCATATGCACGTTGAGCACATACAAACTTATTTATAAAACTTCTAGCCAGAAATAAAACAAGAAGAACAATATTACTTCTTCCATTTTTGAAACGTTGACATGTTTCAGATATTAAAATAAGGACTTGTTATGAAGATTTAAAATAAAATTTAATATTTGGCCCAGATAATTATTCATTTCAGTGTATTACATTAAGAAATAATTAAGGTTATTGGATAAAATGCTGTAAGTTATTTCTATGCATAATAATGTAACGTACATACTTAGAATCAGGGACTGAATACCGGTTAATTTACAATGGGAGCTTAACCGAAATAATAAAGTTAATATTCTTTCGTTTTTAGTCATATTTACTGAAATAAATTGTGTGTTAAGTGTGCATTACTCTTTAAAACTTATATCATAGTATTTCAACCAGACACGTATTTTGGAAAATAAAAATTAACCGGTTTCAGTCCCTGTTTAGAATAATTACGCTCGTACATATTATATGAAATGATATATAAAGACGCGTAGACAGCAAATGTTCATACATTTAATTATTTAAAATACACATCTATTTTTATAGTTTATTAATAAAAACAATGATCATTTATTTGATAAATTTTTTGGTCTATTGATACTTCATACTCTACACAAAAAATAGCCTATGTTACTGATAATGTAGCTTTCTATTGGTGAAAGAATTTTTTAAATCGGTCCAGTAGTTTTTGAGTTAAATCGTAACAAACTAACAAATCTTTCCTCTTTATGATATAAGCATAGATTAAATATTGATTTAATAAATGAATATGTTTTAGGAGAAGAGAAGAACCAGATTTGGAGTTAATTGACAAACTTAAAATATTATGTGCAGTACATTGGCGTGGTTTGGTCACCATTGCCGTACCAATCCTACTACTTCCGATTTTATATATCACTAATCCCACTGAAGTATGTAGAGTATAATTAATCACCTTTTAGTTAACTCGTACTGTAAAAACCGAACGGACACTAAACCAAAAATGGGAAATCCAAATAATTACAATAATACTTGCGCCATCTACCGGCATAAAGTTGACCTTTTGAAGTTGTGTTTTTTGCATTTTTGATGAACAATACTCTCACAAGATGGCGTTGATAGTATCAATTGTGATATGAGTACAATAATGTATATATACCATATGTACATAGGACAAATAACATCCTCATCAAAATTTAAGCTGTTTGTCACACAATATCAGGGTAGTTTTTCAGAGATAATTTCGAAATCACGACAAAGATTTCGCTTTTTCTATATAAGTATATAGATCAACTTTTTCTATATAATTATTATTGAGAATTATCCTAGGTATTCCACCTTTTTCTTTTTTTTTAGATATCGATAGACGAGCATGAGGTTCACTTGATTGTAGGTGATATATCAGCCACAGAACATCAGTCAATGATGCGCTGTCGACCTACTTTTTACTTCGAGCATTCGGAAATCTGACTGAAACCGAAACGCGCAATATGCATTTAATAGTTTTTCCGTCTATGAATGATGGTTCGTTACCCGGTCGGAGTTTCGATACTCCTCCCACCCGATCAATGCCTGAAGCTACCAGACGTAGGGAAAACATGTCTACAAAAATAGACGTGGGGAAGACATGCTTATAGAAAATTATAAACATGTCGTACCGGTGGGATTCGAATCCACGACCCATCGCTGCGCACAGCAGGTGTTCTACCGAATGCGCCAACGAGCCCGTCAAAATTATAGTATTGTGAAGGCTTTGAGGTCATTTAATTTGTTATAGCCACACCATTATGCGGCATATTGTTTATGTTTGATGGCAGTGTACTGGGTAACAGAGTGCATACCACTGGCCATCACTTCCTTCCTTCCAGTGATAATATTTCCCTGGGCAGGTATTTTAAGCACAGCCGATGTTTGCAAAGCGTACATGAATGTAAGTAATTTGAATACTATAAGTATAAAATAGGAGTAGATCGCTACAGCTATATACGTAATGTGTTTGTAAAAATTTTGAATTTCATTTCAAAATATATTTTCAAAAAGAAATGTTGGACAGATTTTATTTAAAATCTAGCGGACCCCACAGACGTTGCCCTGCCGGGACATTTGAATATGCTGTTTTCCCATTTCTATTAGGTACCATATACAATAGATTTGCAGTCTACATTGATTATTACAAAAAAGCTTGTATGTGTGCCTATAGAGAGCTGTCAATTGCGGAAAATGGCGCGGAGTTCCGAACCTATTTTTTTAATGTGTTCCTCATATTTTTTTCCCCGATATTTTAATAGTTATTCTGTTAATTTTTATAGACGAATCCAACAGATAAGAGATCATTATAAGCTGTGCTTCCGGTCTTGAGTTATAATTGGTTTAACTAACACGACTTTGTTTTATATATATAGAATAGTAATATACACAAAAAATAGCCTATATTACTCGCTGATAATGTAGTTTTATATCAGTGAAAGAATTTTTTAAATAGGTCGAAAAAACAAAAAATCTTTCCTCTTTATAATATTAGTATAGATTAACTTTGAATAAAACATTTTCACCGGTTAATTTTTTGATATAAATTAAAATTTCAGGATACATTAATGATGTTTATTGGAAGTATGATCCTCGCTTATTCAGTGGAACAGTCGGGTCTTCATAAGAGACTGGCGTACTCTGCAATTAAACTAATTGGATATTCGCATTTGAAGTATGTTTATAATGATATTATTTGATTTGTTTCGATGGCATTACATTACACTTATTATTTTTGCCACAGTTCTATATTTTTTCCTTTTGGCATGCTAAAAATTATAAATTCTGAGTATCCTCAATTTTCAACAAAATCATAATTATACATATATGTATGTATATCAGCAAAATCAAAGTATGAAATCCCGAGTCCCCTAGTGGGGCATGGGACAGACCCATTTCTGTGTCTGTTTACAGGCAAGTAGGTGATCAGCCTTCTATGCCCTGCCCGAAAGAAACAATTTTTTTTAAATCTCTCTTCCCCGGTATTCGAACCCAGGATCTCCAGTGCTAAACGCATCGCGCTTACCACTGAGCCACGGAAAATCAAAGTATGTAACAAATGCGGCATTGCACTAGTACAATTTTGAAATTTTTCATTCAAGTTCAGTAGCGTTAATCGCCATATTGTTTTTCTTCGATTCGTACTCGGGTAGATGGACTCTTGCTCAACTCTACCTACAGCTGTGAACACTTACAACAAACATGCCTATTTTCTTTGATTATTTTAAATAAAATGTATGCGGCCGAATAATCATTTATAACAGAGTTTATTGTGCAGACTTCTACTTGCTATGTCAGTCGTTACAACCTTCGTCTCCATGTGGATCACGAATACTGCGGCTACTACCATGATGGTGCCCATCAATTTTGCTATACTTAAGGTGTTTGAAGATGTTAGTATATCATTTTAATACCTGTTCCCGTAGTATTAGATCACCCCGTTTGGAAACCTTTAAGTGTATTAAAATACAAAAAGCCATTGGCGTAGCTAGGGATTTTGTCCAGCTGAACTAACCACAGACATTGAATACGAGATTTTAATTCTGTCCAGAGTGGGCAAAGAAGTTTCTAGGGTGGGCATTGTCCTACCTTCCCCCCTAGCTACGCCTATGTGCAAAGCCATTTATATTTTGTATGTGCTTTACTGTTTAATTACATCCTTATAGTAGGCTCCATTTAATAGTTCACTTTAAGAATAAACTCTGTAAATCGCAGTGGCGGGACCACCAAAGAAGCCTAAAAGCCAAGCCAAAAGAAAAATAATAATGCCTATGACATAATTATATCAGTCGTATAAACACGGATTACGTTAAAGTCGGCAAGCCGGGTTTTTGGTCTTACATGGTGGTCCCGCCGATTTATTAAATCGGTACTACTACTACGTAGAGACGATCCACCTATTTTCCCGTCATATTCACCATATTTTCGGTCTATAAGGATCGGTGTTTGTGCAGAATATTGGGCTCTTCAAGTATTATAATATATCTTCTATATTATTGCTATCTCATAGACAGGCGTAATTAATTATTTCAGTCGGCATTACCAGTTAAGATCTAGATGAGATTATTTTGACAGACTAGTTGGCGCGTCAGACAGTAACTATATTACTAGGCGTTTCAAATCAACCAATGGGAGATGGGTTTGAATATTAATAAATATATTTTTCTCTATATCTGGCTATCTCAAGTATTAAACACATGGGACTATCAAAATTCCGTAGCAAGGAATATTCGTTAATATATTGAGGAGCCTTGAAGTATATTGACCGTAATTTGGTCAAAGTAAAAAAGTTGAGGTATGAAGTTTATATTTTTTGCAGCAAAAGCTCATAAAACTTTACGACAAGTCGAGTGATGGTGAAAATATAGCGAGTGATATAACGACGTGTTATTTTTGCATGGCGACATTTTCAGCGACAATAGGTGATTTTTTTATAAGTTTTAATTAAAATATGATTAGATTCATTGATACCTATTCGAAAGGACCTAATAGAATAAACGTGTACTCGTAGGTTGAATTGGTAAGCTTTGATTTTTTTTATTTCATTCTGATATCTATTCATACTTAGTTCATAAAAATCCTCCATTGTTTTCTGTTCTGTATTCAGAGAAAATGGGACTAGCTTTGCTCAAACCAGGTTTTCATTGAGAACGTTTTTTTATAATGCCTACTGAGCCTACCCCCTCGGCCACTGAGGCCAGGATGTTGCTGAGCTAATATTCGTATCACTCATTCCCCACTTCTCTTTACTTGCTAAAACAAAAAGAGTTCATTGAGTTTCATTGATTTTAGGTGGAATCGGAACACTGGTAGGAACTGCGACAAATTTAGCTTTTAAAGGACTTTTCGTTGCGTAAGTTTTCGGTCGACATTTAATACATATTTCAATATATTTGTAGGAATTATGTATACATATATGAGTAAGTAAAAAGACAAGGAAAAAACAATAAAGTAGAAATTTTATAAATGTTGGTCGATAAATCAGCAAAAATAAATTAAGAAAAATAAGAAATAGACAAATTTATTGTGTATATATTTACAAATTGTATTTATTTTTCAGGAATTATCCCAATGCACCAGAGTATCTATCGTTCCCCTTATTTTCTGCGTTTTCGTTTCCGTTAATGATTCTCCTGGAAGTCACAGTGTTTCTTTTAATGGCTGTCCAATTTTTAGGATTATTTAGGTAATTATTTTATTTTTTGTTATTATCATTAATATACGCATGTGTCACTTAAGTGTGTGAAAGGAAAAACATTATATTATGCCACTTTTACTAACAGGCCACAAAGTGATACTGCCAAAAAAATGAAAATCACACCTGCTGGTATGAAAGCTGCTGAAAAAACTGTAAAAGAAGATTCTGCAAAGTTAGGGAAGATTACATTTTGGGAAATCGTAAGTATATTAATATGTACCAGGAGTCTTTTACATTTTTCAGTTTAGATGGTCATTATCTTATTTGGATGCTGTTAAGCAATACAGGGTTCACCCACAAAATGACAAAAATGTAAATTTTGATACCAATCGCTTCCCTATGAGCTGGAGTACATATTTCAAAGAGATATACATCATTTAAATCGTTTTAATAGCAACAATATAAAAAAAACTAGTGGGCGCGAAACCCTAACATGTTTAGAATATTAAACAATAAGGCACTAAATTCAATTACTTTGATTGCTACCAAGAAAAACCATATACATTTAGTGTAATAATAATAATAACAAAAAAATATATTATTTCTGTTATTTTTAAAAGAAATTTAATAAAACCTAATTAAAACATCAAACTCATTTTTTTAAAATGGCAACCATGTGGATTGATACTGTATTTTTTAACAGCGTCCATTTGATAATACGTTTTTTTTAGATGGTAATTATCTTATTTGATAATCAGTTTTTTTAGATGGTCATTATCTTATTTGGGGGAGCTATGATCTTATTTTTCTGCCGTTCACCTCAAATGTTTCCCGGATGGGGCGATGCTATCAGAAATTACTACGGTTTAGAAGACGCAAAATAGTAAGAACTTACTATATCTTCATAATGTTTTCTTTTTTTTTCAATATAATGTTCATTAAATTTTTCAGCGTTCGGGATTCAGCTTTAGCGGCTCTTGTAATGTTTTTGATGTTTCTTCTTCCGTCTTCTTTAAAAATTTTCCAGAATTGTACTGCAAAATGTAAGTATAAAGGCATAAAAATATACATAATAAATCGCGTTTTAATCTGTTATAAAGAATTTTATTTAAAGTATGAAGGTCATAGGTATAGGTATAGGTCAGGCTATATTGCTTAACTTTTTGCTTAATTTTTGCTTAACATTTGAAGATATTTTTATCAAATATCTACTAAACTATATTTTATAGAGCAAAGCGGATTTAAAAAAAAATGGTTCTCAAACTGCAATAGAAATTTCTCATACTATTAATTGATCTATAACTTTTATTTTGACTATGATCTCATATTTATTTTTAATTAATTTTGTATTCAATTTTATTGTAATGTTTCGAAGTATAACACTATTGAGTATTACAATTTTAAATATGATATAATTGTAGTAATTCGCCAACTATTTTCTAGATCACGAAGATTTAACGAAAGGAAAAGTGGATTCTGTCCTCGATTGGCCGAAAATCGTTACTGTAATGCCTTATAGCTTTACATTCCTTTTGGGTAATTATTTATGTTTAATTTCACAATATTGATTTAATGTTTATTTTCATTTACATACCTTTAGAATTGAAGTAATTTAATTATTTTTTTTCTATTCATAAAACGGCCTAAATACTATCGAATGAGCCTTACATTCAGTCATGAAAATTTTGATACAACCACGTGTTTTAAAAAAATTATATTAAATTCATATAATTGAAATATTTTACCAAAAAACAAGAATTTTAATAACTGGCCTTCATTCTTAAGGTATCAGCGATATAGTGTCCTGATATACAAGTGACTTAGACGATATTGAAGCTTTAAGCAAATATTTAAATACTGAATCATAGAGCCTAGCACGAATAATATGCGAGACATTGTTGATTTGTTCAAATAATAATTTCTTACATACAATATTGTCTTTTATTAACGCGAGTATCAAACATTTAAATAAAATACTCTATACCGGATTAAAACGCGATTTATTGTTTAAATTATTTATCCCGACGTTTCGGATGCTTTTCAGCAACCGTGGTCGCGGGAGACTGAAAGATGACAGTTGTCTTATATTTGAAATGTCACAAAGTTGCCATATTTAATTCAATTAAATTAAAAAATAATCTATTAATTTAGGTAACACAATGTACATCTATGAACGTCAATAAAAAATAATACATATTAAATTACTAATATTACTAATATTAAATGCTTCTAATTTTACATTTACTACCAGTTCACAAATCAAGGGCGTAGAGCGGACGAGAAGAACTGGCAAGAAACTCGCCGCCACTCTTTTTAATCGCCAAGATTTTGTTTTACAATTATTACATATTAACGCCATCTATTCCTACGGAGTTGATATTTACTGTAATTTTCTATATTATGACAATATTGACTAACGGTGTCCTCTTGTTTTTTAGTATGTTTGATTTGGGGCTTTAAATTTTTAATAACTGGATCCCAGGTGTTGGAAAGTCTCAAACCATCTTCTCTATTGAAGTTAGGATGTTTTTTAATTTCAATAGCCTCACGTACTAGTCTGGGAAAGAATCTACTTTCTTTAGCAAGGATTTTTGGTTGGTCGAAACGTATGTAATGGTTTGGTTTATCCAGAGTGTGTTCACATACTGCTGATTTAGAGTGACGTCTGTTTTTGATATCCGCAATGTGTTCCTTAAGTCGGTTTGAAATGCTACGTTTAGTTTGCCCAATGTAGGATAAACCACAGTCACAATCCAGTTTATATACACCTGAATCTTGCAAAGGAATATTACTTTTTATTGGTCTCAAGAACTGTTGAATCTTCTTGTGTGGCTTGAAAACTGTATTAATAGAAGCTCGTTTTAAGATTCTTCCAATCCTGTCTGTAACACCCTTCACATAAGGCAGGTAGGCTGGTTGACGTTGTACTGTTTGTGGTTTATTCCTGTTTCTGTGATGCTGTGGAGGCACCCGCAGCTTGTTGTCACGGAGTACTTGCTTAACATGCTGCAGTTCCCCGTTGAGGTGGGCAGCATCACAGAGGCGGTGGGCTCTCTGAAACAAACATACACCGACAGAAGAGAGTTGGCAAGGGTGGTGGTGGGAATCACCATTGAGGTACTTATCAGTATGGGTTATTTTTCTAAACACAGTATGGCCAAGTGTACCATCCCCTCCCCGAACCACTAGAAAGGCCAGTGAGTTATTATTCTCCTTCTCCATAGTGAATTTAATGTTACTATGTATGGAGTTAAGGTGGTCTAGAAATACAGATATGTGTTCCGTGGGCAGAATAGTAAAGGTATCGTCTACATATCGCTTGTAAAGCCTCGGTTTAACCGGGCTTGTGGCCAGGGCTCTTTCTTCGAAGTCCTCCATGAAAATGTCAGCGACAACAGGGGAGACTGGAGAGCCCATAGCCACCCCATCAACCTGTATATAGAATTCACTATTCCACATTAGGTAGCCAGATGTTAAACAATGTTCTAAAATATCTGCATATTCTGGTGACATGTTGTGTTCTGATAACCTTTTCTTAACAATATTTAGACAGTCCGATACAGGAATATTAGTAAAAAGAGACTCAATGTCAAAGCTTACCATGGTTTCATTGTTGGAGAGTTTGAGATCTTTAATAGTTTCAACAAAATGGTATGAGTCTTTAACATGAGCACTACTGTTCCCTCTGAGGGGAGAAAGTACTTTAGCCATGTGTTGAGCTAGTTTATGTGTGGGTGTGTCGATCTGGCTCACTATAGGTCTTAAAGGTGTGTTTAAAAATTCACAAAATAAACACACCTTTAAGACCTATAGTGAGCCAGATCGACACACCCACACATAAACTAGCTCAACACATGGCTAAAGTACTTTCTCCCCTCAGAGGGAACAGTAGTGCTCATGTTAAAGACTCATACCATTTTGTTGAAACTATTAAAGATCTCAAACTCTCCAACAATGAAACCATGGTAAGCTTTGACATTGAGTCTCTTTTTACTAATATTCCTGTATCGGACTGTCTAAATATTGTTAAGAAAAGGTTATCAGAACACAACATGTCACCAGAATATGCAGATATTTTAGAACATTGTTTAACATCTGGCTACCTAATGTGGAATAGTGAATTCTATATACAGGTTGATGGGGTGGCTATGGGCTCTCCAGTCTCCCCTGTTGTCGCTGACATTTTCATGGAGGACTTCGAAGAAAGAGCCCTGGCCACAAGCCCGGTTAAACCGAGGCTTTACAAGCGATATGTAGACGATACCTTTACTATTCTGCCCACGGAACACATATCTGTATTTCTAGACCACCTTAACTCCATACATAGTAACATTAAATTCACTATGGAGAAGGAGAATAATAACTCACTGGCCTTTCTAGTGGTTCGGGGAGGGGATGGTACACTTGGCCATACTGTGTTTAGAAAAATAACCCATACTGATAAGTACCTCAATGGTGATTCCCACCACCACCCTTGCCAACTCTCTTCTGTCGGTGTATGTTTGTTTCAGAGAGCCCACCGCCTCTGTGATGCTGCCCACCTCAACGGGGAACTGCAGCATGTTAAGCAAGTACTCCGTGACAACAAGCTGCGGGTGCCTCCACAGCATCACAGAAACAGGAATAAACCACAAACAGTACAACGTCAACCAGCCTACCTGCCTTATGTGAAGGGTGTTACAGACAGGATTGGAAGAATCTTAAAACGAGCTTCTATTAATACAGTTTTCAAGCCACACAAGAAGATTCAACAGTTCTTGAGACCAATAAAAAGTAATATTCCTTTGCAAGATTCAGGTGTATATAAACTGGATTGTGACTGTGGTTTATCCTACATTGGGCAAACTAAACGTAGCATTTCAAACCGACTTAAGGAACACATTGCGGATATCAAAAACAGACGTCACTCTAAATCAGCAGTATGTGAACACACTCTGGATAAACCAAACCATTACATACGTTTCGACCAACCAAAAATCCTTGCTAAAGAAAGTAGATTCTTTCCCAGACTAGTACGTGAGGCTATTGAAATTAAAAAACATCCTAACTTCAATAGAGAAGATGGTTTGAGACTTTCCAACACCTGGGATCCAGTTATTAAAAATTTAAAGCCCCAAATCAAACATACTAAAAAACAAGAGGACACCGTTAGTCAATATTGTCATAATATAGAAAATTACAGTAAATATCAACTCCGTAGGAATAGATGGCGTTAATATGTAATAATTGTAAAACAAAATCTTGGCGATTAAAAAGAGTGGCGGCGAGTTTCTTGCCAGTTCTTCTCGTCCGCTCTACGCCCTTGATTTGTGAACTGGTAGTAAATGTAAAATTAGAAGCATTTAATATTAGTAATATTAGTAATTTAATATGTATTATTTTTTATTGACGTTCATAGATGTACATTGTGTTACCTAAATTAATAGATTATTTTTTAATTTAATTGAATTAAATATGGCAACTTTGTGACATTTCAAATATAAGACAACTGTCATCTTTCAGTCTCCCGCGACCACGGTTGCTGAAAAGCATCCGAAACGTCGGGATAAATAATTTAAACAATAAATCGCGTTTTAATCCGGTATAGAGTATTTTATTTAAATTCTTACATACATAATATTGTCTTTTATTAACGCGAGTATCACACATTTAAATAAAATACTTGGCGATTAAAAAAGAGTGGCGGCGAGTTTCTTGCCAGTTCTTCTCGTCCGCTCTACGCCCTTGATTTGTGAACTGGTAGTAAATGTAAAATTAGAAGCATTTAATATTAGTAATATTAGTAATTTAATATGTATTATTTTTTATTGACGTTCATAGATGTACATTGTGTTACCTAAATTAATAGATTATTTTTAATTTAATTGAATTAAATATGGCAACTTTGTGACATTTCAAATATAAGACAACTGTCATCTTTCAGTCTCCCGCGACCACGGTTGCTGAAAAGCATCCGAAACGTCGGGATAAATAATTTAAATAATAAATCGCGTTTTAATCCGGTATACAGTATTCTTACATACAACTGAAAGATTTATGAATTATGATTTCGTGCTTGGGCCTCATGTTTTAGAAAACTATATATTTACACGGTAAAATTTCATATTAACAGGTGGAGGCTTTGCTCTTTCTGAAGCTGCGAAGCAATCGGGTCTAAACGAAAAAATTGGTGAAGTATTATCGAAATTACAATCACTGCCAAACATTCTCATAATATTAATTATAATAATAGTCGTTATATTCTTCACGAACTTCGCGTCAAATGTTGCTATTGTGAATGTATTTGCTCCGATATTTATGCAAATGGTTAGTATATATGTATTATAATTACTTAGTTGAATTGTTTTGTCTGACTATCGTTACTTTTTTATGTTAGGTATTGACAGACGAGCATGATGGTAGGTGATACCTCAGCCACATAACATGTATGATACGTTGTCGACCTATTTCTGTATACTGTGTCCGTATCGTTTTTTATCATTTGTCCTCGGGATTCGAATCTGAGACGTCCGGTGTTAAACACAACACATAGCATTGTGACAAAAATGGTTATGACCTCATGTTTAATTTAGTCATTCGGAAATCGTAGATTTAAACCTAAACGCGTAATAATTATGGTTTATTCATTATTTCAGGCTAAACAAATCAACCAAAATCCTCTATGGTACTGCATTGCAGCTGGTTTCACAGCTTCTTTTGCTTTTATGGTTCCTGTGGGTACCCCGGGCAACCTCATAGTTCAAAGCGCCGCTAATATTCCAACACAAAAAATGGTTAGTGTTCTAATTTTAAATATCTGCTCAATTATTAAGTAAAATGTTTCTTACCTTAAAGGTGTGATATATACTTCTGCAATCATAGCAAGATATTTAGTATTGCCTATAATTTAGGAAACTATGCATAAAATAAGTTAATTTTCAATGACTAAGGAATGATTTTGTTTTTGGATCGCAGAGAAAGGAACAATGTGATTATATGTGTACTATGTAGTAAGACAGCCCCGGATTCTCACGGGTGCATTATATAATATATATGGGTGAAAGAATTTTTAAAATCGGGCCAGTAGTGCTTGAGTTAAATCGTATCTAACAAAAAAATAAACAAACAAATTTTCCTCTTCATAATATTAATTAATATAGATATAAATGTAAATTGTATGTCCGAGAGCGGATTATGCCTTTTTATGCAGATTTTGAATATCATGATAAATCTAATAACACTTTCATCGTTTATTTTTTTTTAAATTCGGTATTAATTAGAAATTTGTTACAGATACGAGCTGGTTTAGGACCAACAATAGCTACTATTATCATAACATGGCTGTGTGTATATTTTTACGCACCAGTCATCTGGCCAGATTTAAAAACGATGCCTGAATGGTCGAAGTAATTCTGTCATATTAAGCATTTGTTATAAGACAATTTTTTTCTTTCATTAATACTATAATGTTAGCTATGACATATGTTACGTGTTTGTACAAATAAAATGGTCAATAATTATTTTGGTTTTTATATATGCGACCCAATGAGAGCTTTGAGAAGTATGTGTGGTGTAACTCTGAAAGATAGAATAAGATAATGGCGAAATTCTAGAGCGTTGTGGAGTGAAAGACGATGTAGTGACAAGAATTGAGAAATGTATGTTGAGGTGGTTTGGGCATGTAGAAAGAATGGATGAAATTAGGGAAACGAAAAAGATTTATGAAACTGGTGAAAGTGGTAGAGTCGGGAGTGGTCGACCTAGGCGAACGTACCTCGGTCGACCACGGCCTCAACACGGAGAAAGTGTGGGCCAAGAGGGGGTTTAGTGGATCCGGTCACCAGACAGTCGCGACTGGTTTAACCTCACACTCTCCCGGCTAACGTAGAGTCCCGCCGGGAGGGGAGGCGAGAAGAGCAATGCTCTTAAAAGATTTACTCGCCTCCGGCTTGGAGAAGCTTCCCCCTCTATAAAAAAGGTGAACGTACCTCAATCAGAACGGGGACGTTCTTCAAAAGGGCCAGGTCAAAAGTACTCGTTTACCTACTTGGCAACTTTTCACTTTCAAGATCAGGTTGATCCTGTCGCATAGGTACTTTACATAATTATCAAATAAATTGTTGTCCATTTAAGGACCGTGTGGATTAGTAATAAGCTTATTGGGATAAGAAGCAGGCTTCAGGGTACAAATCCTGTGGAAATAAAAGTATTTACTTACAACGCGCTGTATACAATTAATAATCGATGGTTGCCCGGTTGGAATTTAAACATGCCTTTCATCCGTTTAGGACTTAGGTATTTTTTTTTTTTGTATGGAATCTCACTGCTGGCCCTAGGACTTAGGTACTGTCCAAAGTAACCAGATATAGGAAAAAACATGTTCACCTACAGAAAATTATAAAATAAGTTGTCATGACCGCATTCGAAGATGCGACACATACAAGGTAAATGTATTACCGAATGTGTCTACGATCCCGTTAAGCCTGCCCGTTTGCCTCCTATTATATTCCCCCTATATATTTTATGGAAAAGGTAGCAACCTGTCTGTCTGCTCACTTGATGGTAGGTGATCACCAGCGCCCATAAACATGTGCAAAACCTGAGGACTTGCAGATGCGTTGCCAGCCTTTGCATATTCCATTGATGGTACCTTGGTGACATTTTTATTAGATCGTACTGTGGGGTTTTGGCAAAAAAGGAACTTTTAATTTTGAGCAGAGCCTACTAGACCGTTCATATTGTTAATGTCAACCTGATAACTAGAAGAGGCTACATCGTATTTTGTATAGATATTTTCCGGAAATATGTCTTTACTAAGTGATAGTATTTCGAATGTTAATGAAGCAAACAACGTAGAAGAACTAGAATTGAAGGAAAATGAAGTCTCGTAAGTTGCTTAATTTTAATATTTTTCAATGAATAGTAATAAGGGCTTTGAAAAAGGAATATGACAGGAATATGAAGAAGTAATTTGGGTTAAGGCCATGCTGAAAGCTGATAAAAAAATTCCTTTGCATTTGTACGTGTTAAGTTTATAGTCTACAGACCTATAATATTTTATACAAATTGATATTTTTTCTAGGGATGATGACCCTCTGTTGTCAATGCTGGATAAAATTAAAATAATTCTTAGCACCTACTGGCGAGGATTAGTTTGTCTTATTTTACCAATAATATTAATACCGATGCTGCTCTCATTTCCCATTGAGGTAACAAACTAATAAGATAAGAATAAGGAAACTAATAGATAGATCCGCAGAATAGGGTGCAATGTAGATGTACACAATATACACAAAAAATCTGGTGGCTATCCCATCTGGTGGAAAGTACAGATGCGGGCTATCATGGAGAATCATCCCCTACCTATCAAATGCCTTTTAATTATTTTCTTGAAAAGATTCATGTTATATTGGTCCGGAAAGACAGACGCAAGGAGAGAATTCCACTCAGCTGTACGGATTATTATAAAAGAATACGCAAAGCTCTCTGTACATACTTGTGGTATGTCTACCAGGTAAGGGTGGAAACATCCTTGCGCCTGGTGATGGAAAAATATAGTAAACAAACAAAGGATGTATAACTTTTTCGTTATTTCTGTCAAGAGGAAAACTAAGATGTTAGAGTAATGAGTAACAAGGTGTAAAATATAAAAAAAATATATATTGACTAGATAGTATAGTCATTTGGTTCGAAAAAGAGGTTATTCTTCTTTAAATAAGGTTTTAGATTATCAAATAAGCGTTGTCGTATGGCAAGGTGGAAATTCGGAAAGAGCACATAATAATGTATAAAAATACTAATACCGGAACTGTCGGGAAACTATAGAGCTGTATATAAAACTAGCAAAACGCCCAGGATTCGCACGGGTGCCATGTAGATGAAAAAAAAAAACATATATAGCTTTCTATTGGTGAAAGAATTTTTAAAATCGGTCCAGTAGTTTTTAAGTTTATTCATTACATACAAATCTTTTCTCTTTATAATATTAGTATAGAAGTATAGATATTCATTTAAGATTATAATAATTCAGTAAGTAGGTATCACATTTTCCGGGTTATTTTATTTCAGAAATATCAGTGGTGTGGATATACGTTAGTATTAATGGCTGTATACTGGGTGACAGAATGTATTCCCCTACCCGTTACGTCTTTTCTGCCAATCCTGATATTTCCTCTTACTGGTATAATGAGTACGGGTGAATGTTGTTTATGTTACATGAACGTAAGTACAATATTTTTGGAAGCCACAATCAAGCTATATTGCGGAAACATAGGTGCCTATATGATCAAATATCTGCTCCACAACTTTGAATAAAAAAGTTTTCAGAATGAGTGACATTTGGGTCACATTTATGTGTCTGTTTTACTAATAATTGTTTTCTACAGACAAATAAGTGAATATTCTACTATGCCCTGTTCGACCGAAATATTTATCTTGTTTTCGCGAGATTAGAACTCGAGACATCCCGTACTTAGCAGCCCGCATACCAATAAGCCACGGAGGCTATCATACTTTGAATATAGATAATAGGTGATATATTCATTATAAAAAGTACATTCAGTATTACTTACCAATTCACTTTAATACCATTAGGTGTATTGTTATCTACCTCTATATCAGTAATTGCCATAAGATTTCATGAGCTGTGTTTTTAATTTAATACTAGCTGATGCCCGCGACTTCGTTCGCGTGGGGTTCACTTTACGCTGAGCTTTTGAGCAAGCTTTCTTCAAATGACATATCCTCCTCCACCCTCTGTACTTGGTGATTTCTTTTGGGAAAGAGCTATCAAATTAGTCATTGACAGTTGCTTTTGCATCATGTTATCGACATGTTTAATGGTTTTTGAGATTGGGGTTCGAAGGATGATTTGGAATTCAATAGTTGAAATAATTAACCTGACTTTAAAGAAACTTTAGGGAAATTCATATTAATAAAATTTTACGTGACCAAAATCCAGATATTTGTCTTTTTTCTACTAATCAGAGTTCAATCGGGATTCTCTGCATTTTCTGTCTTAAATAGATGCGTGCGTTCATTTAATTGGTCATTTTCATTTTCGGACATTTTTTTTAAATTCCCGGGATTCCTGCCCGGGTTTCCGGTGCTAAATGCGGAAACCTCTAAGATACGGAAGCAAAAAAGCAATGTCGAATACTTAGTCGTAATTCTGTTTAAGAGAAAGGATTGATGAAAAGGTGAAATAAATGATCTCATAAGAAATACTTTTTCATATAATATTTCAATAATACATTTTCTATTTTTGTTATAATATAGTTCTTTCAAAAAATAAATAAATACAAAAAAATATTTCTTTCATTTCAACTTCAGATTCGAACTCGCATCAGACGCTACACTATGGGACTGCATATCCACTATTCTACGAATACATATTGGAAATGGCGAAATAATCAAACTATTTCATTTACGTATCAAACTGTGATTGACATCTGACAATTCGAAAAAGTTCAACGCGAGTCAGTTTGCATTGAAATTTGGTGATATGGTGCCTTTAAAATAATATTTAAATGATGATAACTTTTCTTTTCGATAACCGATTTCGATGAAACAAAGCCTATATGTTGCCCCGGGCTTTCCTTAATATATTTGTGTAAATTGCATTAAAATCGGTTCAGTATCTTCGGAGATTAGCGTGAACAAACAGACAGACAGACAGACAAGAATCTTAAAAATTGCATTTATGCATTCTGCTACCCTTCTTTTATCACCCCTCTTAATTTCTGGTAAAAATATTTAGTGAAGCGTAATTTCGATCCTACTCTTTTATTATATCTATACATATAATAAAAGAGTAGGATCGAAATTACGATCTGTTTGTTGTTTGTTGATCTGTTGTCTGTTTGTTCACGCTAATCTCCGAAGATACTGAACCGATTTTCGCGTAATTTATACAAATATATTAAGCAAAGTCCAGGGCAACATATAGGCTTTGTTTCATCGAAATCGGTTGTCGGAAAAAAAAGTTATCATCATTTAAATATTATTTTAAAGGCATCATTTCAACAAATTGCAATGAAAACTGACTCGCGTTGAATTTTTTCGAATTGTCAGATGTCAATCACAGTTTGATATGTAAATGAAATATATTGATAATTTCGCCGTATTTCGATATGTGTTCGTGGCATAGTGGATATACGGTCGTACTACGTAATTTCAGATACGAGTTCGAATCATCACTCAGGGAAATATTTTTTTGTATTTATTTTTTTATATTTTTAAAAGAACTAGAAAACTGAAAATAGAAAATGTATTATTGAACTATTCTATTATATAAAAATGTATTTCTTATGAGATCGTTTATTTCGCATTTTCATCAATCCTTTCCTTTCCAAGGGAATTAAACAAAAATATCTGAAATTAAAAGTGAAATTTAAAGTGGTCAATGACTACTCTGATAGCTCTTTCCGAAAAGAAATCACCAAGTACAGAGGATGGAGGATATATATGGAAGAAAGCTTGCTCAAAAGTTCAGCATAAAGTGATCCCCACGCGAACGAAGTCGCGGGCATCAGCTAGTGTATATATATATAGATAATCTTTAATTATTTAATTTATATACTTTAAAAGTACTTTAACATTTAAATTAATCACAGGATACCATCATGATGTTCTTGGGAAGTATGGTTCTGGCATATGCCGTTGAACAATCTGGTCTCCATAAACGATTGGCGTTATGTGCTATCCGTGCCATTGGTTATTCACATTATAAGTGAGATTTTCTGGTTTATTTAAACACGTCGAGGGTTATATATGATATAAGCTCAAAATGAAATTACTTATAAATAGAGCCGGATTCAATGGGCATTCGGGGCCCCGGGCCTCAACAAAAGAGACTTCGGAAAACAAGTCTTTCAAATTCAACATTCCACAAGTAAACACTAGTAAAAGAAAATTTCCTTTGATATTTTTGTTCGCTGTTTTACTTTTATCTACTATAATTTGTATATCTAATATATAAAATTCTCGTGTCACGGTGTGCGGGACCGAACTCCTCCGAAACGGCTCGACCGATTTTCGTGATCCTTAGCGTGCATATCGGCCAGGGTGGATATTCGATCAACATCTATTTTTCATACCCCTAAATGTTAAGGGTAATCCACCCCTAATTTTTTTTTTTTAATTTTTGGACGAAATTTTTTGTTTTTATTTTTTTATAATGTGGACATTAAAAAATACATACAAGCCAAAATTTTTACTTTTTTATAACCAACCCCTGCTTTTTAGAAATTATTTACATGGCTAAACAACGATTGCCGGGTCAGCTAGTATGTTTATAATATTTAGATTATCTGACGGGTCGTGTGTTCGAATTCCAACGGGACGACATGTTTATAATTTTCTGTAAGCATGTTTTCCCCACGTCAGGTAACTTCGAGCATTGATCGGGTGGGAGAAATATCGAAATTCCGTGGAACATAGATGGAAAAACCGTGAAGTGCATATTGCGCGTTCGGTTTCAGTCTATGGATTTCCGAATGCTCGAAGTAAAAATTAGGTCGACAGCGCATCATTGACTGATGTTCTATGGCTGAGGTATCACCTACCATCAAGTGAACCTCATACTCGTCTGTCAATATCTGACATAAAGAAAATAATTAGTTGCCCCGAGGCCTCCACACCTCGAAATCTGGCCCTAGTTATAAGCCTTATATCTAATTAAACTAAGTATGTATGCCAAAGCAAATATATGTTATAGCCTTTTATGAGATATAAGAATCCAAATATTTTAAGATACATAACAATTAGGAATAATAATATATGTTCTAGGTTATTATTTGCAATGTGTTTCATCACAATGTTCATTTCTATGTGGATTACGAACACAGCAGCAACAACTTTGATGGTCCCCATTAACTTTGCTGTATTGAAAGTTTTTGAAGATGTGAGTTGGCTTATTATATCCTAGTATCAAATTGTTGATTATTACATGATAACTTCGATACCCAGTTCAGATGTAAAAGAAAACCATCAAGTATGAAACTCCTCATCTTAGTCAGATACTTTTGATGTTCAGTGTTCGTGTTATAGATGGAATACCTCTAAGACATCCTCTGGATTCGTGATAGTTAATGGGATTGAGAGCATAATGCAGACAGCCACAAAATTTCAAACAGTAATTCACTTAGTTTTATTTTGTCATATTACACCTCTTTCTGATTGGAATATGCCCAGATCCTTATAAAATCTTTGTTTCCTCCACTTTCAAATAAGTTCGTCGAGTACTCTTGAGGAAGAACAGCTTTATTTAATCGAGGTACATTGGTCTAAGTCGATCTCTCTAGACTATTTATTTGAGCATATGGAAACGCATGTAGCCTCTTAACCAGAACTAAAAAGTATTAAAGCTATCGAATATATTATACATACGCTACGCTAATGAGATATTCAAAGATTCTAGTGCTCCACTTGAGGCCATTTCTTCTCTGGATGTATCTGGGTATCCAGGATATCCGAATATCCAACTCAATGAATATTCATTGAATTAATCGGATTATTATTATAAATGTATTTTTACAGCAAAATTTATTGACGATATATGAGATCAACAAAAATGGTGAAAGCATTGCTTCTGATATTACAACGTGTTATTTTTGTGCTGCAACTTTTTCTGCTACGATAGGTATTATAATTATTATTGTTTTATATTAACCGTGAAATTGTATTACAGTGTTATAATTTTTGTAGTAAAGTAAACTTCATGAGTATCATAATTTCGATAGCAGTCCTTTCTATAGATACTATGTAATAATTGGAATATTGTACAGAATTTACAAAAATAAAGAATAAGGTGAAAAGAGAGGCTTCTGAAATAGAAACTTCTATTAGAAAACTAATAAACTTTAAAAAGATGTCGGCGTCACACATTTAAATTCTTATTTTTTCAGGTGGAGTTGGTACCTTGGTAGGCACCGCCACGAACTTCGTATTTAAAGGCTTATATTCAAAGTAATTAATGTTTTATTTTACGTATTTAGCTGTAATGTAATGTGTGGATCTATATTTATTCGATAAATGTGCCTTAATTTAAAAGAACCTAAGTTTAAAGTGGTGCAGTCTCGCGCTAATACGATATTACCTGACATAGATTTACCTTATTTGTTTATATCTTTTGAGCTCTATAAAAAGCGTTTATTTTTCAGAACTTATCCACATGCACCAGAATATTTATCTTTTCCGAAATTTTCCGCTTTTGCTATTCCATATATGCTATTGATGGAAGGTGCGATGTATTTGTATCTCGTTATCACTTATTTTGGGTTTTTAAGGTAAAAATGTATATTCGATTTTGATTAATCTCAAAAATACTTACCACTTTTATGTATTAAATCTTAAAATTTCAAATATTTGCTTTGAAATAAATATTAGATAATATTATAAGACTTCATGAACTTCATGACAGAAAAACCATGAAGTGTATATTGCGTTTAAGTCTAAGTCTAAGGATTTCCGAATGCTCGATCTAAAAATAGGTCAACAGCGCATCATATAATGATGTTACGTGGCTAAGGTATCCTATCCTACCTGATAGGTACCTATCACCGTGAACCTCATGCTCATTTGTCGATATCTGACATAATAAACAAAAACATTTTATATCTAATTATTATACTGTTCCTTATATTTTAAAAAAAATATTTTTTATAATTTTAGACCAAAAAGTGAAGCCGCCCAAAGATCAAAACTTCCACCATTTGGTATATACGCTGCAAAAAAAGTAGTTGATGAAGATTTCAAAAAATTGGGAAATATAACATATTGGGAAATTGTTAGTATACATGTTTCGTTTAATATGCCCTATTATACATCAATATAATTAAAACAGCGGAATCGACTAGTCTATACATTGAATATATGTACATATCAGAAATTGAGATAAAAGAAAAGTAACAACAATATATAAAAATCATTTAACGTTTTTGGCTGTGTTTCTTTTTGCTCACGCTAATTTTCTAAACGATTGAAAATTACACAGGTCTTTTTCTATCTTTCATTCCTTTACTTCAACGAATTAGAACGAGTTTATTTAAAAAACGAAGTCGCGGGCACCATTTATTAAAACGTATAGGCGTTATTATTATATCACAATATAACTTAGTTTTAATAGATAACTGAGATATCTTCTACTATGAAGTCACTCTGAAGTGTGCAAAAAAAAGTCAATGTAGAAAACGGATAAATTATTAAATAATTTCATATTTATAACAGTTATTTTAGGACTAGTTAAATTCTTAAATCACATTAATACAAGACATAATCCGATAAAAAACTAACCAAACCTTTATCCTCGTCAAAGTTATCGTTGTAAAGCTTTAATGTGAAACATATTACCTGAATATTGTCTTTTATTAACGCGAGTATCACACATTTAAATAAAATGCTGTATACCTGAGACTGTCTCCCCGCGACCACGGTGGCTGAAAAGCATCCGAAACGTCGGGATAAATAATTTAAACAATATAAATCATAAATCGCGTTTTAATCCGGTATACAGTATTTTATTTAAATATTACCTGAAGTTTTTTTTTAATTTTACAAACATCTAGATGTTTCTTTTCAAATGCATTTAAAAGTAAACTTTCGTCAAATTAATTGTCTTTTTCAGATGGTCATATTACTGTTTAGTCTAGCAATTGCGATGTTTTTCTGTCGTTCCCCGCAAATTTTTACAGGATGGGGTGATGGAATAGCATTATTTTAATTTGGGGAACCAAAAATTGTATGTATACTGTCTTCAAGTTCTATTGATTATTATTATCTTAGATATTATTTAATCTTTGTTACTTCGTCGATTGAAAGTCGTCGCGCGCGTTTGCATTCGCTTTTTCTTTGTAGATTTTATGGCCTGGTATTTGCATTCGCTAAAGTTTAAATGTGTCAAGACTGTCAACGTCGTAGTGACAATTGACATTTAACGTTTGATAAATAGCGCGAAATGTCTAACTCCGATATTGACGGATAGTGTAAAGTGTTATCTATATCTAATATCTATGCATAGGTGCAGTCGATTTTAACAGTAGATGAATACTTGAGTATTTATTACATTTTAGTGTTGGAGATTCTGCAGCGGCAATGCTTGTTGGATTTTTGATGTGTCTATTACCATCAACATTACATTTTTTTAATAATTGCAAAGCTAAAGGTAATTCATACATATATATTAATATTATAAGTGAGTTTATATTTACGACTATACCGTTGGACTAGTTTTGATGAAAGCTTCCAATCCTGTAATCTATCACTATATTGAAAACACCATACGTTTCTTGATTAAAAATGTTCAAAACATTTGAAACACCAACTAAGTTTCGGACAACAATAATATCAGCATAATTTATGCAGTAGAATTAGTACACTTATTATTATACTAGAAGATAAGTTGTATATAATTATATTTTTACAGAGCATGGGGATTTTCCAAATAGTTCCATACGATCCGTTCTTGATTGGACGACAATGAACAACATAATGCCCTACAGTTTTATGTTTTTATTAGGTATTGTTATCCAAATATTTAATAATACTCGTAAAAAATCTTCAAAAAACAGGATAGAAATACATCGTCACTATCATGCATTTTTTTATGTTAGATGTTGACAGACAAGCATAAGGTTCACTTGATACCTCAGCCAATGGACATCAGTCATTGATGCGCGTCAACCTACTTTTTACTTCGCGCTTACTGCGGAATATGCACTTCACGGATTTTCTATCTGTGAACGTTACTCAGTCAAAATTTACCAGACATGCTTACAAAAAATTATAAACATGTCGTCCCGGTGGGATTCGAACCCATCGATACGCACGACAGGTGCTCTACCGAATGCGCCAACAAGCCCGTCAAAACACGTCAGCTCCTCGTATTATTAAATACAAGAATCTTAAAAATTGCATTTATGTATTCTACTACCCTTCTTTTATCACCTCTCTTAATTTCTGGTAAAAATATTTAGTGAAGCGTAATTTCGATCCTACTCTTTTATTATAATACTAGCTGATGCCCGCGACTTCGTTCGCGTGGTGATCACTTTATGCTGAACTTTTGAGCAAGCTTTCTTCATATTATATGTATATCCTCCATCCTCTGTACTTGGAATTATTTGGCCAATTACTTATTTTTTTATAAATTTAATTAGTGTGGAAGATACTATATCCACCTCCATATTTATTTCATTTAATTGATAACTTTTAATTTCAGATATTTTTGTTTAATTCCCTAGGAAAGGAAAGGATTGATGAAAATGCGAAATCGTTTATCTCATAAGAAATACATTTTTATATAATAGAATAGTTCACTAATACATTTTCTATTCTCAATATTAGTTCTTTTAAAAATTTAAAAAAATAAATACAAAAAAACATTTCCCTTAGGGATGATTCGAACTCGCATCTGAAGTTACGTAGTACGACCATATATCCACTATGCCACAAACACATATCGAAAACGGCGAAATTATCAAACTATTTCATTTACATATCAAACTGTGATTGACATCTGACAATTCGAAAAAGTTCAACGCGAGTCAGTTTTCATCATAGAGCAACACGGGCTACCGGCGAACCGGAGGGGAGTAGCCATACGCAGACGTTCCCCTCTGTCAAAGTACAAGTCCAAATGGTCCTATGCGTACAATAAAACTAGTTGTAGCCACACTTTTCACTAGACTAAATCCAGATGCGCGACTGAATCGACCTCCTAAAAAAATGCCGAATTGTTTGTGTTTCTTGTTGCCAAAAAATATCTGCCACGTCAAATTTACAAAAAGATAGCATTATCTTTCATATGTAGGTATTTTTTAATCATATTATTACTATTTACTTCTTTAAAACTTAAAAAATTACAATATTATCGGTCGTGTTGTTTCGGATTTTTTTACCAACACAGTCGCTCGACAGATCCGCGTATTGTATAAGCCCTCATACAATACACGGATCTGTCGAGCGACTGATCCGAGTTTATTTCCGAGAAGTCGCTGTCACCGAGCGATAGTGTTGTTGTCGGATTGTTTTAAGTTATCGAAAAAAAATAGCAAAGGAGTCTTCTATACAGAGACAGTTTTGAGATTAAATTTTCTGATTCAAATATTATATTGTGATAATATAGTTATATTGTTAAAATATAATATAATACTTACGCGCGTTAGCACATTTATTAAAATCACTTAGTGTAAACTTCAACCATAATGTTTTTTTTATTTCCTAAAAATCCAAAGGATATGGAAAATTGTGTAACCCAAATTTAATAATTGCGATATGATCTAGAAAAATGACATATTTTTAATCTTATAATATAAAAAATCAGCTCAATTCTCAATCTGGGAGAGGAGAAATATGAGAAATATAGTTTTCCTGAGATTCTCGATTAATTGAATCGATTACACAATCACAAAAAAACCTTTGGACAAGGTAATTAACTCAAAAGTAATTAAATGCACTTTAAATACAATATATTGCATATAATTACAGTTATGTTATTAAATAAAATATAAATTATTAATTAAAGAAAATTAATATACATAATTATCGATTTTTTATCGATTAAAATCGATCTTTTATTTTAGTCTGTCGTTGGCATGCCGCATGACAGTTGTTTACTCTGTGCTAATTCGTTTCGTGTTTTCTACGTTTTGAGTCAGCGGGGTTAGAACGCAAGACGCAAAACGATTCGAATGATCGTCTCGCTTCATTGTGATTGGTGTAGAGATCATTGTGATTGGTGTAGAGACTCTCTACACCAATCACAATGAAGCGAGACGATCAGTCGAATCGTTTTGCGACTTGCGTTCTAACCCCCCTGAGTGCTTTCCCGATTGTCGTCATTTAGGAATTGTTACGATTTGACAACTACAAATATCATTGATCACAGATTTATGATATATATGTCAATTATTGATTGTAACATAACCTTACTTTTACAGTTTACTACTTAAAACTCTAATAACTCGGCTCTCAGATTGTCAAAACTAATAGAATTTTCAACGAAGGACTGTTAAGTCTCAATCTATTAATTCACATTTTTTATTTCATATTGTTACATTGGGGGCCCAAAGTTGTTAGTAATCGTTTCCATCTCCGTTAAGGGATACATGGAATAAACATATTTTGTAATTACGAAGTATTTTTCAAATTATTTCTAAGATTTTATTATACCTATACCAACTCATGGTCCACTCTCCGTGACCTGCTACGTGCGCATTACCCGACAAGTTCATTTTTATTATTGTAGTACGTAATAAATTAACTCCATCTTTAAAATAAATAAATTAATTCGAACTTATAAACCTAATTTCCCAAACCCAGTTCTTGAAATTATCGATACTGCGTATCGACAGTTGTTGCAACTACGGCTAAAAGGACTTGTCAGTGTAGTTGCGCCATTTAATTATACTGTTATGACACGGAATGTTTAAATGTGTGTGTGAAATTGTTAGTGTATTTTTTAATTGTCACGGTGTGAGTTTCGTAGTGACAGACGATTGCTCGTGTGTGCGAACTTGAGTACGCACACATAGCGCAGGTTTCCCCCCGCAAAAAATGACAGATTGTTTGGTATCGGTAACGAACGCTATGGCTACTCCCCTCCGGTTCGCCGGTGGCCCGTGTTGCTCTATGGTTTTCATTGCAATTTGGTGATATGGTGCCTTTAAAATAATATTTAAATGATGATAACTTTTTTTTCCGACAAGCGATTTCGATGAAACAAAGCCTATATGTTGCCCTGGACTTTGCTTAATATATTTGTATAAATTACGCGAAAATTGGTTCAGTATCTTCGGAGATTAGCGTGAACAAACAGACAGACAGACAGACAGAAAGACAGACAGACAGACAGACAAGAATCTTAAAAATTGCATTTATGCATTCTGCTACCCTTCTTTTATCACCCCTCTTAATTTCTGGTAAAAATATTTAGTGAAGCGTAATTTCGATTCTACTCTTTTATTATATGTATAGATTTATAATATAATAGCTAGTAAAAGGTTCAGTATTTTTAACATATGTTAGTTTCTAAACAATTAAATTTCCAAACCTTGGCGCAAACGCAATGAATGTGAAATATTTCGGAATTTATTTTCTTTCAAGTAATTCTTTATGGAAAACTCTTGCTTTTAGGAGGTGGATTCGCTCTTTCAGAAGCCGCAAAAAAAGACTATACTGATCTTAATGGAATAATTGGTGCTGTATTAAGAGATTTTAGATACTTAGACAACGGTGCTATCATTCTTCTCATAATAATTTTTACTGTATTTATTACAAATTTTGCATCCAATGTCGCTGTGTGCAATGTTATAGTGCCAATCGTAATGCAGTTGGTATGTTACATTTTAAATTATGTACAACATAACTAAGAGTCTAACTCTTATACACTTTAAAATATGGTAATATTTATTTAGCTATACTAAAATTATAAAGAGGTATTTTTTTTTGGTTTTTATTTATTTCTTAATATTTGGCTTTATTCTGCGTCATTTGGTTTGTTTTATGAATCTACGAGAAACTTTCGTCGCTCATATATTTATTTTTTTCATTTATTTCGAACTTTAAATTCTATTCCTGTAAAGTTATGAAATAGCGGTTTTTGGTTTTTGGCCATTAGCCATCGTCATTTTTTTCTTTTGCAGGCAAAAGAGATCAATCAAAATCCACTTTGGTACAATATTGCAGCGGGATATTCTTCATCATACGCTTTTTGCCTTCCAGTCGGTACACCAGGGAACTTGGTTGTTCAAAGTGTAGCTAATATTCCGACTACAAAAATGGTTAGTATGTATTTTTTACAGTTAGTACGGTCAGATAACCTAATTATAATCTAAACGTGGTGCAAACAATTAGTATCAAATTTTAATTCATAAATCTCTCTTGAAATTTTAACAACTTTAGGTACTTTTGCAAACAAACCCTACCAAAAATTGTGAGGCCTTCTATCAACAATTTAATACTATGTCAATTGCATTTCGTACTGATAGAAGTCGTGTGTACAGTTCCTTAAACAATTTAAATATCTTAAAAAAATATGTGTTGCCGAAAATAATAAAATTAATTTTACAGATCAAAGCTGGTCTTGGCCCAACAATATCAACGATTATTATAACATGGTTTTGTATTTACTTCTGGGCCCCAGTCGTATGGCCAGATCTCCACAGCCTACCAAATTGGATACAGAATATACGAAAAACTTAAAAAAAAGAACAAGAACAAGAAAATCGTCCAAATATTATAAATAAAATAAATAAATACAATTATGTATAACAATGTTGGTTTATTATATGTATATTTATAGAGATTTTAAAAGCGTGTTCGGTAGAACACCTGCCGTTGGCATCATAGATGGGCTGTGGGTTTGAATCCCACCACATAAAATTATAATGAGGTAAAAGGTGGAGTTTTCATTAAAGTGTTTTTGTCAAGTAGATATAAAATCTTTAATTGCTAATAAAAATATAAAAAATTATTAAACTCTATAGGGTCTTCTCGTCTTTTATACATATTTTAGCTTTTTAACTAAAAAATTAATTTCTATTTTTAACAATGAGACAGTTTATATCTCATCAAATCATTCATTCAAGTCTTCAATTAAAAAAAGACTATTTATTATGCTACCTTTGTACAGTCAATATACTGCAGCCCTTTAAAAATAAATTCAGTGGGCAGATTAGACTTTAGATTATTATCGAAAAGACATGTTTTTGATAAACAAGTGAATATAAATTTTTGCCGAATTCCTTTTAATTACCTCATTATAATTTTATTTTATGACGACATGTTTCTAATTTCCAATTAAGCTTATTAAAAATTAGAAACACGTCTTCCTGGTAACTTCAGGCATTGAACGGGTATACCTAGGAGGAATATCGAAATTTCGACCGGGTAACCATCGTTCATAGATGGTAAAACCGTGAAGTGCATATTGCACGTTTAGGGTTCAGTCTGAATTTCCGAATGCTCGAAAGCAAAAATTAGGTCGACAGCGCATCATTAGCTGATGTTCTGCTGAGGTATCATCTACCATCAAGTGAACCTTATCTGTCGATATCTAACTTTAAAAAAAATTTATGTTAGTTTGCTTCGAGTAAAATGGTACCTACTCGTATATACTTTTGAATGTAACACTTTGTATTGTATATTAAATTTACAGTATTTCGAACTTGAGACAAACATGTTTCGTTAAAATGGCTGAACGATCAATGATTAAATGCTGCTGAAAAATTAGTTTTCATTAAAATCGCCCTCGAGACTCGTTTGAGTACTTTTCACTATTTCGCATAGTTTCGGATTTGGCCCACTAGAAAAATTCACCTTGTATATTTTGAACTTCACCAAAAAATAAGTCATAAAAATTTCAAGTTTTTTATTAGAAAGTAGTATTTATGCACAACAAACAAATTCTTTATCATAAAAAATAACAAAAATATGTAGTTTTAGCGGTGATTGTAACGAATAAATTTTATAAATAAGCGGCCAGTCTAAGATTACATAAAATATCATCCTGATCTGAGGGGTGAGCACGAACAACTATCGAAAAAGTATTCGTATCGTCGAACTGTCATTTGTATGAAATTTCAAATGATTTCTCATACAACTGCCAGTTTGACCATTCGAATACTAACTCGACGATACGAATACTTTTTCGATAGTTGTTCATGCTAGCCGCTTAGATAAGGTTGACCAACCATATCAATGAAAGCTATACCTTATCGACTGCCTTATGGAAATAATAATAATAATATATTTACTAACCACAAAAAAAAGATACAATCATCGCTTCCAACTCTTCAAATGAATAACCAACATTCTCACTAAACCTAAGGAACCTTCCAGTTCATCTAGAGTCCAAAAAAACGATCGATACCAAAATGATCTTAAGCATTTTCTTAAACCATCTATATTAAAAGCAACTGATAGTTAATTCTAATCCTCAAATCATATATGTATAAGCATTTATTACTGTTTAAGTATCGATCCACAATTGAGTAGCTAACTGGTTTAAAAAAAAACGAGATTGTCTATACCTCGAATCAATTCATTTTATAGTTAGCGTATAATGTTTCTCATTCTATCACTTTATAGTTAATCATAGTTTAATAATATGAAAACAAGGTTATATAACAACCGCGATATGTTTTCAACTAATTTGAAATTGACTACATATCGTACTGAACAATGTGTGTATCTAAATTAGCCATAAGATGTTAGTTTACATCACTTAGGGTGCTTTCAAACATAGCGGTTGATACTTGGTAGCAACTTTATACTGCATTAATAGGACATTATACCGGAATATAATTTACTATGGAAGTTATACCGGTATAATAAAGGTTTTTGTTAATATTCTTTCGTTTTTATTCATATTTACTGAAAAAAATTAATGTGGTAAGTTTAGTGTGGTAAAACTAATATAATAATAATAATAAAAATTAACCGGTTTCAGTCCCTGCACCTTACCCTATTTTGAAAGCGCCCTTAAAAAAATATTATATTATTGAATAATGCAGAATTTTCCACCGATATTTTAGACCCGACCTTCTGGTGCCTCTGGCTCACCACCATCTCCCCCTTCCGGACCACCGCCTCCACCACCGGCATCACCACCCCCATCGCCGGCAGCAGCAATAGTCACTGGTTCGAAGCCTTTGTTCTCAGGATCCCATATAACAGGTGCCCAAAAACAAAGCGCTACCCAAAGGATAATAATGCAAATTATCAGCGACCCGATTGAGTACTTTATCTGCAAATAATATTACACGATTTTTAAGTCTGGCTGATATTATCTATATATATATGTATAAGCAACTTTTTTTTCTTTGTTATCGATAAACTTGAAAACTACTGGACCGATCGGCATGATACTATGACCATTCGACGCGGAATTAATTGTAGAAGGTTTTAGGCTATTCATTTTTGAATTCCATCAACCCTTTACCATTTTTTTTTTCAATTTTATGTGGATAGTTCATATTCGTCTATCCTTTACAATTCGCTCAGCGAAGCGGGCGGGCGGGGACGGCTAGTATACTTATATAATAATACTTTATTTTACGAAGATAGTTGCAAATAAATGAGTATTTAAACACAGTATCTATTTATTGATAAATAATATGTAAAGCTATACAGTGTAGCGCGCACACTTATACACGATGCGAACAGTGAGAAGTCACCGCCATGCATTAGTATCTTTATTTGAAAATTATATCCCACCAAAAACATTTTCATGTAAACTAACGCCAAGACGAATAGGTACATCATGCTTGCACAATTGCAAAATTTATCAGATCTCATGGAGAGACAACCTCTTAGTTCTACACGCCCTAACCTTACAAGCCCATAGGAGTGTCTACGTCACTCTTTTGAAACTAGAGCTTTAGCATCAATTTGCGAGAAAGTATTCGTATCGTCAATCTGTCAGTTGTATGAGAACCCATTTGAAATAAAAAAGTTGAGAGGTGTCAAGGGACACCCGGATGGAACAAAGTTAATATATATATGTACTCTGTCTGTCTATACTTTCATACACGTCATAGATGCGCGGGACTATAGCAAAAAGTGTCGTGACAACTTTTCGTAAGAATTTTTTCCGTCTAGCCCCCTTTCACAACGCGCGATAAGGAACTTCGTCGTTCCAAAAATGAAACTTGAATGTTGAAAGTTGAAACCGTTCTATTTTCAAAAAAAGTGTCGTGACAATTTTTCGTAAGAATTTTTTCCGTCTAGCCCCCTTTCACAACGCGCGATAAGGAACTTCGTTCCAATACAAACAATGATATATTGACGATAAAAGACTATTTAAACGATGTAAGTTTTTCCTGGTGCATATAATTAATTGAAGCAATAAATGACTTAAGTCACCACGTACCATTCTTGATCTGTTATACAAGTTTTCAATACTTTTAAACAGTACATAATATCCGTGTTTAAACCATTGCTTACAATTCTTGGATGTCAATTATTGCGCTTAAGATATTGCATTCAATTATTGCTCTTGTATGTACAAGTAAATGGCATCATATAAAGGGGCTTATAGAATACTTTCTCGCAATGTATAGATGCAAGTTTATTGTGTTATTTTTTACCATTTTCTTAATTGGAACTTTTCCTGTATAGTGACAGAAATAGGCTGGAGTATACAAAAAAGGCAACATGAAACCAAAAGATGATCCAACGCCAACGCCTAGCGCACCTAAATAGCTATGCTTCTCCCAAGGACTTTTTGTTTCTATCTCCCGGTTCGTCTAAAAATTAATACATATTATCGTTATTCATTCACAGTAATTTTTACATATATATTTGTATATTTGATTTGTATACGCTCGTTGGCGCTTGCGCATCGATGAGTCGTGGGTTCAAATTCCACCATGACGACATGTTTATAATTTTCTGTAAGCATGTAGTAGTGGAGTAGGAGGAATATCGAAATTCCGACCGGGTAACGAACCACCGTTCATAGATGAAAAAACCGTTGCGTGTTTCGGTTTCAGTCTATAGATTTCCAAATGCTTGAAGTAAAAAGTAGGTTGACAGCGCATAAGTGACTGATGTTCTGTGGCTGAGGTATCACCTATCATCAAGGGGAACTCATGGTCGTCTGTCGATATTATCTAATACTATAAATATTAATTTTTTTTCAAATAGATTAATATATATAATATTTTAATTTGTGGAAGTAATCTGTTAAATATGAATGTATTTTTCTCCCTGTATTTGTATAGCCGATTATTTATCAGACTAAATAAATAATTATAAAATGTGACAAGTTATTCATACAGATATTTCCAATAATCATGTTAGAGAGAGAGAGAGAGAGATACATTTATTCGTCGTAACACATAATACAACTATTACGATTGAACATTTAAACTAGTTATATAAAAAACGACTACGACGAAACGGTCATGGTTACGACTTTTTGTGTTTATTTCTATGAGTTATAGTATTTTATTATACCATATAACAGAATTTTAGCCATAATACTATATTAGAGAAACCGATTATTCAATGATTCAAATGATTTACTTTTATCACATGAAGATGCATGAATGCATGGAACAGAAATAATTAAGAGACTCAATTTTAAGTTTGACAAAATTTGGTATGATGAAAAATAACTTTTAGTAAAGTCAGTAAAATACATTAACTATAGTCAATTGTATTGACTTTGTTAAAAAGGAGGTGCCTGGAAGTTACCATAATATCATGACTATATTTTTCATTAAAAAATATTTACCTCAATGATCTATAGATCTACGATAAAAATCTTAATGATCATAATGTAAAAAGCATTATCTCGTGTGTTCATCTGAATTCGTCATATAAGTAAACATATTATATACGTACCAAGCTGAGAACGAAGGGTAATATTGAAATAAGCCCTCCAACACCGCTCATTATATTAGGAAGGATTGAGGACACCAAACTGACAACCAGCATCTGATTATTCCATGGCTTTTCAGCGAAATTTCCATAGAAAGCCATAACTTTTTGACCCAAGCCACTCTCCTTTATGGCACGATTAAGAGCGATACCAGAACCTGATAATCGCGTTTAATTATCACAAAGTTATCTGGGGGCACGGCAGTGCCCCCGCCAAGTCGAGCTTAACTATACTAATATTATAAAGAGGAAAGATTTGTCTGTTTGTTACGATTTAACTCAAAAACTACCAGACCGATTTTAATAATTCTTTCACTATATAGAAAGCCACATTATCAGTGAGTAGCATAGGCTGTTTGTGTACAGTAAATTTACACCGCACCCGTGCGAAGCCGGGCGTGTTGCTATTTATACATAATTAAATAAACTTCCTATGTTTTACTTAGTACTAAAATTAATTATATAGAACCCATACACAAACACTAACGGCCGCGCTCACAGTAGTTAAAGTCAAATTATTATTAAAGCTGTTTTGTCTCGCTCTATCGAATACAAAAAGACTACAAAACTAAAGAAACAAAACATACATTAACTATATATCAAGCTTGTAATACATATTTTATGAATAATAAAGTAAGATTAAGAAACGATTGAGTGCAGCCCGCCTAGCATGACCATCAAGACATATCTCGCGGTCGAGTGAAGATAAACTAAGATATAAGATATCTCGATATACTACTCTGTCAAGAAAGTACCGGGAAAAGATCAATAAAACACAAACTGTTTGTTATTCATCCAAATTTATTTTATCACCTTCAAAGTATGCTCCTTCAGAAACGATAAACTTACGCCAACAAATAATCCAATCATCAACACATTTTTTAAACGCTGTTTCCGGAATTGAGTTCAGTTCTCGCCGCGAATTCTCCTTCATGTCTTTTACCGATTGAAAACGGGAGCCACGAAGTGGTAATTTGAGTTTAGGAATAAGAAAGTAGTCGGCTGGAGCCATATCTGGTGAATATGGTGGTTACTCGATGGTATTTGTTGAGTGTTTGGTAAAAAAATCGTTCACAATGATGGCCTTGTGCGAAGGCGCATTATCATGGTGCAAGATCCAAGAATTTTCTTTCCACAAATCAGGCCTTTTTCGTCGAATTTGCTCTCTTAAACGCCGCAAAACGCTCAAATAATATTTCTTATTTACCGTTTGACCTTCGGGCAGGAATTCATTCACTTTTGCGATGTTAACTTCAGTTGCACACGTTGATGGCCTACCAGAGCGAGGCAAATCTTCCATCACAACTTGACCACTTTTGAACGCTTTGCACCACTCATAAGCACGAGTTTTTGATAAACTCGATTCACCGTAAGCTTTCTGTAACATTTTCATGACTCCGAACAAGAAATCACATTGGCGATGAAAAGTTTAACACAAACTCTTTGTTCGATGTTTTTGTCCATTATGAAATTCGCAATACACACTAGATATGATATAACTAAAAACATAACTGTATTTAATATAAATAACAGATGCAACTCAAACTCCGCGCCAAAATGGAAAACAGTTGTTCAAATCTAACAACAACAAAAAAAACAAAAATTTTAATTTAGAATCATAAACAAATAATCCATTCCCGATACTTTCTTGACTGAATGTATTATGTTTCGACATCGACAACTTTGATAAAAAAGATATCTCGATCGACAAACTTTTCTCTACTTTTGACATTAGATGTCGAGTTTTAAGGGTATCATGTTAGACCCGGCAGACAAAGAAACAATCGATTAAAACACGAGAAAACGGTCGACAAAATTTTGTCGTGGTTGTCATGCCAGGCCGGCTGGTAATGTTTATTCGGTGACTAGATAAATTTTACCTCCGAAATGTAAAATAGCTCACCTAATAAAATAATATATCCATAATTTGTATTCTTGTCAACAAACCGCCACCACATTATCGCAGAGTCCGGTTTCAGCGAACCACATTGACTTTTTTCTGAAATAAAAAAGTTCAAAACCCATACATTTGCAATATCAATTTAAATTTCGACGGGATCGTTGGCGCGTTCGGTAGAACACCTGCCGTGCGCATTGATGGGTCGTGCGTTGGAATCCCACCGGGACCGCATGTTTATAATTTTCTGTAAGCATGTTTTCCTCACATCTGGTAACTTCGGGCATTGATCGGGTGGGAGGAATATCTAAATTCTGACCGGGTAACGAACCACCGTTCATAGATGGTAAAACCGTGAAGTGCATATTGCGCGTTTCGATTTCAGTCTATGTATTTCCGAATGCTCGAAGTAAAAAATGGGTCAACAGCGCATCGTTGACTGATGTTCTGTGGCTGAGGTATAACCTACCATCAAGTGAACCTCATGCTCGTCAGTCGATATCTGACATAAAAAAAAATATATGGATGTGTAAATAATAATAGACTTACTCTCAGCTTGGAGTATGCGAGCCCAACCACATGTTTTTGGTATTACATGGATTGCCGTAACAAAAATTGCCGCTACCGTCGCATCATTTATCCTTAACATAATTATATATTATTAATATTATTTCTACCAGATGGATGCAGTGCTAACCATAACGTACGGCATATTGGAGCCTAGTTAACATGACCAAAAATGAAAATTCGGGCTTCGACAGAACCTCATTCTTCTTCTTCCTACCTTGTTCCCTTTTTTTATTTGGGATCTGCGCATTATGTTCTCTTTTTCCATAGCAGTACCTCAGTAATTAATTTTAATTTATTTAGACAAAAAAAAACAAATCGGCCAAGCGGTTGCTCTACTAGATCTGCTCACAATAACAAATGTCATTTGAGTTGCTCCATGGGATCTTCACTCGCTCTACTCGAATAAAAAATATTATACATCTGAACACGTTCTTTTACAATTGACAAATTATTTATTATTATAACTAATTACTTCAAAAAATGTGGAACATGGTGTAAGTGTTGCAGCTCCTTACAAACATGTTGAAAAATAAAAAACTTGGGCGATTAAAAAGAGTGGCGAAATTTTATTACCAGTTCTTCTCGTCCGTTCTACGCCCTTGATTTGAGAACTGGCAGTAAATGTAAAATTATTAGTATTTAATTTTTTTTATTGACGTACATAAGAGTGTATTATGTTACCTAAATTAATAAATGATTTGAATTTGAATGAAAATAATGCTAGCGAAATAAATATACTTCAACTTATTGTATTACTTACATTGGAATATTGTCATGATTTGGAACGGTCCGAAATTTAGACCACGAAGCACTAGGCCATTTACTCCATCGAAACAATAGTGCTGCTAAATACAGTATACTGAAAATCACCGACAGCTGTAAAAAATAAAGGAGATAAGTGCCAAAATATATTACCTATATGGGTATTTGAATATTTGAAAAATGAGGCGTTCTAAACCCTAATTAATATAATCATAGCTTATTAGCGTTTTGCAGCAGTAACTGCGATGAGTATCGAATAGTTAGGTTCCTAAGGTTTGGCTTCCCTGAACAAATGTCCTTGAACACTTTATTCTATTAGCCTATTTATAGGTAATATAGCGATTTGCTGCTGGGGGCGTTGACAAAATAATAATAATAAAATTACTGCTTCGTGGCGTGAAATACGTTTAGGAATGGCTTCTTTTTGTTTTAATAGTGTATTTCTTAATTCAGTCATGCTGCTTGCACTCATGGACTTGCCGATTGCCCTGAAAGATAGTTTATCAATCCTTTTACATCCGAATCTATTATAGGATTAAAAAAGAGTATGTTGTAACTTACCAATTTATCAGCAACATGTGATAGCACATATTCAAAATGAACATCAAAAAAGCGACAGGGAACGCAAAGAAAGAATATTGCAAGAAATTAAATATATCTGGATACACAGTACCTTTCTTTTCTTGCCTGTAAAGAAACAAAAGATAGTAATCGCGTCTCTAAACAAAAATCAATCATGGATTAAACTTACTCAGCAAAAATAGCTCGCATAGCTATTGTAGCATATGCAGAGTGCATGATCGCTGTACTTCCTGAAAAAGACAAATTTTATGATTAGAAGTCTACGATTATAGCTATCAAAGTTGAATACTACAAAACAATATTGTACTTAATCTTATTAGTAATAGTAATATATAATAATAAAAATATATAAGTATAAAAACTTGGCATAAATCTTAATAGTCTCTCCAATATCAATTCATTAACTTATCTGAAGTTTCTTATATGTATGGGAAGTAGACGAGATATTAAGGAAATTATCATCTATGTCAATAATTCGTGAAAAGCCATCGTCTCAGCCCATGAATATGAATATTATATTGAGATGTTTCATCTTATCCTTTTCTAATATACCAATGGTATATTTATGCTTATGTCTGTTAGGTTTGAATAGTTGAATTGCTTACATTCTACATTTTCCACTATATTATTTAAAATACTTTAATTTTGAATTCAATTGCGTCAATAAAAGTGAATAATAAATACCTATAGCAGATGATGTCTGTACGGCGTTTAGGACGATATACCTCATTGTGTCGTAATTTGGTTCGGTTGCTCTGTATCGTGATGTGTAAGACTAGAAATTATAAAAAAATTTATATAACAAATAAATATTTTGTTTTAGTCTGAAGTAAAATAAAAAAAAACCCTTCGTTAGTAAATGTCTACCTTCATTATGGTGTAAAATATGGATTCAATTAACTATTTAGTAAAACAGGCATACTTGCTAATTATTTTCGAAGCATAAATGTTAGGTACAACCTTAAAATAAAAATAAAAAATACCTGTAAATTTGTATACGCTGGCGTCAAATACTGAGTAATGGTAGAAGACGCAATAAGACGGTTGCTGAACATTGACATCACAAATGCAGCAACACTTGATTTGAACACGATCCTTTAAGTTATATATAGTAAATCAAATAAAGCACGTTATGTGATATATCAAAATCGGCTTGCCTTTTAGTTTAAGGCTAATACCATAATACTTCACATAGGAGAGATTAATGAACATTTCCAGGCCTTGAGATAATGTTTCACTATGATTACTACCAAAAACAACTTCCCTCAAATGTGTAAATTTTCAGAATGTTACAAAAGGTTTTGAGTTCGTTATTTCTCATTTGACAAAGGATGTATTTTTTAAAAGCTACTTTGCCTTACGAGTACAGTTGGTTTGATATGGTTATACCGTATGAACATTCTGAGAGGAATATCGAAATTCCAAATGAGTAAACCTCCGTACAGAGAAACGCCATGAAGGGCAAGTCGATTGATGTGATTTTGGCTTAGGTAGGAGTGATTTATAATAATATAACATTGACATAGTATTAAATAGACTTCAGGTCGCATACAAAATTCACGAAAAAAGTATCCCGATTATTTAAGACACGCCTCTTGTCAAATTTTGAAAAAATGACACTGCTCAATGGGAACAAAGAAAAGAGTGAAGTCGATGATTATATATGATTATATTAGTTACCAAAATATATATATACATATCTATGTATTATACATACACACTTGACTAACTTCGAAGACTTTGGTATTATTAGTATAGTTTATGAAACACCAATGTGTAAATTATCATGTATCTAGTAGGGTACAAAAACTATAATATATTTGATAAACAATAATATAATGTTTTATATAAATAGTAATTCGTATGTTAAATAATAATATCCGCAAAATGTTCCGAATGTATACAGATTGGAATATTTTCTTTTCCGTTTTAGCGTGAAAGCGTAACAAACAAAAAAAATCACTTTCGCATTTATAATATTACTAAAGATGCTTATCCTTAGATAGTAAGAATTATTTTAATACTAATCTACTCCATGCATCCACTATTCTGTTACACAATAGTTTACGCATGTGTTGGCCAACCTTGGCCAAACATTTGTGGCTTTCATTTAAAACTGATAATTTTGTTCAAATTTTCAATTATTTGTTAGTTTGATACCTTAAAATATATCTTATTTTATATGTACTAACCAAAAATAAGACTCCGTCCGTAAAATTGTTTTTTCGGGAATTATTTTCGCAATTTTTGAAGACAAACTGTGTCATTGTGAAACGTCTTAATATTGGCCGTGCTTGAAGAGAACTAAACAAAATAGACTCTCACATTTCAAGTGAGCCGATATTTACCGGCACGGATTTTTTGCGTCGACCCGATATCTAGTATATTGTTGATCGAAGTAATATAAATAATATAAAGAGAGCTCGTCTGTCGATTTCTGACATAAAAAATATAAACCTTTTTCCGGAGAACTGACAGTTATCACCGGAACACAATAGCCATAGTATTATTCGTCTATCGATACCGGACATGTTCAGCAACAAAAGCACCATTCCGGATAATATGAACAACGCTATGTTATCCTGAAAAAGATAATCCAAATTAAGTAACGCACTAAACGGAGTGAAATTATGGAAACAAGCAATTGAATAAGAGCCAACGATGTATATAGATTCCTTGCCTTATTTTATCCGCATTAGATAAATAAAAAAAATAAGTGACAGAAATTTAATCAATTATTTTAGAAGGAAATGCAGAAGAGCCAGAAATTTACTTTTGCTAAGTTGTATAAATGCACTAGATTTGTCTGCACACACAGTTGAAATCCATTTTGTGTGTTGTTGTGTGGTGCCTTATTTAAATTAGAATTTTAAAATAATTATGATAATCAGTGCTGTGACATTATGACTATGGGATGAGTAGCATCCCATGTCATGCAGACTGCCACATACATACATGAAATATAAATAATCTCAAATATTTAGCTGAAGATAATTAGTTGCTTTTTTCCTATACCTATGTTAAGCTTTATTTGTATTGAATATTTTTTTAATTATTATCAGAATATTGTGTGACTAACAATTTAGGTATCTACTCAAATATGGTCACTGATGTTGAATTTATTATTACAGTTTCCTAAAGTAAAAAAAGAACTTCCTAAAGTCCCGCAATCAAGTCTGAAATTTACTATGTATTTTACTGTACAATAGTTACTTACATTGAAATAAGACCGACACACATCAACTGTAGGCATTACTCCAGACATGGGTAAGAGAAAAACAGGTATCAATCCAACAATCGGTACGTTCACAGGCTGCCAGAGCAAAAACCAGAACATCCAGAACCACATGCACCCCACTGTTATATCGTTCTGTAAATATATTTTCATTTACTATATAAATACAATACGGACCGCCTCTGTGGCTCAGTAGTAAGCGTGATGTGTTTAGCACACGGGACGGGTTTGAATCTCGGGGAAACAAGATTTAAAAAAAAATATTTCGGTCGGGCAGAGCACAGAATCGCCTATTTGCCTGTAAAGAAAAATTGTCAGTGAAACAAACAGAAATAACACACACAGAAATGGATCCGCCCCATGCCCCATTAGGGGTCGAGAATTTACTTTTATAAATACAATATTAGTGTGAAACTATTTTAAAGAAAAGCGTTTTCAATGATTCCATTTTTTCTGTATCTATGAAATTATAAGTAGGATTTCATGAAAATTACCTAAATCACATAAGTAAAATAACAAATGATTTAGCGCGTTAAAAGACTTTCTTTACTATAACGGACAAGGTGGATTCCTAGACCTTTCGACCTAGAATTGGAAAACCTAATATAGCTAATTATTTTTGATAAAAACACGATCTGGCAAAAGTTTACGGTTCAGGTATCATATCTCCGATCACAGCAAAAGCATATTTCGAGTAATGCATAAACTTTATTACCATTCCTTTTCTTGGTTGCCATGACAACGCCACAAAAGGAATTAACACTCCAATGATTCCTCTATGGTGGTGAACCAAAATATTTTTAATTCGCGGAAGAATTCCTTTTACGGGTGTTTTGGGATCCCTAGGTCCGCTGAAATGAAAGTTTATTAATTAATAAAATATACTATTCTACTATTTGTAATTTATACATTTTAGGTTGTACTTACAACAGTGACGTGATCCTGTAAAAATAAAATCAAACATAAGTATTTAGTTTTATACAGTATACATATATCAAATTCTAAAAATAAATAAGAAACTATAACTTACACTCCCATTGCAAATATTTTACCACAAGAACTATATGACTCTCATTTGTGTTGAAAACCGCTTGTCAAATAATTATTTCCTCTGTTCTTCAAACAAATTAATTTTCGAACGTTTTTCACGAAAGAGGTCGAACTGTTTTGTTCATAATATGAAAAAAGTGGTATTTTAAAAAGATAATATTAAATTTTGGATTAAAATAATATCGACACTGTGTTATTATATTTCTAAATAAACAAAACGTAGTGTAAATGCGCCTAAAGTTAAAATATATCTTTTAAAACTTAAACGTATTAAAAAAATATAGTTCAAATAAGAGCAAAAGTACTTTTTATATGTAATTTATTTATTAATGTATAGATAGTTCATTATTATATTATATACAATAAATGCTTCAATAAAATCGCTAAATACACAAATGGTAGTATTTATTTAAAGGAGATGTAACAATTAAAATTTTCATAACGTAAATCACCTATAATATAATAATATTTATAAATTCGAATGTCACTTCACGGCCAATATTCCTGCTTTTATTATAATTGCATAGGAAATATAACATTAACGTCACTGTTCACTTATCGATATGCTTTTTAGGGACGACTCCCTTCCTTAGGAGTCAGACCGGCGTCGTTCTACGGTAAGGGTCAGTCCCTACACCACGGTCATGTCGAGATGGTTTCTCTCCGGCCATTGCTCGAGCCCCAACACCAAACGTAACTAATTCCTCCTCCCGAGAAGGAGGCGGTTCTACTGCAGTAGAATCAAGGAACCTACCACTCGCCACGGACGCCTGTGATTGGAATATTGAAGCGCTTCTCAAGCCACTCAAAGTGTTAGCACTCTGCGGAATTTCTTTGAATTCTTCAAAATAATTGTCACAAGCTGTTGGACGTGGAGCTGCTGGGAACCCGTATAAAGTTGACGATGATAAATCCTTAAGAGATGCTGAACTCAAGTTTATTCTTCTAGTCTTATGTATAGAGCAGTGTGGTACTTCGTCGCCATCGTAAACAAAGCGTCTGCGCTCATGAGGTGTAGCAGCCGAAGATCCAGTCGGTGGATAAGTATCTCTTTTCATCATTCGCCTTTCTAATAGAGTTGAGTCTCGTTCTCTAAATTCGGTGAAAGCATATTCACGATCCCAAGCACGGCAATCTGCTTTGGCCTTTTCTGATATCTCTGTTATCCAATCTTTCTGATACCATTGGAGAAACAGAAATATAGCCGATGTCCCCGCTAGTTCAGCAGCTACAAAACCTCCTATGTACAGTCCAAATGAGTAGCCGTAACTGTAGGACATTCGAGGAGTGTCAAAGTAAGTCATATAGCGCAGCTTATGTCCTAATTGTGACTTAAATACCGATATGTACATGACGATTCCAGTCAGCATTATGAGACCTGGAATTGAGAATAGAAATATTTAAAAGATGTCTTATTTTATGAAAATTGATCAAAAAAATAATATTAAAGAATTTACACTTCTTATGCAAGTTACGGGCTCAATGGCCTATGAGATGTGCACCCGTCTTGTATTTCGTTGGATAACAAGTTCGATTCCTAGCCAGTTTCAGTTTTTGATTTTCTATAAATACTTTATTTTTATGTTAGATATCGACAGACGAGCATGAGGTTCACTTGATGGTAGGTGATACCTCAGCCACATAACATAAGTCAATGATGCGCAGTCGACCTAATTTTTATTTCGAGCATTCGGAAGTCCATTGACTGAAACAAAACGCGCAATGTGCACTTCACGGTTTTTTCAACTATGTAGGGTGCTTCGTTAGCCGGTGGAAATTTCGATATTCCTCCCGCCCGATCAATGCCCGAAATTACCAGACGTGGGGAAAACATGCTTAAAGAAAATTATAAAAATGTTGTCCCGGTGGGATTCGAACCCACGACCCATCGATGCGCACAGCAGGTGTTCTATCGAACGCGCCAACGAGGTCGTCAAAAGAATTTGATAGACTAGTTGCCGATTATTTTAAGGAGTCATTGAGGAAACATTACCAGATATAATAAAAAGTACGCCAGCTATGAATGTGCAGAGCCTTCGTCCCTTCACACAATGTCCCAGCACACAGCACAAGGCACCCACCGCCTGAGTGAAGACAGCCAGCAGCAACGGTGCCGCGGATCGTGTTACAACATCTGGAAAAATATAATGATAGAATGAAAATACCTTTAACTACAGACAAAACACACTCCAACTTGACAAGTGTATGTGGAGTGAACTCGCAAGGACATTATTATAATATGTTATTCTAAATAGTTTGATGTGTTGTACCTATGTCTTTTGGTTTTTATTCTAATAATAATCTATATATAATACTAGCTGACCCGGCAAACGTTGATTTGCCATGTAAATAATTTCTAAAAAGCAGGGGTTGGTGATAGAAAAGTAAAAATTTAGGGTTGTATGTATTTTTTAATGCCACATTATAAAAAAATAAAAACAAAAAATTTCGTCCAAAAATTAAAAAAAAAAAATTAGGGGTGGATTACCCTTAACATTTAGGGGGATGAAAAATAGATGTTAGCCGATTCTCAGACCTACCCAATATGCTTACCAAATTTCAGAGGAATCGGTCAAGCCGTTTCGGAGGAGTATGCAGACTAACATTGTGACACGAGAATTTTATATTATAAAAATATATATATAAAATGAATTGCTGTTCGTTACTCTCACTAAAACTCGAGAACGGCTGAACGGATTTATCTTATCTTAGTCTTGAAATGTTCGTGGAGGTCTAGGGAAGGTTTAAAAGGCGAGAAAAAATCTAATAATTTCCGGGAAAACCCTAAAACAGCCCTTTTCTATTTCCCATTCAAACGTTTTCTAGAGTCAATTTACGAGTAATTATATAATTTCGAAGCCAAAATTGTGGCAAACGTCTGAGGGGTCCACTAGTAAAAAACATTGATTGCACACAGCATTAAATAAAAAAATACATAATAATATTTATATATACAAAGAGCGGCCTTATCGCTTAATAGCGATTTCTTCCAGATAAAATGTATCAGTATTATTATATTTTTTAATATTCTATTTTAGAATTAATTAATTGATTTTTGTATTGCTGTCTGTTTTACTCATCCCGAACCGTCCGGGATTCGAACCCGGACCTCCAGTGCTAAACGAGCCACTGAGGCGCAAAGGCGGTGATACGTTGAACTTAAAAAATTGTTAAATTTTAGTATTATAATATGATTCTGTTCGCAAATCCCGTTTGTATGATATGCCAGTCTCAAGCATCGTTAGTTTGATATATTTGTAACACAACTTTTTTGTGTCAAGGGTTTTAAAATAATACTCATACAATATAAAAATATTAAAACCTTTGAGTTATGTAAACTTTTACATAATACATTTGGCCTTATTTAAACCGACAAATAGTGTTCCTTTTAAGGAGTTTATATCGATTTATAGGAATATGTATAATATATTAAATTAAGTCGAAGAACGTTCTTTGAAATATTGGCTCTACGAACTATGAATTTATGATAAATTTTATCAAAAAAAAAAAAATGTATTAAGTCAAGAAAATTGTTCTTACTTGATATTTTGTAGGTGACTTCGATTAATTATGTGATGCTAAATTTAAAATAAATTATTATTCCAATTTTTAAATCGACATAAAACTATTAGAATAGTTACAAAAAAATATAGCAAGAAACTTCGCAATTTTCGAATGCTAAACTTTAACTCTCTTGTGTTAAAGAAACTTTTTAAAAATCCGTTCTGTACTTACACGGTATTGCATTAGTAGAATCCACCGGATCTGGAACATACTGCGAAAGCGGGAAGTATGGTATGTCTAAACATCGATACTCTGTACTCCCAGCTGAAATACAAAAAGGCACCACATTAAATCAAAACACTAATACACCACTATTTGAATTTCAAGGTATAACTAATGTAGTTTAGTAAAGATTTTCGGTAAAGTATTCAGCCACATCATCAATGATGCGCTGTCGACATAATAATGTATTTTCTACCCATAGTATAAAGTAATCAGACGTGGGGAAGACACGATTACAGAAAATATAAACATATCGTCATATCGAACCCGCGACCCATCGGAGCGCAGATTAGGTGTTCTACCGAACGCGCCAATGAGCCTATCAAAATCATTCGTAAATTTCGTTATTAAAATGACATTCAAAGGTCAGCCTCCACGATTTATATTGCGGCTAGCATCGGGAGTTCCAGGTTTGAATCCCGCAGAAAAGGCATAAAATATAAGAAATTGTTTATATTGGGCCATATATATATAACTAGGATTTTTAAATGTTTTTTTTTATAATTTTAATTTAGTTTACTTATGCAGTTTATAATTTTTAATGTATAATGTGTTTAAATAAAGGTTTTCTTATATTTTATTGAGTCAGAGCTTCTTCACTTTATATAATATGAAACCATAGAAAAAACGAGAATTCTGTTTCTTTTACTTTTAAAAGCATCCGAAGCATAATTAGTATTTCATTCACTCTGTGAAAGGTATTTATTTTATATTATGTTACCGGAAGTGCATTGACTCATTCAGCGGCTAAAGGGCATTGGAGTTTTGTTGCTACTTCATCTCATCTTACCTCTATAATTAAATTACTTAAGCTACAGCAGCCTTTAAATGAATCGGTTGTTTCAAAAAGAACATTAGTCACAATCTGCTTACTTTTCAGGAGACATAAAAAACTGATTTCGCAGAGTATTTTCTTTTGAAGTCTTGTAGATTTTTCTCACAAATTATTGAATTAATTAGTCTGAAGTAGCATATCTATAGTTTTTTATTGTACTACTTGTATTTTTTGAGATATTTACATTTATAATATTTGGACTTGTGTTGTTACTGCAACTAATATGAGACTTATGTTCTTTTATCACAGTAGGTATGTAAAAACTCTAGATTTTTGGATGGACATGTGTTCTTTTGCTACTCTAGTGGATAAAAAAAGAATGTAGGTCATTTCATTTATTGTTAAATATCTTATTTGATGGACTTATTATGATCTTAAGTCTTATTATGATAAATAGGGATTATGTAATGAAACTTCTTTCTGAAACTATCCAAGTTATTCATGTTGTTTCTGCAAAGTTCTTACACACCTCAGTGGGACTAATGTTGTTTCTGCATCTACTGAAATTTTCAATCCCACGTAGCTCCATTGATATTCATCGGACTAATGTTCTTTCTTTAGGGATTTATAGATCTACCCTCAAGGGTACCATAGACAACAATAACTCAAAACACACAAAGGACTAATGTTCTTTTTGAAACTACCGATTCAAATAGCGAAGGGGTCTGATATCTTAGAATCGTTCTCTTTAAAAAATAATTGAGACTCATATCTCTATTCACAAGGAAATATTCTATTGAAAATGCCATACGAGATATTATTTTATAATGGGATAAATAAGAAAGACTTCAACAAATACATATATATCTAATCAGAGTTAACAAAGCAAATTCAATATTAGAATCGCATTTATTTAAATGTTGCCATCACTTCAATAATTTATTTGAATAGCAAATAAATCAATGCCATCAAAACATAAATTGTAAAAAAAGCCAAGTCTTGCAACTCAGTTCTTCTATCGTAAAAAATTGTGAGATCCATATAATACCAAGTCGGTCAATTTATTCAGTCTCTACTGAAGGATCCTTCTGTCTTAAGTTATTACGTAATTAGCTAACCTAACAACATCTTATAGTGATCATATCGATATCAATATTAAAAATCTTTGATGTTTTAAATAAATAGATTGACTCGGCGATACAAAAAATAAAAACTAAATGAATTATTATTTTTAGGAACATACATAATACTTTCTTTTTGTATCAGATTTGAAGAATTATAAGCGTTTTTATCCTACTCATTCATTCATTCAATTCATAACATATATTAAAAGTTTATTAAAATACATTATGGCTGAACTCCTAACGTAGAACAAGATTTGGCTTAAAGATGTCCATACAACAACAAATAGATGGAGATAATTGAAGAGTGGAAAGGAAATGGACGGGCCACGAGCGCAGTGACAGCATGCTAGCTGTCATTGGACTTCAAACGCAATGAAAGTGGGCCGAGTGTGGACTTGAACACAATGCATTTCCCGCACCGGAAGTGACGAGCCATTGTGCACGACGCTAAAGGAAGTCTCCCCTACGCTATATGCAAAACTATTTCGAAATATTCAATATTTTATACATTACTCTAGTTATCGATACAAATTATTAACTGATAGAAACAACCGTCAAACCGGTGGTATTTTTAAACGAGGTCACTCGTTCAACCTTATTCAAGGATTTTTTGTAAAATCTTTATAACTTAGGATTTTGAAAAGGACAGAAATCCTTTTCATCATGCACTTTTCAACTATCCACAATACGTTTAACCACTTTTCTATTCTAAAACTCTTTTTTAAATGATATACAAATTCTACATTTCCTAACTAATGCTGGACATTCTAATGTATAGTCATGACCTAAAAATAAAATGAATGTGAGTAAAATTTTAAATAATATATGCGCGTTTTAATGAGGGACTTCTGTGTATCTCTAAGCTTAGTAAAAATAAATGAAAGTTAAATTATCATATACTTACGATCCGTATGACAAATACGCCACAGACCAGATACGGTGTGTTTAGCGACTAGTTGATGGCTGCCGGTACCATTGAACGATGTATTCAACATATTCTCTTCTGTGTGTAGCCAATTGTTTGTTGTTACAGCAACGAGGACTGCAACGACAGCAGTACCCGCTGACAAAGGTGTTAGCAGCCAAAGACAGGAAACTGATGAGTCTATTTTTGCTACCAAAGTTGGTGACGGAGGTGTGGGCCTGAAAAATAAATAAGTAAGTATAATAATAATATATAAATCTCTTAAGGTAGCATTCCGATCTTGATTGCCGCGACTCGGCAGTCGCTGCCGTCGGCTGCAAGCACTGCCAACTGCTCAGCAGCGCGACCACGTTCATTCCGATCGTAACTGCCAGGCAGTATAACGGCGAGTGTTTTGTTCTTCTTGGTCGTTAAATACCGCCATTTTTATTTTAGAGCACGTGCAACAATAGAGGGTCGCGCTGCCAGACTGCTTCACAAGCGGCTGGGCAGCGCTGTCACTCGTGCGCAGCTTGGCCGCACGACCCGGTCGCGTGCATCGGAAAGCTCTCTATGCATGATCATACAGAGCGGTGCGTTGCTGCCCGGCAATGACTGCTGGGTCGTAGCTGCCGAGTCGCAGCAGTCAAGATCGGAACGCTAGCTTTAAAAATAACCCATAAGTCTGTGTCAATCTATAACGATAATATTTAATCTGATTAATCTTCTAGTATACCATGTTTAACACAATAATTGTTCACAAAAAGGTACACTAGAAAAATAAGTTCAAAGCAATTTTATAATACATATTATGTAATATGTATATTTAATACGAGTGAGAGAGTTAAAACATTAAAATGAATTGCTTACTGTAAATAAAATAATCTATTTTTAGGTTAATAAAATATGAAAGATAATTTTTGTAATTAATATTTTAACCAACCCATGCGTCCCTGGTTCGACTCCCAGGTTGATGTTCAAGTTCTTTTAGATTTAAAAGAGCACTTGTCTATCAGAGTTTGAGAATTGGGTGGAAGCTTAAAGTCTGTGCAGACGGCACGTAAGGTGGATAACTGAAAAACGAGTGGGTCAATTTAGTTGACTAGTTTTTGAGATGGAGGGGATCATAGATGTAAAAAAAGACTCTTAATTAAATATTACAAATGGGATAATTGATCCAAAGAATTGAATAATTCATAGCATGAAACCTAAATTATACATATATTTAAGATATTTATTTACTAAAATTTTATTACAAGCTTAAATTGGTGTACATTATAATATTATGTACGATCATAAACTCTTTAGACACAACCGTGCAAGTAAACTAGCACTTCCCCAATTTTCATTAACCCTCAAACTTGTGTAATTACACGTGTAGCTTGTAGTGAAGTTTCAATCCGGAGATGAACAGCGTTGTTTGGTGTTGTGTGAATTGAAGGTCTGAACTCCAGCATACAATTAACAACAGTGGAACATTATTTTACTACTAAGTACTTTTGACGGGCTCGTTGGCGCGTTCGGTAGAACACCGGCCGTGCGCATCGATGGGTCGAGGGTTCAAATCCCACTGGGAAGACATGTGTATAATTTTCTGTAGCCATGTTTTCCCCACGTGTGGTAACTTCGAGCATTGATCGGGTGGGAGGAATATCGAAATTCCGACCGGGTAACGAACCACCGTTCATAGAGGGAAAAACCGTGAAGTGCACAGTGCGCGTTTCGATTTCAGTCTATGGATTTCCGACAGCGCATCATTGGTTGATATTCTGTGGCTGAGGTTTCAACTACGATCAAATTAACCTCATACTCATCTGTCGATATCTAACATAAAAAAAGTACTTGAGAAGGGCGAATGCAAATTGCGCAATAGAGTTGCAAAAGCGTTGGATGAATTAAAAAATGAATATAATAATATATACATAATAATCGCTTTACCCTGCTATATAAATAGACATACGAATTGTACAATTATCAATCCCTTACTTCATTCCCTTTAGGATACTAATTACGTAAAATCCCTTTTTAATATTTCATAGAAATTGCTTTGATGGTTTCGAATAAACTTTGATGAATCAATCAGTTATTCAGAACCTATTTTATAAATTTAAAAACAAATTGGATCTTAATCCATAAAATCTAGACATAGTTTAAAAATGTAAACAAAATTATTTGTTTTGGTATTTGCATGAATGACTTGTTTTTTGTTTCACCTTTCATGCTAATACGAGTATACTTCAGTAATCAGATCATAGATCTTCTTCAAACTACAATATTACTATTTTTTTTTCTAGAATAAGGAAATACCTAATAATATTTATTTTTATAAATAAATAAATAGAGTGAAGCCGAAATGCCTAATCTTCTTTACGACTTTTCCGTCTAAGATTATTAATTACTGGTAAGAAACTTTGAAATCATCTACATGTTCAATTCATTCTAGGTATTAGGAAAACGTATTTACGTACACGAGAAGAAAAATGCGTACGAGAATTATATTATTTATGTATATAAAAAAGCTTTGTCCAAGGATAGTCTGAATGTATTTCTCCTACCATATAAAATACTGGGTTTATTTTACCTGGGCGGGCGACGGCTAGCGATGGCGCCACTGAGAGTAGGGGCGGGCTGCGTGTGCGCATCGCGCGGTAGCGTGGCGTGCACGCATTGCGCGCCGCCGCCCCACATATTTTCCCGATTTTTCACTGTAAACAAATAATGCACATTAAATAAATGGTGACGGTAGTGAATACCGAACTTTTAATATAAGCCCGGACCGCAGAACAGGAAAAATAAGTGAAAGTGCGAAGTAGGCGTGGTACGCGTGTCACAATTTAGCATGGTGGCGCTATATCGATCACAGTCAGCTAAAATCATTGTTATTTCTTTCACATAAAGTTTAGTTTAGTTAGTTATTTATTAGTTTGTTTGTTTTAATATTACAAAACGTCGTATGTACTTTATGCGCTAAGCCAAAGTAACCGTTATCGCCAAGCACTAAGATATATTATCAATTGTAGGACCAGTGTGATTTAGCTAGTTTTGAGTTAAATAAAAACAACGAATCGAAAAAATTTGTAACTGTGTGCAGTATTAAGTACTCCATTCATTTGTGTGAATTTGGCGACAGTCGATCCGGTACTTACTTACTTTTCTGTTCTGTGGCCCGGACCACTTAACATTTCGCCAATCAGTGTTATAAAAAAAAATCTATAGTATTTTATTGACGTCAGTATCACACATTTAAATTATATATATACACCGAACTAAAACGTGATTTATTAATTTTATTATTTTTTCGCTATTTGCGAGCATATTTGTTCACGGGCTGAATGAAAGATGACAGCTTACTAAAAAAATTCACACAAACAGCTTTCAAAAAGCCCACAGCATTTATCACTAGTTTTCTCAGAGTTGTTGTTTGATTACAACTTTAGTACTGTCTAGAATATTAGCTAAATTATTATAATTACAATGTATCCTGTAATACGATACCTTAATAATATCACAATAGCAAACTCAATTAATTTTGTAGTTTCACATATCGCCGCACTAAAACCTAATAGATCAATTAAATTAAGGGACTGGGAGCTATGTAATGTTATGTGAGCTGTATGCTTGACGACTTAACCCAAATTATGTAAGAGGAGATATTGTTTGTAAGTGTATGTAGCTAAATTATTGTTAGTAGGCATATATCGTTATATTTAAATACTAGCTGATGCCCGCGACTTCGTTCGCGTGGGGTTCACTTTAAGCTGAGCTTTTGAGCAAGCTTTCTTCAAATGACATATCCTCCTCCACCCTCTGTACTTGGTGATTTCTTTTGGGAAAGAGCTATCAAATTAGTCATTGACGGTTGCTTTTGCATCATGTTATCGACATGTTTAATGGTGGTTGAGATTGGGGTTCGAAGGATGATTTGATATTCAATAGTTGAAATAATTAACCTGACTTTAAAGAAACATTAGGGAAATTCATATTAATTAAATTTTATGTGACCAAAATCCAGATATGTGTCTTTTTTCTACTAATCAGAGTTCAATCGAAGATTGGATTCAATACATTTTCTGTCTTAAATAGATGCGTACGTTCATTTAATTGGTTATTTTCATTTTCGGACATTTTTTTGAAATTCCCGGGATTCCTGCCCGGGTTTCCGGTGCTAAATGCTGAAACCTCTAAGATACGGAAGCAAAAAAGCAATGTCGAATAATCGTAATTCTGTTTAAGAGAAAGGATTGATGAAAATGTGAAATAAATGATCTCATAAGAAATACTTTTTCATATATTATTTCAATAATACATTTTCTATTTTTGTTATAATATAGTTCTTTCAAAAAATAAATAAATAAATACAAAAAAATATTTCTTTCATTTCAACTTCAGATTCGAACTCGCATCAAAAGCTACGCTATGGGACTGCATATCCACTATTCTATCCACTATTCTACGAATACATATTGGAAATGGCGAAATTATCAAACTATTTCATTTACATATCAAACTGTGATTGACATCTGACAATTCGAAAAAATTCAACGCGGGTCAGTTTGCATTGAAATTTGGTGATGTGGTGCCTTTAAAATAATATTTAAATGATGATAACTTTTCTTTCCGATAACCGATTTCGATAAAACAAAGCCTATATGTTGCCCCGGGCTTTCCTTAATATATTTGTTTAAATTGCATGATAATCGGTTCAGTATCTTCGGAGATTAGCGTGAACAAACAGACAGACAGACAGACAGACGGACAGACAGACAGACAGACAGACAAGAATCTTAAAAATTGCATTTATGCATTCTGCTACCCTTCTTTTATCACCCCTCTTAATTTCTGGTAAAAATATTTAGTGAAGCGTAATTTCGATCCTACTCTTTTATTATATGTATAGATATGTAACTAAAGTTAAACAAAATCAAATTTTCGTCGCAGCTACAAAGCACTTCTACTTACTCAACAAAAATCCCACGAAATCTAGGTTTTAATCCGTCAAAAATATTTATTTATTTATTTCTTATAGTAGTCTTAGTAACAATTATTTTATTTAATTATTTTAATTTTTTATTTTTTAAATTTACTTTTACACACAGATCTTCCAAGACTTCTTTGCTTTCACTGTTAATTTTTTACTATTATTATTTTTTATACTATTTATGTTATTTCTTTTATTTTATTTTTTGCGTCTAAGGCGCAAACTATTGTGGTCTCTGGCAGAATGACCAGCGCTGTGGAACACGTCTGCTTCACAGCATTATGCTGAGCCAGGGCCAATTACAACCACAGCACACACACATTTACACAATTTAAAAATTGTACCTTGATTTGATGTTTTTTATTATTATTTTGTGATTCTGTGTGTGTGTTTCGTTCGTAATAAATGCTATGTCTATGTCTATGTCTAAGTTATGTAAATATTCAAATTAAATTCAGACAAATATTTGTTTCTATTGTTAATAAATAATGGTTTTTAAAATGGCGAACGACGAACATGAATGAATTATTGAGTCCCTTAGTGGACCAGGGGGCAGACACACATCTATGTACGTTTAATTGCTCATTTTTCTCTACAGGTAAGTAGGTGATTCTGTACCTTATTTGGTTTGGTCATTTTTTTTAAATCGTGTTTCACCGGATCTCGAACTCGGTAACTCCAAAGCTAAGGACAATGCGCATATTACTGAATGAGAGATAGAGGCCAAAATGCGCAATCTGGACTTCATCTATATCTATACTAATATTATAAAGAGGAAAGATTTGTATTTTTGGATTTTTGTATGTTATGAATAAATTCAAAAACTACTGGAGCGTTTTTAAAAATTCTTTCACCAATAGAAAACTACATTATCAGCGAGTAACATAAGCTTTTTTTAAGTGTAGTACATCTACATTGCACCCGTGTGATGCCGGGGCGGATCCCTAGTTGTTTTATAAAGTAGGTTCGGAAAATAAGCGTAAACTCGAATTCAAACTCGTGACATGCTAACCAATTGTCGTGGTAATAATTTACGTGAAAACAGCAAATTAAACTCTCAGCATCCGAATGGCTCGTAAAGCATTAACATTGTGTTTAATTCAAATTCAACATCATGCGACTAAATAAATTACGAATGCAATTAATACGATAGCCACAGGGAGTTGAAAGTAATGAGCATGTGTCGTTACACTAAAAAGTCTGAGTCCTCTAACATCTACATTTCAAATATCAAGTTGAAATTAATTTTTTCATCGTTGGCGCTTTCGGTAGAACACCGGCCGTGCGATTCGATGGGTCTTGGGTTCGACATGTTTATAATTTTCTGTAAGCATGTCTTCCCAACGTCAGGTAACTTCGGGCATTGATCGAGTGGGAGGAATATCGAAATTCCGACCGAATAACGAACCACCGTTCATAGATGGAAAAACCGTGAAATACATATTGCGCGTTTAGATTTCAGTCTATGGATTTCCGAATGCTCGAAGTAAAAATAAGGTCGACAGGCCATCATTGACTGATGTTCTATATCGCCTATCATCAAGTGAACCTCATGCCCGTCTGTCAATATCTGACATAAAAAAATAAAATCTATCTTTATTTCTTGATTTCTTACATTTCGTAACTGGCATTTCGATCATTCTAGCTAAAGCATTACATACATCGAGAAAATCGACATTTATATTACCATAAATGAAAACCCTAATGCGGATATAAACGATACTTACGAGATATACAATTATATAAAAGAATTCGAATAAAATGAACAATCTCGTAGGAAATTACAAAAGTCCTACAATTCCATGTGGGCAAGACAAACGGCACATTGCAATCCCAGAGGATCTTGCGACCGAAACTCTGCGAATTTATGACCATCGTGTGATTTGATCTCCTGCTTAATGTATTGTACACAATATGAATTACGGTTTTGGAAACTAATTGCTTTCTGGGCCTAATCGTCCGTAAAGATGAAATTGGCGACCACGGAACTGATAGCATAGTAAAACTTAATTAATTAAATTAATAAAGAGATCGGTATTTAAAACCATTTTTGTGGCTCAGTGGATTGTGTCTCGTCTTAAAATCTTGGGAAAACAAAATATTATCGAGATATATTTATAATACTTAATTAAAAAAATTAACCTCACTAAAAAAATCGCTACGAAAGATTGGGACTTCCTGGCACAGGTATATGTTTACATAAAAGCATGTCCCAACAACGGTATAGTGTATTTGTTTGTTATCACTGAAACAGACACAGAAGTGTCAGCTCAATACCCGGTTCTAGGCTAAGGAATGTATACAGTATTAAATATGAGTTTAGGCTAGGCTTAGGTTTAGAATAAAAATCATTCCAACAAGACAAAGACCCTTTCTATATGCACTCACTGGAATACACTTTTGTTGGCGGATTATTGTTTGAACAGTCTGACCGCCTGCTTTTTCTAATATTCGTTTCACAAATAAACCACGGATTTTGCCATAGAAGAAATAAGTAACATAGAGATTTGGTATAAAAAGTGTGATAAAAATAACCAATGAAATTGACATAGAATAAAAAATATGAACAGTGCCTAAGTATGGGATACGTGAAAAGAAATATTTGTAGCGACGACCTTTTGAACTTTATCCAAGAATTTTTAAAAAGAACTTAGAAAATACTAACAGCATCCAGTTCATCATTATACTAAGACTTTTTTGCAAACAGTATTAGATAAATAGCGGAAGTTCTTTGAGTATGAATCAAGAAGGATCAAGTCGACAGCGCGTCATTATTCATAACATATTCTTCTGACGATACATTATACGATAAAAACACATACAAAGAATCTTATAATAAATTGAAATAGCTGAACACAAATAAACATCTTCAATGTCATTAAAATTGTAAATTCACAATTTTTCTAAACTTATATGTATCGCACAGAAAAACTAAAAGTCCTTCCCAACTATACCAGCGAGCTTCCGATCGTCAAATAAAACATTTCAAAGGAATATTCTGAATTATTCAGTATCTAGTTTCAAAGTGCTCGTTTTGGCTGCATACGTTAGATGGTAAATGTACAGACATTTTGATTTTATTCAGTTTGCGCTGTCGGCAAGGCCGAGACATGACTGTATTTATTGCAGGGAATGTATTACAGTCGTTTGATGGCTTACAGCGTTGGCACTGACTGAACTTGGTTAGCAATGTTTGTGGAGTATACGTGTTTCATCAGTTAAATGGAACACTAAACGAAAATAAAACTATATAATTGAGTTTAATTTTTTTAAATAAAGGAATAGTTGATTTTTTCTTCATAATATCTTTTGGTTTTAACTATCATTTAGATATGTACTCAACGCATTAGTTATTGTAACCATGAAAATATTATCGAAACTGCAAAAATGCAAAAAAATGTATTACATCAATTGTAAAACGAATTGTGTGTATGAAACCATCGATGAAAGTAGAAGAAGCGAAAGTGATATGTAAGGATCGGAGCATATGAAATTCCGTGATCTCTGCCTACCCCAATGAGAAAGAGGCGTGATGTATAATATGTATGTATGTAAAACTATATAACATACTATGGGGGTAAATAAAGATTTTTGAAAAATCTAATAAATATCTAAAATTTAGAAAAATATAAAGTCTAAAATGTATAACTTTAAGCTGCTCCCCTGTAAATTTGGTACCTATATGTTTTGTAATTTCAATACTGTTCATTGTGGCATTCGATATACACAAATATTTCTTATCGTTAGTTTAAGAAACAGAGAAGAAAGTGATATATTAGAAACGTTGGTTTGCCGATATTCATTCTTTATTAACTTCCCAATCCCTCTTCGCTTTTTAATACTTTTCGTTCTACTTAAATATTGACGTGCTGTCAGTATAATATGATCTGTGATATTTTTTTGGAGAAACAGCAAAAATCATGGATATTAAAGGATAATAGTGAGGAACTTTCCCTTATGTTTTTTTTTATAGTATAGGGGGCAAACGGGCAGGCAGCTATTACAATTATAATATTTGTATGACTCTTAGTAACAAATCTAAATATGAAGTAGATGTTGATATTTATATATTATTAATTTTAGTTTTGGTTTGTTTTAATGATCATTTTCAGTAATAATAATTATAGATCAATTTACGTATTTCCACAGTGTTTCTATCTACATAAATATTTTACTCTGAATTGTTTATTTCTTTACCCTATATACCTTCTGTCCAAATTAATCTTTTACTTCTAATATACAAAGATGTTTGACTGCAATTTTCCAACTTATTCATAACGTACCTGCTTACTATTTTTTTAAACATAACGTACGATTTTGTATTCTTTATACTATAATGCTATTAAGTTAATAAATTAAGAAATTTTTAATTCACCATAATTTTACATGGCTCTGTATTTTAATATGAATATAAAGGGATTTATGTAATGAAATACATTTTAACCTCTAGCTTTATCGAGATACGAGTACTTTAGTTTTCCAAAAATAATAATAATCTATTTATATCAAATATAATCAGATAAATGAGACATACCATTGTTTCATAGATAAAGCTTACGTTAGCAAAAGCACTTTAAATATTATCCTTTTCAAAGCATTTATACGTTACTTCAAACAATAAACAGAGTCGTATTTACTGAGCGCCCCGCCCGCTCTTTGCTGACTTTTTAATACAATTGTCCTTTCTCTGGACTTGAGTGAAGGACGGTAAGTAGGTTAATGTGTGTGTTAGTTCCGCGGACGCACACGCTCCTCACCCAGTAATACCCGGCCAGATTAGAAACATAAAAGATAATAGGAGTCTTTTCATTTAATTTCTCTTTTTGTAAGTTACTTCACGGTATGAGGGTTTAATATGCAATAATTTCTATATTTTTTAAAAAAAGAACTGTAGTAATATCTGAATACATATTTTATACCAGATATAAATGCACGAGATATATGAAGATATTCATTTGATGTTTTATGATTTTTTCACCTCACACTAATCATAGGAAAGGCCTACCTATATTAAAGTATTTATTGACTAACTTACTTATAAATAATCAAATCTTGGAAGTTTTATACCATCTTCTGTTTAGTGTTTTTTTGCATGCATACTACATAGCTGAAGACAACACAATTTGATTGAGCTGATCTCATGAAAATGGTTAAATCCATCTTAAACAATGCAATCATTTCGGTGCTCGAACCAAGATTGGACATTTTTCCACCCGTTTTGTTGTTTGACGAGACGAATAGGTACACAGATAATTTCATGTTTATACAGTAATAAACATATCAGACCATATGATAATCATAGCCAAATTCTTTAGGATCACTCATTGACATATTATTAAATAATAATATTGAATACTATTGTACGAGCTAGCATCGCACATTGAGTACGTACTTTAATATCACACAATATCAATAATTTTATCAAGTATAAAGTCTTTAAATCAATTATCATCAAAACCAGCGTGACGCACGCTCACACTCAGCCCTACAACTATGTCAATGGCATCGCTACTGTATTTATCTTTTGTTTTATATCATAAAGATGAGATAAATCACAGTATTCTCCACGTGGTTACGGAGACGGAGTGCCCGGCAAAACGTCAATATATCACGATGACAGATCATTTGTCTGGTCGGGCGGTAATATGTCGGTAATTAATTACAACATCACCGATACTGTGGGATATTATTCTGTTTTATTATGCTTTGGAGATAATACCGTGTTTCTGTTGTTACGAGGGGCGTAGCTACTGCCGTATCAGCCGTATCAAAGATACGGGCCCCCTACCTACAGGGGCCCCGAACCCGTGTAAGCGAAAATTTACCTTCCATTAGGGTTTCTCCGCAGTTAGGAAGAAGGCCATCAAATTTTGATACAGGGCCCATCAAGGCACTGGTTGTTACCATGCAATTGTTGTTTTTAAGTAAATAAAAAACAGTGGAATATTGGCTATGACAATCTGAGTATGAAAAGGAAATAAGTAGTTATTAGAGAAATCGAGCGCAATAAAATTATTCAACTTTTGTATACGTATAATTTTAAATAACCCTATACTTTAAATGGCATCAATCCTTGCAACTTTCAGAATATCAGAACATAATAGTCTATAGCACGTCATGCATATGTAACGGAATAAAACACTTGTATACGACACTTCAGCGACTGCGATATGAAAAGCTTGTATGTAATTGTAATGACAGCGCTAAACGCTATCATTAAACATAATAACAGAGCGTGTCGGCCAAGATGACTGAAAGTCTCATCGCAACTTATACAGTATAAGTTAAAAAACTCATTTGGTCTACGTCGAACGCTATTCCCCTCCGAGCAAAGCGACTCCAATATTTCATATCTTCATACAAAATTATAAAGTCTACTTCGTTCTCCGAAACAAAGTTTATTAGTTTACTTTCTGAACGAGGTTGCTTAAATTAATTTGACCTGAATATTTATTAATATTATTTTTCCTCAATCTACCTGTGAAGGGCAAACTCGTTAATTATAAACACGAGAGCTTCTTGAATAATGTTGTTTTAATAGAAATAACAGGATGCTTTACGGTTATAATAAATGGAGCGAAGTATAAAGTTTATCGGAAGATGCTCGAAGTAAAAATTAGGTCGACAGCGCATCATTGACTGATGTTCTTTGGCTGAGGTATCACCAACAAGTGGACCTCATGCTCGTATGTCAATATCAAAAAAAAAAAAAAATTGTAAAATTATAATAATAATAAAAGCTTCTATTTGAAAATGTTACATATTGTTTTACTCAATTCTAATGATTAAACTAATTATCACTTCCCATGTGTGCTTGCAAAGCGAAGGCCTACTCCAATATCATCCATCTCTTTCTAGTTGGATAGCTAATTAATAAAAAAAACATAATATAACTAAAGCACTAGTTGAGAATTTATAAAACGTGGGAATGAAGAAAATTAGCTTTATCATTTCATAAATTTCCTCACCTCACGAGTCTTCTGGCGAAACTAAATGAGCACTTGCGAAAATTTTAAGTACCTTTTAATTATAAAAAAGGTATGAAGTAAAAATCAAATAGCGTGCTAAATGGGTCCGCATTTAGCGCAGTTAGTAAGTCAACGCAGATGTCGCTGCGGGGGGTAGGCGCCTGCAATTTATTTAATGTGGAAACACCCACGCTTTACGACTTTTTTTATCCAGTGATGATAATACCGCCTCATCTTATTGAGCTGTTTGCTTCACGCCTCTAGGGATATCTTTTATTAAGTGAAAGTACTGTGAACTTCCCTTAGGCGTTTATGCCTAGCATCGCTCTATACTCATACATTTTTACGATGGGACGCTGACGTGTTACATATCATAAATTCTCAATTTTCTTGACAGTCCCAGCTCCTATTGACATGCCGTAGGCCAAAGCGATAAGGGTACATGTCGAAATTTGAAAAATAGATCAATCATATTAGCTTGTCTCGTTCCAACCGCTGCCAGATCTGATATCGGTTCAACAAATTCATACACTATGCTCGTTTCGCTTTCCAAATATTTTTAGCGATAGCATATTAGATTGTATAAAAGTATTATTAAAATTAAAATACAGTAAATTGGTTTTTGGAACGATGACAACGAGATTTAAAGTTTTTCGATTAAACTGCTTATTAAGTCAGTTTACAGTTACATGCATTTTATTACTTTTAATGATCATTATATAAAAAAAAACTATAATAGCTACTTCCATGATTGAATTATATAAAAACAATATTCATCTAAAAGGATTCTTGCTTGGTAATGGAGGCATATGGGTGCATTAACGCACTCAGCGCAGCAAGCGCTGAAACAATATTAAAGTATGTATATAGTGATAAAATTCTATAGCTTTCAGCGACGACCTTACCGCACAATTCATTAAATGAAAGCATTAATATAATACCGTGAAAGGGTTTCAATATTCTATTGTAATAATGAGCTCTTCAACAACGATACACGATGTAGAAAGTGTGCTTTATGTCAATTCTATTCGAATTGGTGCATGAAATGATGCAGATTTTAATATCCATAAGTATTTTCCGTTTCCTCTATTTGTCACTTATAATACCACAAGAGCTTCAAAATTATCGGGTATTTCCCGATAGGTTCGTTGCAAACAAATGAAGGAGTCAAGTTTTTCAGGTTTGTTTGTTTGTCAGGTTTTTCAGGTTAAAAAATGATTTTTTAACCTGAAAAACTTGACGACTTTATTTTGTTTGCAGGGAACCTTGAGGGAAATGCCAGATAATTTTGAAGCTCGTGTGGTATTCGGGGGATTATTTTTCCGTCCCAAATATCGACCAATAGAATTGCACCATTCGACGTCACGTGGTACAACCTTTAAATTTTCAAAAAATTATCAGTATAATACCATGTAGGTTGTACCACGTGACGTCGAATGGTGCAATTCTATTGGTCGATATTTGGGTCGGAAAAATAATCACAAATATTTTTACAATCTCTTGGCACATTCCAACCAAAACAAATCCTTCATACTGGCATTTTAACGTCAGTTATATTTGAATTATCGGAAAACTGTTTTCTCATAGAATAGGAAGGCAAACTTTGTGGCCCGCCTACTTATTGGTGTGCGATCGAGTGGAAACAAAACTCCCGTATTATTATACTTTGTTCTGTTGATCCTTTTCGTGACAAGTACGATTTTCTGTTAGCGAAATGCCTAATAAAGATTTTCTTTATTATAGAATTTTATTTATAGAACGGATTGAGTTACTTCTAGACTAGGTTCTACAGGAAATAATAAATTGCGTTTTAATCCGGTATGAAGTATTTTATTTGAATGTGTGATACTCGCGTCAGTAAAAGATAACATTAAATAGACAATCATTAAAATACGGACACCGCGGGCCGTAAAATTTAAAAAAGAAACTATTAAAAACTAAGTTATGCAAACTATATGTTGAAATTTTTGTCCATACAAAGGTGAATAATAAGTCTCAAAGTGGCGGTACCACCCAATACAAGCCCAAAAGCCTGGCTTGCCCTATTAATGCAACCATAAAAAGATAAATAATAATACCCTAAACGTAATTATGCATGTTATACAAACTACTTATATGATTACATAATTATATAAGTTAAATAATGTTATGTTAATGTCAGTAAGCTGAGCTTTTAGAGTTGTACAATTCTTAACTGCGTCTCTTACTGGCCAATAAAGTGGATATTCCTTAGCAATAATTAGAAAAATGGTATAACAAGATATGAGACGAAACTATGTAACATATTAACAAACATCGATCATAATATTACCTGCAAGGTAGCGCTCTATCATTCGCCGGCTATTATGATGCAATCTACTCAGCGCTGGGATTAAATATTACAAGTAGGGAAAATGCTTCGGGACTCGACCCGGGGTAATGTACGGAATAGACTTTGATCGATGATGCCCTTTGCTCTTACTAACTGCGAATGGTACTCGTTTAAATATTCGTTTAATCTGTTTCTAAAATGTTTAGTTTTTTCTAAGATAAACCTATTTTTAAATCGAATCTCCTGAGCTGTATTTCTAAATATTATGACACAAAGTTGCTCTCAATCTCTATCTATATATCTGTTTCTACACTAAGCGATGATCCATTGTTGTGGGCATGCCCATCGTCGCTCTCTATTAAGGTTGTGAGCATGATGGGCATGCCTACAACATTTCCGTTTCACTGATTTTTTTTTACCGACAAGTAGCTGATTAGTCTTCTGTAACAACCCTTTCTTTTTTTAAACTTGTTTTCCTGAAATCGAACCCAGATCTCGGTGCTACGCGCAATACGCATATCACTGAACCAGGAGGCCGCCCAACGAAAATTGTAAATAATTTAAATATACATCAAATAAACTTAATACACATATCGTTAACCTGTTTGTTACAATGAATTATCTTGAATTTGGCATAGTAATGTCGAGTACACGATCAGATTACAAGATGGCGCCATTTATGTCTCAGCAACGCAATATCATTCGAGTTATAGCTGTTTCGTATTGAGTTACGAATATAGCTGAAATACAAGAGAATTAAAATAAATTATTCCTACAATTACATTATTTATAATAACTCTATTACTTTTTCGCAAATAAATAATAAGTAATAGCTCAGATTAAATAACTACGAGGCATGCCTTTTAAGTTTTGTCGTTTGAAGAAAAAAACACAACTAGAACCTTATAGTACTTTTTATTGTTTTTCAAAGTATTCACCACGTAGCTTAATACACTTTTCCATTCGCTCAAACCTGTTATTATAACATTTATTCCACTCTAAAGTGGAGGTGTTCAAACTGGCTGACTTGAAAGCGTCGACTGCTTTTTCACCGGACTGGAACCTATGACCACGAAGACATTTCTTAATTTTAGGAAATGTAAAGAAATCGTTAGGGCTTAGGTCAGGACTGTATGGAGGATGGCCAAGAATTTCTACTTTTTCCTGCTTCAAATACTCAATTGTTTGACGAGCGCTGTGTGAGCTTGCGTTGTCATGGTGCAGTATGATGCGTCGCTTTGAGTTAGATTTTTGAAGTTCGGCGATGACTTGTGGTAAACAAACTGTGGTATACCACTCTGCGTTAACCGTTCTATGATCTTCAAGTGCAATAGTCGCAAAATGACCGGTTTTTCCAACGAATGTGGCCACCATCTTCTTTGAAGTGCTTCGAGAACGAACTACATTAGTCGGCTTTGGCTCGTCTTGAAAGACCCAGATTGTAGATTGTTGTTTGGAATCAGGATCGTAAGCATAGATCCAAGATTCGTTACCACTGATGATGTCGTAGACGTGATTTGACTCTCCTCGGTTGAACCTTTGCAGAGTTTTCTTACACCATCTGACGCGGGCCGCCTTGTGATCGTCGGAAAGCAGATGCAGTATCCAACGGCAAACTAGCTTTCTCACACCAAGTGCTTCATGCAAGATCTTCTGAATGGTTGTCCTTGAGATACCTAATAGAGCCTCTATCTCTCGATATGTCACATGACGATCTTCGAGAATTAGTTGTCTCACAGCAATGATGTTATCTTCAGTGAAAGCAGATTTTGGGCGTCCTTTGCGAGATTTGTCACTAACACTAGTATGTCCACGCTGGAATTCTAAATACCAGCGTTCGACAGTCCGCAGACATGGGGCTTCATCACTGAACACAGATGTTAGCTCCTCAAAACACTGAAGCCGTGTCAGGCCTCTTCTAAAGTTGTAGAAAATTATTGCACGAACATTTTCCTTAGAAAGATTCATTTTCGTACGTGACCTGACAGATTCCAATCGACGCTGTGACTAAACAATATCATTAATCCTAATACTTTCAACTGTTTTGAGATTCAAAATTTAAACATATTCGAATATAAATCAGTTCCAAATTCAAAATTGCCGGGAAATATGGAAACGACAAAACTTAAAAGGCATGCCTCGTATTTAATCTGAGAGTAATAGTAGAACTTTCATAAATGTTTAGATGTAAAATATATTTTATCAATGAAAATCAATAATTCCCATGTAGGTAACATCAACAAATAATTTCCGTTATTCATAATCCTCTAATCACACATAACTATTTTAAACTAAAATATATTGGTCCTATTTCTTAAACTCCAATCACATACTGCCCCTATATGTGAATCTCAAAACCAGAAAGCGAAATGAAATGTCAGGAAATACAAAAGGAGGTAGACAATTGACTTTCAAAACCTTCAATCTTGATAAAACGAAGGCCTACCTCCAGTTCACGTTGCAGTAATAGCCTGTGAGATTAACTTTTCCGGAAGATAAACTTGCCCTCTTTATATTAAATTATTCTCAAACTTCTCTGGTGGGAAAAGGATCTTTTGAGATAATTGATTGATGTTTTAGCGAAGGCCATACTTTATTCGTGTTTGAAACAATTATACGCGTCTATTGAATTATTACTTTTATTAAAAGAAGAAATGCGGATTATTCTCAATATTGACAATTACATTTATAGTTAGTTTCATATATTTAAATGAAAATCAGTTTAATGTACCCGATAAGTCAGAATAAATACGATGAATAAATAATAGTTTTAATCCGATATTTTTCATTTAAATAAATACTATTAATCAGTTCAGTATCGTGAGATTAGCCTGAAAAAATAGACAGACAAAAATATTTAAAATGATTTTTATTTGAAAAAATCCTTAATCGTCCCGTCGCCATTTCTGGTAAAAATATCAATGTACAGAAATTTTGATTCAACTGTAAAATATATATTTTAAATTATATAAATATATTAAAAACAAAAAATTTGTGATAGTACCTATATGCATATAGGAGTCGATTTAAATAATAACAAGATAAAAAAGAGTGATCTCCAAATCCAGTTGAATGAAGTAAAGCAGTAAAATAATACAGAAGCTAATTGCCTGTTTGCCTGTGTAATAGCTTATATACAGCTGTGATATATATGTATGTTTGGCTATATTTTTAGTATTACGTGACCCAACCTAGTAATCGAACCTCTGTTCGAAACCTTGTCTCTACATAACCTTCAATAAGGTTTTAATCCACTACTTTAGAACGGTACTACTGAGTCGAGAACTCAGGCTAAATAATGATGTGGTACCAAAAAATCCTTACTTACGTACGTACGGATATGCGTAAGATGTTTGCATTAGTTGCATATTTGATTTGGAAATCGCGCAGCAGCCTAAAAGCCTTGACGAAATACCCACAGCCACCCCTCATGATACTCCACAATGTCAGCGCAATATTCGTGAAAATAGAATTTGTATTGCTCTTGTAAATAAAATATATTAACAATCTGTGTTTGCACTATCGACGCAATGAATATGTAAAAACATTTGCTGCTTACTTTTCCTACTGAACTATAATAAAACGATAAAATAACTCCTTATTTTATTTACTAGCCATCCCAAGCATTGAAACGTGCCAAAATTAAAATTATTTTAACGATTCAATATAAAATGAAACTTATTTGATATACTTACTTAATAACTTTAATTTGGACGCTGTTAAGCAATACCGTGTCAACCCACACGGTTGCCATTTTGAGAAAATTGAGTTAGACTTTGAAGTTTTAATTAGGTTTTATTACATTTCTTTTATATATAACAGGATTAATAGATTTTTTTGATATTATTATTATTACACTAAACTTTTTTTGGTAGCAATCAAAGTAATAGAATTCAATACATTTTTGTTAAATATTCTAAACATTTCATGCACACTAGTTTTTTTCAATATTTTTGCTATTAAAATAATTTAAATGATATATACCTTTTTTGAAATATATACTCCAGCTCATAAGGAAGCGATTGGTATCAAAATTATTTTTTTTACCATTTTGTGGGTTGACACTGTATTGCATAACAGCGTCCATTTAATATAACCGTTTAGCTGGCAGCATGTCAATAAATCCATTAGTCATTTGTTTTCGACTCATTTATATTTTTTACCTCGCACTCAAAATGTTGTCATCATTCAAAATGTATGAATCTATACTTATTTCAAAACACAAGTACGTGTGTTGAGAAAATTTAAAAGATATATTGAAATTATACAAGATGAGTAAATTGATACATAAAATAATTTTAGACATTTCTGTATGTCTGTTTATGCTAATCTGTGATACTAATGAAAGAAATTTTATGTATTTCAAAAGTAGACAAAGCTTAATCTGGATTATTTCTATCTATTAGTCATAAATAGAAATAGATGAACAACATATAGGCATTTCAATATTTGCAAGAGATTTACCATATAAATTTAAATACCTATTGGTGTTCATTAGAACATTTATATTTCGTATGCAATACTCGCTTTCACCTGGCACTAATTTAGTAATTCTCTTGAACGAATCTTGAATATTTATTCAGTAAATTACACGGTAGACTACGTTGAGTTTGCTCTAGATTCACTTTTATTTGGTATTGTAGGTAATTTTGTTTAAAATGCTGAAACTGAATTATTTAACTTATATAATTTCTACAAACATGTTTTACCCCAACCTTATTGTACTGATAAAAAGAAATATACATTGTATTCGATTTAATAAAAAATGTTCAACAGTGTAATGAGATGAAAAATATACACGCTATAAACAACATATAAAAATTGTACCTACTCTTTATTATGGTAACATTACCTACAAAGTAGGTTCTATGATGAATGCCTACAAAACACAACTACTTCTCAACAATTCCTGCAATTTTTCTAACTTGTATGAACATAAACTACGACCCTTAGTTATTCAGAAAAAAGTATAGCTCTCCTTTCTCGCTTCAATTTAGTTAAGTAGTCTGAAATGCTCACAATTTGGTTCAGCCAAATAAAACCAGGCGATAAAAAAGACCTTCAGCCATCTTGGTGAGAGATTAACAGCTATAATCAAGCAATTGTGAGAGGATTACAGCGATTTTTATGTCGCCGTAGCGCGCTAGATGCCATCAATCAAGCACACTGTTGAAACTCGGGCAATAACAATGATGAGGGAAGTCTCGAAGTTTCTCGAATATTTAAAGCCATATAATAAATGCCGAGTAACGCGTAAGCGACATTCACTCCTCATAATCGCAAGCCATGTATTCGTCATTGTCGGCATGTTAAATGAGACTCGTGTTGTGAATAAGAATTTCGGTATAATTTCTATGTATTTCGAAGATAAGTGAGGCATTTTCACTAACTGTCAAGGACGCTTTAGAATTATTACGTCAGTTTCTTAAGCGCCTTCAGTATGCAAAACGCCGTGCTTACTGGTTTCTACGCAGTTTTTTGGAGTTAAATACTTATTATTTAAAAATATGTATATATCAAAAAAAAAACATAACATTTGTACATAATCTTGATTCCATAATTAGTTATTATTCCTTCCTCAGCCAAGGAGAGTTTAATCCTGCCTTTGTAACAAACTTTCGAACGGTACGGAGCGGTCGCGGCGGGGGTTGGCTGGCAACGACTTAAAAAATAACTGTTAATAGATATTAAATAGATATATGTATCAATCAATAATTTTGTTGTTTGTCATTTAAATATAATTTTTTACTTTATATATATATCCTTTAATGTTACCAATATTTTAACTTAATTTCCATATTAAACTATAGACTTGTACTTTACTATATATTTTGTTATGCTATAACTTTCTTATTATATCATTAAATTCAGTATTTGTAAGGTAAATGTTCATATTACAAATTAGTTAATTACAAAGTTAGTTAAAGCAAACTTGATACGCGAGTCAATATAACGTGTAACGTATTTTGAAAGTTATGGTTATTCTTAGTACGAAACTCCCAACAGGTGAGTGGAAAACAAAAATTGTTTTGTTTAATACAAAAGTTTAAATAGCGTACCTTTACAGAAGTTGTTCGCTTTGTTTTAATAGGATGCTTGATTGTAACGAGTTTTTATTTTCAAAATGTTTGCTATTTTTTAAACAAAAACCAGTAAATTATATGTAAAATGAAATGATAACTTGAAAGATAAATATACATATACTTGCTATTGCTTCGATGGAGGAAGTTGATCGTGTGATTGGTTAATCACTTCTCATATTGCAAAAGTTCAAACTCAGACATGAATTGAACTGACTCTATAGTTACCACAAAAATATGACGCTCTGTTAGTTGTGTATTTTGTAGTTTAAAAAAAATACAACACTATTTTTATTAACGGTTAACAAAACTCAAGTTATGTGCCATTTATTGCTTTAACTTTGCGAAGCGAAAGGAACATCGCTTGCTCAATTTATTGTAGACTGTCTCGTAAAATTTATGAATTAGTGACATTTATCTATCATCTATCTATAGGTACTAATATTATGCAGAGGAAAAATTTGTTTCTTTGTATGATTTAACTCGAAAACTACTCGACCGATTTTAGAAAGCTACATTATCAGCGAGTAACATAGGCTATTATATTTTTTTGTGTATAGTACGTTGCTCCCGTGCGAAGATCGCTAGAAACCATATATTTCGGATTGAAAATAATTTTAACGTTCAATTTATTTATGTATTGAAAACGGTATAAAACAATTTGTGCAAAAAAAGTCTTTGCAAATTTGACGGGCTCGTTGGCGCGTTCGGTAGAACACCTGCCGTGCGCATCGATGGGTCGTAGGTTCGAATCCCACCGGGAGCAAATACTTTTAATCTTCTGTAAGCATGTTTTCCCCACGTCTGGTAACTTCGGGCATTGATCGGGTGGGAGGAATATCTAAATTCCGACCGGGTAACGAACCACCGTTCATAGATGGAAAAGCCGTGAAGTGCATATTGCGCGTTTCGGTTTCAGTCTATGGATTTCCGAATGCTCGAAGTAAAAATTGGGTCGACAGCGCATCATTGACTGATGTTCTGTGGCTGGGGTGTCACCTACCATCAAGTGAACCTTATGCTCGTCTGTCGATATCTAACATAAAAAAATAAAAAAATTAGTACCCTACAGTAGTACTGAATATCTTACTAAACTTGATCTATTAAAGATAAGTTACTAAGACTGCAAAAGTAGTGCAAGCTTTAACAGCGGATGTAACTCAAACCAACTTATAACTTTCCAATGTATTTTCAAGACAATAGAATACAGACTGAAAGTTCTTGTTTGCACGATTAACGAAATAAACTGTTCTCTAGTTAGTATTCATGGTGCTCGCTCATTGTGTATTCAAAAGGCGGACGAAAATGAAATATGGAGTATTCTCTGTGCATTTTGAACACAAGGTGACTTGGTGATATCCACACCACTTATTCGAATAGTCTCGATTATTCGTCTTAGTTAAACACGATGTTCAGACAGCTTCATTTGACACAGAGTCAAGTTATGATTAACGGACGCTCGGAGTTCGCACTTTGGAACGGAAGTTAACACTATCCTGTAGGTACGTAAGAACATATTATGATTGGAATTTATTGTTATCCAGCCATCCGTGTTATCCATAATCAGCAGTCATCTACAATTTGGATATTTATTTTATGATAGTTATCGACAGACGAGAATGAAGTTTACTTGATGGTAGGTGATATCTTATTCACAGAACATCAGTCAATGATACGCTGTCGACCTACTTTTTACATCGAGCATTCCGAAATCCTTAGACTGAGACTGAAATGTGACGCGCAATGTGTACTTCACTGGTTTATCCATCTATAAACGGTGGTTCCCTTTTAATATTTTTTTTTATTTTTTATTATTTTTCCTCACCAGTTTAATGCCCGAAGTGATCAAACGTGGGGAAGAAACGCTTATAGAAAATTATAATCATATCATCCCGGCGGTATTCGAACACGCGACCCCGCGTTCGGAGCTCAATATATGTAGGTGTTCCAACAAACGTGTAGTATAGAATCAAATTTTGGAAAAATTGTTACAATATTATTATAAGAATAAGTGATGATAAACTACAATAGAATTTAATATAGCCAAGTCAATATTAAATAGAGAGCAATAAGGCAGAAATTGTTTGTTTATTATTATTAGCCTTTGCTGTTTATATTTGTCTGTTATCAAAGTTTAGACAGAATTTATCAACATAAACATCATAATATTATTAAAACAAACCAGAAATAATAGCTTCAATTCAATCTTAAATCTAAACTAATATTATAAAGAGAAAATACATATTTGTTTTTATTTCTTTGTTACGATCTAACTCAAAAACTACTCGACCGATTTAAAAAATATTTCACGAAATAGAACTACATTATCGGCGATTAACATAGGCTATAATTTTTTGAATAAAGCCATCAAATACATAAATTGTAAAAAAAGCCAAGTCTTGCATCTCAGTTCTTCTATCGTAAAAAAGTTGTGACTTCCATATAATACCAATTCGGTCAATTTATTCAGTCTCTTAAGGATTTATTACCTACGTAGTTAGCTAACCTAGCAACATTTTATGGTGACGCCTTTAGGGCAGACATATTTCTGTGTCCGTCTCACTAACCATTTTTTTTCTTTACAAGAAAGAAGGTTATCAGTCAATACTCCCTTTTTTAACTTTGTTACCACACCTAGAACCTCCGATGATAAATGCAGTGAAATAACTGAATCACGGAGATAGATGGTCAAACGCATTCTTCTCAATTGGAAGAATAAATTATTTTTAAACAAAAACCGACTTCATAACTACAACTACACATAGTATGTACAAACTTACACTCGGTTGGCTGGCACCGACTCCAAAATAACTGTTAATAAATAATGCTTTGAAATATTATTATTTATTTTTTAGTGTAAGTTTGTACATACTATGTGTAGTTGTAGTATTGAAGTCGGTTTTTGCTTTTGTTTAAAAATAATTTATTTTTAATTTTTTGTAGGATATGTATTTTTTAAGTTCATTAATCCTTACACAATATATTAGTAGACCTACCACTAAACGTGCTGCTCAAATGAGACAGCGCCGTGAAAGGAACCACAAACCAAAACATCATCTACGTAGAAGTATAATTTTGTTTTTGTTGATTTTCTAAAAAAGTACCTAACCAATATCTATAACGGACCACCTCTGAAATATGCCCTACCAAACAAAAAAGAATCATCCAAATCCATCCATAACTTGCGGAGTTATCGCGTAACAAACATACAAAAAAAAAACAACATACCGACGAATTGAGAACCTCCTCCTTTTTGGAAGTTGGTTAAAAAGTCAGATTATGTAAATATGTAGATACCTAGCGGTAAAGGAAACAGTAATTAATACGAGGTCTTAATCTAAAAGCAATCTTTCTAAAGAGTCTATGGGGAAATACAATAAATTCGTACGTGTGACATTCCATTTAGTCTCTGATTGCGTCTTACCCTAACGATATCGCACGTTTAATGGAAAGAATTACCTTTGGATTATGGGAAACATACTATTTATATTTTTTAAGACTTATTTTAAGCGTGTGATATATTTTTTTATTTTACCTTTTAATACTATATAGGGTATATAGTATTTTATTCTAGCTGAAAATTATACATAATATACTAAAACAACCTAATAACTTTTATTTGTATAATTCAGTCGTAGTGTTGTTGTATGTGGTCAATCATATTTTAATTTAGTGACATTGTAAAAACAGTCAAAACCCAAATCATATTTTTAATTTTATTAATGTGGAATTATACATTCAAATACTATATATTATACACCTCTTTCCCATTGTAGTAAGCACATATCAGGTATTTCTGTATGCTCCAATCCATCACTTTAAATTATAGTAATTTTTAATAAAATACTGTATAATTGAAACATCCAAAAACTCCAATTTTAATTCAAAAGGCACAGAGTGCTTCATTTTAATATTTCCTTAAACATTTTCGGAAAAAAACTTCACAACACATTTTCACCATTGATATTGTACACACAAACAATAGACAAAAGCTGCCACCGCTGCTTGAATCTTCTTAATGCGAAGTGCTCCAAATGGATACCATTGTTTTCGCTCGCAAAAAGCATCAAATAAGAAACACCAGCGACAAAACGAAGTAGGAACACTCAGCGAGCGCCAGAATGCGATATGTCTCCATCGCATTATCATACATTCTTGATCGCATTGACGTCGTGACGATGTCACAGAGACTTTGCACTGATGTGTAGAAAAATATTCAATACACGCCTCTGCTTTTAAAGATACCACTTTGATCGGAACGTTAAGATACTTTGGAATAGTAAAAATTCAAACAGCATTAGCGATTTTAAATGTTGTATTTTTTTGTTTCGTTTAGGAAATATTCATGATTGTTAAATTGATGTAAACTAATAAAACGGCTTTTTTGACAGGCTCATTGGCGCGTTCGGTAGAACCTACCGTGCGCACTGATGGGTCGTGGGTTCGAATTCCACTGGGACGGCATGTTTATAATTTTCTGTAAGCATGTCTTCCCCACATCTGGTAACTTCGGGCATTGAACGGGAGGAGGAATATCTAAATTCCGACCGGGTAACGAACCACCATTCATAGATGGAAAAACCGTCAATGCATCTTTTCAGTCTATGGATTTCCAAATGCTCGAATTAAAAAGTAGGTCGACAGCGCATCATTGACTGATGTTCTGTGGCTGAGGTATCACCTATCATCAAGTGAACCTCATGCTCGTCTGGCGATATCTAACATAAAAAAACGCTTATTTGTTATATAAAACGCAATAGAGCTTCCTTTTTAAGGAGACGAATTCTATTCATTTTATACAAAAAGCTTCCAAGAAAAAAAAATGTTTTAATTTCACGATAGTATCTATCCTAAACATTCTTTGTGTTTGAACGAAAATTTGTATTTTGGTTGAGTTTAATCATGATACATGTGAAAAATTTAAATAAAAACACGATTCTATTGTTTAAACGAAAACATGCTAATTTGTACCCTTTGTTATGAAAACTAGGAACAAGCTTTAACTCGTAACTCCAATTTCAAGGACCGTTTATTTAGTTAAATGGTTCTCGCATGATTTTGGTTAACTTTTGAAATGTACAACGGTTTATATGTTTCACCTGAATTTTAATTTATGTCGATTTTAAAATGTAGGTTATAAAACTTTACCTATATGAGTAGTTGGTAAAAAAGTCAGTTGCGTTATGTATACGTACTCAATACTAAACTTTTTGGCAAACTATGAAAGCATTTAAAAACTTTAAATGGTTTCATATTTTTTCAACATTCTTATACCTACCATAGTGGACTTGTAAGGCTAAAATTTCATTTCCTGTGAATCATAATATTTTGATCGATGAAAAGTGTTCCGTGATAGATTTGATTGATGTGTCTTGGTATACTACTACCCCTCGAAATCAAGACGCTTTCATTTATCAAAGCTTCATATTTTTCGAAAAAGCTATTTCATTTAAGACGTAAATTGAGGAAAAGTAAAACAGGATTCAGTTATGTGGACTTTCAGCGAACAGGCCTCCGATTTATATAAATTGGCATTAAGTGTTAACTGCCTCCAGGGCTCAGTGGTAAACGCGATGAATTTAGCACCGGAAGGCCTAGGTTCGAATCTCGGGGAAACAAGTTTTGAAAAAGGTTTCGGTTAGGCAGGGCACAGAAGGCTGACCACCTACTTGTCTGTAAAGAAAAATGATCAGTGAAACAAACCCAGAAATAGGTCTGCCCCATACCCCACTAGGAGAGTCGGGAATTCTTTTTTAAATCCTATATCGTCGTTGCGACTTTAAGACCTCTTATGTGTCACTTATGGCAAAATCACTTTTATTACGAGTTTTAACTAGACATAGGAAAAGTAGTACTATACAAATATACCTACATTATGATAAACAAAAACGTCATCCGCATGATGATATGAATTCACGAAGATATCCAGAAAAGAGTCTTATTACAGGAAGGAGCATTGTCAAGAATTCATCAATACATTCATCCTCCAAGTCGAGCAACAATCTATTTATATTAAACATAAAAAAATTTAATATTGATATTGATATGGTCACTATACGATGTTGTTAGGTTAGTTAATTACGTAATAACTTAAGACAGAAGGATCCTTAAGTAGAGACCTATGTCAATGGTAGAGACTGAATAAATTGACCGAATTGGTATTATAATTATGGATCTCACAACTTTTTACGATAGAAGACTTGGTTTTTTTTACAATTTATGTTTTTGATGGCTAATGCTTTTCAAATGAGCTATGTTAAAAACCGCAATATCCCTTATACATCTTAATGATCCTTTATAAAATCTCCAACCTTAATTATAACGTTCAACTGGAGGCGTTTTCTGAGGAGGTCAAAAGGGACAAAACCCACTTCGACTCATGTGGTATTAGTTTATCTGTTCCGAAACAATTTTGTTTCATCAATCGACTGATCAACGTAGCGGTAAGGGTAACCGCAACTGAATCCTGCCTCCGTTTGAGATAACAAGATGGAGGTAAATCACATTTTGTTTTGTATTGGGCATAGGTACCTCTATAGGTAAAAAAAGTAAAATTTCTCCTTACATTCTATAATGTAAGGAGAAATTTTACTTAAATTTTTCCTTTATATCAGATAGCAACAGACGAGAGACGTACTTGATGGTAAGTAATATTTGAATATGCCTTGAATGCAGAATATATTACAAGACACGTATCTTTTAATAAAGTATTAAAATAGTGTCTCAAAATATTATGATGTTTTCCCTTCTTCTTTTATGTTTATTTTGTAAATTTTTTTGTGTTAATCTATTTGTATACGTTCTTGCATGCATAGTTTTAAGAGCTTCATTTTATATTCAGTTCGCCGTAGATTACATAGTTTTTAAATATTTTTCAAGTGACTGTATTTAGTCTTAAAGAAAAAAAAAACTTTTAACCTAAAAGATACTATCTACTAGTAAACGTCACCATTACCTCACAATAGTTGTAGTTAATTTATTATGTTGGCAATTTTACTATGTACCCTACAAAATCCTTCAATATATTTGATCCTAATTTTAATAGGATTTGCTACGCTGTTTTTTTACCTCAGACTATTCAGCTATACACTTAAGGCCTATTAAAGTGAAATTATTACTATTATTTAATAGGTCAGTCTATCTATATATGTAAATAAAATCAATGTTTTTGTCCTCCTAAACTATTAATCCAATTATAATAAAACTTTCGTAAGTTGTTGACTGTTGTGCATACGCCCTGGAAGGTTCCTCTTTTTTACTTAACGTAGCATTGAAACGCTTGTCGAGAACAGTTAGTTATCTTATATATTTAAATCGATTATTAAGAATTCTCACTTATTACTTAAGAAACTATTTTACGTAATATTGCAGTGGTTGGGTCGAAATTATTAGATATAAAAACGGAGATAGATAGTATTGTACGTCTGATATATTTACTGCGAAGAGATTGGCAAATAACCAAGCCACTTATTTCTCTTAACACAGTAATAAACTGCAGGAAAATGTATGTATGTAGTAGTATGAATAATTGAATATGACATACATTTGTGTTTTTTTTGTTAATAAATATAAAAATTAAATTGTTTTATTAAAATTATGTCGTTCATACTGTTCATATATAAAATTGACTAAAACATCGTACTGTAATTATAAAAAAAATTGCTAAATTTTGATTTTATAGTCATACTAAGATGATTGTTATGTATCGTGTAGAGAAAGTTTTGAAGAAGAGTAAACATTAGTTTTTTTTGAGTTAGATATCGACAGACAAGCATGAGGTTCACTTGATGGTAGGTGATACCTCAGCTACAGTCAATGATGTGCTGTCGATCTACTTTTTACTTCGCGGTTTTTCCATCTATGAACGGTGGTTTGATACCCGGTCGGAATCTCGATATTCCTCCCACCCTTTCAATGCCCGAAGTTACCAGACGTGGGGAAGACATGCTTACAGATAATTATGCATATATGCTTAGCATGTAGTCTCGGTGGAATTCGAACCCACGACCCAACGATGCGCACGGCAGGTTGCAACGAGCCCGTCAAAACTTTACTAATTTTGTTCTGCAAAAACAAACATACCTACTGATGGTAGATGGCAGACAGCCTCAGTAACTGTAATGAGACTATCTGACATCTTCTCATACCCAAAATAAATCTTTATAAATCTCATATTCTTCAATCAGGCAAGAGATAATGTGTGAATTATGCGTGCGAGCGTGAAAACGGTAGACGTAAAATATTACATAATGCGAATTTCAGGGGCTTTGTCTCTCCCCTTTATTGGCTGAATTCCCAGTTTCATTTTTACACTGTAACTCTTTATAACGTACGTCTTGTTTATAAAGTGTGACAAGTTGTGTTTGCTTTTCTTTCCCTTGGAAAGCCTCTGACAGGATACACATACCATATCTTTCGACGCAACGAGATTTTTTGCTGAGCAGCTCACTTATACATATATTTCTTACACTATTCTATTTCGAAGCAATTTCACGCGCACTTTTGACATATGTATTATAAAATTGTTTTAACATTTCAACAAGTCTTATTATCTTCTATACTAATATTATAAAGAGGAAAAATTTGTTTGTTTGAGAGTTTGATACGATTTAATTCAAAAACAACTGGGCCAATTTTTCGAAATTCTTTCACCAATAGATAGCTACATTATCAGCGTGTAGTATCACATTGCACTTGTGATACTACACGCTGATAATTCTTTCACGTGATTGGATCTTTATTATCTCTAAATTAATAAGGATATATTTCAATAAATGGAAAAAACAGCAGTAAAAATATTTAAGCAACCTCGTTGACAGTTGACAGCAATTAGTAGCATTTCCATCTTTCTTTAATGTATTCTAAGAATCGAATTTTATTGATACTTTCCACTCTGTACTGTCGCATATAAAATTGTATTTTAAGAATAAATAGCTTTTTAATCCGGTAAAAGCTGTCCAATAGAAATGTAATAATGTTAAAATATATCTCATAGAATGAACCATAAATCCATGTCATCTCATCTTAAAGTAGGTACAATAACTGTAATAAACAGAATTAGTTGCTTTTCAATTACCTAAAAATGTTCACAAATTCAATGAAACGCTGAGGTCATCGGCAGATTGCTGCAATATAGTGTGCTTGATTCGTGCGCAAAATACCGAGCTCCGCCAATATTGAATACAAGTCACGTGAACATGTTTGGTATTGAAGTAGTTCCTGAATTACATTCAACTGAATATCCCACATGGCCTTATGGTACATATGAACATATCAACGTTAAATTGGACAAGTGATCTAATAAAATGTATTTTTTAAGATATTTAAGCATTATTTATGTGACAAACTTCCTATAACTAAACACTAACACGCCCCGGCTTCGCACGGAATGTGCTATATAAAAAAATGCCTATGTTACACGCTGGTCATGTAGCTTTCTATTGGTGAAAGAAATCGAAGTGAAAAAAATCAGTCGAGTACTTTTTGAGGTAAATTTTTCTTATTTATAATATTGCTATAAAATAATTCTATACTAATATTATAAAGAGTAAATACATGTTTGTTTGTTACGATTTAACCCAAAAACTACTAGACCGATTTTAAAAATTCTTTCACTAATAGAAAGCTTCATTATCAACGAGTAACATAGGCTATTTTTTGTACATCTACATTGCACCCGTGCGAAGCCGGGGCGTGCTGCTAGTTAAAATATATATTTTTTTTAGTACTTCTACATATATTGCACTCGTGCGAAGCTGCTAATTTAGAAATTAGATACTAATTTAGAAAAAGAAAAGAAATAGTTGGCTTTATTTTATTTGATTCATCGAAAGTCTTCCGCCCTGATAGCAATGTAAAAACTTAGTTCAAGCTCATTTCACTCGAGTCATAATAATTATAAAAGGTGAAAACTTCCAGGCGAAACTCGGCAGCCATCCAAAGCGAGCGTCGCGAACCAAATACTACGTTACAAGGCTTATAAATGAGTAAAAGTGCCAAGCTCGCAATTTTCGCTCTAAATCCGCGTTGATGCTTTATGAACGATCTAAGTTAACGGACTTTACTAGTAGATTAGTTGTTGGAAAATCTCTACGCTCCGCGCTCGTCGGTATTAGGAAGTGTATTAGATTGAAAATATAATCCCCACTTTTATATCTACTCAAAAGACAAAGATAGGCTAGAATTACGAGTAGGTATACAATTATCCAAATATAAAGTAATACATACTATACATACATATACATCATGCCTTTTTTTCCATTGGGGTAGGCAGAGATCACGGAATTCCATATGCTCCGATTGATAGGCGTGATTTATATGTAAGTATGTCAGTGGTGTAGTATGGGAGGGGGGGTCCGCCCCGGGCGGCACTTTGTCGGGGGCGGCATTTCACAGATAACGGTAAAAAAATTGACTTCGATCAACGTTTTTTTTTCGTCAATTTTTTGATGTTGGTAGTACTTCACGGTAATGACAGAGTTTTTCTTTAGGTTATTGTTATTCAATAAGAGTTACCATTTTTACGATGCCCCAAATTTTATATAATCCATTGCGAAAATAAGGGGGTGGCAATTTAGGGATCCGCACCGGGTGCTAGTAACCTATGCTACGCCACTGATGTATGTATGTAATAAGTAATAATAGTAACGATTTATCTTAAATTATATTTTAACTAGCAACACGCCCCGACTTCGCACGGTTGCAATGTTGATGTACAAGAATGTCTATGTTACTTGCTGGTAACTTTCTATTGGTGAAAGAATATTTAAAATCAGGTCATGTTCAGTAGACCCAGAGATTAGACCCTACAACCTTACAAACTCACAACGTTTACCTCTTTATAATATTAGTATAGATTATTGAATTCGTTTTAATTTATTGATAAAATACGAAATCTATAATAAAATGTTTACAGCCTAGGCGATGAGATTCTCCCGGACTGTCTATTCGGAGCATTCGTTATATGTATGTATTTCGGATATTTTCAAAGCGCGGTATCATCTAGGTGGGCGTGTCTCACCGAAGATCGCATATCTTGATGTCTTTTATCTAACGATTGACATAATCGATATCAATATGTATAGTATATTTATTTTTTTATTTTAGGTATGCGATAAAAATAATTACTTACAGAACAACAAGTACACATAACTCTTCATCTTATTAATGCTTAATCGTTTTAATAAAATACTGCATACCGGATTAAAACGCGATTTATTATTTATATTGTTTAAATTATTTATGCCGACGTTTCGGATGCTTTTCAGCAACCGTGGTCGCGGGGAACGTTGGGATAAATAATTTAAACAATATAAATAATAAATCGCGTTTTAATCCGGTATACAGTATTTTATTTAAATGTGTGATACTCGCGTTAATAAAAGACAATATTAAATGCTTAATCGGTTTTCATTATCTATACTAATATTATAAAGAGGAAAGACCTTTTTTTTTAATTGTTACTCAAAAACTACTCGACCAATTTTAAAAATACTTTCACCAATAGAAAGCTACATTACAAGCGAGTTATTTAGTACATCTATATTGCACCCGCGCGAAGCTGGGGCGGATCGCTATTAATTATAAAATTACTACTCACCATTAGATACGATTTCCTTGAAAAAAAGGGCAAATCAAATCAAATCAAATCATTCTTTATTTGCGAAAATCAGTACATGTGGTGTTAACTATTATATATATTGGATCCATGATTTTCCGCCAAGTGCTATGGCATGCAAATATTAATTTAACTAACTAATAATTAAAGCTAGTCATACATACTTATTTCTAAAATAAACAAAAAAATGAATCTATTATATTGAGTTTAAAATAATAAATATCCCAACTAAATTATATAATACATTCATCGGAGAAAAAATCAGTTATACTATAATAACACTTATCACTAAATATATTGTTGAGTTTCTTTTTGAATAGTTTTAAAGGAAGGGACTTAATGGTATAAGGTAATTTGTTATATATTTTAGGCGCTAGAAAAAAAATGCTTTTATGTTTAAGAGTAGTTCTACAATATGGTAACTGTAATCGGTAGGGGTCTCGAGCTGGCAGTTTTTTATTCCTTGGTTTTGGGCATAACTGTGTTTTAACAATAATATAATATATATAAGAAGTCAACTTGAATTTATATTAAGAATAACAAGGCATCAATATAGAATTCTTACTACGGTTTGTGAAAAATTACTTCATAAAAATTTAGATAAATATATAAGCTACAAGCTCGCATTACCATATAAGATAACAGCAACGATAAAAAAAAAGAAAATATTTGCGTATTATGTACCTACATCATCATACGAAATGGCACATAAATATTTATACAACTCCATTTATCATTTCTAGTAAACCTTGAGTCTTTCTAACGTTTTCACGAGCTAAACCTACAGGATTTTTGTAAGGCGTCTCATTATACGTAAAATTTGGTTAAGCAATAATTTATTTATTTACTTTTTTTATGTAGAAAGATGAACATAATGATAACTTGAAGTCATATTAAATAATTTAATAATATGCTACAGCCTGTTATAATTTTACTCTAGAGTTCTACTGCAAATAAGAAGGACCATATGCACTTATCTATCTATCAAAAAAATAAAGTTTACATTCCTCATAACAGCATTGCATCGCCTGCTATTTAACTTCAAATACTCGAAAAATCGAGATATAATATAATATAGTTAATAAATCGCATTTAAATCATTCGTTTCGGATGATAACAATAAAATTGTAACGTCTAATACATTATATATGTTTTATATTTTTATGTACGCTTGTATAGGAATCCGTTTGAGCAAACCATAAAGCAAATGATCGCCTTTCATTTTTATAAAAAAAAATTGTTATAAGTTATAAAATCCTCGATAATTAGCAAAAATCCCAAATCACGCTGTGTAATATAAACTCGCAACACGAGCTTTTAATTATAATAATTATTTTAATTAACTGAGCTGGTGTGGCATCATTAACTAGAAGTTGTTAAGCTTTAAGTAATTAACAATGTATCAGTTGCACTAAATTAAGGCAATTGCTTGGTAATTTCTCGAAAACATTATTAAAGGATTATATTATAAAGTTACATCAGTGTAATATTTTTACAGAAAATATAATACAATTTTTAATAGTGAAATGCCGCTACCGGGGTTTTATATACCAACATAATATATGCAGTGTATCCTAGGTTAAAGTGGCGAAATATTAGGAGCTATAAAACATATGGTAGCCATATTAATTCTCTAGGGCTTCGTAAATACTGTTTAATTTCAAATAAAAAAACAAATATAAAACGTACAATATTTATAATTACATAATGATTGTATTTTTTGAAATATTGTTTTATATACATCATATTATACATACCTAATTATTATATTTGACAGACATGAATGAATATTAAATAAAAATCTCTCTATAAAAAAGATAAAAATTTCTCGTATAAGTATTGTTGACATATAGCATAATAATGGTCTTCCGGATACACGTGTTGAACAATCAAAATATAAACATGTATAGCTTACCTAACATAACATACTCCTATATCCTTCATGTTAAGGTAATAAATAAAGATGAGGTGTTAAGTTCCGAGCTAGCTACGTGTTACACGTCACTTATTCTTACTCTTATTATATACTGCCAGTATTTTATATTTTATCCGTATTTACCACGTTTTTGCCGACATGTTTGAAGATACGCTCCTAAAGCGCAAACTTAATAAGGTTTTCAAGGAGGTGTCGTCTATAAGAACTCAACAACAGCTTCCCTAAGAAAAGATTCTAAGGAAAATAAGGACTTTCAAGAAGACAAAAATTTCTACTAACCCTAATAAGGTGTCGATTCATTAGTATAATAATGATAAAATCTACTTTTATCAAGTCATCGTTGTAATGCGATGTCAAATAATGAGTATCATCTAAGCTAAGCACGGGGGTTAGCCGGTCTTCAAGACCGGCAAGTGGTGGGTCCCGCGGACACCTCCCATGTTGAGCATATGAAGGATGCACAAGCAGGACGAGGAGGGGACCGTTTGGCCTGACGACCGGTCCCGTGGGCCCCATTATGGCGGCTTGAGGGGTGACTGGTTTTAGTGGGTAGATCCCAGTGACCCAGCTGCCTGGAGCAGAGGGCTAATCAAATCAAATCAAATCAAAAGTTTTTTATTTCAAATAGGCCTTTGCAGGCTCTTATGAAACGTCTAGTTGCACGGTTCCAAAAAGTGGGTCTCATGGAGAAGAACCGGCAAGAAACTCCATGGACACTCTTTTCAACAATGGTTTAGCTTACAAAGACTCGGTTACAATAGTAATAATCGGCTGAGAAGTTTATATAATGCAAGGTATACAGAGATTCTATACAATGCAAAAGAAAATTGAGTCTTTACTATTAGTGTAAAATGAGATACACACACTTGCACAGCGCAAGTTGCCAGGGAAGCCGCACATGCAGAGATGAATTAGCGCCATACATCTTTATCGTCAACAATATCAATATCAGGCAGACTGGTAGAGTGAGTCCCTATGTCCTTGCACTACCCCGACGCAGCGGGTGCATAAACTGCATTACCCCTCGATAAAAAAAATCACAAAAAAATAAACGATGTGGCTGTTTAATAAAAATAGGGTCAAAAATCAATCAATGCAATAATGACATTTTGTCTCGCCATTACGTCAATTATGCCGATATGAATGTGAATTTTATAAATATAAAAATAGATGCATAACTATTGAATCGTATGGTGTTTAAAACTAAAAATTAAAATATAAATGTTTTGTGTTGCATGGGTGCCATTCTTGCCTGAACTTGTTTATGGGTAAATTATTGGCCTGGAAGGCGACTAGTGGAGCACCGTTAGGTTTAGTCGGTAGGCATAGGGCCGCTTTGACTCTGCGGGCTCCGTGGTCCTATCAGTCCGACATACCCCGTCACTTCCACCGAAGTGGCGGGGATCACCGGGGATTCCCGAAAAAAAAAATGGGTAAATTATTGGCAAACCCAATTTGCATTTCTTTTATCCTTCGTCATCTTCAGACACCCCTCAAACAGGCAATATTCATCAAGTCAGATCTAATAAAAGCTAGAGTTAAATATTAAAAATAGTTAAAGCTCATAAAACACTGCATACAGATGGAATAGAAATCTGCCAAATTCATTGTGTTTGTCAGGAAAAATAAGGGTCTATAGCGCATCACTAATTGAAGTCCTTTGGTTGAGTTTACGCTCGTCTGTCCATATTTGACGTTAAAAGTTGCAATTTCTATAAGTACTGGCAATTAGACACGTTAAAACTTCTCAGCATGTTTCTCTCTATCAAATAAAAAGTTTTAATGTAATGACTGATATGTTCAGTAATTATTTAATTTAGATCCAATGTACACGCCAACTCGTACACATCCAATTGAACGAATTCCTCTCATAGCTAGCATGTCTCTACAAATAAAAGCGAACCGAAAACTGAAAGTCACAAACGCCACTAATAAAACGAATCGCGGTACTTTGAACGGACGAGGTAGGATCAGTTGTTCCAAAATAGATTTTGTCATTTTATTACTTTATATTTTGGCTGTATTGGTAATTAGTTCTTAGTTTTGTATTTTCAATTATAATAAAATCACCAGTGTACAGTATCCAAACGTATATTTCCATCTTCAATACAGATTTGACTTCTCGGACATGAATATATTCAACTACCAACACGTGTACAATTTCTTAAAATATCGATATTCACTTTGTATAGACGTTAATACATCACGAGATTACGAACAGTATAACTAGGACTTTACTGGAGCACGACTGTAGACAGAATGCCCGTTTTCTAATAATTTTGCTTAACAGCTAGACATTAGACGATACTTTCTCAATATTGAGTGATTGAAAGGAACGAATGACATGAGTGAACACGTGATGAGTGAACTGTTGAATGACTGATATTACTTCCACAATAATAATAATTGAGCATCTGAATTAAATACACTTTGAAGTATCGATACAATATGTAAACTCATTATAATTAATATAAATTATTTCTATTTTTAATACTAAATTTGATTACAATATACAATTTTGCCTTTTAAATTAACGAATCACAACACTCGGCCATCCACAAGCGTGCTATCTCCGGAGCACGCAAAATCACAACACTCATTGAGCACGTTTTATCAAAATCAAAAGTTTTTTATTTGAAATAGGCCTTTGCAGGCTCTTATGAAACGTCTAGTTGCACGGTTCCAAAAAGTGGGTCTCATGGAGAAGAACCGGCAAGAAACTCCATGGATACTCTTTTCAATAATGGTTTAGCTTACAGACTCGGTTACAATAGTAAGAATCGGCTGAGAAGTTTATATAATGCAAGGTATACAGAGATTCTATACAATGCAAATGAAATCTTATACAATTTACCATCTTATCCTCTATTATTACAATGAAATCTAGATAAGTATCTACTAATGGTTAAATACATTTATTTCTCTCAAAAAAGAATACATTTTCACTTACACGAAAAACAAAAATAATTAAATAACTTCTTTTTTTTTTAACTCGGAAACTAGAACATACAAACGCTATCAGTATTATCAATACACAATTAATATTCACAATATCAATCTCAAAGATACTTTGTTACATAAAATTATTTATTATTTTAACATAGAAAGTTAGTCGATACTTCAAAAATGGCTTATAATACATTACTTGGAATACATTATTTATTAATAATGACATTATAATATGATAAATAAATAATTTTACAGTACTACTTATAGCTACATTAAACATTCGAGCATTTCTATTTATGCATTTGTAATCGCGCAATGGGCGTATTAAAGATCTTCCGACTTGAAGGTACCAATTGATTCTTAATTAAACTAGATGGCGCAACATGCGCCGACACATTAATTATCTTATGCATTTACAGTCTGTAACCGAATGGTTAAGGTCTGTTTTTTTTTTATTTTCACTTTTCCATGCGAGATTAAGTATAGCTAGGGCCAGATTTAGTTTAGTTTTACATTATTGCTTAGATATATGTCAAGGTCTTCAAAGATCTCATCTTATCTAACCTGTTTGAGTTTTGTTTGGTTTTAATAACTTGATTATCAATCGTAACCTAAACATTCTGATATTTCATAGGGTGAAAATCACTCAACTTTTTGATTATTACTGAGAAAAATCTTTAAATACACTGGCCATAATTGTATTCCTAGCCATAACGATTCGCAACGGTATATTGTAGCGGAGTTATGATAAACATATATATATATATATTTTTTTTTTTACTATTAATAAATCGAAACAAAAATAAAATGTATTGAGCAACAAAATATTGACCCCACATATTTGATCTTGATTTGAGGCTAAAACTTTACTGTTTCATGTGCATTCATCACTTCTTCAACTTAATTGTATTTTTTTTTTATTACCATATGGTTTTAAATACATCTGTCGCTTTTTAATAAGCAAATGTTCATCAAGTGTACGAAGAATCTAAACAGGAACTTTAAAGATAATTTTCTGTTTCTTGTGCAACCCCTTAGAAACTGAATTGATTTTTGGTGTGTCAAACCAATAACTTTCAATCTAACATTTTAATGATTCATTTAATAAGAAGAATTAGCAAAATCTGTTAGAGAAACAAAGCTCGTACATAATTTTCCCATAGACTTAAAATTACCAAAGTTTACAAACATTTCATAAAATAAAATAAATTTGTAAAATAAAAATTCATCCTTCGACAAAACCTTAGTAAATTGCAAAAAGTTTATTTAGACACATTCTTCGTTTAATCGCTCCATGGAATCTCCAGTAAGCTACTTTGTTTTTATTAAATGTGATTGAAATTCAGGAAACCAATATTGACTTCTTATTTGATCAACACATTACGCGAATGTCTAAATAATAATTATCAATGAACTTGAATATTTCGAATAACCAATTATCATGGCCAATTCATTATAATATTATGTGTAACTCTTATTCACATATTTGTTTTCTCAGTAGAGTTGACTAACTAACAAAATCCTGACTCTAATATATGTACTATCTATTAATATTAATGCAGACACAAATAAAATACTTTTCTATAACTAATTTTATAACAGTAAAATATTATGTAAATGATTAGTTTGTGGTAAAAAAGGATTTTTTTTTTTTTTTAAATCCTTTCTTGACTATCACTAGGTCTTATTCCACAAAATGATTATCAATAATAACAAAATTTCATATAGGTATATATATATCAAAATATATACAATATATGTATATATTCATAAATATATATCATATTTCATAAATAATTCAATTAATGGTAAATCCTTGTGAAGTGTATTCAAGTCAGTAAATAAATATTAGTCTAGTGATAATATAATTGAATATTACGATCGCTACTGAAATTATGAGTGCTTTTACTTAAGACATTAAAAATATTTTATTTTATCAAATTCTGATTCGTTTTAAAGGATTTTTTTTTTAAACAATTTATATCGGAAATTAATATCTCTATTAAATATCTTAAAAACTTTTGTCAATTCGTTTGTACTATTACTTTCATGCACATGAAGAGAGGTTTCTGGTACAGTCATAAAGGTTATGACTTATTCTATCACATTTACTACATTTAATAATTGGCTTTTGGCAATAATAATTATATATATGCCAACATTCCTGATAACAGAACCAGTCCTTAAATTGAGTTTTTCTAAAATAATTAGTATTTATTAGTAGTAGTATTTATCCTAGAATTATCTCTAATTTGATAGAATTGCTGAGAAGCTAAATGTTAACAAATCTTTTGGTTCGCTAAATTAAAGATCTTTTGCTCCATTACCTATTGAACTATAAATAATTCTATAAATAATGCAGTAAACTACTTTTACATAGTATTATTCCCTTAAAATTTACCAAATGTTCATCAGCCGTAAATGGCTTTTTTTTTAGCTTTTGATCCCAATCTTTCCCAAATAAATAAATCGTAGATACCATAGTTTTGTTGTATACCACTTAACGCCGCTATCATTTTTAGCAGGTATCCAGCCTTCCGATATTCTCTTAGTTACATCTGGTACTTCTGTGTCCTAGTGCGTCCTTCGCTTACTTAGCTTCCGGGGTGAAACCGTATTCTTCTCTGGTTGGCTGAAATACATATTTTCACACGCTTTATATCATTTTATAATAACTTATAAACTTTATACTGCCGTGTTACCACCTTACAATACACTGTAAGTAAACTTTATAAACTTTATGCCATCTGCTTTAATCTTGAAACTAATTTCAAATATTTCTGTTCATTCAATACATGTCTTAAACTGTATACATAATACTATTATGTTATTCATATAAAAGCTATATATATATCTATACGTAGATAATATAATGTCACACATTAAGAAAATATACTAGCAGCAATTTTATATTATTACTACTACACTTTGATTGACAACTGCACACCTACATGACTATAATCATACACTTAAGTATCTGATACTTATAAACTTTGTCATGGCAACTATGACACACTTAAATAGATGTTACAGCACAACTACATAGCTATGCATGCATGCACCTGCATGGTTGTTAATAACTTAAGGATATTCATGGCTATTTCATTACAACTATATGACTATTTCAGTATGTTTATACGGCTATTCTATCACAACTACATATATGACTATTGCAGCACGCCTACATGGCTATTCCGTCACAACTATATGGCTTTTGCAGCACACCTACATGTCTGTCCTATCACAACTATGTGACTATTGCAGCACAACTACATGGCTGATAAAATTATAATACGTCTACATGGCTATAATTTATCATTACTGACCTTTACAGCATACCTACATAGCTGATCATAATAGCACACCTACATAGCTATTGTATCATTATTGATATCAACACCACACATGGCTGATAATAAAAGCACACCTACACGGCTATTGTGTCATTACTGATCTCTAAGGCACACCTACATGGCTGATCTACATACACTACACTGCTATTGTGTCATTTCTGGTCTCTACAGCACACCTACATGGCTGATCATAATAGCATATCTACATCGCTATTGTGTCATTACTGATATCTACAGCACACATACACGGCTGATCATAATAGCACACCTACATGGCTATTGCTTCATTACTGATCTCTTCAGCACACCTACATGGCTGATCATAATAGCACACCTACATGGCTATTGTATCATCAGTGACCTTTACAGCACACCTACATGGCTGATCATAATAGCACACCTACATGGCTATTGGGTCATTACTGATATCTACAGCACACCTACATGGCTGATCATAATAGCACACCTACATGGCTATTGTATCATCAGTGACCTTTACAGCACACCTACATGGCTGATCATAATAGCACACCTACATGGCTATTGGGTCATTACTGATATCTACAGCACACCTACATGGCTGATCATAATAGCACACCTACATGGCTATTGTATCATCAGTGACTTTTACAGCACACCTACATGGCTGATAATAGCACACCTACATGGCTATTGTGTCATTACTGATCTCCACAGCACACATACATGGCTGATCATAATAGCACACCTACATGGCTATTGTATCTTTACTGATCTCTACAGCACACCTACATGGCTGATCTCGACAGCACACATACATGGCTGATCTCAACAGCACACATACATGGCTGATCACTACAGCACACATACATGGCAGATATCTACAGCACATACATGGCTGATATCTACAGCACACATACATGGCTGATCTCTACAGCACACATACATGGCTGATATCTACAGCACACATACATGGCTGATATCTACAGCACACATACATGGCTGATATCTACAGCACACATACATGGCTGATCTCTACAGCACACATACATGGCTGATATCTACAGCACACATACATGGCTGATATCTACAGCACACATACATGGCTGATCTCTACAGCACACATACATGGCTGATATAGCTCACTTTCATGACTACTATATCTAGCATGACCATAAATACTGTTACATAAAATCTATTATTTTTTTCTTTTCAACTCAATTATTTTAAATTGTTATTATGTTAAAAACTTATTTCGATTTCCCACCATTTCACATACATTATTTTTTATTATTCATATCTAATTACAATATGGAATGTCGAAAATAGAATGGACGAAGTGGGTATCGAGTCGTTGCGTCCGCGTCGGTCATATTCAAGACACTTGAAAAGTTTAGTATCAGCTGTATGTTTGTATATCGTACTATCGACAGATATACTAAGAAGGGAAGATAGCACATACAAGTTCTAAGTAGCCAAAACTCTACTAGGAAACAAAAATCTTATTGCGAGAAATGAAAATTCCTGTTGTCGCATATTTATAACAAAAATAAAACCTGAAGCTGAGTTCTTATCATCGATATACAGCACATGTTCTAAATCAATCCCTACAATTAAGAGTGGATCGATCAAACGCCTTCTGTCCCGATACACAGGTCTACTGATCTTATCAATTAATTATTGTCAATTAAATATCTTCTATACTGATGAAAAAAATTCTCACGATTGAAGAGCACTACAATAAGTGGTTGAAAAGGTATAACGTGGTCATCATATTTTTCTAAAAATGTACTGTGGACTTTCCACCTACTTACTGATCAGTTCAAAACCTGGTCATTTTTAGAGAATATAGTCTGCTCTAAACGACACGCCAACATTAAGTATCTTAAGAAATCTCTGGGGCATAATGGCTAAATTTCCGATGTGTTTATGCATAAATCCAAATTCAAAGCCAAGAGTGGCGAATTCGAGTAGAATAATTTTCTAATACTTCGATAAATATAAATTTTAATAAGATTACCACTTCACAAAAATGCATTTTCATTTGTAACAGAACTTACGGCTGGACCAGGTTACTTAGATCTAGTCAAATTTACACTTTTTTTTTTTTTTAATATTGTCCATATAACTCAAATTCGTACTTACTAAAATGTCCTTTGACGTGGCTCGCGGGTCGTTACACTTCTGATTTATAATAAAATCACCAGTGTACAGTATCCAAACGTATATTTCCATCTTCAATACAGATTTGACTTCTCGGACATGAATATATTCAACTACCAACACGTGTACAATTTCTTAAAATATCGATATTCACTTTGTATAGACGTTAATACATCACGAGATTACGAACAGTATAACTAGGACTTTACTGGAGCACGACTGTAGACAGAATGCCCGTTTTCTAATAATTTTGCTTAACAGCTAGACATTAGACGATACTTTCTCAATATTGAGTGATTGAAAGGAACGAATGACATGAGTGAACACGTGATGAGTGAACTGTTGAATGACTGATATTACTTCCACAATAATAATAATTGAGCATCTGAATTAAATACACTTTGAAGTATCGATACAATATGTAAACTCATTATAATTAATATAAATTATTTCTATTTTTAATACTAAATTTGATTACAATATACAATTTTGCCTTTTAAATTAACGAATCACAACACAATTATATTCTGTTTTTGCTATAACTGTGTTTTAAGATATTTACAAGAAATGTTACCCTATTGTAATGGTAACTTTGAATATAATTAATTTTGTTTTGAATATATAAGTAAGAAAAATACCGAATTTTCAGGAATTATGTTTTCCCCTTAAATACACATAACCTACGCATGTCCAGTGTCCCCTACTCATTTTTTAATAAGGCATATTGATTTGAATTATTAAATGTGAATTTGACCAAGGTTATTCGGGTATAGTAAGATAACTTTCCTTGTTAGTAAAAATCCGTAATCTTTGTGAAATCCGGACGGATAGACTGAGGACGGAGTCTAGACTTGAGAACTGTCAAAATGAAACTCTTTGACAACTCGAAACTAGATTTCAACTTGTGTCTCATCTTGGTATACGGATTTAAAATTAACATACATGCTAACCAGAATTTTCACACAAACTACTATCATACAGTAAAATGCATTAACGCATCTACATACCCAGTGCTATGCCAATGTTTATTCACACTCACGTTTGTTTGCCACCTTTTGTATATGAATTCACCCACAGAACAGGGAAAAATAAGTAGAAGTGCGAAGTAGGTGTGGCACGTGCGTCACAATTTAGCACAGTTATATCTTTCACATAAAGTTTAGTTAATAGTAATTATATATTAGTTTGTTTTAATATTACAAAATGTCGTATGTACTTTGTGCGTTAAGCCAAAGTAACCGTTATCACCAGGCACGAAGGTAAGATAAGATATTATCAATTATAGGATCGAAAACAACGAATCGAAAAAAAAATTAAACGGTATTAAATACTCCATTCATTTATGTGAATTTGGCGACAGTTGATCCTATCCTATATTCTTCTGTTCTGTGAACTCACCAATTCGAATTTCAAAATATTACTCGAATGACAGTGGATATCTAAAGGAAAAACATTTTTGAAATTTCCTCCAGAGCAATCAAATTTTTCAATATGGCCGTGTGCAAACTTCAATTTAATACGAATGCCCTTTTATTGGTCCAGAATGTATTACTTCCTATGAAATCTTTGTACCAGCACTCTCCGTACGAATGAGCACTCTCGCTGTGAGATCAAAATTAAATGTTAGGTCATTTTATATAATTGCTGCCGTCTTTATTGGAACATAGTATAGAAATATAATTATGATATTACTTTACTTTATTTTCTCGTGCTAAGTATAGGACTGTTATTACACTACACATTAACTAGTAATAATTCCTAAGTTTTGTGTTTTTTTGTTAATTACGAAATTTTGATTATTACGAATTTTCTCCAGAAATAGTTCGAATAAAATATTTTTTGGTGTGTTTATTGAACAAATATGTAGTTATTTTGAATATTATTAATACTTTGACATAATATGTAAATCAGTGTATAACAGAGCAATTGTTGTAAATCAAATCAATCAATTGTCAAATCGTTAGTTTTTTATATACGTTCTTACGTATATAACAAACTAACGATTTGACATCTTTATTACAGAAGTTAGTTTATATTACCTGGTATAAATAAGTTCACATTTAACAGAGAGTCGAGTACCTGGCCGTTTTCTTGAAGCTGGCTTGGCACGCTGCCGTGCGCCTAGGTTATTGTCTCATAGACTTTCATATACTTTTAGTAATTAGTAACAGAGTAGCTACCAATTCCAATATTTCTTGTTAATGTTAGTTAAAAAAGAAACATCAGCCCTATGTGAACGTGTCACTACTGTAATAAACTATGTTTCCGCGGAATACTGAAACGATAATCGAAACTTGAGGGCTTCTTAAAATGTTTCTGTCTTTCATTTTATCTTCGTAATGAAAGGGTTAGATATTCTTTTAAGTACACCTCAATGTTTATAAGCGTTCGAGAATTCGGCCATTTATCTGTTACAATCTAATAAATTGAATTTAATTTCATAAAATGAGGAAACGACTGATATTTGAACAGTTTGGGAATCTATTTCTCCGCTTTTTTTAAAATAATAAAGCTTTATAACTATTAGGTTTTTATAAAGTCATATTAATTGACATAGATAAAAAATAGCAACAATAATTGTATAAATATACGTTACATCTATTGTATTAAAGACATACATATATTTATATTAAAATATACCTTCAAGTAACCCGTTTTACCTAATACTTTATTTCCACTAAGATCATCCATTACAATTTTCAAGATTTAACATAGAGCAACACGGTCCACCGGCGAACCGTGGCCCGTGTTGCTCTATGAGATTTAACATAGTAACCTCTTCGGTTGTACACGTATCAATCAAACCTTAATATGCCAAAGTCAAATGTCAAAGATATTACGCGGCAAATTCAAATATAACGAAGGACGTTGAACTTTATGTACATCTATATAATTTAAGCGTTAGCAATATATAGAATATTGTTAATCACGAGATCCGTTTTGTTCAGTTAATGAAATATTTTGAATGCCAAATGTTCAACCACAATATCTAAAGTATGTGTTCACAAAGCAACAACTTTGAGAGAACAATATATCGAGGGTTTAGTGTTAAAACCCAATAAGTATGAAATTTTAAGTTGAAAGTTATTTTTTTTAAATATTAAGGGATAAAAATAAGAAAGATATACTAAGAATATATCACATTACTAATATTAATTACGGCGATAATTTTTGTATATCTTAGGTAATTTTATATGAGTTATAGATAGATAGATAGATAAAACGTTTATTCACAAACACAATACAACATGACAACAGTTTAAACTAACTATAACTAAATCTATGCTAGTACAGTCAAGTCGCAATGTGCACTGAGGTTGCGAATAGGAACTGGCTCAGCATATGCTGTAACACTTTCATGCCACAACGCTGTTAATTCTGCCAGTCCCCAATAAACAATTATTTATAAAAAATAAAGGTAAGTTGCTAAAAAAACATTTTTTAAATTATTGTAGGAATTAATTAACTCCAAGAAAAGATATAAATGAAATGTTTCTGAACGACTGAGATAGACCTTGTAACTGAATTGGTACTGGGCCTTAGCCCTACATAGTAGGCAGTAGGCACTGGAAATAACCTTGACTTTTTTTCTCAATCTCATCCCATCATCGAAGCCATTCCATTTTTATGGGCTCGTTGGTGCGTTCCATAGAACAGCTGCCAAGCGCATCGATGGGTCGTGGGTTTGAATCCCAACGGAACGACATGTTTATAATTTTCTTTAAGCATGTCTTCCACATCTGATAACTTCGGCCATTGAATCTATGGGAGGAATATTGAAATTCCGACCGCGTAACGAACCACCGGTTCGTAGATGGAAAAACCGTAAAGTGCATATTGCGCGTTTCGGTTTCAGTCTATGAATTTCCAGTAAAAAGTAGGTCGACAACGCATCATTAAATAAAATACTGTATACCGGATTAAAACGCGATTTATTATTTAAATTATTTATCCCGACGTTTCGGATGCTTTTCAGCAACCGTGGTCGCGGGAGACTGAAAGATAATAAGTCGCGTTTTAATCCGGTATACAGTATTTTATTTAAATGTGTGATACTCGCGTTAATAATAGACAATATTAAACGCATCATTAACTGATGTTCTGTGGCTAAAGTATCACCTACCATCAAGTGAACCTCATGCTCGTCTGTTGATACCTAACATAAAAAAAATCTAGATACCAAGAAAGAAATTAAAAAACCTGGCATAAATAAAATTAAAACGTAAGCGTGAATTTTTTAAACTAGTTTTTCATGTGGCTGGTAAATTGTTTACAAACCCGCCGCGAGCATAGCTTTTTATTTTATTAAAGTTTTTAAATATTCACACTTTAGTTGCCTGTGCTCTCATTACGTCAATGTTAGCTATAATATTCTTGTTATACCATTGTGTAGCCTAACACAAAAAGAACAAAGGAATATTGAATCTGAAAAAATCTAAAAGCATTCCAAGTTCTTTCATTAAGCTCGGTTCTTTAAGACAGTGATTGTCTTTTATTTGACCTTTCTTTTTTATACGTAATACCTACTTTTACCTCTATATGAGTTAAATTCATTTAACTTGATGATCAGGTAACCAATTCCCAGGATAGGTTAGACAAGTAGGTTATGATAATTATGCTTATCGTCGATATTTTAAATGATTTTTAACTGTAAATCGACAGGCAAAAATTCATTCAGACACTTGTCTATAAGACCAGCTTATCGTCACACGTACTGGAAAAAGTTCCCTTTATGAAGTCCTTATATTTCTCTTAACGTACATACAGTGTGTTTGTGTGTGTTCATAGCACACAAGCTAGCTTTAGATAACTTCCTTATATTGCATTATTTTGTAATATATACTTATTGAATTAATTTCAAAGATAACCTTAAATGGTAAAATCTAAGGTATTTTTGGATACAAACAACAATACTAAGAATTTATTTAAAAATGATTTTTTCTTTTAAGTCAGGAGTACCCATGTTTTGATTATTTATAAATCTTCCTTATTTGCTACAAAAATCATTGACATAGTATTAAAATAGAAGATATCCCTACTAAAATAATAAAAAATCGCGTTTCGGTAAACGTTATTTTATTTATTTGTGTGACACTCGCATTAATAAAAGAAGCAATTCCATCAAAGTCATAAAATACTAACTAATACCATTGCCATTAATGACTTCTATTTGAGGTCACCTGAGCTTACGAATTATTTTTTACTAACCGACTTCAAAAAAGGAGGAGGTTCTCAAGTCGTCTACAGACATGTTGCTTTTTTTTGTATGTTTGTAACGCGATAACTCCGCAAGTTATGGATGGATTTGGATGATTATTTTTTTGTTTGGTAGGTATTATTCAGAGGTGACCCCATATACTTTTTATCAAAATTGGTTTGGTACTTTTTTAGAAAATCAACAATAACAAAAACTTACTTATACGTCCTTTCACGGCGCTGTCTCATTTGAGCAGCACGTTTAGTGGTAGATCTAGTAAATTATTATGTAAGGATTAATGAACTTAAAAGATACACTTCCTACAAAAATTTAAAAACAAAATTGTTTTAAGCAAAAAACAAAAACCGACTTCAAAACAAAAACCGAATAAAATATTTTTTCTTCGAATTTATCAATAATATATTATAGTCCAAACTAAATTAAAAAATAAGTCAAATCGATCGATATACATTAACAAAATAAACGACGGCAACACATTTGCAAACATCTGGATTTTCACATATTCGCTTTCTATGAAGTAAGACTCGTTGCTCCTTTGCCCATATATATTATATTTATACCATATATAAAACGAAATATAGGAATACATTCTTCTTTAAATCGGTAAATTCAACTAAAAGGACGCTTAATTTCATTTGAAGACATACATCAGCTCAACTTCTCAATCATTTATAATAACGAAAACTGAGTTCGTTGAAATACAGCATTTTCTCAATATCTGCCTTGGGATAGACTTCGTTATATCAGAACCGAGTGGCCCGCAGGCCTCGTTAATAATTTATAAACATATATTTCCAAACATAAATAATATAGTATATTTCAGATTATAATTCCCTGTTGCTTGAATGACTAACATGATTAGGGAAACTGTAATGAAAACAATGTTGCGTGTCGCGAAATATATCTGCGAGTATTAATTAATTAAATCAGAAATAGACATTTAAGCTAATGAATTTCAAATCAATATTGTTTCAGATAAACTAGGAACGATTTGATGGGTTTCAATTATATTATCTGAATAATTGAGGAATAGTATTATCGCACAAATTGATTTTGAGATTAAGTGAGATTTAATCAAAATTTAACGCTCTTAGCATTATTGTCATATAATATGTAATTTTGTATTCTTATGAATTGTATGATTAACCGAAGTTTCTCGTGAATTTCCGTGGAAAAGTTAGGCTATTTTCCTGCGATAATAATTAGCTTACACTTATCTAATTCTACTTCTATAAAAAAATAAGTAAACCAGAGTTGTAACAATAAGATAAATAATGTCGTTTGTATGTTATACTTTTTTTATCTCTTCTAATGAACTGGACGAATATATGTCAAATAATTTGTCTCATGACACAAAGGCGATTATCCTTTGTAGTTTCTTAAAATAAAAAATGTGCAGTATCCCGTTATATATATATATATATATATATATATATATATATATTTTTATATATTTTTGTTTCACCGGCTTAATAATTTTGCTCAACTATTGAGGGTTAATTACTGAGTAAATGGAGGATTTTATTATATATTTAAATAAAACTTATTGTAAAAACACCATCGGGTAAATATATATATAATATAAATATATAGTTAGAAAGAAAATTTATTTGAAGACGATACTATATTATTTATAGTAACATTTATAAAACTAATCCTGGTTGCGTTTTGGTTTTTATTGTAAGTAAGAAATCTTGTTTATACTAAAAATTAAAACTTAGTACAACATCGTCTTCAATTGCTACTAAAATGCAATTGCTAGTAAGTAAGTTCTAAAAAACATTCTAAGAACAATGTTTATATTCGTGAAATGTATGTATTTAACTTACCATATAACAAACACAAATTTAATCAAACAAACAATCCGAATTATGTCCGTTTCTGTGGTCACCGTTTCACCTAAGCACTGAAACTTATTGTCCACTTACTACGACACGACTAGAAGCTTTCTACGTCGTAGCCTCCTTGTACGTGCGAGTCTCGTAGCGGTAGGCTCACACTGGAAACTGATCTCTCGCTACGCAACTCCGAGCGTAGCCGATCACAGCCGACGAACACCGAGATGCGGGAGGCGTGATTGATAAGAAGCTACGTGTTATACGTATGGTATATCTTGACATCAAATGAAATGTTAGAAATGAGTAGTTTCAGAGCTTTTTGTTTTAATCATTCTAACGTTTTTGTGACCGACTCAGTTGATGTAAGAAGACTTTTTCGTAACTTTTGCTTAGAATACAAATAGTTTTTCTTGCTCCGATTTTCTTGTAAATGCATCGCATTCAAATAATATTGACTTTGTGTTTTTCTGATATTTATTTTGTTTATAAAATTTCATACGATTACTGAGATTTAAAAAGTTTTTTTTATAATCTCAGTTTCTAAAAGAATCATGATCTTAGGTTTTTTTACTTCAACTCTTTTCAAGATGTTTATAATGAAACCTTCTTTAAACTGTAACACAGTTTTAAGTCAAGCTCCTGTAACATTGTTTATACTATATTAGGAGTCTGGGTTTTAAAAATGTATGTAAAAAATATTATTATAAATACAAATAGATAATCAGGTTTCATTCCATTTTAGGTTAGTTTTCTAGATAATTCAGATTATCAAATTGAACAGAGTGGAAATATTGATGGACATATTCAAATTAAAAATGATGTAATCCGAATAGATTTGTAAGATACTCACTCGATGGTACATATGTATGTATTTCAAATATTAACTCTGAGCTTTCGTTAAGTCAGGCTAAGCCGACACGCGCTATCTACATTCACGGATTTTCTATAGATGAACGATAGTTTTTTTATACGTCAATAGTTTTTCGAATATCATTTAGAATATTTACCCACCTGTATAACACCTGGGGTAGCTAAACATAAAAAATGCTTTTCAGTAACCGTGGCCACGAGTAGACTGAAACAGCTGTTGAAATATCACAAAGTTGCCTTATTAACGCAATTTTAATCCATTATTTAAATGTGTGATACTCGCGTTAATTAAAGACAATATTATGTTAGACCTGGCAAGATTTCTATTACTGAAACGATGTGACGATTACACAATTCGACTTGAGTCTATAAATTACGAATACTTTAATCAAAAATAAGTTGACAGAAAAATTGATATTTTATGGCATATCACCAAGAAGTCTTTCTCCCGTTTGGAAAAATAATATTCAAATAAAAAGAAACGGAAAACGATGTTTATTAACGTAATTTTTCGAGTCACTGGTTTCTTATTGTGTGATGTTTCTATATATTGTATATTATTACGGTACTATATAATACCCGTTATGATATATGATGACGGGCTCGTTGGCGCGTTCGGTAGAACACCTGCCGTGCGCATCGATGGGTCGTGGGTTCGAATCCCACCGGGAACACATGTTTATAATTTTCTGTAAGCATGTTTTCACCACGTCTGGTAACTTCGGGCATTGATCGGGTGGGAGGAATATCTTAATTCCGACCGGGTAACGAACCACCGTTCATAGATGGAAAAACCGTGAAGTGCACATTGCGCGTTTCGGTTTCAGTCTATGGATTTCCGAATGCTCGAAGTAAAAATTAGGTCGACAGCACATCATTGACTGATGTTCTGTGGCTGGGGTATCACCTACCATCAAGTGAACCTCATGCTCGTCTGTCGATATCTGACATAAAAAAAAAAAAAAGGTATGTAATTTTATTCTCTCGAATTTAAAATTGTATTTTATGTCATACATTTATGTACTATTTTTTTATGTTAAATATCGGCAGACGATCATGAGGTTCACTTGATGGTAGGTGATACCTCAGCCACGGAACATTAGGCAATGATGCACTGTCGACCTACATTTTACTTCGAGCATTCGGAAATCCATAGACTGAAACCGAATCGCGCAATGTGCACTTCACGGTTTTTCCATCCCTGAACGGTGATTCGTTACACGGTCGGTATTTCGATATTCCTCCCACCCGATCAATGCCCGAAGTTACCAGACGTAGGGAAAACTTGCTTACAGAAAATTATAAACATATCATCCCGTTGGGATTCGAACCCACGACCCATTGATGCGCACGGCAGGTGTTCTACCGAACGCGTCAAAAAATCCTATTTGAAATCTTTCAAATCAAATCAGATTGTAAATGTAGACTATACTCAAAAACTCCTGCCTGTTTTGGTGAAACAATTATTAAAACCACTCCAGTAGTTTTTGAGTTCATTCGTTACAAACATACTTGGTATGTTTCTAACGAATTGGTAATACAAATCTTTCATCTTTATAATATTAATGTAGATATGTATTCATACTTCATATACTCCAATTATTATAATGATAATAGTCCAATTATTAATCGCTGTTTCCATGGAGCCTTGATCCAATCAATAATTTGAGAATATTAAGTTTATTATCTCTACCAAGGGTTCAACCCCCGATGAGAAGGGTTGGGAAATTAAATCTATTTGTTGATACATTTTCACTTAGTAATTTTAGTGAATATTATAATGTAAGTAATGAGTATATATAATTTTGTAATCTTATATTCATCTACTACTAGCAACGCTCCCCGGCGTCACACGGGTGCAATATATATATTATATATACACTAGTGAAAACAATTAAAGGAACAAGAAATTTTCCTCACGTTTTCACCAAAGTTTGGAAGGCTGTATCTCGGGGAAAAATAGTCATATCGAGATAAAAAAAATAGCATTTTGAAGCTTCATTCTTTAAGGTAAGGTTTTCTTTTATACATCTTCCTGGTTATTGAGAAAATTGATGAAACATCTCGAAGGAACAACTCGCATTTTTTCCCGATCGTGCACTTGAAATTTTTTTTTCAACTCGTTTCAATGCAAGTATCGAGAAGTTTGTTTATTATTCAGCTTCAATTTTGTTTTTTAGGTACTTATGTGCGAATGTTTTTTGCGGAGATATCGACGGTTGAATGAAAAAAGAAAATTACCTCTTCAATCATCGAAGATTCGGCAACAGATTATCGCACAGTAAGTAAGGATGGTTTTGGAAACTTAAATTAAAACACATCCCCATTTTTGGAGAAATTTATATTTTTCCATTCCTGAAATTAACTCAAAAAAAAGGGTGAAAATATGGCTTTTTACAGGTTTCCAGAAAATCTACGAGAAAATCGCTAGGCCCTCTGAGTAAAGTATAATGATATTATATTCTTTGTACAAATACACCTAGTTAATAATTTTGACATTAATTATTGGGTTTTAGCACTATACCCTACCCTACCGATATTATTGCGCGTTTTAATTTCAGTCTTTGGATTAAAAATAAAACAGGTCGACAGCGCATTATTGATTGGTGTCTGGTAGCCGAGGTATCACCTTCCGTTAACTTAGCCACCTGTTTGTTAGAAACGATCATAATAATTAGATTGAATTCAATTCAATTCAAAATCACTTATCTATATATATAGAAGAAAGTTGTGTTAGTTACACCACTTATAACTCAAGAACACCTGCACCGATTTTAACGATATCTTATTTGTTGGATTCCTCTAGGTCGGGAATAAGACATAGGCTATTAAAATATTGGAAAAAATCAGGAAAAAAATATCTGCATAAAATTAATTATAAAATAAATTAGATTCGAAACTCCGCCATCTTGACAGCTCACGTCATGCATTCTTAGCTTTTTTGAAATAACAGATGTCTACTGCAAATCAGTGACATATTAGACAATTATAGTGGGTAAATGGGCATATTCAAATTTAAGAATAATTATATAATTTCGAAGCCAAAATTGTGGCAGAACAACGTCTGCGGGGTCCACTAGTGCATTCATAAAAAAATTACATTTGCTGCCAGTTCTCAAATCAAGGGCTTCAATTATTGCTTTGCAGTAGAACGTAGAGTGGACGAGAAGAACTGGCAATAAACTCTCCGCCACTCTTTTTAATCGCCAAGTTTTTTGTTATACAAAACTTTTGTAAGGAGCTGCAACCATTACACTATGTTCCTCATAACATCTTGAAGTAATTGACTATAATAATAAAAAAATAAACTATAAAAAATTAAAGTAAAAGATGTATCCTCTATCAGTTAGTAAGCATGGTGAAATAGGAGTACGCATTTACATTATCTTGGGAACAACACATAGTCGAAATAACTAATATCACCGCATATACGAATTCAAGTCCGACCAGTCACAACAAGAACCACCACAATACAAACAATAGGACAACATTTACATAAATATACTTTATATTTTTATATTAGAGGAGAAAAACGGACAGGTGGCGTTTTGAGGATGTGTTATCAGGGTTAAGTGTAAAAATTGTACAGGTATTTATTTTTCCACTACTTCATCAACTTCTTTAATGTAAAACTACATTTAAAGATAGGTGTTTTTAAATTAATTTTTAAACCGATAATGCAATAACAAGTGCAAATTAATAACATCTACTCATTTGTTTTTTAATGGAATTGTTATTTACGTATTTTACTACCTAAAAATAACACTAATTAAGTATTATATAATCTCTTGTAAATTCAAATTCAAAATAATTTATTCATTTAGGTAACACAATGTACACTTATGAACGTCAGTAAAAAATACATATTAAATGCTTCTAATTTTAGATTTACCGCCAGTTCTCAAATCAAGGGCGTAGAACGGAAGAGAAGAACTGGCAAGAAACTCTTCGTCACTCTTTTTAATCGCCAAATTTTTGTTTTACAAAATATTTGTAAGGCGCTGCAACCATTACACCATGTTCCACAGGACATCTTTATGTAATTAACTATAATAATAAAAAAATATAAACCAGAAAAAAAAACAAAGATTTGTCCTCTATCAGCAGTAGGCATGGTGAAATAAGAGCACGCATTTACATTCTCGTGGGAACAACACGCAAATACATAGTCGAAATAACTAATATCACCGCATACACGAATTCAAGTCAAGTTCAAGTAAGTACTGATTGATTGCTGGAAGCGACAAATAAATTATGCCTTTTTCAAGCCATTGCATAATATTATAGAAGCATAAATTTGAACACAATTTCCAGTAAAGTCCCTATTAAATAACTTAATATCGTTAGTTATGTAACGGGTGGTCGGGACGAGGTAGAATCATTTAGTTTGGCGCTTCTGAGTCATTTGTGTTCATTAGATAGTCTCCAATAATGGAAACGGCTATGGCATAACCGAATGGCCCCGAATATGGGACAGGATGGCACTTAGTGCAGTGTGGAGGACACGGGAGGTATGCTGGGACATATAATCCGGCAGAATTGTTTCCTTAGTATATAAGGGACGTTTTATAGCCGAAGGTCTAATTATTATGACAGTGATTTCATATGTTACAGTTATATTGATATTTCTCTGAATTATCTTAAGGCATAATTTATATAGATTACAACACGCCCCGGCTTCGCACGGGTGCAATGTAGGTGTACTTTACACAAAAAATACTCGCTAATAATGTACCTTTATAATGATGAAAGATTTTTGAAATCGGTCGAGTAGTTTTTCAGTTTATTAGTTACAAACATACAAAAATACAAAGTTTTTATAATAAGAGTATAGATTTATAAAAATTTCAAACTTAAGTATTAAGAGGATTAATAATTTGATATTTAAAAAAAAAATTGTCATAAGACATACACATTTATAGGTTTCGTTACATTGATGCTTTTTTTATGTTAGATATCGATAGCCAAGCATGAAGTTCATTTGATGGTAGTTGAGGCTTCAGCTACAGAACACCAGACAAGAAACGCCGTCGACTTATTTTTTACTTCAATCTAATATATAAAATTCTCGTGTCACAGTTTTCGTTGCCATACTCCTCCGAAACGGCTCGACCGATTCTTACCTAATTTTATATGCGTATTCAGTAGGTCTGATAATCGGCTACTATCTATTTTTCATACCCCTAAGTGATAAGGGTTGTTCACCCTTAATTTTTTTATTTTTGGACGATTTTTTTTGTTTTTATTTTTTTATTATGTGGCATTAAAAATACATACAACCCCTGCTTTTTTTGTTAAAATATCTAGACCCGTGCGAAGCCGGGGCGGGTCGCTAGTGAAAATATATAAATTCACTAAAAACCCGTCCAAAATTTTCAATCAGCTTTGTGGTTATTTATTTGCAAATATAATCAAGTCACATATAAGCAAAAGCCATATAAATGTCGCGTAATAAAACAGAAATAAAAACAAAAATTAGATAGCATCGTTTCATTTTAACACCTGCCATTATTTAAACCGAGAAGCTGTCAACAGATTGTATTTTACGTAGTCACGTTCAAAACTCATCAAACGAATTCCGATACAGTGAAAAAGATTCCAATTGACATAATAAAACGATCGGGAATAATGTTTGGAAAGCAGCTAATGGTGAACCAGGACTCATATACGTATAGACGCTCCATGAAACCTCTCTATACTGTTATGGCTCTTTCAAATGCTACGTGCGGTCTCAATGTAATACTTTTTACTGTCAGCAGCGTGAGATATAGTAAATGCTATGGAAATAGCGTTTAAATATTCAGGATTCATGCTAATTATTATTACTGTATTTTTTTGGGAGATATGATTCAGTTTTGTACCGGATTTCCTGTATAAATTCAGGATTATATAGTAAATTACTATTATGTAGGTATATATTGTTCCTTTATCAGCTAAATTTATTTCAGATTAGCCAGGTTGCCTGGTTGCCTTTAAGCGAAAACCCGCCTATTGCTTTTTATATTTTTTCTATTTCATTAATTTGTGGTGTCCATAAAAATATTATATTTAAGATCAGATCATTACTATGTATGTATGTAATTTATATCAATGGTCGATTTTTAATTCTGTAACATTTTTCTGTGTATGTTTTCCCCACGTCTGGTAACTTCGGGTGGGAGTAATATAGAAATTCCGACCGTAAAAAGTAGATCGACGGCGCTTCATTGACTGATGTTCTGTGGCTGAGGTATCACCTACCATCAAGTGAATCTCATGCTCGTCTGTCGACATCTGACATAAAAAAAACCTATTCAAGTAGCTTGCCTTTATGCAACCAAGTTAACTTTTGCAATTGTTAAAAAATAGACCTATAAAAACAAAAAGAAAATGTTATAAGTTAGACTGTGCCGAAATACTTTAAGTATTAGGTATAGAGTAATGGATTTTGGGAGTAATATACTAAACTTTTAATGCGTAATAAACTTCGCATGATTTATTGAACATTGGTTACATTTGCAATAAAATGTTCATGAAATTACGCTTTTATATTGATGTTTGTATTGGGCTAAATAATAATGTAAATTTTATGGACTTAACTTTATGAAAAGAAAGGTATGACCAAGTAAATAAAAGTTCCAGTAATTGCGAATTTTTTGCTTATGATGTGCAAATACTTGCCTATTATGATGTAAAAGTAATTCTAACAGACTAATCTATAAACTCAGAAGCTCTAGGACTAGAAACTAACGGTCTTATTCATAAACGTAGTATAAGCTTATATTTTGTCTCGCTCTATCGAATATAAAAAGACTACAGAACGAAAGAAACAAAACATATTTTAATAATTATAATATGAAGCTTATAATACTTTTGTGAATAAGACGTACACAATTATTTTGCTAATGTCTTTTACAATTTAACATGGACGTGAGAGTGATGGCGAGTTCTGTGGTTCAGCCGTGAAATAAGTAGAATTTTCTCCTTCTTACCTTTCTCTTCCTCGTCTGTGGATGTCACAAGAGTCGAATCCTGAAGAAGTTAAAGGGTTAGAAAGTGAATCACTTGAGTGAGAAAGGCTTGTAGTAATGATTCACTTTTGACGGGCTCGTTGGCGCGTTCGGTAGATTGCCTGCCGTACGCATCAATGGATCGTGGGTTCGAATCCCACCGGGAAAATATTATTATATATTTCGGTAAGCATGGCTTTCCCACATCTGGTAACATCTGGCATTGAACGTGTGGGAGGAATTTCGAAATTCCGACCGGGTAACGAAGCACCGTTTGATTTGATTTGATTTGATCGTTTCAGTCAGTATCATTGACTGATGTTCTGTGACTAAGGTTAAGTGAAATTATTACCTACCATCAAATGAAAGTCATGCTCATCTATCAATAACTAAAATAAAAAAAGAAACAAATAATGAATATAATAGTACGATCGGCTGAGTTTTCTCCAGAGAACTTATATGGATCATTGTTGCTTGATTCCAACTAGTTGTTAATTATAAAAAAAAACAATATCGTATCTAGAAGATTGGCATCAGAAGCCCAACAATTTCACAATCACGGAAAGCGTTCCACTTTAAGATAATGAGATGTGAAGCCGTAAAAATGATATCACAAAAAGTTTGTATTCAAAACAGCCCAGGGCGGGTCGTAGTATGTAATTATAATGTATAAACAGGGTCCACTTAATGAGGTTTTGCGACAACCTACTTAACATGTACCTTGATAACGACGTGGTTATCTTTAGTCGTTTTATCTTTTATTGTGTGAAAATGGTATATTTTTTATAAATTTTTGGAAATATACTTGCCTTAAATATCAATGTATAAAATGTATTACAAACTTTGTAGTAACAATACTGACGGGCTGGTTGGCGTGTTCAGTAGAACACCTGCCGTGCGCATCGATGGGTCGTGGGTTCTTATCCCGGGACGACATGTTTTTTAATTTTCTATAAGTATGTTTTACCCACGTCTGATAGCTTCGGGCATTGATCGGGCGGGAGGAATATCGAACCACCGTTCATAGATGAAAAAACCGAGAAGGGCACATTGAAACCGTAACGCGGGTTTCAGTGTATGGATTTCCGAATGCTCGAAGTCAAAAGTAGGTCGACAGCGCTTCATTGACTGATGTTCTGTGACTGAGGTATCACCTACCATCAAGTGAACATCATGCGCGTCTATCGATATCTAACATAAAAAAAACTTATGTATTGTAAAACATAATGTGGATCTCAAAAATGTTAGGTTACGATTCATACTTATAAAAAAATTGATTTTACATCTAATAGAAAGAGAATTCCTTGTTTATGTTAAGCATTTTAATAAATCACCTCTGTTAAAGTAACAAATGCTACAAATCTATATATATCTATATATATAAAAGAGATTCCCACCTATATAGTCACTCATCACGATATCTCTGGAACCATAAGGCGTAGCAACTTGAAATATGGTAGGAATATTCCTTCCGCCGAGTAGAGGTCAGCTAAGAACGGATTTTACGAAATTCAACCCACAAGGGGGGTTGCGGGGGCAATTGCTAGTATCTATATAAAATAATTTAAAATTTTATAAAATTTTGTGTTAAATCTAGTCTAATCCATTACAACCATTTCGATAATTTCAAAATATATCTTACAACCGTTAAATTTCAATCATATCCCGAAGTAATCGTTGTAAATGCAATAGTTTATGGGGAAATAATTACAGATCGAGATGATACCCATTAAATTCTCAGAAGCGTTCCATAATTTCCAATGAGATTGTTATCTTCAAATATATTCACCAGATCTTCATTCATTTCTATGAAGCTAAATGGTAGGATCTCTTGCGAAATTCAAATTGGATGAAATTGGTATATACATTGATACATAAATAACATAAGCATATCCACAGTTCACACATACTTCCTGCAATTTTCTTATAATTAATTCACAAGCGTAACTTTAAAATTAACCTCAAAGATTTGAGTGGACAAAACGTATCATCATTGGTATCTATATTTGTTTTTTTTTTTATTGTTGATATTAAAAATATCAAAGATACAAATTTATAAAGGAACATTTATATTGCGACATTTTCCTCAACAACAGTTTCTTGCTATATTAAAAAGACGTAGATTGATATGCGGAGTTGTATTAGAGGGGGCTTTTTATACATCTAAATTTTGAAGATTTTCGAAGTGTAAGTTGAATTACTTTGCCCAACAAATTAAACCTTTTAAAAGTGTATTATAATCATTATTGAGTGTTTAAATTTGTGATGTATTTTTTTATTAAGTTTTTTTAAATGTATAGTGAATATGATATATATTATGTATACTACGATGCATTCAAGTAATGTTTTGTACTTCTTCATATATTATACTCTTCAATGAAATAATTCTGGACCTGAGATGCATTAAGTCGGTTGTGCAAATTGCTCACTCACACATTAATGAGAGCAGAAAGAAAATTGACATATATTTTGATCAATATTTTAAATCTTAAAATGTGTTTAAACACTGTTTGTAGGATGGCGATCGAACACGAAGACTAGGACTCTCCCACCATTACCTATTGACTCTACCAAAATACTAGACAATGGCAGAATCCGTCTTTGATGAAAGTTGCCAGAAGAATAAGAAGTGTGTTAACACAGACATACAGATTTTATTTAGGTTTTTAATGAAATTCAGGGTTCTATTTAAGTTGTTGAACAGACTAGCTAGAAACACAAAAAACACTATAATAAAAAAGAAAATATTACTATTACTATTTATGTTATTTAAATTTTGAAAATAGCTTTTAAAATAAGTATGTAGAGCTTAATTAGCCTCAGGAAAATCAGGCATATTGAAAAATGCCATTATACATTCAGTTATTTAAAAAAAATTGTCACCTTTTTATTTTTGTTGCAATCCCATATCAGATACGCCTTGCCTGCCTTTTCTGCAGATCCATATAATTTGAAACGGTGTATAGGTATGGCTATCTTCAACTGTGTTTTGCTTTCCTTTTTCGTATGTGATATTATTGATAGATGAACTGCCATATGTATGTGTGTATGCTACACGCATGTGGACTCGTCAAGGAAACAACTTGGTAATGAAGACGTGTATTAGTAATCTACATAATGAACTTATAAAACTTTTTCATTTTACCTAACTATAGACAGTTATTTGACCAATATCCCTGACCGGATGTTAAGTTAGATAATGTTGGAGATGCGGTCAGGGTGGTAAATCGCAACTGTCTAAAAGATAGCTTTGAAAAGACCCAAGTTATAATTTTCTTGGAATACAAACGAAAACTGTATGAATAAGAATTTACGACGGCCGCGTGTTGTCTGTATGAAGCCGATAGGTGAGTGAGTGCTCTGCTGCGGGCGCATATACATATAACGTTGCGCCCTCCTCTGTATTGCATTGGTGTGCGCCCACGCATGTATGTTGGCGTTAACAGGCTCCCTGGGTTAGAAATGGCTGTTCTAAGAAAGTCTCTGATGATGCATGCACCTCTGTGTGTCTGTTTACGATGAACTCAAAAGCTACAGAACGGATTTTCATGAGGTTTTCACCAATAGCAATAGCTAGAGTGATTCATGAGGAAGGTATATTTTTTGTCAAGTTTTTGAGTAAATTGGTTGATATATAACGATCATTTCTGGGAAATTTCCTTTCCTTCAAATTGCCTTGAGCATGAAAATCGGGTCTTCTGAGATAAGCGTAAACAAATAGACAGACAGATAGACAAACAGACAAAAATCTTATTTTTTTATTTATTCTACTACTTTTTTTATTACCTCTCTTAATTTCTGGTAAATATAATTATTCAGTGAAGCGTAACGTCGAATCTACTCTGTTTATTAATTTAGAAAGTGTTAATTTAGAAAGATTATTTAACTGAAAAAGCAGAACGCACATAAAAATACAATAAGGTATTCTTTTGAGTGTAATTGAAATGCTAATTTTGTTTTAATAAAATGCATTCATCATTAATGATATGCATCATTCAAATATATAATATTTATCGTAAATTGTATATTTTTAGTGGTTTTTGTGTTATTTAAGTAAGTGAAGAGTGAAATATTTGTCGTTTTTGATAATGAGCTGTCATATTATTTTTATACTGTTTTGTGTTTTTTTATCTGAAGTTATTTGTGATTATAATCTTCCTAGTAATGTTATGAAGCAATTTTTTACAAAAAGTACTGCCGAGGATCCAGCGTTTTATGTAGACAGTGCAAAACATAATTATCCTGATCTACGCTATAATCCCACACAACGAAATGAAGATATTTTTTTAAATATAACCCAGTTAATAAAGAAATCTCAATATCCTGTAGAAGAATACACAGTAGTAACGTCAGATGGATATAAATTAAAATTATTTAGAATTCCTGGAAATGGCACGCTAGTTTTTCTTATGCACGGGTTAATTTGTAGTGCCGATGACTGGATAACGGGTGGTGTTAACAGCGGACTGGGATTCCTCTTAGCAGCACAGGGCTACGATGTATGGATGGGAAATGCCCGAGGAAATAAACACTCAAGACATAATATCGATATCAGTCCTTCACAAAGAAAATTTTGGGACTTTAGTTTCCACGAAATAGGAGTTAATGATTTACCGACAATGATCGATTTTATTCTTGAAAAAACAAATAACACGTCGTTAATATACATCGGGCACTCTCAGGGAACCACTGTTTTCTTTGTTATGTGCTCTGTGCGGCCCGAATATAATGAGAAAATTAGCCTCATGATAGCTTTGGCTGCTGAAGCATGGATATCCCACATAGTAAGCCCGTTACGTATCGGAGGAACTTTCCTTCAAGAGATAGCTGCACTCCCATCCTTGGGCATATATGAAGTGTTCCAAGATAATGCTTCGTTAAGATTACTTCAGAGGGATTTCTGTAGCAGTATTTTAAACGCATTTGTTATTTGCCAACAGATTATATTTAGCACAGGTGGATTTAATTATAATCAAACGAATTTTCCCCGCTTACCTGTTATTTATAATCATTTTCCAGCGGGTTCCTCTATAAAACAAATTATTCATTACGGACAATTGATACAGTCTGGTAATTTCCGACAATATGACTACGGCTCATTAAATTTGGAGAAATATGGTTCTCCAACACCTCCATCTTACCCAGTAGAAAAAATTACGGCACCAGTCGCTATATTTTATGGAGAAGGCGACTGGCTTTCTGTTATAGCTGATCTTAATATTCTGAAACCTAAACTATCAAATTTAGTTGATTTTTACAAAGTTGAAGATAAACATTTTAGTCATTTTGATTTCATTTTTGCAAAAGATTCAAAAACCTTATTATTGCCTAGGATTTTAAGATTGATCACAAAATATTCAAAATAAAAAAAGTTTTCATGGTGTTAAAGATATAGAGTTGATGACATCTGTTTGGTCAATAAATTATTATTTATTCTGTATATTACTTATAATTTATAACATTTGTGTTTTTGTCTTTAATAAAAATATATCTATTTATTATTTTTTTTGGTTTTAAATTTCCCTCACTAATAGTATCACTGTTTGGTCGGAGCCATAAGAGATTAGCTTAATTTACGTCTTGCTGATACGGGAATAAATAATTTTTTTTAGAAAATTTCATAGATCTTTAAAAGTGTCTAAGAGTATTATGATAACAATTGATTCTAAAATATGGTCTATAATTAATGAATTGCAATTGAAAATAGACTGTGGAAGTATTTTTAGCTAAGGATTCTCCTTGACGTTCGCATGGGCTTCATCTTAACCGTCCGGTCAATGACAAAACTTTCACCATTCGTTCAATAACCAGGTACCCGGGTACCCGCATATAATATGTCAGGTAGAAAAGTTATTGGTGAGCTAGCTACGTGGCATGTGAAATAACTAAGACTATACACAGTATATAGTTCACACAGACGGTTCTCGAACATTCCGGTACCGGAGATTCACCCCTCCCTCTTCAGCCCTAATAATAAAGAAAAGGGATCAGTCCTCATTTTAGAAGCGTAGTTAACAGACGTTAGACATCGGTACTTGCCTTGAATTACTGCTAAACACGTGTAAAATTTACAGTGAAAGTGAAAAAAAGACACAATATTAATTAATACAATTATTATTAATAAATAATAATCTATTGAATTATAAATACGATGGATGATTCATCGAGTTTTCAACGGTAAGGAGTCTTGTTTTATTTTGAAGTAAGTTATTTTATATTTTAAATATTTAAAAAAGTAGTTAATAATAAAGTTAAAAATTCTTTCCAATAGAATCAGAGAAGAAAGCATCTCGAGAAAATATTCGAAGCCGAAGTTTCTGACGATGATCTTTTCTTGGCCGAGCTATCAATCCATATGCGCAGCCAACAACACCTGGATCATCAAAACCCCAGACACAGCTCGATTCAACCGAAAGGAAAAAGATTACTGGTGTATGTTATACTTGTCTTCAAAGTGAATTCAAAAAACGTCGCAAAACGAGAAAAATATGTTCAGTATGTGAGAACCCTATTTGTGACGAACATTGTATTACAACCACAACATATGAAGGGTGTGCGACATAATAAAATTTGCTTATATTTTCATGTGACATAGTATTATTATAAAAAAGTAAACAATGTACATGAAGAAATAATAAAAAAAAATTCTTAATAACATAAATCTAAACGGAATTATTTTTACTTACTATCTTTGCTATTGCTTATAATTAAAATTATTTAAATAAAAGAAATTATAAACGATATTGTTTATTATTTATTTAAAAGTCAAGTTACCTCAATACTTTAATAGGTAGTCTCTTTAGTGTGTATAAGCCCGACATTCATGCATAATAACTTCAGTGGGTACCCGGGTGCCTGGTTATTGAACGAAGGAGGTATCAAGTTTGATAGTTAATAACTATTATTAAATAATTGATTATATAAAATTTTAACAAAAATTGGGTTCCAAACTACTTAAATTTCGGGGATCCAGACGGTTATACAGTTATTTAAAGAAAAAGTTAATAAATTCTATCTGCAAAGCTGAAATGGATACCCGGGTACCTGGTCATTGACCAGACGGTTAAGCTGAGCTTTTGAGCAAGGTTTCTTCATATGATAATATATTAACATCTACTATTCCATGAATACATATTGAAAGTGGCGAAATAATGAAACTATTTCATTTCCATATCAAATTGTTATTGACGTCTGATAATTCGAAAAAGTTCGACAGGAGTCACTTTGCATTGCAATTTGTTGATATGGTGCCTTTAAAATAATATTTGAATGATGATTACTTTTCTTTCCGTCTTCGATGAAACAAAGCCTATATGTTGCCCCGGGCTTTGCATAATATATTATGTCTAAATTGCATGAAAATCGGTCCAGTATCTTCGGCCCGTACAAACAGACAGAGAAACAAAAAAATTAAAAAAACATCTGGGTGTGTTCTATTTCTCTTCTTACATCCCCCTGACTCGGTTTATAGCATTTTTTTTCTATGTTCGATGTACAGACATTCGACCTCTACAGTTTTATTATATGTATATACATTATACATATGTATAGATTTAAACAGCATCATATTCACAGGATCATGAGCTTGGGAATATTGTGCTTGTTAGATACCGTACTAAAACATCTGGACTAATTCTCCACCATTATTTTTATTTATTTAAATACGTATTTAACATAATTGAAATGAATTTGAATATTGATATTTATTAATTTCGAGTAAACGATGGAAGGGAGTCCACTTATTTTAATGATTTGACTTGCTCGTTGTGGATGGATAGATCGTGAGTTTGAATTTCGAAATGCGCGGGATTTGTTATGTGTAAACTTGTTTTTCTCTACGTATGGTCTTTTCGGGCACTATGTAAATGGAAAATTCTACAGATATCCGAGTGCTCGAATGTTAAAATATTAGTAAACATTAGACAATAGCTAAGTATTTTTGTCTCGCTAATTTTGCTTCCATGCTAATCCTCTCGATATAGACCTTCTCAGTTTTGTTGTTCTCATCACATGGGATTCGTCAGCTACTTTTTAAAGGTGCAGTGCGTATCATTTGATTGGTAACTCAATGATTTTACTATTTTGGATGTAATTTATGTTTATAATGCAAAAATGGCTTCTTTATGAATTAAAATTATGTATCAGTCAGTACTCGTGCAGCAAGTGTCAATAACATTCGAGTCATAATGAATACCTACGTACTGCAATCAATTAAAAAGTTATCAATAAATTAATAGAGTTTTTAATTATTTTTTTACGAGTATCGATGCTAAAAATATTTATTTAAAACATTGTTGTAAGTATTTACATGTGGATAATTATATGTGGATTAAATACATGTCGTTAACCCCTTATAATTAGTATTGTAGCTGTTACGTATAGCACACCTATATAAATATTTGGTATTATTAGGATGGATGAAAGTAGGGAAACGAAAAAGATTTATGAAACTGGTGTGAGTGGGAGAATCGGGAGTGGTCGACCTAGGCGAACGTACCTCGATCAGATCGGGGACGTTCTGCAAAAGGGCCAGATCAAAAGTACTCGTAACCGTCGAGTGTGTATGAAAGCATTGATGAAAGTAGAAGAATCGAAAGTGGTATGTAAGGATCGGAGCATATAGAATTCCGTGATCTCTGCCTACCCCAATGGGAAAGAAGCGTGATGTATATGTATGTATGTATTATTATGGTAGTATTTTAATCAACAAATATATGGATATATTATATATGGGTAAAGACAACATTTAAGATAAAATTGTAGGTTAATATAAAATATAAAATTGGTTCTAGGAAAATATTGTTTTTTTTTTGTATATTTTTATACACATTGATTTTTTTAAGGCTGTGACATTCCGATGAAAACTGTCTTTGAGTTTATATGTACGAGTATAATATACTCGTGTGTGACGTCTGAGTTATTTTTTATAGGTATTATTAAGATTTTTAGAGCTAAATATATTAATAATTGGATAAAGTAAATTTGCAGCTTTAAATTATAATACCGAGTGCCCTCAAATAACGACCTAGGTGTTATCTACCGAACGAAGTGCGATAACAAGCGCACCTTTACACGCTTGTGATAAATCCCTTGTATGGTCTGAAATGTAGACTTCTATCTTCATATTTTTTTATCACCTGATGGTAAATGAAGATCGCCGCCGATAAACATCCGCAACACCAGAGAACTTGCAGACTTGCCGACCTTTAAATTATAATGTATAATTTATTTATTTATTATACCTACATTACGTTGTTTATTTATGCATATGATATTATTAATTTTTATTGGCAAAATGTTAACAGATTGCACGTTTTAATTTCAAGTAACGTTCTAGAATATGACAGTAAAATAATATTTTTTTTAATAACTAAGCCCTGAAGCCCAAGTAAGTACTAGTAGTTAGTGTTCGAATTGACGAGAGAAGACTATTAAAATGTCGTCCCGGCGGGATATGAATATGTGACCCATCAGAAGGCAAGGTAGTACGCGCCAATGAGCCCGTTTAAAATGCAAAAAAGATTTTTTTGTGTACAAAACTTCTGGTAGAGCTCTCACATTCGACACGTTTTTGGGTATTAGTAACTTAGCATTAACTTATTTGATACTTCTTTTGATATGTATTGATAATATAATATCCATTTTATGGTAAATAGTTATTTTTAAATATTTATTTTTGTACAATAAATTTGTGTTCATTCGTCAACTATTCATCTGCACCACCTTACTTTGTAATATATTAGTAATGTCCAAAGATAATCCGCCTTCCCTAACAATTGAGCATCGTAATATACATACATATATTATATATTAAATGAATATTAAGTATAAAAATATCGGGATTTTTCATTTATACAATTATTTTAAAGAGGTAAAGTTTGTTAGTTTATGAGGTTGTAAGGGATATATCTGGATCTACTGAACCTATTTTAATAATTCACCGAAAGAAAGCTACATTATCAGCGAGTAACATAGGCCTTTTGTATAGTACCTACATCTACATTTCACGTGCGAAGCCGGGGCGTGTTGCTAGTACAGTATTCCCGTAGCTTATAACTTGGCCCTACACGAACAATTCTTTGAAGACAATGGAAACCTTGTACAAAGTATTCTGGTTTTGTAGAAATAAAGATTATCGAGTGAACTGGTAGTTATAAAAGACAAGGGCTGGAAGATTTTATCCTACGAGGCCTATTGTCTTTTTGTTATTATTTAAAGCGGTGCCAAAAAATGGGGAAAAACTCTGTAAAATAACTCTTGTTGCATAATCACCATTTCTCCGAATTTGAAATATTTCTTTACTACTTAAGATGCATTGTAATTAAGTTATTTTATGTAATATCTATACAAATTATAAGCAGTGGCGGGGCCACCATTCAAGCCCAAAAGCTCGCGTTGTCGTCTTAATGGCGTAAATGTTATGTATTAATTATAAAATTACGTAATTTTATGATATATACCTAATGACGTTAAGAGAATCATTATATTTAATGGTTCCAGATATAGAAAAAGCCGGCCACATTTTATGTTCAGTAAAATGTAACATTTTTGCATGAAATAAACACAAATTATTATTATGAATAATGCTTAGAAGGAAATGAGCGACCTTTTCATTGAGCGAAGGGCTATGTTCTATGAAAATGCATTTTTAAGGAATCAGACTTTTGACCTTGTGGATAAAACGGTACCACAAGGCCAAGAAGGAAATAATTACAGATAACTTATAAAACGTCAATATTTCGGGCCTGAGCCATCGCTTTAGCCTCGGTAATCTGTCAAGGCATAAAGTGCCCATACCAAGATACTGTACAAAAAAAATACAATAATTGTACATAAAACAAAGTGTCCTGAAAGTATTGCAAAAAGCCAAGAGATTGTCTTCAATTTGCAATGGGTTTAATTCCGTACAAATTAGGTAAACATCAACAAAATATCTGAAATTCCGTTAACACCAACTACAAAGCAATACAAACCATAGAATTTAATATGTAAGCGGGAAAAGCGTACATTTCTACTGGCATTTTCAGAAATCCCTAACTTATGTAACGAAGATTTCCATTCGAAACTGAAACGACATTCTATACATATCTACGTAGTCTCTGAAAGTATTTGTTAAAATTTGTACTGTTCATTTAAAACGATTGCGAATTTATAATTATTTTATACAGATGCAGATTTTTCAATAAATTTTATATACATATAAGACACTCAAATCGTAGTCAGATCCAATCAAATATTTGGATACAACGCCATACTAATGAGCGTTAACAACACAATCAAAAGGAAAATATTGGCGCAAGGTGTTTTTTTATGTCAGATATCGACAGACGAGCATAAGGTTCACTTGATGGTAGGTAATACCTTAACCACAGAATATCCGTCAATGATGGGCTGTCTACCTAATTTTTACTTCAAGCATTCAGAAATCGATAGACTGAAACCGAAACGCGCAATATACATTTTTCGGTTTTTCCATCTATGAACGGTGGTTCGTTATCCGGTCGGAATTTACATATTCCTCCCATCCATTCAATGCCCGAAGTTACAAGACGTGGGGAAGACATGCTTACAGATAATTATAAACGTCGTCCTGGTGGGATTCGAACCCACGTCCCATCGATGCGCACGGCAGTTGTTCTACCGAACGCGCCAACGAGCCCGTCAAATATTGAAAATAGATGGCCTGTAAAGACTATATTCACCGCCTTCATGGTTTAGTGGTAAGCACGTTGCGTTTAACACTGGTGGTAACAAGTTTGAATCCCGAGGAAACACTTTAAACAAATATTGATTCGGTTAGCCAGGGCACGAAAGACTACTTACTAACTTACCTGTAAATAAATCAGTATCAGTGAAACGGACACAGAAATATGTCTACTCCGTACCTCACGAGCCTACTCAGGAATTAATTTATATAGTAACAATATCGTTATACCATCAATATGAAATAAATAGTGCTCTTTGAAAGTAAAAGTCACAATGAAACATTCCTACCGCTGAAAGTAAATATGAAAATAGGTTACAGAAGTATAAATTAAAAATCATCGGAGTGTAACCGAGGCTCTTTATAAAGAGAATATTATATTATATAACCCATTCGGAGTGCTTACTGATGTATGAAAATGAGCTTTATACTATACAATAAAGTAATATGTAACTATTAGAACCCCAAAGGAAACTGAATAAAGAGTCAAGATTAAATTGAATAATAATAAAAAAATACCAGCTCGTTTTCGCGTTCGGTAGAAGATACTAGAGATTTGATACTAAAGAATAAAATATAGCTAATAATTTATAACGATATTGAATTAATTGGCCAAATTATAACGATGTGTGTCGGAAAATATCCTGCTATTGATATGAAAATTTCGCCTAACGAAGTGGGCACGGTATGGGTATAAATAAAAAAAAAACTGTTATTTCCACATCCATTAATTGTTATTACACACTATCTTCCTATTGTTTTCCTCTCTATCCTCTCCATGCAGTTGTTTGGAAATGGTAACGAAAAATATGTAAATCCGCGTACATTTTAAGATTACATTTAAACACATTTTTTAAACTTTTATTCCCCCTACGACCTCAAAAACTCTCAAGCTTCACCTCTTTATAATATTATTAGAGATTGTAATAAGTTATATTATTAACTCCAACGGCGTTTGACTGATCAGTGATCACAATGAAAACTGTTTTCATGGAGAAGGAATCCTATCCGATTCGTTGAAACAGGTCGGCTAGTTTTTTTTTTATTGTTTATAGAAAAATACATTTATTGATTTAATGACATTGCAAAAACCACTAAGTGCAACGTTATCGAGTTAGTCTCATATAATATTTTGAACAATATTGTGTCACGAAAGTTAATTTTTTTATATTTTTTTGTGAAAATAATATTTTATATACATAATTAAGAACATCTCCAAGTCTGAGATAGTGTAAACCTTAAAAACAAGAATCATTTATAATAAATATTACATATTACCTATATTAAATTATGAGCTTGATAAATGAAAACTAATTATTTGTTTTCGCGGCACTAAAGCCAACAATAAGCTTGGCTACAAAGGAAGATAATTGAAGCGCGGTCTGCGTACATGATGCACGAATGCACCTAGTTCATATCGAATATTTCCGACCAGAGGGCGTAGCACGAACGACTATCGACAAAGTATTCGAATCGTCAAACTGTCAGTTGTATGAGAAATTTCATACAAATGTCAGTTCGACGATACGAATACCTTTTCGATAGTTGTTCGTGCTCACCCCTCTGAGAATATAATACGAATGTAGACTTAAACAAAACAAGATCAATATTACCATAAACTCGTACTGTTTTTAACAGGTAAAGACGTAATTAATATATTTGAATAAGTAGATACATATTAAAAGTCGTACTTCAGTATGAACCTGACTGACCTGTTAACAAAAATATTTTACAGTTTAATGTTATGTACTATACGTCATTGCCATCTGTCTGAGAGCGCAACACATCGTGTATGTATAGGTAGCTTTATCTCGTGTAATTATTATACTCAAGAACGCCTTAAATAATATTGTTATAAGAGATGGCGGCATAACTAAAAAAATATGATATATGTGTTATATGTATCCATAAAATTAATCTCACCAGCAAATACAGCTGACCCATTCTATCTGAAATACACTTAATTTTGAAAGGGCTGTCCCCTTTTCGTATATGCTCATGTGGAAATATCAACTTCAAAACTTTACATTAACCTAAGTATAAGATAGTTCTAGATTTTCATAAATATCTCAAGGCTAGTGAGTCAAGTTTACTGTCTAAATTATTAAACAACTTTGAACGATAGAAAAAGTATAGAAGTAACTCACGTCTCTTGGGCTTCGAATTCCTCGTATCATAGTTGCCGGACGTAGTTTTGATGGAACTACTCGTGTGATTGAACATTTTTGTTCTAAAAAGCTATTCACTAATAACGTATCCGTTGACGGTAGAGCGTGAAACTCGTATCGAACTGTGTTAAAAACTCTATGCAAATTCGTTTTTGCATTCATGTCCGCAAATAGTTTCAATACGCCGGAATCGCGTAAAACGTATGTATGTAGATGTGGAAATCTGTAGCGCGGGAGCGGCCTAGATGCGTTATTTTTGTTTCAACGCCACTCCGGTAGTTTATTCAATTTTAATAACAATATTTTGGTCGGACGCCGCGGCGTACAGCACCTCGTTACTCAGTCCGAATTTTTGCAGCCGCCCCGCATTCCGTTCAGTGTTTTGAAATAAAATTAAAACGTTAAGCACGTTTATGATGGAATGTAATTAAAATTATGTACGGCGAATGAATGTTAATTATTTCGTCTGTTGACTTCAAACAAGTTAAATTATTCTATAATAATTTTAATGAAACCTGGCCAATACGACGATATACGAAGCTATTTTTGCGATATGAAATTTAATTTAAATTACCTTAATATTATTTTAGAGTATATGTTTAGAGTGAGTGCTTATTAAATTTTAGAAAAGTGTGAATTTATCCGAGGCGATGATAAGTGCTCTAATACCGGTGATCTCTATACATATATGTTCACAAGCAAGGTGTTATAAATCACGGCTAACAGCTATTATATCGATAGCCCCCCCTAGAAGTAAGTTTAGAAAAATATAATAATTTTAACCTACACCTTTTTTTGTGTAATAAAGAGTTTAAAATAAAATAAATAAGTCATGGTAACCAACATAGTTAGTGTTTTAAGGTTTTTAAACTCTACCGTCTGGTTTCATTAATTTTCTGTGTTCGTAATAAAAAAAAATACAAACATATTTAATTTTTTAGATACTCTCAAGACGTATAAGGTTGAATCATTATAAAAACTAGATGAAAATAGACAGTTTATTTTAAAAAAAACGTTTGTTGGTTACCATAATTTATGTAGGAGGTATCGATATCTTGGCTATGCCGCGGAGCTCTCCAAGCTGATAAGTAGATACATAGGTAGATATTTTTGCAAGCTTGATTCTCAGTTGGTTGCTGATATTATTAATAAAAATAAAAAATAAAATATTATACATTTTGATTTTTAATTTTACTCCACAATGCTCTATTGAAAAGGATTAAGTATTCGACTATCGCACATTTTATAGACAGCGTGTTTCGATATGATTCGTTTCGTTAATAATATTAAAAATGTGATTTAAATAAAAGAATAGCAATGATATCGAGGCTTTGACTTATTTCAATTTAGACCGTTACAATATCATTTTTTTTTTGTTAAGAAATTAAACTAAGGAAAAAGTCAGGAATAGATAGAATAGAATTTTGATTTTATTAAAGTAGGTCTTCTTTTTTAAGCTTTACTTATTTAATAGTTAAATACCTGTTAATATTATTCTTGCAATAAAAGTAAAATTAGAATCATGTCTACAGGACATACAAATCTATAACAAAAACTTTACAAGACATTTTATCATCGACATACATAAATATAATTTGGATCAATCTACCAGATCAAAATTATAAAGTACGTGCAATCATGTTTTTTTCTATGACAACATATTCTTCTACTATATTCCCGTTTCAATAAATCAAACAATAAGATGAAAAGTAAACAGGAAAGGGAAAAATTCTATATCATGTTACTGTTTCATAAAAGGCTGGGGTTACTTCCGTAGCGCACAATGAAACTCATTTGAATTTCTTATGTTGAAGATAAATAAAATGAGGCATTTGAGATGATTTTTAAAGTGATTACTGTGAACATGCTTAGCTCATATTTTTTGTAATAAACTATTGTTTGAAAAATATACTGTTTTCTTAGATTTTTTTCAAATTGCAGTGTGACCAAAAATCTAATGTATAATGTAATAATTACACAAAGACTTTTTTTATTATAGGCTTATAGAGCAGACAATCTAGTCGGCGGCTTACCTGATGGTAAGTTATCACCTCCGCCCATGTACATCCGCGATTCAAACGTCTCTGATGCGTTGTCGGCCTTTGAACAATTTATAGGCTTGTTTTAAAAACCGTCGTTATTTGTTGGAAACAATAGGCAGCAAATTATTGAAAGCTTAACATAGCGCACTTTATTATTTTAACTAAGATACTAAAAATGAACATAAGATACGAATTTCCTTGTTTCATTATGAACGCAAACTAGACTAGATCATACCTGCATTATTAAACTAAAAGCTAGCTAACTGTTCTGCTTGGAAACTAAAATTAATTTGTCGATAGTACCTTCGATAAACTTGCCTATGGCCCCATAGTTTGCAGTTAGTAATGAAATACACGGATGCAAGTACGTAAATGAAGTTCATGTGTAACTACTCGAAAATTGATTACGGATATTGAATGTTACACTATCGAGTTTTAAAAGAATAAGAACAGTTAAGCGGGATACGTTTATATAATAATGTTTGACGGAATCGTTCGAGATAAATATTGATCACCTACTTACCTGTACAGAAAATTGATCAGTGAAACAGACACATAAATGTATTTGCCCCATGCCCCTGTAGGGGACTCGGGAATTCACTTTTTTATTAATAGATTTAATAAAAAGTTAAGTTAAGTCTAGTCACCCGAATTGACTAAACGTGGGGAAGACTTGCTTGAGTTGTCATTAAACGAGTGGAAGGAATATCGAAATTCAAACCGGGTTACGAACCACCATTTATAGATGGAAAAACCGTGAAGTGCATATTGCGGGTTTCGGTTTCAGTCTATGGATTTCCGAATGCTCGAAGTAAAAAGGAATTCAACAGCGCATCATTGACTGATGTTCTATGGTTAGGGTTATCACGTACCATCAAGTGAACCTCATGCTCGTCCGTCGATATCTAACATAAAAATTAAAAGAATACTACTTTTCTATAATAAAAACATCATAATGTATAAAATTGAATCTATAAATATTATATATATACTCGTAGAGTGGATTAACACATAGACGAGTGAACAAAGCGAAGCAACGGGTGCGAAAGAGGCTAGCACAGCCGGGCGATCATAATTTTTCATTTCATTAACTCTGGGAGGTATCCTGCTACGACCTAACAAGCTTCATCACTCGGTCTAAAAATAGTGGAGACTTATAAAAAGTAATACCTATTAAATTATAAACGGGATTTATATATATTATGAGTAATGACGCCCGCTGGTAAGGAATGAAGATACGCTGATGAACATTATATTTGTCACAAAATAAATATGTTTGTTGAATTATTTATTATTTCTTATGTAAAATTATTGTGTCGTATCGGTAGATGAAGTTAAGTAATCTTGATCATCGGTGATATTTATCATTCAAGCGATATCTGTCAGAAATGCGCTGACTTAATTTTTCTTCGAAAGCATTTAGGAATTGCATGTTGCAATATCTATAAACGGTAATATTGATCAAGCTTGGCGCTTTGGCGCATTTGGTAGAAAACCTACTATGCGCACCGGTGCAAATGGGTCGCGGGTTCGAATCCCGCCGGAGACATGATTTAATTTTTTTGTTCTGTGACTGGGGTATCCTACCTGTCTGTTGATATCTAACATAAAAATGAAAGCCGTTTAATGTATCGAGCCAAACGTAGGCAAGAATATATTTATTGAAAACTAGAGTTTATCTGCACTTCACTCAAAAAGTAATTTTATAGAAACAAAGCATTTTTAACTATTTAATATGCCCGAAGTGATTCATTCCAATGTTCCGTAAGAAACCCGTAGCACCAACGAGCTGAACCAGATTTTTATTGGAACAACTTGAATATTATAAAAATAGTTCTGGATTTTATTATATATAATTTCCCTATAAATTAATATTTTATCTACGAAATGTGGTTAAAATTACCTCTGCCAAAAAGTTTCGTGAACCGGGCTCTTCGCAAGTTTACGACATGACCGAAGCCATGAAATCGAGGAGAATTTTAAGAACTTTCGAAACCATTTACATAAAACAAGGAAATCCTCGAAGCCAATATAACAATGAATTAGATTTTGAAACAATAATAAATTATTCTTTAAATAGCAAAACGTATTCTTTATTGGAATCGTCCTTAAGGGATTTATTATTGAACGATTATATTTAATAAAAATATTTTAAAAAAGTTTTCAAACATAATATGTCAACATTAATTATATAAATACAATGAATAAATTTTATATTTATAATTACTTAAGTGTAATGTTTTTAAAGATTTATGTGACCTTCCAAAAAGTATCGAAATGCCGATAATTAGGAGTTTTGCGTACTGATTTGAGTAAATCTTATTTTGTTTTTATATAATATTTTTATGCAATTCTCCATATATTCAATATATTCAAAGATAAGTAAGGAAAGCCATAGTGGGCGTATAATGTATATTACTCCTAAAGTTCTTATCCAATTTGGAAGTTTATTTTTATTCGAAGAACCTTCAAATTGATTTCATAATGTTTTAATTAACTTAATGAAAATCTCCTATATCAATAACAGCACTATTTTCAGTACAATTGACTATTAATATTCTATATGCATAGATGTCGCATCAACAGATAATAGAAAAAAACATTTTTAAAGATTCATTCATTCTTAAAAAACTTAAGTATTCTAAATTACTATGTATATTTGTAGTTCCGTAACATTCCGTGTTTATAAACAGTGTTAGGTCTTATTTCAGATATAGTATAACGTTTTTCTAACTAATCTGAAGTTATTACCGACATTTTTGTAATAGTCTTTTTATTCGGTTTTATTTTACATTTTCATTAAACATTACAATATAATATTATGTGTATTGATTAATTTATTTAATACGTTATGCCCTTGATTTGAGAACTGGCAGTAAATGTAAAATTAGAAGCATTTAATACATATTTTATGTATTTTATATTTTTTTATTGACGTTCATAAGTGTACATTGTGTTATTATGTTCTAATTTAAATGAAACATATTAAAATATTTTGTCAGTCTTTATTCCTTGATAAATTAAAATAATTAATAGCACTATTTAATAATACACACACATCGTGTTTTAATTTAGTTCCTAATAATATAACTTTCACATAACTCAAGAATATCGTAATTCATTCGCTTCAAACAGAATCTTCATTTTTTCTTCGTCCTACCAATGCTGTCCTGATCTCTTCATTGCTTTTTCCTTTTGTTTCAGGTATAAATACTAATGTGAAAAACGTAGCGATAATATTAATAATACCAAAAAGGAAAAAACTAGTGTATTGTCCGAATGTGTTAGTAATCGGTGCATACATAATTAATGGAATGAACAATGAAAGCCAGGAGTAAGAGCATACAAGGCCCATTACTTTAGCACGAATCTGAAATAAAAAAATTATATTAGACTTAATATTGTCTTTTATTAACGCGAGTATCACACATTTAAATAAAATACTGTATACCGGATTAAAACGCGATTTATTATTTAAATTATTTACAGTCTCCCGCGACCACGGTTGCTGAAAAGCATCCGAAACGTCGGGATGAATAATTTAAATAATAAATCGCGTTTTAATCCGGTATACAGTATTTTATTTAAATATATTAGACTTCATTATTACGCACAAAAACAAATGAAACAAATATGCGATTTTTTTTAATGTCAGTTATCGACAGACTAGCATGAGGTTCACTTGATGGTAGGTGATACCTGAACCACAGGACATCAGTCAATGTTACAGACGTGGGGAAAACATGGTAACAGAAAATTATAAACATGTCATCCCGGTGGGATTCGAACCCACGACCCATCGATGCCCACGGCAGGTGTTCTACCGAACGCGCCAACGAGCCCTTCAAAAAATGTATAAACTTTTATTCCTCACCTGAAAGTTAAACAATTCTGTTGTTAAAATACATGCCAAAGGATTAATAACACCAGAGAACATAGCAACAGAAACCATAAGGGATACAATTGGCAACCAGTTCGGAATGGTTCCTCCATAAATTCTTAGTACCATAGCTACAGCCAGTGATAAAAACGCTACTGCTGATATTGAGAACGCACCTGTTAGGAGAATCTGAAATTAAAAACCATCCTTTGTTTATTTTGTATGTAAAACAGGCATATCATAATTTCGTAACGCAACGCTCACCTTTCTACCATACTTTTCAACAATCAGTGTAAGTAAGAGAGATGCTACAATCATGATAATAGGAAAACCGAGTGCTTGGTATTCAGAATCAATATTGAATTCTACACCCGTTGACGACAAAATTGACGCACCATACGTTATTATAGACAATCCTCCATTAAACGATTGTAACGTGAAAACGATTAGAGCTATGATTGTGCCTCGACGCCATGCGCTGTCTTTCACTATAAAATAAAACAACATAGTAAACAACTATAATTACAAAAAGAACTATACAGGAGAATGAAATGAACCTTACAAATAGTTAAGAGATTTATGTCTGGCATTGTCTTAAATTCCGCATCCTGTCGCTGCATGCTTTCTACTTCATTTTCAACAAATTTGTCATTGCATTCCAAACCTCTTAAATATGCCACTACTTTGTAAGCTTCCTGTAGAATAAATTTACGATTTTTTAATGATAATGATTATAATTTATATACAGAAAATGTAAAAAGTTTGACTACATCAATATCTTACATCAATATTTCCTTGTTTCACTAAGAAAGCGGGTGATTCTGGAGCTTTCAACAGAAATATCAAGGCAACCACGGGCAAAACGGATATGATCCACAATGTACTGTAATAATCCAAATATATGCCAATGACATACATAAACAGAATACCAATATTCTGGTACAAAATTTGCAAGGATACGAGGATACCGGTAACATTCTCTTGGCTGATTTCCTTGACATACATGGGAATAGTAATAAAGCATCCTCCACCTGCGAGACCTGCTAGTATTCTACCAATTATAAGAGCCCCTAAAGTTGGAGATAACAATCTCAGGCTTATGGAAAGCTGAAACAGAAGGTAAAATTTATAAACAGTCTACAAATTTACTATAAAAAAAAATAACAGTTAAAAGTCTAATGACCTTATTCATAAACGTATTATTAGTTTGGTATAGTTAAAATATGTTTTGTCTCGCTCTATCGAATATAAAATGACTACAATATGAAAGAAACAAAACATATTTAAACTATATCAAGCATATAATACGTTTATGAATAAGGCCGTAGATATTTTAATATGTTTATATAACTATTACCGTTTGTGGAATCAATAACGCAACTATTGTCCTTTTCCTTCCAATTTTATCAGCTAAGTATGAGAAAATAGTTACTCCCAAGCAACCAGCTATATATAATACGCTTGCCACCCATGACATTGTGTCGTCGCTAAGAGCATATCCCAAAGGAGAAACCTCCGATTGAAGTAATTTGGTCATTGGAGATATCCAACCAATATCCATACCATATACCAATGTGGATAAGTTAACTGTAAAAGGAAATACATTTAAAGTTATGAATCAAAGAATCTTGGTCATTTTTCATACCACGCCACATAACACTGGTCTGCAACGAAATCCTCCTTTGAATAAAAATATGATAAATATGAAGAGCTTAATATGCTTAATCGATATTTGTATTCCATTTTTTTCTATCACATCTAGAAAATTTTTAAAGATTTTTTTTTAATTTCTCAAAATTACGTGATTTTTGCCCAACGTCGTTGCATTAACGCTGCTCTATTCAGTTCAGATCGTTTCAGTACTCACGAAAACCGGTCGCGCTGATAGAAAGAGATAGAAAGATATTGCCTAACATGGTTTTAGCACGAATGTGCACGCTTACGCAGATCTCGATGTGTCACCGTAGCGCTCAGTACGTTAAAAATTTGAATCGTGATTGTGTCTCGTTAACACCGAATTTTTTGGTAAGTTTTGAATTTTATTCATACGTATAGCTAAAATATATTGTACTTGTTAATTTTTTTATCTATAAAAGCAAAATAAAATCACGCAACTAGAATATTGTTCTGAAGTAATAGCAAATTTCTCTTTGTTTTAGGTACAATATGTCAAGAAGTTGTATAAACTCCCCAGACATTTTCTGCTACATATGTGGCGAATTTACTATAAAATCTCAACGAAATAGAATGTCAAATTTAGTTAAAAGTGCTTATCAGCAATACTTTGGATTTCCGGTTGATGAAAGAGACAAAAATTGGCTCCCGAAAACATGTTGTAACAGTTGCTCAAGAACTTTAAGGGGTTGGCTCGGAGGAAGTCATAAGACCATGCCATTCGCAAAACCAATGATTTGGCGTGAACCTCAAAATCATAAAAATGATTGTTATTTCTGCATGACCACGACAAAAGGATTTACGAAAAAAAATAAGGATAAAATTCACTACCCAGACATTCCATCTGCACAAAAACCAGTTCCTCGAAGTAATGACGATTTACCTCCAGTGCGTATGAACAACAACGAAAACGTGAATGATGATGAAGGAGTCTCTGATATTAAACGTACTCAATCGGGTATCTCCTCCACTTCTTCATGTTTATTCACAGACTCTACAAAACCTCATCTTCTTATGCAATCTGATTTGAATGATCTCGTTCGCGATTTAGGACTCTCAAAATCGAAGGCTCAACTACTTGGATCAAGGTTGAAACAATGGAATTTGTTAGACAAACATACGAGAGTCTCATACTTTCGTAACAGACAAGAAGATTTTATGGGGTACTTCACCAAAGAGGATGAGTTAGTATTTTGCAATGACGCTAAAGGACTTCTACAAGAAATGGGCTTTCCTGAAGATCCGGAGGAATGGCGACTTTTCATTGATTCGTCCAAAATCAGTTTGAAAGCTGTTTTACTTCATAACGGCAATAAATATCCATCTATTCCTCTTGCACACGCAACAAAAATGAAAGAAACCTATGGAAATATGAAGTTGATATTGGAAAAAATTAAATATTCACAGTACACGTGGAACATTTGTGCTGATCTAAAAGTTGTAGCAATATTAACTGGACTGCAAGGAGGATATACCAAATTTTGTTGCTTTTTATGCGAATGGGACAGTCGCGACAGAGAAAAGCACTACGTTGTAAAAAATTGGCCACAAAGAATGAGTTTGATCCCTGGAGTCAAGAATGTTAAAGAAGAACCTTTAGTTCAAAGTGACAAAATTTTTCTACCACCTCTCCATATAAAGTTAGGTCTTATGAAAAATTTTGTTAAAGCCATGAACAAAAACGGTGGAGGATTTCAATATCTCAAAACAAAATTTCCTCGAATCAGCGACGCGAAATTGAAAGAAGGAATCTTTGTGGGTCCCCAAATACGAGAGCTCATGAAGGACTCAAATTTTGAAAGTACATTGAATGAAGCTGAAAAGAGAGCATGGACCGCTTTCGTAGAAGTATGTCATAATTTTCTAGGTAACAAAAAAAAGGAGAACTACCGTGAAATCATCCTCGAACTTCTTTCTTCATACAAAGCCCTTAAATGCAACATGTCCCTAAAAATTCATTTCTTGGATTCTCATTTAGACTTTTTTCCCGCTAATCTTGGAGCAGTATCAGATGAACACGGCGAAAGGTTTCATCAAGACATATTGCACATAGAAAAACGCTATAATGGAAAATGGTCAGAAGCGATGCTTGCCGATTTCTGTTGGTCGCTTCGTCGCGAAACACCAATAGAAAATATGAAAAGGAAGAAATCTACAAAGTGAAATAATATTAACAACTAGCAATGAGAGCATCTAATGATTTGTAGATTTTGTAACACATTTATCCAACATTTGTATTATTTGTAACAATTTTAATATATTTTTTTAGCAAAAAAGTGAGTTTCATTTAAAACCACAATTGAAAAAAAATTATATGTGATACGGAAGATTTAATACTATATTTCTATTCAGAATTATGTAATTTATCATTCGTTATGCATGAAATAGAAAGGAGGAAAAAAAATTTTTTTTTTGCAGACCAGTGTAATTAATACCAAATACTAGGTAGCCTCACCCTCATTTCCAGGAAAAAATACCTATTATCGATGATGGAATGTCAATCTTATTTTAAATGTATTTAGACTATTTTGATATCCATAGACTGAATTTCTATAATACGTACCATTTTCTCAATGTTTTCTTACACCAGTTGTATTATTTAGTTTGTTCTCCAAAAGTGTATAAAATTTTAATACTTTGATAATTTATTACTCCAATCGCTGGTGCAAACAAAAGTAAGTAAAAAATAACACTGTAGTAATGTTTATCTTAGTGATAATACATAGACCTATTCACATATAGACAATTCGATCGATATAAATATAAAAATAATTTAATAATAGTTTTTTTTTTAATAAGGTTGTTACTTCTTTCTAATTTCAAGAAGGTTTTATGTTTCATAATCACTATAAAAGTATAACTAAATATTATACATAATAGCATTAACCGTGAGTAACCTTAATAAAAAATAGTATTTCAACTACTGATAGATACAATATTATTGGTTTGTTTGAATGTGACAAGATTCAGGGTGTCTATCGTTTGACTTAGCGTCCTTTCAAAGTTATAGCATATGCCAAATTGAATGTCAAAATATATACAAGTACGAATCGGTATTCACTGTGACAACATTCAAGAGACTTAAATTTTACGGTCTGTGTAAGTTGGATCCTCTCTACTGGAAATCTGAGACAGAATTCATATTTCTTGCTTTATTATTTATTAGCTCTATGAGTCAGAAGACGAAGCTCATAACTGTTACAATAATGAATAAGTCAAGAAAATAAATATTAATCGATTAAATCCTCTTTTAAATGTCTGCCTAGGTTTATTTCATTTATTTATTTTATTTCTTAAACATGATATATTATACTGTATACGTTTACTCAAGAGCTGTTTGATCGGTGCTGTTACCAAAGTTTTTTTAAAACTTACTCCTTTCTAAAGTTTACGTGACTAATAGTTGTATCATAGTGAAACTATAAAATAAAAACACTAATACATTACATTATAACATCAGTAACGAGAGAATTCGTATTCGCGTCTATTTCATTCATTGATAAATTTTCTGTATTCCCGTCATTCCCGTCAAATACTATGATTTGCAATGTAACGTTCCTATAGAGAACAAAGTCGTGCATAAGTATTACATTTAACAAAATCTATCAATATTGAATACTACACTCGAGTATCAATACATATTTTGTATTATAAAACAAAGTTCTCCGCCGCGTCTGTTCACGATAAACTCAAAAACTACTAAACGGATGTTCATTCTCATTTCACCTATAGATAGAGTGATTCTTGAGGAAGGTTTACATATATAAGGTAAAGGTTTTATGTAAATTGGTTGAAATATAACGATAATTGTTGGAAGTGTCGGAAAAAGTTAAGCCACCTGGGAACTTTCATCGAAAACGCTGCCTAATCCCTTTGAGAGATATCAAAACAATGCATGGTGGGATATTTCCTTTTTATAGATCTACAAAAAAGTCCGCAATGGCTTATATATATATATATATTTTAAGGATAGCTTACTATACCCATTATAATATATAATTTTTGTTTGTTATTTGTACATATTGAAAGCTTAAGCTAAATCGTAGCGAAAGGAAACGTAGTGTCAAGTTAAAACCCTTGTCAAACATGCGTTGTATTATAAGTTGACAATGCTATTATACTTGTGATAGAAGGATATTCTATGGAAGAACAACTCAATCTCCATTGCTTTTTTGGATATTTGAGATCATCATTCACATTTATTATTTAAAATAATGAATAAATGCATTCAAAAGTTTACTTCTATCCTTCAATATACTAAAAACAAAGCTGGTTTTAAAATGTTACCTTCTAAATGTCTAATTTTTATATTTTTTAGATCCTAAGCAAACGCTTAATACTGTCTTTTATTAACGCGAATATCACACATTTAAATAAAACACGGTTGCTGAAAAGCATCCGAAACGTCGCGCGGCATAAAAAATAAATCGCGTTTTAATCCATTATAAAATATTTTATTTAAATATTTAGCTTTATTACTAATATTATCAGCCATGTTTCCGATATCTAATGAAACTATTAAGACATCTGAAGTAAGTTTGAATTCAAGGTTGTTAAATCATTTGCCATAAAATGAAAAGAGGCTATTATGGCAATACTATAAGAAATTACTTTTGTATAAGAAATATAACAAAACTAGAATCAGTATTATATGATTTGGGTGAACTCTCGTATACATTAATGAGCTGAAATCAGTTCACTTGACGAATATTGAAAGAAAATCACGAGATTATAAATTCATATTACCCGCGCAAAACCTGGTAAAGAGGACATTGAACTTTAACCTTCAGGCATCTTAAGAACTTTTGGGTTTAGAACATGCCAACATGTTTCTTTGCTATTTGAGAAAGATGTGAATAACAAAATAAGGCTTTTTTATGTTAGATATCGATAGACGAGCACGAGGTTCACTTGTTGGTAGGCGATACCTCAGCCACAGAACATCAGTCAATGATGCGCTGTCGACCTACATATTACTTCGAACGTTTTAAAATCCATAAACTGAGACCGTATGTGCACTGTTTTTCTATCTATGAACGGTGGTTCGTTACCCGGTCGAAAATTCAATATTTCTCTCACCCATTTAATGCCAGTTACTAAACGTGGGGAAGACATGCTTATAGAAAATTGTAAACATGTCGTAGCGGTGGGATTCGAACCCACGACCCATCAATGCGCATGCCAGGTGTTCTATCGAACGCGCCATCGAGCCCGTAGAGAAAAGAATACAAAAGAAAAGTATGTAGTCCAGTGTTATTTTATGATTCTTAACATTCATATTCAAGAAACAATATAAAAAAGAGATAATATCAATGTCCAAAAACTGTAAATTCCAGGTGTAAATCGAAGCAAAGAAGTGAGGTATAACACTGTTCAGGCCCGGATTTAGAAGTATTGAGGCCCCGGGGCAACAGAGGAGTGGAGGCCCCTTGGCCCCAAATTATTTTCCAAATAAAATTAACAATTAGTTTATTTGAGAACAATATAAACATATACAAAGTACAGTAGGCAAAAGTAATACAACGAAAAAATATATCAAAGGAAAAGTTTACTAGTGTTTACTCATTGGAATTTGAAAGATTTGTTTTCCGAAGCCTCTATTGTGGGGGCCCCTCTTTTGTGGAGGCCCGGGGCAGTTGCCCTGGATGCCCTCCCCTAAATCCGGTCCTGACACTGTTAATATATTTTAAACGTTCCATGGAATATGGATACACTCCGTGAAGAACAATGGAACTAGAGGAAGTATTCATCGACACATTTCACGATCTAAAAAAAGCTTTGACTATGATCTGTCCTTGAGCTATTTACCTATTGATGCCGCCATCCATTGCATATAGGTATGACCACTTTTTTCACGTTGCGTTTGCATCTTGCTCTATTAAAACACCGTTGTTTTAAAAAAATAGTTGTATGTGTTATAAGTTAGTCTTGATTCGAATGTCACAACCATATGGAAACGAATGATACATATGCGAGTGATATCAAGCGTTTTATAAGAAGTCGACCGTTGTTATAGGATGTTTAATTGAGAACATATTTTCATTAACTATATCTGTGAATTTTATTGTATATTTTTTTAATATGATTATTTGTACTTAGTATTATGTATAAAGCGGAAAGATTGTTTATTACGATTTAACTCAAAAACTATTCGACCGATTTTAAAAATATTTCACAAATAGAAAGCTACATTATCAGTGAGTAACATAGCATTTTTTGTGTATAGTACATCTACATTGCACCCATGCGAATCCGGAGCAAATCGCTAGTTGAGGAATAATTTAGAAATATAACGAGAGCAAAGTGAACAAGTTCAAGGAGGTTATATTCTTAAGAACGTGGCGCATAATAAGTTTTTCTAATACTTCACATATCTAACTATAATATTTTATTGGTTTATTTATTGACAAATGCATTAATTATTCAAATGTTGCTATTTCTTATCTCTGTGGAGTTGTTTTATTTAAGCTGTAAGTTTAACAAGTTCTTCTCATTATCAGTGATTCATATTAATTTAAATAGACTATATTATATACTTAGATTTCTTTAAATCAGTAATTTGATTTTAAATTTGCTTAATCTCTTACAACACACAAATGTTCATACAATTATGTTTTACGTATATAGTTTTTATATGAAACTATTGAACTATTAACCTTCTTAAATTTTGGCTACCTTGTATATAGAACAAAAAATCGTCACAGTTTTAGTGTTATAAATCATCATATTATTTGCATTTTAAAAATTCCACTATACGATAATTTGTTTCTTGAAACAATCTTTATATTTACTCATGGTTTTAATTAGCTTACGTCAGGAGACTACAAATAATGAGTGCAAACAAAATGTATTATTACTATTTCTTCCTACCAGATAGCGTAATTTACTGTCATAATATTGTATTGCATGTAAGTCAAATAATTAGATAGATTAAGAAATGGCGAGATTCGAGAGCGTTGTGGAGTAAAAGACGATGTAGTGACGAGAATTAAGAAAGGTATGTTGAGGTGGTTTGGGCATGTAGAAAGGATGGATGAAAGTAGGGAAACGAAAAAGATTTATGAAACTGGTGTGAGTGGGAGAGTCGGGAGTGGTCGACCTAGGCGAACGTACCTCGATCAGATCGGGGACGTTCTGCAAAAGGGCCAGATCAAAAGTACTCGTAACCGTCGAGTGTGTATGAAAGCATTGATGAAAGTAGAAGAAGCGAAAGTGGTATGTAAGGATCGGAGCATATGGAATTCCGTGATCTCTGCCTACCCCAATGGGAAAGAGGCGTGATGTATATGTATGTAAGTCAATATGTAAACACACGCTTTTTGATGAAAAACTGACTATCCGTATTGCAACTCGTGAATCAAGGTGCAGTTTGTATTTCTTTAGACGAGGAAGCAAACAGATTAGTTACTCGTTGGTATTTAATCATCGATGTTTATTTTTAATATTCGTTTATCATATGAAAACGAAGGTTGGACTGGACCACTACTCAATTTTCGAAGTAAAAAGTAAATCGACAGCGCTTCATTGACTAATGTTCTGTGCCTAAGGTATCACCTACCACCAAGTTAACCTCATGCTCGTCTTTCGATATCTAACTTTTTTTTTTGCTAGTATACTTATTATATCCTTCGAAAACTTACTGCAGTACCTATTGATGCGTCTATCCTAGAAGGTTGTTTTATAGTACCTTTAATTGAAGTATAAGCCTAATCTATTCGCTTCGTAAATTTCTTACGACTCAAAGTAAACATAAATAACATCAACAGCGTTTATTGATTGATATTTCCGCCGCTGAGGTTATCTAGAATCAAATAAGCCTCAAGTAGTAGAAAAAATGTCATGATACCATAATTATATTTTTAAAAAAGTCTCAATATTATAAAATTGATAGAAATTTCGAACAATATGTGGTGACTGACAGACTGCCCGTGACCACTCTGTTTGCTAGAAACGTCCGCGCGTCAGGATAAATATATAATAAAGCGCATTTTAATGCAGTAAAAGTTATTTTAAATATTAATTAGTCATATTAGTTTGCAAAGTTAGAGTAGGCGTAACTATAAAGTAGGTACAATGAAGCTCGATAGTGATCGAAGTATCCTAATTTAGCTTCGGAAGTTTATCTTTCAATTAGGAACACCGCAAATCAACCGCAAATAGGCGAGAGTTCGCTCAATCACGGGTGTAGAGCAACCGCATTTGTGTTTCAATACTTAGCGAACTAATTATTTACCAAACATTTTTAGGAAGGTTTTCAAAGGTTTGGAATTGTTTTGGTCTTAAAGTTACAATGAAGATGTTTCATTTACAGTTTTTGGCTGATGAAAATATTTGTGGCACATCGTGTCCCATTTTTTTGCAAATAATTAGTGCGTTAGTGATTTGTAACAGAAATTACGGAAACCATTGACACAGAATTAATGAACAATCAGTTCGCCTAGTAAACGCCATGTTTACTCATAAGTTAACCTTGAAAATATTTTTTATTAATTTATTTGATTTATGGGAAATATATACCTAGAGTATAATTATTTATAAAATAAGTACAATAGAATAGTAACAGATATTTCCGACTATGCTTTGTGTTATCATGACAACACCAATAAATACTATTATTTGTGATTGAACGCTAATCAAATATATTATAAATAAAAGTATGTCGTTTAAGAAAAACATAAGTTGGCATTATCAGCAGCCCGAACGAATTATGGTAGATATAAGGTTTGAGGCAGCTAGATTGCACAATGTAGAGTGAGCACAATGAGAAATAGAAAGCTACCTGAGGATGTAAAGAAGTCAAAATCTGTTGGTGTTTTTAAAAGAAAATTAAAAAAATATTTCCAGCATTAGCAAAATTTATAATTTGTATTACAACAGACTTTGACTTCGTTGTTTTTTTTTTATTAGCCATAATAACATCGTGATAATTGTTCCGTTGTTTTCTAAGTACTTATGTTAATATTAATTTTCTCTAATAAGTGAACATTCTGTAAGTTCTTCGAGAAAATAAATTCTTTAAACCCAAGTATCCTCCGTACCAAATTTCATTATCGGGTCGATAGTTCGGACGAGAAAATATAACAGACCAATTATTATACAAACAGATTCACTTTCGTACTTATCATACACTAGTAACACGGCCGGCTTCGCACGGGTGCAATGTAGATTTACAATACACAAAAAAGCTTTTGTTACTTGTTGATAATGTAGCTTTCTATTGGTGAAATAATTTTGAAAATTGGTTTTTTTTTTAACTTAAGAATTAGATCAGCGTTTGACCACTGTTTCACCTGATGTTAAGTGACAACGTGGTCTACGATGGAGCACGCTGATCTAAAAAGAGCCTATTCACTTTCCTCTTGAATGTATTCAGATCATACCTTGTAGGGAAGACAGAGGCCGGAAGAGAGTTCCAATCCTTAGGTTAGGTTAGGTTTAGTAGTTTTTTAGTTAAATCGTAACAAACGAATAAATATTCGTACATATAGATAATATGAAAAATCTAGATTCAAGTTCACGTGTGACTTAAAACTTAACAGAGACTAAAAATACGCCATTGCCAGCTCATTGCTTTCAGTGTAAAACAGAAGTAACGACGTAATTAATATTTTTTATTCTATACCAGCCACTTGATAAAGAATCCTTTATTAAAACTGTTTAAACAAAAGTTCAAACATTGCTTAGTCCGTTATAGTTTATTACAAGTATATTAATATATAACAATAAATAACATAAAGTTTTTTTGTGTTAGTATAATAATTATTATAGACATAATTTTTAGAATACTATTTTTAATTCAGTTCGAATATTTTATTTTATACAAAGCCAACTCGACCTCATCATATTCATAATCTAGGCTTAAAGAATACAATAACTTCTTACTATTCTTATAGCCGTTCGAATATGCCAATATCATTCATGAGGCAAATAAATACTCGTATATTCAACAAGAAGTTACTCATAAAACGAACTACTGTATTGAAAATCAGAAAATTTCACACTCGTGTGACATAATTATTTTATACTTACATAATACTAAACTACATATTTTTATGTTACTTACACAAATGGACTGGGTATGTACATAGATCACCAGGGCACAAATGGTCCAAAATTGTCATGAATTGGTACCCTATTCATAAGAAAAGACGAAAAGGAAGGCCATTCAAAAGATGGAGTGATGACATACTTTTTCTAAGCCTCGCTACAGATTCTGAAACGGGTTTACTGTCATTAAGAGAATTTCTTCTGAACTTTATTTTAAATCTAATTCTTGACCGCCTACCTGGGTCAGTGGTAAGCGCGATGCGTTTAGCACCGAAGGTCCTGGGTTCGAATCCCGGGGAAACAAGACAAAAAAATTGTTTCGTTCAGGCAGGGCACAGACGGCTGGTTACTTGCCTGTAAAGAAAAATATGAGTGAAACAGACACAATAATGGGACCTTTGCACAACTCAGGAGTTCACTTTATGGATTTCTAAATTTAATTTTGTGAAATGAAGAAACTATATGAAAAACGTATGCAAGCTATAGCTATATAAATTCAACTAGGCATTTCGTATTAAAGATTTTGTAAATTTGGCTTAATTTTATGTTAGACTAGCAACGCGCCCCGGCTTCACACGGGTGCAATATAGATGTACTATACAAAATATCATCATCAAGATCATCAATAAAATATCGCTGATAATGAAGCTTTCTATTGGTGAAAGAATTTTCAAAATCGGTCCAGTAGTTTTTGAGTTTATTCATAACATACAAAAATACAAATCTTTCCTCTTTATAATATTAGTTCTTCCTATCCGGTGCACTCTTGACAGAGCGGTCGTGTTCTCTATGAAGTAGTAGTAATAGAAGGGGCAGATGTGATGCGCTTCACGACGTTTCGCCATCGTTGCCTATTAGAGGTCATCCTGCAGCACTGATTCAGTGAGTCTCCTACGGCAGACTTGATTTGGTCAGTCCAACGCGTAGGTGACCTTCCGCGCGGCCTAGTGCCTTCCACCTTCCCCTGGACGACAAGGCGTTCTATGGACTGATCACCACGCCGAGATATATAATATTAGTATAGATATAGATATCGACAGACGAGCATGAGGTTCACTTGATGTTAGGTGATACCTCAGCAACAGCACATCAGTCAATGACGCGCTGTCGACCTACTATTTACTTCGAGCATTCCGAAATCCATAGACTGAAACCGATACGCACAATGTGCACTTCACAATTATTCCATCTATAAACGGTGGTTCGTTGCCCGGTCGGAATTTCAATATTCCTCTCATCCGTTCAATGAAAAAAGTGAGGTAAAAAACAAAAACTACGCTATACAATTAACAGAGAAGGTATGAGTTTAGTCAGGAACTTTTATTATCGAATAGACATAATCTCCATTGAAATACATAATCATTTAACGCCGCGCTGGCAATAGGGAGTGGAATCCCTTGTATAGATTGCGGTATCATCATAAATAACTCCCTAACTGTTTTTATGGAGGAGAAAATTACTCTTTTCACACACTGTCCTTTGTTTGATATACTGAATTCTGTTTATGGCTCAAACATGATATTAAATGTATTTTTTGTCTTGTACATTAGCTGATATATTGCGAAAATAAAACGCATATCAAATTTTTTTTTTTTTTCTATTGGAACAATTATTAAGTTTGAAGAGATATTTATAAGAATATTGTTAATATATATGAACATATATATTTCTAAACTAATAAATTTATTTTTATCTGGCTTACTTACAAATTCATTTTTATAACAGAATTATTATGTTTGATTTTATTTATATATATAACTGATATTTTGTGATAATTCTAGTTTGTATGAAACTAAGTCTGAATGTAAGTTTAGATTATAACAGATACGGTTTTGTCCAACCTCATACTGATAATGTATTTCATTCTTTTTCTCACAAAACTAAGCATTGGCAACACTTTTTCCATTTTTTCCATTTAAATATTCAATATTAACTTACTTATATAAAAGTCAATTCAGTCAACTGCGTTAATCTAATTTTTTTTCAATTTTTCAATATTGATATAGGTACTTTCTATAAAATGAAACAATAGAGCATTTAAATAAATATCTCATTTAAAATTTTAAATTATACGTTGCGCTTGCTTACACAATGAACTAGTTACGAAGCGATTCGCAATTCCAGCAAACATCTACAGTATGTTGAAAAGCTTTATGCGGGCTGCAGCGCTATCCATCCTTGCGTGAACTAATATTTATCCCAAGCAATCACAATCAATAACAGTACGGTTGATATTCGCGTAATTTTCCAATCATACACCGGTGTGAGCTGAAGATAATTTCGGATCAACGCATTCATTTGCATTGCAATGCAGTTCGGTACGAAGTGGGAATGTTAATAGCACAGCACGAATTAACTTATTTTATTGAAATATCAGCACAGAAGTATTAAATATATTCCGAAATCGGAGGATTCGCCAACACGAGTCAATTAAGAGGGAGAAATATTTATATAATATTGTCTTTTATTCACGCGAGTATCACATTTAAATAAAATACTGTATGCCGGATTAAAACGCGATTTATTATTTGTATTGTTTAAATTATTTATCCCGATGTTTCGGATACTTTTCAGCAACCGTGGTCACGGGCCAGACGGGTTCCGTAGTCATATCAGTTTGAAAAAACCGCCTTACTTTTAATAATTGTACGTAGTCATACTTAAACTTAGAAATTAGAGTGACCTTAAATAGATATCGTATTATGATTAATTCATTATTAATAATATTTTTAAGCTGGTTACCAAATAGGGGTTACCGGATTATATAGATTTTAGTAAGGGCTAATGAGTTTCCATGGATATTTTTATTTAATAATTTAATTAAAGTACATATTGTAAGTAGCTAATCATCGTTTTGATGAAAACCCTGTTATTACATACTCTCGTAATCTTAAATAGTCATCTTTTGTAAATATTAATAATTAACTTATGTAAATATTTCCACATCCGATAAATGTAAACAAAACTTAATCCGTTTTACAATTAGTGCAAATAAGTAGAAGACTCTGTAAACTTGATGTATTGTTTATTTTTTAAAATTATTAACAGGGAATTCCAGGCACACAAAATTTAATCCTAATTTAAATAGCATGTATCAGTCATCGTTTAAAATGTGATACACACGTGAGAAGCAGTGATAGATATACAGTGCTGTAATCACTCTCTCGTCGGCCATCAAAGAGATGGAGTGATGACCTAGCCAAAGTAGGAGGCAATCTCTGGTCCAGGGTCGCCAGACACAGGGATAAATGGAAAGATTTGGAGGAGGCTTTCACCGCTACATGCGGTCCTTACACTTAATAGTTTTTTATTTTAAAATAACATTATCGTACATTCTAATTTTATATAATTGTTCAGTAATATCCACTAACAATAGTTATTTTAGCTCTATTTGCATACTAACCTCACTAATAACACCAAAAATTATAAAAATAATAATAAGTGTAATGGAATAAATAAAGCTCATTCTCATTCTCAATCACTCTCTCGTGATGCTATTTGTTTTGCTGATGAAAAGTAATCAAAAAGGACCTCATTTATCTTATATACTTACGCTTCAATGAATTTAAAACAATTCTTCTACAACGCTAAGCTAAATTCAAAAATAATCCATGGCACCAAGTTACAGGGTTTCGTAGCTTTAGGTAGGTTTATTCAAAAAGTACCTACTTAAATATAAATAAGTAGTCTTTTATTAACGCGAGTATCACACATTTAAATAAAATATTGTATACCGGATTAAAGCCACGGTTGCTGAAAAGCATCCGAAACGTCGGGATAAATAATTTAAACAATATAAATATTAAATCGCGTTTTAATCCGGTATACAGTATTTTATTGTAATATAAATAAGTAATTGCATATAAAAAACTGTTTCTACTCCTTCAAAGAATTTATAATTTATGTCTGTGTGTTCTACCAGCTTAATTGTAATTTTATAATTATGATTTTTAGACCCATAATTTCTTTAATTGTATTTTATAGTAGTCAAGGCGTTATTGTGACATGAAATAAAAAAAAATAGTTTTCAAAAAGCAAAATTAAATCATAATCATTAAAGAATTTATTTATTTATTTCATTAAAGACATCATAACACACTGTTATTTTTATTCGAAATTCCTAAAAAATTGGAAGGTGTATTTATTGGATATAATATCGATATTGTCTATGCTTATCATACATGGTATCAAATTGTAAAATATTTATATAAATTTATATTAATAAAACATGATAAACGAATAATAAAATAAGTTACTAAAGATGTGTTCATATTTCAAATGAACTAAATTTAATATTGTCTTTTATTAACGCGAGTATCGCACATTTAAATAAAATACTGTATACCGGATTAAAACGCGATTTATTGTTTAAATTATTTATCCCGACGTTTCGGATGCTTTTCAGCAACCGTGGTCGCGGGAGACTGAAAGATGACCATCATCATCTTTCAGTCTCCCGCGACCACGGTTGCTGAAAAGCATCCGAAACGTCGGGATAAATAATTTAAACAATAAATCGCGTTTTAATCCGGTATACAGTATTTTATTTAAATGAACTAAATTTCTAATTCAATGTTTCAAAGCAAGAAATCAAAATAAGTAATTCACTTAAATAATAATTAGGTATACATTGTTCCCTAGTGACGTAGTCTGTTCACGTAATTGACGTAATATTATGAGTAATTCGTGAGGTTATTCTGAAGGGATTAGCTAATAGTGAGTAATTAACGTCTCACAATATATTAAGGTGTTCCAGTAATTTTCTTACTATTTAATTTATAAAATGGTTTGATCAAGACCTAACACTTTCTACCAAAGGTTTCAAAAGACACCTTAGAAATGTTAACTTGAAATTGTTTTCTAGGTTGAATCATTTTTTCCCAATTCATGTTTCGACTTTTCGTATAGGTAATTCTTAATTTATTTCGTGGTTTAATTTTCCTTACATTCAAATGCCCTCTGCATATCAAACACTTTTTGGTCGAAATATGTATACCTACATTACTTACTTAGTATTCTCAAGTCAATACACAAATTATAGGTAGAATATAGCATCCTGTTTAAAATTCAAGAGGGGAATCAGATTTTAAGAAAAATACTATTTTATCAAAATTGATTAATTAGTATATAGGTAAATCTACCATGTCAAATCAAATTAAGCAAATATTTTGTGCAGGACGACCGTGCAACTTACGGACATTTTTATTTTTAATTCGTAGGCTAAGGATTGTATATAGTAACTGATTTATGTAATAGATAGGGATTAATTAGTTCTATATTTTAAGCCTAAATTTGTAAATAGTTTATAATTTTTTATTGTCTTAATTTAGAGAAATATGTAATTAGGATAGTGAAAATTGTGACTATTTTTGTAAATAAAGCAGTGCTCGACGTGGTATACTACGAGGCTATAAAAGGGGCCGTATAGTATAGATGTCTCGCTCTAACTTATAGGTGCGTCTCTGTCACACAGAGCTATAAATATCGGGCCGCTTCGATGCGGCAGTCAGTGATTGGAATGCGAAGCATACGGCTTGGAACTCACGGCTAATCTCCACCCGCGGTCGGAGACTGTATCACGACGCCGAACAGCATGGATACGACATCACGGGCCCGGATGTCCCGACGCACTACCCGGACCGAGAAACCCAACAACCAGACACCATAGACCTAGTCGTTCACCGGGACATTCCAGGAATCCTCACACTGGACGTAGTCATGGATGAATTCTTGTCAGATCACCAGCCGGTGGTGGCAGCACTGCACACTCCAAACCCAGCGCCCCCAACGCCGCGAACACGCCGAAGAGTAGACTGGCGGATCTTCTCAGCGGCCATGGAAGACGCACCCATTCTCAGTGCCCCGGCGTCGCAACATGATGTGGACAGGGTGGCCCTGGAAATCACACAGCAGATACAGACAGCACTGAACTCTGCCACCTCCATCGTGGCATCTGAAGCCTTCCTGCCCAGCCTCCCGCCACATATCAAAAGATTGATAGCGGAGAAAAGAAGCCTGAGACGCCGCTGGCAGCAAAACCGCTGTCCGAGGCTAAAAACGCAACTCAACAAACTGGCGACCCGTGTCAAGCAGCAACTAGAGACCCACGCAGCCGTTTCGTGGGACTGCACGATCGGCGAAGCCACCACCGACTGGTCCCGGCTCCACCAGCTCTGCCGTAGGATGACGGGAACACCAGACCCCATTCGACCCCTGAGACACCCTGACGGGTCAATCAAATACTCAGCCGCGGACCGCGCGGAAATTTTCGCGGACCATCTGAAAGTCCAATTCTCCCCGAACCCCACGGACTCCCCTACCCGTGAGCAGGAGGTCGAGGAAACTATACGGATGTTCCTGGAAAACCCAATTCCGCCGACAGAGGACCCCATCTTCTTCTCGCCCAGGCAAGTCAGGAGGACCATTCTAAATAAACTTAAGCCAAAGAAGGCCCCTGGACCGGATGGTATCACAAACGCAGCACTCCGCCACCTCCCGAACAGAGCGGTCGCAACCTTGGCACGCCTCTTCAACAGCACCTTACGCCACGTACATTTCCCCTCATGCTGGAAAGAGGGGCGGATTGTAATGTTCCCGAAGAAGGGCAAGGACGTTCTGAAGGCGTCAAGCTACCGGCCCATCACACTGCTACAAACCCAGTCGAAGCTTTTCGAGACGATGCTCCTACCGCACATAAATAGCCGCTTCACACCCCGACCAGAGCAGTTCGGCTTTCGCGCGGGCCACTCAACATCCCTCCAGCTCGCAAGAGTGCTGTTTACGGCCACGGCGGCCCTCAACAAGAAAGAGGCCGCCGTCGCAGTGCTACTCGATATTTTTTTTTTTTTTTTTTTTTTTTTTTTAATCTAAAACTACTGTAATCTAGCCAACAGAGGCTAATAAACAGTTCTATTTTAACTTAATCTTCTAGGGTTATTTTCTTAATTGAAAGTTCACCCACTGGTGTCCTTAAAAACATTGTCTTATTACACTAACACTAATAATTGTCACTGTGTTCACTTGCACTTTCCACTTTGTTCTCACTTTGCATAATAATGTGTATGCTAGGTTACACTAACTCAAAAGGTTTCGTCCTTCTGAGTCTTCTCACTAGTCCAGTGGTATCGAGGAGCTGGGCAGCCTCGACATTCACATGATGAAGAAGTCGTTGATGGTGAGCTTTGGCGTGCTTTTGAATTTCTCTGTCGACGCTTTCTATCTTAAGGTCCTTGTGAATGTCGACGTTGCGAACGTACCAGGGAGCGTTTACAATATCTCTTAGTACTTTATTTTGAAAAGATTGTATCATTTTGATATTGGTTGAACTGGTGCAGCCCCAGAGCTGGATGCCATAAGTCCATATTGGTTTCAGGACTTGTCTGTATACAGTTAATTTATTTTCTACTGAAAGAGTCGAGCTCTTTCCAATTAGCCAGTTAAGATTTTTATATCTTATCCTGAGCTCATCTCGCTTCTTTTTAACGTGAGCTTTCCAGCGAAGCTTCGCGTCTAAGGTGATGCCAAGGTATTTTGCCGTGTTAGCATACGGTACAATAACGTTATTTATATAAATAGGATAGTACTTTTCATGTTTGTTGGTGAAATTGATATGAACCGATTTACTTTCGTTCAATCGTATTCTCCATTTTTGTGTCCAATCATAAATTTTGTTGGTAGCTATTTGAATAGTTTTTGTTGCTTCCTCGTGGTTATTTTCGACAGCCAGTATTGCCGTATCATCAGCAAAGGTAGCAATGGTGTTTTTTTGTAGCACTGGGATATCACGAGTGTATAATAGGTAAAGGACCGGACCTAATACACTTCCTTGCGGGACTCCAGCTTTGATTTCTTTTAGTTCAGAGTAAGCATTTTCTTGTCGTATCCTGAACATTCTATCTGATATATATGATTCAAGAATATCTGTATATTGTTTAGGTAGCATGGTTTTTAATTTGTATATTAAGCCTTCATGCCAGACTTTATCAAAGGCCTGTGCTACATCCAGAAATAATGCAGAGCAAACCTTCTTTTCCTCTAAAGCTTTTTCAATAATACTTGTTATTCTATGCACTTGATCTATCGTTGAGTGTTGAGTTCTAAAACCAAATTGATGATCAGGTATAAGCTTTTTCTGCTCTATAACTAATTTTAATCTCTTAAGAAGAAGTTTTTCAAATAGTTTAGATATTACCGGAAGTAGTGATATCGGTCTGTATGATGTTGCATCATGAGGTGGTTTGCCTGGCTTCGGTATCATTATCACTTCTGCTACTTTCCATAACGCTGGTACATATTTTAATCGAAGTGCAGCATTATATAGGTATGTCAGCATGACAATTCCTTTTCGAGGCATCTGTTTCAGGACTTCTCCAGTAATAAGGTCAAAACCTGGCGATTTTCTTGCGTTAATATTGTTCTTTATTTCGAGTAACACCTCTTTTGGTGTCACCATTTTAATTTCTTCAGAGTCTTGTTCCACTTCATTCCATGTTTGATCAGATGTTTGAGAGGCATTCGGTTGGAATATTGCTTTTAAGTAGTCAGCAAAATATTCCGCTTTCTGTTCATTGCTTCTTGCCCATTCTCCGTGCGGAATTTGTATGGGTGGGATGGCATTTATAGGTTTTTTTGCTGTTTTAACAGTTTTCCATAAAGAGTAGTTACTATCCTTTTTACTGGTAAGCATATTTAAATGAGCTTTCAAACTACGTTCTTTTAGCAAAAGGATTTCATTTCTGATAGTTTTAGTCATTCTATTCAGATTTGTTTTATCTTGTGGTGATCTTGTTTGCTGCCATTTGCGTCTTTGTTTTCTCTTAGCTACTATAAGATCTCTGATTTCCTTAGGATAATTATTTCCTTTAAGGCGCGTTTTTATTTCAGGTGTGTTGTTCCACGCAGCTTGTTGGACATCTGTGTTGAACTTCTCAACTTCACGGTCTAATTCCTGAGCACTACGTAGTGATACTTTCAAATTTATTTTGTGTGTTAGATCTTCCCTGAATTTGACCCAGTCTGTTTTGTTATTTACAAGTTTTGGTATAGTTTCTGTTTTAATTATACTATCATTTAAGGTTAGTAAAATCGCTGAGTGGTCAGAGCTCATGTCTAGTCTCTCTTCGATATGCAAAAAGTTATGTGTGATGTTTTTGTATATAAAAAAGTCTATGAGGTCTGGTACCTTTTTTGGATCCGTGGGCCAATAGGTTGGTTTGCCGGTTGATATTACGTCACAGCGTAATTCTCTTACTGCTTCTAATAGTTGTCTACCCTTAGTGGTTGTTAATCTGGAGCCCCAATAAGTATTCTTTGCATTAAAGTCTCCCCCTATGATGAAGCGTACACCAAGCTGTCTTAAAAATTCAGTGTAGTCCTCCTTTTTTAACTGATGCCTTGGCGGGAAATAGATTGCTGCTAGTGTTATAGGCTGTTTTTTGGTTTGTATACATACAACTGTGGCTTGAAATTCTTCTTTGCTATATTTTTTATCTTCGTAGTGCTGTATATTATCTTTTATGATAACGGCGCTACCACCCCTTGATGTGTTATATGGGTGTATTGTATGATATACTTTATACCCTTTAAAATTAATGTGTGACTCTTTAGTGAAATGAGTTTCTGAGATGAGACACACATCAATATTTTCGAGAACTAGGACTGCTTGCAGTTCATGGTGGTGTTGAAGTAGTCCATTGGCATTCCAAGCCATGATTTTAATGGTGTTGATCATTGTGTGGGCTGAGATTTAGGGCCCATTCTCTTGGCTCCCTGTTCAAGCTTACTAAGGCGTTCGTCCAATGAGCTAACAAACTTCAATATTTGGTCTAGTTTGTTTTCTGTTGCTATCGGTTCAGGTTCAACTTTTGAATGTTTCTTTCGCAGAGCATCAGCATAGGTTTTATTTGAAGTGGGTGCTATCGGGACGCTTGTAACATTATCTTTCGGCCTGTCATGAGATTTCTCTTTCAGTTCTGGAGATTTATTTATGGTTTTGTTTTTTATTTTTTGCATTTCTCGTGCAACCATGCAGCCTCGATAGCTGGCAGGATGTGCTTCGCCACAATGTACACATTTAGGTTTATCATCTGCCGCTTTCGTGCAGTCTTTTGTTAGATGTTTTCCAGTGCATTTAATGCACCTAGGTTCTTTCGAGCAGTATCGTTGCGTATGTCCATACGCCTGGCACCTCTTACATTGGGGAACTAACTTTGAAGCTTTAATGGGATGAATTGCTACTCGATATGGAGAAGGCTTTTGACCGTGTCTGGCACGCCGGTCTGATCCAAAAAACCATCGACGCCGGCATCCCGCGGCGCATCGTGGCGACACTACACTCCTTCCTCCAGGACCGCAGCTTCCAAGTCGCAGTCGAAGGAACGAAGTCGAGCTCTCGCCGCATCACCGCGGGCGTACCACAGGGGAGTTGCCTCTCACCGACTCTCTACGCTATCTACACCAATGACATACCCGTCGCAGCCGGAACCATGGCTGCACTATACGCGGATGACACGGCCTATATAGCGACATCACTGTCATCACGCCACGCCGCCGTGAAACTGCAAAGATCGCTGGACATGCTACCTGATTGGCTCAAGAAATGGAGGCTCGTCGCCAACCCAAATAAGACACAGGCCATCACTTTCGGGGGAGGCAAACCTCCACCCCCCCTCCGACTACTAGAAAAGGACATCCCGTGGCAGAGCACAGTTACATACCTGGGGGTGACGATAGATCGCCGCCTCTCAATGCGCCACCACGTCTCAAAAATTGTAGGCACAGCAAATGCAACTGCAATGAAGCTCAGACCAATTCTCACATCCGACTTACCTTTGCGCACCAAATTGGCACTTTGGAAGACCTACATTAGACCACAGATCACGTACGCGGCGCCAGCCTGGTACGCTCTCACCCGGGAGTGCAACAGGAAAAGACTGCGCGCCGTACAGAGCAAGACACTCCGACGCATCACAGCAGCACCACGCTACGTGAGAAACGCAGTCATAGCGAGAGATCTACGACAAGAAAGCCTCGACGACCACATAGCGCTACAGACGAAGCGAATTTTCGAGAGAGCCGACGCCTCACATCTAGCGCACCTCACCGATATCGCACCGTGGCACACTCGGCCACCCGACCAACGTAAACCGTATCCGCGCGAACTTATCCGCGCGGATACCCCATCGGACTGACACCATGGCTGTACGCGCGGCTTCGAGCGCTGGTCGCTTCGCTGGGCCTCCTCCGGGGCAACCGGGGGTCTCACCTGGCGGGGCTGGACCGCGTGCCGCGCGGAAACCGACAATACCAGATTTTGACACACAGAACCCACCGGATATGACGCGCCTGAGAAGAGCAATGCTCCTCGGGCAACTTCCAAGGACTCCCAGTCCACACCAACCACCGCCCTGTGGTCACAGGGCGCGATTGAACACCCCCTGCATGGCGGAAACGCCGAACAGGGATACCTTCGTCCCCCACAAGGAGGATGAAGAAAGAAAGTCACCGGAGCGGCAGTCAGTTCGGCGGCGACAGCGGAGCGAGCGAGAACCCTCCACAAGAGGAAGCCCTCATAGCCTCCTAGTTTCTACGAACAGTACAGTCCACATCTGAGCCGCCTTTTCCTCGCAATCCCAGCCCGCACATTTAGTGGTCCTTCGAGCGCCGGATTATCGAGGAACCCAGGCTCACCAAGGAGGCTATTGGAGGTGCATTCCGAGGTACCCCTCTCCCCCTCCCCCTCTCCTCGTTGGGAAAGGCCCTGCCTAGTACCCCCGTTGAGAGACCCCTCTCCCTTCTCCCCCCCCCTTGGTGTGGGAACGGCATACGCCTAGTACAGCACCGAGGTACCTCACCCCCCCTCTCTCCTCCCCCTCTCTCGCCTACAGAGAAAGGTGGGATTCCTCCCCCCTCGGTGCAGGAACGGTACCCCCTAGTACAACACCGAGGTACCTCACCTCCCCCCCCCCCCCCCCCCCCCTTCCCCTCCCCCTCTCTCGCCTGCAGAAAAAGGTGGGATTCCTTCCCCCTCGGTGCAGGAACGGTACGCCAAGTACAGCACCGAGGTACCCCCCCCCCCCTCACCCCCGGATTGCCCTTCACCCCGCTCCGCTCCGCCTCAGCGCTAGGAAAGCGCTTCATTCGGAGAACCCTCCACCTTCGCCCCGCACTCCGCATCGCTTCAGGAAGGTGACGTGCTGACACCGGGATCCAGTCACCGAGATTCCACCATGCCGGTCACACGCTCAGCCGGAAGAGGACGAAAGGAAGATACGACGACTTCCACGGAGACTTCAACAGAACAGACGACGGGGACGACATCGGAGTCGACGCATACGACCCGTACAGTAACGGAGGACACCACGGCGAGCTCTACCCAGGCCACCGTGGCAGCGGCCGCGCAGGCGGCAACCCTGACAGCGCCTTCTTCAAGAAGAACGAAGGCTCACTCGACCAAATCTCATAGGCTGGCCCAGGCGAAGGCGCGCCTACTCAGAAAGGAGGTCGAGTTGGCTGCAGCAGAACTTGCAGCAATCGAAGCCGAGTCCAGTGATGAAGAACTGAGCTCGGTCATCAGCGAAGAAGACCAGAGCCAGCGGATCACCACCTGGCTCCAGACAAGCCAGGTCCTCGCCATCGAAGGTCCACGGCTTGAAGACAGCAGCAGAGGTCCTGAGTTCCCGACAGCAGCAGCATCAGGCCGGGCAGCACCGCCGATGCCGGAAAGGAACCACGACAACATGGTCTTCGCCCCTCGCAGCCAGGCGCCGTATCCTCAGCATGGAAGCTCTGAGGATCCCTGGCAGCAACAGCAGCAGTGGGGGCAGCAGCAGCAGCAGCCGCCACAGCAACCGACAGCAGCGGCATCAGGCAGGACAGCGCCGCCGATGCCTGAAAGGAACCACGACGACATGATGTTCGCTCCTCGCAGCCAGGCGCCGTATCCTCAGCATGGAAGCTCTGGGGATCCCTGGCAGCAGCAGCAGCAACAGCAGCAGCAGCCGCCACAACAGGGGCAGCAGCCATCGCAGCGACATCAACCGCCGTGGCAGCAGCCAGCGTCGCAGCAGCAGCAGCAGCAGCAGCAGCAGCAGCAACCGCCACCAGCGGCGGCATCGTGGCAACACAAGATCGCACAACCGACGATGCGATGGGAACCAGCTCCGCCGACACCACAGCCGAAGACAGACCTGCAGGAACTTGCGACTGCAATAACGAGTGCAGTACAGACAGCCCAGACGAAGCAGCCGATCAGGAATGCGGAGTTACCGAACTTCCACGGGTCTCATCAAGACTACCTGATCTTCCGCTCCGCCTACTACGAGACAGCGCAGTACTTCTCCGCCCTCGAGAACATCGCGAGGCTGAGGAGGTCACTTCGGGGCATCGCCAAGGAAGCAGTGCAGGGGCTCCTCATCACCAACGCAGATCCAGACCACGTGATGAGAACGTTGGAGCTACGCTTCGGCCGTCCAGAATCGATCGCGATGGCAAAGATTGAAAAACTGAAGACATTGCCACGGCTGACTGATTCGCCAAGGGAGATCATCACCTTCGCCACCAAGGTAGAGAACGTCGTCAGCATTATAGAAGCTCTCGGATGCGTCTATTATTTGTACAATCCAGATCTGACGAAGAGCCTGGTGGAGAAGATAACGCCGATCCTGAGAAGACAATGGTACATCTTCTCTACAGAACAAGGGAAGAACGAAGCGGACATAGTGAAATTCAGCCGCTTCATCAGGCGGGAGGCGGAGATCTGCGGACCTTACGCGCCACCCGAAAGAGTCAGCACGCATCCAGAACCGCCACGTCGACAGCAGCACGTGCATGCCGTCCAAGCGGAGCAACCGAAGTGCATCGTCTGCGGAAAGGACGAGCATCACCTGGCAAACTGCAAGAAGTTTGGGGAGGCAGACAGTGACGTAAGATGGGACGTCGCTAAGAGGAAAGGCCTATGTTTCAGGTGTCTTCGCAGCAGGAAGAAGAAACATTACTGCCAACCCAAGAAGTGCGGTATCGACGGATGCGAGAGGTTCCACCACAAGCTACTTCACCATCAGCCGAAGTTAGAAGAGACGGAGGCAGAACCTGGAAAGGAGAAGGTCAACTCAGCATGGGCTCCGAAGGTCTCATTCCTGAAGATCGCGCCCATACACATTTCCGGACCGGCGGGAGGGGCTGACACATACGCCCTGCTGGACGACGGATCCACCGTCACCCTTATAGACGCGGACCTCGCCAACCGGATAGGGGCAAAGGGAATCGAGGACCCTCTACACATCTCGACGTATGACGGCACGACAGAGACCGTGGGAAGTTCGAGAAGAGTCAACTTCAACGTGAGGACCAGGAACTCCAGGGAGAAGATCAGCGCCAGGACTGTGGAGAACCTGCAACTAGCAGCTCAACGGGTTCCAGAGGCCGCCGTGAAAGACTGCGCGCACCTCAAGGACATCATCGGACAGGTTGACTGCAACGAGGTAAAACCTAAGATTTTACTTGGACAAGACAATTGGCACCTCCTGCTCGCGAAAGAAGTAAGAACAGGGAAGAGGAACCAACCGGTCGCATCACTCACTCCACTAGGATGGGTGATTCATGGAACCCACGCCAGGATTCGACCCAGGCCTTGTAAACCTAAAGTCACTGAGCAGGTTACTACTATACAGGCTAACAGTCCCAAGACAGGGCGACGGAGGAGGCGAGGTCGCGTCGCGAGGACCAGAGCGAGGACCGGAGCTTCGAGCGGCGGCGCTGGGGGCCCGGATGGCGATGGCAGTCAAGCAGGAGCATCAGCAGACACCAGATTCGACCATCTTCTGGACAGACAGTCGCACCACGCTAACCTGGATACGAACAGGGTCCAGGTCGTACAAGCCCTACGTCGCACATCGCGTAGCGGCTATAGAAGAGAACAGCGTGACCAGCGAATGGCGATGGGTCCCGACGAAGTTGAACGTCGCAGACGACGCAACCAGAGACGTCCCGGAAGGATTCGACAAGAATCATCGATGGTTCCATGGTCCACAGTTCCTGTACGAAGATCCCGAAGCTTGGCCAGCAGACGACCACACCCCAATCATCTCGGGCGAAGAGAAGACATACCACGTGAATCAGGCCAAAGAGAATCTCCGAGAAGCCATCCCGGACGTTACAAGATTCTCAATTTGGAGCAGATACCTTCGAAGCACCGCACGGGTACTGCACTTCATCGACCTTTGCCGAACCAAAACAAGGGCAAGGGTGAATTATAGGAGAACAAAGAAGAATGAAGTTCTCGACAAGGACTGGCGACGCAGCGCGAAGAAGGCCAGAAGGAAAGACGCACCGCTTCATCAGAAGAAGAAGGAAGATGTAGATTACCTCCCGATTCCAGCAGAGAAGCTTCGACAAGCTGAATCACTAATTAGAAGGTCGTCGCAAGAGGACGCCTTTTGCGAAGAGCTAAGGTTGTTGAGAAATGGAAAACCTCTCCCAGCCAATAGTCGTCTCTACCCGCTAAGTGTAAAGCTTGAAGACGGTGAAATTCGTCTACATGGACGCATCGAAGCAATCAGCGAAATAGACATGGATATCAAGAATCCTATAGTACTGGATGGGAACCATCGAGCTACGAGGTTGTGGATCGACCACATACACAGACAGCTACATCACTCCGGCGTCGAGGCTACAGTCAACGAGTGCAAACAGCGCTACTGGATCCTGCGTCTACGGCCCACCGTGAAGAATATTATCAAGAGCTGCATCACCTGCAGACTGAGGACAGCGAAGCCTCCGTTCCCAATCACGGGGAACCTACCAGAGTGTCGACTGGCGCATCACCAGCGCCCATTCACATATACGGGAGTCGACTACTTCGGCCCACTGAACGTTACGGTGGGAAGATCGCGACAGAAAAGATACGTCGCGATATTTACGTGCTTGACAACAAGGGCAGTACACCTAGAGTTGGCAACATCCCTCAGCTCCGATTCGGCAGTCATGGCTTTAAGAAGAATGGTTTCAAGAAGAGGCTGCCCGAAGCAAGTTTGGTCAGACAACGGGACAAATTTTCATGGGGCAGACAAAGAACTGCGCCGTGCTATCGACAATGCGACCGCCGAAGAAGCATCCAAGAGGCTCATCGAATGGCGCTTCATCCCACCCGGAGCACCATTCATGGGGGGCGCATGGGAGCGCCTAGTTCGTTCCGTCAAGACAGCACTGATGACGACGCTACACGAGAGGCATCCGTCTGAAGAAGTTCTGCGAACCTTGCTCACCGAGTGCGAGTACACCGTGAACAGCCGGCCACTCACCCACGTGTCTCTACAGCCTGAAGATCCAGAGGCTCTGACTCCCAACCACTTCCTACTAGGTGGTCCAGGGGGAGTAACAGCGCCAACAACAACCTGCGACCGAGACCTGGATCTACGAGCCGCGTGGAGGACATCGCAACGACTGGCGGACATCTTCTGGGCGCGATGGCTGCGGGAGTACCTGCCGGAACTACGCAACCGAAGACAAGCGCAAGGACGGGGCCCCGAGCTAAACGTCGGGGACATCGTCATCATCGCCGACGGAAACCTGCCAAGGAACACCTGGATGCGAGGGCGCATCTGCACCGTTTTCCCGGGACCTGACGGAGTCGTGAGGACAGTCGACGTAGCAACCAAGGGGGGCGTACTGCGACGTCCAGCCAGGAAGATCGTCGTGATCACCGGCGCCGAAGTTGCACCTGCACCAACAGGATGCGTCGCCCGCTGAAGACACCGAGCAACGCACGGCGGGAGGAATGTGCAGGACGACCGTGCAACTTACGGACATTTTTATTTTTAATTCGTAGGCTAAGGATTGTATATAGTAACTGATTTATGTAATAGATAGGGATTAATTAGTTCTATATTTTAAGCCTAAATTTGTAAATAGTTTATAATTTTTTATTGTCTTAATTTAGAGAAATATGTAATTAGGATAGTGAAAATTGTGACTATTTTTGTAAATAAAGCAGTGCTCGACGTGGTATACTACGAGGCTATAAAAGGGGCCGTATAGTATAGATGTCTCGCTCTAACTTATAGGTGCGTCTCTGTCACACAGAGCTATAAATATCGGGCCGCTTCGATGCGGCAGTCAGTTCGGCGGCGACAGCGGAGCGAGCGAGAACCCTCCACAAGAGGAAGCCCTCATAGCCTCCTAGTTTCTACGAACAGTACAGTCCACATCTGAGCCGCCTTTTCCTCGCAATCCCAGCCCGCACATATTTGTCATAAATAAGTTTGAGATATTATTATATAGTACCTCGTATCATTTAGCCAAACGCCAGATGTTTTCCTCTGTAACAATTTCGGTAGTTCCGAGAAAACTGAAGCAGAGATCCTAGTTCAAACAGTTTATCTCTACAGATGTGATTAAGTTTCCTTATATTAACTTTTTACTACTTCATTTAATATAATATAGTAACAATATTATGCAAAGGTTTTGTCCGTAGTGAAGGTTTTGTTTCGAGAAACTGTCAGCGTACAAATTCGTGCTGTCCACTTGAATCAATTTGAAATGCTAGATCAAAATTTCGGTAGAACACCTGCATCGATGGGTTGTGGGTTCGAATCCCACCGGGACGACATGTGTATAATTTTCTGTAAGCATTTCTTCCCCACGTCTGGTAACTTCGAGCATTGATCGGGTGGGAAGAATACCAAAATACCGACCGGGTAACGAACCACCGTTCATAGATGGAAAAACCGTGAAGTGCACATTGCGCGTTTCGGAATCAGTCTATGGATTTTCGAATGCTCGAAGTAAAAAGTAGGTCGACATAGTAACATTGACTGATGTTCTGTGGCTGAGGTATCACCTACTATCTAGTAAATCTCATGCTCGTATGTCGATATCTAACACAAAAAATAATAAATCCACTTAGCTAGTAAAATTGTAGATACTATTGAAATAGGAAGCTTTATAATTATTTACAATTAGAATAATACATTTTTGACAGTGGGTAAACGTCAAAGTTGACTTTTTTTTGTTGCATGGAATTTTTTGGCTGAAGTTAACTAAATCGATGTCGCTGATTTCAAATCTACACTCTGTTTTTGCTCTAACGGCTCTAGTTTATTTTTGTAACACGGCTTCGCACGTATGCAATATAGATATTAGAGTAGATTAAGATATTAGAATAGACACACAAAAAAGTCGGTCGAGTAGTTCTTAAGTAAAATCCTTACAAACAAACAAACAAAAAAAAAACAAAAAATCTTTCATCCTTATAATATTAGTAGATATTATAGCTATTAGCTATATTTTTGTACAAGTTACACTGAACTTTCATAAAACTGAGCTGGTTTTAAAAAGTATTTTTTTTACAAAATGTTAAGAAATATTTGTAAAACGATTCCAACTATGATTTTGTTGTGTTAAAGATTGTAAATAAACTGAATATCTATTTTATTAGTGTGACAGTAAAGAGCAGAGGGTTTTGCAAAATATATATATTTTTAATATAATAATATTTACTACCTTAAAATTATTGTGAGTGTCTCCCTTAAAAATGGAGACACTCACAATAATAGCACACAATTATGATAACTAATGCCATAATCCATGCTCCATGCATTCGTTTTAAACCAGGGATGTTACGGAGCTTCGATTTCGGTTCCGAAAAGTCGGAACTTCCGATTGATTTTGCACCTCCGATTCCGATTTCGGTTCCGATAGATTTAAATCGGAAGTTATAATCGGAGGTCATCGGCGGGAGTGCCCGCAATCAGCGCCATTTGATTTTATTAACTTCTGTTTAATTTAAGAAATTTGGTTTATTTTTATATATCACACCCAGGAAGGTGTATACATTTTTGAACTGATATGAATGAAACTGATGAATAATGCTTGTAATTTAATTTTATTACACATCTCTCTTTTGTATCTGCCTCCGATTCCGGTTTCGGTTCCGATTCCGGTTCCGATAAACCAAATTTAAAAACTCCGATTCCGAATTCGGTTCCGGTAAAACCACTTCCGTAACATCCCTATTTTAAACTATCAAATATGCATGGAAAATTAACACAAAGAATATTCGTTCGAAAGCGCGTGAGAAAAAACCATATTGGGCAAAAAATCCGTGCAATTTACATACAGATTGTTATATCCAAGAATATTATGCATGAGGAACGAATTTATACTCTGTATAAATCCTAACAAATACTGAACACTAGCCGCGGCATCGGTATCTCCCTTTGCAGAAAGGTTTGAAGGGCTCGTTGATACATTGATTTGTACACCTGCCCTTGAGTTGCGGTTTACGGGTTCGAATTCTGTCAGTTTGATATATCTATATTTTTGTAAATAAATTTCCGACCAAGTAACGGACAGTAATGGAATGTAACAGTGTATGGAAGTCTATTGAATTTCGAGAGCTCCAATTAAAACATAGGTCTACAGAGCATAATACTGTGGCTGAGGTGTCTACCATCAATTGAGCCTATACCAAAAAGAAGCATCCACGTTTTTAGTATTTTAGTTTTAAACAGTATGAATAAAAATCCATCGGTAAAGTTCAATCAGACCATGTCTCTTATAGGATGGAGCATAGAAATTATTTGCTAATACAAAATCCATAACTGCGTGATTACTCAGACACGTTCTGCCTCGCACATAAGTATCAAATAAATAGAACCAGTAATCGCCCGGTGGCTTTTCCGAACTGCCGGGCTAGCATGACCGCCACGAGATATATCTCGCGCGAGAGAAGACAAACTAAGATGTTAAATATCTCGATATATTATATCTCGACATCGACAATTTTGATAGAAAAGATATCTCGATCGACAAATGTATCTATTTTTGATATTAAAAGTCGAGTTTTAAGTGTAATTGTCATGTTAGACCCGAAAGAAAAAAAAGCGATAGTCGATTGAAACACGAGAAAACGGTAGACAAAATTTCGTCGCGCTTGTCATGCTAGGCCGGCAGATAGGACTTGGAAACCTTCAAGAAACGAGCCGGCAACGCACATGCAAGCCTTCTGGTGTTGCGGATCTCTATTGGCTATAACTTACATGTTTTCCCCTATTCTTCTATATCTATACTAATATTATAAAAAGGGAAAGATTTGTATTTTTGGATTCTTGTATGTTATTAATAAATTCAAAAACTACTGTACGGATTTTAAAAATTATTTCACCAATATAAAGATACATTAAATTATCAGCGAGTAACATAGGATAAATATTTTTGGATATACAATAGTACTTATTGTAGCATTGCATATTCTATAAAAAACAAAGGCGACGCTAATGGTGTGATTATTTTATCACTTCACCAATCATTATTAGGGCGGCTTAAGAGTGCACATTAATTAAATCAAGCTCAATAGCTATTGACTGGCAATAAGTGACAGCTTACAATGAATTTTCTAAAACATCAAAAAAAAAGGGAAATTATTCATTATTTTCATACTTTGATATGTATTTTTATATTTATGTATGGCTCCGTTTAATTGAAACATTTTGATGTACCTCCGTATTCCAATTTATCAAAATTGATTCAGAGCTTTGGCCATGAAAACATATAAAAAAACATTTGCATGTATAATATAAATCGATATCGACAAAAAATATAGATGTTTGTTTAGGAATCTCATCCAAACGAATTACATTCTTACGTCGAGTATCAAGAAGTTTATAGACAAGAGCCAAAACATTTTCATGTAAAGTAACAACAACATATTGCTTGCATTCTAAAAAAGAAGATTCTTATGGAGAGCCAAGCTTTTAGCTCTACACGCCCTAACCTGATACCCTCTCTCATCATAGCTTATAGTGTTCTGCGTGAATCCTAGTTTTAAGTTCTCTACAAACCTTACATCTAAGTCGAAATTGTTACTCTTGGCCGTTTTGTTACTTTAGCAGTGTCCAGACCCAGAATCTATAGGGTACAAAAATACGACGAAATGCTTCGAGAGTATGTAGGTAGTTCCCTGCACTTTCGTTGTCTAGTTTTGGCAGATTGGTAAGAAGCAAGTAGTACAATAATTATAGACATACGGACATGGAAAGCAATCAAACTGCAAGGACTTCCAAGAGTCACATATAACTGCGCAAATTTAAAATAATACAATAAATAAACCAAAAACAATAATTACCTTTCCAAATGTATATCAGCAAATTAGATATCTTAAACATCACCGCAGAAAAGATATTACTGAAGTTAAAAAAACATTTTTCTCTTACCGTGTTCGTTACAAACGCCCGAAAAATATATTTCAGTCTCAAGTACTCAATGAGAGCTAGTCCTTATTCGGCCATAATGCAGCGCCGTTCGCTTCATTTGGCGCGACCCGCCTTTAGACGCTAGTCTGTAGTGAATAGAATCCAAATTACTTGAAAAATTCTCAGAGTGCATTCCCGTCGGGATCTATGCTTCAGAATTCTTACACTAAATGGAATTACTTATTAGTGCTAACGCGTTCATTAAAAGATTTGTTCTCTTTAAAATGTCTCTTTAATTCTTAACCGTTAACTATCAAAATAGGCAGAAACTTTTAAAATGACATCTGTAGAAAATGTAAAAAGGAAAAATAAACAAGTTATTTTATTTAAATGTATAGAGCATGTTATATAACACAAGTACATCTATCGTGTACTAATAAAAAAACTAAAAGCTAGGTGTATTTTAAATACGCTGAGTACACAAAAGGCGACCTTAGCACCAGATCCCCAGAGGGAGGTGGAGGCGACCACTCCATGTAATCTCAAGTTAGCGAGCAATTTGGTGTTTGCTTTCAGCATTGCAGCTTTGACTATTGAATTGTCTTTGTGCTAGGAAAAACCTGCACGGTTTTATTTTGGTTCAAAGTTTTAATGCTTCTCGAAAAGCCTTTGTTTGTTTTGAGATTTAAAAAGATTTTAGATATTCATGCTTGCGTGGTTACTTTAATTAGATTCTTGAAATATAAGCGATTATTCTAGAGACTGATTAAATATTGCGCTTTGACTGTTGAAAAACTATACCCACTAAATTATTTCTTAGTTTTTTATCGAAATTAAGATTTTTTTTAATGTCAGGTGAATAAACAAAGTGCTTCTATTACAACCCTAAGAATTAATATACCTACCTCCAAATTGTTGAATTACCTCAAAATTAAAAAGTTCAACGAGACTCCAATTGCATGTTACAAATTGTGCACGTGCGCTTACATAACTCAACATCAAAGCTTGCCACTAAGGAAATCAAACGATTTACCAAACTATACCTTGTGACCCACTCATAGGGGTGAAAACTGCTTAAAGTATTTTAATATTGCTTATGTATAGAGCTAGAGACGAATTAAGCCGCGAATTTCCACATTTTACTCAACTACGCGCGTTCCAAGTACATGTCATTATTTAACCAGTAATTTTGGTCTCGGTCCAAAACTTGATAAGAACGAAAATTGTCATTTAATTCCTTTTGTAACTGCTTTTTTCTGACGATTCATGGTAGAGATAAGGTTACGTATGTTCTTTATGCAAACGTATCTTACATGTTATTGTTATATAAAAGCAGCGGAGTTAACGAAAAGTCTAGGAAAAGTCTGGACCTGTTTAATGTTTATATATTACTAACAACGTGCCGCGGCTTCACACGAGTGCAATGTACTAAGCATAAATAAGCCTATGTTACCCGCTGATAATGTAGCGTTCTATTGGTATTTTTAAAATCGGTCGAGTAGTTTTTGAGTTTATTCAAATCATAAAAAAATCCAAAAATACAAATATTTCCTCTTTATAATATTATTAGTAATTAGTATAGATATAGAAGTATAGATGTAGTTACCCGAAAATTCATCATACTGCTAGTCCTGCTTAGTATCTTTAAACATAGACAACCCTCGCTGCTTTAAATCCAGAGCAATCGACTTTGAACCTCTAATTTACATGAAGACAGACTCAGGGGAGAAGACCAAATACTCATTATTGGGAATTTTATTGAAATAGAGAATATACCTAATATGATTCTGACGAGCAATATTTAGTAAAACTGTAATTTATACCTAAATATGTCATAAAAAACAAATATGAAATATACTTGTTAAATATTTTCGACACTTTATTATTTGATTTTAAATTAAATCTCTTTGATTCATTCATGAAAAAGTACGAAAATTGCGATTTGCACTGTTGATTTTTACATAATTTTTATGATTATGTCTCATCCAATGATGACCACCAATCATAGCGGTCTTTATATTCATAAAACATAAAACTAGGCCGTGATAAGTATGAAATAGACCCTATTTTTTTATAGAATAGAGGGCAAACGGGTAGGTACCTCATGAGATGGTAAGTGATCACCGCCGCCCATATACATCCACAACACCAGAGGGCTTACAAATGTGTTGCCAACCTATAAATGACATAATACATTAAACAACTTTACGTTCATATTTCGGAACGAAAATATAAAATGCATTTTCTTGGTAGTTTTATTGAAAGGTAACATGCAATGTTGCTTTACGACTACGGGGGTGTAACTATTATGGGGGTTCGTGTCTTCCGCACCACAGATTATACTAAATATAATATTATTTAGATTTTTGTTACTGTGAAAAGAAAATGACTTTTAACTAAATGTCAAAATTTTAAACAAAACAAATATTTTTGGATTATGCCAAGCCAAAGTGGTACATTTGGTCAATACAAATATCGACACAATGTACCTACTTGCGGCCCAGTAATATTTTTTTAAGAAAATACTTTTTAAATGGATCGCTTTTAATTTAATACTTTGAAGGGGCACTTCAATGTATAATATAACCTATTGAATGTACAAAACTTGTAAGACTTGGCCCTAATTTTTGATATTAAAAAATATACCATATATCGGTATATACCATATATTCGGAATAACAAAATGAGCAAATTCGTTGAGCCTTCGAGAATATAATATGACGTCATAAACACACACACTACCGTATAGCATACAAAATCGCTCCGCTGTTGAGCAGAAAAAACAAAAAGCGTTCCAAGCAGGTGCTCACAAACCCTCGTGGTAAATGTTCCGAAGCATTGAGCTGAGAGAACATAATCAGGTGTGAGCTAAGTGACGACGATTTTAGCCCTTTATGAAGTAGTGCCACAGTTTACTTGCTATTTTCTGCAAACAGTTGTGAAACTACGTCAGACATGCTTCATAATACTGTTGCGAGCTATGGGGGTTCGGGATAAATGAATGCCACTCTTCTTCACTGTGGATTTAATTATGAATATAACACAAAAGAAAATAAATAAAAATAATTAATTAAAATGACAATACTAGAGAAATTATTAAACTAAAAGAAAACACTTGAATTACACTGAACACAAAACACTGACTCTAATACTCTACGCCGTACTAACTCTCGAACTATCGCACTCGAAACTCTCGTATATCGCAGAAGTTAATCTCTCGGTATCGCTTTCCGAACTTTCTTCAGCTTGTCTCCGTAACAACAACATACAATAATTAGCGAGCCCTAATATTTCTAGATTTGAATAATAATGCTATTTTCCCACTTCTATTCTATAATGTCTAGTCACTCTAGTAGTATATCATTGGTTTGGTCTGTGTATCGGAAGGACAGTTATTATAAATAAGCTATTATGAGACATGCAGCAGACTTTTCTGTCACTGATCATTTTTCTTTACAGGCAAGGTGATTCTTCTTCTTCTGCCCGACCGAATTTTATTTTAAAACTCTCTTCCCGGGTCTCGAACCCGGAACCTCCAGTGTTAAATACATCGCGCTTAACATTGAGCCACGGAGGAGGTTGTAAGTATTTAATAATATAACATTTTTATGAATATGTGGCGATTCATTTAGTAAATAATATTAGTAAATGGTAATCGTGAAACGTCACTCATTTCACGTTTATGAGACACATGAATGTATGAAGACAATTCCATTTTGGAACACAAAAGAGCCCGTACAAATTCTGGAATACTTGCCTAAGGATTCTCCATTTAATATTTAAGTAAGGTTAATGATGGATGAGTTCCAATCGAGCCTTAATTGCCCTCATTAAATCCCATTTAACCTTACTGAAAGATATCAATTGATTCGTGTTCTTGAGAGGTTGAAATTATGTCAGTGATTGACTGACTACCTATACATAATTAAGTTTAAAAGATTTAGGCTTTTATTTTAAAATCATGGCCAAATTTTATAATTTGGCCTTAGTCCTATTATTTTATAACAAATATTTTTGTGAACATTATTTTTTTTATGGTATAGGGCGCAAACGGGCAGGTGGCTCACGTGATGGTAAGTGATTACCGCCGCCCATAGACATCCATAGAGAGGGCTTTAAGAAAGATGTAGGCTCGCTTCTTGAAGGTTTCCAAGTCGTATCGGTTCGGAAAAACCGTCAGCGAAAGCTGATTCTACAGAGTGGTTATGCGAGGCAAGAAGTGTCTCAGGAATCGCGCAGTTGTGGACTTCCAGACATCAAGATGGTATGCGTGGTATTTTTGACGCGATGTCCGATGGCGAAATTCAGCGGCCGGGATTAAACCGAACAATTCCTCCGAGCAATCCCCGTGATAAATGCGATATAAGATGCAGAGCGAGCCAACATCTCTACGCAGCGCCAAAGAGACGAGCCGATCGGAAAGATCATTGACGATTCGAGCCGCTCTACGTTGGATGCGGTCAAATGGAAGGAGCTGCTACTGGGGAGACCCCGCCCAAAGGTGAGAACAATACTCCATATGTGGCCGAATTTGCGCCTTATAAATTTGCAATTATATTGTTATTTCTCGTAAACGATCTATGTAGTAAATATATTTCTTTACAATAGAGACCAATTGTTGAAGGCACAGACATTATTCGTAAAATACATCAGTAAATGCAACATATATACAAATAGGATCATTTATACCCATATATCCGTTTATTGCAGTGTAATGAAGCAAAAAGTACACAAGTGAGTTGGATTATTTCCAGCCAGCCAACCTCATTTGAAGTTGCATTTTATTTATTCCTCGATGATTGTCGACATACTGTTTGTGGATTCAATTTAAATATTTTAAAGTATATACTATGTTCCATATCACAGAACAGGGAAAAATAAGTGTTCTGTGTTCCATATCATACAATTTATGCACTAATATATCAGAATGTGAGGATGTATCGACGGATGTTTGTGAGTCTATCACGCAAAAACTACGAAACAGATTTTGATGAAACTTTACAGTATATATCAGAATAACGTATAGGCTATATATATAATTGATAACGATAATGAGTTAATTGGCCAAATTTTATAATTCTTCATTATCGATGAGTGTCAAGTGAGTCGGAAAAAATTTTGCTATCTGAGAGCTACATATTTCGCCCAGTGAAGTGGGCACGGAACTGCTAATTCAAAATAAATCAGTTATATTTTATAATTATACTATTAAAAAGCATGTATTTTACAAACTAATTTCTATAAATCATGATATAAGTATCGAAAAAGCACAATATGTCCAGTCTAAATTGTCGATAACGAGGCAAAATCTACTAATTAATTATTGAAAGTATAGATAATAGTGTATATGATGTAAGACCACAAGAATAGAGATTAAGGAAAACTTATATGAAAATGTGTGGAATATTATTTAATAACATAATTTGTACATTTTTATAATATACTTAGAAAAATACTACAATGGTAAAAATATGTACACGAGTATTTTAAATAAATGTTATCCAAGGAATCTATAAATTCTATATTTAAACATTGATTTCTTTTCTTTTTCAACAGATCTGACTTAAAAAAATCACATATTAATTAACTAAAGATAACGAGAAATATTCAATTAGGACGAAATGAAACGTGAATTATAATTCCATTTTCAAATACAGTATCATATTCATAATTAAATTCAAAATTATGAACACTAGTTTATTCTCTAAACATATTCCAATCGTTTCGTGAAACGTGAATTGAATGTTTATATTCCAAACTTAAATTCCTTTTGAAAGTTGATACTTAATCTAGTTGGTTTAGTAGACGTTAGCCAAGTATCGCATGCATGTTCGAAGTTGTGGAGAATTTTTGAAGACTATTTTATTTCTCTAGTGGCGTGGCGTTTTATCTTCATTGTCAAACTTTCAAGCGACGTCCATTTTTGCATTTACTAAGTTATTTTTGCTATCGACATGAAATCCCCGATGAATGTAATTGGTAAGGGGTATTTGCATACAAACTATTATAATTACGGTATCTCTGTCCGTCGGTCAATATATTTATAGGCAAGCTGTTGATTTGAATTTGATGGCTAGTTTGGGCATATGCTGTTATATTTGGAATTAACGTTACAATGGGATGAACTGCATTGGGAAAAGCTTATAATAAATATTGAACGAAGAAGATACGCTAGCATTTGTACATACTAATAGATTATTTCTATATTAATAATTAAGTTTCCTATAGAAGAGTTCGTTTCTCAGTGACGAGGCTGCTATTTGTAAGTACTATATGCTATTAATTTCTTCAGAATTGATTTACAAATTCAGAGCTTTCGAAATACTTAAGCTATTGCTAAAATTCTTGCATTTTTTAAATTAAATTGGCCTATTTCTCAAATCAAATTGCTTAATTCTTCAAAAACATAAAAATATCTTCCTTTTTATATCCATCCATTAGTCGTTATCTGTCCGTATATATCGTAGCTACTGACAATAGGCATTTCGCGCCATTTGTTGAATATCCAGTGTTAAATGTAAATTGTCACTAAGACGTCAACTCATTCAATGATTCGTTTTAAAAATACATATTAATTTAGTAAATTTAGTAAATAATTTCTAACATTAGGTAGTTTAGGTATTCGTTTTTTGAATAGATAATTATTGTACTGACGCGTGACGGTCGTCTCTTTGATCTAATGTACCAATTCGTTTTTATAACATCTTTATAATAACTTTGTGTATATTTTGGGACCATATCATAGTTACTATGTCATATTAAATCTACGTAAACCTAAGGATGGAATTTAATGAGCTCATTGAGGGTTCCGAATTCCGACAGGTTTCGAATTCAAAGCCATTCTGATTTGAGACGGATCTGACGTATACATATTCTCTAGAAACATCTATTCGCTACTTAAAGTAATAAAGTGAAAGGAATATTGAAATCAAGTCGGCGCGTCAGTTATCAATATTACATATAATTAGGTTTTTTGTGCCTCTGCGTCGAATATTTATTCTTGAGATAAATTAATAATAACAATAGATAATAGTTATCATAAATATGTATATGAAAATAATAAGTGCAGACCAAGTTTGTACAAAAATTAAATCTTTTGGAAATTTTTCTCTTCCTATTAGAGAGAGAATAAAGGATTCATTTATTACTAACATAAGATGCGCTTACTCGTTCGCCTCTCACAAATGAAAACTACATTTTTACCTCCTTCACTTGGTAAAATAATACACGTAGTAGTTTTGTGTGTTTGTTTTTTTCTGTTATGCTCAATCGATCCGTTTTTTACTTGGAGCATTCGGCAATCCATAGACTGAGACCGAAAGCGATAATAATATGGTTTTTTAAGCTATAAATGGAGGTTTGTTATCCGGACGGAATTTAGTTATTCCTCCTACCCGTTTAATGCCCGAAGTGACCAGATGTGGGGAAGACATGCTTATAGAAAACTATAACCATATCTTTCCGGTGGGATTTGAATCTACGACCCATCGGAGCGTAATGTAGGTGTTCTTTCAAACGCGCCAACGAGCCCGTTAAACAAATGAAATAATAATGGTTTTTATGATATTTCCATTTTTAACCATTTGATTGTTCAAATTCGTAACATAATACGTAAAGAACATTCGAAATAACTTCTCAAACTGATCCATTCTGTTGTATTTATAAATATAATAAAATATAATTTATAATTAACATTATATTTTAATGATTTCTTAGTTCTATTTCCTATCTCTAACTTATATGTATTGCTATATCGGCTCTTATTTTTGTTCGTTTTCTAAGCTTTTTGAGCATTATATGAAGTGTATGTTAATTAACTACTAACTAGATTTAAAACTGAACTATATCTATGAATATTCATAGGGCATCTTCTCAATTATTTCTAGTATATATATATATTACAATTATACGTCACTAATATAACACTTACTGAAAACGATAATATTACATACATTTGTTCACATATTTCCAGGTAAACAGAAGGGAATCTGATCGCAAAGCTATTGTGGACCCTTTTGACCCACATCAGGCTGTAGCCTTGACAGTAACATTATTAACACGTAGCACCTACGACTCCGCCAATAATATATTATATCGGTATCTATATATGTATATCCTATAACCTATATGAAATGTGAAATAGTATTTCATTGTTTTTATACGACTAAGGGACTTTCAACCGTTTGACAGGCTCGTTGGCGCGTTCGGTAGAACACCTGCCGTGCGCATCGATGGGTCGTGGGTTCGATTCCCACCGGGAGCACATGCTTATAATTTTCTGTAAGCATGCTTTCCCCACGTCTGGTAACTTCGGGCATTGATCGGGTGGGAGGAATATCTAAATTCCGACCGGGTAACGAACCACCGTTCATAGCTGGAAAAGCCGTGAAGTGCATATTGCGCGTTTCGGTTTCAGTCTATGGATTTCCGAATGCTCGAAGTAAAAAATTAGGTCGACAGCGCATCATTGACTGATGTTCTGTGGCTGAGGTATCACCTACCATCAAGTGAACCTCATGCTCGTCTGTCGATATCTGACATAAAAAAAAAAAAAAAAAAAAAAAACCTTCAAGCCCTTTACTCCTTTGGCATCGCACCTGCAATTCCTCTGGTGTAGCAGATGACTATTTTGATCACTTACCATCAGGTGCGCCGATAGTCCGTTTAACCCCTAATCTATAAAACAAATGTATGTATGTAATATATAAATTACATAGTTTGAACTCAGCAGGCCTAGCATGACAAACACGACAAAATTTTGTCGACCCGTTTTCTCGTATTTCAATCGATTATCTCTTTATGTCTTCCGGGTCTAACATGACACACTCTTAAAACTCGACTTCTTATATCAAAAGTAGAGATATTTGCCGATCGAGATATCTTCACTCGTCCGCGAGATATCTCTTGATGGTCTTGCTACGCGGGTAGATCTCCATTGTTTTATATGCAACTGAAATAAAAAAATTTCAAAACTGATATTATTACCTATATATATATATATGTTTTTATTTTAATGCATCAAAGCAGTGTTTCTTACCATTCTACTGATATCAGTACATACAATTTTCATTATAGCTACGTCAATACTTTACGTACTATATAGAAATCGCACAACCACTCTGTGGAATCAGCTTTCGCCGGCGGTTTTTCCGAACCGATACGACTTGGAAACCTTCAAGAAGCGAGCCTACACCTTTCTTAAAGGCCGGCAACGCACCCGCAAGCCCTCTGGTATTGCGGATGTCTATGGGCGGCGGTGATCACTTACCATCACGTGAGCCGCCTGCCCGTTTGCCCCCTATACTATAAAAAAAAATAATATAAAAATAAGATTTTAGATATAAAGTTATTACTGCTTAGCCCTCTTCCTCTCTCCTAAGTTTTGCTGTGACCAACAGGGTCCATAATGGTTATGTATCATTATAGTTTTAAGACCATAATATATACATTATGGAATGCAATAAATGATTGAGTATTGAGTATTTATCGGACTCATTATGCTATCATTAACTGTGTAACGGACGGAAAGGACGCAAAATAAAGTATTTCTAATAAAGGGTATGTAAAATATACTATATTTTTATTAATAAATTAATTAAATAAATTAGTTGATTAAATATAATTTGTAGTATATAAGATTTCATGGCAGCTATTTTCAAACATTTCCGAGGCGGAATTGTTTAAGCCACGTAATATCAGACAGTGATACGCTTTCGACCCATGTTTTACTTTGAGAATTTATGAATCCTTAGACTGAAACTGAAAGGGCGCGTTCCCACTATGTCGTGACGGCAGATTGTCGTGTCGTTTTAAGTGTCGTGGCTTATATATTTAAAAGGAGGTGTTCACATAAAGAACGACACGATGAACTGTCGTCTACTACTTTTTTTGCGGTGACGACAATTGTCGTGACAAGTGGGAACGACAGTCGTGAAACGATAAAAAATCGTCACGACTAAATGGTGGCAAATCATGGGTCGTTATTGCGACTATCTATATCATCAATCTATAAAAATATCATTTTAACCCTTACACGTGTATTCCTTCCCCCCTTGAAACACATGATGTACTCGGGAACATTGGATGTACCCAAATCTTTCTTTTCTTTGCTTGTCGTGTTCCAATGGGAACAGCTACATACGACAGTCGCTAAACGATAAAAAATGTTGACGACAAACAGTCGTTATAATGGGAACAGCTAGAGACGATAGTCGTCCGACGATAAATTAATCGTCACGGCATAGTGGGAACGCGCTCTAACTCGCAATATGCGCTTCACAGTTTTTCCATCTATGAACGTTTGTTCGTTCGCTTTGATCAGGAATATTGATATTACTCCCACCCATTTAATGTCCAAAATGACCATACGTAGTGAAGACATGTTTACAGAAAATTATGTTCCGACGCGATTCGAACCTGCGACCCACCGGACAACCAAGAAGACGTTCTATCTAATGTGCCAATGACCTCGTCAATGTATTATATAACATTATTATCATAAGCTATTTATTGGTAAACTCTCAGCAGAATATCCGCTTTCAGCCAAGTACCTACCATTGTTATTAGAAATGGGACAAGATCAATAATAGAATGTATGGTTTGATGTGATTCGTACGTAGATTATTATTTGAAGGGTAGCGAGATATCTTACACCTTGGAATTGATTGATTACTAAATATTAGACGGTAAATATAATGGAATTTTTGACGGGCTAGTTGGCGCGTTCGGTAGAACACCTGCCGTGCGCATCATGGGTTATGGATTCGAATCCCACCGGGACAACATGTTCATAGTTTTCTGTAAGAATGTTTTCCCCACGTCTGGTAACTTCGGGCATTGATCGGGTGGGAGGAATATAGAAATCCCGACCGGGTAACGAACCACCGTTTATACATGGAAAACCGTGAAGTGCACATTGCGCGTTTCGGTTCCAGTCTATGGATTTAAGTGTAAAAGTAAAAATCATTGACTGATGTTCTGTGGCTGAGGTATCACCTACTATCAAGTAAACTTCATGCCCGTCTGTCGATATCTAACATAAAAAAGGAATAAAATGATAAATCAAACAAAATATAGATTATAACACTAGGTATATTCATCTGAAACTGCACCAAGAATTTAAATATGTAGATATTTTTTAATAAACACATGATTATGGTGATCAGGTAGTATATACATTTTTCAAATCAAACTTCCAGCCGGCCTAGCATGACAACCACGATAAAATTGTATCGACCGTTTTCTCATGTTTTAATCGATTATTTATCTCTCCCGGTCTTAACATGACACTTAAAACTCGACTTCTAATGTCAAAAGTAGAGGTATTTGTCGATCGAGATATCTTATCTATAAAATATGTCGATGTCGAGATATAATATAGCGAGATATCTTAGTTTATCTTCACCCGTCCGCGAGATATGGTCATGCTATGCACTCTTTCTATTAGCAAACTTCAAAGACCGAAAGTTTCCAGGGCAATGGAGAGCGTACAATTTATCGGTCACAAATCGCGGCGACGCTGGTCGGTCATTTGGACCCCGGCCAGCGTCGACGCCTCACGCTAGTAACTTACTCGTGCGGAATCAGATTAACACTACATCTGGTTTGTAGTTAGTTAAATGTTCGCTCATTACAGAAATTCGAACTCATTAAGATTTGTTCTTTAGTTCCAAATTTAAACAGAATTTATCCATACGTTTCAACTTCAGTTAATACGCACTGGTTGACGATATTTCAAGAACGACAATTGAATAAATTAAGCATTTTGGCGGGCTCGGTAGAACACCTGCCGTACGCATCAATGGGTCGTGGGTTTGAATCCCACTGGGACGACATGTTTATAATTTTCTGTAAGCATGTCTTCCCCATGTTTGGTAATTTTGTGTATTGAACAGGCGGGAGGAATATCGACCGTGTAACGAAGGGGTTCATAGATGGAAAAACCGTGCATATTACGTATTCTTTCAGTCTATGTATTTACTAATGCTCGAGGTAAAAAGTAGGTCGACTGCGCATCATTGACTGATGTTCTGTGGCTGAGCTAGACATGGGTAACTTAGCGAAATTCCCCGCGCCAACTCAGCAACTCAGGCGCAGTGTAGTGCGTCGGCTCCTTGAGTCAACTCAAAATTGCGCCACGACGCAACAAAATGGGACGCGCAAAGCGAGCAGTGAAACCTCCGAAGCGCACGCAACGCCACGCTCACAGTTCACTCAGTGAGTGAGTACTGCGCCGTGCGCCAACACATTATGCATGTGTGAGCTGACTCACCCTGCGCAGTGAAGCGTGCCGGCGCAATTGCGTGGCGCAGCGCAGTGTTACACATGTCTAGGCTGAGCTATCACTTACTATCAAGTGAACCTCATGCACGTCTGTCGATATCCGATATAAAAAAAGAGAGATAAACAGACATGCTTAATTTCTCAATAACATTATGTAGACATGGCTTCCGTCATGCAATAAACTATACAATTGTGATGATACCTAACTAATTCTACATTCACTTAAGCTACAATCAAACCGAAACCAAACTCAAATAGCCAGACGTAGTTTAAACATGTTTGTAGACAAGTATAATGTCGAATCTCACTTCCGTTGCAAGTTCGGTGCTGATGCATCAGTGATAAATGAGCCCAGAACAATATACATATACAAAGAAAAATAACAAATCAAGGCTATTTAAAATAAAAAAATGTATATTCGTCAATATCAATTAATATGGATAACAAAATAATAATAATAGACCGAAGAGCTGGCAGCTACCTCGGACAAAGAATTAGTCTTGCCATTCAAAGGGGGAACGCTGCCAGTATCTTCGGAACCTTGCCTAAAGGGACTCCTTTTATTAATATATTTTAGGTTTTATCTATACTAATATTATAAAGAGGAAAGATTTGTATTTTTGTATTTTTGTATTTTTGTATGTATTGAATAAACTTAAAAACTACTGGACCGATTTCAAAAATTCCTTCACCAATAGAAAGCTACATTATCCCTGAGTAACATAGGCTATATTTAGTACTAGAAAAAAATAGAGATCCTTAGAATTTCCTACTAAAACCAACCCAAGGTGTAAAAAAATTAGCCAAAAAATTATGTTCATCGCATGCGCTGCGAAAAGTATTGATGATAGAACAAAATAAAGTTCTACAATATTATAGAACATATAAATATCTACAAAAAACTTCACGAGACCATATGTCTAACTATTGTAGTTATGTTACTATAACTACTTTTTTACAATTTAAAAGTTGACAAAAATGCCGATCAAAATCAGATCATGTTATCCATACCTTTGTATTAATTCTTATACAAATAAATTATTTCATATTTAAGACTGTTTCAATACCTGTTGAATACTTTTTGAAATATTGAAATCGGACATTCCATTCAAAAGATATTACGAAATTAAAAATATCAATATAAACAAAAAATACACGCCGCGGCCGTCGCGCCGCCACGCAGCAATACAGCGAGGAGGACGATTTAACTCAAAAACTACTAAACCGATTTTAAAAATTCTTTCACCAATAGAAAGCTATATTATCAGCGAGTTACATAGGCTTTACTTTTTTTTCATCTACATTGCACCCGTGCGAAGCCGGGGCGTTTTGCTAGTAGTATATATTTTAAGGTTTTTAGTTTTAGGTTCTTTGTTATTAGTTATTTATATAATATGTTAGTGTGTTTTGTAATTAAGTTGTTTATCATTAATATGCACGTAACATAATATTTTCTTAAAACTCGACTTCTAATGTGAAAATTAGAGATATTTGTCGATCCAGATATCTTGTCTATGTCGAGGTATCTTATATCCTAGTTTATACAGAAATAAAAACATATATACTAGAACAATGAACCTAAAACTAAAAACCTTAAAAAATATAATATAATAACTAAAATATATGGAGTCCCTTTAGGCAAGGTTCCGAAGATACTGGCAGCGTTCCCCCTTTGAATAGCAAGACTAATTCTTTGTCCGAGGTAGCTGCCAGCTCTTCGGTCTCCTGTGACGACTAACCTTTTCGCTATTTCCTTAAAAAGCCTTATAGCGCTAGGACCCCACAGACCAAGGATCTCATATTTTCTTTCATGAGTGCAATCTGTAAAATATATTTAAACCTAATAAAGTGTATATAATAGAAGAAATATAATATAGTACGTAGAAATAGTAGAAATTCTACTTTCATAATACATTCTAATGATTAAAAGTGTTGGGTCAGGACTCAGGGCTGTCGCGGCTTCGAAACTAAGAACGTAAATCAATAAATTCGTTATTTATGGGTTAGGAGCACATTTTTCACACTGTTGCTTCTGTAAGGAAAACATTGTATGGAATATATTTCTAGAAAAAAATGATAAATGTAGTTTACTTAAGAGTTATCTATATATTTTTTCGGCGTCGGGATGTGACGACCCCATCGCCCGCTGGTGGAATAACCTTTGTGACAGAGATTATTCCACCAGTGCAATCAGTCAACCTTAGTGGTAGTGCCACGCTGTGCTCCTTACAGCCGAATGGGCCGGCACGACCGGGGAAATACCACTCTCTCACTTGACACCGACGTGAAGTAACGGCATTGCTGTTGCGTTTCGTTCGGTCTGTGAGAGTCCCGGAGGCCCATCCCCCCCCCCAACACACACACACACATATGGCAGCACAAATTACGGTTATACTACCCCAGGAGGGTACCACGTGCCGTAGCCGTGGAGAATCCCTCTCTGGACGTCCACGCTCAGGACCCTCTGCATCGCCTGAGAGTGGACGCCCAGGCTGCCCTTCGTATTCTGGGAGGGGCGATATTGTGCTCGAATCTCATACATCTGCTCGGGGCAAACGGAGCAAGAAACAAAAGGCATCCCCTGTCACGCTTACCGTGGACTTTTGCAACATCAGGGGACTTCATTCCAACTTGAACGCCGTCCACTACCACCTTGAGACGGCGAAGCCTGCCCTGCTCTTTCTAACTGAGACACAGATATCCTCTCCAGCTGATACCTCTTACCTCTCCTACCCGGGGTACAAATTGGAACATTCCTTTGTACCACGGGCTGGAGTGTGCGTCTACGCTAGGGATGATATCTTTTCTCGTCGCCTCAGCAGCCTTGAAGGTAGGGACCTCTCCATCCTCTGGTTACGCGTAGATAGCGACGACCATCCGCGCATCTATGCGTGCCTATATAGGTCCCATAGCGGTAATGCCGAAACTGACCGACTCGTTGAGCACATCCAAATGGCTACAGACTCCGTGCTACAGCAGATCCCAACCGCAGAGATCGTGATTCTTGGCGACTTCAACGCCCACCACGCCGAATGGCTTGGATCACGTACCACCGATCATGCGGGTAGGTCTGTTCACGATTTCGCCTTGGCATATGATCTCACGCAACTGGTTACCTCGCCAACGCGAATCCCAGATGTTGAGGATCATACACCTTCCCTGTTGGACCTTCTGCTGACCTCTCATCCGGACAACTACTCGGTTTCCGTCGAGCCTCCTCTTGGTTCGTCGGACCACTGTCTGATCCGGAGTACAGTGCCGGTGACGCGCCTAACACGGCCCCGCTTTGCGGGCTGCCGCCGCGTGTGGCACTACAGGTCAGCGGGAAAGCGGGAGAGCTATCAAGCCTGGGTTAATGCATCAGCGTCTCGTGATTTAAACACCAGCGCACTCAAAAAGGAGTATAATTTTGCCTCTAGGTCCTTCAAAAGAGCTATTGACAAGGCAAAATCGGAGCACATCGGCAGAATTGGCGAGAAATTAGTCCGCCTTCCTTCGGGAACACGTGCGTTCTGGTCTCTCGCTAAGGCTGTCGCTGTCTTAGGGAACTTCTGTCAGCCTTCCCTTCCACCCCTGCACAGGGACGATGACTCGTTGGCCCATGCCGCGAAAGAGAAAGCCGATCTTCTGGGCTCTCTTTTCGCGTCCAACTTGACCCTGGATGATCAAGGAAAGCAACCACCGGCTATCTTGCGGTGTGATACCAACATGCCGGAGGTTAAATTCCGGCAAAGTGCAGTGCGTAAAGCACTTCTTTCCTTGGACATTCATAAGTCGAGTGGGCCCGATGGCATCCCTCCGATCGTGTTGCGGACATGTGCTCCAGAGTTGGCACCGGTTCTAACGCGTCTTTTTCGGCATTCTTACTCATCAGGCGTCGTCCCGAACTCTTGGAAGACTGCTTTGGTGCATCCGATCCCTAAAAAAGGCGACCGCTCTGATCCGTCCAACTACAGACCTATAGCGATTACCTCCTTGTTCTCCAAAGTAATGGAGTCCATTATTAACTGCCAGCTCCTGCGGTACCTAGAGGAAAATCAGCTAATCAGCGACTACCAATACGGTTTCCGTCGGGGTCGCTCAGCCGGTGATCTTTTGGTTTACCTGACACACCGATGGGCGGAGGCAGTTGAGAGCAAGGGGGAGGCGTTGGCAGCTAGTTTGGACATAGCGAAGGCCTTTGATCGGGTGTGGCACAAGGCGCTTCTTTCGAAGCTCCCTTCCTATGGGCTTCCTGAGAAATTATGCAATTGGGTCACCAGCTTCCTGGCAGATCGGAGCATCAAGGTCGTTGTCGACGGTGCATGCTCGGACTCCAAATCTGTCAATGCTGGTGTTCCACAAGGCTGTGTGCTATCTCCCACTCTGTTTCTTCTGCATATCAATGATATGCTGCAGATTAGCGGCATTCATTGCTATGCGGACGACAGCACAGGAGATGCCTCATACTCCGGCCGCGCCAACATTTCTCGGGAAAACGTCGACGAGTGCCGAAACAGACTTGTGTCTGAAGTCGAGTCTTTGTTAACCAAAGTCTCGGAGTGGGGCCGACTAAACTTAGTCCAATTCAACCCCAAGAAGACACAAGTCTGCGCGTTTACCGCTAAAAAGTCACCATTCGTCGTATCTCCTCATTTCGAGAGTACTCCTCTGACTGCCGCAGCTAGTATTGGAATACTTGGTGTGGACATATCGAGCGACGTTCAGTTTCGGGGTCATCTGGAAGGGAAGGCCCAATTGGCCTCTAAAAAGCTTGGTGTGCTCAATAAGGCGAAGCAATACTTCATGCCGGCCCATCGCCTGCATTTTTATAAGGCGCAAATTCGGCCACACATGGAGTATTGTTCTCACCTTTGGGCGGGGGCTCCCCAGTACCAGCTCCTTCCATTTGACCGCATCCAACGTAGAGCGGCTCGAATTGTCGATGATCAGGCTCATTCCGATCGGCTCGACCCTTTGGCGCTGCGTAGAGATGTAGGCTCGCTCAGCATCTTCTATCGCATTTATCACGGGGAATGCTCGGAGGAATTGTTCGGTTTAATCCCGGCCGCTGAATTTCGCCATCGGACATCGCGTCAAAAATACCACGCATACCATCTTGATGTCTGGAAGTCCACAACTGCGCGATTCTTGAGACACTTCTTGCCTCGCACAACCACTCTGTGGAATCAGCTTTCGCCAGCGGTTTTTCCGAACCGATACGACTTGGAAACCTTCAAGAAGCGAGCCTACATCTTTCTTAAAGGCCGGCAACGCACCTGCAAGCCTTCTGGTGTTGCGGATGTCTATGGGCGGCGGTGATCACTTACCATCACGTGAGCCGTCTGCCCGTTTGCCCCCTATACTATAAAAAAAAAAAAAAAAATATATATGTATATAAACCGCCCAAGTGCGATTCGGACACGCGCACGAAGGGTTACGTTGTGTTGTCTTTGAAAACGACAAAAAGATCACGTTTGTTGTACCTATGGTATTAACTAGGGATGTTACGGAAGTTGTTTTACCGGAACCGAATTCGGAATCGGAGTTTTTAAATTTGGTTTATCGGAAACGGAATCGGAACCGAAACCGGAATCGGAGGCAGACACAAAAGAGAGATGTGTAATAAAATAAAATTACAAACATTATTCATCAGTTTCATTCATATCAGTTCAAAAAAGTAAACACCTTCCTGGTTGTGATATATAAAAATAAACTAATTTTCTTAAATTTTACACAGAAGTTAAATAAATCAAATGCCGCTGACCGCGACTACCACCGCCGATGTGCTTCGACCTCCGATTATAGCCTCCGATTCAAATTTATCGGAACCGAAATCGGATTCAGAGGTGCAAAATCTTTTTGGCTTAACCTAGGATTGCAACGCATGCCAGGTAGAACTAGTCTATACTAATATAATAAAAAAGAAAGATTTGTTAGTTACGATAAATAGTAATAGTCGAGTTAAAACTCAAAAACTACTCGACCAATTTTAAAAATTATTTCACCAATAGAAAGCTATATTAATTATCAGCGAGTAACATAGGCTTTATATTTTTTATGTATAGTAGGAACATCTACATTGCACACATGCGAATCCGGGGCGTGTTGCTAGTAGGTAATAAAACAACTACGTATAATTAAAAAATAGTTTACAAGGCATGCCTTTTAAGTTTTGTCGTTTCCATATTTCCCGGCAATTTTGAATTTGTAACTGTTCTATATTCTAAAATGTTTAAAATTTGAATCTCAAAACAGTTGAAAGTATTAGGATTAATGCTATTGTTTAGTCACAGCGTCGATTGGAATCTGTCAGGTCACGTACGAAAATGAATCTTTCTAAGGAAAATGTTCGTGCAATAATTTTCTACAACTTTAGAAGAGGCCTGACACGGCTTCATTGTTTTGAGGAGCAAACATCTGTGTTCAGTGATGAAGCCCCATGTCTGCAGACTGTCGAACGCTGGTATTTAGAATTCCAGCGTGGACATATTAGTGTAAGTGACAAATCTCGTCAAGGACGCCCAAAATCCGGTTTCACTGAAGATAACATCATTGCTATGAGACAACTAATTCACGAAGATCGTCATGTGACATATTGAGAGATAGAGGCTCTATTAGGTATCTCAGGGACAACCATTCAGAAGATCTTGCATGAAGCACTTGGTGTGAGAAAGCTAGTTTGCCGTTGGATACCGCATCTGCTTTCCGACGATCACAAGGCGGCCCGCGTCAGATGGTGTAAGAAACCTCTGCAAAGGTTCAACCGAGGAGAGTCAAATCACGTCTACGACATCATCATTGGTGACGAATCTTGGATCTATGCCTACGATCCTGATTCCAAACAACAATCTACAATCTGGGTCTTTCAAGACGAGCCAAAGCCAACTAAATTAGTTCGTTCTCGAAGCACTTCAAAGAAGATGGTGGCCACATTCGTTGGAAAAACCGGTCATGTTGCGACTATTGTACTTGAAGATCATAGAACGGTTAACGCAGAGTGGTATACCACAGTTTGTTTACCACAAGTCATCGCCGAACTTCGAAAATCTAACTCAAAGCGACGCATCATCCTGCACCACGACAACGCAAGCTCACACAGCGCTCGTCAAACAATTGAGTATTTGAAGCAGGAAAAAGTAGAAATTCTTGACCATCCTCCATACAGTCCTGACCTAAGCCCTAACGATTTCTTTACATTTCCTAAAATTAAGAAAAGTCTTCGTGGTCATAGGTTCCAGTCCGGTGAAAAAGCAGTCGACGCTTTCAACTCAGCTATTTTGAACACCTCCACTTTAGAGTGGAATAAATGTTATAATAACTGGTTTGAGCGAATGAAAAAGTGTATTAAGCTACGTGGTGAATACTTTGAAAAACAATAAAAAGTACTATAAGGTTCTAGTTGTGTTTTTTTCGTCAAACTATTTGTCAAGGGCAAAGTTCAATTTAACTAAGATAAAATACACAGAAACCGAGACGGATGAAACTAAATAATACATATAAATAAACACTACAATTAAGAATACCTTTAAATAAAATACTGTATACCGGATTAAAACGCGATTTATTATTTATATTGTTTAAATTATTTTTGAATTTAATTGAATTAAATATGACAACTTTGTGACATTTCAAATATCAGACAAGTGTCATCTTTCTGTCTCCCCGCGACCACGGTTGCTGAAAAGCATCCGAAACGTCGGGATAAATAATTTAAACAATATAAATAATAAATCGCGTTTTAATCCGGTAAACAGTATTTTATTTAAATGTGTGATACTCGCGTTAATAAAAGACAATATTAAGAATACCTTTCAGCAAAATTGGCAAAATGATTGTAATTCTGTAACAGTAAATAACTTTAAATCAAGAAAAGAAATCAAAATGAAATGGGCACGATTGCACAAGCGCCGCGTTGGGAATAGAACCCGTGTAAATGTGAGATACCTTCCAAATGCTTATCATTTCCAAACCATTGAATTCAACGTGGTCTCGAATCTCGATCCCAATAGTGTATTTCTACTGGAATGAAGTTAATGGATTTATATTTCCCATTTATTAAGGATCAATTGTATCTTCCTAATCTATTGAGAAAATGAAATCTATATATATATAAAAGAAAGTTGTGTTAGTTACACCGTTTATAACTCAAGAACGGCTGTACCGATTTTAACGATATCTTATTTGTTGGATTCCTCTATGTCCGGAATAAGATATAAGCTATTAAAATATTGGAAAAAAATCAGGAAAAAAATATATGCATAAAATTAATTATAAAATAAATTAGATTCGGAACTCCGCCATCTTGACAGCTCACGTCATGCATTCTTAGCTTTTTTGGAATAACAGATGTCCACTGCAAATCAGTGACATATTAGACAATTATAGTGGGTAAATGGGCATATTCAAATTTAAGAATAATTATATAATTTCGAAGCCAAAATTGTGGCAAAACAACGTCTGCGGGGTCCACTAGTTTAGAATAAATGGGCTAATAAAGATCAATTTTATCTTCCTAATCTATTGAGAAAATGAAATATTAATATATTTTTTAAGTTGAAGTTAAATCTTATTCACAAACGTAGTATATGAGTTTTAAATTGTTAAAAAGTATAATATTGTCTTAGTAACGCAAGTATAAAATCATATTAGATGGAATAGATGGCATTAGTATGGCAACTTTGTGAAAATTCAAATCAGACAGCTGTCACTTTCAGTTTACTCGTGAACACGTTTGCTGGAAAGCATTCGGAACGTCGGGAAAAAATTATAAATAATAAATCCGATAAATGTTATTTTATTTAAAATTTAAAAAGTATATTTTATTACTTTAAAACAAAAGAAACAAAACATATTTAATTTACTATTTTTCAAGCTAACTACGTTTATGATTAAGACTGTTAATTCCACAGATTATATTCATATATATCTATGTATATAGCGATACAATAAAATTGGCAACACAAAATATCAAAGTAAATATAATATACTTACTGGAATTACGAAATTAGTACACTACTATTTGTTATAAACGCTGTCAAAATATTTTTACTTTCTGCGAAAGATAAACAATTTCCTGATGATTCAATATTGTTTATTTGTGTTTATTGTTCAACGTGAAGTCAAAATAATGTTTTAATGAACGCAGCTGGCGTCCATTGCAATCTGGTCAAAATTATTCACAGTAAAAATCGAGAGCGTTCGCGCGAAAAAAAATATTTAATTGCCTCCGAGGGGAGGGAGTCTGTGAAAATTTGGGTAGTGAATTTATAGGAGCTATTTGGATGCAAATGATGAGCCAGGTTCGGCCCCCAACGTCGGTGTAACTCCCAAAGTATAAGCGAGAAAAGTCTTACGAAAAAGGATCTGATGCTCTTTAGTATTTATTTGGGAATTCCGTCTTAAGTGAGCGCGGCAATAAAACACTTTTGAATACTTTCTGTGTCCCTCGATATTGGTTAGAAAAAGTGAAAAGAACTGTTGTATGCTGTATTATTAATGAGCTGTATTATAAATGGTCTTTCGTTTAAATTAACATTCAATTTACACTTAAGAAATGCTCAAGCTAAATGAAGTAGGGGTTTTTGAAAGAGGCTTTTCATTGGTATAATTTAATCTTTAGTCATTCGATTTTTTTTTTTTCGAAAAATAAAACCTTGCAAAATTACCAATGTTATAGTCCGTCGCGTACGCAATATAATAATAGATATGTAAATATTGTGTCGACGGATATATACGTCACGGTAAAAGAGCAGAAATAAAAAAATACAAAGATTGAATTATAACAACATAAATAATGATTTTTATTTATTTATAATATAAGTAATTTATTGACAATCTTCTTAAGCATCTTATTAATTATTATTCATTATATTCATCTTAATTATTATCCATCATATTTTTTTTTATGCCTTATATTTTTATATTTTGAAATAAGTACATTATTTTTTCTTAGGGGAAGAAATGTTCTAAAATGTTATCACATATTTATATCCCATGTAATAAAAGTGAATTCCTGTAGGAATTTCCTATGGTTCTTCCCTATTGGGGCATGGGGCAGACACATTTCTGTATCTGTTTCAGTGATCAATTTTCTTTACCGGCAAGTAGGTGATCCTTTTGTGACTTGCCCGATCGAGACAATTTTATTTTTTATCTTCTTTTCCCGGAATTCGAACCCGTTCATGATTCGAACATCCGATGCTAAGCACGGTGCGTTTACCATTGAGCCACGGAGGCGGTAACTTGTGATGAATATAATCATGAAAGTTTATTAATAAAAATGAAATATGAACGGTTATATATAACAACCCACCGTAAACCGAAATCGCAAAGCATAATTTTAAATACAATACACGTTCGAGAGCTCTATGACAATATTCCAAACTACAATCTTACTTTACACTTGCAACAAAGAAAATTTTATACATCCGGTCGCCGGTCTCACAAACCGGAAGACAGTGTGTGGCCAGCCTTGTCACTATCTGTTACTTGAAGTTATCAGAACAAAATAGAACAAGGGACTATTTTGTCACTCAGTATATAATATATCGTTTTAATAATACTATACACTACGAACTATTGTTTCGAGTCAGAAAATCTTAAATACGTATTTCAATATAACAGAGTATGTGATGAATTGAATAAAAAAAACATTTTTTTTACAAATTTTAGGAATACTTACAGTTACACAGAAAAAGAGGCCTTTTATAAGTTTCCACAGATAAATACTCGTACAGTATAGAATAAGACAGGCATACAAATAATAAAGTACAGATAGACATAATTCTTACAATAAAAAGTTAATACTTAGATTACTAATCAGAATGAAATCAACGTATTGAAACCATAATGCTACCTGATCAAGACGAAACTATTATAAACTAGCTTCCTTATTTGCGAAACTGAATAATATTATATTATAAAATATAAGAGTAGTTGTACTCCTATCAAAAAAATAAAATAACATATTGTATTAATATTGTGTAATTATTTTGTAAATATTCTTTGGTTTATACCTAATCCTGTTATAGCACTGGTAAATAATTACGAAAAGAGTTTAACTGCCCATGGTAAGGGTAACTTTCGGTTCTAGGGAATACGACCACCCATGTATTCTTTTTTTTCGTGGAGATATCATCAATGATACCCGCCGTCTTGAAGGCGGCGACGGGTTTTGTCGGATTTCCGCGACCGGACACCAAAGAGTCAAAATAATCGCAAGCTTACCGACTAAAACTCCACGGTGGCCGTCTTCAGCGCAAGCGCCACAGTGTCTAGTGACAGCGCCACAGCGTCTAGTGACCCCGACCCTCTAAACCCACTCTCGCTCACATTTCGGAGTACCGTGGGTTTGCTTTCGCATTCTCCTCCATCTCCAGCGAATTAAAGTTTAGTCAGTGCGCTATGTCATTTGAATTTTGACCCCACTCGTGTATCAGTTATCCATCTTACGTGCCCTCTGTACAGACGTCAAACATCCACCAATTTTTATGTTATCAACCTTTACAGTATACAGGCGTCAAACATCCCTCAAATTTTCAAACTCTGATTGACAAGTACTCATTTAAATTTAAAAGCACTTGACCATCAACCCAGGTAACGAACCCGGGACGGGTTAACCGATGAAAGTGCGAGCACTAAATCACATACTGTATGGGGTATGGGGGTGTATTCTATTTTTTTCTTCGAGGAGTCTGCGTTTGCCGGGTGTGTATTCTTAGCTCAAGTTATCCTAACCCCTCTACAATAGACATGGGTAACTCAGCGAAATTCCCTGCGCCAACTCAGCAACTCAGGCGCAGTGTAGTGTGTCGGCTCCTTGAGTCAACTCAAAAATGCGCCACGACGCAGTAAAAATGGGACGCGCAATGCGAGCAGTGAAACCTCCGAAACGCACGCAACCCCACGCTCATAGTTCACTCAGTGAGTGGGTACTGCGCCGTGCGCCAACACATTATGAATGTGTGAGCTGACTCACCCTGCGCACTGAAACGTGCCGGCGCAATTGCGCGGCGCAGCGCAGTGTTACCCATGTCTACTCTACAAACTTCGCAAGTCTCACAAAGGACTGTCGAACTTGTTTACAGCAGTCCGACAAACAAAAGACTAAACAGAAGTGCATCTTTGTGCTCAGACAATGCATTTATCTTATACATACGTCGCGGCGTAAAGCCTTGTGCGACGTCGGAGTATAATCAACTCTTATTGGGATGTAATTAAATAGATGTAGCTCAAGCCTACATCTTATCAGCAGTACTTTAAAGACACGTAGTCTGCGATTATTATGACTTTATTGACAATTATATTGAACTTGACATCAGTGCCATGAAACTTTTTGTCATCAAACCTTATATAAGTTATAAATTATTGCTTTGTAGTAATTATATAGAAGTGCTTGCGTACTTGAGATGCGAAGCACTGAAAAATTGGCTGGTAAGTATAATAAAATCACCAGTGTACAGTATCCAAACGTATATTTCCATCTGATTTGACTTCTCGGACATGAATATATTCAACTACCAACACGTGTACAATTTCTTAAAATATCGATATTCACTTTGTATAGACGTTAATACATCACGAGATTACGAACAGTATAACTAGGACTTTACTGGAGCACGACTGTAGACAGAATGCCCGTTTTCTAATAATTTTGCTTAACAGCTAGACATTAGACGATACTTTCTCAATATTGAGTGAGTGAAAGGAACGAATGACATGAGTGAACACGTGATGAGTGAACTGTTGAATGACTGATATTACTTCCACAATAATAACAATTGAACATCTGAATTAAATACACTTTGAAGTATCGATACAATATGTAAACTCATTATAATTAATATAAATTATTTCTATTTTTAATACTAAATTTGATTACAATATACAATTTTGCCTTTTAAATTAACGAATCACAACACTCGGCCATCCACAAGCGTGCTATCTCCGGAGCACGCAAAATCACAACACTCATTGAGCACGTTTTATCAAAATCAAAAGTTTTTTATTTGAAATAGGCCTTTGCAGGCTATTATGAAACGTCTAGTTGCACGGTTCCAAAAAGTGGGTCTCATGGAGAAGAACCGGCAAGAAACTCCATGGATACTCTTTTCAATAATAGTTTAGCTTACAAAGACTCGGTTACAATAGTAAGAATCGGCTGAGAAGTTTATATAATGCAAGGTATACAGAGATTCTATACAATGCAAAAGAAATCTTATACAATTTACCATCTTATCCTCTATTATTACAATGAAATCTAGATAAGTATCTACTAATGGTTAAATACATTTATTTCTCTCAAAAAAGAATACATTTTCACTTACACGAGAAACAAAAATAATTAAATAACTTCTTTTTTTTTTTTAACTCGGAAACTAGAACATACAAACGCTATCAGTATTATCAATACACAATTAATATTCACAATATCAATCTCAAAGATACTTTGTTACATAAAATTATTTATTATTTTAACATAGAAAGTTAGTCAATACTTCAAAAATGGCTTATAATACATTACTTGGAATACATTATTTATTAATAATGACATTATAATATGATAAATAAATAATTTTACAGTACTACTTATAGCTACATTAAACATTCGAGCATCTATTTATGCATTTGTAATCGCGCAATGGGCGTATTAAAGATCTTCCGACTTGAAGGTACCAATTGATTCTTAATTAAACTAGATGGCGCAACATGCGCCACATTTATTATCTTATGCATTTACAGTTTGTAACGGGCTTTTTATTTTTATTTTTAGAGCCAGATTTAGTTTAGTTTTACATTATTGCTTAGGTATATGTCAAAGTCTTCAAAGACCTCATCTTATCTAACCTGTTTGAGTTTTGTTTGGTTTTAATAACTTGATTATCGAACCTAAACATTCTGATATTTCATATGGTGAAAATTACTTAACATTTTGATTATTACTGAGAAAAATCTTTAAATACACTGACCATAACTGTAGTCCTAGCCATAACGATTCGCAACGGAGATTTTTACTATCAATCAATTAAAACAAAAATAAAATGCATTGAACAACAAAATATTGACCCCACATATTTGATCTTGATTTGAGGCTTAAACTTTACTGTTTCATGTGCATTCAACACTTCTTCAACTTAATTGTATATTTTTTTATTACCATATGGTTTTAAATAAATCTATCGCTTTTTAATAAGCAAATGTTCGTCAAGTGTATGAAGAATCAAAACAGGAACTTTCAAGATAATTTTCTGTTTCTTGCGCAACCCCTTAGAAACTGAATTGATTTTTGATGTGTCAAACCAATAATTTGGAACAAATTTTCAATCTAACATTTTAATGATTCATTTATTTTAATGATTCATTTAAGAATTGACAAATTCTGTTAAAAAAAAACAAAGCTCGCACATAATTTTCCCATAGACTTAAAATTACCAAAGTGTACAAAATTACAAACATTTCATAAATAAAAATTCAGGCTTCGACAAAACCTTAGTAAATTGCAAAAGATTATTTAGACACATTCTTCGTTTAATCGCTCCATGGAATCTCCAGTAAGCTACATTGTTTTTATTAAATGTGATTGAAATTCAGGAAACCAATATTGACTTCTTATTTTATCAATATTTTACGCGAAAGTCTAAATAATAATTATTATCAATGAAGTTGAATATTTCGAATAACCAATTATCATGGCCAATTCATTATAATATGTGTAACTCTTGTTCACATAGGTATTTGTTTTCTCAATAGAGTTGACTAACCAACAAAACTCCTGACTCTAATTTATGTACTAGCTATTACTATTAATGCAGACACAAATAAAATACTTTTCTATCACTAATTTTATAACAGTAAAATATTATGTAAATGATTAGTTTGTGGTAGAAAAGGTTTTTTTTTTAAAATCCTTTCTTGACTATCACTAGGTCTTGTTCCACAAAATAATTATCAGTAATAACAAAATTTTATAGAGGTAGGATATATCAAAATATACATTCATCAATATATATCATATTTCATAAATAATTCAAAAATTTCGACCGTATTTAATAACTATTCGTCTAAAATTTTGGTGTGATAAGTTAGTATAAATGGTAAATCCTTGTGAATTGTATTGAAGTCAGTAAATAAATATTAGTCACAGATAATTGAATATTACGATCGCTACTGAAATTATGAGTGCTTTTACTTTAGACATTAATTGTAAAATATTTTATTTTTATCTAACTCTGAATCGTTTAAAAGGATTTTTTTTTTCTTAAACAATTTATATAGGAAATTAATTTCTCTATTAATTATCTTAAAAACTTTTGTCAATTCGTTTGTACTATTAATTTCATGCACATGAAGAGAGGTTTCTGATACAGTCATAAAGGCTTATTCTATCAAATTTACTACATTTAATAATGGGCTTTAGGCAATAATATTTATATATATACCAACATTCCTGATAACTGAAACTCGTAGAATAATTTCCTCTTAATTGTATTGACTTGCTATGATAACAGAACCAGTCCTTAAATTGAGTTTTCTAAAATAATTAGTATTTATACTAGAATAATATCTAATCTGATAGAATTCCTGAGAAGCTAAATGTTAACAAATCTTTTGGTTCGCTAAATTAAAGATCTTTTGCTCCGTTACCTATTGAACTATAAATAATTCCATAAATAATGTAGTCAACTACCTTTCCATAGTAATATTCCCTTAAAATTTACCAAATGTTCATCAGCCGCAAATGGCATTTTTTTTTAGCTTTTGATCCCAATCTTTCCCAAATAAATAAATCGTAGATACCATAGTTTTGTTGTATACCACTTAACGCCGCTATCATTTTTAGCAGGTATCCAGCCTTCCGATATTCTCTTAGTTACATCTGGTACTTCTGTGTCCTGCGTCCTTCGCTTACTTAGCTTCCGGGGTGAACCCGTATTCTTCTCTGGTTGGCTGAAATACATATTTTCACACGCTTTATATCATTTTATAATAACTTATAAACTTTATACTGCCGTGTTACCACCTTACAATACACTGTAAGTAAACTTTATAAACTTGATGCCATCTGCTTTAATCTTGAAACTAATTTCAAATATTTCTGTTCATTCAATACATGTCTTAAACTGTATACATAATACTATTATGTTATTCATATAAAAGCTATATATATCTATACGTAGATAATATAATGTCACACATTAAGAAAATATACTAGCAGCAATTTTATATTATTTCTACTACACTTTGATTGACAATTGCACAACTACATGACTATAATCATACACTTAAGTATCTGATACTTATAAACTTTGTCATGGCAACTATGACACACTTAAATAGATGTTACAGCACAACTACATAGCTATGCATGCATGCACCTGCATGGTTGTTAATAACTTAAGGATATTCATGGCTATTTCATCACAACTATATGACTATTTCAGTATGTTTATACGGCTATTCTATCACAACTACATATATGACTATTGCAGCACGCCTACTTGGCTATTCCGTCACAACTATATGGCTTTTGCAGCACACCTACATGTCTATCCTATCACAACTATGTGACTATTGCAGCACAACTACATGGCTGATAAAATTATAATACGTCTACATGGCTATCATTTATCATTACTGACCTTTACAGCATACCTACATAGCTGATCATAATAGCACACCTACATAGCTATTGTATCATTATTGATATCAACACCACACATGGCTCATAATAAAAGCACACCTACACGGCTATTGTGTCATTACTGATCTCTAAGGCACACCCACATGGCTGATCTACATACACTACACTGCTATTGTGTCATTTCTGGTCTCTACAGCACACCTACATGGCTGATCATAATAGCATATCTACATCGCTATTGTGTCATTACTGATATCTACAGCACACATACACGGCTGATCATAATAGCACACCTACATGGCTATTGCTTCATTACTGATCTCTTCAGCACACCTACATGGCTGATCTCTTCAGCACACCTACATGGCTGATCATAATAGCACACCTACATGGCTATTGTATCATCAGTGACCTTTACAGCACACCTACATGGCTGATCATAATAGCACACCTACATGGCTATTGGGTCATTACTGATATCTACAGCACACCTACATGGCTGATCATAATAGCACACCTACATGGCTATTGTATCATCAGTGACTTTTACAGCACACCTACATGGCTGATAATAGCACACCTACATGGCTATTGTGTCATTACTGATCTCCACAGCACACATACATGGCTGATCATAATAGCACACCTACATGGCTATTGTATCTTTACTGATCTCTACAGCACACCTACATGGCTGATCTCGACAGCACACATACATGGCTGATCTCAACAGCACACATACATGGCTGATCACTCTACAGCACACATACATGGCTGATATCTACAGCACACATACATGGCTGATATCTACAGCACACATACATGGCTGATATCTACAGCACACATACATGGCTGATCTCTACGGCACACATATATGGCTGATATCTACAGCACACATACATGGCTGATCTCTACAGTACACATACATGGCTGATATAGCTCCACTTTCATGACTACTATATCTAGCATGACCATAAATACTGTTACATAAAATCTATTATTTTTTTTCTTTTCAACTCAATTATTTTAAATTGTTATTATGTTAAAAACTTATTTCGATTTCCCACCATTTCACATACATTCTTTTTTTTTTATTCATATCTAATTACAATATGGAATGTCGAAAATAGAATGGACGAAGTGGGTATCGAGTCGTTGCGTCCGCGTCGGTCATATTCAAGACACTTGAAAAGTTTAGTATCAGCTGTATGTTTGTATATCGTACTATCGACAGATATACTAAGAAGGGAAGATAGCACATACAAGTTCTAAGTAGCCAAAACTCTACTAGGAAACAAAAATCTTATTGCGAGAAATGAAAATTCCTGTTGTCGCATATTTATAAAAAAAATAAAACCTGAAGCTGAGTTCTTATCATCGATATACAGGACATGTTCTAAATCAATCGATCAAACGCCTTCTGTCCCGATACACAGGTCTACTGATCTTATCAATTAATTATTGTCAATTAAATATTTTCTATACTGATGAAAAAATTCTCACGATTGAAGAGCACTACAATAAGTGGTTGAAAAGGTATAACGTGGTCATCATATTTTTCTAAAAATGTACTGTGGACTTTCCACCTACTTACTGATCAGTTCAAAACCTGGTAATTTTTAGAGAATATAGTCTGCTCTAAACGACACGTCAACATTAAGTATCTTAAGAAATCTCTGGGGCATAATGGCTAAATTTCCGATGTGTTTATGCATAAATCCAAATTCAAAGCCAAGAGTGGCGAATTCGAGTAGAATAATTTTCTAATACTTCGATAAATATAAGTTTTAATAAGATTACTACTTCACAAAAATGCATTTTCATTTGTAACAGAACTTACGGCTGGACCAGGTTACTTAGATCTAGTCAAATTTACACTTTTTTTTTTTTATATTGTCCATATAACTCAAATTCGTACTTACTAAAATGTCCTTTGACGTGGCTCGCGGGTCGTTACACTTCTGATTTATAATAAAATCACCAGTGTACAGTATCCAAACGTATATTTCCATCTGATTTGACTTCTCGGACATGAATATATTCAACTACCAACACGTGTACAATTTCTTAAAATATCGATATTCACTTTGTATAGACGTTAATACATCACGAGATTACGAACAGTATAACTAGGACTTTACTGGAGCACGACTGTAGACAGAATGCCCGTTTTCTAATAATTTTGCTTAACAGCTAGACATTAGACGATACTTTCTCAATATTGAGTGAGTGAAAGGAACGAATGACATGAGTGAACACGTGATGAGTGAACTGTTGAATGACTGATATTACTTCCACAATAATAACAATTGAACATCTGAATTAAATACACTTTGAAGTATCGATACAATATGTAAACTCATTATAATTAATATAAATTATTTCTATTTTTAATACTAAATTTGATTACAATATACAATTTTGCCTTTTAAATTAACGAATCACAACATAAGTTAATCGGTATAATAATAGGTTACATTTGCAGAGAAATAAAAATAAATTCTAAAATTAAATGCGAAATTTATTAGCTGAAATAAAGATAAATATCATCCGAGCAATATTTCTAATAAAGAAATTATTTGATATTATGTCGCATAAAATAAAACCAACATCTCCTAAGAAACTGCGATCAAATTATTGGTTTATAAAAGTTGATCATCTCGAAATTTTTCTCGTAATACGCTTTTCCGTTATTTGTATTCTATATTTATTTTCCTCAACAAAAGAAATTTTACTAAATACTTCATAAAGATTTATTCAATACTGTAATAAATTATGGTAAATAAAATTATTTAAAAGGTAATTATTATATATACGAGTAGGTACCACAGATATATAAATATCGTCATGAAAATTAGGTACGAGATGGCTTGGTAAGAGTCAAACCTTAGTGTCGGCTACTATCCAACAAATATAAATACTCGGATAGTTCAAGTAGGGGACAAGAGGCGTTAAAAGGCTCCGCAGTGCTCACCCTTCCGGCACTATCCACCGGAGATGGGTCATTCATCCCTATCGACATGTATCTTGGACCATGAGAGCCACTTACACTGTAGCACATGAGACTTAAATACTTCTCGTCCAAAGAAACAGTTTTGTTGGAATACAGTGTGTTTTTAAGTTAGATATCGACAGACGAGCATGAGGTTCACTTGATGATAGGTGACACCTCATCCACAGAACATCAATCAATTATACGCTGTCGACCTACTTTTTACTTCGAGCATTCGGAAGTCCATAGACAGAAACCGATACGCGCACTAAGCACTTCAGGATATTTCAATCTATGATCGTTGGTTCGTCGACCCGGTCGAAATTACGATATTCCTCCCACGATATTGAGGCTCACCTGATGCTAGATGCCACATACTATATGGTGAATACATCAACAATAGTTGACTTACATATTTTGTTCCTTTTTTATTTGAAACAGTCGTAAAACCATAAACTGAAATCTACACTCGTATTATGCTCTTTACAGTTTTTCCATCTATAGAAAAAGTAAACCCTCATTTTATTAAAACAATTTTGAGAAACAGATGAATCTATTTTTACAGCAAATAGAAAATTAATAAAGGCCGACAACGCATCTGCAAGTCCTCTGATATTGCAGATGTTCATGGGCGGCGGTGTTCACTTTCCATCAGGTGAGCCGCAAGCTCGTTTGCCGAATATAATATTATAAAAAAATTAATGAAAGTAAGTATTAATGATAATAAGCGGTTCTGCAATAATGACATTTTTTTTGGTAATATAATTGATAAAAATAACTACGTATAAGCAGTATTCAAATCTTATATTTAATACCGTACCATCTCATTACTACCTCAAAAAAGATTTTCCAAAGTGAAATTCTTAAGCCTTTAGTAAATTAACTTTGCTCAAATACAGTGTCTTATCGAAATGTTAGATTTAAAGCAGTGAAAAATAATCGAAACAGGCTTTGATTGGAGGTTAACCGATTGGAAATTTCCGCTCGAGGACGTTTGGATTTATTTTCATTTTATTTCATCGACAAGGAACCATTTTTTATCCTTAGAAATCATATTAGACAGTTTTTCTTATTGAGATGTATCTTGGAATTAAATCTAAAACTCAGTTACTTTTTTCAGCCAAAAATTGATTTGATAATTATTATCATTTTATTTAATAATATTGATTATTCCGCAATATTAATATGTATACTAATCTATAAATATTTGTATTTTTGTATGTTATGAATAAACTTAAAAACTACTGGACCGATTTTGAAAATTCTTTCACCAATAGTATATGTAGCTATACATTATTAGCGAGTAACATAGGCTTATGTCTTGTGTGTAGTACATCTACATTGCACCCGTGTGAAGCCGGGGCGCGCTGCTAGTTATGCATATTTTGGTAATTTACGTTTCATCAATACACTAAGATTGAGAACGATTAAGAAACGATATGTTTAGCATGACTATTTTTGGCATTGGCATTTGTAGCCTACCTGTCTTGAATCAAATATCTCTCTTGATCTTCGGAATTAAATTATATACTTTCGTGAAATTGTGAAACCCAGATAAGCTATTTGTATGTAATAACTTTTCTTCATGTAGGTACATTATAGTTTCTGTAGGGTAATCTTAATTAAATAAATAACAATACCTTCATTAAAATATAACGATATTTGTTTTTCTAAAATAAATGTCTGTTAATTAATACCTTAAAAAGGCATACCTTAATTATCATATTATTCTGTCCGCTTCAGTCTGACTCATTAAATACGCCGAATGTAAGCCTCGTATAAAATTGAAACAAAAATAAAATTTGTTTTATTAAATTATTAACACAAATATAAACCAAATAATTCAAGAAAATCCTTTTGACTTCGGAACGACAACATAGACGTACTTTAACCCCTTTTTCATATCGTGACTCACGTAGCGTAAGATGTCTTGAGGACTGTTTTATTGAAATTTTTCAAAAGAGATTCCAAATTGAGTAACGGCTTGAAACTTGAGCACAGCTTTTAAAATCTAATAACATTAAACTATTAAATATATTGTTGTAGATATAAGAAACCATTGTATTAACACGATAAAATATATTACTATACACCATATTTATTTTATGATTATTTATTGTAGGGCTTTATCGCACACAACATAAAAATATGAATCTAAATTTACAAGAATAAGAGATACAATTGGTGGTCTACTGCTAGAGTAGTCACTTCCAGACTAACTTTGGGTGACAGGATTAACTTAAAGAAAAATGGGGACGGCGCTAGACATTTACTATATTCTAGTGTTAAAGATGAACCTAAAATTATTTAAACTCCCAAATTGTACATTTGGTTTGTAATACGCTTGTTGCTAGTAGCTAGATTACATGAAATTATATTTAAAAGTTTTTACGCGTTACGAAAAACCATACAATAAATCTATTTAAATACATGCTTTTGGATTCACAATCAATCTCACACTTAAGTGTATTTTGACAAAGTTTTCTTACAGTTTTAAACGTAAGTAGATAAGTATTTCCGTTATATGATTGATCCCGGACTGTTATACCCTGAACTATTTACATAAGTACCTATAGTTCAGGGTATTACAGTCCTCATTATTATTATATGTATTCAGATACGGAAAAACCGTAAAGTGCACATTGCGCGTTTCGGTCTCAGTCTATGAATTTCCGAATGCTCGAAGTAAAACTTAGGTTTAGAGCACATTTACTGATTTTCTGTGGCTGGAGTATAACCTACCATCAAGTGAAACGCATGCTCGTCTGTCGATATCTAACATTAAAATATTACAATCCATTTCTCCATTATTTTCTGAATGAATTCCAACAGTCAGGCTTTATAGAAAAAATAATAAAAATATACATTAAAGATGATAAATAGAGAGTAGATACCAGCTGCTTAAACACAAAGTTGAACGTATTAAAGCTCTAGACTGGACACTATTCATATTTCATAAAAATTCATGCAAAATGGCTTGATGTTTTTTTCTAGATCCCCGTCAGTTAGCTGTATCAGCTTGACAGCGCTCTCGGCTTTAGTTCAAACGTCGAATGAAAGTTTAGTGTAAAATTTGAAAAACGCCGCAATGAATCAGACAGCTAATGAATGTGATGTATGGAATGCTTCGATTTAACAAAATATACGCACCGGCACAATTAGCGGAACAGAAAAAAAAGTGAGACTATGAGATAATAACGCATATATTTGACGAAAATGTAATTAGACACAGAATAACAAATTGATTTACATCTTTTAACAACGACTTTGAAAAGTCTTCGTTATTTTTTATTGAAAAATAAAGAAATTTGAAATAAGTGAAATTTTTAGATGATTATGAACCATCACAAAAAATAAAAAAAAGTAAGCATTAAATGATTAAACAATAAAATTAAAGCAAAATTAATAACGAGTGTTTCCCCCTCTTGCTCTGATTACGGTTTCCATTCGTCTGGGCATGCTACAGATTATGTTATCGATGATTTCTTGAGGCAACCGCTCCCACTCCTCAAGTAATGCGTTTCCAAGTTCATTCAGATTGTTGGGGGGTGGCATTCTGGATTTAACCCTTCTTTTTAGCAAGTCCCAGACATGCTCTATCGGATTCATATCGGGGGAATTTGCTGGCCACTGCATCACCGGTATACCTACGTGGCTCAGATATGCCTGTACCGATTGTGCACTATGAACACGAGCATTATCTTGCATTAGAATAAAGTCGTCACCAATAAATGGGGCAAATGGTACAACATGTTCTTCTAAAATGTCTCTGATGTATCGACCTGCTGTCATGGTCCCTCCTGTGACTATCACTAACTCCGTGCGAGCTCCCAAACATATCCCTCCCCAAACCATAATCGAGCCGCCACCATAAGCCACTGTGTGTTTCTAAATTAGACTGTATGTGGCGTTCTCCTTTGCGTCTCCATATTCGCTGTCTCCCATCGATCTCTTTTAAAAGAACTCTGCACTCATCAGTAAAGAGAACCTGCTGCCATTCGTTCAAATCCCAATGACGATGTTCTCGCGCTTTTTTTGTGTTCCGCTAATTGTGCCGGTGTGTATATAATATGTAGCTTTTACGTTCAACTACTATGCGATTACACTTACCTGAACTTCCGGTTCTTACGATTAATACTTTTTTAATATCATTACGGCCTTATTCATAAACGTATTATAAGCTTAATATCGATTATAATAAGACTACATAACGAAAGAAACAAAACATATTTTAACTATATCAAACTTATAATACGTTTACGAATAAGACCGTTAGTATTTTAGGTTGATGTACATATCCATATACCTACCTACTTTATTGAATTTCTAATTTCGGTATTCGTTGTCCTAATTAGTATTGATGTAGATACTTTTTGTGACTTTATAGTCTTTTTAATTACCTTTATTTTTTATATTCATTCTTGCTGCAACTATTTTCTATTCAAAATTTTTTTGTTCCTTTTTAGCTGATACCTGAAAGAGATTGGCATTTTACGACGTTTTTAACAATGTTTAGATTCAGTTTTTTTGTATATATAGATTCAGTTTTTTTTTGTACGGTTTTTGTGTACAATAAAGAATATTATATTATATTCCATAATCTAACATGGCATAAATATTATACACATTGACCATTATATTCATCTACATAATTCTCAAATATTAATACGTAAATAGCAAAGGGTCCTTTGTCCTTATATCTGACATCAAAGTCTCTGAGTAGTCACATTAACAAAATCGTTGTAAACACTGGTCGAGAAACTAGAGCTCTCGCTTTGCCCCGGGACATAATAGAAACATGTTATAACTTTTGCGGTTCCTCCCGGTAAATCTCCATATTAACAAGACAGTGACTTATCCTGATGAAATATATGGATAGAATACGAATCGCTTAATGCCTAGGTATTATCCTTACTTCCTAACATAACGTTATTTTGTATGTTATATTATATCGACAGACGAGCATGAGGTTCACTTGATGGTAGGTGATAACCTCAGCCACAGAACATCAGTCAATGATGCGCCGTCGAGCTACTTTTTACTTCGCACATTCGGCAATTCAAAGACTGAAATCGAAACGTGAAACATGTACTTCACGGTTTTTCTATCTATGAACGGTGGTTCGTTACCCGATCGGAATTTTCGATATTCCTTCCACCCGATCAATACCCGAAAATAACAGACGTGGGGAAGACATGCTTACAGAAAATTATAAACATGTCATCCCGGTGGGATTCGAACCCACGACCCACCACGTTCTACCGAACGCGCCAACGAACCCGTCAAAATTAATAGCCAACTCCTTTTTTTATTCAAAATTGAATTCCCGAGTACCCTAGTGGGGCAGACACATTTCTGATTGTTTCATGATTAGATTATTTATATGTCAAATAATCTAAGGTTTCATAAATATTATTTTATAGGCAAGTAGGTGATTAGCCCTGTTTGCCCAGCCCGACCGAAAAAATATTATCTTGTTTCCGTGGAATTTGAACCGGGAACTTCTGGTGATAAATGTATATTTTGTTTAATTTTAAAATTGTTTATCTTTTGCTTTTATAAGTATTGCGCATGCATTATGCTATGTTCTTTTCTCTCGCTAGTTTTATTTTTCTTTGTTTATATTCTGTGACTATTTCTAAGGCAGTCGCTGAAAATATGCGTAGTAAATATCGTATTATTACATATTGTATCATATTACGAGGTCTGCCTTTTTACTTTCACATGCTTTTTTAAACAGTAAATAAATGTTATTCCTCTCTCTCTTACACGATTTACGAACTATAACTATTACTTACCCGCCTAGCATAACCATTAAGAGATATCTCGCGGACGAGTGAAAACAAACTAAGATATAAGATATCTCGATGTACATAATATCTCGACATCGCCAACTTTGATAGACAAGATATTTCGATCGACAAATATTCATACTTTTGACATTAGAAGTCGAGTTTTAAGTGTAATAATTGTCATGTTAGATCCGGAAGACATAAAGAGCTATTGTCTCTTAAAACACCAGAAAATGGTCGCCAAAGCTTTGTCATGGTTGTCATGCTAGACGGCTATAGTTGTTATTTTTAGTATGTCTTATAGTCAGTTTATGTACAATATCTTGTTTCAATAAAGGAATGCAAATGTATCCACGGTGTACAACAGAAACCCGATATAAGATTATTATTCGGACCGGATGACATGACATGTTATCAAAACATGAATACGATATGGAGAAGTGGTGTATTAGTTTGTAAATAATAACGCCGGTAGAAAAAAACTTACATCAATGTGAACGATATCTCATATAGTATGACCCCCCACTGTACGGTCAAGGGTGAGTAAACAATTGCTCGTATTTCACCGAACGTCTATTTTCATAACAAATCGCGCTATCAGTAGCGCACACTCGGGAATAAGATATCTATGTTGGGAAAAATATTTATATTGGACGTCATGTTTGAACGATTTTCTAAATTACGCCAAGAAATAAGATCGTTCTTAAAATTCGAATAAGCAATAATAATAAAGCGTATAATAATAATCAAAATAATTATTATAAATGTTTCTATGTTCAAATATTAAATAACATATTGACGTTCATGAGTGTTTTTTCACTTCAAGTGAATTTAAGGCCGGTAACGCATCTGCAAGTCCTCTAGTGTTGCGGCTGTTTATCGGCGGCGGTGCTCACTTTCTATCGGGTGTTCCGCAGGATCGCTTGCCTGTAAAAAAAAGATTATCTAAAGAAAATAAATTATTGAAACCTAACCAAAGAATTCCGAACAGTGATTTACAATCTCCAAGCGAGACTGAATAACATAAATTCCTTATCGTGATAAACGCCTTCCTAAATACCTCATAATATTACTAAACACCTAGTTTGAATTACGGCAAAGTTATAGGGAAGGCGGTATGATTTATATTGTACGGGTTATACCGCTGGGAGCGATAGCGTGGCATGTTAACATCCCAATGGATACAGTAAAATCTGATGTGAACCCCTTATTTACTATATTGTCGTTATTTTATATTGATATCATAATTTTCTAACGGATATGTAAGTTACCTTAAGACCTTCCGTTATACGCGGCCGCTTTGCTCTGAAAGGGTACCTAATATTCTATTAATGATACCATGAAGTTTTATGATATTGATTTGGATATTAGCCAAAACCTATATATGAATCATTTTAACTGTTCATAACGTCAAAGTTTCAAATTTTGCTATTTTATAGGAAGCATACAGTATTCAATTGAGCCAAATGACCTTTGAGCCCTATAACCTGTATAAGTAAGACCCGGACTAACTTTTAAACAGTTCAGACGGTAAAATAGTGACACATCAGCATGTTACATACAAACAGCCTTATTTCCCTGTTTACCGCGAAATGTTTGCTTAGAACGCGTCGAAACACTTCCTGCCGCTGTCACATAAGTTCTACCTCTGAGTTACGATCCGATTCAAAATATCTCAAACAAACATTCCACCGAATTGAAGCTGTTTGAAAATACTGCCGAAGGGAAATTTGTGAAGTTTTATTGTCAAGTAAATTTGCTTCGTTTAATGGGTGCGTAAAATTAAGTCTATTTACTCGACGATACGACAACGGCACGTCTTAGATCCTTCACGCACGGGGTGAAGAGCTCCATAATGCGTCTTTAAACACAATTCGCAAACTTTCTCACGATATGCTAAACACTGAGAGGATTGTCTTCGCTTGGATATTATGGCGTTCCCGATATTAAATGTCTTTTGATCCCATAGCTATTATGTTAAATTTACATCATATTAGAGATTATTATGAAAACATTATGAAATTTTAATTATTATTTTTTTAAATATAATTCTGTATCAAATTTACATAACCAACCTAAAGTTAGTGTACAAAATAAGATGATTAATGTATTTATTATAAAAAAAATGTAATCAGAATTTAAAATCAAACTCTCAAAGTCACACGTATGGTAGGTACGTATTCAAATGGCTAAAATAACTAAAGTTAACTTTTGAACCGTCAAATTTTAAATCTACATAGTTATATAATGAATCATATAAATGATTAAAAGATATTATATATAACATTTAATATTTCTTATAGAATAATTCTAATTATATTTTGGGATCAAGATATTCCCGAGCATCTACGTCATGTATAGCGACAGTTACTCAATTATAAGATTTTGCTATCAGCTTGATCATTACAAAGGTTTAAATTTATTTACTAATAATTATAGTCAAAGGTCCTTTGAAATCCTCCTTTGAAAATCTCTTCGTAAGTAATGCCAATATACCTCCAGTCATTATTGCGTTGGTACGTTATGACCGACAAGTAAGTTGGCAAGGTTGAAGAATACTACTACTAGTTGTACCTACTAATTAGTTGTAATCCAATTGCTCTGCTATTATCGGCTGCGCATTAATAATATTCTATTGTATTTATTATAACATAGCATATATCTCATTTAAACCCAGTCGAGGCAACATAAAAAATACATTTTCTACGAATCCTGTATTGGGAACTTTGATTTTTTACTCTTTTTAATTAACAGCTTTTGTAGCTGGCAACTTCAAAGGGTATTGGCCAATCTCGGTACGTATCAAACTACAGTACCTACGTTCATAGTCGCTTTATAGAATTTTACACAACAAAGCGTTTCAAACAAGTTAAAAAGATTTTATAGTTTATTTTTGGTATTACATTGCACCGCGTTATATATGTTAATGATTAAAACTGTTAAATTCAAAACCTATAAGACATATTATTTCGTGTGTCGGAATAATACTTCGGTATAATATATGAGACCCAATTCATAATATGCCACGAAGACTTCTTACTCTGCCAAAGCCTCTTTTGTCTTAGTTTTTGCTAATCATTATGTCTAATACATGGTATATATAATGCGCTTTATAAAACGCTATAATATGTATATTGTATATAAATGAATTTATTTTTGTTATTCCGTCTAAAGGATTTTAGCATGACCGCTACGAGATACTTATGTCGCGGACGAGAGAAGACAAACTAAGATGTAAGATATCTCGATATATTATATCTTTACATCGACAATTTTTAATAGAAAAGATATCTCGATCGACAAATATATCTATTTTTAATATTAAAAGTCGAGTTTTAAGTTTAATTGTCATGTTAGACCCGGAAGAAATAAAGAGATAATCGATTCGACATTTTGTCGCGGTGTCATGCTAGGCCCGCTGAAATCCTAAAAGTATTATTCATCAACGTAATTTAAACTTGAAATAGTTAAGGTATCTTTTGTTTCTTTCGGTGTTTAGTCATTTCGTATTCGATAGAGCAAGATAAATTGTAATTTATTTATTTCAAGATTATACTACGTTTATGAATACCGTAAATCTTTAGACTGAAATACTAAAAATATTCATCCAAAATAGCAAAACTAACTTTGTTACTGTCTACGCCAGATAAAACGAATGGCATGAACAAAGCAATAAAAATCGAATTATTTAGCCTTTTAAAAAGCTGAAACAAGCTCGAAACATTAAGATTGACAGCCTCTGAATATAAATTTAGATATTCGATTGCCAGAAATGATTACATTTCTCCTTTGGGGTCCAACGAGTGTTTCCTACGTGACACGGAAAGATTGTAAAATTGTTATTCTAACCGTGTTGAAGAAACCGACTTGAATTACGAAAATTGTTTCATAGAAAATGTGTACATCTTGTCAAGACCCCACTATTATATCCAAGCACATCTTCAACTTATTATTTTTCCTAGATAATAAAATAAAAACCAATTTCTTCGAAACCCTCATAATAGCCACTATTATTAGGATATCCATTTCTTCTTTTTCATTTCAAAAGAAACTAAAAATGCTCATCCATGTTCATCGTCTGTAATCAATTAAGCCAATTTAATAAGAACCAATAATCTTATGAAAGAAATATGAATGTATCGTAGAAGAAAGACTCAAGAATCAACTGATGAAACTAATAAAATATATTTGTAAGGAATTCTTCAAATATTTTTAAACATGATTTTTTTATTATAGTAGGTACTACCGAACCCGACAGACGTTGTTCTGCCAGAATGTTGGTTTCTAAAATAAAAAAGTATTTCTAGATTTGAATACGCCATTTTCCTACTTCTACTCTATAATATCTAGTATGTTTGGTTTGTACTTTGTAGTGGGCATCAGTTATTAAAACAATGTCCTTGGTTATTACCAATAAGCTAGAATCGTGCGTGACGTGCTGTCAGTTGCGGAAGATGGCGAAGATTTTATAAAAAAAAAAAAGTCTGCAAATATTTTTTCCGATAGTTATTCTGTTTTTCGGGACATATACGAATCAGACAAATAAGAGATTATTTAAATCGGTGCAGGCGTTCTTCAGTTATATAATCCTACTAGCCTCTCCTTTCTTAACTAATTTTATTATTTATAGAATAATAGACAATAAACTTAATACAGATATTAATATTCAAAAATGAAAAGTTTATAGGATTAATTTATATGAGAAAATGAGACATTCTCGAGTTATAAAAACGACGAGGGACGTAAGCCGCTTAAAGGTCTTGACCGCAGCGCTATAACGATGGCTATGTTCTGTTTCAAGTATATACATATGTATTCTTACGGGCTAGTTGGTATGGAGGGTAGGTAGTACATGCGTTCCGATAGGTTACGAGTTGAAATCCTTATTGTACGACATGTTTTAAAAAGCCATGTCGTGAGTAAGAAAATCGCTTATAAATAACAAATTAGTAATTTTTATACCTCTAATCTGACTGTCCTGCCGTTTAAAAAGGAAGGAAGGACCTCTGGTTTAAAATATATATTAATTATAGCTAAATAAAAAGAAATATAAAATAAAATCTTCTATGTGTGCAAAAATAGTAAATTAACATAACGACGATCTATTTATTAGAAACGCGCAATATGCAGTTCACGGTTTTACCACTTATGGTGAACTTATGGAATGGTGGTACGTTATTTTTTAATATGACTCTCATTTATTTAATTCCCAAAGTGACTAGACGGGATTCAAACTTACGAGCCACCGGAACGCAACGTTATTACTTATTACTACTCCAATCGCCAACGAGCCCGTTAAACCATCGAAATATTTTCATATTTATAATATACTAGCGATCCGCCCCAGCATCGCATGGTTGCAATGTAAATGCATAGCATAGCATATAATAGCATATGATACTCGATGATAATGTAGCTTTCGATTGGTAAAATAATTTTTAAAATCGGTCAAGTAGTTCTTGAGTTAAATCGTGACAGATAAATAAACAAATCTTTCCTGTTTATAACAGTATAGAAGTAACATACACCCAGTGGCGGGACCATCATACAATCCCAAACGTCTGTTTTGCCTTATTTATGCATTAAAAAGAAATATAATAATCTCATTAGTCATATATAACTTATACGATTACGTAATAATATAAGTAACTAGCGACCCGCCCCGGTTTCGCACGGGTCTAGATTTTTTTGACAAAAAAGCAGTGGTTGTATGTATTTTTTAATGCCACATAATAAAAAAATAAAAACAAAAAAAATCGTCCAAAAATAAAATAAAATAAATTTAAGGGTGAACAACCCTTATCACTTAGGGGTATGAAAAATAGATAGTAGCCGATTCTCAGACCTACTGAATACGCATATAAAATTTGGTAAGAATCGGTCGAGCCGTTTCGGAGGAGTATGGCAACGAAAACTGTGACACGAGAATTTTATATATTCGATATAAATATATAAACACCTATTATGTTAGAATCGGCAAGACGGGCTTTTGGGCTTGTATGGTAGTCACGCCACTGCATTCACCTATAAACTGCAAAATGCAAGCTTTAGTAACGATACACTATCTCATAGTAGTAATCAGCCGCAATAGCAAAAGCTCCAGTAGTGCCGATAGTACCCATAGAAGCTTTTCTAGTACGTGTCGTGTAATACGGCTAAACGCAAGCGAACAAAGTGCTTGGCTGCTTCTACATTATTCGATTTTAGCGTCGCCTGAATACTAAAATTTTCACATTTTCCTTAAAATTTAGATAGTAAAGGATATTCGAGACTTTGGAACTATTTTATGTCAGTTTTTGGACGAATCTTTTATTTTAATCCGAAATTAATATAATTATTCGGCCTTCATCATATATGTATATAAAACAAAGTATTTTTGTTCTTCTTGCACTCTTAAACTATACATCCGATTAAGCTTTGGTGAGTTGTTCTGCATAGAGCCACTAGGGTTAAGAATAAACACAAAAACTACTCGACGAATTATAAAAATTATTTCACCAATAGAAAACTACCTATATACGCGAGTAACATTGCACTCGTGCGAAGCCGAGGCGGATCACTAGTATGTAATAAAATGAAAATGTTAAGTAACAAAATCAAATTATCGCTCGAGCTTAGTATTCTGTAACTACATATATCAAACATATTACTTATGGAGTTCTGAGTACCAAAATAGTTCAAGTAGTAAAAATAATAAATTGTGACGCCACGTGTCCAGTACCTTTATAAACTACTTCCCAACGTGTATCAACAGATGTTGACAATGTGCTAACTTCGTGTATAAATCAAACCCTTTTAATGTTCAAGCACTATTGGTAATGTTCGGGTCAAGGAGGTAAGTGATTTACAGAGGTCATAAAGATAGCTACCGACTAGCTATAATATGTACATTGTACACTTACGACCAATAATTCTGACACAGTCAAAAAGTTCTGAAATCTAAGCTCATAATAATCCTTCATTTAACTCAATTTATCACTAATTACTTACAGCAATTTCGATAATAGCGAAAAAAGGTAACTCAGCAATTTTAAACATATAATAAAAAATATTTTAATTATTTATTTCAAAATCAGATCATAAATAATAATGATCCTTGGTTTTATAGGTAGCTAGCCTTTGCACGGGTGCACTACATTCCAGATTTGACCTTAACTTTTGAATTTTAAGAAATAAACTGTTTCGGAGGTCTATCCATACAACTAGACAAAGTAAAGTCAGTTGAAAAATTACTGATATTACTATGAATAAAAACACATCAGCCTAATGCCGACTGTCACTATGACAAAAAACAATATTCCAATCATTGACATAGTATTAAATGCTTCGGCAGTGGCGGATTTACACATTTCTGGCGTATAGGCTGTTAAAATTTTGCCGCCCTAGCCTTTATAAATGAGTTCCTAAATTATCTAAAATACAATGATAGGGATTTTCTACTACATTAACTCTGTAAGATACAAAAAATCGTCTAATTTTTATACATGATTTCTAAAAAAAAAAAAAACCGACCCCAAACTTGCTGACCTTAAAATCTGCCGCCCTAAGCTCAAGCCTACTCAGCCTGCTGGTAAATCCGCCACTAATGCTTCCAATTGATAAAATTGGAACAACTTTACTGTTCGATTGACGTTTGCATTTTACCTGATTGTCATGAAAATCCAATTACAGGGCCACTTTACCAAGGCAAGACCAATATCTACTTCACGGTTTATTTATCTAAAAATTGTGTTTACAATAAAGACTTGTAAAAGTTATAGGTAAAAAAATCATGTACCTATATTACTAAAAATTATAACTATACACTAAACTTAAAGACGATAACGTAAAATTTGAATAGTAGTAAACCGAATACAAACGCAAAATTCGCTACAAAATTAATAATAGGTAGGTGCATTAAATTATTCAAAATAATATTCATGCAACAATCAAACACATGTTCCACAACTCAAATCTAGTGCAGTCGTCGATATTACTATTTTACAAACAACATCATAATAAAATGAAAAATCAATTTCCTTTTATAAATCCTGTTGATATTGTTTGCACTCGTGAGGAACATGATTTATTATCAAGTTCTGAAGTTTCATATAACGTTTTGAGTGCGTTCAATACCCAATTGCATTATTGATTGGAATTTGAAAATCGGTTTTGCTAACTAAAAACAAGTTGAAGTTAGTAGACGTCTTCTAAGTGAAGGAAAACTTTATAAGACGTTCCGCGACAGTGCCAACATTGTTTCCATATTGGCTTTGCAACTTGAAAGTGCACTGTTTCACGCTTGCGATACCCTGAAAATTTTAGTTGAGGCGCGTTCTCGTCTTGAATGATAATTAGCGAAGCTTCACAGCAATGTCTATTGACTGTGCTTTATTCTTAATTTCTTGTTTAAGGTCTTTCTGTCTTGCGCTATTGTATTTAAAGTTCTGCGCTTGTCTTCTCCCTATAGAAATAATTTACCTATATCCGGTTGATATTATTTTTTTATTTAGGCCTTCCATTCTCCCTGATTCTATTTAAAATGTAAAGATAATTCTAAAACATAAATTTATTCATAGTATCAAAAAGCCTTACTGAATGATAAAAATATAAAGTTTGAAATTATCTGAATTGAAGACTTTTTATAATACACAAGTTATTTACGATTATTCTAATAGGTACTTTAATTTCAAAAAGATAATTTTATCTTTAACAATAACAGCAAATGAAACGCTAAAACAAAAAATAAAACCAATATTACAAAGCGATAAAGTTTTGTAAACAAAAATTACCTTTTTTTGTTTTTCCAGTGACTTTTCAACAAAAAGAGCCGACAAGTGAAGTTATTTCTATAAGGGCAGAGGTAATTCCCGGAGGCTCCTTCGAGTTAGTTTACTTAATATCGAAGAAAGTTTGTTTAGCCCAGCCGACACTAGATAATAAGGAAATATAAATATATCAAATATAAATCAAATTTTTGCGCCATATTACTGTACTGTACCTACTTGTATTTGTAAACCAAGAATCTTATATAATCTCAAATAACGAGTTATAAGATTTCATATTTATCATAGTAAATTATGATGAGGAAACTAAGGTAGAACTAGTCATGTAAGTATCAAGAGTACTTGTATAGTTTTTGTATGATCAGGCTTTGTATTATTCATGATCCTACACACTCGTATATCCTTATTTTAATTTTAATACGGAAACCCATAGTTTCTACCTCCCCCACATGGGAAATTTATATTACGATCAACAAATATGAAATAAAGGCATTTAAAAAAAATATTCACCTACACTTTAATTTTATATTTTACTAACGCAAGTATCACACATTTCAATAAAACTATTTTACCGCATAAAAACGCGACACGTGACTGAACACCAGTGACTACGCTTTCTGAAAAGCATTCGAAACCGTGTCGGGATAAATAATATAATATAATTTTAATCAATATGGAGTATAGATGTTCTATCTCACGAAGTCCGTTTGGTTATGAGTGTTTTAGTGTGCGTGCGCCCTACTTCTTCTGTTCTGTGATGCGCTCCCAAGATTATAGGTTTAAAGACATTTATTCCCATAAAGACTTACATTAGTCACTTACATGAGAACATTAAAAAGAATAACAAAATTTTAATTCGTTATGTTCGTCATTGTAAATATGTGTGTACTCAATTAACACATTCGTCTATTTTGTGTATTTTTTTAAAACGTATTCTGCTAATTTTGTTTTGAATGTGTTAAATGAGTGTACATTTTTAATGTGTGCAGGTATGTTATTATAAAGCTGCACGATGCGCGCTTGCGATTATACACTCTAAAACAATGTATAATATATAATATTGTCTTTTATTAACGCGAGTATCACACATTTAAATAAAATACTTAATAACGGATTAAAATGCTTTTTATTATTTATGCCTAAACAAATATAAATTACAGTAAATATCAACTCCGTAGGAATAGATGGCGTTAATATGGCAACAATGTGTATATATGCACGCCTAACAACATTCACAACGGACTTCGTGAGATAGAATAGGTATTTAAACTATACTTAGGTATTTTAAACTGATAATTAATATTCGACATTCAAAAGATTTAAGCATAAATATATCGGGCTCCTTTAGCGAAATTATAGATCTGTGACGTCGAGTGGAAATATTGATTGTGTCATTTCCCCTCGAAACCATTATTAGGAAATACCAAAATTGCCAAAGTTTCTTCCATCAAAACCGAGTTGAGGTTGGGGTTAGCGTCACCAAAGATTAAGTATTACGTACCTTTATTTGTTTAGTTACTTTATTATCGTCCATTTCATAGTGATGAACGTAACGTATAATTTGATAAATCTATTTGCTTAGAACATACCCTCGAGAGGGAAAGTATAAAATAAAATATCAGAATGATTTATGCTGATAACAACCAACTTTTGTTAAATTTTAGAAGTAACCCTAGTTTTGAAAAGTATGAATTTTATTAATGTTTTGACTTTTTCTAAATAAGACTTGAAAAATTCATTGTGCGAAATACGCTTCAAAATTTGCAATGTAAATTTTATTTTACGCACTTTGGTAGTAAATTCTGGAAATCTTAATTCTGCAGAGACGTAATTCAATCATTATTATTTTAAACATTCAATAATAATTAATTAGATTTTACAAAAAAAAAAATATTTAGAAATTTTGGAGACATTTCTCTTTTGTCTACTAAAGTACCTACTTCTTTTTAGCAACTTTGCGCGACGGAATATTATGTCCAAATCTATTTATATAAATAAAAATCCATGTAAGTATGTTGTCCTCTATTTACTTCTAAACTGTCAATTCAATTATGATGAAACTTTAATGATTTGTTCTGCATATTATTTTCTTGCAGGAGGCAAGGTTCCTGGTCCAATAAAAAACATGTTTTACTTTACGTGGCTTTGTAGCACATGTTGGGTACTATACATTTTTTTTTAAATATAAAATACCATTTTGTTCTACATAAACGTGATCATTAAATAATGCCTCAATGAGATATAATCATATCAAATCAAATACATAGAGCCTAACTTCAATCAATTAAAGGATAATATTGTTATAATATAATTTATGAAGAAATTAGTAAAATTGTGCGAAGCAATAACTTGATGACTAACTGAAATATTTAGCTTTAAATTACCCAAAGAGAGAATTCGCGGAGACCTCACCTTTATAACTTTAAAGTGAGTTAGCCGTTACAATTCCGAGACGATTGATAAATTCTTGTTCGAAGTTAAATTCACTAATGAGGAGCTATTATCTCGTAAAGAAAATTCTCTTTGAACACTCGATAGCCTTAAGGACTTACGAGTACATCTATGTGTTCTCTCTCATGTATTACCAATAAGTATTTCGCCGTGTAATTTTGATGAACACGAATTTAAATTCCAGATCGTTACGAATAAATTTGCAACGTAATACCTTCTCGTGTAATATCTTTTTATTCTTATCTACAGTCGCGGAGGATTCATTAAACCTCACCAAGTGCGAGCCACTTTTTACTTAAAGGTTTCGCCTTTTATCTTGACGATGTTACTTTTAAATTGTAATCTGATTTTTGCATGTAAATAAAGTTGTTAGAAGATGACAGAAAGTCATGAATAATTCTGTTAAAGGATAATCCCAAGATGGATATTGATAAAAGCAAAAATGGTTTGTGGGTAAAATGAGATAAGTAGATTTACGAGTACGGTGGCTTCACTCAGTATTAAATACGTCACAATACATTTACTACAAGTTTTTGTGAATGTTTTGTTACATTACCTAATGTTCTCTTACATAATATTTTTTACATAATATTGTCTTTTATTAACGCGAATGTAATACTTTTAAATAAAATACTGTATACCGGATTAAAAAGCGATTTATTATTTATATTGTTTAAATTATTATTTATCCCGACGTTTCGGATGCTTTTCAGTAACCGTGGTCGCGGGGAGACAGAAAGATGACAGTTGTCTGATATTTGAAATGTCGAATGTGATACTGTTATATAAAACTACTTTTACCGAATTAAAACGTGATTTATTATTTACGATGTTTCGAATGCTTTCCAGCAAACGTGGTCACGGACAGACTTATAGTTGACAGCTGTCTGATTTGAATTATCACAAAGTTGCCATGCATTTTAATCCGGTAAAAGTTATTTTACTTAAAATAAATATTATTTTTACCTTTTGCTTTATCAATTCTGTTATATAAGTCCTTGTACTGCAATAAATAAAAAAAATATGTATATACATTATACATGCATTTCACATAGTATACATGGATAAAATAGATTTTAAAATTGGCTCAATAGTTTCTGAGACTACCTTATTTATTATATAAGAAATACAAAAAAGGTTTTACAGGTGCAATACCGGTCTTTAAAAAATAAGTAGGCCCTTTTCTTGCCCACAGAGTAGATGTGAAACAAAATATTCCTAATAAATCGCGTGGTTGTGGATTTCCATACACCGAGATGATAAGGATGAAATTCGCGATGTCAGTGAAATTCAGTAATAGACTCTACATTATAAGTTACCTGTACAGGCGTCATATTATAACTACGTAGGTTAAAGGCAATTAAGACACAAACAGCCGCATGCCTTCAATATTGAATTTCCAGAAGCGAATGGAACGTGAAATTAATAATACTTGATATAATTACGGTCGTCCCAATTATATTACACCTAAGGGCACCATTAGCAGCGACACCGCCTCTGTAGATTATGAAAATTATTTTAGACGTCATTACTTAAGAAACTCACTGTCGATAGATAAGTAAATATTGTTTAAACAATACATAGTTTTATATAGTTACTTTGTCTATAATAATATGTATTATGAAGAGGAAAGATTTGTTTCTTACGATTTAACTCAAAAACTACTAAACTGATTTTAAAAATTCTTTCACAAACAGCTACTTTGTCAGAGAGTAACATTTTTTTGGTGTATAATACATCTACATTGCACCCGTGAGAAGTCGGGCGTGTTACTAGTGTTAAATTAAATAATAACGGATTAAAATTTATTATTTATATTATTTATCCCGACGTTTCGAATGCTTTTCAGCAACCGTGGCAGACTGAAAGGTGACAGCTGTGCGATTTGAAATACCATAAAGCCATATTAACGCCATCTATTCCTACGGAGTTGATGTTTACTGTAATTTTCTATAATGTGGCAATTTTGACTTACAGTGTTCTCATGATTTTTGGTATGTTTGACTTGACGTTTAAATTATAAATAAAGTATTTTATTTAAATGTGTGATACTAGCGTAAATAAAAGACAATATTACTTTGTTTTATCAAAATGAGTAAATCGAATAACCATAAACTAAGAAAATTGAGTTATCTTGATGAATGTTGTAGCTCGTTCAAAGGCGAAAAGTTAGAGATTGCTCAACTTCTGTGTACTTAGTACTTTATGAGAAATAATTTGATCGATATGCCGCACCTGTGAGAGTATGTGAGTAATTAACACGGGAACTTATAAAATAACTTCCAATATTTGCCAATACGAAATTAGGAGCCCTGATAACATGTGGTGCTTGGCAAAGAAAACTACAAGTGCACTTTCATATTAAAGCATATGTTACTCGCTGATAACGTAGCTTTCTTTTGGTGAAATAAATTTTAAAACAGTGTGGTAGTTTTTGAGTTAAATCGTAACAAACAAACACACAAATCTTTCCTCTGCATTATACGTATTATAGTCTGCGTAGAATTCGTCTCTGCTAAAATATTTTTTTACCCTACATAAAAAAAAAATATTTTTTTAATAAAAATAATTCTATGTCCTTTCTAATACCTCTAAGAATGTGTGTACAAAGTTTCATGATAATCTGTTAAATAGTTTTGGCGTGAAAGCGTAACCAACAAACTTACATTCACATTTGTAATATTAAGTAGGGAGTAGGGATATTAGAATAGATATGCCTATTTATACAAATAAAAAAGTCGGACAAATTCAAAACGAATTAATTCAATTCCAATGTTTCGAGTACTTTTCATAAGATTCAAAATAAGATATTTTAATTTGAATAATTGTAATGTAAGCAAGCAAACACAGGAATTTTTATAGTCTATAGTCGAAAATCATAAGATACGAGTTCTTTTCATATATTTGTTCGTAGCTCTTTGATCACAGCTGTTGGCCCAGTCGTGCCATTTCTCGCCCTACACATGAATATATTAAATCGACCTTTAGCCGCTCTGATGTTTAATGTAAAGGACAATCCTTTGTGGGTTTAAACCTATACTACATGATCAGTTATTAGTTATTTATATTGTTTTATCATATCTATTCAATAAAATTTAATTGCGTCTCCACTTAAAAAAAAGGAACTAAAACAGCTTTTTAATCCCTAAGGATTAAAAGTGATTTGAATTTGGAATGCGGATATTGTTAGTAAATGTTTCAATCACCAAAGAGATCGAACACGAACATTGTATAAAAACGTTACTGGCTGTTAAAAAATAATCAGCGCCCGGGTCAAATTTAAAAAAAAAAGTTTTAATATCAGACATATGTATCTAATTAAGAAATGTGATTTTTGCTTGGCCTACAGGGATAGTTTGCTATCAGTCAGCACTGACCACGTTGGCGTTTAACAAAGTTTGAAATCAACGATGTTATAATCAGATGGAAAAGCTGAAGAATGTATCACCGCTGGTACAGTTTTGGTATATTCATTTTAAAGCTTCAAATTTTATTACTTTACGCAACATTTTTGAAATAAATATTTTGAAAGTAAATCGAAGAGGCACAAATTGATGTCTTTAAGCATATTGTGTTATATACTTTAGTTACACATTTTTCTCCTTTGAATGTACCCCAACTCTTATAATTGAAGTTCTTTAGTTCAAAGACCGTAGTAGACAGCGGGTAATAGAATTTAAGGGGCGAACTTCTGCAACTATGGAAATTGTTGCCAGAATTGAGTTTCGACTCGCGGACTGTAGGAAATACGTTTCTATAGACGACTCTTTTAGAAGTGCTATCAATGAAATAATTTCGTTACAAGCGATTTTCGAGTTAAAACAATGATTTTTCTGCGAAGCTTTGAATATAATGAAAATTCATGAGTTGACTTTGTAATATGTGGAAATATTCGTAGGAAAATTTAAAATTATAGTTTTAGATAAGGTCAACTTGATAATATTTGATTATTTATATAGTTTTTTATGCCGTTGAAAAGTAAAAAAAAACATGTCAACATTAGATAATTCGTTATTACTAGAATACTAGCATTTAATTATTAAATCATTTATCCCGACGTTTCGTGTTTTTACGGTAAGGCTTAAAGTGCTAACATTTAAAAAAAATAATGTTAGATATCGACTGATGAGCATGAGATACCTCAGCCACAGAACAGCAGTCAGTGATACGCTATCGACCTACTTTTTACTTCGAGCATTCGTATGCACTTCACGGATTTTCCATCTATGAAACGGTGGTTCGTTACCCGGTCGGATTTTCGATATTACTCCCACCCGTTCAATGCCCGGAGTTACCAAACGTGGAGAAGACATGCTTACAGAAAATTATAAACGTGTTATCCCGGTGGGATTCGAACCCACGACCCATCGATGCGTACGGCAGGTGATACTGAATGCGCCAACGAGGCCATCAAATTCAACTCAATTTAGTATCAGTGAAATTGTAGCATAAAAAAACAAATATAAGCCTGAGACAGACATACCCATTATAAGCCTAATGGAGAATATACAGTGCTGAAAAAATCCCACAATAACCAACCAACCAACTTTTATCGGAATTTTTCAGTGTGTTCAGTTTACGAATTAAAAAATAAATGTTTCAACAGCCCATTACTTTAACGATCAAATGTTAAACGCTCTAGTAATTCACAATGCGAATTTACTATTTCACCATGCAACTGCAATAAAACACATAATAAAGTGTACGTTATCACTACTGGCTGCCATCTCAACAGTTTATGTCCGCGATATTTGAGTAAAAACCGATGTTTATGGGCCATCATTACTATGAAAATTTGGCCCAGCTCCTCCAATTTTCGTGGAATCCACGTTGTAAAATGTTCAAAATATATAGCTTTATCAAAGCCAACGTAAGTCCAACCCGGCTGTAACGAGCAAAATTTCCTACAAAGGGTAGCGAATGCATTTAAATCGATTCGGTTATCATTTATACCGCAAATATACAGTAAGTAGTGCTACATACGGTTTCTTTTCCTTACGGATACTTAGAAGTCGCATAAGCTATTTTAAATCATATGAAATAATAATATTTGTTAGTTTGTTTCTCTTTTATGGAAAAGTGGTATGAATTTATTTTGATTTTTTGCGTAGTTACGGATAGTGGTTAAACCGTAATTTATGATATGAGAAAGGTTTTTAAGCAACAATATCGGTCGATTGATTTAACTTATCATAATAAAATCTTCAGTCTTCCGTGATTCTAACCACCAATTGAAAGTACTATACTTTAACATTAAAAAAAGCCAAAATGCTGATGTATACGTAAGTAATGGAGACTAAGTTCCTTCGATCCAAAAATTATGTTTTGTATAATTATCGTATGTGAAATTTGAAAGATATTGTATACCATATGATACAATAGTTACAAATAGACTCATACACAATTTTTAATTTTAAAATTTAAGAATATTTCCATTAAATTGCTAAATATTCTTAATTTTTATAAAGGTCGGTAACGCATCTGCAAGTCCTCTGGTGTTGCAGTTGTGGATGGGCGGCGGTAATCACTTACCATCAAGTAAGCCACTTGCCCAATTTTCTAAGAAAAAATACAAACACGGTAGGGTTTGTCCATACCAAGAAATATTATGTGATATTATGAGAATTATTATGTGATCTTTTTTGTAATTTATCGTTATTAGAGAGCGGAAAACTCAGCAGGCGACTTACCTGATTGAAAGGTACCCGAAATTAGGCTTGTTCATATAAAAAATATTATTTATTGGTATAATTTCCCTATCATATAAAGTATGCCTATAGAAAAATTGTACATGGGTATTTGCGTGAAGTAAAGCCAAACTTACACGGTCTTACAAATATAGTTTTAATAAGGAAGATTAGTATAGAAAGGCATCAGCTATTCCCTCACGTAAATAATTATAATATTATATTTCTCTATAGTAAGACTTCATCTATAGGATAACGTTATAATATTGAGGAATCCATACAAATTTTGTTACTTATAAGATAAAATCGTATCATATCGTAGAGATTATCACGTCTAATACGAAAGTAAAAACTTTACTTCATTATAAAGATTTTTTTTCTTAATAAAACTACTGTCACTGTAACTGAGTTCACTTGTAAGTTACGCTTTGTTTATATGACAGTAAGTATAAGTCTTAGTTGACATGATAGGCAGCTAGGTAGCACTAACTCAAAAGGTTTCGTTTTTCTGAGTCTCATCAGTTCATTCGTGGATGGCGAATTAAAGATGTACTCTATAAAACCCATTCGATATTTTTTTTTTATCACCATTCAATTAAACATTAATTTCAGTCACAATACGAACTGTTATATTTTGTACGTTTTTTTTTTGTATATATTGGCTTATGCCTTTATGTTTGGATACAAAATACGGTCACGGAATCAAACTGTACGATGTTAAAAAGGTCCAAGTTATAGAGATCATAAAAATGCCAATAAACTGTCGGGCTGCGCCGTCCAACAGCGAACAGTCTGAAACAGTAATTTTTCTGTTGACATAAATCGCATTCCTTTGGGAATAGGAAGCGATACGGAAACACTTCACAACCTCTCAAAGCGTGTTATTTATAACCTTTCAGTTTGAGCAGAAGTCCGAGCACGAACAACTTGCGAGTATCGTATCATCAATCTGTAATTTTAGGCAAATTAATAAGAGGAAATGTAAGCACTTTTTGCTGTTCTGAAAACTTGATATGAGGGTAATTCGATGACACTTTCACCATCGCACCTCACTACAAAACTCCAAGTTCCACCCGTACCATCTTGACGCTTGAAAATCTAGCACTATGCGCTTTATGCGCATTTTTCTTCCACGCACTACGCTATTGTGGAATGAGTTGTCGCCAGCGATTTTTCCGAACCGGTGCGACTTGGGGACCTTCAAGAAGAGAGCCTATTCCTACCTTAAAGGCCGGCAATGCAACTGCAAGTCCTCTGATGTTGCAGTTGTTCATGGGCGGCGGTGTTCACTTTCCATCAGGTGAGCCGCAGGCTCGTTTGCCCCCTATATTATAAAAAAACACTATATTTTAATTCCCTACAACTTTTGTTTGAAGCTTTTTCAATTGAACGCCTAGATTACAAGCATCTGCATCTTATTTTTGCATTTCATGCAATATTCTTGTATTCACTGGCCTATTTGTATACAATTTTATTACATACAGCTAATAGATAAGATTTGTACTTTCTCACAAGTTGTTAGTAATTGGGCGATTGACCTCATATTTTCACATATTAGTAATAAAATATAAAACTGTTTGATCTTCAATTCGAGATATCCTTTACTAAAACTCAAAAATAACAACCCAGTAACAGCTTTTTCATTATTTAAAATCTAACACTCTATTTCCCATTAAAATAGCTTCGGAAAACATTTTTTAAACCTAAAATTAAGATCCCAATGTTAATTTGCAGCAATTAAGGATCGGTATGACTCTTGTCAAGGTAAGTCAAGGTTGTAGGTATGGATGGTAGAGATAAGGAGGAATTTCTTATATGGGGCTTTACTTTCAAAAGTGTCCATGATAAGCTGTTAGATTAATTATAGTTCCAAAACCAACTAAAAACTTTAAAAGGCGCTGATGACCACGATGTGTCATGTGATTGGAGATTATTAATGAAGTGAAGTATGCCAAACGGAAACAGTAAAGTACAGAAGTAGTTGTACTGAATAGAGTAGTTTATAAAAATAAAGTAAATGAGTATGCAATTGAAAACGTCATTATTCAAAAGAATTTTGAAATTTTTAAAATTATTGTTATATATTTAATCAATGTAAGAAATTACTTTACTTTACAACTAAATTTTAGAAAGTCGTTACGGACCGGATATATATCTTTCTTCGTTTCATTCTGTCCTACTCTAACAGGTTTAGGCGCTTTCTTTCAAATGCAGTCATTAGCTTACAGCAGCGCCACCTTAATTTCACATGACTTTATGGACACTTCTAATATACAGAGAAATTCCTCCTTGACTCTACCCTCCATAGTTGTAGGTATTGTATATAATACTAGCAACGCGCCCCGGCTCGCTGATAATGTTGCTTTCAATTGGTGAAAGAATTTTAAAAATCGGTCCAGTAGATTTAAAGTTTATTCATAACATGCAAAAATACAAATCCTACCTCTTTATAATACTATGTAAGTATACATAAATAACTTGGCAATATATTACAGTATTGTACTTACATTTTACTACACTAATTGCAATTCACGTGTTAATGAGAAAGTGGTTACAATGTTTCAGAGTAGCACGATCAAGTTCATAGCCCGCTTCAATTGATAGACTTAATATGCCATTAGTGGGACACTGCTGCATTGCCTTGGTAATTTATGTAGTAGCTTTATCACTTGATATCAACTGCACTAAAGGGTGTTAGCACGCTACTCATTAATTTAACAGCTGATGTCGAACGAGAATTGGGCATTTGAATTGAGAATTAGGTATTGATTTGTTTTTTTATTTTTTTATGTCAGATATCGACAGACGAGCATGAGGTTCACTTGATGGTAGGTGATACCTCAGCCACAGAACATCAGTCAATGATGCGCTGTCGACCTAATTTTTACTTCGAGCATTCGGAAATCCATAGATTGAAACCGAAACGCGCAATATGCACTTCACGGTTTTTCCATCTACGATTTGATTGATTGCTATAAATACTCGACTATTAAGTAAGATTTTCAAAAGGGACATTTGAAGGGAAGTCATGATGCGATTTAAGTATGTCTAGAAGACGTCTGTAAGTGACTGTGACTGTATTTATGAAAAACTAGCGACCCGCTATAGAGTATAATATAACTTTAGGCATACTAAATATCGTAGGGTCGCATTTGCGTGCGATAACTCCTAAGATATTCATTCAAATTATATGGTGTAATAGATTATAATAATGTGCAAGAAGTGCTTAAGCTAACTAATGTATTTAAGTTTCCAATTTACGCATTGTATAGACCATTATTTTAGAAGATAGAATCGGTATAGTAAGCTATCCTTAAAAGATAGATATAGGCCACATAGGTATACATATTATGTACGTTTGTGTGTGTATCAAATAAAATATTCTTATTCAACAAGAATTTAACTACAATTCCTATTGTGCATCGTTAACTCTGTGTTAGTAACATTTCCCAGCCTTGGATTCATAGTTTCCTTTATGTTATTAAACTCCGACATGAAAGTGTTAGATCCCTTTGCAAAGTGTTACCAAGAGAGATATTATAATAGCCTGGCGTCAAATATTCAATCTGAAGTTAAAACACTACTGTTCAAGTTTTATAAGCTACTAGCGACCCGCCCCGGCTTCGCATGGGTGCAATGCTGATACTAAATACACTACAGAAAAACTGTGAATTTTGAATATAAAAACATACCGGCCGGTACCGCCGCAAACGCTACGTCCCGCAATTTTTAAATCTGTAATATCTTCGAAAATATTCATTTAAATCATATGCTGTAAAGGGCCATATAGAGCTATATTAAATCAACAATGTATTTGAGGTATTTTATTGGATAAATTAATGCTGTATTGGTTAAAATCGCTTCGAAAATTAGCCATTATTTGTCGTAAAAAGTAAATGACAAAAAAAAGTTATTGTGGGTTATCCATAAGAGATAGACATATACGATCACGGACTTTTCTGTAGACCTTTTCAATGTGTACAATACTTAGTACATTATTTTGATAAAACTCGTAAGGTTCAGCCTGCGTTTGCAATGTAAGCGGAAAAAATTTAATTATTTACGACATCACATTAGAAACCTCAAAAATAACAGTACTTCTCCACTATTTAATGGATGTTATTATACATATAAACCTTCCTCTTGAATCACTCTATCTATTAAACCGCATCAAAATCCGTTGCGTAGTTTCAAAGATTTAAGCATACAAAGGGACATATTAGGGACAGAGAAAGCGACTTTGTTTTTATACTATGTAGTGATTAGGTAGTACGACTATTAGGTAATACTTTGGACGCTGATAAGCAATACAGTGTCAACAAACAAAAAGCTAAAAAAATAAATTAAATGCCAATCTCTTCCTTATGAGCTGAAGTATAGTTTTCAAAAAAAGTTATATATCATTTAAATCGTTTTAATAGCAAAAAAACTGTTGAAAAAAGCTAGTGATCATGAAACCCTTTCATGATAGAAATATTTAATAATAATTAACTTAATTCTATAACTTTGATTGAAACCAAGAGAAACGACTTTTAATAATAATAATTACATAAAAAAACTAGCAATCAGCGTGCTCCATCGTAGACCACGTTGTCACTTAACATCAGGTGAAACAGTGGTCAAACGCTGATCTAATTCTTAAGTTAAAAAAAAAAAATATTTCGGTTAATTTTTAAAATAAACTTCATAAAACCTAATTAAAAATGCAAACTTAATGTACTCAAAATGGCAACCATGTGGGCTGACACTGACACTGTATTGTTTATCAGCGTCCATTTATAGATTTTAAGATAGGTAGCAGCTCAGGGTAGCAGGTTATATTACGAGTCAGTATTACGGTTTTAAAGTCTTTAAAATGGAGCTAAATATCGTTTAATTCGACCTTTTTGGATATAAATAAAATAAAATAAAATAAAATAAGCTTTATTATTCCTTACATACAAGATATGGTTGTTTAAATATTAACACTTATTATTTATATCTTAACCTATATACTTTTCCTAGCTCTTATAACCTAACTTAGCATATACCTATTTAGTTTTCTTACTATATAATATTTATTTATATCTAATTTTATGTGTTACATTTTAAGCTAATTCTATGCTATGATGACTATATGAATTATAAGTGTATATTATAGATTTACTGAGTTATGGTGTTTATGTAAGGACCGCTTGTGCGGTGAAAGCCTCCTCCAATACTCGTATTTTCCAGTCATTTCTGTTTCTGGCAATCCTAGTCCATAGTGATCCAGCGACTTTTCGTATGTCGTCGCTCCATTTTGAATCTTTTTTTTTGGATATACTCTTTTTTAAAAATTCACGTAGACTTTTATCGTCAATTTCTAATTATTTCCCCATAGTTTCTATCACCCATTTCTTTAGTATATAATGGGGAATAAGCACTCCTACTTCTTATTTGTCACGGAACACTCGAATATTGACTCTTGGGAGGATCTCTATTTGACTCTAATACAAGAAGACTTGTTTAAAGGTTGATACAAAAGCTTCGAATATCTCGAAAACAAGCACAGTTAACTGGATTCCCTAGACTCTAGTGAGATTTTAATAACATGTCAAAGAAGTAAAGTAACAAACTATAGTGATGAAACTATTACATATGGCGGTTATTCAATGGCTATTAAAATAATAAACAAACAAGAAAAATACTCTTAATCATATAATTATTTATTAATTCACTTAACTTAAAATAAAGCAATTTTCATTCATTTCATTTAATTTTACAAAATTAGTAACAAAGTAGGGATGTTATGGATATAATATTGGATATAGGAATAATATTATACCAGTTTCAGATACGGTTACGAATATGAAATTGTTTCGGATTATACATAAGTTTCGAATAGTTTCGGTTAGGTGTAGTATAATACGAGAACATAAAAACAATGTGAAGCTAGCAGGTAACTAAACAATCATTAATTATCATCATTACAAGGGTCAATCGAGAAGAATTGATAAAAATTAATTATTTTTTAAATATCTTATTAGAAAAATTTTACACCCCTATAGTTATCTCCCCTTTGACATACAAATGATTTAAAAAGCGGTACAATCCGGTTGAAACTAGGTACAATTGAATAGAATTGATGAAAACTAATTATTGTTTAGTTAGTTGCTAACTTCACATAGGTAACTTAACATAAAACGGTAACAATGTTCTATAATATCCACCACGTAGCTTACCGACATATCTAAAAGTAGCGTTATTGCAGAAATCCAAATAACTACACAAAAATGAATCTCTCTGACACGCTCTATTGCAAAGAAAGACGGAATTAAAATGCTCTAACAAGGAGAGAGCGCCTACTCGTCATCACGATTTACGCTCAAATATACATCATAATATTATGTAAGGCTTCGCTAGATATGAAAGTATTTGAAGTCTTCAGATGACCAAGCGCTTATGTTAGCATGTTTGGAAAACATTGGTAATACGCCTATTGGTAAGAACGCAGACTCGTAATGTAATGTAATGTGATGTCGCACGTTCGATAGCCCGTGCGGACACTATAGGACCATTGAGTAAGCTCGCAAGACATGTTTTATTTATTGTATCGTATAGTTAATTTTAGGCTTGGGATTTTAATAAAATATTGGTGATTGGGTTATATATTTATATTAATATTGTAGTAATTAAGTTGCCTGTCGCATTGGTTCTATTGTAAGAGCAGGTGAAATTTCGTTGAATAAATAAACCTTTTCTGATTATTTCTAGGAAAATAAATGAGTCATATAGGATCAAAGGCGGCTATCTTTCATTTTTGGTTCAGCAATCTACCAAAATAAAATAAGTTCTTGTTGTTTAGACTGTTATGTTTTTTTTATATTTGGTTTTATCTTTAATTGTTAATATTAAACATGCAATGAATGATACCTAATACAAAAATAATGGAGAAAAACGTTTTCTTTTTTAAATGCTAACAATCAGCCATAAATCAGATAGCCGCGTTTTTTCTATACGACTCAAATTATATAGTTCCTACATTTTAAAGCAACCCACTAATAATAAAGCGTATTAATATGACGAAACGAGATAATAGTGAGCACAAAAGGCTGTTTGTGATACAATATAGCTTCCCTCCACACTACCGACTCATTTAATCACTGTTACTGCGGCTAATGTACGACATTATTCCGGACGAAGAAAGCAAGGAAATATTGCCACAACGTGATGTCATATAAAGTATACTATGATTATTTGCGGGAATTGTATGATGCATTTGTCACAATCTAGAAATCTAGAGACTTGAATGTGATTGTATAATAATACTATAAACAAAAGGTATTAAATTGTTGGCACCTGTCTTGAAATTTATTACTTCTGGAACAACAAATTATTTACTCCGCTGGCTAACTTTCTATTTTTACTATAATTATTTATTACTAGTATAAATTATGTTATTAAAAATATGATAATGTTAAAATACTATATTTCCTCTTCACCACTTCCTCCTATCTCATGAATCAATCCTTTGTCTTCAACCGCCATAGACTAATAATTAGTATGTAATAAAGTATTTTTTTTTGTTTATGTCAGATATCGACAGACGAGAATGCAACAGAACATCAATCAATGATGCGCTGTCGACCTACTTTTTACTTCGAGTATTCGGAAATCCATACACTGATACCGAAACGCGCAATGTGCACTTCACGGGTTTTCCATCTGTGAAAAATCCGTGAAGCTAATATTACGCCTAAGTTAAACTAAGGCGTAATGTTAGCCTTTTAATCGCAATGTTTCAATATATCGCAATATTCGATCTCTTAATAATCAATACTATAGCAGGTATGAAGGTATACGTGTTTATAAAGTGTGGGTAAGTAATAAAGATGGTTATAATGCTATAGAGTCATGCACGAGACGGTGTTCGGGTAGCCATTAATTACAACGCAACGTACTGTCCTGTGAAATATGAACCTGCAGCGATATCAAGCCACCATTGCACTGATGCCAATGAATTATTTATGAGGATAACAGAAAACGCATATGAATTTAGACAGACGGGTGGTTTGGTCTCGACGTGTGTCAAGTTTATTGATTGCTCAAATCTATTGTTTGGAAATTTCTTATTGATTAATAATACGGCCATAGGCTTCATATTTTACTATTTCCGATCTACCCCTTTGTCTGGGTTTACTTATTTGGTGTATTTATAAGCGGTGTAAATAAAGAATTATAAAATATATTATAGACATGAGAATATAAAATTCAAGGGAAAATTTCCATCGTTGTTTTATCTGTGAGCGCTATCCAACAGTTCACTTTACATAATAACGCGATACAAAATTATTCTTAAAATATTCTACAAAAATCTTTGGAAGCATACCGCACCCGCTGATTTCAAATAAAGAAAATACAAAAGCTATGTAACATTAAATACCGTATAAAAAAATAAACGCGTCATATCAAGGGTTTAGTACTAAAACCCAATAAGCATGTAATTAAAAGTTTTAAGTTAAATTCCATTTTAAAAGTTTACAAACATAATTACCTCAGATATACAAAGAATATCGACGTAATTAATATTTGTGATATTCTTTGTATATTATCTTAGGTAATAATGATCCTCAACTTTTAAAATTGAATTTAACCTACAACTTTTAATTTCATACTTATTGGGTTTTACTATACCCTGAAGTATTATGTATCTCAAAAGAATAAGCTGATCCTCACTTGGTTCATAATCAACAAAGCTGAAAAGAGAGATCCTTATGAGGCTTAGCGTCTCCTGATATCAAGTTACCAACTTCCAAGTTTCTCTAGTAAAAGATTAGAGGAGTCTCAAGTGGGATTACTTCAGCTGAAGTATAACAACGTACGACGTATAGTTCGTAGGTAACTTTAATTAACTAAGAGATACACATTATCAATTGCGTACAACCATATTGATTTTATTTTATTTATTTTTTATTCTTATACTAGCATATTTATTTAAACTTGTTATGTTTAACTTTTCAAGACATACACTAGGGGCACTGTTTTACACTATATACGAGATTATACTGGGTAAAATGGAAGTCGTGAGCATTTTTGTAACCAAGGACAATACCCATAATACTGACTGCATTAGGAGCTAGGACTAAAATCACACAAATCAAAATTAAATGTATGCATGTAATAGACTTAAGTGGTGTTGTTTCTGAATAAATTTTCTATCTATCAATAGATATAGATAAATTTATAAGGGTTCCGTTTTTGGTACGGATTACGGAAACCTAAAAAAGACAATTGTCGATTGATAAACATTCACTAAGGATATATAAGGCTGGTACATTCTACGAACTTAAGTGCAAAAGTGAGTACATCACATATTCAATCCTATAACGAAAAAAGCTACGGTTTTTTAAAACATTTTCACTTCATAAAACAAAATTGCCTCTGAAGTATGCTTAATAGAAGTAAGTAAAATATTTTTAGAGTCGGACACATTCACAAAAACTTTTTCGCGTTTTCATTAGGAAAAGTTGTGAGTGTTATAAATTTTAATGATTCTTGCAAGCTCGTGTAATGAGCCTAACGTTGCCTCCCTCTCCTCCTGCGGACCGGAGGACTTTGGAGTTGGACCCTTCACAAATATTCATTATACCATTTTGGTAATCAGCCATATTGAAAGCATTTATCTGCCGTGATAACCTTATTGAAAGCATTTATATTCCCTTTTGTATCAAATAAAATTTCCCGAAATAGTAGACGAGTGACAAATCAGTTTGATTTTAGATTTAATTAAAAATGACAAAGAGTTATTTGGACTTTATTCTGGATTACTTAGCGGTCGTTTAAGTAATAATAGTCTTGTACGTGCAAGCGATATTAATTGAATGACATATTTTGTGGATATCATTTGTGGACTAAATAGTGGCCAAAAAATTAAAAATAATTTTATTGTTCTAGCGTCGTACAGTGATCTTGACCTGGGAATAAAAGGGGCAATATATTATATTTTTGCCAAAAATACATACAAAATTATTACTTATTTTTAATTTAATAGTGAATTGAGTGAGTTGTCCCGGCTTCTCACGGGTGCAATGTAGATATAGGTACTATACACTAAATAGCCTATAGTGTTACTCACTGAATTGGTGAAATCGGTGAAATTATTATAATCGGTCGAGTAGTTTGAGTTTAATCGTAAACTAACAAATCTTTCCTCTTTATTAATGATTTAATTTTCATATATTTTATAAATAAGAATTTTAGTCACCAATGGTCAGCAATAGGTAAAATTTCTTCAAAGTTTTAAAAATAGATTACGACAGAAAACTTGTTCGTTTTTTGTAACAACTTCTAATATATTATTGTTGTTCAATATTAGTTATTCTATTATTTAATAGTATCTATAAATTATAATTAATAATTTAAAAGTACAAGTTGGGTAACCAGAATTCATATTCTCTGGTTCTGGCCATAAAAACTCTTTAGTTATTTTGAATTTGGAACACGTTTAAGTAGTATGTTAAAACTTATTTCGATTTCCCGCCATTTCATACATTTTTTTCGTTATATTCTAATAAATAAAAAACATAACACATTCTATTTCAGCAATAAATTGTATCCATTAATATGAAACGTAAATATCTCGTAGTATTCAGTTTGCACAGCGCCGACGCAAAGCAAAGAGCACATTTCATTAGCGGTCAGCCAAGACGCTCCGTTTACACAAACAATAAATTTTCATTTTTACGAAGGGACAAGTGAAAGAGGAGATAAATAGCGAGGAAGATTTGCGTTACGAGGATATAAAGAAAAGCGCTCGTGTGCACTAAGCTTTGCTTTGAATCAGGGAATATTTGATTTAGTGGGAACAGCGGTCCAGCTTCCTGGTTAGTAGATTTTAGAGAATTATGATACTGTCTCCGGCTAACGTTTTCGCTTGTATTTTAGCTGAGTTTGTGGTTTAAAGTGAATGTAAGCTTTGCCTTACTTCCTAAATCGAAACCTTTGTGGTCTAGATAGCTACAATTCCCTTACTCTTTATTCGCTCATACATAAAATTATTTTCTGCCGGCAAGATCTTTAGAATATTTTCAAATACAGAGGAAGTTATATTAACCTTGGAATTTTTAACTTTCAACATATTTATGGCCTTCTTTGTAGTTTAATATAATGCGCGTTTTATTTATCACCGGAAGTTCCGGGTTTGATTCCCGGGAAAACAGGATTTGAAAAAAATACGATCATGCAGAACAAAATATAACTGATTACTATTTGTCTATTCAGAATTGCATAATGAACAAACACGGAATTATATTTTGACATATAAGTTTACAAACGAACAATACTATAACGTGAATTTTGTTTTATCATTCTTTCACGTAAGAACGAAGCAACAACTTGATTTTGGCAGAGATAATAACCAAAATAAACAAAAGACAACATCTAGTTTAGGAGGAAGAAAATGACTCAGTCTTTATCTTGGTAAAATATTCAAATTTTTACATAATGAAGCTGTGGGCAAACTGTTGTTTACATCAATAGTAATACTTTTACTTTACAAAAGCAAAAGTTGTGACACCACATCATACCCGAATCTTTTTATGTTAGATATCGACAGACGAGCATGAGGTTCACTTGATGGTAGGTGATACCCAGCCATAGAACATCAGTCAATGATGCGCTGTCGACCTACCTTTACTTCGAGCATTCGGAAATCGATAGACAGACCGAAACGCGCAATGTGTTCACGATTTTTCAATATTTGAATCTGTTTATCTTGCTCTAACTTACTCAAACTTAATATTTTTTGTCTTTTTAAAGATTTTTCTTATTCTATAAATGTTGTTAAATTGCTCTTTCCTTGTATCCATAGCAGAATGTTCTTAATTAGATATAAGTGGTGGACTACACAGAACTTGAGAGCGCGGACGTAAATGAATACGAAGTGCCAATTAGTAATCGTAGCCGTATTCCTCGACGCTTTTGATTTTTGGTTTTAGAATGTATTTCTCTTAAACAAAAGGATGAGAACAATGCAAAGTGGTGCTACGATTTAGGTAAATTATTCAGAATATTTTAAATATGATGCTTCTTTGTTTTATTTTGCATTTAGGTATTTTGTCTGTATTAGGCAAATATTAAGGGCAATATTATTGCAGCCGGCCTAGCATGACAACCACGACAACATTTTGTCAACCGTTTTCTCGTATTTTAATCGATTATCTCTTTATATCTGCCGGGTCTAACATGACACTTACAAGTAAAACTCGTCTTCTAATGTCAAAAGTAGAGATATCTGTCTATCAAAGATGTCGAGATATATCTCGATATATTATATGTATATTAGTTTGTCTTCACTCGTCCGCGAGATATCTCTTTATGGTCATGCTAGGCGGGCAGGAATCCTTGACGATAGTACAAGACACATGTATCTATGTCACATGAACACAGTTCTATGCAAAATGTATCGCGCTGTCAACTTCTATTGAAAAGTAAGACTGTAAAATAATACTGCTCTTAAAGATACGCGCGGTAAAGTCAACAGACCAAAATAGTCATTATCGCAATCCGCTCAGTATTAACTAATTTTAATAGGTTATTTTGTCAATATTTATTACTATTGAAAAAACATTGAAATACTTTCGTAAAAGTATCCAAAAATCCAGACAATAATGATTAAAAAAAACAAATAAAACTCGAATGGATTTTAAATGTAGATTTCGAATGATACAATAAAACCATATATTTTCCGACGGCTGACTAAAATCTCGTGTTAAAAATGTAAAATATTCGATTCGGGTCGGTTTCACCTTTCAGCGCGCTGGCCCTGGGGGGTGATCGTCCGCAGGCTTCACTGCATTACCCTTCCACGACCATTATGTATGTACTACCGTTTGTTTTAGCGATTTTCGTCGAGATTGGATCGTAAAAGTTTATGTGTTATGTCTTTTAAGTAACCGATTTTTTTTTCTTACAATTTTTCGAGAGAATTTATTAATTTTTAAAATATTATCTACCTTTTAAACATTGATGATGATTCAGATTTATCGGAAGATACTATTAGTTCACAAAGATTTATAAATATTATTTTTTTTATTTATTTTTTGTAACAATTGATGTTCACTGCAAATCTATATAATAGAAGTGGGAAAATAGCATTTTTGGGGCTCACAGGATCCGCTCTGTATGCTATTCACTTTCACAGGATTCAAACATCCACTAGTTTGTGTTATCAACACTACATGCCGCCTGCTCAGGCATCAAACATCCACCAATTTCTCAAACTCTGATCGATAATATGATATGAATCTGAGGAAAATAGCATAATATTCAAATCTAGACGAATTTATTTTGTATTTTTGTAGAGAACAGTCTGTCAGGACGGCGTCTGTCGGATCCACTAGTTTGATATAATATATATGTATAGCGTACATAGCGTTAAGTAAACAGTGCACTAGCTAATTACAGCTGAGTGGTCCTGTGGAGAACAATAGCCAGCTGGCGCAAGTAACTTAAACTACAATTAGGGCAACTTGCCAACTGAACTCTGTTTAGATAAATTAGTGACCCTTTTCTAAAACGTCGGCGTTGGTCATTAGGGGAGTCCTTGAAAAGGGTAACTGCAAGTTAATGTCTTTGTTTATTGGAAGTTGATGTGTTACGTAATGTTGGAACATGATATATGATGTTAGTCCGGTATTAACTATTACCAGATTATGAACTTTTAGATTATGAACTTTTAACTACTGCTGATAGAGGACAATTCTTCGTTTTTTATTTTATTTTTTCGTTTATATATATATTTTTAATTGTTATAATAAAACTTAAAGATGTGAAACATGGTGTAATGGTTGCAACTCCTTACAAAAATTTTGTAAAACAAAAAACTTGACGATTTAAAAGAGTGGCGGCGAGTTTATTGCCAGTTCTTCTCGTCCGTTCTACGCCCCTGATTTGAGAACTGGCAGTAAATGTAAAATTAGAAGCATTCAATATGTATTTTTTTTTATTGACGTTCATAAGTGTACATTGTGTTACCTTAATGAATAAACGATTTTGAATTTGAAATTTGAATTTAGAGGTCATAAATACGCGAAAGGAAGACTATTTGTTAGATTGTACAGGTACAGGGTTCTTACAAATTTGATTAAAGTATTCTACTAATAGAAAACAATTCGGAAGAATTACGCCGTTTCAAGACTTAATGCTGACACATCGAAAATAAGAGATTATAAAGTACTAGTACAATAACAACACCAGTAAAAATCCACCAGTTTTTGTTATCAACCCTACATGCCGCCTGCATAAACTTCAAACATCCACTATTTCTGATCGATAAGTACTCGAGAAATTGAAAATCACAAAGTACTAGTTATAGGTGTAAAATTTGTGAAAATCTTTTTTTGAAAACACAGGGTAACTAAAACAGAGCAGAAATATTGAATTTACTATTACATTATTACTTATTAGCGATCCGCGCCGGCTTCGCACGGGTGCAATGTAGATGTACTATACACAAATAATGCTTATAATGTAGCTTTCTGATGGTGAAATATTTGTTGAAATCGGTAGAGTAGTTTTTGAGTTTATTCGTTCCAAACAAAAATACAAATCTTGTCTCTTTATAATGTTTTAACAACTTTACATTATTGAAGTTTTAGTAGGGATCCCTATTCTAGTAATGAATAGCCTATGTTACTCGCTGATAATATAGCTTTCTATTGGTGAAAGAATTTTTAAAATCGGTCCAATAGTTTTTGAGTTAAACAAACAAATCTTTTTCTTTATAATATTAGTATAGATATAGATCTACAGTAATAGAAGTAAAATATCATATTAATCATGTTGAGAAAGTTTTAATGTTATCGGAAATATTATACTTCTTTGTATTTAAGCAAATAACTATCAGTACCTATTACTTTATTAAAAATTGAAGTTTTATACAACATCGTCGTCACAGAATAAAAAAGTTATGAAAAATCTCAAAGAAAATATCTTCCTTGTTCCATTTTAAAATTCGCGTCGTCATGAAATTCATGAAATAAGTTACTCTTCAAATTATTAAAGTGATTCTTAAAATCTTTTTCATATCTTGAGATAGTTTAAAATAAAGGTTTATTTAAAAGTGTTTTTTTTTTAATTTTAGATATCTACAGACGAGCGTGCAGTTTACTGTATGGAAGAGGATCGTCAACCATAGATCATCAGTTAGAGATGCGCTGTCGACCTATTGTTTAATTCAAAAATTCATAGACCTTCATAAATTTAATGTCCGAAACGAATTATCGTAGGGAAAATATGTATTTAAAAAAAATCTCTATAAATGTAAGTGCCAAATTAAAAGTACACTTTCAATACAATATCCATCCGTCCATTTCTAAAAAATAAACACACGGGCAGCTGGTTCGATTCCCCGTCCATATTACGTCAAACACTTCTTCTGTCTATAGGTGTTCGAAAACATCCCAAAATGAAAAATAAATATATCATAATATAATATATTTGATATAGATTCTGACGGGCTCGTTGGCGTTTGGTAGAACACCGGCCGTTCGCTTTGATGTTCTGTGGCTGACGTATCACCTACCATCAAGTGAACCTTATGCTCGTCTGTCGATATCTATATCTATACTTAATATTATAAAGAGGAAAGATTTGTATTTTTGTATGTTATGAATAAACTCAAAAACTACTGGACCGATTTTGAAAATTCTTTCACCAATAGAAAGCTACATTATCAGCGAGTAACATAGGCTATGTTTTTTGTATAGTACATCTTCATTGCACCCGTGTAAAGCCAAGATAATTCCAATCATCGTATATATCAGGACTGGCCTCTCATTAAGGGGCACACCTAGTGTAACGGCCTAAAAAAAAGGTGATTTTTGGGAATTTTTATTTAAAAAAATACTTTATCAATTATTTCAAAATTTTAAGAATATATTTATACATGTTTTAAGAATATATAGTGAAATTTTTGAAGAAAAAAATTAAATATTTTTTAAGTTATCGTCGATCTCCAACGGCGCAAAAAAAAAAAGGTCCTTCACTGCTTCCGGCCTTCTCCGTGGATGAAATCAAAAAAAAAAAAATCTCGTTAAACTAGATAATATTATCTGTACAATGACCTACGATAAAAAAAAAACAAAATTTGACAATATGGCGGCGTTTTAAAAAAAATAGTCGAATTTTACCCAAAATTTTGGTCGTTTTTGGCCTGCCAAAATTCGATTTTTAATCAGATCAAAAAATCGATAGGTCATTGTACGGAGAACTATATATAGAACATGTAAAAAAAATTCGATAGTGATCGGATCATTTGTTTTTGAGTAATCACTGCAGCAAATTCGGAAAATGCTGTTTCGAGAAAAACGCGTTTAAAGATAAAATGATCGTTTTCACTGTTATAAGTGGTTTTAAATCATACTTACAGCTAATCTGCTATTCCAGGGCAATATATAATATCTGCTATTTTTAAAGGTGTAATCTACCGAAATATGAAAAATAAAAAAATCGATTTTTTCGAAATTTCACACTAGGCCCCTTAAATATGAAAATATAGATAGCGTGAATTAATATAATTGCAATGGCATTTTTGTATCACTAGAATTCTACCAGCCGCCACCATAAAGTTTATCTCAACTTCGAAAGGATCTCTTAGAGGCTTATGTTACAGAAAAGTTTATAAGAACGGTTAAATTTCAGATCCAATATAAAGTGCGGGTAAACTCCAGTTTCCACTTTAATCATACTTGCTGTTTTAATCTTGTTTGCCCACAAAATTGATGCTGAAAAAAACAAAAGTTTATCGACTGGGATGAATACATTTATCGCATAATACTCTGCTTTCATGAAATACATAGTTAATAAAAGGACATATTCTTTATGAATAGATTTTATCCTTAGTAAATATAACTCAACTAAATGAAATTAATCAGTATACATTAAGTTAACTTAATCTTGATTTTCGCTACGTTTTGAAAATATTATATGTGATTGTATCAAATTCTATCAGTCGTATTAAACATTATTCAATTACTACATTTCACTCGACACCGAACCGGAGGTCCCGGGGAAACAAGATTAAAATTTTTTTTCGGTCCAACAGGGCACAAAAGATTAGATTCCTGTAAATGCAAAAAATCATCACCCTTATTTTATATAATTCAATGAAATTTATAATCATTTTACATTTACTACCAGTTCTCAAAGCAAGGCTCACTCTTTTGAATCGCCAAGTTTTTTGTTTTACAAAATGTTTGTAAGTAGCTGCAACCATACCATGGTCCACATAACCAAATAATAAAAAAAAAAATGAAAATAAAATAAAAAACAACGATTTGTCCTCTATCTATATATGAGAAACTTATTGCGATTTTAATTATATATATATATATATTGTGTTAGGTGAAGTAGTAAAATATTATAAAAACCAACCAATATTTAGACTTTATCACCTTTATAGCTATCACATAGCCATCAAGTATAATATGCAATTAGTCATCATCGCTTATTCATGAATCGCTAAGAGGATTGCCCAACACTTCGATGTCAACTCTAGTGCACTTAAGGATAACCCTATTAAGACTGCCCATATGCGAGTAGTATTTACTACAGATAAACATATCATATTATAGTTTCATACATAGATCATTTACAGTCAGACCTACAAGTGTTCTAATGTTGTAGATGTACTTAGGAGGCAATGCTTACTTTCTGATGGATTAAATCGCTCACATAACCTTTCTTTTCTACATATATTCGAATAAGCTAATCGGTGAGCGAGGTTAAATCTAAGCTATGAATATATGTGACCGTTTCCACCAAAGATAATCGCTTTAAAGGAACGGGTATGATGTGCTATGAAGATGCGCTGTGCGAAGTAGCTATGCGCTCACAATGTAGTAATTTGTCTACTCTACAGACTACACATAACTACTTTAGCATCTTTAGTAAACATAGCTCTTATCCTTAGCTCTAATCTCATATAACAAACATAGCTTGAACCCATTTCTATCAATGCTAAGCTAAACTAAGCATTAAAAAACAATCTATTCGTGCGTTTCACCTACATCCATAATTTAGCAACTGTGCACATCTCTGGTGGAAAAAAGGTTTATCAGACAGATGTTAGAGAAATCCTATGAAGTTTCTATAATCAAGGTATTCGTGAACTTGAATCTGCACTGTGTTTTAATATTTTTAAACATATAAGAGCTAGGATAATATCATTTTAACGAGCTCGTTAGCTCATGCATTCATACGCTTATATACATTGTATTATTTTCCCACAGTCCTTATTTATATTTTTCTATATAAACATTTTTCTCTATATACACAGATAAGAAAAAAACTAAGTGCGAGTCGGACTCGCAGACCGAGGGTTCCGCACAAACTTTTAAAGGATTAAATAAAAAATACTACAAATGTACGATTTTCAGATTTTTTCCTTTACTTGTGGTACATGACATTGCTTCATATCAAATTTCATTATTCTAGGTCAATGGGAATTTCAGTTGCGAGTGTCAAAATCTAAACAGTGCATCTTTTCATGTCATAGAAGTTTGATTTTTTTTTTACTGCTGCAAGGAATTGCAGACCTGAGCATTTCAATTTGATACATCCATCCAATAAAAAAGGTCTCGACAGACTGACAAGAAAGTGATCCTATAAGGGTTTCTTTTTTGGTACGTATTCCGTACCAAAAACCTTAAAAATCCTTAGAATATCACCACCATTGTGGTTCACGCTCATCTGTTAGAATAATAAAAGAAAAAAATAGACATAGATAATATTATATATATACCGGATTAAAACGCGATTTATTATTTATATTGTTTAAATTATTTATCCCGACGTTTCAGATGTTGTTCAGCAACCTGTCTGCCCGTGACCATGGTTGCTGAAAAGCATCCGAAATGTTGGAATAAATAATTTAAACAATATAAGTTGTGGGATTTGTAGTGGACTGTATATAAAATTATTAGCTGGTAGAAAGGAACAAATAAAGCACCACCTACCTCAACTGCTCCTCCTCCAGGCCAGGATTCGTCAGTGCACGGCACTTGACAATAGGTTAGCCAACGTGGCTGAGATGACTGCAGAGAACGTCCCTGCGACAGCACCTTCCTCGACGGTGGTCAACGAAGAAGAGGACGATGGATGCGCGAGCGCAGCTATATTAACCGCAGATGGCGGCAGCGGCGCATGCGCAGTACTACGTTTGCCTTGCGGCTGACTTCACCCAATACCAGGGTGAACAACAGAAAAAATAGGCGGCGCTAATATGTTCATTCTACCAGTTTAAGACAAATGTAATTTAAGTAAAGACTGAACATACCCCCCACCGAAATCATTTATGATGATTTCTATTATGAGAAAAAAAAAGAAAAAAAAAAAAAAAAAATTATAATAATAAATTAAGCTACGAGCCATACAAAAATAAATCAATAATAATAATAAAAAAACAGCTAAATAAACAAAGGTAAAATATAGACTATTAGTTATGATCATAAACTAAGAAAGAAAACTGAATGATGTTTGATATGTCTAATATTATTTTAATTAACATATGGTAAAGGACAAACCTTATTGACAGGTCTCCTTAAAATTCCTGTGCTATTTTTTATTGTAACTACACGAACTACGTTATCGGGGCCAGGGTGGAGACGCTCCACTCTGCCCATAGGCCAATAAAGTGGTCGAGTACAATCAGACTTTATCAAGACCAAATCACCAATTTTTAAATTAGATTTACACGAAAACCACTTTGTTCTTTGTTGCAATGTATGTAAATAGTCAGAGGACCACTTCCTCCAGAATATCTGTGTTATCTGTTGCATAACCTGCCAACGTGACAGTCTACCTGTATTAATATTGTCAATCGTATACTCTGGTACTCCTAATAAACTTTGACCAATCAAAAAATGGCCGGCTGTAAGAGCTACGTAATCGTTAGGATCGTTAGACAAGGGACAAAGAAGGCGTGAATTTAAAATTGCTTCAATTTTGCAAAAGATAGTTGTTAATTCTTCAAAGGTTAACACTCTCTCGCCTATCGCGCGATATAAATGTCTTTTAGCAGACTTGATGCCTGCTTCCCAAAGACCGCCCATATTGGGGGCACTTGGAGGGTTAAAACACCAATTTATTTGACGTGCCGAGCAACCATCTGCTATCAAAGTATCATTATCTTTGTAGAATTTACAAACATCTTTTAAATGTTTCGCGGCAGCTACAAAATTTGTACCGCAATCCGAATACAAACAAGAACACAAACCGCGACGCGCTGTGAATCTATCCAATGTCGCAAGAAAACAGTTTGCAGATAAGTCACTAATCACCTCAATATGAATTGCCTTTGTAGAAAAGCATACAAATAAGCACATATAGCACTTAACTTTTTTTGCATTTCTAGTTACACCATCCTTAATATAAAATGGTCCGCCTATATCACAACCAACGTGGTTGAAAACCTTGTTCGGTATAAGACGAGACGCAGGTAACGTACCCATGACAGGCTGAATGACTGTGGGATTGCACTTGAAACAAGTTATACACTTCGAAAGGATGGATCGAATCATGCCACGCGCATTGATAATCCAATATTTTTTACATAAAATACCTTGTAGGGTTCGTGGTCCTACGTGCAAATATGTTTTATGAAAATATTCAATTAATAATGTCGTCACCCAAGATCGTTTAGGTATGAGTAAAGGATGTTTAGAATTGTAAGGTAATTCCGCTTGGGAAAGCCTACCCCCCACCCTGAGGAACCCTAATTCATCAATAAAGGGTGACAACTTCCGTAAAGATGGAACTATTTTATTATTTTTTATAAGTTTTAATTCATCACTAAAATACTTATTTTGAGTAAGTTTAATAATCATATCATGTGACGTATTTAACTCTTGAGTTAAAAGTGAACCGACAAAACGATCGTGTTTAGTTAGTCTACAATTATTTGCAAATCGTAAACACCATGCTATAGTACGTTGCAATTTTATAAATGAAGAAAATTTGGAAAATGTGTTTTCAAAAACATCTTCAACTTGAATAGTATTTTTAATATTTTGAGAAGGAAAAGAAAATGTGTCTATGTTAGATTTAAGTTCTAAAATATCTTTATCATTTCTAACGTAGAAAGTATCTATGGGCCACTCGTGAACGTCACGAGCTAACCAATCTGGCCCATGAAGCCATTGATTTGACTCAGCCACGAGCTGAGCGGGCATAGCGCCGCGTGAACAGATATCAGCGGCGTTATGTTCACTTCTCACATGGTACCAACAGCTAGGCGGCACCACCTCCACTACTTGAGCGACGCGACTCGAAACAAAGGGTTTAAGTTTATAAGGTGACGTTTGTAACCATGCCAGAGCGACACTCGAATCAGTTAAGGCAGTTACATTGTAAGTTATATTTTTAAGATTTTGTTTTATGTATAAGATTAATTTAGACAACAAAACTGCAGCCATAAGTTCAAGTCTCGGTATAGAAAGTGGCTTTAGTGGTGCGACTTTAGTTTTACTCGCAAGCAGTCTAGTCTTGACTTCACCATTTGAATTGACACTTCGAACGTACACACAGGCCGCGTACCCTCGAATCGACGCATCACAGAATGCCACCAATTGTATGTCACGAAACTGTGTTATAAGCATGTGCCGCTCAACACGAAGTGATGAAAGACTTGATAGTGAGTCAATAAAAGTGGACCACCTTTCGCACAACTCTGCCGGAAGCTTTTCATCCCACCCAAGATTGAGCTTCCAGAGGTCCTGCATAATGCACTTGGCAAGAAAAGTACGAGGCGATAAAAAGCCAACAGGATCAAAGATACTAGCTAGTAGCTTGAGAACTGACCTTTTTGTAAAAGTGTTGTCCTTCATATTATATTCAAAAGAAAAACAATCATCAATAGGTGACCACTTTAAACCTAGTACCTTAAGTGATGAAGTATCAGCATCATCAAAATTAATATCAAGAGTTTGACTAGAATCGACCCTGTCTAATAACTCAGGTGAGTTACTTGCCCATTTACGCAAATCGAATCCGCCAAGTTTGAGAAGGGCTATGAGCTCATCCTGCAACGTGCAGGCTTCTGAAAACGTTTCAGAAGACCAGACTAAATCATCGACAAAAAATCCATTTAAAATAACATCAGCGGCTCGCGGATACCGCTCCCGCTCATCATACGCAAGCTGACGCAGACTGCGTACGGCGATAAAGGGTGCACTTCGCAGGCCGTAAGTATTTGTAACGAGTTCATAGGTTTTTATCGGATCCGATGGCGACTCTCGCCAGAGTATATGTTGATAACATCGATCTACCGGTTCTATGAGAATCTGTCTAAAAAATTTTGCGATATCAGCAGTTAAACAAATATCATAACGTCGAAAATTAAATATAATTGTTAAAACGTCATGATTTAATTTTTTCCCGGTTAATAATATGTCATTTAAAGAATTGCCATTGGAAGTAACCGCTGAACCGTCAAACACGACTCGAACTGGGGTAGTGGTACTAGAAGCCCGTACCACGCAGTGATGTGGTATCAAATATTTAGTCTCAGTCCCGGTGTACAGCTGCATATGTCCTAGTTGTTCATATTCACGCATGAACGCAACATAGGCGACGTGCAAATCGGGAGATCGCATAAGACGTCTTTCTAAAGATAAAAATCTACGCATAGAACAATCATAAGAATTTCCTAAAGACTCATAGGATGGATTTAATAAAATAGGTGAAACATATCTACCTTCAATTGTACGGTAATATTTTGTGGAAAATATTTCTTCCGCAAGTTGTTCTTGCGGGCTACTAGGGCTGTCGCACGGCGACTCCTCTATTTCCCAAAATGACCTTAAAGTTTCGTTGATCGTATCACTATCGTTGGTGTACGACACCATGTTACAAGACGTTGCAGTGACAGTGACACCATCAGCAGAAGCACACGGTACTTCTACCTTCCCACACAATACGTACCCAAATACACTATTTAGTGCAGTGGGAAATGAGGGATTAAATTTTATTTTGTTCCCATCAAAAATATCAGGGAAAATATCACCTGCCAAAATAATATCAACTGGAGATTTTTTATAAAAATAGGGATCGGCTAAAATTAAATTTTTAAATTTATTCGCAACACTTGCTGGTACCTCAATCGTAGGTAAATCAGAAGTTATTTTTTGTAAAATAATAGCATCAATATTAAAAACTGGACTATCGCAATGTCTCGATTTAATTGTACAGGAAGTTATACCTAAAGATTTTACAATATTTCCCGATAAACCAAAAATATTATAATTACATTTACGTTTTGACAACCCTAATCGTTCGAAACAATTCACAGTTATAAAATTCGATTGAGCGCCCGAGTCAATAAGAACGCGACACGGTTGTTCATTACCGTAGGCATCGTTCACATACACAACAGCTGTTCCTAAAAGTACACAATAATTCTTATCAGCGTTGGACGAATGCGACGTATTGGTGTGCGAAGTAACAAATGACTCACTATCTTGCCTACTGTGGCTAGCGAACAGCGTAGGAACCGGTTTCTCGATAGTATCCAAATGTAACAGCGCATGATGTCGCTTATTGCACGTAAAACATTTAAATTCACTTTTACAATCTGCTGTTGAATGATTAGGCTTAAGACAATTGTGACATAATTTTAAATAGTTAACACGGCTAACTCGTTCCTTTGGTGTTAATTCACGGAATTTAACACATCGAAAAATCATATGATTATGTCCGCAATTTATGCAAGTTACATTATTAATTTTAGTAGATTGTAAAGTTTGCGAAAACGCCTTACGTGTATATTGTTCATTTGATTTGTTATTTATTAAACTACCCTTATTTTGATTATTAAATTTAGTTGTTGAAGTATTATATTCGAATGAATTTGAATGATCTAATATTTTTATTTGGTTTTGTATGTGTGACATTAAATCTTTATAAGAAGGTATTGAATTTTGATTAATCTTTTGTTCAAATGATTTTCTAGTGGCGGGATCAAGTGCTCTCAATGCTATATGACATAAAATATAACTAGATAAATCTTCAATGTCTAACGCGCTTATAGCCTTTATTGAATGGTCAAATGTTTCGATAAAAATATTTAAATTATTCGAAGATTCCGATTTTAAAGTTGGAAAATTTAACATTTTATCAAGATATTTGCCCACAAGCATCCTATTATCGTGGTATTTATCAAGCAGTGACTGCCACACAACATTATAATTGCTTGCATTAATTGGTAAACTTTTGACAATATTTAATGCGGAACCTTTTGTACACGAAAGAAGGTAGTGGAACTTATCTATGTTTGAAATAGTTGTTTGATTATGCACCAAAGAACAAAATGTTTCGTAAAAAGTGGTAAAATTTTCAATATTACCATCGAAGGTATATAATTCTAGTTGTGGTAATCTAGGCCTACTACTGACACGGTCAGTATCAGCCAAAGAACCCACGTTGTGTGCGCCTGCCACGTGTGAATCGTCACATTGCGAAACACACAATTTTATACGATAAAAAAGATCATCAAATGATTTAAGGTCTTGGTCAGAAAATTGTGTTTCTGATTCTAAACTGAGTTGTAAATCGTAAATGTCTATACATACGGACTCGTACCTGTCTCTGAGCGACTGTCCGAGGCCGATGTCCGAGGCACGCATGACGAATAAGTCTTTTATTTGAGGTTGAGATTTTATTTTATTAGACATATCAAACACTTCTTGCAATTGTGAAAATAATCTTTGTTTTATTGCTATATTTCTATTAATATTCCTTATTAAATCTAGTTCTTTTTTACTAGGAATTTTGTCGTCAGGCATATTTATTTCTTAATTTAATAAGCACGGCTCAAGAACAAAATTAAAATAAACTGACGTTAGTAAAAAATTTAAAAAATCCGGCTCGAAGGACCAAAAAATGTGGGATTTGTAGTGGACTGTATATAAAATTATTAGCTGGTAGAAAGGAACAAATAAAGCACCACCTACCTCAACTGCTCCTCCTCCAGGCCAGGATTCGTCAGTGCACGGCACTTGACAATAGGTTAGCCAACGTGGCTGAGATGACTGCAGAGAACGTCCCTGCGACAGCACCTTCCTCGACGGTGGTCAACGAAGAAGAGGACGATGGATGCGCGAGCGCAGCTATATTAACCGCAGATGGCGGCAGCGGCGCATGCGCAGTACTACGTTTGCCTTGCGGCTGACTTCACCCAATACCAGGGTGAACAACAGAAAAAATAGGCGGCGCTAATATGTTCATTCTACCAGTTTAAGACAAATGTAATTTAAGTAAAGACTGAACATAAGTAATAAATCGCGTTTTAATCCGGTATACAGTATTTTATTAAAATTGACATAGATATCTAACTTTATAATCTTACCTTGATATTTTTAAAAATTATACGTCCTAAAAATTCTATAAAAATACATCATAGTGTTAACACAGACTATGACACAAAAATACGTTCACGTTGATGATGCAGGCCACTCAATTTGCAAATTGCATGCATAAACAACGCTGCAGCGTCTAAAAAGGATGAAGTGTTCACAAGAGGATCATTTGTTATCACAGAGTAGCTAGATTATACGATGTCATGTAGGTGAGATGAAAATACTACGAAGTGGCCCTTTGAGTTCGGGCCAAGAGACCTATCTCAAAAGCGTTGCGTCTAATGGCCTCTGCTGACGTGTTATCTTACTAAACTACACTAAAAGCTGTTGCCGCCGCTTTTAACATGTAATTTTCTACTAAACCCTCCGTATGAGTAACATAATTCAATATGTTCTGATAAAGAAGACGTAATTGAGGCTTTCAGAGTGAATGTTATAGGAGTAACAATAGTTTGCGTATAATATTCACAGTAAAATTTATACTATGATAAATATAGGATTTTCGCGACCATGGCTTTTGGGTTTACAAATAACAATATGTGTATGTAGAAATATCGACGTATTCGAGGAATAAAATTGTAATAGACAAAAGTAAATTTTACAGAACGGGCAAAAAATGGGTTATATTTCTTACATAATATTTTCCAGAGATTAAATTTTTTTTTTTATGAATAACAACGCACCCAGGCACACGGGTGCAATGTTGAAGTACTATATACCAAAAACAACCTATGTTACTCGCTGATAATGTAGCTTTCTAATGGTGAAAGAATTTTTAAAATCGGTCCAAAAGTTTTTTAGTTTATTCATAACATACAAAAATACAAATCTTTCCTCTTTATAATATTAGTATAGATTGGAAAAAAATAAGTAGTTGTAAATTGACTTCTAGATGCAGAAAATCATTAAAACTATGGTAATAGTACTTCACGATTTTGTTCCTCGGGGACGTCGATATAATAATAATTGATTTGCCTCTGATGAATTATTATATCACACAAACCCATTAAGAAATAAAATAAATTACATAAAATAACATACAAAGTGCGGCCTTATCGCTTTGTAGCGGACTTCTTGCAGGAAAACCCTGAGAAAAATATTAAAAGATAAATTATACATAGAGAAAAAGTTAGGCGGTGCAATTAACGGAAAATTCAAACTAAATAAACGTTAAATATTATTATCTATTAATAAAAAAATACTATTTAAATATAATAATTCTGACTAATATACCTATCAGTTTAATTATTCCTTTGACTAAATTTGCATTTTTTTAAACATCGAATACCCCGGCTAAGGGTCATGTGGTTTACCTGATGATAAGTTATCACGGCTATCCATAGATATCTGCAAAGTCAAAGAGCATACAGACTTTAAAGACTTCTTGAAGCTTCCCAAGTCGTAACTTAAGACAACACTCTCATTCTTAATACCTACTATCCAAAAGTGCTGAGGTTTTAACTATCGGTGTTAAATAGTAAACATAACAAGGTTAATCTAAAGCAATTTTGAAATACACAAAAATGTTAATAAATTTTTCATTCCCGAAAGACATTCCAATTTTAAAAATTCCCTTAGTAAATGAGCTCCAGAAACATTAAGAATGTCTACGAAACCGACATTAATTGTTACCCACAATCCGTGATCACACCATGACGTGCTCATAACTCACCGCTTCTCTCATATTTCATAACCCGAGTTTCATTAAGCACTCATTAAACGCTTTATTTACCCACGAACATCCGCATTCTCATTTCAAGGTGTCATCGCGGCGTAAAGCGCTTCAGCCAGTTTAATGTATTCGTAAGTAGGTATAGTGATGATACTCATAATTATTTATTTCATTTGAGTCACAGAGTATACAATTCAATACGTAAAATACTGTTGATGTTCACCTCCATGCTAAATGTGTTTTACAGAACTGGCTGATTGAATTTGAAATATAGAATTGTCAATACCTATTTCAAATATAATTGTTCTAGTTTTGTTTAAAAAAGAAGTTAGTCGGTTCCACGTCCTTGTTACATTTACATGATTATATTTTCCTATCGCTTTATTGTGTGTTTGGCTTTTGCTATTTTTTCCCCTTACAAATACAATTTCAATTAAGTTTAAAATAATTCATATTTAGATTTCAATTCGGATCGACAATTTCACGGTTTTTAATTCGGTTAGAAGTAGTTTATAAAGCTTTACGAATCATTATATTAATTAAAAGTACTTTCAAAATCTTAAACTACTTTATATGTACATTTATGCTTCAAGTAAAACGCAACATACTACAAAACCTCATTTGAATATTTAGTCATGATTAGGTTACTACCAATAAACTCTAGTACTAAGTATTATTATTTAGATAGTAAGATATTCTGAACGAGATTCTTTGTGGTATTTGAGATTAATTTATATTATAAAACTCTTTTTTTATGTTAGATATCGACAGACGAGCATGAGCAACAGAACATCAATTTTTTATGAAAGACATGCTTACAGAAAATTGTAAACATGTTATCCCGTCGGGATTCAAAACCACGACACATTGGAGCGCAAGGTTCTCTACCAAACGTGCCAACAAGTCCGTTAAGAATATAGTTCGACAATCTTTGAACGACAATTTTGTGTAATGCTTTCGCACATATAAGCTGCTTAAACCTAAGCTGTCTTGGTCGAGTAAGGAGTACCTATCGGAAATCTAATCCGATTTATTGCACTATCGCCCTCACCCAAAAAGTTGAATCAAATATTCAATGTTAAACGTTCAGTCCATTGAGTTCAATAATGTGTCTCATCCACATCAGCGTTCGGTAGAACACCTGCCGTACGCATCGATTGTGGTCGTGGGTTCGAATCACACCGGGACGACATGTCTATAATTTTCTGTAAGCATGTTTTCCCCACGGGCATTGATCGGGAGGGAGGAATATCGAAATTCCGACCGGGTAACGAAGCACCATTCATAGATGAAAAAACCGTGAAGTGTACATTGCGCGTTTCGGTTTCAGTCTATGGATTTCCGAATGCTCGAAGTCAAAAGTAGGTCGACAGCGCATCATTAACTGATTTTCTGTGGCTGAGGTATCACCATCAAGTGAACCTCGTACTCGTCTGTCGATATCTAACATTAAAAAATCACAAATCAATGTTAGATAACATTGAACTGAGCTCACAAGTGAGATGAAACAACTATGGCGTTGTCTTCTTTATAATTCACAGTAAACCATCATGACCTTTAGGCCGAGCAATGTTGTTAAACATTCATATACTTAGCCCTAGACATGGGTGATCACAGGTATCTGTTCTACCTGTGATTGCTACTCAATAATCACAGATGAAAATATCTGTTCTTAAATAACAGTCTGTTATTTACACAGATACTAAAAGAATTACGGATAATACGATCTAATTTAGGAGTAACTTTTCAATGTGATTTCCTTCCTGTGAAATGTCCAATTGTATTTTGTTGGATAATAAATACTAGGTGCATCTCGTTTTATCACGCGACAATCATACATATATGTTTAACTGAGACCGGTAACAATCACAGTTGTTTTGTATTGGCTTGAACATTACTAGTATTTGTTGAACAGTTGTTATTTAGTAATGTATGATATTTTCAATAACAGATATTTCACAATCGCAGGAACAACTGTTATCTGTTATCGTTGAATACCTGTGATTAATATCTGTTACGATAAATACGCCTCACTTAGCCCGTCTCTTGATACTGTTTCAGGTAAATTACCGGCACTTAATCCTTTCTTGAAATGAAAGAAATCTCGATCTTGTAAAGGTTTTATCTCTCCCTAAAGTACTATTATACGATAGAGGCCTAATTCGCTAAGCCTCGTATCTTGAAATTCACGTTATCGTATTCATGAGCTACTGCTCAGTACATGACGCTTGCTCTTCGGTTATAGCAAGAAACTAGCAAATAGAGTTAGTAAATATATAACAATGCGTTATATTCCTTACATTATTTATCATTTCCATATCTGAAACTCGAGATAATAAATAACATTTTTTTTATGTCAGATATCGACAGACGAGCATGAGGTTCACTTGATGGTAGGTGATACCTCAGCCACAGAACATCAGTCAATGATGCGCTGTCGACCTATTTTTTACTTCGAGCATTCGGAAATCCATAGACTGAAACCGAAACGCGCAATATGCTCTTCACGGTTTTTCCATCTATGAACGGTGGTTCGTTACCCGGTCGGAATTTAGATATTCCTCCCACCCGATCAATGCCCGAAGTTACCAGACGTGGGGAAAACATGCTTACAGAAAATTATAAGCATGTGCTCCCGTTGGGATTCGAACCCACGACCCATCGATGCGCACAGCAGGTGTTCTACCGAACGCGCCTACGAGCCCGTCAAATATTCTGAATTTACAATTTATTTTATGTTAAAGCTTGGGTTAATCTTTATAGTTTTATTATTATTGTTGTATATTAAGTTGTTTGCTTTTAAAACCGGGCTTGGTTTCCACTTTGTTCTGGTACTTTTCTTACTGTTGGGAAGAAACTGGCTCTCTTATCGCAAGATTTCCCTACCTAGAAAGTCAGAGTCACTTTATTAAAATGGAAAACTTGAAATTAATAAAATAATAATATAAATTAAAAATCACTTGATGACTAATAAATTTATGCACATAGGTATCACACTGAAGTAAATAAATGTTTCGATTTTATTGATAACCTGATTAACCAGGATTGGTCATTTACGAGTAATAATTTTATTTATTCTCAACGTTTGTAAAATTGGTCATTTACGAGTAATAATTTTATTTATTCTCAACGTTTGTAAAATGGTAACGAATATTAATTATTGTAAAATTATACATAATTAATTATATTCCGATCCCATAATATTGATGATTTACAGCTGAATATTACTAAAAAAGTTTTTATATCACTAAATATATCAGAGAGAGGGAAATAGTTATTTATTTACTGTCATAAACAAAAGTTATATATACCTAAATATTTATTTATTTATTTTCCTTTTAATGCACACAGATTTAAATAACAAACTTATGAAAGCATGTAACTTGAATCCTTGTACGTGAATGTGTAGTATTAGGATGGTAAGTTTTTTAACTTGTATTATTAATTCTGTGTGAATACATTATGAATGTGTTTTTGACCTTATTCAAGAAATTTAAGTCATATATCATATTCCTTTGACTCTCCAGATGGAAAACAAAATCTATTCTCGTACTGGGAAAGCGGAATGCTTTTTCTTTTCGTCAAACGACAAGAGGTCAACCCTTGTCATACGAGCGAGGTGAAACAAAGCAATTTATATACACCTTTTCATATTTATATTCCTTTAATATTCGCTTATATTCACTGTTTCATTTCAAATGCTGTAGAAATATTTAGTCATATATTGAATTGCGTGTCTTTTATTAAATGGTTGCTAAGTAGTTATATCTTCCGGGTAACGAAGGATGGTATAGATCGATAAGAGGACAAGTACAGATTATTTTCGGCTTCAGACTACGGTATTCCCAAGATAATTATATATGAAATTTATGATCACGTAAATGGCTAATGGGAAAATTTGTGTCAATGATTAATTTTACAGCTACATAATCCATTTATTTTCGGCAAGCACTCCCACTATTTTTCTAAAAATTCACAAAAAGTACAAACGATGAACTGTTAGAGCTTAAATAGTTAAGTTCGTTTGAGTATAATATGTATAATACATACTATAGGTATACAGAATCCTCGTAAGTTAAATTATATGGCGTAATGCTTACAAATAGATATTACGTGTGAAGTAACTAAACAACAATAATGACGTGTCTGTCGTGTAGCAATGCGCCTGTCTCAAAGCAAAATTGAATCAAGGTGCTAGTCGTCGGAAGTCCCTCATTTCCTTGTATTTATTGTCACCCTCACTGAAGGCATTAAATTTTCTTCAGCGCTCCATCTTACAACTGTTTCCGGGCATGAAGTCCGTGTCAACTATTTGGGACAGTGGGAATATTATTTTGTATATCTATGTAAGGTCGTTCGATGGCATTCTAAACACAAATGCTGAGTTACTATTGTATGTACTATGGAGATTAAATATCTTCTATATTCAATATAGAATTTCAATGGCAGGGTGATATCATAAGACTACTTTGAAGGCCTTCACCCGAGGAGGCAAAAATAAATAAATATAATGTATTTTTTGATTAAATTATATATAGAATAGAATAGAATATACTTTATTGTACACAAAAACCAATTATACAAGCAATAAAAACCAAAGCTAAACATTGTACAAGAGGATATAGTAGTAGATTGAGAAAATAAAACCGTGTGACTTCATTTTATATTTTAAGTACTATTATTATTTTGAAAGAAATAAAAGGTATTTTATTTTTTATTTATTTATATAAAGAACAGGCTCAGAATTACTGCAGGGGGCATTGACTTGCTCTTTTAGATATTGTACATAATTTTATACAACCAGTCTAACCAAACAGGCCTTTCAAGGATCCTGATAACGTTTAGAAGGTTTATAACGTCCTTTAAATAAAGTTAATAGCCCCCAGGAAGTTTTTCGATGTACCCTTAGGGCCATTACGCAGTATTACGATACGATTTATTCCCGTTTATAGACTTAGGACCGGCCCAGGGATTTGCTTTACAGAAGGTGTCAACTGAAGTTGTAAGAAGTCGATTTATCGATGCAATAGACGATTACGATCTTCTACGTATTTAGTATCAAAAAACTCTTGAAAATATAAAAACTCTTTTAGTATGAATCTTTCATAATTCCTGCAAGTAATTTACAAATTACACCTCATAATTTGATACACCATTTGGCTATATCTAATGTCCATATTTTAAAAGCCTAATTATAAATAACTAACTTATTCCTCCGCAGACTTAGATTTAGTTTTTGGGCCTTTTCTACTTCTGCAATACACTTCTATCCCACCATATAATATGTTTTTCGTGTTACTGTTTGTGCACCGTACGCCGAAACTAAAATCCGGTTAGTTTTAAAGGCCATATGTGCCAAAAACAATAGTGATCTTTCGAAAAAAAGAAAAAGCGGGGATACAGCTCTCAGATAGCAGGATTTTTTCCGACTTACCAGCCAATGTTTCAATATCTAGTTTGATGAAACTATAATATCAGAGGTTTTTGAATGAGTCACAAATGTATACACTATTTTGTATTTGAAAAATATATTTTTTAAATTATATACATACGTTTGACCGTGTTTCACTATTTGGAAAGAGGTAATGCCTAAGATGGAACTTGTTTATTCATTAAAATATATTCACGTTTATTTCATATGTCCCGATGGAAAAATGAACGTGGAATTTCATTTCCTACAAGTCCTTAAAATAAAACATGAGAAATGAATGAAGAATTCGTAAATTACGTATAATGTGAAGATACCTTCTTGTATTTATTTGATTTTCATTAATTTTATTGCTGAATCTATAGCAATAGGGACTCTAATAGAACGCATTAATAACATTACACTTATATTTATTAAATAAATCAATTACTTAAACTAAAAATAATAACAATATTCACCGACTATTAAACATAGCCGGCAAATCCCACGTAATCGTTTACCTATACAATAACAATTCTATTCAGCCTGCGTTTACCAATAACCAGAGCCTAACTGCAGCCATTTGAAATATCAAATTAATTGTTAGCCATTTTTCTCTGCAGCAACATCAAACTGAACATTTATATGTGATACGAAGTTAAATGATTATATGATAGGACGTAGCATTGGCTTCCTTTACTAGCAGTATTTTATCGACTTAATTTCGGTGAATGTACATCAGAGCTTCACCACCTCATTCCACCATCTCCTTTTCTTCATCGGACATCTAGACGTACGGAGGGGTACCATCCTTACTTGGTCGATGTACCGAAAGCTCGTACAGGACGCTTTGCCTCATCTTTTATAGTACGAACAGCCAAGGATTGGAATTCCCTACCGTCGTCTGTCTTTCCAGAAACCTATAATATTGGGCTCTTCAAGTCAAGGGTAAATAGGCTTTTCATAGGTAAGCGTGATTTACCACCTTAGTTTGCATCAACACTTAACATCAGGTGTGATCGCAAGCAAACGCTTTCCTATTTCATCAATAAAAAAAAAATATAGCAACACGGCCCGCAGGCCCGCGGCTTCGCACGGGTGCAATGTATATTTTTAAAATCGGTCGAGGAGTTTTTGAGTTAAATCGTAACAAACAAACAGACAAATCTTTCCTCTTTATAATATAAGTATAGATAAAGAGGTAAAGCTTATGAGTTTGTGAGGTTCTAGGGGGTATTTTTGTTGCACCATTTACATTGCACCCGCGAAGCCGTTGCCTGTTGCTAGTTTATAATATTAGTAGGATTGAAGGATCTGTCCTAGAACCTAAAGGTCCCGTTATCATGGTAGGTAACATTAGGTGGGCCAACATAATATGTATTTTCAACATAATACATACCGTCGGTATAAAATTAAATAAATTGCTAACAATTTTTCTGTACTTAACTCAGAACAGGTGACGTGATAAATGCACGATCGTATGTTACCAGAGCGGTATTAACCGATTGATTGGCTGTTAAATCGTGTAATGAATGGTGGACGTTAAGGTAATTCTTTAGCTTTTGAAAGCTTTCAACCCTTTTTATTTATAATATGAAATTTATTTATGCATGTCGATTGCTGTTACATGTTAATATGGACTTTTAACAATTTATATGATAATTATGCTACGCGTGAATGTTCAAGGAATAATTTATTCATTCATATAATAATAGGTACATACATTTATAAAATTTCAATATCACCTATTGAAAAATAACTGTAATATTAATAGTGAAACCCCGAGGTGTGGCACGGAATAGACACATTTTTATATTATGTTCAACTATCTTTTTCTTTATCGGCTGTCCCAGCGGAATCATTTTTTTATCTTGTTTCGCCGGATTTGAACCTCAGACTTCCAGTGTTTGGTAAAATAAATAAATAAATTGGTATTCTATATACTATATCTAATACAGTTGTGTTTATTATAAATGACAAAATCCATATGTATAATTTGACAACAGCAGGCGTAACATCTATACATATAAAGTTTTTACGCGCTAAGATGTACAACACTGTGGTTAAACAAAATATTTGCTTATAAAATATTGTAAAGAAAACTCTGGGCTCCAAAACAGATAAACTATTCCTTAATTTTAAATTGTTTCTTTTTCAAAAGCAATTAGGGAGTATTTTTTTGTAAATCTTAAGTTCACCATAATTGTCATAATATATTTAAGAACAACAAATGTAACTTAAATTGTATTATATATTATGTGGTGTGCTAATAATAAATAAAATAAAAATTAAATATCCCTTTCATTTCCCTGGTATAATGTGTCATTTTGTAGATATTTTCACATTAAGCGCAAAGGGAAGACATTTCACAGACAGTGATACTTTGCCGTCGTCATCGAGATTCCTTTGAAGAACGCTTGACTTGTGATTTTATCGCCTTACACGAATTAATTATATCCTGAAGAATCTGACAGAGACATTCGTAGAATTGATGTCCACTCTACAAATGAAGCAAAAACTGAATGATAGATACACCAATCAACATAATGTAACTGTTACATAGCGCAGTGGTCTCGAACCTACCGATTTTTCGATGTCCGATACCGAAATAGAACGATTTTTTACCGAGTGTCAAACCAAGTTGCCAATCTCGTACAAATAAATTTATTTTCGTTGGCACGTCAGTGCTAAGTTCTTAGTTTTTATTTGTTATTAATATCAATGTTTTCTCTTTTTTTCTTCGTTGGCTCATCATTCTGATATTCTTAGTTTTTATTTGTTTTTCATTGGCAAGTGAGTTTGTACGATTATATACTCGACAGATGGAGCGCTCAGAACAACGAAATGATGCCACCCAAAGGAATTACGAATTGATATCACAATCATTTACCGACTTTTGATCCAAATATACAGATTTTACTTGGCAACCCTACCGATTTCGCATTTTGATTATATAGACCACTGTTATAGCGTAAGGATATAGTATTATCTTCCCACAATAATAGTCATTAAATTATAAGATATTTACATTATATTATGTATGATACAATTACATTTATTCTGTTGATTTTGATTATGATTTCGAAGATTTTAATATGATTAATGTCAATAGTTCATTAAAATAAATAAATAAAAGCAAAAACTGTACACAGTTATTTCCCTGATTTTTTTCTCCCCAGCGAGCATTACGATAGACAAGTATGAAGTTCACAGCCACAGACAATTCTGCGCTGTCGACCTTATTTTTACTTCAAGCATTCGGAAATCCATAGATATATATGAATGGTGGTTCGTTACCCGGCAGGAATTATGATTTTCCATTCACCCTAATGCCCGAAGTGACCAGTGCTTACTGAACATTATAAACATGTCGTCCTGGCGGGATTCAAACGCGAACCATCGGATCGCCTGCCATAAATATTAATAAACCAAAATGCAAGAAATTTTCGCGGATGAAATGTATTTGTATGTATAGTAATACTTTTATTACCATGTTTAACGAATATTCAAATTTTGTACTTGAAATAAAGTAGAGTTCGATGAGAGCATTTATTTCAATAAAATAAACAAAAACATACTTTTGCAATCAGTTTAAAATATTTGAATATTAAATCCTGAAAGGCCACATCTCCGAAAATTAAAAAGGACGGATTTCAATAAAATCTCGAATTCGATGCCGTTTGGATCCGTAATCTGCCTTTGTCAGCTTAATCTTGCGTTCGGATTGAGGAAATTAATAGAATATCATTAAAAATATTTAAAACTTACTTTTTGCAATAAACGAACTCTTAGAATAATTTTAATTGAACGAGTATCAAAATATTGCGAAGAATGCAGTGAAGAAAATGCTCAACTGATAAATATCACTCCCTCACTCTTCCAAAGGGTATTTTACTCATAACAGGAAAATTTAAATTATTCTTTGATAAATTCTAAGCACATTGTTCTGAGCAATCCTTTAAATCTGCCATATTGAGGGTTGATTGCTGAAACCCAATAAGAAGTGGTAAGTTAAATCAAATTTTAATAGTTTAGGGACAATATTACCTTTTATACAAAGAATATACACATCACAAATATTAACTACGATTATATTGTCTTTGTATATCTTTGGAAACCATGTTAAAAGTTAAAACACACATAATACAATGGCGTGGTCGCGTGGTACGTGTAACGTTATACGCATATTATACTAAAACAGTGCAACTGAAGCGAGATTTTGTATTTTTAGTCGACTGTACTGCATATCTGCCGGCCTAGCATGACAAGCGCGACAAAATTTTGTCTACTGTTTTCTCGTGTTTTAATCGACTATCGCTTTATTTCTTTCGGGTCTAACATGACAATTACACTTAAAACTCGACTTTTAATATCAAAAATAGATATATTTGTCGATCGTGATATCTTTTCTATCAAAATTGTCGATGTCGAAATATAATATATCGAGATATCTTACATCTTAGTTTGTCTTCTCTCGTCCGCGACATATCTCGTGGCGGTCATGCTAGCTGAGCAGTGCAACTGAAGCGAGATTTTGTATTTTTTTAGTCGACTGTACTGCATATCTAAACGTCCGTTGAGCCATTTATGCTAAAAAAACGATATACCAAAACAAGTTTGTATTAGTTGCTCCAGAGTCCAGATGCTCTCCCCTAAATCTGGTCCTAATATTATTATATTAAAGATTTACTAAATACCCACAAAACAAGTGAAGTCTAATATATTTATATATTAAACACTATGCTAAAAGATTATTAATTATTATTCCGTTATCTTGTTATTATCTTGTGGAAGAAGAGGTTATAAAATATAGGAGCCTGCGCTTGTCCGAGCAATATTGTCCATGAATTATCGTCTGAATCGTTTTACACGACACATTTTCCAGACAAGGAGTAAATTAATTATTTTATTTGTAGAGCAAATAAGAGTAAAGGTATTTCTCTGTATAAGAAACTTTTCTCGTGATAGACCAAGAATATGTTCCATTAAAAATAGAACTATTTAATATTGAGATTGAGAATTAATATATATTTTTCAAATCTTTATCTTTAACTAGCATTTAGTAAAATTAAATTCGTAAACCTAATCGCCAAAAAGTACTGATAATTTATTTTTAACAAAGAAAATATATCAAAAAAAATTACGTATCAAGCAAAATGTGACTGTAGAGAGGAATCGTTAAAAATGTCTCTATAATATAGAGAAGTGCTTTAATATTAATTCTATGATGGTTTTACTTTTAAAAGATAATAAGTAATTCAGTACAGTGTCACTTCATTAAAAAAAGAAAAATGTATGTTTAAAGGATTCTTTTATTGCTTAACTTAAGATAAATAATGTTTTAGTAAATCTTAAATGCATTTACTAACGAATTCCTTTTAATATATTAAAATTCCAATGTAAAACTAAACGTTATGAAAATAACCTATAGCCTATATTAAAAAGGGATAGTGGCGGTTTCTATAACTGAAATAATTTTCCAGATTTTCCAATACAAATAACTGAATTCTTTATTATATAGAGAAGGTAAAAGTCATGCTTACTTTCGATCCCAGAAAATAGTCGTTAAATTTTAGTCCATCAAGTTGGGATTCGAGTATATTTTCAATAGCGGTCGGCTTTTGTACGTAGTATTATTCATGGTGTATCGGGGTTGTATGAAAGGCTTCGAGTCTTGAATGAGGTGTGACTTGGTGTATGAAAGACTGAGATTAAGCCGTGTCAAATAAATATTTCTTTACTGTTATATTGCATTTTATAAGGATAATTATTTTCTTAGTTATGCTTTCTATATATTTGTAAATGACATTATGTTTAATATATATTGATATTATACGGGAATACTAAAGAAAGTTTATTTATCATATTGAACACTTACTAGTGGGACTCGAATGAATATAGTTAAATAATTTTATGAGGTTTTTTTGAGTAAATCTTGAAGTAATTTTTAATTTATATTATAAGCTTCAAAGAAGGTTTTATATTCCATTTATTCTGTTTAAAATAATATTATAGCATCATAAATTCTGGAGATAAGAAGTAGATTTTTATTTGTGTATTTATCTATAAATCAATTAAATATTTTTATTTTCACTAAAATAATAATATATATGTCATAAATATTTATATATTTTTTTAATTGTAAAACTATCACACTAAAAATTACCCTTAAATCAAAATTTGCTTATTCACGTCATACTTCCATTACTGGGTCACTGAACTATATATAATGTATATATATTTGATTCCAAATTCAAATTATGAAACTGACTATAACTATTTTTTATATGACTTTTTAATATTATCTATATCTATGAGTACTTGTAGAACCCACTTAATTACAGGTTCATGCTTTCAAAGTGAAAATATACGGACATAATATTTATAATAATAATAAATATTGGATAAAATCAGAAATAATATAAGCTGAATACAATCTAGTTTCAGAATTGGTTTGTAGTTAATTATTTATTTTTAGTGAATTATTTAGGTGCTTGTATTCTTATAATAAAAAACACTAAGTAGGTTTTCTGTGATTAAATTAACGAAGCTACTATCAATATTAAGAAAGAAACAAATCTTTAAGAAATATGTGTTTGGAAAAACAAGGAAATTATGTTTTGATTGATGGATATCGTTAATATGAAGTGATGCAGCAAGTGTGGGTTCAACACGGCCTTGTATTTACGCCTTATCGATGATCTCAACACTCTCTATTTTCGGTAAATCTACAATAGAATTAATAATGACTCTTTACAAATACTCTGTCACCTTTGTGAATAATTTTCTTCTGAATTTTATGTTTCGAATATAAATATAAATACACGCCTTTTTACCTATGTTCACATAACTTATAAAACAGTCTAGAAGAAACTACTAGAAAATAGACATCAAGCCCGAACGTTAGATTAAAAAAAACAAATATTCTTGGACCCCTAGCGCACCATCATCTGCTCTAAGTGTGAATCTAAAACCAGCCTTTCGAACGGACGGAAAGTTTCATCAAAATCGATTCAGTGGTTTAGGAATAGTTCAGTGAAATACACGCGTACAGAATAATAATATTTATATATAATTAGCGACAAGCCCCGGCTTCGCACAAAAACAATCAGACAAACGAAGAGAAAAAGCATTTTCGACGAAAGCTCTCAATCGGCTTCATTCCTTCCGACATTTTGAACAATTATGAAATTATTATGATGAAAACCGCATTGAAATCCGTTGCGTAGTTTAAAAGATCTAAGCGTACATACGACGTAGAGCTACTTTATTTTATACTATATATATATATATATATATATATATATATATATATATACGAGAAAATAATTGTGTTTCATCTATTGCGAGGCAAAAGAAAACTTTTGAATGTCGAATGTTACATTTTTTAAATCGCTATCTATTTTCAAAACAATTTCTTTCCCATTCTCAGAGTTTCAAGCGACTATATACGTACACTGGTGCCTTTTGCAGCTTGGTAAAAAGAATAACATTTCTAATTATAGTACAAACATACTAATATGACAAAGATAATAAGTAGGAGGCGGAAGCGCAATAAATTCCGAATACAATAAACGTGAACATGAGAACAAATATTAATAAATTACAGCAACATCGTTTGCGTGCTGTGGAGATAATTATTATTGCATTGAATTATTGGAAATTGGCTTTGTATCTGTAAAATATCTGTGCATATGTTCTAACCTGGTTAAAATGACAATGGTCGTTAAAATTTACTATTACCACATTATCTACTTTTTACATTGACACAAAAAGGTTCTCATACAAATTCAAAATCATTTATTCATTTAGGTAACACAATGTACACTTATGAACATCAGTAAAAAATACATATTAAATGCTTCTAATTTTACATTTAACGCCAGTTCAAATCAAGGGCGTAGAACGGAAGAAAAGAACTGGCAATACACTCTTCGTCACTCTTTTTAATCGCCAAATTTTTGTTTTACAAAATATTTGTAAGGCGCTGCAACCATTACACCATGTTCCACATGACATCTTTAAGTTATTAACTATAATAATAAAAAAATATAAACCAGAAGAAAAAACAAAGATTTGTCCTCTATCAGCAGTAGGCCTGGTGAAATAGAAGCACGCACTTACATTCTCGTGGGAACAACACGTAAATATATAGTCGAAATAACTAATATCACCGCATACACGAATTCAAGTTCTTATACAAAAATTACGATTTAGGATTTAAAAAATTGTAAACTTAAGTGAATGCAAGGTTACTGTATGTTTTCTTACTATAAAGTTTGTAGAATCATAGAACCATGTAGATCAATAAAGTAAACGGTAAATTTTTAAACGTCGAGTTTTCGGAATTCCAAATCTATAGACTATCTATAGACTGAAACCGAAACACGCAATCTTCATTTCACGGCTTTTATACCGAACGATGGTTAATTACCCGGTCAGTACCCGATATTTCTCTCACGGTTTTGATAATAATAATAAAATAATTATTTTTTTCAATCACGCTTCCATATTTTTTAAATGCTCGAAACGGCCAAACATAAGGCAAACATATTTACAGAAAATTATAAACATGTTAAGCCCAGATTTGTTCGTACTCCGCAGCTTTTATAAAAATAAAATGAAAAAGTACTTCATCCAACCTATCTTGAACGTAGAAATATTATATTTAACCCACAGCAGGCTTCCTCTTACTGTTGCAGAAATAGAACACTGAAAATAAACCGGTAATAAGAAATTACAGAGGAGTTTACACATCTAAAATTGTCTAATAGAAATACGATGAACGAAGATGGTTTCATTTTATAGCTATTTTATTAGTCAATATTTGAGCGTTATTATTTTTATTTCTCAGCAGCTTTCACATAGTCAATGAAAAGAAAACTCGCCTAGAGCTTTATGGTGTCATAAATTTGAAAATATCGTAAGCACGTAGAAAACATCCCCCCTGACAAGCTAATGGTGTGAGTGATGGAAAGATAGCTAATGTCGGTTTTCACCCGAAAATCGGTGCCAAAATTGTACTCTACTAACTGATTCTTTTAAGAATAGTGTATTTGGTTCTGAGGTTTTGTTAAAATACATATAATACACTAGTGAAAATCTTCATATAGCAATTACAAAATATATCTCTAAAAAATTCTACATTTTTCTCTGGACCTTTTAAAATAACATTTCGTGAAATTAAAATCGTGACATCAACTACTCAATATTGTATTTAATTAACGGGAGTATCACAAATTTTAATAAAATAACTTTTACTACTTAGTGTAAAATTTCTCGTATATAAAATACTTACTTAAGACGTTATAGTATATTTTAAGGATTTACCAAAAACAAGAATTTTCGATTATGCCACTTCAAATCTAAAGATGTTTTATATTCTTTAATATTCAATTTAATTTGGTTTTACAAACGAGTGAAATAAATGTTTGAACTATAAATAGATCAAGGCCGAACCAAACCGTTACCCACAACGCGATAGAGAACGCAATTTCCTAAATAGGGCTTCTGAGGATTTCCCTAATGTCGGGCAAAAAATGGATTGTCAGGCCCCAGTTGTCCGCAAACACGCGATATAAGTTTCCTTAGCTCCACTTCAATGTCACCTCACAACTGACAACAGACTACATTTTACAAAGGTTTTTACGAATAATCGTAAACCTATTTTTATGATAAGATCTGCTTGGTGAAAGCTGAAAGAATTGATGGTCAATATTCTGTATGGAACCTGTTACGTGTCTCGAACTTAAATCTAGAACTTAGTTTTCAAAAACAAATATCATCTGCTCAGTTCTTCTGACGTATTGTACGTAATCTAGATTTATATGATCTACCGTTCGGATGCTGTACCGCTCTTAAAACATCTTATTGCAGGAGTCCTTTACGATACAAAGAGATAAAGCTATTAACTATATATCGCATAATTAATCACTTTAATACTGCTCTTAGTGTTGATATACTATTGAGCTTTATTTTTAAAATTTCATATAGGAAAGCAAATAGGTAAAGTAACATGATGATTCAATTAAATCTACATGTACGTATATTTAAAACAAAGTCGTCTTAGTAACACTATTTATAACTCAAGAACGGTTGTACCGATTTAAATGATCTCTTATGTTTTGGATTCGTCTATGTCCCGATTAACAGAATAAATATTAAAACAGCGGGACAATTGTAAAAAAAAAACATGCAGAAAATTAATTTTTCAATAAAATATGTTCGGAACTCCGCCATCTTCCGCAATTGACAGCTCACGTCACGCACGCTTATAGCTTATTTGTAATAATTGATGTACACTGAAAATCTATATACTTGTAAGTGTACATTGTGTTACCTAAATTAATAAATTATTATTTGAATTTAAAATTTGCTAGGACTCCTTGTCATTGTTGAATACTTTAAAACTTTATATACAAACTTTAAATTAGGAGAAATATTAATATAAGTAGGGATAAGTAAATCTATATCATAGAAGTGGGAAATCCAGATATTTTTTTTTATTTTATTTTAGAAGCCAAGATTACATTGGCATCTACATCTGGCGGTACAACGTCTTTTGAGTCCACTAGTTCCCTATAAAACTACGATGTCCGCTTCGTGTTAAATGTATTGGCAATACATTTAATCGAAGAACTGCTTCTTGAAAGCCGAAATGGAGGTTTATTACACAGTAAAGGTAATTTTATATAACAAACTATCTTCTTAATATTGTCTTTTATTAACGCGAGTATCACACATTCGGATGCTTTTCAGCAACCGTGGTCGCGGGGAGACGTCGGTATAAATAATTTAAGCAATATAAATAAATCGCGTTTTAATCCGGTATACAGTATTTTATTTAAACTATCTTCTTTTCACGTAGTAAGATAAAATGCCTACTATGAATTTTTCAGATACAGATGATGAAATTTACATTGAGTCCAAAGAAAAGACAAATAGCAACAAAATATTTACATCGCTTTAACCTTCTCAGGAACGAAACAATCGAGGTCGAATTTTCCGATAGAATGGAGAAAGTGAAGAGTTCCCACAGTTTAATAAGAACAGTTGGGACGCTTCAGATTTCAAACTCAGATGATAGCCATATTATTCATACTGAATTTCTTACAACCATGTCAGTGTACCTAATGGATAAATTTGCCACTGTGGCACATTTACTTTTTTATTAAATTAGCATTCGGAAATCCGTAGACTGAAACTGAAACGTGCAATGTTCACTTCATGGTTTTTCCATCTATGAACAGTGGTTCGTTACCCGGTCGGAATTTCGATATTCCTCCCACCCGATCAATGCCCGAAGTTAGCAGACGTGGGGAAAATATGCTTACAGAAAATTATAAACATGTCGTTCCAGTGGGATTGGAACCCACGACCCATAGATGCGTACGGCAGGTGTTCTTCCGAACGCGCCAACGAGCTCGTCAAAAACATCGATTCAAATTGTTCCTACTGTTCTATTTTATGTTACGGTATCACGTAGCTTAAAGAATTTTCTGTTGATTGTCTTTGATACCGTTACTTGCAAAAGCTTTAATAAAAAATGTAGCAGCACTGAGTAATAAGCCTGTGATGAGTTTCTCAGACCTTTTTTATGAAATCGTAAATCAGCACGTAAAACTTATCGTAAGTCACCGTTAATAATACGCATCTGTAGCAATAAATAAATCAAGAAAAAGATATAAAAAAATTTAGATAAAACATAGAATTTTTAATGATTTTATTATAATCTTTGACACACATAATTGTGAAGGGCTAGTAGTATTGTAGATATTTCATCTCTTTCATAAGAACCATAGTCAGGAAGCTATACAGAACTGCCTTATTTGACAAAATGTGTCAGACAGTGATAGTAGGTCCCGAATTTGAATGCTGCCTTAGATGAAAAAAGGATGTGTAATAGAATAGTTTTTTTTTACATTAGTTCAGTATTGTATCGCTGTAAAACATATCCAATCAGATTTAAATCAAATGGAATTTAAGAAGTTTACATATATACATGTACATAATACATAATATGTATATGTATATATGTACATGTTACAACAAAAATGCCCCAAAATTATACTACTACCCCAAAAGAAATATTACAAATTTAACCCGGAACCATCAACCAATGTTAAAAAAACCTACGAGTATCCTACTAGTTTGAGTTCTACATGATATGTGAACGTATGGAAATGAATGTTTGATAATAATCAATCAAACAAACGGCTTACTGTATGGGGTTGAAACTTGGCACATACGTTATATTATAAATAAGACCATAACCTAGATTAATACTTGGATGTATACATTTTTATCCTAAACACGAGACAAAGTTGCAGTTTTAACTTAGTATTTGGTAAATTGACATACCAAATAAAAAAAAATACATATTATATTAACATTATTACCTATATCTATACTACATGCTACATAGCACATCTACATTGCACATTATATACCTTAATATTTTATTATGAAATAATGACTTTACCCAAAGTCCGAAGGCGATATTGTAAATTAAGATTTACATAGTCAAAAAGTTCTTGAAAACGCAATTACAGAAGTTTCCCTTAGAGTTGTAAGCGAAGTAATCACATTTGTGGGGGAGGCTGCATGGAGAAAATTGTCTTTGCTGCCGTAACGAGGCCGCTTTTGCAACTTTGGCTTCTCCTAAGAACCTCTATAATGATAACTTTGAACATTTTTTTCATAACTCAGATTATTGAATACAGTATTAAAGTGTCATGAAATTTTCTGTGTGCAAACAAAAAACTTTTATTGACCACACAGTGAAAAATAAATGATACGCTGATGTATGATGCCCTACAAACTACTAAACCGAGACCGAGAATGTTTCTTTGGTATTTTTATAATATTACGTGACGTATTTTATAGAACGGTGAAGAAATTGGTCTAAAAGAAAATCCTAAAGCAAGAAAATTAACTAAACTTACACACTGGTCTTATGCGTTGTGTTACAAAGAGTTCGTCATTAATTTATTATTATACGAGTACCTAAAAAGAGTAAAGATTTCCATGCTTCAGATTCATATTTGATAAAAAAATATATGAAACTAAATACTGTTTAAAACACACTTTTTACGGTACATAACAAGTAATTAATTAAAGAAAACAATATATAATATTACATATACAGATATGCGCTTTCAAAACGAACTCACTATTCTATCACTAATATCACAGCTGGGTCCTTCCACGGCCTAGTTTAGGCTGAGTGATGGACTTTTTGCAAGTATTTTACATAAAATACATATTTAATTTGTGTTGCAAATAAATATTTTTTCTTATATCAAAACTTAAATGGCTCTTTCTCTTTTGTATTGTCGTCTGTTTTTCCAGATGCCTCTCATAAGCAAGCATGTTTACTCGTTTACCACCTTGTTTTGGATCAATACTTAAGATCAGGTGTGATGGTAAAAAAACGCTAGATATTCCAACAATAAAAAAAAACCATAGATTCAGTAGTTCAGGTCAGATCATTATAAATATACTCACATTCTCACAAAGTTTCGATACTTAACAATATTTATTGTAAGAAGTTCTCGAGATTACACAGAAACGCCTTCACCCCTGTAATATAAACATTCTACATTTCTCGTATTTACATAAGTCGTAGAAAAAACGTAGCTCCGAAGTGGCGTCGTAATCTGTTTTGAAAGGGCGAACTTATAGCAACTGTGAGAAAATCCCTTGGTACGAGGTTGGATCATGTCTGTTATATTATATCTCGAGTCATAGTAGCACCTGCATTTCCTTATAGACGCTTTTATGAAAAAAATATTGACTTCCGTTCACTGTAATTAAGTTTTATGGGAGGGGCAAAAATCGTTTACTTTGTAGAAAACGAATTTAACTAATTTTAATTATTTTTTGGTGTCTCCGCAGGAGCATCAATTGTATATAAAATCTTATTGTAGTTTTAAATTCTCTTGTATGTTCGAGTTAACGGATAAAATGGTGTTTCTTATGAATGTGCTCTTAAAGTTGTGTTGTGAAATTAGGCCTAAGTCTTTCAATTGTACAGAAGGGGAATTTTGCCTTTGAAACGTAAACTATTCAGTCTGTTTTCAATCGGCCTCCAATCGGCTTGTCACCGTGTTGTGACAAAGGCCTCGGTTACGTTGGGTTCCGTGCAATCAGTTGCAATCGCTTATTCATGACTCAGTGGAGCTCAGTCAGGGTTGCTAGGAGCAAAAAATGAAATTAAAAAAGACTGCATAGTTTTTATTGGAATATTTTTACCTTATACGACGGGCTTTTTGAAGGGCTCGTTGGCATATTAGTTATTGTCTTGCGTTTTATACCCAACAAATTGTTTTCCAACGTCTGGTCACTTCGGGTTCTAAGGGGGTGGGAGGAATACCGAAATTCCGACGGTAATGTACTAACGTTCATAGATGGGAAAACCGTGAAGTGCATATTCCACATTTCAGTTTCACTCTATGGATTTATGAATGCTCGAAGTAATAAAAAATAGATCGATAGCGTATCACTGTCTGATATACGGTGGCTTAACATCAAGTGAGCCTCGAGCTTGTTTGTCGACATCTAATATAAAAAAATACTACGTGAGGTTTATGCTTGTTACAATTTCTATTAACAACTTAAATCGCATGGAAAATTTGGAATGAACAAAACTCTAAATTCTACTATTTAGGCTGATACTTTTCTATTTTCAAATTTTTTTTTTTTTTTTTATCAAATGTTAAATGGTTTCATCGTGAAATTATTACAGTCACATAAGTAGTTAGTAGATAGTAGTAGGTAGGTTAGTTACAAGCACGTCTATATGCAAGCCAAACTGAGGCGGCAAACCATGCACATGCAAAGTGAACACGCGAAAGACCCAGACAATGCGCACAATATAACACACGTCAAGTAATTCAAAGTGCTGAAATCAAGAAAATTAAGGTTTATTGATAGGTAGACAAAATTTCTATGCTAATACTGCTTACATGGTGGAAATGTATCCTACACTCTGTATCTATACTAATATTATAAAGAGGAAAGATTTGTATTTTTGGATTTTTGTATGTTATGAATAAACTCAAAAATGTCTGGACCGATTTTAAAAATTCTTTCAAAAATAGAAAGCTACATTATAAGCGAGTAACATAGGCAATTTTTTGTGTATAGTACATCTACATTGCACCCGTGTGAAGCCGGGGCGCGTTGTTTCTGATAACCCTACACTCAGTGGCTGGGTCAGCTATCTTTAATGTCATTTATATTGGAGTATCTGTAGGATTAATCTATTCGACGTCGCGGTTGAGTGGTTGGGAGCTACTCAGGCTACTGGATGCGGTACCAAAGCTGTTGTTTCAACAAGACGTGTCTTTTGTCATGGCTAAAATATGTTTTATTAATGCGAGTATCACACATTTAAATTTAAAAAATGACCGAATCAAAACGCGTTTTTTGTTATATTACCGCATGACAGCAAGCATGATCAGTCTAACAGATAATATTTTAATAATAAGAATCAAACATGTAACTATCCCGACGGGTATACAGTACATTTCTTTTTTTTTTTATAAAGGCATGTATCACTCATTTACCCGATTATAATGAAATTTATTTACTATATTATTTGTCTCGACGTTACAAATGCTTTTCAGCAAGCGTAGTCCCGTTACTAAGATTGCTGAAAAGCATGCTGCTGCAATGCAAAACTTAAAGATGACACCTGTTTGATTTGAATTTTCACAAAGTTACCATACTCTTGATTTTTCTCTTCTTTTTCTATAATATGTACTAATAAGGTTCGAAAAGTTTGAATGTTCTGGAACTTTGAAGTAGATACATTAACAAGTATATTATGACGTAAACTGTGCTATACTCGTTCATCCAATATAATGTTCAGTTAACTACAAATAATCACATTTAACGATAACAGTAACATTGATAAATGGGTTCTGATTACAGCAATATTTCGCTCGGCTTTGTTTTGAAGCTCGCTTACACGCTTCCGATTACGTGATACATTTTTAGGGTCTCATTTTTTAAAATCTGTATTTTATTTCTTTTACGAAATATCCTTATCTTTTATAAAATATTATCATGATGTAGTAATAGTACCTACTCATAAACCTCGGCTATTTTTTTTTCTTGAATTGGAACTTTTAAATCTACATTCAGCCCTTTTCCTAATAATTTGTGTTTCCTTTTTTAATTAGATATTTCAAAGAGTTATTTAAGTTATAAAATATAAATGAAAATTACATAAATTATTATGAAAACGAGTATTTAAATTAAAATCTAGTCTGTTCCGGTTTGTATCATCTATACTAACATAAATAATAAAGTGGAAAGATTTATTTGTTTATTTGTAACGATTTAACTCAAAATCTCTTTTCTTTCTTTTTAATTCGACCGATTTAAAAAAAAAATCCACCAATAGAAAGCTACTTATAATGCAAAGACAAGAAATGAATAACCTATAAATTTAATGACAGTTCCACGTTACAAAAACGTCTATTTTAACAAAGCATTGTAGATAAATTATGATTCACCAACTACGTAAACTAGTTATCTTAAATTATTCAAATTGAACGGAATGCTTTACTTGACACATAGTTTATCACACGCCATAAGCTAGAGTTGATCTTTAAAATTAATAGCCTTTAAGAATCTTTACCCGGCGCTAAGATTCACAATGACTAGACAACATCTACTTGATAGATTACCCGCTTGTTCCCAACCCTTATCTGTTGTTCAATATAATTGCAGGCTAGACTAGCTTTTAAAGTGAGCTTCGCAATTGATGTAGATATTTGTATGTAAATTGCATTTACAACTGGGAACAAGTTGAATCGTTAGTCGCATTAATGTCGTCTGTTCGTGAGATTTTGAATCAGTGTTAAATGACCACGCTGAATGCAATTGTTTTATAGATGCATAATCGATAAAGTTAAAGGGAAGTTAAAGATAGAAATCTTCATTTTAGGTTCTAATATTCGTATGTCTATGTTATTTAAAACATTGTTAGAGCTATTGTTGAAACTTTGCAAAAAACAATAAATGACTTGCTTAGTCTAAACAAAACGCAACATTCTCGATATGTCATACAAGTTTTGTTTACTTATCTAGGTGTAAACAGCTCATAATATTCGCGCGTGTTGCTTACAATTATTCGATGTCAAATATTGCGCTTAAATTATTGCTCTTGTAAGTACAAGAACATGGCATCGTGTAGATGGGCCTTTACTTTCATAAAAATTTCAAGTTACGTAGACATTTCAAAAAATACCACTATAGCGATACTGAAAATACACAATTTCCCGCTATCAAGCTCCAAATTAGGCTTCTACGAAAAATGGCTTTCAGTAAACGAGAGCCTTTTCAGAGGAAACATAAATTCTATCAGATTCTTTCTAGTGAAACGCGATCCCGTCTCGTTTTCGGATATAACCTAGGTTATCTTTTACGATGGCTATTTCCCAGAGTTGGCTTTCGAAAGAAATCTGTGATCAGGAAAGCATATGCATGTTTGCGAATGACGTTTGAATTAATATTCCATTTTCCATAATCCGTTGCTCTTTAAAAGGCAAATATGTTCCAAATTTTACTTCAATGTAATTGCAGCTATCAAAGCTTTACGTATGTTGCAAATAGAATATGGAATTTGTGCTCGATGTTCGTATTATTAGAGCCAAATAAATTATACTACAAATAGCTGTAATTACTAAGTGACTATAATGGTTTTGCAGCAATGCGCAGAATGCACGTAAAATCTGTCAAAGATTCCTTTAGCAAATTTTTTTGGTTTCTCAAACAAATTTATGATAGTGTTCCAATTTAATCAAGAGGAATAAACAGATGATATATTTTGATAAAATACCATCGGATATAGAGAAAGTAAATGAAATTATTCATAACATAAGCCTTCCTTCAGATGGATATTTCGTTGAATTATGTATCACGAAGTTTAGGTAAACGTTTGTCATTCAAAATATTACCCATCTATCCGATTTTATCATCTTTCGAATGGAATATAATAAATAGTAAAAAATAACTTTTTATACTTTTAAATGTATTCGCCACAATTTTTCGTCGTGTCGTGTTCGTATTAAAAATATTATAGTCTTGTTTATTTTATAAAATAATAACATTATCAGATTTTCACGAGACTACGATCAATATAACCACGGAGGTCATATTGATCGTACACTCGTCACGGTGTTGTCAAATAACAATATTCAACTCAAATACGCACATAATTCGAATAAAACTAAAATTATTGGTATTCATTGACGTTACCTCGTTAAAGAGAGCAATGTTTTAGACTAAAGTGAGTGTGATTACCGACAAGGCGACGACAATAGCCCGGTATAATTATTCAATTTGTTGCCCTTATGCCTTTCGGCTTAGGTGAAATAGCCCTCATTTCACTCTACCGCTCTTTGTTCGAGCGGACCGCGCAGATTTTAACTTTTGATTACGTGCTTTAACGGAATTTCCGTGACGTCATAAAAACAACCCTTCATTTGACGGGTTTTCCAGTTATTACTGAGCTTCACCACTTGTTGTATAAAAAATCCCCGAACTTCACAACTTAATCGTTGATTAATAATTTAATTTTCATCCACCTAGTGTATATTTTTTGTACCCTAACAAAGTAATTGAACTTAAGACATTTCGTAATATATCATACTAGTATGCTAATAATCAAGAAAAGTTGTAATAGTTGTTATTATTTAAAACTTTAGTATGCATCAGATAGTTTCTATAAAATATTACGATTCCAGATTTCGAATCGAAATTGGTTGTTACGATTTTATTTCAAATGAAAGTTTTTAAATTTATTTCTATGAAAAACCTATCGATAACTTACAATGATTATTTTTTTCAGAACTATTCCAACAAATTCTAGGACATTAATGAATGATAGTGTAAATAAAAGAGTCATTTCTCACTCGAATATTTTCAAAATATCGAATGTGTAGTGTTATAGATGGGATTATATTGTTTGTCTGTTGTTTTAAATTTAAATATCGAACATTCTTGTTGAGTCTTGGGCTTACAATATCCAAGAGAAAATTGCATAGTGAGCGACCTGTTGTTAGCGAGTCGAGACCATAATCCCTATTCAATAAACTTGCATTACTTACAAGCTGAAACAAAATGAAGACAAAAGTACCGTCTATCGAACGTGACGACGACGTTGTTATAAAATATTTTTCTTCCTTAATTAAAATTCTTTGCGGTGGATAACGATATTCAACTCCGAACCAGATGTTCAATGAAATTAAAAACTAAGCAAGGATTTTATTAGCCGTTTTTAAGTATCGCATAATCTGGACCGTTATTAAGTATTTATTAATTTCTGTATAAATGAGCCTTTCGTCTTGATTATTTAAGGTTTTAATCCATTCCTATAAAACTTTAACAAAATACAAGCTTTGAAGTACTTACGTTTTCACGGGGGAAATTCAATTCCACTTCCAACAATAAATTTACTGTTTTATTTTTATTAGAAAATGTTACGTTTATTTCTTAATTTATAAGTGAAAAATATAATATGTACTAAACTATTATAAGTTTAACTTTAAGCACATCGATATTTCATATTATAATTTATATATTCAAAATTATTTCCATAGTAAATGCTATATATAAAAAAATAAGTTTCCGATCTCAAATGTTTAGTCTATATATTAATGTTTTAACCAGAAAGCTTCTCCTTTTATAAATATATTATAGATTACCTTATATTATGCGGTTATACGTTATTTTTCTTTAACTTGATATGGTTTTAAACGTCTCTGTAATACTAAGGGGTGGCAAGATAGGAAAATTTCTTTGTTAACACATTATGGCTTCAACAGAGACACAGGAAGCACGTAAGATGAATGGGCTAGCGAAATACGTTTGCATTTCATTACGTCAGAGATACCATCTTGGAAAAAGAGCAATGAATGGGAAGGGAAAAACAGAATACTGATAAAAATGTTTCTTTATATGTCTAAAATAAACAATTTATTACGCTCTGTAAATTTTAAAACTATAATTTAGTATTTGTAGCTGAGACTTTTAAAAAAATATTATGCTTATTTTACAGTATCTGGAAACTATTCCTAAATTTGTACTTAGTAATAATGTTGATCCTTGTACTAAAAAACTTAATATTAATTAGACAAATGCATAAAATTAGAATTATACAAGATAGGTTTTGTTTCCTATCAACATCACAGCCTACGCATAAAAATAAATAAAAAGGAAAAATTATCCACCGCTTCCTATATGTTAATTTAGTATCCTCGCGTTGGGGACACACGAAATATCCAGTGTTTGTTTAAAAATATTTTGAGAGTTGAACGCTGTTTATTTTAACATCAGCATAATATTTTTCTTTGACACAGGCAGCCGTCCGTAGCGTAACGTGAAAATAAAATTAAGGGCGAATATTCATTTGCTCTTGAAAAGTCATTGAATTATTTTTTTAATATATTACTACAGAATAAACATCGCTTCGTGCTTTGTAACATGATTATAAAGAAAGGTAATAAGATTCATATTTAATAACGTTAACATGTTAAGTCATAACTACTTTGTAATCAAAAAGCAAAATTAAAACGAATAAGTAGTTTTACGTAGACGGGCTACGAAAGTCTTAGTCTATTATCGTAGCGCTACGTAGAACGTCTACTAAGCTACATAACGTCTAACTTTTTATAATAACTTACTATGAACATACAAAACGAATATTTTAACACACTATTAAAATCGCATAAATAAATTAAGATAATACATCTACATCTATAGTATACCCAGTTTTACAACAAATTTCTAAATCACGGTACTCTAGACACCGTGTACCATTTACATTTTAACAACCCAATTGCGAATTTACCACCTTATTTTTTTTTCAAATCAATGTCCAAAGCCCGAGAAAAATATTTGTCTGTTACTGTATGACTTCTCGCAACAGTTCACTAAATCTCGGTCAATGCATCGATATATAAATTTTCCTTACACATTAGATAAAACGCTGACCCGATAAGGTTTCAATTACTCAGTAGATAAAAAGAAGGTGAGGGAACTCGTCATTCGGTTGGTTTACGCGACTTTTATGCAGCTATGAAGTTCGAGTCGCAGATGGCGAGTCGTTTATGCGCTCTATCCGGACACTTGGACTTTTATTGAACCCGTGTACCGACTACTTGACGCTGGAATAGTTTATTGGAACGTGGGAAATCGAATGCAAAAGACTGTAAAGTGTTCGAGATATGTGGAACTGGAAGCCCGCGGGAAATGCGAGCCAATAATAGAAATTATGGAAATGGAAAATTTATGCGTAGATATTGGAATTGTTGGAGGATCGATTTTTAACTTTCAACTGCGATTGCAACTGGCAAATAATGTGAGGCGGAACTCCGCACACATTCACAACTGTGTAGAAATGATTTTCAAATTGTTTGTATAGTTTTTCCTTTAAACTATACGTAAAACCTTTTCGTATTTTTAGATTAATAGTTTCAGAGATGAGACCTCAATAATATTATCTATATCTTATGGAGGCTTTCATCCCAAAAGGCGGCCCTTATATAGAATAAAATATTAAAAAAAACAATAATAATTAAAAATATACTAATATAATCTAAAATAAACATACTAACAATATTAATACACAGAAAATGAAACTTTAAAGGAAAAATTAAACCTTTATATTTATTTTATTTATACTTCTATACCAATATTATAATAGACCAGTGCCGAAGCCTTTAAAAATGGTAAAAAGTGAAAAAAAATTACAGTAGGATGAAACCCATTAGAAAAGGAGGGGAATATGATCAAAATGAAAGGAAAAATAAATTACGGTCGATCCGAGTTCGGGAAGTGGAAGTGGGGGGGGGTTTAAGGGTAAAAAACGGTTTATCTCGTTTTCCGGCAAAACTACAAGTCCTATGGAAAAAAGTCAAATGGCAAAGTTGTAGATAATAAAAAGATCTACAACTTTTGTATTTACACTTTTTTCACATAACCTCAAAATTTAGGTGAAAAATTCAAAAAACCAAGTTTTTGGTTTTTTATTTATATCTTTTTCAAAAATTATTTTTTTTCTACGAAATTTGGTGAAAACTTACCTTATTATGTCCCAAATACACTGTAATTTATTTGATTTAAAATATTTATTTTTTCGCCTTATTTTAACTTAATATCAAAAAAGCACCCTAATTTTCAATCGAAAATTCTGCCGTCAAAATATCAGCTTTTTTCAAAAAGTCGGTGCGCTTTTTGTTCCTTGAAATCTCTACTTTCTGATGGTATAAAAAAATATATACTTTTTTAACAGCTGCTACGAAATAACAGGTATGTAGTAAGGCCCAGACCCTACTAGAACCTTCCCCACTTCTCTATGAAATACATTTTTATGGGCTAAAATTTTCCATAGGTCACTCAGGTATACAAGTTATCTTAAAAAAGCAATAAATAGACATCTATGCTTATAATTGAAAGAAGATTTTGCAACTTTCTCAAGATATTGTAGATGTCTTATTAAATATTAACTTATTTGGTTTTTGGTTTTTGCATTTTCTGAGAACATTTACCATAGTAATGTATATATTTTTTTACACCATCAGAAAGTAGAGATTTCAACGAACAGAAACCACACCAACTTTTTGAAAAAAGCTGATATTTTGACGGGTGAATTTTCGATTGAAAATTAGGGTGTTTTTTCGATATTAATTCAAAATAAGGCGAAAAAATAAATATTTTAAATCAAATAAATTACAGTGTATTTGGGACATAATAAGGTAAGTTTTCACCAAATTTCGTAGAAAAAAAATAATTTTTGAAAAAGATATAAATAAAAAACCAAAAACTTGGTTTTTTGAATTTTTCACCTAAATTTTGAGGTTATGTGAAAAAAGTGTAAATACAAAAGTTGTAGATCTTTTTATTATCTACAACTTTGCCATTTGACTTTTTTCCATAGGACTTGTAGTTTTGCCGGAAAACGAGATAAACCGTTTTTTACCCTTAAACCCCCCCCCACTTCCACTTCCCGAACTCTGATCGACCGTAATTTATTTTTCCTTTCATTTTGATCATATTCCCCTCCTTTTCTAATGGGTTTCATCCTACTATATTTTTTTTTGGTTTCAAAAATTATCGACCCTGGTCTATAAAGACGAAAGATTTGTATGTTATGAATAAACTAAAAAATTACTGGACTGATTTTAAAAATTCTTTCGCCAATAGACAGCTACATTATCAGCAAGTAACACAGTGTGTGTACATCTACATTGCACCCGTGTTAAGCCGGGGCGTGTTGCTATATTTAATATTTCATATATATTTCAATGCACTTGATGTTTCTTAGTTACGATATAAATCAGAGTCAATAAACTCTGTACATCTATACTAAATTTCAATAATTTACTATGTTATATTGCAGTAAGTTGTATCGAGAGCTATCGCTATAATCACCGTACAGTCCAAAGAAAGTCTTCAGGGCCGATTGCGTATGTAGCTCACAATTTATATAAAACGTATATAATTTATGAATTATATACATATCTCAGAGATAAAATGATACTGATCATATAATTGTCTCTAAAAAAAGAGACAGAAATATGTCTGCCCCGTTCCTGTTCTCTTTTTCATCGGAATTATAAATGGACAGTTTCTTACAGCAGTAGTCATGTAATTGCCAAAGCGCAAAACAATCACGTAAAACGAACGGGAAACAAAGGGCTCCATTGATTAATCAACAGATGCTTATGTTAACATCCATTATCAGTAGTAACAACTCAGATAATACGCAGACACGTAAGCACTCAGCCAACACGTAGCCTGAATATCGCGGCCCATTCTCAATTAGAATGAAGTTTGCGAGAAATTACATTACATTAACAACAAAGAGGATGAAACGTTTTAACCTAATGGCTAGCGCGCGACGTCTCTCCACGTTATTCTGACCTGGAATAAAAAAATAATCTAATATCGAAGCTTTTATAGACTGAATCGCAAAAGCTTATATGTCTAACAAAATTGACCCAATATTTGGCGGGCTTGTTTGTGCGTTTGTTAGAATACTTACGCTCCGATGGGTGGTGGGTTCGAATCCCGCCGGGAAGATATGTTTATAATGATCTATAAGCATCCCCACGTCTGGTCACTTCGGAAATTATACTGGTGGGAGGAACATCGAAATTCCAACCGAGTGCATATTGCGCGTTTTGAACTCAGTCTATGGATTTCCGAAGGCTCGAAGTAAAAAATAAGTCGACAGCGTATCATTGACTGATATACTTGGCCGACTTACAATCAAGTGAGCCACACGCTCGTCTGTTAATATATAATACATATAAAAAATAACGTGTGCTAATTTAGCCAGCAGCAAACAAAATTAACAGATATTTTAGAATCGTATTTATGATATGTAATAGTTTGCAACAGACCAATCATATAATATTCTGTTAATATTATAAGTAATGACAAAATGTTTAAGTTTTTTTTCTACAAGTTCATAGCTAAAGCGACGATATTAAATAATGTAATCAGATTAATTGCATGATGAAAAATAAAACATTAGTACCTGACAAGCAGGGTATATTGATATTCATTGTTCACTTTAGCAGCAAACATGATATAAATATTTAATTTTGCTAATGTTTCGATGGATACGATACATCAGGGACACTGCTTTAAGATGACGGGGGAATCATTACGACATAAGCCCATAGTCTATTTAAACCTAAGCATAATCATATGCGTTGTTTCTACGCTGATATTATTTCTACCTGAACAATTAGTTACACACGAATAAACAATAAATAATCTTGGAGGAGATAATGTAATACTAATAAAGGATAATCTAACTGAACTATAAAATTGGAAATGCACAATACTCACAAAACATGTATACGGGAACACCAAATAGGAATACATAATGAAATGTGCCTCGCTATCCTGAGGGAATTACAAATAGTAAAATAATACAGCCGATCATATAGATCGCAAATTGACAATAACTGTTACACGTCATTATTACCTTTAAGAGATAGCAATACAGATCAAAATCCTTTGTATTTCATAGGTACAAATTAGCATTTAACAACAGTATAAACGCAGCCGAACTTCGATCAACAATATACTAGATATCGGGTTGACGCAAAAAATCCGTGCCGGTAAATATCGGTTCACTTGAAATGTGAGAGTCTATTTTGTTTAGTTCTCTTCAAGCACGGCCAATATTAAGACGTTTCACAATGACGCAGTTTGTCTTCAAAAATTGCGAAATAATTCCCGAAAAAATTATTTTACGGACGGAGTCTTATTTTTGGTTAGTACATATAAAATAAGATATATTTTAAGCTTTTAAACTAACAAATAATTCAAAATTTGAACAAAATTATCTGTTTTAAATCAACGCTACAAATGTTTGGCCAAGGTTGGCCAACACATGCGCAAACTATTGTGTAACAGAATAGTGGATGCATGGAGTAGATTTGTACTGAAATAATCCTTACTATCTTAGGATAAGCATCCTTAGTAATATTATAAATGCGAAAGTGATATTTTTGATTGTTACGCTTTCACGCTAAAACGGAAAAGAAAACATTCCAATATGTATGTTCATTTTGCGGATATTATTATTTAACATACTGTTACGGAGACAGGCTGAAGAAAGTTCGAGAAACATTTCTGGTATATTTCAGTCACTTAGAGATGTTTTCAGCAAGCTGACATACGATTTCCGGCCGTTTTAAGGCAGTATCTATCAAATAGAAAAAGTTCGGAAAGCGATACCAAGCGATCAACTTCTGCGATTTACGAGAGATCCGAGTGCGATAGTTCAAGAGCCAGAAGAGTATAAGAGTCAGTGTTTTGTGCGCAGTGTAATTGTAGTTTTTTGTTTTAGTTTCGTTTTTCTCTAATTGTAGTAGTGTAATTTTTAATTAATTCATTATTTTATTTATTTTCTTTTGTGTTGTTTTTATAAATAAATCCTCAGTGTATAAGAGCGGCGTTTATTAATCCCGAACCATTACAGCTCGTAACAATACGAATTACAATTTATATAAAACATTATATTATTGTTTATCAAATATATTATAGTTTACGTTTCATGTTGATATATTATTTTGTACCCTATTAGATACATGATAATTTACACATTCACATTTCATAAACTATACTAATAATACCAAAGTCTTCGAAGTTAGTCAAGTGTGTGTGTATAATACATAGATATGTATATATATTTTGGTAACAAATAAAATCATATTTCGACTTCACTCTTTTCTTTGTTCCCATTGAGCAGTGTCATTTTTCCAAAATTTGACAAGGGGCGTGGTTTAAATAACAGGTTACTTTTTTCGTGAATTTTGTATGCGACCTGAAGTCTATTTAATACTATGTCAATGCAGCCGAAAGATCAATTACTTGGCTAATTTTAATGGTAGCAACAAAACTGAAAGCTGAAAGATATTGCTTGAAAAACGATCGTTACGGGTAACGGCGAGGGAGATGGTTAGGTTGTGATCGAAAACACGATTATTGAGAGGGATTTATGAATATTCATAAAGTGGATTGAGATGTTCAAATTCAACCCGAATGCCTTCGGAGAGCAATGGCTCGCCTTAGTTACAGATTGATTCCAACTGAGTACATTTAATGGTTTTAAATGTATGTATAATCAAACACCAAGTTCTTACATGACATTATGTTGTAAAATAATTTATCACATTGTCATTTATTCAAATGTTTAGTCTTATGATTATTCATATTATTTTCTACTAGCGATTCGCCCCGGCTTCGCACGGGTGCAATGTAGATGTACTTACTATACACAAAAAAATAGCCAAAAATGCGTGAATAGCCTGATAATGTAGCTTTCTGTTGGTGAAATAATTTTTAAGATCGGCCGAGTAGTTTTTGAGTTAAATTGTTACAAAAATACAAATCTTTCCTTTTTACCCTTAACCACTGACGTACGTATGTGGTACGTCATCCAAACGGTTTTTCGTTTAAACTTTATTTTGCGCGGGAACTAACCAAAAAAGCAAGTTCCTATTGTAAGAGAATATTTTTGTATTGATTTTTAAAAAATGTCTATAAAAATTACATTACCTCAAAGGCAAGTATTTTTATGAATATTATAACTACTTTTTTTATAATCCCTATTTCATTTAAATATGTTTTAACAAACGCATTACAATAATCACTAGAATTACACCCTATTAATGCATCAGAACGTCTTCAAAATTATGTACGTATGACATACGTACGCCAGTGTTAGTGTAACAAAATGACACGTCAGTGGTTAAGGGTTTATAATATTAGTTCAGATTAAATATGAAAGAACCATCAATTTGCGAATGTTACTCTGTTATTTTATTACGTCTAAATCACTGAACCAATTTTTATAAAATGTAGTACTTTATTCAGAGAATATTATTTATTTTTTCCATTTCGCTATCTGTTAACAATCCCTTCATAAATACTTTTATAATAATTATAATTATATTTGAAGATTTAAATAGAATACTGTATACCGGATTAAAACGCGATTTATTATTTATATTGTTTAAATTATTTATCCCGACGTTTCGGATGCTTTTCAGCAACCGTGGTCGCGGGGAGACAGAAAGATGACATTTCAAATATCAGACAACTGTACAACAAAATACAGTAACCTATTTAAATGTGTGATACTCGCGTTAATAAAAGACAATATTTGAAGATGTTTTAAAACCTAATATCATAATATACTTAAGAAAAGTACCTTTAAAAACTTAATTCCCACTTCATTAATTACAAATTCATTTTCAAAATCTACTTAAGCAGGCTTTGGGGGGTCGTTATAAATCTTCAGTCACGTCTATCTCCCTGGATGCAGTTCCTTGCTATTCCGGCTTCGTAGCGGGAACTGAATAACTTAAGCCGAATATCAACTTAATGAACCGAGAAACATCGGTCAACTTCTAATCGTTCTCTAAGGGGTTTTAAAGAAATAAAGCCTTCGTTATTTAATATTGAGTATTAATACATTACTCATTAGAATATTTGGCTTAATAATAATAATATATTACAGAAGAAGAACACCTGCCGTGCGCATCGATAGGTCGTGGATTCGAATCCCACCGAGACGACATTTTTCTAATTTTCAGTAAACATGTCTTTCCCACATCTGGTAACTTCGGGCATTGAACGGATGGGAGGAATATAGAAATTCTAAAGTGCATATTGCACGTTTCAGTTTCAGTCTATGAATTTCCGAATGCTTGAAGTAAATTGTATGTTCTGTGGCCGAGGTATCTATCATCAAGTGAACCTCATGCTCGTCTGTCAATATCTAACATAAAAAAATATATGTTTTAACATACATATTTTTAATTAATTCTTATATTTGATACCGTCCTACATTTCTTCGTCAGCTTAGAGGAGGCCTTTGCCAGTAAAAGGATTACTGGCAAAGGCCTCCTCCAAAATCATCCATTGCTTTCTATTATAATCCAATTCTTACCTCTCGCCCAAGTCTAATTCTTAAACTGATCTTCCCATCTTCTGTATTGCCTTCCACGATAACGCTTGTTGTTTTTGACCTTTACTTATACTTGTATTATTACTTATCTTTGCTGACATAAGGTACCTAAACCTAATACCGTGTTAGAAACACCAAATAACTTAATAATAAAATCAGGCCATTGTAGACTTTTATCAATATGTATATATTTCTATTTAAAATCGTCTCAGTATTAAGAGAAAAATAAACAATACCTCATTACTATGTATTAGTACGTGTGTATTATAAGACATGTGAAATAATAATAAAGACACACGCAGAACCCCAAAAACAAATATTTACAGAAAATGAAGACATCTTAATCTTTAACATTACGTAATATAGGCATCAAGGGGCGCTCAGAACAATAAATTTTTTAGTGAATATTTTCCACAACAATTTGAGTTCATGTTACAAATTACGCCTCTCCGCACTAATTGGTAACGCCTAATTGGTAGTCGCTACAGAAAAATTACTTTCATCAACGAGCGAAGAGTTTCATAATTACTGCAATTAGGAGCAATGCTGGGTTTGTCCAGGGGCGCGGGTGTCGAACGTGTCGCGTATACGGAATCATTTTTGTAACTGTACACGTTCGTTTCGAATTAATTTCTGTTTTTCACATGTTGCGTCTGCCCGTGGCGAGGAAGCGTGATTCCAAATCTACTGGTTCACATTTTTATGCTAAGTTTATTCGAGGGTTTGAATGTGTTACATTGAACCATATAATTCTACCCCTGAAACCTACGTCATACGATCAATGGTTAAAAAAATAACCTTGCATATAACGACCGCGGGTTCGATATAAGTTATTCCTTACTGATTTTCTGCATTTCAACAAATTGTCGTGAGCCATAACACAAATTTCTCGAGGTGGATGTTTTACACGGCAATTTATAAAAAAATTTAAGGGCAAGGCACAGATGACACCTTCTATAAGTGAACAGACATATTATACATCACTGAATTTGAAATAATCACAACTAAAATATCCACTGAATTAAAACCCATCATATGTGCACGGCCTGTTCGTAAAATAATCATATCTGCGATAAATATCTACACATACAGTTGATACCAAAAGTATCATACTATCTCATTCTACGCAGCGGCGTTATAAAAATGTCTTATGAAGGAATGAAAAAAAAATATACATACATAAATACGCTGTATAAATAAAATTATAGTCAAATTTTCTACACCTAACCTAACATAAACATTAATTTCCGCTGCATTATAACTTACGCCGAAACTTTTGGCCTCAAGAGGGTAGTAATATTAATGTTTCACGCCAAATGAATTTATAAAGATAATATTTCACATATTAACCGAAAATTGCAATATTGTATACTTAAATATGCCTCCTACATTGTTCTTAAACAACTTGCGTAATCCAGTTTAAATGTAATCTACCATGGAAAGTGGAAAAACCTTATAACTGGCAATTTTCATTCTTATAAAGAAACGCTGTTTTAATGTAGAATGATACAGTTAATCTGAATCTAGTTAATCTAGTTATTATAATAACAACATTTCTTCACTTTTAAGATTAGACGTTTTACTAATTAATATAACAAAATACAAAATCAATCGTTCAAAACATATAAGTAGAAAACAAAAATATTGTATTGGACACTAAAATGTGTATACCTAAAAGATGGAATAATAGAATAACTAAATGTTATTGATTATCTTGACGCATTATAATTAGCCAAAAAAATATTAATTAAATTGAAAAAAAAATGATTTTTAAAAAGAGTAACTATCAAGTTTCCTGTCGACTCTTCTCGGTCAATTCTCGAAGCAACATTCCGACCCGTGGTAGCTTAAAAATTCAAGATTCAAAAATAACTGTTTTAAGTTACCTACTTGATCTATTTGAATATGATATTATATACCCCAAAATGTGTACTATTGCAATAAGTTAAGTACCTATAGGACATTATGATATATCCCTTTGATGCAAACATTTTGCCATTCGTACACCGTGGTTACGACATATCCATAGTAATATCCACACACAAATAGTTATGTAAGTAATGTACCTTTGTGGGATGACGTAAAAGGCAAATGGATTAGTGGCTTTTAGCCAGCTGCCGACAGCCGCATACGATAGGAATGTTTCATGCATGTATGATGAAGAATTCTAATATGCTCATATCTACCCTTTTTCTTTTAATCTTTTTAAGTTTTCCTTGTACGTTTGTAACATTTGTAATTTGACTACGTGTGCGTTTTTATGTTAGTAACTTAATAATAATATATATACATACATATTTCAGAAAGTACTAGGAAATAATAACTAGGTTTTTTTTTATTAAATGGGGGGCAAACGGGCTGGTGGCTCACGTGATGGTAAGTGATCACCTCCACCCATAGACATCCGCAACATCAGAGGGATTGCAGGTGCATTGATAACCTTTAAGGAAAGTGTAGGCTCAGTTCTTGAAGGTTCCCAAGTCGTATCGGTTCGGAAGAACCGCAGGCGACAGCTGGTTCCACAGAGGTAAAGGTAATTTTGACCTTGGATTACTTATAGTCTTAACTGTATGGTTAAGTAGTATTCTGTCATAAAAATGCATATACCCCAATAGTTACATAAAGGTAATAAACTAGAATCACTACAGAATCAGCCAAACTGTAATGGAAACTGAGTCACTATAACGCGAGCTGAAAACAAATACAGCTAAATACTAGTTTCACATGAGTTAGCAAAATCCTTTGTTCTCATACACCTAACTTGCATTACAAATCATCAGTATATTGCTTTTAACAACAGTGTTTTATAACGCCTGTTGGAGTTCGTAGTGCTGGTACTGAGTTTTAGGATAAAAAATACAAGAAATCGATACTTATCACGTATGTAGTTAAAACTAACCTACCGTCTGTTTTCAGTTATTTTATGTGTTCCCACTTTTTATTGTACTTACAAGAGGTATATCATTATAGAAAGATGGATGGAATCGAACAAAATAATTTAAACGACGTTAACACTGCGAACACACGTCACGTTACGTTTTTAGTGTTTTAACACTAAGTTTGTATAAAACAACTTTTACCGGACTAAATCGTTAATTATTATTTATCCTGACATTTAAAGTGTTTTTCAGCAAACGTGGTCACGGGCAAATTTAACCCGGTAAAAGTTATTTTATTTAAATAAGATGTGGTACTCACGTTAATAAAATCAATATTCCTAACTCTGTTGTTTACCAAGTGGGAGGATATTTATGTACTTATTATTGTTTTTATTATCGTTCATCATTCATAATCATTTTATTATACAACTTCACTCAAACGTATATAAAATTAGATATATAATAATTATGTAAAAAGGAGATTTAATAGCGTCATATTTGTTTTATTCAGAATTACCCAAATCTCTCAAATTTATCAAATTCAAAATATACAATACCTAAAGTTTCTGATGACATAAGAAATTACCGACACATCTATTTTTAAGAAGGTTGACGAAAAAGTTGATGACAAAGCAATTTTATAATATAGATGAATTTCTGTACCTATAGCTCAGATTATTTATATAATCTAAGACCTATAGCAATAATAATTAATAATTTTTGACATTTATAAAATTGACTTTGTAAATATTGACATTTATCTCTAAAATGATTTTGACTTTTATATTGAATTGCTAAATAATTAAATTATTATAATGTTGTATTTTTTTAATAAGGTTTTTTTTGCACGGCCAATCTACGGGCAGAATCTGTGGTGGCCAGAATATTTAGTACTGGGCTCAGTACAACATGTACATCTGTAGCCACTACATTGATGCAAATAAATATTTTGAATTTGAATCTCAAAGGTACTTTGACTGCTTAAATAGCACTCATTACACAAAGCTGACGTAAATGCATCCGCAAATAGCTTACCAACTTTACAGATGCATTTAAAAACTTTATATCCATGAAGTTACTGTTTCAAAAGTAAATAGAACACTCAAACGGGAGCTGCTTTGTTTCAAAATCGTCAGCACTCCTCTATTTCTACAGCCTCGGGTGAGTACAATCAATCTGAACTTTGAAGTAGGTGGGTATAATTTGCTTGGCGGTTGCATGAAAGCATCAGCACCCTCCCACGCCTTTATAAGCGGGACGTAGACAAGTTTCTACTTTGAACAAGAAGCTAACTAGCCCGAGAACGCTGGAGATAATGTTGTGCTATCCATCTTGTATTCAACCTTGGCGTCGCGTAGGTTCGAATAAGCGAGTCGATTTAGACATCGTACTCGTCTCGGCACAGGCACAAAACGTTTAACTTCGCAAATAAGTAAATATTTCACTTCCTTTGACTATATTATTTTACTGCAGTCTATGCTGCCTTTTAAGACTGTAATTTATTGCTTTAGGACGAGGAATATAAATAACTCCGACAAAATAAAGCCTTCGAACAATATACACGATCATTAAATAATACCTAGCAAATGGGTTATTTAACGTTTAAAAGTGCAATGGTAATTTATTTGTTATATTATAATTACTAATAAACTTTGAGGAATAAACTGAAAAATAAACGATAGTGCTTATTAATTAGATGGACTTTTATAGATTATAAATTGTTTACGTTTTTATTAAAAATTCTTACACGATACTATTAAAATAAAATAGTAATAGTCCACCGCATAGTTATGCTAATACCTACAAAGTATCATAAGACATCGTTCAATAAATGAAACACTTTATTAAATCATTCCAGAAGCAAAGTCGGCATTCAAAGGGCTGGTAGCAAGACTCGTTCACCGATAGATATTATTTCCTGCCCCTCGTCGTAAAGACCTAGTGGCTTCGGAGCACCGTTCAACGGGAGAAAACTGAATTAGAGACGTTTTTCTCCATTTTATACCTCCCTCTCTCTAAGGAGAAGCGAAGTGTTGAATTATTGGACTTACTTTATTTTATAAAACGATTTCGCTTCGAAGAGATTTCTGTTTACTTTGCCACGAAACGCTTTTCACGATGTCGCTATTATTCTATTGATATAAATTGATAGTTAAATCGATTTTCAGTTCTCTTTCATGCTATTGACTCGTTCGGTAAAATTACTATTAATACTTTTTTAGTACCACTATCCATGATACAGATATACCTACTGAAGCAGTGGCGGGACCACCATACAAGTCCAAACGCCTGTTTTGCCTTATTAATGCATTAAAAAGAAATATAATAATGCCATTAGTCATATATAACTTTTACAATAACGTAATTATATAAGTTATATAAATATATAAACACATATTATTATGTTAAAATCGGCAAGACGGGCTTTTGGGCCTGTATGGTAGTCCCGCCACTGTACTGAAGTCTGTTCGTTTTTACAATCCTTCTCTAATATTATGTTTTATTTAATACATTTAACATATGTTGTTCGTACGTATACGCATTTGAGTTTGTTTCCTTTTCATTAAGCCGTACGCACAATATTGCTTCTCGTCGTAAACTTGCTCGACGGCCGGTTGAGGCGCAGTTAGGCATCCCTTACTCGAGTAATGAGACCTGCTCCAAAGTACGACTAATGAAATGAAAGAACTTGTACGGGCTCTCTCAGTAATATACAGAAAATAAACAAGACTTTAATATTAAACTTTTCAAGCTATCTTTCCATTTATTACTTGTTTATACCTACATTTCTAAATGGTTGATATAATGTTTGTATATTAACTATGTTGCACTGTAAAAGCTCAGTGAGGAAGTCTGGAATTGGAAGATATCACAATATCCAGTAATTTAAATATAGGTAAGTGTTAGCTTTGAGTGTAGGAATTATTGACTTCATTTTTTATAGAATAGGGGGCAAATGGGTAGGTGACTCACGTGATGGTAAGTGATCACCGCCGCCCATAGACATCGACGACACTCGAGGTCTTGCAGGTGTGTTGCCGACTTTTGAAACTTGATATCATGTTTAATTTATTTTTTGCAGGATATAAACGACTAATAGGTAAAAAATAATCAATTTGAATAATATAACATATTTTTTGTGGATGTTATGTACTTATATCCGTATTCAATTGTGTGTCTTGCAACAAATAACGCAAGAACAACAAAGGCGATTAAAAATTTTATTCCAAATTAATTCTTCGTTTTCAGAATAACCTCAACGCAATGTAAATAATTTCCGACTACAATTCTCAGATTCAAATTCACTAAAATTGTTCACAGTACAGTGAATACCATATTTACAAACTATGGCTTCATCTCCGCGTAAAATTGCGGTTTACACTCCATATCTCAATTTTATTTTGCAGTTGGACGCAGTTGCAATGTTTTAGAGCATTTTTATACGAACAACAGCTGAAATAATGAAGCGCGGCCGTCGAGTGAATTAAAACTAATGGAACAGTTAATTTCTCATGAGAATTAAGCTTCACACCGAGAACTTTGCTCTCTTGTTGCTTGCCGGTTGGGATTTTATCGCATTCTCTTAAATCTGAAGCGAATTTATATTACAACCTCAGTTATCTTTGCTTTGGAATCAGTGTATATATACTAGCAACGTAACGGCTTCACATGGATGCAATGTAGATGCACTATACACAGTACATGCCTATGTTACTCGCTGATAATGTAGCTTTCTTGTAAGAATTTTTAAAATCGGTCCACTAGTTTTTGGGTTTATTCATAACATATAATACAAATCTTTCCTCTATATAATATTAGTATAGGAGTATAGATATAGATAACTAACAAAAGTTATTATACAAAATTTTATACTGAAAAAGCTGCTTAAATCCTACGGAGTGATTCCTTAGAATATATATTAAGAAATAAATTACTACCGTGACAATATGTATTACCGGCAAAATGGCACATCTAGTAGACTAGTAGTAGTTATATACCTATGTAACTTATAGAGGTTTCTTTAACTGTAAATATAAAGGGCTGCCAATACAACTCGTAGGTATTACATGTTAGTTTCATTTTGTGTAATATTTAATTTAAGGTACAATTGAAATTATAAGAAAGCAGTATTGTGCAATGTATGTGTTACATACATTGCAGTTAAAATACATTAGAATAAATTAATTGGATAGATACTAGATATGTAGAAGAACACAGTAGATAAAATATAATTTATAATTTTATAGTTATTAATTTATAACAATAATCAACAACTTACAAGTACAATCAACAGCTAAAGCTTAAAAGACATATTTTTCAATTATCAGTGTTCTATTTTGTAAGGTTATAAATTATTATTTTCCTTAGTACAGAGGCGCGGAATATATCAACCTCCACTGCAATATTCCCCACAAACTACAGTTACAACAACATATATATTACATACATTATATTAATTTCGCAATCTCACAAGGCTCCATAGCTGGAGTCTGAAACTTAAGCAATATTCAAGGCACGTTCGCACCAACTATGATAACTGGAGTCTGAGGGGAAGGAAGACTAACGCAACAAAAGTTGTATTTTCTTTGCGGCTGCTTTAAAAGAAATTCATATATAAGTAGTATTTTCGTCCTTACTATAAAAAGCGAGATATCTCTAAAATGTAAAATCATCTCGAAATAAGAACAACATCAAAATAACAATTTTGACGGGCTCGTTGGCGCGTTTGGTACAAAAACTACGTTGCGCTTCGATGGGTCGCGGTTTCGAATCCCGCCGGGCAATATTTATAATTTTCAATAAATGTCTTCCCAACGTGTGGTAAATTGGGGCATTATAATGCTGGGAGGAATATGGAATCCCGGTTCGTTTCCCATAGTTCATAGTTTAGTCACCGTTCATAGATGGAAAAACCCAAGTGCCCATTGCGCGTTTCAATCTTAGTCTATGAATATCCGAATGCTCGAAGTAAAAAGTAAAAAGTAGGTCGACAGCGCATCATTGACTGATGTTTTGTGGCTGAGGTATCAAGGGAACCTTATGCTTACATAAAAAAGTAAGTTTAGTTAATTAGTTTAAGTCAAATCCAAGCTAAAAATTAAATAAGAAACAAAGTATAAAAATATACTGCTATAAAGGTACTCTCAGCTTTTATTACCTAAATTTTATTTTAAATTAAATATTTTTGATTTTAGAATGATCAGTCATTCCTTCCTTTTATTTGTAAATTTAAAAAAATCTCTAAACCACCTATTATTTTCTGATATGTAAATATTTTACTCATACTCAAGAAAGACTCGCTAATGTATAGCGATTAAATTTGGGATCTTTCTGAATACATATATTCACTATTTATTTATTTTAACAGAAAACTGATAACGTACCTACTGCTTCAGCATCTGCGTTAATTTTTCTGATTTTGTTTCCTAATAACCAATTAGTTAAATCACCAATTAGTTAAATCATTATGAAAATTTAGAATATTCAAAATAATGTAGAAACTTAATATTTATATACTACAGAACTTGGAAATCGTATATTTATTTTCCAAAATACGTGTCTCACTGAGATACCTTGATATTAGTTTTAAAGAGTAATACACACTAAACTTACCACAGTATTTTTTTTCAGTAAATATGAATAAAAACGAAAAAATATTAACAAAAACCTTAATTATACCGGTATATAGTTAATTAACCGGTATTCGGTCCCTGGCCCTGGTACGTACAACATTAATGCATTAAGCAGGAACAGAAACCGGCATACCTTTATGAATCACCGATATCACACCGATTAGATATCTTAATGTTCCCTTTTTGAGCGATACCATAATTATTTAACCCTTTTGGTATGTCAGTTTCGAAAATGAATTATGAATCGTTGATCTCATTTTAATCAAATCTTCTGATATGCTGGGAATTAAGTGTTCAATTACGTTAGACATTTTGGCATGGTTTGGACTGCATGGACTATGCGGATATCCGAACTACTCGAACTATTCGGCTATCCGAACTACTCGGGTACCCGAACTAAATGAATATCCGAACTATCCGGATTTGAAGTTTCAGATCTCACGGATCCGGATCCGTGTGTGATATCCTGTGTGATCACACAGGATATCACAGAGGGTAGTCGGATAGTTCGGACAAAAACACGTAAGTAGGGCACTTATTAGTTGTTATGGATAGCGTGACAATGTTGACGAGATCAATAGTACGGTGTAGTCTTGACATCGATCCGCTAACGTCATATTATGCACGATGACGCTTCGATAGAATCGAGATCGGTTGGTATGAGTGAATGACACTCACTTGTTTGCTAGCAGCCAAACAAAGAAGTCTAGGAACAGTTTTACGACTCTGCTTAACTTTAAAATGTTTAAAAAAATAGTGAATAATTTAGTAAACTGATCATGAAATTTAGGAACTATAGTAGCGGTTCATTGTAGATATTCCAAAACCCCGATCAACTTCGGTCCAATAATTCACTGTTATTTGAGACATTTCCTGTCGCCCTGTCCGATAACCGCACTGCATAGAGCCTGCTAAGTGTATTCAAATTAGTGATATTATATTTATTTGGTGATATATTTTATGCCAAAATGCGAACTTGTTATAGAAGCTGATTTACAGTCTGGAAGACGCAAAAATAATAATAAAGTTATGGAAAGGTTCATATTTTATGTGCAACATTCTGTAAAATACTTAATGGTCGATATTATTTACGTAGGTATTATAGGTACAATAACAATTAGTTACAATAATTATTATTTATTTTTTATGTTACAATATCCGGCCTCTTATAAATATAGGCCGGAGGCTTACAGGTTGCCGACTCTTGAAGATTATGAAATATTCTTTAATGCATGGTTTAAATAATATAATAAATCCATGAAGCGACGCAAGTTAAATATTTTGAGAAAAAAAAGGTTCGACACATCTTAAAACTAGCTAAAATTTTTTTTTGTTAGTAAGTATGAAGTGCCTTAGATGTACGTCGTAAAAATCGCCATCAAATAAAAAATTGACACCATCAATTATGTAACAATTGACAAATGTCCAAGTCATGAAGTGACAGATTGACAGTGACAGTTACAGGTAGATTTAATTCTGCTCAGAATCTGCTGTAATTTTTGCTATGGGCAGTCTTTTGTATTCGTTGTTATTTTTGTAAATCGTTTTTAGTTTTTATTGATGCAGAAGAATAATAATTTGAGGGGATTTCAAAGTGATTTGACCATTTGCACCCACAACTATTGTGTCCACGAGTAAATTCGACCTTGTAATTTAACCCAAAAAGCAATATAGTTTAGTGTTATTATTTTTGAAAGGTAATTCAAGAGATACATTAAAAAGGTTTGTAAAACAATATATTATATACTAAATTTATTCTATAGAAATAGTCTAAATATTATGTCGCTAAATAGATGTTATTAATGTCAGTATTTTCATGTAACTAACTTCCTTGTTTTTAAGGAAAACCTTGTATACAGTCATATTAAATTAGTAATATTATGATAATTGAAAGATCAGTTGTTTAAATTTTAAGCTAAACCTTTTTAGATTAAGGGATTATTTTTTTTTTTATTAAGTTGTGCACCTTACAGTCTATTCTAGTTATATTAGTTGAAAATTCATACACTTATCAATACTTTACTATATAAGAAGAATATAAATAGATTGTCCAGTATTTCCTTTCAAATTCTATAACAACCTTTGTATGTAACATGGAAAGGTTAAATCAATTGTATACTTGAAACTTATAGTGACACATCCTGTCAGGTAACAAGTCTTACTGCTATATTATGTTATTGAATAAGCTATAAATAAATCATAATGGCTCTTTGTCCAGGATATTGTACATCTGTATAATGCCAAGGTAGGTTAGAAGACTTGATCAAAAGTTTAAAACATATGTCATATTATATGATAGCTTATTATGGAATTTTTTATATGTGAAACCATAAGAATACATGAAATTAATTAGCTCCTAGTTTCTGTTTTTTTTACTAAAGTTCTTAACGTAATATTTGTGGTGCAAGAAAAAAATATAACATTTAATAAACTGAAAATTTTGAATTACTAGTTTAAATGAACACCGACTCTGCTTTCTAACACTTTCTAAATAAACTGAGTAGTTATATAAAGCTTGTGTGTATGATGTGATAATTGTTAAAAATGCAGCATCCAGGATTAGGAAACAATGATTATTTATTTTAAAATGATAATTTATATGAAATAAACACATTATTTTCTAGGATAGTTTCTTTTGTATTATGAAACTACATAGTTACATAGAGTGGAATCCCACTAATCTGGCACTTCAATAGACCGACATCTCCAATAATCCAGCACCCTCTGCCCACGCCTCCCCCAAATAAGTTCCACATAAACAGAACTCAATTAAGGATTATGTAATTAGTTAATTGTGAGATATATTACGGTTATTAAAAAAATGTGTAGAACATGAACACAAATACATAGTTTTCCCTTTATGAAATACTTGTTTTTTTTTTTTTTTTTTTTTTTATTTCAGAGCAGACAACCGAGCAGGTGGGTTACCTGATGGTAAGTAATCACCACCGCCCATGGACATCTAGGACTTGAAGGTCTCAGATGCGTTGTCGGCCTTTTAAAAATCTGTAGGCTCGTTTTTTGAAACCAGCGAGGTGATAATTAATTGGAAAAACTGAAGGCGACAATTCATTCCACAATTTTGTTGTACGTGGAATGAAGTTGCGCGTAAATCTTACGGTGCTCGACTTCCATATGTCAAGGTGATGCGGATGAAATAATTGTTTATGACGTGTGGTACGGTGATGGAAGTCGGCAGCTGGTCATTTTATTTATTATGATTTTTTCTATACAATCTAGTGATCTGAACATTCCAATAATAATGGTTTTTAATAGTGCAGGATTAGTAAGATTCTACCGTATTTTGAAAATACATATTATGTTATTATTCTATACACAATTGTTTTTTTTTTTTCGAAAGGACACTATTGTTTTCGGCACATATGGCCTTTTAAAACTAACCGGACATTTTTGGGCGAGCGCTTAAGCACTCGCCGTTACATACCCTTATATATTCACATTCATTATAATCTTAGAGCCAAGCATTTGATATCCAATTTTATCTCACCATAGTCTTTTCAAGGATGGTTACATCATGTGTAGTAATTTTTAAAACTAGTTTTTATCATTGATGTACATCATTAAATGGTATGATTGGAAGACGTAATAACATCTTTTTAAATAAGGGTATAATATTGAATATAAGGTAAAAACAGTGAAGTTTTTGCAGTTTACTTTATAAATCTATTATTGTAATAGTAATTCTGTAGATAATAACAATTATAATGACTAAACTATAAATCAATTATTATTGTATAACTACGCAGTTAACCGAATGATCTCATTCATAAAAAGCTCAGTCTTATCTATAACTTTATCAGCGAAACAAAACAACTATAATTTCATATTATTCTGAGAAGAGATAGAAATAATATATTACGGGCTGTCTATCGGTTCGCGAGCGGTATTGTTCTTGCGCATTTATGGGTCTAGGGTTCGAAGCTGGTAACGACATGTTAATAGTTTTTCGTCATGTACTGTGTCTTCAAACATTATTAGGAATATTCTTCGATCAACAATATACTAGATATCGGGTCGACGCAAAAAATCCGTGCCGGTAAATATCGGCTCACTTGAAATGTGAGAGGCTATTTTGTTTAGTTCTCATCAAGCACGGCCAATGTTAAGACGTTTCACAATGACGCAGTTTGTCTTCAAAAATTGCGAAAATAATTCCCGAAAAAACAATTTTACGGACGGAGTCTTATTTTTGGTTAGTACATATAAAATAAGATATATTTTAAGCTTTCAAACTAACAAATAATTGAAAATTTGAACAAAATTATCTGTTTTAAATGAACGCTACAAATGCTTGGCCAAGGTTGGCCAACACATACGCAAACTATTGTGTAACAGAATAGTGGATGCATGGAGTAGATTTGTAGTAAAATAATTCTTACTATCTAAGGATAAGCATCCTTAGTAATATTAAAATGCGAAAGTGATTTTTTTTGTTTGTTACGCTTTCACGCTAAAACGGAAAAGAAAATATTCCAATCTGTATATATTCGGAACATTTTGCGGATATTATTATTTAACATACGAATTACTATTTATATAAAACATTATATTATTGTTTATCAAATATATTATAGTTTTTGTACCCTTGATACATGATAATTTACACATTGGTGATTCATAAACTATATTAATAATACCAGTCTTCGAAGTTAGTCAAGTGTGTATGTATAATACATAGATATATATATATATTTTGGTAACTAATAAAATCATATTTCGACTTCACTCTTTTCTTTGTTCCCATTGAGCAGTGTCATTTTTTCAAAATTTGACAAGGGGTGTGGCTTAAATAATAGGGACACTTTTTTCGTGAATTTTGTATGCGACCTGAAGTCTATTTAATACTATGTCAATGGGAATATTAGTATACCGATCGGGTAAAGAACCATCACTCATATTTTGTGGATTTCCGAATGCTCAAAGAAACCAACACGGTCGATAGCGCGTCGCTGATTGCGGTTCCATGCCAGAAGTATTGCATGAAATTGTCTCACTTTAGTCTGACATTGTCTGATGATATTTGACAGTAAAACAATTCATTTTACGTGTGGCTGACTAGTTAAGCCACTCAAATTAAGTTTAGGTGCAAAGGTGTTCTAGAGCGCGCAAAGGAAGTCTCTACTGTGTCGATAATCTGCCGTCCTAGCATGACGCTAGGCCGGCAGATCGACATGTACCTACCCGCGACAAAATTTTGTCGACCGTTTTCTCGTGTTTTAATCGATTATCGCTCTATTTCTTTCGGGTCTAACATGACAATTACACTTAAAACTCGACTTTTAATATCAAAAATAGATATTTTTGTCGATCGAGATATCTTTTCTATCAAAACTGTCGATGTCGAGATATAATATATCGAGATGTATTACATCTTAGTTTGTCTTCTCTCGTCCGCGACATTACTCGTGGCGGTCATGCTAGGCCGGCTGTACCCAATTCCTATTATTGAAATATCGAGAAGCGGATTTTCTGGTTAAGTAACGCTGAGCTTGTGAATTTCGGTGCAAGATACGGCAAAAAAAAATCTTTCCTCCACGGATTCAAAGTGATGCATAGCAGCATAAGCCTGTTCGGTGAAACCAAACCCTTATACAACAGTTAGTATAAAAAAATAATGTTGTTACAATTTTTGTGTCACTTTATTTTGAATATGTATCATATCGATAACAGGTCCAATTTGTTTTTGATATTCAAATATTGGTGAGATTTATTTGATAAAAGATTCAAAATCCACGTTATATAAAACGAAATTTTATCCAGCAGTGCGGCTACGAGCACGAAGTGTGAACATTGAAGATTTCCGTTCATATAAATCCTCGTAACGCGACACCGTTGCTTTAGCTAGTGCTCTACATACTCGAAGTACTGAGATGCATCACGTCTGGAATTCGAATATAGAGGATTATGTTGAACTCGAATCCATCGTATTTTGTAACCTTATCGCTGCCTTTTGTTATAGCGTTCCACCCTAAAATTGCATGATTTAAAAGTAAAATAAAACGACGTGTTAACGGTCGAAAAATACACAAAGGTTCGTCAAGAGGTATGGCATTTGAAACGCGGAGTTGACAGGCAAGCCGTTAACGTTACGGACATGAGTGATATATGAGCTGTGAAGTGGCTCCGTTCCGTATCCGAATTGCGCTTACAAAAAGATAAAAACGATTCCGAAATACGATTCGCAAGTGGACTGTCGGAAATAGCAGTTACCGCGTGTGACTTTTTATGTTGACTTCAATTTTGATTTTGATGAATGTCGGAAATTGGATATAAAAAAGAGAAGAAATTTATGGGATATTATTCGAACGATTGATTAACGATTTCGAATTCTTGATTTTAGTTTATTTTATGGGTCCCAAAAATACTTAATACATTCAGGGGTTTGTATCTTAGATTCGTCAAAAGACAATATTACTTTAACCTATTCGAGACAATTACAAAAATGGAACATTCAAATACTCTTTTTAAAATAGCTTCTATTTGTAACGTTTCAACCAGAAAAATAACCATAATTTGTCTTGCTCCATGTCACGATATAAATGACAACGCAGCATCTCGCGGGTTAACTTGCCAAGACTTTTCCGCAAAATGGTTTAATAAAATTGTACTTACATACCCTATTAGAACTCTTTCAAGTAAAAAACACTTAAAAATAAATGCACATTGATTAACAACGGCGATAACTTACTAATTTGCTCTTAAAAATAATAAGCGATTAGCTTTTAAAGCTTCCTAATTAAGTTTCGTATTATGGTTCGTTTACCTATAAATGTAGAGTCTACGACATCGTGTCTTTAGTGGTTAAGTAGTTGGTAGCGTCAGTTACTGTCACTCCAGTGTTCTGTAGCCAATTCACCTATTAGACTAGGAACAGATCCATATAAAACTATATCATTTTTACCACATTACAATATACTGGTACAATATAGAGCAAAAACCGATAATTGCTTACTCTTATATTTTTACGGAGTTTAATTTAATATTATGAATAATAGTTATAATTAAATTATAATATATCGCTCTGAATATTCATAATAATATGTAAATACCTAGGTTTATGAGTTGGGGTCTGAGAGATTGGACTGACCTCTTACCTTCGACATTTGATCGCACCCTTACACGCTATCCGTAAATTATTTAATGTAGTTGACTTATTAATTATCCTAAATAGTTTAACATGGCCGTCAATATTCTTTTGAATACATATAATTTTGTAATGCATACAATACTAGCGCCCCGACTTCGCACGGGTACAATGTACTGAAAAAACCTATGTTACTCACAGATAATGTAGCTTTCTATTGGTGAAAGACTTTTTAAAATCGGTCGAGTAGTTTTTGAGTTAAATCGTAACAGACAAACAAATCTTTCCTCTTTTATTTATCTTTATATAATTAGTATAGATTTACACCATTATTCAACATTATATTGCCTTAAATCTGTAATAGGAACCTAGGCAAAAACACTATCCAAAAAACTGTATTTCCAGATGTTCACTGTAAAAATGAAATTCAGTTAGTGCAACAAACTCAACAATACAATGTCCAATCATAGTTTTCAATAAAGAGTAACAACTTTTGCCATAATCTCCAAACGTCTGCACACCTCTGCTGCACTTGGTAACTAGCTTATATATGGTACACTTTCGGGTGAAATTGCTTAGGGGAATGTAGCTAGGTGTCATAAAGTTGTGAAGCTGTCGAGGTGACGTGCAGCGTGGAAATACATGTGTCGACGAGTTATACGGCGTATGCACACTTTCAGCTTTATTAATACTTTCGCATTATTTGTGTATACCTACTACCTTTTTATTGCTCCTTGACTTGAAGCGTTTATCATTTATACTTCTCAAATCTGATTGGTCATTACTATTATATAATTAGCTGATAAATAATTATATGTTTATATCGTTTTTTATCTGTTGAGAATATTAGAAAGTAAAGAGTATCTTGACGCTATATGATATCTAAACAAAATATTAAACAGTACAAATAAGATTGTTTGGGCTTATTTTTTATTAAAATTGTACGTATTAGATGTGCGTGATGTAGAAAATCGATTTGAAACGGAAACTATACCATAGTGACCAAAACACGCCTTCTTAAGAGAACCCTGGTCATTGATCGTGATTCAAATACTTGAAGACTATTAGTATAATATACGTTAGATGCTAATAATCTGGCATACCTCTTAGTAATATACCGGAATATATTTTACAATGTATATTATACTTAAACTAAATATTATATAAATTTGTGTAGAGAATGTATGTGACCGTAATTTGTGAAGTTAGTGAAAAATGTCCGGTGTTTAACAACAGTGAAATGTGTGTAGTTTTAACGAGCAATTTCTTTCCAGATTAACTATGGACTGGTGGACGGTTTTAATGACGCTGGCGTTACTGTACCACGTTGATGGCTACTCAAGTAAGTTGCGTTGCAAAGTAACTTTGCAGTAACGTTAAAATTTTAAGTATCTTTCTTAAATATAAAAATACAATATTGTTTCAAAGAGCACGGTTAGGTAACTTTGCCAATTGTAGTGATATGATGTGATAGTTCTAGTGTGTATTTACACTAAACTTGAAGCATGCTGGTAACCCAAGTTACCACATCGATTTTTTTTTTAAATTCCAATTTATTTATATTTCAACTTTTAGTTACTTTAGTGATTAAAAAACATAAAAATACAGTCTTATTAGCAACATTATTTATTATAAGATTTGTAGATAAAAAACTAAAAACGACGATTCCGACCTCAGATTTTTGAAATTCAAGATGGCGGATCGATAATACAAAAAGTGGTTTGACGACAGTAATAGTTTGTATTGAAGGGTTTTTGGGGTCGCTTATTACGAATCGGATCTAACATCGGATTCTTAATTCGGAATTTCTAAAATTCGAGTACAAAGTTGGTTAACTTGTAAGTAAGCTAGAGAAAAAATTAACAATTACTAAGGATTTCATTATGGATTTATTTATGATTCTTTCTCATATTAAGTGAACCATTTTAGTTGTTATGAGGAAAAAATCTTTAAAACTTACATTTTATTAATATGTAATGTTTATAATATGATAAAAAATAACCGGGTTTCTAACTAATTGTTATGAAAGAATTTAGACCAGTTTGTTTAGCGCATTTATATGATATGTTCCTAAAGGTTTAACGACTCTTTGAGAATGTTACTATTTGCAAATTACACATGTAAACAAATAATGTAAAGTAAACAAAAAAACTACGTATCATTCTATTAATTTTATAACGAATAAATGGAAAAAAACAACCATTGTTCGCTCTGTATAGAGTTCTTTGTTCTTAAAAGTGGTAAGAATGTATAATTTCCTGTTATTGCCTATGTTTATACTAGAAGCATTTGTGTCCGTCTCATTCTAATATGACCTTTATAGTGACCTTCGTGTGTATAACATGTTTATTAGCGCTATAAACAGCTATGGGCCTGTACACAAAACTGCGAATTGCTGCGATGCGAATTCACATCCCAGAAAACTGCGATGCGAATTCTCAACATACGTATAGGTGTAGGTGTCTCAATTCTAGGGTTCAGGCAACCATTCCTTATACGTCCGTACTGTTAGTGATATGAATCGGAAAAAGAGTTGCCCACTTAAGAAGATATAGCAAACGAAACAAAAATTATTTTGGACTCATTTATATAGCCACACGGAATCGCATTGTAGAAATTCGCGTCGCAGTTTTGTATGTTGAGGATTCGCATCGCAGCGATTCGCGGTTGTGTATAAATATTATAAGGTAATCTTTCCTGAGACCCAGGCTGTCTGCACATCCCCTGAGATATAACTCAAATCCATTAAGTAATGTACACATAAACCTAGCTTTTTGAAAGTATAACAAAACAATGACTTATGATTCGACCATATGATACTTTTTATCGCCTCTAAAGAAGCACTTGGCGAGTCGCAAATTATATTCCATACCTACGATTCCTCATTCTTGCACTCTGCTTAAAACGTTTTCGTAGTAAGAGTGTTTGCTTTTTTATGTCTTTATGGGAATGAATTTTATTACTGCTGGAATATTACTTTGTTGGAAAGTTATTATATTCGTAAATCGTAATGGATTACTTAGAAATATGGCTTGATTTACATAGCGTTATAAGCTACATCATTCTAGTACAGTCATATTTCTATGGTATGGTTCCCTGAACTTGAATGACGCACATATAGACTAATTTAAGATATTATTAAAAAAAAAATGTTGTGGCACATGTCATGTTCACTATTTCAGTATATGTATGTAGTAATTTTCCTTATATGTAATACTGTATTTTACAAACGCGAGTATCACACATTTAAATAAAATACTTTATACTTACTCTATTAAAACGCGATTTATTATTTATATTACTTATCCAGATGTTTAGAGAGCTTTTCAGCAAACTTGGTCACGTGCAGACTAATAATAATTTATTTAAATTTTCCTTCTGTTATTTTTGATATTTAACAATAGATCTACTTCTTGTTAACCTTCCTTCTCGAGGGATTTTTGCCCTATTTTTAACTCTAATAATTATTTGAGATAAATAAAAATGTCTCAAGGCAAAATCCACAAAAGTTATTTCAGAAAACGTAAAAACTATTCATATGAAGGGCACGTGAAAAACAATTCCATAGCAAAAACTTTTCCACTTCGCTTGGCGTATATTACGTGTGATATTGACTCTCGAACACGACGCTACGGTGAACCCAATCTAAGTATATTATAATCTTGTATATGCAAATAACCTTTTTCCCTTTACAACCGAATTCCTTACCCAGTCACGCCTTACGGGTTATAAAAAAGGCAAATTTTTCCCGAGAACACAGAAATAAAATATATTCATATGGACCTATGTATTTTTTATTTGAACTTTCGAGTTTACTTTCGTATAGTTTATAGGAAAGGAAATGATCTTACTGTGATAGAACGTAATGGAAAGTTATATCTACTTCATTGAGTATTTAGATTTGAAATGTTTTTAAATATCTACGTTTTAATTAAGGAGATTATAATTATATTCAGATTGTAGCATTCATTTCAATATAGTCGATTTTGGCCCAGTAAATACAAATCTGAATTCGTTTTTACATAAAACGATCAAAACATAGGCTTAAATCGACCCGAAAGATGATTACGATGAAAATGTTACAATTACAGTTCAAGTCTCCATGACTTTCAATAATTTTTTGGTCCTTTTAAAATTTAAGTTCATATAATTATCAAATCGAATCAACGAAACTTATTGAAGAAGTTTTATAAGCGCTTTTGAATCATCAATTTTTAAATCAGGCTCCGAATACTTAGGCTTACTTTTACAGCGAAGACGGCAAGGAATTACATATCGGCAATTTAAACATTCGTATTTTTCACTGTATTTTTAAATTGCATACAATGTACATTACAGAATACGGTCGAACATGCAAGGACATCGGATGTTTGAATAGTGAAGTTTGTGTCTTAGCAGAAGATCCCTGCTCATACGGACGCTCCTCCGACTGCGGAACATACCCCACATGCAAGAAAAAGTCTAAAGTCGAGGGTATAAAGATTTAATTAACTAAAATTATAAAATAAATTTGATTTTACCTAGCATACTTCATCAGTTTCGAATTAATACTAGTATTTCAGAACTGCAACTGTAAACCTGTACAGGTGTTAATGCCATTTTATTTTCAGGTTCTCATTCGGAACCAGCTCAACCATCAGTACCGAAACCCGCTCCGCAAACACCGACGAGAGATTTTGATTCCCCACCGCACTATCCCGCACCAGCACCACCGCCATCAAATGGTCATGGAGGATCACCAAATGGTGGTTCTACATATGGAGGAAGCTCGCCGTATGGCGGAAATTCACCATACGGTGGCGGTTCAACATATGGCGGAAATTCACCATACGGTGGCAGTTCACCATATGGTGGCAGTTCACCATACGGTGGCAGTTCACCACAAGGAGGTCAATCACCGTATGGCGGTGGCTCTCCATATGGTAACAACAACCCTGGCTCTCCTTACGGTGGAAGCTCACCCTATGGTGGTTCCCCTAACAGAGGGGGTAATTCTCCATACGGTGGTTCCAATCCAAGCTCTGGAGGCATCGGCGGCGGCAAGAATCCTCTAAATAACATATTTAACACTTTGAACAGCTTCACGAACGGACAAGGAGGCCAAGGAAGCCAAGGGGGACAGGGCTTATCCAACATCTTTGGAAACATTCTTGGTAATTTGTCCAAGAGCGGAGGTTTGAACGGACTCTTCAACACACGACCCATAATGGAGAATCCGAATTATTCCTCGTATAGCTCCAACTCGAGGAGTTCTAATCCTCAAAATTATCCATCAGGAAACCAGCCGGGCTATCAGGCGCCGAAACAAAATAAGAATTATGGACACCATAGTGGAGCCACGACCAACAAACCAGTGTCCTATGGTTGGAATGTCGGGTAAATACATACCTACCTGCTGTACTAGTGGTGGCTTCACTTGGTGTAACATTTGATGCATATACTCAGCTTGTTCCTATAATTTAATCAAAAAACCAAACTTATGCACTTTTTTCTTCTGGAATATTTTTGCTTATATTAATTAAAAAGCTTATTTTAATGTTCGGGTGTACTTCCGAATAGCCCGTATATCCGAATGATCTGTTTGGAACACTTATGTATTTTGACGCGCAGATAACGAATATTATAGACAAAATGGTCGCATATTTTATTTTTGAAGTCTAAATACATAGATATACCAAAATTCAGATCAATCGGAGGTATGTTGTATTTGGAGGTTTATCCTAATGTTCAAATATTTAAACTTCTGTGCTTATCTTTTATAACATAATTTACGTTAGCTTAGATCTGTTTAATTTTCAATTTATGCGTAATCTCTAACTTTTATTTTTAAGCTACAAGTAATATTATTAACCATATTTGACAACGTGCATGAAATGTATCTACGGCATTTGGTATGTTTTTTCTTAATTATTATTTTCCTAGTAGATTATGCATTTTTACACAAGCATTTTATTTTTTTAAGCTGAATGTAAATACACTGATGCAATCATTGTAGTAACATCAGAAATGTATAGTTGCCATATTTAAATATACTCATAATAATGTACAAAATATACTACTAAGTTAAAAAAAGTTTCGACTGAATCTTTGAACGCCCTTGTGTTCCATGTTATGTATTAAGATTCGGTCGATCGCTATTTTTACTATCACTATTAATATTATGTATGTATTATGTTTTGGTCACTATTGTAAGGGGGCCATTTCCTAATGCTCTTTATCGGTAATGATCCACAGGGATAAATTGTGATAACATATACTCAACTATTGATATGCTTTCTATTTCAGAGCGGGAATGATGTTGACGTTTCTGATACACCGATACTTCAAAAATGTGATACAAATCTAATGTTTTAATTATAAGATATATTGTTTATAAACTTTATTAAATGTAGACGTGTCAATGTTGTTTAAATTTAAATGAGCAAAAATGCAATACACCTGCGTCTAATATAATATTTGTACATCATGCAATATATTATATATTATTCCTTATTTTTTTATATTTTAATTAAATGTTTTCAGTTTAGAATTATTTTCATTTTTTACTCTAAAAACGCAGTTCCTCAAGGAAGATCGAAGGGCTACGACTAAAAAATAGTATTTTCAAATAAAAGGCATATTACAGTAATATCTTTTTATTTACAGACAATAGACATGGTATTAAAATCCATCTGAATTTTTAATATAACGCTATGTTATCATGATTCGACGATCACACATTTAAATAAAATTACTTTTACAAAATAATAAATCGCGTTTTAATCCGGTAAAGGTTAAAATATTATTTAAAGGTGAGAGAAACGTTAAAATATCAAACTATTGATTTAACTCAAATTATTATTTATATTTCAAATACATTGTTCTCTACATAGAATCGTAAGAAAACTGTAAAGATATATATTTTTTACATTATAAACATAATCTGACTACAAAGACCTATACCCAATATATACTATACCCAAAATATATAAAAGACCTAAAGTAGAAAATAGAGGCAGATCATCAAATCCCATGGCTATCTCCATCTTTATATATATAATTCTTCTGTGAGTGTGTATGTCACTGAACTTCTCTCAAACGACTGGACCGATTTTGATGAAATTTTTTGTGTGTGTTCAAGGGGATCTGGGAATGGTTTAGATTCACAAAAAAGTTTGAAATTTTCAAATTAAAGACGTATAGACAGGACAACGTCTGTCGGGTCCGCTAGTATATTAATATGTATTGACAAACGGCCTTATTCGTAAACGTATTATATATTGCCTCGCTCTATCGAATATAAAAAGTCTACAGAACGATAGAAACAAAAGATATTTTAACTTTATCATGCTTATAATACGTTTATAAATAAAGCCGTACACCTATGCCCGAAAACACTATCATTAATATATAGAGATTCAACATATTATGCATACCCGTAAAAAATATAAAAAGCCAAACACCACACAATCAAATCAGGGCCGGAATTAGAAGCCTGGAGCCCTTGAGGCAACAAAGGAGTGCCCCAAATTCTTTGTAAAGTAATATTTAACAATAAAATAACTTTTTTCCGAAGTCTCTCTTGTGGAAGCCTCGGAGCTGTCCCCTAAATCGGGCCCTCAATCGAATAACCAAAAATGTAATCCAACCAAAAAAGACAATTGAATTATTACATATATTTTTATACAGTTAGCAAAATACGTTACGAATATCATTCCAAAAAGAATTAAAAAAAATATTCTGTTTATTTAAAAAATAGTTGACCAGATTTTCACCTTAGGTTATTATGTAGTTTCCAAAGTGAACCAAAACAGGAGTACAATAAGCATCAATTAAGAAAATGTGTCCCACTGAATTACTATATAAATATAATAGAATTGAGATAATAAGTAAGCCATAAGGCCGTTTGTCTTTAAAAGGACGCAAGAATTATTAACACTATTTCTACCAAAGGTGACAAAAAAACACCTTTTAAAACTATAACTTGAAATTGTTTTCCAGGTTTAATCTTTTTTTTTTTCAATTAATGTCATTCGAATTGTATGTATAACAAGAATTTGTATAATAATTGAATTTACTTAACGGTAAAATTTTATTTACATTCAAATGTTCATTTCGAGTGTTAAATACCTTTTAGTCGAAATACCTAGGTTACATTTTAAATATACAGAGAAAGAGTCAAACATTCTACATATTATGAATTCATTTAAAAATACGTATAAGTTGGTTCCCAAACTGAATGAAGAATTTACTTTTTATCTACTTGCTACCTACTACTTCATTCCTACCATACAATTTATTTAACATTTTCAACATTTTGAATGGTTTCCGTCAGTCTTTTAGGTTTGTTAATTTTATTAATTTGTTTTAAAACTAAACCTAGTATTAGGAATGCTAGCCACACGCCGTACCAATAGAAATACACTGACGAATAGTATATCCAAATACGGTCAAATGTGAGTAGAAGGAATGCAGCTGCTTGATATGACTCTGAGTGAGATCGCAGGAACCACATAATGAAACCAATTGTCTTCTTTTTCTGAAAAAATCACACTATATTATTTACTAGCAACACGCCCCGGTTTCACATGGGTGCAATGTACTATACACACTATGTTACTCGCTGATAATGTAGCTTTCTATTGGCGCAAGAATTTTTAAAATCGGTCCAGTAGTTTTTCGTCTTTTTTTATGACAGATATCGACAGACGAGCATGAGGCTCACTTGATGGTAGGTGATACCCCAGCCACAGAACATCAGTCAACGATGCGGTGTCGACCTAATTTTTACTTGGAGCTTTCAAAAATCCATAGACTGAAACCACGCACTGCACTTCAAGGTTTTTCAATCTATGAACGGTGGTTCGTTACCCGGTCGGAATTTCAATATTCCTCCCACCCGATCAATGCTCGAAGTTATCAGACGTGGGGAAGACATGCTTACAGAAAATTATAAACATGTCTTCCCGGTGGGATTCGAACCCACGACCCATCGATGCGCACGGCAGGTGTTCTACCGAACGCGCCAACGTTTTTCAGTTTATTCATAACATACAAAAATCCAAAAATACAAATCATTATAATATTAGTAGGTATATTATAGTATTAGTAAAATGAATGGAAGAGTCGGGAACATACCTACTATAATAATGTAACGGACACAGAAAAATGTCCGGCAATTTTTTCTCGCACACTACATCAAAGCAGGGACTGAAACCGGTTAATTATTATTTTTAAAGAGTAATACACACTCAACTTACTACAATAATATTTTTCAGAAAATATGAATAAAAACGAAAGAATATTAACAAAAACCTTATTATACCGGTATAACTCCCATAGTAAATTAACGGGTATTCAGTCCCTGCATCAAAGAACAATGATGCGTTTGGATCTAACGTAACTTCAAGTATTTCGAAATCCAGGCTAATCTGAATTATAGCGAATTTTGCACTCAGTGCTTTACTTATTTAAAAAAAACTTAAGAGCAAAATTTTGTTTAGAATCAAATTTAATATCTATAAACAAAGACATCTTACCATTCCAGTAGCCTCCTTATAATAAAGCTTGTAGTAAATGTCTTCAGCCATCAAATAGAATGGACAGAAATAAATGCAGAAGAAGTATCCAGCATGGTAGCCGTGCCATAGTACTGACACAAACAGTGCTGCGTGTATCCTGAAATAACATTATAAAATATTACTAGCGTTTCCTCCTTATCAGAGAATGATGACTTAAAAGGTTGAGGTGAAGTGATGTACTACAACGATAATGCTCTAAAAGGTATATCCAGGGCCGGATTTACAGGTTTGGAGGCCTTGAGGCAACAAAGAAGTGGAGGACCCCTGGCGCCAAATTATTTTCATGATTGCAATATAATCATGTTTGTACAACATACAGTAAGTACAACATGTTAGGTAAAGGTATTTACTTGTCGGAATTTGAAAGATTTTTTTCCGAATTCTCTATTGTGAGGAGCCCTCTTTTGTGAAGGCCCCGGGACAGTAGCCCCGAATGCCCACCTCTAAATCCGACACTGAGTACCTATATCTTTAAAAAATATTTTTGAACAATATAGGTACTCTTATATAAATAACATTACATTATTATTATATATTAATAACGTTTACATTTGCTGTATTGCTTATAAGGCCCTCCGCCTCTTAACCTAGCATGAATAACTTGCTTTGAATGAAACTGATTTCGTATACAACTGATAAATTAACTTTTTCGCAAATTATTCCTGACCTGGATAATTGAAATTTTTTAAATATCTAGATTATGTGGTTCATATTAAAAGACAATCTCGGTGTAGATAGAAAGATATTTTATTTAAAAAATGTGCGTTTTTTTTTAAATACATATTACATACTTCTCATATTTGTTATTTTTTTTTTATTTCACCAAAACTCGAACCTCCGTTGCTACGCAACGCGCATACCAACCAATGAACCACGGAGACAGATAAACAAGTTCATATATAATTTCAAATATCTTACTTGAGAGGTTTGACAGGGAAGCGCTTGTAAACAACCATAGCCACCCAGTACTGTACAGCTTTGTTCCACACTTTCATTGAGTCCCTTAATGTTATGACAGATTCGCAACCCCATACCTCCATTGACTCAACTGTTTTGAAATCATATTCCGCTGTTTTTGCTTCATCTTCTGACCTGAATTAAAATTTTATTTAGAACAGTATATAAGTTACTTGAAATAAGTGCTTAAAACGCAAGAAATTAATTAGATAACTTGTAGTCACGAATAAAATTACTATTATAGTTTATGTTATGTTTTAAAACTATACAATCTGTTTTTATCTTTTTATGAAACAACGTTTTATGTCTTTTATATCGCGTGCTTAGAGGTAAAAGGACTTATAACAATTTATGTGCCCTTTTACCTTTGCAAAGGTAAAAGGGCACATATTTTTTTTTTTAATGCCAATCGATTAGTAGACACATTCTACGCTTAAAATTGAAAAAAAAAAAATTAAAGGAAAAAGGGCCTATGACTCTAATTATACGCCCTTTTACTTTTAAGACTTCGAAATTTTGGTGATCTAAAGGTGAAAGGGCATATAATTTTTTTTTCGGCCAGCTCAAAAAAGTACATATTTGTAGTTTAAAAAAACACTCGCTTTTTATTTTAAGAAATAGTTATCATAAAATTTATAAACATGAACAATCATCATAAAATTATGTTTAATTAAAAAAAAACATCGGACTCATCTTAGTACTGTTCCCATACCCTCTTGCTCTATATTATATAAATAATAAAATCAAAATATAATATTTATATATTTGATAAAGCATTTTTATACAAATTATTAAATGTGATTTGAAGAATATTGTAAACAGACTCTGAATCGAGAGAAAACAGCTGTTTGAATAACAACAGTGGCAGCACCAGTATCCAATATGGCGACTGGCGGGAAATTTCATTCGTTTAAAAATCAGTAGATTTTGTTGATTTAAACAGCTGTTGTGTGAACAGCGCCAGTAGTTATATTCAATATGGCGATTAAAGCGGGAAATTTCAAAATATTTTAATGTTCTCTGTCATTGTGATTTTTTTTATTTCTTAATTTTTACGTAATTTGTTTTTGATTGATTTATTTTCTATTTGTTTATATCAAACGCTGTATATGAGGCTGTTATTTGAGTATAACTTGTCTTGTGAAATTATTATTGACCATTTGGTATAAAAAATACATTTTTTTTATAGGCCCTTTTACCTTTAAGTAGTACTTTTCTTAAAGGTGAAAGGGCCTATGTCTTGAGATAGGCCCTTTCAGCTTTAGGATACCAACTTTTTTTTTTCACAGATTTTTACGTTTCAGACAATTTAAAAACGAATGGCAAAAAATTTTTTTTTATATGCCCTTTCAGCACAAATCCCTATTAACCCTATGCTATAAGTCCTTTTACCTTTAAGCACGCGATATGTTCTTTTAATATGTTAAAAAGTTAAATAAATTTTGTTTCAAACATAAAAAAAATACTAATTCTGAAAAAGTTAAGCAGGTATATATTATCAAAAGTTATATATTATCTTGTTATTTTAACGCACATTTGTTTTAATTTCAAATATCCCACAGTAGGTCCATGTCCTGTTCTATTTCTTCCCTGCACTGGATAAGCACCTAGGCCAGCCGAAGTACACACACTCTCCGCAAGGGTCATTCCTGCATAGATTCGTTGACGGAATGCCGCAAACAATACCCATGGGTACATCATTTGATATAGAAAACTCCTATTACTGTGTTCCTCAGTCAAAACATACTGCAATGACAAATAAGAGATAACAAAAATCAATGTTTTATTTCATTTTGAAGTGTTCTAGAATAAAATAATTCTGAGGGCGCAAGTAGAGATGGGGGTAGATTTTATCTATTTTATTTATCTTTTAGGAACTGAAGCTGAGGAACTGGAGGAACTCAACTGGAGGCTTGAATCTAGTTTTGAGGCTTGTCAAATCATTTTTTCTGTATAGAAATTTGTCATTTTGACAATTCTCAAGAATAGATTTCCACTTGAGTAACATCTTAGAATATGGACCTAAATCTCATTATATAAACAAAGTAACATCAATTGTTGTTAAAAATCAATACATACCTCCAATGGCCATAAATTGGAGAAAGCCAAATACAGAGAAACATACAAAGGTACTGCTTTAAGAGTATTTATTGTGAAGCCAAAACAATCCACATATTTGCTGTATGGCAAGTGGAAATAATCATCAAAAGTGCGATACCTGTAGTATGGTCCTGTAAATATAAATGATATTACATAATTGAAAAATGAGTGCATATTTTGGCAATAACAATGTGTAATAATATTTTCATGGATTTTAATCTAAAATATTCCATCACAAATAATTTATAAGAAACTTATAGGTTTTCTTGAAAAATGTGTTTTCATAAAAAAATAATATTGAGACCTAACTACTTTACCTGTTAACAATCCAATATAGCTAAAAGAGTAGTGAAAAAGATCAAGAAAATCTGGATTTATTAGTTCTAGAAACTCATCATCTCTATCCTTCACAGCCTTATGCTCAGTCTCTTCTTTATTAACAGTTTTTACAGATTCATCAACCTTTCTCTTAGCCTTTGATACCGCCAACCAAGATCCATTCATTTCAAATGCAACACCCACCACTCGCAATACAATAATCATCTCTATTAGATTTGTTTGACCAGAAGACAAAGAGAAACCAAATTTGTCAGCTAAGCGGAAGAAGAATAAGTAACCAAACATGAAGAAAAATGTAACTATGTGACAGTATCTGTAAAATGAATAATATAAATATGTTATTAGTCAATTAACTAAATATTGTATATAATATGTCAGATTTTTGATGCTGGTAATGTTGATTGGTTAGTAGACACTTCTACAACAATTCTTATATAGCTCATAGCAATCATATAAATTGATACTAAGACTTGTTGTTGTTTAGGTAAATTTATCAATGAAATGTCTTACTTTATAGTTGCAGCTTTTATTGCTAGTATTCCTAAAGAAGCTGATAAAATTGGATGAACAGCACTGCCTCCCGACACAATAATTATTAAAATTAATCCTAACACAGTACCACCCCATTTTTTGGTTTTTACTGTTTTTAACTTTCTGTAGTATGGTCCAATGAACACACTAAAAAGTAATAAAGATAAATAAATGATATCATTTTTATTTTTTTGTATAAAAGACCACATTGTATTTCAGAATGTTTGAGTTAATTACAGTTGTGAACTAAAACATATTATCAAAAATAAGTAATTATATTTTAAATAACACTTATATTGACTATATTTAATTGATTTTTTTTTTTTTTTTTTTTTTTTTTTTTTTGCCCATAGGGCAGGCTAAAGTCTTTCGACCATACCGCCTTGTCTTATGTTATTTTTTTTCCCTTTTATCTCTCCTTATTTATGTCTTACGTTTCTTATCCTTTATATGTATCGTAATATAGTACTTCTTCTTTTAATTAATGACGACCCCCGTCAAAGACGGAATCTTCCAATATCCAGTATTTTTCGTAATATAAGTAGTTATTATCATATCTTTATTTCCACGCGGCCATAAGTCTGACGTATGTCATTTAATTTTAAAATCTCAGTTAAATACATTTTGTTCAATCCGATTTTACATACGTATCGTACGTACAATTCTTTATTTATTACTACCCAACAAAGAGTAGAAAAGGCACATTTCCATTTACAAATCCCGTTATCTTGTCCGGCAGGACTCCCGAAGAGTGGTGACGGAGAATCTAATTTAAAAATTCTGAAAAAACTTATTTACTAGAAAAAATATATTTACAGCTTTAATATTATAATTAACTTATTAACCTATTATTTTACTACTGTAACAAAGAGTACATAAATATAATTTTAAATATCGTTAACAGTTTCAATAACAAATCTGTACAAAAATATAAAAGTTGAGGCATTTTTAAGTAACTCCTGAATGCAATGCGGGATACTTTCAACTTTATTGTAAATTTTTAAAAGCCCATCAGACAACACAAGGCGCTGAATGTTGAAAGACGAACACTCAAAGAAGATATGATGTAGTGATTGTACTTTTGATGATTGACAATAGACACAATATGGAGAATCAACCATTTTAATACGATGAAGATGGTAATTTAAACGACAATGACCAAAACGCATGCGAGAAATAGTTGTATAAAATTTCTTGTTTGTGAATATTTTGTGCTTGCAAAACCAAGGTGTAGAATTTATTTGGACATCGAGACCGGCGAACCAAGTTCCTTTGTTTTGAACGTTTGTGCAATAATATGAATGTTTTCCCCATGCTTGGCACATCCGCTGTTTGATTAAACTAATTGCATCTGTATAAGGAATACGAATACTAATATTAATAGGAGAATCTCCTGACTTTACAATTTGTTTAGCCAAGTAATCAACATGTTCGTTACCTTGAACACCAATGTGCGAAGGCACCCACACAAAATTAATTATTACATTTAAATGACTTAGTTCAACCCATAACTGTTTTATTAAGAATATAACATAATTAGTATGAGCATTTAGATGATTATTTGCTAAATTTTGTAGAACACTCATACTATCACTTACAACAACCCATTTTGTGTGCTCTCTATAGCAATTCTCAATATGTTTCAAAGCACTTAAGATAGCGACAGCTTCCGCTGTGAATATACTTGCATCTTTATTGATTTTCTGACCTATGCCTACTTTTGAGGAAGGCTCATAAATAGCAAAAGACACGGATTCACTGTTTTTGGATCCATCAGTATAAATAAATTTATGATCTAACCATTCTGATAGCATTGCATTTACTTCTTCTTTTGAAAATAAATCTTCTTTATTCTTTATAACTATATTAATTGCTGGAAATTTACCACTATAAGAACCCTCGTAACATGGCAAGACATGCTTAGATTGATGAATGTTTGTATTTTCTATAAAATCAGTGAAATTTTGAAGACCTTGCAGCATATAAAATGATTTAACATTTGAATGAGATGCAGAGTGTAACAAATTGATCAAAAATGGATTACCACATACACTATAAAGTTTTAGTAAGAATTTTTCTTTTAAATAGTTGAATCGAATGGCTAACGGTGGGATATTACATTCAATCTGCAATGCGTTAATAGGAGTACTTCTGAAAGCTCCTGTTATTAGACGTAAACATTTGTTTTGCAAAAGATCTAAACTATTTACAACACTAGTATCTGCAGCGAAACAATAAAAACCATACTCAAAATGACTACGAACTAATGATTTGTACAACAACAACAGAATTTTAGGATCAGCGCCCCAGTATGAACCTGAAAGAGATTTTAAGATGTTATAGGCTTTATTTGCTTTAGTTATTATGTGCTTAGCGTAACTATTCCAAGTTAACTTATGAGTAAAAATAACTCCCAAAAATTTTACTTCAAGCGAGACCGGCAAAGAATAATAATTGTATAGTATGGTAGGCATGTCACGCGATTGTTTGCCAAATACAATGACTTTAGACTTAGATGGATTCACATTAAGATCAAGGTAAGTAAAATATTTGTACAGATTTGTTAAAGCATTGTTAATAATTTGAACTACTTCCGACTGATTTTTCCCTGATGTGTATATAACTAAATCATCTGCAAACTGAAGATTTTTAACTTGGGATCCTAGGATTATATTTAATCTATGAATGTACAATATAAATAAAAGTGGGGATAGTATCCCTCCTTGACATACTCCTTTGAATGAAAGTCTAGGACCATAAAGATGTCTATTTAATTTAACAAATACTTCCCTATTGGTTAAGAATTTTTTTACCCAATTTGTAAATTGTGCAGGAATTCCCAACAATAATAATTCATGACAAAGAATATCTATATTAACACTGTTAAATGCACCTGCTACATCAAAAAATACAGCTACCAGATTTTTACGATCCGACAAAGAGTTACGAACATCAAGCTGTAGTTGACAAATACTTTCCCTGGCAGAAAATTTTCTACGAAAACCAAATTGATTGGAAGGTAATATGTTGTTATTTTCTACATAAAACTCTAATCGTTGTTTTAACAATTGTTCAAATAATTTACCAACACAGGAAGTAAGTGCTATGGGCCGATAAGAATCGGGACAAAACTTAGGCTTGTCTGGGTTTTAAAATTGGTATAAGACAATCCTTTTTCCATTCTTCTGGTATAATGTTTTTATCCCACATTAAATTCAGTATATTTAGAAATGATTCTAAACTGGCAATGCTAATTTTTTTAAGTAGAATATAGGGTATTCCATCAAGACCATAAGCAGTATCTCTTCTTGAGGTTATGGCTGATATTAATTCATTAATTGTGAAAGGACTGACAAGAAACCTATTACTGGAGTTAATGTTGTTATTATTGTGATTTGACATAGTGTTTCGTCGCTGCGCCTGACAAGTTCCATATGTGATTTTTGTATAGTTTTGGGAGACTACGAAAAACGTATTATTAATTCACATACGGAGCTTTTCTTACCGGTCAAAACATATATGGAATTAGTTAAACTCATATCCAGTTCGAATATCACAAAAATTCTTTTAGTAACACATAGAGAATAAAACGAAGAGTATTTTTTGTGCGAAAACCAAAAATCAAAAAAAAACACATATGGAATTTGGCAGGCGCAACGACGGTTTGATACATAGTCTGGTGTGTACTTCTGCAAAAAATCTAATATCCATGTATCATTGTCACAATTATTGGAAATATATGTTTTGTTGTATTTACGCATGAATTTCCATATGACAGATATTGGTGTATTCCTATTAAAAGTTTCACATAGAGAAAACCAACTTTTTTGTCTTTCTGATTTTATGACAAGCTTTTTTACAGCTCTAAGTCTTTTAAAATGGATATAGTTTTCTTCTTTTGGATCATTTTTAAAATTTAAATATGCAGTTTTGAAGTTTAATACAGCTTCAGTACACTTTTGATTCCACCAAGGGAGAGGGGACTTTTTACCTTTATTCTTAAAAAGAGAACAATCAATGGTATTACTGGTAGGTTTGCGGTTTGAACTATTTGCAATAGAATTAGAAGCAGCTTTGCGTAAAATTGTACAAAAATGTAAATATGAATCAAGAGGATTTAATCTATCTATTTTTAGATCAACTAACAAATCATCAACCTGGTTGCTATATTTCTGCCAATTAACTAACTTATAGTTGGGATAGAGAGGCAAATGCATAGCATTAGAGCAATTTCCCCCATTCAAATTATTGTTATGATTTTCACTAATTACTACTTTTATTAAAACAGGAATATGATAACTACTACCAAGAGGACTATCGTTTACACTCCATTCACAATTACATGCAAGAGATGAAGAGACCAATGTCAGGTCAAGAGCATTGGGACGCCATGTTGTAGAACCTACAGTTGTTGGTTGACCACTATTGAGCAAAACTAAGTTGTTTTCATCGAAGACATCTAAAAGTTTACGTCCTCGTGGAGAGTCATAGTTACATCCCCAAGAAGTATGATGTGCATTAAAATCACCAGCAAATATGAAAGGTTGAGGAATAGACCTCAATAATTGCTCAAATTTATCTTTATTGAAGACAGGAACTGAGTTTAAGGGACTATAAAAACTTACTATATATAAGTATTTGTTGTTAACTGCTATTTTAATGCATATATTTTGTAATGAATTATCAAAATATGTGTCAATTTTTGTATAATTAATGTTTTTATGAATTATAATTGCGACTCCATTATGTATGTTACCGCAATCATTCCTTTCTATGTTGTAATTACTTATTTTAAAAGTTTGTTCAGGCCTAAGCCATGTTTCACTAATTATAGCTATATCAATATTATGTGTATAGAGGAAATTACTAAATATATGTTTATTACTGTTGAGGCTTTGAGCATTCCACTGAATGATATTTAAATATGACAAATCCATTATGAGGCAGATGGGAACTTGTTACTTAAGGTAGATTTTAATACTTCTTTAATTGATGTTGTATTTACTGGTATATCTTTATTACTGACTATTTTAATAATTGTTTCGACTAAAGTGTTGATAAATGTGTTAGATTTCATTAAATTGTTTATTTGTACTTCTAAGGTTCGAGCAGAAAGAGCTGGAAAAGCATTTGGATTAAATAATTCAGAATAGTTTACACTCTTTGTTTTAATTTTGTTTTCTTCAATTTTCTGTTTTTTCAAAGGACACTGAATGGAGATGGCGATATGGTTACCGTTACAATTGACACATTTTGCATTTTGTGAATCGGTTAGGCAGTTCTTAAAGTTATGGTTTAATGTGCATATTGAGCAAACCTCAGAGTTGCGACAAAATTTAGCTATGTGTCCATATTTCATACATTTGAGGCATTGCTTAACTGGAGGGATATACTTTTTAACCTCGTGACGCCAAGAATCTAAATAAACATATTCTGGAAGGATGGGGGAGGCAAAGGTAACTGCAACTGTTTGTGTAGGAGCATAGGTTATTGCTCCGTTGTCACCCCTGACTCTGCGCATGAAACGCCTTACTTGTACCACATTTTTCGAGCTGCCTATCAGACCAAAAATTTCCTTATTAGACATATCGCTTGGCACTGAAGTGAGAACTCCAGTAACTTCGGTACCTCCAGCTGGTATTGTGGCTATTAATGTAAGATGATCTAATAATTTCTTATTTTGAATAAACATATTAGCATTATTTGGTAAATCAAAAGTTATACCGACTTTATATTTGTTGATGGAGCGCAAATGCATAACTCCAGACACACCATGTTCCCGAATGCCCTTAGACAAGGCCATACGATCCCTGTCGTTGAATACTTTGCCTTCCTCCTTATGTGTTAAGAACACAACCAAGTCCTTTTGCGGAATATCTTCGGGATACTTGCGGACATATCCTTTAACTTTATAAGTTAAGTACTTGTCCGCATTATCCAATTCTCCAGAGTCTGAGTCCGAAGAGTACCCGATCCGTGGGTCTGGTGGATTTTCTTTCCACCGTCTCTTTTTGGTCATTTTATTTATTTTTGACTAAACCTTTATTAGTAGAACCTTAGTAACGTATTTGAAATAGAACAAAAGTAGAGAAAATATTTTTAGAAATTAATTTTAAAAAGAGCGCGCCTTTACTTATTGATGACTTTCCCGCCTTTTTCTATATTTAATTGAATTTTAAAGAATTACAATTTTATAAGATATATTTATTTTCAAAATGTTTAGCCTAATCAAAATGACAATTGACAGCTGGAACTGACAAGCGACAGGACAAGACAAAATATATCACTGAACAATAAAGACGGTAGATGGCAGAATTCCGAAAATGTTTTCTTTTAAAATATCCTGCTAAATTCTGCATAATTTTTTTTCATGTTATTTCCGATATTTTAATAGTTATTCTGTTATCCGGATATAGAAGAGTTCTACAAGTAAGAGATCATTTTACCTGTAATAAAGAATTATTAAAATCGGTGTATCCGTTTTTGAGTTATAGGTACCTAAATGGTTTACTATGCTAACACGACTTTGTTAAATTTTGTTATTATTATAGAAAAAATATATATTATGTAGATTACAGGACGATTATTATACCTAAACTCTGTGATGTCAAATATGTCATTGTCAAATCAGAATTAAGGAAATATTGTCAAAACTCAAATGTCAATTCCGATTTCTGAAATCTGAATTGATTTTATGATGACTGAATAAGTAAACAGAACGGTTTTTTAATGTAATATTTACAAAATGAAATCAAATCTCAGAGATGAAATTAAGAAAGAAATTTTACAAGATCTTAATGTAAAATTAGGTGGAGATATTAACAATTTACAGGCGGCATATGACATAGAAAATGAGTTAGTTAATAGAAGGGATTCCCTTGAAAGTTCGGTTCGTAGAATATGCTAATTATGTTTTTTTTTCTAAAATGAACGAACTTTAAACCTAGATATTAATTTTGAGCAATCTCTGCCTAACATAAATAAAATTTACAAAAACCAAATTATGTGCTCAATATTGCCTTGAAATATACATTACAGTTTTCATCTTAACAAGAAAACTGAAAAATCATGACACAAACTTGTCTCTTAATTTAGGTATTTAAATAAAATCTGCTTCTCATTTACAATTTTTTAAAACATTTGCATGTTTACAGCTCAATGCAGCTAATGATGAGGTTCCCACAAAGCTTTCATCAGCTATTACAAAGGCAGAGCTTAATTCAAAGCAGATTCAGAACTTGAAAGCTAAAAGTAAAGATTTTAAACAAAGAGCAGATGACTTTCTAAATAGAACTCAACCATTGTTGAGTGAATTGGACAAAAGATTCATGGCCATTGGTAAATTGGAAAAAGTTTTGGAATATTTTAACTCATATGCCAAAATACAAGAATTAAGGTAATTAAATCAGTCTCACACTCCTCTGACAATATACAATAATCTCAAATAAAATCTTGCTATTTCAGTAATATCAAAAATAAAAATTGTATTCTTTTGTGATGCCAGTTATAATTTTTTAGACTTCAATACTTTTACAAATTTTATTAGATTACATTTGCATTTTGCTTTATATTAGAATGGAATTTGATTTGAATGGCAGTTATCATTTTGTTCTCCGGACCTGGCTAATTTTAATTATAAGCTTCTTACACTTAATACTAAGAAAATGTATTTGTGTCTCTTACCTTTTCAACATCAATTATTTATTTATTACATTTACAGTCAGCAGATGAAAAATTGTAAAGATGATGAGCAACTGGTTCTGATGTATAGTGAAATGAAGAAAATGTGTCTTGAGTATAAGAACTCCCATCAGGCTAGTTATGCCAAAGATTACACACATTATTGGCACAATATCCTTAAGGATAATTTAATAAAGTAAGTAATTTGGTATCTCATATTTTTTTGCATATATGAGTCGTATAGAATCAAAGGCGGCTATCTGACTTATGGCTGATTGTTAGCAATTTAAAAAAGAAAACGTTTTTCTCCTTTATTTTTGCATAAGGTATCATTCATTGCATGTTTAAGGTATCTATTAATATTAACAATTAAAGATAAAATCAAATATATAAAAAAACATAACAGTCTAAACGACAAGAACTTATTTTATTTTGGTAGATTGCCGGACCAAAAATCTCAGATAGCCGCCTTTGATTCTATACGACTCATATAATAACTTACAATAAGGTTTTAGCTGTAAAATATTCCTAACATATATATGCCAGATATCTACAGATGAGTATGAGGTTCACTTGATGTTAGGTGATACCTCAGCCACAGAACATCAGTGAATGATGCGCTGTCGACCTAATTTTTACTTCGAGCATTCGGAAATCATAGACTGAAACCGAAACGCGCAATGTGCACTTCACGGTTTTTTCATATATGAATGATGGTTCGATACCCGGTCGGAATTTAGATATTCCTCCCACCCAATGAATGCCCGAAGCTACCAGATGTGGGGAAAACATGCTTACAGAAAATTATAAACATGTCATGCCGGTGGGATTCGAACCCACAACCCATCGATGCGTACGGCAGGTGTTCTACTGAACGTGCCAACGAGCCCGTCAAATAAAAAATAATTATAATGTTGTAATAGTGAAAAACTTTAATATTCTTTTAGGCACTATGATGATGTGCTAAAATTATTGAAGTGGCCATTTACATCGGGCACAGAAAATTCACCGGTTCCCAAAGACGTGTTAAGTAAATTTAACAATTTGACGAAAAATCTTTTCCTAATACAAGAACCAGAGGACATATTGGCTACAGCGGCTGTTACTGGGACTTTTTCTGCTGGTAAGAGTTTAGAGTTCTGAAAATTATTTATTAAAAGTTATTTTTTTTAAATACATCACATATTTATTTTCTACTAGCAATTGCCCCCGCAACCCCCCTTGTGGGTTGAATTTCGTAAAATCCGTTCTTAGCTGACCTCTACTCGGCGAAAGGAATATTCCTACCATATTTCAAGTCGCTACGCCTTATGGTTCCAGAGACATCGTGATGAGTGACTATATAGGTGGAAATCTCTTTTATATATATAGATTATATTACATACATGGTGAACTTTATAACTAATTAACAATGGCTCAAAGTATTCAGAATAACTATCAATTTTCTAAAGAGCTTCTTCCTGCCCTGTGCCCTTTTTCATTTGGGGTTGGCGCAGTATAATCTCTTTTTCCATTCTCTTCTTTCACTTGTTCTAAGGAGCATTTATCGCTATTTCCTATAGTTTAAGAATTCTACTTAGTTAATAATATTATTTTTGCCAAGAATAGATTTTAATAACAATGAAACATTTTTTTGTTACAATTAAATTATAAATATTATGCCATCCCAAAATAATATAATGAAATTGATGTAAAATTACCAAAAAATAACTTTGTCCAGATATAAAAATATAAAAATCTTTTTCTAGTGCAAGATCCCTGTCTCCCAATTAAAGCTTTGCTTAAACCTCTAAAAAAGAGGTTTTTATTTCACTTTACTGGGTCCCGTCAAACAGCACGTATAGACCGGCCAGAGTGGTTCCTAACGCAAACATTGACCTGGATTAAGGATCATCAGACGTTCATCAAAAACAATGTACAGCCAATTGCTGATAAACTTGATCTGAAGAAAGTTAATGCTGTTGTAAGTTTTATGAAATATTATTTTAAACTATTTAAAAATAAGGTATAAATCTCCTTGACCTTAAATTACTACTTACCGGTAACTCTCTCGCTTATTATAAATAACTCTAGATGTGGTTGAGAATCTTTAGTTACTTTTTCCTAATGAAGCAGTTTAGGAAAAGTAACTTTGTTTTTTACTATTCAGACAATTCATTCAAATTTTGCTTTCTATTTCTGCTTCTAGTGATGTACCATGTACTTTAAGAGGAGTTTTATTGCCATCTTACTTATTATGAAATAATGTGATAGCGTATATATATTGACAGGCTCTTTGGCACGTTCGGTAGAACAACTGCCGTGCGCATCGATGGGTCGTGGGTTCGAATCCCACCGGGACGTCATGTTTATAATTTTCTGTAAGCATGTTTTCCCCACGTCTGGTAACTTCGGGCATTAATCGGGTGGGAGGAATATAGAAATTCCGACCGGGTAACGAACCACCGTTCATAGATGGAAAACCTGTGAAGTGCAAACCCGTTTCGGTTTCAATCTATGGATTTCCGAATGCTCGAAATAAAAAGAAGGTCAGCGCATCACTGACTGATGTTCTCAAGCAAGTGAACCTCATGCTTGTCTGTTGATATATTACATAAAAAAAAATAACATTTTATATAGCTCTGTCTCCTTCTTTCCTGCAATAACACTTCTTTAAGAGACAGTGTTAAGTCTCCTGACCAAATATGACTGTTATTTCTAGGACGAATTTAACGAAGGCTTGGTAGCATTAGCTGCTGAAAGGTTGCATACTGTCCTAGGGTTGTACCTAACGCAAGGCTCTAAAGGAGATATCGTTGATGTGGATGCGGCGTTGGCGCACGCTGTAGATGAAACCTTAGGCTTTCATAAAGAGTTAACGGAGATCACTGGCTATGAATCCAATAGTGTTCTTTCAGTGTTGACTAAAGCTGAAACATTTGTGCGATGGTTGGCTGTTGAAAAGAAATGTAAGTTGTTTTTGTATAGATAATTTGATTTTGGAATGTTTTTTTTTTTTCAGAGCGGACAACAGAGCGGGTGGGTTACCTGATGGTAAGTAATCACCACCGCCCATGGACATCCGTGACTCAAGGGTCTTAGATGCGTTGTCGGCCTTTTAAAAATTTATAGGCTCGTTTTTTAAAAGTAACGAGGTCGTAATCGGATGGAAACACTGATGGTGGTAGTTCATTTTCAAATGTTTGCTTACATTCCGATAGGTTATTTATCTTACGTCACTACTGCATGCACTGAAATGCATATTGAACGATTCGTTTTCTGTCTATGGATTCATAAATGCTTACAGTAAAAATGGGTTGGCAGTGTATCATTGAATGATTTTCCCAAGTTGAGGTGTTAATTAGCACCTTGTCTGTCGGTATCTGACATAAAAAAATGTGTGAATATTCCATCGTATTATATGTTAGAGACTATTTTGAAATTTATTTTTTTAATAGTGTTTGAACAGCTTTAGTTACTCAACTATATTTTCTACAATATGTTACTACAATGTAAATAATTCGTTTGCAAGAGTTCACAGAAATTTCAGATACTCTAACAACTGTTTCTGTATGATCAAAAATGGTCGATCATCTTTATATATCCAGCTAAGGATTACTACGAGGTAAATGACGCGTTAGCGAGATTTCAGAAAAAAAAACAGATTTTCACACAAGGGAATCATTTCTCTATCTTAGACGTATGTTCTTTCTATGATAAACAAAAACAGCTTTAGTTTCCGTATATAATTTTTATAAACATATATTGTGTTACTATGAGGTAAATGAAGCAGTTGCAAGCTGGGACTGAAACCGGTTAATTTTTATTTTCCAAAATACGTGTCTGACTGAGATACCATGATATTAGTTTTCAAGAGTAATACACATTAAACTTACCACACTAATTTTTTTAATATGAATATGAATAAAAACGAAAGAATATTTAACAAAAACCTTTATTATACCGGTATATAAACCGGTATTCAGTCCCTGGTTGCAAGAGTTCAAAGAAATTTCAGATGCCCTAACGAAGATGGACGAAATGTTAGACAATGAGCAGTGGATAGAACCCGTGGCGGCCGGCGTGGGCGCCGCTATCGGCTCCCTCGTGTGGGTTCCGCGCGGCTCCGACTGGTTCATTGCCCTCTTGAAGACAGTTGAAGATCGGTACGCGACTCTTCCGCAGCCCGGACATCGGTGAGACCAATGACAATATGGTAACCAGGAATATGAGACAATATCAATTCATTTCAAAGTTACCAAATATGCAAAGATAACACATGACTAATATGAATTACGGCGTTATTCTTTTGTATATTTTAGGTAAATTTGTCCCTAAACATATAAAATCGAACCCACTAATTTTAAATAATTTGGCCAATTTACTCAATATAAATTATAGCGTATATATTATTCTGATGTACAAACAATAATACTGTAAAGTTTCATCAAAATCCGTTTAATAGTTTTTGCGTGAAAGAGTAATAAACATCCATCTATCCATACTACCTCAGTCCTCACAAACTTTCACATTTATAATATTAGCAGGATAGGATATAGAAGTAACCTTATTTTACGGACAAGGGCTCATCCTTTAATCACATCTTCTTGGACCGATGTCACTATGGGCGTCCCTCAGGGTGGCGTGTTGTCTCCACTTCTTTTCGCGTTATTTATAAATAATATAACTGACCCTCTTACTTCTCTCTATCACTTGTATGCCGACGATCTCCAGATTTATACCCAATCGACTTTGGAGAACTTGGCTAATGCTGTGAACACGGTAAATTCTGACCTTTCTTTGATATCTAGTTGGAGCTCATCTCATGGCCTTGTTTTGAATCCAGCTAAAACACAGGTGATTATTATTGGAAGTCAGGCATTGGTCTCTAAAGTTGATTGGGCTAACCTACCATCCGTTACTGTCAATGGTGTTAGTATTCCATATAGCGACAAAGTGAAGAGTTTAGGCATTTATATTGATTCCACTCTATCATGGCATGCCCAGATTGGTGCAGTAAGTAAGAAACTTTTTGCTGCAGCTGGATCTTTACGACGCCTCTCTAACTTCCTTCCTATTCCTACTAAAATCTCTTTGTCTCATTCTCTTCTTCTTTCTCTTCTTGATTACGCAGATATTTGCTATCTCGATCTTACTGAAGATCAATTAAATCGTCTTGAACGCCTTCAAAACTTGTGTATCCGTTTTATATTTGGACTAAGGAAATATGATCACGTGTCGGAATATCGCTGTAGGTTACGCTGGCTTCCTATCCGATTTCGTAGAAAAACTCATATCCTTCGCCTTTTATATAATGTTCTATTTGACCCTAGATCACCTCAGTACTTAAAAAAAAGTTTTAATTTTTTGGGACAAACACGTACTGTTCGTGACACTACTACGTCATCGCTTCTCAGGCCCGCCCACCTTACGAGATTAGATTGTGAATGCGCTGCCCCTTCAAGTAAAATGTGCTCAAAATGTGACTTCTTTTGTCAAAATGGTCACCGATCACTTTCATACATTATTGAAAGAGTAAGTGCTATGTTATTGACACTGCTTTATCTTGTTTAGAATTTAAGTTTAATTGTTATTTTCTAAGATTCTATTCCTTCTAGTTTTCATAAGCTTTTATTTATTAAAATTTTTGTTTGTATTTTAAATTGTTATTCATGGATGATATTTAGGTTTTAAGTCGAATTGTTATATTCTTCTTAGATTCTATTCTTTCTAGTTAATTAGCTGTTATTTTTGTTAGTTCTTGTTTGTATCTTTAATTATTCATGTACTAATATCCTTCAACTTTAGCGCCTACCCTTCTCCTTTTTAGTTTTATATAATTCTGAACCGGTGGCCTGGAAGAGATCGCTGAATTATAGCGATAAGGCCACCTTTTGCTCTATTTATTCTGTAATGTAAGTCCTTATATATTTATAATGCAATAAAGTTGTTAAATAAATAAATAAATAAACCCCTCCCCTCCCTAGTGATATGCAGTGAGGTTTTCTTAAACGTGATTTTGGGTATAAGGGGTACTCTTGTACCCCTCATACCCAAAATCACGTGTATTTTTTAGGACAAAATATATTGAAATTATCATAATATTATCCTTAAATACAAGGCCACGCGCCGCTGTTTGGTTTAGAAATCGTGCGTTCATCGAAAAATAAATACACGTGATATCTCATTACATCCCTCCCCTCCTTGTGATATTTCGTTATTTGTTTCGACCCCCCCCCCCCCTTTCGAGCCACGATTCCTAAGCCGATATATACCATTTTTTTGCAGTATACAGTTCCTAGAGCTTCAATTAGAACTGATAGAAGAGTGGCGAGTCCGTCTAACTCAAATAATGAGCGCGACGGTGGACAGCCTGACTTCGGACTGCTTCCTTGTCGCGGGCCCACACCCCTTGATCGCGATTATAAACACCGCGCAACACACTAGAACGGTGCTGCTACAATGGTCTCACTCTCTGGTGAGTGTGTTTTCCTCATATGTATGACGTCTTGTTTTTAGCTGACTTCAATAAAGGAGGAGGTTCTCAATTCGTCTGTATGTCGCTTTGTTTTTTTTTTGTTACGCGATAACTCCGCAAATTATGCATGGATTTGGATGATTGTTTTTTTGTTTGGTAGGTAATATTTCAGAGGTGGTCCGATATAAATTTTATCGAAATATATAAGTATCAATAATGTTGCAATAATTTCACAGCACTACCTACAACTGTACTACTATAGACGACAGTTCCAGCAGTTCACGCAACAACAGCACATGGACGATCAGCTGGAGAGCGAATCTTCAACCAGCTCGGAAGATTCCACTGAAGATGAGATTTCCAATGAGGGTAAATATTAAGGATTACTTTAAAACTATGTAATAAGTTAAGTGTGAGATATGTTACAGTTATAAAAACACGTGAAGAACATGAACACAAATATATTGTATTCTAATTATGAAATGCTTTATTTTATTTATTATGACTTATTTCTATGCAATCCGAACATTCCAATAATCTAGCACCCTCTGGTTTTTATTAGTGTCGGATTCGTGTACACTAATGCTCAAAAGTTTAGATGCATTAGTATCGACAGAAAAAAATTATTCACTCGTGAATTTCGAAAAAAATACTCAAAAAATAAGTTATTCCAAGAAAATTTCTGAAGAATATTCCAGGCGTTGAGTATGAAATAATTTTTTATTCTTTTAAACTTTTTGTATTCCTAACGTTTTCTCTTAAAATCCCGCTTTGTAAATTCGAATATAGTTTTTTTTGGCGGAGTTATTCAACTTTAAGTGCGACAAGAAATATCGTCTGGTATATCCAAACTTTTGAGCGGTAGTGTAAATGTATTTATATTATTTCTTAAGTTACGTTTAACTATTGTGACCATATCGGTCGTTACTAAATATTACAGTCATAACTTGTAAAAGTCGCGGGTAGCATAATATACATATGACACTAGGTACGTTAATGTTGCTGTTTACCTTTCAGAAAATGGAAATGACGGTTCTTTAAGTTTAGAAGAGGTTGAAGAACGAGCAAAGAAATTGGCGCTGAAAGTTATGAAAAGAAATTCCTTCATGGACGTGAGCCAATTCAGTGTACGTGAATGGGTAGATGTAAAAATGTACACAAACATAATAACCAGTAAAATGTCGAATGCCAAGTATTATAGACTATCAACGCGCCCCGGCTTCACAGGGGTGCAATGTAGATGTACACAATATACACAAAAAAATAGCCTATGTTACTTGCTGATAATGTAGCTTTCTACTGGTGAAAGAATTTTTAAAATCGGTCCAGTATTTTTTGAGTTTATTCATAAAATACAAATCTTTCCTCTCTATATGCCAAGTATTATAGACGACGTGCACATTAATTTCTTTTTAATTTTAAGGTTTGGTTAATATATGTATATATCTCTTGTTATGGTGTTTGTGGTCGCACTCGTCCGAAAGGACTTGACCGGTTCTTATGAAATTTTGTGTGTAGATTAAGTAGCTCTGACAATAGTATACCTATAAAATATTTGTAATACTATTCTCAGACCTATACATAAGTGATATGGTTGATTGATTCCTAAATTTTCACCCTTCTACTACCAACCCCTAACTTTACCGAGGGGCACATCATCCATGCTTATACTCGAGCATACTCTTCCATTGAAGTACCATAATTCTTCGGAGATAGTTCAATACCGTGTAACTAGCTCTAATGGCGCGAAATCTCAATTTAGCTACTCTCGTTACTTACGTGGTTTGTACCGGAGCTAGTTACTTGGTATTAAACTATTGTACCAACACTATGATGTATGTAGAGTAGTGTCGATAATTTTTGAAACCAAAAAAACTAATAGTAGAATGAAACCTATTGGAAAAGGAAGAGAATGTATTAACAATGAAAGGAAAAATTACGGGCGATCTGACGTCGGGAAGTGGAAGTGGGGGGTAGGGTAAAAAACGGTTTATCTCGTTTTCCGGCAAAACTACAAGTCCTATGAAAAAAAGGCTTCGGCACTGGTCTAATGGCACAAACCGTTCTTGTACTAGAAGATGGTGATAGCGAACCCCGCTGTAGCGGAGCCGCTGCCGGAGGGCGACGGGGGTGAGGACGGCGGGGTGTTCGGGGACGCGCCTGGACTATTGTACCACCTGCGGCAGGCGGGGCTCGCCGCGCTCGTCCAGTACTTGATCGTCGAGTTCAGGAACCAACTACACGACTATAAGGCACAGAAGTACGTAGAAGACGTTTTTTTTGTTAGATATAGACGAGCTTGAGGTTCAATTGATGGTAGGTGCCCAGCCGTAGAACATCAGTCAATGATGCGCTGTCGACCTACTTTGTTTTACTTCGTCTGTCGATATCACATAACATAAAAAAATTATCATTTCCACTTTAGTTTTTTCATATTTTTTTGAGGGTATTTATCAAATGAGTATCTAGATGGCATGCAATGCTGACTGTGGAAGAGCGCGCATTGAGTATGTCGAGCGCGCTGGGCCGGCCGCTGTCCCGGCTGTGCACGCGGCTCGTGACTCTGTCGGAGACCCTCGCTCCCACAATCGCGCAGCACCTCAAGATAGAAGTAGCTATGCAGGTCGATAGCTGTATCTTCCAGGTGAGTTATAATAGTATACAAGAATCCATATATCCAATCCGTGATATTCGAGAGTGTTCCACAACATACATATTTCAGTAAAAGACGATGTAGTGACGAGAATTGAAAATAGTATGTTGAGGGGGTTTGGGTTAAATTAAATTATCATTTATTCATTTAGGTACAATGTACACTTATGAACGTCAGTAAAAAAATGATTCTAATTTTACATTTACTGCCAGTTCTCAAATCAAGGGCGTAGAACCGATGAGGAGAACTGGCAGTAAACTTTCCACCACTCTTTTTAATAGCCAAGTTTTTTGTTTTACAAAATATTTGTAAGGAACTGCAACCATTACACCATGTTCCACATCTTGAAGTAATTAATTATAATAATAAAAAAAAACTAATAAAAACAAAGGTTTTACCTCTGTTAGCAATAGGCATGGTGAAATAGGAGTGCGCGCTTATATTATCGTGGGAAACAGTCGAAATAACTAATATCACCGCATACACGAATTCAAGTCTGATCAGTCACTACAAGTAGCAACCATTCACGAGTATGACGTATGACCACGCACGCATGTAGAGAGGATGAATGAAAGTAGGGAAATGATTTATGAATCTAGTGTGAGTGGAATAGTCATAGGTGGTCGACCTAGGTGAATGTACCACGACCAGATCGAACTTCAAAAGGGCCAGGTCTAGAGTACTCGAAACCAACGAGCGTGTATGAAACCGCTGATGAAAGTGGAAGAAGTAAAAAAAATATTGATTTACACTATACTTATAGAGGCAATTTCTTAAAGACTCCCGATATAATTATAAAGTAAATAAGTATTCTATATTCCATACTTTGTCTACAGGATGTGGTGGTTTGCAATTGGTTCAACACAGGTGGTACTTTACAATTCACCCACGACGTCATGAGGAATATACTTCCGGCATTGACAAATTTCTCAGAGAAAATGCCAGAAAACTATCCTATTCTGAGGTAATATTTTAATTTATGGACTGCATCCACATTTTTATAAGTTATTTTGTCAATTTAAACGTAACAATTTACATAGTTGAAATATAATGATGATTGATACTGAAGCACATGGAGTCTTATATGTTAAGTCCGGATCAAAGGACCATTTGGTACAACCCACTTTTTAGCTTCGGGGCCGTCCATTAATCACGTGAGGTCGTTTTTCTCATTTTTTGACCCCCCCCTCCCCCCTGATGATATTTGGTGAGGTTTGGGACCACTCCCCCCCCCCCCACCCCCTGGATCACGTGTATTTTTTTGGAAGTCTATGTAAAGGCTATTTTTGACTGGAAAAAAATATTTAACAAATGGCGTTTTGATTCGAAAAACATTTATATGTATTTGCAATAAAATTAATGAATAATTAATTAATTAATAAATTTTCGCGCCGTTCAAAATTTCGGTTCATAAAATATAGCGCTTTTTGACAAAAAATAAATAAAATTAATACACGTGATGTCTAACGAGACCCCTCCTCCCCCCTCGTGATGTTTCGTGATGTTTTCCGTACCCCCTCCCCCCCCTTTTGAGCCTCACGTGATTAATGGACGGCCCCTTCTACCTATTAGTATTATTATCAATGTCATTGTGTGCTTAATATTTTGTCATTAATAAAAAAAAACTGAACTTAATTGATACTATCTAAAAACTTCTAGGAAGCATCTAATATTGCCTTTTACTAACGCGAGTATCTTAGATTTAAATTAAATTACTTTTTCCAGATTAAAACGCAATAAATATATAACTAGCGAACCGCCCCGGCTTCGCACGGGTACAATGTATATGTACTTTACACAAAAAAAATGTTACTAAGTTATAAGTGCCTATGTTACTCGTTGATAATGTAGCTTTATATAGGTGAAATAATTTTAAAATCGGTCGAGTAGTTTTTGAGTTAAATCATAACAAACAAATCAAAAAGTGTTATAAGTTATTTGATTTAAAGATACTTTTCATACAATTAAAAAAAATATATGAGACCGCCTCCGTGGCTCAGTGGTAAGCGCGATGCGCTTAGCACCGGAGGTCCTGGGTTCGAATCCCAGGGAAACAAGTTTTAAAAAAAATGTTTCGGTCGGACAAAGCATAGAAGACTAATCACCTACTTGCCTGTAAAGAAACATGATCAGTGAAACAGACACAGAAATGTGACTGCCCCATGCCCCATGTCCCTTAAACTTAGGAATTCACTTTTTACTTTTCTCCATACAATTTTTTTATTAAACCCCTCGCAGGCTAACAGAGTCTTGCACGCTCCTCAACTTGGACTACGACGACGCCCGCCGTTTCCGCTCTGGTCTTGCCAAGAGCGATCCGGACACGATCGACTCCCTGATAGCCATGGGCCTCGTCACCCTCACCCCCTCGGAGATGCTGCAGATCCTCAACCAGCGCACCGACTTAGCTGATGCTTCATCACCGACTTCCGTTATGGAGCTCTTCTGAAATTCCGAAGGAGGAGGCGTCTAAGCATGCTGATGTGGTACGTAAGTGTTTGAATCATTTATGTTCTTTTTTGCCCTAATAATCAGGGCTCGGATCCGGTTAATTTTTATTTTCCAAAATACGTGTCTGACTGAGATACCATGATATTAGTTTTAATGAGTAATACACACTAAACTAACCACAGTATTTTTTTTCAGTAAATATAACTAAAAACAAAGGGTGTTGAAGGGTGCACCTCGAACCCAATGACGATAAATGCTGGTGTTCCTCAGGGATCTGTTCTGTCTGCAACACTTTTTCTGCTGCACATCAACGACTTACTTGGACCCGAAATTTATGGGTATGCAGATGACAGCACCGTTGTAGCCAGATATTTACCAAACTCACGTACAAATCGGGATCAGATCCAACTTGCAAGAGAGACCATGGTCGCGCGTATGAGTTCAACCTTACAGGCAGTCTCCGAATGGGGCAACGCTAATCTGGTTGAATTCAATGCCACCAAAACACAGGCGTGTTTATTTAGCACAAAACGAACTCCATTCACCATGACTCCCACTTTCCGTAACTTACCCTTGAAGATTTCTGACCGACTGGATCTGTTAGGCCTAACGCTCAGCTCCGACCTCAATTTTAAGACCTTCCTTGAATCTAAGGCGGGTGTTGCAGCAAAAAATCTTGGAATACTGGCAAAAGTGAGACAGTACTTCACCCCGGAACAGCTTCTGAATTTGTATCAAGCTCAAGTTCGATCGTGTGTGGAGTACTGTTCTCATCTGTGGGCTGGAGCTGCTCAATACCAATTGAATGCCTTAGATTCTATGGAAAAACGAGCTAAAAGGCTCATTGCTGACGAAAATCTTATTTCAGCAAAATTTCAGAGTCTCGATCATCGCAGAGTAGTTGCTGGATTGTCGGTATTTTATAGGGTATATTTTGGTGAGTGCGCTGAAGAACTGCACAACCTAATCTCTACCATCGTCGCCCTTTCACCACCGTTCCACCAGGCGCCGGTTGGGTCTCCATCCTTACGTTGTCGATATTTCGCGTACTCGAACGAAACGTTTCTCGACCTCCTTCATCATGAGAACGTGTAAGGATTGGAATTCACTGCCGGCGTCAGTATTCCCACCAACATATAATCTGGGTCTTTTCAAGGCAAATGTGAATAGGCATTTATTAGGGAACGATCATGCTCCATCCTAGATTGCGTTCTCACTTACCACCAGGTGAAACACAGTCAAATGATTGTTCTTTATACGTTAAAAAAAAAAAAAAAAAAAAATATTAACAAAAACCTTTATTATTTCGGTTAAGCTCCCATAGTAAATTTACTGGTTTCCGAGCCCTGCTAATAATAGACAGTTGTTTGACCAATATTCGATAGCTAGCTGAATGCAATACTACGAAATGAAGCTGGTAGAACACTGAAAGACTCGCCACTAGATGACGTTGTAGTATGTGGTATCAGTTATTTGTGCTTGCAAACATTTGTTCAGATGTCATTTGCCCCGGGTGTTCGATATTATTTTGTCCAGGCTAATAAATTTGCCCTAAATTCGCAAAAGCAGCGACCATTCAGCTAACAGTGGAGGATAATTTAAATATAATACAGTTTAGTATATTCCATGATCTCCAATTTGATACAAGATATCCTCAAATAACCATATTGTATTTGTATGGATGCTTTTGTTTTCGAGGAAGTTTTTTAAAACCGCCCGGAATTTTGATGTAGTTTTGATTAGTTCTTTAAAATGAAAATTCTTATTAACATTCCATTATAAATTAAAATAAAAGTATTTACTTTGAAAAATCATCACAAAATTGTATTCCTGAAATATAAAATACCTATACGGTATACCTACAGCTGAATTTGGATTGTCTGACCCTGAAATATTAACAGCCCTAACAGCCCTTTATATTTTTTTAAACGGAAATTGATTTTTGATATGGGCTAGTGATTTGTATGTGCAGTGATGCTGGCATGCCTAGTACGATATTTCTCCTCGTAATATTACGATGTATACGATATTATTACTATATAAAATGTAATATTCGCTGTTTTAGTGGCCTAAAAAACCGACTATTTTTTTTTTTAGTCTCGACTGATAAAATGTTAGTTTTGGATGTTTTAAGAACCCTCTCTAAAAAACAGCTCAAAAAAAAATTTTTAAGAGGTCGCCCCAAATTTTTTAAAATTTCACAAATCATCGAAAATCGATTTTTTTTTGTTTTTAATTTTTTTTCTCGTTACGTTATAATTTTATAGACCAAAAACAAATAAGTTTCTGAAAGTTTCAGTTCAAAATTTAAATTTTGAAAGGTCGCTCATAATTTTTTTCTTTTTCTTTAATTAGTCATATCGCCGACTTAAACTGCTGGGAATGGTACGTTGGGGTCTTTTTGGTTTGTAAACATCTTAATTTACGCAGCAAGGGTCAAATCTCAACCAAGCTGATTTCTAAGACCAGCTTGGGATTCGAACCCACGCCTGGTAGTTGGTTAAAAACTTTAAAAAAAAATATTTTTTCTATATTGTGCTTGATTTCCAGTTGATCTCGTGATGTATTTTTATCGATTATTGTACTAACTAAAAGAAAAAAAATGCATGGATTTTTAATTTCAATACTAAACGGTCGCTCGAAAAAATTTAAACTATAAAAAAAATTATTGAAAAAAATTATGAGCGACCTTTCAAAATTTAAATTTTTAACTGAAATTTTCAGAATCTCATTCTTTTTTAGTCTATTAAATTATACCGTAACGAGAAAAAAAAAATTTGAAATACAAAATCGATTTTTGACGATTTATGAAATTTTAAAAAATTTGGAGCGACCTCTTAAAAATTTTTTTTGAGCTGTCCTTTGGAGAGGGCTCTTAAAACATCAAAAACTAAAATTTTTTCACACGAGACTAAAAAAAAAAAATAGTCGGTTTTTTTGGGCCACCCTAATATGTATACTCCTTCCAGTTTATAGACCAAAATGTACTACTAATGTACTACTAACTTCTCTATGTGTAGAGTTTATTTTTCTTTGACTAAATTAGATCGAATATTCACTGAAATAATTCAATAACGCCAATGGTACTTGGCTTATGTCTATAATAAGTGTGAAATTTTAAGTGTAAATATAATACTTTATAACGGATTAAAACGGGATTTATTATTATTTATCCCGACGTTCGGATGCTTTTCAGCAACCGTGGTCGCGGCAGACTGAAAGGTGATAGTTGTCTGATTTGAAATATCACAAAGTTGCCGTATTAACGCCTTCTACGGAGTTGATATTTACTGTAATTTTCTATATTATAGCAATATTGACTGTAGCGACATCTATGATCCGCTACAAGAATCAATACAAAGACGTCTAATCCTGAATCGCGCTATCAAAGTTTCTGTGCGCGCTAAGTATATATACAACATCTCGACATCAACCACTGGGGCCTTAGGGCTGGCCAGTCAGTGGTTCGACTGGTCGAGGATCCTCCCTTTAGGTTGGAGGAAGACCACACCTCGCTTCCTCCACATTGACTAATAGTGTCCTCTTGTTTTTTAGGATGTTTGATTTGGGATTTTAGATTTTTAATTACTGGATCTGGTAATTATATAATCCCAGGTATTGGAGTCTCAAACCATCTTCTCTATTATTACGATGTATGTAGCTATTAATAATTATGTATTGTTATTTGAGACAATGAATAAATGTTTTTCTCTCTCGCTCTCTCTATTTAAGTTAGGTTGCTTTTTTTAATTTCAATAGTCTCGCATACTATTATGGGGCTCTACTTTCTCTTGCAAGGATTTACAGTTGGTATTCACATACTGCTGACTTAGAGTGACGCTTGTATTTGATATCCGTGATATGTTCCTTAAGTCGTCGTCGTTTTATTCCGCGATAAAGTATTTTATTTAAATATGTGATACTTGCATAAATTAAAGTTATTAAATTTAAAAAAAATTAATTTCAGACGGGCTCGTTGGCGCGTTCGGTAGAACACCTGCCGTGCGCATCGATGGGTCGTGGGTTCGATTCCCACCGGGAGCACATGCTTATAATTTTCTGTAAGCATGTTTTCCCCACGTATGGTAACTTCGGGCATTGATCGGGTGGGAGGAATATCTAAATTCCGACCGGGTAACGAACCACCGTTCATAGATGGAAAAACCGTGAAGTGCATATTGCGCGTTTCGGTTTCAGTCTATGGATTTCCGAATGCTCGAAGTAAAAATTAGGTCGACAGCGCATCATTGACTGATGTTCTGTGGCTGAGGTGTCACCTACCATCAAGTGAACCTCATGCTCGTCTGTCGATATCTGACATAAAAAAAAAAAAAAAAAAAAAAGGTAATTTATCCCAATTTTTTTAAAATTGAATTACTTTAAATTTCATACTTGTTGGGTTTTACCACTGTATCCTCGATATAAAGAAGTACATAACAAAGGGCCACTCAGTAATATAGAATTAAAAAAAACTACGATGGGTAGATAATTAATTAGTAGAATAATTTAATTAATTATATTTATTATTAATGTTATTATGTTTTTATGTATTTGTATGAACTTGATTCTTAATTTAAAATGTTATCGGTTTGCGTGTTGTTATTTTTATATAAATTTTATATTCATTAAAGTATAATTGTTGCTCAAAAACCATTTATAATTTAAACATTTATTTAAAACATTTTTCTTAATATTATTGTACAAACGTATTCTAATATTATATAACTACTTGTAGATGTTATTTATAACAATTCAGTTTATACTTAAATGTAACAAAAAGCTCACTTTAATTACAGATCTTTCAAATGGCACAAATGCACTCAGTTTAAAAACATTTCTTGTAAAATTACTAAATAAATTCTGTTCACAGCCTTCCTTTGTTTTATTTTTGATGAAACATGAACGAAATCTTTAAAAAACGTACATTTTTGACTAATTAGTCGTTAACAGAGGAATTTGTTATAGGAAAACAAAAAAATAGTTAGTTTATTTCAAAATATTGCTATTTCTTTCGTAAGCACTTCATTTGTTTTCTTTGATTCTTGATTGTCAAAGGTTGTACTAAAACTTTAATGAGACATTCTCAATGGATCCATTTCATTTAAATAAAATACTGTATACCGCATTAAAACGCGATTCATTATTTATAATGTTTAAATTATTTATCCCGACGTTTCGGATGCTTTTCAGCGACCGTGGTCGCGGGGAGACAGTCTACAGTATTTTACAGTAATCCGGTATACAGTATTTTATTTAAATGTGTGATACTCGCGTTAATAAAAGACAATATTAGATCCATTTCATTAATTCTCTTACAGTAAATAGTTTCTTACAGCCCATGTTTATTTTATTTGAGAGCTGCAATTTACCTTGAATAGTTTTAAAATCTCATTCACACATATTTACAAACACATTCAAAACTAATTACTCTAATATATACAAACACCACATTAGTGGATGTAACAAGACTATTGTATGATACAATTCTATGTATCTAAGCAGATTTTTATGTTTTTCGATATATATTGTAAATGAATGATCGTTTGTAAAATACACACATTATTTTCAAAATACATAATTTAGAATAAATGCAAAAAATATTGTTGTAAATGAATTTTCATCTACTAATATTCATAGCCTCATGACAATTAGATTGTTGCTATAAATATTGTTTAAATATTATTAGAAGAAATTAGCGTAACGCGCTGTTATGATAATCGCTAATACATAATTAATTAACAATGATAACTATTATGAAACAATCCAATTTGTACTCTATGCGTTTGAAAATAAGAGTCAATTTTGCATAATACTTTTGGGCAAAATAATTGCAATTCAAAAATGCTGTTTCTGTCCTATTATTTCTAATCAATTCCTAATCATAAATATGTTAGTATCACATAGCACTGGCTGTGGATTCAAGGAATCGCCAATTTCAATACTTGACTTTGTACTTGTTACCGATTTTTTTAAATAATTTAAAACAAAATGTCTTTTATAACTTAATTTCATTGTTAACTGATCCAGAAGCAGCTTCAACGTGCTGTATTCTTGTGTCTTGTGATGAACTGTTCCACCATTGCTCGTCTCCGGACGCCCACGCCACAAAAACTAAATTAGTTACTATAAATACCGCTAGGGTTATCCAAAACACCAAACGCCATTGGATTAGTGTACTCTGCAAAAAAAATTGGTTATTGAAAATGGTTTATTAAACTCGGTTAACATTGACGGGCTCATTGACGTACTTCCTTGCGCTCCGATGGGTCGCAGGTTCGAATCCCGCCGGGACGACATGTTTATAATTTTCTATGTCTTCCCCACGTCTGTTCACTTCGGGCATTAAACGGGTGGATATATCGGAATTCCGACCGGGCAACGAACCACCATACTCATACATAGATGAAAAAACCGTGAAGTGCACATTGCGCGTTTCGGTCTTAGTCTATGGATTTCCGAATGCTCGAAGTATTTAGTCGGCAGCGCATCATTGATTCATGTTCTATTGTTAAGGTATCATCTACCATCAAGTGAACCTCATGCTCGTCTGTCGATATCTAACATAAAAAATGCTATTTTATAGACCACATATTTTATTGTCATAGTACTTACATCAGGTGTTAGCAAGCCGACAAGGAATGGAGCGATGATTCCAGTGATCGCACCAATGCCGTTCACAATAGCCATGATGGTTCCGGCATAATTGCAACTAAGGTCTAATGCGTTTACTTTCATTCCCGGGTAGAAAGCCCCCATCAGACCCATTGCTGCGGTGAACAGAATTACAACTGTTTCCGTATTGCAGCCCGAGTACGAAGCGAGAATCATGCAAATACCAGGCCCGACGGACGCTACAAAATAAAATAAAATGTGTAAAAAACTTAGAATTGTTACTGGTAAGACTTGAAAACAAATCAATCGATAGATATTTAATAATTGCAGCTCTACTGGCAAATGGCACCACAACACTCTGATATATGTATATTGTATAAAATATTTATTTCGATATTAATTAGTTCAATATTTTTTTTACATAAAACAGCTTATTATTTTCTCAATAATAAGACACATTTTTTTTAAATAAACACTACGTAATCAAATGTAAATACGGAAAAAATGTACTTATAAATCAAATATACGAATTTAAAATACGAAGTACTTATGTATTGTAAATATTAGCTCATATATAATTAACAGATATTAATAACTGATTGAATAAATATACGGTTTATAATAAGGTTCTTGCACATCAGTAAGTGCTTAAGGAATGTAAAGTAATTATCCTTGTGGTGTCAATTAATTAAATTTGCCGGAACACAACACGTGTTCGTATTATGACACGCTTTCCCTATAGTAATTAGTATTCTCTCTACCTTTACGGATACAACTATTAAATGACTTATAAACTGTACCTAAGTGTTCCAGTGTAAATATTTTGATGTGGAGTCAAACATTTGAAAACTTCCATATTTACATTGTTTTACGTCACAGCTTTTAATTATTTAGGATAATGAGAGGTCAACGTTTAGGTTAAATAATAAATATTATCTTCGCAATGGTTCAGAAGCGAATTGATGAAGTCAAACTGCGATACCGAGATATATAAAAGAAAATTCTCCTGATACATTTCTGTATCTGTTGCCATGACCGTTTTTCTTTACATGCAAGTTGGTGATCAGTCATCCGTGTCCTCCTTCTTCGATACTTAACGCAACTTGGATAACCCAGAGGCATGAAAGCGGTCAAATTAAAAACTATAACTCACTGTTAAATCGAACGATTTGTGTCTTAAAATCAGATCGGAAAATACTAGGCAATATTTTCATAAAATAAATTAGGTAATTAAGTAAGCACGGATGAAGTGTGTAGTAAAAAATGTAAGATAAATTAAGACTTTTTCTATCAAGTGAAATGATCCAAATTGCGTAAAAAATGAATTAGGTAAAAAGCCCTTTTATTTAGGTTTACTTGGAATTTAAGAACTCTCATAAAATATCTAAACTTCTAGATCATAATAGGCATTTGCGTTTAAAAAAAAAGACAATTAATGAACTATTCTGCTCAATTATTAATCAACGTTTGCTTACCAATTGTTGTAAACGTCTTCCTTGCATTAGTAACCGTCAGCCATTGCCATTTCACCATTTTATCACACATCCAGCCGAATATTATTGAACTAATCCACATCACGAGGTACGGTAATGCGGCTAATGTGCCAGTCCTATGGATGTCAAATTTCAATACTCCAGTCATGTATTTGGGCAGATCCGTTACCATCGTAAAGTATCCGTAATCGTGGCCGATCTGAAAACATTTATATTTATTAGCGGACTTGAAAGAAGTTGACCTGCCCGAAAGTTGACTTCAAAAAATTAAAGAATTCAGCCGTCCTAGCATGACAACCGTGACAAAATTTTGTCGACCGTTTTCTCGTGTTTTAATCGATTATCTCTTTATTTCTTCCGGGTCTAACATGACAATTACACTTAAAACTCGAGTTTTAATATCAAAAATAGATATATTTGTCGATCGATATATTTCTATCAAAACTGTCGATGTCGAGATTAAATATATCTATACTTAAATTTTAGTTTGTCCTTTCTCGTCCGCGAGATATCTCGTGGTGATCATGCTAGGCCGGCAGGATTAGACATCGTATTGTTTCTAGTCGCGTATTGTCGCTACAACCCTATCAACGCGTGGATCGATCGACGCGATCTAATTGTGAATCTAAACTATTGAGAGACTCAAAGAAAATCATAAAAATCGGTGCAGCCTTTTAGGAATTCAGGGACATACAGAAGAATTATTACATTGGAAAGATTTGGATGTACCTATTTACAAATATCCGAATCTTAAAGTCAAGGAAATGAACATAAATAGACTGAAGGTATACAATCTAGTCCTCGTCAACGTTCACGGTTCAATGAGGAAGTAGCGAATTAAATAAATATTAACTTATTTGTTTATTTTGGTATAAAAACGGTATTATTGCATTTATTCCTTTCCAATACTTTGTTTAAGTTTTCAAATCTGAAGTTTATTTTTATTCAAAGATTTAATTATTATTTAATTAATTATCATTAATCTGCCCCGGCTTCGCACGGGTGCAATGTATTATCATGATAATAAAATCGGTCGAGTAGTTTTATACGGATAATTTTCCCAGTTCTTGCAACATTTTTCACTGATGCTTCGCTCCTATTGATCGCAGCATGATGTTATATAGCCTAAAGCCTCGATAATTGGACTATCCAACACAAAAATATTTTTTCAATTCGAACCAGTAGTTCCTGAGATTAGCGCGTTCAAACAAATAAACTCTTCAGCTTTTTAATATTATTAAAATTAACCATTATAGCACAGATTAATAATAATAGATATAATAATAACTAACGTGTTTCTTGAATGTATCATCCCATAATGTCGTCAACACAAACTATCAACAAACTGAATAGGTACCTTATAATAATGTTTAAATGACAATGGGTTATTATATAATATGTAATTACCTGCGCGCACACAAGAGCCCAAAGAGGAACTGACATAAATATAGCCTTCCAAGGAATAGCAGATGGTTGGCTGTTGTGGTGTCTTCCAAGCGCTTCTTCCAAATATTTTTTTTCCTTATCAGAGATGTAGGGATGGGACTCAGGGTCGTTGTAGCAAAGTAGTGCCTGCAATACAATTATTATATTATTTCTTTGTCGAACTCGTTGGTGCAATAATAACCCTAAAATTATGGACGGAAAATATCTGTCCTTTACGTGTTTGTTCAATTGTTGTTAAATGATTTGGAAAAAAAATGGTAAGGAGATTTATTCCGTGGAAAAAATACCAATCCCAATAAATCTTTGTTCATTTTCAACCATTTGGTCAAGAGCATAAAACGGTTGAGAGTAATAATGGACTTCTGTCACCGTTCATAGATAGTTAATACGAAAATAAAGAAAAACATGAAATTTGGACCAAAAATTCAAAGCATGCACAGCTGGTAGCTGCTATCTTAAAAATATAACGTACCCACAAAATGAACCACAAGATTCCGATGCTGCCAAAAAGATAGAATACTGATTGCCAATCTCCTGTCTCCTTAATGACAAGGCCTGAGAAGTACGTTCCTGCGATGTTTCCGATTTGCGCTCCACCGAAGACCAAAGAACCCATTCTACCTCGCTCAGAGACCGGAGCCCATCGCGCTAACATCGCATTTAACGCTGGGAATGTTGTACCCTGAAATAAGTTTCAATAACATTATGTTAACTTTGATGGATTATTTACTTTAGTCACATAAAAACAGTCACCACACTTCGCCTTGAGGAACCGATAAGTGAAACGAAGTAGACGAAATGTTCGGTAAAGTCGAATCACGGCTCCACCTTAAAACAGCTCCAATTTTTTTACTACTGTTTTTTATCACTCGGGAATGGTGTAGGTACCATGCAATAATATGGTGGAACCCCATAGAAATTAATAAAATGAGCCATCACCTAGGTTAGGTTATGTTGGTATGGTGACCACCGCGCCAGAACAAAGCTCCAAGTTATTTTCTAAGGTGCATTATTTTGCATATGCATATAATTGCTTTTTTAATTTTTTTAGGAGTCCAAAGCCTTGCGCCTCCTTAATATTACTTAGAATACTATATACAGGTGGTAAAAAACGACAGAAAATTTTTTAGAGCACTTTCGAGGTGGAGCCGTGATTCGACAAATTTACCAAATGTTCTTTCGACAAGTTCGATTCTCTGTTCTAAAACCAATTTTCTTATAATATTTAAATAGTCTGTTATTTTGCCTATATATTTAAAATTCAATAAATATAGTTCTAACCAATATACGTACAAGTTACAACATCATAATTATTTCGTAGGGTATGTACAAAAGGCTGATTTAGATATACGTAATATATAAAAGGATAGGAATAATATGTTTTAATTAGTGCTTAATATAGTCGTGTGTCATGGCTAATTAAGAATTTAATTACATAAAACCAATTACCTCTCCAAGTCCTTCAAGAACTCGTAAAATAATAAGACCAGTCGCTCCGCCAACATTGACAGCCCATGGTGTTAGAAGCGTGAATACAGCTGTACTAAGAACTCCGAATCCTAATGAGTATTTTCCCCCGAATCTCTCTGCTAGGATGCCACCTGGTAGATGCGTTACAATATAGCCGTAGTAGAACGCACTAAGAATTATACCTTGTGTTTCTTCATCCCAATTATAACCACTGACCTCCTGCGAAAAAGAATACCAGTTGTATAAATGTGAAGATATATAAGGAGTTGTTTTTATCGATCTTTATGAAAGAATTAAAACGAGGGCTTAACTGTAAAATTGGTCACGGGCAGACTGCCTATAAGTTAGTAAATTTATGGAAATATTAGATGAGATATTCGCATCAACAAAAATGCGTCAAATTATTATTTGAATGAATGCAGAAATTATTTATTTGCAAGTAATTATTTCTCACTTTGTTGTAATTAGATCGATGTATGATTTATTAGTCTTGTAATAAAAACTAACCACATCGATTTCTTAAGCACAACAATGAAAATTGTCATTGTTAATATATTTTTTGTCGGCTTCACAACAAGTGTTGCGTTGTATTGGGTTTAGTAATTGAGTATTGCATTTAATTTCGCTTCTTTATTCATTCTGGGTATTAGTCACAGCGCGGCTAGAGCTTTGTTGGTCAGGGCCGATTGTGGTAACTTTCAACCGAATTCATTAAGTAGGTATCGACTTTATTTGCAACAGCTGAGATTTAAGGATAAACAAAATATTGTTGTGACAGGATCATTCAGCTTATTATGGAATTATTCTTCACACACGACCGCACAAACGAGTGAAAAGATATTTCAAGTAATTTGCAATATGTAAAATAGGGAAAAATATAAAATAGAGTATAATATTGCTTCAAAGTTATTAAGACCTGGTTAACTGCAATACAATTTAATTAAGTTGGCCAAATTATGGCTATATATTTGTGCTGCGATGATAAATTATTTATATTTCGTAGCCTGTCCCTGCGCAGGAAAGCATATACGTACGTATGGACTGCTATACGTAGATTATTCAATCATCTATCAATTCTCACACTATTTAAAATATATACTCACAGTAGTTTCTGAGAGGATTTCTTCAACATCAGCAGGACATGAGCCATCTTCATACGCCGGCGTGGACGCATGTCGCCTGACCATCTGAGTGATGGCGATATTCAGGCAAACTCGCATCGTATACGCGTTGGCAACAGCCAGAAATCCCATAATCGCCATTACCCATCGTTGTGGTATCACGAAAACTGTTAAATAATAAGATATGTGAATAAATAGAGTTCAATGTTTGCTATCAGTCTCTGGTCACTAAACTGGTCATTTGGAGATACGAATGTGACAGTGTAAATGAAGTGAATGATACGAAAAAATAACTATTCCGTCCTATTTAACTGTTCTTTTTTGTAAACAAAAAGATTTGTTTGTATGTTAGATATCGACAGAGCATGAGGCTCACTTGATGGTAGATAATACCTCAGCCACAGAAAATCAGTCAATCATGCTCTGTCGACCTACTTTTTACTTCGAGAATTCGGAAATTCATAGACTGAAACCGTAACGCGCAATATGCACCACGGTGTTTCATCTATGAACGGTGGTTCGATATCCGGTCGGAATTTCGATGTTCCTCCTACTCGTTCAATTCCCGAATTACCAGACGTGGGGAAGGCATGCTTACAGAAAATTATAAATATGTCGTCCCATTGGGATTCGAATCCGTGACCCATTGATGCGCACGGCAGGTGTCCTACCGAACGCGCCAACGAGTCCGTCAAATCAATGACGTGCAGTTTTGAATCTGTTTCAGCGTTTTCCTTATGGATTGTATTCCAGTCAAGCACGGACTTCCTTCTTTAATGCGCTTTAAATTCCGATAAATTCGTGACCAATTTCACAATTACGATGCTCGAGTGTTCTTTTACTTGAATTAATATACACGACACGAAAAACATTGATCCATGAAAAATCTAGTAAGCTGTATCTTAAAATACATATAGGTATCTAATTTAATTTTAAAACCGTATTTTTATATTTTCTCGTAGGTACAACTTTTGTCAATAACTCGATTACTTTTCATTAGGTACAATGATATACAACAAAATTGATTTTCTATTTCTATATTACGATTGTGATCTCGCCAACTCTTACCTCAGTGAAGTAATTATTCTTACGAACAACTCAGAGAAACATGATGCATTATTCATTAAAATGTTAAGGATCCATTCAACGTATACTATTACGCATTATACACCTGCTTTCAAGATATAGGTAAGCTTGGAACCGACATGAAATATTTTTTTGTTTGTTACGATTTAATTCAAAAACTACTCGACCTATTTTAAAAATTATTTCACCGTTAGAAAGCTACATCTTCACCGAATAACATAGGCTTTATATAGATATAACATATTTATTTCTAGAAATAATTAGGGATCCCTTCTAAAATTTGAATAATGTAGGGGAAGGCGGGGCTGAAAGTGCCGGGGGTAAGTTGTTCCGATGCAAATAACTAAAAAACAAAAAGAGATAGCTATATGTTCGTATTATGTCCGTCGCTCTGGTACTATAGCGCATGTGCGGCGGTCATTTCAGTTGCGCCAGAGAGGCGGACTCAGTGGAAGTGTATGTTATGATCCTCCAGCATCGAGTGAGTAAATATTTTGTCTTGTATACTTTTTGGTCTCAAGTAACCATTTTTGGCGTTACGAATATGGGAATTTTACTAATGTGTTTATAATTTATCCAAAAATAATAATTTATGCAATTTTAACGCCTTATACAGGCTGTTTTTTTGGCATATGTTAAAAAGTTAACATATTTGAAACGGGGTAAAAAGTGCCGTTCAATCGGGGTCAATTGTGCCGCGGTACAAACAACCCCCAGCTAACCTTTAATAACCTATATTGTTTCATTTGATAGTATGAGAATATACAAGAGAAAAACACAAGGGCGAACCACTTCCCAGGATCTTTTACAAAGGGCTGTCAAGATAATAAAGAGAGGACTAACTCCTATGGTTTGATAAAAATCAAGACTGATATTTAATGAGGAACAAGAGACGTCATTGACATGACTTCATATCTGAAAAAGCCCATCTATCTCATTCGAACTTCTACCTGAAGAAGTAAGACAACTTGCATACCAGTGTGTCACACACTGGTATGCAATTTAGTGTCCAAGCATTCTACCTTCTTGGGCTGGAAAATAGTTTTAATAACTCTGTCTAACAGATCTCATTTACATTAAAATTAATTAAAAAATATTAATTTAGAAGATAATTTCAGTATCAAATAGTTAGAAGAATAACAGGTTGTTGTTTTCTTCAATGATGTTTAGTAAATAAACTACTAAAGCTTATAAAATGTTGATGTTATTAAATAATTAATATCAGCTAACGAATGTTACGGATTTTTTATTCCAAAATCCATTCTAATCCGTGTAATTACAAACGGCACAACCAACCTCAGCTGCGGCACAACTTGCCCCAGCGAGGGGTTGGTTGTGCCTTGCGACCGCGGCTTATAAATTTAATTCTCTAAATAAAACTATTAAAAAACCACTAAAACTGTGTATATATTTTAAATCTAGAATAAATTTAACCTCAAATAGACTAGAACTATTAAAGGTAGCATTCATATTTTCCGATTTATTTAGGGATTTGTCAAAATCGGCACTTACAGCCCCGCATTCCCCTACCTCAAGGAGTAAAAAAAGGTTGTTGGGAGTAATCTCTGAATCTGTTGAACAAATTTTAAAAATTCAACAATAGAAATCTAGATGATCAGCGAGTAACACTAGTAATTCTAGTATATTATAAACTGAAGTCTAATTTCATAGTATTTCTACTATTTAAATACAAATATAGTCTATAATAATAGTCATGTAGACTAGCTACTGAATTTTTCTCCCAGGAAATAATAAAACACTTCATTTCATAGTAATGTCAGTTAAAGCGCCATGTTAGGCCGTACTGCCATGTCTTAGTCCTACTAATAATAATTTATAACGATATTAAGATTATTAACCTGTCATCAGATAGATTTTTCGGCGAGCGGTGCATAAACCGTTAGTGTTACCCGAAAAAAAAATATGGCCTTTTTTACTTACTGGAATACACTCGTAAAAAAATTCCTACTACATTCAAAGTAGCTGAAGACGAGGATTATAATGTACCCATCTGTATATAGAAAAAAAAACATCAACTATAAATTGCGTATAGTGGACAGGTACTACCTTTAGGCCTAAGGCTAACGCAACACATGCATACTGCTTACTTTAGTACTTATACTTATCTAGGTTCGTATCTAACGCTTCAATGACTCCGAAACCTCATTATTTAATCTTGAAATCTTTAAGAAGTAAATACACAAGTATGTCTTTAAGTAGTACCTACGTTGATAACTAATTGTGCTTTAATCTATCTTTCAGCTATAATTACAGAATTTCAATGATAATAGCAGTAGGTAACAAATTAAAATTAATATTTTGTAACAAGGACATATGTAATTATTGTACAACGATATATTACTCGGACTATTCTTCTGTCACACTGACACACCTAACTGTTCATCGAGCCGTAACTTAAATGTGAACGGATCAAAAACATGTCCCATTTGTTTTATTATGCAATAGTGGATAGTAAATCTTGATAGTAGTACAGTTATTGCCAGTTAGTATGACGACAAGCCTCAATAATTGGACTAAATAATGAAATTATAAAATAGGTACATAAATATAATATAATATCGTCGTTGCGCCTGCCAAATTCCATATGTGTTTTTTTTTTGATTTTTGGTTTTCGCACAAAAAATACTCTTCGTTTTATTCTCTATGTGTTACTAAAATCATTTTTGTGATATTCGAACTGGATATGAGTTTAACTAATTCCATATATGTTTTGACCGGTAAGAAAAGCTCCGTATGTGAATCAATAATACGTTTTTCGTAGTCTCCCAAAACTATACAAAAATCACATATGGAACTTGTCAGGCGCAGCGACGATATATTGAATATCAATGATCTACTGTTTGATCCTATCAAACAGCCTAGGTATTTCAAGACGTCACTCAGATTTTAGTTTCATTCTAGGTTTAGTAGTAACTAGCAATCCGCCCCGGCTTCGCACGGGTGCAATGTATGCAGATTATGGTAATAAAATCGGTAGAGTAGTTTTATTATATAATTTCCCCATTTTTGAAACATTTTTTACTGATGCTTCGCTCCTATTGGTCGCAGCGTGATGTTATGTAGAGTAAAGCCTTCCTCGATAATTGGACTATCCAACACAAAATTTTTCAATTCGAACCAGTAGTTCCTGAGATTAGCGCGTTAAAAGAAACAAACTCTTCAGCTTTATAATATTATTATAGTATAGATTTGCCATTTTGACAGTCTTCAAGAACAGATTTAGACTTGAGTTAGAGCTATCCTCACTTGTTATTGACAATCTTGAGATGGATTGAATTGCAGTTGGATTACTTTGATGAACATTATTTAATAATTTATTGTAAATATTTTCTATCTACTAGAGACAATATTTTATTTATAAGTAAACGATAATTATTATTTTCTGAAATCTAATATTTGAACGGACGCTTAGCCGCGCGAAATTTTAATACTTCTTACAAGTTTCCAGGCGTAGAAAAAAATCGAACTCAAGGCGCCCAGGCGCAAACAAGCCCAGCAAATTGTTTTTACGATACATGAGAAACGGGCATAATAATATTTATGTACGACCTTCATATCTTCTAACGTTACATGTATGGTATATTTAAGAATATGGTAATTATACACGTTAAAGTAAAATTAACACGTGCTCAACTCCATGTATACGTAATTATCATTTTGTTAATGTAGTGTTTCTGTTGACACACTAATTACAAATCCGTGTTAAGGTAAGTCGCTAAACGATCACTTTCTTTACGCGATAAGCATAGAGTTAGTTACCTAATGCATGTTTACAGTCTGTTATACATATTATTTTCCTCTGTTCTTATTATTTATCTAACTTGGTATAATTGTTTATAGCACTACATAGAGCACTCTTTAGACTTTTAAAGTACATAAAGTTATTCGTATACCTTTTATAGCTATGTTAGGTATTATTGAGAACAATAGTCGTACAAAAATGGACTTTATATTTCCGTTTTTGTTTCAGTCCGGAATAATAAGTTAGCGAAATATAAGTGAATCAAAGCCCCGTTAAAATTACCGTTGGTGATGGTCAGGGCCGGGCATTCGGTGCTGCAGGCCTGGGGCCTCCACAAAAAAGGTACCTGCCTTGGGGCCCATTATAGAGATTTCGGAAAAAAATCTGTCAAATTCCGACGAGTAAACAACTTTTTCTTTGATATTTTCCCTGCTTCACCTTTACCTACTATACTTTGTACGAACATGTTGTTCTTAAATTTAAAAAAAAAAATTTGGGCCTCTACTCCTTTATTCCCCCAAGGCCTCCAGACCTATAAATCCGGCCCTAGTGATCGTCAAATTGGAATGCCCCGAAAATATAAGACGTCGTATATAGTGTCTTCAACTTTTTGCTATTGGAAGAGACTGGCCGTTTCTGGCGAGTAAGCTACCAAAATTGGCATTGGAATTGAGAAACTCGATAGAAGTGTTAGTTTTTATCGGGGAGCCAGGCAAAGATTTCTATTGAATCGTTCTTGCATTCCGGCGTCGTACGATCCTCGACGGCGAATGGCTGTGAACCAGTTTACTGCGACAGACTGGCTGGCGTTGGTAATTCCATTGCAATTTCATGCCATAATAACATTGACGTTTCCAGGAAGACGCATGACATGCCGCTTTTCTTTAACAAGTTATTACGATGGCGACGTGTGCGGCATTCGAACTTGAAAGATTTATGTTTGGATAGGTGGTGTTGAACAGATGTATATACCTAAGATTTATGTGATATATGGCCAAATTCTCGAACGTTAATCAACATTGAGGTTTACTTAAAAGTATCTCTAACTCTTTCATTACGAAGGTAAAATGAAAGACAGAAACATTCTCAAATATTGATTATTTATCGTTTCAGTATTCCGCGGATAGTGACGTAAAGTTATCTCTTGCGTTTCAACGAATATGAAACTGTAGTAAATGAGTTAATATCGTAAATATTTATTAATTAAAGGTATTGACGCATTTATTTTTCCGTCTGTAAAATCATTGTTAGTTGTACCTAAACATAAAGATTTTCCTTCATTTCTAACCTTTAAGCCTCATCCTCGTCTGTTGACATTTGAAGTAAAAAATGAAGAACGAACACGCGGCATTTATTAATTATATGTGAGAATACATATCATTCAAACAATATCCTTTCACTTGTAATAAGCAGAATGAGATATTTTATCTAGCAGACCCGACAGACGGCGATTTGCCCAAACGTTGACTTCAAAAATTAAAAATTCCTGGAAAAATATCGCAGGGCCAGGATCCAATATAAACCATCCAGGGACCTACTCAAACATCATCAAAATCGCTTGAACAATTTAGGAGAAGTTCAGTAACATAAACACGTAGAGAGGAATCTTACTAATATTATAAAGAGGAAAGATTTATTTGTTACGATTTAACTTAAAAACTACTCGAACGATTTTTAACATTCTTTCACTAATAAAAAGCTACATTATCAGCAAGTAACATAAGTTTGTTTCCAAATTCTACCCTTGCGAAGCCGGGGCGAATCGCTACTAATACATATTTAAAAAAATGTAGATCATTCCCTGATTGTTTTTGCGTCGGGAATTGTTCGTGTTTGTCTAATTACACTTGTTTGACTGGACGCTGGTACCTTTCACCGAGATGCTGTAAATCAAATCGTTGGCTGTAATTATTATCATGTTTATGACATGGATTAGATGGTGCAAATCATAGGTTTTCTTCCGTTTGCATATTTACCGAAGAAAGTTTAATGCAAATTCCTTTAAGAAATTAACTAGAAACCCCATACGGTGACGGTACATACATTTGAATATTTCCAAAATAAACTTTAGTCTATTTTTTGTTCGTATGATTAGTTTTGTGTACAATAAGTATAGTATGTTAATCATTCTACATCGACTCTACAACTACTCTACATCTGTATTATTCTATATTTGAATTAGCATCATCAGCTTCGCATGGGTACAATGTAGATGTTAATCCAGACATTACCCCCTACAACCTCAGAAACTTTACCTACCTCTTTATTATATTAAGTATACGTATATAGATAAATAATACCTACGCTATCTAGCGACTAACTTTTGTGACCACATCTATCTATATCAATAAAAATCAATATAGGTGCGTTTGTCCTCTATGCATTCCTAAACTCTTCATACGATTATGATGAGACTTTGGTGAGTTGCTCTGCATACGTCCGCGAAGGTAAAAAAAGAAAAACCTTTTTACTTAACGAGGTATTGCAACGCATATCAGATAGGTAAAGCTAGAATATTATAATATAATTTAATCATTATTGTATGGGCTGAGACGAAACCCACACAGTCTTTGATGATAAAATGATAAGACTTGTTCTTTGATAATAATTGATATATTGATATTATATGATAGAAATCATATTAATGATACCGGTGCGCCGACACCGAGCGCCCGAGCCGAACTCCAAGTAAAAACTAAAAACTTGTAAAACGTGTGAGCAGCGTAAACTGCTGACACGACACTGTGTACGGCGCTAGCCCGTACAATTATATACCTAAATAAACGATTAATGTCTAAATAAGATTGTGTTATTTAGACTTGACAGAGCAAAGAGAAAAACCACAAATAACGTGTTTTAAAATAAAATGTTACATTGTTAACATTTATAATGTTTTTTCTGCACTTTAGTCTTAAAATAGATAGCTAAGTTTAAATTATAAACTAGGATTTCATTGAGATCTAATTTCACAGTCGATAACTAATTACACGATTTAATTGATTTATTTAATTCTTAAATAAGAATTAAGATGATCAAATACTTAGCGCAGGTTAAACTTAATCAAATTTAATTTTGTATTAAATTAAAGCGAGTATTTTAATGCGTAAAATAAAATAACTTTTTTTGAAATTCGAATGCTTTTCAGCAAGCGTGGTCACGGGTATACTGAGTAGATACTGACGCTTGCCGAAACGAAATGTCGGGTGTGCGTAGTGCGTTTTATATGCGTAATAATATAAATAATAATTTGCGTTTTATTCCGGTATAAAGTATTCTATTTAAGCCTGTAACCTTTTTTTTTTTTTTTAAAGAGGGGAATGCATTTGCGCACTGGGTACCCCCCCGCGGGATGTTATGCGGGGGGAGTGTAGGACTCGAGCTCACCCGGTGAATCTCTTAAGCATGTAACCTTATTTATATTCAATGTAGAGACAGTCATATTATTATCTTTCAAATGCGGTATTAAATAAATTACAATTTTAATATATTTTTGATTTGATAATACAGTTTTTTATGTTTTAGGGTTTGTACATCATTTCGGAAGTCTATAGAGCCTATCTTTGTATTAGGAAGTTCCGCTCCACGTTTTTAACACGTTAAAATATTTATTATTCAAGAATTATACGAGTTTTCAATTTACTTGGGGTATGTGAAGGAGTAAATGAACATAATATGTAGTGTGTGTGTGTTCATTTTTGTTAAAATTCTGCATTTTTTTCAAGATTACGTTTTAAAAACATTTGATGTTACCAAATTGTAAAATTTTAATTATACATTAACAGCTTTAATTAACATTCTGGACTTGATTCTCATTACGTCAAATATCATTTATCTTTGCGGTAACAATAGCAATTTAATAAAGCAGTTAAGTGTCGACACGGCTAAATAGCAAACTCGTTCACGTGCGGAAATTGCAAACGCGGCGTGTAATGATGAAAATTCTTGAAGACATACTTCGCATTTTGTAGATTAATGTTCATTTTTTCAATATCGTATTGCATTGGTTTTTTTGGCTTTTCATCTATACTAATATTATAAATAGGAAAGATTTGTTTGTTTGTTACGACTTAACTCAAAAACTACTCGACCGATTTTAAAAATTCTTTCGCTAATTAAAAGCCAAATTATCAGCGCTTTTGTATAGTACATCTACATATATTGCACCCGTGCGAAGCCGGGGCGGATTGCTAGTTACTGGTTAAATTGGGAAAGCTTAGACTCCTGTAACACAATTTTAACTATAACAGAGTTTATGTAATAAAATAGCATTAGGGACAATCAGTAGCTCTATGATTATATTAGTAGTCAGTTTGTCAAAATTTCCTCACAATTCTGCAAGTATTTATCTAATATAACAGCTTTTCGTAGTACCTATGGTATACCTACGTAAATGTTGGTAGATGGATTGTCTTAATGGATTGGTAGAGTTCCTTCGGTATAATACGATTATGAGGAATCTTTAGTGAATTGTTCTGCATAAGCTCGCGAAGGTTTTTGACTCAAAAAAAGAACTCTTTTTATTTTACATGGCATTGCAACGCATGCCGAGTTGATATTTTCGAAATATAGGTACTTAACTTTCAGATTATTTTACAAAATCTCGTTACAAAAAGATAAAGTAAATATCAGAAAGGTGTATGAGTACGTTGTCTCAAATACCACATGTATCTAGTTCAAAAACTTTTAAATGTATCGTGTTTTATCGCTGCATTGAAATGTATGCACTATTATTACATAAGATCAGTTGAATTCCAAAGAACGGTCAACACAATATGTGAAGGCTATACATATTTATGAAAAATGCATATTAATCCAGACGATAAAATAAATTAACAATTATTTATATGTATTATGTAGTTTTTGAATATAATAAAATAGTTATACATAGATACTATACAATATTAGTTACTTTACAAATATACATTACTAGCCCCCGACCTGGCTTCGCACGGCTATAGAGTAATGAAGAAAATTAGACTAAAAATCTTTTTTTTTTTTGTCAAAATAATAGAAAAACAATTCCTGGATGGGGACATCCTAATCACCTAGTAGTATGAAATATACTTTAAGACCTATTCTAATACCTACAATATACAGAAAAAAACATCATAAAAATCGGTCGAGCCATTTCAGACAGCTTGAAACGAGATTGTTATATAGCATGTAATATAGGTAGAGTCGTGTAGAATACATAACTATTGTGTTATAGATTTTTATTAAAATAATAAATAATTTAGAATGCATTAACGAAGTTATTCATAACGCATTTAATATTTTTCCAATGTTATCGACATAATATGCTCTAAATATTTGAGGCAACAGAGTATCTGCGGGTAACTTAAACTGTTATAATTATGCAAATTTAGACACATACAAAATGTTTGTTTGAACTGGTTTATGGTTTACCGCTGGGCGCATAATAAATAATATACCTAGTTGAAAGTTTTAAATTATCAGACTATATTATAAGGGTAATAAAAAAAATTGCGAACTCACGTTTCGATAATAACAACTGCCAACCGCCCAACATTTTTTTTTCTGTTTATTTTCACAGAAGGTTACAACACTATTATTTTAATTTTACCGGTAACGTCAAGTATTTGAGATACATTCACTGGGGTGTCACAAAACTAATGCTTTTGATCGATTAGATCGATCTTCGTTTGCGTTTGCGCCGCTTGTCGTGCGTCATCCGCGACTCCGATACTGCCTGCAATTAAGCGCACGAGCACTTCTCTCGCCTCTATATAGAGACCGATCCGATCTTAACTTGTCCAGTCAACAAACTATACTGAAAATTACTCGTTTAAGCATTAAGATGAATTAATTAAACAACAATTAATGTTTAACTTGTCACGTTATGTCACTGACATACATCAGGCACGGGCTATATGTTTTTAATGGAACCAGTTTGATTTTGTGCAATTACAAAATGGTCAAGTTTATTGTGTATTGATTGATGTGAACGTACCCGGACATGTGCGACATCGAATTCTATTTTCAGCGAACAATTGCCAAATCGAAAGGTAGGGCAGGACAATTCACTCATGATTGAATTCCTATGTTGCTATTTAGCTCACAAAAACTGCCTTTAAATATTATTATTGTTAGATTTAGATTTTGTACGGTCTCGATGGCGCATTGGGTAGTGTACTTACTTTGTTTTCTAAGGGGTCGTGTGTTCGAATTTCGCCGGGTTTGATATGATTATAGTTGTCTGTAAACATGAACTGCATTGTGCATATGGTGTGTGTCAGGGTATTAATGTAAAAATGATCGAAAGAAATAAATAGTTTGACAGAGTAACATTGACTGATGTTCTGTGGCTGGGTACCTACCGTCAAGTGAGTCTGACGTCAAGTAAAAAAAAAGTCAAAAAGTTGCTTTCTACTTCGCCGTATTTTACGTAGGGAGGTGATAATATCGAAGCATAGAGGTGACTAAATTTCAAATTTCACAAATTATTTGAATATTATTCAGGCATCATGCTTATTTATAGTCTGAATCTTCACTAATTAAATGAGTATGACTTATACAAATATAATGATTATCTACAGATTATATGGAGTATCATTTGCGTGAAGGCAAGAAAGCGATATTTATCAAACAATATAGGAGTAAAGTGTTTGGATTGCGCAAAATACACAGAATTTCACTTAAATTACCTCAAAGTGCTACTTAAGTACTTACGTACCAACTACAAAGTAAGAGCAATTGGATCGCAGCTGTATCATGAATAACGAAAGTAGCGGCGTTAGTAATTGGCTAGAAGTGATTAATTGTCATAGCTACCTAAGATAACTTATTGTCAATTTGAACTCAACTGAGTGAAACTCAAGGAAAGTGGCTTGTTTAAAGTTTGAAGATTATTCAACTTAGAAAATTGCTTTACCCTTAAATTGCCTTAAAAACCCGTAGAATGCAGACTACATAATATTCTGATGACTGAATGTCATGCAAAGGCGTATCTTAAAAAAAATACCTAAATATTTTTATAACTAAAAATAAAAAAATCAGGCATTTATGTATTTTTAGTCGGATATTCCGATCAGGTCGAAATTAGCTACAGGAAATCAATAAGCAATGGTGTGTTCCAGACCCCTTTTTTTATTTTGATTTTTCGTAAATTTTGTAGAGTTGTCGATTTCATCTACGAATGGGAGTTCGTTAACCGGATTGAATTTCGATATTCTTCCCAATTTTAAAGCTCGATGTGGCCAAATATTTTTATAGCAACGTGTTTGGTAGGCCAAGGTAGTTTAATTAATTATAGTCAAAATAAATCATATACGTATAATAATATAACAACGTTGTTATTTCAACCCGACCATCAAATGTTCAATAAACATACAAGGGGCATAGAAGCTTAGATTTTTTTAATGGAAACTCGAGTTTAAGAAAATTAAGTATGTGACAATAATGAAAAGGTTTATTTTTTGCTTGACCATTTAAAGTAGGCAAAGACAGAAAATATATTCCTACAGTACTTTTCCTTATAGTTAAGGAAATTGCGCTAAATATTTCTAGACGTAAACTAATCGCATCTCAACAGCAACTATAAATCGTGATCTTCATTAATATGTAAAGTAGTTATATTCCAGTTAAGTATTTTATATAATATCTATAGACTACATATATTATAATATAATAATATGAATACAATACAACATCTATAGACTGCTGTTTTACCAAACAATAAACAGAAAGGGTATTGTAATCGTCAAGTTCAAAAGGACTTCTCTTTTATATTATAATCTTATGTATTTCTTAAATACGTCAAATAATAACACCTACACAAATAAATGCATATGTGTTTGTGATTATTTTGAATAACTTTTTTTTTAGTATGTTAGACAAGAAGTTTAAGGTCGGAAACGCACCTGCAAGTCCTCTGGTATTTCAGTTTTTTATGTTAGATAATGACAGGTGATCATGAGGTAGGTGATACATCAGCCACAGATCATCAGTCAATGATGCGCTGTCGACCTACTTTTTATTTCGAGCATTTGGAAATTCATAGACTGAAACCGAAATGCTTCACGGTTTTTTCATCTATTTACGGTGGTTCTTCGGAATTTCGATATTCCTCCCACCCGTTCAATGCCCGAAGTTACCAGATGTAGAGAAGAGTGTTTACAGACATGTTTACAGAAAATTATGATCATGTCGTTCCTGTGGGATTCCAACCCACGACCCATCTATGCGCACGGGAGGTGTTCTACCGACAGCAGTATGTGAACACACTCTAGATAAGCCAAACCACTACATATGTTTCGACCAAACGAAAATCCTTGCAAGAGAAAGTAGATTCATTCCTAGACTAGTACGCGAGGCTTTTGAAATTAAAAAACATCCTAACTTCAATAGAGAAGATGGTTTGAGAATCCAACACCTGGATAGTAATTAAAAATCTAAAACCTCAAATCAAACATACTAAAAAACAAGAGGACACCGTTACTTAGTTAATATTGTCATAATATGATAATATAGAAAATTATAGTAAATATCAATTCCGTAGGAATAGATGGCGTTAATATGGCAACTTTGTGGCCTTTCAAAAATCAGACAACTGTCATCTTTCTATCTCCCTGTGACCACGGTTGCTGAAAAGCATCTGAAACGTTGGGATAAATAATTTAAACAATATAAATAATAAATCGATTTTTAATCCGGTATACATTATTTTATGTTATAATTTAGTTTACTAAATTAAGGTTATTTAATTTTTTATTTTTCTGGTTTTGTTATGTTCTGAGTCACTTCCTTTTCGGCATTTAGATCTTTCACGCAATTGGTTGCCTGGAAGAAATCACTGCTTAGTAATAAGGCCGCCATTTTCACGCTACTTTGTTTTGTTTGTTTCTGTATCTTTATGTCTTCGATCAACAATACACTATGTCAATGGTTTATGTATAGTGAAATAAAGAGTAAATAAATGAATAAATAATATATTGCATAAATCGTGTTTTAATCCGGTTTTGTCATTTAATTGTGTGATACTCGCGTTATTATATTGCTTACATCCCATTGTTTACATGGAAGAAGCCGCAGCCACGAACAAGTAAATAATAATGATCATAAACGCCTTCGATCCATCCACAAAAGGACAGTCCTCCCTAAAAGTCAATATGAGTCATGAAGGTGACCGTACAAGAAAAGCAGACGCTTATTTTAATACTCCAATTATATATTGGCATTTTGGCATTATGTAATCGTAGTCGTAATGAGTGAAATAATAAGTGACACAAATTACTTAAATGCTTCACGTTATAAAACTTGTCTTGTTTGAAATCAACTTTGATAATATTAAATTTAATAGAAAGTCAACTTGTGTACTTATTATTCTTATGAAGGTGTTTTGGATGCTTAAATTGCATTATATTAAAGACTGTATAACCGGATTAAATATATCAAAAAAAATCGGAAAGCTCAATGGGGTACCCGATTAGCACAAAAGTGTGGGATTAATCTATTTTGTTTTTAATGAATTAATTTTTTAGAACGGTAAATTTGATTCTCAATAATCTATTATTGAGTCTACTCAATAGCAATAAATTAGTCGTGTGTTTGTGTTTTTACATTAAATTAGCAAACATCATATGCTTTGTGCAGGTGGACAACCTGTGAAGGGGTAAAAGTAACATATAAAAGTCTCGATCATAGGTAAGAAGTAAGTATCGTATTATATAGTATACAAAAACGTAGCTGTTTTTGATCATAGGAACCTTTTACGCTTATAAATGTATAAGATCGAAGATTGAATTCCATCGCTAATCCTTATAGTACTCATGTTTTTGCAGGGCATTTTCTCCTTTAAACTGGATCATTTTTTATCGTCGCCACTTGCCATCATGTCAGTGCAATAAAAACAGTGAGCGTTTTGGTTTCCTTTAAGAAATCGTAGGCATTGCAAGGTCGTTGAACTGACCCTGGCAGTGTAACGAAGTCAAAGGTAATTCTTTATTGCTACAAATTGACAGATTACAAATTAAATACAATTTTTGGCGGACACGTTGTTGCGTTGGTTGACATTAGGGATGTTAGAGAGAGAGAGAGAGAGAGAGAGAGAGATACATTTATTCGTCGTAACACATAATACAACTATTACAATTGAACATTTATACTAGTTATATAAAAAAAACGACTACGACGAAACGGTCATGGAATCAGCATATGTTACCGAAGTGGTTTGACCGGAACCGAATTCGGAATCGGAGTTTTTAAATTTGGTTTATCGGAACCGGAATCGGAACCGAAACCGGAATCGAAGGCAGACACAAAAGAGAATTGTGTAATAAAATAAAATTACAAACATTATTCATCAGTTTCATTCATATCAATTCAAAAAAGTATACACCTTCCTGGATGTGATATATAAAATAAACGAATTTTCTTAAATTTTAAACAGAAGTTAATTAAATAAAATGGCGCTGTCCGCGGCCACTGCCGCCGATGTGCTTCGACTTCCGATTATAACCTCCGATTTAAATCTATCGGAACCGAAATCGGAATCGGAGATGCAAAATCAATCGGAAGTTTCGACTTTTCGGAACCGAAATCGAAGCTCCGTAACATCCCTGGTTGACATCTTAAGTACTAGTTAAGATGTCAACCAGGGATGTTACTTAATAAGTACCTACGGTCCGATGGAATGCGGTTTGTAATCTCGAGACACAATTCTAATATAGCCAAAAATTAGGCTGCTTGACTGTTTGTTTGTGTACGCAACGTGCAGAAACTACTACTGCTGGACTAACTTGTACAACAATTGTCATAATAATTATACCTTGTGCTAACATTACAGTAGATTAATACAAGAGGAATAAATAATATCTTACTTATAAGACTATAAACTGACATATAGCCTTCATTTTTCTGATATAGTAGGTATCTATAATGTTTGAAGAAAATTAACTAATATTGAGTAATCATAAAAATAAATTAATTAAAGTTTTCACATTAAAGTTAGGTTTGTAGGATAAGTAAAGAAATTGGAAGAAATGTTAGAGACGACCATACGGCATTATGAAAATGAAAATCTCAAGAGATATGTCCTTACAAATATTGTATGTGAATGTGTTATAGTGAAATAGTGTTATGTTAGAACAAGAGAAAATATAATAATCTCAACTTTATTTATATGTATTTATAAAAAAAACTCATTTATTTTATTTAATGCAGCTCCCATTAGGTATAAATAAAGACAAAAATTTATTAGATCGTTTCAGAATAATATAAAATAATATTAATGAGATCATTTTTATATATAAGAACAGGATTTCATTTAATGCTTTCTCAGAATAGATTCTTCAAAACAAGTATATTGACGTAGTAAAGCCAAACACATGAATAATTTTAACATAAACCGCAAGCATCGTACGTCCAAAACAAATAGTATATTATGTTAAAATATTTAGTGATATAGTACTATGTTAAAATATTTATGTCAGGTATGAAGTGCTGGTGGTTAAGGGCGGTGTAATGTTAATTTGGTGAAAAGCATGTTTTTTAGATTTTTTCTGGCAATACAGATAGAGTAAGTTTATTCCATCCATTTCTATATAATAATGCAATATTTTCCAAAATTTTCCAAATATTGTTTTACGGTGTACCTACAGCATAACTCGGAAGAGGAGGTGTTTATCGAGGTAACCTTGTAGAGAAAATTCAAAATAAAACTCGATAATTTTTATGAGCCCCGATTAGGGGGCCGCAAATTATTTACAATTTACAAAAAGTCGAATAAAAATGTAAAACGTAAATTTTCAATATGTTGTTATTCATTTAATACACAAAGATTATGACTGCGGCCTGCGAGCCATTGCCTTGGACAGCTCTGAATTCTAGAGCATCTTTTTGCAAGTTCATGCAGCTACATGAGCTGCAATTTCAACAATTGTAGAGGTGCCACTGACTGAGAATTTCCAAATAAACCGATTAAGACTCCCGTTATTATTTTACGCAAAATCTCCAAGACATCGCTGAAAAAGTGCGTCCTTGCTCAAGTTCTCATAGGCTTCCAGAACATCAGTAGGAAGGGCTATGTAGCTGCTTTTAAATGAACAACGGACGCTCAAATACTCATAACGTCGTCAATTTTGCTCCGATTGACTTGAAATTTTGATATAATATTTTTGAGAATATTATGTCAATAATTTGCATTCAGTGATATTTTTTTATACCTTACCCCGCCCTAAATTATGCCCTGTCTATATTCAACTTACGGACGTCCATGGATAGATCACCGTTATGTGTAAATGCTGTTTTTTTAATGTTGGTATCGGATATCCGTTATGTAATAATTGGCAGAATTCAGTTGACTTCGACAGATGAAAACAATCTCTCAGTACCTAAGCTTCTATAAAAAAAATATCAGTAAAAACAGACAGATAAAATGGTCCAGTCCCCATGCCCTACACCTAATTATAATTGAAATTAACACAATTTTTAATTTATTTTGCAAGGTTTTTGATAAAACTGTTTTATCCATTGACATAGTATTGTTGATCGAAGGTTTTATCAATTAATATCAGTACTTTCAATGTCAGAACATTGAAGTTATTTTTCATGAGGAAATGTTAAGAGACGCACGTACAACGTTACGGAAATGAAGATCTCGTTTTCCATTTCCGCCGTATTTGGTATTCAAGTAAATATTATTTCATTCAGTAAACACCTTTAAAATTTTAATGTTCCTACATTAAAACTTATTAATACCACTTTATTTGTAGAACATTTTAAATTGAAATTAACACGTAATGTTCAATGAAAATTTAATATAAAAACAGGTTAGATTTTAATAAAATATTAATGTTTAATATTTTTATTTAGTTTTCAAATGAGACCGATTAATCTTTAATGATTTTATTACATTATAGTAATTTCGACAGGCTCGTTGGCGTGTTCGGTAGAACACCTGCTGTGCGCATCGACGGGTCATGGATTCGAATCCCACCGAGACGACATGATTATAATATTCTGTAAGCATGTCTTCCCCACGTCTGGTAACTTCGGACATCGAACGGGTGGGGGAATATCGAAATTCAGACAGGGCCGGGTAACGAACCACCGTTCATAGATGAAAAAACCGTGAAGTGCATGTTGCGCGTTTCGGTTTCAATCTATGGATTTGCGAATTTTCGAAGTAAAAAGTACGTCGATAGTGCATCATTGACTGATGTTCTGTGCCTGAGGTACCTACCAACAAGTGAACCTCATGCTCGTCTGTCGATATCTAACAATAAAAATAGTTTCCATATTTCTGTTAAAAATATAAAAATTAAGTTCCTAAACAACAATATTGGATGACAACAAGTTTTATTTCTCGGAATCAGCAATTTCCAGTTCCCAAAATAAACACCCAATAAGTAAGCAATATTACAAAATTTGTATAATACAATCAAAGTTAGCAAGCTGAGGCTATTAGGAGGCCATACCTACTGCGTTTTTTTACTTATTCGATTGCTAATTTGTATGCAATTGTGTCAAAATATCTAGATTGCTCTGACGAGTTTTTGTGCGGAATCAATTTATTCTTATTCTTACTTACAATAAAAGTGCAAAAAATACAACCCAACACCGACTATATAACTATAAGTGGCAATGTATTTATTATTATTAATATAATTTAAGTGTAATATATTAGTAAATAAGTAGTAATATATTAGTATTAAGTACCTAAGCTTCAACTTTTATTAAAATCATTTTATGGTTTCTGATATACGATTTTATAGCGAGGTTTTACTCAAATATAAGTAAGTGAACGAGTCCCCTGGTGGGGCATGGGGCAGAACCCATTTCTGTGTCTGCTTCACTCATAAGTTTCCAAACAGGCAAGTATCATCAGTGACAAGTGATCAGCCCTGCCTAACCGAAACAATTTTTTAAAATCTTTATTTGCCCAGGATTCGAAACCAGGACCTCCGCTGCTTAATGCATCGCGCTTACCAAGGAGGCGGTCGATCGTTACTCAAATATCGATTTATAATAATATTTATCTACATTACTTATTGATTCAGTATTAACCTGCATTATTAGCGATTATTTAAATAGTCAAGGTTAAACGAGTTTAAGCTGTATGGAAGAACAATTTAATTTATTACTACTCTCTAGACATGGGTGATAACAGATCAAACTTGATATCTGTTATATCTGTTACTGTTACTCATAATAACAGATGTAAATATATGTTATAAAATAACAGTCTGTTATTTAGATACTAAAGGAATTACAGATAATACGATAAAATTTAGGAGAGAAATTTCAACGTGATTTCCTTCCTGTGAGTGTGAAACGTCCAATTTTATTTTGTTGGATAATAAATACTAGGCGCATCTCGTTTTTTACACGACCGGGATCTGAGATACACGACGATCATAGATGTGTAACTGAGACAGGTAGCAATCACAGTTGTTATGTAACGGCTTAGCTGTTACTAGTATTTATTGAACAGTTGTTATTTAAGTATTGCATGATATATTCAATAACAGATATTTCACAACCGCAAGCACAACTGTTATCTTTGAATAACTGTGATTTATATCTGTTACGATAAATACGCCTCACTCCTACTACTCTCATACACTGCAGTTTTAATGCATTTTTAAAATTTGAGTGCTCATTTAGTTATTAAGATTTCTGCTTTTGTATTTTAGGTTAATCTATCTAACAAGTTAGTTTTTTGAATGTGTGTTAAAATTTTCTTCCGAAATAACTTAGTTTTCATTTTCAAATTACATGTGAGAACTTAAGGTGACACTAGTCGACATTTTTAACATAGAAATTTCGGGGGGGTATTACTCCACTATTTAGCACCGTACATGCAAAGTTAAACATGATATCGTTTTATCTCATTATTAATTTTGTCTGTACGGAAACAGAATGGTAAAATAAGAAACCATTAAAAAGTTACGAGCTACCAAAGATTCTTTTTTATTGCCATTTTTTAACAAAACTTTGGGCTTAAATTAGTAATAAAAGAACTATCAAATTTTCAAAACAAAGTCGGTACCGACAAAGCACGATTATCGAAGAATACAATAACTTTTATTTGTAATTGATTTATGCAGTGGTTTTTTCATAAAACTCGATTTTCCAAAGGCTTTTTCGTATTTTTTTAGACGCCCCTTTTACTATGAATTATCGTGCATCTCACTTAATAATGACTGCCCCGGTGCGGTGCGGGAGAACAGCATGCTTTTTGGCCTTGCCCACCAGTGAGTTCGAGCCCGCGACTTGTGCAACCTTAAGAACATTATTTCTTTAAAATATTTAGATTTTATAAAGAACGATGAGAAGTGATTTAACCTTTAACTATTTTATAAGTTTACTAGCAAAACGCCCCGGCTTCGCACGGGTGCAAATAGATGAAAAAAAAGCAAAGCCTATGTTACTCGCTGATAATATAGCTTTCTATTAGTGAAAGAATTTTTAAAATCGGTTGAGGGTATTTCCACGAAACTTTACCCCTCCATGACAAAAATTCAAATTTGATATTTAACAAAACAAACACTATCTCTTAAGTCCTCAGTAATCATACCGTCGAAGTTATGTAAAATAAAAAATTTAGCCCTTATCCAAAATTATATACATCAATCTATTTTTACGTCAACTTCCTTTGTTCTACCACAGGTATTTTTTATTAAAGTTTGCATCACTATTACGTCTTCTTGTCATAGCTTGGGATTCCGTACATTAGTGTGGTGTGAAGTACAAGTTTTTGAGATTTCTGTGCAAGTAGTTTGGTAATTTCAAGTAAGTACAATTTTGAGTTTTCTATGTTTTTATCAGTGAGGGTGATGATGTCGCACCCGTTACAAAAAATGTGCAAATAGTTTAATTGCGACGTAATTTATAACATCTATATCTTCGTACTTTGTAATAATAAGAAGTGAGCTTTAAGAATAAACGCGGAGCAGTTTCAATACTTGGAAGGATGTAGAATATTTAATTTTCGATGATAAATATAAGTCACACCCGTTACAAATTTTTTTTTGTACAATTTATTGTTCGTTTTTTTTAGTCATCACTTGAAGTTTCTTTATTGTCAGATATGGAAAACACCAACGGAATGCAAAAGTGTTGAAATTTTTTTTATAGAAAATAAAGAGTATTACGAAGCACATTTAATAAAAGAATGAGAAAGAGATAAGAAACGAAGAGATGCAAAGAAGGCATCAGCGGATACATGGGAGATAGAAAAGCACCGAAACCGTGATCGGGAAAGACAAAGAACACTAAAGTTAAAGAAAAAGAATAAAATACTCCGTCTGCCAACTCCATCAATATCATCGCCTACTAATCTAAAGGAGATGCAGTTTTAAAAGAATTTCTGCTGTTTTAAATGCAAAGGATGGACCCACAAAATATTATTTTTTTATTAATAAATAGTTATAAATCGTTTTATTCTACTTCTGTTTAATATTTCTTTCAAAAGAATAAAATATCAGGGATGCTCAATACTTTAAGGCCAATGCTGTATTATTTTCAAGCTAATATTTCAAGTTAGGTGGGAGGACTACGCTATCGTCAAAGAGTAATTATTGAATTTAACCAGATTTCTTTTATATTTAACTGTTTATTTTTTCCTGAGTGATTTTTAATAAAGCAACGTTTATCAGAACTATTTTTCTTTTCACCAAAAATCTTGAAAAATCATACAGTGTCGCGCCCGTTACGAAGACTTGTCGCACCCGTTACATTTTGAAAAAATTGCAGACAGTTAATATTAAAATATTTGTGCTTTAAAAATACGTAGTTGTTTGAGATAACTATTAAAGTCTTACATAAAAAATAATAACTATATACTTTCATCCAAAATTTTACAGAATCAACATTGTAAGATAACGGGGTCGCATTTGCCGATTTTCTAAGGTCGCACCCGTTACGCGATTCATGACATTGTGTAAGGTTTTCTATAATAGTTTTTATAGAGATTTTGTTTGAATTAAATATCTAATTTTTTATACTATTTTAATTATTAACTTAACTTAATATATTTTAACAAATACTTTATATTATCATGAAAAGAAGCAGTATCATTGTCGCACCCGTTACAATGGAAATACCCTTGAGTAGTTTTTGAGTTAAATCGTAACAAAACCCCACAAATTGAACAAAATGACATAGTACTACCCCTCGCCGTATTGTTCGATGCCCTGCGTGGAGCCACAGCGGTGCGAAGCGGACGGCGTGTATTTTTTGTTTACATTGATATTTTTAATTTCGTAATATCTTTTGAATGGAATGTCCGATTTCAATATTTCAAAAAGTAATCAACAGCTATTGAAACAGTCTTAAATATGAAACAATTTATTTGGATAAGAATTAATACAGAGGTATGGATAGCAGGTTCTGATTTTGATCGGCATTTCTATCAACTTTTAAAATGTACAAAAGTAGTTATAGTAACATAACTACAATAGTTAGACATATGGTCTCGCGAAGTTTTTTGTAGATATTTATATGTTCTATAATATTGTAGAACTTTATTTTGTTCTATCATCAATACTTTTCGCAGCGCATGCGACGAACAACATTTTTTGGCAATTTTTTTTACACCTCGGGTTGGTTTTAGTAGGAAATTCTAAGGATCTCTATTTTTTTCTAGTAATAAATATAGCCTATGTTACTCAGCGATAATGTAGCTTTCTATTGGTGAAAGAATTTTTGAAATCGGTCCAGTAGTTTTTTAGTTTATTCAATACATACAAAAATACAAATCTTTCCTCTTTATAATATTAGTATAGATAAGGATACTTACTTCAGGTCCAAAAACTTGATTTTACACAAGGTTAAGGAAAAAGGGAAGCTACGGTATAGAAGAAGGTTGATGTACCTCGATAAACCACATTTTTTTAGATCACAGTACAGAAACAGATAGATTAGATAACAGAAAAAAATATGCAAATGGCATTTTAACATCAGACGGCCTAGCATGACAACCGCGACAAAATTTTGTCGACCGTTTTCTCGAGTTTTAATCGATTATCGCTCTATTTCTTTCGGGTCTAACATGACAATTACACTTAAAACTCGACTTTTAATATGAAAAATAGATATATTTGTCGATCGAGATATAAATAATATTGATTTAATTGCATCGTTGTGCTGTGCTGTGGTTTTAGTTTTTATTATCTACATCTACACTAATATTATAATGAGGAAATATTTATATTTTTGTATGTTTGTAACGAATAAACTCAAAAGCTACTGGACCTATTTTAAAATTATTTCACCAATAGAAAGCTACATTATCAGCGAGTAACTATTTTTTGTGTATAGCACCTACATCTACATTGCACTCGTGCGAAGCCGGAGCGTGTTGCTAGTATTAAATAAATATGAAAATTCAAAGTGTCTTTGGTCCTTAATGGATACGTCACTACCTTGTCAATTTGATTTTAAAATTCAGGGGTTGTTTACAAAAGTAGAAAGGGGATTCTCTTTAAAGTTTCCCTAGTAATCTATACTAATATTATTAAGTAGAAAGATCTGTTTGTTTGTTACGATTTAACTCAAAAACTACTCGATCGACTTAAAAAATTCTTTCACCAATAAAAAGCTACATTATCAGCGAGTAACATATTTCATTTATTATATACGCGGCGTGAACATAAATATAAGTAGATTATTTCTATTCGAAGCGCCTATGCTTTTGCACTGAAAAGAAACCTAATTTCCTAATTATTATCTCTACAATATTTATGATAAAAATCATTGCGAGTTGACTAAATGCCCTATGCCTATAGGTAAGTATCCTAATTTTAAAGTCACAATATTTATATTAGTATAACAGCGTAAATTGAACTAACAACAATAATTAATAAGATACTTCTTACAACACACTACCTACATGTGACACCTCAACATAGTCATCCCTTCTTAAACCTTGACATTTAAGGCTATGAAATATACTATTTTTTATTTGTTTCATTATATTAGGCGGTTGACCTTTTAATAGATGTACATATAAACACTAAAATTTTAACGCCTTATTGTGTTTTTTTATAATATTGAACAACAATATAGGTACATAGTTAATAAAGTCTTAAGTACTTTTATAAAAGCTTATATTGAATTGTTTATAAAGAATAAAATAATTCGAAAAAATGCCATAACAAACCACGAAACATTTTCCAGTGTCAACTTTATTTACTCTTTTATAAAGTAATTTAATCTATAGTAGTTTACCTACACTGGAAAATCTATAATCAGCAAAGCTAAGCTTATTATTACGAAGAGCTGAAATATTTTATATTCGATTTAATATTTCCAGAGAAGACTCTATATAAACAAACAAACTCTACATACTGTTACCATTACTAATATACATATAAGAAGTGTAACTATTTAATACTATTATTCTACAAAATACCGCGTTTAGAATTTCGTAAAATTTAGTATGTGAAAATATACATTTTAACGAAAAGATAGACTAAAAAATCTGCCAAAACAGTATTTTAGCTAAACGTTTCCAACTACGTTGAGAGTTGCGACTTTCTAATATGATAAGCGACTATCGTAAAGTTACGGAATCTTGAAGGATTTATAATTGAACGTTTTCTGCTGGTAAGTAGGTACAGTAATGACGGTAGGCGCGGCAGACAGCCTGGCTACACTTTATGGCGCTGCTAACTTGTTATTATGGAAACTTGAACACTCCTTAGCAGTATCGAAAAGCTATTTAATCGCTCTACTTCATTAACAGTTCAAATATTTCTTTAAAAGGATAAGCTTATTAAATAAATCACTGACTTAAAAGGTCGCCTTGCTGTTTTACCCAATTATTTAAAAAAAACTTAGTGGATTACAAATTATTTTTTATTTACTATGGCAAGCAATATCGTTTGTTTGACAAAAATACCGCTACTTCTTACATATAACGGTATCGCCTTTTAGTCTGTCCGAAAACAATTTCTATAAACCATTCAAAACTTCGCATCGTGGATACTTTGGGTAAATAATATTCAGAGTAAACCCTTATTTTGTTCGTAACAATTTTATTTGTTATGTACAAAATTGATCAGGGCTTAGTAGCGCCAATAAAAAAAATTGGCTTCCTCATCTAAATTTTATAAATCGTCCCTCGCCACGGTGAACTGAATTCAAACTAATAAAAAAAACTTAACTTCAGCAAATATTTTATTAAGGCCGTTTAAAGTTATATTTAATAGCATTTTACCTGTTCGCCAAAAATTATTACAGACTGAGAACAAAATGTCTTTTAAATGATGGACAGGATAAATAGCTTGACCTTGACTTTATCTCGTGGACAAATGAAGAAAAACTAAGATCGAGATATTTATATCTCGATATCGACAATTTTGATAGACAAGATATCTTCGATCGACAAATATCTCTACTTTTGGCATTAGAAGTCAAGTTTTAAGTTTAAGTGTTAGACCCGGAAGATAAAAAGAGATATAATCGATTAAACACTAGAAAACGGTCAACAAAAGTTTGTCGTAGTTGCCATGCTAGGCCGGCAGAGTAATGGAAGATTTTCGTGTTCCACATTCTACACAGGTGGTTAATCTCTAAACGTTATCAAACTCAAGTTGAATATAGTTAACGATTTGTTACAATGTTACTGCACCCGTATTATTATAAATAGTACATTTTTTATATTGAGATCGTGAATCGCGAATAAAAAATATATAGGTAAAAACAAAATTTTGTCTCATTGGAAAATGCTTTTGTTTCGTAAATTGTTAGAATGCCATCAATAATTTTATAAGATTTTCTTAGTAGGTTTAGCTATTTTTCTTTCCTATATATCTTTTCCTAGTTTGATGTTTTGCCAGAATATAATACAGAGACAAAACAAACATTACGCATTTATAGGTAATATTAATAGGAATAAGTACATAAATAAATAAATGTATATTAATTAATATAATATCGTACAAAGAAATCTATTATGCATAGTATAGCTTTATTTTCAACTCGGATTTTTTTAACAAAACAATTTTCGGTTCCTTAACCCATATCTAACATCGCTACTTATAAATTCTCATAAAATTAATTTTCCTTTTCCAATAATCATGATATGAAAAATTCAATTTGCAGTGCGAATTACAAAAACGAAATTTAATTCTACTTACAAGAAGGTACGACATCAGGTTTCGTTAATAATGGGGTCCATTCCGAGTTAACTCGAGACTGCTTGCTGTATGTACTGCCTTCATAAGAACTGCTTATCAAAATTACTTTTTCAATAATATAATTCATCATTTTCTTAACACTCAACAACGTTGTTAACCCATAAAAAAGTAAGATACGGTATTCTAAATTGTTATTATCAATAATTATTATACATATTCACTCGTTTTATCCCGACAGTGTCGCATTCCTAACTGAACCGACTCAGGGACGTTACATAATTCACAATTATTAATTTAATGATGAACACGAAGCGATAAAACTTAAGGACAATATTAGATACACCGTTAACTTGCTTACAATATTATCATGGAAAAATACCTTTACCGGTGTTTACCAACAAACGATAGTCAGACCAACTTGACATAAATTTAATGAGTTACGGCTTATGTCAATAATAAATATGTATTTTAATGGACCTCAATAATTGTTAGTACTGGAAATTCCCACGAATATTATTAAAGAAAAATAACTTACAATCATTATTATGAAATTTGACCGTAATATAAAAGAGTAGAATTAGAAATGTAGATGGAACGATGAAATAAGAGTAAAAATGTTTTTATGCATTCTATAAAAACATTTTTACTATTTTACTCTGTTAGACTGTTAATGTTTCTCGCCAAGGTCTCGAAACTACTGAAAGGATTTTCATGCAATTTTCACAGGTAATAAAATATAGGCTTTGTTTCACCGAAACCGGATAATTGCGTGCAAACGAAGACGCTACTAGCTAGTAAATATTTATTATCTATATATTATTTATTATCTATAGTTTTATTACAGAAGCAAAATTTATTTGAAATTGGAAAATACTTCGCTGAGATTTAAGGCCCATTTACACGATGCAAGTTTCTTGCCTGTTGCATACAATTACATGTATACATTAAATTGAATCAATAAATGACTTGCATGGTCAACAATGGTAAACAACACGTAACATTATATTGTCTTTTATTAACGCGAGTATCACACATTTAAATAAAATACTGTATACCGGATTAAAACGCGATTTATTGTTTAAATTATTTATCTAAAAATTAATCCGGTATACAGTATTTTATTTAAACACGTAACATTATTGATCAGTCATACAAGTTTTGTTCCAATCCTTTTCTCGGTGTAACAGCACATAATGAGATAGAGTTACCTACAAATCATGGATGTCAATAATTGGGCCCAATTTTTGCATTCAATAATCGAATTTACAAGAAAATGGCATCATGTAAATAGGCCTTTAAGCTGTAAATTCCGTTTATATTGCAAACGGATATTGTTGGAAAATCGCGTGTAATACATAAAATATAATTTCAGGGTTCAATTTATAGAGAAACGATCGGTTCTCATAATTTATGAATGGACTTCAGTGAATATGATTCGTGAAAGTGTAACGGCCATGACAGATTGGCCAATTTATTGAATTTTAAACTTATTTACTTGGATTACAAACAATTTACGACTGCCCATAAGCAGCAGGCGGCTTGTCCTCAAATATACGTACATTGTTTCTGACTCCACAATATTTCATTCACTTCGTTGTGCATAGGATATATAATCGCACTATGAATTTCATGATATTAGTAATTTTAATCTATGCGCTAGGAGCAATTAGTACGAAACTAACCAAAATTGATATGAATTTGATTTTAGAACTAAAAAAGGAAACTGCAAAACGTTCGTCACTTATTTTCATTTCGTGTTGGGAGAAAGGTATGGAAACGTTTACGTAATGGAGTTTCTTGTTCTAAATTCGAAAAATGATTTGACATTTACATAGAAAATATTGTGCTAGACTTCGAAATAAAATTAAATAGGTCAACAGCGCATCATTGATAAAATCATATTACATCAACCACTATGCTCGGCTTTCGACGGGCTCGTTGGCGCGTTCGGTAGAACACCTGCCGTGCGCAGCGATGGGTTGTAGGTTCGAATCCCACCGGGACCACATGTTTAGAATTTTCTGTAATCATGTTTTCCCCAAGTCTAGTATCTTCGGGCATTGATCGGGTGGGAGGAATATCGAAATTCCGACCGGGTAACGAACCACTGTTCATAGATGGAAAAACAGTGAAGTCCATATTGCGCGTTTCGTTTTCAGTATATGGATTTCCGAATGCTCGAAGTAAAAATTAGGTCGACAGTGCATCATTGACTGATGTTCTGTGGCTGAGGTATCACCTACCATCAAGTGAACCTCATGCTCGTCTGTCGATATCTGACATAAAAAAAAGGGAAAATCACGGTTATTTAATTTATGAACGGAATTTCCTTATCCGGCAAAGTTTCGGTTAAAAATAAAGTGTAATATGTCAATTCTGTATTTTAGATGAAACACTGCAAATTATCTCAAGTCTAATGAAATACGAAGAACCACTTATGATCCAAATTATAAATAATAACGATTTTATTGAAATTAACGATGATAAACAAAATATATTATTTATAGCAGATCTTGATTGCCCTAATATATCAAGAAGTCTCAGAATGGTAAAAGCGAATTCATTATTATGTATAAAATATTGCTTATTTTTTACAGGGTTGTATTATAAGCTTAATCAAGATCATAATGATATTAATTTTTTATTTGTCCCACACAAATCACATAATAAATTTATATTTTATGGTTTAAATTCAAGTTTTTCACCTTTCCGTAATATTTTATCGAATATTTTCTTATTTACAAATCTTGTCCAAACAATAACAAATAAAAAAAACACTTGGTAGTAATGAGCGGAAATGTTTATATGTAAATTAAATATGCTACTAACGACTATAGATTATAAGTTATTTTTAGTGTGAGAAAAGAAAATTCTTCCGATCACCATTCAAATGGATCCTTTTAAAAACACAAGACGAAATAAACGAGTACGACGTTCATGATTTAGATGAGAATTACAATATATTGCTCGACGCAGAAGTTTTACTTATAAGGAAATTGCAAGAAAAAATTTACATTAGTTTTGGTAAAGTATTTTTTATTTAAAACTAGCTGTAGGTATCTGGCATGAGTTGCAATGTCAAATAAAGTCAAAAAGTGTTTTTTTTGGCCCAGGACAACTCACAATAGTTTCATCATAATCGGGTGAATATTTATGCGTGCATAGAGGACAAACATATTTAATAGATCATCAAAACATATTTAGAAAAATGTTTTATCTTCTCATGCATGTTAAAATCATAAAATGTTAAGTGGTTATGTAAAACTCCCCAGGAGATATGCCTTGTATAAAGACCGATTTGCACGATGCAAGTTTCTTGCCTGTTACATACAATTAAATTGAAGCAATAAATGACGTACATGATCTAAACAACACGTAACATTCTTGATCTGTCATACAAGTTTTGTTTCAATACTTTTCTTGGTATAAAGAGCACATAATATCCGTCTGTAAACAGTTGCTTACAATACTTTGATGTCAATCATTGCGCTTAAATTATTGCTCTTGTATGTTCAAGAAAATGCCATCATGTAAATGGGCCTTTACGGAATTTCTGTGTTAAATTCACGAGAATAATATCAAAATATCGGAAAAGGCATCGAAGAATGTTCAACTATGTAGAAGTAAACACGGTAACCCACGTCTCACTAGGAGACACACTTTATTTAATGTAACAAATTACAGTTTATAAAATCTCCAACCATTCATCATGGATCAGCGAATTTTATGGAGAATATAGTTCAAACGACGGCTTACAAATATATAAAAACTGGTCGGACGTGACTGCGCTTCGGCGAAAAAATTTGAAATTACATGCAGTTAATGTTTGTTTCGTTGTTACCGATGACGATAGCATCAATCATTTGTTAGACCGAGTGTAAGTTTCAATCTGCTTGGAAAATTACTCCAAAGTCTAAGTTAGACAAGGAAAGTTTTTCGCATGCGAACGACGAGAAATCATAAGCGATTATCCTAAAACAGAACTCTCCATGCGATTCTTTCCTTTAGTTGTTTATATTATGATAAAGACTCAGCATTATTGGGTTTACGGGGGTGATAATTGCTTTCAAAAGGCAATGCCTTACCTCCACTAGGTGACAGATTATTGCATAGCAAGAAAACTGCCAAAAAGTTGCTGAAAAACTCCTCTTGTATATTTAGGCTTTACAAATACTAGCATTACTCCTAACTCTTACTGGGCTTAGTTTGTGATTTCGCTATAAAGTAACCTATGTTACTTTCTTGAACTATCTCTCTATCGTTTTTGCGTGAACGACAAACCAATATAGACACTCGCATTTGTCATACTGGTTAATAATTACCTGCTATAGCTATGCCTCTTTTGTGGAAAAGTACTATGTGTAGTACCGTTAGTACCAGAAGTTCCGGGTTCGAATCCTGAGGAAAGAAGATTAAAAAACTGTTTCTTTCAGGCATCTTCTTGCCTTTAAATAAAATGATCTGTGAATTAGACAAAGAATTGTGTCTGTCCAAGCCCACTAGGATACTTGGAATTCGCCGGTGCTGCGGTTGAATTACAATAGTTATCCCGTTGCCCCACCATTGCGAAAATTGTGGGTCTAGAAGGGCTTTAGTGAGTAGGCATCCCGAGTTAACCTTAACACCACACTCTTCCAGAATTACACAGCCCGCTGGGAGGTGGGCAACTACTTGTTTCTCGCTATAGGCAATAAGGAGCCTCCCCCTCTTTAAAATTGTTCATTTAATTTATCAGCAATCAAACGGGTTGTCATTTTCAAAGGCGTTGACTACATTAATTACTTAGTAACCTGATATTGACAATATTATTTATTGAATATCATTCTGATTATAGTAATTATAGGTTATTTCCATTTGCAAGTGTAAATAAGATATCATTGACCTGTTGAGACACTAACCGTAATTTTAAATGCTTCAATATAAGTTAATGACTTAAAACCCTTTCAGAAATGATCATATCGATACGATTACAAAGGTTTAAATCAACTCCTGGATTTTCTTAACGCTAGTAGAAATTACATTTTTACTAACACTTGGGGTTATAGAAATAATAATACATGGAATGGTATGACTGGATACTTAGTAAGAGGTGAAGTGGAGATTGGAGGTAAATATGTATAAGTTCTAATGATTTTGGTAATAAGATTACTTGATCAACAATACCATAAGATTTAGCTTTAGAACCCCAGAATAGTAACGACATTTTCGGTTATGGGAGTACGAACCGACTGTGTCCAGAAAACTTCCCTAAGCTATCTTATGTTAGAATACCTAAAACTATTCTAAGTAATACTGATTTTCTTATCTATCCAGGCACTTCAGACGTTTTTGGTACAGCAATCGGTTCATATTTGTTGCAATCCGTGTTCTTGAAGTTGTTTATACTTGAAATTTATTTGAGAAAATTCAAAAAAATATGAGCAAGCAGACAAATAGTTCACCCAATGCTGAATGCTTACAAACGCTCATGGACATCAGAATTACCAGACTTGCCACTAAAATGTCCCAAAATACATAACACTGGTTCACAAAATCGCTGGCTACAATTGGATCCTCATAGTGATTTAGCGAATTTATTAACATAATGGCTCACCTATAAATATACTTGTGTTATTCGTTTATCGAACTTCCTGTATGATTAATGGAGATATATTCTAGTATTATGGCATGGTTTCACAGGTTCCCCCATGTTCTTTACTTCACAACGCGTGTCTGTTGTTGAGTACATTTCAAGCCCAACTCCAACAAGATCAAAATTCGTTTTTCGACAACCGAAATTGTCGTATGAGAATAACCTCTTTCTGTTATCTTTTCAAACATATCTCTGGTATGGGTCTATAGGATTGATAAGCATCTTATTTGTGGTACTTTTCATCATTACAATTTGGGAATGGAAAACGATCGGATTGCAAGATCCATTGGTAAGTACTAATTTGTGGACATTATCTATTATCTATAAGGTAAAGTGATTCTTATTGTTTGGTGTTACTTACAGAGAGTAGGAAATCCTAATGTGCTACGTCCCAATGTATTAGACGTGGCAATTTTAATATTCGCAGCTACGTGCCAACAAGGCAGCCACACAGAACTTAAAGGTACAGCTAACATCTACCTCAAATTAAACCCAGAATAATACCAAGGATATTTAAACTCTTAGATTTCTCATCAGCCTGATACGCTACGATTTTCTATGAACACTTGATTATCTCTAGCATTAAGTGGGATACCTAATAAAGACATTACAAACATGCACGGGATAATTACTTCGGCTCGTCATCGTTAAGCGTTGTCGGTTAACACCACAATTACACCTCCTATATTTGTTTTGAACGATTTGTTCTGTTATCATTAAGTATTGGAACTTTCCGAAGAATTCTTTATCTTGTGCAGCTATTCCACAAAGCTGAAAATGAACATAATACTTACTTTTAAAAACTATGGTTTTAATTTACTACTTTGGAGTAATTTTGTAAATAATAATAATATTTTTTCTTGAAGATCCGTGTCGAACACACAATACTATAAGAAGCGTTAAAACGCTCTATCTTAAATAGTCCGGGAGCCAGGTGCAAATTTGGTTAATTATTTCCTCTCGAGAGATAATTCGTCAGACGCATCAGAGTATAGTATTATAAAGCCTCGTGAACGTCAGCTGGCGCTCGGGTGGGGGGATGAGCGGTCCCACGCACGAAGGAAAAAAAAATACATTCATTCATTTCCTTTCAGCTAAAAATTTGTCAAATTGTAGCTAATCCAATATCTCAACGAAAAAAAATAATCAGCTGCTTAAAACATAGTGTATTTATTGTAATTCATTTATACTAAGCTAATTGATTATTTAATTATTTAAATATATAAAATTATTTGATTACATACTTATTCGTTTCAAAAATATTAATACTGAATGTTTATTTCAACTCAACTCAAATATTGAAGCGCAATATCGAATAATTAAAGATACGTCATTTCCTCTCAGATGAAAATTTTTTGAGCTGATTGTTAATAATATATTGATGCGATAAATAAAAAAATCAGCTAGCAATAAGTCGAGGGAAACCTAGTCAGCTGATGCATATAAATTGGCAGTAGATGCTTCTGCCTAACTCCTATGTAATAACTTTCAAAGTATCAGCTGACGGTTTTTCCACCAAGATACAGCCAGCTGACCTATATATTTATCCATAGTTACATATAAGCTATCATCAGGTAAATTTTTGTTTGAGAGGAAATCACGGAAAATAAAATTTTTTTTTTCATGTTCGAGACACCAGCTGACGTATAATACACTATGTTGTAAGCAGCTGATAATTTTTTTTCGTTGAGATATTGGATTAGCTACAATTTGACAAATTTTTAGCTGAGTGGAAATGAATGAATGTATTTTTTTTTCCTTCGTGCGTGGGAGGCTACAACCGCTCATCCCCCCACCCGAGCGCCAGCTGACGTTCACGAGGCTTCATAATACTATACTCTGATGCATTTTACTAATTACCGCTTGAGAGGAACTTGGTCATGAAAATCTGTTGCTGGCTCCCGGACCAAAAGTTTTATAACGAAAATAAATAATTTTAATGCTTTTCCAATATTATAAGGGCCAGAACCCTCATTTTTGAGACTGAATTTTGTAAAGGCAATTTTTATTTCTAAAAACTCATTAAGTTTTTTAATAAAAAACTCTTCTCTCTTTCAGGTTCTCTAGGCCGTATCGTCCTGCTACTTCTTTTTGTATCTCTGACATTCTTGTATACATCATATTCAGCCAACATCGTCGCATTGCTGCAGTCCAGTTCCTCACAAATTAGAACATTAGACGACTTGTTGCATTCTAGACTTATGTTCGGCGTTCACGACACAGTTTTCAACCGATATTATTTTTCGGTAATTTTAGTATTTTAAATGAAATTTAGATATTATCTTTCGACGGCCTCGTTGGCGCGTTCGGTAGAAAACCGGGTAACTTCGAGCATTGAACGGATGGGAGGAATATCGAAATTCCGACCGGGTAACGAACCACCACACACAGACGGAAATGGTTTCAGTGTAAGAATTTCCGAATGCTCGAAGTACAAGTAGGTCGACAACGCATCATTGACTGATGTTCTATCATATAACATAAACATAAAAAATATAACAACATAATTTTCTTGTAGAGTGAAACTGAGCCAATTAGAAAAGCCATATATCAAACAAAAATTGCCCCATCTGGGTCGACACCCCGATTTATGACCATGGATGAAGGTATAAAGAAAATGCGAAAGGTGGGTTCTGATTTTTTTATTTCTTATTAGCTTGTTGCATAGTTATCGAAATCATTTTAAAATAACTTGTGATTAACTTGTGTAACATGGCTTAGAGGTTGCGTTTGGCACCGGATTTGAATCCTGAGAAAACAATATAAAATAAATTATTTTGGTCAGGCAGGGTACATAACGTAGTTGCCTATAAAGAAAAAGGATAAGCGAAACAGACACAAATGTATCTACCCTGTCCCACTTAGGGTCTCGGAAATTTTCTATGTGATTAACATCCTTATGGAGATAATCGAAATTTGTTATACTATAGGCGTAAATAGAAATGTAAAGAAATCACAAACTTCACAAAAATAAATAGTTAATTATAAAAATACTAGCTGACCCGGCGAACGTTGATTTGCCAAGTAAATAATTTCTAAAAAGCAGGGGTTGGTGATCAAAAAGTAAAAATGTAGGGTTGTATGTATTTTTAATGCCACATTATAAAAAATAAAAACAATTTTTTTTGTCCAAAAATTATTTATTAATTAAAATTTTAAGGGTGAACAACCACTTAGGGGGATGAAAAATAGATGTTGGCCGATTCTCAGACTTACTGAATAAGCACAAAAAATTTCATAAGAATCGGTCGAGCCGTTTCGGAGGAGTATAGCAACGAAAACTGTGACACGAGAATTTTATATATTAGATATATTATGTATTATAGGGTCTGTTCGCTTTTCATATGGAAACGGGGGTGGGTTACAAATTTGTAAGCAAATATTTCCACGAAGGAGAAAAATGTGGACTTGAAGAAATACAGTACTTACAGGTTATCGATCCTTGGCTTGCGGTCAGAAAAGAAACTCCCTTCATGGAGTTGTTCAAAATAGGGTAAATATAGAATCATTTATGTATTTTTATTGACTGATGGTTGATTTGGTTAGCATTATATTGTCTTTTATTAACGAGAGTATCAAATATTTCAATAAAATACTATATTACGGATTAGAACGCGATTTATTATTTATATTATTTAAATTATTTATACCGACGTTTCGGATGCTTTTCAGCAACCGTGATCACGGATCACTGATCAGACTGAAATAATTTAATTTTTAATCCATTATATAGTATTTTATTTGAATTGGTTAGCATTACCTACTATTAATACTAAATTAACTATAATTAATAAATAGATTGTATAGTAATATATTTTAGAGAAATATTGGTTCATAAACATCATCAATTATTATTATGAGGTTAATTGGTATTGTATGTCATAAACAGTCTGTTTATTACTTTCAATATTGTTATATGATAGTTCTACACAATATTATCAAGCGTTTAATCATTATTTATATTATTTAGAAGATAAAATATTATGAAGTTAGAGTAAGATTTAAGATCGTCAATTGTATAAATTTAATAAAAAAATGATATATTGACCGCGCTAATAGCGCCACCATGCGGAAAACGCTGTTAACTAAATCAAAGGAACATTCGTGATATGGTCGACAACCAAGTCGCTTAGAACTGTGAAATTGTCAGCGATTATAATAATCCTACTCCTACTTAATATTATAAATGTGATTTTGTGAGGATGTACTGATAAATTGAAACTACTGAACGGAATTTGATAAAACTCTTTTTAAAACTCTCTTTGATAAAGGTCTTTATTTATTTTCTTAGACGATACTAATTTTAATATGGTGAGGTTCATATATACTTACAAGAAAATATGTGTATGCATGCGTATGGATAGCGATTATCACTTATCAATCAGCCACTTTTCCGCTTGGGCCCTAAGCATGTTAGAATGTTCTAATATGTATAATTAAAAATTTATCAAAATAATTTCAAGTACAAAACGCCTTCAAGAACATGGATTGCAGCAAAGGGAGAATCGATTGCTCTACCAAAAACGTCCAAAATGCCCGGGGAGACAAGAAAACTTCGTGTCAGTGAGCATGGTGGATTGCTATCCAGCATTGTTGATACTGTCCTACGGAAGTATTTTGGCTATCGTATTTTTGTTTCTGGAAATCATTTTTAAAAAAAGAGTTTCCCTAATACAAAATACGATCGTATTATGTAAGAAAAAGTGACTATAGAAAAATATTTCTTTAGCTTGGTAAGTAATACATAAAATTGTCATAAGTATCCTTATGTATCAAAAATGTTAAACCGTCGCTCGGTCTACTATGTACCATTTAACCAGTAATAACATCAATTTTACAAGTGATTTAAGCGATTACACCCTGATAGTATAGTAGGACAATGTTGTTAAAACTAAACCCTATATAACGCATTATTTCTCTAGGGTTGTCATAGGGTAGAGAAATTCAGGAGACTCAGACTTGTTCGTTTAGTTTCGTATCCAGTAATCACACTTTATTGATAAAACGAAGAATTGACCCAGGGAACTACTGGAATTCGACTCCAACGTACTCCAATTCGGAGGTCACTGTTATTTTGTGTTTTAAAAATATTTTTATTATTTTCCATTCTATGCATTCGTATGCGTACTATACTATTTACGAGTTTAAAGGTGAAGATAATTCCAAAACAGCTATGTTATGATGTTTGGGTAAAATGCAAATTGACAAGTATTTGTATCTTCATGTCAAATGTAAACGAGTGTGAGCCTCATTTTATGTTAGTTAATACCACAGAACATTCTTCTGTTCTGTGGTTAATACCTCATCTATAGCCACAGAACATTTATGCTGTTAATCGATTTTAACTTCAAATATTTGAAAATATATAGACTGGCTAAATAAATATGAGGTATAGATGCAGTTTATGCGCTCCGCCTGAATACCCCGTCTAAATTTGGATTTCCTTTCCCCACCACCCAACATGCCAATTTTTTATTTTTTTCTTGTCATACTTTAAAAATATTTAGTAAGTAATAACTAGTCTCAATTTTCTATCGTAACCCCAAGATCTGTATCTCGCAACCCTAATTATAAAACCAATTTTAATGAAAGCGTTTAGCGAAAGCGACCGTTGTTATATACGATTATACTATTATTTATAATACACAATGCTACCCTCCCCTATGATTATAACTAGCAATTCTCGCTAATACGTATGCAGTAATCAGTTGTAAGCAATAATTATTTTACATATTATTTATCATCAATGTTCACAAATCATATAAATACCTAAAACATCGATATCATTCATACTTGTAGTAATAGCGAACATGGAGTTCATCAAAAATATAATATTTTTGTATGCTGTATTTTTAGAAAGATGTACTACAATTAGCTTTGATGATATTAAAATGACAGTCGATGTTATTAATTCTTATAATAGGCCAACGTCAGTTTTAGCGCTCATTTGCTGTAATTATTGTAAGTAAATTGTTTATTTATTTAAAATGCAATTAAAATGAAGCAAATTGTATATCACAACTCATTAGTATGTAATTAAAATTATATAATTTTTGCACTAATAAAGTTATGATGAGCATTGTTTTCATTCCTGTTTGTAAAAATCCAACTGCTAATTTTCACTAATTTTCACCCAATAAATCTGTAGCAAATCAAATACGCTTCGCAAATTTATTTTGGAACGAAACATCTCCGAAACAGATTACTTTTTTGAAAACTGGTCGGGAAATAGAAAAAGTACAACCAAATAAAGACTTACTAATCGTAGTAGATTCGAAATGTCCTACTTACGAAGTTTTGTTGCAAAAGGTAAAGATGTCACTATTTTTTTTTATTGATCATCGATTTTCCTATTGTTGCATACATAATAATTATCCCATTTTCACATTATATCTATCTTCAGGCAAATGATACTAATAAATTTCGTAATCCGTGGCGGTGGTTCATACTAGGTCATACGGAAGAATTACAAAAATACAACATCATGATCGATTCTGAAGTAATCGTAGCTGAGATAAAAGAAAACAATGTCTGCAATTTATACTCTCGTCAGTACAGTAATTATTCTCTTGATTAAGTGTCTGATATAACTGAGTACAAATAAAATGTTTTATTTTTTAGTTTACAAAATTCAGAACAACGCCACTTGTATGAGAGAATTATTCGGTACTTGGACGTCTTCAAGGGGTTTAAATAAAAATAGAGAGATGGAAAGACCAGCTTCGATGCGACGAAAGAATTTGATGGGACTACCCATACACACATCTATTATTATAACTGATAATACCACAAAGAAAGAAATTAAGAGCTTAAGGTTACATTAATATTCGTACTACTCGGTTTTTATTTTTAACTGTTTAAGTTTCAAAGTGTGCAATAGTTAGGTACCTCTGAAGGCCTGTGTCCAAAGGAGGAATATAATGGAGGATTTAAATTAAAGGACCCCCTCCTTTATAACTAATCATAAATCTAAATCATTTTTAAGCTAAAAGGTCGAAAGTGTTAGGCCGCTTCAACTGCTTATATCTTTGTGGCAAAGTAAGCCGGACTCTGAAGGGGGCGCTATTTCCCACTTTGAAATATTACGTCTTAGGTCACAGAACAGAAGACTTATTTTTCCCTGTTCTGTGTCTTAGGTGAATCCCGTAAAATTCGATTCTATTACTAGTAAGTAGGTGGGCGTGTTCACTGTTCAATGTATTTTCAGTAAAATTCCAGGGCTTTTTCATGTATTCTAAACTGTAGGCATTACACTGGCATGCTAAACCTGATCAGTATTATTGTTTCTAGCTCACGTAAAATGTTTCTTATTCACAGAAAAATAAGTATGTTAATGATAGCTGTGATTTACCACTTACATGTGATATCCTTTAAATTGGACTTATACAGTCAAGTAGGTATTGCTATTACTTTTCATTAGGACAACACTTAAATTCAATCTTAATCTCTCTTTTAGAAATCCTGTATTGAAAAATATATTTATTTGCTTTAGGTATATTCACTTAAGTAAGTTTCTGCCTTTATGTTTGATTAAATTATTACTAAAAAAATCTATAATAATCAAATAACACAATATTTTTATCACACATTAGAATTTATTTTTCATATTACCGTCTGATCAAAAATATTTATTTAAAATATTTACAATTCGGCGCGCGTTCAAATATCTACTAAGTAGTACTTAGAAGCACTTACGCTTATTAGCATATTAATTACAGGAACATCTTCGTAGATACAGTAGCAAAGTCTGGTTACCGTCAAATAAGTCCTCTTTACGACTTCTTGAATGCCTCCATTGTCATCATTTACACTGACACTTGGGGATATATTGTCAACGGTTCATATAATGGAATGGTTGGTGATATGGTTCAGGGTAAAACAGAACTCGCTGGTAAAGTATTTTTTTAAATACCTGGTTCCCCTAGTGGGGCATAGAGTACAAAGACACATTGTCATTGATAACAGTTCTATGCAAATGATGATTAGCCCTATGCTACCCAACCGAAACAATTTTTAAACTTTGTTAGCCCCGAGTTTACCTCGGACATGATTAAAGTAGGCACATAGCTTATAGGTGCTTAAAAATTGAATGTGCCTTTTTGAATCAAACGTACAATATACAGTACAATGTTCAATAATTTATTGGCTATTTTCATTTCTGAATTCACTACTTTTGTTTGAGATAAAAATTGCTTCACATATTTTAATCTCTATGTATGTATGTCACATTTCGTGTAAGTACATAATGTTTACAAGTATAAACGTGATTGAGTAGTTAACATCCGTATATAATAGATGTTATGTTCAACCTTTTAAATATCCAGTGCAACCATTACTTTAAATAGTACCCACATATGGATCACAGTAATTGTTTTACTATTGTGTAAGCTTCGTGGGTTTAGAAATAGTGGGGCATGAGACAGATCTATTTCTGTGTCTGTTTCACTGATATATTTTTCCTGGCAAGTTGGTGATCTGCCCTCTGTGTCCTACGCGATCGAAACAACTTTTTAAAATCTTTTTTCCCGGGATTCAAACGCAGAACTTCCGTTACTAAATGTATCGCACTTATTACTGAGTCACGAAGGCGGTCTCGGACAGTAAGAGTAATATTTTTGTTATTCTTTGTCCAATCAGGTACAATGATATTTATAACGAAATCGCGTCTCAGTGTACTAGAATATCTGGTGTACCCATCACCTCCAACCACGAAATTTGTATTTCGCCAACCACCTTTATCATACCAGAACAATCTCTTTTTTCTGCCCTTCAAACCAGTTGTCTGGCTTTGTATATTCGTATTGGTAGTATTATTGACGATTATTCTCTTCATCAATGCACATTGGGAATGTTTGAAGTTGGATAATAGCGATGATGTAAGTATAATTATTAATTATATAAGTAATTATTACGTCACTAAGTATTTTTTCTTAAAAACTACTGCTTGCATCGGTCATCACAAAAATATTTAAATAAGAAAAAATTAAAAAATACCTGTATTCCAATTCCAAATATTTAAAAATGGTATTACCTATTCACGAATGGAAAAATCTATAAAACAGTTAATTTATTCATATTACTTATTATTAAGTTCAAAGTAATGAAGCGACAAGTGCCACTATAAGTCAGTTCCTTAACATTTTTGATCTCGGATCTTTGATTAACTTATAATAAAATGACGAGTAAGCCATGTATTATTTTTTTAAATTAATGAGAAGAAATGAACGTACTTTAATTTCCAGCTAAATCAAACAGTCTTAAGACCGAATCTAAGTGATATTGTAATTATGGTTATAAGCGCCATTTCTCAACAAGGAAGCTACACTGAACTCAAAGGTTAGTCCTTAGAAGTCTCTAAATAAAATTATTTTCCTGTAGTATTTTTCAACAGCTGTAATTATTATGTTGTGTGACAGCATTGTATTCATTATTGTTTCCTAAGTGCTAAGTAACTTTTTTATAAACAGGAAATTAACTTATAAACAGTCTTAACGTGGTCCGTTTTTATTATGTATAAATTAATAATAACATTATAATTCAGAGGAAAACTATTTATTTATTCATACTAAAACATATCTGCTCAATCTTTATAGGATTTCATAGTAAAAATAAAATGTTATAATTTATGTATTGTACCTACAGGTACCCTTGGCCGTGTCGTGATGTTTTTGTTGTTCTTCGCATTTGTATTTCTGTATACATCTTATTCGGCTAATATAGTGGCCCTGCTGCAGTCCAACTCAAATAAGATAAGGACTCTATCTGACCTACTGAACTCACGTCTCGAACTAGGAGCCGAAGATACAACATACAATCGATATCACTTCTCGGTAAATGACACAATTCAACGAACATTACCTAAAAAAAAACAACAATATGACCGTCTGGACCGTCTGTGTAGCCTTTTGGAGCTCACGGGATCGCTTATTACGAGTTTCAAACATGCACCATCTCAAATTGTGATCGATAAGTGTACCAGAAATTGAAAAACACAACCATCAACCTGGCAATCGAACCCGGGACGCATGGGTTAGTGGACAAACAACGAACATATTATTATCTAGTATATTTGACATATGTTTTGTCTGTGGGTCAGTTATATGAGAGGAGGTGTAAGACTGTAATTTCGGGGAAAAAATATGTTTCGGTCTTCGGGGCACAGATGATTTCTCACCTGTAAAAGAAATAATTACCAATGAATCAGACACAGAAACGTGCCCGTTCCATACCTCACGGGAGTCATGAATTCATTTGAGTTATTTTAAATTAATATATATGTATATGATACGTATGTGAACTCATACAGATAATAATTATAAGGTGTATTCAAGGCTGTAAGATGGCCACTTTAATAAAAATGTTTTTACATACATTTTACAGACTGCCAGTGATCCTATAAGGAAAGCGATTTATCAAACCAAGATAGCGCCTCAAGGATCGAAAACAAATTTCATGAGCTTGGAGGAAGGCGTCAAGAAAATACAGATGGTAGTAAAATATTATATTTCCGCTAAAATTATCAGCAAATTAACATAGGACAATATTAATATGAAATGTTTTCCTTTAACAACATATTATGAATTAGTTGTGAAGATAACAATAACGATGTTATTTTTTTTATGTCAGATATCGACAGACGAGCATGAGGTTCACTTGATGATAGGTGACATCCCAGCCACAGAACATCAGTCGATGATGTGATGTTGACATTCTTACTTCGAGCATTCGGAAATCCATAGACTGAAACCGAAACGCGCAATATGCACTTTACAGTTCTTCCATCTATGAACGATATTCGGTGGTTCGATATTTCTCCCACCCGATCAATGCCTGAAGTTACCAGACATGGGAAAGACATGCTTTGCAGAAAATTATAAGCATGTAGTCCCGCTGGGATTCGAACCCACGACCCATCGATGCGCACGGCACGTGTTCTACCGAACGCGCCAACGAGCTCGATTTTTTTCGTCGATTGTTTTTTAAAGATCATTAAACTTCTACATAACTATTTACAGAGACCTTTTGCCTTCAATATGAACTTAGGCACTGGATATAGACTCGTTGAAAGGTATTTTCACGAACACGAAAAGTGTGGTCTTCAAGAGATCCAGTACATACAAGAAAGCAAAGCTTGGCAAACATGCCGAAAAAACTCGCCGCTTAAAGAAATTTTTAAAATTGGGTAAACTACTCTATTGATCTCGTTTTTTATTTTATTAATGCGAAGAAATTAATTATGTATCGTTTAAGCAACTCATCTGTTTTTCCTTGAATTTATAATATAATTCATATTTAAAAAATATATAAGGTTAATTAAGTACCTCAATTAACCTTATATATTTTTGTTTGCTTTCTTTATACATATGTATTTAACTAGTGAACCCGACAGACGATGTCCTGTCAGAATGAAGGCTTAGAAAATAAAAAATATTTCTAGATTTGAATATGCTATTTTCCCACTTATATTACATAGATTTGCATTGGACATCAATTATTACAAAAAAACTATAGCGTACTTTTTGTCAATTTCGGAAGATGGCGGAGTTCAAACAGGATAATTCAACAAATAACATATCATTAAAATCGATGCAGCCGTTCTTGAGTTATTAATGGTATAACTAACACGACTTTTATATAGATAGATGTAAATTAAAAGTTCGTTATTTATCACTAAAGCCAGCAGCCGTCTGTTCGCTAATTTATAATTTAATACTTCAACAGACTCTTCAGAAATCAAGAACATGGTTTGAACGATCGTGAAAATCGTCTTGTATATGCAAAGAAACCGTTGTGCGCATTCCGCGGCAGCAGTTTTGATTCAGTCACCATGATCGACTTCTATCCAGCTTTGCTTCTACTGACTTATGGAATGATATTGGCTGTAATTTCTTTACTTCTAGAAATTGCTTATCATTATCGTATCATACGTAAACATTGTATATGAACTATTTAAGGCTTTTATATCGTGTGATGTTCTACGCACGTATAATATAATTATTTCTATCCAATTGTTTATAAATGGATCTGGAAATGTATCTGGCTACTAAAACAATTTGAAAAATTATTTCACTAAAATAATGATAGACTATTCATAATTATATCGTAAGCTATATTTATTTTGTTACCATTTTCAGTTCGAAATTTATTTAAATATTTGCAAATAAAGCTTAAAATTAAAGTGAAAATAAATTTAGAAACCTATGACCTATAAGTAGTACAATATCATATATTTGCCTACAATTGTATTGAGTAGTTGTCATGCCCTAAAAAGGCTTGTATTATGTGATTCAAACATTGAATTTAAGTCGATGTATAATATAAGTAAATCAGTGTTTAATCCTTTTATTTTTTTACTAGTGATCAATAATAATGTTTATATACTTTTTATTTTTTATAGTTCTTAATCATGAAGCTAATAAATACAATGCACGATATTAAATTGTTTATTACCACAATAGTTTGAAGTTTTATTGTGTTTTACCTATTACCTCATCTCTAAATAAGCTCAGTAACAAACTTAACAAATGTTAAGCTCTTATACTTACCTACTACATTAACATTACTACTTAATGTGAATGAAAAATACATAAATTGGTGTGCGTATGTGTGTTTTTTATGTTAGATATCGATAGACGAGCATGAGGTTCACTTGATGGTAGGTGATACATCAGCCACAGGACATCATTCAGTGATGCGCTGTCGACCTACTGTTTACTTCGAGCATTCGGAAATGCATAGACAGAAAACGGAAACGCGCAATATGCATTTCACGGCTTTTCCATCTATGAACGGTGGCTCGATACCCGGTTGGAATTTCGATATTCTTCCCACCCGGTCAATTCCCGAAGTTACCAGACGTGGGGAAGACATGGTTACAGAAAAGTATAAACATTTCGTCCCAGTGCAGTGGTATTCGAACCCACGACCCATCGATGCGTACGGCAGGTGTTCTTCCGGATGCGCCAACGAGCCCGTCGTAGTGTAGGTACCTATATATTATGCCAACTTGATCAATCTGCAGCCAAGCAGTCTACAAAATGAGGTTGTTCCCACGCATTAGTGTCGATTTCTCTTTATTTTCTCAATTTACCGCATGTTGCATTACCACGGCCGGATCTAGAGGCCTTGGGGCAACAAAGGAGTGGAGGCCCCCTGGCCCCAAATTAATTTCCAAAAAAATTTAGCTTTTTTATTCGTCATCTTAGTACAATAGTTTTACGTATACATACAATAGATCATATTAGTACAATAGGTTGAGGTAAAACAGCGATCATAGGAAACGTTGTTAATTAGTGTTTACTCGTCGTTATTTGAAATATTTTTCCGAAGTCTCTGTTGTGGGGCCCCCTCTTTTGTTAAGGGCCCGGGGCTATAGCCCTGGATACCCTCCCGTAAATCCGGACCTGTGTATTACAGTGCATCTTAAATTATTGATAGCGTATTATTTATCAAAATATTTTACAAACTTAATTTACCTTTAAATAAATATCTGTTTTATCTTTTTTGAAGGGTAGATACGTATTGTGTTTTTACTTATCTTCATTCCTTGACTTTTCCCTATATTACGTTATTGTTTGTTTCGCTTTAGTACTTTCACAGCGAATTCTTTGGAGTTTTTCTTTTTCTTTCTATTAGTAAATATAACATGACTGTGATAAGAATGAAAATATAGTAGATATATATTAAAAATAAATAGCAAATAGAAATGAAGTAGGTATGTCGGCTTTTGTATGAAAAGATCTTTGTCGTGATTTCTGGTCGGATATACCGATTTATTGTGAATAGATAAGATAATATTGATTCTACGCAATCAAATGAACTGATAATTACATTAGTTTATTGTTGTTTCGACATTGTCGAGGTTTGCATACGAAAATGTATTTTAAAATTATTTCCTTGTTGTTAGTATCGTGCTTTCTTGGATATTCTGAAGGTATGTATATTTTGAAATAAATATTGAAAAAATAATATGTGCATGAATTGTTCGTGCGGCTGATCCATACTTCAGGGTAGCTCAGAGCTGGTACCTATTTCGCCAAGCAATTGACTAAAGAGCCCCGCCATTCAACGAGCTAGTGGTGTCAGTATCGTGGGAAGATAGAAAGTATGCCACATGGCATTGACTAGTTACTATCTAGGATATTTTTTTTATAACAGAGCGGACAACCTGGACAAGGTGGGTTACCTGATGGTAAGTAATCACCATCGCCCATGGACATCCGCGACTTAAAAAGTCTCAGATACGTTGTCGGCCTTTTAAAAATTTATAGGCTCGCTTTTTAAAACCAACGAGGTCGTAGTCAGATGGAAACTGAAGGCGGTAATTCATTCCATAGTTTGGTAGTGCGTGGAATGAAGTTGCGCGTGAATCTTACCTCGCGTTTCCAAGATTAAATAATTTGAAATGTAGTTGAGTGGGTTTTTTGCATCACTGGTTACAAATCCGATGTCAATTTTTTTAAATCCAAGATATTGAGTGCAGATACGAATCTATTTAGAATTATATTACGAAATAAACCACCCCAACACTTTAATACCAACTAAGTATTAATTGTATATTCGAGGGCAGATTCTAAGCCAATTGAACGTCAAGAAAAATCTATACTTTTAATAAATATATCCTTGTTTTTATACGTAGGTATGTGTCCCATAAGAGCAGGATTAGTGGTCAAAAATGTATAGTTTGTTTGTACTAAATCCACGCTTTATTTTGGGTGGAATACGCTTTTTATAAATTTATCGATCAAGCTTCTTGCTAATACTGTGTAACAACGTGAGGGGTATACCGTTTAGGTATTGGTACCTATAGGTACTTACTTTCTTTAAATGAACCAGACGCCCCTTTGTAAAAAATGTGCGGGTTTTTCCCACAATCTAAATGTTGCTAGACTTTACTATTCTGATTATGTATCTACAGCTATCTGTATTTTTCAGGACAATTAGTATGTTACGCGTGCAGTTTTTCTTCAGTAGACACGGACCGATCATGTATGACCATTACAAACAGCACTCCAATTGTAAATTGTGTTCATCAGTACTGTACAATTATGCGACAAGAATTCAGGGTAAATCATTATTTTTTATTTTCTGAAACTTTTCTTTCCTACGAACATAAGCTATTATATTACATCTTTCTGCTTTTTTCACACTTTTATGTTCCTTTTAGCAATACTATATATATTCGGAATTTTCCTCTCGTTGTCCTCTAAAAAATACGAGTATGAGATGATTATGTAAAATACATCATTCTACGTCGTTTCCTCAATCAACCCCAAGCTGAATTTGAATAAACTAAGCTGAAGGGTCTTATCATGCACAGTTAAAAAGCTCAAATTATTGAAAAATACATTGACAATGATTAATTATTTAAATATTTTACTGACGATTACAGGACCCGCAAGGCTTGGTTGCAAGTTTCACACGCAGCTGCTTAAGTTCGCCAGATTATTTGAATCATGAAGTGGTAGATCCAACTTTCAGAACGTTCTATCGGGCTTGTACGTCGAACCGATGTAATATCGGTAAGTTAAAATCAATGTTGGTGGAATGGTCTAGTATGTTAATTACTAAATGACGAGCTAGACGTAGTACACTAAACTTGCGTTCCAATGGGTCGCGGGTTCAAATCCCATGGGCAATCATGTAATTTTATCATCTGATTACTTAGTGAGGAATATCAATTTCCGGGGAAATACATGGGAATACCGTGAAGTGCATAATATGGGACGTTTTAGTTTCAGTCTGAATTTCAGAATATTTGAAGTAAAAAAACAGGTTCGTCATCCTTGATGGACGTCCTGAGGCGGAGGTACATATACCATCAAGTGAGCCTCATTCTCGTCCATGGAACAAGAAAAATATCTTCTGTTCTATGTTCTCGTCAGTATCAATATCTGACATATAGAAACAAAGATAACCTATCACTGAATACTGAATAATCAATAAATATATATTTTTCAGAATGTATTATGAAAAAAACTAAATTGAATCTTTTTTAGGTGACGGTATACAGTCAGTGACAGGTAGTAACTTATCTCCAAGACCAGAAAATAATGCGACTAATTTATTAGTGCCCGGAACAGGAGCTTCTTCGAGAATACAATCAAATGTAGTGATACTATTTTTCATAGTTAGTACTGTATTTATTTCTAATCAATAAAAATGAGCTTAATAAAGTTACTTATATAATAATAGTAACACGCCTTGGCTTCGCACGGGCGCAATGTAGATATACCTACTATACACAAAAAAACACAAAGAAAAATAGCCTATATATTATTCGTTGATAATGTACCTTACTAGTAGTGAATGATTTTTTTTAATCAGTCGAGTAGTTTTTGAGTTAAATCATAACAAGCAAATAAAAAAAAAAATCCTCTTTATAATATTAGTAATTAGTATAGATTTAGAAGTATCTATTCCCTGTATATTTATATACTCTTTGATCCATTCTTTTGAAATAATCTAACATACGGAGAGCTCAAGTCCTGGTGTATTTATACCTTTATATCGTTACCAAGGTAACAAGTGTTTTGTAAACTTTGTATTCTGAATATCATTTTGAAAAATAAATAAATAACAAAGTATGCTTTTGTATCATTAGACATCATAGAAGTCTGGAGATTTTATTGATTATTTTTCTACGTATAATATACCTGGTAATAAATGTTTTTGAACGTGTTTAGTGTATTGACATTGACAGTATAGGATAATTGACATTTTCTTATATTATCGTAAAATGTCTATTAGGTTATGTTTTCTATATTTAGTAAAAATGTAATAAGTAACTTAAATTTATCATCTTAATGGTTTTAAACCAAACATGACAACCTCACCAAGCAAAACAAAACAAAAATTGTCTTTGCGAAAGCGGTTGTTTGTAAAAAAATCGCCAAAAGTGGGTTGCTATGTAGACACAGATTCTAATGATGAATTTAATCCATCAACATCACGTCCAATGTCGCCAGCGGATCCGTTCATAGCACAAAGTGCTCACAATATTGACCACAACACAGAAAATTCAAGAAAATGCAAAACTAGTGGATTTGAACAAAATTCCAGCGACTGTCCGTCGAACACAGATGTTCATAATAATGACGACGAAAAAAAATCTAAATGCTGTAAGAAATTCTTCAGACGCTCGCGTCCTAAAAGTTTGGTCGAGGGTCATCCTTTGAAAGATGAATCACACTCTAGAACAGAGAGTCCTGTGAATAATAATTCTAGCAATAGTTTAAGTGACCATACTTTGTCTTGTACTAAAAGTGAGGAAATACCAAAGGCTACAGTGTGTTTTCCAAAAGGTGATGAAAAGAAAATTTTTGAACATTCTGGTTCCTTTGAAGGTATTAAGCCAAAAAGTAAGTTATTTGTTAAAAGATTGTCAGCTGATCATTTAATATCTAGTGATACAAAACCCTTGTATCATTCTTCATCACCAGAAAGTGATAGAAGTAGCTCACTGGACCGTAAAAGAAGGTATGTACTGAATCTTTCTGAATAAATAATTTTTATACAATATCCATACTATATATAATGTGTAAAATAATTTGTTCAGAGCCAAGTCGACTATTACAAGGTCATCACACACAGGCAGCACGGATAGCTTGGCTCGTAACTCACTGCTTGCTGCACAAGTCCTACGTCTTATCCCAACCCAAGAAGCTAAGCAAAGGTTTGGACATTCTTATATCATTATTATCACTTTAAGCCATTGGTACATATTGCTAAAACTTATTTATTTAATAGCTTAAGTCATCATTTTATATTTTAATCTCATTTGATATAGATCTCAGAAAAATTGTGTCTTTTCTGAATCAACGCATAAATTATAAATAACATAATACTTATTAAATCAGTAGAGCTTTAAGCTGCTTTTACTCAGTGTCATTTTTATTATGGGTTAAATGATTAATTTGATATTATAGGAACTATCTGTATGGGAGATTAGCATCAAATTCACTTCTCGGCACAGCAGAGTTAGAACATGTTTTCCCCGACCGAGAAGTTAAAATATTTGTTGGAACCTGGAACATGAATGGACAATCTCCACCAAGGTAAGCATATTTAATCTTAATTAAATTTTATTCGCCACATATACTGAGCATATTGAAAACTAAATGATTCAGTCAGTGCTTATTTTATGGGGATTGTTATATGTATATGTAAGATCCAATGCTCAAATGCTAATATAAATATTAGTCTAATTAAAACTTATTTTGTTCATAAGTCATTATAGAAGCAGGGTATCCTGTGAAGATCAATGTAGCAACATTAGTTGCTGCATATAATATTTACATATTATGCCATGTATTATTTATTAAATTGGCAAATAAGAGTCTCATCCATCTGATATATTTTTTTAAATTTTATATTGTATAATTCAGTAGAAACTGTTTAAGTAAGTTTTTATCATTTCTGTATTCCATTGTTAGAGTTATTAAACTACATATATTTTGAAGAAATAGTATTGGCCAACCTCAAAGTAAGTCCTAATACTATGATACATGTTTATTAATTTTAGAGAATTAGCAGATTTCATATTCCCAGATGAAGTGAAGCATGTTCCAGATATATTTGCGATTGGGACGCAGGAATCATATTCGGAGCGGACTGAGTGGGAGATAACAATACAGGAGGTTTTGGGACCATCACATTTGTTATTACATTCTTATTACTTAGGTAAGTTGCATATACATAATAAAAAATTTGACGGGCTCGTTGGCGCGTTCGGTAGAACACCTGCCGTGCGCATCGATGGGTCGTGGGTTCGAATCCCACCGGGAGCACATGCTTATAATTTTCTGTAAGCATGTTTTCCCCACGTCTGGTAACTTCGGGCATTGATCGGGTGGGAGGAATATCTAAATTCCGACCGGGTAACGAACCACCGTTCATAGATGGAAAAACCGTGAAGTGCATATTGCGCGTTTCGGTTTCAGTCTATGGATTTCCGAATGCTCGAAGTAAAACTTAGGTCGACAGCGCATCATTGACTGATGTTCTGTGGCTGAGGTATCACCTACCATCAAGTGAACCTCATGCTCGTCTGTCGATATCTGACATAAAAAAAAAAAAAAAAAAAAAAAAATTTAAAAGCATTTATTTAAGTTTTGTAAAAATATGTAAGCATCAATGATTTTTATGAGGTATAAATATAACAGTGGACTGCCAAAGGAAGTCATTTTAACTGCTATTTAATTTCGTTTAGTAAAAAAGGTTTAATTTGACTACATGATAAAAATGCATTAATAACACTTGAATTCAACTTTCTTTCCTCTCTGTTTTTAGAATATTTATGTGTTATAACTATATTGTCCCTTTAGTCTTTCTAGTGTTAATAAAACTTACATTTTTTAAATTATATTAAATGCAAACTACTATTTTCAGGCACAATACATTTAACAGTTTTCATACGCAGAGACCTTATATGGTTCTGTTCGTTACCCGAAGATGCCAGTCTGTCTGTCCGTCCAGGAACCGCATTCCGAACTAAAGGTGCCGTGGCAATATCTTTCGCGCTCTTTGGCTCCACTTTTCTATTTGTCACGGCCCATTTGACAGCACATCAAGAAAAAGTTAAAGAGAGACTGTCCGATATTAAAAGGATCATACGGTCCATAGATTTACCAAAGAATTTGCCATGCAGACATAGGAGTAAAGGTATGTTTTAATAATAATTATTGATTCTGGTTATTATTTTCGTTAATTGTATCTTTTATACTGCTAAAAAGCAGCTGTCGCCGGCGATTTTTTTGACACCTTTGCCAAACCTTCAAGACACAAGACTTCTTACTTTAAAAGCTTGCAACGCATCCTCAAGTTCACGGTGTTGCGGATGCCATGAACGACGGTAGTCGAGATATAAACAAAAATGTGACTGCCCTAAAAGGGATTTGACTTGACAAAGGTTAAGAGAAAATTTTGTGATTTACTGATGACGTCATATTTTTACAGCCTTCACGGCACGTGCTCTGTATCTCACAAAGACTAGTCAAATTCCTTCATACATAATATATTATAGATTACAAAGTAATTATATTTTTGTTCTTATTGTTCCAGATGTAACGAATAATTTCGATTACGTTTTCTGGTGCGGTGACCTCAACTTCAGACTCGGAGAGCCAAGAGCTGCGGTCTTACGATGGATCGAACAAACTCAGGTTACTTATATTACTGAGGTTTTGTTGATGCCCGTTCATTTTGACCCATAGATTTTTTAAACATTGCTGAAACTTTGGTAATGGTAACTTCGTTGCCGCTGCGAAGCACGACTAGCACTGCGCCACCTAGTTACATATGAACATGTATCAAAATGTTTGCATCTCAATTTATGACATTTAAATAGCAAAATCTCTTACAGTTCCCCCTCCCCCCTCACCTGCCACACGGTCTTCTTCATGCGGACCAATTGACGGTAGTTTTAGAAGATGGCGCGGCGTTCAGGGATTTCAGAGAAGCTCCTATAAGATTTCCACCAACGTACAAGGTTTGTTGTTTTTCTTGAATGTATCTTTAGAATTGCACGAAGGTACCCAAACATTTTTCTCAGGTTCATTTGCCCTGATTTTCACTTTTAAGTTTTATGCGTCAAGTGCCATACTTAGATTTCATAGACTGTTGTTTGTTGACAAATTTTTCTTGTCGTTTTTATATAAGATGTCATTTGTTGTGTTACGGTATTTTTATTTAAACAAATTGTTTTTGTTAAGGGGATGATACGTATATCCCAGTGAAATATTTCTTTTTTTTTTATAGTTATATTTCATGTTAAAGTGTAAAACAAAACCAAATATAGAGTTTAAGTGTTTATTTCGTTTTTTGATTTTTTTGTTGTTTTATTATTATACTGATTAGGTTGTAATCTAAAGTAATTTAAGAAATATATAGATTTGATTTCTGGGTCCAAATGGACCTGCAATTCCAGTTACGTACCTCAAAATAGCGATTCCAGTTAAGGGTTAACATAAAATATTAATTTTTCCTCTTCTATACAAAAAAATAATAAATGTAGTTTACATCATAAAAAAATATATTTCCAGTATGATCCAGGCAGTCAGAAATTCGACACGTCTAGCAAGCAGCGCGCCCCAGCTTACACTGACCGGATACTGTTCAAGGCGAGGAGTATGTCTGCCAATTCATCCGCACCTTTTGCAGGTAAGTGTACATCTTTGCAGATTTGTCAATCACTGAAATTAAGTAACTTTATATTTATAACAAAATATAAATAAATCTCTGAAAGCTCGAAGTAAAAATAAGGTCGACAGCGCATCCTTGACTGATGTTCTGTGGCTGAGGTATCACCTTTTTTTTTTTTTTTATGTCAGATATTGACAGACGAGCATGAGGTTCACTTGATGGTAGGTGATACCTCAGCCACAGAACATCAGTCAATGATGCGCTGTCGACCTAATTTTTACTTCGAGCATTCGGAAATCCATAGACTGAAACCGAAACGCGCAATATGCACTTCACGGCTTTTCCATCTATGAACGGTGGTTCGTTACCCGGTCGGAATTTAGATATTCCTCCCACCCGATCAATGCCCGAAGTTACCAGACGTGGGGAAAACATGCTTACAGAAAATTATAAGCATGTGCTCCCGGTGGGATTCGAACCCACGACCCATCGATGCGCACGGCAGGTGTTCTACCGAACGCGCCAACGAGCCCGTCAATAACCTACCATCAAGTGAACCTCATGCTCGTCTGTCGATATCTGACATCAAATAAAAAAAAATATAAAGTTTACTTACTGCACGATTTTTTGGCTACTGCCAAAATGATGATTGATTCCAAACCTTCGAATTGTCGTTTGATATTATTTTTTCTATGGAAATGATCTACTTTTTGGTCAACATAATATTATTATTTTATTTTTAATAAATTTACTCTCAAACGTATTCAAATTCAAATTCAAAATCATTTATTCATTTAGGTAACACAATGTACACTTATGAACGTCAGTAAAAAATACATATTAAATGCTTCTAATTTAATATTGTCTTTTATTAACGCGAGTATCACACATTTAAATAAAATACTGTATACCGGATTAAAACGCGATTTATTATTTAAATTATTTATCCCGACGTTTCGGATGCTTTTCAGCAACCGTGGTCGCGGGAGACTGAAAGATGACAGTTGTCTTATATTTGAAATGTCACAAAGTTGCCATATTTAATTCAATTAAATTAAAAATAATCTATTAATTTAGGTAACACAATGTACATCTATGAACGTTATTAAAAAAATAATACATATTAAATTACTAATATTAAATGCTTCTAATTTTACATTTACTACCAGTTCACAAATCAAGGGCGTAGAGCGGACGAGAAGAACTGGCAAGAAACTCGCCGCCACTCTTTTTAATCGCCAAGTTTTTGTTTTACAATAATTACATATTAACGCCATCTATTCCTACGGAGTTGATATTTACTGTAATTTTCTATATTATGACAATATTGACTAACGGTGTCCTCTTGTTTTTTAGTATGTTGGATTTGGGGCTTTAGATTTTTAATTACTGGATCCCAGGTGTTGGAAAGTCTCAAACCATCTTCTCTATTGAAGTTAGGATGTTTTTTAATTTCAATAGCCTCACGTACTAGTACGTGAGGCTAGTACTTCAAATCAAGGGCGTAGAACGGAAGAGAAGAACTGGCAAGAAACTCTTCGTCACTCTTTTTAATCGCCAAATTTTTGTTTTACAAAATATTTGTAAGGCGCTGCAACCATTACACCATGTTCCACAGGACATCTTTATGTAATTAACTATAATAATAAAAAATATAAACCAGAAAAAAAAGAAAGATTTGTCCTCTATCATTATATTATTGTATGCATTGTTGTATTAACATTAAACTTACCGATTTTTTACAGGTTTTAATTTTTCTAGGTTAACTTACTGTACGATTTTTTTCAAATGTATATACGTAGATATATATTATAGAAAAAGTCGTGCAGTAAGTTCAAGAAAATGGAGTTTTACAAGTTTTATTAAAGTTTCAAAAGCGATTATTTGACCGCACTGATAGGTTTAGTGTTAAATGTAGGCAAGACGAATTATTGTCATACAATTCTACTCTAGGAATACTAGGAATTGTTAAATTAATTATTCAGGTCTTCGTCGTCTCAGCACCATGCCAATAACGTCCGGGCTGAAGAGTCTGGCATACAACTCGGTGCAGTCGATATGCACCAGCGATCATAAGCCAGTGTGGGGATTGTTCTCCGCCGCGCTGAGGCCTGGCACTGATGTGTAAGTCCCCTATATTCAATAAGTAGGATGTTATATGATCTTATTTTTGTATGTTTCATTAGACTGATTGTTATATAATACGTCTGTTCAAAGGTAACACTAAGTGTAATTTAAAAAAAAAAAAAAAATTGTTTGTTTATTTTAAGAGTAAACCTACGGTTAAAACAAATCACTAATTGTGTATTGTGGTCCATAAAGAAAAATATAAAGCGCAATACGCATTTTGTAATTCGTTTTTATCGTAGATGTATGCTTAAAATAATCATATTATAGATGGAAAAACCGTGAAATGCATATTGCGCGTTTCGCTTTCAGTCTATGGATTTCCGAATGCACGAAGTGAAAAGTAGGTCGTTAGCGCGTCATTGACTGATGTCACCTATCATCAAGTGTACCTCATGCTCGTCTGTCGATATCTAGACTTCTATACTAATATTATAAAGAGGAAAGATTTGTATTTTTGTATGTTATGAATAAACTCAAAAACTACTGAACCGATTTTGAAAATTCTTTCACCATTAGAAAGCTATATTATCAGCGAGAAACATAGGCTATATTTTGTGTATAGTACATCTACATTGCACCCGTGTGAAGCCGGGGCGCGTTGCTAGTCTAATATAAAAAATACATTCCAGAGTGCCCCTAGCCGCTGGTCTATTCAACCGCGAAGTCTACCTCGAAGGTATAAAGCGTCGTCGCGCACTCCTCGACCACGCGCCCGGTACTTCGGCCGTTTGTACCGTACAGTAATTACTGTATATTCTCATTAGACATGTGTAACACTGCGCTGCGCAGGGTGAGTCAACTCACACATTCAAAATGTGTTGGCGCACGGCGCAGGACCTCACTCACTGAGTGAACTATGAGCGTAGCGGAAGTTTCGCTTTCACTTTGCGCATCCCAATTTGTTGCGTCATAGCGTTATTTTGAGTCAACTCAAAGAGCCGACGCAATACACTGGGCCTGAGTTACTGAGTTAACGCAAGGAATTTCGCTGAGTTACCCATGTCTAATTCTCATCATGACTACGAATCGATCGTATACGAGTATTTTTGTCTTGTCATTTCCATTTATTATTATCTTTTTTCTTTGTCTCATAGAATAGTCCGAGCGTACTTTGCAGTATGTTTAAAAGAGATTTGCGCGAATCGTACGTTTCATTTCATCGCAATAATATTTCAATGAAATAGGTTTTCCTGGATTAAAATGTTTATTATTTAATATATTATTTATCACGACGTTTCGAGTGGTTTACAGCAAGCGTGGTCACTGGTTTAATCCGGTTAAAGTTATTTCAATTAAATATGTTTGTTAAAAAAAGATAATATCAATTTATCATTTAGGTATACACTTATGATCGTCAATAAAAAAATTAAATGCTTCTAATTTTAAATGAACAGCCAGTTCTCAAATCAAGGGCGTAGAACGGACGAGAAGAACTGGCAATAAACTCGCCGCCACTCTTTAATCGCCAAGTTTTTTGTTTTACAGTGTGTGTGTCAGTATTATCATTGCAATATTTATAATATGGGAACGTAAATATAGTTATTCCTATTATTTCAAGGAAATAAATTGTTTATTTTGTAATTGGATACTGTTTCTACAGCAATTGTACTCACAAAAATCAGGGCTGTATCTGTCATGGCCACAGATTATACTGAGTGAAGTCTCAATTGACACCGCATTTCAGTATTTCTTTAAAAGAAAGTTAATTTATTATTGTGTTAGTATATTTTATGTATTACGAGTATATGTTTAATGATAGTTTTCTTTTTCTTTTTTCTTTTACTGTATAATGCGTCTCATCCAAAACATTTCAGATATTTTCATTATTATTTTTATACTACTTAGTATTATAAATATAGCAAAGTACGCATGACCTAGATGAATTTCCATAACTTATTTTGTATATTGATAATAATTAGATATTGAATTCATCACAAAAATAAGCAGACTAATATTATTTCTAGTGAACATTATGTGATTTAAGACGGAATGCTGGAACTAATCAATATTAACTTACTCGACTAATTAAAGTTTAATATTGATCGGCGTTTGAGTATTGGTCCATAACTCTCATTTATATAAGAATTCAGCTTTAATTGTGACTAACTCTCGTATCCTAGGACGTTACTAAAGTATAAATCTATTCTTGAGTGCTGTCTCAATGTTAAAGAGAAAAAAGTTTGTCATATCCTAAAATTAGGTTCAAGTCTGAGTCACGTCTTAGGATACGGGCCGAATTAATTCGAATACAGTAATTATACACTATACATTTGTATGTATGATATATTATATATATTAGAAGGAAGTTATCTATTTTGTGTGTACATAATTATTATTATTAATGCAAATAATTATGTATGAGGCAATACTGTATTATTTTTTAGAGTTGGTTCAAATTTTTGTTTGCAACGATATTGGCCAAAGAATTATTTACTTATGTTGTTTTTTGTTTATTATTTTATATTTATTTTTAATTTAGCACTTTGACTAAACCGTCACTAAACGAAAACTGATGAGTTTCAGCTATCAGAGCCATCATGTGAGATTATTGTTCGTCTTCATAATGCAGACAACTTCAAAAGGTCAACTTTATGCCGCTAGATGGCGCAATTGTCTGTCTTTATTAGAAACTCGTACACGTTACGAGAACTTTAAACGGGATTTTCCCAAAAAAAAAACCTTTTTTCGTTTAGTTTCAGTTTGGTATTCAAGGTGCGATATGTTTAAAATTACCAGCGTGTTGTTTTTTCAAATTGATAATATCTCTAGTCATGAGTCGTGTGTGAATTACAACAGTATTCCACGTTGCTTATAAGTATTATTGACCAAAGTCATTAGGTTTAATTATTTTTTACAGTTATAATAAACAGTCATTGTGCATCTTATTCCAATAATAGTTATAATAACAATAGTGTTACTTTATATTGGTTTGTATTATGTTTAGAAAATTTCGACTGAATTAACCTTAAGAGCAGCTACATATTGGGCCACAAGCTGCGACAAGCTGACGTGATATTTCATACATTTTATATTCCATCGGCGCACACTGAGCACTCTAGTGGCCGCGACCGACACATAAATTGATGGTGTGGCCGGCAGCGACACTCGCTCGCCTCCAGTAAACATACGGCCACAGGCGTTGGCTTTTCTCAGACTCATATGTAATTAGTGGCCACGACTGAAGACGCGTTCAGCTACTAGTGGCCACAGCACTTACAATATCGATGCTAGAAAGTATAAACATAGTAAGTAACCTACACAATATTTTTCACAAAAACTTCAAATAATGTCGCTTAATTAGATTTATGTATAATGCAAAGTGTCCACTAGCAATAAATCTTGCACAAGTTGACTTGCGCAAGCGACTTCCAATGTGTAAACGCGAGTGCAAGTGGACTTCTGGAAGTTTTAGTGACTTGCCAAACTTGCTGCAAGTCTCACGTGTATACGGTTGTTTTGACTTTGCAGCAAGCGCTTGCGACTTTATTTTGTTCACACAATAAAGTTGGAAGTTTTTAGGGCAAGTTCAGTGTTTTATTATGGAAATTATTCAAGTAATTCCTGGATACAATTGAATGTCTTGAAACTTTGATTATACCTACATTTCAAATTTTGTATTAGTAACTTCAACATGAGTGAGGAAAAGGTATGGTCCCGCGAAGACACGATGAAATTCATATCTTTATACGAGATTAATCCCCAATTGTGGGAAAGATTATAAAAATAAAATTAAGAAAAACGTTGCATTAGACTTAAGAGCATTGAAATCAATCGGAAGCTACATAATCTTAAAAGACAATTTGGCCAGGTTAAAAAACAAAACAAACAAAAATGTGGCCAAAGTACGCATGAAGTATAAAAGTCGAAGTGGGAATATTTTGATCTCCTAAAATTTACGTACAACAACAACAACACAATAGACGCATCTCGTATTTTTCTGCAGCTAGGCATTTTGTTTGACCGCTCTTGCGCAAGTAATTTGTATGCAATTTCTGTGGAAACGGTTCTTCAAGATCTTGCAGGAAGTTAACTTATACAACTTCTAAAAGCGGCTTGCAAATAGAAAAATTGCAGCCAGTGGAAACAAGTCGTGATAGACTTCTGCAAGAAATTGCGGAAGCTACTTGCTAGTGGACACTTGGCTAAAGCAAAAAAATATAAATATAGTGTCCAAAAATGACAACTCTACGTCTGTAAATTCGGAAGTAATAATTTTTATTTGAAAAAGTTATAAGTTTTTCTGCTCTGGTGAACAATTACGGATTTGTAGGTTACTACGTTTATGCTTTCTAGCGTCGATATGTCTCTATGTCACTCATTACGTTACAATGTGATAAGGACGGAAACATATCGATGGTTTCCACAACAAAGGGCGTATACTTTTGGCAATGACAAAAAACGATTCAAAAAAAATATTTCTCCGGTATTTATTATATATTTTTTTCCTTATACTTGTAAAAGCTTTATTTTTCACCGTAGCGCAATTTTAAATATACGAGCCTTATAGAACTTCGAAAACTGAACAATACTGCATTAAAAAGTCATTTGAGCCTAAATAGTTTTTACGCCCTTTGTTGCCATCGATATGTTACCTCAATCATTAGTTAGTAAAGCAGAATTAACTCCAATATTTACTTCTTATTTATTAATAATATTATTATGTGTTTGGAAGATTAAATATTATTAAATGTGTTATGTTATATTGCACTTTGAGTGTATTTAGCGCACTATTGCATTGTGTATGCGGTGATTATTTAGCTAGTTCGTTTGGTTGTGATTATTGCAACTTACTTAGGTAATTTTTTATTGAAATATTATTAAGTATACAGAACGTAGTATACAAAAATCCAAGTTATATATGTAATTATCTTTCTAATTTTAGAAATGTCCACGAAAAGATCGCACATTTCGCTAATTTGATGATATGATGTATCATTAAAAATTAAAATTATTTTTAATGCTACTCTAGTAAATCATAGAGAGTGGATAGTAACATTTTTTTTAAATTAAGTTGGTATATTATACTGGTTAAATCTTGGGATGGTTTAGAAACTATATTTAGTAAGATTCGAAGAATTAAAAAATGATTTATAGATTTGCAAAAGCAGGTGTAAAATATTCTATTCTATTCTATTCTAAATTTATTATTAAATTTATTAATCGATAGAGCGAGACAAAATATAATTGAATTATTCCAAACTTATACCTCGTTTATGAATAAGACCGTAACGGTTTTACTCATTAACGTAGTGCTTGATATAGTAAAAGTATGATTTGTTTCTTTCGTTCTGTAGTATTTTTATATTCGATAGAGCGAGACAAAATATACTTTAGCTATATCAAGCTTATAATACGTTTATTAATAAGACGAGTTTAGTACGTACGGTTTGACTGCACGGTTGATTTGGTTAACCTTGATCATAGAACATTTCGGGCTTTTACAATTATAATGAGTTGGCCAATCTTAGTTTTACCGTAGTTCGGGGGTTTTACAGTAACATATTATGTACATTCAAGAATATAATATTGACATATTGTTGTTATTAATTTCTGTTCCCTTATTTAATTGTAGGACGTTCTTAATATTCCAAAGACTCCTTACGATTGCACCGTATTATTTATGTATTTGTCTAATATTAGATACTTATGTTCACAAGTACTTAGGATTTTTAAAGACTTTTACTATTGAGTTTTTTATATAAATATACTATAGATATTGCGGAATTACAAACATGTTTATTTAATGTAAAATATATTGTTTTAATTTTTATTTATGTATAAAAATTTACAAATAATACCTTATCACTTTTAAAACATAATTGGTAGTGAATACGTACTTTTGGTTCAATAAATTCAACGTTGATTTAAAAAAATAATAATAATTAAAGTATTGAAAAATGGTCGATTTTTCAATAATAAATTAAAATAATTATAGACAATATAATAAGATTAGAATTATAATAAAATTCGGTGTGTGAGCTGTGATTTACATAGTCTAGTCAATATTACTGCGAAAGTTAATTTGCGTTGTCAAAAAGGCTGTTAAGTTTAATCCTTTGTTAAATCACATGTCAAAAATGTAATCGACCCAATTGATGACAACCTTGTATCACTTGGGAATTAATTTCAAGATTCAATATGACATTTGAAACAAAAGAAATGTAATAGTTTAATTTTAGATTTAACACTATAGCATTCTAGTCTGATTCATTCCAATAATAGATTGAATTGTATGGGACCTTCATAGAATAGTCGAGTGCTTTGTGTACTTATATTGCGTATTTCTATTGTTTACTTGAAGTAAAGTTTTCTTCAGTGTTTCTGATTACGACGGAAATACGACCAGCTACTTTTACGAGCCTAGAAATTTTTCAAAGGCCGACTATGATATTTGCTCTGCCCAGGGACGGATTTAGAGATCTTGGGGCAACAAAGGAGTGGAGGCCCCCTCGTCCTAAATTATATTTAAGAACAAAATAATCATGTTTATGTAAAGTACAGTAGGTAAAGGTAAAATAATATCAAAGGATGTTTAATAGTCTCGTCGGAATTTGAAATATATTTTTTGTAATATATTGTAGTATTGGGGCCCTGGATGCCCTCCCGTATAATCCCTGGCTTTGCCCCTAATCTAGAAAGCTTTCTTTCAATAATTTTCATGTATTTAAGGCACATCAATGAATAATAATTAACTGTTGCACGATGCTTATATTTTATTAGAATAACTTCTGCTTAGATCGAAATAATTTGTGACAATATTATAACTAGCATCCGTAACATGAAAACATTATGGTTTATCAGTGTTTGATATTTGATGTGAACTCAATACAATACTTTAGTATTTACTATTGTACTTATTGCCAAAGATGTGTCAATTCTCCTTTTCAATACACTGGTGTCAACCTCATATTTGTACCATTTTCAATAGACTCTCAGTACCCAAATAGGTGTTTATGAAATGTTATGTGATAGAACGATATAGCCTCGTATTTGTAACATTTTCAAAATAATTTCAGTACCAAAATAGGTGTTTATAAAATGTTATGTCATAGAACGATCAAAAGCCTCGTATTTGTACCATTTTCAACAGAATTTTAGTACCAAAATAGGTGTTTATAAAATGTTATGTCATAGAACGATCAATAGCCTCGTATTTGTACCATTTTCAACAGAATTTCAATACCAAAATAGGTGTTTATAAAATGTTATATCATAGAACGATCAATAGCCTCGTATTTGTACCATTTTCAACAGAATTTTAGTACCAAAATAGGTGTTTATAAAATGTTATGTCATAGAACGATCAATAGCCTAGTATTTGTACCATTTTCAACAGAATTTTAGTACCGAAATAGGTGTTTATAAAATGTTATGTGATAGAACGATCAATAGCCTCGTATTTGTACCATTTTCAACAGAATTTCAATACCAAAATAGGTGTTTATAAAATGTTAAGTGATATAACAATCAATGGACTCTGTAATATTTGTAAATAACAACAGAACTTAGCCGTGTTCAGTAGTATATAGCGTGTCAGTTTTTGTATGAATTGATGATAATTCATTCAGTAGTGACATCTTCACGTCTTAAAAGCAGATTTTTTTAAATCAATCTGTCTTCCATAATAATAATAATGAATCAAGGTTATTGATATACAAGGCGGGTAGATGACAAACAGCATAATATTCAATGGTGTTCAAAAAAATCGCGTTTAGTCCGATAAAAGTTATAATATTTAAACGTTCGTTTGGTATTGATTTTGAATACCTTAATGCGTTAAGGCAGGCTTCATTATTTTTCTGTTTTTCAATGTAAAATGAGGCAGCCAGAATTATAAAGGTGATCACAGTAATATATTATTATATCTAAGTAGCTGCTAGCTAGCATATTTTGGTCATACATTATTCTTATTAATTAAAAAGGGTATTTCAGAATCATTAATTTAAATTAACCTTTTATTCATTCGTTTAGTCGTATATTTAAAAAAAATATGTAAACTATTGTAATTCATATAAGTTTTATAAAACTTTTTAGGATAATGATTGTGTTTTATATTGTATGATTGAATTGAGCATCTGTACAAATGAAATCATATACTATAATATTATGGCGAATAGGACAAAGAAATATATTTTCAAATACCTACTATAATAATTATTATAGCATAATATTTTGAATAATTGTAATGTTGCCCTCGTACTAGTCCATGATTCTAAAATATATTGTTCCATTGAAATGTTACGCTGAATAAAAATTTAATGCTACCATGTTATTTTATTTATTATCAATAATTATTGAGCAATTTGCACTAACATAATTATAGATTTTGATGGTAGCATGGTTGAATATCCCACGTCTGGTAACTTCGGGCCATATATAGAATGTACTCTGTGCTTCAGGCATTGATCGGGTGGGAGGAATTCGAAATTCGAAATTCCGACCGGGTAACGATTCACCGTTCTTTGTTGGAAAAACCGTTGCGCGTTTCGGTTTCAGTCTATGGCTTTCCGAATGCTCGAAGTAATAAGTGGGTCGACAGCACATCATTGACTGATGCTCTGTGGCTGAGGTATCAACTAACATCAAGTGAACCTCATGCTCGTCTGTCGATATCTAACATAAAAAACTATAGTTTGTGATTGAAAAAAAAAACCAAAATGCGCACGCGTAGCAATAACTTGTAGTGGGTGAATTCTGCGTGCAGATTGGGTTTTTGGCGGAAGGAAAGTGGCTTTCTCCAACCTTAAGTGATGATTCTCGTCCAGTCTGACCACAGATCTGCCAGCTTTAGGGTGCTAATGGTTGTCGAGGAGTTGTACATTAAATAATTACACACAGTGATAAAAGTAATCAATTTTATTTCGGTACAACATTGTTATAATGCCATTCAACACAAGCTCGGCCTTTGAGGTCGTTGACTTCGACTTCACACCATTTTTCATAAAACTTAGCTTCTTTATCTTTACCGATATAAAATGTAACTTCATCCTTCGACTGAACTTTTACTGTGTGCGATACTCCTCCTATAAAATATAAATAGTAACTTAAATATATAAATACTGACTTAAATATTTCCATTAACGGGCTCGTTGGCGCATTTGGTAGATCTTCCGTGCAGTCCGATGGGTCGTGGGTTCGAATCCCACCGCGACGACATTTATAATTTTCTGTAAGAATATCTTCCCCACGTCTGGTAAATCTGCTTACGTCGAGCATTGAATAGGTGGGAGGAATATCGAAATTCCGACCGGGTAACGTACCACCATTCATAGATGAAAATGACGTGAGGTGCACATTGCGCGTTTCGGTTTCAGTCTATGGATTTCCGAATGCTCGAGCTAAAAAGTTGGTCGACAGCCCAGCATTGACTGATGTTCTGTGGCTGAGATATCACCTACCATCAAGTAAACCTCATGCTCGTCCGATATCTTACATAAAAATGTATGTTGGCTGATAAATCATCACTGAATTTAGCATCGACAATAAGGGTCACATACAGACACTAGTGTCTAGTCTATTTTTCAACAAGAACATAAATTAAGGAAACAATAATAATTCATGTTTTATCGACCCCTATGCTCAGTGATATACACGTTGCATTTATCATCTGAGGTTCGAATCCTGGGGAAAAAATGTTTCGGTTGGGCAGGGACCTGCTTACTTGCGTGTGTTTACTCTAAATAAATTATTAAAATAGATGTAAATATTGGTAAATATAGTTTTAAGATGAATCATTTACCTGCTTCAAAAATAAAACCGTAATCTTTGGGAAGTATTTGATTTTCTCCGTGCTGGTATAATTGAAAATCAGAAAAGTCTATGGCCGTCACTGTCTGGTCGGACTTACGAGCGTAGTAGCCGATTGTGAGACTGCGAAAAATATAAATATTACATGTAATACATTCTAATCAGTGATGGGACCAGGGCTCGGAAACCGATTGATTTACTATGGGAGCTTAACCGAAATAATAAAAGTTTTTGTTAATATTCTTTCGTTTTTAGTCATATTTACTGAAAAAAATAGTGTGGTAAATTAAGTGGGTATTAGGGGAAGCCCGGGTAAGACGCATATGTTAAGGGAAGTGTTAAATAAAACTACAATCCGATAATAAATAGAACTGTTTTGTACTTTTATTTTGTACTACGAGTATGTTTAATCTTTAAAAAATAATATTTAAAATAATAAAACTAAATCAATTTCTATATTAATTATGAGCATTAACAAAAAGTATCAATTATCCGTTTTGCCCGACCCCCCCGGGCAAAAAGGATATGTTGATATAGTTAAGATCAGTCTTCACATTCATCACAGAAGTAGCTGCCAACTCCCATATAAGAAGTGCAGTCTTCATGCGCCTAACTTGTGCACTGGATATACTTAATCCAATATTTCGTTGGTGGATCAGTATATTTGTCAGGGCATACTAAACAATAAAAACCTTGTTTAGGGTTTCTGTATAGCGCTTTGTCAAAGGATCTTTTATTTTTGACTTTTTCTGGGGCCTGCTAACTCAGAAGTCCTTGAGTCCTTGTTTGCCTTCTTAAATTTTATAGGTTATAGCCATTTTAAATGGATTGGAAATATTTTTTCTGGTAACAATCAAACACCTGTTCAAAAAAATCTGAGCGGGTTAGCCCAAAAAATAAAAATTTAAGATACGCAGATACACAGTTCTTCTTCTTGTTTAGGACTGAAAACAGTTTTAAACCTCCCGAAGTCAACTTCACGTGTCTCTGCAAAGTTGTAAACGAAAATCCAAACTTCTTTGCGGTCAAACTGATTGTCCATCATCTTTTACAGCTCTGTTTAATATTTTACTTTTGTGTTTATAATTTAACACCATCTAAAACAAAGTATACCTATATCTGTTACTTAAGACTCAATTCGGGCAAAACGGATACCTATTCATTTTGCCCATATCCGTTTTGCCCAAAACTTCAAAATTAGAAACAAGTCAAGATGTGAATTGTTGTTAGTAGGTAATTCAATAGTAACAATCACATTGTATACTTAACTACACATGTAATTGAATAAATAAAACTTATTCACAGATAACTGGTTGGTTATATAAAAAGTTTGTATACAAACCTTCACAAAAATCGTAAGAAAACTATGAAAATGATTTTTTTTTATCTCCACAACAGATGCACTCGCGCAATGTTTTGTTTGAACTGTCATGGCATAGGTGGCCACACGGGTTATGATTTGAGAAATTAAAAATAACTCCATATATAATAGAATTTCGGAAAAATCGATTATTCTTCTTACCCACACTATGCTTGTTGCCCGGGCTTCCCCTACTCTTTACAACTAATATCTAACCGGTTTCAGGCTTTGGATGGGACAATGGAAATCCAAAAGCCTGGATTGGCGACTTTAACATTATTCGTGGATGTACATAAATTTTATTACTTACATACTTATATAATTACGTAATCATATAAATTATACAATGACATATAATAACGTTAAGGTTATATCACTTTAAAAAATATTATACCTATATCATCAAATAAAATATAGCCTTTGTCACATAGAAATCATGTAGCTTTCTACTTGTGAAAGAATTCTCAAAATCGGTTGAGTAATTCCAGAGATTACCCCCTACAACCTCACAAATTTTACCTTTTTGTAATATTAGTAGGTATATGTACCTATATAGATTTGTAATTAGTAAATTACTTATAAGTATAGATAAGTGACTCACTGAGACAAAACAGTGGGTTGTGATACACATCCGACGGCAATAAAGTCTCCGTTATCGAGGAATATGAAATGATACACGTAGCGGTGGAAGTTTCGCCATTCTCGTAGGGGTCCTGCAATAGTAGGACATTTATCTTTAACATAAATGGGTTTGTTATTAGTGATTCATTCTGATTTTCTGGATCTACAGCAACGAACAGGTTCTAGCGCAAAGTAGTAGGAAAAGTGCAGATTCTCTTGTTGTATGTACATAAGTACCTATGTAGTTAGCGTCTTTCAAAAATTTAGGTCATATTATAGAATTAAGTTGATGTCGCTTTATTTTTATTCACTTATCGCGTCTCTAAATATTTAATCTTAATAACTTATTTATTAATTCGGGACGACATGTTTATAATTTTCTATAATTATATCTTCCCCACGTTTGGTCATTTCGGGCACTAAACGGGTAAAAGGAATATCTAAATTTATTACCGGGTAATGAACCAACGTTCATAGATGGAAAAACCGTGAAGTGCATACCTATTGCGCATTTTAGTTGCAGTCTATGGATTTCCGAATGCTCGAAGTAAAAATTAGGTCGACAGCGCATCATTGACTGATGTCCTGTGGCCGATGTATCACCTACCATCAAGTGAACCTCATGCTCGTCTGTCGATATCTGACATAAAAAAATTGTGATGTTAACGTATCTCATCACGCGCTTTATTAGTATTAAAGAAATCTTACCGAAACTCCGATCTCTTACACATGGCATGTTCAGTTCGTATTGCTTTCCATCGACGGACACTTTACCAGCTATATACCCCATCTGCTCGTAATGAGTTTGGTGAAATCTGTCAAATGATAGTACAACACATCTTTAGATTTTATCCCTAGTAAATAATGTCTTCTGACTTCGTATTTGTATAATATTAGAGAGATAGTAGATATAAAAACGTCTTGTGGGATCATGTTCTGATGTACTTATGTACCTATATTTTATGTATGTGTTTTGTATATCATAAAATATTAATAATTATATTTATATCCTCGCCGCGGCTATTGCGGAAAAAAGTAATCCCATAGTTGGTCATTATTCTTTAGACATTTTTATATTGTAGTTTTTTTTTTGAAATTTTTGGCGGGCTGATGGCGCCTTTAGTAAAACACTTACCTTGCGCACCGATGTGTCGCGGAGTCGAATCCGGTCGGGACGACATGTTTATAATTTTCTATAAGCATGTCTTCCCTACTTTTGGTCACTTCGGGCATTTATCGGGTGGGTGGAATATCGAAATTCCGACCGGTTAATGACCCACCGATCATAGATGGAAAAACCTTGATATGCACATAGCGTATTTTGGTCTCAGTCTATGGATTTCCGAATGCTCAAAGAAAAAAGTATGTCGACACCGCATCATATACGATGTTTTGTGGCTGAGGTCCAATCACCTACCATCAAGTGAACCTTATGCTCGTCTGTCGATATCTAAGATTAAAAAACAATTGGAAAACACCGCCCGTCACACCACCTGTTTCTAGCCTTGTATAAATACTCTATAGTCAAAAATCTTACTTTTTAAGCAACTTAAAGTAATCAGTTGACCACGGTTCTCTCGCTATGTCCCTGGCCATACTTCGAGGTGATATCTGGGAGTCATACTCGAATGGATTCCAGTGAGCGCTCCATGTTAAATTGGCTTCTACTCTTATTTTTTTATTTGGATCACTTCGAGGTCTGTAAATGAATATAATAAAATGTATATTCAAAACCACAATGCGTTCTATAGATACTTAACTAATTAAATATAAACATTAAAAATAGTGTTATCGTTTGTGGTTTCGGTTAGTTGAAATTGCAATTTTTTTAATACTATATTGTATATCATAAATATAATTTCATAAATTTTGTCACTTATACTAAAATAAATTAATATCATGTGTCATCAACAGCCTATTGAATTACAGTAATATTATATCTCATCCGTCATCATAAGTTTAAGTTAGACAATTGTATAAGATAATAATTATAAACAGCGCTTATATCCGCGACAATAACGCCATCATTAGGTAAAAACTGTTTACTATAAATACATACCATAGGTAGGAATAGTATGTAAGGAATATAACTAGGAAATCAACAATGGAAACGAAACTTCAGGAATATACAAAAAATTGGCCATATTGAACTCTGGCTTTCTAGATCTTGGCAGGTACTGCTGCAGGATCTGCGTAAAATTTCACTTCTGTCCGTTGCTCTATTTTGTTGTGATAGAAAACAAGCATTATAATATATTATATATGTATAGGTACTTGAAAACATACTTCATTTCGCCGTTGTACGACATTTTCCAAGTGCGCATCGGTACAAAGTTTGAAACTGATAAACCCTGCACATCGTGACCGTCGTCATCTTCACTCGACTTCTTTAAATACGTGTCTGGAAGACTCGGTGTCAGTAAAACATCCTCTCCATTAATCTGTGAAGATTTTTTCTGTTAACTTACGTATAGGTAATATAGGAATAAGGAAGTAATTTTTATGTTACCTGTAAGTTTCAAGTGTTTCTGATACTAAAATAGAAAGACTGAATTCTTAATCAAATAAAATATCCGGTGAAAAACTAAAGGAGGAAGGAGGACTGAAAAGTAAACACAATCTATATGTTTCTAGCTTTCAATAGAATATTATTGAAACAGTTATTTTGCAATAAGATACCGATGTTGTTCTGGCGACTTTAAAATAAAATGTGCCGTTATTACTGCAAATATCAAAGAAAACTTTTCTTTTAAAAATGAGAAATAAATATATGTATTTGTTAAGTAATTGTTTGAAATAAAATTTCTGAATGAATACCTCGTATAATTAATGAATTTGGTCGTGGGTTCCAATCCCACCGGGACAACATGTTTATAATTCTCTGTAAGTAGGTATGTCTTCTCCACATCTGGTAACTTCGGGCATTGAACGGGTGGGAAGAATATCGAAATTCCGACCGGGTAACGAACCACCGTTCATAGATGGACAAAAAGTGAAGTGCAGTGAATATTGCACGTTTCGGTTTCAGTCTATGGATTTGCGAATGCTTGAACTAAAAAAAAAGTAGGTCGATAGCGCATCATTGACCGATGTTCTGTGGCTGAGGTATCATCTACCATCAAGTGAACCTCATATCCGTCTGTTGATATCTAACATAAAAATACCTTTAAAAATAGGAATGCATCGCAAGCACGCTGTGGTCGTCTCGCTACACCGCAAATTAGTGCTTCTCCCGCCTTTGACATCCCATTGAAGTACACTCCATCTACTGCCTAAATATAAAATAGGCACAAATCAAATTATAAGCTTGAAGGAGCCTGGTAACGAACTAATGATTAGTGGACAGCCATATCACTTAATACATGTTACATATACTTAAATGTTCGAAACAAAATATAATAAGGGATCTCCTTCATAAGTAAAGTCAGAGTTTGGTCTGTCTTTCCCGATTCTTATAATCTTGACGGCTTCAAAACCAGAGTGAATAGGCTTCTTTTATGTTAGCATGCTCCCATTTAGATCGCATCCGCGCTTACCATCAGGCAGGATTGCGGTCATGTTTATTTATTCTTCATTAAAAAAAAGATATTTTAATTTTTTTTGTTTGCTTCGTAAAATGATTTTACGTAAGTTAAGAAGAATGAACGTTATTGAAACTGGGCCTATCTGCAAGGGTCAAAGAGCTCTTTCGTGATACAAAGTTGTGTGAATTTCATGTGTATTGCTTTATTATTATTTGATAGATAGATAAAAATATGATATTAATCATAAGTTCTTTATCTAAACCTGTAGGTATATTTTGGCTCTTCATTAAAATCAATAATACTCTCTTCATTACAAAAAATATTTACATATTAAAAATGCGAATTTAACTATCAGTGAAACAGACACAGAAATGGGTCCCCACTAGGGGACTCGGGAATTCACACTTACACTAGTTATTCGATATGTAAACATAAATAGCAGAATATTTTTTTTAAATATAAAAAGCTATGTTACTTGCTGATAATGTAGCTTTCTATTGGTGAAAATTTTTAAAATCGGTCGATTAGTTTTTGAGTTAAAACGTAACAAACAAACAGATCTTTCCGCTTTATAATATTAGTATAGATACAACTAAAGTTACCTTAGGATAGTCACCAAGATCGTAAAGTTTCTCAAGTTTGACATCGTGGTCTTGAACATGAATTACACCATCACTTTGTCCTAATTCTACAGCCAATAGGCGATAGAGATAGACTTTCAACTAAAATAAATTATAATTATTAAATTAAGGTTACTCATGATAAGAATAGTTAGTTTATCATATTAGATTTATGTTACTTCTTATCTTCAAAATAATACAACTAACTAAATAATTGAAAGATTGAAAAAACATTTTTTTGTAAATATTATATTACAAATTAAATAATTAATTAAATCGAACTTAGAATATAAGAAAAAATATATATTTCAATTTACATCGCTTGTGAATTTCTATTCATTAGCGCTGGTATACTGACAGAATACTTGAGAATTTTAGTTCCAATTATGACCAGAATTAAATGTGAAATGCATTTATTATATTAAAGTAAACCCCGATTTAATTAAAAAATGCAATACATTTTGTATTTACCGATTACCTGTTTTATTTTTAATATAATATACATAGTCCAGAACTTTAGCCAGTAAGTTTTATTCCTTTGCTGATAAATTCCGAAAATTGGGACTTTCCTTTTCGCATTTAAAAATCGAAAAGCTAACACCAAACTTACGGATATAATTACAGAAATGATACAAGATAGCATTTTGAAACATATACACTGTTCAAGATATCAATTAATACTGATAAAAAAACTATTATTATAGTAACGTCCGCTATCTTATCAGTTTCGAATGAAACTGAACTTTTTACATTAGATACTGAAGTGCAATGTTTTATCAAACCGGATATCAGAAAAGTTTTAAACATTCTTTTAGTGTAGAAATTATATTTATTTAAAATCCCGTCCCCGGGATGTGTATTGTCCGATGTAACATGTACATTAATTCGACGTATCGATAAAACAAAATCGGAAGTGATTATGATACCAAGTCGCTTTTTTTGTATTTGTAAGGCTAAACTGACCTATATAATTTACACGTAAAATCAAAATTTTAAAAATACATCATGTTATCGAAGATATCAGTTGAATGGTTCATGAAGTTCAATTCTCCAAAGAATAAGGTCGAGTGTAAAGTAGAGCGTCTTGCAGAAATAAATTTGTTCTACGGACACGTCGTTATATTTTTTAAATCGATAACGAGGGCCTAACATGAACTACTATCGAAAAAGTATTCGTATCGTCAAGCTATTATTTGTAATAAATTTCAAGTCATTTCTCATACAACTTGCAAGACAGATGCGATTATTCGAATATTTTTTCGTACTAGACCCTGCCTAGTCTTTGGCTCAATTTTAGGGACGCAGTACCGGTTTGAGATTCCTGAGGTATATAAGATTTGTTTTTGGTCTAGCAGACCACAGCAGGCCTAAAACCTGAATATTTAAAAATAATAAATGAAAGACACAGAATTGTGTATAACAGGAATATTGGAATTCACGATTATATTTATAATGCGCAAATAAAATCCGTTCATTGTATGAAATATTTATTTTCTAATCTTATACAATTAAATTTATAAGTAAATTGTTATACGTTTGAAAACAAATGTTAGGAAGAACATAATACTTTAATCAACCGTCGCCAACAAATGTTTGTGAACACATTCCTCTTTGTTGATCAAATGCGTGGTTTTATTGACGAGTTGCATCAACGTGTTGAGGTTGGAAGACCATTCGTTCAAACGATCGGATGAGTCCATATTCAATCTGAAAGTGTAAAAACAGTTTATAATAAGCGCCTTAAGTGGGCCCAACCCGTCTTATTTTCCATACAAAAGCTCGTACGTGATTATGGCGATGTAACCGATTTTTCTTTGAAACTTTTGAACTAGTAGGTATCTCGTGTACTATATCTAGGTTTCTATCGAAACTAAATCTCAAAATTTTCAGAAATAAATTCAGTATAAGCCTCCAAAAATCAGCTTTTTTGCAAAAAAATACCTGAACTTTGGGCGTTCATAATGTACTCATAAATTGTGAAAGTAAATATTTTGTTATGATAGAAACCTTGAAAATATAATGGAGATTCTAAATTACAAAAAAATATTTCATAAACTTGTAAAGACTACTGAAAAACACGTATTTCCTAGAACAAGTTTTATGAAATTTCCGCACACTATTTTTCGTTCAATGTTATCGCGTTCTCACTCACTCGTTAGCGGTAGAGGTATGCGCTGCATGAAACAAAAAGCTTTTCAACCATGCTCGCGTTGACGATAGTCGAACCGGGAAGGGCCCTCTTAAATACATTTCTGTCATATAACCTAGCCTATATTACTATCTAGACCTGAAACTGTCTAATGCGAGTTGATCTTGACACTTCTCCGTTTTGAAATTTGGAACTCAAATTCGTCATCATCGATCCCAAAAACCCTGAGTAATGAATTTGAAGTCGATTGGAATGCCCGTCTAGCATGACTATCAAGAGATATCTCGCGGACGAGTCAAGACAAACTAAGATATAAGGTATCGAGATATATTATGTATATCTCGACATCGACAACTTTGATAGACAAGATATCTCGATTGACAAATATCTCTAATTTTGACATTGGAAGTCGAGTTTTAAGTGTAAGTATCATGTTAGAGCCGGAAGACATAAAGAGATAATCGATTATAACACCAGAAAACGGTCGACAAATTTTTTTCGTGGTTGTTATGTTAGGCCACTTCGCCAGACTCTCGACTCGCTTCGCGCTCCTTAAAACTGAATAAAACTCCTTCTTTATTCCTCCCTAAATGCTCGCGCGTTGGTACGCACCTTGTGGACGCAACGGTTGCTCGTAATACGCCCGTGAGAATCGCGGCGAATTCGCCCCTTCTGCCGGCCTAGCATGACCGCCACGAGATATGTCGCGGACGAGAGAAGACAAACTAAGATGTAAGATATCTCGATATATTATATCTCGACATCGACAATTTTGACAGAAAAGATATCTCGATCGACAAATATATCTATTTTTGATATTAAAAGTCGAGTTTTAAGTATAATTGTCATGTTAGACCCGAAAGAAATGAAGCGATAGTCGATTAAAACACGAGAAAACGGTAGACAAAATTTTGTCGCGCTTGTCATGCTAGGCCGGCAGGACAAGCTCTTAGTATCTCACCTGAAGTGCACGACGCCCGCCGGCCGGTCGATCTTGGCGCGCACGACGCTGCTCACGACCAGCTGGCTCAGCGCCTCCTCCGTCTCCGTCACGCTCAGCCCGAGCAGCTCGCTCATGCGCTGGATGGTTATGCGGGTGTAGTACATCGACATTATGCGGATATTCTGCAACAAACATCATTATTTCAGGCAAAGACACAACGTTCCAAGGGGACGTTCTGCAAAAGGGCCAGGTCAAAAGTACTTTTGACGACGAGTACTCGTAACCGACGAGTGTGTATGAAAGCATTGATGAAAGTAGAAGAGCGAAAGTGGTATGTAAGGATCGGAGCATATGGAATTCCGTGATCTCTGCCTACCCCAATGGGAAAGAGGCGTGATGTATATGTATGTATGTAAAGACACAACACTCTCGAATTTCGCTATTCTTTATTATATTATATCCTAATATCTATACTAATACTAATATTATACAGAGGAAAGATTTGTATTTTTGTATGTTATGAATAAATTCAAAAACAACTGGACCGATTTTAAAAATTCTTTCACTAATACAAAGCTACATTAACAGCGAGTAACATAGACTATATGTGTATAGTACATCTATATTGCACCCGTGTGAAGCCGGGGCGCGTTGATAGTAATATTATAAAGAGGAAAGATTTGTTTGTATGTTTGTTACGATTTAACTTAAAAACTACTTTACCGATTTTAAAAATTATTTCGCCAATAGAAAGCTACATTATCAGCGAGTAACATAGACTTTTGTATAGTACATCTACATTGCACCTGTGTTACTAGTATTATATATTTCCGAGTCACACCACACATACTTATCAAAATTCTCATTTCCACAGCATTTCTTCTACATTCATGTTTCTTCTGCCATACCCAATATTCACTTCAATACCAACTAGATACATAAAAATTATTCTTACTACTTATTGGTAGGCACAATATTACTTATACAAATGTTTTAATACAGTCCAAGGCAAACATAATCTAACAAAAATTTCAATAACAGCATCCAATTTAAAAAAATCTATTAAAATTCAGTACTTACATGTTCCACAACTCTATTCTTAAGATCGCCCCAACGTTCTTGTCCTTTTTCATCAGAAGAATCGAAGAAGGGCGTCAACCGCAGCATTTTCTCATACGTGGAGCAGAGGATGTTCCATCTGATTATCTCTGGGTTGATGAAGAGACCCAAAAGTTGTCTGCAAAAAATATATAAAATATTTAGAAAAACCAGCTAAGTAATGTATCTGTGTCCTGGCATAGCACTTTAACCTATATATTCTCCATACCGATCGCAGTTATTTTTGATTGGTTAGTGTAAAGGCAAATATAATATAAGTGAGGCACATTTCTTAAGTACAGTATAAATCTCTTCCAGGTAGTCACCATACTTACTATAAGACAATAAATCTTGCTAAGAGAACAATTACTTATATTAGCTTTATATTAGCTTCACCTGTATGTATGTTTGTATATTTGTATGTTTGTAACCGACTTCTTTGGGGGCGATTTTCACCCACTTTAAACGGCCAGATTTCGTTCAAACTTTGTAGATTTATCAAGGACCGATGACAATACACTAATTTGATAAAATTATTCCATTTTTCAATTTGCAAAATATGATTTTTGTTAATTTATCTGCAGACGCGATGCCATCTATGCGACGCTACGCGCTTTTCTAGCTACTATTACAAGGTGGCGCTGTACACTAGATATTGATATTAAAACTGACCAATTATTATTTTTTGATTTGATACCCAATAAAAAAAATAATTAAACAAATAATACTTGATTTATTTGGTGCCGATGACTGATGTTACAGTAGTATAGCTGTGTGCTCACGCACGATTGCACTACTACACTCTATCATAAGAGAACACGCAAACGCATACATACACGCACATACGCACACACACACGCACGCCACACACTAGCGCATTAGCCCGCGCGCACGCACACATACACGTACACACACACAATAGCATCTCACTTGTATTCAGGCAACTTGTCCAACTCCTTGTCCTCGTTGAGTCTATGAGTCAAGTCGGCCTGTTCGTTGTCGTAGGGCGCGAGGATGAGGAACACGACGCTGCCGATGAGCGCGTCATTACCGCCGGCCGCGCCGAGCGCCCGGAAGTGACGACACACTGATAAATAGGCGCCGTTGTGCTGGTCTACAGCTATCATTAGACGATAGAACTTTTCTTTTAGCTCCTGTAATAGAGAAATCACGTTACGTGAGCAGCTGGCCTAGCATGACAACCACGACAAAAAATTGTCGACCGTTTTCTCGTGTTTTAATCGATTTCTCTTTGTCTTCCGGGTCTAACACGACACTTATATTTAAAACTCGACTTCTAATGTCAAAAGTAGAGATATTTGTCGATCAAGATATCTCATCTATCAAAAATAGAGCGAGACAAAACATATTTTAAATATATCAAGCTTATAATACGTTTATGAATAAGGAATAATGTCAAGTATTTTTAATAAAATTGATAGTAACACATATTCAGAATAACTTTGATTTATAATATTATGCTCAAACTCTAATCTAGCGTTCAACGTGGATGCACTCCACCACATGGATCATAGAGTACTCAACCACAACCTACACAATATACATAATGTATGGCTACATTAACAAAAATAAAATTATTTAGCTCATAGTTTGCTGTTCTATAACCAGTTCAAAAACTAAAGAGTCTGTATAGTATAGAAGAGTAGAGCATTGAATTTTGCCATGTGGTTAAAATTGTAATCTACTTACTGGGTTTGAAGTACACAAGGGTGAAATACTACTATTAATGTAAAGTATCATTGATTTTTTGACAATAAATGCAATTTTATTTATAATAAGCTTGGAAATTGATATATAGTGATAGAATCCATACCAGTGTGTTTTCATCTTCAAAGAACTTTGTATTGATTTTCTTAGAAATAATTTGAGTGCGGATGTAATCTTTGATAGCAAGGCACAGCCTCATTTGCTCCAAGATAAGCTCCACTTTCTCCCTCTTGTCCATTGAACCATATGTCTCAACCTGAAAATTAAACATTTATTCATTTAACTCCAATCATTATATTTATTGATATTATGAATATATTAATGTTTATATTATATACTGATCATTATACATTGCCTTAAAAAATGGGGATTTTTCTTTTATATTTAGTTTTCAATAGTGTATTTGTATGTTTGTAAATCTTGCCTTACAGACCAAACCCCAGATCTGTTTGGTTTAAAAATATTTGAAGTTAATAATGTAAAATACCTGTAACTCTTGTATTATCTTAGCAGCTTCTGCAACATTATTCTCCTCTTCACGAATCTTGGCCAGAATGTGAGTTAGGCGTGCTCTCTCAACTTCTACATAGATCTTTCCTTCTGTGATTGTTCTCAATGTCTCAATAAGCTTTATTTTTGTCTCTTTGTCTGGTGTCTTGTCCACATAGGTACAACACTCTTGAACCATCTTTACAACCGCTTGTTTTAGTTGTGACCTATAGAAAATATGTAGCACTTTTTATTAAGTGGTTCAACTGCTTAATGTACTTTTTTATTATATTAAGAGTAATGATATACAAATCAATAAAGTAAATAGATTACTCACCTCCTTTTTGAAAGTAACACAATATGATCATTGAGAGCGGTCCAGTTCTTGGCTTCAAAACAAATTTGGACAATAGTTACTAGAATTCTTGCTGTAGATGCCATATCAGCACCCTGGAATTGATTAATTTAAATAACATAGGATCATAAAAAATAGCTATTTAACCATATTAAGTTTTATTTATGTTCAGTAAGTAAGGAGACCAAGTTTATTTGACTACCAATTTTAAAAATGGAAGCTAACAAAAATGACAATTACATTATGTATTATTAAACCAAGAGTCAACATAATATATTAAGTTACCGTTCGAGTTTGTTTCTCCAAAGCCAGTAACTGATCTATAGCTTCTTGAACCCTGCCACTTGCAGCCCATGACTTCCACAGTGGTATCTTCTCATCACAAGTGGTACTATAGTCCACCTATTGAAGTAAATTATTATTGAGTAAAATCTCTAGATGCAAAGGAACAATAAGCAGATTAGTTGATTGAAGAAGATGTAATTTGGTTTTTGTAATTATTATGTGCTTATATTAATGAATTCTAAGTCTATATATTATTTTTTAGATTGAAGCACACATTTAAACATGGATAGAATCAAATTTATCACATATATTATAGCTCTTATGCCACCAACAGTGGTATGCTGTTATCATACACATTACACTTTAACAATAAAACAGTTTCAATCCTTGTATGAAACAACAAAATACTTACTTCCATTTTTACAATTTTTCCGCTAGCATCGAGGCTTTCCATATCACCGTTCGTAGTCATTTTTTTTATTTATTACTGTAAAAAATATTATAGTGTAGTTGACAAAATAAATTCAGTGATATTTAATAAATTAACGCACTTCAGGGAAACGTTTATTGGTATACTTACTGTTGTAGGTTTTAAATTATATTTAAGAACTCGAATATCAACGAAACTTATTTTCACGATGGGTAAAATTGATTTATAATTTTGCTATATTTTGAACTAAATGCAAGCTCACCCTTTTTGACACATTAATGACAGATGAAAGCCGACAGCCTGGCATAGCTCTAGCCTATCTATGGTCACTCACACAGACTAATTAGAGATACAGACGCTTATGTACAAGAATAACCTTGCTTCATGCTTGCCATTATTAATAATATTATCCTCCTTCAGATTTTTTTAATCTATATTCTAAAATAAAAAAAATGAAATCACTTGACTGTGTGTTACCTGTGCACAAAGGTAGAAATGGCGTAGCAGAATGTTGATTTGTTTTTACATTTTGTAAATAAATTGTGATATTTATTAGACGCAAATCTATTCGATTTAAGCATTTATTGTACACAGTGAAGTACTTAACAATTTATATGTTTGTTGTGTGGTTGTTACTATTAAGAACAAGAGTAGCCTACTTTTCATGGTGATTTATTTCTCAAGTCTATGAATAAGGACAGCAATTATTTTTGTTATCGTCGTCGACTATGTTGCGCACAATGAGTTTAGTAAGAGAAGATGTGGATTTATATTCAAAAAACCCAACAGCCCTACGTAGCCATTCAGCTCAAGGTCTAGATAATATTTGCAGTCCTTCCATGAAAATACCGTTGCCACCTCGATTATGGATTACAGGTATCATTATGCAATGAACATATGTTTAAGATTAGAAACTTAGTGCTTCACAAAGATTCGAATGTCATATTTTTTAATTTGTTTGACATAGATTGTTTTTGCTGTTACCAATGTTTGTAATGTAAATTCCATTGTTCTTAGATATAGAAGATGAATCGTCAGACGATATAAGCTGTGTACCAGAAAATGGTGTTGTTCCTATGGATAGGTCAAGAGTGAGATCTCGTTACAGACACCACAAACGGGGAACATCCAATAGTATACCTGTTGGAATTTTTTGGGATATTGAAAACTGTCAGGTAAATCACATATCTATCATTCTTATTAATTTAAATTGCTTCACTCTTCTTTCTTATAATCTGTGTGATATTTAAATTTTTAATATCAAGTGAATAATAATTAATTGTTTAAGGTCCCTCGTGGTTGTTCAGCAATTGATGTTGTAGCAGCAATTCGAGCTAAATTCCTTGTTGGTAGAAGGGAAGCAGATTTTGTAGTTGTATGTGATGTTAGAAAGGAATCTGCAAATAGACTACAAGAACTTAATGATTCTCAAGTGAGTATGAGAAGTACTAAGAGTTAAACTATTTTTATCTTCATTCTATTTAAATAATTGTTTGACATAATATCTGACAATGGAGGTCAACATGAAAACATTTTGTTTCTCATTAAAATAATTTTGAATCTTGTTAACATAATATGGTTTTATGTGGTACTTGAATTGTCTTTTTAATATTTTACATTTTGACTTACAAAATCACAACAATCCTGTTAATTTAGCTATCTTATGTTTTGCCCTCATTTCATACTTTAACATAATATATAAAAAACAAACTAATTATAAAGTCATTATTGCTTAATGACTTAGTGATTGTTACTTTTTAATGAAACATGTATAATGATTTGTTTTCCATTTTATTAGGTTAGCCTAATACATGTATGTGGAACTCAAAAGAATGCAGCTGATGAAAAGTTAAGGCAATGTATGAGACGATTTGGGGAATTGCATCCATCCCCAGCATCATTACTTCTTATATCTGGGGATATTAACTTTGCTGCTGATTTGAGTGATTTTAGGCATAGGTGGGTACTGATGAATCCAAATATCCTTTTATATATAATATTACTTAATCATTCATTATTAATTGCTTGATTCTCTTTGTTTATGCAATAAAATATATATTTTATAGGCTGATTTTTCTGTTATTGGATATTCATTTTATTTAAAGAAATAAATTCAAAATTGATTCATTCGAAAACAATTCCATAGTTTAAATATATTTAACAATCGAAAAATCAGCTAACCATTAGCATTATATATATTAAATATGTATTAATCATTAGGAAAAATATGGAAGTAATATTGGTGCATAAACAAAACACATCAACAGCATTAATCACGTGTGCCTCTTCACACTTTTGCTATAATGAACTGACTGCAAATCTTCCAAGGAATCCAAAGGTATTTTAATAATATATTCACATTATTAATTATTATATTCAAAGTAATCATTTGTTTTTATGCCATTTTTTTATTACATTGATATATAATATATTCATTTTAAATTTAGGAAAGGTTGTTCAAATAATTAGGTCACTACTAAAAGTTACTAAAATTTTCATTGTCTCTCATTTTAACTAATAAACACTGCTTTATTTTTTCTATGAAAACAAATAGATAAGCCAAACTGAAGAAGATGAGCCGACATGTGAAATGGAAGTGGTTAACTTGCCAGTGGATCAACCACCCGAGAGGGTATCAAGACGTCTCAGAAGACTGGCTGACAATTGTGGAGGGAAGGTCCTTAGAGTGACAGCTTCTACTGCAACAATGAAGTTTCCTACTCCCGATCATGCTTCTAGGTAAGTCATATGCCTTCATACTATCTGTTTTTGTTTGAGAGTTCACAAAAAACAATTCATTCAAACAACACAAACATTTGTATATACCAGTTCATATATTGTATGTAAAACTTGTGATCTCTTGTCCTCACTTTTAATTTAATACAATTTGGTAACAAGTGGAAATAATTATGTTAATTCTTTATTGCATACATTTATTTAACTTTAAAAAAAAGTTTATATTAACACCTATAATTAACAAACTCACAAATTCACAATATCCAGCACATTGTGTTTTTATTCACTCTCATCCTCGTTTCCCAGACTTAGTATAGGTAGCATTATATTTTATTTCAAGCTAGGAGATGTGTCTTCCTACATATTAAAAAAAAAGAGTTTTTCAATTATTACATAATAATGGTGGTTCGTTTTCCATACAAAAAGTCATGATTATTTGCGTGCAAAGAACTCCCGGAAAGTAAATAGTTGCACAAATATTTAGTATCGAAACTCTAAACTGACTTCGTTAATAATGACTTTTTGTATGGAAAACAAACCACCTTAAGTAAGAAATATCCACAGACCTTACCATTACAGTGTTGGTATGGACTTGATTACTTCTTATAATCTATAGTTAGCTGATTTCATAAACATTCTATCTTATATATTATAGTGCACAGAGTATGTGTAATAAATAAAAAGATGTATGTGAATTTGAAAATTTATTTAAATACAGACTCACGAATATTTGATTTGTTAAATTATGAAAGCAGAATAAATAATAATACTTAACAGCTCAAAAAAAAAACACTTGGCCTTGACCAAGTTTGCTTTAACCTGTAATAATCGGGAATTCAGCGTAAATTGATAGTATGCTCCAATTTCCATGGTTTGTGATACTCGCGTCAATAAAACAAATAATTCCGAATATTTTCTATTTAAATCATTTAAAATAAAGTTATGAAACATTATATCAACCATAGACTCACAATCTCTAAAAGATCGTGTGTACTTCGCTTTACTAACATTTATTAATTATTTTTACATCTACCCTCAATTATTTCGCATATTTTTAATGAATTGCGCCGCCATGTTCAACGGCCATTGCAATCCCAGGCACAAGCAGGAACAGAACAAATTAGTTTAATTATATGTTAAAAATTTATATAATTTAAAAATTTATTTAATTAGGTTTAAGTATTTATTTTTGTAGCTTTGAAAGCAATTAATGTTGAACTGTGCAATTAGATAATAAAAATGCTGCTTAGCGGGTGAGTTTTGTACATAAATTATTACATAAAGAAAAATAGATATTATAATATAAATGCTATCCTAATTACATTACTTCTTGCTTATAAAGACTATTCTTCCTAGGAATATCGTTTTTGATAATTTTGTGACGAACTTTATGTGATTTAATCAATCCTGTAGGAAGTGAAAGTTTTATTTCATAGTATAATATTGTTCAATTATATTCTTAGGAGGCTTAACACGTTCGCGGACGGTCTCAGTTTAAATTGTGTTCCAGAATGATACAAATTCCTGCCGTAAATAATATTCTGATTTTTAACGACATCATACTTTGTGTCGTTTCAAAATTATGACGTACAATCACGTTCTGTCCGCGAAAATTAAACATATACTTTTAAGAGTATTACTGGAATACATAACATAATAAAAAAGTTATGAGTGATTAGTTGTATGTGTACGTGAATCCTTTGTTATAATAATATGATGATGAGTCATCTAGTAACGGTCAGCGAAAGTCCACGTTGTATGAAATTAATTTTGCTTATTCCTTCAATCAATAATGTTATATTTGATTCTAATCCGTTTTAACTAAATTATTTCGTAGTTAATTGGAATATTTCGTGACTTAATTCCAATTGAAATTTGTTTTCATTTGATCTTAAATGTTATATGATTTTCAAATGTTGATATTATGCTTCTTTAATATTTTAAAGTTGAAACTAGGAAGGAAACAAAATAGTAGGAAGTAGGAAAGCGCTTTACTTCCGCTGAGGTCATTTATCGAACACTTTATTATAAGTTGATAAACACTACTCAGCTTTGTTTGGGAAAGTAAGACAAGACTTTATAATAAGTGAATTATTGTAAATTGATTATAAGTTCGCATTCATTTATTTTTAGATACAGTCAGTATTATCGTAGTTCTTGAATCCACTAAAGAATTGTTTGGAAAGTAAATACTTTACGTTTTCTAGAATAATTTTACGATAATATTAAATTAATAGGTACCTTGATATGAAATTCTTTTTTGCTTTTAATAGATCTACTCTTATGCAATATTGTTTTAGGACATCACTTTCTCGTAACCTCAACTGGTTAGTCAGCGAACTATAAAATAAAAATGTGTATTTTAATTATCTCTTTATTATATAATAGTGTAGTTGTGGTATATATAATATACTATATTTATACGTAACATATTATACCACAAATAAGGTCAAATTATTGATATAGTTAAGTACATTTTAATGTTCAAAGTTATGATACATTTGATAAATTATCAGTCGAAAGGAATCGTTACTGCTTCAGTTTATTAAAATAAGTAAATGGATTTATTTTGTATATTTCTCTCAGTGTACTTTCTTATTTCTGCTGTCGATCGTTATGATAATTGATTACACTATAAATTCCATTTAATGAGTTACCAATGGAACTTATCACTAAGTACCAAAGTTGTACTTTTCTTTCCTATATAGGTATATACCTATACTATATATCTGTATAGATTTACTTGTATTATATGTATATAGATTTGATTAGTTTCACGGTATGTGTTCTTTTATATATGTATAAGTAGACTAAAATGCACTTATAAAGTATTTGATATATAGTTTTATTTTTCATTTAGACTTATTACCATTAGGTATTCATTAATTATTTTATTTTATTAAACTTTAAGCACATTGCTTTCATTCAGCCTGAAAATAACATATCCTTCTATTTAGTATTGCAGTTAACAATTGAAACAAATGATGATGAGGCATTTCCCTTTAGTTCAAAAAGTTTCGCAAAAAATATTTATTTTTTAGCGAAACGGTTACTTTTATGATAAAAATAGTTCAGACAAACATTGTAGATCATTATCTACAAAAAAATTCCATATACTTTTTCCCTTAAGATTCAATATCTCTGATAAAAAGCGATTTTACTAAAGTTCTATTATAATTTATAATACAACGCTTTAGGTATACTGTATGTTAATGTATCGCTTTTTAGCGATAAGGCCGCCTATTGCTTATTATGATTTTTAGTGTTTATGTTATATATCTGTGCCTGATTTTGAACTGAATGTTGATCTATAACCGGTTGTATTTTGCCACAGGGCATTGAAGCGTATGGACGGCGAGGATGTCTTCGGCCGCAAGATAAGCACGCGGTACGTGCGTAGCGCGCTTCAACCGGCATACTCGAGCGACGAGGGGTACAGCACCGCGCCACCCGCTCAACCGCCGCTACAACCGCCACGACCGCTATTCGCAACGCCCACTCAGGTTTGTTTACTTCCGGTTTCCGGATGTCAGCTGTCATATCGACTTAGTTGCTACACTCAGTACGAAAATGTCAGTTTTCGGAATCGCGGTAGCAAAGTTTTCTGAACACAGTATATAAACAACTTTTGGACATCCAGATGTTAGATTGGTCGAGGTGTTTTCCAACCTCAAGGGGTTATCCCTTCCTTCATCTTTCTTCCTCTACAAACTGTGTATTTTATACTGTTCCAAACTTATACAAATGAGTTGATTACATACAGTATACAGAATATCAATTCTCAGTATAGAGAATACTGCTCACAGTATTCCAGTGTCAACTTTTTTACATTTCCTTTCTCCTTTATATCTTTTATAATTACTAGCAAATTTTATGCGAAACTTTCGCGGTCGATGGTTCGTTACCCGGTCGGAATTTCGATATTCCTCCCACCCGTTCAATGCCTGAAGTTACCAGACGTGGGGAAGACATGCTTACAAAAAATTATAAAAATGTCATCCCGGTGGGATTCGAACCCACGACCCATCGATGCGCACGACAGGTGTTCTACCGAACGCGCCAACGAGCCCGTCACAACCGCCGCGACGATATACTGATTTTGATGTAATTTGACAGCATAGAATACGACGGAAGCCTAGTAATTATTATTTATAAATCGCGAATACCTTCACCTTTTTTTGCAAATTACAGTTACTTACAAATAATTATTATACTTGAGACAATATTGTCTTGATTGATTGAGCCTTGACAACGTTCATACTCAAGATATCTGTAGCAAATAAGCAATCTATGATATTTATATAACTAGAATGTTTGTATGCATTTACAATTTATTAACTTATATTCTTTTTAATTATATATAGTATATATAATTAAAAAAACCACACTACACTAATCCAGCTCTATTGAAAACAAGAGGGTGCCGGATTTTTTGAATGTTCGGATTAAAAATTCGTAATAAATAAAATAAAGCATTTCATTACCTAATTACATATAGATCATCAATTGAGATCTGTTTTTGTACAATTTATATGAGTGAGACGCGGGCGGAGGGTGCCGAATTATTAGACGTGTCGGTCTATTGAAGTGCCGGTTTAGTGAGATTATACTGTACTCATAAAAAGGTTTTTGTAACATAGGTATCTCATGTTGCAATGGAGATGGAGCGTTCGGCGGCGAACGAATGGGCGTTAGCGTTGCAACAACTGCCCGCGCCCACTCCGATACCTCTGGAATTCTGCCCGCCGCCAGCGCCCAAACCGAGGAAGATAAGAGGCAGGCACGGTGAGTGTTAATTCCCGAGCCCCATAGTAGAGTATGGGCAGACACTTTACTGTGTCTGTGTTGCTTATAGTTTTTCTTTTAGATCAGCCTTCTGTGCCTTACCTGACCAATACTTTTTTTTAATTTTTTGCCCGGTATTCGAACCCATTATTATGATTTTTTACTTATATTTGATAGGTATGAGAATAGGTCGTATATTTCATACCGATGGGTGGTTAGGGTGTTTATTTACATACGTATAATAGTTGATCCGTGTCCAATGGATAAGATCTATTTTTCTGACAATATTTTTTTTTATTTGAAAAAATCCTTAACCCCAAATTTTCACTTTGCCCACCGAAGTGGGCACGGATGAACTAGTAGGTATACGTATATAATTAAACATGAATATTTAATTTACTTATACTGTGTATTTATAAACAAAATATCCTCAGACAATCTATTCACTCAAACAACGTATCTTTAATCAATACACTATAATTTAAGAAATGAAGGAGAAATTAAATTATTACATACACATACCACATACCACATATGTTTATCATTAGTTTTATAAACTATTTGTAATATACAGATTATATATATTTTTGTATGTATATAGGTTCAGCGAGCTTAGATCAGTCCGGGTGTTCGTCGAGCAACTGCAGCGGAGACGACAGCCGCCGGGAGCTGAGCCTCAGCCGCGCCGTCTCGCCCTGGAACTCGTCCGCCAGCTTCAGCGAGCAGAGCGAGACTGAGGACAGTCCCGCCGAACTCACCGTGGCCAACCTGCCGCCATACGAGCCCGCTGTGCTGCAGGTACTTCGCGATCTAAAGCAGTACAGGGAACGTACCCATACTACGTGACCTATTTTTTTAGTTTTTTCGACCCCTCCCTCCCCTCGGTGACCATTCGTAGTATATGCCAAGAAAACTCCTGTGACTGACCGTAGTATTTTAAAGACTCCCCCCCCCCCCCTAAACGGCTCACGTAGTATGGGTACGTTCCCATAGGTGTCCTTGACCAGAGTTCGGCAAACTTATTAGCCAAAGAGCCAAATATGAACATTACAACAATTAAAAAAAAAATTGGGTGTCAAATTGCTTGTTTAGTACACTTTTATTACACTAAATAAGTAGTACAATAAATAAAACTAAATTTCATACTTAAAAAATAAGTTTTTTTTAAATGAAAATATTATTGCGCCTTCCGTGGATATTTGTGCCAGAGCCGCACTTAGGAGTCAAAAGCCCCATGCAGCTCTGGAGCCGCACTTTGCCGACCACTGTTCTTGGCGATAAAACTAGACAGAGCTATTCGGTCCCTATAAAAGTAGTTTTTCTTTTATTTTTTAATAATAGTTTTTTTTTCATAGCGATTTCTAATGAATTACTTTTCTTCTCTACGAAATGTATTTTTCTCTATCACGCTTGCACTTGAAACGTCGGGACTAATCTATTATTGCTATTTTTTTATTAATTTTTAAAATTCTTACAGCCTTTTATACTTATATTTAAAAAAAAAGTTAAAATTAGGCTTAAAGTACTACTGATCAAGATAAAGTAAATTATGAAAAGGATCATACATAATATATAAAGATTATAATTTAATTTAGACAATAATTATCATATCTGTATAAATTTTACCTTCGTAGGGATTCACAATAAAACACTATCACACTCACTCACTATTTTGATCACATTTTGAGAAGGAAACTTAATTATTTACTGAATATAACTTAAATATTTAGCATTTATAACAATGAATTTTATAAGGAACACACACACCATCTTCGTACAAATTCCATTTGACATTCGACAACATCTTGTTATAATTTTTTTCATAAAACCTCATTTAGTACATTCTTCATCTCCAGGAGATGCTTCTAAAGCTATTCAACCAGCACGTGCCCGTGAGCCGCGTGTCCGTGTGGTCGGCGGGCGAGGGGCCGCTCGCGAGCGTGCTGCTCCGCTCCGAGGGCGACGCGCGACTGGCCATAGCGCGCGTGCACAAGCGGCGCCTGGACAACCAGTGGGCGGGTCGCAGGCTCGACCTCTCGCTGGGCAGGCCTTCACCAGCACCCAACCTAGACGTGCTCCGCGCCCGCTTACGCGCCATCCTCCTCGAACAGAAGGGCCACACCCTACCGCTCGTTCGCCTGCGGGACGCGTACGCCAGCCGGCACTGCTGCGCGCTCACCACCGCGGACATAGCGCGGGTCCGCGACACTTGCGTCATACACGACGGGTTTGGACGCGTGGTGCAACTGGTCGATTTCTCGCCTGTGTCCGGTGCGGAGATGGAGGAGGCGCCGTGGAAGTGTCACGTGCACGCCGCGCTCAGTGCGGGCCACGAGGACGGGAGCCGGATACTGCAGCCGGTGTATATGGAGATCGCGGTGTTGGCGAAGAACACGCGGGTGTTGCTCGAGACTCATAATGGGATTTTGCCGTTGTTGAGGTGAGTGAAGTCGTAAAATAGTATCGTATTTTGTGGTAGTGTGACGCTGAGGTATATAGTTGTCTGTTTTGCTTTTTTTCCAAAGTAAGCCCTATCATAAGACTTACGCACAATATCTCACCACGTTATGGTAAAACCATGACGTGAATATTGCGCGTTTCGCTTTCAGTCCATGGATTTCCGAATCGAAGTAAAAAGTAGGTCGACAGCGTATCATTGACTGATGTTTTGTAGCTGAGGTATCTCCTACCATTAAGTGAACCTCATGCTATCTATCGATATATAACAAAAAATATATTGTGAGGTATCACCTACAGAGGTATTAAGAGAACCTCATGGTCGTCTATCGGTATCTAACAAAAAATTGTATGTATTGTATCAGCTTCGTGGAGTGCTACGAGGCGATGTTCCCGCCGCTGGTGTGCGACGCTCGGAACGGCGTGGCGCTGGAGCTGCTGCTGAGGAGCATCTCGTGCGTGGTGGTCAGGGACAGCCCCTCGCGACACCTCACCTGGGCCGACGGGGCCGCCCCAGCCCCGCTCGACTATAGTGAGTATTGTGACAATAGAGCATTGTATGTATTACTAGTGATCCGCCCCGGCTTCGCACGAGTGCAATATAGATGTACACAATATACACATAAAATTGCGTATATTGTGTACAAATTGCGGTTTTACGATTTAATTCAAAAGCTACTTGACTTCTTCTACGCCCTTGATTTGAGAACTGTAAAATGTAAAATTTGAAACATTTAATGTGTATTTTTTTATTGACGTTCATAAGTGTACATTATGTTACCTAAATGAACAAATGATTTTGATTTTGAATCTATATCTATATCAATATTGCACCCGTGTGAAGCCGGGGCGGATCGCTAGTCTATATCTATATCTATACTAATATTATAAATAGGAAAGATTTGTATTTTTGTATGTTTGTATGTTATAAATAAACTCAAAAACTGCTCAACCGATTTTAAATTTTTTTTAATAGAAAGCTATATTATCTGCGAGTAACATAGGCTTTGCTTCATTGCACCCGTGCGAAGCCGGGGCGTTTTGCTAGTATTAATATATTATTATTATTGTATCAATACATAGGGGACACCAACGAGTCCGTCGAGTAAATAGGGCTTTGTTTGTGTTCTAGGTGAATTGTCGAGGTCCCGCGGGCGCACGGCACCAGCGTTGGAGCCAATGTTGGCGCTACTTGAGAAGGAACTCATCGACCTACTGCGGGCGCAGCCTAAGTGCTCTATACCATTCAGCAAGTTAGTATCATATTTTCAGTCTCTCAATGAATATACTGTGTTTATTTTGACTAATATTTAAAAAAAAAACTGAAAATACCACCTTTTTACCATTAATTACCCAAACAAAGACAATAAAGATCTTTATTTCTTTATGATATTTCATACAACTTTTAACTGTCATATATATTAAGAAAACACCATTAATGCATACACCTTTAATGTAACATGAAAGTTTACACTCAGATACTACGATACAAAAGTATAACTTTAGCTATAATTCACTTTAGATCACTATTAAATTGACACTGTAATTATTATCCACAATTGGGCAGAGTTTCTACTACTTTAGTTGGTGCACGTGGAATGCCTCTTCGTGGCGGGAACTCTGCTTTTATATCATCATCGGCTGCCCGTTGTCGGTAAAGTTGTCACCCCCACTAGTAAATGTGACGGTGACGTTGGTAATAGTGACATCTGTTGCTGCTGCGGAAAAGCGTCGAAACTTCAGAGCGACAACATATAGTTGAGATATAGTAACCAAAAGCTTTAGAATGGATATTATTTTCCCACCTATATTTGCAAACATTGTCTATGGAATCCAATGTGCCATGGAAAGCATAATGGGTTAAGAACAAAATTGTTTTCAAGCAATAATTATAAAATTTTATAATCTCGTTCCCTCTAAATCTTGAATAATATTCAAATGAAAACAAAACAAAGTTAAATTCCTTATATCACATGTTTGTCGTGAAAGAACAACCAATTTCGTATAACTTATTAAAAAAACAGAATGTGACTGAAGATTTAAACCCTTCTTTTAATACTCTCATTTGCCCTAAACAGGTTGATTCCAGCTTTTCACCATCACTTTGGACGTCAATGTCGAGTGGCTGATTATGGATTCACTAAGCTACCTGATCTGCTGACCGCATTGAGCAAGACTGTCGTGGTGAGATATTAAAAAAAAATTATTAATTGTCCTCATAGATTTAATAATAAAATTTTATTTTCCTCTTTTTAGGTTCTCGGCTCGGGATCTTTCCGAGTTATAACGATATCTTGCGCCGCTCAAAGTCGTAGGTGGACGTCGGACCTTCTAAAAGTACTTAACGCACAACCGGGTCACGTAATAAGCCCCCACGATTTGCCTCAGCTTTACCAGACCACCATAGGAAGGGTGTTCTCCCCCGTCGACTACGGAGTGTGTACTATCGACGAGTTGTTAGAGAGAATTATGCCGGGATGCGTCGTTATCGGCGCAGACGGATCGATATCCCTCCCTCGCCGTTCCCCCACGCACGGGGAACTCGCTCGCATAGTCGAATTCGCAACACAAACGGCTGAGCTACTTTGCCACACTCCGAACTTCCAAATGGAATTTTCGCGTTTCGTCCCGTCGTATCACACGCACTACGGCAAACAACTGCGTGTCGCGCACTTCGGTTGCGTCAAACTGATGGACCTGTTCGAGATGATACCGGAAGTGGTTACAGTGCACTGTGCGCCATCCGGCGAGCGCACGCTGAGATTGGTCACGAAAATGGCGCGCACGCTGATGACGCAGCGCTTGAAGTGCTTGACACCTGTCCCGCTCGCAGCGCTGCCGGCGCGTTACGCGACGCAGTACGGCGCGCCGCCGCTGCCGGAAGTGTTGGAGGTGAACACGCTTGAGGAGTTGGTGTTCGCTGCGGGCGCTAGAATAGAATGGGGCGTGGTTTACTCTGTGACCGATACCGCTAATTGGGTTAATGCAGCGCTCACGGCGTGCTCGGTGCTGTCGGCGGACCGCAGCGTGGCGCGCGGGTCCACTGAGGAATACTTCATGACGGCGTTCGCTCAGCTGCGCGGTATTGAGCCGGAAATGACGAATCTTCTGTCTTCCGGTGTCATAGAGGTGTCGGAACGGTTTGTCCGCTTGACGTCGATGTGGCGCACTGTGTGGCGCGTGGTGCTCATTCTGACCGAGCGCCGACACCCTGTGCCAGCTATGGAGGTTTTCTTGGAATTTACGAAGCGATACGGACCGTCCTTCCCTAAGGCTGAATTAGGTAAGAATTGTTTGATGTATCTTACTGTATTGTTTAGACGCGTTGCAATTTTACAGTGTATTAGTAATAGTAAAATTACTAAATACTTATATACAATATTTATCAAACAAAATATTGATGTAATACATAATATGTAAATAAAACTATTCTATAATAACTTTGAGAAATTAAGTACAAATGAGTCGTATAGAATCAAAGGCGGCAATCTGACTTATGGCTGATTGTTAGCAATTTAAAAAAGAAAACGTTTTTCTCCTTTATTTTTGTATTAGGTATCATTCATTGCATGTTTAAGGTATCTATGAACATTAACGATTAAAGATAAAATCAAATATACAAAAAAACATAACAGTCTTAATGACAAGAACTTATTTTATTTTGGTAGATTGCCGGACCAAAAATGTCAGATAGCCGCCTTTGATTCTATACGACTCAAATATGTTAACGTGCCTAACGTTTTACATTATAGTTTTATTTTTTACACGTATTTACATTTTACCAAAATAAAAAGAATGGCCAGGTGCTAAAAGGGCTAATATTGTCAATCATTATTTTCATAATGAGAATACATAATGAATATCACATATTTTTCATCATAATATGAAAATATACCCTTAAATAGCATAGCTTTAAAGATGATCAATAAAATGCAAAAGTTGATTGGAAGAAGCAAAAGTGGTATGCAGGGACCGGCGCATGTATGTTTTACGAATGAAAAAAACTATTTTAGATTTTTTTGTAGATAGTCTTTGTACCGAGTAATATTGATATTTCGATTCTTATTCATATTGTTCCTCATGCAGGCTTAGAAGCAGTGGTGGAGTTTCTTCAGGAACACGATGCAATATTCAAGACAGTGCCATCCGTGGAGGGTTCCATGTGGTGCCTGTGTGAGGGAGTGTGTCCGCCGCCGCTCAGAGACGTCGCCAAGCGGTGCCTGTCGACTGAAGACTACTCTATGTACGACACTCCGCCCGGCCAGAAGGTATTTTTTATGAATATACCCACATTTTTTTATATATTTTTTGTGTGTTCATTCGTAATCCAAAAACAGTTGATAAACTGCACATCCTATGACTGTGTTTTTTTTTTCATTTATATTTTGAAAAATATTAGCAACAACGTTGCGCTCCGAAGGGTCGTGAGTTTGATTCCTCCGAGACGATATTGTTATATAATTTTCTATAAGTATGTCTTCCCCACGTCTGCTCACTTCGGGCTGGTCACACCGCTGAAATAAACATTGCGCGTTTCCGAATGTTCAAAATAAAAGTAGGTCAACAGCGCATTATTGACTTATGTCTGTGGCTGGGATAACAACTACCATCAAGTGAACTTCATCCTCGTCTGTCGGTATCACACAACTTTTTTTTTATGTGAAATAAAAAAGTTAAATTCCAGACATGAAATAGTAACCAACAAATATTTGAGTAAAACTAACTATTGTAGTCCATAATAGGTTTGCATATTCTTCACATCAATCAATTTCATTATAAACATATTATTTGTTGGCCATTATTTGACCGCTTGTGTCATTTGCAGTGTGCATTTATGCGACAAATACTTTGTGCCCCTACCGCTCGTGTCGTATTTCTACGACAGAGAACATGCATGTTTTTTTTTGTCCTATGAACTGTGTGGTATAACTAAAACGATTATTCAATAGTTCGTATTCGGGTGGTAGGTGCACTCCAATTGATATTTAGCCAATCACTTAAAAGATAATAATTTAAATAAAATACTGTATACCGGATTAAAACGCTCCGTAGGAATAGATAGCGTTAATATGGCAACTTTGTGACATTTCAAAAATAAGACAACTGTCATCTTTCTGTCTCCCCGCGACCACGGTTGCTGAAAAGCATCCGAAACGTCGGGATAAATAATTTAAACAATATAAATAATAAATCGCATTTTAATCCGGTATACAGTATTTTATTTAAATGTGTGATACTCGCGTTAATAAAAGACAATATTAGGTTAATAGTTCTAAATTTTTACCTTCCAGGGTTCTCGTGTCTTCGAGTCACCGAAAAATAATATCTGGTCGCCTCCTGCCAGTGCTCTGCCGATACCAACTGCACTAATAAGCCAGGAAAAACGTAAGTTCTAATACTTTTTAATAGTAAATAAGGGAAGTGATGAGTCTATTAATTCATTAAAGACCGGCAACACACCTGCAAACCCTGTAGTATTACAGATGGCTATGGAGATCATCATTGATTCAAAGAATTTGTAAGAAAGTTTTTAGATATATGTAAAAATCAGTGAAAATTGCATAGAAATGACAGATTTAGATTGAATTCCCATGTGTCGTAAGGGGATGGAGCAGACACGTTTCTGTGTCTATTATTTGATCATTTTTTTCTACAGGTTAGTAGGTGAATCTGCTTTCTGTTCTGACAGATTAATACGAATATATGATATTCTATTAAGTTAATATACAAATATTATAAAGAGGAAAGATTTGTTTGTTTGTTACGATTTAACTCAAAAACTACTCGACCAATTTTAAAAATTATTTCACTAATAGAAAGCTTCATTAGCTAGTAACACACTATTTTTTTGTGTATAATACATTTTTTGCCAGTTCTTTTCTTCCGTTCTACGCCCTTGATTTGAGAACTGGCGGTAAATGTAAAATTAGAAGCATTTAATGTGTATTTTTTATTGATGTTCATAAGTGTACATTGTGTTACCTAAATGAATAAATAATTTTTGAATTTTGAATTTACTTTATAAATTCCATAAAAAATATTAACTTAATAGTATAAAATTTGAAACTTAGTTGAGTATTATGTGTTCAGGTCGCACGCGCTTGGCTGCGCAGTTCGACGCAGCGTGATATATCATTCCCAAAGTACTAGTATAGGAGAACGCATTCCCTTCCAGTGTCCGGGTGATGTAAGCATGCGTTAGGCCGGTCTGCTAACAGTTCATACTCGGGGGTGCAACGAATTTTACCCAAAAGACATTGGACGCTGTTAAGCAATACAGTGCCAACTCACAAAATTCTAAAAAATTTTTTTTTCCAATTGCTTCCAAAATATTGAAAAAAAAAAAATTGTCGTCACGAAACACTAAACAGATTTAGATTGTTTAACAATAATGAACTAAATCCTATAACAATAATTGTAATAATAACTATTACAAAAAAAATGTATTGAAAATAAATAAATTTTACTCAAAATGGCAGCCATTGCTTAACAGAGTCCAATTAATGTTATATGTGTCCTAAGAATGTGATGTTGATAACAATAATATTTTAGATTGTTTATATTTTTGTGTGTTTATTAAGATTAAGTAATGCATTCGCGAGATGTTACAGTGCTGTTTTTTGATCAATCGATCAATCATTTGGATAAAATGGATGTGCGCAGTATTATAAAACATCTATCACTTTTATACTATTCTGGAATAATATTACCTAAATATATCACTAATCACTATTTCAATGATTATCTATTATTATTTTATCTTTTGACCCTGACTTATTGAATAGAACTTAAGTATTTGTGTAAATATTAATTATTCTTATGTTTAGTTGTATTTTATCTAACCGACTATACATATCGTTTTTAAATATATGCTCAATGTTTTATAGAAATACTTAGGGAATTAATTAGAAGAGCACTTGTAACATTTAACGAATGCTCGCATAATGAAAGTACAATAATCATACAAAATGTTAATTGAACTTAAGAAAAATCTTTGAGAAAATGATCTCCATTATTTCTATAAATGCTTTATTTAGTATTGGCTTTAAATGCGTGACTCGTATGTAGTTTTTATTGGTGACTGTTGTTGGTCTATAACAATCGTTCCAATTCTTCGTATAGGAAAGACCATTCGAATTTATAATTTTAGATTAGACTTTATATTCTTTATTGTCAAAAATGTTATACTATATTACATGTTGAATAAGTTTTAATCCATGTGTTTTTAGTCAATAATTCTTGAGACTTTAAGCGTCCGGTTGTATTATTATGTAAAATGCATTTATTGTACTGCACACGTTGTCCATTTCCCATATAGGAAAAATATGTTTAGCTTTATATCATCCATAATTTTACTTTAAATACATAGACACAGTAAATAAGGTAAGTCAATCATTTTAATATCACACACATGATCATTAAAATACATAATAATACATACCGGATGCTTTATAATTGCCACAAATAAAGTCAATTATAGATATTGAAAGGTTTAGAACAAGTATTAAATAGATTTGGGCCTTTTGTGTATTATGCTTGTGCCTGAAGTGCAATGATTTTAATTTTCGACAAATCTCAGGGAAATCGTTCCACATTAACATCTAAGCGTGTGTTATATTAAAAAAAAACAATTACTTGTAAGTTGTAGGAGTAGAATGTTTGGTTTAAGGCTCATACACAACGGACAGTCTAATATGTGTTTCAAAATGACTGTCCGGTTCAACTCTCAACAAGAAACTAGAATAATGGTTTATATTAAGTTTTTGACTCTCATCAACTTAGCCTAATTAGTATAAGTATTTGTTTGTAAGAATCAATTATCAATTTTTTATCATTTACGAAGTTAGTTGTGAATAAATGTGTTTAAAGTAACAATTGGGAATCGAAACTACAATTTATTCTGTGATATTTAAATACCAGCAATTTTTATCGGATAGCAATAGTGTCTATGTATAAAATGTACATAACATATGCGTAATTGCCACGTTATGTATACACATTTATTTACATAAATCATTCTTATCGTTTTAATGTGGAACGAGAATTAATGGAATAAAAACAATGTGTTATTATTTATATATTAATCATTCTTTTGTAAGCAGGCCCTTGATGTTATATTGTTATATTTTATTTATTATAATGCCAGTCTGCATTTTAGAACTGCCCTTCCAAGTGGAGTAATTGTTGATAGCCAGGGAAATTTTTATTCGAATTGGCCAATATGAATGCACTGGTTTTTCAACAGTTTTGTCTCTACTTTCATAGAAATGAACCAGTCCGATATTTTTAAAATTGTAATGATACTCTATGATAGTGAAATTGTATGTCTTGTATAGGTTTTCTGAGCGAATTTTGAGAATTTTTATCGTCGTGACTCAAATTATTTAGGAAACAAAAAAATTATACCAGTTTGTATGGAATTTCTTCAACTGGCGCAGATAAATTATTAATTTAAGCAATGTTGTTTTAATTTTATGACCAATAAACTTTTAAATTTAATATGTATTTAGATTAGATTGTAAGATTTTTTCAAGTACAGTTAGAGAAGATGTTTGTATTTTTCTACATCTTCGAAATTCTGTGATTATTGTTTCTTGTTATAGTTCCATCGGTGTATGTGTGAATATCATAATGCATGATAAAGTCCTATATTTTTAAACACAGCTTTGTTTCATTTATTTTATAGAACTCATTGAATCTCAATTTATTGCTTAATATCTGGTGTTTCACTTCCAGAATAAACCCTCTTATTGTTTTTAACATAATGATAACTATGGTTAATTATTAGGGTTGATGATATTTAGGCAAAGCCCTAGCAGTCACTTCAGGAGAATCAAAGTAACTATACAAACAAACTACAGAGCACTCTTTCAAAATGACCATTATAAACAACTTGTTTGTGAAAAAAAAAATCAAATACATGCTATAACAATTTATTACTGCAATGACAATAGAATTATTTTCCTACTTAGTATTAGAACTTGTATGTATGACTACATATAGTTCACTTTGTCTGCTCAGACAATGGACCATGACGTCTCTCCCAAATCATTCTGTGTTTTTGTTTCATATAAGCTTTCCGGGCGTCTCCATATGCACCCAAATCACCATCTATAAGGAAAAAATTGAATAAGTTCAACAGCTTATATTGCTGTGCAGTGTTAATGTACATACAGTCAAACTAAACAAATTTATTTAAACACATACTTTGACTTGTCCGTAGAACAAAGTCACATCTGCATGACGCTTTACTTTAAACTTGACCTTATTCTTAGGGGAAATTAACATCATTAACCATTATTCGACTGCTATCTTTGAAAAAACGATGCGTTTTTTAAATTTTGGATTTTATTAGTAAATTATATAGGTCAGTTTAGCCTTTCAAATACAAAAAAGCAACTTGGTATCATAATCATATCCGACTTTGTTCTACGGATACGTCGACTTAATCTTTTAATACATTCAAATTTCGTTTCAAACTGGAGATACAAAGCAGTGTGTTCATCTATATCCTGTTATAGGTAATTAATCTTTTAAGCGCTTGGATATATATCAATTGCCGTGCTCGTAGCGCCCGACTACGTAATATTGAATAATCATTGTCGCAGAAATACGACACGGGCAGTAGGGGCACGGAAATATTTGTCGCAAAAATGAGACACAAGCGGTCAAAAGGTTAAATAGACTCTAATGATAAAATAATTATGTTTTTGGTTTTTTTTTTCTGAATTATGAAATAGTAATAGAACCAAATAATATAATCCTCTTTTACATGATAATTTTTAAATATATAAGAGAAAAAATCCACTTACATTTAATGAACCAAGCTTCTTCAGCATCCTTGTACCTATCCCAGAACGGCTTGCATTTGGTGACATGATCAGGTGCTTCATAAACCATGCAGTCCTCAAATCTCATACGTATAATATTCAAAATTTCAGAATCAACCATCCTGGAAAACAATTTACTTCATATATAAACAAAATTAATTACATCTATTTACTTGTAACTATATTTGCATTATACTATGTAAAATTTACAAGATTTTGGCTTTATAACTATAAAATAGTAACATTTTATTTCTTAAATATGTCATATATAATTATGTAATATAACTGTTACACAAGTCCCTACTAATATTTTAATGCAACAGCAACTTTGTCTGTTACCTCTACATACATAAACCATTGAACCAATTAAGATGAATTTGGAGATAGTTTCAACCATGGGGAAATACAGGATAGTTTTTATTAGAGAAGTAATCCCTTACGGATGTTGGAGCTTGAATTGGGAATCAATAATTTCTTAATGAAGGAATATAAAACTCTTTATAATTTAACTTTTCAAAAGAAATAAATAATGTGTTTAAAAATGCAGTTTTAAACAACTAGGTTAATTAGATTATTTAATTTTTAAGGACCTTTGTCTAGTCTATCTATACTTAATTGAGAGATTCTTATGTAGTAGATACATATTGAGGTAAAGTAATAAGTCTATGCATACAAAGTTGTAGTATGGCAGAAGCTAGTATTATATATTTCATTTTATGCAGTTCACACACAGACAGGACATCTATCTATAAAAACCAACTTTTAGTTTGTTCCTTAGACATTCGAAATTTACTGACTAAAGTTAAAATGCTGAATCAGTTGATACAAAATTACAACTTTTAAACTTACTTCAATACCCGGGCAGAATTACAATTCAGATGTGATTCAAATATTTATACAAATGAGTTAAGCTAGGCAGGAATGGACCTATTAGAAACCTAAGGTAGCTAACTATACCACCCATGAATGTTTACAATATAATTTATAAACCTGTCTCTTTTGAATTGCGTGTTAGCCTCAAAGTCACAGACAACATCGTCGCTGTAGCATTGGTCGATCGTTGGCACACGACGGTACTGTTGATGATACCAGGGATACTTTTTCTGGTTGGGTTCCACTACTCTTTCTGCAGAACAAAACGCACCATGAGTGTAGCTTATATAACATTGAAAAATATATCTCTGTCACACAAGCACATACCTCGAAACCATGTAACAGGTGCATCTATTGTGTTATACACAGCACTCGCAAAAGCTCTAAAAAGATTATCATCCGGTATACCACCGTCCTGTACCATTTTTACAGCAAATCTTCAATAAAAATTGATCTAAAATCTAAATACAGAAAATATAAATTATCAATGACACTTGATAGACCGACTTGAAGTTGACACTTGACAGTTGACATATAGATTATAGTTACCTTACTCTATGAAGTTGACAATCACAAAAAAAATCTTCAAAAAAAAAACAATCACATTTCTCAGCTGACATGTGTTTTGAATCCGCATGGGTTCCGGACTATAAAAATTAAGTACTCAAAATAAACGATAAAAACATTAGCAATTATTAAGTAAGTTACCTACACAACCTGAAAAAAAAGAGTAAAAAAAACATACCTGCCATGCGCATCGATGAGTCGGGACAACGTGTTTATAATTTTCTGTAGGCATATTTTCCCCAACGTTTGGTAACTTCGGGTATTGATCGGGTGGGAGGAATATAGAATTTCCGACCGGGTAACGAACCACCGTTCATAGATGGAAAAACCGTGAAGTGCACATTGCGCGTTTTGGTTTCAGTCTATAGATTTCCGAAAGCTTGAAGTAAAAAGTAGGTCGACAACGCATCATTAACTGATGTTCTGTGGCTGACGCTGAGGCATATCCTACCTCACTTGATGGTGGACCTCATGCTCGTCTGTCGATAGCTAACAAAAAAAATAACATTGTAATTTATGTCAAAGTGCCTTCACAATAAATGAGCATCGCACATGCTTAATATAATGCATATTTAATATATTTTAATTTCACCCCTGAAATATTGATTGGTTAATTATTCCTTACCAAAGGTATTAATTTAAATTAAACCTTTAATCAATAATAAAGATTCTCGTATAAATCTGGGGTTTGCTACTATACGCCTAAGGGCGTCTCCCGCGAGACACTACCTCGACTTGAACGGCAGCTTCAGGCCATAGGAAGGGAGCAAGCCTGAAGGGCTAGATGGTAGCTTGTCCGAGTGAGCGATACGTAGAACAAGAGTGCTCGCTGTACGCGGGTGCCGGCGAATTCCAACTGAACGTTGGATATAGTGATGGGATCAAAGAGATTGATTTCGAATGTAATAATTTGTTCATTTTTGAATTAATATCGTGTCTTTATAGTTTCTTTTTATTAAAAAATAATAGCTACTATTATCAGTTATGTCAGTCCCTTCCCATCTTTCCTCGATAGAAGCAATCTACCAAACCGGTGGTAGAGTAAAAAAAATAACGATTCAAAAGAAAGGTCCTAATAAAACTTAAAAAAATATATTTCATGTTTATTGTGTTTTAGAACTCAACCCAAGGAATGAATAATGCTTAGAAAATTTATTTTTAAAAAAATCTTAGCAAATTATCTGTTACAAATTTTTGCGTGATTTTATTTAAGGATAATACCGAGGTTAAACATTTCAGAAGATACACGTATTTTAATTAGGATTAAAAAGTTATGTTCTAGTGGGGATAATATTTTAAATTACTTTATTTGTTACACTAAAAATGTTTCTTTAAAGCCTGAAACTATATTCTGTTCCCGAAAACCGAACCTAAGATCTCCGGTGGTTAACTCCCATACCACTGAGCTATCGAGGTGACACATTCTACACGTACTTGACAAAATGCTGCTATGATTGTATCATAATAATTTAGATTAACTAAACATTACGAATTAATTGCATATTATTGCTCGCGCTACGTTTATCGTAATCATTAAATAAGACACCATTAGGTGTGTAATTAATTATTTTTATGAGTAATAATCGTTTGTTAGCTATTGCTTGTAGAGCTTAGAGTGATGGCAATCGAATGCAGTAATGATTACGTATTGTATTATGTAGTGGATGCAGCAACGAGTGTTATCGCTATCTGTATTTGAATAAGGGTGTCACGAGGAAACAATGCGATGAAAGCTTGGATGCCGCTCCGTCAACGACTCATTGAACGAGGGCGGGCGGCGCGCATGCTCATTGAAGTCTTCATATTTATGTGTTGCTATACGCAAGAATACCACAATTTCATGGAAATTTAATAAAAATAAATCGTTATTATTTACATTTGTGAAAGAAAATGTAGGATTTATCTAGGCTGTTAAATTAAATTAAATTTTAATAAAATTAGTATGTAGGCAGTTAGTGTCTATCTTACAGTGTCTAGAATAATATAAGAATCTATGAAGGTTTCCTTAGAGAAAAATAACCAAGACAAAGGATTATACAATATACATATATATGCTTTATAATTGTGTATGTTAATATGTGATATATCGAGTTGTTTACATTGATAGCCCTTTTAATCAAAATTAATTTACTGTTATTATCGTGTAAATCGTGTGTATGTTTTGTAAAAAGTCAATAATGTATCATCGTTATCAATTAAGATTTCCGCTTAATTTAAAACTTATAGCAAACTCCACTTCCACACTAAATACTTTTCTGATAGCTGAAATGTTGTAGGTTTGGTGAGGTCGTCTTGCAACCCCGCCCCAACTCCTCATTGCTGTCATTACACTGTGCGTCACAGCGTCAGTGTGTGAGGCGTTGTGTTGTGATGCGCGAACCGTGCGGATGGACGCCGCAGCCTTGGTGACCGAGTGCTCAGTTGTTTTTGTCACTCGGAGTGCTGACGGGCGGTAGTCTGTGGCCTGTGGCCCAAGCTGATGCATGCGAGTGCGGAACCGGCAAGATGCGATGGCGGGCGCGCGCGGCCCCCTCCCGCGCCAAGGAGCGCGCCAATATCAGCTTCTTCATATTTATCATGTTCTTTGCAGTTTTTGGTGTAATAGTACTAACTGAACTGCTCCTTTTGGAACGACCACCGGCCAATTCCCCGCGATCGCGCTATATTGAAAGTCTACAGGTGAGATTATTGACCGCGTGAAGCTTTATTTATATACTCAATTTATTATTTATATACCAATGTTCGCTTGTTGCTAGCATTTCTCTTTGTTTGAATATACGGAATACTGATACCTATGTTTATGTTAAGATGAGAAATAAGTAATAGGTGAAAAATATATTAGTTACTGACTAGCTTTGTGTGTTGATAATATTACATTAAAATTAATTATATTTATATGAAATAATTGGTAATACATAAAAATATGTTCCAATGCGGACTTGTATCGCAGAAAGAAAATAGTACCTCAGTGTAAAACATCATGCTTCATAAATAAACATATGTTTCAAATTTAATTTATTTTGAATGTCTAACATATTTGACTGAAAGGTTATAATTTGAAGGTCGTATATACTCTACTCTATATACACAATAGCAGTCAACAAAAATCTAAACATCGACGTGTGCTTGTCGTCACCCTCAATTCCAACATAAGGTTTTTCTCGTTTAGTTCATGAAACAAATATTAGACTGAAAGCAATTTGGCACGTTTGTTCAATCTTGAAGGTCTAAAATATAGCGATGCAGTGATTTTTTTCAAGTTCATGATTTTGGCGTCTCCTAAACATTACATTGCAGATCGGTTCTGTTATCTAATCAATATGTTTTGCAACAGCGGATGCTACATACATATATTCTTATCGGATGATAGGTTCAGGATAAAGTTGACTTTTAGATAATAAATATAGGCAGTGGCGGATTTACCAACAGGCTGAGTAGACTCGAACCTAGGGTGGCAAAGGGGAGCGATATTTTTCTTTATACAAATCAAAATGTAAGACGGTTCTTACGGAGAGAAGTCTACAATACATAATTTCGATGATTTTTACCTCGTCCCTAATATTGTATTTAGGAAAATTTACGAACTGACAATTTTAAATGCTTATATCCAGTGGCGGGATCTCCATTTATATGGTGGTTATTATGGTATAAGCATAAAAGACCGGCTTGCACTATTAATGAAACCATAAAAAGAAAATTAATAATGGCATTTACGTAATAACTTATATGAGTACGTAATTAATTAAGTTACATAAAATATATATTTACACGTTTTATCTTAAAGTCGGCAAGCCGGGCTTTTGGGCTTGTTTGGTGGTTCCGCCACCGGAAATTTAGTGTATGGCTAATGTAAATTGGCCACTGTATTATCGCTAATATTACTACAGCTATTAAGAATGAAATACGGCAAACTTAAGGAAAATGTGCTTCATCTGTTTAAGTAATGTCCACAATTCGAAATCATACCTACGTTGGCTGTAGGTATTTTATTTGAAATGATGCTCAATATTTTTCTCAACACATACGCGCAGCACAGTCATCTTCACAATATTATGTTCTAATTTCAAATGTTTATCATATCTTCGCGGCTAAAGATCAAAGTAAAACAAAATATTGTGAACATTTTTGCAATTTTCAGTAATTTGTTAAAAATAAGCTCTATCCTTAAGTTTGCCATATGTCATTACTTCCTAAAAATCGTTCCTTATTAGCGACACTAACTAATGGTGAAATAATAAAATATATTTGTTTTTTCAAAATCAGTGGGTTTGATTCTTGGCTAGGATTATTGTTTTTTCAAAAATCGGCTTCGAGACTCCTTAGAGTGCTTTTCGATATTCCTCACAGTTTCCGATTGTCCATGGATATATATTATTTGTACATTTGTATTTTTAATTAATGAATTAATTAATATATAAGATTTATGCTTAAATTCATTGTTGTTTATTGCTCTTTAAATTTTTAAATAATAATTTCACCGGCAAGTGCTAATGTGTTTCAGTTCTATTTTTCGTCACGTGTTTTTATTTTATAGTACAAATTCACCAAAAGCTGTCGTCTTATCATTTCAATTTTGCAAATAATTGAGCTACGTCACTTTAATTCTATTCTGTCTATATTCACAATTATAACGGGCTCGTTGTCGCGTTTGATAGAACACCTACCTTGCGCTCCGATAGGTCGCGGATTCGAATCCTACCGGGATGACATGTATATAATTTTCTATAAGTGTGTCTTCTCCATGTCTGCCGGCCTTCGATGACAATCGTGACAAAATAGCAATCTCGAAATTCCGGGTAACGAACAACCGTTCATAGATGGAAAAACCGTGTAATGTACCCTTACGCGTTTCGGTCTGTCTATGAATTTCCGAATACTTAAATTAAAAAAGTAGGTCGAGAGCGCATCATTGACTGATGTTCTGTGGCTGAGGTATCACCTATCATCAAATGAACCTCATCCTTGTCTATCGGTATCTGAGATAAAAAAGTATTTTACCGTAAATTAATCGCGATTTATTCATTACCTTTATTACTCGTATTTACCCCGAGCGACGTTTCGAGTGCTTTACAGTACGTAGGTATGATTATATTAGCAACTAGTCGACCTGGTCCAGTTTCAACCCTTAGATTATTTATATGTCTAGATAGAGTGTCGCGCTGCAAACGACCTAAAACAAACAATCCATGTTTGTTATAATAGTGTGCGTGACAGCTACGTCTTACACTCGCCATAAGTCATTATGCGTTCCTAGTTGGCGTGAATAATGTTACCAGTTGTGGAAAAAATCATCTCAAAATAGGGAGAAATTAATCAAAGTCGAGAATATATTTTTTCAATTCACAAAAATATGTAGTATGAAAAAATAAATTAATTGGAATAAAACAACAATACTAACAATATTTCGAAGGTCGGAACTCAAGTCATTTTCATTCTTTGCATATAAACGTACCAATTATTATATTTTAAAACTTCTGGGTCAATTTTGAAGAAAATTGGAATATATAAAACTATGATTTATGTGGATAGATAAAAATAAAATCATAACTTATATGCAAATGCGTTTGAAAAATGTTTTTTTAACTTGGAATATATAATATTATTATGTATATTTAAACTCATAACATTTGTTTTAACTCTATTAAAAATAATTATTTTTTTAAGATACATCTTTCTTCGATTGAAGATCTGACAATAATTAAAAAAAAATACCTTTTGAGGCCACGTCAGAAACAAAAAAATCCGTTTTGTTTTTTTTTTAAACGAACAAAGGGAAAAAATTATCGTCATTAAACTATAATGAAATACAACATCACAGTTATTTTTTTTATTTATTATTATTATATATATTGGCTTATTCTAAAATTAAATAACAAAATAAACTTGGATTTCATATTTAAAACAATCATACCAATATCCTTAAAATTTAAAACAACTTCAAAAAAAAATATTGTAAGAACGACTTCCAGGTACTAAAAAGTAAAAAATAATTGAACGGAGGGTTTTCATTTACTATAGAGAGATATTTTCATTTTAACTATAATTAGAGTTCATACCTTGACATATTTACTTAATAGATATTCATTTTAATTTACTTTTATTTAGCATAAATAATTAAATTAATAAAAAAACAATTAATATTAAACTACTTTTTTATTTAAAGTCGGTTAAAAACGGCACACATGTCGACGCTAAATCTATTTATAATATCTTTATGAATTACATACTAGGTCATATTTTTAAGGTATGTTTGGGTTCATAAACTGGCAACACACGCGTCAAACACAAAATGGCAGAAATAAATAATTATTTAATTTCGAAATATTTCAATGGCTTAATTGGCTGGAATTGATACGAAATAATGTTACTTACCGATGATAGGTAACTTTTTTTGTTGTTTTAGATCGTCCTTTGTAATTTCTGCACACTTTAATCACACAAACCGCCATTGTAAACAAGATAATTTTACAAACAAACTCGAGCGTATCCATTGACAGCACAACTGCTACTGAGCGCGGGGAAGGTATAAAGAGTCTAACAGCTGGACACAATATTTTTTGACGCGTTTTCAGCTTCGACTGTCTATCTAGACATATAAATAATCAAAGTTTCAACCGTGTAGATTAATGTTCATTCCCTTATGCCCGGTCCAAATACGTATATAGGTTTTATATTCATCTAAGGCCCGGTCTTAATTATCAACATGCAACCGGCCTAGCAAGAACATCACGAGATATCTCGCGGACGAGTAAAGACAAACTAAAATATAAGATATCTATTATATCTCGACATCGACAACTTTGATAGAAAAGATATCTCAACAGACAAATATCTCTACTTTTGACATTAGAAGTCGAGATTTATATGTAAGTGTCATGTTAGAACCGAAAGACATAAAGCGATAATCGATTAAAACACGAGAAAACAAAATTTTGTCGCGGTTGTCATGCTAGGCTGGCTGATGTTTGAAATAGATAACCATAGCAACGTTATCTGTCAAAAGAAGCCATTCCATTTTTTGACAAATAAACAACATATTTCTAGATAGCTAGGTTCTATATAATAATAATCTGGGGGCACGGCAGTGCCCCCGCCAAGTCGAGCAAAAAGCGGCACGGCCGTACTATCCTTTTCTCGAAGTAGTTCGGGCCATTTTCGACCCCCTATAACTTCGTTGTGGATAAAACTAGAATCCTGAATTTTCAGTCACTAAGCAGGCATTGTATAAACTCGGTATATTTCAAATATCATTCTGTTTGAACCAGTAGTTTAAGAATTATAACTAGTCAAAGTTTGATAATTTGTCACTCACTCACTCACTCACTGACTGACCGATCATCAAAACTCTAAGGCACTTCTAGCAGACATAGAAACTTGAAATTTAGAATACAATTAGTGTTTAGTCTATAAATCAAGGAAAAACTACAATATTTTGAAATTTCGGTCCAGTTTTCTAGATATACAATTTTTTTTTGTATTTCTGTATGTAATGAATAACTTAAAAACTACTGGACCGATTTTAAAAATTCTTTTACCGTTAGAAAGCTACATTATCACTGAGTAACTTAGGGTATTTATTACTAGAAAAAATAGAGATCCTTAGAAATCCCTACTAAAAACAACCCAAGGTGTAAAAAAATTAGCCATAAAATGTCTTTCATCGCATGTGCTGCGGAAAGTATTGATGCTAGAACAAAAAAACGTTCCACAATATTATAGAACATATCAAAATCTACAAAAAATTTCACGAGACCATATGTCCAACTATTGTAGTTATGTCACTATAACTACTTTTTTACATTAAATAGTTAATAAAAATGCCGATCAAAATCAGACTGTTATCCATAGCTGTATATTAATTCTTATCCAAATAAACTAAGAAAAGGAATATCTACAAAAAGAAATGAGATGCCATCAAAAACATAAATTGTAAAAAAAGCCAAGTCTTGCAACTCAGTTCTCTCGTAAAAAGTTGTGAGATCCATATAATACCAAGTCGGTCAATTTATTCAGTCTCTACTGAAGGATCCTTCTGTCTTAAGTTATTACGTAATTAGGTAACCTAACAACATCTTATAGTGATCATATCAATACCAATATTAAAAAGCTTTGATGTTTAAAATAAAAAGGTTGACTTGGCAATCGCACTAAACTATCTAATTTAATATAATATGTGTTAGTTGTGATACACATTGTGTTTTTAATAAAATTAAAAAGATACATTGTGTTTTCATGCGATAGCCGAGTCAATCTATTTATTTAAAACATCAAAGCTTTTTAATATTGGTATTGATATGATCACTATAAGATGTTGTTAGGTTACCTAATTACGTAATAACTTAAGACAGAAGGATCCTACAGTAGAGACTGAATAAATTGACCGACTTGGTATTATATGGATCTCACAACTTTTTACGAGAGAACTGAGTTGCAAGACTTGGCTTTTTTTACAATTTATGTTTTTGATGGCATATGTTTATCTTTCACTCATAAATTTTGAAAATTCTGTTTTTCATCAATGTTATATTGGACTAGTGTTCCGCCCCGGCTTCGCACGGCTGCAATGTAGGTGTACTTTACACAAAAATATATGTTACTCGCTGATAACGTAGCTTTTTATTGGTAAAATAGTTTTTAAAATCGGTCGGTTTAGAACTCAAAAAACTGAGTTAAATCGTAACAAACAAACAAACAAATCTTCCCTCTTTATAATATAAGTATAGATATAGATAACTGGTTAAGGAGTAATAAATAAGAATAATGAAATATCGATGACCATAATTTAATCAGTAAATATAATATAGATTTTGTATAGTGTTTTTCAGTTATCGTTTTACGAAAAGCGTTGCAATTCAAATTCAAAATCATTTATTCATTTAGGTAACACAATGTACACTTATGAAGGTCAGTAAAAAATACATATTAAATGCTTCTAATTTTACATTTACCGCCAGTTCTCAAATCAAGGGTCCAAAGATCACGAGAATGCTATTTCATTTGCACTCCAATTTTAATTTTCAATAAGGTATTGAACGTTAAATTAGCATAACAATTGAAGTGGAAGTGTAATCTATTAAAAAAACAAATCAACCGATTCATGTAATAAAGTTGGTGTAATTATATTTTTTTATTTTTTATGTTGGATACCGACAGACGAGCATAAGGTTGACTTGATGGTAGGTGATACAGAACATCAATCAATGATGCGCTGACGACCTACTTTTTACTTCGAGTATTCGGAAATCCATAGACTGAGTCCAGAACACGCAATATGCACTTCACGGTTTTTCCATCAATGAACGGGTTTCAATATTCCTCCTGTCCGAAGTGACCAGACTTGCGGAAGACATGCTTAAAGAAAATTAAAATCATCTCATCCCGGCTTGACTCGAACCCGCGATCCATCGGAGTGCAAAGTAGGTGTTGTACCAAATGCGCTAACGAGCCAGTCAAATTGTAAAGTATGTATTTGATTTTCGAACAGCGAAGACTAACTTAAATAGTTAATATCTCGTTCTACACCAAATATTACGTCATGTATTTGTATATGGAGGTATAGTGACCCGACTTGGAAATGTTCTGGGACTTAGCACATCGAAGTTTAGTCGCAGGACAAGTTTGCTTAATAAATTGGTACTAACTACCACGACTGTTATTCAAACAAGAAATGTTCGAAACTCAGACCTGAATGATATTATAATTTTATTAGTTCTAAGGCATACTATTAGGAAGTAATAGGTATATACAGTACAAGAACATTACAACATTTTTTTTAACTAAAAAAATTATAAATAAACTTCACTTTTTAAGTACAAAAGAATGTTAATACCTACTTGAAAATTACGTAAAAAGCAAAATACGTTTATTACAAAGTTTAATTATCTTTTAAGTAGGAGAAATTTAAGAATAATTAATTTATTTAAAAATGCAAAATATTATTTATTTCTAACAAAAACGCAAATATAGCTTAAATATACACAGATTAAAACAATAATTTAAAAATCCATTCCATGAAACTCTCAAGACCTGTTGCTTCCAACTACTTTACCTATTCGCTCTCAAGTTAATGACCTTCTTAATTTTTTCAATTGTAACTATTATGAGCAGATGAATTAAAAAGTAGATAAGAGCTTCTACAGTCTACGAATACATAAATCTCTTTAAAGATTCATGACACCATATTTTTAAAAATCTGGAGCTAAAGTTCATACTTTGAACAAGTCAGATAAAAGGAGGTTCTGGCTGGGTAAAATATAATGCTAGAAGTGAATAACTTTTCCCGCGTAGTGCACGCAAAGGTGTTCTTCTGTCAACCATCGCCGAGATTTACATTGGCACTTTGTGAAAAATATTTCTCGGAGGAATTATTATTATATGTAGATAAAAATAATAAATTTAATTCCAAAACTTCGATTAACATTTAATAGATCATGTATAAGCTGTTACATTGGCTCCTTAATTGAAAAGTATTGCGTCGCACTGGGCTGCGCTGGATTCGGTGTCACAATTGCCCAGGAATTACTAAAAACGCTATTATTATCAAAATACAGTAGTGTTTACATACTGTTGTTAAGAGACAATATAAATAGTTATACAAACACTAGACCTGACTCTGAACTTTTTTTTCGTCGCGACACATTTTTAACGATTTCAAAATTTAACGGCATACAAACTAAGAAAGAACTTTTATTTAATTAAACCAATATACCTATGTATATTTCTAAAACTTAGCGGCTTTCTTTGGCGGCATACGTACAAAAGCGCGCACTGCAATGCACTAGACAGCTATTTCCAAAAGAAGCGTCTACAAAATCAGTATTATCATTATATTAACATATCTATAATGAAAAGCTGACAGTAGATACAATTTCCTCCTTTTTCTTAGTTTTATTTATAAAAGCATGTAAACGCAATAAAAGCAACAAAACTTCTCTCTATTGTAAATGAAATGAATGCTTCATTCGAGACCATAAAGGATTTCGTATACGATAGTTATATGGACTTGCATATTATAATTTATACTGAGCGCTTGAGATTTTAATATTTCATAAATGAAACAGGACGTATCGCCTAACGCGTTTTTAATGCGCCTTTTAACTTTTGTCGAGCAAATTAATATTTTTTTATTTATTTTGCGGGCAATCTCAAAAAAATCTTAATCGTTATATAATAATTAATTAATATTTATTATTAATAATAATTTATTTAGTCTTTTTTATGTTAGATATCGACAGACGAGCATGAGATTTGCTTGATGGTAGGTGATACCTCAGCCACAGAACATCAGTCAATGATGCGCTGTCGACCTACTTTTTACTTCGAGCATTCGGAAATCCATAGAGCGAAACCGAAACGCGCAATGTGCACTTCACGGTTATTCCACCTATGAACGGTGGTTCGTTACCCGGTGGGAATTTCGATATTCCTCCCGCTCGATTAATACTTGAAGTTACCAGACGTGGGGAAAACATGCTTACAAACAATTATAAATATGTTGTCCTGGTGGGATTCGAACCCACGTCCCATCGATATGCACGGCAGGTGTTCTACCGAACGCGCCAACGAGCCCGTCTGAACGTCTACAGAGTTAACCAGTCTCGAAATCATAGCTTTGAGCAAATCAAGCTTTGAATAAAAGCTTCCCTTAAACTTTTAATCAAAACAAGTTAATATTCAATGCATTTTTATACTTTTGCCAGCATAGTGTAATATTGCATAAAAACATTATTTCCTGTATAAGAAAATTCCAATAAGTCCTTTGTCTATAAAGTGTGTCATAATTTAAAAGAAAAACGATATAAACTTGATCCTCATTGTAAATTAATGATGCCTTGAACGATACTTCCTAAGCGATAAGGTTTAAAAAGATATTTTATACAGAACTTGGCCAGAATGGAATGGATAAAAAAAATGGACGTGGACTTAGAACTTATATTAATATGTACCTACCAAGATTTGTAACAAAGTTTTCTTATAATATTTAATGTAATTTTCTTACCGAAATACATATACATATATGTATAAGTAATTCCTATTCCGCACAACTGACCATATTTGACCCATACGTAACTGACTCCCATAATGGTTTAACATTATAAATTGGCAATAATTATCATCACTACCAATTATAAATTACAGTAATCTACGAGCGGGAAATGCGGGTTTTGTCATTATCTTAAAATTTATTTCGGAAGGTTCATTTACAACATTAATACTCGGATTACACGAAATCTTAATCTTTACCTTTTAGATATTGCATTCGAGTTAAACCGGAATGGATCGGATTTGGGTTAAAATAGTGCCGAACAGGAATATAAGTATGTTTAAATTAAATAAAAACGGGGTCAGAAGGACCGAGACGGCTACCTTGAATGATCAGGAAATATCAAGTTGCTGGAAGAATTCGGCTAAAAATAAACCACCCATAGCGCATTGTAACGTTTTATTATTTTTGGACCAGTCATGATATCAAAATAGGAATCCAGATTGGCGATCAATAGAGATCGTTCAGAAAAATCACAATTCCTTACAATGACACAATAATCTCATTAGCAGCAGTCTTCACGTTCTTTATAAATAAGTACCAACAAATTCAACTTATTATAACATTTCGGATGTTTTACGTGATCACGGACAGTGTATGATTTAAATAGTCTGAAAAATGGTGGAAGCATACTATCAAAACGCGTCGCCACGTCACGGCATCTGCCGCTGTCAGTACAAATCAATCCCATACATTTAATACGGTCAGACACATAGAAAACACGCCAAGTGGTCACATGCACCCCACGCGATAACATCCAAACTAGATCGGAATTGCGTTTCATTCATCCGAAAATATGAATGACATCTCTCACTATCTTTGAGCAATTTTCTATAGAGGGTATAATATTCAACGTAAGTAGGTTATTAAGTTATCTTTAGATTTATTTAATTTTTCTTTACCATTTTCTTCAAGTAATTAGAGTAAGTAATGAACGCCTTCGTTTTCTATTGACATAGTGAGTTTTTCTTTCCAAGAAAAAATATGAAAAGGCGTTTAATGAGCACTTTAAACGCGTTGCTTTAATAATACAGGAATAGTTGATGCTCGCGACTTTATATGGACGCTATGACGAGAACTTTTCTTTCCAAATTCAAATTTGATGAATCATAGCCTATTTGATAAAATTCTTTCAGTAGTTTCGGAGATAATCGTGAATAAACAGACAATATATTTTTATTTTCTATGTAGGTTTTTTGTTACCCTTCTTTTATCACCGTGTCGTATAGTCGTCGAATCTATAGTTTTATTATATGTATATATTTAAGAAAGTTAATAATGTATTTGAAGAAAAAAACAGTTATGTATATTTAGAAAAATGTCAAAATGTTAACAATACAAAAAATTGTGGTCGTTTGTGGATTCCAAAATGTTGTTGGTTGTTTGAATTAATCAACATAGAAGATAGATTTGAAGGGACTTTACCAGCCAGAAAAAGGACTGACTTGGAAAAAATATAACCTTATATCGATACAAGACCGAGGCTAGAGACGCCTGTTAACCGGGAAACTAGTGAAGAGGCCATTTGTCGGGGCATTGATTATTCAGTGAAATGTGGAAAACTAGTAATTCATTAAAGGGAAAGCTCTTTTTTCGGAAAGGGAATGAATTAGAGTGCTACCGCTAGTAATATTGCGACTTAATTATAATGTAGTTTGAAAACTTTATTTTTCATATCAATACATTATTGAGTTATTGTTTTCATGACTACTGACCACGAACATTCGCGCGTGTTGAATGAATGTAGCGGTACGCTGTATAATTTCCTTGTTAATTTTTTGTACGCAATTAAGAAAAAATAAAAAGTTTATTATTTGTACCAAGTCTTACTCAAAAATTAAGATTAATTATTGACGTATTACTATCAACGATTATAAATATATTATTTTAAAAAGGCTATAAAATTTTAATTTTATAATCATATTATATTTTTTCAGAATATAATTAATGACTATAAGAAATTGCTGAAAAACGTAGCGTATCACATAATATTGATTCATAGATATCAATTGTCTTTCTTTTTTTCTTATCTCACAATCAGAAGCATATGTAGGTACAAACATTTTTCAAAGCACACAAACTGAAATAAAAGCAGTAATAAAATTTGAAATCGCTATTATAAATCAACTAAAGTTGAGTGATGACGTTAAAGAGAAAATACTGCAAGTTTCCAACGGTATTGATTCTGGGAAAAACGAGCTCTTGGCTCAGTGAACGTAAGTGTTTGCAAACTTGTGAAGCCAATAAGCTTAGATAAGAGTTAGAACGCTCTATGTTTAAGGGCTAAATGAACCGATTACGACGTTAATACGTTTAACATTCTGCTTATACTAATATTATTCTTAATACATTTGTCGTCATGTAGTCTTTTAATTCAATTTACTTGATACTATGAATTTCTAGCACATTGGATGGCACATGAACGTCTTTTTAAAATATTCTCAGATGGAACAAATATCGATTGTTATCTCTTAAATAACCTAATCAACGTTTTTTTATATAAGTTAATTATAGGTCTTTTGATTTTTCATGAAAAAATATAACTTTTTATGTAAATATTGTTATGTAATGATATTACTACGTCGTATCAGCTTAGACCGGTATAAACAAAGATTTGAAAGAGAGATGGGATAAAGGCATCGTGTATCATAAAAGTGAACCACGATTGCTCATACCAAACTTAAATTCTTGATTTTTCAGGTATAATTCTTTAAGTGATGAAAATTTAATTAACTATTTTTGCAAGCTATTGGAAAGTGGAGTACTTCGCTAGTCCACCAACGGAGTCAGTAGGGCTATTCACGATCATTCGGAATCGATCCGCCCGGAAAGCTACGCTCTCCCACTGAAAGTTATTTCGTATTTACCGGATATGAAAATGGTATTCACAATTCCCATAGGATTGAGCATCGGCATTCTTCGGGAGATTCCGATTAGAATCTTAGTATAAAATGATAGAAAGCTTGATATATCGGTAGGAAATCTTGTAATATCGGAACGGAAAGTTTTCGAATGATCGTGAATAACCCTACAGATTACTTATCGCACCTTTTAACACAAACTGTTACTAAACGAAACTATTAAATTATACAGCAGAGCCACAATATTCTTAAATAGCATTGCTATTTCTTAAAACAGTCTAAATATATCGAAATTTGAGATTATATGTTATGTATTACGATATATCGCGGTATAAGAACCGGATAAACGTATCTACAAAAAAATAAAAAATAGTTTTTCTTCATACGTAACTAAATAAATCTTAACTTTTTTAAACTTCTAATAGTTTACCAATACACCGATATAATTTTTTTTTTCGACAATTCTATACCATGTGTATATTTATAAAAAAAAAAAAAATATGTGGTGGAATATCACAGTATTTATGCTCTCCAGTAAAATTGAGAAAATTTAGATACGTCCATCTAACTCTTACGCCGCGGTATTATACAGAAAAGGGTTATTTTTAATTAAAACAATATTTATTTTGAGATAATAAATGTATCATTGATGGCTCGATTCTTGAAAAAATTCGTTTAGTAACGGTTTGTCTTTAATATAAAAATAAAATAACGTACCTTACGTTATATTATTTTTCCTTCATAATCATTTACAGCAAAAGATGTATTAAAATATTCACGTTGCGGCTTTACATTTTAATATTACATCTTCCATAGTACTCATAACAGAATATGGCGCGCTAAAAATGTCTTACTAGGTCATATTATGCTTTCTTTTATGCATAGGTGCAAACTAGACTCAAAAGATCTAATGACAAAACGTTTTAAATATTTCAACCAAGATCTTACGTAATATAGTTTTTTTTGTCGTATCTATATAAAAAAAGCAGTAAATTGTAAGTACCAATTCAGTTATAGATCTGATAACTATGATTGCATTCTGGGTTAATTGCATTCGTGACACCATTGACATAGTATTAAATAGACTTCAGGTCGCATACAAAATTCACGAAAAAAGTGTACCGATTATTTAAGCCTCGTTCCTTGTCAAATTTTGAAAAAATGACACTGCTCAATGGGAACAAAGAAAAGAGTGAAGTTGAAATATGATTTTATTAGTTACCAATATATATATATATATATATATACCAATATATATGTATATATATATATATATATATATATATATACATATCTATGTATTATACATACACACTTGACTAACTTCGAAGACTTTGGTATTATTATTATAGTTTATGAAACACCAATGTGTAAATTATCATGTATCTAGTAGGGTACAAAAACTATAATATATTTGATAAACAATAATATAATGTTTTATATAAATAGTAATTCGTATGTTAAATAATAATATCCGCAAAATGTTCCAAATATACAGATTGGAATATTTTCTTTTCCGTTTTAGCGTGAAACCGTAACAAACAAAAAAAATCACTTTCGCATTTATAATATTACTACGGATGCTTATCCTTAGATAGTAAAAATTATTTTAGTACTAATCTACTCCATGCATCCACTATTCTGTTACACAATAGTTTGCGCATGTGTTGGCCAACCTTGGCCAAACATTTGTAGCGTTCATTTAAAACAGATAATTTTGTTCAAATTTTCAATTATTTGTTAGTTTGAAAGCTTAAAATATATCTTATTTTATATGTACTAACCAAAAATAAGACTCCGTCCGTAAAATTGTTTTTTCGGGAATTATTTTCGCAATTTTTGAAGACAAACTGTGTCATTGTGAAACGTCTTAATATTGGCCATGCTTGAAGAGAACTAAACAAAATAGACTCTCACATTTCAAGTGAGCCGATATTTACCGGCACGGATTTTTTGCGTCGACCCGATATCTAGTATATTGTTGATCGAAGCGTGACACATATGAAGTCTAAACATTGATTTTATCGTTTGATTTGTTTTGTTGGAGTTTAGTAAGATAGTTCATGCGAGCACTGTTGGACTGTGAGCGCCCGGTATAATTGCATTCATTCATTTTGGACACGTTTCCCATTACTCTGAATAATTAATGAAAAGAGACTTTTGAGCGATATTTCAGATTCGTATGTAAGTTTCGAAAACTAGTAGGTACATACTATATAATAATACTAGTGGACCCCGCAGACGTTGTTCTGCCTCAATTTTGGCTTCAAAATTATATAATTATTCTCAAATTTGAATATGCCCATTTACCCACTATAATTGTCTAATGTGTCACTGATTTGCAGTGGACATCTGTTATTCCAAAAAAGCTAAGAATGCATGACGTGAGCTGTCAAGATGGCGGAGTTCAGAATCTAATTTATTTTATAATTAATTTTATGCATATATTTTTTTCCTGATTTTTTCCAATATTTTAATAGCTTATATCTTATTTCGGAATCCAACAAATAAGATATCGTTAAAATCGGTACAGCCGTTCTTGATTTATAAACGGTGTAACTAACACAACTTTCTTTTATATATATAGATTTGGGACCTTACCTGAAGAAGACCATAAGAAACTGTATTTTGTACTTGTATTAAAAACCTTGAGAGTTTCGCGGTGAACTTTATATGTACGAGTACATATTATTATTGTGTATTGAGTCTCTCATAATCATAATTCGAAATTACAGTACTAAAACCAAATAAGTATGGAATTTAAGTTTTAAAGTTATTCAATTTAAAAAGATAAATAAATAATATCGCTGTTATTAATATTTGTGATATATTTTTTTTTTAAAATTGAATAACTTAGAATTTCATATTTACTGTTTGCTGGACTCTGGCCTCTCTTAAAGCGCGCCCTTTCCCCTGTCCCCTGCTCGAGAACTATACCCGCGAATTATTATTATATCAGACTGATGCACACGATCTTAATTTTAAACCGTGACTGCGCTCTTCTCAGTTTTGTCTCGTTCTAACTTTAAGCACTTCTGCTATAATATTTATTTAAGAGATGGTGGAACTTTGATCAGTCTAAGGGTGGTCGCACTTTGGATGATTTTATACGAATTTTACTCGTACAAACACGTACGAATACGCACGAGCGATCCTAACTCTCTGAGTAGGTACTATAGACCATCGCACACTCAATGTGAACTAGTCGTGCGAGTACGCGCGTATTCATCGACATACGAAATCAGTCCCAACTAGCTCGGAGTTTTTAGGCGTTTGTACGTTAATTTCTATATGGAAATAGTAAAAGTATATAGTCTGGTCTTGCGAAAGTTACTGTATTAAGTTAAAGCTGATTGTTTTTTTTTTTTTTTTTTTTTTTTAACTATTATGAGTAAGTGTTTGGCTACTGTTTCACCTGGTGGAAAGTGATAACGCAGCCTAAGATGGAACACGCTTACTCATTAAAAACCTATGCACACTTGCTTTGAAGCGACCCAGATTATAACTCGGCGGGAAGATGGACGCCGGCAGGGAGTTCCATTCCTTACAGGTCCTTATAATAAAAGACGATGTGAATCGTTTTGTACGACTGTGAGGGATGTCGATTACATAAGGATGGAGGCCCAACCGGTGTCTGGTCGTTCGGTTGTAAAAAGGTGATGCCGGTATAAGTTGGTGTAGTTCTTCAGAACACTCTCCGAAATATACTCTGTAGAGGACTGACAGACTGGCAACAGATCGTCGATGGTCTAAGCTCTGCAACTTTGCTGAGACGAGTGTGTCATCACCAATTAGTCTCTTGGCTCGTTTTTCAATTGAGTCTAAAGCGGACAACTGGTATTGCGCAGCTCCAGCCCAAAGATGAGAGCAGTATTCCACACATGACCGAACTTGAGCTTGATAAAGGTTTAATAGCTGTTCTGGTGTGAAATACTGCCTGACCTTAGCTAATATGCCGAGCTTTTTTGCTGCCGTGCCCGCTTTTGACTCGAGAAAGGTTTTAAAATTTAAATCTGAACTGAGCGTAAGACCTAACAAGTCCAGTCGATCAGTAACCTTGACAGGTACATCTCGGAAGGTGGGAGTCAAGTTGAAAGGACTCTTTTTTGCACTAAACAAACACGCCTGTGTTTTTGAAGCGTTAAATTCGACCAGATTAGCACTACCCCATTCGGAGACCGCCTCTAAGGTCAAATTCAGCCGCTCCACCATGGCTGTTCTTTCAAGTTGGATATGGTCCTGGCTTGCGCGTGCACCGGGAATATATCTATCTACAACTGTGCTGTCATCTGCATACCCATAGATTCCGGGTCCAAGCAGGTCATTAATGTGCAGCAGAAAAAGAGTTGCAGACAGAACAGATCCCTGAGGAACACCGGCGTTTATCGTCTGTGGGCTTGAAGTACACCCTTCGACAACCACGCGGATAAGACGGTCACTCAGAAAGTCTGATACCCATTGGCACAACTCAGGACTTATTCCATAAGCTGGGAGCTTGCTCTTAAGGCTTTCATGCCAGACTCTATCGAAAGCCTTCGATATGTCAAGTGAAACTGCTAAAGCCTCACCTTGACCATCGATGGCTTCTCCAAAGAGATGTGTGAGATGTACCAGAAGGTCCCCAGTGGATCTGTTACGACGAAAGCCATATTGATGATCACTGAGGAGATCGTTACCTTCTAAGTACATAAGGAGCCGATTGTTCAATACACGCTCCATAATCTTGCAGAGTATGGAGGTGATTGAAATCGGTCGATAGTTAGTTGGTTCAGCACGACTGCCCTTTTTTGGTACAGGTTGTACATTGGCAAGTTTCCAGCACTTAGGAACAATGCCAGTGCTTAAAGATAGGCGATACAGGCGTGTTAGAATTGGAGAAATCTCAGGAGCACATTTCTTCAATACTATCGCTGGTATTTCATCAGGTCCACTCGCTTTGTTCACATCAAGATTGCGCAAGACTTTGAGAACCTCTCGTTGGGTGATGCGAAATGAAGGCATTTCATATCCACAACGAGGTAAAGAAGGTGGAGTGTTGTTAGACGAATCAAGACGTGAGTTACTTGCAAAGAGTTCAGCAAAAAGTTCCGCTTTTTCTCCAGCAGAATGAGCAAGTGAACCGTCAGGTTTGAGTAGAGGAGGAAGTGAACTCCGACAGAAATTGGTTTCTACAGCCTTCGCCAGGGACCAAAAAGCTTTGCTACCAGAAGGGTAAGAAATGAGCTTTGTCCCGATTCGGCGAATATGTTGAAAGCGTGCTAACTTTAAAGCTTTTTTATAGGACTTGGCGGCTAGGTTAAAGGCTTTCTTCTTGTCAGTGATATCGGGAGCTTTATTCGCTCGGGCTTCAGCCCAGTTCTGTTGTGGCTAAAATATTATAAAATATATCTTAATTCATGCGCAAGATAACCATGAAATAGCGATGTTACCGGTTACGGTTCACAGACCATGTCCATGGAGTTTCTTGCCGGTTCTTCTCCATGAGACCCACTTTTTGGAACCGTGCAACTAGACGTTTCATAAGAGCCTGCAAAGGCCTATTTGAAATAAAAAACTTTTGATTTTGACGGTCGGAGAAAACCGGAACCAGTGTGCGCGTTCAATTCGCACGTCCAATAACGTACGTTTACGTACGATATAAATTCGTGTCCAATGTGCGACCGCACTAAGTGCATTATTATTAGAAATAATGAACAAAATCCGTAAAATCCAACCAAATGGTTTTCTTTGTTGTAGGGATGGGAGGGACGAACAGAAAATGGTGGTGAAGGAGCCGAACCGCCGCCCCCTGCGCACGCGCCGCTTGACGCTGTTTGGCAGCCAGTTGCCGGCACTAGGTAATATTATTCATTTTACTGTATTTAAATTATGTAAAATTTAAATTATTTTTTAAATATAAAAGCTTTATTTTAAATACTCAAACTACCTTAATTAAACATATTTAATTAAGGTAGTTCGAGTATTTAAAATAAAGCTTAATTCACACCAGAATCTAACACTACATATTGTTAAGTCTAAATGAATACTTTAAAACGGAAAGCACAAATGTTTCTGTTATCAACGGCGCGAATGAGTTAGGTAAACGTAAAAATGGGGTTAAGTGCTCATTTAAATTTTAAATGTGTATTTTTAGTCCTAATACTTGTAATGCGTATTATGACTACACATTTATGTTTAAAAAAAGGTTTTTTTTAAATGAAATATCTTTCACCGGATTACAACGCGATTTATCTATCGTATTATTATTTATCTTGACGTTTTGAGTACTTTTTAGCAAGCGTGTTCACGGATAGAGTGAAAGGATAGCCGTGAATTATTGATATATTGCAAAGTTGCTGGCGTTAGTGATGAATAAGTCATATTTTAATTAGGGAAAAATTATATTGCTAAAGGAATATAATGGATAGGGGTTCAAAGTTGATAACCCAGGTAAAGAAAATACTTCTTATTGCTCCCAAATTATTTGTTACGATGTTTTTATAACTAAAAGAGTATTCATGAAAAGTTTTTGGTTAATCCATAATTGTGCAGTTTTTAACTTGTACATACAAGTAGATACAAATTGAAGACGAGTCTTAAACCTTATAAGTATTGCATTTTTTGAGATATACATTGAAGAATGGTCAATAGAAAACGGGATCAATGTATTGACATTATTTTGTTTGTGATAACTGCCATAATTAGATTTGTATTAGAAAAATGTTGTTTTTAATGTTCGATTTTCAATATTGTTTATTTTCTGTTCATACCCTTTTTCCGGTAATTTTCTTTATCCTATTACTATATCCACTTTACCTCGAACAAATTGAATAGAACTTACCATTTTTGTAAACTTATAACTAAAGATCAGTTTTTTTTTAACTGAACGACAATACCTAAAGGTATTCGCTTTTCCCGGGTCTCCCCTAAAATCCCGTTTATCCAAAAGTTTATTAATCAGAAATGATACAAATTTCCAAGAACTTTCCAGATATTTTATTGTGCTTTTCACTTTTAATCCATTGTTATACTTTGGGCGCGCGTCTGAGACTCGCTAAAGTTTTGTATCTTTCATTTACATAATTTTCGACTGTTTAAGTTTTAATGCCAATGGTTTTGAAATGTTACTTTGATTTTATTTGTTAAGATCAAAGAATAGCATAAAGTCTTTTAAATATTTGTGTAATCTTCGGCAAAAGGTCTCAACGTACCTATGCTATATATTTTTTTATAAATTTAATAAATATTTTCTTTTTTCAAAAACTTTTATCTAACTTAATTACATATGTACCTACTAGATAATTATTGTTTCATAAATGTTTAAATAAAAGTGGTCTGTTAGAATTTACTATAGATTACAAAGGTAATAATTAAAGTGAAAGTGGCTGCGTTTAATCGAAGACTATTAAAATCACCACCCAGCCGTGCGGGCGTTGTGCCAGCGATTTTCCCGCCCTTGCCTACAATGCTTATTTGGTGCCTATTTCCTAAATTAATTTCCTCGCATATTTTGTATTTGACTTAAATATTTATAGTTGTTTATATTTCAAGAAAGTTTTTGGTCGAAGATCGCAGATTCGATATTGTCTATGTTCCATAAGACAAAGTTCTTTAAGATGAATTAAAGATCTAAAAGCATGAAGCTAGAAAGTATTGAGTAATGTATACTAAGCCTATTTAAAATCCTCATAGCAGCCTCGAGGATATAAGAAATTATAACAGTATTCAAATAAGGCAACAACAGTGACATACAATATATCTATTAGGTTCCATAGAAGAAAATTGCTATTTTGAAAAATATTATTTAGAAGTGTACTCAACTAGAATCAATAAGATGTTTATATTTCAGTAACACAATAGTGCACACATGCGCGCCCTATGGTAGGTCGTACGTACGAATTTACTTTTTAAGAATAAGCAAAATATAAGTTTTCGTAAAGTTGTACCGCTTTTTACCGTCATTCAATCATACTAATGGACATTCAACCATTAACACATAGAGCACAATAGCGCACGTATGGGTACTCTACTGTGTTCAGCATTGCTTTTACAACTGCAAAGTGTTTTTAGCATTGCTATTACAGCTGCATTGTTTATAAATATTTATTAGCTCTAACAGTTTTCTTAAATTCGTTGCTAAATATTTTTGGGCAGCGGGAGATTTGATGGTGAAATTCAATATTAAATGAATTCTCGTTTCTCTGCGAATATTTTTATTTGCCGGAACAGCGTTGTAATTAATTTTTTTTTTGAATAAGCTTATTTTTTTTATTAAGTAGGTACTACGTATGTATTTGCGATCTTTATTTCACCAATTATATTTTTAATCGGGCACAGGACATAGAATATAAAATAACATTTTCTCTGATATAATGCTTTTTTTTAAATTTCATAATGGCGAAATTACATTTAATGAAACTTCTAAAATGAAGTTGTTTACTGAGTTCCTGTTATATCAGAAAAGTTGCATTGGTATGTCTTTGTGTTCGTTTTATAGAATGAGAATTATTATTTGAACATCTAAAAGGATAGAATAGAATAATAGGATTTCTAATATGATTTAGTAGTAGAAATTATCGAAACCTTTTATAAAAAGGTGTGATATCGATTTACGAAAACTTGATGTATTTTAATATTGTACATTTGCTCGGTACGTTTCAATTGCTTACAGTTAACCTAGTTTTCTGCTTGGACGTATGCGACTTTTATTCTTTTGACCGCGCGACGTGAGCAAATATGAAAGCATCATTTTAAAAATAAAATAAAAATAAAAAGCATCGAATTGTTAACTGGAATTTTAGCTATGGTTGAATACGTAATTGATTTTTTTTTTCTGTCTTTGAAACAGTTGCAGGTTCAGGATGTGTGAATTCCCGAGTCCACTAGTGGGGCATGGGGCAGAACCATTTCTGTATATGTTTCACTGATCATTTTCATTTACAGGCAAATAGATGATCAGCCTTCTGTGCCCTGCTCTAGTTTCCCCGGGATTCGAATTCGAAAATAAAGAGAACCCTAGTAAATATATCGTTTTTTAATCCACTGTCATGAGTTTTAAAAGGTTTGGATTAAATAGTACAATGAATGATGAGCATAAGCTTTGTGTACATACAAATTAACGCCCAAAGATCATATCGCACCTTTAAACACAAGCTGTTACTAAGCGAATTTTTTCAAGAATTGAGCTATCAACACTACTAATAAAATATTGTTTTTATTAGTAGTGTAAACATTTTCTGTATTAAATATCGTCAAATCAAAAACTGACTCAAACTAATGTGTATTTAGACTGAAAAACAAAAGCAATGATTTTATGAATATTGTGGCTGTATAATGTAATAGTTTTGTTTAGTTCGTCTTTAAAGGTGTGACATTTTTGTCTTTACACCGAGTATCGTTAAAATCTATTCTATAATTCTGCCATATTTAAACATTCGCCATATTGCTTTTATTGCTCAGTGATTTTAATGAGTGTAACGTTTTAGTAGCTTACTGTATATTCCTGTATTTGAAAGGCGCTTCAGCGTTTATTATAAACTAGCTGATGCCCGCGACTTCGTTCGCGTGGGGTTTGCTTTTGAGCAAGCTTTCTTCAAATGACATATCCTCCATCCTCTGTACTTGGTGATTTCTTTTGGGAAAGAGCTATCAAATTAGTCACTGACGGTTGATTTTGCATCATACTATCGACACGTTTAATGGTGGTTGAGATTGGGGTTCGAAGTATGATTAGAAATTCAATAGAAATACCATTGTTGAAAAAATGAACCTGACTTTAAAGAAATTTACTTATTTTTTTTATAAATTTAATTAGTGGTGAAGATACTGTATCCACCTCGATATTTATTTCATTTAATTGATCATTTTCATTTTCAGACATTTTTTTTAAATTCCCTTTTCCCGGGATTCCTACTCGGGTTTCCGGTGCTAAATGCGGAAACCTCTAAGATACGAAGACAGTCCTTAAGAAGCAATAAAAGCAATGTCGAATAATCGTAATTCTGTAGAGAAAGGATGGATGAAAAGGTGAAATAAACGATCTCATAAGAAATAATTTTTCATATAATATTTCAATAATACATTTTCTATTGTTATAATATAGTTCTTTAAAAAAAATATATTTCCGTTCAACTTCAGATTCGAACCCGCATCTGAAGTTACGCAATGGGACTGCTTATCCACTATTCTACGATTACATATCGAAAATGGCGAAATAATCAAAGTATTTCATTTACATATCAAACTGTGATTGACGTCTGACAATTCGAAAAAGTTCAACGCGAGTCAGTTTGCATTGCAATTTGGTGATATGGTGCCTTTAAAATTATTTTTAAATGATGATAACTTTTCTTTCTGAGAACCGATTTCGATGAAAAAAAGCCTATATGTTGCCCCGGGCTTTACTTAATATATTTGTGTAAATTGCATAAAAATCCGTTCAGTATCTTCGGAGATTAGCGTGAACAAATAGACAGACAGACAGACAGACAGACAAGAATCTTAAAAATTGCATTTATGCATTCTGCTACCCTTCTTTTATCACCCCTCTTAATTTCTGGTAAAAATATTTAGTGAAGCGTAATTTCGATCCTACTCTTTTATTCTATGTATATAGATAACTAGCGACCCGCCCCGGCTTTGCACGGGTCTAGATTTTTTGACAAAAAAAGCAGGGGTTGAATGTATTTCTTAATGCCACATTATAAAAAAATAAAAACAAAAAATTTCGTCCAAAAAATAAAAATAAAAATTTAGGGGTGGACTACCCCTAACATTTAGGGGGATGAAAAATAGATGTTGGCCGATTCTCAGACCTACTGAATACGCATATAAAATTTGGTAAAAATCGGTCAAGCCGTTTCGGAGGAGTATGGCAACGAAAACTGTGACACGAGAATTTTATATATTAGATAAACCTCTAAGTAATAAGGCAAGCACACAAACAGTTTAAAACACACTGTCATTATTGGTTATGTAGGACTTTGTAAAATAAGGTCTTATTTGTACGCTGCTACAGTTAAATCTAATATACCTAAGCATAGGACTATTTTTTTATTCACTTATGTCAACGGGTAAACCATTAATCTTCAGTTAGAGTGTACCTTATGTGGTTATTTTATTTCGAATCTTCAATCGTGTAATATTATACATTTGATTTAAGATACGTTTTTTATCTTATTTATTTTAGGCTTCTGTGAAAACGTATTTAATTTTGAAGTATTTATTCTAGTCACTAGTGGCTCCAACCCTTTTGCTAAAATAATTTCATTGTAGTACGCTTTTTTAAATTTGAGTAATACATAAATAGAGAATTACAAAGGGAAAACAGTTGATTTCTTATGATAAGATTTTTAGATAGATATTTATTTAAAGCTTGAATTTTGAAATTATATTCTCTATTTCTTTTTAAGGATATTTACTTTATGTCTTATTACTTATTCTTCCTAACTACGTCAGTACTGCATTCCCATGGGAACGTATTTTATCGAAATAAAAGAAGCTTATGTCTGGCTGTCCCAAGATTCAAACTAATTTCATTGGCGGCTTCAATTATTGTTTGTTTGGTTTGTACATTTGAGTTCGTTTGTGCAGTACAATACATAATATATACTTGAGGTAATTAAAATATAAAGAAAAATATTATTAGAAAATTCACAAAAGAGTAAATTGGTTTGCACAAGAGTCTCCTTAGTTGTGGAGAGCTTTCACCGACCCTATAGGGCACAATAGGGCACTCTGTGAACATTCTTGCAATCAACAACAAAATCTACAGGAAATTTCATTTCCACTTAAAAATAATTTGGAATTTTCATTTTCGGTAATTAAACACTATCCTATATCTGTACTTATACATCAAATAGCAAGTTAGTGAAATGTTATAGAAAACATAACATATTATTTTAGGTATTTGGTTACATACCGTATCGTTATAAAATGTATTATAATCCAGGGCTTGAAACCGGTTATTTCTATTTACCAAAATACGTGTCTGACTGAGATACCATGATATTAGTTTTAAAAAGTAATACACACTAAATTTACCACACTAATTGTTTCAGTAAATATGACCAAAAACGAAATAATATTAACAAAAACCTTTATTATTTCGGTTAAGTTCCATAGTATTCTAACCGGTTTCCCAGCCATGTTATAATCAATTATTCGGAATGCTAAAAATAAACAATTTCGCAGATCACCATTTCAGTATTGGTTGCCACAAATTATCTCACTAAAGTATTTGTTTCTTTTGCATATTTGCTTTTTCTTTTTGGTTTATTTATATTTTTTGAATACATACGTCTTTGGAATTTATTTGAAATTGTATTGCAAATTTCAGCTTGTAGAGTTAGATGTAGTTTAGCAGTTTTCACAACAAAATCTATTTTAACATAGTTGAACGTAGAAGCCACGATTTTTGTAGCGCCATTCAATTTTAGATAAGAAGCGTATATGCCCTATGTAACAATATCACGTTTTGATAATTCTGTTTTCATATATATACAATATCTTACAATAATTAACTTAAATGAATAACGATAGGAATACTTTCTAGCAAGTTGTTCATGCTTAGGCTTCTACTTTTAAAAATATTACTTCAATATTAAAGACTAGCAACGCGCCCCGGCTTCACACGGGTGCAATGAAGATGTACTATACACAAAAAATAGCCTATGTTACTCGCTGATAATAAAGCTTTCTATTGGTGAAGAATTTTTAAAATTGGTCCATTGGTTTTTGAGTTTATTCATAACATACAAAAATACAAATCTTTCCTCTTTATAATATTAGTATAGATATAGAAGTATAGATATTATCCTTAAATAGAATATAAATCGGACTTGTGTTAATGACAACGTTTGCCTTTTTTATGTGCAATAAAGTTAAGTTTAAAATTAGATGGATCCTGGTTCAATTTTATTTATTAAATTGCCTTGCCTCAGGGCATTATTATAAGCCCTTTTTTGTATCGTTAAATCTGAACTCATACTAGAACACACTATAATTAACATGAAAATATTTTCAAATAAAACGAAATTTTATATAACATTCGAGGATTGCGATCTGTCACGTTAATAAAATGGGATAAAAGTACGATTGACGCTGCAATTGCATCCGAATCGAGTTTCATCCTCTTTCAAAATGCAGCAGAAATTCCAATCGGAATTATGAAACGTCCGGCGCTCTGATCAAACTGCAAACATCATATTTCTAGTGCATTTTTATTAGTATTAACGCTATCTTAATAATTCCGATTACATATAATATATTCATTTGAGATATCAAGCATCAGTTACTCAAACAAAATCATATACTAAAAACTACATATTAAATGCAACCCCAATGACCAAATTTACTTTTTTAAATAATCCAATAGTAATCTATCGATTAGTACATTAAAAAATTATGATTAATCTATGAGTCTTCATTTTAATGAGTTGGAATTTTTCTATTTACACCCACAGACTTAACATCTAATAGGTATATAAAATTCTCGTGTCACAGTTTTCGTTGCCATACTCCTCCGAAACGGCTTGACCGATTCTCATGAAAATTTGTGTGCATATTGGGTAGGTCTGAGAATCGGACAACATCTATTTTTCATCCCCCTTAATGTTAAGGGTATTCCACCCCTAATTTTTTTTTTTTTTTTTTGGACGATTTTTTTTGTTTTTATTTTTTTATAATGTGGCATTAAAAAAACATACAACCCCTGCTTTTTTTTCAAAAAATCTTGACCCGTGCGAAGCCGGGGCGGGTCGCTAGTATTTATTATATATACAAATAATACCCTTGAGGAGACGATTTTTAGATATGTGAATGTTTTACAAGGAAACAGGCCTAATTTTAAAAATCTTCTTGTGGTGCCTCTCCATTACTGGACATTGATCAGTCTTGCGAAGTTTGTCTTGTCCTGTCCAGATACAGCAACTCCTTTTTTCCATTACTCCTCAATCGTAATACCCGTCCACTCCCTAACGTTACGCAGCCATGATTTTTTACTTCTACCAACACGCCTTTTTCCCTGGATCTTACCCGTCATGATTAGCTGAAGGAGGTGATAACGGTCATGGCGCAACGTGTACAAATATTAATATTTAATGCGAGCGAGACTTGGATATTTTTAGCTGCAAACCTTCAAAATATGTCTACGGTAAGAAACATAGAGCTATTTTAGAACTGCTCTTTAGTGCTAGTACCAACTTGGAGCTTACATATTTTATAGCGCCACCTTACGTCACGATGATGTGCGCTTTGTGTCTTGTGGAAAATAATGGGCGTCATCTCGAGGTATGCAAATTTTTCTTTTCTTTTGTCGTTGCATATTTTAACATAACACATAATCTTTTATTTGTGAAGATTATTTTTTCGTTAATTATATAATAGAACATAACAAACGTCAATGCCTTATATTATTCTTTTTCTATATCAGGGCCGGATTTAGGGGAGGACACCCCGGGCAACTGCCTCGGGCCTCCACAAGAGGCTGGAGGCCCCATTAGAGAATTCGGAAAAAAATCAAATTCCGACGGGTAAACAACTGTTCTTTTGATATTCTTTTTCATTGTTTTACCTTTACCTACTGTATGTACTTTGTACAAACATAATTATATTGTTAACATGAAAATAATACATTATTACTCATTTTTGGACTTCCTGCTTCAAAAAAGACAAAAATAATAACGCCACGATTATATTGCATACTTGCATATGAGTGATGAATCATGAATCACCTCAGGTGAACCCCTCGTGTGCCACTGCGCTATAATATAACTATATGTAAGAAAGTGTCACATCATGAATAATGCCGGTGTATAATATACTATTTACTATGCATAATTGCAGTATGTACCAGTGTTTCGAGAGTACTTGAAGATGGGGTCTTGGGTGTCTTAATAGATGAGATTTGCTAGCACAATGGAATTTAATTAGTGTTTTGGAATTTGCATTTAACTCAAGGTAGATCCCAACGTTAACTGTTGACGAGATATTGCGTGACCCTTTCCTTTATTATATACGCAAGATGGTTGTGTTTCTGTTTTATCTGATTAGGACGGAGTATAAAATTAGATTAAGAAAAATATAGCATCTGTTTGTAAATGTTTAATAATTTTATATGCTTATTTAAAAGAGTTATTAGTTCATGGTGTAATGGTTGCAGCTCCTTATAAAACATTCTGTAAAACAAAAAACTTGGTGATTAAAAAGAGTGGCGGAGAGTTTATTGCCAGTTTTTCTCGTCCGCTCTATGCCCTTAATTTGAGAGCTGGCAGTAAATGTAAAATTAGAAGCATTTAATATGTATTTTTTTTTTGACGTTCATAAGTGTACATTGTGTTACCTAAATGAATAAATGATTTTGAATTTGAATTGAAATACCAAAATAGAATCAAACGTAATTTATTTATATTAAATACTATTTGTTCCGACGTTACAGTACTTTAAAGAGCACGCGAGGCGAGCACACTGAAAGATGAAAGCCGTCTCATTTAAAGTGTTATACTAACAAAGGATAATATTTCAATAATTCATTTTATAATAATACTAGCGGACCCGACAGACGCTGTTCTGCCAGAATGTTGGCTTTAAATATAAAAAATATATATTTTTAGATCAAATTTTCCCACTTCTATTATATAGATTTGCAGTGGACATCAATTATTACAAAAAATGTGTACGTCTGGTGTGCGTGACGTGATCTGTCAATCTGAACTGTCAAGATGGCGAAGTTCCGAACCTAATTTATTTTAATATTATTTCTTGCATATATTTTTTTCCTAATTTTTTCCGATATTTTAATAGTTATTTTGTTATTCGGGACATATACGAATCCAACATATAAGAGATCATTTAAATCGGTGCAGCCGTTCTAGAGTTATAAATGGTGTAACTAATACAGCTTATAATATATGGATATCATAATAAATTTATGTCATATTATGGGCTTGAATACTTTAATGTTCATGTCATGGTTTGAGCCTAAAATAGATTTTTAGGCAAATTAGGGGCAAAGAAAAGGAAATAAATGTCACATACATATCTATTTGAGGACTTTTGCCTAACGATGCATCATAAAAATCATTTAATATGACTTTTTTCTGACTTCCGTAATAAAATTCCTCTCGTCACGTGTAGAGATTGATGTCCGCTGTACAACGATAAATCATTTTTAATAAAACCGCAACCTCGATATTGATTTCAGCAGTTTGTTACTCACATATACGTCCAACATATTATGAAGGTTAGGTCGAGGGTTCGTTTGCTCTGTGATCCATATCGAAGTTTTTAATTCAAGTTTAATTTTGCTCGGAGTAATTTTCCCATCCAGTCGGTGAGTTTTATTTTTTGCAACTTTAAATGACTCAATAACTAATTCAACGTAAATTATTAAGCAAATATACATTGTTTATGTATAATATTACTAGCAACCCACCCTGTCTTCGCCCGACAGCATTTTCTATGAAAGCTCTCAAGTGTTTTTTTACGAAATCTTGAACAATTATTTTAATATTTCAACAAAATAATGTTCAAACGTATGAACCTTCTTATTTCATAACTTTTTCAATTATTACAATTAAACTATAAGCGTGAGTGAGAGTATATTTTTATTACTGAATTTTTCCTATATTTTAATAGTTATTTTGTTATTCGGGACATAGATATATCCAACAAATAATATATTATTAGAATTGGTGTATCCGTAATCCGTTCTTGAGCCACCATTTAGGTGTAACTAACACGAATTTGTTGTATACCTATATAGATAGATATGTTCCTTCCTGAAATATGTTTCTTTTATACCTACTATGCATAAAGAAAGCGTCAACAAACAAAAAAGTATCACTATAAAATGTACTACAATATTATTCGGTATTTCTAGAGGGATGATATTTCTTAGCGTTAACATGAATTCGTACTTAGTAAGAGTGTTGGAAAATGTGTCGGCGCTTTCTTGTCGGAGAAATGATGATATGATTTCAACCACCCAGACGTTAGCTGCGAAAATTCTTTTCGCTTTATTTGATATCGGATCAGGAATAGAATACAGTGAAAAATTTTATCAATAGTACAACGTGAGTTAGAACGTTAAAGAAGACTGAAATTTTTCGAGACGTTGCCGCATATCATATTTTTTAATGCTTTTTACGAAGATAACGGAATATTATATAAAGATTGAGATATTTTTATATCATACATATATATGTACGATATGGGTTATTTCCCAGATATACTAATCCCAATAATTATTACTTATTATTTTTTAAAAACTAATACAACACGTGACTTTCTAAAATTTTTTTGCTTTTATTATGGAAGTCCTCCAAAAAATTCACCCTATTGATGAAAGTAATATGTAAATTGATTGGAAATAGCATCGCAATCAAGTCAGATATTACGTTTTCTATAAACATAAGTCTTCTTCTTAATTAATTAGCTCACTGGCGTCTAGGCTCTATATTATATTTTCTTATATTGAAAAAAATAAAAAAATTCCTATACCTACATACATAGAAGAACAAATTAAGACATTGATTGACTTATCAATAAATACTTATAACATAGATTAAATTAGAAAATTACATTGTATTTACGTACTTCTATGCTATGGCAATTCCCAAATTATTGTGTTCTTTTTTATTCTTCCACCCAATGAAGTCTAGACAACAAAGTCGCGACAAAATTCTAGAATTTCATTAATATCACCACATAACTACCATAAAGTAAGGTAAGTAACGCAATCTAGAACAGAATTCCCAACGCAGCTCCGACTTAAAAGTTTAATTATAAAGTTTAACTTGACTAATTCCAATTGAGCGGATACTTAAAATGAAACTAAATGCGATTTACGTTGGGTTCTCTTTATGAAATTACTTTAAGAGCCACGTGCTTTGAAAAGGAACAGACTTTGTCGTATTAAATACGCATTATGTAAATTTGTTTACTGAAAACGAGTACCGTGGTAGGTACTACTAAAGCCACTAATCTACGATGAGTGTCTTGAATTTGAAATTCCTATATGGAAATACTGAAAGTTGTTTTAAAGAAGAATACTGATAACAGTATGATAACATAACCCTACAGTGGTCGCGCGGGCTACATATGTAGTCCACCCGTACAAAATCAATAATATCTAAAAATCGGTTCGTGTTAGCCTCTTGCGCCGCCAGGTACTTTCAAATGAATGTTTGAGAGACGCCCTCAGAGCAGCACAGGCACAAGTCGCGCGAGAGAGAGTCACAGGAGCTCCGCAAAGTGCCTGGACTACATATGTAGCCCGCGCGACCGATTACGTAAGTATTTTTGACATATCGTTTTTATTGTTTTTATTTATTTTATGATAAAATTAACTTAAAATACCTTATTTAAACTTTATTTATTAATGTAAAATTGTTGTTACATAACATCACTTTATGTTTTTAGAATAAAAATGGATAATCGTCTAATTGTATAGCTTGAGGCATCTCTAGCTGAAGTTACTAATAAAAGCGAAGCTTATGAAGCTGAGTCAACTCTGTATGAGTTTCTGATGAGGAGGTTGATCATTTAGAAGATCAGGACCATCAATTTGAACCTGAGCAGGAGCACAAAGGAGCAGATGAACCCTGGTGAGGAGTTTGATGAAAACTGAAGAAGAGAAACAGAAGATGAGCTGAAGAGCAGCCACACCGACGTCGTCGCACTGACTTACATCGGAGGTGAAGATACATTATGGTCAAAAAAGCTCTTCTAAATGAAGTACGAGACAAAAAATTGATGCTGATATAGGAGAAGTTCGAAAACCAGAAATTATACTTAAAATGGAGTCCACCAGCTCACAAGAGTACCTATTGAAAAAAATCTTTACCAAGAATTCTTAACATCAAGATAAAAGACTTTTTTAGCTATATAGATACAGAAACCCAACCAACTACCTCGGCAGCAACATCCAGTAACGTTATGTGCCGTTGTCATGACTGTACAAGCACGCGCAGTAAAACCACTCGAAAGATGTGCACCGCGTGCAATAAGTTTGTATATGGGGGCCATTTGAAGATAATGTATCTATCCTGTGCAGCAAATATAATTTAGAAATTAGTTTCAAGCGTTAGTTTTTTTGTAATCACAATTGGAAGCCAACATTTGATTTTTACGCCAATTTAGAGAGGTTTTTTATATTTGTTGGTTATTTGTAACACAAAGGTTGTGATTGGGTTTTGTTGATAATATTTAATTAAGAACACTCTAGAGATAATATTTTCATATGAATAATAAAAAGATTCTGTTTAGATAATTTTTTATTTCAATTTGAAATTGGACTACGTATGTAGCCCGCGCGACCACTCCTGTTACTTTTAGGTGCGCGACCACTGTAGGGATAAGGTATGTATTGATATTTAATATTTGCGGGTTTGTATCTAGTGAGTGCGAAAACAATTGCCAAATAATAATGTATTTTATTGCGAAAATGCGTAAATATATTAACGCGAGTATCACACATTTAAATAAAATACCGAATTAAAACGCGATTTATTATTTATATTGTTTAAATTATTTATCCCGACGTTTCGGATGGCAACTTTGTGACATTTTAAAAATCAGACAACTGTCATCTTTCAGTCTGCCCGTGACCATTGGTTGCTGAAAAGCAAATTTATTTTATTTAAATTGCCAAATATTTAAATTATATGAAATCTTAATCATCACCTTTTTATGCTTTTTTTGTAGAGATTATGAATCGGTTTAATGTCCGAGATGCTTAAATATATTTTATATTGAAGCCACTGTAAAAAAAATATTCGAGAATTGTATGTTGGAATAATCAATACTTAAAATAATTTTAGTATTTTTAATGAGACACTAAATGCTTATTTCTAATATAAATAACGTTACGTACATACTTTAGAAACTCTGAGATCTGTACCTACTGACGTACGCGTCGGTAGATACAGATAGATATTATCTGAGTTAAAAAAAAAGAAAAGTGTATAGGTACGTTCTTTTTAAACTTAAGTTTAAATATGATGTTGTTTTGGAAAAAACAGGAAATATTAATTAAAACTATTTTTAAAAAGATCAGAAGTCCACAATAAAACCACTATTTTAATATTATTGTGTCACAATGTTGCATTCGGATTTATGTAAATATTCTATTAATTATTATAGAAGAAAATATTATACGGTTCCGTTTATATATCAGATACTGGCCTTAATCATAAGGGACCTTAAATTAAAAGTGATTTTGAAATGGTTAAACCATTGACATAGTATTGTTGATCGAAGGGTTAAACAATCTATGTATTGATTGGTTTAGTCACTAAGAAACTATACTACAAATAAATTATGATATAATATAAAAAAATATTGCAGCAGGAGCAAAATTTATAATTTGTAGTGCAGCAGACTTTGACTTCCTTGTGAATTTTGTTTTTTTTTCTTCTTGTAATGTTGTAATTATTGTTCCGTTGTTTTCTAAGTACTTATGTTAATATTATTTTTGTCTAATATGTGAACATTCTGTAAGTTCTTCGAGAAAATAAATTCTTTAAACCTTCACAATACCTTGCTTGCGATATTATGTTTAAGGTTTACAAGGTTTACACTTTACATGACGTTCCGTCACGCTTCAAGTATTCAATGAGCAAATTAACAAAGGAAATGTTATCTAATGTCATACAGATGGTATCAGTTTTAGTTGTTGCGAATGTAAAGATGTTTGCATGCGACAATGTTGCCATATAAAATCATGAATACAATGTATGAATAATTCGTTTCGGCAGCTCTTTAGAGTGCACGTTTTTCATAAAGTAAAATAAACTTTGACAGTCATTGACGCGTTTTGAAGAGCTCCTACTTTGCATTCCTTTGGGTCGTAAATTCGAATCCCACCAGGTTAATATTTTATTTACTGTAAATATATCTTCCCAGACCAGTCGTACCAGGGTGGGAGGAATATCAATATTCCGATTATAGTTGCTATTATGGCACGATTCGTCTTCAGTCTATGAATTCCGGAGTGTTCAAAGGAAAAAGTATGTCGACAGCGTATCATAAACTTATGTTCTATGGCTGAGGCATCACCTACCATCAAGTGAGATCTCTTCTATTAACGCAAGTATGAGACATTTTAATACTTTATAATGGATTAAAACGCAATGTATCATTTATATTATTTTTCTCGATGTTTCAATCTGTTTTAATTCATTATTTAAATGCAATCTCTTCTGTCGATATTCAACATAAAAAAAGAATTATAAGGATTTCATTTATTCCACTAAATTCATTTCGGATTATTTCGTTCTCAGTTTCTTATTTCTCATTTGAATAGGACATATTATCAAACTGCAAATCTGTGATTTTTTGATACTGTTTGTAGAACAGCTTCAAAGGACACGACAAAATGCACTCATCGAAATAAGCTTATTAATAAAAAGACGCAAATACGAAGGCTCTCTTACCGTTTTTAATATTCGTCTCTTGTTTCGTAATAACCTGAAGTGTACTCGACCTCAATGAAAAGAAATATAAGTATTATAGAAATGAAACGGATATTAGGAAGTTTTATACTGGTGTCTGGAAAGTTTTGTTATTTACATTATTGTGTTTAGAGTTCAGAGGTTCATTTCCAGTTGAAGATAAAATTTCCTTTACGTTTCCTTTCATTGTGGATGTCATATTTTCCATTTCCTGTCGCTAGGCTTTTGTGACGTCATATCCTAATGGAAAGTAGTTCAAGCGTGAAATTATCTGAACGTAGTTGTATCTATATCAAGGATAGGACGATGGTTTGAAGATAGGTCTTTTATTGAACTGTGTTTTGTGAATTAATAATAAACATGGAACTTTCATTTTATGGAAAGCAAATAGGAAGGTACTCTAAATAATTAATAATAATTGATTATACCAATTGACGGATCTACATTTTTCTATGAAGTATACCTTTCAAATAAGGTATTATTTATTAAAAAAAAAATATTTAGTAAAATTATGTTTATTTATAACGGTAAAACGTTTAAATGATAGAATAGGTTAAATAATTATTTATATTTCAGGTTTAGGTTCTACGTTTACTCAGCGTACGTAGAACGGAGAACGGTAGCGGCCGTGCGCATAATTGCCGCTACGAAAACTCGCGGCGCAGACGCAGTCGTGTGTCGACTCTGGCTGCCCGATAACCGCACACTCACACTCAAGGCCAGAGTAAAGGTGCTTAACGTTTGTTATTAAATATGAAAGTAAAACGTTCTAAATAAACACCAATACATTTTATTTATATTAAATGAAATGAAATTAAACTTTAGACATATTTTTGGCAATGACGAGTTAACTCATCACCGGTCAGCATAGTTTATAGACATCTCAATTATTAATAATAAGATGAATTATATTTTCTGATTTACTATTAACCCATATACAGCCAGAACTACGCGTATACCTTTAGTAATTATACCTAAGTTCCTCATAGGTACACCTTCTGATTCGAAAACGAAAAATCAATAAAGATAATAATCATATACATTTCTTTTAGACTTAAACAAACATATCCTAAATGTATGTACAAGGATCGAAAGTCCAAACTTGTTTAACAAGTAGATAGATAAGGGTCGTATTTGTTTTTCAATCAGGGGACATTATATGGGCTAATCACGACTTAGTATAACCAAGGCATAGGCTTGAAGTTAAAAGTAGGTCGACAGAACATTATTGACTGATGTTCTGTGGCTGACCACCATCAAGTGTAAGTCAAGCTCGTTTGTCGATATCTATCATAAAAAAGGTTCAAACAGCCACAAACATCAATCAATGATGCGCTGTCGACCTACTTTTTACTTCGAGCATTCGAAAATCCATACACTAAGATCGAAACGCGCAATGTGCACTGAAGTGCACCTTTTCCATCCATCCATCCATCCATCGTAATTCATAAAAATAATTTCGATATTCGTCCCGTACGTTTAATGCAAAATCACCAGTTATGAGGAAGACAGGCTTAAAATTATAAATATTTCGTCCCGGCGGGGTTCGAACCCGCGACCCAGTAACGCAAGACAGGTAATCTACCAAACGCACTAATGAGCCCGTCTTTAATCTTTGCCACTCTTTTTCAGCCAATCCGTGAAAACTGGAACTTAAAGTACAGCGCTACGTACGTCCTCTGCCTGCTACGAGATACTGGAGTCAAACCTCAAGACACCGTGGGCGCTTCTATATCGATTGCAGCCGCTGTGTCACCCAACCGAGCACCTACCAACCTACTCACTATACTCGATACAGAGCCAAAGAGTGGTATTGAGGTAAATTATTATTATTCTTTTTTTTTGTTAGATGGACGCTGTTAAGCAATACAGTGTAAACCCACATGGATGCCATTTTGAGAAAATTGAGTTTGAAGTTTTAATTAGGTTTTATTAAATATTTTTTAAAAAATAACAGAAATAATTGATTTTTTTGTAATGCTTATTATTACACTAAATGTATATCGTATTTCTTGGTAGCAATCAAAGTAATAGAATTTAGTGCATTATTATTAAATATTTATAACAAACATTAGGGTTTCGTGCCCACTAGTTCTCTCAATATTTTTGCTATTAAAACGATTTAAATGATATATATCTCTTTTGATTTATGTACTCCATCTCAAAAGGAAGCGATTGGTATCAAAATTTATATTTTTGTCATTTTGTGGGTTGACACTGTATTGCTTAACAGCGTCCAGATATCGACAGACGAGCATGAGGTTCATTTGATGATACTTGTCGGTGTAAATCGGCGTGTGTACGCATAGACTGCCTCTTGATATTTACATAGATTTTAGAATATATTTAGGTACTAACATTAGAATTAAGCTCTTACTAACAACTTATGGATCTTTGTAATCTGATAATTAATTAAATAATTATAATATATGGCTGATAGTGGTGGTGTACGGTGGTGGCTTCAAGCTTCGGAAATCCATAGACTGAAACCGAAACGCGCAATATGCACTTCAAGGTTTTTCCATCTATGAACGGTGGTTACCCGGTCGGAATTTTGATATTCCTCCCACCCGGGCAAAATTCTATACCTATATTCTGCATGCAAAAATCATTTAAGTTCACGTTCGAATCCCTTGGAATAGGAGGTGTCTTTAAAAATTAATCCTATTAATATGAGGGACACAGGGCGCCCTAAATGAGTGGCGGAATGGATTGAGTTTTTACTAAAGACTAGTACGTATATTTAAAATATCACGTGGAATTTGAAGGATAGAGCTCCTGTATTCGATGTTTTTAATTATCGGGAAAGGATTCAAGATTCCAGCTCTTGATTAGCCACGACACACGACAGAATATAGTAACAAAATGTATACATGAAAAGCTATCCAGCAATGACATGACAATGATAATAGTCACTTACGCTCTATTTAACATAGCTTAGCTTATTTTACTTCTTACATAGATTATATTATAGTACTACGTAGTACATTCAAATTCAAATTCAAAAATCATTTATTCGTTTAGGTAACACAATGTACACTTATGAACGTCAATAAAAAATACATATTAACTAGTTTTACATTTACTGCCAGTTCTCAAATCAAGGGCGTAGAGCGGACGAGAAGAACTGGCAAGAAACTCGCCGCCACTCTTTTTTAATCGCCAAGTTTTTGTTTTACAAATGTTTTGTAAGGAGCTGCAACCATTACACCATGTTCCACATGACATCTTTAAGTAATTAACTATAATAATCGAAAAATATATATATAAACGAAAAAATAAAAATAAATAAAAACAAAGATTTGTCCTCTATCAGCAGAATGTATGGTGAAATAGGAGCACTCACTTACATTCTCGTGGGAACAACACGCAAATACATAGACGAAATAACTAATATCACCGCATACACGAATTCAAGTTCGACCAGTCACCACAAGTAGCACCCGTTCACGATTACTAACAGATATTTATTTAATGTATTATTAAAATTTCTAATCTAATTTAAAATCTTAATAAAATATTATATATTACTATAGTATAAGTTTGGTAATTTATTACCTGTACATCTTAGAAAGCTAACGATATCGTCTTTCAAATACCTAGTTAAGTCTCATATGAGTATATTATATACTCGTATTAGAGTAATACTCTTAGACACACTGACTTCTTATTGTTCTCTCCTCTCTATCCTCTCCAGGGGGTTGCTTGGAAGATATTGCTAAAAAGCTATAAAAGCACCGTTAGTCAATCTATTTTAGGTTTCCTTTTTCTGTATAATGTTGTATTGATTCAGTACATAGTATTTTTGAATTTATTTGCTCATGTTCTTTTGCTGTCATTTCCAATTTCATTTAAAATTGTAACTCAGAGACAATCTCTATAGATATTGTTAATTGTTAAATAATTGTATCAAATTATACGAATATCATCCAGCGATATAAATAATAAAAAAAAAAACATTTAAACAAACACATTCAGAAAAAAGCCATATTAATTGCCTAAATTTATACTGGTCCCCGTTTAATCCTGTTTTAAATGGCTGTACTTTGTGAGCAGTGAAATTAAATAATAAAACCTAACAAAATGTGCGTGTTCAACGAGATTCATTTGATAGATTATCACCAACTAGCTACTTATTAACACGACATCTACCGATTACATTTTAATTTATAAATGCATACAAATTGTCAATAATATTACATTCTCATTTAAGCCGTATATTAATTAGTATAGATAGATAAAGAGATCCAATGTTCATATTAAAACCACAGTTCTTTTTCTCATCTTTCATTCTCACATTGTATCAACTAAGAAGTCTTCCAATCTTAACAGTAAAAAAATATGTTTTGCTTTTCATATAAACTGGATGATAATTATAAGAAAGTTATGTGTTTAAAGAGAAGTAAAGTCAATATTTGAGTGTAAGTTCATCCAGGTTCACATATCACTTATGAATGTCAATAAAAAATTTTTACTTATTTTACATATACTGCCAGTTCTCAATGCAAGGGCGTAGAATGGACGAGAAGAACTGGTTATAAACTTTTTCCCTGTTCTGTGTTATAATCTCTCCGCCACTCTTTTTAATCGCCAAGTTTTTGATCTTACAAAATGTTTGTGTAATCTAATAAAATGTAAATTATATTTTGAAGTAATGAATGAATGATTATGTAAATCAGGGCTGTCCAAATCAAGGCCCTCCAAGGTCCAAGCTCTTGTATTTATGTGCCCGCAAAAAAAAAACTTGGTTCTTTTTGTATTATTTAAATAAGAAAATTTAGAAAATTTTCAATTACATATTTTAATCGATTTATTGTAAATTGTAAATATTTTGCGGACGTCCAATTTATTTAGTCATTTTTAGTCTGATATAAATGAGTGATTGCGCTAATATAATCCAGTATTTTATAATTCAGTCAACAAAAAATGAAGTGTTCAGACATCTACATGTTTCTTCATGAGATTTTCCGCAATTCCTATCCAGTCGAGTATAGTGATGTGCCTTTAATCAATATGTAAAACCTCTTAATATTTTTCCAGGAAACACTGCATGTCTGCGTGAAACCGTTTCACTTCTCATACTCGCGGGACGAGTGGCTTATGGAATGGTTTGAGTTGAACCGATTGCTGGGCGCGAGTCACTTTTACATGTACAATGAGTCACTGAGTGCGCCGGTCGCCTGTCTACTTGAACACTATAGGAAACAGGGTCTAGTCACGCTGTTACCATGGAAACTGCCGATTGTCTCTAAAATTGAAATAAGGTATGTATTCTATGCCAAGTACATTTGTATTTTTAGTTTATATTTTTGCTTAGAATATGAATGTGGAAAGAAAAAACTCTCTTCTATTCTCGTCTATGTTATTTAATATAAATTATATCTTATAAACAATAACTCTATACATTTACAAAAACATACCACAGAATAATAAAGGGATTGCACTATTTACAACAGACGCATAATACGGCAAATAATTTCATACAGCATGTCAACATTCGGAATTCCAAAGACACCTGAAACATCCAATGAGTACCGCATGGTTTCATATAATATATGAATCCTGATTGAATTGATTCGACCTTATTGTCTCACTAAATGTACAAATAAATATTCAAAGTCAAAACCAATGGACAATCGAACTCATGGTCCATTGATACGCAAAACGCTGACTTCATCATCACTAGATGCAATTACGGTACATAGGTACAGCAATAATGAAGTACTACGTCACCACTTTGCCAATGGGTGTTACCACTTTGCCGATGTGTTACTACTGTGCCTGTGTGGTTAAATTATTTGTATCATAAAGTTTGGCAAATTAAAATTCATGTTGCTTATTCGGTGTTTAATGAACGGCTTGTTCGTCTCAACAATTAACATTATTATAATAAATACTGCTACGTAGCACTACGTTCCACGCGTTGCTACCAGTACTTATTGCTATGCCTATGCGCCACACAATACATAATATGTCAACTAGCCCGTTAAAACCTATCTTATAATTTTAGTTCCAGTACTTTAAATCTATACTAATATTATAAAGAGGTTAAGTTTATGAGTTTGTGAGGTTGTAGAGGTAATCTCTGGATCTACTGAACCGGATTCTAAAAATTCTTTCACCAATAGAAAGCTAGATTATCAGCAAGTAACAGGTTTTTTGTGTATCATATCATTTTTCTATAATACATACATTGCACCCGTGCGAAGCCGGGGTGGATCGCTATATAATAATAAATAAATAAAATTCCAGAACAGAAGGTCAGTTCGCAGCGTTCAACGACTGCCTGTACCGGTCCATGTCGTCAGCGGGCTGGCTGCTGGTCATCGATGTGGACGAAGTGATTCTACCGCGGAGAGAGAGATCCCTCGTAGCTCTCCTGACGGCGCTGCGGGCCGCGTATAATCCGCCCTCGAAGGCGCCTTCCGCGTTTCTTTTTAGGAATGCCTTCTTTTATTTACGATGGGAGGTAAATAGTCTAATAAGTACTTTGGTTTCCAGATTAACCAGACCCCATTAAGTCCCAAACCGGCGCTTTTTTTATCCGATTTTCAGCGGCTGTTCCTACCATGAAACCTATTCTGAAATAAATAGGCATAGTCACATCTGACGTAAAATTTTATTAGCTTTCAGAATCCGCCAACGCCAATTACCAAGCGACAAAGTTATATTGGTTTATTTAAAAAAACATTTTTTTTTCAATCGACCTTTTCGTATCAATGGCATCCATGGAACCTAATCTATAAAATCCATTGATAAAAAATTTCAAATTCAAGATGGCGGTTTGAATTTATTTATGTTTTTCTCTAACCCTGACAAAACTACATGGGTTTTATGGGCCGCCATTTGGAATTTGCCAAATTACAAATGGCGGCCGCAAATCGACGGATTCCGTATTTTTCCGTGAATATGAATCTGTCAGATTTATCAAATTCAAAATGGCGGATCCAAAATGATGGACACAAATCGACAAAATCCGTATTTTTTCGGGAAAAAATATAGGTCGGGGCCCGAATGACTTCGAGTAAAGTATATTACGGCCATGCTGGACTTGGCACAGATATGTAGCGACATCTATAATCTGCTACAAGCATCAATACAAAGACGTCTAATCCTGAATCGCGCTACATAAATGTTTCCGAGCGTTGAGTATATATACAACATCTCGACATCAACCACTGGGAGCAAGCAACACTCTCAACACAGCTGTTTCAACAACTCGATCGACCTCCTGTCTTCGGAGGGGAGTACTTTAGCGACATCTATAATCTGCTACAAGAAACATTACGAAGACGTCTTATCCTGAATCACGCATAAATACATAAATGTTTCCGAGCGTTGATTATATATACAACATCAACCACTGGGGCTTTAGGGCCAGCCAGTCACCAGCCAGGTTCGTCTGGTTAGGGATCCTCCCTTTAGGTTGGAGGAAGATCACTCCTTCCTTCCTCCACAGATACATACATATATATGTGTGTATGTTGTATAGTGTTGTGTGTGTTGATTTCTGTTAAATTCTACTTCAGGATGACTCCGAAGCGCCCGCACCACTGCTGACCTCTCGCAAGACTCGTCGCTGGGCGGCGCCGCACGCGCTCAAGAACCGTAGCAAGTACGCGTTGCGGCCGCGCGACGCGGTAGAACTGGGGAACCATTTCCTGTGGGAACTAGCTCCGGGCGCGAGCTCCGTCGGCGTGCCCACTGAGAGAGCACTGTTACATCACTATAGGGTTAGAAGAAATTTTAGATTTGAGCTATCTATATATATAAAAATCTCATGTCACGGTGTTTGTGTTCGGATTGCTCCGAAACGGCTCGACCGATTTTTATGTATATGTATTTGATAGGTATGAGAATAGGTCTTCAAGTATATTCCATACTGCTAGGTGATTCAGGTATCCCTAGCTAGGTATTTTTCTTAACTCTTACAAATAATGTAAATTGTTGCTGCGACTCTAAAGCGAGCGAGATTTCAACTTTAGGCGGATCAGTATGGATCAGTAGTCTAACTTAGTACGATACGTGCCCATGTAAATCTAATCATTAGTAAACATATACTCAACTAGTGATCCGCCCCGGCTTCGCACGGGTATAATTTAGAAGAATTTAAATAAAAACCTTCCAATTATAAAAGAAAATTTTCGCGATTTTAGACAAAGAACAGACTTAGGCAAATAAAGCTTTTACTCGCATTAAAGTTTTTTTGTAGGAGCGATCCGCTCCGGCTTCGCCCGGGTGGGTGTTGATGTAGGTACTATACGCAAAAAAGCTTTCTATTGGTGAAAAAAATTTTAATATCGGTTAAGTAGTTTTATAGTTAACAAACAAATAAATCTTTCCTCTTTATAGTTGGAATTATTTCCTCAGATTGCCTGTGAGTACGGCGGCATGCAATGTCTCACAGTGCCCTCGACGGTGGACAGGACGGCGCACCGCTGGGCTGAGGAGCTGATGCAGAGGATCTCAGCTGAAAAGGAGGTCCTATCAAAGACATGTCCTGCATAAATCATATCAAACCTATAATCCTAATTGCATCGTTGAAGTTGTTCTTTAACCTTTAAGCCGCTTGGCTAGATAGCAATTGCTGTACCCCTAGCGCCCGAATACAATCGTTTGTTGTACCACGCAGTTCATAGCCTCATAGGACAAGTTGCCCCCCCCCCCCCCCTAGCTACGCCTATGATAGTTACTCTAAGGTGATTGCAAGTTTCTATTTCTTTAAAGTCCTTCGAGTCTTGTCATATGAGATCGTAATATTACTTTTGTAATTATTACAAGTTAAATCTTAGTCAGCGTCTAGCTTGACCATCAAGAGATATCTCGCGGACGAGTGAAGACTAACTAAGATATAAGATATCTCGATATATCTCGACATTGACAACTTTGATAGACATCTCGATCAACAAATATCTCTACTTTGAGATTAGAGAGTCGAGTTTTAAGTGTGTCATGTTAGACCCCGAAGACATACAGATATAATCGATTAAAACACGAGACAACGGTCGACAAAATTTTGTCGTGGTTCTAAATGCGGCTCTGAACTTAGTACTTGGGGTCTTATTCTCATGGAGATAGTAATTGTGTTACTGATTATAAATAAATAAAAAAACTAAATAAGGCTATGATTAAAGTAGTTAACAGGAGAATAACATTTTTTGTTCCATTTTCTAGTAAAACATGGTGTAAAGAAAGGGAAAGGATAATACTTCAACGGTGCTTCTAAGATTTTATATAATTCAAGAACCAAAATGTACAAAATTCATTGTTAATAAGCTCGTAATAAAGCACACAATTAATTAATAATAATACAATATGTATTTTTATTATTTATTTTATTTTTATAAATAGCGTTTATTATATTTGCAACATATTATTTTGTTATAAGCTGACACTTATCGAACTGAACATATTATTGACTAGCAATTGCCCCCCCAACCTCCCTTGTGGGTGGAATTTCGTAAAATCCGTTCTTAGCTGACCTCTACTCGGCGAAAGGAATATTCCTACCATATTTCAAGTCGCTACGCCTTATGGTTCCAGAGATATCGTGATGAGTGACTATATAGGTGGAAATCTTTTTTATATATATAGATATGCTGATAATTTGTTAATATGACACTTAATAGAAAAGCATTTAAAATCCCTCAAAAAATATTGTGTTTTATGAAATGCACATCGCACGAGGTATTCCTTGAGGTGATTATTTGTTTTCTTATGTTAGTTACAGTTATTGAAAAGCATTGAAAAACCCTAAAAAAATATTGTGTTTCATGAAATGCATATCGCACGAGGTATTCCTAGAGGTGTAATAGTTTTGTCTTCATTTTTGTGCATTAAAAAGACAATACTTTTGATAAATTTTGAATATTAAAAAATAAGAGACCATGATTATTACGATATCGTTGGTTTAAAAGTAAAACTTAGTAAGTGACATTTTGAATAAAAATAAATTTTGCTACTATTACTCATTTTAAGAGTAAATCCACGGTTAACATAAAGAACGAATTACGTATTCAGGTCCATAACTAAACTATAAAGCGCAATACATACTTATTAAGTTGTTCTTATTGTAAAGGTACGCTTAAAATAAGGAATAGTAAGTAGTAACACTTATATTTCTTCAAAATTACACATAGTGAGTTTTACCTCCGAACCAACGATATTATAGTCGTATATAGTTAACATTTTTATATAGTACCTGTGCAAGTGATTTCTGCTGTAATGCTGGAATAATATAGCTTGATGGACGCCAAAACTAGTTCATTTTGTAGCTAGAAAGATCATAGATTCATGTGAATTAGAATGGCCAGTATAAACCCAGTTTATTATCGCAATAATTGTGTAATTCAAGAGAATTTTCTTTAGAAGCGGCCCAGTATATTACATTTTTAATCAATACAAATATCCGTATCTACACTGAATTTGGGACTTTGGAGGATACAATATGATTATCTAGTATCCAGTTATGTTTACGCAATAAAAACTAACATAAAAAAATGAACAGACAAATAAACCTTAGTAATTCCAATTGCAAAATCAAAAGTATGTGAAAATCCCCACGAAACTAGTGGACTTCGCGAGCCTTTGCGAGACTTCGCGTAAATCAGTTTAAAATATTAGTTATTATATAAATACGCATTTAATAAGTGGTTGTATGTATTTGATGTTAAAATTACTTTTTAACATCGTTTAACGTTTATCGTTGTAGTTAGGTAAGTACCTTTTAAAATTGTAGGTAAAAATAAATTTGGTTTTAATATACCTGTTTTATCAAAGGTATTATTTTCCTCAAACTTACGCTTATAATTTTACTGTCTACTTATACGTATGAGTCAGATGAACGTATCTAAATTTTCTAAAGTCTTAGAAATACTGTGACAATTTTACCAGCTTTTTAATAAAGATAGTATACAATTGATGAATAAAAAAAATAATATCGTTACATTGGCATAATATTAAAGGTTTAAAAAATAATAATTATTTAGTAACGTATGAAGAAAAACTATTTTCGGGATTTTTGTAGATGCGTTCTGGTTCTTATACCGTGAATTATGTTCGAATATGGCCCCAAAGATTTGCATAGACGTATGTAAGATATTGCATAATAAGTACAATTAGTTGTAAAAATTATGTATGTATATTCTGTTAATCAATAGAAGCCCTGCCTCATCCGACGTCGTTGTATGAGACTTTTGGCTGATTCAGCTTTTTACTGTATCAGTGGATGCTGATATTAATAAATAACTTAAATAAACCATATTCTAATATAAAATTATTAGCAAATGTGACATATTTTTTTGAATAAAACACAAGTTTTGTTTAATAATTATATTATTTTTGTTAACAAAATATACTATAGGTACCTCTTTAGTATACCTATACAGTATGCTATCATATATGTACACATATATTACCATACATCTTCATTTGGTAAAATTATATTCAATTTAACGACATATTAGATGAAGATATGAAAATATATTTTGCACATATGCATAAAACACCTTGGACTCTTCGATTTTTTCGTGTGTCGTGGTGGAAAGGACCTTCCGAAAGGGTTAAAATAATAATAAACATAGCAAATGTTACCCTGTTCATAGTTATCTGTTTGAATTACAAAAAAGTCTTTACTGTATCTACAGAAGAACTTTTATATTTTTTTTATTGCTCTTGAAATATTATTTTAATAATATTATCGTATCACATTGTATGTGTATTAAGATACGTATTTTACTAAATCGCTCCTAAATGCGAGCTAAAGTATTGTAAAAATAAGTTGGTATTGTCTGTTGTTATTTGCTCAATACTTCAAAATATACAGTATTAAATTAATTAAGGTAAAAATAAAATCTGTCGTACATCGCAAAATGTATATTTATATTTCGTTAGTAATAAAAATAAAGTGGACATTTTTCTAAATTTTTGAGTATGAGTTTCAGTTAAGATATTCAAATCAATTTGTACATAATTACAATCAATATCAAGTTTGTAGATAACATAAAATATATTAGACAAGGAGACAAATACCAAAATTAATTATATTGTAAATGTTCCAATGAACCATTTTGAAGTACAATCGTAATGTTATACTTAGCTTTTGTCCAAGAAATTAATGTGTAAAATACTTGTGATAAAACAAATATAAGTAAACCTCGATCTCGATGTTGTGAGTAGGTACAATTTTTAAGTTAATTTAATAAACACTTACCTACAATAATTATGTAAGACAGCCAATTTCATTAATTTGAAATATTATATTTGTGAGAAAAATAGATACTAACAACTTGTAAGATCGTATTCGCATGGTTAATATGTCAGAGGGCTTAGCACGAACACTTCAGGCATTGATCGAGTGGGAGGAATATCGAAATTCCGACCGGGTAACGAACCACCGTTCATAGATGGACAAACCGTATCGGTTTCAGTCTATGGATTTCCGAATGATCGAAGTAAAAAGTAGGTCGACAGCGCATCATTGACTGATGTTCTGTGGCTGAGGTATCACCTACCATCAAGTGAACCTCATGCTCGTCTGTCGATATCTAACATAAAAAAATGGGAGATCTTATTGTATCGCCAATTTGAGTTTCATTGTACAATTTGCATTAAATGGTCTATTTGTAATAATACCTCAATAAGGGGAAATTAACTTTTAAACAAATAATATATTTTAAATTAATGAAATAAATGGCTGGCTAAAATCATCTCAGTCCTTTAACCTATTTTAATTGTTATTTTTGTATAATTTAATATATCCATTATTCAAGACGAACGTTCCTAAGCTAATATTTATTTAAATATTAATAATTAATTTTTGGGATAATATTGGTTTATTATCACTATAAATAATAATAAATAGATCAAATTTTATCGTAGAAATGTATTTAACTTAATTCAGTATTAAATCTATACAACGTAGGAACAGATTTTATAATAATTTATGTAAAAAATGCAAAATTTTAGTACAATAAGAACCTATATTATCAACTTTCATGCATTATGATGTAAATAGCTGATGTGTTTAAATTTAAATTAATTTTACTGTCTAAGCCTACGCGCAGACTAGAGCCACTAGTGACAACCACAGCATAGCCACCGGTGGCCGCTACAAGCTACGTGCGTAATATTACATACATTTTAGGGCATCCGCGCAAACACGGCGCTCGAGAGGCCGCCACCGAGCTTCTAGCCGTTGGTGGCCGCCACAACAGGCGCGATATTTCATACATTTTACAGTGGCTGAAACGTGGCCACCGCTCTAGACGCCGTTTCTAGTGGCGGCCACCGGTGGCTCTAGTCTGCGCGTAGGCTAAATATATTTTGTGTCTATACTTTACTGTGATGTCTATTTATATGAAGAAGCGTACTTTGTTTCTATGGATATTCGATGTGTAGGCTGAATGCTGGCAGGTGGTCTTTTGTAAAATAAAAGGTTATTGAAATGATGTGTTTTTGTTGAGTTACCTTTGAAAATACAGCACGCCCGTCATTGAATGCTTACTGAATTATTAACACGTTCAGAGTAACACCTGTCATATTGAAGTCTTATCGACAGCAAAAGATCTAACCAAATTAATATTTTATTTTGTTTTATTAGGGCTATACAGGCAATATTTTAGGCATATTTTAGGAGAAGGGAAAAAAATATGTTTTGGAAGATAATGGAGGATAATTAAATAAAAAATATAGAAATGTATTTGTCACCTCAATAACAGTTAAAGGATATCGCATACAAAACTGATGTGGCCTATAAAGATTTTTAAGAGCATATTTTTAGCGTTTACCAAAAATATAAATTTGGACAATTATAAGTATTTCTGTTATTATATAATTTTATACTTAGTTGATGTCACATTGTTCATGATTTAGTGCTGCAGCTCATTGTCATCGGTTGCAACGACTAGATGCGACCTCTAGATTAGAGAGAGAGAGTCTCTGTTTTAGTCGTAGAGTACAGAATTCGGCTTGCCTGTAAAATAAAACAATCTAAACGGCCACAGAAAAAGGTACGGGAAAAACATATTTCTGCCCTTTTCACTTCCATGTTTTTACAAGCAGTACATCCGCCTGCCTTAATGCCTGTAATAATCAGTATTTAATATCAACTCTATTCAAGTAAACTTTTGCAAGTATTTTTGAATCGTTTTAAAGCTACCACCGACTGTTTCTACCGCGAAGAGCCAACTAGTTAGCCTTTTTAGAAATAAATTTACAATTTGTGTTATACAAATACAAAAATGAACATTTATAACTAATTTGTATAACAATATAATTATCCCGCTAAGCTCTCTCAGTTCTTCATGCTTTTTCATCTTCCAGATACTTCTAGGTAAAATCTTGTTAAATGATAGATTATTTTTAACTGCTACTCTTCGCTCGCTTAGAGGGATTAAAAATATAATTTTCCATCGTGGGAAATTTATATGTTTAATCCCCTAATGTTCTTAATAAGAAGCCAGTCATACAGGCTACAAGCATAAGTGTTGCCCCTTTAGATATCAAAGATGATTGAAATGCACTTCGTGATTCCTTTCACCTTTATACGTGTTTACTGAATACTATTCAAAATATTCAGTAAACTTTACTCGTACTATATTCCGTAGTTACAGTAACTACAGAACTCATCAAAGTTAGACGCAACAATAGAAGTCGCAATTAGATCTATAACCGTCAAAAGGAAAAAAATACACTTGTCTAATACTTAATGCGATTTAATGATTCTGAATACGCAAAAAATGTCGGATACTTCTTGTCCTTATGTGGTAGGGCAGTCTCACAGTGGCGAAGGGTGAAGATTTGTCAAAAGGTCCCAAAAAAACACACCATGTTGTTTTCGAATTTTCACCAATTTCGAAATTTCAGATAAGGCGAGGAAGACCACCTTCACTGTTTTAATTTGTTAGAAGACTATTAATTATGTTAATGGGAATTGGGATGCCGTTAGGAATCGGCTTGTTAGTTAATAACAATTTCTTTTAAAAAGCTAAAATGCCATATAAATACATGTCCTGTTAACTTTGTAGTCTAGATAAATTGAGACGGAAAAACTAATTGCTGTCGAGATAAGTCCTTGATCGATCGATGTGCCACTCTAACTTTCAGCCTGACTTCGGTTCATGCATCATTTAGCAATTTCATTACAATATTATCGCAATACTTCGCTATTGGGGATTATTATAAAAGCTGTGAGTGAACCTGATATTAATTTTTCAAGATACGATATTCTTCTGATTTAAAAACTACGAATAAGATGCCAAATACCTTTTGTTGTTTACCTTTTGGCATTTTTATCGTAATATATAAAGTAGAATAAAGCAAAAGAAAAAATGTATTGAAAGTGTGATATGCATTTGAGCAGTGTAACTGATGAGTTGTCAAGTTAAAGAAGAGAATGGAATTAAAAAATATATACAAGAAGATTTTGAGATATAGAACTATCTCTAACAATTTTTTATTTCATTTATGTATAATTTTGTAGATAAATCACGATATTTATAGCGATTTCTCCATAAGTCATTATTTATTCTCTATATGAATTTACTTTGAAAATATAACTTTTTCATGAGTACGTAAGTAACATGTGACATATAATATCATGTGGTATTAATAATATGACTGTGCAGTGTCACAAATCATGTTGTGATAACGGACCAAGTGGCCGAACTGCGCAACGACCCGTATGACTAATGTATCCAATTACACGGGCATCGCGAAACCTTTTGATGTAAATGTTTAGGTTTTAATCAAAATACAAAAAGCTTCGAAAATTAAAATAGCCTGCTTACATTCAGGATTAGCCATAGATTATCAGAAAGTATAGAAGTAAAATATATAATAATGTGACATGTTTAAAATACGTCTGCCGGCCTAGCCTGACCGGCACGAGATATCTCGCGGACGAGAGAAGACAAACTAAGATGTAAGATATCTCGATATATTATATCTCGACATCGACAATTTTGATAGAAAAGATATCTCGATCGACAAATATATATATTTTTGATATTAAAAGTCGAGTTTTAAGTGTAATTGTCATGTTAGACCCGGAATAAACAAAGAGATAATCGATTAAAACACGAGAAACGGTCGACAAAATTTTGTCGCGGTTGTCATGCTAGGCCGGCTCAGCCTAGCGACAAACGACAAAGTATTCGTATTGTCGAACTGTCATTTGTATGAAATTTCAAATTATTTCTCATACAATTGACAGATGGAAAATTCAAATACTTTCTCGACAGTCGTCTCTGCTAGGCCCTAACTTCGGGCATTAAACGGATGGGAGGAATATCCAAATTCCGACTGGGTTACGAAACACCGTTCATAGATGTAAAAACCGAGCATATTACGCGAATCAGTTTCAGTCTAGGGATTTCTCACTTCAAGTAATAAATAGGTCGACAGTGTATCATTGACTGATATTTTGTAGCTGAGCTTTTACTTACCATTAAGTAAACCGATGAGGTCTGTTCCCTTGTCTATCAATATCTGACAAAAAGAAGCGTATAATTCACATTACAGACGTGATTGAGACGATATACAAACCACAGAGGAATTTGAAATAAGTAGGTACTAGGAAATACACAAATGAATATCCAGTCCACTTATAATACGTGGCACTAAGTCTATATCCTAGTTAAACAATAACTTTGGTAAATAAAAAATTATTCCAGTTTTATTCGTTCTCTTCATGCTGTATCTATCTACTACTTGACGTAGGCCTCTGCAAAAATGTTCCAATCCCTTTCATCGCCTACTCGTGACATCCACTTCTTATATCACATTAGGTAGTAAATAATTTGTAAAAATGGAGATAGTGAATGATTTGTTGATTTATTCCTCAACCGCTGAGGTAAGAAACTAATAAAATCCCGTGTATCTTTTAGTAGCATAAATGTATCTATACTAAAGAGACTTTATTTGAAATTTCTAGTCCTGATGGTAAACAATTTGAAGGCTTATAACTTGGCATTACTTTACATTTTATAGCTTTACCTAAGCAGACAAAGTCGTGGAAAAAAGCTGACAAGTTATATAGTGTCCTTAATACAATAAACAACAACAAAACCTTACGTAACTTATAAATACGAATGTTCAATATTAGTGTTTAGTTTAAAGTTTGTTTTACGATTGTAACTTGATCAATGTTTCAGAAGTACCCACAAACCATTGCAAAACAACATGAATAAACAGAGATCAAAATACTGAAATGATGAAATTGGATTCTACGAGCCGTCAACAGAAATAAAGGTACATATTTCATTTAAAGTTTTAGAATTATTGGGAAGCTTTAGGAGTTTTTCTTGAACAAAGAAATGATTTTTTTATGGAATAGGGCGCAAACGGACAAGTATCCCTGTGATGCCTGATGGTAGGCACGTGACATCACATTATTTTACAACAAATTCTAATAAAGAAGTAGTCACGCAGGTCGCAATAATATTATGATGAAAATATACTTTATACAACTAGTTAAAAGGTAAAAATAGTATTTAGTAGTAAAACATGCTTGAATAGTACTTCTTAAGTGACATTTATTCTATAATAGATTCTGAACTTAAATACAAACAACTTAATTTGGAAATCCTGGAGGTTAATGTTTTGTTAATTGATTTCAAATCCTTTTGTTTTCACGTTTTTGTGTGTGTACAAAAAAATGTGTAATCGTCGAACCTCATTATTCTCTGATACAAAATCACTACATAGTATAAAACAAAGTCACTTTCTCTGTCCCTATGTATGCTTAAATCTTTAAAACTACGCAACGGATTTTGATGCGGTTTTTTTAATAGATAGAGTGATTGAAGAGGAAGGTTTATATTTATAATAATAACAGTTTTTCTGTAGTGTATTTAGTATCAGCATTGCACCCGTGCGAAGCCGGGGCGGGTCGCTAGTAATTTATTATAAACAAAACTATTTCTTAATTCAAAATATTTGGTGGGCATTGGAACACGCACCAAAATAAAATCTATTATACAGTCTTAAATATAGCGTTGTCGAAGTTTTTTACATATCTATGTACATAAGAGGAATAATTCTTATACTTGATAACTATTACTTTACTGAACCGTTAAATATTTGTAAATCAGCCATAAAAACGTTCGCATTTTCTTCCGAATCGAAATAAATGAAATAAAACAAAATGAAACGAATTAAAACTAAATGTTATCTAAATAAAATATAGCCTATGTTGATAAGGGAAAGTATGTAAGTATGTATATGCTTCTACATAATATATCCTAGCCTGACCGGCACGAGATATCTCGCGGACGAGAGAAGACAAACTAAGATGTAAGATATCTCGATATATTATATCTCCTTCTTCTGATTTTTCCTGCATTGTTCCCTTTTTTATTTGGGTAGAGGTTGAGATTTTGTACAATATTGACTAGAACTTTTTATATACGTTCATTTAATGTTAGTCAAACATTTCTAATGTGTAAACAGAACGGAAATACATATATGTATATACAGAAATGTATGCCAACGTTATTTTAAGCGTCTATAACTTGATACAGAAAATGCTTCACCTGATGTGAATATAATATTTTCTATTACAGCGTACGTTGTGACACGTAGTAAAATGTAGTTTAGAACGTGTTACTGACACATCAATAACAGCATCCAACAGTTTACTGCGGCTATCAAATTAAATTTTGGCCGTTAAATATTAACACCGTGTAGAGAACAACCATTTGAAAATTAATTACTTAGCAGCTACCTATGTTTACATAAACATTATGTTATATAGGTAACAGTGGCCAGTGTGACTGATGATATGGCGAGTGAGAGAAGAGAATGGAAAATTCAAATTCAAATTCAAAAATCATTTATTCATTTAGGTAACACAATGTACACTTATGAACGTCAATAAAAAATACATATTAAATGCTTCTAGTTTTACATTTACTGCCAGTTCTCAAATCAAGGGCGTAGAACGGACGAGAAGAACTGGCAAGAAACTCGCCGCCACTCTTTTTTAATCGCCAAGTTTTTGTTTTACAAATGTTTTGTAAGGAGCTGCAACCATTACACCATGTTCCACATGACATCTTTAAGTAATTAACTATAATAATCGAAAAATATATATATAAACGAAAAAATAAAAATAAAAACAAAGATTTGTCCTCTATCAGCAGAATGTATGGTGAAATAGGAGCACTCACTTACATTCTCGTGGGAACAACACGCAAATACATAGACGAAATAACTAATATCACCGCATACACGAATTCAAGTTCGACCAGTCACCACAAGTAGCACCCGTTCACGAGTATGACGCATGGCCAGCCATCGACCCCCTCGCCATATTTTAGGGAGAGAGACAACCCGACGCATGGAAAAGGAGACCATACTGCGCCGACCCGAAATAAAAAAAGGGAACAGGGCAGGATGAAGAAGGTAACAGTGGCCAGGAGTCCTAACAAGTTAGGCTTACAGACTTACATGCTTCTCCTTATAATTTATTGATATATTTCAGTAGACCGGCAATACAGTACTAAAATTACAAAGTAAAAACCAAGAATAAAAAAGAAAAAAATAACATTTATAATGATTATAATTAACAACTTTCATTGATATCTTTCACAAAACATCAAATATACTGATAATAGTTCCTTCCATTCATCCGCAAGTAAATCGCATTCGGGGTATTCATTCAAGAGGGCATTGAGTGCTGTGAGAGTTCGAGGGATTGGTGAATTAGAACATGCAACAGTGCGCGAACAGGGTACAGCGAAAAGCCTATTCATTCTAGATCGACAGTAATTGCCAGGGACAAATATTTGGAAAATTTCATTATGAAGCTCCGCAGCAACAATGAAATTCCTAAAATTCTTACGAAGTATATAATATGTTTAACCCAATGAATCTATAAACAAACTAAAAACAGTGATGGTGGCGGATACCTCTCCGTTTACTTTAGGTATTCGGTAGGAAAGTTCGAAGTTTCGCAACATTTTGTAGTTTTTTTGGAATGGCTTTCCCTTTAAAAAAAAGCACCCTTCGCCACTGATAATATTGATGATCAATTAGAAAGTTACTCTGAGTGTCTATGTATAACATTCTTACACCTTATTCACTAATTGAGCTTAATAAATCGTGTTTAAATCCGGTGTAAAGTGTTTTATTTGTGTGATACTTGCGTTAATAAAAGACAATATTAAATCCTAATTTTTTCCTAGTCTATGACATGATAAACCCTATTTGATTATACAATCATAGAAACTAATCTACTATTTTTTGGCTCACAAATACTAACTACCCAATTCCTTCTCAATATGCCGAAAATATATTATCAGTGCACGATAATAAATCTTTGAACAATGTAAAATTAACGTGTAAGCGCAACTTACTCAATGAATTTTCCATGAGTTACATTGTAAATGAAAAATGTTATGATTTATGGGGAAGTATTTATTAATCGCCGCTATTTTATAAAAATCTTAACTTTAAATTAAATATTGCCGGTTAATATTGCTTTTATTAAACAGCATACGAGTATATTAATTAAGTAGTGGGTACTTACTGATGCATAACAATGAGTTTTTAATGGCCTGTATCAAATGAATTTTACTTTATAATTTCTCAATATATATCGGAAACATTAAAAATCAAGCATTATGTCTACAGGTAGTCATATAAATTAAAATACAGTGAAATCTGGTCCTGCTGAAAGTAGCCCTTGGGTATGTGAGAAACCTCTGTTAGTGATAATACAATGAGATCCCGACTCTTTTACATTGAAAGACCTCTGTGATTGGAATTGTTTTTAACTGAGATTTGATTTCTTAGTTTTTTTTGATGTTTACCTCTATAATTGAAACTCTTGACACCTCTAAATTAGACCCTCTATAAATTAAACAGTATTCAATTTGAAACTGCCTTTTTGTAAAACTGGGTAAGTAAATAAAAAGCCTCTATAAGTTTAAATAAAATACTGTATACCGGATTAAAACGCGATTTATTATTTATATTGTTTAAATTATTTATCCCGACGTATACAATATCCATAAAATTTAAAAGTTTAATCTGGTATACAGTTATTTAAATGTGTGATACTCGCGTTAATAAAAGACAATATTATGTAGCCTCTATAAGTAATAAAAAAAATCTAGGCCCCTTGAGATCCCATTTAAACAGGTTTCACTGTACTATAAAAGGCAGTTTAATTCACTTGAAAATAAGTAGCAGATGTTGCCTCGAACGATCAGTAGAAGTCTAATAGATTCATAGTAATAAATACAATGGTATAATCAAATTGAATGTCCTTTGTAACGAGGGAGGTAGCAGCCAGCTATAAGCGGCGAAGTTGTGGCTTCGGTAACGTTCACGAAACTTTGACCATAACGCAGGCCGTCCACGATTAAAGTAATATTCCAGAGACAAGTTAGAAGTGCACCCTCCAGGCACCAGTAATGTCTGCTAGATTCCTCGTAAACTACTTCACAAGTATCGCGCTGATGCCATAAAACATCGGTGACCCTTCTCAACTTCGCTCACCTTGCTTTTAATAAAAGTTTGTAGCAGAATTTTTAACTTATGTTGAATGTACCTACAGTTTTAAATTAATATTGCGTTTTCTTTTGAGAGCAAAACTTGTGATTACTTTGCTTCTTAAAATATTACAGCTATGTACAGAAAATATTTTCCCTGAATAATAAAGAAAATGAGCTATTAGGAGTACGATAATATCTCTCTTATCTAGTTCTAAAATATTATATGGACAAATCTTTACAATTAAAGGCACTGACGATTACTAGTGTCTTGTATTATAAATACAATCGATTATTATCAGAAAAACTTCATAAAAACAACGTTTTTTTATATAATATTGTATTGGTCTGCTTCCGTAGCACAGTGGTACAAGCGTTACTTTAAGAATCAAAAGTCCCGGGTACGAATCCCAGAGAAATAATATAAATAGGAAATTGTGTTGGACAAGGCTAAGCGGCCCACCTTCTTTCTGGTAAAGTAAAAATGATAAGTAAAACGGACACAGAAATATATCTGCCCCATGAAGTGATTTTATTTATAAATTAGACGGTAAATGAAATCTACTATAAAAACTTTATTTAAGAACAATTTTTATTAATATAAATAGTTTATATTAGATCACCTCTATACCTGTTAAAAATTGTGAGTATAACAGGTATACCATGTCTCACTAGGAAACTGGGGTATCCACACTTATATTATAATAACTATAAATAATCTTACATTAAAATTTGACCTAAATATTTCATTGTTCCAGCATCTGCAAAAATATATAGCGCTCTTGATCATTTTTTTCGCAGTGTTGCATTATAATCACTCATACAAAAACGAACAAAGGCACGGATTAAAACTGGCCAGACAATGATGTGGTATCATTCATCGTATCTCCATTAATCGCGGGCACATAATATCCTTCCAATATTAAATGTATTGTGATTTAATAAGGCGGTAAGAGCATTACGCACTTGAACGCTGAAATATAAGGGCAATTTGACAAAGCAACCCGTTTCAGTCAAACGCTCAACAATGTGGAACAAGTGAAATGTTGCCAATAAAAAAGGTCAAACGCGTAGCTCGGGGCTCGGTTTTCAATATCTCAGGGCAGGCAGGTGGGTGGATGAGGTGGGATGTCGAACATAGCATGAATTTGTACGTCAATAGTATCGTTCTTTCGATAGCGAACAAGCGATAATTACATTGCGGTATACACATTAAATTCATGAGGTAGAACGTAATTTCATCCTAAACGGATAACAGGGTTTCACCTGTGGCTTTGAAAAATGAAAGCGAGTTACTTGAAATTCTAGTACATTTTACGGACTCACAATGTGCACGTACACATTTTTCTCAGTAATAGTGATGTTTTATTTTTACAATTACTTATAAATTGTATTGTATGTTAAATTCTTTACCATTTTAATAATCACAAAAGGCTGTTCAATTGAATGCGTTAATCGAATTACCATCTCGTATTTTATCGTGATGCTCTTTTGTTTTTTTGAAATTTAATTTCTCACAAGAGAGGTACAAACCTACACTAAATTTGAAAATGGAATATTATTGAAACCGAGTCTTAAAGTCATATTTTTATAGCACTTGTGACTCGACATTTGAGCTCACCCAATGTTGGTTCAGGTCTACTCAAAACCATTTCTGTGTTGCTGTGGATTTTTAATAATCTAATACAGAGTATTTTTAAGGTTATTTCAGCCATTAGTGAAATGGGCCAAACTTGTAGGTTGTTAAAGTCTATATAACAGTAATTTGATCTATATCGTTCTATAAAACTTCCTTTTCATCTACCTCCTGTCACGTCCATTAATATACATCAATGCCTCTGTGACTGCTTATGGATACCATTTCCGAAAAGCAATACTGAAATGTATTTCCTTTTCCGAGTATTTCTATTTGTTGCATTTCGTAACATTTGGATTTCGGAGTGAGAATACATTATTCGTTAAACGTATTTAGGATATACTTACATAATATGTACATACCCTTAGTATAGAATGACTTCTTTTAGTGGGCAACTGTGATGGTAATAATATATCAGAGTTTTTTAACTTTATTTACCAATCATTCATCAATTTTTATATAGTTTATACATATATATCACCAAAAACACGCCCTTGCTTTGCATGGGTGTAATGTAGATATAAAAATCACAAAAAATCACAGCCTATGTTACTCGCTGATAAAGTAGCTTTCTATTGGTGAAATAATTTTTAAAATCAGTCGAATAGTTTTTGAGTTAAATCATAACAGACAAACAAATCTTTCCTATTTATAATTATGGAACATCGTCCAAAAAAGGTTTACGTGATTCTAAGATATCAAAAGCCCTCCGGAACAGATTGCGTTTCTGGAGAATAGAAGGAGATCTCTTGCAAATTGCATCGTCAGCAAGCGATGGTTGCGCTTTCTACATAGTTGCCGGTAGTCGGTACATTTGTAAATAGTTTGCGATTCACAGTTAAATCCAACTCCGATGTTCCGACTTGAGCTTTCCAGTACTCTGCTGTTTGAGATATCTGTTTGTATAGCTATATTGTTTTAGGTTTTTGGTATTTGTGTCCAGTGGCGGCGTAAGACCTAAATGTTATGTGGGCAAGATTCATTTTACGGGGTCCTCTACCAGCGCTAAAATGGTTTTTCTTTGGCAAAAAATTTTTTGGAGCGTTCGTGGCCTTTAAGTAATGCATAAATTTTCGGGGCGCGAGGCCCCCTGGGTCGCGAGGCCGTAGGCGGTGGCCAACGTCGCCCACGCCTTACGCCGCCACTGTTTGTGTCTTTTTAGTGAATAGTTGAAATGTGTATTACACATTGAGTGGCACTAGATTAAGATTTTTAGATATTTATTCTTATGTCGTTTTATTGTTCTAAAATATTAGACGAAAGTGGCAATACTGTCTAGATTAGTGCTATCAAAACTTTTATGTGGATTATTTAAGTTATACTAGTTTAATATGTTTGTAAAGTTTTTATCGAGTCATAACACTCAAATTACTTTTACATTAATATGGACCGCCAACAACTATGTCAAATTTCGAATAAAATATTTTTTTTCATTGCGTCGTCGTATTAGTTTGAATAATCTACTTATACGTAGAACTAATATAATAAAGAGATAGACTTACATAACATAATCTCTACAAACTACTGAACCAATTATCTCACTAAGATGTTAAGAAGGGAAAATTAACCGTAACTGTTGTATGTTAATGAGTAGGTACTTTATTTCGTTAATTTTTTTTTTATAATTGTGAAGCTGCTAGCGAACCCACGCGAGAATTCTAATTTGTTAAAAAAATAATGTAAGTTTTATTGTTATACGCTATTTTATATACCTTTAAATAAATAATCGTTTAATGATTCATTAATTCAATACAAATCTGATCTCATTATTGTACTTAAGCAAGTAAAAAAATGAATACAGCTTCGGAGAAGCGAATCTGGAAGCACGCTCCACTGATATGAATGGCATCCTCGTTTACCTGTAAAACGATATTGAAAATCCGTTGGCCGATTCTTTCTACTCTACATTTTTTTATTATTGGAACGTTTCACTCGTTTCGCATTGTTGACTCTGCGTAGAGTCATTTTTATTTCTCTGAAATTGAATGACGTATTTATCAAAGAAAATTTTCATGAAAAATATTTTGTTATCCCGGTCCTCGTTACGAACGCTCGATGAGGGATGAGATCCTGAAGTGACAAAAGGACCGCGAGAATTATTATTTCATGCTCGTCTACAATTTATACTACTGTCTACTTATATACGTCGTCCGCAAATCTGTTAAGTTCTCGTGAAAGCCGAGATATATGTAAGTAGATGAAAACCAACATTTATATGAATTTATACACGAGTACTGAAAAGACAGTTATTTGCCACGAAAACAAAATAATACCTATATGTATTTTATATTCTTCTGTTAAATTATAATTCAAATTATTATGTAATGATTAATTATCGCATGGCATTTGATATCGAAAGCTTGAAACATCTTAAAAATAGCTAAAAATAATTTGTACAACTTTAAAAACGATTTTATGACCTGCGATACTGTTACATACTTTCAGGCGGGCCACCTATTATAATACCACAGATTATAGTCCCAGATTGAAGGTGATCAGGCGAAAATTTTATGAACATATAAGATCGGGTATACGTGGCTGTAATTTGTGCCGGTAGCTGTTCAGTGAAGTGTAACATCAGTAATTGCTCGGCGGGGGACAGTGACAGTCGCCTGATGAATGGAGCAAGCAGAAAATTCAGTACGCGGAAAAAAGCTCTAGACATTCTATAAATTAAAACTGGAGTTGGAACCGTTCTTGATATTACTGTTTGCAATAAGTTTCTATTTGATCCATATACAATTCCCCTAGGAGTTTACTTCGACGTATGCAATATGTAAAGAATAACACGATGATTTATTTCTACATCCTTTGTTCCCGAGTGGCATGAAAAAGGTTAATTATAATTCTTACATTCAACATATTTTAGTATTTCGAATATAACTATCTTGTATTAGATACATCCATTCGATTTTATATTGTAATACAGAACTGTAAGGAATTAATACCATATTCACTTAATATAATCCTATACTTATAAAAGAACATGTCCTATCTGACAGATTGATCGATTAATATAAGCTTGACTAGTCTCGAATAAAAATCCAACCTACTATATTATTGGATTGTTCATATATTAATTTATATTAGTGACATTAAAGACCATAATTCTCAATATATTTGTAAGGAATATCTATTACGATTCAGTAATATTTTATCGGCCATAAACGGTTACGATTGTAGGGACAGAAAATGTTATCTCAGAAACTAATAAGAAAAGTTAAGATGTGCACATAAAAGGAACTATTGAATGAACACGATTTAGTGTGACCCCTGGAGAGCAATAGATTTTAACTTTTGTATTCGGTTAAACGAATTGCGAAGGTACGGCGGGCTGGGATGTAGTTTAGTTATGTAAAACAGACCAATTTCTGCTTTCGAAGCGATACATTAACGTCCAATACCTCAGAGCTTAACCACGAAAGGGTCCATATGTAATAATTTATTATTCACATACTCTATAGATAGAACGCAGAGGCGAGCGGTAATATCTATATAGAGATGTCTAGTTCCGTGATTAGACCGATCCGATACATTTATGCCTTGCGGCTATCGATTTTGACAAAAATATAACTGGGATTCTGCTCAGATTCTCCGCAAACCATTTTGCTGCAATACAGAATTGGATTTCATTTGAAGATAAATCTTAAAATAGAATTAAGTGAACCTTCCAATGATTACATTGATTAGTTTTTCTCGATGTTGACCTTTATAGGGCGGACTTTTGTTAAGAATAAAAAAAAGTAAAGTAGCAGAATTAAATATTAGGTATATATAATATAATGTATTCTGTGTTTTGTAGATATTTATTTATATATCCAATGTGTTTTAGCGTGATGAATGATTTATATTGATACTGAGTGTTTTTCTGAACGGATCATATGAAAGTAAGGAATATATTTATTCCATGAAATATACAGAAAGGTATCCAACCTACGTTTTAACAACAAAAGGGAAGGATTTCACATTGGAATATATCAATTACGTAACAGAATATATATTTTGACACTTCTTCTTTTTATTGTTAAGTTTAACTAAATAAGATCCTTAGAAGCAAAATATTTTTTATAACTCATAAAACTTACTAAGTTTTTAATTTTATGTAGAACAATAGATTTCTTTCAAAACTAATACAGTACGATACTCAGTCACTTACGGTCGCAATCACTAAAGTGAATTATGAACATTGTGTTGTTATTTAATTTGCTGCTTTAGTTTATTACTATCCTTTATTAATGATTATAAAATAACTCATTTTGTAGAGAATTTATATACAAGTTTACATTTATAATATATTTTATTATTAATTTTACGTAAGTGATTAACCAAGAAGAGAATAACCATTAAATTATGATTAATTTAAGATAATCGTCGAAAGTCATAAAAGGTATGTATATATATAGCCTTTTGAGAATAAAAAATAATCTTTCATATAAATATTCCTTATACTATAAAATATTAAATTATCATATCAATAATGTTCTAAAACAGATGTTGAATATAAAATCACAGTGTTTATAAATAAAATCATGGTTATCACATTATTTTAAATTTTGCATTATCTGTGATCCGCCACAGATGTCGATAGAATAAAATGGAATTAGTTTGTATAAGATTAACAAGGAAAATGGACGTTAACTGGTTTCTCTTCTCATTGCTTGTTTTTCAGGAACTTGTTTCGGTGAGAATAAATCACATTTAGCTTTGTTTTGTGAATAAATGGCCACTTTACTAAGTGTTTTTGTATAGAGTATGTGTAATTGCTGCGTCGTTTATCGTTTTTACGAGTTAACTCTGTAGTAAAGTTGTGTTACAAATTGCCTGTAAACTGTTTTGTTAACAGACTGACCTTAATTTATTTCTTTTATATACTCACTCCTAGTTTTATCTCGCGGTTTCATTTGCTTGGAATGGTATTCAACTATTAATTTCTTCAGGGACATTGTTTTTCATTTATGAACACAAACGCTACACAGCTAGGTATGTGTGTAGACATGTTACATGATATGTGGACATGTTTTTCTAAAAAACGTTTACAAGTTTTAATCGTTTTTACTTATTCAATTACTATCAGTACATAATGTTATCAATTCAATAATAATAAATAGTTATTAAAGTATAATTATATGGTATCATCAAATGCGTCTTAGTTTTCAAACATTTTATTGGAGCAAAACGAAATAATATAATAATCTTTCTGATCTAACTACAAATAATAAACAGCATCCGAAACGTCGAGATAAAAAATAAAAATAAAAATCGTTAAAGTAAAATTTCAGTATAAATCAAATATAATTAATATTTTTGTTACTATTATGTTTTATTCGTATTAAATAAATCTAGAGAAAGCCATAAAATGATTAAACGTAAACGTCGTAAAATATAACATTATTCATGCTCACATCAACATACAAGAGTCCTTTTCACCATATTTATGTAACTTAAAGCTTCAGTAAAGAGATAAATTGAGTGTCGTCTTGGAATAAGGAGGACACAGATTAGGTTTCGACTGAGCTCAGGTCGTTCATCTAGTTCATCTAGTCTCAAATCATGTTTCAGAATAAAATCTTTGCCCAACAACAGTTTTGAAACAAGAAGAGAGTTTAATTTTGGAAATCGAGGCTGTAACTAAAAATTCCCGTGTCCCTTGAAAACACATTTCTGTGTTTTTTTAACTGTTTTCTTTACAAACAAGTATGTGATAATTTAAATAAAATCATTATACCGGATTAAAACACGATTTATTATTTATCCCGACGTTTCGGATGCTTTCCAGCAACCGTCTGTAACGAAAGCTGTCTCATTTGAAAATCACAAAGTTGCCATATTAACGCCATCTATTCCTACGTAGTTTAATATAAATAATAAATCACGTTTTAATCCGGTATTTTTTTTTTAAACGTGTTATACTCGCGTTAGTAAAAGAAAATATCAAGTGTGATGTGATCAACCTTTTGTTCTCTACCTTGAGACTTGCCAAACGCATTGTGTATGCCATTGACCTACTGAAGTGGGGAAATCAAATATTAAACTTACTAAATGTTGTAAAACCTTTAAGTCTACTTACACACTATTCGATTTCGCTTTCTTCAAATATAAATTAATGACATTCGAATAAGAGACACAACACAGTGTGTGAACACGTTTTAAATATTTTTATTTGTAACGATGTATTAGATTAAAATGCGGCTTATTATTATATTTATATTATTTATGCCGACGTTTCAGATGGTTTTCAGCAACCGTGGTCGCGGCAGAATGAAAGATGACAGTTATAAAGTATTTTATTTAAATGTGTGATACTCGCGTTAATAAAAGACAATATAACGATGTACTAGATAACTATAGTAGGTATCCGTACTAATTATTTGTTTTGTTTTTGTACAGGTATACTCAAAAGAGACATTAGTGTATCTTTTAAACGATGGAAATAAGATACCTGCTGTAGCACTGGGCACAAGCTTAGGTCATTTGTCAGACGTGAGTATAAACCAACAATATTATATCAATTCCACAATCGGACATATCGATTTGATTCCAATTTCTATCCGTACCTATTGAATCCAAAAAAGGAATATCTCCTTAGGAATTCAATTCAATTCAAAATCATTTATTATTATTTTTTTATGTCAGATATCGACAGACGAGCATGAGGTTCACTTGATTGTAGGTGATACCTCAGCCACAGAACATCAGTCAACGATGCTCTGTCGACCTAATTTTTACTTCGAGCATTCGGAAATCCATAGAATGAAACCGAAACGCGCAATATGCACTTCACGGTTTTTCCATCTATGAACGGTGGTTCGTTACCCGGTCGGAATTTAGATATTCCTCCCACCTGATCAATACCCGAAGTTACCAGACGTGGGGAAAATATGATTACAGAAAATTATAAGCATGTGCTCCCGGTGGGATTCGAACCCACGACCCATCGATGCGCACGGCAGGTGTTCTACCGAACGCGTCAACGAGCCCGTCGCATAGGTAACATAATGTACACTTATGAACGTCAATAAAAAAAAACTTATTAAATGCTTCTAATTTTACATTAACTGCCAGTTCTCAAATCAAGGGCGTAGAACAGGCGAGAAGAACTGGCAATAAACTCGCCGCCACTCTTTTTAATCACCATGTTTTTTGTTTTACAAAATTTTTGTAAGGAGCTGCAACCATTACACCATGTTCCACATGACATCTTTAATCATGGAACTTTATACCTTACACAAGGACTCTCTGAAACCAGTTTGTATTTCCCAACTCATTCCACAAATGCAATTATTCCTCTAGTGTTTCAGATGTCCGTGAACATCAGTGAAGTGAAGTGACTATTGCGCGTTTTGGTTTCAGTCTATGGATTTCCGAATGTTTGAAGTAAAAATTAGGTCGACAGCGCATCGTTGACTGATGTTCTGTGGCTGAGGTATCACCTACCATCAAGTGAACCTCATGCTCGTCTGTCGATATTTGACATAAAAAAAAAAAAAAAAAAAAAAATACATAAAAAAAAACAGTAATCACAAACATTATATTTTTAATGTAAGTGATAGTTGTAGATAGTATGGACCATGTGTTCCAATTAAATTATAACATAATTTCCTGAGTTATTGCTTAGTTATCTATAGGTATCCTTTGTTATATAAATATTAGATGCAGTGCCGAATTTAAGGGAGGGCAACTGGGGCTACTTCCCCCAGACCTTAATAAAAGAGGGGCTCACAATAGAGAATTCGGAAACAATAATTTAAACTCCGACGAGTAAACACTAGTCAACAACTTTTCCTTTGATACTTTATCGCTGTTTTACTTTTACCTAATTTACTTTGTAAAAACATGATTATATTGTTAACATGAAAATAATTTGGGGCCCCAAGGCCTCAATACCTCTAAATCCAGCCCATATTAAATGTAACGTTATTCTTTATTACGTCAATACGTGTACAACTACATTCAATGTGTAGGGTACAAGACTTTTGCCCGTCAACCATTCCGTAGCGCTAGCTGTACAGTGGGCGCTAGAGGCGGGGTATAGGCACATAGATACAGCGACACTCTACCGGGTCGAGGATGAGGTCGGCCTTGGCGTGCGGAATTATATCAGAGATTCCGGTGTTGATAGACGTGACATCTACATAACTACGAAAGTAAGTAATATAGTTTTTAAACGAATATCTTCCGTTTGGATTTAGAACATCCGGTCTAAGAAAATAAAAGCCGTGAAGCCAGATTTCGCTTTATCATTTTAGTCTATGCATTCCTGCCCGCCTAGCATGACCATCAAGAGATATCTGGCGGACGAGTGAAGACAAACTAAGATATAAAATATCTCGATATATTATATCTCGACATCGACAACTTTGATAGACAAGATAATATATTGATCGACAAATGTCGAACATGACACTTACATTTAAAACTCGTCTTCTGATGTCTTGTCTTCCACATAAAGATATAATCGATTAAAACACGAGAAAACTGTCCACAAAATTTTGTAGTGGTTCTCATACCCGCTGAATACTTTAAGACGAAAAAATAGGTAGCGAATTCTCATTTGTGGCTGAAGTATTACCTATAACTCAGCCTCACGCGTCGACATAAAATATCCATATAAGGGAAAACAACTGAATGGCTGACTGATTGAATTCCAACCCTTAGAGGGTTAAATATGAAGTAGAAGCTCCGAGTACTATGTTGATGAAATTGCGGGCATATGCTTAGCTACTCTGACGTCACAACGGATTTTTGTATTGGATGAAAAGGAATGGACGGGCACGCAACGCAGATGGATAGTTTTCTTCTTTTTTTTAAGCGTTTTCATATTTATCCTATTCATATAATACTACTAGATCGCCTCCGTGACTTAGTGGTAAGCGCGATGCGTTTAGCACCGTAAGTCTTTGGTTCGTATCCCGGGGAAACAAGATAAAAAAAAATAGTTTCGTTCAGGCAGGGCACAGAAGGCTGATCAGTGAAACAGACACAGAAAAAATCTGCCCCATGCCTCAATTTACTTTTTATAATTCTACTACTAAATAAATTAAATTACTATAAACGTACCTAATATAATAGTACAGTAGAATCTCACTAATCCGAAACTTCAATAGACCGACACGTCCAGTAGTCCGGCACCATCCGTCCGCATCTCTCTATAAATTGCACAAAAACAGACTTCAATTAAGGATTATTTCAAAACTATGGAATTAGTTAATTGTGATATGTTACAGTTATAAAAACACGTACAGAACATGAACATGCTCTCGCATGACGATGAACAGAGAGAGATGGCGAGACATCGTGAGGCGAGCAACATCAGCCCCTGACAATTCATGATGAACACGACCGCTCTGTCAAGAGCGTCACGAATAAGAAGAAGAAGACAGAACATGAAAACAAATATGTTGTGTTCTCTTTATGAAATGCTTTATTTTATTTATTATGATTTTTTCTGTACAATCCAATAATCCGGCACCCTCTGATTGCTAATAGTGCCGGATTAGTGAGAGTCTACTGTATGCGATAATATCATACAGACCACGGATCAAGGAACTTTATCAGACAGAACTTACTATGAAATTTAATTTCATAGCTTATTTATCTATACTAAATTTTTTTCTTTATAGTTATGGAATGACGCTCATGAACGGGAAAAAGTTATACATGCGTTGCAGAAATCTTTGGAAGAGTTGAAGTTGGAGTATGTAGACCTGTATTTAATACACTATCCAATGGCATATAAGGTATTTAATTACATAAATAAGTATTAAAACACGTTTTTCTGTATCAATCAAAAAATACTCATATCATTAAAACAAATAAAACTTGTATCCCCTCTGCCAGCTCCTTTCATTTGACGACCAGTCTCTTCCGAGTCAGGGTCAAGATGTAACTTGGTGATCGAAAAGAACCTGGCCTTTGATGTTGGTTCGTTATTCATATTCTATCGAATTAATCACTGGGAGTATACCTAAGAATTGTCAACGCATATGAAATACTACGCATATAATTTTCTAATAAACACAACTGTGCGATTTCTTAATGACTTTTAGGCCCGTGATATTACTCTGTGGAATCAGCTTTCGCGGACGGCTATCCCATACTACCTATCTACGAGCCTATTTATTTCTTAAAGGTCAACAACCTTCCGGTATTGCAGATGTCTATGAACGACTATGATTTCTTACCATTAGGTATACCAGTACATCATCTTTCGGGTATAATATAATGTACAAAAACCCACTGAAACCTATAACTCCAACTTTTTTATGCATAAACACATTTATGCTTCTATGATAATATGGCGTTAGGCAGACGCAGTTTTACAAAGATAAGAGTGGTTCGTGATACGTAAATGTTCCCCTGAGCTGTGTATATTTGTGTATCAACTTTGTTATAGTTTGTTCCAGATGGCAAAGTTGAGTAGAAAAAAAACACTAAAGCCAAAATAGATAGTATATTAAGATAAAATAAGATAATAAGAATATTTTGAACGAAATTAAATGTAACGCATTATAATATATATTCTATCTCACGAAGTCCGTTTGGCTATGGATGTTGTTAGGCATATAGATTTTTTTGAGTGTGCGTAATCTTGCACGGGAGCGCCTGCTAAACATTACGCACACTAAAACAATGTATATATATATATATTATATATGTGCACGCTTGATAACATTCACAGCCAAACAGACGTGTAATAGAATATCTATAATAATTTAGACCAATTTCCTATGTGGAATGTGGATACATAAAATATAATACCGATGACACAGAGTCAACGAAATGAACTACGTGTATTATTGAGCGCACATAATCCGACTTGCAGATAAGAACAATCTGTTTGAGCCTGATAATACGAAATATTGAAAATATACGTAAACCATTTTTTCTTTTATTTTTGACGTCTTCATAATTATAAAACAGAATTGCCGAAAGTGAAGTTATCTCTTAAAAGACAATTTTGAAACTACTTTTAAAGATACTTTTAAAGATCTCCATATGAAAATTTTATGAAGCATAACTGTGTATATTTCATGGCGACTACAAGTATTCTCAACTAGACTTGAAAAGGCACTCTGCAAAATTGAAATTGTTCGTTATAAATTTCTTAAATAGATGCAGTAAATTGTATCTCGTCGCTAAGTTATTCTTTAGAAAAATTATAAATATAGTTTTGAAAAATTAAATCTGCTTGTACAACAAAGACTTGACTATGCCAGCAACGAAGTCCTGACTCGTACCTGAGAATATAAGTTATAATAGCCAACAAAGTAAGACTATGAAGTAGATACTTCGCTATTATAATTTATAACTTAGGAAGGGCTCGTTGGCGCGTTCGGTAGAACACCTGCCGTGCGCATCGATGGGTCGTGGGTTCACACCCCACCGGGAGCACATGCTTATAATTTTCTGTAAGCATGTTTTCCCCACGTCTGGTAACTTCGGGCATTGATCGTGAGAGGAATATATAAATTCCGATCGGGTAACGAACCACCGTTCATAGATGGAAAAACCGTGAAGTCCATATTGCGCGTTTCGGTTTCAGTCTATAGATTTCCGAATGCTCGAAGTAAAAATCAGGTCGACAGCGCATCATTGACTGATGTTCTGTGGCTGAGGTATCACCTACCATCAAGTGAACCTCATGCTCGTCTGTCGAAATCTGACATAAAAAAAAATAACTGAGTTATTTTTAATACTTTTCTGAATTTTACTGGAAAAATAATATATTTTTTATATGCAGGAGGATGGAAGCATTAGCTTAACAGACTACATTGAGACATGGAAAGGTCTGGAAGACGCGAAGGAGGCTAATTTAACCAAGTCTATTGGAGTGTCAAATTTCAACTTGTCTCAAATTCAACGTCTCTGGGATCATAGTAGAATCAAACCTGCAGTTTTACAAATCGAGGTATTAGAACTTTCATCAGTATCTAATAGCACATTAAATTAAATCTATACCTTTTTAAAAGTAAAAGAACTTTGATCGAAGCAATAGTTTCGATAAACATTTTTTGCTATTTTATTTTATTCATAAATACAATAAATAAATTTTCCTTTTTTTATTGTTAAGAAAGCTTAGTAGTACTCCGCTTCTCTTTGGAAAAATCCATTTTCAATTTTGAATGTTTTCTGAAAGAGCTGGTGTTGTGAATTGATTTCAAAACACCTATAAGGTAATAATTAAGTCTCTTTGGAAAATAATTAAGTCGTGATTATTCTCACATAATTTTTTTTTATGTTAGATATCGACAGACGAGCATGAGGTTCACTTGATGGGATACCTCAGTCGGAAATTCGATATTCCTCCCACCCGATCAATGCCCGAAGTTGCCAGACGTGGGGAAAACATGCTTACAGAAAACTATAAACATGTCGTCCCGGTGGGATTCGAACCCACAACCCATCGATGCGCACGGCAGGTGTTCTACCGAAAGCGCCAACGAGCCCGTCATATATTTGTTAAAGATTAATTGAATTGCAGGTCAATCCAACAATAACCGAGGAAGAGTTAATTGATTGGTGTCACAACCATGGCGTGGTGGTGATGGCCTACAGTCCATTTGGTGGAATTCTGGGACGTAAGAAAGATGCACCACCGCCACGCTCAGACGACCCAAAGCTGATGAGAATTGCGCACAAATATAACAAGACAGTACCCCAAATCTTACTGAGATATCTGGTGAGCCCAAAATGTTATTCTGAGAAATCTACTAATTATAATTATTAATTATACATGTTAATGTTGGATATACACAGACAACGGTAAAGTGCACTTGATGGATACTCCACCATAGAACATTAATGCAATTATTTCGCGCATACGGAAATCTATAGACTGAAACCGAAACGCGCAATGTGCACTTCACGGTTTTCAATTAGGTCGACAGCGCATCATTGACTGATGTTCTGTGACTGAGTTATCACCTACCATCAAGTGAAACTCATGCTCGTCTGTCGATATCTAACAAATATGTTGACAGAAAATCATAAGCTAGATACCCACTGCTTCAACGATCCTATTAAAAATCTTCCAAACATACATAACTGTTGTCTATGTGATATTTATAAATTTCAGGCAATATATTTTAGGCATATACCACCGTGTGATATTTCTTCCCTATTTCTCTGAATTAGGTATCATTCAGAGTAAAGACTCGCAACTTTACGAGCTGACGTAGCATTAAGAATCAAGCAAACGGTTTGCCTGCCTCGTAACTAATCTAAGTACCTAATTGGTTTGTGAGATTTAGTTATAAAATGTTGAGCTTGCAGATAAACACTTGTTTTTAAAAAACACCTGCTGTGTGCAGAAATATTTCGTTTAAACAGTACAGGTATGTTCTGAAAAATGAGTTTTGGAAAGAATTTAAAGCACTTTCAATATATATAATATATATATTTATTTAGATTATTATCACATTAACACCAAAAAAATATTTAGTTAGTTTTAAATTTATAATTAAAGTTTTTAAACTGAAAATTATGATTTTAAATGTATTTAAAATCATAATTATGATTTTAAATGTATTTAAAATCATAATTTTCAGTTTAAAAATCTTAAATTACATAATATTATCCCCTTAGTTGTCAAAGCTAAAGTAATCACTTTACATAATATACAGACACATACATATATATTATATAAAGTGATAACTTTTCATTATACCGCTATGTTATGTCATATCATTAGTTTATTACTAATGTAAGATTTAAGAAGTCAAACAAAAACTGTAAAAAGTAACACGTGGAGTTTGTACGTGAAGCATGCGGAAGAAAGTGTTGAAAAAATATTTTTTCATTTTCAAATTTGAAATCCCGTCTCAACCTCATTTAAAATTCAAGTAGTACGAGTTCAGAGCAAGTAAAAATGAAAAGAAATGAGAAATTTTAAATAGTTAAGAAGTTAGGCTTACTCTGAAACTGCTATAAGAAATACTCGTCAGAAAACACTATGTCAGAAATTTGTTACAGCAAAATAGCGCTAAACACAGTGCTCCCATAATTCTGTTTGTAGGCAGTACATCTAAAATTACCTTGCCGATATGGCGGCTCAAGAAAATATCTTATATTGATTTTTAGGTAGGTACCTATTACAAGAGACGACTCAAAATCTTGAGACCTTTCAAAATATTATTATTTCATGTTTTTATATACATGACATGTCTCAATATTGGATTTCAATCACACTGAATAAAAATAGAATAGTCATTACGACATTCTGTCAGCAAAATATAATAGAATAGATAGTTGCGATATTGGGATGGAACTTAGAAAATCGAATAAGAAATAAAAATCTAATTACTTACTTGATCTTTATTGCTAAGCCACGTCCAACTTTTATACACAACATATTAAAAAAAAAATGTTTTATTATTTCATATAGTTGGACCGAAAGCTGGTCGCTATTCCACGGTCAACGAACAAAGAACGTATCCAGCAAAACATCGACCTAATGGATTTTTCACTGACTTCTGAAGAAGTTGAAGAGCTGTCAAGCTTTAACAGTAATTACAGACTCCGGACACCAGCTAAGTGGTATCCACATCCGTACTTTCCATTTGAGAAAAAGAACCTTACTGATAAAGATATAAAGTACATTATCGATCACAGCAGAGAGGACTGAGAGATAAAAGGAAAAATTTTGATTTCCACATCCGAATGATTACAATATTGCGGTTGAAAAGAAAGTTTTGATCGGTGATAATTGAATCCGGAATTTCCATTAAACAATCTCATATTTCACCAACACAAATATTAGGAAGTTCTTCCTGTTTGAATCTTCGAGGTGGCTTCGCAGAATCTTAATAATTCATGAAAGCTTTTTCCATTTTATAACTTACCTTATCTTCCATGACCAAAAAGGGCTTTGCAACAAAAATGCCTTTAATAAAAATTAAATAACGTATTAATTATATATTCCTATAATAATTATAAGTTATAATGAAATGTTTTACTCATAGTTCTTAAGCTAAAAATGTAATTTTGATAAATAATACATTTCTATCATAATATTAATGAGTTTTCAATTCTTTACTTATACGTAATGTAATTTATTTTCCTTTCTATCCTTCGCGTCTACGTTTGAACAATATTCAATTATTGGAAATTTAATTAAGTAACTGTTACCTTGCGCGAGCATTTTTTACCCGTTACGAGAGTGTTTATCGTATTTGTAGCTCATTCTATTTGTTATATAAGTGGGAAACGATGTAATTGTATTTCCCAGTACCTAGAGTAAACAGTGTATTTCAATATGTAAAAGAGGGCTATAATATCTCAGTGACCGTCTGTCAAACAGATTTTTTATGTTATTTGATATATAATATTTGTGGAGGAATGGTGGTGTGGTCTCCCTGCAACCTCTTTAGGTTGGAGGATCCTCGACCAGTCGAACCACTGACTGGCCGGCCCTAAGGCCCCAATGGTTGATGTCGAGATGTTGTATATAACTCAACGCTCGGAAACATTTATATAGCGCGATTCAGGATAGAGGTCTTCGTATTGATTCTTGTAGCGGATTTTAGATGTCGCTGCATATTCCACCTGTGTTATTTTTACGCAAACATACTAAACAGAAACATTAGTGTGCGCAAACGTGCGTAAGCGCATGTATTGACTTGAAGGAGCCGGGTTTTGTAGCATTATTATAATATTAACAAAGACTGCTCTTTATCATTACCTCCTTCTTATTTGATCTGATACATTTTTTTTAAACTTCAAACATTATAAATTGTGAAGTATTCAACTAATTTCAATACTTTCCCAGTTTCAACTTTGCGTTGGAGAAATAACACGACGAATATCCTAAACAAAAAGAATCATCTCCACTAGATATATTTTCAATGTTATAGTTCTAGTAGAAACGTTTCATCAAATTCATAGCAAAGCGAAACGAACCTTTGAAGTAACATAGCGGGACAAAATGAGTGTAAGATGATTAAATACTTACCTTCGTCTCATCTTCGAGAGGCTGACTTAGTCTTTTTAATCTTCTTAGTCTATGTACAAACTAATTGAATTCCTTTAACCATGCTTAAAGAAAGTGCCGCTTTCAACCAAGCTTTAGGACTCGCGAATCACTTAATTGTTAAGAGACACAAAGGTAAGATTTCATACTTTATAATAATTAAAATAAAAGACTAAAATATAATTTATATTAAGCTTTTAAATTTTATTTAAAACCAAATAATCTCTGGTATCTTCGATCAATAACTGATGATAGAACTCATGATATACTCGTACATATGTTCTATTTTTATTATGCAATACCAATACAAAATAGAAGTCCAGAATTCCAAACCTAAAAAATAGGGTACAAAATGGTAGTCACTCGTCATATGGTCGTTGTATCGCCTAATAAATAAATCGTCCAAGCTACGACGGTACTTCATACAGACACAATATTTTCTTTACAAAACCATCTTCCTCGACGCAGGGGTTCACATTCCTAAATTGCTTTATAATGCCCTGAGCTATCGTTTCATTTCTTCACTACGAAGCACTAAAAATACAATTCTTTTAAAGTTACATAAGCTCTTCGGAGAAACCGCAATATGATTTTAGTCTTCCGAAGCGGGATCCGATGTTCGTCTTGTGGAATATTAATGAAAGCAAAATCATTTGGATATTAGTATTCTGATGGGAATCGATCGCATTTTTATACGTGAGGCAGGATAAATCCAAGCTGAATTCTTAATGTGTATTAATTAGGAGCTCCTCGTGAATGTCTTGTACGGATTGAATGTAACGTCTTGCTTTATCTCGTTCGAGCTTTTGTAGGAAAGAATAAATCAACTGACTTTCAGGTTCTTTCAATTTGTAGGCTTACTACTTTTGTGTCGTGACTTAGTAGTCTGATTACCATCAATACTAGTATAATGAATGCAATAGTAACTTTGAAATCGTTGTTTTATGTGAACATAAACGCACGGTTCCTTAAGTAACATTTAGACATAGAATCCTATCGTGCTATTTTCATTTTATATTCCATAACTGTCTAAGGAATCTCCCAAAATCCTATATCTTATAGCATAAAGTCCTCACATCAGTAATTAAAACTCTCAGCTTTAATCAAAGTTGTTGGCGCGCAGAATATCTGGTGTCACAGTGGTCCGCTGATGCACTCGCATAAACTTAGCGTTATAACTATTAATTATTAACAAGCTATTTGTGTTATCTCTTTACTTCAAAGCATTTTATAATGTATTTATAGGTATTTGTATAATGTAACCCTACTTTTACAGCCTATTTTTACAATACATTTATACTGAACAGAGATCAAAAAAGACAACAATTTTCAGACCGGGTCTAGCTACTTCTATCTTTCTTATGTCGTTTAACGTGTTTTACTACGTTTGCCTTAGTTGTATCCATTCCTGTTTACATTAAATATACAGGGTCCGTAACCTTATATAGAATAATGTTCATAACATGTATGTACGGACTACAATATATGTATAATCATGCTTATAATATGTAGTGTGTTGAGCCGAACTAATGTGTTGCCGGCGCGCGGCGGCCGTATTAATGTTAGAGCTCAGTAGAACGCTACTGCGGCCGCTTCTAACGCTCTCTGTATAAATGATACACCTACTTGTAGCACGTAATCTTGTAAACTAAGCTCTTGTTTAAATTATGTGCTCGAGAGATATTCCAACAGCTATTCTGTTTACTTCGCATTAAATGATAACTCGTTCTATCGCGTCGATGCTTTTTGTTTGTTTAGGGCTTTCATGTTTTTTCCGAATATCCGCTGGGACATTTTTATAACCAACAGATAATATTTTTTTATCGGTAATTTGTCTGAAAATATGGGTGTTTTTATCTTTCAAAGTCATAGAATTTTATAAATACACTTCGTAACAAAGTATTACCCTATATTATGAATATACTGTGATGTAATAAGGTTTTAGTATTCATAAACTTGTGTGTACAATCACTAACAAAATAACTTATTGACAAGCAATAAACCATTTTCGTAATTCAATATCTTAATACAGATATTTATATAGGTTATGTTTGCACTACCTCCACGGTAAACTACTCAAGTACGATAGTTGCCTGATTTTCTCTTTATTTCCTGCTCTCATTGTGTTCGTCAAGAACCTACTCAAAATTCAGGATGCCCTTTGTTGTCGCTTCGTCTTCTATTCAAGATTCCCGAGACATAGACACAAACTAGATACACCATCTAGTTAGGTACAATTTCTAACCACAGAATATAAACATTCATCTTGTTTCGAGAAATCTTTAAGGATGATGAGAAAATATATTTGTAGCAAATGCGCATTCATTAAAATGTATTTATATTTGCTTGCTCTATCGTGAGGTACTGATTTAATTAATGATGATAAACAGAGTAATGAAATAGAAAAAAATATATATTTAAAACATACAAATAAAAATAAAGGAATGAACAATCGCTACTCTACTCAAACTAAACTTTTCATTTAAAATACTGTCTATAAATCAAATATCTCTACAAATAAATTGCACGGGACACTTTATGGGGTGACGTGGTAATAATCATAGGGTAACTGTATGTGCACAAGCTTAAAATTTAGTGGGTAACATTCCTAAATCCCGCCCTTTGAGTTGGATCACGTTCGGCAAATGTTTGCCAGTCGAACATACAGGGACAGCCTGTAATAGAAAGACAACCCATTCGAAGTTTGACTTCCTATTAATTTCGGGGAAAATTGCTAAGTGCTTTTATGATAGGTACATAGGTATTCAATCACACGATCCATTTGATTTGTAAATTATTTAGTGGATTGAATGCAAAAGGTAAATGAAAAAAAATAAAATATGGAATTTTTATTTCGTATTTTCATGTTATTTACTATCGGACCAGACAGACGTTGTCCTGCCGGAATTTTGGCTTCTAAAATAAAAAAGTATTTTGCTTTTTTCCCGTGGACTTACAGTGGACACCAATTATTACAAAAAACCTATTAAACGTGCATAACGTGTTACGGAATGAGTCTTAGTTATGACCCTAATTTATTTAAAAAAATATTTTCCGCATATTTTTCCCTCTTAATTTGTCCGATATTTTAATAGTTATCCTGTTATTGGGGACTTGATGGTAGATCAACACCTACACACAGAACTTAAACAGTGACGGGACTACGATACAAGCCCAAAAGCCCGGCTTACCGATTTTAACATAAAACATGTTTATATATTTATATAACTTATATAATTACGTCATCGTTTAAGTTATATGTGACAAATGACATTATTATATTTCTTTTCAATGCATTAATAAGGAAAACAGGCGTTTGAGCTAGTATGGTAGTCCCGCCATTGAACTTAAATTCTTTTGTTTAACATAAGGCATTCGGAAGTCCCTATGGATCGGTCTATACCGATTGAATTGAAATGCACAATCTACATTTTTAAGCTTTACCATACAGACACCCATCTGGTTATAGACGTAATCTAGGTAAATCTGCGTAGATAACTAAATGTCAGGACATAACTTCTATATCGAAGTGTCCAGATATAGGCAGATATATATTTGTAGGAAAATTGGCGGGATTCGAACTTTGGACCCATCGTAATTATTAATACGGGCTTAATTCATACACATTAATTGACATTCAACAGTAATATAATATATCGACTCTGTGAATATACAACATTATTATATATTTTAAAACTTATATAGTTAAGCACACGTAGGTATGGACTATGCAAAATATAAAACCTTACCTCTTAGTCTGGCCTTAATAATGGCTGTTCCTATTTATAGCTACGCTTTGGTCTTAAGTAGGCAACATTCAACAGCACTGTAATAAAAAGGCAAGTTACTCTTTAACCTACTTTCTATAATAAATGCTTGAGAAATATCCTATATTATCAAGTAGGAAAAGGCTGCTTAATTAAGTCGTGTCATAAAAGTTTATGAAATACACTCCAGTTCTCACTTACTTTAAGATAAAAAAATTAAGTATGAAAAACTTTACGCTGAAGACTTAAAGGTAAAGTTGGAACGGGTTGCTTCACACTCTTGAACGGTGACCGAAAGACTTTGTAGATTTAAAAATTAAATCTTGAAAGTTTGGCGTAATGACCTGCTCCGTCAAAGCGTAAGTAAACGAGTAGTGGATGTACAGATTCGATTTTATTTAATTAATTTAAGTATTTTGTTTCTACTTACATACGTCGAGTATGCCCACTTTAGCTAGAATATACTTCAATATTTAATAGCAATATTAACGACCAACGAGGTCGATCGTTTTCAACAACATAATATTGTTTTGTTTTTTTGTTTTATATTTTTCTTATTACTGTTAGTTTTTAATTACAAATACAATTGTGATACTTTACTAATGTACATACCAAAACCTAGAGAGAATGTTGATTGTCATTTATTTGCTGATTACTAGTAACACACGGCTTGGGTGGCTTCGCACGGGTACACCCTACATTACTCGCCGATAATGTAGCTTTCTATTGGTGAAAAATCGGTCGAGTAGTTTTTTAGTTAAATCGTAACAAACATACAAACAATCAAATATTTCCCTTTTATAATATAAATATGGATTACATCTACATAACACTTTCAATTTTAGTTTTCTAAAATATAGTACACTTGATTTGTACATTTTAGTAACTAAAAGTCTAAACAGACGTCCATCACTATGAGTTGCGACATACATTTAAAGCTACTCGAATTTATGCTGAAATGCAGCGTTTATACGTGTTAAATGCAGTTCCTGAGCGACCATTTGGAAAAATTCTTATGCTGTTTCTTCATTGTGCAGCGCACTCGTATGCCGTACGACAGAGATATTTGCTGGGATTCACTGGAGCACTCCACTTTCGATAAAACGAAACTGTTCACTCACTTCGCTATGATTATTCTTGTAGAAACTTTAAAATATTTTCATATTTTATTTTGACTGTTGCAGTTGAGTTAATAGTAATAGAGTATAATAATATATATAAAGAGGAAAGATTTGTTTGTGTGCTATGATTTAACTCAAAAACTACTCGACCGATTTAAAAAATTATATCACCAATAGAAAGCTTCATTATCACCGAGTAACATAGGCTATTTTTATTATTTTTTAGTAGGTACATCTACATTGCAGCCGTGAGAAAATAGGGTGCATCGTTAGTATTAATTATACACACTACCATATTTTTATTAGGTGATGTTGAAAAATAATGTAAAAGCCATAAACTCTAAACAATTAATCTTCTTCCATTTAAAATCAACATCAATATGTTACGGTCAAAATTAAAAAATATGTATTTGATTCAAGAATTCAGATACAGAAGAAAATGTCAGTATTTTCTACAAAAATTGAGAATCAGTAAAAAAGACGATCTACCAGTACTGTTTTAGAAACGTTATTTTTTGTTACAGGTTTAGATGATTTTTGAATTCATAATTGAGATGATAATAATTATACTCACAGTAATAATAAATTGTTGTATTATAAAATTAATGAAAAGCTAACTCCATTATCAATTTTCACTTTGGTAATTATCCAATATTCTAATATTATTTAAGCATCTTGGTTTCTATGTAAAACTCAAGGGATTTCCTTTGAACTTTCCTTTAAGAGGGTTAGTATATTTATTAAGAATATTAACATTATTACCACTTTAAATTCGCCGTCGCACTTTCTGATCGGGTTGAAGGATTCTTAATTGGACGCTGTTAAGCAATACAGAGCTAACCCACACGGTTGCCATTTTGAGAAAATAGAGTTTGAAGTTTTAGTTAGGTTTAATTCAATTCCTTTTAAAAAAATTACAGAAATAATAGATATTTTTGTAATTATTATAATAACACTAAATTTATATCGTTTTTGTTGGTAACAATCAAAGTAAAAAAGAATTTAGTGCATTATTGTTAAATATTCTAAACATTTTAGGGTTTCGTTCCCACTAGTTTTTTCAATATTTTTGCTGTTAAATCGATTTAAATGATATTACATATATCTCTTTTGAAATATGTACTACAGCTCACAAGGAAGCGATTGGTATCAAAATTTACATTTTTATCATTAATTCGTGGGGACACTGTATTGCGTTCAATTGAGATATTTTTAGATTTATCCATAATGTACATTGACATAGTATTTGATCGAAGATAATGTAACTATACTTCAAGTTCTAATTTCGTATCATACTTTGTTCGTAAGTAAAATCTAGTTGATAGCACTTTGCGGGAGATAATGTAAGCTATCAAGTCTATCTGAGGTCAACCAGTTCACGGGGTAGACTCGACTACGTAGCACTATCTTATGCGTGACTTGACACGCACTTGACCGATAAGGGGGCTAAGCCATCCTTCAGAAGCAATTAGCTGCGGCTATGTTACGTTACTCAATGACTGGAGCTCGGCGGAGGATATTTGTTTCTAAGAGGGTCACAGTCCACAAGAGAGGGAAGGCTTTTATTAGCGAATAGACTTATAAGTAGGCTCTGTTACTCAAAAAATTTATAATATACGGCTCAATTAGTACCAATAAAATTATGGGCCTTTAGCATACTTTTTTATGTTAGTTATTGACAGACGAGCATGAGGTTCACTTGATGGAAATAAAATGAAATGGAATGAAAAGAGTGTCCATGGAGTTTCTTGCCGGTTCTTCTCCATGAGACCCACTTTTTGGAACCGTGCAACTAGACGTTTCATAAGAGCCTGCAAAGGCCTATTTGAAATAAAAAACTTTTGATTTTGGAAGGTTATACCTCAGCCACAGAACGTCAGTTAATGATGCGCTGTCGACCTACTATTTACTTCGAGCATTCCGAAATCCATAGACTGAAACCGAAACGCGCAATGTGCACTTCACGGTTTTTCGGAATTTCGATATTCCTCCCTCTCGATCAATGCCCGAAGTTACCAGACTTGGGGAAAACATGCTTACAGAAATTTGTAAACCGGTAGGATTCGAACCTACGACCCATCGATGCGTATGGCATGTGTTCTACCGAACGCGCCAACGAGCCCGTCAATACTTAATGTTTGCTATTTAGTGTTAAAAAAATGTACGCATGTAGGTCGCCAATTCAAATATTTTTTGTAAAATCAGCCATAGCAAAGTTACTTTACCTACCAGTATATTCCTATAGACTCTAGAACTCAATTAATTGAATTCTCTTTATTTCTTACATTTCCAGTTTGTGGTATCCTTCCTTAAAATATTTCTTTAAAGGAGTAGAAATTTCTAGACGTTTACATAAGTCGAGAAAATTTCCTAAGTGTACTCTCTTGAAGTTTAAAGCGAAACCTCTCTATAAACTCCATTAAGCTAAGCGGGATGCAATGTTTCGATAAAACGAACCGCACACCAACTGTCTGTATGAGATTGAAAATTTGTGTAGAAAACTAAGAAGTGGTCTTGAGATTTTTTGTATACGCGTGGTAATTTGATAGCCTGATTAAAATAGTAATTTGTTTTGTTAATAGTAATGCACTTACACCTTATTTATTAAAGCTTACCAACTAGATATATTTTCATGCTTGATATTTATAACTACTTATGTACAAATCTATACATATAATAAAAGAGTAGGATCGAAATTACGCTTCACTAAATATTTTTACCAGAAATTAAGAGGGGTGATAAAAGAAGGGTAGCAGAATGCATAAATGCAATTTTTAAGATTCTTGTCTGTCTGTCTGTCTGTCTGTCCGTCTGTCTGTCTGTCTGTCTGTTTGTTCACGCTAATCTCCGAAGATACTGAACGGATATTCATGCAATTTACACAAATATATTAAGTAAAGCCCGGGGCAACATATAGGCTTTGTTTTATCGAAATCGGTTCTCAGAAAGAAAAGTTATCATCATTTAAAAATAATTTTAAAGGCACCATATCACCAAATTGCAATGCAAACTGACTCGCGTTGAACTTTTTCGAATTGTCAGATGTCAATCACAGTTTGATATGTAAATGAAATACTTTGATTATTTCGCCATTTCCAATATATGTAGTCGTAGAATAGTGGATATGCAGGCCCATTGCGTAACTTCAGATGCGAGTTCGAATCTGAAGTTGAACGGAAATATTTTTTTTTTGTATTTATTTCTTTATTTTTTTAAAGAACTATATTATAAAAATAGAAAATGTATTATTGAAATATTATATGAAAAAGTTTTTGTTATGAGATCGTTTATTTCACCTTTTCATCCATCCTTTCTCTACAGAATTATGATTATTCGACATTGCTTTTATTGCTTCTTAAGGACTGTCTTCGTATCTTAGAGGTTTCCGCATTTAGCACCGGAAACCCGAGTAGGAATCCCGGGAAAAGGGAATTTAAAAAAATATGTCTCAAAATGAAAATGATTAATTAAATGAAATAAATATCTAGGTGGATACAGTATCTTCACCACTAATTAAATTTATAAAAAAAATAAGTAAATTTCTTTAAAGTCAGGATCATTTTTTCAACAATGGTATTTCTATTGAATTTCAAATCATACTTCGAACCCCAATCTCAACCACCATTAAACGTGTCGATAATATGATGCAAAAGCAACCGTCAATGACTAATTTGATAGCTCTTTCCCAAAAGAAATCACCAAGTACAGAGGATGGAGGATATGTAATTTGAAGAAAGCTTGCTCAAAAACGAACCCCACGCGAACGAAGTCGCGGGCATCAGCTAGTCTTATTTATAGGAAGGCACAACATTACTATTTCCAAAATGTTGATACAGGTTAGAGATAAAAATTAATTAATTTACATTATAAAATGTAAATGTTTCTTAAAAGCATTAAGCGTAACAAAATTATCGAAATATTACATCATCCATTTTAGTAATTAATCTTAATCTTAATATATTATATAAAATGCAAATGTTCGTACGTGTGTCCACGGTTTTTTCTATCATACGCTACTTTGATCAACTTCCCCTTGGGATGGCAAATACCCCTTGGTCTCTAGGTGTGCATAAGGGAGTTTGGTCGGGGTGGGTGGAAGTGGGTGGTTGTGGGTGGCAAAAATGTGGAATAATATATATCTGTCCTTTTCTAACTAATGTAATCTTCCGTATAATTCTAAAAATCTCGAAAAATCTCTCTGAAAATGATCGAAAAAGTTCCAGAATGTGTGCAACTGATAAAATCAATCTAGAAAGTTCTAAAACTTTCTGGAATGATCTAGAAATTTCCAACAAGCCGTGCAATTATTCTAATCGATCTAGAATATTTCAGAAAGTTTCTGGAAAGATCTATAAAGTTCCAAAATGTGTGCAATCGCTAAAATTGATCCGAAATGTTCTAGAAAATTCTAAAAATTTCTGAAATGATCTAGAAAGTTCTAAAATGATTTCAATTGTTGTAAACGATCTAGAATGTTCTAGAAAGCTTCTGGAAAAATCTAGAAAGTTCCAAAATGTGTGCAATCGCTAAAATTGATCTGAAATGATCTAGAAAGTTTGAAAATGGTTTCAATTGTGGTAATCGATTTAGAATGTTTTAGAAAGCTTCTGGAAAGTTCTAGAAAGTTCCAAAATGTGTGCAATCGATAAAATTGATCCGAAATTATCTAGAAAGTTCTAAAAATTTCTTAAATGCTCTAGAAAGTTCTAAAATGGTTTCAAATGTTGTAATCGATTTAGAATGTTTTAGACGCTTCTGGAAATATCTAGAAAGTTCCAAAATGTGTGCAATCGCTAAAATTGATCCGAAATGATCTAGAAAATTCTAAAAAATTCTGAAATAATCTAGATAGTTTTAAAATGGTTTCAATTGTTGTAATCGATTTATAATGTTTTAGAAAGCTTCTGGAAAGATCTAGAAAGTTCCAAAATATGTGCAATCGATGAAATTGATCCGAAATAATCTAGAAAGTTCTGAAATGGTTTCGATTGTTGTAATCGATTTAGAATGTTTTAGAAAGTTTCTGGAAAGATCTAGAAAGTTCCAAAATGTGTGCAATCGATAAAATTGACCCAAAATGATCTAGAAAGTTCTAAAAATTTCTGAAATGATCTAGAAAGTTCTAAAATGGTTTCAATTGTTGTAATCGATTTAGAATGTTTTAGACGCTTCTGGAAAGATCTAGAAAGTTTCAAAATGTGTGCAATCGCTAAAATTGATCCGAAATGATCTAGAAAATTCTAAAAATTTCTGAAATGATGTAGAAAGTTTTAAAATGGTTTCAATTATTGTAATCGATTAAGAATGTATTAGAAAGCTTCTGGAAAGATCTAGAAAGTTCCAAAATGTGTGCAATCGGTAAAATTGTTCCTCAATGATCTAGAAAATTCCAAATATTTCTGAAATGATCTAGAAAGTTCTAAAATGGTTTCAATTGTTGTAATCGATTTAGAATATTTTAGAAAGCTTCTGAAAAGATCTAGAAAATTCCAAAAAAATCTAAAATGGTCTAGAAACTTCCAAGATGCCTACAACTTGAAGATACTTTACACCGTATGTTAAATGGTCGAATAAGTGTCTTATTATTTAAGATAGAAGAGATAAGAGAATCTAAAATATATATCTACTTTAGAAATATCCTTAAATATTTCTTATACCATTCAACATGCGTTGTATTTTAACCCGAGCAACGCCGGGTTTCGCTGCTAGTTATTTATAACGTTGCAAAGTGGGATAAAATGTTTATTATCGACTGTACTAGTATTATCGTTTCGTTTTTAAAAAGAAGAGGATGAAATGTTCGTTGTTTCTTTGGTTTAGGAATTATGTCACAATATTTGTTATAATGAGAAATAAATAATTGGTAGATCACTGTATAGATTTATTGTGTATCAATTTAATGGAGGACAATGTGACTTGTGGAACCAAATTTTCGAAAAAAAATATTCATATTTTATCATGAAAACAATGATGAGCTATAATAATATCGTAGGTACACAAAAGCGGAAGAAAAATAATTTTCATATTCCATTCCACGCTAAAAAGGGACGGAATGTGAACATTTTTTTTTATATATTTTCGCATCCCATAATTGGAGCAAACATTAATTACGTCGAGATGAGCAAGTACGGTTTGCGAAGTCTGGCCGAACCTTATCTTGCTTTTCACAATGAGCATTTTTCTAAGCACTTTTTGATACTATTTTCGTACTCTAGCTTGGGTTTATTTTTGTTGAATACTTGCTATCATTATATGATTATACGGATTACACAATTATTTATCTACACTACTATCTATAATTACCAAGATATATAATAGATTTCAGTGTGCAATAAAATTTATTTGGTGAAAGAATTTTTAAAATCGAACGAGTAGTTTTTGAGTCAAATCGTAACAAACAAACAAAAATATTTTCTCTTTATAATATAAGTTTAGATTCCATATTGTAATTAGATAATAAACATTTAAAAAAATACATTACCTACAAATACACCTGTATAGACACACAATTTGGCAACCCACCATACCTTAAGGTGAACCAATAGCCATGCCCCTTTTCTGTAAAAAAAAACTTTATAAATGTTTCAATTGAGGCAAAAATAACAACTTTGTAAGTATTTAATATGTTATTTTTGTCGATCATAGCCAAGGCTCCTGCGTGAAGGATAAAATATGTTTCCGAAATATCGTTGTCGTTCGGGACTGTAAAAACAAGATAATATTATAAACAGTAATATATTATTTTAGAATTTAAAGGGATAGAGATGTTTTTCTATTGGCTTTATATTCCATTACATGTCTCAAAGGTTCTGCTCAGTTTAAATAATATTATACTCTGAGACAAGCTGACTGAGGAAATTGAAGTGAATCTGGAGATAACTGAACACACAGTGTTTCTTAAGGCCACTATTTTTTAAATACCAAAAGTATTTCTTAAGTACCATAAATATTTGTGGTGCATTTGGTAGCACAGTTACCTTTTAGTCCGATAGGTAGCGGATTTGAATTCTGCCGGGACGAAACGATTTTAATTTTATGTAAGCATTGGGCTCATTTGGGCATTAAACGCGCGGGAGGGATTCCGACCGGGTAGGTAACGTTTGCGCGTTTCGGTCTAAATAGGGGTTGGAATATTCAAGAATCATGCAAACGAAGATCGGCTTAGTAGTATGCTCGTTGAGTTAGTCACCGAAAGTCCTGGGTTCGAATCCCGCGGAAACAAAAATTAAAAAGATCGAGCAGGGTAGAGAAGAATGATCACCTTGTCTGTAAAGACAAATGAAACCGACACAGAAATGTGTCCACCCCTTGCCTCATTACCCCTTATTTGGGAATCAATATGCAGACGAAAATGCTGGCAACACGATTGTTATTTAAGCTGATTAAAATTTGTATTTGGTGTTGGTCCACGATCACATTCGACTTTTCTAATGAATGGCAGCCGATGCCAGCGCATTATTTAAACCGACTTTGATGTAGTGTACCTGCGCGCAAACCTTAATAATGTATTCAGATTGAAAAATAAGTTCCAAGTTCTTTTATTTTTCTTCGAGTTGGACAAGAACAAATGGCTTTAGCGTTGCGTCGAAACACCGATTGAAAAGTTTTTGTATATAATTTAACTTGTAAACGATTTTTGATTTGAAATATTATTAAAAAAACTCGCGTTTAGCATAGTTCCCCTAAAAATCATTATATATCTTATGCCAGTTTTATAAATATAGAGTGCGTAGATTCTTGTCATATTTTATTCAACTCCAAAGATGCGATTAGTTATTTGATAGTACGATACATAATATATTTTAGTAATTTTATGAAAGTTTTATAACAATTTGGGAAATATTGATATGAAGAAGTAAGTAGGTATCGTGCATTAGAATAATAATGTTTTGAAGTCGATTTTTGTTTTTTGTTTAAAAAGTTTTTTTTTCACATACATAATAACAATAACAATATTTTAACGATGTTTGAACGATATAAATTACCCTACGTATGGTATTAAAGTAAACAACGGGTTTCGATACTATACGAAGGGATACCTACTTGAAATGTGTTGAACAATTTCAGTGTCATTATGATTACTTCGAAGCCTCACAAAAAATAATTCAACAGACATGCAATTAATAACGAAGATATAATGAATTTTCAATGTGAATCAACATTAGATTGAGTTAAATCGTTTGTGCGGGAGCTTTCATGGCTATTATCAGGCAATGCCATGCCAGAGAGAATATATAGAGTATAGGATTAGCAGTGAAGCTTAGCTTAGACGTCACGCACATAGGCGAGACTTTTAATGAGATTTATACTTTTTATGTAGGTATAATATAGCGAACCCGCCAGTCTTTGTTTTGCCCGAACCTTGGTTCAAAAAATAAAAATAAAATATGGAATCCTATCGAGCACCACCTACCAAGTCCAATTTTAAATCTAAACCATCCAGGGATACACAAACAATTTTACCAAAATCGCTCTAGCGGTTTAGGAGGAGTCAAGTGATATACTTATAGAAGGAATATAATACATGTATATTTTATTTTTTGATTTTACAGAGATACAATCAAACTCAAACTCAATACCTATAGCAACTTATTAATACCTAGATTAATAGTTTGGTATAGTGAATGTACACGCTTTTGCTTTCGAATTGAGTTACCAATTTTAAATAAAACTTTTAATGAAACTCGAATTATATTTTTAACCCGATGCGGACGTTTCGAATGTTTTTTCAACTCGCCTAGCATGACCATCAAGAGATAACTCGCGGACGAGTGAGAACAAACTAAGATATCTCGATATATAATATGTCGACATCGACAACTTTGATAGACAAAATATCTTGATTGACAAATATATACTTTTGACTATAGAAGTCGAGTTTTAAACGTAAGTGTCATGTTAGGCCCGGAAGAGATAATCGATTTAAACAAGAGGAAACGGTCGACAAAAATATGTCGCGGTCATCATGCTAGGCCGGCAGTACGCCAGTGACCACACATACTTTGAGGTATTTGAAACGTCTCCATTGGGTTAATAATATAAAGGGTAATTCGAGTTTCATTGAAAGTTTTATTTAAAATTGGTAGCTCAATTCGAAAGCAAAAGCGTGTACATTCACTTTATCAACCTATTAATCGGCTAGGTATTAATAAGTTGCTATAAGTATGACATAATATGTATATCTGAATTATTAAATAGTAGTAAATAATAAGCGTTAAATAAAAATAACAAATTAATAGCGTTTAACAAAACAAAGTCACGTTACATTGTATTAAGCTACTTTACAGTTCTTTTCTCTGGTAACGATAAGTGTGATATTGCGCCTCTGTTTGCTTTAATACGGGATCAGAATTGATGAACGAAAGACAATGGAAACCAGTGAACTCATGGCAGGAATAGTGTATTGTGGAGATGACAATTTTTATTGCGAAAAGCGAGTATACTGACTTGGCAGTCTTCAATATTCCTCGGCTAGATGCATACTATGTATATACTGAAATGTGTACATCAATGTGCTTTCAAATAGTGAACTTATACTTTGTATGAATATTTTCGTCGAATAAATGTAATGAATCTGTAATTTTGCCGGCGTCGGGATGTGACGACCCCATCGCCCGCTGGTGGAATAACCTTTGTGACAGAGATTATTCCACCAGTGCAGTCAGTCAACCTTAGTGGTAGTGCCATGCTGTACTCCTTACAGCCGAATGGGCCGGCACGACCGGGGAAATACCACTCTCTCACTTGACACCGACGTGAAGTAACGGCATTGCTGTTGCGTTTCGTTCGGTCTGTGAGAGTCCCGGAGGCCCACTCCCCCCCCCCCCCCCCCCCCTAACACACACATACACATATGGCAGCACAAAATATGGTTAGACTACCCCAGGAGGGTACCACGTGCCGTAGCCGTGGAGAATCCCTCTCTGGACATCCACGCTCAGGACCCTCTGCATCGCCTGAGAGTGGACGCCCAGGCTGCCCTTCGTATTCTGGGAGGGGCGATATTGTGCTCGAAACATTTACATCTGCTCGGGGCAAACGGAGCAAGAAACAAAAGGCATCCCCTGTCACGCTTACCGTGGACTTTTGCAACATCAGGGGACTTCATTCCAACTTGAACGCCGTCCACTACCACCTTGAGACGGCGAAGCCTGCCCTGCTCTTTTTAACTGAGACGCAGATATCCTCTCCGGCTGATACTTCTTACCTCTCCTATCCGGGATACAAATTGGAACATTCCTTTGTACCACGGGCTGGAGTGTGCGTCTACGCTAGGGATGATATCTGTTCTCGTCGCCTCAGCAGCCTTGAAGGTAGGGACCTCTCCATCCTTTGGTTACGCGTAGATAGCGACGACCATCCGCGCATCTATGCGTGCCTATATAGGTCCCATAGCGGTAATGCCGAAACTGACCGACTCATTGAGCACATCCAAATGGCTACAGATTCCGTGCTACAGCAGATCCCATCCGCAGAGATCGTAATTCTTGGCGACTTCAACGCCCACCACGCCGAATGGCTTGGATCACGTACCACCGATCATGCGGGTAGGTCTGTTCACGATTTCGCCTTGACATATGATCTCACACAACTGGTTACCTCGCCAACGCGAATCCCAGATGTTGAGGATCATACACCTTCCCTGTTGGACCTTCTGCTGACCTCTCATCCGGACAACTACTCGGTCTCCGTCGAGCCTCCTCTTGGTTCGTCGGACCACTGTCTGATCCGGAGTACAGTGCCGGTGACGCGCTTAACACGGCCCCGCTTTGCGGGCTGCCGCCGCGTGTGGCACTACAGGTCAGCGGATTGGGACGGGATGCGCTCTTTCTTCGCGTCCTACCCCTGGGGGCAAATTTGCTTCACGCCGGATGATCCAGACGTCATTGCTGACTCTGTCGCTGATGTGGTGCTTCAGGGTATGGAACTTTTCATTCCTTACTCATCGGTGCCTATCGGCGGCAAGTCCCAGCCTTGGTTTGGTCGCCCCTGCAAAACGGCATCGCGCCGAAAGCGGGAGAGCTATCAAGCCTGGGTTAATGCATCAGCGTCTCGTGATCTAAACACCAGCGCACTCAAAAAGGAGTATAATTTTGCCTCTAGGTCCTTCAAAAGAGCTATTGACAAGGCAAAATCGGAGCACATCGGCAGAATTGGCGAGAAATTAGTCCGCCTTCCTTCGGGAACACGTGCGTTTTGGTCACTCGCTAAGGCTGTCTTAGGGAACTTCTGTCAGCCTTCCCTTCCATCCCTGCACAGGGACGATGACTCGTTGGCCCATGCCGCGAAAGAGAAAGCCGATCTTCTGGGCTCTCTTTTCGCGTCCAACTCGACTCTGGATGATCAAGGTAAGCAACCACCGGCTATCTTGCGGTGTGATACCAACATGCCGGAGGTTAAATTCCGGCAAAGTGCAGTGCGTAAAGCACTTCTTTCCTTGGACATTCATAAGTCGAGTGGGCCCGATGGCATCCCTCCGATCGTGTTGCGGACATGTGCTCCAGAGTTGGCACCGGTTCTAACGCGTCTTTTTCGGCATTCTTACTCATCAGGCGTCGTCCCGAACTCTTGGAAGACTGCTTTGGTGCATCCGATCCCTAAAAAAGGCGACCGCTCTGATCCGTCCAACTACAGACCTATAGCGATTACCTCCTTGTTCTCCAAAATAATGGAGACCATTATTAACTGCCAGCTCCTGCGGTACCTCGAGGAACATCAGCTTATCAGCGACCGCCAATACGGTTTCCGTCGGGGTCGCTCAGCCGGTGATCTTTTGGTTTACCTGACCCACCGATGGGCGGAGGCTGTTGAGAGCAAGGGGGAGGCGTTGGCAGCTAGTTTGGACATAGCGAAGGCCTTTGATCGGGTGTGGCACAAAGCGCTTCTTTCGAAGCTCCCTTCCTATGGGCTTCCCGAGAAATTATGCAATTGGGTCACCAGCTTCCTGGCAGATCGGAGCATCAAGGTCGTTGTCGACGGTGCATGCTCGGACTCCAAATCTGTCAATGCTGGTGTTCCACAAGGCTGTGTGCTATCTCCCACTCTGTTTCTTCTGCATATCAATGATATGCTGCAGATTAGCGGCATTCATTGCTATGCGGACGACAGCACAGGAGATGCCTCATACTCCGGCCGCGCCAACATTTCTCGGGAAAACGTCGACGAGTGCCGAAACAGACTTGTGTCTGAAGTCGAGTCTTTGTTAACCAAAGTCTCGGAGTGGGGCCGACTAAACTTAGTCCAATTCAACCCCAAGAAGACACAAGTCTGCGCGTTTACCGCTAAAAAGTCACCATTCGTCGTATCTCCTCATTTCGAGAGTACTCCCCTGACTGCCGCAGCTAGTATTGGAATACTTGGTGTGGACATATCGAGCGACGTTCAGTTTCGGGGTCATCTGGAAGGGAAGGCCAAATTGGCCTCTAAAAAGCTTGGTGTGCTCAATAAGGCGAAGCAATACTTCATGCCGGCCCATCGCCTGCAACTTTATAAGGCGCAAATTCGGCCACACATGGAGTATTGTTCTCACCTTTGGGCGGGGGCTCCCCAGTACCAGCTCCTTCCATTTGACCGCATCCAACGTAGAGCGGCTCGAATCGTCGATGATCAGGCTCTTTCCGATCGGCTCGATCCTTTGGCGCTGCGTAGAGATGTAGGCTCGCTCTGCATCTTCTATCGCATTTATCACGGGGAATGCTCGGAGGAATTGTTCGGTTTAATCCCGGCCGCTGAATTTCGCCATCGGACATCGCGTCAAAAATACCACGCATACCATCTTGATGTCTGGAAGTCCACAACTGCGCGATTCCTGAGACACTTCTTACCTCGCACAACCACTCTGTGGAATCAGCTTTAGCAGGCGGTTTTTCCGAACCGATACGACTTGGAAACCTTCAAGAAGCGAGCCTACATCTTTCTTAAAGGCCGGCAACGCACCTGCAAGCCCTCTGGTGTTGCGGATGTCTATGGGCGGCGGTGATCACTTACCATCACGTGAGCCGTCTGCCCGTTTGCCCCCTATACTATAAAAAAAAAAAAAAAAAAATGTAATAAATATGAATCTTTGTCAGGATATTAATATTACGTTGCAATAGGTAGGTTGTTGAAGGCCCCGATGCATAACGAAAAAAATCGCAATAGCCCCGAAACAAGCGATCCGCCCCGGCTTCACACAGGTAAAATTTTGATGTACTACACACAAAAAAAATAAAAAAATTAATAGCCTATATTACTTACTAATAATATAGCTTTCTATTGGTGAAAGCATTTTGAAATCGAGTAGTTTATGAGTTAAATTGTAACAAACAAACAAATCTTTCTTCTTTATAATATTAGTATAGATATGTACATTATTTTTAATCTCAAAACTTAAATTGCTAAAGTTTGACAGATACATATTACGTATATATTATGAACAAGCTTTCGCGAGTTGCTTGCGGCTCAGCTCACCTTCAAAACGCTAGTTATATTATAAACTTGCATGCGCAATTTTATTCTTGCTACGTAAAATTAGTAAAATTCCCTTTATCAGTCTTCGCAGACGACATAAAATAGACCTAGGGCTTATTTCATACAATAAGCTTGAATAGTTGGTTGTTTCGGCTCGGTGTCAAAGAAATATGGATCAATCATTGAGGTCATAATATGTTCTTTTATGTTTTTTACAATGTTTTATTTAAAAACAAATTTCACATTAATAATTTTACTTTTGATAATACAGGCCATTTTATATTTAATATATACCGTTATTTTCTTTTATATAAAGATAAAATAAACACAAGATAATATATTCAACGATATTATTTTTTAACAACTTTATATGTTTTATTATTTATTAACAACGATATTCCCAATGGTATACCGTAGTTCGCAATATAGGTACTTAGAATTATATTGAATAATGCGGCACTCATTCTCATAGTTAATCTGGGCTTCCCTGGTGTCACAGCCCTTTTTAATTTAGGATTGCCATACGTTATATCACGTCACGTGACCCGAATTCGAATGAACGTTAAGCTGAAAAGTTCGTTCGGTTGAACTTTTTATACTATTAAATTTTTCGACATCAAGTAAAATTTTATTGAAGCAATATCTAGACGTAAAAAAATAACATTAATTTTCTTTTTACAATACGAATCGTGTACTTTTAAATTTGAGTAATACAAGTAGTATAATATATTTAGATCTGGCTTGCTCTTCGCGGGTCTTGGTTACACTAGTATTTCCATTCTTTACGAGGTCAACGACCTTTGGGCTCCCATTTTTCCCAGTATATTATCACTAGTCCACAGTTATTTCAAGTATGTGTTTGCGTGTTGTTCCCGCGATAATGTAAGTGCGTTCTCCTATTTCGGAATGCCTATTGCTGATAGAGGACAAACCTTCGTTATTTTATCGTCTATGTTTTATTATAATTAATTATTTCAAGATGTCAGTATAGCATGGTGTAATAGTTGCAGCTTCTGACAAACATTTTGTAAAACAAAAAACTTGGCGATTAAAAAAGTGGCGGAGAACTTATTGCCAGTTCTTCTCGTCCGTTCTACGCAAGAAGTATTTTTTTTTATTGACGTTATTTTATTGAAGTGTATATTATGTAAGGTAAATTAATAAATTATAATTTAATTAGATTTGATATTCCTCAAAGCAGCATCGCAAATGTACCGCCCTCCATGCTGTGTAGCATTGCGCGATAAGTGTGTACATAGGCACAATTATTTATTGTCCGCATGTTAATTATTAATATTACTATATAAAAATAAAATTAAGCCGAATCTATTCAAAATGTAACGAATCTATTCAAAAATCCACCAAAATGTAAATACTATTACAGGTGGAGTTTGTATATTTTCCCTCTGCAAAAAACTTGATCCAATTGCAAAATTAACTAATAAAACGCTGAACTAAAAACCCTGAATAAGAACAGTTATAATAAATTAATTTAGTATTCAGATTGGAATATGTGGATGTTAATTTAATGCAATTAAATTTTGGGTATATTTACAATTTTCGATACGGGTAGTGGTGACAATTTGGGGAAAATTTAAATTTGGGATAATTTGAAGAAAATAAGAAATCCGATACATAGCTACGCATTTTGTAGCTATGTATCTGGTTTCGTAGCTTAGTTAACATATACATTTATAATAAGGTAAAATATAAAGTAATGTACGTTTACGATTTTAATATATAAGACGATTTGTAATTAAATCGACCTCTCTAAACAAACCTCTTATAAAAATCATAAAAATACCTTCATAATAAATATAGACTTTCACAATCCCAAGGGCCTTACCATTATTGCAGGAATCTTTGACTATAGAACGAGAGAAAGCTATACAAATGGTATAGCGCTGTCCCGTTCTCCCGTATACTAAGAGGGCAATAATACTGCTAGATCCAATACCAAAAATCCATACATACATATCACGCCTTTTTCCCATATGCAGAGGTCACGTAATTTCATATGCTCCGATCCGTGCATACCACTCACTTCTTTCACTCTCATCAATGCGTTCATACACGCTCGTCGGTTCTGAGTGCTTTTGACCTGTCCCCTTTCAACAAAGTAACTAGAAAATACTGCAAACATTTACACTATAAACGAGACGATGAAAGTATAAGAACAATATAAAGTTCCACAAGGCTCTAAAATTGATTTGGAAACTTGTATAGCCAAGTCAGGTGATTTTTAAGTTGCAAGGATTGAAATACGATGGTTTGCATCGTAGTATGTCGCCCTCGGGAATACAGTCGCAAACATTGTTACACGATAACTTATATTCGATTTTGTAATGGAATAAACTTTGGAAGAAAACGAAAAATACAAATATCAAGTCGACAATTTCACGTTCCTTATTTCGCTTCATGTTCCATGTACGTAGGGACTAGCTAAGTCAATCCCCTTAAGTTAGGTAAGGGGGTTATGGAGTTCGAGCTTAGAGACAAATAGTTACGTAGTAAATTTTTTAATATTATTAAATGTATATAAAAATATTGATATTTGTATATGGAGGGTATAGTGCCAATAACTCTAAATTTTTAAGTTGTAAGATATTCAATTTTTAGGGAGGTGGGTAAATAACGGCATTTTTTCCCCACCATACCTAGGCATTTTTTTTTTATAAAAGCCATATTATTATGTTTATGTGAGACTTAGGTATTGACCTTTGTATTTATTCTAAAATACTTAGTAAGAAAATAAAAATAATAGGTCATATAAAAAGATCGACAAACTTGTCAAAGTGGAATTTTCCATATTTTGAGCACTTTTTCTAACTTTCATGTTAAAAAATGTGCTAAGCACACCATTATAATTTTAATAAATAGGCTTCTAAACGAGCATTCGTTTGTTTATTTTTTTATATTAATATTTTTTTTTTAAATTAAATAGTAAGATGTTTAGTATCAAAATCATTTAGCTAATAGGGCTTAATTGTCGCCAATGTATTTAGCATTCGTAATGTAATGTTAGCAATAACAATGATTATACTGTCAGTTGTGTTTGAGTAGATTAGGCCGGAATACCGTGGCTTATTGTTGAATCGCGTGGTTATGCTAAGGTAAATGGCGGCGAAGGTAATTAGTAATTACCAACGGAACGGAACAGATAGCAAGTAACTCTTAAATTTATTGCAAAACCAAAATAACTACATACTAGTGTTTTAGTTATTCACAGATAAGTAAGTATTAAAAAACCTTAAGAATACTTAAGATATTCTCCCTCCAATACAGTCGCGAAATTAATTCAAGATGCGCGTAGTGCTCGTGGTCAGTACGTGGTCAGTACGAAGTCATAAAATCAAATAAGCTATTTAACATCTACATAGACTATCATTTTCAAATCACAAGCGCAAGTGTTTGAATTTTAATAGAACTTTCGAAGTCGTGTTTTAGAATATTTAAAATTTTATTGAAATATATAAATATTCCTGTAAAAAATATAAGTTCATTGTTGTCGCAAAGATACTCCATATATTTAAGAAAAGTTCCGTCTTCGGGGGTTAATTCGATCACACAGTAAAAAAACCGGCCAGGTGCGAGTCGGACTCGCGCACGAAGGGTTCTGTACTATTGTCTATAAAAACGGCAAAAAAATCATGTCTGTTGTAAGAGAGCCTCCTTAAATATTTATTTTAGTCTGTTTTTTTAGTATTTGTTGTTATAGCCTCAACAGAAATACATAATCTGTGAAAATTTCAACGGTTCATGAGATACAACATGGTGGCACACGGACAGACAGACAGACGGACAGCGTAGTCTTTGGATCGTTGGGACGGTCCCGTACCCTTTGTGTACGGAACCCTATTACCTGCCAAATAAACTATATAAAACACGTAACCCGCCTGCATGGTTATCCGCCTTGTAATAAAAAAAAATGGATACAGATTATATCTAAGGTTGAGTGTCTAGTTGTTAACACGCTAACAACAAATCGCTGAAACCACAATAGTGCCGCCCTGGGCCGAATTCATCGTGTTGCAATTACTACAACTTTACTAGTTGCGATTTCATAATAGACAAACACAGATGCTATTATAGTAATGGCCGTTTTAAACGCAGAGGCGGATTGTTGAATGCACGAGTTAAAGTTACTTCATGAATATTGAACGTCGCGTTCACTGTACAATACAGTTTACTCAGAGGTAATGCGAGTGATGTTTCAGTGATGTTTACCATTGTAATATTACATTACATATCACTTAAGATCGTAATGATACTGCTTTCCTTCGAATAACTCGTGTATTAATTAATAGGTTGATTTGAACGTTTTATTTTATTGTATTCAATTAATATGCTAAGCTCGATCAATTTTTCATTCGAGAGCTAAAATCTTCTTCCTCTGCTTGTTCTGTTCCCTTTTTTACCTTTATTATATATTAAATATATAATGGAATTAAAAGAGAAAAGTGTTTTTTTATCAGGTATCGACACTAGAGAGGCACACTTGTTGGAAAGTGATGCCTTAACTCCAAAACATCAGTTAAGTGCTGTGTTGTCGACCTGTTATTTTACTTCGAATATTTAGAATACCATAGACACGGTTTTTCCATCTGGGAACGGTGGTTCGTTACCCGATCGGAATATTCGACATTCTCCTCCCATCCGAATAATCAAATGTAAGGAAACAAGCTGGACCCGAACCCGTGACCAAACGGAATGCAATGTACCTACTACCCAACGCGCCAGGAGCCGTAAAAAAATAAATATATCGTCGTACAAATTATATTATCGATCGGATCCTAGCGCACTGGTATGTGCGCGTCTAGTGGAACCCTCACTTCACATAGCCGCTCACAAAGAACCGATTTTCAGACGGAAATCACTGTTAAGGACTGGACTCAACGGTCCCTACGGAATTGTCATTTAATTTCATGAGCTCAGCGAGTGGAATGAATCTTAAGTCGCATGTGTATCTGCAATCCATCTAGATACAGTCTTTATTGGATTGCATTTACATTGCGCAAATCCATGGAAATAGAACATAATACTATATTGAGTGTGTAGCAGGGCAATGATTATAAGGCATTTCTTGAAATCTCTGGAAATGTCTAGAGATTTTATGTAAGAGCATGATATGAGCTAGATGATTGGTACCCCCCAGTCACAGAACATCAATCAATGATGTGCTTGCGACCTAAGTTTTAATTCAAGCTTTCGGAAATCAATAGGTTGAAATTAAAACAAGCAATATATGTATATCTCACGGTTTTTCCATCTATATAGTTCTTTACCTATATAGGGAGGAATATCGAAATTTCGACCGGGTAACGAACCACCGCGCCGTTCATATATGGAAAAACCGTGAAGTGCATAGTACGCGTTTCAATTTCATTCCTTGGATTTTAGAATGCTCAATGTAAAAAGTAGGTCGACAGCGCATCATTGACTGATGTTCTGTGGCTGAGGTATCACCTACCATCAAGTGAACCATGCTCGTCTGTCGATAACATAAAAAAAATATCAAAAAAGGAATATTTTTAACATTCGTTAACATTTTTCCAAGGATATTCTGCTGCCAATGCCACCAAAACAGCCTAATATCCCTTGGGCATATTTATCTTAGTAGGCAACTTGTTAACGAATAAAGATAAATTGTTAATACATTATTTAAAATAAATTTCTAACGTTTTCCTTATTAATCTACACAAATGCTTGTTCAGTTTAAGTGTAGCATAATAGTGAATATCTGATTGCTCTATTTGAATTTACTTATCTAGATGAGCTAGGTAGACGTAGCTATAGTATCAAAGGAATTTAGCGCATTGAATTATTTTAATGTTATCTTATCCTTATTTATAGCGACGCAATATTCTATTTATTCAAAATTTTAATAATTCCTAACTACTACTTTTATCTATATCTATACTTCAATACTAATATTATTAAGATAAAAGATTTGTATTTTTGAATTTTTGTATGTTCTGAATGAACTGAAAAACTACTGGACCGATTTTAAAAATTCTTTCACCAATAGAAAGTTACATTATCAGTGGTAAGCATAGGCTATTTTTGTGTATAGTACATTGCACCCGTGTGAAGCCGGGGCGCGTAGCTAGTATATAATATAATCAAACAAGTAAAACTATTTAGATGCATATAATAGAATATTAACTTTTAATATATATTTATTGACCAGTAGTTAATTGAGAGGGTATTAGGGATGAAAAAAATAAGGGCAACAGAACAGATAAAACTAAATTTCAACATTTTTTCAGCATGTTTGTTTTGAACTGCCATCCATGTATTTTTCACAGATAGATTAGAACTTAACCTTGAGGAACATTAAATGCTTTTATCAAAGTTAGATCTTGATACCTTGGCAAAAGAATATTAATCAATAATACGCCACCGACGGTAGGCCGAATCTAATGCTTTAACGAGCTCGACAAATACATATAGATTTTATCCATAATATTATATTTTCTATTCTAACACGAGTATCACACATAACGCGATTTATTATTTATATATTATTTATGCCCACGTTTCGTCATCATCAATAGATAGCGTTAATATGGCAACTTTGTGATTTTTCAAATCAGACAACTGTCATCTTTCACTCTACCGCGCCCAAGGCTGCTGAAAAGCAGCCGAAACGTCGGCATAAAATATATATCGTTTTAATCCGTTGTAAAGTATTTTATTTAAATGATTATATTCAAATAAATATACCTGTTTCTACTCAAAATGAGTCATAAAAATACACTAATATTGCGAATAAAGAGGATTAGGAGGAGGTTTTAGCAATCGGTCGAAATAACGAAACAGTGAGAAATAAAATAAAAGTGGCTACATAACTATTAAGAAAAAAGGCAGGGCGGAAACGTTATGATGCTTTTATTGAAACGGCGCTGATGTCTCTCCCAATCCAATAACACCCAACAGAATACCTACAACGGGAAAAAAGAAAGTAAATTGACGTGTTTTGACAAGCGTTTGACACGGCGCTGATCAAAGGAGCGCTAGATAAAATTGAATTATAATATTAATGAAAAATATGACTTCTTATTTGACTATTTCTATTATAATAATGATCTCATACTATCTTTATTTGTATTAGGTATCCAGTTCAATCAGTATTAATATAGATATAATTTATTTATGAAACTGTTTTCTCTTCTCCTTTGTGAAGCGTACAAATGTCGCAATTTATTTTTTATGTTAGATATCGACAGACGAGCGTGAGGTGATACCTTCGCTACAGAACATCAATCAATGATGCGCTGCCGACCTACTTTTTACTTCGATTCGAGCATTCGGATACATAGACTGAAACCGAAACGCGCAATATGCACTTCACGAATTTTCCATCTATGAACGGTGGTTCGCTACCCGGTCGGAATTTCGATATTCGATTTCCTCCCACCTTATCAATGCCCGAAGTTACCAGACGTGGGGAAAACATACTCACAGAAAATTATAAACATGTCCCGGTGGGATACGCACCCACGACCCATCAGAACGTACCGTAGGTGTTTTACCAAATGCGCCAACGAGCCCGTCTAATTAAACATTATTGTATTAATATTATTTGATTGAACATTATTGTATTAATAATATTTGATGAATAAATTATTTGATTGTTACATTTTTCTATTAATAATAATAAATATACTAGTTCTCCTAATGTAACTGCAACAATAGAATATAAATAGCATTTATAATATTCCATTCTCTTACCGCATGTACACAGCTGATATTGAATTCTTTTGTTATTGCAACAAAAAGTAGATTAAAATTTCAGCTCTATAAAATACAGTAATGAAAAGCTAAAATGAATGGAATAGTGACGTCGGAATAAAACGAAATTAAAGTAATCTCAGATTTCGATTCTGATCCGAGCGCTTTAATCTTCGTGGGATTTTCTGGAGTATCATGAAACTATTACACATTGGGACTAAGTTTCTGAGGTGTAGGGAACAAAAGAATGAGTTCCATCCATGATCCTTTTTAAGCAGTTTTTTTTATACTAAAGAATAGAGAGTTACTTTATATTAGTTGATAGTGATCACGCATTGTTACCTTCATCCAAGAGTACAGGGTTCAAGTCCCTGTTCGGGCGATTATCCAATATAGGTAATAGTAAAATTTAAAATAAAAATTAAATTCTGCGAAGTAATTTAAAATGGATATCATTTTAAATAGGACCTAGCACGAACTTGGGAAAAAGCATTCGTATCGTGTTTCTGTCAGTTATATGAGATAGCCGATAATAAAACTTTTCCCTAAGTCTTTCGTGATAGACGCTCTCAAGAAAAATCTTAAGAAATTGCTATTTTAATATCTCGAGGCTTAACTGATAATAATTAAAATTTGATATTAGCACATGATATTCTGATACTGTATTAAAAATACTATTTTGACGGGCTCATTGGTGCGTTTAGTAGAACACCTGCCGTGCACATCGATGGGTCGTTTATAGTTTTCTGTAAGCCACGTTCCCCACGTCTGGTAACTTCGGGTATTGATAGGGTGGGAGGAATAACTAAATTCCGACCGGGTAACGAACCACCGTTCATAGATTGAAAAACCGTGAAGTGCACATTGCGCGTTTCGGTTTCAGTCTCTGGATTTCCGAATGCTTGAAGTAAAAATTAGGTCGACAGCGCATCATTGACTGAGGTTTCACCCACCATCAAGTGAACCTCATGCTCGTCTATCGATATCCAACATATTTTTTTTAATAATAATATATTATTTTACCAAAAATCATTTATTTTTACAGCAACGCGTCCATATGCGTTAAGATAGAAGTAACGAATGAATTAATTTCTTTCCTAACGAGAATATTTCACTATCTCTGATGGCTTTTCATATTCCCATACAAAACATTTTCACACATGAATTTCGTAGCGAGCAGTCGCATTTTTCTTTTTTTTAAACCATTCGAATGTATGTTTCCAACAGAGTAAGGTTTTTTTTTATTCATTTCACTTAGAAAACGTGAACCGATACGCATTGATAAACCAAAAAATATATCGCAGCATGCAACAACGTAAAACTAATTAAATTTTTGGTTCGATACTAATTTTTAATGTTAGATGCTCCTTTTAAGGGTCACTTGATGACAGGCGATACCTAGCCACAGGATATCGGTGAATGATGTGGTGTCGACCTATTGTTTTACTTCTTGAATTCGGAAATTCATTGACTGAAGTCGAATTGCTTAATATGCACTTTAGGATTTTTTCATCTATGAACGTCCGGCGGTTCGTTCCCAGTCAGAATTATTCTTCCTACCCGTCTAATGACCGAAGTGACCAGTTAATACTGGAAGAAACATACTCATTACAGAAAATTATAATCATGTCGACCCGGTCGGGTTCGAACCCAAGACAACGAGCCCGTCAAAATGGACTAGACATAAGCTAATATAAATATAATAATTGGTCTTGCTGAACGAACTTGAAGTTTGTAGTCAAGTATTATCAATAGGTAGGTATATCCGATTTAAACAAATAAAGCGAATAACATAAATGAAATTGTCTTTTATTAACGCGAGTATCACACATTTAAATAAAATACTGTATACCGGATTAAAACGCGATTTATTATTTAAATTATTTATCCCGACGTTTCGGATGCTTTTCAGCAACCGTGGTCGCGGGAGACTGAAAGATGACAGTTGTCTTATATTTGAAATGTCACAAAGTTGCCATATTTAATTCAATTAAATTAAAAAATAATCTATTAATTTAGGTAACACAATGTACATCTATGAACGTCATTAAAAAAATAATACTTATTAAATTACTAATATTACTAATATTAAATGCTTCTAATTTTACATTTACTACCAGTTCACAAATCAAGGGCGTAGAGCGGACGAGAAGAACTGGCAAGAAACTCGCCGCCACTCTTTTTAATCGCCAAGTTTATGTTTTACATATTAACGCCATCTATTCCTACGGAGTTGATATTTACTGTAATTTTCTATATTATGACAATATTGACTAACGGTGTCCTCTTGTTTTTTAGTATGTTGGATTTCAAATCCAAAAAATTAATAGATTATTTTTTAATTTAATTGAATTAAATATGGCAACTTTGTGACATTTCAAATATAAGACAACTGTCATCTTTCAGTCTCCCGCGACCACGGTTGCTGAAAAGCATCCGAAACGTCGGGATAAATAATTTAAATAATAAATCGCGTTTTAATCCGGTATACAGTATTTTATTTAAACATAAATGAAATACTCATTAAAACCAAGTCGATATTATTGCTTATATTTTATGAGATATGTGTGTTATAATATATGATTTCAATTTGAAGGGACCTAAATTTTAATTGTGTGGTTAAAATATAGGAGGAAAATAACACTCGTCATCTTTATTCGATCTAGAGAATCTATTATATGGTCATTGTTAATTTTTTTTTGTGTCAGATATCGACAGACGAGCATGAGGTTCACTTGATGGTAGGTGATACCTCAACCACAGAACATCAGTTTTCGATGCGCTGTCGACCTAATTTTTACTTCGAACATTCAGAAATCCATAGACTGACACGCGCAATATGCACTTCACGGTTTTTCCATCTATGAACGTGGTTCGTTACCCGGTCGGAATTTAGATATTCCTCCCTCCCGATCAATGCTCGAAGTTACCAGACGTGGAGAAAACATGCTTACAGAGAATTATAAACATGTGGTTCTGGTGGGATTCGAACCAACGACCCATCGATGCGCACGGCAGATGTTCTACCGAACGCGCCAACGAAATTGATAAATAAGTAAAAAAATACATTATGAAATATACATATATCAAATATAATATATTAATTATATTATGGTATAGTTATCATATCACAGTTATCAAACCTGCATCGGACGGGTCAAGGGTCGCGTACTCGCACTTGAGAAAGTACACATTATCTGTCTAAAACACACATTGGGATCATGACGTATCTTGTTGAGGAATCTTTAGATAACTGCTGGTCTAACCTAACCCTAATGCTGGTATTGTTTAAGGTCAAGCAATGAAATAAATGATAGTTTAATATACTGATTACTATACCAGGGTGAATCAAAAAGTTCTTAGAAGTGCATATATATGAAACCTTTTTGGATCAAGTTCGATATTCAAATTAAAGAGTGTCTATCACACTATATTTATGCAGTCTGTCACTTGTTTTTGTCAGTTCGTTCGCATGTAATAAATTATTTTGTGCAACGAGTTGCTAAAAAGTCAAAATTATGGATAAAAGTGAGTTACGTGCGGTGATAAAATATCTCAGTTTGAAAAAAATGTCTACGAAGGAAATTTTTTTGGACATTCAGCAGACATTAGGGGGTGATGCTGTACCCTATTCTACGGTTGCGTACTGGGTGGCTGAATTTAAAAGAGGTAGATCAAGCTATAAAGATGACCCGCGTTCTGGGCGGCCTTCAACCTCCGTTACAGAAGAAAATGTCAAAAAGGTTGAGAATCTGGTTTTGGAAGACAGAAGAATGACTATAAAACATATAGCTGAGATCCTAAAGATATCTTTTGGTAGCGTTCAATCCATTTTAATTGATTCACTGGGGTTCAAAAAAGTGTCTGCAAGATGGGTGCCACGAATGTTAACCGACGAAAACAAAAAGCGACGTTTGGAAATTTCCAAGCGTAATCTCGAAATGTTCCAGCGTGATTCGGATAATTTTTGCCGTCGTCTTGTCACCATGGATGAAACGTGGGTCCACCATTTTGATCCTGAAACTAAAAGACAAAGCATGTCTTGGAAACGACCATCCTCTCCATCCATCAAGAAATTTCGAGTTGCTCCTACCGCTGGCAAAGTTATGGCCTCTGTGTTCTGGGATAGTAAAGGAATCCTTTTTATTGATTACATGCCAAAAGGCCAGACGATTACTGGACCCTATTATGCAAATTTAATCCCGAAAGTGCGTGAAGCGATTAAAGAAAAACGTCGTGGAAAACTGTCGTTGGGCGTGTTGTTCCTTCAAGATAACGCTCCTGCTCATCGATCGGAAGTTGCGCTCAACGCAATCCGCTGTGCTGGCTTCAATCTCCTTGACCACCCACCATATTCTCCGGACTTAGCCCCAAGTGATTTTCACTTATTTCCAAAATTAAAAGAGGAAATTCGTGGAACAAAATTTCACGATAATGACGCGGTTATAGCTGCCGTAGAGGACTTTTTCGAGAGTCAAGAAAATATTTTTTTTTCACAAGGAATAAGGAAGTTAGAAACGCGTTATTCTAAATGCATTGCATTGGAGGGAGATTATGTAGAAAAATAAAATATTATTATTTAAATCTTTGCATTTTTTAATATTGATTCCAAGATTTTTTTGATTCACCCTCGTATATAATAGTTAAACAGTCGGTCATTGATTTAAATTTCTACACTTTTTATTAATGAAAAGTGACACGATATTTTTATAAAATTGGGTCTGCAGATACAATATAAGTGAATTCCCGAGTCCACTAGTGGGGCGTGGGGCAGACCCATTTCTGTGTCTGTTTCACTGATCATTTTTCTTTACAGGCAAGTAGGTGATCAGCCTTCTGAGCCCTATCCGACCGAATCATTTTTTTTAATCTTGTTTCCCCGGGCTTGGAACGATACGACTTCCAAACGATAACTCTATTTTATATTATATTATTATCTACTTAAAATTGCTATCGCGGAAAATTACTTAAAAGTTATGCATTTGTTATTCAGATTTATGTATAAATTTTGTACAATTTCGTATATACATAACAATGAGACTGTTTCAGGTCAATTCCATGTTCGTAAATTAACTTAGAAGAAATTCGCTTACATTTTGTATTCAACAGTAAGCACAATTTGCAATCAGTAAAGCCTATTACAGAGCACAGCCGAGGCCGCATATTTATAGAACCATTAAGCATATTGTCATAACGAAATTTCATCTTCGAAGACGTTTACTTCATTAGGAATTCTCAAATGCTCCAGTATCATAATAATATTACTGTCATACTAACGAATTCAGATTTCGAAATTCGATTAAATTTTCATTTTGATTTTGATATACTTTATTATTAGAATATTAGACCCGTGCCCACTTTGCTGAAAAAAAAAGGTTTTATTCTTGATGCCAAATTAAAAAAATACAAAAAAAATCTGGATAGTGACACCCTTATCATCTAGCAGTATGAAGTGCACTTTACGACCTATTCTAAAACCTGCAATAATCTATAATACATAACAAATTTCATAAGAATCGGCCGTGTCGCTTCAGAGGAGACCACAAACACCGTGATACGAGATATTAATAAATAAAGATGATCACTTTTAACGATTGCAACAATTTATGTATCAAAACTTTATAAATCAGAAAAACACAATCTCAAAAATACCTAAACAATTTTATTTTTAAATCTACCACTGTTATATCTACCGAGAAGAGACGGCAAGAAATTCGGTAGTTCCTTTTTCAAACGTATACCTAAACTAACAAAACACATTATTTAAAAATAATCAGTATAAGCTTCAGCGCAGACAAAGTCTCTGAATCTAATCTAATCAATGGTCCACAAGTAATTGTTGTAGTCAAAACACCGTTCAAATTCTACTGCAGTACTCATTGATACCATGTATCCATGCGTCGGGTTGTCTCTCTCCCTAATGCAAAGTGTCCACTAGCAATAAATCTTGCACAAGTTGACTTGCGCAAGCGACTTCCAATGTGTAAACGCGAGCGCAAGTGGACTTCTGGAAGTTTTAGTGACTTGCCAAACTTGCTGCAAGTCTCACGTGTATACGGTTGTTTTGACGTTGCAGCAAGCGCTTGCGACTTTATTTTGTTCACACAATAAAGTTGGAAGTTTTTAGGGCAAGTTCAATGTTTTATGCTGGAAATTATTAAAGTAATTCCTGGATACTATTGAATGTTTTGAAACTTTGATTATACCTACATTTCAAATTTTGTATTATTCAACATGAGTGAGAAAAGGGTATGATCCAGCGAAGACACGGTGAAACTCATATCTTTATACGAGATTAATCCCCAATTGTTAGAAAGATTATAAAAATAAAATTAAGAAAAACGTTGAACTAAGACTTTTTTTTAGTTGACTTAAGAGCGTTGAAATCAATCGGAAGCTACATAATCTTAAAACATAAATTGGCCGGGTTAAAAAACAAAACAAACAAAAATGTGGCCAAAGTACGAATGAAGTAGGTATATACTCGTAAGTCGAAGTGGGAATATTTGGATCTCCTAAAATTTACGTATAACAACAACAACACAATAGACGCAGCTCGTATTTTTCTGCAGCTAGGCATTTTGTTTGACCGTTCTTGCTCAAGTAATTTGTATGCAATTTCTGTGGAAACAGTTCTTCAAGATCTTGCAGGAAGTTAACTTCTACACACTTCTAAAAGCGGCTTGCAAATAGAAAAATTGCCGCCAGTGTAAACACGTCGTGACTGACTTCTGCAAGAAATTGCGGAAGCTACTTGCCAGTGGACACTTGGCTTAAAGCAAAGTGTCCACTAGCAATAAATCTTGCACAAGTTGACTTGCGCAAGCGACTTCCAATGTGTAAACGCGAGCGCAAGTGGACTTCTGGAAGTTTTAGTGACTTGCCAAACTTGCTGCAAGTCTAACGTGTATACGGTTGTTTTGACTTTGCAGCAAGCGCTTGCGACTTTATTTTGTTCACACAATAAAGTTGGAAGTTTTTAGGGCAAGTTCAGTGTTTTATTATGGAAATTATTCGAGTAATTCCTGGATACAATTGAATGTCTTGAAACTTTGATTATACCTACATTTCAAATTTTGTATTAGTAACTTCAACATGAGTGAGGAAAAGGTATGGTCCCGCGAAGACACGATGAAATTCATATCTTTATACGAGATTAATCCCCAATTGTGGGAAAGATTATAAAAATAAAATTAAGAAAAACGTTGCATTTGACTTAAGAGCATTGAAATCAATCGGAAGCTACATAATCTTAAAAGACAATTTGGCCAGGTTAAAAAACAAAACAAACAAAAATGTGGCCAAAGTACGCATGAAGTATAAAAATCGAAGTGGGAATATTTTGATCTCCTAAAATTTACGTACAACAACAACACAATAGACGCATCTCGTATTTGTCTGCAGCTAGGCATTTTGTTTGACCGCTCTTGCGCAAGTAATTTGTATGCAATTTCTGTGGAAACGGTTCTTCAAGATCTTGCAGGAAGTTAACTTATACAACTTCTAAAAGCGGCTTGCAAATAGAAAAATTGCAGCCAGTGGAAACAAATCGTGATAGACTTCTGCAAGAAATTGCGGAAGCTACTTGCTAGTGGACACTTGGCTTAAAATATGGAGAGGGGGTCGATGGCTGGCCATGCGTCATACTCGTGAACGGGTGCTACTTGTGGTGACTGGTCGAACTTGAATTCGTGTATGCGGTGATATTAGTTATTTCATCTATGTATTTGCGTGTTGTTCCCACGAGAATGTAAGTGAGTGCTCCTACGTATATTTCACCATACATTCTGCTGATAGAGGACAAATCTTTGTTTTTATTTATTTTTATTTTTTCGTTTATATATATATTTTTCGATTATTATAGTTAATTACTTAAAGATGTCATGTGGAACATGGTGTAATGGTTGCAGCTCCTTACAAAACATTTGTAAAACAAAAACTTGGCGATTAAAAAAGAGTGGCGGCGAGTTTCTTGCCAGTTCTTCTCGTCCGCTCTACGCCCTTGATTTGAGAACTGGCAGTAAATGTAAAACTAGAAGCATTTAATATGTATTTTTTATTGACGTTCATAAGTGTACATTGTGTTACCTAAATGAATAAATTATTTTTGAATTTGATAATAAGTCAGCCTTGTCCTGTTATTCTATTTATTCAGTTAGTCGGTGCAATGCATTTCAGTTGCTTGTTCAGCGAACTAGTATAATCAAATTTTGAGGGAGTAGGTACGTACGGCATGACAACAATTCAATTTAACGACTACAACACAAATGGACGACAGAACTTCCTTTGACCCATTAACGCCTTTTCAATTTTAAACAACCGCTTCGTTTACGAATTGCGATGGAATATTTTAAATTACACACAATAACAATTAACAGAAGCAGCAAATACTTTCGAAAATATTTGTATTTCTACCCATTTCTCTCGTTTTTTTTATAAAAGTTAGATATCGACAGACGAGCAGGAAGTTCATTTCATGAAAGATATCACCTAAACCAATGACTTTCTGTTAATGGCTGTCAACCCATATTTTACGTCGACCATTCAGAAATCCATATACCGAACCTAAACGCACAATATGTAATTCACGGTCGGAATTTAGATATTCCTCCCAATTAATGTCCAAAGTAACCAGACCGACCGTCAACATGAAGAAATTAGAACCCGCAGCCATTGACATAGTATTAAATGTTCTCTCTGATACCAATCTAGGTGTTCTAACCAACGCGCCACAAGTCCATCAAAGCCATATTCATACACTAAAATCTAAAATGACTGTGGGTTTTTACGTTGAATATCATCTAATGCATTTGTAACTTTGCAGCGACACAAAACCACACTGCATGAGGATCGGTAATCATAACAGCTTTCGAGTGCGTTCATTAGCAATGCTTGTGTGTGCTTCACTCACACAATCATTTACATCGCTTTTGTGGCTGTCATAGCTAGACTCTGGGAGGCGTAGATTTGTTGAGGTCGAAGGATTCAGATTGCTGGTTAAGTCTCCTTTGTATCAGGTGTATTATCGCTGTTAGCGTGTTATCAAAATTAATATTGTTTTGTGCCATAAATAATTATATTAAGCTTAACTGCAAATTAAGGATTTTATATTTATATTTATTAAAACGAATACTTCGAAATTCATAGATTGAAAGCAAAACGGTTTTTAAATTTATCATCGCTAGTTTGTTTCACGGTCAGAATATCAGTTTACAGAAATAATATTATAAATTTACACGGGTGAAGTCGTAGGACGAAGTATTTCTAGTATAATTGTATAAAATAGTTTCACTCTAGGTAATCAAGGTCATAATTATGTTAGTTTTAGCAAAAACTTCATAGTTACTATTTATCACGTCTGCCTCAATACGAGCATACAACAACATCGCAAATAAGTCAGAATAAAGCTTTCGCTTGATTGTAGTTGATGAGCATTTGGGACGTAACTTTCGGCGCCGATTAGGAAAACCAGATTAAATATTTTCCCTCGGATGTTGTTCTTAATTCGGCTTTATATGAAGCACCAATTCTTTTTTAAGTTAAATATCGATAGACGAGCATGAGGTTCAGTAGATGGTAGGTGATACCTCAGCCACAGAACACAGTCAATGATGCGCTGTCGACCTACTTTTTACTTTGAGCATTCGGAAATCCATAGACTGAAACCGAAACGCGCAACATGCACTTCACGGTTTTTCCATCTATGAACGGTGGTTCGTTACCCGGTCCGAATTTCGATATTCCTCCCACCCGATGAATGCTCGAAGTTACCGGACGTGGGGAAAACGTGCTTATAGAAAATCAAAGCCAGATATAAAGGCTCGTTTGATAGAACACCCTCCATGTGTTCTGATGGGTCGCGGGTTTGAATAACGCTGGACGTCATGTTTATAATTATTGTCCGGGTGGGAGGAATATCGAAAATCCGACTGGGTTACGAACCACCGTTCATAGATGGTACCATGAAGGGCACTTTGCGCCATTTATACACAACAGAAAAACTATTAAAATATCCGAAAAATTCAGTAAAAAATTATACTGAATTAGGGTCGGAACTCCGCCATTTTTCGCAATTGACAGCTCACGTCACGCACGCTTATAGCTTATTCTATAAGTACATATAATAAAGGAGTAGGATCGAAATTACGCTTAACTAAATATTTTTACCAGAAATTAAGAGGGGTGATAAAAGAAGGGTAGCAGAATGCATACATGCAATTTTTTAGATTCTTGTTTGTAATAATTGATGTCCACTGCAAATTAGTGACATACTAGACATTATAAAATAGATGTGGGAAAATAGCATATTCAAATCTAGAAATATTTATTTTGAACCCAGCATTCTGGCAGGACAAAGAATATCGAGTCCGCTATTTATGAATAAATTATTATTGACGTAATTAAGTAGAATACATGGTTTTCCACTTTGTCAATAGAAGGCTTGAGTAATACAGCTTCCTTTGATTTTACACAACTCATTGTCAAGATTATTCTGGAATTTATAACGTAAACTTAATTCATAAACCACCAAACAATTAGAGTAAAAGTTATATACGTAGCTTTGTCAAGACCTCTTAATTAAATAGCTACGATTTTCATAAAGCCAATGTCTCACTTGCGGTCTCTAGAACTTCGAGTTAGTTAGAACAAAAGTTACGCAGGAACCTTGCGGCTTTAAGTTTTTCGTACACTTGGAAACATTGCATCGTTTTCAGAATTTATTACGAGCAACGGTACGTATATCGCGTGCACTCTGTCTAATAAAAGCCTTACTCTGATGCACGGCTGGCTCAGGTGAAGCGCCTAGCTTTGCTTGTTGAATGCTTATTTATTTTATCAAAGCACTCCGTTTGCGATTAAATTAACTACAGGAAATCATTTATCAATCGCCTTTTCAATGATAAGTTTGTTTAGGTTTTTATTTTGCTAATGGATTGATTTCGGTTTTCTGTATTATTCCGTCAAAGCCTTTTTAGTTACATACATACATATATATCACGCCTCTTTCCCATTGGGGTCGGCAGAGATTAGATTAGATTTTTTAGTTACATAATTATATATATTCCTTAAGAGGGCCCTTCCCGGTTCGTCTATCGTCAACGCGAGCATGGTTGAAAAGCTTTTTGTTTCATGCAGCGCATACCTCTACCGCTAACGAGTGAGTGAGAACGCGATAAAATTGAACGAAAAATAGTGTGCGGAAATTTCATAAAACTTGTTCTAGGAAATACGTGTTTTTCAGTAGTCCTTACAAGTTTGGGAAATATTTTTTTGTAATTTAGAATCTCCATTATATTTGCAAGGTTTCTATCACAACAAAATATTTACATTCACAATTTATGAGTACATTATGAACGTCCAAAGTTCAGGTAATTTTTTTGCAAAAAAGCTGATTTTTGGAGGCTTATACTGAATTTATTTCTGAAAATTTTGAGATTTTGTTCCGATAGAAACCTAGATATAGTGCACGAGATACCTTTTAGTTCAAAAGTTTCAAAGAAAAATCGGTTACATCGCCATAATCACGTACGAGCTTTTGTATGGAAAGTAAGACGGGTTGGGCGCTCTTAAGTTACCAAATTGTTAAGATGTGTTAGTAACAGAATGATTATTTTAATGCTGCAGGGCTTTTAAAAGTGCTCAAATTATGTTTTAAGCTCTTTGGTGAATTTTGTAATTGAAAAATAAATGTGGTGTTAGTGATATTAACTTTTATTACACAATTAATTACGCACTACATATCACTGGAATTAAATATTTGTGGTTGTGGACGAGCATAAAATTTACACTTTTGTATGAATTCTTTTTTTTTACATAATTGAACACTAAAGCTACACGTCCACATAACATGTGGACATTAAGTTATTCTTAAAATGTTTTTTTTACTTAGGTATTAAAAACCTAATGCTTTCATAAAATATATTGATTGTGTCATAAGTGTTGGTTAATTTAAAATAAAATACACAAAAAAATCAAAAGGAAATATATGTATTACTTACTTTATATCTTATATGTGTGATTTTTTAATATAGTATTTTTGATAATCTATATATATAAAAGAGATTCCCACCTATATAGATACTCATCACGATATCTCTGGAACCATAAGGCGTAGCAACTTGAAATATGGTAGGAATATTCCTTTCGCCGAGTAGAGGTCAGCTAAGAACGGATTTTACGAAATTCAACCCACAAGGGGGGTTGCGGGGGCAATTGCTAGTCTAAATTATACATACGCATATAAATATGGATTTATTTTTTGTATATAAAATGAAAAAAGCGTATCATAATCAAAAGCTTGCAGGAAAATATTATTAACATCGAACCCCCTTGAAATCCTGACAATTTAGAACTTTGCAAACTCCCAAGTGCTCCATAATTGGTTCTGCTATCACGATAGGGAACTTCAAAAGATATATACAATAGTTTCTTCCCAGTTTCACTAAGATTGATATGTTTGTCACAGCAAAGGGGAAGCTTAATAGATTCAATTAGTAATTATTATTCACTTCATGTTCAACTCGAGACAAGTTGCGGAAACGAGAGACAGAAGCAACATGGGAATGTGTTTAAACGTTATTGTCCCAGAAACATGTTTCGCAAATTAATCGGATTTCGCACTACATCATAGCCTTCCGCCTGTCAGAAGATTTCCGAAAACCCTCTCTAGAACAATTTCATGCTAACTCTATTATTACATGATGACGTACTTGATTAATGCAAGATTGAAGTGCCTAGTAGCCTATCCTAGAATGCCTAACTCAGGTTACACTTAAGTCGTCTCCGTAGATGGTTGGCATTTTAAAATAAAATTGAGGTTTAAGATTTTTTTTTATTTATACCTAAACAGTATGTATGAGACCAATGATATGTCATTGGTTTTGATATATAAAGATATCTTATCTTATCTTACTATAATCTTATCTTACTTCTTACTTCTTATCTTATCTTATCTTTCTTACTAATATTATAAATGCGAAAGTTTGTGAGGATGGATGGATGGATGGATGGATGTTTGTTACTCTTTCACGCAAAAACTACCGAACGGATTTCGATGAAACTTTACAGTAATATAGCTTATATATCAGAATAACACATAGGCTATAACTTATAAACAGTTTTTGTATATTGGCCATAATATTACGATAACTATCAAGTAACTCGGAAAATTCCTGCTTTCTGAGAGCTATCTTGGCGTGCGCTGCCTAAACCGCTGGATTTACAAGAATTTAAGAGTATTTAGCTAATTCTTATCAAAATTGATACATTTATCGCTTTCAGTATTTAATATAGATGAACTTTGTCTTTTACACCCAGTAATTTGGGCGAACGGTTTAAAAAATATCACGATATTATTGACTTGAGTGCAGCGTCATTAAGCGGAGATTGATAAAAAAACAGCTCGGTTCAAAAATAAGCTACCCTTAGTACTAATTCTACGCAGACGAAGTCGCGGGCAGACGCTAGAATAATAATAAATATTTATGATGTGATATATCCTTTTTTTTCTCGTCCGTTCTACTCCCTTGATTTGAGAACTGGCAGTAAATGTAAAATTAGACGTATTTAATAAATACCTATGTATTTTTTATTGACGTTCATAAGTGTACATTTTGTTACCTAAATGAATAAATGATTTTGAATTTGAATTTGTATATTAGGTATTTTTTACTACATCAGACCAAGCGACCTTTCGAAGGTAGGTGTACCACCTCTTTCTCTATCTTGTCTACGAAATGATGCAAAATTCACAACTGATGAATAAACAAAGGTAAAGAAACCCAGTAAATGACAAGCATAACTACACCTCAATAAATCATTTATTAATCATTTATGATAACATGACAGGAAATTCCACGAGTAATATAATATCCGGATCCCTTTGTTACAGAGGGCTATTTCTTGCAGCAATATGTTCTCAAGACGGCTACCAAATCTATCAGCACAATAAATCGGTTGTATCAGAGGTGTAACGGCTGTTCGTAATGTGCGTAAAACCTCCCAAACCTCATATCAACACTACCAAACCTAGATGTTTCAGCTCATTTGTACGCATGGTGCAATATATCGCACTTTTAGAATTATAGTGACGTCTCTCGCAAAATACTTTTATGCATAGTACGGCCTTTCAATACTATCTAGCCAATATTCCTTTATTTTAAATCAGGAAAGATGTTATAGTATAGCTAATATAATCTAAAACTATACTAACTATATATACGAGGGTAAATCAAGAAATTCTTGGAATCAATACTAAAAAATGCAAAGATTTAAATAATAATATTTTATTTTTCTACATAATCTCCCTCCAATGCAATGCATTTAGAATAACGCGTTTCTAACTTCCTTATTCCTTGTGAAAAAAAATTATTTTCTTGACTCTCGAAAAAGTCCTCTACGGCAGCTATAACCGCGTCATTATCGTGAAATTTTGTTCCACGAATTTCCTCTTTTAATTTTGGAAATAAGTGAAAATCACTTGGGGCTAAGTCCGGAGAATATGGTGGGTGTTCAAGGAGATTGAAGCCAGCACAGCGGATTGCGTTGAGCGCAACTTCCGATCGATGAGCAGGAGCGTTATCTTGAAGGAACAACACGCCCAACGACAGTTTTCCACGACGTTTTTCTTTAATCGCTTCACGCACTTTCGGGATTAAATTTGCATAATAGGGTCCAGTAATCGTCTGGCCTTTTGGCATGTAATCAATAAAAAGGATTCCTTCACTATCCCAGAACACAGAGGCCATAACTTTGCCAGCGGTAGGAGCAACTCGAAATTTCTTGATGGATGGAGAGGATGGTCGTTTCCAAGACATGCTTTGTCTTTTAGTTTCAGGATCAAAATGGTGGACCCACGTTTCATCCATGGTGACAAGACGACGGCAAAAATTATCCGAATCACGCTGGAACATTTCGAGATTACGCTTGGAAATTTCCAAACGTCGCTTTTTGTTTTCGTCGGTTAACATTCGTGGCACCCATCTTGCAGACACTTTTTTGAACCCCAGTGAATCAATTAAAATGGATTGAACGCTACCAAAAGATATCTTTAGGATCTCAGCTATATGTTTTATAGTCATTCTTTTGTCTTCCAAAACCAGATTCTCAACCTTTTTGACATTTTCTTCTGTAACGGAGGTTGAAGGCCGCCCAGAACGCGGGTCATCTTTACAGCTTGATCTACCTCTTTTAAATTCAGCCACCCAGTACGCAACCGTAGAATAGGGTACAGCATCACCCCCTAATGTCTGCTGAATGTCCAAAAAAATTTCCTTCGTAGACATTTTTTTCAAACTGAGATATTTTATCACCGCACGTAACTCACTTTTATCCATAATTTTGACTTTTTAGCAACTCGTTGCACAAAAAAATTTATTACATGCGAACGAACTGACAAAAACAAGTGACAGTCTGCATAAATATAGTGTGATAGACACTCTTTAATTTGAATATCGAACTTGATCCAAAAAGGTTTCATATATATGCACTTCTAAGAACTTTTTGATTCACCCTGGTAATATAAATATGTACTAACGTAACGACGCATAAAAAAATTTCAAAGTTTTTGAGTTAAAAATATCTAAATTAATTGTTTCCCGCTTACTTTAATGTGATCAAATATATAATAAGTAATAAGATTTTTATTTATTATTCGATTTTCTAAGCCCCATACTTAGATCGCATCTGTAATAGCGTACCTGATATATTGTGAACAGTAACCACTTATCAAAATTATATAATAAACACATGAAAACAAGATTATTCACTTAGATCACTTCAATTGTACATGTGTGATGTATGCATGTATATTTTTCTTGATTGTATGTGCGTGTTACGCACACATACGAAATTCAAACAACTTATAATACCGAGGTGAAAAACATCCCTCTCATAACTTGAAAGGCAATAAGGGGCGCGTCATAGTGAGTGCTGTCACCGCCGTCGTTTATACACCTACTCGTGTGTCCAACGTTTCAAGTGTCACAGCCTTAATGCGGATCTTGACGCAGCTGGGGATAAATTATACGTGTCCAAATGTTTTACTGCTTTTTTGTCCGAACAGAGGGCCAGATACGAACAACTTGTGAGAAAGTATTGGTATCAGTTGATGACATCTATACTTATATTATAAAGAAGAAAGATTTGTTTGTATGTTACGATTTAAATCAAAAACTACTTGACCGATCTCAAAAATTCATTCGCCAATGGAAAGCTATATTATCAGCGAGTAACATAGGCATTTTTTGTGTATTTGTAGACTACGTTACACCCGTGCAAGATTTTTATTACATTATTTTTAGAAATAATTCTAACGTTTCAAAATTTTACCAACACCATTGTATTATAGCAGTTAAACTTAAAAATATGATTAATACTGATTATGTTTGGAAACCAGACAGATTCGAAAACGAAATGTAATCTTAACTTACCTAATTTTAAAAGAAATACTTCCGGAATTGTACACAAAATAATGTAAACAGTAAAAGAGACAAAAAATGTCTTCTCAATAGTAACAGGATAAAAAGGAACTAGTATTTCGCTTAAGTAAAAAAAACAAAATTATTATTCTAGGTAGGTAATGACGAAGCTTCAGTCTATTTCTCTCCGTATAATCAATAAATCTAATACGTGCCCAAAAATTACGACCACAAAAACAATACGATTTGTCACGATATATCATTGAAACACACCTGAACAGTAATAACAAAGAATGATTGTTACACTCGTTTTTATGTCCTCTTCATTACAACATTTTATGTGTACGAGTCAAGCATTATATTGCTGTAAGGTTGCTATATCAAATGGTTTACTCGACCAGATAAGCAATACAGTAGTATAATATTAAAAGATGATCAAAAATTCTGTATTACACAGTTTTTTGTTTCCATCTCTTTATAAAATTAAAAAAAAGATTATATGTATGTGTATTGTGTACCGGATCAAAAAGCGATTTATTAATAATACTATTTATTCAGACGTTTCAATATAATATAATTAATAAATCGCAATTTAATCCGGTATTTTTTTTTTATTTAAATGTGTGATACTTGCATTAATAAAAGATAATGATAGGAATGTCCCAAATGTACAAGGACATTTGACACTAATTGGTGAAAAGTACAGTATTTTCTTTCTAACGTTTCATGAGGTGCATATAGCGCATTTCGATTTCAGTCTATGGAATTCCGAATGCTCTAAGTAAAAAAATAGGTCGACAGCGCATCATTAACTGAAGTTCTGTGGCTGAGGTGTCATCTACCCTCAAGTAAACCTCATGCTCGTATGTCGATACCTAACATAAAAAATACCAATATACCTAAAAACCTAACCTAAAAAATAAAGCCATGGCAAAAGGCCTCGCTATTGTTCACGCTAACTAATCGCAAATTCAGAGGTGTTTGTGTGATTTAATACAGCAATTTAGATTATTTTTAAAACTCATTTTAAGTTTAATTGACCATCATAAATTAGACATATTGTTCGCATAGCTTAGCAGAACCTTAAAATATTACCGGGCACTAACCGGAAAAATATTCTATCGCATGAATAGAATAAAAATATATTTTACAATTTTATTAATATTTTGCATATTTCTCCGCTTTTAAAATAAATTATTCCATAATAACATATTCATAAAAAAGTAGGTATCTATTACGTGCAAATTTTAATAGCGATCTTTGAAACGTCGTTGGAGTTTAGCGATTTCATAATTTTATCGGCTTGAATGATACTATTTTTACTTCCGTAATAGTGGATTAAAGACTTAAGTTTGTTTATCCACTCAACTGTCCGAGGACGCTTCGTATCCAAAAAAATAGACTAACAAGTTACGTCCGCTCGCGCGGTTGGAGTTTTATATGGATAAACATAACAATTATTTTGAATGGCAAAAGAGAAAACCCACCTCCTATCATTTCTATATATATTATATATATAGAGAACAAAGTCGTGTTGTTAACACCATTTATAACTCAAGAAAGGCTGCACCGATTTTCATAATCACTTATTTTTTGGATTCGTATATATCTCGAATAACAGAATAACTATTAAAATATCGGAAAATTTCAGGAAAAAAGATGAAGAAAATTAATTTAAAAATAAATTAGGTTCGGAACTCCGCCATCTTTCGCAATTGAAAGCTAACATCACGCACGCTTATCTATAATACGAGTAATCGGTGTTTTTTTATTTTTTTTTATTTTAAATATCGACAGACGAGCATGAGGTTCACTTGATGGTAGGTGAAACCTCACCCATAGAACATCAGCCAATGATGCGCTGTCGACCTACTTTTTACTTCGAGCATTTGGAAATCCATAGACTGTAACCGAAACGCGCAATGTGCACTTCACGGTTTTTCCATCTATGGTGGTTCGTTACCCGGTCGGAATTTCGATATTCCTCCCACCCGATCAATGCCTGAAGTTACCAAACGTGGGGAAAACATGCTTACAGAAAATTATAAACACGTCATCCCGGTGGGATTCAAACCCACGACTCATCGATGCCCGCGGCAGGTGTTCTATCGAACGCGCCAACGACGACACCCGTCGATGTCCAATGCAGATAAGTGAAATTCTAGACAATATAGAATAGAAGTGAGGAAATATCATATTTAAATATAGTATTTAATAAATCATCATCTATAACTGTAGCAATAATAATTATATATCTATAATTATTGTTTCATTGTCAGCAAAATTAAACGGGATTTGTTTTTCATTAGCGAGAGATATTCTTGTTTAACTTTCGTCCTACGATTTTCCATTCAGTTACACTTCCATCAACGCCTTGGATAAAATTTGCGCATGTTTCTATTTACTTGAACAGCTCACCGTGAAATATAAATATATAAAATAATATAGATGTTTGAGAAGATTTTGCGATATTTTCATAAAATATTTCATTGTTGAAAAATGAAAAAATGTAAGTTAATTGTGTTGACATTATTTTTAGAGTTTTGTACCAAAAATGGAACCCTTATATAATCACTTTGTCGCGTTGTCCGTCTGTTTGTCTGCCAAGACCCTTTTTCTCAGGAACGCGTGGAGGTATCAGGTTGAAATTAATATCAATAATATATCCCCGTTGACCTAGAATCATGTTTGGCATGAAGCAATGTCATGTAGCACAAGTAAAGGAATAATCCGAAAACTGTACATTTGTAGTTTTTTTATTAAGAAAATCTTTACTTACTAACTAAAAGTTTGTACGGAACCCTCGGTGGGCGAGTCCGACTCGCACTTGTTAAGTTTTTTTTATATAATCAAAAACAAAATGTTTCAGTTCTGATATTGAACCCGAAGAAACACTTGCACTAAACAAAATCCCATGCGTAATTTATTTACTCTAATAAATGAAATGGATTTACACATTTAATCATCATTAAACTTTAAAACCAATAAAGAGAGCTTGTCACAGTCCTGCCCTTATTTATTTAAAAAGCATAATGTAATAAAATACTCGTAAACAACGACGAAATCCTTCAGAATCCTGGCGGTCTGTAGCGTTTGATAACAAAGAGCTTCGCCGTTCACATAAAAAATTATTCGGCCTTCTGGACAATAAAACGTTATTTACAATTAAAAATCTCATTAACTTTCCATAATTATTCACAAAATAGGTTACTTTTCTATTTAGATTTGATTCACTTTTGCTATTATTTTCAACTTCATATTAAAGAATACGGCTTTGTTTTTTTCATTTTACAGCATTAATCTGTTGTTTCATATTACAAGCAGCATTTATAACTAATTACTTAATATACTTTTACAATTCCCTTTCCTGCAAAATAAAATGGGAACTGATTGAGATTTTATACTACCATTATTTATATTACTACGATAAAAGCTAAATTAACCTTTAAAACATTCTTATAAGTTTATTGAAAACCTTATTTGTAGGTACAGTCGTGGTCAGAAAATCGAAAGGGTGAGCGGCAAACTTGATTTATAGCAAAGTGGCCTCGAAAAGGGTTATATTATGAAAATTATCTCCACGAATCCCAAGGGGAGAAGGTCGCTAGTGGTCGGTCGTATGTTATCATCGTGTAATAAATCCTAACTAATATAATATTCGATTTTAAGTTTTATTACTATTTAATGGAACCGTTGAGAGTCGTCACCAAAGTAATTAGTACAGCAATTGGATGGTCATTTAAATTAAAGTGAATGGGTGAGTGGGTGTAAAATTGTCGCATTAACTCAGGGGGAAACCGACTAATGAATCGCGGTCGTGCGCCTATGAACATTTAAAACGTAAGAGCCTGTGAAATTCTAGTCTAAAACACCTACAAGGTACATCGCATATATACGTAAGCTAGAACAATTTATTAGAAAAGTAATTTAATAAAGGACTCTCTAAAGTGTATGAATGAACAGAATATTAAATATTAGTCATATCCATACATAGTTCACGAATTCTATCTAAAAACTAATAAAACATTAATTAAACAAATATTTATCGTGCTACAACCCTTGAAGTTGGTAAACTTTCTGGAATATTAAAGAAAATAGTTAAAAGGATTTTATATACTTTATAATTAACATGAATTATTAGTTTATATCAGAGGAACACTTCCCGAATCTGCACTTCAAAGAGCTCTCTAGCTCGCTTAACCATGCTTAGTTAGCCAGGATTAAACGTGGACTCTTAAGCTGTCTTCACACCGATGCGACGTGACGGTATACTAGCGCAGGCGTCGTTTAATACTTAGATACAGTAATTCGAACAGCATATAAGACTATACATAAAATTTCCTAAATGTTTAGTTAAATATTAACAATCGTGATTTAATTACCAGGCAAAGGTCTATGCCATAATATAAAAAATATGAACCAAAGTGATATTTCATAGTCAAAGTGTCCACTTAATGTTATAAAGAGGAAAGATTTGTTTGTTTGTTACGATTTAACTAATCGACCGATTGTAAAAATTATTTCACCGATATAAAGCTACATTATCAGCAAGTAACATAGGCTTTTTTGTATGGTACACCTAAATTCGGGGCGGGTCGCTAGTAAATTATGTTATAGTAGCTTTTTGTAAAAACTGTGAGACCTAAGAGCAAATATCGTTTCCTCTTTACAAGTTTTTATCCTGAACTGTGAGAGGCAGTATGACGGGTCACGTAATACTGTATTGCGTTCCAATGGGTAGTGGATTCAAATCCAGGTTGGGCTATCATGTTTGTTATTTTGGCCAAACTTTAACACAGAATGTGACTATCTGGAGTCTTACTGTGGATATAAGGGAACATTGTGACCAATGAAACAAAAAAAAAAATTCGTGGCGTCGACGTGAATCACGCTATGGTTCAGCCATAATGTAAAAAATATCGTGCAGTATTCTGAGCAAAAATCTCTTATACGTTAATTATTCCTACTGCGACTCGTTATCAAATATCTCTAGACAGCTAGATTTATGAATCTCCAAGTAAAGTAATTTACGCTTATAATATTCCAAAATCGATATAAGGTAAATTTTGATTTACATATACATCAATTACATGAATATACTTATACGTTAGCGTATAACAACCAAGACATAACAAAATGAAAAACGTAACAGGTTTGCATCAATCAATTCCAAATTAAGCTAAAAACTGTGTAAAAGTTAATTTACAAAGAAACAGACTTCGAGTTAAAAGGAGTAAACCTTTAATAGTACAATAGATACATAATATACGAATTAACAAAGCTGTAGCCCCAGAGCGCTTAAAACTAAGCGACGAAAACTGCTGACTTGAAAGGATCTTTACCGAGAATTTGTTATTAACTAATTTTAAGTCCATGCACTTCCGCTGCCTGCATTTAATATTTAACAAGAACTTTGACCGGCTTAAATACTCTCTAAGAATATTTTGTACATTCGCAGTTGGACACAACATTGATAAATATCTCAGAATCTTACAATATTTAGATGATCGCCAGAACATTTACCCTTTCCCTTATAATAAAAGTTTTCCCTGGAGGCTGTCACAGATAGTGTAGGTAACAAAAAGTATGGAATCATCAAAACTGAGTTATCGCTCGCGGCTACAAAGCTTATGAAAGTAGATAGATGTGTGGATGGAATACAGAAACGTCCTTAAGTAGTAAAAACTCAAGTGTTCGCGTTATGTACGTTTGAATGGGCAATATTTTAATCTGATTACATTTCTCTACTTTTTCAAAATTAACAAGATTCTTCAGAATCACGTTATCTATTCTTTGAACTTATATAAATATTAATTAAATATTATACAATAACTCATACGAGTGACAGTCATCTTAAAAACCTTGGTACAATAATCGACCTTTTAGTACATTTGATGCTTGATGATTTCTGTGCATAATAATTAAACTACCTATTACTATTTATTTACATAATTAATAATGAGGGTAGAATATAACCTTTTAGAACCTTTGATTTAATTTATCTATTAAATAAACAAATCATAAGATAAAATAAAGTTCAGTACCTAAAAGGATCACATTAATCCATACATAAATTTAGGGTTACATTAAATAGATTAATCAGTATCAGTCAATCCATCTTTGGGTATTTAGATACAAAAGCCACATAGATGTGATATATGATTAACTTTAATTAATGTGTTCAAATTTTGTGCAATTCACACTATATACTTAAAGCAATTTAAACACGCATAATGGGTAAGCAAATATGCTTAAATTTCTAAAAATATCTTGTAAAAAGCAATCCAAATATTGAGTACGAGATATTGTATTTTGAAAATAAAAAAAAATAGCTTCAGCTAATACGATTGTGTCTTATCGTTTTTTAATTCGGATATTTGTTCTATTTAAATAAATAAGTTATCATTTATTTCAAGCAAAGAGATATTTACTTTTGGTTGAAATTGGTCGGAATAAAAGCCAGGCGGCTAAAGCTTAAGATCTAATTCGTATTTCGAAATTCATTAAATGGGCTTCGGGCCAGTTTATTCTATTACTCTACATAAAGTGAATTTATTAACTGGATAATGAGTATTGGGAGATACTGACGTTTTTATTAGAACCATAAAAGAGCCTATAGCAACGCGGCCATTACGTGCCATTCTGCTTTACTGAGTGCTTAATGCTGGATAATGGACTCTCTCACTATTAATTTCGCTCCTTCTGTTTACGAAAAGCCATGTGTTTACATGCCGAGAGAACACGCTAATTTTCAGGTGACATTTATTTTCATCAACTAGTTTGTACTGAATTTATTAGAAGTTATGCACTATACCAATATGATACAATATTAGTACTGATGAAAAGTAATACGTTACGACTATATTCCATTATTTATTTATCATTACAAAATGTGTGCCAATTTACAATAATAATAATATGAAATAGAGTTGGAAATAAATTTCGGCTTAAAATATAAATACATTTGAGTAGTTATTAAAACTATTATTTTCCAATTTTGCAGCAATACTTTACAACATTATTAACATCCATGTTTCATGTGCATTTAATAATTAAAACTAACATGTCAAATTTATATTGAAATTTTACTGTTTCATAGTAAATTTGAATAAAATATTTAATTTATATAATACATTGCCTGAATAAATTTAATTTAAAACTTTTGTCAAACAAAATGGTGTATTAAGTAGACATTGAGGAACTGTAGATTTTCATCATCATTGTAATTTGGATTTTCGAAGTAAAAAGTAGGTCGACAGCGCATCATTGACTGATGTACTGAGGCTGAGGTATCACCTACCATCAAGTGAACCTCATGCTCGTCTGTCGATAACTAACATAAATTAAAAAATTAATAATAATATGAACTGAATTATAAGTTTCATTATAGTTTATTAATATTAGTATAACTTTTCCAGTTAGTTGTACTAATTTTTATCAAAATTGCGCTATTTTCTTCAATAAACAAATCAATATTAGCGCTGATTTTTTTTCAATCGACTCATATTATCTCTTCTTCTTCTTCTTTTAATTAATGGCAACTTCCATCAAAGACGGATTATGCCAATGTCGAGTATTTTTGGGAGAGTCCTACTCTTCGTGTTCGATCGCCATCTTCCACATATTACGAGTATGTATCTCTTAATAAAAAATAAGTTCTGTCATTTCACAGACTGTGTATACAAAAAATTTCAAAAGATTGAAATATCGGTCGTTGAATAAAATATAAAAAAAGGTAAGCGTGTCTTAACATCATAGCCCGCATCCCCACTATCCATCAGGTGAGGTGGTTGGCAAACGCTTACCTATTTTTGAGTAAAAAAAAATATATCTTAGTTTCCTTTACATCATTTCCATTCCATTTTTAAAAAGTTATTTTTTCTTTGATGCCTCGTATTTTATCTTTATGTTGTATATTGAAATTGGTTGTTAGTTTACTAAGTCAAGAGCTTCCATACTAACATGAATCAAATATTGATGGAACGTGGTTCTGAAAATGGTATACAGAACTTAGTTGCATTTGTGAGCTAAGACGTTACATGTAAGGTATTATATAAGGAACACGAATACTAAAATCGATCTTCATCATTTAATTTAGATAGATTAGATAAAAATAAATTTCTTAGGACTATATGTCAAATAAAAGCAACTGTATTATAATTATAGATATGATTTGATTTACAGTGCAATTGTATAATCACATTTTTATAATTACAGTTTCCAATGCATGAACAGAATAGTTATATGTATTTTATAGCGTTGTTTTTATATGGTTATTATAGACTACTACTATTTATTATGTGATAACTGATAATTCAAAGGATTAATGAGGGATGCCAAAAAACATAGATTGACTGTGTGAAGAATATGTGTTTGAGAGGTGTGACTGATGATATGGCGAGTGAAAGATGAGAATGGAAAAAGAGAACATACTGCGCCAAACCCAAATAAAAAAAGAGAACAATGCAGGAAGAAGAAGAACTGATAATTCAAGTAATTTTTTACCAATTGTTTTGCACTTGATAACATGCATTGCACTTGATAAATGCGATTAATAGTGCCTTATAAAAAAACGCTATTTAATATGTATATCGAAAAATATACGTTATTTGTCCTTATAATTATCAATATTATTATGAAACGATATTAAAATATTACAGAAAAAGCTTATAAAAGTCGTTGAAAGACTAGATAACCATTCATATCGTACCCGATTAGAGTAAACGGTTGAAGAAGATATATAGACGGCAATACGAGGATCGTGGCGCGATGGACCAACAAATTATTGTCGTTCTGGGAGCAGGAAATATCGGCCCGCACCGGCAGCGGCACGTCCGACGACCTACAGAGACACACATATCTACACTCTTACAACCCGACTCGCAGAATATAAAGTACTTTGGGAATTTTTTGCAACTTCGTTATCGGTCGTAAGGTTGTGTTCCTAGTAACTCAGTTTATGTAATGTAATGCATGTTTTCTTGCCGTCTGAGTTTATGAACTATAGTATATCAATATGTTTATGATATGGTCGAATAACGTGTTGATGACTCAGTTGCAGATGCTCTCTGATATGATGAGCGTCAAGCTGACAGTTAACAACTGGTAGGTTATACCGAGACAATAGGTTATTATCAATCAATCATGAATTATTAACCTAATTTTATTTCGAGCATTCAGAGATCTACAAACTGAAACCGAAATGCCCAATGTGCATTTTACGGATATTTTGCAGTTCATTACCCGGATGGAATTTTGATATGCTCCCTATATTTAATATCAATAAAGTAGGCAGAAGTAGGAAAAACATGTTAAGAGAAAATTTTACTATATATGCTTAATTTATAACACGACTATGTTTTATAGAATATATAAAAGAAAGTCGTGTTAGCTACACAATTTATAAGTCAACAACGACTGCGCCTAATGATATCTTATTTGTTAGAATAGTCGAATAACAGAATAACTATTAAAATATCCGAAAAAACAATATTTGCAGAAAACTAAGATTATTTGACATATAAATAATGTAAGGCAGAAAATTTATTTTAAAATTAATTAGATTCGGAACTCCGCCATTTTCCGCAATTGACAGCTCACGTCACGCAGGCGTTATATATTTTTTGTAATATTTGATTCCGCCAGGACAACGTCTGTCGGGTCCGTTATAAGTATCCATTAAATCTGAAAACGAAATTACTAACCAATTAAACACAGATAATTAACCGCACTTTACTATTATATTCTTACTATAACCTGGTAAACACTCTCAAGCCTTTCCCAGGACTAATATCTGTTTTCACTTTTGACTAATGAAAGCGGCTTTTCTATTAATTGAGGACTGCCAAGTTTGTAGAAGAGATTAATTAACTTTAGTCGGACGTAGTGACTATTTATCAAGAATACCAAATATCTAACAAAATTTTAAAGGTTATATTGAATAATTGTAATAATTATAGATACGCTTCTTGCATGTAAGCCTAGTCTAAAAAAAATGTTCAATTAGTGTCGCTTTCCGTCAAAGGAATATTGGTATATAAATGGCTGAGGCTGGCATTGTCAGAGACGCGGTATATCATTGGCGCGTGGAAATTCAAAGGGCAGGAAGTACTTGATTTATGAGAGCCGCGTGTGTGCTCGGAGTATTAAAAATTTCATAAAACGCTCTTTATGGATCGCTTTTTTCATACGCCTAAAGATACCTACTATCATTACTAAATCATATTTTTTAATTATAATACACGCGATATTTGATATTCAAAAAGCGATGAAAGAGTTTATTCGCAAATGTAAAGGGTATATTTGTATTTAAATACGGGTCAATGAAGTAATGAAAGAAGGCAAATTTACCTTTTCTGTGGATTTGCCAATTCGAGGCTGAACTTTCTTTGTTTTACATACAGTAAAAGGAATATTTTCAGTACGGTCGGTTAGTCATGCGGGGCGCTTACATGCGTACTTTGTGAATAATTTGCAAGAGCGCCGCGGACACGGGTGAAGGCGTCGGAGTGGGACCCGGGGAGGAAGCCGGGAGGGGGGGGGGGGGGTCAGGGGAGATGTAACAGGATTTAATGGGCAGCGGTGGATTGCCTGCCCGCTGGAGATATCCTCATCTAGTCGAGGATAACCACTATTACGAATTAGCAGATTTACAAATTCGCGGCGAATTTGAATTAGTAACGTTAGTGATTTCTGAACTAATGCATCAAACGGAATTCGTATAGTTCATTTTGAACAATTTTAGTTCTAAATTATTCCTTCTATAACTGCCTCATTAGATATTTGTACGAGTAGGTATCATTCGTTTTATTAGATGGATAGAGAGAGGGATCCATTTTCTGATGCTAATCGATTGTACATTTTACACATAATCATATCCAGTAGGCAAGTATTTGGCTTGACTTTTTTATATTTTTAGTTTTTCATCATGACTTTAATGCAGTCAGTTATCAGAACTATATTTTTGCCAGTTCAAAATTGTTACACAAAAATAAAAAAGGAAAAATCGTATTGCATTTTTTTCATAATTATAATGAAAAATAATTTTGGAGCACATAATTAAATTTTCTATATAATTACATACCTGATAAATGAAACAATCAACTAATTATAATTAATTTTAATTATAAAGTTAGCTAACTTTAAACTCCTTAAAGGTACATATGAACCGGACCCCAAAGGCCTAAACACATGTAATAAATTCTGAACAGTTTTGTATCACGATTGAGATTACAGAGGTATTGCAAAACAAACTTCTGGTATAAACTCTCATAGGCAATGTTAAGTAAATAAGTAACTTCCAAGTTTGAGGCGAACGCTATTAACTGTTTAGTAGTTTAAGAAACGGCCTTACTTCACCCATAATATAATCTAGTTCACGCTTAATCAAAATTTTGGGTCAGGCCAATGTGTGCACGGTGTAGCACTTTTAATATGCTATTTAAGTTTATTTCGAAATTCTCAACCGACATTCACAAAAGTTCCCCAATTTTCCGCATATTAGTATATGTTGGGATACCACCGAGTAAGGTACTCTGCAATGTTTGAATCAAAACCTTCGGAATCAAAGAAAATAATTCATCATTTCGTGGAGCTTTGAACAGGGTTTATCATTACAATATAATTGGTTCAAAGGCAAGAAGTATGAGGTCAACTGTATATGTATTATTAATATTAAATAAGCACCAATTTCAAGTTCTCTTAGACGCTGTTTTTTTGTAAATACATACATTTATGCAGATGATGAGATGCCTAATGTAAATTATCTGGTGTCTGGTCTATAGTCGCCGATAATTACTTACCATCAGTAGAGAAGATAGATCAATTGCATTTCGTATTCCATAAAACAAAACAGTTTAAAAAATAGAAATAATATATATATCAGTCAGTCAAAGGTATAGAATACCTTATGTGGGGGTTAAGGAGATGATAAATAGAGAAAAATAGAGAAAACTTTATCATTCACAATTACAAGGCTCTTATCGAGCGTCCTGGGTACTAAAGATTCCAGAAAAAAAAGTATAGTTGTGTTGTCTTTTATCAGTCTGCCTGTGACCACGGTTGCTGAAAAGCATCCGAAACGTTGGGATAAATAATTTAAACAATATAAATAATCAATCGCGTTTTAATTCGGTATACAGTATTTTATTTAAAAGTATAGTTGTGTTCTGGCGTCAATAGTACCCAGTTGACATTGTTTTAGAATATCTCAATCTTGTTACAAGCTTGCTACTATATTAGGAGTAAGTAGTAGAAAAATTCTGTGCAGTACTAAAATTATAATTAAATATTAGATACACCTTTCTTGTACACTTTTAGTGTTCGTGTGCTTGTAACCTACCCACCACAATTAAAATTGTTTTTAGTCAAATTCCTACTCGAAGGTTTGCCTAATAGAGATCGCATTATGCGATAAGGCCGACCGTATGTTGTACAAAGATTGAATTTTAATTTGTGTAACCTTGATGCACTTTGTTTATATTCATGTGTATAATAAAGAATGTATCTATCTAACTAAATAACAATATAATAGTACAAACATTTAACATAATAAGTGTCGAACGTAATAATATTGACGACGTAAGTACATAAGAGATTTTTGTTCACATCGTAATATTATAAATTTAAAGCCCTCTGATATTGCGAATGTCTATGGGCGGCGGTGATCACTTACCATCACGTGAGCCGCCTGCCCGTTTGCCCCCTACACTATAAAAAATATTATATATATACTAGGGTGGAGCACGGATGTATGGAAAAAAAAATTTTTTTAGTTTCGAAGTTCTAATAGGGGGGGATTTATGTATTATGATAAAGTAAAAATAAGTGTAAATTTTTATTCCCTTTAATGAATATCTTCTGCCTCCGCAGACTTCATGATTTTAAAATTTTATTGAAATATTATTTAAGTCATATAAGGTGAAATATTGTGCCCTATTTAGTAGTAAGAAGGTATTAAATGATAGATAATTTATAGTTTAGACATTTATTAAGGTGATACTGTGAAAAAAACATGAAAATACTTAGAAGAATTTGATAAATTGCATTAATTATTAAGGTTGATAATCCTTTTTTGTTTCAAATTTAGGCCGCGATTCCAACTTGGCTTTTATTGCACCTAATCGTGACTTTTTTTGCACTGAGAAATGGAAGCTCGTATGAATGGCTTGAATGGATGGTCGTAATCTTCACAGCTCCCTAAATAGCTTGAATATGGCAGGAAGCCTTAAAAACAATGGTTTGCGCTCACCACCAGATTCGACAAAGTTCTGAATTTCTTGGTCAGATAAATTTCTCAAAAGCGGCGGTTTGGTTAAGTTTTCCTGCCAGTTTATTAAATCAACAACGAAGTAGCATTAAAATTTATCAATAACACTTGAAAAAATCTAGGTATTGAAGGGTGACTTACACTGCGTGCCTTTAGTATGCGACGAGCAGCCAGCTCTCTAATATGCTTCCTCTAATCTGTTATAATCGCAAGAATAATGCTTTCTGATTTCTTTGGATATCATGAATATATAACGAATATCTAAATCATCTAACATTAAAGTGTTTAAGGATGAGCTTGGGCGATTTTCTTGTTGATGTTTCCTTTTTAGAGTATTTTGCAACTTCTTTGTAGCAATTACGTCCATTCCGCTGATTATCATCATTCGAGACGTTATTTGATCAATTAAAAAAGCCTCCTTATGTTTATGAACCTTTTTATCATTGCACTTATATGCTGAAATATCAAAAAGTTTCTTACTGCTTTGCTGATAACTTTCTTACTTTCCCGGAGAGAGCCTCTTGATAAACTTGCTTAATAAACTGATATGCTTTTAACATTTGAATAATTCTCGTTCATGTTACTATCGAAATAGATACCATATATTTTCAATCCTAGATGTCACGACTTTTGCTGTTTTTAATTGCAATTTCAGTTGATGTCTCGTCCGTTCGCAATACTTTATTACATTTTCGTAAGTAGGTAAAACGTTCTCTTTTATCTCACTAATATCCCCAAAAAGAGGACTTTTAAACACACTTCGAGATCCTTGCATAGTGTTAAAAATTGGTAGGTATTTAAAAAAATAACGTGCGTACGACTAATGCGAACAGAGAAGAACCTGAAAACGTCGCGACAAGTGCCGGTAAAAGTCTCCTTCCGCACTCCCACACTCACCTTATTAAAATTATAAACACAAAGTCTGGCTTCTCTGTGTATTCTACATCGAAAATATAGTATATCAGGCAACGATTTGTGATAAAAAAATAGTCTAATTATTTAAATATCGTACAGACATATGTGGTCTATATGAGGTCTAAAACCAAACTATTTTTAAAAAATCAGTGCCGCTGCGGAGGCAGTTACTCTAAACCGAATTTATTAATATTTTGCATGACTTAATTTAAGCCCAAAAGGCACAATATTTTGACTATTACATTACAGTTAGATGAAAAAAAAAATTTCGCTCCACCCTAATATATACCTTATTACTCCTCTCCACCTCTCTACTCTAATCTGTCAATCAATATACTGTTTTTAACCCTCATAAGTACAGTGTTTTACCACCAATTCCCGATTTACACGTGAATGTAAATATCGTTTATTATTTCATAGCCACCGTCAACGTATTTTATCGTGGAAATATTTAATACTTACCACAAAATTAAATGTTTCATCGTACCACGCATTTACAGTTTTAATTAGTATTTATCTGACCAACTACAGTGGAATTAAAACATAGATCAAATCTCGTGTTCAAATTACGATATCAAAAGTATTCAACTCAATATGAAATCGAAATGTGCAGTTATTTAAACAATTAGTCGAGCTCGTAGGCGCGTTGGCTAGAACACTAGGGTTGTGGGTTCGAATCACACGGGAGGACATGTTCATAATTTTCTATAAGCATGACATCCCCACGTATGGTTACTTCGGGCATTGAACGGATGGGACGAATATCGAAATTCTGACCGGGTAACGAACTACCGTTCATAGATATAGAGTGCATATTGCGCGTTACGGATTCAGTATATGGATTTCTGAATCAAGTGAATCATGCTTGTTTGTTGATATCTAACATAAAAAAGCAGCAGTTTTTTATGTATTCATCAAGAACACTATTAGGTAGAAACATTGTCTTGGATTTTAAGGATCATGTTTTAAATCATGCAAAATTAACCAAAAATCTTGTTAATATGCGCGACAAAAATCCTGCACTGAACACTGAGCGTCGTGCTGTTTAAATTTTCAAGAGCACAGCGTGGGTACCTCCGCTGTAGTATCACGAGTTCATAAATTAGTTACTTTACGAGGGAAAGGTCGCGTCCCCGTAACGCGGGCCCGTGTATAATTTTCATTTAAACACGAGCAGCCACAGGTCCTAGCCGTAAATCTGCTCTGAATGGTCGGCCTTTTGAATCTCGGTAGTGACGCGCGTCGGTCGGCTGAGTCGTAGCCCGTCGCCCGCCTGACGCCCTCCCTAACAATGTAAAGACATTTCCATTGTACCGTAATAGGGCATTGTTTGTGACGTAAATTTTACCGCTGAATATGCAAATTTCGTTTCACGTCGGCCTTCCGCGAAATATTGCAAAAGTTTAGAAAAATATTAAACGACGAATCGGTCCTTTTCCACAAAAGCGGTAACAGCGGCAAAAGCGCGTTGTTAATTTGGGAAATGGCCTTTACGATAATATTAAAAGTCATTTTGAATGAAATGAAATTGATATTTATTCGGTTTATTTGCTGCAAATATGTTTATGTTAATAACAATGAAATATTATAATGCCACTTAAAAAAAGTTATTTAAAGAAATTTTTATTATTGACAAAACTTATTCGTCTATTCTTCTTATATATAATCATGTCACAATGTTAGTTACCGTACTCCTCCGAAACGGCTTTACCGATTTTTACCAAATTTTATATGCGTATTCAGTAGGTCTGAGAATCGGCTACTATCTATTTTTCATACCCCTAAGTGATAAGGGTTGTTCACGCTTAATTTTTTTTTTATTTTGTTTATAATGTGGCATTAAAAAATACATACAACCATATATTTTTACTCTTCTATTACCAACCCCTGCTTTTTTTTGTCAAGAAATCTAGACCCGTGCGAAGCCAGGGCGGGTCGCTAGTGTTAGTATAATAAACAAACGACCGGCTCTTGCTGCGCCCGGCTAGAAGCTATTAATGTGTCGTAGCTAAGGTTTTCTATATTAAGATTGAAGTTCGAACAAAAATTATGTAAATAATGTCACTAATCGAGAATACTGGCTGATATCTATATTGGCTTATTTTTCAAAATTAAAGTACGCAATAAAAAACATAAGTAATTTTTTGAATACTTGAATATCTTCTTAGTACAGTGCTATGTACGTTGGGTCAGCACCGGAAGACCCGAATTCGAATCATGGAATAAAAACATTTAAAACTAATGTTTCGTCAAGGAAAGGAATGTACTTACAGAAATGTATGTATGTGCCTTATGTCCTTCTAACTAACTTACCAAGTCTCGGGTAATTCTCCTTAGATACAAATTGCATAAAATGAGCAAAGACATATACCCTATTACATACATAATTTTAAGAAATCTACAAGAGATTGAACCCATCGTTTCCTGCTTATTTCTTTATCTGCCTACCACTAATACTCAACTAATCAAATATATATTAAAACAGATAACAATAAGTCATAATTACCGTAATACTGTGATGCGCTAAGTTTCTGTAACTCCTAACTCAAATTAAACTTTATAATGACATTTAACACATAGAATCATAAATATTAATTCGTAAGGGAGGACGCATTAAGGGACGATGGGCAATGTCGGTCCACTCAATTTTGTAATTTGTTTGTGCTTAATGAGTCATTACCTCGGAACGACAACTTGCCAAGAGGTATTTACAATATGCACGAATTCATCACGCCGAAATTGCTTGTAAATTTTAAAGAAACTTATCCAATTTAAATTAAACGAGTTCGTTTTTGGAATGCATTTTTCATGATAAAATATAATTACAAAAAAGGTATACTTTACTTGGTACTAAAACTAAGTACCGTAGTATTAGTTTATTACTTAGCTAAGTAACTAGTGACTCGCCTCGACTGTGCTCAGACGTGTATACATATAAATCGTGTATTCTAAAACAGATTTTGTAAATGAAGACTAACCACGACAGAAATAGTGACAACAATATATGCCATGTAATTATGAAGGTACAAAATTTACTACTGAAATGTATGCTATTGAAATAAGTTTACGCACGTAAAAACTCATTACTAGTATATAAAACCTCATTATACCTAAGTCACCGCTTACGATCTCGTTATTCGCAAATAAAAAGCTTTTTCAGAGGGTGGACGGTACCTTCCAAGTAAATATTTAAAGTCAAGCGGACGAGATGGCTTCTCTAATACGCTATTAAGTCTACAACTGCGTGTTTTACTCGAACCAACGCAACTAAGCCACGGCTGGTCTTATAAAAGCCACTTGTCACACTCACTATTCAGATTTTTACACCTTTGCTTTACCACTTAAGTCAGGAGGTATCTGTTTTATTTTCCTACACTAATGTTTCATAATTGCGCTTCAAACTTTTCCAACATTATACTTCTTAAATATTCAGAATATCTGCCAAGAATTATTCTATGTTAAGATGTGATCGTAGCTGAGCGAAAAGCTCGTAGCGATTTCGTAGCATTACATCTACTGAGTGCTACGGCGATAAGATCAAACTGAAAATCTTTACATTCCACCTATTCCATTCAAAAGAGAACTATAGTTTTTCTGCTACGTTTTATGGTATATGCACTAGAAATTAAGAAAATTGAAAAACAAATATTAGTGTTTAAGTAGTTTTAATATTAATATAAAACTATAGAATTAATTCCACTATACAACTATACCATCTATATAATTGTTATGTCCATACAGGGCAAAAACTTAAATCTCTGTGAGGTGTAGACACTCTGGTCACTGGATTCAGCTTTCATTTCATAGCTCAAAAATATAGCACTCAAACAAGAAAAAGAAAGTATTATTCGTTTATTATTACGAGTACGTTTTAAAAGATTCAAAAAAGTACATGCTCCCTTAGAGAAAAGGTTCGAAAAATTCAAATCGAATATTCTGATACACGAGCATTCATGATGGCAACTTTAATTACTTTCTGGCAGACTGGCGGCTACATTAATGCCCATTAGTGCGAGCTTTTTAAATTTTTGCTTTACATATTGGACACGTATGTGGTTAGACTACGGGAAACTGTGCACTTTCGTAGTAATCACTTTACGAGTTGTTTTTCTAAAATTTGTGAAGAACATATATTAATTCATTATATATATTAATATGATAATGTATTTTTTAACGCGATAATCATATATAAATAAAATAACTTTTACCGGAGTGAAAATACGATTTATTATTTGTATTATTTATCGCGATGTTTCGAATGCTTTTCAGCCTTACCAGTGACAGCTATCATATTTGTATTTTCACAAAGTGGTCATACTATGGCCAGACTATTTTATTTAAACATTTTAATACGTTAAGAGATTTAATTATTCGTTTGAGCTCCAAAGTGTTAATCGAGACATAACAAATTTATTATTTGTCATTATAACGTTACTTTCATGTCGATAAAATCTCTGAAACACGTCCTACATTGAAACAGCAAATAATTCAATTAGGTATTTAATTCATTACTAACGCCTATTCATTAAAAAGCAGAATCATCAGTAATAGTTACTAAATGGCGACACGTATTTATCGGCAAAAGGAAGACAGTCATTATGCTAACCATTACTGGAATTGACAATAAAGGAAAAGTCAGGGGCGGTAACGAGGCGAGAAGTTAGTCGCTTAGTAACCAGTGTTTGTAAGGTCACGTTCGACTAATATTTGAGAGTCCACATCAAGTGGTACTCGATTCGTATAGTTGCATTTGCTGCGAACGTTGAATCGAATTGAATCGAACGTTAATAGAAACCGATTAGATTTTTCTAGAATTTTCGAAGTTGGCTTCTGTTCTGGAACTTTTAAGAATTTTGTATTGACTTCTTAGTGTGAATGGATGTTTATTACATCGTCATGTTTGAATAGACTTGGACATATCGTTCATTTGAGAGATTTGATATAATCAAAAGAAAGTACAACGGTTGAAATAAAAAAAATCTTAATTTAATATGTTTCTTGTATAGCAGTATGAAAAACCAAAATAACATAATATATTATTACAAGAAATTTAAATTGTCATACCCAAAAATTTAAATCATTTTTGAACTATCACAAGCTTCTCGCAAATTAATATTTCAATTGTTCCCTGGATTAACGCACAGTGTATTTGAATTCCAGACAAATTATCCCAATATATATATACAAGACTACTCCTATTTTATTTGCTAGTTAAACATAATGTTTGGACTTTGAATTGAAATCTCGCTTGTTGGACACTAGCCCTTATAAGGGCTAGGTAGTGTATACACCTACCAATCTCCCGTCAAAGTTTATAACGCAAATTATAATTAGTTAACCAACCTCTGCTTGAAAACTCTAAACCTTTGCGTTATACCACACTGTAAATAATAGGTTATACGTAAATTAAACATATATTGAAAGGTTTAATAACAATGAGTAAATTGTACTACACAATAAAATTACATCAAATAAAGCTATTTCTAACTTTAACTATTTACATAGGCCATTAAAGCTCATAAAAATACAGCAATATTCGCAAGTTCTTGCGAGTTTCGTAGTTTTCTAGGGAAATTGAAGTTCGTGCGCGAATAATAATTGTCTATTTTCCATTGTTCGTTTATAGTTGTGAGTCATAAGCTGGCTTGGAGCCACCTGGCATGTTCCTGCGATCAGCCTAAAGTATAAAGCCTTAACTTTGTTGAAAATAACTGTCCTTAACAGACTGTCATGAACTCAGAAGACTTAGTGTAAAAAATAAATATGTAATTTTATATCACATTATTTTCTTAATGCCCATATACCGTACTCAGCCATACACACCCTACACGCATTATCTCTGTAATATTTTTGATAAATCTGTAAAAGTAAGCTTAGGTTTTCCAAATAAATAAGAGATGGATAATTTCTAATATAATAATTATTAATAACATATCACATGAGTTTTTTTGAAAGCGATGGCAGGAGTGTTTTTAAAGAATATAACGAGTATCCGCCAAAAAGTAACGGATACGGATCTTTCGTCTCCCTCGGATATCCGTGGATACGGATATCTCTAGTAACCGTTAGTGTGTATCAGCTATGTAACTCGATTCTTATTAAAGTAGAGCTCGATACGCCAATCTTAATAGTAATAATAACATACCTACTTTAGGAACAATATTTACGACTCCATCTACGCTTATTACTTTTTTGTGAAGTAGCATTTGTGCTAAAAAACAAACTTTGCTAGGTACCAACTTATGTCATAATATAAGTAGCTAAAACATTCTTTAACTTGCCTTAAGTAGTATTTAAAGCGCTTTCAACACCTGCAGTTGAGATAGCCATTGCTATTATTATACAAAAGAGGCGTAGTTATGCAGAGCTGAAAAATGTTTTAACAGTTTTAAAAAAGAAAATTAATTACATATTAAATGGAATTTGGAAATTTCTGATATAGCAGGTTTTTCTAATTAAATTTATTATATTCCTCCTTAGTAACATAACTGTTCGTATCTGTTATGATGATTTATTACAATTAATATAGTAAAAAGCAAAAAGCTTTATTGCCATCAAATTGTTTATAATGTGTAAATATTGGCTCGCTGGCGCGTTCGGTAGAACACCTGCCGTGCGCATCGACGGGTCGTGGGTTCGACTCCCACTGGGACCATATGTTTATAATTTTGCAAGCATGTTTTCCCCACATATGGTAACTTCGGGCAATGATCGGGTGGGAGGAATATCTAAATTCTGACCGGGTAACGAACCACCGTACATAGATGGAAAAATCGTGAAGAACACATTGCGCGTTTCGGTTTCAGTATATGGATTCCCGAATGCTCGAAGTAAAAATTAGGTCAACAGCGCATCGTCGACTGATGTTCTGTGGCTAAGGTATCACAAACCATCAAGTGAACCTCATGCTCGTCTGACGATATCTGAATTAAAAAAAACACATTTATGTATAGAACTACATTGTGAATGTAGGCAATCAATTAATTTCATATTAATCTAATTTCCAAGTTGGATACGCAATTATAATCCTAAGCCAGTGTTTACATCACAGCTAAATGTACTCGTAGTTATGTTATCGTGGCATCGTATTAATCGGTCTTATGCAAAACCATAGACTATTCAAGCCGTTGGGATTATATACAAACTCATTATAATTTCGGGACTTGTATCCGAGTTTAAAACATCCTAGATGCATGCTTTATCCCTCGCTAACCCAATATTCCTTCGCATATCACGTCTTAAAATTGTTGGCAGCTTCATCAAGTTCTCATAGATAGGATAGGTAGACTTGAATTTGCATGTTATTAGTGTAGTCCGTATTGATAATTTTATACGACACGGGCTTATGTAATAAATAAAGCCTATATATGCTTGTCTGAATAGTGCCATGTTGAATTGAGTTCTGGAAATCACGCAGGTCGGAATTTTCAAACATTCGTGTTCATATTAAAAAAAAGGGAAACATATCTGCTCGAACTTGCACTACTAAGTAAAAATAGACTATTACCGTATCAGATGTCCATATCTAACAAGAATAAAATACAATATTAACAATAAATAAATGAAAATAAGACACACGCTCTTCAGTAGCCGATAAGAGTCTTTGCACCGGTGTGCGAGATACAAAAATAAATAGCCGATCAATAACAAGTACAAACAGCGCCCGCTCTATATTTTAATGCAATATAATATATGTATGTATATTTACGCCTAAACTCAAGATTCGAATTATTTCATAATATATATCACGCCTCTTTCACAGGCAGACACCACGGAATTCCATACTATCCATACTCCGTTCCTTGCATACTTCTAAAACTTGAAAGGCCGGCAACGCACCTGCAATCCCTCTGGTGTTGCGGATATCTATGGGCGGCGGTGATCACTTACCATCACGTGAGCCACATGCCCGTTTGCACCCTATTAAAAAAAAAACTACTTGCGTTTCTTGCACTTTCATCAAACGTCAACTTTCAAAAATTGTCGCTTTTGAGTAGGTATATTTGATTCGAAATCTATAGGAATATCTCTTTTATGAGATCCATATATGAGTTAAATCAAACCTTCCAACTGTTCTTATGAGTCTGTGCTCAAGTCCCTATTTTAATTGTTGGATTATGTCTAACTTTACGCTTATTGTTGCGAGCCGCACTAATCTGCAGTAATAGAGCATGTTAATTTTACAATTGTAGGGACCCAGAAGACGTCCATTTTACCGAATATTAAAAAGATTTTTTCCTCGTAATTATACATATAGTTTTCACTTCTCACTAACAATATTTTATAGATTAATTACGATATCGTAATAGGCTATAAGTCATTGAAAAAATAATGAGTCTATAAGTGATATATTATCTAATCTGTTTTAGGACGATTGAGAAAATTTCGAAGCTTCAGGTGTTTTTTGTAATTTCAATTTATAGATATGAGAATTTACTAGTGCTTTTTTATTAAAATCTAAGCAAATACATAATAGGGAGCTTACTTATATTCTAACCACTGTTTATCCGAAGGTGAAGAAGAGGAGAAATATTTGAGTGCATTAATATTCAGATATCGGTATCGATTGCTTTATATATTTTTAATCTTCTTTATTATAGAGCTTCGTTCTTATTTATTTAAAAACTTTACTTTTTTGCAAACGTAAATATTACGTAATAATTGTTATAAATCAATAAAAAAAATATAACCCGTAATCGCGCTTAAAAAAATATAAACAATAATATCGTTTGTGTTATCGGACTATCCGTTAGTTCTTTTTTTAATTATTATTAAATAAATATAGATATTCAGGAAAAAAAATATAATATAATAAAAGCAATTTCAATTGTACTACATTTTGAATGCCGGTAATAATACAGCTAGCAGCTACAATGAAATAATAAATATGCAATTACCTAGTTTTATTTGAAACTGATCCTCCTTTAAATAAATGCTGTGCTATTTACCGACTGTCTCACTCATATAAATAGAAAGAAAATTGAAATACTTCGGAAAATTGGAATTCTAATGCCTCATGCATAATTGAAGATTTCTTTCAAAATGTAGCCGCCATTTTCCGTTTTATGGTAATACATCTAATCTGTTGAAACATTTTTTCTACGTTTCTTACAAGTTGTTCAGGAATTCGTGATACTCATGTTTAAAATCATATGATTTCTTCATACATATTTTATTTTATATGTTACGAACATTTTGGGTTTTCCTCGTTAATTTTAGCATAATAAAGTATCGTATGGATTAAGAATAATGCAATTTCATTCCAGTTTTCGTAAGACTGCGCTTTATCAATTTTAAAATATAAAGGTGTTTCCTATTACGTAGAATTACACGCGGTTCCTTGTAATTTATAAGAAAGATTTATGACGCTGTAAGAGGTAGAATAGTCTCACGCAACGTATACCAGGCCTATTGGATACGTGCCTGTGATACATCGAATAGCGCCGCAAGATGTAGGCTATTTATGTGGCGGAATGCGGCCTCAAAATCTTTGCTTAGTAGGTACTATTACTTGAGGTTTTGAATAGTAAATAACATATATTTATCCTTATATTCTCGAATAATAATAGAAAAATACTAGGCACACAACACATAAAAACAATTTATTAATTTACTTTTTTTGAAATGTAATCCATACATTAATTTATATTATTAATGTTGCAGATGCTAAACTAACACACTTTGATAGGAATTTGAACCCTAAATAATGAGAGAGACTTCTTATTGTCTTAAATTATGTGAGCATAACAAAAAAAAAACGAACAAAAGTAATAGCAAATAGGACCCCTCATAAGCAAAGCAGCGACTAAAGTCGCTACACTGATTTTCAGAGGATATGTATCGTCCACTTCTTTTTATAGGGCTGATACGTCAGAAGGATGAAGGTACAGCAAACGGAGGATGAAGGTGCAAAGGTATGTAACCCTAATTTTACTATGATACCCAACTTTTATCATGAGAGCGAAATATATAGTCTTTATATAAACGACGTCCCAGGCATTTTTTGTTATCGCACATTACTTTTAAGTAAACACATTAAACTTTTTGTCAACACACGGCGATGAAACTGTCATACCATACAACCATAGGTTTTAATATAATATGTTGGTTATCTGAAAGTTATTAAAAAAATCAATCAGGTACATAGTATATTTCTTTGACGATTTACTATATTTAAAATAATAGTTTAAATACATTTATTTCTTCAGATGGTTTCATGATAACCAAATATTAATCTGTACATACAAATAAACTCTGCCCCTTTATTATAATACAAATACAGTGTATATATGATTAAAATCTATAATTAATATGAGATTAATTTATGTCATTCACGATCATTTGTTCTGTTTTACAATATAAATTCGACTCTAACTGAGAAAATGAGCAGAAGAAATTATACTTATATTACCCTTATAATATATTTTTCAACATATTAATAATATCAATAGTGTTTGGAGAAGAATTTACTTTATTATATTTTCCGACAAGGCTTCTGGTATTGATGTTGTGAATATAATCCTTGTTTTCCTCTCTTTAATAAAAAAATTCATTGCATATTTTGAGTTTCATAATTAATTAAATTTTCACCTTTTAATTCCACTGTATTGACTGGAATTAATATTATTATATCGTACTAGCGGACCCGACAGACTTTGTATTGCCAGAATTAGATTTGAATTTGCTATTTTAACATTTCTATTATATAGATTTGCAGTGGACATCAAATTATTACAAATAGGCTATAAGCGTGCGTGACGTGAGCTGTCAATTGCGGAAGATGGCGGAATTTGTAACGTTACAATTTACTTTAAAATTGATGTTGATATTTTAATAGATATTCTGTTAGTCGGGACATAGACGAATTCAACAAACAAGATATAATTAAAATCGGTGCAGCCGTCCTTAAGTTATAAATGGTGTAACTAACATGACTTTGTTTTATAAAATAGAGATACGAGTAATATTAGGTCTACAACTACATATTTTGAAAAACCAACAACGGTTGGTGCAGCTACAAAATGTTGCGATCTATGCGGGTTTTAATCCGAGTATTATATCATTATTATTATTTAATAAATAAATTGGTTCGAATCTTCCATATTCAAAAGATTAATCTACATTTCAAATGGAAAATGAATATATTGCCTTTCCTATACTGGATTTCATATCGTGCAGCCTTGCTCTTAATTTTCACAATCAAGATAATGCTCTCATTTTTATTATAATATTCTAATTTTGATATATTCTTTTGTTTTTTATGTGCCACTGATCTAATTTCAGTGTGATCGAACATTGTTATCTTCGAACGAAAACTTCATTGTCTGATCGGAAACTCAATTATAAAATTTACAATAAAAATGGAAGTGAATTTGTTTATTCTCGTAACTAAGTACTTACTCGGTGTTTGAGAAAAACTCGCAGTTTCCTCCTACACCCGGAAAAGAGTGATATAAATCAAGCTAATTAGCAGCTGCAAGATAGTTTTATTTGCTCGAAACGCAGAGGAAAAAATGTGAATTGACAGAATTTTAAAACAGAACCTAGACCGTCGTATGGTCGTAGTTAGTGTTGCCAGATAACCCAATTGCAATTGTTCCGATTTTTAGGGAGATTTATGCGTGTTCCAATTTTGAGTAAGTCAATTATATATTTAACATTGTAAGCAGATAAGTCAACAGATCGCTACACGAAGTGCCACGTTTACCCATAACAGCGTAAGAACTACCAAAAGTTATATACATATAACCTAAATCAAAACTAGGTTTTAAAATCAAATATAAATATAATGTGGACTTATGTATAATGTGGCTCTGTAATGAGTTATTCAACCTGAGCGTTAAACGATTATTGTTCTATATATTTTTTTGTAATTACAGTACGTACAGCCTTGACCTTCATTTTAATTATTAAATAATAAGACGTTTCTAAAATGACAATTCAAGATGCATTCACTGTCGAAAATTGCCAAAATTGCCGATAAAAAGTTTAGTATCAAGGTCTCAAAAAAAAAAATATTTTAAAACTTCACATCGATATTTGACAAGCTGGACCGAGCAACACTTTTAACTCGCGCCAAATGAAATGTTGATTTTGCGTCGCACTTCACGTTATACAGACGGCAGATGAAACAAAATACACGTTCATTAGCGCTGTACGGAAATTATATTACATTCAGTACTTGATTATGAAATCACCCACCCGTCCTATATTGCAAACTCGGGTACTTCCAAGTACGATACGTATTAAGACGTAAATAATGCTATTATTAGTTCTTCATTATTGTTCAATATTAATATCCCGATTAATCTGTTATTATTAGGTTTGTATTAAGTTAATTAGTATTCAAATTGTACCTATGTTATACGTACCTACTAGTCTTTTAAAAAATAGGTCGACAACGCATCATTGACTGATCTGTGGCTGCAGTATAACCATCAAGTGAACCTCATCCTCGTCTGTTGATAACTAACATAAAAAAATTGTTGAAAATATGTAACCATTTAAATAAAATACTGTATACCAGATTAAATCGCGATTTATTATTTATATTGTTTAAATTATTTATCCCGACGTTTCGGATGCTTTTCATTATTGGTATACAGTATTTTATTTAAATGTGTGATACTCGCGTTACTGAAAGACAATATAATATGTAACCAACTTCAGTTTTTTTTAATAAACTTTAATAATATCTATCAGATTCAATTCAAATATTTATTAAAGACCTGCAAGAGACCGCAAGTACATTGAAATTCTTCCTTAACACAAATCTTAATATACTTTTTGTTTAATGCTATACTCAGCATACTAATTAGGTGTTAATGGATACAGGCAAAAGTGTACTTGACTGGCTTTACTGCGTATTCAGTTCCGCGCATAGATACGGTCGTATTTTAAAATAATTTTAAGACTCAGTTATGAACGCCGTGTGACATTAGTGTCAGAGTCGGCGATATGAAACAGAATCCTCACAGCGCGACAACTTAATCCCAGGTAATGGTACGTAATAAAATGTAAGAGGCGAGGAGTAACGACAGACGTGCGCGCGTGACCCGTTATCTCAGCTTAGACGACTTAAGTAAACACGGCTTTTGATATACTTGACGATCCTATATTTGAATCAGCCGTAGAACACCGCCGATAAATTGAATCATTATAAAGGTTTAGAACGTTATCCTATGCTAATCGCTCGGCGGCAGTCCCTTTATGACGGTGGGTTTTGACAAATTAACACGTCACCAGTGAGATACGGCGCGCGTCCCTGGGCTACCCATCAATATCGGAGCAGCATCCATTACTCAATACCGTTCAAGTGGAACTGCCCAATTTACAGCTACATTTAACTGATTTGATTGAATCCACCGAAAGTTATCTCCCCTCTGCACGATGTCCGCGCGTTCGAATTTTTCCGGTCATCTACGAGGCCACCTGCTTATTGCCGCGATACCGAAAATTTATTGCAGGCAACAAAATTTTAATATTTCCTGAAAATTGTATCTCGTTTAAACAATTTAAAATGAAAATTTTTAAGTTAAATATTTTTGTACTGTGAACTAAATAATATTTCGGGTGAAAACATTTCCAGAATTTAATAGTAGACAGCCAAAGTAAACACAATTTTATTCGGGTCTCCGTTAAGCATGGTTGCAAATCGAGCGGGATTATGCCATCTTTTGTTCTATATAATTTCCGAAATATCATTGTCTCCCGTTTCATTTGCGCGATGTCACAAAGTTAAACACGAAGAGAATTTCCGGATCACGTAAGGGCGTCTGTAGGTTAAGTTATGTATAGAGGTAAGAAGTGTGATGTATCGCGGCGCGGCGAGGCGGTTGTTGGACCCTGAATATTTACGAGGAAAGCGCTCCAACCGCCCCTATATGCAAATACGCGAATAATATAACAAAATGTGATATGTAGTACCACCGTTATAATATCACATCGGTACTCTTTTATATCTTATATCGCCAAATGCGCGTGGGGTCATTCGAATGTAAATCAACAGGACAGCAATTGGGAATGCATTTTTTTTACTTAGAACGTTATGAAACTCATAGACGAACCGCGCAATTTGCACTTCACAGCTCGGGCGGAATTTCACTATTGTTCCTAATAATTTTAATGCTCGAAATGCTAAGATATAGAACATGTATTTACTACGTAAAATAATAGTTGCAGGTATCCGAATATTTTCATCATACCTACATGTTTAGGGAGAAGCAGCAGCATAATATCCTAAGAAGCATGAATCATGATTAAAGCACATTAAAATAAAACTTTAGAATTGAAAGATGATTTCAATAAATGTATATTATTACAAGTTTAAAAAAAACATACATTAATTTAAAACATAAAATTAGTCCACTTAACTTAAATCTTGGTTTATAATATCGGTAATCCAATCAAAATATAACACTAGTGATGTAACATTACGTTCGACCGAATTGATCATACTTCTCGACGGTAGAGAGTCGAGTACCGCCCGGGAGACGTGTCACATTATACATGAATTGTTAACTATGTTTTACAATACAACTTTCAGAAGACACTCCTGTGTATACGTTGGGAAATGTTCTAACTGAGTACCCAACAGCAATTAGCTGAAATATGTAACCGCTTCGTAGACTTGGTATTACTTTGCTGTTGTATAATTTGTACCCAGTAATTAGGTGATATCTTAATTAGGGTCATTAAAACCCCCGCTTTCATTTCTGGAAATTTTGACTAACGATGAATTGTGTAAGTAACTGGGCGGGAACTAAGTACTTTTTTTTATAGAAGGCAAACGGACAGATGGCTCACTTGATTGTACGTACCGCCGCCCATGGACATCCACAACACCTTGACATCGACTTGAGGATGCGTTGCCGGCCTTAAAGGTGAGGAAAGGCTCGTTTCTTAAAGGTTCTTAAGTCGTATGGGTTCGGAAAATCCGCCGGTGATAGCTGGTTCCACAGAGTGGTGATGCGTAGCAAACAGTACTGGATCCAAATTTTGAACTCGCTAATATAGTAATGGCATTAGATGCGTCAACTATGTTATTAAATTCATTAATTTTCAATAAACGACTGTATGTTATCAAGGGTGAACAAAGGTTGAAGGACAGGAATGGACGGAAATGGATAGGAAGATAGGATACAATACCTGGAGCACTCGGTCCTTAGACGGTTACTTCTCTTGTGCGGGGCGAGCGCCCTTTGTTTATTATTACAAACGACTAAATTGTATTATTTATTTAAATTGTTGAGAACACATACAGTGTTCCTAGTGTAGTGATTCGAACGAGAGATTTGCAAAAACACCAAGCTTACGCTGTAGCTCAGTTTGACCAGAGTGGCGGTTGCTATTAATTATTTTAAATTATGTGCATTTTGGCGCTACCAGTCATTTTCTTCATCATTTTAATATAACATGAAATCATCCATTAAGATATGACATGTATGTATATTCATATTCATCACGCCTTTTTCCCATCGGGGAAGGCAGAGATCATGGTTTTCCATATGCTCCGATCCTTACATACCACTTTCGCTTCTTCTACTTTCATCAATGCTTTCATACACACTCACCTGTTACGAGTACTTTTGACCAGGCCTTTTTGAAGAACATCCCCGATTTAATCGAGGTACGTTCGCCTAGGTCGAAGACTCCCGACTCCACCACTCACACCAGATTCATAAATCTTTTTCGTTCCCCTACGACTTTCATCCATCCTTTCTACGTGCCCAAACCACCTCAACATACCTTTCACATTTCTCATCACTCCATCGTCTTTTACTCCACAACGCTCTCGAATTTCGCTATTTCTCCTATTTCTTCTATCTTTCAGAGTTACACCACACATATTCACAAGGCTCTCATTTCCACAGCATTTATTCTACTTTCATGTTTCTTCTGCCATACCCAACATTCACTTCCGTTTAGTTTGGGACTAACACACCCTTAAGCATTGCTAACCGTAAGATATGACATAAATACTAAACAAAATAAATAAAAGAAACACCTCAAATTCTTTGAATAACTCAACGCAATATATCGTCAATGGAGTGAATAAGCACATAATTATAAAGGAAGCTTAATAATGGTACCTACAGTAATTTCTCTCGTGGACTTTTTGTTTCCTTTATTGGTTGTATTTATTATAATAGAGCCTGCGGCAGGAAATAAATCGTACCCTTGTTTCAAGTGAATCTTTGGTCTTACACTCTTTTAGATTAAGTACAAAAATACAGGTGAACGGAAAACCTTTCTTTATTTCTTTTTAGAGACAAGCGATCCCGGCTGGTGTCACCGCCCAAAATGAAAACCTAAATAGCGTATAATATTGCCTTTTATTATCGCGAGTATCACACATTTCAATAAAATAATAACGATTAAAACGCGATTTATTATTTATATTATTTACCACGACGTTTCAGATGCTTTTCAGCAACCGTGATCACGGGCAGACTGACAGACGGCTGTCTGATTTGATATATTACAAACTTATTATATTAACGCCATCTATTTCTATGGAGTTAATATGGCAACATTGTGATATTTTAAATCATACAGCTGTCACCTTTCAGTCTGCACGTGACCACGGTTTTTTTATTCTTGAGACTGTTGAAATCGCTTTTTAATCCTTTATAAAGTATTTAATCCCAATAGCGTATTTAATATTAAATGATAAGCATAGCTTCGGAGATTGCAGAGGTCGACTTCGAAGCCAAACAGTTGTGGAAAATCACTTTTTCATACCACTTACGCTTACTAATAAAGTGACTAAATATTAGATTGTCTTCCAAATTCGTTTGCAAATATTATAATTGCATACTGAAAACTTTACGGTATCATATTAAAATTTGAGCTATAATTAGGGATATAATGTAGAATTGCTTCAGCAGTTCCAAACTTACTTTCTACTGAAAAACAAAAGGCAAATTATATCTTTTTTATATTATTTTATATAAGTAAATTATCAGCTCGTCAACGACACAATAATGCTTTTTCTGAGAAAATATATAAAATTATTGACAATAGAATCAACTAATATTAAAGCTAAATATTTTTTGTTGTATCAGACTAACATGACCAAAACATGATTATCAAATATGAATATGGGACACGATTACAAACATCTGAAACACACTAAAGACAAGTTCTTTGATGTTGAGACGTTTGAAGTGTGTTGACGGCCTTTATTGTAGCAGCTCAATTTCTTTGAGGTCATATCGGTCCGGAATAACTGCTAGAGAGAACATTCCACAGAGAAGTTATGCGTAGCGGATATTTCCGTGTAAAGCGCACGCATTTTATATTTCTATGTGAAACATCTTTCTTGTTGACAAATTGAGCTTGTACTGTCTGGTCAAAATTGAATTTTTGTATTCGGTAATATTAGTTATTTCGTATGTGTTTTTTGCCTACTCCTGAGGACAAACCTTCGTTTGTTTTATTCGTTTATTTTTTATCATCATAATTAATTACTTCAAGATGTCATGTGGAGCATAGCGTAATGGTTGCAGCTCCTTATGAACATTTTGTAAAACAAAAAACTTGGCGATTAAAAAGAGTGTCCCACCGTACCAAGTACCAAGTCGTAGCCCACCAATAATACAATCGCACTGTGAAAAAATACGGAAATATCTTCTACTTTGCTTTATAAAATGCCGCCTACTTTCTTGTGGAACAGACGGTATATACCCATCTCAGACATCTTTAATTACTTAACTATATTTTCTACAATAATTGTTATATTCCAATTTTGAATCTAAAGTTTCCAGGTTTCCCACTCAAACACATATAAAATCATCTAAATTGATCCAGCCGCTTAGGAGAATTCGATGTCATGCACACGTACAGAAGAATTATATATATTTAAGAAAAACTATAAGGAATAAATAACATGCCTTTTGAATCAAACCCGCGACCTTTGTATACAGTTATCAACCATTTCGCCAAAGAAACTATAAGTGATTCAAAGGTTTCTATATTCAAAAGTTATTCATACGTCCAAGTTACGTAATAACGACATAAAATGCTGAAGTGTTAAGACTCTTAAATTGCAACAAAGTAAAAAAGTTTGCAAAGATCGCGTGTTCTAAAACCAAAGTGGCTCGTAAAAGCATACGTAATTAAAAATAACTGTCAGAAAGGAATACCACAGGATGTTCAGAAAAATGAACAGATGCGGTTAGCCATCGACGCTGCCGCAAACTGCAACGAGCGGCTGAGATAGGTCAGTGAAAGCAGTGCCGGATTGTATGGCTTAAAAATTGCACTGTTTAAAAAACTTCTTGAAATATAATCATAATCAGGTTTTTGGGCCTTTAATTCTACCTTTGCTTTTATGTTTGATTACTTTCGTTATGTTTGATATCAACAGACCAGCGTGAGTTTCATTTGATGGTATATGACAAAGAATATTATATTTGACGCATCCGTATGTAAAAAAAAACATCAACTATAGATTATTACAGCCACCATTCCAAGCCTTTTCAGTAATAACTTTTCTAGCATATTCAACAAGATTATTATTGTACAAACATGGATATTATTCTAATATCTGAACACGCAACTATTCCCGCAATTTTTACAAAAATAACATGTGTACGCTCAATGTACGCCCCGGCGTATGACATGCGATATGCATGCCGCTCCGCTGAAATTTCGTACGCCTGCTCACAGCTTACATACAAAAAAGTTTCATTGTTTTGTGTACTAAGCGTTTCGTGATGACTATGCGTCTATGAAGCAACGCGTCCGTGGACAGTAGGTTTTACTAAACTGCAATAGGTTCGATAAAATTTGATCTTACATTGTAAAGTAAGTTCATGCAAAAGTGTTAATATAATCCTTAATCTTAGTTATTCGAAAATTTTGATAAATTTTCATTTGGGGATCCCAAAAAAGAAAAATTATCAAAATCCTTGAACTTGTTAAAAATTACAGTAATATGTCTTAATAAGACGTAAATATTATTGTCAAGTACGTATTTTATTGTTTAGGAAAATTAGGTATAGAATTTTATTTATTTTTTAAATATCTCAAGCGTATAGAACGATTCGACTCTGGTTTCGTGTAAATGAAATACACCTAATGGTATGAACTCTACTTATAACAAACATTTGCACGCCCGCATACTGTACACGGTATTTCCGCGAATGGCACGGTAATGTTGACAATACACCATATCATTTAGAATACATAAATACGATATTCGTTGACAATGTGTTTACGTTAAAATGTTACCGTTTATAAGGAAGGTGTGGCGTGAAAGCAGGGTGCATAATTTTCTAGCACAAAGTAAACTATAGATAAGCTTGAAAGAAATAGTCTATTTTAATTTTTTTTGTTATACACATGCAAATTAGTATTACGATACTATATAACGCATACTTTTCTTGAATTCCAATTAAAACTTCTAAGACCTTGTGACTGGATTGAAACGTAATTCCTTATAATATAGGTATTATTTATATCGATGCGGACATTTGAGTATTTCACAGGAAGCATTGTCAGGGGCAGACTGAGACTTCATTCAAATGTATGATGCTGGCGTTAATAAAAGACAATATTATTTTTCTTAAAATGTTTCTCCGTTTACACATTGATCACCTCCGTGGCTTAGTGGTAAGCGCGATGCATTTAGCACCGAAGGTTCTTGGTCAGTGTCGTAGCATAGGTCCCTAGCACCTGGTGCGGATCCCAAATTGGCCGCGCCCTTATTTTTGCAATCTATACTAATCTAAACTATATACTATATAAAGAGGAAAGATTCAGATCAACTAGCGCTAACTAAATAAAAACGATAATGTTGACAAAGCATCTTAAACGTAGCGTAAAGCGTAGACAATATCGTTCTCATATAGATAAAATATTGTTTACTCTAACTAGGTTATTAATAACTAGCAACACGCCCCGGCTTCGCACGGGTGCAATGTAGATGTACTCAAAAAAGCCTATGTTACTCGCTGATAATGTAAGCATTAATTGGTGAAAGCATTTTTAAAATCGGTCCAGGAGTTTTTGAGTTTATTCATAACATACAAAAATCCAAAAATACAAATCTTTATAATATTAGTATAGATAATATAATGTTGACATTAATAGTATATATATACTCGGACAATTATTAATTGTTGTTTGTTAAAATCATTTCACTAATAATGCTACCCTTATCATTTAAAATTCAATTTTTCGTTAAGGTAAGTCGTCGGACATCAAATTCACCTCGACACTTCCGTTGCGGAAGTGTATTGAATTAAACAACGTTCACCGCGCTGAGACGGGCGGAGGCCTTGAGCCAGTAAATAACGAATGAAAATATCTCTCGAATTTATCCCCTCTGATGAAGCCATTCAGGTGGAAAAATTGAAAATATTATGTGGGCGATGGATCACCTTGCATTTATAATTGCTATCAATTATATTATTTAAGCGTAATACTACACCTACTAATTGTCTATTATTAACTTAATAATTGTTTTTAATATAATTATTTAGCAATAACAAACAATTCTTATAATATAGACAAGCTATTACCAGCGACTTAGAGTGGGCATTCATTTTAAGCTGATCCTAAAAAGCTATTTAAATGATAATAACTTTTATTCCCGACATCCATTTTTGATGAAACAAAGTTTTGAAGTTGACAAAGTCTAAGCTCAACCTATATGTCAATTATACGAGAAATCAGTTCAGTATATTCAGATATACAGACAAAAATGTTCAACATATTTTTTTTATAAATAGTGTTATTTCCCCTTCTTACTCGTCCGTCGTAGAAATTTTAATTCTACTATTTTATATTATATCTAAAGAAAGGCGAGCGAGATGTTCACTTGGTGGTTGATGATATGTCAGTATATCAGTCAATAATGCGCTGTTGACCGGTTGGAATGTCGAAACTTTTAAAGGTCATAATGGTCAGATGTAGGTAAAACCGACAGAATACAGAAAAAACTCTGTATTCTGAGGGTAAAACATGTCATCCCAACGCGCTAACGCGAACGGAACTTGTCAAATCGTACCAAGTATCGAAACAATAATCGCATGTTTTTGAAGATTTAATTCGTTTACTTGAAATATATGAATCAAGCAAATTAGCACTTACGTCATCGCTTCCACCTTGTCACCAATTCTAAGTCAAATTTTCAACAAAACCACGTTGTTTAGTAAATACATCAGTGCGTCCCTTGAGGACGGGGCCACAACAAATTACTTGCAAACAACTTCGAAATAAATTAACTCTCAACTTTCAAGTATTTTACTCTTTTGCTATAGGAAAAACAATTTTGTTTGTGTTTTGTTTACGTCGTAACGTGCTTTGCAGTGAAAATCGGTTCGTAAAATATATTTCTATCTACAGCCAGAGAATTTATTGGGCCAATAAGGCTTGATTTATTTAAGTCATAACAATAAAATAGATTAATTGCAGTAAAGTGGTTAGAAGTGCGGCTGTATTGGCAAGTACTTTATACTCTTCTGTGTTTCAAAAATATCCTAAAGATAACTAATATACATATACTCGTAAGATAATGATTTCAAGGAAATGGTGGTAGTAGGTATCCTGCACGGAATGGGTAATCTATTCTGTGGTACTGTCAATCATGCCGCATGACAGTATACTTATAATATACAAACAAACAAAACTTCTTTATTCAAGCTCCACATATTATGACTTATCTATATCTATATACATATAATAAACTGAGTAGGATCGAAGCTAGCTTATATATTCATGCCTACTTTTACACCATTACTGATGATTTTTTTTTAAATTTATATAACAAATTTAAAATAACAAAGTAATTAAAGAAAAAAGGAAAGTTTTTAGATATTCTTAAATATTCCTCACTGAAAATCCAAGTTCCAGGTTATTTTATATATTTTAATTTTATGAATATGTAAGCTTCCACCAGTTGCCATTTTTTAAAATGTAAAATAAGCCCAAAAGTTGGATTTTCGTTAGAAAAGTTTGGTCAGGACAACGTCTGTCGGATTCTCTATTATATTATAATATATAATATAATTTGTCTATTAATTGAAAATAGCTAACAATATCATTGAAATTGAATAGGTACTGTGATAGTTGACTTACAAAGATTGGATTTTACTCTTGCTCCATTTAGAATACGGAGTGAGTACAAATTCAATTAAAAACAAATAGCAGTTGCGATAGGTTTGCTCTAAGATGAATGCCGTCATCAATCAAGTCCAGCAAGCGTAACAGCAGGAGGTTCAACAATCAATACTAACGTAATTTTATGTGAGACTACTAATTTGATGTATAATAAAGGATACATTATCTTTTTAATATAAAATAACTTTTATTGTATTAAAATGTGTTTTAATAATTTTATAGTAGATGTATTACACACAAAAAATAGCCTATGTTACTCGCTGATAATGTAGCTTTCTATAGGCGAAAAAATCGGTGGAGTAGTTTATGAGTTAATTCATAACAAAGAAATCATTCCTCTTTATATTATTAATATAGATTACTATGTCTCGAATGCTTTATAGCTAACGTGGTCACATTTTAATCTTATGCTATATTATTTAAATGTGTGATACTTATGTTAATAAAAAACAATATTAGATTAACATTATTATACTTTGGTTATAACACACATTAAACAATATAAATTTTTTGATTTGTCCATAATTATACCTCATCTGTAAACCAAAATAAAAAAGTAAGGAATGCCTCAAAAATTGAAAAAGTACCGTCAACCCAAGCAGTTACCTCCAGATCTTAAACAAAAGGTACAGTTAGACCAATGAATTGTGCAACAATATCCTTTTATTCGAGGTTTAAATGTCTAAATTAGACATTTAAACGTAATATCCGACCGAGGGGCCAATTTCGAATGAAATTTACGGCTAATTAGACACTTAAGTACAGAGGATCGCCTAGCAGAGCCCAACTCCCCGAGGAAGTTAGAATGACTTCGCTAATACCATGAGACTCTCGAATCAAGCCTCTAATGTGCAGTATAACGAACTGTTTTGTCTTTAAGCGCCTTAAAATTGTCATCACGTGCTGCCTAAACACCCACTTTAAAATAATTGGCATTTTTTTCCACACGCCTCTCTCAACTTTGGCATTATGAAGTTTAAAACTCTTTAGTAATAATTCATTAAATTCAATAACCTTAAATTCGACGATGCTTTCTTGTACAATTGTTTGTATTGTTGATTTAAGTAATAACTCCGCCTATAACGATTCAAAGCTGAGGTTTTTGAATAAAAAAATAATTGTCGTTCTAATAATAAGAATAGATAATAAATTTATGGTAATGATAGCTAACAATTTTCACCTTACCGTCTTTTTATTAATTTCCATTCACTATACCAACATACACAGGTTAGGTAACCTAACCTAAACTTTTTAATTTTTTAATGGGTAGCCACTCCTTAATATTATTTGGGATACTACATACTAGTGGTAAAGAATGATATAAAAATATATTGGAGCACTTTTGAGCTGCAGCCCTGGTTCGGCTTATTAGAAAAAATTAAAAACAATATTTACCGAGGTTTATATTGAACGTGATCTCTTTTCGACTTCTTCTTTACATATGCAAAATCTGCATAATTAAATCGAAGTTTCCCTTTCGTAACTATATCCAAATACATATAATGTGGTATATTTACATATTGTACCACTTACTATTCCTGTAAATGTATTTTCATATTATTTGTATGTCAGTGTGCAATAAAGGTGTAAATAAATATACACAACGAAGATAAACAACGAAGTCTTAAAATGTATGTACGATAAAGCTTCCTTTAAAAATAACTAATTCGCTATAAGTTTTAAAAACTATATAAGCTAGCGTCTGAGGGTACGCCTTCACGAAGAACTCTGACACCGCAACTCTAACAAGAGACGCACTAATTAATTTGTAGTTAAGTTTACGCTTCTCAGAGTTACAGTTGCTTCTAATAAGGTGTATTATTTTCAAGAAACCGTGTTCCTCGAGCCCTTTAACTAGATTCTTTTGTAGTGTCGAGTTGTACACTCAGCTCGCCTCGACACTTGGAACGTGACCTCTGGAAAATAGTTATATTCAGTATATTGTATACTGTGTACAGTTTGCATATATAAATTTAGAGTATATTATGCAACTGAGACTTGTTAAGTTTTTAAAGACGGTGAAATATACATAAGAGGTGAGATCGCAATCTACGAGTAGGTATAATACATATTTTATACTGATTAGCCCATTATGACACGGGTCTTTGAGCATGTCGCAATTAATATACTGATTTTTTTTAAAATTGATGTTCTCAGAAACTACACTAAAATACATATTGTATCATAAATATATTGTATTATATAAAAAATCCCCTTCAATTTTTATTAAATTAAGATAATTCAAATATTCGTTTTCATATCGTAGCGGAAAGAGATATTGACCCAAAATATTTTATCAAATTATTTCACCCTTTCAATAATAATTTTAACTCGTCTACGTTAACGCTGAAAGCAACCCGTGGCATCTTAATCAACGGTCTACGAATATTAATTTAATATCTTAAAAGTTTCTATAACTTTTTGATGAAAAATAACGAGAAATTGCTAATGTAGAAAGCCGAGAATATTTTTTTTTTATTTTATTAATTATACCAGCGACTCGAGCACTACTCTGACAGTGTTGATAATTGGATGAAGATCACGCTGATTTAATTATTAAACCATACCTACTAATATCTTAGATTAATTTAACATTTGATATATTTTCTGTAAAATGAAGCAGAAAAATGTAAAAACAATAAATTACGGGTAACACATAATCTGTTTGTCCAAAACTTTGTCAGTTTCAAATCAAAAACCTTCACACACAACATCTTAATGTTTTCTTTTATTAATGCGAGTATACCGTATACCGGATAAAAAATACTGTATACCTACCAGATAAAAAATCTGTCTCCCCGTGACCACGGTTGTTGAAAAGCATCCCAAAACGTCGAGATAAACAATTTAAACAATATAAATAACAAATCGCGTTTTAATCTGGTATACAGTATTTTATTTAAACACAACATCTTATTTCTAGTTATATGATGCGATACAATGGAGTGTCAAGCGCGTACATTGCCTCTGGGATCAGTGATATGGACATTGCTTTTAGCACCGTAAGTTTCGAACTTCAAAACAAGATAATACAGTCGGTGTTGCAGAGCCAAAGAAACGCACACTTGCGTGTAAATAAAATTGATTTTATTATTGAAGCAGGTACAGAAATATGTCTGTTCGATTGAGGAGATACAGGAGTTAATTATGAGGTGTTAATAAAGACAATATCCAGCAATACCTTCTTTTTCGATTCAAAGGTTTTTACATACGAATAGTTTGCTCAAACTAAGTAGTTGCACGTAATATAGTGGAAAACTATGGTAGAACGTTCGTCTCCTCGTAAAATATGGCTGTAAACAGTCTATGTATATTCATAACTGGCTTTCCGGCGGGAAGCTTCCGAAGCAAGATGAATTACACATCTCGCGCCATCAAATTCGCCTCACTGAATAAAGATTGCCTTTCACTTTTACAAAACATTTCATTAGACGAGATTCATTAGATGATTTGAAAAAGTTTATAAATTAAAAATAAATTTATGTTCAATAAATAATATCATGCTACTTAAATACAAGTATTGGATAAAATACTTTTTTATTAGAGAGACATACATACTCGTATATATTAATAAGAAACTTCACTTTCACTGGTTCGTTGGCGTCTTCGGTAGAACACCTGCCGTGCGTATCGATGTAGGTTCGAATCCCACCGGGACGCCATGTTTATAATTTACTCTAAACATGTCTGGTAACTTTGGGCATTGAACGGGTAGGAGGAATATCGAAATCCGACCGGGTAGGTTCATAGATGGACAAACCGTGAAGTGCATATTGCGCGTTTCGGTTTCAGTCTATAGATTTCCGAATGCTCGAAGAAAAAGTAGGTCGACAGCGCATCATTGACTGATGTTTTGTGGCTGAGGTATCACCTGCCATCAAGTGAAACCCATGCTCGCCTGTCGATATCTAACAAAAAAAAAGTAACAATTTTCAATGTCTCCTCTTCGAATAATTCAAAAAATACACTTTATTGTATTTTTTACTATTATCTTCTATTTAAATTCTTATTATATTATGTTTCCCTTCTATAATAAATGTTAATTTATAACCGTCTTGGCAGTCGCGACCTTTGTTTTGGTAAAAACAAACAATTCAGCTAAACCTAATAAAATCTAATGAAAATTTCAACCAAATTACGCTGTTGCCTTGAATTTTGATTTAACCAACGAGTCATACAATTTTAGGTGAAATACCTATTTAAATTTTAAATGAAATGAAATCGAACCGAATAACCAACTTAATTTAAATGAAAATTATATACTACATAAATAATCTCGCACTTTTAGAGCCTCTTCGATATTGAAAAAAATTGCCAACCGTTAATTCAAAAAAAATATATTTTATTATGACCATGACTTCCTTCTTCTAATACCCCATTTCTTGACATAGATGTAAATAAATCGGAAAAAATTATCATATTGATTCTTCAAGATTTTTACCTCCCTAAAGCAAATTATCGAGAGGCCGGAGTTTCAAACGATGGTCAGACCAGGTATTCCAACAACTGGAAATGCCCATAAACGCCTATCAAGCTGATCTACTATCTACTGCGGTATCACAGTAGATGTAGATAAGCTTTAGTCAAGTCGGCGACGGGTACTTAACTATTAGGAATTGAATGAGGAATAAAGAGAGATAACTAACCGAAAACGAGATACAAAGTTTCATGTTTCCCTTGGAATCCAGGATCGCCGATGCAAAATGTAATACCACTAAGCTATATAGCCGGTAAGGTACGAACGAAGGTTATTCCATTCACTACTGCGTCTACTCCTCAAAGCCTTGTAACATCATAAATACATCGTGCTTTACTGAAAGCTTTCTTGTAGTCTATGAAGCAAATGCTAACATCTGCATGTCTCTGCATTTCTATATAACGACATCAAAATCTTATAGAATCTTGGTGTTTCTACACCAGAATGGAAACTAAATATGTAATCTACTTCACAAATCTTAAGCTGTTTAAATATTGTATATTAATAGAAAAAAAAATTGTATGTACATATATATGTATGTATGGGAATTCGTGATCTCTGTCGACCCTTATGAAAAAAAGCATGAAATCAAATTTTTAATACATACGTATTACGTAACATCATAAAAATATATACGTAAATATGTATGTATTAATTAATATTATTATATAGGTATTAATAAATAAACATAGAACTACATACCTGTTTGAATATAGAACACGCATTGTTAGTCTACTCGTTAGAACATGTCAAAGTTTGAATAAAAGAACACTGATTCATATTTGATAAGTTTTCATATATTAACAGTTTAATTTAATCACATTTAGATGAATAATTGATTTGTTAGGTCCGACAAATGTTAAATTTAATAATACAGTTTATCTAATGGTATAATATTAACTTATACATATTACTTGTGTACTGGTTAATTAGAGGACTAAAGATCGATAAAAATTGTTATAGTGTTACGTCAGAATTTAGAATTGCTACGTGAATAACTGCATATATCTATTTTCGTAGCACCGTAGCAAAACACAGCTACGCTCCTACGACGGGTTGGTAAGCACGGCCGACCGCCGATTCCAGGCCTTTGTGAATACTTAATGAGCGACCTTCTGGTAATTAAAACTGTTTGTGATAAAAATCTTTACACGGTCTGTAAAGTTCAAGTATGTTTGTTTCCTTATCTTGTTAAATGCTACATAATATTGCCCATTAGATTCTTTTGAAATAATGCGTAATACAATGAAGCTTAATACTTGGAAATACTACAAGAGCATCCGATATTCTTCTCCTTCATATTATATCGTAATAGTAGGTAACACCTTAGCTACAGAATATCAGTGAATGCTGCACTGTCGACTTTTTATTTTACTTGGAGAATTTGGATCTCTAAAAGCAGTAAGTAATCCGATTGGAATTTCAATATTTCCCACCCGTTTAATGCCCGAAGTGAACAGACGTCTAGAGGTATGAAAAACATCTTTGCAGAATAAACATGTGGACCCGGCGGGATTCGAAACCGCGACCCATCAGAACGTAAGGTGTATATTCTACCCTACGCGCCACCATTACTACCGTATTTGTTTGACGGGCGCTAGAGATAGTGAAATTACTGGATAATTGAAACAAATCTACCGAGGTCTCAAACTTTTAATTTATGCTCAGCTCAGCGTAATTGTTTAGGGATTCAATCCATTTACAGTGTTTCAATGGATTAAGCTTAGTTCTTTTACTTCGTAAATTAGGATAAAGTACATTAATTATGAATGTTTATTACTTCAAATCCAATAAGAGCCTCTTGGACATAATAACCTAACGATTATAGTAACGCGCTCGACACTTAATCAAGCTCATGATATCTTAGAACATATTTTGAAACCATGTTTTGTTGATATCATATGTACATGTAATACGTTACGAAACCTTCATAGAGGGATTACCTTAGTTAACTCACACAGTATTCTATCAATTAGTTTTCATACCAATATGTCATGCTAAGCATGACATAATTGAACAATTATTACGATAACTTCACCTTTGCGTGTTATTTTCATAATTTATACCGAAAGTAATAATTATCGCCGTCACGCAAATAGTTAATTATTTGCTACACGCACAAATTATTACTCTTAATGAAAATGTTGACAATTGCTCTTACGTTCATTTTGACTATCCCATTATAATTGGGTTAACATGACATACAAGCTGTGGAATGCAATTATTTAACGTTATCCAATAACGAAACTATCTCAGTGTTTGTCTGTAATTAAAAATGTAAACGCAGTCTTTGTTTTCAAAATTATAACGAAAATCCGAGTGACGCTCACACAATAGCATCATAATGCTCGGAAATTTTTGAACGGGATTCGAAATGTGCATCCGTTTATTCATTAATTTAATCCGTTATCTTAAGAATGAAAACTACTGGTACGGAAATGCAATGCACTCAGAGACGAGCTCGATTTATAAATTATTCAAGTAGCGAGACACTCCAAATATAGCACAGCCGTTGTATTTTGAGAAGAACGACTGCTCTGCCGACACTGAGCGATACATACTCGTGCTTAACCCGATCCAACATTATAATAGATACAGGCTCACCTACAAGCTCACCTCCATTCCATATACAATGCCGTGGATATAAACCCTACATCTTCTCTTAAACTGCATAACCGGTACTTTTTGATAGTGCGACTTGAGTTATATTGAGAAACAATGAAGTAAGTGTAATTACTTATATTATACTACAAGGTTAAATAAAATATCGTTACAAATGATTTAAAAATAGTAATTTATTTTTATTTTTTATGTTAGTTATCAACAGATGAGTATGAGGTTCACTTGATGGCAGGTGATACCTCAGCCACAGAACATCAGTCAATGATGCGCTGTCGACCTACTTTTTACTTCGAGCATTCGGAATCGGAATCTGACAGTCTTATAAAACTTTTTGATTTGATTTCAAAATAGTATATGACGTTTTGTATAATATTTAATAGATTTCTAGTGGGTTAGTAGGGAAAAATATCAGAAAAATAAAATTTTGCTTCAATAACCAAGGCTCAGTTAGTACTAGGAAATCACAAATACTCGTAACTTTATACAATAATTCTAGCAACACGTCCCAGCTTCACACGGATGTAGATGTATTATATACATACATATATACTGTTTAAACAGTTGAGTCTCATCATATTTAATATCTCACATAATTGTTCTACTTATTAACAAAATAATTCTAAGTATGTTCCATAAAATCTCTGAATAGAAACATATACTTTATATGCCAATATTTAAAAGAGAAATATAAATGGAAATTCATAACAACTCAAACAATTAAAACCGATCGCAAAATATAAATTTAGATTGTGTATTGATTTTTAAAGGGCCGGCCGAATATTGATGGAAACATTTCATTTAGGAAGCTTTTGGTTCACCACACAGTTAACAATATTATCTCCTCTGAAAATAAACTATGGAATCAGATATTTCAAGTGTGTTGGGGTGACTATTATTTTTGTTTTTTTAACTTTTGAGTGAGGTGAGGTGAGTATAGATGTAGCGTTGTTTTTATTAACCTCATGGAAGCTAGAGTGGTGTAACGTTGTAGGTATTTCATATGAATTTGATAAAGACTTAAGCAATAAAATAAAACTGTCGAAAAAACTGAACTTAATTATTAAGGTTAAATAAAAAAAGTTTACTATTTTTTTTGTTTCAAACAAATTAAACTCCCGTTCATTTGTTTGTTAAAAAGTTTTTATTTTATAATTGTTTTTGGCTATAATATTTGTAATACACAACTCAGCATTAAAATCTGTTTGTGAACAAAAATCTGTGACTGAACAATCAATCACCCCTGTTTTTCCACCTTTAGGGTAGGATTTTTTTCAATGGAACCAATAGGTATACCCTTTCAAATAAAAAAAGAATTTACAAAATCGGACTACTCTGTTTACATTACATTTTTATGCACTATACATTCCTCCGTTTTTTTTATCTAATACAGCAAAATCAATGACCTCAGGTATACTTTGTGATTATCATCACAGACTAGTTAAGATAAAACTTTGTTTTAATTCTTACTATTTTCTTTTTCTTTGCAAAGTAATTACTCCAAAAGCAGTGCCGTCTCTGAATTGCAATTCAGTATGTTTCATGCAAGACTGAAATAATAATAGAACGCCGTAAGCTTTGAAAGATTTAAGTTCTTTGTGGCTGAAGCAGGCTTCTACCATCCCCTCTCAGCATTGTTCCCGCTGTGAACTACGAACACGGATATGAAAATAAAGGACAGAGAACGTTAATCAACTTCGAGGTAAAAGCAAATTAATAAAAAACTTTTGACGGAGAATAAACTCTGCTTCCAAACTTCCGACCTCGAAAGAGGCAAAAGTGATGCTGTGACACAAAATAATGACACAAAGGCTTTATTTTAAGAACCGCTATTATCTTTGCGCTGCACGGCTCGTTCGTCCCGAGGCAAAATTAAAATATCTTGCTAGTAGACTGAACCCGGTTTAAAGGCAAGTTCCTTAAGAATTTTGTTTACAAATTGCTGATAAGGAAATGAGAATAAATCATCTAGTTAATACTTTTGTCTGTAAGAACTTTTTATGAACTCTTTTAAGAATAAAATTCAATTAAGCATTTTGTATTTATTTCTAATGCCTTAGGAGTCATTAATCTCCGCCGGACCGCCTCCGTGGCTCAGTGGTATTTAATCTTGTTTCTTTAATATTAAAAAAATGTTTTTTCAGGCAGGGCACAGAAGGCTGACTTGCCTGTAAAGAAAAATGATCAGTAAAACAGACACAGAAATGGGTCTGCACCATGCCCCACTAAGGGACTCGGGATTTCACTAGGAGTCATTAATAGCAAGGGATCGGAGTGGGGTAGGCAGGGGGCGCGTATAGGCTTATGAGCACTCGTGAGTGAAATCTTAACACGGCCTGTGAGGATGCCGGCGAGCTCGCACTTGGCGTCGGCTCAAAACCTCTTCATTCCCCTATGTCTCGCCGGTAAATAATTGCGGCCGCACCGCACACCACTCACCTCGACAATTACGTGCACTTTATTTAAAGGTGCTTCGCTTTTACTGTCTTACCTCAGAGTCTTTGTAATTATGATTGCTGTACTGAATAGAGGTATACGATCAATATTATAAAATATTATTCATATTTAAAAATTAAGTACCTGCATCTTATTCACTACCAAAACAAAACAACAAAAAAACAAAATTTAAATACCAAAAAAATATATTACATTTACATTAATTATGTATTATTATCCACTAAACATAAATATTTTAATAGGATCCAATCATTCTAAAATAAAATCCAATCAAAAGACAGTTAAGTTTAATTTAAGAAACAAACAGAGGAAAAGTAATTAATCCCCAAATTAATTATGGAAAAACAGAATATTGTAAGAAGGATCTCAGTTATATAACAGTTTACCAACTGGAGCGATACCATGTTATAGTCATAATATAAGTAAGCCAGAGAAAAATATATAACAGTAATTAAGCATTTCTTGTTTGTATGTGCTTGTAAGTTATAGCGATATCAATCCGTGGCTACAACCAGTACGAAAACGTCAATAATCCTGAATGGGCTATCGCCTCCACATCATCCACCGGGACCTTACAGCCGACCAGTCAGTGGTTAGACTGGTCGAGGTTCCCTGTAGGTTGAAGGAAGAGCACACTTCTTAGTCTATATATAAATAAATAAAAATGCAATACTCACACTACTTATATATTTAGACATTATTGTCATCTTATTAACGTGATTATCACACTTTTATAATAAAAAAATACAAATAAGCGTTTCCGTTTACTGTAAATTACTTCAAACGTCATTATAAATTAAATAAATAAAAAAATAGTTTTTTCAAATCAAGATTGGTACTGTACTAAATATAAGTAAACACGTACGTGAATGTTGTATTTTTAATTTGACTTTCAGCTAGCGTAAATATTTTTGCCTAACTCTCGGGTTTCATGGGAAGTGTACTATTTAATCTCATACATCAAAGACTTATCGTTTTAATTATTTTCCTATACTAAACTTTATGTGTAATAACAAATATAATATAAAGATATATAAAGCAGACGACAATAAATTGTTGACGAATGTAGGCCGAGTTGGTTTACGTTTACACATTGTAAAATATTCATAAGGATTTGTCGTAGTTCGTATTTGAAGTAGGTTTTATTTGCCTCCATAGGCAAAAAGAATACTATGTAAGAAATATAATATCTGATCAATAATGAATAAAATACTTCTTTGTTTCTGTACAAAACTTACTGTTCAGCAATAAATTCTGTGTATTGTTCAATGAAATCAGTATTCTTATTATTTTTTCTAAGAATATATAAATATAAATATAAATATAATATATATACATATATAATATGCGTATGTATAAATACATATTGTTAAGAATGTATGTTTATGACGAGAGTAATATTAAAAAGTAATTTATACATTTTAAATCACTAAAAATTAATTAAATGTTAAAAGTGAAGAATTTTAAACGATATAAAATTTACTTTTCGTTCATAAACTTAATCCCTTCTTTGCATGGCTTTGGAAATTTCCATCATACTCCAGTCGGGTTAGCATTTGAACTTACATTAATTCTAGGTAAATGTTATTGCACTAGTCTACTATCCCTTTAGAGAGGGCCAGTGGGAGTCTAAATTCAAAATGGTGACCAAATTCGAACCATGCGTTAGCCGCCATCTTGATTTAAAAGTATTTTTCGATAATAACTCGGTCATTTTTCAACAAAAACAATGTGGACTTAGGCCCATATTCCAAGACGTGTCTCAGTTTTGAATCTAGTTTTGAGACTTGTCAAACCATTTTTTCTCTATAGAATTTTGACATATTGACAGTTCTCAAGAATAGATTACGACTTGTGTAACGTCTTGGAATACGGGCCTTAAACTGTTTTTCATGCGGTTGTCTAAATTTTATTTGTAGCGCATTTTCATGTACGATCAATATTTTCGGAATAAAGAAATTTTGGTTATGAAATTATCTCGTTTATTATTAACATTAGGGCTTAATTGTATAGAAACAAAGTTGTTTGAAATAAGAAGACCAATAATTTTGATCTCCACAATTTTTTACTAGAGCCAATATTTGAGGTAGTACGCCTCTGGCAATCCTAACGGAGCTTAACAACCTTAAACAAATGAATGTGTATTATATGATGAGAATGTGCTCAATACCTTTCCTTTACTGCGAAACGTAAAGGGAAAATAAATATAATAATTAAAGGAAAACAATATTTTCCTATAATTATTTATATATTTTCTGTAGTTATTTATATTATTTATTAATGCTAGGATTTTTTAATTTTCCTCTTATATCACCCTGTTTAATTACACAAAATAAAATCATGCAAATAATGTTTATTAATTTTTTCACTTATGCTTTTTACTTTTTTCACTTATATATTTGTTGTGACTTATTATCTTAGAAGTATATAATTTTTCCTGAACAATTCGGTTTGGTTATGAATAAAATGAACTACCTAGTTTCAATCCAGCATACTTCTGCTTTGAGCTTCAACTTGACCTCCTACTCGGTATCATACAACTGTACTCCATTTTGTACGCGAGAAGTAAGTATCATTAAAAGAAAATAAAAATGAACAGTCAGCTAAAATATTAATAGTACCTACTGTTGCAATTCAAATAGAAATAAGGTTAGTGTATTCTATGTTATATTATCTACAAGAGTAAAAAAAAATATTGTAATCTATTGACTATTCAATAGCAATATAAAAGTAAAGCTTCATGTATTTTAACAACTAGTAACACGCCCCTGCTTACGGGTGCAATATAGATGTACTATACCCAAAAAACAGAAAACAAATAGTCTATGTTATTCGCTGATAATGTTCTATTGGTGAAAGAATCGGTCCAATAATTTTGGAGTTAAATCGTAACAAGCAAAATCTCTTCTCTTTATAATACATACAACAAACAGGAAACATATGAGCAATAATCCAAAAACACAACATCCACCTATACTGAAACTCAACACCTAGGTACAGTCAAGTTGAAAAAACTTACATAATATTATTTTATTTTGTCAAGATTCTTTTGAGATAAATAAATTCTGAAACCGTTGATGTCGATAGACGATCGGCACTTCATGGCTTGTTGGTATGGCTTTCTATCTAGATGAAAAAAAATTGCTCTTATTCGAGATCATTATAGACTACTGTTGGCTACTATGATACCTTAAGGATCCTCAGCTCACAAGGAAGTTAACATTAATGTGGGTACATTAAGGGGGTCCTTTACCCAGGTAAAATATGTTATATAGTTAAAAATTTGATTACACATCTTTACAGAGCACTAAAAATGAATAACTTTACCATCTATTTTAGTTTTGAAGAAATCAGGAAAAAAATGAAATAACCACCGACCAATAAGAGTTTATTTCTCTTTAAATATGGAATTCCGCCGCTAATTTTTGTGAAGGTTTATACTTTGATGTGAACTGCAAAACGGAATTGTTTGACCCTGGTAACCTTCCTTGTAAGTCACTGTCAGTAATAGTACATCGGCGTCGCTTGAAGATTTTCTAGTCTACGGATGAGCGAAAGCAGTTGTGAACAAAGCGATAGCGACTTGTATGAGGGAGTGTGACGTAAAGCACTTCTTTTGAAGTTCCCATATTTTACTAGAAAATATACGACTGCATTTCAATCTATCTGATGAAACGATGACATGTGGAACGAAACTATTTATGTAAAACATAATATCAAGTTATCAAATCACAAAACACTTTTTTATTGAACATTTTTATTTACTCACTCAATTAGCTATGGTGATACCGTATTTGCCCTGCCCAATAAAAAAATATGGTTTTATTTACTTAGGCAGTAGATTTGAAAGAATAACTATTAAAATAACGGTAAAAATCAGGAAAAATAAAAATATGCAGAAAATTAATTTTAAAATAAATTTGGTTCGGATCTCCGCCATCTTCCGCAATTGACAGCTCACGTCACGCACGCTTTTAGCCTATTTGTAATAACTGATATCCACTGCAAATCAATACATAGCTATTATAGAATAGAAGTGCAATTTTTTGTTTTGAAGCCAACATTCTGGCAGGACAACGTCTGTCGAGTCCACTAGTATTATAAAGAAAAAAGATTTGTATTTGTGTATGTTTGTAACGAATAAACTCAAAAACTACTGAATCTATTTTAAAATTATTCTTATTATTTTTAAATTATTTCACCAATAGCTACATTAGTTGTGTATAGTACATCTACATTGCATGCGTGTAGATTAGGCTTTGCAGGGCGTGTTGCTAGATAATTAAAATTTAAATCCATTTATAGTACTGAATGTAAAAGAAATAATTTATTGCTTTCTTTCTGAATAAACTTTACTATTACCATATTTAAAATGTAAAATAAAAATATCTAAAATAAATTCATATAAGCCGATTAACCAACGCTTATATTACTAACTTTAGCCTCTTGTGGTCTGATAGACGTAGGTTTATCCGAGTGCATCCAGTTTAATCTAGGTTTAGCCGCTAGTAATTCAACTTAAGCCTAGATATAGCCGCACTTCGTAAACTAGACCGGAAATAATACGAAATGAAATACTTAATTGATTTTATTAATTTACTATAATCTTCAACCAAATAAAATAAGTACCTTATTATTGTCTAGTTATGTATAAAGAAAAATGTAAGTATGAATATAGTTGATACTAGTAATACGGGGGGGTAAATTTCATTACATTCAATATTTTAAATACGTTTGTATTGAATATTGATATCAGAAAAGAACATACATCGTTAGACCGTGAAAATGGAATTGACGCATTTATTAAATTAATATTAATAGAGAAGTAGGGAATTTGGGAATAATTATAGCATATTTGAACACGTCTGGCCAGGTAGCAGAGGTGGAAGATGAAAGCCGCGCGGCGCCTGCCCAAAGCGGCCTTTACAGCTTTCAAAATTCAGTATGAACCCCACTTGGCGTGAGAGCGGACACATTTACGTTAGCCTCACAGCCAGCTCCATACTGCGAGTCGCTAAGTTCAAAATGTTGCGATATCTATTAAAGGCAATGCGGGCATATATATGCAAGTGACGGAAGAATTGCGGCAATCAGTTCTCGTGAGATTATCAAAACTTTGAATTTGGTCCAACTTGTGTGAAGTGATGTGATATTTAATAACTATTCGTAAGTATAATTTTATTATGGCAATATTAATTTTAAATTGTAATACTAATAAGTTTAAACATTTTTTTTTGTAATTGGAGTTCGATTTTATCTTCGTGTCTAGAACATAGGTCATAAATTGGGTTAGCCCAATTGATCAATCGTTCTATTAACGACCGAAAGTTTGTTTATAGCCGGCATCGTTACAATATCTCGTATTTAGAACACCAATTCATCAAGCCCTAGTTCGTTAGCACATCTACAAGCCCCAGATTGTTACAAATAACCTCTTGAACTAAGCGCACTTTTAATGAGTTCTATGAAAATGATTTGCAAATTAATTAATCTTCAATCAAAGTATACATTTTAACGGATATTTCGAGATCAACGATTTTCATAATTGCTTTGACCAATTAACCATGTAGGATAATGTATACTATTAAGTGCGAAAGCAACCATGTTAGTATGGTATTTTACGTTTTAAAAGCTACACTGCTGAAACATATTAAGATTTACAACGGAGATAATTAGAAAATATGTATATTATGTAATACTTACATTTCACATGTTTTTATTATATAATGAAATGAAATAAATAAATACTTTGCATTTATTATGCTAATATCATATCTACTTAATTACCCGATGACCAAATCAATAACACGTCTCTAGTCCAGAATGCCTATTCTAATTATATAATGTGACGAAAATTATGCTAAACATCATCCTAATAGTATCAAAATACGATTATCTTTATTAAAGTAATTAAGAAGTAGTGTCGTGTATATACCATCTCGATATCGACAAGTCCAGCGATTCTTAAGACACTTCCTGTCTCGCACAGCCACTCTGTAGAACCAGCTGTCGATGGTTTTTCCGAACCGATTCGAAAACCTTTAAGAAACCCGCCTATACTTTCCTGATAAATCGTCAACCTACAAGTCCTCTGGTGCTGCGGGTGTCCAATGGCGGCGTTGAACACTTACCATCACGCAAGCCACCTGCCCGTTAGCACTTCAATCTATATTAAAAAAATAAGAAACCTTTTTGGATTTTATCATACTGACTCTATCAGCTAAGAGATCGAAGTCTCTTTTCGAGTACCGACAATCGTGGGTAGAATTTCAAGGCCCTCACTTTGTTGAGATAAGTTAATTACCAAAGTACGTACGAATACATGAGGCTTCTTTGTAGGCGTTCATTGAAAAGCTTTTTATGATGATAAATATGTTCGTTTCTGAGACACACTTCTGATGAAATGTTATTACGCTATACTAGGAAAGAGTAAATATTTAATCCACTTATATTTTCTCGTCACATGCTAACTATTTGCTTGTATATATATAAAAAACACGGATAATTGAAATTAAAAAAAAAGATACATATTTGGAAAGTTATTGATTTAAGATAGTACCATTTAAATTTCTATTTTGGCTTAAATACTCAATTATAACGCACTATACAATCAAAATTTTAATTATCTTGATTAAAGTCGGATTGAAACTAATTATAATTACTGAAACTCTCTAACATCTCGTCTTGAGATCTATAAGAGAATATTATATTAAGTTTCCATCGCTGATATTAATCTTCTCCTCATAATATTAAATTAAATTTGTTAAAAGTTTAATAGGGTGTATCAAAGAGAAGAAACTTACGTCCATATGAGTGCTATGAGTACAAGACACATGTTAAGAGCTTGAGAGAGACCGTCCACAGTCCCATATAGAGGCACTATATGGAACTATGGACGGTAAGACACTACCTCATTGTGTCCGTAATTACGCTTTCATGGACTACAAACTGAAGTACAACTATGCTTGAACTGAGAACTGAAATAAAATAGAAAACTATTGTTTATTTTTCTCAAGCCCTGTTAGAGAAACTTTCTCATCTACGTCAGAACGAGATAACGTATTATCAGAATAATTAATACTGATAAGTTTTTGGTTATATCGAGGAAGGGTTCTAACTGTAGGAGTTCGTACTAACATTGATATAATACAAAGTTCTTCGAACGATTTGAAATCTTGCACTAACTAAACCAATATACCTACGTAAAAATATAGTGTATACTACATTTTCTGATATTATTCTACTTTAATCTATATATAGACAGAATTACTTTTTCTTCTTCTACCTACTATATCTACTACTAAGCGTAGGCTTCAATGCGCGTCATTCTCTTCAATCCCCTGGTGCAAAAGCCCAACGTAACTAGGTTTTCTTGTTAATATCCCATTCGGAATTGATTTACCCTTCTGCATAATCTACCTAAAGTAATTGTCAACCTCAAGTTTATTTCATCAATCGTTATGCGTTTTTTTAATTTTATTATGAAATAAATAAACTTGTAAAGAATAGAATTCCCTGCTGGCGGACATCTTCCCGTTGATCTGTAAATCTAGGTCACTTCTAAGCAAATTTATCATATTTATATTTACAATTACAAGTTATTTATACAATAGATTTGGGGCCCAAACTAAGCAAGCTTGTATCTTGGACCCCCAGTACAATAATAAACTATGAGATGTGGGATGACGTGGTTTATTTTTAAATATATTAGTTGTAGTGTAGTGCATGCTATTTTTTTTTTTTTTTTTTTTTTTTTTTTTTTTTTTTTTTTTTATTTATTTATCTATTGAAATAAGAAAATAATGTAGGAAAAAGGGATGCCTTTGTGCGAATACAGTTTTAACTTTTGGTACAGGAATATTGTACACACGTTTTGTTAATTGGATTTCGTATTCCGGTCTTCTCCGTGTTGATGTGTGCACTAGTACAGTAGCTCTTACTATGTATAGCTGCCTTACGCGCAGTACTCCTGTTTCCGAGTATACGCTGTTAGTAGGGGTAAGGAAGGGTTTTTTCAGCATTACTTTTAAAACTGCACGTTGAGCTCTCTCTAACTGCATCATATAGGTCTTTGCCGCGCCGCCCCAAGCAGAAATACAGTATTGTAAAACAGATTGACACAGGGCAAAGTACACTGTTTTTAGAATCTCATATGATACTTTCTCACGTAAGTTTTTCATTATGTAAATCAATTTTCTGGTGCGATCTGATAAGGCCGATATATGATTTTTGAAGCTGAGATTACGGTCAATAGTTACTCCTAGATATTTTACAGTGTCTGTATTGACAATGTGTGAACAAGCACAATGTCGTTGGGTTTCTTCACCGCAAGTATGAATCTTTATTTCAGTCGGGAGAGAGATTTTTGGCTCATGGGGTTTTTGGAATGTGACGAAGTGGGTTTTTTTGTTGTTCAAGGATAGTAGGTTGACCTGTAACCAGTGTGAGATCTCAGACAGTCCTGAGCTAGCAACTTTATATGTTTCATCCCAGGTGTTACCCTGAAAGATCACTGCGGTATCGTCAGCAAAACAGATGAGCTTGGCGTTACGTGGTTTTAGGTGGAGGATATCATTCAGGTAAATGTTGAATAGGGTTGGGGCTAGCACACTACCTTGAGGTATTCCAAAGCTGGTAGAGATTGTTGTTTGCATGGGTTCCTAATGAGTGTGATCCATCTTACGCTGCATTATCACTCACTCTCCCCTAGATGTGAAATAGCAACAATAGCTTCAAACAATACCAACTATGCTTTTAACACTAAACCTACCAGAGCGGTCAAATGGCCACTTTTCAAATTAAATATTATATTATTTTCCAGTCGATTATACAAAATTTAACATAGGCAATAAAACACAAAATAATTTTGATTTAATATAATAATTAAATTAAATTTATCTAATATATAACATTTCCGTGTCACAATGTTAGTTACCGTACTCCGCGGATCGCTAGTTTTTTTATAAATATATACGTTTTTAGAAAGAAAACTCGAAGCTGAAAAATTATCAAAAACGGTCATTTGACAATTCTGCCCGCCAAGCATGACCATCAAGAGATATCTCGCGGACGAGTGGAGACAAACTAAGATTTTTTATAGATAAGATATCTCGATCGACAAATATCTCTACTTTTCTAATGTCAAAAGAAATCGAGTTTTAATTATCATGTTAGACCCGGAAGACGTAAAGAGATAATCGATTAAAACACGAGATAACGGTTGACAAAATTTTGTCGTGGTTGTCGTGCTAGGCCGGCTAGTAGATTTTGTGTTAAAAATTACTCATTCACCTTAAATCTGTTACACGCAGCGATAATTTGCAGCATTACAATTACGCGTTTGTGAAACGCGTCACTGCATTATGATATTAACGTTTTTATAAATATTAATAGTTTATATGTATGAGTATGACATAGATACTTCGATCAACAATATACTATGTCAATGCATAGATAAGTAGGTATGTATGGTCAACGACTATGTTGCAAATATACGTTTATTGCTCCATAAACCAACGAGTGTGCATGAAAACGTTAATGAGGGTAGAGGAAGTGAAATCGTAGCAAGAGGAAAACTGAAGTCTCTGCCTGCTCCAATAGGAAAATGTAGTGATTTTATATATGTTTATGTAAATATGTTTTTTTAAGGCGTGATAGTTAAAGACTATCCCGAATGAATATACTTCTGAAAGCTCTACATGTACTAGCTTAATTTTTATAAGTGGTATTATTTTAGTGTAAATTTAGTTTATGTTAATATGTATAAATATAAAACATAAAACAAATGAAAAAGTCACTGCGCATTTTAACTCAACTGAAGTATTTTAATATGTATAAAAGTGAAACGATTGGTAGTCCATTAGTCAATTCAAACGACGGGTGTCATTGGATAACCGTGGGAATCCCTCTATACTGCGTGCCTGCCGAATTTCCGATAGTGAACTTTACTGAATGTTACAAAAAACTTTAACTCCTTGACATACTTCCGCTAGTATACTGGTGGAAGTTTTAAATAAATCTCATATCGCTTTTTCGTGTACGAGTAGTTAATATAAATTAACAAGTCTCTATAAAACATGTAGCATATTTAATAGCTCCCTAAACTCTATAGAATTAAGAACTTATAAAACTTAGATTATTAAATAATCAAAGTTATAAAAGTACGGAATATTTTAGTACATATTTTTTTGTTAAGTTAAAAGAGGTTTTTATTGTATAGATATAATAAAATTATTATCTGATTCACACCTTAAAGCGGAGGACCAAAAACGATTTTATCTTAAAGACCTCTTGTCATGTTGTTCGGTTTGAGGTAGACCCTGCTTAACCTAAATAAATATTATGCAAATGAATCAAAAAAATTTTTTTTTTGACAAATATTGTAGAGTTAATTGAAAAGGTTAACCTAACCTAACCTAACGTAGTCAATCGAGCATGGGGGGGGGTCAATTTACAATTAATTAATGACATATTAAAACGAAATATTGCATTATTACATATTTTATACATATATGTATACATTTTTAACAAAATCCATTTATAAAATATATTTACATGACATTGACAGAATTTGGCTGTTGACTTTCAGTACGCTGTAGAGCTCTACGAGTACTACACAAAAAGTTTGTAGCACCCAAAAAAACTTAAAGGATACTTCGATATTCTAGAACTCATTCATTTATGGCCACTGTTTTATTATTAGATTTATATACAATAGACACATTAATGTTCCATTTTGTGTTAAAAGGTTAATTACTTAATCGAATTAGATTTAATCAGTGATAATCCAATGAAATCATAATAATAATAATAAAACATTAACTTGCTTTTAAAAATAAGAACACAAAAATTTACACTATGGGATATAATAGGGTGCTATTGCCATAAGTCAAGACAATGTAGTATCGGTTTTGTATAGGATTTCATGTAACATAATCCAAGTAGACTATTAAAGTGGATAGAACAACTATAGGCACATATAATATTACGCATTTGCAAAATTAAAGCTTCTGAATATGAGTTGATCAACAAAAAGTTTGCAAATGTAAATACTACGAGTAGTTCCAGTGAGCGAGGTAATAAAAAATTCACGAACGTATCAAATTATATACAAACTAGGGTTTGCTTGGGATTTCAACCGCAAGCTAAATTATAATGAATAGCCTATTTCATTACTATTTCTAAATTATCTCCAAACAGAAAATTAAGTCAATTCTTTGCTATTCATGTGAATTCGAGCTAAACTATGTATGCATACGTAATACGTATGTAACATGTACATATGTAACTAGATATATCATATCTCGACATCGACAACTTTGAGAGAAAAGATATCTCAACCGACAAATATGTCTACTTTTGACTTTTGACATTAGAAGTCGAGTTTTATGTTATTTTTTATATTACGAGAGTTACGTTAGTTTTATATTACGAGAAACACGAGAAAACGGACTACAAAATTTTGTCGCGGTTGTCATGCTAGGCCGGCTGATCTCATATATCTATCGATCAAATTAGGCTCACAAAACACTCACTAATCTTGAGAAAATAACGTCTATATCTTTATAGTACATACATACTGTTATGGCGTAGAAATGATACATAGTAGAAAATATGGTAATTTATCTGTCAAACCAGGGCTGCAGCCCAAAAGTGGTCCAATTTTTTTGTAACGTTTTTTATCACTAATATATGGTAGCCCTTAGAATATTATGCTGGGGGACGCCATACAACCCCATAAAAAAAACTCACCATAACGAAAAATGTAGATATAACAGTAGAGGTGATGACTGAGTGACATGGCACTCGAAACACACACACACACACTCATTAAAAAAGCAATTATTTAAAATGCATGAAACCTTAGAAAATAACTTGGAGCTTTGCTCGCTCGACTCGTGCGCGGTGGTCACCATACCAACATAACCTAACCTAGGTGATGGTTAAGCCGTGATTCGACAAATTTACCATAAGGTTTTATGGCGTCCCCCACCATAATATTCTATGGGCTACCATATATTAGTGATAAAAAACGTTACAAAAAATTTCGACCACTTTTGGCCTGCAACCCTGGTTCGACAGATTTGCCGAAAATATTAAGATTTTCCTACTATCTTAGTACCTATTCTTTCTCTTTGGAAGAAATTCACCAATCAATGGTGAAATCAGTGTCAAATCCGTTGCGTAGTAAAGAAGCTAAGCAGAAAACAGACATGAAAATAGCAACTTTGCCTTATACTATTTCGAGACTATTAACATACATAAATAATGTCGATAATTTTCTTTTCCGGTAGAATAAACTTTGCCAAATTGCGTTTTAGCCGAGCATATAAATTTTATTTCATATTCATAGTCGTGTCATTCATCATCCGAGTGTCGAATAAAACGATCGTGCTTGAAACCATTAAAATGTCATCAATAAAAAATTAAATATTGTCGAGTGGGCTGGATTAAGTGTATAGCGGATTTTGTAAACGTTAATAGATTTTGGAGCATACCAACAATTATACGTATTTGATTCAACTGTGACCTTAGTAAATGTTGGTGCTATAAAATTGTAATAATAAACTCGAGACTAAAAAGTCGTACTGTTTATTTTCAAGCTTACAGTCTATACTAATATATATTTGTATTATTCTATGTTATGAATGAACTCAAAAACTACTGGACCGATTTTTAAATTCTTTCACCATTAGAAAGCTGCATTATCAGCGAGTAACATAGGCTATTTTCTGTGTATAGTACATCTGCACTGCACCCGTGTGAAGTCGGGGTGCGTTGCTAGTAGCACAATTATTAATTATCACAATAGATCATTTTCATAATGTGGGGCAGGGCATAAGTATAATATAATCAGAATTATAACACCATGAGGAATTTCATCAGAATTTTGATTTTGAGGAACTTTATGCGTACACGAGACATGTGTTATGTAGTATGTTTGAATGTAAACTGAGATTTTTAGATATCTATATCAACGTTCAATTTAATTTTGTTCACAAATATAGTTTGTTTATAAACGATCATATTTTGGATTAACACCTAGTTGAAAGAACCTTTTACTAGAACTACAATTACGATTATATATTTAGAGGGTTGATGTGAATGTACCAGGGTGAATCAAAAAGTTCTTAGAAGTGCATATATATGAAACCTTTTTGGATCAAGTTCGATATTCAAATTAAAGAGTGTCTATCACACTATATTTATGCAGACTGTCACTTGTTTTTGTCAGTTCGTTCGCATGTAATAAATTTTTTTGTGCAACGAGTTGCTAAAAAGTCAAAATTATGGATAAAAGTGAGTTACGTGCGGTGATAAAATATCTCAGTTTGAAAAAAATGTCTACGAAGGAAATTTTTTTCGGACATTCAGCAGACATTAGGGGGTGATGCTGTACCCTATTCTACGGTTGCGTACTGGGTGGCTGAATTTAAAAGAGGTAGATCAAGCTGTAAAGATGACCCGCGTTATGGGCGGCCTTCAACCTCCGTTACAGAAGAAAATGTCAAAAAGGTTGAGAATCTGGTTTTGGAAGACAGAAGAATGACTATAAAACATATAGCTGAGATCCTAAAGATATCTTTTGGTAGCGTTCAATCCATTTTAATTGATTCACTGGGGTTCAAAAAAGTGTCTGCAAGATGGGTGCCACGAATGTTAACCGACGAAAACAAAAAGCGACGTTTGGAAATTTCCAAGCGTAATCTCGAAATGTTCCAGCGTGATTCGGATATTTTTTGCCGTCGTCTTGTCACCATGGATGAAACGTGGGTCCACCATTTTGATCCTGAAACTAAAAGACAAGGCATGTCTTGGAAACGACCATCCTCTCCATCCATCAAGAAATTTCGAGTTGCTCCTACCGCTGGCAAAGTTATGGCCTCTGTGTTCTGGGATAGTGAAGGAATCCTTTTTATTGATTACATGCCAAAAGGCCAGACGATTACTGGACCCTATTATGCAAATTTAATCCGAAAGTGCGTGAAGCGATTAAAGAAAAACGTCGTGGAAAACTGTCGTTGGGCGTGTTGTTCCTTCAAGATAACGCTCCTGCTCATCGATCGGAAGTTGCGCTCAACGCAATCCGCTGTGCTGGCTTCAATCTCCTTGACCACCCACCATATTCTCCGGACTTAGCCCCAAGTGATTTTCACTTATTTCCAAAATTAAAAGAGGAAATTCGTGGAACAAAATTTGACGATAATGACGCGGTTATAGCTGCCGTAGAGGACTTTTTCGAGAGTCAAGAAAATATTTTTTTTTCACAGGGAATAAGGAAGTAAGAAACGCGTTATTCTAAATGCATTGCATTGGAGGGAGATTATGTAGAAAAATAAAATATTATTATTTAAATCTTTGCATTTTTTAATATTGATTCCAAGAATTTTTTGATTCATCCTCGTACAACAACAACATTACCCCTAAGTTTTATGAAAGCGTGAGTAATATCGCGAAGGATTCCTGGATACATAGTTTTCTTATAACTAGCTAGCTGTGCCTGTAGGCGATTGCGTAGCTTGTTGATCTGTGAAATAGGTTGCTGGGAACGCGTGTCAACTATTTTGGTAAACAAATAAAGGTCTCTAGTGACATCGATGTAGATAAGAAATACCCAAAATAATTAAGGGAATGATTAAAAAAATACTTTTATAAATATTTACTTTTGCGAAAGAGGAAAATGTCTAATAATAATATGGTCCCAATGGAATTTACTAAAAATGTAACTCAATTTATTAAAAAAAGAAGTTGTTTTTAATTGTGACAGAATAATTATCTCATCAATAAAATGAAGTGAATAAGTGAATCATAAAATGAAGGAATTCAATAATAACTTTAACCTTAATAGATTAAAAAAGGACCCTATTTTTAATAATAGTAATACTGTATGACAATATTTATAGATGCAAAATTGAATATAATCCGTAATAATATTGTTCTTGTATGTATGTTATTTTCTAATTATTATTATTTGTATTAACTTGAGTTTTCCTGGGAATCAAGCTGTATTAAAATGTTGATACGTTACATTGAAGTACCATGTTAACGTAACGTATTGTTAACTAAATGAAAGACAGAGACCAAATTCCTTTCAGATTTTAATATAGTATGGATGAATAAACAGGTAGATATATAATATTATCATAGGATGCAAAGGCGAATGCAATTTCCAATGTCCATAACTATGCGATTCTACAACTCAGCAGATAATATTAGAATCCTAGCTCCGTAATATTTATTCTCAAATATCTTACAATATTTTCTCGCTTTTTCCTTATAAGCTCTTCGATAACGACCGCTTTCATGTCTGTCTGTTTCGTTGTTATTTCTCCATGATTTACATTGTATTTAGTTTTTTGAGGCCAATGTTAATATAGTATTGAATATTCAATAAAGTTAAACTAATAAATATAGGCTAAATCAAATTTGCAAATATATAAACAAAAAGCTACAGGAAACTAGTTTTTGCTCACGGTCTCGTTCGCGTAAAATAAAATATTTTGTGTATTATTCTGTTGATTACAACAATCCAACTCAATTCCAAATTGATTAAATTGTAACTTACATCATAATAGTCATGTTGTGATTTTCACTGGCAAATAGTGTATTTATTTTATATTTTAGATATTTTAAAGTATCTTACGGTAAGGCATTACCAGGGTAAAAGTATTCCTATTTTTATTATTTATTTAGCACTATTATTTCTAAACTATAATAAAATATAGAAATTTTATAATTTTGATAAATATAACATGCGGACTTATAGCGATATAAGATCTCTGAAGAAACCTGGAAGAGATCATTAAGGGCGCTCTTCCAGGCAACCGTGAACAAAAGTGCATATGTTATGCAGGTAGTACTGTTTAAATAGAATATATACGTACATTTATGTACTAAAACATTATAGAAATCTATGTATTATGTGTTAATATAGAACTATTCTCATTTCTGATAGCAGCATAGTGAGCTATTGAAAAGCTAACTCTTAATTTATTTACTCATGTATAATAAATATGTATACAAACCTATGTGAAATCATAAGATATAATCGAAAAATATTTAATAAAAAAAACACATTGCTTTATCCCAAGAAATTACAATTCTTATATAAAAGAAACATCAAGGAAAAATCGTGCGATGCGTAACAAAGTTCGTTCAAATCCATTCAATCTTTTAAGCGTGATTGAGTAATAAATATTAATGATTTCACCATATATAAAACACCAGCTTTTATTATATACTAGTGACCAGCCCCGGCTTCGCACGGGTCTAGATTTTTTGACAAAAAAAAGCAGGGGTTGGTAATAGAAGAGTGAAAATATAGGGTTGTATGTATTTTTAATTCCACATTATAAAAAAATAAAAACAAAAAAAAGAAGGAAAGTCCAAAAATTAAAAAAAAAACAATTTAAGGGTGAACAACCCTTATCACTTAGGGGTATGAAAAATAGATAGTAGCCGATTCTCAGACCTACTTAATACGCATATAAAATTTGGTAAAAATAGGGAAAGCCGTTTCGGAGGAGTACGGTAACTAACATTGTGACATGGAAATTTTATATATTAGATAGATAATATCAGCAGTACAGCTTTTAAATCGGGTTGGTTTTGGCGTTCAAGTAACAAGGTGTTCCTGTCTGTAATTAACTAAAACACCTTGCACCGGAAACACGTTGAAACAAAATCCACAACCAAGTTTACAGGAACATACAAACCACTATAAGCGCTTTGTTAAGAGCTTGTCTGAGACCGTGGTTACAATGGAACCGTCTCGTGTTTCGACAGTGGTTAAGATATTCACTGAAGTAATAAACCTCTGTCTTAATATAAATGAATTCCTTAAGAGGTTGGAAAAGAGTAATATGATAAGGTACGTTTATTAAAATAGGAAGTTTAAATAATACTCAGATCCTTTTACCTGTTTATAACCGTCTCCGTTGCATCGGAAGTGCCGAGATTGAATCGGGGAAATAAGATTAAAAAGAATGTCTTGGTCGGGCGGGGTATAAAAGACTAATCGCCTATTTGCCTGTAAAGATAAATTATTAGTGAAACAGACACAGAAATATGCTAACATATGTACCAGATAAATACTTTCCTTTTTTTTATTAACGAGGGGAAATGCAGTTTACGCACCCACTGCATCGGGGTAGTGCAAGGACGCAGGGAGTGTGGAACTCACCCTACCAGTCTGCCTGTATGAGCCCTCTGCGTCATTGGGAACTACCCACTAAAACCCCTCACCCCTCAGTTCGCCATAATGGGGCCCACGGGATAGCGATAGCATACTACCGCGAGCCCCGGCGGTCAGGCCATAAGGCCCCCTCCTCGTCCCGCTTGTGCATCCTTCCCATGCTCAACATGGGAGGAGTTCGCGGGACCCACCACTCGCCGGTCTTGAAGACCGGCCAACCCCCGTGCCGAAGCACCACTGCGACTCCGGCGCCACCTCTAGCGCATGGCATTCCTTCGCGTACACCTCACGCAGAAGGAAGCCACGGAGCCGCTCTCCTCTCGGGCCGTTTCACAGTCTTAGACCGAAGGTACGGCCGAAACCTTCCACCAGCCTTGAAGGCCAGCCATCGTACGTGCCGAATACACTGAGCCCCGAAGGGCTCCCCTCTAAGACGCCAGGCGCCCTGCCACTTCCGACGTCCCCTCTTAAGAAAGAGGTATACATATGCGCCAAATTTTATATAAATAGCGCTTTGTTATACATATATCATCTTGAAAACAATATTATAATCATAGTTGTTCAAGTGACGGTCTTCTACAAACAAGTAATATCATATAAATTACTGATGTTTTATATTAATTAACCTATTTTCTTGATTTTGTTCGCTTCAAACTACAGATACGCTATGCTATTTAATTTCTTCTGAACTGAGAGCCTATGATGACTAGTAGCATACATTATTTTGTAATTCAATTATTTTGTTGGCATATCTATATATATAAAAGAAAGTTGTCTTAGTTACACCGTTTATAACTCAAGAACGGTTGCACTGATTTCAATTATATTTGGATAGTTGGCTTCCTCTATGTCGGGAACAAGATATAGGCTATTAAAATATTGGAAAAAATCAGGAAAAAAATATATGCATAAAATTAACTCAGATTAAATAAAAAAAGGAAAATTAATTATAAAATAAATTAGATTCGAAACTCCGCCATCTTGACAGCTTTTTTGGAATAACAGATGTCCACTGCAAATCAGTGACATATTAGACAATTATAGTGGGTAAATGGGCATATTCAAATTTAAGAATAATTATATAATTTCGAAGCCAAAATCGTGGCAGAACAACGTCTGCGGGTTCCACTAGTGTGATATAAACGCTCTTAAACATTAACGACCTTTGTGATTTGTGTTTTCCTATTATTATGTACTTATTATAAATAATAGCTCTTCAAAATAACTTGGTTATAAAGAACATTAGTGGTAATATATTATTCATGAACCGCACTAAGAATTTTAAATTACCGGGTAATTTGCGTTTAAGTATCCACCCAAGTAGATGAAACTAGGAACTTTTGAAAGTTTCTCATCAATAAGGAATTTGTTAGAGTCTTTCCGTAAATTGCAATATTGCGACAATTTCTTAATTTGAGTTTTACAAGTTAGTGTTTCTCCGAAGTAGTTACTAAAAGGCTTGTTACACCGTGAATGATTACCTAGAAATAAAAACGCATCAACTACAGTTAGCTTAGAGGAACACTTAAATTATTATTATAAGTGAAATCCTGAGTGGGACATGGGGCAGACCCATTTCTGTGTCGGTTTCACTGATCATTATTATTTTACAGGCAAATAGGTGATGAGCCTTCTGTGCCCTGCCAGATCGAAACATATGTTTTTAATCTTGTTTCTTCGGGATTAGAACCCAGGATCTCCGGTGCAAAACGCATCGCGCTTACCACTGAGCCACGGAGGCGGTAAATTATTAGTATTATACTGAGTTCATTGTTCATTGTTGAGCACATTTATATACTTTTTAAAAGCAAAACTAAGTAGTTTCTTCTCTTCTCGATAGAAGCAACATTTCGTAACAATGGTAGATCTAAAACAAAAAATGACGACTCAAAAATTCTTGTCATAAATTAATTGAAAAAAGGTAAAATATCTGAGTTTGTATATTTTACTTTTTTATGCATAATATCGACTGATGAGCGTCAGACTTATTAGAAGCGATAGTTAGTGATATCTTAGTATCAGAGCAACAATTGATCAAAGTCGAATTATAAACCTTATACCTTTACCTTACCTTATTACTGTTAGTTAAAGCATTCTCGTAAATCTCAAACGCGCAATCTAGACCTTAGGGGTTTTCCATGTAGTTATGAACAGTGGGTATTTCTCTTACACGGTTGCGTCTCGGAACTGGCAGACGTAGAAAAATCAGGTCTATTAAAAAATATTTACCCCGCAGGAAATCCGGAGTCATTTCATTTTTAATTTCGAACCAAAATCAATCAAATTCCTCAAAATCAGAGTAACGCGTAATAAATCAATTCACTTAATGAATACATTTTTTTTTTTCAGTAATAATTTATAAAAATATATATTGTACGTACTTATAAAATGCTCCCTTTACATAAAAAAGGTCTATGCCTAATAACAAAATAATAAAATACTGCATAAAATATTACAGAAACACGCTGCTAATAACGGCAGGAATAAGTTGGTGCGCAAACTAAACGGAACCAAAACTTTTGCTGCAATAACAGACATAACGATGCATTATTATACGCCTCATTATAAACTTCAACTTGCCTTTACCGTAGCTGTCGATAATAGATAGATATGAAGTGCCTATATGCCTCAATAAGTTTTATTGAACTCCCTTAATCTTCAAGAGTTAATTCTGTGTTGTTATTTATATATTATGCATTTAAAAAAATATATAAAAGAGTAATTGGTTAGTAGCATGATAATTACTTAAAAACTATATTAGTAACTATACTAATTAAACTATATTAGTAGTAGATTTGACGGGCTCATTGGCGCGTTCGGTAGAACACCTGCCGTGCGCATCGATGGGTCGTGGGTTAGAATCCCACCAGGACAACATGTTTATAGTTTTCTGTAAGCATGTTTTCCCAACGTCTGGTAACTTCCAGCATTGATCGGGTGGGAGGAATATCGAAATTCCGACCGGATAACGAACCACCGTTCACAGATGGAAAAACCGTGAAGTGCACTTTGCGTGTTTCGATTTCAGTCTATGGAGTTCGAAGTAAAATGTAGGTTGACAGCGCATCATTGACTGATGTTCTGCGGCTGAGGTATCACTCACCATCAAGTAAACCTCATGCTCGTCTGTAGATATCTAATATAAAAAATGCCATTGGTACCGTACAAGAGACATTAGAGGCGCTACTTTTTCAAAGTATAACATGGAAGATATCAGCTCGCGCCTTCACAAACGTACCCGTCACGTCACAAACCCAATAGCATTCTGAATGTATCTATAACTGAGCTGAAATTTAAAGGTGTGTTTTTAGCCTTTTGGGTGAAATAGTCGCAAAGTTAATATTATTAATACACTAACAAAGTTAATTTTAAACTTTAATGTATTTCTAACTATGGACTCTTAACAAGTATTTGACCTCTAAGTAACAACGCTAACATAAATGTTATCAAACTTCACAAAATATAGATAAGTGATCAAATAGAGATAAAATATAATGAAAATAATTTGTTGTAATGGAAAAACGATATACATACATAAATAATACATCGGTTCGAGGGAATTCATCATACAGCTCTAAATTCTAGTACAAAACTAAACCTAATACATAATCCCATATAAGGTTAATGTTACTATGCCATCAGAGTAAATTTGCAAATCATTTGCAAACTTATTTGCATAAGAAAAGCAATGCACAAATGTAGTCTTTGAATCGTGCTGCGGTGCAGGCGTTCCAGCCAACTTCTGGCACGTCTCCAAATTTTATTTCCTTTACTATTACCTTGTGACAGCCTGAAAATAATTCAATAGCGTGGAAACAATTTCTTTTTATATATACTCGTATGAGGCTTTATCACGACTCGTTATTATATATTTTCACTCTTTAATTTTTTTGAAAATGAATATATATTCCAAAACACAGCTCTTTTTATGGTATTGTACATACTAAACGTATTTACAATACCGTGCTAACAAATAAGCAGTAATTTTTTTGTAAAATAAATACATGATATTTGGGACGTTTAATTACAATAATAGGTAATAAAGTTAATAGTTCCTTCAAGTGTGTGTTAAAAAAAGAAATATGAATAAAGGGGAATTTAAGGAAATAGAGTGACAGAGTCTTGAAGTCTTCACTGAAGAGTAATTTTCCCGCACATTTGTAGGGTACTATATCAACATAGTCTTTGAATATAAAATCATACCATACATTGATCTATTAAATTTTCGTCAAGAGAAATAAACATAATATGTATGTATACCATACTAACATAACCTAACCTAGGTGGTGGCTAACCCTACTAGTTTCACTCTTAAAAGGAGCCACCATCTAGGTTAGGTTATGTTGGTATAGTGACCACCGCGCACGAGTAGAGCGAGCGAAGCGAGTGACGCCGCGGTAGCGGCCGACGAGTGCCAGAACCGATTCCTATTCTCCGTTTTAGAGTCTTCTCCTCGCTCGCTCGAAATATCTGTTATCAGCACTAAATTAGCACTAAATGAGCACTAAATTTTGAGATATAAAACGAGTGATTCTGCCGACATGACCTTTCTAGCTTTACAACTACACAACAATTTTGTTTACAAGTCGAACAAACGTCGTTAACAAATTTTCCATCTTTTTTTTTTTTTTTTTTTGGTAAAAACATCATGCGCCATCTTAAAATTGCTTTCTCTCATGTTCTTTATGCATAAAAAACACACAAAAAAATTTTTTACCCCCATTTTCGCAGGAGCTTTTTACGGAGTGTTGCCGTACAAGTTGTTTCGCCTCATCTTTTAGGGCGGTAGCACACCTCCGCCTCGAAACCGTAGCAGCGAAACCAAAGTAGTTTCGCCATGACTTGTTCTTTATAACACAAGCGGAACAGAAGCGAAACTGCCTCTTCTAACGCATAGATTTGACTATGATTTTATCTCTTTCCCTCTCGGTTTCGCCAATCTGCTCCGATTCCAGCTACACTTCCGCCCTCGGTCCGCAATTTTGTTGCGGTGCCGCGTTGTTTTCGCATGTGTTTGTGGAATTCGACAAAAATAAAAAGAGAAACTACTTTTTTTTTCATAAAATAGTAAAAATTAATCCAAGAGGTCAGAAATAACCTTTTCAAAGTTAAAGTCCACAATAATATTCTTATATAGTTAATAGCTCTCTGATAACGAGATATTTCACTACGATTGCCTCAACCTGACTCGCGTGACGTTCCGCCCAGTTCCGCTGCTCAAACTAGGTATATTTGATCGCAGCGGAACTCTTATAGCGGTTTCACTTGATTTCGCAGCGGAGGTGTGCTAAGGGCGTTATTATTTTGGCGATTCGCTTCCCCAAAATCTGGAAAAGTCCCTGTGCCTGTCTTCCCCGAAAATTTTGTAAAATTAGGTAAAAAAAGGAAAATGTTATTTTGCACAAGTGTTTTCAGTTATATTTAAAGTCAAGTCAGCTTTTATTGTATAAACGTTTATTTGCATACATACGGGTCACGTAGGGAATCATTAAAGTGTTACATTTAACAGTCATCTGACGTGATATATTCCGAAATAGAATTATTTAAAACCCACGTCACGTAGGTATTAAAAATGACAATGGCATGCAACAGAATTAAATACAATATATTTTTTTAAATATGGAAATTTCAAATATGACTAGCTTCTACCCGCGGCTTCATTATACTTCAATTATTATCTATGTTTGGGTATTTTCTATTTACAGTAATACACTTCTATCCCACCATATATTTGATTAGTGTAACTCTAACGGTTTATGCATCGCACGCCGAAATAGCTCTCAGATAGCAGTATTTTTTTCCGACTGACTTGACAATCATCGTTATCATTTGGCCAATTAACTCAATATTTCTGTAAAGTTTCATCAAAATCCGTTCAATATTTTTTGCGTGAAGAGTAACGTAATCGTAAAAATCTTTAGTTCATCATCTACCTTGCAGGGGTGCAAGAGTAAGCAAGGATAAACAAAGATTTTTTAAAATCGGTTGTGTAGTTTTTGAGTTCAATCATAACAAACAAACAAATATTTCCTCTATATTATATTAGTATAGATAAACAACAATAAGTCTACCAATAAGCCATGGAGGCAATCATATACTTAAAACCAGTATCTAATTGCTTGAATTTAATACATTACTTAGATCCTTAATGGGTTTAACGGTTTCATGTAACGGTGACGCTAACCATTCGATAAAAAATTGGTGAAAGAAAAAAATCCTCAACAAAAGAGCTATAATAAAAATGTATCTAAACGTAATGTACGTAGGTAAAAATACGTAACTGATGAAAACGAACAATGATTGCAAAACAATTAAAATACAAAAAATCACCGTAATAACAATAGAACAAAAAACTGTTTTTAAAAAGTGGAGAGTATTGTTGAAATTTTTGCACAATGTTATTAAACTATTGCAATACTGTGTACAGCTGCTAGTTTTGTATTCAAATAAATTTGACTCACTCGGTGACAGTACTCAAGTGCGTTCCATGCACAGAACATACTTCTTCTGTTCTGTGGTTCCATGCATGTGTTATGTATCTCTTATAATACTAGAGACTATCGACCTGTCATTAAATGATGATATTTTCAGACCTCTAACTATGAATAATTGGGTGACATATTTTTTTAAGGTCACGGAAGGGAAAAAAGCAATTTTTTTGTGAACAAATGTATTATTAGTGTTTTTTTTCTCTTTACTAGAAAATTTGGACAGGATTTTTACTCTTAATATGATGTAAATTACTAGGAAAATTAGGAAGAGATAGAGCTTCTGAAATATATTTCTTACGATCAGGATTTTGGGCTTAAAAATAATAATGTAACATAGGGAAGTAGATTTTTTTTTAGATTTATTAGAATCTCAAAGTTGCAATCTTGTTTATGATTATTACAGTAACGTGATTACTTTTGAAATCTGCATTATGAAAAATAGATTTTAAAAACTCATTACTTGTTCATGGAATAATATGCTTTTGTAAAAGAAAGAGTTCTAAACAATTCGCCACGAAAAATGAAAAAACGGGTCACGGACACTTCAACTTGTTAATCTTAGCTCTGGCCCGGTTAACTCAAATCTTTAGTGAAATTCATTTCAGATTTTAAGCCAAAGAAACTTCTGAAATTTTAGCTTTTAAAGATTTTTAAATAGAAGCTCCTTAATTAATAGCACCGCGCTCACTAATTATTCAAAACTAATGAAGGATTTGGTCATTATTTATTTATTAACAAAATACAAATAAAAGCTTTAAGCAAACTTTTCTTTGACCATGGTTCAAACAATTTCAAATTTAGTAATTACACAGTAGATGGATTTAAAAAAAAAACATTTATAAAATATTCATTTATTTTTTTAAATTTCAATTTCATTTAAAACTCAAATATTATTTAATGTTTGTAGTAAAATTAAATTGAATTTAAAATAATACATTTTATCGGCCGTATGCTCGTAAGTGTTCTGAGAATTACTTTACTCGAGTGTATAAAAAAAAATTAAGTTGTGCTTTAAAAAATAATAAAATATTTTATTTAAGTTAAGCATTATAAAATCGCCACGAGCTTATCAATGGTGCAAAAATACAATATTTGGAAAAAAATATGATAGTATTGGCAACATAATATGGTTGATCATATCTGTTTATTTAGCTTATGACAGTTGCTGTACGTCCGTGACGTATTTCAGTGATGGTGTTGGGCGATGGATGCGGGCGGCGGGCGCTGCTTCTCGCGACGCTGGCTGCGTGCATCGTAGTTGGTGCTCTGGCCCCAGAGCGCTTAGAACCTTGCTCTGGGAGTCCGCTTTGCTCCTGCCGGGTCGCTCACATGTCTTGCACTGCAGTGCCACTTCATAGGTTTCCAGGTAAATTGAACTCATGAGTCCTCTACGCATGGGAAAATACAAGCTTGTCATATTCACTGATAATTTGTTTAACAAACAACTAGAGGATTACTCTCCTTTGCGATGCCCGATCGATATACAATTACTTTAGTATTATTTTGATACCGCATCCAGATGCGGATACCGCGTTTAGCTCCAGAGCTAAACGCGGTTTTCAAGTATAACATATTTAGAAGAAAAAAAAATGCTTTATAAGTTTGCGAAAAATATAACATACTAGTATAAGTGACTTTTCCGATGTTGTTCCTATTACCATCGCCTAAAAAGTTAATGTAGTTGGTTACGTAAAGATTCAATGCTTTTACTTCTCAATGCCCATCATAATACTCAATTAAATAGACAATCAAAAAATCAGATCAGTAACACAGATATACTTATAAGTTGTTAATTCATCTAAAATAGGTGTAAAATTAAAAAAATCGTGTTAAATAGCAAAACATTAACAAACACTTAGAGTAAAAAATCATTAGAATTTTCTTACATATAGTGAAGTATAAACGCCTGGGTAGCTATTAAACAAGCAATAAACGCTGTGTTTGATGACCTAGGCTTTATAGCAGAGAGTCTTTCCTAAGTAGTGATAAAGAACTGGCCTTCCGTTTACAAAATACTACTGACATTAATTTCTTTGCTACGTTCGAAGAAAACATTTATTTTCTTTAAATTAGTCTTGTTTCTTGCAATTCTGTAAATGTTTTCACAGAGCAAAATAGAAAATATATTTGTTTTCATATTCATTTGTTTTGTTTTAATTATTGTATAAAAGACATTAAGGCTTGACGCGACACGTTACCTTATTTAATATTTATGAAACAATCGCAGTCATGAATTTATAAAATGATCATATATTTAAATGTAATAAATTACCTACAAATAACGTCCATTTAAATATAGCTATAACTCTAACTGTATTCGAACGTTAAAAGCAATTTTCTGTCCTCAATAATTGCAATGGATTGACATAAATTATATTCATTTCAGAATGGCCGCGAATAGAACTGCAGCATCTAGATATAAGTATGTCAAATTTAGAAATAATAACTGAAAGTGCACTGGATGGGTTGCATTTGCAAACACTAGTTTTAGTCGCAAATAAACTACACTACATCGAAACACATGCGTTAAGGTAAATTATTTACAATTTTTTTTTTATTTCATCGATGTTTAAAATGCATATATAAATTATTTTTCTATTTTCAGCTCTATGGCAAGCTCCTTGGCTTCTTTAGATCTTGGCTACAACGAATTTACAGAAATACCAGAAGCTGGCCTAAAAGATTTGAGAGTATTAAATTGGTTAAATTTACAAAAGTAAATATCAATTTATTTCTTTAAAATTTATTTAAAGCAAAAATCGATTGATTTAATTAATTTTTGAATATTTTCAGCAATTTAATATCTCGCGTAGGACCAGAAATAGGGTGGCACTACTTAGAAGATACACTAACTAGTTTATCATTAAGCAACAATCAAATATCGCATTTGAAATCTCAAGCGTTCTCTTCACTAAGTCACCTGTTGCAGTTGGACTTGGAAGGCAATTACTTACGCAGTATCAGTTATGACTCCTTACCCTCATCCCTAACTGTCCTAAAGTTATCCAATAACTTCCTACACGAGCTCTCCTGTGATTTAATCTTTAATCTCCCTAGGCTACAAGTATTACATGTGCGTCATAACTTAATCACTTTTAATTCAAATGACACCTGTCAACATAATAAAACGAAAAGGTTAGAAAAATTAGACTTAAGCAACAATAAATTAAACGACTACGTAGAAATCCTTTTATTTCGAGAAATTCAAATTAGACAGATTATTTTGGACCTGAACGAACTAATCACTATTCCAAAATCTTTATATATGAACAATCGAATTGAACGCTTATCGATGTCTTACAATAAACTGACTTCAGTATCCCGGGATATATTCGTATCATTGAAGAACTCGCTCGAACATTTAGAAATAGAACACAACAAATTGTCCTATTTGCCGGACAGTTTAGAGCAGGTTTTGCGACTACGACATTTATCTTTAGCGTACAATGAGTTAGAGGAGCCACCCCCGCTGCCGAGCCGTATACAGACGCTCTCACTCGCTGGCAACTTTCTAACTTCCATACCCTCTACACTCCAAACACTCGAGCCCGGTTCAATTCGTTATCTTGACCTAAGCTACAATAAGATATCTAATTTGCTACCCAATGAACTCCGAGATTGGTCTACTTCCCTGGGGACTATAAACTTGAAAGGTAACAGGATTGCACAGATAAATAATAATGTATTTCCTGTGAGCATGCCAGTCAAAGAAATCAATTTAAGTTTTAACGATCTGTTCTATGTGCATCCACAGTCATTTTCTAATTTAACCGGTTCTCTACACATTTTAGAATCGTCTTCTACGCTTTTCAGTGGTTATTTTCCTATAGAAGTAAATGAAGGTTTTGAAAATCTTAACTGGTTATCATTTGACAATAACGATTTTCATATACTCAAAATAACCGAGCTTACCGCCTATCCTTACCTAAAGTATTTAAATTTAGATTACAACAGAATAATAGAAATAGTTGTAGATGATCACTCCAGTAATGTGTCATTGTCTCTTAGCAATATACGAATGTCGTATAATTTTCTAAGTTTTATAAACAAACATACTTTTAGTCATACTCCTGAATTGACTAATCTTGACTTATCTTTTAACCGAATCACTAACCTAACAAAGTATACCTTTTCAAACTTACCAAATTTACGATATCTATCTCTTGCCAGCAATATAATAAACTCCATAGAAACAAAGACATTTGCTAATTTACCCAAACTGGAGATACTGGAACTTCAACGTAACAACTTAAGTTATTTGTATCTCAACTCGTTACACAATGTTTCCAACGAACACGTAACTTTTACCGTAAATGTAAGCAGAAATATTTTAAGATTCATAGAAGGAGATGTTCCGATTTCTATCAATATTTTTGATGGCTCTTACAATGATTTTTATGAAGTGCCAACGAATTTTTTCATCGCTGTAGAATATACCATTAGACAAGTTATACTATCACATAATAAAATAAACCATATAATAAATGAAGCGTTTGGTCAATCCGCCTTCTTAGAAATATTAGATTTACATAAAAATAGTATAAGTATAATTAAAAGAAAATCTTTTTCAGATCTAGTATCCTTGCAAATATTAGATCTGTCATTCAACGCAATATCACAGCTATCAGTTGAACAATTTTATAACTTAAGAAAATTACGATATTTAAAAATGGACCATAATAATATTAGACTGCTGCCTAGAGATGTCTTCAAAAATACTATGATAGAACATTTAGATCTGGGATTCAATGAGATATCATTATTTCCAGTCACAGCCCTGTCTCAGATTGGTTTCACATTGAGACACTTAGATTTTTCTGGTAATCGAATAGAATATCTTGATGGAAACATATTTCGGAATACGCAATTCTTATCAAGCCTTAGCTTAGGAGACAATTTGCTAACGGTCCTATCCGATAACACGTTTTCCAGTCTTGGTGGCTTACGTCGCTTAGACTTAAGTTTCAACTCTATAAAGGCAAACTTTAAGGAGCTGTTTCACAACCTTCCCAACTTAAGGCATTTGAATCTTGCAAACATAAGTTTAAAGTCAGTGCCTTATCTACCTTTAACAAACTTAACGAGTCTCAATTTGACTTCTAATTACATTAACAGTTTTAAAGAGACTGATGTTAGACGATTAGTGAACCTTCGTCACTTAGACCTCAGTCATAACAGACTTACCTCTTTAGTGCCAAAGATGTGGATTCATTTAAAGAATTTAAATATATTAGATATTTCGTATAACCCTCTAATAAGAATAACGACAAATAGTTTCAAAGGCTTAAATAATTTATCTCATTTAAATTTAAATGGTCTCAAATACATTGATATTATCGACCAAGATTCTTTCCGTCCCTTAATTTCCCTACGATCCTTGCACCTTCAAACCTGGTCCACAATAAATCATTCCACATTTCGTCTCGCAAATATAACTTCCTCGCTTCCTTCATTATATAAACTAGTAGTAAATTGGAAAGATAAAACAATGAATGAACAGCTGCATGGAATTGACGCAAGAAAGCTACGATATTTAGAAATTAGAGGCATTAATCTAGAGAGGATTTCTGATGATGCATTTGAGCCTTTCGCAAGCAGCCAGGAGATATTCATTAAAATAACGGAAACGTCATTATCGAAGCTTCCTGATGCATTTATGAAGCACCTTGGTCAAATACCACAAATAGGCATCGACATCAGTTACAATCGAATCGCAAGGCTTAATCCGGCTATCTTCTACCCGAATTTTACGAGCTGGAGTCACGTAGCGACAAAATTGCTTTCAGGTATGCATGTCACTGAACTTTGATAACATTTCGCATGCAAAAATATAAAAAGGAATCAAAGCTTACGGTTTTTTAATCGTAGTTATGAATAATTTATTTAAAAAAAAGATTAACTAAATCTAAATTGAAATATTGTAAAAAAATATTGAATATTTGTACCAGCCAATATTATCAAGCCATTCTCGTATGACAATATTAATACAATAATTCCTATACAGACATTAAGATCAATTTGATATTTTTATCAACTAATACTCACCTTATTTATATGTATATGTACACTATCAGCAGAAATATATTTGTTATGAGTTTTAATTCTTAATTACTTACCAAAATCCCGAACTCAGAGAATTACGTTTGAATAATAAATTGTTAACCCTTGTCATTACTTAGGTGGTTTGATTCTCACCGGGAATCCTTTACGTTGCGAATGCGGTTTGGCCTGGCTTGGTGCGTGGCTACGAAGGTGGTTACAGGAGAATGAAGCTGGTGCCGAACTAAGGAGGGCGGTTCGTAGCGCGACCTGCACCGACCAGGCTGGTAGAGAAGTGCCCCTCCTACAACTTCGCGCGGATGAAGCCGAGTGCCACGCGAGTGCACTCTCCAGTGATGCTCAACCCAATTACAGTAGTTTTATTTACAAAATAACCTTCAGTCTGTGGGTTCTGATTCTTAGGTGATAATGCTCACGTAGCTTTGGGACGATCTGTACATAAGAATTTGTAATTTTAATAATTATTAATTTATGTAGTCAATGAAAACTAAACATGGTAGACCTCAAATATGATTTGTTAATTATTAGATAATTATAAGCATTGTATTAAACTATCATTAAAATATAGCTATTAGAAAGTTTTATACTGAACTATAAAACATCTGTTTTAAATTGAAAAAATACTCTGAGAGTATTTTATATTATTATATTCGAATCATACCAACTGCAACGTAGGTACTGACTGCACGTCTGTTATTTAAAGTTTAAAACTATTTCTTTTCTGATATTATTTAAATAAAAGACCATTCATATCGTATTAAATCGTATTTAACAATGTAAATTGTGTATATATGTGAATTAAATATTTTTCCTAAATATTTGTTTATTTTCATTCTTAGCTTGAATCAAATAGACTTCCATCGTTTGCCAGTATTTTCTCACCTGTAAGTTTAGTATACGTCCAAAGAGTGTTCATTACATTCCATCAAGTACGCTGCTACCTCGTTTCCACTTTCTTTCATTAAAACACCTTTTATTACAAATATATTAGAAACAGACACACAGCAAAAAAAAGCGAAATAAAAATAGCCTTTATTTTTGGACAAATACAATATTAAAATACTGTATTATATACATAATTTGCAACAAATTACAAACGTTAGTGGATAACCGTCTTTTGTTAGAGGTCTCTTTTTAACGTAAAACTAACGGTTTCCAAGATATTTGCAAAAAGGTGTTTTTCAAGATGGCGGCTTACACTTGCGGTTTCAGGTGACACAAACTCGGTTTTATACTTATGGGGCACCTCGAAAAATCACGTAGAAGGATTTTATGCAGAGCGAATGTCTAAAAAATCTTAAACTAAATAAACGAAACTGTTGTCGAGGAAAGTTTCATTTCCGGGCGAGTTTATATTGTACTTCCTAACGGTAACTATTCCAGTTGTTACTAATGCTTCGGAATTAATTTAATTGGGCCAGTTTTGCTTACTTTTGTTTTAGTTACGGATAACAGATCGAGGTAATGGCTATTTTAACAATGTTAAATCTGTTCCACTGTAACTAATATAATACGAAAACATAATTTTAACATGTTAAGTGAAGGATTAGCATAAAGACTAGTGGATTTTTAAGTTTATTAAGGGTAATTGAATTTACAAGAAATATACATTATTTATGAGTAAACGTAAACATTTTTAAATGACTACAACTTTTTTCCCTAGATTCATTTTTGATAAGTATAAATAAGTTATATTGTCTGAGATTAACTAAAGTCGGAAAATAGCATTTACAAAAAGATAGACAGACAAAAATGTTTATAAAATCTCTTACAATTCTTTGATCATCACTTCTCAATTTCTGGTAAAGACATTCAATTCCCAGAGTTATCGATTCTACAGTAAAATATGTACTGTAACTTGCTTGATAATTCTAATATATCAAACTATGAACGAATGAACGTGGTTTTTCCAACATAATGTTAATTTGGTGATGCTTAAAATTCTAAGGACATTATAACACATCATTCAAAAACAAATATGTCATCGAAACAAATGAGAAGCATCCATTACACCAGGTTATGAAAAACAATTTAAATGAAGAAAAATTAGTACAATAAGGCGACCTTATCGCTTTAGAGCTCTTTTCCTTCTTCCAGGTAATGTTACGATATATCAGAGATTGAAAGGAAGAGTATAAGGGTGTTTCATAAATTAAGAAATTTTAATTAAAAATAAATACATACATACATACAGTGATATACCTAAGAAATTATATGAATGCAATATCGATATTATAAGATAGGAAGTAGTATGGATAATTTTTTTTTAAAGTTTTTATACTAATAATGACTTAATTTTTAATATGGTGCCGTTAACCGTAATACAAAGGATGATGATCTTATTCTAATACAAAACTACCTTATAAAACGGGTTAAGAACCCCTTGCGTCAACCTCTAGGTCTATAAGAATGCAAATTCATGCTCACGAAGGGCTTTAATTGAAAAGCCTACGTTTGACGGCACGATACACAAAGAGTTGGAGCCAACTAAAGTAAATTACCTTAGAAATTGTAGGTGTTTAGCGGTTCGACTTTAATCGTCCTTAATTTTAAGCATGAAACCAGATTCTATTGTCTTTCATAGTCTAAAAACTGTACAATGTTCTCTTGTTGTTAATACAAAGGGCATACACTCATTTTAAATGAAAGGAATACTGGTTAAGTTAGCTTAGATAGAGACAGACAAGGTTGAAATTCACTTGATAGTAAGTATTATTTCTGCGTTTTCAAACTAATAATTACGTTATTTCAACAGCGTAATGACCGAAATGAACAGACGTCCCGGCAGGATTCGAACCCGTGGTCCATCGGAAAAGAAGGTAGGTGTACTACTCAACACGCCAACGAATCCTTTACGCAATCTACTATCATTTTATCATAAGTCAAGTGTGATTACTATTATATTGCGGAGGTTTGTGAAAGGTAGTGTTCAGTTTCTAATTACATCATCACATCATCAGACGTTGTTGTTGAAACTTTATCAATACAAATGCTTTAATACAATACTCTTTCCGAAAGATTGAAGTATAAAATAAGTTGTTTCACGCATTTACCTATATTTACGTTAGCCTTTTGTATTTGACTGTATAATGTATACACTTTATAACTTCTGACTAATTATTTAGGTTTTTTCTACTACAATTTAGAAATTTAAATAGCATCCACAGTGGCTATATTGCCCCCTTAGTAATAAATAAAATATCATTGTTCCGATCGTTTAATTTGCATACATTATGCGGCAATGCCTAATACCAGAGGACTACAAATGCTATTTATCAAAGTACTATTATGATATCAGATAATACCATATTTCCATAACGAAACAACGACATGAATGCTTTTTGCACGACCTACTCATTCTGTATTTCAGGTAAATGTTACGAATTTCACAAAATAATTGTCATCTTGTATCCTCCGAGTGAAGCCTTTTGTGATTCAAAATAAAAGCAATTATAAAAAGGTAAAAAAATCCTATTATATTTTAAGCAATATTTCGATATACTTTATTGTATGGTTAATGTTAAATGATTTGAATTTTGATTTTAAATCAAAATCAAATTTATTACAACGTTATTTTTCAATACTAATTGATAGGAGAGTTATTTTTCAATACTAATTGATATCTTCAGAATTCGTTAAACAAATTTAACAAGCCAACCACACCAAAACATGATGTAGCCTTATCGAAAAATACGTTATTTATATTTATTAGAGAGAATTTCAATTCTCATTCTTGATTCATCAAAGCAGTTTTGCTAGCAACCGCTTTATGATAAAACTAGTAACACGCCCTGGCTTCGCACAAGAACTATACAAAAAAAAATTAGCCTATTTTACTCGCTTTCTTTTGGTGAAATAATTTTTAAAATCGGTCCAGTAGTTTTTTACTTAAATCGTAACAAATAAACAAAAAAATCTTTCCGCTATATAGTATTAGAATAGATATAGATAGGCAAGGATCCGATAAGGTTTACTAAGGTGTCGACATGATAACGACACAACATGATGAAGACAAAAATGACCAAGTCGAATTCAACCGACATTTACTTCACTTTCTCAACACAAAATACTAGGCTTATATATGTATGTATTTTTAGTAAAAATCAAGACATCATTACGTACAAATTATTATTAAAGAAAGTAGATTCTTGACCTATCTTAACTAATTAACATCGGAAGTGGACACAGACAAGACTGTTAACACACCTGTGCCAACACATTGTTCTTATCTAATAAATAATTTGCCTGTTCTGTTCGCAATTAGCCACTTAGTCCCTTCAACTTGAGTTGTAGCTATGTTCCGTTCGATAAGATCTTTCTTTCACACCAATAACCTTGGCTCACAATACAGTAAAACACCCTTAATACCCAAGTTAACTGTCGTTTGTACAAAATCCTACTGGCATTGACATAATTTATTAGGTTTGATATTATAGTATAGCTACGTTTGCATTCATAATAATATTTATACGTGTGGATTAAGAAAACTTAAGCAATTATTTATTGAAAACCATTTCTATTGAAGGAAAGTTCTTTAAAGAAAATCGTTGTTTTTTTTTTATTGTGACTTCTTAATTTATTATTCCTTTATCAGGGCGCTTATATTCAAGGAGATTTTATCATATCGTTGAAACTTGAAAGTTTCTGTAGTAAATAGTTCTCCGACGTAATCGAAACTAATTTTCATTTGGAAATATTTCAATTAAATAAACTAAACGTACCACAAATGTCAATAACTCTGAAATGCGTGTAAGAAGTAGATTTTAGATTGTTGATACATTAACTAGTAAAAACATAATTGAAGCTGTTGCTATCAAATAGATTAATAAATAGCATAGGAGCATAGTGAAATAGTTTAATAGTTTAGAACACAATAATTTTATATATTAAGGCGTTACAAGTATGTATAGTATAATGTATGTATGTAAGAGATAAATTTGTATCATGTGCAGATGACGCTCATTAGGCTAGCAGTGATATACGTATAATTAGAAGAAGGTAATATGTCTTCGGTGACAGCCGCTTCCACGAGATTCCCGCTGAGGTTAAATCAAAGCATATTATTGCTACCAGCCTTGTGATAATACTAGGCAGGGATTCAATAAGTTTACTAAGCGTTTTTTACAGTATTAAAAAATGATTGCACATCAATAACTAATGTAGGTACCTACCTTAACTGAGGTATGAACTACCACTAAATGAGCATTACGCTCATCTGTCGATATCTACTATTAAAAATATATATTAAGTTTGAAATTAGTTTCAGTAGTAATAAATATATATTAAATAGGGATTTGTCGTTAAAATCAAAGTTTTTATACATATAATCCTTAAGAAAATGACAAATACCTTTCGCCTCGAATCACGAGAGTCACCTATCTTTTTTTTTATTTTAAAACCATAGTTTTGACATAATATTTTAGGCTAGAAGCCGTGATTAACGTAATAAGAGTGGAGAAGCAATGTGTCCTTGGTGACAAATGCGTAACAAATTGCCGGTTGATCGCGTTTATGGTAATGATTTTCGTATTCCTATTCAAATAATTTTCATATATTAAATTTTTTTCTCTAAACAAATGAGATTAATACCTGTGAACGTGATCACTCGATTGACTCAACGAAAAAAAAATCTTAAAAAATAAACGTCCAACTTTTTAAGAATAATTTTGAACTTTCAAGAATTTATTTTCAATCAATTTAATAAATGGTAATGGAAAGATATAACACAAGAAGAACATATTTTATGCTTTAAGTTCTGGAGAAAAAAATATCAAACAAGTATTATTATCAGTTTGAGAAAATATAATTGGTACTTTTACTTCACTACCTACTTTTAGAATCTACTAAATGTATATTTTTGTAAATTATTATTAATAATTATAACGATTTTATGCCCTAGTAACTAGACCTAATCTTATTTTCAAGGACTAATTTTCACTTATTCGTTTTATCATTTTCATTTTTCATTGAGAATTATTCCGCCATTTTCGAATATATTTGTTAAAAACTAAAAAAGACCCACATCGTAGTAACAATTGACATTTAACATTGGATGTTCGTTAAATGGCGGGAAATGTCATAATATGTCACTGACGGGTGGACATAAAAAAGGATAATATTTTTACGAAGAATAAAGCAATTTTAGAAATTGACCAGTTTAAATAAAGTAAAATTTATATAAAAAGCATGAATGAGAGTAATCTATCACGACATAATAAAATTTAAAAAGGTATTTGCATTTTAAATCCATAGCTTCGGTAAGGATAGCAACGCTGATGTATGAGTGTGTAATTAGAAAGGAAGGGCAATGTGTCTTCGGTGACAACAGCTTACGCGCGACTTCTGCCGGGATTGAATCAAAGCACCTCATTGCTTTAGACATTTTGCGAGTTGATATACCGACATTACTGGGACAAACATACGACTACCGATTCTGATTATTCTGTTTTTACTGTCAATTGATATCATAAATTAATAAAATTTACATAATTGTAGGTACTATATTATATACATAACTAATAACAAAGAACCTAAAACTAAAAACCTTAAAAAATATAGTATAAATATATAATATATTCTGATTATTACGTGTTATGTAGTAGATAATGTTGTGATGTTTTGTTATTAGATGGTACTTCCAACTTTCGAAATAATCGATATTTTGTACATCTATTGTTCTAACTAACATTATAGAAAGAATATATATTAGGAGTTTGATTAACATTTAAGGCAAGATCGACTTTTGGCTTTGTTGAATTGGTGCAGACTGGTATTAGCTATTAAAAGCATATGAAAACTAGGGTTTAGTTTTTTGAAATACCGCTTTTTCTCTTACAGCAGTAGTGTTATAATATCGTTAATAAATAACATAAAGTAATAATCTAATAAGCTTCTATTTGCCAACGCAGATTTTTCATAACAGGTCATGTCTATCAAGTAAATGAAATTTTGTTGTACTGTCTTAAATAAAATTTTCCCTGTATTATGAATGACAAGAGAACTCACTTCGTTGTTATGAGTTCTATATTATGTTAAATGTTTCCATGAGCCTGATGAGTCACACAGAACTCTGAAATAAGGATACCTATACTATCAACCTCATTTAATATTGAAATAAAATTACATCAAGTTGAAAACTCCAAAATATCGATCAATGGCAAAAATCAGAATATGTCCAAAAATAATTTCTTATTATCCTGAATAGATTCACTGCTTTCAATAAAATATATTGATACGTAGGTGTTGTAATTGAATTTACCCTGACATGTTCACCAAAATGATATCCGTATGTTTCGAACGTTACCCGATCCACCAACATGTCTGCATCCCACTCCCTTGATACAATTTATGGGCCAAACCAAATTTAACTTAGGAAATAGGAACTGAGACAATTCCGCTGATGTTCGGAACTTTACGAACGATGTGTGACGTTTACGTTACCAGTATATTAAGAGGACTGCCAGTATATTACGCGCGTGACTTCAAAAAATACTCGGTAAATAGACAAAACCTGTGGAAAAGATATGTGATATTTTAGAATAAGTGCAAATACAATATTATGAATCAATTTTATTATATTTTAAAATATTATCATATGTCACAATCTTCAAGAAACCAGCTTATACTTATAAACTTAAAAGTCGGCAACGCATCTGCATCGGCTCTCAGGTATTGCGACGCTAGCTGGCTAGCTATGAGTGACGGTGATCACTTACGATGGTGACGTACGTAAGCCACATTTACCCCGTATTATATTAAAAAATGTAAAGTTGTTTTGGTCGAAAACGAAGTTTACAGAAATTAAATGTGTATTATGGTAAAATATATAGGATTCATACGAAAGTAATGCAAGAAAAATATAGAATTAAAAAATAGTCCATTAAAAAGTGATTTACATTTTTAATGTGTTAAAACAATATTTACATTGTTTTAAAGCAGCCCAGATCACGGGGGGTGTGGTGATATTAACAAAAGATTTTAATTATATTACGTAGTACAGTACGAATCTAGATTTTTCATTAGCCTCGAATAAATACATTTGTAGAACCTTCACTCTGAGTAGTGTGTTAACTTATTCAGGTTTAGGCGTGTAGCACCACTACTGTCTTCAGAAGTGGTACGCACGTACGATATTCTTTGTTATAAGATTGTTCAGCCAAGTTAGCTCTAGTAACCCCCTTAAGCGTTTTACTTCTAACAAATAAAAGTTTAAAGAAGCACGTCACCGAGAGAAGTCTCTGTTTCAAATTGTAAATTGAATCACGAATACGTGCTGAATATTACGCACCTAAGTATTGTATTGGTATATCTATACATATAAAGTTTAAGTTTCAAGTTTAAGTTTCTTTAAAGTCAGCTTAATTTTTTCAACTATAGTATTTCTATGGAATTTCAAATCATCCTTCGAACCCCAACATCAACCACAATTAAACATGTCCATAATATGATGCAAAAGCAACCGTCAATGATTACTCCAATAGCTATCACCAAGAATCTATCTATCCCAAAAGAAATCACCAAGTACAGAGAATGGAGGATATATCATATGAAGAAAGCTTGCTCAAAAGCACAGCATAAAATTAACCTCGAACGAAGTCGCGGACATCAGCTAGTAATAAAATAAGTAGGAAAGATAGTGTTATTCTAATTTCAAGCTGCAATTCTGTCTTTAGGTTTATAGAGCGCTGTGACTTCTATAATTACTGGGAAATTAAAACATAACAACGACGGTTTCATTGTAACCAGAGCAGCGCTCGGAGCTCTGTGTAGAATTGCAGCTGTTTATTTATTTATCTACGCGTTTCCATCACGCCTGAGGAAACACCGCACTTTTTCTCTTAAAACTAACTTACAGTACAAATACGGATGGTATTACATTCAGTTTGTCCCACACGATTAGCTGTTTAGCTTCACACGATCCACCTAATGATCTAGTCGCTCTTCAGACATTGACGCATATATAATGTTTTAATCAATGGATTAAAAAATATTTTAATAAATGTAAAGGAGAATGCCCATACCCCGTACCATATTGCGTCTGATGTACATTAACACCAAAAATCATGTTTTATTTATGTGTATAATGTACTGATTTTTAACCGTCTTTCTTAACCGCATTAAAAAGATATCAAAAAAAGGATAATACATAATTAACAATTATCTACTTCCGCAAAAAATGTCATATCCGTAAAACAAACGATTTTTCGTTCCGATTACAACTTTCGTAAACTGACAATGAACATACAAATCTTTTTCATCTATTATTTTAGATATTTAATATTAGAAAATAAATAAAATACATACTAAAATTAAATTATAACAGATCATTTTATTTAATCTCACCATTTTATGAAATAATCATTGCGTATTTTAGAAATTCAAAACATTGTGTTTGCATTATAGACAACTGTCAGTGTCATGTCAATTTGCTTATGGAGTTTTGTTGATGTTTGTTTGTGTACTTTGTGTATTGATCGATGTTTGCTGCGTGTGAGTAATTCTGGTAGTTTTATTGAATAATTAATTCACTACGTCACAGACAGAGTTGATATAGTGGCTCTGAAGTGCCGTTTAGGTTTGTTTAGGTAATGATAACTTGTGAAAAAAATTATATAATCAGGCATTTTATTTTTTGAATATTTCAAAAATGGAGATGGAGAGTAATTTTGGTTAGACGCAAGTTGGTACGGATCCCCATACAAAAATGGGCATTCTCCTTTTATTCCAAGCATAAAAATAAACAACATAGGAACAAATAACTGTAGTAGAAACTTTTTAAATCCTATCATTAGAAACATTTATTAAGACTACTTACAAAAAGAAATATTGGGGACATTGTGTGGTTCCTTGAAATAGAAGCCAATTCTATTTGGATAAATATACATTGTTAGTCATTTGTTAGTGCATCACTGATGAGATGTCCTGTAGCTGATGCTTCGCCTACGATAACTGAACTAAATCAATAATAAGTTTTCTGATTAACCTTCTACCTATATACCAAAATACATTTTTCACAGAGACGTTGAAAGAGCAGAAAAGAAGCTAAATACGCATCTTTTCTCTTAATATGTAGTTCGCAACTAACAAGTCTATCATTGTCAAAAAAATTACTCAATGCTACGTTCAATAGAAGCCTACAATATTGGACATATATTATTTTCGGAAGTCCTTTGAAAGTGAATCAAATATTTTCTTTTAGTAAAACCTTTCAACAGTCGCAATGGAGGCGTGTGCGGTGACCCGAAAACTCGCTCGCACTTCAAATAGATACAGTCTGGAATACCTGCAATATTTATCCTTATGCTTATAAAACATTTTTTGTGATTATTCTATTTTGCTCGTCTTTTGACATACATCCATTAAAACTTAAGTTTTAACAACAATTTCTATTTAGATAAATAGATTGAACAACAAATATATTGTTTAATATCTAATATATAAAATTCTCGTGTCACAGTTTTCGTTGCCATACTCCTCCGAAACGGCTTGACCGATTTTGATGAATTTTTTTGTTCTTATCCGGTATCTATGAGAATCGGCCAACATCTATTTTTCATCCCCCTAAATGTTAGGGGTAGTCCACCCCTAAATTTCTTTTTTTAATTTTTGGACGATTTTTTTTATTTTTATCTTTTTATAATGTGGCATTAAAAAATACATACAACCCCTGCTTTTTTTGTCAAAAAATCTAGACCCGTGCGAAGCCGGGGCGGGTCGCTAGTTTATTATAAAACTTGTTGCAATGGTTAGTCACACCTATAGAATAATTAACATAATATCCTGTGTACAATTCTGATTCACATTAATTAATGCAAATGACATATTATGCACAATAATAATTAGTAAACATAATTACGTAATTATGCCTAATTTTAATAACTCCTAATAAAAATTAGAGGATAGTACCGCACACAAAATGCAAATTTAATCACGATGGCAACCTAGGCACAGTTATTTGGCTGTTGAATTGTCATAATTAGAATGGTATAATATTACCACCTATTGCTTTCTAATTACTACTGCAAGCTTTACTGAGCGTTCGACTGTGTCATTATGAAGTGGTCACGTGCCCTCATTATGTTTACGACAGTAATTTTCAAATTGTACTCGCTAACAACTCTCCAAGGGCACCTAATTATAATAATCATAAACTTCGCCCTAGTCCTATATCACTAGTCATTTTTCCATAAATTTTACGTGATAGATTACGTAAATCTTTAAAGACCTTGATATCTTCCGACGTTCGATGGTTAATGCCACCAAAATTATGAAAGTTCTAAACCCGGTGAAATAATATAATTCACTTGTTATATTATGGACTATCTATAAACTTCAATGTTATACAAAATACTATTTTATTTCGCGGCGTGATTTGGTGCATAGTACATTAAAAATAAGTACTCTTTGGTATTCCACAAGAAGTACTGATGGATTGCCGATATAGCCCTGAAAATCAAGCAAACTCACTTTTTATACTATTATTGAAGTAGTATGTGGAGAAGATGTGCTTATTTTAACCAAAATTAAAAAAAACACTGCACTTATTTAGATCATTGTACTTGTAATACTCACATTATTAAAACAACGTTAACATCAAAATCGCTTCCTCCGTTTATTAGTTACATACTGTATACATAATATGTACCTTATTAAACCACGCAATCCTCTTTCGCTTGCTTCAACACAGTCGGATGAAATTTCATATTCTTTCCGTCATTTCGTTGCAACACTCAATACAAAAACAGTTAAGGTCTCGGCAAAACATTTCAGCTAAATTGTAGCAGTTCCTCGATTCTTCGCGTTTAAAAAGTCGTGAAATCTCGAGACTTGCCCAGCGGTATTATTGTCAGACATTTTCATTCATATTTACTTCAAGACTTTTAAATTTTTATTGTCATTTAGAGCACCACTTTAACTTCATTTATAAGTGGGCATGCCTGGCTTAATTTATATAAGTTTAATATAACTCTAACAAGGGGAGTACCAAGGTTGTGAATCACGTATTTCGTGTAATCTTATTTATATTGTAGGGGAGGGTCTTCTCAAAACGTTCTAGACCCTGAGAAAATTAATCTCGAGGAAAATCATTTCCTTAAAAATGATCATATTTAAATTATCAGAGACGTCCACTGTAATTATTTTGAGTAAATAATATTAAATTACACGTGCGAATACTTTCCAAAGGTCTAGAAAACTTGTAACGTTATTTTTGTGATCGTTACACTTAAAAATAATTTGTAATAGAAGTTTTTTGGCAATGTATTTAAAGTTTCTGGTGCTATAGACCAGGGTCGATAATTTTTGAAACCAAAAAAAATTATAGTAGGATGAAACCCATTAGAAAAGGAGGGAAATATGATCAAAATGAAAGGAAAAATAAATTACGGTCGATCAGAGTTCGGGAAGTGGAAGTGGGGGGGGGTTTAAGGGTAAAAAACGGTTTATCTCGTTTTCCGGCAAAACTACAAGTCCTATGGGAACAAGTCAAATGGCAAAGTTGTAGATAATAAAAAGATCTACAACTTTTGTATTTACACTTTTTTCACATAACCTCAAAATTTAGGTGAAAAATTCAAAAAACCAAGTTTTTGGTTTTTTATTTATATCTTTTTCAAAAATTATTTTTTTTCTACGAAATTTGGTGAAAACTTACCTTATTATGTCCCAAATACACTGTAATTTATTTGATTTAAAATATTTATTTTTTCGCCTTATTTTGAATTAATATCGAAAAAACACCCTAATTTTCAATCGAAAATTCACCCGTCAAAATATCAGCTTTTTTCAAAAAGTTGGTGTGGTTTCTGTTCGTTGAAATCTCTACTTTCTGATGGTGTAAAAAAATATATACATTACTATGGTATATGTTCCCAGAAAATGCAAAAACCAAAAACCAAATAAGTTAATATTTAATAAGACATCTACAATATTTTGAGAAAGTTGCAAAATCTTATTTCAATTATAAGCATAGATGTCTATTTATTGCTTTTTTAAGATAACTTGTATACCTGAGTGACCTATGGAAAATTTTAGCCCATAAAAATGTATTTCATAGAGAAGTGGGGAAGGTTCTAGTAGGGTCTGGGCCTTACTACATACCTGTTATTTCGTAGCAGCTGTTAAAAAAGTATATATTTATTTACACCATCAGAAAGTAGAGATTTCAACGAACAGAAACCACACCAACTTTTTGAAAAAAGCTGATATTTTGACGGGTGAATTTTCGATTGAAAATTAGGGTGTTTTTTCGATATTAATTCAAAATAAGGCGAAAAAATAAATATTTTAAATCAAATAAATTACAGTGTATTTGGGACATAATAAGGTAAGTTTTCACCAAATTTCGTAGAAAAAAAATAATTTTTGAAAAAGATATAAATAAAAAACCAAAAACTTGGTTTTTTGAATTTTTCACCTAAATTTTGAGGTTATGTGAAAAAAGTGTAAATACAAAAGTTGTAGATCTTTTTATTATCTACAACTTTGCCATTTGACTTGTTCCCATAGGACTTGTAGTTTTGCCGGAAAACGAGATAAACCGTTTTTTACCCTTAAACCCCCCCCCACTTCCACTTCCCGAACTCGGATCGACCGTAATTTATTTTTCCTTTCATTTTGATCATATTCCCCTCCTTTTCTAATGGGTTTCATCCTACTGTAATTTTTTTTCACTTTTTACCTTTTTTAAAGGCTTCGGCACTGGTCTACTAATACATTTTGCTTTTATAAAATATCAATTTTTAGTAGAAGTTCCTTTGAATTTGCTAAAAGTACCGGATAAAAGACAGATAACAAATAATAGCAAGCAATGGCGTCACATAATATAATAAAACTTATTACCTGTACAGTCCTATCAGATAAGATTCCCTGGATGATTTATTCCAGTTACAGCGAACTTTGGTTTTGATATCAAACAGTTTCGGCTGATATTAAAGTTATTTTAGTTAGTTTTGACATCAGCGCTGGTTTCTCGGTCTATGGTTTATTGCATGCTTCGGTAATATGTATTTAGATAAGTTTACAGTTTTAGGAAATGTTGATATAGGTACTTACATAATAATATCCATAATAATGAAATATAATATTTATGAAACAAACATTTGAGTTAGTCTGTCCCCATTTCCCACTAGGGGCAGAGAATTCATTAATATTATACGAGTTCTTCATAACTTAATATTTGCGAAGACTTATAATAACAAAAATCATTCGATATTCATACTTATTAGATTTAAAATTCTCGTTATAAATTATGTAATAAGTGTTCATGGCATTTGTGTAAATAAGTATAGATACAAATACATATTAACAAATAATCATCATTTAAATGTAATGTCCCATCACAGTATTTGATTGATAGCTGCAAATGTCGATGAAGTACACCTAAAGGCTTAATTATTATGTGCAGTACATCTACAGGCAACAACTCCTCATTCCGGCAGCGGAAGCCAAAGATTCACCTGTCGATAGAGTTGGCAGGCATTGTCATGAAGGTCCCATAGGAGAGGTGCGGTCTGTACGCTACAATTACTCGCCAGTCTCTACAGTGCTACGAGAATAAGCGACAAGCCTGTGTCCGCATGACATATAATTTGACATTCGGAGGTTTTGACGGTGTATTTTTATTGTAATCGAACGAGTGATTAGATTGGACACGCTTCCATACCCTTGGCTGATAGCGTTATTGAATTATTGTTGGATATTTTTGTCAGATATGAAGCTTTAGACGCTTTCGAACACATTTCTAACACTATTTATTCTATTTTAAAGCTCTTTTGTTTTGTTGTGCAATAAAGTATTAAACGATTGGTATTTTAATGATATAAATAATAGTATTAGGCAATAGGCATCTTTCTGGCCGGCAACGCACCTGCAAGCCCTCTGGTGTTGCGGATGTCTATGGGCGGCGGTGATCACTTACCATCACGTGAGCCGCCTGCCCGTTTGCCCCCTATAATATTAAAAAAGAAGGCTAATATTTGATACGTTATAATTTTGTTTTGGCGTGGCGGACTGAAAAAATAAAGACTAACAATAATAAACTGAATTTTTTAAATTACTTTTGTTATCATTTTTACGATATTTAATTTAAAAAATACAAATTTTTAATTTAAAAGATTTAATTAATAAAACTCACATCATTCATTTGAGTAATCACTTATATCTAACGATTTACATGGTTTGGCGGATAAGATGTAGGTTTTTTTACATTATTTTTTAACATTGCGCACTTTTTTACTGTCCCATAATGAATTCACCATAATATCTATTTATATGTTTAACTTTCATTATATTTCAAAGATATAGTTAGCTTGAAACCATCCCACCTCGTAAATTTAATACGTATTTCGAGACATACGAATGTATTACCCTTCTCATGATAGTCTGTGTCAGATTTCATATGGTGAGAGGCTACAAAGGGACCCAAGACATAACTTGAGGCGGTGCGGTGTCGCAGATGCTTTTGATCATTTCCATCCCACCCTACTTTTCGAACAATAGTTTAGTTTTTAACTTCTCACAAATTTTATTTCTTAAAGTTAATAGGTTTCTTTGAAATATATATATATATATATATATATGTACCTGAATAATATAGCTTAATAAAATAAGTAGAAATGAAAATTGATAAGGAAGAGTTTAAGAGGAGTAAGATAATGAATAGGTCGTCTACGAGTCCGAAAGTAATTGTCCGTGTTCGCTACAAACGATTTCTATTGCTTATTGCCTCCAAGGGTTTCATACAAATTTCTTAAGTTTATTTATAGGCTAGCAACTCGTCCCGGCTTCACACGGGTGCAATGTAGATATACTACACAAAAAATAGCCTATGTTACTCGCTGATACTATAGATTTCTATTGGTGAAAGAATTTTTAAAATCGATCCAGTAGTTTTTGAGTTTATTCATAACATACAAAAATACAAATCTTTCCTCTTTATAATATTAGTATAGAAGTATAGATAACTGATTCATACATGAGTATAAAAATACTTAGAATCGATAAATACATATGCTTCATATTTTAACAACTTTATTATGAGTCAATTATGAATTAAGAAGTAGTCATTATTATAGCGTATCTAATTCACGTGACATTATTATTTTAATAAATATATAATATAATAATAAATCATTGTTCAAAAAAATTGAAAGCAATATTTCTCTTAATTAGAAGATAACTGACAGAATTTCAGAATGAAAATCCAAGACATTGCGATGAGAAATCTAAGGCGAAACTAAAGAGGGTGGGCCCATTTTAAAAGTATACCTTTTCATTAATTCCTTATTATTAATCACCGTTTTTTGATGATCAAACATAAACCTTTGATAACACAATCATCAAAATTACCTAGAACTGAAGAAATTGTTGTTATTCCAGATATTTTCTTTTTCGGATAGAACCGATGGTTTGGAAGGAGGGTGAAATTAACGTCGAATGACTTTTGTATTTTTTCTTATACCGAGGGAAATAGCATCTTGAGTGTGTACCTGTGTGTGTCAATTTTATTCGTATTGTTTTTCTAATACGCACAAAGTCCCTAAACAAAATTTTCCTCATGGAGAATGAAAACAAACAGAAAGCAAAATGACCGCAATAATAAGCCCGGTCTTAAATATTTTACGCTGAGGATTCGGTCGAAAAGCCTCTATCTCATTTCATTGTATTTACTGAAATACTCTATTTGTATCAAGTCCCTGTACTTTTACCTTTTCTCGATATCGATCTATTGGAGCTTACCTCCGTAATCTTCGCATTAGGAACTCTACCTGTTTCTAGTATTCTGAAAGAAAATTAAATTTCTTACGTGAGTTCTTTGTTTGAAGATAGGTAAAAGCTGGTTTTGAATTCAGAATTTGTTATGTCGCAGTCTGTTTACTGAGTATAATTGAGTTGTTCATTTTATTGAATTTATAGGAATGGAATTTGTTATTTTAACATAATCTTCGAAGCGTGTTTCATAGGAAAAATATATAACTCGATAAACAGTATACAAATTAATCATTTTTATTATTGTCGCATTAACCAAAGGTCATTGAACATAAGGGCCAAGGTGAAACGTCATTAGGCTGTTAATACAAGTGTGTTGATTTAGGATCCGACCGCCGCCGGAGGCTTTGGAAAAGCAACCTCACGCACTAATAAGCAAGCACATAATAACTACGACATGTAATGAGATCTTTTACACAAAATACGCGTCGAGCCAAATAGTATATTTATACTAATATATATACTAATAGATTTGTATATTATGAATGAAACTCTTAAACTACTGGACCCATTTTAAAAAATTATTTCACCAATAGAAAGCTACATTTCGTCGTTGCGACATTAAGACCTCTTATGTGTAAAAATTGAGAAAATCGATATAAACCGTCTACTGAAAAAAATATAATGAAACCAACTACATAAAAATATAGGTATCAGCCACTTGATTTCCTGCTTTTTACTTTGCTATTATTAACTGAAAGCAAAACTAGTATCATTGTAAAAAAAATCTTAGCAAGTTAGTTAGCAAGCAAGAAATTAGTAAATAAAATACCATTGATACGTCGCTCGTATACAGATGAGAGTTTTTTCATTCGATAGAGATTCACAATGTAGAATGGTCTGGCGTAAAAAGTGTTTTTTTCAAAAGTGACACATAATAATAGGTCTTAGAGTACGTTCCAAGAAAGAAGTCCCACGGATAATGTTGGAACTACAATATTTTTTATGAAAGTATTTTTAACTCCATAGACACTAGCGACACCTAAAAAGGACTTCTTTTATGAAAAGGACTCTAAAGTCGCAACGACAATTATCAGCGAGTATATACATAGGCTAGTCTTTGTATCATATACATATAGTAGGTACTCGTTCATCTATATGGCATCCGTGTGAAGCCGGTTCGCGTTGCTAGTATTACATGAATTAACGATATTTTCTCGTATAATAATGAAGGTACTTTTTCGTATTTTGGATGATTTCTTCATACGAATAACAAAATAGGCTTAGACTAATTTATAATAAATCCTTAAACGTTTTTAGTATACCTACTTTAACGAAAAAATAAAGTTTGTACATTTTATTTTCAACATAAATATGGTATATTTTTGAAAGAATTTAAGACTCAATAGATATAAAACTAAGTAATGTAAGAGTATTAAAGTTGAAGAAACCAATTTAGGCTTTTAAAGGCAAATGGGTCCTAATCTTCTTGAATTTATTTTTCTAGACATGTCTACTCAAATAAGTTTGTTTCAGGCCAGAATGGTTTCAATTTTATCAAGTAATAAAGCAATATTGTCTTTTAAAGCATTGTAACTGAAACTTATTTTATTGAGATACTCACTTTACAGAAGACAGGCTCGTTGGCGCGTTTGGTAGAACACCTGCCGTGCGCATCGATAGGTCGTGGGTGCGATTCCCAACTGGACAACATGTTTATAATTTTCTGTAAGCATGTTTTCCCCACGTCTGGTAACTTTGGGCATTGATCGGGTGGGAGGAATATCGAAATTCCGACCGGGTAACGAACCACCGTTCTTAGATGGAAAAACCGTGAAGTGCACATTGGGCGTTTCGGTTTCAGTCTATGGATTTCTGAAAGCTCCAAGTTAAAAGTAGGTCGACAGCGCATCATTGACTGATGTTCTGTGGCTGAGGTATCACCTGCCATCAAGTGAACCTCATACTCGTCTGTCGATATCTAACATAAAAAGAATTCAAATGACTATTAGAAATTATTGTGTGTATTAAATATTAAGCCCTAGTGGGGCATGGGACATACACATTTTAGTGTCTTTTTCACTGATCATTTTGTTTTACAGGCAAATAGGTGATCAGCCTTCCGTGCCCTGCCCGAACGAAATATTTTTTATTTTGCTACCCGGGCTTCGAACCCGGGACCAACAGTGCTAAACGCCATGCTACTCAGTCGGTCAACACAGAAACTATAGCTGTAATACCTTTGTTGACCAATAACAAAAGCCTATATCTCGATAATCAATGAACGTCATTGTTGCTGATAGGTTATCATCTTACAGAGAACTATAATATGACAATGACGTATGCAATAGACCTAGCGGAGGTAATCCAATTCAGTACTGTACAATATACATATATATTTCATAGAACGTATACCTACATATGTAGCATAGACCATTCTTTATTCGGCTTTAACACATATAAAATACAAGTTTGGACTTAAATAATCTATGATTATGTATTGCGTAATATGCAAAGGAAAAATGGCTAAATTTATTTATTAATTTCATTTTTAGACCGTAAAATATTATAGTCATATTTTTACAAGCACTCCCAATTTTTTTCCTAAAAACTTGGACAAAATAATACAATCTAAACAGATATTATCAGCAGATAATAGCTGGATATATGTATATTAAATTTGTTGATGAAACATCTTCTTTATCGATATTGGTAGTGTAAATAAAGGTGCGTAATTTCAAAATGCTTACATTTCATGCGAAGAGTAGAATAGCAAGGTAATTTTTTTTTATTTTAATCTTCTCATTTTTACAATAACACGATTTCTTTTAGTACGTTAAATGTACATTACGTCAACAAAATAATTATACAAGAATTATTATTGAAAGGGTATAATCAAATATTTTATCTTAAATATGAACACCAGGGTCGAATTTAGGTGAGGGCATCTGGGGCTCCGGGGCATCCACAAAAAGGGTTCCCACACTTAATTGTGGGTCTAAACACTAGTAAACAACTTTTTCTTTATATTTTTTTTCGCTGTTTTACCTTTACCTTCTTTGTACAAAACATGATTCATTTTATTTGGAAAATAATTTGGCGCCAAGGGGCCTCCATTTTTTTTGTTGCCCCGAGACCTCTAGACTTCTAAATCCGGCTCTGATGAACACATATATTTTGCGGTCATTGTATATGACACAAATAATCCCATGACCTACTCTCGTCCTAATTAAATGCTTTATAATATAATATAATACTTAAGCAGCTTTTATATAAAAACCCACACAAAACAAGTTTTTGTAGATTTACTTCAGAATCATATTTTTGTAAACGGGCTCGTTGACAGGGTTGAGGACCTTGCGTTCGGATGGGTCGCGGGTTCGAATCCAGCCCGACATGTTTATAATTTTCTGAAAAAAATGTTTTCCTTACGACTGGTAACTTCGTGCAATAAACAGGTAGGTAACGAACTACCATAGATGGAAAAACAGTAAAGTGCTTATTGCACGTTGCGGTAATCTATGGATTTCCAAATGATGAAAGTAAAACAATAATTAACAACGCATCACTGACTGAAGTATCACCTACCATCAAGTGAACCTCATGCTCGTCTGTCGATATCTAACATAAAAAACATTACTAATAAAGCCATCAAACATCATTCTTTCTTGCGACTTTAGGCATGAAAATAATCAACTGAGAAATAAATGTTCATAAAATACTAGCGATCCGACCCGACTCTGAACGAAATAACGAAAAGAAAAAGACAAACGAAGACAAAAAAAACATTTTCGATGAAAATTCTCAGTCGGATTGATTTATTTACAACATGAAAAATGAATTCAAAATAATATTAAACTATACGTATTTTCTACTACTACATCTCTTTAATCACTCTATTGATGAAAACCGCATTAAAATCTGTTGCATAGTTTTAAAGATCTAACCGTACACACGGCCGAAAGCGACTTTATTTTATACTACGTAGAGATTGGAGATAGTAAGCGACGTATCCGTAGAACAATATCGGATATGATTATGATACAATACCAAGTCGCCTTTTTATATTTGTAAGGCTAAACTGACCTTTATAATTTACTAGTAAAATCAAAATTTAAAAAAAATACAACCTGATTTTGAAGATAGCAGTCGAATAATGGTTCATGAAGCTAATTTCTCCAAAGAATAAGGTCGAGTGTAAAGTAGAGCGTCTTACAAATGTAACATTGTTCTACGGAATTCTTTTTTTAAATGTTTCTATGATAATTTTACATGTCCTGTGTAGCCTACATGACACTTTCAAATATATGTCAGTGGAATATTGTAAAGCATTCCTCGACATTTTCAGTTGAATTTACAACGATACTGTAGAAATAAGAATTTTTACATCGCTGCTTTTAGTATTGAATCTGCTCATTTTTATTTCCGTGAATATGTTCATAAAACCTGCGAGAAGTACTTCATATGAAACATAAATTTTAAAGTGTTTTAATCCTCAACAAAAGGGGGTCGTTGGCATTTATTGTATAGTAGGCTTCAAGCGTAGATCAGATTCAATGTGGTTTTGTCTTTCATAAAATATACGTATAGAAGATTTAACTGTATATTATATTTAAAATATACATATATAATCGTTAAATTAAAACGCCGTTTGACCGATCACCATCAAAGGCACTGTGGTATAAAACCACTTCAGCTGGTATTATAAATACGAACTCTTTCTGCTATATTTTCTTGCTAAACTGATTTTGATGAATTTTGGTAGAGAGAAAACTAGAATCTAGAGAACATTGGCTAACTTTCTCTCCAGAAACCATACATTTTTAGTGCGAGTACGCTGCATAAGTACCTACTGTTATAAATACATAATATACATACATATTATCCGAATTATTATAGTCTCGAAATATTGTAGTATATAGCAAAACTATAACTAAATTATAACTTTTTAATTCTATCAATCAATCAATCTATTATAACCGGCTAACATAAAATAACATCAAACTTTGATTAATTAATTATCATTACAATTACAGCTGTAGAATCGTACATGGATGTTCGAAGCATTCCAAATCGCTAAATACCTCAACTGTGACTGATCACAAAATATTTCTATCCCCTATTGTTTTGACAGATGGGATGTGATGAAAACATATTTCTTATTTTATTTAGAGTGCGCCCACGAATCCGCTTGTCGCGAGCGATTGATTGATATCCAGCACACATCTACGACACATCAACACATGAACAAATAATGGTCATACATCTCTGCCAAGATAACTCGCTCCCCAGGTAGGCGATCGTGAGTTTTTGTTTGGTGTGCGACAAAAGAGAAAATTGATAATTCATCAGCAACCGCCATTGTTACTGAATGGTATCTATACGTGATTCAGAAGTGGCAATTTGTTTTATTCTTTCTTTGTTCAATATAACGTAATTTATATATATTTTTTTATGTCAGATATCGACAGACGAGCATGAGGTTCGCTTGATTGTAGGTTATACCTCAGCCACAGAACATCAGTCAATGATGCGCTGTCGACCTAATTTTTACTTCGAGCATTCGGAAATCCATAGACTGAAACCGAAACCCGCTATGAACGGTGGTTCGTTATCCGGTCGGAATTTAGATATTTCTCCCACCCGATCAATGCCCGAAGTTACCAGACGTGGGGAAAACATGTTTACAGAAAATTATAAACGTGGTCCCGGTGGGATTCGAAACCACGAACTATCGATGCGCACGGAAGGTGTTCTACCGAACGCGCCAACAAGCCCGTCAAATATATTTACTTGCTTATTTATGTATATTTATATACATTTTGTAATTCTTGCAGACTTTTAGAGGGTCATAATAATAATAAAAATATGAATACCTCTTACAAAACTTCTGTTTTGTTTTCGAAAAAATACATCGGAAAATAACTACGAGTTATATTCACAGCAGTCGTAAATATTATAGCAAACTTATACACTATTCAATAAAGTTTATTCGTTTTCAACGGCAACGTCATATTAACTAAAAGCGTGCTGCAAACAAGTAGTTATCTATTCAACGCTCTAAATACTCGAACACAAGTATAAATGGAGTTTTCTATGTTGGTGATAGTATGAGCGGTTCTATTATTCAGTGGCTCAGTTCATACGGTGGGCTGGTACGTCAGAGTGGGATTAAGGCGTCGTTTGCAAGCAGCTGCTAGCGAGGTTCTCCGAGATGAATTTAGGTAACCGACGCAAGCGACACCTGTCTGACACGAGATAATACGCTACTTATTCGCTGGTGAAATATGAAATTCTTCATAACGGATTATCCACAGAAACACATCACAAATATGACAGCTCCTAAATATATACAAATGGGAACGGGAACTTATCTATAAATCAATTATGTCATAAAGTAGATAAACTATTCTTTTCGCATATATGTACTTTCATTTCTTTATGTCATAATAGTAACACGCCCCGGCTTCACTCGGGTACAATGTAGATGTACTATTCAAAACAATAGCCTGTGTTACTCATTCATAATGTAGCTTTCTATGGGTGAAAGAATTTTTAAATTGGTCGAGTAGTTTTTGAGTTAAATAACAAACAAATATTTCCTCTTTATAATAGACTAGTTTTTGATATTCATCTGCGTGGATTATAAATATCAATACAATAATAAATAATTATTTCTTAATAAATCAGAAACAAATAAAATACTTGTTATTCTACTCAACATTAACATACAAAGTACTACACATATAAGTTCAAACTTTGGTTGCAAAAAGTTAAAAATCAAGAAGTCGGGTTGAAGATAGGGGTTCAACCTGTGTTCGATTAAGTTGTTGTTGACATTGGCAGATTGAAGATTTATTTTAGCAGTAGTTCGAAGGATAAAACACGCGTATTCCAGCGAACCGGAAACTACTTCCGGTGAAAAGTATTCAAGACATGGCCAAATTTACAAAGCCAAACTTTGAATTGTATGGTAACTTCTTAAAGCTCTCGTGTATGGTGATTTGGTCTAGCGTAAGTCTCTTATCTTATCTAAAGAGATCAACATAGTCAAGAATAAGAATACGAAGGAGGAGTATTTAATCTTACACAATTTCGGTGGTAATAGGAGGTTGGTGTTAATTAGAGGCCAAAGTAAAATATTGTATAATGGAATAACCGTGAAGATCACATTGCGTGATTCGGTCTCGGTCTATGGATTTCCGAATTCCCGAAGTATAATAGTAGGTCAACAGCGCATCGTTAACTGGTGTTCTGTGGCTGGAGTATCACCTAACATCAAGTGAACCTCATGCTTGTCTGTCGATATCTAACATTAAAAGAATCCTTAAATGTTACTGTAAGCGCCCAACCCTTTTGTTTCTATACGTATAAAGAGTTCTTTAAAAGTTTAGGTTAAAAACTGAAGAGCGTTTAGTAAATGTATAGAAAAACAGATAAAGTACCTTTAAAACTTTCGTTCTTGGAAGCTTTTTGTGGAACATGTCCAGGGAGTGCAAGAGACGTGAAACGTGGACGTTATCCATTACGGTAACGAACTTTGTGCTCCGGCAGCCGATTCATTAGAAAGCCATTCATCTCCGCCGCAACAGGCGCACAGGTATTAACTACTCTGTACCTAATGGACAAATAAATATATAACAACACGACTCTCGCTTATAACGACTTCACTCATTTTCCACTTCAACTATTGTTCCTAAGCTTTAATAGCTTCGAAACCGCGTATTATTAATAAAATACCTTGGCGGAACTATACCTCTATAACTATAATGCTTAAAGCTACTGATTTGTTTTGTATTGGTATATTTAATGATTTGTTTGACTATATAATGAATAATAATTTTTTATTTGACACACACAAACATGCATATGATACAATTTAAAAATATAGAAAAACTAAACTATCATTAAAAAAAAATTAACTATAATTATGAGACTTAACTCAGTATAACTTGTGGCTATATTGGACATAGTACAGATTTTCAGAATTTGATGTATATTTTCCAGTTCATCGAATCCCAAAATTGTACAATAACTTGCTGGAAACTTTTGAACTTAGCTTCCGTAAACCAACTGCCGAGTTGAAATTATTATACGTCCGAATAAAAATAAACTAAAACATATCAAAATGGAAATATATTCCAAAACAAACAGGTTGAGTTAGTGTGGCGAAACATTCAAACTTGACAAATGCGACGGCTGAGTGAGCAAAATGGAGCGTCAGTACGTGCATTTAGTTCAGCGTAAACTTTTCGCTTTTCAAGTAAAGTATCCAGTTTCAACCGCTCGCTTGTCTACCCAATATCCGCTAGAGAATGAACACATACCCCAGTCCCACGCTACGTGCGAGTGATTGTCCGCGACTCACAGTCGCGATAACAAAACTCCGTCCAGGCATTGTCACTGAGCTCTGTGTTATTCCATATGTAAAAGAGTTTCCAATGTAAATTCCACACAGTAATATGGTCTGTTTTTCGAAACGTTAACGTCAGGTTTGAATCTTAAGGCCCTGTCTGTCTTACACAAGGACTTTATATATATTAAAGTCCTTGGTCTTACATCTTTATTCCATAGACATTTGACAATTCTCAAGTTATATTGAAGAAAATTAAGCAGTGCTACAATCATGAAATTCCCTGATGAGTCAGAGTTAGCTCGTTAAGTTGCAGAAAGTACACAGAGGCAATGTTTACTCGGCGCCCAAAACCAGGAAACACTCTGAAGTTACATCCTTGCAATCTGTGAAATAAACATGCGTCGAGGCCACTATCTAACAACTACCACGGAGTTTGGCCTCGAGAACTTTCAACTCATTTGCCGTTATGATTATCTAAGCTTATTCAAACTAAAATAACGAAAATGATTTTACTATATAATATAATAAAGAGGAAAGATTTGTATTTTTGAATTTTTGTATGTTACGAATAAACTCAAAAACTACTGGACCGATTTTAAAAAATCATTCACCAATAGAAAGCTACATTTTCAGCGAGTAACATAAGTGTACTATACACTACATTCTACATTCCGCCTGTGTGAAGCCGGGACGCGTTGCTAGTCTTTAATAAATTAATTATTCAAACAACATGATCATCATAACATCTACTTCTTTTTACCTCATTATTGAATTTAACCACTATCCCACCTAATAAGCATGATAAGACCTGAAAAATATGCAGAAATACTTACAAATTGAAATTAGTGCCACGATAACTAATATTGCCTGTTCCACGACAACTAGCTAACGTCTCATAGTAACAAAGTCCAAAAACCCATACTTTTCTCTAACATACAAATCAGACAAATTTAAATAAAATAATTTGTAAACGCCACATATAAAGTTTTCTAAAAACCATAATCAGGTCAGTATAAAGTAATATTAATTTATTCAACTATACAAAGTTACCAAAGCGACGGCAGTTCAAAAATTAATTTGTAAATCAATAATTTTGTGATATGAGCTTCAAGGTTGACTAACACTCTGACGTATTTTGTTAACACCAAAAAGTCCTCATTGAAAAGAGCTCCTATGCGCAAATAATTAGCGTACATTGCACCCGCTATTGGATAGATCTACGCCAAAGAAGCCACTCCGCCCGTACCTCAGTGCTCACACTGCAAGCGTATAAGTGCTAATTAAAGCATTGCAAGGTATGTTGATTTTGACGAACATTCATGTTTTAGTTACTTGTATCCTATATAAGTTTGTGCAAAACACATGCATATTCTAACTTTTGCCAGCTTACATATACAATATACATACGTATTTATTGTGTAATGATAGCCTTTCCTCTTTACCGTGATAGCTACATGATTTATAATAGATTGTGTCGCTTTTGTATACTTAGTATGATTGTCAGTTGTTGTAGGGGAATGTTATTCCGCTACACTAAAAATATTTAAACAATTTACCAACAAGCAATAGAAATTATTGGGATTGTTAAAAATAATGTTCTAATTACAAAGATATAAAAAGCTTCCCTTTGATGAAATGGAGAGATATACTAGCTGTAAGAAATTTTGTTCATCGAAATTCGCGCCAAAGATAAAGAATTTGAACAAGCTAAGATCCGACAAAGTCTTAGGAGCTAATTACATTGTTATATAAGAAAACTTTTGGGTCCACTGAAGTTTCTTTACGTTTTGATGAAGGCTTAGTATCAGGATTCCTATCAATAAAAATATGTATAGATTAATTACTTGTTATTTATCACGAATAAAATGCATTTATCAACTAATGTTTAATTTTATGATTATTATACATAATAATAATATCGTACTGTCCGATCACATTTTTAGTTAACCAAACAATAGTTTTACTCCTTCAATTTCATTACTTTTTTCAAAATACTTTACGGACCTTTAGTTATTAAGCAAATCTTAACTGTTTTTATATAGAATAACAGAACTAGAGCGATAGGACACTTATATATAATGTTTCCGGGACGACAGAAAGACAACGCTTAGCATTTTAACTCGAAAGGCGTCTCGAATACTTTATATCACTACAAGGCTATGAATTTAGGTCATAATACTTACATTGACCCTTATTATATCTTTAATATCAGATATCGAGAATAGGACTCACTTTGGCGATACTTCAACCACAGGAGATTAATACATTTCTGTAGCCATGATGCGCAAATTCTTTGAATATTTCACGGTCGTTCGGTTCATTAATTATATAGTTAAAATCTCGATATCCCTCCCACCCATTCAGGGTTCTGATTACGTAGGATAAAACATGTTTTTACACTTTCTATGATCATCTCAGAGTTCACACTATGAACCCCCATTACACATTCCACCACTGAGCCCGCGTCGGTGAGTTTCTTTAAGGCTATGCAATTAGTAAAATTCAATTATTCCATTTCAGTAACTTTTATTCGAACCTGGCTCTCTGATGACGTGTCTATCAATAGAAATCCAATTTATTCGAGTTGTGGACCACAAAAGTCGACAGGCGAAACATTTCGAAATGAACGTTTAGTGACTCGCCATGTTTCCTTCTTTTCCTATAGTAATTGAGCAGAATTGTTTTCAGATTTCCTTTGTGTTATTTACTGAATAAAAACAAATCGTTTATCACATTATAAGAAAAGGTAAGAACCTCATCTAAAAGCTGTTGTATCTATAGTAATATTTTTGCGACATACTATCTGCTACGAATTTCGTAGCACTACGAACGAAGACTACGTACTACGAAGAAAAAAGCGATATAGTAATAAATAGTTCAACAATTTCCCTTCCTACAGGAAATGCATATTTAATTGAAATTTTCAAAGAGATAGATATTTGTAACCATTATACAAATAGTATTATTATACAAGGCAGCTGCATGAATTGAGTGTTTTTTGTAGTTGATACTGCCTAGTTCTTAAGGCCAGACGGGCTTTTAATATGAGCGTAGAACGTCTTTTCAATGACTTATATGTATAGAAAACGCTACTCTTGGCAGATTACAAGCGCCGCCGTGACATGAGGAGATTTAATTACGATGTTACTGGATGTTATCAAAACGCGTCAGCAAATGAAATTAATATGTTAACAAAGTTACACCGCGTGTGCTGGACGATACTTCATTTGCATACAGAATCATCGTAATTATTCTACGGTGCCTAAGAATATCTTATTTCAGAATAACATGAATTTAAAATATGCCCCAAACTCCCCTTGCTTGTTAGGTACCTGCGAGATAAATTGTGGCTCTGGTTTGTTCCGCAAATGCAATTCCCGAAGGTGATTAACCGCAGATTTTATTTAACGTCGCATAAATTACTCGTTGTAATAGATTTAGTTTTCAAACGTTTTCTAGAAATGAGTATATCATAAATTTATACACGAGGAGTGAGAGAAATGCATTATAATAATGGACGCATATTTTATTAAACTAATTCGTAGAAATATAAAAGTAGAAAATAGAAATCTATATTTCTTTTTTTTTCACAAGTTATTGACTATTTTCTACGTTTAATGCAGTTATCATTATTTATTATACTATATTATATCACTTGTTTTTTTATTATAGAAACCTACAATTTAAAAATTCGAAAATCAAATCAAATAAGAATGTAAATTATTTATAAAAAACAAATTGATTCAATTGCTTGTATTGATAGTGCCTTGACTAAGCGAGTTTCAATGAATATCCATTTCACATACCATATATATTACGCGTTTCAACTGCATGAACATTGAAAATTCGTATTCTATCGTTTACTTGAAACCAGGGACTTTGCATAATATACAAGCTTTGAATATCGAAATATTAATATCTAGAGAGCAACGTTAGATGCTTAAGTGTATTAATGAGATTGCCTCGTATCTAAGATGAATATCGCCATAGACAACTGAGTCAAAGCCTCAATATCTGCTTGTGATGCAATTAATATATTGAGACGTATAGTTTTAAGATTGAATATCTATACAATTTTTGTCCCAGCGTAGATATGATGAAACTTGAAGGCTCCTTTATCATAATTGTACCAATCAAGCTTTATTACAAGCGGCCTTTTTCATCTCACAATGACAAAGATGTCGCCGTCTAAATTAAACATTACTTACAATGAGAGGACATATTTTTTTTAATAGAATTACTTTACTCACAATGAAGACTGTGAATAATGTCAATGTTATTAGTTTTTATCTTCGTAAGGAATAAGACAAATATACTATCCCGGCTTGCCGACTTTAACATAAAAATCTCGTGTCCCGGTTTTTCTGGTCGCGCTCCTCCGAAACGGCTCGACCGATTTTTATGTATATTTGGTAAGTATGAGAATAGGTCGTAAAATATATTTCATACCACTTGGTGATTAGGGTGTTCCTATCCGGAAATTTTTTTTTGACAAAAAATTGATTTGGTCCATTTTCTTCATTAGTATAACCATGCGGAGCCGGGTCGGACAGCTAGTAAAATAATTACGTAATTATATACATTATATATAACTTATATAATTACGTTATGGGCATTATTTTTTTACTATTATATTTCATTAATAGGCTTTTGAGGTTCTATGGTGGTTTCACCACTGCTGTAATTATACTAGTGTGACTATGCTATCTAATAGAGAGATATAATGCATGAAAAACATTGATTCCTTCTGATTGTTACCTACTAAAAGGACTTCTATTAAATGAATAAAAAATAAAATATTTGTAACACCAGGCTGAAGGTAACATACCATGAAATTAAATCGATTTGGCGGAAATCAAAAATTTCACGCGACCCTATTTTATAGAACCGATGAAAATCTTATCCATTACCTACAACTGATTTGTCACGACATCTGATTAATTATACTCTCATTTATCTTTTAGTGAATGGGTAGGTGTAAGGGCCTCCCTTTCTCCCACGGGGAGAGAACGAACTATCGTTACGATAAGGCACTTTATTTTGTTAAAGCCATGACAAGCTCTGAGACACTATATCGAAAGCCCGACTCCCGAATGGAATTTAATTAACCCAAATTTGTCCTTTTGTCTCCGGTTCCTATCCCTTCCGAAAGTCTTTGTAAATATATTGTGTTCGTTTGGTATATTTAGGTGAAAATCTAAATCAGTCGATACTAATTATTCTGAATAGATGATAAATGTTTTTGACGTGTATAAAGGGAAATATGGATGACTGCAATGAAATGATCTGCAAATGTGCAAATGTATTTGGGAAGGTTAAGGGACAGGTGTTACCGTGAAACAAACGCGTTTGCAAATACGCGGTGCGTGGATATTTACGTGGTAATAGAATTACGAGGCCTATATACACAAAAACTTGAGTATGACTTGTAAATCATTTATGTCACTACGATAAACATAATATAAGCTTCATTGAGTATACGACCTTTAAAGCAATTAGTGTTAAACTACATCCTTTTCATATTATATAGATTGTGGACCACCTTCATGGCTCAGTGATTTGGCGTTTTGCACCGATGGTCCCAGGTTCAAACTCTGGAGAAAACTAAACAAAACGGTTTAATTTTTTTTTAAATCAAGCAGGGCACAGAAATGCTTCTGTCCCATTCCTCACTAGAAGACAGAGGTCTTTACTCACTCATATTATGGAAATCATACAATTTAGTAAACCTTATTTTTCAGCTTTCGTAACTATTCAATTTATAAGATTATCTACGTAATAAAAATGTTACAAAGTTACTGAGTCACAATATCTGGAAAATTTTATGACATTAAAAAGACGGAAAGATTGTATAAACCATCGATATTGGAAAGAATCACAAGTAGCAGTTCCTTCAAGGCTAAGGTACCTAAGGCTACGCACTCCGAATATAATGCAATTACTTGAGATGGATTGCCCCGGTTCGAGACGCGAGGACGTCGTATAATATCCTTATCTCTTCGAGGTACCCATTTTATGACGTCTTCAAAAAGAATGGAGTAAAGATTTTACAGCTGAACAAGTTTATTATGAAAATTAGTTGGCTTTTTTTCTTATATAAGGAATCAGCAGACAAGTTTGGTATATTTTTACGGTAGGACAGTGTTTTCAAACTGTGGGTCGTGATCCCTAGGGTGGTCGCGAAGCCTTGCCTGGGAGGTCACCGGCAAAAAATAAGACAGGGCAACCTACTTGATTTTTCAATTTTAATCAATATAGTTCCAAAATTTAAAAATTATCCCAGTCTTTCCAATCAATTACGTTTGTTGTTTATGGCCCATGGGAGTCGCAGAAATCGTTCAGCTTGTAAAAGTTTTGCCTATTCAAATACATTGAAAAACACTGCGGTAGAACAATGATGCGCTAACGAATTCTATTCATACTTCGAGCATTCGCATCATCCATACATCATTTGATCTCCATCCGATTATCAATGCCTACAATTTTTTAAAAAGCTGACAATGCCACTGAGACATTTAATTAGTGGACTTTCATGGGCGGTGGTCATTACTTACCATCAGGTAACTCACCTGCTCGTTTGTCTGCTTTGTAATAAAAAAAGGCCTTTCTTTACGAATCTACTGGTCGAAAAAAAAAGCTTTTCAATTTACAATATGAGAAAACTTATATTTTAAGACATAATAATACAAATAAACAAAGCCGGTTCTTATATATTATTTTGCTAGTCAGTAAGTTAATTTAAAAAAACATATCGCGGAATAGGAGATCATTTTCCATACAGAACTACTTTCACGCAAGTTCGACTGATACTTGACCCAGTTTTAGTGCTACACTTCAAATTTTAGGTCCAGAATCTAATATTTATAAAATGAATTTTAAAAGTTAACCTAAAAAAGTCTTACTCGTTGAAGTGAAATAAGTTTTACCGATTATGTTCATTATATAGAGAATTATAATATTTGAAAGTCACATAATATGAAAAAGTACACACAAGTACTTTATAGAAAATGGCGTGGATCCCTTGAAATTGAATTCAGATTCACGGTTGAAATATAATGTTTTATTATGCAACTTAAATAATGAAAACAAACATAAATCTTCTCGTTAAATTATATTATGACATCAGAATTTTTAATAATTTAAATAATAAAAATATATATTTTTAACAAATAAAAATATATCGACCTAAACTAAGACAATAAAATATATCGACCAATTCGCAGAACAAAGTTGGATATGATTATGATACCAATTCGCTAATACGATGGTATTTTATAGCTATTGTAAATACACTTTATTTCTTCAAAGATTGAGGCTAAAGTGGAAGAGCTTATGCAGAAGTTACTCTGTGCTACGGATAGGTGGATATTTGCTGTCCAGACCAGACCAGAGTAATTGTAATCTGAGGGATTACCACGTACAACTATCGAAAAAGTTTTCGTATCTTCGAACTGTCATTTGTATGAAATTTCAAATGATTTCTCATACAACTGACAGTTTAACGATTCGATTATTTTCTCGATAGTCGTTCGTGCTAGGCTCTCTGCTGTTCGTTGTAGTAAAACGCACCTGCAAGCTTCAGGTGTTTCAGTTGTCTATGGGTAGCGATGATCACTTACCATCAGATGAACCATCTGCTTGATTTCCCCCAAGTCTAATAAAAAAAGATAAAAGTCACCGTCAAGTGTATACAGATGATTTAAAGGCACATCCTTCTATATTTCCTTCGGCACTAGTAGTTAGTAGCTTGAATTCTGTGGTTACTCAGTGCCGTTGATTGTTGAACCGAACACGTTTCTAATTACGTCGGGTGTTGTAATTGCTATGATTGTTATGCTTTTGTTCTGCAGTGCAACTGTTGACTTCTTAGCGCCGGCACGGCTTCCGAAAATACAAAGTGAAACGGTAACATGCTGCTAAATTGGGATGTAGCAAACATCATGTAATTTAGGAAAATATATAGGTCAATAATATTACTTTTAAAATATTTTTTCGGCATGAATGTTAGTTTGCGTTTCAGTTAAAGCAAAATGTTACCTTGACTTTATAAATAGGGATAGTTTTGAATTTTAATACGTGACATAGGCTAGTATAACCACACTTATTTTTTTTTAATTTAAAAAACTAACTTGTTTTACTGAGTATTGGAGACTGGCACAAGCTCTTTTGGTGCTAATATAAAATATTCGTCGCTAATGTACTTCAGGTGAACTGTAATTATACAATAAACTAGATTTTTATAACCTTAAAATATTCTTAAGTATCTTGGACCCAAAGAGACCTTAGCTTATAAGATGAATACGCTCAATTGACCTAAGTATAATCTAAATATGGAATTATTTATGATACTTTCCTGCCACTGAAAACTAAGTAGTAACACTCTTATTATCCCTTGAATTTTGCATTTATATTTTACTCATGATTAAAGCAAATGTATTAAAAAATATTGCTTTAAAAGGGTTAAAAATATACAAAAACAACTGAAGATAAAAATACATATGTAATTATTAAAAAATAAAACTCATTTTTCTTTCATTATCCATTTGAAAAATGTTTCATATCACTACATAGTATAAAACAAAGTCGCTTTCTCTGTCCCTTTGTATGCTTAAATCTTTTAAACTACGCAACGGATTTTGATGCGGTTTTTTTAAATAGTTAGAGTGATTGAAGAGGAAGGTTTAATAACAGCAGCAATAATAATAACAGTTTTTCTGTAGTGTATTTAGTATCAGCATTGCACCGCCCGGTGCGAAGCCGGGGCGGGTCGCTAGTTATATAATAATACCGGTACCGGATAAAAAAAAACTCCATAACGATTTTCGAAAGAATAATAGCACCAATATTCAATTTCATGCGGTGCGTACTTATTTTATAAGAAATCGATGCTGGTAGCGATGCAAAATGGTCCTCCAATATATTTCATTCATACTGAAAATAAAAAAAAAATTGTTCATACTTCCAAGCAAGTTCAATGACAATTCAATAATCTTTATGAAATTGCACTTATAACTGTTAAATTATACATTGCAGGTATCTACTTGATACAATTTTACAGATCCCGACTAAGAAGCTTAAAGTGAGTTAAATTTAAAGGGATTTGCAGACATTAAACGCTTAATGCTCGTTGAGAGCATGGAATGTTCTCCTCACATCCGTTAAAACCTATTAAATTCACAGTAACGGGTCCATAGATTCGATATGAGGATGGTTATAAAGGCAAAATAATTGTATAAAGACAAACGATAACTGGATGAAAAAAGTTCGATTTTTTTTATTTTGATTTTTTTAATTTTAAAAATAACTTTCTTGAGTTCTTCACTAATCTTTTTTTTATTATTGGTCGCTATTTAGAGTTACAGATAAGGTGAAAGAATTTCTACACAAATTTAGCACTAAAAGCCATTCTTGAGTTATAAATGATGCAACTAGCACGACTTTGTTTTATATATATACCTACCTAGAGATATTTTATTTCTCATTAGCCATTACGATGATTTGTAAAAAAATTCCAACCAATTTCATTAGTAAGATACTTCCAAAGCATTTAACTACATGTATCATAGAAAGGCAACGGTCTCTAGGTATTAGGGTAGTACTTACATCCATTACAGAAGACCGTTCACTTAAGAGCGACCGCAGTATTTTGCCACCAAATACGCATTAATATTCTATTTGAAGATCGCAATCTCAAGCTAATTACACGACTAAATTAGGTCAATTTGCATTTAGGATCTTGTGGTACGAAGCTTTCCTGATCTTAAAATATCAAGAAGTTACTGAACTTCTGTGGTATGGTAGTCAACATCTATTTTATATAAGCTAACAATAGAATTAACGGATTTTTGTTTTACTCAAATTCCGATATTACCTCAAATGCATTACGGTGTAGATAGTACATCGTATGTTTAAACATCATTCGCAGTATTTTTTTTAATTTTACCAAATTTATTTTACCGTTTCCGAACCCAACTAGAATCTTTGACAGTTTATGTTTTCTTTATCTGTGTCAATTTTCATTTTTAGCGCGCTATCTGAATATTTTTGACGGATGTAACTTATAACGATTACACTGGTCAACAATTTTCAACTTCATAAAATTTTCCTAAAATGTTTATATCAAATTAAGTGTATTTTGGTGTGGTAAGTTCATTACACATACGTATTTTTTTGTAACAGCTATAGTTTTTGAGATATCTTAATTTTTTAAAATTTATGGGTAGGTTCATACTTGTACTTTAGTTTTACTTATCACATCTGTTATTGGCGTTAATTAATACAATAAATACGAAGAGGAGATGTTGTTTGAACGATCCAGATAGTTTTTGTTTAATTTACGATGAATATACCTTTAAAAGTATAGTAAATCTATCACGGACCTCGTAAAAATTGAATATTTCAACTACTTTGGGGTGAAAATTTGCAATCAAGACAAACCATGGGTGCCAAATATTGTGTGCCTAAATTGTGTGGTATCTTTACGGCAATGGTCAAGTGAGAAAAGATCCTCCCTAAAATTCAGGACACTAATAATATGGCGAAAACGATGTAATGATTGATATATTTTTGTGGTGAACATTGCTGGTATAAACTCTTCAAACCCGCACAAGTGGTCATACCTGACGGTGCTTTTGACTCAAAGATCTCTGCCACACTCTGTTGAGTAATATATGCTAGTACCATCGACATCCTCAACTTATTGAGAACAAAATTACATGAAAATTGAAGAAGAATGCGATGACACTGCTTCGGATTTCACCCTTAGTCAAGTAACAGATCCTATAAGGTAAAAGCGGGTATTTTAAATGGCCTACAGATTGGACGGCTTATCAAAGACTCAAATTTTGTTCAATCCATGAATGAATTCGAAAAGAAAACATGGAAATCATTCATTTTGGTAATCTTTAAAATTTTCCTGGGAATCATTAATCAGAGAACTAATTTCAAATAAGTACAGGACTTGTTGTAAAATTTAAGATATCTGGGATGTAACATAAGGATTTAAATTTATTATTTACACTCTAATTTGGATCGATTTCCTAAAAATCTCGCCGACTATAGCGAGCAGCAGGGTGAAAGATTTCATCAAGACATACGAATAATGGAAGAACGATATAAGGGAAGGGATGATTGCAGATTACTACTGGAATATTTGTCGAGGTCTAAAACAAACTGTTCATTCAAGGAAATCATAAAAAAATGCATTTTTCTATAGATCCACATCAACTATTACAGTTACTATGTGCGAAAAAATATTTTTTTTAAGCATATAGAATTCTATGTATAACTTAAAAACAAGAGCTGCTAGATAAATATTAACATTGTTTTCGTAATCAGCACACTTCATTTAGTCAAAAACGATTAACAGTAGCCAGGAAAATTTTTATGTGTTGACCAGTGTTATTTATCTAAAAGCATATATTGTTGATCGAAGAAAAGCATTCAGGAAAAAATTATTTCGGACGAAACAATGAATACTTTTTTATAATTTGGCATTTCTGTGATTTTTTAAAACAAAAAATCTTATGTGATTTGATTTTTTTTTCAAACTTCCCATATAACTCGTTTCGAGCTCTATCTAGCTCGCGCTCATAGTCCAAGAGCCCACTGCAAGATTTCTACCCGAATCGGACATACGGACAAATTAGGTATATACGATTCATAAACCCTATATCTTAACCGAAGGGTTGATAAGAAAACCACTTCCGGTAATTTTCTTAGGATTAGGATTTTTTGCGATTAAAATTAGTGCCTATCGATAGACACTAGGGGAGGTTGAGTGCTTATCATGTCCGGCAACCACTACATTCGCCATCGAATCGTATATAATTTGTCCGTAAGTCCGATTCGGGAAAAAATCGTACAATGGGCTCTCTTACTATCAGGGAATCCGAATGTCCATATTTCAGTCAATACATACAGACGGTTGCTGAAAAGCATCCGAAACGAGTTTTAATCCATTATAAAGTATTTTATTTAAATGTGTGATACTCGCGTTAAGAAAAAACAATATTATATTTTTTTTATTTTTCTGAATATATTTTTGTAATAAATATTCATTACATTTAAATCAGGAACTTGAATACATCCATAGATAAACTACCTTTGTTAAACTCAAATAAGTGAAGGCTGATATAAATGCAGCAATATTTGCTTCATTCAAATTTACCTACGCTTCAATCTCTCGCGGTATTATGTTCGTCAAAATTCAGTGATTATTACAGCGAAACCATTCATCATGAGAGTGATATTCACCTGCATAATATATTTAATAACTAATGAATTCCCTTTGTGTTACATCTAAATGCTACCTAGAATTAACTTTTTCATGTATTTAATGTTTTGTATATATAGTAACTGGTGATGATTTTTCATCTAGTAACTAAAATTGTAAGAAGAATCACTATATATAATATAGCCATTCCCTCGAAAGTATGAACCTCTTTCAGAACGCTTATAGAATTATTTATAATACTAAAATCATCTAAAAGCAAAGGCTTGGAAAACCAAGTTGTTATAAATAAGCCTCAAAAAAATATTGATTCATGAAGTATATACAAACTATTTGTTTTAATTTCAATAATTGTCAATATAAATTTAGTTTATCCAGGTCTATAATTTTCCTCTACAAACACTGATGTATAAATAATGTTTCATTTATTTAGAAATGGCTATGACAAAGATGTATTTTCAACATATCGTCGTTGCGACTTTATGACCTTCTATACACTTTTGGCAAAATCACTTTTTTACGCCAGACCATTCAACATTTTGAATCTCTATCGAATGCAAAACTCTCATATATACGACGTTTCAATAATATTTTATTTACCAATTTCAAAATCTCCTATGTACTTGCTAACTAACTTGCTAAATATTTTTAACAATGATACTAGTTTTGATTTTGGTTAATAATAGCAAAGTAATTAGCAGGAAATTATGTGGCTGATATTTTTTATTGTAGCTGGTTTCATTATATTTTCTTCAGTAGACGGTTTTTATCGATTTTCTCATAATATTGATTTTGACACATAAGAGGTCTTAAAGTCGCAACGACGATATAATATATCACACTACAAGACACAATATTGTCTTTTGACGACACTCGTTTGACACTTTTTTAATTAATAAATCTTTAAAGTTTCCTTTCTCGTTCTTTAAAAGATACATTTTATAAAAAGATTAAGCAACTTAAACAAAAGAAAATGTCAAACCGTTAAAATATATTTTAAATCACCTTTCTCAGAGTAAAAAATGCTCATTTAATTTTACAATTCTAAGAAGCTTTTCTGCATACTGATGGACTGAATAGTAAGTATGGTATGGATCGTTCCATTTTTCTTTAAATTTCATACCAGATTTTTCATACACCAGACTGCTTTCTAGCTATCGTCATAACACTATAACCATATTCTACAAATTTACCATTTTAATGGTCTCAACTAAATAATCTAAGGGTCTCAATTCTGCCTAATCGAATCAATGATACTCAAAAATCAAAATATTGTCAAACAAACAAATGCCGATCGAGTTGTCACAGAGTGCCGCTACTCTCGGCCCATAAATAATAAGAATGATAAAAACGTGATAACAATCCAATAAATAAAATATTTTATAATCATTTGGTTTGTTATTGTAAAAGGTCTCGCTTCGGTGAAATTGTGTATGAAAGTATTTTAGCAAGCATTTTATGTTTTATCAACAATATCTTTTCTTTATCTGTAATATTTCTACATATACACTAAAATAATAAAGATGAATAGCTTATTTCTTTATTTTGCTCTCTGGAATTAAATTAATTTTAATTCTCACACTTATAGAAAGCTACATCTCTGATTACAATGGCTATATTATATTTAATAACAAAAGAAAAAAATTAGCGATTTTTGAATTTTCTAGAATTCATTTCAACACATTATTTATATTTAACAATTTAGTTTAATACCTAGAGTAAAATAATCCAATTTTCAAATTGTTTACCGCAATACACAGTGAGTACTTTATTCGATATTATATAGCCAATATTGCCATATCAGACATGTTCGAACTCGCGCTGTGGTGATGATGACTATGCCGGGTAATCCCACAGGATGCAGGACATGTCATAATACTATAACGAGGTATTATTGATTCGATCAAACCTCATGGGATCTTGTCAATATTCCTCAACAAACGTGCCTAGCAATACAATAAAGTTTTCATCCCACAGATGAATATTTAAATGAATTCTTACAACATTGAACAAAGATAACGGTCAGAATACGGTATAATTGGAAAAAAAATCTAAATGAACCTTTCACACATACATTCGACTCGCCGAACTAATACATATTTAAGTCATACTACCTCTGTTATAAGCTTAAAATAACCTGTCACAGACAGAGCTTCAATCTATTGGACATCAGCATCTCAGCCAATACAGGTAATTATGTCTCTCAGAAGTCAAACTAACTTTGGTCATGGGAAACGTCTGGTTTGATGTGAACGTCGCCCACAGCGGTTCTAGTTACCTTTGAAAATAATTGTGTAGCCAGAAACTGAGTTCAATGTGTGTTTATTAAACCCTATCTATATAATATTGTTGGTTCATTATACAGTTTCAAAGTGTAGAAGTATTTTATGCTATTACGATTTTGTTCAGTTTGGAGAAGTTCTTGACTAAAGTTATTTAGTAATTAAAACCTAACATAGAATTATGTTTTATTCGTAGTCCTCATAAATACTAATAAGGTAAAAGTTCTTGTATAAACTTGAATGTTGAACTTGCTTCTTTCACCTCCCTTACGACGCACGTCGACCTTGTGTTGCTGAGAAGTTCACTTTTCGCTGAGTAACGTTGAAGTCATTTATCAACTTCAGTGTAATGTTAACACGCTTATATTATGCGAAACACCGTGCCATTGAAATATGCCACTATATATTACTTGGTAATAAATGTGAGAACATTCACTAAGAGGAGCTAAATGTATGGGGTTAATACAAAACTATAAGGTAAAGCCGCACAAAGCCTTATCCATTATTGCTCGCTGATTTGTCACAGGCGCTGATTCATTAGTCAAGCATTAATCTCAGAGCCCCGTCTCTCCTCTAACATGATAATGCTTTACTTTGTTTATGATTCCTTCTTTTACCTCTGGGACTTACTTTTGTATTGAACTGGCTTTTACTTTTTGAATTGAAAACCTACATCTATTGTATTAGTATATGGAATGGAAAATACTGTAAGACTTATTAATTATTATGTACAACAAAATTAGTCATTTCATTCTTAAAAAAAACAAATAAAATACATCTATTGTTGTATAAATGTATTTATTTTTAACTGAAAATATATTACCAAATCATTATATTTCACTAACTAAAATAGAATATAATAGGATTTGGTTATACTAATACCAGAAAAATTTAAAATTATCATCTACATCTATGTACATACATATATATAGTATGTATGATATGCGTTATATAACGAGGTGTTTAACATCAAATTAACGTATCCTTCGTTTAAACTAATGTGAAGCCAAACCAAAAGCTATATAAACATAACATTTAATTTTCATTATATTTGTACAAGTCATGTTCAATATTAATCTAATATATAAAATTCTCGTGTCACAGTTTTCGTTGCCATACTCCTCCGAAACGGCTTGACCGATTTTGATGAAATTTTTTGTGCTTATCCGGTATCTATGAGAATCGGCCAACATCTATTTTTCATCCCCCTAAATGTTAGGGGTAGTCCACCCCTAATTTATTTTTTTTAATTTTTGGACGAAATTTTTTGTTTTTATTTTTTTATAATGTGGCATTAAAAAATACATACAACCCTTGCTTTTTTTGCCAAAAATCTTGACCCGTGCGAAGCCGGGGCGGGTCGCTAGTATTTAATAAGAGCCGTTCAATATAAATGTTAAACAAATTGTATAGATTTTGAAGCAGACAAATATTCGACATTTTCTTATAACTTAATTGTTGAAGAAAAGGGTGGTTGGTCGGTTCCGGTGGTTAGGGTCTGAGAATCGATTATGTGTCATCACTGAATTACGGACCTTTAAATCATACTTAATGGTGAATACGCATATTCTCCTACAAAATTTATTGGACAGTGATAGTGAAATAGGTACATCAATAATTCAGGCTTAAATATTGGTGAGGAGGTTACTTTGTCGAAGTTAACACTCTTTTAATGAGGTCGAGGCAAAGGTTTTTACGGAATGAGGGAACCGTTCAGTAAATTACGCGCAGCGTTAATAATGTTTTTCCGCGCTTCATTAATATGGAAGTTTTGCTTGTTATAAAATTAGCTTGTGTGGCGTCATGACAATGGCTTAGGTTACAAGTGGTTACATAGTAAATTTGCTATCAACTATCTATTATATTAAACTGTTATATAGGAGCGTTTTTAACTAATGTTTACCACTTTATTTGAGAAAATACATGATTCGCATATCATGATTAGTATTGCTTATTTAAGAGTACCTATATATACATATATTCGATGTAACAAACATTAAATTTAAAAATTTTATTCGTGAAACAATTAACAAATTTTATACTGATATAGGATATTAATCAATGACTTCTGAAAAGGAGGAACTTCAAACTTTGCTTATATTTTTAGGTATATATACAGTAACATTGATTCCTTACATGACGGTGTAATTAACATCCTGTTATACAAATTTTCAAGTGTAGTTCTGATCGTAGGCATCAAACTTTACTACCCAGGCAGATTTAATTCGATCGAATCTGCAATATACAATATTTATCGTAATTCGTTGTTATAATAAAGTCTAATTAATCTACTGTTGATCAGCCATTGTGTAACAATTTTCTCTTATATACTGTTTCTCCGGGCATCTTACAAAACGCAATAAACATACCACTAAACCGCGTATTGTAACTATAATATAAATACTTGTATTTCAAATAATCCTTCCACCGGCCAGTAGCTACAGCAACGTGTCAACATGATGTATTGCTGAACTAATACTAATCAATTCTGGATTTACTAACTGCGACTATTAGGCATGTAATTTGAATGGAAATTAACCAAAATCTCGGGTCAAAGCTAATTCGAATTAAACGGACACACTCTACTGAATAACTGTACGTTTGATGCTTGACTAATTAATTGAATGTTACAAGTAAAAAAAAAACATTACAATTTGAATATTTAATTACATGATTTTATGAAGGAATTTACATACATTACAAGTAAAAATAATTCAATAAATTCAATAATCAATAGTGCATCGTCGTGATTTAAGAATTTATAACCAGTAAAAGAATAACAAATATTAATCAATTAATGTAACCGAAACAAAAATTACATTCGAAATGTATTTGAGCATACATCACAAGTAAAAATAAGTCAATAAATTCAATAGTGGATCCTCGTGATTTAAGAATTTAAAACCAGTAAAAGAATAACAAATATTAATGTAACCGAAACAAAAAGTACGTTCGAAATGTATTTGAGTATATTAAAATTCTCAAAAGTCAACAAGCAACATTTCGTAGACAAACAAAAATTCATATTAGCAAAACTAAACAGTTTATGTTAGTTTAGCGGAATGTAATCATGGAAGGTTATATTCACTTACACATTTTAAGTAAGAATCACAAGATAGAAAAGGAAATAGCAATTTTTGGTTAAGTAAACCGGGCTTCCGACACGCTATTTTTCCATTATCCAATATCAATATTATAGCTGTTTTCTCTTCGCAAGAACTATGAGACTACACTAATGATAACATTGCATGTCTTTTTGAAAGTATTTTCGAAGATTTATATACTTATGTTACGACATGATAAAAAATTTCACATGAAATTCTTAAATCATCTTATGGAACAAAATGAACGTAATATTATCTTTCTACAAAACAACACTAAAGAATACGCGAGCGAATCTTATAAAATTGTATTTTTATTGAGCTCCATATTCTCTGTCATTTAGAAAGAAGCCGTCTTATATTTCCAAGAAAGGACTGTAATACTTTCAGACACCAAAAAAGTGGTTAACAATTCAGCTATACAACTTTGTACGCGATGTGCTGAAAATACATTAAATTTGCATTGTATAATAGTCTCACGCTTTCAAACTAATTATAAATTTGTTTATGTATGTATGTATCGCATATGTTATAACGTAATATTATCTTTGTGTGTTCGTATCAGACTAAGTTCATCCCGAACATACTATGTACAAGTTGGCCATATAATAATAAAAACCAAGATACAGTGTAGTGCTTGAAGCTTGAAACAAAATAGTTTAGGGATCTTCTTACTTTCTCCTTGAAGGAGTGTTACGCTGTAAAAAAATAATTGTAGTAGAATAGGCGAAATCTCCACGAGTAATACAATTTTACGTTCCCTTCCATTTGTAGTACCTACTCTCTGTGAGATCTTTTTCCCGTCCTTTTCCTTGCCGATTCGAAACATTTCCTCTATTTCTTTATGGACACACAGCTGTATTATCTATCTATCTATCTGTCTTTCCTTATTACAAACAAAATATTAAGCAACTCCATCATTACCCTTATATTATGAATATAGGTTACGCCCATTTCAAATCCCAAGAGAATAAAACCTAAAAGCGTATACTACTTACAAGAAAATTATATTGTACGTAAAATATAGTTAGGCTTTTAGGTGTCAAAAATTACTCTCAATTATTGAGATATCACGCTTTTTTTTAATAGTGTAGAGGTGAATATAGAAAGATGACTCAGGTCCGTCCATGGACAACTACAAAATGAGAGCTCTCGATAATTCGTTGGCGGCCTAAAATCAGGTATGATTTTTATACAAATTTCATATCTTTTAAGATGATAATTTTGTCTATTGACATCCAGATTTATGAGGAAGATAAAAATAGGAAAATAAACAGTGTTTTAAGAGACAGGTGTCACAATTATACCTACTAGTTAGTTGACGGCAGCCAAGGCTAACGTATTAACAATTCAGTCTGTTCGGCGAAGCCACTAGCCGGTGCGACGACCGATGGCTAAATTGGCCCCCGCAACCGTGGAGGCTGTATGCATTTTAAATGACGCACCACCGCCTAACCCACTCTGTACATGAAATTACGTGTTTTTCACTTTTCAACGAAACGTATGTTCGTTTTCGTTTTTAATGATTCAAACATAGATTAATAATTGGTCTCCACGTGCTACGACTAGATACCGTTGGCGGCTTGAAAAATGCGGCAACAAATACTACGCCGAATTCGGCGTACCACCGGAGTAAAATCCCGGTTTGCGTAGTCAAACTATAATAATACAAGAAACAAAAAAGATACTGGCATCACATACCATCAGTAAGTATTGTATAAATCGTCATAAATTTCACAGTAAAATAATATGACGAATCTTAGTGTTTTACACACACCACAATATTGAGTTGCCGCATTCAGGAACCTGCTTTTTCTTTATAGCGCGGTATCTAGTCGTAGCGCGCGGAGACCAATTATTAATCTATGGATTCAAATTATTATTAAAATATCCTTGTCGCAATATGTTTATTTATTACGTTTTATTTGGAGGTGGGCGTTGACTCCTGAGCCACAGTTGTACTCAGCTTTTTCAGGAGTCATCGTTTCTATTTTCTAAATTGTTTTTCTGTTAAATGTGTTTTATTTCACTAATAAAGATTATTATTTTATGTAGAGCGCACTGTATCTCCAGGCTTAAATATGTAGGCACAGGAACTCTCTAATGTTAAACATAATTAATGTTTAAATACGTTCTTTTAGATATTGTTTTTTTGTACTTTATTTTATTTTTATTAAGTGTATCCTGTGAGTGTTTTGTGAAATAAATGTATTTTTTTTCTTTCAAATATAATAAAAAACCAAAATCCTTTAGACCATGATTGTATATTTTTGCCGTGATAAGTGACCCATGAAATTGAAGATAATGTACTCGGTACATACATGTTCTTTAGTATGTAAACTACACAATACTAATATTCTTTTGTTTACGCGAGTCAGATATTTAAATAAAAACATATCTTACAGATTAATATGATCATTTGAATATTTCTTTGTTTATATTACATATTATTACATAAATGAAAAAAACTATGATGTTTAAAAAGGTAACTACAAAATAACTTGCCGGTCTCTTCTCGGTAGATGCAACATTCTGAACGTTTGAAGATTTAAAAAAAAATACGATTCAAAAGTGCTTTATCAATGTTTATATGAATAAATATATTTTTGAGTTTGAGTTTGAAATACACAATATATATCATTTGTTGGTAGTGTAAAGTGCAGATAAAAATGGTTAAATTAATAAAAAAATATATAAAAAATAAAGATTAAAATAATCTGTGACATTCAAAATCATCACTTTAGCACGTCATCTCCCGTTTTAACAATAGATTTATAAAGCACGGTAATTTTCACCTTATGAAAGCGAAGCGATAATATTAATCTAGACATTTTATCAGTCCTTTATTATATTAAATGAGGATGTTTCTATTACCCGAAGCTAATCAATTGAATTCAGTAAATTGAATCTTCTGCTGGGCTCAGTGAGCAGTTAATTCATCGGCGATGGTGCCAACCTAATCAAATTTTGTAGAGCAATTATTCAAAAATCGAGCAAGGAAAACCCATTGTTTAGAAATGAATTAATATAACGCCTTCACATGAACATATAATACGAATATCTACTATATAATACAACGTAGTTTTTAATTGTGAGAAGATATTATCTTTACAAAGTAATTTATAAAATACTAGCAACATGTCTCGGCTTCGCACGGATGCATTGTAGATGTACTATAAACAAAAAGTAAATCGCTTATAATGTAGCTTTCTATTGGTGAAATAATTTTTAAAATCGGTTCTGTAGATCCAGAGATTACCCCCTACAATCTCACAAACTCACAAACATTACCTCTTTATAATATTAGTACAGAAGTATAGATAATTTTTTACGTTTAAGTTGTCTCTATGAAAGATTGCCTCTAGAAAAAATTGTTACCAATAATATTTATATTTAATTTAATATACTTGTAGATATTTGTTCATTTCCGTTAATTAATTACACTCTATTGTGGTTTAAATTAAGCGAAAACTAATTATAAAGATTCTATTAAGGTTGTCTTCAGATTTCACCTAACTGGTAGTTAGTTATTCAAGTAGTCAAGGAATCAAAGGCGTAGGCGTTTATAATTACGTTCTCTCCTCCTCCTTGTTATTATTAAAGTCTTACTTAGGAGTGAGGCATATTTATCGTCACAGGTATTCAACGATAACAGATAACAGTTGTTCCTGCGATTGTGAAATATCTGTTATTGAAAATAATATCATGCAATACTAAATAACAACTGTTCAAAAAATACTAGTAATGGTCAAGCCAATACAAAACAACTGTGATTGTTACCTGTCTCAGTAAACATATATGATTGCCGCGTGATAAAACGAGATGCACCTAGTATTTATTATCCAACAAAATACAATTGGACATTTCACAGGAAGGAAATCACATTGAAAAGTTACTCCTAAATTAGATCGTATTATCCGTATTTCCTTTAGTATCTGTGTAAATAACAGACTGTTATTTAAGAACAGATATTTTCATCTGTGATTATTGAGTCACAATCACAGGTAGAACAGATATCATGTTTGACCTGTGATCACCCATGTCTAGTCTCACACGAGGCAAATTAATAAGCTACCTAATCAAAATCACCTTGAACAATATTTTTCCACTACTGATTTTCATAATAAATATGTATAAATTCAGTACCTAGTCCTCTATTTTTATATTTTCCATATCGCTCTACCGGATAAGGATTTTTGAAAAAAATACTAAAAAGCAATAACCTTTAATGCCTTAGTTAAGATTGGTTTTTAAGTTACTTCTGTATGTATTTGTAGTCTAAAATAATTAATAAAGAGTTACATTTATTCATTTATAAATAATAGGTAACAATTATCAGAAATACCTGCACAGTATCAACATATTTTTTGGAACGGGGTGGGAGGAATATTGAAATTGCGACCGGGTAACGAACCATCGTTCATAGATTGAAAAACCATGAAGTGCATATTGCGCGTTTCGGTTTCAGTCTATGGATTTCCGAATGTACAAAGTAAAAAGTATGATATTCATCCAGCCACAAAACATCAGTCCACTCAATCAAGTAAGCCTCAATGTAGTCTGTCGATATCGAACAAAAAAACACAACGTGATTCTTAGAGCTACTCACGAAACACTCACTCGATTTTTAATCTTATAATTTGATTTAAGATAGTTCAATTTGTACAATGATTACTATCGACACGCATCTTCAGCGTAATATGGAAGCTGTGAGCTTTATGTAACTTTTCATGATAATATCAACAACTACGTTCATAGAGTTACGAGTAGGTTTTAGAAAATCCTTTCCAAAACCCTATTCTATCGCCCATACTCAACTGGTTATATTGTTAATTAATTGAATGTTTAGATTGTAGTTTATTTTCTAATAAAATAAATAAAATGCATATTAATACGTAGTCAAATTGTTAATAATAATTATCAGGTTTTTAATTTTAAAAAATCTTTCACTATTCATATGTTATTTTTGGATATAACGTAGTTTGATACTTTGTCAATGGATTTGACATATGGGGCATTTCACGTGAAGCGGCCAACAAAAAAAAAGTCAAGTCCTGGATTTTGTTCATAATTTGGTTAATTGTACTTCTATGGGACTTGAATAAATGTGCATATTTTTTTTGATTAGTTACCAATTTAAGCGACTACAAAGAATTGAAAAAAACTGAGGAACAGATTTTTCAAGTTCTAATAATATAGTTAATCAAATGGATTGAATAATAAGTAAATAGTGTTTATTTGAGAATATTAATTGTTTTTATTAGAAATTAATTAAAATTTGAAATTTGATTTTTTTTTCGTATAGTAACCCGGAAGTTAACATTAAAAATCTGATTTTCTCCAACTTCGCATATTTTTATTTTTTTATTTTTACCAATAAATAGAGCTTCTAGTAAAGAAATATTATGGAAAAAAAATTTAAAGTGGTATCTCGATTAGTTTAGAAGATATGAATTAAAATATGACGGTGCCGCATGGCGCGCTGTACTGAGCGGTTTCTTAGTGTGGTCGTCTTACTCGCTACTTATGGCTTATTATTATAACTAATGAATTATAGTTAAATAACCATATTTAAAAACATCCGAAATAAATCGCGTTTTAATCCGGTATAAACTATTTTGTTTTATATATGTTATACTCGCGTTAATAAAATACAATATTAAATTACACTTTCCACATTTCTTTTCTTACAAACGCCAGCAGTCAGTCTGACAACTTTGAAACGTAAACGTTCAAGGGAGACTTCGTAGATTTTCCCGTGTCGCAAAAGAACAAAGTAAGCACTAGTCCTTTCCACCATTTTAGATTTATGTTCAGACAATGAACTAATCCGCTGACGATGGGATTGCGAAGGACACCTGCTACACAACAAATGGAAAGTTTTATCTTATAAAGTTCTTTTAGTGAATATAAATACTAAATAGAACAATAGTACGCAATTTTGATTATTTTAATTTGAAGTACGATCTATTATTCCGTCATTAAGATCTTTAACTAACCCTTTGTAAATGTCACACATTCTTAATCAAAATACAGCTTAAGTCATTGACATAGTATTGATCGAAGGCTTAAGTACTTATATTTATTTAAAAATCGAATATAATGAGTAGACACATTAACAGAATACCGTTTTAACTTTTAATTTAAAAATTGTAGTATATATTAACTACAATTTTTAAATTAAAAGTTAATATTATTCTTATGAGCTATACGTAGATAGATAGATAGATAGAATATTCTTTATTGTCACACAAAAATACAACACAAAATTAATCAGACAAAATAGGAAAAATAAAGTGGACGAACGGCGGCTTTATAGCTATTTAGCTTATTTATTTTTTCTTCCAAGCAACCGCATGGAAAGGATAGAGAGGAAAAAAATAAGAATTAAGAGTAGAGTGTAACAAGAAGTAAAGATATAGGAAATTAATACACAGACTAAAGTAGGATGCACAATACAAAAACTTACCTAAACTAAACAGACAATGAAATGAGACTTAACTAGGTTTTTAAAAGACGCTAACGTTTGCGCCTTTCTAATATGTACAGGTAATACATTCCAAAGTTTTACTGCTTTTACTGCGAATGACGAATTAAAAAACTTAGTGCTATGTGACGGAACGCGTAAAGATAAATTTTCATCAGACCGCAAGTTCAATCCTTTATCGGAAAGGTACTCAAAATAATCTTTCAAATAGGAATGTGTTCTTGGGTCAAATAGTACAACATAGAAAGTACGTTATCAGATAAGTTATTAAATTTAACTTATTTTATCCGTTATAATTCATTTCTTCCTTCAACTGTCATAGTACCAACCGTAATAATATTATTATACTTTACGACATCCGAATTATGGCAACTTGACTAAGTAATTAATACTAACATAATACTTGTAAAACTTTCTACACAGTTCCTGAATTAATAATGAACACGTATTATATTCAATTTAATACTGCGGTGACTACGTGTTCTCAATTTAAATTTGGTAACTTACGTGGCTTTAAGACTACTTTGAACATAATTATACATAGGTATATTGTGACAACAATTAATAATGATGTACTAGATTATAGTAATGCATTTTATGTGCTTTAATAGACATAGACATACTTTATTCGACAAAAAACACAATAATAAATACAATTTTGAACTTACTAAGATACAATCAAATATATTGTGTATCTAATGCGGAAAAGGACCCTTCATCAGCATTTGTTGCAGTTATAAGCTGCAACGCTGGTTTTCAAAAAGGGGTTTTCGAACTGTCAAACAGCCCGAAATGATTAATGTGATTATTTTTTTTATTTATAATAACGTCAACTATCACTACAATTAAAAATAAAATTAATAAAACTATATAATTAATAACTTTAATATTTCACCATAAAACATTCAGGAAACATTATTAGATGAATAAATAAAAAAATCAATCAATAATATTTGTTAATTTTTTTATTATTTTTATATTCTTAATTATATTATTAAGAACACAGTACTTTCTATATAATAAAAAGACGTGCTGTTTGGTTAATTTATAATATAAATAAAAAGTATCATTACCTTTGCTCCATCGCCTCCATCCCCCAGTGGTGTACGCATTGCTTTAGCATTGTAAGTCCTGGCTTCAAATCTCGGGGGAGTAAAACACATAAATAAATATTTGAATCGGCGAGGCCGAAGAAGACTGCGCACTGCGACTTAGCTATTTGATTTGACCTATTAGTCAGTGAAACTCATATAGACATATGCTTAATGGGGTTGATATACCTACTTCTGTATATGTTTCACCCAACTAGGGATTTCACCATTTATATTTATATCAGATCCGTACAATCTAGAATATAAAAAAATACTTTTATCGTATATCATGTCGTAAAAATGATATATTGCAAATAAGCCCACTTATCGAAGATTACCAATGGATGGAAAAATTAATAAGCCCTGCGTGGTTTGGAATTACGACCTAGTAACGAGTGTTACCAGTTAATTGTTATTAATTTCCAATATAACCATTCGTTTGAATAAAATTTTCTAATATGCTAATATTATTAAATTTGGGTAGCGATTTTTAGCTCAGTAGTAGATATGATATGTACCTAAACGCTAAGCAACACTCAATGTCTGATACTGAGAGCTAAAAATTAGATAAAATTGACTTTTTCTTCAGTGGGCCAAGAAGCTGATTTAACAATTTAATCTAGCAGAGTATGTAAAAAATCGTAATTTAAAGTGCTATAATATGAGCACATTTTAAAAATAAATCTACTTATTGTATGCATAATATCTGTGAACATTTAAGGAGTAAGTGAGCATTGCATCACAAGATTCAACAGCTCGAAATGATTGAAAACGGATTAAGCCGATACTGAGTAGTTACATAGTTCAACATAGGTACTTAGGCGACCTATTTACCACTGTTAATTCTGACAAACGCGTCCAAACAAGGTATCAGTTAGCCGAAGGCTTTGTACAATTCGTAATTAAAACATATTATTTCAAATTTGTATCTAAATTCAAATGATTCTGTCTTAGGCGATAAAACCAATAAGATTTATTTATTAATTAGGTCCTCCAACGCTTGTTACAATTTGAATAATTTTTATTATAATTTTCTAACTAAAATTTCCAACAATGCAATAATCACTTGATCTACACACAACATGTGTACACAAAAAAAATAGGAAAATATACTAAAAATAATTTAAAAGACGAAAATATTAAAATTAATGTTCTAAAGCGAAACAAAAACTTATAATATACTAGCAACGCGCCCCGGCTTCACATGGGTGCAATGTAGATGTACTATACTCAAAAACTATGTTACTCGCTGATAATGTAGCTTTCTATTGGTGAAAGAATTTTCAAAATCGGTCCAGCAGTTTTTGAGTTTATTCATAATATACAAAAATACAAAAATTCAAAAATACAAATCTTTCCTCTTTATAATATTAGTATAGAGTATAGATATAGAAAAATAAAAGTTTGATTAATCAAATAACTATCTTCTATATTACTAAAAGATTATAATAATAATAAAAAAGCTTAACAAAAAATTCTTGTCGCTTTTTAGGTGATTGAACAAATAAGTAGGTATATCCATTTGATCACTGAATTCATTCAATAATTTACTTAATCTTCCCACTGTTGAGTTTGTGCCTAAAAAGGTTCTGCGGAAAGGTATATCATATTTTTATGAATTTATAGTTATAATAAATATTAAATTCTTGCAGAGTTCTAGCACGAACAACTTGCGATTATATTCATATCATAGAGCTGTCATTTGTATGAAAATTTCAAGTGATTTCTCATACAGCTGACAGATGCACGTATCGAATACATTTTCGATAGTCTTTCGTGCTAGTGCCTTGTGTCCGATTATTTGTTTTTATACTTCCTCATTTATGTCAGTTTACTTTGTTTGTGTAACAAATAAATAAACATTTCTTAATGATACAAACATGTAAGTGTCGGCTTGGAAAATATTTCGACGTCTTTTAAATGGAATTGAATCTTAACTAGATTAGTTTATGTATAACTAGTAACACGCCCCGGCTCATAATATAGTTTTCTATTGGTAAAATAATTTTTAAAATCGGTCGAATAGTTTTTAAGGTAAATCATAACAAACAAACAAATCATTCTTCTTTATAATTATTATATTATATATATAGAACATGCTACATATAAAAGCTATAACTATAATTGTGAAAACATTTAATAAAAAGGCCTGGGGAGTTTTATAAAGTGTATCTTACGAGTATATATTATGTAATTATGTTTAGATTTACGTCTTTTTCCCATAAATTACCAGGTATTATACCAAATTAACCCTCTGTTAAATCAACCATGTATTCACAAGTAAATTATGTAAACTATCTATCGTTTCCCAGTGAATAGTTGAAAGTTATTCTCAATAGTTCACTAATAGGTATACCTACTTGTAGAGTATCTATTGATCACGCGAGGAAAGAGCCATCAGTAAAATTAATAAATTTGGGGATTTCCGTTAGCAGTTAAAGTGAACTTTGCGAGTGCTCTGAATATTAATACGTGGGTCTGGACGAAATTAATTTATCCGAACCAACGGGATCGGATTTAGTGGTCAAGGGGCAACAATGAGTGGAGGCCCCAAATTATTTTCCAAATAAAATGAACAATTTAATATTTAAACACAATACAATAATGTTTGTACAAAGTACAGTAAGTAAAGCTAAAATAGCGAGATAAAGGTTACTAATGTTTACTCGTCGGAATTTGATTTTTTTTTTTATCGTTAGATATCGACAGATGAGCATGAGGTTCACTTGATGGTAGGTGATAACAGCCACAGAACATCAGTCAATGATGCGCTGTCGACCTACTTTTTACTTGGAGCATTCGGAAATCCATAGACTGAAACCGAAACGCGCAATGTGCACTTCACGGTTTTTCCATCTACGAACCACCGTTACCCGGTCGGAATTTCGATATTCCTCCCACCCGATCAATGCCCGTAGTTACCAGATGTGGGGAAAACATGCTTACAGAAAATTATAAACATGTTGTCTCGATGGTATTCGAACACACGACCCACCGATGCGCACGGCATGTGTTCTACCGAACGCGCCAACGAGGCCGTCGAAAATTTATTTTTCCGAAGTCTCTATTGGGCCCCGGATACTTTTCCCTAAATCCGGCCCTCCGAACCACCCAACCTCTGTTTTACAGGAATTTTCTATCTCAAAATTCCTTTTGCGTCCAATTTCAAATCACGGTCATAGGATTGAATTTTCTATTAAGTACGTATGTTCTGGCATCGAAATATAAAATGGAAAATTTATTTGGTTCTACAATTCGAAGAAATCTGATGCAGGTTATAATATTTCTTAGTATTTTGTCGTGGATAAAATATACACTTAAGGTACTTCAAATATAATATAATTTACCGCACAATTGTAATATCTTGAATGGTATTCAAGATTTCACTTTTTTGCTAGTGAAAGTTATTAAAAACAGCTTGGCCTTTCTTAGGGATTCTAAATTTAAACGGCACTTGAATACACACCACTCGTAAAAAAATATGGATTGTAATGAGACAGCTGATATTAAAAGTTTAAACTCGAAAAGCGGATCCACTGAGTAATTGACAGTGGTTGTATCATCGCAAACTTTTTATGACGTCATAAACAGAAGATGAAATTATATCCTAACGACCCAATAAACTGGAAAAGCTCCTTTCTACCACCCGTTATTACGAGAACGAAAAGGTTCAACGTATTTGCAGGACGCCTATATTCGTATTTATGATATCAACCTATTTATAAAATCAAACATAAAGCGATTGATTACTTTATTTATTGTCTACTTTATGTAGTCTTCGTTAACCCACGCACTTTTTATGATATGTACCCATCCTTGGAAGGAAGGGAATCGATAAGGCCTCATTTCCGCCCCAGAATATCGAAAAAATATATGTCATATGATTTCATGTGTTTTTTCTTTATAAATAGTGAAAGTAGTCTATGTGAAAATATAGTAATAAGTGAAAAAATAAATATAATTACCTGTAGGATTCATTTGGGTCCAACTTTGATTTTCGTTCAAAATAATGCATTTTTAGTAACATTCCTACAGAGCGCGGGTAGGAAGCCATGTAATTAAATAAGTATATAGTAAAATATAAGAAAAATAAAATAAAATAAAAATAAAAAAGCCTTTTATTTCCTACTAGATAATTTTAACAATACTAATAAGTGTTAATAACTAATTAAAACTAAATAAAATTACTTAACTAATTTAAAACATTTAACTATGTCTTTTTAATTTACAATTTTTCTTGCTTATTTATATTTTTATACACTAAATAATTTACTTTAAATTTACTACACTTAATAATTTACTATATCATAAAAAATGTTCATTAAGCAATATCTGTAGAATATATTGGGTGAAGGCCTCCTCCAAAGATGCCCAATTGTCTCTGTCCTGTGCAATCTCTTTCCAATTTGGACCGGCGCGGCTGTCCTATTAATCTCGTATAATTAAAATATAGCAAAATAGAAACATTAAAATAAAATAAAATAGAAAGTGCTTCTTAATGTATATAATTTATTTAGCCATATTAATTTATTAACTTTAAGCCAATTATTGGCGGCTATCTAGTAAGAATATTCACGATACTTCTCTAATTTCTAAAATATTCCCAAGCAATCAAGATTGATTATTTTTTATTTTAACTATCATGTATACATAGTTCTCACGTTTTTGTGTAAGCTTGGATTAACCTTATTTCAATAAAAATAAAACATAGCTATAACTGGGATACTAATAACTGTAGTAAATAAATTAGAGAAACTTCCGCAGTGCACTCTCTACAGTTGGTACAAAGACAATTATTCTCTTGTTAAATTAAATGTAACTCTGTGCCTTATCTCTTCCACCCGTTCGTTAAACAAGCAGAAACATTCATTATCTTTGTACCTTTTTATTCCGCCGAAAAAGTCCAATCACATTTTTTTGCTCATTCATTTTACCCTTTCATTATCGTAAAGATGATTATATGCTAATTTTGCAGGTTCATTTTTATTTTTAGGAACCCAAGCCTTAATGGTTAAGTAAATGGAATACCGTTCAGAATCCGCAGAACAAATAAATAACCAATTACCGAAAAAATATATTTATAAAAGCTTCGAGTCTTTGAAAATACGTCGTTACCGTAGCAGGTGGCAGGTGTAACTATCACCCATTGTTAGCGTATAATAAGAAAATTTTAACTTTCATATCGAAAGGAAGTCATTTGTCTGAACTCTTTGGATGCGAGTTTTGAAGTAACTCATCTTTTATTTTAAACTTGTGCTTCATATTCGATAAATCAAGACCGCTTCTCTGTCTTATGAAAATATTTCCAAGTAAAAGTTTAATCTAAACTACTGACACGATGGTTTGCATTGAATAAACTTACTCTTCTTTCATAAAAGGACTGAGAAGAAAAGTGGTTGTTTTTCACTAAAGTATTTTAAGGTTCTCGACAACCAATAAAATTTTTAACCCTTATAAAATCGCTCGCATGACTGTATGTCAATTCCTCTATCATAGCTTAAAATCAAACCATATAAATATATTATATATGCGAGGCGAAAATAGTAGTTTCGTACACAAAATTGGAAAAACTGTAAACCGAGACGACTCGGCCGCATAACGTTAATAAACGAATTTTAAATTTGGAAGTCAATTTTGGGGCAAATAAATTATGCATATGAATATATAAATAAAATATGTGGTTTCAAAAAATATATTAACAGAACGTAACCCTCAAACACGAGTCCGATTTAGCTCTTGATCGTTTAGTTTTTTTAATAAAATAATAACGTTCATCTACACCAATATTATAAAGAGGAAAGATTTGAATATTTTTATATGTTTCTACAACTTTGAATAAACTCAAAAAACAACTGGACCGATTTTAAAAATTCTTTCACCCATAGAAAGCTACATTATCAGCGAGTAGGTATAGTACATCTACATTGCACCTATGTATGTTACGTCGGGGCGTGTTGCTGACTAGCAGACTTCCTATGTTATTTAATAACATCATCGAGATTAACTATACAATAATTAAGTGTACTATTAATCACGTCAAGTCCCCATCCGGTCCCGTGTCAGTCTGTCAGGTTTTATCTAATCCACGACAAATAACTGCCTTGACTCCCACTCTACTTCTGCCGGCCTAGCATGACAACCGCGACAAAATTTTGTCGACCGTTTTCTCGTGTTTTAATCGATTATCTCTTTATTTCTTCCGGGTCGAACTTGACAATTACACTTAAAACTCGACTTTTAATATCAAAAATAGATATATTTGTCGATCGAGATATCTTTTCTATCAAAATTGTCGATTTCGAGATATAATATATCTAGATATCTTATATGTTAGTTTGTCTTCTCTCTTCCGCGAGATATCGTGGCGGTCATGCTAGGCCGGCTCTCCTATTCACTATCTAAGTACTCATAATTTTAAAGCTTCAGATTATGTTGGGAACAAAACACCTGAAAATAGAATTCGATTTCCGAAGGGAAAAAAATATTCATCATGTTAATTGAATATATTGTAAATACCATAATTATTTTAATTAGTACAATATGAGCTTATTGCCTATTCATTGATTATTATTAAACAGTTATTACGTTAAACGGTATTTGTGGATTTTTATTTTCTTAAAAACGTACCACTAATCTCTAAGTTATATAAAATCGAGAACAAAGCGTAATAATATAAAAATAACATTAAAGTAATTTTTCAGGTAAAATGTGCAACGTTTTCTACCTCAAACAGATATTGCATATCCAAGCTGTTCCTGACGTGCATTGTGCTGTGGCGAACTCTGTAAATTGCTTTTCGTGACGATAAATATTTTAATCCGATTGGTGGCCTTTAACCAATTAATTGTGGTTTAAACTTCAATCGAAACGTAATCTAAAATATCTTCGAAACAATGTTTATTCAACATTCCACGAAAGATTTATTGTAGACCTAGGTAGATTGAAGTGATGGATTATGTTACGTCGCATCGGTTAGAAGCAACAAAATAATGATTGGATTCTAATAAGTCTTCACAGGCCTCATTGAGATATTGAATACTAATGACTTGATGGTAAGTAATCACCACCGCCCATGGACATCCGTGACTTAAAAGTCTCAGATGCGTTGTCGGACTTTCAAAAAATAGGCTCGCTTTGGTCAGATGGAAACATTATAAAATTCTTTTCCTTCTATTCTAACTCTTATATTATTTACTTTTTTACTACTTTTTATATGTAGATGTGTCTAAGGCGTATTGTATCAAAAATTAACTAGACACAGAAACCTGGCGGTTTAGTTAGCGTTAGCCATGTTAGGATCCGAAAAGTATAATTTATGGCTTCGCTAAAAACCTAATACAATACATACATACATTATATGTATATCCAATCTTTTATAATCCATATTTAGGATATCGACAGAAAGGTATCATCGTGGAAAAAATATATCTAAATAATAGTGAAAGCAACGTCAAAATCTGTTTCGAACGAACACATCTGGATAGATTTTATTTATGTTTTTTTATGGAATAGAGAGCAAACGATCAGATGGCTCACGTGATGGTACTTGACCCTAGACATCTGCATCAATAGAGGGTTTGCAGGTACACTGGTACCCTTGAAGGAGTGTCTTTGATTTTATGGTATTTTAATAACTGGAAATAGATATATCGTAAAATAGACAGGGGCACACGTATAATATACAGGGTCCGGTCAATTTAACAAAAATACTGCAACAGAAAATTTAAAACCTGGACAAGTCAGCGGCACAGACTGGGACTTTTATTTATTTTGCTGACTCGAGTAACAATGCCAGATTGTACGTGCGTTCATAATGTACAAAGAATGTAATATAAAATTCTTTATGCACATTCTGCTTTCTTATTTCAAAACATTACGCGCGAAAGGATTCTATCGTTACTATTTCCATGTATAATATAATTAGGTCCATCCATAGTTTTTCTTAACAAAATTGTTTAATTACTACAGACCGTTGTTTTTTAGAATGACTAGCCATAAAGTATAATATTATAAATATAGTAAAAGTAACGAGTTTTAAATAACTACTTACCTAAATATCGACGTGGGGTTTCTTAAACAGTGCTTGACATACTCCGTGCTACACTCTCGTGTAGTTTACGTCCGAAATTAACATAAAGGTTGCTTTTATACCGGTAAGTCACACAGCTCCCATGAGGTGTTTAAAAATTTCTACAGGACTAAAATCATCGTAAAATATGCACGATAAAACATTAATGAAACAAGAAACTTACATTTATAAGACGCGAGGGTGCTGTATTTAGTGACCTAGCGTCTGGTTTTCACGAATCAAGGATATTACGTAAAATGGAGCAACCTTCATTTATCACTATGAAACCAGTTGTGGCTGGAGATTTGAGGATTTTAGAACCGTTAAGAAGAAAGAAAATTCATTCATTAGACGCTGGGGCACACATTGAAGCCCTCTGATATTGCAGATAGTGAAAACATGATTAGTATAACAATAATCCTATAATCTTGGCCTGTTTCCTACCGGTATGTGTTTTTTTCATTTCCTTTTGCTATCTATAGATACAAAATCGTATATTTCATGATAAATTAGATTCATTATAACACAGGTGCCCCTAAGATCCTGTGTTGACCACAATATTTGTAATTGGCATCCTTCACGTGGTCACCTTATGTCCCTAATTAACAGGTAGTCGGTAATTAGGGCCAGCGCCAAGCGTGTTTTTTATTATTATTATCCTCATTACAGTACAAAATATAATTTAATATATTTTTACAGTATGTTTGAGCTTAGATATACTGAATTAAATTAGTTATAAAATGTTATGACGTTTACTCACGATGGTCGCCATCGTGAGTAAACATTTTAACAGCAAGAATTTTGTTTTGATGGCCATATAAAGCTTTTTAAAGTACCTTGGAAACAGTTGATTTGTTGTATAGGTAATATTAAAAAAAACAACTAACATAATAATTAGCCTTAACGTATTGCACGATTGTTTTTAACTATGAATATGTCCGTTCCTAGCCAATTCGCTACACACAGTACACACTGCGAAGTGCGAACACAGTTTATACTTTATTCGGTCGCCTTATATATAGCAGGTACATATTATACTACTCGTACGTCCACACTATTCAATAAAGCCAGTCAGCCAGTCAACCAATCAGCAGCACCAGAATTTAGAACGTTTTTAAAAAATATTTAATATTAAAACTAAAGACAAAAATTAAATCTAATCAGACAATATTTAATTTTAATCAGACAATATTGTCAAATAATTTTTACTTGACAATTAGAAAATAATATATATGCGAAACATTATTTAGATGTAGGTCGGTTCAGATTTACATTGTTTATTTTAACTTTCTTTCTCAAACATATTGATTTTATTTAAACAACGACTAAGAAACAAACAGACAAGAAAAGTGACTTTATTTAATAAATTAAATTACAAACAAAATTCTATGTACTGTCTAAAATATATATATTTCTATAACACACAATACCAGTGACAATATGAAGGTGAGGTATGAAGGTCCGAGAATTTATACGAAAATATATTGCCAGTAATCAAATTAACTCAAGATCCTAATCGTGATCTAGCAGGATTTATTTTGTATCTTCCTTATTTGTTCTTTTCCGAAAAACTGAACCCTCGTCAGGATGGATTTGCTGACTGTAAAAAATATACCTACAATTTATTTTCTATGTATTGTTGCGTCACCTGATACGTAACGAGAATGTTCTCTTAACGTCAAGTTGATTTTATTTGATTCTTTGAAATAATAATATTGGAGATAACGGACTCTTCCCACTAGTTCAACTTAAAGTAAAAGTGTTTTACATTGCAGAGACTTAACTAACCGATTGACTAAATTTAATTAAAAAAATTACCTTAAGTTTCGACAGAAAAATAAAATTTAACATTATTTTTATCAGGTTTTTTATTACAGGCTATTTATAAATAGATAGAATAGAATAGAAAAAAATATTAGATTATATTTTAAGTAAAATGTATAATTAATAATTAATTAATGATAATCTTAAATTATAATTTATTTAAAGTCTTAAAGTGGTCTTAAAGGTAAATAAGAATAAAGCAGATACCCTTTATTTTATTACCTAAATATAATTTAATTCAAAATTGAAATTTTTTCACAGTTTTTCTTAATTTTCAAGGCCAATTTCAGTACCTTTCAATGATTGAAGTCTTTTGGACTAGTGAGAAGTAACCACAGAACAGAAGAAGGAAGTAGAAGTGCGATGTGTCATAATTTGTACCGGATCGAGTGTCGCCAAATTCACACAAATGAATGGAGTATTTAATACTGCACACAGTTGCAATTTTTCTTCGATTGGTTGTTTTTATTTAACTCAAAACTACATAAATCACACTGGTCCTACAATTGATAATATATCTTAGTACTTCGCGATAACGGTTACTTTGTAATATTGAAACAAACTAATAAATAATTCCTCTACTCCATAATAGATGTCGTTATTCTTCATGCACGCAATAATGATTTTAATCATCACTTCAAAAAGTCGAAAACTGTGTCATAATTTGTCATAAATTTAATAATTTCGTCATTTCCGGCTAGTGTAGGACACGTTTAAAAACATTATCGATGTTTGATACATTATTTTTGTTTACGATTTAAGTGCTATGTTGTATGATTATCAAATTATACCGCAGTATAGCGCCGTTTTTGCAATGTGTCTGGAGAAAAGAATAGAACCAAGGTATTTGCAATGTGTCTGGAGAAAAGAATAGAACCATTAATAGAAAACAGGCAACCAATAGAACAAGCAGGCTTTAGGCGAGGGTACTCTACCATTGATCATATACATACTTTAGAACAAATAGTGGAAAAATACCAGGAGTTTAAAAACCCTCTGTATCTTGCCTATGTTGACTATGAGAAAGCGTTTGACTCAATATCGCATGACAGTATCTGGCAAGCTCTCAAACATCAGGGTATCCCAAATATATATATAAATATAATCAAGAATATATACAGAAAAAGCTCAAGCCGTGTAAAACTAGACAGACTAGGCCCAAAATTCAACATTCGCAGAGGCGTGAAACAGGGGGACCCACTATCACCCAAAATCTTCATAGCTGTCTTACAATATATTATGATGAGGAATATTCATAGATGGCAAATTTCTTAGTAACCTCAGGTTTGCTGACGATATAATTCTTTTTTCAAGAACTTCAAAACAGCTAGAAGAAATGCTAAGAGAACTAAGTACTGTCAGCGGAAATATTGGCTTAAAATTAAATATATTAAAGACGAAAGTAAGTACAAACAGCATACAACACCCTATACTTATAAACGAAAAACCTGTTGAATATGTTGAGAATTATATCTACCTCGGGAAACAAATCTCATTTAGTAAATCAAGGCATACCGACGAACTTGACCGGAGAATTAACATGACCTGGAAGAAATATTGGAGTTGCAAGGAAATATTAAAATCGAAACTTCCAGTAAAATTAAAGAAAAAAATCATGGATTCGTGTCTACTGCCTTGCCTGACGTACGGTGCCCAAACTTGGATTTATAATAAAATCACCAAAAATAAAATAAGAACGTGTCAGCGCGCTATGGAGAGGAGTATATTGGGTATCAAGCTTATTGACAAACAAAAAAGTAACAAAATAAGACATATAACGAAAGTGATAGACGCAGAACAACACGCACAGCGCTTGAAGTGGAAATGGGCGGGACACGTAGCACGCGTTTCTGACGGAAGGTGGTCGAAGCTCGTCACAACATGGTCAGGCCCAGAAGGAAAAAGAGGCAGAGGCAGGCCCAAGGATCGTTGGATCGATGACATCAAAAGAACTGTAGGAAAAGACTGGATGAGGATAGCTAACCAGAGAGATAGTTGGAGACAGTTGGAGGAGGCCTATACCCAAAATGGGGCCATGGAATAGTATTAAAAAGTTAATTATATAATATATACCTGTATAATTTCATGGACTAAATAAAGGCTTTATTATTATTATTATTATTATAGCGCCGTTTTAAACTGGTGTTAAACCAAATAATAAGGTATTTTATTTTTGATACAATTTTTATTTATTTTTTCAAATCAAATTGTAGATCCGCCTTTGCGAGAAGGTATAAGTTAGGTTTAGAATGAATTGAAAAAGTACTTGTAGGTATAATATTCTTTTTTAATTTTCAGTTCTGTATTACTAATAGTCTGAATCATAAATCACATTTGTATAAATCACTTAATGAAAACACGATTGCTAGTTAAGAAGCTATATTAATATTCTATTTTATTAACGCGAGTATCACACATTTAAATAAAATACTTTATAAGGGTTAAAATGCGATTCATTATTTATAAATATTATTTATCCCGACGTTTTTTCAGCAAATGTGGTCACGAGCAGACTGAAAGCTATGACAGTTGTCTGATGAAATATCACAAAGTTGCCATATTAACGCTATCTATTCCAACGGAGTTACTGGTATTTACTGTAATTCTCTATATCGTGGCAATATTGACATGCCATGTTCCCTTGTTTTTAAGTATGTTTGACTTGGGGTTTTAGATTTTTAATTATCAGATCCCAGGTGTTGGAAAGTTTCAAACCATCTTCTCTGTTGAAGTTAAGGTGTTTTTTAATTTTAATCGCCTCGTGTACTGGTCTGGGAAAGGGTCTACTTTCTCTTGCAAGGAAGAGAAGTAGTTTTTCTTCAAAAATTTCGGTCATTCCGTTGGTTAATTTCAACTCGAAGAACGGGCAAACAAGAAATAAAAACACTTTCGATTTTTTTAATAATTTATTAATTAAGGTATTTAGGACTGCGATTTAACTATCGTGCTATTAAAAATAAAAATGATAAATTTTAATATTTTATAAAATTATTACTGACGCGTTGTATATCGATAAAAACATTCGACCTAACACATCACTACTAAGTGAGTAGCGATAGAACATTCGAGAATAGCGTTGACACTTGATATGACAAACGATCTAAACTGAACTTTATGTGAAAGGTATAAGGATGATTTTAGCTTTTTTTTCTATTAAATTTATGGTCAATTAAAATTTTAAGATTTATTGAAAAAATATATAAATTTGTACTAAGTGATGGTTAGAAACACCTCCGTTACTATGACTTTTCCTTCTGCTATCATTCTTACACTCTAAAATAGAACAGTACGGCATATTTACGAAAAAAAGTAATTTTATGACACGACCGACTCATCGCAGTGTTATGACACGACTGTGATGGGTTAAGGAAAATATCACTCAATAGTGACAGGCATACCACGCCTACTTAGCAATTCTACTTATTTTTCCCTGTTCTGTGGAAGTAACAGTGAAAATATTATTTGAAGGTCAATTTCCTCTGTACGTTGTAAGATTCTAGTCAACCATTTTAGAAGATTAATATCGCCATAAATATACCGACATAATTTTTTGCATTTTTAATTATATATTCAATGGCAGTTATGTTTTATCACTGTTCTCTTTAATTTTAATATTGTTTTTTACTAACACGATTATTACACATTTAAATAAAATACTTTGTACCAGATTAAAAGCGATTTATTATTTATCGCGACGCGGACGTTTCGGATGCTTTTCAGCAACCGTGGTCACGGGCAGACTGAAAGGAGCTGTCTGATTTTCTTTATTTTTCTTTATTAGTCTACATCTTGGATCTATGGCTTAAAAAAATTTAACTATCTATTTAAAACTTCGATCAACAATATACATGTCAATGATTTAAAAGATACTTTTGTATATTTACTTTGCTATACGAACGAAATGTACCTACCGTCAATAAAATAATAAAATATATGAATATCAAGTATCGCTCTAACCATTTCTTATCTCAATAATCATAGTTTCACCAAAAAAAAAGAAACTAAATTAGAAGCTTTCGGCTACACCACAAACAAATCGCTCTTGACAAGGGTCACGCTCAAACAAGCGGAGATATCCCTATACTATGCTATGTAAATACATTACATATTTTGCTCGTGAACACAAGAGATGTTGGGCTTATTCTGTAACAAGATAGGTATATACTGAACTTAAGCTGATTATACATTACTGTATATAATATATTTTTTTTATATAAAGTGATAGACCAGACCCATAGACCAGAAGGCTTGCAGTTGCGTTACCGACCTTATATTTTCTTAACTATATAGATTACTCACAACATTTTTTTAAAAGAAGTCAAACAACTACAGGTTCACTTCGTAGTCCGTCTGTCTGTCCGTATGTCTGCAATACCCAACTTCTAGATCGACGCAAAGAATAGATTCGGCCTTTTATGCTCCGCTTATGCTGCAAATTTTGACACTCGCAAGGGAATCAAAGCCTATAGGGTACTTCCCGTTGACCTAGAAACATGAAATTTGGCATGAAGCAATGTTATATACCACAAGTAAAGGAAAAAATTGTAGTTTTTTTTGTATTTGTAAGGCTAACCTGACCGAGCTAGGTTACAAATTAAAACAAAATTTTAAAAACTCATCTTGTAATACGTACCTATGTAAGACAGACGTCCAATAATGGTGGATTTTAGACGGACTGTCAGTATGTTTGTAGAAAAAGAAAAGTCCAGACACACTGACAGACTCATCAACGCCCAGCTGTGCATAGAGGTTTCTTTTATAATGTAGACAAGCGATAAGGTAGGATTTTTCGAAATTCAACCCCTAAGGGGGTAAAATAGGGGATGAAAGATTTTATGGGAATCCGTCATTTATAAACTTAAATCCATACAAAATGTAATTGAACTTTCGGTTAGAAGTTAAGAAAGACGTACATATTTTAGTATTTCTCGAAATTCAACCATTAAGGGTCTCGAAATTAAAAAATAAAGGATAAAAGTCGTCATTGGTTTTAAGTCGACATAATATATTGTTTTCATACATCATATTCCCCATCAATAAATCAAAAAATGGAACTTAACCACACACGCCATTTGCCGGACAGTACAGTATATAATAATATACATATATGCAAAATAGACGACACACAAAAGTCCTATTTAATATTATAAATGAGAAGGTTTGTAAGAATGTTTGTTACTCGTTCCCGCAAACACTACGGAACGGATTTTGACTAAACTTTATACATAGTTTATTGTTTATACATTAGAATAACATATAGGCTATAATTTATAACAACAAAGTCGGAAAAAATCCTACTTTGAAAGCTATTTCGGCGTGCGGTGCATAAACCGTTAGTTTCACAATAAAAAAATAAGGTTTTTCAAAAAGATCTAAAAAGTCTATATTATAATATTTTTTGTTAGAATTTAATTTATTAAATCGGATACCGGGAAGACAAATAGCTTTCTTAGAATCTCATCTTAAGATGAAGCCCACGCGAGCCAAGTCTCGGGCACCAGATAGTTATTAATATTTGTTAATAAAGTGCTGTTTGCCAGCTGTCTCTATACTGATGGTACCTACTACCTACTTAATATGAAATATAAAACCTGGTGAGTCCATAATTATTTTTATTTATCACGAAATTAGAACATTTAAATCTAAGAATCAACGAAAGCTGACAACTGTCCGTTTATCCCCGTTTCAGAATCTCGAGGGAAATTTCTTCTAAACTGTTAAAAGCGGTGTTAGGTAATTAAGTATGATGGATATTCCAAGTTTATCAAGTGGCAAAGACGTGGGGTCCAAAGCTTCTTTATCACTCTCATCTCAACACTGCACCTCTAAACTGTGGACTAGAAGATAGACTAGCGATCCGCCCCGTCTTCGCACGGGTGCAATGTAGAAAAAAACAAAAAAAAATAGTTTTTTTTTTAATAGCGTTGAGTAATTTTTGAGTTAAATCATAACAATTAACAATATGTGATCATGAAGTTCGCAGCAAGTTAAAATGGCTAGATCCTAACAAAAGCATTGGCCCAGACGGTATACCTGCCAGATTTCTCAAAGCTTGCTCAGATGATCTTTGCCGACCTTTAGCAATAATATATAATAAGTCCTTGAGAGAGGGCACCTTTCCGGATTACTGGAAAATTGCCCATATTGTTCCAATACACAAGTCAGGTGATCCCACTGATTGTGAAAACTATAGACCAATTAGTATCCTCTCAACAACAGCTAAGGTATTTGAATCATTGGTCTACGATTCTATTTACAATCAAGTAAAAACTTCGTTATCGGAACATCAACACGGATTTGTCAAAGGTAGATCAACAGTCACTAACCTGGTTTCGTATAAAAATTATATCTGCTCTGCTTTTGCACAGCGTGGACAAGTGGATACAATCTATACAGACTTCAAAAAGGCATTTGACAAAGTCAATCACCAAATACTATGTAAAAAAATAGCATCATACGGTATACATGGAAGCCTTCTTCGGTGGATTAAATCCTATCTAGTCAGACGTAGTCAACTCGTGACCATTGGTGGTAACAAATCTTCTCCCATCCCAGTTCATTCTGGTGTACCGCAAGGGTCTCATTTAGGCCCCTTGTTTTTTGTCATGTTCATTAATGACCTTGCCCAGGAACTGAAGTGTCCCTGTTTATTATATGCGGATGACTTAAAGGTGTATAATACTATTGTATCAAAAGATGATTGCCTAAGGCTCCAGAGAGACCTTTACACAATCCTTGAATGGTGTATAAAAAACAAGATGTTCTTAAATATCAAGAAATGTTTTTACATATCTTTTACTAATCGACGGAATGTAATTGATTTTCAATACAAGCTGAATGAGCAGCTTCTTCAGCGTAAACTAGTTGCAAAGGATCTAGGTATCATTTTTGACCAAAAACTTTCCTTCCGAGATCATTTTGACCAAATCACTAGTAGGGCTCTTCGCCTGTTGGGATTTATTACTAGATTTTCTAAAGAATTCACTCAACCAGCAACATTTATCTACCTGTTTAACACTCTTGTCCGAAGTATCCTAGAGTATGGTTCCATTGTCTGGTCTCCTTATTATCATGTTCACAGCGATAGAATTGAAGGAGTCCAGAGAAAGGCACTCCGAATACTTAGTTACAGGTATAACAATGGTCATATTCCCTCCTACGAAGAAAGATTAGACATTTACAATGTAACAAAGCTAAGTACTCGCCGAGAACAGCAAGACCTGATGTTTTTACATAAATTAATTAATTCCCACATTGATTCCCCGACTCTGATCTCCTGCCTTAATTTTAATATCAAACCCAATCCCAGAAACCCACTTCTCTTTCGCATCAATATATACAAGAATAACACTTCCTACTACAATCCCATGGTTCGTATGTGTCGCCTTTTTAACGAGCTTACCTCTAGAAAAAATAAATTTGATTTTAATATTTTTGAGTCTAATAAACTTAAATTTAAATATTTAATTAAAAATGCACTCAAGTCTCCTGCGCCGTCTTGTGCGCAATCCTCTACGTAATGTTATATTTAATTTTAATTATCATTATTTATTAATTTTTCTTTGTTTTTTTTAAATATTATGACGATATAAATTATAAATTATTTTATATATCATATAAATTATTTAATGTTTAATTAGTGAGAGCCATAATTAAAATGTATGTAAACACGAAGTGCAGTCGTAATAAAGGAGGACAGTAAGACTCCGCACTTGTATTCTGTATCTATGACTTATATTATATTGTCTTCTGTAGCGATAGCCAAATAAATAAATAAATAAAAATAAATAAATAAATAACAAACAAATTTTTCCTCTTTATAATATTAGTATAGATATACCTCGCGTACGCCGCTTGAAATCATTTAAATAGAGTAGGTAGGTACTTTACGCATTTGCGTATTATGCTAAGTTCGACACTGTTATTAGTGCGGGCTTAGAACCTAGAAAGTCGCATTATTTGGGTACTCAGTGGCGTATTATTGCGAATTAATAAACGTAAATATGTATGATATTTTTCCAATGCATTATTTGTAATATGAGAGTGCCCCTCAAATTTATGAGCACCGATAATATTCCGAATTACATGTAATTCAGCGTCTTACTAAAACGAAATAAATAATCTTTAGATATATACACATATATTATATATTTCTTCTGCATGTGTTAATGCCACTGAACAACCCCCAAACCGCTGGACCTATTTTGATGAACTTTTATTGTGTGTTGGAGTAAGTCTCTTCGATATGATTCCAGGATTTTTTTAGAGCCACCGGTCAGGAAGGACAATGTATTTTGGGTCCGCTAGTAAATACATATATACATGTAAATGTTAGAGCCTAGTCAGTCATTAAGTAGATGATATTTTACGCTACTAATTTTTCATCAAAACTCTCAGTGTCATCAAAATGATTTTTTTCAATCACAATCATTTTAATGACGAACCAACCTTCAGACGTATCCATTTCTGTTTAGTAAAACATTTTAATGAATGAAGATTGTTCACCATACATACGAAAAGAGGCATAATGTTGCTATTGCGACCGTCTCCAAAAATTGCAATATTCCCAGAAGTCCTTATAAATACGTCTTTCATTGTGACAAATTACAAAAATCCTTTAGAAAGAAACAGGACTTTATTAAGCAGCGGGTCACTTCAGTCTCAGCGAAGTTCAACGATCCATCACGGGTAATTGCTTCAGTCCTCCGACTCGCAATCCCCACTGCTATTTGATTATTACTTATTCATTTCTTCTATATCTCATAGATTAGCACAATTAATCACATCCTCCATTTCTCATTAAATACGCCTCTCATTAAATCTAATATATTTTCCAAATTATTATCAAAAGGATCATCCACAAATCCTACTCATACCAAACTCAAAAAAAATTCAAGAACCTTAAGTAACTGTAATGGCGCCTGGCTTAATCATCAAGCCAGGCGCCATTAGAGTACCTACTTTTCCAACGGATAGAAGAAAAAAAGTAATGACTAGTTTCGCAAAATTGTAAACGATTATATCTTAATATACTTCCTATTTTCCTTTTATCTATATATATAAAAGAGATTTCCACCTATATAGTCACTCATCACGATATCTCTGGAACCATAAGGCGTAGCGACTTGAAATATGGTAGGAATATTCCTTTCGCCGAGTAGAGGTCAGCTAAGAACGGATTTTACGAAATTCAACCCACAAGGGGGGTTGCGGGGGCAATTGCTAGTCTATATATATAAAAGAGATTACCACTTATATAGTCACTCATCACGATATCTCTGGAACCATAAGGCGTAGCGACTTGAAATATGGTAGGAATATTCCTTTCGCCGAGTAGAGGTCAGCTAAGAACGGATTTTACGAAATTCAACCCACAAGGGGGGTTGCGGGGGCAATTGCTAGTCTATCTATATATATATATATATATAAAAGAGATTCCCACCTATATATTGACTCATCACGATATCTCTGGAACCATAAGGCGTAGCGACTTGAAAGATGGTAGGAATATTCCTTTCGCCGAGTAGAGGTCAGCTAAGAACGGATTTTACTAAATTCCACCCACAAGGGGGGGTGGGGGGTCAATTGCTAGTTATATATAAAAGTACATATTATAAACATCATATTCTTTTTAATTTAAATGTGCTTATAACAAAGGCCCGACGAGGATATCTCATTTAAGTAGCAGACAGAAAACAAATAGTAAACACTTATGTTCCAAGGTCCCTATGAAATCGGATTAACTGAAACTTTTCTTGGGACTTGAATTGCAATTTTATGCTGGACTTTGTAATACAAGCTCTCAGCTACTCTGACTACTACACTAATAATCAGGTTAATGCCTCTTTAAACTAATAATGAAATAAAATTATAGCAAAAAAAAACATAGTAAAACCTTTAAAAGTAAATAAATCTAACTAATGTACAATAAGGTAAGCCATTTCCTGCTTTGAGATATACCAGGGGTTTTGGGACTTCAAAGAAAATATAATTGTTATACGTAGATAATTTCATTGGTACTTTTATTCAGAGGAGAGAATAGTATACAGACGTTGTAACATCTACGATGATGAATAAATATTTGACAGCTACAAATATATTAAAAATAATTCAAGAATATATGCGAAAGCCTTTTGCAAACTGAAGCAGAGATTTTTTGTTTAACGAATCACGAACTTTAGGTTTGACAAGCCAATGCACACCAACTTTGAACGATTCGTAACCGAATTTACTAACGAGTGCGACATGCCGGGTAACGACGCAATGAATCCATCCCTCATAATATGATTCACATAATTTTCAAAAGGAAAGTCGGATACATACGAAACTGGAGGCCTATTACCAAAACATCGTACGGACGGATCGTACATTTTCCTATTACGATTCCAATGATCAATACATCGTTCACAATTAAACATTGACATTGCTATGATCGTAATTATAATCGTAAATAGAATTGAAAATGTTTTCTTAATAAATTAAAATACGAAGTTGTTTGTTCTTTCGTTTCGTTCCGTTCGTTGCGTCTACTTTTTTCTACGGCCAACTCTTCTCTTTCCGGCCACTTTTCCCATTATTATAAGGTGCCGAAGCTCGTAACACACGCCCTAGGTATGCAACTTTCTTTTTCTTAATGGCCATCAAAGGGCATTATTAGACCAATACTGATATTTTATAAAATAATTGCCTACTAAATTCAATATGAAAACGTCGAGTATTCAGAATCGACATAACATCTCAACAACCACAGAATCCTTACTGCTGGTCATTCAGTGGTTAGTCTACTGGTCGAGGATCCTCCCTTTAGATTGTAGGAAGAGCACACCTTTCCTACTCCCAAAATAATAATTATTATGTTTCTTTTTTTAAAGTATAGTGGTTTTATACACTAACCCCTTATTCATAAACGTATTATAAGATTGATATAGTTAAATTATACTTTGTTACTTTCGTTCTTTAGTCTTTAATATTCGATAGGCCGAAAGTCTTTAAAAATCTGTATTACTTAAGCTACTCTACCATGCTTAATTTCATCCAAATCGAGATTCCCTATCGCATTGTCCCGACATAAATAATATCATACGTCACTCGGAGATTAATATTAATGTGTAATTGTATTTTAAGTCCAATATATAAGTAACAAATTCGATCTGGAAGTGCTCAGAAATGAAAGCAGCCTCCAGGGAATCCGTTGATATTACACAATTTACGAAATAACATTACAACATTCCCCTTCAAGGTATCTTATCTCCGTTTCACCTTCAGACAAAAATGTGTATTAAGTTTATTCGTGTAGTTATTTATTGTTGTGAATGGATAACTTGAAAAGATATGAATACCAACTAATTCATTTTTTTTTTTATGTCAGATGTCGAAAGACGAGCATGAGGTTCACTTGATGGTAGGTGATAAATCAGCTACAGAACATCAGTCAATGATGCGCTGTCGACCTAATTTTTTACTTCGAGCATTCGGAAATCCATAGACTGAAACCGAAACGCGCAATATGCAATTCACGGTTTTTCACAATTTGACTAAGTACAGACTTATTGATAAGAATTTAGTACCTACTAGGTTACTTACTATATATCGTTCGTTCGTACGGGTGCAATGTAGATGTAGAACACAATATAACACAATAGCCTATCTTACTGGTTGATTATGTTTTTATGAAGTTTTTGAGTTCAATCGTAACAAACAAATCTTTCCTCTTTATAATATTATCTATTAAAATCAGTTATCCTATTCAGCATAACTGTGATTTTCAATGCACGCTTATGTTAGTCATTTAAATCATCCCGATAGACATTGAATATCAAAAACACATTAAGGGATGAGTTTCTGAGAAAATAATTTCAAAAAAAGAATACAAAACGGTCAAAGAAACTCGACGTTGGGTTGAGATCAAACGTCAGCGGAACGGAAACGCACGCAACGAACGCGTCTGTCCGGATATTGCTTGCCTTATGTACGTTTGACGTATCCTTACCCACGTAACTCACAAAGAGCCCTATATCCCCAAATTTTACCTTAGCCATTTAACAAAATCGAATACTGGTGCGTAACGCGTAAGATTTTATTCACCTAACTTTTTATAGCTTTTCTTATATTAGCTCATCATATTTTGGACTTTCTAAGAGTGTCGACTAATATCTTTGAAACAACGTACCTATCCAATTAGGGCAATAACACATAATTTACTCTTTATAGTGTTCGGTGTCACGGGCAGTTCAAACTAAAGTATGTCAATGAAAATGAACTTACCAATCAATCACCAGTGTCATATCTAATTAAAATTTACATTGTACAAAAGAGAATATAAATATAAAAGCAAGGAATTTTAATGAACATTGACTCGTTGTAACAATTACTCATAATATTCTATAACATATATGTATTTTTTCTACGTGTGACTATGTGAAACAAACATTATCTAGAAGAGAGGTCTCTATTTTTTTATTATTATAATCGTTTCCTTTTTAATGGTGATTGGCATATTCAACGTAAACATATTTATAATTACATATTGTTTTAATTTGAGAGTCTGGTTATTTTTCTTTTAAGTTTTTGTTTACCTGATATAAAATAGCTGATAGTTCGATAGTCATTTCGGGGACACAAAGAAAACGGGGACTCTATTAATAAAAAAATTGTAGGCAGAGCATATGCTGAGTGTATTCATCTTCCGTATATTGGCAGTTAGGGCCGGATTTAGAGGTCTGGAAGCCCTGGGGCAACAAATGGTGGCCCCCTGGCCCCAAATTACTTTCCAAATATTTATTTTAAAAACAGTATAATCAATTTTGTACAAATGACAGTAGGTAAAGGTAAAACAACGAAAAAAATATCAAAGGAAAGGTTGTTTACTCGTGTTTAATCGTCGGAATTCGAAAGTCATTTCGTATATTCTTCCGAAGTCTCTTTTATGGAGGCTCGGAGGCTGTAGCCCCGGATGCCCTCCCCCAAATCCGGCCCTGTACATAATATTATAAATAACTTGATATAATAACGGTGTGTAGAAAATGTGTTTTTTTTAAGTTTGATTTTAAATTCTATGAATGTTTTGTCCGTGACCTTCTTCGATGGCTTTATACGTGCTCAAGGTCCACAGCGCGTCATTATTTCATGTGCTACGGCTATCGAGTATGGCGTACTAAGAAATAAGCCTCACGCTGTCGGTTTGATAAATCTATGCCAGTGCCCAGTACTCAGTACTATATGGTACCTAATACTAAATATTCTGCAAACAAATCATCCTTTGTTTCCTCATATTATTGACTATATTTCTTAAAGAACTCACTGAATTTAATAAATAATGGATAATAAATTCGAATCTCATTTACTAGATGGACTATCTCTACCTACCATAATGCAGGATTTGAGCAAATAAACTCACACAACCGTATATCAGAACAATCAAGCAATAGCATATTACAAAGTAATTAATCTTGTCTTCAATATCGATATTCAACGATCAAACAACAAACAAAGGAGAGAACCACAGAACAAATTACATACTCAACTTGGGGAATAAGACAACTGTTACATTCGAAACTGCTAATAACTTCCATACCGCATTTAATAAATAATTTAAAACCCCACTCTCTGAATTAATCGACTATAGGTACGTACCTAATTATTCACGGATTTTGCTACCTATGGCGATGATATTGCGATCCTTACTTACTTTCTAATATCTATAGGTTAATCTAATATATACAATATAAACTGGTTATTTTATCTGCCCAATTGTGAAATTCTGGCATTTGTGAAATTCAGTTACGTATCTATACTGTTAACTGTTAATAGGTTTTGACGGGCTCGTTGGCACGTTCGGTAGAATACCTGCCGTGTGCATCGATGGGTCGTGGGTTCGAATCCCACCGGGACGACATGTTTATTAATTTCTGTAAGCATGTCTTCTTCACGTCTGGTATTTTATGGCATAATAGACAGACGTTTGACCACGATCCCACCTGATGGTGAGTGGTGATGCGATCTAAGGAAGGGCACGTCTATCTAGAAGAAGCCTATTCACCCTTCTCCTAAAGAGTTATCTTCGGGCACTTAACGGATGGGAGGAATATCGAAATTCCGACCGGGTAACGAACCACCGTTCATAAATGGAAAAACCATGAAGTGCATTTGCCTGTTTCGGTTTCAGTCTATGGATTTCCGAATGCTTGAAGTAAAAATTAGGTCGACAGTGCATCATTGACTGATATTCTGTGGCTGAGGTATCACCTACTTTCAGTGGCGGCGTAAGACCTAAATTTTATGTGGGCAAGATTCATTTTGCGGGGCCCTCTGCCAGAGCAAAAAAATGTTTTTGGCGCGTTCGCGGCTTTTTAGCAATGCATAAATATTTGGGACGCGAGGCCCCCTGAGTCGCGAGGCCGTAGGCGGTGGCCCACGTCGCCCACGCCTTACGCCGCCACTGCCTACTTTCAAGTCAACCTCATGCACGTCTGTCGATATCTGACATAAAAAAGTACATAAATTTCTCCTACTTTTACCTACGTTATATTTAACTTCAATATAAAATTTCATGCTTCTACTCGTCCCACTAGATTAAAAACCTGTTGATCGTCAGTCAATTAATTAGTCTTATGTAGTAAAATATGCAATCTAATATCCATAATGAACTCTCATGTATTATAATCATCTGCCATTTTAATATCTACTTTTAATTCATTAAATATATATTCTGTACCTACCAGACCGAGCCTTTTCGTCAGGACTTATAAGCAGTGGCGGCGTAAGGCGTGGGCGACGTGGGCCATCGCCTACGGCCTCGCGACCCAGGGGCCTTGCGCCCCGATTTATGCATTAAAAATTTTGCCGAATAAAAGACATTTTCTGCCCTCTGCCAGGCCCCGCAAAATTAATCTTGCCCACATAAAAAGGTCTTACGCCGCCACTGCTTATAAGGTAAGTAGATAATATTCTAAATATGGCAATTTCATAAGAATAACTAAACTATTTTATAATTATTCTCTTCATTAATTAAATCCACAAGCTCGTTTATTTTAACTGAAATAGAGTAATATTAGTTCTTATAACTAATCTAATCAAAATTTGCGCGGTTGTTTTCTTAAACTTATTGGCAACTAATTTCAGGTTCCGGTCGTCCGATTTTGCGCTCGCCACAGTAGGTATTAGGTATATATACCGATCTATAATAATATATAAATCTTTAGATTTACAAAATTGAGATACAGCTTCCAGAAGCTTCTTATATTTATTTTATTTATTTATTCACATGATTTTTATGCCAACTGCCGTTACATATACCTATACCAGTATACAGCAGTGACGAACAAAAAAATATACAAATCAAATTAAACTTATAAGAAAAAAATGTAAAATACAGTGATTAACATATTACTAAAAGATAAATAAGTAGGTGTGGTTCATATTTAAGCAATCACAAATAAAAAATGGTAAAGTAAAAAGTTCAACGAATATTGCATTTATACTATGAAAAAAAGAAAAATTATTTGGGCATTGTTTTTAAAAACAAAACAAGTACGATTTCAAGAAAAAAGGAAGGAAACCTTAAGATCGTAACAAAGCTTACCCTTTACTCAATTTCCTAAACCTTAGACAGTTAAAATAAAAATACTTTCAGCTTTAAAATTGGGCTTTCTTTAGTATAAGCTACTTGAAAAACACGGTCGATCTGTTTTGTAACTGCTAAGATGCTCTTCGAAACCCGTATATAATCAATCAATGTATGTAATTTGTTCATATCAATCAGTGATGTGTTGTCCTATTGTTCACTTCAAGCTTCAACCGTAGACCTAAAATAGAATGTGAGTCTACGGTCTACGCTACGTAGAGGGCCAATTATCCAATGTAAAATCAACTTTTTAATGCACCGAAAATTAGTAGTTTACTAAAAATAATTTGGAAATAGGTTATCTGCTTTTGGCCAATAAATAAGGTATTAGGTGAAATATTCCAGTCAGAAATTCGATAAGGACAATTTATTACTTTGCGGGCGATGATAAGTATTCTATAATTCAAAAGTTATGAACAAATCTTCCCCGAATATAAAAAAATCATAAATGAACCTTTGATAAAAATATTTAAGACTCGAGACTTTTAGCAATATTTTTTTTGAAGGTTTATAGTTAGTTTACTTATATCTATAGTAATATTATAAAGAGGAAAGATTTGTATGTTACGATTTAATTAACTCAAAAACGAATCGACCGATTTAAAAAAATATTTCACCAATAAGAGTTACATTATCAGCGAATAACATATTTTTGTATATAGTACATCTATATTGCACCCGTGCGAAGCTTAAATAATTTAACAGCATTCAGTTTTTTTCATTTTAAAATTGTACATTATTTCAATCTTTTTTAATATTTATTACCTGAGTACCAATATTATTCTGAATGGCTTGTCTTACTTTCTTTTCGTTACCTACTATAAAACCTCGTAGGCTGCCAATATCCGGCTTTCAGTACTTCTTCCCTCCACCGGGACGCTTGTCGGCCTCTGCTTTTAATATTTATTATTATCTATTCATTATAAAGTTAACGGAAAATGCGAGTACAATGCTTTTATCATTGCGATTCATAAAGTAAAATTTCGATTGCATATAATATGTAGGCACTCAATACGCATCAATAGTATCTACTATCTAGTTATCATGTTAAAGGAGCCGTCATTTTTCGCGTTTACTTTGAAATAGTTTGTTCGGTGGAAATATAAGGATATATCATTGATCAAGGATAAAAAATTCTTTGATTAGAACATTATCAGCGATTTTTCAGCGAGGCTATTTTTTTTGTATAGCACATCTATATTGCACCCGTGCGAATCGCTAGTTTATCAATAAAAAATCTATTGTAAGGACAACGCATACAACAAATATCAAAAAAAAAAATCAAATCACTCCGAATATTATATACTCAATGTTTAAACAACTATAAATAAATATTTATATACTAAGGTAGATTATACATAAAGTAAACTTAATGTATAAATAAACTACCTTAAACTGATTTTGACCGCCTCCGTGGCTCATTGGTAAACGCGATGCGAACGCGAGCACCGGAGGTCCCAGTTTCGAATCCCGGGGAAACAAGATTTTAAAAAAAAATGTTTCGTTCAGGCAGGGTACAGAAAGCTGATGGTGATAGAGTAGGTGTACTTGCCTAAAATCGCTTCGAAAATTAGCTATTATTTGTGGTAAAAAGTAAATGACAAAAAAATGTTATTGTGGGATATCCATAAGAGATAGACATATACCATCGTGGATCTTTTCAATGTGTACGAGTACAATAGTAGTACTTAGTACATTATTTTGATAAATCTCATAGGGTTCAGCCTGCGTTTGCAATGTAAGCAGAAAAAATTTAATTAATTTAACATCACATTAGAAACCTCAAAAATAACAGTATTTCTCCAATATTTAATGGATGTTATTATACATATAAACATTCCTCTTCAATCACTCCGCATTAAAATCCGTTGCATAGTTTTAAAGATTTAAGCATACATAGGGATATAGGGACAGAGAAAGCGACTTTGTTTTATACTATGTAGTGATTTGAATTTTAAGACAGCTGAACTATTTAACTGATTCTAGTCTATGTCAACCAAGACATAGACATGGACCAGAATCCTGCTGGTTATAAGATCTTTAAAATGTTCTATAGATATGTTGCCACCCTGTATCTGACTACTTTGATCATTAAACAAATAGGAATTTAAAGGCCGGCAATGCATCCTCAAGACCCCTGGTGTTGCGGATGTCCATGGGAGGCGGTAGTCGCTTAGCATCAGTTGAGCCGCCTGCCCGTTTGCCTCCTCTAAAATAAAAAGAAGGAAAAACAATTTTCACTAGGTGAAGTATTTGGCTATTTTTCTTAGGCACATTCTCAAATAAGCTTGTTAATATTGTTTATGTACACAAAATTTGATATAGTCGCTCAGCGACCAAGGGTCTAGAAATAAAGATTTAAAAAAAATCATCTTATACAAATATCATTTATATTGTGACAAGAATAAATCATCAGTGCATCATTGACTGATGCTCTGTGGCCGAGGTATCCTACCCTCAAGTGAGCCTAATGTCGACCTATGTTTTGATTCCATCAAAACAACTAGTTGCAGTCTTAAACTACTTTTTTTTTTTCAGTATTGTTTCAATATCTTGCAGTATTGTTAGGTTAGGAATATTGCATTATATCTGATTATGTGATACATACTTGAAAATTTGTAAAATATAAGATGAGGAGATAATAATTATGAGGAGTCTTATTAAATAACATTTGTTACCACAAATAACATAAAATTCTTTTTCAGTCGAGTACTTGTACTTTAAATAACATTAATAAAATAATAAAAGAGATAATCCACAAATACTACTTACATTTATTTAATACATTAACTTTAAAAACTAAGTTCAATTTACACAACTTCATATTTTTGTGATTTTTACATGATCTTTTCCGATGATCCTTCTGCTAACAATTCTTGCTCTGCTGCAGCTTTCGAGGCTTGCATTAAGGGGCGCCTATACTTGAAGTACTTGTAAACATGATCGCCCAATATAAGAGATCCATATAACGTTAATCCGACACAGCAGAGGACAAAACCTCTATGCAATTTATCGTACAATACAGTGCGAGGGTATTTCTTCATGATTCTCTGAAATTACGTATTATGATTAAAACAGACATGAAATGCAATATAGTTTTTAATTACTCCTAATTTATAACATTGATTTTACCTAATTTGTTGATATTTCACTATAATCTTAACCTATATATACTTATTTCGTGCTGTTTTTATACTTTTAAATTTTCATTTAATAAACATTTTTTTTAAATTTCATGCATAAGGTTAGGTAAATGTCAATTTCGTGTTGTCAATGTCGACATTTGACAGTCTGCGATAGCCATATAAAGGATGCATTCATGAGGATGCAAGGGGGATCGCTATCAGCACCAAGAAGAAAGACCCAAACGCTAGCATGTTAGCAATAGGAAACTCTATGAACACTAAGCTTCTAATATTATATCGTCGCGTTGCAGTTGGTTCAAAAGTAAAACTCACAAAGTGTAATTTCCAATAAAAATAAATTTCGCTACTAGTAGAATTGTTCATTTTAAGCGTAAACCTAAGGTAAAAACAAAGCACTAATCACAGAAGGTAGATCACGGATTTTTGTATCATTAAACTTATTTTACGGAATATTAAGAGATTGTTTTCCAAATATGTAGCTATTGTACTACAGCTGATTGTAGACCAAAGCTAACCATAAAATTATTAGCTATAATATTTTTTTATCTATAATCTGTCTGAAATCTATTATTTTTGTCAGTTCACAGTTGTCTATTATCTAAATCAAGCTAAATGCTTGCAGAGGAAAACATTGATGATTTATTGATTTGTTTATTAATTATTGATCCTATGACATTTATAAGATAAAGTCCAAGAGAATAAACACCAAATACGAATTTATGTATTAAACAAGTTTAAGATTTTCGTTATAAAATTTAGTAGTCTGAAGCTATGTATTTTAGGTTTGCTGTTACCTCTTTAATCAGAACGAATAGTTTCCATCTTCAAAATTGTGTGAAAAAGTATTGTAAAGTTCCAGCTCATCCAATAATTACACTAGAAAGCGAAGAAATACATAAAATAAAGTTGGATAGTAATACTATATCACTTTTAGAAAGATTATCTTTAGTTAAATGTGACACAGATCAAGGAGTTAAGGTATTAGAAGATTCAATAGAATTTGCGAATAAAATTCTCCACATCAACACTAAAAACGTGGAGCCTTTATATACTGTCTTAGAAAATGAGTAAGTTATATTAGTTATTCAGGTGTTTAATATTGTATATTTGGTAATTTATAAAAAAAATAACCTAATTCCATTACAAACACCATTTTTCTCTAAATGAAAAATAAAATTAATTATAAAATGATAAAAACATTTGCAAAGAAATTTGGGTATATTGCAAAAAAAATAAGTCTTGTTTTGTATTTTTATGTATGTATTTTTTTTAATTATTTGTTTGTTTGTTGTTAGTCTTGCAAATTCTTTTCAAAAAATAGTATTAGTCCATTGCTCTTTATTATCGACTTTGTTATATATGAAATGATTAAGTATGATATGATAAAAATAGGTGGTAAATACTTTCAGAAGTTTAAGCTTACGTGACGATATCATAACACAAGGAAATTGCCAAGCAGATATACTTAAGAATGCAGTTTTGAAGGAGGATGACTATTTTGTTGCACCTCCAGGAAATATCCCATTACATGAAATTCAACAAAACAACATCAACGAAATAAACAGAAATGAAAACAGAAATTAGGAAACTTCTCAGTTTAGGGAATTTTTTTACACTTAAAAATAAAATCAACCAAAAATTGGTTTATAGCTTAAAACCTTCAAGTAGAATTATTTTACATAATATTCACATGAGTTGGTTGCGATCTATTAATATGAAAGCTCAGTCACATTTTCCTGTTTATTTATCTTCTCTTAATAAAAAAAGAGCTGAAGTATGCTATGGTGTGATTGAAAAAACATTTACTTCATATCTCAACGACCTAGTAGTTGTTGAAGAAAAAGATAATTATACTATGGAAAATAAATTGAAGTTGCAACTTAACCTTGTTATCCCAAAACAAGATGTTATGCAATACTTTTTTCAATGGCAAAGATATAGAAAGTATTGGTGGAGTTCTGTAAGTGAATACATCAATACACCTTTTTTTGTTGTATAGGTATGTAATATAATTCAAAAGCTCAAACTCTTTAGTTTAATTTTCAGATAACAACAACCCCAAGTCTGTTAGCAGTTAATGACATGAAATATGAATTGACCAATATAGACACGGAAATAGTTGCCAATTTTAGCTGTGGTCAAAAAGTTATAGAATACCTCCATATCAATAAAGAAAACAATGTGAGTTTTTATATATAGTACAAATCCAGATTAATATTTAACTCTTTATCATGAGCTTTATATTCAGAATAAGAAAAGCCAGAAGCAGGTAATATCTATAAGAAATGTAAGATGGGGTTCTCTATTAATTAAACCCAACTATATTGTAATACTCATTAAAAAGTCTTTTTAACTTAGTTTTTATTTTATTTTTGTGTCCCTTATCAGTTTGTTTTTATGAAAGCAATGTTCTGCATAGTGTCTCACAGACCAGAGGAAAGTAATTTTATGCCCAAAATATTGCTAAGTAGTTACATGCCCGAAATCGGCATACATGGCCAAAATAGAGGTAGGTAGAAAGCTTAGACCCATAACATTAAATTGTTTTCAGGATTCAAAAGACACTGCTCATATAACTTGTTGCATGTCCTTGGAAACAGCATTGATTTCACTGCTGCTAGATGGATTGTTAAATCAAACCCAAGATGGATATTTGAGGCTACACAGCAAAATGGCACCATACAAAATTGCATTTGCTTTGAATAGCACAGGTATGTTTAACTCAGTGACTTCAATGGTGTGGTTGATGACTAGCAACTTTCTATTGCAGGTTCATGTCCCACGTAGGTCTTAAGATTTATAGACATTTTTTGTGTGTCTTTCTACTCATTTTTGTCAACAGACAAGTGTAAGTGATAGTATATGATATATCAGCTGCAGGACATCAATTAATGACTTTCAACCTGTTTTTGTTTCAAGATTTGGAAGTCTGTCTGAAGTGCAGAATGCTTGTATAAAAAAAAATATAAAATCCATACATGTAAGAAAACAGTAGAATTGATGAGTGTACTTTAATATCTACCAGATATTGAGAGGGCATGATATTTTTTTTTTTCATTTTTATGTCTGTTTGTCTATGCCAATCTCCAAAAATACTGAAATAACTTTCGTGCAGTTTTCACAAATAGATTAAGATTAGTCTGGAGAATTATATAGAGCAAACAAAGTAGCGGGTATTAGGTAGTAATAAATGCAGAAGGTTTCAACCAGTGTATAAAGGAACTGATAAGCCTTAAATGCTTATTGAGAGGTTCCTTTTAAAATTTATTTCTAGTTGTTTTTAACTCCTTTTTTCTAGATGTTGAAAAGGCAGACACTCTCAAAGAACTAGCAAAATTATTGCACAATCAACTCCACTTGGCACAAATAGCAACATGGTTACCCGACTTTTCACTACCATTACAATCACAGGTATGTTTTCTGAATAAACTTTTTTTTTAATTGTATTTGTGACGACAATTTTTTGTATTTTTTAATCATATGAATATATCTGTAGAAACTTCCTTAAATGTAAACAGATGTTGTTTGTCTAGAAAAAAATGTTATTAATTATATCTCGAATGACACTAATAAGTAATAAGATCCTCCCTCAATTCAAAATTTAATGTATACTTTATATTTTTTAATTCAATTCAGAATTACGACGGGCTCGATGGCGCGATCGGTAGAACACCTGCCGTGCGCATCGATGGGTCGTGGGTTCGAATCCCACCCGGGACAACATGTTTATAGTTTTCTGTAAACATGTTTTCTCCTCGTCTGGTAACTTCGGGCATTGATCGGGTGGGAAGAATAACGAAATTCCAACCGGATAATGAACCACCGTTCTTAGATGGAAGTCACCGTGAAGAGAATATTGCGCGTTTCAGTTTCAGTCTATGGATTTCCGAATGCTCGAAGTAAAATTAGGTCGACGGCGCATCATTGACTGATATTCTGTGGCTGAGGTATCACCTACCAAGTGAACCTCATGCTCGTCTGTCGATATCTGACCTAAAAAAAAATAGATACAATACTTTAAAAAACTTAAAATTCCACCCTACCACCTCGATGTCTGGCGATCCACAACTGCGATTCCTAAGGCACTTTTTGTTACACGACCACTCTATGGAACTATCTCCTGCCGGCGGTTTTTCCGAACCGATACGACTTGGGATAAGTGACGAGCCTACTCTTACTTTAAGGGCCGGCATTCTCAAGACCACTGATGTTGCGGATGTCCATAGGCGGTTGTTGCTTACCATAGGGTTACACGCCTATCCTTTTGTCTCCTTAAATATAACATATATTGCCTTGCTTTTCAGATAGAAGAAAACTTGAAAATTGGTGTACCTTATACGGCAGTCCTGAACAACGAGACAACTTCAAATGGTATTTTTCATTTACTCAATAGCAGTACAGTGTTAAAGGTAATTAATTAATTGTATATAAAGAGGATTAGCCCTTACTTAACTGACCTTTGAAATATCTACATTAGATAGAGTTAGCCTACGCGCAGACTAGAGCCACTGGTGGCCGCCACTATAAGCGGCCTCTAGACGCGACCACCGGTGGCCGCGTTTCAGCCACTGTAAAATGTATGAAATATCACGCTCGCGCGTTGTGGCGGCCACTCGAGCGCCGTGTTGGCGCGGATGCCCTAAAATGTATGAAATATCGCGGCCGCGCGTTGTGGCGGCCACCAGTGGCTAGAAGCTCGGTGGCGGCCTCTCGAGCGCCGTGTTTGCGCGGATGCCCTAAAATGTATGAAATATTACGCCCGTAGCTTGAGGCGGCCACCGGTGGCTATGCTGTGGTCGCCACTAGTGGCTCTAGTCTGCGCGTAGGCTTAAACCCACATGTTAATTATACAGCGTGACTGGTGAGATAGTAACGATATTTCAGGAGAGTACTCAGTATTCTATTCCCGTTCTAATTATGTAATAAAATAAGTTACTTAATTTTTGACCAAATTTCTTATAATATACAAATCGTAAATAAATTTGTGGATTCCATTCAATAACGCCGCGGCACGCGTGATCTTTACCGTCTGCCCCCGCGGGCCCCGTCCGCGCACCCTCTGGCAGTGTTGCCAACGTCCATTCTCTGGATTACCCAAAAACCCAACTGAAAATCCCCAATGTTGGGGAAAATAGAATTGATATTCCCCACATTTTACCCACAAGCTTACAGCAAGGAAATAAAAGTACTATTCATATAAATTTCAATATACTCCATTTTCGCTGGGCCACCAGTGAGAGAACAAAACAAAACATAAACTCTTAATACACCAAACTGTACTACTATTGGAAATCAGTGTGAGTCAACCCCCAGAATTTAAACCATCTTTAGAAAAAAATGCAAAGAAAACAACTTGTTGCCTTTTATTTTTATTTATGCTTTTGTAATTTTAAGTTATATTATTTAATCATATCATATAAAAGCCATTGTAAAATCCAAATTCTTATAAATTAAATGTGATAACTCGTAAGGCGCTGCAGTGTCTTTTTTCACCCAAATTAAAATATAATGATTAACTTTTAGAGTTATTATTCTAGAACGTAACTGTTTCAATAGCAGATGAATAATTCAAAATGTATCTATTATATAGTGTAGTTTTAGTGGTGAATGAATTTTTCAATACTATAAAGCCAGAGATTATTCTTTTCTCCATCATTGATCTCTTACTTTATTATTATATCAAAAGTTAGTTTTTTTTAAATTATTTATAAATATTATTTTACTTTTTCAGGAACAAGTACATGTTGCAGACTTCGAGAAATATGCCCAGTTATTATGTAGTAAATGAATCGAAATAATACATTTAATGATCATTGTTATAGATTTTGTTAAATTACAGTTTTATTAAAACCTTTGTTGTTTCCTATTATATCCTCATTCTATCATATTTTAAAGTATTATTACTATTAATCAATTAATAACTTGATTTCATTGTGCCATAATAATGATGTCCCCATACTAAAAACACATACATTCACTTCCAAATTTTATTCACAAATACTTATGCAAGATAACATTAAAATCTTAGTGGCTACATAAAAATAATATTCAAAATTTAGCCAGTGTTAAGTTCATTTCAAACTTCATAAAAATATTGCTTCATACTAGATTCTAGAAACACATACACAATGACCTTTTATCAGTTATGGTTTAATTTGGAAGATAACAACTCACCAATATGTTAAACTATGCTTATTAACTAAGTTTTTAGTTAATATTACAACCACAATTGTAATGTTATGCCTACATTAGCTCATTAAGTGTTTTACGAAAAAATGTAATGTAATTAATATGATTAAATGTCACCCTAAATATAATATGCACACTTCAGAAAATATAAAATGACATGTCCACAAAATTTCGTGTTCATGTCATATTTTATATGCAATAATACTTATTTAAGAAATAAAGTAATCCCTCAATCTACTTGATTGTGGCTTAAAAAAATTAAATGATATTGTCATCATACAATACAGAAAGGAACTATATTTTGAACGAAATAAGATAAGGTGTTAAGATAAAAATGCTTAACAGCAATACTACTTAATGTTGTTTTGAGGTACATGTAAATAACATCACAAGTTATGGTTAGAATTTTACAATACAAAGTTTGTCCTGTAAACTAGATCTTAGGTAATATTGATTTATTTAAATATCTTAGGAGACATTTTCGTCTATTGCTATTGCACCTTTTAACTACATTATGCAGGCAATTGTAGCTTCTTTCCTTTCAACACTGAAACAAAATATATTCTTAATGTAAATTTTCAAAATAATGTGAACTAACATTGGCAAATTGTCAGAGGTAAAGCCACAGGTGTTACAAATATGTAAGTATTTACATAATAATTGTAATACCAACCAAGCAAATAAATCCTCATAACTTTTGGGATAACATTTCCATTAAGTAAATATATCCGAAACTGTTGGACCGATTTACATGAAACTTTGCATGGTGATACATTATATCCCCAGTCAACATCTTATCATCTCCTCAGTCAACATCTTTTCATCCCGTAAAATGAAAGTTTTCATTGAGATTGGTTGTTGAAAAGAAAAGTTATCATAATATATGAAGCCCACACGAACAAAGCTAGTTTTTAATATATTTACAAGTTTATAGGCCAATGCACCAATATCTTCCCAATAATTGCATGCGGCCATTGTTTTAGGGGGTGGAATGGGGCAGATACAATTATTATTTGTCTGTTAAAATAATCATTTTTCTTAACGAGCAAGCAGATGATTAGCTTTCTATGCCCTGCCTAACCAAAACATTTTTTTTATTATTTTTGCACAAAATTCAAATACAATACTTGATACAACGAGCATACTACCAAGACAGAGGTAGTTTATTAAAGAATGAATATTCTTAATTGTATGAAACTCACATCAAAGTTAATACCACCCATTTCCAGGTAGAGTTTACAAGATATAAACTTAGTATATTTACCTTTTGTAATGTAAAGGTAGAAGAAATCACAGTACAAGACTGTTTGGACAACACCAGCTATAATAGCGATCAACTCATAATGATCTTCAACAATGTAGCGGTAAATCTAAAATGAAAAAAATACAGTAATATAAGTAATATATAAATAATTAAGATGTAGCTAAATCTAACACTAAAACAACAACACAAACAACTTTCTTACTTGAATTAAAAATTGCAAAAACATTTGCCTTTAAGTATACATACCCAGTTCAAAAGATACAGTCCACGATAAGAGCCTAAAGCAAACAAATAATGAGATGTGATACTTTCAGCTTCTCCAGTTTTTGAAACCAAAAACAACTGTGGCAAAATAGCTACAGACTCCAAATAAATAGAAAATGTCCATAACACCTGTAAAAAAATAATGACATATTATTATGATCTACTGCTTATATTTCATATAAACCTAAGCTGATTACTACTGACCTCTAAAAATGTGAATTCACGGTTTATCAACAATGCCAGGATCACACACGGTACTAGTAAGAATTCAATCCTGAAGGTGTCGTGGTTATGATCGTATGTAGCTTTAAATTTCACATACATCAAATAAACTGTAGCATACGATGCCACCACAAACACCACCTTCATAACCGTGTTATATGTAGACACATATGTAGTCAGTAAATCCAAATACCTTGTAGTATACACAATTGAGAAGAGTATTTGTGATTTTCCCGATATACCTGAAAACATATTTGTTGAAACGAAACATAGTATACAGAAATCCCATATCAACGCCGGTCTGCTCATTACCTGCACACGATCTTGTTTTCCATATTTTAAGTAACAAAATTATAATAGCCAATAAGTGAGATAGATCGGCAAGTAATCGGAATATATTCATGATTTAATATATTTTTTACTATCTTAAAATTATACGCCGCGTAAACTAAAGCTCATCAACCTCATTCAAGCAAAAATGACGTGGCTAACTGACAAACAACTGACAAATCAACAAAATATGTCATTTGACAAATCTTTATAATAAGGAGTGGAGGAGGAGTCCGCTGAGTGTCGTAACTTTTACGATGTGTTTGTGATATTTACAATTATTTGATAATCTTTTAATGTCAAAAGAGGACAATATAATAGATATATTGACAAGCTGATATTAAATGATTATTTTTGTAGATCCCTTTTCATAATTTTTATTCTTGTAGATTTTTAATTACTATGTCATAAGGCGGATTTAAACACAAGCGCTTTCGCGCGGAGTTAATGTAGAACGCGTGAATGAGTGCGTGAAAAAGTGAACAGTATATCGGCATCGCGCACGCATTCGCACAAGATTAGCGCAAACGCATTCGTCCATTCAATCTCACGTGTTTGCTTACTGCAGGAGTGTTTCGATTAATTATTTATATTGTTTAAATTTAATTTTTTTTTTTTTGTCTTAATGTATTTGTAGTATTTTGTCACATGCTATTGTATTATTATTAGCATTCCTTTTAATTGGCGTATTTACTTTGTTATTAGTTTTGATTTACTCTATATACATATATTGTTAGCTGTAAGGAGTCATAAATAAATTATTTATCCCGACGTTTCAGATATCTGTCACCCCGTGACCACGGTTTCTGGAAAGCATCCGAAACGTCGAGATAAATAATTTAAACAATATAAATAATAAATCGCGTTTTAATCGGCAATACAGTATTTTATTTAAAAAAGATTCACTGTTAATTCTTAAGTATTTCTTGAAATCCTCAGGGTAATGTTCTTCTAAATGACGAATCAGAGGCATGTGGTTAAACATGTTTCTATATTCTTTAGCCCATAGTTCGATTTCTTTTCCTTTTGCTGAAAATTTTATCAACTCAAGCGTCCCGCTGAGTTGGCGCGAAAACACGCCACGCGTCCCAAAAATATATTACACCATTACAGCTGAACGAAAATCATTTCTAAATAAAATACTTTATAACGGATTAAAACGCGATTTATTATTTATATTATTTATGCCCACGTTTCGGATGCTTTTCAGCAATCGTGGTCGCAGTAGACTGTCGGCGTAAATAATATAAATAATAAATCGCGTTTTAATCCGTTATAAAGTATTTAATTTAAATGTGTGATGCTCGCGTTAATAAAAGAAAATCATTTCTGCATCTAAATCATTTCTAAAACTAAAACAATGTATACTGGGTACTATTGACGCCAAGACACCCACCAATTCTTTTTTTGGGTACTCTAGAATCCATCGGCTAAGACGCTCGAGTGGGTCCGGAACAAGCTACAGCTTGAAGTCCAGGGACTGAATACCGGTTAATTTACTATGGGAGTTATACGGGTATAATAAAGGTTTTTGTTAATATTCTTGTTTTTGTTTTTATTCATATTAGCTGAAAAGGAAAATTATGGTAAGTATATTGTGTATTCTTTAAAACTAATATCATGGTATATCAGTCAGACACGTATTTTGGAAAATAAACATTAACCGGTTTCATTCCCTGGCTTGAAAATATTTTTCTTCGATCCATGGTTAGTGCGTTATTATTATTAATACTAAGTCAAGCGCAAAAATGTAGCTCTTTCGTGTAATCTATCGCGAGCGATCAGAAATTGATACTTAAATATATCAAGTGTGCGTGATTACTTAGGCTTTTGCTCGAACGCAAAAACGCCTGATTGACTGCGCGAAAACGCTTGCGTTTAAACCCACCTATATAGGTAGTTGTCACTATCACTAAACGCCGTACGCGGTATTGTTTTTCTTCCAAAAAATGAAGAAAATGGCGGGAAGTAACGTAAGACAATAAGACATACTAATTAAAGAAAAATATAACGTAAGACTAGGCGGTATGGTCAAAAGACTTTAGCCTGCTCTAAGTATGGGCGAAAATAATAATAATAATTGTTTTTCTTCTTCTTTTAATTAATGGATACTTCCATCGAAGACGGATTCTGCTAATGTCCAGTATTGTTGGGAGCTGTGGTTGGGAGACTCGATGATTCGAAGTTTTGGCTTATGGCTATAAATGTTGTCAGACGTGCATATGTACATTGTTTAAGTGTGCGTAATATTGGGAGCGCACGTTAAACATTACGCACACTAAAACAAAATTTATGTGCACGCTTGTCAACATTCATGGGCAAACAGACTTCATGAGAATATCTATATTATACCGCGCGCCAGATAAGTCTGCGCGCGGCAAAAATTGGAACTAAATTTCTTTCCGTCATATTGTTTTCCGGAATTAGTGTGCAGCAGTGGCGTTTTTATTCGATTTTATTGGTAATCATCATGCCTAAGGTTATAAAAAGTGCTGGTAGAGATGTTATATTGAAAGTAAAACGTGCTTATGAAGCAGAACGGCAAAATAAAGGGCCGATTGTACCATTTTCAAAACTTTTTTATTACTTGACAGGTAATTTTTGGGGTGACCAGTACATGGTATTATGTCTTTATGTGGGGTATTTTTATACGATACATATTTTTACTTTGTTGTTGGTTAATGATTTAGTTTGTTTTAGGATTAAAACCCCATTGAAAAAAAATACGTATTGTGGAAAAAATTTTAAATCAAGCCACAGGTGAAATATCTTCAATCTGAAGCGGCATTTAATTCGATAATGTGTGTCAGCATGTTGAAAAAATCGTAGACCAATATTTTGAATCTGACAGGCTTTTGGACATAGAACTGGACAAATTTATAATTGATCATGCAAGTGACAGCAAAACTTTAAACTCTTCTAATAACGAGTCAAGTGAATCTGAAACATGTGAAAATAGAATGGAAAGATTGACCCACTGATAAATGATTTACATTAAATATATATATAAAATTTGGTGTTGTTTTATTTAATTGTAGATTATGTAAATATTTCTTATGGAGCAGGTAAATAAGGAGTTATTCAGTTACAATATGTAACAAATTAAAAATATATATATTTTCACTGAGTATTAGTATGTAATTATTATTCATCACCCTAAAACTAATTGAAATTTACAAATAAAATTGTTACATCACGTCAAATTTAGTAGTTAATTCGACGTGATATCTAAATATAAATTTGTTTTCTGTTGTATACTAAGTATACCTACCTAATACGAATTAACATTCAGAATGCTGGTGATTTTTTTGGTGTTGCATAGTGGTTGAGAGTTTGCTTTCTGTACCTGGCAATATTTGGTACGCCACCCGTCGCGCGCAGACTTATCTGACGAGCACTTTAATCTGTAATTGCCGTCATTCTGTAAGTTCAGTTAATTAAATGTCAAATGTCAATTATTATTAAGTCAGAGCTCAGATTAAGTACCTGTCAGAGATTATGTCAAAATTCAAAACTACTCTCAGCTGATTCTTGTTTCTAAATATTTTATTATAAATTTATAATAAGGATAATTTGATCATCCTTTTAATCGTATATAATATGTAATTAACAATGGTTAACGTTCTGAGATATATACATTTTATTCCTATACTTAGGAAAAATAAGATTTTGAAAAGGTAAGGATAAAATGATCCGAATTACTATTACTCATTAAATAAAAGCTATATTCCACCGAATAACTCTAAAATTTACATAATTACAGTTTTTTGTGGCGGATGCACAGTTCTGAAGTTTCAACTCAACCTATTGATGTTAAAAGAATTAGAAATTTTAGTATAATTGCACATGTTGATCACGGAAAAAGTACATTAGCTGATCGTTTGCTAGAAATTACTGGTGTAATTAAGCCTGGTAATGAGAATGCTCAAGTATTAGATCAATTGCAGGTGAGAATTGATTTATTTGTTGAATAAAACACACATATAAATTTAAAGTGATGTGTGTATTTTCACGTTTTATTTTACTGGAATATTCTGATAGTTTCTGGTGAAAATAATTCGAATCCTTAGCTTAAATAACCTTAGCTTTCGCTATTTATAAAAAGAAAAAGCTGGACTATGAATCAATGCTGTCAAATTTTTTCCTCTGTGTAAAATCCTTATACTTTCTCAAAGGTGGAGCGAGAAAGAGGAATCACAGTTAAAGCTGTGACAGCATCATTGAATTATACCTACAAAAACGAATCTTATTTACTGAATCTTATAGACACACCTGGACATGTTGATTTTTCTAATGAGGTAAGTTTCAGTAATATTAATACAAATGTAATCAAAATATTCAAATTCAAAATCATTTATTCATTTAGGTAACACAGTGTAGGTACACTTATGAATGTCAATAAAAAAAATTAAATGCTTCTAATTTTACATTTACTACCAGTTCTCAAATCAAGGGCGTAGAACGGACGAGAAGAACTGGCAATAAACTCGCCGCCACTCTTTAATCGCCAAGTTTTTCGTTTTACAAAATTTTTGTAAGGAACTAACCATTACACCATGTTCCACATGACATCTTTAAGTAATGAACTATAATAATTAAATATAAATGTATATATAAGCGAAAAAATAAAATAAAAAACAAAGATTTGTCCTCTATCAGCAGTAGGCATGGTGAAATAGGAGCATGCACTTACATTCTCGTAGGAACAACACGCAAATACATAGTCGAAATAGCTAACATCACTGCATACACGAATTATATAATATATAGTTGACTCCCAAAAAGGACACTATTTTTTTTGGCAGTTTTATTTTAATTTATTCAATATGATTCATTTTAATAACTAAAATTTAATAAATTTTAGGTAGTTCGTAGTGTTACAGCATGTCAAGGAGTCATTCTCTTAGTTGATGCAAATGAGGGTGTTCAAGCTCAAACAGTTGCAGTACATTCACTTGCTAAAAGGAATAACTTAGTCATAATACCAACACTGAATAAAGTTGATCTCCCAAGAGCAGACCCAGACAAAGTCAAGGCACAGCTGAAATCAGTTTTTAGTATAGATCCTAGTACTGTACTTAGTGTATCAGCTAAAAAAGGATGGGGTGTTGAAAATTTATTGGAAGCAATAATCACAAGAATACCGGCCCCCAATGTTCAAGTTAATGACCACTTTCAAGCTCATATAATAGACACTTGGCATGACAGATACAGAGGTGTGTTGTGTCTTGCATGTATCCATTCTGGAACTTTGAAAATGGGACAGATGGTGAAGTGGAAATCAGACTCGAAGCAGCATTCAGTTAAGTTTTTGGCTCTATTGCGACCAAGTGAGGAGGCTATAACAGAGGCTATTGCTGGACAAGTAGTCATGGTAGGTAAGTAGTTGAACCCCTGAATGTAGTCTATACTAATATTATAAAGAGGAAAGATTTGTTTGTTTGTTACTATTTAACTCATAAACTACTCAACCAATTTTTAAAATGAAAAAATATTACATTATCAGTGAGTAACATAGGCCTTTTTTTGTGTATGTACATCTACATTGCGCTCGTGCGAAGCTGGGGTGGATCACTAGTTAATCAATAAGTTTATTAATACACGGAAAAAAATGTTGATAGAAAAAGGGTTTTAGAAAATCACTTTGATTTGATGATTGGTTTGTTTCATATGTGTAGTGTAATAAAATAAAGTGTGTGTAATACATATGTCTTACACACACTTTTACACATATCTACATTTTTGGCCTGGCAATCTACCAAAATTCAACACATTCAAACAATTCCACTTCTTTAATAGACTTATTAGTTAATGTCATTACATTCAATTTTCAGGTCTAGGCCCCAAAGGTGGTGGTAGTGTAGGAGACACATTATTATCACCCGAAGTTACCAACAGTAAGGACACCTCAGCAGTTCCAGCTGTCAGACACATGGTTTATGCTGGCATCTTCCCTGCTGACCAGTCACAGCACACGCAACTGAGTGATTCTATCAAAAAATTGGCATTAAACGACTCTGCAGTCAGTATAAGTGTTGATTCTAGGTATGCATAATATATATATTTACCATAGATATTTATTGGTAAAAGTAGCTGTTGCAATAAATATTATTTCAACTAAAAATGCACACATTTGTCAAATCAATCAAGGAATATTGGTGCATTTACAAACATTGTGTCTTTGTGTGAGTGGTCCACAAAGAGTGGTGGAGTGTTTATTGCCAGTTCTAAATGAATAAATGATATTTGATTTGAAAGTAATCTGTGTAAACATTTTATTGGATGTGTCGATGTCAGCTGAGTAGGTGATAAAGAAACCTGGCCCAAGAGACTTGGGAAAAACTTTTGGCTACAAATGAAAGAGTATATTTACACTACTCCCATCAAGAGAAAATTAATATTAATGCAGGCCAATTGTGTCAAATATTTTTGTTCAATAACAATAATTGCATATACTATAGAACATAGCTGCAGTAAAAAGCCCCCATCATTCATATGTAATAGAAGTTCTATCTAAAATAGTCAATTTTAAATCAATGTCAAAATATTTTTTGATTAAGTCCCGCATTGGGTCAAGGATGGCGCGTAGGATTCCTAGGACTGCTACATCTGGATGTGTTCACGCAGAGATTGTTGCAGGAGTATAAAGCAGAAGCAATACTCACTGCACCATCTGTTCCTTATAAAGTTAAGTATGTACCTTTAAAATTCATAAATTAGTTGTATAATTGTATAATATAAAACTGTAGTAGAAGGTAGATATGTTTATATATTTCTTTTTTCAATACATACAGCTTAAAGTTGAAAATTGTGATTTATGTACATTGTTATTATCCTCATAATATTAGTCATAGTGATTATTTTGATGAAGATTATTATTATTATTGCCATTTTAGAAACACTAGTAAAAGTTTTTATGAGTTTTGTTTGTTGTTGGTTTTATTTTTGTAGTTGTAAAAAAAATTGAATTCTCTAAATCAATAAATCATTGTTCTATATTCAGGGTGAAAGGTGCAAAGATCATTAAGCAGTATAAAGGAGAAGAAGTAATAGTTACGAATCCTTTAAAATTACCAGAAGCAAGCAATATTGCAGAATATTATGAGCCATTTGTCATTGGTATGAAATACTTACATAGTACATACGTACATTTTTTATTAATTAATAATATAATAATTCGCTTGCTCTTTGATAACAAAAAATCGAGGATATTATTAAATAGAACTAGATATAAAATAGAATCTACATTCTATATCGATCAGAAATTGAAAATAATGAAAATTAGCAGAATAAATATTATTTTTGTCAATCTGTTGTTCATACTTATTTCCGAATCTGCAATTTTTTGGCATGGTCATATATTGGTGAGCACGCATTTACATTATCGTGAGAACAACACGCAAACACATAGTTGACATAACTAACATCACCGCTTACACGAATTCAAGTCCGACCAGTCATCCTGACCCCCTCGCCATATTTTAGGGAGAGGGACAACCCGACATATGAGGCGTATAGAATCAAAAGCGGCTTATGGTTGATTGATAGCAATTTAAATAAGAAAACGTTTTTCTCCTTTATTTTTGTATTAGGTATCATTCATTGCATGTTTAAGGTATCTATTAACAAAACCCAAATATATAAAAAACATAATAGTCTAAACGACAAGAACTTATTTTATTTTGGTAGATTGCCGGGCCAAAAATGTCAGATAGCCGCCTTTGACTCTATACAGTAGTACTCTATATAGAGTAGGCTTCAGCCTAGGGTGGCAAATTTGGGGACAAATTATTATTTTTACGTGTCTTATGGAAATCAAAAAATATTCTGTAGAACGTTTTTATGTCATTCAACTAAATATCAAACTTGTATATCCTATAGCAATTCGCCGCCCCGAACCAGTAATCGGACCCTATATATTATATTAATTTAAACATAAACATTTGTAGACGGGGGGGGGGGGGGGGGGGTGGTTAATAGCCTACGCCTTGGAAATGTGTAAATCCGCCACTGTAGGCCTATTACGAAAAACGAACGCAACAAACGGATCGAAACGAAAGAACAAATAACTTCGTATTTTAACTTATTAAGAAAACATTTTTAATTCTATTTACGATTATTCTTACTATCATAGTAATGTCAAACGAAAGACATAATGTCCTATTGCGAAAGACTTGTCGATCATCGGATTCATAATAGTAAAATGTACGATCCGTCGGCCGAAACTTCGTATTTTGTTTTGGTAATAGGCCTCCTGACTCTATACGACTGTTATGGACGCCTGACGTCGCTGTCGCCCGACGACATCCTGCCATCTTGCTTAGGGTATAACCGCTATGTAGTTTTTTATATGTATTGAACAGGTACAATAATAACGCCGGTGGAGTACTTGGGCGCGGTGAACACGCTGTGTATAGACCGCCGCGGGGCGCCGCTGCCGTCGAGCGCGGTGGACGAGCGCATGACGATGCTGCAGTACATCCTGCCGCTCTCCGAGGTGGTCATGGACTTCCACGACACCCTCAAGAGCCTCACTTCAGGGTTCGCCAGCTTCGATTACCAAGATTATGGATTCCATCCCAGTGCGTTGGTTAAGGTAAGTTTATTGTTAGACAGTGGCGGCGTAAGACCTAAATTTTATGTGGGCAAGATTCATTTTGCGAGGCCCTCTGCCAGCGCAAAAAATTGCTTTTTTTGGCAAAATTTTTTGGTGCGTTCGCGGCTTTTAAGTACCTAATGCATAAATTTTCGGGGCGCGAGGCGGAGGTTTTCCTCGACTTATATATATATAGATATTCCTTACTGTTTCAGATTGTACATTTAAAGTGTTATCTTCTTTTAGATGGAAATTCTGCTAAACGGCGTGGTTGTGGAAGAGTTGACGTCAATAGTTCACACGAGTCGGCTCGAGTTCAGCGCACGCACCCTCACCGCCCGGCTGAAGGAAATGATCCCCCGTCAGATGGTCCAGGTAGGCCAATCTAGTAATAACCCATTTGCCCAGGTAGGCCAATTTGGTTATAACTCATTTGTACAAGTAGGCCAATTTAATTATAACCCATTTGCTCAGGTAGGCCAATCTACTTATAACCCATTTGCCCAGGTAGGCCAAATTAGTTATGACTCATTTGTACAAGTAGGCCAATTTAATTATAACCCATTTGCTCAGGTAGGCCAATCTACTTATAACCCATTTGCCCAGGTAGGCCAAATTAGTTATGACTCATTTGTACAAGTAGGCCAATTTAATTATAACCCATTTGCTCAGGTAGGCCAATCTACTTATAACCCATTTGCCCAGGTAGGCCAAATTAGTTATGACTCATTAACATACCTAATATTAAATGGACATCCGTGCTCAAATGTGTCTGAACTAAAAGAGAAACAATTGAGCAAAACGACTTCATTTCAACTTCATTATCAACTATAATTACGCACATGTTGATTGTTTCCAGCAAAATTGAGCTCTATTTTAATGATTTAAAACATGAATTAGAAATTTTAGTTTATAATCATAATATACACGTATCTACGTTTGTATAAGTGTAATCATGAATTTTATATGAGACCTTAAGGGGCAGGGTAAGGCGAAAGACCTTGCTAGTGTAGGCGGAGCGAGCGATTTCTCCCCGCGCAAGCATGCTACCCCCTCATCAAAAGATCGCGACTTTACTGCGCGGCCGCGGCGGCGCGGGCGAATAATGAACTAGCTTGCTCCGCGCCGTCGCGGTCCGGTCGGCACAGAATAACGATAACAGTAGGATCAACGTAATATCTTTACATATTATAAAAATATTGATAGGTGTTTTGTTAATATGTAATTAATAATTATGTAACCGATAATAATAAATTTACTAATACTTATTATAAATGCTAAAGTTTGAGTGGTAGTGTATGTTTGATTCCACGTAGTTCTTAAAAAATTTAGTATTTACTATTTAGGACCTGGGCTACATAGACATAGAAGAATGAAACTAACTAGAATAAGACTACTTTTCATCAGACATCAACACATTCTGACCTTTCTTTTTATTTAAATTATTTTGGAGTTGAGATAAAAAGTATTTGTAGGCCCAATTTTAATAAATATTCCTTATTATCGGATACATGCAAATAAAGTCGAGTGAAATAGTTAACAATATATCTATTAGATATAAAAGAAAGTCGTGTTAGTTACACCATTTATAACTCAAGAACGGCTGCACCGATTTTAGTGAAATTTTATTTGTTGGATTCGTCTATCTTCTGAATAACAGAATAACTATTAAAATATTGAAAAAAATTAGGTAAATATAGATGCAGTAAATTAACTTTAAAATAAATTAGGTTCGGACCTCCGCCATCTTTCACAATGCTTATTTAATTATCATATTATTTCTTTATTTATATTATTATTTCTTATTATAATTGATGTCTACTGCAAATCTATATAATAAAAAATGAAATATATTTTATATTATTCTTATATATTGTTAGAGCGCCTCCGTGGCTCAGTGGTAAGCGCGATGCGTTTAGTACCGGAGGTCCTGGGTTCGAATCCCGGGGAAACAAGATTTACAAAAAAAGTGTTTCGGTCGGGCAGGGCACAGAAGGCTGATCACCTACTTACCTATAAAGATAAATGATCAGTGAAACAGACACAGAAATGGATCTGCCCCATGCCCCATTAGGGGACTCGCGAATTTACTTTTTATATATTGTTGTATTTGATGGGTTCGTTGGCGCGTTCTGTAGAACACCTGCCGTGCGCATCGATGGGTCGTGGGTTCGAATCCCACCGGGACGACTTGTTTATAATTTTCTATAATCATGTCTTTCCCACGTCTGGTAACTTCGGGCATTGATCGGGTGGGAGAAATTTCGACCGGGTAACGAACCACCATTCATAGATGGAAAAACCGCGTATTGCGCGTTTCGGTTTTATTTTATAGATTTCCGAATGCTCGAAGTTATAATTTGGTCGACAGCGCAACATTGACTGAATTTTGAAGTTTTGAAAAAAAAACTTTTTTTTATGTAATTTGGAATGGAACCCTAAATTTTCACCATTCTTTAATTGTAACCCCTATTCTTTAATTGAGATTGTATGAACATTTTTGCATGAACAATATCCAAATAATACTGACATCATATCAGTATCTACATTGTATCCGTGCAAATCCGGGGTGGGTCGCTAGTAATAATATAAAAGTTGTACGTGCCTACTTGTTTTGTACTTTTTATACTGTAATGTGCGACTAGGTAATTCCCTACATACCTAAATAAATTTGTTTGTAAGTTTACTAGTTTAGTAGGTATGGCGTAAGTACTAAGTACCTACTAAACTCAGACGACTGGATCGGGGATTTCAATAGTTTTTGGTGGGGTTGGTAGAGGGGCCCAAGGGTATAACAAGCGCCGCTTATCGTTAAAAATATATAAAAAAATAAAATAAAAATATTAAAAAATTCTGTCTTATTCATAAATTTTTTTTTTATGCTGTTCAGTTGTCGTTCTGTAGAATCCTATGTATGTATGTTAGGCTATGGGTTACGTGTAACGTTTGCCAATTTCACCTAATTGTTAAGTACTAAAGCAAAATGATTGTTTTGCGATCGCAGTGGCACGCGACGGAACCAAGTTCAAATCCCAGCTGAAGCAATATCATGTATGTTTATTTTATTTAATTTTAACATAATTTTAATATATTTTTTTAAATCTTGTATGTGTTCATACAAGTTTTGATGATTAATCATATTTTAAAGTTTCTTCTAAACTAACATTTATTAATTTATTTTTTTTGAAATTATAGTAGGGATTCTTTGTTATAGCCTAACGAAACGTCCTTTAAAAAACCGACCCACTGAAAAGCTTATTTTTTTTTTAAATACTTAAGCCACCCCTATCTCGTCTCTATTCCTACCGCGTAAAGCAAATTTCTGCCAAAAACTAATTAATACCTAGTAAAAAGATAAGAAAATTAATAAATATCTGGGTAAGTATTTACTTTAGTTTTTGAAATCGGTGACAAACCAACAAACATAAATCAACTAATACTTTAAATTCACGCCTAAATCACAAGTTAGCCGTAGCCTCGTGGTAGCGTTCTCGTCCATCGATCCCATGGTACCGGGTTCGAGACCCACCAACTCTCTTTTTTTTTTAAATATCACAATTTTGCTTAAAATTATTTAATATTTTTTTACGCTTTTTATGTAAAATTATTATGTTTTTTTCATAATCTTACGCCATATTATGTAATTTTTCATTAGTTTATCGATTTGTCCCTCTCTCTCTTTCTCTTAGAGGGCTCTGTGCTAGGCTCGTTGTCAGTTAGAAACCGAAAAGGGTCTGTAGAAGGTTCACGAAGGTTAAGGTATAACGGACGCGTATTTTTTGAGCAACCATCGACAGAAGGACGTATACACGACAAAAATCACGAACTTTCAAAAAAATTATCAAAATGATAATAATTAAAATACGCGTGGTTTGACTCAACATTGTCAGACGAGCGAGTATTATTCGACGTCAACGATATACATAATATTTCCCGGTTGACATCTACAATCACAATACGAATGGGAAAACAAAATTTTGATAGTTGGAACCGCTGCACTATGTGTTAAGAACCTCGATTTTGTTTCACTTTGTTTTTATTCGAAAATACTATAGTCAATATCATAAAAAACGTCTGAGTAAAACTCCCAATGCGATTCAGCTTTTAGTTTTTCTTTAAAATCGTTTCAAAGTTTGCCTATATCCAGGTCTAAGAATTTACAAAATCATTTTTTGCAGAAAAACCAAATGTGGTACTATAAATTTGACTATGCCATTTAATTGTGCATATATAACTATACTCCCCTCATAAAATTTGTCCATTTACTGTGGTGAAATAAAGTGGAAAATGTATTTTTGTCATTTTCGGTCTTATTAGTTTTTCTCAGGTATAATGCCGTATTAGAAGAAGATTTATGTATGAATCGACAGCTTATAAAAATTACTAATATGTGTATCAAAATCTTATTCTAATTCCGTGTTATTCAAAAGTTATAACTAATTAAAGTTATATCCGGATTTTTCGTTGTTAGGGTTGTCACATCAAGATAATTTTTATTACATCCGGTATTCGTTTTTTATCGTTCATATACTTTCTAATTATTTTATATCATCACCTTTTATTTTAATAATGTTTTTTTTATAGATAATATATTTGTAGAAATACAATATACTAGATAAGATGTTTAGGGAATCAGATAATCAAGTTAAAACGCTATCAAGTTTTTATTTATTAACAGTGGCATTAAGATCAACCCATTTGGTGAATATGATCAATCGTCAAATTTTCAAATTTCGTACTCGCTATTTTTCAACGTCGAAATCAAGTTCACACAAATTATATTTTCTTTAGTTTTAGGTAACAGTTTTATTTTAGTTTCGTTACGATTATGTTTTAAAAAACATTAAAGTGCTTATGAAATGTTATTAAAATCTCGCGAAGTATTTATATGTTCTATAATATTGTAGAACTTTTTTTTGTTCTATCATCAATACTTTCCCCAGCGCATGCGACGAACAACATTTTTTGGCTAATTGTTTTTCACCTCGGGTTGGTTTTAGTAGGAATTTCAAATGATATCTATTTTTTTCTAGTAATAAATATAGCCTATGTTACTCAGCGATAATGTAGCTTTCTATGGTTAAATAATTTTTGAAATCTGTCTAGTAGTTTTTAAGTTTATTCAATACATACAAAAATACAAATCTTTCCTCTTTATAATATTGGTATAGATTGATCAGGGATACGTAAGAATATTGTAGAAGGTTCTCGAAGCTCAGAGGGGCGCTAGTGAGGATTTGGTTAATTTGTGAAAATTTTCAAAACTACGAAGATCTCAAAATGGCAGTGGACAATGTCTTTTCTACACAGCCTCCGGAATTCTGGGGGCAGGGCATCAACAATCTACCAACTAGATAGGCTAGAGTATTAGAGTTATTTTATATTACTGATTAGTTATTGCTAATAACAAAGTTATCAATAAATTCATTAAATCTTTATATCTTGGTGCAAGACTTTCCCGTCAACCTGATAGTAATAAGCTAAGTTCATTTTTACTTCTTCATAAAATAGGTAAGTAATAATTTATTTGAGGGAAATTATTGTAAATCCAGATACTAAATATTATTATCCGGATATGAAAGTGCCAGCCCTGAATAAAAATTTAAATATCGTTTATCTTTTGAATAACACGGAATTAGAATATGATTTTGATACACATAATAGTAATTTATATAAGCTGTCGATTCATACATAAATCTTCTTCTAATACGGCATTATACCTGAGAAAAACAAATAAGACCGAAAATGACAAAAATACATTTTCCACTTTATTTCACCACAGTAAATGGACAAATTTTATGAGGGGAGTATAGTTATATATGCACAATTAAATGGCATAGTCAAATTTATAGTACCACATTTGGTTTTTCTGTAAAAAAATATTTTGTAAATTCTTAGACCCGGATATAGGCAATCTTTGAAACGATTTTAAAGAAAAACTAAAAGCTGTATCGCATTGGGAGTTTTACTCAGACGTTTTTTATGATATTAACTATAGTATTTTCGAATAAAAACAAAGTGAAACAAAATCGAGGTTCTTAACACATAGTGCGCTGCAGACAATGCCTGTTTTGTGTGTTTTTACGACTAATTTCATCCGAGTGAGGATGATAAAAAAGTCTGAAAATTTTACATTTATACTTACAATAAATATAAATATTGATTTTATCATAAAAAATATATAATATGGCGTAAGTTTATGAAAAAACATAATAATGATACATAAAAAAATTAAATAATTTTATGCAACATTGTGATAATTTGTTAAAAAATGAGGGTTGCCGGGTCTCGAACCCGGTGCCATAGAATTTTCGGTTTCTAACTGACAACGAGCCTAGCACAGAGCCCTCTAAGAGAAAGAGAGAGAGGGACAAATCGATAAAATAATGAAAAATTACATAATATGGCGTAAGATTATGAAAAAAACATAATAATTTTACATAAAAAGCGTAAAAAAATATTAAATAATTTTAAGCAAAATTGTGATATTTAAAAAAAAAAGAGAGAGCTGGGTCTCGAACCCGGTACCATGGGATCGATGGACGAGAACGCTACCACGAGGCTACGGCTAACTTGTGATTTAGGCGTGAATTTAAAGTATTAGTTGATTTATGTTTGTTGGTTTGTCACCGATTTCAAAAACTAAAGTAAATACTTACCCAGATATTTATTAATTTTCTTATCTTTTTACTAGGTATTAATTAGTTTTTGGCAGAAATTTGCTTTACGCGGTAGGAATAGAGACGAGATAGGGGTGGCTTAAGTATTTAAAAAAAAAATAAGCTTTTCAGTGGGTCGGTTTTTTAAAGGACGTTTCGTTAGGCTATAACAAAGAATCCCTACTATAATTTCAAAAAAAATAAATTAATAAATGTTAGTTTAGAAGAAACTTTAAAATATGATTAATCATCAAAACTTGTATGAACACATACAAGATTTAAAAAAATATATTAAAATTATGTTAAAATTAAATAAAATAAACATACATGATATTGCTTCAGCTGGGATTTGAACTTGGTTCCGTCGCGTGCCACTGCGATCGCAAAACAATCATTTTGCTTTAGTACTTAACAATTAGGTGAAATTGGCAAACGTTACACGTAACCCATAGCCTAACATACATACATAGGATTCTACAGAACGACAACTTAACAGCATAAAAAAAAAATTATGAATAAGACTAAGAATTTTTTAATATTTTTATTTTATTTTTTTATATATTTTTAACGATAAGCGGCGCTTGTTATACCCTTGGGCCCCTCTACCAACCCCACCAAAAACTATTGAAATCCCCGATCCAGTCGTCTGAGTTTAGTAGGTACTTAGTACTTACGCCATACCTATTACTAAACTAGTAAACTTACAAACAAATTTATTTAGGTATGTAGGGAATTACCTAGTCGCACATTACAGTATAAAAAGTACAAAACAAGTAGGCACGTAAAACTTTTATATTATTACTAGCGACCCACCCCGGCTTTGCACGGATACAATGTAGATACTGATATGATGTCAGTATTATTTGGATATTGTTCATGCAAAAATGTTCATACAATCTCAATTAAAGAATAGGGGTTACAATTAAAGAATGGTGAAAATTTTGGGTTCCATTCCAAATTACATAAAAAAAAGTTTTTTTTTCAAAACTTCAAAATTCAGTCAATGTTGCGCTGTCGACCAAATTATTACTTCGAGCATTCGGAAATCTATAAAATAAAACCGAAACGCGCAATACGCGGTTTTTCCATCTATGAATGGTGGTTCGTTACCCGGTCGAAATTTCTCCCACCCGATCAATGCCCGAAGTTACCAGACGTGGGAAAGACATGATTATAGAAAATTATAAACAAGTCGTCCCGGTGGGATTCGAACCCACGACCCATCGATGCGCACGGCAGGTGTTCTACAGAACGCGCCAACGAACCCATCAAATACAACAATATATAAAAAGTAAATTCGCGAGTCCCCTAATGGGGCATGGGGCAGATCCATTTCTGTGTCTGTTTCACTGATCATTTATCTTTATAGGTAAGTAGGTGATCAGCCTTCTGTGCCCTGCCCGACCGAAACACTTTTTTTTTAAATCTTGTTTCCCTGGGATTCGAACCCAGGACCTCCGGTGCTAAACGCATCGCGCTTACCACTGAGCCACGGAGGCGCTCTAACAATATATAAGAATAATATAAAATATATTTCATTTTTTATTATATAGATTTGCAGTAGACATCAATTATAATAAGAAATAATAATATAAATAAAGAAATAATATGATAATTAAATAAGCATTGTGAAAGATGGCGGAGGTCCGAACCTAATTTATTTTAAAGTTAATTTACTGCATCTATTTTTACCTATTTTTTTTCAATATTTTAATAGTTATTCTGTTATTCAGAAGATAGACGAATCCAACAAATAAAATTTCACTAAAATCGGTGCAGCCGTTCTTGAGTTATAAATGGTGTAACTAACACGACTTTCTTTTATATTTAATAGATATATTGTTAACTATTTCACTCGACTTTATTTGCATGTATCCGATAATCAGGAATATTTATTAAAATTGGGCCTACAAATACTTTTTATCTCAACTCCAAAAAATGTGAAAAGTGAAAATTTAGGGTTCCATTCCAAATTACATAAAAAAAAATTTTTTTTTGACCAGCAATAAAAAAAAATTTTTGGGGTGGACCACCCTTGACACTTTTAGACATACATGTTTCACCCTTACACTATGAAACATGTATGTATAAAATATACGCCCTATTTCAGACCTACTGAATATACACCCAAAATTTCATAAAAATTGGTCAAGCCGTTTCGGAGGAGTTTTATTACAAAATAAGACAAACAAATTCTTTTATCTGTGAATTCTTTTTTATGTCACATATCGACAGACGAGCATGAAGGTCACTGGATGTTAGGTGATACCTCAGCCTCAGAAATTCAGTCAATGTTGCGCTGTCGACCAAATTATAACTTCGAGCATTCGGAAATCTATAAAATGAACCGAAACGCGCAATACGCGGTTTTTCCATCTATGAATGGTGGTTCGTTACCCGGTCGAAATTTCTCCCACCCGATCAATGCCCGAAGTTACCAGATGTGGGAAAGACATGATTATAGAAAATTATAAACAAGTCGTCCCGGTGGGATTCGAACCCACGACCCATCGATGCGCACGGCAGGTGTTCTACAGAACGCGCCAACGAACCCATCAAATACAACAATATATAAAAAGTAAATTCGCGAGTCCCCTAATGGGGCATGGGGCAGATCCATTTCTGTGTCTGTTTCACTGATCATTTATCTTTATAGGTAAGTAGGTGATCAGCCTTCTGTGCCCTGCCCGACCGAAACACTTTTTTTTTAAATCTTGTTTCCCTGGGATTCGAACCCAGGACCTCCGGTGCTAAACGCATCGCGCTTACCACTGAGCCACGGAGGCGCTCTAACAATATATAAGAATAATATAAAATATATTTCATTTTTTATTATATAGATTTGCAGTAGACATCAATTATAATAAGAAATAATAATATAAATAAAGAAATAATATGATAATTAAATAAGCATTGTGAAAGATGGCGGAGGTCCGAACCTAATTTATTTTAAAGTTAATTTACTGCATCTATTTTTACCTATTTTTTTTCAATATTTTAATAGTTATTCTGTTATTCAGAAGATAGACGAATCCAACAAATAAAATTTCACTAAAATCGGTGCAGCCGTTCTTGAGTTATAAATGGTGTAACTAACACGACTTTCTTTTATATCTAATAGATATATTGTTAACTATTTCACTCGACTTTATTTGCATGTATCCGATAATCAGGAATATTTATTAAAATTGGGCCTACAAATACTTTTTATCTCAACTCCAAAAAATGTGAAAAGTGAAAATTTAGGGTTCCATTCCAAATTACATAAAAAAAATTTTTTTTTGACCAGCAATAAAAAAAAATTTTTGGGGTGGACCACCCTTGACACTTTTAGACATACATGTTTCACCCTTACACTATGAAACATGTATGTATAAAATATACGCCCTATTTCAGACCTACTGAATATACACCCAAAATTTCATAAAAATTGGTCAAGCCGTTTCGGAGGAGTTTTATTACAAAATAAGACAAACAAATTCTTTTATCTGTGAATTATTTTTTATGTCACATATCGACAGACGAGCATGAAGGTCACTGGATGTTAGGTGATACCTCAGCCTCAGAAATTCAGTCAATGTTGCGCTGTCGACCAAATTATAACTTCGAGCATTCGGAAATCTATAAAATGAACCGAAACGCGCAATACGCGGTTTTTCCATCTATGAATGGTGGTTCGTTACCCGGTCGAAATTTCGATATTTCTCCCACCCGATCAATTCCCGAAGTTACCAGACGTGGGAAAGACATGATTATAGAAAATTATAAACAAGTCGTCCCGATGGGATTCGAACCCACGACCCATCGATGCGCACGGCAGGTGTTCTACAGAAAGAGCCAACGAGCCCGACAAATACAACAATATATAAAAAGTGAATTCGCGAATCCCCTAATGGGGCATGGGGCAGACCCATTTTTATGTCTGTTTCACTGATCATTTGTCTTTATAGGTAAGTAGGTGATCAGCCTTCTGTGCCTTACTTGACCGAAAGACTTTTTTTTAAATCTTGTTTCCCCGGGATTCGAACCCAGGACCTCCGGTGCTAAACGAATCGCGCTTACCACTGAACCACGGAGGCGGTCTAACAATATATTATAAGAATAATATAAATAATGTTTATAACATAGTTATTTCTCTTATAATTTTTTTATAAAATGCTAAGACGTATGCATGGTAATATATTTTGGCGGCAAGACCACGAATAATCCAGCCTATTTTCTTGGCATGCTATTTTTACAAAAAATACGAAATACTTTAGATCACTATATTTTTAATTTCAGGACTAGCGGACCTGACAGACATTGTACTGCCAGAATGTTCTTCAAAAAATTTATAACTAGATTTGAATATGCTATATTTTCACTTCTATTATTCTATTATATATATCATAAATTATTACAAATAAGCTATAATAAGCTTGCCCGACGTGAACTGAGTATGAATTGAGAAAATGAAGTTCTGACATAATTTATTTTAAAATTAATTTTATGCATATATTTTTATCCTGGATTATTCCAATATTTTAATAGTTATTCTGTTATTCGGGAAATAAATGAACCCAACAAATAAGATATCATTAAAATCGGTACAGACGGTCTTGGGTAAATGATAAGACTTTGTTTTATGTATGTCTCGATACTAGAAAATGCTGAATATATGATAGGTTGTACGAAGCGGCACAGGTCCGTCGTCCAGTAAAGCCTGAGCGGCACTGATTCACGCCCACCAGTACGTCCCTCTCACCGCGCAAGAGCCCCGCAATTGCTTGAAAGTAAAAGTCGTATGCGCCAAAAGTATTTTTTCTAATTATATAGAATACCGTTCAAGTAATTCATAATTTTTTCTGGCGAAAATGTTGCCCGTACTTTGTTATATTTTACATATAAATATCAAGCCAATAAGTCATATGGCTTCAGAGGAGAAGGCAAATATATGTTAAAATCAAGGTATTTTAGATATTTTTTTTCATCGAATAAAATATAAGTATTCAAAAAACTGTCATGGCGCTTCGGTTCTTAATGAAATGGAGAATAAGGTGTTAAAATATAAGAATCCTAGGTTTCATATTAGAACAGCAGTATGGTCTCAAAAATGCCGGAAATGTTGATTTTTTTGAGAGACAAGCCTTAAGCTTTACGCCTCGGCCATTAAACGGGTGGGAGGAATAAGGAAATTACGACCGGGTTACGAACCACCATTCATAGATGGAAACCCCATAAAGTGCACACTGCGAATCCGAAAAAATGTAATTTTGTTTTAGGTATCAATACAAGCTATGGTGGGAGGAAAAGTAATTTCAAGAGAAACTCTCAAAGCCTACAGGAAGGATGTTACAGCGAAATTGGTAATATTATATTTTTAATATGTTGCAATTGTCTTGTTTCATCCATTCGTCCGTAATTTAATCCGTATATTATTGTAAAGTAATTGCTAACGACAATTAAATTGCAAATTGTGTAGTATTATATTTCAAGCAATACATTTAAAGGTTTTTAATTTTGCCTTCACAAATTGCAATTATTAATTAACAGTATTATTATCGTAATTTTATTCAATATGACATTAATTTTAAAATTCTTGAAGTAAATAGAATCTATATTAATATTATAAAGAGGAAAGATTTGTATTTTTGTATGTTATGAATAAACTCAAAAACTACTGTTCCGATATTGAAAATTATTTCACCAATAGAAAGCCACATTATCAGCGAGTAACATTGGCTATGTTTTGTGTATAGTACATCTACATTGCACCCGTGTGAAGCCGGGGCGCATTGTTCCCTATATAGTCTGACGATATATTAAGACTAAACTATTTGAAATACCACCACCTATGAAGTTATTAAAGGCTCGCCAGTAGCGAGGTCTTTTCCTAATGTTCATTATCTTCATTGCAGTATGGCGGCGATGTGACCCGAAGGAAAAAATTATTAAAACAACAAGCGGACGGCAAGAAAAAAATGAGAAGTGTTGCCAATATAAAAATACCAAGAAACACGTTTATAGATGTTCTTAAGAGATAGAATTGTTATGAAATTTAATTTTAGACAGAATAAAATCCTTAAAAATAAATATTTTATTTTTATTTTAATGATATTTCTTTTATGTACAGGAATAGGAATCCTATAGGAATCGGTAAATAAGAATAAATCAGTTACTTTATTGGTCAGTTTATTTAAAAATTGGTGATTACAATGACTCCAAGATAAGCACTAAAATAATGTATAATAATAATATATTTACTAAACAAAAAACTTTGTAAGTTAGCCTTTTAAAGTTTTGTAATAACAATTTCATGCATTAGCAAATAGCAGCACATAACCCAAATAACATTAAAACATTTGAGGAACAAGCAAGTTGCGCAATTAAATACATAAGGAATATTGACAAGTTAAAATAGTATTATATAACATATTATGCTTTTTGATATCGTTTATATACAACGTAGGAAGCAAAATGGCGATATCTTCACTTAAAATTCATTTAGATACAAGTCATCGATGAAAACTAACGCAATACCTCCACGGCACTATATGTTGGCAAAATTTAGCTAAAGCGGTAGAACTTAAAAAACATCTTTGCTTTTAGAATGTAGAGGTAAATTATCATCACTGATTTATTAGACCAGTCTTATTTCCACTGTTATAAGGACATTAGGATTTGGTAAATTTTCATTTTTAGTGAGAACCTAGAAAAGGGGTTTGTAGTTTAAACTTTTTTTTAACAAAATTTTAGTTTTATTTAAAAAAATTGTTGGAACATACAATATTCAGAAAATGATAATATACATCTCATTATTTGACGATATAATTTTGTTTCACCGCACAAATTACAATGGCGTACATTATTCAATAGGTATAGATAAGATTATTGTCCATAATACAATTATTATAGTCGACAAGGAGTGACTGACCTCGCGATCACTCCTTTATGATGGCATTGAACAATAAATAAGTTGGCAGTTGAATGTAACAATATTAAAACGTGATTTATTCTGTGCAAAGAATTCTAAGTCTGCGTTTAATATACTATATTAATATAGTGAAAAAATCGCGTTGCTTAAAATACTTATTTAAATAATTCCTGAAAACAAAAATGAATAAGTTGACACACTAATAATTTCGTTGGTTTTTTTTTCTTTTATACACTATATATCGCCACTTTGCATGGAAAAATGAGATTAGAATAATATTACGATATTCCATGCATATATTATATTTCCAATAAGATCTCGCGTTTTGGTAATTTAAATTACAGGTTTAAAGGTACTTTAGGTAGGCATTAAAGTTAATTAAAATCATACATAAATCATTTTAATTTCTCATTTTTATGATATCATTATTTTCTTCTATTTACAGATCAGTTATACTGATAATACAATATTTTTTCATGATAATTTTATGAATATTAATAAATTCTTTCATTTCTACCATATAACAATGCTATAAACGTATACAAATGATTTACTAAATTATCATTCTATAACAATTGACGCAACAAATGGGATACTTTAATTCTGGACTCTTACCATGCTTATTGGCAGCAAATTTAATAAAATTCAAAATACATACAACCATTTAAAATAACGACACAAGGACCACTTGTACCAGGGATATTATTACTATTCGCAACTTGCGACTAACTATTTTTGATATAAATTCATAATTTTATATATTTTGTGTATATAATACTTATGTATATAATTCATTCGGCACAACTTGCCACAAATCGCGTGGTGGCGATGGTTTCTGACCACGGTATATTTTTTGTCATATTTCGATGAATACTGTAGAATCTCACTAAACCGGCACTTCAATAATACGGCCACCTCTGCCCGCGATTGCCTCGCCCTTATTTTGAAACAAGTTGCACAAAAACAGACTTCAATTAAGAATTATTTTAAAACTATGGAATTAGTTAATTGTGAGATATGTTACAGTTATATAAAAATGTTCTTAACATGAATACAAATACATTGTATTCACTTTATGAAATGCTTTATTTTATTTATCAGGATTTTTCTATACAATCCAGCAATCTAAACATCCCAATAATCCGGTACCCTCTAGTTTTTAATAGTGCCGGATTAGTGAGAATCTACTGTATAGATATTTTGAGAAAAACTCTTAGGCAACTGTTTGACGTAAAAAGATAAAAATAAAGATGTAAATAATATGATTTTTTGTGAGGTTGACTTTTTGCCTTGCCTTTGAGTTGTGCTGTTAACTAACAAATTATAGCCATACAAATTAACTGTTGTAGGAGATCAAGACCGTTTGCCCGAAATAATTATACATGGAATAATATACATTTTTAAATGAATAACAATAACCAACGGGCTAATATTTTTTGGTTTTCTTAAATCAACATAGAAAAAGTATTTTTTTATAACCGTCAATAAATTTATATAGTACAGTTACAACGCCTAAGTCGTTAGCCCTTTCACAAGACCTTTGAATGATTCTAGAATAAAAAAAAATGTTTATGACATGTAATAACTCTTAAGAGATCTATGTCGAGCTTTTACTATGAAATGTATCTTGTGCTGAGTGCAACAATGTCAATCATCCTAGTGAAGGGATAACACTAATAACTATAATGGTAATGTAGCAGTCTCTAATTTTGATATTCTAATAGTAAATGTAATCTTGTTTAGAAAAATTCTTAGTTTTACCCAATTATAGCTCTTAATACATTACAAATTAGTGTATGACAACTAATTTCGAGTCGTACATCATTCCGCAGATAGGTCAATAAAACATACTTATCTATCTTCAGAAGTTTCTAGAAATTGTGCATATACATCCCTGGTGCATTCCCCTTTTTCATTGAACTTATATTTGTAATATGATCCGTCACCACAAATAACTGTAAAGTAAAATATGATTAACACACAAAGTTTTTGTGCCAAGTTGCTCAAATCAGCAATATTTTAAACTTGAAATACAAGAAGTATAACATAGTTTGCGAAATAGAATCTTTATTATATGAACAAAAATTACTTTTATATAGAGTTACACTGTTAGTTATACTGTTTGTATAGAGTTATATGAAACAACGGTAAGTAATTTAGAGAAGTACGAGAGAGTTGTTACAGGATACTTAGACTAACTTAAGCAATTAAGCATACTTAAACACAGGATTAAGTTAAACTTACCAATAATGGAACTTTTATCCACACCAAATGCACAAATACACGGGGGACCATTTGGTATTGTGAATTTGCAGAAACTCCAATTACTTGAGAAATATTTTGGTAAAAGGTATACAGTAGCTAAATTGGACTGTTTGTTTAGCTTTTCTTCATCCAGACTGAATATATGTACTGTGCCGTGGTCTGATGCCACACATAGATTGGTGCTTGTGTGGTTAAAATTAATACAATATATAGTGGCCTGTAAATACCAATAAATTAGAACATTAGAATCATCTGTTTACTGAATTGTATAATTTCTAAGATTATAGTTAGATAGATCCTAAGTGCAGATATTGAATGCAGATGCACATGGTCTCAGGGTAATTAAAATGTTTTCGAGAGTAGGAAGTGATTTTTAAACAATTCTGCTTAAATGCTCAAATTACAAATAGGTAGATCTCTTTTGAGTCCTTAAAAAAAGCTATTCCTTTAATTAACAAACTGATACAATGAACAGTATAACAAATAAAGCAAATTATTATCAAAACAAATAAATTTAATAAGGTGGATTGGTAAAAACATTAGACTAACTATTTATACATATAATACCTATTTAAATTAATCACTCAGTTATCATTAGGTGATAGTTAAAATATGTACATTTTGGTCATAAGATTTCATTGCAAATCATTTCTGTAATAAGATTACCATTCTCCGAGAGATTAACACAGTTGGATGAAAACTAAAGGTATTATCAAGTGTACATACAATTACATAATCCAGTGTTAACTGGACTATATAGTGCATAAATACCATATTAATTAAATTTTTGTTAATGTTTCAAATTTAAGTGTAGTAGTTCTAACATTTAATTCTATAAAAGTAAAGTAAAATTAAAATTTATAAAAAATACCTGATTTGCTCCTCTTCGTAATTCGGCCAGTTTCTGCCCAGTATTTGTGTCAAAAACCCTAATAAGCGTTCCTTTGGTTGACGCTGTTGCTAGACGAGTACCTCCAACATTGAGAGCTAAGCAACTGAGAGGAGCCTCATGTGCGGAAATCAAATGCCCTTCCGGAGCTGTACTGGTTCCTGCATGATTACTTAATTCCACCAACTGTAATATATATTCATAGTCACTATTCACCAGATTTTATAGACCTATTATTTGAAAATAAATATCAAATTAAAATCAAGGTCCATTCTGTATTCTAAGGTATTTGTACAAAGATTCATTGAAAAATTCTGATGAATGATTAATAGAATAAAAATTGTATCTCAATATTTTGATTACTTTATGGGAAGTTCAATCAGAGGTTAACAAAAAGTGAAATGTATTAATAAGATAGAATAAGTAAATCTGGAAGAATGTAAGATTGCTCAAAACATTTCATTTGAGTACTTTAAATATTGAATAATACTTCATTTCAACGTTTGATATATTCAAATATACAACACACACACAAACCTTATTTGAGATGTTAGATACTGTATTTAAATTCTTTTATCTAACTTTTGAGACAACCACTTAACATATGTTTTTCCTAAAATTTGATAATCAATTATATGGTATACCGTCGTTGCGCCTGCCAAATTCCATATGTGTTTTTTTTTGATTTTTGGTTTTTGCACAAAAACTAATCTTCATTTTTTTCTCTATGTGTTACTAAAATCATTTTTGTGATATTCGAACTGGACATGAGTTTAACTAATTCCATATGTAATTTGACCGGTAAGAAAAGCTCCGTATGTGAATCAATAATACGTTTTTCGTTGTCTCCCAAAACTATACAAAAATCACATATGGAACTTGTCAGGCGCAGCGACAATACATAATAATATTACCTGCACATGTCCAGTTTTCCGACTAGGGTAGGCTAATAAAGCATTATTGCTGTTTGGACAGACTACACACAGTCCTCTAAGATTTTGGCTGGTTTCAAAAATATGAAGTAACTGAGGCTGTGCAGTAAATGTGTACACTTTAATTAAATTTTCTGTAACAAAATACAACATTTATTTCAGTTCAACAATAAATGTGTAACAATATATATTTTTTGAAGGTTATTACCCAAAACAACGACAATCCGATCCCTTCTTAACTTCACTGCTTTTACTGGACTGTTGAAATCTAATGCTATAGCAGAATCCTTCTTCAGGTCATCCCATATTATAACTCTATTTGGAGGATATACAGGAGTCTTTCCGCCACCAACTAAAGCCATGTAATTACATCTAAACAGCATTTCAACGTACGAGAGCCCTCCCTCAGCAAAATTTTGTCTTTCTTTTTCCTTAAGTGGGTCACTATTAAATACTCTGAAGCCATTCTCCGTTCCGCAAGCAAAACAACCTGATGTGATTTCAACACAAAAAAAAACATTGTTAGTTTCATCCAATGTACAAAAAACAATACTAAAATTAACATTATTACCTTGATCTTGATTAAATCCAACATATAATAAACCATTCGAAAAGTTACTCTCTTGCGATAAATTCATTTTTATAACTCCATAAAATAAATAAGTACGTGTAAATACGATTTAGACAATAAACTTAAAATTAAATAGCTCTTGTTAAATAGGTATGTAATCATAATATTTTCAACTTTGTGATTGCGGCAACATGATTGACACTTGACAGTCCGAATGATTGTCAAAAGTCAAAACCCCTTGGCCCTAATTAGTCTGTGATTGTCAATAATACATAATATTGGCATTTGACTATGAGTTTAGTGTTTACTAGAGGTGTAAAAGTAACCTCGTAACATGCTATGTTATGCTAGAGAAACAAATTTACAGAACTAGTTTAAGTTGTAGTGAAATAATTTTAGAATTTCATGAGAGACTAAAACTTTCAATTTCGTCAATTTCATACTATTACATAAAATTTATGAAATTTTAGTGGCAAAATTTTATGAAAACACTTTTTCACAAGTATATACTTTTTTATTTACTGCATACTCTGTTAAATAAAACTTTGTTTTGAATATTTGAAGTTACATTGCGTCATTGAAACAGCGTTTGTAACCATGATACGAAACATGCGAGTAACGAAAAGTATACGAACGAAAAGAAATACGATACTTACCTGCCTTATTAGTTATTATGGGTTGTGAATCCTGTTCGTACCTACCTACATACTTACATAGTACATACCTTATACCTACCTATTTAAATTTAAGAGACATGATTTATTATTCGCTACATAAATAATAAATTTAATAATTCAAAATTTGAAATATACGTTTACCAAAGCAGAAATACACAGGGAGTCCGGAGTACCCAAGCGCACAAAATATATCCAGGATTTTGTGTTGCTATCTGTAATTTATTCCATTACTGCCGGTAAATAAATACCTACAGTATAATAAAACCCAACCATTCATTATTGCTATATCAGTTGAGCAACTATCAACTTATTGAATCTCCTCTGGAAAGTTAGTTTAATATTTTATTTAGATATCATAATATAAATAGAAGAAATAATTTCATAAATTATAACACCTGTAATTATTGTTTTCAAAATAAATTAATGAGATTATTGATGAAAGTATGAAAAAATCAAGAAACAAGTTTTTCTGATACACAATTCAATATTATCAAGTGCTAGCGATGACATAAGAAAAAGGAAATGAAGGATTATATAAAATATAATAATAAATTTATTTGGCCAAATCACTTTTTATACAATGTGGCAACAAAATTTTTATCAAGTTTTAGTTTGAAATTTCAAGAAATAATTAATATTTCAGTAATTCTACACTGGTTGAGCATTACAATGATACATTCCAATATAATCAACTATAATTATTTTTATATCTGTTAAACAAAACATTGAACCATCAAAATATAACATTTCAAATACAATAAATATGTGATATACTTAATAAATAATCAGTTACTCTAAGATCCCGCTACTTGTTTTAAAGGTCCTTCTAAATACTGTGCAATTGCATTAATTTTCTCTTTAAGAATTCCAAACCCAACAGTCTCTTTTGAATAAAGACAAAGTAATAAATTAGCAACTTGCGTTACAGCAATCTTTCCATTCTGGCAATCCACTAATATTAAATGTAATTTGTCTTCTTTGAAAACATTTCTTCCTTGCTTCTCATATGCTGACCAGACATTACTAGCAATAGCAGCGGTAACTCTGGCGTCTTTATCATTATAACCTGAATACGCTAAAAGTGCTCCTTGATGAGTAAGTAGTCTGTAAAAAAAATAATCAATTAGTGTTTATGTTGCAAAAGTTTCACATACAAATAAATTTGTACAATTACAATGTGTTTTCCACGCCTCCAGTATTTGCTTGACTTAACACTTGCGTTAATGCCTTTGGTTTTAACATTGTTTTTTTTTTAGTAAATGTGATATAACTGTTATTTGTGTGTATAGCTTAACAATATCTAAACTGCGGTACTGGAAAGTTATCAGCAACCATCTACAGAGGATAACAAATACATGAAAAATCACAAGTCTTAAAACTCAACACAGCAATGAGCAGACAGCTGGAAATCTTGAACGTTGAAAGAATAATTTTTAATTTTACTCATAAACTTTTAACTCTGCCGTAAAGCAAAACATGTTACATGACAATTAATGACAGATTGACAGATGATTCATGTCTCATGATGACACATTATGGGTAGGCATGTGTAACACTGCGTTGCGCCGCGCAAATGCGTCAAAACACTCCACTGCGCCAGGTGTGTCAACTCACATATTAAAAAGTGTGACCTCGCTCACTGAGTGAAGTGTGAACTATGAGCGTGCGTTTCGAAAGTTTCGCTGCTGACTTTGCGCGTTCCAATTTTGAGTAACGCAATAAGCCAACGCAGTACACTGCGCCTGAGTTACTGAGTTAACGCAAGAGATTTCGCTGAGTTAACCAGATACCATGTCTAATTTTGGGTGCATTGAATGCACCCAAATGCACTGCATTCAGATTTCAGGGTACATGCCACATTTTACCCACAATCTGTAATATATTTTATTTAGCCAAAAGGGATTTTAGATAGTCAAATGAAATGTCTGTTCTGAATTTCATGACGATATTAGGTTTTACCTTTTCGTAAGTTTATCCAAATAATTCAACAAAGCGCTATCTCGCCCCACCATTTCCCGCCGATGGACAAGCTGGCATCATCACTCAACTTACGATGCTCATTTCAAGCCACTAAGGGCATCTAGCGGTCTTATTTAACCGTGAAACGCAGAAAATATGGATAAATAACCTAATAAAATACTGAAAGATGTATTCTTAACCGCTTGGTAAAAATCGTTAATAACTTCGCATCTATAGTACTACCATAGATTAATAATTGGTTAATTATTAATCTATGAGTACTACCTTAGAGTTTTAACCTCGTATGCTTGAGCCGCACCGATTCAAAATTCTTATCCTTTGCGCGCAAATCAGTAAAGAGACCGAAGGAATTATGTAAAACCTGTGTGTAAAACTGATTAATCGGTTTCATGTTAACTATCCTATTTGCTCAAATTAATACTAGTAGGATTTTTATGCAATGAAAATATAGTAAAAATATTAAATATTTTATTTCACAGTAGAAAAAAAAACAATTTTTAACAAATTATTTCAATAAGATGATTTGGTAGTATTTATATTTACATCATTTTCTTCTGTTTAATCAAGTAGTTTCTGAAAGCAATTTGCTTTTCTTTGAAAGACCTTTTTATTTTACCCCTGGCTTTATGTTTCACCATCTGATATGATTTTGTCTTACGCTTTTCCCTATTTGTCTTGGAACAGTTAGCATTCTTCCTTCGATCTTTGTAACCAAATTTATCTCTCTCTTCACGTCCTTTAAGTACACTTTCCAGCCTAGCGTTCTTATCATGCTTCCGTTTCTTATAAATATTTTCAATATCTGCAAGTTTCACCAATTCAGAAGATTCTTCTTCATCTTCTGCAGCAACAGATTTACGTTTCACCCCAGATACATGCTTCTTAATCTGAGCTGCTTCAATTCGCTTAAAATCTTCATCTGTAAATATTTTATCCATGGCAACTTCACGAGCAATGTTAATTTTTTCCTTTATTTCCTCTGGTGTCATCTTGCGCTTAGCTTTAAGTATTTTTCTTTTAGCAATACTATTGTCACCTGGTTCATCTCCTGTACTGACGTTCACTTCACCTTCTTTAATGTCTTCTGATTCCTCATCCTCTACTTCACTATCCTCGCTGTCTTCACTATCAGAAATATTAATTTCTGAATCTGATGAATCAACATCAACCCATTCATCTTCAGAGTCATCAATTTTCTTTTTTGTTCTCTTATCACTCTTTTTAACTTTTTCTGTGATTGCCTCCTTTTCTAATAAAACCTCGGAACCAGGAACATAATCTTTTATATCCATTTCACCATATTGCTTTGTTTTTAATTCGAGAGAAGCTTCTGAAGGTCTTCCTCTGTCCTTTTTGTGGAGCATTTTAGGCATTGATTGCCTATAAAGTTGTATAAGTGAACGAGCTGCCATCATTACAGATTTTTCTTTATAAGTTTTATACTGTACCAAATCTTGAAGAAGATCTTCTGTAACAGCAAGAGGACAACGGGCACATATTTCTCTAACTGCATTTAATCCTACTGCCATTACATCAGTGGAATTTCTCTCTGTAATAAAATTATTTGCAATAGCTTTCATAACAGGTTCAATTACTTCTGGTGGAACTAGTTCATGTGCAGATTGAGCTGCAAATTGAAGTATTCTCGTGACTTCTCTCTGATGTGGCATTAATAATCTTGCAATGAAAGGATAAAAATTAAATAGAAATAAATTATGTAAACCAATGAGCCTTGAAATGACATCCAAGGTCATTAATTTTACTTCAAACCTATCATTAGATGATTCTACTTGTTTGAATAATTTTTCGCCAAATCCTTGAGGGTTGTTAATGAGATGTAGGGCAGAAAAATTGAAAATTGGTGCTTTTTCCTTCCTTTTTTTAATTTTCTTTGCTATCTTTTTTACTTTGTCTACCATTTTTTCTCGTTTTCTAGTTTTTTTGTTAAATTTATTAGATATCATAGTATCCCTTGGGTCTACTTCTTCATCACTATCCGTTTCTGGTTTCTCCTCTTCGTCTCTACTTAAGAAAAACTTAAGAGAAGCTACCATAACTTTGGTTACTTTAGAAAAGCAACCAACATCAGCTATTATGTTAACAGTTTTATTGTCGTTCCAAATATTTTTGTGATATAAGTCTGTCAATATATCTACAGCCAGCTTAGAAGTTTTTACGTTTGTATCACGCATCATGGTAAAAATAAAATTCTGCAGTGTAGAATTCAATTTCATATCCTTATGTTTCATATTCATGTTTTTAATATCTGTGATTATATGCGTTTTAAGATATTCTCTTATATTTTTGTCTTGACACTTTATGATGAAAAAAAATAGTTCCAGTAGATCAAAAGCACTAACAAAATTTTTATTTCGCAGAAGGATCAGACATTTACACAGGGCAAGTCTCATATCGTTGTGAAGAACAGTATTATGTGTTTTCAAAATGTCAACAACTTTTTGTGGAAAAGTCTTCATATCATTTTGATAGCATTGAGTGACTTGTGCCAGGAACATTGCTTGCTCATCCAATTTTTTATTGTATTGCGTTGGATTTAAATTGAATATTTCCAATGTAGTTTCAAAATGTGCAAGTTGTTGTCGAAATTCATCTCTATAAGAATCTGGATCTCTTTTAACCAAATTTTGCAACTGAGTTAAATTATTAGGCAACTGGTTATTATGTCGAACCATTTTATCTTTTGGTTTATGTTAAAAAATTCACAGATTTTTATTCACCAGCACATGATGTAAATTTAAACACGTGATAGTAGAAATATAAATTGAGTGACACTTGATTTGACAGGTGGTGTCATAGACTATGCAATAATTGTGGAAAAAAACAAAAAAAAAAGTGAGTAGACTGTAGAAGGTTTATACCACAGACTAGTAAGGGATGTTTATACCTCATAAAGCTAAACTTTCATAGTTTTTTAATTAGGTAGGATATTCTGATTGTTACAAAATATAATTAATTGATGAGAAAAAAATCCTATGATAGAAATTTAGAAATTAGTTTCACTGATCATTTTTCTTTACAGGCAAGTAGGTGATCAGCCTTCTGTGCCCTGCCCGACCGAAACATTTTTTTTTTTAATCTTGTTTCCCCGGGATTCGAACCCAGGACCTCCGGCGCTAAACGCATGGCGCTTACCACTGAGCCACGGAGGCGGTCATGTCTATGTACTGTTTAAAGAACAAATAATATTTCTAGCGAGCTGTATAAACAAAATACCAACCAGAATTTTTATAAATTTTGACCAATTATTGAGATACTCAAGATTAGTGTGTTCCTGTGCCATGTATTAATTAATAATACAGTTACCAGCAGTACAGGCTATTGCCACCTTAGCCATTTTACTGTAGGTGAATTCATTTTATAATGATTTAGCCCGGAACTAGCCCTTCTTCCGCGTTTAACAATTTATGAAATAATGCATGAGTCAATCTCGCTCATAATAATCATTCACTGTATTGGTATATTTTTAATTTTTTAGTCTTATAATGGTAACCCTTTTTACTAGGGAATCCCCCAAATGTTTACTTTTCTCTGAGTATAAACCGAGTTATTTATAATTTATTCATTAATGTCTGTATTTTTCGCAGTGGTATAATATTGATAGGAGAATCGTCGAGTTAAAACGTCGTTTTGTGATGTCTTTAATTGTTGAATTACGGCTTAAAAGGTGTTTGATTTTTAGGCCTTTATAGCACTTTTGATGGCAAACATGGTTATTCTTGTAACAATGAAATCAATAAAAAATAATAAATACAAAAAAAAAATCTTGAATAAAGCAAAAAATAAATTGGTCTAAATAAATTATGATATCAACCAAGTTGTGGTCATTTAAGAAATTTTAGCTATGATGAAAATGGAAGATTAAATAAAATTCAATTAGGAAAAATAAAAATATTTTATTTTATTTGATTTTCTTAATACCGAGAATTAGTTATAGTTTATTTACATGGTAGTTTTCATACTATATTGCACTACTGCTCAGATCAAAAATGTATTTATAATAGATACTATTATAAGGCCTCTTCAATACTTTGTTCAGGAGAATCTGATGTTGAATTTTCATCATGAGGTTGTATTTGTAGTGACTTTAACTGCTGTTCTAAACCTGTAAAAGACAGCGATTAGTAAATATGTAATTAAAAATAACTATAAATTATAACACAGTCATGGTCCTAAATAAATTTTGATACAATACAAGAAATAATAGACTATAGAGTAATTCATCTATGACAAATATTGATTTGATAAATGTCGACAAGGTTTTTCCGACAGGGTAACGAACCACCGTTTTTAGATGGAAATAACGTGAAACCGAAACGCGCAATATGTACGCGCGTTTCGGTTTCCGTCTATGGATTTCCGAATGTTCGAAGTAAAAAGTAGATCGACAGCGCACAATTGACTGATCAAGAGAGTCGTCACTCGTGAGTCGATGTCTAACATTTAAACAACTTTGTCTATTTGAGTCCAAAGATAACTCAAAGCTTAGTTTTTAGAAGTATTAGAAATAATAAGTTATTTTATATAATTATACAATTAACACAATAACCGCAACTAGATAATATGAAATTTAATTAATGATATTAGTTATTGATTTTTTTTCATTTATTTTATAGATTTTAAATACAAATGGGCAGGTGGCTCACGTGATGGTAAGTGATCACCGCCGCCCATAGACATTGGCAACACCAGAGGATTTGCAGATGCGTTGCCGACCTTTTGTGACTATTTCTTTGATTAGCATTTCACAGAGGTGGATAGTGACAGAAACATTTTATTCCTGGCGATATTCCATTCTTTACAAGTGAACAGGGCTGCAGTAAACACTTACGATTAGTACATATATAGACTAATAATATGATATTAGTGACACTATAATATTTAATTTAAATAAAGCTATTTTCTAAAAATATTCTTACGTTCAAGGTCTGGATGGGTCGGTGCAAACATTAGCAACATCTTCAGTACTTTCTCCTGAGTTACAAGACCAGGTCTTCCACTTACGGTTCTTATAAGCTGTTGACCGCTGGATACACCTAATAAAACAGACAACATTTTTTTCTTCAATACATGTGTTTACAGAATCTTAATTGTACATAACATTAAATCAAGGATTTTTATAAGGAAAATTGTAAATAAGAGTAATAATAAAACTGTAGAGGTCAAATGTCTGTACATAGAAAAAAAAATGCTGAAAACCGAGTCTGGGCGATGTAAGAAGAGAAATAGAACAAACCCAGTTTATTTAATTTGTTGTTTCTCTGTCTGTTTGTACGGGCGTATCTCCGAAGATACTGAACCAATTTTCATGCAATTTTAAGCAAAGCCAGGGGCAACATATTGGATTTATTTCATCAAAATCAGTTGTGGGAAAGAAAAGTTATATGCATTTAAACATTATTTTAAAGGCACCATATCAACAAATTGCAATGCAAACTGACACGCGTCGAAATTTTTCGAATTATCAGATGTCAATAACAGTTTGATATGTAAATGAAATAGTTTGATTATTTCGCCACTTTCAATTGAATATATCATATGAAGAAACCTTGCTCAAAAGCTCAGCTTAAGGTGTAGCCTACGCGAATGAAGTAGCTGGTAGTTAAAAATAAAATCGGAGAGATAGGTTCGGACCGGAAAGGACCAAACGGTTAGAAGACTCGGCTAATGACATTAGTTTCAAAGATAATCAAAGCTCTTAACTTACCCGTACTAATGTCACCACCTTGCAAAGTTTTCCTTATGTCAATAAAACGTTTGACAAGAGAACTCTGTTCTTGAAGAGCTATGGACTGGGCACCTAAAAAAAGAAATAATACCCAAATAAAATAATAACTGTTTGTTAAATTCATATTTTTAATAATACTAACTCATTTCCGGGTCCGAAGATTTAGCGATACAGCGTGATGCTTCTTTGAGAGCTTCCAGTCCTTTTTCGTAATTCTTAAACAAGAGACGGATTAAGTGTAGGTTATCAGCCGGCCTAGCATGACCGCCACGAGATATGTCGCGGACGAGAGAAGACAAACTAAGATGTTAAATATCTCGATATATTATATCTCGACATCAACAATTTTGATAGAAAAGATATCTCGATCGACAAATGTATCTATTTTTGATATTAAAAGTTGAGTTTTAAGTGTAATTGTCATGTTAGACTCGAAAGAAATAAAGCGATAGTCGATTGAAACACGAGAAAACGGTAGACAAAATTTTGTCGCGCTTGTCATGCTAGGCCGGCTGGATGAAATAAAGAGATAATCGATTAAAACACGAGAAAATGTCGACAAAATTTTGTCGCGGTTGTCATGCTAGGCCGGCAGTAGTACAATATTTCAATTTATTTACAATATTTCAAATAATTCTGTTATAACTGAGCACCCGCTGAAAATCAGCGCCACACCATTGAATAATAATGTGACAAATGCTGAGTGGCTGTCTTTTTTAGCCACATATTTAATTAACCCGGCGTGTATACTGGGTCTTTCAGGGAACAGTCGAAATTTCGAACTAAAAATTATTTCTTGCCGATAAAGGGCAGGCTTCGATTACCGTCCCTAAAAAATCTAAGTAGTAATAGGGACTAAATGCCTAAGTGACCGGTTCCGGCGGTTTATCTAGAAACGCCAGTGAGTGTAAGTCGCTGCCGTTCCCTGAAAGGGTCAGTGTACACCCCGCGTCAGTATTTTCAAAAGTGGTGGATGGTGTTTTATTTTTCGTTTTCGTAATTTTTCAGTTTTTTTTTTTATACTGAAATTAATGTTGCATGTATTTAATGCTGCTGCGGCTGTAATTGGAAAGAGAACAAGAAAACACTTTACTGTTGCATCTTGTGCGAAACGCCGGTTTGCGAGGACCATCGACTCCATTTCTGTAACAATTGCGCAGAGTAATTTCGGTTTTTCAGATCTTTAATCTTTAATATATTATCTCTTTGTATTTTGAATAATAAAAAATCATTTTTGTATCGTAAAATTACCTTTTCGTTTATTTTATGATATGCATGAATCCATAAAATATTCCCCACTTTCAGGTGTTTAAATAATTCAACTTTTCGCAACCCACACAAAAAACACTATATTCTTTTGAAAGCTCATAGTCTGAGCTACAAAATCCTAGAACTGTTTTTTTTTTTATTTTTTTTTATTGTAGAGTTACGAATTTGTTAACAAAATTCAGTTTTTCCCACTTTTTAGACGATTGTTTTATTTTTATTAACAACGGTTTTTAACTTTTGAGTTACGTAGCTGCTGGGCCATGTAGAAGACACTTCAATAAGTAAACCAGATTTTTTTCAGATTTTTTGGAAGCCTACAAAACCGTTTAAACTCGACTGTTCCCTAAAGTACCCAGTATACACACCGTGCACCGAAAAATATAGTGTACACACGCCGGGTTAATATTTAATTTTGTTTTGTTTTAATTGCTATTATTTATATTTTGGATTTTTTTTAAATAATTTTGTACTCTTAGAGTTAATTTAAATTTTAGATGTTTTAGTTTTATGGATAAGTGTATTTTTATTTTTTGTAGTGGCTAAATAAAGCAATTTTCATTTCCTTTCATTTTTCCTCACGTTGCTTCATGTTTGCACGTAAATATCTTTATAAGTATGTATTACGATAACTATTTCCCAACATCGGATTTCGATGAATCCAAATTTTTATATTTGTTCCGTTAAGTTTAATATACTTGTTATTTACTGTATTATAGTCCGCGCGGAAGTGTTAGTCTCCGCCTGAGACGGCGCGTTCGGTAGAACACCTGCCGTGCGAATCGATGGGTCGTAGGTTCGAATCCCACCGGGACGACATGTTTATAATTTTCTGTAAGCATGTTTTCCCCACGTCTGGTAACTTCGGGCATTGACCGGGTGGGAGGAATATCGAAATTCCGACCGGGTAACGAACCACCGTTCATAGATGGAAAAAACGTGAAGTGCATATTGCGCGTTTCGGTTCAGTCTATGGATTTTAGAATGAATTACTTCGAAAAAATTATGTCGACAGCACATCATTGACTGATGTTCTGTTGCTGAGGTATCACCTACCATCAAGTGAACCTCATGCTCAAAAAAAAAAATGAATACTGACCTCATATTCATCAATTTCCATTTTAGCGCATTCCGCGTAGAACGAGGCAAGCTTTCCGTAGGCCTTTGCCCTTGTGTAGAAGTGTAGGATGTGCCTGGTGAGGTCGGGTCGCTCGCGCCACGGGGCCCGCCTGCGCAGGTAGTCGGCGGCCATCAGCTGAGCGGTGCGGTCGCGACTCGCCGCCGCAAACGTCGCGATGCGCTCCGCATCGCCCGAACGAATGAGCCACCGCATTGCGCCTGCCTGGTTTCAGAAGTTTATATAATATTAGTTTTATATCTATATATATAAAAGAAAGTTGTGTTAGTTACACCGTTTATAACTCAAGAACGGCTGTAACGATTTTAACGATATCTTATTTGTTGGATTCCTCTATGTCCGGAATAAGATATAACCTATTAAAATATTGGAAAAAAATCAGGAAAAAAATATATGCATAAAATTATTTATAAAATAAATTAGATTCGGAACTCCGCCATCTTGACAGCTCACGTCATGCATTCTTTGATTTTTTGGAATAACAGATGTCCACTGCAAATCAGTGACATATTAGACAATTATAGTGGGTAAATGGGCATATTCAAATTTAAGAATAATTATATAATTTCGAAGCCAAAATTGCGGCAGAACAACGTCTGCGGGGTCCACTAGTAGTATAATAGTTTTAATAATTTGCGTAGGCTTCATCTGAAGCTTTTAAGCAAGGTTTCTTAATAATAATAATACTTTTATTTGACACACACACATGAAAATAATGCTGCAGTGCGGGGTCAAAGAGGACTCCACTCAGCAAAGGCTGTGACCATGATGGACTCACATCAGAGGAGATCACATCAGAGGGCCTAGTATGAACGACTATCGAAAAGTATTCGAATCGTCCATCTGTCAGTATTATGAGTAATCATTTAAAATTTCATACAACTGACAGCTCGACGATACAAATACTTTTTCGATCGTCGTTCGTGCTAGGTCCCGAATAACAAAAATTTTTTCAGGGCCTTTCATCAAATCTTGGATTGCCAACTTACTGCTTCAATCATTCGCAAATCCATAGACTAAAACCAAATCGCGCAATATGCACTTCACGGATTTTACATATACGATACGATACATATACGATGTTTCGTTGGCCTTGATATCAACCATCCGTTTCACCATCAATCCCCCGATCAGACATCAAAAAGATATGTTTACAGAAAATTATTTCCATGTTACCCGAGTCATTTTTTTTCATAATTTCTGGGTGTACAATAAAAAAAATCATACCTTATCACCAATATTGGCCAAACGTTTGGCCGCTTGATGGTACAGTCCTCTCGTCCCCAACATGTCGGCCAATCGTCGCAACAGCACATCGCGGCCGCTCGTCCCCGCGGGTGCTGCCAGCCGCTCGCTTAGTTCTTCAGATATCGGCGCAGTTGACTCTTCGACGATATCTAGCGCCTCTTCGTACTGGACGATGAAAATATAAGACATTCTAGTGAATTAACACAATATCTTTGTTCTTAAGTCTTAACAATTATTGTAATGGTCCACGTAAGTAGTTCGATTTTTTCAAAACCCATATCGGTGTATCTAGTGGCGGGACCACCATACAAGCCCAAAATCACGACTTACCTTATTAATGCAACCATAAAAAGAAAAATAATAATACTGTTAACTTATTATATAAGCCAAATATAACTATTTGATTACGTACATACGTACGTACTTATTTGATTAAGTTTGACGGGCTCGTTGGCGCGTTCGGTAGAACCTGCCTTGCGAATCGATGGGTCGTGGGTTCGAATCTCACCGGGACCACATGTTTATAATTTTCTATAAGCATGTTTTCCCTACGTCTGGTAACTTCAGGCATTGATCTTGTGGGAGGAATATCTAAATTTCGACCGGGTAACCACCGTTCATAGATGGAAAAACCGTGAAGAGCACATTGCGCGTTTCGGCTTCAGTCTATGGATTTCCGATGCTCGAAGTAAAAATTAGATCGACAGCGCATCATTGACTGATGGTCTGTGGCTGAGGTATCACGTACCATCAAGTGAACCTCATGTCTGTCGAAATCTGACATAAAAAGAAGTATTACTTTTCCAGCAGTAGCTAGCAAGGCCGCTGCTTGTTCCTGGTGCTCAGTCTGTCGCAGGTGCGTCGCGAGCGTGTCGGCGAGGGCGGGGTCAACGCGACCGCCCAGCGACTCTACGGCCGCAACAATCGCGTTCGTGTCTCCACAACTCATCGCTAGTTTTAACGCCACGTGAGGTTTCCCTTAAATTATCACGATTGGTTTTTATTATCAAATAGAGACTAGCGTGGAGCTCAAATAAAATGCAAGCTTCCTTTGCATTTTATTTAAAAAAAAAAAAAATAATTGTGTCCCACATCTACTCGTATTTTCTATACACACCCAAGAAACAAATTACATCGTTATTTCCCCGCTTTAGATAATCTTTTTTTTTTGGTTGAATCATCATAATTATGAAGACACGCGTGGATGAAGCGGTATGATACAATTTGTAAATGATCGAGAAAATGGGCAAAACAGTGATGTTACTTATATTTTACAATTATTAACTTTCTGGATTGTTTATTTAATAACTAAATTTGACAAATAAAATAATCATACATGTATACATTGTTATGGTTGTTCGCAGTATGAAGGTGCGCGTAAATCTTAGTGCTCGACTTGTATTCATCGAGGTGATAAGGATGTAAATATTAGTAACATGTGGTATGATGATGGAAGTCGGGAGCTGGGATGATGCTCGCCGATGTAGATACGGAAGAATACCTTAGTCATTATAAAGTATTTTCCATGTATGAAAATCTGTATGGTATATGGTATGGTGGTTCATTTGACCGTTCACATTTCGATGTTCAAACTACCAGCTTGCGAAAAATTTTAAGGAAACTATAAGCACGTCAGTCCAAAGGATTCGAACCCACATTCTAAAAAAGGCAGCCACCAATTGTGGCAAAAGTCCTTACCAAAATGTATTACTTTAATAGATTACTATTGTTATTAACTATTATTTACCATTTATAGGTAAATAATAGTTAATAACATTGACAAATACTTTTTTTGCATATACTATATTTAACAGCTCTTACCTGCCTTTTGATATAAAGATATGGCTTGTTCTGTCTGGCTTGCGTTTTCCAGGATAGAGGCGGCATAAAGTGCATGCTTCGGAGAAGAAGACCCAGCCCTATACACTAGATTCCATGAACTGGTCTCTGCTGCTACCCTAATAGCTGAAGCAATGGCCCCACATTTTATATACATCTGAAAAATATATATAAATATAGTTTCATGTTTTAAAAAAAATCAACGTAATTATTTACCCTAATAGTCTACCTTTACGACATTTTCGGTTTCATTCGTGTTAACTTCCAGGTAACGTGCCATTTGATACAACGACGATGAATTCTTCCGACAGAGCTTTTCAGCTTCATCAAGTCTATCCATATGACACAATAGCCTTGTTTGTTCGCCGAAGTTGCTAGCGCGAGAATACGCTTCCAAGGCCCCATCTAGATCACCAATACTTTCTAGATAATGACCCCACCATGTTATCAGATTAGTGTCATGTGATGTAGAAACGTATTGGGCCAGCATTGGAGCCTGTCCCTGCGCTATAAACATTCTGGGAACGTGCGGAACCAGCGTCCCAGCCTTCTCGAATAGTTTCAATGAAGCACTCGTATCTCCATTCATCCACATAATTTTCGCTAACTTGTGTTGAGCGCTTTTGATTAATAGAACATTTTCTCCTTCAGCTTGCTCATTGATTATTTCGTTCAATCCGCCTTCTTTAGCAGATATGAGACGTGTAATCAGGTCGTGTCTTTTACTTTCGAGAAATAAATTTTTAGCTTCTTCTATCATATCAAGATTAACAGCAAGTACTCCAACTTTGGAAGTTTCATCCATGCTATCATCATTCATCACTTTTCGCATCATTAATGCTCCTTTTATATTACCCATTTTGCTGAGACAAACTGTGCCAACATCAGCCCTTTTACGTACGACACATTCTTTAGCTAAACTGTCCCAAATCACTGAATTTTTAGGCCCAGAAATATTTGTTCCTACTATTACAGCCTTTTCCAATAACCCAGTACTCATATTAAATAAAAAACATAATGTTTCCTTTATTTTACTGGAATCAAGTTCGCTAGATTCTTCAAATTCATTGAACAATATTTTCTGCATATTTTGATGAGACAAAATAACAACATGCGGTGAATACACAGAGCATAATATAAAATCAGAAAGAAAATAATTCTCCATTGTTGGACACCAATTTTTATACTCGTAAAGCATACCTTCATGGCAGAAAAATAAATGGACACGATCAAAATCAACTGAACGCATATGGACTGCAACAAGTCTTGAGTCAAGAACATCCCATAAAATAGCTATAGGCACACTTTGATAAGGTGGTGTATGGTTATCAGAAAGTGAAGTTGTTGTAATTTTATCATTAGCTACATCCCACAAGTGAATCCTTGGGTCTGGCGCTAAACCAGAATTAGCTATACTCAAACAAATGTAATTTCCATTCAAATTAACTGATGCTCTCATGATTTCACCAAAATCTTCAAAAATTTGATAGCAATTCTTTGATGGATAGGGCATTCTTAAACCCTTTTTAGTTATTTCGGCCAGTTTTAAAGCACCATCAATGGTTGCAACCACAATATATTTATTTGTATTGGTCACAGCTATAGGTTCACCTTCTCCTTCAATACTCGGTAATGTTCCTAGTTTGTTTCCTAGAATTGAATAACATTCTATATGAGGACTGGCAATGCCAACCAGTATTTCATTATACATGAAAAGAGCACTTGTTTTCCATGGGAATGTGCGTATGAGGGAGAAATTTACTTCATCATCTTTACTACACATCCAAATCTGAAAATATTAATTTAAAATTATATTAAACTTGATATGAAGATAGTTCATATCAACAAAATTAACTTTACAATTTTTAAACTTACCTGTACATCATTACCATCACCCAATGCTACATAGTTGTCTTTAAATGCAAATGTTTTAATTGTCAAAGTAGCATTTATGTTTGAGGTTGAACTTTTTCTATTTGTCACACTAATTTCATTAGCTGACTTTTGAACCATATGTAGTTTAGGTGAATATCCCCAACAAACATGTTGTTCATATAAGATAAATGCACTTGTTATGCAGTTAACATGTAGAAGAGGGTTCATGAGGCCCTCAGATCCCCAACATATTTCTTTTACAGTACCCTTCACAGAAGTGCTACTTAAAAATTTCCATTTATTTTTATGATCACGTCTCCAAAGATATAAATTTCCTTGTGAAGTTCCACAACATAGAGTGTCACTTAAATTACAGAAGCTTATGCTTGTAAATGTTTCTGCAGCTGCTGTTTCCTCACCTTCATTAGGTAAAACATCATTATCTCCTGTCTCACTATCCCAAATTCTAATCACTTTATCACCAGTAATAACTGCTACTGAAAAATTGCCAGCTAATACAATACTCTGACCATTTTTTGATGACATTCTTACGTGGCTATCTGTGGTGAGGGAACCATCATCAGATATAAGGAATCTGGATAAACTCACTGCCCCCGCAGACTCCCATGCCACAAGAAGATATATATTACTTATTATATCTAGAAATACAATAACACCAGGGGCATTTAGAACTTCAGAACATGATCCCGAATGATCAATATACAGTATTATACCATTATCCTGTGCAGCATAACAAGCATGGTTGTCGGGTTGGTAACCTTCTCTCATTTTAGCAGTTGTACGTGGTCTCCAAGCAGCTAATACATCTAATGCATTTTCGTCACCTGCAACTGCTGCCCGGGCAAGACCTCTAATTGATGTTTCTGATGTAGTGATAGGTGTACAAAACTTGACATGTGTAATAACATCTCCCAGTTGATGATGAAAGGCTGTTAAAGGTGCACCTGAACAAGATTGCCAGCCTGATAATGAGCCAGTCGCATCTGAGGCTATAAGCCTTCCACCACCAGGACTAAAAGTAACTGTAGTTAGGGCAGTATTATGAGGTGCTTCTAAACGAGCCCATGCATATTCTAACCAAATATAAAGCTCTCCTCCATCCCATCCTACTACAAGTAACCGTCTCACTGGATGCCAAGCTAAAGCAGTTACTTGGTTTGATAGTAGTACAGGCCAGTCACATCCTTCCAACACATGTCCCTACAACAAAAACTTAATGTTGTCAATTTACCCTGAAATTGGCTAGCAATGGTTTCATTCAAATATAAAAAGGGCCATATATCTTGAGAATTAGGTATAATCATTATAAACTTAGTAAGATCAATTGATTTAGCATAATTACATTTTCTTGAAAGATGGTGACAAATCCACCTTTTTCTTGATTATATGATCCAACGGCTAACAGTGGTAGTGAAGGGTGCCAAGAACCGATAGTCGACACAATATTGTTGTCCACAAATTTCAATTTTGTATCAATATACAAAGTCATCTTTAAATTAATCTCTCAAAGCTGTCTAAACATCTTTTAAAAACGTCTCCAATGCTATTATATTGCCTATATTTTCGTCTTTCTAGTCCTGTGATTTATTTATTTCGGGAAAATAAATATTTCAGTGTTCAAGTATATAAAATACACGATACAGCAAACAAAATTATAGCGTATAATATTATCGTACAGTGTATCTCATTTAATACATACAATTAACAAAATAAGCATTGTTATTAGTTTCCAATTTCCATCGTTGCCATGGCAACAGTGAACAGTGTTGCCGCTGAAAGAAATTAAAATGCGCTATACCTCTATCAAAAATGCGCTATATCTTGCGAATATCCGGCTTCTAAAATGCAGTATAATGCACTAGATTCCACTAAACGATTTGTAAATAAAAAAATAGGTACCTATATAAAATCTATAAAATAAATATTTTTTTTTATAATATATAAATTATATTAATTAAAATTTAACATTTCGAAACTCAACTAAATTAAACATTTCTACATCATCGCCCCCAGATGCTGATGATGAGCCTGTATCAGCTACTGTCCCTTTTTTACACATAATATGGATATAAGCCTTCTTCCTCAGCGGGACATCTATTTATAATTTTAACCTTTGATTTATTTTAACGTTTTACTTTCCATGAAACAAAACAAAAACAACTACGATGAAACTCCAATGGAAGAAATACCAGTTTTTCTCGATTAGTTATGCTAAGATAATATTAAAGCGAGACAGCTACATTATACCATAAAAGTGAGATGAAACATTAGACGCATCAGCAACATTTTGGTCGAGAAATACCCATACGAAATCGACTAGCTACTTTTATTTCTCTATGGTTTTAGGCGTCCGACACCACCAATAATTAATACGCATTTCATCTTGGTTGCTAACTTATATCTAGTACTAATATCTAGTGGATTCTGATGCAAGCTAGTTTGCGCTAGATTCCACTAGATATTTTTAGCGCATAGTTCTGAGAAAAAAAGCGCTAAAGACCCTAAAATTGCACTAGATCTAGCGACAAATCCGCTAAAACGGCAACACTGCATGGCAACGACAATATCAGTGTTATCAACTGCCATCAGTTGAGTTATGCCAACTTCTACAAAATGTTCCCCTTTATGGCTCCTCTTCACATTGGGCCAATGCAGGCGAATAAAGGCAATGACGCAAGTGTAGAGGGCTTAAGGCTCCTCTTCACAATGAGCCATGATGGCCTATCAAATTATCGTCCAAGATCGCCGCCATGATCGGGCAACCCTCCACACTATCGTGAACGTTCATTAACTGTCTGTCTACTGTTGTGATATGACGTCTATCGAAAATGAATACCGAGGTGATCTCGGCTGCGGCAATATTTTTACTCTGCGTATATAATCATTTAGGGTTTTAAATAAATGACACATTAACATTATCTACCTACACTTATTTAATATTTAGTACAGTACCTACGTTATTACTTAATAGTTTACTTATATTTATTTTTGAGGTGCTTATGTAATAATAATAATAATAATAAGATGCAGAAGGCAGTACTACTGGACATGGCTCGTATTGTGAGAACTTCTCACTGAGAAGGTTCCTTTCTCTGCCTCCCCCCCACCGGTAGCCTGGGCTGATTATGGCCTTATTGCCGGTGGTATGCCCAAGTTTATACTTTTTTTTAAAATATTATTATCTTATATATAAAATTTCCATGTCACAATGTTAGTTACCGTAGGTACTCTTCCGAGACGGCTTTTTTTACCAAATTTTATATGCATATTCAGTAGATCTGAGAATCGGCTACTATCTATTTTTCATACCCCTAAGTGATAAGGGTTGTTCACCCTTAATTTTTTTTTTTTAATTTTTGGGCGATTTTTTTTGTTTTTATTTTTTTATAATGTGGTATTAAAAAATACATACAACCCTATATTTAAACTCTTCTATTACCAACCACTGCTTTTTTGTGTCAAAAAATCTAGACACGAGCGAAGCCGGGGCGGGTCGCTAGTTTTATATAAAAAAGTGTAATTGTGAGAATGTTCATCAATAAAGAGTATAATAATAATAATATCATTTATTTTGGGATTCCAAATGCATATCTACAATTACACTTTTTTATATAAAACTAGCGACCCGCCCCGGCTTCGCACGTGAACGGGTTTGTTCAAGTTCCCAAGGGAGTCCGCGAGTAGCTGAATGAAATACTTCGATAGCTCAAAACTCATTTATTAAAATAAATTCACACACTATATCAATCATTCAAAAACTTTTATAGCGCGTTGTAACATAGAATGTCCGCCATCTAGTGGCGGATGACAAAAACTTTAAATGACCATTTATCCAGTATTCTTTCATACAATGTGTGCCGTCTAGTGGCTGATACCTATATTATTCTACATTCCGCCCACCAAGAACGTTATGACGTTCTTAAGTACCGCCCACCATGAGGTCAAGGGGGTAATGATTTAAAACTAAAATTAGTACAATATATAAAAAAAAAAAAAAACAGAAATTAACTCACACTAAGTTAATAAAGCTAAATTACATTACTTAAAATAAAAAATATTCTACTTAGATGGTAACAGGTAACATACACAATTTTGACGTAGGCCTCTTAATTATATTTCCTTTACATTTTAGTGTTACAACTCTCGTTACCCCATCTAAACCAGGATGTTTTTCCACAACCTTCCCTAGTAACCATTTTGCTGGTGGAAGATTGTCTTCCTTAACTAATGCTATGTCTCCTATTTGCGGCTCTGGAACTACTTTTACCCATTTGTAGCGTTGCATACAGTGAACCAAGTATTCATCTGACCACCGTCGCCAGAACGATTGCACCATACGCTGAGTTAATTGCCATCGCTTCAAATTACTTATGTTACAGAGCTCGTAATTTACATCTGGGACAGTGACTAAAGGCTCTCCCACTAAAAAGTGTCCTGGAGTGAGTGGCAAAGGATCTGTAGTATCTTCAGGTAGGATAGACAATGGCCTTGAATTAAGGCATGCCTCGATTTGAGACAAGACTGTGGACATTTCCTCAAAAGTGAGAGTTGATTCGCCTATCATCCGTTTTAAATGGAACTTGGTCGATTTTACTCCCGCTTCCCATAACCCACCAAAGTTAGGAGCATGAGGTGGAATGAAATGCCAAGTTACATTTTGATTGCCAAGCCATTCGCGAATGTCAGTGGCTACAAGCGAATTGTCAACAATCTGCTGCAGTTCTTTAGACGCTCCTACAAAATTCGTCCCGTTGTCGCTCCAAATGTCGCTTACGTGACCTCTCCGAGCAACAAATCGCTTAAAGGCTGCTATAAAACTATCAGCCGTGAGATCGCTAACTACTTCTAAGTGGATGGCCTTAGTGACCATACACACAAAAAGACTGATATAACCTTTGTAACTCTTGTTACCGCGACCTTTTGCCATTCTGAGTTGAATTGGGCCAGCGAAATCTACACCACTGTGAAGAAAAGCTCTCGCTGGCATTACTCTAGCAGATGGTAACTGACCCATTAATTGATTCTTAGTAGATGCAGTATTACGCACACAAATTATACATTTGTGTACGTGATTTTTCACAAGACTTTTGACACCTACAATCCAGTATTTCGAACGAATGACGTTAACCATAAGGAGTGGGCCACCGTGCAATGTCCGAATGTGAGCGTCACCAATGATCAACCTTGTGAAATTGCTATTGTGAGGTAAAATTATTGGGTGTTTCGTTTCATGTCGAAGAGATGCATTATTGATCCGACCTTGAGCTCTAATAATTCCCTTATCATCATGAAAAGGGTTCAAAGGCTTTAGTTTATTTTTGTCTACTTCAAGCTCTCTTTTTTGACACTCTTTTATACAGAGTTCAAGAGCTTCATTAAGCTCTGTGGAAGTTAAGTATGGTTCAAACTTATGGAGCTTTTGCTTTACATCCTTGATCTTTAAGAATCTTCTGCAAAATGCGACGACGCGAATCATCCTTTGAAGAGACGAAAACCTATTCCAGATTGGATCATCTATTGCAGTATCTACTGCAAAGTGTGTTTTAATAACTCGTTCCTCTAAATCAGTACATATAGATTTTGGCCGTGTATATTCTATACAGGGATTTTGTAACCACGAAGGACCACGTAGCCATAAACTATTTTCAGCAAGTTCTAAAGGTGTACATCCCCTAGACGCGACATCAGCGGGATTATGATTGGTTTGGACATGAGCCCATTGTGTATTGTCTAATCTTGACAATATTTCTGATGTCCGATTGCCTATGAATGTTGTCCAATTACTTGGATGCTTACTCAACCAAGCCAGTACGACTGTTGAATCAGTCCATCCATGAACATCCTTGTTTTCTATATTCAACATCTTGGCTACTTCAGTTAAAAGCCTTCCAAGTAACACGGCACCTAGTAACTCCAGCCGAGGTATTGAAACCTGCTTCACTGGCGCCACTTTTGTTTTAGCAGCTATAAGGTGAGTTTGAATTTTACCATCTTCAGTAATGCACCTGAGATAAACCGCTGCAGCATACGCTACAGAAGACGCATCACAGAAGCCGTGTAATTCTTTGAAACTGCTAACCTTACTTCCTGTCCACCTTGGTATAATAACTTTACTGACATCATCGAGCTCAGAGCGGTAAGTAAGCCATTGTTCCAGTAAATCATCTGGTAATTGCTCATCCCAATCTATGCCAGCTAACCACAACTTTTGTATCATTATCTTAGCTACCACGACGCAAGGTGATAGCCATCCTAACGGATCATAAAGACGAGCAATGTCTGAAATAACCTTCCGCTTGGTATAAACATCATGCAAAAGAGGAAGTTGAACCGAGTAATGGAAGGAATCTGATTCCTTGTCCCAGGTAAGTCCTAATATCTTTACTATTTCGTCTATTTTTAATTCTATCTTCCCTTCCTGGCTTCTTCCGTCATCCATTACCCTCTCTGCTAATTCCTTATTATTAGTTACCCATTTCTGTAACTCAAACCCTCCTTTCCTAAGTATATTGTTCATTTCCGTGTAAATTCTTCCTCCTTCTTCCACTGTTTCACACCCAGTTAATAAATCATCTACATAATAATCTGTTTTTATCTTTTCAGCTACATCAGGGCATTCTTCGTGTTCATCAACAGCAAGTTGTTGCAACGTCTTCACTGCTAGGTAAGGAGCACAAGCTGTGCCAAACGTGACTCTTACTAATCTATATTCTTTTGTTTCAGATTCCTCATTTTCTCTCCAGACAAGTCGTTGAAAATCTGCATCAGCGTCAGCAACGATCACCTGCCGGTACATTTTTACAATGTCCGCACTCAAACAAATGGGATGCATGCGCCATCTCATTATGATGTGGCGTAAATCTTGCTGGAGCTTGGGACCCACCATCAATGTTTGATTCAAAGATATTCCGTTTGTTCCTTTGCAAGATGCGTCAAATACAACTCTGACCTTGGTCGTGGTCTTATCTTCGCGTATGACGCCATGATGAGGTAGATACACACTTTCTAATGGACTTTTATCATCAGTAGCAACAGGTTCCATATGACCAAGGTCGAGGTATTCTTGCATGACTGCGGAATAACGTGCCTTTAACTGCGGATTTTTCTTGAATCGCTGTTCAAGAAGACCGAATCTTTTGATTGCAATATCTCGAGATCTTCCATATTTACATTGAGGATCCGTATCATTAAACGGAAGACGAACAACATATCGCCCAGTTGCGCTTCGTTGGGTTGTTTTCGAATAAAATTCCTCACACATCTTCTCCTCCTCAGAGAGAATTTTTGTATCACTAGTGTCAGACTCCAATTGCCAAAACCGTTTCAATAAATCATTATCGTCAACCTGAGTGTGGGTATGCATACTCAGGATAACGTTATGACATTGACTTTGTGCTGCAGCTTCTTCATTGCGTTTGTTAGTGGGACCAGATATTATCCAACCTAAAGCAGTGGGTTGAGCCGTCAATCCACTGTTTGTATCCCGAACTAACCCAACCTGTATAACTTGACCGTAGACGTCAGCACCCAATAAAATGTCTATTTTTGCAGGTGTACTAAAGTGAGGATCAGCTAAATTCAAATAAGACAATTGAGGCCAATCAATTGTCTGAAGTTTAACTGAAGGAAGCAAACTAGTGATTGTTCTTAGTACATGGGCTTTAACTTCAACTTCAAAATTGGACTCATGATTCGATTTAACTAAAATGTCAACCTTATGCTTTGATGCCAAAACACCCTTATCACCACCTAGTCCAGAAATAATGCTTTTATTTGGCGTCCTTTTTAACCCAAGCAGCTGTACTGCCGCTTCGGTTATAAAGGACGCCTGCGAGCCCTGGTCAAGTAATGCTCGAAGTAAATAAAATTGACCGGTCTTCGCTTGTACCTTGATTACAGCTGTTGCTAATAGAACCTCTTTTGGCGCAGTCTGTTGCATAAAGTGCGCAGAGATATTCGATGTAGAAGGCATAATATTTCGGTCTGGTGTTTCGTAAACCTTAGACTCTGAGACTATTCCTATATCCCGACCTAAATTGGGTTGTGATTCCAGTTTTTTGTTTGGAGGATGGAGTAACGAGTGGTGGTTGTTATGGCAAACTCTACATTTTGATGAACGACAAGCCTTTGAAAAATGATTTCCACCCAAACAATTGAAACACAGATTATTAGTCTTTACAAAATTATGACGCCCTTCATAATTCATTTTACAAAATTCCTTACAATTTATAATTTTGTGATATGGTTTGTTGCAATATGCACACAAGTTTGAAATAGAATTGGACACCACATGATGTACCTTTGGGTGATAGGTTGTGACCCTTTTTGGAGTTTTAGTATCCAAAAATTCAAGTGATCTAAAACGGCATTCTAAAAATTGTTTAAAATCTAACATTGTTGGTAGATCATCTGATGTACAAATTCTTTGTTCCCACAACTTTCGGGATTCCGTATCAATTTTCTTAGATAAAATATAAATTATAATAGAATCCCAATGTTCAACATGTAATCCTAAATTTTTTAAACCCTGTAAAGTGTCATTTGTTGTATCAAGCAAAGTCTTTATAGCTTTACAGGATTCATTGACAATGGTCGATTGATTTAATAAACGATCTAATAAACAATTTACCAAGTACTTTTTATTATTGTACCTATCATTTAATAAAGTCCAGGACTGATCATAATTAGCAGCAGTTAAAGTAACATGCCGCAATATCTGTTCTGCTTCTCCAGTGAGAAGCCCCTTTAGATAGTGAAATTTTTCAATTTTATCAAGAGATGTGTTTTTGTGAATTAATGATTCGAAAAGGTCTTTGAACGTTGGCCAGTCTGAATAATTGCCTGAAAATACAGGAATGCTAATTTTCGGTAATCTTAAATTTGATTCACCCTTACGAAATTGATTACTTACAGTAGGATTATCTTCTACATTATCAGTGCTAGGTAAAACATCTAATAAATTTAGTTTATAATTTAAATAAATTTCTTCTAACTCTTCATATATATTTAGATATTCTTCTTCAACTGTGCTATCATAATTTTCCAAAATCCTGTTATGATTATTACTAACTATTTTCCAATCACTTTCTAACAATTCTAACTTTGTCTTTATATAGGAAGCTTTGGCCAGTCTATCTTTAGGAGATTTTCGAAAGTTAAGATAAGCACGTTTCAAAGTTTCTCTATAACCAATTTGACTTTTAATAAGAGATGCCATATTTTAACTACTGTAAATAACTAAACAAAACAAAAATTTAAATAAATTAAAATTATACCTAAACAACTCTTGGGCTGAAGGAATTGTTACCGATACCCTGACTCTCCTCGGTGCTGGCTCGTCACGATACTGGCTGATGAATGAGTATTGCGCAGTTAGAGAGAAGTCTTGATGAAGGGGAACCACTAATGTCCTTATTATATAGCCACGCCTCCCTGGCGCGCTGTTGGTTTCGTCAGCTACGCCCCTTGGCGTGCTAGTTGCCGACTGAGTCCTATAACCACGCCTCCCTGGCGCGCTATTGGTTGATAAGTTGCCTTGGATTGGTGCTTCTAGCAACGCCCCATTGGCGCGCTATTAACTGGTGTTGGCTGCCTGTGCCTCTAGCCACGCCTCCCTGGCGCGCTATTGGTTGATGACAGTTGCCTCGGATTGGTGCCTCTAGCCACGCCTCCCTGGCGCGCTATTGGTTGATGACAGTTGCCTCGGATTGGTGCTTCTAGCAACGCCCCTTTGGCGCGCTATTGGCTGGTGCTGGCTGCCTGTGCCTCCGATTGGTACCTCTAGCCACGCCTCCCTGGCGCGCTATTGGCTGATGATGGCTGCCTACGCCTCCGACGACTGCTTTGCTGCTCCCTGCCACGCCCCTTGGCTGTGGCTGCTGCTCGCGGATTGTTACACTTCACTTTCACTTTTCTTCTCGGTTGGTAAAGTACACGGGTACTTCCTTAACCAACCGGTCGTGGACCCACGCCCGGGTCACGACGATGCACCTTCAGGGCGATCCACCTCTGGTTTCTAGTGCAATAGATAGATCGCGGTCTATCCGACTCGAAAGGGCCAATGAACGGGTTTGTTCAAGTTCCCAAGGGAGTCCGCGAGTAGCTGAATGAAATACTTCGATAGCTCAAAACTCATTTATTAAAATAAATTCACACACTATATCAATCATTCAAAAACTTTTATAGCGCGTTGTAACATAGAATGTCCGCCATCTAGTGGCGGATGACAAAAACTTTAAATGACCATTTATCCAGTATTCTTTCATACAATGTGTGCCGTCTAGTGGCTGATACCTATATTATTCTACAGCACGTGTCTAGATTTTTTGACACAAAAAAGCAGGGGTTGGTAATAGAAGAGTTTAAATATAGGGTTGTATGTATTTTTTAATACCACATTATAAAAAAATAAAAACAAAAAAAATCGTCCAAAAATTAAAAAAAAAAAATTAAGGGTGAACAACCCTTATCACTTAGGGGTATGAAAAATAGATAGTAGCCGATTCTCAGACCTACTGAATATGCATATAAAATTTGGTAAAAAAAGCCGTCTCGGAAGAGTACCTACGGTAACTAACATTGTGACATAGAAATTTTATATATAAGATAATAATATTTTTAAAAAAAGTATAAACTTGGGCATACCACCGGCAATAAGGCCATAATCAGCCCAGGCTACCGGTGGGGGGGAGGCAGAGAAAGGAACCTTCTCAGTGAGAAGTTCTCACAATACGAGCCATGTCCAGTAGTACTGCCTTCTGCATCTTATTATTATTATTATTATTACATAAGCACCTCAAAAATAAATATAAGTAAACTATTAAGTAATAACGTAGGTACTGTACTAAATATTAAATAAGTGTAGGTAGATAATGTTAATGTGTCATTTATTTAAATCCCTAAATGATTATATACGCAGAGTAAAAATATTGCCGCAGCCGAGATCACCTCGGTATTCATTTTCGATAGACGTCATATCACAACAGTAGACAGACAGTTAATGAACGTTCACGATAGTGTGGAGGGTTGCCCGATCATGGCGGCGATCTTGGACGATAATTTGATAGGCCATCATGGCTCATTGTGAAGAGGAGCCTTTAGAGGTGGGTAACTCAAGAGAGATAGGTACCTAAATAAAAAAGATATTATGTATGTATAAATACGTTTACATCTATCACTCTTTATATCATTTTGAATCCGAATGTATCAGTATTCAGTATATTTTTTATATTTCGTTCAATATAGTCAAAGGTTTTTAAAGCGTCTTAATTGGCTACTTGACAGTTTTCGGAAAAGTATTTAAACATGTGTAAATGTTCATTTTATGCCTTCCACAATCATCCTTTTCTTAAAATAAGCTATATTTAATTTTTTAAAAATATTTTTTTCTTCATTAATTTGAATTTCGCGCGAAAACTGCGGTTCACGTAACACTTTTAAGTGATGACGTTGCAGCACATATATAAACAAACCGAACTCTCAGCACATTTGAGAGGAAACTTTACAAATAGTTTTATTAATAGTATTAAAATACCTACTTGGAAAATTTACAACGTACAAGACGTGTGCCGTGTCAATGTGTGGAAATACCTACAACCGTTAAATGTACTGAATTTTTTTTAATCCACGTACTTAAATGTTTAAACGTCGAAAGCAGTGGATAGTTAGCATTAAATTGTTTAGAACTTGGTGTCTACATTGCAGACAGAGGATTTTAACATATAGAAGAAATAAATAATTTAATAGGATTGTGTCTTATCTAACTGTCAATTATCAAAACAAACCAGGTAGCAAGTTTAAGGATTCATATTGATATAGATTTTTACAAATTTGCTAGAATTTTCTGTTAAAACCTCATACTATACTTAGTAAGAAACTATTAAAATATCTAGATTGTGTTGTTATTGCATGAGCAATAATTCCTGTAGTTAATCAGTAATGGTAAATGGAAATTAAAAATACACTATTTATTATGATTCATGTGTTTTTATTTGGTACTGATATGGACAAATTTGTTTCAAAAAGCCACTAATTCAGACAATAAGTCTTCTATGTATTTAGCCAAATCTTCAATCAATACTTGGCAGTAAATGTTTGTTATATCATCAATCGGATAATTTATTATTATTACAGTATCACCATTAAAAATCTCATCAGGAAATGCTGCTATCATAGGATACTCCTCACATAATATGAACAGGCAGACATTCAGATTCACATTGCAGATTTTCAGTATTAAATCTGGAGCTCAAATAATAAGAGCGCTGTTTTGTCTTCATAACCATGTTAATGTTTCAGAATTTGGCATTTCTACAATTTTTATTATTCATTTCTATGTTATAAAGTATATAACTTCCGTCTTGTCAGGTATGTAAGGAATTATTACTGTTTCCTGTACCCATTTTTTTAACTTTTATGCCCTTCAGTGTACTAGTGCCCTGTAGTTTGATTTTTTCCAATAACATTCAGTGGCAGTGCAACTTGGCTCCTCACTTGTATGAGTCCACATTTAAAAAGCCGCTGCATGTTTGCAGCATCATTGTGAAGATCTAAAATTTAAAAAAAACACTTCGTATGTATGTAAGCATTTCCTCAATCTTATAACTATTTACACTTTTATAGACTTTAAAATTATTAATATTATCGATTATTATTATTAAATGGTGTATTACTTTGTTTATTCAAGTACTTACATGGAAGTTTTTGTTTTCCATAACTCTGCAGAACTTAGGATAGCACTAAGAAAGCTACTATAAATTCACTACAATTATACTTTGGATATATTTGCACTATCAGATTTTATATATCCTGGCTCCATTTAGTGAAACTTTTCACAAGTTAGCTTCAATAAAATAACACGATATTAATTATCAGACGTTTTGTTTACAAGTGCAATGACATCATACGATGTTCAATCACGGCCGCCCCCATTTCATTACTTTTGGTCGACAGATAAAAAATCGGAAATTTATTTTGCAAAAATAAAATATTTAAAATGAATTTAATGCAAAAAACATATTGAATAATTATCCTTAACATATAAACTACCATATCCAGTAGATTACATATTTTATTGTCATACCTGTCAAGTAGCCAATTCAATGATAAAGAAATTTTGATTAATCTGTGCTACGGTATACTCTGCATGTTAGTTGCGTTGCTTGCGTTCCCAAATGACAGTTGCCTAGTGTCTACTGAAAATAAATATATTGTTTTCAGTTTTGTTATCTTCAGAGACTTTGTGGTTAATTTTTGGCGTTGTTTTATTGAGAAGTTTACATATACTTTTTCCTGAAAAATTAATTGGATAATTAAAAACATTGTGTTCTTTAATGACTTATATTTCTCCATAACTTACAAACATGTGGTATCTCACATCAGAAAACGATAACAGAATAATTTATGTGTTTGAACATAAACATATTACAATTGGTAGAACTATTGATGCCCAGAATAGTAATTTTGCAGTTCCGGATGATCCTTCACTTAGTAGAAAACATGCGACTTTGTCAGTAACTGATAACGAGCTAATGATCAAGGATTTAGCATCTAAGTATGGAACTTACATTAATAATAATCAAGAAAAACTGGAGAGTGAAGTGGATCATACACTCAAAACAGGAGACATAGTGAAATTTGGGAAAATGAACTGTACTTGGAAAGTTAATCAGCTTAAATTCATAACCTGCACCTCAACCTTAAAAGGAGAAAATCTTCAAATATTGAAAGTGAACCTTGAAAAGCTAGGAGGAATGTTGAAAAGCGAATGGGATGATACATGTTATTATTTAACTATGCCGGCTATTACATTAACTATAAAAGTTGTGTTAGCATTAGTGCAAGGTTCTCACATTGTAACTACAGAATATTGGAAAAAATGTGTAGAAGCAGTTAACAGTAATGGACCATTACCTAGTCCAAAAGATTACACTCCTCATATTGCAGAAACAACTTTGAATAAAGAAATTGTGTCATTTTTACCTAATGATCAAAGACAATCATTGTTTAGTGGGAAAAAATTCATTTTTTTCTCAAAAAGACAATTGGAAATGTATAAAGTTGTTCTTTACAAAAGTTCTGCATCAGCCCTATTATTAAGCGAATGTAAAATGACAAAGTCGGGACTCTGTGAACAAAATGTTATCATTATACAATATAATGTAACTTCTACTTCTCAAGAAACCCAAGCACAGAAAGATCAAATTAATGATATTGTTGCTTATTTAAAGAGTAAAGGAAAGAGGACTATACCTGATCCTGAAATTGGTTTGGCAATACTTTATTGTTCAGCTAACAAGTATTGTAATCCTGATTTTAATTTTACATCTGAAATTATCAAGCAGGTACCTGGTAGTTTTGATAAAAATAATAAAATATTGGCTCAGGAGTCACAGGAACCAATACAAAGAATGATAAAGAAAGAAAATGTTATCATTAATGAGAGCTTACACTCAAAAAATGATCCAGTTTATGAAACATCCAACTCAAAAGGAAAAAGAAAACTCAGTGTTGAAGAAAATGGAACTGATACCAATAAAAAAATGCACACTGAATTCCTCACAAGTTCAAACGAAGGAAAGAAAAGAGCTGCAGAAGAAGAATTAAGTAATAATCACAAAAAAATTGCATTGCAAGATAATGATGAGGATGGTATATTTAATTTTGTAACAAATAATTCTAAAAATGGAAATGATGAAACAAACAAGAAATTGAACTTAGCTAAGCCATCTAAAAGAAAAATTGCCAATGATGATGATGATGACTTGTTTAATTTTGTGGGAAATAAAAAACCATGTCCAGAGAATGAATATCAGTCATCCAATAAAGAAGAATTTCTACCAAAGAAAAATATTGAAACAATTGATGAGGTTAAGGTGGAAACATTACGAGGAACCAAGTTACAAGAATTAATGGAGAGGAATTCAAATATAGTGAACACAAGAACAATAAAGAAAGAAGATATATCAGATTTAGATGAAAAGTTTAATAATATTGATATTGGTTCTACTACAATAATTGTAAGAAATGATTTAATCATTAAGAGAGAACCTGTAGCAATAAAAACAACAAATGATGGAATAAAGAATTTCAAGAAGTTTAAAAAGGTTTGGCCTGTTAAAATGCAGATTTCTATGATGTCTTAAATTATTATTTAATATTAAATTGTGAAAGTTAAAAATGAAACTTTATTAATATCATCCATTTATTTTGTTTAAATAAACATATTTCGTACAAAACATTGTTTTATTCATTATCACTTGACTCTACCATTTCCTCTTCATCTTTTGCATCTTCATCCATATCCCTGTAATAGGAAAAGCATATTACAAACAATTACATATAAAAAGGGAAGGCAAAAAAACCAATAAGCAATAAATCAGTATTCCCTCTGTAAAATTGTATACTCTGGTCCATAACATAGTTTGTATATTTATAAAAATTATCTAGAATAAAACATACTCTTCATCACTAAATTCATTCTGACTTTTCTTGACACGAACACTGCCATCTGGTGCAACCTTAACAACTGCATTTGGTAAGGTTGAGAGCTCATCTTCATAATCCATATACTCTTTAGGTAAGTGTTTCTTCATTTTAGGTGGAGTAATCAAGTTTGATGGTCCTGTAATAAATTTTTATGTTTTGTGTCAAGCTGATTTCAAGCAAATAATGTCTTATTTAAATTGAATATTTCCTTTGTAAAAAAATAAATTTTAAGTTCAAGAACTTACTTAGAGTCAGGTATAAAGGTAGAGATAAACTCAGTGGTAGTTTAATGCAAAGAGATCTAATGTTAGGTTCTCCTCCAGGATATTTTTCTCCAAATTGTTTGATAAGAGCAAGAATATTTTCTTTTACATGTGATTGAGGCATTCCAGTGTGTCCTACAACCACAGTTGATATAGCACCTTCATTCAAACGTAACATGACTGTACGTAAACCAACATCTATATTTTTTTTCAAATCCTTCTTTTCATTGATATTTACTGGGATGAGCATATTATGCTTTTTGAAAAACATTGTTCCCAATAGGTGGGAAACATGGTTTAATACTCTTGTATCCACCATTATAAAGTCATGTTGAGTCATAAGCCTTCTTCTTAATTCAAACTGATCATATTCTACTCGCAATTGCCTCATAGGCAATACAGTTTTCACCTGAAATAATTAACTCAAATTAAAGTAGCTGCATAGTAGCTATTAAGTTTGTAGAGTATCATTATAAATTGCCCTCAATAATGGTATGTATATACAGACAAGATGATAGTATTGTCAACTATTGATTTACTTGGTTGTTTACTGTGCACAGTACCACAGGAATGGTAATTTATTATGATGACATAATGAGCACAAGTGCCAGTAGTTATTAACTTTATAATTTATCAAAAGCACTTAATGGCTACTGTTGTATAGAACATTAGGGTTAATTTTTATTATCAAAGGCTTACATTAGTAACATCGGCTTTTCTTAATAACTCTTCCCAGTGGTCAATTGTTGGTTCATGGTCAACTTTTTTGCCTTTCTTTAAATCAGGGGTTATTAGACACACTTCACCTGATGAGGCAGCTGTACTATGAGGTAAGACGCTGTAATAATGATAAAATACGAACTTATAAAAAGCAAATTGCATTTAAATATACTCAATCATAAGATAGCATAACATAATGTTTGCTCAGATACATTCTGGATATTAATAGACTGTAAATTATATTACTTACAACTTTAAATTTCCTTTAGTATTTTGAATTTTAATGCTACGAATTTGCATAAATATCGGGTTTTCATCCCCGAAAATCATATTTTTCGTGTTATAATTTTCTGTTAGCTTACTAAGAGCACTTAAGCAAGAATCTATAATGTTTTCAGTAACACCTTTGGAAGGATAAACATATTTAATCTTCTTCTTTGTAGAACTTTTAAGCGGCGTTTCTTTCTCTACGTGTGTCTTTATATTCGCTTTTTCCAGTGTACTCACATTAACCTTTTTAGCAAAGGATTTCTGGGATTTCTTTCGTATATTGCTAGGTTTTTCTTTCATAGGTTTCTTGACTAAGGGTTTTACGGCCACCATGGTAAATTTACTAGGATATAGTATAGAGATTAAAGTAATAATAAATCACGTTAACATTTAAGTTAAAGTATAATTAATTGTATATAAGTATTGAAGAGAATACAATATTTAAGTTAAAGCATGGATATCAGTTTCAAAATCAAAACGTGGGAATGACATTGACGGACATGAAACAGCGGTCAGCAAACTAAAAAGTGGGAGTGACATTGACAAATGACAGTAATGAAAACTCAGCAGTCATTAAAAAAAATATATATTCGGCTCCACTTAATCTGAGGGCTCCACAGAACAATAAAAAAATCGGTGTGAAAGTCGGCTCAGATATTTAAATCGGGGTAGTTTTGTCGTTATATGTATATTGTATAACATTGTAAGACAACGGAGCAAACCACTATTCTTAAGGCGAGAGTGTTTTTTGAATCCAGAGTGGATTGAAAGTACGTCACTCGAGTTTAAAATAGTGTTGCTCCCGAGATGACTTAGCTCTACTTTTTATCACCTCTATGAGCAAATAAGTAAGTGCAACTCATGAAGTAGAATTACGTTTATTTATTTACATATAGTTAAAACTTAGAAGTAATAAGAAACAGAATGAAAGGTTTTAAATCCGAATTTGAACTAACAATAACAAAAAAAAGAATGCGTCTCGCGCGTTTTTACTTTTACAGAAACCTTTTTTTTTTTATTTGGTCCGCGCGCGGATTATTTTATGACTGCCAATAACGTTTTCATACAATATTCGTGATCGATCTCTTTGACGATTGAAACATTTACAAACAATATCCACATTCAAATATTCAAATCACTTTTACTCCCTAGGGATTAAAAAGCTATTTTGGTCCCTGTTTCCCACCCACCACTAGCTCTTTGAATATATGATATGATAACTAATCTATCCTGAAATTATTAATATTTATTTATTTAGTCCTACGAGTAGGTATATATACTTAAACTTAGCACCTCTGATTCTACGAACTTAATTCATATATTACATCATTTTATATGCATATAACAAAATTTTACTTTTTTAGGTAATTTTGTCCTTAAGCTTTTAAAATTGAATAACTTACAACATAACATCATACTTCTTGAGTTTCAGCAATATACCCTCGATATCCGCACTCTTTTTCTTATTTTAAGTAAGTACACCACCAATGATAAGTTCCGCCTAACCGCGAGCTGCCGGCCTAGCATGACAACCGCGACAAAATTTTGTCGACCGTTTTCTCGTGTTTTTTGCTCTTTATTTCTTCCGGGTCTAACATGACAATAACACTTAAATCTCAACTTTTAATATCAAAAATAGATATAAATTGTCGATGTCGAGAACGAGATATAATATATCGAGATATCTTACATCTTTGTTTGTCTTCTCTCGTCCGCAACATATCTCGTGGCGGTCATTCTAGGCCGGCTGAATGTATTCTCATATTGCGTTGCAAATGTTGAACTGATAGGATATCTGTGGCTTAACCGAAAGCAAAAATATGGATGTAAATTTTTGGCATCAGCCGGCCAAGGACTTTATATATATAACAGGACTGAGCACTGCCAAAATTTAAAATTACAAAAACACATCTTAAGGTATAGGTATTAAGACTCAATTTTGGCTTCCAACATTGACAGAGGCAAAACGAGCCGAGCGAGATATCTAGTACGGAGGCTGTTTAGCTCTTTCTAACACATGTCAAGCGATAGAAATTAATCAATGTCAATCAATCATTTGATGACTGATGTGTCATGGCATGTCATTGCATTTATGCGATGTAATGTCATAATAGTTGTTTTTATTTATTTTTCGTAATTTAGTAAGGTTTCTTCGAAGAAATGGTTGTGTACAATTGAAAAAGTGTTGTGTACAATTTTGTAAAAGTGAATCCTATGATGTTTGCAGCATAATATTTTACAGGTAAGCCGAAAAAAGGTAATTTTAGATTTATAACAAATAGGGTAACCATATCATGCGGGATTTCGGGATTAGTTGGTCGGAGTGTCTTATGATCCGTTTGTTATACCTACGATTGCTATCATCAGCGTGTAATATTGTTATTAGTTATGTAAACCAAATAAAAAAAATAAGGTGCAAAGCCATTCATTTAATTTGTTTAACCAACTTGAAAAAAGGGTCCGTTATCCCTGGTGTTATCATATGCCATGACGTATTAATATTTTTATTTCTTTGACAGTTTTCCGAAGAATGAAAACTAGAAAAAATATGGCTAAATGTTGTTCTGATGTCATAAAAGATTACTTAAAGCTCCGTTGTATGTAGCCTTCACTTTAGTACAGCTAATTCCCAACAGTTATTGAAAGCCGCAATACCGTCTGTTTTTACGGTAAGCCCATTATTAGCTGATGGACACTTACCTACTTACATATATTAATATAACTTTCTGCACGCAAAACACAGAAAGTCTACTTTTTGAGCAAATGTATAAAATTCATGAAGTTATATTATTATTTTGTTGCAGGCACAAAATAAGCAGATAAGAGTACTGAGTAAGGCCCCGTTACAACCCGTCGAACAATGTATTCCTGATTCAGAAATACTATCAAAAATAAGATTTTGATGATACTAAAGCATTTATTTTTACAAAACTTAAATTATTTTGCCCTCCACATCCTGTTCAATGTAATGAGGAACCCATAAGTTGCAGTTAGTGAAGGCATTAAGTAATTCATATTTCAATTTAAGAATATTCTATCAAAATCAAAATCTAATTACTTAAGAAAAAAATAATTCAATGAATACAGTTTCTTTTATTTGAATTTGTTATATCATCCATACTTAAAATTAAGGGTCTAGTGGCTAGCCGGTTAAGCACAGGCAATCTGCCCCCAATGGAAAAGTCTATTCATGACTATACCGTCGTTTTGAGGAGTTTATATGTATACTTATTTTGGACTAAAACCAAGTTGTTGTAGAAATAATTAACAAAATATGAAAAAAGTAGACTTTTTTAAAATTGTGAAATGATTCTAGTGATGGTAGACTTACAGGAGAATATATTATTTTTCATACCAAGCTTTGTTATTAATAATAATTATAATGGATATGTTTATATTATATTTTAGGCATTTTTATGGGGTTATTATAGAGTGAACACCTCCAAAAAAATTAAATAAATGTGATATAGTAGCCTTTATTAGCATACAAAATGTTATTGAAATATTGGTTTCTGTAGGTTTGTTCCCGATTTGTGATTACAAATATTATAATAATTACAAAAATATTGTGGTCACCCTATTAGAAAGTGACACACCTCCTCCGTACTAAACGTCCTGCTCGGCTCGTTATCAGGCTGCGAGTGCTCAGTCCTGTTATATATATAAAGTCCTTGCAGCCGGCATACAGGCAGCTTTTTCTTTAATTATTTTCTTTTTATACAACTTCCAAAAAGGAGGAGGTTCTGAATTCGTCTGTGTGTTTACGAAAAAATATTAAAAATAAAATTATTTTTAAACAAAAAACAAAAACTGATTTTAAAACTATAACTACATATTATAATATACAGTACAAACTTAAATTAAAAAGTTAAAAAAAAAAATTTTAATTACTTCAAAGCAACAGCCTTAAATGACAATCGACAAAATTATTGAATCCGCACAGTTCGCTTCGCATCCTCATTTCTAATTAAAACTGCGAAAGAATGGAACTCCCTACCGGCTTCTGTCTTTCCGGACCACTATAACTTGGGTTATGGGCTTATCTATACAAATATTATAAAGAGGAAAGGTTTGATTTTTTGTTTGTTTGTATGAATTGAATAGGCTCCGAAACTACTTGGCAGATTTGAAAAATTCTTTCACCAATAGAAAGCTACATTATCGCTGAGTAACATAGGCTATATTTATTACTAGAAAAAAATAGAGATCCTTAGAATTTCCTACTAAAACCAACCCGAGGTGTAAAAAAATTTGCCAAAAAATGTTGTTCGTCGCATGCGCTGCGAAAAGTATTGATGATAGAACAAAATAAAGTTCTACAATATTATAGAACATATAAATATCTACAAAAAACTTCGCGAGACCATATGTCTAACTATTGTAGTTATGTTACTATAACTACTTTTGTACATTTTAAAAGTTGATAGAAATGCCGATCAAAATCAGACCCTGCTATCCATACCTCTGTATTAATTCTTATCCAAATAAATTGTTTCATATTTAAGACTGTTTCAATAGCTGTTGATTACTTTTTGAAATATTGAAATCGGACATTCCATTCAAAAGATATTACGAAATTAAAAATATCAATGTAAACAAAAAATACACGCCGTCCGCTTCGCACCGCTGTGGCTCCACGCAGGGCATCGAGCAATACGGCGAGGGGTAGTACTATGTCATTTTGTTCAATTTGTGGGGTTTTGTTACGATTTAACTCAAAAACTACTCAACCGATTTTAAAAATTCTTTCACTAATAGAAAGCTACTATATTATCAGCGAGTAACATAGGCTTTGCTTTTTTTTCATCTATTTGCACCCGTGCGAAGCCGGGGCGTTTTGCTAGTGGGTATATATAATAGACTTCTTCTAGACAGACGCGCCCTTCCTTAGATCGCATCACCACTTACCATCAGGTGGGATCGCGGTCAAACGTATGTCTATTAACTAATAACTTTTAAAACCACATAGTATTTCATATAAAAATACAAATATTTATATAGCAATAACAAAGTAACTTCTGTAACATAACTGAAAGGATTACACTTGGATATATCATTGCATTTAAATAGGACGTCGATACAATACATTCTTGGTTGACCAACTCGATATTTCGTTAAGTAAAGTGAATAAATTATAATCATTGTTTATACATACCTACCTAATAGTTTTTAATAATTATAAATGAACTAGCAATTGACCCCCCCTTGTGTGTGGAATTTCGTAAAATCCGTTCTTAGCTGACCTCTACTCGGCGAAAGGAATATTCCTACCATATGTCAAGTCGCTACGCCTTATGGTTCCAGAGATATCGTGATGAGTCAATATATAGGTGGGAATCTGTTTTATATATAGTAGATTAATGCAAATGAAAAAGACCTGCCCAAAGCGCTACCCCTTTTATTTAACAAGCCAACTTTTTAGGCATGTATGTAGGAGATCAGTCTTCTGTGTTTTGCCTGGCTGAATCAATTTTTCAAAACCTTGTTTCCCGAGATTCGAACCTTCGGTGCTAATCGCAACGAACTTATCACTGCACCAATAACGCTTATTGGGGTATATTTACTCTACAGTTACTATCGCGATAGTCATTTTCATTCACAGGTTTATAGCGCAAAGTTTCGATTAACAACCTAAAAAACTTTTGTTCAAAGGACCTAGCAAGAACGACTATCAAGAATCGTCCATCTGTCAGTTGTATGAGAAATTTTTTCATACAAATGACAGCTCAAAGATACGAATACTTTTTCGCAAGTTGTTTACTAAGTCACGCCTGCAGAAGAGGATTCTGCCAGTCACACGCATAGTGAAAAGTTTTCTGTCTGCCTCTACTCACCGGTAGCCTCGGCCTATTATGACCTTGTTATCTATCGTGTTTGAATACTTTATTTTAATACTAGCAGTTTGCCCCGGATTGCACGGATGCAATGTATCAGATGTACTAAAGTACTAAACACTAAAAAAAGGGTAACTTGAACCATTTACGCAGCGCACGCAACGGAAGCCCTCAAATATGGTTAATTTTCCCCGTTTTACAACATTTTTCACTTATGCTTCGCTCCTATTGATCGCAGCATTATGTTATATAGCCTAAAGCCTTCCTCGATAATTGGACTATCCAAACATAATCACATCACACATCAATTCGAACCAGTAGTTCCTGAGATTAGCGCGTTCAAACAAACAAACTCTTCAGTTTTATAATATAAAAATATAGTATAGATTAAAGACATATTTAAGGCTTGTCCTTGGCTTGTTGAATTTTTTTTGTCTACAATATGCATGTATCTGCGTCAGAATATTAATCGTGTATACATAAAATATCACATACATCAAGAAAACATTGCATGATATTTCCAAAGTAACCGAAGGCCAGTAACGATATACATATCTTTTGAATAAAACATTATATGAAAACAAGAGCGAACAGGCGCAGTTAAGCCTTGAGAAGCTTTAGAAGAATCAGTAGCTACGAAGAAAATACGTGCATTGTTGTTATTTAAATATTTTCGATTGTACATTTTTATTTTGCGGTACATACTTCTTTGGCGCGTTTTGTAGAACACTTGGCGTACGCACCGATGGATCGTGGGTTCGAATCTCATCGGGGCGACATGTTTATAATTTTGTGGTAACTTAGGCCATTGAACGGGTGGGAGGAATATCGATATTCCGGGTAACAAACCATCGTTCATAGATGGAAAACCGTGAAGTGCTTATTGCGCGTTTCGGTTTCAGTATATGGATTTCCGAAGACTCGAAATTATAAGTAGGTCGACAGCGCATCACTGACTGATGTTCTGTGGGTGATGTCTACCATCAAGTGAAACTCATGCTTTTTTTTTACGGAATCGTTTTCAATGTGTGTAATATTACAGGTGTATTTAATCCTCCTTTCTTTAGATAATTTATAGGCAAAAATAGTTGCTCCATAATTAATTTTTGAGGGTTTATCGCTATTTCTCGAAACACCTATTTAGCATTCAATGTTATAGGAAATATTCAAAGTATGTTTGACTGTTTACTACTCATTATTTGCTTAAATTGCTGAACGGAGGGTCCGTATTAAAAAAAAAACTGGAGGAAACAGTCCTGCCGGCCTAGCATGACAACCGCGAGAAAATTTTGTCGACCGTTTTCTCGTGTTTTAATCGATTATAGCTCTATTTCTTCCGGGTCTAACATGACAATTACACTTAAAACTCGACTTTTAATATCAAAAATAGATATATTTGATCGAGATATCTTTTCTATCAAAATTGTCTTAGTTTGTATTCTCTCGTTCGCGACATATCTCGTGGCGGTCATGCTAGGCCGGCAGGACATGGAAATGGAACAAGTTAGAGCCTTAGAGGTATTTGCGAGGTTTGCAAATAAACTTAATTTTTAATTAGAATAAGAAGAAACTTATCTCACTTAAACTGTAATTTACTTTTTCTTACTTACATTATGTAAGAAATTATAAGGAATTTTGTTGTAGATCCCTCCAAGATTACATAGAGACATGTAATTTAGTCTAGTGTCTCAGATTTGGAATATCAGTTAAAAACAATCAATTTTACAAGAAAAACAATGAACCGTGTAATTATATTACTTTATGTATATTATGTATGTATAAAACGAATAGTTTGCCGTTATTTGTTAAAGTCAGCTAAGAATTTTCTATTCATGTTTTAGTTAAAAAGGTAATAAATTACAAGTATGTAGCTAATCCAGAGCTAATGATACGTATTTTTTAGTCCAGTGAACCACAGACTCATTTTGTTGGTACTCGTATGTGAAAGTTCAAGTGAATATACTGATTAAAAGGAGAAAATCGTTATTTTTTTATAATATAAGCCGGCTGAACGTAAATAATAATAATATCACATCTCATTTGATGTTTATGAGTAAACTTAAAAAAATAGAGTTCATAATATCGGTCCATAAGTATGGTTACGTAATATTGACTTTTATTAACGCGAGTATAACAAAATGATATGAACTAACTTATAACTATTTTATTATAACTATTAATTTCATTCCGACAGTTCAAGTGCTTTACAGGAAGCGTGGTTAACGGCAGCCTGAAGGTGATAGCTGACTTGAAAGTTCACAAAGCTGCCATAGTAACGCCATCAATACTAACTAACAGTGTCTTCTTGTTTTTGTTACTAATCAGGTTACGTTACTATTAGATTTGTATACTTACTTCTAGAATACGTCTGTATCTAGTGTTTGGCTATCATTTCATAATTATGTAAACTTTGAGAGGTGCATAACTTCATAAACTTGCTTGTGTACCTTTACACAAGGTAAAGATACTATTGGCGTTTTGGCGAACCCGGCAAATATAGGTCAAATGACATAATAAGAATCATGAATAGGTACTAATTATTTTCACGGGTCACCATTGTCCAATATTAAAGTGAATTGGGAATTGAATTTAGAATCGCCTATTTTAAATTTTAGTTTAAATTTTATACCTTTTTAAGGTTTAAACTTTAATGAGTGTAAGCCACGTTTGCTTCCAGAAAGCCTATTTTTGTGAGTAGGATGTGTACCATCCACGAATCCTCTCACATAATATATAAAATATTTAAAATCATAAATTCCTTTAGCTGTTGTGAAAACAGCACCAAAGTTTGTATATCTTTAAATAACTAAGCCAAAACTATAGTGTTTTTACTATTTAGAATTATAGGATGCAAGTCGAAATTTCTTTTGGTTATTGGTGACTGTATAACTTTTAAATATTTCTGATAAATAAATAAAAAAATCTGATAAATAAATAAAATAATGTTATTTATAAATTAATAATGGTAAGATTTCTTTCTTCATAGATTAACAGAAAATGCTGATGTTATAATTTTAAAAAGCATGCAACTAAATTATTTCATTAAAAAATCAATTCCATAAAGTGGCGAAATTGTTGGCTTAAAATATATAGTTGAAAAATTTAAAAATGTGTTTATCAATCTTTCTTTATAAGATATGTGAAAAAAAAACAGAATTTCCATTCCATTTCTATTTCCATGAGGAAATCGCTAGCTTCCTTCTTCTGTTTTTAATAATGGAACAATGAAGCGAAATTAATTTTTTTTAAATCCCAAGAGCTTTTCATTTGCAATCTCACCCAGTGTAGTGCAGATTTTCAATAGGTATTCAATATTTATGACTGATAACTTAATTTCTACTTCGAAACTATGACCCATCAAGGTCGTAGGTTGATGACAGGTTTATAATAATACTAGCGGATCCGACAGACGTTTTCCTGCCAGAATGTTAGTTTAAAAAAATATTACTAGATTTGAATATGCTATTTTCCCACTTATATTATTTAATATCTAGTATACGCCACTGCGAGCTATCAATTGAGGAAGACGGCAGAATTCCGAATCTAATTTATTTTAAAATTCATTTTTGCATATATTTTTCCCTGAAATTTTCTGATATTTTAATAGTTATTCTGTTATTCGGGACATAGACGTGTCCAACAAATAAGATATCATTAAAATCGGTGCAACCGTTCTTGAGTTATAAATGGTGTAACTAAAACAACTTTATTTTATTTATATAGATAATATAGATGCATAAATGTTTTCCCTATTCTTTTCGAGCAGTAAAAATGGGTGGTAGGGACAGGAGGAAAACAAAATTCCGAATGGGTTTCCACTCTTCATAGATGGAAAAAGTTGCACGTTTCGGTTTCAGTCTTCGGATTTCCGAAAGCTCGAAAAAATAGGTCAACAGCGCATTATTGACTGATAGTCTGTGGATAAGATGACACCTACCATCAAGCTAGTCTCACGCTCGTTTGTCGATCTAATAAAGAAAAACCTAACTTGACTTAGAAGACTGTGCCTGTAAGTCTTTTTTTGAAGATATACATACAATAATTATTACTTCGTGAAAAAATAAAATATTATTTACTTTTAGTAATGTTATGGTGGAAACATTATATTTAATGAAGTACAATTCCAGCTATATAATCGGAAAATGTTTGATGCGAAGCTGCAATGAGCGACGACGAACTGCGAGTCCGTGACAGATTAATTATTCCTGTACTGACTTAACGCCAGCCTCGCTCTTTGACGAGATGGAATTCTCTACGTAAGTATACGTATTTTTTGTTTTGCGAGAAGCGAATCCGAATGATTGATTAAAAATCTCTAGTTGTATTGCCAACATTTTTCATTTCAGTTTTGTAAATTCTATTACTCAATTTATAAGATGGTAATTAGAAAACCTTCATTCTAGCCATTTAAATATAAAGTACTAACAGTACGCCCCGGCTTCACATGGTTGCACTGTAGATGTACTATACCTACACAAAAAGTACACTATGTTACTCGCTGATAATGCAGCTTTCTGTTGTTGAAACAATTTTTCGGTCTATCAGCATATCTATATCTATAATAATATTATAAAGGTGAAAGATTTGTATTTTAGAATTATTGTATGTTATGAATGAACTCAAAAACTACTGGACCGATTTAGAAAATTCTTTCACCAATAGAAAGCTACATTATGAGCGAGTAACGTAGTGTACTTTTTGTGTATGTTGTGTTGTTTTTGTGTATAGTAGATAGGCTATTATTTGTGTATATTACATCTACACTGCACCCGTGTGAAGCCGAGGCGCGTTGCTATCAGTAATAAATCAGTCCAGCAGTTTTAGACTTTATTCGTTACAGAAATACAAATCTTTCCTCTTTACATTAGAGTAGATATGCAGTACTAAACTTACAAGGCCGTAATACACATTAAAGCACTTTTGTCATCAAATGTACCTATCACCCCTTAAATAAAGATATAGACAAAACATAACAACACAATATAATATTTTTTTACTGCGAGAAAGTTCATTCATTCATTTAAAATTGAGTTTATAGTTTAATTTGGTTAATCAGAACCGACAAGTTATTTCTAATGGAGTCCTGGAGTTATACGATGAAATCCATCTGTAATGTAATTAATATTTTTCATTCAGTACTTTATTTGATTAAAGTCGTTTTATAATTGAGGATATGCAGATAATTGTTACAGTGAATTAAAAATATGCTATTGAAAATCTGTCTTCATAAAGGGGATACCGGGATACCAAATTAATTGCAACCGACCAATCGTACCGACTCATTTCACTGTTTGTTTTGACAATTTCGTGTTATTCATGACTGGGTCATGCCGTTTCGAATAATGAGCGCTCGTACTGAGTCTAAAGAGTGGAAAATAATTGCTCTTTAGACGAGAAAATTAATAGCACATTTAAAATTTCGGTTGGGTTAACCGAAAATTTCCTAGTTACGCTTCATACCAAATAAAAAACGATTTAATATTTTTATTTTATCTCGATAGCGCAGCGGTAATACGAGTATTAAAATATTAAGTATGTAGATTTCGCAGCGTTGCAGGTGTATTTAATATTTTAAACGACGCAAATACTTTTCACAATCTTAAAATCCACTGATCTTGGATCACAGGAGCCCTGGAATAATTGGCGCGTTTGCGCGTTCGGTAGAACACCTGTTGTGCGTATCGATGGGTCGTGAGTTCGAATCCCACCGGGACGACATTTTTATAATTTTCTGTAAGAATGTCTTCCCCACGTTTGGTAACTTCGGGCATTGAACGGGTGTGAGGAATATCGAAATTCCAATCGGGTAACGAACCATCGTTCATAGATAGAAAAACGATGAAGTGCATATTGCGCGTTTCGGTTTCAGTCTATGGATTTCGGAATGCTCGAAGTAAAAAGTAGGTCGATAGCGCATCATTGAATGATGTTCTGTGTCATTTATGATCAAGTGCACCTCGTACCCGTCTGTCGATATCTAACATAAAATCAATGTTTTTTATTATTTTATTTTTATACGTACATAGTTAAAGATGTACATAGTACAAAGGTACTGAGGTAACTATTGATATAGTACCTAGTTGTTAATTGTTACTTATTCATAAACAATAATGTAATTAAAAATAATATTGAAGCTGAAATGGAATTCACGACCGTGGCGTTCGCCATATTGATCCAATGTGCTACGTAGGGAACAAAGTAGCGGTTGAGAATTGTATATGCTTATCAACGACGCTTGTGTTCTTATGTCCATTTAACATCTTGAAAAAGTTAAATATTTGCGAGTAGGCTCATAATTTTCTAGCTTTAATACCTCGCTACTGCCCTCTGTTCAAAGCTTAGGCCTCTACACTTCGGAGTACTTTGCCCAACTTGTCGTGTAATAGCTAGACCACTGCAAAAATGCACTGCATAAGAGGTAATCCTCTTTACTTGACTAAATTAATTAATCCATTCGCACAAAGATGTTTATGTAGATATCTTCTTCTTCCTGCCCTATTCCCCTTTTTTATTTGTTGTCGGCGCAGTTTGTAGATGTACAATGTACATTACCTAATAAGTTTACACAGGTGCGTTAATCGCCCTATTTTCAGTTCTGAACTCTTTTAATGAGGTCCTTAAAACTCTGACGATTGAAGTGTCGTCACTGCAATGAGTGCATAGCTGTCGATATGACTGATTAATTATTTCCATATTCAACCATATCGATGCGTTGTCAATGCTTAGCTTGTTAGCGCAATTAAGCTCGTTTATACTTGATACGTACATAAATATTGCTTTGTATTTTTCAATTTCGTGAGCGTCAGAACATAAAGTTTATGTTCTCTCCTGATGTTTTTTATGAGGATGTTTCTTGGCATATCAAAACTTCAGCATTCATATCATACCTTCCTGCGTCTCTTACATGGGTAACCTTGAAGTAATAAAAACATTAAACAGTGTTCATATCCATTTCGCTAATTTTCATACCCTCCGGTTTTTAATGTTTGTTCAAATTTAAAAAAAAAGAATTAATAAGGAATTACATCTTTCAGAGTTAAAATCTAATTAAGTAAACTTAACATAAAACATTTTCAAGCAAAACACTGTTAAACAAAATTGACACGGTAAAGTTAAAGCGCCATTTTGTTAACAGATTCTTAATTAAACCGTATGCATTTTAATATTGTTCTTTCGAAATATTTTAAACATGACACTTATTAACAACACCTCACCGGCGGCAAGACTCATGAATAATTATTAAGGTAGGTACGTAGGCGCTTTTGACGGTCCACTAAATCTTCTTTGTGAACCTTTACAATTTTAATTCATTTACAGTAGTTTTAAGTATTATCCATGTTTTCGTTGTCTTTGCTCTAAAACTGTTATCGATCGTAAAAGAGCACTGTCATGTTTAGTTTAGTTTAAAACTAAGCGATATTTTTTGTTTGTTTAATATGCATTCACAATTTTAGAATATGGTAGAGCCTATATATTTTGTGCTCGAGGAATCACTTGTTTAAATATTTATCATTTCCTGTGGCCCTATTCACGGGAGATACAGATGTGGAATGAGGGAGGAGGGTTTAAGTAAAATCGGACCACGTGTGATATTTTTAGAGACGCGTCAGGTCGTTTATTTACCTTGTGGTTCGATAGGTCGCGAGTTCGAATCCCGCCGGGGTGACATGTTTGTATTTTTTTTGTAAACATGGAAAATGCTCTAGGCTTGTTTCGGTTTCTTTCTATAGATTTCCGAGGATTCGAAATAAAACAATAGGTCGACAGCAAATTTTTGATCGATGTTCTGTGGCTGAGGTATCAGTTACCCTCAAGCTATGATATCAACAGAGGAGCTTTCGATATCAATTCTAAAAAAAACCTACTTTATTTAAGTTAATTAACATGACACATTCCGGTACATTTATCTATAGGTAACTACCTAACTTTATCTGTTTATGATATTAATACCTACTTATATTATAAAAAGGTAAAGTTTGTGAGTTGAAGGGGGTATAATCTCTGCATCTACTGAACTGATTTTAAAAATTATTTCACCAATGGAAAGCTACATTATCAATAATTTCAAATATTTATTACAATATATTCAAACAAATAAAAAGCAACGCTAAACTTACGCTTGAATACTTACTTCAAGATAATATGTTAATGTGAAAGTAAAATGTATTTTAAAAATACTGAGAAAAATTGAAGTTATTGCAGATAATTTCAATTGACCATCAGGCAAAATGGCAGTTTTACCGTCCCTCGCTATAAAAGTCAATATGAGTAATAAATAGTCCATATAAAACAAGTACTGAAATATCTATCATGATATTTATCGTTTTGGCTAGTTGTTTGTATGTAGATACATCGTTGCAATATGTTGCTTCTATATGAGACTTTATTAATAGAAACCACAACGAAAAACGTATACTTTCATAAGAGTTCGCCGTTGTCTATAACAACTTCATAACTACGTGACCGAGCCATATTACACATCCTAGAATTGCTCCGTATGAAAAAAGGTGTTGAACTTTTTTACTTATGAACTTTTAATTAATGAGTTGTGGTCGAAATGAAAGATATTACGTGTAACAGCGTGTATATTTTTTCTTTTACACTACTTTTTTGATAATTTCTTTTAGGGTTCCGTACCCAAAGGGTAAAACGGGACTATATTATTAATTTCTACTCTGCTGTCCGTCCGTCTGGTTGTCCGTTTATCACCAGGCTATATAAACCGTGATACTTAGACAGTTGAAATTTTCACAGATGATGTATTTCTGTTGCCGCTATAATAAAAAACAGAATAAAATAAATATTTAAGTGGGCTCCTATACAACAAACGTGATTTTTAATTGCTTGATATTTATAACGGAAGGCATATTTAGCAGGTAGACGCTTGAAATATTCACAGAATGTTTGGTTATATGTTCACTTTAAAAACAATTAATTAAATAAAATAAAACAAATATTTAAGGGGGCTCCCATGCATCAAACGTGATTTTTATAAATAATGGTACGGAACCCTTCGTGCGCGAGTCCGACACGCACTTGGTCGGTTTTTATGTCGGCGGATATCGACAAAACGTGGGCTTAATATAAGGATACCTAAGCTATAATATGTCAGCCATAATACGAGGTTTAAGTAATACTACAAAAATGCAATATGCGCTTACGCGACATCTGCACTTCACGGATTTTTCATCAATTAATAGCAGGTGATTGATACAGATACAATTCAGAAATGCCGACCTTCATTAAATGCCTATAGTTTCCAAATATACTATGATCATGTTTTTAACACAAATAAACTATAAAGTCACATAGAGCGAGATTCAAATCCGCGACTCACGGACGCAAGGTACTGCACCAGCAAACTCGTCTTATTTTTTTAAATAGATGTACATAGGTATATACTTATTATTACAGTTACAGAAAAAAATGTAAGCGAATTTAATACCGTATTTTATAACCTCAAAAGTATTATATTATGTATAAGTAAATTGATGTTTATAATAAAACTCTCGTAAAGAACCTAAGTAGCGGTCATTATATATAAATCGTATTGGTCCCAGTTTCCCACTCGACATAAGCAATAACCGCCATTAGTATGTAGTCCCTACTTGGGTTTTATTGAATAGGTAAGTGTGTATAATTTTATTATGGATTGGATTTTAGGGATGAAAATAGGTTACGGGACAGAGGCTTGTCTGTTTTTCTCTCGTACACTAAATTGTTGAAATTGTAAATGTTAATATTGAGTATAGAATCAAATTGATTGATTTTTAGTCGTGCCATTCCATTTCTATAATCTTGGGAGTTTGGATGGACTCTTACTTGTCAGTTAATATGGAAACATTGTAATACCCTAGCGACTAAGTACTAATTTTTTTACAATAGAATTAAACGAGCTCATTAATTACAGCCTGAGGTCATCAATATTGAATAATGGAGCTGAAAGTTGAATAGCTCAATTTGCACTTCGTGGATTTTCGATCTGCGAACTTCAAATTTCGATATTCTTTTTTTTTCTTTACACTTTGTTCAGAGAAAAATTATATACTTATGTCAGATTCGAACACGGGTTTCAGGGTGCCATCTAACGCGACAACGAGCCCGTCAAACAAAATGATAATATCATTGTTTATTTACCTTTAGCCTCACAGTATTATTTGAACATAAAGCCTCTGTTTTAGAAATATTTTGTTTTACAATATAATATGAGTTTGCAAGAATCAGCCGTGTCATTCGGTCCTATACAAGCCTAAAAAGAATAAGTAATGCCTTTCTTCTTTTATAATACCGGTTGCAATAGCTTGTTTTCGTTATTACAAGTACAAAGGGCTTTTATTAGCACGGTAACTGTTACACAGATAATTTTTCTTATATAATTTATGTGCTTGTGTGGTAGATATCAACATAGAGGAGTTGTTAAGTACATAATATACTATAAACGGTATACGGTATATTTAAATATATAAATTATTCTTTGATTTAAATTTATATTAATGGATAAGTTATTAAAGTAAATAATAAACAAATAAGTAGACTGGGCTTGCACAAAAAGGCTAAGAGATTACTAATTTAAGAAAAGTACGACTGCTGATAATAAAAGCCTGAGTGTGCGCTGTAGAAGAGTTTCGATATGATAAGAGTAATAAGAAAGAAATAATGATTCGTATGTTTCTTATATCGTGCGTCCCGAATCTGAATAAAATAGTCATGTTCACGTCATCAATATTACCATGCTAAAGTATACAACACGCTTTCAAATAGATTACGATTTTCTATTATTAATTAGTTTTACAAAACTTGTAATTGTAACTTGTAAATGGATCATGTCATATTTTTAAATAATTTTCATTATTATGAAATTCAGTTTGTTCGTGCAGGATTTCTCGAAACAGGCATAAATCGGTGTGAATAAGAGCCGCAACGAGGCAACGATTACTAGATAGCCAGTCTTCATTCTGCGTACAATTGACCGAGGTTACGACTGGCAAGAAAACTTGCTGCAATTTGACTGCTTTCTACTCGAATATTCAGACCGCAATTCGAACAATGTACAATGCAAACGGTGGTTTGTTAGTAAAATAAGTCCGTACTAATTAAAGAAAAGAAAAACCCAATATAATCCAATGAGCGTCAATATATTCGAGCGAAATATTTGCAGGTATTTTGCGAATCTTATAAAAACTAGCTCTGGGATCTAGGAGTTCGTTAACGAAATTCTTTGGTACGATTGATTCAAGAGTTGATCGGTGAATATTGATAGAGTTGCGGCTGGTGATATGTTTGTACGTGAGCTGAGACAGGAATCAGATAAGCTGTAATGCCCGTAATGGTGCGGCGTCTGCTAGCTCCGACGCTGAATTTCGCTCGCAACTCAACTGAATAATAAATGCAAACATTCTGCTCAGTCTCTACCTCACGACGACGGGTGTATGTTTATTTCCATTCTTTTCTACAATTTTAGTGATTCTAAAAATTGCTACATATTTGACAGCTTGGAATTGCCTAGATATTGCTCGCTCGAGACAGGTTATATAGTAGGTATACAAATGTAGAGCCACTATGAAACTTTCGTATAATTTTGTAAAGTATCGAAAAAAATAATATTAGTGTTGTTATTGATATTTGAAAGTTGTATAGTTACTTTTTAGGCTTACCAAAGTTTTTATTGTATAAAACATTCAAGATTTCGCGATCTGCCGGCCTAGCATGACCGCCACGAGATATGTCGCGGACGAGAGAAGAAAAACTAAGATGTATGATATCTTGATATATTATATCTCGACATGGACAATTTTCATAGAAAATATTATATCTCGGTCGACAAATTTATCTATTTTTGATATTAAAGTCAAGTTTTAAGTGTAATTGTCATGTTAGACCCGGAAGAAATAAAGAGATAATCGATTAAAACATGATGTTTTATCGTCGACAAAATTTTGTTGTGGTTGTCATGCTAGGCTGGCTGTAGGTCGGTCAGAATGGACAAATTCGATTGAATTAGAAGGAGATGTTTATGGAGCCAGAGGAGATAAGAGATAGGAGCTAAGTATATAGGGATATCAAAAATAAATATTTCATATTTAACACCAGTAATTATTAATAATTACTAATAATATATATAAATAAGTAATTAAAATGTACACGGAACCTCCATATAATTGCAGGTGAAAAATCTGTTATCTTCATTCATGCGGTAATTTGAAGTGCAATGTAACCTTCCACGCGGCTGCACTTTACTTCAAACTCGTAAATTAAATAAAAGATTTACACTCAAATCTACCAGGAAATATATACGCCATCTGTAATTTTCGTTAAAAGCTTTTTGCATATTAAATGAAGAAACGCTGTATATATAATTTTGTGTATAAATAAAAGCTTAAAAACAATAGTCTCGCAGTTTTTTCTCTAGTGACATATAAACTCAACTTTTTTCTTTGTATTGTTGTCGGTTAATGACCTTTGCGATGCAGTAAGTGATCTCAGCCGCAGTTTTATATTAATAGGCTGCATTTTCACTCCAAACGTTTCCTTCGTCTTGTATAAAAAAGCCAGTGTGCTTTAGACCACAAAACTGAAGTAAAACTTGTTTCGAAACAAACATATAAATATATAAAAGTATTTTTTTATTCATTATTTTCACCATTTTATTATGTTGAAATAAAAATAACAAAATACGAAACTGTTTTCGTTTTATACAAATCGTACCTTGTTACCACAAACATTGACGTATTAATATCTTTACTAATATTATAAAGAGGAAAGATTTGTTGGTTTGTTACGATTTAACTCAAAAACTGCTCGACCGATTTTAAAAATTCTTTCACCAATAAAAGCTACATTTTGTGTTATTTTTCTTGTATAGTACACCTACATTGCTAAGGAATGTTACTAGTCCGATGAATAAAGGAAATAACAACATTCGTTCGCCTCGGCCGATCACACTTTTCGTAACGCTCCCGTCACGCATTCGCCAGTTTACGCCCAGCGTGCGTGTTTTAGTTCAAAAGATGACGGGCTCGTTGGCGTTGACGGGCTCGTTGGCGCGTTCGGTAGAACACCTGCCGTGCGCATCGATGGGTCGTGGGTTCGATTCCCACCGGGAGCACATGCTTATAATTTTCTGTAAGCATGTTTTCCCCACGTCTGGTAACTTCGGGCATTGATCGGGTGGGAGGAATATCTAAATTCCGACCGGGTAACGAACCACCGTTCATAGATGGAAAAGCCGTGAAGTGCATATTGCGCGTTTCGGTTTCAGTCTATGGATTTCCGAATGCTCGAAGTAAAAATTAGGTCGACAGCGCATCATTGACTGATGTTCTGTGGCTGAGGTATCACCTACCATCAAGTGAACCTCATGCTCGTCTGTCGATATCTAACATAAAAAAAAAAAAAAAAAAACCATATACTGATAACTCTGTAAGGTATGTCAATATCATCAGTCAGTATAACTATTATTAAGTTGATATCAATTTTATTTTAATAATGGAACAATTGACACAGTTTAGTAATATCAGTAGGTAATATCCCAAAGGGATGAATTACTTAGAGCCTTATCAAATGCATAATATATAGAGATGAGCCGAATGTGGTTTGAACCGAATACAAAGTTCGGCCGAACATTCGGTTTAAATTCCAAATTCGGCCGAACTTCGGTTCGGAATTTTCACAGCGCTTTCTCAGATATTTGTCACTAAAAGATGAGCTAAATAGACACTTTCTTTGTATCTATCTAAACATTGGATCCTTATGATTGGTAGGCTAAGGATACGGACAAGTTCCCCCTCATGAGTTTTTTTAGCGCGAATATTTATATATCAGCGGCTTTTTTCGGAGGCAGGAAATGAACAACGTAGCAGACTCCTGCCAGATTAAGCAGAATCCTCGTAATTTTTGCCCCTGGTAAATTTTACTACAAGTACTTATTTAATGTGTTAATTTGTAAAAAATAAGCTTTTCTTGATGATAATTAATTGATAAATTAAACAATTTATTCAGTTCAAATAATATTAATCTATATATATAAAAGAGATTTCCACCTATATAGTCACTCATCACGATATCTCTGGAACCATAAGGCGTAGCGACTTGAAATATGGTAGGAATATTCCTTTCGCCGAGTAGAGGTCAGCTAAGAACGGATTTTACGAAATTCAACCCACAAGGGGGGTTGCGGGGGCAATTGCTAGTAATTTATATAATATTATTTAGGCAACTTAAAGTAAGTTATAGATATATATGTTATTTATTTTTTCGTGCTCTTTACTATATAATATTATTATTTGGAGAAACGAATGAGTCCGTTTAATTTCAGTACAACTGCATCATTTCTTTTCATTAATTACTATTTCGAGGAAAAGATTTTGGTGAGAACCTATTATCGAAATTTAATATGGCGGTTTTTGCACAAATAATGGTAAAAAAATCTTTATTTTTAATATTTATTGTTGCAACAACCAATAACACATAAATGACTATAATTAGGAAGTGTTTGGTTTATGAATTTAGCGAAAATGGTTTAATATTTTCGTGAGCCGAATGTTTGGCAGTTGAACCGAATGTCGAAGTTCGGTTGAAAATGCCGAAATTCGGTTAAACCGAATGTGAACTGAATTTCGGCCCATCTCTAATAATATGTATAACTAGCAACTAGCCTATGTTACTCGCTGATAATGTAGCTTTCTATTGGTGAAAGAATTATTTAATATTTATTCATAACATACAAAAATACAAATCTTTCCTCTTTATAATATTAAGTATAGATAACAGTATTCATAGACTCAATTTCATATACGAGTAAACTACGTTATACTAATTGTAATGTCTTTCTGTCTATTTTTACTGCTTGTAATATTTCAGCTACATTTTATTTTATTTTTTCCATAAAAGGGACTGAACTTCACGGGCATAAATATAGCATGTAACCTGATATGACGTTGTATAGACACTATAAAAAGATTAACCTTTTGTCCCCACGAATGTAGCTACGGATATGGGCCATTGAGTTTATAGACAGGCTTGGCCCAGATACATACACCTTTGCCTTAGGTGACCTATAGATAGCCTTTATTTATCGTATATTTAGTTTCGCGGCAATATTCTTAAGATAAGATTAGGTACCGTCTTATTTATTTACTTATTTAATAGAGTCTTCAACAAAGGATACACATAAACATACATTATCTAATCTTAACAATACATTAAGCAAGTCTTTGTGCTCCCTTAATTATAGAAGACTACAGCATTCAATAAAGTTAAATCCGTGTAAGTACATTTTATACATCTATCTAATAATCTAATGTAAGTTTAACAATACAGAAAAGGGGGAACATACCAATTTAAAAATAATTTAATAATTTGGTGTGAAGTGAATCAACTATTAATTTTGTTATATTTTGGTGCATCTTCTACTGTCATCATAATATTATATAGCTCTGTCACACCAATGCTCCAGATTTCACCATGTTTGGGTAGCTGCTTAAAAATAATATCGGTACAAGTCTAGTCATAAGAACTAGAACTAGTCTATTTATTCATGTTAATATTAGAATATGGAAGCCTTTACAATTAATGCTTTGTGAGTTTTATACTAATATTTTCTAAGAGCATATTCTTACTGCTTATAATTAATTGCTTCATATGCAAGTGCAGTCTATTCATTACGCTAAGGGACAGTGCCCTTCTAATGAGATGTCATTTAATGGAGGATGGAGTCCCGGAGGGAAAACTGAGTAGACGTGGTTCTATTTAGTCTTTAGGTACAAAATTGAACATAGGTATTTAAAATGAACTAGATAAATGCTTCCGTGATTAAAAAATCTCATTTATATCTATACTAATATTATAAAGAGCAAAGATTTGTTGGTTTGTTACTACTTAACTCAAAAACTACTGGGCTGATTTTAAAAGAATTGAAAAGAGTGTCCATGGAGTTTCTTGGCGGTTCTTCTCCATGAGACCCACTTTTTAGAACCGTGCAACTAGACGTTTCATAAGAGCCTGCAAAGGCCTATTTGAAATAAAAAACTTTTGATTTTGATTTTGAAATTCTTTCACCAATATCATATAGGCTGTTTTTTTGTATAATATCTACATGTACATTGCCCGCGTGCGAAGACGGGGCGTGTTACTAGTATTTTATATATATAATTACAAAAAAAAAATTGCTTTTAGCATTTCCTAGAATGGAACTTCAATTACTTCAATATTAAGTAATGACGCGCATGTATTCGTATCAACCGAAATGATAAATAAAATACAATATTGTATATTGGAGTGCATCGATATGCAAGCCTGAAACATATCTACAGTTTGAATTCAAAAAAAATGCAGGCAGCACTAATTATAATATTACTTTATCACGAGTAACTTATCAGATAATTATAATACACAGCTTTTACACTGTACAAGAATATACAACCATATTCAAATCGTCGACGACCACTGTATCGGTTTGATCTATGAGTCGTATAGAATCATAGGCGGCTATCTGACTTATGGCTGATTGTTAGCAATTTAAAAAAGAAAACGTTTTTCTCCTTTATTTTTGTATTATGTTCAAGGTAGCTATTAATATTAACAATTAAAGATAAAACCAAATATATAAAAAAACATAACAGTCTAAACGACAAGAACTTATTTTATTTTGGTAGATTGCCGGACCAAAAATGTCAGATAGCCGCTTTTGATTATATACGACTCATATTTCACAATGACGATAGGATATCGCGACAGAATTCTAAATACAATTAACAACAATTCGATATGATGTCTGGACGAACGAAGTGAAGAAGGCGACAACTAATTCCACTCTGTGTCGCCAGCCGTTCTCGTGAACCGATATCACTTGGGAACCTTCAAGGGCTACTCATTACTTAAAACTTCAAGTCTGGAAACGTAAGTCTGGTTCTGAAGATGTTGATAGATAGGTGACTTAAGTGATTATAGCTATTTCCTACTACTATCTATACTTCTATACTAATATTATAAAGAGGAAAGATTTATATTTTTGGATTTTTGTATGTTATGAATATACTCAAAAACTAAGCTACATTATCAGCGAGTAACATAGGCTATGTTGTGTACATCTACATTGCACCCGTGTGAAGCCGGGGCGCGTTGCTAGTTAAAAATATTATCCTACTAAGTGTGTAAAAAGTTGGCGGTATGAAACGATTCAGACTGTATAGAATAAAATTGTTAGTTGAGAAAGCATTTCTGTGTCACTGTGGAGCGCATCACGGCCTATTTTTCTATTCAAGCAATCTGTGTTCTGAAAGTCCCGGTTTCATTTAAGATTTCTTTTATTTAGTATAATATTAAGCTTCAGATATAACTCGGTAAAGCAGTTTCAATCAAGTTTCAATTTTTTCGCTTTCGCTAAGTAATTCAAAAGCTTAAAGCTCATTCTGTGGCCGTAGTTATATCCATTGAGGTTTTTATCTAGGTATATACTGTGTCTATAATAATATAGCAAATAAGTAGTACTTTATTAATTAAATGTATAACTTTGGTATTTTGATGATTCACTTAACAAAAATATCCTGAATTCCTGTGAATATATGTATTTTATAGTACCTCACGTCTATATGTACATATTTCCACAACATTGTTTCTTTATATTTAAGCGGGCATATAATTTTGTTTAATTTAGTTTTTCCTTAATGTTATTTTTTTTCTTTTCTTTTTAAATTCTCTTTTGTGTTAACTGGCACGGCAACAGTTACCCAGGCAGATGCTGAAAATGAGTACTGGTTTACACCACAAGCTTCACTTCTGCCAGACAGCATATTTAGTTTAGATTAAGATTAAGAGTGTAGGTATTATATAAATATTTCTTTTTCTTATTCTTATAATACATGATAAGTATACTGACGAATGACTACACTAGTTTACAAAATTTAACTTTTTGTCTGTTGCCGTGAATTTTGTGGGTGATTTTGTTTACTTATGACATGGTCTTTTCAAATATACCCTCAGAAAATTTTGTGCAGCTCGAATATTTTTGTTTTCGACGTTCATCATTTATGCTGATTTATTCGTTAATAATGTGGGTGTTTCAGTGTGTAAAGATTAATTTCATAAGTTTTTGCGACATGAGTGGTTCAAGCAGAAGTTCTTTAAACTACCAACATTATTTTTGCTATATATGCGGAGAATATGTGCTAAAAAATATAGAAAAGGTGTATCAGAGTGCGTTAAAAACTCCTATTTTTTCTACTTTGGGATGTCGCTGGATAAAAATTACAAGTCTTCGGCTCCTGATTGTGTTTGTAAATAGGGTGTTGAATATTTAAGATTATGGAAAGGCAGAAAAAAAAGGTAGTTTTAAATTTAGAACTCCAACCATTTGGGTAGAACCGCGAAATCATCTGAATGACTGTTACTTATGGTTTGGTTAGTGGGCAGCAATATTTAGTCTAAAACTAACTAGTAGCTCGTAATAGAATTATTTTGCCGCCACTACATATTCAAATGAGGATCATGAAACAGTTTTTTAATGCACTCGATAAAAATGGGATCTACTTTTCCTACATTTGCCACAAATTTTCTCAGCTCACTATGAAAAAGATTAAAGCCAGTATTTTTGAGAGATCCTATATCATACAACTTCCAAAGATACTGAATTTATAAATTCTATATAATTCTAAGACCTGCTTTTACAAATAAAAACTCTGAGATGCAATATGAGCATTAAATTCCACTTCCTCCGTAGTCATCTAGACAGGACAAAAATAGGAGACATGAGCGAAGAGCAGGGAGAGCGTATGCATCAAGATTTACGCGTCATAGAGGAGAGTTATCAGAGTTTTTTTGGATGTCTGACTAATGCTGGTGCCTTATACGTTATTTCCCTAAGTCCACACATAAGAGAAGAGCTTTAAAGCGAAGTTTTTTGGAACTCAACGATTAACGAATAAGAATTTTTCTTAGTAAATACTTATAATTTTCATTTTTAACCGTAACTACCCGAAACTCATAAACTAGAGCTGATAAAAAAAATCTACTTATATATTTGTAACTAGCATATCATAAGTAGTCGACAACAGCAAAAATTGTATCGGCAACAGATACACTGTAAACTAGTGCTACTTACAACCATAAAGTTTGCTAACTTTAAACTAAGAAATAATTGATAATTAATTATTATATATTTTTTGATATTTATTATCTATTTGATGATCTAGTTGGCGCGTTCGATAGATCACGTGCCTGGATGGGTCGTGGGTTTGAATCCCACCGGGACAACATGTTTATAATTTTCTGTAAGCATGTCTTGCCCTCGTCTGGTAACTTCGGGCATGGATTGGGTGGGAGGAATATTGAAATTCCGACCGGGTGACGAACCACCGTTCATAGACGGAAAAACCGTGAAGTGCATATTGCGCGTTTCAGTTTATGGATTTCCGAATGCTTGAAGTAAAAAATATGTCGACGGTGGCTCGTTTGTTGATATCTAACATCACAAATAACGTTTTTTTGTTTTATAATTTCTTTACCCTTATCACCTATGATAGTGACTAGAATAATAAATATCGAAAACACCATTAAATACACCATGTTTATTGGATTAAAAAGCGATTTATTATATTATTATACATACCGAGGTTACAAATGCTTTCCAACAAACTTGACCACAATAAATTAATTTTATTTAAATGTATTGCAATTTCAAAAATCATGCGAAACAATATGACTGGTCGTTTATCGATGTTTAAGTTATTGAGCATATATTATAATTGATATTATTTGGCTTACTATAATAGATATGTAGTATATTGCTATATAACTATCTAACAATATCTAACTAAATAACATAGTATTGCGTGCGTATTCGTGAGGAAAAACACGAACAATTGTTTCTACAGAAGTAAAGCAATAATATTTTGACTAAGGCTTTAGGTTTTTTTTCTTTTAAACATGCGTAGGTTTAATTAGTCGTGCAAATCTAAAAGCTGTTGAAATACGATGCAGCCTAAAAATATGAGAAAGTCAATATAATATTTATGTTGCTCTTGGGATACGGGAAACGGTACCTCTATAAACTTGAATCGATCAAACGCACCTACATATATAATTCCTTCGTAAGTAATGAGGATATAAAAGTTGAACTATTCTCTATTTACAAAAAAAGCGGAGGTTAACTAAAATTGAACATGTATTTGATGAAGATGCGACTTTATATTATCTATGGTTAACTCTGAATACATTTCGATGATATGCCTAGATTATGTTTATAATACCTACAGGTAGTAAGGTCTCAATTATAATGATATGATATACCTCATTTCTTGGGAATTCACAATTTTGCGTATTCTTAGGAATTTTCTGCCTACACTTACTCTTTGGAACCAGTTGTCACCAGCGGTATTTCCGAACCGATACGTATTAGGGACTTTCAAACACGGAACCTACTCTTGCAGCAACGTACTTGCAAGTCCTCCGATAATTATTAGAGGATTTGCAATTACTGCTAGAGCATTCAGAGTAATAATTTAGACTCGGCCCATTCAAGAAAATCTTATAAAAGAAAATGTTTTCCACGTTAGTTTTCTTTAATAAAAGATTAAACAAAACGGAAAAAATAAATTTTGTTGCGGTTGTCATGCTAGGCCGGCAGGTGAGCCAACAATCTTCCAATCAATCGCAATCTTTCCGCTCCATCATACTAAAATAGATATAGTTTTGTTTGAGTTGATTATTTAAAAAGGAAACTTAAACGCCCTTTAAATGCAATACATTTATTATTTATTCGTGACAAATAATTACAATACACATATTATTATTATACATTAAGTTACAATTTCTAAGTACGTTGAGCTTACAGTTTCTCAATTCCTAAGTCGGCCAAGCGAATCGCTCAATGTGATACCAAAATAATACTGACTATGTTGGTCAGTCACGCACCTTATTTGCGTAACTTTTAGTACTTCATATCGAAAATACTAATACTTATCTAATATTATATGAATATACACAATAGAACGATTAATTTATCATATGATTATACATAAATAAAATTTGATTTTTCGGCAAAATTCAAAGTTACCCAAATTGATTTAAACACATTGTATGTACATTATTCAAAAAAGGAGTCACATTTTATCACAAAATTTTAAATAGTAACAATAATAATTAATTAGTGTTAATTCTAAACATGTAATGTACCTAATACACTATGCCGATAATAAAATACTTTTTTTTTATTTCAACCAATATTTTGAATTTACTTCTTTTGATTAAATTATTGGATGATTTACAATATGAATGCATACGATAGTAGAATTTTTAATGCATTGAATTTTGATGCTACTCGTACATTGTTGGCAAGTAGGGTCAAACTAGAGCTCTAGTTTAACTATAACTAGAATTAAAATACTATTATTTTAATTCTTTCTCGTCAGTCAGAAACTTCACTTTTGTAAACTTAAAACAGTATTTAAATGCAGGTTTGTACAGGCACGGGATTAAACAACAATTGGCACAATTACAGGACTTGCACCTACTCACAAGTCTACATTCTAAACTTATTCTAAGTCCCTTAAAAATGCTGACTATTCAGTCGGTTCTCTTACAAACTATTGCAAATATTCTATTACGATTGTGACACAATTTGACGAAAATGTATTATGTGATTAATCTAAATTAGCGCTATTATACAAGTATGTGTAGGTATATATAACCTGACAAGAGGATACTTTCTCTATCTCTCTCTTTGATTAATTATTATGTAAGTATGATGTTAATTTTGTGATTAACTATTCTATCTTATGCAGCTGTGAAGGTCACATATTATATTTATTTTATTAATTTGTTCTTTTATTCAAAACCACAAAAATTCAAAAATATATATAATTTTAATATAACATGTATTATTATATATTCGATGAATTGAATTAATGGTATTTTTATACTAAATGGTAATAAACATTACCTTCCAAGTGTGTAGATTAAAAAATGGCTGCAGTTGGACACTTCTTAAGAATTCATGATTGGAACTAAACAAGTACACTGACGTTTAATGAAAGTAAAAAGTAATGATTTCCTTAAAATTGACTTTGAATAATGTATTATTTTAGTATACGTTAACTGGCATGCATTATATGAAACCCTACTATATGTACTATGTTTTAACACAATACCACTCTATCTAGGCATATTTTCTTTTTATAAAAGGGAGAGAGATCATTAGTCCAGCAATTTATTAACACTATCGACATTGATTCAAATCTCAAAGGCTCAAAGCCACAAGCTATTTAATAGTATTTAAACAAATGCACTAGCTATTATTTTTAGTATAAACACATTTGAATCGGAGAAATACAACAAAATCTACGTGAATATGAAATGTTTGACGTAAATTATTGAGTTCTAGTTAGTACAAAAATCTAGAGAAGATAATGATAACATAACACATCATATTAAACAATATATATGGTAATGTTCTAATGGAAATTTCACCATAAAGTTTGAAGCTATCATTATGATCTTTAAATGTTGGAATGGCTTACCACTTCCTAACCTGCTTCTGAAAGGCTAAATTAATTTCACGTTGCAGATCAATACATGTTTTCTCCGAACCGGAACTGGAAAGACATGACACAGACATGTTACGCCTGTCTGTGTCTATAACACCCAAGTTTTCAAGCTTTTATTTCTATCAATTCAACGAGACGAACTGAGTATTTGCGTGGTATGCAAAAATAAAAGTTTTTTTCCCGCTTCATCATCATCTATTTTTATAATCGTTGAGTAAAGTACAAAATTATTCTAACGGATGTTCATAATTGAATTACCATATTTTTTTTATTATTTGTCTACTGATATTTTAGGGATATGGCTGCTTTTATCATTTTAGACAATTATTTATTTTATTTGGTTTAGGTATCTTTTTAATATTCTCATTTTTAAATGGGTGGGTAGCCACCACAAAAATAGTTTTGTGATCCAATATTATAAGTATATAGTTGTTGTATAGTAATATTTTCACTTGGATTACAAAATGATATGGAGATATAAAAGTCCATAAACCAAGATATATTTTTTATTATTATATGAAGTTAATTTTAAATTAAGTTTTGATTTAAATGTTCTGTTTGATCCGAAGTAAAAAGCAATGTGCATTATCACGAAAAGAATCGCAAGCGTACGAGTAGATACCTGTATACTCACTATTTGGACGCACATAAAAACGCAAACTCAATAGATTGTGTGAAGAATGGAGTTGGACTCATTTGAATGATGTAATTGTAATACTAATCTGTATCTACGAAGGTTTTAAGATTCTTCAAAAGAGATCATATCTTGTATATCTATTTTATTATTATCTTTCTCAAATATTTTTTTTTTAATCACAAAGTATAAAATATTATTCTAATTGCACTGTAACTTTCCTCGTTCACTTAGATCTAAATAATACAAAAGTGGCATCAGTAGGTATAATTCTAGTTTAAAATTTAAGCTTATGTTTTCATGTTATCACGACTATATTCTGTATGTACGTACCTATTACTAATTTGCATCTAGTTTAGTTCGCAGTTTAGTTTGCAAAGAAAATTGCTCAAAGCACAACATACATATTATTTTTACGTGTTTATTTGTTTGTTTAAAAACCCTTAATAATTACATTTATTTTATGGCTGTGTACCTATTTAAATTTCGTAATAATAAAAATTATTTGAATTTCACATATAAAACTTTTTTTAGTCACATTTATCTTGTATAACGGGTGATTGTACGTTATTCTTATCTTAAAAAATTGAAATGCCTTAAAAACTCTCACATTAAGTCGGGTTGATTTATGTTGGATGATTTTTAAATTATTTAGGGTGTGTCAGGTACAATTTGCAAAAGCAGATAGGAATGTAAAGTTAGGTGAAGGTAGATAGATTAAAAAACCGTAAACTACATTTAGACAACATAATGTGACAGGTAGTTGTAAAACAAGGTAAGTCTACATTATCCTTTATCTAAAGCACGAACAACTTGAAAACAAGTATTAGTAATGTGAATATGTCATTAGTAACCCATTACAACTAATTTCTCATTAAATTAAAAAAAAACACTTACACCAAATACTTACTCTTAAGTTGAGCATGCTCGGGCCTCATAGAAGAAACATGTTTTTATTTGGGTATTTTAGTAATCATATTAGACTCGTATGCTCATCTAATTCATGATTTTTTCGTAGCGAAATTTACAAACCGCGTCTACAATCAGTACGATCACGTTAACTGGAGGTCTTACGAAAATCGAACGTAATGAACGGAACGAAACGAAAGATCAAACAACTTCGTATTTTATCTTATTAAGAAAACATTTTCAATTCTATTTACGATTATAATTACGATCATAGTGATGTCAAACGAAAGATATAATGTCTAATTGCAAACAACGGATCGATCATCGGATTCCTACTAGAAAAATGTACGATCCGTCAGCCAAAACTTCGTATTTTATGTTGGTAATAGGCCTCCTGTAGGGTTATTCACGATCATTCGAAAACTTTCCGTACCGATATTACAAGATTCCGTACCGATATATCAAGCTTTCTACCATTCTATACTAAGATTTTAATCGGAAACTCCCGAAGAATGCCGATGCTCAATCCTATTGAAATTGAGAATACCATTTTCATATCCCATAGGATACGAAACACTTCAGTGGGAGAGCGTAGCTTTCCGGGCGGAATGATTTCGAATGATCGTGAATAACCCTACTGAATTGCGCTGTTTCCGAGAGCTGAGTTTACTGGAGCCTCAGGGCCGGCTAGTCAGTGGTTCGACTAGTCGAGGATCCTCCCTTTAGGTTGGAAGAAAAGCAAACCCTTCCTTCCTTCACGTTATATATGACTAGCAGGTAATCGTAAGATTATTCTAATTCTTATGTATAATATTTGAGCACCTGTTTAATATTTTACAGTTTAGTTAATTTTCCATTATCGATTTGTTGTAATTAGATAATTTATTTCCTATTTGATGCTAGTGTCTCTGCTCTCTCACGTCCACGGAAATATTATGTAATAGTGTGTGACATATGACCCTTGTTACGTTTCTTCAAGGACTTATATTATAAAGTCCTTGCGTTTCTTTGAGGAAGTGTTCATTGGCAATAGAATCTTGAATCTTTTTTAGGTTATTAAAAACATTTTTTTTTTTTAAATAATGGCCTCAGCTTAGGGTTACATTTTCTAGTTACGGCTCTACATTAGTTGTATTAATACATAATTTATGTAGATATGAAATTGTGTATTCTTTTTTGATATAGGAAAAAAAATACTTTCAAAAATCGTTTCCAAGAGTCATGTGATAAATTAATAAAGAAAATATTGTCGTGATTATTTGAGAAAGACTCAATCACTCAATAACTCAATCACTTCATATCATCAGTTTTCATTTCGGATTAATTGTATGTAATATGTTAATCCACAAATATATTTTTATTTAATGTAGATTAATAGATATTCAGTGTTTTTTTCGTGACTTGCATCATCCAATGTAATGTATATTGTACCTACTATTATCCAGAATTTCGACCCCAAATCTATGACTAATATTACATTTCCTGGTATAAAGGGATACTTGATAAATATGATTATGTTATTATTTAATATATATTACAATTATTTAAAAAAATCATGCTATTTTAACATTGCGCTATGCTTAAGTCAAGTGCGCTTACCTCCGAACTGCGGATTTCATTCAACGAGGTACTGTACATAATGACATGTATTCACAATGTATGCAAACCACTGCTAAGTGAAATAATAAGCATTGTATCTTTTGTTAAGAAAATACTACCGAAGCAAAGTTTTACTCAGTAGTGGAAGATATTTTATTGCAATTTAGTAGCGGAGAAAACAGCAGAAAATATTCTAAATTTATCCTCTTAAAACAATAAACCTATAGTAATAAATATGTAGGTCACCATAAACCACAAATATTTTACAATATAAATATGTTTCTTATTTATAAAAAAAAACATCAAAACTTTACAGTGTGTCTTAAATTGATAATTTCCATTAAATGTTATCGTTGTTTATAAATGTTGTAACTCTAATATTCAAACTTTAGTACAACCAATTGACAAAAATTTTGAAGACTGGTCCTAGCACTTTCCTCTATAGTTAGGTATATTATGTATTTTAAATTATATTATAATAAATCACTATGGACAAAAAAACAGAAGAACAGAAGCTGACACAAAAGGAACCAAAAAGGGTTATTTTAAGAACTATTGTAAATTACGTCCCTCTCAAAGTCTATAGAACGGTAAAGGCACGGTTATGATGTGTATGGCACTTATTATACGGGATTGTCCATTACGACAGAAAGAAGAAACATCTTCTAAAGGGTTCAAAACACTCTCTATAAGTATTACACATTAATAGAGGAAAGCGATTCAAGGCACATACTTTTAGAAACAACAGTAAAGTGGTACATGGAAAAACGCAGTTGCACCACTTGTCCTAGTAATAAAATCAGAGCGACCGCTAGAAGCGTGACCTACGACGAGAGATACGATGATTTCTTCAAAAATCATATTAAAGTACGAAACTTCATATTGAAGTTCATTTTACATTTTATTATATCATTTCACATAGTCACAAAATATACATACAACTATTTAACGAAGCTCTTGTAGTCCACCGAAACGGGTAATTCGCACCTTACAACAATTCATTGATTTATTCTCACAATTTACACTAATTTTAAATTCTTCGTGTTCTTTTTTTAGAATATCAGTTACCGCACGCTCCGCCGTTAGCCACCACAAACGAGATATGATTCCCGTTAGCTTTTTCGTGTACGCGACAGGAGCGTTGCACAGAGTCCCGTCAGAAGGGTGTGCGTTGTCTGTCACATGAGAGGTGAAGACAGGCGCCGTTGCAAAGATGGCGAGCGGCGTGAAGGAAAGCCGGGGCGCGCGCGGGCGGCGGCGCTGGCAACACCGGGGAAAGCGAGCCAGCGCCCGAAGGACTCTCCCTGTCGGCCGCGGAGGGCGGGCGCTACACGTGCGTGCACGCGCCCGCCGTCACGGGTCACCCTCCTGCCAGTATGTCCTCCGGTTCCGGTGACCAGCAGTTGTCCGAGAGCCAGCACCCAACCACCACGGTCACCACGCCAATCAGCAACGCCAGCACGATGTAAACCTCCGCGTTTCCTGGAATATTGTCAATGTTCAAACGTGCACGTCACGATTAGATTTATCTACATACATATAATTTTATCTATATAAAACAAAGTCGTGTTTGTTACACAATTTATGACTCAAGAACGGCTGCACTGATTTTAATGATATCTTATTTGTTGGATTCGTCTATGTCCCGAATAACAGAATAATTATTTAAATATCTGAAAAAATTAGGAAAGAAATATATTACGCAGAAAATTAATTTTAAAATAAATTAGGTTCAAAACTCCGCCATATTTCGCAATGACAACTCACGTCACGCACGCTTATAGCTTTTTTGTAATAATAATAATAATTGATGTCCACTGCAAATATATATAATAGAAGTGGGAAAATAGCATATTAAAATCTAGAAATTTTATTTTTGAAGCCATAATTCTGGCAGGACAACGTCTGTCGGGTCCACTAGTGTAGAATAAAACATTAGAATTAATGAGTCTACATTATTTTGAATTTCCGGTAAATATATTTATTTACTTAATAATTGAATATATTTTTTTTGTCTGTTTATACACTGTTGTAAACTAATCTCTGAAGCTATGGATAGATTAAGTTTAGCGTAAAGTAAAATTAAGGCTATTATCGAAGTCGGATATCGAGAAGAAAGGCTATCGTCATTTAAAGAATTGCATGCATTAGAAGTTGCGAGCACCATATACTCATCAATATTCCTATGGTATAGTATTTATTTAATATGTTCTTTAGATAGAATCTCGATTTACTTGTCACATTTTATTCCGACGTTCCTATTATTTTACAAGTGTGGTCACGAGTAAAAATATATATATTTTTCCTTTGCATTTATGATACTGCTTGAGTATACCAGAGAATACTCGAGAATCTACAATGAAATTTTGTTAATATGTGTTTCGCACCAGCATAATAAATTATTTGTTCGTTTGCTGTGTATAAAATAATATCAAGGATTACTGAACTAAATTAAAGATAATTTCAACTGAAAATTACCAAAATTAATATTGATTTATTCAATTTATCGAGTATTTTTCAAGGGGCCGGGAAAGAAAATTCCAATTATCGAGATTCAAATTAACGAGTGTCAAATTATATCGAGAGTCGACTGTTCCTAATTCCTTAATTATCGTTGAACGAGATTGTTTACAGCAGCTTCAAATATTGATGTAAGCAATGCTTACAGCAAACTTACTTGTCAACTGTAACTTGTACCTAATAGTAATCATGCTGTCAGCTTTGTTACTTGTTCAATATGCTGCTCTACTTTCTATATCCAATATCCATGGCTATATACAACAGTAATTAATGAAAACTAAATATTTATTACGATGGTATTTTTTATATGAATACTATATACGATTATATTTATATTACTAAAGCCGTGTTTTTCTCATGAGACATTAATTTCCTACTGTATAAGTTAAAATAAAAAGAGCTTCCACTACGGTTACGGTATCATTATACCTTCTCTTGTATATTTATAAAACATAATTGCAGTTGCAGCGTAATTAGCTGCAGTAGTTGCATTATTTTTTCTAAAAGAAACAACGCTATATCATATAAAGTGGCTGTAGTAGGATATAGTTATTAGAAAGAGTTACTGACTACTAAAGTAATACAATAATTCTTATTATGTAGACTTATTATAGACATATAATACACGATGCAATACTATCGCAAAACATTTATTTTAAACCGCATTATGTGCGGAATATTATGCTATAGATTTATGTTTTTACATACTCAAATTCTAAGCGATATTGAAACAGATCGCTGAGCAGTAGTAGTAGTTACTAAGTAAATGCTGTAAAGTATTTGGATATTTAACTATAAATCCAGGTTGAAAACTTTCTTATAAAATTAATCACTTTAAAATTTAAACTAACATATTGGATAAAGTGGATCGAGTAAAGTTATTATTAAATAAAATAATATACAATTAAATAGTCAAAGTAGATATATCTATAGTAATTCATAAGAAGCATGAAAAAAAATATCGTAATTGAAATAAAAATAAAAACATTTCCTCCTGTTTCTCGCTGTATCATGAATTTGACTGATCATTAATATTTTTTTCCAACTAATGTATTATATATAAAATTATATTTAAATTGATAGGTAAATTTTTTTAGGTTACCAACCAAAACCATTATATTTTCGTATTTAGAAATTTTTACCAAGTTGCTTCCGGATGCCCAGTGGCTGTCTGCTTCGCCAGAGTGAATTGATGAGTGTTGGGTCGCCCCTGGTACGCCAGTCTCGATACCCACGACCTCTGGAATACTGGCTGAATCTGCGCGCAAATATTAATATACAAAATGGATACATCCTACAAATCCAAACTGAATGCTTCATTGCTCAGCTAGCATGCTTTATCCATGGGAAGTTTCATTCTTGTAGTGCGTAATCGTCACTGTGATTTTATCTTTTAATTTAGTAAGATAAATCTACCTCCTTGATTATACCATTCAACAACTTCTACTGAAGGTGGTAGAAAATTGCTTGCTATTAATAATTCTTACAAATATTTATGCATATCTCGCCGTCATTAGTAATAAATGTTACTGTAATCTGCATTGTAAGTGACAGGGAAGATTGATACCGTCACCTCATAATGAGGCCATAAATAGCTGACTAAAGTCTCTGGAGCAAAGCCAAATCTTTAATGCCGAAGCTAGCAGACCGCTGGAATCGGTCCTACTTCATACAGTAGCGAAAAGCGAAATTGAATTGTTACCATTCCGTCTTCAGGATATTCCAATACTAGCAGTTCGTGCAGGATACTTACTTACACATATACTGATTTAGCTACCTATTTTAGTGTGATTCATGCGAATGCAATTAAACTACTGTGAATATTGGATAAGATATATAAAGCCAGTTCGTTATATCGTCCAATAAATGTTCAAACAAAGGATACAACATACAACTTTAAATGTACAGCATTCACAAGGGTGTCATATACTTTTTGTTAGATTGTAATATTGAAAGTATTACTTCATTCATTTATCAACAATTCAATTTCGCACATCTAAAAAAGTCCTATAAATATATTTTCATACAGTATAAAGTTGTAAAAAACGTTATATTCAAATATTATTAACTTTACTTTCAAATGATATACAATGTAACACTAATTACATAACTGTATATAATATATGCATATATTTTTCAAAACCTACTTTTCATACCAATTCTAACAGAGACGTGCAGTATTATCCCCATGCAGTTATGCTACCTGCCTATAACACGTAATCATCGATTACATTCGATGACACAATTAACATACTGTTTAATATCAAATTAATACAAAACGGTACAGTGCTTACGTTTCTAAATAATGAGTTACTTACATTATCTCGTCGAGGCCGTTTTGTTGCGGTTGACAACATTAAATACATAACATGACTCACACATTCAACGACAACAATATTATAACACAACAAGTTTATATTATTGCTTTCAATATAAAGGTGTTGTGTAACTTTAGGGTTAAATCTGTGAACTAAAAATCATTTCGTTCAGAGTTTAATATACACACCGGCACAATTAGCGGAACACAAAAAAAGCGCGAGAACATCGTCATTGGGATTTGAACGAATGGCAGCAGGTTCTCTTTACTGATGAGTGCAGAGTTCTTTTAAAACAGATCGATGGGAGACAGCGAATATGGAGACGCAAAGGAGAACGCCACATACAGTCTAATTTTGAACACAGAGTGGCTTATGGTGGCGGCTCGATTATGGTTTGGGGAGGGATATGTTTGGGAGCTCGCACGGAGTTAATGATAGTCACAGGAGGGACCATGACAGCAGATCGATACATCAAAGACATTTAAGAAGAACATGTTGTACCATTTGCCCCATTTATTGATGACGACTTTATTCTAATGCAAGATAATGCTCGTGCTCATAGTGCACAATCGGTACAGGCATATCTGAGCCACGTAGGTATACCGGTGATGCAGTGGCCAGCAAATTCCCCCGATATGAATCCGATAGAGCATGTCTGGGACTTGCTAAAAAGAAGGGTTAAATCCAGAATGCCACCCCCCAACAATCTGAATGAACTTGGAAACACATTACTTGAGGAGTGGGAGTGGTTGCCTCAAGAAATCATCGATAACATAATCTGTAGCATGCCCAGACGAATGGAAACCGTAATCAGAGCAAGAGGGGGAAACACTCGTTATTAATTTTGCTTTAATTTTATTGTTAAATCATTTAATGCTTACTTTTTTTTATTTTTTGTGACGGTTCATAAACATCTAAAAATTTCACTTATTTCAAATTTCTTAATTTTTCAATAAAAAATAACGAAGACTTTTCAAAGTCGTTGTTAAAAGATGTTAATCAATTTGTTATTTTGTGTCTAATTACATTTTGGTCAAATATATGCGTTATCATCTCATAGTCTCACTTTTTTTTCTGTTCCGCTAATTGTGCCGGTGTGTATATTTAAAGTGAGATTCTATTTTAGTATTGTTTTACTCTACATAGAAATTCAATTGTTTTAGGATTCTATTTTAGGTCTGATTTCTTTTATATCTACTGTGATTTATTTAGAGAATGCGTTCTCAACTAAAGCCATACATGTAGCGGTGTTCTGAAGATAATATTGCTTTATTAACATCACGTAAAGGAAAAATGCTGAGCTAAGTATTAAGTGCTTAGTTACTGTCACATTTATACTTATGGAACGTATTTATAGACGCACCTGCCCTCTCTGTTTTCATAAACTCTTTATAAACTGAATCCTAGAAATAACACCTTTTTTATCTAATTATTTATGTTTTTATGTCCTTTTCAAATCCATCAATAAAATTTAATTTATTTCTCGAAAGCATACAAGTTTATACAAATTATTTCATAGACAATTATTAGATGTTTTCAATAAAATATATTATAGTAATAAATAGGTACTAATACAACTTAAAATAATTTTTTAATTCAATATATTATAATAATGCACCGTTTATGTTTTTTAAACTAATGTTCATTATTAATTTGGTTAAATGTCAACAAGTAAAGGTTGCAGAATCTCTTAACCTTGTGGCTGACCACATTTTCTCAATACGGGACCCTTTAGTTGAAGATTATACTCTATAATTCTATATATTCTTGGTGTATTATGCCTAGAATACCAAATTAAAGTGCCACAATCATATAAAAATCATGGGTACCTGTATCGAATTAGTTTCGATTTAATTGGATAGAGTAGATTCAAGATTGAGAGATGTAACGTACATTATGTTACAAGCACTAGAACTACAGATGGAATGCTATCACGATTGCTTCCGCTTCGAATTTCTATTTGAATAGCTTACATTCGAATCCAGCTATTAGGTACAACAATATTCATCCCTTTTAAATGAAATTTATATATATATTTAGGTTTCAAATATAAAGTTTTTTTTTTTAAATTATTGTGTAATTGATTTGTTTCTTAAATAACAAATAAAACGTGGGAATCCCTGTTTCAATAATATCACCTCTAAACATGAACTTTAATACTACGTCAATGCCTCTAAACGAATACGAGTGCAATATACCGGGTAATATTCTATAGAGACATTTTATTGTTGGTTCTAGTTGACCCCTATAAAGTTCCGATACAAAGCCTTTGTGGACGGACTTACAATGTGTATAAAGAGAGACACAACTGACCTTCATGCATTGACAATATGTTGATATATAAAGGTAAAACAAAGACTTTATGGGCAATATCCAACCGCCACTTAAAACGGTCAAACTCGAAATTTTGTTTAAAAATCGAATTTGAATGAATTATGCGATGTTTTATAAATATTTAAATTCATAATTCTGTAACAATAAGTATTCTCAACAAATACGTTTAGGTACCTATATTCGTATATGTATCATTTGTTTACGTTGTATAAATAACAGCAAATATTTATGCTCTATGTTTTGATATGAAAATTGTCGGACAGGTGTTGGTATTCATTATTATTTCGGTGCATACGTATTAATGATTTCTGACAGGTGTAATAAAGCAAATTCTCTGATGGCATATTTCAGTATTTCATATTATGTTATTTAGAACGCATTCTCTACCATTAGTATTGATATACGTAGTTTGTTAAACATGAATGCATGGTACCAATATAACAGGTATTCTACTCCTAGAGAATCGCCAATCTCGAAATTGAAATATCTTAGTCATAGGGAATGTTAGCAATAAAATGTATTTGTTTAGACAACAGTATTTATATATTACGAGTATATTCTATTTATTTGAAGCAGAATAGAGACAGCGAGTTGAAGTATCTCGGATGAGTGAATTTTCATAGAAACATTACGCTGTAATTTACAAACGACAAAGGATTGAAATGAAACTTTACCAACAACAATATGAATTCACTTCATATCGTTTTTGTTGTAATGAGCAGCAGAATTTCATTATATATTAATGTTGTCATGGGCTGTTTATTTTAAAGATTAAAGATATAATATATTTCCATCACCTGTGTACAGGTAGGTTTAATAAAATATTTTGGAACTAACATTTGTATCAAATGTTAATAGTGCTTATAGTGCGACTTAGACCTGTTATTCTATGGGTGTAGAAGACCTTTTATATTGACCACGTGTGAATGTAAGCTGTTGTGATGAAACGTACTTGCGGACTCCGCCGATGCCGGCGGGCGAAACAGTTGAGTGCGACACGCCCGGCAACTGCGCGCCGCCCTGCACGCTGCCTTGCGGCGCGCACACACACCACCCTGCGGTCACGTTGTAAACATCACCAAGTTACACATTTACACAGTCCTTATCAACTTCACTGCAAATATACATAGTCCAGCCCGCCTAGCATGAGCAACCTTTTTTTTTAAAGAGGGGAATGCATTTGCGCACTAGCGGGGAGTGTGGGACTCGAGCTCACCCGTTGATACTCTCTGCTTGTCAGAAAGCATGAGCAACCTAGCATGATCAAGAGTTATCTTCGGGACGAGTGAAGACAAACTAAGATATCTCAATATATTATATCTCGGCATCGACAGCTTTGATAGACATGATATCTCGATCGACAAATATCTCAAGTTTTGACATTGAGTTTTAAGTGTGTCATGTTCGGCGTCCGATGTTTTCGGTGTTCGCAGGTCATGATAGATCCTGAAGACATTAGGAGATAATCTATTAAAATACGAGAAAACAGGTCGACACAATTTTGTTGTGGTTGTCATGCTAGGCCAGCAGTACGGGTCGTAGTAAATGTTATAATTAGGAATTCTTATTGAAATAACTTACGTGGAATGGTAAATGTTTATTCACTTTGTATCTTAAATATATTTTACTAAATCTAAGTTTGTACCATCCACTACCAGTTAGTAATGCTTCCACGGAAGCGTGCTTAATTAATAAAATTTTAAAATTCATTTAAAACTTTGAAGTTCTTGCGCTTTATGGAAAAAAGAGCTCTAAGCTGTTAAAACGCTGAACAGATTTTTATTAAATATAGCTAAGTTAATTGGAATCTATTCATCCTTTGGAATTTTTTATGGCTCGATAGACTAGTAAGCAGAAACTGATTAACCGATATCATTCCGTTAGAAATAATATTTCTAAATACCTTTTGAATAATTATTTACTCTTTTCATATTACAGTACCGAAAATCGAATTATATGTTGCTAAGTAGCAAGGTGCGAGGTATGTATTTCTCATATTAGTCTTCTGTTTTAATACCGAGCTTATTTGGCATTTTATATCTTATTATTTATTTTAAATTTATTTATTTTTTATTTATCATATAAAAAACTAAATAATAATGTTAAAATGAAAATGTCAAAGACAGCTGACGTGAGGTGCGGATGATAGAAAGCGGTGCATCAAAGGAAATCTATAAATCTGTTAAATAAAGGCAGTGATTAAAAAATCATACCTTTTTAAAAGTATAATGCAACATATACATATATGTAGATATCTCAAATTACGGAATTCAAAGATACCAATGGCCAACGGTAATAATAAGTTCAAAATAGTAACCCATATTTTCAGGTACCTTAGTGCCTGCCCGTAAGGCAGTTATTAATTTTATTGTTTACTAATGTGAACAAAAGTAAAAAGAAAGTTTCTAGGATTAAAATATGATACTTAAAATAAATCTAAACACTTAAAAATGTAGAATCGAAATGTCCATGTGCATCGAAACCGATGTGGAAAAACCGAGAAGTGCATATTGCACGTTTCGCTTTCAGTCTATGGATTTCCGAAAGTTCGAAGTAAAAAGTAGATGTTCTGTAGCTAAGGTATCACCTATCATCAAGTGAACCTCATGCTCGTTTGTCATATAGGTAATAACATATTTATTTTTTAGAATATTTTCACTTTAAAAATATTATAGATAATAAACAGTATTTTATTTAAATATTATAGATGTTAAATTTTCAATATTAACCCTTTATTTTATTGTTAGCGTTAACTAAAGCATATATACATATTTACATACTTATCTCGGCTCGGCTGTTTTTTAATGAAACGTAACATGCAATATGCTTTTCTAATAATTATTATCATTACAGCGGCAGCAACGAAGCTCTAGTCGCCGGGTTTATTTCAGAACGGTATAAATTGTTACAACGTTAAGTATCAAATTCAATGCAAAATCTAAGTAATAGTAACATTTTCTATCCACTTATTTATTAGATTTCGCCCAGTCAAACTTAATAATAACAGGTTACCTATTATCAATTTTAAATATTATCGAGGGTAGTGTCAATAAGTATGAAATCTTAAGTTTTAAGCTAAATTCAATTATTAAAGGTTGAGGGACAAAATTACCTTACGATAAATATACAACAAATATCGCTATAATTAATATTTGTGATGTGATATTTTTTTAATTCTTAGATATCCTAATCTTTTAAAATTGAACACAAAATTTTATTATTATTTTGTTTTAGCACTTTACCCTCGATAATATACCTAAAGCTTATGCCCATTTACACGATGCAAGTTTCTTGCCTGTTGCATACAATTAAATTGAAGCAATAAATGACTTGCATGGTGTAAACAACACATAATATGCGCGTGTAAATAGTTGCTTACAATTCTCTTGGACTCTTGTCTTCAATTGGACAAGTATGCTCTTGTCCAAGAAAATTGCATCATATAGGTACATGGGCCTTTATACTTATGAAGAGTTTAATGAATAATATCCGAGAAATCTATTCAACATCATCGTACTTGATCCTATACTATCAGTCGGATTTTTAAATTAACAATCGTAGCAATTAAGACTTGCTCTGCAGAAAACTCAAGCATAAAGGCAAAGAAGGAATTGAAGTAACTTTTGCATGCTCCAATAAAGCTTTATTCTTCAATATTTCAATGAGAATCTAATCAATACAGAACAAAAAATTGTAATAATGGAAATCTTGTTTGTTGGCTCATATTTCAATTATTTAGTTCTGGATTGTAATTTTACGAATCAAAAAGTATTCCAATGGAGAGTAGGTATTGTTTCCGTTCCAATAGGGTACTTACTATAGATGTGATACTTGAAAATTTTAAAAGAACGTTATTTCCATTTATTTACTATGAAATGGTTTCATAGTGATTTATGATTTTTGAAGGTTCAATTAATTTTACAGTGTAATGCTGTATGCAATACAACTACATTGTATTGTAACTGTAGCTGTAAAAATATATTAAATGTTGTCTTTTTTCTTTTAAGTTTTCTTCAATCACGAGCTCCTGTACCAGTTATAATGAACTAGACTTTCTAAAGGAAAAATAGTATAATCATGCTGGAAACTCATTCCATATAAATAACTGTTAACGAATATTGAATGTTTTACAATAAGCGTCATCATGCTTAAACTACAGTCTTAAGATAGAAAAGTAGATTGTTTAGCAATGGAGCAAACCACTATGAGTGTTTTATGAATTTTGAACGCACCTAGGTGAAGGCTCATGAAGTATAATTATGTATATATGTATATACGTTTACAGAAAGAACAATAAGAAACATAAATAATTAGATGAGGATGAGAAACAATAAGTAACAGATATATTTGAACAGTTATGAAAGATCTTATTATATCTGAATTTGAACAAACAATAACAAATGAAAAATGCGTTTCGTGCGTTTTTACTTTTACAGAAACTTCTTTTATTTGGACCGCGCACGGATTATTTTTTGATAGCCAGTAACGTTTTCATACAATATTCGTGATCAATCTCTTTGGTGATTGAAACATTTACTAACAATATCCACATTTCAAATTCAAATCACTTTAATCCTTAGCGATTTAAAAGCTATTTTAGTTATTGCTTACAGGAAACCAAAGAGCTCGTTTTGAATAGATGTGATAAGAAAGATTTTATTAAATGTGTAATGTTTTCGTTAACAAAAGACAATGGAGTTTCTTTTTAATAACAATTAAGTTACATAATATTTTATAAACAATGTATTTTAGCAGACTCTATCTCTGGAATTGTTCTGAGGACCTAAGACCTTACGGGTAAAATAAACTTAGACAACCTCCGACTGATTAGCTTTATGATACAAAATTGTTATCAATATACATATATGATAAGATATTATGATCTTAATTTTGATCAGCTCAACAAAATAAATGACTAACTAAAGTTAAAAAATCAATATCTAATAGTTTTTGGACTAGAAATAACGTGCAGCCTCTTGGCTTATAACTAATTATTTATGATGTTTGATATTTGATTTGAGACCTTGATGGTATTTAAAACAGCTTTTTAATTCAAAACACAGGCATTTTTAAGAACGAGCCAATAATTTTTATTAATTGATAATTTAGGTTAGGAATACACTACTCTGATAATAATTGCACAAAAAATCACTACAACAATACGCAAAGTGCAAACGTGTGGAAAGGCCTTTCCTCGAGCTGGCGGAAAGCGCTCGCCTCAGGCTTCCTTTGATTTCCTTTGCATTTGCACTAAAGACGGGAATCGCCTGAAAGCTTACCCAAGCTTTACCAAGTCAAACTGAATACCCTGCCTATATATATTTATTCCTGTGGGCGTTTGGAATTATATTCCAATTATATAGAGGCGCCCCAAAATAGTATTATGTACAATAAGTTTTTTTTTTAATAATATAGGGGGCAAACGAGCCTGCGGCTCACCTGATGGAAATTGAACACCGCCGCCCATGAACATCTGCAACACCAGAGGACTTGCAGATGCGTTGCCGGCCTTAATACGAGGGTGAATCAAAAAGTTCTTAGAAGTATATATTAAACCTAAGCATATATATGAAACCTTTTTGGATCAAGTTCGATATTCAAATTAAAGAGTGTCTATCACACTATATTTATGCAGACTGTCACTTGTTTTTGTCAGTTCGTTCGCATGTAATAATTTTTTTTGTGCAACGAGTTGCTAAAAAGTCAAAATTATGGATAAAAGTGAGTTACGTGCGGTGATAAAATATCTCAGTTTGAAAAAAATGTCTACGTAAAAATGTAATGTTTTTTGGACATTCAGCAGACATTAGGGGGTTATGCTGTACCCGGTTGCGTACTGGGTGGCTGAATTAAAAAGATGTAGATCAAGCTGTAAAGATGACCCGCGTTCTGGGCGGCCTTCAACCTCCGTTACAGAAGAAAATGTCAAAAAGGTTGAGAATCTGGTTTTGGAAGACAGAAGAATGACTATAAAACATATAGCTGAGATCCTAAAGATATCTTTTGGTAGCGTTCAATCCATTTTAATTGATTCACTGGGGTTCAAAAAAGTGTCTGCAAGATGGGTGCCACGAATGTTAACCGACGAAAACAAAAAGCGACGTTTGGAAATTTTCAAGCGTAATCTCGAAATGTTCCAGCGTGATTCGGATAATTTTTGCCGTCGTCTTGTCACCATGGATGAAACGTGGGTCCACCATTTTGATCCTGAAACTAAAAGACAAAGCATGTCTTGGAAACGACCATCCTCTCCATCCATCAAGAAATTTCGAGTTGCTCCTACCGCTGGCAAAGTTATGGCCTCTGTGTTCTGGGATAGTGAAGGAATCCTTTTTATTGATTACATGCCAAAAGGCCAGACGATTACTGGACCCTATTATGCAAATTTAATCCCGAAAGTGCGTGAAGCGATTAAAGAAAAACGTCGTGGAAAACTGTCGTTGGGCGTGTTGTTCCTTCAAGATAACGCTCCTGCTCATCGATCGGAAGTTGCGCTCAACGCAATCCGCTGTGCTGGCTTCAATCTCCTTGACCACCCACCATATTCTCCGGACTTAGCCCCAAGTGATTTTCACTTATTTCCAAAATTAAAAGAGGAAATTCGTGGAACAAAATTTCACGATAATGACGCGGTTATAGCTGCCGTAGAGGACTTTTTCGAGAGTCAAGAAAATAATTTTTTTTCACAAGGAATAAGGAAGTTAGAAACGCGTTATTCTAAATGCATTGCATTGGAGGGAGATTATGTAGAAAAATAAAATATTATTATTTAAATCTATGCATTTTTTAATATTGATTCCAAGAATTTTTTGATTCACCCTCGTAATAATAATTAATAAGTGAATAATTATTAATTTAATTGTAATATAATCTTCTCTGCCTTAGCGGAGAAATATTGTTTTATTACGTCCTTACTTAAATTATCACATACATATATATTATATTTACAAATATTATGATGTATCTGTTTTTTTTAATTCTTGTTAAATTGTGAAGTTATTTTTTATTATTAAAATAAATAATGAAGTCAATCCATCGTTATTTTATACAATGCGTTTTTGTGTGTATTTTTCTTTGCTAGCTTTTGTTGATGAAATAAAATTGGATAGTTATGAAATAAAAAAATAGCAATTGTTCATTTATAAATAACATTAATACATATTATAATGTAGATAAAGAATAGGTATTATTATGAACATTAACGCTACACGATTTGTGTGTTTATTTTTAGGCATTGAAAGCATAGCGTAAATTATAATGAACTTGCTTATAGCTCCGCAGTTTGTCTGGGCATTCATTAGTATTATGAAAAATATTTCATTAAATAAAGTGAAAGTTTTTTAGTATGGAATATTTTGTTCACTATTTTAACAAACCAAATAAAACACTACACTATATTCTATTTTCACTCCAACAGTTATGTATAAAGTAAGACAAAAAGCGTGGAGGAAAAGTATGTCCGAGTAATAATTACACGAGCACGACTTACTACGAGTGCTACGCTGTTGCTACGAAAAGTCGATGCCACGAATCATATCGCACGGACTTTTTACATAAGCACAATATATCCTTGCGATCTGCTATTGACTCTACACTAGTGATGTTCCGGATATCCGTATCCGTTATTTTTATGGCGGATCTTTTACCTTATTAATTTTCAATACATATATGAAATTCTATATATTGTGATGTGATTAGTTAGCAATTAAAACATATTCAATTCCATTCAGAATATTTTATTCTTAAAATATATATTCAAATTATAATAAATAAATAAATATATTCAAGGTCACGCGCATCGACATCGATTCAGTGATAAGCTCCGTATCCGTATCCACGGATATGCAGTTTTAGCGAAACTACTCTACATTAACTTTACCAACATCTTACTTACCAGCGAGTGCTGTGAGAGTAGCCAACGCAAGGAGGGCGGAGCGGCTGGATGCCATGGCATCAAGGCATGCCGCGCGATGCGCGTTGCGTCATCGCCAGCACATGCCTTGGCGATCTGCACTTCTTCTCTAACTAGCACAACCTGTAAATACGTTGAGTTTTACACTATTCATTTTAAAATTTTAGTTTCTTGACCGAAGTCGTTGAGATCCAATATCATTATCATGACCTCAATTTTAACTTAACATAGTAAACATGAGATCATATTTCGATCATGAATCGCATTGGAATTTTGGGTTGTTTTCCTGGGATTTAAAGAGGCGTTGCAGTCCTATCCTACATAGTATGAAAAAAATCCCATGCCCCGATTTTGTGTATACAAAAACACGCTCAAAAATTTATTAAATTAGTACTATGCGATGAAAACAACTTTACTTTTAAATAAAATACTATATAACCGATTAAAACGCGATTTATTATTTATGCCGACGTGGACGTTTCGGATGCTTTTTAGCAACCGTGAGCGCGGCAAACTGGCAGAAAGTATTTTATTTAAATGTGTGATACTAGCGTTAAAATAAGACAATATTAACTTTACTTTTATTATTACATTCCCTTTTTTATCAATGAACGGCTTTATATGTATATCATATTATAAGGATTACGTAGCCCCGTAGCAAGCAATTCGTAGCCAGCATAAAAGAGAATTTAATAATAATATTATGATTTTTCTAAACTTCATATTTTATGTAAAAGTTTATTACAAAACTAATTTTGCAATACACAGCCTTTATCGGTTAAATAAAAAATACTTAGCTGAGTGTGTGGCGTAAAATCGTATTTTCCCTAAAATAGTTTCACTAAATAACAAGATACGTGCACAAGTCAACTAATATAGAAAGTATTAGAGGATTAGTATCGCATTAATAGATACATCCCGAAGTACATTTTCCAAATATAAGAATATATAATACTACGATAGCCTTTGTGGATTTATCAAACAATATTTTACCTGTGAAGTTCGATTGAAACGCTCGCTTCAAAGAGATTTTTATTAGAAATATTCATAAAATAGAAATGAAATTTTCACATACTCTTAATCAAATATTCTGAAAGGAAGTGTAACAGGTGGTATCTACATATTTTATGATTTTAGCTAAGCCTTCGTAACTTTGTCGGCCTCTCTGTTACACTTGTAAAGGATGTCACTACAGTTATAGTGGTGGCCTTTGTGGCTGAACCTTACGCGACGGCAGAACAAGGGCTTTTCTTACTGTGTAAAAGCTTATCTAATTTGTTTTTCTTACAAATGTTTCATAATTATTCTTGATAGAGGTATTATTATTAATAGAGATATCTATACTAATATTATAAAGAGGAAAGATTTGTTTGTTTGTTACGATTTAACTAAAAAACTACTCGACGGATTTTTAAAAATTATTTCACCAATTGAAAGCTTTATTCATACATACAAGCGAGTAACACAAGCTATAGCCATATTTTGGCAGCGAGTAATATATCCTATTTTACATTTTTTTTTGTATATATTTAGTACATTTTACATTGCACCCGTGCGGTTACAATAGAGGGCTTTGGCGCGTTTGGCGAGTTCGAATGCCGCCGTAAACATGACCTGTCATCTGATCATTTCGGGCATTAAACTGGTGGGAGTAATATAGACATTCTGCCCAGGTAACGAACCAGCGTTCATAGATGGAAAAACCATGAAGTGTATTTTGCGCGTTTCGGTCTCAGGCTATGGATCTCCGAATGCTCGAAGTAAAGTAAGTAGGTCGACGGCGCATCATTGACTGATGTTCCGTAGCTGAGGGCAATCCGTAGCAACCATCAACTGAACCTTGATATCTATCTATCTACGGCTATGATAGCGATTTCCTTATTACATATTTTTATATAAAAAACTAGTGGACCCGACAGACGTTATCTTGAGCGAACGTTGGCTTTCAAAAATAAAAATAATATTCCTGAAACACTATTGTAAAGCCACCAACCACCCACTCAAACACACAAAAATATTCCTCAAAATAGGTACACATGTACTGAAGAATTATATATGTTATATGAATATTTGTGATTGAATGTTACGAGAAGTGGCGATAAAAGATGAGACAATTGTTTGTCAACATTTACATAATTACAACTATGTGGTGAGCGTAAAAAAAGTTGTTTTTGTTCTTGAAGAAATAATAACACAACGTGCGATAAAATCCGCCTCATGATGATGAATGAGGAGGGTTCACGAGCGACAATAGTTGTCACGCGTTTGTGACCTCATAACCATTTTCCTCAATTTATGACATACCTACTCATTCTCAAGAGGATGTTATATCTTATCTTTCAGTAGGTGTACTTATGTATACTTATGTCTTTTAGTCTGGTACAGTAAATTATAATGTAATATGCAACATGGAAAGCGAATGAATAGGATCAACAACAACCTACTCGTTTAAGAAAATTAATATTCATTCTTTATTTATAACAAAAGTTATCTATACTTCTATACTAATATTATAAAGAGGAAATATTTGTATTTTTGTATGTTATGAATAAACTCAAAAATTACTGGACCGGTTTAAAAAAAAATTTTCACCAATAGAAAGCTATAAGTTTGAAACCAGGGCAAACAAGATTTAAAAAATTGTTTAGATCAGGCTGGTCATAGAAGGCTGATCGCCTACTTGCCTGTAAATATAAATGATCAGTGAAACGGACGGATTTTAAAAGTTCTAAGCATGCGCTGTATCAATTAATTATATTTGCATAATAGTCACGAGAAATTAATAAAAATATTTAAAAATGGTATTTCAGTTATGATATTATTACTTATTTATAATATTGTGTTTTAGCCTTGAATAACTGTAATACAAATTGTATTATGATTTTGATGATGTCGTTATCAACACGCCCCGGCTTCGCACGGGACTGGTGGGTAAAAAAAAACGGTTAAGTAGATCCAGAGAGTACCCCCTACAACCTAACAAGCTTTAGCTCTATAATATTAGGTAGTATAGATGAAAAAAGGCCAAATGGCATTAAAGGCTGTTTAGAATTACGTTAGACAATACGGTAGGTATGACTACATGTGACTGGTAATATTAATGACTATATTCATTCGTTGTATGGTTTGTCATGGCATTAAAAATTTAAATATACTCTGGCTTTACGCCACGATTTCTTAACTTAACTTCCCTCTTATGCCAAAGGAATTCTTTATGAAAATGTGTGTGTCTAAAAACTGACCTAAAACTCGTAATATTGCTTATCTGTAAAGTGTAAGGAATTATATTTACAATATATTCATATACATCACGCCCCTTTCCCATCGGGATAGGTAGAGATCACGGAATTCCATATGCTCCGATCCTTACATTATACATATTTAATTGAGTATATTACAAAACCTACAGGGAACATAATAAAACCTAGTACGGTTTTATTTCTAGTGGGGCAGACATATATCTAACAGATATTTTTTCTTTACAGACAAGTCTGTCTTCACTGTGTTGTCTGCCCTGCTCGTAAGAAACATCATTTTTTTGTTTCACCGGTACTTGAACCCGAGATATCCGGTGTTGAACGCGTTAAGACTACAGACTACAGAACTACTGAGATGGTAATTTTCACCCATAGGTACCTGCAGTGGTGGCGCATGTTTTGCCTTTTTAATACATTAAAAAGAAATATAATAATGTCATTATTCATATATAACTTATACGATTACGTAATTATTTAAGTTATATAAACACATATTATGTTAAAATAGGCAAGACGGGCTTTTGGGATTGTATGGTAGTCCCACCACTGGGTACGTGTATAAGATAATAATAATATTATGCACTTATTTAAAGAGGGAAAACATTTAAAATTTCAGTTTAAATCATTTGCTATATGTCAAAACAGTCGTATTTATGAAGTGCGGAAGTTAATTGCAGCGATTATTATTACCAACCCCTAAACGAAAAAGATGAAATTTACCCGAACCCACTTGCACTTTATTAGGTTTTTTAAATAATTTTATAACTTAACTGTGGCAAATGTATACAAACTGTGGGTTAACGAGATCATAATTCACTGAGGTAAAACATGGTAGCGAAAATGCAGAGAAATAAATATTAGTATAGGTAATATAATAATAAATAAAAATGCAATTGATGTCCTTGGAGATGATGTCTTTTTTCCATTTAGATTAGGCCAAGAAGATGTAATGATACATATTATGCACCCCTCTGATTCATATACTGCACATAAAGTAATCTGTATCCATGCTTAAACTATGCTATAATGTTTTTTTTTGATGTGGTTTGACCAAGGCCGTAACTACATATTTGATAATTACATAGGTACGCACTTCTTTTTACATTCATTATTCTTTAGTACATTCTCGTTTTTATTCTTTTATTTATTAATTTATAAAAAATGAAACATTATTGAGCTTAACACATAGCGTATTCAGACTAATACGAATATCATATTATTAAAGGACGGATACATATAATATAACAATATATTGTATCAATTACTCAGGAGTCTTGCCAAAATTAGTTCACCTCAAATAGTTCATTGATTAAATACCTATCATCGGCTGGATTATCAATATGTAGATAATGTTTATATAATGTGTAATTATTGTACCAACTTTGTATTATTCAATATAATGTCATTGCTAACCGTTACAATAATATTGGAGAGTATTCAAAAACCTAAACACTGTTAAATTCAATCTTCATTTGATCATTATAAACAAAAAATTAAGTTGTCAAATTGTCAAGCTAAACGTATTGAATGATTAAATATTTATATCGCGGAAAGGATGAAGGAATTCAAGGGAAAGGGGTGGCTCAGCTTTTAACCCTTTCAAGTTGTACTCAAATATGACCAGTTTTATGCTAGCTTGGGATTTTATATACCATACCACAAAATGTTTTTATATACTTAGGAACATGTATTTTATAAGTTTGTTTGTTAACGAATCTAATAAAATGTATTTCATTATGTAACAATTAGTTGTACAAAATTATTAGAATATTTCAAATAACAGAGAATATACGGAACAATAATGTGTGACAAATGTCGAACGAAGTGTAAAACCAGAAAAACAACTTCAATAAAAAACAAATTAACAAAATAATATGAATCCCTTTTATTATAGTGGTAAACAGGGATGTGAATAAAGATAATAAAAAATAAAAAAAGTGTGAACTATTTATCTCTGGAAAATATCAAAGTTTTGAAATAAATTATCCTCTAAAAAGAAAATTTTGTAAGATGAATTTTGTGTGACGTGTGTGATGAATGAAAATGTTGAACACTCGGTTCTCTAGCACACAACCGGTCTCGGGGTTGCGATACACTTTTATACTTCTAAGGAAATGCCTCTGAGTTGACCTTTTATGTTATCTCTTCTTTAAGTGCAAAAACAATACGGAATTTATTGGACTCGATTACATTTTAAATTGGTAAGATATAAAATGTACCTACAGGACTATTTACAGATATTTTATTACAAGCAATAGTATCAGACTATGTATATAGAGAATAAGTACCAAGTAATTCTTCAAAATAAACTAAATTTCATAAGTTATAATCCTGTCAGTATTTTGTGATATAAAAAATATTACGTAATATGTGCATGCAAGGTAAAATGATTGTATATAATAATCATTCTAAAATATATTACGCGTATAATACACGCTGTTAACCAATGTCCGCGATGGGCAGATATCCAAAAAAAGTAAATAATATCGATGCTCACAAAAGGCTGTGTATTCTCGAAAATATTTAGATAAAAAATCTAGTTAGATATTTATTTTTATGTACACGTTCCTACTAGTTATTTGAGGTTTTCCAGTTATGATTACACAATCAATGGAGTTCAGCCAAGAAAAAAATACATTACAAAATATCAATAATGCGATGTTTCTTCTTCGTGTTTAAAATGCGTAGTGTATTTTATTAAAATAACTTTTGCCGGATTTATACATAATTAAATAGGGTTTTAAATGGACTCTAAAACTGCGTAGGTGGTAGAATTACGCATAACCATACTTACACAATGAATAAAATATACATTCAAAAATCTTTCAGTTATTATGAATTTTTTTTTGTTATATCTATGTACCTACTTATTTCACTAGTAGTTAACTGACAAACTGAATATCTAATAACTATATCCTCCAAAATCATAATTTGTTCAGTTTTCGCTATAAAGTAAGTCAATTAGAAAGCAAATGAATATAATGTAAAGAGTGGGCTCTCTAATTAGACGTTAAATTCAAATTAAACATAAAAATCGTATCGCATTTTCAATGGACGAGTAAAAGTCGAAGCAGGCACTAAATGTAAAAGTTTAAAGGAATTTTGATTTAAAAATTGCCTTCAAGTCGGCGTCAATTTCCAGCAGCTTTACACTGCTGAAATATTTTATACAGTGAATTAAAAATGAAAGTTGTTCAGACATCGCATCAAGGCTAGAAAACCTCTATAACCCTTCGAATTTTCTAAGCCATTATATTTTCTGATGAAAAATGAATAATATACGTGTTACCATAATAAATCTTTTTTTTATGTCCGACATCGACAGACGAGCATGATGTTCACTTGATGAAAGGTGATACCCCAGCCACAGAACATCAGTCAATGATGCGCTGTCGACATATTTTTTACTTCGAGCATTCGGAAATCCATAGACTAAAACCGAAACGCGCAATATAAACTTCACGGTTTTTCCATCTATGAACGGTGGTACGTTACCCGGTCAGAATTTCGATATTCCTCCCACCAATGCCCGAAGTTACCAAACGTGGGGAAAACATGCTTATAGAAAATTGGAGAGTTCCTCACAAATCTTACAAATCCTCGTAAATATTGTTACTAACAAAATATTGTCAAAAAGACGGACAAATATTATTCTATGATTGTTTATTTCAGGTAAAATTAATTCTCAATATAAATGTAATGGTATTAATGTTGGATGTAAAAATTAATTTTGGAACATTGGTGATTTTTAATAGCGTAAACGGGTCATTTACCTCTTATGCTATAAAAATTACCACGGGGTTAAACCACATTAACAGATGGTATTTGATAATTGCCACCCATTGACATACAAGAGGACTTGCTGACACGTTGGCGACCTTTAAATAAATAATAAGCTAGTTTCGTGCAGGTTCCTAGGCCGTATCGGTTCGGAAAAACCGCCGGCGTCACCTGATTTACTGGTTATATCGATAGTGCGTGGCGGCAATTGTCTTGATTATACAGATTCTCTGTGAAAAAATGATAACAATTTTCTGGTGAAATTACTTATTCGTTATAAAACACGGTGAATAAAACTATCACATACTTAATGACCTTTTCTGTATGTTTTAAGTACATAAAAAACCTTGATCTTAATGCTGATGTAAATTATATTTATAAAAAATCAGCAAATCATTTTATACCAAAGGAAGAGCTTCCAATCTTTATTAAAAAAATATTTAATTTATTTCCAATTAATTTGATATCATTTAAATCCAAATTACTTCAAATCGCTCTCCTGAACCATTACTAAACTATCAGTTGACTCATTATACTTAGGAGGTATCGATCGATTATGAATGAATACATCACGTCAAATATTCGGAGAATATATATAAGGGAATACTGTAATAAGTTAATGAATGTTTTAGATGCTCAAATCTATTCATTATATTTATCTGCCTACAATGTTGGATGATACATAATAACTTCAAAGCTTTGAATATTTTGTTTTCAGACACTCAACTCTCTCACCAACATAAATAATTATTAGTCACCCACGCTTTGTTGACCTTTTGAAGGGGTCTCAAAAGAGAAATAAATAACTACTAGGATATTTATTTAGTAATATAAAAGTAAGTGGAAATCCTCTGTTTGAAATAAACACCCAGTCTTTAGAAACAGTTAAACAAACGATAAATTAGTACTTCCAAAAGGAGTTACGATGTTTAATAATTAACTCACTTTATTATCAAAACATCATATTCCATATTCATTCCAAGATAGTGAAATTTCTACTGGCGTAAATTTATGCTAAGCAAACTAAGAAAGTAATAAAATGTGTCAATGTACTTTTCGAAAATTTATATTTTATTATCTAATTATTATGTATATATATCTATATAATTACGTCAGATAAACATTTAAGGAAACTTTAATTTTCTATCTTAAATTTCACCTGCTCATAATAAATAAATAATAAAATATAAAATTTATAATTTGTTTAATTATAAAGCTTTCTCGGCAATATAACAAGAAAACAAACTCAATGCATATTTCTTGATATATTTCTCAACTCTATAGATTTTTTCTAATTTTTATTTTATTGAGCTCCGGTGATTAGTGCAAGTGAGATGCATTTCTTTAATAATGTAGTAACCTGAACGGTTTGAAATATGTCAGGTTCCATTAGTGAGCAAGGGGATACCCTATTGTGTTTTTATAATACAAAGTAGCTAATTTATGCGCAAACAGTAGATACAAAGGACGGCATGAGAAAGTTTGTTTAGTAGGAATACCTACGTTTCAAAAGATGCATGCCTTTCATTATTTTTCCATCTTTTCATAACCGGACTGTTTCTCATTTCTCTTTTATCGCTCGTTAATAGCTTTTTTATGAAAATCATTTACAACGACAAGGAATTCACTCAGGAATTCGTTACATATTTTATAATATTATACTTACAATTTCAGTTCCGGAATCAAATCCTCAATTAATTAGATGCAACATTAATTTCAATTTCAGCCACATTTCATCAACTTTTAATTTTCACTTAAGGAAACCGAGTTAGCACTGCAGAACGATGTGTTAAACAAACCCGATATTAAAATTTCATGATAGAACCGGGTGGATTTGTATCGGGCTAGAGGTGCGGAGAGCGCAGGCGACGGGCGTCGGCGCCGGGCGCCACCTGTCGCTGGCGGCGTGGCGGAAGGCGGGCTATGGGTTCCTTCGCCGGCGAATGCTCGTGACTGACTGAGCCCGGGCGGCGGGCACGTGGGCTGCCAGGCGCCGCGCCGACCGCCGCCCAGGTGCACCTGCACCCTCGCGCGCCCCTCGTCCTGCCTCGCTCCCTCAACTCCACGGCCCACGCCACTGTGCGGGGCTCACACGGACACAACATTTTTAAAGTTGGAACATCATTAAAGTTCAACATAGTTCCATCTATATCCAATCACTGCTCAATGTTTTCATGATCTTATTTTAAGCCTGAAGAGCAATTTTATACGAATAATACATTAAATAAATATATATTAAACACGGATAACGGATAATATTGTTGAGTTTGGAGTTTAATTTGAAGTTTAGTTTGGAATTGATTATTGGATTACTATTTAATTTCACCTTTTCCTGTGATATTAATTATTCTTGCAATCATTGCTCAGTTTATCATTAATGAAACAAATGCTAAATTGTTTTGTTTTTATTAAAATTTAAAATCTTCAATATTTTTCATAATAAATTCATCTAATAATATTAAGATATCGATTTTTAGATAATATGGTTGAGACTTCAGATGGTCAAATAAATGTAATTGTACTTATTTTATCGAAAGATTCGTTTTGAGTGTAATAAATGAAACACTTTCTTTTTAATTAATAAAAACTACTTTATACAGTTAACAACCTCAATCATACCACAAACTTTTATTTCAATTTGTTCAACCTATTTTTGTCTGATGAGTAGCCGCCTGCATTCTTTTGCATTTCGCTAGCATCTCGCGATCGTAGAGATTTAATTAATTTTTTCCTGAACAAACTTTTGATTAAAGCTCCGCTAATGGATGTTTGGTAAAAAATATTGTACGCGTTTAAAGTCCGGATCAAAACTTTACAATTAGACTTTTCAAGCACTATGAAAACGTCTCTACATATTTTTTATTGCGTTATAAGTCGGAGTTAATGTCTTTTGTTGATTTACTATTATTATGGAATATATATGTACATACTTGCTAAATCTGTTTATATGCTTAGATCTTCTAAACTGCACAATGAATTTTGATATTCGAAAGTGACTGAATCATCATTTGGTGGTTTGTTCCCAAAAGTTTTTTTTATCCCATATATCTGCACGAATAAAAGTTGACTATAATTTTATAATAATACGCGATGTTACCACAAAGAATTCTGATAAAATAAAATACCTACTAACGTTCGGACTTTATCAAACATATAATAAAGTGGTTCCTATATTTTCTACTATTCGATTATTAGCTACCATAGTAAAAAGTTTTAATTTACTCTTAAATTATATCAGCAGATTCAATTATATATGGTTATAATTGTTTTGTACGAATCTCTACCACACTTTTGTTTCGTATATATGTATATTAAATCTAATAATATCTTACAAAATCACTCGACATCGAATCGTAGTAGTAATCGTAGCAGAAATGAGCACATACTAGTACAGTATGTACATGTGCTACGTAAACTCGTAGCCGTAAGCAAGTCGTAGAATCACAGACCGTAGCAGGCCACGTCAGTGGTTTATAACAAAAGCACTAAAGATTGATGTACAAATGTATGAAAAGAGTTCTTAATTAAAACAACTCGTTAATTATTATTTGTGAAACATATTTAAAAACAGAGAATTGGTTACTTTAAAAAAGCTATAAAATATTTTTGCTCCAAACGTTTCATAAAAGGCTTTTTAAAACTAATTAGATAGTCAATGTAACTGCATTCAGAATTAGTTAATTTTGGGTATTATTGTTTTTTTTTTTAATTACAATATCAAAAACTGGGAAAAGAGGTTAATTAATATAGGATAAGAGAGTATGTTAGAAATATTGTTGAAAGCGATTAATAGTAAGCCTAAGAAAATATCATGTATTTAATATGATAATAGGAAAATCCTATATTTTAGTTTCAGTGTGGGAAGCGGATGGAAAGTTGCTGCAAAATTAATTTGACATATTGTAAATTAATTTAAGTAAACATGAGTAAGAATTAAAAGCTTTTAAAACCCTGATAACTTTAATCTGCTAATATCTGATAATGTATGTGACTTCGTTCGCCCACAATTAGGTATATTTAAATGATGATAACTTTTCTTCCCGACATCCGGTTTCGATGTTTTTCATTGAAGCATTTTTTGGTCTAGTCTAAACATTGTCTTCCTTTGAAAACTAAATGAATTCAGTAGTTTTGGATAAAATAGGGGAGCCAAAATACACACGTATTTTGTCTGCCTATTTTATCAATGACCTCTCATTTCTAGGAAACATATTCAATATACAGACTCGCCAATGTTATTAGATAATAGATATTTTGCCAGACATTGTTGATAAATTGAATTAAATGTACTATTACATTTCTTTTTACCAAAATATACCAGTCGGCTACTGTTTTCAAACAATAAAGTAATGTAGGCTTGAATCTTGTATTCAATCAAATAAGCTTGAGAATAGCCTACGGCCTACAGTCAATTTGCCGGTTCCCGTCAACCAAGTTACACCCTAGTTTTGGCAAAATGCCAAATCATGAAGCCATTTTCTATATAAATACTAGCAGCGATCAGGCTGTTGAATAGCTTTTTGAGAGCATCAATAAGTAGATTTATTACCTAATAGAAAATACTTTAAAACACACATTATCTGAGGATTTCTGAGCTTTCATATCCATATTACTTATTCAAGATTGTTATAATTTTTTTAAAAATATATTTGGTAGGAATGAGAATAGGTCGTAAAGTATATTCCATACCGCTGAGTGATTAGGGTGTCTCTATCCAGATTTTTTTAAATTGGATTGGGCTTATTTTATTTATTTGTATAGCCGTTCAAAGCCGGGTTGGGCAGCTAGTAAGAGATGTATTTTTGCTCTAATAATATATATATCTACGTAAATCTATTTTGGTAAGCGCACGTCGATATTGCAGAAAATTTGAAATAAATCACATATCAAATTTTTCTGATGACTGAAACAAACATTTTGATCTGAAATTTTATTAAATAAATATTTATAAAATTACAAAACGGAAGGTTAAGCATAATAATATTCAATATATAAGTAACTGTAGTACGTACGTAAGTATGACTGAGTAATTTTGATGTAATTTAACTGCTGTACCTACAAATAATAAATTACCCATTGATTTATTTATATTAATATTGCAATTCAAGTTACAAAAAGATAACACAATTGTTCTTATATTTTGGTAATTAAACCAAAACATTTCCTAAATTTACCATGACAAACCTGATGATATCTAAAAAGGGTTAGGTGAAGGTACTAAACGTTATTTTTCTAAGAGGGTAAAAATAAAAATTATCATAAAACTTGAAATGTTGCTGACGTTATGTGAATGCAAATATAATAACCTACGTAATAGACAAAGTTCATTAATATTCCACATGAATACAGAGTTAAGAAGTACTTTTCAGACCGCTCAAAAGTTTAATCTTTCATTTTTTACTCCATTGTTTTAATAAATCTTCACTATAGACTATGTAGTTGTAACAATATGTTTAGTTAAATATATATGGATAATAAAATTATAAGATAACGACGTCACAAAGTTATTTACAGTCTTACAGACAATATAATGACGTTGAAGATGTTGCTGTTATTAACCAGTAGACACTGTTAATAACACAACATTAACAGTGTCTACTGGTGAGAAAATCGGCATGACAATATGTATATTTACGACATATTTATCAGACTAATTATGCTTACTGGGCTGGTAAATGAATTCAATCTTATTAAATAGATATATAATTTTAATCTTTAATCACACAACGAGATCACAGACAGTGTTTAGCTTACGAACGAAGTCATATCGCATTGTGCGCTGTGGTTGTGACTGGCTTAGTATAAATGCTGCGTCGCTTTCGTGTCATAACTGAATTTTAGCAGCACCTTTTAGAAATATATATTGATTTTGGTGCTACGATGCCATAGTGGTTAGTTTTGAGAACTTATAATAGGTTCGGTTAGAAGACTTATTGATATTCATTGTATTTAAATCTAGACTATCTTCATTTATCACAACGAAACTACTCGAAATCGTAAAGGAAAATATTGCTACACCGGTATCTTTATTAAGAACCAGTAAATTCGAAACGATACTGAACCGATAATCATAATTGAGAGCGTCTGTAAATGTAGCCATCTTCCATTTTACGTATATATGAATGACAGCAATACTTTTAAGTACAACTCATTGTTGATTAGCGTTTGAGTATACAGACCTAGGGTGACAGGTTTACAGTTTCTCAAGCCCTCAATCTATACTTAATATTATAAAGAGTTTGTTACGATGTAACTCAAAAACTACTCGACCGATTTTAAACATGTTTTCACCAATATAAAGCTATTTTATCAGCGAATAACTTTTTGAATTTTGCGTGTATAGTACATCTACATTGCACCCGTGTGAAACCGGGGCATGTTACTAGTTTGTATAATAAAATTGACGTCATCGGCCAGATGTATACTTTACGCTGGGTAGTGGGTATAATAATAATTAATAGGTTGGTGATAATAATATTGGAACTTAAATTGAACATTTCTCGCACATTCAAAATATACCTAAGTAATACTTATGAATAAAATATTTTTTCTTCAAAATCCCTACAAATAATCTAATAAATAAATTTCTCTAACGACATTTTCTTTCCAAACCTCAATCTGAGTCCCATCCGTCTATGTCAGGTGTTATCAGGATATCTGAAAAATTGCGCATTGCTAAGTACTTACCTACGTACATAATAATATATTCAATGGTTTTTACTATAAAATGGATAAACAATAGGTATATCAGAAACTGTGAAGTTAAACAGAATCGAACCTCTATTTAAATAAAATACTGTATACCGGATTAAAACGCGATTTATTATTTAAATTATTTATCCCGACGTTTCGGATGCTTTTCAGCAACCGTGGTCGCGGGAGACTGAAAGCATCCGAAACGTCGGGATAAATAATTTAAATAATAAATCGCGTTTTAATCCGGTATACAGTATTTTATTTAAATGTGTGATACTCGCGTTAATAAAAGACAATATTAGAATCGAACCTCGTAAGAAATTATTTTTAACATACATTTTTTATGTTAGATGAGATAATCAACGGACGAGTGAAGCTCACTTGATAAATAAATGATACAATGTTGGCCTTTTTTTACTTCGATCATAAAGGCTTTTCCATATGAACCGGAACCATACGAACTTATTTCAGTAGAAATTTCGATATTCACTTCCGTCATCCCGTGTAACGATCAAAGCTATGTCAATGGCTCAAAGTGACTATAAGTAGGTAAAAAAAAATTACAAAAAAGCAGGGCCAGATTTAGGGGAGGGCATGAGGGGCCACTGCCCCGGGCCTCCACAAAAGAAGGGCCTCCACAATAGAGAATTCGGAAAAAAATCTTTCAAATTCCGACAACTAAACACTAGTAAACAACTTTTCCTTTCATATTTTTTTTTGCTGTCTTATCTTTACCTACTGTACTTTGTACAAAAATTATTACATACCGTTAAAATGAAAATAATTTGGGGCCAAGGGGGCCTCCACTCCTTTGTTGCCCCAAGGCCACCTCTAAATTCGGCCCTGCAAAAAAAGTATTTAAAACGATCTCATCAAAATATATTGAAGAACCTCACTTATACCTAATAAATATTATGAATAAAGTAAAGTACTTATTTGATATATCTGTTATGATATTGCTCAAAAATGGCTGATACTCGAAATGGACATCAAACTTCTTTTACACCCCGGTAAAATCGTTCACAGGGGTGAAGCTGTATTAAATATATCGAATTGCTTATCAATTAATTGCTACATGTTATAATTATAATTAAGTATATTACAACAATTCATACCATTACAGTGGGATATAATATGTAGGTATTTTGTAAATAAGTTAAGTGTACCAAGAACATAACGTTGGTTAAAAGGTTGACTAGCTTCTAGAAACTATTTAAGATTTTAAGTCATTATTGAGCCTACAAATGTGGTATATTGAAACTCCATGTATTTCTTCAATAATAGTATATTATACTTTATCACAATAGCTTAGCTTCCGTTGACAAAGAAATGTAGTGCGGACTTGCCGCGAATGAAGCTACAATTTATGTTGGATTAACGCCAATTTTTCTAAAAGTTTGCGAGCATCCGTCATGTTTTTTGCTGTCAAACCGCACATTAACAGAAGCTGTTGAGTTAATATTTTGTGATTCCAACTTTCTAGTTATTTAGATATCTATCATACTACAATTTTCAAAACTATTATCATTATAATATATTTACAATTTTTGACAAATGACGGGCTCGTTGGCGTATTTGTTCGAACACCTACCTTGCGCTCCGATGGGTTACGGATTCGAAACCCGCTGGGACTACATGTTTATAATTTTCTATAAGCATGTCCTCACATATGGTCTCTTTGGGCATTAAACTAGTGGGTAGAATATCGAAATTCTGACCGGGAAAGAGCTGGAAATATCCTCTAAAACTGTATTTTCAATTGAAAATTGAAAATTATTTATTTTTAACCAATAAGTTTTTACAAAAAGTTTGACCGTTGTTGGGACATCCTTTTAAGTAAATTTATACCTGTGCCAGGATGTCCCGCTCTTCCATACAAAATTTATATTTATTATAATTAAAAAAATTAAAGAAGTTTAAAGAAAAACTTAAAAATTAAACAAATAACAAAAAGTGTGTTGGTTTATGTAATATGTGTGTGTGTTAGTGTATATGTGTATTTGTGCGCGTGTGTGTATATGTGCGTGTGTGCAATATTGGAATGGTTTTTAAGTGATACGGTCGAATAAAACCTATGTCTCGTTGTAAGGTAATGTAAAAAGCCAATCAGTTAGGAGAGTTTTTAGTTCGTGTGTATTTAGTGTATATATTTTTATCAATTCAATGTTCATGTTAAAGACCTCTAAAATTATATTTATGTGATACATTTATCCTATCTCTCATGTCTATAGTATTGACAGGACCTTTATAACATTTTATATTTATAAGATCAATAAGTTCTCACTTTCTGTTTACCTACTGGATTTAAAAAATCCTCTAACTCAAAGAAAACATACCTACCATTCAACTTTGAACTGTAACTGAAGTCTATTAAAAGTTATTTCATAATTACGTGTTATCATTTAGAGTCTCCATCGACCTATTAAGTTCAGAGGTGGAGCGCTCGAAACTTTATCCCTTAGTGTTTGAATTAGTTATTAATGTTGAACAGTTGGAAAATAGTTGGAAATTTAGTATATATTATGTCGTAGTAAAATACTTAGGTTGGACTAGGTATTTCTTCTGCTCAGGGCCTCAACAAAATAGGGGCCCCATAATAGAGACTTCGGAAAAAATATTTCAAATTCCGACGAGTAAACATTAGTAAAAATAAACTAAACTAAAACTTTTACTTAGATATTTTTATGCAGGGCTGGACGGATGGCAGCCACCGTCCGGTGACCTGATAATATGTTGTCGTCATTAAGTTGGTTCGTCCATTTCTGGAGGACCGTCTCCTTTCCTTCAGCCCTCCACTGTCTTACAACATCAGGAGGGGGTTCGGACCCTCTACTTCTAGACTCGGCTCTGCGCCAATAGATGTTGGAAAGCGCCTCCGCCTCGAGATTGGAATCTGTGCGGTTCCGGCTATCACATATGCTGCGTCGTGAGACACGGTGTGGTATGCCCTCGCAACCCTTAGAGCCATCACACGCTGTGATTGCCGCAGTATAGTCCAATTTTGAGCGAACAGACGATCTGCCCAAATTGGACATCCGTAAAGGGCCTTTGCCCGAATTACGCCCACAAACAGGCGGCGACACCAGGGTTCGACATGATTAAATGTTTGTGTTCTTATTAATTCCTAGCAATTCTGCACAGACATATTTGGGCGTACTTCCGAAAAGCGTATACCGCAGATCGATCTGAAATTTGGTATAATAACGTATATTGACCTCCTTTCTCGAATCACGAATATTATAACGAAAATTGGCGCATATTTCATTTTCAAGGTCAAACCTTGTTAAACATGATTTGGTTTTCACGTTTATTTAAAAAAGTAGGTATGGATTTTTAAAAAAAATCGGATAATGTCCTAAATCTCGTACATTTTGCCACTCCATTAGTTTCGACTTTCGATATTAGAATCTACTTATGCAGGAAAGGTTTGGTCTTGAAAGTGCATGTTTTTTTTTTATTTATTTGGTAAATTTGTCAAATCACAAGTCCATCTCGAAAGTGCTCCAATTTTTTTTCTATCGTTCTCTACTTCTAGTATGTACTATCCTCAGTAATATTAAGGAGGCCCATGGCTTTGGACCCCTTAAAAAATTAAAAAAAATAAGGTTAAGAAAGCAAACCATCAAATAAGATATAACGTTATGGTGACTAACCCTACCAGTTTCACTCTAAAAAGGAGTCACCACCTAGGTTAGGTTATGTTGGTATGGTGACTACCGCGCACGAGACGAAGGAGTGAAGCGAGCGGTGCCGCGGCAGCCGCCGGCCGAAGTGTGCCGGAAGTCCGGAACCGAATCCTACTCTGATTTTATTTCTCAGTATCGTATTTTTCTCCGAAAATATTGACTCTACAATAAAAATGTTGCAGTTATAAAATCTCAATATTTTGTTTTACAATTTTTGCTTTAAAATCCATAATTTTTTAAATAAACGTGAAAAACGAAATCATGGTTTTTCCAGGCCTGAAAAAGAAATATTCGCTAATATTTGTATTTAGAAGGTCAAAATACGTTATTATACGAACGCTATGAGGTCCCGCCTAACATTCATTCATTCCGTCCGGTAACAGCATTCTCGAAGTGAACTTTTATTGTACGCGATAATATGATATGTCTATACTCTATATCTGTAAGCATTCTGTAGGACACTAGAGTCTATACTCAGTGTGGTCAACGTAGGCGATTTATCGCCATTTAGGCTACTCAGGACTAGAATCGGCGATGAAAAAATCTGAAAGGCGACTGGTCGCCTATTAGGCTACTTCGGGGACATATCATGAATCGCAAATGAACTAGTTTTAATAAAAGAAATTAGTGCAATGTACCTATATTGCTGTTAGTGACTACTGCAATTATCTATATTATAATGACTAAATAGTTCGGGAAAATGTTTTGTGCCTTTCGTTTCGTTTACTTTGTTCTTCAACAATTAAGTATTAAGTATAAATAAAGTTAAAATTAAATATACACTACATTTTTTATATTTCGGCTCCTTTTTAGGATACAGAATTCGGCTACATTAGGCTACTTAGGCTGTGAAAAATGGCGATATCAGTCCCGTTGTCGTTGGCAACACTGTCTATACTCTTTGCAATACACTTTGAAGGATGTCATTTGTCAAATGAGTTTTTACTTTTTTTATCTTTTAATAAAAGTAATAAAGTGCAATTTACAATTATACTGTTTTGTACATGTTGCTTGCGTTTCTTGTTTGTATGAGAATGTTAAATTGTGATGCGAAATAAAACAAATCATCTATTCATATAGCAAAGACTAAAGTAATAATGGCATCTCGTGGTGAAAGAGGTGTAACAAGGGTTCTGGAGAAATTAGAAGCATCCGTGAATGCAGGTCAATACTATGAGGCACATCAAATGTATAGAACACTCTATTTTAGGTAACATAAATTCTAGATTTAATTACTAATAAGTTATTCGCTTTGCATTGGAAATCTGTGATGTCAGTTCCTCAATTTTTAGGTATTTAAATCAAAAAAAGCATGGCGATCTGCTAAAATTACTACACAGTGGTTCAGTTGTGTTATTAGAACGTGATCAACAAGGTAGTGGAGCAGATTTGGCGATACTTTTGTTGGATGTGCTTACTAAATCTGAAACTAAACCATGTGAAGAATGGATTGAAAAAGTAGCAAAACTTTTTGAAATGATGAATTCTGGTGTGCCGGAAAGGGAAACTTTCCTTATAAATGCTGTGAAATGGTCAATGGATAATAATAAGAGGGGACATCCTTTGCTCCATAAGGTAAGCATTTTTAATATTTAAAATTGCCTTGGTTAAGTTTACATGTTACATTTATGATAAAATTATTTTTTTATCTAAATTAAGTTCCTCCTGGAGTAACATAAAACTGTGCTCTTAAAAATTGTTATTAAAATGACCATTATATATTATCCTTTTATGAGACTGTCCAGAATATTCTAGAGTTATATCATTTTATAGTTGAAATTGTCTTTAAGCATTGTGAATAGTTCAAAATAATTTAAAATTATAAAGTGAATATAAAAAAAAATCATATTTAGTAAAAAAAAGTATTTATTTAGTTTTCCTATTTCTATTTTATTTATATTTCTATTATATATAAAAGCTGGCCCAAACACTAATAATAAAATTCTACTGGTGAAGCAGCAATAGATGGAGAATCAGCAATACAGGTATATTGATGATTCTCCATCTATCAGTGTCTCAACTATATATCATAGGATCATAGGAGTTATAATCTCCAGTTTTATTTATATTCCATTTTTCATACATTTCAGAGAATTGCAGAAGTATACTGGCGTGAAAAGAAATTCACAGCAGCTCATAGACATTTTTTACATTCAAGTGATGGTGTGACTTATGCTACTATGTTAATAGAACTACACACAACAAGAGGCCTTAAATCAGAAATAGATTTATTTATAGCGCAAGCTGTTCTGCAAATACTTTGCCTACGAAATAAAAAAATGGCAGATGATACTTTTAATGAATATACAAGATCACATCCTACAATACAAAATGATAAAGGACCATGTTATGCATTGCCTCTGCTTAACTTCTTGTGGTTTCTTTTAGAAGCAATTGAACAGTAAGTAATTTCAATCATTATTCAAAGAAAGATCTACTTTTATAATTTAAATTTATGAGTTTATTTTTAATATAAATAATAAAAAAGGAGAGTACTTTTTTGTTGAACATTTTTAGGTCTTATATAAATTATTATCTATCAGGTTTTTCTTGCAGTTTAGCTTACATGTCAAGTTTAAATAAAGCATAATAGTTTATCATTTTCATTTTCTATCAAAGATTCAAATTTAGTTCAGTCACTGAGTTCCTTCCAGAATTTCAAATGTTGACAGGGACTGTTCTCCTACAAAGCAGGCTGTCTGTAGCAATGATAGGGAATAAATTCTAGTTAAGTAGACCTGTCATGATGCCAATGCATATTTTCAGTTTTCCATATCAAAAGATTTTAAAAGTAATTTGATTGAATGATTAAATGATTCAGAGAAATAAGTGTTATTATTCTAGGTATAAGTAAATTGTGTTTGTACACATGCTTACACACATATTAATATTTATTACTTCAATAAGGTGCTGTCAATAATTGAACTCCTGTAAAAATTCCAGATGCATTAAACTTTTATGTTGATTCAATTCAGCTTATGTTAAAGTATGATCTTAAGCATGTGACTACTAATATATTTGCCATATTTTCAATTTCAGAAAACAAGTAACAAAATTTAATGTGTTAAGAAAATGTTATGCAAAGAGTATAAAACGTGATCCTAATTATTCTGGATATTTGGATACAATTGGACATGTGTGGTTTGGCATTGAAATTCCACAAAAGCATAGAAACACAAATTCAATGTTAGGTGGCCTCATAAAGTCAATAATAGGTGATGTGGACAGTTCTGATGAAGAAAGCAACAATTTGACGAGGAAAGCAAATGTTCCAGACCTAGATTAAGGGATACATTTTAATTAATTGGTGTAATATAGAAGAGTAATTTTTCCAATGTAATTTAAATGTTATTTGTTGAAACATTTTTGTTGGGACATACATAATAATATTGTGATTTAAGTAAAGTCAATTATTTACTTTAATTCAATAAACCATACCTACTTGTTTATATATAAATATCTGATTAAACACTTAATGGAGGCAAATTAGTATCACAAAGAAATAATTTTGACATTATACATTATAATGTTTTAAAACAATATTATTGGAAATTGGTTTTATAAATGTTACTGGATTTTTGGACGAATTGTTTGTTTTTAAAAAATCCCATAAATGAAAACGTTAAATTGCAAGATTTATTGTCTCATGTCTGTACATTTTTTTGGGCGTTTATAAATCACGCGGGAAATTATATGATACAATATTCTAGTGACATTTATATGTAGACATCGTTACCGCGGGGGCACGAATCATTTGTAGATTATGTAAACAGACTGGACAGACTACATAAAATAGTTTGAAAGTACCTAACCTATACCTACATTGGGACTTTTTGCAGCGTTTCTGCATCAATTCATGTCAAAGGTATTACATACTAGTTGTCTATTCTAGAATCTAGATAGATATTCTTTGACATGTTCGTTCGTGCCCCCACATAACGATATCTATTTAAAGGGCATGTTATGAGTCAGTTAACCAGTTTTCAATGATTATAGTTGAATTAGAACATTCTATAAATCTATTAACTTTCTAATCAGAGAGTATTAAATTGTATAAAATATTTTAAAAATCATAGTAACATAAATGTGTTCTGGAGCTTATACTTGGATGACTAGTTTGCCTCACAAATATTTTTATTGATTATGAATTATCATCACTATAAATAATAATATTTAGCATAAAGTACTCAAAAACCAGTTATTTTAGTTGTAAATATTAAAAATGTGTATTTGCAAAACGGTTTAGTGAATGTGGATTTTTAAAAATTAAATATTAAAAACATCAAGTTGTCTGTATATTTACAATAAAGTAATTTTTAAGTATGTCTATGGATTTGGAAAAAAAACAGTATAAAAATATATATATATATATATATGTATATTAATATAATATAATGTTATAAAAACCATACTAAAAATAAATTATATCCTGACTTTTATTACAATATATAATTTTCACAATTGAAATCTGTACAAATATAAACCAAAACAATTGTCTATTGGACATCTTCAACAGTTAAACATGTTATGTCCCTCACTAGTGTTTTTAGTTTAAGAGTGCTTTTTTGAAGATCAAATTTTATTTTTCTATTTTTCAAATCTAATGCTTGTTTTACAATAAATTTATTAAATTCGATAACATCTGGATGGTTTAAGAATTCATCAATGTCCATCCATCTGCACGCTTTTATTTCTAATTCTGATTTAGTTATTGTATCTGAAGTAGCTTTCAACATAACTATAACATAAATATCAGAATTTCCAAACATGGCACTATGTGTATGTCTTAAGGTAACCATAGATTCGAAAATGGCATCAACATCCGTTTCTTCTTTGACCTCCCTAATAGCGGCATCTTTTATATCTTCGCCTGTGGATTTAAACATATATTTAAAAGGGAAATAATATATTTCATTTTATCTTTTGAGATTATTATCAATTGGTGTCATTGAAAATCTGTAATAATGATAACATTATTTTTATGAATTTCAAGGGCAATTTGTACAACACTTATGGGCTACTTTTAGAGCTAGGAGGGTGTTAAATTAGTACATCTAGTGTATTCAGATTTAATGTTCAACATCATTCAAAAATACACATTCATAGGATTTTCTTACTTGGGACCGGTAATATTAATTTAACTCAAAGTTTGTTTCTGATTGATACTTCACACTGATTTAATAACATTTACTAACATAATGGAGAATTGAAAATATCCCATTTACCTCTTTCCACATATCCACCAGGTAATTTCCAATGAGGATGTTCGAAGTGCTTCTCCATTACAACAAGTATCTCATTTTTACTATTCAATACTAGACCACCAACACCTAAGTTTGTATGACATGCTGGAGGTAAATTAGCTGGTCTATCTTCAGGTAGCCATTTGTACATCATTACAAAGTCATCTCTGGAATGGTGGAAATTAAAGCCTTCCTGAAAATTAATTGCAGTATAATTAAACCACAAGTATATTAAGTCACATTAGTTATACTTTAGCCTTCAAACAACTATTATATACCTATATGATTACAAAATCTAATTACTATTAAGGCAAGTTATATGGCATTATATATAAGGTAACCATAATCATTATTTTAGTTTATTTTACCCACATTTATGCAAATATTATTATTAATAGTGAATTAAAAAAGAAAATGTTCGGGCACAGAACATTTTATTAACAGGAGGTGTTCTACCTTCCCTTCCATCCCTTGAGCAAAACCTCTTTTCCTTTCTGTACCTCCAGAATATATCATATCCCTATAAACCATGAGGCAGTTAATTTTGAATTTTATATAAAGTATGTAGTAGTTGAAGTTTCACTTACATCTGCCAGAATCGGAACCCAAGATGCATTCTTTATATCTACTCTAAACCAAATACATCTTCTTTTTTCATGAATCCATTTTATAAGAGAACCTTAAAGACATCATTATAAATGAAAAAGGCATGTACAAAATAACTTTTCATGTTAGTTACAAAAAATATTCTGCTAAATTAAAGTTAAATACACAAAAAAAGCTCTGCAATATTTCACTTACTCACAAGTTGGTCTTTGAAACAGTTTTGATCGCATGGTTCATCTTTTGAACTAACAGTAACACCATTATATCTATCTATTACTCCAATAAATGACATTGCGAATTTCAGCAGTATAAACTCGATATGATTATTTATTACTTGGTCTCACAGTAATGTAGACTAGATGGTAAAGACCAATAAGACTATTGTGAGCTGTAAAATTTCAATTTTGTCTAGCGAGTATCGGGCTTCTTTTCGAAATAAATTTTTATTTAGCTGCCTGCGTAATGTGTCATTAGTTACACAATTTCAAGGAAATTAGAAGTTAAATACCTATTCTTTCATCATTAATTATTATTAATAAATATGTATGCTTTAAAATATCTTCTATGGTATGAAATCTATGAATACTACTAATCTGAGGTATGAAACGTTTATCACTTATCATAATGGCTGGTATACACTTTGATTAGTCAAGTGCCAAGTGTTTAGTGTGTAGAGTGATTAGTGTTAAGTGATTAGTAATGTCCTATACTGTTTATTAGGCAGTGTTTAGTTCATTTAAAAAAATAGACAATATTACGCCTGTATACACTCTGATAGTAATAATAAACAATAAAAAATCAATGAATGTGTATGATCCCATTCGCAATGTAGTTAATGAAAAGTGAATTAGACATGGGTAACACTGCGCTGCGCGGCGCAATTGCGCCGGCACGCTTCACTGCGCAGGGTGAGTCAGCTCACACATTCATAATGTGTTGGCGCACGGCGCAGTACCCACTCACTGAGTGAACTATGAGCGTGGCGTTTCGGAGGTTTCACTGCTCGCTTTGCGCGACCAATTTTGTTGCGCCGTGGCGCAATTTTGAGTTGACTCAAAGAGCCGACGCACTATACTGCGCCTGAGTTGCTGAGTTGGCGCGGGAAATTTTGCTGAGTTACCCATGTCTAAAGTGAATGTGCTTGCGTTACACATTCGAGAAGAAATTGAGTTGGAATTGAGGAGACCACCTCGATTATGGAGCTGCGTCTCTTGCTTGTTTATATAAATATTTACATTATATAATAGATTCGATCCACCTAGTAGACATTTTTTTGATATTTTTATCATTCACAACAACAGAAGAAACGAACACGACACTGTTGACTTAACAGTCACGCACGTCCCGACGTGTTAAGTTCGTGTTTAGAGCAAGTGAGGGGTGAAGGCGGGACGCGCGGGAGGAGCTACTCGCAGAAAAAATAGAACACACTTCTAAATATTGTACTTCGCTAAGCACTATACACTTAACAGAAACTGTCCGAACGTGTTTTTTGCTAAACACTTAACACTAAACAAGCCACTCGCACTAATCACTAATCAAAGTGTATACCAGCCATTAGGTATTTACACAGACTGGGTATTTAATCTGAGCCACAGACTAGTAAGGGATACTAGTTACTACGTATATCTGAGCCAAAGAGTATATAAGTAAAAGACGGCACCATAGATTATATACTTATCTGGTAGACGGCTAGGTACCGTCTTAATCTGAGTAGACGGCACTCCATACAAAGGTGTTAACGTCATATCGACCAATAAAAAGTGTGCTCACGACTCGTGCCGGTAAATGTCGGTTTTTGTTTTTTGCTTAAAAATAATTTTATAATCATCATTAATATTATTAGGTCATTAATTAATGTATGTAAATGTATAAAATACAACAGCTAATTTAAAGAACTTGAATGGATTTTTATTTAATTCATATTTTATTACGGTCTCTCAAACCCATTTTAATCGATATTTAGGGGTATTTCAAATTGGTTCTAGGGAGAAAAAATTGTAGGAGTTGGCATCACTGTCTTTGTTTTTCAATTTTCATTTTTATTTTACGAATTCACGTTGTACCTATGTAGTATGTACTATGCGATTCAACTAAGAATAGGAACGTCAATGACCTCTACCTGTCAAATGTCATTTTAAAAGTACAGTTTGCAAAAAAAACTTATTTGCAAATCAATAACGATTTATTTTATTTTGTTTAATTGAGTCTTACTCAAATCAAATTTAAAAAATAACCTTAATGCTTTACATACATTAGCTAAATATAATAAATAATTATTAAAGACATAATAAGTTTTTTTTAAAACCATACTTTTTTCTTTCATTTTTTCATTGTTGGCAAGAATTCGCCTGAAAGTGAAGAGGACGCATGGCGCAAAGGCCCAGAAGCCATGCCAAGGCTATTTAAAAATGAGGATGCTAGTAGGCTAATCGCCATTTATCGTTGTTGGTGTACTTTGTCGTGCGACTGAGTGTTTGTGCTTGTGGACTGATACTGTTTCTTCTATTAATTCTGTTTGTTACGTTTGATTAAGGTTTTTGAAGTTGTACTACTTTTGGCGCGTTTGGATGAGAGTGAATTCATGACCTGCGCGCGCACGATGTCCCAAAAAAACGACATGATGAAGTTGGCTAAAGAATAGAATTTGATTGATTTTAACATTTTTCTTCGATATTTACTGCAGTTTTGTTTTTTAAAATTTTTCTTCAGACGCCAAAGAAGTATAACTTCTAACGCGTGTACATAAGTACACACATACGTTTTTTGTTTTTTTTTCGCTCAAAAATCGTAAATAATTTTTAATTTTTAAAAAACACTCGATAGGAATCCTTCGTCTGATGGTGCAGCATCGGACGGGACCCAGATGACATTTACACGTTTGCTGGGGGCAGCGGGGTCGCGCCCTATAAAAATAGGGCGGTCAATTGGACGTGAGGCGCGGTGGCGTCATCAGGCGGTCGCCGGCTCACACCGCGAATTTATACGCGAAGCGGAATTTTTAAAAAATCTTGTTTTGCTCACCCTACCTAATTGGTTTGAATTGACAGCTATGGCGTCACAAAATGGCGCTAAGTCGATCCTATTCTTATTTGAATCGCATAGTAACTACTAACTCATATATTATTGTATTATCTATGTACTAACTGGTTTCAAAGCATAGAGTACTTTTATATTGTTTCAAACTTCAAAGTTCTCTAAGTACTTTAGTATTCTCAATTCTCATTTCTATGATCGTAAATATTGTGATACTTATTTAATATTGTGTTAATTAATTATTAATAATATAATGTTGTCAATGACGAGGTTTACCCACAAATTAACATATAATTATATGTCCATTGTAATTAAAAACTTTAGGTTGGTTTCGTAAAAAGCGAGTATTCTGTTATTGTTTATAATTATAATTTTTACTGACTTTCTAGTTTTCTTTAAATATTTTAGTTCTCTTTCAGGACAACATAATATCCAATTTAAGGCTGAACATGATAGATTTAATGGCATAACAGTGCATTCAGATGATATTGATTGCGACAAAAATGAGTTTTCTTATCACTTACAAGGTATTTTATTGGATTCATATGTATTGGCTAGTGTTTAAGATGAACAATTATAATGATTTTCATTATTTCTAAAGTTTCAGTATGTTTTAGAGTCTTTAAAAAAATGGTATGAAGAGGGTAAAAGATGTATATGGTTCAAAATTGGGATAGATCATTCTGAGTATGTTCCTCTGTTGGCACAGGTAACTACATAGTACTTCCTAAATGCAAATTCAAGAAAATCTAAGCTATAGAGCCAGTTCAAGTAAAATGTGTGTCATATTTTCTTCACCTTACTTTGCGTGAAATTTTATTTTAAAAGATACTACTTTCATTGCTAATTAATATATTTTTAATTGTTTTTTACCACAAGTACATTTTTATAGTTTGATGTTCTTAGAAAGGTTTTCGTTTTCATCACGCTAGAGATGACTTCGTGACGATGTTTAAGTGGCTTCCAACAGACTCTGAGCCAAATTTGCCACCAGCCTGTCACACAAACCTTGGTGTTGGTGCATTGGTTTTAAATGAGAAGCACCATCTTTTAGCAGTATCTGAAAAACATTACAATTATCCTCATTGGAAGTTGCCAGGTGGATATGTTGAGAGGGGTATGTTTAATCTAAAATATAAAATTCTCGTGTCACAGTTTTCGTTGCCATACTCCTCCGAAACGGCTTGACCGATTTTGATGAAATTTTTTGTGCTTATCCGGTATCTATGAGGGGTATAAATGTATAAATGTTAGGGGTAGTCCACCCCTAATTTTTTTTTTTACTTTTTAGACAAAATTTTTAATTTCTATTTTTTTATTCAAATTCAATTCAAATTCAAAAATCATTTATTCATTTAGGTAACACAATGTACACTTATGAACGTCAATAAAAATTCATATTAAATGCTTCTAATTTTACATTTACTGCCAGTTCTCAAATCAAGGGCGTAGAGCGGACGAGAAGAACTGGCAAGAAACTCGCCGCCACTCTTTTTTAATCGCCAAGTTTTTGTTTTACAATTTTTTTTGTAAGGAGCTGCAACCATTACACCATGTTCCACATGACATCTTTAAGTATTTAACTATAATAATCGAAAAAATAAAAATAAATAAAAACAAAGATTTGTCCTCTATCAGCAGAATGTATGGTGAAATAGGAGCACTCACTTACATTCTCGTGGGAACAACACGCAAATACATAGACGAAATAACTAATATCACCGCATACACGAATTCAAGTTCGACCAGTCACCACAAGTAGCACCCGTTCACGAGTATGACGCATGGCCAGCCATCGACCCCCTCGCCATATTTTAGGGAGAGAGACAACCCGACGCATGGACGCCGCCACAAGCAATGACATTTAAGCGAGCATGACGATCCTTGAAATGTGAACTTGGCTACATAAGAAAACAATAATAATATTAATTATTCTGAAATAAATTAGTACTACATGGATCACGGTTTGCTCCCACTTTACATTATAAAGGTCGTGGATGTTGACGATCGCCCCCGAGTCTGGAATTGCAGCCGAGATTCAGTCGCGTTACCTCTATACTGGAGCAAATCATATCCAAGCACTAGGATCGTTTAAATATTCATTTATGTTATAATAGGCCTTAGCAAGTAGTTTTACTTTAACGTACGATTTAAATTTATTTATTGACAACACTTGTATCTCACTAGGGATTTTGTTGAAAAAACGTATACAATTGCCTTGGAAAGAATTACTCGTTTTATGCAGCCTTGTGGTTGGTGCACTAATTTTGTCTTTATTACGAGTACTATAATTGTGGAAGCTACTATTCTTTTGAAAGATATCTATATTTTTCCGCACATATAAAATATTCTCATAAATGTATTGACTTGCCAAAGTCAAAATATTTAATTCTTTAAACTTGCTTCGAACTGACTCCCGTGGGGATAATCCGCAGATCGCTCTTATAGCCCGCTTTTGCACTACAAATATCGATTTAATATCAGCTGCATTACCCCACAAAATAACACCATATGACATAATACTATGAAAATAGCTGAAATAAACGAGCTTTGCTGTATTCTCGTCAGTAAGATCACGTATCTTTTTCACTGCGAACGCTGCAGAACTTAGCCTATTCGAAAGACCTTCTATGTGTGGGCCCCACTGGAGTTTACTATCTAAAGTAATTCCCAAGAACACTGTATTATCAACAAAGTCTATTTCCTCATTTTTAATTATTATTTGACCATTGCTACTTTTTACATTTGTAGTTACAAATTTAATACATTTTGTCTTCTTTTCGTTTAGCTTAAGATTATTTGTATTAAACCAGTGAACTACACTGGAGATGGCACTGTTTACATTCTCAAGTAATGGATCTCGTCGTTTCACTTTAAATAAAAGCGAAGTGTCATCAGCAAACAGTACTATCTCGTGAAGCTCTTTTACAAGAAATGGTAGGTCATTTATATAGATGAGGAATAAGAAAGGTCCAAGTATGGAGCCTTGCGGTACACCCATAGTAACAGACGATCCCATTGAGGTTGTTCCATTTATATTTACCTTTTGAATTCTACCGCTCAGGTATGAATCCATTAGTTTTAGCGCTTTTTCGCCAATGCCATAGTGTTGAAGTTTTTTGATAAGGATTTCGTGATGGACACAGTCAAAAGCCTTTGATAAATCGCAAAAAACTCCAATGGCATCATGAGCATTTTCCCACGCATTTAAAATCTCGGAAATTAATTTAATACCAGCATCGGCTGTGGAGCGACCTTTTGTAAAACCATACTGTTGGCTATGCATAAGTTTATTATTATTGAAATGTATCATTAATTGATCAAGAATCAATTTTTCAAAAATTTTACTCAATGCAGGCAGCACAGATACGGGTCTAAAATTTGTGGGGTCAGAAGTGCTGCCCGTTTTGAACAACGGTGTGATTTTACTTAGTTTCATCTGGTCTGGAAAGACTCCACAATCTATACATTCATTAAATATTATAGCTAACTCTGAACTGATAACATCGATTACTGATTGTAAAACGAATACAGATACACCCCAAAGATCTTTAGTTTTTTTTAATTTGAGTTGTTTAAATGTTTTAATAATATCATTGCAGCTAATGCGGCTAAATATAAACTTATGATTGCATATAGGAACATTCTTTTGTAATAATAAAAGGGCGGCTGATGGTGAAGAATTTAGAACGCTAGTTGTATTCATTGGAATGTTAGTAAAAAACTCTTCAAATGCAGAGGCTACTTCGAGGTCGGAACTAATTACTATGCCGTTTATGTTAACCTTATATTCAGTATCCTTTCTAGAGGTTCTTCCAGTCTCCTCGTTTATAATTTTCCAAGTAGCCTTTATCTTATCAGAGCTATTTTTTATTTTAAAACTTAAGTGTTGCGCCTTAGCGATTCTACACTCTTGCCTAAAACTTTTTGAGAATATCCTAACATGTGTTTTAAATTCTTCACTGTCATTATACTGTTTTTCATTATACAATTCATACAATTTTAGCCTTTTCTTGTGTAGCTCAGGAGTTGCCCAGTCACAAAAGGTAGGTTTCTCTGAGACCAAAAAAGTCTTTGGAGTGAACACATTTTTGAATTCATCAATAAATGAATCAAAAAATATGTTATATAAATTATTAGGGCATCGATTACTACACAAAAATGGCATTTTAAATATTAAATTTTTCTTAAATCTGTCTAACCGATCATCTGTTATAGGAACTGTGCATATTTTCTTTTTTGGATCTTTACATTTAACTATTTCGAATTCAAACAATTGACCAGAGTGATCAGACGTTAGTTTGTTGATAATACAGGTGTTGAGAGGAGCGATATCACTATAGATATTGTCAATACATGTTGCCGTGGTGGCTGTTACCCTAGTAGGTACAATAAAATTATTAATTAAATTAAATGATTTAAAGAGATTAAGCATACGTTTACTTGAACTACAGTTGTCAAGCAAATTAACATTAAAGTCTCCACAAACGATCAATCTTTTCTTGGACTTTTGCAATTTGTACAGAACCTGTTCTAATATTTTTTCCAAGCCATCATATTGAGCTGAAGGAGGGCTATACAAACTGACAATGATGAATTGCTCCAGCTCTACACAAGATACTTCAATAAGGCGTTCCACAGAGAAGCTCACTATGTCCTTCCTTTCCTTAAATTTAATTTTTTTACTAAGCAAAATTAATGAGCCACCGCGTATTGCATTTCCTCTGCAGAACGAACTACCAATCTGATGATTACAAAAATTGAACACAAGTTCACATGTTTTTAACCAGTGTTCTGTAATACACAATATGTCAACATTTTCACAGCTCAAAAACAACTCAATTTCAAGTAACTTACTTTTCATTCCTTGTATATTTTGGTGAACCAGATTGATAGTATTTTGTTTTAATTTACTTATCTTACTTACTAGTTTTAAGCCAGAGAGAATCTCTGTTGTCTTATTATCTAATTTAAATTAGAAATACTATTTCTTGGAATATCTTCCAAGGTCTTACTAACTAAAACCTGCTCAATAGAAGCAGGTTGTCTAGCCAAATTCTTGGCTGTTATAAACAAAAAATATGATAGCGAATCAGCTATCTGTCTCTTAAAATATAAAGGTAGATTATATCTATCCTTTGTCAAAAAGTTATTATTACAACTAATGTACCTATTGGTATCAATTAGTGTAAAGTTATTATTATACACTGTAAATGTATGCAGAGTCTGATTTAAAATATGTCTTATATTATTTTCCTGTTGTGTGAAGTTTTTGCTGTAAGGGAATGTAAACATAGTCAGATTTTTAGTACTAAGTGAGCACAATTTTTCATAGTAATTAATAAGCTCTTTTTTGTTTAAATTCCCTCTGTTGCCTATAAATATAACTAAATTATCAGTTTTACAGGAAGACTGCAGTACAATATTCTTAATAATATATTTAAAAGTGGCATTTGGGTAACAGCTGTTTATAAGATTTTGTCCCTTATTTAAAAATTGGCTCATTTGTTGGCCTATTTGGTCACAGTACATTACATTTGTTAATTTTGACATTGAAATATTATTATTGTTTATTGTATTAATTGAATTATACAACATACAAAAATACATACAACCCCTGCTTTTTTTGTCAAAAAATATTGACCCGTGCGAAGCCAGGGCGGGTCGCTAGTTTATTTATAATAATAGATTATCTCCTACGCAAATCACTCTGTAAAAAAATCAATTTCGCACTTTTGAGATGTGTGGCTAGAGTAATTTAAACTTCTGTTTTAAAAAGTTATCTATATGAAATATTTTGTGGTGTTATGTAACTTAATTTTTAACCTTCAAGAGGTCACACAGCACAGAATCAACCACACTTGATAAGATTTTGTTTACTTCTAATTATTTCATCACAACTATTGTATTTGGTTTATATGTTATATGTTAACACTATCCTGATTGAAATATAGGTGTTTTAACAATAAAAAATAAATGATTATTACAAGTGCATAAATTACAGATACATATTATTTATATAATAATTGAGTCGTATAGAATCAAAGGCGGCTATCTGACTTATGGCTGATTGTTAGCAATTTAAAAAAGAAAACGTTTTTCTCCTTTGTTTTTGTATTAGGTATCATTCATTGCATGTTTAAGGTGTCTATTAATATTAACAATTAAAGATAAAACCAAATATATAAAAAAACATAACAGTCTAAACGACAAGAACTTATTTTGTTTTTGTAGATTGCCGGACCAAAAATGTCAGATAGCCGCCTTTGATTCTATACGACTCAATTATTATTTAAATTTGTTATTTTCTGAGGAGAATTTATACAAACTATGGCAGATTGAAAAAAAATCTAACTCCTGTATTCTTGTAATATTTATAAAGTTTTAGTTTACTTTAATATCTCTCCGTTTCTGAGATGAGGTTGAGATGAATAATAAGAGAAGTCATAGTATATTTAATTTATTCAATGATATTATTAGCGCTTTTAAGCACATATTATTTTTTTCCATAAAACATTTGATCTGGAGAAGGTCTTAACCAATTTCAGGTGAAGACATAAAAGATGCTGCTATAAGAGAAGTGAAGGAAGAAACAGGAATAGATTCTGCATTTGAATCTATTATAACATTCAGGCATACACATAACATGATGTATGGAAATTCAGATATCTACATGCTCCTTATGATGAAAGCTGTATCTGAGAAAATTGTTCAATCTGAAAGGGAAGTGAAAGATTGTAAGTGGATGCCTATAGAAGAATATACAAACCATCCTCATGTGCATGACTTTAATAAGTTGGTTGTTAAAGAAGCTCTTAAGTACAGAGAAAGAAACTTTAAACTCGATTTTCAGAAGAAAACAGTGACATGGCCAACAGCTACAAGAGTAATGAATTATTTGGTTGCCGTTGGTTATGAATGATTTTGTAATTCTTATTGTGTACAGTACTGTCAAATGTTTTATTAAAAGTTGTTTATCAAAGGTTTATATTGTTAATTAATATAATATTTTTACTTAATTAAGTTATTATTATTGTGGTGTTGCCACACTGCAGTTTTAAAATTTTTAAAAGTTTGTTGAACATTAACACTTTAACATTTATGAATACATGTTAGATTTCATTATGATTTATTTACAACTCCGATAATGTTGTAACAATGTATCACAATAACCCCCATTCCATGCATCTCCCAGTTGCATGCATTAATTTTATTTAACAACATTATTTTAAATAAAATGTTAATGTTTCCTACAGTTAGTAACAAAATGTTGAATAATGTTTTAAAATATTTTATAAGTGTAGTATGTCAGCACTATTATATTATATTTTTAATGTATGATATTGGCACCATTCAAAATTGGATCTTGAGCTTGATACTTTTCTGGCCCCATACCCAAAAAAATCATACAATAATTTTTCATAGTTATAATATTATATACCATAATAAATATTATAATATTTATATTTTTTAGAATCTATCATTTTCTCTTCCCTAGTACTTGATTCCTTTATTATTAACCCTAATATTGAATGAAATTATTTTTAGTTTGATTTTTTTACTTAAAATAATCATTACACAACTTTTTACATAGCTAATTTACTAATATAATTCAATTGTCCGATTTCTTTGATCTTAATGATGTGCAGTTGATTTATCATTTATATAAAACTTTTTAAGTAGGTCTACCACCACCGGCTTTACTTTTTACCAGTTGAGTAACAAATTAACGAATTTTCTCTATATTTATGGTTGCGACTTTCCCATCTGGACTACAGTGCTTGATTGGCATAAGTGCCCGTGTGACTTGTTTACATTTCGCCATAATGTCTCTTCCGTTCTTCTTTTTTGTAGTCTGTAACAAACAAGTAAACTGTTAAGTGTTAAGTTAAATTTGGAGTATCTAGGTAAAGGCTTTGCTAATAAAACAAATAAGATCTATATGGGCGGAAAACTCTACTTTATAAATACAAGAACGTATTCCTGTCTTTAAAAAATTCAATTGCAATTCTTGATAATCTTGGAAGTCTATAAAAACATGCAACAGTTAGGCGTTACGGCGATCGACATTTTACGATAAATCTATGGTCTCAAACCAGGGGCGTAGCTTACCCTTGATGGACCCTATAAAAAATCTTCTTACTAAGTAAAATCCCGAGTCCCCTAGTGGGGCAAGGGGCAGACCCATTGCTGTCTGTTTCACTGATCATTATTCTTTACAGGCAAGTAGGTGATCAGCTTTCTGTTCCCTGCCCGACCAAAAAAAATATTTAGTATCGAACCTAGGACCTCCGGTGTTAAACGCATCGCGCTTACCACTGAGCCATGGAGCCGGAGCCCTAATTGACGTTTAATTTTTAATTTTCGCTTGCACGGGTTCGGGGCCCCGTATTTTTGATATGGCAGGCCGGTCTAAAACTACATTATAGATATTTAGTGTTAATTTGAAACCAGGATACTCGGAAATAATTTTATTTTAATCAGTAGGTATATATAAAAACTATTTAGGTTTAAAAGGTATGTAACCTTCACAGAGACTCGAGTTAACTTTTCTACACCTAGAAAAATATTATTTTCTTTACAGATAAGAGGCTGATCAATCTTCTGCCTGGTTCTCCTTAGGAGTAGGAATATATTCTTTGGTCTGGCTCGACGACACGTTTTGTTATGATTAAAGTATGTAGATACAGTATACCTAACTTATATTAAAAGTTACGTACGTATCTAAACTGATTTTAATTAACTTTAATTTTTAAGTGTTTATAATCAATTTCAAGGTATAGGTTTATTATTTTGCAACTAAATGAATAAGTACCTAGTGACTACCTATTCTGTCACTCCACATTATATCGAATCATGTGAATGAGATGCATTGAATTTGACTGTTATGATTCACATTCATTTTGAAATGACACGGACGGTCACATTTTTTAAATATTCTGTTTACTTAGTACACGTAGTGTCTACATGCAAAATTTATTATACCTATAGACACCCAGTCTGAATAAATTGAATATTATATACAGTATTTCTTTGTTATTACGAAACCGATACTTAGTTTTTAACTAAATAAAAATCTAAGCTCAGCTTAGAGTTAGCACTAACTCGGTATTGATTATACACTATATTAGATTTTTACTATTTATTGTATTTAATACTATTAAAAATAAAATATTATTTAGAGGTTGAAACTGAATATAACAAGCTCATGGCTATGTTTTTGCGAACAATAATAACGAACATAAACGCGAAGGCCAGCGCTGTTTGAGGCAAACGTTTCGACAATAACCTTAGTTTAAACTTTAAATATATTACAATTGCTTTATTTCAAAAAATGGCATATACCTACTACACCTTTAGCCTGTAACTTTTCACACGGCCAAAATCGAATATACCTAGATTATTGAGTAATTTTTTTTTTAAATATCTTGATTTTCATTAAGGGGTTATTTAAATTATAGGATACGTATATTTTCAATATCTATGATCATAATATTCTTTAAGATATAAGTACCTAACTATGTATGTTTCTACATAAGTTCACAGTATGTTCACTGATTTTATGCACTCGAAATTACAAATATCTTAGTACTAACTAGATAGATACTACTTATCATAAATTTTAAGAAACATGATAAAAGTAACACATATAAATGAAAATATTTAATTAAAAAAAAAAACATTTAACTATTTAGTAGCAATAGGTTTTTTTAAATATGGAATTATTGCTATCTTAATATTTTTAACTTAATCTACCAAAATGTTGCAGTGCAAATAGGATTTAACATCTCTGCGTAGGTAAAAAGTTAATACCTATCTCTACCAATTTAACAAAATACAAAATATGATTTATCTTACCTCTGTTGCTTGTGATCCATCGTACTTAAGAGTAAAATATAAAGAAAAGCTCATAAACAGTAATTTCAATGTTATAGCAACGGAAACAACTATTATAAACGCGTATGTCATGATTTTGAGTTATTTAAAAATTAAAAACGTGAATACGTGCACCGTCTACACCAGCTCTCAGTAACTGCTGGTAACGGGTTATGTTGATATTTTTTTACCGAAAGCAATTGTATGAGCGACTCGAGTTGATAAACCGTCGGAGGTGGCAGTTTTCGATTTCTATTGTCAATAACATTGTGAAAACTTGTGTTGATTTTATCTTATCATTTAAATGAAATGCGTTTTTAACATTAATTATTGGAACAAATTCGAACTAACTTTACACATAACTAGGGTTTTTTTGAGGATTCATTTTTATGCTCAAATACAATATCCTATTTTCCAAGGATAAAAAAACGACCTTGTTCTATTCTAGAGCCTAGCTTAAATCGTACATTTGGCTAAAACCACTGAACCAATGTTGTAGCCGCACAAATGTTGTACAGAGAAACTTTCGAATTTATTTATTTCAATTAACATCCTATCATAACAGGTATGCCTAATGCGATAGACATACTTATATCATACATTATATAGTAAAGCAACTTATACGTATATAGTATGAACTATTCAAACTTAGAGACCTGTTGCCTCTCTTATTGTGAATTTTCCTTATAACGTCTACTGTTGATTATAATGATTTAATTTAAAACATTTAAATTCATTATCAATCCGTTTATTCTAACAGTCCGTTTTATATTTTTTAACGTGTTCGGTGGCGTCCAGGCCAACTACCTCTTGGGACTGTATCACGAGCAGTAGGTATTATTACAGTCTTACTTTACGAGAAAATGTGACTGCGCGATTAATTTTGTATAGCTCTGTCTTCTTCTTTCGTCTTCCTCCTACAATAATACTGATTAAAGGGATGGTAAGGCTCGTGGTTGTATTATTTTGCCACAAGGAACGCCACAAATACTTTTTACTTTTATTTACCATTTTTTCTTATAGCATCTACATTCGAATACATTCACAACTATTAGCTATTTATTGATTTTGAATTTTGAAGACTACGCAATATTTAATGTCAAAGTTGATTATTTTTCAATACTATCTTATAATTTACCAGATTGCGCAAATCAGATTTTTTGTAACCGGTTGATAAGATTGTGTTTGAAATAATATTGGTAACGTAATTTAATGGGTTCATTCCACTTAGGCCCCCTCTTTTGACCCTCTCTGAAACCACTGACGTTTACATTTCCACTTAGGCTTAGTAGCCTAAGTGGAAAACGAGGGTCTAGACTCTATTCATAATTAGACTAAGATGTCAAGTTAAATTTTTTTTAAAGAAATATTATTTTGAGTCTTAGGCCGGTATACCAAGAGGTTACTCAGCTTTGAATGTAAATATTTTTTTCTCTATCGAAATTTAATATTATTACAATCGTCAACAATATATTTACACTAGAGTAACGTTTTGGGATTTACATTTTATTTTATACCGTTTTGGGATACGGGACTTAAGTCCTTTTAGAACCTTTAAAAACAGAATGTATGTATTCTGTTTTGAATACATTTAATTTATTAGAATCATAAAAGCGAATCCCCGTTAACACTACTGATGTATAGGGCAGAAAATTTTCTGTCTTCTTCACTATTTCAGCTAACCAACCTATATTATATTTTTTACATACACCTATAGTTTTTACCTTGTTTTCTCGGGATTCGAACCCTGGATCTGCAACGAAGGCGGCCAAAACTATCGGGACTATTGATTTTACAGGCTTGTATTATACTTGATATCTTTTTGCGCCCACATAGAGCGCACATTTCTGACTCTACCTAATAGCAGAACACCTTTTGTTGTTCTTTATTTTATGATACATATTTTACTAAGACGTTCTAATACAATATACGGTCTATTTATCTGGCTTAAAATATTATATCTCGACATCAACAATTTTGATAGAAATATCTCTATTTTAGACATTAGAAGTCGAGTTTTAAGTGTGTCATGTTAAACCCGGAAGACTTAAAGAGATAATCGACTAATAAACATGGTCGGTTGTCATGCTAGGCCGGCTGGTTCTGCCGGCCTAGCATGACTGCCACGAGATATGTCGCGGACGAGAGAAGAGAACTAAGATGTAAGATCTGCAACGAAGGCAGCCAAAACTATCGGGACCATAATTGATGTTGAAACTATATGTAAAATGGGGTGTATTTCTAGATTTCTTGACAAGTGGAAATTGGTTTAAGATTAATATAATAATATAGAAATATAAGAATAAAGTATCATATAGCCAAAATATGTAATGTCTATACAAACACTGTCCTGATATTGTTATACACTGGTGCATATATGATTTTTTTATGTTAGATATCGACAGACGAGCATAAGTTTCACTTGATGGTAGGATACCCCACACTTCATGGTTTTTATCAACAGTGGTTCGTTACCCGCTCAGAATCCAGACGTAGGGAAGACATGCTTATAGGAAATGATGAACATGTCGTCCCGGCGGGATTCGAATCCGCGACCCATCGGTGCGCAAGGTTGATGTCAAAACGCGCAAAGGAGCTCGTCATATAAATGAATGTATTTTATATGACCAATTCATTTTTACTGCATTGGTTTTTGTGTACAATAAAGTATATTCTATTCTATTCTATTCTAATTATTTCAAGTGAAATATATAAGTTATAGAAACGCAGACAACCTGTCAAATGTATACATATAATATGCATAAATATTAGTGTTATATTTGTTTATGTTTTCACTAAATGCCACGTCTTATTTATTTTATACTAGAATCTGCCCTTTAGCGGGAAAATTAGACGGTAAAATTTACCATTTCCTCTAATATATATTATATCTCGACATCGACAATTTTGATAGACAAGATATCTCGATCGACAAATATCTCTACTTTAAACATTAGAAGTCGAGTTTGTCATGTTAGACCCGGAAGACATAAAGAGATAATCGATTAAAAAACGAGAAAACCGTCGATAAAATTTTGTCGTGGTTGTCATGCTAGGCCGGCTGGTTCTGACTCTTACGTCTATATTTTTATTTTTATGTTAGATATAGACAGATGAGCATGAGGTGCACTTGTTGATAGGTACCTCATCCACAGAACATCAGTCAATGATCGCTGTCGACCCACTTTTTACTTCGAGCATTCGGAATTCTGTATATAGACATAATAGAATACAGTAACCAAGCCGAGATAAACAAAGTTTCATAATCATAGTTAATTATTACTAGTAATTCATACTCCCAAAGTTTAGTGAAAATGAAATAAATCCAGTTACTTTCTGTAGGTAAATAAGGAACGTGCTATAGGTATATAATATTTTCTAATCGCATGTCTCTGATCTATCTTATCTCTTTTTAAAGAAGATAACGATTTGTCTGATATTTCGTTAAACAAATATAGAAAATTGAGCCGATACGAGTTGAAGTCGGATGTAGAGCCTTTCTGAGTCCCATATCTATGTTAATATTATAAAGAGGAAATAATTGTATTTTTGTATGTTTGTAACGAATAAACTCAAAAACTACTGGATCGATTTTAAAAATTATTTCACCACAAGAAAGCTACATTGTGTATAGTACTTCTACATTGCAACCGTGTGAAGCCAGGAGGTGTTGCAAGTTCTAAATACTCGTATATTAATAGTTTAATCGGATAGAAAAAAACTAAAGAAACTTTTAAGTTTTAGTAACCCTTTTTGGGCCAACGCGACGTCTAAAGTACCTATATTTACTCGGAAAGTTATTATCACATAATGCTTAAAAATTAATGATATTAGAAGATAATTTTAATAAAGGTTTATTTCTAAATGAAAAGTAATTTAAGTTTTCACCTTAAATATTTAGGAATAGTACGAGGGTTACTAAGCCACTTGACGGGTCATAATAATTTGCAAACGAAACCCTATAATGTCCTTTTACCGCTATCCGTTCCGTTTATAAATATTACCTCTCTTTATCCATTTAATTCTTTTAATATGTATATATATTTATGAACCTAAATGTGTAGCCCGGTTGGTGTCAAAATATAGGAATTTTCATGATTCAGCTTAATTTATTTTTATAAAATAAGAGTTGTATATTTTTCTAGATTTCAGTGTTTTATTTTAGCTAATATTTAACAAGTAGCTTTACATATTAAATCTATACATATAATAAAAGAGTAGGATCGAAATTACGCTTCACTAACTATTTTTACCAGAAATTAAGAGGGGTGATAAAAGAAGGGTAGCAGAATGCATAAATGCAATTTTTAAGATTCTTGTCTGTCTGTCTGTCTGTCTGTCCGTCTGTCTGTCTGTCTGTCTGTTTGTTCACGCTAATCTCCGAAGATACTGAATCAATTTTCGTGTAATTTATACAAATATATTAAGCAAAGTCCGGGGCAACATATAGGCTTTGTTTCATCAAAATCGGTTTTCGGAAAAAAAAGTAATCATCATTTAAATATTATTTTAAAGGCACCATTTCAACAAATTGCAATAAAAACTGACTCGCGTTGAATTTTTTCGAATTGTCAGATGTCAATCACTGTTTGATATGTAAATGAAATAGTTTGATGATTTCGCCGTTTTCGGTATGTATCCGTAGAATAGTGGATATGCAGTCCCAATGCGTAACTGAAGATGCGAGTTCGAACCTGAAGTTGAACTTTATGAAATATTTTTTTGTATTTATTTATTTATTTTTTACAAAAACTATATTATAACAATAGAAAAAGTATTATTGAAAAGTATTTCAAATGAGATCGTTTATTTTATCTTTTCATCAATCCTTTCTCTTAAACACGATTATTCGACATTGCTTTTATTGCTTCTGACTGCCGGGTAGGAATCCCGAGAAAAGGGAATTTAAAAAATATTCCGAAAATGAAAATAATCAATTAAATGAAATATATATCATGGTGGATACAGTATCTTCCCCACTAATAAAATTTATAAAAAAATAAAATTTAAAGTGAACCCCACGCGAACGAAGTCGCGGGCATCAGCTAGTCCTTAATAAAAATTCATAGCAAAATTGAAAGACCAGTGATTTTGAAAGTATGCCACGGTATTTCACAAAGATGAACGATAACATAATAATATGTTATCGTTCATCTTTTTTTTCAAACTTAAAAACCCTGAAAGAAATAGAAGTCAATGCTTCTAAGAACTTCAGAGAATATATTTATTATTTGTTATACACTGTAGTGGATACCTTCGTTTAAAAAAAATTAGTACATTGTATTATATTTTACAAGAATCATAACATTATTATGATCGTAGGGGACGCTATGAGGTGGTATGGGTGAACGCACTTGTTGCAAAATATTGAAGCGCAACAGGTCCATACAGCGGGCAATTGTAAGACATTTCTTTCAAACGTGAGTTATGTTATATTTAAAGTTTTAAACGATGAGTATTGAGTTAAAGTAAAAGAAAAATAATTTAATATTCGTCGCTCGCACAGCAAGCAAAAAATTGTAACGCAAACTGACTTGTCGAAATTATTCGAATTGTCATATACTGAAATAATTATGTACTACTGTACTGTAATATTTGTTTTATTACATTTCATTACATGTAAAGTATGAGTTGTAAAATCTGGTTAGTTATCAATCCATTGTTTTTTTTCGCTTAAAAAATTAAGATTAATTTGGTTGTTGTTGTTTAGGAAATTACCAAAATGCTATTTGAGTTTAGCACTGGAAGTTTACAATCCAGAGGAACGGCACATAAAAAATAAAATAAAGGGCCTGAAAATATGTATATATACGTATAAATGATAAGTGAATATCTCAGGGCGAATACAGTATGTGCCCCAATCATATTTTATTTAGAAAATAAAGATAAAAATAATTCAGCTTGGCAAAATAAACGGATATAGTTTATTTTCGAAATATTTTTCTAATAATTCCAACAAATGATCAGTAGATCTCTAATCTCGAAAGATATGACCTTAGATAGTTTACTGCGACAATAAGAACACTTGGGTAGCAACAAGAATGACTATGTTAGAATTCCACTAATTAATCAAATAAAGAATGGAAGTCACTGTCGAGTAACCTTTGCTGGGCTACATACGCTTTGGGTGAAGTAAGCCCGATAAAGAACAACTTTTTAGTAAGTATTCGTAGATATCATCAGTCTATAGTTGTATAAAAATCAGTTAAAAGTGATACTAATGACCATATGACGATAGGAATACTCTCTCTTAAGTTGTTCGTGCTTGAGCTTCTGAGGGCCAACTTGCGAAAAGTTGAGATTTCTCATACAACTGCTTGCGTGACGATTCGAATACTTTTTCGATAGTCGTTCTTGCTAGGCCCTCAGGATCGTGAGTTTCATGCGTGTCGGAAACCTTTAAGGAAAGGGAATTCTGTTTGAGCACATGTATAATCCTAGTAGATACATATATTAACATCTCGTGTTATAATAATAGTTGGTGTTTGTGGTCGCACTGATCCGAAATGGCTCGATTTTTATGTATATTTTAGGTACCTATATTTTTTAAGTATATTGTAGGTATTAGAATAGGTCGTAGTAGATTTCATACTGTTAGGTGTTTAGGTTGCCTATCCAGATATTTTTATAAGTATAGCCGTACGAAGCTGGCAGCTACGGCCTATTAGCTTACCTATCTATCAATCCAGGGTTCAGAATATACCCATTAACTATTTTTACCCGATTGCAATGAAATCAAGAGAAAATATTGTCAATGTGATGTTGGTTATAACGTGCTTACAGGGTCGCGCAAGCTGTTGTAGTTTACAGTAGTTATTGATTTTACAGGCTTGTATTATACTTGATATCTTTTTGCGCCCACGTAGCATAGAGCGCACATTTCTGACTCTACCTAAAAGCAGAACACCTTTTATTGTTCTTTATTTTGAGATACATATTTTACTAAGACGTTCTAATACAATATCCGGTCTATTTATCTGGCTTAAACAAATATTTTTTTTATGACAATTTTAGTTATTTTTCCCTTTTCTCTTATTAATGTTTATCGGCTCTTATTAATATTTTTGTAGCCTTTACTTATTTAGGGACTGTAGGTCTAAGTATGTAAAATAAGATTGATTGTAATAATGTCTGTTTAAATGACTGTTTGTGCAAAAATAAATATAACGTAATATTGGCTAAATTATCACAGTTCGATATTGCATTACACTATTATATGTAGGTTAAAAATGAGAAAGTTACTTCAAAATTAAAAAATAATGTACTTAGTTGTACACTATTACAATTTGAATAAGAAATCCCTTTCCAACAATTACTGAGTATGTCTCGATTTATTAATATTGGACTAAAAGGGTCAGGTCAAATATTTGAATCCCGGTGTATCTCAAAGAGTCTTATATATTGGTATAGTTCTGAACGTCCATATTTTATTGTTCTTAATGCACTGATAGTTCATCCGATCTTATATGATCTATTATAGTAAGGTACAGTAAAGCCTCCGCTGAATACTGCTGTTGAGTGCTAGCTCAGTGTTGAACTGCGGTGTGTGCCACAAGCACAACCTGTGGCATCAAGCGTGCGCCGTGCAAGCAGCGTTCAACGCTTCGCTCGGCAAAATTGCAAATCGCCATCACAATTCACAACGAGGCAAGTTGCTGCCGCGACTGCTTGTGCGTGCGCTAACATTATACAGTGACACGTTTACTATTCCGCATCTCGTCGCGACTACGCGGAAACTATCACTTTCGCTACGGTTCACATTTATATTTCAACTATGATAATACAGTGAATATTTTATCACGAACACTCCTTCAGGACCACATCACGGCGGCTTTACAAGGTAAGTGTATTTGATCTGAATCGGATAAAAATTAAGTTACGTGTCAGCTTCGAATGCTGAGTGAAAGGAAAATTCATTGTTATACTACTACAATAGGAAACACACGTATTTAATAATATGCAACTAGTGTTAATATGCGAATTAACATCTAGTATATGTAATAAAGTATGATGAGTTTCCTGAAATTCTCTTATTGATTTCGTGAGACTGAAACATAATATTTAAAATAATATTAGCTTTATATATATTTCAATAGCTATAATGGAAACTCATTGATACCTTACGATATAAAATCGGAAAGTCTTCGACCTACGATATAATCATAGTAAAGTATCTAGCTCGAAAGTAAATTTATATGAAAGTCGTACATGCAGTAAGAACAATAATACCTAAACCTGTTTGTAATATTCTGTTCGATAAAACCACCTCGAAATCAGCTAATTAAGACTATGTCAATTGAGACATTAGTAAAGCCTTAACAGGTGTTTTCATTGTAGCATTTAAGAAATAGATTAAAAATAAAATGATGTAATGTAATGCAAATTTATATCCTCCTTTGTGGCTTAGTAGTATCCGGGTTGCGTTTAACTTCGGAGGTCTTGGATTCAAATCCTCGCAATATTTTGTTTTGGTCGGGCAGGACACATAAGATTATTTACCTGCTTGTTTATTAAGAATCATTGAAATACCTAGAAATTCCAGTCCCATTCCTCACTAGGGGACTCGGAAAACACACACAATGCAAATTACAAATTACACGTAGCAAACAAACAATGATAACGATAATAAAGACATTTATCGATTAGTTTAAAGCTTGTCGTAAATTACGGTAACAGTTATCTATTAACATAAAAATACTTCGTATTTAATTTGAATAATATTTATTGTTGAAACGGTTTAGTTGAACAGAAATACAATACATATTTTATGTTTACATCACGTCCCTTTCCCATTGGGGTAGGCAAAGATCACGGAATTCCATATGCTCCGATCCTTACATACCACTTTCGCTTCTTCCACTTTCATCAATGCTTTCATACACACTCGTCGGGTTCGAGTACTTTTGACCTGGACCTGAGCAGAAATACCTTATAATAAGTACCTATCTAAAAAAATATTAGACCTACGTCCAGTTTTCACGCATTATAGATAGGGAGGTTGAATTTTCATTCGTGTAGCATACCACCATTCATAGGTAGGAAAGCCTTGAAGCGCTCTTCAACTTCAGTCTAAGATTTCCGAATACTCGAACTTAGAAAAAATAGCATATCGCATCGTGGACACCAGGGATAAGCAACTCTTAATATGGAGTTAGATCATCGATAACTGTCATATTAGAAATCTAAAGATTAATATTATGTCGTAATTTGACATCAAATGCTGGTCTAGTTTATACAATATATTCTTCCAAAAAACGGGATCCATTCTCGAGTCTAAAGGATAATATTAACTTTTATTTTTCCCACAACACAATAGAAAGGAAAACCGTTAACATACTTGTTTTCTATGTTCTCAAAATTCAATGATTTCAACTCAGACAAATGATTTTTGTCCTCCTTTATTTGCATCCTTACCTCCAGAAATGTGATCAACTAGCAGCACGCCCCGACTTATGTTACTGGCTGATTATGGTGAAAGAATATTTAAAATCAGTCCGGTAGTTTTTGAGTTTATTCGTTACAAACATTAAAAATACAATTCATTCCTCTTAAAAATAATAGTGTAGATAGGGGGACTTTTTATATGATTATCGTACGAAACACGGTAACGATTTGAAAAATGCTTTCACTAGTAGAAAGCTACGCTAGTCCTTTTATTTTTGATACAATATTTAGTTACATTACGTAGTGTGGGTTTTATCTAAAGTATATAATATTATTCTTAAATGAATTCGGAAGAAATTGCGCTGTTTGGGAACTTTAGCGCTGATTTTATGTTTTTTTTATTTATGTCAGATATCGACAGACGAGCATGAGGTTCACTTGATGGTAGGTGATATCTCAGCCACATAACATCAGTCATTGATGCGCTGTCGATCTAATTTTTACTTCGAGCATTCGGAAATCCATAGACTGAAACCGAAACGCGCAATATGCACTTCACGGTTTTGCCATCTATGAATGGTGGTTCGTTACCCGGTTGGAATTTCGAAATTCCTCCCATCCGATCAATGCCCGAAGTTACCAGACGTGGGGAAAACTTGCTTACAGAAAATTATAAACATGTGGTGGGATTCGAACCCACAACCCATCGATGCGGCAAGTATTCTACCGAACGCGCCAACGAACCCGTCGAAACATGTGGATTTACTACAAAGTTAGAATTGCAATCTTTAAAAATATCTGCGATCCAATAGCGTATATGTTTATTTTTATATGAAAGTCTCGGTTTTAATTTGAGTGCGAAATTAATAATAAGAATAATATTAATATTCTTTATAAAAGATTGTTACATACGTAGGTATATTATTTAAATATACGGATGTACATAATATGTACTGAGTGGAGTGCATATAGCGCATTTTAATTTCAGACTATGGACTCCCGAAAGCTTTGTTGCTGTGTTATCCAGTGACCTAGGTGATAAGTGGCTAGTTTGATAAGGTGCATAAAGAAAAAATCGCATCGTTATGTTACTTATTATTAACAAGCTGCCCGACCCGGCTATAGGTACCTACTAATGAAGAAAATTAGACTAAATCTCCCCTTTACAGTACTATTAATGAAAATCAAATTCGCGATGTTAAAATATTCATTAAGTTTTCTGAAATTATAAAATTTTCTGCGTAATTTTCTTAACATTTCCTTTTCGTAAGAACCTTCTAAAAAGTATTGGAGAACTTTAAAAAAAAAAGATGAATGAAATCGGTATTTAAGTCGTTCTGGAGTATATAGCTTGACTATTTTTATGTACATACTAGCGATCCACCCCGGCTTCGCATGGTTCGCATTACTTGCTCTTAATGTACCTGTGTTCTATTGGTGATAGAATTTTTTCAATCGATCTAGTAGTTTTTGAGTTAAATCGTAACAAACAAACAAACAAATCTCTCCTCTTTATAACATTAGTATAGATATATAGGTATAGGTATCTACGAGTATAATATTTTGAAGAAATAAAATGTTTGTGAGCAGGCTCGAAGTTTTATAGCTTCGAAAGCTCGCCGCTCCTCTTTGTTAGGCCTAAGGGACCTTTGAGATTCAGGGCCACGATGAACTGCACCTACTTGCCCTACGATTACTTAGCCACTGATTATATCACTTACCTTCAAGTGAGTATAACACTCGTCTATATCTGATGTACAAAAAAATGCAAAATGACCTAACTTATTCCAATAATTTCAATGTTACTCATTAGATAAACCAGATATTAGTGTTAATTATCATTAAATATATTAATAGCTATATGATATTTATATTAATACAATTAATAGCTAATATTTGGGGTATTTTGTGACAGTAACGTGATTGGGTGAATATAAATTAAATGGTATTCAAGGATCGTGTAAGGAAAGTGTGATCTTCCTTCAACCTAAAGAGACTTGTCACTTGTAGGGAGGATACTCAACCACTCCAACAACCGACACAGCTATTGAGGTGTTGTAAATATACACAGCGCGCGATCGGAGAAACTTTGATAGCGCGATTCAGAATTATTCACGTCCTCGTACTGACTGCAGGCGCTGATTGTAGATAACGCTACAATAGAATATATATTTTTTTACTTAGCTACAAAATGTATTATCAAATAATTAAGATTTCAGATTTATTTTGAATTTTTTATAGACGAATTAATCCTCTATAAAATTAGGTCTACGCGTTTTTTATTTATTAAATCTCAGAGAATAATTTACTATACAGTTTTGAAATATTATGTTGGTATTTAAGCTTTAAGAATTACTCAACTCGAACCGATAGTATTATAGAATTTTAAAATCTGTTTGATCTATGGAAAAAAAGAGAGAAAGATATTATAACTTACGTACTGTAAGTACTTGAACCTACTAGTATAACTAACGTAGTGAAAACGCGACACTTAAATATTTTCATGAAATCTAAAGAAATGGAGTAGAAAGAGGTAAAATATAATGGTGACCACGGAAAACAAGCCAAGCTTTTGCACCGCGATTGTCATCCCAGACATTGTGACTCTACGAGAGTAATAAGGATCTAGTCTTGAAACATAATTTATAATTTATCTCAAAAAGTTATTATAATCACATAAAGGCAGGCTTACCAAACTCTGAAATAACAAGGAGCAATCGGACGAACCTAAGAGTCAACCCCAAGAGCTACGGGAAGCGAAAGATCTCGACAAAGTCTAGCACAATGGCAATACTCAAGTGCCAGTGTTCCACACGAAATTAAAGTAATACTAGAGTAAATAAAAAAATAAAAGTAAGTTTAGTATAACAATATATATAACAAAAGAGCCGAGTCATCTATGCAAATCTACCGGATAGGTCCGGAACCGATTTCTGCTAGTTTCAGTATGTACATTAACATAGGAAAATCATATTGCGGTTTAGTTACGGTTAAGTAGCCTATGTATATACATATATGAGATTTGAAATATCAACATTTTATTCGCATTGTTTGTTATAAATTAAAAAAATATATAAGTAAAGTTATTCTAAATTGAACCTCAAAATTGTGATTTTATTTATTCCTGACGCATTTCAATTTGCTGACGTAGTAGAGTGGGTGTTACAAAGGCTACAACAAAAAGTCTTTTTCAGGTGATCTGACGTCAGACTACATTCGCTGTATAGATGGATATACATATATAAGTTATTTAGTAATATCACAGTTTGATTTATAGACTGTGGTAATACCATATACTTATAATATAAACGTAAAGTAAAAGTAACTAATTCATTAAAATACATTTTATTTCAAAATTTAAATCTATACCAATTACACTTGTACACTGTAATAAAAAAAATACTATAATATTGAGGCATAGGTACAAAAAAGTCCATAATAAACTAAAAAGGCATACAAATGTCCATAAATTAGACAAAATATGGTTCTTGGATATTATGAATTTCTTGAAATATAATTAATATGTTAGATATTGTTAGCCTGCTCCACCAAATGAGACACACAAGTAAAACTGGACAAACATATTTTTTATTTTAATTAATGAACAAAAATAGATAATATGGAAATGTAAATAAAAATCTTTCGTTCGTAAAAAGACCTTCAAAATAAAATAAGTATACTTAACAAAATTACATTAATTGTTCAATGTTTAACCAGATGAAAATTATATTACGATTTTCGAGCAGTACCTACTTATAACAATAGACATGCGCGTAATTATAACATTGATACACGTTCAAGTTGCATGCTTTTACAAACTCACGTACTCCGTGCTCAGTACAATCACGTTCTACTTACGAAATCTTCTTTGATGTATTAGATTTGAAATATTTGAGAAGGAAAGTAAACAATAATCATTAAATAATATAACTTCCTGCGGTAACATTTTTCTGATCGTGTTTGCAAAGGTACCTTGTGTTAAAGTTAATATTGTGGTGAAGTAAGAGCTCTTGGCAATTCTTCCGCTTGGGAATTGTTCCAAGTAACATTTAGTTAGCACCTTGCAAACAATCTGCGACTGCGTTTTTATTCGACTTTACTAAGCAGCCTTCATTTAATAAATACAATTTATATTACTTGGGAGTTTTGTTTGGGAGTTACTTTTAAATTTTTTTTAATAATAATAGTTTATTTTATAAAGTCTGTTCGGTGGCGCACGTAAAATATTTTTATTTCTAGTACTTAATTTGTAGAAACCACAAATTTTATTAAAATAAATAATAATTACTTTTTGTATAATATAGTCAAATATAAATATAATATATTCCTAATATGTAATTCATTTATTTTAAAACGACTTTCGCGAGGGCAGACGAAGATACCCTGACCTACACAGCATTGCTTTGACTCTAAATTCAAAGCAAACAGTTACTAAGTGTCGTTGGTCATAACTTTTTTAATGTGACGAATACCTGGTCATTTATTAGCGCAACCATCTATTGTCTGAACTGACGTGGCGAGGTCCCTAAGATCTACGAGAGACATCATATAGAAATATATTATATGGTTAATGAAATTACTCCCCGATGAACAATTTGGAATTAGAGTCGCTTACGTTCCAGACAAACGTAAAAAACCACTGGGTTCCAAAGTACCGTCAGTTGGAAGACTGGTTACTCCCTCCTTCCTCCATGGTATGCTAGACTATTTTAAATTTTAATTAAAAGCCCGTTTATTTATATTATTTTTAAAATATGTGTAATGTAATTTGTATTAAAAATTGGTTAAGCATTACATAAAGTTACAAAATAGTGTAACGAATATGGGTATACTGTGTTGATTTTTATCCATACAGCATACTTATAAATGCGAAAGTAACTGTCAGTATGTAGTATTAAACCGGTTTCGACGACATGATACTTGAGATAGATTAAATCTTGGGAAAGAATAAAAGATACTTTTTATCCCGGGAAAATATCCCAATTCTCCACGCTATCTATACCATGGGTTATTATCTATCTATATCTATACAGTATACATATAATAAAAGAGTAGGATCGAAATTACGCTTCACTAAATATTTTTACCAGAAATTAAGAGGGGTGATAAAAGAAGGGTAGTAGAATGCATAAATGCAATTTTTAAGATTCTTGTCTGTCTGTCTGTCTGTCTGTCCTTCTGTCTGTCTTGGTTCCGTGTTTGTTCACGCTAATCTCCGAAGATACTGAACTGAATGCAATTTACACAAATATATTATAAAGCCCGGGGCAACATAGAGGCTGTGTTTCATCGAAATCGGTTCTCGGAAAGAAAAGCTATCATCATTTAAATATTATTTTAAAGGCACAATTTCACCAAATTGCAATGCAAACTGACTCGCGTTGAACTTTTTCGAATTGTCAGATGTCAATCACAGTTTGATGTGTAAATGAAATAGTTTGATTATTTCGACATTTTCGATATGTATTCGTAGAAAAGTGGATATGCGGTCCCACTGCGTAACTCCAGATGCGAGTTCGAAACACTGAAATTAATATTTATTTTTATTTTTTTAAAGTACTATATTATAGCAATAGAAAATGTATTGCTGACGATTATTATTTATAAAAATTGATTTTGATGAATTGAATTGAAATTGATGATTATTTATGTATAAAATATTTTTTATGAGATCTTTCATTTCGCCTTTTCATCAATCCAATTAGATCGTAGAAGAAACTGTCAATGACTACTCTAATAGCTCTTTCCCTCAAGAAATCACCAAGGACAGAGGATGTAGGATATATCATATGAAGAAAGCTTGCTCAAAAGCTCAGCTTAGGATGAAACCCACGCGAACGAAGTCGCGGGCATCAGCTAGTAATTAAATAAAGTAATATTATGACGCTATTCATAAATCTCATCGGGTCGGTTCTCTATATAAAACAAAGTCGTGTTAGTTATAACTCAAGAACGGCTCCACTGATTTCAATGATCTCTTATTTGTTGGATTGATAGACGAGCTATACCCGAATAACATACCTAATAACTTTTAAAATATGCAGTAAATTAATTTTAAAATAAATTAGGTTCAAAACTCCTCTTTTTGGTTATAAATAATGTCCATTGCAAATCTGTAAGATACTAGACATTATAGAATAAAATTAGGAATATAGCATACCTATTATTCAAATCTAGACATTTTTATTTTAATATTCCGCTAGAATGCGAATAATATGTATTATCATATGACTTGAAATTTAAATGTATTTCTAAAATAATAAGCTAGTGATAAACATTTTTATATAAGAAGTGGACAGGCGGCGTAAGATTATTTTTGATAATGTCTTTAAATACGGTACATATTTAATTGGAATAAAACTTGAATTTACGCTTGAAATAAGAGTCTTATTTCTTCGATAAACGCGTCCCTAGGGTGACACTCAATGCTAGTGGACTTTTATTACAAAATATAACATATTCTTAAGATTATTTTAAAATTTTTCGTTCGTTTATTAATTTCATTATTTTTAATGAATTGCAGGCGTTTGATAACCATCCCACCTGATGGTACCTGAGTAGTGATGACATCTACGTTGAAGCACGGCTATTTAGAAATAGATGATCAAATAGATTGATAATACCTTGATAATTATTATTTTTTAATTATCTAACGTTCTTTTATGCATCCTGTCAGTTATCATGACAATGAAATAGTGTACCTATTAGAGAGTACAATATATCTATATTTTTTTCTGTAATTATTACCTACAGTATTGAAATCGCTTGGATGTCAGAATATTAAATACGTATATAATATTTATGTGAATTAAGGAACCTACTTATGACAAATATTATTTAATATAGAAACAAGACAAACAGAACAATCATTCCTTTAAATATGTAGCTACTTTAAAAGTTATCTGAAAAATAAGTAAAAAGTAAACAAACATTTGTTGCTGATTTTGCATATATTTACAGATAATGTATTTATCATCATATTACTTTATATATAACTTTGTGAATACATAAAGATCTTTCTGACGGCGAAGATCGAACTAGTGACCGCACGGTATTAACCATTGTCTCTATGAGCCCGTCTAACTGCTGTTCTGATAATGTTTCTTATTTAAGTAACGCTGTGAAAAGAAAAATTAGGTACAAATGAAATAATACGATAATACTTCTTCTAATAACACGAATATTGAGGCGCAGTTATAAATTCATTATCATCGAGGCAGACTGATTGATGCGTTCTTATTCAATGAAAAATAAAATCCATACATATGTTACTTGTATTTCGAGTCTCTTTCCCACTGCGGTAAGCAGAAACCAAGGCCTTCTATAAACTCCGATTCTTGCATACCACTTTTACTACATCCACTTTCATCAACGCTCGTCAGTTTCGAATACCTTTGACCCTTTCAATAATGTACTTCGATCATCAGGGATCGAGGCACGTTCGCAAAGGTCGACCACTCCCGACTGACACCAGATTTATTAAAAATTATCGTTTCTCTACTTTTATCCATTCTCTCTCCATGCCCAAATCAACTCGACATGCCAAAAAAAAGTTATTAATTTTAGATTATCAACAGTAACAATGGTAAGGATACGTGTAAGCTAACGGTGCGGTGGTAGCAAGGTGAAAGTATTTGCAGGGCGCGGTATCGAAGGCCGTCCACCATGCGTTGACGATCTCTGACGTCACATTGCAATGCAGATTAAGCTCAAACAATCTTAATAAAACAGATTGGGGAAGATGAAAGAAGGAAAACCCAATAGATAAAATGTTTATTAAAAATTTTTCTGTCTTTGTGTTTGTTAACGCTAATCACTGAAACTACAGATTTAATATTATAAATAGATTAAGCTTAATCAAGAGTAATATCAGCATAAAGTTTGTTTCATCGATATCAGTATCATACATATTCTAAGATAACTGCGAAAGAATCCTTGGGAATCAGCTAGGTAATATTAAGATAATATCTATTTTTCATTAGGCTATTACTTCATTCGTATATCGACCGCCCGCCATTGTTTCAAAAAATATAACCTTAGCGGTAATTATAAACTTGAAAATTTAAGGCTGTGACCTAAGAATAAAATATAAATAGGAACCCTGAACGTTGACATACACGAGGATCAATTTAACAATAAATTAAACACTTTCGTTAACATAGGTACATATAAGAGATAAAAACATTTAATGTAGCTCTTAACTTTTACTACCATTTCAGTAGGCCACCGCAAGTACATAGTATAACATTGATAAGGAAGAGAAAAGCTTGATAGTATTTTTGGTTTCCTTTTTTTATATAACTTTTAAATAAACTAAACTTTTTGTTATATTGTTTTTAGACTAGATATGATAACTCGGCTTAAAAGCTCGCAGGCACACAACGGCCTCGATGATTATAGATTTGAAATGCCACGAAAATGTCAGCTTGATCACTTTGATTAATAATTCTTTAAGAATGATCCCAGTTATGAAGCCATAAAGAGTAACAAGCTAATTGAACAAAAATAACTTGATCTTATATGGAGTTTCTTAATAAAATATTTAAATTTCAATATTATATATCATATCCTGGCCCCTGGGAACCATGCCGCATGGCAGTATTCTTGAGGGTGTATATTATCTACTATATAAAAATAAGTCGGGTTTTCCTTCCTGACGCTATAACTCCAGAACGCACGAACCGATTTCCACGGTTTTGCATTCGTTGGAAAGGTCTCGGGCTGAAATTCAGGAAAAATTTAAACAGAAAAGCGGGAAAATCTTTTTTCTTTAAGAATTATATAATTTCGAAGCCAAAATTGTGGCAGAACAACGTCTGCGGGGTCCACTTTTATATTATAATTAGTTACGATTTAGGTTATTGTTTTATTTTTATAGTATTTGTACAGTTAGTCTTAATAATGTTTAGTTTTAGATAACATATTAGATATGGAATGAAATAAAATATAATTTCATAACATAATTTTCAATGATTTTGATACAAACATGTTTCGTGTTTTTTATTTATACTTAGTCGTAAAGAAAATTATTAAATATAATTATTGACGTGAAGAGACATAAGGGCAGCAGATAATCTATAGCTAAAATAATATATACCCTTAAATTATTTTAATGTTTCTATGTCATAAATAATCTAAAATTTTATCCAGACTAGCGTTTGATCGTAATATAAAGACTTTCAGTTATCAATGATGAAAAACTTTGAGATAAATCTGAAACATTTGACAACCGACCTTTTGTCATCGCGACGAATTATTACCTAAAGACTCTTCCCTCTCGCCCCTAAAATAAAGTGTATCGCTAAGCAAAAGTATGAATAAATATTATCGTGATAAAACACCTGTGTGTACCTACTGTCGTGACGTCAAATATTAAATTGTACCACTGTAAATTATTTTTTAAAGAATTATATTCAAATACAATACCAGACATTACTTATACTTTTCAGAACAATTGCCATTGAAAATGGTTATTATCAATACGGTAGGTATTAATGGGACAGATACAAATCACAGCTCACTTGATAAAATACTTCTAACAAGGATTAAAAAATTAAATAGGTTTTTGTAAAACTTTGAAACATCTACTCGATAACTATTAAGTATTTATTCGAAAACCTGTTTAGAAGTTCCAATCTGTTTGATGGCATACATATTTGTATATTTTTTATTTGTATATCAGGTCCTGAAAATTTGGACTTTCTAGCACTGTTGAAACTGAAATTATAAGGGTACAAAAATACGACGAAGCGCTTCGAGAAATGGTAGGTTGTGCCCTGCGCTTCGCTGTCTTGTATTGGCGGGGGCACTACCGTGCCCCGGATAATATGCTATACGTTTTTGTCCTCAATTTTTAAATAATATAATATACTAACTGTGACATAAATGCACGTGAAATTAAAACATAAAATTCGGATGGAATTATTCTGGCGCGTGGTTTAAATACATTGAATAATTCAAATCGAATACGACTTAATCAGATTGTTATCATTACATAAACGCATAACACGAATGCTTCCTTCGTTAATTATTCTGTTATTTTGATAATATGTTTTGACTGTAATGAGTGTAACTCCTGCGCATATTTCTATCTAGTTATAAAATCTTAAATAACATACCTCCAATAAGAACACTGTTGTGCTTATGTATTATGTAATAAGCGATCTAGGATGGTTGAAACATTATTCTATCGCACCTGTTGAAGCTAGGTTATCTACACTAATATTATAAAGAGGAAATATTTGTATGTTTGAAACGAATTAACTTAAAAACTACTGAACCGATTTCAAAATCCGAATCCCTGTGTAACAGTAGAGGTCTCTACTAAAACTACAATAATGTTAACCAAGGTGTAAAAAAATATAAAGAGAGAAGATTTGTATTTTGTTTGTAACGAATAAACTCAAAAACTACTGTACCTATTTTAAAAATTATTTCACCAATAGAAAGCTACATTATCAGCGAGTAACATAGTTTTTCGTATATAATAGTTCATCGACACTGCACCCGTGCGAAGCCGGGGGTGTTGCCAGTTTAATATAAACGATGAGAAAGCCTCATGCACGAAAATCCGTGTGTCATTAGATGCCAACTTATGGATACTAGCGATTCGTACAACTGTTTTGAAATTTAGGCAAACGCGAATAGAATATAAATAGTGCTTTTGAATAATTTTAACCACGCTGTGAGTTCATTAATTTGCGATCAGTAGAGAAAGTAATAGCTTGATATGTTTAATTTAATATTCCGTCGTGATTCTTAACCACGAATCAGACCGTGAAAGTAGTAAAAAGTTCTTATAAATGGATAGTTTTTACAATAAAAAGGTCATATAATATATATTTATAGGAAATAAGATTCTACTGTCTTGTGGGGTTGCTGTTACTAGTTACTACATCAAGATAAAATTACCTATGTGCTAAGTAGTATTCAAGTAGCCGAACCAGTTCTTTCGCATAATTTTTCATCGTGTGTAATGAATTTTGTCTAAGAATATCCTGTTGACCTACATTAGTGATTTTTATGACAAACTAGTTTTGTTTGATTGAACATATACACATACAGATTTCTATTCCATCAAGAAGAAATCATAGATATAAATATAAAAACAAAATTGTTTGATACGTAGGTACCTATTAAAAGTTAATATGTCCACAAATATACTTATATGAATCATCTATTCTTGAGAACTATCAAAGAAAATAATGGTTTTCCGAGTCAAAACTGAGAAAATTAGAATACGGCCTACATCATTTGCTCTACGAAATATGTATCCTGGTTTTGTAGAGATTTGTAGCAATTTGTAGAAACGCAAGTAGGTATGTCGCGTAGACGTTCTTTTAGTATTTGTTTTGTTTGCATACTTTTATTTAGCAATTTCGATAAAATAATATTTTCGCAATTTTTTTATCGAGGACAGTCAACTCCTACGTGTTTTGAGTTCCTTAAGTTTTTAGAAGGTTTCTTCAACTTTACGAGATTTTTATTAAAATACAAATATCATATACAAACATCATAAAAATTTAGCTTTCATTAATCACTTTTATTTAAAGTAAAATCGCGAAAATGACCCTTAATAATAATCAACACGTGTAGGTAAGTGGAATAAAAATTGCAACGTTCGAGGATTCACCAAGTATCAGAGAATACAGACCCACGCAATATGTCATATCAGACAATATGACGTTTTGTACCTATACGTCTTGAGGCGTTAATGTTTTCTAGAAATTATTGAAACGTGACTGGCGCCGCTTGGATGCCTCCGATCGCTTGGCAACGAGACTGACGCATTCGACGCCGACGCCCGCCTATGTCTGAATCCCATTTTTCCGCCTCAATCGTTACCCCTAACCTTTATCCCTACAATTATTATCATCTAAATTGACACGTCAATGTTCATTATCTACACGAATTGATTAACACCCCGCTGTTATTGCAACGTGTTTTATTGACTTATAATTAAAAAATAATAGTCATTTAAGTTTTACATGCCTAGAAGAATATTTAAGTATTTTTAATAATTTTCAAGTTTGCTGGGGATAATACAGATATTTAAATAATAATAATTAACCAAGACGAAAACAATCACGATAAGATCTTTGAAATTTACAATATTTTATTTCTTACAGAAAATTTAAAAAACGTTATAATCTTTAATATTAGATACGGCCGTCATACAAAAAACGTTTTATCAAATTTAATATGTAAGTAAGTCTACTGAGCTAATGCGTGAAGTAAATCTTAGTAATAAATTGGCTAATATTATTAATTGTACCATGAGCTACAAACATCAAGTATTATTATTGAATTGCATAACTATTCATACTAAACTTCTATATTTATTTAAATGACTAGCTGATGCCCGCGACTTCGTTCGCGTGGGGTTCACTTTAAGCTGAACTTTTGAGCAAGCTTTCTTCAAATGACATATCCTCCTCCACCCTCTGTACTTGGTGATTTCTTTTGGGAAAGAGCTATCAAATTAGTCATTGACGGTTGCTTTTGCATCATGTTATCGACATGTTTAATGGTGGTTGAGATTGGGGTTCGAAGGATGATTTGATATTCAATAGTTGAAATAATTAACCTGACTTTAAAGAAACATTAGGGAAATTCATATTAATTAAATTTTACGTGACCAAAATCCAGATATGTATGTGTCTTTTTTCTACTAATCAGAGTTCAATCGAAGATTGGATTCAATACATTTTCTGTCTTAAATAGATGCGTGCGTTCATTTAATTGGTTATTTTCATTTTCGGACATTTTTTTAAATTCCCGGGATTCCTGCCCGGGTTTCCGGTGCTAAATGCAGAAACCTCTAAGATACGGAAGCAAATAAGCAATGTCGAATAATCGTAATTCTGTTTAAGAGAAAGGATTGATGAAAAGGTGAAATAAATGATCTCATAAGAAATACTTTTTCATATATTATTTCAATAATACATTTTCTATTTTTGTTATAATATAGTTCTTTCAAAAAATAAATAAATAAATACAAAAAAATATTCCTTTCATTTCAACTTCAGATTCGAACTCGCATCAAAAGCTACGCTATTGGACTGCATATCCACTATTCTATCCACTATTCTACGAATACTTATTGTAAATGGCGAAATAATCAAACTATTTCATTTACATATCAGACTGTGATTGACATCTGACAATTCGAAAAAGTTCAACGCGAGTCAGTTTGCATTGAAATTTGGTGATATGGTGCCTTTAAAATAATATTTAAATGATGATAACTTTTCTTTCCGATAACCGATTTCGATGAAATAAAGCCTATATGTTGCCCCGGGCTTTCCTTAATATATTTGTGTAAATTGCATTAAAATCGGTTCAGTATCTTCGGAGATTAGCGTGAACAAACAGACAGACAGACAGACAGACAGACAGACAGACAAGAATCTTAAAAATTGCATTTATGCATTCTGCTACCCTTCTTTTATCACCCCTCTTAATTTCTGGTAAAAATATTTAGTGAAGCGTAATTTCGATCCTACTCTTTTATTATATGTATAGATTACTGTATTTAAGCAAGTGAGTTCTTTCCTAATACGAATTTCGGATTTTTCAATATGTATTAATTAGAGGAAGTAGAACAAATTGTTTTACATTTTTTTTAAATTATCCTTTTGTCTCACTTGAATCTTTAGATATATTTTAATTTTCTGGGTAATTACTTAATGTTAACTTAAATATTACAAATCAACACTAGTTTATCGTGTTTGAAGTAATATAAATTTTCATATTTTTTTTCAGAGCTCAAGATGCCCCAGTGGGCGAGCAATGAAGGTGGTGGATCGGAAGCAGCATCGCCGAACCAAATAATAATCTGCTATGAAGACCAAACTCCAGAGTATTTCGATCACAATGCTGAAGATGCTGACAAGATAGAACAGGCTGGTGGTCCGTTCATAATAATAAATATCCCAAACAGTGGCGGGACCGCCATACAAGCCCAAAAGCGTGGCTTGTCGACTTTAACATATTACGTGCTTATATATAACTTATATAATTACGTAATATAATAAGTTATATTTGTCTTATATAATTACGTTAAGGGCATTTTTTTTCTTTTTATGGTTGCATTAAATGGGAAATCCGAGCTTTTGTAATAGTATGGTGGTGCCGCCATTGATCCTTACATTTCTAATGCTTCAAAGAAAGCGTGGTGAATAAAACTGTAAAACACATTTCATTTGTGATTGCTTGATATTTTGAAAAAAAAGAAAAAGAAATAGGTACCTTATTCTGAACGTATATGAGCAGTGCAAATTTTATAATAAATTATTATAGAATACACATTATGCGTGCAAATCTAGTGAATATGACGATATCGATAAGAGCATTACGAAAATCACCCGTAGCGGTGCGTTCAAATCGATTGGTCTGCATTCGCTCTTACGCAAATACCTACCTATAATCAAGCGTGCAGTCGCGTCACGTAACGTCCAAGTTTCGTGTGCCAGCTCTTGACGCAATTTTCAAATGCTCTCACTTTGTAACTGAATTATTGTCCTTCCAAGCTTTTTAGACACGTCATTGATGACGTAGCGAACGCTACCAGTACTTATCTAAACCTTGATCAGTTAACACCATCCAGGTGACATGAGGCATTAGGTACATAATTTTTGTATACACAATAATGAAAACTATAAGTAACATTACTAAATGTATGGTGAAATAGACAGTAGCAGAAAATATATAACATGTAACCCATGAACATACAATAAAAACACATATTAAATAGTTGAATGCTTTTGATACTATTTGATACATGAAAGCGTTTACGTATTACAAAGTATAACATGGAACCTGTGCACGTAGGTACTTAGTTACGCATTTCATATCTTCTTTTGTTTGTATAATGGAAACAACTGACAATTTTAACAGATTAAAATGGTTCTAAAATTCAAGCAATGTCTTGCTGTACATGTGTCTGTATATTTAGCAAGTATTAGCCTGCTGAGGCAGAAAAAAATTATATTCGTCTCCAGACCTGAATGGCCATGGACCTTGTCACTCCCAATTTCCAACGTTATCCAGATACCGCTAGATTAGAGACGCGGTTACTTATAATGTCGTTTCAAATCCAAATAGCTTCAAATTTGGGTCCACTTTAGCGTATCGAACAATCGTAACACTTAACAAGTGAATTTTCCTTTCACTTGCGATCATTTGTTCTAGATTTCTACGACAGTGGGAGCGCCAGTGACGAGCAAGCGCGGAAGTTTTGTCGGCCCCGGCGGCCCGCAGTCAGCTCCTCGTCTTCAGGCAACAGTTCCAGTGGCCCCGGGCGGCGCAGGCGTTGCGGCGTATCCGCCAGAGAACGCAACTTGCGTAGATTGGAGAGCAACGAACGCGAACGTATGCGAATGCACTCGCTAAACCGCGCGTTCGAAGTCAGTAATTTTGTATTATCTAACCGTTTACATATAATTTATTGTCAGTTCTTAGTTTACTTTTACTTTGTTTCAAGAGCTATCTTGGTTTCCTAGATTTATTAATTATCTGTTATAACTTAATGCCTCTGTTTCATATAAATTATTATTATCTTTTCATCATATAGGGTACATTAGGAACATTTTACTTACCTACTACCACATCAGTTTATTCTTACTAAACGCAATTCTTGCATTCTTTGTCTAACAAATACCTTCACGTAGTATCTAAAATATTTGTAGCTCACAATAATAATAATTATTATTAGCTTTAGTTCCAATAATACTGAACCCAGCGTTTACAAAATGTTTTTTTTTTAATTTCAGGAACTTCGTCGTGTTATTCCCCACGTCAAAAAGGATAACAGAAGTCTATCGAAGATAGAAACTTTAACTCTTGCCAAAAACTATGTAAAAGCTCTTACAAATGCCATTTGTACGATGAGGGGAGAAATTCCTCGATACCAGTGAGTATTAACCTAGAAAATATTAATTGATAGGGATTAATAAGGTGACTCAACAAAAATTACGAAAATTTATTTAATATAAGCCTTTACTTTTTTGGCCGCTTCCGTGGCACAGTGGAATTCGAATCCTGGGTAAACAATAAAAATATATATATGTTTTGATCGGGTAGGGCACAGAAGACAGTTCACCTACTTGCTTTTAAAAAAAAATGATCAGTGATCACTCGTAATTCACTTTTTACTTATAAGGATTGTAATAACAATAAACATCAATATCTTTGTTTTTCTTAAATAACTTATCCTGTGCTGAGGTAAAGTCCATTCAAGTGCAAGATCGAAATCGAGTAGCATTATACATTATTATTTAATGAATCTATTTAATTGTACATAATTTCATTTCAGATTTAACAGTGACGACGAAAACGTAGAACCTGTATTCGTTATATCAAGAGATCAGGAACAAAATAACAATGTGCCAAGTGACGAAGACATGGAGGAATTAACGCCAAACGCTTGATTTTCACGATATTTGCGAGGCTTGGCATGTTAGGCCAAGTGTGACCATCGAATGCAGATCGCTTCAGGCGCACATTATTTACGAATATAAGTTATAATTGTTGTATGTGTTGAAGACAAACGATCTTCTAACAAACGGAAAATGAAACTAATAGGTACATTTATATTACGATTACCTGGTAACGTTTGAACATTGCATTACCTTCAGAACAAAATACTGATAATATCAACTTTGCTGTTAAATGTTTTACCTAGTCTTATTATATGTACTAGAGTCACTATAAATTCGTGTATTTTGTGTATCAATTAATATGTTAATGTATTTAGTTATAAAAAATATATATTTTTATGTGTTAATTTTCTTAATCGATATCTATGTTTTTAATTTTCTTTAAGCAGCATATGGTGCTATAACTAAGTATGTACTTATGAAATAAAATAATAAAAGCTGATACAGATATATACATCATTTATTTGTATCAGCACAAAATATATAATATGTATTATTATATTGTCGTTAACCGTAATAACATTTGAATTTATTTAAGTATTACATTTTTTCTAAATTCTTATATTGCTTTAGGTACTAAATGTCAAATTATATGGTTCTTCAATTTCGCAATTGCAACTCAGTAATATGGTACCTATTCTATTCGATCTCCTAAGGTGCCAATTAAACAATTTAGATTTTAGGTAGATAATAATTGTACTTTTGTATCCGGCGTATTTAACTATACAATCCGGAGTTGTAAAATGTATTAAGTTGTTGAGTCAATTTCTGTAAGAATCTTTATAAAAATAATATTTAGTATATAATGTTTATAAAAAATTATGATTTAATATTTATTATAGAATAATCAAAGATAGAAAATTATTGTTGTGTATTGTTGTTTTGTTGTATATATATCTGCGTAAGAACTGTGTATGTACTTACATATAATTTTGAAATGCTTACTTAAATCAGTTGTTTGAAATCTCAAAAGTTACCGTAAGCTTTAGTTACCTTATAAGTAGTTCAAAAAGATGGCATTGTGACCATTTCTTGCTGATTTATTTGAACGTAAGTGATAATATTATAGTCTTGTTTATGTATTTTGAATGTTGTAAAGTAGATATTTGTGATTTAAGTTAAGAATTAAAATACATATTATATCACTTAGGTTGTCAGTTAAATTTCAAGAGCAGAAATTTATGATGAAATCACAATTGTTGTATTTTATATTTCCTACCGATCGTTATTGTACAATATTTTGAGAATTAAATGTCTACTTACCCAAATTGTTTTACGAAAATATTATTATTAGTTTTAAGGCTCGGAACATACCGAAAAATAATATTTTAAAATATAAATATAAGAAGCAATGAGTATAGTAGTTTTATTGAGCATAAGCAAAAAAAAATACATAATCACATTTCAAATAACTGTCATGTAACCAAGGACTTTATGTTATCTATACATATAATAAAAGAGTAGGATCGAAATTACGCTTCACTAAATATTTCTGTCTGTCTGTCTGTCTGTCTGTCTGTCTGTCTGTTTGTTCACGCTAATCTCCGAAGATACTGAACCGATTTTAATGCAATTTACACAAATATATTAAGGAAAGCCCGGGGCAACATATAGGCTTTGTTTCATCGAAATCGGTCATCGGAAAGAAAAGTTATCATCATTTAAATATTATTTTAAAGGCACCATATCACCAAATTTCAATGCAAACTGACTCGCGTTGAACTTTTTCGAATTGTCAGATGTCAATCACAGTCTGATATGTAAATGAAATAGTTTGATTATTTCGCCATTTTCAATATGTATGCGTAGAATAGTGGATATGCAGTCCTATAGCGTAGCTTTTGATGCGAGTTCGAATCTGAAGTTGAAAGAAATATTTTTTGTATTTATTTATTTATTTTTTGAAAGAACTACATTATAACAAAAATAGAAAACGTATTATTGAAATTTTATATGAAAAAGGATTTCTTATGAGATCATTTATTTCATCTTTTCATCAATCCTTTCTCTTAAACAGAATTACGATTATTCGACATTGCTTTTTGCTTCCGTATCTTAAGAGTTTTCCGCATTTAGCACCGGAAACCCGGGCAGGAATCCCGGGAATTTTAAAAAAATGTCCGAAAATGAAAATGACCAATTAAATGAACGCACGCATCTATTTAAGACAGAAAATGCATTGAATCCAATCTTCGATTGAACTATGATTAGTAGAAAAAAGACACATATCTGGATTTTGGTCACGTAAAATTTAATTAATATGAATCTCCCTAAAGTCAGGTTAATTATTTCAACTATTGAATTTCAAATAATCCTTCGAACCCCAATCTCAACCACCATTAAACATGTCGATAACATGATGCAAAAGAAACCGTCAATGGCTAATTTGATAGCTCTTTCCCAAAAGAAATCACCAAGTACAGAGGGTGGAGGAGGATATGTCATTTGAAGAAAGCTTGCTCAAAAGCTCAGCTTAAAGTGAACCCCACGCGAACGAAGTCGCGGGCATCAGCTAGTATATATATAAAGTCCTTGCATGTAACATCTTATTCTAGATAAAACAATGGTAATCGAGTTCGCTATTAGATAATATTGTATACATTCATTATTAAATTCACGATTGAAGGGGTAGGAGTACCACAACCGCATTGATAGACGTTGTAGATACAATTTTGTCACAAGACAAAGGTGAATGCACTGTGTTAGTCTTGTTAGATTATTCCCGTGCTTTCGATACTATATGTTAAGGGAATATCGCTGGAACGCGTGAATGAAGCTCGCAATCTTGGCATTGTCATCGATGAAAGCTTGAGATTTGAGAAACACATCGACAAATTAATATCCAATTACTCTACCGCATTAGAAGTCACATCGCTCCTAAACTCCGGCAGAAACTATGCGACGCACTGGTGCTTTTGAAATTAAACTATGGTGATAGTACGGTTTACGGCGACCGCATGCTGATTCGTACAAAAAATTATATTCAGCGCATTCAAAACGCGTGTGCTCGGTATTGCTGGGATAGGTATATCACCGCGATCGCATATAGCACCATATCTTAACGACGCAAAAATGCGCCTGCGCACGTATTTTGCAGTTTTACTCTTTGGTGTTGTAAAATAACAAATGCCTCCTTACCTATATAAAAAACTGTCTTGGCTGCTAAAAACCAGCACAATCGAGATATATGCAATCTAAGGCAGTATTGTATGGCCAGTGTGGGTAGAATGCAACGTGATGTTGTGACTGTTGACAAGGGACTGACGCCGCTATCCTTGGCTAACCAGAACTGGCGGATGCCACCGGTGCTTAGTACAGCGGATAGTGAGGACATAAATGGAAGAGTAAGGAGTTGCACGGGCGGCTCTATCGGGTTCTTTATGGGTCTAATGTGGACTAGCTCTCTTCGGTATCTTGGTTGCGCTTCCGTGACCTTTTTGGTGAAACTGAAGGTTTTGTCTGTGCAATTACTGACGAGGTAATGATGACTAACCACTACCGGAAGTATATACTGAGGGATGGGACAATTGACATTTGCCGAGCTTGTCATCGTCCGGGTGAATCCCTGAGGCATATAATTTCGGGTTGTTCTCATCTTGCTAATGGTGAGTATTTGCATAGACATAATCAGGTTGCCATGATACTACATCAGCAGCTTGCTCTTTCATATGGCCTCGCTGGAACCGAGGTACCGTACTATAATTATACGCTACTGCCCGTTCTGAAAAATGGTCGTGCAACGCTCTATTGGAATCGGTCTATTATCACAGACAGGTTTATTGCTGCTAATAAACTTGATATTGTTTTGATAGATCGAGTAGCGCGCCGGGCTTTACTTGTTGATGTCACCGTCCCACATATCCAGTGGTCTCAATAATTATTGTCCCCATAATAATTTCCGCTCACGGACTAATAAGGGTCAGATGCAGAAAACAGTACTACTGGACACGGCTCGTATTGTGAGAAGGTTCCTTTCTCTGCCTCCCCCCCACCGGTAGCCTGGGCTGATTATGGCCTCGTTGCCGGTGGTGATCCCCATTTTTATACTTTTTTTTAAATATTATTATTTTATATAAAAAAAGTGTAACTATGAGATTTTTAATGTATATATATTAATATTACTAGTACTACTCGTAGAATAGTAGCTTTACCATCTAGTTATTTCATCGAAATTATTTAATAAATAAAATACTTTATACCAGATGAAAAACGCGATTTAAATTAATTCAAAGAATGTCACTAGCTTATATAACAAATTACGTTCGCCTGTAGAACCATTATAGCAACAGAAATTATTCCACCGACTATGTTCCGGCCAACAAATATTAAAATCTCGAAATAAAAAAAATCTCATTGTATAGATCTTAATTTGCCCTTTGGACCTACGTTAATTATTTTATAAGCCCGTTTTTCGTTTTTCCAGGATAAATCGAAATAGAATTTTCCATTTTCTTATATTTCAAATAGTCATATCTCTTTGAAAAATGATTATTGTTTACTCCATCAAGCGTAAAAAAATTGCCCTTGGGCTACTTTAATTTGCCCGCGTGCAAATTCTTAAAAATATTTAATAATTAACAAATAAATAATAAAAAAAACTGTCTTGGCATTTTCAAGCCAATTATTTGCGCATTGCGCTTGCGTACATACGAGTAAATTAACTTTCAGAAAAATGTGTAAATGTTCATTTTATGCCTTCCACAATCATTCTTTTCTTAAAATAAGCGATATTTAATTTTTTAAAAATATTTTATTTTCATTAATTTGAAATTTGAATTTCGCGCGAAACCTGCCGGTCACAGGACATTTTCGGCGGTGATGTCATCTGTCACATATTATTTAAACAAAACGAGCTGCTATGAATTATTAATTATTATATACATTAGTGATGGGTAGGACAAACGAAATTGAAGTGTTTGTATGTATTACCTCATTTTATGAAATGAGTTGGGACATTGTACCACCTCATTTGAGGACCTCATTTTGTACCGTTAGTTCCTTTTTGTACGATACGTCATACGAGTGGTTGTGACTTTTGTAGTGAGGTGAGGTGACTGAGGTTGCCACAGGACAAATGAAGAACCTAACATTTCTTTTGACATTTTAAATATATTATTTCTATAAAACGTAATCTTTTTTCAAATCTTTATTAAATATTATTTTGTGTTTTTAAAAAACACAAAATTCATTATAAATTCATAATATAAAAAAATTAAAAATATTAATTATTTATTTAAGCAATATTATTGTTCTATAATATGTAATTTAAAAAGTTAAAATATGATTGCTATTAAGAAAAGTTAAAATATTAAGCAACACTATTACTACCTATATAGATAAAAAAATATTAATCCTAATTACTATTACTGTACCACAGAGTACAGAATTCAAATTAATATTAATAATTATAATGACCTATTAATGCATACAAATTACAATAATGTCATGTCACAATCACCGTCAATTCACTCACAAATATCGCTTCGGTTCGTTATCAGTTGCTCATCAGACTCGATTGTCATTGTCATACAAAGAGTAATAATGTATGAGAAGAGCGAGTAAGACAAAACGATTCATTTCAACCGTTCACTCATTCGTCTTGACGTACACCTCACTGCCTCAATCACTTCATCGCCTCGCCCGCGTTCCAAGTACCTCAACGAGTTTGAAGCGGTACAAAATGTATGTTTGAGGTGTTGCGACATTTCACAAGTTTGAGTGTGACATTTGAGGTGCCTCTTGTATGAGGTGCGCAACGCTAATATACATAATACAACGCTCTAAGCGCATTTGAGAGGAAATTTAAAAAATATTTTTATTAATAGTATTAATATTAAAATACTTGGAAAATTTACAACGTACAAGACGTGTGCCGTGTCAATGTGAGGAAATACAACCGTTAATGTCCTGAAAATTTATTTATACATGTACCTACTTAAATGTTTAAACGTTGAAAGCAGTGGAAAGCATTAAATTGTTTAGAACTTGGTGTCTACATTACAGACAGAGGATTTAAACATAAAGAAGAACTATTACTGCAAAAAAGAAATAATTTAAGTTTAAGGATTCATAATGATATAGATTTTTACAAAGCAAGAATTTTCTGTTAAAACCTCATACTATACTTAATAAGAAACTATTAAAATATCTAGATTACTGTGTTGTTATTGCATGTGCAATGATTTCAGTAATGGTAAATGGAAATTAAAAATACATTATTTATTATGATTCAATTGTTTTTATTTGGTACTGATATGGACAAAGTTCCAAAAAGCCATTAATTCAGACAATAAGTCTTCTATGTATTTAGCCAAATCTTCAATCAATACTTGGAAATAAATATGTTTGTAATATCATCAATTTGATAATTTATTTCTATAACAGTATGACCATTAAAAATCTCATCAAGAAATGCTGCTATCATAGGATACTCCTGACATAATATGAACAGGCAGACATACAGATTTTCAGTATTAAATCTGGAGCTCAAATAATTCAATAAGAGCAATTGCGCTGTTTTGTCTTCTTAGAATTTAGCATTTCTACAATTTTTTATTCATTTTTATGTTATAAAGTATATAATCTCCATCTTGTCAGGTGTATAAGGAATTATTACTGTTTCCTGTACATATTTTTTAATTAATATGCACTTCCAGAGTACTAGTGCCCGTAGTTTTCATTTTTTCCAATAACATTCAGTGGCAGTGCAACTTGGCTCTTCACTTGTATGAGTCCACATTTAAAAAGCCGCTGCATGTTTGCAGCACCATTGTGAAGATCTAAAATTAAAAAAACACTTCGTATTTAAGTAAGCATTTCCTCAATCTTATAACTATTTACACTTTTTATAGCCTAAGAATTATTAATATTATCGACTTAATAAATAAATGGTGTATTACTTTGTTTATTCAAGTACTTACATGAAAGTTTTTGTTTTCCATAACTCTGCAGAGCAAAGGCTAGGATAACACTCTAAGGCGACTATAAATTCACTACAATTATACTTTGGATATATTTACACTAACAGATTTTATGGCTCCATTTAGTGAATCTTTTCACAAGTTAGCTTCAATAAAAATAATAAAATAACACGATATTAATTATCAGATGTTTTGTTTACATGAGATATGACATCATACGATGTTCAATCATGGCCGCCCCCGTTTCATTAGTCATTACTTTTAGTCGACAGATAAAAAATCGCAAATTTATTTTTTAAAAATAAAATATTTTTAAATTTAATTTAATGCAAAAAATATATTCAATAATTATCCTTAACATATAAACTACCATATCCAGTAGATTGCATATTTTATTGTTATAACTGTCAAGTAGCCAATTGGCTTGAAAATGCCACGACAGTTTTTTTTATTATTTATTTGTTAATTATTGAATATTTTTAAGAATAAAACTACTTAATAATAATACTTGCCCGCGTGCAAGGGCAAATTAAAGTAGCCCAAGGGCAATTTTTTTTGGCTTGATGGAGTAAACAATAATCATTTTTCAAAGAGATATGACTATTTGAAATATAAGAAAATGGAAAATTCTATTTCGATTTATCCTGGAAAAACGAAAAACGGGCTTATAAAATAATTAACGTAGGTCCAAAGGGCAAATTAAGATCTATACAATGAGATTTTTTTTATTTCGAAATTTTAATATTTGTTGGCCGGAACATAGTCGGTAATTATTCCGTACGTACGTTCGTAGTAAATAACAAAACAAACAGAAACAAAAACAAAAACTCAACGAAAACAAAAATAACAACAAAATCGAACTATGTTAACGTTGTTTCAGGAGCGGTATGAAGCGGCAGGGCCGGAGGCAATCTTGAATTGAACGGGTAGTATAAAGTATTTAATATTTTAATGAAACATTTGACCCGAGGCTCGAGTTTTTCTAAGCACAAAATCCAAATACTTTATTGTCCTTTTATACATTTTGTGTACAAACAGAAGTATAAAGAAATGTACTCTGTGCTCTAAGTTTTACTCTGTTTTAGTCTCAGATTAGAAAAAATTATATTAGTCTATGGTAAAAAGAACGAACTGGTTTTATAAAACAAACGCACAAAACGATATAATATAATATATTATATTATATCGTTTTGTGCGATAATATTTATAATACTTGTTATTGTACATTACATCATAATTATATTAAAATGGTAATATATGTGTGGAGGAAGGGAGGTGTCGTCTTCCTCCAACCTAAAGGGAGGATCCTCGACCAGTCAAACCACAGACTGGCCGGCCCTAAGGCCCCAGTGGTTGATGTCGAGATGTTGTATACCCAGCGCTCGGAAATATTTATATTGCGCGATTCAGGATTAGACGTCTTTGTATTGTTTCTTGTAGCGGATCATAGATGTCGCTACATATGCATTAGTTTGAAGCTTTTTGTTTTGTTTTACACATTAATCTAATATATTTGTTCAAATTTTTAAAGATATTCAAAAACTATTAAAATAAATGTACTTTAACAATTTGAGTAATACTTATTACGAATGAATGTTTTGTGAACACGTGAACATGAAGAATAGTGTAGATATGACGTACTTATATACTCTTTGTTGACGGCTGTACGAAATACGAACACTCCCTCCGTAAGTATCTCAGATGTAAGTATCATACCTAGAGATGGGCTGATATTCAAGTAGCTAACTAAATAGCATCTATTCTTAAAATAGCTATGATATTCGTCAATACGATAACCAGTTATTGGCTACCAGTTATTGGAAACTTAACTTAAACATTTTAAGTACATAACCTCTGATGAAAAAGCCACTGGACTCAGCATGGTGTGGTGAGGTTTTGATAAACTCACCACGCTGGTTTTCAGCCGTAGTAAGAGGCGCGTAGCGGGCAGCTGCCACAGATTACAAATAATCACTATGTCATTCATCTAGATTCGAATATAATCGCGGGGCAGTTGAGCGTTATTTAAGTACATTACATAGCTACTGCAGTTGCTACGTTGCTAACGGTATCAACTATCAGTCGGTGAGTGAGACATTTATGGTGGAAACATACTATTAAAACTCTACGCCATGCGACGTGTCGACACCCGATGCGAATTATGCCAATATACAATACGCTACATGTGTTACAACACGTTTTGCCAGTATCAAAGTTTTGTTAAAGGCGAAAGGATATTGATGTAGCTATGGATTAACTATTAAAATATGAGCTCGATAAAGATATAATATCCCTAAAATCTGCAACAAATATTTAATACAGAAACAGTTGAATAAAAAAAAACGTATACGACGTAGAAGATTCTGGATTCATTAAATAAATCTAAAGAGAATTACTTACGTTGAATATCATCCCTTTATAAAAAATTGCTCAAAGATAGTGAGAGGTAACATTCATATTTTCGGATGAATGAAACGCAATTTCGATCTAGTTTGGCTGGATGTTATTGCGTGGGGTACGTGTGATCACGTGGCGTGTTTTATATATATATGTTTCTAAACATACTAAATGTATGGGATAGATTTGTACTGACAGCGTTAGACATGGGTAACTCAGCGAAATTCCCCGCGCCAACTCAGCAACTCAGGCGCAGTGTAGTGCGTCGGCTCCTTAATTCAACTCAAAATTGCGCCACGACGCAGCAAAATGGGACGCGCATAGCGAGCAGTGAAACCTCCGAAACGCACGCAACCCCACGCTCATAGTTCACTCAGTGAGTGGGTACTGCGCCGTGCGCCAACACATTATGAATGTGCGAGCTGACTGCACCCAGCGCACTGAAGCGTACCGGCGCAATTGCGCGGCGCAGCGCAGTGTTACCCATGTCTAGACAGCGTCAGATGCCGTGGCGTGGCGTCGCGTTTTGATAGTATGTTTCCGCCATTATTCTAATAGCTAAATAGCTTATTTACTTGGTAGTTCCACCATAAATAACCGGCTAGCTTGCTTATTGAGATTTTGGCTAGTAACCCATCGCTAATTTTATCTGCTCTACACTACAATTATTTTCAACCGATTTTTGTATTATAATGAAACTTTAGGATCGAGGATTTCGTGTTATATAAATTCGTATCAGTCTATATAAATATATGGTTTTAATATTGAATAATAAATGTATATATACATTTAATTAATTTTATCGGAAAAACCGATATCGCATTCAAAAGTGTACTTGAGATAAGTGAATGAAAGAACTGTGAATGAGTATGATATTTTGATTGAAGTTCGACCGACTTTGTCATTTTGAGAATAAAATTAAAATAAAAATCCTCGTTGGATGCTCTTGTTGAAACTAGAAAGTGCACTAATCAGTTTTAATATTTTTGTGTGAAAAGGTTAATTATTCAAATATTATTGTAGCACTATACAGTATAAGCGGATTACATCTCACAAATCATACAAATATAGGTTTTTTCTCTTAAAAGAAAATTATTGGTATATTCCTTCAGGTAAAGATCTGCGTCTGTCACAAATATGGCCGATCAGTAATGAATCCGTGCTCAGTGATATTTTGCTAAGTCCATAGTTATGCAGAAAATGGAGCTTCGAGTTGGAAATAAGTATCGTTTAGGCCGTAAAATTGGTTCTGGTTCTTTTGGGGACATTTACCTTGGTGAGTGTTAATTATATTTATTGTAAACAAAGAAAGATGACTGATTATAGGCCAGCTGTATTTTTTTTGTTTCTATAAAGCTGGAGTATGCTATTAGTAAGGAAAACTTTTTCCATATTAGGTAACTATCTGTTGTAGTCTCATATTTATAAAAACCATGTTTGAATGAAATTCAATAAGTGAATTAACAATCCATGTGATTAAATGTCTTTGAATCTGTATTCTCTAGTACATTTTACTAATTAGTCATGGTTTAATATTTGAGTATAACTTACATCTATCTGCATTGTTAAACTTGTACTTAATATATTTGTAATCTTAGTGCATTGTGTAGGATTTCCTGTCAAATATTCACAAAGCAAGGACATCTAAATTTCCTAACCTTATTTTACCTAAATTGTGTAATATTAGTTGATGGTAATTTGTGAAATAAACTTGTTCTAATTATTGCAGGCACAAATATTGTTACCAGGGAAGAGGTAGCAATTAAATTAGAATGTATAAAAACAAGACATCCACAGTTACATATAGAGAGTAAATTTTATAAGCTTATGCGTGGAGGAAGTAAGTAATATTTATTGCTATTGTATGATTAATATTGTTGGAGAGTAATCAACCATTGAGTTGTATCAAAAAAAAAAAAATTTTTACATATATAACCTAATAGAATTTTCAAAATATACATTAACATCACAATAACACAAGAACTAGAGCAGTATTTATATGATAATTATAATTATCTTTAATTTTTAAAAATATTTTATCATCATGATAAACTATACCATATTTAATATAACTTTAAAGTTATTAAAACATCTTAGTAATATTTTTTACCATCTAGTTTGCTATAATTGTGATTTCTTCATCTTAATTATAATGTACTAAGTAGTGTTGAAATGTTCCAAACATTAATGTTTTTTTTTTATGTTTTCATCAGTTGGCATTCCTGCAATAAAATGGTGTGGTTCAGAAGGAGACTACAATGTAATGGTGATGGAACTCTTAGGACCATCCCTGGAAGATTTATTCAATTTCTGTTCACGTCGATTCTCCCTCAAGACTGTTCTCTTACTCGCTGATCAACTTATTACTCGCATAGAAGATATCCACTATAGAAATTTCATTCATAGGTAAGTGATTTGTTGGAATAAATTTATGGAATTGATGTCTAAATGTTGAATAATTGAGACAAAAAACTAAGAGACAATCTTAAAAAATAAATAATTTGTTCTTAAAGACAATACATACAGCAGTTAACTTATTAGAATGAAGATTTCAGATAGCATTAAGCAAGGTAGACTTTTGTTTAAGATTGTTTGACCTTTAATTTGTTAAGCAACTTCAATGAATAAAAAAATATTTTTTTAGCTGAATATTGTTTTAGTATGTGTTAAAGTTGATGTTTTAATTCAAAGTTAAATAAAATGTTTATGGTTTCAGCATACAATTATTAAATAAAGGTTATTTTAAGGTTATAATTAATTTAAGCAAAATTATCTCATAGAAGGCAATTTGCATTTTGTATTTAAAATACCACTATTTTTGGAAATTTTAAACCTAAGTAATAACAATTTAAATTACAATATATCAGGTTTGAGACATGTTTTTTACAAATGTTAAAATTTCTTATAAGATTTCGTATAATTACCAACTTAATGAAGGTAGGTATACAAAATGTTGAAATTAAAGTGCTGATTTAAAGTTATTGTTGGATTATAATAGTGATTTTTTATTTATTTATTATCCATTTTAAAAAATGGATAATAAATCTCTTGAGTTGCAGAATCTCTTGAGATCCAAGTTATTTTGAGCTGGATATCTTATTATTGAGGAATAAAACTATGATTGGTCTTATGAAAAATTTATTCTCTAATTTTGTTTATTAAGCTACTATTACTTGCCTAGGTCAGGATGGAAGGTCATAGATAACGTCTAACCTGTTGACCAAACTGCACATAATAATTTTAATTCATGTGAGATAACATCATGACATGTACATAATAATATAATCAAATTTTACTTTTCTCATTAACATTTATATCTAACAGCCTAAAAGGGATACAACAACATTACAGAAGAGTAATTCAAATTCGAAATAAACAAAAAATATAAATATATGAGTGACAAAAAGTTTGTCATTGTTTCATGAAACTTAGACCTAATGAAGCAGAAAAAAAGTCTTATTCTGCGTCATTAGGTCATCTTATTATTTAAGAAAGAAAGACAGTCTATTTTTCCAAAATATGTTGCTTATCCTTATTTGGCTGTTTTCCGTTGATATATTTTGGAAAGATGTCATAACCACCAGACTTACACCAATATGCTTTTCCCTAAAAAAAATAGATTTAAAGAATCTTCTTTTAATGGCAATATCCAGTTATATTTACAATTATAGTAGTGTCTAAATAATTAATTTTAATTTAAGATTCAATACTTTAATATATTTGTTTATTTAGTCATTTATTATTAGTTATTGTGTGTTATTCAGTATTTGGTAAATATACATTTTTTTAAATATTGAATTCCTTTACTTTTCATGATACATTTTGTACCATGACAAGTGTTTTTCCTCCTTGATTGCTGATTCAATGCTGTGTAACTATGCTAGCACAGTAACTTAAACTTAGACAATGAATTAATTGCCATGATAATATCAGTCATATTGTAATCAGAAATTTATTGAATATGATTAAATTGAAACTGGTCAACATTTACATTGTATGATACTATATTATTATAGTACATAATTAGGTGTTTGCTTAGATAACAAAGTAAATATTATATCAGTCTAATGTGTAAATAAGTCCAATTTATTATTATGTGCAGTGTTGATATCAAAAATATCTTCGATTTTTTTAAACTGCCAATTTCTTTTTTTGATACAGTAGAATCTCACTAATTAATGGAATGGCCAGATTAATGGAATGTTCGGATTACTGATTTGTTTAATAATATAAATAACTGTGAAACATCTCACTATTAATTGATTACATAGTAGTTTTAAAGTAATCCTTAACCGAAGTCTGTTTTTGTTCAACTTGAAGTCCTCGTTTAAAAATACGGACCGCATACGCGGTGCGTGGCGAAGGGAGGGGCGAAGGCCGGATTATTGGACGTGTCGGTCTATTGAAGTGCCGGATTGATTGAGATTCTACTGTATTTGCATAAAGTTTATGTAGGAGTATTCAAATAATTTTTTATATTTAGTTTTTTTTTGAAAAAGTACCAAATGTGGATCAAGGCAACTTATGGGTTAAATAACATCTTCTTAGAATTCTCTTAGTGTATGCAGTGATTGCGTCACTATACTAATATACTGTGCCTGGTATATTCATGGTATGGAAGTTTATGTACATTTCAATGGGCAGGCAGCTGCAAAAATGAAATATTTTAAACATCTTAAACTTTAATATCTACTCGTTATAGAATGTTCATAATATAAAGCAAGAAAGATTTTTCTAAATTTATATTGTTTTTCGTTACAGAGATATCAAACCAGACAATTTTCTAATGGGACTCGGGAAGAAAGGCAACTTAGTGTACATTATAGATTTTGGTTTAGCTAAGAGATACAAGGATCCACGTACCTTCCAACATATTCCCTACAGAGAAAACAAGAACTTGACTGGTAAGCATTCCGAAATAATACTTGCCATGTAAAAATGAAAAAAATACGTAATGTAACAAGTGGACTTTGTTCATTTGGACTGACTGCCTCCATGGCTCAGTATGGAAAACCCGAGTTTTCATCCCCATTTAAAATTTATGCTGAGTCAAGTAAGGAATTCAAGATAGATGCTATAATTACACTTTTGTGGAGCTTATTCTACTCAACAACTACACAATTATGTGAAATTATTTCTTTGGGTATGGCTATTACTTGGTGCCATTCCTAATATATGTTTACATTAAAAAAAAATATATTAGATATCGACAGACGAGCATGAGGTTCACTTGATGGTAGGTTATCATCTCAGCCTCAGCCACAGACTTTTTTATTACTTTGAGCATTCAGAAATCCATAGTCTGAAAACGAAACGCGTTATGTGCATTTTACGAAGGTTCGTTACCCGGTCGGAATTTCGATATTCTTCGTAAGGTCGTTTAATCGAGGTGACCTGTCCGTCTAGCTTGACTAAATACCATAATTATATAGACCATAGAGATATCTTGCGGACGAGTGAAGACTAGCTAAGACATAAGTTATCTCGATATATTATATTTCGATGTCGACAACTTTGAAAGACAAGATATCTCGATCGACAAATATCTCTACTTTTTTCATTTTACGTCGAGTTTCATGTTTGACCCGGAAGACATTGAGATAATCGATTAAAACACAAGAAAACGGTCGACAAAATGGTCGTGGTTGTGATGCTAGGCCGGCAGACGTGGGGAAGACTTAATTATATTGAGTTACTAGCGACCCGCCCCGGCTTCACACGGGTCTAGATTTTTTGACAAAAAAAGCAGGGGTAAAAAAATAAAAAATTATCCAAAGAAATTAAAAAAAATTAGCCGATTCTCAGATTTACTAAATATGCATAAAAAAATTCATAAGAATCGGTATAGCCGTTTCGGAGGAGTATAGGAACGAACATTGTGACACAAGAATTTTATATATTAGATAAACATGTGTTGAACTAAATGTTAATAGCTTCGATCAACAATATACTAGATATCGGGTCGACGCAAAAAATCCGTGCCGCTAAATATCGGCTCACTTGAAATGTGAGAGTCTATTTTGTTTAGTTCTCTTCAAGCACGGCCAATATTAAGACGTTTCACAATGACACAGTTTGTCTTCAAAAATTGCGAAAATAATTCCCGAAAAAACAATTTTACGGACGGAGTCTTATTTTTGGTTAGTACATATAAAATAAGATATATTTTAAGCTTTCAAACTAACAAATAATTGAAAATTTGAACAAAATTATCTGTTTTAAATGAACGCTACAAATGTTTGGCCAAGGTTGGCCAACACATGCGCTAACTATTGTGTAACAGAATAGTGGATGCATGGAGTAGATTAGTACTAAAATAATTCTTACCATCTAAGGATAAGCATCCGTAGTAATATTATAAATGCGAAAGTGATTTTTTTTGTTTGTTACGGTTTCACGCTAAAACGGAAAAGAAAATATTCCAATCTGTATATATTCGGAACATTTTGCGGATATTATTATTTAACATACGAATTACTATTTATATAAAGCATTATATTATTGTTTATCAAATATATTATAGTTTTTGTACCCTACTAGATACATGATAATTTACACATTGGTGTTTCATAAACTATACTAATAATACCAAAGTCTTCGAAGTTAGTCAAGTGTGTATGTATAATACATAGATATGTATATTTATATATATTTTGGTAACTAATAAAATCATATTTCAACTTCACTCTTTTCTTTGTTCCCATTGAGCAGTGTCATTTTTTCAAAATTTGACAAGGAACGAGGCTTAAATAATCGGTACACTTTTTTCGTGAATTTTGTATGCGACCTGAAGTCTATTTAATACTATGTCAATGGTTAATAGTATGTGTTATTTGCAGGCACAGCGAGATATGCGTCGATAAACACTCACTTAGGTATTGAGCAATCCAGACGCGACGACCTGGAGTCGCTGGGCTACGTGCTCATGTACTTCAACCGCGGGAGCCTACCGTGGCAGGGGCTCAAGGCGGCCACGAAACGGCAGAAATACGAGAGAATATCCGAGAAGAAGCTGTCTACGCCCTTCGACGAACTTTGCAAAGTGAGTACTGGCAAGGGATGTTTAGTCAGTAAGTACCATGTCAATCATTTAAGGATATTAAAAAATTTGTTTGGGTTTGTTAGTAAAAGTTTTAAATAAAAATATCGCAATTTGAAATTTTCGCTATAGGTATATAATATATATTGATAAAGGTGTTACAAAGTTAAAGTATTCGACGATACATAAAACTTCGTGGGTTTTTTGAATATTGTATATTTTACATAACTTATTGATATGCTAGTACAGTCAAGTCGCAATGTGCACTGCGGTTGCGAATAGGAACTGGCTCAGCATATGCTGTGACACTTTCATGCCACAACTCTGTTAATTCTGCCAGTCCCCTTTGGAGCGTAAGGCAGCTGCGCCAGCGTAAATATGGTATTGACAGAATTTTATGGATTTCAAAATATCAGCTGAGTAAATAATGAACAAAAGTGGTCCCAAAGTAGAGCCTTGAGGTACGCCACGGCTGAGAGTTTAGAGAGCTGATTAAAAAACTAATACCATCATATTTGGACAGTACCAATTTAGCCACTTCCCTTGGTATTTTACCTTTAGTATTTCCTTAACACCAATACAAATCGTACGAAACAGAATCACCCGATCGAGTTCCAACTGTACCTGAAGTACTGCCGGCGACTCCGCTTCGAGGAGCGGCCCGACTACGGCCACCTGCGGCAGCTGTTCCGCACGCTATTCCACCGGCAGGGCTTCACTTACGACTACGTGTTCGACTGGAACATGCTCAAATTTGGTACGCCAGGTAAATGACTCGCCTAGGGAATTGTTTGCTCACAAACATAGATATAAGTAAAAACTTAAAAAAAAGTAAACATTAAAATAACAATTTCTAAATAAAATACTTTATACCTTATTAAAACGCGATTTATTATTCATATTATTTATCACAACGTTTCGATGCTTTTCAGCAACCGTGGTCATGGGGTAGACAGAATAATAAATCGCGGTTTAATCCGGTATGAAGTATTTTATTTAATTGTGTGATACTCGTGTTAATAAAAGACAAACAAAAATCTAAGTAAGCATGCTCCTATTTAGACCGCATCCAAGCTTACCATCGCAGGATTACGGTCTAATAAATGCTTACTTATTTGGCATTAAAACTTTTACCGGATTAAAACACGACTTATCAGACAGCTGTCACTTTTCAGTCTTTCCGTGACAATGCTTGCTAAAAAGCATTCGAAACTTCGGGATAATACTTGATACTCATATTAATAACTTACAATTAATGTAAACATCACCAAATTAGTAAAATAAATATAAAGGAGTGTATCACAACAATATGACACCAGTGTTGATTGTCAGTTCTCCACCAATAATATAATTTATATATAGGTACATTTGTTTCTTTTTTTTTGACATTTCAGGAGTTGGAAACACGCGCACAAACCAGCCACCTAAAGGACACCGCGATCAGAACCAAAAACAAGAGACCAGTGAGTATGCTTCTGTATGAGAAAATTGGTAGTATTTAGTGTCGTGAATAGCTCAACTACACTGTATAAAATGAGCAAGCTAAGAAATTATTTACGATTCGGATCATACATACATAGTACATACATATTATATTTCACGCCTCTTTCCCCTTGGGGTAGGCAGAGATTACGGATTTCCATATAATCCAATCCTTGCATAGCACTTTCACTTCACTAATCAAGAATGATATAATAATTATATTTAATTTATTTTTCTCCGTCTTTTGAATCTAATCAATTTATCTTAATTAAGATGGTTTTGATACTTCTTCTTCTTCTTTTAATTAATGGCAACTACCACCAGAGACGGATTCTGCCAATGTCGAGTATTTTGGGAGATTAGGACTGCTCAAATATATGTGTGTGGAAAAATTGATATTGATTCTTGACGTTTCGGTTGCGAACACGTGCTCACAAAGTACGTGTTCGCAACCGAATCCATGGTTTTGATATTTTTTATGCCATAGGTGATGAAGTTAATGCCATAGGTGTCATAGGTGATGAGTCATGGATTTATTGAAACAATCTCGACGGTCGGGCTGTTTTAGTGTGGATTGGCCAACCAAAGTGCCATGATCGAGAAGTGTTTTCACTTTTCTCTTTCTTTAGTTATTCCGTCGGGTTTGAGGTTTGAGGTTTTATATTATTAGCAGTTTGCTGGCCGCTACGGCATTCACCTTGGTTGAGCGCAACGTTATCGAGGACATTTAGCTGGGGCCAACTGGTTGGACCATTGTTTAGGGCTGCGACCTGTAGGCCTCTGGTCTTTTACCGTACGGTCACTATCATAGATAACAATAAAGCTAAAATGTATCTACTAGCAAGATAGACATCTTAAATACATATAAAATATAAATTTCCGCGAACTTTTAGACACCATGCTTTTCAAAGTTATTATTTTGTCTCTTTTTTGGAAAGTTAACGGCCATATTCGGTTAAACGGTTAATTTCCGTTCCACGGTACGATATAACCCTTGAAGTAAGAAATAATCGAATAAATAAACCCAAACTAGGAAAGCCTTTATTGTGGGGCCCTGCGAAATTTAGCTTGGCTTGTCTGAATAATTGTTTTAGTCATTGATGCGTTGGTAATATAAGATAAAACAACAATTATAATGAATGAGTAGACTTGTGTGCCTATAAATGTGTGTGTAAGAAATGCGTACAGTGTGTAGATAGATTATTTATATAGATTTCGATTTATGGCAAAACTTCAAGGAGATTTTCGGTTTTCATGAAACTCCTCCATTGCAGGTACAGCGGGCGCGGCGGCCGCGCAGCCCAGCACCACGGTCGCAGCCATCTCGGAGTGGCGGTGAGGAAGCTCGCGCAAACGCCAGCGCACCAACACCTAGACAAGGCAGTACATATCAACCCGCGACGCTCCGAGCGCGCCCGAGCGCCGCCGACCGCCCCCGAGTGCCGCCGACCGTCGCCGAGCGCGCCCGAGCGCCTGCACGACGCCGAGCCCCCGATTGGTGTACTGTGACAAGAGACGGTCACACTGACGAGGCTCGCACTCCGTCTCGTTCAGTGCTAGATTTTGTATGTTAACGTTCATTACTGTAAATTATTTAATTTGTAGGCTAATGTGAGCGCGCTACGCCACACGCGACTATATTGTACTTTATGCTCAGTTATATTTAGATGTTAAGTACTTGTGGAGTATGCGGACGATATTATAGTGGACGTGTCGATTCGGTCGATTTATTGTGAAATAGACTACGATATTAAAACGATTTAATATAACTCGATAGCGTTTTTATTACGTTTTTAGATCAAGTGATGCATTTATTTTGCTGTAGTTTTATGATTGTCATAATTCATCTAATGGATGTGTTTGATCTATCGATCTAATGGGGTTGATCATTGGTTGGTGAAATGGCCTATAATGAATTTCTCTATCAATTCAGAATTGTGTTAAATTATGTGCAATACTGTTTTTTTTGTCTTCCATGTTTTTAAATAATTTCATTAACTTCATACATGTACAAAGTATTTTAACTCGTCCAGCCACTGCCATAGGTTTAAAGTAGATCTGAGGAAGAAACATTAGTGAATTATTCACTAATAATTATATTTGTCAAGATAATAGTATTTTTTTGAATATTTTAAATTGTTCTTGATCTCACTGAACACTGCATCCTATACGAAGGTTGTATTGTAAGTAAAATTTTTATAGTGAATTTCTATATTTGTATATTGTGTGAAGAATGATAAAATTCATAGTAACATTATAGGTATTTTTCAGATTAGTGAATTTTTCCTTGAAATTAATTTTACGAAGGCTGGCAAAAAGTTTTTAATATAAGGGTTCCAGTTTAACAACGGTCGTAACTCTTATCAATAAACGTGAATTCTTTGCATGTGGTTTTTGTTAGCGTAATCCATATGACCGCCTCCGTGGCTCAGTGGTGAGCGCGATGCGTTGCGAGGTCCCGGGTTCGAATCCCGGGGAAACAGAATAAACAAAAATTGTTTCGGTCAGGCAGGGCACAGAAGGCTGATCACCTACTTGCCTGTAAAGAGAAATGATCAGTGAAACAGACACAGAAATGGGTCTGCTCTACTAGGGAATTCGAGAATTCACTTTTTAATAAAATAAAAAAATAGGTCAATGGCGCATTATGAACTTGTATATCGTAATATAATACTACTAGTTCCCTGTTTACTGTTAATATGCCCCATTAGGGGACTCGGGGACTATCCATATCGGGCCTTTGGCAATGTTAGCTCGTAGACAATTTTGTTTCCACACTTCAAAATTTAGTTAAGCATTTTAAATTCACAACCGAATTATTGTGTTTAGGAATGAACATTTAGTACCGATAAGTTTAGGTGATATTTGTATCTTGATAGTAAAAGTCTCGCATATATATAATCGCATCTCTAATATGACTGAGAATTGAGTTCAATAAAATGTAAATATTAATTAAATTAGTGTTTTGTTATGATGTCAGAGATCCTAGCACGAACAACTTGCGAAAAAGTATTTGTATTGTCGAGCTGTCATTTGTATGAAAATTCAAACGATTTCTCATACAACTGAGGGGTGAGCACGAACAAGTATCGAAAGAGTATTCGTATCGTCGAACTGTCATTTGTAGTAAATTTCAAATGATATTTCATACAACTGACAGTTTGACGGTTCGAATACTTTTTCGATAGTCGTTCGTGCTAGGCCCTCTGGTCTGTTAGAAATAATCCTCGTAATACAATATGATATTCCATAAGGATTTAGTTTGTAATATTGATATTTACTGGATAGTTTCGGATCTATCACATCGAAATTAGATTTATTGTTACGTACTTCATTTCTAAGGTTTGGGATATGACACTTTTTTTTATTCCTACCTCCTCATGCTTTACTATTTTCATATTTTTATGCTATATGTTACTTTCATATAATATAATTAGACATCGTTATTGCAGGGGTACGAATCAATTGTAGATTATGTAGGTAAATAGATTGAACAAACTATAGTCTTTTGAGAGTACCTAACTAGTCTAGATTGGGACTTTGCAGCGTTTCTGCATCATCATATCCTTTCAGTAACAAGACCAAGGAGATTTAATGCCAATAAGAGGAAGCCAATGAATTAACATCTCATTCCTTGTTTTATTTTTTATTTAAATTAAATTTGACATTTCGTAGTGAATTTTATTTCATGTAACATTGATGGAGTAGGTCTTTTTTGAACAGAACACTACTGGCATAAATAAAAACTTTCAAAGGATGCGTAAAACTAGGTATTAATTTCTGTCTATTCTAGATAGATATTCATTGCCTTGTTCATTCGTGCCCTCGCAATAACGATGTTTAAATATAATTTTCTCATTACCACCACACCTTAATATTTATATGCCATTATCCCAAACGCTTTGTAATCAATTATATTACTATTAGCGATATAACATACATTTTATTTAACAAAATCCGTTCCAAAATGTTTCCTTGATATCGTGTGCCAATTTATCAGTATTGGCATTTTGTATAATTGAATTTACTAAATATAATAGTTCTAACGTCTTTTATATCCAAAAATATGTTAACGATATTGTTTTAAACTAACTATGGTATTGTTTATGCGTTAGCTGTGGTAAGTTAGGTCTGTATAAGGCGCCGCCTTCACGAGTGACTTTCTCGCGACGGCTTTTTCAAGTTTCATATAACTTATGATTTTCGAAAAATTAAATAATTCACAAAACTATTTAGATGGACATGACGATAATTCTTTTGTTAAAAAAATAATAATACACCAACATTATAAAATACTCTTTTGATGTACTCATTTACATCACGCTATGAGAGCGTCAAGTACATAGCAGAATTATTGCTGTTACTTGTTTGAAAGTGTTATTATTATTATGACTAGGAGACGATTTCATCAATTGCTTCATATTTGAAGTTTCTGTATTTTCAAATTATTTGAATTATGGTCAGTGGCGGGTTTACACATTTCTGGCATGAAGGCTGTTAAAATTTTACCGCCCGAGCCTCTATAAATGTGTGTTCCTATATTTTCTAAAATACAATGATATGGATTGTCTTCTACACTTCTCTCTGTAAATTCTCTGTAAGATAAGAAAACCGACTTACTTTTGGACCAAGTCCAAAAGTTACTTTAAAAAAACTTAAAGTGAAAAACCGATCTAGAATCAACCGCCCTAGGCTCAGGCCTACTCAGCCTGCTGGTAAATTCGCCACTGATTATTTTGGCAACTGAGATACAAAAAAATTAATTTCACGTATAAAATGTAAATTTTGAACTATTCGATATTATGGTGGCATAAACAAATTAATTCGCATATAATATGTGAATAATAAAAAGTGGCAATAATAATATAATTAATTTGGGTCACCCCCATATTAACATAACAGTAGAAAACATTAAGATTACAGCCGGCTTAGCATGACAACCACGACAAAATTTTCTCGACCGTTTTCTCGTGTTTTAATCGATTATTATCTCTTTATTTCTTCCGGGTCTAACATGACAATTACACTTAAAACTCGACTTTTAATATAAAAAATAGATATATTTGTCGATCGAGATGTCTTTTCTATCAATATTGTCGATGTTCAGATATAATATATCGAGATATCTTAAATCTTAGTTTGTCTTCTCTCGTCCGCGACATATCTCGTGGCGGTCATGCTAGGCCGGCTGATCAAGTAGCTTACGTGTCGTTTAGACCATACACGTTGTTTATTGCTTCAATTTAATTGTATGCAACAGGCAAGAAACTTCAACTGTGTAAACGGGCATTTACTGAGTTTATTTATGGAATGTTGTCGTCGCGATAAAATCGTTTGTGAAAGCAATCCCCAGAGTGGGAAAATAAAAGGAATATTTAAGCAGAAGCAATCCAGCTAATATTGCTGATGCTATTGCTGTCACAGATACAAAGCTCGAAGAAAGGCATCTCATCAGATCTGTGAGATATCATCCTTATGTTTACTAAGACGGAAGTTTCTGACGTGGAATGTTGTGTTCGCAATTGACGAAGACTCGGATATAAGGAAGATACTACGAGATGTGTTCGTGTTTAACCAGTTTTATGTATGTGGAACTATGAATTTTATTGAATGCTTCTTGGCGAAAAGATGAAGCTTCGTTGTGTCCGCTCTAACTAATGAAAGACTATGAACTTAATTTTGTATATAGTAATCGTAAGATAGTTAAGCCAAAACACTGTTTTTATAATATCCTAGGTAATTAAAATGAATACATAACTGTTGTAGTAATAGTCATTGTTTGACATATTTTGATTGCATACCTTTATTCATTTTCTGTAGCCCGAGCGTTGCGTAAAGCATAATAATATCTTAATCTTGGATCGAGATGTGTTTCAAATAAAAATAAAATATTTTAGGATATAACATGTATTAAAAACCCGCATGTTAATATGATAAGGTCAACAGGAAAGCTTTTACATACAATTCGAAATTTATTCGTTTTAGAAGATTTTCTTTAAAATTATTGGTAAATAATGGGTACAATATCTCCGCATTCATTATTTTCTCATAAAAAAATATGAAGTACAAATATACCACTTTTGTTGACATAGTTTCAATAAACTGGGGTTTAGTTTCTCTAAACCTCTGCAATCGTTTTAATATTCTAAGATTTTACTGTGCATATTTTATGCGATGCTGTGATGTGAAGTTTTTTCAAAAATAATAATTCTGAAGTAGAGACATTATTAGCAATATTACTTCTTCTCTATTTTTACTGTCTTGGTGATACAATTTAACGAATAATTTAATTTTTTGATTATAAATATTGCTACGTGGTGTCCGAAAATATTAAAACTGTGTTGTATTATACATTTAATAATGAAGGAATGACCGCAGAGTATTGTTAGCTTAGCATATTATTATGCTTTGGATATTATAAAAATCTATTATTATGCTTGCATTGTTTTCTACGTCCAGTATGTATTGATTAATTCCTTTAGCACAATAAAGTGAATAAAATAATAGGCTGTTTGTTATTCATTTATTCATTCACGTTGCTAAAAACCCTCCGTCAACGGGCAGATGGACTCCATTGATCATACTCGCTTTGTCACTCAGAAGGAAAACTATAGCGTTCACTGCTTCTTGTACTTCGCCAAACCTGTTTGGAATATAGCTATTAATTCATAAAACATTGTTTCTCGACCATTTTTATATCGCGTATACGAAAAAGACATGTCTTATATCCCTCCTCACCATACAATTATAATAATATTTTAATTTCCAAAAATTTCGATTTTTACTTTGCTACTACGTGGGAATATTATGATTATCTTTATATATATATAATTCTTCTGTGAGTGTGTATGTCACTGAACTTCTCTCAAACGACTGGACCGATTTTGATGAAATTATTTGTGTGTGTTCAAGGGGATCTGGGAATGGTTTAGATTCACAATTTTGTCCGCTGGACAATGTTTTTTTAATTAATTTTTAATTATTATATAATTTCGAAGCCAAAATTGTGGCAGAACAACGTCTGCGGGGTCCACTAGTATTATATAATATCATGTTATGTATACATTTTAGCGCCTGTACCCCAGTGATATTTGATGTTATTCTTAACGCAACTTGTTTTTGGAATACGTTACGTTTAAATTTTAAAGGCTTCAATAGGCCTGCCTATTTGAGCCTCTTATATTTTAAACAGATTGACCCTTTAATAATAATGAACGTCACGAAGACGACGTCAAAAAAGCTGTGTTGAAATAGGACACCGGAGATATTAATAGGATTGAAGAGTATTATTATATAACGTACCTGCCCAGTGGTATTTTAGAAAGCATAGTTTTTGCTTTTTCGGGATCTGCCCAAGCTCGTCGCCCCAAGTCTGTGAGGATTACTGTGGGGTTGATTGTATTCACTCGGATGCCAAGAGGCCCCAGCTCTAGAGCCATAACACGAGTCATCGCGTCTAAAGCCCCTTTAGATGTGCAATACGCCAAGTGGTCCTTTAAAGCCGCCTATTAAAAAAGGTAAAGGTCATTGGCGGATTTACGCATTTCCAAGGTGTAGGCGATAACCTCCTCCCCAATAATTGTCTATTTTTTATGTCAGATATTGACAGTCGAGCATGAGGTTCACTTGATGGTAGATGATACCTCAGCCACAGAACATCAGTCAATGATGCGCTGTCGACCTAATTTTTACTTCGAGCATTCGGAAATCCATAGACTGAAACCGAAACGCTCAATATGCACTTCACGGATTTTCCAGCTATGAACGGTGGTTCGTTACCCGGTCGGAATTTAGATATTCCTCCCACCCGATCAATACCCGAAGTTACTAGACGTGGGGAAAATATGCTTACAGAAAATTATATGCGAATGAATCTTTGCTTTTTTTTCTGGTTTATATTTTTTTATTATTATAGTTAATTACATAAAGATGTCATGTGGAATATGGTGTAATGGTTGCAGCGCCTTACAAATATTTTGTAAAACAAAAAATTGGCGATTAAAAAGAGTGACGAAGAGTTTCTTGCCAGTTCTTCTCTTCCGTTCTACGCCCTTTATTTGAGAACTGGCGGTAAATGTAAAATTAACTATAAAATTAAACCTACATGAATAAATGATTTTGAATTTGAATTATAAATATCTGGTCCCGGTGGGATTCGAACCCACGACCCATCGATGCGCACGGTGTTCTACCGAACGCGCCAACGAGCCCGTCAATTCTTAAAGTAATATACATAGAGTCCGATTACTGGTTCGGGGCGGCGAACTGGGTGTTTTGCTATAGGATATACAAGTTTGATATTTCGTTGACTGACATTTGCCGCCCCTAAAATCTGCCGCCCTAGGCTCAAGTCAGCCTGCTGGTAAATCCGCCGCTGGTAAAGGTTAAAATGATTAGATAAATAGCTATATTCTCTAAGATTTGGAAACATACCATAGACCCCTGCGACGAAATGTTTACTATGGATCCGTTAATTTTGTTTTTAATCATTTTCTTTGCTACAATTTGACTGATATTCAGTATAGCTTTTACGTTCACTTGCATTGTCCTGTAATCAGAAATGTTTAGGTACCAAATACTGAGTGTTTAAAACTTATTTGTTAGGTAATAAAAACATTTTAATTAAAAATCGAAACTAGGTCTCGTCCAATACACAAAATATGAAGTCTATTTAACCATCATTTATCTATTAGTATTCCATTCAAATATGCTATTCACATATAATTATTTTCATAGGAATATTTCCCTAATCTCTGATATCTTTTGCGATATTCATTTGAATGATTTTATAATGAAGGTACCTACCGTTTACTTAAGTAATTTTTTGCATGTCCATTTTGGACGGCAATAAAAAAATGGTAATTTTAGTACTCCGTTGTTTTTAGACTTTTGACGGTAGTTAAACAGGTGTTTTATACACGACCATAAAAATATATAAATACCTATAAAGTACCTAGTATAACATTTCTATATAGAAAGAAGCCTTTAAAAATTCAAACTCCTCAAATAAAAGCTATATAATATGTACTCACTGATCAAATATATCAGGAGAGCAATCTAAAACTGGTTGATTTTCAATAAATCCTGCACAATTTACTAAGCCGTGAAAAGGACCGAGGGATTCGACTACTTCTCGAGTTTTATTCCAATCACGGAGATCCACACACGCTGTTTCGATCGAAGGATATTCATTTTTTAATATTTGCAAACTTTCTGCCTGATGTGATAATGCAACTACATTTGCGCCGAGCCTCCATAGTTCTATTACTGTTCCTCGACCGATGCCTGTAACATAATATTTTATGGTAATGAGAGGAGCATTTTTGAATTATTGGATTTATGAACGCATCTTTTATTTTATTTTTAATTTCCAAAACCTTTTTAACCTGGCGCACGGCAGTGCCCCCGCCAAAACGAGACTCCTAACCTAACACTCTCATTATAGCATATAGTGGTCTGTGCGTGAATTCTAGTCTTAAGTTTTCTACAATCCCTACATCTTAACCAAAATATGTGGCTTGGTCGTTTACAACTACTGAACAGGATTTAAAAATCCTTCATTTATGTTTGAAATCTGTTTTACAAAAAAGTAAAACTATGTATTGTAAACATAACTATATTATAGGTCTTTAATAGTTTAACCCTACAGTGGTCGCGCGGGCTACATATGTAGTCCACCCGTACAAAATCAATAATATCTAAAAATCGGTTTGTGTTAGCCTCTCGCACCACCAGGTACTTTCAAATGAATTTTTGAGAGACGCCCTCAGAGCAGCACGGGCACAAGTTGCGCGAGAGAGAGTCACAGGAGCTCCGCAAAGTGCCTGGACTACATATGTAGCCCGCGCGACCGATTACGTAAGTATTTTTGACATAACGTTTTTATTGTTTTTATTTATTTTATGATAAAATTAACTTAAAATACCTTATTTAAACTTTATTTATTAATGTGAAATTGTTGTTACATAACATCACTTTATGTTTTTAGAATAAAAATGGATAATCGTTTAATTGTATAGCTTGAGGCATCTCTAGCTGAAGTTACTAATAAAAGCGAAGCTTATGAAGCTGAGTCAACTCTGTCTGAGTTTCTGACGAGGAGGTTGATCATTTAGAAGAGCAGGACCATCAATTTGAACCTGAACAGGAGCACAAAGGAGCAGATGAACCCTGGTGAGGGGTTTGATGAAAACTCTGAAGATGAAGAGCCGCCACACCGTCGTCGTCGCACTGACTTACATAGGAGGTGAAGATACATTATGGTCAAAAAAGCTCTTCTAAATGAAGTACGAGACAAAAAATTGATGCTGATACAGGAGAAGTTCGAAAACCAGAAATTATACTTAAAATGGAGTCCACCAGCTCACAAGAGTACCTATTGAAAAAAAAAAATTACCAAGAATTCTTAACATCAAGATAAAAGTCTTTTTTAGCTATATAGATACAGAAACCCAACCAACTACCTCGGCAGCAACATCCAGTAACGTTATGTGCCATTGTCATGACTGTACAAGCACGCGCAGTAAAACCACTCGAAAGATGTGCACCGCGTGCAATAAGTTTGTATACGGGGGCCATTTGAAGATAATTTATCTATCCTGTGCAGCAAATATAATTTAGAAATTAGTTTCTAGCGTTAGTTTTTTTGTAATCACAATTGGAAGCCAACATTTGATTTTTACGCCAATTTAGAGAGGTTTTTTATATTTGTTGGTTATTTGTAACACAAAGGTTGTGTTTGGGTTTTGTTGATAATATTTAATTAAGAATACTCTAGAGATAATATTTTCATATGAATAATAAAAAGATTCTGTTTAGATAATTTTTTATTTCAATTTGAAATTGGACTACGTATGTAGCCCGCGCGACCACTCCTGTTACTTTTAGGTGCGCGACCACTGTAGGGTTAAGAAAATAGTCCTGTACCAACCGAACCATCCTTATAAAATCTAAGATTCATATATTAGTAGACATAGTTATTTTATGTTTAGCAAAAGCTTGTTGTCTTAATAATGTTGATATAATTAAAAAAACAATTTTTGCACCATAATATTTAATACTTATAAAAATAAATTTCATCTCCACAAGAATTTAATAGAGGTAGAGATAAGAAATTATTTTTACAATACCTACCTTTACTTTTTTATATTATTTGGTTATGCAGTTTTTGAGACAATAAAAAATTACTAATAGGCGAAGTCCCGATGGAGGTAAATCTTACATTATTTTAAGAGTTAAAGAACAAACAAATTCAACTATTTACCTGAACAACCGCCTGTAACTAAGATGGCCTTATTTTCAAAGTATTTTCCCATCTTATTCTATACGTATATCTACAACCGTTATATGTAACAACTAACTTGATTCTTAACTCTCGCTTATCTTAAACCACGTCAAACTAATAACAAAATTATAATAATATACATATGCAACAAGTTTTAAGATAAAATATTATCAATAGCTATTATTCAAAACAAATGTGGTCCAGGAATAAAGTTAAAGACATCGTTGTTAACCGACTTGAAAACATGTTTTGATTATCTTGAAGTTATTAAACTCAAAGATCGAAATAATAAGTATTAGAAAACTGTATTCCAGCGGTATTATAATTAGAAATAAAACCTCAAATATTAAACGAATCGCGTTTATTTAACAAAACAAGATACATAATTACATTTTTGGCTATTTATAAGTATGGTAGGAAATTATTGTTTAAAAAACTTACATCTATAAAGGCATAATATATTCTAAGCAACGGACATTCGACATTGGTATTCGATATTTAAAAAATCGATCATAGATTATACTTATATTATATGTATTTATAAACATGTCTCTTTCCATATGAATATTTTTTGTGTGAGGTTACAATCATTCCTTCCATTTATTCCTGAACAATAATGTTGTATTGTATTTGGGTTTTAGACCATATGTATTAATTTTGGAATAAAAGTAATATTTAACATATTATGGTAACATCTCTTAATTTCCTTCTAACACCTATAAAAAGCATTTTTTTAAAAAGTATTTTAGTCTCATAATTTTCAAATAAAAAGTGAGTATAAAAATACAAATTATATCATACATATAAATCTTAAATTCAAATAAAAATGTCTATATGAGCAATTATTTAAAACAAAAGTTAACTGTTTAATTTATTAAATTTATAACTGTAAGGCAATATTTCTTTGGTACCTAAACATTTCCAACAGATCTCAAAATATCCTATTAAATGATAAACTAAAAGATTCCATATATAATTATGTAGCTAGAAAGCCTCCGTCTACTGGCAATTCAACTCCTGTAATCATGCTTGATCTATCACTTAGAAGAAACACTACTGCATTCACAACTTCTTGTACTTCTCCGAATCTGTAATCATACAATAGTATGTTTTAAACAATGTGCAGCAACACCTACTATCTGTATGAAGACGTCAATAATCCTGAATCACGCTATCAAAATTTCTCTGAGCACTCCTATATACAACAACTCTACATCAATCAAAAGACCCTTATGGCTGAGGTATCCTATCTGCCTGAGTGAGTCTTATGGTCACCTAAGTCTAAATAAACACAATATTGCTCATAGTTAATATGTAAAAGTCTAAAACAAAACATAACTTATCAATATTTATTATGAAACCACTAAAATTTTATTTTAGGAGTCACACTGCACAAATTGCTACTTAAATGTATTATCAAAGGCCACTGTAAATCATTACCTTCTCAGTGGTATCTTAGATAACATTTCATTGCTTTTCTTTTCATCAGACCATCCTATTTTCGCCATTGCAGTCATGATAACAGTAGGATTCACAGCATTCACTCTTATTCCATGTGGTCCCAGCTCTAAGGCCATGGCACGGGTTAAGGCATCTAAAGCTGCTTTTGATGCACTGTATATAGTATGATCCTTCAGTGCAGCCTGCAAAATGAACAGTATTATTATTTTGAAATGCTATTAAACTAAAGAATTATTTATATACAGTCATAACTTTATTGGTTAAGCATTCCTTCCTTTTTAACATTATTTCAAACAGGCACGGTTTTTCAATAATCACCAAGGATACGTTTTTTTTATAAAATATTACAAAACACCAATTATTTTATTCTGGCAATTTATTATTCAACAATCAGCTCTAAGTTGCATTTACAGAAGCATGTTTAAAAGGGATTAATTATTATCTATAAAGAGTTGGATTATGTGCTTATGATTGAGGTGTTCTTAATCTCTGAATCTAGTTTTGGTGATATAAAATAAGCAATATAGATAAGTGTGCAAAAGTTTACCTTTGAGGCTTGTGAAGATATATTTACAATTGTACCATTTATTTTATTTTCAATCATTTTTCTTGCTACAATTTGGCTAATATTCAAAACTGCTTTAACATTCACATCAAATGTTCTGAAATTAGAGAAAGCATTCTTATAAGCACTTTTAAATTAGCTAGCATGCACCTTCAAAAATAAATACATTTAGCAACTAATAATTAGTTCCACATTGGTGGAAATAAGATCCAGGTCATATTTACTAAAGGAGGTAATGGTTATTAGAACATCATAGTACTAACTACTTACTTATCGAAATCTGAAGGGGTACATGTAAGAAAAGGTTCACATATAGCAATAGCAGCATTATTCACTAATGCGTCAAATGGACCCAATGTCTCTACAATGGCACGAGTTTTTTCCCAATCAGCTATGTCAATATCCACAATGTCAATTGAAGGATATTCACTTTGTAAGGCTTCTAGATGTGACCTTGTTCGTGACAATGCAACAATATTAGCTCCAGCCCTCCACAGTTCTACTGCAATACCTCGCCCAATTCCTAAATGTAAATTAATGTAAAAATGATATTTAATGTGAGAATACTTTATAATTTATATACACTGTGATTAAACTTTTCATAATAGTACTTTATTACATCTTTTGCTATAAATAATTTTGTGACAATCATTCAGTATATACAAACCCAATATGGATCAAGTTTAAATTTATGTTTAATTCAATTCATGTTTCAAAATTATTTCATTGAAATGTGTGAGACTTGCTTGTTTGATATTTGCAAAGATATTATATTAAAAAAAAATCATTATAAGAATATTATAAAGATTTTTTTTATATAAGTCTTAATAAAAGATACTGTCTCTTTTATAAATAAGGAAAACAGCACTGTGCTCTTATACTACTTCCTTAAATTTCAAGAAAATGACTAATGAGTAATTTAGATATAGGTAAGTTTGCTTACAGTTTTGGTATATTAAATGACGATATTAGATACTCTATGAATGTCTATTTGTTACTTAAATTATTTTAATAGCATACTGCAGCCTTATAAGCGCATTTTATGCATTAAAGTAGTAAATATTACCTTGGCCAGCACCGGTAACGAGAATTCTTTTTCCTTTAAATGAAATCTCCATTTTAAGTTAAAACTTTATTTACACCAAAATATGTGTAAGTAATAAGCGTCTTGCCTCAATCACTATCTACAATAGGTTACTTTTGTTTTTGTATAAATGCACAACACAAATCGCACGGCAAATACCAAAATCCAAATTCTTAAAAACCAATGGAAATTGGAAAATAGCAAAACGCAACTGTCAACTGTCATCTGTGATTGAGGTTGACTTTTGACAGCTATATGATGAATGACAGCGTTAGCTCATCTTTTTTATATTATAAATATTTTTTTTTATAGTACCTATAGGGGGCAAACGGGCAGGCGGCTCACGTGATGGTAAGTGATCACCGCCGCCCATACACATCCGCTACACCAGAGGGCTTGCAGGTGCGTTGCTGGCCTTTAAGACAGATGTAGACACGCTTCTTGAAGGTTTCCAAATCGTATCGGTTCGGAAAAAGCGTCGGCGAAAACTGATTCCACAGAGTGGTTGTTCGAGGCAAGAAATGTCTCAGGAATCGCGCAGTTTTGGAACTCCAGACATCAAGGTATGTGTGGTATTTTTGACGCGATGTCCGATGGCGAACTTCAGCGGCCGGGATTAAACCGAACAATTCCTCCGAGCATAAATATACAATAGTATGTATTTTAATGATAATACATACTTAGGTATGTAATTAAAATATATACATTATAATAACAATGATGACACTTGCATAATGCCTACTTCGCTAAATGTAGAGTCCTAGGATTATATGGACTTCAAGAAGCCTGTTTCGCATTACGCCTATTCCGAAAAATATATCTATCCTACGTAATGGGTAGTTCAAATTATATAATAATAATAATATTTGAGCATAATAAAACTAGAAAAACGTATAGTTACGCTATGTACAGATATATGTATTATTATGAAACGACTTACGCTTGCATTTTACATTTATTTATTATATATCAATGGACGGTTGTACGTTATCCAAAAGCGAGTCGATGCCAACGCAAGATCCTCTTGTTATAATCAGCCCTTTTAGGTCTTGAATTACGACTAATACAATATTTTGTTATATTATTATCAGGAATTCCAGTATAAATAAATCGAAACCAGAAAAATAATTAGAATTTAATTGAATACAGTAGTGGAAACAATCGATTTCATCACAGTTTTCATTCTGATAATTAACAAGAATTTTCCATCAGTTATAATAAAAATTTAGTAATGTACTTTTTCTGGATTAATTTTTTCATTAATTTTCTACAATGCATTATACTCATATTGTGTTCGAAATCAGGATATAAGGGAGAGAATTTTCCTATAAAATACTTAGAATCAGACTTCACGATTCCATCGCATAGAGATTTCGATTATTTTTTTCCAAAACTGAAGAAGACAGTTTATTATAATACCAGGCAGCCTAATAATACCGACTGCAATATTGCTATTGGTACTTATTTGATGACGTGTGAGTTAATCTTTTTTTCTTATCATAAAAATGTTTGTATCTAGAGGCTATGTTTTCGAATCGTTACTTAAATTCATTCAGTAATAATTTTATGTGTTATTATTTTGATTATATACTTGTCTTGTATTGCATAGATGGAAAAACCGTAAAGTGCACATTGCGCATGAGGTTCACTTGTTGGAAGGTGATACCTCAGCCACAGAACATCAGTTATCAGCGCATCATGCGCTGTCGACCTAATTTTTACTTCGAGCACTCGGAAATCCATAGATTGAAACCGAAACGCGCAATGTGCACTTCACGGTTTTTCCATCTATGAACGGTGGTTCGTTACCCGGTCGGAATTTCGATATTACTCCCACCCGATCAATGCCAGAAGTTACCAGACGTGGGGAAAACATGCGAATAGAAAATTATAAACATGTGGTCCCGGTGGGGTTCGAACCTACGACCCATCGATGCGCACGGTAGGTGTTCTACCGAACGCGCCAACGAGCCCGAAAATTCTTAATGAGTCCTCAAGTATTCCTGTTTAATCTATATATCCTTCAAGTATAATTACAGTATTATACTTGAAATGAGGTCTCATTAAAAATTAGTTAGTGCTTAAATACATACATTTCTAAAAATATATTTATAATACAGGTATACTCCGTAGAGCTATGATAGATGATGGTAGTAAAATGACTAAAACGCAGTATGAAACCGTAGGGGATTTGATTAATAGGGGCAAAACGTATATATCACATTACATCTACAACAATAAGCCATATGGATACACAGATATGGAATTTAAAGGTATGCTTAAAGTCATAAAATAAGTTTTTGAAACTAAAATTAAATTAAATATAACACAACTCGCGGCGTACGAGTACAAGCGCACGAGTAGTGTAGCTTGTAAGCCTACATGTCTTATCTGTCTTAGGGTCGCATTCGCGCGTGATAATATTGTTTTGCGATAACTCAAAATTTATTTAAATTATATGGTGAAGAAGATTATAATGAAATGCTTAAGGTAACTAACTTTTTTTTACCGAAAATTAGCGTTATATTTCAACCAATTTACTCAAAACCTTGACAAATTATATACCTTAACCTTCCTCATGAATCACTCTCTACTGGTGAACTGAATAAAAATCTGTTGTGTAGTTTTGGAGTTTATCGCGAACAGATAGACATACGCAGCGGAGGACTCTGTTTTATAATATGTAGTGATATATTTCTCTGGGTGTCAATTGATGCGTACGATTCTATACAGTTTAACAACGAGCGATTTAATGTCGGAACTAACTAGTTCGTATTTATTATAAAACCTCATTTTCGAAATTTGATTATAATTTTAATATTGTGCTTACACGCGACAATTTTTTATCTTGAGTAATCTTAGTTTTAATTTAAAAATATAAGTTAATGGGCAATCAATTACATTTCAGTTTCTTTATTGTACAAAGACGTAGATATATTCGCTCGTTCCATGAATGATATAGATGAGCAGAGATTGACCAAGTGGATTTTGAGTGATTTGGAAATGCATGAATTCGTCAAAAGCATTGATAAGGCGACACTGGAAAAGGAAATGTTTATTTATATTGTCGAATCTATGGATAAATATCGTATGAACATGACAGAATCAGGTAAACCGTTGTTGATTTGAATTTTGCATTTAATAAATTTAATGTAAAGCCGATGCCACGAATCAAGTCTCACGGCGAAGTCTGGAACTAAACGTGACAGCTCCGCAATCTTGCTGTTTGTCAGAAATACGCAATACTTATTAGTTTTACGCGCAAAACATTATTGGGAAGTCGAAGAATATCAAGAAGCGTATACCTAAGTGTGATGTAAGGCAAAGTTACACTTCTGTTAACAACATTTTGATAGGTATGCGACAGAGGCGCCGCGGCTCTCGGACTTGACTGATGCCGTTGACTTTATGTTATGCCCCAGAACAGTAGAAGTATATTATGACATTAGTTAAAAACGGCTTAGTTAAATATTAAGTTAAGTCAGTTTATACTACTTTAAAGTGCATGTTTTATTTTATTTAAAGATGTGTGTTTATCGCGTATAATGGAAAACCCGGTCCCGATAGATACGGTTCAAATGCAACCGTGTCGTCGAGATGAATACTGTAAGCAGTGCCTTCTATCTGGACCTTCAATTGCATACGCACTTACTCATAGGTGAGCTGATTCAAATACATCACTCGAGCTGATGAGGCGTTACTAGGAAAGCATTATAATTATTAAAAACTGTTTACAGGTAGGTTACCTCAACGGGTGAGAAAGTGAAGAAGGAATGACAAACATGACGATTAGTACCGACCTATATTATTAGTAATTATTATGAAAAGAAGATTTTAATGCTCACGTAGGGCAGTAATATTTGCATTGAATTAATCCAACTAGAAACTAGAAATCCAGGATTCAATCCTGAGGCACAAAGAATGAATCCTGTTCGTAGGCAACAAAGACTGTTTACCTACTTGTCTTCTAAAATTCATTCAAATATTTAAGAAAAAATAAACATAATTGGAAATTATAGAGAGAAAGCTTTGCATTGTTTTTGCGTATGCACACACTACACCATTTCACTATTTAAACTAAAAATATAGTTCTAGCTACATTTTTCTGAAAGGGACAATATATTTTTCTATCAGACTTCTAAACATGGTGTTTCGGCGGAACGTTCGCCGTTGTTACTTGCAATCGGTTGAAGAAGATGAAGAGATGCACGATCAACTTTGCGCCTTCATGTACAGAGAGGCGGTGTACTTGGCTAGACGTGGCTATTTCGCCAGGGATCTGTTTTTAGAACATGGTAATAATATCATTAGAAATCTGAGTATTTTAAAAATACACTACATATCAGTATCTTCCGAGCACTCGAATTATTTTTCAATTGACTCCTCTAGTTAACATCTAAAGGCAGCCTGGCAGAGATCACTCATAAGCTAATTTCGGTGCGATACATAGTATACGCAATAAGCTACGTATGAATATGTCTAGCTTACTTGCACGTATGAATATTGTATTTTGACGATTAAGATTTTTTGTGCAATAAAGTTGTAATATTAATGTATAATTTCCTCTACCATATAAAAATTTCTAAAATATCTATATCGAGATTATATTCGTAGCACATGTTATTTAAAAAATTGCCCCTGTCCGATATCAACTCTTTTTCGACTCAATAACATGTCTTCATAATTGAATCGTATTTCCTGAGGTTTTTTATTTAATATAAATGAAATTTGACAAGTTGCTTTGGTTTTAAAAACTTAAACAAAACCAAGCTTTTGACTATATACAACGATTTACAAATTCTATTGTCCTTTACAATTTATATTTTCTAACATTGCAAAAATATTCCTACTAAAATCGTAATATACAGAATCTGTTAAGTAATGCCAATTTTCTTATAGTTGCCCTTTGTGCGATAATGGGATATAGAGAATTTCATCGTATGCACTGGTTTTACAAGGCTACAAGTTGGATGGACGAAGCGGGCTGTATGCAGGAGAATCCAAACTACGATATAAATCGGACTAAGCTATACAAATCTTTAACTAATAGCACTGAAAAGAAGAAAATGTACACAAAGACTTTGAAAAACACTCTTTTAGATGATTGTCACTCCCACCCCATGGCGTTACTGACGGTAGTTCTTGCACACGCTGTTAGATATGTAGCTCATTTTATTTAGATTTCAGTTTCATTTATTGCGTAGGAGTTATCCATTACTCAGGTGATGTTTTTAGCAACTTTTTCACCCCCTCCTTCACCCTGGTATATGTATATGAGGTTTTAGACTATCCCCCCATATAGTATTTTTTTAATACGAAGTGTATTGAAAGCTTCACAGGATATATGAACGATCCCTTAATTAAAGGTTTTGTTGGAATTGAAATTCTATTAAAATATGGAGTCGGAGATTTTATTATTCATGTTAAAAATAAAAACAAAATGTTGGCTTAATTTTAAAGTCTCAGAAGTCATATCATTCCATTTTTATTTTTATTACTCGTAGATACTTAAGTCTTAATAAAATAAAAGATCGTTATAAATATGATTGTCTTTTATTTTTTGCTTTTTAGTAAGCATTGACATAGTAGTTGATCGAAGTTAGTAAGTGTTTATGTAGCCAAAAAACCCCCATCAATAGGTAATTCTGCACCATTGATCATGCTTGCTTTGTCGCTTAGAAGATATAGAACGACGTCTGACACCTCAGATACTTGTGCAAATCTGAAAGTATTTGATAAATATTATTAAATATATACCTACAGCATAGACCGTAGGTAATGAAAGCTTAATCGCAATTCCAAGCTAAAAGTTGTGTAAAGTCAAAGCTAGAATGAGCTTACGTAGTTACTTTTGGTAATATAATGACGTAGTATTTTTATTAGTACGCCAAATCACCAACTCGTAAATTTTTTGTTAGTGGCATTACAAGCAAATAACTGAGCTTACTTTTTTATGTTAGATATCGACAGACGAGCATGAGATTACATTAGGTACATCAATGATGCGCTGTCAACTTACTTTTTTTCTACTTCGAGCTTTCGGAAATCCATAGACTGAGACCGAAACGCACAATGTGTACTTCACGGTTTATCCATTTATGAACGGTGGTTCATTACCCGATTGGAATTTCGATATTCCTCCCACTCGTTTAATGCCCGAAGTGACCAGAAATGGGGAAGACATGCACTCAGAAGATTATAAAAATGTCATCCCGGCAGGTTTTGAACCCATCGGGGCAGGATCTAGCGCCAACTGGATGGAATATCTTTCCTTAAAAATGCCTTACCGCCCAAGAGGAATTTTTGAAAGCATCGCCTGCGCCTTCTCTTTGTCTGACCAGCCGACTTGCGCCATTGCTGTCATAGTAACTGTAGGATTTACAGCATTCGTTCTTATTCCATAAGGTCCAAGTTCCAACGCCATGGACCTTGTAATTGAATCCAAGCCCGCCTTTGATGCTGAGTATATCGTATGATCCTTCAGTGCAGCCTTTAAAAAAATTCAGTTATTTCTCATTATTATTAGAACTATTAATAACAACAACTCATTAAACTAAGGGATTTTCTATAAGAATGGGAAGAGTAAATGTCTGATATCCGTGCATTTATGTTATGGCTAAAAGAACGTGGTAAACTTTGGCTACAACGTCAAAGTTTAATGTTTATCAATGCTGAGACAATTATTGTGTTGTCATATATTGTCATCGTGCATTAAATACGTGAGAACTTTATGACGAATACTTGTTTATATATATATATGTTTTTCTCTAAAAGAAGAAGTATTTTTTTGTATTAGGATTGAGTCTATTTTATTTTTACGGGGGAGAGGATGCACCAAGAATATTCAAATCGTACTCAGTTATTTCCAGTTGAATACCGCTGAGTTGCTGCCTGATCAAGGATAAAGTATTATTTGCTTTAATTATTATATAAATATACCTACCTTAGATGCTTGGGATGAAATATTGACAATCGCCCCTTTTGTTTTAGTCTCTATCATCTTCTTAGCAACTATTTGACTGATGTTCATAACGGACTTTACGTTAATGCAGGCCATCCTGTAATTAAAAGTACATAAATGTAATTTAATAATGAATTCTCGTAAATAAAAAATAAAACAAAAAATAAAAAAACAAATATATTTTAAAAATCCTGTGGTCGATCGGTCAATCGCTGTGGTTATGGGACCTCCCTTGACCACGCTTGCTGTAAAAGCTCGAAACCCCAGGATAACATTATGATGTTAAACGGTTTCTTTGCCGATTTTCCGATTTGAGAAATTCTTCTATTAGTCCACTAGTATAATTTATACTTAGCTACCCCTCATTAACTCATTTGATTATCCCCTAGTAGAACTATAAAAAGTAAGCAACTAAAGTGAATATCTATTTTTGATGGAAAAATATGTGTTTGAATTAAAACATGTGTCTATTTTTTTAAATTATATAGTTTAGTTTTCCTTTTTAATTAAACAAGTATTCATATAGGCACAAGCATGTCGAAATATTTTTTTTAGGAAAATAACTTACAAATCAAAAGCTTCAGGAGTACATTCCAAGAAGGGCTGACAAATTGCAACAGCTGCATTGTTTACTAGAGCGTCGAAATGACCGAGAGAGTCAACGACTTGCCGTGTCTTGTCCCAGTCAGCCACATCAACATCGACTATATCTATTGCTGGGTACTCATTCTGCAAGCTCTCTAGATGGGATCTTGTCCGAGATAGAGCTACGACTTTTGCTCCTGCGCGCCACAAATCAATTGCGATGGCGCGACCGATCCCTAAAACATATGACTATCATTTCACTAATTGCGAATTTCGAATAATAAATCAATACGGATTGTTGAATCGCGTCAATAAGCATTCGATTATGGATTGATTTGTTAATCATTTTCTATAATATTATATCTTAGATTAGTTTCGAACTTATTATATTATGACATACAAGTGCATAATAGTAACCATATTATGACATCAATTATTTTATTTTTTTATTAAAAAGTGAATTCCCGTGTCCCCTAGGGGGCATGGTGCAGACCCATTTCTGTGTCTGTTTCACTGATAATTTTTCTGTACAGGCAAGTAGGTGAAGGTGATGCCTTCTATTACCTGCCCGACCGAATCATTTTTTTTCTCTTATTTCCCCGGAATTCGAACCCAGGACTCCGGTGCAAAACGTATCGTGCATACCACTGAGCCACGAAGGCAGTCCATGCCATGACTTTTTTATTAAGGCATTCCAAAACCCATACACTGCTACTCTCAGAAGTTGACTTAACCTAGAAATTTTTATCCATAATAGATATAGCTTCGTCACCACAAACTTGTATTTAAAATACAAACTACTTATAAATTAAGAGAAGCAATACTACAATACGCGATCTTACTTTTTAGTATTTACCAGGCGCTATTAAACTCCTGACAAATACGTTTTGAAGCGTATATTATTATATTCCATCAATCGTAATACATAATGTGTAGGCAGTGGTGGGACCACCATACAAACCCAAAAGCCCGTTTTGTCAATACAAAAGAAAAATAATAATTTGTTAAGGTAATTATATAAGATATATATAAACGCGTATTACGTTAAAGTCGGCAACCCGGGCTTTTGGGCTTGTATGGACGTCTTTCCACTGTGTAGGTATCTATTTACATTTAAAACATACCTTGACCTGCGCCGGTAACCAGTACTCTTTTCCCCTTGAATGAAATCTCCATCATAAATTTTATTTAAATATAACCAACAAATCGAAACTTTTCAACAAAAATCAACTAAACTAACTAAATTTTATTTATCGCAACAAAATTGAGACTCTTTCAACTCTGGTGATGAATAAAACTAAAGGTGTCAAGCGCGCAATAATAAGACCTTTGACATTTACGATTGTGAACGAAAATATAGTCTTGGTTAAAAAACAACTCGACACTGTTTACAGAATCATTTTATTGATAAAAGGAAAAACACGTACTGACTTATCTCATAAATATTTCATGTACTAGAGATAAACGTATTGTCAAATATTTATTCTTGTGTGTAGGTAATATTATGTCATATACAATAAAAATACTTTTATAATGAATAATAAATTGTATTGAATCATTGACATAGTATGAAATCAATGAATTGTCTATACTAATATTATAAAGAGGAAAGATTTGTTTGTTTGTTACGATTTAACTCAAAAACTACTGGACGTATTTTAAAAATTATTTCACCAAGAGAAAGCTACATTATCAACGAGTAACAAAGGGTACTTTTTTGTGTAAAGTACATCTACATTGCACCCGTGCGAATTGCGTGTTACTAATATTATATAAAATACGCCAATTTGAAAATTAACTCTACTTAAATGACTGAACTGAAATCAATTAAAAACTATTTTGCAAATAAGACCTTTCTGAAATCGAGCCTTTTAGTAGTTACGATGCCGATTACGGTTTTTAAAGGTATCTAACAATTTCGGAATTATATATCCCAATTATTATTGAACTTAATAATTGTAATACTAGCCTTTATTTATAACACCCTACTATTCAAGAATAATTTGTTACAATCGAGTCAAATAATCGCCGAGTATTCATTCAAAAATCTATTCCGAATCTTTAGAAAGTCTACTTCTACTTAGTACAGTATATAATTATATTATGTGCCATATCTAGTATATTCAGGATCTTATTTCATTCTTACAAATTATATATTTAATTATGAACGCCTCAATGGCTAACGTGGTACTTACCACTTACTTGTTAGTGCTCTATTTCCTTTGGCAGAGAAAATTATGAAATACTAAACAGGATTCGCTTTGAACTAGTGAGCAGTCCAAACTATTAACATGTTAGTCAAAAGAGTGAGCCGTGGATGAACTTAACCCAATTAATCTCAAGAAGTCTTCGCATTTAGACCGCTAAAAAATCACCCTTTGTGTGTCTATGGGCGTTGATGACCACTTACCATCAGGTAAGGCCCGTTTAACAGGGGAAACAATATAGTGTTTTCCATAAAAAAACTATTAAATGCATTATGCACAAGTCTAGCTCAGACTCCGAAATTATCATAATTATTTGTTTCAGTGAGGGTTTTATCTTGTCGTAAAATGAAACGAAGAAAAATATTACAAAAAAACATATTTATTAACATACACTCAACATTAAATATAAAAATGAAATGCATATTTTTCCATTATTCATAAATTAATGATCGATTAAATTCTGCTTTGTTTATGTATATTTTTGTATAATTATTTTTATGGAACCTATCTGGTAAATAGTAAATACTAAAGGCACTTGAGTTCGTTGTAAACGCGCTTATAATAATAACATTTCATTTTGAAATAATTTCTCTAGAAAAACGTTTATCTACAAAATAGATTTAAAAAATTTAGTTCTTACATTTAGTAAAGAATACAATCTGTAGATATGTGATTTATAGGTGAATTATATTCCATTAAAGTATTCGGTACACTCATTTGTTAAAATAAATAGTAAAGTTTTGTTAATTAATCATATTTTTGGTATATTAGTGTCAACATAATATTTACACCTTTAAGTTGAAAACATGATCAGAAAATGAGTAATCAGATCAATATAAATCAAATCGAGAAGTGTTTACACTTCCAGTTATTTAAACATACATTTTATAATAAATTTTGTACGTGTGTTAGCAAATAGCGACTACCATACATCAGTTTTACAATGCTATTTAAATAATAATATCTCTATATTTTATTAGGCAAACAAGTCAGTCATATGCATTAGAACTTAATATTAAATATACACAGCTGGATATATAATGGATCAATCGTTTATCGTTTGTAAGGTGCCTTGCGATATCGGCCACGCTCTTCCTCATCGCGGACGTCTAGGTAGTGACTGAATACCACTGCCCAAAGGTAGAGATATATACCTGTAGTAAAAATATATCGTTATGTTTAAATTTTTTTTTGTTTAGTTCACAAAATAAGTTTTTTTGTAAGATATCGAGAGACGAGTGTATTTGAAAATCCATAGACTAAAATCGATACGCGCATTCATGGTTTTCCCACCTATGATCAGGTGGTTAATTACCCGGGTGGAATTTCGATATTCCTCCGATGCTTTTAATGCCTGAAGTGACTAATGTAACCGAAAATTATAAATACGTCATCCCGGATTCGAACCTACAATCCATTGATACGCATGGTATCTACTAGGTGTATTACCTAACCCGCTAACGAAAAAAGGTTATAGTACGTATATTTTTACTATAAGATATTTTTTATTTGCTGACTTTTAAGACTTGAAAAAGCTTTTTGAAACGTACCTACTTACATCGATGCTAGTACTATATAATAAATATGCAGAAAGGAACAAGATTTTTTTTAACAAAATATCATCATAATTTTATAAAAGTGATACTTACACAGATAGATAAGTCCTCCAATTAATATACAAGTCGCAAGGATAGCATGGTCCTGTTCATCCAAATAGTAGGTAATAGAAGTATGCAGTACACTAATCAGTAAACCGATTGCCAGGACTATTCCCAAAACCACCCACGGCAGCATCAACCAGGATCGTCTCTGTAAAATCTCATGTTTAGTATTTTTGTTAACAGCTGAGAGCAGTATTGTTGCTGTTTCAGTGGCGGGACAACCATACAAACCCAAAAGCCCGGCTTGTTCTAATAAGGCAACCACAAAAATGCTGTTAACTTAATCATATAAGTCATGTATTATTGAAGATTATATAAATCTCGTGTCACCGTGTTTGTGATCACTCCTCCGAAACGGATCGACCGATTTTTATGTATATTTGGTAGGTATGAGAATATGTAGTAAAGTATATTTTATACCGCTAGGTGATTACTGATTAGGGTGTCCCTATCCAGATCTCTTTTTCTACTTTTTTCTTTTTGACAAAAAATTATAAGTTAAGGTATATCTAAGCACGTATAACGTTAAATTCGATAAGCCGGGTTTTTAGGCTTATATTGTGGTCACTTTAAGGAAAAACGTGACAGTGCGATATATTTAGTATAGCTGTCTTGATCTAAGGCCAAGGACTCGCAATAAAACTGGGCGAAAAACTACAAACAACACTATTTTATGCATACATATTTTCAGTATTACATTTAACAATTTCTATTCATGCTTGAAAGGTGTATACATGAATCATGGGCCTTATTAATAAACGTGCTGTAAAATAATATCGACGGGTACCAAGAACAAAATCGTATCTGTGAAAGTGTCTAATTTCAATATGAAGCTTAGAAGTTCTATGAAAATAATAATGATCAACTATTTACTCAAATAAAGACGAATTATACATTCGACTCTTCTAAACTTTATACCTACATTAGGCAATTTCACAGATACGATTTTTTTCTTGGGACCCGTTGATATTGTATTTAGACTCTTTTTTATGCTATGTATTTTAAAAATGAGAGAAATATATAGAAAATTAGAGGTAGTTCACGATGCAACTCGCTTTCGGGCGAGGGACGAGATGCTCCCTAATCCAAAAAGTAGAAGACGGGTATTTTAAAGGAAAGGCAAGAAAAACTTATCATTTTTTTATCTATTATATAATATATATTTAGTACTGGATATACCTAGGCATACAAAATACATTTACTTCTTTTGGATTTGTGACTAATTAATAATAATTGTCTTCATATTTTTAATAAGTAACATGTACAAACATACATTGTGCAAATGGGAGTAGTACTATGTTATCAAATTGTTTGAATCATGCAAAAAATATGTGAATAAACAGAACTAAACAAGTACATAGACACCACTATAGTACGTGCGGTTGAAGTGCAAGGCATACAATTAGTGTGCCAATAATCGAAGTTCTTACCGAGTACGATGTCTTTTCACCACACGAAACAAAAAGATTGATATCAATTTAATAATTGTAATACGTAAAATTAAAATTGTATTTTATTAACGCGAGTATCACACATTTTAAAATACTTTATAACGGATAAAATATTGCCATAATATAGAAAATTACAGAAAATATCAACTTCGTAGGAATATATGGCGTTAATTGGCAACTTTGTGAAATTTCAAATCAGACAGCTGTCATGTTTGCACGTTATTTTAATCCGTTTTAAAGTATGTACTTATTTAATTTAAATACATTGACAACTATGTACATCAATATTTAATTATACGTAAATTGTTTTATCTCAATCATCCATGTACGCATTCTTTCATTCATTCTCATTCAAAATTTGTGATCTACTAATTATCTTAGATTATTTATATGTCATTAAATAATCTAAGCTAAATATTATACCATCTGAAAGTGATGATCGGTTAGCTTCGGCAAATTACATTTGAACATTACGCATTTTTTAAATAAAGTTATTTTTATAATAAATATGTACCTTAAGAACTGCAACAATGAGTAGTCCGCATATAAGTATGGTAAAGCACAGATTAACTGTTAATATAATCCTTGGAACTGAAATGAACAAATATAGGGTTTAGTATATTGACAAATATACAAGATTTAATTTTTTGGAAATGGTCCTATTTGACTCAAATTTAATCTTAATAAGTTCAGTAGTTTTAGCATAAGTAGATACATATTATATGTATAGTTGGATTACTATACATTCAAACTACTGAAATATTATTTTAGGATAAGTGTAATTTGACATCAGAACCATTTTTTTTTAATTATTTCCCGGGAAACCGGGATTCGAATCATTGTGCTTTCTAAAGCAATTTTATTTTACAAACAGGGGCGGGAATATATAACCTGTTCCATCAGCTTTTAGTAACTATAATTTACCACATGGTCCAATTGAAAAGTTGTATGAAATATCTAACAGAAAGGTTTTCTTTATTTATTTTTAATAAGGATTATTTACATATTTTATACAAAATACAAAGGTTTTGCGACGATCTGTCGTTGTGGTCGTTGTAAATTCGTAAATCGTGGTAAATTGTTATTTGGATTTTACTAATGCACTAAGGAATACTTACTGTCCATATCTGCAAGTTTTTTGTCAAAGTCTTCCGCGAAAATGAACGTTCTATAAGAGACATTATGTTTATTCGCAACCCATATTGTGATGATGGTCACTATTGACAGAATTATCCCCAACGTAGCTGTTATAAGGGTCCCCATTCGCGTCGACGCACAGCAGCAACACCGTTGTAAGCGCTTCATTTTGCGTCTCGATTTGTTCCTTTTTCAAATTAATAAAATGACGTGTTTAAGCGTGTGCTCTATCGGGTCATGGTAGCTGAAATAAAAAAAAAAACTTTTAGACGCCTGTTATAACTCTGTTGAAAATATAATGTAAATTAATTACCACTTAATTAAAATTAAATTTAGAAAAAGAAAAGACCAATGTGTATTCATATGTGACTGGTGAGATTTTAGATTTTTGTATTTTTTAAATTCCTATTTCACTCTGCGGATGATAATAGTATAATTGCGTCAGAATTAATAAATAGTTATTCCTTCGACCAACATTAATACTCTGTCAATGAGGTATACCATTAATTTGATAGATAAACTAAAAACTTAGGTAGATTGCATAATAGCGTTTTACTTATTATTTAGCATTTGTTTATCATATAAAATTTTATAACACATCACTGTTTCTATGCATATGTATGGAGGATTTAAAGTTAGAAATCTAGATCCTTTTTAGTAGAATCCACACTTTCACTTTGAATACATAATTAAATTGATGATGCGATTAGCTCTCACATGTTAAAGTCTGGCTCTCTAGCGTATTTCAATTGTTGTTATACGTTACTGCAGTATAAATTATTAGCGTCATTTTAAGGTATATGTCATAACTCGCTAGATACTATGGAGACATGGAGTATAACCGTAGTATGCGCATTGCGCATCGCGTTTATTATCGGATGTTCAGATTTAATCGCGGGAAAACAAGATCAGAAACAAAAAATGTCGGTCTGGCAGTACACATTACACAGCATAAAGATCAGACTAATAATGAGTCGTAGGTACGTATAATAACTCAACCCAAGCCAGAAACTGGCACCAGTCTGCCTCAAGCCTCACTAGGGTATACAGAATTTAATATTACTACTACAATGGACAAGTATCGACCCTATTTATGTATAGTAATATTGATTGACGTCCAGAAATGATCGACTATTGACTAATAGCTCTAATTCTGGATAGGAATGTAGCAAACCTAATGCTCTTAATACAGGATGGCCATTGCGAAATTATAATGCGTTTCCGATGCCTACCAGCTAAGTACATATTGCCAAACCGCTGATAATAGCAAATGCGTCAATTTGAATCTATTTTAAATCTCCAAGCCCAGAAATCTTCAATCCATAGCCACGTGTTTGTGAAATAAAGCTATGTAAAAATATCTTTACCTTTTTTAAATCATCATAAATAGGTCAAACGATTCTGGACGTAGCCTAGTTAACTTTATTTTAAATATTCATACGTTGTTATATTAATTAACCTAGTTTTAGTGAGTTTTATGCGATGTTTTGTATGAGGAAGAAATAAGTCTAGAAGTAAAAGTAGCAATTTAAATAAAAAAAAAATTATCACGAAATTTTTAAATGCAAGCATGGTATCGGATTTATACATATATTATTAGCACGAGCAGAGACATTCCTGTCGCTGTCAAGAAATTAATATACTGCATAAATCGCAAAAAAAGTTTCTTCATTTAAAAGCTTGCACGAGAGTTATTAGCAAGTCAAATTTTAGTGGGATTCATAACGTCCTTACATCGCGTCATTTCCATACAAATTATATGAATATGAAGTTTTTAATTTTTTGGTTACAACGCCTAAGTCGTTGTCACTTGTTTATGTCTCCAAGTATACATAGGTACGAAGTGAATTCCCGAATCCCATATTGGGGGCATGGGTACATTTAAATCTCTGTCACTCATAATTTTCCTTTACAGACAGGTCAACATCCTTCTCTGCCCTTCTTGACTGAACATTTTTTTTATATCTTATTTCCCCGGAATTCGAACCCGCGACTGATGGTGCTAAACACAAAGCTTACCCTGAATCAAGGAGGCAACATAATCGTTATATTATTTCGTCAAGCTCTCCTTACCTTGACCTGACCTATATTTTGTATCTACAATAGGACCTTTATAGCTATCGTAGCACCGATTTGCCGCACCCGTGCTTTTATAACCCATTAACTAACCCAAGCAACATTAGACTATTTTTTAACACTGTCGATAATGAATGGAATGATTTCCAAGGATTTCGTGTGTTTTTCTTATATAAAACTAGCGACAGGCCCCGACTTCACACGGGTATTATGCCTTATCTATTCGCATTTCGCGCGCGTTAATTTTTTGCGATAACTCCTAAGATATTCATTTAAATTAAATGAAGTAAAATATTATAATAAGGTGCGAAATGCTTAATCTAACTAACTTAATTAAATTGATAATTATTATTAATAATGTATCCGTCTAAATAGCTATCCAATTACCGCATTGTACGTGACCATTTTTGTTTTGACCACGCGGACTTTTTTGTTGATCTATAAAAGAGGAAATCCCAACACATTGTTTTGTTATATCTCAAAGGTAATCCCTTAAGCGTAAGTAGCGTTTTCGACGAAAACTCCCAGGTGGTTTGACTTTTACCGACACTTTCAACAATTATCGTTATATTTCAACCAATTTACACAAAACCTTGACAAATTATATACCTAAACCTTCCTCATAAATCAGTTTATCTATAGGTGAATTGAATGAAAATCCGTTCAGTAGTTTTTGCACTAATCGCGAACAGACAGACGCAGCGGAGGACATTGTTTTATACTATATAGTGAAAAGGCAAAATGAATATTACTCGTATATTTGATTTCTCCAATTTCAGGCCACGTAGTTGCCTAGTTTATGGAGCATTTATAATAAATATTAGGATTTTTTAATAGTTTTCTACTTTGTTTGTTGAGAAATATTTAGACGTGGACTATTTTTTTTTGTAATTATTATAACTATTACAGTACCAAAGTACCATAGAATTATACATAGTTAGTGAATCGGGGCACGGATTCATTAATTGATTCGGGCGGGGCAGCGCACACGCAGCCTTTGTTTGTTAGATTATTACGTAATTCTAGGCCAAAGTAGGTAACTGGCTACATAAACGAGATGATTACATAACATTGGATGATGATTGCGATTGATAATCACAAAAATAACTTTATAATATAAATCCGTTCTGATTAAACTTTATTTTTTTATCTAAATATAATAATTATAAAAGCAACTGTATGTTTTATAATCATTATTTAATAAGCAATCAAAGATTTTTATGATTACTAAGATCTTGATTTTATCTTTGTAAAACTAACTTACGTTTTTAATTTTTAATTATAGACTCAACCAGTTTCGCTTCATAAGTACATTTGGTATTCAAATGTCACCAATTCAAGGTGAAAGACACCTCAACTAGTAAAAATATATACATAAATACCATAGGTATTTTAGGACTTGGCAACATCGGATTTCGTTCAGAGGTTCTTTGACTCTTGGCGCTACTCTGAAGGTCACTATTTTCATTTCCGAGAATTATCCGTTCACTATTTCATTGTCATCTAAACAGATTAGATTCTTATTATTCGGAAGTTAAACAAAAACAACAAGAAAATACATAAGAGTTTCATTTGTCTGTCGACTCTACATTTTTGGTAAAGTCGACAAGTACGTTTTAGCAAACGAGTAGAAGAAGAAAATATAAGATTTTTCTTCAATATACGCAGTTTTTATGTACCGAGCTCGAATCTGAAATTAAAAAATGTCACCAGAAAAATGTAGGTATGAAAATTCATTGTTGGATAGTTTTGAAATAAAAGCACACCTGCAAAGTTCTACTGAAATGCTTTGCTAGAAAATTTCATATTCCGTTCATTTTTTAAATTTCATAAACACGCATTTGAATCTGGATTTCACATTTAAAAAAAGATAACTGATAGAAAATCATGATAAAAATGAAATTACCAAATACTTAAGTTTTAAAAATAAAAATAAAATGTTTCAGTAAAGTAAGTTCAGAAGAAATGGTTGAAAATATTCCTCCCAATTTAAAGATCAGAAAACTGGTTATCGAAAACTTGTTACTGCCAAAACTAAGGGATAAATATTTAAATTAAATTTATTCTTTATTTTTTTAAGAAATGTTATTTACTCCCTAGCGCTTGAGAAAAGTAGGTACTATATAATGGAAAAGGCAATTGCCAGCCTCGTATTTATAGAAATAAACTCAACCCGTCCGGCAATCGCTCACTTTTCCGGCCTCGACAATTACCATTGTACCTTAGTCCTTAACCAACTTAAAAAAAGTAATTCTACAAAATCTAGATTAGCTGTGCCCTTTTTTTTTATTAACGTTGATTCTAAAATTTCAAACACGCATTCTAGCTATACGCTATAAGCGGTTGTTGTTATAAGCAATATACATAATTTGAATATAAATTATAAATGTATATAATATATAATATGTATTTAATTTAAATATAGGTACGGACGGTTGGTCATTATAGCCGAACAATTTCGATGGTTTCGTCGTTTTAAGCGTATAGTAGCAGTTTATTTACGTAACTTTTATATGTCCCAAAAGTGGATGTCAACCCGGAATTAGGTTGCAGGCTAAGTAATCATAATAGTTATCAGACAAAATATAAAAAAAAAAACTTACGTATTTAAAAAATTGAATTACATTTCAAAAAGAAAATCGAGAAAATGTTCACCCTGTGACGGTTTTTTTTTACTCGAGTTTCTACAGATATTTACTTTTTTAATTATTTGTTTTTGTTATATAATCTCGAATACTGTTTCCATAAACTCTGGACTACAATTTAAAGGTATGTTACCACGCGCGTCGTAATAAACGATCTGTCGCATCGTTGTAAACGATGTCGTTATGTCCGGTTTCGACTGTATTACAAATAAATTATGAGAAATCAATGCCTTTAAATGTGGATGACGTCACGGGTATAATCTAGTACAGTATAAGGTCAACATTTACAATTTCGCGTTACTGCATTATATAAACGAAGGTCAGCGAGGCCGCAAGATGATGTCACACATCCCCGATTAAACACACACACATTTATATCTTAAAACATAATATTATCAGAAATGTAAACAATAACGTGTGGGATTAAATATAAAACGATTTTAAGAATTACTGGTATTGTGAGTCTTATGGATGTTTAATACGTATGTATAGTTTTTGAATTTAGATTTCAGAGATTTACCTCGTATCTTTTTAAATAATTTCAAATAAAGAATGTCTATTATGGCCGAATATTCAAACGCTAGTCAACACTGACTCTTGCTGCCTCTGTTATTTACGTATGAAAAATGAAAGATAGATATACATTTTGAGAAGCTCTACATTTTGATAATTGTTTCAGTATCAGTAAGATATTTACATTATGGAAACATATTTAATTAGGTAAATATAGAACTTAATAAAGGAACAAGTCTTCCTCGTGAATACGTGATCATGATCGTCTTTAAATTTTACAACCAAGTTTCGGTATTCAAAGAATAATTAAAAATTAACAACATATCCTTGATGGAAATAAATAAAGAAGTATGCGTCCGCAAACACGTATTAATCATGACATTGACAGTTTCATGCATCACGCAAAATCAACCTCCTCAAAACCCATATATGGTCGTAGACCTCGGACTTAACTCGTAACATTGACTTCAAACCAAGGTTAATAAATATGAGGTGTATATTATATAACAAACTTAACGCCAACACGCTGTAGTTACTTTACAGCTGTTATAATACAAGTAGACTTGCTTATTTGTTTGTAGAGTTATCTGGAGGTATTGAACAATAGTAAGATAAATAGTGGGCATAGGTATGGCAAAAATGACACATTCCTATGTCTGTTTCACTGATCATATTTTTTATTAGGTCTTCTATATATATTTTTTAATTTGTTTCTCCGGGTCTCCCAATCAGGTATTCTAGCGATACAGACAACTTGAATATCACTGAGCCATGGACGCGGGAATAGGCTATATTTTATTCTGAGTGCGTTGTCTAAAATCATTAACTCTATAACAACAACAACAACAACATATACAACAGTGTCCTTAAGTACGTAGTTACGTATATTAAAAAGACTAACGACGTGTTTCTTTTATATTTAGAAATACGTAACGTGAATGTGGAAAAGATATTTATGTATACATATTTGATAAACCCAATTACGAGAACCTCATTTCTTTCATTTTACGAACGTCTGTGAACTTTAAAACCACGTTGAATTTGAAACAAAATTAATGTTCAGTTTTATTTTGTCAAAACAAAAACCACTATTTTATAGAAATCTATATATATAAAAGAGATTTCCACCTATATAGTCACTCATCACGATATCTCTGGAACCATAAGGCGTAGCGACTTGAAATATGGTAGGAATATTCCTTTCGCCGAGTAGAGGTCAGCTAAGAACGGATTTTACGAAATTCAACCCACAAGGGGGGTTGCGGGGGCAATTGCTAGTATAAAATAAAAATATAAAGTATTCTAGAAGCTCCGTTGCAGTAAATAAATATTGTCTTTTCATTAGCCATTTCTGCTCGTGTAGATAATTTTAAAATAATATAATCCCGTAGGTTATTTTTTAATACGGAAATGTTGATTTTTAATATTACATCCCGGGATCACGGATGGACCTCGGACTTTTTTCTGAGGTACAAACGACTTGCGAGAAAGTGTTCGTATCGTCCGTCAACCTGTTAGAAAAAACCTATTACGAACAAATTGCGAAATTGTATTACCGTCGAGCTGTTATTTGTATGAAATTTATATTTTCTCATACATCTGTCATTTTGACGATTCGAATACTTTCTCGAGAGTCGTTAATGCAAGGCCCTCATTTGTATGAGAATTCAATTGAAATTGCATACAAATGGCAGATCCACGATACGAATACATACTTTCTCGAAAGTTGTATGAGTTAGTCCCTCTGATCTTGAAGAAATACTCGAACCAGGATTTTTACGATAGTATTTCTTTAAGTTTTTGTCTCCATATTTGTATATATTGAATTATTTATTTCTGCATCAAGTAAAGGTAATTAATATTTTTAGTTACAGCTTCGAAACTGAAATTTGAGACTATATTATCAGTGTAGAACTTCTTACTATTGTGAGGAACTATGTAGATATGTATCTTCTTTATATAATACAAGGAATATAAAATATCATATTATTACTTTAATATTTAAGAATCATCATATTAATGTGAAGACGTGAGAGGTTTTATAGACCTCGTAAGTTCCTGGTAAATGCAAAAGTCCTTAAACCACGATGACATCATTTGTTACAGTAATATTGGTGATGTGTAATCCAATACGTAGTATGTCTGAGTCACGCAGAAGAAATTAATCTGAGGTCCAAGGCACAAGGCGTAGTACTGACAGTTTTGGAATACCCTATATGATTAATATCAATTAAAGTTCCTTATTTTTTTTTGTTACTTGACACATTTATACATTGATTTCATCCTTGCAAGATAGAAAAAACAAATTGGGACAGTAAAACTAAAATCCATTTTTAATATGTAATTCATATTTTTGTTAAATATGTATCATATAAATCCTAGTTATATGATGATTATAAGTCATAAGATATTAAAACTGTAAAATAGCGTAGTAGAATTTCTTTTTTTTAATCAATATTAATAAGCTTTCAACATCGCATCGGAGAGAATGGGGTCGATGACCGATAGTTTTCGGTACTTTATCACAACAATGCTTCTTTTAATTTAAAATGTTTACTCTCTAATAAGTGTAATGAATGCGTCAATTAGAGAACAAACAGATAAACGGTAACCGGGTTAAATTGAAGTTTCGTTAATTAGTACCTACCTGCACATTTACAATGAAAATACCTTCTAATAAACGTCTATTAAGAACGTATGGTTTGCTTGTTCTATATAAGTCATTAGGCACTTTTTTTATTCTATTGTTCGGTTTATAGGATTTGATGTTTTCGAGGTGTTGATGTTGTGTTTGTGAGCAGAAGGCCTGTTACCAAAACAAAATACGAAGTTTCGGTTGCAGACGGATCGTACATTTTCCTATTATGGATTCGATAATCGATCCGTCTTTCGCAGTTAGACATTATATCTTTCGTTTCACATTACTATGATCGTAAAAAGAATTGACTTTTTTTCTTAATAAGTTGTTTGTTTTTTCATTCCGTTCCTTGCGTTCTATTTTGATAGACCTACAGATCTCAGCAATCGCTTGCCCGATTTGAAAATTGTTTGTGTCTTAATAAACTTTAGTTAATAACTGAGGTTATGTCGAAGCCCAAATTTTCATTTTTGGCCCACAGATTTCTTTTTAAATGCTGAATCTTTGGTAATGTTAATTCCGCTTCAATATGGCGTTGCGAAGCGTTATGTCTTACCTACCTAGTTTATTTATAATAATTAAAATATAATCCGACATAAAATCCCAAGAGCAACAGTAAAATAAATGCTGGGTTATTGATGTTAGTCTGACCATATGTGGGCTCTCCATGTAGGGTAAAGTAGGAAGGTATGTATGTGGTTACGTAGGCACACCGAGAATCCCACACTTCTACATTTGGTACTGTTACTTATACTTCATTATCTTAACCGAGTGTTAAAAGAATCAAAACATTGTATTTAAGAGTGGTGATAGAAGATATTATAAGATCATTTATATTACGGATACTTTATTTTTCGTTTTGTGATTTTGATTTTTTGTATAATATTTAATAAGAGGAACTTATTCCTATAATACAAACTCTCCTACGGAAGTCAGGACTATCATATGAATAATATAGTTACTTAGTCAATATTTGGTTACTAAACATTTTTGTAACAATTTTACTAGTTTTTTTTCTTTAAATATTTTATTCTTTAAATATTTCTTGTTGCATTGTTGTGAATCTGGTTTTATAAAAAAATATATATAAAAATATTCCGGTGGTTTAAGGCGTATCTAGTGAGATTGTGTATTTTATAAATGACTAGTGACCCGCCCCGGCTTCGCACGGGTCTAGATTTTTCGACAAAAAAAGCAGGGGTTGTATGTATTTTTTAATGCCACATTATAAAAATAATAAAAACAAAAAAATTCGTCCAAAAATAAAAAAAAAATTTTTTGGGGTGGATTACCCTTATCACTTAGGGGTATGAAAAATTGATAGTAGCCGATTCTCAGACCTACTGAATACGCATATAAAATTTGGTAAGAATCGGTCGAGCCGTTTCGGAGGAGTATGGCAACGAAAACTGTGACACGAGAATTTTATATATTAGATTGAAAATAATAACCAACAAATACTACTTATTAGTATTTTCTCTAAAGATGTTACCATTTACAGTACTTATCTTATATCGTCACTAATTTTCCGAAGGAAGAACTTACAGGATTTCCCTTTCAAACAGTATCGGATTGTCACGTCTTGAAGTAATCAGTACAAAATTGAGCGATAAATTGAGAAACTCCTTCTTTTTTGAAAGTCGATTTAAGACATACAGTATTGCGTGAATTGGATAATGCGTTAATAGTTTACGGTAAAAACTGTGGGCGATCTCTCCCACGCTGATGATTCCGATGGTAATATTTCTATACACTCTATATTATACTGTGACTTTTAAGACTCCTAATAAAAATATTTTGATAAGAAATACACATTGGAGTCGATAATACTGGAGAAGGTATTGAGGTGCCTAATTTTAAAAATAATCGACTGTCTCTAGGTATAGTATCGATAGTAAAGAGATTGCTATTGTTTACTTTTGACAGTCGAAATATAAGGCGCACATTATTACTACTTTAATACATATTAACGGTTCAGTTCCGGGCAACATTACATTTAAATAAAATTCAAATATGGATAATTACGTCATACAATGTTGTCTACGTACTATGGTAATACTATATTTGTCTTGTGTGATACCTGTACAGGAAATATAGGTAGATAACAAAAAAAGACATTGTTTGTGTCAATAATTGGCGTGTTTTTCCTTCCTATAAGAAAAGATGACCTTTATTCGGAAAAATTAAGTTAAAAAATTGCTTTCGCTTATCTCATCTATCTATATTTATAACTCACGCGCATTGTTTACGACGTTCATGGTCGTAAGTATACATATATATATATGCTACTCATCTAGGTATACAACATTTCGACTGCCGCAAAGAACAGTATGGAAATTACAATATAAATACTTTGCAGTTTCGATACCATTCGTTGCGCTAATCGATTTAGTCGTTAAATTATTTTAACTCTATTTTTAACTATATTTAATGAAATAAACATAGAAATTGAAGAAAACTCCGCCGCTTTACCGAATAATCAAAAATAACTCATGTCTCACTACGCTCAAGGCAAGGACGCAACCTACATTATATTTATTCTGAAACAAATCAAGGTCCCGTTGTGACGTTATTATTTATTTTTAACAATGATTACACTCAAAGTTTAAGATTATTAACTTGAGGACAACGGCATAATTCCCATAAGAATTGATGTAAGAGTATATATTCCTATACTTAGATTAGATACAATTTTTAATAAAAAAATACCTCTTTTTACACCAGGAAAACAGGCACTAGGATTATCAACACTGGCACTGGGGATATCTACAGATCGCCTGAGTCGTAAACACTACAGTGAACACTGTCGGTAATAATTGCGCGTCAACTGTACGTTTATACCGGCCGCCAATGATCGCATGTCTGAACTCTGAGGGCGCCTGACATTTCTTTACTGTGTGGTCTCACTCGCTAGTAAGAGAGCTGGTGATAGGATTTCCCAAATATCTTTGAACAGAAAACTAATTTATAAATACTATTTCTAGAAAAATAATATCTATTTGAGTTACGGTATGTATTAGTTCACGGTAGCGCCAGCGGTGAGCGTTGAATAAACGAACGGCTATTTTTAACAGTTTTTTGTCAGAAACGAATTAAAAGCTTTACATTTCTTAAAAAACTGTTTAAAAAACAGCTGTACGTATTGACAGGCTTATTTTGGATAAAAATAAATATATTCCATTGCCAAAAGAATTGTTTCAAAAACATTCTAATTTTTTTCAATATGATTAAATTATACTGTTTTCAGACTTAAAAAATAACATGGCTAGGTAAAATGTCAATTGACGGTAAACAGTGGAAAAGTACTAAAGTGCTTAATCATTCTTGAGTACTTTATGAAAAGGATATAGGGTTTGTTTGTATTAAAAATATCATTTTTGATTTAGAGCAAAATATATGTTTTAAACCAAGTGAATAGCAAACAATATTTTTATATAAACTTCTTTAAAGATAAAATAAAAGCTAATACATAATAAGTGTTTTGTGTGATTGTGAACGTGAACGTTGACTTCTAGACTACATTTTACGTTTATCAATGAAATGACAAATACTTAAAGCAAATAGGGTATAATATTATACATTAATCACTTTTTAAAAATTAATATAATCAATGATTAATTAATTAATATAAACATCGAATAGGATTTAGAAATAAAAAATAAAATTATATTTCTTTTTATGATTTCATTTCATATCCTTTGATTGTTTCTCAGAAAAAATAAAACATGTCAAATCCATAAAAATGTCATATTAAACTTCCCAAAACTCAAACAAAATTTTAAAATGATTTTAAAATAAAGTAACCAAAAAATAACCACAGAAATGAATATATTGTCCTATGTAGGTATGAACCTGCAGTCTGAAGTCTGCCTATGGACTTTGCTGGGCCTCATACGTACAGTATTCGATGCCACACTCTTCAAAGTGAATGCAAATCTGAAACAGGTGCCTTATTTTCACAGCAGAATTTTCATAAATACAAAACTTAATCTATACTTTAGAAAGACATATCTCGACGTATGCGTAGAACAAAGTTGGATATTACGATAATAAGTCGCTTTGCTAGTAAAATCAAAACTTTATAAAACACAACTTGTTTTCGAACAGTCAAATAATAGTCCATGAAGTTAATTTCTTCAAAAAATAAGGTCAAGTGTAAAGTAGAGCGTCATGCAGTTGCAAAGTTGTTCTACGGACACGTCGATCTGGTAGGAGTTATACGCCCAAAATAAAGCTCTCCTATTGCTAAGTTATGATTCAATCGGATATATCTATAATATATGACAAGCTCGTTAATACAGCAGTCTCTTCAACCGTTCAACGCCTTCATGACTTTTTTGAGATGATGGTTTCTTCATCACTTTCTTTCTCCTGCTTTAAACATTGGGAATAAGTCATCAATTACGAAATAATTGCCAATCAATGCCCGTTCTATATTTAAACGTAGTAGCTATTGAGCCTTCGTTGCTGACCAGCAAGACCTCTGAAGGTGGTAGTTATTACTTATTCTTATTTTAATTAGGTATGGCAAATGACTATGCCTCCAGAGCTGTCACTGCCCATACAGCGAGTGCTTCGAACTATAATCTCTGGAGTGATGCTTGTGCAGTGCTTCACCGTATACGTCTACCTCGCCTCTTACATTGTACTGCTGTATCCGGTATTTTTGGTACTAATTATTATTATTTACTTTAAGTTGTATATGAGAGAAAAGTTCGAGATGCATAGGGGAAATATTTCCAAATGGAGACGTATGTATGTACTGAATGAAAAGAGGTGATTTTATTTACTCGTATTTACTTAATCAACGTTGTAAATTAAATAAAAATGAGTAAATTAAAATATAAAATAAAAAAATAGGTAACCCAGTAAAATAAGCTTAGTATATACGAGTATAAATAAAAGATATATTTAATTGATTTCTTCATATTAAAACTCCCATTTCGATAAAATATAATATGTTTATTTCTTTATTATTACAATAAAGTTATAATAACTAATGAAATCAAATTGATAGCGTTCAAATGAGTCAGTGCGTCTCACAATTATTATAAACCGATCATGTAGATCATAAGCGTTTACTGAATAACTGACAATAATTTAATGCCGCTTTTTGCTCGACTTGGCGGGGGCACTACCGTGCCCCCAGATAGTTGACGATCCTCCAGATTTTTTTTTTATTTATTATCACTACTTTGGGAAAGAGGTTTTATTCCTACATTATGATTATTTTTATAATTTAGTTACAATACATTCAGAAATTATCTTTTTATTCAGTGCTTTACTTTCCTACACACACAATACTCCACAAATATGAGCTACGAAATAACAGAAAGTTTTTGTATTAAATCTGGAGAATGACATAATTTTATATTCTGGGTAAATATGCCCGCGAGGGCGAAGCTGTAAAGAAGGTTTTACTGTTTTAAAATTTATTCTTTATTTAAAAATTTAAATTCAAAACAGGAAGAACGTCCGACTCTGGTGCTTCCATGGCTGTTGTTAGCAGCAATAAGAAAATTACTATGTGAGCTGACTAGCCTAGCTCTTGGACTTGGAACGTGTGTCTTGCTAGGTCCGGCCAGACCACCCTGTATAAAGTTCCTTATATCGAAGATTCTTACAATAATACCTGCTTTCTATATGTGGACACTTGTTTTTGGGTAAATATATCTATACTAATATTATTATATAAAGAGGAAAGATTTGTATTTCTGTATGTGATGAATAAACTCCAAAACCACTGGACCGATTTTAAAAATTCTTTCACCAATAGAAAGCCGGGACGAATCGCTAGTGTATAATATTTAAGTATTTTATCTGAAATCAATAATAATAAAAATATTTCCTTTTTCACATTAATGTGTAGCGATGTTTGCTGTGTGTGCTTACAAGTCAATATTAGGATGTTCAGAATTAGGAATGGCGCTAACAAAGTTTCGCTGATCGCTTACCACTTATTTTTCGACCAACCAGTGATTAAATTCACTACTACTACTACAGACTAAATTCAAAACGTTCCGTCAATTTTTTTTTGAGTAAAGCATATTTAACATTACAGGTATTATCATAACTTAAAAATGGCTGCTGCGTTTAAATCGTTTCCTATAAGTTCACCTACTAATAATGGTAATGATTGCGGTATCGAGTTAGCTGTTCGAAGGCGTCGAACTAAATCATTGCTAGGAGAAGATCAGTTGCGGAAAAAACTCATAGCAAATCTGTTAGTTACACAATGTACAGCTATTCTTTGCTATGCTTTATATTTAACTATTAAAATTGTTTTATTTTTAGTTACAATGAGAGACCCTTATCGACAATTAGCTCCAATTATCAAAAAATAGAAAAGTCTCAGGCAAAATTGGCGACTCTAAGTTCTGAAGAAATTTGTGGTCCCGACATTTTATTTCAACCATTATCAGTTACATCTAACAGGACTATGTCGGATTTAGGAACATACGAGGACTGGTTTGGTAGTGAAGTAGTTGTTCCACGGGATTCAGACCGTATTCTGGAACAATTTGTGATAATGCTCTTACGGATAGGTATTTATTTAGACAAAGATAATGTCGATGAAGCTAAGTTAATTAATTCAAGCTCTATGCCAGTATTATCTAATCAAAGTAATATTCAATATAACCCGATAACTCAAGACAATTCTGAAACACCACCGTTAGTTGGCAGTAGTCAAGGTAGAATAGCGTCATATTTACGAGATTATCCAAATATATTCATGAAAAAACCATCGGATGTTCTACCTCGCTTACGTTCCGATGTCAAACTTGATTCGGATGAAGGTAATGAAAGCAATCACGGAGCGCAACAATCAGAAAGTTTATCTTCAATTAAATCAACTAAGGATATTTCTCTTGGAAGCAAAGAAATACATAGAAATACTTCACATAATAGTGCACAAATTGCACAAAGAAACTCCAGTAGTGAAGAATACCGGGACCGCAGGAAAGAAGACTGCATTCAGTTGCGAACTACACGAACAATAGAAACAGAAACTACATCTGTTAATGATCAGAATATAAAAAGGAATTCTTTAGAGAGTCATTCAAGCTTAATTCAGAGTAAAAATAATAAATCAGAGATTTCCAATGATAGTGAATCTTCAACATCTTTAGATCAACAAAGTCATCGATCAAAGAAATCCAAACATAATGAAGGAACTAGTAACAGTTAAATTATTATTGTTAATAATAGGGAATGGAAAAAAATATAAGATTTACTTTAAAGGTATTTAATTTATTTACATAAACGTTATTTCTTTACAATTACACAGATTTATTTTAATATTGGCAAACAGTATTTACAATCGCAGTAACAGGGTCCAGAAACATAACTCTGTAATTATATTCATCAGGACTGTTCAAATTAAATTGATACATAGGCAATCGATTAGTTATTATCCATCCCACTTGTGGTATCTCATGATCTAGCCGTAAATCGTTAGGAAACACTAATGTTTTATTACTTCTCGCCACAATTCCTAAATTTTCAATACTGTATTGCTTGCGTGTGTCCCAACATCCGATACTATCTTGTGAAACAAGGTTAAAGAACATGATACCGTTGCGGTCGACAGCTGCGGCGGATACTTGTCCTGTGGGACCACGGCTTTCACCGAGAAGTTTAAATTCATCCACAGAATTGTTAACGCGTGAAGGATCACGAATTACAGATGTATTAACTACAAATTCTAATGAACTCGACATGGAGTGATAATAAAGCGGACGGTCTCCTAAATGATAAGTACCCAGAGACATGCCGAATAAACCATCTGTCCACTGAAAGTTCACCCCATGCAGAGTGTAATTCGATAACAACGGGTCTGGGTAAAAGGTATAATGGCTGAATCGCCAGAAAGCTGCATCAGAAACTCGAAACACAGTAAGACCAAACCGCCGTACATCTGATATGTAGACGTGTAAATCTTTGCATTGCGGATCTCTTGAGTCCAGAATGATATTTGTAATCAATGAATCTTGCAGCACAAACTCTTCAGGTATCTGAAATCTTCCTATGACTGTATCTTCTTCCAAGTTAATAGCTATCAAAGTTGGTGGACATATCTGGCGAGGAGTTTCAAAAGCTTCAACTTGGCCGGAATCTAATACCCACATAACTCCACAATGGTCGATAGCCATTCTGAAAACCGAGGTAATACCTGTGCAGTTACCTGCAATAAACAAAATACATGTTACTAAAGTAAAAAAAGAGCCTTTCCTACTAATTTATGACAAATCAATACGCGATAAGTTTATGTATTATATATGATCGAAAGTATGTAATAAGATTTGGTATCTTTGGTACCTTCCTATTCAAGAGCAGATTTCTGTAACTAACTATTAGTTACAACTATATCCAAGGAATCCAATATATTTGCTACCACATGACACAGGTGTAGTGGCGAGGATCCCGTTGCATAGAGTCAGTCTCTGTTCCCCCTCTTTCCAAAACCTTTGAGCTTCAGGGTTCTGCACTCTGGTATTCTACAGAATCCTGCCATATGATAGCTACGCCACTACACATATAACAAGCGCCTTTATAAAGGTAATTTTATATATATCGAAGATTTTCTATATCCTAGTACCGGGTAGTTTGATAAAGTAATAAGATTTTGTTTAAAATGTAACCTGCAGTATGCCACTCCCAGTTGGGGTAAGGGACAAGTGGTGGGGATGCCTCCTCAGCTACCACAGGCAGTGCTGATAGCGACGCAGGGATGCCTTTCTTCCATCGAGGAGTACTCACAAACACTCTATTCTTCCATCGTTCCACGCCCAATGGAATGACGTTAGCTTGAATATATTGTCTGTAATTAATTATTTTATTTTTTGAATTAACTATTTACGGCTTGTTTAAATCATGAAGGCGTAATATTATTAAGGTCTTGCACAGTTTATACAAGCCCAAAAGCCCGGTTTGCCGACTTTAACGTAATACATGTTTATATATAACTGATATAATTATTTAATCATATAAGTTATATATGTATCATATAATTACCTTAAGGGCACGGCACTATTTATTAAGTATGTGGCTAAGTAAGTGTGCTATTATTGGCAGCAGGCGTAACTTGTATGAATTTAGAGTTTGATACAAACTATACAGAAGAATCATTTATATGTTAATTATTTATTATTTGGATACACTCTCTTCATATTAAATATTACTGCCAAATTAAGTATATCAAAACCTTTCTATTTTTTTAAATAACTTTATTAAACTGAAATATATTTAATATTGTATTGATCTAGTAGGTATGAATTAATATTATTAACTAAGTATTGCTCGTGAGAATGTAAAGAAGGGCGATAGTAAGAGCAATTGAAAAAAAAAATATGTAGATACGAACCCGCCTTGAATTGCAGCATCGCGCTCTTCAGGTGTCGGAAACACAAAATCCATTTGTTTCCATCTATAAAGAGTGCCTAAAGACTTTTGGGAAGTACTGACGGCATTGCTATTTGTAATAATTCCCGTCAAAAACAATGTTATGAGAAAGAACTGTGAAAAGAAAAAAAAAATTGAATTATATTAAAATTCACTAGGCACTGGACACAATTAATTATTAAACAAATTAAATACCTTATACCTAATATAAATTCATGTAACCTTCCAAAGTGTATATAGTTTCAAAAGTTGGCCGTGTAGGACTAGTAACAAGTTATGACCTTGTCGTTCATTTATAATTATAACGTAAGTACGCAAATGCAATGGGAGTTTAGACCAAATAATTACGTACTAACCTGATTTAGCTTATACCGATAATCAATTCACATAATACCTAATTCTTTACATAAAATGACAGCTTCTACTTTCGCTTTATGTTGATGTAACTATAACTTATGACATTTAAAATAAATTAGAATTTATATCGATACACCAAGGCAAAAACGATATGTTAAATTATATAATATGATTTACACGTTCATAAATATTCTTATAATTATAAAATTATAAGTACATAGATAGATAACGTTAAAATATTTATTTGAAATGTACTAAACAATATAAATTAAAACTTTAAGATTAAAGTATAAAAAAATTACATGCGACTTACTAATTATAGTCTCTAATTTTACGTGTGGGTTTTTAATTTATTTAACCTTTCCTAGCCGATTAATTGATTTTTATTATAATATTTAATATAGTCATAAATCCACAATACACTGAATATCTTTGTAATTTGTTTAATTTAATTAAATATCGTTTATATTTTTATAGGAATAATAATAATATATATATTTGACAGTTCAATAATTTTGCAATGTCCCTTATAAAAAGCTTCAAATATTCTTACCTTCATAGTTCCTTTTATCCACTTAATTCACGACTGTTTCGGCAGCAAAGCTTGTGTTGACTACGCCTAGGTAAAAATTAATAAGCATAATATTGCGTAAATAAATTATGCATATTTGTTGGTGGTTGAGCGCGTTTTCAACCAGACCAACTTGAATTCGAAGAAATGGTTGATAAATAATAATTATTGCATGTTTAGAAATTATCTATAGATTTCTCCTTAAACCAAAGTTCTGTGAAAATTCATAATAATTAAAATTTACACGTCTTATACATCGCTAACATATCGGTTGATCCAAAAAAAATTAGAAAACGAAAGACTTTAGTTTTTGGATCATACTTACATACAATAGGTATTCACCAAGTGATAGTTCTCTATTTAAGATATGGTGAAGGCTTTGCATGTATAATAATTATATACTGTAATAAGATAAAAATAATAATTAGATAATGACTTTCAATTCGTATAATACCAACACGTATTACAAAGATTAGAATATGCTATAATTACCTAATCTTTAAACCTTTTTATACGATTAATATAGTTTCAGTTTTCTGTTGGATATGTACATCGGTTGAATTATTAAAAAAAACTGCATTATACCAGAATATTAATCCATATCGGATCACCTATTACGTATACTATTGATATTTACATATATATACACTCCGGTTGCGCCTTGAAAACATTAAAAGCAATTGTGTCTTTGCATAAGATTGCCTAATTTTTAATTGTTATTTTCTTTATTAAATTATTTCAACAACATACAAATCAGCCATGTGCTCTACAATATGTACAGGCCACAGAGGTTCCTTGTATTAGTATTGAGAAAAATACAATATCATATTGAGCAAGTTATGAAAGGCTTTATAAAATAAATATTGTTTCATTTTATATTTGCTTTAGGATGCAGTACTGTTCATCAAACGAGTATCCAGTCAAGTGTAGCCACAACTCAAGTACAATATGTACCAGGTACCTACATATAGGACAAATTATAATTCGTGTAATATGTACGTACACTTAGTGATAGTTTAAAATATGCTAATGGAAAAGAGAATGACATTTGTTGGTTTATTATCTACATTGCTTACCTGATCAATATTTGAGATACTGCAAAAAAAGTTCTCTTAAAACACTCAAGTTTTAACTTTAGCATTCCCTTAAAAACGCTATAAAATGTTTTCACATAAGTATGGGAAATACACAGTTTTTTTAGAAAATAGGTAAAATGATAAACAATTTTGTTCCAAAAATTTCAAGGATCACCAAGGAAAAAATACAACGGTATTTAACCGTTCAGCTGTTTTATTTATGAAAAACTATTATTATTTATAAATGTATACAGTTATGTACATATTGTGTTAAAATTTTACGGCCCATGAAGTCCTTACCGCCGAAATTAATTACGAAATATTGTGAAAACCGTTAAAATTACTTAAAATGTTTGTGACGTTTATTCCGAATATATATATTTTTTAATTGCATTTAAATAGATTTTTTAAATCCATGTGTTTCACAGGTCACTTGTTTACATGTATGAAGTCGCTATCATACTATATAATAATAACTAGCGGGTTTCTTTAAAATTGATTACTTAGTGCAGTTATTTTATTACTACAGACAGTTAAATTGAAAAATTACATAAATACGTATATTTTTTTATTACCTAGAACTTTATTTTATTTAATTGAATGTTATTACAACAACGGCCTCGAATGTATTTCCGGGCTTTGTGCTGGGGGGAGATTTGGGTCGCATATCGTCCCTCGAACTGCATTGATCGTATCTGCATACAGGATACGATAGTTATAATCATCCGAATCTAAGGGTCCCGCTTGAAACATAGGTAGCCTGTTAGATATAACCCACACACTCTGACGTTCTTCCTGGTCGATTTTTATATCATTAGGAAAAATTAAAGTCTCGGCGTTCATTGCAACTACGCCAGTAGTACTTCTTTCATAAGGCTTCCTGGTATCCCAGCAACCCACACTGTCACGCGTTACTAATCCATAAAACATCACGCCACGTTTGTCTATAGCTGACGCTGATGATTGTCCAAACAGTCCCCTGCTTTCACCAACTAGATTAAACTCAGTAGCACTATTGTTTACACGGGATGGTTCACGAAGTACAGATGTTTTCACGTAAAACTCTCTATAGCTAGACATGGAATGGAAAAAGAGGATTCTTTCGTTATAATAATCAACTGCTGGTGTTAGTGCTAAACCAAATATTCCATCTGTCCATTGAAAATTCAATCCGTGGAGAGTAAAATTTGAAGCTAACGGGTCTGGATAAAATAGGTGATGAGAGAATCGCCAAAATTTTCTATCACTTTCACGGAAGACTAATAGGCCGAATCTCCAAGTGTCCGCAATATATACGTGTAGATCTGAACAATCGGGGGTACGAGAATCGACGATTATATTAGAGAATAGAGAATCTTGGAGGACATATTTTTCAGGAATCGTATAACGGGCAGCTACAGTATCCGTGTGTAAGTCGAAGACTATTATATTTGGAGGGCAGATTTGTTTAGGGTTGTCTGTTGAATCAATTTGGCCAGAATCCAAAACCCACAGTCTACCACATTGATCTACATTTATCCGAAATACTGATGTCAATCCAGAACATTGATTTCCCTCATCTGAAATTAATGTTTTCTTTTATTAACGCGGGAATCAAACACTAAAATTAAATCATATAATTAATAAAATAACTTTAAATAATCTTCAACTCGATACATCAATATCAAAATGTAGTCAAGAGTACCAAAAAATGTAAAAAAAATGTAAAAGTCTCGACTTCAATTAGATCTATCAAATTCCATCACTATCGAGTAATATCGTGCACTAGTGTAGCGCTCAAGATCACCAATAACAATCGTAAAATTTCAATAAATTCGACAATGGTGATTAAGCCTGGTAAAGAAAAAGGTTACGTTGTAAACTTAAACTACAACGATGAATACAAACACTAGACAACTACGGCAGTACTTACTGAAAGCTCTGTGATAACTCCAGTCAGGATATGGCACTAGGAGTGGGGAAGCTATGCCTCCAGTACGGGAGACTGTAGCCAGAGTAGCAGGAACGCCTTTCTTCCAACTAGGTAATGTCACCCATACACGAGAACCCCAAATTTCTAAGCCCAATGGCAGGACATTCTGAGGTATATATTTCCTGAAAAAGAATTCTTAGATTTATTCAAAATTTAATGCTTTATCTACGCAATTGTAAAACATAATATTTGCAACTCAATGTAGGTTACATTGAGATTCAAACGGCTTAATTTATAATATGCAACATTCTACGAACCAAATCTCCCTGTTGCAAGAAGTATTTCCAGAGACATACGCCCGAAGGATACCACACCCAAAAATTAAGAAATGTTCTTATTTATAGAACTATTGATTTCTTTTTTTTTTCTTTTTTTTTATCAAAATTATAACAGCCATGTTTGAATTATTCCCTTGTCAAAATAAAAGCTCTTTATAATATTCTCTTACCCGGTAGATATTGCTTCTTTCCTGTGGGCTTCCGAAGTAAACTCAAAATCCATATATTTCCATTTGTATAGAGTACTGAAAGGTGGAGTATCTAAATCTGCAGGAAGAGTCTGTGGGCTCGCCAGTCCCAACATAGCCAGCCACAAAGTGATTCCCGCATACTGTGTATTCTCTGAAATTTAAAAATAAACTATTAAAACCATATAATAATTTGTAGTTAGTAGATATAAAACCACGCTTCTTTACCTAACAGAAATAACATTTATTTTATAGGTATTGTCTTACACAGTGTTCAGTAACGGAGATGATATTACGAAATGAAGTAATGGAATTATTAGTGGCGAATCAGATGTTTAATGATATCTTTTTAAAACAAATTTCAAGGAACAATGAAATGTTTAAAGATTATATAATACAAGTACGATTATTGTAAGTCATTATATCATATATTTTTACTACGGCAGCTCAGCTGTGCAATAATAAAACGAATCAAGAAAAGAGCTACTCAAAAAGTGTGTACTTAGTTCGTTTAATCTCGTAGTCTTAGCTTCAGTGGCGGCGTAAGACCTAAATTTTATGTGGGCAAGATTCATTTTGCAAGCGAAAAAAATTGTTTGGTGCGTTCGCGGCTTTTTAGTATCTAATGCATAAATTATCGGGGCGCGAGGCCCCCTGGGCCGCGAGGCCGTAGGCCCACGTCGCCCACGCCTTACGTCGCCACTGCTATATACAAAAATTCTACTAGAATTTTAGTCATGTCTTATTGAATATTATAACAAGACACACTGCCTAATATGATTTTTTTTCATTTTTACTATTCATTATATTTATTACAGTGAGGAGCAAATAGAAATAGAAAACATTACAAATATAGATAAACAACCAGTTCAGTCAGATTCAGTCTCGGTCTGAAGTACCTACTACATTCAATTTATTATAATTCAATGGGTAACATTCAAAAAGGGATAACCACCATTCCACAACTTTACAGGAAAGTCATAATAAAGTTCAGAATAAATGTAAAAAAATACCTATATGAGCTACAAAAAGTTTGTCGTAAATTCATGAAACTTAGACAAAATGACACAAAAATCTATTAATAAGAAAGAAGAGAGTAAAGCAAAAAAAAAAGTCTACTTATTATGCCAAAAATGTCGCTTATCCTTTTTTGGCTGTTAATCGACATAAGACTCCAACAATTAACCATTTTGAAATTTAGACTACTACGTAATATTGTGATCTATCTTTTAATTACTATTTACGTTCAACCACGAAAGTCCATAAACATTGATTTTAATAGTGAAAGTTAATGGTTAATGTAAAAAATAAGCAACGGTAGGCTAAATAACTATTTTCAATGAAATTGTGATACGGTACATTTAACACTTGAACTTCTTTATAATTTCTGTGAAATAGATAAAATACTTAATTGTTAAGGTAACAGATAATAAACATATATCCGCATGTATAAGTCGATATATTATATTTAATGTAATTTCTCTAATTTACGTCATATTAGTTTAATTTTCTATAATCGAAGTAAAAAGTGGGTCGACAGCACATTATTTACTGATTTTCTGTGGCTAGGTTATCACGTACCATAAAGGGAAACCCTTAGCTTGTCGATATCTAACATAAAAATATCATCGTTATTATAATATTTGTTCGTTTCTTCGGGAATACGAAGCATTGTGAACCGTGTTAACTTACCTAAGACATTTATGTATACAATACTTCATACGATATAGATTACGTGTTTATTGGATAATATAATCTTTTAAGGAATGTCCGCATGCACTAAGACTAGGTTTAGTTTAACAGTTAACTTTCACCATTGCCATATACGATGAACTGTATTTATCTATGTATATATGTAGTTGAATCGACTTCTACCATATCATGATTTCGATCTTTGGGTACTACTATTCATACGTTATATTATAAGTGTGAAAATAACTGGCGTCTATACTTTATTGCATTGTTACGGGTGAATCGCTGGACCGAAATAGATGAAATTGAATATGGTCGTGATATCACTTTGGACAACATATCAGCAGATTTATTATAAAGTAAAATTAATTAAATTCATACAATTATTAAAAATACAAAAGTGTTCTTACGCTAACGCCTATGAATAGCGTAATTAAAAAAATATATATACACCAAGATATAGGTACTAAATACTATTGATTTAGATGGTTTTTTTTTACAAACTTACAGTAATGGTTTAGCTTGATTTCTCGATAAATATACATACATAGTTAGTTTGTATTAAAGAAAAAATTAATGCTTAGGATTATTTTAGGAAGACAAGAGTATAAAAAGTAAATGAGAACTGAGGAAACTTTTTATCCAGGGATTTTGTTCCAATTTTCTCACCGCACCGCCACAACCACAGACAGTATCGCAAAATATATTACGAGCAAGAGCAAGAGTATCGCAAAATTATTGACAAAACCCTTGGCCCTCTCAACCGAAAGGTACCTTAGTATTTATTTTTCTATTAAAACCTAACCTTATTCTAGTGTATTTAGGCATTACCTTGTTTTCTATTTTTCTGTTCCAAATTCCGATTTGTTTTCTGGTACTCATATGGCGTCCTGAAGTGTTCATTATTTCTGTAATATGTAGGCAATAAACTCAAAGAATTGAAATCACGCTTCTCCAAATATTGATTCACATTTTTATACTGTGCATTAATGTCAGTAAACACGAGAGATGGAGACGACCACTGAATGAACCACTGCTGTGAAACTGCCATTTTACATTATTACTCTTGCTATACTTACAACTTGTTGTTTTTTTTTTAAATCGAATAGAGACTTTTTAATAGAACCTACAACCATGAGAGCTATCACCGTTCTAAAGAGTAATCTTATACCAATGCCTCCGCAAAGGCTGGTAATAGTAGTATTTCAAAATGTAATCGCGCCCAGTATCTATTAAAACAACTATATGTATTACAGCTACACTATAAAGCATTTAAAAAAAATCATACATGTCTAGTATGTAATATCTTAATGCTAATATACAAACATATAGGAATAATTTCATGCTCTTTACGGATGTGTGGTAATAATGTATTAAACGTGACTTAATTCGATTCGCTTAAATAGTGCATATTATCTACAAGTTGTTATTATGGCGCTCTGTGACTCATATAACATGTCATAATGGGATTCGGATTTTTTTACCACATTGAAACCAAGGTCTAAACTAAAAACAGGCAATAAACATAGAGATACCTCCCAAGCAACTTGGGAAAAATAACATAGTATTTCGCGTTACGTTCTTAACTTTACTGTTTGTTTTCAAGGGTACCTCTTCTAAGTATGAACATACAAAAAAACAAGTATTTATTTTTTGGCGTAGGTAAAAACAAATAAAACCCATGATAACTATAACTAAAAAACGGTAGAGTTTTAAAGAATTAACACTTATTTTCTTGGTTACCCCAAATATGAAAGCAATGTGAGGCATATATCAAATCCGAACGGTAAAGTAGGTACATATGTATTATGTTTATTGTCGTTGTAGATAATGCTGACTGCTTCTTTCTTCTATATCTCCTCACTAAATTTAAACAGGAGGACAGTCTATTGAACAAAAACTTACTAAAATCGGTTCTTACATATCGAAATAATCGGTATACATAAAGCAATAAAATACAGAACCACCACCTTGAAAAAGACAAAATTAAATTATTGATATTATACTAATACATATTTATTTTTGTGCAACAAAGCATTTCATTGGTTCATTCATACATAACATTTATATAATAGCAATTGTTTTATTGCAATAATAATCACTAACCGCATTCACGTTAAACGTAAAGTTTAGCCAGAGAAATTCTCCCTGACAACCGCGAAACAGGGCATTTTATTTATAACAGGATAAAAATAAAAAAAATTATATCGAGTTGAAATCTAAAAATTATCAAAATAAAAAACAGCCTTAAAATATTAATTAGGGAAATTATAGATTTCTATTAATGATATAATGAACGATACTTAACATCAGTTCTCTCGTTCCAGAGCTGAACAAACTAAACAATTGAACATCACAGAACATGTAATAAATTCTGTATTTGGCAGCCTAATTTAAAGATTGTAATAAAAAAGAAATCGACATGATACGTATCAAATATAGCAATTTTGAAACATAATCGTCAACCATAACAAATAAAATTGATCTAATATGTTACTGCAACTTAAGCTTATTTGTTTTAATGTAATATTTGTACAGGTTTAATGACGCTTTAAATTTTATTTTTAACAGAATCTAAGCTTCTAGGACATAATTATATTTTCTACGATATATTTACTCGTATATTTGTTACTCTATTACGCAAAAACTACAGAACGGATTTTGATGGAACTTTAAAGTTTTATAGTTTATACAACAGAATAACATATAAGTTATATTATCAACTCAATATGATTGGCGAAACTGTAACAATAAGTGTCAAGCAAGTTGGAAAAATCCTGCTCTCTGAGACCTACATATTTGGCTTAGCGAATTGGGCAAGTCTTGAAATACAGATTGTTCGCTTTGGTTTCAGCTGTGTTTTAAATAGAATCGAAAAGTACTTCCGAATGATCGAAATATAAAACACACATATCACCTATTATCAACCGAGCCTTATCCTCACCTCACGAAAGAAAAGAGAGCTTTTGGATGTTTGGCGACAACTCAAAACAATCCACTTTTCGATTTCTTGTTTTATCATACATCTTAATTGTACAGAACAAGGTACACCGATAGGACGATAATGGTCTACAGTTACACCCAATCACTTGCAACCATGTGGATTTTATATGGTTTTATGGCAAATATTATTCTTAATTCACACTCGGAGTCCAGTTCAATTCAAGATGTATAGAAAGTGTATCGTTGTATTAATTGTAGCGGGAATTACATATGCCATATATCCCTATTTTGATACCCAGGATTTTATATACAATGTTCCTAAAGTTTACCGAGTATCAATAACATTAGACAAATTACTTGACTATTACGAAAAGAAACCATCGAAGGATCCGGAGTGGTATATAACACTAGGTGAAGCAAGAGGTAAAAATAAACTTTCTATAAAAAGTGTTCAATTAAATAATATTTAATGAAGGACCATGAAACAAATTTTCTTTTGTAATAAAAATCTAACTCTTGGTCTATATTATTTTATTTTTGTGAACGAACTATGCGTAGAGTCATTGCAACATCGACTCAAAAGAATTATAACAAAATAATTATGTGGCGTGGTTCTAAAAAGGCCAATAATGGTTATTATTATTTTCATAATAAGTGAACAGAATGATCCAGCAATAATAAACATCATATATTTTTTTATTAACTATAATATCCTTAGATATATACATATTACATAGTATCTTTTGAAATACATCGATAAAGATAAGTCGTTTTACTACAAATTAATATATCGTATCTTAAAAATACGTAGGTAGGTACTTTGGCCCTTTTAGCACTAGCACACAGAATTGTACTATTTATTATTCCGACCTGAAGGACCAGCATCCATGGACATGCAATAAATTAAAAAAAAAATGAGTGTAAGCGTAAGAAGTCAAATTCAAAATAATGATTATATTATTTTAGAATAGTTAAATAACAGCTGTTATGACTTATGAAACACTACTGCAAAACTCTGATCTGTACAAATTATTTAGATAACTATGAATATAATTAAATGTAATTAAATATCTTAGTTGTCCTATTTACATCCTTCTATTTATTAAATATTACAATTAGACACTAATATGTATATTTATGCTATTTCTACTATTTTTTAACACTGTTTTGTAAATAGTTACATATCTATAAAATAGTTAATAATTTTTGAAAAGTTTGCCTAATTTTTGCTGACAGTGAAAATTTCCTAATAAATTATAACGGCTACATTTAATTTTAGCAAGTAAAACTTATCGATCAATGTACGAGTATGTTATGTAAAAGTGAAATTATCTATGCATAAAACACGACTATGTTGAGTGTCTTATATAATTTTATTTGAATCTTTTAGGTCAATTAGAATATACTATAAATGAATTGGATAAGTCTGTACCAATTAAGTTAAAGGAAAACTTGAAAAACATTACACGAAAGATGGACCGCATACGGAACCAGACTGATTTTGGTGCGCTCGTTTATCGTAGCAAGGATTATGAATATGGTGAGCTAACTAGCATGCATTCTAGTATAATTAATATTTGTTAATCTCTAAGAAAAATTACATAAATATTTTGCAATTCATGGTGAAATTATTTGACGAACCTCGACCGGCTAATTGAAGCCACTTTAGTGTATATAATTACTGTACACTTGTTAGACATACTTTTGCGCCAGAGTTCTTGCAGTCGTAGACTAACCTCATTAGAAACTTTAAATGATTATATTACTATATGTTATACTAGCGATCCATCCCGGCTTCGTACGGTGCAATGAAGATATAGTAAAAAAAATAATGTTACCTATGCTACTCGCTGATAATGTAGCTTTTATTGGTGAAATATTTTTTAAATTGGTCGAGTAGTTTTTAAGTTAAATCGTAACAAACAAATCTTTCCTCTTTATAATATTAGTTATAGATTATGAGTAATTATTGATTTATGATTTCTTCATTAAATATTTCTGCTCCATACAATGGGATCCAATCAACGCCCGACCAAAAAATTCAGCAACTCTTGCATCATTGAGTAGCGTGGTTACATTTGGATTGCAATGCGAATTATGAATGTGTAACACTAATTCAATTACATAACGGATTTTTAAACGTTCACATCTCAAAACAGTAATGAACTACTGTCTAGTAAACAATAATAACAAAATTTACCGTTCTCACTAGATCAAGGATTAGAACTACTTTCCAATTTGTGTATACAGTACAAGAATTACGTGATGTTACATAATAAATAAATCTATACGGTTGCTCACGATTACTTAGCAAACATTTTGAAGCTCGTAATTTGCTGTATTTTTAAATTGATGTGAGTTGAATTTGAACTACGAGATACGAAGTAGTTACCTACATTATTTAAGTATCGTAAAACTATGAAATAAAAGCTTGCAAATGCTTGTAAGACAAACAATACTCGGAAAAATAAACTGAAGCTCGGCACTAATTCCCAAAATACTAAAAGGTCACCAATTATTTTGAACTTTTAACCTTTTTGGTCTATTTTTGTATGGCTGTTTATCGTTTTGATGAAATTAAAGATTTTTATTGGACTTCCACATAAGATAAATTATAAACAAGGCTTAAAAAATTGTAAATTAAACAACAACAGCTGTGTGGCCGCTCAAAGGGAAGTGACTTAGCTTCAGGTGATAAACACAGCGCTGGTTTTCAGTCACCCCCTTGTGTTTTAAGTTGTACCTAAAGAGACGATCTAGATTGCAAGTAATTTGTTGGAGCTGCATTGTATAGCTTCGAAGTTTACCATCTGGGGGCACGGTAGTGCCCCCGCCAAGTCGAGCAAAAAGCGGCACGGCCGTACTATCCTTTTCTCGAAGTAGTTCGGCCCATTTTCGACCCCCTATAACTTCGTTGTGGATTAAACTAGAATCCTGAATTTTCAGTCACTAAGCAGGCATTATATAAACTCGGTATATTTCAAATATCATTCTGTTTGAACCAGTAGTTTAAGAATTATAACTAGTCAAAGTTTGATAATTTGTCACTCACTCACTCACTCACTGACTGACCGATCATCAAAACTCTAAGGCACTTCTAGCAGACATAGAAACTTGAAATTTAGAATACAATTAGTGTTTAGTCTATAAATCAAGGAAAAACTACAATATTTTGAAATTTCGGTCCAGTTTTCTAGATATACAATTTTTTTTTGTATTTTTGTATGTAATGAATAACTTAAAAACTACTGGACCGATTTTAAAAATTCTTTTACCGTTAGAAAGCTACATTATTTCTGAGTAACATAGGGTATTTATTACTAGAAAAAATAGAGATCCTTAGAAATCCCTGCTAAAAACAACCCAACGTGTAAAAAAATTAGCCATAAAATGTCTTTCATCGCATGTGCTGCGGAAAGTATTGATGATAGAACAAAAAAACTTTTTACAATATTATAGAACATATCAAAATCTACAAAAAACTTCACGAGACCATATATCCAACTATTGTAGTTATGTCACTATAACTACTTTTTTACATTAAAAAGTTGATAAAAATGCCGATCAAAATCAGACTGTTATCCATAGCTTTGTATTAATTCTTATCGAAATAAACTAAGAAAAGGACTATCTACAAAAAGAAATGAGATCCCATCAAAAACATAAATTGTAAAAAAAGCCAAGTCTTGCAACTCAGTTCTTCTATCGTAAAAAGTTGTGAGATCCATATAATACCAAGTCGGTCAATTTATTCAGTCTCTACTGAAGGATCCTTCTGTCTTAAGTAATTACATAATAAGCTAACCTAACAACATCTTATAGTGATCATATCAATACCAATATTAAAAAGCTTTGATGTTTAAAATAAAAAGGTTGACTTGGCAATCGCACTAAACTATCTAATTTAATATAATATGTGTTACTTGTGATACACATTGTGTTTTTAATAAAATAAAAAAGATACATTGTGTTTTCATGCGATAGCCGAGTCAATCTATTTATTTAAAACATCAAAGATTTTTAATATTGGTATTGATATGATCACTATAAGATGTTGTTAGGTTACCTAATTACGTAATAACTTAAGACAGAAGGATCCTTCAGTAGAGACTGAATAAATTGACCGACTTGGTATTATATGGATCTCACAACTTTTTACGATAGAAGAACTGAGTTGCAAGACTTGGCTTTTTTTACAATTTATGTTTTTGATGGGATTATATTATTCAGCTAACATAAACGATGAACCATATATAACCTTTTCGGTTAATTCTAATAATAATAATAATTGTGCCTATCAATGAATAATAACAATAATAACAAATTGAATAATATACATCTTCTTCTATTTTTGTAGATCAATTGAAACAAAATGCTGTACTTGGATGTTAAACTTTTTTTGTAGTGAATGAATATGAATTGGTAGTTAAACGAATTTCTTATGTAAAAAGTATGTTTATTTTATATTGTAGTAGCGAAAGCAGTATTTGAAAACCTGGATGTACTTTCTTCTCTTCTGGAGCCATTAACGATTGGAACTATGGGAACGCAAAAACCTTTTCGCTTCAACTTCGAACAATATGTTCAGGAAGCTAGAACAAAAATGCCTAGCAGAAAAGCAGCTGGTAATTTTAATTTATTCCTTTATAATCCTTTGCATACATTCTATTAAATGTTCCGTTACTGAATTATCCCTTTGCACCTTTGAATTTTCTCAATTTTTCTACGATATAATACAACAAGGAGACCCTCAGAGGTGCGGATCGGGGATTTCAATGGTTTTTGGTGGAGTGGCCCAGGGGTATAACAACCACCAAATATTAGGATCAACTGGGCCCTATTTAAAAAGATATTAAGGACCAAACGTCTAAGGATCTTCTTGTAAGGGGCACCGGATTTTTAAGGCAAATGGGCATATTTTCACCATAAAACTTTTCTCTGTTTTTAGACGCCTGTATTATGCAGTTATTGATATCGGCAATGGAAACACAAACGACTCAGTCCGATGGTACCTGTGAACAAACACCGGAATGCCAGGCTCAACTTATGCAAGGATCAGCTCTAGCTTTCCAACAAACAAGCAGAGTAAGGGCAATGGCTTTCGCACGCATTTTCGACTGCATGGAAGATGTCGATATATCTGCAAAGATTTACAAACTTTGTATTCAAATTTATAAAGAAACTAAATCACTTGAAGCATGGGATCATCCTCCGGGAACAAGAACATTATTTATGCAGCAAAGTAAGTAAACAGAATAGAAGAGCTGATAAACACTTCATTATTTTCATTCGATTTTCTCATTCTCATCTTCATACTTTTATCAAAGACTATGGTATTCGCTGATGATGTAGCTTTGTATTGTTGAAAGAATTTTTAAAATTGGTCGAGTATTTTTTTTAGTTAAATCATAACAAACAAATCTTTCCTCTTTATAATATTATACTTTACATCTTCACCATTAATATGAGTATCTACGTTTTCTAGGACTATGATTTGATAGCAACATTTATCATACTTGTTTAATGTTTTAGTCCTTTTCTGCGCATCTCAAGGATATGGAGAGTTTATAAAGCCACGATGGATGAATAAAATAATGTCTTGGCAAGAGCCACGAGGTTGTTTTTCCGATGACCGCCAGCCCTTTCTACGCCTAACTGGATTTATTGGTCCCACCATAACTTCGACAAAGAAAGATAGAGAAGTAAGCAAACATGTATTTTATACATGGAAACGCCGTAATGTGCGCCTTCTGGCTTTAGTCTATAAATTGTTTAAAAAATTTATAGGTCGATAGCGTTTTATTGAAGAAAAGATTATCCTGTTGGTGAGTTACCACCTATGATTAACGCATCTTGCTCTTATGTCATATAGGTAATATATACCTTACTTTCTAAAATGGAGGTTATAATGAATCGTTAATATCTCTAAAGATAAGGTTTCTCTATATACTATCACTTTCCATGATAATATTCTGATTAATTTTGTTTTATTTTCTAGGAAGAATATCGTATTAAGAAGGCTGCTTCATCAGAAGGGGGTTCCTGCAACTCTTTGACATCTGCGATGGCTCTTGGCTCTCTCGTGATATACATCCGAGCTTTATTGGAGACAGATCAAGCTTTTCAGTACGATGTACTTATATAGAATATTAAATAATTATTGTTTAATTAAATAAGTTCAAAATGTAATAGAATTCGTATTTCATTAATTAACAAAAAATACATACTTTATGGAAACCGTGAAATATTTCTGACGCAAACAAAGTATTTTATATTATAGTATTTTTCTGCTATTTTGTTATATAATAATATATATGTTTTATATTTTACAGTAGTTTTTTGTGTATACCAACCTTCTTGTATCGCTCGAAAAGTGCAAGCAAAAGTGGTTAGTCGTAAACAGAGAATATCAGATTCTGTCTACGGTAGAAAATATTTTAAGTCAAATTTTGACAATCTACGTAAAATTATATCATCTCCAGATTTCGAGTATTTAGCTTAAATATAATGAATATAATGCAGAGAGCTTACTTACGTTCTTGGAGTTGCCATTCTGTCCTGAGAAATATGTGTTCAGCGGCTAAGTCAACAAAGCCTCCTATATCTATTTTTGGTAAAGTACCTATTTGTATTTATCTATTTATTTTGTAAGTCAGAAACGAGTTGTCTTTATTTGTATTTCATAAATGAGTTGATAAATAGTTTTTTCATAACTCAGTGATTATGTCTCAGCTTCGGGGCCCTGGTGCACTGCACCCCTTTGCCCTATGATAGCTACGCCATTGCTTCTTGCTATAAACTTTAAGCCCAGTTTAACTTTTTAGGGATTGAGGGACGTTATGTGAATGCATTGTATAGTGCATCATTACAAATGAAACAAATAGAACAAGTTGAAAAACATTTAAACTCCTTGCAAAAAGAACTTATGAAGCCGAAGGTTATGGATTTTATAGAGACTAGTATGATTTCGTCGACCGATAAAGCTAAGTTATTGAAGGAAGTTGGCGAACAAACTGGTATTTTCATTATTTGTGTATAATTTCGCATTAAAACGTAGGTTGATATTTTATTTCCATTGGCTTTGTGCAGGTATGCCTCCAGCAGCTATAAATTTCTTAGTACTTGTTGCTGAGAATGGAAGATTAAAGATGCTTAGAAAAATGATAACAATGTTTTCTATGGTAATGGTAGCTCATCGCAACGAAGCTCTTTGTGAAGTCATTACTGCTAAGCCCCTCGATGAGTCAACTCGAAAAACTTTGATGGATGCTCTAAAAAAATTTGTAAAAGGAGGCAAAAATATCACATTAACAGAAAAAGTAGACGCCTCAATCATTGGCGGTATGATAGTAGGTATTGAAGACAAACACGTTGATATGAGTGTTGCAAGAAAAGTACAAATGTATACTGAAATATTAAAACAGTCCGTCTAAATATTTTAATTGATGATATTCTAAATAAAACCACCCGTAATTATTTACATTATTATTTAAGCTTATTACAAATAATATGATAAGAATAAGTACTTAACAGGTATGTTATATATATTAAGTCTTTATGGGTAATTGTTATTAAATATAAATACTTCTCGCATACGATCAGACATGGCTTGTATCTCTAAAGAAATGCTACAGCCCCATATTTGAAGATATGTCTGGGGCCGTCTGGTGTAATGAGATTGGCATGTTGACCAACCGACCGATCCTTTGGGGTCCTCAAACACGGTGAGTTCTCTAATAAAATAGGCACTTTCTCTGCATGTATTCTGAAATTTGTTCTATCAGAACTTAACGATCCAGTCATCACTCTCTGAAAGCTAGAAGTTAGAATCCAAAGTTCTTCTTGTCCCTTTAGGTTATTTACAATTTTGACACCGCTGGCAAATTGCAAGGTCTCTCTATTAATGGCGATTTGGTGGAAGTTTCTAGTCGAGAATTCCGTTGCTGAATTCCAACACCACACACCTGGCGGTTCCATCAAACCGAAGAATAAAATACCATCTTTATTCATTGCTTCAGCTGCTGATTGATTTGGTCTTTCTTCCGGGAATACCTGCATTTCATATTAATCATAAATCAGATCATACGAGAATTGTATTTATGGTTTTAGTTTTATTTTTGTTTTTACTTTTGCTGACCATATAATTAATATATTTTTTGAATTAACTACTTATATCATATATTTTTTATCATAGAAGATAATACTTACGCTAACAGAGCCAGGATCTGCATTTGAGTCATGAATAAAGGAATCGTTTTGCAGTATGCTAGTCCGTACAACGTTTTCATTGACTGACGCAAGAGCGTGGAAGTAGAGAAATTTAAAACCATCAGGTAAACGGGGTGATAGTGCCATTCCAAACACACCATCCATCAAGTCAAAACTTTCACCTGTAAATATAAAAAGGAGAAGTCACGAACGCTGTCATTCCCATACAAATATCATTAAAAGCGACTTCAATCAAAATATACATAGATATTAGATATACAGCATTAAAAACTTTTTAGATTTACAACACAATTGTTATATTATGTTTAAGTTCTTTATTCAGTGAATGCCGATATTGACCTCATTACCACTAACTAAGACTGAACATAGTTTGATGTTATCAGTGGCCTTTCGCCATACTTAAACCACTCTTTTGGTATAATTTATACGAAAATGAAAGAAGAAGTTTCTAAATCCGTCTGGTTAAAATAGATCCACAAAGAATACCTATAATCGAATCAGGTGCACAAGTGCATTTGCCTGTCCCATGAATGGTGGTTTAAAGTTTTGGTATAAGAAAATCTTTAAAATTAAATTTTAAATGCTGAACAGAAATATAACAAACCTATATAATAAGAATATAAAATAATAATAAGATTATAATATAAAATAAAACCTCATAGAGTAGTAGGTATATTTTTTGATACCGGAGCTAAAAGTATAACAGATTAGTTAATATTGCAACTATATACTTTAACTATCTTACCATCAATATTGAAGGTGCCATGCGACGGATAAGGGAAGAAGTGTCGGTGGGTGATCCTCCACGAACGGTCTCTGTCTACGTCAACGACTAGGAGCCCGAAGCCAGACACATCAGCCACGTACACAAATGTGCCAGAACAATCATTCGGGCCGCGTCCCGATATATCCACTACCTATAATTTTATAATTTAATATTGAGAGTTGAAATTATCATATAAGAGTATTGGGATATTGGGCGCAGGGGCGTAGCTTACCCTCAATTGACCCAGTATCAAACGTCTTCCTAACTGCAGCGAAGCCCTAATGGAAGGTAAATTTTCGCATACACGGGTTCGGGGCCCCTAGTAACTAGGGGGGCCGTTTCTTTGATACGGCTGATACAAATTCAAATTCAAATTCAAAAATTCAAAAATCATTTATTCATTTAGGTAACACAATGTACACTTATGAACGTCAATAAAAAATACATATTAAATGCTTCTAGTTTTACATTTACTGCCAGTTCACAAATCAAGGGCGTAGAGCGGACGAGAAGAACTGGCAAGAAACTCGCCGCCACTCTTTTTTAATCGCCAAGTTTTTGTTTTACAAATGTTTTGTAAGGAGCTGCAACCATTACACCATGTTCCACATGACATCTTTAAGTAATTAACTATAATAATCGAGAAAATATACGAGTATATATAAACGAAAAAAATAAAAATAAATAAAAACAAAGATTTGTCCTCTATCAGCAGAATGTATGGTGAAGTAGGAGCACTCACTTACATTCTCGTGGGAACAACACTAGCTACACCCATGATTGGGTATAAAATTTCTTACAATTAGATGAAGGATTATTATAATTATTAATGCTCGAAGCAAAAATAAAATAGTTTAGCATTGCCTAATTCATCTGAATGGTAGCATAGTATTGAGATTTCTGGAACATATTATTGAGAGGCTCATGTTCATCTGTGGATATCACAAATAAAAATAGCAATATCTCTTGACTGAATGTTTGCTATTAGTTCACTCACAGGAGTTATGAAGAGCGAAGAGGCGATGTAGTTGGAGGCGTTGACGCGATGACGATATATCAGTTGGTCTGTGTGAAGGTCATATGAGAGCAACTGAGGCGGACACACCTGCGACTCTCCTATCTTTCCTGTATCCATGACCCACAGACGTTGGCATTTATCGATCTGAAATAGTCGTTCAAGGCATATTTTTAATCTATGCTAATTTCGGAATAATCAAATTTTTGTCTGTGAAATATAAACTTGCTCGAATGCTGCAGCTACAATGTTAAAATTTGGGTCACTAGTAGATTTAGTAAAGAAAATAATTAAATTTCACTTTGTATTCTATATTAAAATATACAAAGAAACATAATACTATGTACCTAAAGTAACGCAAAAAACCTTGCGAAAACCAATTTACGATAAAGATGTAGGTTACAGTAAATATTTTTTTTTAAATAATAATTATTTCACAGTTACTAGTATACAAATCTTGTAATGGATTTTATCCATATACCTATTGTTTACCATTAGGTTTATTAATAATTTTTGACACTGTTTATATAACTTTATGTATATATATTCCATATCACGGAAGAAGAAAATACTTCTTCTGTTCTGTGTTCTATATACACTACATATGATATATTTTTTTAAATTGGATAATATTTTAATGTTAAAAATGTATTAACATTACGTATCTGCAACATGTTGTTGTAGTATATATTATTATAAAAAAATATTTGTACGAGTATGTTAAAAGGTGTAGGTATTTAAATTTGGAAAAAGGGCATTTTCAACAACACACACTCACACAAGAGCATACAAGATGATCCTGAAGAGGTTAAATGCAAGTTGATGACACTTGTAGAATACAGTAGGGAGAGACTTACGGCCACTCTGAATACGGATGTGAGTCCATCACAGTTCGAACCCTGGTGATCATGCCATGAGTAGTCGGGATACCCACGAATACGACCGTCATCTTCAACGAGTCCTAAGGTCACTGGCCGACCCACATCGAATCGAGGCAACGTGACGAATATTCTGGACTTATCTGGGCCTGTGGAAAATTAATTAGTAAATTATGATTTATATTTAATTATTCTATACGTATGTATGTCACTGATTTCCTCCTAAGCCGCTAGACAGTTTTTGAGATTTTATTTATGTTTGAGTGGGATGGTTTAGATTCAATTGGATCGTGATTTCTTAACGTGAATGAGGCCGCAGACATTTTGAATTAAATCTGCCTACCTAGCATACCTTGTGGATGTCTAATCAAAATTCCGACCAGAATACCGAATCGATGTCAATGTATTAATGCTTCGAAGTGCTGATTTTCGGCTTAATTATTTAAATTTCCAAAATCTAAAAAAAATTATCATCATTGATAAATAATAATTAATGGACGTCCTATCGCTGTGGATCACCTATCACATTTAACGCTCGGCTTTCAATATCCTACATACATAAAATATAAATAAATAAATAAATACCTCTCCTATGATGTACATCGACGTCTATGGGAATGGAGTTGCCAGGCACATAATACTGTTGTTGTAAGGCAATTTGCCGCTCAGCCTCACTCGGGAATACAAAATCCAACTCAGCCCATTGACGAACTATCCTGAGACCAGTTTTGGCTCCTAAACCTGGCCAGCAGCACGCCAAGCAGTATGATAGAAGGAAGAACCGCTCTATGCCGTAACCCATTTCAGCCTTGTAAATGTCTAGGAGGTGGGGATCTATAACAATTTAAAAGAAGTTGGTTAAATTATCGAAATGAATAAAAAGCTACAGGATACAGCTCACGTTATGCGTGGAGATTGATAAGGAATTCAACCAAAAACACAACTGTGAGATAGTAATGCACTATAATTGACGCCTGTTAAGTTTGTATGTAAGTATTAATAAATGCCGTCTCCAGATGAAAAGCAATTCACAGTTTGTGTCATTGGTGATAAGACCAATTACAGGTATCCTTTTAAAATAAGAATTGGGGTGTGGTCTCCAGTTGGTCACCGCCACCAAAAACTACGAATTAGTCCTGTTGTATAAGAATGTGTGTGACCGCATCCGTGGCTCAGAGGTTAGTGCGATGCGTTTAGCAACGGAGGTCCTGGGTCCGAATATCGGGGAAACAAGATTTGTTTTTTTTAATTTAATAATATTAGGCATAGAAGCCGAATCCTTACTCGCCTGTAAAGAAAAATGATTTGTGAAAAGACACAGATATGGGTCTGCCCCATGCCCCACTAGGAGACTCAGGAATTCACTTTTTATACGATGTGGTCTGTTGATGCGTGTTTTCAGGTGATACACATATATAATTATTGTATAATATACAGTTCCTTGCTCAACTAAGATGTATTGATTACTTGAAGAAATAACGTGACAAAGCGATACATCGTGAAAGCTTTGTCTCGTCGTCACGTCAATAACCTGTCATGGCCTTCTGCCCATTTGCCCAAAACAAGAAACTAAAAAAACTGCTATAAGCGATGGCGCCGTTACGGCCCTTTTGCTTTAACAGCACGGTTCCTGTTTATTTGACTACGAATATCTACATATCGAGAAAGCATAAACGTAGTAACCTGCAAATCCAAAATTGTTCACCAGAGCTTAAAAAATATTATTTTTTCAAATCAAAATTATTAAATCCGAATTTACAGACATAGCTTTGCCATTTTTGGACACTTATAGTTATAATATTTGCTTTAAAAATCTAATTCAGCTGCATTATCGATAATGCGGCTGAATATAACTATAATTCTATCCACGGAACAAGAACAATAAGTTCTGTAATTCTATCGCTATTAAATTGATACTGTAATTTACTACGTTTTTGCTTTCCAGCGTCGATATATTCTTTGATACAAACAAAACTTAAGATACAAAAACAACGTGTGTTTTACATAGAATTTAATTATACCTTCTACAGAATCAGGTATGATTAGTGTAATGTTTAGTAGGTACGTTCAAAATTCAAATACTTTTTTAAAGAAATACTTTACCGTACTGTCTGAGCAGTTGACTGCACATCCTGTTTTGATATTGCTCCCTCGGTGACATTTTGTTCAAAATTATACAATGTTTACACGCGATTTAGCACTAATTCACTCACAAAAAGCCTAATGACACCACATTTATTTTTATCCTCTGTTTATCCTTTTTTACAGTGAAATAACTAATTATTTCGACCGCCGCAACGAACAGTATCGAAATTGTAAAACACATACTTTGTTATAAGTTATAAGTTTTTACCTTAAATCGATGATGCTCGATTCAAAACATGGATATTTAATATGATTTTTCAAAAAACTATATTTGCCCCCATAGTAACATACATATAGTTTTACAATTGGTACAATACATTTTTTTTGGGTTTTTGCAGTTTCGATACTGTGCGTTGCACCAGTCGATTTGTTGTTGCACAAAATATCCTTTTGATTATCTCGTAAGGAATAAAGACAAAATGAATATCACCGATTCTTTTATACACTGACTCTGCATTCCTCAAAGATAAACATGCATACTAATATTAAATTTTATAGCTAAACGAGTATAACACACGATTAGAATTGGTCGAATACCATTTTTATATCCTATGTAGTCGGCTTTAGGAAAAACATTAAATTTTTATCTCATAAATCTCCTATCAATCCTACTTGGATTTACCTACTGCCATTCTAAAGTTGTTATAACTTTAAAATCAGAAAAATATATTTTATGACAATCTATTGATAGGCTCTCGTTTGAAGTGTTATGGATACAATAAATATAACGGTTTTTATAAACGGGTTTATAGATTTTTTAATAGAAATATACATCAATTATAAGCTTTTAAAAACGGGTTTCTACATACATTTTACTTTGTATTCAATTGTATGTTGTTTATATTTTACTAGCGACGCGCCCCGGCTTCACACGGGTGCTATGTAGATGTACAAAACATAGCCTATGTTACTCGCTGATAATGTAGCTTTGTATTGGTGAAATAATTTTCAAAACCGGTCCAGTAGTTTTTGAGTTTATTCATAACATACAAAAATACAAATCTTTCCTCTTCATAATATTAGTATAGATATAGAAGTATAGATATCATGTTAAGAAATGATTCAGCGTATTGAGGGCGTAAACTATGACAGGTGATGACACCCATGATAGGGGTCTTTTCAGTATTTTTTGCCATAATCTCTAACTAATCTTCTGTAGCACTAACGGATGTGCAGTTCCTATTCCATTTGCAAAATATCGTTATCGTGTAAAATAAATTGTATTTAACCAAAGATAATATTGACAATATAACAAATACGTAAGTACTCGTACATTTATCTTAATGGTTGTTCAATGACCTTAGGCCTGAATTGTTAAAAAATATATGACTATCTTTATGGGTTTTCCCCACAGGCCATTGGTATTTGTTTTCTTTTACTTACGAGTTTTGCGAACTGTTGTCTTGAAACTATTATATGTGGCACATTTGTAAAGGTACAATAAATTTTAAATCGAATACAATTATAATTTTAAAACACGGCAAGACTATTAAAACAGGTAATTTTAACTGTAACAATTGTCAAATTAGAAATGGTTGCTTAAGTGTATAAGTCTAATAATTAATACAACTTTTATTTACTCCAGAATTAATTATTCTGAGAACTAATGCTTTCTGTTTCACTTATCGGGAATGACTAAATGCAATATACTGAAAAACTGCATTGAAGTATACAAGGAAAACTTATAACTATGCTGATTATTATTGCAAAACAAAACGATTGTTTTTCTAACTACAGCAGATGTCGTGACTATGTATTATCTTTTACTTAATAGCTTGAATAAATTTGTAGCAAAATACCTTAGTTACTCATCTTTATTTCTAGGGTCACTAGTATTTTTTTCTTATCAGGAAATTATCAAGCTTCCGGAAAGTCTTTGAAATTTTAATTAAATAAGTAACTGAATTATTTTATTGTAATGGTTTAATATTGTCTTTTATTAACGCGAGTATCACACATTTAAATAAAATACTGTATACCGGATTAAAACGCGATTTATTATTTAAATTATTTATCCCGACGTTTCGGATGCTTTTCAGCAACCGTGGTCGCGGGAGACTGAAAGATGACAGTTGTCTTATATTTGAAATGTCACAAAGTTGCCATATTTAATTCAATTAAATTAAAAATAATCTATTAATTTAGGTAACACAATGTACAAACCTAAATTAATAGATTATTTTTAATTTAATTGAATTAAATATGGCAACTTTGTGACATTTCAAATATAAGACAACTGTCATCTTTCAGTCTCCCGCGACCACGGTTGCTGAAAAGCATCCGAAACGTCGGGATAAATAATTTAAATAATAAATCGCGTTTTAATCCGATATACAGTATTTTATTTAATTGTAATGGTTTCTCAGTAATGTAACGTTAGAAAAGACTGAATTGATTATTAGATGGTAACTACAACTAAAATGTATATAATATATAGGTTCAATTTCCTTCGAAGACGTAATTCAAGCCTAAGTAAATTTTGTGATATGTCCAAACATTAATTCTCAAAAATCTTGGCTTTCGGGTTGTACAACTAAATATTACATTCCAGCTGGCCTAGCATGACAACCACGACAAAATTTTGTCGACCCGTTTTCTCGTGTTTCAATCGATTATCTCTTCATGTCTTCCGGGTCTAACTTGACACTTAAAACTCGACTTCTAATATCAAAAGTAGAGATATTTGTCGATGATATCTTGTCTGTCAAAGTTGTCGATGTCGAGATATTATATATCGAGATATTTTATATCTTAGTTTGTCTTCACTCATCCGCGAGATATCTCATGATGGTCATCCTATGATGGGCTGGACGCCAAATGCTATCAGTGTAATATCCAGTCAATTTAATTTACGCCCAAAACACGTCAGAACATCTTCAATAGGATTTAAAAACTCTGATTCAATGTTCAACACAATATACTGTGCTTCCCACAATAAATTGCCATCATGACATTGAACTTGCTAAGCTTATTACATACTACATAGTATCATCAATACTTCATGCAATATTTAAGAACGTACCTTTTTAATGGTTCATAAATATTACTAGTATATTATTATATGTAAATTCGCTTGTGATTTGAATAGAACATTTTATAATTATTTGCTTTGAAATACGGCTTAATTTTATTGCCAGATTTATTCTAAATATCAATCAGAGGTAAGATTAGGGACTGTTTATATATAAACTCCTATATACTTATAAGCTGCATAAGATAGTATATATCAATGGCGTAAGAAGACTTCATTTACAAATACATATTTAAAAAGAAACGGCGTCTTGTCTTCCAAAAGCTTACGATATTACGACTTTGTAAGCGTTTGTAAGTGTTACCAAAATCAAAATATTTCGGAGAAACTAAAGAACAACCAACTTCGTATTTTAACTTATTAAGAAAACATTTTCAATTTTGCCTATTTACCTATTTTATTTTATAGTTTGTTAAACAATGTATGGATGTATGTCTGAATTTAAGAATTATTATTATTAATTCTATCTACGATTATAATTACGACCATAGCAAACCAAAGACATGTCTAATTGCGAACGTCCGCATCGGATACATCATCAGATCCAATCAAAAATCAGCCGAAACTTCGTATTTTGATTTTGGTAATAACTAATAGGCCTCCAGATAGTTCAAAGCTATTATAATTGTTAATTACTTTTTTATCATAAAAGTCAATTACCTACTTACTCAAACTAATCAATTTTTTATCTCAATCACCATAGATTGCTTGAAAAAAACGGTGAAAACAAATAATAACGAAAGCGACTAAAATCAATGAAGCAAATCAAGTAAAGTTGTCATTAACTATCTACTGCCAATTACATTCTGATTGATTTTACCTACTTTTTTGTTCACTAATATAAGTGTGAGTTGTCCTTATTTTAAATTTCTGAAGAAAAAACCCTAGATAACAAACTGTGAAACTTATCTGTAAAAGTTTCGAAAATTATTATAACGAAACGAATATTAAAATAGGTGTAAATACTGTGTAAAAAACACTTACATATTTGCAATATGAATCAAAAAAGAGGCATCTTTTCATGAGTTTGATCCTTGAAATATACCTACCTACGAGATAATTGAACGGTTTATCCAAGTGTAATTTTAATATATTATACATAGTATATCTAATATTTTTTTTTGTATATTAGTTTGTAAAAAAAAGTTAGTAGGTAAAATTTAAAAAAAAAATAATATTGATAGAGTTATTAGGTTCGATAATACCTACAGTATATTTGTACAGGTGATTTTTCTGATTTTATAGAAATTGAAGAAATTTGGCTGCAACTGAAAGCTCGGATTATTTGGTCGTTTTTATTAAAAAAAGAAAAATGATTGGTTAATTATGATAATAATTATTATACAACATTCAACTGACCTTTTATCGACACACATCCTTTTAGTTATAATCCTTTCCGTATGTAAAATAATAACAATAGATAACAAAGGTTAAACTAATAACCAACAGCATATATTATTATGTCATATTCATACAATTCAGCAGGAATTACATATTGTTGGGAAAAAAGGTCTCGCTTCTACTAAAAAGCTCATAAATAAAAAAGACGTACCTTAATCGTATATTGAATCACCTACAGCTTGGATAAAATCACTCTTTTTATGTCACACGGATATAGGTAATTTATGCGCATAAATATTATTTGTAGGATTATTTAAAAACAAGCTGTTACTCTCGCGGGAGACGAGTACGAACTGTTGGGAAACACGTCCAAATAGTTGTTAATATTATAATCAACCTAATACAACTTATTGATTGTGATGTAATTTAGGAAAATGTTTTTCCCTCCAGAAGTATTATTAAACAAAACTATTATAGTTTTCAAAGTTGTCAATGTATTATTGGAAATAAAGTTTCGTTTTTAGTTTTAAGTTAATTAAAAAACGCTTTTTAAATTATTTATAAAATATTTTTTTTATAAATTTTTAATTTACTATTATTTAGAAAATATGTAAAGAATCATAAGTATGAAAATCTTTTGCACTTAATCAATCATATCAATCAATCATATACTACTGGAATCATTATGTATTGTATATAATATAAATATATACATAGAATCCATGGACAGTACTGGAATCGAATACTTTAATATCAAAAAACCCTTTTGTAAAGATTATGCCGCCATTTTGTTGATTGTAATTATTTTTTATTTCGTTTCGTTCGTTTTAGTTTTCATATTTTTTATTTAATATATTTTAATGTATTTTGATAGAAAGTACTTAGTTTTAGACGATATTTTTAATCAATTACTCAAAAGTGACAATGATTTTCATACAAAGAGCTAGTACAGAAACTTTTGCCTTATGAAAGTTTTACTATCATTGATTGGTAAAAATTATTAATTGATAAATATTTAATCGTTATTTAAATGTATTTTCACCACTGCACTAAATTAGGTACACACACAAAAACCTTTTTATGGAAATGTATAACTTATGTGTATTGCCTTTAACTAAATGAAATACAAACTAAAATATCCTTTCATTTATTGTTTTATACGCGGAAGTTCAGGTCACTATAAACTTTAAAAAAAAATATGTCATAACATATATAATACATAACATGTTTATATTTGTCGCATGCGGTTATAATTTATGTCCTTTTAGATTTCTTACACCACACAAAGTAGTATAAGTTAATAATTGTTTTATATTACATTAATTACCACACGAAAACCCACGACACGTTGTTTATCAACCCTGAGAAAAACATTATACTCACTAATCACTTTAAACAGACACTAACTTTGATTTAAATGATTATAAAAATAAATGTTTTGACTCATAGTTTAACTTACACCTGGCTAGTATTTAAACCGCAAACAATAAACAATGACCGGACGTAAAAATAAAAGAAATTATCAACTCAAGTAAATCATTGCAACATTTAATGCGGAGTGCGTGCACTGTCGTTCGTTCATGACTAGTTGCTCTTATCATATAGAAAAAATAATGTTTCTATCACTTCGCACTTCTTACTTACTGTGTAACAAAAGTAGTCAAAGGGTTTCACTAGTAAAGCGTTTGCGACCTTGAATATTCTGGTAACTAGACCAGCACAGGGGAAACAATCGAACTTCTACTCATGCTGGTTTGATTTCTATGTTGACAGTGAAAGTAAATACAAAATACTATTATTATTGTTTGACCACCGACGCACACTATTAGCGAGTACAAGTCTCAGTAATATCAATATTTTATGATATTAGCAAAATACGAGAAGATATATCACTTTCAACGGTTTATTTTATAATTTCATATTTAAGTAGTTATTAAACAACAAAAAAATGAAACTTGCTATGGGTTTATCTTTTGTTTTTAAAGAAAGTTGTTCCGAATAAGCATTAGTTACAATCAGATTATTTTACCGCTCAAAAGTTCTCCTTAGTTACGCTAATTGTCCATGGCTAAGGCAAATGGAGTTTTGACTGAAAGTCAGTAATTGATTTAACTAACTTTCTTACAGAGGCTGTACTACAATCTCTATGAACAGTATTACTTTCAGGAGCGGATTTCGATATGCACCGAGTAGGCCAGGGACTAGGGCGGTAAAATTTCGGGGGTGGCAGAACTCTGTGAACTTATTTCAAAAATGCCAGGCACAAGACAAATTTTGAAAAATGTTGAACTAACTTAATCATTTACAGACTTTGCTTATATTTAACTTTAATTAAATTCCTATATATAGTAATCAATTCTTAGATTAGAATTGAGCAATGTATGATACATTGAAATCGAATAATGTATCTATACTTCTATACTAATATTATAAAGAGGAAAGATTTGTATTTTTGTATGTTATGAATAAACACAAAAAGTACTGAACCGATTTAAAAAAAATCTCCAATAGAAAGCTACGTTATCAGCGAGTAACATAGGCAAATACCAGTACTTTATTGTGTATAGTACAGCTACAGTCTACACTGCAACCGTGTGAAGCCGGGGCGCGTTGCTAGTATTATTATAAAAAGGAGACAGTATACTGATTCGTATAATGATATATTGTTTCATATATATACCTACCTGAATAATAATACTACCTACTTTTAAAAAAAAGCCATAATATGCTCTTGATTAGTAACAATAAAGAATAATTTAAATAATTGCTAGTATACATACTCCAGCCACATTATGCATGTACACGTAATAAATAAAATAAATTAAGATCAAGTTAGTCTAGGTCTTAATGGTGACAGGTGGTTACACTTGGGTCATGTTAGAACTTAGAATTTTTAAATTTAAAATGTCAAGTTTCCGCATTAGTATCGTTTGCAATTATTTATTATCAAGCAACATTTTTCAAGACAGCATTTCAATTTGAGATTCATTAGTTAGTAAGCAAGAAAGAACATAAGATATTTCCCGAATGCAAATCTATAGATTCAATTCGATTTGATTTTCCGCCTATAAACAGTGGTTCAATATCCGCAGAGAGTGCCATAGACTATTTTCATCCATCATTTTTTTAAATTACCGCCACCAGTTTCTTCGACCTTTTTTTTTAGTTCGAGCTTTTGGATATAAATAATCCTAAATGTACAATAATGACCGTTCGTGGTAAACATTGAGTGTGTTTTAATTTTTATTAATAAACAGTTTAATTGCCTTAATTATATTGTGTTTGTACTATAAATAAATGAGAGAGAGCGCGCTCAATATACACTTCACGGATTTTGCCATTCATAAACCGTGGTTAAAATTTCGGAATTCCCTTTACCAGTTAAATACTCGAATTGAATCTGAACAGGGTGAATATGTCAGATATAATAATTAATTAATCTGTCATCGCAGCGGAATTCACACTCACGACCTATCGGAACGAACCCGTCAAAACCATCAATTATTATAACCGCACGATCGAAACCGCGGGCAAACTATGGATAGGTAATAATAACTTTTTATAAGAATCAATTCTAAACTCTAAAGTGTGCTAAATCGAAAATTGATGCTTGTTATCAATTTTACTGTCGGTCTTCCATACAAAATATTTTTAATTATTTTAACTCCCACGTCCGAGAACCGCTTTAATTTTAAAATAACGAAACTCTTAACTCCAACATCAGCTAATTTCCCGTTTTGTAGAGCAATGGCCAATGCCAATGGGTACCACGAAGAATTCTTTATTTATATTTTTTTCTATCAAGGTGTTATTGTGTATGTCCCGTTCTGTGAACCTAATGCTTGATGTTCAACAGAACTGGCTGAATGTTGAGTGATATTGTAATTGTAAGAATCATATAAAATCATATAAATAATATTATCATCAATAAAGAATATAATCGTTTAGGTTAACTATCGTGTTCAACATTAACATCGAATTTTATCATTGCTGGCAAAATAAATCTACTACTACTTGTCTTCAGGCTTAAAGTGATCTAGTTACACGCATAGAATTGGTATTCCTATATTTGTTGCATTTTTTACGCAATGATATTTTGGCCGATAGTAAATAAATAATATTCACATAAAGGTTTAAATTTTTTTTATGTAATAAGTAATTACATAAAGTTCACTAAATATAATAAGATATAAATTAAAACAAAAATAAACTTTTAGTGTCTGTTCCGTTGAATATAATAGGTATAATTTATACTTACAAAGTTGACATTACGCCACTTTCAAGTTTTATTGTATTTTTATGTTATTACACTGTTATGTCATTTTTTAATTTAGTAAATATTTGTAATCACTCAAACGTACCAGAAACTATAATAAACTCGCGCTTTACTAACAAGCTTAAGTTTATATTCATTTCTCAGAATAAAATGAATGATTTTTCCAGTTAACTGTAATAAGGAGCATTCAGACTTCTACGCATTTCTATTGTATTCATTATAATTATAGATAGGTAAAACGATTTTAATATATTCCTTTAGGTATATAAACCTAGTTTAGAATCAAATGCGGGTATCGTCAGCCGCTTAAGGCTCCAGTAGGGTTATTCACGATCATTCGAAATCATTCCGCCCGGAAAGCTACGCTCTCCCACTGAAGTGTTTCGTATCCTATCGGATATGAAAATGGTATTCTCAATTTCGATAGGATTAGTATAACATAGTAGAAAGCTTGATATATCGGTACGGAATCTTGTAATATCGGTACGGAAAGTTTTCGAATGATCGTGAATAATCCTACAGATAACGCTACTAACCTTCAGTGTATAAACAAGGTAGTAAAGTAATCCTTCATCCAGTAAAGACCGTCCCCCTAACCCCTCAATTGCTTGAAAGTAAAAGTCGTAAGGGCCAAAACTATTTTTTTTTTGTTCATAGAATACATACGTTCATACTGTTGAAGTAGGTAATTCAAATGTACTATTTTGGCACAACTGTTGCGCATCCTAATTTTACAATTAATTTTTTTAAAGTCAGTCAAGGTATTTTAGATAATTTTTCATTGAATAAAATGAAAGTAATCAAAAATCTGTCATGGCGCTTTTCTACAGAATGAAATGAAAAATATGATATACAAGTATAATAATCCTAGGTTTCATATTATAACAGCAAATGCATCTCAGTTCCCAGAAATGTAGATTTTTTTCGAGATAGCCGCCCTAAGACCTCGGTACATAATCACCTCACTAAAGATACTTATGCGAGCATCTTCAATATTGTTTTACACGTCATTATCGGGAATACCCATTTGCCATACTAAGTTTTTTTCCTTTATGACAAATTAGATTTAGTGAGTATTAAACGTTCAATTATACGTGATACTGAGTTCTTGCGGATTAACTAGCGAGGAATAAATTATATATAATGTATAAATATAAAAAATTAGCTTAGTTTGCCCGGGCAAAAAATAACAAACATATTAAAATATTCACACAAAATATTGTAGATTTTTTCTGCTGATTAGTGTTGAATATACACCAACTTTGCGTTACGATGGGTCGTGGGTTCGAATCCCACATGTTTATAATTTTCTATAAACATGACTTCCCCACTTCTGGTAACTTCGGGCATTGAACGGGTGGAAGGAATATCGAAAATCCGACCAGGTAACGAGCTACCGTTCATAGATGTGCATATTGCGCGTTTCGGTTTCATTGTCAGTGGATTTCTGAATGTATGAAACAAAAAGTATATCAACAGCGCAGCATTGACTAATGTTCTGTGGCTGAGGAATCACCTACCATGAAATGAACCTCATGCTCGTCTGTCGATATCTAACATAAAAAAAGAACTCGACAGTGCATCATTGATTGATGTCTTATGACTAACAATAAGATAATATCACTTACCATCAAGTGATTCTAACGCAGACGTCAAATGGTAAAAAATGCGGCGTCTCAATAATAATTCAGTTTTTGTTTTCTTATTCATATAATACCTAATGCCAGATATTGAAATACAAAATATTCATTGTCTTGAAAATTCCTTTAGTTGATGACAGTATAGTGAATAGTAGATATTGATAACCGTATTTGAATTGTATGACGACTGCTTAGTCCTTGTTCAAACGTAAGTAGGTATTATAGGAACAAATACACTTGTAAGTAACAGGATAATTATCGATAAGGATTATCGTATTGTCATGTTAAGGATTATTGATAAAAATAAAACAAACAAACGTGTTTTCTGTTATTTTAATATACAAAAATACAAAATAAACGGAACACTTTTACTTAATATTAGTTAGCATGCTCAACGTGACTATAGGAAGCCATCAAGTAAGCTAACACTAGTTAGTAGATCTGTTTTTAAGAATTATAGGCAAAAAATATGTGTGTGTTTTGTTAGTGAACAAAGATTTCCGAAAACTTTTTTTTAGTTTGGCTTAGGTTTAACAGTCCTAATTTCAAGATTTGTCTTTAATCGGAATTAAATCTTTTAAAGAATAGAAAAAAGACGCATCTCTAAGAACTAATTCGTTTTTGATGATCGACAGTAATTCATTTGAAAGCTTCCTATATTTAAGTTGATAGCTCTATTAAGATTCAGTATTAATTAATATGGAACATATCGCAATATTATATACAATTTTTAGTCATTTTTGTTTCGTCCATGTGTCTACTCACTATTCCTAAATTTAACATTTTGGTAACTGCATAAGGTAACTCTTTTAAAATAATCTCCAGACTCATTTCTTCTCATTAAACTAACACTCTTAACAAACTATAATATCTTCTGTGATATACCGTAATATCAAAGCAACATTTTTCTAGAAATCCGAAAAGTAAGACAAATATCATATTAAATTGTTTTTTTTCCCTATATTTTATACGAATTATCTAAATATATGTTAAATTAATACATAATTTTATTGTGACGGCGATTTAATATAGGTTATCGTTTTTGGCTTCAATATTGACAGATTTTAAGCTATGTAGTTTGTTACAAAACAAAAATAATAAAAAATACCCAAATACATATTATACAATCAAATTCATTCACGACATTCAAGGCAGGCACAACATCAAGAATTGAGACTAGAGACTTCTTAGGTCCGTATTCCAAGACGTGACTCAACTTGAATCTAGGTTTGAGACTTGTCAAATCATTTTTATCTGTAGAAATTTAACATTATGACGGCTGTTCTCAAGAATAAATTTCGACTTGAGTAACATCTTGAAATAGTCAATATATTTTGTCTCGCTCTATCGAATACTAATTAACTTTAGAAGGAAAGAAACAAAACAAAACAGAGTTTTACTATTTCAAGCTCAAACCATTTTTATGAATAAGGGTTTGATTTATAGTAGGTACATTTAATGAGTAGACATTCGACTGCGGGTAGTTTATAACTATAAAAATATACAATATGACTGAGTTATGTCAAAAAATGGGCATCATTACGGTTTTTGAAATACAATATACATACATAGGAAACAAACACGCAACATACACGCGAACACACAGGATAATGTTTAATTATAATACGAGCGCCTTATGGTTATTATATATTATGGTGCATATTTATAATATGACTGTGTAAAATATATAAGAATAATAATTTATTTTTCTACAATTAGGATACTATTAATACACAGTGGAAAATATTCATATAATGTTTTCAATACGATACATATATTTTTTTAAATTATTTTTAAAGATTCCTTTAATTAATACAAAATACATTATGTTTTAATTATTATATTTTGTTAGAAAGGAATATTGTGTTTTGGGATATTGGTTTATTTTTGTTAATAGTTAGCGGTGAAGTTGGCGGTGGACCGGCGCTGTAGGTACCCTCCATACGTCCCCTCCACTACGCGCAGTACACGCAGGTTTATCTGAAATTACCAATTATTCTTCAAATAAGGTTTCAATTATGCGAAATTGTTAACACTAGATGGACCAGTCGTAATTTTGACGCTGATTGACGTTGATATATAATTATTACTAGTTGATCGCCTCTGTGGCGCAGTCGTAAGCGCGATGCGTTTAGAACTTGAGGTCCTGGGTTCGAATCCCGAGAAACAAGATTTAAACAAAAAGATGTTTCGGTCTGGCAGGGCATTGAAGGCTGATCACCTACTTGCCTGTAAAAAATAATGATCAGTGAAACAGACACAGAAATGGATCTGTCACATACCCCACTAGGGTACTTAGGATTTCACTTCTTAGGTGGCTGCAGCGGCATATACGCAGGTGCAGAGTTAATATTATCAAAGATTTTTCCTACTAACTACTTCAAGTATTAAACGGATTTCGTTTACGAATATTCGAGGTTGAAAAATAATATGTAGTGTTTTTATTATACTAAATATCGACATCGAGCTATGGGCATGAGGTACTTGAGTCAGTGATGCGCTGTTGACCTCTTCTTTAATTCGAGCATTCGGAAATCCATAGACTTAAACTGAAACCCGTTCGTAATTTCGATATTCCTCCCACTTTTTCAGTGCCCGAATTGACTAGGTAAGGAAAACATGTTAACAGAAAATTATAAATATTCAACAGGATTCGATCCCGCGACCCATCGGAACACAGGATAGGTATTCTACCCAACCAGCCAGTAAGCTTGTCAATACATAGTAAGACAGCGCATCAATGTATAATTGATGTTCTATGGTTGAAGTGTCACAACTCACATATCATCAAGTACCTCATACTCTACTTTCGATATCTAGCAAAGAAAGGCAATGAGTAAGGAAGGAGTAAGGCCATGTTCTAAATTTAAATACCTACCTATAGTTTTTATGTACAAGGAAGTCAAAAAGAAGTAAATACATCATAAATATTATGGATAGGCACGTTACATGTTATTCTTTTCCTTCTGTATCGTTAACTTGGTACTAAATACTTACCTACAATCAGTACGGTGTTATATCTCAAGTACCTACATGACGTTAGATATACATATGACGTAAGCGTTGAGTGTAAACTATTGTATGTTATGTTAACAAATATTAACTGTTAAGAACTCGAAATGAATAAATGGCGTGTTAAATCTTCAACTGTTATTACCTAGTATTACAGACGCGAAGTCGTTACAAAATATTCTTATATTATGTTATATACGCTGACGGGTCATCCATGCCAACCCCAAGATGTTCCTACTTGGATGAGTGCGGGCATAAAATGGCCATAATTTACCAAAACTATTAACTTTTATTTGTAAACTACGGCTTTATCGAGCTTCTTTTTAGATCGTTAATGCACATCAACCGTATCCTGCCAATACTTTCTAACACTTTTGCTAAATGTTGTTTATTGCGCTTTTTATTATAGTATAGTTCGTAACGTTATCTTTGACACGACAACTTACCTTTTGTAAGAAATTGCTTAATTATCTTAATATCAATAATTCTTCTGTACGTTTATATGTCATTGAACCCTCATAAACACCTGGACAATTTTTTTTGAAATTCACTATGTATGTGTCTGAGTTTTGACCAGGTAGGTGGAGCTGCGATAGAGGTCCAGGAATATTTATTTATTGAAGCCAACGTTTGGGCAGACAATGTATGTCGGGTAGTATTTATGTAAATTAATCAACTTGGATTTTCATTTTCTTAACACAAGAACTTCTATTATAATATTTTCGTCAGGAGGTATTGGCAGGTTATGCGCAATATGATACACAAGGTCTGAGAATACCACAGTGGCCATCTTTTCTAGGGACCCACGTTAGTATTCTATACTTAATATTATAATGAATAAACTCAAAAACTACTGGACCGATTTTGAAAATTCTTTCACCAATAGAAAGCTACAATATCAGCGAGTAACATAGGCATGTTTTGTATATAGTACATCTACATTGCACCCATGTGAAGCCGGGGTGCGTTGCTAGTATTAAATAAATGTAAAACTGTGAAGCTTAAAAAAGTAAACAGCTCTTCTCCGTAGAAACATTCTGTACCAGTGGTAGATTAAAAAAAATATACAAGAGTAATTTTATTAAGGATATTTTTAAATTGGAGTCAGTTTTGACCATATAAACCTAAACTTATTCTATCAACTTTGTTATTATTATAAAACTAATAAACGTAATACTCTTGTTAAGGATCGTTATATAGGAATTACTGGTATTCAAGGATCGGAGCATATGGAATTGCGTGATCTCTACCCCAATGGGAAAGAGGCGTGATGAATATGTATGTATGTTAAAGGCCGGCAACGCATCTGCAAGTCCTCTGGTGTTGCAGATGTTCACTTTCCATCAGGTGAGCCGCGGGCGCGTTTGTCCCCTATACTATAAAAAAAATATAGTTACTACGTTGAGGTAAACTGACCTCATGCTTGGAGACGGATCTTTTGAAGAACTTGTGGAACCTCGAGGACAGCACCCACACGGCCCCGTTGTCCCTCTCCGCCCACCGCACCTCTGCGCAGAACTGGAGCTTCTCAGCGTCCTGAGCCAGCACCCTGTTCCAAACAACCCTTATTACATCTGCACTAGGTTTAATGAATTCCCGAGTCACTTAGTGTAGCAGGGGCACATTTCTATGTTTTTTTTTATGTTACATATCGACAGACGAGCATGAGGTTCACTTGATGGTAAGTGATACCTCAGCCATAGAACATCAGTCAATGATGCGCTGTTGATCTACTTTTTACTTCGAGCATTCGGAAATCCATAGACTGAAACCGAAACGCACATGCATTATGCACTTCACGGTTTTTCCATCTATGAACAGTGGTTCTTTACCCGGTCGGAAGTTACCAGATGTGGGGAAAACATGCTTACAGAAAATTATAAACCTGTGGTCCCGGTGGGATTCGAACCCACGACCCATCGATGCGCACGGCAGGTGTTCTACCGAACGCGCCAACGAGCCCGACAAAAGTAAGTGTAAGTATAAATCAATTATAATTTTTCTTTATAGGCAAGTAGGTAATCAGCCTTTAGTCAAAAATCACAAAATGTTTAGACATTCTAATTTTTATTGGAGATCAATGACCGTAAGCTTAAAACTTAAATGATAATTTGTAGTTCATTAGCATTTTAGGCCAATTAATAAAAAAATAAAAACACTATTGAAAACCGACATTGTTCCTTACAAACTTCGATTTTCATTATAATATTCTTTCGGAACATAACACACACGAAGGTGTTTTAAATATTCAAAAAATATAATAATTACGAAGTAATATGTGTGTACATATTATGTAAAATTTAAAGATACGCGACAAATTGAGTAACTTCTTTGTCTTTCTTTGACGAATGGTATACCTGTGTGAGTTCGTGATGGGGTTCCAAGCGGCCACAGCGGTTTCTGTCATGGGGCTGAAGAGGATGGTGTCGTCTCGCGGGTCCACCGCGATGCCGAGACCCTGCGAGGACTTACGCCCCACCAGGTTAACCGGAAGGTCAGCGCCCTCTGCTGGCGGGCCGGAAGCAAGCACTGCTGTTGATACGCTGAATATTCTGAAACGTAGGTATATTTTGGACTTGAGTAATTCTGTAACTACTGTTCTTGAGTAGTAGTTACAGTTTCGTTCTTTGTCTGGATCCTGGGTGGTGTTGGGCATCTATTATGGACGGTTTACAAATAACCTACTGCTTTGAGACCAGGCGAATTGAATGTCGACGGCGCGTCTCGCCACCTTTTAGGGCCTAGCACGAACGACTATCGAAAAAGTATTCGAATCTTCCATCTGTCAGTTGTATAAGAAAACATTTGAAATTCCATACAAATGACAGATCAACGATACGAATACTTTTTCGCAAATTGTTCTGGCTATGCCCCTAGTTTCTATTTTCTAACAGATCATCTTCGATCAACAATACACTTCTAGTTAATTACTGGAATTAGTTTATTGCAAAATATGATTTCTTATTCCATTCTGTCACTTGGCAGATACTTCATAATTTGTCACAAGAAGTTTATTAACAATTACTGTGTGTTCCAAACCAGCTCTTCGTTATTAACTACGTATTGACTGAAAAAAAAAATCAGTCTTCTTACGTATCAGAATCCTTTTTTTTATTTAATTAGCAATTCCCACTTTCCCAATCAATTTGCCATCGGTTCTACCGGGATCCATGTTTTGGGAGTTTCCGAATGTAGCAATTCAAACGTCATTACGTATTAAATAAATTATTTACCTGTCCGTGGCTAAAGGTTGGTAGTACAAGAGTCCCTGAGCTGGTGAATGCGCTAAACCGACGACACCGTCCATGAGAGTGAACTTGTCTCCACCAATGTCGTACTCTCCAAGGTCAGGGTCAGGGTACATAGACGCATGGGTGACGCGCCATGCGTTGTCGCGGCGACCATCGTATACAATGATACCTTGAAGAAGTAGAGAATAATATTGTCTTTTATTAACGCGAGTATCACACATTTAAATAAAGTACTGTATACCGAATTAAAACGCGATTTATTATTCATATTTTTTAAATAATCCCGACGTTTCGGATGCTTCTCATCAACTGTGATCACGGGGAGACAGTTTTAATCCGGTATATAGTATTTTATTTACAGTAGGTAATAGGCAATGTACTACAAACTGTGGTATACAAATTACAGTAAAGTGGATATTGGGAGACTTATATTGTACAGCTATTACTGTCAAGGAAGCATACTACGAGTACCTAGTACCACCCGAATCTAGTTTTAGTACTTATCAAATCATTTTTCTCTAAAGACATTTGATATTTAGAAAGTGCCCAAAAATAGATTTCGACTTGAATAACATCTTAAAACACAGGCTAATATAATATGGCCATGGAGTACTTATAGTGTTTTGATTTTAATACAAAAAGGATACTCATAAGCTTGCATTAAAGTATTACTCATTTAGAAATAGATAGGTATGTATATTATGGCAATTCTGTATACAAAAATATTTAAAAGGCTATGTTCTTTCGTAAGGTTACATACTACATATAACAAAAATACAGTCCTTATTCTTATTCATAAATCATAATATGTAGTAGTAACTAGTATGTACCTAACTGCTTACTCCTACAACATAAAACAATCGAGAATCAGATAGACAGCTATATTATTATATAACCGAATATTTTAACTGTGTTTTTTTTAAATACAAATTATAGGAGCTCTTGTTCGAATTCATTGTTCTGTTATTGGTGAATTTGCAGTATTCCATAATATTTAGAGAAAGTGTGTATCGACAGTCGACACACGTGGCTGATCTTAGAAGTATCTGTGTCACGGGCGTATTCTCGGACATGCCAATTTGAACATGCCAATAATACCTTTTGTAGAACACATTCAATTGCTTGCACAATTTGCTCCGGTAATACAAGATGACACAATTTTCAAAATAATTGAAAGGGCATGTGACGTGTCTGTCAAAATAAAGAAAGCTGAAATATTATTCAGACATTGATCTGTCTCACATAATTATGTTTTACAAAAATGGAACTTTTCACTGGTTTGCGAATTAACACTTTTAATATAACAGTAAATAAAGGACTATACCATATTACAATAAATAGCAAAGTACGAGTCTAGCACCCAGCGACAAGTTCTGTTGATAGTTTAAAAGGAGTAATTTATAATGTTTTTTGAAACTAAGTTCCGAATGATAAGACAATTTAGACACATTAACCGAATTTCACTGTTTAATAGTAGTGATTAATGTAAGTATAATATTTTTTTCTATACCATTTACGGTTTCTGTAAAATAATCCAACACAGGATATTAGTATTTTAATCATTCTAGATTCTTACGTATCTTTAACATTTTAGTGATGTCATAACCAATTAAATTATAATGAAAGTGAAATTCGTACAGGCATAATTTATTATCCTTACGTGATTGTATTACCTCATTTAAATCAAGTTTGCGTTGTTAATTTGGTATTAACACTTCAGTACATCATATAAACAATGCGTATAATATCCGGAAGTTTGATGTTTATGACTTACATTGAAATAAAAACGACCAAAGTAATGGTTTGAATTACTGTAGCCATGTAAAACGCGATCTTGGGTTTTTTGTGTGAGAATCATCTGTAGAGTTTGAGGCCCATTTGATATATAGTGATACCATATTCACTGTCCTATAATCTGTTATGTAATATTGACCTTACTATTTATGTTTTTAATTTGAATAGTCACAGACTGAAGTCAAAAAGCACAATCTGCGCGATACTGCAGTATATCGATACTGCTTATAAATATTAATACAGGCAATAACCAGATACAGGGAAAAGGGTTACAGTAATATAATAAATTACATTCGATGGAAAATGAACGCGCGCGGCGCGACTCATCCGAACTTGAAATAGTTGCACCACTCGCGCCAAGGATCACTTCAAAACCAAACTGTCCTTACTAAGTAAAAGTTTCGGTTTATTTTTGATCTTGGTCTGAATAAGACCTTATCAATAATAATTAATTAAAAGAAAAGTTGTTATAGCAAGTAAGTAAATAAATTATGCATTAAAATAAAAAAAAACAACTTTTGTTTATTCGTTATTGAGGAGATATTACTTTCTAAGGGCTTACTTACAATGGGCTTACTTGTGTATGAATGTTATTTTCATACAGAGGATATATTCGTCAACTTATATAAATATATAATATATTGCCATTTAATAAGCCCATTTGAATCATCATCCTAAACTTATGTACTTAACTTATGAATCATATGAACGGCAAATGGACATAGTGAGGGAAACCAGGCATCCTTATTTCATTCTTATCGCTAACTGCTACGTTATCTTAGTTCTGTAACAACTTGAATCACGTCTTTGAATAACGGTATCTTACCAGGAGCAACGGTGTCACTGATGTAAGCGAATATGTTATCACAGTTGGCAGTGTGGTGGGCGGAGGACCTGGTGTCATCCAGAACGATGTTAGTGAGCAAAGAGGCTGGCCGCAGCAGCTCGCGCGGGAAGTAGATACTTCTTACCTGTAATTTAAAAAATATATATTTTAGAATTTGCTTTATTCACTTTTTTTTTAAATTAAGGTCTTAAACTATTAATCTTCACATTAATTTCCTCTTCCAATTTTAAAATTCAACATTCTGTTTTGAGGAATGTTTTTCAATCGAAATAAAATATAATTGTGTATCGAAATGACCTCTTGGTTCGACCATTCGAGATGAAAAAGAAAATATTCGATCAATAATGACTAAAATCTCTTCCAGTAGTTAAAACTAATGAAAGCTCAATTATATACATAAATTTTTTATATTTTTTAAATTATATTAATTACAATCCTATTAACTTACAAAGGCTTTAATTTGATAAAAATATAAATTATTATTTTATCAACGATTAAATTTTCTAAGCAGATTTCAGGAATAATACGCTTTTACTTATGAGGTTGCCATTTTATAGTATACTAGCCATTTCTATTATATGGTTCGTTAAGAATTCCTATTTCAAATGAATTTTATTTAAAAAAAAATATTTTTTGACACACACACTGTTCCCTTTTCCGGACAACTTCTCGGCAAGAAAAAAATTTAATACTCGAGAGGCAGTCAATTTATTTAATGAGTTTGTTATCTGCCGTCCACTTTTCTTAAAAGGTATCAGCTAAGCTAAAGCTATCGATACAGCATGATAGCATTAAATACTTAAAATACTATAGAAATGAAAAAAAAAATTTTACCAAACAATAAATTCATAAGTACAGACATGGAAACCTTGAGTTCTTTAATGATCGTGAGCAAACGCAATGTATTTTTTTGCTGAACAAAAAGATTTTATTAAGTATACGCCACCCATACTACAGTGTAACATATTTAACTTAATCTTTATTAAATCTGTGTTCAGTCACGGCTCTATGTTGATAGTAATAATAGCCTACAAACTTATATTATTTATATGTCAATCTAAGCCTCCAGCCACAATCGCTCGTGTTCAAATGTTAAGGTATAGGTCCTAATCTTTATATGTTTATTCATTTTTAGTTCATTGAAAAAATAACCGTACATCAATTAGACAAACATCAAAATAATTAATTCGCACATTCAATTCAAAATTCATTAAACTCAGTATATAATAAACTAATTTTTAGAACTGTTATACCGTCGCATATTACATAACATTATTTTTCTATTTTACTAAGTAAATAAAGTTAGCGGTGATTGGGAGTTTTCTTACTAAACCGTAGTCAGTGGCGGCGTAAGACCTAAATATGTGGGCAAGATTCATTTTGCGGGGCCCTCTGCCAGCGCAAAAGATGGTATTTTTTTGGAAAAAAATATTTTTGGCACGTTCGCGGCTTTTAAGTAATGCATAAATTTTCGAGGCGCGAGGCCCCCTGGGTCGCGAGGCCGTAGGCGGTGGCCCACGTCGCCCACGCCTTACGCCGCCACTGACCGTAGTAAACTAGTTTACTTACCAAACGGTCGGTAGCCATATCAAAAATGAGTATTTTTGGCGGGCACACTCGTCTGAAGTCATCGATACTGGTCGTAACGCCTGCATCCAGAACCCAGAGTCTGTTACAGCGGTCAGCTCTGGCACGGTACACGGATATAAGACCCGTACAGTTGATGTCCCCTCTGCCAGCCGTGTGCCATGACCAGTCTGGATACGCCTGGTAAATATTCAAGATGAGGAATAAGTTTGACCTAAACATAACTAATAACTTAACAACGGACGTTATACAGTCAATGAAAGAGCATTTAAAGGAAAACGTACCATAGGATTTTCGTAAATGACACAGATTTCTGTAGTTAAAATTTTTTTTTTTTAATTTGAATTATTCATATTTCTACTAATTCTATTATTTTTTGAAAATAATTATTAATTTTGAAATGAGCGCAAAATCGGAAATAACATGTAGGTACATATTGTAATTTGTCAATAAAAGAAAAAAATTGTGTTCAGATTATTAAATGAATTAAAATTATTTTGTTATCTTTGGTGCGTAAAGTCGCAATTTTCTAGAAATATTCTTATTTGTATTCAACATGGGTAACTTGTTAAAGGTGTATATTTTAAGCAGAATATAGCTGATATTGACATGACAAGAATTTATTGGTTACAATTCAGAATAACATAAATATTTCAACAAGGAGATTATAGAAAAAATCAAAATAACTTATTCCGTTCACCATGTATAAGCCTCCGCATTCAATGAAAACATACAAATTAATCCTTTGAAGAAGGCATGTCTACAGAATATAAACTAAAGGTGAGTCTCTGTTTTTAAAGCATGGTGAAAGTTACATTGAACGACGGTTTTATACAGTTTATTTAAAAAGTTGAAGGTGATCTTATTAAAAATACACTTCAAATCATCGCGATATATATATTTATGTATAATATATATATATATATAATATATGTATATAAATGGATCCCTGTTTCCCTCGGTCACGCCGCGCCATAACGACTTTAATGAATTCACCACATTTTTTTTAAGTTTTCTGATACTTGTAGAAGGTTCTTACGCAAAGAAAAGCAAAAAAAAATATTAATTTACGAAAACTTAATATGAATTTAATAACAGGATAGGAAGGACAACAGTTGGATCAAAAAATCTGTAGGCCGAATATATATTGTATTTAACAGAAATTGATGAGGGGCCATAAAAGAAGGTTAATAGAATACATAAACATAATGCATAATATGTGCATTTTTGTATCTGTCTGTTTCACGCCAGTTTCCGAAAAAAACTGAATGGTTATCACAGGTTGAGATTAATCTGGAGCAACATTTAGGCTTTGTTTTATTGTAATCGGACGTCTGGGAAAAATTTTAGAACTTTACAGAATTTCGAACGACTTGTTCGTAGTTTACTGGGATGGAGGTGACCAAGGTCATGTCAAAGTAAATGCTTGCCCTTCACGCTTTCACACTATCGCCCTCGCTTATCGCACAGTCGTGCAACGAGAGCAAAGCACGAGGCCGCAACATATATGTATAAATTTTGTACCCAATAAAATCATTTCCTAATGTTAGATTAGAATCTACATATCCATATTGTTACCATTGTATCAAGTTGACCCACTTAGTATTAATGTTAACCGTATCGTTTACGGCTATCGTGTAGAGTTAGCTTCTTCCAACCGAAACCAAAAGCTTTTGTGGTTAGGAATTTATTATTATGTATTAATATAAATTTGGACAAGTGTTAATTGGACCTGCATAGAAGGAGTTTCGTACTGTGAATATTTTAATACTTAGTTCAAAAGAATTTTAACTTTCCGCTTAGGTTTCGTTTTTATTTACTTATACGTTTATTAGTTTCGGGGATTAAGTATATTGTAAGAATTCTTTCATTTGATATACCTATTACATGAACATGACAAGATGGATGAAAGGGTAGGACCCCTTTCGAAAACTGAATGTTTCTTTCAGATACAGTATTGTACCAAATTTCACCTTATTCTAGTGATTCTATACTAATTGATGTTTCAGATGCATAGAACTCTAAAAATCGTCGATTTCTCATAAAACCAATTATATATGACCAAGTTCACATTAAAACGTTCTCGTAGTATTATCACAAATCTAAAGAATATAATATGTTTCTGAGATATGAAAAACGAAAGTAAAATTGGTCTTTCTTGTTATGAACTACATATTATTGTGCAACATTTGGACTTGTTTACCCATAAGGCACTACCTTCAACCATTTCATTATACATTTATCTGCTAGTCGATTACTAACTTAGTTGTTACAACTATTTGACTTTTGAGTAGTTGTAACTAGTTGACTCTATCTTATGATTGTAATGTCGACCTGAATCGCTCGATCTTATTATTACTTAGACACGGTGAATTACTGACACCTATGTGCGTACGCGTAGATTCTATAATAAATTTGTTATTTTTTTCATAAACTTACAACAGCCCGCCTAGCATGACAAACTAAGATATAAGATATCTCGACATCGACAACTTTGATAGACAAGATATCTCGATCAACAAATATAACAATTTTTGACATTAGAAGTCGACTTTTAAGTGTAAGTGTCATGTGTCCGGGTCTACCCGGAAGGAATAGAGAGATAATCGATTAAAACACGAGAAAACGGTCGACAAAATTTTGTCATGGTTGGTCAAAGCTGCAGATGCATAGAAATGCGTCGCTGCACAGTCGATACATAGGTACTTCTGGTTCTAAACATATAACGCGTACTCATATATACATATTATGGTCTTATAAATTAAGTAAATTGTATTATCTATATGTGTTTCAATAAAAGTCAATTAAAAACTTATGAGTACAACATATATGAATTATCTATATAGCTAAATCATAAGGTTTTAATTTAAAATATTATTAAAACAAACAAAAAGTATATTTATAACTATTGCAAAAACAAAAATCAATTACGCCAATATTTTTATTGAGACGTACGCTCAACTCAGCTAATTACCTTTCATAACAAAAAAAACTAGTACACGATTAAATTTACTTTGATTAAACACTCTTATTACATAATATAGCAAGTAATTATTACCTGCAATACTGGACTGACGCCGGGCGGTAAAGAGCGCGGTACCCACGCCAAAGTGGCTGGAACGCCAGCACGAAGACGGGGTATTCCTAAATATAATTTGTCCCATCCTATTTCTAAACCAGTAGGTACAGTGTTTTCAGGCTGAAACTTTTCCAACAGCACAGGGTCTGGTGGAAAGTCAAATTGAAGGAAACTCCATTGGTTCACCACTTCCAGTGATGCGCTCACAGCCGCTACGATCGCGAATGTCAATATCGCCCGTGGCCACATCGCTGTAACAAAAATAATAAGTAAATTATCATTTTAATCATATCGATATATATAAAAGAGATTCCCACTTATATAGATACTCATCACGATATCTCTGGAACCATAAGGCGGAGCAACTTGAAATATGGTAGGAATATTCCTTTCGCCGAGTAGAGGTCAGCTAAGAACGGATTTTACGAAATTCAACCCACAAGGGGGGTTGCGGGGGCAATTGCTAGTATAATATAAGTTAAATATTTGAAAAATATTAAACAGATATATGTATATGATTTTATTAGCAAAAACTTTCAATAAGTGAAATATTTTCAAAACAGACACGATCAAATGTAAATAGGAATAAATTATCAAAAATGTTATTCTTCTTGTACATTAAATTGATCGCCTCCGTAGCTCAGTGGTAAGTGCAATGCAGCCGAGGTGTTGGGTTCTCATCCCGGAGAAATAAGATTAAAAAATATTCAGTCGGGCAGGACACATAAGGCTGATCACTCACTTGCCTGGAAAGAATAATGATCAGTGAAACATACACAGAAATGGGTCTGCCCCGTGCCCCATTCGGGATTTCACTACTACATTAACAACAAGAAATGGCTATCACCATGTCACTCAAAGGAAATTCAAACCTATTTATTTATCGTAGGTATTTATAATAAGATATATTATATTTCTTCAACTAACAATACTTTTGCTATAATGCATATTTTATAACCATAGAGTTTTGGCTACAACTCTTTTGTTTCATGTTAGTTGTTGAATGTAAATTAAAAACACTTGAATACATATTATGTATCTCCACCAAAAAATAACTACTACAATTCTTTCCAAAACAAGCCAAGACGTAAAAAAGTAATTGTCGTGTATTTTAACATACGCGTTTTCTTTTTGTTTCACGCGTAACGATGATAATATCAGCATTATGTAACCGAGGTATGGCCCCAACCCAGAGACAACACAACGTGTACGGCCAGTACAATTCACTGTACAATTAATGGCAATGAACCTCCGCATTTATCATAACCGCCTTTTACTCGTAGATCAAGGACACTTCCGACTCTATATTATGGTATAGAAAAATAAATGGCTCGCCGTGACCTAGATCGAATTTCTCTAAATTATTGTTAGTTACACTCAGAATTTTGAAATATTTATAAATTTTAATCTTTCCTACGGCAAAGAAATTCTCCATAGCGAAAATCAGTAAAATTAGTTCGGTAATTCTATCGTTAAAATGTAACAGAGTCCATTTCATATTAATTACCAAATACATTGATATCTATGTCAATGAACAAATATGATATTTTAAGAATAAAAATCCAATCCTTTGTGTTTAAATGTTGGCTTAAAATAAATTGCATTATAATTCCGATTAAAGTACATATATTATATATTTCTTACAATTTTATTAAACCTATAATAATAAAATAAAAGTAAATTGTTTGAAAAGTCCTGTGACACTTAGCGCAATTTCGGAGTGTATACGTAGAGAACAAGAACAATGCGGGTGATTTTAATGTCAGCAGGTCATTTTGCCTGTCAGCTTGTCAACCGTTGAGCAAGGTACAGCATAATGACGAATAAAAAATTGTAAGTAATTCATAACCTGAGTAGAGCGATTCAGTTCAAGGAAGGAAAGAAATACTCCCTCAAATATTTTGTAATTGAGGTTTTTTCAGGGTTATGTCGTTTAACTCTGAACTTAATATGAACCTATCAAAACTTAATAAAAAATTTGTCGTTAGGCAACGGTAAATACTAGTTACACGCAGAATTATGTTTAATTTAGAAATATAAACCATTTCCCAGTGCAAAGGAATTCTCCGGAGCAAAATTAATTATAATTATATCTGAAATCCTGACAAGTATATTATAATGTTGATATTGAATTTAATACACTTAGCTACGAGTATTACAAATGCCATATGTAAAATAGATTTCATTCATTTTCTACATGCGATAAACAAACATCTAATACGAGTCTACTGTACCCAAAACAATAATGTAGAAAATTCCGATAATTCAGACAAAGCTGTGGGTTATAGATTTTGTAGAATTCTTGCACACCTAAGTACTACAAGGCCAGCTTACAATCTCGCAATTATCTATTATACCTACCTTAGTAATGGATACAATTGAAACGCCTTCCACAACATACAATATCCTTATTCTTTTAATGACAATAGTGGTTATAAGCATACGAATTCGTTAGTACATTAGATTAGAACTATTTTGGTTCTATAAAAACTCATTGTCAGTCGCAAAATACAAAATATTAAAAATATTCTAAATATCATGTATTGTACCTTATAAGGACCAAGAACTCAGAATAAAAAAATAAAAAAAATGTAGATATCAAACTTAATGTGTATCGTTGAAAATAAAATTACTCTCCGTAGTACCGATCGATTAGATCTAGAAATATTATTCGTGTAGAAAAACTCAAAAGAAAAACTCGAAAGAAAGTTTGATAAATTATGAGTTCCATCATGTTGAGCTTCAACGAGTTTGTATGATGTGAACACTGAGGCCCCTAGTAGTCTGTAGCCCCTAGTAGTTTCTGTGTCTGTTTTACATTTTCTTTATAGGCAAGTAGGTGATCAGTCTTCTAGACAAAACTTTTTTTTCTTGTTTCCCTGGCATTCGAAAATGAGACCTCTTGTGCCAAACGCAAGCCGCATCCTTTAACAACTTGACTATAATTTTTCAATAAAAAATATTCTCTGAAAATCATAAAATATTGCGACAACTAATTACACAATACAAGCACTGAAACTTATAAAAAAACGGGTAACTTGACTCTACAAAGTTGTTGAACGTATAAGTTTGAGGTCATATCGCTATAGGTCCTTTAAACCTTTCACCTTAATTAAGTTTATTTTTATACAACATGTTGTAAAATTATAAATATAGACTCACTTGTGACTTTACCTTTATCTTTCAATGTAACCTTCGTTTACCCCTTTGAACTCCGGGCCATTTTCATTGAATAATTGCGGCATAAAACCACATGGTGGGTGAGAGTCACCACTGGGCGTATGTAAGTAATGCATTCGTTACAACTTGGAAAACTTCTTAAGTTCATCAAGTATTAGAAAAACCATTAAATAAACTAAGTCTAAAATTTATGAAAGTAGGTAGTATATTTTGACGCCTGCCTTGTCAGCTGTCATACCATATCATTTATGTATCTATATTTTGACCTTAAGTATTGATTGTTCATAATTGTAAGCTTGCCTACTCTTTATTATATGTCTAATGATTAAAATTATTATTATTAAATATTTAAATGACCAATGTACTCGACTCATTAGTTTATAATTTCATCGCGTTCTGATATAAACCAGGTTAAGCAATTAGTGATTAGATTTTTTATTTATTTATTACAATTATTTAAACTCTATACCCTCTATATAGCTAGAAGCTATATGCTTTAATATAAACTTATTAATTAACTAGATTCTAAATAGGACAAATATATTTTGGTAAAAACATCGGCGGTGATTCCAAATATTTCCGACTCAATATTTTCTGAAAAAAAATTATTTAGCAGCCTCAGGGCCATTACATAACATTATTATTTTACAATGTTAGATATTGTCAGATGCGCTTAAGATTAAGTGGTGGTACTTCTGGACATCAATCGGTTATGTGCTGACGACCTTTATGCCGCCGTAAAGAATCAAGATTTATGTGACATATTTTCCAAAATTATCTCAATATTCAAAATCAATTAAAAAAAACATCGATCAGTATGTTTTCACGTTTTTAAATTTTACATTGGAATTTGGAACTTTTCTTATTATCTTATGACCGCAGTATATTACTGGGAGCTTTCTTTAATTAGACTGAAACTGAAATGTGCAATTTTCACTTCACAGTTAATTTTCCAACGTTAGGCTACTGCCAAAGAGAAAAAAACGTTTACATAAAATTATAAACTTGTCAAACCTGTTAGGAGCAACTATATGTAACTAACTAAACTAACTATATAATAATATAGTCGCTACGTAGTAGCAACAATGTACATTAATATATTATATCATACAAACAATAAAAATGTTACTAACTCTTTCTTGAAAAATATTAATAAATCACATTTGAAATTCATTTAAATTTACATAAATTATTGCTGTCAAATCATTAATAATGTGACTTATTATACTCTATCTATATTTTACTGCGAACACAGAAATCGGTCGCCGATGTTTTATATAAAAATTAATTGATGATTGTTAGTCTCACAAAACCTCGAGAACGGCCGAGCCGTTTTGCCTCATTTTGATTTTGAAATGTTTGTAGAACCAAGGAAGGTTAAAAAGGTGAGACAATATAACAATTTTTTTATTTATATTGATAAGTTCAGACAACTTTTATTAGCGATACGAAGCTTTTCGGGTCAGCTGGTATAAAATAATAATTATTATTATATTTTTCTAAACAAAAAAATAGGCTACGCTTCTTAGGGAAATAGTTACTTTATGTTAAAAGTTTTGTATATAGTATTTACAGTACAAGGCGTAGGTATTTTGTTAAGGAATAAAATTTATATGTTAAAACTCACACTAAATAAAATCAAATGCGGAAGTGTCTATAGTTTAAATTCAATCATTTCAATGCGGAAAGTGAACAAAAAACATTCACTTATTTAAAACAGGCTTAGTCTAGAGTCTAGACTCTAGAATAACAAATTGGAACGGATATTTAAATGAAATAACTTTTACCAAATTAAAACCCGATTTATTTATTATATTATTTATCTCACAATTTCGGGTGCTTTACCCGCCTTTGATCAAACACAACCCCGTTAGTTCAAGTAGTATATTCAATGTGTATTTGTGAAGATTTTGTGAATAAATTACGTATATATAATGATTAATTGCGTTTTGATCCAGGAAAAGGTGGAATTGTGATACGCGCTATTATAAAACAGTAGGTATGCTATGTATCTTGAATGCATTCTTAAGTTCCGTGAGATTGTTCACGATACTATATTTGCTTGAAAAAATCTTGGGAATAATAACATTGTACATGAAAATTTCTATTTCTTCAAATGTTCTCACATACATTATTTCTACGCTCATTGTTTCTGTTTTACAATATTGTAGGTCAGGAATTTCGATTTTCATTGTTTGATTTAAATAGGTAAATTGATTAGCTACTAGTCGATCGCGGGGGGAAGGTTCTTTAATGGTATTAATCAGGGGTGTTAATGAGCTCCGTAACCGAAACCAAAACTATTGGATATCCGATTTAAAAACCTATCCATTATCGTAACCGAATCCTCTATAAAAGATCGAATAATTTCGGATATGGTGGAGCCTAGCCGCGCACGCGGTATTATTTATCTAGTCAGGTATTGTGGTATTACGTTACTTATCCCAAATAATTTCATATCCGTAACCGTATCCGAAACCGGTTTGGACAAAATCCTTGACAGGTTTTGGAGTGTTAGCTGGAATGTTATACATTTCCCGGTATGCACCTTTCCTTAAATATTCGGTTTTATCTTAATGTTAATATTTTTATTAACAAAATTGTAATAATATAACATTTAATATAAATAAAATTTGAGCATTAGGTCAATGAACTCAATAAGTCGTTTAATGTCTCTTACATGAAACCGAAAGTGATTTAATTTCGCATGTAAAAGTTTTACGTGAACGACATGGATGATCGTGCGCTATCGAATTCCCAACAACGGGCATATATAAATACGATGTTTAAATTATTTTCTCAGTGAAATTAACCTATTAGCCTATTAGACTTGAGCTTTAGGCTAGTTTATCATGAAGTCACAAAAACTGCTCCACCATGACGTAAGACGACATGACATAAGAGACGTAAGATAATTAAGAGCCGAATATGCATTGACATAATATTAAATTTTTGATCGAAGCGAATATGTAATAATTATGGAGTATATAATTCTTCTATACGTGTATATGTCACCGAACTCCTCCTAAACCGCTGGACCAATTTTGATGAATTTTGAGTGTGTTCGATTCCGTGAATGGTTTAAATTGAGAATCCTTTATTATGATTAGGTACTTTAGTTATACATTTTCAACAGAATTCCTCAAAAAGTCCTGATCGGAACAACTAATGACAACGAAGACGTGGCCGTGCCGAATAGACGAATGCAGTCGGAAAAGTTTAGAATGACTATCTAATGAATGTAATGAATAACTAATTAATACCAACTTAATCGCGTAATACTTCTAGTATAATCATGTAATTAGAAACAACATCCTTCCTCTGTGAGCTGTTGAATCATTGTTCGTCTATATGTTAGTAAACACATTACTGGCCAATTACTATTACACAATGATCTATTGTTTACTCTCGCATACTCAAATAAGAGTATACAATTTGCGTTACCCCTTAGGTTTCGGACTAAGAAAAGGACTATAGTAGGTTTACAATAGTCCTTTATACTTACAAGGGGACGGCACGACCTTGGGGAATCGGATTTGAATGAAATTTTGTGTAGTGGTAGTATACCATGTGGGTACTACCACTGTAAATTGTAAATGTAATATTTCCGTCCAATGCCCAGTAGGAGCTGAGAAAAACGCATACAAAGTTTAGCTCCCACTTTATGTATAAGTTACATTAGTCGCTACTTCGAGTTTCCCAGTTCCCCAAGGTCGTGTCGTCCCCTTGTTAAACAAACAGGGTTCTGTTTGTCGTAAGAATGAGCCCTTACTAATCAAGTATAGACCGAGGGAGACTTTGGGCCATCTTTCTAACAACGGGAGAGAAGTACTCTGTTGTTGCATGATGCTTGCTAGAGGAATCAAATGTAGGACACCACCGGTGCGTTCCTATGAAGGTCTTCAAGCCCGCCTCTTATCAATTAGGAAGGTTTTAGTTATAGTAACTCCGCATAATTTCAAGTATGTCTATCAATTGGCAAAGTATCTTGCTCGAACCTTCCCCCCACCCCCGATACCAAAAACAAACCATATACCTGTGTAGATAATTTTATAACTTTATTTTGCAAAAACATAGTTCATCGAAATATGAACAAAAGGAAGAAGCCTTAAAGCATTATATTTATATTATGATAACGCTCGTAAATTATATGTACTTCTGTCGCTATCAATTAATAAAAATATAATAGGAATCGCTTGGTTTGTTATGTTCAATTAAGTTCAATTACAATTAGGTTTTTGACGGGCTCGTTGGCGCATGGCAACACCTGCCGTGCGCATCGATGGGTCGTGGGTTCCAATCCCACCGGGAAGACATGTTTATAATTTTCTGTTAGCATGATTTTCCCACGTCTGGTAATTTCGGGCATTGAACTGGTGGGTGGGAGGAATATCGAAATTCCGACCGGGTAACGAACCACCGTTCATAGATGAAAAAACCGTGATGTGTATGTAACCGTGAGCGCGTTTCGGTTTCAGTCTATGAATTTCCGAATGCTCGAAGTAAAAAGTAGGTCGAAGGCGCATCATTGACTGATGTTCTGTGGCTGAGGTATCACCTACCATCAAATGAACCTCAAGCTCGACTGTCGATATCTAACATAAAAAACTAACAAAGCTAAGGTAATTTTAAAAAGAACATCGGATGCCAAAGTTATAAAAATAAAAATATAACATTATAACTTTAAAATTTCAACATCTGAATGTAAACGAGTTCAACGGGCTCATACTCGTATAACAAAAAACATTACTGAATGTTTATTTACAATAAAATATTAATTATGAAAGTTACACATCCATTGTGGAACTTTCCATCCTTAAGCCTTCAGTGGACACTGGAAAGAGCTCAAATACTTTTCATAAATCAATATTTTTATTAACTATCAACTCATACTTCGGATAAAATATGTTAGGTATCAGTGGCGGGACCACCATACAAGCCCAAAAGCCCGTTTTGCCCTATAAATGCAACCATACAAAAGAAAAATAATAATTTTCTTAACATAATTATATAAGTCTTTAATAAATTACATGATTACGTAATTATATAAGTTATATATAAACGCGTATTACGTTAAAGTTGGCGCCCAGGCTTTTGGGCTTGTATGGACGTCCCGCCACTGTTAGGTATATATATAGAAAGATAAGATGATATCAAAAAAAAATCAAGAGCATCAAGTCTTATATTTACTCGTAATAGGATTTTAATTAGAGGTAGGCCGTTTGTTTCACATTCGGTTTAACAGAATTTCGCCGTCTTCAACCGAACTTCGACATTCGGTTCAACTGCCGAACATTCGGTACAAGAAAATATTGAACTATTCATAAAACAAAAACTTCATAATTATAGTCATTTATGTGTGAGAATGTTTAATTTTGTCGTTGCATTGTAGTTGTTACATACATAAAATTTAAATTCATAAACATATTATAAAAGCGAGGATTTTAGTCGTTAATGGGTTAAGTTTAGGTTCCGATAAAATATCTTCCTCTAAACAATACTTAATGAAAAGCAATGATGCAGTCGTACTAAAATTAATAAAATTATGCCTAAATAAAATATTAATAATCATTAATCATAATTTTTTTTTATTTACGATGAATAAATTAAATAACTACTAAATACTTGTACCTAAATTACCAGGTGCAAAAACACCTTTTTTGGCAGGAGTCTGCTACGTTTTTACTATCTCCGAGAAAAGCCGCTCATAATATATTATAAATATTCGCGCTAAAAAAACTCAGGATGGGGAATTTGTCCGTATATCAACCATAAGGACTCAATGTCTAGATATACAAAGAAAGCGTGATAGACGCTTTAGCTTATATTTAAGTGACAAACACTTAGAAAAAAAGTGTTGTGAAAAGAACCGTATTTCGGCTGAAGTTCGGTCGAATTTTGAATTTTCACCGAGTGTTCGGCCAAACTTCATATTCGGTTCAAACCACATTCGGCAAATCTCTAATTTTAATCTTAAATTTAGAGATTGAAAAAAAACAAAATTACCGTCGATATAAATGGATAAGAGAAAGACAAAAAGTCGTTTTTAAAAATAAATAAAAGCAGTATACCTGTTACAAATTAGTCCCAATGATACGCAATGTCACACACGTATAAACTCGCGAACAAGGAAAGCGCGAGTTATCTGGGCCCTCACACTCTACACTAAAACCTACCACAACGCAACACACCAAGCGCCCCTCTACGATAATGCACGGGTTGAAAAGTAAAAGTGGTCAATCCTGAAGGCAGTTCCGATTCAATAAAGCGTATTTGAAACGACACGTTGTTTTATAGATTTGCGTGTACATAGTATATATTTTAGTGTTTTTGACAAGGTTAATGTTAATGCACTTTGCATATCTATGCATATTGAAAGTGTAGAATTAATTAATCTACAAGAGTCTTAAAATAGACGTCTAATTTTAACTGCATGGTAAATAAGTTTCATATCAAATGGGCCTACGATCGCTTTTCTGGTTGATGCGATATTTCATAGACTGTTGCCTTAATATTGTATTTATTTCCTTATACTAATAACTTATTTTGAAAGTAGGATTATTATTCACATAATATGATTTATGCTAATGTCGATGTAAATGCGAATACAAAGTTGTGGGTAAATAAATAAAAAAAATATAATTTTCATTAATATACGGCCAATTTATATACAAATGTATTAAACCAAAATTCAAGAAATGTATGTACGAATATACATATATATACATATACATATATTTACATTTCTTTTACTTGGCCTACTTCATAATGTTAGTGATTTCCGTAACTTTAAACAATTTTTCCCATGATTAGTTCGATAGATTTTTTTGTATTCAGTCAATAGAATTACCTTGTTGTTGTTGTAAGAGTGACAAAACAACCGGAAACGAGAACCCTACCTTAAAGCGAATAATATTCATATGTATAAGTCAACTAGAGCGGAACATAATTTAGAGTCTCTGGATTAATTGGACATTGTACTAAAAATAATAAATTTCCAAATCTGAGCACATACATTGTACTAGATTAAAAACGATTAATTATAAGCGTGAGTTGAACCCAACCTCCTTGACCATAAATATAATACAAAGCATTTCAATTGCTCAATAACAAAAAATGCATTAGTGCTTGCCAATCTAATTAAGTTGAATGCAGACCTAACATAACCAGTAACTCGCCCGAATTTAGACCTCGCGAAATCCGACACCCACTGACACTCCTTCGTTTAATTAAATTGTAGTTACTTAAAGTATTAGTACCTAAATATCAAATTTAAAGGCCGGCAACGCACCTGTAAGTCCTCGTCGTGTTGCAGATGTCCATGGGCGCCGGTAATCACTTACCATCAGGTGAACCGACTGCCCGTTTGCCCCCTATTCCATAAAAAAAAAACAGTCAATTCTACTAAAAATATTGTCTTCACGTCATATTAAACGAATAAACTATTACCGAATACATGATATTTTTCACGACATGTCGATTGCATAACTTCAAGCATATCTGGCAGGCTGGAGTGTCAGGATCAATAATAATATTATATTGTATTTTTTTTTTAATGTTAGATATCGACAGACGAGCATGAGGTTCACTTGATGGTAGGTGATACCCCAGCCACAGAACATCAGTCAATGTTGCGCTGTCAACTTACTTTTTACTTCGAGCATTCGGAAATCCATAGACTGAAACCGAAACGCGTAATATACACTTCACGGTTTTTCCATCTATGAACGGTGTTTCGTTACCAGGTTGGGATTTCGATATTCCTCCGACCCGTTCAATGTCTGAAGGTACCAGACGTGGGGAAGACATGCTTACAGAAAATTATAAACACCCATCGATGCGCACGGTAGGTGTTCTACCGAACGCACAAAAGAGCCCGTCAAAAGTCCATGTATTCACTTCTTTCCCGTTTTAATCCATTATTAGATTTTTAATTTGAATTATTTTCAAGTTATCATCGAACATAATATATTCATACACCGATCGAGTTGACCCAGAGACCTTTGTCTCGTTCGGTCAAGAAAGTAGAAGTACAAGTTATTTTGCAATATACTAATTATGTTCTCAACAATCAAGTGATAATAAATGAAATGTTGATAAAAATCATGTAAAAAAGTCCTTGAAATGAATGCTTACTTTATAAAGTACTTAATAAAACTTTCGACTTATCTGATGATATTTTAAATATTATGATGTTATGTTTGTTATCTAAAACAAATTGCATCTCATCAAACTTTATTTCACAAATAATTGTATTTGTACTATTATAATTGTCACTCTACGCTTATGACTGGAACTTGAAAACCTCCCGAAAGAGTAAAGACATCCTGTATAATAACTGTTTGAAAAATTGACAAATTATTATATATTCAACGATTTAATTACTGCGATAATTTCCACGAACTAATTTCATTGACTCGCACCGCACTCGTAAGCATTATTCAATCGCTGCCAGCTACAGGAACTCGTTATAGCCTGTACCCTCACGTAAACAAGATGCAATTACCGAAAGTCTTGATGAGTTTTATAATACATTTTTATATCCGTTTATGTGTCAATGGCCACTTAAATAATATCGTATGGACAGGTGGTCCGATACACATGAACTGTGAACACGGAGCAGATTTATGGACGAATAATAATGTGTATGTAAAGAATAACATTATTGCCATGAAAGCTGTAAAATACAAAGACGACATTTTTGTAATTACGCCCAGGTAATGCAATATTTTGAATATTACTCTAAAAATACGTTTCCACATAATTGCTAAATACTTAATCATTTAAAAATATAATATTGTCTTTTATTAACGCGAGTATCACACATTGTATACCGGAGCGGGTCACCCCGCAACCACGGTTGCTGAAAAGCATCCGAAACATCGGGATAAATAATTTAAACAATATAAATAATAAATCGCGTTTTAATCCGGTATACAGTATTTTATAAAATATTCCAGTGATCCTTATTAATAACCAAAATCAACAATTTTAGGTATTAAAAATATAATAATGTATGGTTAAGTATGTTAGTTTTAATCGTTGATGAAAGTGGAAGAAGCGAAAGTGTTATGCAAGGATCGGAGCATATGGAAATTCTCCGCTCACCCCAACTGGAAAGAGGCGTGCAATATATATTGTATTTATACGTAATAACCAGTCTACGAAAGCTATGTTTCGTCCTTACTAAAATACTATCATATTTTTTTACAGTTTTATCTTTTATCTTCTATAAATATATATTTCTATTATTCTTAACCACTCTACCAACATAGCTTTTTATAAGTTAATAAGCTTTTCTTAAATCAGTTTTATTCAATTTTGAACATACCACTCTTATAAAACCTCATTCAAATAATTTTATAAACACTAAGTATTTCTAATATCCCACACTGTAAATTTGATTTTAATTTAAAAATTCAATTATAAAATTTTACTATGGTAATAAATAAATTTAGATATTTTTGATGCAGGCCTACATAAAAATCTATGAAAACAGCCCATTTTATACAAAATATATAAATTCTAAACGTTCAAAAATTCTAATTGTATTTGATGCAAAAAAATGTAGGTACAAGATAAATATCGGCCAAGATACCATAAAAATCGCAATGTGGTGATGTTTTTTTTTTTACATGTATAATTATTTAATAGAGACAAAAGTCTAGATCTCAATCTGAAAGCGCACACTCAATCTTTCTTCTAATATTAAAATTACTAAACTAGGTTAATTATTCGTACTGCACTTTATCTACCGATAAAAAAAGCTTGTATTATTTTGTAATTGATATGATTTGGCCCCGCCGTTGGCATTGTCGATTGCGTTGATAAAATTTGCATTTAAATAACGCCGTAGGAATAAACGAAACTGTTTTTATTGCATACTGTTACTAGGGTTTTTAATTATCGAACAGTGCAATTCATGCACTAAAATCTACTTCCTTATTTCATGTCTGGGTTACCAAACACCTGCGTTTGTTTATACAAATATTTTCCTCGATCTATTAATAACAGTGTTGACCACGTTATGTATTATTTTTAGATTTTTTTTTTAAATAATAGCATTTTAAGCAAAACGGAGACAGTTCAGACAGACGCAAAATAATATTAACGCTTGTTATAATTTATAAAGGCATATTACCTTCTATGTCATATTATGTGTATATATAAGACGAAACAGCGGAAGCTCAGGGCACTACCTATCTTTTCTCGACGCGTTTCGTCGTATTTTTGTACCCTAATAATGTCGGTCAGTAAACAGTGTTAGAAGGTCCAAATATAATCCCTATCGAAAGAGTGACGGAGACAGAAAGTAATTCAATAACTACTTAGGCGTAATTTTGTGCCAATTGGTCCTTGAGTAACGAAACGGTCAAGCCACTAATTTTGACTAAAGTGTAGGATTTGTAGAGAACTTAAGACTAGGATTCACACTAAACGCTATGATGAGAGAGAATATTAGGTTAGGACGTGTAGAGCTAGGAGCTTGGCTCTCCATAAGATCTGATAAGCATTTCACAGTGCACGCAATATGTACCTACTCGTCTTGATGAGAAAATGTTTTGGTGGCTTTTATTATTTATGTGATTATTACATAACATTAATGAAAAATTATGATCATTATTTTTAGATTAAAGCACGGAGTTTTAGCAGGCGTCTGGTTAATTGTACAAGCTAACAATGATGTGGAATTACAACCGTTCCCGGAATTGCGTTCATTTAAAATTGCTGATTGCGAAGCTGTCCAAAACGCTGTGGATATCCATCTTGACCGTTTTGTAAGTAATACTGAATGCAGTGGCGGCGTAAGGCGTGAGCGACGTGGGCCACCGCCTACGGCCTCGCGGCCCAGGGGGCCTCGCGCCCCTAAAATTTATGCATTACGTACTTAAAAGCCGCGAACGCACCAAACCATTTTTTTTCGCTGGCAGAGGGCCTCGCAAAATGAATCTTGTCCACATAAAATTTAGGTCTTACGCCGCCACTGACTGAATGTTTGATATGTATAAGACTCGTATATCAATTCAAATTAACTTCATAGTCTTACAAACACTATCTTATCACAACGTTTTGTAGCTTATGCAAGGTTTTTGATTATTTTTAAATTTTTATTTCGAGCAATCATATTAATTTAAGCAACTTTTTGATGTTTTTTATATTAAATTGAAAGTATACTTTTCCAATGCAATTAACCTCGAAGTTATTGTGATCTTTTTTATTTATAGTAGGTAGATATATGTATCCTAGATACTAGTTCAGGCTTTGGTTTGAGTTAGACCTTCAAAGAACCAAATCCTGTCTTTAAATGAATATGCAATTTTTTATAAATTTTTAATTCGAGCATTAGTATAATATTAGTATTAGTAAACCGAAATGTGCAATATGCACTACACGGTTTTGTCCATCAATGAACAATAATTCTATCCCGTACTCTTGTTAGGGCTTAAAAAGAAATAAATATTATATATAATAATATTAGTTTATCTGTATATTATATACACGCCCCGTTCGCATGGGTGCAATGTAGATGTACTTTTTACAAAAAACTTATATTAGTCGCTGTTAATGTAGCTTTCTATTGGTGAAAGAATTTTTAAAATCGGACCTGTTGTTTTTAAGTTAAATCGTAAAAAACAAATTAACAAACAAATTATTCCTCTTTATAATATTACTATAGAAAATTATATTTATAGTATTACTATAGATAATTACAATTGTCAAGTCTGTACATTGAATAGGAATTTTAACCAGCAATTAAGAGAGAACAATAAAAGTAGGGTAACAGTTTGTTGAAACGAGTGAAGAGATTTTATGCAGTTTTCACCGGTAGATTGGAGGAACACATAGGCTATTATTTTATTTATTTCGAATGTCGGGAAGAAACGTCGAAAATAATGACATTATTTTTCCGAGGAATTACTTTGACGGGCTTGGTCCTTGCAGTTACCTCACGCCACTGCACTGTTAGTTTTATCTCAATTTTTGTCTGCTAGTCAAATGCATTGGAAACCTGGAAAGTATACACGCTCAAAAGCTAGACGACAGATCTGTCAGTCATGGCTAATATAAACAACCCACCATCAATAGGATGGTCAATGTCTACAAGGCTATTTTTTTTTTAAATATTTTTTTTACCTTCACTCTGCGATGTTTTTTAACATGCCCCTGAATGTGCGTCATAATTAATTTACTTTCGACTTTCACATTATATCCTTAGGTTACTTTTGAAGTTACTGTAATAGTCCTATATTGCTCAAACTTAAGTTTAAAAAGTAAATCTTAGGATTAATTAATATGAGTATGCAAATGTAAGGAGTTTTATAAATGAGAGATGTATTTTTCTATTATTTAGAGTTTCGTACAAAAAATACATATTTTCGTACGGTTTTACCAATAGTAGTTGATAAGGATAGGTTAATATTTAACGAGTGATAAACGAACAGAACATTTCAAATTTTCACCATTAAGAGACTTTGGTAAATCTTAGGTTTTACTGGAAAATCTTAGGACCGTCCGCGTAGTTTGGGCTTTTAGTAACATAATATACATTTTTTCAGGGAAACTTATGGGTGCTGGATAGCGGTATAATTGAGACACTTTCTTCGCCACGCTGTACTTGCCCCCCAAAAATTGTTTGTATTAGCACTCTATTACGGAAGCTGACGAAACACATCGATCTGTCTACTCTAACGGAATCAACATCGCAGTTGCAGAATATCGTCGTCGAATACGCCTTTGGTGGAAAACCTTTTATGTAAAGCATGCGTTTTTAATATATAAATATTAAATATATTATTTTTTTATGTTAGATATCGACAAACGAGCATGAGGTTCACTTGATTGTAGGTGATACCTCAGCTACAGGACATCAGATAATGATATGCTGTCGACCTACTTTTTTACTTAGAGCATTCGGAAATCCATAGACTGAAACTGAAACCCGCAATATGCACTTCACCGTTATTCCATTTATGAACGGTGGTTCGTTACCCGGTCGCAATTTCAATTTTCCTCCCACCCATTCAATGCCCGAAATTACCAGACGTGGGGAAGACATGCCTATAGAAAAAATATGGTATAATAAATAAACATGACGTCCCAGTGGGATACGAACCCACGACCCATCGATGCGCACGGCAGGTGTTCAACCAAACGCGCCAACGAGCCCGTTGTTTATAATATTCAGTCTTTATTGTTATCCTATAAAATTTACAGAGTTCAAGAAGAATTACCAATATTTTATTCTAAACTACTATAATTGACAGAAGTCTCCTGTACAAAAGAAGAGTTCGCCCTTGAACATATACCATCAGCAACAATCAAAGGCAAAAGAAGATTGAAAGTCTACTAGTGGAGCTCGAGACACACACAATTCTGCATTCTATTCTCTAATATGTTTTTATTTCCAGGCTAAAATACCTACTAGGTCAATATTTTGTGTCATCCATGCCTTACTGATTTCCTTTAAAACTCTTAGCTTTGGAGGTCACATTGGACGAATATGAAAATACCATCCGTGCGTCCATCATAGATGGAAAAGTTGTGATTGTGCATGTCGGATTCAGTCTGAATTTCCGAATTTCTGAGTACCTATATAACAATATACATACTTTTAGATACGTCTCAGATGCATCTCGCGGTGCAATCCTCGTTTATGACGTGGCAAAATCATCTGGATGGCACGTAGTAGCGTGCCCGGCATCACCTGGACTGCAACTAGCGCTGATAAAACGAGGACCTGCACATTCAGTGCTGGTGCTGGTAAGGCTTCATTGGCCAGGCATTCTTGAACTGGACACAAGCGTTTTGAAACGAAAGAACGCACATACAACCTTGCGGGGTAAGTTCATTATATCTTTGCCTCATAGTATATTTCAGTATAATACATATTATATAGGTATTGTTCATCAGTCTCTTCTAATATTATTTAGCTTCCCGACATTTTATAGCTATAACAGACATTATTATTTTAAGGTAGGGTAGTGTAAGGTAAGGTTTAATTTAATTATATTTTATGGTGCAATAGTTATACCTTAGGCCAGATATGTTCATATCTTTAACTGATTATCATATTATTCCCATATCTCTAAATCTGAAGCATTAAACAGAAGGATTCTAAAAAGCTGCAATGTGTGATAGAGCGTTATTGTTTTAGCTTATAAACTTTTCTATGATAAAATAAAGAGGCCAAGAGCGAATCGTTATCCTAATCGCTCACCACGAAATACCCTCTCGGCTGTGGATGCGAAATGATATAGGTATATGTATTAATAATTACCCCATACGTTTAGATCTATTGATAAAAAACGATATTTCCTTTCACATGATTTGTAAAGGATACAGCCGTTTGAAAATCTATTAAGCATTCAGTGAATTAATTAATACTTCGCATCCGTTATTGCGGTTTTATCTTGTCATTATGTCAAGATGTCAATATATATATAACTAATTATCTTTTCAGTATTCGATGAACACTCACAACCAGTTGCTCTACTAGGGTTTGATTCACACCATGTGTATGTACGTCATATTGATTGCTCAGATGTTCTGTCGTGGGAGACGCGAGAGTCTTTCAATATGTCTCGGTTAACCGATATACATTCAGCGGGACCTCGTTTGGTGACTACATCAGTGGCAGCAGATCATTCAAAACGAAAGCTCCTAATATTGGACTCGAATTACGGAGACGCCATTCATGGAAACATTCCAGCGTATCAAAGAATTACCTTTGTAAGCCAATCTTAATGAAATAAATATATTTTATACGTGTTTTTCTTATTTCAGTGTTGTTCGATACACAACGTAAATTTCGTTTTTACAATATTTCCTCTGAGCCTATTTTGTGTGTATTGCTCGTAAACAACTGTAGGATCTCACTTATTTCTCAGTCATAGCGCTAACAAAAGAAAATGATATGTGTGCTTTCTATAAAAACTCACTCTTTGTAACAAACTTTTTAAAAAAATATATTTTCTTACACTTTCCCTTACCTGTAGAGATACAGGGAATTAATCCCCGTATCCGCTAGAAACTTAAGTTTATCTTTACAGGCAAAAATATGTACCCTTGACAAACTTTATTTGAGTAATATCTTATCTTATACATTGTACTTATTATTTGGACTCAAACCCTAACCTTAGTTTCAAAATGCAATAGGATAATATCACTTACCATTATTCGCTTGATAATTAATTATAAAATAAGTAAAGACATATATACTATATAAGATATGTATATTTTATTAGAAATGTTCGATTACGTTCCTGTCTCTTTCAATCAAAACATATTAGTTCTTAATTTAGTTTGTACTGTTAGGTAATTTATGCTAGTCTAGACAATATGTGCAACAAACGGAAATTGCCTTCACTTAACCAATGGAATTTCACCTTCATGTGGCACAGCTATCAGGGTACCTAATCAAAAACAAGCACAAAGAATTTTTTAAGTACACTTAAAACCAAACAGAACGGATAGGTAGTGTTTGTGTATTTCGCCAATTTTAATTGTTATTAATTCAAAATTGTTATAAACATAAATGTAGCTGGTAACTACTGGTAGAACCTTTATATTCCTTTTATATTTATAGTACAATGATTTTTGTTTGTTTTTTTCAATAAAAGTCTAGGTGCCTTCTTAAATTAAATGGTCGAATCGAATGATACTAAGAACTATTGTTCTTCATTACCTAGTAGTAGTAGTAGCTTCATTTGTGTGATAAATTGTATATTTTTACGAGTTTAAAAATAGCCTTTCTTTAGCATAGTTCAAGCTATCTCCATACCAAATTAAATCAAAATCGCTATAACGTACTAGATATGGTTTGCTATAGATAATATTGCTAAGGGTTTACCTCACTTTGAATGGATATAGGATATATAGGTATATATTATATATCCTACCAGAATAAAAAGTATTTCAGCTAGATTTCTAGGTTTCAAAATTTCATCAAAATCGGTCCAGTTGTTTCGCCGCTAAAAGGTAACAGATAGACATTGTTTTACTTTAACAATATTTACGGAGTACAAGCTTGGCATAATTAAATTATCTTTTGTTTCTTGTGTTCTAGTCATTTAGTATTAGTAGATAGAGCGAGACAAAACGTGCTTTAACTACTAGTGCAAGCTTATCATTAAAACCTTGATATAGCAATGATACTATACCATCCATAGAAAAAAAACTATCCATAGATAGTTTTTTTTTTTTGTTAGATATCGACAGACAAGCAAGGTTCACTTGATGGTAGGTGATACCTCAGCCACAGAAAATCAGTCAATGATGCGCTGTCGACCTACCCTTTACTTCAAGCATTCGGAAATCCATAGAATGAAACCGAAACGCGCAATGTGCACTTCACGGTTTTTCCATCTTATTCATCACGAAATTCCCTTTCGACGATTGACATTGCACTATCTTTAAACAATGTAGGTTAGAAATAAAACAAAAGAGTATCAAGGTGCACATAACACTTATATTTTAACATAACGTGATAAAGATAAAATAAACATTTTTAAATTAAAACAACGAACGTAACTTAGACAATAATTAAACGGAGATGAACCGTATCTGATATTAAATTATAAGTACCCATATTTAACATTAGGTACGCTGAGATATATGTATATATGTCCCTAGTTTGTGAATACAATTTTGAGTATACAATCATAGTTGAGTATATTCTAGTGAATAAATAAATTAGTATACAACTAGTTTGTAATTGGTCGTTCTATTTCATAAATACAAACATATTGAGTCATACAACACGAAATATTAATGTTACCAGTAGAGCTATTCACGATCATTCGAAATCGATCCGCCCGGAAAGCTACGCTCTCCCACTGAAAGTTTTTTCGTATTTACCGGATATGAAACTGGTATTCACAATTCCCATAGGATTGAGCATCGGCATTCTTCGGGAGTTTCCGATTAGAATCTTAGTATAAAATGGTAGAAAGCTTGATATATCGGTACGAAATCTTGTAATATCGGAACGGAAAGTTTTCGAATGATCGTGAATAACCCTACAGGAAATCATATTCATACAATAGTCTAAAAATAATTAAATACTTAAAATAAACAATGTTGAAGACGAAACATTACATTTTATACTGCGGTAGTGAAATAATTTCAAAGTATTATGTTAATAAAGTTATCACTCATTCTGCAGTTCAAGTACATTGCAACAACTGTTAGTACACGGACACATTACAACATAAAGCTATAATATTACTCTTATCTCGATTGTCTTTTATAAAAAAAAATTTTAATAAAATTTAATTTAAAAATCACATTTAACACTTTTACCTGTGTGCATGATTTTTTTTAGAAATCCATGAATCAATGTTTCACACCATTCGGCTTCTCTCAAATGAAACTGTATATTATTATTAAAACAATAATTCACATACAATCACACATTTTTAACACGTATAAATTTTAATGCCTTCCTAACAGATACGCCGTACTAATAAAAATTAGCAAACTGTCATTATTTTTGTAAAATACATACTTATAGGAATTTTAATTATATTTATGTAATATCCTGCATATTATATTAGAGGAGGCTCTAATGACCCAAATGGATCAGAAAATGTCAGCTTGCCTCTCCTGGTCACATACCTGTGTGGCTGACGAGGCATTATAATTATATCGAATATTTATTAAGTTTGTCTTAAAAAAAATGCAACACGGAGTTTAATACCTGCAATAGTTGTGACGTCATGTTGACGAACATGAGAATAGACTAACACAGAAGGTTGAGAACTAAATCGCTTTGTTCACGATTCAACTTCTAACTGTTATTCCGCGCCAGCCACATGTGGCTGACATTTTTCAAACAAATGGAGCCTTGTCAGCCGACTGTAGCCGACACTCCTTTTTTACTTTTATTTTATACAAAATGTAAACATTATTCAAAAAATTAAAAAACAGCTAGGTCATTTGTTAATACGGTATTATGTGTTTAAAACAATGAAGCATTAATAGGCAAAGTTATTTTAACTCCTTTAAGTGTTCTTTTATTCTTTACTGACGTGTTTAAGGCCCATATTCCAAGACGTGTCTCAGTTTTGAATCTAGTTTTGAGACTTGTCAAACCATTTTTTCTCAATAGAATTTTGATATATTGACAGTTTTCAAGACTAGATTACGGCTCGAGTAACGTCTTGGAATACGGGCCTAAATTTCAACCAAACGCAATTCCATCTGAGAGAAAGTCCTCTGATCATTCATAGAAACTTCACTTATATGTAAAACTGTATAAAGGCCACTGTATGTACATACTAGATTACACCTTTGTATATTATACTATATACGATGAAAGTTCTTGCAAACACACTGTTATGATCTATCTAATTATCATTCACCCCGAATCAATAAAAATATTTAAAAATGTACATCTTATATACATATCGCAAGGGATGCTATTCTGATCGAGGTGTTAAATATTTAAAAATCACAACTTCCCTAGAGCGAAGGCACAATTATTATACCTAAAGTTATGACAATTTTTCTTACGCTGATATATTACGCTGACGGTTTTACAAAATACATTTAGCCATATGACTACACACACGACATTTTTAACCTAAATAATACATTTTAACAAAGATTCAGTAGAATATTGATTGCATATCGAGGGCTAACAGCCAAAAAGGAATAAGCGACATTCTTATTATTTGGTTTTTCTGCGTCATTTGTTCTAAGTTTCAAAAACGATACAAATATATATATTTTTCGTTTATTCTGAACTTTAAATGACTTTCCGGTGAAGATGTGGAATGGCGGTTATCCCTTTTTGGATGTTTGACATCGATATATTTTTAGTAGAAGTAATACGGTCACTGTCTCTCAAAACAATATTCCTTGATGATAGAAAGAGACAGGATATGCAAAATGAATAACGTTATCACTTTCTGTCGTAATGTAAGAAATAATAATGCTCTCAGAGTTCATGCTATACCTTATTACTATATAATTTAAGTCACTTTTGGATCGTTACTATCGATTTTTTTCAATAATGTAGGTTTGACAAAAAGCGCAAACATACCGTATAAACCTAACGTAAAAATATCGTGTATGTGGCACATAGCATTTGCAAGCAATTAACAGTTCATATTTCGTTCTAATTAGGCTTTCGATTTCGAATAATAAATTAGAGCTACTTAAATATTATAATTAGCACATTCGTAAGTTTCGTTTTATAAATACCAGAAAAAAACATGAAGAAATATCCTTAGGAAGCTCGTATCGTATAACTTTGAAGTTAAAAGATTATTTTTAAAACGGTTAAGTATCTTTAACTGCTATGGAGAATAGAAATTAAGGCCTTTACACACTATAACTATGAAACATCAACTCGAATCTTTAATAAAAAATTTGATATAAAGTCGTAGTTATTGTATCTATATAAGATTTTAAAATAAAAATGTTTCCATTAAGTATGAGTTGTATAAACTTAATCTCTACTAATTTTACATAATAGCTCTCACAGCTCTCAAGACTTAATTCAGACTTAAGAGGGATCTTGTAGGTCCGCAGTCTTGCTGTCGGCAAATCCGAACTATACAATCCATAAGTTACGTTTATAATAAATACTTCGTTTAGTGCAAAGAAATCCGATGAGCTGTGAAGAACGCAGTAAGGACAGATTTAGACAGAAATGATGATACGTGGATCCGAATAGATGTTACGCTATGGTGTGGATTGGCCTTAATCTTACAGATAATATATTTTTGTCAACTACAGGCAACCCTCAGATCTAAGATCAGCTGTAAACTAAGTAAAGCATAACAATTCCCGTAGCGCGAGCGCGCACCTCTCGCCGGCTCTCACGTCGATATTCGAGTTTTCCAAACAGATGGCTTGTCTGCTAAAAATAAAAATTGTGCAAAATATTGGTTAAAAATATATAATTCAAAGAGAAAATAAGCTACTAGGAAAATATTTATAATATATGACGTTGGTACAATTTTTTATTATTATATTAACCCACTACGTCCCAAGCGTTGAAAAAAAAACCAATGCTTTCAACATTGTATTTTTTTGTTCAAAGATCATAATACATTACGTAATAAAAAACAAAATGATGATGTAATTTTTTTATACATTTAGTAACTAAAATAAAAATGTATGCTCATCGCCGCAACGAAAGTATTCACAACGTAAACCACATATTAATATAACGTAAAAATACCAAAAAAAAATATTCAAATTGTATTAGACAACAGAAAAGTAGCTAACAAAAAGGACATCCAGAAAAAATGGTTTAAGTGTTTTTTTTATGGTTCAGCCTTAGCTACCATCTGTTGTTTCGAAAACAGTATACCTAAAAAAAAATCAGTTTTACTAACCTGTTCTGTGAGATTCTCCGTTAATATGCCTCGGGACTATGTACTTAGACTCTTGGAACATAGACAACATCACGTCTTCGGTGGTGGGATGGTATTCAACCTCGTTTATACTAGCCACGAGGGGAGAACTCTCGAAGCTTCTATTGGAGTCTTTGGTCGACGGTGAAATACTGGATCTCATGGGGATATCTACGGACCGCGGCCGACGAGAGTCTACTGGCGTCATTTTAGGGTTAACATGAACGTCCTTATGGATATACGGTTCAATAGAGATCTCATTCTCATAGTCACTTAGCTCATCTCCATTCGTTACGTTCGCGGTCACTTCCACTATCAACGGCCGCTGGAGTGTGGGCGACTGAATAGTACTCGTCACTACACTTTGCTTCATGGGAGAATTGGAGGTAGATGTGTCTATAGTGTTTATGCTTTTCGCTGGAGACTGCGTGCTGATGTCAGACTGTGACCCCTTGCTTGGGGCTTCGGTTCTCTCGTCGTTTTCTTCCTTGATCTCCGATATTTCATTGAGGGTTTCTCCTGTCGGTTTGACGTATCTCGGCATGCGTATCGCCCAGTGCTCGCTGTCTTCGAACGAGCAAGAGTGCACTACGCTCGATTTTTTCCGCTTGTAGAACAGCATATAGGCTGAATTATTGACGAGTTCACTGTATGCGTTTTCGTCGTCGACCGCTGTAACTCGGGAGTCGTCGAACTTGTACCAGTGGTTATCATATGGGTTCTTGCAAGCCGCCGTGTAGTGTCCCGTCTCTAAGTCGTCGCCGTGGTGGTAACAGATTCCGTAAAGATCATAAATATTGTCCTGTGGATTACTGATTGTTTTAGAGTGTCTTCGTCTTGGCGATCTAGAATTGCCCGGCGATTCCACGGTCGTGGTCTTTCTACGAACCAAGTGTGGAGTCATGTCGAAGTCGTTCAAGGGAAATTCTACCATTGTCGTCAACTTCGTACTGGTCCGACCTTTGGCTTGTCTGAAACAAACCAGTTGTGAATGTACTTGAGCTGGTCATAGATAATTGAAATAAAGAACAGGTTTTTATTACTACTTACTGCCGAAATCTTTTCAAGTGTATGACGAGGATATCAGGGAGAGACCATAGGCCGAGCGTTTTCACAACCGGCATGTACCTTTGACATTGCGGACACCTAGAATTATAATCATTTTTAACTATTCTTCTGAATAAAATCATTGGCTATATGTGATTGGTAGTATCTAAATTAAGGACTTAGTGTGGCATGGGGTAGGCATATTTCATTAATCAATTTACAGGTGAGCTGTTGTTAGAGAAACATTTATTATAACTTTGTTCCTTGGTACACTAAGTCGAAACCTCCGCTAATATTATGTAACATAGTATACTACCACTGAGACATGGGGACATTAAAATTCCCTTTTGTTTAGCAAATGTGAATGAGCATTCCATTTAAACCTAACATAAAAACGTTTACTTGAACCAACTAAACATACTTAAGAATGTAAGAAACGTAAAAACTTTAAATTAAACAACTTCTCAAGTTGCTAGCAGCGTGCTCCAGTTTCAAAACACTAGATTAATGGTCTAGTTTGTACCATACTTGGGCGAAATACTTATAAAATATAACGGATAACATCACAACAAAATGCCTGTGTAGTCTAGACCGGTTGCCTCGCTATTACGAGTTACGAAATATATAAAAGTGAAGGTTGATACTATGTAATTCATATTAACATTAGCATTTCTAATTTATACCTTTTTGTCATAGTTTATTTAGTTATACAATGAAAACAGGTTAACGTGTTGGAACTCAATTGAAGTTGAATAACAACATAATATTATAATCAACTAAATATAGCATACATTACAATAATTAATTAAGTATCAATAGAAAACCAGACTACATGGACTATACACGCGCTCCTACTTCATAACCTTTATCCTGTATTATTTATGATTCCTATGACCACCTAAGACACTATATAGTCCTGCCCGCCTATATAGTGTCTTAGGTGGTCTATGACCATCAAGAGATATCTCGCGGACGAATGAAGACAAATTAAAAAATAATGAAAAACAATCTGGGTACAATATTTGTTAAAAATAGCAACACTTCTTTGTCTACTCGAAACTTCTACAAGAAAATTGTCGATCGTGATGGGCATGTTAGATGTTAGACTCGGACATAATAGAGATAATCGATTAAAACACGAGAAAACGGGTCGACAAAATTTTGTCGTGGTTGCCATGCTAGGCCAGCTATTTCTGTCAGTTTTGTACAAAACTAAAAGTACTAAAAAGAAACATTATTGTGTTATATTTTTTATGTGAATACAGTTTCACTGTAGCTTTTTAAAAACGTTTCCACCAATGCGGAACAGCAAAAGGAATTTGAATGGCCACAATCCTACTCCGCATTGGTGAGAGAATTTATCTGTGTACGTATTCTCCGACTTTGTGTGTATGTAATGACATGTGGGGGTGTATTTGTTTCTCACTATATAAAAAATATCAATATTCAAAATTACAAATTTATAAAATAAAGTCATGATAGTTAACACCAATATTAACTCAAGAATGGCTGCACGGATTTTAATGATCTCTTATTTGTTGCATATCCCGAATAACAGAATAACTAAATACCGGAAAAAAATATGCAGAAAATTAATTTTAAAATAAATTAAGTTTGAAACTCCGCCATCCTCCGCAACTGATAGCTCATGTAACACACTCTTATACCTTAGCTTATATAATTTGTAATAATTGATGTCCACTGCAAAATAGCATACTGAACTCTAGATATATTTTTGAAGGCAACATTCTAGCAGGTCAACGTTTGTAAGGTTCCGCTAGTAATATAATAAAAATAAAATACAATTAACTAAATAAATACAGTGTCAACCCACAAAATGATACCAATCGCTTCCTTATGAGCTGAAGTACATATTTCAAAAGAGATATACATTTAAATCGTTTTAATAGCAAAAATATTGAAAAAACTAGCGGGCACGAAACCCTAAAATGCTTAAAATATTTAATAATAATCACACTAAATTCTATTACTTTGATTGCTACTAAGAAAAACGATATATATTTATTAATAATAATAATTACAAAAAATCTATTATTTGTGTTATTTTTTAAAAGAAATGTAATAAAACCTAATTAAAATATCAAACTCAATTTTCTCAAAATGGCAACCATGTGTGTTGACACTGTATTGCTTAACAGCATCCATATGTGGTTACCTCCAGGCGTCTTCCTGTGCGAGGTGCTCCGCGCGCGTGTAGTGCGCGAGGCACGCGTGCAGCGTGAGCGGGGCGGCCGCGCCCGCAGCCGACACGTGCACTTCGCACGCTTCGCCCCATTCGCGGATTATACTATAGAAACGTAACAATCTTTTTTACAGGAAATAAATGGACGTCACGGGGAGTGTCAAACTTGGAAATCACAGATTCCCATCACTTATATATATATACTAATGGACCCCGCAGACGTTGTTCTGCCACAATTTTGGCTTCGAAATTATATAATAATTAAAAATTAATTAAAAAAACATTGTCCAGCGGACAAAATTGTGAATCTAAACCATTCCCAGATCCCCTTGAACACACACAAAAAATTTCATCAAAATCGGTCCAGTCGTTTGAAAGAAGTTCAGTGACATACACACTCACAGAAGAATTATATATATAAAGATTGTAGGGCTGGGTCGCCTCAATAAATATTTAAAGCGGCAAGACGCCATTCGTTTTTATTATTGAGATATTGAGAAATTACAACTCAAAGTTCTATTTATACAACTTAAGTAGAAGGAACCTTTTTAGCGGGTGCAGCAATGGTTCCGTGGCGTAGTGGTAACGCTCTTGCTAAAAAAATAATCTTGTAAAAAAAGTAACTCAACCGGGACTTGAATAACCGTCCGGTCGCTCAGTAAGCAATAGATTGTTCCTCTTTTAGTTCGGACACATTTGATCCAACGTCCATTTAATACTATGACAATGACAGAAACGTTAAGTAACAGTTGTGTAGCTATCAAAAGGACGTAGTTGGAAGATGGCATCAACCACGTATTGACATGAATTAGTAATATTTTGCAAATAAATACTTTTCTACAATTTAGCCCCTGAGAAAATAAATCACATACAAGCATGTGATTTATTTTCTCCATTTTATTCTGTTACTGTTTACTGGGGCCTCTAATTAAATACAAACCTAGTTACACCAAGAAACCTCACCTATCCCTATGTACGGGGTCCCAGAGTAGCTCAAGTCTGAGATGCGGATACTTGTCGTGTGCGCACAGCGCCTGCTCAACGTCCAGCGCGAACAGCGGGTGAGGTAACTGACAACAAACCATTTAGCTTTCAATATATTGATAAGACTTGTAGCGACATCTACAATCTGCACCTACAATTCGTAGGAAGACGTCAATAATCCTGAATCACGCTATCAAAGTTTCTCCGAGCGCTGAGTCTATACAACACCTCTATCTCTGACTGATTGTCAGCAGCTGTTAAGCAAAACGGTAGTGTAACTACATGTGTAAATAACAAATCTAATAACTAATCTTGAGGATTCGGCGCGAGTATAATTTACACGAATTTAAATTTAACAAGGACATTGACTTATTAAAAACTGTTGTAACATTTAAATGAAATAATATAATTAGTACACACACACATACATCAACACCCATGAACTTCTATGCAATTATTTTATTATTCTAATTAATATTATTTTGTTGGCTTTTGCGTGTGTTTGGTTTGTAATAAATGTTATGTCTAAATAAGAAAATAGTTCTTACGCCTGTGAAATATAATAAAAGGTGATATAAATATAACAAATGTTAAACATTATTATTACTTTTTTTTACAAAAAAATGATATTAAAATGTGGGTAGGTTGTATTAATTGCTTATAAATAGCTACTTCTTCTCTTAACCTTTTGACCGCTTGTGTGTGACAAATATTTCCGTGCCCCTACCGCCCGTGCCGTATTTCTGCGAGAGAACATGCATGCTTTTTTGTTCTATTTTTGTACATTAAACCACGCAACAACTAAAAATATTATTCAATAGTTCATAGTCGGGCGTTAAGGGCACGGCAACCGAGCCAAGCGCTTAAAAGATTAAGGAACGTTTACACTTTACACTATATTTCATAAATTTTGGTGTTACCCGGAAAACAGAAAGAATATGAAAGTAGAAAACTAATATTAGGAATTACACCGAGCATGATAGTTTTTAAGTTAGAATTAAGTTTAGTAATTAAAACTAGTGTATATTCCGAGGAGTGAACTATTTAAAAAAATTTGTGATACCTCGGGCAACAAATAAGCGGGGTCCCTGGGCCGGTGGGCCTCCGCTATCCTCGCGCGGAAGATGTCCGTGCCCTGCGCCGTCTCCAGCACGCGCTCCGCGACCACCTGGCACATCTCCTTCAGCATCAGCTTCTGCAGGTCTTCGTATGATATCTCGCGAGGCACTTGCATCGCGTATGGGGAACCTTCGGGATAAATGTAAGGGCTTACAATGGTTTCATTTAATATTTTATATAGGTACTAGATGACTTTTGGCAGGGTACCAAGTGGATAGCATAAAATTTTGATGGTTGGAGTTTAGCGATTTCATATGCATGTCGTAAGATTATTGAAAAATTCAGATTTTCGGGAAAATCGTAGGATTGCAAAAAACCGGATTGGAATCTAAGAATGAATTTCATTTTCCGAGCTATTTACAGGATTATTGCAAAAATCCGAATTCGTTTAGGGAATTCGGAAACTGTACGCTGATTAGCTAATCAATATGTCAATTTTTAATATCTTTATTCAGGTTGATCAGAACGTGGCTTTTCTGGAAAATGGACTATTGAGATAGAAAAGTAAAGAATTGACAAAGCAGTATTTCTTTAGATTAAGAATTTGAATATTTAAATAAGTATTTAAAAAAAGTAGAATTTTAGTGTTTATTATTTTATTATATAAGCACTGGGCAGGATTATAAGGTCGTGACGGTTTCCAGAACGGGAAGTAAATGACGTAAGTCTAGTTTTATTTTGTTGTAACTATCTCTTATTTTTCTATAACTTTTATAAGTTTTAAGTATGGGTTTATACCTGGGTAAATATTATTAATATATCCGTACCAGGCGTGAATAGGTTGATAAGTCCTATTCATGCCTGGTACTTATACTTATTATGTAAGTAAAATCAAGAAACAGTTGATGTATTATGTATTTTTTTACTATAAATGATAAAATAGTTACCAAATCGCTCGCCTTCCAATAAGTTCACCCAGAGTATAAGAAGGTACGGCGTGGTGGGAGTCTGTAGGAGCGGCGGCGCTTCCATACAGTACAGCGCGCCGAAGTCAATGCCCGCCACCTCCCAGCCGCTGCGGGCGCTACACCAACCTACGAAAAGGAACTTTGTGTTCAAAATTCAAATATTTATGGCCGAATACTCAAACGCTTATCAAAGTTGAGTTGTACCAAAGAACATAGATGTACATGAAGCTAAGGTATTATAGGCGCGCTTAGTACGGTTTCTCTGAGGTAAGAGTAGTTCTTACCCCAGCCACCGCGGCGCTGCTAGTATCCGTGTGAACGCACTCTCTCGCACCCAGCCGCTTTTAGAGCGTTATTGCCGTTCGCTCGTAAGAGCAAGCGAGGGGAGGAGTCAGCTGACTGCTTAGATGACTTACAAACCGTCGAAAATTTTCGTCAGAAATGTAAGTCACTATTGTTGGAAAGACAAAAACAATATCAGCTTTGGTTGCATTGGTGGTGAAAAAAAAAAAAAATATATGTGTAGTCTGTTACTGTTGAAATATGCTTGTCGCTATATGTTTATTTATTACTATTTTTTTTATTTCAAAACATTTATATATTTTCTTACCATTGAGATGAGATTTATGTACATATATACGTTGTTATTATTTATTTATTGTATTTTAGGCATAGTGCACTGTATCTCCAGAGTCAAACGGGCACCGCTGAAAATCAGTGCTGTGACATAGCCACGGCTATGTCACAGATAATCCTGAGTCGGTGTCCTATTTCCGGCACTGCACAGGAACTATCTGATGTTAAATTATTCGTTATTTAAATACGTTCTTGTTTAATTCTATTTTGTTTTGTACCTTTATTTTTTTATTCTATTTTTTAAGTTTATCTTGTGAGTGTTTTTGGAAATAAATGTTTTTTCTTCTTCTTCTTTCTTCTTCGATACATTGCCGCGCGCTCTACAGGTCAAAAGTAGAACTACTTTTTCTGTGCCAAAAGGTTTTAGGGGCCTGTTCTTCTATGTACAATGTACATATATGTTATTTGGTTATACTTAAAGGTATGCTGTCACTTTAATTATATCATACACAATATACGAGACAAAAATGTTTTTTACCCTTTGCTGACCGGTGACGAGTTACCTCGTCTTTTCATACACAAACGTTGTTGAGTGGTGACAAGTTAAGTGCTGTCCGAACCGGCTTCGCACGGCTATTTTAATGACGAAAATGAGATCAAAATCATTTTTTTGTAAAAAATTACTGGATAGGGACACACACCCTAATCACCTAGCGGTATGAAATTACTTTACAACCTATTCTCATACCTACCAAATATACATAAAAATCGGTCCAGCCTTTTCGGAGGAGTGCGACCACAAACACCGTAACACATAAAGTCCGGTTAGTATTTAAGGCCACAGAACCATAATCACCTACCTGTCTCATTGATTTCAGCCAATATAATATGGTCTCTGTCAATGCCCGTGTCTGAATGCAATGATGTTCTGAGGTCGTCCATTGTTGCAGTCGGCGGCAGCTCGACTCCAATACGCACTTGCCGCGGTTGTTGATTTACATAAACAACCTACAAGATATAACAAGCGAAAATAATGACTGAGTAAAGGCAAGACGCGTGTATACTAACAATTATGTTAAAACTCCGTACAAATATAAAAAACAATATAATCTTTCTAATCAATACAAAATAATCTTTATCTTATTGTATAACTAATTGTTCAGGGTTGCCTGAAAGAGATCATTTGAGAGCAATAAAGCTACTAGTTGCCCTATACAATATTTAAGACCATCTAAGCTGTTTATGTTTTTTGTTATATTTCTGTCAAAAGATTTTAAAAAAACAAAATAAGACATAGTTGTACAATAGAACCTCGATTATCCGAACGTTGGCGTGAAAAATACATTTTTGATCTTTGCGGGAATCATATTGAGCGAATAATATTGCAAGGACGCATATTGAGCGTGTTGAAACGCATTTTATTTAGCTTTTATTTTAATATATATGTACAGATTTTATGTAGAAATGTTTTATGATCTCGTCCCAAAAAACACACGTTTCGATTATCCGTACTTTTGTGTATCCGAACTAGTCTCGGTCTCAACTGATTCGGATATTCGAGGTTCTACCGTCAATAGTCTATAGAAATACAAATCCTACTAGGGGAACTAGAGCTTACATTAACGGGAAGAGGCGAGGGTTGAACTGTTATCGGCCGGGTGGGGAGCTGCACACTGACACAATGAAATGGGTCGAATGTACAGGAGGTCCGCTCACACTTCGCACACGTCAATGCAGACCTGAAACAATACATTTCAAAGTAGAACCAAGATATGGTAAGTATGGAAGATCAATCTATATATTCAAATTCATAATAATCATTTATTCATTTAGGTAACACAATGTACACTTATGAACGTCAATAAAAAAATACATATTAAATGCTTCTAATTTTACATTTCCTGTCAGTTCTCAAATCAAGGGCGTAGAACGGACGAGAAGAACAGGCAATAAGCTCTCCGCCACTCTTTTTAATCGCCAAGTTTTTTGTTTTACAAACTGTTTAGTAAAATGCTGCAACCATTACACCATGTTCCACATGACATCTTTAAGTAATTAACTATAATAATAATAAAAAAATATATATAAACGAAAAAAATAAAAGCAAAGATTTGTCCTCTAACAGCAGTAGGCATGGTGAAATAGGAGCACGAACTTACATTCTCGTGGGAACGACAGGCAAATACATAGTCGAAATAACTAACATCACCGCATACACGGGCTCGTTGGCGCGTTCGGTAGAACACCTGCCGTTCGCATCGATGGGTCGTGGGTTCGAATCCCACCCGGGACAACATGTTTATAGTTTTCTGTAAACATGTTTTCTCCACGTCACTTCGGCACTACTACTACTTCGGGCATTGATCGGGTGGGAGGAATGTCGAAATTCCGACCGGGTAACGAACCACCGTTCATAGATGGAAAAACCGTGAAGTGCACATTGCGCGTTTCGGTTTCAGTCTATGGATTTCCGAATGCTCGAAGTAAAAATTAGGTCGACAGCGCATCATTGACTGATGTTCTGTGGCTGAGGTATCACCTACCATCAAGTGAACCTCATGCTCGTCTGTCGATATCTGACAATAATAAAAAAATACACGAATTCAAGTCCGACCAGTCGTCACAATATATGAAATGATATCTAAGAATGTTCATACTTAGTATCAAATGAATAAAGGTCCATGACCGAATCACTATGGGACTAAAATATTTGTGTAGGATGATGAAATATAGCTTAATTTAAAATAATGAAATAATTTAAATTCAAAATCTAATGCAAGATGTATTATATAAATCGAAATTTGAGCCGTCGCAATTGGAAACTAAATCCTTTTGAGTCTTAATTATAGCAAAAAATATTGTTTTATTTATTATTATTGTTACATATTACGTAACAATTATAGCAGTAAAGGTTTTGTTTTAATTATTATTATTAGATCTTAAGTAAGGAAAGGACGTAAAAGTAGAGTATAAAAAAGTGAACTACCGAGTTGTGAGTAGTGGGGTTTGAGGCAGACAACTTTCTTGGGTAAAACAGTTCACTGATTTGTCATAAGGCCTCAAAATGCTGAAGGTATTTAATATGTGTTAGTAGTTAGTATAGTATATGTTAGTACAATTATATAAGTTGGGTGAAAGTAGAGAAACAAAAAAGATTTATGAAACTGGTATGAGTGTAAGAGTCGAGAGTGGTCGACCTAGGCGAACGTACCTCGATCAGATCCGAGATGTTATTCAAAAGGGCCAGGTCAAAAGTACTCAAACCCGACGAGCGTGTATGAAAGCAATGATGAAAGTGGTATGCAAGGATCGAAGCATAATATGGAATTCTGTGATCTTTGCGTGGGATGAACAATGGGAAAGAGGCGCGATGTAGATGTATGTATAATGTATATATTATATAAGTTTTATTTACTGTAAAAGCAGGCAGTGTATTTACATCTAGATAAATAAATAACCTCTTTCTAAGATAGATAAGGAACAAAACTGCTAGGGCGCAACACAGTCACAAATTATTATTTATTAAAATATATATATATATATTTAAGTTTACCTGTACTGAGCTTGAAAAACCGCTTGAACAAAGGAACTATTACGACGCGCGTGGTTCGCTAATGTTTCCGCTGCAACAACCTCATCAGACTTCCCAACAGTATTCTAAAATTATATTTATTTCAATATACTTAAGTTCATAATTTCAATTATTAGTCTATTTCCCTGCTATTCATATTTATATCTTACTTTAATAGTCTTATATTTTTTCTTAGTAGCTGTATTTAAGTCTTCATGGACTTTGTCAAGAAGCCAAAATAGGAATTCTTGGGCATCATGTTGACTGTTTCCCCGATACTGAGTACCATGCCTTTCAACAGCTGCCTGGAAGACGAAAATAAGACACAGTAATTAATACTTAAGAACTCAAGACAAATGTGATAAATACTGCCGTCATAAGGAAATTGACGTATTAGAAATTTTTTTCGAAATTAAATTTTATGTCCCGTCCGGGTCATGAGTACGGGTCGTTAATATCAAACAAACGTCATATTGACGAGGGTAAACGTAAAAGAACGTGCATTCGGTTATCGCGATTATTATCTTATTGATTGTTTATATAGTCACACTTGCCTAGGAATTGTATTTCTCGCTCGGATCCTAACACCCATTGTCAACATCTGGTAATGTCATAGGGAAATGAGGATACTAATTTCGCGAAATCCCTGACATTGCACTAGATAGCGTTTAGTAAAACGACGTGACACTGAAAGTAAATTTATATACTACTAGCGATCCACCCCGGCCTCGCACGGGTGCAATGTAGATGTATTCGACAGCTAAGTAGTTTTATTGATAGGGATAAGGATTTCGCGAAACCTTCATTTCCCTGCGATATACATACATATATACAGTATAAAAACGCATCTACCAGATTTTTTTCTTCGTTTATAAAATTGTATATAGAAACGTAATTTTCCCTTATGATGGTGAAATACATAATTGAATAAACACATAGTTGAGATATTACAATTTCATTTAATTCAAAAGACCATATAGAAAGTGATTATCAGGATATATACCTACTCATACACAAAAACTCAAAATATAAAATAATGTGTAAATTAAATGACTATTGAAATTCTAATAAAAACTAATAGTTTTATTCATAAACGTAGTATGAGCTTGATTATAGTTAAAATATTTTGTCTCGCTCTATCTATACTAATATTATAAAGAGGAAATATTTGTATTTTTGTATGTATTGAATAAACTTAAAAACTACTGGACCGATTTCAAAAATTATTTCACCAATAGAAAGCTACATTATCGCTGAGTAAAATAGGCTATATTTATTACTAGAAAAAAATAGAGATCCTTAGAATTTCCTACTAAAACCAACCCGAGGTGTAAAAAAAATTGCCAAAAAATGTGGTTCGTCGCATGCGCTGCGAAAAGTATTGATGATAGAACAAAATAAAGTTCTACAATATTATAGAACTCATAAATATCTACAAAAAACTTCGCGAGACCATATGTCTAACTATTGTAGTTATGTTACTATAACTATTTTTTTACATTTTAAAAGTGGATAGAAATGCCGATCAAAATCAGACCTTGCTATCCATACCTTTGTATTAATTATTATCCAAATAAATTGTTTCATATTTAAGACTGTTTCAATACCTGTTGATTAATTTTTGAAATATTGAAATCGGACATTCCATTCAAAAGATATTACGAAATTAAAAATATCGATATAAACAAAAATTACGCGCCATCGCTGTGGCTCCACGCAGCGCATCGAGCAATACGGCGAGGGGTAGCACTATGTCATTTTATTCAATTTTTGCGGTTTTGTTACGATTTAACTTAAAAACTACTCAACCGATTTTAAAAATTCTTTCACCAATAGAAAGCTATATTATCAGCGAGTAACATAGGCTTTGCTTTTTTTTCATCTATTTGCACCCGTGCGAAGCCGGGGCGTTTTGCTAGTCAAATATAAAAAGACTACAGAACTAAAGAAACAAAACATACTTTAACTATCCCAAGCCTATAATTCATTTATCAATAACCGTAAATATATTGTTTACCTTAAAAGCAACACTCATATCTGGTATGTATCGGCATGACCATAGTGCTTTAAGCAATGTTGCTAATTGCTCAGTCACCTCTCCGCGAGTACCATACTTCTTTGAATTGATTTTGTTTCTCTTTTGCAAGTCCACCTGGATAAAAAAGAAAAACGTATCAAATACCCATCAGGGTATTAAACCACAACAAAAGTACTGTAAATTTTTGACTTTAAAAAAATCAGAACATGGCACAATCTGGTAAAATTTTTAATGAAGAAATATTAGATTATTATTATTTCAATTAATGCACAAGATGAATACTGAATAAGTAATTCGGATGTGGCGATTTTAAATAAAATACTTTTTTATCAAAGTTTCCGATTTTATATTAATGTTTTTATTAAGGAGAAACCCAATTTAAAGGAATATCTGTGTTTACTGTAATGTTATCTTTAGTCAACACAAGTATTTAACATATAAATTAAAAGCATGAAACAGACCACATAGCCATACTTATTGTAAAGTACTCTTAATAGTCTTATTTATCACCAAATAATAATAATTTTATATAGCCATTAAAAGGTTTCAAGTTTCACTAAACAGGAGTAATTTTGCATTAATTATATTTCCCTACTATTAAAAACCATCAAGTTGAATTATAAATTTAATATTTAATAATAAGCTTTCCATATAAGGGAAAAGTAACATGAAATCTTGATATAAATAAATTATAAGATTTGTCATTCACCATAAAACCTGATTGTTGAATAAATCTACCCTTTGGTAGCAACATTTTTAAGAAGATTTGATCTTAAGATCTTGATTTGAAGCATTTGTCATAATATTTTTTACTATATAAAAATAAGTCGGGTTTTCCTTCCTGACACTATAACTCCAGAACGCACGAACCGATTTCCACGGTTTTGCATTCGTTGGAAAGGTCTCAGGCTCCGTGAGGTTTATAGCAAAGAAAATTCAGGAAAAATTTCAAAAGAAAAGCGGGAAAATCTTTTTACTTTAAGAATAATTATATAATTTCGAAGCCAAAATTGTGGCAGAACAACGTCTGCGGTAGAGTTGCGCAAAATATATCACTAAAAAGAAAAGAGAGATATATATCTTTTCGATCTGAGATATATATCACTCTTTTATATCTCGCTCAGAGCGAGATAGAACTGAGTAACTGATCGTAACGAGCTATTTATCAAACTGAACCGTTCGATTGAGAGAGTCGAAAGAGTATACCGAGAGCGAGATAAAGCAAAGCGGTGATGATAATTATATTATTTTCAAGAATGATCTAGACAATAGCGTAGAAAAAAGATCTATGATTGAAGGTTTACGACGTGTGTGATAGTCAAAGTACACAAACACGAAATTTCTTAATTTAAAATATTTACTGGTACTATTTAATATTATATCTATTTAATTATTATTGTTATTAACTATTTATACTATTTTCAACACATAAAACATATAACAATAAGATAAGTATATTATTAGCGAAAAAAATCATGTTCATTTTTCAAATATAAACAAATACTTAAAATTACGTAGGGACATTATTTTGAAAGTCCAACGGGAATTGCGTAACGCAACCTATTTTGTGCTTTATTCCCATATTATAACGTACATTTTCTTTTGTTACTCATTTTATTCTCACTAGCTCTCGGCTCTAAGCAACGTCGTCTATCTCGCTCTTTATTCTTCCTTAAGCATCTTTTGATTCATCTGATCTGAAACGCATCAAAAATGAATCTTAGCTCTTGGATATAAAGATATATTCAAGAACCTGATGAGCGAGAGATATATTCGCTCTTTTGGCAAGATATATATCATTCATATCATTCGCTCGCGAGCGACACAAGTCTAGTCTGCGGGGTCCACTAGTCTTTTATAAATGTGAGTGAAGTCATTTAAATAAAATAACTTTAAACAGATAAAAAAGCGATTTATTATTAATCCTAATATTTGAATGCTTTCCAGCAAACATGGTTGTGGGCAGACTGACCTTCTTAAAATCAATTGTATTTATATATACATAATATAAATAATGATATCCTTATTTTTTACAAAGCAACTATGTACCACTGTGATTTGATGTAAATCTGTTAAATTATTTCGAGGTCTGTAGAATCTCACTAATTTGGCACTTCAGTAGACCAACATGTCTAAAAATCTCCCCGATATAAATTTCACAAAAACAGACCCTCAATTAAAGATTTTTATAAAATTATGTAAATAGTTAACTGTGAGATATAGTATAACAGTTATACAAAAAAGGTGTAGAATATAAACACAAAAAATTTTTGTATTCCCTATATGAAATGCTTTATTTTATTTATTATGATTTTTTCTATACAATATAGTAATCCGGCACCCTCTGGTTTTTAATAGTGCTAGATTGGTGAGATCCTGCTGTAATAGGTTCTATCTAATATATAAAATTCTCGTGTCACAGTTTTCGTTGCCATACTCCTCCAAAACGGCTTGACCGATTTTGATGAAATTTTTTGTGCTTATCCGGTATCTATGAGAATCGGCCAACATCTATTTTTCATCCCCCTAAATGTTAGGGGTAGTCCACCCCTAAATTTTTTTTTTAATTTTTGGACGAAATTTTTTGTTTTTATAATGTGGCATTAAAAAATACATACAACCCCTGCTTTTTATGTCAAAAAATATTAACCCGTGCGAAGCCGGGGCGGGTCGCTAGTATTTTATAAAATAGAAAAATATATTTTTCTAAAGAAATATGTCAATTTAATATAGTACCAAGATAGTTGTGATTGACAACCATAAAAATTTTAATTTAAAAATATTTTATTTTAACTACACAGAAATACTAAGAAACACAAAAATATTTTCTACTCCCAGTTCTAAAGAGGTACTAATTAAATTTACCTAATTTTTACCTATTAATATTAATTTTTATTAGTTGACACAGTAAAATGAAACTTGTTTGGTAATCTATACTAATATTATAAAGAGGAAAGATTTGTATTTTTGTATGTATCGAATAAACTTGAAAACTACTGGACCGATTTCAAAAATTCTTTCACCAATAGAAAGCTACATTATTGCTGAGTTACATAGGCTATATTTATTACTAAAAAAAATAGAGATCCTTAGAAATTCCTACTAAAACCAACCCAAAGTGTAAAAAAATTAGCCAAAAAATGTCTTTCATTGCATGCGCCGTGGAAAGTATTGACGATAGAACAAAAAAAAATTCTACAATATTATAGAACATATCAATATCGACAAACAACTTCGCGAGACCGGTGGTTTTTTGATGTCTAACTATTGTACTTTTTAACATTTAAAAAATTGAAAGAAATGACCATGTTATCCATACCTTTGTATTAATTCTTATCCAAATAAATTATTTCGTATCCAAGACTGTTTCAATACCTATTGATTACTTTTTGAATTATTGAAATCAGACATTGCATTCAAAAGATATTACGAAATTTAAAATGTCAATACAAACAAAAATACGCGCCGTCGCACCAGTGTGGCTCCACGCAGTGCAGCGAGCAATGTGGCGAGTATTGTACTTGGTCATTTTTTTTAATTTTTGCAGTTTTGTTACAATTTAACTCAAAAAATACTTGACCGATTTTAAAAATTCTTTCACCAATAGAAAGCTACATTATGCGTGTAACTTATTTTCATCTAAATTGCACCCGTGCGAAGCCAGGGCGTTTTGCTAGTCATTAATATAACTATATATATGACAGTATAATATATTTCATTTATTTGCCCTATAATATAGACATACTAAATGTTCAAAACTATGACCAAATAATAATTTTTATATAAATTCTAACCTCATAAGTTTATCACAATACGTAACAAAAGCAATGTAATAAGGTCCGCAGTCAATTTTTAGTTACTTATTACAAATATTTATATACTTACCTTATAAAAGTCAAGTACAAAATATTCGGCAATAACATCTGTGTGAGAGAGACATTGAAGAACTGCATTCATATAACAAGTGTTGCCATGGTTTTTTATTCCAGTAGCTGCAGGAGTAGTACCAGGCGGCCACGGAGGTTCTCCACTACATGGTACTCTATCACTATTTACAACTTGACCAGTCTTAACCTGAACACAAAAAGTAGCATATACCTAGATTAAATTTATCAGAAACTATAATATTAATTAAAAAACATAACTATTTTACTTACGACAGTAGTATTTACAGTGCTCATATGCTGAGCTATTTTGTTCAAAAATATCTTCCATGATGGCCTTCTAAATAGCTTCCTTTCAATGCCACTCTCTTCTTTATTATTTGAAGACAAGGAACTTACACTTGATGGTTTATTGTCATTATTATCGATGCTTTTAATCTTACTAGAGCTAGGTTTTGTTGTCCCGAATGGGTTACGAGGCAAGGTAAAGGTACGTTTCAATCGGGATCCTTCCACCTGTTTTGATGTCATATTTGTTTCTGTAACTTCATTTATTAATTCACTTTCTGAACATGATTTTAAAACTGATGATAAATTACTAATAGACATATTAAAAAAAAGAAATAAGAAAACCCATAAAATTTTACATTTAGATATTTAACAAATTGACTAATAAATTACGAAAGATAAAAACATTGATCCTTGACAGTTAACTGACAATTGACAAATGTGAATTGTGAAATGGCAGAATAAAATCGTCAATATTAGCACAGACTGTCATAAGTTGTTGGGCTATGTTGAATACCTCAGATTAAGTACCTATTGAATACATACCATATTATTTTTATTGATTAATAAATCCATTGACATACAGTTAGTTACTTTTTAGAGCGGCATAATATACTACCTTTTAATTTCTTAACCAAATAAGTTTTGTACTTTTATTAGTTACTATTTATTCGGAACTGTCGTTTTTTTGCACAGTCATCTGATAAACGGCTTGTTGTTAGTAGTTCAAGATCTCGTATTGTTATTTTCAATCAAAATTTTCTATAATATATTCCACTTTAATACTTTTCCAATTATTTTCATGTAGACATACCTAAGAGGTACCCGTTCCCTTCGAGAATGCTGCCATCGACCGTTATGAATTATGATACAGTCCGTGTAACGTTACTGTTGACAAAAAATAATCTAAAAAATTTATAGCTTTATTTTATTGTCTGAACATTTGGAAAATATTGTTTAATATTAATTATTTATGAAATCGTAAACAAAACATTGTAGGTAAATTATGTATCCATAACTGCAATACCAGTTATTTCATCAAAATAAGTTAAATAAAATACTTTTTAGCGGATTAAAATGCGGTTTATTATTTATCCCAACGTTTCGGAAGCTTTTCAGCAACCGTGGTCATCGAAATCACTCATTTCTTTATCACTATCATCACTCCATAGAACCATTATAATAACAAAAATATGTTCGTTCAACAGAAACAAAAACTTAACGAAAACAAAAAATCACAACAAAATGAACAATAAAATCGAAACATGGCAACGCTACTCAAGGACTTTATATATATAACAGGACTGAATACTCGCAGCCTGAAAACGAGCCGAGCAGGATGTTTAGTACGGAGTCTCTGTGTCACTTTCTAATTGGGTGACGACAATATTTTATTACGCAGGGCTTGTAATTATTATAATATTTGTAATCACAAATCGGGAACCTACAGAAACCAAGATTTCAATAACATTTTGTATGCTAATAAAGGCTACTATATCACATTTATTTTATTTTTTTGGTGGTGGTCACTCTAAAATAACCCCGTAAAAATGCCTAAAATATAATATATACAAAACCATTATAATTATTATTAATAACAAAGCTTGGTTGTTATACAAGGTGTTTCGTAGGTAATCACATTAAATTTTTCTACGTGTAGCGAACATTGACCTTAGATAATTTGCAAAATTTCATGTAATTATAATGAGCCGTTTGGCCACAGGAATTATTTTTCACATTTAAAAATTATAACACCATGTTTTTTCTTAGATGTTTTCATTGATATATTAAATATTTGTATATTATTGTATAATAATAATAACAACAAGCCCCGCGTAACAAAAATATTGTGGTCACCCTATTAGAAAGTGACACAGAGCCTCCATACTAAACATCCTGCTCGGCTCGCTATCAGGCTGCGAGTACTCAGTCCTGTTATATATATAATAATAATAACTCAGATTAAATAAAAAAAGGCAGATGAAGCGCACCGAACACGCGAGTTAGGCTATCAAAGCAAATACAAATTCAAAAGAGAATACAATCTCGCGGCAGTGCTAAACGAACCGTCGCATTGTGTACACGTCACAAGTGATTCGTTGAAAAATGCCGTATTGTGTTTTTAAACATTGTAAAAGTAATTGTTTCCAAAAATAAAAAAATAAGATGGAATATCATTTCACAAAACAATTGGACTAGTTTTATTATTTCTTTATCCGAAAAATTTACGGTTGTCTTGGAACACAAAACCTCAACAATAATTCATCTGTGTTGCCAGTTGCCATCGAAATGTTTTTCCCTTCAATTAGGGAAACAACATAGATATTAGTGACGATAACTGCTTAATGTAGGGACGAAAACTGTGATTTGAGGATTAATGAATAAACAACTAACTACCCAGTATGCTTTTGTAACATAACAGGCCAGTAGTGTCCAGCGGGCTCACTAAATAAATCAAGGGTATTTAAAAGAAAAGAGAGATAATTCTTAACTTAAAAAAAGTTTAAGTAGCTTTGTTTTACATATAAATTAATTTTATATATAAATTCTAACCGTCTTTTAACAATTATAGGGTTAGATTAGATAAAACGTAAAACGTAACGTTTTTCGTAAAAATAAATACTTTAAAGTTTTATGAGTCACAGAACGTAAAATAGTGTCCGCGAGACACTTGTGGGTGGTAAAGGGTTAAATATACCATTTGTACGGAAATCAATTATTATTTATTATGCATAAAATATAATAAATAATAATCATGATTTTTTTTATTTAAATCGAATTAATGGTATTATCTTATTGTTTTGTATTTGTGACAGTTTTATAAGTTGTACTCATATAAATAAAAAACACACATAAAACTATTTATCTATTTATCTATCCAAAAATACTACTTTTATAAAAAATAATATTTCAAAAATATAGGAATTTTTTACTATTTGTGGTATCATTACACGCACACAAATCAATAGTTACCTTACTCTATGACACAAATGCACGTGTCCCTACAATGCTGCAGGCTGCTGACAGTTGTCACGCAAACATGAAATGACAAGCGGCGTCAAAATTTTGTTCCGTAGGTTCCATTTGCCTTTTTTTTATTTAATCTGAGAATAATAATTTTTTTTAAATAATAATAATAATAATTTATTTATTTCACCACTTTTATGTATACAATTCATCTTAATTAAGTGTGGCTCTGGCCTCATAGCTAGGGAGTTCCTGTGTTAAGGAGGCCAAAGTCCTTGATTTTAATATACTTGCAAAACGCTTTGCACGGGTGCAATGTAGATGAAAAAAGCAAAGCCTATGTTACTCACTGATAATATAGCTTTCTATTGGTGAAAGAATTTTTAAAATCGTTCGAGTAGTTACCCCTCGCCGCATTGCTGCTGCACAAGTATCGATACCAACAATGTATCGAAACAAAAGTATCGATACCTCATGGTATCGAGTACTTTTTAATTAATTTATAAAAACTTTATGGAGTGTTAATAATATAATATAAACATTGAATATACCTATATATTTTTTAATACATCCATATTATAGATAAATTACACCCAAATACAGAACAAATGACCGTGCTCATCACACAATATTTGTCCTAGGTGGGAATCGAACCCACGACCTCCGGCTTAGCAGTCAAGTTCACTAAATACTAATCCCCAAAGTCCCCAAATCATGTCTTAGGTTTAGTACTTTAGTAGTGATGTGACAAATATTTTGTTTAAAATATCGTTTAACAATTTTTCCTTTTCTTTATCAGAAATGGGGAGAAAAGTATAAATACTTTCAGAAAGTATCTACATTCTTGAGAAAGTATCGATACTTTCTCAAAGTATCGGAACAAAAGTATCAATTCCAAAAGTACTTGGTATCGAAACAAAAGTATCGATACCCTGAGGTTGATACTTTTTGCGTATCCCTATCCAGTAGTCGAATGACGAGCAGAGATGGTTGTAGTGTCAAATTATCTGAACTGCTACTGACTCTAAAATGCTGTGCGCAAATGTATGATAAAAACTGTCACATCGGAATTCGGAAGTCTCGTTTCATAGTCGTTCATGGTAGATCTTATTTAAAATAATAATAATAAGAAAGCATATAGAAAGTGTATTAAACCTGGAGTAATCGAATCTTAAATGGTGTAATATTCTGCTATGTTTTAAAGGTAAACATTTATGGTTTCCAAGTATTTAGATGAATCGCCTGTTTAGGCAACATCTTCTATAATTTTTCTATTCAATTAAGAATACTTGGATAAAAGAAAATACCTATATATTTTTAATTATTGTCATGTATATAATTCTTCAAAAAATTTCAGTTTTTAAAATGTCAACTTATGAAAAATTAAAACTTCTTATTTGGAAAAATTTTCTATTGCAAAGAAGACATAAATGGCAAACAGTGTTCGAAATATCCTCTCCTGTGATATTCTCATTATTTTTAATATTAATAAGATGTCTTGTCGATCCTCAATCAAAACCAGAAGTCTCATATCAACCATTTCTTCCAACATATTTCAATATGAGTGGCAGGCATCTGTGAGTATTTTATGTTATAAAATCAATAAAAAATATATTTTGTCTTTACTAACCTTATGTTTTCTATTAGGGGAAATCTAACATCTGCAAAAAGAGAAGGAACACTTGCATTTTCACCAGAAAACCCAATCATAAGAGATATCACTAAGAACGCAATGGCCACAGTAGCATTAGATAATTTAGGATTTCTTGCACTACTGTTTGATACTGGAATGCTTCCTGAGCCTAAGGGATATAAGGACTCTCATGCCTTGGAAACAGCACTAACCCAACCTAATGCTATGAATAAAATTCTAGTAGGAATCCAGTTTAATGACAGTATGGCCAGTAAGTATTACCTATACAAGTATTTACTATATTTAAATATAAAGTCTTATTCATGTCATTAATTTAAAATGTTATGCTAGTCTAGTAAGGATGCATGTGGATTATAATTATACATTTGATGGATGTACAATAAAACCTGTTTGCCAAGTCCAATGTCAATACCTAACAAGTTAACATTGAAACATAGATATTTATTATTTTTAATTATAATTACTATTCCATGATACTACACATATTTTTCACATTTCTAAGAATATAAGAACATTATAATAAATTGAAACTTTGATTAAGTTATAAAATATGTATTTGCAAATATGGAAAATGTAGTATAAATAAACTAATTAAGGCCAAATAGATTTTAAAACAAAACTCCCTTTAAGTAAAATATTAAATAAAATACAACATCATTATACTTTACAAAAATGTTAAAAAAGGATTAATTTTAGCCTTCAATATTTGATGAAAATTGAATCCCCATGAGGTGTACATAATATTTTTATCTATGGGGTGGGGGCCCAGTACCCTATTTCCATTTTACTGTATTCAATAAAGAGTGTCTTGAATTGTTGGAAATCCACTACAGTGCATTTCCTTGGGAACTTTCTGCTTGCATAACCACGTGGAACCAGTTGAACTTCCAAGAAAAAAAACCACACATTATTTAAATGACTGGCAACACACACACCATATCTGCTGTTGCAGATATTATTTGGTCACTGGTGATCACTTACCATCATGTGAGCTGGCTGTCCGTTGTTTTATTGTATATTTTGTAATCAGCTATAAATATTATAACTGTATAGAACTAACTACCAATACAAATAAAAAAATAGTACAGTATGTCAGACTTGATCTTGGTAAGTTTTTAGGAGTAGGTAGTCATTGCTGTGGGTTTATTTAGGGCTCTGTTATTTCTGTCATATTAAGACTTACAACTCGCTAATGGTACTATCATACTAGTTAGCGGGAAGACCTAGAACTTATAAAATTGGTGAACACAAGGTCATATTAGAATTTGACACAAGTAGTGAGTTAGTCTCTAAACTATAAGCTTTATATTGGATTAGCTTAATACATATTTTATTTAACACTTATTAAAATAGATACATAATTGTAAGATAAAATCCTTTTAGATGCTACTGAATGGCCTGACAACATAGATGTGACATTGAGATTTCCAGCCATTATGAGAACACCTATGATAGACCATCCTTTGAGGATAAGCTGGAGAACAAATCTGCTATTTCCATTATTTCCTTTACCAGGGCCACGTGATCCAGACGATATGTATGGTGGTCAAACACCAGGTTTGCATTTTTAAACTGTGCTTGTTTATTTGTTTATTCTCATTATTATTATCATATACATCTTATATATTAACGTAATACCACTATAAGAAAACTGTCATGGGATTAACAATTGTAATTAGAACCTCGATTAGATCGGGGACCTTCTTCAAAAGGGCCAGGTCAAAAGTACTCCAAACCGACAAGTGTGTATGAAAGCATTGATGAAAGTGGAAGAAGCGAAACTGGTATGTAAGGATTGGAGCATATGGAATTCTGTGATCTCTGCCTAACCTAATGGGAAAGAGGGTTGATGAATATGTATGTAATTAGAAGATATTGTTAACATTTTCAACAATGGTTTAAATTCGGAATGTCAGTATAAAATTTCGCTAGTCAATTTAGTTTGAAATTAGAATATATTTTTAAGATTAACATACAATAAGTTCCACAGGCTACTCTCCTGAAATGTTCCTAGCAGTACAACATGCAATATCACAAGAAATAATTAAACAGAAGTCAGGGCAGCCAATAAATACCAAAGTATACTTACAAAGATTTCCACAACGAGCCTATAGGAAGGATGACCTGTTGGTTGCTATGGAGAGATTCATCTCTATGATAATAATGCTATGTTTTGCATATACATTTGTAAATACAGTAAGAGTGGTGACAGCAGAAAAAGAATTGCAACTTAAGGTTTGTTATATTTTATTGACTCTATCCAATATACTAATTGGAAAACATCTATACTAATATTAAAAAGAGGAAAGATTTGTTTATATGTTTGTTTATTACGATTTATCTCAAAAACTACCAGACCAGTTTTTTAAATTCTGTGTATAATACATTTACATTGTACCCGTGCGAAGCCGAGGCGTGATACTAGCAATTTATATGCGAGTTTCATAGTTATTTTTTAAAGAAGGAAACCTCGTTTTTTTTTTTAAATTTTGAATATTAACCTGTAAGTTGCAAAATGAAAAATAATACCAGAAATATTAATATAAAAATCGAATCTCAAGAAAGAAATAACTTAAACAAGTATACGCTATTTACTACGCGTTCCTGCTTTGATTTTGACGGTCATGAAGTTATTTATAGAATATTTTCAGTCAACAGAGCAGGAATATCTAAGTATGTACCAACAATGAATGTTGTTTAAACATTTCATTGATATAGATTTTCATAATACTACGCTCTCATCTCGACAAATTGTGTCAAATGAATTACACGACACTACAATATTGATTGAAAATATATTATACACATTTACACGGATTTTTTATTAGATATTGATGGACAAATATGAAGGCCACTGAATATTATAGATGGGAAACTAATGTGGGGGCAATTACCTGTCCTAATTTGTTTATTATTTACTTAACTCTTTATTATTCATTTTATTTTATAATATTATGTACAAAAATAACTTATAAATTAAGCTTAATTAAGACAAAAGGCGGCTTTATTGCTTACTAGAAAATTCTTCCAGGCAACCCTTATCTGGATAAAGTGAGTTTTTACTTGCAAAATATAACAGGCTAATCGATATAGTAGAACAGTTTTATTAATAACTTTGGTAGAATTCTGTAACTGGAGGCGTTATTTCGTTACCCGGACTGATTTTATATTTTTCCCATTTCATAAATTTTCTGTCGTAAAAATATTTTTTTAGGAAATTATTACCGTGCCTTACTGTGCCGGCGTAATCGAATCGGCCGTGGCGGTCAATTTAAATTCACGAATTTTATTATAATTTGATTTATTCTAAATCCATAGTTCCAGATACTCTTTTAAATATTACGAAACATTGATAAAGTTAAACGTTTATCTTTTTAAATTTCCTTTCATTAAAATAATAGAAACAAAAACTATTTTTTGTGACTCTTATTACGCACAGTGATAAAACATCAATGATAGAGAATAACGCGGTGATGATGATGAACAATTGACTTTGATTTCAATGCTGAGTGAATGTTAAAGTGTTTCAAAATATACTGAGTGTTACGTTTATTTCAGGAAACCATGACGATAATGGGTCTTCCCTCGTGGCTACATTGGTTGGCCTGGTACATCAAGCAGTTCTCTTTCCTTCTTATATCCGTTGTATTAATGGTTATATTATTCAAGGTATGTAAAGAAGGGTTTCAATTTTACCCCACGTGTCTATTTCGATTATCCCTATGTAAAGAATCGAAAGTAAATAAGCTGTTTATCTATCACAGTCTATTTTTCTACAATTTACTTGAAGTAAATAGTAAAATTGTTTGTGTAAAACTATAGAGTTCGATGACCCATATCGCAACGTATTGAGTAGTACGTACAGTAGCGTAAATGAATGAATTCTGATTTTAAGTGGCAAATTTAAAAAATGAAATTTCTTTTAAATCCATCGAGGTACATACCAAAAAGGTATTATTATATTAAATACGAATATTAAAAAAAATAAGCCTTTGCATTCCCGGGAAAATATGGACAGTACGGAGTTAACGCCAGCCAAATCCTAGCTTTTTTTAAAAATTAGTCCTCATTTTTTTCTCTTTGTTTTGTCAATGTTCCCAATATGGGCTCGTTGGCGCGTGCGGTAGAACACCTGCCGTGCGCATCGAAGGGTCGTGGGTTCAAATCCCACCGGGACCACAATGTTTATAATTTTCTGTAAAGATGTTTTCCCCACGTCTGGTAACTTCGGGCATTAATCAGGTGGGAGGAATATCTTAATTCCGACCGGGTAACGAACCACCGTTCATAGATGGAAAAACCGTGAAATGCATATTGCGCGTTTCGGTTTTAGTCTACGGATTTCCGAATGCTCGAAGTAAAAAAAAATAGGTCGACAGCGCATCATTGACTGATGTTCTGTGGCTGAGTTATCACCTACCATCAAGTGAACCTCATGCTCGTCTGTCGATATCTCTGTGGATGGAAACTAGCTCGTAACGTAACAATTAAAATATAGAGGCACATAACTATTAACTAGACCAATGAACCCACGCAAGTCTGAATAATCGTCAAATAACGCTACCGCTATTATACACTTGAAATGGCATAAACGATTTCATATGAAATCTAGCTAAAATTAGTATAGGGCGGGCAAACGAGCATGCTCACCCGATGAAAAACTGATGAGGATTTTTTCATCACAAGACATGTCTTGTTTTGGCTTTTAATGTAATTAAGGCATACGAAAATTTAAGATACAAATTTATGAAAAGAAGCCCCAAGATATAATTTTGTCATATAGCTTATAAGTTATGAGGCATACCTATTACTAATTAAAATGTGTTAAATACTAATTAAAATGTTTTATATACCGTTATCTGCGCACTTATATTCAAGAATTTTCTTACTGTTGACATTTTCTGTATTGAATAGTTTTCCTACAAATTCTAACCTAATTTTCTTAGGAAAGGGAAATGTACACATATGTGGCAATGTTATTGAGAATGGGGTTATATTATATTCTTAAATCGTAACGAAACGTTTCATAGTTTTAGTTAAAATTGTTCATATGAATATACAAGTCATGATCCAATGTTCGCGTAATTTGCAACCTGATACCTGCTTTTTAATATTATTATTTGCCCATCAATGATTTCGACCTTTTTGCTTTACAAGCACTAAGAGCTGCATTCCGCGATGTTCGTATGAAATATAAAATATAATCTTAAATCCGGTTTAAATATAATATGTACTTAGATCTTAATATAAGTAATGTGTTCGATAATTTTTTTTTTTTGTAAGATACTGATAAAGCTGTTCGACAACGCTTTTCTTTTCGATCTGTTAAGATACTGAATTGAAACCTGTTTATACCAATAAGAAACATGTTAATTATAATCAGATTATCCGACTAATATTATAAATGTGAAAGTTTGTGAGGTTATTTGTTACTCTTTCAAGCAAAAACTACTGAACGGATTTCGATTAAACTCAACAGTAATATTGTTTATACATCAGTATAAGACATAGGCTATAATTTATAACGATATGGAGTTAATTTGCCAAATTAGAACGATGCGTTTCATGTAAGAAAAACTCCTGCTATCTTAGAGCTATTTCGCCCAGCGAAATGACCACGGGTCAGCTAACTACATATATTATAGAACGAAAGTACTTACTTGATAATAATAGGTACATTAGATGCCCAAGCACGAACAATTTGCGAGAAAGTATCATTAAGCAATTTAAAGTGGTTTTTCATACAATATGTATAAGAATTATTTTATCCATACTTACAATAATATTAAAGACAATTCTTAATTAGCTATGCCTATAACGTATTATTAACAATGCGTATATAAGTAGTTATATATTTACTACGATTGGTAGATAAATAATAAATTCAGTAATGGTCAATCGCCTGCAGTTGAGAAATTACAGTATGACTATAAAACAACGAGGGATAGAATAGTAGGTACCTACGTAGTTATTAACTGACGCAATTTATACCATGCCTATATTTGTCGGTCAATTTAAACATTTGTGTATCGTCCGCAATGATTGTAATCGCATAGCTACTATAATAATTACTGTCCCCATTAATCGTTTAAACTTTAAATTTGTAACGTTATGTAACTAATAAATGTTTAATATCCTTGATAGTTAAAATCGATTGTTTTTAATGAAACTTCTTGAAATAATTATAGATGAGTTCAATAATATTATTATTAACATACCTCATTTTATAGCCAGAATCTATTTGAGTATTTGTTTTTTCTAAACGTGACGTTTGTTTAGACTGCGCCAATTTATATTAACGAGAACCGTAACAGAGAGTATATAATTACATAATTTATTATATAATATATAAAATTCTCGTGTCACAGTTTTCGTTGCCATACTCCTCCGAAACGGCTCGACCGATTCTTATGAAATTTTTTGTGCTTATTCAGTAAGTCTGAGAATCGGCCAACATCTATTTTTCATCCCCCTAAGTGATAACGGTTGTTCACCCTTAAATTTTTTTTTTTAATTTTTGGATGATTTTTTTTTGTTTTTATTTTTTTATAATGTGGCATTAAAATATACATACAAACCCCACCTTTTTTTGTCAAAAAATCTAGACCCGTGCGAAGCCGGGGCGGGTCGCTAGTTTCTTATAAAATGCATTTTCAAGGATGTCATTTATAGTGTCAGATGAGTATGCAACTGCGTCATGATGTATTTTTTTCAATGAATAAAAACGAATAGAGCCAGCGATGGGCGGTAAGAAGTTGGCGCACACGCATAAATGAATTTTCAAGTGCTTGGTATCGCAGAGCGTTTTATACTTTATCAAGAAACACTTGTATAATTTTGAAATGCTTATTGCTTATAAATAAATGTATGAATTCAAAATAAAGTTCATAAGTGAGTATGAGTGGAATTTCGAGTCCCCTAGGCCTCAGGGGTAGAACTTTCTGTTTCACTGATCATTTTTCTTTCAGACAAGTAGATGATAAATCTTCTGTGCCATGCCTGGCCGAACTGTTTTTTAATCTTGTTTCCTTGGGATTCGAATCGATTCATCCGGTGTTATTCTCAACCCTCATACCACTAAGCCACGATTATCAAAGTTCATAAGCTAGTTTGAAATTAATATGCAGTTTTCTAATGAAAGTTTCCTAAAATTACATACAAAATACAAATAGGAGTAATCACTAAATTCTCTCTTAAGGCTCTTTAATATAACACGAGAAATTGTTCTAGATTCCATTTAACGCAAGCAAAGATGGTGAGAAGTACTCCGTGTTCACGTACACTCCATGGACGGTTCTGCTTTTCTTTATGCTGTTGTTCGTAATGGCCTCGTTAGCTTTCTGTTTCATGGTCAGCGTATTCTTTACGAGAGGTAAGTTCATTGGTACTTTCCAGGCTTAACTCAAAATTTATATATTAGGTACATTCATTTATTTTTAATACTGTTATTGCTGTCAACATTCTTCCGTAATAATAATGTGATGTTTACAGCGAATACAGCGGCATCTTTTATGGGGCTCATGTGGTTTTCTACTTATTCCGCCTATTTTTTAACACAAATGCTCTACGAAGATGTTAGACTTCATACAAAATTTCTTCTGAGTTTGATATCGAATGCTGCTATGGGATTTGTGTTACAAATGCTGATTGTATGCGAAGGAACATCTCAAGGTAAATATATATTTTACTAGATGTTATTTATTTAATGTCTAGGTATCATCAGTTTTATATAATGAAGTTAATATGTATATTTTATCGATTAGTCTGATTATTATTTATAATAGGTCTAAAAAGGCTCGTTCAATATAATTCAAAATATTAGGAATTATGTAATTACCTTTCGTATGATCTACATTTGGACATTATATTATAATGATTAAATTAATTTTCATGATTAATGTTTTTTATATTCGTTTTTATAATAATTTCTACAATTCTGTGCCCACTTACTCGTCTTATGATTTATGTTAACTCAAGGCCTTTGGATCATTGACCAAATTATATACTGTGTATAATAACAGAATGAATCATGATTGGCTTTGTTGTCTTTCCGCGAATTTACTATAATCGACGAGTGCATGATACTTTAGTTCACGCGCACTCAAAGCACTCGTGTCAGTTTGTCCTTATTAAGACGCTTCAGTATGCAAAAAGCCGTGATTACTGGTTTTTACGCAGATTTTTAGAGCTATCTACTCGTTGTTTAATAATATATCAAACAAAAAAATACCTATATAATCCAAAATGGTAGAATCCTTTTTGTTAACGAGTTCATTTATCCTCTTACAAAGAAACCACAAAAATAATCGTTTATTATGGCGTAAAGAGGTAACAAAATGCTCAAGGCTATTTGCTCCGGGACGCGCCTTAATGGATGCTATAGGTTTAAGTAGAATATTATTCTATCAGTTCAATTATTGCATATTTGTCTTAAAGACAAATGTTTTAATTAATATATTTTGAAAATACATTTATAAAAACATATATATACACAGTTTATTTGGATTTTTTTCACATCTGCCTTGCGTTTAAGCAGAATAGGTATATGGAATAAGACACTAACTGATTGATTTATCAATGCACTCCTGAAACTGTATATCGAATTATACACAAAAAAACGGTAGATCATGTTCCATTTTATACCGTACACATTCCATAAAGAAATATGATTGAAAATGCCTCGACATTTAAAAGACCAAATACCAATATTCCATGTCGACCTAGTTGCGGGCAAAAGCTAGTTTTAACTTCGTCTGAATATATTCGCTCGATAACGCGGATTGTTTCTCACATAGTATTATATTATGATATTTTTATCGTTGAGGGAATAATTTACTGCCTACAACAGTTCATAAATTTAGAAGTAACAAAAAAAATATTTATAGAAAGAGTGTCAGTACTCCGAAACGTTAATTGTGTCAATGATTGAAAGATAATTACTCGTTCAAGCAAAGTAATCAAATAATTTTAACTATTTTGGCAGAAAAATGTAATGGTTTAAGAAGTCATAAATATATAATAATTTATATGTATAGTTAGTAAATTATACATATTTTGAAATATTTTAAATTTTATTATAGGTATATTAATTTTATGTATTGGGGTTTTAATTGGGGTTGTTTTTTTAACTTTGTTAGAACGGAAAGTTTTAGTTTATATTCAAATTCGTAAGGGTCCTAAAGTAGCTTCTCTAAATAATCAGTAATAGTACGTTTATTATTGTCTAGGCGGAAAATGTGAGTGAGACTTGGAATTCGCCTTTTCCGCCGAAGCTTATCCAGTTTTCTAAAAAAAACAAGGGATTACCCCCTGATTTTGACGTTAACAAGTTCTCAGTAGGCAATTTCGCTTCTTGTCTTAAATTGGGCGTAGTATTTTCAATAACCATTCCTTATGACTCACTGGATCTCATTTTATTATTTTTAAAATTTATTTGTTTATATCATTAACTTTAACAAGAAATGTTATTAATAATTATTGATTATAGGTATCAGGTAATACATATTTCATGTATTCCCGCTAGTTAATTATTTTAGGATGAGTGGTTAATACTTAAATATCTAATCCACAGATGCTAAAGCAAAATGAAAGAGATTAAAAAAGAACGAATTATGAAAGTCCAAAAAAAGTATATGACATATAAAAAGGCAAATTATTTCAGTACATTTTTGTAGGATTGTTTTTAATGTAAAACTGAACAGTAGCAATTAAATATCTTATTACATACATTTTTTTTCTTGCAACTTTTATATTTTTTTGATTCGAGGTCTAAACATAAAAGCGATACTTTACGTATTATTTTTTCGAATATAATGTGCATTGTGCATTGCCACATGTTTGAAAAAAAAATATTTGTAGGGAAGCTTCTGATCTCAGATATAATTTTAAACCATATTTATATCATTGAGATTGGTATCGATGGCTTTAAGATCAATTGAATCTGTCGAACATGACAGACGACATTTTTAAGAACAAAGTTCGTCTAGTGACATTTTAATATTTTGTTCTTGTTATTTTAGCCGAAATGTTTGGCTGTTCGTAAATAATCGAGGTATTCTATAATAAACCTACTGAGTATTGGTTAAAGTCTATTAAAGCACATGTGATGTACTTGCCTTTATAACTATTAGTACACTACGTAAAATTAATACCAATAAGTGCATTTATTGCAGTGCGTGTGAAAATACTTAATAAATTTGACACGATTCCCTCGTGTCCGACAAAGATAATAACTTATCTATAAGACTTGCTTATATTGTTATGTCATTGAACTTGAAAATGCGGTCAATAGATCGTTATTTATATTTGAACTTATATCGTTATTAATTATATTTAAACTTATAATTCCAAAATGATTTTTCTGCATTCCCTCTTAGTTAATTCTGGTTAATATATTCATTATACAGACTCGTCGATTTCATTGTTTTATTATACGTTTAGTTTTAAGTGAAACATGCTAGACAGTACCTATTTAGCTCTATATAGTAAATAGAATTATAAACTTTAGCATATCACATTAAAAAGAAAGCACAGGACTTTTGTTAGTAAATCCGTAACTATGGACACAACATGAAAGCAGGAAACCCACAAACTTCTGCTACGGTTGCATGTAATTATACTAGACATACCCCTACGATTATGTTAATTTAACTTCGCAACCTATTTGAAACTCCATTTTTAAACATTCATCTCGAAACAAAGTCACTAACGTTGGACTAACGGAGGGTAGGTTTTTTTAGATATTACCTAAGGCTATTTTTATGTTAGGAATCGATAGGTGATATCTTACCCACTGTACATCACGATATCTTACCAACGATGACCCATTTTTTAAATCAGAGCATTCGGAAATCCATAGACGCAATACGAAGCACACAATATAGCGGGTAATAAAAAAAGGTGACAATTTTACCTCTTATCTCAAAAAACTTCGACTGTTATGTGGTTAACATCTATGAGCGAGGGTTTTGGTACGGAACTAATTTTGATGTACCTACCAGAAGTAAGGAAAACATGTTTACTGAAAATAATAAACTAGTCCTGGCGGAATTCGATTGCATCGGTACGTGGTAGGAAAACCCAACTGGCCCGTCATAAAGGTTTCAATGTCTATTTTATTCCAGGCTTACAATGGAGTGAGATTTTTACACCGGTGTCCTATCACGATGACTTTCAACCGGGACACGTAGTGCTCATGTTAATAGTTGACACTATAATATACATGACGATTGCGTTGTATGTTGAGAAAATTCGCCCGGGAAACTACGGTGTTCCTTTGCCTTGGTATTTTCCGTTCACGAAGAACTTTTGGATGCCTAATAAAACTAGAGTAGCTGGTATGTTGTTATTTAACAAAGAGAATTTCATTTGTTTTGAACTATTGACTATTAAACTTGATCGAAAAATGCAGAACGATAACGATGCAAGTGCAATTTACATGGAAATATTATAATTATTTCTCGTGATGGATTCCAATTATTATATACGTAATGTAGTTTCTAATTGCAATTGTTCACTTTCTGATCGTTATAAAATCTATCAAATGTGAATTTGCATAACTTTGATAAAAAATCAGCCCTAATCAAAACAGGATGTACATATGTACCTACTTTTATTACTTAACCATTCAGAGTACAGCTGTGTAAATAATTACTAATTTTTAATATGATTTATTAATTCATTTGAATATCAATTATAAACCACACGTGTTTGTGAATCATTATTTATAATATGTTGTTTTAACAGCAATAACATTGAAGGATGGAATTGATCAAGAGTACAAAAACGCATTGCTAAAAGTGATTCATGATGAGGAACCGAAAGGTGTACCGATGGGTATCAATATTGAGGTAAGGATCTCTAACAATTTTTAGAAATTTGCGAGCATCGAATAGCCCAGTGATTCCCAAAGTGGTCTATATCGACCCCTAGACTATGACAACCTGCAAGGGGTCTACGTCAGCAAAAAAAAATTTGGGGTCCATGAAATGAAAATGGGGGTCCACGATAGTGGATCTCAACACATACACTGATAGTACCTATTTACATACATCATACTATCTTATAATATCAAAACATATACATTATTTATAAAAGTACCTATGAAGTAAAAAAAATATTATATATATTTATAAAATTGTGTAAGTTGTAGGATGTTGGTATTCGCTTTGTGGCGAAGAAATTTACAGGAAATCAATATCAGGTACCCAACACGGAAAAACATGGCAAGGGGTCTACGTCACAAAAAAGTTTGGGGAACTCTGGTATAGCCAATCTATCATAGCACGAACAACTTGCGAAGTAATATTGGTATCGACAAACAGTAATTTGTAAATTTTAAATGAACTCTCATACATCTAACAAATCGACGTTTCGATTATATCGTTCGTGCTAGGTTCTGTGAACTAAGCAAGCGTATATAGACTATTAACTTTTCAGCACCGACACATATAACGAGCGCGGTATAACTCGCGGTTAATCAATACTTATATTATAGCGGCTTCAAACAACGACGAATGCTCATTGGAAGACTCTAAATACATGTTTATTTTTATGTGGTATAGGTTTTTCTTTTTGTAGGTTTGCAGGGGGTAAAATTTGTCTCAGAGACTTGTTACTTTAATTTAAGTTTCATACGAAAATAATACATTTTGCCATTGAGTTTCTATCCAATGCCGTATTGTTTAATTCTAGCAAAACTTTAGATCTTGTTGATTTCTTACAAACAGTACTTTCTAGAACATGATTTTTTTTTTAATTATATGCATAGCAACCAGGCAAGGGAAATGATTCTTGAAATATTGAATAAAATATACAAAGGTTTTGTTTGTGTGGATAAGGAAGGAAAATGGATGTAATAATCATTTGTTGTATAAGTTAAATAATAATATGGTCTATTAACGCGAGTATCACACATTTAAATAAAATACTTTGTACCGGATTAATCCGGAATAAAGTATTCTTATTAATTTATCAATAAACTATATTGATAAATATGTAATTAATTTAATAGACAAAATTAAAGTCTTCTTTTCTTCACGTACACAATAACATATATAGATGTCGAATTTTTTATGTATGCTTTGTTTATGCAAATATATAGACTACCTTATTTATTTGTATAGTGGAGGCTACACATATACCTGTTTTGAAGTCGGATTCGATTTTTGTTTATTGTATATAATAATATGTATTAGGTTCATTGACATTTGGGTCAACACTGTGACGGTGGGACAATGGTCTTTAATTTGTAAACAAAATAAGACATTCAGAAACAACCTTATCCTTTTTTAATATTCATTATCAAAAAAGCACATAGTTTTTTTACATTATTTTGCCATGATTGACGTATCTGTTAAAAAATCTCACGACTTTATCAATTCTGTAAATATATCTTAGGAGAACTAATTCCGCCTGCAAGGAAAGATTTGTTTGTTACGATTTAACTCAAAAACTAATGACCGATTTCAATAATTCTTTCACTAGAAAGCTACATTATCAGCGACAGCGAGTAACATAGGGTTTGTGTATAGTACATCTACATTGCACCCGTGCGAAGCCGGGGCGGATCGCTAGTATTTTATAAAAATAGGGTGAAAAAAAAAAAAAATACTTTTAACTTTGTCCATCTTTCATGGCAAACGTACACAGATCGATGTATTTCTACCATAAATTTTATTGGAGATTTGTAGTGAGTTCCAGGCTATTTTATTCCGTAGAATTATTAAAATAATTCCACGCAAGCGAAGCCAAAGGAAGGAGAGATACCTTCACATAAATTTGCATACATTTCGTATTGTCAGCGTGAAGCTTGTTATGGTCAGTAACAAAAGATAAAAAAAACATGTACGGAGCCCAAACCCGAACAAATTGCGACACAATATTTGTATCTTAAATGTGTCATTTGTATTTTTTTAAATGTTTGATATCGACAGACGGGCATGAAGTTTACTTGATGGTAGGTGATACCTCAGCCGCAGATGCGCTGTCGACATACTTTTTACTTCGAGCATTCGGAGTATTAGAAATCTGGTTGAAATTACAGATTGACTATATAAGGTAGTAAATATCATTAATTAAACTATCAACTAAAATAACTAACGTTTTATATTTTTTTCAGAATCTCACTAAAGTATACAAAGGTCGGAAGAAAGCTGTAGATAATTTAAATCTTAGGATGTATGAAAATGAAATAACAGTATTATTAGGTCATAATGGCGCTGGGAAAACCACCACGATATCAATGCTCACAGGTAACTTATAATATATAGATTATAGATGCATTTTTGCATAGAATAATAATTCTATGCGAATGAGTGTGATAATATTAGGAAATTTATTAATATATCATAAGGAAATAAAAACAAAAATATTACCAATTTTAATAAAAAAAAGTACTTTAATAATGTCTACCACTCGAGATTATTCAAACTATATACTTATTGCGAATTGGTTCAAAATTGATAATGCAACATTGTGTTGTTTTTACAATCGATCGATGAGTAGATTACTTAATAATAAGTGTTATAATCTGATAAACGTGTTTGCAAATGATTGTGATTTCGTATATTGCCTGGATATTTTATGATACGAGTATAATTGTCATAATTTGTATTACCGTCGCTCCCCGTCTTTCGTCTTGACCGGTTTGTTGGCGCATTTCGTAGAACACCTACCTTGCGCTCCGATGGGCCGCGGGTTTGATTCCCGCCGAGATGCCATGTTAATAATTCTCTGTAAGCATCTCTTCCCACGTCTGGTCACTCGTTTAATTTTACGAAATTGATGTTATGTTATATTTTCTGTACCGGAATACTCTGAAGATATATTTTCTTACTATATCATAGTCTATACATAATTGGCTTTATAAGTGGTGTAAATATATATTTTTTAAATTTTGTAGGTATGGTTCCGCCAACCTCGGGAACGGCCACAATAAACGGCTACAACATAGTTAGCGAGACTGAGCTCGCACGCAAATCTCTCGGTCTGTGCCCGCAACACAACGTACTCTTCCCGGATCTGACGGTCGCCGAACATATTATATTCTATTCGAGGTTAAAAGGTGTTCAAAAATCGAAGATCGACGAGGAAGTGAACCATTTTGTTAAATTATTGGAATTGGAGTCAAAGGTTGGTCATTATACATACAAACTTGACACTTATTTCCACAATCTGACAAGTGTTATTTATTTAATTCGACAAAAGAGCACGCTAATACATATGTGGAGGGATGTTAATACATATCGCACCTACGGTGCAAAAACGTCACTTATGCAATTTTTGTCAAAATTGATTTGAGTATGAGAAAAAATGGCTAATATGCTTCTTTACTGGGTGCGTAATTGTCGCATGTGTAGTGTGTATACTTTACGCGAGAGGACAGTTGTGTCTTTTGGTTTTGGAGGGAATCTAGCCGCCACTGGGAGAATCAACGTATTATTGGTCAGTTGCGCGCGGCCCCCCTCATAACTTAAAGTTTTCTGGAGCTACAACGTCAAAAAGGTAATTGTGACAATTTATTTTTATGTTTTTCGGAGCAATAACGACACTTAAGTTAGTTGTGACATTTGTTTCTTGAAATAACTCAGTCACTTGTGTATGTAGTGACGTTGTTTCCCCAATTCTTATACCCATTTTACGATAAAAAATTACATTCGATTTACAATTAAGATATCCAGAATAGTATAGTCTAATGTTTTTATTATGCTTAGAAAATTACCTAATATAAAGTAATGATATTATTGCTTCAGAATGCTTTTCACGTTGCATATTATTTATTTTGAATATTATTTTAATGGGAAGGATGATTTCTAAATTGATTATTAAGTAAGGTTTTTTTGTATGCAATACCTGGGCACTGGGGAAAACTTTAGGAATTATTATAACAATAATTAAGAGGGGTTGTTCGACGGGCGAGTAATACCGCCGATTTATGGCTCGTTGGTAAAGCTCGCCTATGAATCTATTGGTTTCTTTTCAGATCCTAAATAAACCAACGCTGCCAAAAATTTGTGCTGCTTGCATTTTCAAGCGGCAGCCAAACTTCCGTTGAAATGCAAGCCCAATATACGACAAAAATCGAGGAACATGTGCAATATTTAGAACCAGATACAGAGTCGTCACATTAAGTAAACTCCGACAGACAAGCAGCACAAGCCATCCCAGATGAACCAAGTACCCTACTCTAGCGCAGGATAATCTTACTTAAGACAACACTAGTCATTCTTCGCCTATTTTAGCCGACACTAATGAATCTAATGAACGAGATGATATTGACTTCCCTACAGGCGATTTCTCCGGCACTGATTCCGGTGATGAATATATACCTGGTTCCCGTGCAAGATCGTCTTCATCCAGTAGCTCCAGTTCTAGTTCCAGTGACAGCACAAGTAGCAGTTACAGTGATTCTCATTCTGAAAATAATAACTCTAATAATGATAGCCTTGTCCACGAACACAACCAACCTATGCAACCTATAACGAAGACAAGAGGCAAAAAGCGAACTCGTAATCCAACAACCTGGAAAAATAATATTGAATCAAATTAATTTAAAAATACGACACAATTGTCCAGCTAATTGTTTTCTAGTGCCATAACGTCACTTCTGGGAGGGTTGTAAATTTTAAACGATTATAATTATTTATTACAAAATTATAAGATGTTTGTTTTTACTTTGGCATGAAGTTTAATATTATAGTTTAAATATTACCAGTGTATTTCTTTAATCAATATTACCTATACATAATAATATGATGTCGAATTTTCAAACGCTTCTCCTGAAAAATTACATCATTTGCATAAGTGACGGTGTTGCACCGTAGGTGCGATATGTCCAACCTAAAGGGAGGATCCTCGACCAGTCGAACCACTGACTGGCCGAACCTAAGGCCCCAGTGGTTGATGTCGAATTCAAATTCAAATTCAAAAATCATTTATTCATTTAGGTAACACAATGTACACTTATGAACGTCAATAAAAAATACATATTAAATGCTTCTAGTTTTACATTTACTGCCAGTTCTCAAATCAAGGGCGTAGAGCGGACGAGAAGAACTGGCAAGAAACTCGCCGCCACTCTTTTTTAATCGCCAAGTTTTTGTTTTACAAATGTTTTGTAAGGAGCTGCAACCATTACACCATGTTCCACATGACATCTTTAAGTAATTAACTATAATAATCGAAAAATATATATATAAACGAAAAAATAAAAATAAATAAAAACAAAGATTTGTCCTCTATCAGCAGAATGTATGGTGAAATAGGAGCACTCACTTACATTCTCGTGGGAACAACACGCAAATACATAGACGAAATAACTAATATCACCGCATACACGAATTCAAGTTCGACCAGTCACCACAAGTAGCACCCGTTCACGAGTATGACGCATGGCCAGCCATCGACCCCCTCGCCATATCGAGATGTTGTATCCATGCTTGGAAACATTTATATAGCGCGATTCATGATTAGACGTCTTCGTATTGTTTCTTGTAGCGGATTATAAATGTCGCTACACATACCATTCGCCTGTGTCAAAACTGACTTGTAGTTTTTTTTTCAACAGTATCTGTGGTATTTGCTATACAAGTTTATAAGAGTTCAATAAAACCTTATCGGTTAGTTTATTTATATACAACGTCATAATCTCATAGAAGAAGCGTGTTTAAAGATAGTGCATAAAAAATATTAACATTATATTTCTTTATTTATTTTTGTGATGTGTTATATTGTTCGAGAGAATAAATACATTTGAAAAAACATTTAGGAGAAAATATTTATTGACTATTTGTTTCAAGTTGAGATTAACGTTTGTTTTTTTTTATGTTAGATATCGACAGACGAGCATGAGGTTCACTTGATGGTAGGCGATACCTCAGCCACAGAACATCAGTCTATGATGCGCTATCGTTCTAATTTATACTTCGAGCATTCGGAAATCCATAGACTGAAACCGAAACGCGCAATGTGTACTTCACGGTTTTTCCATCTATGGACGGTGATTCCTTACCCGATCGGAATTTCGTTATTCCTGCCACCCGTGCAATGCCCGAAGTTACCAGATGTGGTTAAGACATGCTTACAGAAAATTATAAACATGTCGTTCCGGTGGGATTCGAACCCACGACCCATTGATGCGCACGGCAGGTGTTCTACTGAACGCTCCAACGAGGATCGGAGCATAAGGAATGTGATCTCTGCTTACCACAATGAAAAAGAAGCGTGATGTGTGATAATGTTTGTGTATGTATATTGTATATATGTCATATACATACTGTTATAAGTAATACACACACTGTAATAAGTGATATATAGTACGATAACAATTACAGCGGGATGTCCAATCAATGCACTTATCCGGCGGGCAAAAAAGACGTTTGTCAGTGGGCGCGGCGATGTGCGGCTCGTCTCGGGTTGTGTTGTTAGATGAGCCTACATCAGGCCTGGATCCCGCTGCGAGAAGGTCTCTATGGGATCTCTTGCAGAAGGAGAAAAAAGGTAATATTTGCTGTTTTTCATAATACACATAATGCACCTTGCTCCGGAAGCTATTTCCGATATCTTATCTTTTTTTAAACTTTGTTCAACTTTGAACATGTTAGTATAGTACTTTAAAATTAATGTTTTGAATTTTAAAATATATAAATAATTGTTAAAACTTAATTTCTAGCATACCACAGTGTACATCTTTTTTTTAAAAGTTAAAATGCGAACTTGTTAATACAGAGACATTTTTGAATAAGGCCGACCGTGTAGACAGCCGATGTTGTAAAAATGTACACTCAAACGATTAAACAAGGCACATCTTTATATTGCATAAAGATTTTGATTGTCCTGCAAATGTCATGATCTCAATCTTAAATCTTTGGAATCTTTATTACTTCTTATCTAACGATCGGCTATATATCAGATATCAATTGCGAAGTTGTCTGTCGCATTGCCCCTAGCTGCACTATAACCTGGGTCCTGGAATGAACCGCTTATTACTTAATGATAATATCAGCAGTAGAAAATGTTAGAAAATCAAAAGTAAATTATTCTTTAATCTTTGCACGGTTTTTTCTGCGGTAAGAGTAGTTCTAACACGTGTGAATGCACACTCTGACGCTGGAGTCATAGCGCGGACTCTCACACCCAACCACTAATAGAGCTTTATTGCCGTTCGCTCGTAAGAGTAAGCGAGACAACGCGAGGGGAGAGGTCAGCTGACTGCTTAGATGTGTGTGTCACACCGATACATTACCGCGCGCTCTACAGTCCAGAAATAGAACTACAATTTTCTATGCCAAAAGTTAACATGGGCCCTGGGCTTCCATGTATATTGTATATCTATTTTCTTTGATACTAAGACTGCGATATAGAACTGAATTATTACACTTTTGAAACAACTAGGTCGCACCATAATACTAACTACACATTTCATGGATGAGGCGGACGTGCTAGGAGACCGCATAGCAATAATGTCTGGCGGTAGGCTGCAGTGCGTTGGGACCCCATATTTCCTCAAGAAACACTATGGAATTGGATACAAAATGACCATTGTTAAGGAAGACGACTGCAATGTTCAACAAGTTACGAATTTCCTGAGAAATTACGTTCCAGATGTCAGAGAAAATACGAATATAGGTGTGTATTTTGCAGGAGAATCATTTAAATATCATGTACTTCAGATAGTGTTTTTTATCGTGGGTATAGTGCTAAAAGCCAATAAGAATAAAATTCAAAATTGTAAGTTAAATTCAATTTTAAAATTTAGGGACATAATTACTTAATCTATAAAGAATATAACATCACAAATATAATTATGGCGATATTTTTTTGTATGTATATCTTAGGTAATTTTGTTCCCAAACTTGTAACATTGAGTTTAACTTTTAATTTCATAGTTATTGGGTTTTAGCACTATACCCTCGATATGTACATAATGTTTTTGCAATAAGTATTTTATATTTGTTTTATGAACCATAAAGAAATATCATAAAACTTTGTGATAGTGTAATTACGCTTAACAAGGCACCTAATATCATTTATTTTTATTTCTTATTTTAATTATTATACGCAGGATCGGAATTAACATACATACTACCAAATGAGCACGTCAGCAAATTTCCTGAAATGCTAAAGAAATTTGAAGATGAAAGAAGTTCACTAAAACTATCCAGTTATGGTCTCTCCGTCACCAGCCTTGAAGAAGTATTTATGAAGTGAGCTTTTTGCATTATATTGTAATTATGTAAATTGCATATGTATTTTGGTCAGGAAGTATGCCTATCTTTCCCTAGTTTAACACTATCTCTAAAGGCTAAGTGAAACAATGTTCAAAATAATACATACCGGACCGGATTTGTAATGATCCCCATTTAGAATATATTTATGTATTCGAATTAGCTAACGAAAAACTTTTGCGAGCTTAATCAACCTATCAATTTTGAAACTCATCCATAATACGAGTCTAGCATTTCGTTCGAAGTTTAAAATATGTAGAGGATCATAGTACTCGAATACATGCCTAATAGCCTGTCTCTTTCACATACCACTGAGAAGAAAGATGCAGTCTGTCTTATCATTTTCGATAATTTTTACTTAGCGAAATTTTGAAACTTCAATCTTTTATTTTTATAGTAGTGGGCACGGGCTAAGACACAACAATTGTATATTTTAAATTAATTTATTGCAGTTTTGATAGAATTATTCTTATTTTCCTAATTATGTAACAATAATATATAAAGCTTTAGATTATTTATAGTAAGTTTTCCAATACGAAGTTTGATTTTTATTATAATTTATTGCAGTATTCCTCATAACAATGTCAATGTAATTGTCTGAAGTATGACTTACATCAATAGGGATGTTGACTATTTTTTGGAATTGCTTTTATTTTATAGATACATCCTTTATAAACACGAAAAAAAAAATCTTATCAAAAAATATTACATATTTCAATAAAAAATACGTAAATAAAAATACTTTTCATAAATTCCCGCTAAAACGCTGCAAACTGTCACGTGACGTCACAGACCGATAAACAATCTCGCTCGCGTTCTATCAAAGTTAGATCTTAACAAATCTTTTCACTTCTCACGAATAAATTCAATAAAAATGAATACGTCGTTTTTATTTATTTTTATTTGATAAATAATATATTTATATTTATACTATTTTAATTGATATCAATGATTACCAACCTTGATCTTGACTTGGAACTTCAATATTTATACATATATATGACTGGAAGTTTATGTGGTGTATTGATCGACGTACTGCACAGCATTTGTAAAACGACGTATTCATTTTTATTGAATTTATTCGTGAGAAGTGAAAAAAATTGTTAAGATCTAACTTTGATCGTACGCGAGTGAGATCGTTTATCGGTCTGTGACGTCACGTGACAGTTTGGAGCGTTTTAGCGGGAATCTTTGAAAAGTATTTTTATTTACGTATTTTTTATTAAAATATGCATTAAATATGTAATATTTTTTTACAAGATTTTTTTTTTCGTGTTTAGAAAGGATGTATCTATAAAATAAAAGCAATTCCAAAAAATAGTCAACATCCCTATTGACTCTTACGCTCCCCCGTTGAAATTTGATAATTAAAAAAACTTTACTTAATATATAAGTGTACTGTGGCAGTTAATGGTTTCTAATTCGCTGTTATATTTCAGGGCCGGTGCTGAAGATCAAGACGTATTGGCAGTTAAAACAAATAATTATACAAATAATCATAATGATCCTGCTGTTGTTCCCATAGAGAATCATAGAAATTATTTCGGTAAGATGCTTCGACCCTTGTTCAACTTTATTCTTAATTATTACGCTTATGTTTATTCACACATATTCAAACTATTATGTTACTATTACTTAAAAAATATATTTAAAGTTTGAAGTATTGTTTCTTTAGTAAATTAAAAATTGCTATGTTATCATGGTTACAATAAATACAAGATTTAAATATAATATTCAGAAACAGCTGTTTTTGTCAAATAAAGCTTAAAAATACGTAAACCACATTCGATAGTGCCAAATGACAGGAATCAATATTAACAAATATTTTATTATGTAATAAAAACCAAAATACCCTTTAAAGTATAGTATACTAGGAGTGGGCGTTAATTCAACAAGCAGCTTTTTTAAACCGCTTTTCTAATGTTAACGAATTAGCTGCTTTTCGTTTACCGTAAAAGCCGTTAAATATATTAACTGTTTCATTCAACGATTTTCGGACGCAACGCGCGGATTAGCTCAACGAGCATTCAACGCGTAGTCGCTAACATCTTTCAACAGTTGAATTTAATAACTGTTAATAAAATTAGCTGCTTTTTTAACAGGTTATCAGTTTGTAATTAACAGTTGAATTTCGTTAACACAAAAACCGTTATCGACCCACCTCTATATACACTATACATATTATGTATGGTAAAACGTGTCAATTTGTCTCATGTGTATTAATACTGTAACTACGAATAATTGTTTTTAAATAAACGAATTATTTATATTTACAGCCGATATTGAGCCATTGCAGAAAGTAAAAGGATCAAAACTACTAAGGAATCACATAAAGGCGATGTTTCTCAAATTAGCCTATAATTCTATGAGAAATAAACTAGCGGCGTTCATACAAATCGTAACACCAATAATAAATATAACAATATCGGTCATAATAGCGAGGTCTTGGCGGTTTATGACAAATCTTCCGCCTTTAGAACTAAGTCTAACGAGCGGGTTCAAAACTACGGAGACGTTAATATCGGAAGGAGCTAATTTAACAGATAACAGTCTGGAGAGGAAGGTTATGTTGGCGTATAAGGACTACTTTAAGTCTTCATTGGATCCGAATATGATGTTAAGGGATATTGGCAGTATGGATATTAGAAAATTTTATTTGAAGTTGGTGAGTAACCAAATTTTACATTAAATTATTATTTATTTTTTAATGTTAGATTTAGTAACTATTCGACATATTAGATATTTTATTTTGGTTTTTGAATGCTTTGTTTGGATCTTATTTAACCACACTGCCTTCTTCGGTTTTGACCGGTACATATAAGACGTTACTCTTCATATAGTTGTGGATTTATTAACTACTTTCATAATTATTTCTCTTCCTATATATCGTGTTTTTATGCCTTCCTTTCTTCTATTTTTTTTTATATACAATTATCATATAAAAATATATATTAATATCAATAGTTTTTATGTACCTATTTAAATAGCAGTGAAATTAAAAAGTAGTTTTTTAAGGAATATCACAAGATGTTAAGTAATCATCGGTATCCATATACATCTGCAACACCAGAGTATTTGTACCTTTAAGGAATGAGTAGTTAATACCCATTGAAGGATATTAGTAACTAAGTGGTTTGGCGTTTGAGAACGAATCCGAGGTGAGAGTTTTGAAATATAAGATGGCGGATCCAATATGGCGGAACAATAATATAAAAAGTTGTTTGACGACAGTATTGCTATACTGAAGCGCTGTATGACTTAATAATAAAATAAAGAAAACAAGTTATTAACATACAATAAAAAAAAACTTCATTTATTTTTAAGGGGTTCAGCAGCCGTCAAATCTTTTTTTTTCTATTCACCAAATTAAATTATTAAAGAACTGTACTGCCCTTGAGAAGCTACGATGATTCCCAACAGAAACCCCGGATGTCCTTGAATCCACAGCGACAGTCCAATCAGGGAAAAATGTAGGTAGGCGCAGTCTTTATACTTAAAAATTATACTGGGACCCCAATAATAGGGGTTTTAAACTAAATTCACGTTTTAATTAAATTAACGTAACAAATATATATAAAATTAAAAAAAACCAAGACAACTTTAAATGAATTGCCAAAATAGCCACGCGTGTGTAACCGCTTGATGACCACTTCCACCGGCGCATGCACCGTGACAGGCCGAGATGTCGCCGGCCGGTAGCCGGTAGAGGGGCGAGGAGTGGGAAGAGGTGTGTAAGAATACGTCATGTATTGACGTTACAGTACCCCCTCCTCGCAATAAAGGATTTATTAAAGGTAAAATAATAAATCCGGGAAAAAAAAAAAAAAAAAAAAAAATTTACTTGGGGGAAATGTTTTTTAAATCTTTAATGTGCCAATAACCTAAATCTTTCCCAGACATATCCTGAAGTAAATAAACAAGGGGAGACCTTTTGGCAATAACCTTGGCCTTTAAAAATTTAGGGGCAAGTTTCTTCGAAAATTGGTTGCCTTTATCACTAAGGAAATAAGCACGCTTCATTACAATGTCTCCAACATTAAACTCTGCAAATTTACGACGTAAATTATAGTGGGACGTATTTTTTTGATGAGCTTGCCTCAATCTTACTTGTACTGTGTCAAATATATAAGACAAACAACCTAAATTTTCGGCATGAATCTCTCGAGGTAAAAATAATATCTCATTATTAAAATCATTATTGGTAAAATGGGTACCACAAGTCACGAGCTCTCTTCCAAAAACCAAAAAAGAAGGCGTAAAGCCTGTGACTTCGTTAACAGAATTATTAATTGCAAATTGTACTGCGGGAATAAATAAATCCCAAGATCTATGATCATCAGCGACGAAAGTAGATATGCAAGTAATAATAGTTCTATTATATCTCTCCACTAAATTAACTTGAGGAGTATATTTAGGGGTGTAATAAACATTAGGAATATTATACTTCTTAAAAAGTTTAGCAATGACCTTACCAGTAAACTGTGGTCCATTATCCATAAGAACACACTGTGGAACTCCGTGAATAAGAATGAGAGATTCCTCGAGAATTTTACAAAGTATATCGGACGTAGCCCTCTTTATCGGAAAAATTAAACAAAACTTGGAAAAACAACAGGTAATAACAAAAATATAACTATTTCGTTTCTTTGATGTGGGAAGGGGCCCCATTAAATCTAAGGAAACCATCTGAAATGGACGTGAACAATCCTTAGGACGACCCATTTCTCCTAGTAACTTTTGATTTTGCGATTTGTAAGAAAGACATTTTTCGCAACTACCAATAAATTTAACAACATCATTATACATGCCAGGCCAGAAATAATTTAATGCAAGACGACGATATGTTTTGAAGATACCCATATGACCAGCCATAGGCAACGCATGATTTTCATATATAGCTTTCTCGCGTAGCTCAATTGGAAGAACTTCCTTCCATGAGAACTCTGAAGTGAGTTCATGTTTATTCTTAGACAATCTATAGAGAGAATTATTTTTTACTAAAAAATTAGGGAATTTAATGGGGTCTCGTTGGCAACTACTAAAAATGTGTTTATACCAAGTGTCTTTAGAGGCTAAAAAACTGTTTGAAGAATCAATGCCACTAATTGTGACGCTTCTAGAAAGAGCATCTGGAATAACATTGTCAACACCGCGTCTGTGTTTAATGTCAAAATTAAATGCCGATAAACGGAGACCCCAACGGGCCAATCTACCCGTAGGATTACTTAAGGAAAGAAACCATTTGAGTGAACTATGATCGGTATAAACTGTAAACTTGTGGCCGTTTTCAATATAACAACGCCAGTGTTCGAGAGCCGTTACTACAGCAAGGGTCTCCCGTTCAGTGATGCTGTAATTCTTTTCTGCTGCAGTAAAAGACTTACTCATGAACGCAACAGGATGTTCTTTGCCATCTGTAGTCTGAGTTAGCATAGCTCCAATTCCGTAACTGCTGGCATCAGTATGAACCTCAAATGGCCTATTAAAATCCGGGCACGCCAAAACAGGAGCATTAATAAGACAATCTTTAAGCCTTTTAAAAGCAATATCAGCATCAGGGGTCCACTTAAAAGGAGAAGAACCCTTCTTAGACGAAGTTAAACGATTTAATGGTCCGGCTATAGTACTGAAATTTGGAACGAAACGTCTATACCAAGTAGCGGTACCCAGAAATCGTTTAAGATCTTTTCGACATGTAGGGGTCGGAAAATTAAGTATAGCCTCAACTTTAGCTGGGTCAGTACGTAAACCTTCCCTATCAACGACGTAACCAAGGTATTTAAGCTGGGAACAAAAAAAAATGCATTTTTCAAGGTTAACAGTAAGATTGGCATACTTTAGTTTATCGAGAACACGCGAAAGTAGAGTCACGTGACTGTCAAAATCCTTAGAAACTATAACTATGTCATCTAAGTAGGCAAAAACCTGAAGACCAAACTCTGCGAACAAGAGGTCTACAAGACGCTGTTGTGTTGCTGGAGCATTAGTGAGTCCAAAAGCAGTTCTTTTAAAACGAAAGGTACCCCTACCAGGAACGTAGAATGCCGTTTTGTCACGATCACGTGGATTGATCGCAATTTGCCAAAAACTTTTGGATAAATCGATACACGATAAGTAGCGAGCGTCCCTCAGATTGTCGAGAATCTCAGAAATATAGGGAAGATTATAAGCATCACGTTTAGTAACCGAATTAAGTTTTCGACTGTCGAGGCAAAATCGTGGCTGTCCATTTTTTTTGGTAACGATGAGAACAGGAGAAGACCATTCACTTTCGCAAGGTTCGACAACATCCAGCGTCAGCATTTCATCAACTTGTTCAATCAAAATACGTTGCTTTTCCGGTGACAACCGATAATAACGCTGTCGAATCGGCTTTGCGTCACCAGTATCTATATGGTGTGTGATAAGAGTAGTGAACCCAAGACCCTTATGTTCAAAAGAAATTTCATTAAAGTGTTTGATGATTTCGTCAGCTCTTTGTTTTTGAATAATGTCCAAATTCAAATAAGCCTGTAAAAAAACTTGATGAGATTTATCTGACTCGACGCTATTAGTTTTTTTACTATTAAGATCAATGCTGTTAATATATTTAGGTAAAAGTCCGAACTGTCTCCAGAAATCAATGCCTAATATGAGATCAATTTTGATGTCAGGAATGACATAAGCTCTCAAAATGTGAAATTGGTCTCTGAAATTAATAGGTAAATCAACATATCCAATGCTAAACAACTTTTGACCACCCACTGCTGTAGCAGTGACAAGGTCATCTTTGATGAGTAATAAACCTTGATTTACTAACTTTACATGTGCGCCATTACCTAACACAGTTATAGCAGACCCGGAATCCAAAAGACCTGTTTCCGTAACCCCATTGATGTCTATAGAAATAAAAGGCCTTGTGTCATCAAAAAAAAACTTTTCTTTGAGAATTGTGTTGACATTGTAAGAGCAAAAAAATAATTTAATATAATCAAGCCAATTAAACCAATCTTGATTATCGTGATAACTTTCAACACAATTCTCACGCACTAGTTTTTTGAAGAGGTTTGCTGATTTTTGGCACAATCAGGACAATCAGGTGTCTTAACATCCTTGCGACCGCAAATAAAACAAATAATTTGATCCTTATTCGCAGTACATTGTCTTAAATTATGTGTGTCAGTACGACACCTAGGGCAAAAACGAGGTCTGCCATTAGAATAATCAACTGCGTGAACATAAGTCGAAGTTAACATATTTTCATCATTGCTTCGGGATTGCAAACTGGAATTAGTTTTAAATGAGTTATTATTATTCGTTAAAGAATTGAAGTTATTGATATGATTAGATTTATATTTAGTACCGTTATTGTCATAAAAGGTAAAATTACGTCTAGAATTTGAGGAACCAATGTATGCGAATTCAGGTGCAAGGGTTTCTGCTGTTGGACGTGGGGGTTCTTTGAATTGTGAAAGACGTGACTGTATGTTTTCATAATTACGACATAAGGTTTTAAGTTCCTCTAGGGTTTTAACTTCGGAAACAGAAGATAAGATATTAGTGTAGCAGGGACGAATATTGTGAAGTATTATCTCTAATTTATCATCTTCGGATAACACCTTAGATAATCTGGAAAAAAGTCCAGACATAATTGATAGGTAAATTACAATATTTTCTGTTTCACCCTGAGTGCGTGCTCTTATTTCCGAGAGCAATCTATAATCATAGTCAGGTTGACCGAAATCCTGCTTTAAGCTTGTAACTAAATCATCCCAGTTTGAAATGGAACTTCTGATACTTCTATACCAGTGAAGGGCATCACCAAAAAAAATTTCCGTTGCATTGGCTAAAATTTTATCGTATGAAAAATTTTTTGCTTGACAAAATTCATCAACACGTTGAACAAAAGCACGAACACAAGATTTGCCATCGAATTTTAACTTTGAAAATATGTTCGCATTATTACCTTCACATGTAACATTAAAATTAACGGGGGGAAGAGAGAGAGGGGTTGTAACGTCACTACTGCTATTACTACTACTCGCCAAAGGATCTAAAGGTATATCTTTGAGTGTATTAAGCTTGACTGACGCTCTTTTGAATAGATTTTGACATTCCTCGTATTCGTTCTTAATTAAATCATCTACAGTAATGCGGTTAAGACGATGATATAAATGATTTAACAAATTTTGGGTGCGGAGCAAAGTATTCTTCTCTAGAGAAGAAGAATTAAGGGTTACTTCTATCTTAGCGAGTAAATCAATAGCGCAACTTAAATCCGTCAATGCCTCAAAAGGACTAGTAAGAATGTCTTCTGATGGGAACAAGGGACCACACTTGGCAATTTGCTTCCTCAACTCAATGACTGTTGAAGCAGGTGTTTCACCTCTTATAGCTACTTCATATTCCAGCTCAGACTTTTGCAACGACATAAATTTAATTGGAAAAGCCATTATTGAAATTAATTAAAGTATAAAAAAAAAAAAATAATAAAAAGAGGGTAAGTGTTAAACGATGAAATAAGAAATTTAATATTTTGAATAATAAGTCTACAAAATTGAAAGAAAGGAATAAAAAAAAATACAGTCTATATACTCCGTCTGTTACAAAATAATAATAATAACGTTTTGGTTATTTATTTGATTTTAAAATAAAAAATTATAAAAAAATATGCAACTATTGTGTACAATTATAACAAATGAAGCAAAACAATAAGAGATTATTGAAAAGTAGAATATGTATACATCTAAATTGCGTACACCTTAGTTACTTGAAACCAAACACTAAAAAAAAAACGTTTTACAAAAAAAAATAAAAAAAACACCCAACACCAAAAAAAAAAAAAAAAAATCTGGTGAATATGATAAAAAAAATGACTCCAAAATGCTGCCCCACGTTGGGCGCCAATGAAGCGCTGTATGACTTAATAATAAAATAAAGAAAACAAGTTATTAACATACAATAAAAAAAAACTTCATTTATTTTTAAGGGGTTCAGCAGCCGTCAAATCTTTTTTTTTCTATTCACCAAATTAAATTATTAAAGAACTGTACTGCCCTTGAGAAGCTACGATGATTCCCAACAGAAACCCCGGATGTCCTTGAATCCACAGCGACAGTCCAATCAGGGAAAAATGTAGGTAGGCGCAGTCTTTATACTTAAAAATTATACTGGGACCCCAATAATAGGGGTTTTAAACTAAATTCACGTTTTAATTAAATTAACGTAACAAATATATATAAAATTAAAAAAAACCAAGACAACTTTAAATGAATTGCCAAAATAGCCACGCGTGTGTAACCGCTTGATGACCACTTCCACCGGCGCATGCACCGTGACAGGCCGAGATGTCGCCGGCCGGTAGCCGGTAGAGGGGCGAGGAGTGGGAAGAGGTGTGTAAGAATACGTCATGTATTGACGTTACAATACGCCATCTAGAAATTCCGAATTTCAAGATTCATAATTTAACCGAACCCGACACCCGAATAACCTCGAAGTACATAGTTCCAAGCCAATCGAACGTAAAGAAAAATGAATGCTTCTAAAGGTTAAGTACTGCTTGTCTGCAGAGCGAATTGAACCCGGCGCGGATTCGCTACGAGAACTTAGTGGGCGCCACGTTCGCGCCGCACCGCGTCACCGCGTGGTTCAGCAACTACGGCTACCACGACTCGGCGGTGTCGCTCTCGCTGGCCAACAACGCGCTGTTGGGCGCGCTGTCGCCGGGCGCGACACTGCGAGTCATCAACCATCCGTTGCCGTACTCTATTGAGAATCTCGTAAGTATTTGACTCTGTGGGGGAAGGAAGGTGTGCTCTCTCATTCAACCTAAAAGGAGGGTCCTCCAGTCGAACCACTGACTGGCCGGCCCTAAGGCCCCAGTGGTTGATGTCAGGATTTTATATATACTCATCGCTCGGAAACACTTATATAGCGCGATTCAGGATTAGAATTCGATGAATCAAACCTATGTAGCTCCACACTAAGCTTAATCTACCTTTGAAAACTTTCTTTCAGTTATTTTGGAGATTATCTTGAACATACAAAAAAAAACGTTTTTTAAAATGATTTTTATGTATTCTTTTGTTGATTCTACTGTTTACTGTATGTATAAAGGTTAAGTAAGCAATCAATGCGTCAAATTAATCTCTTTTTCAGATCAAAATAATGGCTTCTGGCAGTAGCCTGGGATTTCAGTTCGCATTTAACATAGGATTCTGTATGGCCTTCGTGACTGCGTTCCTAGTGTTATTTGTTATAAAGGTATGTTATATGCATAAAAGCATAAAACTTATTAGTACCATTGTTTTACCATTCTATAAACTATTTTTTAAATCTAAAGATGTCTTTTGCTATTTCTATTGATACTATTTTTTTATATAATTCTCTACTTGTAAATCTTAGCGTTCTTCCTAAAGATAAATTAATACTAGTATTTCAGACCAGATTGAATGATATAGGAAAACTTATTGCCTAATGTACTACATTTTGGACTAAGTTTTACTTAATATTTTGGAGCCATTTCGTCACAATAAAAAATTTACATAAAGACCACGATGTCTTAGAGCAGTATTATTACCGTCTCACTTTACGATAGAACGAGACTTCGATACATTTTGAATAGCACCGTCTCCTTTTATCGTCGTCCTCCTGCAATAACATTGCTGTAATAAATGACCTCTTATGTCTCTAAACTCGCCGGTACTGGAAATATATTATATCTCGACATCGAATTTTGATAGAAAAGATATCTCGATTGACAAATATATCTTTTTTTGATATTAAAAGTCGAGTTTTAAGTGTAATTGTCATGTTAGACCCGGAAGAAATAAAGAGATAATCGATTAAAACACGAGAAAACGGTCGACAAAATTTTGTCGCGGTTGTCATACTAGGCCGGCTGTAGTACTCATTTGAATAATTATGTACTAGAGTACATTAGGTCATTGGAACTACATCTGAAACAGGATTGGAACTGCATTTGTATGTGACGTTATTTAATTGCACCTTTAAGGAAAAAAAAATACATAACGAGATATTTGAATTAACCTATTCGATAAATTAAAATACACCATAATAATAATATCTATTTATTCAGGGTATATATACTATTTAATAGCGATAACCGATATACCCATCTCCTTAATTTGAAAATTGCTAATCACGAAGCAATAACATAGAGTATTTTAAGATGGTTCGTTTTCCATACAAAAAGTCATGATTATTAACGAAGTCAGTTTAGAGTTTCGATACTAAATATTTGTGCAACTATTTACTTTCCGGGAGTTCTTTGCGCGGAGTTAATAAAATAATGTTATTTTATACAGAAATCATGTATAGAACAACGTGAAATATTTATTAATTTATATTTCACGTTGTTATATTTTTATCGAACACGAACCACCTTAAAGAATACCTTATAATGTGTGTAGGAGCGAGTGAGCGGCGCCAAGCTGCTGCAGCGCATATCGGGCGTGCGGCCGGGCGTGCTGTGGGCGTGCTCGCTGCTGTGGGACTGGGTGTGGATGCTGTGCGTCTACCTCACCATCGTGCTCACCCTCGCCTGCTTCCAGGAGACCACTCTGTCTACCCCGCACGAGTTGGGTACGTGATAAGATATATAAAAGACTAGCAATTGCCCCCGCAACCCCCCTTGTGGGTTGAATTTCGTAAAATCCGTTCTTAGCTGACCTCTACTCGGCGAAAGGAATATTCCTACCATATTTCAAGTCGCTACGCCTTATGGTTCCAGAGATATCGTGATGAGTGACTATATAGGTGGAAATCTCTTTTATATATATAGAAGATAAGAATATGTATAATACTTGCCTTAGTTGATGGCTAATCTGGTTATATTTTTTTTTATTTTTTATGTCAGATATCGACCGACGAGCATGAGGTTCACTTGATGGTAGGTGATACCTCAGCCACAGAGAATCAATCAATGATGCACTGTCGACATACTTTTTACTTCGAGCATTCGGATTTGTTTTATTTATAACTAATACATTAGTTTTACAGTAAAGGTACTGGGTCCTCTCATTAGGATACCCTGTGTTGTCTAGGTGACTAGTCTCCACACAATGTGTTTTATGTGTTTGCATTAATGGTATGGTTGTTTCACCAAGCACTTAAGCAAGCGCGGTCATATAGTTTAGACGTTCGTTTGTATGTTAAATAATACCTCGTGTTCTGATGGACCTGCGGTTTCGAAGCTCGATGGAATGAAATGTTTAGTTTTTCCTACGTCTGATCACTTCTGGCCTTTCCCGGTAATTTACACTTAAAGGCCGACAACGCATCTGAGACTTTCGTGTCGTAGATGTCCATGGGCGGTGGTGATTACTTACCATCAGGTAACCCACCTGCTCGGTTGTCTGCTCTGAAATAAAAAAAAAAAAAAAAAATATTCATATATTGAAATTACCGTGATTTGAATATTGCACGTATCGGGTTCTGTCTATAGATTTCCGAATGTGCGAAGTAAAAAATATATTGACATCACATTATGTCTGTTGTATCACATACCATTAAGCGAGTTTAAAAACTAGTGTTGTGATGGATCACCATCAGCGATGATGTGGTACAATCGTAACTGTTGTTTCAGGCAGAGTCCTTCTTGTACTGGTCGTGTTCTCTCTGGCCACAATACCGTTGCATTACTTAGCTTCATTCTTCTTCGATGCTTCGGCTACAGGATTCTCAAAAATGTGCTTTGTGAATATATTTTCTGGTAAGCAATATTTATTTTATCTAAAAACCCTATTAATAATGAATACACTTACAAAACCCCAACATTACCTCAATCAATTAATTATTATTTTTAATATATACATTTTTGAAAATTTCACAATATTTAATATAAATGAAGGTTAAATTTTTTTTATTTTTGTAGGTTGTATGCCATTTCTGATAACGGAAGTGTTGAGATTGCCAGAGTTCGGAAGTCCGTACTACGCGAGTATATTCGATTGGGTGTTCTCGCCATTGCCGCTTTATTGTATGAGCAGAAGTTTCAGGTAAAAATATCTTAATATCTCTATTCATTGCGAAATAAATTTAGAAAATAACTATTAGAAATAATATAATTAACATTTTAACACAATCAGATTGTTTATTATTTATCATAAAGTCTCGGACTTTTCAACAGTCAACTTATTTGCTTCTTTTTAAGCTTTCTTGTACAAATGATAAAGAAAAATGAGCCTAAAGATATTTTTTCTTATAATAGGTCCTTCGTATAAAATATTATAATAAAGTAGCTTTATATTGGTGAAAGAATTTCTAAAATCGGTCGATTAGTTTTTGAGTTAAATCGTAACAAACGAACAAATATTTCCTCTTCATAATATTAGTATAAATTAAACCAACTAATACAAACATCAATATGGTTAATCCAGGGACATGAGCGTCTCGTCGTTCCTTATGCAGATGTGCGACGGCGTGTGCTCCCAGCTCAACCTCCAGAACTGCACGCGGCACACCATCTGCACTCAGCTCAACATGACCATATGTTGTAGTACGTGAGTCTTGTCTATGCACTTTGGTCTTTTTCTATACGGTTTTGACGGGCTCGTTGGCGCGTTCGGTAGAACACCTGCCGTGCGCATCGATGGATCGTGGGTTCGAATCCCACCGGGACGATATGGTTATACTTTTCTGTCAGCATGTCTTCCCCACGTCTGGTTACTTCGCACAATGAACGGGTGGGAGGAAATTCGAAATTCCGACGAATTTCATAAAAAACCGTGAAGTGCATATTGCACGTTTCGGATTCAGTCGGATTTCCGAATGCTCTACGACCTACGTAATTAGGTCGACAGCGAATCATTGACTGATGTTCTGTGGTTGAGGTATGACCTACCATCAAGTGAACCTCATGCTCGTTTACCGATAACTAACTTAAAAAAAATCTTGATGGTCTCGTCTTTGATTGAATTATTCTGTGAAACCAGCTTTCGCCGGGAATTTTTTCGAAAAGACTATGTACCTTAAAGTCCGGTAACGCATCCTCAAGAGCTCTGGTGTTGCGGATGTCTATGGACGGCGGCAGTCGCTTAATCCGTTTGCCTGCTCTAATACAAAAAAAATATCTATAAAATGCGTCCAAAGTTCTAAGTTAAGCTACATACCTGAATACTATAACATACCTGAACTTATCTTTGGTATTTTAAGTATGTATGTTCTATCCGACGCAGTTTTAATTAATTTAATAACGCTGTGTATTTCTCCTCAATAGAGTTGGATGATAATCAGTTTTTGAAATGGAGTGAACCGGGCATCGGGCGATACTTATTCATGATGACATTGGTTGGTGTCGTCGCATTCACCGTTCTACTTGTTAAGGAATACGAAGTTATCAATAAGGTAGGTTTTAAAAAGTAGTTTAGCAATTATGTATATTATGATCGAATGCTTTAATTACACAAGTTTCAAAAGATATAAGTTGCCTGAATATTACTTCTGAAGAATTACTCAAATAACAGGACTTTTGTTTACATAATTCAAAGTCATAAGTCAGGATTCATAAATATTTTATTATCATCTAATTATTTTGTCTACGTTGGACACTCATCATCTTACGGCTGACTTTACGTGATTGTATGGTTTATCTTTAAATATATTTTTTATATATAAATATGCCACTGAACTCCTAAACTGCTGGACCGATTTTGATGAAATTTTTGTATGTATAAACCATTTATATTCACAATTGGGTTTATTATTATTATTATGTTTAATATTGTCTTTTATTAACGCGAGTATCACACATTTAAATAAAATACTGTATACCGGATTAAAACGCGAGGACAGTGGTGTCTCCCCGCGACCACGGTTGCTGAAAAGCATCCGAAACGTCGGGATAAATATTTTAAACAATATAAATAATAAATCGCGTTTTAATCCGGTATACAGTATTTTATTTAAATTATTATGTTTATTCATCAGATAAAATAATCAAAATAATTATTGTTAGTAAAAACTTAGAAACTAGTGTTAGTATACAAGTACAATATATATATATTTTTTTTAAAAGAACAATAACTCACGAGAAAGTCTATGCGTACACTAGTCGATCCGAACCGACGAGTATACGCACAAAATGTCTCATGATAGGTGATGAGGTCATCTGCTACAGTCTTTAAGATGCTGTTCTGACTGCCCCGAACCCGGCTCAACAGAGATCCTGTTTTAATCCGAATGACAGCCCAGATGTCATTAGTTACGGGCTTGGGTGAACAACTCCGAGGCACTGTTTAAACTGTACAAGAATAATTCCTAGGTATTCTATTCGGAGACCCCACACCGACCACTGCCCGTGAGCGCGAATGAAGACGGCGATGTGTCAGCCGAGCGCCGCGCTGTTGAGGAACTAACGAGACCCGAGCTGGCGGTATACAGCCTCGTCTGTAAAGACCTCACGAAGTACTATAAGGACTTCCTTGCGGTTAACAGACTTACTTTCGGTAAGTATGGTACTATAGAAAATGGGCTATCGTATATCGGCTACTGTGACTCTCTCGTTATATCTAATATTTTTGTTGATGTTATATTTATAAAAACATATATTAAACTTTATTAACAATTATTAAAGCACAATTACTCTTTAAAGGTCCTTCTAAACGGGCTATGTATGGCTGTACTATCGACAATGATTGCTCGGCCATCTGGAAAACTATTCAATGCTTGATTTTTATTGCTAAGCCATGTATTGCAACGTATTTACCGTAAACGGGCTATACAATCATGCAACAATGGCTGACGAAATGACACTCAAAAATTATTTATAGTCCAGTCAAATTGTCGCTCAAAATGGGTTAAATAAACATTAAATTATTCGTCATTAAAAGATCTGCAACTTAATCGAAAAAAAATCATAAAGGTTGGGGAGGAAATGGCAGAAAATAAAAAATAGGGAGCAACATTTTTTTTTGTCTTTCGGAAGTAATAACTTGAAAAATATTGATGTTAAAAAAGTTTCGGCTAAAAAAGTTAAGTACACTTAATGACAAACTGACGATTTTCAAACTATCAACTTCATCTTGTGACATTATTGTTCGTCTTCAAATGGCGCAAGTGTCCAAATCTAGTTCTTTCATATGATGATATTATTCCAGCGGTACGTAAAGGCGAGTGTTTCGGCTTGTTGGGCATCAACGGCGCGGGCAAGACGAGCACGTTCCGAATGGCGACGGGCGACGCGCGGCTCAGCGCCGGCGACGTGTTCGTGCACGGCCTCTCCGTCAAGACGCACATACGCGACGTGCACGCACACATGGGTCAGTCATCTATACTTATAATCAAATAACGTGGATGTACATAGAAGCACAGGCCCATACAAACTTTTGACACAGAAAAATAGTTCTACTTTTGACTTGTAGAGCGCGCGGCAATGTATCATCTAAGCAGTCCGCTGACTACTTCCCTCGCGTTGTCCCGCTTACTCTTACGAGCGAACAAATAATAAATAATAATAGTATATTATTGTCGAGGCGGGGAAAGTGAGCGATTGCCGGACGAGTTTGAAGCTTTTATAAATACGAGGCCGGCAATTTCCTGTTACGTCGAGGCTTAATAGTGCTTTTTTCAAATGTAAGGGAATAAATGAAATGTCTTAAGTAAATATAGAATAATTTAAATATTTATCTCTTGATACTCATACAAGTATTCTATTTCTATCTATACTAATATAAAGAGGAATGATTTGTATTTTTGGATTTTTGTATGTAATAAACTCAAAAACTACTGGACCGATTTTAAAAGTCCTTTCACCAATAGAAAGCTAGATTATCAGCGAGTAACATAGATATATTTTTGTGTATAGTACATCTACATTGCACCCGTGTGAAGCCGGGGCGCGTTCATTATTTATTTATCTATTTATCATTTTACAATATTTGTACTACTTACAGCCAAGACGTACAAAAATTATACAATTTATGCAAACAAAGTATTACTACTTACATAACCGATCGTACTACGAATATAATGGATATTGTTTATCTTCTCTCATTTAACGAATATATTATATTTGGTCAAATAAAAGGTTATTGCCCGCAATTCGACGCGTTGCTCGACAACCTGACGGCCCGCGAGACGCTGAAGATCTTCTGTCTGCTGCGCGGCATCCCCGTGCGGGTCGGCTCCCGCTGGGGCGTGCAGCTCGCTGAGCAGCTTGGCTTCTTGAAGCACTATGATAAGAAGGTACCCTAAAGTTATTTATTAAAGCATTATCAAAGAACATATCGCGTGCTTAGAGGTAAAAGGGCTTATAACAATATATGTGCCCTTTTACCTTTGCAAAGGTAATAGGGCACATATATTTTTTTTTTAATGCCAATCGATTAGTAGACACATTCTACGCTTAAAATTGAAAAAAAAAAATTAAAGGTAAAAGGGCCTATGTCTCTAATTATACGCCCTTTTACTTTTAAGACTTCGACATTTTGGTGATCTAAAAGTGAAAGGGCATATAATTTTTTTTTCGGCCAGCTCAAAAAAGAACATATATTTTGTAGTTTAAAAAAAACACTCGCTTTTTATTTTAAGAAATAGTTATCATAAAATTTATAAACATGAACAATTATCATAAAATTATGTTTAATTAAAAAAAAACATCGGACTCATCTTGGTACTGTTCCCATACCCTCTTGCTCTATATTATATAAATAATAAAATCAAAATATAATATTTATATATTTGATAAAGCATTTTTATACAAATTATTAAATGTGATTTGAAGAATATTGTAAACAGACTCTGAATCGAGAGAAAACAGCTGTTTGAATAACAACAGTGGCAGCACCAGTATCCAATATGACGAATGGCGGGAAATTTGATTCGTTTAAAAGTCAGTAGATTTTGTTGATTTAAACAGCTGTTGTGTGAACGGCGCCAGTAGTTATATTCAATATGGCGATTAAAGCGGGAAATTTCAAAATATTTTAATGTACTCTGTCATTGTGATTTTTTTAATTACTTAATTTTTACGTAATTTGTTTTTGATTGATTTATTTTCTATTTGTTTATATCAAACGTTGTATATGAGGCTGTTATTTGAGTATAACTTGTCTTGTGAAACTTTTATTGACCATTTGGTATAAAAAATACATTTTTTTTTTACACGCCCTTTTACCTTTAAGTAGTACTTTTCTTAAAGGTGAAAGGGCCTATGTCTTGAGATAGGCCCTTTCAGCTTCAGGATACCAACTTTTTTTTTTCACAGATTTTTACGTTTCAGACAATTTAAAACCGAATGGCAAAAAAAAATATTTTATATGCCCTTTCAGCACAAATCCCTATTAACCCTTAGCTATAAGTCCTTTTACCTTTAAGCACGCGATAGATTTATATGGAAGCACAGGCCCATACTAACTTTTGGCACAGAAAAATTAGTTCTGCTTTTGACCTGTAGAGCGCGCGGTAATCTCTTACGAGCGAATGGCAAAACGCTCTCTCGCAGTCTTAGGCATTGGACCCGCAGCAACCCGAGCATTGCCAAACATGTGAGAGCGAGTGAGAACCCAATATTACCCCAAGTACGGTTTAATAAAGCCTAATCGAACTCCTTGCTGGCTATGTAGAAGCAATATTTTGAACCCGAAAATATTTAGTAAACAGTACAATAAGAAATACTACATTGCATTTTAGTCCCCAAAACGCCGTTTAATATTTGTATTGCCATCAAAATTTCTTACTATATACTAAGTAACATTAGGATATTGAGAAACGATAAAATTATAGCTTAAAAAGTTTATGAAGCATAATCGATATTTAATTATAAATAATGTTTTTCATTGTCCAAGGTACACGAGTGCAGTGGCGGAACTAAACGAAAAATAAGTACAGCTCTAGCGCTATTGGGGGACGCTGCTCTGGTGTTTCTTGACGAACCCACAACAGGTATTTCAATATTCTTATCGCAATCGATTGATTCATCAAGGATTGTTGTTGACCTAAAATTATGAAATTTGGCATAAAGCAATGTCATATAGAACAAGGAAAGGAAAAACAGTAAATTTGTAGTTTTTTTTTTTGAGAAAATCTTTACTTTACTAAAAGTTTGTATGGAACCCTCGGTGCGCGAGTCCGACTCGCACTTGGCCAGTTTTTGTATGAGCAATTGATCTATAACTGTGTTTGGTTTGACTTACTTGATTTAAGGTCCTATGTCCCCCAAATGGGGCAGAGGGCACCCAGAGTGTTCCGCCAGCCCGCTCGGTCTTGAGCTACCCTCTTCACTTCGCTCCAAGTCTTCCCAATGGCCTTCGCCTCTGCAATGGCAGTCCTTCGCCAAGTATGTGCAGGACACGCTTTCGTTTCCCTTGGGGATTCCAGTCAAGGGCTTGCCTCGGGATATGGTCGGGATCCCTTCGGAGTGTGTGGCCATCCATTGCCACTTGCTGTCAACCGAGACTTCATAACAGCATTCCCAGGTGTGGTCATTTGAGATTTTGTCGGGCCAGTTTACCGAGTATTTGGCGAAGGCAACGGTTGATAAAAACTTGGAGCTGGTGGGAGATGTGTTTTGTGACCCTTCACGTCTCGCATCCATACAGCAGTACGGTTTTCACATTGGACCGGAATATTTTAAGGTTTAAGTAAGCTGTATTATATGTTAGACTGAGATTTTGTAATGGGTTTATTAAGGTATGGATCCGGCATCGAAGCGCCGCGTGTGGCGTTGTATCAGCGACGCGGTGCTCGCCGGCCGCAGCGTGGTGCTGACGTCACACAGCATGGAGGAGTGCGAGGCGCTGTGCTCGCGGCTCACGGTCATGGTTAATGGCCGCCTCTACTGCCTCGGCCCGTTGCAACATCTCAAGAATAAGTTCTCACAAGGTACAGTCTACAGCCTAAACACACGACTAAATTTTATCGACCGTTTTCTCGTGTTTTAATCGATTATCTCTTTATGTCTTCCGGGTCTACCACTTAAAACTCGACTTCTAATTCACTTCTTCGACTTCATAAGATATATTGTCTATCAAAGTTGTCGATGTCGCGATATAAATACATATATTGAGATATACGTATCTCATATCATAATTTGTCTTCACTTGTCCGCGAGATATCTCTTGATGGTCATGCTAGGCGGGCAGATTAATTGAACCATATTGTCGATAACTTCCCCAACTCAAGCAAAAGTTGTGTCAAAAGTTCTTGTTTTGGACAAGTCTCAGTATTTCTATAAAGTTAATTTTGCAAAAAAAAAGAGTTCGAGAGTGAATTCCCGAGTGTTAGTGACAAGTAGATGATCAGCCTTCTATGCCCTGCCCGACCGAAACAATTCTTTTTATCTTGTTTCTCCGAGAATCAAACCCAGGCTTATCATTGCGCCACGGAGGCGGTCAACAGATATTAAATACACATAATTTATCATTGACATTGAATAGACCTTGTCTTATTGCATATTTTTTATTACAGGTTACACACTCATCGTAAAATGTAAAGAGGGTCCAGAAAGAGATGTGAATGTAGCAAATATAAGAGAATTTATTTTAGCCAATTTTAAGGAAGCTAAACACATGTAAGTAATATTTAAAATATGTTTTATATATTATCATTTAAAATAGTACTTAATAAATCACAAAGTAATAGTATATAAACATAGATGAAAAATCATTTTGAGGGTACTAAACACTCATATAAGTGTTGACAATATCCATATTTAATATTAGTGTAATTTTGATAATTGCAATCTTCCTCATTTATTGAAGCAACTGGACTGAGAGTACGAATTTAATTTTTAATCATAACCTAACTTAATTATATTGCAATGTTAAAAAAACTCTATTACAATATTTTAAAATGGTCTTTCGAGTCGGATGGATTCATAAATCATTATAAGACTTAAATCTTAAACATGCTTAAGCATGCTTTCCCCACGTCTGGTAACTTCGGGCATTGATCGGGTGGGAGGAATATCTAAATTCCGACCGGGTAACGAACCACCGTTCATAGATGGAAAAGCCGTGAAGTGCATATTGCGCGTTTCGGTTTCAGTCTATGGATTTCCGAATGCTCGAAGTAAAAAATTAGGTCGACAGCGCATCATTGACTGATGTTCTGTGGCTGAGGTATCACCTACCATCAAGTGAACCTCATGCTCGTCTGTCGATATCTAAAATAAAAAAAAAAAAAAAAAAATTAATTATCAAATTTCAATCAAATTTACTCTTTCAGCGAAACCTACCTAGGTATCAGCACGTATTACATAAACGAGCCCGATCTGTTATGGTGGCAGTTGTTCGATAAGATGGAGGAGGCTCGTTTGCTCTTCTCCATGGAAGACTACTCGGTCTCGCAGACGACTCTAGAGCAAGTGTTTCTGCAGTTCACGCGCATGCGCCACGGCGAACGTACTTAACTAGCGCCATCTAGTGCAATTTTAGGCAATAATTTCATCAGAACGCGGCTCATAAGTAAGCCATCGTGAAGTACAATTAAATGATTAAGGTGGCCTAACCTGCGGCATTTTGAGAGCTGAAAACCTGTTTTTTTTCTAGATAAATATTTATTTTACAGTCCTCAAGATTACGATCCGATGGCCTAGCACGAACAACTTTCGAGGAAGTATTCGTATCGTCGAAATCGTTCGTGCTAGAGCTCTTGAAGTAAAAACTTACGTATATATACTTTCTTAACTTTTTGATACTCGAATATTATCGAGAATTGTAAAAAATAATGTGAACGCTAAATGTCCTAGTGTGTTTTTTTGGCCAGATTTTTAAAATCTGTGCGTTAAGGATTATAATATAATAGACGTTAGTCTATACGTCATAGACTAAGACCTAAAATAACGATTGTTTACGATGCCTCGTATTTGTAAACCAGTGGTTTACTACCAAATTTAAAACATTTTTACGTAACCGTACCTAATTGTTTTCACTTAATCAATATTACCTTTGAAATAATCGTTTTAATCATTTTTAATTCCTCAATTTTTAGATTCGAATTATGAAGATTATATTTTATACAATGTATTCAATGTACTGTTTTTCGATACTATATATTTTAATGTTCTGGTTTAATCCGAGGCGATTCCGTGTACAAAATACTTCAAGCAAAAAGTGGCCCCTTTGGGAGGGTAGTCATCCATTTGTCATTGTTTATAATGTATAATAATATATTCTAATAATAATATTTGGCAGAATCATTTCAAAAGAAGAAATATAAATCAAACAAAAAATTAATTATTTCAAGTTGATAGTATATCAAACTCGAATAACTTAAAACGGTATCTCAGAGTTGTGCTTCTTACTAAGTAGGTAAGTACTAAATAGTTAATATCTATTTTGTGTTACCAGTGAATAATTTATTCGAACCTTTAGTAGGTACTTAATTTAAAAAATAGAGGTGATTTTATATTACTTAAAAGTATTTGGAGACAACTGTATAATATAAGAATTCATAATGTTATATTTTTTCAAATGAAAGCTCGAATTACAAAAGAAAACGCAAAAAATATTTATTGTTTTTTTTTATTAAACAGCTGACCTCCAAACAATAAATATTTTGATGGTTAAGTGCTAAAACCTATTAAGTATGAAATATTAGTTTTAGTTTAAATTCAATTTTAAAAGTATAGTGACAAAAATACCTAAGATATTCAAAGGTAACGCTGTAATTAATATTTGTGATGTGATAAAATTGAATTTAACTTAAAACTAATATTACATACTTATTAGGTTTTAGCCCTATACCCTCGATATATGAGTGTTTAAGCGAATTTAGCCAATATAATATGTAGTATTTTGCCATTTACGTAGTATTTGTACTTATAGAATACTCTCTCAGTTATTACTAGACATCGTTATCGCGGGGGCACGAATCATTTGTAGATTATGTAAGTAAATAGATTGGAAAACTACATATAAAGTCTTTTGAGAGTACCTAACCTATACCTACATTAGGACTTTTTGCGTTTCTGCATCAATTAATATCCTTGGAGTGACAAGGATAAGGAGGTTTAATGCCAATAGGAGGAGGCCAATGAATAACCATCTCTAAGAAAGTAAACCAGGTCAATCTGAAAAATTGTCAAAATCGAGAAATCAATATTTTATGTAATACGTAAGTGTACATCTTTTGAATAGAACACTTCTGGCACAAATAAAAACTCTCAGAGGACGCGTTAAACTATGCATCACATACTGTCTATTCTACATAGATATTCTTTGACATTTTCGTTCGTGCCCTCGCGATAACGATGTCTAGTTATTACGATTTTATACTTTAATACGTACTTATACGGATGATACTGGTATATTTTTGTTTATAGAAATAAAAAACTACTATGCCTGCAATACAATTTTTTATATAGTAAAGCTAGGCTTCAGTATTTTTTACGAATATTTACATTGTTTTAATCCACAATTCTTTTGTAAAAATAATACATAGTTATGCTATATGTTTCTAATAGAATTTTACATAATACAGAATAAAATTTTCTCAAAAATAGCATAAATACTCACGGTACTTACATTTACAGTATTTTTGAATAGTTTAATTATTGTGATTTTTGTAATAAATATGTGTTTTTACGGGCTCGCTGGCTGTTAAGCAATCGTTGAGAGAGAACACAAGCTTTTAATGTTTCTCACAGCTTATATCTAAATTAAGTATTTCGTGTTGAAATACTATAATATAATTATTCTTTTTTGTGAATCTTTCTCAGCCTTTTAAATATTTAAATTCTTGAAATATGAACTGTATTAATATAATAATATTTTTGATATATTTTCATACTTCATGGGATTTCTATTTCTTAGCCTATACTCAATCATAATTTTCGGTTAGATAGTGCTTGGTATGTATTATAATAGCTTTACTTAATTAATATTTATTTATTTGAAAATATATTGTTATATTGTGATCGAGCTCTGAACAATACTAAAATATATTATAGGAAATACGAGTACTTTAAGAGATACGGTCGGCCATATTGGGCCGTGATGACCTTATGCCATTGCCACTTTATTAAGGATATAAACTATTTGATATTTATCGATGTTCCGATGTGATAGTGTATATATTTATAATAATAATAAGCAGACTATTATATATAATATTTTCATGACGATATCTATCGTTACTATATGATTGTAGTAGTTTTATAGATGTAGCATGATATTATTTATTTTGATCCAAAGTATTCTATATTATATAAGCCGTTTATAAATCGTCTACAAAATTAGTAGTAAAGTCCTCTCAACCACAGATTAGAGTACAATTTATTACTATGTGATTTTGAAGTTTTTAATGTGATATAATATAAATGTGATTCAAAATTTTATTATATATAATGCTATTTATAATAATGTTAATTTAGCGAATACTCTGTACTGTCAGTGATATTTATGTTCCTATATTTTTCTATCGGCATAGTTACATACGTCTGTTAGGTTTTTTTTTTTAATTAACGAAGGTCACAAGCAGCTTCACGCAATTTATATCTAATTTATTTCCTCGTAAGTAAATAACACACCTTGCAATAATAATTAAAAAAAAATGTGATTGTATGAAGCAAAGCTTACACACTACTGACTACACAGTGATACCTTTTAATCTCCAGTACTTAGACGGCAAGTTTCTGAACGTGATGTACCTCATTTTATTTGTACTAATATTAGCCACAGTTTATCGTTGTAATGTTCATTTTAGAGCTCTTATATTTCTGTACAGTAACAGCTGTATTTGGTATTTATAGCTTTGACGTAGTTACGTCTTCAAAGCAGCAAAATGTGTTGGATTTTGTGTTTTATTGCGATGCCTTCAATGTTTGAAATTTTCACAGGTTTCTTAAAACTTATAATTGTAAGAAAAGTGTTCGTTTGCATTGTATGTAGGTTTACCAATTTTCGAAATAAAAGCTTTCAGAAAACTTAAGGTTTTTAATTTGATAACACTTGAAAACAAGGACTGAATACCGGTTAATTTACTATGGGATTTATACCGGTAGAATAAAGGTTTTTGTTAATATTCTTTCGTTTTTATTCATATTTACTGAAAAAAATTACTGTGGTCAGTTCAGTGTGTATTACTCTTTAAAACTAATATCATGTTATCTCTGTTAGGCACGTATTTTGAAAAATAATAATTAACCGGTTTCAGTCCCTGCTTGAAAGTGCAAACTATACGTTACATATAAAAATAGCTGGTCTTCATTACATTTATACAATTATATTATTTAAAAATTAACAGAGCTTATATCTAGGTAAGCATTGTAAGTTATATATACACGTTGATTATTGATAAATATAACAAAAATATAGTACTAGGAAAACTTATTCAAGTCTTAAGTTCTTTCTTTCTTCGACAGAAATGGACTGCTCACTTTTTAATAAATGTCATGGTAAAACGTATGTATTCCATGTATGGATGCTGATTTGGAGAAATCTATGGCATAAGGATATATAGTGTACCCTAGTTATTACTATAAATACAAAGCTGCAGAACTCCAGAGTACTTCGATATTAACACGTTGACCGCCGTGTCGGGTGACGCTTATAGGTAGACTGGTAGGTATTTAGAAAGTTATTTCACAAAATATGAAACGAATAAATTGTCATAAATTCCAATAGATAAAAGTAGCCGCTATCCCCGGAAATAATCTTAAGATGCTTGCCGATATTGTAGCCTTCGAACTTCAGTCTAAAGTGCGCACGTATAGCACCTGACGGACATTTTCTTACAAAATAGCGTGCCAGTCAACGTGTTAACTAAAACATGGCGATGATTTAATGAGTCATTAAATTCAGGCAATGTTTCATAAATCTCACAGTGTCTAAAGGTTACGTAAAGCTCATAAATCAGTAGTCTGTTGGTGCTCGTCGTCCTGGTACTTGGTGAACTGCAGGAAGATCTGTTCGAGCGAGGTTTGGAGAATGCTGTAGTCTTCTAGCGGTAAGTCGCGCTTGGCTCGCTCCATTGTTCCGAACATCTTCGACCACGACACGGTGCGGTCTGGGAGATAGTACGTTATCATACCTTGGTACTCCTCCCTGATGGAAAATTGGATTTTCAATTATCGCACATTGCATCAGAAGCCCAAGCACGAATATGCGAGAAAGTAATCGTATCGTCAGCAGTGGCGGGAACGCAATAAGAGACCAAAAACCCGGCTAGCAATATGCCCCGACTTTACACGGATGCATACACAAAAAATTGCCTGTAAGTTCTTGGGGCTTCTGTTGATTTTATTGTTTGTTTTGCCATTCGTATGTTAACACAGACACTAGAATGATAGATGGTATTTTACTGTAAAGAATGAGACGTAAGCCTTAATAAATAAATAAATGATTAATAAATATCTTAGTTCTTACATCAGTCGAGGATTGTTGAAATTACTGGTTACGTAGCTCTTTATCATCTCGATGTTGCTACTTCCTGAAGCTTCACTATTTTGATCATTTTCACTCGCTCTCACTTTGATTGTTAATGTAAAACCTAGAAAATGTTTAAAACATAAAAAAGGATCTGAGATAAAACGAGACATCATTTTATTTAGAATCGATACATATAATAAAACTTTAGAGGTCAGGGGGATGTAAGAAAAGAAATAGAACAAACCCAGATTATTTTTGAATTTTTTGTTTCCCTGTCTGTCTGTCTGTTTTTACGGGCTAATCTCCGAAGATACTGAACCGATTTTCATGCAATTTTCATAAATATATTTAGCAAAGCTCGGGGCAACGTATAGGCTTTGTTTCAACGAAAGCGGTTGTCGGAAAGAAAAGCTATCATCATTTAAAGATAATTTAAAGGCACCATATCAACAAATTGCAATGCAAACATTGACGTGTATAGTTGATCGAAGAATGCAACCTGACTCGCGTCGAACTTTTTCGAATTATCTGATGGTTATTATATTCAGATGTCAATAACAGTTTGATATGGAAATGAAATAACTTGATTATTTCGCAACTTTCAATTGAATATATCATATGAAGAAACCTTGCTCAAAGGTTCAGCTTAAAGTGAAGCCTACGCGAACGAAGTCGCTGGCATCAGCTAGTTAAAATTAAACTAAAGATGATTGCGGAATGTCGAAATCAGCATTTGTTGCAATTACTTACTTTTCATAACGAGAAATACTACCAATTTGGAGGGTTTTGTTTGTGAATTAGAATATGAATATATAATGGCCCAAAATATTATTATAAGCTGTAAATGCGTACCTTGTGAGAACTTATTCTTAAGATGTTGCGGCGAACCGAGGCACCGGAAGCGGCCATTGACCATGACCGTGAGCCGCGAGCACAGCGCCTCGCACTCCTCCATGCTGTGTGACGTCAGCACGAAGGAAGTGTTTGCGCGTCTGCGTTTTGAAATGCACATTATTCGTTTGAAGGTGTCCAAGTAAATTAGAGTTTTGTGTGATATGAGCTATATACCTACTATCTACATATATACATGTTAAACAGTCCACTGTGTCGAATGAATTTTGTTTAGTCTCAAATAAACTTGCATAATAACTACACGTCTTTTGAATTTAAAATCACCGTTAAACTGAAGTCACCCTTAAGTCATTAACAGAAGGTCTACCAAGTCTTCATCTAGTTGATATGTATTTTATTGAACATTTCTATTAGGTACGATACCGTTAGTCATAGTCAGTATATTGTAATTTAAAAATAGAATATACCTAATTATTTCTCAACATCGCTATTCTACTTTACTCAGGTGACCAGTATGTACCTGTGGCATCTCTCTTAGGCCACTAATTGTAAGAGACGAGCTATGCCTAGTTTGCCGCCACTTCATCTCTGTATGTACTACCATTTTAGAATACTACGGGGTATAATGATGCAAAAATATCGATACGACTAAGTATTTATTACTATATTCTACTGTAACTGCGTAAAAATATATAATGTATGAGTGGTATCAAATCGGTAATGCCACTTTTTAAACTGATTTTAAATTTTATCTAAGTTCTGCATACACAGTCATGCGTTTAAACGATGAAACGAACCAAAAGATGTTAACATCTTTAAAAAATATTTAAAAGATAGTAGGTATATAAGGATTAAGACCTAGCTTACAATCATTAATTGATTTCAGAATAGAAATAATGTTATTATTTCTTTTCATGTTACCATAATCTATACACCTACATATATTATAAAAATCGGTGATTGTGGTCGCACTCCTCCGAAATGGCTCTTTTAAGTATATTTGGTAAGTATGAAAATATTTCGTAAAGTAAGTATATTTCATACCGCTATGTGATTAAAATGTCAATATCCAGATTTTTTTATATTTTTTTTTTTAATATTTGGTCTCATTTTCTTCATTAGTATAGTCGTATGAAGCCGAGTAGCTAGTACTCTATAGCACTTCCCTATATGAGGTGGGGATCCAGACTGCAAAAAAGGGTTGTGGTCACCGAAAATCGGCAAAGTCAGAGTATTTACTCGCTTATGATCGATATATTGTATTCCTACAAAGATGTTTACAAAATATATGAAACCCTGACCAAGATTTTATACAGTGTATTCACTTGGGTAAAGTCGTGGGATAACCACTAGTAAATTATTAAAACCTGTAAAATGTTACTTTGTTCGCTCACGAAAATTACAAACGTAAATGTGTGTTTGTTTGCACATGACAATGTCAATGAAATTTTTACAACTTCAAAGGATATCCCAGGTTCCGAATGATCTCAATAGACCGTGAAAGTGTGACGTCACAAGTCGATTAGGGTTGTGGGCATGCCCATCATGCCTACAACGGTGGATCCACTTGGTCCTTTTCTGTAGAGTAGTACCGTATAAAACAATGCCGCTCAGCGAGCAACGTACTGACCGAGCGCTCCTGATGGCGCGCCACACCTGCCGCTTGGCGGCGGGGTCCACGCCCGTGGTGGGCTCGTCCACGAACACGAGCCGCGCGCCGCCCGCCAGCGCCACCGCCGTGCTCAGCTTGCGCTTGTTGCCGCCCGAGTACTGCTCCACCTGCACAGGTAATATGACTATAGGGTAAACTATACATTCGTTGGAACCCAATCAATTGTTGACACTTTTTTTATGTTAGATATCGACAGACGAGCATGAGGTTCACGTGATGGTAGGTGATACCTCAGCCACAGAACATCAATGATGCGCTGTCGACCTACTTTTTCGAGCATTCGGAAATCCATAGATTGAAACCGAAACGCGCAATATGCACTTCACGGGTTTTCCATCTATGAACTGTGGTTCGTTACCCGGTCGAAATTTCGATATTCCTCCCACCCGATCAATGCCCGAAATTACCAGAAGTGGGGAAAACATGCTTACCTACAGAAAATTAGGCAGATATTCTACCGAACGCCAACGAGCCCGTCATAATAAATGACTTTTTATGTAAAACGTATGATAGAAATGTATGTCTTTCCCTCTCTAAATCGAGATTCGTGTCCCCTATATGTAACGGTATCAATTTTAACTTTATTATTTCAATGCGCTGACTTCTTAATTAGCGTATTTTAATCTTAATTTTATTATTTTTACCGTTTACATATAGCTAGTCCATTTACTCGCCGCTAGCTAGCCAGCTTGACGGCGTTATTCCAGGGTGACCTGCCAACAATATTTATTTTTCTCTCGCCGCTGCCGCTTCGCGTACCATCCGCAGAGCGTGCCGGCGACCGCCCGAGGGCGCCACAAGCGCCCCACCCAATGACCGCCCTATTTTGATAGGGCGCGACCCCGCATCCCTCTGCATGCCATTTTGTGGCGATAACAGGGATAACGCCTCCGGCGGGCGGAAAAACGGAGACAACACGTTTCGTTTCTAAATCGATGAGTTGGAGGGTAAGAGACTCACCCTCTTGTCGAGATGCTTGGTGAAGCCGAGAGCGGTGGCTAAGGCCTCCACGCGCACGGCGGAGTGCTCGTCGCGGATGCCGCGGAACAGTGAGAACAGGCGCAGCGTCTCGCGGCCGCTCAGCTCGCCGAACACCGCGTCGAACTGCGGGCAGTAGCCTGAAGACGAAATATTGTATTAGAGTCCGTCAATTATAGAGAGAGCCTAGCACGAACTACTATCGAGAAAGCAGTGGCGGAACTAGCCTTTTCGGGCCCCTAATGGATAGCCCCCAATTTGTCTATTATGAAAAAGATGGTGGACTATTGAGCACGAAAAGTTAACCTGAATGCTAGTTTATATACTTCATAAGGGGTCGTCCATTAATCACGTGATGTTTTTAGTAACTTATTAACACCCTCCCCCCTCCCTGGTGATATGTGGTGATGTTTTAGACTGCCTTCCCAAACCGTATCCAAAATCACGAGTATTTTGTAGTATAAATTATATTGAATTTTTCAATCTTTAAAAACAAGGACACGCGCTGCTGATTGGTTTAGATTTTTGGAAATCGTTCGTTCCATGAAAAATAAATACATTAGGACATTGCACTTTTTCCTTGTGGTATTTTTTACTTCTTATGAGGTCCCTCCTCTGAAAAGTATTTTCAAATAAAGGTATCGTCTGTGGCCCGCCGGGCCCCCTTGAATCAGCAGGCCCCACGCGACCGCATTGGCTACATTGGCATAGCTACGCCACTGCGAGAAAGTATTTGAATCGTCGATCTGTCAGTTGCATGAAAAATCATTTGAAATTTCATACAAATGACAACTCAACGATAATTCTTCTTCGCAAGTTGTTCGTGCTAGGCTCTGATACGAAACGCAAACGGCCGTAGCAGGTGGATAAATCTACTTACCAATATTCTCGTACACTTTAGTGAGATCAGTTTTGACAGAATGTCCACAGACGTAGGCGTCTCCGCTGGAAATGGACTCGTCTCCCATCAGCATCTTGAAGGTCGTCGTTTTTCCGGCTCCGTTCACTCCCAACAGACCGAAACATTCCGCCTCACCAACAGCTGTTAAGGTAACACTAGTCGACATTTTTTCCATAGAAATTCGGGGGGGGTATTACTCCACTATTTAGCACCGTACATGCAAAGTTAAACATGATATCGTTTTGTCTGATTATAAATTTTGTCTGTGCGGAAACAGAATGGTAAAATAAAAAACCATTAAAAAGTTACGAGCTACCAAAGATTCGTACCTACCATTTTTTAACACAACTTTGGGCTTAAATTAGTAATAAAAGAAGTATCAAATTTTCAAAACAAAGTCGGTACCGACAAAGCACGATTATCTAAGAATACAATAACTTTTATTTGTAATTGATTTATGCAGTGGTTTTTTCATAAAACTCGATTTTCCAAAGGCTTTTTCGTATTTTTTTAGACGCCCCTTTTACTATGAATTATCGTGCATCTCACTTAATAATGATTGCCCCAGTGCGGTGCGGGAGAATAGCATGCTTTTTGGCCACGCCCACCAGTGAGTTCGAGCCCGCGACTTGTGCAACCTTAATATATCATTTCGATTTTAATTGAAAGGGGAGGGTTAAAATGTGTGGAAATTGTAATCTAGTTCGAACCGTACGTAGCGTCTTTGCTAAAGTAGTGGTAGATTATTGATATTATTTTCAGGTATCAGAGGCTATCAAATCTATGTTGTATATCATGTCGTTTAGTGCGCTAGTGAATCGGTTAATACTTTACTACTATGAAAGTTTGGACAAGAAATATGTATATCTCCGCGCCGTATCGACATTTGGTATAATATGTCTTTTGATCATCCCAAAACGTGCAAAGTTTAACATCGATACGTTTGTTGACATTATCGATTTTTTTAACAAAAATTGTTTTTTTCATGAGTTTGAATAAATCGTTTTCAAAGGAATTTGTCCGATAGTGATTTTTTCTGTGTTTAGGTCTATGTAGGACTTAAGCCACGGGGATTTTTAAAACGATAAAATTTTATGAATACTTTTACAGATAAGACCAACACATTGTTAGATTCAAATAATGTATGGTATAGGTAATTTGTGTTATTGTCGAGCGTAAGTAAAGGTCCATCTGACTCTTACACCGCGAAATGTTTATTCTTAGTACTCACTGAAGGAGATCTGGTCGACAGCGAGATTGTTCCCATAGTACTTGGACAGCGACTGAGCGACTAGGGTGTGGCTGGAGAGGGGCGTGTGCCTCGCGTGACGCGCCTCATCCGCCACGTCCGGGTCCAGGCTGCCTTCATCCACGGGAGCCGGGCGCTTGCTCCATATGAATAACTGGAATTATAACGAAAAACTATCATGAGTAGACATCGTTATCGCGGGGGCACGAATCATTTGTAGATTATCTAAACTGAGTGGACAAACTACATAAAGTCTTTTGAGAACACCTAACCTATATCTAGGGATACGCAAAATTTCAAAAGTATCGATACCTCAAGGTATCGAGTACTTTTCAATACATTTATAAAAACTTTATGGAGTGTTAATAATATAATATAAACATTTAACATACCTATATATTTTTAAAAATATCCATATTATACATAAATTACACCCAAATTTAGAACAAATTACCGTGCTCACCATACAATATTTGTCCTGGGTGGGAATCGAAGCCACAACCTCCGGCTTAGCAGTCAAGGTCACTAAATTCTAATCTCCGAATCATGTCTTAGGTTGAATAAGTTAGGGTGATGTGACAAATATTTTGTTTAAAATATCGATAAACAATTTTTCCTTTTCTTTATCAGAAATGGGGAGAATAGAACAGAATCTACATACTTGAGAAAGTATCGATACTTTCTCAAAGTATCGATACTTTCTCAAGTATCGGAACAAAAGTATCGATTCCAAAAGTACTTGGTATCGAAACAAAAGTATCGATACCCTGAGGTATCGATACTTTTTGCGTATCCCTACCTATATCTACACTGGGACTTTTACAGCGTTTCTGAATCAATCCATATCCTTTCAGTAATAAGGCCAAGGAGGTTTATATAATAGTAGTAGTCAATGAATCTTTAAGAGAATAAACCAGGTCAAATCTGAAAATTATCTAAATCAACAAGTCAATATTTTTAAATTTTAAAATACGTATATAGACCTTTTTTGCATAGATATCTACTGGCACAAATAAAAACTCTCAGGGGACGCGTAGAACTAGGATTTACATACTAATTGTCTATTCTAGATAGATATTCTTTGACATTTCGTTCGTGCCCTTGCGATAACGATGTCTAACCATGAGACAGGAGGTCTCATATAAAATAAATAAAAAATCCTTTTACTTCTAAAATAATAACAGTAGGTACCTACTTAAAAAAATCTTCTAACTAACTGGTGATTTTGTTCTTAACTTTATTAGTGTACCAAAATCAAAATACGAAGTTTCTGACCGATACATTTTCCTATTACGAAAATCTTTCGATCCGATGATGTTACATCCGTCGTTCGCAATTAGACATTATGTCTTTCGTTTGATATTAAGTAAGTATAATCGTAAATAGGATTATTTACCATCCATAATTCACCAAAAAATTGCTAAAATCAAATATCGTGATAAAGCCGATATTAACTAGAACCAAAAATACTTGTGATATCTTATGGTCTAAACTACTACGAGATCTTATCTACTACTAATACGACCGGAGTTCCTTCAGTAAGGATATTAGTAAGTTTTCGATGATGATAGTGAAAGAGTATCTCTTCTCATTAATATTATTTTTTATTATTACTCATGCCAGAGGTTGGACAACATGGTGTCGATTTTTAAGATAGCAGTAAAAAAAATAATGCCCTTAACTTTATTATAGTCATATAATTACGTGATTATATAATTCATTTAACTATTACAGCTAATATTATACCTAAAGAGAAAATATTTGTATTTTCGTACGTTTGTTTGTAACGAATAAACTCTAAAAATTCCGAACCAATTTTAAAAAGCAAAACAGAGGGTTACCCTTTGAATCAATCTGTATTCCAGCAGCATCATGAGGCCCCACAGCACCGCACACGACGCCAGCATGCTCAGCAAGTAACGCAGCACTCCAGGCTCCTCCCACTCGAAGTACGGGTTTTCGCGCACTGCGTATAATATTTATAATTCAATTAATAAATGATATAATAGGTCTTTACCTATGAAATTGCCGTTCTGTATTACAGGGCATTTCAAATAGAACTTATTTTGATTATTATTATTATATTATTTATATTCTTGACTAAGAATTCTAATTACAAATTAATTTTATTGCATTTGAATTTTGTTTGTCATCATGGATACGTTTAAATTTCGAGAAATTATGGAATATGAGTACGTTACATCAACGACGGTTACGGATATTGGTTTGCCCCCTTCCGCTATGGAAACGACCTGAAAAATGAACCCCATGGTCGTCCGAAAACTTTGGTCGACAATAACGAATAAAAGGCGATTCTGATGATACTCAATCTACATCATCGCAGCAAACACAAAATACAAGCCTGAGCCACAGTACTCGCCACTCACGTCCGCGCTAATCAAGAACGGAGTACGAACATATCGCTTGCGCCGCTTGTTCATCAGAGCCCCATTGCTATTGAAGAATTTAAATCACAGAAAAATCCATAAAAATAAGCAAATGAAATAACAAAACGTCACTATTCTATTCAGTACATACCACAGCAATTCTCAGAAATATTCTCGCAAATGCTCTGCATAGTGCACTCGCGCAGGTTGGGGAAGGTGGACAGCAGATAGTCGCACAGCTCCAAGCACGAAAACTCCGTCAGACCGATGCGGTTCAGCGACCTAGCCGTAACAAACACTTTATAATTACGAGTCCGTAATACAATCCAATTTATAATTTTTTTTATGTCAGATATCGACAGTCGAGCATGAGGTTCACTTGATGGTAGGTGATACCTTAGCCACAGAACATCAGTCAATGAAATCGGAAATCCATAGACTGAAACCGAAACGCGCAATGTACACTTCACGGTTTTTCCATCTATGAACGGTGGTTCGTTACCCGGTCGGAATTTAGATATTCCTCCCACCCGATCAATGCTCGAAGTTACCAGACGTGGGGAAAACATGCTTACAGAAAATTATAAACATATTTTCCCGGTGAGATTCGAACCCACGACCCATCGATGCGCACGGCAGGTGTTGTACCGAACGCGCCGACGAGCCCGTCAAATGTTTATAAACTGGATTGTGACTGTGGTTTATCCTACATTGAGCAAACTAAACGTAGTATTTCGAACCGACTTAATGAACACATTACGGATATCAAAAACAAACGTCACTATTTCAGCAGTATGTGAACACACACACACACTTTAGACAAGCTAAAACACCCTAACTTCAATAGAGATAATGGTTTGAGACTTTCCAACACCTGGAATCCAAATTTTTATTTATAGATAATATAGAAAATTACAGTAAATATCAACAATAGGAATAGATATGGCAACTATGTAATATTTCAAATCAGCTGTCACTGTGTTTTGACGGGCTCGTTGCAGTTGGCGCGTTCGGTAGACCACCTGCCGTGCGCATCGATGGGTCGTGGGTTCGAATCCCACCGGGAGCACATGCTTATAATTTTCTGTAAGCATGTTTTCCCTACTTCTGGTAACTTCGGGCATTGATCGGGTGGGAGGAATATCTAAATTCCGACCGGGTAACAAACCACCGTTCATAGATGTGTGGAGGAAGGGAGGTGTGGTCTTCCTCCAACCTAAAGGGAGGATCCTCGACCAGTCGAACCACTGACTGGCCGGCCCTAAGGCCCCAGTGGTTGATGTCGAGATGTTGTATATATAGTTAGCGCGCACAGAAACTTTGATAGCGCGATTCAGGAATTGACGTCTTTGTATTGATTCTTGTAGCGGATTATAGATGTCGCTACAGTACTCCCCCCCGAAGACCGGAGGTCGATCGACTTGTTGAAACAGCTGTGTTGAGTGTTGCTTGCCAGTGCCAGATTGCCCGAGATTCCAGTGAGTCGGAATCGGATGTCGCAGAGTTCGCGGTGAGTCGGAACTGAGTGCGATGATGCTGCATGATGCTCCAGTGAGTCGGAGTGCTGCAGTGTTTGAAGCTGGCTGCTGCGTCGACCAGGAGAGATGTGCTCTGCTTGCTGACCGGCCGAAGTGCAGTGTGCTGTGCTGAAGGTGGCTGAGGGTGATGACCAGGCATACGCGCTCGCTGTATGCTAGTGGACAGGATACCCGTTGAAGCCGAGGGTGCTGGCTGGCTGTGACTTGATTGCTGCTGATGTTGTAGGAAGGAGTGATGACGTCAGGCTTCATGATGTTCAGAAGTAGGTGTTCTTCTGCGGGGTCACCAATGTGGAGGAAGGTGGCTGAATCACGTCGGAGTCACCAATGTGGAGGAAGGGAGGTGTGGTCTTCCTCCAACCTAAAGGGAGGATCCTCGACCAGTCGAACCACTGACTGGCCGGCCCTAAGGCCCCAGTGGTTGATGTCGAGATGTTGTATATATAGTTAGCGCGCACAGAAACTTTGATAGCGCGATTCAGGAATTGACGTCTTTGTATTGATTCTTGTAGCGGATTATAGATGTCGCTACAGATGGAAAAGCCGTGAAGTGCATATTGCACGTTTCGGTTTCAGTCTATGGATTTCCGAATGCTCGAAGTAAAAATTGGGTCGACAGCGCATCATTGACTGATGTTCTGTGGCTGGGGTATCACCTACCATCAAGTGAACTTCATGCCCGTCTGTCGATATCTGACATAAAAAAAAAACCTTACAGTCTGCCCGTGACCACGGTTGATGAAAAGCATCCGAAACGTAACGTAACGTAACGAAAATAAATAATATAAATAATAAATCGCGTTTTTAATACGTTATAAAGTATTTTATTTAAATAGATACCTTACAGATGTGACGAGACTGTACAAGGGATAGAACTGCAGCACATAATCCATGTAAGTCGCGACCACGCCCGTGTTGAGCACCGGTGAGCTGAGTGTTTCAACTATCTGAGCACCCATTAAACCTATACAATACAATTACCTACTTACTATGGAATAGCGAAACTGCTTAGTTTATCATAATTCTAATTCGTCTTCGTCGCCGGAGGACAACTATTTAGTTCCTCCAGGTCAAAGGACCAATGAATATACATTATGATCTTTGATTATAACAACTTTTGAATTTTATGCGACCTTTTAGTCTAACTATAACTCTCTCATAGGGTATCTCATCTCTTTATTGTATAATATATAACTGCAAATAATATTCTGTAACATACATCGAATTATTTATCCGAATGTGTTTTATGAAATTAATGATTATATTTCCAAGTATCTACTTAAAATTTGTAAAGTATATATCAAAAATAATATTAAATTTGTATTTACATTGACTAAAAATATTTTTTTATATCAATAAAGCCGATATTATCACTTGTGATATTTGGTACACAAATTACGTTTTAGGTGAAACCAAAGTTATCGTATTTCTATAATTTGTTTAATATTAGGTGTAGCTATATATCGATTATAATTAGTATGAATCCTTAATACTCACCGAAAAGAATGTTAATAAAAAACATAATTACGAAGCCCACGGCTGGTCCGTTGAAAAGAAGTGAGAATAAATAGTGAAGCGGTAACATGGCCGCGCCGTATACTATGAGACACAAGTACATCCGACCTAAAAATTATTATTTCTTTTAATACATTTTACCCCATTATATATTTAAAACTCTTATATAATTTTACTCTTTTATAAAGGGCCCAAAATGTTAATCATAAAGTAATGCTTTGCACATATTTCAGTGTAAATAGTTATGTGCTTATCTTAGTGAATATTAGCGATCGAAAGGAATCAAGAAATTTAACAGAATTTACCTATTTTTGATTCGTCTACTATGCGGGACACTGTCTATATCATAGTAATCATTCTAAAAGTATCAATAATTTCACAGAATTAAAGAAAATATTATATTTTATTTGAAAGCGCCTCCTTGCAATAATTGCATTTACCAAAGCTGGTGACATACAAAAACTCAAGAGTTACCGGTTTACCTAGTTCGCTAGGAGTGCTAAGGCCAATAACGCTGAAGGCTGCACAGGAGACAATGATGGTGACGCTGAGCACGAGGAACCACGCCCAGTCGAACACGGCCGCGGACCCCCACATCACCACGGGTCGCACGCCGGCGGCTTTTTGAAGGAGCTTCGCGCGAATCACGCGTTCCTTCAACGAACATATTTTTTCTTATGATAGATATCGAAAGACGAGCATGAGGTTCACTTGATGAAAGGTACCCCAGCCACAGAACACAATCAATGATGCGCTGTCGACCTATTTTTTACACCGAACATTCAGAAACACATAGACTGAAACTGAAACACGCAATATGCACTTCACATTTTTTCCATCTATGAACATTGGTACGTTACTCGGTCGGAATTTAAATTCTCCTCCCACCCGTACATTGCCAGAAAATACTAGACGTAGGGAAGACATGCTTACAGAAAATTATAAACATACTGTCCCGGTGGGATTCGAACCCACGACAAATCAGTAAGTATTGTATTACGTCATAAATTTAACAGTAAAATAATATAACGAATCTCAGTGTTTTACACACACTACAATATTGAGTTGCCGCATTCAGGAACCTGCTTTTTCTTTATAGCGCGGTATATAGTCGTAGCGCGCGGAGACCAATTATTAATCTATGGAATTCAAGTTAAATCCCACGATAAGAGCCAAGTATACATCTGCGAATATATTACCTTGATGTAAAACATTATGTACACAGCGCTAGCGATTGCTAGACTGTTCCCGACTGCAGTGGCCACCTGCATCGACAGAAGCGACACCATCGTCTGGATATCAGTCTGAAAATTAACCAAATGAGTTTTTCACCATTTTATTATTAATTTTTTTTTCGCGGATACCTTCTTAGTTTAAATATATGTTATTTACCACAGCGTGGTCTTTTCTCTTTTCCTTGACATAATATATGATAGCGTAACAGACTCAATTACTTAGTATTTGAAGTGTCTTATCTTCTATCTATACATATAATAAAAGAGTAGGATCGAAATTACGCTTCACTAAATATTTTTACCAGAAATTAAGAGGGGTGATAAAAGAAGGGTAGCAGAATGCATAAATGCAATTTTTAAGATTCTTGTCTGTCTGTCTGTCTGTCCGTCTGTCTGTCTGTCTGTCTGTTTGTTCACGCTAATCTCCGAAGATACTGAACAGATTTTCATGCAATTTACACAAATATATTAAGTAAAGCCCGGGGCAACATATAGGCTTTTTTTCATCGAAATCGGTTATCAGAAAGAAAAGTTATCATAATTTAAAAATAAAATTTTAAAGGCACAATATCACCAAATTGCAATGCAAACTGACTCGCGTTGAACTTTTTCGAATTGTCAGATGTCAATCACAGTTTGATATGTAAATAAAATACTTTGATTATTTCGCCATTTCCGATATAGTAATCGTAGAACAGTGGATATGCAGGCCCATTGCGTAACTTCAGATGCGAGTTCGAATCTGAAGTTGAACGGAAATATATATTTTTTTTTTAAAGAACTATATTATAACACAATAGAAAATGTATTATTGAAATATTATATGGAAAAGTATTTCTTATGAGATAGTTTATTTCACCTTTTCATCCATCCTTTCTCTACAGAATTACGATTATTCGACATTGCTTTTATTGCTTCTTAAGGACTGTCTTCGTATCTTAGAGGTTTCCGCATTTAGCACCGGAAACCCGAGTAGGAATGTCTCAAAATGAAAATGATCAATTAAATGAAATATCGAGGTGGATACAGTATCTTCACCACTAATTAAATTTATAAAAAAATAAGTAATTTTCTTTAAGACTTTAGAGGTTCATATTTTCAACAATGGTATTTCTATTGAATTTCAAATCATACTTCGAACCCCAATCTCAGTCACCATTAAACGTGTCGATAATATGATGCAAAAGCAACCGTCAATGACTTATTTGATAGCTCTTTCCCAAAAGAAATCACCAAGTACAGAGGATGGAGGATATGTCATTTGAAGAAAGCTTGCTCAAAAGCTAAGCTTAAAGTGAACCCCACGCGAACGAAGTCGCGGGCATCAGCTAGTAGTTAATATTATCAGAGAGAAGAAAATTAATTTGCGTTGCTGAGTCACTGGTCAGTTGTATATACAGGCAAGGTGATCAGCCTTCTATGTCGAGTCCGATATAAACGATTTTTTTTGTTTATTTTCTTGTGACCTTGGGATTTAAACCCGTGGCGTGCCGTGCTAAAAACAATAAGCATACTACTAAGCCATCGTACGCTCGCATGATTTGTCAAGAGAGAAATGTGCAACTCGCATATTATTATTCATTATAAATCACATAGTCGCATCATTTAGGCCTGTATTCTAATAAGTGACTCAGGTTGGACTCTCGTTTTGAGATCTGTCAAACCATTTATTTTTCTCTATAGATATTTCACATTTTGACTTGAGTAACGTCTTACAATTCAAGACGTGAAAACGCCAACGTTTCGTATTAAAAAATATGAAGAAATCAGAAAATGGGTTTGTTTACCCATTTCTACTATTTTTGATGTCTATCTTTTTTGCCCTTGATTGGGCCTTTATCAAAATTTGGTAGGGGGCCTTCTTTAACTGCGGCGAAGCCCTAATGGAAAATAAACTTTCAGGTAAGTTCACGGTTTTGGGGCCCCTATAGCTAGAGGGCCCCGTATCTTTGATACGGCTGATACGGCAGTAGCTACGCCCCTGCTTTATTGTTTACAAGATTTGAAGTAACTGAGAGCCGAATGAGCCTGATATGACACGTATTTAAAATTCAATGCCCATAAGCATAAAAGTGAATAAAGATAATAAGCTACATTATTTATGTATGAACTCACATTGTCTCTATAGTTCGCCTCAAGAGGATGGTTATAGACAGTGAGATTGGCCTCTGAGTTGAGACCTTTCAGCAGAGCGGCGTGCAGCGTGGCGAGCGAGGTGGCGACGTCGTGGTAGCCGAAGTTACTGAACCAAGCCGTTGCCGAGTCTTCATTGAACGTTGCACCAATTAGAATTTTGTTGCGCAGTAGACCCATTGCTACTGGATCTTCTGTCTAAAAGAATAAAATTAACCTTTGATGACTCTACCAGTGATTGTGCAAAAAAAAAATTTTTTTGTGCTTCTTATGGCTGTCTCGATTAAATTAAACATTTTCCATCCCAAATTTTAGTGAGAAACATGACATGAACAAAATAATACTCGTATCAAATATCTCGCAAGACCCTTTAGTTGTTGTTTGACCAAAATGCCTAAAAATAGGATTTTTAATGACGGATTTGAAATATATATAGCACTATTGTTTCATTTAAAATATCATTACACTGTGTATCTAATAAGTATAAATAATAAAAATATAAAACAAATTATTATACTTTATCAAGAAAGAAGTTGCGTTAAAAAGAATTAAATATATGAGTTCATAGAAACAGCAGGCAACCCTGAATTTTTAAAATAAGTGTGCGATAAACTCACTCGCTCCAAATATGTCTCGTCAACGGATCGTCCATTCAAATCGTGGAGCACGTTAGAGTCATCGTCTGCAGTTCGGAACAACAGCTCATACCCAGACTTGGCGAGTCCACCCAGAGAGTAGGGGTCTGTGCCGTTGAACGATACATATGTCTCCGTTGAAATATATCTATCAGAAATAGTTACTTGCAACAAACGGTCCAAAATCAGTGGCGTAGCTATCATAGGGCAAAGTGATGCAGTGCACCAGGGCCCTGAAGCTGAGAGGGCCCCCTGAGCTATGGAAAGAGGGGGAGGCAGCTCTTGAAGCTAGAAAAATTCTCACAAGAATTTTAATTTTTTTCAAGATTTTAAATGAGAATTTATAACGCCGATAATGGAATCGCCTTTGATTAGTAATCATTTCCAATTAATTTTGTGTAGTTAATAAAAAAAAATTGCCTTTGCATCGGGGCACTTGTCCACCTAACTACGCCACTGTCCAAAATCTTTTTAAGCCATGAAGAAATTAAGAATTCCGGATTCTCCTAGGCAGACACATTTCTATGTCTGTATCTCTCAATGTGATATCCTCTAAATCTAAATGTATACATATAATATAACTATTTTGAAATACGATATAAATCTTTTTCTAAGTTATGCTCAAATGAAGACTCCCGAGTCCGCATGAGGCAGCGACATTTCACGGATTTTATTTTAAATCTTCTGCGTTAAATCTGACCGAAATATATTTTTTATTGTTTTCCCCGGGACTCGCAGCCAAGACCTCCGGTGCTACAAGCAATGCGCATACTACTAAGCCACGGGCACAACTAGGACTAGAATGTGGTAAAAATGTACTTAAATATTTTTTTTTGTTTCAAATATAAATAAATAGCGACCTTATAACAAGGAACAATATCATCACACATTATTTTGTAATACTTCATTTCAAAAGAATAAGACAGCATTGTCGATAAAAGCTCTCAGTTCGATTGAATTCGTCCGACGCGACGTCTTGAACAATTATCGTCATATTTCAACAAATTAACACAAAACAATATTAACCTATACGTATTAACTCCTCTTGAATCACCTTATTTATTGACCGCATTGAAATCCATTTCGTAGTTTTAAAGATCTAAGCATACAGAGGGACAGTCAGCGGGAAGCGAACTATGTCGAGATGATTCTACTATTATGTATTATATATTATACTTATTAATAATTGTAACTAACCCTTCAGTCAGCGACAAAAGTCTAGCTATAACGGTGGAGCGATTGATTAGAATATAGTTAGTGATCCCTAAACTGATGTTGATTTGTAGCACTGGCACCAGTATCTGCAACAACAACAGCCCCCACGAGCGAGACCATACTAGCCACAGCTTCAACCAGGTTGCCTTCACATGAAGCCATAGTAAACGGTATCCCGTCTCGTTTACTTGTGCCTTATCCACTATAAAAAAAACAAACTGTCACATCAATTTTCTTAGTAATAAAAATTATTCTAAGTTTATTCGAAATTCGAATGGAACATGACTTACAAAGCACACTAACAATTAGTTATACTCATAAAAGTTCCGATTATATGTTTACGGTTAATTTGACACGTTCGTATTATATTTAGTATTGCAGTGAGTTAAGATATTCATCTTGATTATAATCATAACTCAATCGTTTCTTTGTAGTATCAAAATACATCTGTATCAAAAATTATGCGAATTTAGAATACCTTTTTTATGTTAAATATCGACAGACGAGCATGAGGTTCACTTGATGGTAGGTGATCAGCCACAGAACATCAGTCAATGGTGCACTATCGGCCTACTTTTTAATTCGAGCACTCATAAATCCATAGACTGAAACCGAATCACGCAATATGATCTTCACGGTTTGTCCATCTATGAACGGTGGTTCGTTAACCTCTTGGAATTTCGATATTCCTCCCATCCGTTCAATGCCCGAAGTTACCAGACGTGGGGAGATATACTTGCAGAAAATTATAAACAAGTCGAACCAACGACCCATCGATGAGCATGGCAGGTGTTCTACCGAACGCGCCAACGAGCCCGTTATAACCTACTTGTTTAATTATTACTCATTATGTGTTACTGATTATATTATAGAATGAATTTAGTTTTAAATGATATTTGAGTATATGTAGGTCACTTAGCTACTATTTCGCATTCTTCCTGAATTAAAATAATCATATCTAATTTATCTTTACAAATTACTTTTATCGTTACAATCAAATAAAACATCTAATAGCCCAGTCATATTAGGTAAAAAAAGGGGTCAACCTCGGAATGAAAGATAATAAGCTGCAAATTGGTATGAACCTTTGTTTTGTCATTCTAAATGTTGTCTCAAAAGTCACAATCGTTATCGTGTCCGCGTCTTAAGATATTCAAGGTCAAAGGTCACAAAAATCGGTTTTTCGCGAATATCTGGCTTCCTATCGGTTGAATGAGATTTGCATTTATTATAAAAGTTGTAGGCTATAAAATTCCCTACAACTTTTGTTTAAACTTTTTTTTCATACGACCAACCGTTTTGAAGGTAGAGCGCGAAGTGCACATCGTACAGTCATATACGGCCTAATGCAAGGTCAAGCGTGGTTATCAGTACGTTATAAAGTCAATTATTTACTTGGAAATTATAATTATTAAACAATGCCTATTATTTATGTACTAACTATTAATTATTTATAATGCTCCAAAATCTGAGGACAACATTGATCATTTCCGCTACACGCAATTCATCAAATTTACAAAACTAAATAAACCTGTACAACTGTCAACACTTCCACCAACAAGTGTAGCAGCTCATCAACACATAAAACGTGTCTACTACCAGATTCAAACGTGGTTAGGGAAGGACTTAGAACCTCAAGAATGGGGCTGGATGCTTGAAAATGAAATCCTGGAGCCCATACGAACGTTATTACCTCCAGCACCAGCCGAACTACTAAACGTAATATTTTGCAATTGCAAAAATGGTTGTGGTTCCCGCTGTGGATGCAGAAAATCAGGGCTACAATGTTCTTTAGCTTGCGGCCAGTGCAACGGACAAGCTTGCCTCAACGCTTCACTGTATCCAAGTAATCCCGATGAAGAAAATACATATGATCCCGATATTCTGGAAGGTTTGGAGATGAACATGACAGATAATGAGGATGATGACAATGAATCGAACATTTTTGAGCGACAAGAAGAAGAAGAAGACGAAGAAGAAGATAATTAGCTTCCATTTCCAATTTCATTACAATTAAAATCAACAAAGATACTTTTGATATTTGAACTCACATTTTGATAAATGTATATTATGCCGTATTTAATAATAAATAAAAATATGTGTAAAATATATACTCTTACTATCATTTTAACTTAAAATAAAACTAAAATATATAATCCAGAATTAATAATATTTTATACTTAAATAGTTAAATATGAATAATTATATATAAATAATCAAGTTACTTACTTTAATTAAATATAAATAATTAATAGTTAGTACATAAATAATAGGCATTGTTTAATAATTATAATTTCCAAGTAAATAATTGACTTTATAACGTACTGATAACCATAACTCACGCTTGACCTTGCATTAGGCCGTATATGACTGTACGATGTGCACTTCGCGCTCTATCTTCAAAACGGTTGGTCGTATGAAAAAAAAGTTTAAACAAAAGTTGTAGGGAATTTTATAGCCTACAACTTTTATAATAAATGCAAATCTCATTTAACCGATAGGAAGCCAGATATTCGCGAAAAACCGATTTTTGTGACCTTTGACCTTGAATATCTTGAGACGCGGACACGATAACGATTGTGACTTTTGAGACAACATTTAGAATGACAAAACAAAGGTTCATACCAATTTGCAGCTTATTATCTTTCATTCCGAGGTGAAAGCCCTAATATGACTGGGCTATAAATGTTAAAACAATTGTATGCATTGATTGGTTTCTTATTAGAATACGATATTTTGTATTTATTGATATATCAAAATTGATAAAACGATCACGATGAAGACAAATGAAAAACAAAATCTACATTTTTCGTCTATCAGTCTTGACTTGTTCATAAAACAATTACGAACAATCTTATTTTATGTTAGAATTGTATTTATTAAATTAGCGATTCACCCCGCCGCGCCGGTTACAAATGCCGCTTCGAGCTTCATACGCCTCGCCTTTGAATCCAGAGATCCAGAGAAGATGCTCATCTTAAAGTTGGACATCGTACTGGCTCACAGTGAAAAGGAGGCTTCTCTTACAAACTCTTTTTGAAGTCCTGTACTACCCAACACTACATAAAGAACTGTGCTTACACTTTTCCAAAGATGATGCATCGAAGCCGCTATCTTGCAGGTCGTCAGAACTGTCTCCAATCGTTGTAGCGTCATCGGACAGTGAACTTATTTCCACGTCTGAACCCACTCTACAATAAAAAAAGAGTGACTTATTTAGAAGAGAGTTGGTTATTTGTAATAAATAAGATCAGAAAAGGTTTAAGTAATCAGTTTTAGATTCACTAAAACGAAATCCAGTAATATAACGGTAAATAAACAACATCGTCATTCAAAACGTCTCAAACGACATATGTACTAGATGGCGCTAATCGTCAGCAGAAACGCGCTATTAGAAATTTCTTATCAACGCACATAAATGACAAACAATTTTCATAATTTAGAAAAACGATCAGTGAAACAGGATTTTTGGAAGGGCTAAACAGTTGTCATTGCGACTACTGTGTAAACTCTTATTTATTACTTTTTATAATTATAATTATTTTAATTAAAATAAAATCATATAATTAAAAATTTCAAAATAAATAGTTAATTAAATTAAATTTAATTAGAGGTGTAAAAGTAACGAAAAAAAAACGTACCCGTATGTATTCGTTACTATACATTCAGTACTCGTTACTATCGTATCGTTACTCGTTACTCCTAACTAATACCTCATAACATGCTATGTTATGCTAGAGAAGCAAAACAGAACTAGTTTAAGCTGCGCGCGCAAGCGAGCGATTTAATTAATTGTTTGAAAATTAAGTTACAGTGAAATAATTTTAGAATTTCACGAGAGACTAAAACTTTAACTTACGTTTATTTCATACTATTACATAAAATTTATGAAAATTTAGTGGCAAAATTTTATGAAAACACTTTTTCACAAGTATATACTTTTTTTTTTACTGCACTCTGTTAAAGTTAAAGGGTAAACTTTGTTTTGAATATTTGAAGTTACATTGCGTCATTGAAACAGCGTATGTAACCATGATACGAAACATGCGAGTAACGAAAAGTATTCGTGAGTAACGTTTCGTTACTCGGTACTAGATGGCGTACCCGTTACTCAGTAACGAATACATACGGTTTGCTACAGCTCTAAATTTAATTAAAAAAATTAAATGAATTAATTTAATTATTATTATTATTAAATGCAGTATTAGTATCGGTAGTTGACGGATTTTGTCATTTGTGTTATCGAAATGGAACTTAATTACAAACTTAGTTTAAAAAGCAGCTAATTTTATTAATTAATAAACCAGTGTTTGCAGTAATTTCAAGTTGACATTGTCAACAGATTTAGTAGCAATGATTAGTTAATAAATTTAACTGGTTGAAACTTGAATGTTCGTTGAGCTAATCCGCGCGTTGCATTCGAAAATCGTTGAATGAAACAGTTAATATTATATTTAACGGCCTTTGCGATAAACGAAAAGCACTAATTCATTAGTATTAGAAAAGCGGTTTAAAAAAGCTGCTGGTTGAATTAACGTCCACTCCTAAGTAATAGTATTTTTTTACTTTATACGTTTTGTGTTAACGAAGCGAAACTGTTAATTACAAAACAAACTGATAACCTGTTACAAAAGCAGTTAACGTTATTAACTAGTTTAGTTAGTAACAGTTAAAAAATTCAACTGGATTTTTTAGCAAACCGCATCTGATGCCGGCATCGATTTTTCTGGCATCGATGTAGCGATGACTTATACTTGCCAAATTCAAAACCAGGGCTTCCGTAAAAATACCAGGGTCGAAAATCAGGTTTTATATTACTTTCACCGAGTTCCGAACTCGCCATAACAATTATTTATTATAGCGATAAGAAGCACAATCGTATTTCCAAGATAATACTTTAAAGTACAAAATACTTGCATAGGATTGTGATCCTTGTTTATAAGAAATACGGATCATTTTCCTATGCAAGTATTTTTAATTGCACCCGAATACCTAATATTTCATACTTACAAGTTTTTCCCGCTCGTACCAGTACCTACTTCCGAGCAAAGCACGCGACTCACGTAAAACCTACTGACTTCCCTTAGATATTATTATTATCTACTATTTTTATAGAACTATCAAATATCTAATTTCTATAGAGAAATAATGGGTAGACCTTTGTCTACCCATCAGTCTTTGATTATAGGGCTTTCTCTACTCACATTTTGGATTAATTATTTAAAATGCTCAACTGATTAGATTCAATAAATTTAAAAATAATTTGAACGAGCACAATGAATAAAGCAGAGTATGAAATACATTTTGTATGACATACTTACGACATAAAGACATCTTCTAGTGTCGTTGCAATTAATCCGTAGTTTTTAAAACTAATCGATGAAGTATTGTTCTCCAAGTCATTAAGCATATCTTCAAAAACTTGTCTGTATGCGCTAGGCAGTTTATATGTTACCTCGATAGCTAAAAGTAATTAAAAAAATTAACATAATCTCAACCAGTCTTAAGATCAATAAGTTACAAATACAAAATCAAAGATAATTTTTATATTTTTAACTAAACGTTTTCATTGATTGAATTGCAGGATTAGTTATACAAAAGCTGTTTAAGGGACAATAGATACAATAATAATTATTATTATCGTCTTTTCAAAACAAACCTCTTCACAGAAGTACATCAAAAAATATAGATGATAACGATAAACGAAACGATATAAATTAATATCTAATAGAATTATTGAAGTACAAACGATCATAAAAATGTCTTAGAATTAATCACGGAATAGATAAAAAATCTATTCTGTGGAATTAATATAATCTATCCTTTTTTATTTAATCTGAGATTTTAATAAATATTATTTTCCAGGAATGTTTTTTTTATGTTAGATTATAGATATCGATGGACGAGCATGACGCTCACTTGATGATAGGTGATTTTTTTTAATGTCAGATATCGACAGACGAGCATATGGTTCACTTGATGGTAGGTGATACCTCAGCCACAGAACATCAGTTAATTATTTTTACTTCGAGCATTTGGAAATCCATAGACTGAAACCGAAACGCGCAATGTGCACTTCACGGATTTTCCATCTATGTATGACCGTTCATACCCGATCGGAATTTCGATATTCCTCTCACCCGTTCAATGCCAGAAAATACCAGACGTAGGGAAGACAAGGAAGAAAATTATAAACATGTCGTCCCGGTGGGATTCGAACCCACGATATCCATCGATACGCACGGCAGGTGTTCTACAGAACGCGCCAGCGAGCCCGTCAATAAACAAATATGTATGTATATTGTATACATATACCATTGACATAGTATATATTGTTGATCGAAGGTATATACAATAAAAAAATATGAAATTTTATAATTTTACTTTACTATTAATATTAATTACCGCTTTTAAATTATCAATAATCACGTCCAGTATTAAAAATTATTATACGTAATAAGTTACAATACATACGTACCATCATCATCTTTTGGTACAGTGCCCGGTAAGTATTTGCCAATAAGTTCAGTACAAACATCTAACTGAAATCCTTCATTCTTGACTACCACAAGCGTGTATCCTACACCGTAGTGCGTCTTCAAGAAGTATGGAGAGCCAATACATTGTAACCTACCACTGGACATAATAGCCACTCGATCACCCAAATAATCAGCCTCGTCCATAAAATGCGTCGTTAGAATCATGGATCTACCTAAAAATATAAAATGTTTCCACATTCCATTCCGCTGCCGTTATAAACAAAATAGACTTTTTTTTATGTCAAATATCGACAAACGAGAATGAGGTTCAGTTGATGGTAGGTAGCCGCAGAACATCAGCCAATAATGTGCTGTCGACATTTTTTTTATTTCGAGCATTCGGAAATCCATAGACTAAAACCGAAACCATTGAGTTTTCCATCTATGAATGGTGGTTCGTGATCCGCTCGGAATTTAGATATTCCTCCCACCCGATCAATGCCTGAAGTTACCAGACGTGGGGAAAACATGCTTACAGAAAATTATAAGCATGTGCTCCCGGTGGGATTGGAACCCACGACCCATCGACGCGCACGGCAGGTGTTCTACCGAACGCGCCAACAAGCCCGTCAAAAGCCCGTGTATGTATAATATAATTTGATTTATTAAGTTTTAAGTAAGTTGAATTATATAATATTATTATAAATGTGTTATTGAGAATTCAACTTTAAATTTAAATTCAAACGACTTACGAATTTACGAAATGACTTTCGAGATAACTGATTTTTTATCAATGTAATTTTCTCACAAACAACGAAAGATTCTTAGAGGTTTTTATTTTTATTTATATTGTGTTTTGGCTGAGTTGAATAGGTGCAAGTGCACTGGTAATTATTTATCGGACAGACTTTTAGCTATCAGAAGCACGCTTTTTGGCTTATTGCTGCAACCTAGTTTATATTTGATTTCTTTCATAAAACAATAAAATATCATTCCGTTGCGAAATTTAATTTAAGCTCTTACCATTTTATAAGTGATATCTAAGAAATGGTAAATTATAATTTGATCGCTTCTTTTCTAGCTATTCCTAAATATAAATTACGTGTTCTATTCTGACCTTTCTTTTCCCTTTCTAGCAGATCCCAGAGTGCTCTTCGGGTAGCGGGATCCATTCCCGACGTAGGCTCGTCCAATAAAACTACTCGAGCTCCTCCGCAAAGTGCTATACCGACACATAATCTCCTCTTTTGACCACCCGATAGACTCTGAGCTAAATAGTCACGCTTAAAAGAAACAATACTTATAAGTATTTGAAGTACATATTTATTTAAAGAGTTAGTGAATTGTAGTATATTATATCTAGAATAGGGATGTTGACTATTTTTTGGAATTGCTTTTATTTTATAGATACATCCTTTATAAACACGAAAAAAAAATCTTATCAAAAAATATTACATATTTCAATAAAAAATACGTAAATAAAAATACTTTTCATAAATTCCCGCTAAAACGCTCCAAACTGTCACGTGACGTCACAGACCGATAAACAATCTCGCTCGCGTTCTATCAAAGTTATATCTTAACAAATCTTTTCACTTCTCACTAATAAATTCAATAAAAATGAATACGTCGTTTTTATTTGATAAATAATATATTTATATTTATACTTTTTTAATTGATATCAATGATTACCAACCTTGATCTTGACTTGGAACTTCAATATTTATACATATACATACAGTACGTCGATCAATACACCACATAAGACTGGAAGTTTATGTGGTGTATTGATCGACGTACTGCACAGCATTTGTAAAACGACGTATTCATTTTTATTGAATTTATTCGTGAGAAGTGAAAAAAATTTTTAAGATCTAACTTTGATGGTACGCGAGCGAGATCGTTTATCGGTCTGTGACGTCACGTGACAGTTTGGAGCGTTTTAGCGGGAATCTTTGAAAAGTATTTTTATTTACGTATTTTTTATTAAAATATGCATTAAATATGTAATATTTTTTTACAAGATTTTTTTTTCGTGTTTAGAAAGGATGTATCTATAAAATAAAAGCAATTCCAAAAAATAGTCAACATCCCTATTTATAAATTATAAGAATTTGTTTATTTGACACACATACTCGTATAGTTAAATATAAAGAAAACATGATTGCAGTTATAAAAAAGTTATATTGTATATTATTTATAAAATATTCGAATTAAAAAATACACTTTTAAAATATAACAAAAAGAGAGACAAAATGAGAACAACAAATACCCTACCTTTTCTTGCATTTCCAATTTTTCAATGAGCGTGTCAATTTCTACATCCAATTCTTTTCCCCTAAATCCTTTCAGCCTTGCAAAGAACTCCAAATGCTCTCTAACAGTGAGCTCGTTAAAGAGAACATTATGTTGAGGACACAAACCCAAGTGGGCTCTTGCTAACTGCAGCTGAGTCGATATATTGTACCCCGCCAATTGTACACTACCTTTTGTAATCGGCACATTACCTTTCAATAAAAACAACAACATTTTTATTAAAGAAATGGACTCGAAATTGTAGCACAAGGAATTAAAATAAATTGTGTGAGGCATGTATGTATATAATTTGATTTATAAAGTTTAATTATATTATTACTAGCGACCCGCCCCGGCTTCGAATGGGTCTAGATTTTTTGACAAAAAAAAAGCAGGGGTTGGTAATAGAAGAGTGAAAATATAGGGTTGTATGTATTTTTAATGCCACATTATAAAAAAATAAAAACAAATAATTTCGTCCAAGAATTAAAAAAATGTTTTTAAGGCTGAACAACTCTTCACTTAGGGGTATGAAAAATAGATAGTAGCCGATTCTCCGACCTACTGAATACGCATATAAAATTTAGTAAAAATCGGTAAAGCCGTTTCGGAGGAGTACGGTAACTAACATTGTGACATGGAAATTTTATATATTAGAATAAATGGCTAATTTAGCCAGTAGTGGTTAAAAAGTTACTAATATACAGAAATTTTTCTAAAATTTTTAAAAATATGTTAATACGTGTCAATGGGCATGTGATGAAAAGGGATGAAAGTCGTGTAAGGAGAAGAGTTTTGAGCATGGATGCGGACGGATGGTAGGGGTAGAAGAAGACTGAAGGAAATGAAAATAAAATACGTGTTGTGCCGATCCTATACGTACATAGTAGAATAAGTACAGGAAGAAGATGTCAATAAGTTATATTTGACTTCTAATCGTTGTTAAAAAACTGTAATATTGTAAGTGATAGTTATTAAAAACATTCACCTGTTAGCATGGAGATAGTTGTTGATTTGCCAGCTCCATTGTGGCCCAGTAACACAGTGATTTGATCATCATAGATATTCAGGTTAACGTTGTTCACAGCTACGTTATTACCGTATACCTTTGTTAAATTCTATAACATCATAAATGTTAAATTAGGTAAGAAAATACGGCAACAACTGAGCTTAAGTTTTGACGATATACATTTTAGGTGATATAATAATATGTCCTTGCCCAGTAATTTTATTAAAAAGAAAATTAGTGCTGTATGGAAGTAATGTCCCAAGGACTTATAAAAATGAATTTTTATTATGTATGTACGTTGTTGAGATAGTAACTAACAAAATTATTTCATATCATAATTAATTATTTTTCTTAGTTTAAACTAATATTGAATGATATTTTTAATTATAATAGTTTTTATAATACTAACGCTTATCTTGACGCCAACTTCATGATTCGTAGGATCTTCCTCTTTTACTATATTCGTGCCAGAATCATCGACTTCCATACCTAAAAAATATTTTACATTTTTTAATTTTACCTTTTTCATTGGCATAAAATAATTTAATATAATTCTTCAATACAAACCAGAGTTGTCTACTGTAGAAGGAAACCAAAACGATTTCTGTACGGGAAAATACCAGGCTCTCGGCGTACCCCAAGGTCCTGGTAATACTTGTTCAAAGTATAAAGCTATCAGCATATAAAGTACCGAGTTAAATACCAGCATAAGTACAACGTGTCCAAATAAAAATCTATTTGAATCGAGGGTATGAGTGGTGAAGAAACTGTCCCATGTCATGCCTTTAAAAGAAAATTACAATTAGATGAGTATAACAATGAAAATATTAATACAGTGTATTTGTTACAGCTGAATTATAGAATCTGCTATTGAGATGGTAATTTTGAATCATAATATGATCAGCCGGACGATGTCACGGCTGAACTTATTATGATGTTCTATCGCCGAATTGTATGCGACGTTTTGCGTTCATCAGATGTATTTGAGGGTCATGAATCACAGCTTTATTTTTATTAACTGCCAAAATGGCTCACCCGTAGGTATGTAATAGTTTGGTAGATTATATTTTTCGGCTGCAAAATATGTATTATAAATTAAGTAAAAACATACCATCGAGACTTTCTTTGGAAATGAGTAATTGGAACCCATATGACATCGCGGAGTTAATCGCTAAGCAAGTTAAACCTTGAAGAATCGGTGGTACTTCTGCCTCCATGCTGAGAAGAAATGATGGTAGATATGTCAGAAACCAAATTACTCCAGTGAAAAGGGCTGCTGTGTTGGCTGGAGGATAAAAGTGCGTTTTACGGTTAAGAATATCCCTTTATTGAACTTATTGAATACTTATTCATAGTCATAGTTTTTAACCTTGATTCTGCTTAAATCTACTATAATATGTAATAATAACAAATCTTATCAATACATTCAATAATTTATGCAGTGATTATAATATTTCCGTTTGGATACTTTTCTTTCGATAAAATGATAACGCATCTGACGTAATAAAAATATTGTCTGAATAAAAAGAAATTCGTATATAATGAAGGCTCTTTTGCAAATTTGCAACACTATTTAGTATTTTCTTGATATTAACAATATCCATAAAGAGATATAATACATATATTGTATAAGTACCTTTGCTGAAGAAGCTGCTTAGCATGAAGCAAAAGAATATCATACATGTTAAATACAAAGTAATAAAAAACAAAAGAACCGTCCACGGAGTATTAGTAAACACCGCGTAGTCGCTAAAACCCTCCTCATTAGTAAACCAATTAATCTGAAAAAGACATTTTTATTGAATCACTTGAGTAAACTTATCTCATATAACATGTTAAAACTTTACTTCTACTTACCTTTAGAAGTACTACAAGTAACCCAGAAATTACAAACATGTATATGAATTGTTTAAAAAACCACGCCGTCCAATGCAACCAAGTAGGCAGACCCATAATTTTCATTATTTCCTGAAAATTTTTTAACAATATTTCAATATGTAATTATGTGTAACAAGAATAAAACTCTAGACAGTTTAGAAAGATACCTTGAGTTGTGATTCTTTTTCTAACGTAATCGCTCGAACTATATTTACTGCCGTATAGCTGAAACTGATCATCACAAACATAGGAAATATAATATTAAGTGCCTCTACAGCCAAGTCTTCAACGTACGACGGGTGAGGATATCTTTGTATGTTGACCGTAAAGTTTCGCAAGTTTGTGTTAGTCAGTCGAGAAACTAATTCCATTGATATTGAATGTTGTAGAGCAATGAAAAGCTCATTCACGTAACCTGAAATCATATATTATACCAGGAGGTCTGAACCAGATGTTTCTAACAACTGATGACACATAAATAACCGTTATATTTTAAGTAATATAATCTAATTAATTAACTCTACATAACTTGTTACATATTTAAATGCTTACGTATTTTATTATATTATTGACAGCTAAAATCTAAATTCAGAATCACTTTACTGCAATTTGTAGCGGGCTTATAATGTTTGAAATATAGGTACTAAAAGCAGGGCCGAATTTAGGGGAAGCCATCCGGGGCCTCCACAAAGAGCCCCAGCAATAGCGACTTCGGATAAAAAACTTTCAAATTCCGATGAGTAAACTCTTTTAAACAACTTTTACTTTGATATTTTTTTTTCGCTGTTTTACCTTTACTTACTGTACTTTATACAAACATGATTAATTTGTTCTTAAATATTTAAAAAAAGTTTCATTTTATTTGGAAAATAATTTGGGGCCTCCAAGGCCTCCAAACCAGCCTCTAAATCCGGCCTTGACTAAAAGTACTAAACATTACCATGTGTAATTATTTAATGAATAATCTTTGTAAATACATGTGATATAATCTAGTAAGTTAAAATAATTTTTTAAATAAATACTGATAACTTGTTACTTGTCATTGCCGTATGACAAATCATACTTCATTAGTGAGTCACAATTTGAGATAGGGGTCTCAAATTGTGACTTAGTAATTGCTACTCCTCATAAGGATTATTATGCATGGATTCGTTAACTTTTGATACTTAGCTACAAGATACGCAAAAAAGAGGCAATCGAATCGAAGTATGCTAAAACCACGAACTAAAATATAACAAATCTTTTTTTGACAAGGGAAGGAAGGCTTGACCTTCTTTTGAAGTAATAACCTTGCGATATTATACCTACTATATAACTTAAGAGAAACAGCAGGCCTAATAGACACGAGACTTTTTTTACTATACCTTTAAAAGAAATTGAATATTTTAAAACATCTGGATTTCTCTCTCATCAGTCTCTTACCTGGATCGTTGCCACCCTCCCATGAAAATGGAAATCTCGGTCCAGGCAATTGAAAAAATGGAAATACGTCGTCTGAACGCCATGTTCGCCCGCCAGTTGCGAAAAAGTAATTCAATCTTGGCCTTTCCGGAAAACGCAAAGCATATTTAATGTCACTCGGCAGCTCAGTTATTCCTAAAATACAATTTAATAAAGTAACACGGTAAGGTCATTTTCCAAATGGAAGCTTAATGTTATTGCATTACGAACCTGCTAATTCATCATCAAACTCTACAGCAACTAATACTTTTCGAATAAACTTTTCATCAATATAAATGCTTCTCAAATCCTGACTACAATTGTATCGCTGAACTTTAACTAGTGATTTCGCGATGTCAATTATAAGCGTGGAATTGATATTTATATCTGTAGGTATATCGGGAAAGTCTGGAATTTGTTCTATGATAATTGCTAAAATATCTCTAATATTTTGTATGAATAAATTAACAACGGCGGTACGAATTACATCTTCAAATACTGGATTTTCTGGGGAATACGCTATCGACATTTCAGTTATATTCATGCCTGTTCTGAAAAAATACAGAATTGAATAATATTGATGAACCATAACATATTAAGTAACGTAAGAACAGTTATATATCCGACTTACAGTACAGGCAGTGAGAAGTTAAAAGTGTGCGCAGGTATTGGCGGATATCGTAATACGTCTCTGCTAACCGGCTCAATCTCCATACGGAGTATTAACACCAATGCCATGGTACCGACTGGTAAAATCAGCTCCAATACTGTCTGCCATCGATGCCTCCATTGTTGCATGGAGTTTTTCCACATGAGCAATCGGAACTTTGAAAAGGCCCCAGCCGTTGATCTATCTCGTTTTACTCGCATTGTTGGATATTTTTTTTCATTCTATTAACATACCAATTACATTAAAAAATAAAATGATGTGTCTAAAGTTTCTGTATATCAAAAAACACTGAGATATTCCAGCGTTTTAAGCTTTATGTTATTGTCTTAAGGGTCGGCCCGAGGCTTGATACTCGTAGGTAAAAGAAGCTATTGTCCTTCGCTAGGGTTGAAATTACAGCATTTTTCGCAATTATAATATAAAAAGCAAAATTCCTTTTGTGGATAAGTAGTTATTTTTCTAGAATACTTGTAAATAAATGTTTGTCTATATGACTATCGTATAAAAGTTTGAATGATAGCAGCCCAACCCAACACTCAACGATTCTGTTAAGAAAAATATATTTATATACGTAGGTATATAGGGAAGTACTAAGCTGTTGCTAGTTAGTAACATACTAAAGGAGCGTGGGCAGCTTTATTGGCATTGTCTAGGTCTTCAATTTAACACTGCACCAATTACGTTTCACGCACTTTATTACGAAGGTTACTAACTGTGATAAAATATTCCATAATAAACTAAACTCCGCAGCTATCACTATTGAGATTTTAACAAACTCAAATCGTCTATCGGAATAATTACTGAGTCATATTATCGCTTATGTCTATAAGACGATTAATACAGTAAAAACCTTATAAAGGTTATTCTAGAATGCCAAAATGTATCAGGATATATGTATTGACGGGCTTGTTGACGCATTGGGTAGAACATCTACCTTGCGTTTCGATGGGCTCGAGTTCAAATCCCACCGGAACGACAAGTTTATAATTTTCGGGCATTAAACGGGTGGGAGGAATATCGAAATTCCGATCGGGTTATTTCCACCATTCATAGCTAGAAAAACCGTAAAGTGCCTATTGTGCGTATCGGTTATGTTTCGAATGCTCGAAGTAAAAGCGTGGTGGACAGCGCATCATTGACTGATGTCCTTATGTGGCTGAAGTATCAAGTGGCCTACAACCTCATGCTCGTTTTTCGATATGTTACATGTAAATTCATATAAAATTTATATCTAACAATCACACCTAATGTCCTCTCGAGTCTCGACAGTACCCAAATGTTAACTTAAATTAGGTATCTTCTAATTTCTTTAGTACCCAGTGCCTACAAAACAGTTGAATAGATATATGTAAACATTACATGCAGCCTTATAGGAATTCAGGGAATGGTTTTCATAGAAATATAACCTGAGATGACTTTCTTAACATTTCTTTGAGTTATAATGCCAAATTCTATTCAATAAATGCGTGTACGATGCAATCACGAGATACAAAGAATGGAGTGAATAATATAGAGGTTGGGAGCTTTTCTGGTCTTACTTTCCATCCGGTATGGAAGCCCATTGGCGTTATAGAACTAAGAAACCTAAGAACGTTTTTAGTACCTATATCATTTTCCAAAGGTCATCTACATGAAGTGGAAAAGCTAATTGAGCATTTAGTACACGATTTTGATTTGCAAACATTTTCATTTATTGTTCAATGTAAAATCTTCTTTTAGAAAGTTATTTAGTGACTGTTGAAAAAATTGATAAGATTTCTTTGTAAGTATATATCAGCAATTTTATTAATTTATAGTGTTAACGTACAATTAAACTTACCAAGAATATACTACAAACTTTTAACGAACATTTATAACTCCATAACAATAAAAATCACTACACATGCAATGCACACAAATAAACTCGGAAAACTAAAAAGATAATAAACCACTGTGTAAAAATGTCGCCGCGCTCAGTACTTCTACGTAATATAGCTAATTATGTTCACACCTGTTATCATTCCCATAGATATTAATTTTCAAGATAGTAAACACAATATATTAGACGAGTTATCACAGCGACAATAGCAGAAAACTAATAAATGTACTTGGTACAGCTAGTACTCGCGCACTGGTTGGCAAAGAGTTAATATTAATATATCAATCAATCCTGCCTAGAAATCAATCTTCTCGTCTTTATAGTAGGTACACACTAAGGATTGGTTTAAATATTAACCTTGTTTTTTTTTAATTTTGCATGTCTAACCGCGCCTAGTATAAGCGCTCAAAATTTATCAAAACCTCTCGGTGTTGAAGAACATAAACCTTCACGTATAACACCTAGCCTCCATAGGCGTCAGTTTCAAGTACATAAACATAGATAGTGGCACTTATGGAATGCTTATTAAAATAATAATTCCAATACACTGCACTTCATTCCTTACATTATTTAGTTGAATTATATTACTACTCGTGAGATTTATTTACTTTGCTAAAATACTTATCGTAGTCTGCTATCGCCGTATCAGATTAGAACATTTTTTGTTTTGTCATACAATGAATAAGATCACATATCCTTATTACATTTTTATTTTTTTATGTCTATGTCTGTCCAATATAATGTAAATATTTATTTATTCAGTAACACAAACACATACCAATATACTGAGGTAAACTATAATAATTTAACACGTTGAAAGCACGATCATTGTAAAAAAAAAGTATGTATATAACTTTAGAGGTGTAATCTGGTGGTTTCCTTATTATCGAACATGTTAAAACTTACACCATCCAATGATTAGAATATTATTATTATTTATTTATTTAAAACTTTATTGCACTAGAAATACAGAAATGCACAAACATAGAAACACACAGGAAAAGTACAACTGGCGGCCTTATCGCTAAGTAGCGATATCTTCCAGGCAACCTACAAGTGAGACAAAAGAGAAGAAATGGGTTGTGCAAAAAACAGTAATACTAATAAGAAAACCTGAATTATATTCATACACACATACACGCATATTATCCAACTCTACATATAAGTACATACACATACTATTACATATTATTTGTGGAGAAAAGATAATCCGAAAGCATATTCTTAAATATAACTTAAGTTTTAGCTTTCTTCAGGGCAAGTGGTAGAGCATTCCAAAGCTTGATTGCCTGGACCGTAAATGACTGCTCGTAGTATGTAGTCTGGTGCTTTGGCAATTCTAGACGTAAGAGCTCCGTAGATCTTACAAGTCTGTCATGATAATAATCTTAGATATTGAACGTTTCCCAAACAATTCCCAATTACTATCTTCTCGATTTACATTACAACCCTTGAATATCCTGGGACCAACTCAAACACACACAGAAAATTAAATCAAAAACGGTCTAACGGTTTAAGACGAGGTGACATACAAACTTACAAAATAATAATCTATACTATTATAAAGAGGAAAGATTTGTTTTTTTGTTACGATTTAACTTAAAAACTACTCGACCGATTTTAAAAATTATTTCACCAACAGAAAGCTACATTATCAGCGAGTAAATTTTTTTGTATATATTTTACTTACATTTACATTACACCCGTGCAATGCCGGCGTGTTATACATTAAATAAAGATTATGTCGTAAAAAAGATGTCAGTTCCTTTTGTAACCGTCGTTTTACATGTATGCTCAGTAGGGAACACAATCCCAAGCATATTTATCCGTAATCCCGGAATTAGACTAATTGTAAGTGGTTTCTAATTGAGCTCAAATGAAAAAAAATTTAGTAATTTCTTTAAAAAGAAACGTGTTTAATACAACGCAAATCACAATATATGTAATCTATACATATAATAAAAGAGTAGGATCGAAATTACGCTTCACTAAATATTTTTACCAGAAATTAAGAGGGGTGATAAAAGAAGGGTAGCAGAATGCATAAATGCAATTTTTAAGATTCTTGTCTGTCTGTCTGTCTGTCTGTCCGTCTGTCTGTCTGTCTGTCTGTTTGTTCACGCTAATCTCCGAAGATACTGAACCGATTATCATGCAATTTAAACAAATATATTAAGGAAAGCCCGGGGCAACATATAGGCTTTGTTTTATCGAAATCGGTTATCGGAAAGAAAAGTTATCATCATTTAAATATTATTTTAAAGGCACCATATCACCAAATTTCAATGCAAACTGACCCGCGTTGAATTTTTTCGAATTGTCAGATGTCAATCACAGTTTGATATGTAAATGAAATAGTTTGATAATTTCGCCATTTCCAATATGTATTCGTAGAATAGTGGATAGAATAGTGGATATGCAGTCCCATAGCGTAGCTTTTGATGCGAGTTCGAATCTGAAGTTGAAATGAAAGAAATATTTTTTTGTATTTATTTATTTATTTTTTGAAAGAACTATATTATAACAAAAATAGAAAATGTATTATTGAAATAATATATGAAAAAGTATTTCTTATGAGATCATTTATTTCACCTTTTCATCAATCCTTTCTCTTAAACAGAATTACGATTATTCGACATTGCTTTTTTGCTTCCGTATCTTAGAGGTTTCAGCATTTAGCACCGGAAACCCGGGCAGGAACCCCGGGAATTTAAAAAAAATGTCCGAAAATGAAAATAACCAATTAAATGAACGCACGCATCTATTTAAGACAGAAAATGTATTGAATCCAATCTTCGATTGAACTCTGATTAGTAGAAAAAAGACACATATCTGGATTTTGGTCACATAAAATTTAATTAATATGAATTTCCCTAATGTTTCTTTAAAGTCAGGTTAATTATTTCAACTATTGAATATCAAATCATCCTTCGAACCCCAATCTCAACCACCATTAAACATGTCGATAACATGATGCAAAAGCAACCGTCAATGACTAATTTGATAGCTCTTTCCCAAAAGAAATCACCAAGTACAGAGGGTGGAGGAGGATATGTCATTTGAAGAAAGCTTGCTCAGAAGCTCAGCTTAAAGTGAACCCCACGCGAACGAAGTCGCGGGCATCAGCTAGTAAGAAAATAAAATAAGCCAAACAATAAAATCAACACCACAAAAAACTATTTATAATTTTAAAACAAATAAAATAAAATCACAGAAATATCAAAGCATCCAATGTTTGACTTCCAAGCCCGAAAGTCTCTGCATGAACTCAGTAGAAATAGATGGAGTTAGTAACTTTGTTAAACATACCAAATGAGATGTAAAATACATTTCTTCAATTAAAAGCATGCATCAATTTTCATTCAATCAAATCGGATCAGCAGTTCCAAAGACAAACATAAATAATTATCTGTATATATAATAATACTAGCGATCCGCCCAAGCTTCGCATGGCTGTAATGTAGATTTTTTTATAATATCGAAAATAAAAATAGCCTAGATGTTACTCGCTCATAATGTAGCTTTCTAATGGTTAAAGAATTTGAAAATCCGTCAAGTAGATTCTGAGTTAAATCGTAACAAACAAACCCTTCCCTCTTCCCTCTTTATAATATTAGTATAGATAAAAAAAATATGTTTGATTATATGAAATCGCTAAAGTCCAACGGCGTTTGACCGATCACCATAAAATTGGCATGAACATTGTACATAATACAGGTACTATGTTTTTTTTGGAGGTTTTTATTCTATCCGTTTATAACTCGCCACCAGTCAACCACCCTTTATAAATATTTAATAAATAGTTGAGACCAAATTTATAGTACATTCAATCATTGTTATCTTACCATAGGAACTGTAAGGCCCGTATTCCAAGACATTACTCAAGTCGTAATCTATTCTTGAGAACTGTCAACATGTCAAAATTCTATAGAGAAAAAAATGGTTTGACAAGTCTCAAAACTAGATTCAAAACTGAGACACGTCTTGGAATATGGGCCTAAAAGTTTTGTAATTAAAAGAAACTATATTATTTTTATAATATTATATTATACTGTACAATTATTACTACAAACAAACTAAGAATTAACACACACACTATATCTATTGCCATCTGTAATGTGCATATGCTCTGTTGGCCTCGCATTGCCTGTGGAGATCTTGTTTCCTTTTCACCACTTTGCCAGTATTGTTTGCAGCATCTAATACCTCCCAAGCAAATTGCTCTGGAAAATGTATTGTTCTCTCTTTGTCATTGGTTGCTTCCAATAACCACTTTATAGCCAAAAATAGAGATCTCTTTTCAGTTATTGGACCTGGTACCTAGAGGATAAAGCATTTTAAAAATGTATTTTAAGACTGTTCTTGTGATTTAAATATAAAATAATAATAAAAACTTTATTTATGAAAATTAAATGTATGAATGCGCCATGGTTGTTATGAGAATTGCCATTCAATGCCACTGAACGCAGCTTCATAATATGAAGAAAATGCTGAATTGCTATGCATTGTATAGATAATGTTGAAGTGCTTTGTATAGATAATGCTGAAGTCTTTGTATGGTCAATGAACCGTACAAAGATATCAAAAAGCATAGCTTGCACATGTTGTTTTAATGTAGATTTAAAGACTTTGTAAAATTGTTGTTTTAATAGTTCCAATATATTTTGACTAGTCACATCCTAAAATAAAAAGTGGGGCAAGAGGTTTCACAGGGAAGTATTTTTTCACTATAATGTGTTCCTGCCTGGATCAGAATATATTGTCTCTCCGAGATTCGAACCCAGAACCACCAGTGCTACAGCCAACCTTCATACAACTGAGTCAAAGAGTTGGTTCTCTTGGAATGCAGGCCTTATCATATTTTGAGTGGTGATCCGGCTTTAACAACATATATCCCTGTTAGCTGTAAGTAGTTACTTTCTACCTGTTAATATCCAACCCATAGCACAACTGGGACTTTTTTAATTTCGTAAGTGAACATTTTTTTTTAAATTCTTAATGACGATGCTATTTACACCTTTCATCTCTTTACCAATAGAATTCTATTGTTAAAGCAATATTTTCCAAATATTGACTACTTCCTATGAACAAAGATCATCAGGGATTTTCGATATCTACTCCCAGATTATGAGTCTAATTCTACACTTAGATGATAATATTTTCCTACTGTACTTAAATATCTTGTTATGTATAATAATAATACCTGATAAGTAATACCACCCCTCTTAGTAGGCAATAGTTGAAGCAGAGGTTTAGAGTTCTCAACAGCTCTATGCAAAATATCTTTAGGATTCAAATCTATCTTGGCCTTATCTTCTGGTGTTTTTGCAAGGTGATAGCGTTCAATTTGAATTCTTTTAATATTTTCAAATGCCTTTTCAACCAGAGTTCTTGCCAATTTTTTATTGCCCTCTTTCATCACATGATTAATTACTTTGCTGAAAGAAAGGTAAAAACTGGTAAATAATAAAATTAAAAATTGCTTGGATCGTATTTCATATTAGCTGCTCCTACAAATTCATACAAATGTATGAAGTGAGTAAGATGCAGGTAAAGGCACAGTAAAATTTGAAACAAAAAAGTTGTTAAAATTTTATTTTCATATTCTCTAGAGAAAGATTCAAATTTGATATTGTACCAAAAAAACTTATGTTACACTTGAGTATGATTATTATTAGAAAAAAGCAGTCAAATTTTTTTTCATTTATTTTCCCTGAACCAAGGTGAGGTTTTTGGTAATTCTTTTCCACAACAAAACTGCTTGGATCATACATACAAATGTATGAAGTGAGTAAGGGGCCGTCCATTAATCACGTGAGGCTCAAAAGGGGGGGAGGGGGTACGGAAAACATCACGAAACATCACGAGGGGGTGGGGGGGGTCTCGTTAGACATCACGTGTATTAATTTTATTTATTTTTTGTCAAAAAGCGCTATTTATGAACCGAAATTTTGAACGGCGCGAAAATTTATTAATTAATTATTCATTAATTTTATTGCAAATACATATAAATGTTTTTCGAATCAAAATGCCATTTGTTAAATATTCCAGTCAAAAATAGCCTTTACATAGACTTCCAAAAAAATACACGTGATCCAGGGGGGGGGGGGGGGGGGGTCCCAAACCTCACCAAATATCATCAGGGGGGGGGGGGGGGGGCAAAAAATGAGAAAAACGACCTCACGTGATTAATGGACGGCCCCTAAGATGCAGGAGCTGTTCCTCACACACCAATTCCACCACCACCACCAATTGGCAATTTTACATTTAAAGCAAAGTAGAATATCAACATTTAAAACTGAATTCAACAAATGGACAGAGATGGTCAAATCCTAAAATAAATCTAAATCTTCGAGCTAATATGGAAAAAAGTACTAAAATTCCATATTTAGGTAATATAAAAAAAATTTAAGAATGTTGACTTGGTTGTGATCCTATCTTCTTTATAATGATTTTAATGACACTAAGCATCAAACCTGGAATTTTACTGAAAACCAAACAGAAAAATATATCACAGGTATAGAATCCAATTAGACAATGCTTTTAATATATCAGTCATAAACTTACTTCACGAGGGGATCATAATATATAGATGAAGTTTCTGCCACAGAAGGTGGCTTTACAGGTACAGTTGCTATTTTACTAAGTTCGTTGCTTTCAATTAGTTTTGCCTGTTCTTCCTTTCTAAATATTGGGTTTTGAAAATAGTCAGGAAAACTTGTAGGCCTTGGATAGAAACGAATTTGCGTCAAAACTGCAGGCCATCTGAAAAATTTACAAAGTACTATTAATACTTTGATTAAATATAAAATGTATAGTATTTAAGTATACTTTCGCGAAAATGGTACACCAAAGAAATTGTATGTAATACATTATATTAACAGATGATTTAATTCAAGTTATTCTACTGCTGTGTACACCTACTCAAAATTATAAACATAACCTATTACAGTATGGAAAATTATGGAACAGGTACATAACATTACAATTAAAAAATGTAATATGAGTCTAACTATTATTATATATGTTTATTAAACATTTTGAAATAATTCTAATTAAATTCACGACTTACACGATAGGTCGTGGCTGAGATATTTGAGACGAAAGCGTATGTAGTAATCTAATTTTCTTGCCTATATTCATGATTATTTAGATAGACTAGAAGATTATTATTAGCGGCGTTTACACGATTATGTATTTAATGTTAAAAAATATAGTTTACACAATTTTTTATAAATAGAATTTCGCGAACTTAGAAACATCAACTTTGTTTCTACTTTCTTCGCGTTAAACAAATCACAAATGACAAAAGTATTAGGTATAGGTAATAGGTATACGGCAGAAGTTCCATATTAGGCAATATGAATGTTCTCATATTAGGCTATCCAATAATACCCAGTCAAATAATAGTCAGCGACGTACCTATTATACGCCGCGCAGAATAGGCAATATGAATGTTCTCATATTAGGATATCCAATAATACCCAGTCAAATAATAGTCAGCGACGTACCTATTAAACGGCGCGAAGAATAGGTACGCAAAGTCATAGTGCGACGTTGCCATACTTCTCATCGAATCGTTCGCTCGTTGCTACGCATCGATCGTTATTCCATGAGTTGTATAGTATACACGTCGCGTTTTGCATTTAAGCTTCGTGGATAAGCCTTTCGACAGCAAGCAATCGATATCGATTAAATATTAAAAATTGTTATATGAATATGCAATGGTATTATGGTACGGATAATAGGGAATTATGCCTATTATTTTAAAATGTTCATTTAGTCGTGTTTATGTTCAAATTGCGCATACGTCACAAAAAGATATAAAAAATAAAAAAAAAGTACGAAGAAAAGGGAATTATGCCTATTATTTTAAAATGTTCATTTAGTCGTGTTTATGTTCAAATTGCGCATACGTCACAAAAAAACAAAAAATTAAAAAAATATATTTTTTTAATTTTTTATGTTATTTTTATGGTACGGAGGATAGGGAATTTTGCCTATTATTTTAAAATGTTAATTTAGTCGTGTTTATGTTCAAATTGCGCATACGTCGCAAAAAACATAAAAAATAAAAAAAAATATTTTTTTTTTGTAAAAAAGTATGAAAAGCCCCTTGTACATCCAATATATTTTGTAATGTGTAAGTTATTTGTTCTTTTTTTTATTGTGTACAATAAAGATTTTTATTATTATACACTATATTCATAAAAAATCTCATAATGAAACTCAATATAATAATAAAACGCAATATTCAAATATTGCGTATTATTTGAACTCTTGACTGTTATACTATTATTTGACTATTACCAAGTAATAGGAATGCTATCCTATTAATTTGCGTAATGCGTATTGCGTATTTTTTGATCTCTTGACTGTTATACTATTATTTGACTATTACCCAGTAATAGGTATGATATCCTATTATTTGTAAAGCGTTATATTCGATAATAGGATTACGTACATTTGACACTAATATAACACCTCTACAAAAATGAAAATAAATTTAACAACTGGCAAGACACTAGTGACAAGCCACAGCATGCATGAATAAACGGAGTTAATGACATTTTTTTATAAAGTTTATGTACTCTGTGTTACAAACAAAACACAGTCCGCAACGTCATTGTCAAAATTGAACCATGTTTATTTTTGTTATTTTATCATGATTTATAAATACAAATAATTGTAATTTTGGTTTTTTATTGTGAAAATGTCAGCAATTATTAAATTCGAACTCAAAGACCTTCGAAAATTAGCAAATGACAAAAATTCTTGCGTTATTGAAAAGAAGGTGACACAAAATATACCTTTACAACCATGGTGTCTCGGTAATCTAAAGGAGTCTGTTAAAAACCTTCTTGATTACAAAATTGGCAAATTTGACAAGGAGTAAGTAAAATTTCTGGCAATATGAGCTACCGAAAACAATAACTAATTAAGGAGTAGCTTCAATTAATAATGAAACATCACAATGAACCATTATTAACACAATATTCTTTTAGGTTTAATGGGATATTATTAAGTTACAAAAATCTACGTATACTACAAAACGTAGGTGCAATACGAAATGACAACTCTGATATTCAGTTTCAAATACAAGCAGATTATTTTATTTTTTGTCCATATGTTGGAGCTACATTGAGAGGCACTGTAAACAAGAAGAGTATTACACATTTGGGAATACTTGTCCATCGGTAATAAAGTCCTTATCTATATGATTGATAGAATACGAAAAAAAACATTTAATATGATTACTGGGAATTCAACAGTTTTATTTAATAATACCTTTGAATTTCAAATAATTACAGAGTATTTAATGTAGTTATCCCACGACCAACAGAAGAACCAGGCAGCGAATGGATAGGCACACATATTGAAGAAGGTCAACAAGTTGTGTTTCAAATAGCTGCTTTAGACCTCTATGGAGCCCTTCCATATATTAGAGGAAAATTAGATGAAAGGTATTATTATAAAATAAATTTATTCAAGTAAAAACCTGAACTACAACTATCAGATTTTCCAGTCCATAGTGCAAATTTGGATTACTATTGAAGTTAACCCTTTTTATTATTTAACTTGCAACAATACATTTCAGGTGGTTTAGCAATTTAGAAGCTGATGATGATGAAAAGGAACTTGATGCAACAAACATAAAACCTTTAAATGTTTCATATGTTAACTTTGAGAAAACAAAACCTATGCAAAAACAAGTTGGTGATGGTTTACCAAGCAAATCATCAAAAAAGGTTAGCTCAAATTATCAAGGAAAAAATAATTCAATGAATGGACAACATAATGATGATAAAGCAGACATCAGTGTATCTCCAATAAAAAGCAAAATTAAGCGGCAAAGTAAAATATCAGAAACTGAAACTAAACTTATAGAGCAGAATTCAAGACTTCCTAAAAAACACAAGAAAGATGGATAGTACATACTTAAATACATATTATATATTATTCTTTTATTAGTTTAATAAAAATAATTATATCTTATAGTATACCTTTTTTATTGGGACCATTATGGTATAGGTGGATTTCTAGTTAATAACAATTATAATAGTTATTCTATAAGACATTATATTTAATCTACAAATACACATAATCTACAATAATTATTTTGATCAGCCTTCTGTGCCCTGCTCAACCGAAACATTTTTTTTTGTCAAATCTTGATTCCCCGGAATTCGAACCCAGGACCTTCGATGCTAAACGCATCTCGCTTACCACTGAGCCACGGAGGCAGTCAGGAAATAAATACTATTTAATTAACTCTGTAGTCATGTGTTAGAATTTCGGGAAAACAAAAAAATGTTGGGACACATTAGATGGATAAAATTTTCCTTTACAAGATCAACTATCGTTGTGACTTGTGTCTGTAAAGGAAAATGATCAGTGATACAGACAGTCAATTCATCTTCCATTCGTTCTTATGAAAAACAATTTGATCAAACTCGAAATGATTTTGTCCTGGGGGGTTGTATCGTTCACATATTTAAAATCTGCGAAATCCAACATACTGCGCCGCACTGCGTCACTAAAATTAAAAAATGTGCGCGAAGAAATTTGGAACGTTTGCTTGTTTTAAATACAGTGTAAAAAGTATTTATTATAACGCTATTCAGCGTAATTTAAAAAAAATGAAAATGATACTATCGCATGTATGTAGGCGTGCCGCGTGATTATATCGCATATTGTGTACGATCACTACGATAATTATTGTAGAGAGGGGTTGTATCGATCGTAGGTAGCAAATAAAACTCTTGATCAGAAGGTATTATTGGAAGTGAATGTGAATCAATGAATGAATATATTTACAGAAAAAATGATTACATATAAACAATAAAAATGGAACAATAATATAATGTGTAAAAGCGAATAGGTAAAAATAAGTTGATCTGATTGGCGGATTCAGATCACGCCACATCGCGTGCGTGTGCGAGATGGAAACTTGTTCAAACTTGTCCGCGCCCGCTATTGTTATAAATACGGCACACATCCCGCGGCGGCCTCGGATCGCCAACTGTCACCCTTTCTACGAAATTCAACGTGCACTCGGGCTAAACTCATCGACAACACAGGAAGCAGCGTGATTTTTAATATTAAAAATCAACTGCTTACGCCAACTTCGAGGGGATCGTCCGCACCAAATATTGCCACCACTGGGGGGTACGTGCCTCGCCTGATCGCCTATCCCGGCTTCCCACCAGCGGGTCTCACCGGGAGAAGCCTCCAGGTTCGGGGAATGTCCCTCCGGTTATAGGCCGTGCAGACAGCTTCCCAGCTCCAGACAACATGGAGCCAATAACCCATAAAGAAAAAAATCCTGGCCCGCGTGCCAGCCGCTCCCGCTCCCGGAGTGGTCGAGCAGCAACCGCGTCGGGTTCGGATTCGTACGTCTCCGCAGACGTCGCGTCACGCGCAGAGCCGCCTCGCACAGGTGCGCCCGCGATCGCAGCGCCACGCGCGGAATTTTTGAACAACTCCAACGCAGAGAGAGCGAGACAGATAGACGCTGACCACGCCCCTGCGCCACCTAGCAGCCGATGCGAAGATCAAAACAACCCGGACAACCCAGATAACATCTGCGACCCCGACTCGCTCCTGGATTTCCTGGAGGGAACGACCGAACCTCCCGTCAGTGTCTCGCCGCGTTCGACCTACGAGTCGGACACCTTTTTTGTTGCGCAATCCGCACAAAATAGGTTCGCGTCCCGGGAACTACTGCTGGTGATGGTGGACTTCCTAAAACGCAGGAAACTAGAGCTGGCCGCGAAGGGACTCCTAACCTCGCCCATGTCGGAAGAGGAAGTCACGGCGCTGAATACCGCTAAAGCGCAACTGGTCACACCCACCCGTCGGCCGCGACCCGACGAAAGCGATGGGGAAGAAAACGAACCAAAACGTCTTTGCGCTCCTATCTTCACCATCGCGCCCCTTTCACAAAGGGACCCACGGGTGCGCCGCCGACTCGTCGCCTCAACCCCGGCCGGGGAAACCGGGGAAAAAAGGGACGTCACGACCTTTTCCAACGAAAAACAAAACGCACAGTCCGTGATGATACGTGACACACCAGCCTCACCGGACCCATCCGAGACGCAAACCGCGCCCCCCCCACCCCCGCTCACCGCGCAGGACATCGCTGCTGCCCCTGCCGCGCCCACTGCCAACACCAGCACCTACGCCAGTATTACCGCTGCGCCAACAGTCCCACGTCCCCCACTCCGCCGGGGACCCCTGAACGATGGACAGGCACAGGGAATAATAAACAGGAAGCCCAGATACCCCCCATTAGTCGTGGAAACACTCCCTGATTGGACCACGCACTTTAAAGCGCTTCGGGACAAACTGGGACGCGCGCCGAACGCCAGACCTTATGGAAGGGGCGTCCGCTTCACACCTGAAGACGAAGAGGAATACCGCCTAATACAGCGATACCTAACCGAACTGGAATCCAGGGAAAAAATTTCCTGGTTTTCTTATTCCCTACCATCGGAAAGAAGCGTAAAGGTCGCAATCCGGGGCCTTCCAGCTGAAACCGACCCAGAAGAAATTCAGGAAGCCCTACGTCAACTGGACTACCAACCAGAATACGCCAAGGCCATAAGGGCCCGAAAAGGGAGACCGGGGTGCATTTTCTTATGCATCCTGCGCCGCACCCCGGACATCACTCCGGCAATTTACAATATAACGGAGCTGCTGTGTATGCCGGGGATAACAATAGAAGCATGGAGAGGCAAACGGGGCCCCGCCCAATGCCACAGATGCCAAACCTTTAGACACTCCTCCCACAATTGCCACCGCACACAAGCGTGCGTCAGATGCGGAGGAGAGCACAGGGCGGCCGACTGCCCCCGACCCAAGACCGAAGGAGCCACCTGCGCAAACTGCGGGGGCCCCCACCCTGCTAACAACACATCTTGCCCAGTATTCAAGGCGGAGGCGCGGAATAAACGTGCAGGCACTGTGGCGAAGACAACAGACCCGCGGCAAAGACCGCAAACCAAGGAAAGCCGCCCCCAAGGCCCCCCAAAGCCGGAAAACGTCGCAATTTCGGCTGCGGTCCCGCCAACGACATCGGCGCAGGAAACAGGGCAAAAACGCCGCAGAGGACCTCGAAAGAGGAAAACACAGGTGCCCGCGACCCAACCGGACCACCATGTCCCCCCCACATCGGGGCCCCCAACCAAGAAACCACAAGAGGAGGTTGCCACACGCCCCCCGCTCACGCAAAGACAAGCTAGGGAAAGGACGCGGAACACCGCCCCCTCAACCCACGCACCCACCACCGCAGCGCCGCTACCGGGCCCAATCACTAGTCGGGCATACGATACGGCCTTGGACGCGATGGCGGCCATCATCGATGCTCTACGCGCCCAACGCGACCCGGCCCCACTCTTCAAGCGGGCCGCGGAGTCTCTTGGCGCCCCAACCCGAGGTGAAGAACCAAGATAATGGATACACGCCTATTGTTCTGGAATATACGTGGCCTAAAAGGGAAAACCACGTACTTACGCAATCTCCTGAAGGATCAAGACATAGACATCGTCTTACTAAACGAAACCCTACTTGCGCCAAGGGACAAGATCCACATTCCGGGCTATTTTGTGTATCGTCAGGATCACAGGAGCCCCACGTCGGGGATTGTAATAAGAGGCCTGCTGGTAGCGGTGAGACGACGAATCCCGCACCGGAGCCTGCCTGAACCTACCCTAACAAGCCTACACGCTATCGGAATTGAGGCGGAGGTGGCCGGCCTCCCGACAAACATCTTCGCAATATACGCCCCACCATCATCAGTGCCAATAGCAGATGCGGATATGCGGCAGCTGATAGACAAGGAGAAACCCTCAATAGCCGCCGGCGATTGGAACGCGAAACACACCGCATGGAATTCGCGCCTAGCCAATCACCGGGGACGCTGGCTCCTCCACGATGCCGAAACGCACGGATACGAAATCGCCGGCCCGGACGTACCCACGCACTATCCGGACAACCACACGCACCAACCAGACACGATCGACCTCGTGGCCCACCGAGGAGTCCCCGGCGCACTCATCCTGGACGTCATAATGGACGAATTTCTTTCGGATCACCAGCCGGTGGTGACCACTATCAGAGCCAACAACCCAGCACAACCCACGCCACATATGACCAAATGTGTGAATTGGCAGGAGTTCAACGCTGCAATGGCAGACGCTCCCATCTTACCAACTCCTAAAACTCCAGAAGAGATTGACGAAATGGCCACAGCACTGACTCTGCAACTTCAAACGGCGCTGGCCAATGCAACAACTCTTCGCTCTCCACCAACAATACAATCAAGCCTCCCACCGAGTATCAAAAAGCTCATAGCCGAAAAGAGACACCTCCGTCGTCGCTGGCAACAGTGCCGCTGCCCACGCCTCAAGACGGAACTAAACAAGCTGACGATACGTGTACGCGAAGAACTGGAGATGAATGCGACCGTATCGTGGGAGCGCGTTATTGGAGAAGCGTCAACAGACTGGTCTAGGCTACATAGACTATGCCGCCAACTGTACAGAGCCCCAGATCCGATCCGACCTCTGCGCCACCCAGATGGCACGATCAAATATGCAGCCCTAGACCGTGCGGAGATTTTCGCCGAACATCTGGAGACACAGTTCTCTCCGAACCCAACAGATTCACCGAACAGAGTGCAAGAGATTGAGGAGTTCGTCCGCATACACCTGAACAACCCGATCCCGACAACCGAAGACCCACTTTTCTTCTCGCCCAACCAGGTTAAACGGGCAATTGCGACCAAATTGAAACCGAAGAAGGCCCCAGGACCAGACGGCGTCACAAACTCGGCCCTTAAGAGACTCCCAAACCGAACCATTGCGACGATGACGCGCCTCTTCAACGCAGTGACGAGACTCACTCACTTCCCCTTGCCATGGAAAGAGGGGAAAATAATCTTATTTCCCAAGAAGGGCAAAGACGTGCTGAGAGCAGCGAGCTACCGGCCGATCACGCTGCTCTCAACGCAATCGAAACTTTTTGAAACCCTTCTGCTGGGCCATATTAACAAACACTTGACTCCACGACCCGAACAATACGGTTTTCGCGCCGAGCACTCCACAACCCTTCTCCTGTCCAGAGTACTCTATGAGGCCACAGCGGCCCTTAACAAGAAAGAGGCTGCCGCAATGGTACTACTGGACATGGAAAAGGCGTTCGACCGGGTCTGGCACGCAGGCCTAATCTTCAAACTAATGGACACCGAACTTCCACGGCGCATTGTAGCCATTATCCACTCTTTTCTCCGAGACCGGCGTTTCTACGTGACAGTCGAAGGGACAAAATCGAGTTCTCGCCGACTCACCGCTGGAGTACCACAAGGGAGCTGCCTATCACCATGCCTATACTCAGCGTACACCAATGACGTTCCAGTGGCCGCAGGAACAAGGGTGGCCCTATACGCAGATGACACAGCATACCTGGCCACATCGCTATCATCGAAACACGCTGCCACCAAGATTCAAAGGTCCCTGGATCTGCTGCCGGCGTGGCTAAGTGAATGGCGGCTAGTGGCTAACCCGACGAAGACCCAAGCAATAGCGTTTGGACAGGGCACGCAACCATCCCCTCTCCAATTCCTCGGCCAGAGTATAAATTGGACCAACACCGTCACTTACCTTGGAGTAACGATCGACAGACGCCTCACCATGAAACATCACGTAACCAAGATCACCGGTAGAGCAAGAGCGGTGGCCTCCAAACTGCGTCCGGTGATCGAATCGAAGCTGCCACTCCGAGCCAAGATCGCGCTCTACAAAACCTACATAAGGCCACACCTAACATACGCCGCGCCCGCTTGGTTCGCTCTAACCAGCGAAACCAGCAAGCGACGACTCCGCGCCATACAGAGCACCGCGCTCCGACGCGCCGCTGGAGCACCACGCTATGTTAGAAATACCACCATCAGCCGGGACCTGCGCCAAGAAAGCCTGGACGAGTGTATAGTGCGACAAGCCACGAAAATGTTCGAACGAGCCGACGCGTCGCACTATACACACCTCAAGACAATAGCACCATGGCACACAAGACCACCAGACCAAAGAAGACCGTACCCGCGCGAGCTCGTACGCGCGAGTACGCCTACGCCTACCTAAGGAAGACCACAACTGCATTCCCGAGCGATGTCGCCCGCTGGTCGCCTCACTGGGCCTCCCCCGGGGCTACTGGGGGTCTCACCCGGTGGGGCTCTGACCGCGAATCGCTGACAACCGCCATACCGAAAATGTCACAAGCTGAACTTCAGCAGCATTACATTGCCAAGACCAGAAGGGTCAAACCCGAAGACCGCCCTGTATTTACAGGGTGCGCAAAGACACCCCCTGAAAGGTGGACAAAAAACCGCACAGGGCTCCCCACATTCCCCTTGCGGGGAAAGTGAGAAGAAGATACGTTTCCGGCGGCCTCACATTGCATATCGCGAGCTAGAGCTCGCGCGCGTCGCGCCGCGAGTTCAATCCGAGTCCGCGCGTCGAACGGGTCGCTCCTCACTGCACCGTCGGGGTACCTCCTGCAGCTTGCGCTCGCCGAGTGCTGCATCGCTGATCCTCGCACGTACAGTCACGAAAATAGTTCTTTTCAGAACTGTCTGCTTCTCTGTTTCTGCGATGATAGACGTCAGCTTGTTGATGAAATAAATATGTTGGTGTTCTCTTATTTTTCCTCTTCTCCCTCGGTAATTGTAGCAGACATCAGTTTGATGTCTGTGAGGTAAAGGTAATGAGGTAGCCTGGTATATTGGCTGCGCAGGTAATAAGGTAATCTGGTATGTAGTGCAAGGTAAAGGTATATGATAATAGTAACTTTACTATTTACGATGGTAAGTATATATGTATGCACCTACATAACTCCCCCTCAAGCGAAGCGTACCGGCAGTTTTATTTTGCGGCCGGCACGTGTCCTTGTAGGCACTAAGCTTGTGTGCGTGCGAGTTGTGTTCACTGAAGCGTGACGAGTCGTTGCTCTTGACCTACTTTCGCGCTCGTTCGAATGTGTGTCTTCGCTGCGTAGTAATACGGTCGATTTTTCTGTGCTGTCGCTCGGACTTGCTTCATTTTCTTCTGAGACGATATACGCTGGCTTGAGGCGATCTATAGATATAGTAGATATACGGTCGTTGACTTTTATTACGAAATATTTCTCTTTGCGTTCTATAACTTCAAATGGACCGGTATATGGTTGTTCTAAGGGTTTTCTTGATGCATCTGTGCGTATGAATACTTTCTTGCAAGTATGAAGATCTTGATGTATGAAGATAGGTCTATTGTTGCTATGTGGTTGCGTAGGTACTTGAGGTTTGAGTGAGTTGATTGATTTTCGAAGTTGATCGACGAATGAGTTGTCCAAGGTTCGATGTGTCAAAGTTTCATTGAAGAAATCTCCGGGTAGTCGTAAGTTGTATCCGTAGGTAAGTTCGGCGGTGCTTAGTCCGTTGTCACTTCACATCGCAGCGCGAAGTCCAAGTAAAACTGTAGGTAATTCTTCGTCCCAGTTATTTTTTCCTTGTAGTCTGGCTTTCAGCGCTTGTTTCAATGAACGATGCCAGCGCTCGACGATGCCATTTGACTGTGGATGGTAGGGCGTAGTACGAGATTTTTCTATTCCCATAATCTTCATTAGTGACTGGAACAGATGGGATTCGAACTGGCGACCTTGGTCGGATATTAGTGTTTTAGGTACACCGAAACGAGATATCCAGTGTTCGTAGACTACTCGGGCGATGACGTCAGATGTTATTTCACTAGTAGGTATTGCTTCGGGCCATCTTGTGTGTCGATCTATTATTGTTACTAAGTACCGATGTCCTTTCGCTGTAGTAGTGAGCGGTCCAACTATGTCTATATGTATAGTTTGGAATCGTTCGCTTGGCGGGAAAATTCCTATTGCGCTCGATGAATGGCGTTGTATTTTGCTTCGCTGACATGATAGACATTGCTTCGCCCATGCGCCCGCGTCGTGGTTAATTGAAGGCCAAAAGTATTTTGTAGATAATATTTTACGCGTTGCGCGTACACCGGGATGACTTATGTTGTGAACTGCGTTGAATGCAAGTTTTCTATATTGTAGCGGTAGGTATGGACGAATATTTGAAGTTGAGGTTTCGCAATATAACTTGATATCGGTGTTAGGTATGTTTATATACTTCAATGTGATATTATCTTGATTTTTAAGTTCTTGTATTGTAGTATCGTTTTCTTGAGCTTGTGCGATCTCTTGATAATTTAATGATGTAGGTAAATTAATTTCTTCTATACGGCTGAGTGCGTCGGCGACTATGTTTTGACTTCCGCTGATATGTCGTATGTCGGTGGTGAATTCGCTGATAAATAATAGTTGTCTTGTTCTTCTAGGTGTTTCTGAAGGTGAAGGAGTCTTCATAAGAGCGAATGTGAGCGGTTTGTGGTCGGTGAAGATAATTAATTCACGTCCTTCATAAAGTTTTCTGAAGTGCTTCATTGCCATGTAGATCGCAAGTAATTCCCTGTCGTAGGTACTATATTTGATTTGCGCGTCGGAGAATTTTTTAGAGAAATAGCCCAGTGGTTGCCAATGGTTTTCGACGTATTGTTGAAGTACGGCTCCTGCTGCTTTGTCAGATGCGTCGCTAAAAATAGCTAACGGAGCTTTGTGCACGGGATGAGTGAGTAAAGCGGCGTTTTTGATGCTTTCTTTACACGATTCGAATGCTTGCGTTGCTTCCGGGGTCCACTCGATTTTTGTTTTATCTTTTTTCTTCGTGTTGTGAAGATATTTATGCAGTGGCTCTTGAACTAAGGCAGCGTTTTTTATGTTTTCGCGATAGAAATTAAGCATTCCGAGGAATCTTCGGAGTTCCTCGACGGTTGTAGGCTTCGGAAAATCTGAGATTGCTTGAATTTTCTCGGTAGGCGGTTTGATTCCGTGTTTCGATACAACATAGCCTAGGAATTTCACTTCTTCCTTTCCAAAAACGCATTTTGCGGGATTGATAGTGATTCCGTATTCTTCTAGTCTTCGAAATACGATGCGTAGATGTTCACGATGCTGCGTTTCGCTTTCAGAGGCTAAGAGCAGATCGTCGACGAATGAAAATACGAAATCGAGTCCTCGCAGTACTTCATGGATGAATCGTTGGAATGTCTGTCCTGCGTTCTTGAGTCCAGGACACATTCGAGGAAATTCGAATAATCCGAATGGTGTTATGATGGCTGTCTTCTCTATGTCTTTTTCATGATTACATATCTGTTGATATGCGCGATTTAAATCGACTACACTGAATATAGTCTTGCCGGCTAGTTGATAGGTGAAATCCTTGATGCGTGGTATGGGATATCGGTCGGGTTTTGTGATTGCGTTCAGACGACGATAGTCTCCACAGACTCGGATATCACCATTTTTCTTCGGTACGACGTGAAGTGGTGATGACCATGGGCTCTTGCTTGGTCTGCATAGGCCTTGTTGGATCATATTTTCGAATTCTTTTTTCACTTGTTCGTATCGATGAGGTGGAATAGGTCTTGCTCGGCAGTATATAGGTTGACCAGTTGTTTCGATGAAATGTTCGACGTTATGTTTTGAATTTAGCTTCATTGAGGTTATTCTTGTTATGCCGGGAAATTCTTCTAAAATGTTGTGATATGTTTGTTGTTTGTCGATGCTTCTTATAGTAGGAATACTTGTTGAAAATGCAGGTACGTTGATTTTCAGGTTGGTTAATCCGTCGATTAAACGTTGATTTTGAAGATCGACTATGAGGTTGTGATGCTTCAGGAAATCCGCACCGATGATAGGCTTGGATACTGCAGCTACGATGAATTTCCACTTGTATGGACGTCGAAGATTGAGATCGAGTTCGAGTGTTTTCTCCCCATATGTAGGTATAATTGTGTTGTTGGCGGCGTAAAGTTGGAATGGGAGTGGTGCGCATGTTGAGCCTTTCTTCTTCGGTATGACCGATATGTTGGCACCGGTGTCGACCAAAAAAGTGAGTTTCGTCTTCTTGTCGGTGACGAATAGGCGGTATGACTTTTCGTGAACGCTGGATTCCGCCGCAGCCAACGTTCGATTTAATTTAAATCTTGCGTGTTGTTATTATTCTTGATGAATGAACACGGCGTCGTACATTTTCTGGCTTCTTTTCCGAAACGGCGATGATAATAGCAGTACGGAGATCTTGATTGTGATCGCGATGATGATCGATGACGCGATGAATTGCGGAAGCGGTTGAAATTACGACGGCTGTTACGATGATACGGAGATGAAGAATTTGATTTTAATTCGGCGATTTCGAGTGAAAGTTTTTCTATTTTCTTCAGTAGGTATTCAGCGTCGACGTTTGAAGTGGATGATTGCGGTTGATGACATGATGAAGATACTGCTGCTACTTCGTGGCTTTGTTCGTGCATCTTGTCGGCAAGTAATGCTAGATCGTCGAGTGCTGTAGTCTTCGAGATCGTGTCGCTGACTACGAGTACGCTTCTGACGTGGGCTGGTAGGTGGTTAAGCCAAAGCATTCGTAGGGTCTTCTCGGGTACGCAGTCTCCGGCGAGATCACGCATGCGCCGTAGTAGGTGACTAGGTCGTTGGTCGCCTAGTTCTAGTTCAGATAGCAGTCTTTGTAACTGACGATTTTCGCTGTCTTCGTATACAGAGATTAAACGCTTCTTGATTTTCTCATACGGGTCTGTTTCTTCACGAAGTTTCTTCAAAATATCGCTGATGTGATCGATGTCGGGCCTCTCTAACTGAGAAATTACTAGTTGAGCGAGTTGTTGCTGCGTTCGGTTTGATTCGGCGGTGGCGGCTTCGAAACAGTATGTAATAAAATCACCAGTGTACAGTATCCAAACGTATATTTCCATCTTCAATACAGATTTGACTTCTCGGACATGAATATATTCAACTACCAACACGTGTACATTTTCTTAAAATATCGATATTCACTTTGTATAGACGTTAATACATCACGAGATTACGAACAGTATAACTAGGACTTTACTGGAGCACGACTGTAGACAGAATGCCCGTTTTCTAATAATTTTGCTTAACAGCTTGACATTAGACGACACTCTCTCAATATTGAATGAATGAAAGGAACGAATGACGTGAGTGAACACGTGACGAGTGAACTGTCAAATAAATTGAATGACTGATATTACTTCCACAGTAAGAACAATTGAACATCTGAATTAAATATACTTTAAAGTATCGATACAATATGTAAACTCATTACAATTAATATAAATTATTTCAATTTTTAATACTAAATTTGATTACAATATACAATTTTGCCTTTTAAATTAACGAATCACAACACTCGGCCATCCACAAGCGTGCTATCTCCGGAGCACGCAAAATCACAACACTCATTGAGCACATTTTATCAAAATCAAAAGTTTTGTATTTATCTTATGAAACGTCTAGTTGCACGGTTCCAAAAAGTGGGTCTCATGGAGAAGAACCGGCAAGAAACTCCATGGATACTCTTTTCAATAATGGTTTAGCTTACAAAGTCTCGGTTACAATAGTAATAATCGGCTGAGAATTTTATATAATGCAAGGTATACAGAGATTCTATACAATGCAAAAGAAATCTTATACGATTTACCATCTTATCCTCTATAATTACAATGAAATCTAGATAAGTATCTACTAATGGTTAAATACATTTATTTCTCTCAAAAAATAATACAATTTCACTTACACGAGAAATAATTAATTAAATAACTTCTTTTTTTTATTTTTTTAACTCGGAAACTAGAACATACAAACGCTATCAATATAATCAATACACAATTAATATTCACAATATCAATCTCAAAGATACTTTGTTACATAAAATTATTTATTATTATAACATAGAAAGTTAGACGATACTTCAAAAATTGCTTATAATACATAAATTGGAATACATTATTTATTAAAAATGACATTATAATATGGTAAATAAATAATGTTACAGTACTACTTATAGCTACATTAAACATTCTAGCATTTCTATTTATGCATTTGTAATCGCGCAATGGACGTATTAAAGATAATTATTTACTTTAATTAACAAATATTAATCACATCTTACAATTTTGAACACTGATTTAACCACAATTAAATAATTGCCCACGAAAGTATATCGATTGTCTCTGAAATAAGTGATTCGTCGTATTCTTGGTGCATGTGTGACTTTCTTAAGAAAAGTCCTGATGTATGATGGCCGCTCCGCCACCATCGTTTTGACGCTTCACTAGAGTGCCGTCAAAGTCAACTACTTGATACTCTTTTCCGACTTGAAAGTAGGGTACCAATTGATTCTTAATTAACCTAGATGGCGCAACATGCACCGACACATTTATTATCTTATGCATTTACAGTCTGTAACCGAATGGTTAAGGTCTGTTTTTTTATTTTCACTTTTCCATGCGAGATTAAGTATAGTTAGGGCAGATTTAGTTTAGTTTTACATTATTGCTTAGATATATGTCAAGGTCTTCAAAGATCTCATCTTATCTAACCTGTTTGAGTTTTGTTTGGTTTTAATAACTTGATTATCGATCGTAACCTAAACATTCTGATATTTCATAAGGTGAAAATCACTCAACTTTTTGATTATTACTGAGAAAAATCTTTAAATACACTGGCCATAATTGTAGTCCTAGCCATTACGATTCGCAACGGTATATTGTAGCGGAGTTATGGTATACATATATTTTTTTTTTTTTTACTATTAATAAATTGAAACAAAAATAAAATGTATTGAGCAACAAAATATTGACCCCACATATTTGATCTCGATTTGAGGCTAAAACTTTACTGTTTCATGTGCATTCAACACTTCTTCAACTTAATTGTATTTTTTTTAAATTACCATATGGTTTTAAATACATCTGTCGCTTTTTAATAAGTAAATGTTCATCGAGTGTACGAAGAATCAAAACAGGAACTTTAAAGATAATTTTCTGTTTCTTGTGCAACCCCTTAGAAACTGAATTGATTTTTGGTGTGTCAAACCAATAACTTGGAACAAATTTTCAATCTAACATTTTAATGATTCATTTCATAAGAAGAACTAACAAAATCTGTTAAAGAAACAAAGCTCGTACATAATTTTCCCATAGACTTAAAATTACCAAAGTTTACAAACATTTCATAAAATAAAATAAATTTGTAAAATAAAAATTCATCCTTCGACAAAACCTTAGTAAATTGCAAAAAGTTTATTTAGACACATTCTTTGTTTAATCGCTCCATGGAATCTCCAGTAAGCTACTTTGTTTTTATTAAATGTGATTGAAATTCAGGAAACCAATATTGACTTCTTATTTGATCAACACATTACGCGAATGTCTAAATAATAATTATCAATGAACTTGAATATTTCGAATAACCAATTAACATGGCCATATTTGTTTTCTCAGTAGAGTTGACTAACTAACAAAATCCTGACTCTAATATATGTACTATCTATTAATATTAATGCAGACACAAATAAAATACTTTTCTATAACTAATTTTATAACAGTAAAATATTATGTAAATGATTAGTTTGTGGTAAAAAAGGTTTTTTTTTATTTTAAAATCCTTTCTTGACTATCACTAGGTCTTATTCCACAAAATGATTATCAATAATAACAAAATTTCATATAGGTATCTGGTATATATATCAAAATATATATATGTATATATTCATAAATATATATCATATTTCATAAATAATTCAATAAATGGTAAATCCTTGTGAATTGTATTCAAGTCAGTAAATAAATATTAGTCACTGATATTATAATTGAATATTACGATCGCTACTGAATTTATGAGTGCTTTTACTTAAGACATTAAAAATATTTTATTTTATCAAATGCTGATTCGTTTTAAAGGATTTTTTTTAAACAATTTATATCGGAAATTAATATCTCTATTAAATATCTTAAAAACTTTTGTCAATTCGTTTGTACTATTACTTTCATGCACATGAAGAGAGGTTTCTGGTACAGTCATAAAGGTTATGACTTATTCTATCACATTTACTACATTTAATAATTGGCTTTTGGCAATAATAATTATATATATGCCAACATTCCTGATAACTGAAACATGTAGAATAATTTCCTCTAATTGTATTGACTTGCAAACATTAACTATGATAACAGAACCAGTCCTTAAATTGAGTTTTTCTAAAATAATTAGTATTTATTAGTAGTAGTATTTATCCTAGAATTATCTCTAATTTGATAGAATTGCTGAGAAGCTAAATGTTAACAAATCTTTTGGTTCGCTAAATTAAAGATCTTTTGCTCCATTACCTATTGAACTATAAATAATTCCATAAATACTGCAGTAAACTACTTTTACATAGTAATATTCCCTTAAATTTTACCAAATGTTCATCAGCCGCAAATGGCTTTTTTTTTTAGTTTTTGATCCCAATCTTTCCCAAATAAATAAATCGTAGATACCATAGTTTTGTTGTATACCACTTAACGCCGCTTTCATTTTTAGCAGGTATCCAGCCTTCCGATATTCTCTTAGTTACATCTGGTACTTCTGTGTCCTGCGTCCTTCGCTTACTTAGCTTCCGGGGTGAACCCGTATTCTTCTCTGGTTGGCTGAAATACATATTTTCACACGCTTTATATCATTTTATAATAACTTATAAACTCTATACTGCCGTGTTACCACCTTACAATACACTGTAAGTAAACTTTATAAACTTTATGCCATCTGCTTTAATCTTGAAACTAATTTCAAATATTTCTGTTCATTCAATACATGTCTTAAACAGTATACATAATACTATTATGTATACTGAATATTATGTTATTCATATAAAAGCTATATATATCTATACGTAGATAATATAATGTCACACATTAAGAAAATATACTAGCAGAAATTTTATATTATTACTACTACACTTTGATTGACAATTGCACACCTACATGACTATAATCATACACTTAAGTATCTGATACTTATAAACTTTGTCATGGCAACTATGACACTTAAATAGATGTTACAGCACAACTACCTGCATTGTTGTTAATAACTTAAGGATATTCATGGCTATTTCATCACAACTATATGACTATTTCAGTATGTTTATACGGCTATTCTATCACAACTACAACGTCAACATGGCTATCATTTATAATTACTGACCTTTACAGCATACCTACATAGCTGATCATAATAGCACACCTACATAGCTATTGTGTCGTTTCTGGTCTCTACAGCACACCTACATGGCTGATCATAATAGCACATCTACACGGCTATTGTGTCATTTCCGGTCTCTACAGCACACCTACATGGCTGATCATAATAGCATATCTACATCGCTATTGTGTCATTACTGATATCTACAGCACACCTACACGGCTGATCATAATAGTACACCTACATGGCTACTGTGTCATTACTGATCTCTACAGCACACCTACATGGCTGATCATAAAAGCACACCTACATGGCTATTGCTTCATTACTGATCTCTTCAGCACACCTACATGGCTGATCATAATAGCACACCTACATGGCTATTGTATCATCAGTGACCTTTACAGCACACCTACATGGCTGATCATAATAGCACACCTACATGGCTATTGGGTCAATACTGATATCTACAGCACACCTACATGGCTGATCATAATAGCACACCTACATGGCTATTGTATCATCAGTGACCTTTACAGCACACCTACATGGCTGATCATAATAGCACACCTACATGGCTATTGGGTCAATACTGATATCTACAGCACACCCACATGGCTGATCATAATAGCACACCTACATGGCTATTGTATCATCAGTGACTTTTACAGCACACCTACATGGCTGACAATAGCACACCTACATGGCTATTGTGTCATTACTGATCTCCACAGCACACATACATGGCTGATCTCTACAGCACACATACACGGCTGATATCTACAGCACACATACATGGCTGATCTCTACAGCACACATACATGGCTGATATCTACAGCACACATACATGGCTGATCTCTACAGCACACATACATGGCTGATCATAATAGCACACCTACATGGCTATTGTATAATTACTAACTGATCTTTACAGTACATCTCCATGGCTCATATAGTTCACTTTCATGACTACTATATCTAGCATGACCATAAATACTGTTACATAAAATCTATTCTTTTTTTCTTTTCAACTCAATTATTTTAAATTGTTATTATGTTAAAAACTTATTTCGATTTCCCACCATTTCACATACATTATTTTTTTTTTTATTCATATCAACTTACAATATGGAATGTCGAAAGTAGAATGGACGAAGTGGGTATCGAGTCGTTGCGTCCGCGTCGGTCATATTCAAGACACTTGAAAAGTTTAGTATCAGCTGTATGTTTGTATATCGTACTATCGACAGATATACTAAGAAGGGAAGATAGCACATACAGGTTCTAAGTAGCCAAAACTCTACTAGGAAACAAAATACTTATTGCGAAAAATGAAAATTCCTGTTGTCGCATATTTATAACAAAAATAAAACCTGAAGCTGAGTTCTTATCATCGATATACAGGACATGTTCTAAATCAATCCCTATAATTAAGAGTGGATCGATCAAACGCCTTCTGTCCCGATACACAGGTCCACTGATCTTATCAATTAATTATTGTCAATTAAATATCTTCTATACTGATGAAAAAATTCTCACGATTGAAGAGCACTACAATAAGTGGTTGAAAAGGTATAACGTGGTCATCATATTTTTCTAAAAATGTACTGTGGACTTTCCACCTACTTACTGATCAGTTCAAAACCTGGTCATTTTTAGAGAATATAGTCTGCTCTAAACGACACGTCAACATTAAGTATCTTAAGAAATCTCTGGGGCATAATGGCTAAATTTCCGATGTGTTTATGCATAAATCCAAATTCAAAGCCAAGAGTGGCGAATTCGAGTAGAATAATTTTCTAATACTTCGATAAATATAAGTTTTAATAAGATTACTACTTCACAAAAAATGCATTTTCATTTGTAACAGAACTTATGGCTGGACCAGGTTACTTAGATCTAGTCAAATTTACACTTTTTTTTTTTTTAATATTGTCCATATAACTCAAATTCGTACTTACTAAAATGTCCTTTGACGTGGCTCGCGGGTCGTTACACTTCTGATTTGTAATAAAATCACCAGTGTACAGTATCCAAACGTATATTTCCATCTTCAATACAGATTTGACTTCTCGGACATGAATATATTCAACTACCAACACGTGTACATTTTCTTAAAATATCGATATTCACTTTGTATAGACGTTAATACATCACGAGATTACGAACAGTATAACTAGGACTTTACTGGAGCACGACTGTAGACAGAATGCCCGTTTTCTAATAATTTTGCTTAACAGCTTGACATTAGACGACACTCTCTCAATATTGAATGAATGAAAGGAACGAATGACGTGAGTGAACACGTGACGAGTGAACTGTCAAATAAATTGAATGACTGATATTACTTCCACAGTAAGAACAATTGAACATCTGAATTAAATATACTTTAAAGTATCGATACAATATGTAAACTCATTACAATTAATATAAATTATTTCAATTTTTAATACTAAATTTGATTACAATATACAATTTTGCCTTTTAAATTAACGAATCACAACAAGTAGAACCAGGATTCTGTTTTATCGCGCCAGAACGGTGGAATACGCAGCGCTAGGGAAACGGCGGCAACTTGATTTTCTTCGGCCATAGTGAAGAAATTTGGGCAGAGTAGCAGGCTTCTTGCTTTATTCTTTTTAGGCAGAGATTCTTCCTTGTTGTTCTTCTTGGGCAGAGATTCTTCCTTGTTGTTGTTCGTTCGGGGTCACCACTGTAGAGAGGGGTTGTATCGATCGTAGGTAGCAAGTAAAACTCTTGATCAGAAGGTATTATTGGAAGTGAATGTGAATCAATGAATGAATATATTTACAGAAAAAATGATTACATATAAACAATAAAAATGGAACAATAATATAATGTGTAAAAGCGAATAGGTAAAAAATAAGTTGATCTGATTGGCGGATTCAGATCACGCCACATCGCGTGCGTGTGCGAGATGGAAACTTGTTCAAACTTGTCCGCGCCCGCTATTGTTATAAATACGGCACACATCCCGCGGCGGCCTCACATTGCATATCGCGAGCTAGAGCTCGCGCGCGTCGCGCCGCGAGTTCAATCCGAGTCCGCGCGTCGAACGGGTCGCTCCTCACTGCACCGTCGGGGTACCTCCTGCAGCTTGCGCTCGCCGAGTGCTGCATCGCTGATCCTCGCACGTACAGTCACGAAAATAGTTCTTTTCAGAACTGTCTGCTTCTCTGTTTCTGCGATGATAGACGTCAGCTTGTTGATGAAATAAATATGTTGGTGTTCTCTTATTTTTCCTCTTCTCCCTCGGTAATTGTAGCAGACATCAGTTTGATGTCTGTGAGGTAAAGGTAATGAGGTAGCCTGGTATATTGGCTGCGCAGGTAATAAGGTAATCTGGTATGTAGTGCAAGGTAAAGGTATATGATAATAGTAACTTTACTATTTACGATGGTAAGTATATATGTATGCACCTACATTATTATCGAACGGTTCTGATTGTGATTGTAGCGTGTTTGCTTGTCAGCAATCCTGTAAAAGCGTTTATAGCTTACGGGAGAAGGAGATCCTCGTTTTAAACGGTTTAATAAGTTTCAAACTGGCCTTACATTTATACCTCTGCCCCATTTAGGGGACATAGGACTTTACAGGATAACCGAGTCAGTATTTGGCTACTTGACAGGTATAACAATAAAATATGTAATCTACTGGATATGGTAGTTTATATGTTAAGGATAATTATTCAATATGTTTTTTGCATTAAATTAAATTTTAAATATTTTATTTTTGCAAAATAAATTTGCGATTTTTTATCTGTCGACCAAAAGTAATGAAACGGGGGCGGCCGTGATTGAACATCGTATGATGTCATTGCACATGTAAACAAAATGTCTGATAATTAATATCGTGTTATTTTATTGTTTTTATTGAAGCTAACTTGTGAAAAGTTTCACTAAATGGAGCCAGGATATATAAAATCTGATAGTGCAAATATATCCAAAGTATAATTGTAGTGAATTTATAGTAGCAAATTTCTTAGTGCTATCCTAAGTTCTGCAGAGTTATGGAAAACAAAAACTTCCATGTAAGTACTTACTTGAATTATCAAAGTAATACACCATTTAATAATAATAATCGATAATATTAATAATTTTTAGGCTATAAAAGTGTAAATAGTTATAAGATTGAGGAAATGCTTACCATGGACCTAAAAAAAAGAGCGGACACCACCTCTCGTTACAATAACTGAAGCACCCCTAGGAAGCCAGCTCGCTAATACAAACACGCCGGCACGCACACATTCACACCATAGGAAGCCGATCGCTCGCCATTACGCTCCCAACCGCCTGCGCGTGATGTTATATGACGAAAAATAAAAGATGCCGTTCTACGTGATGAAAAGTTGTAGAAATCATAATGGTTCTATTAAAGAAAGTCAGGGAATCACCTTTCATAAGTAAGCAAGTTATTTATTCACCATAATTCTCGTTTATACTTCAATATAATTTAGCAAAACGCAACCAAACAGTGTTGTCAGTAATTTAAATTTGCAAATTACCTAAAACGTAGGAGTTAAATTATTTTTATCTTTAATAGTACTTAGCAACGTGTAAATTTATTATAATATTATAAATAAATATATTTTTTCATTAAATATATTTACCAAAAATATTTATAGGTTGATCGAATATTTTTTAAACTTTAATTATAATATAGATCAAATTGTATTTATTAGGAGATCAATATTAAAAGGCATACTTGATATAAAAACCATCAATTATCAAAAAAGACAAATATCTAAATAAGAAGATCAAATATTATTTAGGTATACCAAATTTTATTGAGTATAAATAAAAGTTAAAAAATAATTAACATGTTACCTTGAGCTTGAATGCAGTTCATTTATAAATAATACAAACGCAATAATGAATATAAAGATTAAACAAAAAATACATCAATTATTTTAAAAGTGCTCATTTATATAAAATCAATTTGATTTTAGAGTATTACGTTGCCTTTTTGTTATTTATAATAAAATCCAAGTTCCGAGGTCACCACACCTTAAAATTGGGTATTTTTTTTCCATCTGGCAATAATTTAGACACTCACACAAAGTTCGCCACCGCCATTGTGGTGCTTCAAATATTTCTTAGCGACGTTCTGTCCGCTCTTTTTTTTAGGTCCATGATACTTACATACATACGAAGTGTTTTTTTTTTAATTTTAGATCTTCACAATGATGCTGCAAACATGCAGCGGCTTTTTAAATGTGGACTCATACAAGTGTGAAGTGAGGAGCCAAGTTGCACTGCCACTGAATGTTATTGGAAAAAATCAAACTACGGGCAATAGTACACTGAAGTACATATTAATTTAAAAAAATGGGTACAGGAAACAGTAATAATTCCTTACATACCTGACAAGACGGAGGTTATATACTTTATAACATAGAAATGAATAATAAAAATTGTAGAAATGCCAAATTCTGAAACATTAACATGGTTATGAAGACAAAACAGCGCTCTTATTATTTGAGCTCCAGATTTAATACTGAAAATCTGCAATGTGAATCTGAATGTCTGCCTGTTCATATTATGTGAGGAGTATCCTATGATAGCAGCATTTCCTGATGAGATTTTTAATGGTGATACTGTAATAATAATAAATTATCCGATTGATGATATAACAAACATTTATTGACAAGTATTGATTGAAGATTTGGCTAAACACATAGAAGACTTATTGTCTGAATGTGGCTTTTTGAAACAAATTTGTCCATATCAGTACCAAATAAAAACACATGAATCATAATAAATAGTGTATTTTTAATTTCCATTTACCATTACTGATTAACTACAGGAATCATTGCTCATGCAATAACAACACAATCTAGATATTTTAATAGTTTCTTACTAAGTATAGTATGAGGTTTTAACAGAAAATTCTAGCAAATTTGTAAAAATCTATATCAATATGAATCCTTAAACTTGCTACCTGGTTTGTTTTGATAATTGACAGTTAGATAAGACACAATCCTATTAAATTATTTATTTTTTGCAGTAATAGTTCTTCTATATGTTAAAATCCTCTGTCTGCAATAAAGACACCAAGTTCTAAACAATTTAATGCTAACTTTATCCACTGCTTTCGACGTTTAAACATTTAAGTACGTGGATTAAAAAAAATTCAGTTCATTTAACGGTTGTAGGTATTTCCACACATTGACACGGCACACATCTTGTACGTTGTAAATTTTCCATCTAGGTATTTTAAAACTATTAATACTATTAATAAAAATATTTGTAAAGTTTCCTCTCAAGTGTGCTGAGAGTTCGGTTTGTTTATATAATATGTGCTGCGACGTCATCACTTAAAAGTGTCACGTGAACCGCAGTTTTCGCGCGAAATTCAAATTAATGAAGAAAAAAATATTTTTAAAAAATTAAATATAGCTTATTTTAAGAAAAGGATGATTGTGGAAGGCATAAAATGAACATTTACACATCTTTAAATACTTTTCCGAAAACTGTCAAGTAGCCAAATAGACCCATAGATTATACACTTATACTGATAAGATCCCCAATTAGTGCAACTATTCTTGGTCCGAGGTGCAACTTTAGCCAGCTACTATTTTTTTTTAAATAGGTACATGTGCTGCTTTTTTTTAAATCTTAATAGTTCACTGTTCTCGTTAAATCTTCAAACAAAAAAAAAGTTCACTGTTTATTGTGGTAAGTTCTATAGTTTCTGGGAAGTTATAAATGCTAATGTAATTTCACTATAATCTGTGTAAATATCGAACAACTACATATTATGTCAAACTAAAACATCATCGATGTTTTGCGAACCTACCTACTTATGTTTTGTGACTTAACTACATGGTATCGTACCTATTTTCCTTTTCATAATAATTGTTTTATGTAGGTACTGTAAACTGTTAAATTATCTGCTGTTGACGAAGTTGAAATGCACCGCAATGCAAAAAATGTTTTTTTTATAGCTTAGTATGAATTAAATAATGTTGTATTAACTTACGAACGTTCAGATGGATAGTCTGAAAGTGAATACTGCTTACAAGAAGACATAAGAATATTTTGTACAATATTTGCTTTATTCAATAAAAATGTCGAAGAATGGCGAAGTGCCGTCAAGTCAAGGTAAATCTTAACTAAATGTCTTTGTTAAAATAATGGATATATGGTATTTATTTGATTATGGTAAACTTGTAACACTCATCATAGGACCGAGTAGACCAACTATGCCGAAGCCTGATTTGAATATATTCCCAACTGAGAAGCGTAAAATTTTGAACCTGCACCTTGGAGGCCCATCAAGTGATAATGCTGCTTTTATGCCATTCACCTCCACGACTGCGCAAAGAGCGCGAATTCCATCAAGAACTATCAGAGATGTTCTTCCCGAAAATACCAGGTCAGTATGGTTTAAAAACTCATATATGTATAGCAATCATTGGGATAATGAATTTGCTAGCTCACCTAAAATAATAATGCATTATTTTATTATATGTATACTGTTGCTTTCAGAGATAGATGTAGAATATATCCATCAATGCAATCATCAGGGAAGCTACAACTATCTGCAACTGAAGTGTATGATTTTACTTCAGATGATCTTCAGGATCTTGGTGAAATTGGTAGAGGTGCATTTGGAGCAGTTAACAAAATGGTTCACAGAAAGTAAATATCAGTAATATAATAATCAATATAGTTATTGTATTTTTATCATTTCAAAACCTCTTCTAATTAAAAATAGAATACTAATTAAGCATTTACAGCTTAAATAGTATTCTATTTTCAAATATTATTAACATAAATTTGACGCTTCTTTCCTATTGGGGTAGGCCTCAACCAAATTTATATATGGTCCTATAATAATTAATAAAGAAAAATAATATCTAAAATGTTCTAGATCAAGTAAAGTAATGGCAGTAAAACGAATTCGCTCAACAGTGGATGAGAAAGAGCAAAAGCAATTATTAATGGATCTTGAAGTTGTGATGAAAAGTAATGAATGCCCTTATATTGTGCAGTTCTATGGAGCATTGTTCAAAGAAGTAAGTGTGTTGTTGAATTTTATTGTAGATAATAGCCCAGATAGGCTTGATAAAACAATAATTTTGGCTATAATATTAAGGAATACCTTGCTCAATTTTATAAGAATTATGTTAATATATTTTCATAACCTTTTTCAAGGGTGACTGTTGGATATGTATGGAGTTAATGGATACTTCCTTAGACAAATTTTACAAGTTTATCTGTGAAAGAATGCAAACACGAATGCCAGAGACAATTTTGGCTAAAATTACTCTGGCTACTGTAAAAGCATTAAATTATTTGAAAGAAAAATTAAAAATTATCCACAGGTTTGTTACTAAACATTGTTAAATACTCTATATTGAATGTGTGTTTGTGTTGAAAATTTAATAACATCAGTTTATTTACATTCATAGGGATGTCAAACCATCAAACATTTTATTGGATAGAAGGGGTAATATAAAGTTATGTGACTTTGGCATATCTGGTAAATTGGTTGATTCAATTGCTCAAACTCGTGATGCTGGATGCAGGCCTTATATGGCGGTAAGTTGTATATGAAATAACAAGTTATCAGTATACTTTTTAAACAAAATACTCTATAGTGGATTAAAATGTGATTTAATAAAAGACAATATTCGTATACTTGTAATTTAGGATGAACTCATTTTTAATTCAATTCAAATCATTTATTCATATAGGCAACACAATGTATACTGATGAATGTCAATAGACAATTTTTAAATGCTTCTAATTTTTCATCATGCTCCACATGACATCTTGAAGTAATTAATAAGTATGGGATAGCCAAATAACTAAATTGTTATGTATAGTTTTTGATTTAAATGAAATAACAAAATAATAAACTATATAACAAAAATGTAATAAATAAATAAATACTTCTAATAGCGGACTCAGCAGACACTCTCCAGCCTAAATATTGGCTTCAAAAACTATGAATTTTCAATTATGATTCTTAACCATCCACCCACTCAAACATAGACCAAAATTTCAATTCATCAAAATCAGCCCAGTGCTTTAAGGAGTTCAGTGACACATGAAGAAAATATTTTTCAAGACTAGCAATCTGCCCCGGCTTCGCACGGGTGCAATGTAGCTGTATTATAAAAAAAAAGAATTTTTAAAATTAGTCCAGTAGTTTGAGAGTTTATTCATAACATACAAAAATCCAAATCTTTCCTCTATAATATTAGTGTAGATTTACTAGGTACAATAGGTTGACAGTATATCATTCCTTCAAGCGGTCGCGCGTAACCGAAAAGAATTTAGGGATTTGAAATAACTAGTATTTTAATAAAATAAAACATAAATATGAAATATGTGTGATGAAATGCGGCGCGACCGCTTGAAGGTTAACTAAGTTCTGTGGCTGGGGCTCACCTACCATCAAATGTGTGACCTGCTTGTCTGTTGCTATCTAGAATATTAAAAATATAATCTGCATTCCCGACTACATGTACATAGTGTGCTAAAAAATGATATAAGCAATAAAAAAATCAGTTATATTTGAAATATACTTTTCTTTTAATCATAGCCAGAAAGAATAGATCCAGGAAGGGCACGAGGCTATGATGTGAGATCTGACGTATGGTCATTGGGTATAACCTTGATGGAGGTAGCAACCGGAGCTTTTCCTTACCCTCGATGGGGATCCGTGTTTGAACAGCTCCAACAAGTTGTGCAAGGCGATCCACCTCGCCTCACAAACAAAAACAACTCATTTTCCAATAACTTCATCAACTTTGTTAACACTTGGTAAGTTGTTTACTACTTCACTTTCTGCTTATAAATAAATAAATGTTTATGGAAGAATAATTCTATTTCTATCAAAAAGATGCAGATCTAAAAACCGTTTTATTTATACTATACTACTAGTCTCATAAACATCCATAGTTCCTTGCTAGCAATTTTTACAGATGATATAACAATATTTTATAATACATTTATTATTATGCATGCATATTTCAAGGTATTTTCATAAAAAAAAAATTAGATTATAACTAGCAATACACACTTATTTCCTCTCTTACAATAAAAAAAACAACAATAAGTATTTAAATCTTTTGTTGCAGTCTAATAAAAGAAGAAACACAGAGACCAAAATATAATCGCTTATTAGAGCATCCATTCATAAAAGGTATTGATCAAAGTCGCGCAGATGTCGCCGCCTATGTGTGTGAAATTCTTGATGCCATGGAACGCAATGGAGTGAGCCCATTTACCACTGATCAACCTGCTCAAGCTTGGGTTGAATAAATATAAATAACCATTTGATCTTTTGACATTATGCACTTCATCAAAATTAAGAATTTAATAATAGGAAATTACACATTAGTAATAATATCTACATAGGTAAATAATTAAAATAAGATTAGCTTGCCTATCAAATAGAAGCAGAGTTCAAATTTCACATATATTTTATATCGTTTTAAATTTAGTTTAGTCATAGGAATAGTAGAAAATTCCTCAACTTTAAAGCGATACACATAGCACTTGCATACTATAGATATATTTCAAAATCAATTTATATAATAATGAGTTGTAGGTGTTCACTGTAAATATAAGTTGATTGGATTATGAATGAATAGTCTGTGAGGATAATTTTAAGGGAATAAAACACTGCTTTCATTCAAAATTTTTTAAAGATCACATCCGTTACATACAGTTTGCCCTACTATGCAACCATAAAAAGAAAAACAATAAGAATAATTAACATAACATAATTATATAAGACATATAATATATAAATTATATGATTATGTAATTATAAAAGTTATAAATATCAACATGTATTACTTTAAGGCCATCAATCCAGGCTTTGGGGCTTGTATGGTGGTCCTGCCATTGGTTACAAATTTGTTAATTACAGCAAATAATAAATGATAATTAATATTGAAGACTACTTTGCAATGTTTTCCAATCTTTTGTGTAATGTATGGTATTTAAAGTAACATGACATTCAAGAAAATCTTTTTTAATAATGTTTTATTTTATTCTGGTAGTGAAATGTATGAATGGGATTTTACTATACATGCTTTATTTATTTGGTATTTCTTTTCATTTTAAGCGAATGTGAAGTGTTATAGTACATTATATAAGTATGTTAAAAATAGCGTGGAGACAATTTAAATACAAAATCACATCATGAACAAGAGAAAATACACACAATTAAAAAAAACAGTGAAAACTGGTGCCCGACAATAAGACTTGGCTTAAAGGTCTCGCTACCAGGCCATAATTTCTTCAACAAACAACAAAAAAAAGTAAGGGGAAAAAAATATGGTATGGAAACACTTTAAATTAAACTTTACCAAGTAGTCATTTCTACATGATTTGCGATGATTTGTTCATATAGTTCTTGTATTTTCAATGAAAGAACCTGTCTCAACTAACTTGCCTTATATTTAAAATTTACAGTCTATAGAGCGCCATAGTATATCACAATAGTCATAATAACTGTAGATGTGCTATTGTAATTTTGTACATAAAAACAGATAATAATTACATGTAAGAACTAATATTGATTTTTTCATTTACATTAATCATGAAATTTTTGATAGTATTAAAAGAAAACACTTGATACTAAAATATAAATTTTGTATAATATGGTTAACTATATTGTGAAACATTTAAATATGAATAGAATTGACTACATACAAACAATATTTGGTTTCTTTTACTACCAATATCAATGCAGTACCAGTACAATATACGGTGGTTGGTGGAGTTACAATGCTGCATAGCTTTATATAGAGAAATAGCACTGTAAGATATCAAAAATATTACTCTAAAACTTGACCTATTTTTTTAGCATCTTTGATAGTACCAAATTTGATTAATAGTTTATATTTTGTACCATCGGTTAATTGTGGAGATAAATATAAAGCATCACTAGTTTTAGGTTTCATTTCTAATAATGGTACCCATTCTACTGCTTTAATTGTTCTATCAACTCTCTTACCAAAGAAGTCTACAGATGATATCTTAATTAATTTGTTGTCTTCACTTATGTATAAATGTCCAATTATATTACTAAAGGGTAATGTTGCAACTGACAATACTACACCACCTGTTACACCTGTAATATAAATATATAAGAAGATAGATCAACTACGAATAGCATATTTGGATCATTATAACATTTTTTTAACAATAAGTATTCATGCATGGATAAAATTAAATGCATATCTGTGTAAATTGTTGAGAATACTGTTAATACATTTTTTAAACTTAAGAATTTTTATACATTTTTTATTTACCTATGTATGTTGCTCCAAAAAAACTTGACTCTGGCATAGCTGATAACATTTCCATTATTCCAATACTAGGTAAAACTACACATGAGCCGAAAAGATGATACAACTTTAATCTATTTAGTAGAGCAATGTATCCAACAGAAGGAAAAGAAAACACATGATCAAACTTAATATTGGATGCCGTTTGACTTTTACAAATTGTTGTTGCACCTCTACTATAAATATTAAACACTCTGGACACAGACATTCCTATTGACAATAAAATATATTAAATTTTGAAAAACTGAAAAATAAATAGGTACTCCATCAATCTAAATAGTAAATGATATTTGACAGAATTTGGATTTTGTAGCTACTGGCGCCGACCGTACGAATACAGATTGCAGTAACTAGTAACTACCACAGAATATTATGTACCTATTCAGTACTCACGATTCACCAACAACAGTCCCATTTTTAATCTATGCGATCACGAATGTCTAGAAACTTCAAATGTCACTGTGTTGCAAAAGTGAAAAAATAATCATTGAAACTTGAATTTGCCATCAAAATCCAGCCAGCGGGGTTAGAACGCAAAACGCAAAACGATTCGACTGATCGTCTCGCTTCATTGTGATTGGTGTAGAGACTCTCTAGAGACTCTCTACACCAATCACAATGAAGCGAGATAGTCTCTACACCAATCACAATGAAGCGAGACGATCAGTCGAATCGTTTTGCGTTTTGCGTTCTAACCCCCCAGGATTATTTTGTTTATACTAATCGTTCAGCGGGGTTAGAACGCAAAACGCAAAACGATTCGACTGATCGTCTCGCTTCATTGTGATTGGTGTAGAGACTCTCTACACCAATCACAACGAAGCGAGAGAGTCTCTACACCAATCACAATGAAGCGAGACGATCAGTCGAATCGTTTTGCGTTTTGCGTTCTAACCCCCCAGTTCGAGAATCGCCGTCGACCGTTATGATGTCCTTGTAACGGTTGACAAAAATGAACGTGTAGTAAGTAGGTAGGTACTCTATTTCATCATAAAATAAAGTTTGAATTATTTTTAAAATACCATAAAATAAAAATTTTGAACTTGTAAGGATTAATTACCTATAATTATACAGCTTGCTCTCCCTTAAGGCTAACTTACACTTTGATTAGTGCGAGTGCAGGTGTTTAGCAATTGCGAGTGCGAGTCCTTAGTGCTAGTTGTGTCCAATACTGTTTAGCTCCTGCGCTTAGTAAAATTCAACTGTTGGGCGTCGAAACACAACAAGCGCGCTTGCTATTGCAAGAAATACTTAAAAAATATTAAACGCGGTAGTTTTCCTTTCTAAATAGTATTTATTCCAAGTAATATAAAAACTATGCTAAAAAAACACAGCGACGTCCACGCAACAATGCTAAACACTAATCACAAGTTTACCCAGACAAGCTGCGAGTCAAGGGGAAGGAAGCGGGACGGGGCTACTAGCAAAAAATTAGAAGACGTTTCTATTCACTTCACTACGCTGATTACTAAATACTAATCACTTGCACTAATCAGCTGCAGTCCACATGTGTTTTGTACTAATAACCTACATTCGCACTAATCAAAGTGTAAACTACCCTTTACGGGTACGCTGATGTCAAATCTATTGGTTTCTTTATCTGAGGTGTAAATCAATATACTATATTGTATGTATTATCTATGGTGTTAATAATAATTTATTAAATAATAAAACCACGTGCAAATGCAGATAACAATTTTACCTTTATTGCTTGTATTTTAAACGAATTAACTGAAAAGTAACTTAAAGATTATTTTTATATGCAGTGGAGTGGTCTACATTATGGCAGTTTCACTGAAAGAAGTGTAAGTAATTATTGTAAGAGTCCAGCAGCAATCGAATAAAACTACTTAAAAGTAAACTTTTACAATTTCATTTGCAGATATGAAAAAACGTCTGAATACGAAGCGTTTTATACCGGTGGTGACATACAGTGGACTAGAGATGGTGGTAATCTTTTATGTCAATGTGATGATATCATAAAGATTATTGATGTAAATACTCTAAGCAATACAATAACCATTGGAGCTACAGGAGAAGATCGAGATGAAAGTGACTTAATATATACTTTTCAACTGTCCCATAACAATGAAACTATAGTAACTGCACATAAAAGCGGCCTCATCAAACTATGGAGCAGTGTTACTGGGGTATTACAAAAGACTTGGAGATCGGGTCATAAAGGCGCAGTAGTAAAACTCGCATTTGACACTGATGATTTAAATATAGCTTCAGGAAGCTCAGATGGCAATGTGAGACTATGGAATCTGATTCATTATACTTGTACTAGTAGTTTAAAAGGTGCTGTAGGTGTGTTTAGTGTACTTAAATACCATCCAGATACATCAAAACAGTTAATTTTTGGAGCAGCAGATGATACTAAGATAAGATCATGGGATACAAAAACTGGTACAGAATGCAATGTTTATTCAGGCCATTTTAGCAAAGTTACATCACTGCAATTTACTCCTGACGGTGAATACATGGTTAGTTCAGGAAGAGATAGAGTATTAATATTGTGGAAATTATCTGAAAGTAAATCTATTCGGGTTGTGCCTGTTTATGAATGTATTGAAACAATGATAATTCTGCCTTCATCTTTTAAAATCCCTAACTTCACAAAGAAATTAGAAATGGAAGGCATTTATGTTGCTTGCGCAGGTGAAAAAGGAGTTGTTAAAGTGTGGAATATTCAAATGAGTAGACTTATGTTTGAACAAGCAAATAGTTTAGTTTCTTCTGCGTCAGACGAAGGTGGATTAGCTGTAACACATTTATTATTTAATGAAGCTAGAAATATGTTGTCAGTTGTTACTGCCGATCATAATATTATTATCCATGACTTGGAAACATTTAACTGTGTGAAACAAATAATAGGTTTTACAGATGAAATCTTAGATATCATATTTCTTGGAAAAGATGACACTCATATTGTAGTAGCCACAAATAGTAGAGACCTTAAATATTACAGTCTTCACAATATGGATTGCAAGTTAATTAAAGGTCACACAGATATAGTTTTAGCATTAGCTAGATTTCCTACAAATAAAGATATGTTTGTATCATCTAGTAAAGATAATGCTGTTAGAATTTGGAAACTAAGTGGTTCAAATGAAATCAAATGCTTTGGCATAGGTAAAAGACACACAGGATCTGTAGGTGCTGTTTGTACATCTCAGATTTCTAGCAACTTTTTTACTTCGGTTAGTCAAGACAACTGTCTTAAAGTATGGACAGTCCCAAAAGAATTTGATGAAATTGATCAAACATTAAAATCAACTCATACTGAATTGGCCCATAATATGGATATTAATTGTGTAGCTGTTTCACCAAATGATAAAATTATTGGAACTGGCTCACAAGACAAAACTGCAAAGCTATGGACTGAAGATTTAACAATGTTAGGAACATTGAAAGGCCACAGAAGAGGAGTTTGGTGTGTTAACTTTTCTCCTGTGGATCAAGTTGTTTTGACATCATCCGCAGATAGTTCAATAAAGTTGTGGTCTATTTCAGACCTAAGTTGCTTGAAAACGTTTGAAGGACATGAAAGTTCCGTCTTAAAGATTGAATTCTTAAGTAAAGGTCAACAGATCCTCTCTACTGGTGCTGATGGCCTTTTAAAATTATGGAATATAAAAACATCTGAGTGCAAAATGTCTTTGGACAATCATGATGGTAAGGTATGGTCATTGGCTGTAAATTGGGATGAGTCTTTTGTAATAACGGGGGGCTCTGATTCAAAGTTAGTTATATTAAAGGATGTCTCAGCAGAAAAAAGAGAGAGAATGGCTAAAGAAAGAGAAGAGTTAATCTTGCAAGAACAAGAATTAATGAATTTACTACATGATAAAAAACTAGTGAAAGCCCTCAAATTGGCTTTGAGGATGGAAAGACCTTTACATGTATTAAAAATTGTCAATGAAATTTTAAAATTCGGTACGGAAAAATTGTCTCACACTCTTAAAGAAATAAACAATACCCAAAAAGAAACATTATTAAGGTTTGCTGCAGAATGGAATACTAATACCAAAAATTTCCATGCAGCGCAACTTGTCTTTAACATATTAGCACCAGAAATTATATGTGGGAAGCTACAGGTGCCATCATTGTCTCGTTTTATAGAAGGTGCATTGCCTTATACTGAAAGACATTTTGAGAGGCTTACTAACATGCTGCAGGATTTAAATTTTATAACATATACAGTAAATTGTATGCAACCCCATAGTATTAAGAGCTGGTGAAAGATTGTAAAAATAAAGTATAATAATTGTTTATAAATAAGTTATTATTTTTGCAGCTTTCCTTAAATTATTCTACCTTATAAGTTTAATATGATTGAAATCAAAACCATACTTGATACATGTCTTGAGAGTAGGCGCAACCTTCTCATTATCAATGAAAACAGCCTCCATCCATTTACAGTAGTGTTTAATCGATCAAGCGGAGCGCACTATCCGCGAGACGCGACGCGCGCGCATTGTTTTTTACGTTGTAATGATTTGAAGTAATCATGAGCGTTAATATACTATTATATTATACTCTGTTACTGCTTTGCAAAAGTGTACTGGGACAAAAATCGTAAGTTAATAACCGAAATGTTTATAACATGACAAACGAAATTTATTTAAGTCAAAACTATTTTGTATAAGATAAATTCCTTAAATTTAGAAAAAAGCAACCCAAATTAAGTGTTAGTATGATGAGTTAGTTACTATAATGTATACTATATAATTATACTAATGCTACAACAGTATGGTTAGTGAGTATTTATTTAAGGAAAGAGTGTACGTTTCGTACTTTTAGTTGATATCAGAGATAGGTTGCTTTAAAAATCCTTTTATATTTTTCCAAATTTCTCAAAATTGCTATTCTTGTAGGATGTTATGACAGTTTTGGCAAATATTTAAATTACCTTTTTACTTGGTTTCAAAAGTTCAGATTTCAATAAACACTAACATGGTAGCAATACAGAAATGGAACCCGATGAAAATCACTTATGACTAAGGAACACGTGGTTTTACCAATGAATTCCGATAATTATTGGAGCTACTAAAAGTATCGAATTGCACTTAAATATTAAAATAAGAAGAACAATAGGTAACTAACTAATCCTTTACATAACAACAATCATCATTGTCTAAACAGGTCCTGTCAGATACCCAACAATTATTATGGACTTCCCTATTTGGATGGTAGTACTTTTCAAATGGCAGCATCATAATAGAGTTTATATTAACAAAAGTAGACTCTTACGAAAGTAGAGACTAGAAAATAGCGGCTTTAAAAAATTTAATTGGCAGACCCAAAATTAACCTAATCCCATGAACATGGGTCGTTTCTATCCATGCCAAATCTTTCAACGTTAAGCATTAGTAGATCCTTGTACGTACAGCTCTGTGATCCTGATGGGAAAATAGTATAGGGACGAATAAGTACAAATGCCGTGCCCCGCTGGTTTCTATCATTTAGTTTACACATAGTGGAACAAGCAACTTTGTAGCGGACACGAACGATTTTGGGTCTACCAAATATATTTTTTTTAAATTTTCCGCCTTTTTCTAGTCTCACATAGTTAAATTAGCGCAGACGCTTGTGCGAAATGGGTTTAGGGTTAATATTATTTTAAAATTTGACACATTTCCAGTCTCAACTTTCTACTAACCAAAGCCTTATTTTCTTTAGGTACACGTGAGTCGCTATTGTACTGTTTTGCCGTAATGAAGTTAAATTCAATTCAAATTCAAAAATCATTTATTCATTTAGGTAACACAATGTACACTTATGAACGTCAATAAAAAATACATATTAAATGCTTCTAATTTTACATTTACTGCCAATGTGCATCCAGCATCGATAAATAAAGTTATTGCATATAATATGTTACAGATATGTATTAAGTTTTAAATCTTATAGTGATGGAAGTATACCTATTATCTACATAACTGTTGTTACGTTATTCAGGATCAATTTCAAATTTCAAAATCAGTTATTACGGTTCAATTCATTTTCGTATGGAATCCTTAAAACAAGAAGTTGGGAACTCATTGGATATTGTAAACATTAATATGTTTATTACTCATTTCCCTGTAAAAGAAAACATCTATTCTTTTACATATAGATATTAAGATTGATGTACACATTAAAATATGAAAGCCAACTTATAATTCTAGTCACGATTATTATAATTTATTCGCTTATTCTGTTATATGCATCAAATAAACAATATGAGATTATGGGTGTTATTTGTATACAGGATGAACTTTTTAAGTGGTTGTGCATGGCCAAGAGACTAAGAAACTAGTCGAAACTAAGAGTAATAGCGAAAAGTACTGAAATGAGTCTCGAGTCCAATTTTGATGAACACTAAAACTTTATCTTTGGATTTTTGATAAAGCAATATTTCAAGCCAGGAATCGAACCCTATGATTTTAAAAAAAACACATACTGTATTATTACACTATTCGATAGTGTCGCTAATAAGGAAATAATTTTGGGAGGTAATGACATACGGCATACTTAATGATAGAGCATTAAAAAATCACCCTGTATAGTCGTATATGTATTATATTATATACTACGTGGGGTTTGGTTTATACTATAGTTTATGACACGTCACTTTTACCACAATGTTTTCCTTTCCTGATTTTTTTTATAAGAATATGCAAAAAGGGCATGTGTAGATGAGATTCACTTGATGGTAGCCGCAGCTCACATTACTAATGACAAGATATGCGGTGAAGATTCAAAATACTTGAATCAAGTTATATTGTGACTAGCAACGCGCCCTGGTTTCACACGGGTGCAATGTAGATGTACTATACACAAAACATAGCCTATGTTACTCGCTGATAATGTAGCTTTCTATTGGTGAAAGAATTTTCAAAATCTGTCCAGTAGTTTTTGAGATTATTCATAACATACAAAAATACAAATCTTTCCTCTTTATAATATTATAGTATAGATAAGCATGCACATACGTTAATACTCATTGTCCCAACATTGCTCAAAATAACACAAAATATCAGGGATAGTGTAGTTCTCTGCAAATCAGTTTCCAGTTGTTTCGGGGTTTTTCCGATCAGCAGCTCCAACCTCTTTATTTTGAGTGTAGATAATAAAGATCTAAAATTAATATTTTTAAATCTTTTAGCTATTGGCTGTGTTAAATTCATTTTTTAATTTATATTACCTCAATAACGTGACAAAATTTATAAATATCCTAATGACACCATTTTATACTCTTTTTTGGTAGTGAGTAGGTATAGGGGGCAAACGAACCTTTAGTCCAATTGATGAAAAGTAAACACCGCCGCCCTTAAACATCCGCAACACCAGAGGACTTGCAGATGCGTTGACGGCCTTTTAGTAGTACCTGTACCTAATGCTAAACCTCCTAGTGTACAACACAACACAACCTCTTCAATATTGTTATAAGGCAGCGATAATCAATTACCGACAGGTAGTGTTGAGTAGGACATACAAGAGGCGGTACATTTGTCCCGGACATGACGTCAAAATGTAAGAGCGGCTCGAAATTACAAAATGTACTACTTCAAATTTTATGTCGCGCTCGTTTTTTCTCGATGTATTTGGGTCCTAAATAACCATAAAAAAAAACCATCAAATGTCATAATATTAATACTCGCTAGTACAAATTATGCTTCGAGCTTCATACGCCTCGCCTCATTTGAAGTGGGACATTGTACTGGCTCAGAGTGAAAAAGAGGCTACTCTTACAAACTCATTTTGAAGTCCTGTACTACCCAACACTACCGACAGGTTAGCCGGCTAATCGCCTTGTCTTCAATATAAAAATTGCAATTAAATTCTATGTACCTACTAGTAGGCCTTAGACTTGGGCTGAATTTATCAACCTATTCAAAGTAAAGTACAGTCACAGCTCACAATAATTAGAGTGGTTAATCTAAATAACCAAATTGGTACCTATTAATAAATTCAAACAATAATAATTGGACGTAGTAGGACGTAAAATTGCAAAAAGGATCCAACCCACAGTGAGTTCTTTATGGGTTGGATCCTTTTTGCTAAACTAGGTAAAATTGATAAAATGACAACATGAATAGTAGTGATATGCCGGATATCGGTATCCGTATCCGCGGATATCCGAGGGAGAAGAAAGATCCGTATCCGTAACTTTTTAGGCGGAGCTTTAACTGAACCTTATTAATTTTCAATACATAGATGAAATTCAATAATATATAGGTGATTAGGTAGCAATAAAAAACTATTAAATTTTGACGGGCTCGGTGGCGCGTTTGGTAGAAAACCTGTCGTGCGCTCCGATATAGTTTTCTGTTGGCATATCTTCCCCACGTCTGGTATCTTCAGACATTGAACGGGTGGGAGGAATATCGAAATGCTGACAGGGTAACGAACCACCGTTCATATATGGAAAAACCGTGAAGTGTACATTGCACGTTTCGGTTTCAGTCTATTGATTTCCGAAAGCTCGATGTAAAAAAGTAGGTCGACAGCGCATTATTTACTGATGTTCTGTGACAAGTATCACCTACCATCAAGTGAACCTCATGTTCGTCTATCGATATGTAACATAAAAATAATAGTACATATTATCTACCAAAAGCTAAAATGATTTCCCTATGAAAATGTAGTACTGGTAAGAACCTACTTACATACATATTATATGCAAATAATACGACTAATAATACATAATATGTATAAGACAAATATTATTAAGTCCGTAGGTAATGCCTAATTATCGTGACAGACACGATATCACACCTCTTATGTAATTAACGTAGCAATTGTTTTATTTCATTATCAACATATTTTTCTATTGATTTTACATTGCAGTCTTCTATGTAAATATACATAGGTTAATTTAGTATTTATTTATTTATTAGCTTCAGCGGGTCTCGTAACTGCAAATGTTTGTCGTAAATTATTATTAATATTAACACGGTTGATAATAGCGTCATTATTCAAAGTTTTCAGTAAGTATAGGTTAGCGATTCTCATTCAGTCGTAATTAACATTAAAGATATATTTATTAACAGTGGCGTAGCTATCATACGGCAAAGTGGTGCAGTGCACCAGGGCCCCGAAGCAGAGAGGGCCCCCTGAGCTGTGGAGAGCTGATTTTGTTTTTAAGATTTTTAATGAGCATTTATAACAATGGAAGCGCCGAGCGTCCTTGGTTAGTAATAATTTGCAAATAATTAATTTTGTGAAGAAATTTAGCCGGGGGGAGGATTGCGATTTTTTCTCTCGCACCGGGGCCCTTGTTCACTTAAATACGCCACTGTATTTATATAGCTTGTTGAATAGCCCGATAGCTTATATGTTATTTTTATATGTTCAATTCCTAAATACTGACTATTTATAGGCATGCCCAACAAATACGTCGGTATAATCTAATAAGTATTTCGGTAAATAGCAACCAACGCAGGCGTTAATCCTTAGCTCAATATTACCAAACTACTGCTTGTTGATACTATAACTGCAACTCTGTAGTTTACGTATATAAGTTTCAATAAAAAATATAAAAAATAAATGATATTTCAGTTTCTATAATATATTCGTGGTTATCAATCAAATAATGATAAACCGTTAATAAAGTTTATTTTAATGAAAAGATGTTTAGAATAGATATTTAAAATAAGCTTACTAGTAGGTAGTGAGTTACAAAAAGGCGGATAGCATAAGAGCCTTCATGAATAAAATACATGTGCCAATTTTCATGGTGATCGGTGATACGCCGTTGAAGGTTAGCGATTTCATATCGTCAGTGGAAAGGCAAAACTGCTAAATCGCCAAAATGAAACTTGGGGGAAATGAGGCTTAAAGTTTCTTTTTTTTTTTAAATAAACCATATCTCTTATATTTTTCATCAACGTTGTTAACGTTATTATTTTTAAATAAATAAATCAACTTATTGTCTATTTACTTCTGCAAAAGAATACCTATAGGTACATATTATTTATTTATTTTTTAAATTTATTTACCATTTAAAAATACAAATTCAAAAGTTACATTAAGAATAGCATAAAAATCAGCTGGGGTTTAAAAATGTGCTAAATTTAGTCTACATCTTAACGTAACATAAGTTTCATATTAATTAATATAATGTGGGAGCCAAGTAAGTATAGATTTAAAAAAATAATGAAAACTATTATTTTATTTAGTTTTAATATTTTTATTTGTTAAGCTGTTTAGGAGTATATCATTGATAAGCCGAAGGATAAGATACTTTCTCTATTTAAAATTGTTTGGCGCTTTAACAGTTTTGCCTTTCCACTGACGATAATAAGATTAATAAGTAATCATATAAATTTATATATATGTATATAGATAGATTATTTAAATGAACAATCCTGAATGAGTCGGTAGCGGTTGTGATTATTATTTACTACATTAGGTAGTTTAAGTGGTTCCATGATACCTATCTTCACAAGGGCTCTATTAACGAAATAACATGAAATTAAAGTACAGTCGAAAGTACTGATAAGAGTCATTAGATACGATATTGAACGTTTAAGGCTAAAATTGTTTACCTATATCTATTTCTAATACATAATTATAATTATTATTATTTGATACCTACTCAACTACTCCAGTTATTGCCATAATCAAAGGCATATTATTACCGACATAAAAATAATACTATATGAGCACTTTTATATATTTTAAGTGTTATATACTATATAATTAAATAGTAATACCTATAGCTATTTTGATGGAGGATTCATAATTAAAATAAATATTTCACCGCCGCCGCGCTGTCGATATGACCTGCTACTAAAAATATGCAGTTATTGTAGACAGAATGATTACTGGCTGTTCGTTTTTCATTACGTACGTATTTAATGTTAGTCAATGTTACTTGAAAGAAAATTCTTTTAAAGAAACAAAGAAGCTCATCCGAAAATAATCATCCTTTTATTTGAAATCGGTTTAAAACAGTCAATACTGTTCAAAGACACGGTTCGTTAAGTGAATCATTCGTTGTATTCAGCTATTTAGTTCTCAAATAAATCAGTTGCATTACTTCGTTTTTTACGATTCTTAGATAATTAATGTGATAGTAAGGAAACATGACACTGACCTTAGTAACACTTTTTGTCAATGTGCCCTGATAAAATATATTGGCTACTTAGCCTCATTAAAACATACCGTAATCGTAAATTATAGTAACGTAATTACAGTAAAGTGTTAACTCTGTTAAATCTTAACTTACTAAGTGCTAGTTAGGTTAGATTTTAAATTATTATTTTGAATTACAGGGACTGAAACCGGTTAATTTTTATTTTCAAAAATACGTGTACACACTAAACTTACCACAGTATTTTTTTTTTCAGTAAATATGAATAAAAACTAAAGAATATTAACAAAAACCTTTATTATACCGGTATAACTCCCATAGTAAATTAACCGGTATTCAGTCCCTGTTTTGAGTACTTATTAAACATCTAACCTCCACTTATGTGATGCAATAAGGACCAAGGGTTTGACCTTTCTTATGTGATAAGTATATGATTGTTCGCTTAATTGTATTTATCTAAGTATGTAGGTACAAACCAACAATTGAAAAACAGAGCTCGTTTAAAACCCCCGCACAAAATATAGGTCATTATACATTATATGTACCTACAATTATTATGAAAACACATTATATAATACCGGAAATAAACTTGCGGAAAATGCTTGCACATTAATGATGAACGGGCCGACCTCAATTGATTGGGAGAATCTACGATGCAGTGCCAAAGGCAGTCACATGACGGCGCCGATTCAGGGTCAAGGTAGAACGACGATCGCCTCGCTAAGTAAACCAATTCTTTTCTAATACAGCCACTAATCATTACTTATATTACGATTTACTTAGTCCAGAGTTTAGACTATCTATATATCTAAAATCTCGTGTTACGGTGCTTGTGCACGTGTGACGACCACAAGGTCGCTTCTCCGAAAAGGCTCGACCGATTTTTATGAAAAGTTTGATGTATATTTTTATACCGCTAGGGCGCTAGGTGATTAGGGTCTCATTTTCTTCATTAGCCGTGCGAAGCCGGGTAGTGCAGCTAATCATTTTATAACATCATCTATATTAATGTCACACCTTTAATATTTTAGATTAAAAATAAAAACTGGAATCGTTGAAGTAAAAATATAAAAAAGAAGAGGTTTAAGATGATTAAAAAATAAAAACCCTATGATTAACATTATCTCATAAATATACGTTGTTATTTAAATAAATTAGAGACTTTTTTCAATAAAGTTATTACTGCTTTTATTAAACATTTTCATCACTATACCACATAATATGTATTTATATTCTAAGTGATTATGATTTCCACAATATTATGTAGAAGTGAAGACCATGTAAGGAAAATGAACATTGTTATAATCGTCAAGTAATGTTGAGTGAAAAATAACTTGTAAGTACGTATGTAACTTATTTTAATGCAGATTACGCCGAGACTAGCAATTCGCGACCTTTCTTCGCATGGATCACGAATCACGATTCATGTGTCTGTCTGAATAAAATGTAACTATTATCAAATCAAATTTCCTGTGCTAATAGCCTTGTTATAAAGGTAAACACCTGTCGTATTGAACATCCTTTCTGAATACTAACTAGATAAGTAACCAAAATCGATCATGATGTGGGTTACAAAATGGACGTCCTTGATAAATCTTTCGTGAAATAAATGAGCACACTACATTTTATATTCACATAGTATATTATTTAAATGTGTCTCTAGGAGCACGATGAATCAATTTCATTTTTGCAATTGTATTTAGAATTAAAACAATTTCCAAAATATATTTAAAATTGCAATATTTGAACTCTTGAAATTCAAATTCTTAATTGACCACTTTCTACGCAAATAGGTTATATAAAATAAAAATCTTATCTGAGTAAATATTGAAATATCTTCAAATTAAAATTAAAAATATACCAAATAATTTTTGAATTGAAATAAATTTTTTTCGGTCGAGTAGTTTTTGAGTTTATTCATAACATACAAAAATCAAAAATACAAATATTTTTTGTTTATAATATTAAATACAGAAGTATAGATATAGATGTTACTTTCAGCCGCAGCTGGAAAGGTAGCCATAATATACGTAATAAATAAATGCTATAACTATTGATATTAGTAGGTAATACATTTTATTAACTATTACTAGTCAAAAAGCACAGATTCATCTCCGTAGTGATTTTTATAATCAATATGTTATATTGCTATTCATGTCAGGTAGGCGCTTTCTTTTATATTTAAAATTTGATTTCATAGTCAAGTAAAAAAACTATTTTATTAGATTATCTTTTGAATCATTTAAAATCATTGTTAAAATGATATGAACTATAATTAATCCTACTTACACTTAGTAAATATTCTTAAATTATTATAATATAATAGCTTATCGGAGTACGTAGCACTCCTGAATTCATAAAAATACAAATGTATCTTTAATATAAAAAAGAATAAATAAACATTAGTCAAATATAATAAAAATAACTATGATTCAAATTCAAGATTGCAGAATATCACGCATGCTTCCGAGAATGACTTATACCTTTAAATAATAATGTATGTACACTGATTGAAGAAAGTAAATAGATTTTTAATTCGCCTTTATAATTAGTAACTTGTTATCTTAGTATAGTGAAACTAGTAGAAATTAAAATATATAACAGGTGTGTATATTCTAAGATAAAGTAGGTAACTACCGAATAGTAATTTACACGGATGATAAACAGATTTAACGGTTGATACGGTACCATTCACGATACCTTAAAGTATATAATAGGGAATGTGCATGTATTTTTAAACGGTAACTTATATCGTTATATTATAGTAGAAAAAAAATGTTCATAGCCAAAAAATTGATTACTGATGACCGATACGGGCTTTTTAAACGCCCGCCCAATTCGCGGACTTTGTTAATAAACTATAACGTTAAGCAGAAACACGGTCTAAAAACTACTCGGTAGCATTAATTAACAGTTGCTGGTATAGACATTTACTTCATATTCGCTCTGAGTTCAGGGGGGTGAGCACGAACAAGTATCGAAAGAGTATTCGTATCGTCGAACTGTCATTTGTATGAAATTTTTTATACAACTGACAGTTTGACGATTCGATTACTTTGTCGATAGTCGTTCGTGCTAGGCCCCCTGACCCATGGTGTGGCTTTTCAAATATTTGAATTTCCCACAGTTTATTTTCAGTTTTTAAAATTAATTTCTTCCTCAAAACTGAAATTGTATTAAAAATATTTATGGAAGCGTAATTCTGAAGTAATAAAGTTTATTAAAAAAATGTTTGACCCTCATTGGAATCACATGCACATTCCTCATTGCGTTTTATATATAAAAATATTATCATGCTTCATATCAAATACCTAATGGTTCTAGTCTTTGAAATTTTCTGAAAGTCTTAAATAGTCAGAATCTTTGAAATATTTAGAAATAATTATTTTATAATATCTACTTATTTTTTGCACATTAATAATGGAGACGAATTTCAAACAAAATAAACAAATATACTCTACATATATGACATAAAGGAAAATACATTATAAATGAAGTCGGAAGATAATGAAACCTTATATAATATTGAAACCGCTATAAAGGATTTTTATTTATGCCCGAATGTTACGCAGTATAAATAAAATTACCATATAAATTCAAGCGCAAACAAAACATTGGTGATCATATAAAATAATTTTAAGTTTTCTCTAAAAGCAATTGAAAAACGTCAAATATAGGTTTTAACTTTAAACAACACGCCGCCGATAAGCGGCACACAGAGTATTTTATATTTAATGTACCGGCATTACAGCGCATAGATTAGCTATTAATCTCAGAGTAAATGTAACTAATACTCAGCGAATTGGTTCATAATGTTATCAGGGACAAATATTAGTTAAACATTGCTCATGCCTCAAAACGACCTTGTGGCATACAATACGAGAATATACTTACCCTTATAGGTAAGTATTATTAACTAAAGGAATTATTACTATTGGAGAAAGAATTTAACACCTAATGAAGATTACAAAGATATTACAAGGATATACGTGGTCGAACATAATAATTAAGATCCACTCATCCGTTTAACGAGAGGCATGGATAAGTATAACATTACCTATTTAGTCACGTGGAAATTTAATACAAATAAGTGCATGAAGCATGCAATATGCATGAAGTATTCTCACAGTTACAGTGAATATGAGTATTCTGGCGAAGTTCTATCGTTGTGCTATTTCATGGCTTTTAATTCATATCTTCCTAAAAATCAAAAACATGGACCCATACCTTTATACAATCTATACAAAACATTCGTACCTAAAATGCTTTTACAGAAACATAGGTTTCATCCAGTGCAGTGGATATGGCCCCGGTGCATTGAGAAGATATCGAAATATCGTCAATATGCACAAAATTAATAATTTCACATCTTGAAAAAAATAATGCTTGTGAGCAGGCTCGATTTTTTTCTAGCTTCAAGAGCTGCTGTGCCTCTTTCCATAGTCTGGGGCTTCAGGGCGCTGGTGAACTGCACCACTTTGCCCTATGATAGCTACGCCACTGGTTTCATTAATAAATTGAGTAAATAAACTAATTACGTTGCTTGCACTTCTTATGACTAATACAATTATAGTTGTATATTTTCACTGGGATTACTGTTTTATTTAACAAGTACTTACGTCATAATGCCGCAGTTGATTATAACAGGTGATTATGAAAAATAGCTCGGATAACAATTTCGTCTCAATAAAGATAATCTCTCTCGATTTTCATTGAAGAAAATTTTTAATTATTAGGAATTTTTTGTCATATACTACTTCACATTTTGCTTCCTTTACATGCCATTAAACTACCTAACACAATAATACTGGTTTAATTTAAAATCGAGCATTTATATACAACTTTGAAAAAATAAATAACAACAACAACAAAACTAACAATTATTCATAATATCTATTAAAAAAGGGCCGTTCTTCAAAAGGACCAGGTCAAAAAGTACTCGAAATCGACGATCGTGTATGAAAGTGTAAAAAGCGAAAGGAAAGTAAGGATCGGAGCATATGGAATTCCGTGATGTCTGCTATTAAATACCGAAAGCTATAAATGGATTAAATCGTAGGAGTATCGTAAAAAGATATGATAATATATACTATATAAGCTTCAAAACTATTTTTTCAGGAAAGATCCACTTCCGGAATGTCCTTCACTGGAAAAAGGTGACACATATACACAGTCAGAGTTCCTGTCACGGCTGGCTCACGAATGCCGCTACGACGCTCTGCTGTTACCTACTTACCAAACCGGAGACGTTGTCTATGTGCATGCCAGCGCCTACGTATATTTCATACAGCCAGCTGAAGCCCACGATTTGGTAACATATCTATGTCTATTTTTTATTTATTTATTTCAGCCAACAAATATTTAATTTTACTAAAAATAAAGTTTGGTCCTTATTAAATATACCTACCTTATTACTAACATACACAATAAAACACATTAAGTAATACGTAATATCAACGTCACATAGGTATCCAAAGTCGAAATCTCTGAAACACTACACCATGCAGGCTGCCTCCTTCATAAATGTCGTTAGGTCGGCACTTTCACAATAAATGAAATAAAATTTGTTTTGTGGCGGGTCTCAAACCGTTCAACCCACACGACAACGTTGGACTTCTTGTGGACATAATATTTATTTTAACCTTGTTCCATTTCAATTTGGTTGTAGTGGTTGTACCCACCGACTTATATTTTCGAAATTTCATTAAAAGTTATAACTAAGTCTAAATGTTGAAGTAAAGCTAATATTCGATATATCGAATATTATATTATGATGTTACATTACAGTGATAAGTTTAGTAAAAATATATTCCAATTTACAGAACTTCAAATTGCATTTCCTTCTTCAACTACGCTGGACAGATCCACGGCTGGCATATGCACTCTATTCTCCAGAACGTACCAAAATCATTGGAGAAAGCGACCTTAGATCACGAGTTTGGATTCCACACTTATACATGTCTAACGAACAATCGTCTAGTTTAATGGGAACAGATAGTAAAGACGTGCTTATATCAATCGCACCAGACGGCGAGGTATTGTTTAGTCGTCGTATGCAAGCTGTTTTATACTGTTGGATGAATCTACAGAAATTCCCTTTCGATGTCCAGAAATGTTCTATGAATTTAGAAAGCTGTAAGTATATAAAATTGAGGATATTACGAAGAAGCTTTTGTTAAGAATGACAATTATAATTAATAATAATGTTTCAGGGAAATACAATGCATCTATCCTACGATTAATGTGGGAAAAAGATGACCCAGTCCGCTTATCGTCAGAATTGCACCTAACAGAATATTCACTTCTCGACTACTGGACTAATGAATCAGTTGTCCGAGGCGATATTGTTAATATGAGATTGGGAGGAGGTAGATGTAATGTCGATTTTCTATGTTTGTGTTGTCTATTGATTTTAATAATAATTAAGATGATATTAATGTCATGTTTAATTTTTCAGCGGGAAATTATAGTGCTTTGAAATTTACATTTAAACTGGGTCGAGAGGTTGGTTACTACCTAATGGACTACTTTATTCCTTCAATGATGATAGTCGCTATGTCCTGGGTCACATTCTGGTTGCAAGCTGATGCCTCGGCTCCCAGAATAACACTAGGTACGAATTTTATTAATAATATTAAATTATCTTGGTGACTTAATGTGGATTAGTCAGTAAGGAAGTTTATTTATAACGAAACGGATTTCTTAGGTTTAACTTTTTGGAAAATCGACACAGCCATATCAAAACCAACCAGATTTTTCAGAGTTAGAAACCTCATTTCTGTATTTTTATATTTAAAGTGTATTTTTTTCATTTTAAGGTACCAGCACGATGTTATCGTTCATAACTCTCGCTTCATCCCAAGCTAAAACTTTACCGAAAGTATCTTACATAAAAGCGAGTGAAATTTGGTTCTTGGCTTGTACTGGCTTTATATTTTCGGCTCTAGTGGAATTCGCATTCGTCAACACCATTTGGCGTAGAAAGTAAGATATACCTATATTTTTGTATAAGGCGCTGTATATAGACGAATTCGTTTGCGGAACATCTAGAAGATTAATTTCTCCAGCAAAAAAACCTACATCTTTTTTAACATTTTTAGAACACTAACATGACAGTTTTTCACTTTGAAAATTCGTTGGAATGTTTGTATCATTTTAAAAATTAAATTTCGAAACGTGCGCCTGCCTTCCGTTGCAGACACAGAACAGACTTATTTTTCCCTGTTCTGTGGTTGCAGACCACATTGTCTATACACAACGAATTACTAGTTATGCTAATTTCTCTACATAAATATTAATATGTAATAATATTATATATAGTGAGTTAAAAAAAACGGAGTTCCTGTTTAATTTAATATGTATTTATAATTACAATATCCACTGATAAGGTTTACGCGACAACGTTCAGTTTTATAATATCCCTATATCTTTTCAGGAAAGTTGTCAACCTGAAGAAAGTGAACAGTAAATACATACTGAAGAGCACTCTAACCCCTCGCCTGGCGCGCAAGGAGCTCCAGAAAGAGTTGCAGTCCTCACCGCAGCTCAGCAAGTCTCGCTCCTGCTCCTCGCTGCAGCAGGAGACCAGCTCTGACCCTGCAGGACCTGGGTATAATAATTACCTCACTGTTCATGTAAGTTTACTTTTAGTTTTATTTATTACTACTTTTCATTATAATGTTATACTCAGAAGCAGTGGCGGCGTAAGACCTAAAGTTTATGTGGTCAAGATTCATTTTGCGGGGCCAGCGCAAAAAATGGCTTTTTTTGCCAAAAAAATTTAGTAATGCATAAATGTTCGGGGCGCGACACCCCCTGGGTCGCGAAGCCGTAGGCGGTGGCCCATGTCGCCTACGCCTTACGCCGCCACTGCTCAGAAGAGTATATAAAAACGGAGAATATCTATGATTTTTTTTTTCATTTTATTGCTTAATCTATAGGTCACAGATAAATACATAAACAATATAACAAAATTTAGAAATATTATACAATTACTGCTTAACGGGTGTGTTCCCAAAATATAGGCAGAATTAACGCATTGTATGGCTGCGTTCATCGAAATATTAGTAAAGCTTTTGGATTTCTAAGGAGATAAAATATTATATCATCTTGATCGATCTAGTGTCTCTATTTTAACAATTAATAAAATATAATAGTCTCACATAAAAGGGAATTTTGGGGAAAACATAATATGTACTTCCCTATTATTTTTACAGAATAGCTTAAGCAGGTTAACTTTCTGTGCTCTATAAAACCGGTACATTTATTTTGTTTCTCTCGATTGAGTATATAAAATACAAAGCTTACGAACCGCTAACGCAAAGTGCATGCCTGCAATTGACCCACGCATCATAACGCATTCACAGTGAACATTTAACTAAATATCACGTTGAAATTTTCAGAGCTTCCCATCTGCCTTGAACTTGCCTACGATAACGACTCAGAGCTATGACGAGCTCGTCACAAGATCTGGCGGACGACATCATAACTCCAGCGAGGATTCCAACGAACCCCTCAAACACCACACGTGGACGCAGATGACCCCACAGGAAATCGCAACCTGGATTGATAAGCGCTCTAGAGTCCTATTTCCTCTAATGTTTATTTTATTCAACATTATCTACTGGACATTTGTGTATTGTCTATGATTACGCCTTGTAATCGTACTTAATAGAATACGTTCCTAAACATTTGTCGGAATGTATAGCTAATAATTAATTTAAGCCTTTTTATAGTGTAATTCAAAAAACGTATTGCTAAATTAGTTTAACTTTTTTATGTTACGAGGGGCGTTCAATGTATTCTCGGTATCGGTAATTATGAGTGTAATTAAATTATCTCTTTAGTTAAAAACACTCTATGATTTTGGGTATAAATATAACATTCTTTTAATTGTTAATCAAGATATCATTACGAAATACAACAACGTTAAAAAAAATCGAGCATCACGCTGTGATAAAATTTCTAACACAACAAGGAAATATTCAAATAGAGAGAGTATTGTAGACGACCCTGTCGGACTTTTTAACACGAGAAAACGTTCAACATAATTTTGTCGCGGTTGTCATGCTAGGCCGGCTGGTGTCTTGCTTCTTAACGACAACGCGCCGGTTCGCAAAGGGCGTGTTGCAAAGGCTGCTGTGAGGGATTGCAGATTTGAAGAAATCAATCATCCACCCTACAGCCCAGACCTAGCCCCTAAGTGATTACTTTCTGTTTCCCAAACCTCATTTTTCCGTCAATAATGAGTTAAAAGCGGCAATTGATGAACATTTTCCAGACAAGGATGGAAAATATTTTAGTGTGTATTGAAAAGTTACTTTCCCGCTCAAATAAATGTATTGAGATGATGGAGGACTACATTGATAAATATATTTTATTCTGAATTTTCTGCTTATTCTTTCATGCTCATACCGAGAATACATTGAACGCCCTTCGTAGATATCGATAGACAAGCGTGAAGTAGTGTTGGTCAGTCACATTTTTATAATAATAGAATATATTAAGTATTAGGTATTGTATTTACTATGTTAAAGTAATAAAAAAACAAGGAAGCTGTTATTTTATCTTTGATAAATTATTGAAGCCTTACAAGAAACTTCGTTTCACAAAATATTTGTGTTTGACAACACATAGACATAATCATAATAATGGACATGAACACATGGACATACGTAATTATAAATATAATTAAATTAATAATATTTTTCTGTATTTTGATCAGTTTTGTAGCTGCAGTCATCTTTAATGGCTACAAACAGTAAAATGTGACTGAGCTTTACTTTATTTGGCCAAATAATGTTGCAATATTCAATAATTGATATTGCCTTAAAATAATCTATCTACAGGGATATTAATAAAATTGTTTTGATGTGCTCGAAAGCCCGGGCCGGATTTAGAGGTTTTTTTTTCCAATAAAATGAACAATTATATTTAAGAACATTATAATCATGTTTGTACAAATAACAATAGGTAAAGGTAAAATAACAAAGGAAAAGTCTCTGTTGTCCCCGGAGCCGTAGTCTGATGCCCTCCCCTATATCCGGCCCTGTCGAAAGCGATGCTAACCTTTGATGAAGAATCGTACCACGCCTACTTCGCACTTCCACTTATTTTTCTTGTTCCGTGTTTTATACTTTTTCTATACTTGTATCTTTGATGTTTAAGAACATCATATCTGTATTATTTTTTATCTATAAATATTAAAGTATAAAGGGGAAAAAGGGAATAGGGCAGGAAGGAGACATATTATAAAGAGGAAATATTTGTTTGTATGTTTGTTACGATTTAACTCAAAAACTACTCGAAGGATTTTAAAAATTATTTTCTAATTTTTGTGTATCTTTATACACTTATTATATAGTGTTAGAATTTATTTATTGATGCCAAAGTAATTAAGAAAGACTTTGTATAAATTTGCATTGTTATTTTAAACATAATTCAATTAAGTATAATATAAGGAACTAAAATGTTTTGTGATATTTTTTAAGTCATAAAGGTTGAATAAGGATTATCTGGATGCTTAAGTTCTATAAGTACAATTTAATGTTATATACAAATTTTTTTTTTATGACTCTTGTATTTTATAAATGAAATAAAATCTGTTTAGGCACTCTGTTTTGGGCGGATTGCAAGTGTTTATACGGACTTCCTGTCAGGAAGGTATAAACGGATGGAGCATAAAGCATAGTGCATAGAGCAACCATCTCTCTTGTTGGTGTGTGTGACGTTTCCGTACAGGACTTTTTAGGATCTACGATTGTGTATGGACAAACTCTTAACAACGTCATGTGTTTAAAAAATACATAATAGGTAAGACATTGAAAAACAAGTTTAAGTTACTGCAGATTACACAATAATAATATAATTGATGAGTTTTTATAATAAATTGTGAATAATTGTTGATGTGTTTCATTTGCTTTCGTCAGGTACATTTAAACGGAACTTTTTATGTTAGATATTGACAGACGAGGGTGAGGCTTACTTAATGGTAGATGATACCTCAGCCACAGAATATCAGTCAATGATGTGTTGTTGACCTAAATTTTACTTCGTTATTCGGGAATCCCAAGACTGAAATCGAAACGCACAATATGCACTTTAAGATCGTTCCATCTATGAATGGTGGTTCGTTACCCAGTTGGAATTTATATATTCCTCTTGTAATGCATATTCTGAAACAATTGTCAAAAATATAAAAGGAGTATTTAGTTACAGAAGGCAGCAATTGTAGTTATTTCGTTGCTAGTCATCGCAAAAATTTATAAGCACTTCTCGAATGTTAAGGCCAGTATAAATTTATTTAAGCATAGTTCCGTCCATAAATTCCATTTCAATTTCGACGAGTTCTCATTGTTATTAATTTATTAGACGAATCTATTTACAAAAAAAAAACAAATAATTCAAATAAAATAATGTATAACGGATTAAAACGCGATTTATTATTTATAAAGTTTAAATGTGTGATACTCGCGTTATTAAAAGACAATATAACAAATAATTCGTTTATAATGAACGTGATGAAAATTATTCTTCATTTTATCCAATCCATCTTCAAGAAATAATTATTACCGTCCTAGTTCTAAAATGATGGCTTAATGGCGATATTTTCAAAAACTCTTATATCTCTCATTGTGCATATACAAAAGCTCGTACTCGAAGTGTCTTCAGTAAGCATAGTGTATTCTTTATCAGTGATAACAGCCTCTGGATCTTTTTACAGTAGCGGTTTATCAATCAAGCGAAGCGCACTAGGATCGCGACGCGCGCGCATTGTCTTTCCACAGGGTTATGACTTAAAATAATCATGAATTTAATATTTTTTGTTTCGTTGTGTATACTGTTAGTTTTCTTCAAAAGTGCTTTGGGTCAAAATTCGTCGTAAGTCAACTTTTTTATATTTGAAATAAGGATTCGCTACTATTATACTACCTCATTAAGATACCTATATTATAATGTTTTCACCGAAAAAAAGTTCCTACTTTATTTCAGTCCGATCCTTGGCGCAAGCTAAATTAACACTTAGAAAGTTCTTTTTTACTTTAGCGATTCCACTATAAGATTAGACATGTATTAAAGTTTGATATGACAATACAAAAATGTAGGTATCCGTTTGAAGATAGAATTCCTACAGAACCACTCCAAACTTACATGTTTCCTGTTAGGGAAATATGTATGTATGATAACGTATTTTTTTCAAATTACCTATCTTACAAAAATTGTAGAGTGAAGTGTTAGTAATAGGTATAGGGTCTTTGTTACGAAATCCTAAAAAAGCTTTTATTTTCTTGTCACTGCAGTGGTTAAAAAAATAGTGCTGTATATTTTCTGCTTTATAAGATAAGAATTTCTCCATAGTACTCAAAACGGCCTTTTCCTTGACTTGACTTAAACAGTAATAAAAAAATTAAAGTACTTAAATAAACTTTTATTCGTCATTTTCTTAAGAAAATGCATCTGTAATTGATTTATTTCTATCCTTCAAAACCATCAGTTTTGCAACATTTTTTGCCATAGGCGGGTCTCAGAATTGATATGTAACATAATTTCAGTTTGATATATTATATTACACTGACCTTAGTACTAGTTTGGAATTAATTTTGTCAAGGTTAGATAATAATTTATAGGCAAATTAGGCCATACGAAAACCTCGTGAGCCGTGACATCTTCGAAGATTGATGGTAAGCAGAATACGTCACGCCGCGGCCGTTGTAAAATAGATAATAAAACTTTATAGGTAGTTATATCATCTCACTAGTTGATTTATAATTGTTATGATCATAATATAATGCTTACATTCACTCACTAAGAATGCTTTTATGTAATTTCTTCAAAAGGGATTCTTAAAAGGATTATCAAAATTTTCAATGTTCCCGTCCAGTTAGGAGGTAGGAGGGAGAAGAGAACTCTCGAAGTTAGACAACTTCGAGCCTGATCACAAGCATTTTACTTTTTTCAAGATGTTAAATGAACAGAACTCCTATCACACTAAAATATTTCTGAAATTGTTGAAAAAAAGCTACGTCAACAGATATTGTTTCCTTCTTAAACAAGATTTCCTTTAATTTCTCCTATCACAATTTAGTTACAAAATTTAGCAACTTTAAAGAGCGTCACTACAATATTTACTTTTTTACGTCACGTCACTATTTTATAAATGTTCAAAAGGATCACCACTCAAATTTATGGTTACAGGAATTCAAATATTATGCCATCATATATTGCAAGGTTTTGATAACAAGGTTATAAAATACATAATATATCAATGTACATAGGTATATACACATAGCGCAGATTAGCGATTAATCAGAGAGTAAATCTTCCTAATACATACTTACTTAGTGAATTTTTAACAATGTTATCCTTATCAGGCTTAAAATGTAGCGACGCGACGCACATGCATTCTCCAATTAGGCTTAAAAATGAATCTTGTAGAACGATTGTAATCCTTCGTATATTTGATATTTATAATTGTGGAATTACTTATATATATTTAGCAAGGACCTCATAAAATTAGTCATTACTTTCCTATGGAAAATTATAGGTCTGGGTAGGTTGATTGCGAATTTATGAAGATGTAATGTACATAATATTGTCTTTTATTAACGCGAGTATCACACATTTAAATAAAATACTGTAGGTACCGGATTAAAACGCGATTAATTATTTGTATTGTTTAAATTATTTATCCCGACTTGACGTTTCGGATGCTTTTGTTTAGACGGTTGCTGAAAAGATTAAATGTAAATATTGTTCCTTTGTAAGCGACATGGAAGAATTGAGATAAAAATTAGCGCTGTGTTCATAAAGCCAAATAACCAGTAGTGGATTTACCAGCAGTAGGCTTGAGCCTATGGCGGCAAATTTGGAGACCATTTTTTTTTTCTTTTAGATATCTCATAGAAATCAAGGCTAAAAGTAAGACGGTTTTCTGTATCTTACAGAGAGAAGTGTAGAAGACAATCCCTATAATTGTATTTTTGAAAATATAGGAAAACACATTTATAAAGGCTAGGGCGGTAAAATTTTAACAGCCTTCATGCCAGAAATGTGTAAATCCGCCAATGCAAATAACATTGTAGAAAATATCGTGACGATAATTTTTTTCACACGGACAAACAGCATGCTTTTACAGTCATACTATTTAAAGCTTAGGCGTTATCCTGAATAAACAATCTTCAGCACTCAATTCCTTACTGATTAGTCGTCGTAAAATTCTCACATTTTTTGAAAATGTTTGTTAAAGAAAAACAAGTTATGAAATTTGTGTAAATAATTTCATATAGGTAATATTTAAACTATTAAATGTTTAAGCAGATTATATAGGTAAATATATAAATAAATATATACCTATACCTAAATATATCTAAACATGTTGATTCGACGATAATTATTTTGAAGTCGAACGATGAATTAATTGCTTTCGATACCTGGGTCTGTTACCACCCCAAGCTCTTAAGACCTTATTTATACGTTTATAGTATATTATTACTACGTTTTAATTTGAAAGAAGGAATAATAACTTTATTTAGGTATATACATATTAGCGATCCGCCCCGGCTTCACACGGGTGCAAAGTAGATGTACTATACAAAAAAAAATGTTGCCTATGATACTCGCTGATAATGTAGCTTTCCAACCAACCAATTTTCCTTTAATTTTTAAAATCGATCGAGTTGTTTTTGAGTTTAATCGTAACAAACAAACAAACAAATCTTTTCTCTTTATACATTTAGTTGGTGACTGATCTTATATCGCTGTAAAATGTGATATTTTTGTACTTATGTACCTACCATGTATGTAATATTAAAGTTTCATTAATATTTTCAGGATCGATCCTCTATCATGCCCTTCATTAGAGTTCGGGGACAAGTACACTCAGTCCGAGTTCCTCTCTCGACTAGCCCACAAGTGCCGCTACGACCGTCTACTGCTGCCTACATACCAAACTCGCGATGTGGTCTATGTCCATGCCAGTGCCTATATCTATTTCATCCAACCAGCTGAAGCTCATGATTTGGTATGTCAATTGACTCTCTAACGTCTCCCTGATACGCTACCAACTAAATTATGATATAAAGACCAAAAACCACGGCCTATATAGATACAAGCTTCTATCATATTTAACCTATTAGCGATCCACCCCTGCTACGCTCGGGTGCAATGTAGATGAACTATACACAAAAATAGCCTATGTTGCTGATAGTGTAGCTTTCTATTGGTGAGAGAAATCGGTCCAGTAGTTTTTGAGTTAAATCTTAACGAACAAACAAGTCTTTCCTCTTTATAATATAAGTAATGAAAATATTAAGTGATATTATTTTTACAGAACTTTAAACTGCACTTCCTACTTCAACTGCGTTGGACCGACCCTAGGCTGGCATACACACTGTATTCTCCAGAACGTACGAGAATTATAGGAGAAGATGACCTCCGGTCCCGAGTTTGGGCTCCTCACTTATACATTCCCAACGAACAGTCGTCGAGTTTAATGGGAACCGATAGTAAAGACGTTCTCATATCGATAGCACCCAACGGCGAAGTGTTGTTTAGTCGTCGAATGCAAGGAGTTTTGTATTGTTGGATGAATCTGCAGAAATTTCCATTCGATGAACAAACGTGTTCTATGAATTTAGAAAGCTGTGAGTAATTTTAACGACTGCTGAAGCTTACTCCGTTGTATCCGCATGGCGTTTAAATTATTTTAAATAATTTTGATTTTAGGGAAATACAATGCAACTATTTTACGATTAATGTGGGAAAAAGACAACCCAGTCCGTTTATCGTCAGAATTGCACCTAACAGAATATTCACTGATTGACTACTGGACTAATGAATCAGTTGTCCGAGGGGATATCGTCAACATGAGAGTGGGTGGAGGTAAATATAATATTAGTTTTATTAACATTAAACTAGTAAAAAACCTTTCAAAACCTAGTTAAGTCTCATTATCTATATCTGTTTAGTTTCAGTTTTGGTGCTGTTTATTCTATTTTAGTGTGTGTATTAATTTCTAATATTTTACTTCTTGTTACACTCTACTCTTACTTTTTATTGTTCCCTCTCTATTTTCTCCATGGAGTTGTTTGGAAGAGATAGCAAACAGTGGCAGGCAGTGAGCAGGCTTGAGCCTAGGGCGGCAGATTTTAGGGACGGCAAAGTTGAGGATCAATTTTCTATAAGACATTTTACCGATGACTCTTCCCTTTCATTGTACGTTAAACGGTACAGCAAACTTCTACATTCTGTAGGAAATTAACCAGTTTGCCTCTCCGGAACCGGCATCTATGTATATTAATTCAGGAACTTACAACAATAAAGGAAAGACCGGCAAAAATTTAACAACCTATACTCTGGAAATGTGTACTCGTAAATACGCCACATAGACCAAAAAATCTATAAAATTTGTTTTCTATGTTTTCTGTATAATTTTGTGTTGTATATTTTGTATAACAATAAATAATATTCTGAAAGTAAAATATTTCAGCAGGAAACTACAGTGCTTTGAAATTTACATTTAAGTTGGGTCGAGAGGTTGGTTACTACCTAATGGACTACTTTATCCCTTCAATGATGATAGTCGCTATGTCCTGGGTCACATTCTGGTTGCAAGCTGATGCCTCGCCTCCTAGAATTACCCTGGGTATGTTTGTAATTTTTACTACTAAGTTTAAGTATTTCTATAAATTTTCATATAATAATTAAGATTTTAGCAGAATTAAAATACAAGCTAAAAATTATTTGTTAAAGGTACCAGCACGATGTTGTCGTTTATAACTCTCGCATCGTCTCAAGCAAAAACTCTGCCAAAAGTATCTTACATAAAGGCTAGTGAAATTTGGTTCTTGGGCTGTACTGGCTTCATCTTTGCGGCTTTAGTGGAATTCGCATTCGTCAACACAATTTTTCATAGGAAGTATGTAATTCTAATTAATATTATTTTTATTCTATGTAAATAAAAATATTCGTATAATTGACTACCTCCATGGATCAGTGCTGTATCCGTTGCATTTAGTACTGGAGGTCCTGGATTCGAATTCAGAAATAAGTTTAAAAAATTGTTTTGACAGGGTACAGAAGACTGATCCACCTATTTACTCCACTATTATTCACTCACTTTAAGAACCTAGTTTTGACCGATCATCATTAATTTTCACTTATTTTGTAAATATACTCTAAATTGCTGTTTTATTCGAGCAACGTTTAACTGCTGTGGTACTTGACGATAATGCTAGAAGAAAACGGTAATACTTACGAACATTTCCAGAAAAGTTGCTCCCTTAAAGAAAGTGAACAGTAAATACATTCTAAAGAGCACGTTGACTCCGCGGTTGGCGCGCAAGGAACTTCAGAAGGAGTTGCAAGAGTCCTCACCTCAACTAAGCAAGTCACGTTCCTGTTCCTCTCTGTCTCAGGAAACTAACACCGACCCCGCTGGACCGGGATACAATAATTACCTTACCGTGCATGTAAGCTATCATTCTTAGTTCTTCATAAATAAAAATCTACTATTCACAGGCACAGTACACATCTCACCCAATACATGCAACAAACAACCCTATACCCTCTCCTCAAAACACACATTAATACCTAAACGTATTAATAACTGTTATGAATAAAGTTGTAAATAAAATTTTACAATAGTTAAAGATTATTTAATTTATCCATAAATACTGGTCTTGACTGGTCACCGACAGCACAGGTGTTCTAGTGGGAGAAGTATCTAGTAATTTTCTTGTTACACATTTCATCATCATCATCATTCATCAGTCATCGATTTCCTATATTAGTGTAATACATTTTTTAATTAATCAATGTTTTTTCAGAGCTTTCCATCTGCCATGAACTTACCCACGATAACAACCCAGAGTTACGATGATCTGGTCGCGAGGCCCGATCCAGGTCGCCGACAACACCTTAACTCAGGCAGCGAGGTGTCAGATGACCCCCCTCAGCACCACACCTGGACGGAAATGACCCCGAAAGAGATAGCTGCGTGGATTGACAAACGATGCCGCCTTCTGTTCCCCTTGATGTTCTTATCCTTCAACGTTCTTTACTGGACATTTGTATACTGTCTTTAATTAGCTATAACGTTGAATGGTTAATGAGCTCACATTGGATTCGTTGGTACTGACCAAATACTTCATAAAGATGTTTTTTGAGTATTTTATATATAGATGTATAAAGAATAACCAACTTAATCACAGCGACGACTCAGGCGCGAATTGCAAGACGTGACTCAGGTTTTTATCTTGTTTTAAAATATTAATTTACACTCTGAAAGACCTAGACATTATGAATAACAGTTATCAATGATATATTATTCCAACTCGAGTAACGTCTTGGAATACGCGCCTAAGTATAATTTGCATCTATAAAATATTCGTGAATCCTTTCAGTTTCAAGTAGGTATCTACTATCTACATACTGTTTCTAGATACATCATACTTACAGCGCTAGTGCTATATTGATGTCTCGAGGCCGAGGGATTATTTCTAGTAATATATATATTATTTATTTTATTTATTTATTTATTTACTTAGGAAAACAAACAGCAATTATTATACAAATACATAGAAATCATGATATATACATAGGCCAAAACAGTTTTCACCAATAGACAAAAAACAACACAATACTGATAAAAATTTTGGTTCACAAAAATAAAAAATATATATAAAAAAAAAAAAAAAACTTATTGATACAGACATTAGGAATATACTATATAGGTATATTAGATTTTGCTTTCTTTTTGCTTTCTACTTTCTACCAATTTAACACTTGCCTTATAAGTACTAAGTTTATTTTGAAAAATATCAAACTGACAATAATGTTTATTATGTGTGCTACAAGATCTGACCAGGAATCTATTTATACTATAATTAGTTTTACAGAATGGAATTGAAAAAGTTATGTCAGAGCGGGCACCCAAACGAGGACATCTCAGTAAAATGTTACTTAGCAGATAAGGTGAATCAACGTAGTTGTTTATAATTTTAAAGAGGAAAACCTGGTCACGATGCTCACGCCGCAGTTCAAGTGATTTTAATTGCGGTACAGAGTTTTTAAATTTAAATCTCAATCTATTTAAGAACTTGTTCTGTACACCCTCTAGATGCTCTATGTGAATAGAGTAAAGCGGGTTCCATACTGTAGACGCGTATTCCAAATGACTTCTGACTAGTGAATTGTATAGAATAATGTATGTGTTAACATTTTTAAAATCCTTACATTGACGAAAGACAAAGCCGAGCATTTTATAAGCCTTAGCCGTGATCTTATCTATATGAGATGCAAAGGAGAGCTCGCTATCAATTTGCACTCCCAGGTCTTTTATCTCAGTTTTTCTATGAAGGCGAATATTGTTAAGTTCGTAGTCAAAATTTATTACTTGCTTTTTACGAGAAAATGTAATTGTGTGGCATTTATTTATATTCAATTTTAAATTGTTAATCGTACAGAATTCATAAAAATTTGATAGTTCGTTTTGAAATGCAAGACAATCATTAATAGACTTTACAAAGGTAAAAATCTTGGTGTCGTCGGCATAAAGTATTGCCTTAGAAGTACTAAAACACTTCATCACATTGTTAATAAAGATATTAAAGAGTAATGGGCCAAGATGTGAGCCCTGAGGTATGCCTGAAGTAATTGGAACGAAACTAGAAGTATATCCCTTAATAACAACTGCTTGCGATCTGTCCCGCAGATATGAAATTAACCATCTAAGCAGATCACCATGTATACCGATGTTTTCGATCTTCTTTATTAATAAAACGTGTGAGATTTTATCGAAAGCTTTCGAAAAATCGGTATACACCGCGTCAACCTGATAGCCCTCTTCTAAAGCCCTTAAAACAATGTCCAAAAACTCACATAAGTTTGACTCAGTGGATCGCCCACTTATAAAACCGTGCTGATTTTGTGTAATAAATGGTTTATATGTATATATATTCCTTTTTATATAGTTTTAGAAATTGGATATATTTTATTGATGCCAAAGTAATTAATATATATTTTGTACAATATTTTAAGTTTTACGCAGAAGTTCGTATTCATAAAAACTTATTTTAAGACAGAATATACAAAACTAATTTATGTAACCAATTAATAAGGAAAGATCTATCCTGTAAGGTGTAAGAAATTATAAAATAAGACTAAAAAAGAGATGACTGTATTTATTATTTGTTTAAATATGTTTATTTATATATTATACTTACTAATACAATACAAAAAGATTATATTCAAAATTTTAAGATGAAACTCATCAAAATGATAATTTTCAATTAGTAAATATTTCATTTCATTCAATAATAACATGGTATAAATAACTCTCTGTCTACTATAGATATCACAAATAATTGTACTACAACTAAACATGTAATTTCTACTACAATATCTTTAACACACACGATAGTGAACCCCTGGTTACGTAAAACAAGATACCTCGTAATACATAACAGTGAGTAAAAAAAGGTAATGGTAGTTATGCAGGTACCAGCCCTCAAATAGGACAATATTTTCAATATACTGGAGACCCATATGAAGCTCAAGGCGCCTCATCTCCATTTCCTCGAGGAGCGGCCATCACTATGCTATCATCGCTCGAGTAACGCTTCAGCGTAGTTACACTTGCATGACTAGAAAAGTTATATCATTATGTGCTTGTTCGTCATGTCATAATTTGTAAGATCGAAATACAAATAAATACATGATCGGGCTCGTTGGCGCGTTCGGTAGAACACCTACCGTGCGCATTAATGGGTCGAGGGTTCGAATCCTACCGGGACAACGCTTATTTTTTCCTTACAATTTCCTATAAGCATGTCTAGTAACTTCGGGTATTGAACGGGAGGGAGGAATATCGTAATTCCGACCAGGTTACTGACCACTGTTCATAGATGGAAAAACCGTGAAGTGCATATTGCGCGTTTCGTTATCAGCCTATGTATTTCCAAATGCTCGTGGGGAAGACATGCTTACAGAAAAATATAAGCATGTCATCCCGGTAGGACTCATCGCATCGGTGCGCACGGCAGGTGTTTTACAGACCGCGCCATCGAACATATTTAACAAAGCTATAGTTTAGCTAGAAGAATATTTACTTTCTAAACAACTACATAAAGAAATCACTGACCTATATCTAGTACGTGGTCGCGGCGTGGGGGCGAGTCTGGGTAAACGATCAAGTCCCACACCGAGCGTACCGCCCGAACCTGAACTAGACCCTCGCCCTGAGCCGCTAGAACTTTCTGACCACGTCAGCTCTGACATACTGCAATATTGACGCTCAGTTGTTTTAACAAATCTATTGGTATTAAGGTAGAACATTCTTAATTTGAATATTTTGAACTTAACGTCGTAAGTCTTATCGTACTTCATAAGTACAATCTAAGAGTATTTCAGAACTGCCTAATGTAAAATTGTATAATCTCCCACTGTCTACATTTTCTTCTTTTCATAAATTGCAACATTATAAACCAATCGTACTTAATTTAGTAAATACAAAATAGTTCGAAGTATTTTCTTCAGAGTAAAGTATACAAAAAATGTCATAAACTACTCTCTCTCTGCTCTAAGCTCGCTGTTACTCGTTTCAGTCTCTGTCTTTAATTTGTACTTTTCAATATACAATACGTCTTAAAAATTACAAAATACACAGGATTTACGAGGTCATGGGTTAATCAAATATTTCAATAGAGAAAATTTTACCTGGAAGATATGGGTGGTAGACGATATGAAGTGTAAAGATCACTTGTTTCAGTGTAGGTAGACGCGTGGATTTCTTGTTGATACAGTTCATAGAGCTGTGCCAAATCAGACTGCACTCCAACACCAACCTCTGCAATCAACAAATAATTATTAAAAATTATAATTTATTTAAGGCCTCTAACGCAAGTTTCCGTTCACACAAGGAACAAGCATTAGAAAATCATTTCATTTCTATATAATTTTCTTACAAAATATACTGAACATGTGATGAGGAATCTCAAAGAATAAACCCTTAAAATTATTTTGTTTTTGCATGATGCAAAAACATGCCGCTCACTAGATGGAAAATAAACACCGCCACTGATGAACTCATGAATAAGAGTATTGTATGTCACAAATTGGTAGACTGTGGCGCTTTTAAGACTGTAACCATCGAATAAATAAATTCTTTTTCCTCTCAGTCTTCTATTCTAATACCTTCCAGTAGTCGTCGTTGTCTAGTGATGATCTCGTCGGTGAGTCTCCTCTGCGCGTCCCGCCGCTGCAGCGCGAGGTCGCGGCGTCTCAGTTCGTGCGCCCGCGCTGCGCGCTCGCCCTGCAACGCCAGCTTATCGGCTTCTAGTTCGTGGACTCTACACACAAGAGCCAATACTTCTCGCTCGGGACCACTCGTTATGTGCGCTGGAAGTTCCTGTATAAATAATATAAATACTCATTGGAAAACCTTGATTCTATGGGAACTATGGGAGGAAAATGCACCAAATTATGCGAAAATTATCTTAATTACACTGTAATGTGTGTATCATAGATGGAAAAACCAAGCTTTTCGTAGGGCCTCTGGTTAGACCATATCATACCTTCTCAAGCTGTGCACCCCTCAGGCGCACCTGTTCCAGATGGCGCTCGACGCGGTCTCGCTCTGTCCGTGCAGCCTCCTGCTCCCGTTCGACGGCGGCGAGCTCCCCCCACGCCTGCTCCACCGCCACCTCGGCCTCCGCCCGTTCGCTGCTGCCGCTGCTCGATATCCCCGTCACACCTCTCCGAAATTAATGACCAAATTACACTAAAGCGCTTACTGACGAGGCAGAAGAATAGACATGGGTAACTCAGCGAAATTCCCCGCGCCAACTCAGCAACTCAGGCGCAGTATAGTGCGTCGGGTCCTTGTCAACTCAAAATTGCGCCACGACGCAACAAAATGGGACGCGCAAAGCGATCAGTGAAACCTCCGAAACGCACGCCACGCTCATAGTTCACTCAGTGAATGGGTACTACGCCGTGCGCTTTGTGTGTACATTGTATCGTGTACATTATGAATATGTGAGCTGACTCACCCTGCTGCTGGGCAGCGCAGTGTTACCCATGTCTACAGAAGAAGGTGAAACGAATTTTACGTCGCATTGGCTTGTATATGATCCGTTGATGCCTAACACATACATCGCCGTAGGAAGTAGGAATGATATAAATGAGAGGAACAGCGGTTTTAAGATCCAATTCACCGCCTGCCGCATCAGAGTGTAGCATCGTGTCGGAATCGCTTTAGCAAACGTCAATTTTAATTAGTTAGTTATAAATGATATTGCAAATATGATTTATTTGAAATTGAAATATTTAATTGTAGTTTTATTTTGACTCTATTATTTTATATTTCTATTATATTAATCAAACTTCTGAAATAAATTATTATTATGCATGGCTCACTCGCTTGTAAATCACCTATAACTTTGTTGAGTGCTTAATCTTGAACCGGTTAAGCTAATCGGTTTGTAGAGCCTGTTGAATCGAGCCTCCCAGTGTGATATAGCTGCGTGTTGCCTCTCCGCGTCCAAAGCTAAGCCCAAGAGGTGGCTGTCTAACTCCATCAGGCGTCTCCGCAATCGCATTTGCTGTTTGAATGTCGAAACTATCGCTTCTCGTAAGGATTTCAAATTAGCCGTATTTTCTTCAGTATCTTCCTTGCTTGATAATTCTTCTATTTGTTGCTGATCGTCTATTGTTCTGGAATTTATATAGAAACATGGTTTTTAGAACTACGTGGTATTGGGGGTTGGGGTAATGGGAGTAAACAGCCTTTCATCACATTGGCTCCCACTACTCCAAAATAATTATTTTCTCAAACATAAGGCGACGGATATTTACAGAATCGAGTTTTACAAAAGTGTGAAAAAATCTTGAAAGTTTTGTATTCATGTATAATTATTATTATTGTTCGAGAGATAAATTAGCTTTAACCTTTCATGTTTCAATTGATATTTTATTGCATAAGAATAGTAGTAATATTTTAAGTTCGATTTTTGTGCTTTAGCTCTTATCACCCCAAATATACTTATTAACGCAATTTGTTTTAATTAAGGATTAATCGTTTTTTTAATACCGTTGATCAGTGAAAGTTAATCAAATAAACAAAAGTTATTTGAATTGTTTAAACAAAATCCTTTTTTTTTAAAACACCTTATAAAGTAATTCACTTTGGTATTCGAGGAAGCTATCAACCAAGCACTAAAGCTTTATCTTCAAGCACCGATAATTTACCTGGAACGATCATCCTTCATTTTGACTTTAAGTCGTGCAATTTCTTCCCGTAGTTCATTAATCACGTTGCGATATTGTGACAAATGCATTGGAGTTTGGACTAATTCTCGCTCAACCTGAAAGTTAAAAGTAGATTTAGATTTCTTGAAAATTCATGAAATATGAAGCTAGATTAAAAATCTAATGCGATAATTCCCTTGCGATTTTCCCAAAGAGGAACCCAATTTCCACAACAAGAATAGTATATCCCACCATAAACATTTTCATGTAAAGTAACACCAAGACGAGTAGGTACGTATTGCTTACACTGTAAAAAAAGTTATAAGATCTTATGGAGAGCCAAGCTCCTAACTCATAGCGTATAGTGTTCTGCGTGAATCCTAGTCTTAAGTTCTCTACAAATCCTACATATTAATCGAAATTTGAGTCTTGGCCATGTCGTTACAAAATTAAGGTCTAGTTAGTGAATTACTTCCTATTCATAAACCCACTTTTTCGAAACGCCCAAGCCACACATATTGATTAAGGTGTAGAATTTGTAGAGAACTTAAAACTAGGATTCACGCAGTATATTAAAATATATATTTTCTGAAATCTCTTGCCTTATTAGTGATAGTGGATGCACGTTGAGAATAATGTAAGGTGGAGCGCGTGGTGTCGCGATGTTCTGCGGCGGGCGAGACGTGTGCGATCATGGCCGTGCGACACCGCCCGCCCAAAACTTCCCGCAATAACCGCGTTAGCTTTGAGTCGCGGTAGTTCACATATCTGATGCAAGAACACTAATAAATTAACTAACTAATAAAAGACTTCATCGTCACCAAACAGTGAAATTTAAAAAAATGATGATTCATTTAAATTCTAAAAGGCAGATTGTATTCGATATAAGAATAATATTTTTATTGATTCTCTATACCTCGTTCGTACCTACGACATTGAGCTTTTTAGCCTATACCTACCATTTCAGGTTTTAACCTACATTGATAAAAAAGGATATTTTTTTCTTTCAAAAATCATCACGTTGTATATATTATAAATAAAATTAAATACATATATGAATCAAATAAAATTTTTCTATATACATTTATATAATGTATGGAACTTGAATATCATTTTGGTGCGCACCGAAATAAGATTTACTAAAAGTGCCTATTCAAAAATGTACATATATAGTGAATTTGATTTGATATTTTTGCCTTTATGTGTTACACCCAAATAGCTAAACCAAATTAGATACAATTCCAAAATACGTAAATAGCGTAAATCTTAAGTAGGACATAATTATGCATAACAGGTGACTAAAGAATATTAAAATAACTTTTAGTTCATCGCAATAGTGCATTGCGAGGTCCCATAGTGTGTAATACAAACCTTGCACCTCCCGACAGGGCCATAATGCAGTTGCCTAAAGCAAGAAGTGAGCGATTGATATGAGCGCCCTCCAGTCGGCGAGCCTTGGTACCAGCCCGTTCGGAACCCGCCAGGTCTATGAGAAACAGGCGACCACGTTGTATACCAGCTGACACCGATTTGTTGACTGACACACTATAAAAAAATTATCTATACAAAAGAAGAAAGATTTGTTTCTTGGATACGATTTAACTCAAAAACTACTCATACTACATTTTAAAAATTCTTTCATCAATAGAATGCTACATAGGTCTTTTTTGTTTTATGTATAGCACATCTACCCGTTCGATGCCGGGGCGGATCCTAGCCATCATTTTTAATAAAATATGATATATTTCCGTTTTCCGTCGTCACTCGTTTCAAAACCATTTGAGTTATATACGGGGTAGATAACTGCAACCAATAACGTGTTTATATATTTTAGAAATATTTATATATATTATATATATGTGTTTATATATGTATTTTTTTAAATTATGATAATAATGAAACTAAACGAAGTGCAGTCATGAGATTACCTGAGGAGAGCATGTCCTCGTGACGAATGCTGGTTCGCTTGTGTGGACTCCGCCGTGCGAGCGCGGTCTCCTCGCGCCAACAACTCTGCTACATGAGCGGCGTCCGTAGCTCGTAGCTAATAAACATATATGATAATATATAATCAATTAACTTATGTGAAAATTGGATCTCCTATACAGCATTAACTAATCGTTTCAATCAAAGATTTGAGTCGTAAAAATAAAAGAATGTAGTCATCAGCGTAAACTCTCGTAACTATTCGTAGCTTCACCGCGAGTCAAACGCCTACAATTCGATTTAGCAAAGTAGTCGATTTAGCACAAACTGAACTTTGCGAATACGAAACGAAATACGAATATATGAAAGAACTGACATTCTACGCTGTTGTTTGAGCAAAGTGAATACGAAAATGCAACTCGCCGTTGACATAAATTATGTCGACGTGTCCGTAGAACAAAGTTACTTCTGCATGATGCTTTACTTTATGCTTGACCATATTCTTTGGAGAAATTAACTTCATGAAAATAACGTGTTTTTAAAATTTTGATTTACTGGTAAATTATTACATAGGTATGTTTAGCCTTACAAATACAAAAAAACGATTTGGTACCATAATTATATCCGTTCTACGGATACGTCGATGTATACGTAGAGCTGGAGGTCGTAGCACTACTAAAGTTATATAATATATCTTGCAGAGCATAATACAAAATATTATTATAAAAATAAATAAAATAAATAGCGTTCCGTTTAAATTAATAAAATAAATAATATAATGGCGTTCCCCCTTTATATAATATTATAAGTATATATATTGTTAGTAAGTTAATTTACTTATACGATTATTATAAATCAAACTCACTTCACTGAGTCCAGCCACGACTGGCGCCCCACTGCCGCCTTCATCCCGCAGTTCCAATGACCCCGCACCGGGGTTGAGCAGATCGCGGATATTCTCATTGTAAATCTCGATGTAAGACATTTTAACCTAAACAGAATAAAATATTAGAATGTCCTTTTCAAGACAACGATAAATCCCGAAGCATAGATTAATAATTGGTCTCCGCGCGCTACGACTAGATACCGTTGGCGGCTTGAAAAATGCGGCAACTAATGCTACGAATTCGGCGTACCACCGGAGCAAAATCCCGGTTTGCGTAGTCAAACTATAAAAATAATACTACAAGAAACAAGAAAGATACTGGCATCACATACCATCAGTAAGTAATGTATAAAACGTCATAAATTTCACAGTAAAATAATATAACGAATCTCAGTGTTTAACACACACTACAACATTGAGTTGCCGCATTCAGGAACCTGCTTTTTCTTTATATCGCGGTATCTAGTCGTAGCGCGCGGAGACCAATTATTATTAATCTATGTCCCGAAGTAATTTTGTCTGTTGTGTTATTAACTAGCGATCCGCCCCGGCTTCGCTCGGATGCAATGTAGATTATACACCTAAAATTGCCTATGTTACTCGCTGATAATGTAACTTTCTATTGGTGAAATAATTTTTAAAATCGGTCAAATAGTTTTTGAGTTAAATCGTTACAAACAAATCTTTCCTCTTTATAATATAATATGTATAGGTTATTAAGATGATAAAATTATTTAATTCTTGATAAGCAAACGGTTTTTAAAAACTATAATTGAATGTAATTAAGTATTAATTTCACAACGATAAAACCGATTCTTATTTATGGTACCAGACGTAATAACAAATAAGGATACCTAAGTAGAGACTGAATAAATTGATCGACTTGGTATTATATGGATCAAAAACTTTTTACGATAGAAGAACTGAGCTGCAAGACTTGAATTTTTTAAAATTTATGTTTTTGATGGCATATATTATTGAAATTATAAAAGACCAATAGACCAATAAACTGAGTGAATGATCAAACAACGCACAGTTGGCCTGTAAATATAGAGGTTACAGAAAAATAGTCCAAAGCTAGTTTATTCTATGTGGGCTGGCAAAATGGCACATGTAGTTAAAAATATTGTGTAATTATTAGTTTAGAAATGAAAAACGCATTAGCTACAAGGGTAAATACGCATTTTTTATTCACACTTTGATGGTTGTTCAGTGAAAGTATAAATTATAATCAATATTACCCATAAAACTCGACAGTAAACTAGTAGACCTATCGACTAATGATCAATGACTCAGAATATAAGAGCTATTAATGTCTATACTGAATATTATTTTTTTAACGAATGAATTTTAAAGAAAACGAAGGAAAATTTCTACCTATCAATCTCGAATTTGAATAATCTCAAAAACATTTATTTAATCCTTAATTTTATGACTCATCAAACATTTTTAAATCTAAATAAGAAATACAATTTGCAATACACATGGTACATAGTTTGTAAAACGTTCTGTGAGTGTCATATGAATAACAATAATTGAAATATATATCGGGTAATTGTAAGTAAGTTAAAAAGAATGAATGTATGCACAAGACACACCAAGATCCGCCCGAAAGTTCTACCGGCTTATCATGACAACCACGACAAAATTTTGTCGACCGTTTTCTCGTGTTTTAATCTATTATCTCTTTTTGTCTTCCGGGTCTAACATGAAACACTTAAAACTCGACTTTAAATGTCTGAAGTAGAGACATTTGTCGATCGAGATATCTTGTCTATTAAAGTTGTCGATATTAGTGAGTGAGTATTTTATCTTAGTTTGTGTTCACTCGTCCGCCAAATATCTCTTGATGGTCATCCTAGGTGGGCAGGATAGAAAAGACACTCCGTCCGGCCTCTTACCAACGTCCGTTTGTCCAAAATTTCAGTTGGTTCAAGGATGTACGGAGCTAATTCAATGGAAACTATCTTTCCAATTCAATTAATACGCAGAATACCTGAGAAACTAATACTTGTATGTATACATTTTCAATATAATGAATAAACAAACAACACGTTCGTGTACCAGGCAAATGTTAATGGGTTACAACGTCTCAGGAAAATGGCCCTGAATATTTAACGATGCCTTCTACTATTCAGCCTTTGTGACGTCAGCAGATTTGATGGAGTACAAGGCTCCCGGTACGCCTATACCCTACAAATTGTTATCTGCTGTTTTTTTATTAAAACACCATCCTTAGATGACTTCAGAAATTATATATATTAATTATAATTATAGCTAAACATTTTATAAAACATGGAATGAGTAGGTGCAGTGGCGGGACTACCATACAAGCCCAAAAGCCCGTCTTGCCGATTTTAACATAATATGTGTTTATATATTTATATAACTTATATAATTACGTTATCGTATAAGTTACATATGACTAATGGAATTATTATATTTCTTTTTAATGCAAAACAGGCGTTTGGGCTTGTATGGTGGTCCCGCCACTGAGTAAGTGTGCTATTTTCTTAAAGTTTCTTAAGTCGTATCGGTCGTATAGTAAGCTTCTCTCTATTAGATGAGAGATAATTTCTAAATGTATCGAAATTAAAATACCAAAAGTGTTATATTTAAAAATTACCGGTGTTATCTATGTAACAATTCTTGGTTATTTCACAATAAGACTAATAACTGGACGCTGTTAAGCAATACGGTGTCAACCCACAAAATGATAAAAATGTAAATTTGGATACCAATCGCTTCAAAAGAGATATATATCATTTTAATCAAGCAAAAATATTGAATAAACTAGCGGGTACGAAACCCTAAAATGTTTAAAATATTTAACAATAATGCACTAAATTCTGTTACCTTGATTGCTACCAAGAAAAATGATATATATTTAGTCTAATAATAATAATTACAAAAAATTCTACTGCTTGTGTTATTTTTTAAAAGAAATTTAATAAAACCTGATTAAAACTAGGGCTCGTGTTTTTGTTCGAACTATCCGACTACTCGGATATGTGTGACACCGGGTATCCGTGAGACTGAAACTTCAAATCCGGATAGTTCGGGTATCCGTTTAGTTCGCGTACCCGAGTAGTTCGGATAGCCGGATAGCTCGGGTGCTCGAGTAGTTCGAATATCTCGATGCAGTCCAAAACATGCCAAAATGTTAATTCCCAGGATATCTTGAAAATATCGTCTCAAGCTTTCGTATGTACTTTTATTTAGATACCTAACTGCTAAGATTAAATAAAAACTGTATTAAGCCTGAGTCTTACTGTTTCGTATTGATTCTTTAAGCCGTTTGAAAAATACAAAGAACTATCTATGTACATAAACTGTTAATTAGCTACCAAATAGCTACTTAAATGACAATTTCAAAATCTCCCGTACCTATTAATCGTAGGTTCATATTCAAAATGCAGTCTACTACGTATTTCAAAAATAACAACAAATATCCGTATTTTTGCGTATGGCACTGCGATCGCCTCATAATTAATTTATGAAATATAATTTAAATTGAAAATACTTGTAATATTTTAGAAATAAGGAGCACAATCGTATTTGCAAAAAATATTTGCATTGAAAAACGAACTGTAAACTCATACAAATAAATAATCAGCACAATCGAATAAGCAAAAAATAATCTTTAAGTTATAAAATACTCGCATAGGAAAACGATCCGTAATTTCTTAGAAATAAGGAGCACAATCGTATTTACAAAAAAAAACTTTAAAGTAAAAAATACTTGCATAGGAAATGGAACCGTAATAATTTAAAAATAAGGTGTATTTTATACTTTAAAGTATTTTCAGTGAATGCCGCCGTCGACCGTTATGATGTCCTTGTAACGATACTGTTGACAAAAATATAATAGAATAGAGAAAAATAAAATAATCTAAAAATTTTACAGCTTTATTTTACCGTCTGAACAATCGAAAAATTTGTTTAAAATTAGTTATTTACGAAGGCGCAAACAAAACATTTTAAGGTTATACCAGTTATTTCATCGAAATCACTCATTTCTGTATCACTATAAACATTCCGTTCTGTGTCGCTATTATTACTTTCAGCGCCTGAAATGATTAATTCCCTTTCATTTTGTTCTTGTTCAGAGAATGTCAGTAGCTTACATAATAAATTACATTCACCACTGTGTAGAACCATTAAAGCAACACACATATTATGTCAGTACGTACGTTCGTAGCAATAAAAAATCAACAGAAACAAAAACACAACGAAAACAAAAATCACAAAAAAATTAACAACAAAATCTAAGCACGGTCGCGTTGCTATCCGTACTAACCGGGCGATACTTGAGGACCGGTATGAGGAAGCGGGTCATCTTGAAATGAACGAGTAAGTAGTACATTTTTTGAGTGTGCGTTATCTCGGGAGCGCACGCACACTAGTAAGATAGAATATATCTATATACTAGACAAAGTGCCGCCGACCATAAGGTACTTACATCGTTAAGTCAAAAATATTAAGAAACTAGCTTCTGCCCGCGACTTCGTCTGCGTAGAATTAGTACTACGGGTATCTTATTTATTATCCGAGCTATTTTTTCATCAATCTCCTTACTATTTCAATATTCTGATCGCGGCTATATAATATATCATTTACATATTAATCTCTCAGTGGTAGTAGAGTTAGGTATTAGACTGTAAATACGGTATATGGTATACGGTAATTAAGGTTGTTAAATTAATTTAAATTAAATCTTAAATAAACGAAATCACCTCTAATTAATCTGATTGGTCGAAAATGCAGAAACACGTCGTTATAATTTGGCCAATTTTATAGCTTAAATAATATTCTGTTGAATAAAAAATAATACTGTAAAGTTTCATCAAAATCCGTTCAGAAGTTTTTGCGTGAAAGATTAACAAACACACATTCTCACAAAGTTTCACATTTATAATATAATATTATTATATTATTTTTTAGGATGCTTACTTTGCAAATAATACACATAAAAACTGCTGTGATTAACTGTAAATTGCTTATTTTAATACATTTTTATAAACGTTTTTTGTTTCTAAAACTACCACCATCCCTCTCATGATACCCTGGTTACTTTGAAATCTTTGACTGTACGGGATTTTTTTTCTAATCATATGTAAATGATTCCAATTAATATACGTATAGATTTGGTTGGACTTCCTTGCGAACTTTCATCCCTTATTTCATCCCCACATAGTTGGAAATTTCAAAAATGCAAGAACACTTATTTATTTATATCTTATCAAGTGCCTAAATACAACGTTTCATGGTATCATCTTCGATATTTAACGAACTTCCATACAATTTTTCATCCCCTATTTCAACCCCTCCAAGCCTATATTCGCGATAAAAAGTCTATGTCCTTTCCCAACCTCTAGTCTACTTCTGTACCTAATTTCAACAAAATCGGTTCAGTGGTTTAGGCGTGAAAGCGTAACAGACAGACAGACAGAGTTACTTTCGCATTTATAATATTATATTAGTAGGGAAGTAGGTATCTCTCTTTATTTACAAAAATGTAGGAACGACTACAAAATTCAAAACAAACGATACTATTGAAAAAGGCTAAAAAACAATATACACCGCTCGCTATGGATGCGCATAATCAAAGTAACGCGCGATCATTGTCCGCAATGGATAGCCTCACTGCGAAACACACTGCCACAGTTCTTTCATTGCTTTGCGGTGATTCACTTTTGTATATTCTAATAGTGTTGTGCTCGATAGGACAATTATTTTTTGTGTAATTATGTGATTGAACACTTTCTTTGGCTTATATAAAGTTTCTATACAGGTTCATTTTAAAAATAAGAAAAAATCAATTTTATATAATATTATTACCTTAAAATATCTCGTGCATGATTTGGTAATCTCAAAAAGATACTTTTAGGTTTCCCATACAACCACGGCTACTAAATTCAAATTCACGCGTTTAAGTCACGTAGTGTCATTATTCATATTCATAAAACTAAATAAAAAATATTTTTTTTAGAATAATTATGATTTATAATATACCATTTTGATTTTGCATTTTAGTGAGACTTACTTGTTTATAAAAAAAAATGTTGCAATTAAATAAATAATACACCGTTCTTAAAAGAAAACAAATTACTTAAATAATAAATTGGTACTGCATATTTTAATTTTGTTATAACATTTACTTAAAAATTCACTTACCACGTATGTTACATTAATTATTTAAGTTTTATGTTATTTTTAAATTCATTCCATTTATAAAATTTGTTTTTCATAACTGTAAATAAACAAATATTACATAAATCTATTTTAATACGCGGATACAAATTATCGACAAAAATATCGATAACATTTATTCATACCACCACTACGTACATGTTTTATTTGCTTTTGTACAGCACACACGCGACGCGGACGCTACTTATCTATGTGTGGACCAATGACAGGACTGCGTAAGAGGTTGCGTATGTGTGCAAATGCTTGTGTTTATTTGATATGCGCGTGTAGTAAAATCATCAAGAATGGGAGAGTGGCGACACTGGTTGCCATACGAATAATGCGTGATGGTCATTCTAACTTTTTTATCTGTTCTGTGGTTTTTTCCGTATTATAGGTGTCAAAAAGGTTTACAATAATTCGTCTTAATCAGCAATTTGTGTGTGCATATTCATTTATCATTTTAATTAATGTTATTTTTTTAAATAGACTTGTTTTAGACAGATTTTCAAAGACAAAAAATATGGAATATATTTTATTGAACGATGAATAAACTTTAATTCATAGAAGAGGTTTTTATAAAAAAAATAAAGAGAGCGCAAACAGTTGGATTGTTTATTGCTAAAAATAACTATGTTTTTAGATAAATAAAATACAATCCCTTTTATGTAAGTAATGTAATGTTAGCAAAAGTATAACTTATCGATATCCATAACTATCGATAGGTATTTTCACATCCCTATGGCCTTCACGGCCGCTCGCGGCGTCCTTTGTGTTGACGCGGTATGTTTTGACTAAAATCGGCTTCTTTTGAAAAAATTTGCACGCGCGATGTCGGTTTAATACAAAGATATATCAAATGTATCAATGTCGGTTGCTTGTTTGCCGCGCTTGCATATGACGCTGCGCTCTCTCCGAATTATACCGGTACGCGTCTCGAGAATTAAGTTAGATAAGTGTTTTGTTAATAGTTTTAATTTAGTATCTAGTTGTGAAATTTTAGTTTTTTATGACCGCACTGGACTTTTTTCTGTGGGGTTATGCAAAAGAAAGAGTATTTGACCGTGAATGTGATAGTGACGAGGAAATAAAAAAGAAGATTGTTAATGCATTTAACAAGCTACATACCTACGCACGAATTGTATTACAGAATAGAAAGAAGTTAGTCAGGTTAGGCAACGTCAGTATTTTATCGTAGTATTTCGTATTTCTGTTGGAATTAATTTTAAAGTGAATCTTAACGCAATACCTACGTATTTTCTACGTGTATGTATGAAACTAGTATGTTTCATACATACATAAAAATATATAATTACTCGAACTGTTTGAAGAGCTCGGGTTGTTCGGGTAATTCGTAAATTTAGGTACTCGGGTACGCGAACTGTTCGAACAGTTCGGGCGACCGGGCTTGAAGTGTCGAATGAGACGGGTCCGAGCAGTCCGGGTAGGCCGAACAGGCGAAAAAGTGGTAGCTCTAATTAAAACTTCAAACTTAATTTTCTCAAAATGGCAACCATGTGGGTTGACACTGTATTGCTTAACAGCGTCCAATTATAATTTTTAACCATACTCTGGTTACTCTATGGATATTTCCTACAAACTATATTATATACACGTAAAACTTACTAAGTATCAATTACGAGTGTTAGAAATTCAACATTCAACCAGATTAGAATGAATTTAATTTATACACTGTAGATATGATAATTCAGTCAGCAAGAAAAATATTTCTATTATGCACTTTTAAGCCCTCATTATGCATTAGCTTTATGATGTTGACCAACATATCGTGTTTAACAGGTGAATAAATCGTATAATCGTTTGCAGATCTTTTGGCAACGTGCCGACAGTTTATTTAAATTGTTAACTGGAGCAACATTTCAGTCAAGTAAAGCGATTTGACGATAAAATGAATAAATGCAACGAAAAACGTTTTTATACCAGGATTTATGCAATTCAAGTAACAGTATCTCTCTATTTGTTCTTTATTGCATATAATCTGTGAACTGCACATTGCGCGTTTCGGTTTCAGTCTATGAATTTCCGAATGCTCGAAGTAAAAATTAGGTCGACAGCGCAACATTGACTGATGTTCTGTGGCTGAGGTATCACCCACCACCAAGTGAACCTCATGCTAGACTGTCGAAATCTGACATAAAAAAATATTATTAAATATATTTACAGATTTTTTTAACTTATAACAGAGTACTTCCTACACAAAATCTTAGGTAAAACCTTATTCACGTTGTAAGTGTAGGTAAGTACATACTTACAAAAAGAAAATATTTACAAGTACAACAAATATTCGATTTTTAGTGTTAAACATGCAGGGCGCAATAGGCAATGACCTTGAACAAAGGGTGTCTGCCCTGCCACCCACTTCACCATTAAAGCCACTAAACTTAATAACTTATGATGTAAATGTAATATTTTTGTACTAGGTACATATTTCTACAAATTCGAACGAACCTCTTAATTTTGAGTTATTGAATTTTTTTAAAGTTAATTATTTAATAATGCCATATCATCTATCTCGATATTTTGTATTGAATATTGACCAACAGGTCACTGGTAGTTGGTGCTATTGGCCCTAACAGCTTAACACGGACATCAGAGGTGAGCTCAATAAAGTTATAAGTACCTACTCTGTCTTGAATGCCTTTTCCACGCGTGTGAACCTGCAGGTAGCGTATTTATAGATATCCCTTATCGAAGTAAGGGGTTAAGTGTACTCTATTCAATAAATAGAAAGAGTTAATATTAAATATTATAAATGTTATCTCCTAATTACGTGCCTATTAAATGTGTGTCGATAAGTGGATGACAATAAAATTCTAATTCGATTATTAAAGCTTTCACAACAAAGACTGTTAAGAAAACCTCCGAAATGAAGGTAACATTAAACGATATAAGAAAAAGCTTAATTGTATCGTTTCGGTCAAGGACAGCCTTGTCATTAACTAAGTATATCAGGATTTTTCCGAAATAATAACCATGCACACAGACAGTATAATAACCAATATATACATTTTAATCAAAAAGAGTAACGGTAGTGTAAAATTTAATATTTTGGATGGGCTCGTTGGCGCGTTTGGGCCGATGGGCGATGGGGCGTGGGTTCGAATCCCACCGGGACGACATGTTTATAATTTTCTGTAAGCATGTCTTCCCCACGTCTAGTAACTTCGGGCATTAACATCCGACCGGGTAACGAAACACCGTTTATACCAGGTGGGCCAAAAGAAGTCATCTGATGTTGTTTGGCTCTCATTTTTTTTCTAAATAAAAAACTTCGATTCTGTTTTTTGATTATGTTTATTTGAACCTTTAGAATTTTGTTGGTCAAGTCGAGAAGATGATATCGGCCAAATGGGCGCCGCCACAATTGATTGTTATACGGGCTCGTTTTATGGCATTTCTCATCACTTCGGGCGACATATTCTCGCACTCGTGTCGAATCTTGTCCTTGAGGGCTTCCAGGCTTATTCACGTAAACACGGGACTTCAAAAAACCCCACAAAAAAAGTCTGGAACGGTTAAATCGGGCGATCTTGCGGGCCAGTGCAAATCACCAAAACGAGAGATGAGGCGACCCGGGAACGCCGCCTTTAGAATATCGGTTGTGGCTCGCGCAGTGTGTGCCGTTACTCCGTCCTGTGGGAAACACGTGTCCTCCAGTACTAATTCGTTCAATTGCGGCGGAATTCGTGCTGCGCCAACACCACAGACGAATTTTTACGCAAAAAAATAGACACGATTAATCCGCGTTCTTGGGGAGTGTATCGCTCCATGGCTTATTCATTTGTATTCTACATCTATCTAGTTCACAAATGTCAAAACAGATTTGACATTGGCCGCCATTAGCAAAAATAAGAGCATCTTCCAATAGGGTGATTTCTTTTGGCCCACCTTGTAGATGGAAAAACCGTGAAGTGCATATTGCGCGTTTCGGTTTCAGTATATGTATTTCCGAAAGCTCGAAGTAAAAAGTAGGTCGACAGCGCATCATTGACTGATGTTCTGTGGCTGTGGTATCACCTAATGTTTGACATCTTTATACATAATTTTCTATAAACGTTTTGTCTATGCCTGGCACCGCGGGCATTAAATAGATAGTAGGATTATCGGAAAACCGTGAGCATACGCGTTTCTATATCAGTATACATATCAGGGGCGTAGCTACTGCCGTATCAGCCGTATTAAAGATACGGGGTCCCTAGCTACAGGGGCCTCGAACATATAAAAGTGAAAATTTACCTTCCATTAGGGCTACGCTGTAGTTAGGAAGAAGGGCCCTTCACCAAATTATGACACAGGGCCCATCAAGGGTTAGGTACGCCCCTAATACATATTACGTATTTCCGAAAATTCGAAGAAAAATATAGATTGACAGAGCAACACTGATTGATATCCTGTGGTTGAGATATCACTTATCTAAGAGTGAAATGAAATAAGCGTTGCACTCGTCTCTCGATAGCTGACTAAATAAAGTAAATAGTGAGACTTGGTCAATTATAATGTAAGAATAGTTCGTGTTAATAAGATCAAGGTTTTCGTTCGTAAATCCGTGGCACCGAGCGGAACGAGGTCACATAGCTTCGCAAATAATTTTCATAGTTGTTACAAAATGTGTGAAGTTTTGTACTTATCTATTTATAATTATCTCATATTAAGCGTCTATTAGAAAACATATTTAAACCCACTTTACATTATTGAAACATGATTACGGAGATGTTTTGGTATGTCACAAAAATATATATCGCCCATAATAAACGCAATCGAACAATATTACAATAAGTACGTTTTTTCATTCATGAAAAGAAACTCTTATTATTATCTGTCTTTTTATCTATGGCTCTTGGCCAATCTTATACACAGATTGATTGATACACAAAATTAAAAAAAAATTCTTATACACGAAACGAGGTTAATATTATGATCCCTGAATAAGAGAGTGCAGACCAACTAATACAATAATATGACGTCATTATTGCGAATATTCTTGTTCAGCATACATTATTACAAAGTAATCTCTTACAATATAAACAGAATAAATTCCTTGAAACTCATAAGCAGCTGTTATCGTTCTTATAAACGCCTAGATGATGTTCCGAATGGTTTCTAAGCGCTGATTTACAAATGATATGTATTATCTACTTATGATTTAAGTATATAACTAACACTGGATATTTATTTACTCTAAATACGAAAGTTCATTGGTTTTATAAATTAATCTCTATTCTCTATTACGCGTTCATTTATAAACCATTTTCCACAAGTTTTGCACAAGATGGAACATAATTTTATGTCTACATTGTCTATTGTAATAAAAAACGAGGTAAATAATAATAATGTATGTAACTTTATGACCAGGCGCGCTGAGGTCTGAAATATTAATTAAAATTATTAACTAACATTGCATTTTTAATTGAAATAAAATATGTCTTAATACCCCTTAAATGTAAAACAAGTTCATTAAATATTTTACGATTATTTATACATATATTTTGTAAATAAATAATACTATGTTGAGAGTTGATGAGAGTTATTTGCAAACTTACTCCAACTATAACCGGATTATTTTAAAATCTTCACGTAATCTATGTATAGCTCACAGACGGTTTAGTATAGTGCACAGACGGTAACAGAACTCGTCATTAAATAGCTTGTTGTTACCGCGAAATCTAAAGGTATTTTATCTAAGGATCCTTGAACTCACCTCAAAGGAATCAGGGTTATCACTCTTCGCTATCGCGCTGAACAAGTGGCTCAGAGCGCGAGACATCAATCCTGTCATTGTATGAGTCTTGCCGGCCCCCGTCGCGCCATACGCAAACACAGCACCCGCTATACCATGAAGGGTGTCACCCACCAATGGGGCACATACTGCTTCGTATACTTCATCCTAGTTAACAACTTGATAACGTGAAAACCCGTAGTCCATATACTCGAGGTCAGAGTTATATACCTACACTATCTCTTACTTCAAGATTCCAATTCTATCGAAGTCAAAAATAGGTTTAATAGGGTTCTTCAGGTCCTACATATGATTATTTACGCCTTTGCGAGAGTAGGTAGGTACATACCTGTTCTATCATTTTTAGGAGTTTTTATATGGTAATATAGGTTTGTGTAAAGGACTAAATGCTTTTTTTTAAATCTGGTACATACTTGAGTGCTGTTTTCTCCAAAAACTTTATCGTAAACGTAATGTTTATCGTTTACGCGACGCTGCCTGAGAACATCGCGGCGACTATCTGTCTCCTCTTCCAATACTAGCATCTGTGGATCACCGATTGTATTTAAAACATGATTTAATTTAATCTCATCATTGACTGATGTTCTGTGGCTGGGGTAACATAACATCATGATAGCCTCACGCTCCTTTGTCGATATCTAACAACAATAAAAAACTCTACTATTACTAATACTAAAATCTATGGAATAGAGGAATTCGTACATTGAAGTTAACCTATTTGGAGGATGTAAATGAGAATACATTTGAATATGCCAGTTGGGACTTAGGAGTTAGGTTGGTATATTTTGATGAATTCATCAATACGTTTCTATTTATTCTACAATTCATATTTAGTATATTATGCTTAATTAGGTTTAATCTCTAAATTCTAATCACTCGTTATATGACATTGACGGCAGAGTACTTTAAATGTACACGATAAGCACGTTACGGCAGTGATGTAATATGATATAGTTATCATATATTTTAATCAGCATCATCTATACATATACATCTACCTTTTATTAGTATATAGTACAAGTGTATTTCTTACCTTATCACTGACGACGTGCAGTATACGCGAGCCTTCATCAGCTCTCAGAGGTCTGACCCTGACAGCGACCTGTTAACGTTCATGAAATACATATACCTACCTAATTATTAGTTCTAGATTTCTATTTAGAATATGCTACTTCTCAGGAGCCCAATAGAGAGATACTCAAAATCATAATCATATGAACTTTTACATCTTCCTGAAAAATAATTAACTATGTTAACAGCCACTTCTAAGTGCTGTAAAGTTTTACAATATTTTCAAGCCCTTTAACATAATTTTCATTTCAAACAGTTTTAATATAAATTGTATTGAAATATTTATTATAAATATATGACGTCCACATAAAATAGACATTTGTTTTATGTAGGAATTACTCACCATTAATTTTTCTTCACTAACCGATCGTCCTCCGCTAAGCTTATCAGTACCAAAGCTGCTTTGAGTCATGTCTGAACTTACTAATTACTTATACTAACAACGTCAAAAGAAGATATAATTTCAAACTTTATTAATATTTCACAGTCGGATTTATAGTCCCTGCATTAAAATGGAATATATTTTGAAGGTAACGATTATTCCTATATATTATGTATGGAGAAACGTGATGTATATCTCGGGGAATTTGATCGCATGCCTGCCTTCATTAACTATGATCACACGGTCTACAGCCTAGTGAACACTCATGAACTGAACATAAGCGTGAAAAACGCAAATGTAGGTACCAGTTGACGGTCGCTCTGGTAACAGCTAATCATCACAAACGAAATAACATACGCAGGCGTCGTTGCGACAGACCCGAGGTGGTTCGAATAATTTAAAATACTTTATTATTTCATCTGAAATAGTTAATTATCACGTTATTCTTTTGGAAAACGTTGATCTTATAGCAAGGCGTACGTCCGATTCGCAGCTTTTAGAGGTAGTTCTACTATTTCGGAAGTTTTAAAATTTTAAAGTAGCCATTTAATTTTTGTACGTTTAATCAGTACAAAAACAATTCCTAATAATTTCAATTAAACTGTACCTAATGCATTCATTACCAAATTGCTTCGAGTTTTGGTAATATTAATGAAAAAAACAAAAACACTAGTATCTAATATTCAGAATATAATATGAATAAATATTATTGTCTTTTATTAACGCAAGTATTATATCACACATTTACATAAAATACTTTATACCTGATTAAAACGCGATTTATTATTTATCCCGATGGTTCAGATGCTTTCCAGCAACCGTGGAACCGTGGACAGCTGTCACCTTTCAGTCTGCCCGTGACCACGGTTGCTGGAAAGGATCCGAAACGTCGGGTTAAGTACTAACAGTGGCGGCGTAAGACCTTAATTTTATGTGGGGATGATAGATTTTGCGGGGCCCTCTGCCAGCGCAAAAAATGGCTTTTTTTTAGCAAAAATTTTTATTGGCGCGTTCGCAGCTTTTAAGTACATAATGCATTTTTAAATGTTCGGGGCGCGAGGCCCCCTGGATCGCGAGGCGGTGGCCCACGTCGCCCACGCCTTACGCCGCCACTGAGTACTAAATCGCATTTTAATCCGGTATAAAGTATTTTATTTTAATGAATAAGTAAATAAATCAATATTCGCTATTTTTAAATTATATTTGAACTTTTTTTATATAATTACGAAATCAATGAAATAAAAAGCAAAAGACCTCGTAACGAATTTCAATATGTTTAAAGATAATTTTACTATTTACTAAAATATAAATCTACGATACCTTTACCTGGAAAATTAGTAAGGTATTGCGAGAAACTGAAATAAGATGATATGACCGTCACGATTACAGTCTGGTTACTTGCCAAAGCGTCAGTACCGTGTTTTTGTTTCCAGTTAAAATAAGTGTTATGTAAGTGCAAAATATTATTGCGTTACAATGAAAAAGGCTTATTTTATGTAGATGTGTATTTCTTGCTTACCAATTTTATCATTAACATAATTTTAAATAAATAAATAAATGACGAAATAATAAGTACTGTAAGCAAAATTTTAATTTTAATATTTTTTTTTATTGAAAACTCCTTAAACCCTTCTTTAACTTGACTGCGTAAATTCAAGTATAATGTAGGTAAATAATTTAAAAACAAATTAATTATGAAAAATATTTATTTTCAATAGCAGAACAATACATTAATAAAAATTTACACAGCCCCAGCTGCAAGTAATTTTACTCCTCTATCATATAATTTAAACAAATGATGTGATACTTTCTGTTCTAATTTATTCTTATGCTCAATTTCAAACTTGCGGCTCGGGTACTTAAATGTTATATGGCCAGAAACATCAGCACTCCATCCTGATGCCAAATGATTTACTTCCACCAAAACATGAGCTTTATAAGCCAATAAATTTGCTAATACATGAGTCTCATCACTTTCACAAGCAGCATTACAATGGAACAACAAAAAAGAATTATCTAGTGTTCTAACGAGGTCAATTATTTCTTTACAAATGAAATTCACTTCTCTTAAACTGTATTCCATATCAAACAAATGAGACACACCTTCAAAAATTATGTTCACGGAACTGTGTGCTTTGCGCATTTCATGTATTTTTTCCTTCAATTTACTTAAAAGATCATTACAAGAAATATTGTCATTGCTCAAGATTGCATCAGTAAATTCTATGCCTATGTTATAAATTTGTATTAATCCACTCTCAATATTCTTGTGTAAATTATAGTTCATCTTCAGACCAACATTGTGATAATGTTCTTTGGAGCCATGCAAGCATATAACTAGGACTGGGCTCTTGTTCTTGATACAGTGCCCCAGCAAGCAACTTGTAATAAATGAACTATCACAGCCATTTAGCTCTTTTGCAACTATAACTTTATGTGTTAAGGTGCCTTTATCCAAATGAAGACTAGTTATAATATCAGACATCTGAAAACAAATATCATCATGACTTAATCGTTATCACTGCCTCCTCTGATCTACTATCTATGAGATAATAAATATAGCATGTAATAATTATGATATACATATAACATTTTCTATAAAAAATACTAAGTTGCTTTGTGTGATTAACGTACTAAGAGACACTAAACGTGTCTTCGCTTCTGGTGTTAGTTTTTTTATGCAAAATAATTTCACATTCAAGAAAAGAAATAAATATTTAAGGTATGTTAATATTATATTTATAATTGTTTTGAGAATATTGACTATTTTATTAAAACCTAAGTAAACATCTATACAAAAATTTAGATATAATTATTTAATAACAAATTAATTTTAAATGCAATTCAATGTAGTCCTTATTAAATATATTATAAAATCATAATTTCACTCTAGTTATTCACATGAGTTTGTCACTATATCCGACATACCTCTTGAAAATGTATGTTCGTATACAAATATAAATATTTTCAGTTTTAAAATATTACATAGGTTATGTTGACTCGGCCTTTTCTTTTAAACTTTTTAGTCTTTTTATTACGCCATCAATCATCATTGACAATGACAATTAACATGTGTATTGTTGATCGAAGACGCCAATAAACCATGGGCACAGTGGTGCCAGCTGTGTCTTGTCAAAAGTTACCTAAAATGGTTAAAAAAGTAACCTTTTAGTATGAAAAGTAACCTTTAATTAATTTAAAACAATATTTTCGAATGTTCAGACAGTAAAATAAACCTGTAATTTTTTTATATTATTTTATTTTTCTCTGTTCTATTATATTTTTGATTTCATTACCGTTAGAACAGTGTTTCACAAAGTGGACGATAACGCCCCCTTGTGGGCGCTGCAGGTCTAAAGGGGGGTGGTAAGAGTCCCAAAAAAAATGGGGGCGTTGTGCAGAGGCTTGGGGAGCGATTTGTAATTTCATCTAGCTAGGAGGACTCTTAGGCCCGTATTCCAAGACGTCACTCAAGTCGTAATCAATTCGTGAGACTTGTCAATATGTCAAAATTCTATAGAGAAAAAATGGTTTGACAAGTCTCAAAACTAGATTCAAAACTAAGAAACCGACTGAGCTCTCGACTCTCCACTTTACTTGTGATCATCAACTATTATTAATTAAGAGATTGATCAAACTCGGTTCGATATTTCTCTCTGCGAAGTTAATATATCTGTCCTGTTTTATTCAATAAATTAAAAAAAACATGTTAATCGGTCGGGTTATAGTAAAAGTCTCGTTTAGAATGAATGTTTAATCTCCGCTAATATAGCTCACAATAATTAATTAATTTAATTTGAAGTTATAGTGATTTTTAAGTTTTTTGAAAAGTGGCAAAGTGGGCAGTAAACAAAATAAGTTTGGGAACCCCTGCGTTGGAAGGACATCATAACGGTCGATGGCGGCATTCTCGAAGTGAAGGGGTAGTAGGTTATTATTAATGCGGTAACTTTGTATAACTTGACAACGCTTGATAATAGATCAGTAAAAAGAGGCTAAGTGGGGAATTTTTCTGTAGGACCTGAAAAATTGGCCTTAGGTTAAGTCACTGACGCTGAATCGAATGGTCTAAGTTACTAATTTTCAATAACTAAAGACTAGTTGGAGAAGTACCATTCATACCAACCATTCTTGAAAAGAGTGTCCATGGAGTTTCTTGCCAGTTCTTCTCCATGAGACCCACTTTTTGGAACCGTGCAACTTGACGTTTCATAAGAGCCTGCAAAGGCCTATTTGAAATAAAAAACTTTTAATTTTTGATTGATTTTTTTGAGTAGGTATGTAGAAAAATCAAACTTAATAAAAAGCCAGACTGACACAAGCAACTAATACTATGCTAACTTGAAAGAGTAAAGTAGAAGATTTAAAAGAAAAATTGTGATTTTGATTTTGAACAGCTTTTAAATTATTTAAAAAGTAACAACTATTTTGCCTTAAACTGTATTTGGCGTAAATCTACTTTTTCAAGTTAGCATAGTACCGAATTGCTAGTGTCGAGATATTCAACTCTGGGTATGTATTGGTTATTTTTATGCAACAGCACCGCTGCTGGCTCAGGCGACCCGCGTCTGGCCGGCCGTCAGTTCGTTACCCGCTCGCCAGTCGCAAAGCAGTGTAGCCAGATCAGGGGAGTTTCCCTTAGATTTAGGGATTTTTGACCAAGTTAGGAGCAATATATGGGGAAAAATATTATTATTATACATATATAATATATATATAACCAAAGAGCCTTCTGTAACCAAAAAACGAAATAAACTTACTCCTACCAATCCATTTACCTTTATAGATACTTTTCGTAATGAGTTTCATTTCTCAACATGACCACCTCTTTGAAACATCGCGGCATGTCACCATCCACTTGATGAGGGTATTCTAGGGGATTTCTAGGGAAAAATCAAATTAGTCTAAGGTTACGTCTATATAATTTCATAGAGTATAAATTATATAGACGTAACCTTAGACTAATTTGATTTTTCCCTAGAAATCCCCTAGAATACCCTCATCAAGTGGATGGTGACATGCCGCGATGTTTCAAAGACGTCGGACGACGGTACGTCACCGGACGCCAAGAGTCAAGACCATGACACCATGTTGCAAGTGGCAACACTGTTTCAAGGTTTGATCGACTTTAATTTGAATTAAAAGGTCTAGGTTATGTTAATTAAAACTACTTTTACTTAAATGTTTTTAATAAATGATGACTTAAAATGGAATTAAAATGTCTTTAAGTCAAATTTTACAGCTCTCTATTAATGATTATTTTTGATAACGACAGCATATATTGGCATTAGTTACAATACCTCCGGGCTGTTTGGGTCATGATAAGTTAAACATAAGTGACTGGAAGTGAATTAGTTATGTGGAGGAAGGGAGGTGTGGTCTTCCTCCAACCTAAAGGGAGGATCCTCGACCAGTCGAACCACTGACTGGCCGGCCCTAAGGCCCCAGTGGTTGATGTCGAGATGTTGTATATATACTCAGCGCGCACAGAAACTTTGATAGCGCGATTCAGGAATGGACGTATTTGTATTGATTCTTGTAGCGGATCATAGGTGTCGCTACAGTACTCCCCCCCGAAGACCGGAGGTCGATCGAGTAGTTGAAACAGCTGTGTTGTGTGTTGCTTGCCAGTGCCAGATTGCCCGAGATTCCAGTGAGTCGGAATCGGATGTCGCAGAGTTCGCGGTGAGTCGGAACTGAGTGCGATGATGCTGCATGATGCTCCAGTGAGTCGGAGTGCTGCAGTGTTTGAAGCTGGCTGCTGCGTTGACCAGGAGAGATGTGCTCTGCTTGCTGACCGGCCGAAGTGCAGTGTGCTGTGCTGAAGGTGGCTGAGGGTGATGACCAGGCATACGCGCTCGCTGTATGCTAGTGGACAGGATACCCGTTGAAGCCGAAGATGCTGGCTGGCTGTTGACTTGGTTGCTGCTGATTGTTGTAAGGAAGGAGTGATAACGTCATGCTTCTTGATGTTCAGAAGTAGGTGTTCTTCTGCGGGGTCACCAATGTGGAGGAAGGTGGCTGAATCACGTCGGGGTCACCAATGTGGAACACCTACTTCACCCTTTGTGGGTCTTCAATGCGGATCATAGGTGTCGCTACAGTTACATAATATCCTAAATAGATATGTTGACATTTTCACCTTGACGCTCTGTAAATCAAGACAAAATATAAATTGCCGTATCAAACACAGAGGAAATAGGCTATTAAGGAAATTTATTTCAGAATGGGAAAGGATAAAGAAGTGAGAATATCGCAATGGTACTTTGGCGGTCTAGCATCAGCTGGAGCAGCATGTGTAACGCATCCATTGGATCTTCTGAAAGTACAAATGCAAACACAAAAGGGAAAAAACATCTCCATGTTCAAACTTACTGGGATAGTTTTAAAAAATCAAGGTAACTACTTATATTAATTGATTATTTACTTTTATATACTAAGTTTTTATAGTTTATCTGATGTATACAAAGTACACAAAACACTTCCACAAATGTATTTAGTAGCAGCATCATTATTTATACCTTAGGATATAATACAAAATAGAACATCAAGCTTTAAAGTTAACTTCTTCCAACATCTTGACACCCTTTGTTGCTCATGATATGCGTTAAAAAGCATAGTTATTGGTTTATATCTAGGGAAAAGTACAAATGACTGATACCTGCTTTGCCTTGTTGATTTCATTTACCATCTTAATAAATCCTTATTTAATTTTCAGGTATTGCAGGCTTGTATAATGGAATATCAGCATCCCTTCTCCGTCAACTCACATATTCAACAGCAAGATTTGGTATTTATGAAGTTGCAAAACAAAACCTTGCACCTAGAGATGTGCGTCCAAGAATATTATTTCTAATTTATTTCTATGCACTGCACTTGGTCTTTTATATTAAATATTTTTTTTAATTTTAGGGCAACCCCATACCATTTTACATGTCTGCTCTATTAGCTGGCCTTGGTGGCTTTGCAGGTGGCTTTGTGGGCAATCCGGCTGACTTAGTCAATGTCAGAATGCAAAATGATGTTAAACTCCCTCCAGAACAAAGAAGGAAGTATGTATATTGTATAATGTAAATTTTTAATTTGAATTTTTAATTTGAATTTTTTGAATTGAATTTCACTTATTGCAATGGTAAATAATAAATATGTTTTACTGAGTTATATAAAAATTTTAGTTACAAAAATGCTATTCATGGTTTGTATCGTGTGGCGGCACAAGAAGGTGTGTTGCGCTTGTGGGCCGGTGCGTCTATGACATGCAGCCGAGCTGCTCTCATGACAATTGGACAACTTTCGTTCTATGACCTGATCAAGGGCATACTCACCACCACACCATACTTTGGTGATAATGTTGCAACACATGTCACATCAAGTTTATTAGCTGTGAGTTGTTTTCCATTATTTTTTTTCTGATTAATGTTTACATTACTTTTTTTACTTAACTTTGAAATGGAAATTAATCTTCATGTTATTAAATAATTCTTTCAGGGAGCCATAGCAACAACTATGACGCAGCCTGTAGATGTACTAAAAACTAGGGCAATGAATGCCAATCCAGGAGAGATTAAAGGCATATTAAGCCTTATCACAAATACTGCTAAAGAGGGTCCACTCGCATTCTTCAAAGGTTACATTCCAGCATTTGTAAGACTCGCTCCACACACTATTCTCACATTTGTATTCCTGGAACAACTTAGAATTAACTTTGGCACTATCAAAGTACAAAAAACTGAATAAGTAGGAGTCCAAACTCATACTTAAATAACTCATATACAGGTTGTCTGTGCAAGACATAGGAATGTATAATAGAAGATTGACTATTCATAATAAAATAGTTAAATAACAAGGTTATCTTAATTTTAGTTAAATTTATTTTTAGACCTTAGTTTCTCATTGAACATTTAACGGTGTTTCTATTAATGTTATTACTTAGATAAAATGATTTTACTATTGAATAATCTTGAAACTTCCAATGTTCCAAACACGACAACCTGTATACAGATGTTTACTTCTGTATGTAATCTAATAGGCCTATATTTGTGTTCAGTGTTAATAATATTTAACAAATTTTAGATTTTATATTCCACTTGAGGAATAAAAATGTAGTGAACTATTGTATTTACATCTAATGCAGTTATATAATATACACACTTGCCATATAAGCCAATGAATTCCAAATATGAAGAAAGTGTTCAATTTATGTGGATATATTTTTTAGAAAGTACTTAATGTAGTTAAAATTATTTATTACTAGGGTTTAATATTATATGAATATATAAAAGCCCACACCAGTATGTAACCTGTGAAATTTTCAAAGGAATTTGTTGCACTACAACTTAGATTTAATCTAAAACAAAAATCCCAAATTATTGTAGTACTTTAAGTGCGACTTTATTTTGGGGATGTGAATGTTTGACATTTAATATTTTTATTTATGTACCTTAATTCTGATTTTAACATTGTGCTGTTCTATTCTTACACTCTGTATTACTTTTGTTTTACAATATACATGGGTCTCTATATTTAACCAACGGGTTACCTGATAGATGACCATAGCAGCATTATTTATCTACAGGATTCTATATCAATTTAATATAGAAAGGGTACATGTAGAAGTACAAATGTACACGGTATCACTCCAAGGTTTTGCATTTTTTAAATGGATAAAGTTACCAGTTGCAAATTATTTTTTAACAATTTTATTTATTTACTAGTTCGTGTTTGGATTTTATGTGTAATTTATTAATATTGTGATAACTTCGGGTCTCAAAGACAAAAAGTTTTTTTTTGTTTTTAATTTTCCAAATGTATTTATTAATCTATTGCAGACTTTGTATCAAATTTTATGATCAATGACTTATGTTAAATTTTAATTACATGACTATCCTATAATAGTATAATATGTTGATAATATAATTATGAATATTATGATTTTACACATGACGCATACAATATATTAAACAATTCTAATATTAAATTCATAAAAGAAAGGAAAGTAAAAGTATATTCCTAAATGATAGAAAAATTTTGTTCTACTGTTGCAATCCTAGTATTTATACTAGGATATATTATGTAGTATATTATAGTATTTATTCAAACCAAAATCAAGAGACACAACCAAATATGTGAGTTGTATAAAAATCATTTGAAAATTCAGCCTAAATTTGAATTTTGAACATTATTTTCTAAAGCATTTAAATTATCATATTATGTCGATCAGTGTATAGTCCAGTATTTCCACAAAATATTGTGCCAAATAGAACTTCACCTTTATAAAACGAGTCACACCATGTTATATCTGCCATTAATAATAAGTTTCATAGAATGTATATTTTTTGACGTACTTTAACAACGAATATTCTACATTCCTTAGGACAATTTTAATTTATTGATCATTTTTACATAAACAATTTAAGTGTGTCAGCTGGGTCTGACATGATTATAACAAACTTGTTAAACGCACCTTAGTTCATTAAACGGTATCGAAATTTTGAAAAATCCAAAGTTCGATAGCGGTTAATCTACGCCTTATATTAAATCAAAAATAGTGACAAGAATTTCTAAAATCACCACATGTTTATTTTTCTGGTCAATAAAGTTTTGGGATATGATCGGAATACAGTTGAGTGTACTATTTTAAAACGATTATTGTTAACACAGTAGTATAAAAGTGCATCTTCAGCACTACACTTATTGAGTGGTTTAAAATGTGTATAAAATGAATACATTTTTGTATGAAAAGCAATAATAATAACTCATACTCGATCATACATCATCGAACAATCTTCCAATTTATAAAATGTTATATTAAAGTATTTGTATATTTACTTGTGTAATGATTTATATGAAAATCATACTGTGTTCTGTAGAATAAATAAGTGTAATGTGCATAGTAGAAAAATATTTTATTTGTGGTTGTATAACTATTAAATATGTTACAAAAAACATTTTTTTATTTTTCCTAATAGACCAACTAGTAGTCGGTTAAAAATTAATGAAAATCTGAAATTGCAGTAGCGCTATAAAAACCTAAGAGAGCATTTGGTCACGTATGTTTCGACACCTAGGATGAGCTACGAAAAATTAAAAATAATGGTATTCGAAGTTACTTGATTTAAATAATTATATCAACGACAAGTAGCCCTAGTATGAGTTTGCAATCGAGCTAACGAAAAAAGTTTTCGTGAACTCGATGAAACTATCAGTTTTAAAACTCGATGTAGTATAAGTGTCAACGTTTCGTTCAACGTTAAAACTATATCGACGATCGTGTCGCTCGATCGAACGAACTTCAAGCCTAATATTCTATCTCTTTCATACACTTAAAAAACAAAGAGATAGCTAATATTGTCATTTTTGACGTTTTCAATATCGTATTCTTTATTTATTTCAAAGTTTAATATTAATTCATTTCCAATACGAAAAAAAGAATAAGAAAAGATAAAATGATGTCTAACCACACAATTTGAAGTGATGACGGACTTTATGGAAAGGTAAGAAGCAGTTTATTGTATAACATAGAATTTATAACCTAAATTGTAAACATAGTTCCACTAATTTCACAGAAAAAGTAATTTAAACAAATCTATGTACGGCCCAAAGCGGGAGACTAGTAGATATGCGATATGCAAGTGGGAGGAATTATCCGGGGTGCTTAATTTAGATATAATCGATTCAAATAAAAGTTAAGTAATAAGTTTTTATGATTTGGAATTCATTGTCAAATAAAACGAGAATTATAATAAAGGCAACATGATCTTTACAATGGAATAGTTTGACAAAATAGATGCAAAATACTCTCAATATTAGGATGCACTCAAAATCATGATAGGTTTATTATTTATATTTATTATGTAAAGACAAAAAAAGTTCAGGGTGGATTTTGATGTAATTGCCAGTGTTTAATAGCATTAGTTCCAACTTTATGATGGAGCATGTTTTGAATATATTGAATTTTGAAAAGTGCTGCTCTGTATTATATAATTACACAACATATTAAAAACACTATTACTAATTTTTGTGTGTATATTTTACTTATATTTACTTTATTGATTGCTTTCCAGCAGTGAAGAGTGGAATCAACTTGGCAGTAGTAGCCAATCCGCTCTCTTCCCTGCCTCTGAAATATTGGAGACTGGCATTGCATCGCATGATTTGAAAATTACTCTCCTGAGGAAGTAGAGGCCTGATTTTGAAAGCTTGTAGATGAAAGCTAGTTGCATATTCCAAGCATAACAAAGAATAATTAAATGGAAAATGATTTCTCATTTGAAGAAAAATGTATAATGTGTGATATCAGCCTGTGAATATAGAATAATAAAATAATATAGACTGTGGACCTTTATGATAGTGTTTGTAATTTTTCGAGTAAATCAATTAAAACAAGTATAAATTAAATTGGTACTTTTTATTTTGACAAGTAAGAAGTTATATTTTTAATTGCTTATTTTAAGAGATAGACTTAATTCTGGTCTAAATATACTATTCAACTAGCTGATTGAAAATTTTGAAGTAATGCTAGAATTTCCACTTACACAATAAAAAAATCCATAAAAATAAGTGATCTATGTTTATCTTATTTTGGTCACATAACATTACCTATCTATACTAATATAATAAAAAGGAAATATGTGTATTTTTGTATGTTATGTATAAACTCTAAAACTATTGAACTGATTTTAAAAATTCTTTCACCAATAGAATAGAGAATATCATTGAGTAACATAGGCCATATTTTGTGTATAGTTCATGTAGTGTAGTGTATATACATATAAAGATTTAAACAAATTAGTTTCACCGGATAAATTACATTTATGTAATTAATATCTAAGCCTAAGGTATCAATATGAACAAAAGGTCTAATTATGTGTGAAGTTTTAATATTATAATACTAAACTCATAATAAATATCAAGTTCATTTTGTGGTGATCTTATTATAATTTTTATTTGAAGTTGAAGTAGTAATTCATAGTAGGTATGTGTATGTTATGTATATATTATATTTAGAACTATTTTTATTGCTATTTGACATTAAGAATATACAATATGAAAATTTAGATTATTAAAATTATGCTTAGGGGAGAGGGGGGCACATTTGAACACTTCTTAAGTATTATATTTCTCAAATGGTATTATTTATCAAGATTTATTCTCTTTTATTTCATGGGGTAAACCCCTATATATATAAATACTATATAATAAAAATGTCATTTATTTATTTTGACTTAATAAAGTAAGACAATTTCAATTTTTAAAACAACACTATTTTGTTCAAATGTGCCTCATCCCTGGGGTACATTTGAAACACCTAGGGACAGTTTATAAAAATCAGGAAAACATGAAGATTATGTGACTTAGAGTATAATCAACAGAATAGTTAAGCTATTTGCATTTTATATTATCATTGTCATTTATTTCATACACTAATTGTTAATTTGATAAACTACATAAGCCTTTAAACAGTCTGGGATAGTCTTGAACAAGGGAAACAAACTTATTATTTTTTTTATAATATTAGAAAGTAATGATCCTTATAATATCTTAAAAATATAACAATCTTAGGAAGGCAGTTTATAAGTGTCAAATAGGAAATAAATAATCCAAATGGCCTTAATGGCCAACATAAAATAAATATTAATAAGAAACAATTTCCATATTAAGGTAGTTAGCTTAAAATTACTTAAGTCGAATATTGAAAGAATTGAATAGAGCAGCTGTTTATATGTGAAGTTCCTGCAGTAGGACATTACTTTGGAAGTTTCTTTAGAATATCCGTGATAGTTATGAACGATTAATCTTTTTTGTCAGGGTGTAAAAATTTAAATCCGAAATTCTTTTATATTATTCTAATATATTCGTCATTTCTTAATAATTTCTTTTATTTTATTTTTTAAATATTTAGTTTATTATGTTTATGATTTTCAACCAGTTGGTTGCCTGGAAGAAATCACTGCTTAGTGATAAGGTCACCATTTTCACGCTACTTTGTTTTGTCATTTATTTTGTAATTTCTTACCATTATGACTGTAAAAACAATATCAAATGAAGTTATTTAATTATATTTACCTTTAATTTTCTAAAAATAAATATAATATTTGTTTATTTAGCTCGGAGAATTTTTGAACATTTTATTTAAGTGCCCCAGTGATTTTATTCAAATATGCCTCAATACCATACTTAACATTTCTTTACGATAAACTAATTTGTGGTAAAATAACTTGAAAATAATACTTACTTTGTTAGTAATTTGCTTACAAGTAAAAAAATACATGTTTATTTTTGTCTCCCTAATGTGACCGGTGAATTTTTCTTGAAATGACGATGATTAGGAACTGACAGACGTGTAGGTTGGACTTACCAATTTTAAAAAGGTTTTGGAGATTAAAACTTATGTACACACGTTAGAAGTTTTACTTCTTTGGCGTCTGAAGAAAATTTTTAAAAAACAAAACTGCAGTAAATATCGAAGAAAAATGTTAAAATCAATCAAATTCTATTCTGTAGCCAACTTCATCAATCATCATGTCGTTTTTTTGGGACATGAATTCACTCTCATCCAAACGCGCCAAAAGAAATATAACTTCAAAAATAAAAAATGCGTTCACAAATCCAATAATTCAAAACTGCCCCCTCTCCCCTACTATTTGGACATTTAATACTCATGTATTTATTGAAGTATAGATGACTATACTTCCTGCAATAAAATATGTTCTAGGGCAAGCTTGGGCTTGAATAATCTAAAGTGGCAGACCTTTGTGGCAGACATTTACACACCCCGCAACTGCAGGAATATTATGTAAATTGTAAAACTAAAGTGTGTTTTTAGTTAGTCTATGTTATGATAGGTTTTTGTTTACTTCACAACTATCCTTTTTAAATATAATCCATTTCTTTGAAGACAACATATTTGTAGACTTCTAACTTTTTAACAGTGATGATGAATTCTTATTGTTTAGAAGTCGTAATTGCAACTTCATGATGGAGAATGTTTTGCAAATATTGAATTTTAAAATATGATGTTTAACATAGTAGCAACAAATGTTACATTAAAAACACTATTTCTTATTGTTGTGTATAATATGTTATCTATATTTACCTGATTGCTTTCAAACAGTGGAAGAGTGGAATCAACCTGGCTCTAGCAGCCAATTCACTCTTTTCCACTACTGAATTTGAAAGCTTACAGATAAAAGCTAGTTGCATATTCCAAGAATAACAAAGAATGAAGTGGAAAATGATTTCTCATATGAAGAAAAAAATATGTATAATGTGTGATATCAGCCTGTGAATATAGGCAGTGGATCTTTCTGATATGGTTTGTTAATTTCCTAGTAAATCAATTAAAACAAGTATAAATTCAATTGTTTCTTTTTATTTTGACATAAGTGATATAAATATATTTTAATTGACTATTGTAAGGTTTAGTCTTCATTCTGGTCTAAATATACTATTGGCCACTTGATTGCATATTAACTATTTGCATCCCAGTTTCAATGGTGATGAATTATCTAATGCTGGAATTTCCATCTGATGAAATTCTTGATGAACTGTAAAACAAAAACAATATTTTAATAATAATAATTAAATATACCTAAGTCTTAATTTATCTAAAATCAGACTCTTTCCCCAATTGAATGCAGTCATTGTATGTATACATTAAAGAGGCTCTTTCCCCAAATAAATGATTCATCATGATTATAATAGATCTTAGATTTCTTTCCAAAAAAATAATTGAATATGAATATATTATTACTAAATTTTTGTCACATGACAAGATTATATATAAAGATTTAAACAAGTTTCACTCCATAAATTACATTTGAAGACATAATGGATGAAAGGAGCTATGTAACATTTTTAGAACTTATATATTTTACATTGAGTGAAGATGTTATGTTATAATTATTTTATTTGTCGAATTTAGTTATTAAATAAATAATCAATAATTTTTAACAGTGATGATAAATTCAATAGATAGTATGTAGATGTATAGATGTTACTTTTATAGTTTAGAAGTAATTTGTTAGCACCTAAAAGTATATAATTCAACTTACTTTTGCTTGATTTTATATCTGGCTTCAGTTGTAGATGGAAACACAATATTTTATTCTAATTAATCCGGATGCCTAAGTGTCTGTCACATCCCATACATACGGGCCAACTTCCTCCTGAGAAAGATAATTAGTCAATCTCACCACCCTCTGATAATCGCCTTTGGCGTAAAAAGTCACACAGCACCTTAAAGAGAAATAGTGTAATAAATAATATGAAAGATAGGTTAGGTTTAAAGACAAGATAAATTATTCATAATAACAATGTAGGTACATACTTAGTTTGTTATGAAATGAAACTCTTAGAGAGCCTCGTAGGTCCATGTGTATTTCTAAAATTTCGCAAAGAAAATCAAAGGCGTCTTTTGATAGCCGATATCTTTGCACAAAGTACATACATACATACTATATCTTTGTTTGGTTATAATTAAAATTTCTTCTTTAACGAGAGAAATTTATTATTCGTTTCGAAGATCACTTTCTGCAGCTTTCACAATTATTTTCTAAGCGAAAAACCTACGCGGAGTCATAATTTAAAGAATGTTTTGTTCGTCTCACTGAAATTTATCCGTCGAGTAAGAAAACTACACGATTGATCGTTTTCGTTGACGATTACTACAGTCGAGTCGTCAAATGTGTAACTCATACTGCCAAAATTGCAAAAACAACGCGAAACTATTCGAAAACTATTTTCGTTTAACGATATACGATTATGTCAAAACTTATGGTAGCGATTTTAGTTCATGATAGTTACCGCAAGGGGCGCTGAATAAAAATGTATGGAACGAAACGAAAACTATAAAAGTTTTCGTTAACTATCAAAACTCATACTAGGGCTACAGGTTGTCCTATGTGGTAGTCGGCTTTTACTTGACATTCCTATATTAACCATTCGACTTTCAAAACATTTGGGCTAAAGTACTATAGATTAACTCTATCAGAATAGCAGTAGCCCTAGTATGAGTTTGCAATCGAGCTAACGAAAAAAGTTTTCGTGAACTCGATGAAACTGACAGTTTTAAAACTCGATGTAGTATAAGTGTCAACGTTTCGTTCAACGTTAAAACTATATCGACAATCGTGTCGCTCGATCGAACGAACTTCAAGCTTAATATTCTATCTCTTTCATACACTTAAAAAACAAAGAGATAGCTAATATTGTCATTTTTGACGTTTTCAATATCGTATTCTTTATTAATTTCAAAGTTTAATATTAATTTATTTCCAATACGAAAAAAAGAATAAGAAAAGATAAAATGATGTCTAACCACACAATTTGAAGTGATGACGGACTTTATGGAAAGGTAAGAAGCAGTTTATTGTATAACATAGAATTTATAACCTAAATTGTAAACATAGTTCCAATAATTTCACAGAAAAAGTAATTTAAACAAATCTATGTACGGACCAAAGAGGGAGACTAGTAGATAGGCGATACGCAAGTGGGAGGAATTATCCGGGGTGCTTAATTTAGATATAATCGATTCAAATAAGTTTTTATGATTTGGAATTCATTGTCAAATAAAACGAGAATTATAATAAGGGCAACATGATCTTTACAATGGAATAGTTTGACAAAATAGATGCAAAATACTCTCAATGAAAGGATGCACTCATCATGATAGAAATTTTATATTTACTATGTACAGACAAAAAAAGTTCAGAGTGGATTTTGATGTATTTGCCAGTGTTTAATAGCATTAGTTCCAACTTTATGATGGAGCATGTTTTGAATATATTGAATTTTGAAAAGTGCTGCTCTGTATTATATAATTACACAACATATATTACATTAGAAACACTATTACTAATTTTTGTGTGTATATTTTACTTATATTTACTTTATTGATTGCTTTCCAGCAGTGAAGAGTGGAATCAACTCTCTCTCCCAATCCGCTCTCTTCCCCGCCTCTGAAATATTGGAGACTGGCATTGCATCGCATGATTTGAAAATTACTCTCCCGAGGAAGTAGAGGCCTGATTTTGAAAGCTTGTAGATGAAAGCTAGTTGCATATTCCAAGCATAACAAAGAATAATTAAATGGAAAATGATTTCTCATCTGAAGAAAAATGTATAATGTTCACACATTATACATTTTTCTTCATATGAGAAATATTTCATATGATATCACTATCAGCCAGTGAATATAGAATAATAAAATAATATAGACTGTGGACCTTTATGTTAGTGTTTGTAATTTTTCTAGTAAATCAATTAAAACAAGTATAAATTAAATTGGTACTTTTTATTTTGACAAGTAAGAAGTTATATTTTTAATTGCTTATTTTAAGAGATAGACTTAATTCTGGTCTAAATATACTATTAGCTAGTTGATTGAAAATTTTGAAGTAATCCTAGAATTTCCACTTGATGAAGTCTGCATAAAAAAATCCATAAAAATAATTGATCTATATTTATCTTATTTTGGTCACATAAATAAATATGTGTCTTTTTGTATGTTATGTATAAACTCTAAAACTATTGAACTGATTTTAAAAATTCTTTCACTAATAGAATAGAGTATATTATCATCGAGTAACATAGGCCATATTTTGTGTATAGTTCATATAGTGTAGTGTATATACATATAAAGATTTAAACAAATTAGTTTCACCAGATAAATTACATTTATGTAATTAATATCTAAGCCTAAGGTATCAATATGAAGAAAAGGTCTAATTTAAGTGTGAAGTTTTAATATTATAATACAAAACTCATAATAAATATCAAGTTCATTTTGTGGTGATCTTATTATAATTTTTCTTTGAAGTTGAAGTAGTAATTCATAGTAGGTATGTGTACCTATTATATTTAGAAATATTTTTATTGATATTTGACATTAAGAATATACAATATGAAAATTTAGATTATTAAAATTATGCTTAGGGGAGAGGGGGGCACATTTGAACACTTCTTAAGTAAAGTATTATATTTCTCATATGGTATTATTTATCAAGATTTATTCTCTTTTATTTCATGGGGTTTATACTACATAATCAAAATGTCATTTATTTATTTTGACTTAATAAAGTAAGACAATTTAAATTTTTAAAACAACACTATTTTGTTCAAATGTGCCTCATCCCTGGGGTACATTTGAAACACCTAGGGACAGTTTATAAAAATCAGGAAAACATGAAGATTATGTGACTTAGAGTATAATCAACACAATAGTTAAGCTATTTTATATTATCATTGTGCATTGTCATTTATTTCATACACTAATTGTTAATTTGATAAACTACATAAAACTTTAAACAGTCTGGGATAGTCTTGAACAAGGGAAACAAACTTATTAAATTTTTTATAATATTAGAAAGTAATTATCCTTATAATATCTTAAAAATATAACAATCTTAGGAAGGCAGTTTAAAAGTGTCAAATAGGAAATAAATAATCCAAATGGCCTTAATGGCCAACATAAAATAAATATTAATAAGAAACAATTTCCATATTAAGGTAGTTAGCTTAAAATTACTTAAGTCGAATATTGAAAGAATTGAATAGAGCAGCTGTTTATATGTGAAGTTCCTGCAGTAGGACATTACTTTGGAAGTTTCTTTAGAATATCCGTGATAGTTATGAACGAAAAATTTAAAACCGAAATTCTTTTATATTCTAATATATTCGTCATTTCTTATGATAATTGTTTTTATTTTATTTTTTAAATATTTAATTTATTATGTTTATGATTTCAAACAGTTGGTTGCCTGGAAGAAATCACTGATAAGGTCACCATTTTCACGCTACTTTGTTTTGTCATGTATTTTGTAATTTCTTACCATTACTGTAAAAACAATATCAAATGAAGTGATTTACTTATATTTAGCTTTAATTTTCTAAAAATAAATATAATACTTGTTTATTTAGCTCGGAGAATTATTGAACATTTTATTTTATTTAAGTGCCCCAGTGATTTTATTCAAATTCAAAAATCATTTATTCATTTAGGTAACAATGTACACTTATGAACGTCAATAAAAAATACATATTAAATGCTTCTAGTTTTACATTTACTGCCAGTTCTCAAATCAAGGGCGTAGAGCGGACGAGAAGAACTGGCAAGAAACTCGCCGCCACTCTTTTTTAATCGCCAAGTTTTTGTTTTACAAATGTTTTGTAAGGAGCTGCAACCATTACACCATGTTCCACATGACATCTTTAAGTAATTAACTATAATAATCGAAAAATATATATATATAAACGAAAAAATAAAAATAAATAAAAACAAAGATTTGTCCTCTATCAGCAGAATGTACGGTGAAATAGGAGCACTCACTTACATTCTCGTGGGAACAACACGCAAATACATAGACAAAATAACTAATATCACCGCATACACGAATTCAAGTTCGACCAGTCACCACAAATTTGCCCCAATACCATACTTCAAAAATAAACATTTCTATACGATAAACTAATTTGTGGTCAATGACTATATTATATTGGAAATACTTTGGCTATAATATTACATATTATATTAAACTATAATATACACTATTATATAATCACAACTCGAAAATAATACTTACTTTGTTAGTAATTTGCTTACAAGTAAAAAAATATGTTTATTTTCGTCTCCTTAATGTGACCGGTGAATTTTTCTTGAAATGACGATGATTAGGAACTGACAGACGTGTAGGTTGGACTTACCAATATTAAAAAGGTTTTGGAGATTAAAACTTATGTACACACGTTAGAAGTTATACTTCTTTGGCGTCTGAAGAAAAATTTTATAAAACAAAACTGCAGTAAATATCGAAGAAAAATGTAAAAATCAATCAAATTCTATTCTGTAGCCAACTTTATTATGTCGTTTTTTTGGGACATCACGCGCACGCAGGTCATGAATCCACTCTCATCCAAACGCGGCAAAAGAAATATAACTTCTATTCTGTAGCCAACTTCATCATGTCGTTTTTTTGGGACATTGTGCGCGCCCCGGTCATGAATTCACTCTCATCCAAACGCGCCAAAAGAAGTATAACTTCAAAAATAAAAAATGCGTTCATAAATCCAATAATTCAAAATTGCCCCCCTCTCCCCTACTATTTGGACATTAAATACTCATGTATTTATTGAAGTATAGATGACTATACTTCCTATAAAAATAATATGTTCTAGGGCAAGGTTTGGCTTGAATAATCTAAAGTGGCAGACATTTACACATCCCGCAACTGCAGGAATATTATGTAAATTGTAAAACTAAAGTGTGTTATTAGTTAGTCTATGTTATGATAGGTTCTTTTTTTACTTTTACTTCACAACTTTCCTTTTTAAATATAATCCATTTAATATTGTCTTTTATTAACGCGAGTATCACACATTTAAATAAAATCCTGTATACCGGATTAAAACGCGATTTATTATTTATATTATTTATCCCGACGTTTCGGATGCTTTTCAGCAACCGTGGTCGCGGGGAGACAGGATAATATAAATAATAAATCGCGTTTTAATCCGGTATACAGTATTTTATTTAAATATAATCCATTTCTTTGAAGACAACATATTTGTAGACTTCTAACTTTTTAACAGTGATGATGAATTCTTATTGTTTAGAAGTCGTAATTGCAACTTTTTAATGGAGAATGTTTTGCAAATATTGAATTTTAAAATATGATGTTTTACATAGTAGCAACAAATGTTACATTAAAAACACTATCTCTTATTGTTGTGTATAATATGTTATCTATATTTACCTGATTGCTTTCAAACAGTGGAAGAGTGGAATCAACCCGGCTCTAGCAGCCAATTCACTCTTTTCCACTACTGAATTTGAAAGCTTGCAGATAAAAGCTAGTTGCATATTCCAAGAATAACAAAGAATGAAGTGGAAAATGATTTCTCATATGAAGAAAAAAATATGTATAATGTGTGATATCAGCCTGTGAATATAGGCAGTGGATCTTTCTGATATTGTTTGTAATTTTCCTAGTAAATCAATCAAAACAAGTATAAATTCAATTGTTTCTTTTTATTTTGACATAAGTGATATAAATATATTTTAATTGACTATTGTAAGGTTTAGTCTTCATTCTGGTCTAAATATACTATTGGCCACTTGATTGCATATTAACTATTTGCATCCCAGTTTTAATGGTGATGAATTATCTAATGCTGGAATTTCCATCTGATGAAATTCTTGATTAACTGTAAAACAAAAACAATATTTTAATAATAATAATTAAATATACCTAAGTCTTAATTTATCTAAAATCAGACTCTTTCCCCAATTGAATGCAGTCATTGTATGTATACATTAAAGAGGCTTTTTCCCCAAATAAATGATTCATCATGATTATAATAGATCTTAGATTTCTTTCCATAAAAATAATTGAATATGAATATAACAAAATTTTTGTCACATGACAAGATTAGAATATCAAGTTATTACCTAATATTATGTATATATAAAGATTTAAACAAGTTTCACTCCATAAATTACATTTGAAGACATGATGGATGAAAGGAGCTATGTAACATTTTTAGAACATATATTTTTTACATTGAGTGAAGATGTTATGTGTAATTATTTTATGTGTCGAATTTAGTTATTAAATAAATAATCAAGAAAGCTAATAATTTTAAACAGTTAAACAGTGTTGATAAATTCAATAGATAGTATGTAGATGTATATGTAGATGTTACTTTTATAGTTTAGAAGTAATTTGTTAGCATCTTAAAAGTATATAATTCAACTTACTTTTGCTTGATTTTATACCTGGCTTCAGTTGTAGATGGAAACACAATATTTTATTCTAATTAATCCGGATGCCTAAGTGTCTGTCACATCCCATACATACGGGCTAACTTCCACCTGAGAAAGATAATTAGTCAATCTCAATACCCTCTGATAATCGCCTTTGGCGTAAAAAGTCACACAGCACCTTAAAGAGAAATAGTGTAATAAATAATATGAAAGATAGGTTAGGTTTAAAGACAAAATAAATTATTCATAATAACAATGTACATACTTAGTTTGTTATGCAATGAAACTCTTAGAGAGCCTCGTAGGTCCATGTGTATTTCTAAATGTTCGCAAAGAAAATCAAAGGCGTCTTTTGATAGCCGATATCTTTGCACAAAGTACATACATACTATATCTTTGTTTGGTTATAATTAAAATTTCTTCTTTAACGAGAGAAATTTATTTTTCGCTTCGAAGATCACTTTCTGCAGCTTTCACAATTATTTTCTAAGCGAAAAACCTACGCGGAGTCATAATTTAAAGAATGTTTTGTTCACAGACTAGTAAGGGATACTACGTTTTGTTCGTCTCACTGAAATTTATCCGTCGAGTATGAAAACTACACGATTGATCGAATTCGTTGGCGATTACTACGGTCGAATTGTCAAATGTGTAACTCATACTGCCAAAATTGCAGAAACAACGCGAAACTATTCGAAAACTTTTTTCGTTTAACGATATACGATTATGACAAAACTTATGGTAGCGTTTTTAGTTCATGATAGTAACCGCAAGGGGCGCTGAATAAAAATGTATGGAACGAAACGAAAACTATAAAAGTTTTCGTTAACTATCAAAACTCATACTAGGGCTACAGAACCTACATAAGAAATTAAATTACATTAGGTACCTACATAAAAAAATTGCACATTTTTATCTTTATTAAAGTAGTTGCAGTTTATCAAATTCAGATTCTATTGTGATTAAATAACACTAGGCAATTGGTAATACGTGTTACGAAAAGGGAACCGATGCGCTGGTAGGAATCTTAAAATAAAAAAATATGTATACTTTCACATTTATTTAAACACAACACACAGTACATGGAATATCTTTGGCATATTAATCCTTACAATTTATAATTATTTGGAATACGTATTGTAAATCTACGAAGTTACACCGAGATTCTGAGATAAATTACTTTGACATTGAATAGGAACCTTTTAAAACCTTACATTCTATTGTACATTTGTATCATTTAAATATTTGTATACATTACTGCAAAAACTGATCATAGTTTTAATAAATAGCATAAAATAAACTCCTTATCTTCATGTGTTTTTACACCTTGTTCCTTATCACCGTAACAGAATCTCTTTCGGAATAAGATACAAGTAGAGGAATTTTAATATGTTGAGCCAATTACAATAAATAAATGCACCAAATTATATCTATAGAAGGACCTTAAAGAAGTATACCATAGGATAAAATATATCTAATTTCTAAGAATTTAAATTTTTGTGTTTAAAAACTTTCATCAAGATAATGAGTTCTTTGTGACGCTAATTTGGCTGACGTGGTGTAGTCTAATTCGATTTCGTTTAACCCGTTATAGGGGAGGACATTCCATTTATATGACATTTTTATACTAATATTTTAAAAATGTCATATTAATAATGTCCATAGGCGGAATGAGTTGTTAGTTACTGAAAGAATAAAATTGCAGTGTCATTTAGGAAACACGCACTAAAGTCAACGTCACTACTCAAGTCCTATAGCCGCGGCGCCTCTGTCGCGTTTGAAAATGTTGTTATTAAGAAGCTTAACTTCTCACATCCTATTAACTTGATATTTCTCGAATTCTCAATAATGATTCGGGCGCAATAAATCCGTATCACGCATTCTTGATAAACAACAAGATGACGAAACTATCACGTTTAGTTCCGAATTCGCCGTGGGTCTTGAGTGGTGGCGCCGACTTTAGACCCTAGCAGACCTAGCCTTCGTATCGTCAATTTGGAAGTAGTATGAGGAATTATTGGAAATTGCATACAAATGACAGATCGACGATACGAATACTTTCTCGCAAGCTGTATGTGCTCCTTGTCGTCTCTCTCACGTATTGATATTTTCATGTTTGTTTTATTTCGATAAAATATAAGTCCAGAATACACTATATAATAAAATATTGGATATGGCAAGTCATCACATACTTGTTAAATACTAGTATAATTAATTGTTCTTTAAAATACGTTCAACATCAATTTTCTTCGTCAAATCCCGTAGGTAAAAGTTATATTAAACGATGTAGGTACATTATGTAAACGTTAATAAAGATACACCATTAAAATACATTAAGATATTTGGCAATCCATAAACATCAAGTACAAAGTTGAGAAAATCTTAATTAATGAATCCTGAAATGTAGGACTATCAACGACTATAATATTTTTTATTTGAAATTACCACCAAACGGTTACGAATTTAGAAATAAAGTAGGTAGGACTCTAGACTAGTGTAATGTATTCTTAAAGTTTTCTGTCACTGTCCATTACATTTGTATAGAAAGAGACAGACAAAGTGGAACCGTTAATTGGACGGTGTTAAGCAATACAGTGTGAACCCATAAAAAATGTAAATTTTGATACCAATCGCTTCCTTATGAGCTGGAGTACATATTTCAAAAGTATATATAAGTAGAATTATATGTATTTAATTTAAATCGTTTTAATAGCAAAAATATTGAAAAATCTACTAGGCACAAAACCTATATTTAGAATATTTAACAATAATGCAGTAAATTCTATTACTTTGATTGCTACCAAAAACGATATATTTAGTGTAATAATAATCATTACAAAAAAATCTATTATTTCTGTTATTTTTTAAAATAAATTTAATAAAACCTAATTGAAACTTCAAACTCAATTTACTCAAAATCGCAACCGTGCAGGTTAACACTGTTTTGATTATCGGCGTCCAATTATAAAAACGCATTTATGATCTATGAGACCGTGGAACAAGCATACGGCTTTGCCCCGCGTGTTGTATGAGGATGGTCGCGGGGCCCTGCATCCAGGGCTCGCCGTCCACTTGCATGGCGCACGAGCCCTCCAACTCGATCTAACACAAATATTTAAACATCACAACGTATAGAAAGTAGGTGTACATTATTTTACTAAGTACACAATTTTGTTTAAGTACATTTAGTATTTATTTAACTAAATTATTATCATTTTTTATTATAACTAGTCCCGCGACTTTGTTCGATTACCTTTAAATGACGAAAAACAACTTCGAAACTTTATAGTTGCCGAGATGTAACTTGGCAAGAGTCGTTAGATGCGCAGAGTTCATTTTTTAGGTCTCTTTGGTTATGTAGCGGGACGCGGGGAAGAAGCTAGCATCGTTCCGAGCGGCGATTGGTTGCTCAGTCGACACTTGTATCTTGCAGTGTGTCCAAGTTCCGTTCGCTCCCCAGTACACTTCCGTGCATTAGAATTCGACCCTTTTGTTTTTTGCGTTTTTGGTTTTATTTTCTATAATAGCAAATTTTTTAAAACTTAACTGTATACATTTTATTTATAACAAATAATATATTAATCTCCTTTCTTTAACTTTCTTTCAAACAGACATATTTAAAAATAAATTTTGGAAATAATTAAATAAATAAAACCAACTAATTATTCTAAAATATAAATAAAAATGTATATATCTGATAATAATAAATAAAAATAATAAAATACTATATAATTATTCAACAAGCCTTAAAGGTGACCATTTTTTGGCACGAAGTGTACATGCGCGAACTTACCCCCACTACGCCAAAACCTTGCCAAGTTACGTCTCGGCAACTATACAACAAATTGTATTTGTATGAATAAAGTTTCGAAGATCAGCAGAAATCAGAGAAAATAATTTTATATACTCTGTAACCCTTCGTTTATCATAACTTCTCAATTTATTGTAATATTCAAAACAAAAAAAAAAAAAGTAGTCGATTCTCCAATTTTACGAATTATTCTCCATTTTATTATACGTACGGTACGTAATGTACCTTTAGATAATATTTCTGCATTAGAAATCTTCTATGCATGATTTCAAAAAGCAATAATTAAGTAAGTTTAGTAACAATGAACCATATATAGACTAAAACATTTTTCCTACCTTAACATCGGAGGCTTGAGTAAATCGGAATGGTTCAGCGAGTCCGCACTGGAGCCTCGCTATGTGGAATGATGATGAGATCCCCACCACCTGAATATTTATTGATGAATAAGTTAAATACAACAAACGCATTTCTTTCAAACAAATTCCTGGAAGTCTAACTGTGCGCTTCTTTCTTCTACGTACAAGTGTCATATGGAATCAGCTGTCGGCAGCCTAAAAGGCCAGCAATACACTCGCAACTTAGTAGTAAAGTGCGCGCCAGATAAGTCTGCGCGCGGCAAAAATTGGAACTAAATTTCTTTCCGTCATATTGTTTTCCGGAATTAGTGTGCAACAGTGGCGTTTTTATTCGATTTTATTGGTAATCATCATGCCTAAGGTTATAAAAAGTGCTGGTAGAGATGTTATATTGAAAGTAAAACGTGCTTATGAAGCAGAACGGCAAAATAAAGGGCCGATTGTACCATTTTCAAAACTTTTTTATTACTTGACAGGTAATTTTTGGGGTGACCAGTACATGGTATTATGTCTTTATGTGGGGTATTTTATACGATACATAATTTTACTTTGTTGTTGGTTAATGATTTAGTTTGTTTTAGGATTTAAACCCCATTGAAAAAAAAGACGTATTGTGGAAAAAATTTTAAATCAAGCCACAGGTGAAATATCTTCAATCTGAAGCGGCATTTAATTCGATAATGTGTGTCAGCATGTTGAAAAAATCGTAGACCAATATTTTGAATCTGACAGGCTTTTGGACATAGAACTGGACAAATTTATAATTGATCATGCAAGTAACAGCAAAACTTTAAACTCTTCTAATAACGAGTCAAGTGAATCAGAAACATGTGAAAATAGAATGGAAAGATTGACCCACTGATGGACCATAGTTATCCAAAATTTAGAAGTTCTGCTATATTTTCGATAAATGATTTACATTAAATATATATATATATATATATATTTATAAAATTTGGTGTTGTTTTATTTAATTGTAGATTATGTAAATATTTCTTATGGAGCAGGTAAATAAGGAGTTATTCAGTTACAATATGTAACAAATTAAAAATATATATATTATTTTCACTGAGTTTTAGTATGTAATTATTATTCATCACCCTAAAACTAATTGAAATTTACAAATAAAATTGTTACATCACGTCAAATTTAGTAGTTAATTCGACGTGATATCTAAATATAATACGAATTAACATTCAGAATGCCGGTGATTTTTTTGGTGTTGCATAGTGGTTGAGAGTTTGCTTTCTATACCTGGCAATATTTGGTACGCCACCCGTCGCGCGCAGACTTATCTGGCGAGCACTCTAATGTTAACTTCGGGATCATAGTAATGTCAAACGAAAGACAATGTCTAAAGGTGAAGATGTTTGAGGAGATTATTTTTAAACAAAAAACAAAAACCGACTTCAAAACTATAACTATATAAAATCCATGCATAACTTGCACAGTTATCGCGTAACAAACATACAAAAAAAAAGGAAAAAGCAACAGAACCTCCTCCTTTTTTTCGTCGGTTAAAATGATAGAAGTGATTAGAAGTCGTTTAAGGAGAAGAGATAGATGTGATTAGAGGTGTTTAGGGACAAAAGATAGAAGTGATTAAGGGTGTTTAGGGAGAAAAGTTAGAAGTGATAAGGGGTTTTTAGGGTGAAAATATAGAAGTGATTAAACACCCCTGTGTTTAGGGAGAAAAGATAGAAGCCGTTCTTTATTTACAAATCGAAATTTTTAACCAAATATCTACGTTTTTAAGCAACTCGCTATAATCGCTATAATATTATTAAGCTGCGATAATAAAATCTATAACTCCACGAACGGAGTCTTGTTTAATTATTATTTAATCATAATGTAGGTTAAAATATACAAGTACCTCAATCTTGCCGTCACTCATGCTCTGCTCGGGAACTTCTTCGCTACCCAAACCTTTAAAGAAATGATTTGTTCAATATTACAATATAACTATTATTTCAGAAACACACTGCGAGAGTACTAAATTCCAATAAGTATGAAATTAAAGGTTGTAAGTTAAATTCAATTTTAAAAGTTTAAGGATTTAATTACCTAAAATATACAAAGAATATCCCCGTCATTAATATTTGTGATGTGATATCTTTATTAATTAATTGTTATTTCTATGTTCTAAGAGAAACTTAAGTATTTATAAGTTATTATCAGAATCTTAACTCATGCACGTTAAGTAATTATCTAAACTCTATATATATAAAAGAAAGTTGTGTTAGTTACAACGTTTATAACTCAAGAACGACTGTACCGATTTTAACGATATCTTATTTGTTGGATTCCTCTATGTCCGGAATAAGACATAGGCTATTAAAATATTGGAAAAATCAGGAAAAAAATATATGCATAAAATTAATTATTAAATAAATTAGATTCGGAACTCCGAATCTAATTTATCTTGACAGCTCACGTCATGCATTCTTAGCTTTTTTGGAATAACCGATGTCCACTGCAAATCAGTGACATATTAGACAATTATAGTGGGTAAATGGGCATATTCAAATTTAAGAATAATTATATAATTTCGAAGCCAAAATTGTGGCAGAACAACGTCTGCGAGGTCCACTAGTATGTATTATAAAGAGGAAAGATTTGTTTGTTACAATTTAACTCTTTTTAATTTGAAAATTTATTTCACCAATAGAAAGCTACATTATCAGCGAGTAACATTGGCAATTTTTTTTGTGTATAGTTCTAGGTGAACCAATCATTGCACCCGCCGGGAATGATCGCTAGATGTTAATTTTGGTTGTCGATTAAAGAAATAAAAATATATAATTATACGACTGGAATAAATAGCTTCAACACTAACTTTCGACGGGCTAGTTGGCACGTTCAGTAGAACACCTGTCATGCGCATCGATGGATCGTGAGTTCAAATCCCACCAGGACAACATGTTTATAATTTTCTGTAAGCATGTTTTCCCCACGTCTGGTAACTTCGGTCACTGATCGGGTGTTAGGAATATCGAAATTTCGACCAGGTAACGAACCACCGTTCATAGATGGAAAACCCGTGAAGCACATTGCGCGTTTCGGTTTACCATCAAGTGAACCTCATGCTCCTCTGTCGTTATCTAACACTAGCAACGCGCCCCGGCTTCACACGGGTGTAATTTAGATATACTATATACATCCTATGTTACTCGGTGATAATGTAGCTTTCGATTGCTGAAAGAATTTTCAAAATCGGTCCAGTAGTTTTTGAGTTTATTCATAACATACAAAAATACAAATCTTTCCTCTTTATAATATTAAGTATAGAAGTATAGATAAAAAAACTAACTCCACAGGTCGACGCCGGCGCCCCACGAGGGGATGTTGAGCGCGACGAGCGCCTGCACGGGGGGCAGCGCGAGGGGCTCCGGCGCCCACACGCGCACGCGCCGCTCGAGCCCCCCGCAGCCGCCGTCATCCAGTGCTCGCCCCACGCCCAGCAGCGCGTACGCCATCTACGGTCCCAACACATTCCCTGAGAGCCCGTTCCCACTTCAGACACGATCAGTCTTTTTTCTCGGTCAGTCTAAAAGCCGGATGTGCTAGTGGCAGTACAATTTGTATGGAGCTGTTCACATTTTGACTGATCCGAGTTATTTGACGGACGTTTTGCCACTGCGACGATCAGTCAAAACTCCCGGATGGGATGAGTGTGAATGAGTTTTCTACTTCTTTTTCGTCTCATTCGTTTCAAATACCACCACAATATAAGAACATCATCGTCGCCGTCCATCTCGTACGAAATACAAACGTAAACTGGCGGTGAGTCGAATCACCGACCTTCCGGCAAAACAGACTGATCGGATATAATGTGAACACCCACGTCCGGCGTCCGGTTTCAGGGCAAAAAGACTGATCGGATAAGTGGGAACAGGCTCTGAGGCTAGGGATGTTACGGAACTTCCTCGGGTCGGAACTTTCTTTCTTCGGAAAGACTGCTTCCTTCACGTACAGCGCCATTGCGGCGGCACGTGGCACCCTGTTACGGCTATCGACCGGCAGAGGGTGTTCGCGCCCTATTAACTTAGGGCGGTCGCTACTAGCGACATCGAGCGATCGTTGGCGGCGCTTTGCGGATAGCGCAATAGTAGCGCGCACGATTGATTTTGCACCTCCGATTCCGATTTTGAATCGGAGGTCGAAGCACACGGCGGTGGTGCGGTCAGCGTTATTTTATTTATTACTACTATTTAAAATTTAAGAAAATTCGTTTACTTTATATTTTCAACACCCAGGATTATTTTTTGAACTGATATGAATGAAACTGATGAATAATGTTTGTAATTTTATTTTATTACATATCTCTCTTTTGCCTTTGCCTCCGTAACATCCCTACCTGAGGCTTACAACAACACTTAAATACAGTAGGCGCTCGGTAATCCGATACCCGATTTTTTTCCTCTATGTCATACCGATATATTGCCGCGCGCTCTACGGGTCAAAAGTAGAACTACTATTTCTGTGGCAAAAGTTTGTATGGGCCTGTTCTTCTATGTACATACATCTATGTTCTTTGGTTTTACTTAAGTCTTACATAATTCAGCGTGCGGTTTGCGAATCTGTAGAGGAACTGCGCCCGCGCGCGGTGGAAGTCAAGCGCCACCTGCGCATCGACGCCGATACTCGCGTAATTATACGCGTACAGCTCGCGGGTCCCGCGCAGGCGAGCTAGACTGCGCTTCTTGGGTGATATCGTCACTTTCCAGCTGTCAAATACATATATGAAGCATATTACATGATTACTAGTTGACCCGTGCCCACTACGCTGGACAAAGTTAAAAATTTGGGGTGGTATGTATTTTTTGATGCCAAATCAAAAAAATCTAGATAGGGACACACTACGGTATGAAACATATCTGTACTAATATTATAAAGAGGAAAGATTTGTATTTTTGTATGTTATGAATAAACTCAAAAACTACTGGATTGATTTTAAGAATTCTTTCACCAATAGATAGCTACACTATCAGGGAGTAACATAGGCAATTTTTGTATATAGTACAGTAGTAGTGTACATTGCACACGTGTGAAGCCGGGGCGCATTGCTAGTATATTATATTCGCATACATACCAACTATACATTTAAAAAAATATATAAAATCGGTCGAGCGGTTCAGAGGGGGGTGACCACAAAATACGAGATTTATTTACCTAATATGATTAGTAGGTACATAAGGAGCAAAGTAAGAATCATGCCTGCTAATAAAGATTTCATCCAATTACATTTAATATCAAAGTATAAGTTATGAATTGGTATGTACTAAAAGTTTTGTTTCCGAACCTCGTATATGTTCGAAATTTAAAAAAAAATATCGCTTAAATGTGATCTACCACATTTCGTGATTAGCGGAAAAAACTTCATCCAAATTGCTCCATCGACCTTCGCTTAGCTAATTCAAATTCCACATGATAAAATAAAGCTCTGATAAAAATGCGACTCAGCTTACCGGTCTAACGGCTGCTCTACAGCCTGGAGCAATGAATCAATAATGGAATGTGCATCTAACACTGAATCACACGTTGGTCCCCACCCCAACGCCCTTGACAGATCATTGCCTGTGCCCATTGGCAGGATGCCGACTGACGCCTAAAAATATTCATCTATGTAAATAATTTATATTTTAAAAATAATATACAGTGGAACCTCTGTAAGTCGTACTTCAAGGGAGACGCAAAAAAATTGAGTTATAGAGTTTTCGACTTATGAAGGATTTCGACTTAGGCGGATTGTAAAATCAAACATTGCTATGTTCGAGATGCAGAGGACCAATTTATTTTTTCGAGTTATGAAGGAGAAATATGTACTTAAATAGCTTGTAGGGACTTATAGATTATTTCAACCTATAGACGGTTGAGATTTCGAATAATGAAGAATTGAAAGATATTTCTTTTATACCTTAATATGTGGTGCAGTATGTAGCGCATTAAGTACCCAAGCGACGGTGCCATCGCCTCCCGCCACCAACACGCGACAACGAGACGGCAGCCAACGAACTACAGTTTCTGGGGCAGTTCTGCTTATATCTATCACCTAGAATATTATAATCACATAATGCATCTAATCTATCTTTATAAAAGAAAGTCGTATTAGTTACAACATTTATAACTCAAGAACGGCTGCATCCTAATGGTTGTATATTATTTGTTGTACTCGTCTATATTCCGATTAACTATTAAAATATCTTAATTTTTCAAAAAAAAATATGCATAATATTAATTTTAAAATAAATTAGGTTCGGAATCTTCCGCAAATCACAGCTCACCTCACGCACGCTTATAGCTTATTTGTAATAATTATTACAAATAAGCTATAAGCGTAGGCCCTGAGTGGACATCAATTATAATTGATGTCCACTCAGGGCCGGATTTAGAGGTGTGGAGGTCTTAGGGTAACGAAGGAGTGGAGGCCCCCTGGCCTCAAATTATTTTCATGTCAACAACAAAAGGAAAAGTTGTCTACTAGTGTCTACTCGTCGGAATTTGAAAGATTTGTTCCGATTTTTTTATTGTGGAGGCCCCTCTTTTGTGTAGGCCCCAGGGCAGTTGCCCCGGATGCCCTCCCTTAAATCCGGCCCTGTGTCCACTGCAATACTAGACATAATAGATTTTTATTTTTGAAGCCAATATTCTGGCAGAACGTCTGTCGGGTCTGCTAGTATAATATAAAAATGGGGCAACCATCATCATCAGCACTACAGTTGGGATAGTCAGAGGATCAGAGGAGGGAAAAGCAAAGACGGAATCTCGATTGAAATCTCTTCTTCATTCTTTATCCAGAAACAAAGAGTTGTGGAGCCAAGTTTACACCTTCTACCAGCGGATCCCAAATTTACCGCCCTCTTATTTTTACAATTGAATATAGAAAAGTTGGTAAAAAGGGTACTCTTATTGAATAACAATAATCTAAAGAGAAACAGATGACAGATCATTATGGTGAAGTACAAACAACAACAAAAAATTTACTGAAAAAACGAATCAGAAGACCGAGTATGAGGTGTGTGAGGTATATTATTATTAACACTTCATTCAGATTTTTTATAAATGTATTAAAAAGTACCCAATACCTTCAGGTATCGATACTTTGTTGGTACCAGATACCAGTGGGGCTATTCACGATCATTCGAAATGGATCCGCACGGAAAGCTACGCTCTCCCACTGAAAGTTGTTTCGTATTTACCGGATATGAAAATGGTATTCACAATTCCCATAGGATTGAGCATCGGCATTCTTCGGGACTTTCCGATTAGAATCTTAGTATAAAATGATAGAAAGCTTGATATATCGGTACGAAATCTTGTAATATCGGAACGGAAAGTTTTCGAATGATCGTGAATAACCCTACAGTATCAAATCAAAAGTATTCATACTTTGGAAATTTTGCATATCCCTAATTATATGGTATACATTTTTGTGGTTGTACCATTTAAATTATCTGTGAAATTGTCTGCGAGTTTTTTATGTTCACTTTTAATTTTTTGGAGTACTGGTGTATCGCAATAACAAATAAATCCACTACATCACCAAAAAAATTGTTTTGATTTTAAATTATGTACATAATACAATTCAATTACTAAGCATTTAATTTAAATTCAATGCTATACAGGTTACAACAATATGAATAAATATTATATATTTACATAATATACATTGTTTTAGTTGAACACCAACTAAAATGTGAAAAAACAAAGAAATTTGCAAGAAATATTTATTTATGTTAGATAGATAAACTATTTATTTACACCTTTAATACACACATCAAGAATACATAGGTATTAAGGCACATTACTACCTACCCCAAATGTAAAGAGGCGTGACATATATAAGTTAAATTCAATTTTAAAAGTTTACTTATCCCATTACAAATATTAATAAAAGCGATATTCTTTGTATATTAGGTAATTTTTCCCCTAAACTTTAGGAGTTTATATCAGTTCAGCATATGTCACAGCCTACCAAAACACTGGTATTCTACCAGCACCCCTGAATAAGTTATTTATTAGTCAGCAGAGTGAATAAGATGCAATACCTGAAGAGGATTGAGTAGACCTCGAAATATAGAAAGAACCTCATCACTTCTATTGCTCCCAGATTTTCTATTTGCTAAAAAATAAAAAAAATATTCATATTACTGTTTTAGAAAAACAAAGTGCCAAGCATTAAACATGTGATTTTACTTAATTATAAATATACCAAATGTTCCTGCTTACCAAATATAATTAAAGGTTCCCAGTCATCATTACTGACAGGATTAATGGCCATTATTTTATTCTTATCAATCTTGACACAATTTGGTGGTATGATAATATTTTTATATTTTTGAAAATCACATGGCTGGAAATGTTTTAAAATTGAATAAACCATTTGAAAAAACATAATATTATCATAATTATAATAAAATGATCAAGTACCTCTGCTTTATGTAATATGAGATCATCACTTTTTATAATTCTTTGACACCAACTACAAAAGAAGTTTTGATGACTCTCAAATTCTTCATTTTGATCTGTTTCACCTCGAGCCATACCCACTGAAAAAATATATGGTATATTAAACTAAAGCATTATTAGCTGTGTCAATATGTTTATAATATTTTTCATACCATTAGACCAGAGGTGAGGAAAAGGCTTGTCATCTCGCCAAGATATCTCTTTACACCTTAATTTCTTATCTAAACCTCTGCAGCACAGTTTACAAGCACTTACAGCACAACACTCACAGTAAAGACCATCTAACGGTAACATAAGCTTCCGGCAAACTGTACACTAAAATAAAGACATTATATTTATTGAGAATTATTTAAGCTATCCTACACCAGGGTAGCTTGTATAATTCCTTAGCCACTAACGGCCTTGCTTGATGTGCATCAAACATAAAAATACCTCAGAACAAAAAAAAAAAGATATTTTATATACATGAAGCTTATAATATGTTTATGAATAAGGCCAAAAGTTTATTGCTAATGACTCAAATATAATATCCAATCCAAGCATTTGAAATTTTGCAGTACAACTGAGAACCCCGAGACAAAGCCACAATTTGTGTTTTTTTTTATACATCTTACCCTAATTTTTATATGTCGTAATAATTATTTAGGATCCCAAGAAACAGGGTTTGCCATGGTTGGGTCCTAAATCTATTTGGATAAAATATTTAAATAAATAAAATTAATTACACTAGAACAATATTTGCAAAATAACTTGTTAGAGGCTATCTATTCTAATCAGGTTAATTCGAGTAAATTAACACTTTTATAACATTAATTCCTAATACTTACATAAATGTTATAGGGAATAGATTTATTACACTGGATACTTCTCCATGTATGACCTCGAGATCTATACTTTGTTTGTATAAAATTACCTGTCCCAATCAGAGAATAGAATGTGCAATATATTAAATATGCTATAAACAAACCACCAACAATAAAATAATAATTGAAAATAACGTTTGGTAAATCACCAAATATTTTCATTGTGGCTTGAAAGAATTATAGATCATTTTATAAGGTTTTATTGATTATAGTAAAACATAAACTTTACTTTTATACGGTCATTGAATAAAATGGTTAGTTATACAGTATACTTTTAAAATTTTGTACTAATTCCTATCTACAAACGTCAACAGTTATGTACTTAGTTTTGAATCAAATTTTTGTATACTTATTACTTATATACATGGACCTAAAAAAAAGAGCGGACAGAACGTCGCTAAGAAATATTTGAAGCACCACAATGGCGGCGGCGAACTATGTGTGAGTGTCTAAATTATTGCCAGATGGAAAAAAATTACCCAATTTTAAGGTGTGGTGACCTCGGAACTTGGATTTTATTATAAATAACAAAAAGGCAACGAATACTCTAAAATCTAATACATTTTATATAAATGAGCACTTTTAAAATAAATGATGTATTTTTTGTTTAATCTTTATATTCATTATTGCGTTTGTATTATTTATAAATGAACTGCATTCAAGCTCAAGGTAACATGTTAATTATTTTTTAACTTTTATTTATACTCAATAAAATTTGGTATACCTAAATAATATTTGATCTTCTTATTTAGATATTTGTCTTTTTTGATAATTGATGGTTTTTATATCAAGTGTGCCTTTTAATATTGATCTCCTAATAAATACAATTTGATCTATATTATAATTAAAGTTTAAAAAATATTCGATCAACCTATAAATATTTTTGGTAAATATATTTAATGAAAAAATATATTTATTTATAATATTATAATAAATTTACACGGTGCTAAGTACATTAAGATAAAAATAATTTAACTCCTACGTTTTAGGTAATTTGCAAATTTAAATTACTGACAACACTGTTTGGTTGCGTTTTGCTAAATTATATTGAAGTATAAACGAGAATTATGGTGAATAAATAACTTGCTTACTTATGAAAGGTGATTCCCTGACTTTCTTTAATGGAACCATTATGATTTCTACAACTTTTCATCACGTAGAACGGCATCTTTTATGTTTCGTCATATAACATCACGCGCTGGCGGTTGGGAGCGTAATGGCGAGCGATCGGCTTCCTATGGTGTGAATGTGTGCGTGCCGGCGTGTTTGTATTAGCGAGCTGGCTTCCTAGGGGTGCTTCAGTTATTGTAACGAGAGGTGGTGTCCGCTCTTTTTTTTAGGTCCATGCTTATATAGTATATAGGTAGATTTGGCTCTCAGTATATTATACAATGTACTCTATGGCTCGACCCATAGATTATACACTTATACGCTCGACCCATTTAAATTTTGTTGTCAATGACCGACCAATGTTGACTTTTGAGTAGGTACTGACTATTACGATTTACGATTCGTTCATTTCAAGATTGCCGTTACCTCCCGCCCTGTTTATTATTTTTGTGATTTTTGTTTCCGTTGAGTTTATGTTTCTGTTGGTTTTCGTACGCACGGACATATTTGTGTGTTTATAATGATTCTACATAATATAATATATTCTTGTTATATCAGCTAATGTCATTCCTTGAACAAGAAAAAAATAAAGGGAACTAATAATTTCAGTGGGCGCTGAAAGTGATTATAGTGACACACAATGGAGTGATAATAGTGATACAGAAATGAGTGATTTCGATGACCACGGTTGCTGAAAAGCATCCGAAACGTCAGGATAAAAAAAGACGTGTGCTACTCGGAGACTGCCGCGGTAAAGCTATTGCATAGCTGTTTTTATCAACTTATGCAATTATAATTATTTATTTATTTTATTTATGCAGTATTTTTTTCCTTTGTTTTTTTAAGCAGGCATGAGTAACCAGATTGCGGGGCGAAGAGGGACATTACGCATGCGCAGTAACGCCGATACAACCAATGCCACCTAGAGGCGAGTTGCTGAACTAAAGAGACAAGCGTGATATTTCAAAAAGTCATTAAAAGTTAAATAAAGCTATTCATCGATAGATGCCAAAACTAATAAGTATCACCGGCCACCACTGTGCCGGTCAGAGTGAGGGGTGTTAGGTTATTTTCGTTACGGAATTTCTGGATTCGGTCTCCACGCTCAAGGCCCGAGATAAAAGCTATGGTCCTACATGTTTTGTTTGCGTCTTCGTAAAAAAATAATTTAAAACAAATTTTCGATTATTCAGACAGTAAAATAAAGCTGGAAAATTATAAGATTATTTTATTTTTCTCTTTTTTATTATATTTTTGTTTAACAAGGACATCATGACGGTGGCATTCTCTATAATAAGTGAACGTTTAGTATACCGGTAAAAGTTATTTATCGCAATAATAAATTAATAACACGTTAACTGTCCAGTGTACCGAAAACGGTACACGTCGGGTTGTTCTCACACGTCCGTGTACCGTTGACGGTACACAGCTCCTTTTACAATCTACATTTCAACGAGCTCTAACTTTGTGGGTGTATATGTATAAGCATGGACCTAAAAAAAGAGCGGACAGAACGTCGCGAAGAAATATTTGAAGCACCACAATGGCGGCGGCGAACTATGTGTGAGTGTCTAAATTATTGCCATATGGAAAAAAATTACCCATTTTTAAGGTGTGGTGACCTCGGAACTTGGATTTTATTATAAATAACTAAAAGGCAATGTAATACTCTAAAATCTAATTGATTTTATATAAATGAGCACTTTTAAAATAAATGATGTATTTTTTGTTTAATCTTTATATTCATTATTGCGTTTGTATTATTTATAAATGAACTGCATTCAAGCTCAAGGTAACATGATAATAATTTTTTAACTTTTATTTATACTCAATAAAATTTGGTATACCTAAATAATATTTGATCTTCTTATTTAGATATTTGTCTTTTTTGACAATTGATGGTTTTTATATCAAGTGTGCCTTTTAATATTGATCTCCTAATAAATACAATTTGATCTATGTTATAATTAAAGTTTAAAAAATATTCGATCAATCTATAAATATTTTTGGTAAATATTTTTAATGAAAAAATATCTTTATTTATAATATTATAATAAATTTACACGGTGCTAAGTACATTAAGATAAAAATAATTTAACTCCTACGTTTAAGGTAATTTGCAAATTTAAATTACTGACAACACTGTTTGGTTGCGTTTTCCTAAATTATATTGAAGTATAAACGAGAATTATGGTGAATAAATAACTTCCTTACTTATGAAAGGTGATTCCCTGACTTTATTTAATGGAACCATTATGGTTTCTACAACTTTTCATCACGTAGAACGGCATCTTTTATTTTTCGTCATATAACATCACGCGCAGGCGGTTGGGAGCGTAATGGCGAGTAGACATGGGTAACACTGCGCTGCGCCGCGCAATTGCGCCGGCACGCTTCACTGCGCAGCGTGAGTCAGCTCACACATTCATAATGTGTTGGCGCACGGCGCAGTACCCACTCACTGAGTGAACTATGAGCGTGGAGTTGAGTGCGTTTCGGAGGTTTCACTGCTCGCTTTGCGCGTCCCAGTTTGATGCGTCGTGGCGCAATTTTGAGTTGACTCAAGGAGCCGACGCACTACACTGCGCCTGAGTTTCTGAGTTGGCGCAGGGAATTTCACTGAGTTACCCATGTCTAATGGCGAGCGATCGGCTTCCTATGGTGTGAATGTGTGCGTGCCGGCGTGTTTGTATTAGCGAGCTGGCTTCCTAGGGGTGCTTCAGTTATTGTAACGAGAGGTGGTGTCCGCTCTTTTTTTTAGGTCCATGTGTATAAGATTGAGACATGAGTTCGGTTGCTTAACTGGTTAGGACTTGCAGATAGGACTTTAATAAATTGAAAAAACATAAACAATACGAATTTTGTTTTTATTTTTAAATAGTTTATTAGGAATTAAAATAAATGTGTGAATTCGGTACCTACACTGAAAAAGATAAAAAAGGGGATTTTTAACATTTATTAAAAGACAATAAAATGATGACCGCGTTATTTATAGGACATCTGTGACAAGACCTTAGGGTTTCAAGTTTTACCTGTGGCCTGGGGCCTGGGCTAATCTTATATACTCTTTGGGGCTAGACATGGGTAACTCAGCGAAATTTCCCGCGCCAACTCAGCAACTCAGGCGCAGTATAGTGCGTCGGCTCCTTGAGTCAACTCAAAATTGCGCCACGGTGCAACAAAATAGGAAGCGCAAAGCGAGCAGTGAACAGGGCTGCCAGATAGTATAATTGGATACAAAAAGTGTATAATTCGGTTATCTTATGTAAAAATAAATACTTGTATTTTTTACAGACAATTTTTTAACAATTTTGTCGCTTTGTATAATAAGATTTGATTTTGTATAATTTCAGTGACCGAACGGTATAAAATAAGTTGGCTCTACTGGCAGCCCTGGCAGTGAAACCTCCGAAACGCACGCAACGCCACGCTCATAGTTCACTCAGTGAGTGAGTACTGCGCCGTGCGCCAATACATTATGAATGTGTGAGCTGACTCACCCTGCGCAGTGAAGCGTGCCGACTGCCGGCGCAATTGCGCGGCGCAGCGCAGTGTTACCCATGTCTATTTGGGGCTAATATTTAAAAAAAGGTAAACATTACTTGCAATTATTGTCTGAGTTATAAAATAGAAAAGTTTGAGAAAACTATAAGGCTATATTGTGTTTGAAAGTTCAAATTTTCTAAATAATTTCCTTGAAAAAAAAATCGATATTATATACGTGATATTACATTACAAAAAAACTAAAAATGTCCATCGGTTCCGTTTATGAAAAAGCATATAGGGGAGACTTTAATCAGGTAAAAGTAAAAATAGATGAGGATAAATCGTTGATTAAAACGCCAGATTCGGTAGGTAACATTTTTACAACAAATTCTTAATGTTGTTTCTATTGGGGTTCATAATATCGTCTCATATATTACTTACAGAATAATCGTCTTCTTATTCATTGGGCAGCTCTTGGAGGCAATGAAAATCTGGTAGATTATCTTATAGAGTGTGGTTCTCCTGTCGATCCAGCAGATGATACAAATTCGACTCCATTGTTACTAGCTGCCTCAGCTGGGAGATACGAAGTTGTAAGATTACTTATAGGCAGAGGATCAAATGTTAATCATAAAACAAATCGACATCAAACTGCACTGCATTATGCATCATCAAAAGGTCATAAAGAAGTAGGTTACTTTCTCTTGTCTTTCTTTTATAATTGTGTTTATATTGTTCCAGAAGTAAGTTTTACTAGTACAGTATTAAAAATATGAATATAAAAGATTTTAAAATTATAATTTTTAAAAATTTAAGTTACACATTCATTGTCTTGTTTCATTTATATACTAAAGGATAAAGGCTACTTGAATAAAATAAACAATATTTATATTTCCTATACAGGACTTTAACTGCCGGAGTAATATATATTTTTCTTAATTAGAAGTAGATTATATTAATTTCTATCCAATGTTAAGTGTATATTTAATGCTAATGAGAAGAGAATGTTACAGCATGAAATATATATGTTTAAATCATATATTGAAATATCAAGAAAGTTTATAAAGTTTCATTAAGAATACTTAGAAATTTTATTTTATTAAGTGTGGTATAAAGTTATATTCAGTAACCTAATACAATATTAAATACAATATTAGTCACTGTATTAAGATTTTTAGTATCTCTCAACATATATAGAAATATAGATTATCATATAAGTTATCCATTATATTTGATCCATAATAATAGTATTTCTGCAGGTGGTAAAATTTCTAATTGATGCTGATGGAGATATTAATTCTACTGACATATTGGGTGCAACAGCACTTCATAGGGCTTCAGCTCAGGGACGATCAGATGTTGTTGTTATTTTATTAAGTTCACCAAAAATCAAGTTGGATATTTGTGACTCGACAGGATGTACACCACTGTAAGTTTAAATGTCATTACAAACAGTACAAGGCTAAATTTTTTTGACATAAACTAATAATAATTATAAGGCATATTCCAAAAAAAATACTTTTATTTATAAAAACTCCAATTAGTGATGCTAAAACCACAGTGAAATATATTTATTTAATGAAGTGAAAGTGTTTAGAAAAATTTATACAATTACAGTAAATCTTCATACATCTGATTAATAAATATTATTTTATTTTAGGCATTTAGCTTGTGAAGAGGATAGAGAGTCCGTAGCCACTATGTTAGTGAAAGCTGGTGCAAAGACAGACTTAAAAAATAAAGAAGGAAAGACACCATTGGATATCAGCTCACCAAAATTAAAAAGATTATTATTAAATTTAATTGAATAAATATATTATGTAACAAAATCTTTCTTTATTTTTTTTTGTAAGATATTGACAGACAAGCATGAGGTTCATTTGATTGTAGTTGATACCCATTTAATAAATTGCAGAACTTATTAATTAGCTATAAGCCACAGAACATCAGTCAGTTGTGCGCTGTTGACCTACTTTTTAATTCAAGCATTCGGAAATTCATTGACTGAAACTGAAACACGCACTATGCACATCACTGTTCTTCCATCTATGAATAGTGGCTCGTTACTCGTTTGCAATTTCGATATTCCTCCCACCCGTTCAATGCCCGAAGTTACCAGACGTGGAAAATTATAAACATGTCGTCCTAGTGGGATTCTCATCGATGCGCACGGCAGGTGTTCTAACGAACGCGCCCACAAAAGATTATAGAAATAGAAATTACTGTAAATTGAATTGAGTAATGATATCAAATGTTTGCATTGTTCCTTTTCGATTCATATGCCATTGAGGATCAATTTCTGTACATGAAATGGGCGATTGAGAATCAACATTTGTTTGTTTTGTTAAGTGTTTAACTAAATGATTTTATAGTCCGGGAGCCAGGTGCAAATTTGGTTAATTATTTCCTCTCGAGAGATAATTTGTCAGACGCATCAGAGTATAGTATTATAAAGCCTCGTGAACGTCAGCTGGCGCTCGGGTGGGGGGATGAGCAGTTGTAGAAAAAAATACATTCATTCATTTCCTCTCAGCTAAAAATTTGTCAAATTGTAGTTAATCCAATATTTCAACGAAAAAAAATAATCAGCTGGTTACAACATGGTGTATTATACGTCAGCTGGTGTCTCGAACATGAACAAAAAAAAAATATTTTCCGTGATTTCCTCTCAAACAAAAATTTACCTGATGATAGCTTATATGTAACTGTGGATAAATATATAGATCAGCTGGCTGTATCTTGGTGGAAAAACCGTCAGCTGATACTTTGAAAGTTATTTTTTTTTTTTGGTATAAATTTAAATATTTGAAGCCCTATTTATTTATCGAGTAACTAATTCATTTATACTAAGCTAATTGATTATTTAATTATTTAAATATATAAAATTATTTGATTACATACTTATTCGTTTCAAAAATATTGATACTGAATGTTTATTTCAACTCAACTCTCATATTGAAGCGCAATATCGAATAATTAAAGATACGTCATTTCCTCTCAGATAAAAATTTGTGAGCTGATTGTTAATATACTGATGCGATAAATAAAAAAAATCAGCTAGCAATAAGTCGAGGAAAACCTAGTCAGCTGATGCATATAAATTGGCAGTAGATGCTTCTGCCAAACTCCTATGTAATAACTTTCAAAGTATCAGCTGACGGTTTTTCCACCAAGATACAGCCAGCTGATCTATATATTTATCCACAGTTACATATAAGCTATCATCAGGTAAATTTTTGTTTGAGAGGAAATCACGGAAAATATTTTTTTTTTTTTCATTTTCGAGACACCAGCTGACGTATAATACACTATGTTGTAACCAGCTGATTATTTTTTTTCGTTGAAATATTGGATTAACTACAATTTGACAAATTTTTAGCTGAGAGGAAATGAATGAATGTATTTTTTTTTCCTTCGTGCGTGGGAGGCTACAACCGCTCATCCCCCCACCCGAGCGCCAGCTGACGTTCACGAGGCTTCATAATACTATACTCTGATGCATTTTACTAATTACCGCTTGAGAGGAACTTGGTCATGAAAACCTGTTGCTGGCTCCCGGACCATTAACTTTGTTCTGTAGTTTTAAGTGCCGAGTCTGATTATAACTGTAAAAAATACAGCAATAATTACTTTAAATAAAAGTTGATTGCAGATTACCAGGCCAAAGAGTTTCATTTTGCTGTAATTGTGGAAACACTATTACAACCAAAAGAAAAATAGTTGTCATATGATTAAATTGACGATTTCTAATCTTAAAACATAAGTTAATTTGACCTAAAAGATATGAAACGTTATAGATTATCGATGTTATTCATCACAAAGGATCACCTTAAGGTGACACTAGTCGACATTTTTTCCATTGAAATTTCGGGGGGGTATTACTCCACTATTTAGCACTGTACATGCAAAGCTAAACATGATATCGTTTTGTCTCATTATTAATTTTGTCTGTGCGGAAACAGAATGGTAAAATAAAAAACCATTAAAAAGTTACGAGCTACCAAAGATTCGTTTTTATTGCCATTTTTAACACAAATTTGGGCTTAAATTAGTAATAAAAGAAGTAGGCCTTTGATCGGGTGTGGCACAATGCGCTTCTTTCGAAGCTTCCTTCCTATGGGCTTCCCGAGAAACTGTGCAACTGGATCACTAGCTTTTTGGCAGATCGAAGCATAAAGGTCGTTGTCGACGGTGCATGCTCGGATCTCAAATCTGTCAATGCTGGTGTTCCACAAGGCTGCGTGCTATCTCCAACCCTGTTTCTTCTTCATATCAATGACATGCTGCATATCAGTAGTATTCATTGTTATGCCGATGACAGCACAGGAGATGCCGTATACACCGGCCGCGCCAATATTTCTCGGGAACACGTCAATGAAAGCCGGAACAAACTAGTGTCTGAAGTCGAGTCTTTACTATCTAAAGTCTCGGAATGGGGCCGACTAAACCTAGTCCAATTCAACCCCCAGAAGACACAAGTTTGCGCGTTTACTGCTAAGAAATCACCATTTGTCGTATCTCCTCGTTTTGAGAACACTTCACTATCGGCCGCAGCCAGTATCGGGATTCGGGATAGTCGGCGTCGACATATCGAGCGACGTTCATTTTCGTGGTCATCTGGAAGGGAAGGCTAAATTAGCCTCAAAGAAGCTTGGTGTGCTCAATAAGGCGAAACAATACTTCATGCCGGCCCATCGCCTACAACTTTATAAGGCGCAAATTCGGCCTCACATGGAGGCCTCAAATTGGCTTGTTCTCACCTTTGGGTGGGGGATCCCCAGTACCAGCTCCTTCCATTGGACCGCATTCAACGTAGAGCGGCTCGAATCGTCGACGATGAGACTCTATCCGAACGGCTTGATCCTTTGGCGCTGCGTAGAGATATTGGATCACTCTGCATCTTCTATCGCATATATCATGGGGAGTGTTCCGAGGAATTGTTTGGATTAATCCCGGCTGCTGAATTTCGACATCGGACATCGCGACAAAACACGAAATTCCATCCTCACCACCTCGATGTCTGGCGATCCACAACTGCGCGTTTCCTTAGGCGCTTTTTGCCACGCACTACCACTTTGTGGAACCAGCTCTCGCCGGCGGTTTTTCCGAACCCATCTGAAAGGCCGGCAACGCATCCTCAAGACCCCTGGTGTTGCGGATGTCTATGGGCGGCGGTAGTCACTTACCATCAGGTGAGCCGCCTGCCCGTTTGCCTCCTCTAATATAAAAAAAAAAAATTCAAAACAAAGTCGGTACCGACAAAGCACGATTATCAAAGAATACAATAACTTTTATTTGTAATTGATTTATGCAGTGGTTTTTTCATAAAACTCAATTTTCCAAAGGCTTTTTCGTATTTTTTAGACGCCCCTTTTACTATGAATTATCGTGCATCTCACTTAATAATGATTGCCCCAGTGCGGTGCGGGAGAATAGCATGCTTTTTGGCCACACCCACCAGTGAGTGTGCCCGCGACTTGTGCAACCTTAAGTAGGACGTTACCCAAGTATCCTTGTAACTTTGGCTCAACATTTTTTTGGATGTGTATACTTCATTCAGTATTTTTTAAATAATATAGAAATTAAGATTTAATGAGGTAATATTGCACCAAAAACACCTTCCAAACAACATCCTTCCAAAGTTACCCAGGTTGACTGTAATTTTGTCATTTTTTGACTTTGACAATAAATTGACAGCCGACAGCATCACAATTTCTGAATTATGTAGAAGTGTAGGTAATATAATTGTATTATATACCTAAAGAAAGCTGTTATAGAAAGAAGTAGGTGATTGCTGATCGAGATTCAAGAAATTTACCGAAGGCTCGATGAAGTACGGACTACGGTAGTCGGTACTGGAAGTTACTAGTTTCCACTTTCCTCAAGCTTGGTGTAAAAATTGCGAGATTTTAAAAATCTGTGTGAATTAATGTCAGATGAATAAATAAAACAAGAATCGAATATATAATTAAGAAAAGTTTAGGGCTAAAAAGTAGTTAGACAACATAAGAACAGTTTATTATTAAATAGTGGTGGAAGTGTATTTGTTTTTTAAAAAAAATTGTTATTTCAAAACTGAAAAGTTACTTATGTGCGACTAAAGTTTTATTCATGATGGTAACGTCGTATAATGATTATTACGATGGCAGTAAAATATTTTTATTCCTATCCAATAGAATCGGTCTTCCAATTGACCTGGTAAGTATCAGTTAATTCATATACAATAGGGCAATAAAGCTGAGTTGTAATAAGATATTGAACATGATTTTGAAAGCGGTTTATTTTTATTTTTTGAACAATCATTAGATTTCACGAGATACCAATGATTATTATTAGCCTTTACTTGATGTAGAGACTTCATTTAGCTATCAGTTTTTTTTTTTTTTAAAGGCATGCTAATTTATTTAAATAGTTTTACCAAAGTAGAATGAAATTGATTAAAGCTTATTTTGCCTGAGATGTAGAATATTTTATTTCTCACAAATTTAGACTGCTATTCATAATAGTTTTTCCACAGTGCCACTATTAATTTTTTCATTCCATTATTCTTCTTATTAGGTTAATTTTTTGATCGCACAAATAGCTGCACTATGCCTGGCAAGACTGTTTCGGAAACCATTGAAACTTGCTTCTCCAGAATTCCGTCATGTAGTGTGCCTAGTCATAGGTTTGCTTATGGGATATTTCTGCTTTGGAAAGTAAGTAAAGCAGTTATTGTATATTTAATTTCTTAGAAGCATACGGGCATATATTATCTACCTACATTTAGTTTGATGAATCTCTATTCATCTCGCTGTCAGAGCAAATAAATTGGATTTATTTAAAATATTATTAACATATATAAGTATAAATGTAGAGTGTATGCAAAATTCATAAACTATTAACATGTCATATAAATTGAGATTTATCTGCTATGGCAGCAGTTGGTGCTCATCTTATTTGCTTGTTACTTTGGACACACTACTATAAAGATTTATATTTATTTAAAAGTATAAGTTATTGCAATTTCATTTATTTCTTGTTGAAATTATTGTAAACACTTTCCAAGGTTAAAACTAACATTAAAATGCAGTAGGTATTATAATATGGTGAAACACCTTTATTTTACAACATAAGATTTTATGGTATTTTCTTCCTTATATTATACATATCATAAATTTTCTTATTTTCAGGCAAGCCATACACTTATCTGTGCTTCCAATGGTAACATATGTTCTGTTCAAAACTGTCTCACAACATTTGATAGGAAAGTATGTGAATTTTGAACCAAATGATTTGTAGCATATTGTTTTTCTCAATTATTGAGGTAATTACTTTATTTTGCAGCATAGTCTTGGCTGTGTCTATGTTGTACCTATCATGCATACATTTACATCGACAAATTTACCATACTGCAGTTTACTCACTTGATATAACAGGTAAATGTTGTTTTCATAAATAAGTACGATTCTGTTTTCATTTTCAAAATGTTTATCTATAAACTTTATGTAATAATCTAAGTATACAGGTGAATTTTTCAATTTAATTATTTACCAAAATTCGTTCCTTATTAGCGACACTATCAAATAGTATAATAATACAATGTGTTTTTTTTTTCAAAATCAACGGGTTCGATTCTTGGCTAGGAATATAGATTTTTCAAAAATCCAATGATGCAGTTTTAGTTTTCATCAAAATCGGCCCCGAGACTCCTTTGAGTAATTTTTGCTATTCCTCATAGTTCCCGATTTGGCCATGGACGTCCACTTGAAAAATTCACTCAGTATAATAACTAAATTACTGAAATATTTTATCACATACATTCATTAGTTCCAGAGATTCACAAAAAATAGCCTATGTTATTCACTAATACTGTATTTTTTTATGTTAGATATCAACAGATCAGCATGAGATTCACTTGATGGTAGGTGATACCCCAGCCACTAAACATCAGTCAATGATGCGCTGTCGACATACTTTTTACTTCGAGCATTCGGAAATCCATAGACTGAAACCGAAACGCGAAACTTCACGGTCGTCCCGGTGGGATTCGAACCTACGACCCATCGATGCGCACGGCAGGTGTTCTACCGAACGCGCCAATGAGCCCGTCAAGCAAATGTAGCTTTCTATTGGTGATTTTTATTTTAAATCGGTCGAGTAGTTTTTGAGTTAAATCGTAACAAACAAATCTTTCCTCTATATAATATTACTAGTGACCCGCCCCGGCTTTTTTTTGACAAAAAAAAGCAGGGGTTGGTGATAAAAAAGTAAAAATTTAGAGTTGTATGTATTTTTTAATGCCACATTATAAAAAAATTGTCCAAACGTAAAAACAAAAAATTTAAGGGAGAACAACCCTTATCACTTAGGGGGATGAAAAATAGATGTTGACCGATTTTCAGACCTACCCAATATGCACACAAAATTTCATTAGAATCGGGAAAACCGTTTCGGAGGAGTTTAACCACAAACACCGCGACACGAGAATTTTATATATTAGATTAAGTGTACGATAATAGATACATTTAAAGAAATTATTGCTTTTCTATTCAAGAAAAAAATTAAGTCGAAATCTGTTCCAGGACCTTTAATGGTTATAACCCAAAGAGTGACGTCGTTGGCATATTCTTTGCAAGATAATTTGACAACAAAGGAAATCAATGCAAACTCTACGCGACATTTGAATGACAAAAATAGAATTGACAAGATACCGTCGCCACTTGAATACTTCGCGTATACTCTAGCATTTCAGACACTAATGTGTGGTCCAGTTGTGTTTTATCCTGACTATATCAATTTCATTGAAGGTGTTCGTGTGGATGGGGTAAGTATTTAAATGGGGTAAATTTATTCTATGTAACAGTCAAAATTATTAGCGCTTAATCGATCACAGTCAGCCAAAATCATCCTTATATCTTTCATATAAAGTTCTGTTTAGTAATTATATATTAGTTTGTTTTAATATTGCAAAACCTTGTATTTACTTTGTGCACTAAGCCAAAGTAACCCTAATCGCCAAGCACTAAGATATATTATCAATTGTAGGACCAGTGTGATTTACCTAGTTTTAAGTTAAATAAAAACAACGAATCGAAAAAAAATTGTAACTGTGTGCACTGTGCAGTGTTAAATACTACATTCATCAAGTGAATTAGGCGACAGTCGATCCGATACAAATTATGACACATTGCACTTCTACTTACTTCTTCTGTTCTGTGGTAAAAATATAATTGTGTAAAAATCTTAAAACGTCTAATAATTAAATACTTCTACTTTCTCGAATGTATTAATTTTACCTACATTTTTGTAATATCTATGACTTTACAGTGGTTTCACTGACACAGAAAAGTCGAATGTTTTCACGAGGGTTCAAAGACATCGCCATAGCAAATTTATTATTTATATTTTTTTCTGTGCTACGGAAACTGGTCGGAGAAATATGGTGTTTCGATAAATTAATAACCTCCTTGCTTTTACATCACTTTAGGTGGAAAAAGATAAGGCCGGCAGAAGCGAACCTTCACCGCGACGTGCCGTATTCTTTAAAGTAGCTGGGTCCGTGGGCGCAGCTTTGCTCTACTTGTCTTTGGCTCAGAAGTACCCAATAAAGGTTTTAGAAGGTTTGTATCATTCAAATCCATAGCATATTTGAAGTACTCATTAACCAAATGTATATGAAAATTCCCGGTATTACACTGAAACGGTTTTTTAAACTTTTTTCCCCGGGATTCTAACCCGGATTTCCGGTAGTAGACGGAACGCCATACCGCTGAGCCGTGGAAGCAGTCTATATGTAGTTATCACAAATACTTTTGGCTGTTTTGAAACAATTATCAGTTATCACCTTCAATTGTAGATATTACATACTAGGGGGTTGAATGAGATGTACTGTATGAGAAATCGAATCCAGACCAGGGACTGAACCGGTTAACTTTTATTTTTAAAAATACGTGTCTTACTGAGATACCATGATATTAGTTTTAAAGAGTAATACACACTAAACTGACCACAGTAATTTTTTTCAGTAAATATCAATAAAAACGAAAGAATATTAACAAAAACCTTTATTATACCGGTATAACTCCCATAGTAAATTAACCGGTATTCAGTCCCTGATCCAGACAATAAGTCGTGTGTGCAATTCATCCTTTATCCTCTTTTTTAACTATTTTAGGATTAGTCGATCCGACATCGGAAGTGTCGCGGTCGTGGTCGGCACTGTACCTACTGTGGTACGCCTATCTCTCAACACTTGTGGTGCGATGCAAGTACTATCACGCGTGGCTCCTCTCCGAAGCAATTTGCAACAACTCTGGAATGGGTTTTAACGGGTACGACAATGACGGAACACCTAAATGGGATAAAATGTCAAATATTGATGTTTTTGGATTTGAAGTGAGTAATTTACTTATACTCCTTTTTCCTGTGGAATTTTGTAGATGTTTTTTGCGTGTAATCTAGTTAGCCTAGTCACCTTGTACTGAGGATGATTTAAATTTTCGGAGATTTTCACTTACGGCGTTCATGCGTCGGGTTGTCTCTCCCTAAAATATGGCGAGGGGGCGATGGCCATGCGTCATACTCGTGAACGGGTGTTACTTGTGGTGACAGGTCGGACTTGAATTCGTGTATGCGGTGATGTTAGTTATTTCGGCTATGTATTTGCGTGTTGTTCACCATGCCTACTGATAGAGGACAAATCTTTGTTTTTCGTTTATATATATATATATATATATATTATTATAGTTAATTACTTAAAGATTGCATGTGGAACATGTTGTAATGGTTGCAGTACCTTACAATCATTTTGTAAAACAAAAAACTTGGCGATTAAAAAGAGTGGCGGAGATAGAAACATACAGAGGTAGATAGAAACATACAGACAAAAAGTAACTAATGCTTAAGTACAATAAAATCTAAATTGGATTTAAAATCTCATCATTTGCTTGCCAATTTATATATTACTAGCAACGCGGCCCGGCTTCACACGGGTGCAATGTAAATGTACTATACACAAAAAAAGCCATAGCCTATGTTACTCGCTGATAATGTAGCTTTCTATTGGTGAACAAATTTTTAAAATCGGTTCAGTAGTTTTTGAGTTTATTCATAACATACAAAAATACAAAAATTCAAAAATGCAAATCTTTCCTCTTTATAATATTAGTATAGAAGTATAGATATAGATAATATGTATAGGTATATGCAAAGTTTATCGAAATCGTTTGTCATTTAGGTGAAGATTCAGAGCTTATGTTTTTTCTGTTTGCCTTTTTAATACGCAAATATATTAAAACGATAAGGTTAAAACAGTAATGAATTTTGAAAACATTTCATTAAAAATGAGCCAATAGTTTTTGTTTGTGCAAACATTGTTTTACACGTTGAAAAAAGACCCTGAACATTTAGCACGTATCGTATTGGAACTGAATAATTAGAGCGTTTATGTAATATTAGTTATTATTCAATAAATATTTATTAGAGCATGATTTGCTAATTTGATTACTTGTTTTGTTAAGCTTTGACCGCCTCTGTGGCTTAGTGGTTGTGTTAAACACCCACTGTGGCGGTAGTCTCGGGTTTGAATACAGGGGTAACAAAAAAAACGTTCTATACTAACGACATAAGACATGAATTAAAATGGGAAAAAGGTGTAATCTCGGTCACACCTTTTTCGTGAATTTTGTATGAGACATACATATTATGTCGACTTTTATAATTATGTATACAGTGGCGTAACTAGGTGGACAAGGGCCCCGGTGCAGCGAGAAAAAAAATATCGCAATAACAGTTAACAGTAACAAACAAATCTTTCCCCTTTATAATATTAGTATAGATCAAGGAGCTGCCTCCCCCTCTTTCCAATGCCCAGGGGGCCCTCTCAGCTTCAGGGCCCTGGTGCACTGCACCACTTTGCCATATGACAGCTACGCCACTGGATGTATAATCAAGGTTGCGAAAGGTTGGAACTTCCGATTGTTTTTGCACCTTCGATTCTGGTTTGGGTTCCGATGAATTTGAATCGGAGGTCAGCACTTATCTTTTGTTTAAAATTTAAGGAAATTCGTTAAATTCGATTGCTATAAAACCGCCTCCGAAACATCTTTACCAATATTATAAAGAGGATTTGTTTGTTACGATTTAACTCAAAAACTATTCAATCGATTTTTAAAATTCTTTGACCAAAAGAAAACTACATTATCAGTGAGTAACATAGGCTTCTGTGTATAGTACATCTACATTGCACCTGTGCGAAGCTGTTGCTAGTCCCTAAAGCATTGGTCGGCAAAGTGCGGCTCCGGCACAAATATCCACGGAAGGCGCAATAATATTTTTATTTAAAAAAACCTTATTTTTTAAGTATACAATTTAGTTTTATTTAGTGTACTACTTATTTAGCGTAATAAAAGTTTACTAAACAAGCAGATTCGGCTCCCATTTTTTTTTCAAATTGTTGTAATGTTCATATTTGGCTCTTTGACTAATAAGTTTGCCGACCACTGCCCTAATATATACAATATACATAGAGAATGTTGTCCTCCCGCGTAGTTCGCGCAGAACTTCCGCACGGCGGTGGCGAGCTGGAACAAGAACACGAACGCGTGGCTGCGCAGCGTCGCGTACGAGCGCGGCGGGGCGGCGTGGCGCACGGCCCGCGTGTACGCGCTCTCCGCCGTCTGGCACGGCTTCCACCCCGGATACTATCTGACGTTCTTCGCTGGGGGCCTCTTCACTGTCGCCTCTAAGAAGGTAAGTCCTAACCAGTCGAATATACCGACCCGAGCGGAGAAAATAAAATATAAAACTATATTCCGCTGAGTAAAATCTTTTTGTAATATACATATAAATTTAAAGCTTTTATTTAATGTGCAAAAAGACACCAATTGTCATGTAACTTACAATTATTTTAGCTAAACTCGATTATTTTCAAAATTTCAAAAAAATGTATGGAATTATAACACTGTTTGGTCATACCTACTCAAAAACTTACTTGGGGATCAAATATATTTTTACGTGTTTTATGGAAATCAAAAAGAATTCTTTAGAAAGTTTTTATGATGTCATTCAACGAAATATCAAACTTGTATATCCTATAGCAAAACACCCAGTTCGCCGCCCCGACTCGGACTCTATGTATTATAAAATATTAATTTAAGAATAGACAATTGGCGGGAGGGGGTAGTTAAATAGTGGAAATAGTGGAAATGTGTAAATCCGCCATTGGCTATAACTTCTGTTCAGGTTCGGGCGTTTGCCCGGCCGCTGTTCTTGGACAGCGCCCCGAAGAAACTCTTCTACGACTCGCTGACGTTTCTCACGACACGCATAGCGATGACGTACGCCACCGTGCCCTTCGTGTTGCTACACCTATCGCCCAGTCTTGCGTTTTACGGGTATGTTATTATAGCAGCAAGTATTTGAGGTTAGACTGCATCCAGTTGGCAACTAGTAACAAGTTGTATAGTGCACGTTTTGAGCGGAAACATTAATAACATTAATACACAGGGTTCATTAATTTAAGTAAAATTATTTATACCTGATTAAAATTCGATTTATTATTTATATTTTTATTTTATTTAAATATGCTATACTCGCATTAATAAAAGACATTCTGATAATCAGTGGCTGAGGTATCAGCTACCATAAAGATTTAAATAAAATACTGTATACCGGATTAAAACGCGATTTATTGTTTAAATTATTTATCCCGACGTTTCGGATGCTTTTCAGCAACCGTGGTCGCGGGAGACTGAAAGATGACAGTTGTCTTATATTTGAAATGTCACAAAGTTGCCATATTTAATTCAATTAAATTAAAAAATAATCTATTAATTTAGGTAACACAATGTACATCTATGAACGTCAATAAAAAATAATACTTTTAATTTTAATCGCCAAAAAAAGAGTGGCGGCGAGTTTCTTGCCAGTTCTTCTCGTCCGCTCTACGCCCTTGATTTGGGAACTGGTAGTAAATGTAAAATTAGAAGCATTTAATATTAGTAATATTAGTAATTTAATATGTATTATTTTTTATTGACGTTCATAGATGTACATTGTGTTACCTAAATTAATAGATTATTTTTTAATTTAATTGAATTAAATATGGCAACTTTGTGACATTTCAAATATAAGACAACTGTCATCTTTCAGTCTCCCGCGACCACGGTTGCTGAAAAGCATCCGAAACGTCGGGATAAATAATTTAAACAATAAATCGCGTTTTAATCCGGTATACAGTATTTTATTTAAATGTGTGATACTCACGTTAATAAAAGACAATATTATACCATAAAGATATCAAAAAAATATCTTCATCATCCAAAATCATGTCTGCAATATTTACAAGTTAATTTAAAAAAAAAGGATTTTTTCAATCAATTTCCTTATATAATTGGAGTTTTTATTTCAGGCGTTTGTATTATTCGCTACACTTCATAGCTTTAGGGGCTATGTTGTTGCCGGCGAGGCCCGGACATCGAACCCTGACCCCGACACCGAACGCTGAGCTTCCTCAGAAATCCAATAGTAACGCCAAAAATATCGACAGCAATGGTGAGACTAACGGAAAATTAAAAATATCCTAAGCAATTTAATATACGCACAGATTATCCATATATTTTTATAAACCGAATATGGTGATTTTTATATAAAAGTATTTACATTTTATTAAGTTAGGATTAGAATTATCATATATTATTACATACTATCATGTACCTTGAAAACCAAACTGACACTTTACGAAGAATGTGTTTTTTCGGGGAATCTCGTTTAAAGTTATCGTAACGTACTTGTACTTCCTATTAATGACATATTGACACTTGTGCCATCTAGCGGCATAAAGTTGGCATTTCGAAGTTGTCTTTGCATTTTGAAGACGAACAATAATCTCACAAGATGGCGTTGGTAGATGAAAATCGTCAGTTTTAGTTTAGTGGGGGTTTGATTTTCAAGATGCGATATTTTACGTGTTACAGAGGTAAATATTTAAGCAAAGTATTATTTTTTGGTGACGATACGCTGCTTACCTTTCTCTATGGTCGACAACAGGTGTACCAAATATTAAGTATTCTATTTCTTTATTAATCTTTCATGTTACTCTGGTATTGTTGCTATTTGATTATGACTGTATGTTTTACGTGAAATGTATTTAATAAATAATAATTATTACACTGACGATTATTATTATAAATATTAGCATTAAAAGTATTATATGCAGCTGTTGGTATACAAAATTGTTTTTTTTTAATATTGTATCTTGTGGTGTACTTTCTTCGCCTGTCTATAAAAGGCCTGAATAGGCAAACAGATTCTCAAAATTATGAAATTATATTAATTTTTTTATGGTGTAGTACCTACTGAGCTCAGAGAAACAGCTAGGTACCATATTGTTTTCATTTCTACTTAAACATTCTTATGCCATTTTTTAGCCATACTGTGATGTCCAGACAAAAAATATCGACATCATAAATACCCGAATGTATTGTGATGTGTGTGATGCAAGGACGTATCATGTCTTCGGGTGTATCACATATGATGCAAGGACAATCATCTTGTTGAACACATTTTTACACTAAAATAGATTGAATATTCGCCTTATTGCATCTTACTGACAGCTGGAATTGATCTAATTTTTATTTTTATTAATTGGTTGAGGAGAAACCGATGGTATTTTTGAGGCTGCACTGACACTAAATAATTTAAGTATGGAATATATATATATCAATATTTTATACAAACAATAATTTAAATATGATATGATTAGGGCATTATAGAAATGTTGCATATCGTTATTTTGATGTTCTATTACTCTAGAAATTACTATTTTATTGAAATTATTAAGGCAGCAAAAACTGTTTTTTTTCTCTCATTGCCATAAGTAAGTAGCTTAAGTAGACTAGAACAGTTCACACTTCACAATAGTGGAAGTAGTTTGCCTTGTCAATCTCATTTTGTGGAAATTTTATTTATATTAAAACACTAAGTTAGGTTTATTATTTTATTTAAAAAGTTAATGACAATTTTTATTGGTTAGTAATAAAAATAATCTGTTATAATAAAAACAGTCAAGCTATATATTATTATATTGGCGTCATATGAATATCTAATGTCGTAATACAGTTGTAAAGCCCAATAAGTATGAAATTTTTAGTTATTTATTTTTTTAAGTTTACGGACTAAAACACCAGAATATCGCCGTAATTAATATTTGTGATATGATAAATTATTTGTATCTTATGTATTTTGTCAACATTTAAAATTGAATAAGTTGAAAACTTAAAACTTCATACTTATTTGGTTTTAACACTGTATCCTCGAATATTAAAAAAAACTACATCTATGTGTAACTAGTATATATTATTGCGCTTAAGCACACACGATACTTTAAAGTCACTTTTCGAAAGTTTAATACGACTACCCCTTCTACAACTCACATATACGCCTTTTATAGTGAATACAGATTTGAACAACTGTTTAAAAGTAAGTGTTTTAAAGTAACTATAATTGTTGAATCATAATACTAAGGAGCTTTCAAATCACATTCTTAAAATATCGTGTGTATTAATAGCTCTTATTGTTTGAAGGTTATTATTTAAATAATCTAAGGGTTCAGAATTATAATCAATGGCCAGAATCATTATAATAAAAATAACACTAGTTCCATATTCCCGAGCCGGTCAAAGGCTATAAAAGCTTTCAGTTGTTTATTTCTATATTATGGTGATTGTTTATTAGTTGGTGTGACATTTTCTATAATAATGAAGGCATAGCTAACATAACTGCTAACTTGTGAAGTATACACCAACTATGTAGTTACCATACGCAGATTTGACATGGCAAAGTCACTAAACTATACTAACTAATATTGACAAATGTAACTTGTGCTGATGTTTACGAAAATTGTTAAAACGAGTTTAATCCTTGTATATTGATACCTTCCATGTAAGTTCTGATAACCACTAGTTTTCATCTACCTGTATGGTGATATAACTTTATATGTCTTGTATGTTATTTTTTTATAGCAAACACAATGAAAACAAACAGTATTACAGTTAGTAGATCAGTTTAAAACATGTAAAACACTAATTTTGTTGGTTGGTTTGTATGGGAGGTGTCAAATTATGTTCTTCACTTGATATTTTATATTACCTAAATTCAAACAGTATTTATGAATATTTTGTTAATGTTAAAAATATAAATGTTATATCTAAATACCTCAAAATCAGAATTACCCAATGGTTGTTATATTTGTGGTTGGCAATAAAATTTATTTAATTAAATGTATGTATTTTTTATTAAAATAATTAAGTCTGGTAGGGCACAGACTCCTACACACCTATAAGATATATAGAATATATATATAGAAAAAATATCAATGAAATATATAGAAAAATATTGTGCTCTGCTCCAAATTCTGACTCATGACATGGGAACTTACTATTTAACTTGAGTTTGGAAAAATCTCCGACATAGCAAATCGTCGCTGCGCCTGACAAGTTCCATATGTGATTTTTGTATAGTTTTGGGAGACTACGAAAAACGTATTATTGATTCACATACGGAGCTTTTCTTACCGGTCAAAACATATATGGAATTAGTTAAACTCATATCCAGTTCGAATATCACAAAAATGATTTTAGTAACACATAGAGAATAAAACGAAGATTATTTTTTGTGCGAAAACCAAAAATAAAAAAAAACCACATATGGAATTTGGCAGGCGCAACGACGAAATGAGAGGATGATAGCCTTAAAAAGTGATTTTATGAAATCTGCTGCACAATCTAGTCAGAAGTGAAGAAGACATTTAAATTATGATAAAATATATTTACAAATGCAATGAATCTCAGAACTTGTATTTTATTGGGTTATTTCATTAGTTGGCTAATTTAATCTAATTGATCAGAGAAACTAAAAGCCAAATCTTGTATATTATGTACTTAGATATAGAAGAATATCAACATGTAGGTATATTATTTTTTCCTGTTTCTGAGGGAAGCAAATCCTTGTCTTATATAAGCTAAAACACCAGGCACATTATTATTTTCATTTAGTATGGTTTGCGCATCCTTGAATATCTTGAGTGTTGGGTTCATACTTTGCACTGTAATGAAAAAGGTTAAAAGTAAGATATACAAATATTATATTACTCAATAGAAGAAGTCAGTATGTAATCAGGGTATTTTATTCAGGCTAAAACTATACTGAAAATGGCACAAGTAAGGGCATGTTACTAGAAGTTACTTAAAATATTAACTTACATGAATATTTTTCTGTTTTTGTGTTTCGTACAAGTCTTACTGAATACTTCTCAGAATCCTTTTTTGTTTCAGTGAAAAATTGCAAAAATATAATTTGATTTTCATTATCCCTCGATTCTATGGTATAGTAAAAATTAAGGTACTTTTTATAACATTTTCTGGCCATCAAAAATGATTCATGAGTTTCCTTGATTTGATTCGTTAGAAGTTTATGATCTGAAATAAAATAGGTAGTAGTTAATAGTTACACATGAGAATGAGGAGACAGAAAATGAATAAATCAGACAGCATTAACATAAACTGTGCTATATAATACAATCATAAAAATATAATTGATGCAAAATCCAGTTCAGTTGCTTAAAAAATTATATATCTCATAAGATAATTATTTTTTTATTGCAATTATTAAAGTTACTCTAAAATTAGAAATATTACCTTGTTTGAAATTCTCATATTGACTCTGTTGCTGAGAAAGGGCTTTAAGTTTTTCGTCGACTTCTTTCCTTAAGTTCTTGTTAGTATTATTCAATGTATATAACTGCTCCTCATAATTATGCACTGAATTGTTCTGGAAATCTGGTTTAAATTTAAGTAAGCGTTCATCAAAGTCATTTAAAATCTCTTGTGTATAATTCAATACTTTGCTCTCAATATTTTTGAATAGTTTATCTTCCAATTCTATTGCACTGAACTCCAGTGATTCTTTTATAACATTCATTGTTTGATAAATTTCCTCTACCATTAAACAACAATAGGTGCCATGTATATTATCACACTTCCTCGGTTAAATTAAAGGAAAAAAACTTAGTTTCTTAAAACTTCTTTAAAAAATAATATATTACTACCTTAATTGATCTTAATTATTTAAGTCCGATTCATCAATTCAGAAAATAAACTTAGGAATTAGGAATTAGGAAATGAACTATTTTTTAAAATAACGACTAAGGAATAAATATTAAGTAAAATGACAAACTACAGAGACCAATCACTAAACACCACATACGTCATACACATAGTAACCAATCTCCTACACTCTGTGGCTTGTTCTATTAACCGCAGACAGATAACACAAAACCAAACTTAGTAAGTTACTAGCATGGACCTAAAAAAAAGAGCGGACACCACCTCTCGTTACAATAACTGAAGCACCCCTAGGAAGCCAGCTCGCTAATACAAACACGCCGGCACGCACACATTCACACCATAGGAAGCCGATCGCTCGCCATTACGCTCCCAACCGCCTGCGCGTGATGTTATATGACGAAAAATAAAAGATGCCGTTCTACGTGATGAAAAGTTGTAGAAACCATAATGGTTCCATTAAAGAAAGTCAGGGAATCACCTTTCATAAGTAAGGAAGTTATTTATTCACCATAATTCTCGTTTATACTTCAATATAATTTAGCAAAACGCAACCAAACAGTGTTGTCAGTAATTTAAATTTGCAAATTACCTTAAACGTAGGAGTTAAATTATTTTTATCTTAATGTACTTAGCACCGTGTAAATTTATTATAATATTATAAATAAAGATATTTTTTCATTAAAAATATTTACCAAAACTATTTATAGATTGATCGAATATTTTTTAAACTTTAATTATAACATAGATCAAATTGTATATTTTATTAGGAGATCAATATTAAAAGGCACACTTGATATAAAAACCATCAATTGTCAAAAAAGACAAATATCTAAATAAGAAGATCAAATATTATTTAGGTATACCAAATTTTATTGAGTATAAATAAAATTTAAAAAATTATTATCATGTTACCTTGAGCTTGAATGCAGTTCATTTATAAATAATACAAACGCAATAATGAATATAAAGATTAAACAAAAAATACATCATTTATTTTAAAAGTGCTCATTTATATAAAATCAATTAGATTTTAGAGTATTACGTTGCCTTTTAGTTATTTATAATAAAATCCAAGTTCCGAGGTCACCACACCTTAAAAATGGGTAATTTTTTTCCATCTGGCAATAATTTAGACACTCACACATAGTTCGCCGCCGCCATTGTGGTGCTTCAAATATTTCTTCGCGACGTTCCGTCCGCTCTTTTTTTTAGGTCCATGGTTACTAGAGTAAGATACGGTCAGTCGCCGACGGCGGGCCCACAGACAATTAAGCGATGAGTACACATTGTATGCATCATTTTTATTGATATGTCGTGTGGTTGAGTCTTAAATTATCTATATAATATAGTATGCCTATATAATATGAAACAAAACGCCTCAGTAACGGCTTGACCTATTCTTATGAAATTTTATGTGTTATTTTTAGCAGATTTGAGAATTGGACGCAAACTAGGATTTTTCATACCCCCAAGTGATAAAAGTGGTCCACCCCAATTTTTTTATTTTATTCTTTGAAGAATCATATATTTTAAAATGCAGAAGCATTAAAATATATATACAATCCTTAACTTTCCCCTATTTTTTAATCGCGATTGTAGTATTTTTTAGGCGTTTGTACGTTAAATTCAATATGGATATAGAAAAAGTAGTCTGATCTTGGGAAAGTTACTGTATTTAGTTAAATCTGATTGTGGCTAAAATATAATAAAAATCTTTATTCATGTGCAGATAACCATGAAATAGAGATATAACTGGTTACGGTTCTCAGTCACTGTCCAATGTGCGACTGCCCTTAGTGTTGGATTAGTATTATCAATTATGGTCTGTGCTCTGAGATGTAAATATGTATAAACTAAAATGTTATTAATCTGTAGCTCAACCTTGACCCCCTGTTTTGATTATTTTTTACTTAATAATCAGAGATTTTCTTTAATTGTAAATCTCTTCTGATTTTGAGGCAATTTTCAATTTTTTAGAAACATTATGAAGTTTGTTAGAATCATCATAGAATCTGTAAAACATATGCAGTAAAAGGCAAAATACACAAAAAAGTAGTTATGTCTGAAATGTTTTGTATATGACAGCCGATTAAATCTCTCGTTGAAGTGAAGATGGTACATAAATACCTGCTTAATTATATTTAGTTTAATTTATGTAAAGTGTTTCAGGGCTGTGTAATTAAAAAAATAAGGTTTTTCAGGTCTATGCCGAAAATTTGATAACGCCAGTTAATAAACGGATTTTTTATTCATTATGTTGTATAGTGGAACTATAGAAACAGTGAAGAAGTTTATTGGTGCACAAAATAAAAGTTTTAGATTTCGATCAACTTTATACCACGCTGTGTCCAATGGGCCATTGTCTTAGCTGTTTTAGTAATCATACAAATGCTGATGTTGTAACATCATCAAATAGGAAGGATGGTAAGGATTTTGTATGAGTAATTACGTTCTACACATTTAATTTTTGATGACTGATTCTTCAAAGAATTTATTGTAAAATTTCTAGATCTTTTTATACCAAATCTCTAAAATTTATTTTATTTCAGAGATAACAGACATCATCACAACTAATCAAACACCAAATTCTGTAACATCTGATTTTCCACAAGAAGAGCCGCTGTTGTTCAATAATGACAATAATATAAATTCGCACAAAATCAATCACAGTAAGAATGCTAATGTAGTCTGTTCTGTTACTGATAATTCTATAGATGGAAGCAACACACAAAAAACACATGGAACTTCAGAAAAAAGCAAAGCCTTCTATCATAATATAATACCTTCTATTCCTCGAACTATGTCATCATTGGGATCAAATGAGTTAAAAGTTTCTGAAAGTAAAATAAATCAGTTATTTGATCTGTATAAAGATTCATTAGAAGATGCTATTCTAGCAGAAGGTATTGAAAACCTTTGCAATGACTTACAATTAGACCCAGATAATTTCAAAGTTTTAGTTCTTGCTTGGAAACTGAATGCTAGTCAAATGTGTAGATTTACAAGAGGTGAATTTATACAAGGTCTGAAAAATATGAAAACTGACTCTGTTAAAGGCATACAACAGAAATTGTGCGATATAACAAACAACTTGAAAAGTGATTCAGAACAGTTTAAAGACTTGTACAGATTTACATTTAAATTTGGTCTTGATGTTAGTACTGGTCAAAGGATACTTCCTTCAGATATAGCTATTCTACTCTGGCGTCTAGTCTTTACAAATAATGAGCCTCCAATCTTAGACAAATGGTTAGGTTACTTAGAAAATAATCCACATATAAGAGGAATACCTAAGGATACTTGGTATATGTTTTTAAATTTCTGTGAATTTGTTGGAGACGATCTTAGTAGCTATGATGATACAGAGGCTTGGCCCAGCTTGTTTGATGATTTTGTGGAATATGAAAATGATCAAATGAATCAAAATGTTTCTAAAAATAATATCATTATTCAGGACTGACTTCCTATATTTGCCAAATTTAAGGTGTACTTAAAGATTATATTGAGACTGAAATCATGAACATTGAAAGGATGTAAGAATTCTTTTTGTGGTTGTCTAATTGACAACAAAGCTGGTTCGAGAGAGATATGAGTACATTGTAAATAATACTTGTGGAAATTAATTATAATCTATTAGAATAATCTTTATATTACTAATTATGACATTCCATTACTGGAATTAGCCCAAAATTTGTAAATAATCTGCCAATTACACAACAGCAACAATTTGAAGTGCAGAAACAATATTTTAAAATGTATATATTATTCTGTATAAAATTCTTTTTTTTGTTAATACATCACAACTTACCATACTATAAAACAATGCCAGACTTGCATAATAGATCTTATTTTAAAATATGTGTTTTTCTTTTAAGTCATTTATTTTTAGGCACATACATTGAATATTATTTATTAGAGATTTCTTAACCACAGAAAGGGATGGTAAAGACCCTAAAAGATTAATTTCTCAACGATCTGACAAATAACTATGATTTCCGATCAATTAAACGAGGTACTTAAACTGAAAACTCAGAGCAGACTTTTAAGGGTATATTGCAGATGTTCGGTTTTGCTTCAGTCTAGTCCTACACTCCAAACTTTCCCGCCATTTCCCAGTCTGCATTCAACCTCGGCTGAATTTCCCCCAACAACTACACAGCAGCATATCGGAAAACAGCATATACCAGGGTGCATCCTCACATGTCCGATGTCAGAGCATCCATTATTAGGAGTGAATAAGGCTTACGGCTCCATAATAGTCAGTACACGGCAATTAAACTCGAATGATTCGACTCGGCGGATATAAAACCAGATTATAGATTCCTGATATCAAATAATTAATAAACAGGTTAGTTTTAATATGAAGTTTAATTTCAACATTTCTTACAAGAATTCTGTCGACAAGCTGAATCTCTGCTGAGAATTCTATTTGTATAAACGTAAAAAAAAAACGATAAAAAAGAAATCGCCTTCAAGGAATAGATACATTTTTTATTATAAAATATTTTAGTTTTATTTTTGTTAATTAGGCTAATAATTACAAAGTGGTTTCTACATTAAATATAGGAAAGCCATTTCAAGGTGGTAAAAAAAACGAAATATATAGCAGTTTTAATAAAAATTTATTAAAACAAAATAAAATAATACGTATGCAATTGCTCGCGCAGCACCCGTAAGGAAAGGCACTATGACGATGCTGTCTCCGCCTTCCTTATACACGCTCGCACTTTGCGTTAGTAGTGACTACGGGCATTTCAACTGATAAACTCTACCGGGGCGCAAACGTTCGCCATCACGATTTGTTACTTCTGATATACATAAAATACCGCTACTAAATATACATCTCCCAAAATAAAACTGATAATGTTAAAAAGCTGAACAAAAAAAAAGAAAACAATTTGCAACTGAGGGTAAAATCGACGTCGCCATAACGAGTCTACACTTCATTGTTCTGCAAGTACTGGGATTACCATGTGTAAAGTTTTTGCGGATGTAACGAAGCGAACTTTATACAAATCAATTGATTGCCAAATCCTATGAAAAGTTAAAGACAAAAGTATTTTGGACAAGGAGCGAGCAGAGCAACCTGAACAGTTGATTAATTTATATTAAATAATATCACGAAAAATTATATAGAAATACTTGTAGCCATAATATCGGCCATCAAACAATAAATTATAATTATCTATTATCATATTTTTTTAAATATTGCAAATATATCATATACAATGAAACCGATACATGTCGGTATATAAGTAAAAATTACTATTTGTTAGGCATACTTTAAAAAAGTTTATATGTATATTTAATAGAGAATAGTAAATTATATGAAAAGCAGTACATGTAAATTATGTGTAGTATAAAGAGTTATAGAATAGGTGTTATATTGCATCATATAGAAGTTAAGATACTCAAAGCTTCGTTTCGGTTGCGTGCCTGACTAAATAAATACTTTGAATGAAAATAAGATTTGTCAAATGGATTTACGATCTAATGAAGTCATGTATAAAGCAAACAATGTTTAAGAATATTTAAAACTGCTTTATTACACTAGTAAGCCGTTGACCACCCTGACTGACGCAGGTGAGCTACAAAATCATGTCTTGAGGACATATTCTCCGTGCTCTTATCATTTCATGTCATAGCGAAGAATGAAATATACCTACCTATAATAATTTAAAAGACAACATTATCGGTACAATAATATTATACACATTCTTATTTTACAAACCGACATCGGCTTTCACATCGCGGACTTTGACGTATAAAAATATCAACTTTTGTTTTATATTTTGTGGGTACACATGAAATAAGAGCACTTAGAACGCTATCACGTTAAACTGTAGAAAAACGGAACACCACATAGTATAATTATCCAATACACAATAGATTTAACAATTCGTATTTTTATTTAGTTGGTGTTATTAAAGCGCACTAATTAGCATGTTTTATGTATAAATGTCATTTAAATAGTCCCATCATCCATGACTTACATAGTAACTACACTAATATATTTTTGAGAATTCCACTCTGTCATTTAAAAACATCTTTTAAAACATTTATTCATCAAACATAATATGGTACTTATAAATGGGAAATTAACTTCTTTATAGATAGCAACCCTTAGTTTCTGCTCACAAGATGATAACTGCATTGTGTAAATATATATATAAAAAGCATCTTTGGTTGATGTCATTGTAGATATTAAATATAGTTAGCACAATTAGATTTGAAATATCACCAACTTATACCAATATTTTAAACAATCTATCAAACATTTAAGCCATATAAATTAAAATTATGATACAAATATTACTTTTCTATGGCATACTGTACTGTTATCTAATAAATCCATGACCTGCACGAGAACAATAAAGGTTGCTACCTCAATTTGTGTTCTAAGAAAATCATTTACATTTGATAATTGGTTGAAAGGCTGTTTCTTTTACTTTTAGTAGGGTCTGGCACATTTTCATACAAAATGACCGGCCGATCAACAACCCTAGATCAATTTCTTATTGAATGTGTCCATCGTTTTTTAAATGACAGCCAACCCTCCTTAATATTGGAAGGTTTTAGCAGGACTCCTGTATAATATTCAGTTGTTGTAACATCATGATGATCTATGGCAGTGGCTGTAAACAATACATGTATTCCCTCAGGAGCTAGCTTCTCTATGAATCTGAAAATATCAATTTTACACTCGAGCTGTCTCATCGATCCCAAATTTCAGGTTTACATATAAATTTATTATTTGATAATATAAGATATTTAATATTGAAAGCCTAACCTAGCTAAATTACATATTGTAGAGCCAAATTTACTCGACCACCTTGAGAACTTTGCCGATTGCGATTGTTTTATCTGAAAATAACAAATAAATAAAAATTACTCATTAAGTTTTTTTTATGTTAGCATGAGGTTCACTTGATGGTAGGTATCAACCCCAGCCACAGAACATCAGGCAATGATGCGCTGTCGACTTACTTTTTACTTCGAACATTCGGAAACCCAGACTAAAACCGAAACGCGCAATGTGCACTTCACGGGTTTTCCATCTATGAACGGTGGTTCGTTACCCGGTCGGAATTTAGATATTCCTCCCACCCGATTAATGTCTGAAGTAACTGGGGAAAACATGCTTACAGAAAATTATAAACATGTCGTCCCGGTGGGATTCGAACCCACGACCCATCGATGAGCTGCCGTGCTCTACCGAACGCTCCAACGAGTCCGTCGATTGAAGATTAAAAACACTATAAAGATAATCATTATCACACGTCTAATAATAATAATCACTTCAGTCCCCCGTTTAGATTAATAGTCCCTTTTTAACGATTTCCGACCAGCGTATAAACGAGTGATGATGTTCTGTAGCTGAAGTTATCACCTAACATTATGTGACCCTTATGTTTGTCGATATCTAACATAAAAAAATGTAAAGTATTTCTGAATATAAATATAACACACATTTTGGAAGGTTGCTTTTACCAAAAAATCCAGCAAATTACTTGATAGCTATTATTTCGATTTGAAATTTTTTACTTATATTCTAACTACTATACAAATTATTCAACAACACATGGACGCTGTTAAGCAATACAGTATCAACCCACAAAATGACAAAAATGTAAATTTTGATACCAATCACTTCCTTATGAGCTGGAGTACATATTTCAAACAATATATATATCATTTAAATCATTTTAATAGCAAATATAATTAAAAAAAAACTAGTGGGCACGAAACCCTAACATGTTTAGAATATGTAATGCACTAAATTCTATTACTTTGATTTCTACCAAGACAAACGATATACATTTAGATAGTGTAATAATAATAATAATTACAAATAAAATCTATTTTTTAAAAGAAATTTAATAAAACCTAATCAAAGCTTCAAACTCAATTTTCTCAAAAGGACACTGTATTGCTTATCAGCATCCACAAATGTTTCTTGATGCATTGCCTTTTTTTTTAGAAATGTAAAATAAATACAAAATTCAATGTTAGATTACTTACTTTCATCTCTTAATGTGAATCTGCCCATCTGAGCGAATTTCTTGAATGGTTCTAGACAGATGATCCCCGCGCATTCTATCCTCATGATAGCCACTTGGTCCTGCTTAACGAAGCGCGGTCGCGTCTTCGATTTCTCGCCCGTTTTCTTATCGACTAAACAAATCAGCGCCTGCGTTTAGAAAATAATATATTATTAAAATTATATTATCCTAATACACTTACACCATCAATTTTATAAAGGCCCATTTACATGATGCCATTTTCGTGTACATACAAGATCAATAATTTCCATCCAAGAATTGTAAGCAATTGACACACAGATTTTATGTCGTCTTACGACTTTAAGACCTCCTGTGTCACTTTTGGCAAAATCACTTTTTTACGCCAGCCCAATCTACATTTTGAATCTCTATCGAATGCAAAAACTTCGAATGCTTGATAACGTTTTTTTTACAATGATACTAGTTTTGCTTTAGTTTATAATAGCAAAGTAAAAAGCAGGAAATCAGGTGGCTGATACCTGTATTTTTTATTGAAGTTGATTTCATTATATTTTTTTCAGTAGATGGTTATAGATTTTCTCATAAGATTGATTTTTACACATTCTTAAAGTTACAGAGTCTTAAGCTCCGTACTCACATACGGTTTTGCTCGATCGAGCTATCATGTCGAGTAAAAACCATGGCATGGGCTTTCGTCCACACATTCAGCATTAATCTATCGAGTGACGCGCACCGTTCAGTATTCACCAAACCGTTCGAGCCAAAACATGTCTGTTCAACAAAGGAGACGGTGGCTACATTTAGCAAGTCTCGCAGTTCCTAAATAAATTCTTCTATAACACCTTTTGAATAAACTCGTAAATACATTTTTTTTATTCTACAAGCGATTTCACGACGATTAACAATGTCGGACTGACGCTCGACTCGCGCCACTCGTAGTCACGTACACACGTTCGAGTCAAGCTCGACGGCTCGCCTCGAGTAGGTGCGAAGGAAATTACTTTCATTTAATTCCATCGAGCCGGCTCAGTGCGAGCCTTCGAGCTGTGAGTTTTGCGGTCCACACGTTGATTTTTACTCGACTTCGAGTAAAACTATCGAGTAATACCGTATGTGAGTACTGACCTTTAAAGTCACAACAATGATGTGATCTTTTCACCAAGACAATTATTGAAAAAAAAAAAAACTTGTATAACAGATTAAGAATGTTATGTGTTGTTTAGACCATGTTAGTCATTTATTGCTTCAATTTAATTGTATGCAACAGGCAAGAAACCTGCATCGTGTAAATGAGCCTTAAATAATGTAATCATTTTATGGTATAATATTGATGATAAAAGGTATTGTATATCAAGTTCTTCATAGATAAAAGGTGAGGACAGAATGTCATGAACATTAACAAAAATTTTATAATTAAAATAAGCAAAACCTTGACAGTTATTTCTTCAGCGGCACAATGTATGTGCATCACGGCTGAATATCCGGCGCAAATGATGGACTTGTGTTCCAAAATTACTACTTGAGCATCGAATATCTGAAATTATTTTCAAATATATTAAAACATTTCGTTATTAATGTCACAATAAAAACTTGTTAGGGGCAAACAATAATTTTATACAATCCAATATATTTTAATGAAGGTCAGAAACATATTAAAAAAAGACACTTCTTACATAAATGTGAAAGTTTGTTAGGATGTATGGATGTTTGTTGCTCATTCACGCAAAAACTACTGAACAGATTTTGATGAAACTTAAAAGTATTACGGTCATATTCACTACTACTGCAATACACCTATCGCACCATAGGTTTTTATCGTGTAACTAACGGTTTATTCACCGCATACTGGAATAGCACTCATATAGCAGGATTTTTTATTCTGATGTATAGCTTTAACAACCTTATTCATAAACGTATTTTAAACTTGATATATAGTTCAAATATGTCTTGTTTCTTTCGTTCTCTAGACTTTATATGCGATAGAGCGAGACAAAACATATTTTAACTATATCTTATATAGATTATAATATGTTTATGGATAAGGTTGTTCAAGCTATACATCAGAATAAAAAGACCTGCTATCTGAGTGCTATTTCAGTGTGCGGTGAATAAACCGTTAGTTACACGATAAAAACCTATGGTGCGATAGGTGTATTGCAGTAGTATAAAAGGCCAAAAAACAGAAAATAATCCGTCTGAGTCTGAGAGGACGAAGTTAGTGTATCTTATAAATGCAGTTTACTTTGTTAAGAATTTTTTATTCATTTAAATAAAATACTGTATACCGGATTAAAACGCGATGTATTATTTATATTGTTTGATGTGTGATACTCGCGTTAATAAAAGACAATATTAATTTTTATTAATTTAAATCCCATAAAATAAAAATAGACGTTAGTCCCACAAATTCAGTAAATGTACTCACTCGTCCCGTAGTAATAGGATCACCTACGTCACACAGAACAAAGCCCGGCGACACATCTTCCTCCTCAATACCTTTGAGTTTCACTTTGACATTTTCGCCGGGTCCGATCGACGTCACTTCGATATCATCCGACCATAGCTGGTCCACTGTCACTTGAACCTTCAAGTATTAGCATGTTTATAAAAATATTTCAATAAAACTTAACCTTATATTTTAGTATTTTTTTAGAAATATGTGATTTTTTATTATTATTATAATAATATACAAACTATAAGGCTCATTGGAAATCATAAACTGAAACTATTTAAGTACAGGAAGTATTGAATTCTTAAAGTAAATATGTCGCGCTCGGAAATGTTAAACACTTTTACAGCAGGTTAATCTATTTATTTTTTATTTTCTAACTTGTGGAAATATACATGCTGCAAAAGTCAGTCTTTATCAGCAACCGCTGAGTCACCACCCTTTTGAGCAGATGGCCTAGCATGAACGACTATCGAGAAAGTATTCGAATCGTCAAACCGTCAATTGTATGAGAAATCATTTGAAATTTCATACAAATTAAAGCTCGACGATATGAATACTTTTTGGCAAGTTGTTCGTGCTAGGCCCTCTGTTGATTTATGTTAATTATGTAATTTTTCCTCAAGATACAATTAAAATCTTTCATTTCATAATTAGATGCTGTTACGCAATACAGTGTCAACCCACAAAATGATAAAAATGTAAATTTTGATATCAATCGCCTTATGAGCTGGAGGACATATTTCAAAAGACATAATATATATCATTTAAGTCGTTTTAATAGCAAAAATATTGAAATAAACTAGTGGGCACGAAACCCTAACATATTTAGAATATTTAACAATAATGTACTAAATTCTATTACTTTGATTGCTACCATGAAAAACGAAATACATTTAGTGTAATAATAATAATTACAACAAAATCTATTATTTCTGTTATTTTTTTTTTTTTTAAAACCGAATTAAAACTGCAAACTCAATTTTATTATAATGGCAACCATGTGGGTTGCCACTATTGCTTAACAGCGTCCAATTATACTTGAGTTTATTATATAAGGTATTTTATGAGGATACATACCCTGTTAGGCATTAAGAATAGAGTGCTTCCTTTACGTGTCATACCAGCTTCCACTTTGCCCATGAGCACTGTGCCCATGTCCTTATATTTGTCTACGACAGGCATTATAAATGGACCGTCCATCTTTCGGTTGAGAGATGGCAGCTCATCGATCAGTTGGATGAACGATGGCCCGCTGTACCATGGACAGACTTCCTCCGAAAGCTTTGAATGATAAAAAAGATAATTATATTAGTAACTAGTGGACCCCGCAGACGTTGTTCTGCCACAATTTTGGCTTCGAAATTATATAATTAAATTGACTCTAGAAAACGTTTGTATGGGAAATAGAAAAGGGCTGTTTTTAGGGTTTTCCCGGAAATTATTAGATTTTTTCTCGCCTTTTAAACCTTCCCTAGACCTCCACGAACATTTCAAGGTTTTTGTTAATATTCTTTCATTTTTATTCATATTTACTGAAAAAATTGTAAGTTTAGTGTGTATTACTCTTTAAAACTAATATCATGGTATCTCAGTCAGACACGTATTTTGGAAAATAAAAATTAACCGGTTTCAGTCCCTGCTACAAAACCCATCAAACTTAAATAATATACATTGCTATTAGCAGTCCCAGTAATCGCCTAAATCTTATTGACTCATCTGATATAGTTACTACAGGTAAGGTATCGGCTGATAAATAATGTATTATTCTTATAGTTTTTTTTTTTACCTTTTCTAACAATCCTTGTCCAGTTTGGCCGGAAACAGGCAAAAAGGATAAGTCTTTTGCTGGATTAAAACCAAGCTTCTTTAGGTATGGCATAATTTTGTCTCGACATTCATTGTATCTGAAAAGAAATGAATGAACCTTGAAAAATAAGAAAAAAAAAGCCATAAGAAGCCACACAAATTAACAATATATTTATTACTGGTATATATCATGATAATCTTTTCTCAACCATGGGATACAATTTGTTTCTCAAAGTATAAGCAGAAAAATTCAGAATGAAGTAAATATACATAATGGCATATTATCTTGAGATTCCTAATAATTTTGGTTGGTATGAAACAGTACAAACTCATGACTTTTTTCATGAAAGTCAAAGTTTAAAATTTTAAGATACATAACATACTTTCATTACGAACTTGGATTTATTGATAACTATATTAAAACTAGTTTCACCAACCTTTTTTCATCCCAGTTGACAGTGGGATCATCCATTTTGTTAACAAGTGCTACTAAGTGCTTGACTCCAGCTGTCTTCGCTAACATAGCGTGCTCTCTTGTCTGTCCCCCTCGGTCGAAACCTGTCTCGAATTCACCTTTTCTTGCGGATATTACCTATGAAACAAAAGTGAGTTCAGATATGTTTTAGAGGCCTGGAAGAGATCGTTGAGAGCGATAAGGCCGCCTATTGTACTGTTTACATTTAAGTTATTGTTGTATTTATATACAACAGTAATAAAATTCTTAGAAATAACTAGTAAATATATATTTTCAAGTGCAATAGAGTTCTAAATAAAAAAAATTAATAACTTCGAACCTAAGTAATACATATTTTTCGGAAGTTTTGATAATTAATTGATGATGCGAATATTTATGGTGGAAGATTTTGTAACATCTCTCGTACGCTAATTAGAATGATCTACAATGTGTTTATTGTCAAAAGTTCACTATCAAGGACATGTTACATTGTGCAGATAAAAGATAAGGTGAATTTCAGATAGGTTTAATAGGAGTGACCTAACTATTGAGAAGCAGAATGCATTGTACAAGTTTATTCTGCTAATTTATTATATTTTAAATTTTTTATAATTATTAAGTATTTCCAGATTGAGATGAAGGTCAGTTACCTGTAACTAGGGCATGCAATTCGGATATTCGGATATTCATATTATTCGGATATTCGCTACATTAACTATTCGAATAGTACCTATATAATTATTCGGTTTTTTTGAACATTTCGAATACCTACTATTCTACTTCGTTTTGGTAAATGTATGATTTTTTACTAACCATTCCACCTACAAGTGTTGAAGCTGAACGTGTATTTTCGGCTAATAGGTTTTTTTGTAATAATTTGAGATGTTCATTTAATGACGATACTTTAGACGCCCTCAGTTTCCTACGGTCGTATTTTCGGAACACAACAAAGTATTTATTTTTCAACGTATAATTATGTTTAGACGACTTTTTTGAGCACATATTGGTTCCTAATTAAAATGTTTAAGTACTAAAAAGGTTTCTTTTCATTTACACACATTAAATAAAACACAATTCGAAAAATTCGTATTATTCGAATTATTCGAATAATGTTTATTATATAATTCGAAATATCCGAATACCTACTTCGAACGAATAATGCATGCCCTACCTGTAACACAGGTATTTCAAACCTTTTGGGCACTGCTCCTAACTCTTTTATTTAGTTTTTTTTTTGTGTTAGATATCAACAGACGAACATGAGGTTCACTTGATGGTAGGTGATACCTCAGCCACAGAACGTCAGTCAATGATACGCTGTCGACCTACTTTTTTCTTTGAGCATTCGGAAATCCATAGACTGGGACCGAAACACGCACTATGGTTTTTCAATCTATGAACGGTGGTTCGTTACCTTCCTCCCACGCGTTTAATGCTCGAAGTTACCCGCCCCCCTAGCATAACCATCAAGAGATATCTCACGGACGAGTGAAGACAAACTCTCGATATATTATATCTCAACATCGACAACTTTGATAGAAAAGATGTCTCGATCGACAAATATCTCTACTTTTGACATTAAAAGTCGAGTTTTAATAGTGTCATATTAGACCTGGAAGACATAAAGAGATAATCGATTAAAATACGAGAAAACGGTCGACAAAAATTTGTCGTGGTTGTCCTGCTAGGCCGGCAGACGTGGGGAAGACGTGCTTACAGAAAATTATAATCATGTCTCAGTGGGATTCGAACCCAAGACCCAAGAACGCGCCAACGAGCCCGTCAAAATCTGGTATAAATTATATGGTTCTTGTAACTAACCAAAATATACACTTTACGACATAGAAAATAATAACATATACTCACAAGTACAGCAAGGTCAGCCTGCGCAGCTCCACCAATCATATTGGGGACGAAGCTTTTGTGTCCTGGTGCATCCAGGATTGTAAAATGCTTTCTGTCAGTCTCAAAGTACGCTCTACCTACTTCCACTGTTTTACCCTTGTCACGTTCTGTATTACAAAAAAAAATCATGTCAATACAATAATAATTTATGAGTAACATAAGACATAATTAAAGAAAGATATAAGGAAAATATAACGTAAGACTAGTCGGTATGGTCGAAAGATTTTAGCCTGCCCTATGGGCGAAAATAATAATTTATACTATTTATTTGAACTGGTAACAATTAAAATTGTTTTCAGGTGAAAAATAATGTGCACAATTTATTCTAAATTCAATTTTTTTTAATCTTGCGTTAATCAAGAAGCTAGGCGTTAATCAAGAATTTTATTTTCCTTACTAATATTATAAAGAGGAATGATTTGTTAGTTTGTTACGATTTAACTCAAAAACTACTGGACCAATCTTAAAAATTCTTTCAGCAATATTAATTCAGCAAGTGAGTAACATAGGTTAGCTTTTTTAACATAGACTATCCACATTGCACCCGTCTATACTAGTATATTTTAATATAATCAGTAGTAGATTTACCTTCTTGATTAGTATCGAGCGCCCAAGATAAGTACCATGATTCCCTTGATTTCTCTCTCGCTTCACGCTCATATTTCTCCAATGTTCTCTTATCCACCATTCCAGTCAGTGACATGATTTGTCCACCAATTGTAGATTTTCCAGCATCTAATAATAATGACATTAACACGTAGATTTATGGTTTATATATTAATCTTTTTGCATATTAAAACCAAAAACTCCATAATAAAAATAAAAGAGGGCTCTTAATAGATTTATTATTATGAAATATAATTTGTTCTGCCGTCGGAATTGATATTTGTAAATAAAGAAGCTGGTCGAATGAATTAAAAGTATAAACATTTCTTGGAATTCTCATTATTTATTTAATGGTAAACCATACACATATATGTATATCTGTTGAATATCATATAGCACAAAACAAGCAATATATAAGTACTTGCGACCTTTCCACACTATGCAATTAACACATATAAATTGTAACAAGTTTGCAAGAATGTATTCTTGCAGCTAACCCTACAGTAATACCTTTGAAAGAAGAATAGATAAACTTGCACTATTTAGATTGTATTAAATCATTCACTCATTATTATTTAAAAAAAATATTACGATAATGCAATTATAATGTAACAATCATGACCAGCACTCACCTACATGTCCAATAAATACGACGTTTACATGTTCCTTTTTGCTTCGCGTGTCTTCCACTCGTGGGGGCTTTTTCTTAGGAACTTTCTTTGCCAATTCACCATCCTCCTTTAACAACAGACCAATTGAAAATTAAAATACAGTAGAATCTCAGTAAACCGGCACTTCAAAAAACCGACACATCCAATTATCCGGCACACTCCGCCTGCGTCTTCTCCATATAAATTTCACAAAAACAGACTTCAATTAATGATTATTTTAAAACTATGTAATTAGTTTTCTATGAGATATGAGTGGTATAGAATCAAAGGCGGCTATCTGACATTTTTGGTCCAGCAATATACCAAAATAAAATAAGTTCTTGTCGTTTAGACTGTTGTTTTTTTATATATTTGGTTTTTGTTAATAGATACCTTAAAAATGCAATGAATGATACCTAATACAAAAATAAAGGAGAAAAACGTTTTCTTTTTTAAATTGCTAACAATCAGCCATAAGTCAGATAGCCGCCTTTGATTCTATACAACTCATATGTTACAGTTATAATCTGGCACCCTCTGGTTTTTAATAGTGACGGATTAGTGAGTCTACTGTATAGGACTACTATTTAATTTTATTAAACAACTTTTAAAAAATATATTAGCCATGTAAGGTTACCTTGATTATAGTCATTGATATATCAGAAATATAGAAAACGGTTATGATTAAGCACTAGTACAAAATAAAGGCTATTCAGTTTAAAACTACACTAAAAAGACAAGAGCAAGGCAAGCTAGATGTATAGTTCTTAGTTAATATAAAGGTTATATGACTATGACGTGTAAGCAAACTTAAACAGACATGACAAGGACACTGTATTTGGAAATGATAAAATGTCCATAATTTGACTCGATGTAATAAATTTATAATACTGATGTGAACTTAATCTAATGAATTATGTTAACACAGTGTAATATCAAATAAACAGTGTTATAACGATAATAATCAAAGTAAAAAATAAATTATTTTTATTAGAAATATATCTTTCATTTATATTATAATTGTTTTAATAAATGTTTCTCTTTTTCCTTTAAGTGTAAAGTATATAATCAGTTATATGAATTATGTATATGTATATTACCAGAATTAAAATGATCTAAAACCAAGATTAATGGCTTCTAAATAAAGTATCTAATAACTGATTTGTTTATATTCTGAAAGCTGTCAACTCTTAGACATTCTAATAAAGAAATAAAACCCATGCTTATTACAGGTGCTTCCACCTGTGGTTCAGTTTCCTCTTCTTCCGGTTCATTGTTTTCTTCTGTCAATAGCGTGTTGTCGGCTTCGTTCTCCCAGCTATCAGCAGTAGGGGACCTGTCGTCGGGCGGTACTTCTGGTACAGGTGTATCAGCAGAGGCCGGTGGTACAGGAGGGGGCTCCTCCACGCGCGGAGAAGCTGACGCGGCAACATTATCACCATTATCCTCTTCCCCGCATCCTGAAATTTAAGTAAAATTATAGCTTAGGAATGCAGTAATTTTATCATATCTTCCATTATCTCCTTGCAATTTTAGAAATCCTGCTTACATGGTGTTTTTTCAAATCACACTCTGAAAATAAAAAAAATTGATAAATAGGTGATTTACACCTTTCAATTTTATTTTAATACATTACCATAATAGAAAGTAGAAATTTGGAATAGAATAAAAGATTGTCTGAGATCAGATTCAAAACAGTATTTTGTCAACTTGATCAGTTTGAAGAGATTTGAAATTGCTTTTTTGCCATCCATCCAGTAAAATGGGAATTGCCATCCATGCAGTAGCACTAAACCTACAGAATAATAGGACAATTTTTTATACTTAAGTTATATCTAAACAACCATTATTTTTTTACGCATAATAAAATCAATATCAATGATGTACCCTTAGTAGAACTATATCCTTAGTTGGATCCTTATGCAACTACTGATTGATTGATGAAACCAAATCAAAATTAAGCTTTCATTTAAATTCATCAACTTAGACATTTCATAAAGATCTATTAGCACAAACATACATAAGAATCAGAAGTCTAAAATTTAATCAGAGGGCATATTGTTGGTTCAAAGATAAAACTCACTAAATTACATTTAGAATAAAAATAAAATTTGCTACTATGGCTTATTTTAAGTGTAAACCAACAGTAAGAATAAAGCACTAATTGCATACTAGGTTCATAACAAAATTATGAAGTGCAATATGAACTTCGTAATTTGTTCTTATCGTAGATGTATCCTTTAAATAAGCAATAGTAGCAACTTTTATTTTTATTCAAAATTACACTGAGTGAGTTTTACCTTTGAACCAACAATATATGGGTTAAGTTCAAATTTAATACTATTATGTTAAAGTAACAATATTTTCAGCCATATAAATGACCAAATCACAAAGTATAAGGAATAGCAGAAAAATGCAAAGAGGTATTGAAATGGGTTTTAGTGAATACTTAGGAATTTCTACAAAAATCCTTATGCTGGATAACCGAGATTTGAAGTTTCAAAGATCTATGCAGATAACCGTAGTAATCTTTCTCAATAATTGTCCTTGTAAATAGTATGACAAGTTAAATATATAACAAGGTAAAAGCAAACAAAAGATACAATCCATCAAATGATGCTTAAAGAAAATATCAAGCCACTACATCAAAAATGGATTAACTTTCATGTTCTATTAGATAAATCATTACATGCAGGGGATAACTCAAAGCTACAAGCTCTAGGAAATCTAGATAAATAGGTATTATGACTATACTTGCAAGACCTGTATCAAATTACACACAATACAAACATCAAAATTATTGTTTTAATTAAGTATAAGAATTGTAGAGCTTCCTTGTCAAACACATTTTGATATACTTAAATACACATTATTTAAAAAAAAAATTGATAATTTCATTGAACTCTCAAAAATCATATTCATCATAACACTTCTTTAAAGTTAAGATTTAATATGAAATAGGTTTTTTTAAGTGAACAATAGTAATTTCGTCACAAATGAAAATTTTGCAAGTGTAATATTTTGTCAATCAATACACCATTATGTGATTCACAAGAATTAAAGCATTATTTATGAACATTTTCTGTTATATCTGGATTTTAAGGATCATGTCTTACTGAGATGAATAAATAATTCTCGAAAATTTAAGATATGTAGGTGAAAGTTACATTGAATAGCCACATCACCTGTTATTTTTGTTTCCATGATCACAATTAAACAATACTTCAACTTTTATTTAGTGAAGAATTTGCAATGTATTAGCGAAGAATGAGAGAAAGTTAATTAAGTATGATAATATTATAGTCACGCCGCGTGTCTCGACATAACCCGTTAGAACTGGATTCGACGAAAAATGGTCACCATATGAAAGTTCTACAGTAAATTTAAACAATAACTTTGTTATATTTATCCAACTCTTTAATATTAACACATAGGAATTAGGTCTTCGACCAATGCAAATAAAATCCAGGTATTACAAATAATGACATGACATACCATTCAAAACCGGACTTCCATCAGAGCTCGTAGGACTACTTTCAGATTTTTGTGAGTTTGTTGGTGAATCATCCTGAGATGGCTTAGTACAAAAAGAAGGCACAAATTCCACGGCATTTACGTTCAACGTGGAAAATTTTTTTGAAGATAAGTCATTAGAATCATTTGCACCTTTATCACCCACAACTTCAGCTTGATTTTCCCACGAGTCTGGAGCACCGTTATTGGACATTTTGAATAGCAATATAATGTAAAATTTAATTTAATCGGTCTCTAATCCTTATTTTTTAATAATTCACGTTCTTTTCTCGATAGATCCGCGTGTGTCTCTATCTCACAAACCGGAAGTTCATGGCAATTTGCCAAGTAAGTTATGATAACTTAAATATTTTCTGAAAACTGTTTCTAAACCAAATAATAATTCAAAAATTAAATATAATTTTAAATTTATCTGAATGATTATTTTTAAAGTATTTTTTAATGTATTAGTTTGGTGAACATAAAAAAGGACTGCAGTCTCTATTATGACTACGTCCGGCAACTGGCACGTTGCCATCTCTTGTTTTATTTTTAGCCTGAATAAATTATTTAATATTTTGAGATTTAAACTCACTATACTAACATTGAAAATGTATTTAAAATCACATTTATTGTACATATAAATATAAAAAATATAAAAAATATAAATATAAAAAGGTCTATATTGTGGAAACGGACGAGTAGTTATAAATTATTATTTTATATGCACCGTTAACATTTGATGGCTTTGATCTTCGATCAATAAATACAATGGCTTTGATAAAGAAACCAATAGATTTCATATCAGCGTATACACGTAAGGACTAAGGGAGAGCAAGCTGTATTATCCTAATAAGTTCAAATTACGCATATTTAAAAAGAGGCATATATGCATCGTTATTTACACAGAACAGAAAAAGTACCTAAATTTTTAATCTGTTAAGCACAATAGTTTAGTATAATTTTAATCAGGTAACACTGGCAGACGGCAATTCGGTTCAATATTTTGTAATTTGTAATGGCGGTCAGCAATTTACATTTAACAGTGAATTGAGGATTCAAAGACTATATATAATATTAAATTATGATTTAACAGTTTAGTTAACTTTTAAATTTCTATATAAATATTATATTTAAACTATATTTATAAAATTTAAGTAATAATTGAATAAAGAACCGGTGGAGAACATTGATGATTGTGGTACCATAGGTACAATTTCTGTGGTTATAGTTTTGACTGTTTAAGTTTTAGAATCCCGTGAACTGTCATGTTATATAAAATTACATATAATTGTGATAAACAGATATGTCTGTGCATTATAAATTCAAAAGTGCATTGGATTACGATACAGTAACCTTCGATGGCCTACATATTTCAGTAGGAGATTTGAAAGCGGCTATTTCTCAGCAAAAGCGTATTGGGAAAACGTCTGACTTCGATCTTCAAATAACCAATGCACAGACCAAAGAAGGTGAGATCAATAATTAAATAAAGAAACATAATTTGCATTTTAGTATTAGAATAGCGCCTAGTAATGTTTCGGTTGTTTTAGTGTATGTGGATGATCTTACTTTAATTCCTAAAAATACATCATTACTGGTAGCAAGAGTACCTTTGGCTCAGCAACCAAAAAAGCAGTGGGATAATAACAATAGTCAAGGTGCACCAGTTAAGGATGCTTCTCTTAATAAAGGAGTGGCGGACTTGTCTCGCATGGAAGGCAGCGAGCAAGATAAAATTAATGCTATGATAACACAGTCTACTTTTGATTATGATCCAAGCAAGTGAGTATTAGTTCTAACATTGAGGTTGTTACAAACAGGATAGTTGATGGTGAAATTTAATATCTAAAATGTTGTGCATATGTTCTAACGATACCTGTTATTCTACTTATACAGAAGTTCTAAAATGAATATAAGTCTCAAGAACAAGAAATTATAAGATCATAGTAATAATAAACTAATTGAAGCCTGTATTTGATATTGAAATAAAGATTGTGTCTTTTATAATGTTAAGAAATAAATATATAAAGAATCTGACATCTTATACTATTTTTACTACTTAGATTATCTTTATATTATTAATTAATTTATATGTAATCCTTTTTTGTTTCAGTTATCTGAAAATTCGTGGTCAGAATCAAAGAGGTGTTGTTCCAAGTAACTATATCTGTTTCAAATGCCAGAAAAGAGGTCATTGGATAAAAGATTGCCCCATTGCAAATTCTGTATGTTTTTATTTTCATCATTTAAACATGAATTTAGTTATATATTCAAAATTGTAAATTCCCTTATGAAGGCATATTATGTTAGTGCATTTGATATAAATATTTCAAATAAATTGCTATTAGCTAAATAAGACTCTAGTTAGTGAATTTTCATAATAAGCTAAATATTAGAAATGTCTTATCTCATCTTGTATGTTGAACTCAAGTTTGACAGATTTTCTTAAAATTTAATTTACCTAAGGCCTTTGTTTATGGATGAATTATATAAACGTTGATGAAGAAGAGGATGAGGATTTTTTAAGAATATAAATTGGATGCTGTTATGCAATACAATGTCAACCCACATGGTTGCCATTTTGAGATAATTGAGTTTGAAGTTATAATCAGGTTTTATAAAATTTCTTTTAAAAAATAACTGAAATAATAGATTGTTTTGTAATTATTATTATTAGACTAAATATATGATGTTTTTCTTGGTAGCAATCAAAGTAATTGAATTTAATGCATTATTATTAAACATTTTAGGATTTTGTGCTCGCTAGTTTTTTCAATATTTGTGTTATTAAACTGATTACCGATTATCGATAACCGATGATACATATCGGTTCACTGATGAATGGCTTCATAGCTCATCATAAACCAATCCAGCTCCACTAAAAAGTCTTTCACTGGGAACACTTGATGGAGGGGCTGATAAATACTTATGTACTACTCCATCAAGTTCCTCACTACCTCTTAATATGAGGAAGAGGATTTTTTAAATATTATTTGTGGAAATGGATGAGGAAGAGAATTCGTGAATAAATGAGGGAGTTACGCATTAGGAGGAAGAGGAATCCTCATCAATCCTAATTATTATACATAACTTAATCTGTAGATACTGTTTTTAATGATTAAAGTAGGTAAAAAAGTCTTAAAACAAAATTTAACATTAGAAAATGATAATACCAAAAATTATTAAATTGTTTCAGGGAGATCCAATAGAAATCAGAAGAAGTTCAGGGATACCTCGAAGTTTTATGGTGCCAGTTGATGGTCCTAAAGCCCCTGGAGCCATGATGACCCCAAGTGGAACTTTTGCAGTTCCTGCAGTGGACCAGTGAGTTTATAATTATATCAAGTTGCACTAGCCACTCGAGATGTCGTTATTTGCTTAATACTTAAGTAAACAAGCAAGCTGTCATATCGAAGGTCCCTACGTATATAAAGACATCCTCTAAGTCCGGTTTGCTGATAAGTCACTTTGTAGGGACCGTCAATATTGTTATATCATTATTTAAAAAGTATTTTGTTTTAAATCATGTAAGATATACATTTTTATTTGCATGGTGCCTTATAAATACTGCTCTAGGAGATTATGATACTGTTTCTGGAATTTCTTTTATTTATTTAACTATGATTACAGTATTATCTGGATCAGGTTCCAACACATTATTATCTTTGTATATACATATACTACTATACAATAAAATAATAAAATTCAGTGTTAAATTACTTAATTACAAATGCCAAATCTTTACAAAATATAATATCAAGAACTATATCAGATAAGGGAAGAAAAAATTAAATTATGATTATCTACATAAAACAGTCATACATAAAGTCCTGTTAGTTAAACCATTTGTAACTCAAGAACGGGTGCACCGATTTTAATGATATCCTATTTGTTGGATTCATCAATGTCCTGAATAACAGAATAACTAATAATATATCGGAAATTTTCAGGAAAAATATATGCAAGACAACGTTTTTTGAGTATAATATTTGTAACATAAGATATTCATCATACAACAATTTTTATACATTCTCCTTATATCATGGAAATAAAATTAACTATTTAAGTGAATAAATAGTTTCATAAGAAGGTGAATACTTTTCATAAACACTGTTTAATATTTTATTTCAGTGAAGCATACTTAGCATCAGAGAGTGCGGTTGGACCAGACACATTACCCAATACACCAGCGGCTCCTGAACCCACAATACCGGATGAATTGATATGTAGTCTGTGTCGAGATCTTCTCACCGATGCTGTCATGATACCTTGCTGTGGGAACTCTTTTTGTGATGAGTGTAAGCTATTAAGATTTTTTTTAATTAAAACTTGACAAAGATGTAAACCAAAAACTTGAATCCGGGATTTAGGAAGGTATATAGTATACTTATAGTATAATTGTAATTCTGAAAAGCATGAACTTTTATGTCAGTTACACAATACATACACATAGCACACTGGCATTCATAGGCAAGTTGATAGTGCTGTCAAAGTATCTTTATTAATGATTTTCAACAAAAAATATTAGGCCCAAATGAGATTTGTATGTTTTTATTTTGTTTTTGCTGTATTTGTGCGGTTTACTTACAGGTATTCGAGGTGCCTTATTGGAGTCTGAGGATCATGAATGCCCAGACTGCCGTGAAAAAGAAATAGCACCTACTACTTTAATTCCTAACAGGTAATTAAAAAAAACCATATATTTTTAAAAATTCAAATATTAATTAATATCTAACTAATATATGAAGCCACCACTATCTCTTAAAACAATGTTATTGAAGGAGTAAAACATGATAGAGCGAGACAAAGCTATACACAAATAAGTTTACCGATAAGTGTATATTGTACAGTATTGGGGCATGCTACATCCTAGTGAGAGCTTTTTTGGACATTGGACAGTGGGGCATGGGGCGGACCCATTTCTCTGTCTGTTTCACTAATAATTTTTCTTTAGAGGCAAGTAGGTGATCAGCCCTCTGTGCTCTACCCGACCGAAACAAAACTTTTTTTATTTTGTTCTTCCGGGATTCAAACTCAGGATCCGGAGGTCCTCCAGAGTGTTAAACGCATCGCGCTTACCTTGAGCCACGGAGGCGGATTTATAAGCTATCATAGAAGCTGTCACTTTGTAAATCTTTTTCCTTCATGTGTATTTGTGTAACAGTATGTTATTATGGTATTGTTTACGTTTACGTTTACGAACTCCTTCATCATGAGAACGTGTAAAGACTGGAATTCACTGCCAACATACAATCTGGGTCGTTTTAAGGTAAATCTGAATAGGCATTTATTAGGGAACGATCATGCTCCATCCTAGACTGCGTTCTCACTTACCACCAGGTGAAACGCAGTCAAATGATTGTTCTTTATACGTTAAAAAAAATGGTATTTGTCAGGTTTTTGAGGAACTCGGTGTCGGCATTTCGTAACCAGACCGGCTACAGCCGGCGAGCGCCGCACCGCCCCTCCGCTGCACAGGCTCCACCGCCATTAGGTATGTTTGTTCATCACCTGTTTTTTTTTAAAGTTAGATATCGACACACGAGCATGAGGTTCACTTGATGGTAGGTGATACCTCAGCCTCAGAACATCAGTCAATGATACGCTGTGGACCTATTTTTACTTCGAGCATTCGGAAATCCATAGACTGAAACCGAAACGCGCAATGTGCACTTTACGGTTTTTCCATCTATGAACGGTGGTTCGTTACCCGGTCGGAATTTCGATATTCCTGCCACTCGTTTAATGGCCGAAGTAACCAGACGTGGGGAAAGACAGAAAATTATAAATATGACGTCACGGCGGGCTTTGAACCCGTGATCCATCGGTGCTACTAAACGCGCTAACGAACCCGTCAAAATACATTAATTTATCATTGCTTGAGTGGAATCATGTTTTCAATTATAATTTATTATTGATAGCCTGCCAATTGTGCATGTCGTTCAGTGCAGTGTCGATTAAAGTAAATGTTTTAAAGGGTGCGTTGGCTTTCGATGTTTCTTCGGTTCGAATCCCGCTCGGACGATTCCCTTATGCCCGGTCACTTGCAATATCGAGGATAACGAAATTCCAACTGGGTAACAAACCATCATTAATAGATGAAATGTACATAGACATTTTATGCGTTTGTCATAGTTTTTTTTAAATAAAATACCGTATACCGGATTAAATTATTTATCCCGACGTTTCGGATGCTTTTCAGCAACTAATATAATAAACAATATAATCGCGTTTTAATCCGGTATACAGTATTTTATTTAATTTTTTGTAATACTTAATACATATATTTTACATCTTTCATATAGAAAAACCACCAGCCGGTCCAGTTTCGCCGTCACGCGGCGCACCAGCGTCGGCAAACGGTAAACAATTTTATTTCTTAATACTTCTAACAAAGGTTTTCAAAATCAGCATTAATTCTTCCGTGCATGTTGTGATTCCGTACTGATTTAACAATTGAAGACATGAGTGGGCGAAGGGGTCATGATACAATTTGTAAATGATCGAGAAAATGGGAAAAACAGTGTTGTCACATATTTGTAGACAATTATTTACTTTCTTGATTGTTTATTTAATAAGTAAATTTGACAAATTAAATAATTATACATGTATATGGACGCTGTTAAGCAATACAGTGTAAATTTTGATACCAATCGCTTCCTTATGAGCTGGAGTACATATTTCAAAAGAGATATTATATATGATTTAAATCATTTTAATAGCAAAAATATTGAAAAAATCTAACGGGCACGAAACCATAACATGTTTAGAATATTTAACAATAATGCAATTTATTACTTTGATTGCTACCAAAAAAAAAACTATATACATTTAGTTTAATAATAATAATAAAAAAACTATATTTTCTGTTATTTTTTAAAAGAAATTTAATAAAACCTAATTAAAACTTTAAACTCAATTTTCTCAAAATGAAAACCATGTGGGTTCCTTATCAGCGTCCATATATTGTTATGGAGACACATTACACCTTCACTCAACGTAAAAAATAGGAGTTTTAAAAAATGTTATATAGCCCCTTCATCCACACATGTATATATAAATGCCAAACTACCTCGGTGCGTATGAGAGGGAATACCTGTTTATTTCCCATCTCTCTCTAACTAGTTATACTAACGTAGTGCAGTGTGTATGTGTGCGTGATTTAATGGCGTGTGTCAGACGCGGTAGAGGAGAAGCCTCCGGAGAAAGTTGAGAGGGGGAGGGTCAGTCGAGCCGCCGAGGAGTCGGACGGGTCGGCGGACGACAACATTACCGTCACCGTGCCCCCCGCGCACACGCACCTCCCCCCTCACCAGGGCCCCGGGCCCCACGCCCACGGGCCCCACGCGCGACACGATCACCGCTCGTCACGTTACGGTATTGCATTACGTGTAACCGTCTCGCCTTGTCTCAGCTTGTGACTACTCACGCCTGCGATTTATTGTATGCATGGTGAATTGAATGCTCTGTTATTTATCAATATAATATGGCTGTTTAATCACGCTAATGATATTTTTTTTGTAATATAAAATGCGATCTTAGAAATTAAATGTTAGTCGACTATATTTAAAAAAATATATATATTTTCATTATGTTTCACTAGTGATTATTTTATACATAATACAACAGGTATAGTTATATGAAGTTCGATCACTGTTACTATAATGTTCAGTCGATGTAATTTATATTGTAAAAGTATATGTATTAAATCATTTACCTTAATAATGATATACAGATTACATAGGTTCTTTTGAACGTATACATAGATGTGCATGCATTAATATAATATAGCACGTTGTTTCCTATTTGATTACATATTATTTTTGCCGTCGATAAATCAAATCGTATTAATCAGCTTAATACAATTTAAATCAACATAACTCTATTTGCAAAATTACTAGTTGCTTGCATTTTCATTACCATTAAATTTCCAATTAAGTTTGCACGAAAATTATTTTTATAGTATTAAAAACCTTATTAAAAGATTTCGATTCCTGTTATTGATATTTTTGGATATTAAGTAGTTAATCATAGACAATGATTTACATTATTTTAGATCTATTTATATGAATTCCTAATGCTTCTGATAACGATACTCCAAAAAAAAAGATATACGGCATTATTCACAAAGGTATTATAAGCTTGATAGTTAAAATATGTTTTGTCTCGCTCTATCGAATATAAAAAAGACTACAGAACGAAAGAAACAAAACATACTTTAACTATATCAAGATTATAATTCGTTTATGAATAAGCCCGATAATGTATAATCGTATCAATAGTTGATCATAAAGAATAACATGTAGTTAATTTGTTTTAATTATTTAAATTGTATCTATAGCAGATCTTCCAATGAACGTAGATAGACATAGGTGATGGCGCAATGTACTAGATGTATGCAGTACACAAGGCTAATGTTTTGTAGATTTAGTAACGTTAAAATCTTTGTGCCACCGTCACTGCTTGCTGCTAATCTTGAGGTACTAAGTGTTCAATAGTCTAATAATGAAATATCTTTTGTTTTAGGACCACCTAAAAAACCTAAAATGGACGTCCCTTCGAATGTGAGTATGAATAACTATAATAATAATAATAAAAAAAAATATATAAAAAACAAAATATATATAAAAATAAAAATATAAATATATATTTGTATATAAAACAAAGTCGTGTTAGTTACATCATTTGGACGCTGTTAAGCAATACAGTATAAACCGACATGGTTGCCATTTTGAGAAAATTGAGTTTGAAGTTTTAATTAGGTTTTATTAAATTTCTTTTAAAAAATAACACAAATAATAGATGTTTTTGTAATTATTATTATTATTAGACTAAATATATATCGTTTTTCTTGGTAGCAAACAAAGTAATAGAATTTAGTACATCATTATTAAATATTTAAAAATTTTTTTGGTTTCGTGCCCACAAGTATTTTCAATATTTTTTGCTATTAAAACGATTTAAATGATATATATCTCTTTTGAAATATGTACTCCAGCTCATAAAGAAGCGAATTGATATCAAATTAACATTTTTAACATACGTTGTCCTGCCATGATACATAACATTTGTATCATGGCAGGACAACGTCTGTCTGGTATATTTATATTAAGGATGTTTTGGAGATGAATATCTATATAAAATAACTAAATTAATATTTTCAATACAAAATTATTGAATCCAAACAGATAAATTGTACAAATAAAAAGGCCAAATGAATATTTCATTTATATTTATTTCTTAATATAAATGAAACAATTCAGTAAAGGAGATTTTGTTTGTTAGATGCCGAGGGTAGATGAGCAACGGGCTGGTACTCCGACAGTGGATGAGCGAAGGGATCCTGTGACGATACAGGTAAACTTTTGTTTTGTATTTATATATATTTATTATATAATAACACTGACATAGTATTGACTTCAGGTCTCATATAAAATTCACAGAAAAGTGTGCCGATTTATTTTTATTTAAGCCACGCCCCATGTCAAATTTTGAAAAAGTGACGTTGACCGATGAGAACAAAGTAAAAAGTGGAGTCAAAATATGAAAATATTTACCATACCATAATACTGAGTTCTGACCGACATTGTTATTAATAATATTATAGAACAAATTATAAGGTGTTTATTATCTTTTATAATTTTTTTTTAAAAAATATTTAAAAATAGCGTTACGTTAGTCAACCTAACAAAGACCAGTCTCCATGAAGTGTCTTTATTTTTAAATATAAAATCCTTTACAATATTAGAGTTAAATATTAATAAATTGTGTTTTGTTATCAGGGTGCTTATAATCGGGGACCGCCTCCATTCATACCAGCGGTACCGCCTCCTCATTACAAGTGAGTATAATTATTAGTATCAAAAATATTTACATTAAAGAATCTGGCCTTATTATCGAGTTTCGTACAAAATAACTTTCTAAGGTACGTAGAAGTTAGGTATTTTTTAATTTCAATATCGTCACCTATACTGAGAATCTATTCTCATGCCAGAGTATTTAGTTGATAGAAACGTATGTAGTACGTAGTGGGGGTGTGGATCGTGGACTTACAGTAACTAATATGTTTAGGATATATCATGATGTGTTAGGTTGAGTTAAATTTCAAATTAAACGGCATTTATTGAAATGCTGTTTAGCTGCATAAGTCAGTCACAGCAAAGACTACGCCTGTATCTTGCAAAGGAATATATTTTTATAATTGAGGCCGTCAACGTAAAAGTGGCCTAACCCACAATAATTTTTCATATTCGTACTTAAGTATTGCAATTTATTTAAAACACAATAATATTTATTGTGTTTTAATTAATTGTTTTGTATATATAAAATATTATGTATGATACATCGTGATTTTCTCATACTGTTTTTTATCCAATAAAAAGAATTAAACGTTTTCAATTTCAATTCGTTAAACGCGAATATCGAGGGTATATAGTACAGTACTAAAACTAATAAGTATGAAATTAAAAGATGTAAGTTAAGACACAATTACCTAACATATACAGATAATATCGCCGTAATTAATATTTGTGATGTTATATATTCTTTGTATATCATATAGGTCATTTTGTCCCTAAACTTTAAAATTAAATTGAACTTTAATTTCGTACTTATTGGGTTTTAGCACTATGGGATATTATGTTTATATTTTCTTTATGTCTGTATGAACTTTGCGTGTTCGCTTTAACGGAATGCAAATTGGTCTTTATAATAAATGTTTGATTCATTTGTTTAGCCCGCCGTACGTTAGACCAATGGGGCGACCATACAACGATCGGTTCCCGCCTCATGATCCTTACCAGCCACCACCCCCAGGAATTAAAGATTCTCCTAATGGGTAAATTAATAGTTAATAAAATAAAATAAATAATAAACTTCTTTAGTTATAGCTCATCTTTGTTTAAATCTCCTTTTAAATACAATTGCTATTGAAATGACTTGTTTCATAGACGATCTTATGAATTTCTATTATTTGTCTTGGTTTTGTGACTGGTGTCTAAAATTAGAATTGATCGATATTTTGTTGTGTATTGTTGTTTATGTTGTTTACGTTGTCACCGAGCCGTATCTTTTGTAATGGTTGTCGTATATTGGTGCAGGCGCAGTGAGGATCCACTCGAGGCGTTCAATCGAATGATCCGCGAGAAGGAGATGCGGGCGAAAAGGAGGGAGGAAGAACGGCGTCGGGTGCAATCTGGCTCCCGCAGCGCCTCTAGATCGCGTTCGCCGCGCTTGTCCCGCTCGCCCCGCCCCCCGCGCTCTCCCCGCTCGCCCCGCCCGCCTCGGACCTCGCGCTCGCCCCGCCCCCCGCGTCTCTCGCGATCTCCCCGTCTCCCGCGCGGTTCTCGCTCGCCCCGCCCCCTTAGAGACTCGCGCTCGCCCCGCCCCCTGCGCGGGTCTCGCTCGCCCCGCTCGCCCCGTGCACGTCCGCGCAGTCGTGGCACCAGTCGACTCCGATATTCTAGGTTCGTGTTTCAGTATTGTATTTAGCTTTCGCTTCTTTGTCAAACTAATAGACACTATCGATTTAGCTTTGCATGTTTATTTTTTATTGAGTTCATGATCATGTGAGCGTAACGCTAGTCTATCGATATCTGTAATATAAGTGGTGTTGGTATTATTGGTATATGCTATTATTTGGTTTACATTTTAGTATTGTCTTTTGATGGCTTCATGTCTCTTTACATTTTATCACAAAGCATGAATTCAAGCATGAAAAAGAAAGAAAAACTAACCAGGCTATAGTCATTCCTATTCATTGAATGAAAAAAGAAATGTTCACAATGAAGAAACTTAATAATGATATTTTATTCGGTATGATAAACTTTTCATCTTGCTCATTACAGATAGCTTTTGCCATATTGCATGTTTAAATGTAATTTTGAAATTCTTTGTATGACAATGAAATATAAGACCTCTTGATTTGATTTCAGATCACGGTCAATATCTCGTGGTCGGCCACGTCGGTCGCCGTGGTCGCCGAGAAGAAGACGCACGCGAGACCGGTCCATATCTCTGTCGCGGTATGTGAACATAAATTCATTCAATATCATCCCTTAACACAGTATAGGAACCTTCGGTACAGGAGTTGTTTGTCCTTATGGGTTATTCATAAAGTACGTCATACTTTCATAATTTCATGATTTTTTGACCCCTCCCCCTTCCTTGCCACAGTTAGTCACATTTGCGAGACCTCCTCCTCCCCAGTGTGACGTCACATATTATGCAATTTTACATATTTTCATATTTTCATACGAGTACAATTGAAAATTTTAAGTTTTTCGTTAGTTTAAATTTGGCGTTTTAACATTTAGATATCTAAGATTTTGAAATGTGACGGCACAAAACTTAAGACCTCTCCAACCCCTTGTCACACAATGTCACACTTCGTCGATCCTCTCCCCGCCTTAACGTGTGACGTACTTTATTGATGGTCCGTTATAGAAGGCTTTAGTATAATTACATGGGCCGCGTGGAATACTTAAGATATTTTCTCGGCATATTTTTTATCATCAGTGCATCATTGAATGCTGTTCTGTATGACTTACCATCAAGTGAGCCTCCTCTGGTTTGAGTATATAATATGTGTGAAAATATAATTAACTAGTAACCCGCACCGATTTCGAACGGGTGCAATATGATGTACTGATGAGAGTGAAAGTGATGTACTGTTCACAAAAAAGAATTTTTAAAATCGGTCCAGTACTTTTTGAGTTTAATCGTAACAAACTTTCTAAAACTAATCTATCTAATAGATTTTTAATTTTTTTTTAGTTATTTGGTTCACTCCTCGGAATATACACTAATTTAAATTACTAAACTTAATTCTAACTTAAAAACTACCATGCTCGGTGTAATTCCTAAAATTAGTAAGCATTGCATTCTATATAATATAACAATATTATGTATAACATTTAACATGTCTAACTAAAACTTAAGAACAAAGAAAAATATAATTAAAAAAATACAAAAAAACTTATAATATTACGGCTTTATTCATAAACGTATTATAACCTTGGTATAGTTAAAATACGTTTTGTTTCGCTCTATCAAATATGAAAAGACTACAGAACGAAAGAAACAAAACATATTTTAACTATAGCAAGCTTATAATACGTTTATGAATATGGCCGGTAGTATAGATATTATTATTAAAAGTGAGTAAGAAAGAAAATGGTAATTTATTTCTTAATCCTCAGCTCCCCGTCACCACGTCGTCGTATACGATCGCCGATGCGCTACAGGTCAGCGCTGCGCTCGCCGGGCGGGCGGTCGCCGCTGCGCTCCATAGTGCGCACGCCGCTGCGCTCCCCGCTGCGCTCGCCACTGCGCTCGCCGGTGCGCGCTCTGCCCCCGCATTCGCCGATGCGCTCCCCGCACCGCGGATCCGCGCGCTCGCCGCCACGACAGATATCGCCACACAGGTATATTATTCATTTATTTCAATAATATTCCTGTCATAACAGACGTGCTTGATTCGATATAAATACTAATAAAATTACTTATTCTACTAAAATTTAATTTTGATTAATTATGACAATATAATGTACATTTAAGTACTTCACAGACCCATGTCGAGAGTAAATGTCGGTCAGGTCATGTTATATTAATATATACCGATGATGGGACGTTTATATCTTTTTACTCAATGTGATCTGAATATACTGTAAAATTGTTTGAAACCGTTTATATACAAGAAACTTCATTCCACCTGTAATCCAAAATTCATATTGTTTTATATTAATTCTTTACACTTCTACGGTCTTACTTATAAACGTAGTATAAGCTTAAAATATTATGTTTTTATTCTTTTGTTCTGTAGTATTTTGTATTCAATAGAGCGGGACAAAACATATTTTAACTATATAAACCTTATACTACGTTTATGAGTAAGACCGATACTCGATAAAGTTTGTTAAGATATTATTATAGACATTTTTATGATCAAAAGTGAACAATATGTGAATTGTTTGTTGCAGATTCTCTGGAGTATACGACGAACTGTTGTCGCCGCCGCGTCGTAGTGAGCCGTCGTTCGGAGGCAGGTACGATAGTAACAGTATACATTGCGTCCGCACGCAGCGCCCCCCTCCCAACCGCTCACTTGAGTTTTACGTTATCGGATTGAACCTGTGCACTTTCGTAAATAAATGTGGACATCGCGATTCAATTGTTTTAAATTGTTTATACATGTCGTGTTTTATTATGTCCGTTATAATAATTGTGTATAATGTACGTCGTCCGGTAAGTAGACTAGAAAATTCTACGGTGTATGTTCCTGTTCTCAAAATGCTACGAGGCGCCTGCGAAGCCTTCCCGTTGACTACGTGAGGATGACATGTGTGCGGCATTATATTTTATTATCTGTTACTGCCATTTTTGTTATTTTTTTGTTACTTTTTATGACGTTATATTTTAATTATACAATTTTTGACGATATTATGTATGTACTATGTAAATATTAAAATAGAAAACCAACCAGCTAGATACTATAGTATATTATTATAAAAATGTATAATGTGATTGTCAGTTTTGAAAAATAATTATATTAAAGTACAAACAAATAATTATGTTATAAAAAATACAATTGATCTCTAAGAATATTCAGTTTGGCCGTTTTTAGAAGAACCTCCTGAAGTTAGGTTCTCATGTTATTGCAATATTGTACACTCAGCATTGTTGCAACTTTGTAGTTGCTAAGCGTTTTGGAAATAAAGTACCAGTTAGTGTTAAAGAACTCATTGTTTTAAATATTTTTTTATTTTATAGAAATCAGTCGCACAAGAATTATAGCAGGTGCGTTGCCGGTCTTAAATAAAAAAGTAAGCTCGTTTCTTGAAGTCGTATTGGTTCGGAAAAGCGCCGGCAAAAACTATGATACTAGACTGTAGTCTGGCAACGTCGCGCCGCTTCACCCAACGTCGCTGGCGACACGTGTCGCGCGATGTTGCCAGACGAGCGAAGTCCGGCAACGTTGCACCACTTCACCCGACGTCGCTGACGACACGTGTCGCAGGACATTGGTCCCCTAGTGTATCGCTGGCTTTATATTTTAACGAGACAGTTTAGATTTGATTTAAATAAATTGAAAATAATATATAATAAGTAGTATTTTTTCATGAAATAGGGAGCTAATGGGTTGTTGGCTCACCAGCTGGTCTAGCATGACCGCCACGAGATATGTCGCGGACGAGTGAAGACAAACTAAGATGTAAGATATCTCGATATATTATATATCGACATTGACAATTTTGATAGAAAAGATATCACGATTAACAAATATATCTATTTTTGATATTAAAAGTCGAGTTTTAAGTGTAATTATCATGTTAGACTCGGAAGAAATAAAGAGATAATCGATTAAAACACGAGAAAACGGTCGACAAAATTTTGTCACGGTGGCCATGCTAGGCCGCCTAGCATGACCACCAAGAGAAATCTCGCGGACGAGTAAAGACCAAGTGTACGTTCACACGGAGACACGTTTTGCCGAATCTTATTTTTATCAGATCTTGCGTTGCCGTATCTGACGGCCCCGAATCGGGATCCCGTGTGAACACGCCATCCGGTTTTTTTGCATGAATGCGCACAGTCCCTCATTGATGTGGAAGCAATGGACGTGAACAGTCTTGCTATCATATTATAATGGTATTGTCGCCGTCAGCGTCGTGGAATAATATTGTGGTTAAATCCAATAGTACAAAGATATCTCCACATCGGCAACTTTGATAGACAAGATATCTCGATCGACAAACGTTTGTCATTAGAAGTCGAGTTTTAAGTGTGTCATATTAGACCCGGAAGACATAAAGAGATAGTAGATTAAACACAAGAAAACGGTCGATACAATTTTGTCGGTATGTCATGCTAGGCCGGCTGATAGTAAGTGATCATGTTGCCGTTGCCGACCTTTACACTGTATTCAAATCAAGATTAGTTTTTGGATATTATACGTTCTCAGTAAATAAGTAATATCCTTAAGTTCTAAGGAACTCTCCTCTTAGCTCCTCTTAGTTATTAACGCTATAAAAATACCAAATCAGAAAAATCTATATTTTCACAGTTGAATAATTCGACATTCCCTTACAAGAGGAAGGTGCTTTTTTGAATGCATCATGCATGCAATTAAATATCGTAAAGTTCTTAATTCTTCAATTCACTGTTTGATAATAAAGATGAATTGAAAACGAAGGGGTATAACGAATAAACATTTAAATAAGATTTTATTTAACTTTGGCTTTTTTCTTGAGATTTGCTGAAAGGTGGGCCTTAGAAATTGAGAATATAAGTACACTTACTATTTATTATACCCAAAAAAGTCAGTTTGAATACCCCACACGCTTGCCGGCTCTTCGTTAGTTAACTATTCGTACATAAGCTGCACTATATTAATATTTATATACTTTGGCATATTATGTTTAATAATATTCAAACAGTATTTCATTTTAAACGATATGAAATCAGATTTATATAAATTAAATTAATTTTAAAAGCTCTATCATCTCCATAATATGATAGTTATGTCAATGTTATAGGTTTTTTGAACTCAATGAAACATTCATAAATAAAATAACGGTTGCATTAATTGACATAGTATTAAATAGACTTCGGGTCTACGCTAAAATTTGTCCCAACCAAAAGAGTAACAATTCTGCAAATGAGTAACAATATTCTGTCAGACATTTGTTCATGAATTTTGTATGCCATGTCCATTTAATACTATGTCAATGGTTGCATTATATTAATGTTGCTTATAAATACTAAAATATATTGTAAAGTCTGAATTAAGCAATGTACTGTGATAATTGTGTGATATTATGGTTAAACTTTATGATATATCGTTTTTTTGTTGTTTTGTTTTTATGTTTTTTTTGTGTCTTGTCTTGCTGGTAAGGGTGGACAATGCCCTCCCTAGAAACTTCTTTGCCTCCCTCGTCAGTATTAAAATCTCGCATTAAATGACTGTGGTTAATTCAGCTGGACGGCTGACTCCCCTAGACAAAATCCCTAGAAATGCCAATGCTTGCTGTGTAAAAATATAAATAAAAAGGAATGGCACTTTGGTTAAGTTATACGAACTTTTTAAAAAATAAGCTGTATTGCTCCATCAGGTTGATTTAATAATGATATAAAACGTAACTTAATCATAGGTTTACTAGTTATTTTGTTATTAAAATTTTCTGTTACCCCTTCACACACAATGAACGAATGTTATTACGTTACCAGATAATATTGCCTTACTTTGTTGCTGCGTCTTTCCGGATATCTAGTGATTATTATTATTCAGCCGAATATAATATAGATTATGCCGAATGTGAAGCATGTTCCATTCCTATTCTAAATGATAGTTTGTTACTTTATGAATCTAGATTTTTCTAAAAATTCAGGAAGTATATTCGTACATATGAACATAAGTGGGACACTGAGAAAGTTTTGAGAAACTGTAAAACCAACTTTTAATAAATCAATTCAAAGAACTCTACCAGCCTCTATACAATTCATTTGATCCGTTCGAATCAATTTTCGAAGCACTTTTTCCAGTCCGCTGCAGACATCTACGGCCATCTCCAACGTTTAAATACTCATATTTTTTTAATGATTTTAATTGGCCAAGGCCTTACATAACCTTATTTCATTTATTTTTCGCAGAAGTTTGGCCTGGTACAAAATTTATTTCAGAGCTTACAATTGTAAACTCCTGTTTGAAAACTAGATTAAGATTTAGTTTTTGTAGAAGATACTCTTGTTTTTCGAAAGTCGGCCTTAGGTTTTACATTAGCTCGTTTTCGGGAATTTAAATTAATATAAGTAGACATATATCTATTTTGTTATTTGTTAGAAGTATAGTTCCATACTAATCTTCCATATTCTATATTCACTTCGAATGTTATCTAAAGTTATATCTTGGTGTATTGGGAAGTCCTAGACTAGGAAAATTAGATGTGCCAATATGGCGTCCGGTGCACAAAGGTAACTTGGCAGTGTACCTGAATTTTTGGAACTCTGACGAATAGAATGTGTAGAGTTGAAGTTCGTTATGTAAGTCGTGATGAAATCTTAACCTTAGACTGGTAATGTGATATAGGGAGGTTTTCAATGATGGCTACTGAGTTTTGAGCTGTTTTAGTCATTATAATTAAGATGGTGACTGCGTAAAAGCGACTCCCGTTTCTGAATTGGGAATTGTGCTTGCTTTGTTATATATGAAGAGATAGACTTGGATGGATTGGTCTTGGTCACTTGAAGATTTTCTGCAGTGACTACGAAAGTAGAGTTAGGTGTTACAAAGATGGAGTCATGGAAAGTCAAGGCATTTGTTATTTTTTTACTACATACTATTATGTCAGTCTATACTTTGTGAGAGTATTTGCCGTCTAAATGAGGTAGTGCTTTTTAAGATCTTACCATTTGCATCTAAGAAATTATGGATTTTGCCGTAAGTTGCAATATGATAGAACAAAATATTCCATTTTCCTCTCCTTAAATTCCTTTCATAGAAACCTTTAGTTTTAGAAAAAATGAAAATTAGATATTTATAGCCATATAATATTATTATTGTTTGAACTAAACTTAATTTTTAGGACATCATAAGTTGTTTTGTAATTCGACAGGTTATAAATATTTTTATTTTTTTATAATAACCCACCATAATTTTTTTTATATTGTTCAAATTCTGTTCTAATTATACCAATACCTTACAAGTATAACAAATGTTACAAATATTTCTTGTTTCTAAAAATATATGCCGGTCAGAATGTACACTGTTTGCTCTTTAACCCGAAGGCAAAGAACAAAGATTTTTTCTTTTAGTCGGGCGCAAGTAATTAATCAATATTTTTATTGTTTACTATAAGAGTTTGTCGTTCAATAGGTTTTACAAAAATACCATGAAAATTCTATATTCTAAATGGCCACTAATGGCTGTCGTGACATTTCCCTTTTTTATATAATTTTATTAATAAAACTAATATAAAATGTGAATAAAAATTGCTGATATTTCTGTCTTTTATTTTTAAAGAAATGTAGATCTTCATCCTGTTCATAACCTCTACAACTATATTACTATATAATACTCTGTACAACTGTCAATAAAATACATTTAATAATTTCTAAACTCTTTCCACTGAAATAAGCAAGGCTCTAAACTAAGTGTTAAAAGTGAGCTTAGATAATATTTTATATTTATTTATGTATACTTGATTAACGTTTCAGTATTGTTTAATCTATAAATAGTAGAACAACTCTATACAATTATACATTGAATATACTTGAAATTAAGAGGGGACGATAAAAGCAGGGGTTATCTCTTGTTTTCATGATACACTAGCTCTACATATAAAACATTGCGATATAAGTATATTATGTCCATCGCACTTCGCTGTCTTTTAACTACACCCCTTTACAATTTGATTCTCCATTCTACAACATTTTCTTTGAGTATGTGCTTATTATTAAATTTCCGTATGTATAAATGGTTTCCGAGAGGTTACAGCTCTCAATTCTTTTGCCCTAAGCACTTACATTAACATCTGATGTGAAGAGCTATGGGCCAAATTTTATCTTACGTTAATCCGATTAAGCCTGGTTGTGGTTACTATTATTTATAAGTATACAGCACAAGGCTCTGTTTTTTTTTGTTTCGTCAATTGTAGCGCGAAAATATATTGAATATATAATATTATGTCAGTCTAGATAATAATTTTATACATTTTGTCTCATGGTTATGAATCATCTTTTTATTAAACTATTTTATGAATTTATCAATAAATGTACTGAGGTCCAAGTACGAATAAAACTTGCGAGGAACTATTTATATAGTCAATCTTTCTTTTGTATGCAATTTCAAATAATATCTCTGACGCCTTAAATTACTTATTATTATTTTATTTTTAGTATTGTACGCCGATATTTTTTTTGGTAAACATTTATTTAATTTTTCTTTAAAATCTTTATAATCATTATTATGCTTTTTCTGCACCGCCTTTTTGTGTGCAAGCAAGTATTTTGGATTATGTAGCAATAGTAGTAAATACTTGCTTATCCATATCTCATATAACTGACAAATTGACGATGCGAATACTTTCTCGCGCGTTGTTCGTTCTGGGAACTGATTACTTTGTAACTGACTGGAAATATTTGTATTATATTTAATGTTACATGTGACAATGTAATTTAAAAATCAATACGACTTCTGATTTTACAATCTAAAATTGATCAAACAATCGATATTTTACAACCATTTTTGTTCACACTTTATTTATAGATTTGTCTAAAGAGATATTCATCTCCCATCGTTTGTTAGCTACTTAGCAACGAGTAATTTATATTTCAAAATACGAAAATATTCTTTAAATATTTTCATATTTTGAAATATGACGCATGACCAGCCACGGCCCTAATAAAAATAATTAATTTAAAAAATATTAAATACGTAAATATTTAATATTCTTTAAATATTTTCGTATTTTGAAATATCCGATCGGTTGAAATTTTGATATCCGATTGCATTGAAATGGTGTCCCGAATATTAAAGGTGTTGTAAACCACTTTATAATATACTGAATTATCAGAAGTTATAATAATATAAGTATATTATTGCAGTTTTACCCTAGTCGTAAACTGTAATCGTTGTATTGATTATATCGTATCTTTAGAATTATAGTGGATTAATCAAAAAATATTATTTTTTTGGTAAACATTTATAATAAATTTTAATATTTCGATTCGAACTGTATAATTTTAAACTAAAGTTGTTGATATCACCTTCCTCATAATCGAATGTAATGTATTTATATTGTTTTAAAGTTGAGAAAATGTTTTTAGGTCGTTTTATGAAAAAAGGTAATTGGCCGTATTTCCATGAAAAGGATCCAACTCAAAACTCTGCTCAAAATGACTTAAGTATATCAAAAATGCCCAAATGTCAAACAGTCTCACGTTACGAAAACAGCCTTAGCAAAATGTAGAAGCCAAATGTTTTTCCTGCATTTTGTAACACTCCACTTGCTTGACAGAATATTGTTTGACGGGATATTTAATTTATATTACTTGAATATCTATAAACGATCTGTGTGGGTTGGATCCTTTTCATGGCCAATCAATACGGCCAATTTTTCTAAAATTTTGAGTCAGGTCACTTTAAGTCTAAAGGTGCAATATGTGACTATATGATTTGTATTCATTGTTTTTTCTGTTATAAAACACTATTAATTAAAATATGTTCTTAAATTGTTTGAAGCATGCGCTATGTGTACATATATGTGAGCTAAGTATATTGTTTGTGAAGCTTTTGTTCTTTTGTATACAATATTTTTTACTGACTTAATTTATTACAATTGTATGTTCATTGCATGTAATGTCATCTTCTATCTTTTAAATTAGTTCAGTATAGTGAATATATCGTCGTGATCGTAGAACAACGACGGTTCTGATTTTTTTAAGGTTTTAGTTTTATTCCATAAAGTATCAGACTAATTATTATCAAACTCCATTTTTTCATTTGTTCTGTTGATAAAGGGTTTTTAGACAGTTCTAAATTATACAATATAGAACCGTCAAGGAGTTTCAATTTCATGTTATGACTAATACAATAGAACTAAAATCGTTCGATATCGATAATCGATATTAAAGTTAAAAATTGTTTCGTCTCCCAAGGCGAATAATGACTCTTACTTATATGAACAGTTATAAATTCAATATTATGTATTTATTATTTTTTGTTATGAGAAAGGGTGGAAGTATCATAATTTTTAAGAAACATTTATCTGAATTCTGAAAAATGTGGAATAAAATATTTTATTTTTATTATTTATAGTTAGAATTATAGTTTACCTACTTATATGTGATTTATTGTGATTTTAGTACTAGTGTTAGAAAATTGTTACAAGCTTATTTAAAATTAATATTAATATAATTGTTACTTATTTACGGCTACTGTACTTAATATTATAGCAGTAATAAAACCTATTACGTTTTAATAAATGGTTTTAATGGAACCTATATTTATATAGCACTAAACATTATACAGATTATTTTTAAAAAGCGACGAAAAACCTAATAACTCTGGATTTTACAATTTAACGTAATTACAATCACGTTTTCAGTGGATTATTATTTAGTAAAATAAAAGTAATACACGAGGATACGCGTTTTTTAAAAATGATCCTAGATAAGCATATTGTACACATCACATTACATAATGAAAATTGCGGTAAACACATAAACGTATTCCAATTTTAAATCTATATATATAAAAGAGATTCCCATCTATATAGATACTCATCACGATATCTCTGGAACCATAAGGCGTAGCAACTTGAAATATGGTAGGAATATTCCTTTCGCCGAGTAGAGGTCAGCTAAGAACGGATTTTACGAAATTCAACCCACAAGGGGGGTTGCGGGGGCAATTGCTAGTACTATATAAATACACTGAGTAAGGTGTTAACCTCAAGTGTGTGACAATAATATCATAGGGTTACTTCGTGCCTCAATGGACGTTAGCAACTACTGTTGCCAATGATCAGCGACTGTTTGTATGTTGTCACTTACGCATCTATGGTTCTAAGGTTTCGGTACTTGGTTAGCTATAGTCGAACTTGATTTCAGCGCTTAGACGCTTATAAGTCTACTACTAATATCTGTAGGGCTATTCACGATCATTCGAAATCGATCCGCCCGGAAAGCTACGCTCTCCCACTGAAAGTTTTTTCGTATTTACCGGATATGAAAATGGTATTCACAATTCCCATAGGATTGAGCATCGGCATTCTTCGGGAGTTTCCGATTACAATCTTAGTATAAAATGATAGAAAGCTTGATATATCGGTACGAAATCTTGTAATATCGGAACGGAAAGTTTTCGAATGATCGTGAATAACCCTTCTGATCTGCGTAAAAGACAGAGAAATATCAAGATAATCAAAACATTAGGATTAAAACTATTCTTAACTTCCATAAACCGTAACAAAATAATACTATGTATTTTTATATTCATAAATAATTATTTTATGTCAATATTTACAGCTATTCAAAACAAAAGTGTAGAGATTTCTGGGTTAAAATCTAAGACGAGCCAGGATCTCGATTTATTAATTAGAACGTAATCAGTAATGATCGCAGTATAATTAAATTATAAATTATAATTATTGATATTTTGAAAGAAGACTTCCCGAGTCAGTTATAAAATAATAATGAAATGAGGGCTAAAATGTTAACTATCGAGTTCCTAAGAAACACAAAGTAGTTTTGTTAAAAGAATATTATTTGTTATATAATTCCCATTATGTTTCTATATCTTTTTAGAATAGTTGAATCCGAATCCGTTATTTGTTGAAGAGATCAGGTTCGGTTCGTTAGGTAAAACAACAAAGAGTTTTGTAAGTATTCTACAAAATTAATAAAAACTGTTTTTTTATATTTTTACAGATATGGTCCTAGAAACAATGTCGGACCACCTGTGTATCCGCCCCTTGGAGCAAAACCTGTTCCACTTATGGGTATTAATATCCAGCCTCAATCTGATGTTCCTCCTTCAGGCTATCGAGGGCGTTTCGATCCATCATTTGAAAATATTCCCCCTGGTGTTGAGCCCCCAGTACCTGGATTTGAACCACCACCTTTTGAAAAACCGCCTTTTGTTCCTCCGGGCTCCATGGATCGCGATAGATTACCGCCTTCGAACTACCGAGATCCTTATCGTCCACCGCCATATATTGACGGACCTGGTAGTTATAGAGATGCGCCTATACCACTCTTGCAGAAAGATATACCGCCCCTGCACGTTGATCAAACTCAGCGTTACAGAGATAACTTTAGACTGGGGCCTAATTATCGCGATGGTGGACCTGTACCTTATAGAGATGGGCCATACAGAGATCAAGGAGCACCAGTCACACATCGTGACGTGAATTTTAGAGGTGGACCACCACAATTCCGCGAAAATACATTTAGAAACGCATCATATCGGGATGGAAATTATCGAGATAATGTTCCGCACAATTTCCGTGAAGGTGGGGTACCGTTCAGACCCCCAAGTGCTGATCCAAGAGAACAAATCCCCCCCTTTCATGATCCCAACTATCGTGAAGGATTTAGGGATGACAACAATCGTGATGGTAGGCAGGGTATTCGATCTATTAATTCGTCTCGTAATAAGGGTGGGTCTAGGCGAAATGGGCCTGAACATGAAAGATCAAGAGAAAGATTTAATGATGGCCGTGAAATCCTGGAAAGATTAGACAGACCACGTGGTCTCGAAAAAATTCGGGAACCACGCGATGAACGTGTACGCGAGTATGATAGAAATAGAGACTTTGATAAAGATAAAGACCGAGGCACTCCAGAAAGAAAGGCGCGTTCGCGTGACGTACGTGAGAAGCGCCGCAGTGAATCAAGGGGTCGATCTCGTGATCGTGATGGAAGAAGAGATAAGAAAGAAGAGAGAGCGCGAGATAAATCTTCTGCTGAGAGAAGCAAAGATCATAAAGATAAAGATAAAAAGGTGAAAGATAGAAAAAAGAAAAAACGCGAGAAAGAAAAAGACAGAGAGGTTGAAAAGAAGAAAAAGCGCGACAAAAAGGAAAAGAAAGATAATAAAGAAAATAAAAGAGAGGGTAATGAAGTTCAAAACGAAATTCAGTCTATACAACCAGTGCAAAATAAAGATGAGGAAATTAAAGAACCTAAAGAAAAGAAAGATATAGAAGAAAATCTATCTGATAATAAAGAAGAAGTTTCAAAAGTTGAAACTGTTGAAAATATTAAAGATGATTTATATGGAGATGAAGCGGCTGAAGCTGTTGATAAAGAAATAATACAGAGCTATGTCAAAATTGAAAATACCGAAGAAAATGAAGCAGTTAAAGATCCGGACACGGAGATTAAAGATGAACCTTTTGATGGTATTGAGCTACAGCCTGCTGCTGATGAATTAGCAGCTGATCTGGAAATTGCTTCCAATACTAATAAAGAGGTCTTGGCTCCAATGCCAGAGTTGTCAAAATGGGAAGTGGATGATGAAAATCATGAAAAATCGAAAGAACCAGGAGAAATAACGTCCCCTGAAGACGAAGAAGATTCTAGAAAAGTGACGTCTGAAGTAATAAAACGCGCTGAAAAAGCTATATTTGCAAAGGCTATAAATTCCCTGAAACCAATCGAAATAAAGAAAATAAGTAGTGAACGCCTAAAATTATATGGAGACGAACAACCCAAATCTGCATTAAACAACATTCAAATAACTGTACCCGTAACAGATCTTGAACGGAGATCTGTAGAAACTGGTGAGAAGAGCCGAAGGTATTCTAAAACTCCACCGCCTCGATTATCAGTAAAAGAAAGATTAGGTGGTAAAGTAGAGAATGTACATAAAGTAAGGGAACCTCGTGTAGTTCACAGCACAGTGGAGCGCGTTAAGTCTCGATCAAAAACTCCTAAAAAAGATCAAACTTCCTATCGTCGAGTAACTGTTGAAAAAGACAGAAGTAAAAAGTCAGAAACAAGAACTGACACTCCCAAAGAAAGAAGAGTTAAAATGGAAGTTGTGAAAGTGGAAGATAATCGACACGATCATAAAAAGAAAGAAAAATCTATGAAAGACGATAAGAAATCAAGTGTTGACGATAAAATTATTCGTAACAAAGGAACCGACACCAATCCTGAACCTCAAACAACAAACGAAAAAGAACGAAAGAAGTCGACATTGGATGAAGCACACTTTGAACCGGACTATGATGAAAATGTTGAATCGGATAATGATACTAAAGATGATTTGGGCAAAAAACGAGAACACTCAGGATCTCCAGGTCCTACTAATTCAAAAAAACCGAAGTTTGAGAATGAAACTATTAAATTAGACTTAACGAACGTTAAAAAGAAACCGGATTCGGAAAGCGCCTCTTCGAGTTCTGATGATTCATCCTCATCATCTTCATCGGATGCTCGTAAACGGAAGAAGAAAAAGAAGCGTGCCAAGAAAAAGAAGAAACGCGTAGCGAGTGACAGCGATAGCGATTCTGATTCTAGTTCTGATGAACATAAGAAAAAGAAAAAGAAACGTAAACATAAGAAAAAGTCTAGCAAGAAGAAGAAGAAATCTAAGTATAAGTAATACTGTAAGTATCTAATTTTATTCTCTAAAGTTTCAATTTTAAATGCGTTATGATTTTGCGACTGTCTTTGTCGGTCGGTCAAATACTTGGGTTTAGTGTTAAAATATTTTACATCATAACAATATCTGTAGTAGTCAAGTATTTAACACATAAAATAAAGCTTACTAAAAATACATTCTTGTTTTATTTTATTACAACTTCGCTCTCACCTTTTAGGGCGCGGTAAGTTCACATATCCCTTGAAACGGTCAGTTTTTCGTCGCAATGTTCAGATGCATCCATGCATATTACCATTACCAGAAACCAGTCTAACCTAGGGTCTTAGTCTATAATACTTTTAAAATTGGTCTAAAATTCCTAAAAAAATATAATCGAAAGTAACAAAAACCTTTTCGTCTCACAAAACTCGATATTTTGAGCGATGACTATAATATATTTCTTATATATTAATAAGGTAATTTTATCGTTTTTTTATAATTAAATAAAAACTGCGAAATAACGATGAATTTTGAGTAAAATAAAATACATTGCCATTTTCAACATCATGTCGCAAGGACGACGCACTACTATTGCTTACTGTTAGTGTTGACGCCCACTCAGCGGATAGTCCTTGTCAAGTGAGAATGCGTTGCGCGTTCTCTGCTTAACATCAATGGGTCGTGGGTTCGAATCCCACCGGGACGACATGTTTATAAACTTCTGTAAGCATGTCTTCACCACGTTGAATTGGAATTGAACGGGTGGGATGAATATCGAAATTCCGACCGGGTAACGAACCATTAACGGTTTCAGTCTATGGATTTCCGAATGCTTGAAATAAAAAAATAGGTCGACAGCGCATCATTGACTGATGTTCTGTGGCTGAGGTTTCACCTACCATCAAATGAGCATGAGGTTCGTCTGTCGATATCTAACATAAAAAAACAAAAGAAAAAAATATCAGTGCGACAGAAAACGACGCAAGCAAACGACGTACTAGTACGTAAGTATAAATATTTGAACAATTAGTGTAAATTGGCTATAATTGGTATTTCTATAATAATCTAAACTAATTTTATAAAGAGCAAAGATTTGTTTGTTAGTTTGTTACGATTTAACTCAAAAACTACCCGGCCGATTTTAATTTAGGATAGTATCTATTTAAAAATATATATTTCTGTTATACCTACTATCTCCTTTAACTGAATCAAGAGACGACAAAAAAGTTTGGTTATCAAAGTGTAGCGATATCTATGATCCGCTACAAGAATCAACACGAAGAATGAAGATGTCTAATCCTGAATCGCGCTATATAAATGTTTCCGAGCGTTGAGTATATATTATACAACATCTCGACATCAACCACTGGGGCCTTAGGGCCGGCCAGTCAGTGGTTCGACTGGTCGAGGATCCTTCCTTTAGGTTGGAGGAATACCACACCTCCCTTCCTCCACAAAAGTTAACAAATAATGTATTATTACTTCAAATTATTATTCATTGTAATTATTGATAAACGATATAATGATAAGTTATGACTTTCTTCTATGTCAACCGCAGAATATTAAGATGTGATGTGAACTATTTTTAACTCACTATTTAATTTATTATTTTACTTATTGAACTAACCAACTATTTTAGACACCACACTGCACTGGTGCAATGCACCCACGAAAATTTCAAGTGTCTAGAACTTTTCCCTGCGTGGCCCAGCGGCCTTCCCCTTCCACGACAAATATGTCCATGTTTTATTTGGTTGTAAGATTAATTTCATACAGTCATCGAAAAAAAAGTATTGAAAAGTCGAAGGCACCAGTTTTGTGAATGTGTGACCTAAAAGGAAGTGTGGTGGCTACGGGTAAATAATTGAATTGATTAAATATCAGTTAATAGTTTAATACTATATTTATTTGAGCAACTTTTTATCTTTTAGAATTAAGATGTAATCAAACACCTTAATTATGATGGTAGATTAAAATCACTGCTTTTTATAATCTTCTTTTAGGATCTTTGATTGGTGATAAGTAATATTTTAGTGTGATTTTTCTTCGTCGCCGGCGCGGTGCGGCGTCACCTGTCTACTAAGAGCAACACTTGCTGGTCTGTCGAAGGCAAATTGATGTTCTAACTGCATTAATTTTGATAACACTCATAAAGATGAAGAGAAACTTTTAGATTAGCATTGTCAGACAGCGCGGCAGCTGTCATAGTCAATGGTCCTATTACTTATATAAGATACGTTGATGATACGGCACTCATCTCCACTGATGTGAAATCCCTCCAATCACTTCTGGACAATGTCAATGTAGCATTTTTTTAATGTTAGATATCGACAGACGAGCATGAGGTTCACTTGATGGTAGGTGAAACCTCAGCCACAGAACATCAGTCAATGATGCGTAGTCGACCTACTTTTTACTTGGAGCATTCGGAAATCCATAGACTGAAACTGAAACGCGCAATATGCACTTCACGGTTTTTTCATCTATGAACGGTGGTTCGTTACCCGGTTGGAATTTCGAAATTCCTCCCACCCGATCAATGCTCGAAGTTACCAGTCGTGGGGAAAACATGCTTACAGAAAATTGTAAACATGTGGTCTCGGTGGGATTCGAACCCACCACCCATCGATTCGCATGGCAGCTATTCTACCGAACGCGCCATCGAGCCCGTCAAAAACTCCTGGTAATTTCTAAGAAAAAAAAAACATCAAAAACTTTTTATAGAAAACAATAGAGAAATTGATAGAGTCACTAAGTTCTAATATTTAGGTAGTTGGTTGAATGAAATTGGAGATAACTTACAGGAAATTAAGACCTGCATTGAAATGGCTAGGAACACCTTCTTCAAAATGCAGAAAATCCTGTGTGATAGGAAACTGAACGGTCCGTGTTTCGGTCTATGTGTTTTCGGTATTGCTATATGGTGTCGAAACGTGGACTCTCACTCAACTAACCACTAAAAATTTAGAAGCCTTTGAAATGTGGATCTATCGCCGTGTGTTGAAAATTTCCTGGAGGGATAAAGTGACCAATGTCCTCCGCACATAGAAAACTGACTTACTTTGGTCACATAATGAGGTCTCCAAAATACAGTTTTCACTAACTGATCCTACCAAAGAAAATCTGCGGAAAACGCAGATTCGGAAGAAGGAGACATCCCTGGCTAAAAAACCTTAATTTATATTTAAAATTCCGCGCTGCAGTAGGTATCCAAAGTGAAAATCGCCATGATGTTGTCCAACCTCCGAAAGGAAAGGAACTAGAAGAAGATAACGTATATTTTAAGTGTGTATTAATACATTTCTTTTATTTTTTAAATTAATACTAATTAACACTTTGACTGCTGATCCAAGTAATTAGTACAAAAACTTAATTCCGCTAATTGTACACTACTGGAAACAATTAAAGGAACAACATATTTTCCTAATTTTTCACCAAAGTTTGTTGTATGTCGGTGAAAAGTAGTCATATCGATCTCGATAAAAAATAGCATTTTGAAGCGTCATTCTTCTACTTATCTTATCAGGGCAATGCTAGACAGACAACCTCCACGTGGTGTATTCTGGGTAACGCCTGATCTCAGCCTGCAACCTCCTACTCTTTTGCTAACGCAAATGCCGGTGATAGGGACAATAAGACTAAATGTCGTACCGCAAGCCGCTCAACGTTGTATTTTCAAATGTATGACGACTTGAACAAAAACAAAAATAATTTTTTTTTTGTTGAAAAATTTGGATTTTTTTTCTTTTGTGTTTTCAATTTTGGACGATATTTTATGAGGAATTTTAGAAGAAAACCCGTTTTTTTCCATTTTACAACATTTCATTCGAACATTTTGCCGAGCATTTTACTCGACACCGAACATTTTGCTCGACACCGTGTATAGATTTGTTTCGAAATATCTAATATATTTTTTTTAGTTTAGTGGAAACAAAATCTCTCGGTTTACAAAATTAAATATATCTCTGCTTTAGTGTCGAAGAAATATTGTCATTGTATCGTCATTAATGTATAGGTCATAATAAAATATGCGTGTAAACTTAGGTATTTTGTTTATTAATATACGTACAAATAATAAATAAATTTAAATGACGCTAAATTAATTATATTTAAATCTATCTTTGGTATCCGCGGAACAGTATAATGAAAAAATGTTGAAACCAGTTTTTTCTTTGCATGATTCGATTATGTTTTGCACTTATCCTAAACTCTTGCCATTCTTTGCGCTTTTGAATATCTGCTGGACCATATGTTGGTTTCTTTCGGAAAGCAGTTTTTACTGTCTGGAAAAATATACAGATTAGGTTAGGTTAGTGTATACCTACACCAATATATCTTTCAAATTAAAGACAAGCATACTATGTTAAGATTTTCAAAGTAATTGTAAATTACTGCCGCTTTGAATTGATGTTAATGGGCAGGGCCCGATTTAGGGGAAGGCATTCGAGTTTATAGCCCCGGGGCCTCGACAAAAGAGGGATATCCACAATAGAAACTTCGGAAAGAAATCTTTCAAATTCCAACGAGTCAACACTAGTAAACAACTTTTCCTTTCATGTTTTTTTCGCTTTTTAACTATACCTACTGTACTTTGTACAAAAATGATTATATTCTTCTTAAATTTTTAAAAACTGTTTATTTTATTTGGAAAATAATTTGGAAAACACCTTTGTTGCCCCAAGGCCTCCCAACATCTAAATCCGGGCCTGTTCATGGGCTAACATCATGTTTATCGTCGAGTGAACTATATACTTATATTCAGTCGCGGCGTAAGACCTAAATTTTATGTGGGCAAGATTCATTTTGCGGGGCCCTCTGCCAGCGCAAAAAATGGCTTTTTTTGGCAAAAATGTTTTGGCGCGTTCGTGGCTTTGAAGTAGTACATAAATTTTTGGGGCGCGAGGCCCCCTGGGTCGCGAGGCCGCAGGCGGTGGCCCACGTCGCCCACGCCTTACGCCGCCACTGCTTATATCACATCGAGATCGCCTGAGACTCACATGATGATAGGTGATATCAGCCACAGGACGTCGAATAATTTCCTTGAGCCCTAATATATTCGAAGACCGGCCCATCGGAACACGATGATACTTATGAACGTCAAAGAGCCTATCGAAGCTTAGTTAAGGAAATAAGTTATAATACTTAACAAACCTCGAGTACGCTTTTTGATCTGTATTTCCATAATGCTACTACCATGAATAGCGGCACCATCGCAATGCCAATGTATTGAAGGCAGTTTCCAGCAACTAAAAAAATAATTTTCTTTTAATTAGGTATTTTGAAGCATTTTTCATGCAATTAGCATCATATATTGCAAACTATTAAGCTGGAGGCCTCAGATATCTAACTTGACAGAAAAAACAAAGTGAAGCCGAAGTGTGCCTACGCAAACAATCTTGCGTTTTTGTCTACGATCATGTTACTTACGATATTTTTTTCACAAATCAAAGGTTAAGGTGTGTTCATAAGAATTAGGTTCTTAATTCATGGCTAACCAGTTACCGGACTCCGCTCAGTGATAAGTTGGGCAGAGGGTACGCAAAGTATTTCTCTTCGTTAAAAAAAAGACGGTTCATAAGAATTATTGGCTAGTTTTACTCGTACTCGAGAAATTAACCAATAGACGGTGATAGAAAATAATATATTTACTGTAAGCTTGCGCTGGGTATTCATATGTTCCACCGAAAAGAAGCTTTTCGGTGGTAATCATTGCGTAGAAGAAGACTATTATCATCAAAATTGGAGTTATGACACTCCAGCATATCCTCCAAAAGAATGAACTTCTTATACCCAGCATGAATTGAATGTCTATCGTCAAGTTCTCTAATCCTGTAACAAAAAAAAATATCGACTTATTAAATTGATGTCAGCGAGGGTTACATAAATTTTATCAGGTATTTTGAATATCGTCATTAGGCATTCCAGTATGTAAATATTATATTTATTTGTATGCATCATTAATAGTGTATAGAGCCATTTAATCACCGACGCCTTAGATTTAGTATGAGACTTAACGTATCGAATAAATCGTTTCTTGGGAATTGTGTCAGATTCTACAACAGGCTACCGAAGTGTGTAACTGATCTTACGAATAAAAAGTTCAAAAACGTCATCAAAGGAATCTTAATTAAAAAAGCGTATTATAAAATCCAAGACTATGTTGACGATAAAGATGTATGGCGCTAATTCATCTCTGCATGTGCGGCTTCCCTGGCAACTTGCGCTGTGCAAGTGTGTGTATCTCATTTTACACTAATAGTAAAAACTCAATTTTCTTTTGCATTGTATAGAATCTCTGTATACCTTGCATTATATAAACTTCTCAGCCGATTATTACTATTGTAACCGAGTCTTTGTAAGCTAAACCATTGTTGAAAAGAGTGTCCATGGAGTTTCTTGCCGGTTCTTCTCCATGAGACCCACTTTTTGGAACCGTGCAACTAGACGTTTCATAAGAGCCTGCAAAGGCCTATTTGAAATAAAAAACTTTTGATTTTGATTTTGATTTTTGACTTCAGTCTCATATATTAATGGATAATTGACATCGGCCCTTGTTGTTAATTAACAGCGGAAAATCAACAACCTAAACCTTACCTAATATAATAATAAATAATTAGTGTTTTCCTGACAAATGTGTCTACCCCATACACTAGGGACCTAGTGTATGGGGTAGACACATTTGTGTCTGTTTCAGCGTTTGTTTTTGTTACAGAAGGTGATCAGTCTTCTGTGCTTTGCCCGACCGAAATAATTATTTTGTCATGTTTCCCCGAAATGTGAACCCGGGATTTTCGTTGCTTAACGCAACGCACATGTAACTGAGTCACGGAGGGGGTCATATAATAACATAAATCATAGCCTACCATAAATCCAGAAAACTCCGATTGTCTCAGCAATAGCTGCGAAAAGTCTCATGAATGTTCCTCCGTAGAAATCGACTATTTCAAGTATGTATTGACCGCCCTAGAAGAAAATGTTGATTTATTTAGATATCTTGCCGTTATCAATCAATTCTTATCATCTAAAAATTCTTAATCTCAAACACTTTTTAAGATTAATTACACGAGCTAAATATACAATATCTGGGTCATTTATTGTGATATATTATAAGTTTATAACACAATATTTTTATCTTGTAACTTCGTAAGATACAATAACAAAAAAAAACTAAAGGTGATACTCTTGAACGGTGAATTACTAACAGGAGTAACATAAACCAGGCCGACGAAGAACGCCGTGATGCAAACTCCAGCTGACATGTAGATAGTGGGAACTGCTGGGAAGGCGTCGAGGAGTACCGTGTTGATGGTAGACAGCAGTGCCACTCCAGAGCCCACGCCCAAGACCGTCATCATTAAGAAAAATAATACTGCAAACAGCTGGAATAATATAACAATATTAGAACGCCAATAAAGATTTTGGTTAACTTTTAAATCAGTACTTATTACTAATAGAATTTTATCCATTAGTTTACATAGGATTTTTATTTACATACTCCATGTATGTAATGTTTTTCATTTGTTTAAAGTTCTACAGCAATATTACTCAAGAAAAAGTAAGAAAAAAGCGAAGAAACTTTTTACCAATTACTGAAGTAATGTATATTATTTTTTACGAATAACTATAGGACACAATAGTACTTGGACGAAAAATAATAGTACTTGATTATAAAATTGATTAGATATCTAAAAAGCTTTATTATTTTAAATGGCAGATGTGTTTTTTTCTATTTAGAGTTAAGTATTATCTACCTCTTTTCTCAGATCACTATTCCTAGCGAAACCGTTAATTTTGAAAAAGACATATACTGTATTATTACATCATTCGATAATGTCGCTAATAACAATAAGGACGAATTCAGGCAAGTAGTCTCATACAGTAATAGCTTATTTGGAATAAAATACTTTCAGTCTAATCAAAAACTGACATTTAAATGAAAAAAAGTTTAATGGATTAAAACGCGATATATTCTTAATCCATTGCATAAATATACGTATTATATTAAACCGTTAGTTTTTTCATATAAACAAATTAACACAAGACAATATCAACAATTACAAGAGGTATTTATTTAGTGTTGGTCCTATGAATCTTTTTTCGCTTACCTGAGGTACAAAAGGGGACTTAGCAATCGCATCAGGATATGATATAAAAGCCAAACTCGTACCCCCTGAACCGATGACCTCACCGACGTCGTCATAATTCAATTCATATGCGAGGTTGCCGAGAACGCCGAAAATTGTAATACCGGATAGTAAGCTCGTAAATGTATCTAACGTTGTGACTATCATTGCATCTCTAAAAAACAAAAGATTTTGTATTGAAGAAAGTTATTTTTCTACGGGCACGTTGGCGCGTTCGTAGAACACCTGCCGTTCGATAGGTCGTGGGTTCGAATCCCAACGGGAAGACATGTTTATAATTTTCTGTAAGCATGTCTTCCTTACGTCTGGTAACTTCGGGTATTGAACAGGTGGGAGGAGTATCGAAATTCCGACCGGGTAACGAACCATACGTTCATAGATGGAAAAACCGTGAAGTGCATATTGCGCGTTTCAGTTTCAATCTATGAATTTTCGAATACTTGAAGTAAAAAGTAGATCGACAGCGCATCATTGACTGATGTTCTGTGAACCTACCATCAATCGTCTGTCGATATCTAACATAAAAAAAATAAAGAAGTGATGACTGATGGACTAGGACCATTCCTTATTAAAGTATATTTTTTTTACTCATGTAAAAATACACGTAGGTACTTAGATATTCGTTTTGTAATATTTTATTGTTACCTATTAGTTTGCAATTACTGTAAGACTGAATTTCAGAAGGGCAATAAATGAGGAATCTTAGATATAACCAAGGGTAATTAATTGCTAGAATATTATCATTTGATTGAAATGATTAGTTATACGTAGTTAGATAAGTACGTTATAATATGCATATCATGATTAAATAATGGTTGATACAATCGATCATGCCTCATCAACGAGTTTTGGGTTCCATTCCCATTGGGCCAAGTAAGACAACATGATGTTTTAATTGTGTGTTTTAACGTCAGTATCTCAGATTAAATTATTTAATCTAAGGTCAGTATATTTCAATTTAAAAAAAATCTAAGTTAATCGACAATGACTCGTTTGTAGTCCGTAATAAAATGTAGGAATTCTTAATTCCGAAATGAAATTGGTTATCTAAACTATTAGCTACTAGGATCTAGATTACAGTTATCATTTTATAGGGTAATTGGATGTTGAAAAGATACTTTAAATTTATTATATTGAGGTCTTACCTATAAACATTGTGATTAAAGTTGTTATACGATGAAAACATAACAAGAGCACCAGAGCAAACTGATATGGAGAAAAACACTTGTGTAATGGCCGCATACCACACCTGAAAAATGACCTCATGTTAAAACAGCGTACCCAATGCCATGAAAATTAATAAAAGTATCAATACACTTGGTTTAAATTGGTATTTTTGAAATAAAGTTTAAAATAATAATAAAATAATTATTTACCCGAACTTCTAATATCTTGCTCCATTCAGGTGTGATGAAAAAAAGTATTCCATTTACAGATCCTGGCAAAGTAACGGCTCTGAAATTAATTGTTCAACATAAATATCGGCTATTATTAGTTACCACTTTATTACAGTGGATAAAATATTAGATAAGAAATACTTATAAGAATCGAAGGAGACAATGCGGTATTTGGTTAGTGTTATCTATCTATATATATAAAAATGAATTACTGTTCGTTAGTCTCACTAAAACTCGAGAACGGCTGAACGGATTTATCTTATCTTAGTCTTGAAATGTTCGTGGAGGTCTAGGGAAGGTTTAAAAGGCGAGAAAAAATCGAATAATTTCCGGGAATACCCTAAAAACAGCCCTTTTCTATTTCCAATACAAACGTTTTCTAGAGTCAATTTAATTATATAATTTCGAAGCCAAAATTGTGGCAGAACAACGTCTGCGGGGTCCACTAGTATAGTATAAAATAGTACAGTCAGTTGCGGATTTATTAGAAGGCTGAATTGGCTTGTGTTTAGGGCGGCAGATTTTAGGGGCGGAATTTTGGGAATCTATTTTTTTATTTTAGTTATTTTCAAGGAATAAAAAAGATTTATTAGGCGGATTACTGATATCTATAAATGTTTACATGACATCTCTTCCCTTTCATTTTATTTTAGAAAATAGAGGAACTGACAGTTGTAGAGGCAATGTTTTCAAAAAATGTATACGACTCCGAGGTTCCATTTTTATTTACTTTTTGAAACAAAATGTGAAGAATTATAAATTGCTTATTTATTAAATTATTATTTTTTACATCTGGTTTCGTATGTATGAAAAGCATATGTATATGTAAAATAAAAAATAGAAATATTACGAACCTTATAAGTAAAATGATCATAATGACATATGGAAATAGAGCAAGGAAGTAGGCAGCTTTGCCACTGCTCTTTACTCCGCGAGCCACGATGAAGAATATTATCACCCAAGACGCCAAAAGACACAGTGATAGATCCCATAGTGGAAGACCTGGTAACAAATATATTCAATATAAGTATTACTTGATGATAGCTATACTACAGTAACTATATGACATCAATCAATAATGCTCCGTATCTTGGGATTTCCGAATATCCAAAGATGAGGGGTTGTACCATAATCTCCTAAAGCAGTTTATTGCTGACTAAGTTTTCGACGTATCGGACTTGAATAGCTTTGACAATGTATATTGTTAGACGCAGAGAAGTGTTGTCGGTACGGCCATATTCTGATCATCGAATCAGAACGGGAGAACACGAAAAATGGATGAGACGAACGATGGCTCCTACAATATCTCATCACAACCAAAATGAGAAATTAATCTTTTTATATAATCTAGATAGGGAGGTATTGTCTCAGGAAAAAAACTCTATTATTTGTAGGTAGAATATTGCACGTTATTGTTAAATTCAGGCTAAAAATAATAATATAACCAAGAAAAATGCTCACCAATGCCATCATGTATTCCATTCGACTGTCGTAATACTGTTTTTCTGAAAATTCAAGTTTAACTATTATATAAGTATCCAAGAGGTTAAATAGATATATGGCAATAAAAGTTTCTCGACTAACGTAAAATACAATTCGGCGCTGCTCGTAGCGTTTCCTTGAATTACAGAAATATCAACACTTTCTCCTGAGGGCACACAGTTTTCCCAAGAGTCCTCACATAGTGCCCAGGGCAATGTAGAGTTGAAGCTCATTGCCAAGTAGTAGAGACACAATGCAATAATGGACACATAGTAAGACATGATATAGGCGGCACCAAGGGCCTGTGCGTATCCAGTGCCTGCAAACATTGTCAGTCTTAATAATCTTATTTTTATATTTTTAATAATAATAATATGTTAAGTAGCTAAAATGTTTCTTAAGAAGATTTTGTCAAAAACATAAAAAAATATATTGAAAAAATTAACGATTATCGGGTAGGGTAAAACCGGTCCGAAATAAGCTCTAAGTTTAATCCTCCTAATTAAGAATTTATATAAATTCATGTAATCCTGTATATAAATAGGATGAAAAAAATGTAACTCACGAAAAAAATGTTTTGAAATAAAAATGACTTTTATTTTTAATAAAAACTGCAGTAGTTTAATTAGTAGGTATTTCTTTATGCAAGAATAAATTTAAATAAAAATAACAAAATTTCCTCTTAGTCTCGTCGGACTTAAATCATACCCTATTACCGAACACGATGCTCATCTAGATATGGAGAACGTTTTCATTATTATTAATGTTACTTATGTACTAAATATACCTACTTGTGATGTTTTAACTAACTGTTATATTTGGGAACACACCTTTCATAGCAGGTGACAAAGCCCATACACTAATAGCATTGCTGTTACTGAACTGGCCAAGAACTAACTCCAGATAATACATAGGCTTTCCAATAACAATCAGTACTATAATATATGGTATAAGAAAAGCTCCACCGCCATTCTGGTAAGCAACGAAGGGGAACCGCCATACATTTCCTAGTCCAACTGAAGTGGCGATGCAGGACATAAGAAATTCTATTTGATTGTCCCATTTTGGTCGTTGGTTGATTCGTTCATTATTTAACTGGAATAAAAATATTGAAGAAATCAAATTTCCAAAAAAATAATATGAAATTAGTATATACGTGGAGGAGGGAATGTGTGTTTTTCCTCCAACCGAAAGGGAAGATCCTCGACCAGTTGAACCATTGACTGGACCGCCGTAAGGCTCCAGTGGTTTATGTCGAGGTGTTCTATATACTCAGCGCGCGGAAACTTTGATAGCGCGTACATCAGTCCGCGCAGGTATAATAGTAGATGTCACTACCAGGGCTCGGAACCGGTTAATTTTTATTTTTCAAAATACGTGTCTGACTGAGATACCATGATATTAATTTTAAAGAGTAATACACACTAAACTAACCACAGTATTTTTTTCAGTCAATATGACTAAATACATAAGGATATTAACAAAGAAACCTTTATTATTTTGGTTAAGCTTCCATAGTAAATTAACCGGTTTCCGAGCCTTGGTCACTACATACATATGTATAGGTATACTGTTGTAATATTATTAGATTTTTTGCTTTGCGCGCGCGCTGGTGCTATAATACCGCAGATACAAAAGCTACAACGTTACTACATAGTTAAGTAGTTTTCTTGAACATACCTACCTATTGATTGGAATAAATCAGTATAATATGAAATGTTCTGAAAACGATTGAAGTGTTAAAAGTACGTTCTGTGATCGAAATTGAGGATTCTAGCAAAACATAATTGAAATAACTGGCAGTAGAAAAACTTAGTGAAACGGATATTTTGTAATCACAGAACAGATTATTTTTCTTGTTCCGTGTTTGTAATTATTGATCGAAGTTTGTAATATAGAAAAAAAGTTTCGTAAGATTATCATTAAAACCATATAGTTTTTTGTAGTAAGCTTAGTAAGTATAATCGCTTTAATCAATAGATAGTTTTATCTTGAACTGTGGTAACAACATTTATGAACTGGACAATAAAGATACTGGAAACATAAATAATTTTGCAAGGAATTATATGTATCAATTGTTAATAAATTTACTTTATCGGAAATTCGGCTATTATAATATGGTTAATAATTGGATTATGGATATGGCCCACAACAATAATGTACACCGTATTTAAGCTTTAGTACTAATTAATACTTTACTTTAAAAAGAGAATCTTTAGTTATTTAGCAGCTAGCCTTCAATAATTATTCCAGAATTATGAACTAGCAACCAACCAACCAACTCAAACTAAATAATTAATAATAATATAAATTTTCCTATTCTACAGGTTACCATTCCGGACGGAATGATGGTTGATGGTAGGGGAGATACCTCATCCACTGTTGTTCGAACAGTTAATGAGGCGCTATCGACCAAAATTTTACTTCGAGCATTCGGAAATCCATAGACTGAAACCGAAACCCACAATAAGCACATCACGGTTTTTCCATCTGTGAACGTTACTCGGTCGGAATTTTGATATTCCTCCCACCCGTTCAATGCCTGAAGTTACCAGACGTGGGGAAGGCATGTTTACAGAAAATTACAATCATGCCGTGCCTTTGGGATTCAAACTCACGACCCATCGGTGCGCACGGCAGGTGTTCTTCCACCGAACGCGTCAAATTAAAGTCTTTTTTACAACTAAAATCAAAAAATGATATTATTAATTATTTATTATCAACAAAATAAAAATATATCATACGAATGAGGCAACCTACATTATTATAATAATATGTGTATTATGTTATTTTGATAAATTGATCTTTAGTCATAACCACAGATAAAATAATTTTAGTTGATTTTTTTATCAACTAGGATTTTGCCATGTCTCTCGCTTCCACTACTTCAGGATTCCTCCGTATTTAATTTTATCAATATTGGTTCTGCAATTTTAACAATTAAGATCAAATAATACAATTAGTTTTAAGAATCTTTGGTTGATGACAAAATACAAAAGTCTTCATCAAGATCCATGTTGTCCAATTTTGATAATTAACATTTACAGCATAAAACATTCTTACCTACTTAATACTAATACTATTATTTCATTCGTATTATAGTTATACGTATCTTTAGAATTCACAATCTTTTGGTTTGAATTCTCAAGTAGATATTTTTTTGTCTTATGATTTTTTTTTAATATCAGTTTGCGTGTTGATATGATAAGGTTGATTTATATGTGATATTGCACAAAGGTTGCTATGTATGGAATTATTTATAATAATTATTGTTATCAGCAATAATCAAATTATTATTCAAGAATATTATCTGATTGTGTTACTTAAAGAACTAGCCGAAAATTATTTAAAGACTAGCTGATGCCAGCGACTTCGTTCGCCTGGACTTCATCTTAAGCTGAGCTTTTGAGCAAAAAGAAGTGGCGAAATAATCAAATTATTTCATTTCCATATCAATCGGTTATTGATATCTAATAATTCGAAAAAATTGGATGCGAGTCAATTTGCATTGTAATTTGTTGATATGGTGCCTTTAAATAATCTTTAAATGGTGATAACTTTTCTTTCCGACAACCGATTTCGATGAAACAGCCTATATGCTCCGGGCTTTGCTTAATATATTTGTGTAAATTGCATGAAAATCGGTTCACTATCTTCGGAGATTAGCCCGTACAAACAGACAAACAGATAAACAGACAAATAGACAGAGAACCAAAAAATTAAAAAAAAATCTGGGTTTGTTCTATTTCTCTCTGACTTGGATTAAGACATTGTTTTTTTATGTACAGACATTTGACCTCTACAGTTTTACTACGTAGATGACATGAAAGCTATTGTGTAAATAAAATACTTTATAATGGATTTAAGCTCGATTTATTATTTATATTTATGCCGACGTTTCGGATGCTTTTCAGCAACCGTGGTCGCGGCAAACCTAATATAGATATTAAAGTTATTGTGCCTCTTCATTCGTAAAAAAGTTCGTCAGAAGGTTTTGAAACAGCACATTTTCAGTTACTACATGATGTCATGTATCATTATTCAACCTGTGTACGTTTGAATAAAAAAAAATTGTAAAACATAGTTTAAAATCAAAGATAATGTTTTCAAATAGTATACAAAATCAAATCTATACTTATATTATAAAGAGGAAACATTTGTTTTTTTGTATGTAATGAATAAACTAAAAAATTACTGGATCGATTTCAAAATTATTTTGCCGTTAGAAAGCTACATTATCACTAAGTAACATAGGCTTTAATTTTATTTATTTATTAATGTAAATTGCACCCGAGCGAAGCCGGGAGTCGCTAGTTATTTATAAAATTGCTTAGTGAAAAAAGGAAATAATAGGTATAAATGTAACCCCAGGAATTATCTTACCTATAGAAGATAACAATGTCCACATCATGAATAATTAAAAATATATCGATTATTTTTATGATTATTATTTACCGACAAATAACTCAAATTAATAAGAGATTTTAAAATACCTGACATTTTTTATTATATATAAACCTTTATTAAAAAAAACCCTAAAATAGGTTTAGGGTGCAGTAGAAGTATATATTTATTAATTCATTATTCAGTGACCCTCAATAATTATAAGGATCTTTGAATATTAATTAAATTATTGTTAAAAAAGAAAAAAGCTCACCCTTAATTTCCTATCCAAGTCAGATTCCATTTCTTTTGTATTTTCAGAGTAATCCTTTGGGTTGTCATCAAATCCTTTATTGTCATGGGCCCCATTTTCGACGTTTGCTGATGATAGTTCCGGTGAGTTCATAATTTTCTACAGGAATATAAATACACAAGCATTCGTGTTATAATTGTGGATATTAATGAAATGATGAAACCACAACACTCGTCGTCCAGCCCGTGAAATGACTGCGTATATTTTTTAGTTCTAATAAATACGTATATCGTGATCATATCATGTGTATCTTATTTCCTATCGCTTTTCGATTACTATTCTGATTCGATATTATGTTCACAAGCATGAAACCATACTTACAGGTGTTCTGCACTATCTACTTAATAAAATAATAATAAAAAGCTTTTTAATTCCTTACATAGTTATAACAGTTTTTGTCAGTAGCGTTTTAAATCTTAATACTATTGTCAGTAAAATATATAAAAAAACTATAAAAGATAAAGAGAATGTAGAAAAGTAAAAGAACTATTTTATTTAAGGACCGCTATTCGCGGTAAAAGCCTCATCCAGAATGTGCCATCGGTCTCCATCTTTGGCTTTCCTTTCCCAAGCTACACCTGCAATTTTCTTCAAATCATCAATCAATAGGTACATACTTCGATTAACAGGACCATGTCATGATTTAGGTTTGTAGAAAGTATGTAGTTAGTGTATGTCCGTTTCTACAATGGAGAATGAAATAACATCTTCCCAGATCCGGGAAATATTGGCGAACCTTGTTTTTAGTATATACCTATGATACAGAGTTTTAGATATTGATATGATCCCAGGTGTTACAGTTTAGTGATTTAACGAATATTCGTATTCGCTTTCTTAATGTCTGTTTCTGAATGTCATTCGCAGTGCTGAGAATCTCTGTTTGATTGCATACTATACATGGGTTAATAAGTGAAAAATTCCTAAAATCTATACCTAGGTACATTATAGTAAAAGAATAAAAATGTTTGTAGGAAGAAAAGTCCAACCAATCGATTTGACCGGAGTTGTAGCAAGAGTTCTCTCCTCAAAGTTTTGAATAAAATTGTCTGTAACAGTGTCCATCAACCTGCACTGATTCTAGTGGCATACTGTGTTCAAATAGCTTTTGCCTTACAATATTAAGACAATCCAACAATGAGATTTTTATAAATTAGTAGCCCTTACTATTACTAGTATTACAAGAAGTAAAAGTAAGGCTAGCCCGTCACATTCATTGATACCAAGTTTGCCACAACATTCAAACTCGCAATTGCCGAAGCGTCTGCACGGTCCTTGAGAGGTTTCATTGTTAATATATAGATTTAAATGTAGGTGCTAAATAACTAAATATGATGTGTGCTGTATGCTGCGCTGCTTGACTCTCTGTGTGCCGGACCAGTATGTATGGAAGCGTCTCGCCTGTTGGCGAAATCGCCATTAATGAAAGCCCTTCCTCCACAAAGTGGACATTTTTCAGTGTTTATGGAGTGAACTCCCAAGCCCATTGTTATAATATGTGATTTGTTATTGTAAATAGTTTGTTTTGTTGTTCCTATGTCTTTTGATTTTTATTATACTTTATTATTATTATTTTTAATGTTCAATTATAGAATGAACAACTATTATTTTTTGCATGTATTAATTTTTTTTGTGTTGTATGTCACTGTCGCATTAGGCGTGTGCCGCTGTAATGGCAGTTGATATTTGTATTAAATAAGTAAATAAATAAATAATGATTTCACAATAACAGCCGAAACATTATTGCTGGTTACTAACCACCGTTGAGTTAATCCTGGCGAAATGCGTAGGTACTCTTTTTCGTACCAAAAGCGCGCCAAGTGGCTTACATTTTGAAAAATAAATAAGTATTTTTGTATTACATTTATCTTAGTCATATATTTAATGTATAATTATCAAATTATTATTTACAGAGTTAATTCCATTACGTCACAATGTTATAAGATATTAATAATTAATGCCAATGATTGGTTTTATCGTCGTTTTCAGCAGAAGCTAAAAGAAAAATCTAAGCCTAAAACACAAAGACCGCTCTTAATTTTTTTTAGTAGGCTAAAGTCCGGGAAGTCATCATTTCAGATTGTACGCGTTACATACGAGTAATATTTATCGTAATTATTTTATTAAAACATTAAAAAATATTTTATGTTTAAAAAATATGTTTTTCTTTAATTTGTTTATTTATTTCAATGTTGAATACTGGAATTCCTCACAAAATATCATTAGGATCACCGGTTGATAAAATGTGATATATTTGATATATGATAGACCGAAGTATTTACTAATTACATTGATTTATTTTTTACGAATCATTATGATTATACTGATATAAATAGAGAATCGGTCTCCGTATTATTATTTCACCAAAACATATTTATTCACTAGCTCATGCCCACGACTTCTTATGTACGAAGTTATTCGACGGGCTCGTTGGCGCGTTCGGTAGAACACCTGCCGTGCGCATCGATGGGTCTTGGGTTCGAATCCCACCGGAATTTTATAATTTTCTGTAAGCATGTTTTCCCCACGTCTGGGAACTTCGGGCATTGATTGGGTGGGAGGAATATCTAAATTCCGACCGGGTAACGAACCACCGTTCATAGATGGAAAAACCGTGAAGTGCACATTGCGCGTTTTGGGTTTCAGTCTATGGATTTCCGAATGCTCGAAGTAAAACTTAGGTCGACGGCGCATCATTGACTGATGTTCTGTGGCTGACCTACCATCAAGTGAACCTCATGCTCGTCTGTCGATATCTGACATAAAAAAAATACATGACGATAGTATTTTTCTTGACATCCGATTTCGATGAAACCATGATGTTTCTACCTCTCTCCAGCTAAATCTATGTGTTAGTGATGTGCAGGTCAGCGTGAAGAAACAGACTGACAAACGAAATTCTAAAAAAAAAGTTTGTATTCATAACATAACATAAATATTATGTATATTCAATGTTTAATAGATTTCGTTTAGTTAGCGGACTCAGATGAAGCCTTTCAGTACAAATGTAACATTTTGGAATTTCCTATTACCGGAATAATTTTTCAAATAGATATTCTACTGTTCTAGTGGGTGTGTACTGTGTAATGCTCAGATTAAATAAAAAAGGGTGTAGGTAATGGGTAAAGTTTTTAGTTTGAGTTTTGTCGGCACTGTATATTTAGCCCTGACGAATAATATGTTTTATTGTTGCCGAATTTAATCCACAGATAAATGAATTTAAATAATTATTACTAGAGATGGGTTGAATCTGGTTTGAACCGAACACGAAGTTCGGACGAACATTCGATACAAATTCAAAATTCGGCCGAAATTCGTTCCTTTTCACAACGCTTTTTCGAGTGTTTTTTACTAAAAGATGAGCTAGATACCATTCAAGGCCAAAGACCTGGTTTGGCCTATTAATGCAACCATAAAAATAGAAATAATAATGCCCTTAACGTAATTATATACTTATAGCTTATATGGATACGGACATACCTTTCTCGGAGGATTCGTATAGAAACAGACTCCTGCCAACGCAAAACAAGTTGAATTTATTATCTTATGTTACTCTAATAAAATCTGTTGACAATACTGCAAACCAGTTAATAAAGTTAGCTGCTTTTTAACAGGTTATCAGTTTGTAATTAACAGTTTCATTTCGTTAACACAAAAACCGTCAATGACCCTCCTCTATTGGTCTTCGCATTCGCATTCGACTTCGCGAATGTTTACACATTGATATTCGTTACGTCATCGTTGACATTCGTTAACTAGTACCTACTCAGCGCTTTTGCGATTGGATAACATAATTCGATTACATGCTGATTATAACTTTCCCGATGTATTGCGGATTATAATCAGAATGATATTCTTATTTTTGCACATGGCTTGAAAGGATTTAATAAAAATCTAACCTTCGAGTTATTCAAATATACATATTTATAATATATAAGAATCAAAAGATTGTTCAATGATATTTTTAAGAAAAATATATATTTAATCTTATTATTAAAAAATTGTATCTTTATCTTTATTGAGACTAAAGTCTAATTACAAAATTAAAGTCTAAAGGCAATTGTTGCCCGCGAATGTTTGTGCAGAATTCAGTCCTGTAAAGTCTGTCCTTAGAATCCTTAGATTAACATTCAAAATGGAATTGAAGACATTTTATAACTTTTTAAAACTTTGTGTTACATTATTGAAGTTTACTTAAACTCTACTCTACTTAGAGATCCCTAACTTTTTCTAGTAATAAATATAGTATATAGCCTATGTTACTGTGGTGGCCTGGTATGTTAGCTGCGCAGGTGTGGTATTTAATGAAGTGCAAGGTTCGTATTAGGTAGATACAGGTATATTTTTTTATGAATAGGTATTTGAAAACATAATTGCAAAATTAAACTATGACAATTACAAAAAACAAAATTTTAAAGAACATTTAAGCGCGACTTTAATGTTTCAGACAGCAAGTAACATGTCAACACATACAGCATTCTGTACAGCGCAGAGTGTTGACCGAAGTTAGTTCGACAACAACGAAGAGCGAACGAAATCAGAAATAGATAAAATATATTGCAAGTTAAAGTATACTTTTCCTAGAAAATTTTATGTGGTAGCATTTAGATGAGTTTAGAACCATCTTATTGCGGATACACCAGTTCAGGGCAATGTCAATATCATTTTGCAGTAAAACTATATTATCTTCTCGAGAAGGAAATGTCCTGTAAATTTTGAGATTATCTACAAACATCTGATAGCATAGGAGATCAAGGAGATTTATAAAGACCAGAAAGAAAGGGGCCCAAGTGAGAACCCTGCGGTACACCAGAAGAAACTACTCTTCCATGGATTTGAAGCTTCAAACGGTTACCAACTGAGATCTAATTTCTGTGATATGCAATACCAACGCAACAGAGAGCCGCAGATACTTGATACCAGTGTGACCTAACTTTTTAATTAGAAGTCCGTGTTGGACAAGATCGAATGCTCTAGAAAAGTCAGTGTAAATTGCATGAACAGAATATTTATCTTCCAAAGCTTAATTAAGTAGATTTGATGCTGTCATGTCAATCATAAATAATAAAGCCAAAGGTAGTAATATCTTCTATTTCTGAGATTTGGACCCTTCTTTGGGCGAAGGCCTCCTCCTATCCCTTCCACAAATCTCTGCTCAGAGCTATCTGTATCCATTCTACTACTGTAACACTTCATCAGCCCATCGTTTTATTGGTTTACCTACACTTGTTTTTCCCGATGATGGCCCCTTCCATCGTATGGTCTCTAGAGTCCACCTTTTGTCTGTATATCGTGAGATATGACCAGCCCATTTCCATTTAACTGTTAATTCATGCGTCAGTGTGTCGGTGTGTTCGTGTTCTGCCTTATCTTATCACTTTTTATTTTAAGGTCATAGTATTATTACTTTGTGATTATTTTTAATCCTCATTATACTTCTTTACATCGATATTTGCGTTCTCTTTATTTTCCTAGTGGAACCTTCTTAATAGCTTTCCAATTACCGTATTGTATGTGACCATTTTTTTAGAAGATATAATGGGTAGGTATAGTAAGCTATCCTTAAAATGCCATCGCAGACTTTTTTGTAGATTTATAAAAGAGGAATATTCCAACATGCATTCTTTTATTATATCTCAAAGGGATCAGGCAACGTTTTCGATGAAAGCTCTTATATTTTAACCAACTCAAACCAAACCTTTACAAATTATACACCTGAACCTTCCTCATGAAGTCCTCACTCTATCTGTTGGTGAAAATCGCATGAAAATTCGCTCAATAGTGTTTGAGTTTATCGGGATCAGACAGACAGACGTGGCTGAGGACTTTGTTTTATAATACGTAGCCTCTCACATAAAAGCCCATATACATGATGCCATTGTTTTGTACATGCAGGAGCAATAATTGACATCACAGAACAGAAGAAGCTGTTCTGTGATTGACATTTAAGAATTGTAAGCAACTGTTTACATACGTTGTTTCGAAATCAAGAATGTTATGTGTTGTATAGACCATGCAAGTAATTTATTGTTCAAATTTAATTGTATGAAACAGGCATGAAACTTGCATCGTGTAAATGGGCTTTATGGCTTTTAACCCTTTGTGGCATGGTGGCACTCTAATCATTAAAAATCATTTTTTCTCAATTGCTTGATACTTGATACTTTGTAGGAAATATAACAAAGTACCTGTGTATTTTATTGTCGTATTTTTATTATTTTAATATTTTATGTAATAATTTAGAAAATCTACTAAACTATTACATTATTATATGAAAATAATTATTTTTTTAATGGTTTGTTGTGTTTCACTCTGTTTCACTTCTTAATTTGGCATTTTGATCTTTCACTAAATTAGTTGCCTGGAAGAAATCACTGCTTAGTGATAAGGCCACCATTTTCACGGTCATTGTTTTGTTTGTTTCTTATCTATGTTTAAATGTATTGTGAAATGAAGTGTAAATAAATAAATAAATAAGAGTTCCTCCTATATATATAATAAAGTCTTTTATTAACGCGAGTATCACACATTTAAATAAAATACTGTATACCGGATTAAAACGCGATTTATTGTTTAAATTATTTATCCCGACGTTTCGGATGCTTTTCAGCAACCGTGGTCGCGGGAGACTTCCTCCTATTTTAATTTTGAATTTGAATTCGGAGCACAGATTCATCAGAAAAATTTCAGAAGAACATTTTCATCATATTTGTAACGTCGCGAATTTATGTATATCCGCCATTTTGAAAATTGGAGCTCGTCATCAGTGACACCAATAAACCTCGAGTATTGAATTTCAAGCCAATAGGACTAAAGTAACATTGTATGGCACAAAGGGATAAGGTAAAATAAAATAAAAATAATACAAAAACACTTTTATTTTTCACATTCACATGATTTATATATTTTATACGGACACGTAGCTAGAAAAAGTCTTAACTCTGTATTCAAAGACGCGACTTAAGTCAAAATCAATTCTTGGTAGCTCTTAAAATGCAGATTCCTTTAAAGAAAAGATTTAACAAATCTCAAAACTAGATTTTATCGTTTTGGAAAAGGCCTTAGCCGACTATGACGTCCGAGTTCATCATAAACGGCTCCATAAATTCACACGTTCCATTTCGCTATAAAGCTATGGAACTCTTTACTTGTAACTATCAGACTCGCTCTTTCTTTAAATTCCTTCAAGACTCTTACATAAACATTATTGCTGCTATATATACACACTTATATATATATACTGCTATTTCCTATCCTACTTTTTAACTATCCTATCTTGTTTATTTCAGTAAATTCTTTAGTGCATAAATGTATTAAAAGTGCTACCTTAAGGCTCATTTACAGGATGCAAGTTTCTTGCCTTTAGCATACAATTAAATTGAAGCAATAAATATACATATACTTTTGTCGTAAACAGTTGCTTACAATTCTTTCAATTATGCCCTTAAATTACCTATTGCTCTTGTAAGTCCAAGAAAATGGCGTCATATAAATAGACCTTTACTCTCGAAATTTCTCGAATAGCACTTCTTTTTTAAATTGATTTTCAAGGATTTTATTGTTATTTGTTTATGCAATAAAGGTTAATTCAATTTAATTGTTTTAGTGTTCAATTTAATTGTTTTGTTTAGCATGAACGATGAGAAAGTATTCGTATCGTCAATCTGTCAGTTCTATTAGAAATTATTATTTGAAATTCCATAAAAATTACAGATAGACAGATACAAATACTTTTTCGCAGGTTGTTCTTTGCGTGTAATTTCAATTGTTTTTTTCATTCAATACTTTCTCTAAAGTCGTCAGTCCTCAAAAAGAGTTCTCGTTACTTTAAGTGAAACAATATAATACCTTACGTACTTAATTTTTACATACAAATAATAATAATATTATATATACTTAAAAATGAGCTTCTCATTTACTGCATAAATACACCTTAAATAACAGAATATTCATTTTAATACTTACTCCTTACTTACGAATAAATGAAAATTGAATAAAGGGAAGGTCAACGACACGGAATTATTTTGTCTAATGAATATGCGAGAAAAATGAAAGAGCAATCATTATTCATAAAAGAAAAACCACATTTTCCAAGATCAATTAATATAACCATACTTGTTACCTAGGATCTACACATGCGTCTATAATAAATGCTATCACAGATATTAAAAATTAAGTAGTATAAGTTAAAAAAAAAAAAAAAAAATTTCATCTAACTTTATACAACTATCGTAATATCTGATACAATAAATGATGCTATTAATATTATCCTAATATAAATAACAATGAAACGGAATGTATATGAATCAGACCTAGTAAGATGAATCAAGAAAATGTATAATGACTTCACTTTTAAGTTATTTCTTAATACAAAATTCCTAACTTCAAATTGAGCGGATTAGAGGCGTCAGGTGAAGAAGGACAGTCCTCAAAAATGTATTTCGGATACTGGATACACTACGCCATCTGTGCATTGCATGGGACTCAAAATGTATTCAAGTGACAGTGTTAAAGACGACAAGACGCTTTGTAATTTTACAATATATTGTGTCAATCACATGCATTATGCATAAATAACTATTGCTTAATCCGCCTATAGATGTTTGATGAGACAAAACAGTTTTAATATCAAATATAGTCTAATAAACTACGTTCTCTTGTAGCCTCCCGATAAACTGAGCCACAAATGCTTGGCCCAAGAAGTCCTTTGAAGCCGTCTGGCATTTTTGGCATCAGTTCTGAATGCTATCCATTCTCGTCGGAGATTAAGTGATCGTGGACCCCAAGATGACTTCATACGAAATGCTCGTTTCAGGGTCTAAAATAAATATATTTATGATATAAACAAGTAATGTTTCAATCGTAACAAGTTCTTCTTCATTTATATATATTCAAAAAAAAAATACGTCCCAATTAATACAGTTTTTTTTTAGTTCAGTCTTCAAAAACAGTTTATTATAGCTATAGGAATCAAGGTTTGTTAAATTATATAAGAGAAACTGCCTTAAAATCAAATTCTCGTCTAGGAGAAAGCTACCCCTAAAGCTTCGAATTTATAAATTTTCAAAGTCATACTAAATTAATAAGTGAAAATAAGTATTTATACAAACCCCAATGAAGCTGCCAGTCTTGTATTTGTACATAGCGATGAATGCAAAGATCGGTACAAATAGTATCCCCACAACAAGTAACATGTATCCTGACACTGAAACGAAGATAAGAGACATTAAAGTTGTCACCAATCTCTTTTAAAGACCTTTAAAATTTAGTGATACGTATAATATAGTGACTTTGAAGTTTTTAGTTCCCTAGTGGAGCATGGGGCAGACACATTAAATTTTCTGTCTCTTTTCACTGATCGTTTCCTTCACAGACAATTTGGTGATCAGAGTTCTATGTTCTGCCGACCAATATAATTTTTATTATATTGAGTTCTCGGGATTTCGAATTTCGAATTTTGGTGGTCACAATTGTTATAGTGCTTTTTCCCTAATCCACTCATCACTCACTCAGATTACTAAAGTAGGTGAATTATTAAAATATAATGTGAAAACGGTCACATCGAAGGCTGGCAGATCATTTATTAATTTGCTCTAAGCTTAGAGCTAAGCTACCCTTTGTTTTGTTAAGCGTTCCTTCAGTTTTCTGATTTCGTTTTTTTACGTTTTTTTTTTGTTATTTTACCTTCGTTTGTTTTTGATTCTATCCTTATACTCACATAAATGTAAATTTGTAAATTGTAATACTTACCATAAGCAGAGGTAGGATAATAGTAAAATCCACCAAAGACGAGTGCCTCAACTGTAATTAGAGCGTACACAAAAACGACTATCATCATAGCTGGCGTGATTATACCCCAACAGAATCGCCAGTATACTGATGTCTTCATTCCCGACATGAACTCAATATCGAGACATAGATTCTCCAGTCCTGTGGACAGAAGAGATTTTAATAGAAATAATAATATTAATTATAGTATCCTTAAAAAATAGTAGTAGGTATCCGTTAGACAAATTGTCAGAAAGTTGTTGTCTTATATTGTGTCTATATTTTTCATGTTTTCTCTTTTTTGTAGATGTTTCTTATATTTTTAATTCCCTTTTTTAATATTTAATTAGCGTGTGAACATCCGTGAGGTGACTAGGCCACGGCTGAAAAACAGCGTGGTGAGTTTGCCAAAACCTCACCACGCCGACTGAGTCCAGTGGCCTTTTCATCAGAAGAGTATATTTATAGTATATTTAATATTTTTATTTTATACTGTACTATGTATGTACTTTCTGATGAATAAACGTATTCTATTATATTCTATTCTAACATAAACACAGTACCTACATTAAAAATACCTACCTAATATCGAGTTATATATATGATATCCTTTTAGATTTTCCATTCCATTGGCTTTGAAGCAATTGGAGTGTATTATCATGAATTGCAATTAAATTGTAACATATTAAATGAATTTTTATTCTAGTAAAACTGTTATAAGCGCTTTTAAATAATCTATTTCTAAAATATATAAAGTATATCTCAAAATCTTTATTACCGTAGATCCAAAATACGCCTATAGTTTCAGCAATAGCACAGAAAAGAACCAGGAACGTTCCTCCATAATAATCGACAAGCTCTAATATGAACTGACCACTCTGAAATATATACAATAGTTATAAAATATATATTAAAAATAAATATCATTTTCAAAAAAGATCCGTCCGTAACAGACGTAGAAGGTATGCGCTTCGAATGAGGCTCCACGGCTAGTATTCGGGCATCTGAATGACCACGCTTGAACGCAGTACGAGTATCATGTATGTAGGTACATATATTGCGTGTAGTACTGTCAGGAACTCCACATGAACTCCAATGAAAATATCGTCTCAAGCTTTCGCATGTACTTTTACTTAGATACCTTTCTGCTAAGATTAAATAGTGTAACTTTTTTACAAGCTTTAATGTACTTGCTATGTATGTATGAAACGAGTATTTAAATAAAATACTGTATACCGGATTAAAACGCGATTTATTATTTAAATTATTTATCCCGACGTTTCGGATGCTTTTCAGCAACCGTGGTCGCGGGAGACTGCGACCACGGTTGCTGAAAAGCATCCGAAACGTCGGGATAAATAATTTAAATAATAAATCGCGTTTTAATCCGGTATACAGTATTTTATTTAAATGTGTGATACTCGCGTTAATAAAAGACAATATTATGAAACGAGTATGTTTGTTGAGGTGTACAATCTGGTATCTGAATACTGGAACTATTTGAAGAGTTCGGGTAGTTCGGGTATTGAGGATATTTAGGTACTCGGGTACTCGAACTGTTCAAACAGTTCGGACGGCCGGGCTTGAAGTGTCGAATGAGTCGGGTCCGAGTAGTCCGGGTAGTCCGAACAGGCGAAAAAGTGGTAGCTCTGAGGGCCTAACACGAACAACTTGCGAAAAAGTATTCGTATCGTCGAGCTGTCATTTGTATGAAATTTCAAATGATTTCTCTGACAGGACGACGAATACTTTCTCGATAGTCGTTCGTGCTAGGTCCTCTGAGCGTATATAATATGTAGATAGGTTTTATTTGCATTAAAGTTTTTTTTATGAAACTGCAAATATACCGACTAACAGAACGAAAGATTTGCTTTTTGTATTCTGTATTTTCAAAATATATTATAGCTTACAGGCGTGGTGTACACGAGTCCAATGGCGAAGCCTACAGTGCAAGAGATCGCTGACATATAGATGACAGGTACGCGCGGGAAGGCGTCCATTAACACTGTGTTAACGATTGATAGTAAGGCAACCGCTGAACCTACTCCCAGCACCGCCATCATCAAGAAGAACAAGGTCGAAAATAGCTGAAATTTTTAAGAAAAATTATAAAATCGAAAACTTAAATTCTTAAGTTTAGTGTAGATACTTTATAAAGTAAGAAAAATACTAGTATTTCAGATCTGAATTATATAGTAAGACTGTCTAATCTAATAATGTACTACGTGGAGAAACAAAAATAAAAATGTAAAATATATTTTGTTGTGTTTTTGTAAACGTTATAAAACTATTATTTTTATATATTTTCTTCATAAAGTACTGTTTTTAATATATATGTACTTTTCTTAAGTACAGGTCATTAGAACTACACCTATTCAAAACATAGGACTAATATTATTATTAGTCCTAAAAATATCAGATAAATTTTAAAATTTTACCTGTGGCTGGAATGTCTTGGCAATCGCATCAGGATAGGAAACAAAGGCGAGTCCTGTACCTCCGGAGCCGACTACATCTTTGACATCTTGGTCAAGAACGTATGCTAAGTTGCCCAGAATACCGAAAATAGTGATACCGGAGAGCAAACTTGTAAAAGTATCCAGTGTAGTAACGATCATAGCATCCCTGAAACAAAATACAATTATTAGGTGATTAAAATTATGCTGTAATACTTATTTGGTAATCATGAAATCTAATAAAAAATGTTTATTTGAAGATTTTTTATGAAATGGGGTGTCTCATGATGGTAAGTGCAGATGCGTTGACGGTCTATATACTTATACATACCTATTACACGTTTATAGTTTTTATACATATATTTTATTACACGTTAGACTTAAACTCCCGATTTAGCGTTTTTTAGTTTTCTGAGAACAAATATGACTGAAAAAATTCTTACAATGAGTATGATTTTCGCCACTAAATTCACTGTATAAATTGTATACTTCATCCACATAACCAAAGTAGTTACAAGTTAAAATGATTAATTGTATTTTTATTGATATTTTGAAATTTTTTTTTTTATTGTGACTTAGGAGTTACTTACCTATAGACGTTTTGTCTAAAGTCGTTATATGAAGAGAACATGATTATAGCTCCCGTACACACGGATAATGAAAAGAACACCTGTGTAACTGCTGCATACCACACCTGTAATATAGTTTTAATAAATTAATACTATTATTTTATAAATGTACATAGAGAATCTCATAAAAAAATCAGAATTTTCATAAAATTCCCTAAATAATGTTGATTTTATGCACAGGTTTATTAGTATTCCTTGATATCCAGTTAGCTTTTCACTTTATTTTCAGTTAGTGACCTAAATCCCAACGAGTTATGGGATTTTATATAAATATCATATTCTATACTTTACTTATATAGATCTACTTAAGATCAGTAAGAACACGGGAGCAATGTAGATGTATATTGTATACTATATATACTCTACATAAAAAATAGCCTATCTTACTCGCTGATAACATTATCAGCTTAGCAGCATAGCTTTCTATTGGTGAAAGATTTGAAAATCGGTCGAGTAGTTCTTGAGTTAAATCGTAACAAACAAACAAATCTTTCCTCTTTATAATATTAGCTTAGAAGTTTAGATTACTTTCACATAATCTTACTAGTTTAGTGAGTGCAAGCTAAAGTAACTAAGCAATTACAAATATTGAAATTACAAACTGAAATAATTTTAGGCTCAATTTACATTACCGCGGAACGAAATGCAACGGAAGTGTAAATTTTGCCTTGTCGTACGAGAAGGCGTTAGAATTATCGCGGGTGCACCTTGCAGCTATAGTATAGAGGATATCTCGCCTCTTCCCGTGGATTCCACAGCTGCAACGGCAATATAAATTGGGCCTTAGGGATAGAATAGTGGTATCATTTTATATTTTCCAAATAGTTCAGCAATTACAAATTATATCCCTTAAAAACTCTAATACTATTTTATATGTAAGTAGATTTAACAGAATATTTTTTTAGGAGAAAAAATATATATGTACCTTTAGTTGCAAAATTTTCTCCCATTGAGGAGTTACGAAAAACAATATCCCATCACCAGCTCCGGGTAGTATAACAGTGCTATAAATAAAAAACAAACAAGAATTAATTTTTTATGACTTAATCTTTAAGTGTTGTCGGAAGAGAATAAGTATTTTTAATAATGCGGAAGGGAATGTTTGTTCTTTTAATATTTATTAAGGTAGGTATTTCTATACTTCAAATTAAAATTGGAAATTGGTGAAATTTGATTCATGAGCATTCATTCAAAATCAAAAGTTTTTTATTTCAAATAGGCCTTTGCAGGCTCTTATGAAACGTCTAGTTGCACGGTTCCAAAAAGTGGGTCTCATGGAGAAGAACCGGCAAGAAACTCCATGGACACTCTTTTCAAGAGTGGTTTAGCTTACAAGGATTGAACCACTTATAGAGCTAATCGTTAAGAATAATTAGGAAGTAATACATTAAAAATATCAAAGAGTTTTAGAATAAATAAAATCGGGCCAGTATTTTTTTTTTATAACAGAGCGGACAACCGAGCAGGTGGGTTACCTGATGGTAAGTAATCACCACTGCCCATAGACATCCGCGACTTAAGTCTCAGATTCTTAGGCTCGCTTTTTAAAACCGTTTTTTTTTTTTTTTAGGTCGTAGTCGGATGGAAACACAGAGGGTGGTAATTGATTCCATAGTTTGGTAGTATCAATTGTTTGCGATCCTAATTTCTAGTATTGCGGGTCATCCACGTCTTCAAAGGCCGCTGCCGCAATGACCTTGACTTAATATTAAAATTTGTTATTTTTAGGGTTCTGAACTCCGTACCTAAAACGAAACCCTTTTAGGTCACTTCGTTTTCCGTCTGTCTGTCTGTCCGTCTGTCTGTCTGTCCATCTGTATGTCTGTCCGTATGTCTGTATGTCTGTCCGTCCGTCTGACCCGTTTTCTCAGGAACGCATGGTTGTATCAAATTGAAATTAATATCATATATTCAGGTCTGCAATGCCTTGCAGTAGGTAGTGAAAATTCTAAGTCGACGCAATCAAAAGATACGGCCTCTTTAATAGAACTAAATAATTTAACACAAACCTGATTAATAAGATAATCATGACGACATAAGGAAATAATGCGAGGAAGTACGAAGCTTTGCCGGAACTTTTGACTCCTCTTGACACAATCACGAAAATAATTATCCAAGCGACCAATAGTGATACAACGAGATACCAAATAGGTAAACCTGCAATACATATTCAATGATAAAGTACAACGTGACAATTATATTTGGAAAGTAAGCTTAAATCAATAAATTTAAGATATAATAATATAATGATGAATACTGACCGAGTCCATGTTCTATCCCATTACTTCGTTGAAGTACAGTTTTTCTGAAAGAAAATAGAAATAATAATAAGCATAATTGTATAATAAATAATTTATGCATTTTAATAATCGTTATATGTAGCCAGGTGAAAAAAGTATTTGGTTGTAAAGTGTTGAAATAACGTAATTTAATAATTTAAAATTGGAATATCGGAATACAATATGGAGTTCTTGAATGCTTAATGCGGATATGAATTGAGAGCTCGGCCAAGAACTTTTAATTCTCATCGACAACGAAGAAGATACTCTAAATCAGGGACTGAATACCGGTTAATTTACTATGGGAGTTTAACCGGTATAATAAAGGTTTATGTTAATATGTTTTCGTTTTTAATCATATTTATTGAAAAAAATTACTGTAGTAAGTTTAGTGTGTATTACTCTTTAAAACTAATATCATAGTATCTCAGTCAGATAAGTATTTTGGAAAATAAAAATTAACAGGTTTCAGTCCATGCTATAAATACGAGTACATATAACAGTTTTAAAAATATAACTCAGTTTTTAAAAACCTTCCTTAAAATCGCCATACGATTCTATCCTGTTTTGTTTGTTATTTTAATTTAAAAAAAATAGTTTATCTATAAAATTAAATAATATTATTATTTAACTTACACGAAATATAATTCAGCGCTGCTACTCGCATTGGCTGTGGTGTTGATATTTTCAGTTTGGCCAGACGGTACGCAATTGTCCCACTCCGGCTGACAAACTGCCCAGGGTAGTGTAGATTGGAAGCTCATAGCCAGGTAGTACAGACAAAGTCCGATGATACATACGTAGTAAGATAGAATGCAACTGGTCCCAAGCGCTTGGGCATATCCTGTTCCTGTAATTAAATGAGAAATTGTTAAGAAAATATATGGAAAATGTGTAATACATATTTAACCGGATTTTGCCTTTAAGCGCATTTGTTTAATTTGTTTAATTCTTAAGCTAAATGTAAAAATTAAGTTTAATTGTTGTGACCTTGATACTCACCTAAGAAGAAGTGCTAAAAACCATAGTTCGAAAGTTAATAAATGCATAAGGATTATTTGTATCAGAATTTCTAAAATTGTAAAGATTTACTATAATTATCATAAATGTTTATCAAAAGCGGAAATCATATGTTGGAAACTAATATCTTAAATCCTGGGACGATAACTAAACGTTGCCGCTTCGCGTTTCATCCGCGGAGCGAGCCGGCGACCGCCTGAGAGCGCAACTCCTGCGCCCACTTCAACGACCGCCCTATTTTGATAGGGCGCGACCCCGCTTCCCCCTGCATGCCATTCTCTGGCGCTATCAGGGTTCCGTCTTTCCGCCCGCCGGAGGCGACACGTTTAACTAAACGTAATGTGTTCCTTGTCATATTAGACACGCACAACAAAAAATTATTGGAAATCAGTTTTAGAAAAAATACAATACTTAACATAAGACTTCAAACCTACCTTTCATAGCCGGAGACATTGACCAAATTTTGACGGAGTTTCTAGAGCTAAATTGCCCTAAAACACCTTCAAGATAGTACATAGGTTTTCCGATTAAGATGAGGACAATGATGTATGGAATCAAGAAGGCTCCGCCGCCGTTTTCGTACGCGATGAAGGGGAATCGCCAAACGTTGCCCAGACCCACTGAAGTGGCGATGCAGGACATGAGAAATTCGATTTGGTTTCCCCACACGACGCGATCAGGCTCATCTTTTTCAACATCATCAACCTGGAATATAGAAATGTATAGTTCATTAGCATCCTTATAGATCTCGTAGTTGATAATAATGATTACTTTCTTGAAATAACATGACATTTTTGAAACAGCTTACTACTCTATGGTTGTGAAATTTTAAAACATTTTGTTCTTTTAAAACAACATTTATAATTCCCTTATTACATACTACATGTTTAATATGTACATGAATTGCGAATCGTCAATAATTTATGGATAAGATCAGCAATTAGTGAAACTATGATATTATATTACTTTTATGAAAGTGTTTCGGAAATCTTGTTAAGGTAGCTCGAAACCATTTCTTACTATGTATTGTATGGAAATAAATAATTACTACAACCGTTTAAATAATCTATCAATAAACCGTAAATTTAATAAACCATAGATATATTTTGACGGGCTCGTTGTTGCGTTTGATAGAACACCTACCTTGCGCTCCGATAGGTCGCGGGCCGAAACCTGCCGGGGCGACATAGTTATAATTTTCTATAAGTATGTCATCCCCACATCTGGTCACTTCGTGTATAAAACGAAATTATCAAAATTCCGACCGGGTAACGAAATTGCATAAAAAGTAGGTCGACAGCGCATCATTGACTGATACCCCAGCCACAGAAGGCTGGGGTATCCCTATCATCAAGTGTACCTCTTGCTCGTCTGTCGATATCTAACATAAAATATAGACATCTTCTTAAAATCGAATCTGTTTGAATAAAAAAATTAAGACTGCATCTTTATATTGGATCAAGAAAAATCGAAGATCTACTTGAAACCGGTGGAATGAACCTGCCTAATTCATTTATTATATCAGCTTATTATTATAGATAGAAAACTATTCATTATGATTAGATAACGTTATCTTTTCCTAATAAAATGCTTACGAGAAAGGATAATCATAAGCTCTATTGTTGTTTATTATTATTTTCCTTTACAGTAGGTATTTTGATGTCTTTATCATATTTTATAATTTCCAATAATCAGGTGGAGTTAAATTCTTTTATTATTACTCATGTATTAAAAACTTTAATGTCATTATTTTTATTTCTTAATAAATACCACATTAAAACGGACCATTGCGTCGATAAAACAATAAAAAGGCATAAGTTCTTAAACTCCTTACACCTGCCGTGCGCATATGGGTAGTGGGTTCGAATACCACCGGGACGACATGTTTATAATTTTCTGTAAGCATGTTTTCCCCACGTCTGGTTTAATTCGGGCATTGATCGGATGAGAGGAATATCGAAATTCCGACCGGGTAACGAACCACCGTTCATAGATGAAGAAACATTGCGCGTTTCGGTTTCAAAAAGCCTTGAAACTATTTTATAATAATTTCGCCTACAAAAGTCGAAGAAATGAATAAAAACCTTATATATTTTTGATAGTAAAAAATTAAGTTTAAATTCGGATACACTTCCGAAAGGGACACTTTGATTTAATTTCGCAGCTTTTGCATACGTAGCTAGAGGGAGTTAAAAAGAGATCATTCTAAATATTTCAACTGCGGCAAATATAGTTTTCGATTTTTATGTAAATATGCTGAACCAGGTCTTCTCAAAAGTGCTCCAATTGTTTTACTATCATTCTTTATCATTGGTATGTAGTATCCCAAGTATGTACTTATGAAGTGATACATATAATGAAAATTGTTAGTAGTTCAGTCTGGACTCTGCACATGACTGATATCAAAACAAAAATAATCATAAGTAGTCATTTACAATCAAGAATGATTTTGTTTAAAAATGAATATTTGGTTGGGAATAGTACAAAAAAAGATACATTCAATCCACAGGCGTAAATAAAAGGTACGTAGTACGTACTAAAAACAAATTTTCTCACCTTTTCCTTGTCTCCTTCATCTTTCGATGGATCGTTCCCTACAGTGCTGAAGCCTGCGTTATCAAGTCCATTCTTCTCCAATTTATTCTGCAATTAAATAAATGAAAATATTAAAAAATTGCTTCTACCCCAATATGAACGTGCTAATCTCGCCGACACAGAAAAGTTAACTAAGTTTTTATAACATTACTACATGAACCGAGCACACTTCAGCGCCAAAGTGAAAATGTGGGCTAGATATTTTTGATGCTAAATAAAAAAAAAAGTCCAAATAAGTTAAAGTTAAAAAAAAAAACTGTTTATGGACACCTTAATCACTCAGCGGTATGAAATATACTTTACGACCTATTCACATATCCACCAAATATACCTACATAAAAAAACATAAAAATAGGTCGATCCGCTTCGGAGGAATGCGACCACAAACACTGTGACCCGAGATTTTTATATATATTTAGAGATAATTTAGTGTTACAGTGTATTTTGTCAAAAAATCTTACATACATCACAAAATATAGATTAAGATACTCGTAATTAGATCTTCATATTAATCAATTTTATTCAAAACTAAATGTTAAATTAATTATTATAAAAACGGAAGTACAATACAGTAATGTATTTTCAAACACTTACTAGAAACCAATTAAACAAAAAGATAGAAATCTTTTTTAAATTGTTTGTGCTTAATAAAATAGTCGGAACTCGTTTTACAATGTCATTTACGACTATCACTATCAGTTGCAATAAACCAAGGATAGAATGCCAATTATATAAGTTTAGGTTTATTCAAATTTTAGAGTATCTACCTATTAATATTCGGTTCCCATATGTCTTCTAAGGGACTAGCACGAACAACTTGCGAAAAAGTATTCGTATCGTCGAGCTGTCATTTCTCATAAAACTGACAGATGGATGATTCGAATACTATTTCGATAGCTCCCCCCTCTGTTGATCGTGAGGTTGATCGTCTATCATTTATTCTAATATAGAAGTAAGACCATAGAAAACTTTTAGGCGTCTTTGACAAGTATTATTATTTTTACTGACAAACAGGACAGGACAAATCTCCTAGATTGCAAAAATTATAATAGTATATACTAGCGGCTCGCCCCGGCTTCGCATATTATGCACATGTTGTGTCTGTCATACGGCCGGAATCGCGCGCGTTAATAAATTTGCGATAACTCCTAAGATATTCATTTAATTTAATAACTAACGTATTTAAATTGATAAGGATTAATACTGTATCCGTCTAAATAGCATTCCAATCACCGCATTAGGTATACGTGACCATTTTCTTAAAAGATAGAATGGGTATAGTAAGCTGTCTTGAAAAGATAAATATATGTTATCGCGGACTTTTTTGTAGATCTATAAAAGAGTAAATAATATCCCCCCATTTTTGCATTGTTTTCATATATCTTGAAGGAGTTAGGCAGCGTTTTCGATGAAAACTCCCGCGGCTTGACTTTTTCCGACACTTCCAATATTTATTTTTATTATTCCAATAGTTATATTTCAACTAATTTACACAAAAGCTTGACAAATTATATACATAAACCTTCCACATGAACCACTCTATATATTAGTGAAACCCCATAAAAATCTGTTCAACAGTTTTTGAGTTTATCACGAACAGGCAGACAGACGCGGCGGAGGTTTTTGTTTTATAATATATAGTGATATTTCTACTTTGCAAAATATTACTCATTACAGCTTTTAAAATGTAGTAAGGTTTAGTATTTACTCTTCACCCAAACAATACTCGGCAATCTTATTTAAAAAACAATTGCTTAAAATAGCAAAACCACAGCAAAACCATCTCGGAAAGACAAAAGAAGGAACATAATATACACGAACATAATATACATTACTTACATTTCATACTAAGTGTTCATAGCGATGATCATTTCGGAGTCATTTTATAACCGACTTCATTTATGTTAGATATCGACAGACAAGCATGAGGTTCACTTGATGGTAGGTGATACGTCAGCCACAGAACATCAATCAATGATGCGCTGTCGACCTACTTTTAACTTCGAGCATTCGGAAATCCATAGACTGAAACCGAAACGCGCAATATGCACTTCACGGTTTTTCCATCTATGAACGTTGGTTCGTTAACCGGTCGGAATGTCGATATTCCTCCCACCCGATCAATGCCCGAAGTTACCAGACGTAGGAAAAACATGCTTACAGAAAATTATAAACATGTCGTCCCGGTAGGATTCGTACCCACGACCCATCGATGCGCACGGTAGGTGTTCTACCGAACGCGGCAACGAGTCCGTCATAATAATATCCGATTGTTTTACGACATAATGTATATTAGCGATTTAGTTGACATTACAGCCTTTAACAGGCTTATAAAATATATCAAACGCTATCTATTGCGACAATAATATTATTATTATTGATGTTTTTAATATTAATCGGACATGTAAATTGCAATTGTAATGTCAATATTGTTGATTTGCAATCACATACGAAAAAAGTAGTGTACTCACAATATAATTTGATGACTCACGGTCTCTACCTTTATTAGTTACTATATTAATAAGTAAACAAAAACTTTTTTGACTTCCCTTCTATGTGTTCTAAATCATATTTCATTTCTTCTTTTAAGTCATACCTAATTGTAATTGTACTCAACAACATTTTTTTAGAGAATAATAATTTATTAACGTGAATATAGCAAATTATCAAACCTATTGCATCCGATCATTTCTAATAGGTGATTGTTACATAATCTGTGACTATTTCCTTCTCTGTTTACTTTTTGTTTCAGTTCTTCGCATTATGATTTTATTTTATAAAATACTAGTGGACCCCGCAGACGTTGTTCTGCCACAATTTTGCCTTCGAAATTATATACCTAATTATTCTTAAATTTGAATATGCCCACTATAATTGTCTAATATGTCACTGATTTGCAGTGGACATCTGTTATTCCAAAAAAGCTAAGAATACATGACGTGAGCTGTCAAGATGGCGGATTTCCGAACCTAATTTATTTTAAAATTAATTTTTGCATATATTTTTTCCAATATTTTAATAGCTTATATCTTATTCCGGACATAGAGGAATCCAACAAATAAGATATCGTTAAAATCGGTACAGCAGTTCTTGAGTTATAAACGGTGTAACTAACACAACTTTCTTTTATATATATAGATATTGAATGTACCTAGATATAAATTATTAAATTAACAGTAATATTTTAAGACGTAGATTAGTGTATCTTTATAATTCATCAATATTACTTGACATTGATGTTTGGAAGTTTTTAAAAGATTGGTTATCTAATTATGATTAACTAGCGAACCGTCAGGTGCACGGGCATAATTATAATAATTACGAACGAAGTACAATATTATAATATTTTGAATTCGATGCAATGAGTCCTAGTGCCGCATCAATGTTTCCGCTTCAACCATCCGACTGGTTTTTAAATATAGGCGTCTTGGAGACGATTATATTTGCGCATTGACATATAGGTAATATGTCAATGTGTTAAGGTTTATTATTATACCAGAAGTAAATAGGCTTCATCAATAAACGCTAATTTATCTTTGGAACTTTCTTGGTGACTTTAGAATACAGCGAAAATCGAAAAAAGCAATGCATAGATATTTTAATCACTATCTACAAATACAGTCAGAATTTTATTTTGGAAATTAAGCATTACTAAGTGGCAGTTCTGAAAACTTTTTGTATGGCTCATGTATAAGTTCATAAAACAATAAATTTATTAAAATCACCTACATACATCTACGAAATAAAGCTTCGGACTCAGACTTATGATCTTAAACATATTATTTATTTTCAATAAAGTACAAATTATTTAAATTAGGTAGATAGGTAATTATTATTATTGATTAGTTTAAGTAACCAGTATCTGATAAAGCGTGCGACATCTTGTTGAGCACAAAATCTTTACAAATTTCTATGATATTAGCCCACCAAGCTATATTTAGTTGCATAATGCATATAGATAAGACATGCCCACCTCTTAATTACTTGTTAAGAATTTTAGCTTAACTATCGCATCTCGGAATCTTGGGCTAATATGGATATAGAACTAAACAACCATGGACAACCTTTGACTGCTTCCGTGGCTCAATAATATGCGCCTTTTGATTACCAACGGCGATCCAGCTGAGGTTCCCGGGGGACAAATTAAAAAAATGTTTCGGTTGGGTAGGGTATACAAGACTTATGACCTACCTTGCATGTGAAGGAAAATGATTAGTGAAACAGACACGGAAATGTGTCTGCCCTTGACCCACTTTTTTTTGGACAATCTTTAAGGAAATGCTCTCTGCGTGATCTGGTTTTGCGCGTTTCGACTTACGGAGCCATTCACTATAATCACTCACAATAAAAAAAATTTTTTTGGATTCACATCCCTTTTCACGAATAGCAAGACCGATATAGTGCCTACAATCTTTACATTCATTTTCACTTATTGTGAGGTTTTGGAATGTGCAAACAAAACGTTGAAAGTTTGTAATATTCCAAGCGATATCATCCTTAACTAACAAATCCTTTTTTAATATATTACCTATTTATGTACGTAAAACAAATAACAACACCTTAAGTATCTATGGAATTTATAATTTAAAAAAAAATTAAAAGTTTGTAATATTCCAAGTGAAAGCCTACCCAACAAATCCTTTTTAAAGTAACTTACCAAAATAGTTAAGTTACGTAAATACGTACTGAATATATAAAACATATAACAACACCTTTATTATTTATGGAAACTATAATAACATAATAAACAAAAACTGTCACCATTTTTTCACACTCTTACCATTATATATATTTTTATGTATTAATTTTCAACGTTTGTATGCCGCGTAAAGCGGTCGACACGACACACTAAAGCGCGCGAATGAAATTATTTTTGTACTATGTCCTTATATAATAAGGTTTATCATTTACGGAGCGCAGTGACACGGTCATGTTTCTTTCCTAATCCCATTCAATCCATCAGCGCCATAAAATAATATTAGTTTTTAAAAGCAAAAGTTTGCGGTATAGGTACCTATACCGCACAAGATTAGTCATCTTAAACATCACCTCTTTCCGTGTAATGAATACACAAGCATTAGAGAAAAAATATATATATATATATATTTATTGCTATATATCTAGGTTTTTTTTATGCCAGATATCGACAGACGAGCATGAGGTTCACTTGATGGTAGTTGATACCTCAGCCAAAGAACATCAATCAATGATCACCATCACAATCAGCTGTCGACCTACTTTTTACTTCGAGCATTCGGAAGTCCATAGACTGAAACCGAAACGCGCAATATGCACTTCACGGTTTTTCCATCTATGAACGTTGGTTCGTTAGAATTTCGATATTCCTCCCACCCGATCAATGCCCGAAGTTACGAGACGTGGGGAAAACATGCTTACAGATAATTATAAGCATGTGCTCCCGGTGGGATTCGAACCCACGACCCATCGATGCGCACGGCAGGTGTTCTACCGAACGCGCCAACGAGCCCGTCAAAACATAAAAAAAGAGATGTTTGACAAAAAATAGGCTAATCGTATTTTTGATCGGTATAATATTATATAGTAACTTTTTCAGAACCACTCTATTATGTTGTTTTGAATCACCATATTGAGCACTTAGTCATAGGAATGCATAAGTCAATAAACGAGGGATTTCCTGAATTTTTTTAGATAACGACATGTCATGGCGTCTTACACATCAATCTCCATAAATGTTAGCAGATGAATGCGTTAAGGAGGTTATAGGTACTCTTAATAACTACATTACGCCATTATTCGATATGATAAAAAAAGGTTACCGTTATATTATATTAAGGATTGAAATTGTTTAAAACCATACACAACAAAAAACTATATACCTACTCCCAGTTAGAATTGCGAGTATGAGAAGGTTTATTTTCTGACGGTTCGGGAAAGTTTTTGAAGTTATACTTCTTTTGGCGCGTTTGGATGAGAGTGAATTTATGACCTGCGCGCACGCGATGTCCCAAAAAAAAGACATGATGAAGTTGGCTACAGAATAGAAGTTATACTTATTTTGGCGCGTTTGGATGAGAGTGAATGAGGAGTGAAACCTGCGCGCGCACGATGTCCCAAAAAAACGACATGATGAAGTTAGAATAGAATTTGATTGATTTTAAAATTTTTCTTCGATATTTACTGCAGTTTTGTTTTTTAAAATTTTTCTTCAGACGCCAAAGAAGTATAACTTCTAGCGCGTACACACATACCTTTTTTATGATATTATATATTGAGAGACGAGTATGAGGTTCACTTGATAGTAGGTGATACCCCAGCCATCAAGTCAGAGCATCAGTCCATGATGCGCTGTCGACTTTTTTACTAAGAGGATTCGGAAATCCATAGACTGAGACCGAAACGCGCAATGAGCACTTTACGGTTTTTCCATCTATGAAGTTCTAAAATTTCATAAACCCTGTTTGGGTTGAAACTGATGGTTGAGGTTCACTTGATAGAAGGTGACACCTCGGCCACAGAACATCAATCAATGATGCACTGTCGAACTACTTTTTACTTCAAGCATTTGGAAATCCATAGACTGAAACCGAAACGCGCAATATGCACTTCACGTTTCAATCTATGAACGGTGGTTTGTTACCCGGACGGAATTTCGATATTCCTCCCAATCAATGCCCGAATTTACCAGACGCGCGACGTAGGGAAAACATGCTTACAGAAAATTATAAACATGTCGTCCCGGTGGGATCCGAACCCACGACCCATTGGTGTGCACGGCAAATGTTCTACCGAACGCACCAACGAGCCCGTAATGTGCATACTAATATATACTTAGTCATATACTATTTTTTACAAATTTTCATAATATACATATATAGTATATACCTATCATTTCATTTCATTATTTTTGTTATTATATATGTAAGTTGATTAGGATTAATTAATGTTTTGTGGTTGGAGGTATTTAAATATATATTATATATCTACATATATTATGAAGGTAATCAATTATGTTTTATCATGATTATATTAATTATGTCTTAAGTATATCTGTTATAGACAAAAGTATGTCCCAGGGGAAACTGGGGCTAGTTGACGAATTTTCAGTTTGGATTTTTTTGTTTTAGTATTTATTAATATTCGAAAAAAATATATTATTTATTTTTTTGCAAAGCTTTGCTCATTTGGAAAAAAGCTCGGTATTTTTATAGTTCTATTTTAGAGCCATATCGTAATGAGAAGTACAACAATTTCTATTATCAACAATAACTATTATTATTATTTAAAAATTTAAAAGAACTCTTCGGATTTTAATATTTTTTCAGATAAGCCTATATACTTATCAAGCATAGTAGGTATAACTTTCTATTACAAAATATTTTTTAGTTTCAGAGATACATTTAAAAACTCTATTAAGATCTTGTTCTATACGTTTACATAAATTATGTACTCCAAAACTGAAACCTAACTTTCGGGAACAGTTCCTCAGACTGAAACCGTTTTATATATTTATATATTATATATATATGCGGTTTTTTCATCTATGATAAGTGGTTCCTTACCCGGTCGAAATTATGTACCCGGTCAATATTCCTTCCACTCGTTTAATGTTGAACTTTTTTCTTTAAATTTTTCTCTAATTTGTTTCCCGGAGATTCGAACCCAGAACCTTCGGTAATAGACGCAAGGCACATACCATTGAACGACTACTAGCTAAAGGGAGGCTAAATACTTGCACAAGCGGACAGCGGTGGTTCAAAAATCTACTCGAATTGAAAATTTCAACCAGGAGTCTCCATTGCTATATCTTTTATTTATATCTAGTAATTAACGCTTATCTGAAGAAAATCAATGATTAGACAATTTTTTAATTAATAATCATATTAATTTCAGAGAACAAATAAAGAAGATAGGTATCTAACACAACAATATCAATTGTGTGCGAATATTGATCAAAATCAAAAGTTTTTTATTTCAAATAGGCCTTTGCAAGTTTGCAGGCTCTTATGAAACGTCTAGTTGCACGGTTCCAAAAAGTGGGTCTCATGGAGAAGAACCGGCAAGAAACTCCATGGACACTCTTTTCAACAATGGTTTAGCTTACAAAGACTCGGTTACAATAGTAATAATCGGCTGAGAAGTGTCTATATAGAATATTCTATACAATGCAAAAGAAAATTGAGTTTTAACTATTAGTGTAAAATGAGATACACACACTTGCACAGCGCAAGTTGCCAGGGAAGCCGCACATGCAGAGATGAATTAGCACCATACATCTTTATCATCAACAAAGTCTTGGATTTTATAATAGGATTTTAATACGGATTAAAATCTACGCTTTTTTAATTAGGATTCCTTTGATGACGTTTTTGAACTTTTTAGTCGTAAGATCAGTTACACACTTCGGTAGCCTGTTGTAGAATCTGACACAATTCCCAAGAAACGATTTATTCGATTTTGTTAATCTATATTTTGGGACTACTATTTTATGCTTATTCCTGGTATTTATAGAATGAATATCACTTTTGACAGTGAATTGATGCAAATTTTTACGAACAAACATGATATTCTCTAGAATGTAAAGGGAAGGCAACGTGAGTATATTAATTTCTTTAAATAATTCTCTCAGAGACTCACGGGGGCCAAGATTATAAATTGCACGAATTGCCCTTTTCTGGAGAATGAATATGGCATCTACGTCAGCCGCTGCGCCCCACAGTAGAATACCATAGGACATTATGCTATGAAAGTAAGCAAATATACAAGCCTAGCTGTAACAACGTCAGTAAGCTGTCTTATTTTTCTGACTGCATAAGCTGCAGAACTTAGTCTACCTGATAATGCTGCGATGTGAGCTCCCCATTGTAATTTACTGTCAATGGTTATGCCAAGGAAAACGGATGTTCTTTGGGTAGGTACATCTCCAGAAATGACGGGCGTTCGGTAGAAAACTTGCCGTGCGCATCGATGGGTTGTGGCTTCGTATCCCACCGGGACGACATGCCTATAATTTTCTGTAAGCATATCTTCCCCATATCTGGTATCTTCGGGCATTGAATGGGTGGTAGGAATATTGAAATTCCGACCGGGTTACGAATTTTACTCGATTGATTTTGAAATCGAAGCTGTCCTAATATTTCAAGCTGCATTTTTAGTAAAATATAGTTATTACTCCAGTCATTTGGTAATTTTACCTGGAAAGTTACAAAAAAATGGTATTCACATATATCGTAGGAAACGTTCTCTAGTTTAATTTATTACATAACTATTTTTATTGTAAAATGAGTTAGAATTATTGTCAAAAACTATTTTCTGGCGAGCGGCAATGATACGAAATCTATAAAATCACCAATTTTCAAAACTCCCGGAAAACTTTCCAGGAGACTCACTATATGTATTTAATCTACAATATATCGAAGTAGAGACATATATACTTAACTTTGCACAACATTCCCTTATTCAGTATACATACACGTAGTAGGTAATAAATGTCTTATATGCAATTAACAAATAAGCCCTAAATAAAATGATTTATGATGTGAAAAACCAATCCTATAACTTATCAACCGTTTGTAGTACCTTGATAAGTTGATCTAATCACCTGATAAATAAATACCAAAAAAAATATATGCAGTTTCTCTCATTCAGAGTCCATGAAAAGTTGCTTCAAGCGGAAGTAGTGAGGTAGAGCTTATTTCTCTGAAAAGTTGTTTTATACAAAATCGTTTTTATTAAAGTATAAAAGAGATTAATTATGTATTTACGATACAAATATTTAATTAACTTTTAGTACATAGTTTTACGCATTGACCAACTCCGTGGTTCAGTGGCAAGCGTTATGCGTGTAACACCAAGGTCCCGGGTTCAAATCCCGGGAAACAAGAACATTAAAAAATTCATGAACATGTTTCGGTCGGGCAAGGCACAGAAGGCTAATCACCTCCTTACCTGTTAAGAAAAAAATATCAGTGAGACATACACCGAAATGGGTCTGCCCCATGCCCCACTTTGGAATGCGGGAATTTTCACTTAAGTACTTATATTAGGAAAATCGATATGTCATCAAAAATAAAACATTGGTCTGTGTTAACAATATGTATATTTACACAAAATAAGTACAATTAAACAGATTCAATAGTAAATCCTACCATCTTAAAAATCTTTTGAAGTGAATGAAAATAAAATTGTTAAATATCAGATATTTTATTTTGTGTTTAACTTTGCAAGATCCTTTTTTTTACTTTCTTTAACAGATCACACATGGTAACGTTGCCGACATTAACATTAATGTTTTGATTATGTGTTAAAAAAATAATTAATAATAAACAAAACACAATAATATTGTGCTCTAATTCATTGTGTTCACTCATCAATTCCTTAACTTGTAAGCCCACAATGAAACACTGAGTACACGCTATCGGTGTGGATTCAAAGCGAATAGGAAGTCATAATGGGTATGGACTCAATGTATTGAAGCAGCTTGGTGTAAATTAAATATACCCATCGTAATGAATACGTAAACAATATCTAAGATAGATGGTAATAACGCAGGAGCTCTGGATCGACTTAATGTGACTGGAGGTGGACCCAAAGGTTCGACACTCTGTGACAGCAGTGTGTCTATAGCTGCAAAAGCTTCATGCACGATTTTCTAAAATGATAAAACAAAGAAAAAATAGTAATTAATTATATGAAGAAAAAAAATGAATTATATAATATTTAAAAACACGAATATGTCATAATATAATATTGAAATTTAGTTAACTAAACTAAAATGTTGATGAATCTTTTTTTTTGAAAATGCAGGAATATTTACATCTGTCTGAAAAATTGTCAAACTACATATTATATAAGCATTTTCATTGGTAAGAACTTTCATTTTTTCATTTAAACTTATAAGAAAACATACCTCCGTTAAAAGCTTTGAGCTGTACGAGTCAGTTGGCCGAAACATCATCACTGTATAGGTATTGTCAATGCCTAGATGTCCATCAACCCAGTCTTCAATGCCACCAGCATATAGAGCTATCAAAAACAACATTTTCATAAACTAAATATTAATTATTATTTAACTTTAGGTTCAATATTGTTTATTTATTACTAAAAAAATCTGGTAATTCTATTATTGCTTACAAGACCAATACAACAGATAGTGTTCAGTGGCGGGACCGCCATACAAGCCCAAAAGCCCGGGTTGTAATATTAATACAGCCATAAAAATAAAAATGCTCTTAACGTAGCCATATATAATTTATATGATTACGTAATTATTTAAAAATATCGTTGGATCAAAGGTAAATCTTTAAAACTCGAGTTCTAATGTCAAAAGTAGAGATATTTGTTGTGATATCATTTCTATAAAAATTTTCGTTGTCGAGATATCTGATATCTTAGTTTGTCTTCACTCGTCCGCGAGATATCTTTTTGATTGTCCTGTTAGGCGGGCTGCTCGCAATCATGTTCAGCCCGCCTAGGATCACCATCACGAGATATCTCGCGAACGAGTAAAGTCAAACTAAAATATCTAGATATAGGTATTATATCTCGACATCGACAACTTTGATAGAAAAGATATCTCAACCGACAAATATGTCTACATCTGACGTTAGAAGTGGAGTTTTATCTGTAAGTGTCATGTTAGATCCGAAGGAAATAAAGCGATAATCGATTAAAACACGAGAAAACGGTCGACAAAATTTTGTCGCGGTTGTGATGCTAGGCCGGCTGGACGCTGTTGGTGCCACCCCGCACCTGCCGCACTAGGGCAGTGGCGTAGCTATCATACGGCAAGTGCAGTGCACCAGTTCCCCAAAGCTGAGAGGGCCCCCTGAGCTTTGGAGAGAGGGGGAGGCAGCTCTTGAAGCTAGAAATTCAAGCCTGCTCTGAATTTGTTTTTAAGATTTTTAATGAACATTTATAACAATGGAAGCGCCGAGCGTCCTTGATTAGTAATAATTTGCAAATAATTAATTTTGCGCAGTTTCTGAAGGAATTTAGCCGGGGGAGGATTGCTATTTTCTCCCGCACCGAGGCCCTTGTCCACTTAACTACGCCACTGCACTAGGGACGCGCATCGCACACGCATGATAGCGAAAAAGCGGTTTACCTGTGCATCTGCGCGCTGCAGAAACGAGGCAATAATAAATTAATAAAATCTATAAAATTCGCCGGCGAAGGCGAGGACTCTTGTTCCGCGCATCTCTACACGGGTTAGTTACCGTCCAAGCCGAGGTACTTGTCTCGTAGTACTTACCCTTAGGCGTGTCATAGCAAAACCCCTAAATTTCAAGGCTGAGCCACAGCGCTCGCCACTCTCGTGTTTCCTGTAGAGGCCAATAGGGCCAACAGCGAGATTCCATACAAAAAAATGTAGATACTTACGTAAGAATTCAGAAGTCTGACCAGCTACATAGGGTCGGCCACTGATGCTATAAGCAGCAGACGACGCACGGGAGGCGCGTTGCCTCTAAACAAAAAAGTAATATTATTAAAGTACTCTTTGTTCGCTTTTTAAACAAATAGTTCCTGGCTATTTAGCCTATAATAACCAAATCCATTGGGCATTAGTGCAGTGGCCTCGAAAGTCAAAGCGAAATCGGTAGGATTTCCAAGTAAAATTGGTAATATATTTGGACCAAAAGTCGGTCAATGAATAAAAGAACAATAAATTTGATCGAATCTCTATTTAAACTAGGAATGTTATTTACTCATTAATCACATTCTTAAAACTACCGAAAATCTATTGATTCGAGACAGCATTACTGCATGAAAAAATATTATATTAAAATAAATACCTATTATTATTTTATTAATTTGTCCTAAGCATAATATTTAATTTGGATATTGGAATGATATTACCTTATCAATGCGAAAATGAAATGTGAATTTATTGAACACTTACGTAAACGTGATCAAAAGCTCGTCTTTTACGTGTGTGTGAATATGGGTACATTACACCCTGTAAAAAAATACAAAAAAATAAATAAAACTATCATAATATCAGTATATCTTATCAAAGAATTGTAATGTTCAAGATGACATAAAACAAGTTTGACGCTCGTCTGTTAACATAGAATATGAAAGGCTAAAATTAATGAAAACTGAATATAGGTTCATTGAAGGCAATTATTTCCCGTTTGGTTCCCGACCTGATCAGTAATAAACTAATAACATCTTATTTTGAAAATATTAACAAAATATTTGATTCATGTTGGATCTAGGTAACAAGTTATCAAGACTGACGCCACGCCACGCCGTTATTATAGGGCATCCACACGCTGGCTGTTTGTCACAAATACCGCAAACAGCAAACGAAGTCCCAAACACCAACCACAATCACCCAACACAAACAGCCATCCACATGCTTGGCGAACGTTCATAACATGTCGAATCGGCAAACATGGCGGACGACGAGCTTGTGGCAGCTATTACTTTCGGGTTGACATATTTTTATTATAAATTAAAGCAAATTTAAGCAAGAGAAAGAAAAAAGGAAAAAAAGAAGAAAGCAAAGATTTTGCCGATTTTTGTGATCGGCATCTTTGGAATTCCAGAGACATGGCTCATTTTGATAAGCCTCATAAAATGTCAGAATCATAGGTGCTGACCAATCAGACATTTTTTACGCTTTGCGCGCCAACGAAAAAGTGTAGCAAATACGTCCGCCTCCCGCAAGCTCGCGCGCATACTGATCGCTGCCAGACGTGTGGATACGTAGCAAACTGTTTGCCAAAATGCCTTTGATCTGGCAAGATAAACCGACACCGATGCCGAACACTGCCCAACACAAACACAAACAGGCAAACAACGACAAACACCCATCCACACGTCCGTGTTTGCTGTTTGCTGTTGGCTGTTTGCCATTGTTTGTCAAGCGTGTGGATGGGGCTTTATAAAAACAACTCAATCATTATTAATTAATTATGATTAATAACATAGTTTTGTATCTTACGAGCACATCTCCCTCCTTGAATGCTATGAAAGTATAAAGCGGCGTCTTTTGTTCATGCAAGAAGTGAGTGAGTGCACGCGTCTCAGCTTCACTGAGTTGCCTGGTACCCGCGTATAACGCACCGCACGGATGCTCCGAACGTAATTCTTCAGCTAAAACAATCATAAAAAAAGAAAATATGTCACTGTCAAGTGTGTGAATACCACATCTATGTACCTTATACGATCAACATTACAAATAAATAAAATGTAGAGTTCTAAGTTTTATTGCATATTCCGATCGCTTTCAGTTTGTGTATACAGTATTGAGATTTGTAGTTGCGTTACTGACAGAGGAATAAACAATCCTTTTAAAAAGTATCTTTGTAATCTTGAATTATTACTGTTTATTGTTTAGTTCAATGCATACGCATTACGCATATAAGATAATATCTTATATACATATTTGAGAAACACAGATTCCTAAAAGTGCGACGATTGGCCTAATCTCAATCTCTTTCAGTTAACCCCGATGATAATTAAGAAAGTATTTTTGAAGTTTGGTCATTGTAAAAAGAAACTGTCATGTTTCAATTTCAGAAGCCTCAGTATTTAGGTCCTAGCTTCCCAAAAATTGGGGATATGACTCGTAGAGGTAGCAATTATCTATACTATAATATTATAAAGAGGAAAGATTTGTATTTTTGTATGTTATGAATAAACTCAAAAACTACTGGACCAATAGAAAGCTACATTATCAGCGAGTAACATAGGATAGTACATCTACATTGCACCCGTGTGAAGCCGGGGCGCGTTGTGTATATTTTACGAAGCAAAGCTGTTACAAAATATTATATTAGTGTTTGTGTAAGTTGATACGACCACTCTGGCACCACACTCTCACTCACACCATTTTCCTTTCCCTTTTATGCCACTTTTGATTCTCCTCCTATTATTTTATGAGAGAACGTGACAGTGCGATACATTTTGTATAACTCTGTCTCCTTCTGTCATTTTATTTCTGCAATAATATTTATCTAAGAGATGGTAGTAAATCCTCAGACGTCAGTGAGCGACGATGCAGTCTCTCTGTATATTACTTCCAATCTGTTTATTTCCTATTACTATAACATTAATATTCACGTTTCCTTTCAATAACATTACAATAACGTTCCTTTCAATAACGTTACAATAACATTAATATTCTGTTTTCCAAGGATATGATTGACAAGACAATGCTCTAAGATTCAACTTACGTGGAATCCATTGATATTCAAAATTCCTATCGAGATTAACACCATAGCACGGTTGAATGTTACACATAATGCCGTACAATTCACAAGCTTGGCATGAATCACGACCTTTACAGGAGTCCCATGTTTGACGAAGGTTCTTTGTCCACTCCCTTCGCTGTACAAAAATCAGATTTTCAAGTACTCTAAAGATTTATTGAATAAATCACATGACGCGAGATTCAGCATCCGAATTCCGGTTCGAATCCCACGGAAATATGTTTAAAAAAAAACAGTTGTTTCATTCGAACAAGACACAAAATAACTAATTGTCTGTGTAAAAAATGATTATTGAAAAGGACACAGAAATGTGTCTGCCACATGCCTCTCAGGGGTACTCAAAAGTTCACTTTTATACGAAGTAGGTACATTTTTCCTATTTAATCAAGTTAGAAATCTATCAACTAAAAGCAACGCGACTACAATTGATTCACAGTAATAATCATTCTATAATCTCTGAAATTATTTAAAGATCTACTGATTCCTCAATTAATAAATCTGAAACAGCTTATTGGAATTTCACTTACTCGAGGAAATGTCATAGAATAGTCGTATCCATCTGGATTGAATACCGGAATGATCCAGAACCGGTACTTCGTGAGAAGATTTGAGTGGGCCTCAGTACGTTCGATGAGTTGGTATAGTACATACATAGCGGCTGCAACAGCATGATGATCTCTACCTTGGATTCCTAAGGGAATGAATAATCTATTCAACACAAAGTTCCTATTATGTACTTCATTAGTATATAGAAAGGCTTTTTCGAAGATGTCTGCCTAAAAAATATCTTTAGCTATCATACAACATACGTGCCTATTGCATCGTTTTAAATTAAGTATTTTTGATAAGATACCACAGCTGAGTAAGGGGTGATAAAATGAACTCTTTATTACCAATGTTTTTTATCAATTTTATGAAATTTTAATATACCCGCTACGATCATCACTGTTTGCTTCGCTGACATGATTTGACCACTACTTGGATCGTCCACTATCATCATATAAATAGGATTTTCCATTACGGTATAATTTCCGTCGGTTATATCAATCCACTTCGCTACTGGACTTTCCTCTGCCCACTGCTTTAACTGGGATGTTATCTTTAAAATTAAGAAAATACATAAAAGTCGTATTACATATTAACGTAAATTTAATATGGGATATTTGTTTAAAGGAATTTTAATTATACCTCGTGAAGTGTACGTGGTGAGCTGAACGATAATTGTCTGAGTTTCAAAAGATTGCAAGTTCGTGTTCTATTAGTTAATATATTTTCTTTCAGACATTTAGTCGTTGTTCCTAAAGTGGCAATACCAGTATATTTTCTTGTCAATGTACTTCCTTTTTGAAGGTCATCTTCCTCATTATAATCTGATTTTGCCTCAGTAGTATTCTCATATTCATCTAAATCATCCATTGTACTGTATAATATTTTAGTATGTATATTCTTGTTGACGATTTCACTTTTGTCTGAATTTTCTTTATAAGCATCAGTAAATCCTTGATACGTTTTTTTTGTAGTAGTCTCATCGTCATCATCATAAATAATCATATTATATGAGTCATCCGATTCTTTTTCAGATATTTTATCCAAAACTTTCTTTTCCTCATAATTTTTCCGTCTGTGAAATTCATCAATACCTTTTGTCGTTTTGATAAAATCATCGTCTTCGTCACTAATAAAACTACTGCTAGTAGTTGGGTTCATATTATCGCTAGAGAAACTCGATGTACGGGTGGGGAAAAATATAAGAGGGTATCTAGATTCGTCTTCAAACGAAAAAATACTTAGGAGGTCAGAAGTCCTCATTGGCACTATTATATCTAACGGAGGTGTTCTTGTTGGCCGAATTGAAGTTTTATACAGCAACTACAATCGTTTTTAAAATTACTGCTTTTTAAACGTTTGTTTCTAATAAGAATTATATATAATGCTTCTAGGATAATACTTACAAGCCTGTCTACTGTATGCGGAGTCAGTGGTCCTATAGTAGTTTGTTTAGTAAAAATAACAGGAGCCACGGGCGCGTATTGCGAAACAGAGTGAGAATTGGATCTAGGAATGAACTTCTGACCGGAAGGAGGGCTTTCGTCACGTTGCGTATGGCGGTCTCCACTGAACTTTATAATCGGTCCAATTTGCTGTTCTCCTTTTATGACTTCAAACATTATTCATTATTTATCAGATGTAGAGTTCAATGTTAATTAATTAATCATAAATAAATATTATATTACATATAACTTACATTTATTTTTAGGTTTAATTGGTGGAATTTTACGATTAACATTAGCTGTTGTCGCTGGTGCTAAAACCATGTCTTCAAATCGTGTAAGAGCCAGTGTAGTGGGGGGCACAAAACGGGTATAGTCATCAGATAGAGGAGGTGTAATTGGCGCCACTGTCGATAGTAGCGTAGCTCCTCCAATTATTATTTTCTCTTCCCCCTTTGTAAAGGGTCGAATGTTGACAGCTACGATTTGCTTTGTATGAGGGGTGGTAATATCATCTTCTAGTACTTTTACAATGAATTCTTGCGTGGTTTCCGCATTAGATCCCCATCTTGTGTAATTGGAGAGTGCTCTTTTTCGACGAAAAACTAAAAAAAACAATAAAATAAATATATTAAATGAAAATTACCAAATATTATTTGTATTTACACAAACTTACACGAAACGGTACAAAGAGAGCAATTATCATTTTCACTGACGTTCCCCTTTAAACAAAGTATTAAATGTACGTGATTAATCGATAATATTAATAGAAAAGCACCAAAATTCATATTAAGAAATAGTTGTTTATCATAGTGTGACATAACATGCTGCTATAATGACATGATATAAGAAAGAATAATAATTTTAAAAGCCTATATTACAGAGGTTTCGTATAATTCTTACTTAACTCCTTAGTTTTTTTTTTAATTGAATAGATAGCGTGGACCAATATTTGAAGGAACACTCTTAACTATACTAGGAAAAATAGGAGCCAAATACTAGATCCGAGGGATGTATATCTTAGATATATGTAGTACATGCATATATTGAAAAAAAAAAGTCCTTCTTCAGCATCATAGTTTCAAATGATTCATCTTGTAATGGTTATTTCTGCTGGATAGACTAGCCTAAGTTATCTTCTAGTAGGTACCTCATGCACTACACCTAAATAGTTTCTTAGACAGATATCTACGTCTATATATCTATGAGTTTCTTGGATGAGTTCGATTCGTGGATCTGCAGTTGACAGAGTCATTGATTTGTCAAATAACTAAACTAAACGTGATAAATGACAACTATTTTTATTTATATTTTACACTATAAAATATTTAAAATGTTACTGCAAATAAAAGTGTATATGATTTCAGTCTTGTATTTCTTTGGAATATTGTTTATCATACTTTTCCCGCCAAGGAATTATGAACAGTTTGTACTTTTTCTATATAATATCTACAACTTGTATGCTATTAGATAGATCATAGATATATTATGCAAGCCTGCAGCTCAAGATACTGTAATTATTTAAACATAATGTGGTTTTAGGTCTGGTGCTAAAATGAGAAAAGTTCGTAGTTCAGAGAGTACTTTAAAATATTTTGAGTATATTGATGGAAAGAGTATAATAGATGTAACAAACCGAATGGCTATTGACGATCCCGAAATGGCCCGCGTGGTTCATTTGACTCCACGAACGTCACACAACAACACTATTGTTGCTCTCGAACTACGAAGCGATACACACAGCAGAAAACCGGGGATACTAGTAATTGGAAGTAAATATAAATTACTACCTATTAACTTTTTGACGGGCTCGTTGGCGCGTTCGGTAGAACACCTGCCGTGCGCATCGATGGGTCGTGGGTTCGAATCCTACCGGGACCACATGTTTATAATTTTCTGTAAACATGTTTTCCCCACGTCTGGTAACTTCAGGCATTAATCGGGTGGGAGGAATATCTAAATTCCGACCGGGTAACGAACCACCGTTCATAGATGGAAAAACCGTGAAATGCATATTGCGCGTTTCGGTTTCAGTTTAGATTTCCGAATGCTCGAAGTAAAAATTAGTTCCAGAGCGCATCATTGACTGATGTTCTGTGGCTGAGGTGATGGTAGGTGACAACCTACCATCAAGTGAACCTCATGCTCGTCTGTCGATATCTGACATAAAAAAAAAGAAAAAAAGACTTTTTTACTGAATCTTCATTTATTACGTATCATGTAATTTCAGCTCTCAATGGCATGGCTTGGGGAGCCCCAAATGCAATCATAGAACTGGCTGAAAATTTACTATACGATGCTAATTATCAGACGCCATTTTTTAATGATTATGACTGGTAAATTAATTAATGTATACTACTTATATATTTCTAATACACACACACCAACGTAAAATTAGAACAGAATAACAACCCATATATCTACTATATAAAAATAAGTCGGGTTTTCCTTCCTGAGGCTATAACTCCAGAACGCACGAACCGATTTCCACGGTTTTGCATTCGTTGGAAAGGTCTCGGGCTCCGTGAGGTTTATAGCAGAAGCAACAGAAAAGCGGGAAAATTTCAACAGAAAAGTGGCAGAACAACGTCTGCGGGGTCCACTAGTTTAGCTATAATAACTAAACATATAACTAAATAAAATATATATATTTTGATTTTTTCACAGGTACCTCATCCCTCTTGTTAATCCAGATGCTATTAATTTCACAAAAAAGCTTCAAAAATTTCGAGCAATTAATTATATGGAATGGACGCATAATGCCACGGCCAGGAATAACACAAAACCTTCGATGTGGTATAAGAATATCGACGCAGATACACAGGAAAAATGTTTCGGTACAAATATCAACCGAAATTTCGCGTATCATTGGCAAGGTAAGGTGGAATTATTACTACACCCGTACTTCTGTAATACTTCAAATTAACAAATATGGACTCAGGTAAAAAAGCAGTAGATACTTATTGTTATGAGTGTCAAATAAATTCATAAATTATTTCTCGAGTAGAGCATGAGGGCAGATATATTTCTGTGTCTGTTTCTGCGCCCTGCCCGAACATAACATAATTTTTTAAATTCTGTTTCCCCGTGATTCCAACCCAGGAACTCCGATGCTAAAAGAATCACACTTAGCACTGAGTCACGGAGTGGGGCATAGGGCAAATACAACTGTTTCAAATTGCATTTCATTATTATCATGATCTGTCCCATTTTTTTTGTTCCTTCGGGATCTGAACCCGGTGCTGAACACATTGCGCTAACTACTGAGTCATCGAGATGGTAAAATCTCAAAAAGAAAACAACTGAATTACAAACTTAGCAGAATGAATTTGACACCTTGAAGAACATTATTTCTTACATTATCTTTAAATTCACAAGGTAGCTTTACAAAATAATTACATCTGCAATCTTGTAATTTTATCTTCTAAATCAGAAATCTTTCATTCCTGTTTTGACATGAGACTTTTTATACGTCTGCCGGGCTAGCATGACAAGCGCGACAAAATTTTGTCTACCGTTTTCTCGTTCTTTAATCGACTATCGCTTTATTTCTTTCGGGTCTAACATGACAATTACACTTAAAACTCGACTTTTAATATCAAAAATAGATACATTTGTCGATCGAGATATCTTTTCTATCAAAATTGTCGATGTCGAGATATAATATATCGAGATATTTAACATCTTAGTTTGTCTTCTCTCGTGCGAGATATATCTCGTGGCGGTCATGCTAGCCCGGCAGGCGACTACGGAGTGTAGAGAATACTGTTTGCTGACTACGATTTGGCGTAGAGCCTTTATGTTATTCGTAGAGGGTGGAATGCGTAAAGAACATCTACATATACTAATATCATAAAGACAATAGATTTGTATGTCTGTTTGTTTGTTACGACTTAACTCAAAAACTACTCGCCCTATTTTAAAAATTCTTGCACCGTTAGAAAGATATTTATTTGCAGAAATAATTAGGTATCCTTACAAAAACTTGAATAATGTAACCCAAGGTGTAAAAAAAGGTTGCAGGAAGCATCTCTGGATCTACTGAAGCGATTTCAAAAAAAAATCACCCATAGAAAGCTACATTATCATCATGTGTAAAGTACAGGTGCAATGTGCGAAGCCGGGGCATATTACAAGTAGATAATATAAACTATAAAGCATGACGCAATGCACTTCGACATGTGCTAGAAAATGTCCATAGTTTTATTAGCGACCCGCCCTGGCTTCGCACGGGTCAAGATTTTTCACGGGCCAAAAAAAGCAGGGGTTGTATGTATTTTTAATGCCACATTATAAAAAAATAAAAACAAAAAATTTCGTCCAAAAATTAAAAACAAAAAATTTGAGGGTGGACTACCCCTAACATTTAGGGGGATGAAAAATAGATGTTGGCCGATTCTCATAGATACCGGATAAGCACAAAAAATTTCATCAAAATCGGTCAAGCCGTTTCGGAGGAGTATGGCAACGAAAACTGTGACACGAGAATTTTATATATTAGATTTATGTAAATAATTCCACGGTATTAATAAAACACCTTATTTTCAGACGATGTACACAAAACCCCAGATAACTGTTCTCAGTTCTATCCAGGTGCAAAACCTTTCTCAACAGCCGAGTCCCAGGCTGTTCGAACGTACATCCATAAGCTCGGAGATGCTATTAATTTGGCAATACATGTTCAAGCGAGCTTTGTACCGAAAAAGGTTTATTGCGCTTATTTCTTGAAATTGATTCGTTAAAATGGTTTGCTACTTGTACCATGAAACATTTTTTAAATCCATTGATAGTAATAATTTACGTCACTGACGTACATAAGTACCTATTGTAGTAAAAAAGAGATTACTTTGTGTACGTGACATACCTCTTTAATATTAACATATTCGATATAAATGTTTTGAAGTTATGTACAATACAAAAGAACCCTTATTAATATCTCTTCAGTCCTTTTAGACCAATTAATTAATGGATATAAAAAGAAACAGATATTGAGCAAGAACAACTCATAACTCAATATTATTTACCTACTACCATTTATTTCAAACCACAATGCTTCCTTACCACATTATTTTGTATTTGAGTTTTTAAAGTTACACCACACGTAACATTATTATTTCAACAGCCGTAAAAAATACTAAAATATACCTTTTAGACAAATCCAACACTCGCTCTACAAATTCAAATAATTTAATTATTTAGGTAACATGTACACTTATGAACGTCAATAAAAATAAAAATAAAGATTTTAAATACTTCTAATTTTACATTTACTGTCAGTTCTCAAATCAAGGGCGTAGAATGGACGAGAAGAACTTAGAAAAAAGAATACACTCTCCGCCACTCTTTTTAATCATCAAGATTTTTGTTTTACAAAATGTTTGTAAGAAACTGCAACCATATAACATTACATCAATGTTTGATAGGTTAATTTAATTCCACACTTATCGATCGTAAGTCTTTTGAATAACGCAATAGACTGTTTGTTTATTTGTATAAAATTGAATTAAGAATATGATATAAAGTAAATTTTAATGTAATTCAATTGTGAACGTTAAAAACTGATGTTTCAAAATCTGAATTGTATACAGGAATATATATTATACCCTTGGCGTTACACATTACGACAACCCAGTAATGGAAGGAAACTGCAAGCCATTGGGGAGTATGCTGCGCGTCAAGCACGATTGCCGGATGGTCGGCTATACGAAGTACTTATGATATTTCCTCTTTAAATTGGCAACACCAACTTCCTTATAGTAATGCTTTATGAGTAACCTGCTGTGCATACCAGAGACTGAAACCGGTTAAATTTTATTTTCCAAAATACGTGTATGACTGAGATACCATGATATTAGTTTTAAAGAGTAACACACACTAAACTTACCACAGTAATATTTTTCAGTAAATATTAATAAAAACGAAAGAATATTTAAAAAAACCTTTATTATACCGGTATAACTCCCATAGTAAATTAACCGGTATTCAGTCACTGGTGCATACATAGATAATTAGATACAGATATCAAACTATAATATTCGATTGGGAAAGTAACTTGTAACCCTTACGGTGTCACGGTTACAGCGCTAAGCCGATTTTAATGAAATTTGGTAAGGAAAAGCTCTAAAACAAAATCCGTTTTTAACTCGGCAATACTTTTCAATATTTTTCAAGATAGGCTCTATAGCATAGCACGTAGTACATATAGGTAAAATTTATTTTCGAGTCAGAATATAAACCTAGACTAGATTAACTAGTATCAATAGGTGTATAGAATGATAAGTTGCAATTCATGGAAGGCATAGGGCAGACTCACACCTGTCTGTTTTCTGATTATATTCTTATTTTACAGAGAACAACTAGGCGATGAGTGTTATTAGCTTTGCCTGAAGTGTGTATACCCACACTAGGTTAAAGAAGTCGTTAAAATAGCGATATACCCAGGGGTGGATTTGAAACAATGGCCGCCCCAGGCCTATAGCCTAGGGATATCCGCCCCTAGATATAACTACCTATTGGTTAATGTAAAATATCACCTAGGTTCATCAAAGCAGTAATGATGGGCTCGTGGCGGGCTCGCTGACCGACTACATCTCAGGAGTACTGGGCACTGAATTAGTCTTCATCGTCAAGCCTTATTTTCCTATATACCCTAATATCACAGATTCATCAGTACTTGGTAATGACATATTCTGTAAATGTTTAAAGTTTTTCGATACCGATGAATTCCACCCACAGACAGCCACTCAAAGGTGTGTTGCTAGACTTTGGATCTTTAAAGCTTACTGATTCAACTTGCCCCGCCAGTAAGGTACTCTTTTTGGCGGGGCAAGTTGAATCTGTTTCACGTATAATTTTTATTCTCATGCTTTGACGGTCTTGTTGGCGCGTTTGTTACAATACCTATCTTGCGATTCGATGGGTCGTGGGTTCGAATCTCACCGGGACGACATGTTTATAATTTTCTATAAACATGTCTTCCCCACGTCAGGTCAGTTCGGGCATTATACGTGTGGGAGGAATATCGATATTCCGACCGGGAGCCGAACCATCGCTCATAGATGGAAAAACCATGCACTTGCAGTGCACTTTGCGCGTTTCGGTCTCAGTCATGGATTTCCAAATGCTCGAAGTAAAAAGTAGGTTAACATCGCATCATTGACCGATGTTCTATGGCTGAGGTATCACCTACCAAGAAGTGAACCTCATGCTTGTCTGTCGATACCTAACATAGAAGTCCTGGTCCTACCACACCGATATTACCCGGTTATCGATCCTATTACATCCGGGACTAAACTTAACGTGTATAGCATTGAGCCGTTATGGACAAAATTAATGTATAATTTATCTTATTATTATTATTATTGTCCATTATGGTCAGTAATATTTTATCTTCAGATAAAAGTCACGTTTTAAAATATCTAATCTATCCATACCTATAAAACATTGTATTGTCTAACAGAGACAAATCCTAAACCGCTATTTGAAATGTTTAGTTGGATTAGCAGGAAATATATTATTGACGTTAAAAATGCATTTCAGAAACTTACACGAAAAAAACTATAACGGCTATATTGAGCTTGGTTCGTGGATGGCGCAGCAGCACGAAACAAAATACTTTGTCTTTCTTTGGTAAGGACGTGGAATTTTAAAGTGGAAATAAATGTGTCAATAAAAATATTTATTTCTATTAAATCCCGCAATTCTTCCTCTAAATAACTAAGGGAATGTATACATTAGCGGGTATAAGAGTACTTTCCTGGCCCGTCAAGATATATCTATCAGATTTCAACAATAACGAATAAACTCGAAAAAACACAACAAACACAAAACCGCACAAGTGTGTGTAGTTAGGCATGGATGGGGCAGAAATATTTATAACACTATTTCTCTGATTATTAACAGGCGAGTAGTACCAAATGCAACATAAGTGAAATGAATTCCCAAGTCCCCTAGTGGGGCATGGACAGACACATTTCTGTGTCAGTTTCACTGATCATTTATCATTAAAGGCAAGTAGGTTATCAACCTTCTGTGGCCTGCTCGACCGAAATATTTTTTTTAATCGTGATTCCCGGGAATCGAACCCAGGACCTCCGATGTTAAACACATTTCGCTTACCACTGAGTCACGGAGACGATCGGCAGTGTTATTTTTAATATATACATAATCTACTAATTGTAACTTTTAAACACGTGCACAGTAGATACCAAGTAATACTCGTTACTTCCCACTACTTTTATGAATAAGGTGATAAAAGAAAATATGTTTCAAACATTTAATAACATTTTAATTTAATAAATAACCATATATGATAGATACAAAATGAACCGTATAATACACTATTTACAATTCCTTTTTGGTAATATCATCTGATTATCGGAGAAAGCGAACCACTTTTCCTTAAAATCGACGAGATATCGATGAACCAATCGCTGGATAAATCATCGAGTGATTTTAGCAACAGGTTTCGTTTATCATTATTGTCTTTGAGATCACTTGTGTGCATAAGGGATAGATATAGGGAGACTTTATTAAGATTCTGCAGCCTTTTCAGTAAGGACTCTCTTAATTCTTCAACCCGGGCTTGGCGCCAGTACTTTAAATTTCTTCCAATAACGGATACTATATTCTCTCTCATATCCTTTAGACAAGCTTTCTTTTCGATGATTGCCTGTAATAAACAGTATTTTTACAATTATTTTAATGTATATAATATATATAGTTATATGTACATATTGTATAAAAATATAGAAGAATCGCCGACTTTAGGCCTAACACGAACAACTTGCGAGAAAGTATTCAATGTAATCAAACTATCATTTGTATTCAATTTCACATAAAACGGATAGACCAGGGGCAGATTTAGAGGTGTCCTTTATTATGTTGCCCATAAAGGATTGGAGGCCCCAAATTATTTTCCAAATAAAGTGAACATTGTTTTAAATTATTAAGAACAATTTAATCATGTCTGTTCAAAGTACAGCAGATAAACATAAAACAACGAAAAAAATATCAAAGGAAAAGTTGTTTACTAGTGTGTACTCATCGGAATTTGAGTGTTTTTTATCAGAAGTCTTTGGAGGAGTGGAGGCTTTTTGTGGAGGCCCCGGACAGTAGCCCCGAATGCCTTCCCCTAAATTAGGCCCTGGGACAGATTGATGATTGATAGGAACAAATAATTTCTCGCATGTCGTTCGTGTCTGGCCCTCTGTACACTGAATCATCAGTACTTATTAACATATACATACAGGTACACATTTTTTACATTTTTGTCTGTCTATCGGTTTGTTCATGCAAATCTCCGAAACTACACAACTGATTTACTAATTTACACATGTAAATTAAGCTTAATCTGGAGCAACAAAGGCTTTATTGAAAAGAAATCCGATGTCGATTAAAGCAAAAATCATTTATCAATATAATTCTACATCTACAATCTATTCTATGAAAAAAATTTATGTAGATATCTATTCTATGAACAGATATGATTAATTCAGACTACATACATTGCTATCACAAGATATCAACGCAAAATGTTAAGTTAACGCAAGTATATTAATATTATCCTGTTTGGATATTAAACAATAAATATTATTAGCATAATGCGTTGGTAAAAACCCAAACAATTTTTATTGTTTTACAGTGTCACTTGTATAATACCAATTCTAATCAAAATTAATAGTTTTTTTATCAGATAGGTCTTCCTCTTAATACTTTGCAATTAACAAATTCAAATTCAAAAATCATTTATTCATTTAGGTAACACAATGTACACTTATGAACGTCAATAAAAATACATATTAAATGCTTCTAATTTTACATTTATTGCCAGTTCTCAAATCAAGGGCGTAGAGCTCTCTTTAATTAGCCACTCTTTTTAATCGCCAAGTTTTGGTTTTACAAATGTTTTGTAAGGAGCTGCATGTTCCTGTAACCTTGAATGTTTGGTTAAAAAAATAGTAATATAACTTGTTTTACTCAAGACACTGAATTATATTGACGGTTAAAAGGTAATAACATTGGCATTAGCGACATTTTGGTCGAAAATGATTTATGAATGCCATCCTACTTCAAACATAGAGCAACACGGGCCACCGGCGAACCGGAGGGGAGTAGCCATAGCGTTCGTTACCGATACCAAACAATCTGTCATTTTTTGCGGGGGGAAACCTGCGCTATGTGTGCGTACTCAAGTTCGCACACACGAGCAATCGTCTGTCACTACGAAACTCACACCGTGACAATTAAAAAATACACTAACAATTTCACACACACATTTAAACATTCCGTGTCATAACAGTATAATTAAATGGCGCAACTACACTGACAAGTCCTTTTAGCCGTAGTTGCAACAACTGTCGATACGCAGTATCGATAATTTCAAGAACTGGGTTTGGGAAATTAGGTTTATAAGTTCGAATTAATTTATTTATTTTAAAGATGGAGTTAATTTATTACGTACTACAATAATAAAAATGAACTTGTCGGGTAATGCGCACGTAGCAGGTCACGGAGACTAGTGGACCATGAGTTGGTACATAATAAAATCTTAGAAATAATTTGAAAAATACTTTGTTATTACAAAATATGTATATTCCATGTATCCCTTAACAGAGATGGAAACGATTACATACATCTTTGGGCCCCCAATGTAACAATATGAAATTGGTGTGAATTAATAGATTGAGACTTAACAGTCCTTCGTTGAAAATTCTATTAGTTTTGACAATCTGAGAGCCGAGTTATTAGAGTTTTAAGTAGTAAAAGCAGTGGCGGGACCACATTAAAAAGAAATATAATAATGCCATTAGTCATATATAACTTATACGATAACGTAATTATATAAGTTATATAAATATATATTATGTTAAAATCGGCAAGACGGGCTTTTGGGCTTGTATGGTAGTCCCGCCACTGAGTAAAAGTATGGTTATGTTACAATCAATAACTGACATATATATCATAAATCTGTGATCAATGATATTTGTAGTTGTCAAATCGTAACAATTCCTAAATGACGACAATCGGGAAAGCACTCAGACTCAAAACGTAGAAAACACGAAACGAATTAGCACAGAGTAAACAACTGTCATGCGGCATGCCAACGACAGACTAAAATAAAATATCGATTTTAATCGATAATCATGTATATTCATTTTCTTTAATTAATAATTTATATTTTATTTAATAAACTAACTGTAATTATATGCAATATATTGTATTTAAAGTGCATTTATTTATTTAGATCATATCGCAACTTATTACATTTGGGCCCACAATTTTCCATCTCTTTTGGATTTTTAGGAAATAAAAAAAAAACATTATGGTTGAAGTTTACACTAATTGATTTTAATAAATGTGCTAACGCGCGTAAGTATTATATTATATTTCAACAATGTATATTAAAAATATAAAACTCACAATATAATATTTGAATCAGAAAATTTAATCTCAAAACTGTATCTGTATAGAAGACTCCTTTGCCATTTTTATCGATAACTTAAAACAATCCGATAACTACACTATCGCTCGGTGACAGCGACTTCTCGGAAATAAACTCGGATCAGTCGCTCGACAGATCCGCGTATTGTATGAGGGCGAGCGGCCTGTGTTGGTAAAAAAAATCCGAAACAACACGAACGATAATATTGTAATTTTTTAAGTTTTAAAGAAGTAAATAGTAATAATATGATTAAAAAATACCTACATATGAAAGGTAACGCTATCTTTTTGTAAATTTGACGTGGCAGATATTTTTTGGCAACAAGAAACACAAACAATTCGGCATTTTTTTAGGACGTCGATTCAGTCGCGCATCTGGATTTAGTCTAGTGAAAAGTGCGGCTACAACTAGTTTTATTGTACGTATAGGACCATTTGGACTTGTACCATGACAGAGGGGAACGCCTGCGTATGGCTACTCCCCTCCGGTTCGCCGGTGGACCGTGTTGCTCTATGACTTCAAATTTTCTGCTCTTTCGAATGCGCCCATGGCTCTACTAGGACTTTTTTGTCACTTATGCCCAAACAAAAAACTACATTTTCGAAGTGCCCTTTAAACTAAGTGAACTTTAAACTGCTATCCTGAACAATTAGGTTTTTGTCGGTAATACTTTTTAACCGTCGATATATTAACGTAATTATATATTTTTCATTCGAAAGTACATAATTTGGCAAATTAAAAAAAAATAACCAAAGAATTGTATAACAATAAATCCACAGGTCGTACAAGTAATGATATTTTGTATTCATAGGTAATAATAAATTATGGATAAATAAAATTTATAGTTCAGCTCTATGTTCTAAAGTGTAATGTGTAACTCTTTAGAACAGATCATTAGTAAATACTATACTGTTTTTTTTAATGTTTAATATCAGCTGACGAGATATCGTACAGTCCTAGTATAGCATGTTGTGAACCTTGGGTTGAAGGCCAACAATAAAACAAAGATTTATTTAAATGTATAATAGACAGACATTTGACCGCGATCCCACCTGCCGGCCTAACATGACCGCCACGAGATATCTCGCGGACGAGAGAAGACAAACTAAGATGTAAGATATCCCGATATATTATATCTCGACATCGACAATTTTGATAGAAAAGATATCTCGATCGACAAATATATCTATTTTTGATATTAAAAGTCGAGTTTTAAGTGTAGTTGTCATGTTAGACCCGGAAGAAATAAAGAGATAATCGATTCGGTTGTCACGCTGGGCCGGCTGATGTTAAGTGGTGATGCGACCTAAACAAGTGCGTCTGTCTAGAAGAACCCTATTCACCCTAGCCTTAAAGTGACCCAATTTATAGTACCAAAGTAGCTTTGCCTTCGGTCATTGGTCTGAAGGCCAATTTCCCCTTTCTTCCATCATTTGACTTTCTCCTCAGGAATATTAATGAATGATTCAATGTATGTAAGAATGTTATGTTATATTTTGTTGTTTTGGGGGGTCCAAGATACAAGCTTTGCTTTGTTTGGGCCCCAAATCTACTGTGTGGTAATTATGCTGACTTATAATAAATACAAACACAGTCTACTCGTCGTTTAGCTTTCATATATCAGTTTTTTTTATGTTAGATATCGACAGACGAGCACGAGGTTCATCAGCCAATAATGCGCTGTCGACCTACTTTTTACTTCGAGCATTCCGAAATCCATAGACTGAAACCGAAACGCGCAATATGCACTTCACGGTTTTTTGATCTATGAACGGTCGTTACCCGGTCGGAATTTCGATATTCCTCCCACCCGATCAATGCCCGAAGTTACCAGATGTGGGGAAAACATGTTTACAGAAATATTGTCTTTTATTAACGCGAGTATCACACATTTAAATAAAATACTGTATACCGGATTAAAACGCGATTTACTAAATAGCATCCGAAACGTCGGGATAAATATAATTTAAACAATATAAATAATAAATCGCGTTTTAATCGGATATACAGTATTTTATTTAAATGCTTACAGAAAATTATAAACATGACGTCCCGGTGAGATTCGAATCCACGACCCATCGATGCGCACGGCAGATACTCTACCGAGCGCGCCAACGAGCTCATGAAGGAATTGCTAAGTACTGACCCGAACTCGCGAGCACATGGCGAGCCGCACGCGCATGTGTAGCGGCGGCCCGAGCGCACGCAGCGCCAGCGCCGCCAGCCCGCTGGACGACACGCGCGCGCCGCGGGGGTAGGCGTGGCTGTCCAGTTCACTGGGTAATAAAATAGGGATGTTGACTATTTTTTGGAATTGTTTTTATTTTATAGATACATCCTTTCTAAACACGAAAAAAAAATATTATAAAAAAATATTACATATTTAATGCATATTTTAATAAAAAATACGTAAATAAAAATACTTTTCAAAGATTGACCATATTGATTCAAACATTCTTCTTGAAAAAGTTAATTTTTTAATACCACGCTTGTCCTCACGTTCGAAACATACCTTTTCAGTATCAACTAATCATTCAAACTACGCGAAACATCGATTCTTTCGGCGTGCCTGTGATTTTTATAATGAAAACTTAAATAGTATTGATTTATTTAACTGCAGATTGCATACTTTTAAAAAGCAAATTAATTGCTTTTTGAATAGTATGTGAAACTTATAAATTAATTGTTATTACTATTTTCTAAGTATTTATAAGTTATTATCATCATCTTCTGTATGTAACTCGTACATTGTCCACTGTCCCGCATGCTTTGTTTGTTTTTAATTAATCAATCAATTAGGCCTAGCATTAAGTTATGATTGTTAATATATGTGTATAAGGCTGTATGATTGTATACTAAATAAATAAAAAATAAAAATAAATAAATAAAAAGATTCCCGCTAAAACGCTCCAAACTGTCACGTGACGTCACAGACCGATAAACAATCTCGCTCGCGTTCGATCAAAGTTAAATCTTAACGAATCTTTTCACTTCTCACGAATAAATTCAATAAAAATGAATATGTCGTTTTACAAATGCTGTGCAGTACGTCGATCAATACACCACATAAACTTCCAGTCATATATATATAAATATTGAAGTTCCAAGTCAAGATCAAGGTTGGTAATCATTGATATCAATTAAAAAAGTATAAATATAAATATATTATTTATAAATTAAAAATAAATAAAAACGACGTATACATTTTTATTAAATTTATTCGTGAGAAGTGAAAAGATTTGTTAAGATCTAACTTTGATCGAACGCGAGCGAGATTGTTTATCGGTATGTGACGTCACGTGACAGTTTGGAACGTTTTAGCGGGAATCTTTGAAAAGTATTTTTATTTACGTATTTTTTATTGGAATATGTAATATTTTTTGATAAGATTTTTTTTTCGTGTTTATAAAGGATGTATCTATAAAATAAAAGCAATTCCAAAAAATAGTCAACATCCCTATTAGCTATTATATCATCTATATATATAAAAGAAAGTTGTGTTAGTTACACCATTTATAACTCAAGAACGGTTGCACTGATTTCAATGATCTCTTTTTTGTTGGATTCGTCTATATCCCGAATAAGATAATAGCTATTAAAATATTGGAAAAAATTAATTATAAAATAAATTGGGTTCGGAACTCCGCCATCTTGACAGATCACGTCATGCATGCTTAGCTTTTTTTGAAATAACAGATGTCCACTGCAAATCAGTGACATATTAGACAATTATATAAAAAAGTGGGCAAATGGGCATATTCAAATCTAATATAAGAATAATTGTATAATTTCGAAGTCAACATTGTGGCAGAACAACGTCTGCTGGGTCCACTAGTATTAAATAACTAGCAAAACGCCCCAATTTCATACGGGTGCAATGTAGATGTACTATACACGAAAAATATCCTATGTTATATGTATATATTATGTAATAATGTAATAGGAAACTCGCTGATAATGTGTTAGTAATTGTCCGACAAGATTCTATAAAAAATACTATTTCTCTAATTGACTGACGTTCGCTCGTAAGAGCGAGCGAGAAAAGGCTAGGGGAGGAGTCAGCGGACTGCTTAGATGTGTGTGTCACGCCGATACATTGCCGCGCGCTCTACGGGTCAAAAGTAGAACTATTTTTTCTGTGCCAAAAGTTTTGCATGGGCCTGTGCCTCTATGTACATCTATGTTCTTTATAGGTAGCTAATAGCTTACCGTTGCGGTGGGAACACGAGCACAGCGGGGTAAGCTGTGGGCGTGTACGGCCAGGGCAGGTCGTGTCGCAGCGCGTCTATGCGGCCGGCCTGCGTCCGCACCCCGCACGCGTTCAAGAGCCGCGTCGCTTCGGCGAGCGCGCGCGTCGTGTGCGCGCCGCACCCGCCCCCGCACACGGCCACCAATGATAGCTAATAATATTTTATGTTAGACTAGCGGGCCCGACAGACGTTATCTTCTCTTAACTATGAATATTGATTTCAATCCTCTTTGACGATATTTACAGCACGCATTCTGTCAATGTTATGACAAGTGCCATAAGGTTACATCAAAAAAGTTTGAATTGTAAAATCGCTATGGTTACATTAGAAATTCTTAAATTTTCTGATTTTCCACGAAATTTTCTTAATTTATTCTTTCATAAGATTAGCGAAATCGGACCAGCCGTTCACGCATGATGCCGTGACCAAGGGAAATAGGGATTCATTTTTATATATATATCGACAGACGAGCATGAGGTCCACCTCACAGACAGAACATCAGTCAGTGGCGAGATCACCATAGAAGACCAAACGCCTGTTTTGCCTCATTAATGCATTAAAAAGAAATATAATAATGTAATTAGTCATATATAACTTATACGATTACGTAATTGTATAATTATATAGTAAATATATAAACACGTATTATGTTAAAATCGGGCTTTTGGGCTTGTATATGTATATCCCGCCACTGACATCAGTCTTTTTTTTTCGAAACAACACTTATTGTTTTTGGCTTATATGGCCTTAAAAACTAATCGGACTTTTGAGAACATTAGTCAATGATGCGCTATCGACCTACTTTTACTATATTATCTATTATCTATAGTCTGGGACCGAAAGGCGCAATATGCACTTCACGGTTTTTCCATATATGAACGCTGGTTAACCGGTCGGAATTTCGATATTCCTCCCACCCGTTTAATGCCCGAAGTGTCGTCCTGGTGAAATTCAAACCCGCGACATATCGGTGCGCAAGGTGCTCTACCGAACGCGTCAACGAGCCCGACGAAAATTTTAGTGATTTAATTACTGAATCTTCCTATTTTATTTAGTTCCATAAACATACTATTAAATATTAGGGTCTCATACAAAATTCACCAAGAGTCTGAGATTATACTATACAAAAGTAAATACATTTTTGCGGTTCTAGTCCTACTTGGCCCAGACGGTCCTATGTTCAAGTCACATATAACCATAAATAGATCACTAAAAATAAAAAAATAACGTCAAACGACTGATAGTAATGTAACAAATAATATATACCACGCCAGATGTCCGAACTGTTCTTCTAAAAGTGCGGGTAGTCAGGTCAATGATATTAACATCATTGGTGTCGTTACTCGAGCCATCGGAGCTAAAATAGTGCGTGTGCGCGGCTTCCTCCACGTGCGTGCGAAGAGACCGCTTCAATTGCTTCCGAGTGAAGTTAGATATGAAGTCCCGTACGGACTTCGCGTTGTACTCCTCCGATAGTACGTACTGGCTTTCATGCTGGAATAGAAAGCCATGAATCATTGACTTATCAGTCAGTGCTAAAATGCTTATTTTTAAGCGAGTTCAAAAAAAGGAGTGATTGTATGTTATGCGATTATCTCGCGTTTGGCTGAAAAGATTTCGATGCGGTCATAAAAGTATTTGTGACATTTAAGAGAAGGTTTTGGTATTTTACTGAAACCTTAAATTCATAATAACTGTGCAGACTATATAATATTCTGATGACAGAATGTCATGCGCCTTTATTCTAAAAAAATATGTCGAAATCAGACTTGCCATCGTGCCCCCATAGAATATCCTAGTTGCTGATCCAAAATAGATATTCTAATTGGGACTGTATGTTTGCAAGGAGATTTTTTCCGCGTCGAAAAAAAAAACACATTTAAATGCCTTCGTTCACAGCACACATACCCATTATAAATAGAATTTCCAATGGCATTAATAAAAGGTGTAGATGCGCTTTGTGATTTACTTTAAATGTATATTGTGGCTGACAGTCCCTATACTATTTATTTTAATTATTATTAACTAGCAATGCGCCCCGGCTTCGCTCGGGTGCAATGTAGATGTACTATACACAAAAATAGCCTATGTTACTCGCTGATAATGCAGAAAGAATTTTTAAAACACTTTCCTCTTCATAATATTAGTATAGATATTATAAACTCATTTACTTCATATAACCCAAGTTCAAAGTCAAGTCGCATTTATCACACATTATTTTTTGCTAGACTCAAGACCGGAAAATGATCGTTTTTATTGAATTTCGTATTTGGCATTGCATTAGGCAATTATCCTTGTTTTCGTATTAAAATCCGATAAGCCATAACAAGATTAATCCAAACAATATCTTAATCAACGTTTTATCAGTAATACCTTGCTATCCAAAATGATAACAGCCGTCATGTCCTTCTTATTTTTGACGTCAATACCAAGGGCTTCGGCGAAATGATAGTTTCTTATGCTGTCCACGGCTATCATGTACATACTGGTATTTGTACTACACGCCAAGCCATGTATATGGCTAATATCGCCATCGACTTTCCCAGGCATTACCATGGGATGTTGTTTATTTGCAAATTGAAGTTTATTGCAAACATGTTTAACATTTTCTTGTATCAAATTCTCAGCTGATAACGGATCGTCCTCTGACGAGAGAATTGTCTTCTCTATTCTAAAAGATATACGTTGTTGATTAGTGTTAAAAAATCGATTATCGTATTATTCGTATTTGATGAAAAAAGTATTATTAACGATTCGTTTAATTTAAAACAAAAAGTTAAAATGTGGCAATTTTAGTTATTGTTTTTATAAAATAAAATAAACAATAAAATACTTAAGTGAGGGGTATAGTATCGATACCACTAAAATAAAATTTGAGCAAAATGGATTAGTACTACAAAATTTATATACCTACTTAAAATTTTTTACAAGATTGACCAACACATTACTATGAAACGAACAAAGAGGTGATGAGTTTCAAAATCCGCTAAAATATCGTTTTTCACCATCAACTACCTATAATTAAATCAACCAATAGCAGCACTTTTTTGTGTCACGTGACTTATAAAACTGTATGGCTTTTTGAGATCGCATTAAAGTTGAGATAGATTTTTATTAACACGTTTCCTGTGTAGCTAGGATTATGACTACGACCCCATTCGTGTAGACGTAAATTAGATTATATATCGCGATAGGTAAAGAAATTATTAGGCATGACATTGTTTTTTTACTGTCCCGTACTTCCCAGCCCCTCTTTTTGACTTCATGCCCCATCCATGGGTCATACACGTACGATAAGAAACTCAAAATGCACTGTGAACGTGTTAAAAAAGAAAAAAGCTAGTATATCTAGGTGCTAACTACAAAGACAAACAATTATATATAAATTTGCTTACTTACTCCTCCTGTTCAGATTCAGCGTCTAAATGCTGCAACTGTTCTTCAAATGACAAGCATTTCTCGTAATTCTCATAGTAACTTTTCTTAGCGGGCAATGACGTCATGCCACATGCTTGCAAGAAATCCACATCAGACCATAACTCCATGTTTTCACTTGCACTACCTATGATCTTTGAAACCGCCAATCCTTGCTTGATTAAATTAATTGCACTATTCTTTTGATTTTTTTCAGTCACATTATTCCACGGATACTTGTTATTGTGGGAAACAACGCTTCTCTTATAATTGGAATGTAATTTTTTTATAGGTTTAAATGTATGCTCTTGGCAAAATTTTAGGAAACTCTTTTTTTGATAAAGTAATCTTTGAATTTGTTGTAATTTTATTAGTTCAGCTGTCCACTGATTGGTTTCGTTATTTTGGCAGTTATAATATTCCATTGCAACTTCACGCATCTATAAAATAATAATAATCTTTATTTGTTTAACATTAAAATAAGGGTATCATTTAAGCTATCACCAATTTAATTAGTTTTGTGTTTTTTAAATAATAGGGTTTGTCCTCAAAATAGTAGATCTGTCACCAAAATGTAGTCACCAAACAATGCAAAATCAGTTCCACAATAAATCACCTAAAATCCTGAGATATAAGGTCTAGTACCAAATAAATGTTTTTGTATGTATTATAATAGGTGTCAAGTAAAATAAGTAGAATTCGGTTCTGGCACTCATCGGCCGCTGCCGCGGCACCGCTCGCTTCGCTCGCTCGACTCGTGCGCGGTGGTCACCATACCAACATAACCTAACCTAGAACTTCAAAACTAGTCGCTCACTTAGTAATTTAGTCGCACGGCTAGTAAATTCATACCGCTCAAGTTATTAAAACATGATAATTCATACCTGGGAACAATTTTTGTTTATCTGAGAACGAAAATATTTCGTGGCGATAGATCTATTTATTAGGTGATACAACTTGATGACAAATATAAATTTTGGTGATAGAAAATATAGTTCCCTTAAAATAATTACAACGATCCAAAGGTAAAACCTGTATATTGAGATACTACCTAATCTGAGGATACTACCATATCATTCTCAGATCTCGCGTACTTTATTGTTGGGTAAAAACCAAACCAAATAAAGTTTGAAGATATTTTTTTTGATGAGGAAGCACTCAATAAGAATTGAAATTGCCTCTTTTTAAAAATAATTTCATGAAATTATTTTTATGATTTATATAATTCACTGTTTTTCTAATTACTCTCATGGGTTGGGGCAGAATAACAGGGCGTTGTAGCTAGACCACAACATAAATTCTGAGAGCAAAACTTTTTCATCTGCTCAAAAATATAATGTTATAAAATATGTTAGTACTTGTTACACAATTTTGAATTGAATAAAAATATCTATGTGTATGATTGGTTAGGTAGTCAGTTAAAAGTAATGTTAAATCCTAATTCAATTTCATATGTTTTGTTATTGTTTTTATATTGCGTAAAGTCTTATAAAATAATTAAAAGTATCTCTATTGTATCGCGTCATGTATAACTAATCCGAGCAGAGCATAGTCTCGAACGGGGTCTGGACGTCATCTTGAAAGTTGTCACAGTTTGTACACAGTTATTTTGGTATAAAAAGGCTTGATCGAGTTAGATCGAGGCATTAAGGCATTAATGGCATTTGTAGTTGTTGTGTTGAGTGTGAGTCCCGAACCTAACACAGACAGCAGAGGCTTATTTAACGTTGTATTAAAATAATAAGTGTACAGTAAATAAAGTGTGTTAGAAACATGAATACTTTGTTTGGTGCAAGCATTTACCCACTATTACGCCCACAAGACCTATGAGTACTAATATCTGTCAAACAAGAGGCTGTTTCCCGACATATAAATTGTGTACAACATTGTCTATTTTTTTAAATAATCCCCACTTACCAGTGCATATGAAGGTAAAAGTTCATACAATGGATTCATTGGAGTGAACAGAATTAACATTGGGCTGCCGTCAGCATACCTTTCAAAGTTAAAGGCTTTTCTCCACATAGGAATGATTCTTGCAACGGGTTGAGCAAAATTTTGAAGTATCCATGGAACAAGGGATGATTCATTCCAAGCTCTATTCTCACCTTCTAGTTTGTAATCCTTTAAAATAAATATTTCACATAAGATACAAAAATATTTATTAATAATTTTACAGGAGCCATGGCATACTTTCAAGTCAAGAGTGAATTGAAGTGAAGAAGAAAAGAAGTGAAGTCCGATTGTAAAATATTACATTTCATTTAATTTTTCTGTTTCTTAATTAAAATGCCTCAAATTAAGAAACAGAAAAAGTTAAATATTTTGCCTTTTACAATGTGTGCCTCGAATCTTTGCTACTTAAATAAGGTTAATTAATAAATAGATATAACTAAGACATTTGATCGAAAATAAATCTTAGAAATCTTTTATTGGTGTAAATATTGTTTTATTTTATTTTATATAAGTAATTTGGAAGTAGGTACGCTAGCTTTTTGGTATATATCACCTACCTTTGTATCATTCCATAACATAAATCGAGCATTTGGTACAGTTTCAATACCGAGATCAATTGCAAGATCTGTAGAAGTAACAACTGCAAAACAAACTTCCCCTATTGTGTCAAATTCTCTTGTCTTTATTGCTGCATTATACCATACATTATAAAACTTGGATGTATGTGTCAGTGGAGTATAGCCAACTGCAACAGCCTAAAACATAAATATTCAATAGCTCCAATGAATAACCTCCTTTTTTATGTTAGATATCGACATATGAGCATGAGGTTCACTTGAAGGTGATCCATCCTAGCCACAATGTTAGTCTCTCAACCTACAATTTACTTCGAGCATCGGAAATCCATAGACTGAGATCGAAACACACAATGTGCACTTCACGGTTTTTCCGGTTCACGGTTGTAATTTCGATCTTCCTCCCACCTGTTTAATAACTGAAGTGTCATCCTGGTGAGAATCGAGCCAGCGACACATCGGTGCGCAAGGTAGGTGTTCTACCAAACGTGCAAACAAACCTTATAATAATATATGTAGTCTAAAAATATACCCAGGCTTTTGAACATAAAGATTTATTAAAACCAACTTTATTAATTAGTTAATATATATATCGCCGGTTCTGTAGAACAAAATGATAACTGCTTTACATTTATATGGCAGTTATCGTTTTTAAAATGTACTAAGACTATTACATACATCACATATAGAGAGTAAATTAACCAGATCCTCAGTTGAAGAAACCCTTTCTAAGGGTTTCATAATAAGTTCCAAAAAGTTCACCATGCTTTCTGCATTTTTTGGTCCTGTAAATAATAACAATCAAAATTTTATTAATATAGTTGTGGCACCACACAAGAAAACTTATAGAGTAAAGATAGATTATAAAGTTAGTACATGTCTTTGACAGACCATCATTTCTATTTCAATTATTGTTGTCTAAATGTCTAGCAATTCAGCCCAAATTAAAACCATTAGTTACTAAACGCAACACAGATATTTTTTAAATTTCTATTTAAATGCCATAGAAATATAGTACTTATGTCATATTAACATTTATCTTTATAAAAGATGAAACCATGCAAAACCTTTTTGTTGCTAGTTCATCAATAAATAAGTAAAAATATTAACTAGTATTTGAACTTAAACAGACTGAGTCAGTCAGGGTTGATTCCTATTAATGAATTTTAGTTCAGTAATTTAAGAATTACTTTTAACAAATTACCTTTACCTCCTTATTATATTAATATAATGTAGACAATACAAATATAATCAATTATATACTTTACCTTTGTATAATATTCCTTTTGATGTTACTGTGTACACCATCAGTATAGGCCATGATGGAATTTTATTATGTTGTAATCTACACTCACTGCCTGGATTCCAGCAGTTTATAGCACTAAAGTGAACCTATATGAAATAAATAATTTAAGTACAAAATTTTAGGTATATACATGCATATAAATATATTTGATTTCATAATGGTTATTATTGTGCCTGCCAAACCAGTTGTAACATTAGCCAGTATCATTGGTGGTAAGAATGAAACTAACACATTATTGTATCATACATTATATTATATTACATGGCTTAAAATAAAATTATTTATTACTGATTGGATATGCTTAAACATTTCTAGTCTAGTTAAGTCTTTAAAAACGTTAAAAAAACATATAACTGTAAGCTAGGACCAGTAGTTGTCAATCTCTACAGTTGAATGGTGGAGTTCATAAGTATTAAATACATAAATAAGTATTTAATACATATTATTTTATAATATATGATATAGCTCAAAAATGCCATTCATGTGTAAAAAGTATTATAACATTACCCTTTCGTTCAATATATTAGCAGCAGTTTCAAACTCTCCTCTGACATATTGGGATTCTGCATCCCATGGTGCATAATACATAACAAATGACACATCTTCCTTATTTATATGGGATAAAGCACTACTTAATTGACCTTTATACCAATCCTTTACTAAATTTGTATTAAAAAATCTCACAGCCTGAGGAACTTTAGATATTTTCGTAGGTCTGAAAAGTAAAAAAATAACTCGAATTTCTAATAATTATTTAGAAAATTAATTTCTTGAAAATATTAATAAGCTTACGAATTGTGCAATGCTCCATAAGTAGTGAGAGCTAATGCAATACAAAACACTGCCTCCTTGATAAGCATGTTGACTGTTAACTCTCTGTAAGTATGTTGCTTTGCCACTTGTGAGCTATCAAGGGATTCTGGATCATCGCTAGTAACACTCTGTTCTCGTTCTAATGACGTGCCCCTTGCAACTTCTTCAGTGTCCACCGTTGGAAACATTACACGTCATTCGAAAAATTATTCACATTCACGTATCAATACGCATGACTACAGAAAAATAAATGTAGTGTACATGAATATACTTATTATCATCTATACTTATTTAGTCGTAATCATTAACCGAGGACTTTATTTACATTTTTAAATGATGAAATGAATTCATATCAATAAATAATAGTATTAAAATTAAAGTTTGACATGACATATATAAAGAAAATGACATTTATTTGTTGTTCATAAAAACATAAAATGACATTGATGCTTTGCTAGATTTTGTATCACAATCACCTTCACAGACTACACCAACACCATTCTACACTGTGGTTTGTTATAATGCTTCTCAGTCTGTGGCCTATTTCGCTGTTTTGTTGATAAGTGATGACTGATGACATTTGTCAATTAACGATATGTCATTTTGTGATTTGGTTTCATGAGGAAGTTTTATCATTTTGCGTTTCGAGTGAAAATATCAGATATATAGAGATTTTTTTAAACAAAAACGTGTATTTGTACGTAATCGCGTTTCCAAAATTTATATTTTCTTCATAAATAACGTATTTTATGTCGAAAATATTTTTATTCGTTAATTACAAAATAATTGTGTTGAACAGTTTACAGTCATGGAATCTACACAGCAGGCAGATTCTGATTCATTAGAATATTGGAAAGAACAAGCTAAATATTTTGAACGAAAGTAAGTACTCACGTAATAGATTTTGTTAATCAAATAAATCTGATTATTGATCATTAATTTATGTTATGGATAGAGTCATCGATATACAACAAGAATTAGACGAATACACGGAAAACTCTGCTCAACTGGAAAAGGAATTGGAAGCCTCGTTAATTCAAGTAGAGAAACAGAACAGAGATCTAGAACACCAAAACCAAAGGCTCAAAAATGAAATAGAACTCCTTAGGGTAAGTTTTTACTTGTTGGGCTGCTTTTCTTCAGAAGAAAAAGGAATTGTTTATTTCAGCTTTTGTTACAGTTAACTTGTTTGAGTATTTTTAATATACTATTATTTTTTTTGAAATTTTATTTTTAGAATAAATTAGAAAGGAGCCAACATGAGACAAATGCTTTAGAAAATGAATTACAAGCATTGAAAAAAGATAAAGAAAAGCAAGCAGTTTATGTTAGAGAAATAGAACAGAAGAATGATGATTTGGAGAGGGGACAAAGGTATTATAAATAGTAATTGAATCTATTCCTCCCCCATACAAATATTATATATAATATAATATGTTCAATTTAATAGAAATATTTCTAAGCAATTATAGTATCTGTGTTGTTTATTATTTAACATATTCAGTATATGAAAATTTGAAACTCAAGGACCAAAGAAAATCTTCAAATTATTGAGAGCTTATAGTGTTTTTTTTTAAATAAGTGTTTTGCATCTGAATTAAGTTATATATTTATTTGTTGGGTTGGTGGGTGTAAAATAACAACTAGGACTACTATACTAATTTTAAAGATTGTTTCAACTGAAAATTACCAAATGGACTGGATTAATATTGATTTTATTCAATTTATCGAGGGACTTGGAAGTTTTTCAAATTAATAGATTTCAAATTTTTGAGAGTCAACTGGATATTCAAACTAGTTACAAATAGAGTTTGTTGTTGTTATTGAAAGGGGGGTATAATATTTTCTGTTTGTATTGCACAAATTTGAAATACACAAAAATCAGAATTATTGAGATTTTATAGAAATGTTTCTTTTAAACTGAATAACATAGAGGTTACTAGCATATTATTATTCCTTTGTTTGGGGGAGGAATGAAACAGATCAAGAAACTCAACAATATTCTGCAGATATACCCTAGAATATACAAGATTAAATAAGTTTATTTAAAAGAAGCTTTTTCTTATATTTCATAATATTATATACAAACAGATAAGAACAAAACATATATAGGTTGTTGAACTAAGTAATTGATAGCTTTATGTTAAGTTTAGTTTAGTTTAAGTAATTGATATATTTCAACAGAGTCATATCAGAATCAGTGGCATGTATAGAGCAATTATTAAATCAAGCATATGAAAGGAATGCTGTATTAGAAAGTGAGGTGGATGAAATTGAGAATCTCAGGGTCAAGTTGCAACGTGCAAATGATGAAGCGAGAGGTAATATATATTATAAATACTTTTATTACAAATGCATTTGTGTTTTCACCTTTTTATATTATGTGCCTAAAAATTTAACAAATGGGTTTTTAAGTGCTTTATACAATACTGCAAGTTGTACCTGGTAATGTTGAATTATTACTAAATGAAATGATAACATAATTAGGTCTGCATATAAATTGATTTCTTTCATATTTTTAAATTAGCACAATTATATTCCATGGCTGTTTGTAGATTTAGTAGACTAAATTGTTTCTGATTTATAATTTCTTACAGTATTACCTATTTATCAAATATTGATTGTTTTTTGCTTTAAGTTCTACTAATGACTAAGACTTTCAATTAACGACTAAAATTAAGCACCCTTATTGTATTTACATAGATCTCAAGCAAGAATTGAAAGTAATAGAAAAAGTACCTCCTGTCAAGAAAGAGGATGGTGTCGCAGTTGAGAATGTGTGTAATGGCCTCGCGAATACCCGAACACAGGTTGAAATTGAAACACAAACTGCAATATCATCTCCACAACGACGTGAGTATTATTTATTGAATGGTTCCAATGTAGTCCATGACTGCTAATATATAATGGATATAAAAGGAGAAAGAAAATAAGAAGATATACATACATTTACAATAAGGAATATTTATTTTACTTATCAGTTTTTGTTTATTGATACCAATCTGATGAATGAAAGCATTTCTTAGGTGATGAATTTATCTTTTTTTTAAATTCATTATTTACTATGTGACTTGAAGAATTTGTTTGTTTTGTTCTGTGATCTAGCTGTTTCAAATTTTTATTTTTCTTATCAAATAATTATTATTAAACAGGAGAAATAAATGGAAACGCAATGACTCCTTCTTCCCGAGTGTCAGCTATCAATATAGTGGGAGATTTACTTCGGAAAGTGGGGGTGAGTAGTTTCAAGAATAACACTGTCTCAGTAGTATTTTTTTGTGTTGCTATTGTAATTGTAGTTCTTTGGGTGTAAGAAATTCGAAAGCTAAAATGCTGCCTTTGGTGTTTGTATTAGTAAATGAATTGATGACTGATTGTGAACTTGTTGAAGAATATAAAAATACGTTGTTGTAAATTGATTTACATTTTCAAGAAGACCATACATTTTTGAACATGTTAAATAAAATTTATATTTGGTCTATTAAGCTGGGCAACATGTCAATGAGTTCACTGTCAAAAATTGTAAAAACACATAGCTAAATGATATTTGTAGGTATCATATTTTATAATATATTTTTTTATGTTATGTAGTAATAATTATTTTTATTATATAATATTGTATATATATGATATAATTTGGAATATTACTCTTACAATTGTAATATATTTAAACTATTCTCGGAAAGTGTTACAATTTGAACAAGATTAACACAGTATTTTATAAAAAAACATAACATACATCGATAAGCAATTTACCGATAATTCATTCTGAATTCTTTTGTTAAAATATAATCCTTTTTAACTATATTTATTAGTTGTTGCTATACATTTTATATGGCAATTATCATTATGTTCTCCGCAACCGGCGATAAGACATCGTATTTGTTCAGTCCATACCAAGAAAATGAGAAAAAAGCCACCTTGGCTTCAGTTGTAACTGATAATGATCTTTAGGCTGTATTCATGATGATATTGTATATAATGTGAGTCCCTTAATAATTAAAACGAAAAACACATGAAAACGTTTTTATTAAGACCAATATATGTATATGTAATGTATAATATCTCATTTTTACGTCATAGCATATATTTTGTAAATATTATACTTTAGACTTGAGAGCTTTCAGCTAGGCTACATCTAATTTGCATGGTTGTGTGTATATTGTAGTGCATGGTATTTATTGCTTGCAGCTTGAGAGGTTTCTTTGCCGCGATTGTGGTATGGTCAAATGCTCGTGCGTCACCGAAGTCGCGCAAAGTACTCCACCTCATGATCTCGTTAATAAAGAAAATAAGGAATCACAAAACGACCCGCAAGAAAGCAATATAATGGATCATTCGGTTGAATTCAGAAAGCCCAAAGAATTAGTGCGACAGCACTCGAGACCGGAAAATATAAATACGCCCACTCCCATTATGAAACAAAGATCATCTGAACAACCGTTTCAAAGATCTGTTCAAAATGAGAATGGCAAATTAAGAAGATCTTTCATAGTGAGGTCCAGAGAAGGCCTCGAGAACTTCCTCAATTTAAGAAAGGGACAAGAACAGACCAAAGGAAAACAGAATTTAAGACATCAACAATTTTCATAGCTTTAATTATATTTTTATAGATAAATTAATACATGATTGTATTATTATACAATACCGAATGGTGCTATGTTGCCAAAATATGTTCAAGAAATTATTTCCGCATAATAATTATCTTTGGATTAATGTATTATTTTTAATAACGTACACTGTGTACATAATTTTATGTCTGTATAGATACATGCATTGTACCTACTACATTTATGGGCGTCCATAAGGCATCCTTTCATCGACCATTATAACTTCAATGAACATAGATACGTACATTGAAGAACAGGCCCATATAAACTTTTGGCACAGAAAAAGTAGTTCTACTTTTGTAGAGCGCGCGGCAATGTATGGGTGTGACAAACACATCTAAGCAGTCCGCTGACTCCTCCCCTTTCGTTGTCTCGCTTGCTCTTACGAGCGAACGGCAATAACTTCAATAACAGTGTTCGTTCACACGGATACTAGCAGCGCCGCGGTGGCTGGGGTAAGAACTACTCTTACCCCAGAAAAACTGTGCCAAGCCTATATCCTGTTCTTCTATGTACATCTATGGTCTTTGCTATTATTTAGTCATCCTATTACAGTACAGCTTTACTGTGTGTAAGTTAACTATTTAGTCCAAATAATGCTGGCACAAACATTATTTGGACTAAATAATGCTTTCTTACGAACGCCTTGAAGTAGGATGTTGTTAATGAGGAATTGATGTATATAGTTGTTAATTTTTAGTTATTATATAATTATCTTAAACCATCACAACTAATTTTTGCGTAGGTATTTTTAGTCTATTTTATATGGGTATGTAGTATCAGAATCCGGCTTTTGTATGTAGTATATATTCAATTGATGTTGAACTGTTGCACATTGAGGTGGAGGCTTTGTATAAATGCACCTAACTTCATACCACATACTAATATTAACATCATTCATATTGTGTAATTTTCTTCATTGTAGGCTTTGGAATCAAAGTTAGCATCGTGTCGTGGTACAGTTAGACCTAAAGAACATTCACCAAACTCAACTACGGATGTGAATAAGGACTACAGGTGTGTACTCAAGAACTGACTTGCCGAATTATATTGCACGTCAACACCGCGACGATCCAATAGCGACAGCTTTTTAATTTTTATAGTATCATACTATATAAGACGAATATTACAAAATCGCTTTGTGTACTCTATCAAATATACTGTGATCGGAATCACATTTCCTAGTTTACTATTATCTGTGATGATAATAATTGATAAGTTAAATTTACGTGAACACATTTCGGCCTACCCACCGTTGACAGAAACACCGCGCCATATCGCTTTGCTTAGTGCATTCTGTGACGTGCGAACACACCAATAGCAAGTACAGGCGAGTCGTAATGATTTAAAATAATACAAACATCAATAAAAATAGCAAAATCGTAAACCTGAATGAGCAAACAATTTTCGATATTCTATCATTAATCAGCTAATGATTACATTTATGTATAAATATAATATATTTTCTATGGGAAGTTTATGTAAATATAATATAGCACTATGATATTGTTAGCACTGGAAAATTTTATGATATCGACAATTTAGTCTTGGTGGATGTTTGTAGTGTTTATTATCAATTCAATCGTAATATTATATTATTTGAAACTAGAGGTGGCCGTTTTTTTTAACAACGATGTTGAACACCGATGTCAGTCTACGATGACGTCATCCGATGCCAAAGTCATGTGCAACGGATGTCACCGGCACCGGTAAAACTCGATAACCCGATTCAGTATAAACATTACCGAGAGTTACCGACACCGCCCGATTACCCTCATCGGCAACTCCAACCGTTGAAGGCTATGATCAAAGAAAATTATATTAAAAATTATTAATTTTCTTGATTGTTTATTTAGTAACTAAATTTGACAAATTAAATAATTATACATATAAATATTGTTATAGACACACATAACACCTTCACTCAACGTAAAAAATATGAGTTCTAAAAAATGTTACTTAGCCCCTTCATACATTCATGTCTTCATAGGTATAATTAGGTCATAAATCTAAAATTCAACTGCAACATAGTTTTTGTTATCGATATAGCATATTTAAATATCACTCTCACAATAAAACGATGTATAAAGTCAACGGAAACTAAACATCTTTAACCGCCCGGCATCGTTGAAACAAAAGGTGAATGACCGCTGGCCGTCACCGTTGACGAAAACAACGATGTCAACATCGGGTGCCGCTAGCGCCACACCGGTGATCATCGATGACGGAAATTATCAACAACGCCCATGACTATTTGAAACAAGTTAAGTATGTACATTACATTAGTGTAGGCACTATTCGATGTCGATAGATACAATTATAGATAAGAAACTTATGGCTCAGTGATTTGCAGTCTAAATTTTAAAATAGAATTTAATACTATAGAAAGCTCGTTCATTATACTTCTATTTTTGGTGACTAACATCTTATGTGAGGTTTTTTTTGGGATTTGATATATATTTAACTTAATCAATCAACCAACTTCATTAACATGCTATGAATTTTGTATTTACATTCCTTTTACAATTACTTCATTTTTGCATGCATATAAATATAGAACGAACGTTACGTACGTTCCCTAACATAATTATTTCTTGCCTAATAATAGACTATGTCAACGTGCGAATTTGTCCGTATTAGTTTAAAATGTACAAAAATGTATTCGAAATCAATAGCATTCAATGTGATAGCCATGAAATTGTAAGTGATCTGAAATTAATTATTTCCGTTAGCATTACAGTATTGTAAGGTTTTCGTTAATTTTAACATTAACACTAATTTTATTTGTTTTAAGTTTTTATGTTTACAAGACGCAGTCAGATCCCCGTATACAATAATAGAAGTGCTTTAAATTAAATATGTTAGAATGGGGGTGAATGTGAATGGATAATAACAGGTTCCTTTAGTAAAAAAAAAATATTTTAAATAATAAGTTGCTAATAGTACTAATACCTACTATTACTCAGTGATACAACATTTTGTACTTCTTAAGTATGAACCAGACCAAACGTCGCGCATTTGCCAGTCCGCTAAATGAAATTAAACCGTCTTTGTAGTACCTAGTTAAAGTTCTTTGCATGGAATCTGTATATCATCATATTCCAAGGCGGTGCATACCAAATCGTCTTGTAATAATTAATGCTACATATTCGCGGTGCTCTCGGTTTGGTCTGAATAGTACTAAAAATAATAATCGAATAATTGTGGCATGTATGAAATCTCTGTTTCATATGTCGAAAATTGTTTGAATTTTTTCAATCATTCCCATGACCACTGATTTTTTTAAATGTATTCAGTCTGTTGCGAATAGTTAATTATTAGCGTTTATATTCACTTGTGTGGTGACAACACAATTTATATTTTTGTGCGGAAATAATATCAAACTAAAATAAAATAAGTCCAGGCAATAAATGTTTGTTTTCTTTTTTAACACTCAACACGTCTTAATAATATACATTGGCTCAAGGCTCAGAAAGGTGGCCCGAGCCACATAATATTATTATGTAGTACTGGCGGATTTATTTGTATAACGATGGTTTCCACAACAAAGGGCGTATCTCCATTTAGCATACTTTTGGCAATGAGCAAAAAACGATTAAAAAAAATTATTTCTCCGGTATATATTTTTTTCTTTTTTCCTTATACTTGCAAAAACTTTATTTTTCACCGTAGCGCAATTTTAAATAAAAGGTTCGATAGAGCTTTGAAAACTGAACAATACTACATTACAAGGGCGTAAAAACCATTTTGGCTAAAAAATACTTTTTAATTTTAGCCAAAATGGTTTTTACGCCCTTTGTTGCGGAAACCATCGATAATATAGGGAGGAGAAAGGGGGTTAATAAGCAGAGCTCCCCTGATGGAAAGTAAACACTGCCGTACAATACCATCTGCAATATTAGAGGAACTTGTAGACGGGCTTGTCGACACGTTTGGTAGAACACCTGCAGTGCGCTCCGATGGGTTTGAATTCCACTGGGACATGGTTATGATTTTCAGCATGTCTTCCCCTTGTCTGGTAACTTCAGGGTGAACGGGTGGGAGGAATATCGTAATTCCGACTAACGATAGATAGAAAACCGTGAAGTGCACATTTTTGTGTGTTTCGGTTTCAGTCTATGGATTTCGGAAGTAGGTCGATATCGCATCATAGACTGATGTTCTGTGGCTGAGATATCACCTACCATCAAGTGAACATAATGCTCGTCTGTCGATATCTAACATAAAAAACTACAGATGCATTTGAGGTAAGAATACTCTGCGCTTCTGATGAAGTTTCCCAGGTCGTATCGATTCGAAAAAACCGTGCTTAACTTAACTACGATGTTTCAAAAATGTTAGTCGAGCACATTGACTTATATGTATACTACTAGACAAGCAACTTGGAATAATAATTGTGTCGCAATTTCGGATCGCGCGGGCGGGATCGCGAGGGGGAGCAAGCATGGTGAATATGCCTTGCAAACGCAGATGCGATTTCAAGTGATTTATACCTTTTTCTTGTTTGTCTCTCAGAGTTTGCTGCTCAAAGTAACAAGTAAAATTGATATAATTATTATTATTGTTCAAATATTGTGGTAAATGTATAATTTTATGAACCTACCTAATATCTAATATCTATGTATAGGAAATATTAAATTAAACGCAGATAATCTTGTACCGATCGTTTATTATTATTATTAATACAAATATCTTAAGTCTTAAATATTAGGAAAGAAATATACAAAACTTTATAATGTTAACGGTGCGTAAAAATTACTGAATATCTGTTTAAATAATTCTTATAATCTTTGCCAACGTGTCGGTAGTACCGCTCGCTCTCGCATATTTCTAGTAAAGAGTAAGCGTGATGGAAAATTATGATGGCAGTTGTGTATTTATATTTACGATAATTAATGTTTTAGACAAATACGAAATAAATTACTTAGGTACCTACTTACTGAAATAGACTTCAAATCACCTGGGAAAACTATGCACATAAATTATAACAGTGTTTTATTGGTTACTATTAACAAAATCGGTGTTAGTTTGTCGAAAACAACGTTCACGGCTTACAAAATAGTGCACTGGTCTTCTCGCTTGCTCGCAGTGGACTAAACGAGTTACGGAGAATTAACCGAAACTCAGTGGCCAATTATTTAAGGCCACATAGCTTGTCTAGTGTATACATATAAGTCAATGGTCGAGCACTTATTATAATGATAATTATTAGTTTTTATTTAAAAAAAAACTTTTTTTAGATTAATATCTTTTAATGATTTATCTCAATGACAACTCCTCAGGTTCTGTTGTCATTGACAGTACATACACCTACGAAGGGATTTTATCCCTTCTTCCTTTTCTCATTTTTTTTCATCTACCCTCAATTAAAACAGCTAACATTCGAAGTGGAAGTAACAGGTAATGTACTGACACTTTCATATCTCTGTTTACAGGCCTCTTCTTACATAGAACTACCGTCAATTCAGATAGCGATATTACTATTAGCACTTCCAAATGAATCAATCAATTTCCTTTTGAGTTTCCTCAATATCTTACTAAAGTTCATTGTTTATATAAAGAACACTTTATATAATCTGCTTTCCCGTAAAAACACTAGAAACTATGTTCGTCCATTCCACATTCTTAGGCACTTCAACTGGTGGCTTAAAGCTTTTCATGAGATGTTTTAAAGGCTTATTAAACAATTTTATTCTAAGAACCAAATGCGATTGTTCATTGCTCGTTAGCTCCTGTATAAAAATATCTCCTGAAAAATACATAAATTCCATATAAGTACTTTAATAAAAACTAAATAATAACTGGACGCCGATAATAAATACAGTGTTAACTCACATGGTTGCGATTTTGAGTAAATTGAGTTTGAATTTTCACCGTTCTTTTAAACAATAACAGAAAAAGTTGATATTTTTGTAATTATTATTATTACTATACCTAAGTGTAAATCGTTTTTCTTGGTAGCAATCAAAGTTAAAGAATTTAAAACATTAAATTTGTTAAATTTTCTGAACATGTTAGGGTTTCGTGCCCACTAGATTTTTCAATATTTTTGCTATTAAAACTATTTAAATTATATATAACTCTTTTGAAATATGTACTCCAGCTCGTAAGAAAGCGATTGGTATCAAAATGTTCATTTTTAGCATTTTGTGGATTGACACTGTATTGCATATCAGCGTCCAACTATAAAACTCTAAATTACTTGTTAAAAGAAATGCTATATTCATTACTATTTAAAAGTAATGTCTAAAATAACAGTTTTTTTGTTATAAGGGGCCATCCATAAATTACGTCACACGTTAAGGGGATGGGATCAACGAAGTGTGACATTGTGTTACAAGTCCTAAGTTTCGTGATGTCACATGTGACATGACAACATTTTAAGCAGGGCTGTCCAAACTAGATCTAGGGTCAATAAAAATAGGATCTCTTAAGAGCAGCATTACAGCCATCTTGAGAGTTGAGAGACATATTTTGTATAGCTCTGTCTCTTTCTATCGCCAATAACATAATACTGCTTTAAGGGATGGCGGTACGGCTACGAATTGCTAGTAGTTAGTATAATCTAAAAACTTAATTACCTGCCAATTTAGGTGAACGCGTTATCCATAATATAATAACATACAAGGGCAAGGTTTGTATAAAGTTTATCAGTCTCGCCAAAACATACTGCACGAATAATGACAACACCCGAAACTAAAATTTAAAATAACTATTTAGTACATATAAATATATATATATATAAGTGAACCTTTTTTTTCACACCAAGGCCAGGGTATATTACTAAAAGCCAATAAGTATGACATATTCAGTAACATACAATTTTAAAAGTTTAGGGACAAAGTTACCTATGATGTGTAAAGAATATAGCCTTAATTAATATTTTTGATTATTTTCTTTGTATTTATGCTGTATTTTTTGCCCATAAACATTTAAAATTGAATAACTTCAATAAAATTTCATACATATTGTGTTTTAGCACCATAACAGTTTTATTTTTATTTAGAATTCCCATCGGAATTCCAACCTAAAATCGAATCAATGTTCATAAATGGAAAAACCAAATTTCGCGTTCCGGTCTATGATTCCGAAGGAGAAGTAGACAGCGACTGATATCATCACCTACCATCAAGTTAGCCACAAGCACATCTTTCGATATTAAAAAAAACGGAAAAGTCATGGAGAGTCATTGTATTGATTTATGTATCCTCGAATTAAAATCGATGATATCCTGAGCTGATATTTAAATCAGAAAACTACTGTATTTTTGAAACAGTTGTTAACAGTAGTGGTAATTTATTAAACGTAGTTTTGTTTCTTTTAAACAAATTATTAAAGTCTGACGGGCTCGTTCGCGCGTTCGGTAAAACACCTGCCGTGCGCATTGATGGGTCGTGGGTTCGAATCCCACCGGGACGACATACAGTTGTGGTCATATAATTAAGAACGATTTTTAGTTTCAGAGAATTTCTAATCAAACGTGTAATTTTTTTGTGTAAGATGCTACTTAGAAGTCATTCGTTGAATTATGAAAAAGGCACATGAATAAAGCTCACTAAATTACGAAAACAAATTTAAAAAACATGCAGGTTATTTGACTTATATACATTTAATAAAGATAGTAAAAATTTACATAGAAACAAAACTGGACAAATAATTAAGAACGACCTATAAATTATTCGATAGTAGTATGTAAATGAAATTTTAGTTAATGAAGTTACACTATAAAGGTTCACTTGCGATACAGAGGGCAAGTGAATACCTTTTAAGCCTAAAATTAATACTTAGTGGTATATCCACGGCTTTTGATTACTGCCTTGAATCGACATGATTGACTCTATAATTTTTTGACATTTTTCAACAGAAATAGAGTTCCATTCTTCTAAAAAAAACGCGTAAAGTTCTCTTAAACTGCTATACTGCCTATTAGATACCCTTTTCTTAAACTCACACCAAATGTGCTCAATTGGATTTAAATCCGGGCTATAAGACGACCACTCTAAGACAGAAACAGATTGTGAGTCGAGGTTTCCTTTACTGTGTGCAGTATGCTTAGGGTCATCGTCGTGCTGGAATGTCCAAATGACAGGCAGTATGTCTTCAGCATAGGGTAACATTGTTTACTCCGGTATAGTTTTGTACTGGAATTGATCCAAGTTTCCTTCTATGAGCCTAACAGGTCCGACTCCATGGCCAGAAAGCACCCCCAAATTTTCACGTTTGCACCAGCATGCTTTAACGTCACTTTTCTGAACCGAGGGACAAATACTTTATTCGAAGGGCGTCATACGCATTTTTTGCATCATAGCAAACCCTATTTGTTTTAGTTTCATCAGAAAAAAGGATATTTTTCCATTGCCTGACTATCCAGTTCTCATATATTTTTGCAAATTCAATAAGGGCATGTCTAAGGCGCGGTGTCAACATGGTTATCTTCCATGCTATCCTTCCGAACAAACTTTCTTCTACCAAACGCCTTCGTGCCGTGCGTGCCGAGATTGCCGAGGGGTTACTTTCGCCAAAAAAAATTTTTTTATCTCATTGAACCCTTTAAATGAATACTGATTGGCCAAACGAACTATCGTTCTATCCACTCAAGGAGATGTCTTCCTCTTTTTAAACTCACGCAGCTTATTTGAAATAGTTTCATATGTTCAAAAATGCTTTACAGCATGGAAAACTGAAGCACTGAAGATTGTCTGCTATAATTTTATACGACCAGTTGTTTTCGTGAAGTTTTATTATAACTTCTCTTCTAGAATTATCACAACTTTAATTATTCCCATTGTTTTATAAGAAATAAGCACGTTTTATTATTTTTACAATAATTAATGGCGCCAAAGTTATACTAAATGTGACCAAGCACAAAGGTTTTCTTTATACAAATTTTAAAAATATATAAAATTATTCAGCGTTCTTAATTATGTGACCAGCCAGTAGGGGTGCGACATACGTTCAGGTACTACATTTATGTACTCTATAAAATTTATCTGGATTTTTTTTAAATTACTCATGTGCATAATGAATGTACAAATAGTATGGCAATATTTTGTAATACCATAAAAAATAAAAGAACATACATGCGTTATGTTATGTGACACTGTTTGTAAAAAATGTTGTCTTCATGTAAACGTTCTTAATTATATGACCACAACTGTATGTATTTATAGCTTTCTGTGAGCTTGTTTTTCCCACGTCTGCTAACTTCGGGCATTGATCGGGTAGGAGGAATATCGAAATTCCGACCGGGTAACGAACCACCGTTCATTGGTGGAAAAACCGTGAAGTGCCCGATGCTCGTTTCGGTTTCAGTCTATGGATTTCCGAATGCTTGAAGTAAAAAGCGCATCATTGACTGATGTTCTGTGGCTGAGGTGATATTTCCTAGTTTCTAAAGTGGAATTTATTTTATTAAACATAACACTTATTTTATGCACCAAAAAAGTATAGGTAACAAAATATTAATAAGAGCCAATAGATAAGGGAAAAGAGTTAAAGCTAAAAATATATGGAATGAACATACCATTGTAAACACAATATAATACATAAGGGTTGTAGGTAGCAGCAAGAGTAATATAGTGAACGCTACTGTTCCCACAAACAATTCCTGGTTTGTATATTCACATGAATCAATACTGTTTCTAAGTGGATTATACTTTCTTCCAACAAATAATCTTAATAGGGCAGTTAGTCCAGATATCTGTATATTGAATAGTCTAAAAATATTGTTCCAATTAATTATATGAATAGTTATAGTTGAATGTGTGGAGTACCCTACATTCAACTGAATAATATTATGGACTACAGAAGATTCTCAATTATTTGATTGTGATTTTTATTGGTAGAACACCTACCTATGGGTTCCTATGGGTCGCGGATTCGAATCCCGTCGCGGCGGAAAATAAATCCTGAAAACATGTGTTCCCTACATCCGGTCAGTTCGGGCTTTAAACGGGCTGGAGGAATATTAAGTCCCGACCGTATTGACATCTCTATTTATAAATAGGAAAAGAGTGAAGCATATATTGCGCAATTTGGTTTCATTCTATCGATTTCTGAAAAAAGGTTGACAGTGCATCATGTTCTGTGGCTGAGGTATGACCTACCATCAAGTACCTCCTCAGTCTCAACCTCATGCTCATCTATCGCTATTTAAATTAAAAATACCTCCAATTTTGTATTTTTGGAAGGGTTTGTCTATTATGCCATAGGCTTAGTGAAATGACATGAAGAACATATTTGGAGGCTGTGGAAGAAAGATCAGTGTGATAATCATTATCCACAAAACATACTATTTGCTTCAATTACTTTGATGATTGTCTATTCTTCTGTCTTCAGAGATTAAGAAGACAACTCCTCAATTACTGACAGCAGTAATGCTAGTAAAGTTTATACTGATTTTTACCTGATTATAATATCTTAAATAATAAAAGGAAACATTACCTTGCAGCATATACATAAATACAATAAGAATGGAATGTTGTGATGCATAACATATCCGATATAAAAGCTGCTTGGAATGTGAGTCCAAAATAACCCAAATATTGAAAGATGTATAATACAAAGTCCAATCGTTCACCTGATACATCTGAAACATTACAAAATTACATAGTGACAAATATTTGATAAATATTGTTGGAATCCTAATCACCATTTTTATAAAAAAATCATACATAAATAAGAAATCTGCTTACCCAAAAACAACCACCATAGTTCCACATGATAAGAAAAGTATTTACCAAGCATTTTGTTAAATGCATTATTTAATTTTAATCCTGCTGGTGCTCCCATCAGCCATTTCAAAAGTAAGTACATTGAGTTCACTAGTTTCTAAAATATGAAATTATAGGCTTTTATGAGGCTCTATTGGTTGTGGTATATATTAGGGCAAATAAGTGTTATGCAATTATATTGTATGCCCTGTAACATAATTTATTAGGCAAACTATATACTAACCATACTACTTAGGAGTTATAATTATAATCATAAGATTAAATTAAATACAAACCTCTAAAATTCCAAGTAGCAGTACTCCAATTTCTTTTCTATCAAACAATAGTATTTCTAAAATATAATAACCCAAAACAATATCAATAGCTAATGCTAAAATGAAATTACCTTGTTTGATTGATATCTGGAAATATTAAAAAATTGATAAAATACAATTTAATAACATATTACATTTTTTTATCTGAATATTAATTTGCTCACCTTCTCATTTTTTCTCAAAGTGTTTCTTATCCAATTTAATAAATTTAAACAATTAAAGAAATGTTGAATAAACATTGAAGAAGAAATCATAGATGGTACTTTCAAAATTGGCTCATAATCTAAGGTAGTATGTGGTATATTGTTGTCCTTTTTCAGTACCTCTCTTATATACATAAATTCATTGCAAGAAATATCAGGCATCTCTGAATTCATCACTTTATTAATATCATACAATATTATAATTATATTATAGCCATTAATTACTTTACCATTGATAGTTAATTCATTGACAGTAGGATTATCATAATTAGAAATAGAGATTTTATTCTTAATTGTACTGCTCATTTGTTTCAATGGTTTTTTAGTACTAAAATATCCAAATATTGCATTATCTTTATCAAATAAATTCTCTTCTATATTTTCTTTCACGTTAGAATACTCAGTCATATAAATTATTGAATTATTGCATTGACCAGCATTGATAAAGTAACCCCTAAAGAATGTTTCATTACTGTTACGGGGTATTAGAGGCAAAAGTACCTTAAAACATTCCATTTTATATGTTAATTGTATTCAAATTATCATTTTTATTTTTTATGCAGTTTAGAAACGCCCCGATTCACCCTTTTCAATATTATTTATGGAGTATCTTCATGGAATATTCATTTTTACATGACCGTTTTATTTGAAGAATACAACTTTATGTTTATATTTTATGTAGAAATACCTGTGAGAAATACAAAACAAAAACAAATCTGAAACAAACATGAAGAATTGAAGATTGACATTTGAAAAAGTGTTGCCAAATGCCAGCAGTACAAAAGTAACCTTCTGGCAACGCTGATTTGAAGGCTTTGACCAGTGTTGCCAACGTCCACGGTCTGGATTACCCAAAAAACTAACTGAAAATCCCCAATGGGAAAATAAAATCGACATTCCCCACATTTTTACCCACAAGGAAATAACAGTACTATTCATATAAATTACACATATTTGTTAATTATACTTAAACTATTCAATGATTTTTTTTAAATTTATAGCGCCAAATTTCTTTTCCAAAATTTGTTGCCTTTGATCAAATTTTAGGCTTACTCCTTTCTTTTTCATACCTACTCTAATGGCCGTAAGTTTATAAAGAAGTGGTGTTTCTGATTGAAACAGCGTATTAAAATCTGTCACCAGTGAGATAACATAGGACATTAACTCTAAGTATAAGTGAGGTAGTTATTCATGGTGGATAGCATTTCTTCAGTAGTTTTTGAAGGGTCAGAAAAAACAGACTCTGTCAGATATGCTTTCAGAGGAGCATATTGCTCCAATACACGATCTATGCATGCTTTCAACGAGAGCTATCGAGTTTGCGCTGGTGAAAGTATTTTAATTTAATTTGTCGATGTGAACTTCTGCTGAAATGAGCCCCAATATAGCGTAACAATTATTTAATTTAGTAATTTAATTTTAGGCAAGCTTTTGATGCTGATTTTAATTTTGTCCGATATCGAACATACGATTGATGACGTAGAATCCAAAGCACATATAATATTGCCATAAAATAAACTCTAAAACCTACCTACCGGATAAGAAGTTTAATTAAATATAGATAATGTATAAATTGTACCTACTTCACTACTTTTATTACTTCTTTGTTAATTTCTACTGTAAATGTCTAATTGCCCCGCATTTTCCCCACAAGACCGTTCTCCCCACAAATTACCCAATCGGACTGAAAATCCCCGCACTTTGGGGAATTCCCCACAGAATGGCAACGCTGGCTTTGACTATAATGGAGGGTAGAGACTAGAGATACCCTCTCTCTCTCTACCCTCCATAGTTTTGACAAAGAGTAGGTACAATCAATCAGGGTAACTTAAGCCTTCAATCTAACTAGCTAGTCACTCTTCGGATGTTTATGTTTTTTAAAGCTTCTAAAGTCTAAACGTAAAATTACTTTGTAAATGTTGTAGTCTGAGAAAATTAACTATATTTTTAAAGGTATGCCGCAGTTGAAATTTGTTAAATATCGGAAAAATGACCAAAAATCCTGATCTCGATTTTGCATTGTCAAATGCGAAGTCTTTTTCCAGGAAGAATCATTATCTAAACTTGATCTTTGTGTCAACCCCAAAGCATATTTAGACGACGGTAAAATTACAAAACGAGGTGATTTATATGCCATTAATGATCAATTTCTGTACATGGAATGGGGGATTGAGAATCAACATTTGTGTGTTTTATTTTGAAGTGAAGTGTTGATTCAATAGAAATTTTCTATTATTTAAATAATTTTAACTTTGTTATGTAGTTTTAAGTGCATAAAAGTCTGATTATAAAATATCTGATGTAAAAAATACATTAAAGAACCTTAAATAAAAGTTTATAATAATATAGAAATTTAAATTTACCGAGGTACTATCCCACCAAAAACACTAAATTATAAAACAATAAAGCATTAGTAAACGCGTAGTACCTTAAAATCCTTCTAAACTGGGCCAAAGTTACCCAGGTTGAATGTATATAAGTAGAATGGGTTGTGCGATGACTTTTTGTTTTCCATTTCACGTAATTATCTTATTTTTTTTTTAATACAAAAAAATTAATATCTTCCAAAATGAAATTACTCGGTAGAGGATTATGGTGATAGATTTCCGTAACTTTGTATAACAATCTGCAATGTAGTACATAGTAATTTCTAAGAAATCGATGAATCATAAAGTTTATACATATTATGTACCTACATAGCAGCATGGACCTAACATAGCAGTTTGTTCATCAACATATTTAATAAAATAAAACCATAAATAATAGAATAGAAAAGATTTTTGTCCATAGTCAAAAGCAAATAATAATATTCTATGTAGATGTCTACTCTTGGCCACGGAGCTGAGGTTTAAACTCTAAAGTAGACATGGGTGATAACAGGTTAAACATGATATCGGTTATATCTGTTACTGTTACTCAATAATAACAGATGTAAATTTCTGTTATTAAATAACAGTCTGTTATTTAGATACTAAAGGAATTACATAATATAATACGATACAATTTAGGAGTGACTTTTCAACATGATTTCCTTCTTGTAATATGTCCAATTGTATTTTGTCGGATAATAAATACAAGGTGCATCTTGTTTTAGCAAGCGACAATCACAGATGTTTAAGTGAGACAGGTAACAATCCCAGTTTGTTTGTAACGGCTTGGCTGTTACTAGTATTTGTTGAACAGTTGTTATATTTTAGTATTGCATGATATTTTCAATCACAGATATATTGTGGCGGCAAATACGAATATATATCCGCCTCTGTTACGAACGCGCCTCGCGGGCGAGTTCGGAAGCGTCCGGCAAAATTCGGACCCCTCGCTACCCGCGAGAGATTTAGGACGCTATAAGACATAAGTTTTGTTCTATTAACTCTCTTAACTCATTACTGTCTAGTGCTCAGATTAAGTACCGTCTAGTGTCTAGTATAACACAAGAGTTGATTATAATATATGCTCATTCGTAACACTCTTGTTTCATTTCGACTGGACGTGGACGTGGTGGGAGCACATAACCCCCAAATTGGTGACCCCGACGTGATCACGGAAAACGTGAGCAATTCATGTACTCGAACGACTACTAAACTATGTCAGAAGACTTCAACAACAGTTGGTTCATTGACTAAGAGTGTTAAAAAAAAATTAATGTCGACATAGCGAGAACCGTTGAAGTGTGCTTGAAGACAAAAGAACAAAAAGAAACCGAATGCTGTTCTGTTTGGCTCTCTCCTGTTCGCAAAAACGTGCTGTGACGTCTGTACTACAATAATGGAAACGTGAACTATACATGTCTCAACCGGTGCTAGATGTGAGAAAATACAGAACTCAAAGGATATATGTAAATCAAACAAAGGATATAGTGAAGGCTAAACCCAAGTTCATTGACCTGTCCTGAACAGAAGCAGTAACCAATTCTAATACTACTATTTATAACTGCTTATGCATGAACATTAACCACTTTGTACTACCTTTTACAAAAAGCTTTGGCTTCGCATCATGGTTTGTGTCAAAAAAAACTATAAATACAGCCGACTGCCTGGTATGTTTCAAATAATATTTGTATTTTAATGACATGTATCTATAACCAGTTGTTTTGATAGAAGTGTTACATTGTGTTATTTACTCTTTGTTTCACTGCATTTAAAGCACAGTTTTTTTTTTTTTCAAGACTTGTGTATTCAAATTAAAATATCAAGGTGTCTATACTCCATAAGTTATACATTTTTTTTTATAAATATTCAAAAAAAAAAGAGTGAATATGTTTATGGCCTATAATATTGTATGTTCATGTTTGAAATTAGTTGCAGCATAAAAATAAGAACTTAATTTTTATTTTGTTATATAAGGTAAAGGTTACATTCAAGCATGTACTATTAAACTTTATTTCTGAAAGTTTGTATGTTTGATATAAAAACACTATTGTGTATTATCATTATAAATTTCATCTCTAAACATTGCACGGATTTGAACATTACTTACCAATATAAGTTTTCACTTGGTGAACATATATTATTAGTGTTTTGTTTTATTATTATTGTGCATATATTAATGTTTTGCTTACCTGTTTACTAACCGTGTGATTGTATTGTGTGATTGTATCTGCCACCGCACCTCTCTAACAGCTACCTAATCTTTTGACTTTGTTTTCTTTTTGGTATTGTTTTTTTCATCCTGCTCGGTTGTGTGATATAATGGCTGATAAAGATTTAGAACAGCGATTGCAACAGCTGACACTGGAGAATACAGCTCTTCAGCAGAAACTAACTGACTTCGGGTCTGCATCTGAATCATCACCCAAGTTTGAAGCACAAGCAGTGTGCAAGGTCGCTGTCAAGTTGCCACCTTTCTGGCCTGACAAACCAGCAGTATGGTTTGGGCAGGTGGAAGCTCAGTTCGAAATAGCAGGTATTGTTGCTGATAACACTAAATACAATTATGTTATAGGAAGACTAGATCAAAAGCTAGCTGGGGAGATCGAGGACATAATTACCAGACCCCCACCCATAGGCCAAAGGTATCAAAAGGTGAAAGACGAGTTAGTCAGACGTCTCTCAATGTCAGAAGAACAGCGGGTACGTCAGCTCATTAGTGTAGAGGAGCTCGGTGACAGACGACCATCGCAGTTTCTCCGTCATCTGCGTTCGCTAGCTGGTAACACCCTTACCGATGAAAATATTTTGCGCCAGCTTTGGATGCGCCGTCTTCCTCAAAACATTCAGGCTATCTTAGCCTCTCAAACAGAACTGAGTCTGGACAAAATAGCAGACCTCGCCGACAAAGTCACAGAGATATCAGGCCCCAGCAACCAGGTGTACTCCTGTGCCATGCCAGCACCCGCACCATCGGTACTGGACTCTTTAGTGAAGACAGTGGAAGATCTACGCAAGCAAGTTGCATCTCTTTCCAACTCGCATCCCCGCGCTCGCTCACGCAGCAAATCTACATCTAGACAGCGTTCTCGCGGTGCCTCACCTGGAAATCCAAATATGTGTTGGTACCATAAAAGGTTCAATAGCAGGGCAACCAAATGTACCAAACCCTGCAGCTGGCAACCTGACACCACGCCGTTGGAAAACAGCAACAACAATCAGTAGACGCGGCGACTGATTGTTCTCACCACAGCCGCCGTCTTTTTGTTACAGATAAATATTCGAAACTCCAGTATCTAGTGGATACTGGCTCGGATCTCTGTTGTTTTCCTAAACGCCTTTTAAAAAATATTCGTGCTTCTACAGGTTTTGATCTAAGCGCCGCAAATGGAAGTTCTATTAAAACCTATGGCAACATATCTTTGCATCTTAATCTAGGTTTGCGCAGGGATTTCTACTGGAATTTCGTCGTTGCAGAAGTTGACACACCGATTATCGGCTCCGATTTTTTAAGTCATTACAACTTATTACCGGACTGCCGAAGCAAACGTCTCTTAGATGGCAGCACTAGCTTATCTATTCCCGCTGCCATCGCAACTTCCAGTCAATCCAGTGTCAAGGCCGTTGTTTCTAATGACTCTAGTTTTACACACATACTTACTGAGTTTCCTGATATCACGCGCCCACCCGGTCTACCTAGAAACATCAAGCACAGCACTGTACATTACATAAAAACCACAGACGGGCCTCCTGTATCGTGTCGTCCCCGTCGCCTGGCACCTCAAAAACTTACTGCTGCCAAAAAAGAATTTGAAGACATGGTGCGATGCGGCACAGCAAGACCCTCCAAAAGCGCTTGGTCGTCACCTCTGCACATGACACCCAAGAAAGACAACACTTGGCGTCCTTGCGGCGATTATCGTGCATTGAACGCTAGGACCATACCGGATAGATACCCCGTTCGGCATATCAATGACTTCGCCTGCAGCCTCGCTGGATCCACTATTTTCAGCACCATTGACCTAGTAAAAGCGTACCATCAAATTCCCGTATTTGAAGAAGATATCGCGAAGACCGCCATCGTTACCCCGTTTGGCCTCTTTGAGTTTCCCTTTATGACCTTCGGGCTGCGCAATGCTGGTCAAACCTTCCAGCGCTTTATAGACGAGGTCACGCGTGGTCTCGATTTCTGCTTTCCTTATATCGATGACGTGCTCGTTTTTTCAGCGGACGAGGACAGCCACAGAGAGCATCTGCGTGTCCTTTTCAAGCGACTACAAGATTACGGGGTGGTGATCAATCCATCTAAGTGTATTCTTGGTGCCAGCGAGGTTGTATTCCTTGGATATCTCATTAGCGCCGACGGTACGCGTCCTCCTCTGGACCGCGTTCAAAAGCTATTAGATTTTCCCCCTCCTGACACCGTGCAAGGCGTGAGGCGTTTTCTCGGTATGATAAATTATTATCGCCGCTTCATCCCTCATGCCGCCATGTTTCAAGCGCAGCTAGTAGACGCTCTAGTCGAGATCAATGGCAAAGGCTCTAAACCGTATCCATGGACGCCCGAGCTGTTGAGAGTTTTCGAAGACTGCAAGAGGAGTTTATCAGACGCCACGCTACTTACACATCCTGTAAATGATGCACCTTTGGGCCTTTTTACAGATGCTTCTAGCATGCATATCGGCGCCTGTCTACAGCAGCTGATCAATGGACAGTGGTGCCCTCTGTCATTTTTCAGCAAGAAACTAACTCCCAAACAATCGCAGTGGCCTGCCTACCATCGCGAACTCCTCGCGGTGTACGAAAGTGTGCAGCATTTCCGCCACATTCTCGAGGTCCAACATGCCACTATTTTCACTGACCACAAACCATTGCTGTACGCATTCGTACAGCGTCGAGAGAAACTGGCTCCTGCACAGCTCAATCAGCTGCATTTTATTAGCCAATTCACGACGGATATCAAATATATCAAAGGAGAAGACAATGTGGTTGCGGATGCAATGTCGCGGATTGACGCTATCTCGTTGGAGCAAGAGTACGAGGATCTGTCCAAGGCTCAGAAGTCTGACGAAGAACTAGTGAAACTACTACATAACGGTTCCAGTCTCAAGTTGACAAAAATAAATTTGCCTGGTACCAATATAACTTTGATTTGCGACACGTCCACTGCTAGACCACGTCCCTTTGTCCCTCCACAACTTCGACGCAGGGTGTTCGATAAGCTCCATAACTTGAGCCACCCTGGCATTCGAGCAAGTACTCGCCTCGTAACTGATCGCTACGTATGGCCATCAATCAATAAAGACTGCCGGAACTGGTCTCGCACTTGTGACGCGTGCCAGCGCAGCAAAGTGTCGAGACACAATTCTGCTCCTTTGGGAAACTTCAGCACTCCATCTGGCCGGTTTGCCCATGTTCATATGGACATTATTGGACCGCTACCTATCTGCAATGAATACCGCTACTGTCTTACAGCTATAGATAGGATCACCAGGTGGCCCGAAGTTTGGCCCATGCGCACTGTCATGGCGGAAGAAGTAGCCGACACCTTCACCAGAGAGTGGATACCACGTTTTGGCGTACCTTCAGTTCTCACAACAGATCGCGGTGCTCAATTTGAGTCCGATTTGTTCCGCAGACTTACGCAAACCTTTGCTATTAAGCGCATCCGTACGACTGCATACCATCCTAGCGCGAATGGAATGATTGAGCGTGTCCACCGCCAGCTCAAGGCCTCATTAATGTGCCACGGTGGTGACTCTTGGATTAAGGCCCTTCCATTCGTTCTGTTGGGTATTCGATCTGCCTTCAAAGAAGACCTTAAGGCTACAGTGTCTGAATTAGTTTATGGTGAAACGCTTCGTCTCCCTGGTGAGTTCCTAGTGCCCGCACCTAGTGAACCCAGAGATCCTACAGACCTGGTGGATAGACTCCGTCGTCACATGGCATTATTGCGGCCCAGTCCGTCGTCGCGTCATGGTGAACACGCGTCGTTCATTTTTAAGGACATGGCAAACGCGTCACACGTTTTCTTACGAGAAGATGCCGTCCGGCGACCTTTACAGCCTCCTTATACCGGCCCTTACGAAGTTTTAGAGCGCGCTGCTGATAATAAAACTATACAGATCACAATCAAAGGTAAACCGGTCACGGTTAGCATAGACCGAGTAAAACCAGCTTTCGTAGATTCTTTGGAACCTCCAACTCCACGAATACCACTACCGGTAACTACTTCAGCAGCGCCTGCAAAACCATCAATAGAGTGTCGACCTTCAAAGTCATCATCAGCAACTGCTACGCCATCTCCACCTTTAGCACCTTCAGAATCAACTTCTCAGCCTTATACCACACGATCTGGCAGGCGCGTAAAATTCAAGGTTAGGGACTGACCATGACCTATCTCTCTCCGTGGGGGGGTGGTGTGGCGGCAAATACGAATATATATCCGCCTCTGTTACGAACGCGCCTCGCGGGCGAGTTCGGAAGCGTCCGGCAAAATTCGGACCCCTCGCTACCCGCGAGAGATTTAGGACGCTATAAGACATAAGTTTTGTTCTATTAACTCTCTTAACTCATTACTGTCTAGTGCTCAGATTAAGTACCGTCTAGTGTCTAGTATAACACAAGAGTTGATTATAATATATGCTCATTCGTAACACTCTTGTTTCATTTCGACTGGACGTGGACGTGGTGGGAGCACATTACCCCCAAAATATCACAACCACAGGAACAACTGTTATCAGCTATCTTTGAATACCTGTGATTTATATCTGTTATCAAAAATACGCCTTATTCGGACACTCCTAGTCTAACGAATTAACTGTCATTGTCAATTTACGCCATTTTGCTTGCGTTGGCTTGACTTGTGAATTGTGAAGCTTAAGAAAATTGAAAGTAATATTTTTTCCTTTCTTATTTCACTATGCTCTAAACTTCAGCTATCATTGATTTTTCAGTGAATGTTTTATTGTTCATTGAAGGAAAAACCGCTATAAAATCAATATGTCGGCACACGAGCAAATGAGGGCGATGTTGGATCAATTGATGGGAACAGCACGTAATGGTAATTTTACAATATTTTTTATAATTAAATTATTTTATATTTTTTTACTACAAATATTATAATTTTCTGTATTTAAATGTTTTAGGTGAAACTGATAAACATGGTGTCAAGTTTTATGATGACAATGTATGCAAATCCTTTCTACTGCAATGCTGTCCTCATGAAATCTTATCATCCACGGTAAGAACCTTTTTTAAACTAAGTAGTGGGTTTTTGAGGTGTTGCGAGATTTTAATACTTTTTGTTTCTGAATAAAATAACTGGATTTTAAAAGAAGCATATTATTTAATTTGCTGAAAAGGGTCATTAATAAATTAAACTCTTTGAGACAGGTTTACTTTTAATTTGCATACATTAGGAGAGTTTTCTAAAATAATTGCTCTCTTTAATAAGTAAATTAATGTCTTAATGTGTGCAATTTATTTTCTATTACATTTTTAAAATCATGATGCTGTAGTCCCTCAAACTTTTTTCATTGGAGTGGCTTTAAATATGGTGAAATATGCTTTTCAGAAAATGCCCAACACTAGTCTTTATTGCTCATCACAATACTTAACAGATGAGGGATAGATTGTATGAGTTAGGCTGTTCTGTAAGTACCAAGATGTACGTATAAAAACATTTCTAGTTAGCTGATTGTATACTTACTGCTATGCAGGATTTAATTTAATGGAACACTCAGGCTTAAGTTAAATTTTTTAATTTGTCCTTCGGTTTCTATTGCTGCTGTGGTGAGTACTTGGTAAAAATCATATAAAAATTTAAAGCCGGGGAGAGCAAATTGCTGATTCATTCTTTCTACATTGGGTATGTACCAAGCTGTTTACGTGGCTAGAGTTCAAAAAATTTAGGATAAACTAGAAGTGTGCATGAACAAGTAATTGGTTATGGAAAATATAGATATTGTATTCAACTTTATTAAAAACTGAAAGCAACTTATATAACTAAAAATAAATTCAAACAGAAAACCATACATAATATACATGAAGTAAATCTGTATAATCTTTTATCTGTTCTATTTATATGTATTATCTATATACAGTAGAATCTCACTAATCCGGCACTTTACTAAGCCAACACATCCAATAATCTTTGGTTTTTAATAGTGCCGGATTAGTGAGAGTCTACTGTCTATCATACATACATATATTCACTGCATAAAAAATTGTCTCACATGTTTTATCTACATAGAAATAATTAGGAACTAAATACAAACTATTAATTTTTATTCTATCATAAAGGCTTTTGAGTACTGGTATTTTTTGTAAATACCAAAGAGTATTATTTAATTATTTTTGATTGTTAGGTAATTTGCTAATTTAAATGGGTTAGTGATTAAAATATAAATGACCCATATAATAAAATATTAAACCTATTTATTGTTAGGTTTAATTATATAGTTTGTTAGGATATTAACAAGGTTGTTTTGCTGATATTTGTAAGTATTCAAAATATAATTAAGTGCTGCTGATACCATATTGAGGATGAGCTGTGTTGGTGACATATTGTATGTATTTTTTTAAACATATTACTTGCGTTTCACAGTAGGGGTTTTGATGTTTTTAATTTTCTTATGTTACTCTTACTATAAATATTTACTCATTTTATATTAGATATTTTCACTGGGATTCAGTATACAGGATTACATCAAAAAACGCTAAAGCTCTTCAGGTTTGGATAACATATTATCTCGAAACAAATACAACTAATTATGTCAAAGTTAATTTTTGCAAAATATATGGAAACTTGAATATTAATATAAGTTTGACTACTGTTATTACTTACTGCATCTTTCAATCAAGGTGTATCATGGATTAATTCAAAAATAGCAGTCTTCATAATTTGGGTAAACTAGATGTTTTTTTTGGAAAAATTGACAAAGTTAAAAACAGAATTGTTTCATGTCTGATATTATAGAGACTTTTTTTAATAAAAAAACATCCTTTTTCTGTTAATAAAAAAAATCCTTTTTCTTTTGAATAATCTTATCAGCAGATTTTTTACATTTTTTGATTTAATCCTGTTCAAGTGAAAGTGATTTAATATATAAGGCAGGGTTCTATTGTAACATCAATATTAATTCGGGAAATGTCATACATTTCGTTAAGAGATGAATATAAAATAAGAATATGTATGGAACCAATAAATCTGGTCTTAAATTAAATAGAAGAAAAAAAAGCAAAAAAATAATTTTGCAATAAAGATTCTTAAATATATTTTTCATTAATTTTTGTTGTGAAAAATTAAAAATGACTGGATTGGTTCCTTCATTATGTGCTACATATATGACCACTTCCAACTGTTCTATTGATCGTTCATATTGACATAGTGAAATATCAGATCTAAGAGTCTTTTTAAGTATCTTTACCATCATACCCATTCATGTAATGACAATGTTCCTCTTTGTTACCAATAATGATTTGAATTGCAGCGCATGGATTTAGGTGAGTGTCCAAAAATACATGATCTGGCTCTGCGTGCTGACTATGAGCTTGCCTCGAAAACCAAAGATTACTTCTATGATATTGATGTAAGTATACTTTTTTAAATATTGTAAATAAAAGATATGATGTTAACTATAAGATATGTGTATAAGGGCCAGGTAAAAAGTACTTGAAACCAACGAGTGTGTATGAAAGAATTGATGAAAGTGGAAGAAGCAAACGTGGTATGTAAGGATCGGAGCATATGGAATTCCGTGATCTCTGTACAGTCTGTTTTATAAAGAGTTGTAAAAGGTAGAAGAAATGAATGAACAAATGTAACTATAAACTCGTGGTGAATGATTTAATTGTTAATAAATACAAATTGAAATGTTTAAAAGAATAAATTTGAAGCAGTTTTTAGTTTAAAACCAACTAAAATTATGTTTTACTAATATATGTAAGATCACGCACATCTAAGTAAATGATAAATTTAAAAGGTTTTTTTTTCGTTTTTCGTGGGTTTGTTTACTACTTAAGACATCAAGACATTTTAAGAAAACAGACTATGTTAGTTGAAATGTGTGTCATGATTATTACAACTATGTGGTAGTTGCAATAGGTTACTTAATAATTTACTTTGCAGAATGAACTTCAGAGCATTGAGTTACAGTTCAAATAAGGGAAACCTATTATATACATAGTTGATATTTATTACTATTAACTATTTATTTGTTAAAAATATTTTTTCCTGTTGTAAGTATATAAAGGGACAGTCAATATTGTATTATTTATATTTTTAAATAGGCTACAGAACACTTAGAGGCGTTTATAGCAGACTGCGATCGTCGCACAACAGCTGCAAAACAACGTCTAGCAGAGACACAGGAGGAGTTATCAGCAGAAGTGACCGAAAAAGCCAATGCTGTCCATGAATTGGCTGAACAGATTGGTCAGAAACTGGCCAGGGCTGAAGCGCTTGGTGAGGAAGGAATGGTTGAAGAGAGTGTCAAATTGATGGGAGAGGTATTTAATTGTTGAATAGTATATGATACAGTATCCTTTAATATTCTCCAGGAACATTGGTTTTTTAAGTTGATAAAATTTTTGACAATTATTAATTATATTTTTACAATCTAATTGTACCATGAAATTACTTTTATAACAAAAAAAGCCTCTAAATTAATTCACTATTTTAATTAAAAATAATGTATTTCTTAATACAGTTATAACCGTTTATGTCGACATCATTTAGAACAACATACCGGTTATACTGAACAAAATCAAAGGTCCCGACATTACTGGGTCACAAACATCACTGGTTTTTATGACTAAATATGAGTCCCTTTGATGTGGTTATAACAGATTTTGACTGTATTTTCAATATCATTGACAATTTTCAATCCCGGTTGAAGAAGCACTGTTCTTTATTAACTCAGCTGAACTTATTTGTTTGGATTTACGTAAAAAATAGTAAAGGTTTATTGATGATATTACTTTAATGTCAATGGTATTTTTAAGTAAAAGTAAATATATAAGGATCGATTTTTTAAATACTTATTTTGTCGCAATTATTACCCTACTGGAGCAGATTTTATTGTATCTAAAAATTTCATTATTAGATGTAATTTTCATTATTTTACCATTTTTGTTTTTTATTTTAGATTGATGAATTGCGTAAAAGGAAAGCCGTGGCTGAGCAGGAGTACCGCAACTCTATGCCCGCGTCGTCGTACCAGCAACAAAAGCTCCGCGTGTGCGAAGTGTGCTCGGCTTACCTCGGCATTCACGACAACGACCGACGTCTGGCCGACCATTTTGGCGGGAAACTGCATCTCGGCTTCATTTCCATCCGTGAGAAGCTTTCTGAGCTGAAGGTAAATGTTAGTTATCAATTTTATTTTTTACTCTTAATTTATTTTAATTAGCTCTGTAGTGATAATTAAAAATAAGTTAATGCTCTCTTTTCACATGGCGCTTTCTTTTGTGAAATAGTCGCTAATTGCACTAGTTTACAAAAATTAACTTTTTGTCTGTTGCCGTGAATTTTGTGGGTGATTTTGTTTACTTATGACATGGTCTTTTCAAATATACCCTCAGAAAATTTTGTGCAGCTCGAATATTTTTGTTTTCGACGTTTATCATTTATGCTGATTTATTCGTTAATAACGTTATTATTAGGGATTTTTCAGTGTGTAAAGATTAATTTCATAAGTTGTTGCGACATGAGTGATTCAAGCAGAAGTTGTTTAAACTACCAACATTATTTTTGCTATATATGTGGAGAATATGTGCTAAAAAATATAGAAAAGGTGAATAAGAGTGCTTTATAAAAATTACAAGTCTTGGCCTCCTGATTGTGTTTGTAAATAGGGTGTTGAATATTTAAGATTATGGAAAGGCAGAAAAAAAGGTAGTTTTAAATTTAGAACTCCAACCATTTGGGTAGAATCACGAAATCATCAGAATGACTGTTACATATGGTTTGGTTAGGTTAGTGGGCAGCAATATTTAGTCTAAAACTTACTAGTAGCTCGTAATAGAATTATTTTGCCGCCACTACATATTCAAATGAGAATCATGAAACAGTTTTTTTAATGCACTCGATAAAAATGGGAACTACTTTTCCTACATTTGCCACAAATTTTCTGAGCTCACTATGAAAAAGATTTAAGCCAGTATTTTTGACAGACCCTTAAAACTGAACTTTTCAGAAAATTATACTGTCTTCTACAGACCTGCTTTTACAGTAAACTCTGAGATGCAATATGAGCATTAAATTTCACTTCCTCCGTTGTCATCTAGACAGGTTTTCAAAAAAAAAATAGGAGACATGAGCGAGCAGGAGAGCGTATGCATCAAGGTTTACGCGTCGTTACGTTACTTCCCACAAGTCCACACATAAGAGAAGAGCTTTAAAGCGAAGTTTTTTGGAAGTCAACGATTGTTTAAGTTTTTTAATAATAATTTTTCTTAGTAAATACATATAAAACTTATAATTTTCATTTTTAACCGTAACTACCCGGAACTCATAAACTAGAGCTGATAAAAAAAATCTACTTATATATTTGTAACTAGCATATCATAAGTAGTCGACAACAGCAAATATTGTATCGGCAACAGTGTAAACTAGTGTTGGTTATTTGATTAACACAATGTCAGTAATTTTTTTATTATATTAAGTAAACAAAATAATTGCTTATAATTTCTATCTAACCTTATTACAAAACTAAATATGAACAGATAATGAATACTCTATAAATTAACTCTAGAACTTAAAGTATATAACTGATATACTTTAACTAAAAGTATATTTGAGTATCTAAGTTAATCCTATTAATATGTCATAAAATCGTAAAAAAATTATAGACTTTTGGTGCACAAAAACAGTAGTTAATTAAATTTCACAATATAAGTTAAGTAAACATTAACTGACTAAAATAATTTTTATAGTAAACTAGCAATTGCCCCCGCAACCCCCCTTGTGGATTGAATTTCGTAAAATCCGTTCTTATAAGACCTCTATTCGGCGAAAGGAATATTCCTACCATATTTCAAGTCGCTACGCCTTATGGTTCCAGAGATAAAATGAAAGTAACAGTCAGTAAGTGGCACAATAAGTAGTCATTTTGGGAGTTTTTTGTGAATTACAAATGTCGAATCGAAATCCAATAATTCTTAATTATACCAAGGGCCATATAACAAAAGGGCGTAAATATAAAACTACCACTATTGTCTATACACCTTTTATTGTGGAGATCTCAAACTGAAGATATTCAAATATATTAATTTTTTTGCCCAGAAATCGTTAGAGAAACGACGCGAAGAACGTGGTGCGGAGCGAGAGCGTTCCGGCGGGCGGCGGCACTATGTGGGTGGGCGGGAGTTGGACAGGCGAGCGCGGAGACACCGCGAGGTACCACGCGACCGCAAGGACAATGAGCGCAAGGACAACGACCGTGAGCGCAAGGACAACGAACGCGAGCGCAAGGACAATGAACGCGAGCGCAAGGATGACCGCGAGCGCAAGGATGACCGCGAGCGGGAGCGCAAGGATGACCGTGAACGCGGACGCGACCGTGAGAGGGAACGCGAGCGAGAGAAGAAGTAAGTTCCTAATTTAAACAGTTTATAAAGGTCATCTAGTATTATTTAATAATGCTAAAAATATATTTTGGGCCTGACTATTAACAGATACTTTTATCAGACGTTATCTGTACTATAGTTTAAATATAGATGCGATTATGATACCAAATCTCTTATTAGTATTTGTAAGGCTTACTTGACCTAAATAGATTAGGAATTAACTCAACATATCTTTATTTATCCAAAGTTAAATGTAAAATCAGATATAAAACAGTTGAATCGACGATATACCTACACTGAGTACATAAGTATATCATTCCATACGGATGGTACAATTATCAGAAATTGAGAGAAAAATACAATTGTAATATTTTTGTCTGCCTGTTTGTTCATACTAATCTCCGGAACTACAGAACTGTTGTTCTCGCCCCACTTTGTTGTATAAAGAATAGAATAAGATCAATATATATCTATATATAAGCTATTAGTATATATTTTTATATTGTTATCATATTAAATATCTAATATTTTTCGACGCTTAACTCCAGACGCAGTCGGTCTCGCAGTCGCAGTAAGCGTGAACCCTCTCGCGAGAAGTCGCGCGGTCACGACCGCGACCGGGACGCGCGCCGCAGCCGCTCGTATCGCTCCACATCGCGAGAACGACGCCGCGAATAGGGAATAGTCCGCCACACACACATGTGACCCACATACACACACATTTGACCCACATACACACACACATACACGACCCACATTCACACACACATACGTGACCCACATTCACACACACATACACGACCCACATCCATACACACATACGCGACCCACATCCACACACACATGCGACCCATATACCACACGTGACCCACACACACACACATGTGAATCACATACACACACATTTGACCCACATACACACACATTTGACCCACATACACACACAGCACTCAAGCAAAGAAGCGCGTGCGCTTTGGGACGATTTAATTGATACATTTCAGCTCAAGAGTTTGTGACGTCATCTTCCTACTAGTAAGAGTGCCTACACAATATTTGGATGTGATTGATGAAATAAGCATTTTTCAGGTGATTAAACTATTAACAAATTAACAGATTTGTTATTTAATGATTTTTAGTAGGCTTAACCTAAAATTATAACTGTAATAGTATTTTATTCCCCACTCTTTGTCCAGATTAAATTAATGACGTCATAAAGGGCTTTAAATGCAATTAATTGGATTTTTAACGCAAAAAACATTGGCTCATAAATTTGTCTATTTATTCCTATTATCACTTTCAAAGTTTATGCAAATCTGTTATATACAAAGTAGGAAATAGCAAACCATAAAATGTGGGCTTTCGGGGTTCAGTAAAATGGCCAGAAATAATTTTAGAATTAATTTCGATAGCGCGGATAAAGAAGGCCTTCAGGACACTTAGAGAAACTATATAATATACAGGATGATATTGAAGTCGTGAGCATCCTTGTAACCAAGGACAATACCCATGAAACTAACTGCATTAGAACTTAAATTACGCAAATATTTTTTATAAGGCGCGGGTGAATAGGCTTTTTCTAGGTCGGCGTGCTCCACCTTAGATCACATATTATTTATATTAGTAACTAGTGGACCCCGCAGACGTTGTTCTGCCACAATTTTGGCTTCGAAATTATATAATTATTCTTCAAAAAAAAAAAACATTTTTCCGCTTTTCTGTTGAAATTTTTCCTGAATTATTAGCTTTGCTATAAACCTCACGGAGCCCGAGACCTTTCCAACGAATGCAAAACCGTGGAAATCGGTTCGTGCGTTCTGGAGTTATAGCGTCAGGAAGGAAAACCCGACTTATTTTTATATAGTAGATATTGCAATAAGCTATTGTTGCAAATAAACATAAATAAATAATAAAAATTTGAACTTTACTGTCATAAATAAATACTAATAGATCTTCCAGTATCAAAAAAAAGCGATAAAGTCGATAAAAAATACCAAATTTTAATAATAACTCAGGGTCGGCCTTTGACGACGCGGTTCACGAGCAATACTAAATATTAGGATCGCAAACACTTGATACTTGACTGATTATTTATAATTGTTTTTCTAAAATTCTTAGATATTTTTAACGTATATTACTTCCCAATTATTATTTACGATGCTCACGACTTCCATTTCATGCTGTATATCGTTCAAAAGTAAAACTCACTGTGACATTTTGAATAAAAATAAATTTTGTTACTATTATTCATTTTAAGCGTTAACCTACGCTAAGATCCAAGCACTTTACGTTATCTGGTCCTTAACTAAACTATCAAGCGCAATACAAACTTTAAACTTTTTAATTTGTTCTTATGGTAAATGTACGCTTAAAATAAGCAATAATAGCAACATTTATTTTTACTCAAAATCACACTTACTTTACCTTTGAACCAACGATATATAAATACATTTCGTCGGCTTAGTTATCAAACTTCGTATCTCCATTTGGTCAAACTTTACAGGAGGAGGAAAAAACTACAAACAGGTCAAACATTCCGTGGACATACGTAGTTTTATTTTTTGTAAATACCAAAAAAAACTAAAAACAATTAGTAGATACGAGTGATTCCATCGTATTCGTTACGGTATTTTACAAAGGATGGCATCAAAGAACAAAAAATCGGAAATTTTGGAGTTACAAAGTTTGATAATTAGGCCATTTATACATCAAATATCACACTGACAATAGTGAATCGATCCCAATGGGTGCTGTGTAGGACTCCACTTATTACCACGAATTAATTTAAATGTAATTTTAAGTCAGCGTATAGTCAAAGAGCGGTTTGGACTAGCAAATGTTGGCTCTTGAAGGCTTTTTAGCTGTTTAATTTTATTAGAATTAGATTGAATTATATAGTAAAAGACACGAAAGCAAGTTATCTTGCTAGTCTGAATCCCGATTATTATAGAATGAATACATTTTTTGTCATATTTTTTATCTGCAAACAATTGGATACGCAATTTCGAAAAGCTTTTAAAATGGATTTTTTACTGTGGTTGTCTATCTACTACTATTTTAGTGTTTTTCCATAATTTCGAAAAGCGTCTGCACCTCTTGACAATTGTTCCATATTAATATATTTATCGAAGAAAGTCGGAAGGCCGGATACAAGTCCTTACGCCGAATAGGTACAGTTTTTTAAACGTAATATCTATTTCATACAATGTTATTACTTAATTGTGGGTATATTATATACCGTATTTGAAATGAACTTATACAGGGGAAGGGAAAAAATAGGGAGATAATAACTTCAATGCGTTGGGGAACACTGTTGTTATTTTCTTTTGGACTTATATGGGATGCAGGGCAACAGAATATAAAGTGATTTACATATTTCTATCTGTCTAATAGGTTTCGTTTTATCAAAACCAACAGGACTTTCCGGTATAGCCAATATTTATGGTAAGATTGTTTGCATAGAATTTTAAGTTTTAGTTACGAAGTAGTACAGCGGACGTGTGAGTTTATTCGTATCAACGATATGAATTTAACTAGCCGATTTTACTTGATGATAAATAAACTATTTTCATAGAACGATTATTTATCAACGGCATAAATGTGTTTATTGTTGAAGAGTTTTGTAAATTTTGCACTGAGTAAGTATATAGAATACTATTACGTAGCTTGTAATATTAGTTAGTAATTACAAAGAATTTCAATAAATAGATAGGGATAGGTCGATTTAAATACTAGAGTAGTGTCTTGAGTTCTTTAAACATTGATTTTATGTATGTAGTTTAATATGTTCTATAATTCGTAAAATAAACAGATGTTTGTAAACTTAGGTATGATAATATTAAGACGACAATTCTGTGGTGTCAAGGTAAAAGGTGATGAGTCAAAAATGAGTTAGTGATATGATTCGATAGTACACGTTAATATCTATTAGGGAAGAAAGGAGGTGAGTCAATATTGCGTGTTATGTCTACAATTTTAAAAACAAATAGAGACAAGTTAGGAACAGCAAATTACTAAAAATGTAAAAAGAGCTGAGTATAAAAGTCATATTGACTCACCACTTACGACACCACAGAATTATAATTTTGTGACACCAGAAACATAAATGTAATCGTCTGTTACTGTTAAGAAATTCTTTTATGGTTTTGTGTTAAAATAAAATGATTTATAAAATGTAACTAGTGTTTTTGTCAAAATATATCAATGGCAAGGAAAAAGTATTGGGAAAAGTAGAAATAAAAGACTTATATTCAATGTAATTTTTGCATTAAATGCTTATATTTTCACTCAACTGACGACACTTAGAGTTATTGCATAGATTTAACAATAAAATATGCAAAAGTATTCAAGAAAGAAATATAATGATCAATTTCTAAGAGATTCTAGACTTGATTTAAAAATTAGTTATCAGATCGCCTAGCATGACCATTATGAGATATCTTGCGGACGAGTAAAGACAAACTAAGATATATCTCGACATCGACAACTTTGACACACAAGATATTTCGATTAACAAATATCTCTACTTTTGAAATCGAAGTAGAGTTTTAAGTGTGTCATGTAAGTGACCCGGAAGAAAAAGAGATAATCGATTAAAACACGAGAAAACTGTCGACAAAATTTTGTCGTGGTCGTCATGCTAGGCCGGTTGAATTCCGTCAAATATCACCAAAACCAAACCAACCACAAGTTCGAATGTTGACACAATGTCTATGCGTTTACAGTTATTAATTTCAAATGATCAAAGTTGAATTGATAAAAGATGTCAAAAAAATTAATTTATTCATTCATTCAAGTGTAATCAGTTGTTCGAATTTGACGTAAATTATTATAAAGATTTTTATGACCTGGTAACCACTAAGCCAAGTCTTATTTCGGGCACTAATTTTCACTTATTCATATTCTCAATTAAACAATTTTTCCGCCATTTTTTTCACTCTTACATCTCAGAAATTTTACAAATTACAATAGAAATATCTAAAGTAAGAGTGTTTACATTAATTGTAATAGACAAAAAATAGAGCGAAATAACAATGAATTTTGTCAATTATCATATTATCACGTAGGCAAGCAATATACCTGTCACATTATACACTTATTAGATGAACAGAGACGGATCAACTATTTCTTAATTTATGTTGACCGTATTAAGTCAAAATTATGCATGATTGCGATTGATATGTAAAGTAGTGATTGGGATTTTTACGAATAGACATTAAGCACCCATAATAACTATATTACAATAATAATTATATAAGACACCAAAAAAGCTATAATGAGATAAGGCTACAGTGAGATCAAAACTGTCAAAACAAGCATAGTTTTGAATAGTTAAAGTAACATTTAGAAACGTTTAAGCTTTGGATACTATAGCATGATTACTTATTATAATATTGCATTGTTTTAAAAATTGGCATTGAGTAATTCAGCACAAACAGATAAGCCACCAACCGCTATATTAATAAAAGAAAAACAATTGATGGAAATGTAATCACTTCTTTGGCCCAAGCACAATCTGTAACAGTATTTGCAGTGTCAATATGCCATTTGTATGCAATTTCATATATTGTCTCATACATCCGACGACTACAACTGTGTCGATCAAAGATCGTGATTGTCACGAATGTCAAAAAAACTCGATAATTTTTGACGTACTCGCGCTAGAGCCGCTAGCAACAGCAACTATTAGAAATATATTTCTCTTTCATTCGCACGCAGACAAATGAGTACGTCGATCACTTTCTCATTCTCAAGTCGGTATCGATAGAATGATTGACTTTTGAATATTTAAAATATATGAAACGCGACTCGCGTATGCGATGCGATTCGTCTAGGTACCTAGACTTATAACACACTACTGAATTATCGAAACACGATAAAAGCATCGAATGATTGAAATTATCCAATCCTTTTTACCCGATCATCTTTCCAATGGGTCGCAATTGACCCGGGTTACGTCAAATGTTCATGACATAGTTCTACTAACGACATCAATACTCTCACAAGTCGTTCGTGCGTGGGCCTCTAAAATAAAATCCAACTCCATGAATCACAAAAATATAAACAAAGCTATTGCGATGTATCTGTCTGCGTGAATACCTATTATCTTATGACTAGACATCGTTATCGCGAGGGCACGAATGAACATGTCAAAGAATATCTATCTTTTTATGTTAGATATCGTCAGAGGAGCATGAGGTTCACTTGATGGTAGATCAACACAGAACATTGAGGATGCGCTGTCGACCTACTTTTTACTTCGAGAATTCGGACTATCTAGATTAGAATATACAATAAGTATGTAATACTTAGTTTTACGCATCCTCTGAGTGTTTATTTGTGCCAGTATTCCAGTATGCCAGTGCCTTTTCAAAAAAGATCTACAGACGTATTTTTAAAATTAATAAAATATTGACTTGTCGATTTAGATTTACTTCATTCCTCCTATTGGTATTAAACCTTATTTGCCTTGTTACTGAAAGGATATGAATTAATGCAGAAACGGTGCAAAGTCCCAATAAAGATATTATAGGTTAGGTACTCTCAAAAGACTTTATGTAGTGTGCCCACTCTGTTTAAATAAATGATTCGTGCCCCCGCGATAACGATGTCTACTTATGACTAATTCAGTCTACTTCTGTTTTATTTAACTACAAAATGCTACATTCCAAGAAAGTGGGACGCAATTCTACTATTATAATTACGATTTTAAAATACATTAACTCGTTGACTACCACTAATATTATACAATTCCAGTGTAAATTAGCTCTTCGTTTGATTTAATCATTTTATATTATTGAAAACTTTATTATTTGTACATAGTATCTTCTGTTCATATTATCCATCTATTCATATTTACTGTTGAGCTACGAGTTTACTCACATATATGGCAAGTAATGAAGGGACGAAATAACTCGTAGAACGCGTTCTGCCCGCCTAGCATGACCATCGAGATATCTCGCGGACGAGAGAAGACAAACTAAGATATAAGATATCTCGACATCGACAACTTTGATAGACAAGATATTTCGATCCAAATATCTCTACTTTTTGAGATTAGAAGTCGAGTTTTAAGTGTGTCATGTTAGGAACCCGGAAGAAATGAGATAATAGATTAAAACACGAGAAAACGGTCGACAAAATTTTGTCGTGGTGGATATGCTAGGCCGGATGTGATATACAACCTACGAGATAACTGGCAGTCAACGTGTTAAGGAGCTTATTTACTAATGTGATATTACTAGTTAAGATTTGTAACTATCCTTTTAAAATTAAAAACTTTAGTATGAATATACCAGTTTTTAAACAAAAATAAGAACTAAACTCAACAACATGTAGATCAAATTCAGAATTAATTTTAGATATAATATATATTTTCAATTTTCCATCGCATTCAGATACATAAAATATATTATATACTAACTAAAACACTTCAAGTTATTTCTGACTTTGGAGTTGTTTTTGTTGTTGTTGTTTTTCAAAGAAAATAAGTACCATTAAATTTAAGTCCACACATCTCGATGTAATTGGTGTAAATATCGATGGCTAACAGCCAAAAAGGGATAAGCGACATTTTTGGCAAAACGCCTTATTTTTTTTTTTTGGGTATTTTTTTCTATTATTTAGCTTTTTTTCTGCGTCATTGGGTCTAAGTTTCACGAATATACGACAAACAATATTTAATTTGTTTAGCAAAGTTGGAATGGCGGTTATCCCTTTTTGGCCATTAGCGAAAATGAACAAGACCCTTATGTAGTATCTTTTTGAACTTCCTGTTCTTGTATGTTTGGGCTAATAGGTCTATGAGTTGGAGAACATCATTGAAAGCTCGATATTATTGGAATCATGAGGCATATAAGAAACCAATTAAAGGTATAGTAATATTATCTATAATAAATTGTCTTTTATTAACGCGAGTATCACACATTTAAATAAAATATTTTATAACGGATTAAAACGAGATTCATTATTTTTATTATTAATGCCGACGTTTCGGATGCTTTTCATTAACCGTGGTCGCGGCAGACTGAAAGATGACAGTTGTCTGATTTGAAATATCACAAAGTTGCCATATTTAGCACAAGTTAACTATATGGCAACTTTGTGATATTATAAATCCAAAAAAAAGGCGTTTTAATCCGTCATAAAGAATTTTATTTAAATAAGGTATAGTTCTGGCCATGGGTAAATTTTACTATGCCATAAAGTGAGAACCTATTTTGAAGACGTTCAATAACGGTGCAAATACTTTGTATCAACAAAAATTAACGGCACTTTTTACCATCCACTCTATACCCGATATAAAGCTAAATATTTTAGACTATCCAAGAAAGTTTTTTTTTGGAATATGATGATTTTTATTTAATTTTAATTTTATGAAGCTTCAATTTAAAGCCCAACATCTCGGACAGGACGCCCGACAGAGCTGATAGAATTACCACCTTCGTTATGGTGTATAAGTAGTGATTGGCGCAAATTCCAGATATTTTGAATGGCGAGTCTAGTTCCTGTAAAGAAAATGTATGAATACATTAGAATCGTACAAAAATAATACAAGTCATTTTTTATTTAGGATATCGACAGACGAGCATGAGGTTCACTCGATGGTAGGTGATACCTCAGCCACAGAACATCAGTCAATGATGCGCTGTCAACCTACTTTTTACTTCGGGCATTCGAAAATCCATAGACTGAAACCGAAACACGCTATATGCTTTGGATTTATAATACAGCTAATACGGCTTTTCCATCTATGGTGGTTCGTCGGTATTTCAATATTCCTCTTACCTGTTCAATGCCCGAAGTTACAAGACATAGGGAAGTCATGCTTACAGAAAATTATAAACATGTCGTCCCGGTGGTATTCGAATCCACGACCCATCGATGCGCACGGTAGGTTCTACCGAACGTGCCAATGAGCCCGGCCAGGACTTGGAAACCGGTTAATTTACTATGAGAGCTTAACCGAAATAATAAAGGTTTTTGTTAATATTTGTCATATTTACTGAAAAAAATAGTGTGGTATATATAGTGTAAAATCTTTAAAACTAATATCACGGTATCTCAGTCAGACACGTATTTTAGAAAATAAAAATTAACTAGTTTAAGCCCGGCTGAGGTGTACCTCAGTGTGGTATGTATACCACGATATCTTAGCATACAAACCTCCCCCACTCACCTTAAGCAAGTCCGCGGCCAATTTGAGCACGTTATTGGCCACAGTGAGTTGCTCTTTGCTTTCGGGGCGCTGCTCGATGGCGAGGTGCAGGTTGATCTGCTCCGTGAGTATGGCGGAGAGGCACCCGCGGTACTTGCGGTTCACGTTGCTGCCCAGCGTCAGCAGGCGCAGCAGGTAGACGCCGAGGCACCCGCTCCACACCATCGCCTCTAGCAGCCAGCCCCTTTCTAGGGTTACCGAGTCCTGTAAATATAACCGTGTTAATAGACTCCATGAAGAAAACGAGAATAAAAAGATAAAATAGTCAATTCAAGCCGTTAAAATTAAATAAAATCCATATTACTAATATCTTTAAAAGCGTTTATGACCTTCATAAAAATAAATTTTCAAGTTATGTAGTTACTTATCAAAATAATTCAGTTAAAAGGTAAATTGTTAATATATTATGTAATATTGTCTTTTATTAACGCGAGTATCACACATTTAAATAAAATACTGTATACCGGATTAAAACGCGTATGTATTATTTTTTATTGACGTTCATAGATGTACATTGTGTTACCTAAATTAATAGATTAATTTTGGATTTAATTGAATTAAATATGGCAACTTTGTGACATATCAAATACAAGGCAACTGTCATCTTTCTGTCTCCCCGCGACCACGGTTGCTGAAAAGCATCCGAAACGTCGGGATAAATAATTTAAACAATATAAATAATAAATCGCGTTTTAATCCGGTATACAGTATTTTATTTAAATATATTATGTAATTAAAATTTAAGCCCTACAAACTAGACATGAGGTGTATTTACGCTACCTTGTTTAAAAACCAGGGCTTCGTTTGGAAATAGGGCGCCCTGGTTCGAGCGGGAAAAACTTGCATGTATGAAAGTGTTAGTTATTTGGGTGTATGCAGACGACATTGAAAATACTCGCATAGGAAAACGATTTGTATTAGCTTGCTAATACAATTTCATATGCAAATTCGCACATTCGCCCGAAGTACCGCCTGAAAAATAAGTATCCAACCTACATTGGAGTTCTTTGGGAATTCTATGTGCCTACGTCTAATTTAATTACCCTTAACAACTGAGCACTGACGCAAGCCAGTAGAGTGAGTGTTATCATGAAGGCGGCCGACACGATCACGTCCACCGACCGCTGAGGACCGCGACGCTGAAATAATATCATATCTTGTCGAAGTTGACCGACTGGTGTATGCATAGACTGCTCCGTGAGTTTATAAATATATGTTTTTACTAACAATAGTTTGTAAGATTTTAATTATAAAATGGATTAATACCCGGCTCGAAGGTCCAGACTATTTATGAAAAGAAACACATATTGACGTGGCTCAAAAATATTATTTTATTTAAATACACTTATATGTTAAAATAAGGCAAAATTATTAACCGTTTAATGTTTTAAAGAAATGAGATTTAAAAAAGACCTCTCCGGAGCAGACCAAAAAACGTATAATTACTAATATTAATGCAATCGACATCATCCGCAGAACAAAGTTACTTCTTAAACACCTTTATACTCGACCTTATTCTTTGGAGAAATTAACTACATGTACTGTTATTCGAAAATTTGATGTGTTTTTTTTTATTTTACTAGTATATAATAAATACTAGTATAGACTTAATATCAGGGACTGAATACCGGTTAATTTACTATGGGAGTTATACCGGTATAATTAAGGTTTTTGTTAATATTCTTTCGTTTTTATTGATATTTACTGAAAAAAAATATTGTGGTAAGTTTAGTGTGTATTAATCTTTAAAACTAATATCATGGTATCTCAGTCAGACACGTATTTTGGAAAATAAAAATTAACCGGTTTCAGTCCCTGCTTAATATCACAATCATGTCAGACTTTGTTCTATATATAGGTCGTAATTGGAAATATAGACAAGGCCAAACCACATTTTGTTGTATTTTGCTGTACTGCGAAGTCCAAGATTTGCTTAGTTTGGACTAATTATGGTAACTTGTAATAAATAAATAAAAATTACCCGTAAATAAGAGCGGGTCGACAGCCAAGTCTTGATATTCCGAACGGTATTTAATCGGAAATGTGGCAACTCCGACTTGCGCGCGCGCCTCGCGGACGTAAGGTGCGAGAACAACTTCGCGTAGAGGAAGCGTTGCTTGTACGCGCGCTCCGCTACCGCCAGAAGGAAGAACACTAGCCCGCTCAGCGTGAAGCGTAGAATACAGGACAATATGTTCGTGGATAGTTCCCTGATGATATAACACGATTAAATTTTCCTTTAGGCCTTTTTTTATGTCGTTATCGACAGATGAGCCTCATTCACTTGATGGTAGGTGATACCTCAGCCACAGAACATCAGTCAATGATGCGCTGTCGACCTAATTTTTACTCTGAGCATTCAAAAATCCATATACTGAAACCGAAACGCGCAATATGCACTTCACGGTATTTCCATCTATGATCGGGAGTCATTACGCGGTAAGAATTTACCAGACGTGGGGACGACGTGATTACAGAATATTATTAACATGTCGACCCGGTGGGATTCAAACCCACGACCCATCGATGCGCACGGCTGCTGTTCTACCAAATGCGCCAACGAACTTTGCTAAGCTCCCTCAAATCGTTTTAGCAAATTAGAAGTTTTGGTTAAAATGTAGCTAGTTATTTATTAGCTTTTCACCAGAAAAATTCTAGTGCAAAAATAGTGTTATGGTAAGGGTTTATTATTTTTATAAAGTAGGTATGATTAAATGCTCAATACACAATAATGGATATGTGGATAACCTGACAGAAAGTGATTACCGCACCATGGCTGATATAATAGAAGGTTTGTAGGTAAGTTGCATATAAGAAATTAGTAATAGAAGTAATATTGTCTTTTATTAACGCGAGTATCACACATTTAAATAAAATACTGTATACCGGATTAAAACGCGACGTTTCGGATAAATAATTTAAATAATAAATCGCGTTTTAATCCGGTATACAGTATTTTATTTAAATAGTAATAGAAGTACTCTTAAAGGTTTCCACAGAGTTTTCAGATTAAGCGAGGCAAACTCTAAGTTAGAAATCTTGAATTGTTTAAACATAAAAATATAAAGAATCACATAATAATTCGTGTTTTTCTTAGTGTTTTATTTAAGGTAAGATGAGAATAGCCTTTATTTAAACACATTACAACTTAAACAAATACCTAATTAAAAACTATTTTATACATTTAAGACAATATAAATAATTGATGAATGAATAATTATAAAAAATGATAACATGCAACTTACCAAATATTTTCGCCAAGAGCACCATTCAAAACCTGAAGCGGAGATCCTTGTGTGTAGTTGCCGACAACAGACGGTATGTAACTTAAGAGAGACAATGACTGTAATTCTTCTTCCGTCCTAGAATCTTGCTCTATTGCTTCCTAGAATAATAGCTAATATGCACAAGTCATATAGATGACTAACAGCCAAAAAGGAATAAGCGACATTTTTAGTAAAATATACTTATTTTCTTTATTATTACCTATTTAGCTCTTTTTTTCATTTTTGGTCCAAGTTTAATGAATCTAAGACAAACTTCTTTGTTGCTCATATATTTATACATTTTTTTTGGTCTTTTTTAACTCTAAATAACATTCCTGTAAAGCTGTGAAATGGCGGTTATCCCTTTTTGGCTGTAATCCATCGATATAATTTTTATTTAAACCACTAACATTTCTGTTCACAGTCAACAAAAAATAATGTGGCAAAAAGTTTAAAGTGTCGTATGAGGCAGACACATTTCTGTAAGAGTTTAAGCGATCCAATTTTTTTACAGGTAAGTAGGTATTCAGTCTTCTGTACCCTGCCTAGCCTTTAAAAGGTTATCTTGTATCTAGGATTAGAGCCCGGACTTCGGTGGACGAACCGCCTCTCGGCCATTTTATTGACCCCCTAATCTGTGGAAGAACCACCTGGCGGTTCTTCATCGACTTCTCGGAATTGCGCAAAAATCTAATGCTATCTTGTTCTAACCTATTGGAATTCGTTTTAATAAGAACGAAATCTAAAAAAAACTACCTTATGTCGCGCCGTGGAACGACCGCCAGGCGAAAGAACAGGCCCATTTAAACTTTTGGCACAACAAACAGCCCGCTGACTCTTCCCCTCGCGTTGTCTCGCTTGTTCTTACGAGCGAACGGGAATAACGCTCTAAAAGCGGCTGGGTGAGAGAGAGTGCGTGCTATGATTCCATCATCAGAGTGTGCGTTCACACGGATACTAGCAGCACCGCGGTGGCTGGGGTAAGAACTACTCTTACCCCAGAGAAACTGTGCCAAGCGCGCCTATAAGGGCTGTGCTTCTATATACATCTATGTTCTTTGATATTCAAGATGGCGGCCGTCCACATAATGAGAGGTTAACATCTGTCTCATTGTCATCTGTGAAGTACCTGTATTAATCTCATGACGGGCGAATTGAAGGCGACCACGGCAGCCATGATAAGGCCGGACCAGAGACAGCCGTCAGTCGCCATGGCGCGCTCGGCCCTCGCCACCACATACCAGCTGATGTCCACCGCTGATAGTTCTGCCCGAAGCGTTGAGCCACGCTCCCACATTGTACACTTCACTATGGAAGTATGAAAATAACTTTCACCGATTTAAAACGCGATTTATTATTTATCCCAATGTTTCCAGCAAACGTGATCACGGGCGGACTGAAAGGTGACGAAACTAACAAAGAAGTGCTTGGAAATATTTAATGTCAGGCAAAACCATCAAATCGAAGTCCTAAGACCGATATTTGCAGACGGATATGACGGATTCGAGTCTCAATGGCTATAATTCATGTTATAAAACATAATACCCCAAAATAAAACTTCCTATTGGTATCAATTACTTATCTACAGGAATACATTCGACGGCCGAACGGATACTTAGGAGTGGGCATTTTAGATCAGTTTTTACTTAAAATATGTTTTGTCTCGCTTATCGAATATAAAAAGACTACAGAACGAAAGAAATAAAACATACTTTAACTATATTAAGCTTACAATACGTTTATGAATAAGGCCGTAATCAAATAATAACATTACTATGCAGTTAGCTTGAATAGGGATCTTCTGAAGGTATAGTATTAAATGTTAAGTAGTTTTTTACCTGTATCACTCGATGGATCTAATATTGCAAACGGATCCCACGAGCTATCGGCAGTGTAATGGAAGCCAACATCCGAATGACCGGCTTCCGATTGTGATCCATAACTACTTTCTTCGCCTAAAAATGGATAAAACTTTTAATATAGCTAAATTTAGCCGCAAAAAAGCATTCAAAAGGGCTATGTTAAGAGGCAGGTGAATTTCCTTACTGTTAGTGATTTGCCCAACCCAGTCAGACATTGTATGGTGCGAAGGCAGAGCGATGGATGGAGCGGAAGCTGAGCATTCTCCATCAGATGACGAGGACTGGTAATTTTCTATTTTCTAAACAAATCATCTACATTAATTAAATAATTTCTTGACCACAACAAATACAAATAAACAAAATCAAAGTTAAAGTTTAAAACTTCAGTTAATTTAATTTTGTATTTGGTACTGAGAAAAAGAAATCGTTTTTGCCGATGTAAAATCAATATAAATGACACGTAAGTCGTTTAATTTTGTCTATTATTTAATAGAATATAAGGTTTCTTGCTGCATTATTTTATTTGTAAAAGAAAATACCCACAACCGCAAAAAAATTTAGGCATTTTGCGCTAAACATTTTTGAGAATTTTATATTATAGTCAAGTTGATCATATCCTGCTTCTTTTATCGTAAAATAAATGTGTTAGCAAGCTTCGAGGAAAATAAATAAATAAATAGCCGAGGATAATGGAAATTATATATTCGCTGTCATTTTACTTCATTACCTTGTGTTTTTCATTGATTCTCGTGAAGTTTTCGTCGCTAGACAAGGTTTGTATTTTATCTTTAGACCACGAGCTTCTAAACCGGACACCTACTCTTTTCGCAATGTTGGGACTACTTGTAGTCACAGCATTATCAGAATCTGGATCATTAAATTTTTCATCTAAATCATTTTTCATAAATTTATCTCCATCGCTGTTACTATCCACAACATCATTTAAATCCTTTTTGGTCGATGTAATTTGAGTTTCCTGTTCTTTTTCCGTGTTTTTAATCACATCGTCTTGATTATTTGGTATAGTTTCTCTATTTTTATTATCACCTTCACTAGAATTATAGCCGTTGAGACTTTCGAATCCGTCGTCTCCATCTGCAAATATCGGTCTTGGGACTTCGATTTGATGGTTTTGCCTGACATTAAATATTTCCAAGTACTTCTTTGTTAGAATGTTAGGCTTGTATGATGTTCCAGCTACAGCCATATCAGGCGGTGGATTAAAAGTAATAGTGGGTGCGGAATCAGGCTTCTTCCAAGCCATATAGTCTTCGTCATCGGAATCTTTTGCTTTTTTTACTAACTTATCTTTAACTATTGGAAGCTTGAGATCATTAGAACTTTCCTTAGAGTCTTTTCTTCTCTTTCTGAAATTAAAAACTTAATAGAGAGTTAAATGTTGTTAAAAATCTAAGTAATGTAAACTGTGACATAATACTTATCCTTTTAATAAATTTCGTTCTTCTTTTATAAATCACATTATAGTTTTATAAATTTAAAGTGTAAAACATAGTAATTAACTTCTGTTATTAAAAAAAATATTTAAGAAAAGGTATTACCTCAAACCGGCATCAGCAATATCTGATCTTGATGAGCGTCGTCGGAATTTCGCCGGTTTAGATAATCGAGTTTTGCTTTGACTCGATGTTGCTCCACTTTCTGCTGATGCAACACCGCTGCCTCCATCGCATTCAGATCGAGATCTTCTGCAATATCAAATATTCTTAGGCTCTGACTGACTTAAATGCAACAGTTTGGAATAAAAATATAGGTTGCTTAGTAAAATCACGCTATCAAATACAAAAATAAGCAAAGAGTACCTTAAATATCGAGGAATTTTTCTTCTATATGTCGATCTAGGACGCACTCTAGCTAGTTCCATTTCAGTTGTGCACACAATTTGAGAATGTACCATACTAAGTACCACCATCAGAACCATTGGTACTATCCAACAGTTTGACTGTAATTAACCAAAAAACACTTAATATACTAACTGTATTCTACATTAGTAAAAAACCCCTCCTTTCCACAAGTACATTTAGAATAATATTTCAGGTATCCTATGAGGATTTTGAATTTTGAAGTACATTCCAAATTAAGAATAGATGGGATCTTAAACACTGTAGAAATATAACAGTTTAAATGATTTAAATCTTTAACAAGGATTTAAGTAAGTATGTGATAATTCTGAGTTAAATACTTACATCTAAGTCAATAGCAGCTGGTGCGATAAAGTTAAGGGTTATATTGATTACTTGAAGGAACCATAGTGAGAGTAGGAATTTTGCACATGCTGGCGAGGTCTGTTGGGCCCACCATTGGTAAAGGGCTGGCAAGAAAACGAGGCGCACCACTGCAAACCATACCACACGGCGCATGCCAAGAGTTGGCTTGGCTTTAGGAAATGATGAACCTGTTGGCAAACATCTTAATTAATAAGTTCATTTAAAAGTAGTTATATAATAGCTATTTAATGTACATACTATATATGTGTATGAGTTGGAGGTCGGAAACTATGCAAATAGCTATTTAATGTAATAATGATACTCAATTGAATTCTTTATACAATGTAACTTTTGTTTTGTATGATACTCCTTATATTGTATATTACTATATTTTTTTTAGCAAATAGTATTTAGCTAATGTTGTTAATATCACTCATAAATTTGGACAGAGTTTAGCAAAAACCATCCAACCCACAAACAGCTGAATGTGGTATGAATCCTTTTTTAAGCTTTAAACAGGACTTTATTGATCTAATAGATTTATTTATATAATAAAGTATATTTTCATAGCATATAAAATAGTTGTTAAATTTACCTCTAACAAGATCAACATCTATAAGATAAGATCTTGCATGTGATGAGGAGTCTATTATGCGGCGTCGGTAGGTACCTCTCATAAGCAACTGTTCCACCATTGTCTCCCATTCTTCCTTATCATAGGAACTTATCTTTTTCTGATACCTAAAATGATTTAAACATTAGAGGGACTTTATAAAATCCAATATACTATAAATAAGGCTTGATAATACTGGAAAGAAATCAGATTCCTTCCTTAAGCTGATTTATAAATTACAAGAGGCACTGATAGAAGATAGATAGATAGAGACATTATATGAAAACATTGGAGGTAAGTGTATAATTAAAATAAATTAGTAATATTGTTTGCAATTTCACTAACCAGGCTGCGAGTTGTTTCATGATGTCTCAGATCTGTCTTAACTTATAATTGTACACTTTGGCTGAAATAGAGTTAAATTTAAACAATATTACAACATAAATTTCAAGTGAGTATGATATTATAGCAACTGATGAAAATTCGCAACAATCCGGAATACGTATTCTCAATGCGAAGATAAATATTTTTGGATCTTGTGAAAATATAAGACAAACAAAGCTCGTATTTAAACGCACTGTATCAACAAACGAAATATTTTGAAAATAAGAATTCCATTTAGCTTTTTATAATTTAGAGTTGGTATAATATAATAATTAGACTTAGCTAGTATTAATTAAGGTAAAATTATTGAAACAAACCGTTTAAAACAGTTATGTAGTTGAACTACATACATAATTGGTTGAATATCATTTTATATAGATAACAATTACCACGAATTTGTAGATAATGTTCGTCGTAGGAATTATTTGCATACGTCGCGTCGTATTATTAAATGCAGTACAATATATTCTAACACAATAAGGGACAAAATTACTATATTAGCACCTACTCTAAATTATTCTAATAGTTGTAAAATACATAAGTTTCGCGTTTGAACTTTACAGTTTTGACATTATTATTGTCGATTTGACAATTGACATTTGATGGAATCCGAATGTCAGCTGTGATTCTGTTTCGAAATTTTTTTGTTACTAGGAAGAAAAAAATAACCTTAGAATCTACCTACATACAATCTCTTTTTTTTAGGTCCATGCATACAATAAAATAATAATGAATATATTTTAAGTTCAAAGATCACTTTCATTTTTATCATTTTTTAATTGATGAGGTGGCGAACCGGCAGGTTACTCAATGAACGTTACATATTTTTATTATTACCAACTATTTAATGCTAGTAGTGGCAAACGTAATATCAGTACTTAACATAGAGTACATTATATATACTTAACAATACGGTCCGGTAGTGATCATGCCCATTCATTGAAATCTATTAGTTGGTCATATTGCCTTTATGTATATCAAGAATCACACAGTGAAAATAAAAATTAATCGTATCCGTATCGTATCTACTGAGGAATAGGTGAAAATGTAATGTAACACTACCTCAAAAAAAATATATATCAATCTTAGTACTTATTGAGTTGTATTGGGTAAAGTAGTGGCATACCATCGAGTGCGTAATACGTTCGTCTACCGAGATTTGAGTTTAAAAAATAGACAGCAAACAATTATTGTTACATTGTTTTAACTATAAAATACTTCTTGACGGGATCGTTGGCGCGTTTGGTAGAACACATGCCGTTCGCTCCGAAAGGTAGTGGGTTCGAATCCCACTTGCACTGGGACCACATGTTTATAATTTCTGTAAGGGTGTCTTCCCTATGTCTGGTAACTTCGGGCATTGAACATGTGGGAGGAATATCGAAATTCCGACTGCATTTCGGTTTCAATCTGTGGATTTCCGAATGCGTGACGTAAAAAGTAGGTCCACAACGCATCATTGACTGACATATATGGCTGGGGTGTCACCTTCCATCAAGTGAACTTCATTCTCGTCTGTAGATATCTAACATAAAAAAAAACTATCGTATTACCCAAACACTTCTATTATAGAAGATAGATAGATAGAGATGGAGGTCGGAAACTATGCAAATTCTTTTCCTTGTAAGTAAGCCTGTTAAGTGTGGACATAATCTTGCTAATACAGATAAATAAAACAAGATAATTTAGGTTTTGATAATTTATTTTGTAACAACTTTCGAAGAAGTTATAGTTTAATAAATTTTTAGAAAAAAAACGACGTTTAATACCTAATACATGAATAATTTAATTATTATAATATCATTCAACTAAAACTTCTTACCTACGTACCTATATGTAACAGATAAAATGTGATCACTGCATGATATACCGTATGGTAGTTTTCGAAATATATGCAACCTTGAGATTATTAAAAATATTAATTATTTGATTTAATATAATGAACATTTCTCTTAATATTTTACAAATAAATCTTATATTTTCAGGCTTCTTGTATAAGGGCTTACGCGGGAATGCACTCGAAGCGTCAGAAATAATTCTGTCTCGTGGCAGTTATGTGCTATGTGTCCTACTGTATTTTATATATTATATACGCCTTTGCGTATATAATTATTCATTTTATATATATATAAAGTCCTTGTTATTCAACAATAAAGACGTATGTGTCAGAGTTTTCAAATCTTAGAAACATTTAAGCTACTCGTATGTGTGATACGAAATATTACCTTATAATAAACAATTTAGGTTGGTCCACAGATTACCGATCTGTGGGTTGGTCCAAGTTCTAATTATAACTTAATAATAAGATCGATTGACTAATTTGGAATAATACTTAAATAATAATAATATTGTTTATATAAATATCTTGATGTTGCCCAAAATCTTAATATCTTACATTAGTAATATTGAAAAGCAGGTACACATTGGTATTAATTTAAATTATACCTAAGTATTAAAATTGCTGCACAACCTGCAAAATTTCGGTAGTAAAATAAAGTTATCTAAGTAAAATACTTTTCTATGGTAAATACCTATAATGATAATTACGAATAACTTAGAAAGCTTTGTACTTTATATACTTGAAATATTTACCAGATAATTAAAACTTGACTTTGAAGTTTATATATTTGTTAATTATTTTTTAATCGGTATCGTCGCATCGAAAATATCGTTTTTTGGTATATAAGTTTAATACTAATTCGTTTGAATGAAAAAACTGGACTTTCAGCTCTTCCAAATATAAAAAAAATCTCTTAACAACAATATTCACACATTAATCTAGCAATATTATTATTTCCTATAATTCTGTGGTAAGTTCGTCTTGAGGCCGCCTCGACATTTCAAACATTTCGTCTTCTAGCCATACGCTCTCTCGCCTCACAATCGGTCGCCTCTCCCAAGGATCAGTCAGTATGATTGACTCAGTTTCTATTTGAGAGTAGCTTGGTGGTCTGCCAGCGTCACCCCACTCGCACTGGTTATCCTTATCTAATATATGACTATCATATGACGTGGGGGAATACGAAGGTGGTTTGAAGGTGGAGAACGATTGTGTCGTATCGGAGTCGGAGCGTTGGCTCTGCGGAGAAGGCAGGAAGTTCACGAGTTGAGCTTGTTGCTGTTGCGTTTGCTGACAGGGCTGACCGATACCGAGACGGCTGTACCTTTTTAGTATTCTGGAAAATATTAAGGTAATTCAGTCAGTGGCGTAACTAGATGGACAAGGCCCTGGTGCAGAAAGAAAAAAATAATCGCAATAACAGTTAACAGTAACAAACAAATCTTTACTTTTTATAATATTAGTATAGATCAAGGAGCTGCCTCCCCCTCTTTCCAAAGCCCAGGGGGCCCTCTCAGCTTCAGGGCCCTGGTGCACTGCACCACTTTGCCATATGATAGCTACGCCACTGAATTCAGTATATGATCCGATTTGTTTTGAAAATTGGTTTTCATGCTTTGTTTTTTTTTTTAATTAAATAACTGCTACTGTGACTACAGTTGGTGGAAAGCAATCATAACGTCGAGATAAATAATATCATTAAATGTTATTTCATTACTTATTATCAATATCAATAGGTGAACGTTTGAACTCTATGATATAAAGTTTGAAGAAAATGACCGTAAAAAAAGCATTCTGTGTAAAGTTACTGAAATTTTCTTAAAAATCTAATGTTTAAAATGTGAACAGTGTTTGAATCAAAAAACATAAAAATAACATTGCGAAGACATCTAGACGCTTACTCATGAAACACATGTCAAGCTTTTATCTTAATTACACCCTCTTACAAATAAGTGGGAATATAAGTAATAAAAATTGAACTGATTATAATTATTTATAGATATTCTAAATTCAACCCATGCTGGTGTGTGTGAGTGAGCGTGATTAATAATGCCTTACTAATTATAAGTAATAGTTAAGAACCTGTATGCTTATCGTAATGATGACATTTAAATTTTATACGAACCGTCTTGCTTGATATTTTTGATATAGGCAATAACTGTAATATTAACACAAAATTATAAATTCTAACTTGTCAGAAGACACGACGGAACGACTGATAGTTAAGACGATACGGATACTTTCTTGTCCTTGGGCCTATGATGTTGAAAAATTATTAAATTATTTAATAAATAAACATCCTCCTTTTCCTCCTAAAATGGTTAAAATTTATGATAAAAAGTACATTATAATCATTTTACCGATCAGCCCAGCTGGCAAGTCGCGGCCATTCCTCAGGTAGTACGGGTACTTGTTGTTTGTTAAGTAGTATTAAAAGCTTCGCCAGGTCACTCAGCACACAACTGTACAGTAATATTGTAATTAGTTTTAAAAAAGTTTGTAAGCTACTACCTGTACCTATAAATGTACATAGTATAGGCATATAGTTAAGATTTAAGATATACATAAGTGTATGTACATAAGGTAAGTGATCAAATGAATGAATAGGTTCTTGGATTGTTGACATTGTATAAATTTAATTTTGTTTATAAAAAGAAAAACTTTATTTTCTAATTAGCTGATGCCCGCGACTTCTTTCGCGTAGGCTTCAAAAATGATGACTTTTCGATTTCGATTAAGCAAAGCCTATATGTTGGGAACTATTTAATTTTCCAGAATGAAAAATATCTAAGATGTCGACCGGGAATATATTATGGTAACATCATGTAAAATTTCATGTAAATCGGTCCACCAGTTTCGGAGATTAGCCCGTACAAACAGACAGGAAAACAAAAACATTGGAAAAAGAAAATCTTGCGGTTTTAAGCATTTTCTTTTCTTTGTACAACATTTGATATCTACAGTTTTATTATATTTAATTAATTTATTATAAGGCAGCGCACCTTATGGCGTTGAAGATGTCTATGGGTGCCGGTATTCACTTACGTTCAGATGAACCATCGGTTTCTTTGACCTCTGTTCTATAAAAAAACTTACGAATAAGCTAGAAATCAGTTTCAGTTAGAATATAGTTACCTATAAGCCATTGCAGCATCATTGTTCCCCAGTTGATACAGCTCTCTAACTTGGTGTCGCGTGTGGTTCAATATGGCTAGTAGAGTATACGCGTGAGGCTGGAAATATAATGTTTTTTAAAAATATTTTTTTTAAATCATCGCTTGTTCTTTATTAAATTGTAAAAATTTAAATAGTAGTATCTTTGCAATTTGTTAAGTAAAGTAGGAATCCAACGCCGTCACTTATGCCCAAATTAAATAATATATTATGTATGATCGCCTTCATGGCTCAGTGGTAATCGCGTTGTGTTTGGCACAGGGTTCGAAGCCTACGGAAACAAGATTTTAAAAAAATGTTTCGGTCGGATAGAGCACAGAAGGCTGATCACCTTCTTGCCTGTAAAGATCATTGAAACAGACACAGAAATGGACTCATGTCTATACTAATATTATAAAGAAGAGGAAATATTTGTTTGTTTGTTACAATTTAACTCAAAAACTATCGATCGATTTTAAAAATTCGTTTTATATAATATATCTAATTTAGAGTAATTGTTATGATAGATACAAATCTTTCTCATAACTTCAATCGCTTAGTCAGCACACGCTCAGTTTAATTTTAATATGACTGATGAATATGCTAATAATAATTAATTAATGTAATGTAATGATGTTCTAATATTTAATAATTTTTGAATTTTTATGTAAATTTAGTTAGGTATACAGTGATGTACCTACGTCCGGGTCCTACACGCTTGTAATTAACGATGTAACCAACATTTTGAAATAAAATTTGGTTTTAAATTGTGTTATATAACGCATTGTGGTTCTTGAATAATTTTTTCATAAAATGAAATGGGCTTATGTAGTACAATGTGTGTGGATATTGAACATAGACATAACATGTATATATATGTTAGGGCGGATCTAATTCTTGTCAGGTTATATTGATTTGTATCATCTACAAGAATTATAGAGTGGTAAATTATTTGACGTGTGACAGATGCTATAGGAAAAAGAAAATATCAAAAAGTAAAGGGAATTTCCAAGGCTCTAGTGGGCTAGACACATTTTCGTATCCGTTTTACTGATCTATTTACAAGCAAGTAGGTGACCACTTGATCAGTCATCTGTGCTCTCCTGACCGTACTATTTTCAAGGACAACGAATTTTTAAAGAAAATTTATTTTATCTTTATGTTATCAAGAAACATACCTGATGCACATAACGTACCTTAAATATGGGTTATTTAAAATGGAAACATTTAAATGATATAGGTGACTCAAAGGCAAGCTATGGCTCCATATAAAATAATTATATATTTCTTGTATAGCTCATAATACAAGATAGAAATCAAGGATTAATCCATCACGTCCGTTTTATTACACATTTACAAATCTCGAACTGGTTTGTAGTGAAAGTGATTTCATTTAATTGAAAGCGACATGATATCATATCAATATATTATAACTGTATGCGACTCGATGTCTGCCGTGGTCTTGTTTCACGCAACGTTAGATTCATTCACGACTTCATGGACAGCGTTGTAAATTGTAATTGGGTAGGTTGTATTTCGGCGTAAAACCAGTAAGTACTGTTTATGTTTATTTTCCTTCGTGTGATACAGACTAGAAGTTGTCCTATTTATAAACACAGTAATAAAGTTCATTACTAAAGGAATCTTCCATTATAGGTAGATATATTTAAAAAAAATCTTGTAATCTGTTTACCAAAGAAGATGGTATTCATTTTATCAGATGTTAAATGTAATGTAATGTAAAATTAAATGAAATACATTTATTCGAGTCGGCACAAAAGTAAGTACAAGTATATCAATAATAATACAACATAAAAAATATAATTTAACAATCAATAAATATACGAAAAAGTGCCGCCACGAAAAGGGGAGGTACTCAGCATACATACATATGTCAGAGCATAAGCTCTGAGCATTTTTAGCACTATGAGTTGTTTACACGTACCTCTGTCTATCCCCATCGATTGATATAATAAGAGATTATTATAATTATACATTATCTAGCGTACTGTTTACTCTCACTCGACTATTACCGTGCGTCGAATGAGCTGGAGGTATATCTGTTTAAATAAGCTACACCTAAATAAGCTTTCTCTGCACGGAAAGTTTGTGTATATTATGAACTCTATTAGCATACATACTCGTAAACAGTCGAGCTGCTTGTGAAACTCTCTCAGTTGCGCATCGTCATCGTGATGGGGCTGCGGAAGCGGGTGTGAGTGCGCACGCGGCTTCCGACAGCGCGCGTACGCCGCTCCGGCAGCTATTAATATTATGCACACTGCTACACCGCACGCACCACCAATCAGTATCTGTAGGATTGTACAATATATTATACGTAAACACGAAGTCGATTTTTTTATAGATATTACATATAGCGGTTGGCGCGTTCGGTAGAACGCATCGTGCGCCGATAGGTCGTGGTTTGAAGTGGACGGCATGTTTATAATTTTCTGTAAGCATGTCTTCCCCACGTCTGGTAACTTCGGGCATTGAACGGGTGGGAAGAATATGAAAATTCCGACCGGGTAACGAACCACCGTTCATAGATGGAAAACAGTGAAGTGCATATTGCGCGTTTCGGCTTCAGTCTATGGATTTCCGAATGCTCGAAGTAAAAAGTTGGTCAACAGCACATCGTTGATGTTCTATGGCTGAAGTACCCACCATCGAGTAAACCTCATAACAAACCTGTAATAACAAAGACAGCTTGGAGTTAACAAGACCACTGTAAATTTTTGTCGGAAATATAATATTAATTACTGCTAATTTTGAGTATTAAAGGTATACATTTAATATTTTATTATTTAATTGAATTAGATTTTGTTCGACTTATCTACGTGTTAAAATCAACACAAGTAGGTATTTTAGCAGTGGAACAAAAGCTAAAAAAACCCTTACTCTCTATGAATTCACAGAAATTAATATGACATGAAATCGAAGAGATAAATATTAAAGTAGGTACATTCTATTTGAGTGCCCATTGACAACTTTCTAAACATTACATTCAACTTCCAACGTGAATACTCTATACTAAAATGCATAATATGTGATATGTCCCGAAAAACAACCTTTAAAATATAGATATTTATCAAGTATAAACTTTAAAATATACTTCAGTGTAATGCAGGTTTTAATCTTTAATACTATACGAATGTTGCTTCATTAAAAGCGCATCAAAGCGTCGCTTGTGTTTACGAGATGAGTCTGTTTGCTCATAGGCGTTGTGACCCACTTCCTAGCCATATACAGGGTCAGATTTAGAGGTGTGGTGGCCTCGGGGCAACAAAGAAGTGGGGCCAGGGGGTTCCAAATTATTTTCCAAATGAAATTAATATTATTTTTAATATTTAAGAACAATATGATTATATTCAAAGTACAGTAGGTAAAAGTAAAACAGAGAAAAAAATATCAAAGAAAAACTTGTTTGCTAGTGATTACTCATCAGAATTTGAAAGATTTATTTTCCAGTCTCTATTGTGGTGGCCTCTCTTTTGTGGAAATCCGGCTCTGGCCATATATATCTGTTTTATTGCTTTTATTCCATACACGGAATTCGTATGTATAAACAGCAGTTAAAGACTGCATAATACGTAACACAACACATGGGTTTTAATCTTTGCGCAATGTAGAACAAAGACAATTATTTAAAAAAAAATCTCAATATAAAGGTCGATGCTCTCGCGTTAGAATACATAATTATACTAACTTCATTATAAGCGTGTCCAGGGTAGCACACTCTTCCCATGAGTTGGTCATCGTGCGCCCACGACTCCCGTGTTCCTGACGGGCAGTCGTGGGTACAAGTACCCCCCGGCCAGATGAGCAATCGTGCGCATTTTATACACCCATCGGCAGAACATCGCACGCATTCAGATCCACATCCTGTAACGAAAATTGAATGCATATTATTAATCCATCATAATACATAAATTCCACGCCTCTATTCCTCTTGCCAACATTATATTGCTGAATAGTCTTACTGCGGTACTTAAAATTATAAAATGATATACATATAAGTTCAATTTGTACCTACGTTTTTACTTTTTTTAAAGTGATGTCATGCAAGCTTCTATTAAATACATATATGGTTTTAAATAAAATCAAGCAATAAGTGGTGACCTTAACATTGCGAGGCTCTGGGCGGAAGGTCTTTGCGAAGCCGTTGTCCTTTGAGTAAAATATGTGAATTAAAAGTAGGTATCTTTATGAATAACAAAAAATGCAAGAGTCATAGAGTTAACTGTTATTTAAGAAGATCTAGGTATAAAGTTTAACGAACATAAAGATGACATATAATGATAAAAAAGAAGGTAAATAGATTAATAATTCAAAGTACTACCTAATAAATTATTTAAGATATTCATGTATTTATCATATATCTTCTATACTAATATTATAAAGAGGAAAGATTTGTATTTTTGTATGTTATGAATAAACTCAAAAACAACTGAACCGATTTTAAAAATTCTTTCATCAATAGAAAGCTACCCGTGTGAAGTGTGTGTAAAAATTAGTATAGGCACTTATTAATGTAACTAACATTTGTTATATTATTATAATTATTAGTAATAAAAACATTTAAATATCGACTTTTTAACTCGCTATTTGTTTAGGTTATAATGACGATACTATGTGTTTACCGAGTTTCGGATACAGGGAATATTAAATAAATAAATAAAATACGAAGTAGATGTAACAAAAGAAATGAAACAGCATTACAAAACTTGATAAGTGATCCCTGCAGGTCAGTTCCGCCTATACCAGTTTAATAAAGGTAGATTAATCCGCATACCACTTTTCTCGTTTTTCGACGAAATTATTTTTGGATCACGTATTTAAAACATTTTTGTAGCTAGTATGTATAGCGCGACTTAGTACCTGCATCGATTATACTATTATATATATTATACTAAATGGTAATTAATCAGGTGTTATTAAATGTGGAATTTCATCCCACACATTATTATTTGGGCATTATATGGGCGCATAATTTGTTTATATTTTGTTCGAAATTGCGTTTTAGAAGTTGAATGAAACAATTAAAGTCGGTGAAATTGCAAATTGAATTGATTTGAAAGTTCTATCTATATGTTAGAATTTTTTAAAACGACTTATTTTATAATTTTTTTATCTAATCATAATCTTTTTAATAATATGTTTTAGAACACTTACCAACTTAACGCCGTAGCGGGAAGTTACAGCTATGCAATTAATGTGTGGGAAAAGTTGAATATTTATTATAAAAGCCTCCTACTAAAGCCTTCATTAACGCAAATAACTTCTGGTGAGATATATTGAACTATTATTATGTAATAGACTCAATTTCAATACTTACTTTCCAAAGGGAAAGCGTGAGCGCCATGCGATTAGTAAGTCACTGGTTAATTAACGGTACTATGCAATAATCAATCGACTGTTCTTTTTATATTTCATGCTAAAATCAACTACCGTTCATCGTTTTGTGTGAATTTCTAACGTAAACAAGTCTCAGTTATTTCTGATATATTTTTTATGGTAGCAGTGAGTCGAATTCTATCGGCTTCTTATGGAATTTAGACTATAACGGGAACGGATTTAGAGGCTTTGGGGCAACAAAGGAGTGGAAGCCCCCTGGCTCTAAATTATTTTCAAATAAAATGAACAATTGTTTTTAATATTTAAGGACAGTTTGTACCGAGTACAGTAGGTAAAGGCATAACAGCGAAAAAAAAATCAAAGGAAAAGCTGTTTACTAGTGTTTATTCGTGGAAATTAGAAATATTTATTATGGAGGTCCCAGGGCCTCCTCATATTCTGTTGAAAGAGCTTACATAGAATCAGATTTCATATTCATACAGTAGAAACCTAGGAAACAATTGACGGGCGTGCAATGGTTATATTTATTTATATTAATGGTTACCTATCTTAGATATAAGCTGGCTTGTTGATTCGTTTGTCATCGCAATGGTCTGATATGTTTATATATTTATGTAGGTAGAAGGAATAATAAAAATCCATCTGGATAACGAATTCATAACGAGTTCATAACCGTGAAGTGCAGGTTGTACGTTTCTATGAATTTGTGAATGCTCGAAATAAGAATAGAAATAGGTCGACAGCGCATCATTGTTATTGATTGGATGAGGTATCAGGCAGCTATAACATATACTAAGTATATAGGAAGCCTTACGCTCGTCTGTCGATATTTGTTATAAAAGAAAAATACTACGTGTATTTTTTAGTAGTGTAGCAATATTTATTCAGCTTAATCAACATTGCAGTCTAACCTTTATGACAATTATAATTATTGGTAATAGTTGACCATGATTACCACTTGTATCAATAAAATCATATAATTACAATTTGAGAAGTAATCTACCGTCATACATATTACGTATGCCATATATTATTTAATGTACCTATGTATCAGTTGTTTTAAATATTATTTACTTATTATGTGGTCATAAGGAAAAAGAACGGGCGCGACGGGCTCGTTGGCGCGTTCGGTATAACACCTGCCGTGCGAATCGATGGGTCGTGGGTTCAAATACTACCTGGACGATATATTTATAATTTTCTGTAAGCATGTCTTTCCCACGTCTGGTAACTTCGGGCGTTGAACGGGTGGAAGGAACATCAAAATTCCGACCGGGTAACGAACCACCGTTCATAGATAGAAAAACTGTAAAGTGCATATTAGCGCGTTTCGGTTTCAGTTTATGGATTTCCGAATGCTCGAAGTAAAAAGTAGGTCGACAGCGCATCATCGACTGATGTTCTGTGGCTGAGATATCACATACCATCAAGTGAACCTCATGCTCGTCTGTCGATATTTGACGTAAAAAAACTTATTCTGTGGTCATAAGGAAAAAGAACCATTCCAGACGCGTCTGCTGCTAGCAAATAGAGGCGTTTTTTTTCCTATGACGGCAGCCATGCCATGCCATGCCATTACATTATAGCAGGTTTATGTAATTCTTAGGGGTTTTGAAAAGATATCGTCAAAGCGACAAAGGGTCGTGACTCGTGATACTCAATTCTGAGGAAACGAGTGGAGAGGGGGAGGGAGAGAAAGGTTTTAAACAATTTTCTGAAAATTAAAATAAATCTCTATTGTCTCATGCCTAAGTCTAAATATGTATGTGCAGGTTTATAAGAAGGTAGAAGATATCAATAATATTACGCAGTTAACCTTTGCATGAGCGGTATGATTAATGTAATTGCTATTAGCGGCCGGCAACATTGACTCAATTAACTAGTTGTGTTGCTTGATATATTTAGTTTGTTGTTATTATACGTGCAAATTGCATCGGTTTCCGTGAATTTTTTATGGAGATTCATAGCCCATATATTTCTGTCCTCGGATCCGAGTTAAAAATATAAGGCATAAATATTCTGTGCTGATTCTTGTAATTATGTCTCAAATATATCAATACCAGACTACTTCCCTGGCTCAGCGACGAGTGCTCCACGCTTAGGTAAGTTTACCGGGGTTTCGATCCGGAAGAAATTGACATCCCCATCTATACAAATATAATATTAGTAATATTATAAAGAGGCAAAGTTTGTGAGTTTGTCAGGTTGTGGGGGGTAATCTCTGGATCTACTGGTCCGATTTAAAAAATTCTTTCACCAATATAAAGTTACATTATCAGCGAGTAACATGTTTTTTGCGTATAGTACATCTTCATAGCACCCGTGCGAAGCCGGGGCGTGTTGCTAATACTTTTATATTTTGCAGCTTTTGAATTGACTTTGACTTTTTTGAGAGATAACAACATATTCAGATGTTCAAACTTCCGCATTTGATTGATATCCTGGTTTTGTATTGAATAGTGAACTCACTCACGTGTATCGTTGAGGGTTGGTGGCGCATCGGCTGGCCGAAGCTGCGCGTGCGCCGCGCCCACCGACACCAACAACGCCAGCGCCACCAATGCGTAGCTCATCGCATCATACCCATCACGGCGATTCTGAAAAGAAATAGGGAGATTATTGGTCGAATACTCAAACGCTACTCAACATTGAGTTTTACTTAAAGTTATCGCTGTCCCTATATAAAACATTAAAATTGAAAAATACATATAAACGTACATTTCGAGCCTTATCGTTTCAGTATTCAGCGGAATAAGAGCTAATGTTTTTGGATATTCCCGGATAATAAGTAGGTATGTTAAGTTGAAGGACATCTAACGTCACCAATGTGTGGCTCATCGCACCATACCCATTGCTGCGATTCTGAGAAAAATTTGAGAGTGAAAAAAAAAGCAGTGGTATTTTCCTGGGATCAAAAGTTTTATACTTTCTTAGCTTTAAAATATTCTCTTTATCGAATTTCATCAAAATGGGTTCAGTTTTTTAATCATAAAGTAACAGACTAATTAAATTCCTTTCGCATTAATTATTATTAATATACGTTGACCTTGTTAAGACGGTATAACTGTCTGATATGGCGTAAACTGTTTTTTTTATTCGAATATCATTTAATATTACAAATTCAAGCGACTTTATTTACGAACTAGCAACACGTCCCGGCTTCGCACACGTTCAATGTAGATGTACTATACACAAAAAATAGCCTATGTTACACGCTGATAATGTTGCTTTCTCTGGTGAAGGAATTTTTAAAATCAGTCCAGTAGTTTTTGAATTTATTCATAACATACAAAAATATAAAAATTCAAAAATACAAATCTTTCCTCTTTATAATATTAGTACAGATATAGATGTAGGTCATTACATGTTCATTATTTTTAAAGATTTTTTGACTCTTAAATCTTAAATTATCATTTCACAAAATATTAGGATTATCATTATTGTTATTATCATGAAAATTTTATGGAAAGTAGCAGAAGTGATAATGATACCGAAGCCAGGCAAACCACCTCATGATGCAACATCATACAGACCGATATCACTACTTCCGGTAATATCTAAACTATTTGAAAAACTTCTTCTTAAGAGATTAAAATTAGTTATAGAGCAGAAAAAGCTTATACCTGATCATCAATTTGGTTTTAGAACTCAACACTCAACGATAGATCAAGTGCATAGAATAACAAGTATTATTGAAAAAGCTTTAGAGGAAAAAAAGGTTTACTCTGCATTATTTCTGGATGTAGCACAGGCCTTTGATAAAGTCTGGCATGAAGGCTTAATATACAAATTAAAAACCATGCTACCTAAACAATATACAGATATTCTTGAATCATATATATCAGATAGAATGTTCAGGATACGACAAGAAAATGCTTACTCTGAACTAAAAGAAATCAAAGCTGGAGTCCCGCAAGGAAGTGTATTAGGTTCGGTCCTTTACCTATTATACACTCGTGATATCCCAGTGCTACAAAAAAACACCATTGCTACCTTTGCTGATGATACGGCAATACTGGCTGTCGAAAATAACCACGAGGAAGCAACAAAAACTATTCAAATAGCTACCAACAAAATTTATGATTGGACACAAAAATGGAGAATACGATTGAACGAAAGTAAATCGGTTCATATCAATTTCACCAACAAACATGAAAAGTACTATCCTATTTATATAAATAACGTTATTGTACCGTATGCTAACACGGCAAAATACCTTGGCATCACCTTAGACGCGAAGCTTCGCTGGAAAGCTCACGTTAAAAAGAAGCGAGATGAGCTCAGGATAAGATATAAAAATCTTAACTGGCTAATTGGAAAGAGCTCGACTCTTTCAGTAGAAAATAAATTAACTGTATACAGACAAGTCCTGAAACCAATATGGACTTATGGCATCCAGCTCTGGGGCTGCACCAGTTCAACCAATATCAAAATGATACAATCTTTTCAAAATAAAGTACTAAGATATATTGTAAATGCTCCCTGGTAAGTTCGCAACGTCGACATTCACAAGGACCTTAAGATAGAAAGCGTCGACAGAGAAATTCAAAAGCACGCCAAAGCTCACCATCAGCGACTTCTTCATCATGTGAATGTCGAGGCTGCCCAGCTCCTCGATACCACTGGACTAGTGAGAAGACTCAGAAGGACGAAACCTTTTGAGTTAGTGTAACCTAGCATACACATTACTATGCAAAGTGAGAACAAAGTGGAAAGTGCAAGTGAACACAGTGACAATTATTAGTGTTAGTGCAATAAGACAATGCTTTTAAGGACACCAGTGGGTGAACTTTAAATTAAGAAAATAACCCTAGAAGATTAAGTTAAAATAGAACTGTTTATTAGCCTCTGTTGGCTAGATTACAGTAGTTTTAGATAAAAAAAAAAAAAAAAAAAAAAATGAAAATTTTAGTTTCATATCTGTCAACTATTTACCCATTAGCAGCCATGATCCCCATTTGTGAATTTTTCAATAATTATCAAATACTTTCAAGATTTTTTTTTGCAGTTAATGTGTTAATTTATGCCAAAGTAAGTTCCATGCAGCAATAGAGTCAATCATATTTAACAATATCTTCACCATAGTATTTATCACAATTATTTAATATTTAAAATGCTGAATGAAGTCCCATGACCCATGTCCCACAAAAAAGACAAAATCCAAAAGCCGCATTCGGTGACAAGCGTCATTCACATTGCGGTCTGAGGTTTCGCGATGATAACGCCCGCGTCATAACAATATAGCCGTGAAGTGGGTCAGAACGGTCAGAACTCAAACTTCCAACTCGTCATTGGAATAACAGTAAGGACTGGTTTACAAATTAGTTGACATTAACATTCGATGGCTGCTAAACGAATTCCTTACGTACCCACACATTTTGTAAACCTATTGTCATTGCTATTACCAAGGTGAAATAACAATGTTTAATTTCGGAGCTGTCAGTGACTATTGTAATTAATGTTTTGCGTATATCCGTTCTACATTCTTTTCTTTGCTTAAACAAGAACGTGACGTTCGTTCTCGTGACATAATACAACGATTATGGTTATGGTATTCACGATTATGGCATTAGAAAATCGTTTCGCATTGTCTCTTTCGGCTTGTGTCATTCTTTTGCAATTTGATGTTGTTGATGATATATCAACATAAATTATTTTTGAAAATATAACACCTTCTGATGTTGTAATATAAAATAAGTTAGTAATTATATTTAATTTTAAACCTGAAGGTTTTTGGAATAAAAAGTAGTAAAAATCTCACGCAAAAAAAGGTGGAGGACCTTGCAATCGAACTTGCATCGTGTAAATGGGGCTTCCATTTACACGATGCAAGTTTCTTGCCTGTTGAATACAATTAAATTGAGGCAATAAATGACTTGCATAGTCTAAACAAAACGTAATATTCTTGATCTATTATACTAACTATCCGCGTGAAAACAAAATAAGAAGCTTACAATTCTTGGATTTAAATTACTGCTCTCGAAATTGCCTAAAAGCAGTTTCAGGTTTGTAATATTACTAAACTGTAAAGAAAATATTTCAGGTAAATAATTATAGGAGAAGTTTTTAAGGTATTTGTAAGTAAAGTTAAATAATAAAGTTAATAAAGTATAAAATGTACCTACCCTTTTAGTTTTACAAACTTTTACAAACATTAATTAAGACGTCACCGGTGAACCATTTTCCACCAAACATTATCTTTCAAGAGGCTTGCTCTTTACCTACTAAATTACTCTTTGAAATGTTTAATGTTCAGAGGCAATTAAATGCTTGCTCTTTACCTACTAAATTACTCTTTGAAATGTTCAGATTTTTCTTAGAGGCATAAAACTAGGTCTCAGTGTCCGTGTTAGACATTAACCTACTTAAGGAAACCAGTAGCGAACACAGCATTCCATGTTGATTGCGTTGACAAGAATTAATTTAATTGTGCTTAACTATTTTAATCAATGCGATCAACTCTAGTCGGCTTCGTATAATTCATTCAAATGTTGTTTTATTGAGTCTGTGCCTCAATCTGGTTTAAATCTATACTATTTCTATACTTAATATTATAAAGAGATAAAGTTTGTGAGGATGTTGGAGGTAATCTCTGGATTCACCAAAAGAACGCTACATTATCAGCGAGTTTTTTTTTTGTGTATAGTACATCTACATTGCATCCGTGCAAAGTTGCTAGTTGTTATATAAATCATCATAATAATGTTAATTATGTTTTATTTTTACAAGTTACAAATATCATTATTTTGGATTCTGTCATAAATAATAATATATCAGCAAAACGGACACAGAAATGGCTGACTCGCCTATTTATGGTCGAATTCTCGTACGCTAGTCAACATTGAGGTGTACTTAAAACTTTATCTAACCCTTTCATTACGATGTTAAAATGAAAGACAGAAAAATTTTAAGAAGCCCTCAATTTTTGATTATCGTTTCAGTATTCCGCGTTTAAACTTCCTTAACGATTCCTTGACGATAAAGATGTATGGCGCTAATTCATCTCTGCATGTGCGGCTTCCCTGGCAACTTGCGCTGTGCAAGTGTGTGTATCTCATTTTACACTAATAGTAAAAACTCAATTTTCTTTTGCATTGTATAGAATCTCTGTATACCTTGCATTATATAAACTTCTCAGCCGATTATTACTATTGTAACCGAGCCCTTGTAAGCTAAACCATTGTTGAAAAGAGTGTCCATGGAGTTTCTTGCCGGTTCTTCTCCATGAGACCCACTTTTTGGAACCGTGCAACTAGACGTTTCATAAGAGCCTGCAAAGGCCTATTTGAAATAAAAAACTTTTGACTTTTGACTTTTTGACTTTTGAAGTCTAAACCAATGGCACCAAATGTGGACATTGTGAACTCTTATTTTTTTCAGACGTTGCAGTTGTAAGGCTTTTTATGGCTTGGTAAAATATTTGCATTGTAAAAAAAATTGGGCTTTAATATTATGTAACTATGCTTGAGGCATTTTTAAATAATAATTATAATTTATCTAAAATACTATAGTGGATTTTCGAATAAAGCCCTTGCATGCTTGAAAAATATAGAGTGATACTTCTGAAAGCTTAAATATCAAAATATCTAATTATACAAAAAAATATATTTCCATATAAATTTTTTTCAGAATAACAAATGGCTGTTGATGTTTATAATCAAGATGTTGTTCTTGATATAAAGTAAATAGTAATGTTAGGAATGATCACAATCGCAACACACTATTGACTGCAAGTACATAAAGTCACGCGAAGTGAATTTTTACGGCTCTTATTTGTAATAGTAATAAAGTTACATTTATACACAAAGATTAGTCAAGGTACATTAATAACATACAATGATGTTAATTTATATATAAATACTGAGATACAGTCATATACTGTATAATTGTATTGTTACCATTCCCTAACAAGGCTTTTACTGTTTAATATCAGGGACATTTCACGTGAAGCGGACAGGGAAAAAAAAGTGAGGTTCTGAAAATCGACCACATTCGGCCCATTTGTACTTCTAGTAGGTATGAATGTGTACGCAAAATATTTTTTTTGTATAGTGTATATTTACCAAGTTATAGGTTTCAAAAGAATTGTCGTTGATTGGTACTACAATTTTTCGAAAGTAATTTTTCGAATATAACAAATCTACTATAAAATATTTTACATAGCGATACATATTAAAAATATACTGTTCTTTTTGACAGTAAAAAAAAATTAAAAATTTAAAAAAAAATTAATGGACAAAACCGGAAGTAAACTTTTCAAACCAGAATTACAGGCACTTCGACCAATTTTTTTTTATTTTTTTTTCTTTCAAAATATAGCTTAAATGATAATGAAAGTACACTAGAAAATTTAAAATGGGATCTCTATTAGTTTAGGAGATACGTTGAATAATATACACCCGCGTCGCAAGGGGCGTCATAATATATGTATGTAGCGCTTGCAAGGTTGAGCAGTTTGCGCGATATTGCAACTTTATTAATATTTTATATCGTTTTAGCGTAAATAAATATAACTACATAATACAAATATAAGTTAATAATATATTATAAAGAAAAAACGTTTTTGGAGCAGTAGAAAAGTTTTATTATTTGCGTGTATAAACGTGACTAATAGCGCCATCTGTTAGTAACGTGTAGTACTTTTTTTTGTCTCAGATAGAGTCAAACGGTCAAAAACCTATCTACAAGAAAGAGATAGAAATATGACGCCTAGCGGTTTCGTAACTTAAACTTTAGTGTTGCTTTAACCGCTCAGCGACTTGTGCACGTTTTAATCTGTGACAGTTGTTATTATTAATGGCGCCGTACGGTGATCGATGTTTTAACCCATTTCACTTGGTACTTCATCGAAAATTTAAAAATTTAAGGAAAATATCTAAATGTTTAGCTCAAAAGTGGAGTTTTTCACAAGATCTTTACGTATGTGCCTCCTGCAGGAAACGACTTTTGACTGAATCTCCTCCAGTAGCTAATGAAGACATTGTGCAATGCAGTCAAACATCTAGTGAACCTTCGCAAAACATTGAAGATGAACCGTTTATTCCCGAAGATAAGTTTAAACATATTTCCACCCAAACCGACACATCCATAGAAAACGAAGAAATTTTAAAGCAGCTAAAAGAGAAATTCAATCATCCTTCTACTTCTACTTCTATGAAGACTATGATATTAACAATAGCACCCAATTCACAGCTTCATTCCAACAACCACAGGCCTTCTTGTAAAGAGGACCAGTTCTGCCATAGATTCCCATTGTAAAATTGTTAAAATTACAAAATAAACAGTTCTTGTGTTGTACCAATGTTGTTTTATTATGTTTGAACTATTTTATGACAGTAATTTATACAAGCCATTTTATTTGACGCACACCAACCGATCTAAGCAAGTGCTACATATGACGCCCCTTGCGACGCGGGTGTATATTATTCAACGTATCTCCTAAACTAATAGAGATCCCATTTTTCCCAGTGTACTTTCATTATCATTTAAGCTATATTTTGAAAGAAAAAAAAATAAAAAAAAATTGGTCGAAGTGCCTGTAATTCTGGTTTGAAAAGTTTACTTCCGGTTTTGGCCATTAATTTTTTTTTAATTTTTTAAGTTTTTATTACTGTCAAAAAGAACAGTATATTTTTAATATGTATCGCTATGTAAAATATTTTATAGTAGATTTGTTATATTCGAAAAATTACTTTCGAAAAATTGTAGTACCAATCAACGTCAATTCTTTTGAAACCTATAACTTGGTAAATATACACTATACAAAAAAAATATTTTGCGTACACAACCATACCTACTAGAAGTACAAATGGGCCGAATGTGGTCGATTTTCAGAACCTCACTTTTTTTTCCCTGTCCGCTTCACGTGAAATGTCCCATCAAGCAACTGATATAGTAAATAGTCTTAAAGTATATCCATGCCTATGTATACGAGAAGTATGCATGGTTTATAGTTCTTGTATGCATATTTAAATCCGGTACACGAGATTGCAGACGCGTCCGTGTACTACGTCTAACGTCGGTGAAAGTTGCCGCTGACGCACTTTTGTTCAACTCGTACCGGTGTAGGTTTTACTACAAAAACATTTTTACGTTTTGTACGCTGTTAATCAGTAAGCCTATTTGAAGCGCGTAAGGTTTGTGATTTAGCCGCGTATTTCACGGCCATTGAACTTGATATTTTTTTCTTATTGAGTTTAGTTTTCACATCTTCTTCTGACCTCGTTAAAATAAAATAAATTAAAATAAGACAAATTCTTAATTGTGACTATTGTTAAAGAATTGACTCTATCATTCTACAGTTATTCTTTATCGTCTAACAGTTATTCATTATATTCGAATTTCAAAAATACCTTTTAAATGTAGAGTTATGATGTGTGGTGACGTGATTTAAAACTATCTCTTTTTTATTTTCTTGTTTGATATGGATTTTATGACTGAGGTATCCAGCTATTTATGATGAGATTAGGATCTAAATGTCATATTTTAATTCAATATTTTTGAATTCCATAGACTAAAGCTTAAAAGCTCATTCTATAATTTATGAGTGTTCCTTATATGAATAGTTAGTTACCGGATGAAATTTTGATATTTCTTCGACCCTTATTAACTTGGAGAATAACATGTATAATGCGGCGGGAAACCAACCCAAGACCCACGGGTGTAAGTTTGTTGTATTAGACAAGGTTTAACGAGCCTAGCGTTTCAGTTAAGCACTATCTTTTATAAACTACTTTATTTTCCCTCGCTCCTACGATGACAACAATGCTATTGTTTACTTTGTGCACGTGTTAAGTTTTTGTATTACAAGAGAAATCGTCGGGCATGGAACCCCTCAACCGGATATATTCTGGGCCTCATGCGGGTTTCTTACTCTACTTGTCTATACGTTTAATTGCTAATAAATTGCCTTTCACTTAAATACGGAAATTACTTATAATAACAATTAATGATATAAAGGAGTTGCGTATATAGATACGATATATTAAAATAAAATTTAAACGTAAATGTTCATTAAAATATTCCTATTTAACCAAATTCCATTAAAATATAATAGTCGTTATTCTTCAAAAGTCGAACCTAAAAATCCGTCCATTCTTCGGAGTTCTTCATTAACAGTTTTAAAATATTCATGTTCTGTTGTTCTTAGAACTTCATCGTCATTAATGCTTTCTATCATATCCAAATGCAAATTTGTGTCTTCTTTGCGATGTTTCAGACGGATTTCTTTAACTCGATTATCTAATATATGCTCCCGTCGCGTCTCACGATTATATATTTGATGAACTAATTGTTTATCTTGACTGCTGGGAATTATCATATTATCAGAGAGATGAAGTACATACAATGAACCATGATTATCTCCAACAGCTATCGATTCCCCTTCTGAATGTGGAGTAACTCGAGTGAGACCATGTTTCGAGATTTGTAGTGTTGCAACGGGCTCTCGATATTTTCTTAGTAAATCCCAGTAATGGAATACTCCACCTTCACATACGGCTACGTAACTAGAGTATCTTAAAGGAGTCCATGCAACATCAGCAACCTGGTATCGACTTGGGCGTGTGACTATAATTGGTGCCGTGCGAACTTCTTCACTCCAAATACGAACATTCCAATCTCCACAAGTTATAAACATGCGTAATGTACAAGGACTGCGGTGGACAGCTCTTACAGGTCCTATATGGGCATTCCAATAAGATGTTAAAATTTCAGAGTGATCTCGTCCCATACGATTTGCGTTAATTACTAAGCCAGATTCTGTTCCAGCTAAAAACTTAGTGGGGAATCCGCGGTCAAATTCCAGACAACTTACACCTTCAGCGTTAGAAAAACTCGGCTCTGCGTTTAGTTCTTGTCGTACTGACATATAAAGTTGATCTACTGGTTTGGAAAGATTCTTGATATCCCACCAAAGACATTGACCATCTGGTGAGCCGGAGAAAAATTCACTATTTGTCCGTGACTGTGTGTAAAGAAGACCAGTAATAGGGCAACGATGAGAATTGTATATGGAACTCTTGGATGTAGCGGTTTGGCCATGTCGGGCATCAAAAATGCAAACCGTTCCATTCTCAAGCCCCGCTATCATAATTTCAGGATTATCAGGTGAACAAGCTAATCTCCAGCAACTACTTTCAGGATAAAATTCATACAATGGCGATGTTTGTTTGTTCACATCCCACATATAAGAAACTGTTGGTATTTTCAAAATGTTTTCTGGCTTGTATTTTTGATAACTATATGATGCAACAAGCTTAGAATTTCTTTCTTTTGTCCAAACAATGCAAGATACTGGTCGCTGATATGAGTCGGTGAATACATTGGCAATTTGAATTTTGTATTTTTCGACTGGTGCTTGAAGGTGCATATTAGCAAAGTAGGTTTGGTACATGTCAATTGCATTATTTTGATCAATGCAATGTTTTACTTGCGGTTTCAGGTTTAGAATCGCATGTACATAGCCATCCTCGTGTTGAACTCGCCGCCGGTGCCGAGCTAGATGTTCTTCATTGTGTAGGTGAACATCACGGGGCCAACCACCTTCAGTATGATTAATGCCTTGTTCACGCATTACCAATTGTTTTGTATTTGCATCGTGCTCAGATTGCGGCATTGTTGCTTGTATTTCTCGGTGTACAGGATTACGAAGTACATACTGTTTCTGTTCCTCTATGTTAGGGTTAATGGAGTCTATTAGGTGTGCAGGTACGTCTTGAAACAATGGCTGCCTACCAAAGTTTTTACGGAGTTTTGTATACTCATAAGTAGATTTAATGTAACTTCTCATTTTGTAATTACATACAATACAGCTGGGAATAATTTTCTTTTACAAACTGCGTGTCTTTGTTTGACGTTTGAATTGTATTGTATAAAACCCGGAGGCCATGATAATATGAGGACATCATGGCATGTTGGGCTTATAGGCGATTTTGTATCACTTTTAAATAATAAAAAAAAATCATCATTCATTTCAGTCAATTCATCGCTATCATTTTAATGAAGTTACGTAATTAAAAAGTAGATCATCAAGATGTTACGTATAATAAGTAGGAAACTTAGTGTAGCATCTAGTAATTTTGTAATTTTATTTCATAACATAACGAACATTACATAACATCTTGTTAAGAGCATGTCTGATTGTGTTTATTAAGGTTAGTTAGATGAAATTATAATAAATAATAATTACCGGTGCATATTCGAGACAATACAGGACTACAGGATATATTTAAGCATGTAAGTAAGTAAGTAAGTAAACACTTTATTGCACACAAAAATACAGTAAAAAGCTTAAAATAGACTTAAAATGATAAAAGTAGACGAAAAAAGTAAACATAGAATAATCAGCATTAGATATGTGTACAGAAGGCGGTCTTATAGCTATGACAGCTATTTCTTCCAGACAACCCGTGAAGGAGGAAATGCTGAATAAATAGAAACAATAAGGTGGTGCAATACAAATAAAGAGAACATTAAAATAAATATTAAAAATTATATTAATGAATGTCAAAAAATATCAGCGTAACATATTAAAAAAAATGAAATAATAATAAGAAAAAGGCAATTTAAAGTGACAGATAATACGTTTTCACAAGAGAATCGAAGCTAGCAATGGTTTGTGCCTTCCTGATGTTCACAGGCAAAGAATTCCATAAACATGGTGTGTTATCCTAATATAACACGTATTTTTTTTTACTTTAAATCAACGCGAAATCTTAGTATGTATCATATATTTGATTATAATATTCATTATATTATATCGATAAATTGATTTAGAAGAGTGGTACAATATTAAATCTTAAGAGAATTTGGCAAACTTTGCTAGGTCAGATTTCGGAAACGGACTACTCGATAAAAATATCTAGATTACATTTTGCATCAAGTTTTTTAATCTACTTAACTATAAAATACTCGATTTCTAAAAAAAGCCCCTCCTTTGAAATATTATATTTTTGTGATCTTATTGTCAATCTTTATACAACTACTAGCGACCCGCCCCGGCTTCGCACGGGTCTAGATTTTTTGACAAAAATAAGCAGGGGGGACATTTCACGTGAAGCGGACAGGGAAAAAAAAGTGAGGTTCTGAAAATCGACCACATTCGGCCCATTTGTACTTCTAGTAGGTATGAATGTGTACGCAAAATATTTTTTTTGTATAGTGTATATTTACCAAGTTATAGGTTTCAAAAGAATTGTCGTTGATTGGTACTACAATTTTTCGAAAGTAATTTTTCGAATATAACAAATCTACTATAAAATATTTTACATAGCGATACATATTAAAAATATACTGTTCTTTTTGACAGTAAAAAAAAATTAAAAATTTAAAAAAAAATTAATGGACAAAACCGGAAGTAAACTTTTCAAACCAGAATTACAGGCACTTCGACCAATTTTTTTTTATTTTTTTTTCTTTCAAAATATAGCTTAAATGATAATGAAAGTACACTAGAAAATTTAAAATGGGATCTCTATTAGTTTAGGAGATACGTTGAATAATATACACCCGCGTCGCAAGGGGCGTCATAATATATGTATGTAGCGCTTGCAAGGTTGAGCAGTTTGCGCGATATTGCAACTTTATTAATATTTTATATCGTTTTAGCGTAAATAAATATAACTACATAATACAAATATAAGTTAATAATATATTATAAAGAAAAAACGTTTTTGGAGCAGTAGAAAAGTTTTATTATTTGCGTGTATAAACGTGACTAATAGCGCCATCTGTTAGTAACGTGTAGTACTTTTTTTTGTCTCAGATAGAGTCAAACGGTCAAAAACCTATCTACAAGAAAGAGATAGAAATATGACGCCTAGCGGTTTCGTAACTTAAACTTTAGTGTTGCTTTAACCGCTCAGCGACTTGTGCACGTTTTAATCTGTGACAGTTGTTATTATTAATGGCGCCGTACGGTGATCGATGTTTTAACCCATTTCACTTGGTACTTCATCGAAAATTTAAAAATTTAAGGAAAATATCTAAATGTTTAGCTCAAAAGTGGAGTTTTTCACAAGATCTTTACGTATGTGCCTCCTGCAGGAAACGACTTTTGACTGAATTTCCTCCAGTAGCTAATGAAGACATTGTGCAATGCAGTCAAACATCTAGTGAACCTTCGCAAAACATTGAAGATGAACCGTTTATTCCCGAAGATAAGTTTAAACATATTTCCACCCAAACCGACACATCCATAGAAAACGAAGAAATTTTAAAGCAGCTAAAAGAGAAATTCAATCATCCTTCTACTTCTACTTCTATGAAGACTATGATATTAACAATAGCACCCAATTCACAGCTTCATTCCAACAACCACAGGCCTTCTTGTAAAGAGGACCAGTTCTGCCATAGATTCCCATTGTAAAATTGTTAAAATTACAAAATAAACAGTTCTTGTGTTGTACCAATGTTGTTTTATTATGTTTGAACTATTTTATGACAGTAATTTATACAAGCCATTTTATTTGACGCACACCAACCGATCTAAGCAAGTGCTACATATGACGCCCCTTGCGACGCGGGTGTATATTATTCAACGTATCTCCTAAACTAATAGAGATCCCATTTTAAATTTTCTGGTGTACTTTCATTATCATTTAAGCTATATTTTGAAAGAAAAAAAAATAAAAAAAAATTGGTCGAAGTGCCTGTAATTCTGGTTTGAAAAGTTTACTTCCGGTTTTGGCCATTAATTTTTTTTTAATTTTTTAAGTTTTTATTACTGTCAAAAAGAACAGTATATTTTTAATATGTATCGCTATGTAAAATATTTTATAGTAGATTTGTTATATTCGAAAAATTACTTTCGAAAAATTGTAGTACCAATCAACGTCAATTCTTTTGAAACCTATAACTTGGTAAATATACACTATACAAAAAAAATATTTTGCGTACACAACCATACCTACTAGAAGTACAAATGGGCCGAATGTGGTCGATTTTCAGAACCTCACTTTTTTTTCCCTGTCCGCTTCACGTGAAATGTCCCATGGGTTGATAATAGAAGAGTGAAAATAAAGAGTTGTATGTATTTTTAATGCCACATATTAAAAAAAATATATATCCAAAAAAATAAATATTTTTTTTGGGGTGGACACCCCTTACCCATCACTTAGGGGTTTGAAAGATAGATAGTAGCCGATTCTCAGACTTAATGAATATGCATAAAAAATTTCATAAGAATCGGTCGAGCCGTTTCGGAGGAGTATGGGGACGAACATTGTGACATGAGAATTTTATATAATAGAAGATTTCAAATATTATTGTACAATATTTTTAAAATATATCTATTTATAAATATAAAATAATAAGAACGAACGATTCTGATGGGGGTCTTTGTATTACTCAGAAACCTAAAAATATTTACAAATTCCTAAAAAAGGATCAATAAAGATAATATTTTTACACTACACATACATATTAAAATTCCGCAAACGTGTGTATAATACGAGGAAATGTCGCAATAATGGTATGTTGTTATGTGGTTGGAATTATTATGCACTAGGGTGTGCCTTCGGCTCCGCGTGCTGATATTGGGTATTTTTCTTACAGAAAGAAGTCTATTACCCATTGACTTATTCCTATGCAAATTAATCTGTTGTTCACTTTATGCGTGAAAGAAGAAAATATACTTTCACTTAATTTAGTAAGGATTTTGCGATGGCGTATTCAGAAACCTTTGTTACCGTAATGGTGGAGGTTCGACGTTTACAAAGAAATATCCTTAAAAATCACGTTGAAGATTTTAATATTTGTATTAATTTCATACGTGTGGGTAAAATGCGTATTTGTAAAATGTTCTGAGACCAAATTCTCATTCAAATAACTTAAGATTTTATATTTCTTGCCTTTCATAACATTTTTTCATTACGGATGTTACTGTTTTTAATAATTAAAAATTATTGATTATGTTTTTATAAGTAAAATTTCTTATAAATACCAAAATCCATATTTATTCAGAAACAAAGGTTGTGTATAGTAAAAGTTGACTCACATTAAATGTACAAGCGCAATCCAAATAACCTAAAACACATAGATATTCACATAATATTTCATAGATCACTGAACACAAATTTTTCTTTTAGTTTTAATCTGTACACAGCTTGCAATATTCAAAATAATAAGGTGCGCATACGCAAAGCGTGGCCGCCACGACCGTTTCATCGGTGACTGGCGCGTGACTGGTAGTAAGTAGTAAGAGCTTAGGTTATCGATGGAATAAAGTAAGTACTTAGGGACTGGTTTGTTTCGTTCAAGTTCTTCATTTCATGTGCTGCTGATTACGCTACTTTTCTATGACGGTCGCGCTAGTTTTTTCCATTTATACTATTTCCTATTATGGAAAGAGCACTAGTTCCTGTTCGTTGCGCAGGAATTCTGTTCTGATAAAGATATGGTGTGCTTTATGTGTGACATCAATATTTGTAGCTGTTGTTTTAATAACATAATATCTATTTAAACAAAACACTGTATACCGGATTAAAACGCGATTTATTATTTATATTGTTTAAATTATTTATCCCGACGTTTCGGATGCTTTTCAGCAACCGTGGTCGCGGGAGACTAGTTTTAATCCGGTATACAGTGTTTTGTTTGGATGTGTGATGCTCGCGTTAATAAAAGACAATATTATATTATTATAAATATGTATGTGTAGTTCAATTTATTTCACGATACTATTTTAGGTTAATATTGACCAACGCATAATTGAGTGAATTATTAGATGGATATGGATATGGCATATTTAAAAAACATCCGAATGCTCCAAGTAAAAAGTAGGTCGACAGCGCATTATTGACTGATGTTCTGTGGCTATCACCTACCATCAAGTGGACCTCATGCTCGTCTGTAGATATCTAACATTAAAAAAAATATAGGCGAAACAATGTTATTTAACATTACACAGAAAATGTATAAACTTCGGGTTCACATAGATCGGTCCGGGATCGAATGTTTGTTCTAATTTCGAGAAAAATAAAATGTAAATTTTATCCAAGATTTATAATACTCTCATGTTGGCAGTTTACGGTAAAATGTCCTTGTAACCCTATTTTAGACGTTGTTGCTATAAAAGGTATCATTACCAAATGTCCAACCAACTGTTTTATTAGGTATACGTCTTATAGACGTGTAATGAAATTACTAAGTACACCATAATACTACACAAATTACCAATATAACTACCGCGACCGTGCAATACATTTCCAGGAATATAGATTACGTTCTAAGAAGTTTACTTTGCTTAAATGTAACAATAGGTGTTTCTTAATCGAAAAATAATAAACAATGAGTACCTACTTAGGTGCAATGTTATTGTACCTGTTACAAATATAAAAGTGAAACCATAGAATTTATGTTACGCGTAAGGAGTTGGTGAGCAACAGGTAGGTACTTACTATTTAAATTTTTGGCGCGTTCGGTATAACACCTGCCGTGCGCATCAATGGGTCGTGGGTTCTAATCCCACCGGGACGACATGTTTATAATTTTCTGTAAGCATGTTTTCCCCACTTCTGGTAACTTCGAGTATTGATCGGGTGGGAGGAACATCGAAATTCCGATCGGGTAAAGAACCACCGTTCATATAGATAAAAACCGTGAAGTGCATATTGCACGTTTCGGTTTCAGTCTATGGATTTCCGAATGCTCGTAGTAAAGGGTGGGTCGACGGTGCATCATTGACTGAAGTTCTCTGGCTGAGGTGTCACGTACCATCAAGTGAATTTCATGCTCGTCTGTCGATATCTATCATAAAAAATAAAAATAATAAAATAAGGATTGGTATAACAAAAGTAGCTTCTTATCCAGCATTTAATTAAGCACGTATATTTCACATTAAAAGTGCTATAACACGTGGGATATAAAACATTAGGTCATGAAAAAAGCAACCATTTAATTATGGTACGGAGTTAACTACCGTAATTGTTCATTAGACGGTCGACAGATCAAGTGACCTGACCGGTGGCCTCTGGTTGTTTACTAATCAATGTAATGTCCGAACTGACAAATGTCAAATTTCTTTAGATATTTTTTTTACAACTATCACTCTTCGTCTTGGAATACAAAGAGGTTTTACATGCGATTTTCGGAACGTATGTATGATGAATATAATGGTCACATTTAAATATATTTTATAACGAGTTTATGAGTAAAAAGATAACAGTAAAAGCACAGTAGAGAAATGTGCCGATAAGATATCTAAACAGTATAATAGCAACATACATTAAAGTATCCTCTATATTAAAGTATTTAAATAAATGTGCCTGAAATAATTTTATGCAATTATATTTCCTTGAATATGAAACTGATAAATAGTTATTTTTTTTTAGGGTTCCGTACTCCGTACCAAAAATGGAACCGTTATAGCATCACTTCCTTGTCAGTCTGTCCATCTGTCAAGACTGCTTTTCTCAGAAACGCGTGGAGGTATAAAATTAATATTAAATACTCAGGTCTGCAATCCGTTGCAACAGTGAAAAAATCAAACTTCTAAGTCGACGTAAAAGATACGGCCTTTTATGCCGCATATTTTGACACTCGCAATGGAAACGAAACCCATTGGGGTACTTCCCGTTGACTAAGAACCATGAACTAAAAGTTTGTACGGAACCCTCGTCCCTCGGTGATAGAATCCGACTCGTCCTCGCCCAGTTTTTTATAATATATACCTACTCATGTGACTAATAAGTTAATCAAAGTAATTGACATACAGATATAAGTAAGAGGAAAATAACTTCGTAATTTAGTAATTACAGTGCTTATGTATGTCAAAAGGGCATGTTTTAGTTCCATACTACAATATTGGTATCTGATTAAATATACGTGTAGAGTTTATTAAAAATATACATATTTAGTATATAGATTTTTCCCTTTTTAAAATGGTGCGTATTTCCTATTATATTAAAGTATAATGTGATTTATACATTGTTTACTTTTACTGTCTACTTTAGTTGCGTTTGACCGCCTCCATGGATCAGTGGTAAGCGCGATGCATCTAGCACCGGAGGTCCTGGGTTCGAATCCTGGGGAAATAAAATTAAAAAAACAGGTTGGGCAAGCATATTATGATGATCACCTACTTGCCTGTAAAGATCAGTGAAACAAACTCAGAAATGGGTCTGCCCCATGCCTAACTAGGGGACTCGTGAATTCACATAGTTTCGTTTAGAATTCTAAAAAAAAGAGATTATATTCCCAATAAATATGTTATTGAGCAGCGTAATGTACCTATATATGTAAGTATAATTATATAGGAAAGTCGTGTTAGTTACACCATTTATAAATCAAGAACGGCTGCACCGATTTTAATGTTTTGTTATTTCTCCTATTCGTCTATGTCCTGAATAACAGAATATCTATTAAAATATCGGATAAATTCAAGAAAAAAATATATGCAGAAAATTAATTTTAAAATAAATTACGTTCACAACTCTGCCATCTTAAGCAATTCGCCGGTTCCGGAGAACAAAATGATAAATAGCATATAAATCTTAAGCAGTTATCATTTTGTTCTCCGGAACCGGCGAATTGACAGTTTACATCGCGCATGCTTATAGATTTTTTGTAATAATTGATGATCTATAATATAAAGAAGTGGGAAAATAGCATAGATTTGACTAGATTTTTTTATTTTATTTTTGAAGCCAACATTCTGGCAGGACAATGTCTGTCGGGACCGCTAGTGATAATATAAAACAATAGCAGTTATAAAATTGCAAAGATCATTTTGAAGAATCGGTAGTATTATTCGCTCACAATGGACAATGGAGTGTGCCGAGGAACCAATGATCAACTAAACCTTTGTTTGTGAATCAAGGAATTTTAAGAAAACTATAATCTTAAAATATAAAACATATCATTTAATTGAATGAACTCCTATATTATAATCTAAACCTTTGTGGTAGAGTTATATATGTACGTATATATACAGTATTTTTACTATCTCTAAAATCATGTATTTTTTTGTTCAGCTTATGTCCTTCCACTGCTGGACGTAGGCTTTTCCCAAAGTGCGCCTTTTCCTCTATCCCTTTTTTATGTTAGATATCGACAGACGAGCAGGAGGTTCACTTGATGATAGGTGATACCTCAGCCACAGAACATCAGTCAATGATACGCTGTCGAACGAACCCACGACCCATCGATACGCACTGTAAGTGTTCTACCGAACGCGCCAACGAGACCATCTAAGCGCGAGGGCCTCGGCCTCGCACGGAGAGATACAATGTAGATAATATTGTGTGTATTTTTTAATGCCGTATTATAAAAAAAATGATTTGTCCAAAAATAAAAATAAAAAATAAAATTAGGATGCACCAAACACTTAGGTCTATGAAAAATGAACAATTCTCAGACCGAGTGGCGTGCCCTCCATACAAGCCCAAAAGTCCGGGTTGTCGAATTTAACGTAATACGCGTTTATATATAACTTATATAATTACGTAAACATGTAAGTTATATAAGATTTATATAATTACATTAAGAAATTATTATTTTTCTTTTGTATGGATGCATTAATAGGACAATACGGTTTTTTGGGCTTGTATGGTAGTCCCGCCACTGCTCAGACCTACTGAATATACACACAAAATTTTATAAGAATCGGTCAAGCCGTTTCGGAGGAGTTTTGTTACAAACACTGTGACACGAAAATTTTATATATTAGATTTTACTAAAGTCACGATATAATACTATACAGATCGTGTATAATACATGTTATGTTGTAATATTGACTGATGTTCTGTGGCTGAGGCATCACCTACCATCAAGTGAACCTAATGCTCGTCTGTCGATATCTGACATAAAAAAAAAAAGATGCAACATGTGTGATTTGCTAAAACCGTATAATACGTTAAGTTATTCTTTATAACACATTTCCTCTTAGAACGCATTACATCAAATCCTAGAGGAGCCAGCGAAGCATTGTCAATTGACCTTGTAGTCTGCGGCACCCTTCGTAATTGGTCCTTTGTAGCCTACATCAACCCAATCACACGTACACGGCTATCAATTTATATTCCATTTACGACAGCTCCTATTGTGTAATGTCTATAAAATGTTTTATTAAGTATTCATATATTTAAAAAGGAAATAGACTCAATACTTGTCTTTAGACACGTAAAAGTGCTTGGATATAGGTATTCCAACGATTTTCCTTAATATAAAATGAAATTTCCAGCAACTTTGATTAAGTTTACTTTTTTTATGTTAGATATCGACAGACGATAAACGGTGATACCTCTGCCACAGACACATCAGTCAATTTTACGCTGTTGACCTACTTTTTACTTTGACCATTGGGAAATCTATAGACTGAAACCGAAACGCAATGTGCACTTCACGGTTTATTCATCTATGAACGGTTTAATTCCCAAAATGACCACACGTGGGGAAGACATGCTTACAGAAAAATTATAAACATGTCGTCTCGGCGGGATTCAAACCCGCGACCCATCGGAGCGCATGGTAGGTGTACTACCGAACGCGCCAACGAGCCCGTCAAAACTACTATTACTGAGGACAATATTGTACAATTTTAACCCTATCTATCAAGACTGTTGGCAGCCTCAGCTATAGGGCATTAAGCAATGATGCCACAGAACAGAAGAAGTTGTTCTGTGAATGATGCGCTATTAATCGATTTTTTACTTAGACTGAAGCCGAAACAATCAGATTTGACCTATAATAATGGTTTATTATATGGGTCCGCTTTTCAATATAATTTCCGTCCGTTTAGAATATAATACGTTTATTCATCAGAACTAAACTTAACTAACTAAAACATTTTAATTAAATAACAAATAAACCTCTGATGAAAAGGCCACTGGACAGCATGGTGTGGTGAGGTTTTGACAAACTCACCACGCTGTTTTTCAGCCGTGGCCTAGTATTTCATCGGCTATTTATAGCTTGAAGTCGCCAGACGTATGGAATATATTATGTCAAACCCGATAGTAATGGAAGCTATTTCCTTACTTTCAAAGTTAATTTGGATAATAAAATCCTCCATTTAGGTATTTTAATAGCAAGAACGCTTTAGTGTAACATATTTGGAATAAATAACAAAGCTTTTTGACTTTGTTGTTTGACAACATAAAAAATGAATTCCCGAGTCCCCTAGTGGGGCATGGGGCAGACACATTTCTGTGTCTATTTTACTGATCATTTTTTTACAGGCAAGTAGGTGATCAGCCTTCTATGCCCTGACCGACCGATTTTTTTTCTTTTAATCTTGTTTCCCTGGGATTCGAACCCAAGACCTTCGGTGCTAAACGCATCACGCTTACCACTGAGACACGGAGGCGGTCAACATAACTGTTATGTAATACACGTTAACATATAGTACAGTTACACAGTCACATAGTCATGCCTTTACAAAGAATATGTTTTTGTTTTAGGGTCTTTTGTTTCGTTCTGAAAAGTGAGAGTTTAAATGTAGTACCTATCGTGTTTCAAGTTGAAGAGAAAATGAAACTTTTAAGTTTGTTAAGATTTACATTTAAAACTTCTAGATAACTCGATTTAATAAAATTATCTTGTGACTTTATATGAATGACTTTATCGAAATACCTACACATTTTATTATATTTTAATTTGTGTTTAGGTACAATAATTTGAAATCATTCTACAATGTTTTTATGTCTTCTATCATTTAAATGAAATAAATGTTATTGGATAAAAACGCAATATTTACATTGAATTCCCAACATCTTATGAAAATCGAAGATCGCATGACAAACATACTAAAAAGTAAGAGGACTGTTAGCTAATATTGCCATATAATAAAATACATATAATAAAATAGTAGGATCGAAGAAACGCTTAACTAAATATTTTTACCAGAAATTAAGAAGGGGGATAAATGAAGGGTACCAGAATGCATAAATACAATTTTTAAGATTCTTGTATATAATATTACATCAAGTATCAACTCTGTAGATATAGATGGCGTTAGTACGGCAACTTTAAGTTATTTTATTAAAATGTGTAACACGTTAATAAAAGACAATATTATTCGTCCACCATTGCAATTAGTTTTTTCAGAATTTATGCTTTTGTTCAAAAGCCTCCATTCAAAAAGCCTGAATTTTTCATTTAGTATGAAGTAAAAAGGTTAAAGTGACCTCTATAAACTATGTAGCGTGTGCAATCAAGTATTTAACCGTCGGATTGCGCCAGCTTAGTTTTAGAACAATAAATCGGCGTTGGAGGTACAAACTCGGGATAGTACAAATGAGTTGGGCTAATTGGTTCCTTGATGGTTTCAGCTCAGCAAACAGTTGGATTGACACCTGGAGTATGCAGTTCTGTATGGCATGCCTTTCAGCCTAAGCTACTTATCTTGTTAGACGAATTCGGAGACTTTTTAGATAGAAATACAAAGATGTTTGTGTATAGGGACGTCGTACTTACCACTGGTTAAATACATACAATAAAAATAAACACAACTCTCGCAGACAATAATGTACTAACACTTTGGGGTGGCAAATACCTTTAAAATATGGATAGACATTAAAATATACTGTAATAAATTTTATAACAATATGACATATACAATTATAACATTCTCAATAATCCGCTAGTATGAGGCATTTCTGTGTCTGTTCCACAGATCATTACAGGCAAGTAGGTAGTGTTCTAGGCCCTGCTCAAGTTTTTATTTTTAAATTAGTGATCGAGACTCGAACCAGGGACTTACCGTCCTTACGGAGTTACTTTACATAATACGTATGCCACTGAGTCACATAATACTTAATATTATTTAATAGAATAGTAATGGCAACTCTAAAACAATAGGGTCTTCTCTATTTGCTGGCACTACAGGATAAAGTAAACCAACTGTGGAGGCTAAAGTATACCAACTTATTACTAATTTTACGTCCGCGTCAATCATTTACCTAAAGAAGAATAATTCTTTCATACATATTTTTGGGTAATTTGAACCGTTTACGCAGCGCACGCAACGGAAGCCCTCAAATATGGATAATTTTCCCCGTTTTTGAACATTTTTCATTGATGCTTCGCTCCTATTGGTCACAGCGTGATGTTATATAGCCTAAAGCCTTCCTCGATAATTGGACTATCAAACACAAAAATAATTCAATTCGAACCAGTAGTTCCTCAGATTAGCGCGTTCAAACAAACAAACTCTTCAGCTTTATAATATTAGTATCGATTTTGTTTTGTTGAGTATATATTATATGTATATGTATGTGTAATATATAGGTGTTTATTTACCTGTATAATGTTGTTAATTGCAAATTGTTTGTGTCGTAATTTAATCTGGAAATGAGAAAAGTTGCTTGTTTAAAAGGCAAATAGGAAACATCCATTGTGTTTGAATATTTGTTTTAATCCGTTATATTTCGAATTACGATATTTAGTTCAATGTTTATCGAATATTGGTTGATGGTAGATGACATTAAAAAGTATTAGTAACGGTAAGGGTTTGTCAGAAACTGGGCTTGGAATAGGATCAATTCCCGGAGAAGAAGTCTATGTCACTATCTTATCCCTAAACAAAAACTAATAGCAAATTGACAATCTACATTTAGACGCATTTAATTTATCAATAATGATTCAATTCCTTTATATCTTATTCTGGGTTGTTTTTTTTGCTAAACTATAAAAATAAATATTTGCTCTCACAAAAATGTTAAAAATAAATGAAATGATTACGGCTCTTTGTCCAAAAACATTCCATTTATTTTTGACATTATTATTTTGATCAAATGTCAAATAATCCGGCGCTACGATTTCTCTAGCACTCAGGTGTATTGGGATCCTTTATCATCCGACCTAAAATAATAAAGCAAAGTTTAGAGCAATAATTTCCTGTGATTTTATTCGTGATTTACGATTTGGTGTGTGCACTTAACCCTATAATGTATTAGCGATCCGTGAATTTTATTGTTTCCTCCGTGACCGCTTTGTTCTGCCTTTGTTCGTATTTGTACGTCCGCATCGGTGGACTTGTTGAAATTAGTGTGCTATTCATCTTGTCTAAGTGTTTTACCTAGCTTTGTTTAAAAATAGATTTAACATTATAGGTTACATTTTTGTATTTATTTTAATAAAAATCAAAATTTCAGTACTATGTTTTTTTTACAACTTTTTTTTATGTCAGATATCCACAGGCAAGCATGAGGTTCACTTGATGGTAGATGATACCCCAGCCACAGAAAATCAGTCAATGATGCGCTGTCGACTTACTATTTTACTTCGAGCATTCGGAAATCCATAGACTGAAACCGAAACTCACAATGTGCATTTCACTTTGTTTTTCCATCTATGAATCTATGAAAGTATACTAGAAATGGAGAAGGGCAATTAAAGAACGGAACAGTGTACAGTAAAATCATTTTAACATTTTTGTCCGCCTGTAATGATGAGCTAATAAAATATGTACCTATTGGCCATTCGGGTAAAATAGTGAGATCACAAAGACAATTCACAATATTCCCGTATTATATCTGAAAAATGGACAAAATATAAAACTATATCAAAGTCGTTTTAGTAAAGTATTGCTTAGATAATGTTAATCCATTTTATTGCACAAGGAATCCAAGCGTTAGTGGAGTCTGGAGTCATTAGTTCCCGGTATCTGTGACGATGTAAATCTGCCGCAAGCGAGCCCGTTCTAATTCTACGGCTAAATTGTAATCGGCTACAAAGTACAAACTGTATCAAATGTTACAAAATTTATCTTTGTACAATTATTTGGAACCAACTTATGTAATATATAGATTTTCAATTTGCAACATTCCGATTTTGACGTGCCCGTCAATTGCATGTCATTGGCATGATCTACCTTTCTTGCTTTCCGAGGCATGTCTAGAACTGTCTTAGAACTTAATAGCCTTCAAGAGGTGATCACCTTCCCTCCTTACGGCAGCCCAAGCTAAATGGTAAGTGCGTGTCTTGCAGTAGTCTGTGTCTTGTAGTACGCCTATAGACGTGTCGTAGAAAAGCCACTAATTTTATGGCTGTGCACTGAGTCATAAGATCTTCATAAAATTTGATATGGAGAAAAAAATACTGGTAAATGGTAAATATTTTTTTTACTATATTCTAATTTTAACTCAAGTTTGGAAAAAGTGTCAAGTAAGATATAAGAAAAAATTATTCAATGCCACACTCCTAAAATCCATTCTATATTGAAATTACATTTTTAATCGTAACTTAAACTAAATACATGATTTATGCCGTGCGAAAGAAAAGGCCGATGCTCAGCTTGTGCTGTAAACCAATACGCGTAATGAAGTATGAAGATAGATCTCGACCACCAACAAGACAGTAGTTTGTAAGTAACAAACCACATTCAGCTCTCAGTAAATCTACCAAAATAATGAGGGGAGGGGGGTTAATAAACAAAACTACTAAAAAATTGTGTTCGCTTTTCTAAAGGATACGATTTAGATGTGATTTGAGACTTGTTCAAATGTCCTTTTGCCGTTTTATCTGAATATAAATTTAAAACCACCTTTACGCTCATTGGCGCAGCAGGTGCATTTATGATCGTCAAAGTGTAAAGTTAAGGCAGTTAGGCATCCAGCCGGCAATTTGGTAAGTGGACCGCACCGGGAAGCTTATCAATAGCCATTGGACCGTGGGATTGTTTTCGTACTTCACGATGGAATGTGAAATTATAGTTGTTGTCAATGTATGTAGCCAATTTGACAGGAAATTTTTTCTTGAAAGGAATTTTTCAATCCTGATGTACCGTAGATGTAGATGTACCGCTTTTCAATTATTTTCAGCTATTTGCTAAGATACGCCGAAGTTGCTTGTTTTTTTTATAAATGTAGCTTTTATATTTAGCTTTAGTTATTCTGATTTCTGCTATCAAATCTAAGAAGTTAAGGTCAAATTCTCGGTATTCAATTGAGAGTAAAAATTTGCATGCATAATATGTTAATCGGAGCTGTTAGTAGTTATGTAATTCAAACTATGCAGTCTGAGAAAAATATTGTATTCACGTTTTTATTTAATTATTTAATTATTTAATTATTATTGATGATGCGCTGTCGATCTATTTTTTATTTCAATATGCACTTCACGGTTTTTCCATCTATGAGCGGTGGTTCATTATTCGGTCGGAATTTAGACATTCCTTCCACTTGTTCGAAGTTACCAAACGTGGGGAAGACGTGCTTACGATTATAAACATGTCGACCCGGTGCGATTCGAACTCACGACTCATCGGTGCACATGGCAGGTGTTCTGCCAAACGCGCGATCGAGCCTGTTTTGTAATTATTGTTGGGTTTTGCATTTGGATGTAAAATAAACTCTTTTCGTTTCAGAAATACATATTTCTGTAATGTATTTTATTACCAACTAGCTGTATCCCGCATGAGTAGCAATGCCACGTAGCGTATGTGTTTATTTGTTTGGCCAAGAACCTTCGCAGGCATATGCAGAACTATTCACCAAAATTTCATCATAATTGGATTAATAGTTTAGGAGTGCATAGAGGACAAACATACTTACGTTGATTTTTATTTATATAGATTCATAAGCATTAACAAGTAAATAAAGCTATCGGGAAAACTTTAAATGTTTTTCATAGAAATTGTCTTCCATTCAAGAGTAACCAATGATTAATAAACAAACTTCCATTTACAGGTAAAGTTTCCTCAGTGTTCATTCGGCGTGGTTTGTTTACTTTATAGACTGTATGTACGTTCACGCTCGGTTAGTCTGACGCTGAAAATAAAGGATGGGAAAATTTGTCGAGTCGTGGTCATAAATATATGAAAGTGACAGCGGGGTCCGCCATTTTCCTGTTGACAAAATCGAGTACGCAATACATTCTGACTTGTCTAAAGTTTCTATTGTCTATAGTAGTTTGTGGATTGTCGAACCATGCTAAGTACAACATTATATTAAATTAATAGCTTTCATTAAAAAAAACGTTATGCAAATAAACGAGTGATTTATACGTTTTGAATGGTGTAATAAGCAGCTATAGAAATTCCATTTAACATCAGTAAAAATTTCATGTTAAATACTGGAGGATCTGGGTAGTTAAGTAAAGTGATGTTGAATTACAGCGATAGATTGAGTTCAATATTCGTTGTAATATTTGATAGACGGCTGATGTAAGTGGAAACTTGCATAAAAATATTTTGTTTTGAAAAATTAACTATTTCGGTTATTCTAATAATGAGAGGCTCGTTGGCGCGTTCGGTAGAACACCTGCCGTGTGCATTGATGGGTCGTTTATAATTTTCTGTAAGCATTTTTCGACTTCGGGCATTGATCGAGGGAGGAATATCCAAATTCCGGGTAAAGAACCACCGTTCACAGATGGAATTATTTTTAAGCAAAAACTAAAACCGACTTCAAAACTACAACTACATATAGTATGTACAAACTTGCACTAAAATGTAAAAAATAATATTTTAATTACTTCAAAGCATTATTTATTAACAGTTATTTTTGAAGTCGGTGCCGCTCCGTACCGTTCGAAAATTTATTGCAAAAGCAGGATTAAACTATCCTTCTTGGCTGGCACCATCTCCTAAAATAAGAAAGCCGTGAAAGGAACCACAAACCAAAACATCATCTACATAGATGTAAAGAGTGTAGCAGTATAAGCACGGGTCAGATGCCCCTGGGTAAATATATGTCACAAATGTCGAAAATGAAATCGCCGTCTTAAGAGAAACATTTTCCTATGCTATCACATCTCTGAATGCGCTAAGCTTTTTAAAAAAAAAAAAATCAAATTTTGAAAAAAAAAATTTTTTTTTCTTACAACATAATATTTATTGGTGATTTTTCTTACAAACATTAGACACACTAAAGAAGCATTAAATAAAGCATTTTCAAAGTCTTTGCAATGACTTATACATCGGAATATCATCAATTCAAAATTTTAAAATTAAAATTTTTTCGGAATTTTAAGAGACACAATCACGATTTTTTTTTTATAAAAAGCTCTCACAATGCTCTATAACATATATTTTGTTCGAAATTTTATCCAGGGTAGAACAGTGTTAAAAACAATTTTATTGCTATTCTGATATTAATATATAGTACATGTATTTGAGCATCTGAGCAAGTAATTCTGCTTTGATTTTTTAAATGTAATTTTAATAATTATAATGTTCAATAATTATAAGAGTCAGTACTTCAGGTACGTTTTTTTTGTTTTTTTATCTTTAAAATCTTTTATAACTTTTATTAATAATTTTTTATTTATTTTATGCATTCAATAGTATTTCTACTCAAGTGGCATAAAAATGAAAACAACAAAGTAAACAAACACGCATTTACTTGTCGCGTATTCGGGGCTGCGACTAGATGCTCACTTGAAACAAATGTAACAATAAAGCGATTACTAGAAAAGCAAAAATATACCTATAAATGAACTTTATATAAAAAATACCCAAATAAAACAAAACCTAAAATAATTTTTTCGAAATACGACTTTGTCTAAATTTCGACATTTGTGACATATATTTACCCAGGGGCATCTGACCCGTGCTTATACTGCTACACTCTTTTTATAATTATTTCAATAAAAAATATATGGGACCTCTGAAATATCCCCTACCAAACAAAAAAAAGAATAATCCAAATCCATCCATAACTTGCGGAGTTATCGCGTAACAAATATATAAAAAAAAAAGCAACATACAGCCGAATTTTTTGAAGTCGGTTAAAAACCGTGAAGAGCACATTGCGCGTTTCGGTTTATTTATAGATTTCCGAATGCTCGAAGTAAAAAGTATGTCGACAGCGCATCATTGACTGATGTTCTGTGGCTGAGGTATTACTATCAAGTGAAGTTCGTCTGTCGATATCGATTTTTTTTTTATTTCAGAGCGGACAACTGAGCAGGTGGGTTACCTGATGGTAAGTAATCACCAACGCCCATGGACATCCGTGACTCAAGGGTCTTAGATGCGTTATCGGCCTTTGAACATTAACAACAACTTTACACATAACATAAAAAGAACTACTTTAAGAGGATTACAACATTGAATAAAACAGGAAGTACTATTTGCAGAAAATGAAACAAAAAATGTCATTATTCTTGACATCGATAACGTCCATCTTAGTGATGGCATCGAGTACGTCGTGAAAAGAAAATAATCTTGATGAAATGTCTCGCAATAAAGAACGTCTTGGCCGCGTCGCGTTCTCCTTCCAGTAAGATGGGACGTCTTGAAGAAAAGTGGAAAACTTTATTTTAGTTACTTGAGGTTTTACAATATTATCTGAAATACTTTTATGCTATACCGACTCGAAATTGTTCTTAGTTTAAAAAAAGAAGACATTTATTTTCATGTTTCAATTGTTTTTTTGGTTATAAAATAAACTATAAATTTTAATTATTGTCCGCGTAATAGTTAAGGAAAAAATACTTGATACTGTGTCAGTTTCTAGCAAAGTTCGCCCTCGAAATAAGAAAAAAAATGTATTTGCCCTAAATAAAAGATTTAAGAAATATGTGCATGGGTATTTTGTTCATTATATTATTATTTCCCACATTTCAAATGCTTAACAACAAGCGTATTTATGATTTATAATAAATAAGATTTCGTAAAATTGGAAAATTATTTTCGATGAAATCGGAAAAGTTGACAAACAGACCTACAACAAATAACCCTGGATCACACAGATATTTGTTAATTTAGGGGTTGCAACTAAAATTGGCGAAACAACCACTTACAACTCATCAACTATACAATTTACTTGCATACATGTTTTTCTTTTTCATAACTTAGTCTCATTAAAAAGCAAGGAAATGCAGTTATATTCCATAACTTATATTAATGCTTAACTTTGCCCCTCGTAGTTATTATGGCACTCCGCTTAGGTTACTTCATTTTGAATTGGTAAACTGGGTATTAAATACTAAAGGGTCCTTAAGTCTTAACTAAGTTGAGACCTTAATACTTTAAGCAGTGGTAAGATAGATTTATAGATAACACAATTTGCAATATATTATTTCACTTTACAATTAAATTAGAACGTTTGTTGTAAAGGCATTCATTTTCTTGCCCATATGTTACTAATATCGCTTCTTGTTTCGTTAAAAGTCGTAAAGACTCGATTTATTGAGACATATGATATGTGTCACGTAGATTCGTTTATTTAATTTGTGTTGATATTTTGAAATAATGTAATAACTACTAATAATAATCGGTTACGTCATAGTATAGTCGTAGATATATCTATACAATATAAAAGATTCGTAGGCATTTTTCGTAGAGACTACCCAACGCGTAGCGCTAAAAACGTTTCAAATTTTACTCTATACCAATAGGGTTATAAATTAACGTTATTATAAGAATGTAGAGTTAATCATAATGATGTGTAATTGTGCTTAATTTTGTGAAAAATATTTATAACATTTACATATTATAACTATATACTTCTAAATGCATTCGTACAATAATTTGTATTATTTGGCATTGCTGAATGAGATTTGTTGTATAAATCTGATGGCAACCTTCTGAGTGCGGGAGAGTATGTATCTTCTGTCGTTCCATTCGGCATCTCTCCAAGCACGTATACAATTTACTTAGCCACGGTCCTTCCTAATCGTGATTGGAATATATTTCTTAATTTAAAATAAAACATTTGTGTGTAAAACTGTTAGTTTTACAAACCTCTGCATTCGGAGACAGATTTTTGGCATCGGGTTTTGATGAGGTATGTTTTATTTGTTGTTTGCTTTAATTTTAAAGTGTCATTTTTGTTTAGAGCTTTTAAATTATGTAACATTAATATTCTTTTCTCGAATTTTTTTTACAGGATTTAAACAATAACGGATTATATATTATAGCCTCGAAACGTTAGGATAAATAATATAATGAATAAAGCCTTTAAATTGCAAAAAATATTTTCATCTAAAAGTGTTAATCTTGAAATTGAAAAAAAATTATTTACCCTAAATATCTAATATTATTTGCCATTATAATCCTTGGTTTCACTTCCTATAGAAAATATTACCAGTACTGGCTATTACCTGTATTGTAAAAGTCAAAATATTTTACACTTATTACGATGTCGCAAGAATGAGTAACAACATTTATCCATTCTTCATAAATGTAAATTTCTCGAATGCTTTTATTTTTACAAAACAATAAGACGTTCATAGCGTGGAATTTAATAAACAAATACTTGACAAGGCTGAGTGTTAACGGGTGGAGTTATGCTAACGAACTGCCATTATGATTTGCCCCTGTGTCACTGTGTGAAGGTTTTGCACCCTCGACCGAGTTATGGCAGGGGTTGTTTTAGAAAATCATGTGTTTCGGGAAAATATGGGGAAAATCTGTCAGTGCGATCGCGTGCGGCGGCGTGATTACACGTACAAAGTGCGACAGACGTCCGTTGCTATGGAAACGAATTTCCGTATCCCGTTTGCATGTTCTATTGAATAAAAAATCGTAATAGTTACGTTGAATATTAATCTTATTATAGGTGTCTAACTACAAATAGCGTTCGGAGAAGAGTGTTGACGCTAATTGGATTATTAACTATGTTTTATTGACGATTGGAATGACTGTAAAAAGTAAGTGTTGATAGTAATAAATTTAATTTACTAATGTCCCTTTATATAGTTTATTATTAATTTGTTTTTTAGAAAAAATATTTTCTAATTTAATTAATACATACATATATTCAAATAGATTGACGGCAAAAAGTATTTACTATAAAGTAGATTAAATTATATTATAATACATGTAGGTAGTGTAGAGTTTCGTGTAACGAATCACGACAATACTTTACTAACCATATAAAGATAAATGTATATTTAGACTGCAATAAGAGTCAGATAATATTATTATAAATGTCTAGTCACGGCTCAACGACTTTGAAACCAATATTAGATAATATTAAATTTCATTTCCCATTACAGTTTTGTGTATCAAACATATTCCATAATATTTTATTCTTCACCAACCATAACCGTCATAAACAAAGAATCAAAATTTTTAATAGTTATGGAACTATTAAAAATTTATGTATTATTGATGTTATATGATAGTTATACACAATATAGATTGACAGTTATGGTTGGTGAAGAATAAAATAAAAAATATGAATATATAACTATGACCAAAAACGCAGAAAACTGTACATGTACCTACTGTATTTTACATTTAAAAATAAGTGTAATCGAGTAAGTAGCCATCTTAATTAAGTATTTATTTTATTCAAACTCTACGAAATCTTGTAGTAGGTAATGAAGGGGATTTACCGGATAATCTCGCTCGAGTTGACAGTGAATTTTCACCGGGACTAACTGTAAAAGACGCCGAGACGACTCGAATTCCTGCAAGTTTGCAAATTTCCGCTGGTCGGCTCTCATTAGCAGGAAACTTACCTGACTTCCGGCGTAGCAACTAATTATGATATAGGAGGAAGTGGAATGTTCGAAGTTACGTGGAACTGTGCTCTTAAATGTCAATATGAGAGCTTAAAACTAATTGGAATTTGTGTTTGAATGCAGTTACTTAAGGTGTATTGCGTTTACGTGATATGGTTACGGCAGTACTGCTTAAAGCTAGAGAATTGGTAGCTTAATGAATGAAATATTGACAATATGATAAGAAGTACCTTCTATTAATGATCATTATGGAAGAGGTCCATTATTAAACTAACAGAAAATGTCATACTTTCTTCTATAAGATTACCTACTACATATCGGCGTGTAGTCGACTAGATTTGGAATATACATATGTATATAAGGTATCTTCCCTTTTTGCGTAATGCCTCTTAATCTCTTCTGTATGATTTTTGTGAAAAAATGATGTCACCCCATTGCTCCGTAGGTATAACTATATCATGAAAATTAGGAAAATCATTTTATCTCGAAATGTTTTTACATATTTTTCCCTGAAAGTATACCTACCTTTCTTTGACATTTAGGTACCTATATAGTTAAACTGGTGCATTATAACGAAAACATTCCATTTTATATGACACTAGCAACGCGCCCCGGCATCACACGGGTGCAATGTTGATGTACTATACACTTAACATAGCCTATGTTGCTCGCTGATTATTCATAACATACAAAAATACAAATCTTTCCTCTTTATAATATTAGTATAGATATAGACAAGGAAGTACCTATGTTGCTATTAATATTAAAACAGAGCTTGATTAACACGACTTCAATTCAATTTATCTTTTAAAATATTAGAAAAATAATTAAAATGAAAAAAGTAAGTCTTGAAATTTTTTTTATGTAAAATAATCTCGCTAAAGTAAAATGAGTTTTCATTTACATAAACGAGTTAGCATTATTCGTAATTTTCTTTAAACCTTCCCTTTCGTATTTGATTAAAATCTAAATTGTTAAAAGGTTTGCACAACAAATTAAGAAACGAACCTCATTTAATTAATTAGAATTCTAATAATTATTTTAATACTAAGCTAATAGTAAGGTAGATTAATATCTGTAATAGTAAGGTAGATTAATATATGTGTAGATTACTTGTAGGTAAATTTAAAAAAAAATTACAGTTAAGAACAATTAATTTATGGTGAAAGTGATGATGACCTAGAATGCTATTATTTTTTGAATATCTACTTATCACGTATAATATTCTTAAAAGATAAATTCTGGGGTCGGCAGACAAAAGCACATAATTTAAATAAGGAACTTCGTTCCAAAAATACCTTAATTCGATTCAATTTACTTTATTTAGTTTTTATTTGTTCCTGAAAATTTGACTTATGTATATGCTTTAGTTTGCCATCCCTTGAATTTATAAGTATACTTTCATGCTGTTTCCACTTAGTTCTATACAATGTTTTGCCTGAAAAAGTAGATTTCAAGATACTATTATTATAGCAAGGCCACAACAAATTTCAAGATATTATTATACATATACATTAAATCTTTATCTATCTATAAGGCTAGTTTTAAAAAAGCAGGATAAGTTCGTTTGAGAAGGAGGACATAGAAAGCAATTAAAGGGGGTGAGCTACCCAACAACATTTACATTTTAATTCAAAACTTGTCGATTTTGATTACATTTGAAATTGAGTCTTGTACACGTTCAATTCAAAATTATCATGTATTTCTCAAACGGGCAGGGTTATAATCTATGTATACTAATATTATAAAGAGGTAAAGTTTGTGAGGTTATAGGGGTAATATCTGGATCTACTGAACCGATTTTAAAAATTCTTTCACCAATAGATAGCTATATCATCAGCGAGTAACATAGGTTAAATTTTTTTGTGTGTAGTACATCTACAGTGCGCCCGTGAGAAGCCGTGGCGTGTTGCTAGTTGTAAACATAATAAATTTAATGCATCAAAAAGCTATTTAATATTAAGACTAGAATCTATAATTTATTCATATTACATATTTGTCAAAGACATCATTTAAAAAAATAACTTTAACTAAATTAAAACCCGATTTATTATTACTCCCGACGTTTCGAATACTTTCCAGCAAACGTGGTCACGGACTGATGATGAATTTGAATTTTCATAAAATTACAATACTAACGCCATCTATTTCTACGGAGTTGATACTTGCTGTAATTTATTAAAATGTGTGATACTCGATTTAATAATATACAATAATAAGAGACACCGTAATAAAAATACAATTGAATTCTAGTTGCGACTTACTGAATAATTTGAAACGAAATAAAACACCACTTGAAATCCTTTGTGACTGAACAATTTCATCCACTTTGTGTCGAAATATTAACAGAGAGCCTCTCGTGTAGTCAAAGCGTAGCACTGCCATATCCTCTATCAATATCGACTTGCAAAACAACAATTGATTCGTAAAAAGAAATCATGAAATATAGTGATTGGATGAGAAGAATACTCTTCGTGGAAAAAGAGGAATGCAATTGAAATAGCTGGCGTGTGCCGGTGGAAGGCTGTAGCGATCAGGATCAGTATAGCTTTGTTTGATTGCTGCAGCTTTTATTAATGGTTCAGTTTTAGTGGGACATTTAGTTGGCATGTTGGCCATTGTGACCTGTGAGTTCAGTTCACAATGGCCAACATGCCAACTAAATCTTGATAATAATATATTGTTTTACAGAATTCAATACACTCTAACATATATTAAAAGAAATGTCAGCTTTTACAATTTTTATCTACATTTAATGAAGAATATGATTTTTCTTTGTCTGCGGCTATTGATTGCTATTAACTGATATGAAATTTATTGCAGCCTATATTATGTATATCACGCCATCATAAGTGTATCCATTTATGATCTTTATTAAGTAACGTTATTTTGTAAAGTTTAATACATATATATTGTTTGGAAAGCAATAAATAAATATTTTATTTTGATAACACCTAGATTTTAAACCAAAGTTACAATATTCGTTAGGTTTGGAGGCCTTATCGACTTTACCAAAGGAGAGAATTATTTTCTATATCAATGTTCTAGAAAAACGACCAAAATGTTTTATAGCTTTTATCGGTTTCGTTTTGGGTGACGCTATCGCGCAGATTGCTAATTTACTATAAAATTTTGTAACAATAAATAAAGAAACTCTATATTGGTAAAATAATCCTGCTTACTAAGAACCCTGCTTAATTGTGTCCTATCAGACGTTTCAAAGAGGTGTGGTGAATTTAAATGGAAACAATCTGTGGCAAAAACATAAAAAGGGAGCATGAAAGCACAGTCATCGAGGGGTTTGATCCCTCCGAGAATATTAAGTTTGCCCATTAGCGAGCCCGTAATTCGAAAGCATTTAGAGCGATCCGGACCGAGTTTATAACTTAAAGATGGCTTTGGTATTTGTTATATTAATAAAACTGGTACCTATTATATTTTTGTGGTTGGGAAATATAATTATGAGTCAAGATCTTTTACAAGTCCTTAGCTTGTGTAAAACCTTTAAGGAGGTGAAATTTTCGAGATCCAGTAGGTAAGTGGACGAAGTCGCGAGCATATGTTAATATTTTCCCTGATGTACTGAGTCATAGTATAGTATAGTACTAGTTTCTAAACGTGTTTGCTGACAAAATGGCACGGGAATATAATATATTCCTTACTATATGTGAATAAAATTATACTCAAACGCTTATCATTACTGTGACTTTAATTATAAATATTTCTGTCACTTTCATTAATATGCCTTATGTGAGAGACAACATAATTTTAATTATATAGCTCTCAACTTTAATTACGTATCAGTATTAAATTAAAAAACAACTAACATTTGAACAATACAACTTATGTATAAAGACACAAGATTAGTGTTACATGAAGAATACTCTTATTATAATATTACATTGGTTTGAATGTAAAATATGTATGACGCCCTAGCTGAGATATAATTTTAGCTGAGCGGCAATACATGGACTTTTAATTTGCCCACACTAGATTTTGTATTGTTACGTGGCTTTAGTTTATGAAAGTTTTCAGAGCGGAATAAGGAAAGTTTCAAATTTAATGAAAGACTTTTGTCTAATATTAAAAACTTAGCATATACTTTTTTACCTTTAAAGATATACCGTTAATAAACGAAATTATTAAATTATAGAGCAGAGCCACAATATTCATAAAAATCAACTTTCTTCTTTCTTATTGCACGCTAATTTGTGATAGCTTGATATTATATAGTACAGAAAATGGTTTTTTTAATTGCATGCTCGATTCTTGAAAAAAAAATCGTTAAATTTGGACGGTGGAAAAGTTTTTATTTAATATATCGATAAACATACCTTTTAGAATAAAATGAGAAAATACGATCATTCTATAGCCCAATAAAATAATCCGTCTTTCTAAATGACAAGATAGTTTCGTGAAAAGTTTTTCTCTTATTAGAGTAATTTGAAGAAGATGAAGAGGGACAACGAAATGGAGTATCTTTATTACTTTCCTGAACTTTTCCTATTCAAACAGATGGTCGTTTATAGCTTGTCGGTTGGATGGCTAATATTATTGTGTGATTCAAAATATTTCGTCAAAATGAATAATACTAGTAACGACTATACTATTATCCGCCTTTTTTTATAATTGATAAAATTACTCATAACATTTTTTTTAATTAATAACGTACATACATACATTATCAGTCAATAGTTCACCAAATATCATATAATAAAACTTTGAAAAATATTGTATATTTAATATAATTACCACAAATTGAGAGGTGATAATAGAAGAAGGGTAACGAATTACATATATTTTTAATATTTTAATTTGTTCACAGTAATAATATCTGAAATTACTGAAAGCTTATGTAGCATTATATAGGGTTTGTTTCATTGAAATTTAGGAAAGTAAAGTGGTAGACACTTAAAGATAATAAGATAAACAAAACAATATTCGTATTATGGACTTCGGTCCATACGAACGATGTCACGGGTAGTTATAAAATGAATAGTTGTAAAAAATCTTTTATAATCTCAACATTAAAATACTTTTTTCTTCCAATTAGTATTTTATATTGTTCATATACAAGTGTTACGTTAGGCCTCTAAGGAGTTAAGCGGTTTATTTCTTTCGGAGCTACCCCACGGGGTTTCACAAAAGGAAAATCGGAACTAACAAGCACAGAAGAAGAGATTTTGCAGGATCCCTAATCATTAAGTGATTAGGGATCCTGCAAAATCTCAAAAGGCGAAAGAATAAGTTTGGAAGATATATTCTTAAAGAACTTTATTTGTAGAGTTATTTAATAAATAATGAGTATTTTTGTTATGAATATAAATACTAGTTATTATTTATAATAGTGATGAAATGCCATTTAGAGAAAACATTTTTTTTGGGAAAGGACCCTTCGCGCGCGTATGCATAATAATTCACCAAAGTAACATTATAATTGGATGAATAGTTTAGGTGTAGAAGACCAACATACTTACGTTGATTTTTATTTATATAGAAGAGAAGATAAATATGAATGCCTATGATTTTTTTCGTACTTAATCTCTGATTAAAAAGGTACTGAACGTACTTTAATAATTGTATAATTTATATTAATGAAATTTTTCACTGTCCAATATAAGTAAATGTATGTATAATAATATGATATAATTGACGTGGACCAATATTTCTTTGTATAGATGTTATTACTTTTAGATATAAATTTCCTTAAAAATAATGTTGTTTTCATCAAATGTGATAATGAAAAGGGACGGAAAATGAAAAATGAATAACGTTAATCTCTGTCGAGGACATGACTTCGCTAAATTGAGCGTAAACATTCATCTTGGTTGTAGGAAAATTTACAGAAAATTAATTATTATATTGTGGAATTGGCATGGTCTCTTGTTCCCACGTACGATGTAATTAAATCTATTTTGTTTACTGTGTGGTTCAGTCCAGATGACCTATCGAAAAAGTATTCGAATCCCACAAACGACTATCGAAAAAATATTCGAATCGTTCATCTGTTAGTTGGATGAGAAATTATTTGAAATATCACAAATGACAGCTCGACGAAACGAATACTTTTACGCAAGTTATTCGTGCTAGGTCCTCTGACGTAAAACTTCATCGTTCAAGTCACCATTGTGAGAAACGTCCTTGGGCGGACCTAATAAATATTTTTTACATCAGTTTCTTTTTCGATTTATTTCGCAGAAAAGCTCGTATGTGAAAAGCTTTTTGCTTGTGTTTAGGAGATTTGGATCGAACGGGGAAAACATGCTTACAGAAAATTATAAGCATGTGCTCCCGGTGGGATTCGAACCCACGACCCATCGATGCGCACGGCAGGTGTTCTACCGAACGCGCCAACGAGCCCGTCCAAGAACTATTGTTAAATTTCAGTTGAGACAAAGGAACTAGTTTTGCAGTTGTAAAATATTATCAAGTTACATTCTCGAACAATCGATCAGGGCATCAAGAATCGGTGATGTTTTGATGTTGTTCAATACTTACGGCCTTATTCATAAACGTATTATAAGCTTGATATAGTTAAAATATGTTTTGTCTCGCTCTTTCGAATATAAAAAGACTACAGAACGACAGCTTTTAATACGTTTATGAATAAGGGGTTAAGTCTATTCATAGTGCCTCAGAAGTGAAATGATTTATTGTTATACAAATTTATCTAACCTACCTATATAATAATAATCTATACATATAAAACAACAGAATAGAATCTTTACATCGAATATACCAGATATTGACAGAATACGATAAAAACAGTTTAAATATTTTTAACATTTGTTTGTTCACGCGTTTCCCAGAAACTACTGAAATTAAGCTTAGTCTGAAACATCATAGTTTGTTTCATCGAATTGGGATGTCAAAAAGAAAAGTTTGTAGTTGTCATTTAAAGACAATTCGGTGTGAAACTTTTTTTATTTAATCTGAGTGTGAAACAGTCGCGGGTGTCAGCTAGTGTCAAATAAATTGATACAATTACCTGAAATAAACATTCGAGTAGTCTAAATATGCATTTATAAACTGAATATTAACCTAGACGATCAATTGTGCTAATGGCATAGTCCCTGATGGAGTCAGCTTTACTAAAAGTTTGTAGTAATAACAATTGCTGACTGGTGAAAGTGGATTGCATAAAACCTTCTTTACGAAAAGATACTTTTTCATGGTAATGCATGGTGATCGGTCAAACGCCATTGGAGTTTAGCGATTCTAAATGAAAACGGGTTAGTTACATCATGTATAACTCAACAATCTGCACCGATTTTAATGATCTATTATTTGGTGAATTCCTCTCGGCCCCAAATAGTAAAATTACGGGAAAAATATATAAAATAAATTTTAAATTAGGTTTGGAACTTTGGATCTTGCGGAATTGGCAGCTCACGTTACGCACGCTTTTATTATAGTACTAGCTGATGCCCGCGACTTCGTTCGCGTGGGGTTCACTTTAAGCTGAGCTTTTGAGCAAGCTTTCTTCAAATGACATATCCTCCTCCACCCTCTGTACTTGGTGATTTCTTTTGGGAAAGAGCTATCTAATTAGTCATTGACGGTTGCTTTTGCATCATGTTATCGACATGTTTAATGGTGGTTGAGATTGGGGTTCGAAGGATGATTTGATATTCAATAGTTGAAATAATTAACCTGACTTTAAAGAAACATTAGGGAAATTCATATTAATTAAATTTTATGTGACCAAAATCCAGATATGTGTCTTTTTTCTACTAATCAGAGTTCAATCGAAGATTGGATTCAATACATTTTCTGTCTTAAATAGATGCGTACGTTCATTTAATTGGTTATTTTCATTTTCGGACATTTTTTTTAAATTCCCGGGATTCCTGCCCGGGTTTCCGGTGCTAAAACCTCTAAGATACGGAAGCAAAAAAGCAATGTCGAATAATCGTAATTCTGTTTAAGATTGATGAAAAGGTGAAATAAATGATCTCATAAGAAATACTTTTTCATATATTATTTCAATAATACATTTTCTATTTTTGTTTCTTCTTTCAAAAAATACATAAATAAATACAAAAAAATATTTCTTTCATTTCAACTTCAGATTCGAACTCGCATCAAAAGCTACGCTTTGGGACTGCATATCCACTATTCTATCCACTATTCTACGAATACATATTGGAAATGGCGAAATTATCAAACTATTTCATTTAGGGGAAGCCCGGGCAAGACGCATATGTTAAGGAAAGTGTTAAATAAAACTACAATCCGATAATAAATAGAACTGTTTTGTACTTTTATTTTGTACTATGTTTAATAATCTTTAAAAAATAATATTTAAAATTATAAAACTTAATCAATTTCTATATTAATTTTGAGCATAAACAAAAAGTATCAATTATCCGTTTTGCCCGACCCCCCCGGGCAAAAAGGATATGTTAAGATCAGTCTTCACATTCATCACAGAAGTAGCTGCCAACTCCCATATAAGAAGTGCAGTCTTCATGCGCCTAACTTGTGCACTGGTTATACTTAATCCAATCTTCCGTTGGTGGTTCAGTATATTTGTCAGGGCATACTAAACAATAAAATGTTTAGGGTTTCTGTATTGCGCGTTGTCAAAGGATCTTTTATATTTTACTTTTACTGCGGCCTGCTAACTCAGAAGTCCTTGAGTCCTTGTTTGCCTTCTTAAATATAGGTTATAGCCATTTTAAATGGATTGGAAATAATTTTTCTTGTAACATAATCAAACACCTGTTCAAAATAATCTGAGCGGGTTAGCCCAAAAAATTAAAATTTAAGATACGCAGATACACAGTTCTTCTTCTTGTTTAGGACTGAAAACAGTTGTAAACCTCCCGAAGTCAACTTCACGTGTCTCTGCAAAGTTGTAAACGAAAATCCTTCTTTGCGGTCAAATTGATTGTCCATCATCTTTTACAGCTCTTAGGTGTTTAATATTTTACTTTTGTGTTTATAATTTAACACCATCTAAAACAAAGTAGACCTTTATCTGTTACTTAAGACTCAATTCGGGCAAAACGGATACCTATTCATTTTGCCCATATCCGTTTTGCCCAAAACTTCAAAATTAGTAACAAGTCAAGATGTGAATTGTTGTTAGTAGGTAAATCAAAAGTAACAATCACAATGTATACTTAACTACACATGTAATTGAATAAATAAAACTTATTCATAGATAACTGGTTGGTTATATAAAAAGTTGGTATACAAACCTTCACAAAAATCGTAAGAAAACTATGAAAATGTTTTTTTTTAATATCCACAACAGATGCACTCGCGTAATGTTTTTGTTGAATTGTCATGGCATAGCCGGCCACACGGGTCATGATTTGAGAAATTAAAAATAACTCCATATATAATAGATTTTCGGAAAAATCGATTATTCTTCTTACCCACACTATGCTTGTTGCCCGGGCTTCCCCTACATATCAAACTGTGATTGACATCTGACAATTCAAAAAATTCAACGCGGGTCAGTTTGCATTGAAATTTGGTGATATGGTGCCTTTAAAATAATATTTAAATGATGATAACTTTTCTTTCCGATAACCGATTTCGATAAAACAAAGCCTATATGTTGCCCCGGGCTTTCCTTAATATATTTGTTTAAATTGCATGATAATCGGTTCAGTATCTTCGGAGATTAGCGTGAACAAACAGACAGACAGACAGACAGACGGACAGACAGACAGACAGACAAGAATCTTAAAAATTGCATTTATGCATTCTGCTACCCTTCTTTTATCACCCCTCTTAATTTCTGGTAAAAATATTTAGTGAAGCGTAATTTCGATCCTACTCTTTTATTATATGTATAGATTAGCTTATTTTGGAATTATTTGAGATTCTAATGGCCGAATTCTCGAACACCAATCAACATTGAGGTGTAAAAGTATATCTAACCCTAAAGTTTTGATTATCGTTTCAGTATTCCGCGGTATGTTTAATAGAAGTGGGAAAATAGCTTATTCAAATCTAGAAATATTTTTATTTTATTTTTGAAGTCAACATTCTGGCAGGACAACGTCTATCGGGTCTGCTATTATACAAACATACATCTTTATATAAGAAGATAACATTATATACCATATTGTATGAATGAAGTTATTACTATACCATGAGTTGACGTGTGTGATGAATTAATAACAGAATACCATTATTAAGCTACGTGGTATATGTATATAAGAAGAGGGTTTAATTTAATTCTCTGCAGAGTCTCGAGCATGTTTAAAAGGAGACGATTAATATCTTGAAAGCAATGCGGTGGCTCCAAGTTCCATGGCGTCAAAGTAATCTTGGTTTGCTTCACATTAGTCACGCTTCAAGCCTCGTATAGTATGTCGATAGCTGATTGTATTAATGTATTGATAAAATATGTTCAATTAAACTGTGAGTAGAAATGTGTAGTAGTGAGAAAATAATGATTTTTAACCGACTTCAAAAAAGGAGGAGGTTCTCAATTCGTCTGTATGTTGCTTTTTTTTTTTTTTGTATGTTTGTTACGCGATAACTCCGCAAGTTATGGATGGATTTGGATGATTCTTCTTTTGTTTGGTGGGGATATTTCAGAGGTGGTCCCATATAATTTTTATCGAAATTGGTTTGGTGCTTTTTTAGAAAATCAACAATAACAAAAAAAATCTTATATGTGGATGTTTTGGTTTGTAGTTCCTTTCACGGCGCTGTCTCATTTGAGCAGCACGTTTAGTGGTAGGTCTACTTAATTATTATGTAAGGATTAATGAACTTAAAAAATACACTTCCTACAAAAATTTTGAAAAAAAATTATTTTTAAGCAAAAAACAAAAACCGACTTCAAAACTATAACTAAAAAGTAAAAAATAATAGTTTTGAAGTAGGTTTTTGTTTTTTGCTTAAAAATAATTTTCAGTTGTCGTTCTAGATGAGGTGTAAATGTCGGCATTAGACGTAAGCTGTTTGGTTAAAAAATATATTTTATTGCGATAAGTAACAGACAAAAAACAATAGCATTTTTTAAATTGAAATAGTAGCAATAAAACTAGTCACTAGAAAACCGTATTCTATATTTAAATATTTGCATTGTTTTTTTTAACAGTAGTGACAAATTAAACAAAATTATAGACCTATTTTTATAAGCAAGTATGCAGCTAACCTGCAATAGTAATAAGTAAATTCATATAATTTCCATGCCAGTAAATCCACAACTAAGCAATTCCTAAGTCACTTTCTGCCGCACAAAGACTATATTCAACCGGCTATCACCAGCGGGTTTTTCGGAACCTTCAAGAAACGAACTTATTTAAATAAAATACTGTATACCGGATTAAAACGCGATTTATTATTTATATTGTTTAAATTATTTATCCCGACGTTTCCGGTATACAGTATTTTATTTAAATGTGTGATACTCGCGTTAATAAAACGAACTTATTTTTTCCTCGGTCGGTTGGCAACGCACCTGCCGGCCTAGCATGACAACCGCGACAAAATTTTGTCGACCGTTTTCTCGTGTTTTAATCGATTATTATCGCTTTATTTCTTCCGGGTCTAACATGACAATTACACTTAAAACTCTACTTTTAATATCAAAAATAGATATATTTGTCGATCGAGATATCTTTTCTATCAAAATTGTAGATATCTCGATATATTATATCTTCAATATATCGAGATATCTGACATCTTAGTTTGTCTTCTCTCGTCCGCGACATATCTCGTGGCGGTCATGCTAGGCCAGCTGCAAGCGCTCCAGCGTTGTAGATGTCTTTTGGCGGCGGTGATCACTTACGTTAGCCTGCCCATTTGCCCCCAATTGTATAAAAAAATATCTCTTTCAATGGTTGTTCTGTAGAATGAATTGAGAAAGAAGAAGTCTGAACCTTCTTAAGAGTAAAGACCAGAGACCCTCACGATAGACTTATACTCCTCATATTGCAAATTATTTGTATAATACAAAGTAAGTCTCACTCTTAAATATTAAAACTGCTCTCTAAATCAATTTGACATTAATCATAAGACTGAAACAACGCGATTAAAAAATAATAAAACCATTTACTCGATAGAATTGTTACGAGCTTAATTCCGAGTTTCCGCTTCATTTGAAAAATACTTTAAGGAGGAGTTAAAAGGTCTTGGGTTTATTTTCCGCTGAGTGCTCCGCAAAAGCAAACCGTTTTGTTATTTCGAGAGTTGAACTTCCCGATTAGTCGCTTCTTGTTTCTTTTGATTTAGCAAGTACATTGATGTTTATAATGAAATTTTCTTGTTACTTATAACGCCTAGTTTCAAGTCTGTTAACTATTAGGAAAAAGCGTTTGGATATAATCTAAAAAATATATCCATTACTTTTTTATTGAATAAATCGTAAGGACCGTGCAGGGCCGGATTTAGAGGCGGAGGAGGATTAGTGGCCTTGGGGCCAAAGAGTGGAGGAATTCCAAATATTGAGAAAAATAAATTCAATCAAAGGACAAGTTGTTTACTCCTCGTTTTTTCTGAAGTCTCTATGGTGGGGCCCCCTCTTTTGTTAAGGCCACAGTTCTGTAGAACTATAGCCCCAAATGTCTTCCCCTGGGACCGTGGCCAGATAAGTTGTTCAAAGAGCATATTCCTAGTTACTGAGTAGATAGTAACTTTTTTTTTACCTTTTACCATCCGGTTGTTTTTTAATATATTTATATATTATCAATTCTATGAAAACTAATAACATTCATTCTATATTAGATTATATAAGGTGAATCTTAGAGGAAGTTCTGTCGTCTCTTCTAGTTACAACTTACCAAGAAGCAGCATTGCTAACCGCAGCAAACAATGTTGAACATTGCTTGCGCGACAAGTTTTATTTGAAAACTTTACGTTCCTAGTGCCTACTAGCTACGTCTACATCCAATTATGGTATTTGACGTATAGGAATATAATATCAATATAAGGAATTTCTAGTTTCTTTTAAGATAAGTAAAGACACCATTTTAAAACAAATCGTAATTTAATTGACTTCCATTTCATTAAAAATATTGCCAACCTTTAAAATATTGCTGGAAGATGAAAATGTGATTGAAACATCGCTTGAAATCTAATTATTATAGGTATAATATATCTTCGTAATGGAGTTTTCTTGATGGGAAAATGGTTTTTGATGTTAAATATTAGAGCTTAATTAGAAATGGTTACCACCCAAGTGATTGTTGTTTAGAAGTAGGTACATAAGTGAGTATATCTTGAGTACTTACTACTTACTCAAAGTGTGCTTGACACATACTCGAGTACTTGTTCAAATTAAGAAGTGACGAACTATCAATCAGATTAAATGCTACTTCATTTGAAAACTAAAAAATGGATCATTAATTAATTTTAAACTAACAGAGAGAAGACAAACTAAGATGTAAGATATCTCGATATATTATATCTCAACATCGACAATATTGATACAAAAAAATATATCGATCGACAAATATATCTATTTTTGATATTAAAAGTTGAGTTTTAAGTGTTACTGTCATGTTAGAAGAAATAAAGAGATAATCGATTAAAACACGAGAATCGGTCTACAAAATTTTGTCGAGGTTGTCATGCTAGGCCGGCTGCAATAGATACATTCGAACTTCGACATAGAAGAAACTTTGAAGGTGGCCTAAAACAATTGTCGAATCAAAAACGTAACGCAAAATCATTTTAAAAATTGTTCTATACGCCCGCGCCGTAGCTAAAGCCTTCATTGGGGAGACAGAATGACAGACAGTTCAGTTCTCTACAACTGAATTTACGATGAGGGTACAATGAGATCGCCGGCTATCAGCGAGACGCGGCTCTTTATTCTGCATATTATTAACAGCAAAAATGAAAAACAGTGTCTGAAGCGTTATTGTAATGTCATTAAACTGGAATATTTGAATTTACGTTTTAATAGTTAGAGTATAGATTTGAAAGCTGTTAATGATACATTTACGAAATGTGTGATTGGAGGATTTTCTTTAAGAATAAATCCAAACAATTTTCTAATCTGAATTATTGAAGAAAATACCACTTTGTACACATATACATATTATGAATATATATTATATAATATAGTATGAATATATTATTTAAGCAGCAATCTTACCCCTTTTGGGGACGAATTTTCTCAATTTTTTTGAACTAATATCATAGTTCAGAATGAGAAATCTTCTTCTTCCTGCCCTCTTCCCTTTTTTTTATTTATTTTTCAGAATGAGAGATATGACTATGTATTTCAATGCGATGCTCGTGAGTATGTATGTCTTATGTTAGAAACCTATATACATACGTTCATCAAAGGGAAGTATTAAGTAAATGTGAATTCCATTTAAGATAATGGTTTGCGATGCAGCCAAATGTCTTATCTTAATCCCTCTGAGTGTAGTTTTACCAAGTTTAATTTACGTTTGCTAGAAACTGTTTAAAACTATTCTACGTCGTCTTGAATATTCTAGCAATTACTTCTTTCGTATTGGCCAGCGATACTTTATACACCTATATAACGCCTATGACTATGAATAATGTCGGATTTGAAAATCGATTACAATTGATTTGGTACGGCTAAAAAAGAGATTTCTGATCTAACATAATTATGAAAAACAAAAGAGTAATTAATTACCGTGTAATTAATTCATAAACATGTAGGTATCTATTCAAAAATATTCTGATGCATTTTTTTAAAAAAAAAAGTTCTTTTTAAAACGATTAGTAAATAAAAATAAAATCCCTCAAAATTTACATCCAACAATAATTAATAGTAGTAGGCTTAATGAAAAGTGACTATCATGACCTCAGATTAAATAAAAAATAATCTGAGTTCATGACTCTCTTTATATTATATACCTACGGGAAAATATTGTTGTATATTTTATATATGTATATTAACGTAGTTATAAAAAATATAATTAGAGTAGATAACTGATGAACATTTAAATAAGATTTTTTGCAACTAAGCACATCTGTGTCATGAACAAATAAAAATTTCGCTTGCAAATAACAATTACAAGGGTTGAATGTAAATAAATACCTGCAAAGCTCACTGGCTGTCAAATCGTGTTGTAGAATTAATCAGTGGCTAAATTAACTGCTGTTCTTAGTACACCGCCGGACCCTTACTTTACATAAATCCTTTTTAACAAAATACAAGGATATAAATTAATGTTAAGGGGTAAGTACAGAATTTAAATTATTCAACATTGAATTTATGTTGGTGACATATTACACCTACTGTTTTGCTTCGAGACTCAAAGTGCATTGTTGCCTCTTGACACGATGCAAGGTGACATATTACTCACTCTATCAGAATACAGAATCATCTTCACATTATTCGAAGCCACTGTTAGGAGGCTCATTTCTTTTCGTCCATGGCAGACAAATCACTATTCAAGTCTTCTATACTGCGACTGAATTGGGCTCAGAATTTTTTGTAAAATATATTTTTTGTTCACAAACTAATTTCTGTCCTCTTGCATTGCTCAATATATTTTTTGCAGTATTGCAATTATTTATATCATTCCGAAAATATATTGATATTTTCCAAGTTTTAAGATAGAAGAAGGTTTTATGGCTTATAGTCATTATTATATTTATCTAAATATACTATAAATTATAACCAAATTAAATCTTTTACAAAGCAATTATACAAGAGCACATATTATGTAAATTATAGGATAGCTTTATGCAGATTAAATGACTATCCATTAGGAAATTGTTCCTGATATCCTTCCGAGTTATTTGACAGATGTTAATCGATGTAGATACGACAAGTCTTTGGTTGATTTAGTACGATCCTTGAGGGAAACTTTTTGCTCTTACAAAAATTAATTGTAACTTTACTTCAAATATTAATGATTTATTATTAGACGTTATGGCACTTAAATGCTTTTATATTGTTATTACTTACTCAATCATAGATAGAATACAATAATTTCTACAATCTATTTTAGCAAATGTATTTGATAGATAACTTTATAATAAAGCATCTAATTGAATAGATAAACGCTTCAACTTAGATAAGATTAGACTAAGTTTTATTGCACAATTTAAACGGAAACTAAACATTTTCCGCATCCATTTGCCAGCAAGTATAAGTATCAAACGTTTTTCATTTACAATCTGGAGAACGCAAGCTGAATCGACTACGACATGTTCAAGTGGTGAACTATGAAAAACTTGTCCAGGTCATTTAATCGTATACTTCAATGGAGGATCGTCGATAGCTGGGAAATTCTAAGTCTCTTTTTCCCACGAGATTGAGAATATTGATATATTATAAGTACCTACTCGTAATTCTGAATGAATTAATTTAGACGATTTAAAAAAAAATGGCAGACGTAATTTAACAAAAAATAAATAACAACTTATAGGTATGCAAATATCAGACCGACAGAGAATATATTATAAGCTATTTAACTTAGATATTACCTACTCTGTTGTTAATACGTGTCAATTAAGTGTTATTTAAGTTTCATAAGCAGTTCAGAGACATAAGATTGTTGTACTGTGTTATTAATATACTGCTTTAAAATAAAAGACTTCGAAGTAAATAAGTAAAAAGTAAATTCTATAATACTTTATATTATTCATGTAACAAATCAATACATTTTTATCTAACAGAATTGAATCCCAAAACAGAATTTTGCTCACGAATAATCATTAATTCAGAGCTAAGACTATAAAACTTTTCCGAGTGAGCCTCACGCCAATACAATTTGTAAGTCATGTCAGGTGCAAAAATCCTACTGGAGCGCAACGAACTACACTGAATCTGCTAAATTCAATCTTTGTTCAACTTTACCGTTCGTGATAACAAACTTTACTTCTTGATTCAGTTTCGAAAAGCCTTAATTACGTGTTCTATGCAATTGGAGTCGTATTGTTCTTAAATTAGTATCAGTAAGCGTATTTAAACATTGGAATATCTGAAGAGGTTTTTGAGCGTTGTTTATGCTTCGATATAATACTATATTACATATTGGATCGTATATAAATTAGATGCGCGACGCCTTTGAAATTTGTCATAGCAATATTTACTTTAATACATTTAGCCGAGTTTATTAATCACATCAGTTTATTGAATTAATATGCTTTTATAAAGATAACGGAATTAATGGAGAATTTTATTACAATAATAGTCGTAAAGATAGTAGTATTTTCACTCTACTGTTTTTATTACTTTTTTGAAAAACATTCGTACAGAATAAATACATTTACCTACAGTTTAAATTTCACCCGCACTTTCATTTGTTTTCCCGAATTCGGAAGTGGAAATGAAAACATTGTAGAAAGAGAAGCGCTTTTGTAAACGTCAGAGTGGACTCTCCTACATTTTTTACCGAAAGGCAGCGTAATGCAAACACGAGAGGACAATTTCAGGTTGTTGTAAACCTGAACTAGGAAAGTACAATTCTCAAGCAACTATGAACAAGTACTTTTCAACTGCTGTGTTAACGAGAATCCTACGACTAAGGTACCCATGTTTTTTGTTGAAATAGTCATAAATAATGCAATGTGATGAAATCATATGATAATATATTTATGTTAGTGGTATTAGGATTTTAAACCTTTAGTTCTCTTAATGCTATTCATGAAAATTGTTTTTATAATGGACAAATTATGGAGTGATTACGTAACATTAGGATTACTGACTTGATTAACTTTTATTAAGGAGTGAATACTTGTGAGTAATTGTATTATAAGAAAGGGAATGTTATTTTTTTTATTACAAGAGTTTTTGCCATGCTTTATAGGAGAGAAATTAGTCTTAGTGTCTTAATAATAAATATAGTATTTTTTTATATATATAATTAGATGACGTTTTAATTTCGAAAACATGTTTATATAACTAATTATACACGGGCTATAAAATAAAAATCAAAACCAAGCCCTTGGGCTTTTTAAATTGGACCTATCCGTAGAACAAAATTACTTCTGCTGAATGCTCTACTTTACACTCGACTCTTTTGAGAAATGAAATAAATGCATTATTCGACTGCTATCTTCGAAAATATGCTGATTTTACTAGTGAATTATATAGATCATTTCAGCCTTACAAATATCAAAAAGCGATTTGGTATCCAAATTTGTTCTACGCATAGGTCTAACAACAAACAAACATATATGTACATCCTCAAGAAATCTGCACTATGGTTCCTAGGATACAGACACCACTATAAAATTCATAAAATATCACCATACATTTCGTATTCATGGCAAGGATTAAATTGATATATTACCACCATGTATGATGTAAACAAAATCATGAAAGTATAAGTAAGAATGAATGAATTATTAATGGTTACCACCAACAATGACCTCAGCGGTAGTCTTTTAGATTGTAGCCAATGTTTATCCTTATAAATGTTTCATGATATTGTTTGCATTTGTATCGGACAGGCGGTCGACGGCCCTGATATCCGTTTAATATGATAATCCACATGCAAACAAGCGGCGGATTGCCCGGCTAAATTATTTATGCACCCCTACCTGCGGGTGATGGCTTCACTTTAGATATAGCTCGACTTTTATCGTGCCCTAGAGTTTTGGTGGTCAGGTACATGAAAGTTTCTGAGAATTAATATTGAATGAGCTATTGGCGTTGCAGGCGTTGAACCGTTTGCGTCTGACAGTGGATTAACCATACATTCATTTATTACAGTATACTAGCTGACCCGGCAAACGTTGATTTGCCATGTAAATAATTTCTAAAAAGCAGGGGTTGGTGATAAAAAAGTAAAAATTTATGGTTGTATGTATTTTTTAATGCCACATTATAAAAAAAAACAAAAAAATTCGTCCAAAAATTAAAAAAAAATTGAGGGTGAACAACCCTTATCACTTAGGGGTATAAAACATAGATAGTAACCAATTCTCAGATCTACTGAATACGCATAATATTTGGTAAAAATCGGTAAAGCCGTTTCGGAGGAGTACGGTAACTAACATTGGGACATGGAATTTTTATATATTAGATTATGCAACAGTATGAAGTGCAATTAAACCTCGTACCATTTAACGATAATTGGAAATCTTATGTGTCTTAATAAATAAATTCGACGAAAGTCTGTGCTAGAAAGTGACATCTTTAAGGAAGTACAATGAGATCTAAAATGAATAGTTGTTTTGCATATTATTAAGGGTATGTAGGAAGATCGAAAGCGGAGCTTAGACGGCCAGTAATCAATTTGGAAGTAATTGAATCTGGTGGGGCGGACACGCATCATCCGGCCGTGGGCGCAGACGGAGGAACATCTTAATGAAATCATGTTTCGCAACGTGATTGCATTCATGAATTGCATATACAACTATAGATATTCTATCTCACGAAGTCTATTTGGCTATGAATATTGTTAGGCATATAGGTACATTTTTTTGAGTGTGCGTAATCTCGGGAGCGCACGTTAAGCATAACGCACACTAAAACGATGTATATGTGCACGCTTCACAACATTCATATCCAAACGGACTTCGTGAATAAAATATCTATATAATTGTAAAATCTTTTAGGACTTTTAATAGGGGGTTTCGCTTTTTAACGAATTTGGAATAAGATTATTTTTGAATTCGAATTTCGTACCTTATTTTTTGTTATTGGCGGTGAAAGCCTCCTTAAAATCTTTCCAGTCATCCCTGTTTCAGGCAACTTTGGATCGAATATTTCCTCAAAATTAAAAATAGAAGCAATATGATATTGGAATAATAATAATTCATTCATACAACTGTTAATCAAATAAACTGCAAAATATACTATATAAGTAAAAAACATAAAAGCCATTTTTGGCATTGAATACTTTAACGAATTTTACACACTTCAAAATGTTGCAGCCGGAACTCTTGTCCTAATTCTGTCGAAGCTAATCAGTCTTAAGGTTTTATTGTTCAAACAAGATATACGAGTAGAACAAAGTGTTCCGTTTGCAATGACCATTTCGGCATTTAAATTGCCAACTTGACTTTAACAATGTTTATATATGTATGTGTATATATCCTAAATGATCGATACAAAAAAACATTACGGAAACTGTTGAAACATGTAAAACAAATTATGGAATGATTACAAAAGTTTAAATAAAATAACTTTTACCGGATAAAAACACGATTTATTAGCTACTTGATTTTACCCGCGAATTCGTTCTATCAGACTGCGGTTATTATCTGTTTAAGGCATTTTCTATTTACTCTAATAGGTACACTATATACATATTTTTTCATACAATAACGGTTTATGCACCGCACGCCGAAATAGCTCTCAGATATCAGGATTCTCAGTCAGGATCTGACTTACTTGACACTTGTCGTTATAATTTGTCCTAACTCAATATCGCTATAAATTATAGCCCATATGTTATTCTGATGTATATACAATAATACTGAAGAGTTTCATAAAAATCCGTTGAGTATATTTTTCGTGAAGGAGTAACAAACATCCATCCATACATCCTCACAAACTTTCACATTTATAATATTAATAGGATATTATTTATCTATATTATATTAAAAACAACTTTCACTGAAGTATTTATATATTTTGGTAAAAGTTATATAACTTAAATGTGATACTCGCGTTAATACAATAATTTGATAATAAAGATTATATAACAGTTATAGTATTTTGAAGCAAGATTACAATCTCGATTACAAAGACAACACTGTAGCACGCGCAACTTGTTCTTCATGGTTTTCCCATTTATGAATGCCGGACAAAATCTCAATATTCTTTCAACTCATTTGAAACTTATATTAATCGGATATAGGGAAAATGTTTATAGACAATATACAAAGTCAATGGTAAACATTTGAAACGCCATAAAATATTATGTATGTTTTGTTTATAATATTATTCGGTCGGAGAAAGCATTTGTTCTGATTTCGACATAAATGACGTAGGTGAGGCTGATAGGTCGAGGACGACACTGTTTCAGTATTATTATGCTAATAAACTCGCATCCAAAGAAACAAGATTGTCGAGTTTGTAAAACAGCCGAATCCACTTTCATTTTTGTTCCAAGTTCCGGAGTATTGCTATTGTTGTGTTAAGGATGACCACTTAATTTCACTTTGCAAATATAAATAAGAAAAATAATTGTATAAATTTATATATTTTTTTCTGTCAAGAAAATGTATATGTACGGTAATAAAAGACAATATTAATTCAGAGAAAATTTTCTAGCGAAATTATTTTAAAACAGGGCTCAAAAAAGTTTAGTTCATGTAAAAAGTAATGTGAATATTAGTGAATAATAGCCTATGTTATCACTATGCAAAAATCAAGTCAATACGTTTTTCTGTTTTTGAGAAAGAGACAGCTCAACAAACACACAAAAAACTTTTCAACTATCTGTTTATGATAACCGAATCTCTTTTATATATCTCATTGGTAGTAATAAACCGAATTATTTGTTAGATAGGTTTAATAACATCGAACGAAAGTGATAGAGAGACGAGAAAATATAGACTATTTTAAGTCTCATTTTCTTTACTTAGTGTTATTAAATTTTCTTCTCTTATATACGTAACATGAATATTTAGGTTATGGCAGAAAAACAGCGTGGTAAGCATTGGCACTCGGAGCACATTATGTCCACAGTTATTTTAGCACAAGCTTGAATTTTGATACAAATCGCTTTCTTATGAGCTGGAGTACATATTTTAAAAGAGATATGTTTAAATGGTTTTAATAGCAAAAATATTGAAAAAATTAGTGGGCACGAAACCCTAAAATGTTTAGAATATTTAATAATAATCCATTAAATTCCATTACCTTGATTGCTACCAAGAAAAACGATATGCATTTAGTGTAATAATAATAATTACAAAAAAATCTATTATTTCTGTTATTTTTTAAAAGAAATTTAATAAAACCTAATTAAAACTTCAAACTCAATTTTCTCAAAATGGCACCATGTGGGTTGACACTGTATTGCTTCTTCTTCTTCTTGTGGTGCCTCTCAATTACTGGAGGTTGGCCGTCAGTCTCGCGAAGCGTGTCTCGTCCCGTGCCAGATGCAGCAACTCCTCTGCAGTCGCAATACATGTCCACTCCCTAACGTTACGCAGCTATGATTATTTTTTTTTACTGTATTGCTTAACAGCGTCCAACTATAGCACAATTATATTCACAGAACAGGAAAAAAAAATATTGTACACATTTTGGCTTAATTTTAAGTATGTTTTTTTATGTTAGATATCGACAGACGAGCATGGGGTTTACTAAATCGTAGGTCAGTCAATGCTGCGCTGTCGACCTACTTTTTACTTCGAGCATTCGGAAATCCATTGACTGAAACCGAAACGCGCAATATGCACTTCATGGTTTATCCATCTATGAACGGTGGTTCGTTACCCGGAATTTCACCAGACATAGGGAAAATATGCTTACAGAGAATTATAAGCATGTTGTCCCGGTGGGATTCGAACCCACGACCCATCGATGTGCACGGCAGGTGTTCTACCGAACGCCAACGAGCCCGTCAACGTCAAGTACTTACTTAATCGTTTTAATTACTATTATAATTGTGTAAGTAGGTACCTATATGTAAATTGTATTATCTTTAATTAAAGTAATGTAGAGTCTATTACACAAAGCGCTTCTTTATACTGCTACAATAAAAATGGTGCTAAGCCCGACGATTTATGCAGTTACACGAAATATTGCCCAAGTCCTTTGAGTAAGGTGATGCAAAATAGAGTGCTCTGTTAGTTTAACTAGGGTTACCATTTTCTTATTAAATGTAGTATTTTCAGTTTTTATAATACATACCTACTTAATCTATATATATAAAAGAAAGTTGTGTTAGTTACACCGTTTATAACTCAAGAACGGCTGTACCGATTTTAACGATATCTTATTTGTTGGATTCCTCTATGTCCCGAATAAAAGAATAGCTATTAAATTATCGGAAAAAATCAAGAAAATATATATGCAAAAATTAATTTTAAAATAAATTACTCCGCCATCTTGACAGCTCACGTCATGCATTCATAGCTTTTTTGGAATAACAGATGTCCATGACTGCAAATTAGTGACATATTAGACAATTATATAAAAAAGTGGGCAAATGGGCATATACAAATTTAAGAATAATTATATAATTTCGAAGCCAAAATTGTGGCAGAACAACGTCTGCGGGGTCCACTAGTAAACAATAAAAAGTGGAAGTTCGCAGAAATTTAAGACAAAAAAGCACAGAACAGCATATTCTTGCTGTTTAGGTTTAAATAAAATTATTATTTATTTCATTGTTTTCTTTACAGGTACAAAATTACACTAAAATACGTCTTAATTTTTTGTATTTAACTAAGATACATATATATATATTTTTATGTTTTCTTCCAAGTTATGAAAACCAATGATTTATAAGTATCACTTTTATTAAAAACAGAAGATATAAACAGATAAAGGCTACGTTATATTTTACGCTTTATATCAAATAATGTTTGTATAGATCTAAATAAGATGTTTAGTTATTTTATTACAATAATACAATTACAATTTACTTAAAAAAATATAAATATTAATTTACAATATTAGTTGATTTAGTACTCAGACTCGAGGATTAATAGTATATTATATTATACAAGTAAGGTTGCCAACCCTAGTCCTATCGTACAACTTGATAAAAATTCTCAATGTAATAAGTACATATATTTTTTATCATATTTAACGAAATAAGTAATACTATATAATTACTTTTATATAAAAAATCTAATATATAAAATTCTCGTGTCACAGTTTTCGCTGCCATACTCCTCCGAAACGTCTTGACCGATTTTGATGAAATTTTTTGTGCTTATCCGGTATCTATGAGAATCGGCCAACATCTATTTTTCATCCCCCTAAATGTTAGGGGTAGTCCACCCCTAAATTTTTGTTTTAATTTTTGGACGAAATTTGTTTTTATTTTTTTATAATGTGGCATTAAAAAGACATACAACCCCTGCTTTTTTTGTCAAAAAATCTTGACCCGTGCGAAGCCGGGGCGGGTCGCTAGTTAATTAATATAATTTACTTGTGAATACATCATGGTCACTAACTTAATTCAGGATCATTTGTAAAATAATATTTTACGTGCAAATTATTTTAAATAGGCCTTATTTGTTTAACTAACCGTATTATTTATCACTACAACTATAGCATTAGTATTGTAGTTGTGTTTAAAGAAAGTGTTGTTAGGCGTCGAACTACGACCGACCTTCAGAGAAAGCGGAAAATTGCAACCATATTTCTAACAATAATAATAGAAACATTTGAAAAAAAAAAGAGTGAGGTTCACTTGATAAGTCAGTGATGCGCTGTCGACCTACTTTTAACTTCGAGCATTCGGAAATTCATAGACTTTTAACCGAAACGCGCAATATTCATTGGTTCGTTACCCGGTGGGAATTTCTATATTCTTCAGAATTATAAAAAAGTCGACCCTGTGGGATTCGATCCGCAACCCATCGGTGCGCAAGGTAGGTGCTCTACCAAACGCGCCAAAAGGCCGTCAAAGACGTTTCTAAAACCGTTGCACTCGTGTTTTACAGCAAGCATGGTCAAATCCCTGAGGGACGCGTGTTTATAATTTTCTGTAAGCATGTCTTCCCCACGTCTGGTAACTACGGGCATTTGGTGGAAGTAATATCGAAATCCGACCGGGTAACGAACCACCGTTCATAGTTGGAAAAACCGGGAAGTGCATATTACGCGTTTCGGTTTCAGTCTATAGATTTCCGGATTCTGTAAGTAAAAAGTAGGTCGGCAGCGCATCATTGACTGATCTTCTGTGGCTGAAGTATTACCTACCATCAAGTGAACCTCATGCTCGTCTGTCGATATGTAATATAAAAAACGCATTTTAATCTAGGAAAAGTTATTTGATTTAAAATACATAATTATATACGGAAAATATATTCATATTGGACGTAATAGGATATCAAAAGGAAAGTTATGAGAACAGCCTACCGCAATATAGTCCATGATATAACATTATTTGTAACATGATTATAAAGAGGAGGGGCAATCAGGCGCCAACGCGGCCTTGGTGAAAGTGCTTCGAGAGGTTTCACCGCGGATCAAAGTGCCCGTAGCCGATCTCCTGCTTGTAGTCATATGTTTACATAATTATTATAATAGCTAACAAATATTTAACATAAAAGTAACTGGAAAGAAATAAATACCACTTGACAGAATCTAATTTGATGCCGCATATTTCTATAATTACGAATAGACGTCCATTTGCAATTGACGCAAAAGTTCGGTTTATTTTTCTCTTCTTGTTAGAAGTAACTTTTGCTTCCGGTAGTTTTTGTTTAATTGGTGAATAAACAAAATATGACAATTTCAGTATACCTTTATTCACCTACCTATTAATCATTTCAATACTTTTTTTTTATGTCAGATATCGACAGACGAGCATGTGGTTCACTTGATGGTAGGTGATACCCCAGCCACAGAACATCAGTCAATGATGTGCTGTCAACCTAATTTTTACTTCGAGCATTCGGAAATCCATAGACTGAAACCGAAACGCGCAATGTGCACTTCACGGTTTTTCCATCTATGAACGGTGGTTCGTTACCCGGTCGGAATTTAGATATTCCTCCCACCCGATCAATGCCCGAAGTTACCAGACGTGGGGAAAACATGCTTACAGAAAATTATAAACATGTGTTCCCGGTGGGATTCGAACCCACGACTCATCGATGCGCACGGCAGGTATTCTACCGAACGCGCCAACGAGCCCGTCGCGTCGTGTTTTTTATGAGTTATCGTCGAAGAAAGTAATATATTTATGATATTTAGGTTGAGCATTATTCATTTTCCATAATAATTAAATACACCGCAGTTGAAAGCTTATATCAAATACATTAGCATAACATTTTGCGGTATGTATGATTTAATACATTTTGTAGATAAATTGAAGTAAAGCTATTTAGAACATAATGTTGCGACTAAAATAATTTAAGCCTGTAAGCTATGCAGATTTAAAATTATTAAATTTTTGGAGCTATAACGAAACTTTGTAAGGATATTCATCCTGCTAAAACATATTTTAACATAAGGCGCTTCGTTGCATTATATTAATTTCCGGGAGAGTAAATCTTTATTCTTCTGAGTGTTTGCTCAAAAAGGATTTAAGAACTGGCCGGCTTATGGTTTTGTAAATAGCTACCAGCTCAGGCTCAGTATTAAGAAAGTTATAAACTGTAGCCGCGGGTCCCATTTTCTTGAATTTACGGTATCAAGTTTTTAAATCTCCAGATTAACAAACTTTTGACGCAATAATTTATTCATTTTATATGTATAGTCTTTTAAATATTATGTAGACATTTAATATTTCTTTTTATATTGTATGTTCACTGTATGATCTTCAAAATATTCAGATTCCTTATCTTCTATTTAGAAGAGAAAGCCTGCAAGGAATAGCTATCTAGCAATAAATATTTTTATGCTTTTATTAAGTTTAGGTTTGAAATTACTATTTCCATATATATTTTACATACATACATACATATACATCACGCCTCTTTCCAATTGGGGTAGGCAGAGATCACGGAATTCTATATGCTCCGTTCCTTACTTTACTTTCACTTTTGCTTCTTATTTCTTTCTTCTTTATATTTTTAAGGTAAATAAAACAACAAAATATATAGTTAAAGGGATTCGTAATGAAACACGGAAAAGTAAAGTCACGTCATCTTTCATAAAAGATGATAGCACAAAAAAGTGTGAGCAATAGGTCAAGTGAAGTCGAGAATCAGATAAAGAAAGAAAGCATCGAGTCGAATAATGCTTCAAAAAGCGAACCGTACCCAGAGTGACGCGCGTATTCATGTGTTGTAATCAGAAGAACGAACTAAGACAGAAATTGACAGGTCTTATCATACTTACCACCTCTACATTTGTATTATATAAAAATTACTTGGCATAAAAGTTAGTTGAATAACTTTAGGTAGGAAGGCGTAGTAGTAGTTGTTGTGGTAATACCGTAGGTAACATTTTGTATTGATGAAAGTGACTAATAAATAGGTGTTGAGTTGAATCTTACGTACAATAATAATTTTCTGAAAATTTGGTTGATCACAGAATAATAAAGAACCAGAATAAAGTACATGAAAGAAAATACCAACTAATATTTCATAGTATTTCGTAATATTCATTTATCATATTATTATGCGATTTCATAAGGGCTTCGCCGCAGTTACGAAGAAATATCAAATTTTGATACAGTAGGGTACTGTTAATACACAAGGGTAAGCTACGCCCCTGTGTAATAACATATACAGCAATGACTTTTGAATTAAGAGAGTGATTGATTAAAATAGTAAAAATAAAAAATTTTAGCCATTTAATTACTAAATAAACAAGTATTGTTATTTTTAATAAAAACACCTTTAGAAATATTGTTGTTTTGGTAAATGTTTACAATATATTAATCTATGTTTTGAAAAATTCTCAGTAATGCAATTAGACGTATAATATAATTTTAATAAGTGGTAAAGATACAATACAATTTAGATTTAATGTAAGGCGGATTTTGTTTGAATGGTTACGATGTATCTACGAATAAAAGTAATTTTATCAATATTTTGTTTTACGTTACTTTAATTCTATTGTAAGCTTCTTAAGGGGAATACTATCTACTCAACAATTGAAGATAGATAGAGAGAGAGAGAATAGATTTTTTGTCTATTAACAACAAAGTCATTAGGTAACCGGACTTAGTTGAATAACGGACATTGATGTATTCTAACTTCTACCATTAGTTAACCGCAGCCAATTACGTTACAGAACAGTAATCTGTTTTCGGAGTTTCAACAAACTGCATACAAACAGTGTAACTTTGCTTAATGTATTGTTCAGTAGGTTTATTTGAATTTATACTAACATGTAAGTTACTCCAGCATTTTTGTGTGGATAAAATCTTTTTTAAAGAGAAAGAGAGGGAAAGTTTGTTTGCACAAACAATGATGTAACATTATATTATTCGTAGCATAAGCAAAAATAACAAAAATAAAGGCAGTCCAAAAGTAAAAAGAAAACAGTATGTTGCTGCAATTGGAATCAGACTCACGGCAATGGCTCCAACAGTGGTCGAAACACTGATTTTCAGTTTATTTTTTTTCTTTTAATAATTTCTCTTATTAAATAGTTAACAATACTCAAAACGATGCAAAACGGAACACTAAAAGTGCTTACACGGATTTTCAAAATTTGTATATAAATTAAGCGTATGGTACATATTATATACTCAGTGTGGCAAGATGTATCCTGGCGTACTTTTTTATTCTTTTTAATAAGCAACAGTATGTTTGCACTGACACAGATACTAATATTGTGCAGAACATTTTATTGCTTTAAGTATTGAAAAAAACGGTGTAACAACTTGTCGCACCAATGTCTTTCAAATCGTTGTAGGTTCTGTAATGTGTAGGCGTAATAAAGGCATATTAGATGGGAGATTATTTCTGATTATACGATGTAGACATTTCTTCATCAAGTCGATAATTGCTCGTAATTATCGACATAATTGTGCTGGGTTTTACTAATAATTTATCCTATCTAAGTACCACTACAATAAGGAATAAAAACGATTGCAACTGAAGGAGTGATATAATAATTACAATAGAAGTAATTAAATGTGATAGTTATGTACAAAATAAACTTTAAAATTATATTAGCTTTGACAATAAATGAAAATAAATTCTATGTACTTAACCATGCCCTTTGAAAGCAGCATTGCCGTCTTACTTTTGTAAAGGTTCAGCGCTGTATATTTTGTATAGTTCGGTCTGGTTCTACCATCGTGGACTCTATGAGTTTTAAAAGTTGACGGTTAATGGCCGAATTCTCGAACGCTAATCAACATTGAGGTGTACTTAAAAGTATCTCTAACTCTTTCATTACGAAGGTAAAATGAAAGACAAAAACATTTTAAGTTGCCCTCAAATTTTGATTATCGTTTCACTATTCCGCGGTAAGTTAGGTTATTTTGGAGCAATATTTGTTATATAAAATACCGTTTCTTTGTGCAGGTTGGACCTGTGACGGGTGGGTGGCGGCGGCTATGGCGAGATGAGCGCGCCGCTGTCTGCCGCCGAGGCGCTTTCCTCTTTGCTTTGGCAGCCCTACGATTGTCGCTCACCGCCTTTCGCACGATCACGAACCGATGGAGCGCTCTCTACCATCCAGGGCTGTCAGCGGTATTTTATTTAAATATATATATATATATATTGATATTTTTTTTATAAGTAAAGGAAAATATTCTAGAGAACACTAAAGCTTAATTAGATGTTATTAATTGTTATGTACTTACCTATTAATATTTTGATTTATTAGACTATCAAAATATGTTTTTTGTTTTTCTGTACGTGAAGCATCCTTCAGTTAAATACTTTATTTTTCGGTACAATGATCAGGGTAGATTATTTGATCGAAATTTGAGAGACTTTTTCAAAATTCAAAATTCCAAAAAGTCTATTTATAATTTGAATATAAAAAAATCAGAAATATATTTATATACCAAGTAACTAGTTACAACAGTGTACTCTTAGGAGCCGAATTTGCTCAAAAAAACGTCAATAAATAAAAGTTATTATACACATATCTGAATCTTATTGAAGGTCTAAGGCTATATTTTTCACGTTTTCACTTAATAAATTAATTCCTTCAGAAGCTTAATATAATTAATGTCGACAGCCCTGCCACCGTGTGGTATATCGCGGGGGACGAGGCTCGCCAGTCGCCGAACGGCGGTCGTCATGCGCGCGCGTCGTCGTCCAACCTCCCCGAGATGCGGCTGCCCGTGCCGGCGCCAGCTCCGTTGCGAAAATCCGACTCAGTGTCAGTGCGCGTGCCCGGTGAGCCCAGCCACGTGAACATAGTGCAGGTGTCGCCGGTGAATGTGAACAGTGCGGTGCAAACGGAAAGCGAGAGGAATGTCGTGAGTGCGGAGTGTCAGACTGAGGAGCCCCGGAGGCGACGGGCTCGCCGGGGTAGGGCACCGCGGGCCCCGGACCTCGAGAGCGTGCCCCCGCCGCCGTACAGCACGCTGCCCATGCACTCTGTGCCCGTGCCTGTGCCTGTACCCCCAGTGCCAGCTCCGATTGTTGCAACGCATCCTCCAGCGCACCGTTTTCCGTTTCAACCAGTTCCACTCAGGTATGTCACATAAACCAAACTTCTGTTTAATTTAAAATGCTTTCTTCGATTTCGATGAAACTTATAAGTTGGTCTAGTTATAGCTTAGTAGTTAGTACATGTGGAAACGGCATGAAAATCAGTTCAGTTATTTCGGTAAATGTCATACAGACAGAAATTATACAGATATATATCTAACTATTTTGCTACTTTTCTTTTTACTTTGTATTTTTGGTAAATATTATAATCGATATAGAGTCCACTCTTCTTCTTATATGATAAAACATCGAATATTAAGCGCCTAAAGAGTGTACGACAAAATTAAGCAAGAAAGAGCTACTACCAATTTAAGTTGTTGTACGAGTAATGTGAAAGTGTGTTTCTCGGCCTAACTGATAAATTCCAATTTTTAGTAATTGGAGTCTATCCATCAAATCGCTCTAACGAAAATGAAGTAATAACACTACAAATAATATATTACAAAATGTAGAGTTAAGAAAAAGTTTTGGACTCTATATTAGGTAGAGCTAAGCCCTCTTCACACATATTCAGTTACGGAATCTTACATATTTCCGCATTATTCCCGCGGGAAATCTGATACAAAACAAACAATAGAATAACTAGAATGAAATTAAAATTAAACTCATTTAATCGATGTCTAGATGTTCATGTTCAAATGCGGCTTTGGAGAAAGGCCATTTACGGCTAGGTTTGGAGGTAATATTTTTAAAAGTGGCATTGTTAAGCGTATGAATGAAACATAAATAATGTATCTCAAACGGACCGTAACGTAGCCCCATGTGCAATACTGTATCGCCCGTTGAAATCTTTTGCAGCTTTACAATATTTTTCTAACATAATAGTCCCTAAACCGCTTTTTTTTCAGTTTTATTCTGTTTTTCTTTATGCCATAACCTATTTCAATTACTTCATACTTCATTAGTTCTTACGTTGTATATTCATTTTGCAATTCATTAATTTCGTAATATTAGGTAGGCATGTTGTATGCAATACGTTTCGCATGCGACTCGTAATGGTATGAATTAAAGATAAATATTACAATTTTCGATAAGGTATCACCTAGATAGGAGTATCTAGCCTTATTATAACTTTACCCATTTTCTTACACTGTGTTACGTAATTATAATATAATTTAAATAAGGGAATAAATTTGAATTTGTGAGTTTTAATATCTATTAAAAATGTCAATTTGTTATAAAAAAAAATTATTGCACAATAAAACCTTTAACAAATGAAAGTTGAAGTAGTTATTTATTACTTTTAAGTTTCAACTTTACAATAGCCACTAACTTAAAATACTTAATTTTTTACCTGACTATTCAAGTAATGTTATGCTACAGTTACTGGGTAATAGTAACCAGTTATTTTGGCCTTGTTTGTCCATTGTCTAACACATTTACGATACAAGGCCGTCTAAATTGTGTTTCTTAATAAATTATAATAATGACTCTAATACGAGTATGTGTAATTAAAGATGTCGAAGTATGTCTTTCGCTTTTCTCTTTACGTTTTTACGGCTGAATCCTTGAACTGATTGTAGGAAAGGGTTTTGTCCTTGTCATGTTAGAATAAAGAACGGCTTAATTAAGTTCAATAGGGAACATAATAATTAAAACATTTAGTGATAGTGCATGAGCGCGATGTGGTTGAGCCAGAACTGGTTTACTGCCATGTGGTGGAAAGTAAACAGGTTGTTTATTTAGAACGATGTTTTTTCTTATTTTAAAAGTAAATTGAATTCTTTGAATACTATACGTAAATCTTTTAAATAGTTTTATCCTTCAGAAATACTATATAAATCAGAGAACGTAAAGATAAACTGCCATTTTTTTTTGTATATTCACGAAGGTTGTGTAGCTGCATAATTATAATTAAATTATGATTTGTCTTGAAAATATTTGGATATTTTTGAAAAAGTCTCAATATGTTATGTTATGGGTTAATTAGATACTACTATAGAGAGCTTGGTTAAAACATTAATATTTTTAACCAAGCTCTCTATAGTAGTATACAATATTATGTATTTCCATATAGGTATATAATATTTGCATCATAAGTTTAGTTTTTTGTCTACTTCAATTTCCTTTAAGGAGTTTTTTTGAAACAAAATATTAAGTTTTAATTTTATTCAATTTGCTTATGTTGCATCATTAATTATGCAAATTGTTGTTTTGTATATATACCTATGCAGTATAATGAGACCATAAGTATGCTAAATAATGATTCTTCTTCGCTTTAACCTTGTATTCTGTTACAATTAGGTTATATTTCTTAACGATTTATACAGTTATTGGAGATAAAATTCAATTACTATGTTAATAATGTATTAATTGCTTACATTGTATATGTATTGTATTTTTTTAACTAAATCACATATTATGCGTCTTTCTGGCATTCTGGCACTATTAAAAAACAGAGGGTGCCGGATTATTGGAATGTTCGGATTACTGGATTCTATAGAAAAAAAAACATAATAAATAAAATAAAGCATTTCATAAAAGGAATACAACGTTTGTGTTCATGTTCTATCCGTTTTTTATAACTGTAACGTATCTCACAATTAACAGAGTTCCTTAATTGAGGTCTGTTTTTATGCAATTTATATGGGGGAGACGATGGTAAAGAGTGCCGGATTATCGGACGTATCGGTTTATTGAAGTGCCGGTTTAGTGAGATTCTACTATAATACTAAAATGTATATATACCTATATATATTTCCATACGAAGGTACGATATTAATTGTTGTATGAAAATTACAAAAAGTAACCAAAATTATATGATTTAGATTAGAAACATATTTCAGGAATAAAAAATTGAATAGAAACATAATTACATCATCTGTGGTTTGAATACGCTATTATTAATATTCAAAAAAAAAACCATGCGCGCGTAAAAGAGGTAAAAGTTGTGAAGTGAAAACTTAAAACAGCGTTCAATAGAGGCGGACTGCGAGTGCGTTTCGTATGTCAATCAAGAAAACGTAGTGTACTTGTTCAGTGGCCCAGATATGGAGAGGTCCGTATAGGTCGGCGAGTGACACACTACTTTGAGTCGGAGCGCCTATGTTGGACGTCCTCATATCTCGTGTCTGTATGGCATTCTTAACTTGCCATTTTTTTCCGTCTTTAATAACAATAAACTATTCAAATAGATTACCGCAGTACAAGGAAATCAACTGCTTTAAAAGTGAATACTACTGAAAAATTGTACTCATAAGATTGAATAAGAAAACGATTATCTTAAAATATAAAACCTCATTTTATTGAATGAACTCTTATATTATAATCTACGTATATATACAGTATTTTTACTACGTCTATTATTTTTATCAGCCTATGTCTTTACACTGCTGGACGTAGGCTTTTCCCAAAGTGCGCCTTTTCCTCTATCCCTTTTTTATGTTAGTTATCGACAGACGAGCATGAGGTTCACTTGATGGTAATTGGTAAGTGATACCTCAGTCACAGAACATCAATGATGCACTGTCAACCTACTTTTTACTTCGAGCATTCGGAAATCCATAAACTGAAACTGGTTCGTTACCCTGTCAGAATTTCGATATTCCTCCCACACATTCAATGCCCGAAGTTACCAGACATGGGGAAGACATGCTTACAGAAAATTATAATCATGTGGTCCCGGTGGGATTCAAACCCACGACCCATCTATGCGCACGGCAGGTGTTCTAGCGAACGCGCCAACGAGTTTTATAGTTGAAATTAAATAGTTTTAATTCCACCTTAATTTCTAAATAAAACATTTTCTATTTAAACTAATTCATTATTGTGATTTTAGCGTTAATAACTGTCCCAGTTGTAATAAAATAGCATAGATTTGTCGGAATGAATCTCTGAAACATTTTATTCAATTTTAATTGAAGCATTACAAGCTTCAAGTGAAATACGGATAAAGTCAGTGTCAATACTTTAAACGGTAATTTTAATAGTTAAATACTGTTATAATTACGACATTTTCTTATTGATGTCATAATAAAATAATACTATATATAGTATTATTTTACTTATTATTATACAACATAAGTGATGTAGTATGTTACTGCAACATGATTACATGAACTCAAATGATTTTAATATTTCAATGCTTTCAACATAACTTCAAAATCATTATATTTCTACTTTATAGAGGTCTTATTACACATACTAGATCTAGTAGTGATAAAAATAATTCATGTACATAGGAATGGAGAAGTATTTTAATTCATATAGATTGATTCAACGTGATATTTTGAAAAGAGTCTATATTATAAATTAATATCTAAACCAAGTAAAGGTTGGAATTGTAACCTGCTCTTGAAATAAATAACAGCTGTTAAATTAAAAATTATAAGGATTTAGTTGTTAGCACGTAGGTACCGTTCGGAATGATAATTTGCTAAAATAAGTAAAGTTCAACAAAGTATTGCAATATTGTTGGTAGTGTACTATGCTAAGTGTATAATATATTTTGTTATTCATCTGCTGTTAGCGATTTTCGTCATCGCGTACTGCAAATAGCACTGTCCTCCAAAAGTTTAGTCGGTCAATATCGTTAGTTTGCGAAATTTTACATTGTATATACGTTTAGTATTAGAGATAGGTAATACTCGAAATACTACTTAAATGAAATTGAAGAAAGCGAATGTTTACAATTTCAATATGAGGTTCTGAGTTTTGGGCTACCAAAGAGATAGATGAAAGAAGAAAACATGAGGTAGAGATGCGGAAGTAAGTAGTGCCTGTGATGGATGAAGATAGATAGATTAGCGTGGAATGGGCATGATGTTAAGAGAAGAATTATGAGCATAGACGGATACGGAAGTAGAAAAATACCGAGGAACGATGTGAGTACTGAGATGACGGCTTGTTGAAGGAAAATACGTGTTGTACCGAAAAGTAGTTTGAGAGCAAAAAAATAAATAGAAAACCTCTAAGGATACATTTAAAATTAAATTCTTATATACATTTTAAACCCTTTCATGTACATTATTTATTAAGATTCGTTCGTCAGTCCGTACGGTTCTATTCCCAGACTCGGCACTTCCTTGAATGTTAAGCTTAAGAATATACTCACACCTCGTACGTAGCTGGCAGTCAGCCAACATCCTAATGGCACGGGACTAACGCCAAACCCACCAGAAAATCTTCTATACTTTAAACTTGTAAGTTGATTAATTTGACGTAATGTATCTTCGATACATTCTTCTTCCGGTGAGTCTGGGATGTTTATAAAAATAAAAGTAACCAAATATACACTAACATAAGTAAATTGTATTACCTACTCATTTTATACAAATTAAAAAAATAATTTGCTGAAGAATTAAAAAAAAAAAGGTTTATCCAAAAATTTTGCTATATTATACTCAGAATAAGTAGAAAAATACTCTTGCAGTATTCTTTCTTCTTTTAAAATTTTAAGTTCATAGATCGTTATGACGGGAGTATTAATAGTAATAATTCATAATATAATATGCTTATAATAATAATACTTGTGGGAAATGAGGTTTAAAGTTTCTTTAAATAAAATCTGTCAATTAATATTCATGTTAAAATTATATTATATCTACCTCTGCAAATGTTATAATTAGATAGTTCTATTACAAATTAGCGCTTTAGCAATTTTGCCACTAACGATGTAATATATTGAATGATATAGCTTAAACCCTGAGGAAAGATATCTTGAGAAAATATTCAAATTTCACACACGAGTGAAGTAGAGAAAAACTGCATTTGAAATATTTTTTATTAATTAATAATTAATGCTTTAGGGATATTTGATTAAATCTAAGTACAGTTTTATATTACCCATACAAAACAGAATTTGTAGTACAATATTATTGATAAGTTTTGAAACTGGCTAAATGTGGTTGGCACACTAAAAGGTACCTATCAGCGGGATGTTGTATCTGGATTTTACCAGATTCGTGACTGGATGGAACCAAATGGCCAATTACGAGTCCGCCAGTCCTTGGGGCAATTGCAGTCCAATTTGTAAGCGTATTGTCTCGCTCTCCAAATACTTATTAAGATCCTGTTTTACATTTAGACTAAAGTTGTTATTAGTTAAATTGTATCACTAGGAGTACTCTGGTTACAAATGACTTAATTATTTGAGAACGAATTATGAAAACTTAGTTTTCTTAACATAACAAATAAATATGCTCAATGAATTCGTGTCATCCATAACATAATATTAAGGTGGTTCGTTTTCCATACAATATATCATGCATATAACAACGTGAAATATTTATTAATTTATATTTCACGTTGTTATATGCAAGATTTCTGTATAAAATAACATTATTTTATTAACTCCGCGCAAAGTACTCCCGGAAAGTAAATAGTTGCACAAATATTTAGTATCGAAACTCTAAACTGACTTAAGGATTAAATTATGTTAAGAAAAAGAAAATAAAAAACAAAAAAACTACAGTGTCAAAAAATAAAGTTTTCATCTTCTATTAGGTACTGAAAACATAACAAAAATAATAAATTTATATTTACTTATCTAAACAGACAGCTATCAAAGTAACAAGCAAACATGACTATTAGGAGAGATAAGTTAGGAAAGATAAGCTAATATCAATGCTAATTATTATTTTGTATATAGCTTGCGGTGAAAGTGGTTGACAAAATACTTGAATGACTTAGATAAGCAACGTCCGTTGCTTTTTCGATAATATGGCTATCAGTTTGAGGTTATGTAATTCATTTTAAAAAACTACTTTCATTTCTTTAGATAAGGCTTCTGGAACCATGCAAAATGAATAAAGAATAATAAACCGTGTTACGAGGTTGTATTACGAGTTTTGAAGGCACTTTTTTTGCTTCTTCCATTGAACGCTATTACGCTACGATACTATATAGGTTTGGAAGAGAGAGGCTTTTTCCAAGAGTGTGGATAGGTTGTGGAGATCTTGATTGAAACTCGGTGAAGAGGTTGAGTAGGTATAGTATATAGGCCACAATAAGGGCAATCTAATGAATATTTTTTCCAGTGAATGATTTGTACAATTTTCTGGATATTTCAGCCTTTAAAAGATCTCCCCATTCAATTTGTTTGCTGAATAAGTGCACTGGCCTTACTTATCGCTTGGTTTTATTTAAAAATAATGTCATATAAAAATATTTTTTATGAAAAAGCTATGGAGAAAGGTTTTCAGTTACTTATTTATGAAAACTGTCTAAAACACCTTATAAATCTTAAAATAGAGGTCATATTCCCTTGTTTTCTTAGTTAAAAGGAGTTACTACACGGCTATCTTTATGATTTCAGGACATTTTCTCATTTCGAATGAAAGAGTTAATTATAAATTTTATTAATCAAACATTCTCTGTTGGTAGCAAAGTTCTAATTTCAAATTACACACAATCTTCTGTGTAAACTAAAACCTCATTTAATATTGAGGGTGTATCACATTAATTGGACGTGAGACGTTATTTCCCTGAACGTACATTAAACTTATGACAACAAGATGGCGGGATAACTGGGACCATGGGAGGCGATTAATAGAATTAATTATTATATTATACTAGCGGATCCGACAGACGTTGTTCTGATATTCATTGAACCCTATCGCATCGTCACCAATTCCAATTGTAAATCTAAACCTTCCATGGACCAGGGACTCAACACAGACAAAAAATAGAATTAAATTAGTAAATTAGGAATAGTTCAGTGATATACTCACGTACATAAGATATTATATATAGAGCTTTATTCGTTTGAAATTAAGTAAAATCGGGCATGGTTAGTGTATGGGTGGGTACTGGGAGCCAAAAATATGTTCTGTCACAGAATACAAGTATATCCATACCCATTAATTATAGAGTTATAGATAAAAACTGATACTCTTGCAAAATTAATATCCGGGCCCTAATAATAACTATTTTAATTTGTATTCAATCCATATGCAATGTACATGGCTGGCCATGCGTCATACTCGTGAACGGGTGCTACTTGTGGTGACTGGTCGAACTTGAATTCGTGTATGCGGTGATATTAGTTATTTCGTCTATGTATTTGCGTGTTGTTCCCACGAGAATGTAAGTGAGTGCTCCTACTTCACCATACATTCTGCTGATAGAGGACAAATCTTTGTTTTTATTTATTTTTATTTTTTTCGTTTATATATACTCGTATATTTTTTCGATTATTATAGTTAATTACTTAAAGATGTCATGTGGAACATGGTGTAATGGTTGCAGCTCCTTACAAAACATTTGTAAAACAAAAACTTGGCGATTAAAAAAGAGTGGCGGCGAGTTTCTTGCCAGTTCTTCTCGTCCGCTCTACGCCCTTGATTTGTGAACTGGCAGTAAATGTAAAACTAGAAGCATTTAATATGTATTTTTTATTGACGTTCATAAGTGTACATTGTGTTACCTAAATGAATAAATGATTTTTGAATTTTGAATTTTGAATATAAAGCAAGAAAGGCATTAAGTAATCTTTGTTTTGTTACGGAATAAACCGTCGCGTCGCCGTCGTGCAAGTCTAAAACATAGTGTGACGCACAATGATGATGAACTAATAACATGAGTTTCTGTCGCATTAGTTTGAATGACCATTGCATAATTCAAAATGTCTCGCTCGATAATAGTGTGCCGCACGCATTCGTTTGATATACATGTGTTCCGTGTTTTTACACCTTGGCATGCGATATTAACATTTGAGTGAACTACCTTTACAACGACTTCCATACTCATATTAAGAAAGCAATAAGAACTATGTATAGGAAGAAACTTTTTTTTTTATGAAGAATAAGTAAGCATTTGGCCGCAATCCTGCCTGATGGTAAGCGCGGATGTGATCTAAATGGGAGCATGCTTACTTAGAAGAAGCCTATTCACTCTGGCTTTGAAGACATCAAGATTGTAGGAATCGGGAAAGACAGACCCAGGTAGTGAATTCCATTCCTTGACGGTACGGAGGATAAAAGAGGAAGCGAAACTCTACTGAACTCGTCTATTATCTATACATTACAGCATATTATAATATTGGTCAGAGCGACATAATAGCAGGGGCGAGACCACCTTACACGCTCAAAAGCCCGTTTTGGCTTTTTAATGCAAGCCTAAAAAGAAAAATAATATGTATATACGTATAAGTCATATAAAAATATATAAACACTTGCCCTACCATTGCATAATAGTTGCATACCACATGCATCTATTATGTCGGTCCAAGCAAAATTGAACAGTCGCTTAAAATCAGCGCCATTTCGTATTGCATTTGTTCGGCGAAAGATTTCTGGGCTATATTAAAATGTAGCTTATAAGTGATACCTCCAAGAGAAATACTTCAGATAAATGTTACATTAATATTTAGATGAGTCAATTTAAGTTAATATTACATTATATTTCATCTAATAGAACAATTTATTGAAATTACACAAGAACCATTGACTGAATTGAAATATATTGTGCTACGTAACATTACTTTTTGTATTATTCAGCCGACAAATTGGTATTGCGTAAGAACAAGACACATTAAACACTTTCGTCGTGTTATCTAAGAAGTACTTAAACAATACCTTTGTACATGTGACACAAATTCCGCAGGAATTACTAATGATTACTGTCAAGTTGGGTAATATTGAATCTTCGGATAACGTTGAACTTTTTTTATGAAGAATACTGACCAAAGTCTGGCCTGATGGGAAGCGCGGATGAGGTCTAAATTGAGGCATGCTTACGTAGAAGACGCCTATTCAGTATTCACTCTTGCCTTGATGACATCGAGATGAAAGGATTTGAACCAATAGATCTTGGTAAAAAAAATTCACTACCTATTCAGGCTTCAAATAAAACTACAGATAATAAAATCATAAATGAAACTCATTTGAATTACAATTTATTTATATCTAAAGACTAACATGTTTGGATACATTACACAGCTACAGCATAACTATAGATTAACAGATCATAAATAAAATTATCTTATATGTTTAATGAGTACACACGAAATAACAGATCAATTAAATGTTAAAAGTCGATTCTATGTAAGTAACGGGACGTTTTACAGTTACTCAAGGTGACGATACTAAATAGAAATATTGCGCACATTTTTTGTAGAAAGTCATTAATGTAAAAGCAAGGAAAAGTCGGTGGGCTCGTGATGTCTTCCTTTGCCATTCTCTCTAGGGTCATTATGTAAATTGTCATCGCTCAGAACGGTAATGATGGGTCAACGTTGCAACCACGCGTCGTACAATGTTGTCGAAAGCGATTTAGAACTTTGAACCTATTATGTTTGCTACGTGACCGTGAAAAAAATAATGTTTAATGCCTTTCACTTTATAACAAAATGATAAAATAAATAAATCTGGTACAAGGAAATTTATTGTCAATACAAATCATGAGCATCGTAGTGTTGCAAGTAAACATAATAAATAGCTCTGTTTATAGGGAAGTCTAGAATTTACATCCAAAACTACCCTTTAGCTAAAAGCTTTAATGTTTGAATAAAATCGATAAAATTTATGAAATAGCAATAGCATTAGAGTGCAATCGTATAAAACCACTGGCTGTGTTTGATAACGTTCAATATGCAGCACTGGAATAAATCCGGTTGATATTTAGTTTTGTGACCTCGCTACAACAGAGCTGAGTACATTACATTTGTATTTTAGCTTAAATAGACTCTATATATCTGAGCATAGAAATCAAAATCCTACGCTCAGTAAACAAATGTATTCATTATACCGCTTACATTCGGTTATTCTCAATTTGTATCTAAGCAATGATCAAAAGCACTCGTCGATTGTGGTTATCACAGACATAAATCTATGTCTGCGGTGGTTACAGACTTTTAGACGACAAACCTATTATAATCAAATAGACGATATTGTTAGTTTAAAAAATATGATGATGAGTTCAAATCCTTAAATAATTCAAGAAAAGAAATATGTTTTGCAAAAATGTAAATGTTGACATAGTATTTATGAATTAAATTAATCAAATAGACGATATTATTAGTTTAAAAAAATACGATGATGAGTTTAACTGCTTAAATAATTCAAGAAAAGAAATATGTTTTCCAAAAATGTAAATGTGGACATAGTATATATGCTATTTATGAATTTACTACTAATGAATTACGGTATGTGTGTAATAAAATTCATTAGTAGTGGAGTGAAAAGCAAATGTATAAAGAGGATATTTGGGGTAGAGCCCGACTCTAGATGCATTGCAAATAAATCGTAAACGGGAAATAGCCGAGAGTTCATAGCGAAGCGGGTTCAAAAGACATTATTCAGTATCGGAAAGCGGAATACTATAGCTCAAACCGAATAAAACATGGCGGCCGCTCTTATTCAATCGTTTATAAACATTTTTGTTGCATTGCCTTGCCTGTTATGTATTCAGTTATTTCAATTCACTGTTGCTTTGCTTTATTATGAATAAAATATCTAGCAAAATTATTTAATTTTAAACTCATTACCACGTTTGCGTCATTAAAATAAAAGAATAATTTCATTGCTTGACTGAATAACATTTTTAATAATTTATAGTTAACTCAATAAAGTATACATATACATACATTCTAGACAAGTGTCCTTTAGCATTTTAAGCAATTTTTTTTATAGTATAGGGGGCAAACGGGCTGGCAGCTCATGTGATGGTAAGTGATCACCGTCGCCCATAGACATCCGCAACACCAGAGGGCTTGCAGGTGCGTTGCCGGCCTTTAAAAGGCCGACGCGACGTTTTAGCTATAATCCTAAATAATATTGTAGGTACAGAATGAGATAAAATTGTAACTTTAGACTATATAGGAGTTTTTTTTTACAATACTAGCAACACGCCCGGCTTCAATGTAGATGTACTATACACAAAAAATTGCCTATGTTACTAGCTGATAATGTAGCTTTCTATTGGTGAAAGATTTTGTAAAGTCGGTCCAGTAGTTATTGAGTTTATTCATAACATACAAAAATACAAATCTTTCCTCTTTGTAATATTGGTATAGATTAAAATACATATAACAAATAAATATGACAGTCTGATGGGCTGTCTGGCATATTGTTCGTTTCATTGGTTTTCTGCGGTTGTGATTAGAGTGTAGTATGCAGGATTGCATCGATTGGGATGCATTGTTGGTCGTATGTATGGAGGCTTCATATGTAAGGGCTATTGTATTGACGGAATATTTTGATTTGTAGCCCTATATGTCAAGAGATTCCTTCTGTTTTATTTCATAACTATTATACACAATCTTTACCAATATATATACATGATGTACCCGGCATACGACGTGGCTATTTCATGTAAAGTAAATGTGGTAATTTTTGGGCCAGGATCTTTTTTTTAAATACAATACTTTATTGTTCAAAAAAAAAGTTTAAAAAAGCGAACTTATGCTTTTGTATGCGGAGAAACTCACCACTATTATTAATATATGTATATCCGACACTATTAAAAACCTGAGGGTGCCGGATTATTGGAATGTATAGATAACATCATAATACTATATATAAAATAAGCATTTCATAAAGAGAATATAATGTATTTGTGTTCATGTTCTAAACAATTAACTAAATACATTTACGTTTTAAAATAATCCTTAATTAAGGTCTGTGGTCTGTTTTTGTGCAATTTATATGGGAGAGATTCGGGCGGAGGGTGTTGGATTATTGGACATGTCGGTCTATTGAAGTGCCGGATTAGTGGGATTCTACTGTATATTAACAATAACGTTAAAGGCATTTCCAATCATGATGAATGCCTTTTTAATTATCTAATATACTAGGCCAATTGTATTAGTATACAATAAGGGAGATCGCACGACTTAATATCGGATATATTTAAACTAAAAATGATATCGAGTCATCTGATATAATAAATATTTTTTATTGCCATTGCCATTTAGCCCCTCCGTTAAGTATTCGTGACGTCACTTCTGGTGATTTATGATAGTACTATCTGTGGGAGCCCTCGAATTAACTAAATGTGATGTTTGGGGATTTCAAATTACCTCTATTGTTTCCCGACCATTATTTCAACAATACGCAAGGGCGTTTCATTTCTCGATTCCCAGGGTTGTCACCGAGCGTGGTACGATCGACTGTGTATAGGTACGAATTGCAAACATTGAAAATTAATTAACTTTTGTGGTTTCTAAATGAGGTCAGGCATATTTGAATTTGGAATTCAATTAGCGAGCGTTGGATTGGAGTCATACAATCCATTTTTGATTTGGGTATGTTTAATTTTTACTTTACTACCATAGACGGGCTCGTTGGCGCGTTCGGTAGAACACCTGCCGTGCGCATCGATGGGTCGTGGTTTTTAATCCCACCGGGACGACATGTTTATAATTTTCTATAAGCTTGTCCTCGCCATGTCTGGTAATTACGGGCATTGAACGGGTGGAAGGAATATCGAAATTTCGACCGGGTAACGAATTACCGTTCATATATGGAAAAACCGTGAAGTGCATATTGCGCGTTTCGGTTTCAGTATATGTATTTTCGAATGTTCGAAGTAAAAAAGTAGTTTGACAGCCACCATAATTGATCGATCTGTGGCTGAGGTTTCACCTATCATCAAGTAAACCTCGTGCTCGTCTGTCGATATCAAACAAAAATAAATCCTCTTATTAATACCACGTTAATAAATTTGTACCAAACAAAATGTAACTTAACATGCAACTATGTATTAGAAAAACTAAATAACCCCACAAAATATATTTCATCCTACGGAGCGATCAATGGAACCTAATGGCGTGGACACCGTCTTTGTATTTCGGGCATCCACCCTACGTTCTGTTTGACGCTCAAATTGAATAACGCATTCTGATTTCACGTCGTCATCAAAGCTTCTTGATACGAACCGAGGTGAATAGAAACCCACCTAGGTATTGTTGAACCTTTTTTTGTTCAAAACTCTGTTGTCTTAAATTTAAAAAAAATATATTTCTGTATATAGATTCATTAACGTTCCATTCGATAACAAATAATGGATCTAAATAGCTAAAATAATGTCTTTACCTTTGATCTGTTTTCATCGAGGTAAAGTTTCAACCTGTATTGTTTCAGAATATCTGAAGCGGGTCGTCGTTCAAAGATCTGCTATCGTCAATTTATCATAGCAGCTATTGTTTGAGAATTAATGGTTCGAAGTCTTAGTTATCAAATACTAATCGCTAAACAAAGCAAAGCCGATAGCAGCATACAATATAATTTACCAAATTTCAATAATAGCTAGCTATCAAATATATTAATAATACGATTTTTAATCTCTATATATATGGTTTATGTATATGAAAGCGCTAAACTCCAATGGCGTTTGATTTTGACTGATAATTATTATCATGAAAATTGGCACGTAGATTTACGAGTATTTTTTATGGAAAATGTTTTTATGCTACTCGCTTTGTTGTAACTCGACACCAGGCAACTAGTGTTTAATAATAAAATTAAATGTAAGCTTGTTAGTGCATTGCGTGGAACACCTTGCGTTCTGGTTGGTTTCGGGTTCGTTTTCCATCTGAATTTTCTGTAATCATGTCTTCCCTACGTCTGACTTCGGGTATCGGCTAAACACAGCGGCGGCGATGGTCGAGGTCACTGCCATTTGATTTGATTTACTGCTGTTTATAATTATTAAATATATTTTTTTATATTCAACACTCAGGAAGGTGTTTTATTATGGAACTGATATGAAAAAAAAACTAAAGAACTATGTTTGTAATAATATTGTCTTTTATTAACGCGAGTATCACACATTTAAATAAAATACTGTATACCGGATTAAAACGCGAACGGTTGCTGAAAAGCATCCGAAACGTCGGGATAAATAATTTAAACAATATAAATAATAAATCGCGTTTTAATCCGGTATATAGTATTTTATTTAAATATGTTTGTAATTTTATTTTATTAGATATCTCTCTTTTGACCTAGACCTCCTATTCCGGTTTCGATTCCGGTTCTAACAAAACAAATTTAAAAACTCCGATTCCCTATCGGTTCCGATAAAACCACCTTCGTAACATCCCTAGTAAATACGACGACGTACGTTTTTAATGGTTATTTTCCGAATATGCAAATTGTAATGTAATAGATGCTATGATATACGGAAGGTGCTGATTTCCGTAAGGGTCCGTTACGGCTGTGTCCACAAGACCCGATAGAGTTTAGATACGTTCAATAACTCTTCATTCAACCACAACAAACTGGTTACAACTTGCTCAGCTATCGCTTAACTTAACAGGGTCATTATTTTAATTCCTATTCAAGTCATTAACTTAATGGCGAGTAGTTAAGTAGTCAAAATTTACATATTTTCTTGTATTTTTGATAAAGCTACGATTCATAGATTTTTATAAACCCAATGCAATGTTACAATTCGAATAAATGTTGAAGATGTGATGTATAATTCGTGTATTTCTAATTTAAAATTATTGCTTTCGTTTTACTAGCAAAATAATATAGTACTTACAATGTTAAGAAAACGAATATGATAAAATAATGTTAGTGTGTACGCGATTATCACACATTTGAATTAAATACCTTATAACGGATTAAAACGCGATGTATTATATTATTTATTCTCTTTTCGAATGCTTTTCAACAAACGTGGTCACGGTAAAGATATAGTGTGTGTGAGTCAGTGTTTGTGTGATCATTAAGATAATAGTTTCAGCGTTCTCAGAAAACAACGTAAGAAGGTCCTTTAGAAAAAAAATTAAAATTCACATATTGTAGAGAGTTTACTCACACACGTGTATGTTGCTTACTAGTAGGCGCTACACGGTACGCGACGCAGGTCAGCGCGGGCGCATCATTCTTTTTAACTTAAACCGGTTTTCAAGTTTAGTTCCATAACAAAGAGAGTGAGTCACAACACGGTGTTTTGGAATTATTACAAGCGGTTTTTACTCTATTTTTTATCTGTCTTATTACAATTTTACGTGAGAACTGTCAAGTATTAATAATTCATTCTTTCAGAAATTACTTTTTATTACTTTTTTATTATTTTTCGTAATTTATTGATGATTGGTTTTTGAGATTAGCGCGTTCAACCAAAGATAATAATTCAGCTTTATAGTATTTATTAAAGTATAGATAATACTTGCTTAGAAACAAAATGCGTGCGATATTAGGTGTCAAGTTACCACCTATCTCAGGTACGGCAACGTACACGCATCTAAGATTTATGTAATCAATAACTCAACGGTATTATACATCGGGGGACAGTGATTTATTGTGTTTGAAACACGTGTGCCCGCATTGTAAGGGTGTAGTTTGGGACTTTTACCTGCTGGACGTTATATCCCTCGCCTTGAAAACGATAACAATAACCTAATTCAAGTGGAAATTCGCTATTGAAATACGAAACGAGCTAGCCTACTTACCTGTTTGTGTATAATATATCCACAGTTACAACAAAAAGCACCAATGTGATGTTAAAAGTTTCCTTTAAATAAATTGCCTGTTTTTAGATGATGTTTTTAAATCAAGAATATCTAGAAAATAAAGAATAAATATGTGTATCTACCTCGTAGTAATTTTTATATAGAATATCGATAAATAACTTATAGAGTAAACCTTTTTGCTCCTGTAAAGACTGCTCTGTTTTTCATCTTTAAGTAAAACCATAATATATAATTTTTTTGAAAATTTACCGACATCAAATATATATTAGACAGCTCGTATTATGCTTCTCACTTGGAATGATTAGAGTTAAAGCACTTTTTAAAAATAACTCAACTTGAACTTGCAATTTATTGTTAATGCCTCATTTACCTGTAAAAACGATCATGATCATGTAACTCGTTTATAATTTTATCATGATTTTTAATAATTTCAATTTGATGCCAAATTTCTATCTACTTATACAATATCAGCATTCTGAAAAACTATTAAAACGATTGACAGTATTACCTAAGGGATAATTATCGTATAAACATATTATTTTAGAAATCATCTCTAGTATTTATGTTTCATTTTATCATTGTCAATTGATCCCGGGTTCAGATGGCGTTGTCAATGGTTGTCTACAGCCTACCTGCTATTGAAATGTTAAGTTCTGTCTTGATCTCTACCACAATAGGAAATAGTCGTGAAATGCATAATACATAATATTATGTATGTTTCTGTCTTATCGAAGTTACTGACTATAATGAACCGTAAATATCATAGTTTGTATGGAAACTGTTGGACAAAGTAATATATTTGTTAATTATATCTAAGAATATGTTATGGAAATCTTGAAAGAAGATAATGTTTAAGATTTTGGTATGTTGTTTAAATAGCGAAACTCATATAAGGAATGGTAAAATCATTTGCAGAGCATTGAATATCATGTGTCATTTAACTTAATATATTATTATATATTTGAGGATCAAAATATAAACTACATAAATTTAATATTATAAGCGTATAGTTTCAATATATTAAATCATATACTCGAATTTTAAAAGCTATTTAAGCGATAAATCTCATCAAGCAGAAATGTTCCTAATTTGAATTTGAAGCTTTGATTTTAAAGTCAGACGAGTATGACCCGAATATGTGTTTATTACAATCCAGGATGTCCTTCTTTGACAGTAAGGCAAGTTTTTATGAAATGTTGCTATTTCATTTTGATCCGCAGCTTGCCCATGTCAGAAAGAGATAAATGATTCTACGTACACATCATGGTTCGTGGGAAACGATGGTAACAAGGTTTCTGTCCTCCCTTTCGCTTAACTGCTAACTTGATTGGCCTTTGTTCCAAAATGATGCGTAAATTATGCCTTTTGTTGTATATGTATATTGTATATAGTACGTGTGCTTATATCTAAATTAGTCCATATATTTTATTATTATTCATGATGTATCAAGTCATATTCAATTTATTTAAGACACTTTTTTATTTTGGAAATTTATGGTAAACATAGTTAATACGTGGTTTAAATCTGTCTTTCAAATTTGAAGCAAAACGAAGTTACCTCTAAATAAGCTAAAATTATTTCAAATTTTTTTTTAATTATCTATATTAATATTATAAAATTCTGTTTAATAAACTACATTTTCATGGCCAAACAACTGAATAAATGTTGATACACTTCGAAACGGATATAATATCCTGAACCTCGGAAAGGTTATTAAATTTATTGCTATTAAAATCCTTCCCATTCGGAAAAAACAGGGAGCAAATACTAGTATGTAAATAAATGTCTAGTAAATAGTAACTTTTCATAAACCCACTAATTGATATACAAGTTGATTTTTATCTACACGTGGAGACTAGTTTCTTGAATCAGATCCAAAATAAGAGGTTACTTTGAAGACAGCAACGCAACGCAACAAACCTCCAATAAACTTAAATCTATACTAATATTATAGAGAGGAATGATTTGTTTGTTTGCCATGATTTAACTCAAAAACTACTGGACCGATTTTAAAAATTCTTTCACCGATAGAAAGCTTCATTATCAGCGAGTAACAAAGGCAGTTTTTGTGTACAGTACATCTAGTATACTGCACCCGTGCGAAGCCGGAGCGTGTTACTATTCTTTAAATAATTAAAAAAAACACATTAATTGAAAATAATAATCATAAAGGCGGTAATTACAATAATAAAGTGTAGCGTTATGTAAAAAGGTTTTCTCGTGATATTTTGTAACATCTGTCAGTGAATACTCATTATTAGGCGAGCCCCGGAACGAGCACGCGTGGCTAGTCATAAAATTTTTAAATCGTAAAAGTTAGCGTACGTACGGCATATCTCACTTATTCCGGCACTGAATCGGACGTTGTATTAACATATACATTAATTAACTAAAAACACAAGTAACTTGCCACTTTTATGTTTAATTGAATATTAATTCCGCTAATAAGAAGGTAAGATTTATTTGTTATGAGCGTACAAAAATTGTATTGTACGAACATAAAATTGCTAATTATTATTATTATATTAGATTTAAATATGATCTTGAATTTAAAATTAGAATTTGAATTTATAGCTATGTATAATATAAAACAAAATGTTAGTTACACTATTTATAAGTCAAGAACAGCTGCACCGATTCTTATGAAGTGTTTATAATATAAAACAAAGTTGTATTAGTTACTCTATTTATAAGTCAATAACGGCTGCACCGATATTAATGAAATCTTATTTGTTGAATTCGTATATGTCGCGAATAACAGAATAACAGTCTATTAACTTATCGGAAAAATTCAAAGTTAATTAATAAATATGTAAATTAGTTACGGAATTCAGCTATCATCAACAATTAGCACGTATGCTTATGGACTATTTGTATCTAATAATTGATGTTCAATGAAAATCTGTGAAAAAAATAAGTGACATATTAGACTTTAAGAAGTGGGAAGATAACATATTATTCAAATCTATAAATATTTTTATATTTCTGAATCCAATATTTTGGCAGGACAACGTCTGTCGGGTCCGCTAGTTTAAAATAAAATAAAACGATTGTAATGCAAATATAATGAGGTGAATTATCCACGAACACTGGATATTAAGGACAATAGCGAAACATTTCCCGTAAACAGTAACCTTACCGTTATATAGTTCAGTGTTGTAAACAATAGAATCAGGGCATTCATGCAGTATAGCAGTGCAGTTACTACGATACATTAGGAAAATCTCAGCGCTGGGTCTTCAGAACCGGTACTAAGGTCGATGCTCGAACACATTATACATACTCGTATTATAGACGTATATAGTGCCTGAGTCCTGAAATATTAGAGTAAATATACGTTATGTAAACCGCCTGAGTGGATCAGAGCTCATTGCGTTTAATACCGGAGGTTTCGTTCGGTGAATTAAGATAAAAAGTCAGTTGGGGAAACTGACCACTTACTTGCATTAATAAAAATGATCAGTGAAACAGGAGTGTGTCTTTTCAGTGCTCTACTAGTGGATTGAAGAATTCACTAAAATATATACGACTAGCGATCTATAATATAGCCTATGTTACTCGCTGATAATGAAGCTTTCTATTGGTTAAATTTGAATCAAAACAAACAAACAAATTTTTCCTCTTATTAAGAGGATATGTTGAGAAAAATGCGGTTTTTCTATTACGTGTAACTTGTTCAGGCTGTGGATTATTGATATGAAATTTTGGAATTTGTTTTTTTGACTATATTTCGCAGTGTCGCTCAAAAGGAAAACATGTTTCAATGAAATTTTCTCGATAGAAAATAAATGTGAAGTTATGTCTATTTTTACACTTTTTTGGATCCCAAGGCATAACGGCAAAGAGTTATTTAATTTAATTTATTTTAAAGGGTGTAGAATAAATGTCTTTAAGATTCCTCAAAACCGTTTTTTAATCAAATAAAGTATTATAAAGTTATGAAATGAATTAGATTTGGCACATACGTTGTTTTATTCCGAGCGCGTTCAAGCTACAGCTATCTCTTTTTTTTACATGTCTCAAGTAAATATTTCAATCTTGCTCGCTCAAATTCAATAGAGCGATTTGTCGGCCTGCGAGCCTCATCGATATAGGCCCTTAATATGAGTATAGAAATATTAATAACTTATAAAAATAATCGTATTTAATTAAAGAAATATTGCGTAGGGGCGTATACGATAGACAATAATTATTCCTTTCATTTAAATAATCGTTTTGATGATATTATTGTATTCACAGTATACAGGTAGATTTAATTTCCGTAATTACCTTGATATCTCTATTTTTGTATGACTGAAACGCGTACTATTTATATGAGAATCTCCACGAAACACCGCGGGCAGCATCCATAGATGTCTTATAATTACTTTAAGGTTCCTGTTTTATATGAGCTTTATATTCTTCTTAATTATATCACTACGAGAAAGTTCTGGCTTCAAAGAACTTTAGCAATGGTCCGTTAATGATGGCTGTCGTCCAAATAGCTTTCCTCCTGTCAATGAACTCTTTATTCGTCTGTTTTTATTATAGGAACGACAATTATGTTCTCTCAAAATAGGGCTATTTTGATTATTATCAATTTTCTTCTGAAAATACCTTGTTATTATTTAGACATAATATGAAAAGCGTGAGACTTCCAATTTTATAAGACTACTTATATTATTACTATAGCTATATTATTATATGAAAATGTCATTCATTCATGAATTTTAAATATCATCAAAGAGTCATATTAAAGGTTTAAATAGCGTAAAACATGCGTTAACAGTAAATACCGCCTATAACTTAAAGCCGTGAGAATTCATCGCAAAGAATGCTGTGTCAAGAATGAAGAGGCAACTACACAATGTGAGAGCATCAATCGCTGTTATTTATATCTACAAAGAGAGTCCGAATATTTCCCACAAATTTCCCTAATTCGACCGCCTGTTACGAATCACTCCAAACCTAAGTATATGTTGCAAGGGGAAAGTGGAATTCTGTTGCAATTATTGGAACGCAATTTAGTTTTTAGTGGACTTAACAATTGGTTTAAAAACGCTCGTGGCGTTTACATTTTTAGTGGGAGAAGAGAGTTGATGGACTTGCAGCTTAGCTAATGATTTGGTGCTAAGTGCAGAGACAGTTATCATATCCACCTATTCTTTACAATTAATCTTTCTTTATATGGGTTCAGCCGGGCTTTTGGGATTGTATGGTAGTTCCGCCACTGATGATATTAGGGTAGAGGGTAGAGATATTTTTACTAAAAATGTTAATAATCAATCCATTATTCATAAACAAACAACTGCATTATTCCCATTATTAATATTATGTATTATTCCCATGATAGTTACTGACAATATTATCCAACAAAATTAATGACAAGTATCATGCATATATTAAACAAATTACTCAATTAATATCACGGTGTTAATCATCCTGTTTTCATGTACATAAAATTCTATAATTGATCTCAATTTGCACAAATTTATTTGGAACGAAAGCGCTTATATAATAATAATATACTGAAACTAAATGTGCAACGTCATTTATTAAATGAAACTAGATTTGCACAAATAAATAGAGTCGGATTTGAAGCTTGTGTGCACATCGATGTTTGTGGTTAGGTAATTTCGCTGGTTGCACAGCGTATTCACTTTGTGGAACTCTATTTGGCTATCAGACGGAAATTATCAGGTTTTACACAAGATAGGTATTTACTAGGTATATGTCACTTGAATATAGAAATTGTCAGATTTTACACGGGATGAGTTTGTGTAAGGAAAGAGTGATACATAGATGACTGATGAGTAGATATAGTGATCGCGGGGGCACGAATCATTTGTACATAGATTATGTAAACAGATTGGACAAGCTACATAAAGTCTTTTGAGAGTACCTAACCTATATCTACATTATGATTTTTTTCAGCGCTTCTGTACCAATTTATATCCTTTCAGTAACAAGGCCAAGGAGTTTTAATACCAAGGAGGAGGTCAATTAATTAATATCTTTAAGAAAATAAATCAGGTCAATCTGACAAATTGTCTAAATCGACAAGTCGATATTATATTAATTTTAAAATACATATTATGTAGATCTTTTTTGAATAGAACACTACTGTCACAAATAAAAACTCTCAGAGGACGCGTAAAACTAGGTATTACATACTAATTGTCTATTCTTTTTCGTGCCCTCGTGATAACGATGTCTACTGAGTGTATTACCGAGAACAGAGTAGGACACATTTATATGTCCGTTTCATTGATCTGCATGCAAGTCTGTGGTCTTCTGAACCCTGCCCGACTGAAACAATTTTATCTTGATTCCCTGGGATTCAAACTCGGACCTTTGAGGACTGAATGAGCTATGGAGTCGGTCAAACATAGTATGATAAGAAATATATAACATCCATATAATATAATATATTTATTAGAATGAAAATTTAATATTACTTTTATTTATTCCAGGTAATTCGAAATATAATGAAGACGATTATGATCAAATTTGACTATTCCCGTAAGTATATTATTTGTGTCAAGGCCTAGAAAACAGTTATTATTGTTATGAGATTTCACAGAAAGCGCAAATGCCTTAAAAAGGCCGTAATGTAGCGCACTGACTCAGTTTCTGCCACAAAGACTGCTTGACTCGTTGGAGCTTTATAAAATCAAGCCGTAGAGTCAAAGGCTTTATGAATATGTAGAGCAATTTCACAAAAAAAGTTTGAACAAAGATTTTAAGCCGTACTAAGAAAAGTATTCGCTGTTACAATAATATAATCGTTCACGATTGAATATTGGTCGTTTTAATTCAAAAACTTAGATCGTCCTTCGATCGATCGAACTTAGGTTTTGACCAAAAGTACATTTTGAAGAATAATAATAAAATGCTGATAATGCCTCTAAACTAAATAGGTGGTGATTACTTATTATCAGCTAACCCACCAGCTTGATTGCCTACTTTTTATAATAAAATAAAAATTGTAGGTATAAAGTTAATAATAAGAATTTTAGTTCGTAAATGGTCGTTTAGAGAAGAATATTTTTACCAAAAAAATTCTTCTTTATTATTTTATATTGTATAAGTAAAAAAATATAATAAAAGTATATTCTTACTTATATCTAGATAGTCCAGTATTGATTATAGAAAATTGTCTGTAACTCGAAAGATTTGTTTATCTTCAAAAGTTTAAAGGTACGGTAGTCAAAGTAAAAGTATCAAACGTCAACAGTTTGTGGTTAACAGTCTATAAATACTGTGACCCGGATCGACAAACCGCACTTTGTTGAGCGACAGTGCGAGAGTTCTTGAAGGTTTTGTTTTCCGCAATGGAATTATCGCTAATTCAAATACAAAAACATTTATTTAGGTAACACAATGTACACTTATGAACATCATTAAAAAAACAAATATTAAATGCTTCTAATTTTACATTTACTACCAGTTCTCAAATCAAGGGCGTAGAACAGACGAGAAGAACTGACAATAAACTCTCTGCCACTCTTTTTAATCATCAAGTTTTTTTGTTTAAAAACATTTTTGTAAGTAGCTGCAACCATTACACCATGTTCCACATGACATCTTGAATTAATTAACTATATAATAATAAAAAATATATATATGTGTATATATAAGCGAAAAAAAAAACAAATATTTGTCCTCTACCAAAACTAACTTAAAGAATATAATTATTCACGTTTCGTATTCGCATGGTCAATTAACATTATTACATCTTGCCGAGTAAGTTGTTAATTATTACGGAAATGATGTAAGTGATAATTTTTTACGCCTCTAACACTTTATTTGAATAAAATTAGTTTACCTACTGAAGTTTTATTCACCTAAAAGTTGAGTATAAAGGCCCATTTACACGATGAAAGTTTCTTGCATGTTGAATACAATTAATTGGAAGCAATTAATGACTTGTATGGCTTAAAGAAAACGTAACAATCTTGACATGTCATACAAGTTTTACTTGGTGTAAACAGGACATAATATCCCCATGAAAATAATTGCTTACAATTCTTTGTTGTCAATTATTGCTCTTAAATTATTGCATTCAATCATTACTTTTGTATGTGCAAGAAAATAGCGTCATCTAAATGGGTATTTACTTGATAATTGAGGTTACAGTTGACAGTTATATTATGTAGGTATGATAATGCAAATCTATAAAAAAAACATTTAGTCAATATTTTATAGGAATATCATTTAAAGGGTTAATTTCAGAGGTTTTGGTTAGCTCCAAAATATATTTAGTCATCAAACAAATTAAATTAATCTGCTTCGTAAGGAAATTATTTGAATCTAAATTGTTTGATCAATTTAGTTATTAATCATTTTAATATTTCAATATTGGTCAACCATTAAATATATAACTACAATTAAAATAAATGAAACCTAACCTAACCAAATATTTACTTATTTTCTCTTTATCCCTGATTTATTTGCTTGTGGTTCATTTCCGGTGGTTGTGATTTACGAGGGTGAATCAAAAAATTCTTGGAATCAATATTAAAAAATGCAAAGATTTAAATAATAATATTTTATTTTTCTACATAATCTCCCTCCAATGCAATGCATTTAGAATAACGCGTTTCTAACTTCCTTATTCCTTGTGAAAAAAAATTATTTTCTTGACTCTCGAAAAAGTCCTCTACGGCAGCTATAACCGCGTCATTATCGTGAAATTTTGTTCCACGAATTTCCTCTTTTAATTTTGGAAATAAGTGAAAATCACTTGGGGCTAAGTCCGGAGAATATGGTGGGTGGTCAAGGAGATTGAAGCCAGCACAGCGGATTGCGTTGAGCGCAACTTCCAATCGATGAGCAGGAGCGTTATCTTGAAGGAACAACACGCCCAACGACAGTTTTCCACGACGTTTTTCTTTAATCGCTTCACGCACTTTCGGGATTAAATTTGCATAATAGGGTCCAGTAATCGTCTGGCCTTTTGGCATGTAATCAATAAAAAGGATTCCTTCACTATCCCAGAACACAGAGGCCATAACTTTGCCAGCGGTAGGAGCAACTCGAAATTTCTTGATGGATGGAGAGGATGGTCGTTTCCAAGACATGCTTTGTCTTTTAGTTTCAGGATCAAAATGGTGGACCCACGTTTCATCCATGGTGACAAGACGACGGCAAAAATTATCCGAATCACGCTGGAACATTTCGAGATTACGCTTGGAAATTTCCAAACGTCGCTTTTTGTTTTCGTCGGTTAACATTCGTGGCATCCATCTTGCAGACACTTTTTTGAACCCCAGTGAATCAATTAAAATGGATTGAACGCTACCAAAAGATATCTTTAGGATCTCAGCTATATGTTTTATAGTCATTCTTCTGTCTTCCAAAACCAGATTCTCAACCTTTTTGACATTTTCTTCTGTAACGGAGGTTGAAGGCCGCCCAGAACGCGGGTCATCTTTACAGCTTGATCTACCTCTTTTAAATTCAGCCACCCAGTACGCAACCGTAGAATAGGGTACAGCATCACCCCCTAATGTCTGCTGAATGTCCAAAAAAAATTCTTTCGTAGACATTTTTTTCAAACTGAGATATTTTATCACCGCACGTAACTCACTTTTATCCATAATTTTGACTTTTTAGCAACTCGTTGCACAAAAAAATTTATTACATGCGAACGAACTGACAAAAACAAGTGACAGTCTGCATAAATATAGTGTGATAGACACTCTTTAATTTGAATATCGAACTTGATCCAAAAAGGTTTCATATATATGCACTTCTAAGAACTTTTTGATTCACCCTGGTATTTCCGGTGGTAGTATTTTTTACGGCTGACAAAATATTACCTATGCTGTCAAAATAACGTATAGCATAATTTTCTTACTGATCGAATATTATATAGAAAACCTTTAATATATTTGCCAAAAGATTTTAGGCGTGAATAGTACGCGGGTTTTTTGTTGAAATATCCATCATTCGACATTCGACTATAATAAGAAAAATAGGCGTATAAATATATCTGGGGGCACGGCAGTGCCCCCGCCAAGTCGAGCAAAAAGCGGCACGGCCGTACTATCCTTTTCTCGAAGTAGTTCGGGCCATTTTCGACCCCCTATAACTTCGTTGTGGATAAAACTAGAATCCTGAATTTTCAGTCACTAAGCAGGCATTGTATAAACTCGGTACATTTCAAATATCATTCTGTTTGAACCAGTAGTTTAAGAATTATAACTAGTCAAAGTTTGATAATTTGTCACTCACTCACTGACTGACCGATCATCAAAACTCTAAGGCACTTCTAGCACACATAGAAACTTGAAATTTAGAATACAATTAGTGTTTAGTGTATAAATCAAGGAAAAACTACAAGATTTTGAAATTTCGGTCCAGTTTTCTAGATATACAATTTTTTTTTGTATATTTGTATGTAATGAATAACTTAAAAACTACTGGACCGATTTTAAAAATTCTTTTACCGTTAGAAAGCTACATTATCACTGAGTAACATAAGGTATTTATTACTAGAAAAAAATAGAGATCCTTAGAAATCCCTACTAAAAACAACCCAAGGTGTAAAAAAATTAGCCATTAAATGTCTTTCATCGCATGTGCTGCGGAAAGTATTGATGATAGAACAAAAAAACGTTGTACAATATTATAGAAAATATCAAAATCTACAAAAAACTTCACGAGATCATATGTCCAACTATTGTAGTTATGTCACTATAACTACTTTTTTACATTAAAAAGTTGATAAAAATGCCGATCAAAATCAGACTGTTATCCATAGCTTTGTATTAATTCTTATCCAAATAAACTAAAAAAAGGACTATCTACAAAAAGAAATGAGATGCCATCAAAAACATAAATTGTAAAAAAAGCCAAGTCTTGCAACTCAGTTCTTCTATCGTAAAAAGTTGTGAGATCCATATAATACCAAGTCGGTCAATTTATTCAGTCTCTACTGAAGGATCCTTCTGTCTTAAGTTATTACATAATAAGCTAACCTAACAATATCTTATAGTGATCATATCAATGCCAATATTAAAAATCTTTGATGTTTAAAATAAATAGATTGACTTGGCAATCGCACTAAACAATTTAATTTAATATAATATGTATTCCTTGTGAGATACATTATGTTTTTAATAAAATAAAAAAGATACATTGTGATTTCATGCGATAGCCGAGCCAATCTATTTATTTTAAACATCAAAGATTTTTAATATTGGTATTGATATGATCACTATAAGATATTGTTAGGTTAGCTTATTATGTAATAACTTAAGACAGAAGGATCCTTCAGTAGAGACTGAATAAATTGACCGACTTGGTATTATATGGATCTCACAACTTTTTACGATAGAAGAACTGAGTTGCAAGACTTGGCTTTTTTTACAATTTATGTTTTTGATGGCATATGATTTATTAGGTGGTGTAAGCGTTAAGAAAATCTTACTGCTTACCAGTGCATTTCTATAAGTGAGAGCGAGTGCTTATAGTTACATAAGATGGAATGTTGCACTTGCATTCGTCACAATCATTTTAACAAAAGTACCGAGTCTCGATATTGTGATACTTCAGAGCAGTCACGTACGGCAGACGGTTTATCCCACTTTCCACTTTTCAACGACTGAATAAAATATAATCCAATATATTTCCAGTTTGTCTTCGCTACGGTTTACTGGATCAAAATTTTGTATATTATGTAATACATTTTATGTATCGCTTGTGAGGGTGCTTGTGAATTCATTATAATTATTTCATTTACGAAAACTCATATTATCATTGTGTGTATATTTTATTTGTAGGTTACACATTTTATGTGTAAATATTTCGACTTGTTTAAAAACATCGTTGAATTGACGCCAAGAATTTCAGTTATTTTTGACTAAATTTATTAAACATCGACAAAGTAATATTTATAAAACATTGTTTACAACGTTCACGTGAAATATGTTATTCATAATATATTCATTCCAAACATTTCGTGTATTTTCGTGAAAGGTATTTTTTACGCGCCAATGTAAACGTTTGAGAGTCGAGATACGTTTGCGTGAGTTCTCAGCAAATCCCTCGGGATCTTAATTTCTTCGTCGACGCGACGCGGCTGCTTCGACACGCCTATAAAGCTTGCATACTTCGTGTTTTCAGTTTTGTATTCTCCAAGATTTTATTCATTTGTTTTCGATAAAATGTGAACGAGATTTGGTTTCTCGTTGACAAAATATTATAGACTAGCTGATGCCCGCGACTTCGTTCGCGTGGGGTTCACTTTAAGCTGAGCTTTTGAGCAAGCTTTCTTCAAATGACATATCCTCCTCCACCCTCTGTACTTGGTGATTTCTTTTGGGAAAGAGCTATCAAATTAGCCATTGACGGTTTCTTTTGCATCATGTTATCGACATGTTTAATGGTGGTTGAGATTGGGATTCGAAGGATTATTTGAAATTCAATAGTTGAAATAATTAACCTGACATTAGGGAGAGTCATATTAATTAAATTTTACGTGACCAAAATCCAGATATGTGTCTTTTTTCTACTATCATAGTTCAATCGAAGATTGGATTCAATTCATTTTCTGTCTTACATAGATGCGTGCGTTCATTTAATTGGTCATTTTCATTTTCGGACATTTTTTTTAAAATTCCCGGCATTCCTGCCCGGGTTTCCGGTGCTAAATGCGGAAACCTCTTAAGATACGGAAGCAAAAAAGCAATGTCGAATAATCGTAATTCTGTTTAAGAGAAAGGATTGATGAAAAGATGAAATAAATGATCTCATAAGAAATCCTTTTTCATATAATATTTCAATATTACGTTTTCTATTTTTGTTATAATATAGTTCTTTCAAAAAATAAAAAAATAAATACAAAAAAATATTTCTTTCATTTCAACTTCAGATTCGAACTCGCATCAAAAGCTACGCTATAGGACTGCATATCCACTATTCTATCCACTATTCTACGAATACATATTGTAAATGGCGAAATAATCAAACTATTTCATTTACATATCAGACTGTGATTGACATCTGACAATTCGAAAAAGTTCAACGCGAGTCAGTTTGCATTGAAATTTGGTGATATGGTGCCTTTAAAATAATATTTAAATGATGATAACTTTTCTTTCCCATAACAGATTTCGATGAAACAAAGCCTATATGTTGCCCCGGGCTTTCTTTAATATATTTGTGTAAATTGCATTAAAATCGGTTCAGTATCTTCGGAGATTAGCGTGAACAAACAGACAGACAGACAGACAGACAAGAATCTTAAAAATTGCATTTATGCATTCTGCTACCCTTCTTTTATCACCCCTCTTAATTTCTGGTAAAAATATTTAGTGAAGCGTAATTTCGATCCTACTCTTTTATTATATGTATAGATTAATTCATTGGGAGAGTTGTGAAGAAGTTTATCAGGCGTTCTGTATTCTGGCATTGCAGATGTACAGACATTTTGGTGCATAAAAATATGTCTGCTTGTGTTAAGGAAATTTCTATCTTTCTATTTATTTGTATTAATTTGATGAAAATATCTTAAAGTTGTAAAATGACCTAACCCGTTTTCACTTCCTATTTGTATGTATTTATTAGGCATGTTACGGAGCTTCGACTTCGGTTCCGAAAGGTTGGAACTTCTGATTGATTTTGCACCTTCGTTTCTGATTCCGGTTCCGGTAAATTATAATCGGATGTCGAAGCACATTGCGGCGGTGGCTGCGGCCAGTGGCGTTTGATTTAATTTACTACTGTTTTTAGTTTAAGAAAATTCGTTTATTATTATTTTCAACATCTAGGAAAGTGTTTTTTTTTTTTTAACTGATATGAACGAAATTGATGAATCATGTTTATTATTTTATTGTATTTCACATCTCTCTTTTGCCTCTGTTTCTGATTCCGATTCTGTTCTGATTAAGGTTCCACAAAAATAAATTTTAAAAATCCGATTCCGGATTCGGTGTCGATAAAACCACCTTCCATAACATCCCTAGTATTTCTTCTATTGTTTGAGTAGATGTATCTATAAATATAAAAGAATAAACTGACTGTAAGTTATATTAAATATATACTAGAATATTTCTTTTGGATCTTTAATATTACCTGTAAAGATAGGAATAGATTAAAATAAATTAATAAATAAAAATAAATTATAGGCATCTATTTTAGAATGGGGATTTTTTTTTTAATTACCCACTATGGGATCATATAGGGGTGGATGTTTCCAATCATTTGTGACAATATCACTACATGCTATTAAAAAATATAAAAGTAATAGCCTAACTTACGCGAGTATTCCAAATTTAAATGAAAAAAAAACTTTCAAAGGATTAAAAAGCGTATCGTTCATTATATTTTCATACATGGCCACGGGCAGACTAAAGCATTCTAAACATCGGCCAAAAATATAACGAATAGACTGTGTTTTGAATCGTTAAAAGATTTTTTGTTTCACTAATAATCTCGTTACTTTTTATATGAGTTACGTTTATGCTTATCTCGGATTAGATAATAACATCAGTCAAATTTCACTTTTTGTTTCCTAAACTAGTCATATTACGACGTAACAAAAATTTCTTTGCCGTGAGAGCGCTCATTGTTTATTAAATTTTGTATGAAATACACATAACACGTGCACAATGGAAGCATCGTATTGCTCACAAGTCACAACATCGGAAGGCCTTGTTAGCACTGCATCAAATTACCGTCCTACTGATTTCGATCTAAGCCTTCATTTTTTCTCTTGGATTGCAATTTTCCTGTTTGATTGCGCCGAGATAGAAATACGCTATAGTTATAACAGAGTTATTATTTGTAAAAATGGCGGTCTTGCTTGGTTCAAAAATAGACGTTGTTTATTTTTGCTTGTTTGAACGATGTTCAATAACCGTCTAGTATGAAATTGCTATTTGTATTCACGTAGACGGTAGCGTACATACTTTGTTGATCTATGGATTATTAACATCAGCCTTGAGATTAGGAAACTTTAATAGCAAGCTTCAGAAAGCTACGTGTATTATAAACTTATACCTACTATATAATATTACAAGCAGCTTAACGCTATCTATGGACGAATTTATGAAGTTGATACATATTTATATGAAATGTTTAATGAAAACAAATTTATATGAATTCTTTATTTTCTTGAAAAATTTTGGAGAAAACATATTTTAACCTTAAAATAATTTTGAATTATATCAAGCACATTAATATTTTTTCTATGTGCTTGATATAATTCAAGATATGTACTATGTAGTGTTCTTAACACAAACCGTAAAACATATAATAAGTTAAAAACGCGACAATTAAATTAAAAGTATAAATATTATTACTAGTATTCTATTAAATATTACTAAAACAATTCAAAATCCTAAAATACAATTCTGTAAATAGGGTAATTTAGCCGGTTTCCCGTCCAGGTCCTGTTTTCGTCCACTGACGCGGATCTTGTTAAACATTTACGTAGAATAACATTATAAAAATAGTCAACCGCGCAAATTTGGTCTCGTTACGGACCCTAAAGTCAAATCTGCATGTCTATTAAATCAAAATATTTATTAACTAGTTGAGACTCGAACAAAAGCTACTTCTTACTGATGCTTGTTTCCGAGCTACAAACATGTCATCATAGATGTAAAAAAAATAGTGGTACGACTTAACTTTGCAGTCAGTTTTTTTTATTGTTTTAGCATGTATTTCTTATGTTTTGGGTATTAATGACAAAGTAAAGACATAAAGAACATTTTAAAATGTGTGTTTCGTATTCATTTAAAGAATTACTTTAAAAATCGAGGCGGACAAAAACTGAAGTACCTATTTCGTAAAATATTCAGTTCTCGTCCGCGTGGACGAAAACACAAAAATACAAGTAAAGTTTGATTAGTCGTTTAAAATAAGGAATGCGAAAAAATTCTGTTGAAATCATTATGGAATGATCTTCGATGGTTAGTTAGTCTGATATTTAGTTTCCGTCCACCAATTTAGCAGTATTGCAAGTATAAATATATATTCAAATATTGTGGACGAAAAATAAAAAATACGTTGAAAATTGCTTTAGTTTCCGTCCATGAGTGGACGAAAACTAATACTGGTTAAGTATTTAGTTTCCGTCCATCACAAACAGCGTTATGTTACTTTTCGTTTAGCTTTTTTTTCTGCATACGTGTAGAATATACGCGATATAACCCACTTATGATTTACGTAATCGCGTATATTGTTTGGACCTATTTTATTATTTTAATTTTTAATAAATCCCATTTTTATAGATGACGTCGTCGTCTAAAAAACTAGAAAAAGGCACCATGATACTCTGAGGATGCCTTAAAAAAGCTCTTGCAGAGATCCGTGATAATTAGAAATGTATGTATAAGAAAATGTGCAATGGATATGCTTTATACACCGTGGACGGAAACTAGCCTACACAAGGTCGAAAACTAACATTTTTGGACGAAAACTAACGAAATCGGTACTTTTCACTAAAACAATTTATATAAAAAAAACGTTAATTATAATTATTTGCTACTTAATGTAAGCCTAAAATAGACTATATCAGCTTTCAATAAAAATTCGGTTTGTTAGAGTTGGGCCAGTAGAACATATTAGTTTTAAGCCCATAAGCTGGCAAGTCCACTAAGTGGACGAAAACCGGCTAAATCACCCTACTATAACCCACCCTTTGACAGATACCTTATGCTCTATTGTTCCTTTACAAACTGCTTTTATAGTCAGAAGCTTATCATACAATATAATATTACTATTCATACACAGCTTACAATTACTATCATATTACAATGTGTATACAAAAAAGTATTCATAGAGAAATATATCAGCAAACTCAGCTGTTTAAAACTGGCATTTCCGTCGTCAACGGTAGTCAGTTCATAGGATTACTTATTCATATTTCTTTTTTGTGTTTTGTTTCCATATATAAATTCTTTATATTAGGTTTCATTCTTCTCAATGTTTTTTCTTTTGAATTAAGATACAAGTCATTAGTCTTATTTAATTACTTTTAAGTTAGGTGTCGACAGACGAGCATGAGGTTCACTTGATGGTAATTGGTAAGTGATACCTCAGCTACAGAACATCAGTCAACGAAGCGCTGTCGACCTACTTTTTACTTCGAGCATTCGGAAATCCATAGACTGAGACCAAAACGCGCAATATGCACTTCACGGTATTCCATATAGAATACGGTGGATCGTTGCCCGTTCGGAATTTCGATATATCTCCCACTCGTTTAATGTCCGATTATATTGTTTTTCCTTTGTAAATGATATATTTTAAGCAATCGTGATATGATCTATCGTTATGACATCGCAATCTGCATTGTATTGGTATGACGTAAACGTTACATACTGTAAAGGTTTTGTACTATTATAGCGAGCAACTTTTATTATCAGTAATCACGCTGGATTTTCATTGTTCGCTCTCACTAGCTAGTTAAATAACAGTATATACAAAATATATATTGTATAGTTTGATTTTGCTGCTTTCCTGGTGATTGTGTAAACTTTCGAATCGTAATTCACTCGTTAAACGTTAATCACACTAAACTAACAAAATTATGCAGTATAATCAGCCGCTGTTTAAACTAACTTTTAGTAACGAAAATATATTAATTAAACAACGAGCTTTATTAATGTTTTAGTTTATAAACAGTTCGCTGTATTAGTGTTGCCTGATGCTCAGATTAATAATATTATTATAGAGTGAAGGCAAACAACTACCTACGGAGCGGAGCTTTGGGAATTAGGATGTCTATAACTTCTAGTATAATGTGGTTTCTATTAAGCTTTGCTTTCAAATGCACTACCGCCATGGAGTTAAAAGGGAACAAAATTGAACTGAAGTTTTTGACGGGCTCCTTGGCTTGTTTGGTAGACCTGCCGTGCGCTCCGATGGATCGTGGGTTCGAGTTCCACCGGGACGAATTTTTTTATAGTTTTTTTTGTAGGCATGTCTTCCCTTTTTCTTGGGGTAAATGGATGGGGTTCATAGATGGAAAAGCAGTGAAGTACAACATTGCGCGTTTTGGTTTCAGTCTATGGATTTCCGAATGCTCGAAGTAAAAAGTAGGTCGACAGCGCATCATAGATTGATGTTATGTGGCTGCGGTATAACCTACCATCAAGTGAACGTTATGCTCGTCTGTCGATATCTAACATTAAAAATAATAATCTATATTGACCTCACCATAAAGTTTTTTTATTAGGTGCGAACCTAGCGGAATCACTAAAATAACAAATAACGTATAGCAATGATATGTGTATCTGTGCTGAAAGAACTTTCAGCGCCCTAAAATGGCCGAATAACCATTAGAAATGATTTGTTAGTTTTTGCGGCTCACAATACGCGTTTCTTTTGTAACTCACTGCGTAAGTCACTAAAGTATTTTACGAACACTGCAATAGAACTGTTAGCGGAAAATACGAGGAAACTTTCTTTACCTTGGTTAGTAAAAAATCTCTGTCGTTTCCGTTGGGCGGCCGGGTCGCCTAGACACAATAAAATTTACATGTTCCGCTTTCAGCCTATATTTTATTTTAAAAGGGTGCAATAAGACGACATTACGCAAAGAGAATATTCAATTAGAACCTTCTTTTAGATTTATGCAACGGAGGGTGCTATTCGATTTTATTTTTTCTCTTTGATCGCTTTTTTACTTTTCCACTACCTTCGTTGGAAGTGATTTTATATTATTAAATATCCCATTGGTTTGATTAGTAGTTAGGGTAAACGGAAGACTATGTAAGAACGGGATTTTTATTTCAAAAAACACGTTTATTTTACTTATAATTTGATCAGGGGCGTAGCTTACCCTTGATGGGTCCTGTATCAAAATTTGGTGGGTCGGCTTCTTCCTCACTGCGGCGAAGCCCTAAGGGAAGTTAAATTTTCGCCTACACAGGTTCGGGGCCTCTGTAGCTAGGGGCCCTCTTTGATACGGCTGATACGGGCAGTAGCTACGCCCCTGAATTTGGTAATCTTTTTAATATAGCGTCAATTGTCGATGTAATTACTACTTCAACCTGTTAGTTAAGAATAAGAAACTATTTATTTAGAATTACACCAGAGACAAATAAAATAACAATAATTAATATTTTTAAACTAAATATATTTTAAAAATTGAAAATTTGTTAGGTTAGTTTAGTCAATAAATAGGCCAGTAATGCATAATTATGGTGTAACACAAAAAAAAACACCATTCAGTATTACTTCGCTACACCGACCAAAGCGACCTATAAAAAATGAGAATATTGTGTTAATACTAATTACAAGTAAATAGATGCAACAGTAAACCGATATTTAATTTATATTTTAATTAAAAACTAAAGCAATTTTATTAATAAAATTACATATTAAAAATAATATTTAAAATAATGTAATTGTAATACGCTTCTTTTTTATTTACTATTGAGTTAATAAACATTACAAAATGTATGTTAAGTACAACGATACTCCACATTTAATATTAAACAAAACTTTAATAAAAATAATATCGATATTTTGGCGAAAATGTCGCGTATTTAATTCAAAAAGTTTTATTTGTCGCAAGAGCTCTCATAACGGAACTCTTAACCTAAATTGACGAGAGGTGAGCTTGTTGACTCGTTTTGATGTCTTTGCCGTAGACCTGTTAAATCTTTTATCGGTAATTAGACCGCGACATAACCGCGGTCGTTAATTTTAGAATTGTTCGTCGTTTAGATAATTTTTCTAATCGCTTTTTATGGGCACGTTGAGTAGCACATCTACTTTGCATACCGATGGGAGTTCCATAAGGACATGTTTATAGATTTTCTGTAAACATGTCTTCCCTACCAAGAAACATCGCGTTTCGATTTCAGTCTATGGATTACCGAATACTCGAAGTAAGAAATAGGTTGACAGTGGAAGATTGACTGATTATTATCGATGGCTGAGGTTTCAAGAGGAAGATATTGAAATTATGTCCGGGTATCGAACCACAAACTTTTATTCATTTGATTTCATTTATAAAGCTCATTTCAACTCGCGTATTCATTGAAGCTACTTATTTAACAGAACGTATTATATAACTGCTTATAAACAGTATGTAAATAGTGCTTGTATTGGTACGGCAAAGCTGGGGTTGCCAATATGCGATGCAACTTACCGCGAATTTAATCAAGCACTATTTTAGGTCACACGAAACCACCTGCTCATGTAGAGCATCTAACAGGTGCTCTTAGTTCCATCACTGGTTTGACCTACTAACACGAAATAGGTAATTTTAGGCAGTGGCAGATGTTTAGGCGTTATTAAAAACCTCGAAATATGAATAAATTTTTACCTACTAGACATTAGGATTCAGTCATTTGTTTTGTGTTTGAAATAAATAAGTAACTTTATAAAATTTTGAAGCTTGATGTAAACACCTTGATGGCACTGTTACTTTGTCGGTACATACATATATCTCGTATAGCTCGTTTTGCATTACATTACTGGGATTGTATAAATAGGACATATTATTTTTAATAAAAATGAATACTCTTGTCCCCCGATTTCTTTTACTGATAATTATTTACATATAATGTGATCAGCTGTCTGTATATAGCACGACCGAAACAATTTTTTATTTACCACAATTTGAATCGTAAACCTCCGACACTAAACGCAACACGCTTATGGCTGCGAGTGTCAATATGTATTCATAGCTATTTTAATAACTGCTCTATTGAGAGTGAATATCAATTGTGACTACAATAACAGCCGTAGTGCTGTGAGAGGTGCAATATAGGTTGCAATATATTTAATAATAATATAAATTTTGGGTAATATTGCAATTGTAGAACAGGTGTGGTGGTCGTGGCTGTACCGATATGTTCGTGCCTTCTGCTATAGAAAAACGTCAATAAGGATTATTGACGTTTATCCTGTATGTTTTCGACATAAACCACTGGGGGTCCACGGCCAACCAGTTGTTCGACTGGTCGAGGATTCCCCCTTTAGGTTGTAGGAAGTGCACAAGTTCCTTCCACATTTGTAGAAACTGACTGCTCTCCACATAATCCATATCGTAATAGATGATATTCAAAGAAATTTAGACAAACATATTGTTAGTAATAGAAAAAATCTAATTTATTGAACAAAGAACGAAATTGAGTCTGTTATGAAGAGTGTATTCAATGCTGTCAAGGATAACTTACGGGCCGCTGAAAAATTATTAAAGTAACTGAGTATAAATGAAATTTATGAGGTTGTAAGCGCGACAGCGAGTTATGTTGATCAACAGTGCAACTGAGTTAAATTTTCATAATTAACTGTATTTAAATGCAGTAGGATTACGGGGGTTAAAGGAATAAAGAGTTCAAGAAGTCATAGCCATTTGGAAAGCTTTTATTTTATTTTAGATCAATAAATTAACGTAATCAAGAGAAACCGTGTTGTGGTCACGAAATAATGAGACCTAGTAATATATTGTGAGATAAAATTATTTTTAAGCGAAAAAAAAAAATTGGATTCAAAACTACAACTACATAATATTATAGTATGTCCAAACTTGAATTAAACTAAAAAGTAAAAAATAATATTTTAATTACTTCAAAGCAAGAGCCTTAAAGGACAATCGACAACATTATCGGTACTTATTTATATTATATACGAGTAGGTATATTTAATATTTATTAACAGTTATTTTTGAAATTATATGGGACCACCTCTAAAATATGCCCTACCAACCAAAAAAAGAATCATCCCAATTCATAACTTGCGGAGTTATCGCGTTACAAATATACAAAAAAACAAAAAGCAACATACAGACGAATTGAGAACCTCCTTTTTTGAAGTCGGTTAATAATGAACTTTCTTTTTGGTTAAACAGCAAGAAATCTTAAGCCTCAGTCAGTCCTACAAGTCTATTTCAAAGGCCAATAACAGAACTATACATCTGGTGTTGCAAATAATCATGGCCATGATTTGTTTTCATGGACGATAAAATGTATTTTGTACAATATTACGACAGTAATAATAAAAATTATAGCAATTGTATAGTTCTAAGTATAGCCTATCGATTACGACAGCCAATAAAGCAGATATATGATGACAGGGAGTTTTATTTATTCTCATGTACTTTATTAGAAGCAGATGTGTCTCGCAACGACTGTTCAAATAAGTGAATTTTATTTGGATCCTTTGATGTCTTCTGTAGCGATTTCCCCCTATTTGTTAGCTAAATAAAGACGTTTAGTGAGCGAGCATTCTACGGAAAATTTAATTTTGAATTCAGAACATAACGTTGCGGATATATGACATTATATTCAATATCAAGAATAAAATTAGTCAATCAGTAGGGATCTTTACCTCAAATTATCCACATTTTAACCACAGGCAATGCATAGTATTAGATATTCAAATATCGAACACTAGCAACAAACCCCGGTTTTGCACGTGTTCAATGTAGATTTAGTATACAAATAATGTAGCTTCCTATTGGCGAAAGAATTATTAAAGTCGGTCCGGAAGTTATTGAATTTATTCGTTACAACAAACAAAAATTCAAAACTACAAATTTTTCCTCTTTATAATATTAGTCTAACATAACTGAGTCACACTAATAGAGTTCTCAATTTTCTATCTATCAAAGTTACGAAAAGTTTCACAGAAGTACTGGGTTTTAATTATTGTTTTTTTTTAAATTGGGATTGCAACTATTGTTAATGCAACTGCTTTGCACCTGGATCGTGGGTTTGATCCCTGCTGGGCCTGACAATTATAATTTTCTATTATGTTTTTTGTCTAGCTACGTTGGGTGGAAGGAATATCATAATATGCCGTCGTTCAAACATGGAATAGTGAATTGCAAATGGCGTATTTCATTAACCATATCTGTTTATAATAATTCATATGCCAACTGGTCGAACCGAATGTTCAAAGTAAAAATAAAATTTGTTAAACAGAGCATCCTTGCCATAAAATTAGTTAACCATGCAAGAATCTTATAATTTTAGTTTGTTATGTCGTTTGTCTCCTAAAAATTGTAGGTCGCGGTTATCTACCATCAAGTAAGCTTAATGTTCTTTATTTGAGTAATGCATAATGTTTAAGTATAAACATACTCATAAAAATAAACTCTGCTTTTTATGACGTCGAACTGAGGGGATATGTATTATCACGCTTATGATATATTAAATAAATGTAGGAAATGACAGAGATTTATCCTAACGGCATTTCTCCGACTAGAGAGTGTATAAATCGTAGAGTTGATCCCCTAGCATAAATATTATGAAACAGCGTACGGGAAGCAAGCTATGACGGCGCAACGCAAACAAATTACAGCAGAGCTTCTCAACCTTGTAATCGTTTATTTGCCAATTCCATATTTGCTTTGAATTATTCAAATTAGTCAAGTTATCCGAAATGTTTGATTAGTATTCGATGTAAGATATTTAATAAGCTGCGTATAATATTATATAAACACCTTTTTACTTTTTTAATATTCTTGGATATCGTTTGCTATTTTCATTGAAATTATTTTTTTAAATTCCTTAGTAATTTTGTTTATAAGGTACTAGCGACTCGCCCAAACTCCGCATGGGTAGTAGAGCATATTACGTCTAGGTACATGTTTTGTCTGTCGAAGGGTCGCAATCGCGGCGATCAGTCTATAATCTATATATTAGTGAAAACCCCATGAAAATTCCTTCAGTATTCTTTGAGTTGACCGCGAAAAGACAGACAGATGCGGCGGAGGACTTTGTTTTATAATATGTAGTGATTTGATGAATGTGTCTTTAACTTACTTTGTAATCCAAATCTTAATTATATAAATCTTAAACATCTTAATTTATTTCTCAAGTATATAGTTAGTGTAAATTAAGTATGCATTAATAACTTGGACAAATGCTTTTAAATATGATATATTAACAATAGCGATGATTGTCATATTATAATATTGTGAACTTAGAACTGAATTTTGATAGGCAATATGCGAGCAGCTTCATTCACTACGATTTTTTTTATAAAAATAAAGTGAGAACATAATTGCCTTGTTATTTTGAGAAGCTAGTGGCGAAAGGTGAGATGACGTCTAGCACATGTGGTTATAATGGGTTGCACTCTAGAGACGCTCCATATTTCCATTATGCGAGTTGCATTGAACTATCTTGAAAACTAAAGTCTAATGGCTGGAGAAAATCTTAAGAAGCACGCCCGAGATATTTACTGCGAAGTGCGCAGTCCATTTTGTAATAGCCGACGTAAATGAATTGTTCGCCCAATTGAAACTGTTTGTTGAAAAGAAAAATGTGTTCTTCATTTCATTTAAAAGAACTCAAGAGACCAAACAGCGTTAGTATTACAGTTGTTTGAGGTTTTTAGTTTGAAAATAATACTTCAGTACTGTGCTTCACAAGTGTAATCCAACACAAGTGTAATAAAATACAATTTTTAAAGACAAAAGAAGTCACATGATGCGACCAATAATAATTTACATGTCGTCATGGATCACCGCTCCCATTGATTGACGATATGTCGCGAAATAAGGCGTCATCCTTAAAGTACGTCACACAAATTTTTTGACCCCTCCCCCGTCCTTGTCCCTAGTGTGACGTCACATTTTTTACAATTTTACATCTAGAAATTATTAATGTCTAAGATTTTGAATACACACTTCGTTGATCCCCTCATACCCCTTACGTGTGACGTACTTTCTGGATGGTCCCTAAACAGCTATTTTTTTATGTTTAGTTCAACATATTTTTTATTAAACTTAAATGTGTGTCTAATAAGCGCGGGGACTTCGAAAGAAATAAATTCGTGATTACAGTCGTGGGTAAGAGTCAATAATATATATTTTTTCGGAATTACGTCTGGAAAAAGTTGTTTAAATTTGATTAAAGCTCTGTGAGGCAGAAAAATAAAAATGTCCGAAACTAATCTAGCCTCACGACCCGAGCGACTTCGACTTGTGGGTACGCATTTTAATCAGGCATTCCAATTTTTTTTTACCACAAATGGAATTCGTTTTTTCGGAGTCACGGGTCAACAGTCGTTTAAATGAAACAGGTACCGATTTGGTAAATGCAAGAATTTGAAGAATATTAAACAGTGTAATCAGGAAATTAAATGAAAAATTAGAATTTTCATTAGAATAATACTGTCGTATTGAATAATCGACTGAAATATCCACATTTTCGACTCGGTAAAAAGGTTTTTTGATCGGCTAAAACTCAGAAGCGTTGTTTATTGTATAGGAACGAATGACACAGCTGGTTCTTGAAAATTCATATTTTATTGTAAAACAAAATACAAAAATATAACATGAAATTGTTTAAAAGAGGTTTTATGTTATATAATATTGTACTATTATTTATCTAGTATTGGAGATTCTCTTCTGACTTGTGAGCGCTCATCTGCCTGTATCGTACGGGTTTCAATAATAAAATAATTATAATTCCTACAAATTCTAGAAAAGCGGTTGTTTAGCCCCTCATTTTTGAAAAAAATTTAGTTATTTTCGCTTACGCTTAATATTCTAAAAAAGGATCGCGGTAGAAGAGTAATATAAGTTACTAGATATGAATACCAGGAAACTTATAATTCTATACAAGCAAAGCCGCGGGTAAACCTTTATTTTCTGTAAATATATTACATGCTGTCTACTTCGAGTAGTGAAATAATGGGAATAATGTGGAAATTATATCTGGTTATCGAATCACAAAAATACATGGAAAAGCCGTATAGTGCTTCGGGATTACGCGTTTTGCTATCATTAATTGATGCCCTGTGGCTCAGAGAGACCATTTGGTCTTTCGACATTTATCGAATTACAATAAAATATAATCAAATCCAAACTTCCATAAAAATAAAAATATGAAACACATAAAACTACATACAATTAAAAACAAGGTAGGACTTTTATGTAAGGAGACCACTCAGCGTGTGCTACACCGTTTTAAATAATCCGTTTTAATATCGTGGATAGGGGCGATATAGCTGACTGCGATATATATAAATGTAATATTAATAAGAATTCAGAGTAGCGCTTATCTCCAATTTCGCTTCATTGCACACGCGGCAATGAAACTGCGACAATGGCGTCAGTAACGATATCTTAAGAGCTCAGATAGGTTCTATTGTTCACAGTTACGCTACATTTGATAATCTATTCATAACGAGGCTTTAACTAGTTACTGAGATTAGGAGACAAATTAACGTTATATACGTAAAATTACAAAGTAATTAACGATTTACAGACCAATGTTTAGTGACAGTAAAATAGTAACTGTTTCTATGACGTTTTTTAAGATAATATTTTTGCTTGACCTACCTCTCAATGCTTCATTACAAAAAATCGTAAACCTTGAAATTTAACGAAATGCTCTTAAAAAATCAAAATATCTATAAATTTAACTTTTTGGATAAAACAACTATGTAATCCAAATACTTTTGTCATTAAATTATTACTAAATTCCCTAGAAAAGTATAATGCAGCAACTAACTTCAAAGCTATATTACAAGTACAGTAACACGCTTCGGCTTCGCAAGGGTGCAATGTAGAAGTACTATACACAAAAAATAGCAAATGTATTATGATAATTACACAAAAAACTAGCAACACGCCCGGCTTCGCACGGGCGCAATGTAAATTGTAAATGTACTACGTACACAAAAAATATAGCCTATTTTACTCGCTGATAATGTAGCTATCTATTGGTGAAAGAATGGTAAAATCGGTCCAGTAGTTTTTGATTTAAATCGTAACAGATAAACAAATCTTTTCTCTTTAATATTATAGTATATAGATAATAAAACAAACGAACATAAGTTTCAGTATGCGTTTAACAGATTTTAGTTAATAGACTACAAACGCTCGGAATACTCTCGCTTTCAACAGTTCTAAGTAAACACTGCGAGTTGAAATTGTTGACTAATTTTGATCCGGAGACGAGGCGACTAACGACTGGATATTTTTAGTTAAAGCTGTTTGGACGACACTAAAAAGATAATTATACTACGACGCATTCGGTCCCGCTTCCCCTAATTTATAGGTAGACTTTATCGACAGAGTGATATACGCCCCGAGTTGTGTCTAACAATTTGAACGAAAAATACAAAATCAAATTTACAGTACTACATCCTTAATTCAAACATATGTATATTAGTTTGATAGTAATAGTCTATCTATACTAATATTATAAAGAGGAAATATTTGTTTGTTACGATTTCATTTAAAAACTACTCGACCAATTTTAAAAATTATTTCATCAATAGAAAGCTACGTTATCAGCGAGTAACATAGGCTTTTTTGTATATGTTATAGTACATTGCATCCGTGCGAAGTGCAAACCAGAAGCGTGTTGTTAAGTAATACTAATAACTAGTTGACAGAAACCCTCATGTTTCATTATATTTATTAAATTGTGGTGGCATATAAAACAACCCTCTAAAGTTCATATTTTACTTACTAGGAGACACAATAAGGAGATAATTGTGTTATCAGATTTTATTGAACTTTCAATTGTCAGTGAAACAATATTTATTAATTTAAAAATGTCAATATTTTTTTAACCCTGATTTCATAACATAGTTCAAGACTTCACGGATTACACTTCCACTAGAATTCTATATGCTTATCATTTAAATCAAGAGCCTTATTTATTTAGAATAGGTACATCTTTTCAAATTATTAGAAGAAAGGAAGATGAAAAGAATTAAATGATCATCAACGAATGAAAACGTGCCTTATTCATCATATTGTGTTTGATATGAATTAAAATAAGTACAATAAATATATTCAAAAAAGGAATTTCCGGGCGTCTCATTTTTGATCTCAGGTAACGTGGAAAGCTCGCGTGTTTCAGCAGAATTATTTAAACGCGTGTTGGACGTATAACGAAGGTTATTTATAAAAAGTTTTGTAGGCGCCGAAGCAGGGAACTGGAAAAACATATTTATTTGAGTGACGTGACCTTTATTCCCTGGAGGAGCGACACATAGCGTACGTATAGCGACGAGTATATGATAAATGCCATCCACACTGAAACAAGAAGGAAATTTTCAACTTTCCTTGAACTTGCCTTAATTGAACAGGTGACTGACAAGTACATAGTCGTATTCGCTGCGTGAGATTTGACAGACGTCCAATATTTAAGTGTCATAAAGTGATGTCATCTTTAATAAATATTATAGCGAATTGCGTCAAAAATATATCAAAACTAAGGAGAGGGAATATTCACTTCCCTATATTGTACTGTTATATAAATAAAAATTGATGTATGTTTGTCCTCTATGCACTCCTTAACTGTTCATCCGATTATGATGAAACTTTGGTGAGTTATTCTGTATACGCCCGCGAAATTTACTAGCGGTTCCACTTTTATTCTTTATGTGACATTGCAACGCATGCCAGGTACAACTAGTTATATGTAATATGTAATAATATAATAAAAGAGTAGGATCGAAATTACGCTTCACTAAATATTTTTACCAGAAATTAAGAGGGGTGATAAAAGAAGGGTAGCAGAATGCATAAATGCAATTTTTAAGATTCTTGTCTGTCTGTCTGTCTGTTTGTTCACGCTAATCTCCGAAGATACTGAACCGATTTTCGCGTAATTTATACAAATATATTAAGCAAAGTCCAGGGCAACATATAGGCTTTGTTTCATCGAAATCGGTTGTCGGAAAAAAAAGTTATCATCATTTAAATATTATTTTAAAGGCATCATTTCAACAAATTGCAATGAAAACTGACTCGCGTTGAATTTTTTCGAATTGTCAGATGTCAATCACAGTTTGATATGTAAATGAAATAGTTTGATAATTTCGCCGTTTTTTATATGTGTTCGTGGCATAGTGGATATACGGTCGTACTACGTAATTTCAGATGCGAGTTCGAATCATCACTCAGGGAAATATTTTTTTGTATTTATTTTTTTATATTTTTAAAAGAACTAATATTGAAAATAGAAAATGTATTATTGAACTATTCTATTATATAAAAATGTATTTCTTATGAGATCGTTTATTTCGCATTTTCATCAATCCTTTCCTTTCCAAGGGAATTAAACAAAAATATCTGAAATTAAAAGTGATCAATTAAATGAAATAAATATAGAGGTGGATATAGTATTTTCCACACTAATTAAATTTATTAAAAATTAAGTATTTGGCCAACATGACCATACTATTTTTTTAATTCATTTTACGTTGCATTTCTCCATACCTTCATTTTATTCGTATTTAGACATTTTCTTGGCGTTTTTTCCATGTGTCGCAAGTATTTTCAAACCCCCGTACAATTTTCGTGCATATATTTAAGACTGAAAATGCATTGAATCCAATCTTCGACTGAACTCTGATTAGTGGAAAAAAGACACATATCTGCATTTTGGTGACGTAAAATTTGATTGATATGCATCTCTCTAAAGTTTCTTTAAAGTCAGGTTAATTTTTTCAATTACTATGGTATTTCTTTTGAATTTCAAATCATCATTTGAACCCCAACCTCAACCACCATTAAACATGTCGATAATATGATGCAAAAGCAACCGTCAATGACTACTCTGATAGTTCTTTCCGAAAAGAAATCACCAAGTACAGAGGATGGAGGATATATGATATGAAGAAAGCTTGCTCAAAAGTTCAGCATAAAGTGATCCCCACGCGAACGAAGTCGCGGGCATCAGCTAGTATGTAATAATAATAAAAAGTACCTTACATGATTTTAGCCACACTGCTCATATTTCTGTTCCGTTATCTAATCCGATCTAATACGGTTGTAATATTTAAAATTAAAACAAAATTCCACCAACCCGAATTGATTTAACACTACTTTACTATGTTGTAAGTTTTAACAGCGTATGTAGCCTTGCGGTCGCACGTTCATCCGTAAGAGCATACGTCCTGCGTTCGATTCCCGGGTTGGTCACTATGTGTTATTCGCTTTTAAAAGTGTTATAATAAATTGTGATCAATGTTTGAGAAACTTGAGGGATGTTTGAAGCCCGGAAGGGTGAATAACATAAAATTGTGGTGGAAGTTTGAAACCTGGGCAGACGGCTAATAGGTGGATAACTAACATGAGTGGTGTCATTAAGTTGACTAAACTTTTTGTTTAGTGGGTATTACTCACCGGGCTTTCTGACTAGCAGAGAGATTCACCGGGTGAGCTCGAGTCCTACACTCCCCCCGCATAACATCCCGCGGGGGGGTACCCAGTGCGCAAATGCATTCCCCTCTATATAAAAAAAAAATGTTGTAAGTTTTATGTCGGAGTAAATCAACTATTAACAGCTGTTAATATGACCATGTGACCATATGACATGCATCAATGCTTTTCATATTGATAATTTGATATTACTTAAAATATATGCTGGAGCATTAGAACAACTATATCGCTAATAATTCTATTGAAGAGTTGAGTATGATGTTTTGTGCGAGTCTCTCATATAAATATACTCATAAATTTTGTAAGAATTTCATAGTCGTTGTCATTGCATTTACCTTCGACTTTTCTCAGTACCATTAAATAATAAATAATCGTTCAAACTAAGATTGTTCAGTATGAAAAGTCACTCGAATGCTATCTCGGCACTCAGTTTAATTATAAATTTATTTGTCATGGAAATAAACACTATAACGCTATATATAAAAGAAGACGATTTGCCACCAACAAAATGGTTTATGATTATTTATTTTCTCTAAAAGAAATATGTACATTTCACTTAGCGAGAAAACATTGTTTAAACTTAAAAGTAATAATAACAAGCACACTTTATAATATTATTATTATTATTATATTCTTTATTGTACCAAAAAATTAAAAAAAAATTTAACAAACATAATATTAAGTTTTACCAAAGAGTCGTATTCGATGTTTTGAGAAAATGAGTAACAGTAAAGAAATGAAAAGCAAATAATAATGAAGAACCATGGAATGATATTATTATCCAACTGAGCCAAATCGAATGGAATCTATTCTGTTTTGAAAGTATACGAGATTAATGAATTCTTTTTGTGTTATTTTAAATGCATTAGATTCAGAACATAAATATTTTTTAATAATGGAATACTAAATAAACCCAGTTATTTATTTCATTCCCCTGAAATTTTAAAAGTAGCTCAGAGATTGGTGTGCCGTGAATGAAAATAAAATGTTATATTAAAACTAGCTGACCCGGCAAACGTTGATTTGCCATGTAAATAATTTCTAAAAAGCAGGGGTTAGTGATAAAAATGTAAAAATTTAGGGTTGTATGTATTTTTTAATGCCACATTATAAAAAAATAAAAACAAAAAATTTCGTCCAAAAATTAAAAAAAAAATTAGGGGTGGACTACCCCTAACATTTAGTGGTATGAAAAATAGATGTCGGCCGATTCTCAGACTAACCGAATATGCATAAAAAATTTCATAAGAATCGGTCGAGCCGTTTCGGAGGAGTATGGCAACGAAAACTGTGACACGAGAATTTTATATATTAGAGATATACAACAACCATTAACGTAACATATTTCGGTATACGTTTCGAATTTCAAAGTATTAATGGTTAATAATTCTTGAATCATAATATGTGTTATTGCTTTTATTACAAAATTGTCGATGTTAAATAAAATAACAGTTTTACGTTTTCTGCGTCGAAGAAAGGAAGGATGAAAATATTTAAATGAAAAATCTTTAAACGGATTAAAAGTATTCATTATATTATTTTCCCGACGTTTTAGAGACTTAAATGTGATCGCATTCTTAACTGGAATTTCATAAAGCTATTACACTTTGCTTTTTCTACGGAGTTGCGTAATTCTTTAATTTGATTATGGCAATACTGGCTAAGTCCTTTTGTTTTTTTTTGTAATTGAGTTTTATAAGTACTAGATAAATTGTTTTCGACAATTACAAATTCTTCTTTGAAGTTTGATTATTTTTATAACCTCGTGCAATAATCTGCGAGGATTTTAACGAAACGTATGGACGGTTTAGTTTATAGTTGAGTAATAGGAATTCCTTCTATAAACATTATTTAGAGTATCATATCCTATTTAGTTCCTTAGACAAACCTTAGCTCAAGACAGGACCATTACCATACAATTTGTTACACATAAAAAACAAAGTCACATACATCCATACGTAAATAGTCAAAGGAATCAATAATTCATCGAGTAAACATTACGTTCGTAGCAGATTGAGCCCGTACTTGGTGCTGGTATATGTGTCAGGGCGATGTATCGAGGCTAGCGAGTCGCCTGAGATTAGAACACTGTTTCATTACATCCAATAATGTACCGTACCTTATTGGATTGTTGTCGCATGATGAACTTTGCGTTTTAGTTGGTAGTTGTATCGTATGTCCTGTCCGATTAATTCGACAGTGGTGAAGTTCACAAGTACAGATCTATATTCCACTGATGATACGTGGAAGTCTTGAACATAGCTATGGACTTAGTTTTGGCCCTCCGATAGCTAACCGGAGTGCTTAGGAGAAGGCTTAATGGTATGCATAGCTATGGGGGACCAAGGGTGGGCAATATCCCCCTAGAAACTTCTTTGCCCATCCTGTACAGTATTAAAATCTTGCATTAAATGGTTGTGGTAAGTTCAGTTAGACGGTTAAGTGTCACTGGGTTCGCTATAAATAAAAGCCATGAGACATATGATGATGAAAGAGTAAATATGATACTCATACTACAACGTGTAACATTGAAATTATATCTATTTCGTCTTGCTCAACATAGTACCTAAATTAATTAAGGAATCACTATAACAGTCGTGGCCAAAAGACATGTACCCTGGTTTACTCTTTCTTTCTTTATTACTTATAATAATCTTTTGTAATTACAAAGGAAAGTTATTAATGTCTGTGAAAATTATAATGAATCGGACCATGTGGTGACTGCAGTGTGCACCTGTGACGTGGCCGGTTGGATGGCTTCCGTACGAGGCGCTGGTTATACCGGTTTCCAAAAGATACTGTCACTGACAATATACATATATATATCTATATAGTTTAGGGGGTTATTTTAAAAGCGGAAACAATGTAGTTATTGGGGGGAGGTTACTTATTGACATGACATTCTTTTCTTTGGATTTTACACATTTGCGTAATTACGCATTGAGGATACGAAGTAATAATACAAATGATTTTTTTTTACTGGTACTAATTGACGGGTTCGTTGCGAAACACAGACCTTGCGCTCCAAATTCCGCCGGAAAGACATGTGCATAATTTTCTATATGCATGTGTTCCCCACGTTTGGTCACTTCGAGAATTAGACGGGTGGGTGGAATATCGAAATTCCGACCGGGTAACATACCACCGCTCATAGATGGAAAAACCGTGAAGTGCACATTACTATGGATATATCATATGACACTCAGTCTATGGATTTCCAAATGCTCGAAGTAAAAGGTAGGTCGACATCGTATCATTGACTGACGTTCTGTGGCTGGGATTTCACCCGCCATCAATTGAACTATACTAACTCTGTAGGTTGTAACCCTGCTTGATATGGTTAATGTATAGCCAATAACAATACTAACGGAAATGAGAGTTATTATAGACTTGAGAGTTGAGAGCGGTTACCGTACATAATGGATTCGATACAAGTACGAAACCCGACCTAGATCCGATAGATATAACAGCCCATGTGTCTCTTGAGTTGTGATTGCATACTTGAGAGATAGACCAATGGCAAAGTGCTTTATATTAAGTATATTTGGATTTCAGTGTGAACTTTGAAAGAAACGAGAGTGCTAATTCGATTTTCATCGAAATCTTCGTAAGAGTCTATACTATACTATACGAAAGGTCAGTCGAATTTAATTTCGTAATATTATCTATAGGTACATATAATAAAACACTGCAGGTTTACACATTGAATTAGATATTGAGAGGGGATAATAGATGAAGGCTAGCAGTCAGTGGCGGGACCACAATACAAGCCCAAAAGCTCGTTTTATAACCAACCATACAAAAAAAATCTTAACTTAATTACATAAGTCTTCTATAACTTACATGATAACGTAATTATATAAACGTGTATTACGTTAAATTCGGCAAGCCGGGCTTTTGGGCTTGTATGGACGTCCCGCCACTGCTAACAGTAATCCGAAACTACTGCATGAATTTTCATGCACATGCATTATATATTAAAAGTATTATTCAAAAATGATTGAATTAAGGTCTAGACAAACAGGCTTTGTTTCAATGGAATCGGATGTCATAATCGTTTACTCATAACGACTAAATTTCCATGAGTAAAATTCCACTGTCATATGAATACCTAACCTTTCTCATATGAAGACCATGAGAACGAACCAGCTAGCTAAAAAAAACATTAATATATACATATTGAACAGTAACTATATTTTTTTAAATTGCATGAAGAAAAAATAGTAGGTGGTTTCAGCAATAAAACATCAATTATTTTTTTACATCGAATATTCAGAAACATAACTAGACTAAATAAATAACATTAAAATGTACCAAAATGAAATGAACAACTTAATTTTAATTAAATGAACCCACATTTTGCATTCTCGGAATTTATGATGTAACATTTCAATGAAAATTCTCATTAGTCAAGTTATGACCATTGAATTTTCCGCCTTCCGGAGTCTCCACTTGAAAGTGCTTAAGATTCTAATGAAGATAAATAACACAACTTCGATAAAGTTGGCAGTTAGCACTTAAATCAACATTATATCTGTTTATTAAACAAATTAATTGAAAGTTTTCAATTATTATTAACTTATTTTAAGTCATATACACGAAATTTAATTTAAAAAATGTTTTCTTATGATAAATTAAAAGTGATTCCATGAGTAACATGGGACGGATACATTTTTGTGTCTGTTTGTTGATAATTTGTCTCTACATGCAAGTAGGTTTTCAGTCTTCTGTGCTCTACCTATCGAAACATTCTATTAAATTAGTTTACCGGGACTAGAATCTCTATCTATCTATGTAATAAGTAATAACTAATAAGCATTTAATCCAATAGTTTTTGTGAAATTTAGAAAGACACAAACTTACATCGTACAAATTTAAAAAAAAAAACTGATAAAAACAAAAATATTCAATAAATACTCGTCGAAGTAACCTTTTCGGTTTGAGCCTTCGAATTTCCGAATGTACGGAATTACATCTCCTACTGATATGTGTACTGGTCAAGGATTACATTTTACAGACCACCCAATCCTTTACTTAGGTAATGCAATAGTTTCTTATTATACATGAATATGTTTATTATAATAAAATACAACAAGGTTTTGCGCAAACACAAAACCTTCAAGATAAGCATAGCATGATATGCAAAAGCGTAAGTTGAGTTGCAAAATACTAAATAATGAAGAATCGGTACCATGTAATGCTTTAATATCTCTACTAAAATATTATTTTGTCTATGATTTTTCCGGTGAATTGATGTTGACTACCATAGCTTTTCTTTTGTTCTAGATTGTTATCGAAGGTTATGTCTGTTTGTTAATATGCACTTGGTAGTTGCCAGTTGGTAATGCGTTCCTTTTTTAAATAAGTAGAAGATGTTTTTTGGTACATGATATTTAAGAACTAAACTAAAATTTTCACATCATAGTTTTATATTAGAATCCTATTATGTAGTAATATATTTGTATTGCTAGTATGTATATATTTATATAAAATAAATAATAACATAAATACTAATTGTTATGTTTTGGAGCAATTCATTCCTAAGCAACGTCTTGTAGATCTGACTATTTAGTACAAAAAGCTTATTTTTGTTATTTATTTACTAATTTGGAATTACTGTACGTGTCTTGTAATTTTGTTATAAAACCGTATTTAATTTCCTTTAAAATAATTACTTACTTTGATAGGTCTTGTCGTTGGCAAGAATAATTATTTATTTCGAATATGTATAAACTGCAGACTACCCTTTAATCGAGCACTATGACAATTCAATTACAAATAATATATTTCATTGAATCGTGTTGCATTGCGTTAGTTTCTGTAATCTTTAATCAAAGTTACACGCAAGGTTTATATGGCCCACGCGACTCATTATACATACAAATGAGTGCGTTAAACGTATAACAGTCGACGCCGAAGGAACTAGCAAAGAGTTCATTAACAAGCTTGTAATTATGGATGGCGTGTCCGACTTGTTAGAATTATTTAGACTAATTGAAGCGCTTGCGGCGCGGCGTACATACATACATACTGCAGTGTGAGTTAGCATCAATGAAGGGATTCTTGCACGCGATCCCATGGGACTCTATCAAAAAATAAATAATTATACCGGTAAAAGACTAACATATTTAAATGCCAACTAACGTTTAATGCTTAACCAGAGATTTACACTGAGAATTTTTCTCGGTCGATATTAGCTAACGACATGAGTAAACGATTTTCGAATGAAGATTGATTTATATCAATCTTCAGAGTCATGACAAATTGTGCGTTTTGGTTTCAGAAGGTCTATTACCAAAATCGAACGCCTAATTTCGGAGCGAAACGGAATACCAACCAACTTCTTATTTTTACTTATTCAGAAAACATTTCTATTGACGATTATAATTACGATCATAGTTTCGTAAAAAAAAGTACGATCCGTCAGCTGAAACTTCGTATTTTGGTTTTGTTTATATGCCACCAGTTAATGAAATAAATTAATAACTAGTCGACATTGTATTAATTCATACTCGTAGATTTCGTATCATCTACTATCAAGTATCTATTCTTATATTTTATATCCCTAAGTTCGACCGTCGATATTTTATAAAAAAGTCTTAATATTCAAGGATTTCATTTCAATTAATCATAATTGGTCAATAATTTTAGACTAAGGGTCGTTCCAAACCTTTTTTACTGTAGTCCAGTGGAAAAGAAAAGCAATTGAAATATATTTAGAAAAGCCGGGATTGGTTCGAAACATAAATAAACCTTCCCGAACGCTCCGTCGACTTTACGACTTAATACCCACTTTTAATTTGTACCTGAAGTAGGTAGATATTTGTATTAATGACGTTTTTTTTTGTTACAGGTAAATACTTTATTAACATTGCATTGGTACTGGATGTATTTACATAAAATAGAGTGAGTATGTAATAGAAAAAACTAAGTTCTACTAGAAAATTTATATGATAAAGGCTACAAAATTCTAAAATGTAAAATATTTCTTGAATTATATTATCGTATCGTAATAAAAACGTGTCAAATGTTTTTATTATCTTCTAAATATTCGTAAATATTATTTGCATTTTTTTAAATGACATATTATTTCAACATACCCAATTCTTATCTCAAAAGTGGACATCTATTTCCGGTTTTAACAGATAAAATATTCTTTTATTATCTATAGAACAAAAAAAATGTCCATTTTCGATGCAGATTATTTTTTGTCTCAAAGTTAGCTTTGTCATTCATTATTAATAATACCTATTTGCAGTTATAATAAAACGAAAACATTTAATATAATATTTATTAATGATTAATAATTATTATAAATACAATTCGTTCCTAACTTTAAACAGTATCTGTATGTGTCTGGTGTAACAATTCTGATAGTCTTATAACCTTGCCACGAATTTGTAATATCAATTACGAAGCCACAACTCGAATGAATGCATTATTAGGAGCATCATTCTAATATGGCAGTATCGATTACTACAGGTTAAGGTCAAGATGTGTTCGAGAACTAAAATATTGTGTACAATCACATAATATTTCTACTTCAGTCGACCTAGCATGACCGCCACGAAATATCTCGCGGACGAGAGAAGACAAACTAAGATGTAAGATATATCGATATATTATATCTCGACATCGACAATTTTGATAGAAAATATATCTCGATCGACAAATATATCTATTTTTGATATTAAAAGTCGAGTTTTAAGTGTAATTATCATGTTAGACCCGGAAGAAATAAAGAGATAATCGATTAAAACACGAGAAAACGGTCGAGAAAATTTTGTCGCGGTTATCATGCTAGGCCGGCAGGAATGTTTTATTTAACTTAATTGAGGATAACTTTCTTTATTTTGTATTTAACCCAACGACACGCGACGTAGCAAATATCATACACATAAAGATCGCATGCGCGTTATATTTCGTGTTGATTTAAATAAGCAATTGGGTACATTTAACATTATATAATAATAGACATCCTTTATTTTGAATTCATGCTTAATGCGTTTAAGATTTTTAATTTAATGTAATGAGCAATTAATTAGCAGCTGCATATTTATTATAAAAAAAACTGGCCAAGTGCGTGTCGGACTCGCGCATCGAGGGTTCCGTACAAACTTTTAGTAAAGATTTTCCCAATTAAAATTACAAATTTACGGTTTTCGGATTTTTTTCCTTTACTTGTGCTACATGACAGTACTTCATGCCAAGTTTCATGATTCTAGCTCAACGGGAAGTACCCTATAGGTTTTCATTCCCTTGCGAGTGTCAAAATATTCAGCATAAACGGAGCATAAAAGGCCGTATCTTTGGATCGCGTCAACAAGTCTGCAAGATTTGCAAAGGATTGCAGACCTGACTATTTGATATTAATTTCAACTTGATACCTTCACGCGTTCCTGAGAAAAAGGTTATTGACAGATGGACAGACAGACGGACAACGAAGTTATCAGGATTCAGTTTTTAGTACAGAGTACAGAACCCTAGAAAACGTGGTGAACTTACATAACGAGGACCTACCTAACTTTATTTAATTTTAGACTCCAATTAACAGGGTGATGAAGACTATTAATACTTTAGCTTTTAGATATTAATATAAATGGGTATTCTTGAAAGAAAGGAACGTCTGCATCGGGAAACTTTGAGTTACATGATAGCGTTTAGTTCCGTCTTTTAGCTACGCGGACGGCGATTTTAGTGTAAATATTTCTTAATTTACATTCGAAATTAGAAATTATTCAATTCAATGATTGTAATATCATCTTCAAATAGTAATGTAACTTAATAATTTCAATGCCGTGCCCGCAGTTCTATAAGATGTAAGTAGTGAGTATTGATTTGGCTCAACAACGAGATAAAATAATTTACTTCTTATCCTTTTAATGTTTTATTTATATTTGTTTTTAAAAGTTTTTTTTTTCAAATTGATTGATTGATTTATACGTTCACTAGCTGATGCCCACGATTTCGTTCGCGTGGGATTTATAACTGATAACTTTTCTTTTCGACAACTGATTTCGATGAAACAAAGCCAATATGTTGGAAACTCTTTAATTTTCCGGGATAAAAAGTATCTAAGATTTTGACCGGGGATATAAGGTACCACCATGCAATTTTATGAAAATCGGTTAACCAGATTCGGAGATTAGCCCGTACAAACAGACAAATAACAAAAAAATATAAAAAATCTGGATTTGTTCTATTTCTCTTCTTACATACTCTTGACTCGGTTTTAAGCATTATTTTTCTATGTACAGACATTCGACCTCTACAATAAAAACTACATAAGATGGGTTATTTCATATTTGTACACTGACTCAATAACTAAACCCTCTGCCTAGAAAGTCAGTAAAAAATCTAAACAAAAATGCAAAGAATCTCAACCTATAAAAAAAATGGGTTAAAGCCTTAAAGCCTTTTGTGGGAAATCTTGACGTTCAAACAATTGCTCTACGATTCATGAAGGACCCCGCTGAATGAAATTGCAAGTATGCATTCTGCGTTCTTCAAGTACGCACTTTCTTATGCAATGCTACATTTGTTCATCATTTTATCCACTCTAAGCTAGAAAGTATATAACACTATGGGATACCTATAGAACTTATGCAAACTGATATTAATAGAAATTAAAATTATTTATTTTTAAGCCCTAAAAGTGCATCGTGAAATCGAATCCAGACGAAAAATCTTATGTCGCTTTCTCTAGGAATAAGGCCCATATTCCAAGACGTGTCTCAGTTTTGAATCTAGTTTTTAGACTTGTCAAACCATTTTTACTCTATAGAATTTTGACATATTGACAGTTCTCAAAAATAGATTACGACTTGAGTAATGTCTTAAAGTCCATAAGTAGTTTCTTATTCGTCCTGTTTTTAATACAATCACAAAGATCAATCGTAATAACATAACAATTTAAATAAATGATAACTTTAAAACTAAGTTGTGTGGCAACGAGGTTTCCGAGCTAGGCTCAGTCACGAGCGTGTTGCAACTCGCAATACACATTTAGGTTGTCGCGCAATCTAGCGACTAGCGGTGTTCGGAAATGGAACTTTGTTTCCTCAACTACTACTTACTCAGTACAAATAAAACGGTTTAAAAATTATTGTCTAATACACGATTAATGTCAAAGTGTAGCACTGAATAATACGTAGCCCTTAAATGTTATAATACATTATAACATTTATGAATATACCATACATACATTGTCTCGCTCTATCGAATATAAAAAGACTACAGAAAGAAAGAAACAAAACATATTTTAACTATATCAATCAAGCTTATAATACGTTTATGAATAAGGTCGTAGATATTTAAGTTGTATTATGGAGGATGATGATTAAAATGGATGCATATCGCAAAGGATAGGGAAAAATGGAATCTTTGGAGGAGGCTTTTACCCGAAAGGGGTCCAATAAATAAAAAGAAATAAATTAAACATAATATAATGATTTATTTCTATATAATTATCAAACGATATCAAGACTAATTATATGTTTAAACTAATCTTAGTTTAATATATTGTAATAAGTGTAATGGAATAATTAATAAAGTTTTTTTTATTTTTTAATTATGGAGGATGATTAATACTATTTCTTAAATATCGAAAGACGAGCGTGAGGTTTAATAGCCGCTGGGCGTCAAGCAATGACCCAGAAAATCTATTTTTTACTTCGAGCATTCGAAAATCTATAAATATAAAAAAAGTAAAATCTGCACTTCAAATTTGCTTTTCCATCTACGAAGTGGGAATCGTTACTATGGTATTTCGATAGTCTTTCCACAGTAGTCAGACAGTGAAAATTATGTTTTCAGAAAATAAACACGTTATACCCGGTTGGATTTGAATTTGCGACCCATCAAAACGCAAGGCACGTGTGACCAAATGTGTCAACGAGTCGGTCAACTTTATTTACGTTTAATACAATTCAAAATATAGAGCAATTCAGCAAAAAATCTGCTATCACAAGTTTTTATTAAGTAGTTTCGTTTCGTCCAGGGCGCATTTACGACGACATACGTGGACATAAAATTTATGTGACTGTGTAGGTACTGACTTTAATAGCTTTTGGGACTCAATGACGACGATCTAACCTTTACAGCAACTTCTGATTTCAATTATTATTTTAAAATAAACATAATTAAGAATTACGTATTTAACATACAAATAATAATTAAACTTAATATCCAGCATATTATTTACTTACAGCAAATTTTAAACAAAGCGTTAGTTTTAATTAGAAAATAGTTTACATTGTTTGTTATGTTTAATAGTAAAGAAAATTAACAAACTGGTTTGGAACGGAACAAAGTCAAACGATTATGTAGCGCAAAAATCATTTAAATGAAATGGGACACTCGCTGTACAAATGGTCGGACATAAACAAATGAATAAACCTTGAAATGAATTACGCTTTTGAATGTTGTCATAGTCACTAAAGGTTATACTAGATGAGCCATTACAATGTAATAAATGCGGAACTGTCGGTGTGTTTTTTTAAGACATTGAATAAATAGTTTCAAATAATAAGCATATATTAACATTAACTCTTTGATTATTTATATGAATAATCTAAGCATTAACTTAATATGTGAGATTAGTTTAAACGATACAAATCAACATAAATAAATATTGATATGTATATAATAAAATTAAATAAAACAATTATATACTAAAAACTGCGACAGGACAACCATTTTTGACAAAAAAACTTTGCGCGTTATTTTGCCTTCATCGCATAGATTGAAAGGTTTGCATGCCTTCGACAGTGTTGTCAATAATAATAAAATAATTATTATTACAGCTGTTAGCTTTCCATATTAAAATATGTAAATGTCAAAAAACAAATATGGCCGCCCTAATATGAATTATTTTGATTTTTGAACCCACGCAGCTGCGCGCCGTGTATATTTTCTGTACACAATTTGAGTAAAATCGGAAAACATTAAAACAATTAACTATGCCTTATTTTTAAATAAGGTTTTCGCGAAACTCTAAAAAGTACTTTTCAACTTGACTGTTTTTCTTGAAATTGTTAAAACTTCGAACGAGATACAAAAATCGTGTTCGCGAAAATAGTTCGAACTCCTTGTGAAACTTGACATTTCAATTGTATGTATAAGTTTTTCCGGAGCGATGTCAGTTTAAATAAAACTTAAGATTAAGGATCGAATACGGGCTATAACTTTGAACCTTTGTTTCAAAAATATACCTATAAGTACAAAGAGAGTACAGTTTTAAGTGATTACGTGATATTAATGCAAGGTCGCAACGTTCACACGCAGTAAGTTAAGGCAAGTACTTCTAGACTCGCGAAGTGGACCACAAGAGTATTAAGTTACATTATTTTGTTCGCTTAACCTTACATTCCACATGTAGCCCTGATCATTATGAAAAGATTCGTGGGTTTTATGATATGTATGACATTACTTAAACTTGCTATTGATACCAATTTCCCATATATAGTACATTTTAACAGTATCGTTTTAAGACTCAAGTAAGTAAGTAATTATATATTGATTGGTATTCCACCCAAATTAGTAAAAGGATTGCACTTTTAAGATTATGTCGTTTGTTTATACTAGCATAGATTAAAGTTAGCCTTTATCGTCATATAAGGGTTATTCTATGGTTTATCTATGGCTTTCATCGTCCATATTATGATCAAAATCGGTATACAGAAAACTAATTAACTAGGTGGTAGTTTTGAGGACACTAACTTTGCAATCAGTGGCGTAGCTATCATAGGGCAAAGTGGTGCAGTGCACCAGGGCCCTGAAGCCCCTGGGTTTCGGAAAGAGGGGAAGCAGGTCTTAAAGCTAGCAAAATTATCGCATTTGATTTTTTAAGATTTTAAATGAGCATTTATAACGCCGATTATGGAAGCACCGAGCGTCCTTGATTAATAATAAATAATTTGCAAATAATTAATTTATTGTGTTGTTGCAGAAAAAATGTATCTGGGGGGGGTGTCATAATTTGTTTCTCTGAACCGGGGCCCTTGTCCACCTAACTACGCCACTGTTTGCAATGTATAAGGATTACTCGATAATTTAAAAATTAAGTATTTTTTATCGAAATCAATCATGTATGAGGCCAGTTTTAGCCGGAAAATGAATCAATACCATTTTTTGTAAAGAACCTTAATTTTATAAGCTACTAAAGCGTTAAAATATAATAGGGCAACTTTTCTGTCCAGTAAACAATATGATTTGTATTTGATCTCATTGAGGTTTTTTACACGAGGTAATGATAGTCATTTTGTTGAAGTAAAAAACAAAAACATAATTGCACGTAACAAAGACTACCAAAAAAGTTACAAGATCAAAGTCAATGACAATAGTAAAATCTATGACCACGATTAAGGTCAGATTATTGTTTAGAACAATATTTGTTTTAATAAAAAATGTCTAAGGATTATCAATTGTGTTAGATTGTTCATGATTAAAATCAAATAATATAAGTGAATTCCCGAGCCGACAAACACATTATTGTGTCTGTTTAATTTTTTTTAACAGGCAAGTAGATGACTCTTGACTTGCCCGACTGATTTTTTTTTAATATGTTCCCCGGGACTCGAAGCCAGAACGACGCACCACTGAACCAAAGTGGCGACCAAAAAAGGGAATATAAAATCTAATATAATATTATGTCTCAACATAAAAACTTACTATACTAGCTACTTTTACAGAACATGCTTGTATGTTCTGTGGAATGTAATTATAGCACAAGTATGCATTCTCACATATGAGGAGCAATACGATTACTGTTGCGCACGTGTTAATGAACCTTGAACTATATTAGAATCTGGCATTTAATGTTAAGGTTATGCATGATTAACGAAGAACTTCAATTGTAATGTTAAATAAGTTGAACATGAACAATTAGTTTCGCTACGCATTAAGAAATAAGAAATAAGAAAAATTTATTCGATGCCACACTTCTTAAATACATTATATATGTAAATTACATTTTTCATCGTAACTTAAACTAAATACATGATATTATGCTGTGTGGCTAAAGAAAAGGCCGATGCTCAGCTTGTGCTGTAAACCAGTACTGGTCACAACGCTGATTTTCAGCATCTGCCTGGGTAACTTTTTGAGTGCCAGAAAACACGTTAAGAAATTTTAAAATAAAAGGAAATAAAAATCATTAAAATAATACTAAAAACAATTTTAATATGCCCGCCAACTTTATGTAATTAGACAATTACAGAAGTTTAGGGAATAATCAGACTCAAACATCATTCAATAGATGAACATAGGCCCGTATTCCAAGACGTTAGGCCGTAATCTATTCTTGAGAACTGTCAATATGTCAAAATTCTATAGAGAAAAAATGGTTTGACAAGTCTCAAAACTAGATTCAAAACTGAGACATGTTTTGGAATATGGGCCATAGTGAGCTGGTTTATATTAACAGTTTAAAAATATTTTTATTGTTTTATAGATTGTTGTAAAGATTTTTCAATTTTTTTTTATATACCAATCAGTTTGATTTTTTTGCATATTGTTTTAAATAATGTCGGAAGAAAATGCATTGTTTCATAGTCAATGCGACCTAAAGAAATTCAAAACGACTAACTACAAAATAAACTCTGAAGTAACTCTGAAGTCCTACGTACATTGTATATCTATCTTTTTTATACTGAATCGCTGTAAAGGATTTAACTTGGACATGAATAACACCGCGCTGGATCTTTGTTCTACATAAACGTCTACAATTTATTGAATTGTAAATCTTGTTCTCAGCTACGGGTGAAAAGTTATAAGATATTCATAGCCGAGAGAAAGATAGGAAACTAAAATAAAACAAGTGAACATCACGAAACAATCCCATTCATATTATTTTTGTTTAAATTTAATAGTAAAAGTTTTTTGCATTGTAAAGCGCTAAGGCGATACCTTTTTTAGTCTATGCAAAGCGATTATACTGTAGTAACAGTGCAGTTTTAGTTTTGGGTTCATTGGCGCGTTGGGTTATACTCGTAAGTAGACCTATCCTGCGTTCCGACGGGTCGCGGGTTCGAATCTCGTCGAGATGACATGTTTTACTGTACACGTCTGGTAACATCGGGCATTAAACGAAAGAAACACAGAACATTTAATATAATAATAATAATAAGTATGGGAAAAAATATTGAAATTTTGACCGGGCAACGAACCACGAAAATCGGGAAGTGCATATTGCGCATTTCAGTTTAATCTAAACAATAGGTCGATAGCACATCATAGATGTTCTGTGACTGAGGTATCACCCACCATAAAGTGAGCCTCACGCTCGGCTGTCGATATCTAACATAAAAAACACAATACCATTTTCCCACTATGTAGATAAGTATAGGGCTTGTTTGTCCATCCGTCCGGGGGAAGTGGCGACCCCATTGCACCATCGCAACCACTGTTTGAACATCAGGATGTAATGCTTGAACGGCCTCTACTGATGTAAGGCGAGGTTGTTTTTTCCCGGCAACCGGTTTATGGAACTTTCTTATCTAATTATGATTACTGTGTGTTGGCTACACTCACTGAAGTCGATATTGAATCTTCATTGAATCATTATTGAATTTTGCCATAATTGTTGACGCGACGTTGTTGGTCGGTGGGCATAATTTCATACGTTTCAATCATTATATTGTTGATCGAAGGTTTCAATACAAAGAATATCTACATATACTAATATTATAAAGAGGAAAAGTTTGTGAGGCTGTAGGTGGAATCTCTGGATCTACCGAACCGATTTTAAAAACTCTGTCACCAATAGATAGCTACTTGGTATTTTTTAATAAGTATCACATGTTCCTAGCACGTTCATGGTATGGTACAATCTAGATGAGACTCCTTTAGTTTTTCAAACCTTGATACGATACGAAACCTGTCAATTATACATATGTATATACTATATATGTACCTAGGCTAAACATGTCTGACAATCAAAGAAGGCTATTTCACCATACCTGCTGCTGATAGAGGACAAACCTTTGCTTTTTATACTTTTATTTTTTATTATTATAATTAATTACTTAAAGATGTCATGTGGACCATGGTGTAATGCAGCTCCTTACAAACATTTTGAAAAACAAAAAACTTGGCGGAGAGTTTATTGCCAGTTCTACTCGTCCGCTCTACGCCCTTGATTTGAGACCTGGCAGTAAATGTAAAATTAGAAGCATCTAATTTGATTGCAGTTATAAGTGTACATTGGGTTACGTAAATGGATAAATCATAGTTTGATTTGATTCTAGCATAAAAAAAAATCATCGTAAACTATTATTAGTATAGTAAAATAATTATTTATTTGTATAGTAAAATGACGACTATTCCAAATTCCCAAGACTAACTGAACGAGTTTATTTACAAATGCAAATGAAGTTCTAGTGAATGTTAGCTCTTTAATTAATAATGTATGTATATCGTCTCATTCAGTATATCCCATATGTTACCAAATGTGCCACGCTTCGTTACTTCACTTTAATGCTTGCTGTATTTTAATGGCTTGTTTAGTATAATTCAATTGTTTAATTATATTATTCAGCATTTGTAACTATGTAGTTGAAAACATTAAAAATATACTTAAAAATGTGTTATAGGAATTAATAACCAAATTGTTATCTAGTTCATCTAAATTCTAAACAGTTAATTAAACACAGAAATCAAGAGACTTTACTATATTTATTTACTCAAGGAATTGAAAGGAGGCGAAAAAAGGGGTGTTACCCAAACAATTTGATGATATAAATGATTTTCATGCAATCATATTATATATCATATATAGTAAGCTCAATCTGGAGTAACATACAAGATTTATAATTGAATTCTGTCAGGAAAATAAGTTTTCGTAATGTTTACGTAATGTTAATTTTTACGACGTACGGGGACATTCTCGATGCCGACGAGCATCTATGAAAGTGGAAGAAGCGAAAGTGGTATGGAAGGATCGGACCATATGAAATTCCGTGATCTCTGCCTACCCCAGTTGGAAAGAGGCGTGATGTAAGTATATACAATCCACAATAAGCAACTTATTTTTTATTATCACAAAATCAATAAAATTATGAGATTGCGAAATACAAGTACGAGTACGTAAATAAATATGTACATTAGTCCATACTAACTCGAACGTCCGAAGTTTCTTTTTAATGAGACTTATTTTTTTTACCAGTACTTTCTATACATCTGTTATAATAATAAGCTCAGAGTAATCTTACTGGCTGAGCTACAAGGAGACTGGGGCGTCAATATCTTTCTACAGAATGATTAATAGCGCAGAGATAATCTCTCGGCCGTAGTTTGCTACTTTTTAAACCCTTAATTGCTTGTACGGTTTTATACAACATTTAGCTAGCTTTTTACATGTTTTGTGTAGATATTTTATGTTGATCTTAAATTGTTTGCAAGAAATCCAATTATAACGTACTTTCTCTCAGTTAATTCAAAATTCAATTCAAAATTCAAAAATCATTTATTCATTTAGGTAACACAATGTACACTTATGAACGTCAATAAAAAATACATATTAAATGCTTCTAATATTACATTTACTGCCAGTTCACAAATCAAGGGCGTAGAGCGGACGAGAAGAACTGGCAAGAAACTCGCCGCCACTCTTTTTAATCGCCAAGTTTTTGTTTTACAAATGTTTTATAAGGGGCTGCAACCATTACACCATGTTCCACATGACATCACACAATTAACTATAATTATCAAAAAAAAAAAAAATATATATATATATAAACGAAAAAATAAAAAAAAGTAAAACAAAGATTTGTCCTCTATCAGCAGTATGTATGGTGAAATAGGAGCACTCACATTCTAGTGGGAACAACACGCAAATACATAGACGAAATAACTAATATCACCGCATGCACGAATTCAAGTTCGACCTGTCATCACAAGTAGCACCCGTTCACGAGCATGACGCATGGCCAGCCATCGGCCCCCTCGCCATATTTTAGGGAGAGAGACAACCCGACGCATGGACGCCGCCACAAGCAATGACATTTAAGCGAGCATGACGATCCTTGAAACGTGAACTTGGCTACATAAGAAAATAATAATAATAGTTATTATTCTGACATAATTTCGTACCACATGGATCACGGTTTGCTCCCACTTTACATTAAAAAAGTCGTGGATGTTGACGATCGCCCCCGAGTCTGGAAATGTAGCCGAGAGATTCAGTCGCGTTACTTCTTTATACTTACTGGAGCAAATCATATCCAAGCACTAGGATCGTTTAAATATTCATTTATATTATAATAAGACTTAGCAAGTAGCTTTACTTTAACGTACGATTTGAATTTATTTAATGACAACATTTGTATCTCACTAGGGATTTTGTTGAAAAAATGGGTAACGTTGTTGGGTTCGGAGTTCTTCTTCTGAAGAAATAAAAACGAAAAACTTCAGGATATATGTATGTAGATGTACCTATATAATACTGAATATATTCGGATGAGATATACCACATGCTCAGAATACAGATTGTTCTGTATTCTGAAACCACATGATCAATCGCTTATGTTTTTTTTAAAAAGACAGGAAATTCCCAACTCGAGACTTACCAATGTTAATTTAAAAACGGGAAACGTCAAGAGATGGGGTTTTATCACTCAAGAATACAATCGAGGAGTGCTTTCAAGTGCGAACTAACATTGCAAAAATCAGTTTCTCCTTTTTATTGGTTTAAATAGATATCGTTAGAAGACAAATTGAAGAATTGACGCATGGGAGAGACTCGTTTCTGTTTTCGTTCCTCTGATCTTTACGGTCAATTTGATCAAACTTGTGTTCTTCCAATCGAATCCGTTGTAATAATACTTCACGGAAGCGAATTAGAATACCATTTACATTTCTCAAAATAACATCAACGCTACTCCCAGCAAAGGTCGGGATGATTTAATTAATGAAGACAGTGACGATGGATATCAACGTCGAATTTTGTAAGGAAAATTTTTCATCAAGCCTGGAGCTGTGTCAAATTGGATTGGGTGAGACGAGTATCCGAACGGGCGACGTCGCATCGCCTCCATCACTTAAATAAAATTACTAGAACCGCATTTCAGGTAAAATTCGTACGTAACCTGACCTGAATTTTAAAATATAGTAAGTGCTACGCGATTTCGAGAATTCTCCGTTGCTAATGTAATGCATAGTAGTTTTCCGGGTATTTTCTGTTTTAGTTGTATTTCTAGGGCCATTGTCCGAGATAAATTTTTAGTTGGTTGTTCATTGTGTTCGTTATTTATATACCATTCATATTTTGAGCGCTTTGATGTTTGTTATTTAACTGTGGGCAATTGTAAAAAAATATAATTAAAATGTTTAACCGGCGATCTTCACCTGAGTGACCTCTTCCAAGCTACTCTTAGAGAATAAAATACCGTTAAAATACAACGAAAAAAAATTATAATAATGTCCTTAACGTTATTACTTAAGTCATATACAACCACGGTACAGGACTTTTTCTATTCTGTGTATACAACATATGTACGTAAGTATGTAAGTTATATATACGTATTACGTTAAAATCGGCAAGCTGGGCTTTTAGTCTTATATGGTGGTCTTGCCACTCTGTATTAGGAAAGAATGGAAGGGACAAGAGCTCGCGGCAGCTCACCCAGAAGGTGGACCAACCAACTCTATGAACGCTTTTGAAAGGTGTCAGTCGGGGAGGATTAGTGCTGGATCGCCAACCCGGCCACTCTATCTAGAGTGTAGGAATGGAGATGAACTCGTGCGTTTTCGTTTAGCATCGGAAGTCGCGGTATCAAATCTCGGAGAAAAGAGATTTTTCAAAATACGTTTATATCGGGCTGCGCATGGAAGACTTATCATCTGAAAGAAAAAAGATCGGTGGAACAGAAACGCACTCGAGAATTCATTAATCTCATTAATATCATATCAAATACTACAAATAATAATTAATTATCTAATTACAAGACATATATCCATACAATTAATTACCATACAACCTCTGAAAATAGCGTGTTTTAAAGTTACCTTGACATGTATGTAAAGAAGAATGAAATATGCATCTAAACATCTAGAGCAGCTTCAATCAAGTATAACGATTCACGTAGCTAACGTTTTAAAATGACTGACCCTGGAGGCTTGTGTACCTGCCAGGGATGGATTCAGATCATATTTAACGTCTCAAAAATAATAATATAAATTTATCTCACAGTATAGAAATAAACTATATATCAAAAATTAATAAATGAAGAAACAGGTATATATTAAATAAAAAGTATTATAATTGTTAGATAATGGAACAATATTAGGTATACCAACAAAATTCACGCCTAATCTGCAGGCAGAATATAAAGTAGGTACTTTAAAACGCTTCTACAGCTATTTTACTTTTACAAATTATATTTGAATGTTGAATAATAAACCAGAAACACTAAAATGACTTCTCAGCCAATCCTGCACAATTATTTATCGTTGTCGTTACGTACATTTGACGGGTTCGTTGGCAGATTCTCATGGATTTCAATTCCGCTCGTACGATAAGTTTATAATTTCTGACTGTAAACATAGTTTTTACTTGCCCTAGTCATTTCGGAAAATAAACATTTGGGAGAAATATCGTAAATCCGACCTTGTAATGAACCGCCGTGATGAATGCATGTTTCAGTTTGATATATGAAGTTGGATAGATGGACAGCGGACAACTGTGGTATCAACTTCTATCACGTCTCACGCTTACCGATATTAAAAATAAAATAAACACATTCAGGTTGTAAATTCAAGGCTTCACATATTTTAAATAATATTATACGTATCTAATGTTCAATATTTTGCCTTACAGATCCCTTGGGGGCTCTGCATATAATATTTAAGCGAATAAAATATCTTGCTTAATCCGTCCCTGGATCCTACTTGTGTGGTTACTGGTTACCAACCATTATGTGTAGTGGAGCAGAAAATATTAATGTTTAACAAATATATGTATGTCAGAAGCGGCTAAAGCCTTTCTTGTTTTAGCAAAAAATGTATTCAGGTCAAATGTTAAAGAATCATAAATGTATTTGAATTTTTGGGCACAACCATTTCTTTTTTTATAACCTAGATAGTGTTTTTGTTTATGTATCAAAACATATTACGTAACATATTTTAGAATAATTATGGCTAAAATAATGTTTTTCGAGTGCTTTTCTTATATTAGATGACAGTGAGGTTAACATAATAGTATGTCACAAGAATCTTAAAAATTGCGTTTATGCATTCTGCTACCCTTGTTTTATCACCCCTCTTAATTTCTGGTAAAAATATTTAGTGAAGAGTAATTTCGATCCTACTCTTTTATTATTATATATGTATGTATAGATATGACATCAATAATAATTGATGCACTGTTGACGTATTTTAATTTACTTACACGCTAGTTATTTCCCATGACTTCTTTTGTTTTTTTCAAGCTATCAACTCATCACGTATCATGTCAATCCAATAGATAGTGCATTTAAAACTTATTGTTGTCGTAAAAAGAAGTTGAAATCGCTTTCATTTTTTTTTAATATAGCGCATGTAATTACTATTCGGTTTGTCAGTATAACGAACATTAATTTTCTTCATAAAATATAGTTTTTAGTAATATCCACGACGAACATTGTAAGGTATATCTCTACAAGTTTTCGCAGCAGTACAGCATTTTTATATTTAAACATATCCACGACACGCAATAATCATTTAATTTTTTTTATTCAATAATTCTCTACTTTTAACCGCAAAGAACATTGTCGCTAGCTTTATTATTAAAGAGACAATTGAATAACACAAAGTTACCAGTTTCAAACCATCTGGTACGTTCAATTCATCAGCCGTTAACAAAAAAACTTAAATCTCAATGGAGAGCTATCCTCGGGATGCGACCGAACAAAACACTTTGCGTCCTTTTTTTGTAACATCCAGAGATATTTTTACCTGGCACTATTTGAGAAGACGAATAGTGATTCGTATTTTTTCGTTTTAAGTTTCAATATGAATTGTTCCTATAGTAGGCTAATATAATATATCACTATATAGTATAAAACAAAGTCGCTTTCTCTGTCCCTATATCCCTATGTATGCTTAAATCTTTAAAACTACGCAACGGATTTTGCTGCGGTTTTTTTTATTAGATAGAGTGATTGAGAGGTTTATATGTATAATAATATCCATTAAATAGTGGAGTAATACTAAATTATACTAATATTTTTGAGGTTTCTAATATGATGTCGTAAATAATTACATTTTTTCCGCTTACATTGCAAACGCAGGCTGAACCCTACGAGATTTATCAAAATAATGTACTAAGTATTGTACACATTGAAAAGGTCTACAGAAAACTCCGCGATGGTATATATCTATCTCTTATGGATATCCCACAATAAGATTTTTTTGTCATTTACTTTTACGACAAATAATGGCTAATTTTCGAAGCGATTTTAACCAATAGGTACAGCATTAATCCAATTAAATACCTTAAATACACTGTTGATTTAATATAGATCTATATGGCCTTTTACAGCATATTATTTAAATGAATATTTTCGAAGATATTACAGATTTAAAAATTGCGGGTCGTAGCGTTCACAGTTTTGCTGTAGGGTAAATTTTGTTCGGAACTCCGCCATTTTCGGCAATTGATAGCTCACGTCACGCACGCTTATAGCTTTTTTGTAATACTTGGTGACCACGGTAACATATTAGCTATTACATAATTCCCACTTGTGGGAAAGTAGCATATTCAAATCTAGAAGAATTTTATTTTATCTTTGAAGCCAACATTCTGGCAGGAGAACATCTGTTGGGTCTAGCGATGAGCGTTGAATCAACGAACGCGTTGAATCAACGTTGATCGCCTTTCAACGTTTAAACGTTGACAGTTTATGAATCAACTAGTTGAATCCGTCAACGACGTTTCTGAATTTAACTAGCGATGAGCGTTGAATCAACGAACTCGTTGAATCAACGTTCATGTTTTTTCAACGTATTAAAACGTTAACAGTTTATGAATCAAATCGTCGTTTATCGTTGAAAATAACATCATATATTGTGAGCGATGGTCATGACGTAGAATTCGAACTCTAAGTAACGTATATGAGAGTCAAGAAATAATTATTTTAAGAAAAGTATGATGATATTCTTGCTATGGCGATCGCACCTGCGTGGCGCCCGAGAGTAACCGATTTATTTATACTAGTTTTTTTACGTTTAAAACAACATAAAATATGAAAAAAAACAAAACTATACATTATTTTAGATGTATCTAAATTTATGTATAATGTAAATAATAATCTATTGTTTTAAATACACCTGTGTAGATATGTTTTATAGCGAATTTTAAATTTATTCAGTCAGCCTAAGACAAGAAAAAGTATTAAGTTTTTTTTTGTCATTTTACTTTATGTTTATTCAATTTCTGGTGTACAATAAAGTATTTTTCATTCATTCATTAAGGGAAGGTCATCTAAATCAAACGTTTTCCAATACATATTATGTACATTGAATCAAATTATTTCTATAACATTATTATCAGGTAAGTAAATGTAGAATTATAGACTCATTGAACTCCGCAGCGTTGAAATAAACTGTTCAACGAATAAACGGTTTACGTTGCAAGTTAACATTAGTAGCGCGTTAACTCGTTGACGAATTTAACTAGTTAATCAACTCGTTGACGAACGTAATTCAACGTTGACGTAACGTTGACCGAAAAACCGTCAACGACCCATCGCTAGTTGGGTCCGCTATTATGACATATAAATTACCGCGACTGTTTGACACTTGTTACATGTCAAACATAATAAACAATAAACTTCCTGTACGTCTACCATATCTACTATAAGCCCACGCACCGTGCAAGACAGAAAACAGACGTTATTATCGAATGCACTAAAATTAATTCCGATCTATTTGCATAACTGTTAATAAATTTTCAATACACCATCAACCGTTGTTCGCTTCAATTAATCCTAACAAAGCTAGAGCAGCAATTTCAAAATATTCATAATGCCGAACGAAACTATTTCCATTTAAATAAAATACTGTATACCGGATTAAAACGCGATTTATTATTTAAATTATTTATCCCGACGTTTCGGATGCTTTTCAGCAACCGTGGTCGCGGGAGTCTCCCGTTTTAATCCGGTATACAGTATTTTATTTAAATGAAACTATTTCCAGTCGTTTAACTCATAAATTGAACATTATATTAATTTCATGCGTTTATTTCATAAACTATTCACCAGTAAGAATTATTTATCAATGATCATTTTGCCTGTAATTTCGGCAATGTGAATTTCGGAGTTTTCAAAAATCATTATACTCCTTTATTCCATAATCCAGCGTTATTATTCTAACGTATACTCATTTCTGAATTCCTAACGGCAAGATACCAAGTTTTTATGAATACAAATTAATTTACTCTCATACAAACTTCCAGATAGGGATATTATTTTAACACGTGAACTTTCCATATACACAAAACGTTCAACAATTATTTAATACTAGCAATCCACTCCGGCTTCGCACGGGTGCAATGTATCAGATCATGATAATAAAATCGGTCGAGTAGTTTTATATGGATAATTTTCCCCGTTTTTACAAAAATTTTCACTGATGCTTCGACCCTATTGGTCGCAGAGTGATGTTATAAAGCCTAAAGCCTTCCTCGATAATTGGATTATCCAACACAAAAATATTTTTAATTCGAACCAGTAGTTCCTGAGATTAGCGCGTTCAAACAAACAAATTCTTCAGTTTTATAATATTATTTTATTTAGGGATTATATATTATATTAAGTATAGATCTGCAAAACCTATACTATATTAAATACACGATATTTCAAGTACAGAGAACAAGACCGTAAAAGTTCAAATTACAAGTTTTGACACATGTCACGATGCAAAATACTCAGTCAGAAATCAGAATTGTATGGGATTAAAATACGTGCCACTGATTTAGTTTTATTTTTCCCTTTGTGCAAAAACGCGTCATGTTGTACTTTTATCGAGTTTTCGAGCAGCCGTCGAATATTTTGTGATACAATTTTTATTTCTAATAATAAAATACATTGATTGTATGTAGTGTTCGCGTTGTATTGCTAACATATTGTGACTTCTCTATCAGTAACGCCTACATAAACCAATTATTATTAGTGGGTGGACATCTGAATGAGATTTCTATACCAACTGACCGACTTTTTAATAAGATTACCTCATTACATTATCTCAAAGGCTGTAATACCTAAAGTTAATATACGAAATACAAAAAAACAAGTGTATCGTCGATCATTTATATGCAATTTCAAGTAATTCACAGTACGAATACTTTCTCGCGAGTGAGCGTAATAAACTGAATACCCAATTTCGACTTTGAACGAAGTGTCAATATTAAATTAACAATATCAAAATTATATTATGAGTCTCGTCAGTTTTGCTCAGCCCTGTTTGATTAATTCACACCTTAGTACTAAAAACATCTTTCACCTTTGATTAGAAAAGAAATCATAGTAGGTATCAACCTATGGTCACGTAAGAATTAAATCTCCAAGGAGCCTTAACAAGATACAGTTGAATCCTGTATTGATTAAATAGCTACCCCTGTCTTCTCGAATGTGTAGCTCGTATGCTCATGTCATCCGACTACGAGCTAAGCTATCATTTTTCACACCCTAATCCGAATAGGGCTCGTCAAAGGGAAGCGCTTATCGCGGATCCCAATTTATTTTCTCCGGTTTTCAGTGTAATATTGTCATAGCCTTGTCGTCAGCTGACGGATCCGACATTTTCAATGTAATATGTAAACCCCACAATGATTAAGGAATATTAGGTATTCATTATTTATTGTAGGTGTGTTTTATAAAATCATGATGATGATGAATTATTCCAAAATTTCGCTTTTCGTTGGTTTTCAATCCAGCGCGATTTTCATTTTTACTGATAAGTATATTTTAAATACCTACATTTATAAATGTGAAACCGATTTAAAAAAAGTTAAATACATGTATAATGTTATATTTTTAAGACATATATCTTAAATATATAACATTATTCAATCGCACATCACTCAAAGAGTTCCTTTTCCCTGTATACGTAGACTACGATCGAATCTTTACGAGAGTTAATATTGCAACGTCATTTTGAAATAAAGTGAAGACTAAATTCAACGATCAGCGCTCCGTCTCAAATCATGTTTTAGATATATATACAATTTCAGCTCAAAATAGGTTTTATAACCATGGCTGGAGTTCACTTTCGAAAACGAGTCTGTGATTTTTGAATTGTGATTTCTGTACGTATAAGTATGTGTATCTATAATATTCGTTAAATAAATGAAAACATAATAAAAGTTAAAATAATGAAATTTTAAACTAACTTTACTAATTAATTTTTAATCATAATTTTGCGATGTTCAATTATTTTTCCAAGTTCAAATAATTAATTATATAATCGAAAATAGTATTATTAATTATGTTATAATACATATATGTATGTATATAATGTATCGGTATCAATTGCCGGTGTTAATTTTAATTATCTTCACGTTCGGTAACATCAAAAAAAAGGAACTGTTATTCATCGAGTAGTGGTTTTAACTTACATTATCGGCATAGGTTTCATGGATACTGTCTCGATTGGAGCATTTATCAATCTCATTATTTAGAAGCGAGATAAAAAAGTACATCACTGTATATCAATAATGACCTCTGGAGTCATATAAGTCTGCCATGCCAAAAACAATGACCAGGTTTTGTCTGTATTGAAAAATATATTTAATTTCCCTACAATAAAAATATACAATCTTTTCGTACTATGCGCCTATTTTAAACAAATTACAGCTCGACCATATGAATACTTTTTCGCAAGTTGTTCCTGCTACTCATTACGAAAAACATCACGTCATTCCCTTAATTTTCAAAAACTCTTAATTTTGATCTCAAAGCTTTTAACTAGCTAAAACTAAGTTTATAGAACAGAATAGTATATACCATAAGTACTGTAACTACTTAGATGTTACATAAATAATGTGCTATTACGTTTGTAATCTATGTAGGAAGAGGAAGTGTAAGATCACGACCAAGATGGATCAATGCTCGATGAGTTCTCATGCGTACACTCACTGACGACTCATTTCCAACTACACAATATGTAGTTCGTGTTGCTATCCTACCAATATTAAATATCTCATCTAAATTAAAACTCATATTAAAACTGATCTATAGGGTTTTTGTTTTCACGCCATGTTAGATTTTATTCAATTATATTTTTAGCCCGTCGTTGGCGCGTTGAGTAGGCAGTAGTAGGTACTTTGTATTTTGATTGGTCGCAGGATTGAATTCTACCGGGATGACGTTTATAAATTTTTGTTTTGTATTCCATACGTCTGGGCATTAAACTGATGCCATCTCACAGTTTAACTGTAATTCCGATCGAGTTATGAACCAATTTAAATTAATGAAAAAATATATAATCTAATATATAAAATTCTTGTGTCACGGAGTACGTGATCGAACTCCTCCGAAACGGCTCGACCGATTCTCATGAAATTTTGTGTGCATATTGGCTAGGTCTGAGAATCGGGCCTCTTTATCCCCCTAAATGTTAAGGGTAATCCACCCCTAATTTTTATTTTTTTTATTTTTGGACGAAATTTTTTGTTTTTATTTTTTTATAATGTGGCATTAAAAATACAAACAACCCTAAATTTTTACTTTTTTATCACCAACCCCTGCTTTTTAGAAATTATTTACATGGCAAAACAACGATTGCCGGGTCAGCTAGTATATATAAAAATGTGCATTTTGCGCGTTTCGGATTCTGTCTAGTCAGTTCGATTTCCGATTGATCGAATTAAAAAATAAGTCGACAGCGTTTGTTACTTTTTAACACAATAACTTGTGATCGGACTTTGATGACATGACTTTACACTTGACTGTATTATTGTTTATATATATCAGAATTACATATATACTATAATTTTCAACGATATTGAGTTAACTGGCCAAATTATAACGATGACTTTCAAAAAATCATGCTATCTGAGAGCTATTTTTCCCAGCGAAGAGGGCACAAGTCAGCTAGTCTAAGATAAACACTTTTCCACGCAAGATAAATAGGGGGCAAGTCGTACTTAAATATATAATACAAACAGTAATGCTTAAATAACTTGGATCCGTTCCTTAGTCGCAAGTCGTTGCACCGTCTTGCTAATAGTGTGAACGGTGTGGCACGGAGTAACCACTTTCAAATCAGTTTGCGAGGTAAATAACTTTAATTTACCGTGACGAGACAATTGTATAGCGCAGTCTACCGATAAATAAAAATATTTGAAAAAACACCGTTTTATACATTATTAAGTTACGATACTATTATTTTCTTTGCATTATCTATATTCTCTGTAGCGAAGTAGACGAGTAAGGACTGCTGGAATTATATAAGACGCTGCTTTAAGAGATGGAGGGAAATCACCTTCGTGTTGCTGTAAGGAAGTAATAGATATTTTAAAGAAATCCTTAACTATTAGTTAACATAATAAACGACATCTAAAGGCTGCCGCTAGGTACTATTCTGGATGGACTGACCCGCCCAATTTTATCAATATGAACGTTTATGAAAAAGTGTACTGTATATTTATCACAGAAACGACAAAACGGATCCTATTTTCTTAAAAAAAGCTCTTAGTTAAATTAATTGAACATGGATATCAGTTAATCTATATAATGTATATTTATGTATATAATAAATAATAATAAAAAAGGATAATAGAGGACTGCACGTTGAATATATTTAACTTTAGGAGGACCGATAAAAGAAGAGTATAAAACATACTTTTTTAAATATTTTTATCGCCGAAAATATTCAACTGATTTTCAAGCATTATGCATAGGTTCCATCGAAACCAGATATCTTGAAGAAAGATATCGTATTTTAAAGATAATTACGTGCAAACGAAGTCGGGGGCGCCAGATACTAATTTTCATGATCTTAAACATAATATAATAGTCAACTCTTTACTTTCACAGAAATGTTGGGTAAAATCTGACACATTTAACCCGAAAGCCAAGCGCAAGTACGCTTTACCCTAAGTACCTCTAGGGTGTAATTAGAGTGGAGTGAAAACATGGCACTCGTAGCTCTCACAACAGACACGTTAACTCTCTCCAGATCTAATAACGGTGCCTATAAGCGATGTCGCACATTAAGCCATCGTTAGCGACCACTAGACGTGGTTACTAGTGACTGAACGCGGCCACTAATCCAGTGTTGCCAACCTCTGAGAAGCCCAAAACCCAGCGCCATCTCGAAATCCCCCCATTTTCCCATGATCTATTACATATCAGCAGGCAGGCAGAGGGGGGACTGAGAACGTGTGTTACTCCCGCACCTTGTGGCTCAGTCACAACCACTCGAGTGCTCAGCGTGAGCCGATGCCAAATGAAATGTATGAAATATACGTTTGGGGGCGACCCCTGGTTAGCCCGATGGCCTAATGTGCGAAAATGCTTGTCTTGCTTTGAACAATGACAAAAATACATATAAGAGTGATCCTTGTAGTGTGTGTGTGTATGCTTTTAAAATTGTTGCTGATTCAAAATATACCTAACGTAAACATTCTAACATAATTTAAATTATATTATGACGAAGAAAGTAGGACTTAAAGGTATTCGTATAATAGTCGCATGGTAACGGTACATATTGGTTACTTGCGCTAATAATGGTGTAAATGAAACTACGGGATAAAATCATTGTAGGTAATCGTAGTCGTATTGTATCAAACATAATTTTCGAAAATACAATTTTTCTTAAAATAGAATGGAATTTAGAGATTTTTTTTAAAACTGTATCGCAAAATGGTTAAAATTGTATACAAGTTGGATGGTTCAAATACTTTCTCGTAAGTTGTCCGCGCTTACAACTTTTTTATTTATACACACGAACGAATTTTTTTAAGACAACCGAGAGTAAATCTTGCTAGATTTGAGTATTACACACATAGATTTTTTGATACAAAGATGATAATGAATTCATATGATTTTCATATAAGGCTTATAATTCATCTCCTGTCGGAGTTCGGACCACATCGGGGCTTTTGTTACTCTGCACTGGTTACTGCAACGCGTAATATGGACGTTGAGTTTGTTTAGAATTACATATGGCCGAATTCTCGAACGTTCAACATTGAGGTGTACTTAAAAGTATATCTAACCCTTTCATAACGAAGGTAAAATGAAAGACAGAAACATTTTAAGAAGCTCTTAAGTTTTGATTATCGTTTCTGTACCTATTCCGCGGATAGTCTCTTAGGTTTGAAAATACTAACTTATAGCTATTTAGCTTTGTATGGGTGATGACAGGTGAAGCGTGAATCGTCAGAATAGGGTTGACTTAGAGGATTTAGCTGAGAAATTGATCTTTTTACAATACACGTTACTTATTGTCTAATACAATAGGTAATAAACTGCAGTTTAGTGACAGTATTCCAACTGATATGTATGCAGAAGTAGAACAAATGTTATGATCGTGAGAAAGCATTGTACTGTAAGTGTATTTTATTGATCACAAGCTGTATCCGTGCGTGGCTTGCCTTGCAAATGCCACATAAAGTAAAAAAGCCTGGAAAAATGCTAGACAACTCACCAAAGTTTCATCACATTTGGATGAATAATTTAGGAGTGCATAAAGGACAAACTAACATTTATTTTAATTTATATACATTGATAAGTTAAGCAATAAACTCAACATACAACATTTATACAATTAACTAGTCGTAGTAAAGTGTGTAAAATTATATTTAATTATATTATTGCTTCACACGGGTGCAATATAGATGTACTATACACAAAACATAGCCTATGATAATGTAGCTTTTTATTGGTGAAAGAATTTTCAAAATCGGTCTAGTAGTTTTTGAGTTTATTCATAACATACAAAAATACAAAAATTCAAAAATACAAATCATGCCTCTTTATAATATTAAGTATAGATTGTGAAAGTGCGTGACAAAAAAAAACTATATCATAGACAAATTGAGAAACTAAATATTAACTAAAAGTTTTTATTATTTCGAAAACAATATAAAATTTATCGCATATTTCCCTTCTAATTAAGTTTAATTATACTTACTAACGAAAAATGGTTTTCTAATAACTAAATATTCCATATATTTTCATAAGGAGTAGCTACTAGGTAGTAGGTCGTAATAGTTTATTTATTTATTTATCTATATATATAAAAGAGATTTCCACCTATATAGTCACTCATCACGATATCTCTGGAACCATAAGGCGTAGCGACTTGAAATATGGTAGGAATATTCCTTTCGCCGAGTAGAGGTCAGCTAAGAACGGATTTTACGAAATTCAACCCACAAGGGGGGTTGCGGGGGCAATTGCTAGTTTATAAATAAATAAATAAATAAATAAATAAATATAAGTTTATAGTTATATATAATTTAAAATAATATTAAAAATATACATAAATTGAGCTAAAATAATATATGATATTATCATAATAATAACATAGACTTTCATGTACACTTATTTTCCCGTATAATTATAGATATTAGTTAATAGGTACTTGAAGGGTCCATTAGTACAATGGACTAATAAACTGTCAAAGCCAATAAGGCGGCACACTGGATACAATATGGCAATTGGCAAAGTTCAAAAACCGGATTGCAACGAGCAATTAATATACTAGCACACTGCAACATACAAAAACCGTTAATTATCGGTTTTTCGAACCAAAAACATACGACGTAAATAATTTCTTGAAAGAGAAAAAGTTTCATTACCAATTTGAGGCCTCTAAACCGGCTAAAATATTTTTCCAGTTTACAAGGCCCCCAATATGGGCTATATAAGTCATATAATGAACCCTCAGGCTCTTATTAATGACATAAATTTCACGCTTCAGAGCTCACCACTTCATGTGTGATGTGGGTTAATATAAGCATAACATATTCAGCGGCCTATCACAGGATAAACTTAGCTCCGAAATGTCAGTTGCTATTACGATCCTCCCTTTGTTATAATGGTAATTTCATATTTATGTTAAAGGTGGCTTTAAATATCTAAAAACATGCTTGGAGATTTTTGTAGAGTTTGAAGATTCGTGTTTCAAAATACCTTATGTACAATCGTAAGTAGATTTCTAAGAATTATTAACATCCATCTATTATAAAGAGTACTAGCAACGCGCCCCGGCTTCACACGGGTGCAATGTAGATGTACTATATATACAAAACATAGCCTATGTTACTCGCTGATAATGTAGCTTAGCATTGGTGAAAGAAAATTTCAAAGTCGGTCCAGTAGTTTTTGAGTTTATTCATAACATACAAAATACAAAAATTCAAAAATACAAATCTTTCCTCTTTATATTAATATTAGTATAGACTAAGCATATTTAATTTAACTAGCGCGGCTACGGATATTCTAAATTAGTCTGTTTAAAATAGTTCTATACATACACATCTAAATGTTAATCAAAAGTTTAAGTTGAATTAAATTTATTATTATTATACAATATACAGATCGTTACTATATATGTATATAAGGGAGCCGAAGTAAGTTAAATGTTTATTACCTTATATTAAATAAGAGGTCATTCAATTATTTAATTATAACTTGTTGAATCATGAATGTATGATTCACTGTAATTACTTTCTATAGTTGAATTAGTAGATACATAGACTATCGCGTGTTGAAATGCATTAATTATATTAAAGAAGGTATAATTCTGATACTTATAATACGATGTTACGCTTAACATATTATTCCTATACTAGCAATGCGCCCTGGCTTTACACGGGTGCAATGTTGATGTACTATACAAAAAAATAGTCCATGGTTTTGATAATAATGTAGAACAATCCAACACATACAAAAATCCAAAACTATAAATCTTTCCTTCCTTCTTTTCTTACTTTTTCTTCTCTTTCTTCTTTCTTTTTTTATAATATTAGTATAGATATAGATTGTTTGTTTTAAAATTTCTTTTTTATTAGAATTTTCGAAACATATAGTCAAGATAAGGAGAAAAGCTTTTATTAATCATTGAAAACAAAGATTTAGCATTAATTCCAGAACTTATAATTAAATTGAAAAAACCTTATGGAGGTTAATTATTAATGAGGCTTTAGAGCAAAGGCGTAACTATGACTGGACGAATTAAAAAAACAGAGAAGAGCCCACGAATGAAATGAATGTTATTGTAAGGCGGTCGTTTATCAAAATGTCCGACGTTCGTCTGACGCCGCGGCCGCCCAGCGCCATACGAAACTAAGCCGAAACTTGCTTTTATTGCTTTTGAAGTACGGATCTATTAAGCGTATAACTAGAAGCGTTTTTGTTCATCTCAGTTTAAATTTCCTGTTCACTCTATTAGCGCCTAAAGAAAGGTCTATAGATTTAAAATACTATGAACATTCTTTTTTGATATGCTTATTACGTAGACATTTTTTGTGTTATAATAAATCTGTGTGTTTTCAATAGGATTGAAAGTATAGCAAACGTGTCATATAATACATATTTAGAGCTTAACACGTGGTATAAATGGTCTATGGACTATTATAATAATTGTAAGACCCCCATTCTTTGTATCTAATGATGTAGGTCAGTGAACTGGCGTGCATTCATCCGCGTATCCGGCCAATATTGGCGCTATACCATAAGGTTACCTATACATTTTTACTGTACATTTTTACAACACAAATGGCAATGGATAGAAAAAATAATTAAAAAGCTTTGTAAAACTAATTCAGTTGAATATTTAAAAAAACTTTGTAACGAAATAAAAATACAAAGCAAATGTCAGGGAACAGGGAAAGCCCATTAGCGTTGTGAAATGCAGACGAATGAGCGTGGCAGGACTTTTAATTGGCTACGAATTGCAAGATTTCAAAAATGTACAAAGGATAAATCATAGCGGACGCTCAATTTTTCGTTTTGGCAGGATGTTTCATAACGGAGGTACAGGTACTACATTTAGATTAATCTTCTATTTCCTCTTTTTGCCTTTTTATTTAAAGCCAGCTTCCTTTTTTGTCTTTTACGTCTGATGCTACCTATTTTAGCATCAGACAGTCAACGGTCGAATTACGAATTAAATTCATTTGCATTAGGCTTTTTCGAGTTAAAAGTTTCTTTTAAAATGTGAAAGAGATATAAAAACGTTATGATTAGGTACTTGATTCTTTTTTCTGATGAATGAAATTAATTGATGCGCTTTTAAATGAATCATTGAATGAATGGCGTACTCATGACTCTTCGGTCTTATTTCGTGTGGAAATACGGGTGCTGCATGCTGCATGAATAATGGAACATGAAGTTAGCAGATGCGAATTAACCACGCTCAAACTGCTACCCTCTGAGGAATATTCTAAAATACTTATTGGTTAAAATATTATAGTTATTATTAATAAAATCTAGTAAGTATATAATACGTTTAAGGGCACCAATCAAATTATGAGCAAGATATGAAAATCATGTCATAAAAAAATTAACATTATTAGAGTAAAGTTACCAAACATGGAATGCCGTTTTGTTTTTTAGACACAAATAATACAAATAATATATAAAAATAAAAACATATAACAACAATATCTTATACTGAATAGAACATCCTTCATCATTTTAGAAAAAAAAACGAAAGGGTCCAACTTTGTGAAAATCAAGGTTAAAAAATTAAATCGCATTTTTTTTTATGCTTACTCATAAACAGTAATTATATTGGAGAAATACATTATTATATTTAAAAATACTACTATATATCATATGGTGAAAGAAAAATTAAAAATCCTCTAAATGCGTCTTAGATATTCGTCGTAAAAAACAAAGAAGTAATTTTTTTTAAATAAAATGGTCTCATGACAACCAAAATGAAAAAAAAAACAACGGGTAGGTATGAGTATATCTTTTTAATCTCTTCTTTGGGATCTAAGTGTTATATCTGTATGCTCAAAGGCAATTTTGGTGAAAAGACAGTGGTCTTATTTGACAAGATCAAATTAGAATTAACTAATATTATAAAATATATCGAATCAATAAAATGCCTTTATTAATAAGTAAAACTATAACATACGTATATATTGTAATTTGACTATCCTGAGCAATCAATTTACATACTTTATAAAATGATTGGATTTTTCACGGATCGACAATTGATACCAACTAACACAGTAGCACTGTTCCTATATTCGCTTTGTGTAACGGCCACTATAATAGTTATATTTCCACGATATTATCCAGTGCTATTTCAAGTATGACTGCAATATGAATGGTACTGCAAATGGTTACTGTCTGGCGTTATCGTATACAAAAAGGCAATTTGTTCATCTACTAAAATAAATGATGTATGAAACGGATCGGTTGTCCGCTCTATAATTAAAAAAAGTTGTTAGTGCTTGGGTTCCAGTACTGGTCAATATTTATTCTTTAATAAATCTTACTTCTTACTGCCCTGTTCCCTTTCTTTATTTGGGGTCGGCGCAGTGTGATCTCTTTTTCCATTCTCTTCTTTCACTCGTCATATCATCAGTCAATCCATGTTTTTTTGACCCCTATACCCACTTTCATATTCACAACTTTTAATAAATCTAACATAAGAATTATTTTGTTAGCAGATCTGGCAGAGGTGCAGCATACGCATGTTCTGAAGCTGAAGGAAACGCTCCGAAGTCCTGTTGCGGTCGGCCTCCGTTGAGGCTATGTGTTCTCTTCCTCGGAGTAGTCGGAGCGTGTCTTGTCGCGGCCGGAGCGACCCTCGGAGCCCTAAGGCCACACCCCACACCACTCACATTAATACTGTTAATGATAGGTAATATTCATACATTTTATTTTTTGTCTATTAAACATCATACGATTTTGTATTTTTGATACTATCTTAACGAAAATTGTGATTTAATGTATCGTACTTTATAATATATTCGTCATACTAGAAAGCGCCCCGGCTTTACACGGGTGCACTATACACAAAAATAATATAGCTTTCTATTTGTGTAAGAATTGGCTACTTGACAGTTATAACAATAAAATATGTAATCTACTGGATATGGTAGTATATATGTTAAGGATAATTATTCAATATGTTTTTTGCATTAAATTAAATTATAAATATTTTATTTTTGCAAAATAAATTTGCAATTTTTTATCTGTCGACTAAAAGTAATGAAACGGCAGCCCTGCCATGATTGAACATCGTATGATGTCATAGCACTCATATTACATGTAAACAAAACATCTGATAATTAATATCGTGTTATTTTATTATTTTTATTGAAGCTAACTTATGAAAAGTTTCATTAAATGGAGCCAGGATATATAAAATCTGTTAGTGCAAATATATCCAAAGTATAATTGTAGTGAATTTATAGTCGCAAATTTCTTAGTGTTATACTAGCCTTTGCTCTGCAGAGTTATGGAAAACAAAAACTTCCATGTAAGTACTTGAATAAACAAAGTAATACACCATTTATAAATAGTGATAAGATTATTAAGCAGATAATATTAATAATTCTTAGGCTATAAAAAGTGTAAATAGTTATAAGATTAAGGAAATGCTTACTTACATACAAAGTGTTTTTATAATTTTAGATCTTCACAATGATGCTGCAAACATGCAGCGGCTTTTTAAATGTGCACTCATACAAGTAAGGAGCCAAGTTGCACTGCCACTGAATGTTATTGGAAAAAATAAAAACTACAAGCACTAATACTCTGAAGTGCATATTATTAAAAAAATGGGTACACCGTAAAGGAAACAGAAATAATTCCTTATACAAGACGGAGATTATATACTTTATAACATAGAAATGAATAAAAAATTGTAGAAGTGCTAAATTCTAAAACATTAACATGGTTATGAAGACAAAACAATGCAATTGCTCTTATTGAATTATTTGAGCTCCAGATTTAATACTGAAAATCTGTATGCCTGGCTGTTCATATTATAGAGCATTTCCTAATGAGATTTTTAATGGTGATACGGTAATAAAAATAAATTATCGAATTGATGATATAACGAACATATTTATTGCCAAGTATTGATTGAAGATTTGGCTAAATACATAGAAGACTTATTGTCTGAATTAGTGGCTTTTTGGAATAAATTTGTCCATATCAGTACCAAATAAAAACAATTGAATCATAATAAATAATGTATTTTTAATTTCCATTTACCATCACTGATTAACTACAGGAATCATTGCACATGCAATAACAACACAGTAATTTAGATATTTTAATAGTTTCTTATTAAGTATAGTATGAGATTTTAACAGAAGATTCTTGCAAATTTGTAAAAATCTATATCAATATGAATCCTTAAACTTGCTACCTGGTTTGTTTTGATAATTTACAGTTAGAGTAGAGTTAGTTAGTTAGTTTCCTTTTTTGCAGTAATAGTTCTTCTATATGTTTAAATCCTCTGTCTGCAATGTAGACGCCAAGTTCTAAACAATTTAATGCTAACTTTATCCACTGCTTTCGACGTTTAAACATTTAAGTACGTGTATAAATTAATTTTCAGGAGATTTAACGGTAGTATTTCCACACATTGACACGGCACACGTCTTGTACGTTGTAAATTTTCCAAGTATTTTATTTCTATTAATAAAAATATTTTTAATCTTTCCTCTCAAATGCGCTTAGAGCGTTGTATAATAATTCTTAGCTCGTTTTGTTTATATAAAATGTGAGTTGTGACATCATTGCCGAAAATGTCACGTGACCAGCAGCTTTCGCGCGAAATTCAAATTAATGAAAATAAAATATTTTTTAAAAATTAAATATCGCTTATTTTAAGAAAAGGATGATTGTGGAAGGTATAAAATGAACATTTACACATGTTTAAATACTTTTCCGAAAACTGTCAAGTAGCCAATTCTTAAAATCGGTCGAGTAGTTAAATCGTGACAAAGAAACAAATATTTCCTCTTAATATTGTCTTTTATTAACGCGAGTATCACACATTTAAATAAAATACTGTATACCGGATTAAAACGCGATTTATTGTTTAAATTACTTATCCCGACGTTTCGGATGCTTTTCAGCAACCGTGGTCGCGGGAGACTCCCTCTTTATAATATTAGTTTATATATAATAATTTAACTAATATATAAACTTCGTTACTTTTATGTTAGATATCGACCGACCAGCATCAAGTTCACTTGATGTACCTCAGCCACAGAACATCAGTCAATGATGCGCTTCACGGTTTTTCCATCTATGAACGGTGGTTCGTTACCCGATCGAAATTTTTCAGTTCCTCCCACCCGTTTAGTGCCCGAAGTGACCAGACAGGGGAAGACAATCTTACAGAAAATTATAAACATGTCGTCCCGGCGGGATTCAAACCCGAGACCCATCGGAGCATCAGATAGCCGATAGGTGTTCTACCAAACGTGCTAGCGAACCCGTCGATTTTCTGTGATGTTTTAAATAATTATTGTAATGGACTTCCGAACTGTTACAAATCTAAAGCTACAATTGTCTTTATTTAAATGTTATCGTTATCACCTCACAATAACTCAAGTAGATACGTATTACCTAATCTATATAGGTATTTTTGTTACCTCTTCTAGTGTTTATTTCTGTTATAATTTCTTCTTCCCATAAGGCATAAACTCTTTGATCGTTTAACAGCTCGCTTCACGTTTTATCTCTTTTGTTTGATATTTATCGATCAAAAAGAACGTGCTTCGATACAATAGGATTAAAAAACCTGAAACTAGTCCGTCGCCTCTGTTGTTATATTTTAACAAGGTATCTTCTAACATCTCAATTCGATGATGTTTTTTTAAAATCCGTAATACGAGTACATAATATATGGATATTATTAAGTATTAGTATGGACTTATTCATTATTAAACTGCCAAAGTAATTTTGTAGGTTTGCCTGCCTGTTACCTAACAAGTTTCATGGCTACGTCGCTGAATCCATTTAGATGAAATTTTGTACGGAGACATCTTGTTATGAAATTTAAACCTTTTTATTTACGATTTTACCAAATCTTTATCCAAGATATTTGTGCAGTACTCTAAGAATACATATAAAAATTAAAAGCTTCCTGTAGCTTTGGACTTGGTGAAATGTTGAACGTAGCAACAGATGTTCGTAATTAACCGTGAAACGGGGCAACTCATTGGGTATTCGCCATGCATATGACAATAACAAGTCTAGCCGAAATCTCATTACATCATTCACAAAGTCGTGTCCGCCCTACGCCCTTCAACGAGCGAAGTTTTCAATTAAACTTCCAATGAGTTTTGGAGCTGAATTAATTGGATTTTCATTAGCGTTTGGGACAAATGATGTTGTTACAGACAAGCTATCTATTGTTTTGCTTCGAAGCAATTTGTACGCGTCACTCATTGGTTACTTCACGCATCAACCTCGATTGATGTGTAATCGAAATAGCTGCTCGGCTTAGCTTCCCCGAAATTGGGTAACTTTGATGAACTTACGAACATACATATAACAGTGTGTTCAACGTTCGTTTGAAAAATGTGCGAACGCAAACATTTGTTAGATTTTATTGACAATATTGAATGAACGTCAAATGTGTGTAACAGAGTAGTTTAGGTTTGTTTTTGTTTGATTATAATTGGCGTCGCTTTTTAGACGGTTAAATAATGATATACCAAGTTGCTTTTTTGTTTTGCGAATTCTCTAGTTATAATACAACGGAGTTGATACTTGTTGTAATTTTCTATATTATGGGAATACTAGCCGCGTTCTCTTGTTTTTTACTATGTTACATAGGGTTTTCGTTTTGAATTACCGGATCCCAGGAATTTATTTTTTTGTTTATTCAACATAAAAAAATATTTACAGAACAAGATCCAACTATTAATATAAATCACGCTATAATTTAAATTAGGCAGAAATAAAAAAAAGAAAACAAACAATATAAATGGTATTGGTAAATTAAGTTTTCATAGGCAAGCGTGATTTACCGTGTGATCGCAAACAAACGCTTTCCCATTTCAACAATAAAAATAAATAAATAGGTTTTTTCAACCAAATGTGATACTCGCGTTAACAAATAACAATATGTCATCATTTATTTCAGGAATAGGAGTGGTGTTAGTCACAGCGGCTGGTCTTGCATGGCGGTTAGGCGCCCGTGATGCTCCATGCGCTCTCTTCGGCTTGCGACGAGCATCTTGCAGGCGGCTGGTACCACGCCTCCCACCGAGCTACGCAAGGCCTCATCATCCGTACGCAGCGATGTTATACCCTGAGTTCCATTACCGGCCTCCACCGCCGACGTATCAGGCTTCTATGCAAGAGTATAGACTCAGGTATTGATAAGTTAGGGACCATCCATAAAGTAAGTCTAGGGGATCTACGAACTCACATCTACTTCATCTACATCAGATATTGTGTGACAAGGGGTAGGAGAGGTCTTAAGTTTCGTGGCGTCACATTTCAAAATCTTAGACATCTAAGAGAATAAAATAAAATTTGAACTATTAAAAAAAAACTTTAAAATATTTTTGTTGCAAATATGTAATATAATGGTAATAATATGTGATAATGGTCGATTGCAAGTGCGAACCCAGCATGCGCTGGCCTGTAACTTCTTTTCTTTTTAATAGCTTATTCAAAATATCTCCAAATGATATTAAATTTAGATGTAGTCGATGTTTAAATTTTAATTAATTCAATTAAATTAAAAATATATATCTTATAAAACAGTTTGTGTATATCTACATTGCACCCGTGGGAATCCGCGGTGGATCGCTAGTAATTACTAAGTCAAAAACAGTGCGAATAAAACTCACGAGACATAAATGCAAGGTTAATTTTTCCAACGAGTTCGTGTTTTAATTTAGATTAAGTAATTTTTACACAATGTCTTACAAATAAGAATTTATGCATATCCTGTGCTGATTTATTGTTAATAATGTCTTATTAAAATTATTTCAGGTTACTTCTCCTAGATAGAAGTGCACCGGTGGTGTCGCCACCTCCAACGTACAGATCAAATTCAGCAAGTCTAGTCAGGTAGATTTTTTTTTTATTTTATCCTACATCTGATGTGGTCTGTGGTAAAGTTCGTAGTGAAACTAAAAATTTTACTAGCACTCGCTAACTTCCTTCAAGCTATTTCGTGAAACCAGGTCAGGCAGTGTTTTTAGTCTATCAGACGGCAGACCGAATTTATTTTTGGATATGTTTTAGTTTTTTTTCTTCTATGACATACATATACATAACATGACAAAAACACTACATTAGAGCTCGTATCCCAAGGTGTCGAAATCTATTCTTGAGAACGGTCAAAATGTCAAATAAATATAGACAAGAAAATGGTTTAACATATTCATTAATATTATTCGATCACAATTTAGACTATTCCAACTAAGTCTGGTAGTACTGGTATAGTACTGGTAGACTAAAGCAATTTCTTAAAAAAAGCCAAAGCCAAAACCAAAATTAAGTAAATAACCTTGCGACTCCAGCATCAATAATAATAATATTTTAAAAGTTGAAACTTTCAAGGCAGGCCTTAATTTAACAGATTACGAATCCCTTTCATAACAAAAGTGACCCTACGAAGTCGCGACGGCGACTAAACTATACTTTCTAAGGTATTTGAGCTAATCATTTCATTTTCTTCACAGAGGTTCAACGCGAGCAGCATGGTGTGGCTCCGAATACAGCGGTCCGCCTTCCTATCGCACGCCTCGTGCAGATCCGCCTATCACAGCCACCGACAATCTCCCCTCAATCACTCCCATAGACCTCAAATACTCCAACGACACCATCGAACCTCTACCCAAACCTACCGAACAAGAAAAGGATCCAGATGAACATCTTGTGACAATCGTGCACACTGACGCCCAACCCGTCATAGTCACTGTCTCTGGGTCGACCGCTCTGAATGATGCACAAACACCGCCTTCAGAAATCGACATACTTGCACACTTATAACGAAATGAGTGAACGATTGAATTGTGTTGTGAACAATGAATGAACGAAACGACTGAAGCATTGCGCTTTCGGATCGCATGAAGTGATTTATTGGTGCCCTATTGTGAATTGTGGTTTGATGTGGTTTATAAATTATGATATTATATTTAGATAAGATTTATTATTGTAGTATAAACAAATATGTGAATGCTTCCTTTGTTTAAATACGAGTTAACAAGTATAGACCGTTAATGGTAAATGGTGGCTAATTGCTTTAATTGAATTATTATTATAGTTATTTATTTGTGTGTTGTACTTTTTGTGTGTAATACGAAAGCTTTAATATTATATATTAATTGAGTCGGTAGCAAAAATAGCATTTCTAGAAAATTTTAATAAGAACTTGAACTTTAGAAATTACCTTTCGGGTCTACCCAGAGAGCATTTTGTTTATTTGTGTCGTATTGGGAAGACGTTTTTAGTGTTTAAAGAAGTTTATTAACAAAAAAACAACCCATTTGTTTTAAAATATATCCCACATGTAATAAATTTTAATATTGATTAGCACCTTAATAAGAAAACCGTAATATGCGGATGAGCGAAAAAATATTAGTGATAATATGTTTGTTTTTAGAACACATGATGAATTTTTAAACGGCGCATGGATGGAATAGTTCTAAAGTATAAGGCTTTTTTTAAAGTAGAAATTTTCAGTTTTTTATCAAATATTGCGGAGACTCTTAAGAGTAATTTTAGCTATTCCCTACGCTTCTAGATTAGACCACACAATCCCAATTATAAAATGACTTGTAAAACATAGGAAGTATTCACAATTTCGACTTGTATTGCACTATTGATCGCGTGTACCTTATTATGTAGATATGAAATGTAAATAAAGGCTTTGTTTAATTAATTTAACAAACAATGTGCCGTGTATATAAGTTTATAGTTATAAATAAGATGGAGATATCCAATAACATGATAATACCAAATCTCACCATAATGTACAACTTGTAATTTGTTATTAGAGTGCCTGATACCAATGGTTTTTATTACTCTTGTAAATAACGTGTTTTCTGTTATACCTATTTTTAATACTACAATAATATAAAAAAAAACAGTTACGACTTTAAAAAAAATCAACTGATAGTTCAGAATTTAAACTTACCGCGGATTAGTGAAATAATAATCAAAATTGGGTGCTTCTCAAAATATATCTATCTTACATTTTTCATATATTAATGACGGAGACATTTTGATTATTCGGCCAAAGGACATTCTAATAGTACTACCTATAAACGATAATTTGCTTGTCAAATCATAATTAAAATCGCTCAGATCTTGTTATTATTTTTCAATTATAAGTATGTAATCATTTATTTTCGCTAATACAATGGCATGTAGTTAATGTATTTTAAAATAATAATCGTGCCCATAGTATTTATTTCTACCAATAGATTACAAACGAATGTTTGGGATTTGAAATACCTAAGAAATGTATTACAAAAATTTTAATTTGTAAAGTGTACATATTTTGTTTTTATAGTTACTATAACCATGATTCATTTGTCATTTTTATTAAAATATTATCTAAATAAACACAGTTTGGACTTCATTGAAAAAAAGGGTGGAAACATATTATGTTTTCCAAATCGAAACATTCGAGAAAATCTAAAACCGTCGCTGCCTGACAAGCTCCATTTGTGATTTTTGTATAGTTTTGGGAAACAACGAAAAACGTATTATTGATTCACATACGGAGTTCTTCTTAACGGTCAAAACACATATGGAATTAGTTAAACTCGTTTCCAGTTCGAATATCACTAAAAAGGATTTTAGTAACACATAGAGAATAAAATGAAGATTATATTTTGTGCAAAAACCAAAAATAAAAAAATGCACATATTATTATGGAATTTGGCAGGCGCAACGACGAAATAGTACATTTTACACATGCGTTCGAAATTCTGAATTTAAAAAAGTTTTTAAACCATAGATTCTATTCCACCACAACATAAATAAAATTCAGTATGGAATCACAAAACGTTAGATGTCGTATCCCAAAAGAGAAAACAATGTGTGTATAAAGTTTTCTTTACGTAAGATATCAATATCTGACATTCAGGTGTTTTCTGATACAATTTTAAGAACGTTGTGATTTATTTACGTTTCAAAAGGACCGTTTTTAAAATTGAGGCTAATATACAAATCTTAACTACTCTATAATATTGTCATGAAAAAATAATATGAGGTTTGCAATACATTTATTAGATATTAGGGATTTGTAACGATACAGTTTAGCTATGTTATGGTAATTAATAAAATATTGTACATAATGTTATTTGTAATATAAGAAAAACAATAAAAGATTCTAAGTTAAACATATATTTTGTCGTTTTTATTATCACACCCATTTTGCTTATTTATTATATTAAATTAAAAACAATCAGGAATCATCCTGGATTATATTGGTAGGTATAGGATTTGAAAGTCAATATGATTTTCACGTATTTCTACTGCGCTAAACTTACTTGGTTTTCTTCCAATGGGTTGCGGGTTCGATTGCCGCCATAATGTGATGTTTATATTTCTTGTACATAAATGAGCCATACCACAGAACATTTAATAAGTGTTCTGTTAATCATACGGTTCAGTTTCAGTCTATGGATTTTTGAAAAGCTAGAAAAAAATAGGTCGATAGCACATCCTTGTTTTGATTCTGTTCCGTGGTTGAGAAAGCCATCAAGTATGTCTCACGCTCATCTGACGGTATATGACAAAAAATAGGTGTAATATATTTTTAGATTAATATTTTGAGGATTACATTTTTCTTTGAGATGAACCAAATATTATATTGAAATCAAAAAGAAAACATGATGTCCAATGTCAGGTGAAACAGAAATTCTGTGTAAAATATTTTTATTCTAAATGTAAATGAAAATCGAAGCTCGCACATGGATTCCGGGACAATGGCTCTCTCTCTGTAATTATATTGTAAAACAATTTTGTCGCACGCCCGAAGCCTCACGAAGAGGGTTACCAGACCTTAGAAATGAAGCCTTGGGGAATCCCTTTTAGTATAAGATTTATATGTTTGTAATGATAAACTAAAAAACTTCTGGACCGATTTTAAAAATTATTTCACCAATTGAAAGCTACATTATCAGCGAGTAACATGGGTGTGTATTGCATCTGTGCAAAGCCGGGGCGTGTTACTAGTTCTTCATACTATAAATACTCACTCCCATTCTCATACATACTCATTTCCACCTTTCGTTACGTATATAATACGGTTTAAACATTGCTTTGTAAAAAAAATATTCAAAAATATACGATGCTCCTTAAAATTTTATGAAGTCATATTTTGTTGGAAAATTTAATTTTCACCGATGACAACCCTGTAAACCAGCGCGTTTGGGAGTGTAGCGGGAGTGAGAATCAGTTCAGTTTAATAAAATTCTGTGTAATGGCCGACAGGGAAAAAGTAATAAAGCGAAAATTATGATTTTTTTGGCATTTAATTAAATATTCGGTCACAACAAGTATCTCGCCTGCTATAAAGAGCCGATTATTTTACCGCATAATTCTATCCGGTGACGGTACTTTAAAGAAAATAGAGTTTTACTTTTTTAAAATGTTTCAACCAACTATTAATTATTCTACAGTACAGAAAATAGGTTAAGAACCACGCTGTACTATTTAAGAGGAAGGGAAGGGTTGGTTTCCCTCTCTTCGCTGGTACTCCCTTTAAAGGAATTAAACAAAGTTAACTTAATTCTATACTAATAATATTAAAAATTATTATACACATTTCGAAGACACCTTGATATTGCTACTGCTAATTCACGATCATACTAGTTACCAGAATGCATCCCCTGAGTGCACTTAAGCGTCAATTCATTGCAAGCTATGCATATCTAATGTACCTAATAGATGGCATATGGCCACCAACGTTGACTTGATACTTCACAAATTGTTTGTTCGTAGCAGTTTTTGCAGACTTATGGCCGAATTCTCGAACGCTAATCAACATTGAGGTGTGCTTAAAAGTATATCTATCCCTTTCATTACGAAGGTAAAATGAAAGACAGAAATATTTAAGAAGCCCTCAAATTTTGATTATCGTTTCAGCATTCCGCGGTTAGTCACTTATGCGTAGCCTCATTTATTTTGTCATCATTGAAATATTCAAAATATTTTTTTTATAAGATGAAAGTGGTTCGTACGTGGTAGTATATATTTAAGTAAAATAACTTTTAACCGATTAAAATGCAATTAATTTTTTATATTATATATCAAAAAGTATCTATTCCTACGGAGTTGATATTTGCTGTAAAAAGTTGCATATCCTTAAATATTTTAAATGAATAGTAAAGATATTATTTGGAGCCCTAAAACCTTATTCAAGTTGTCTAAATAATAATAAAGTTCTTTCAAAACACTAAAATAATTTCTTTGGATAATTAACTCTTAAATTTACTTTTTTTTATGTCAGATATCGACAGACGAGCATGAGGTTCACTTGATGGTAGGTGATACCTCAGCCACAGAACATCAGTCAATGATGCGCTGTCGACCTAACTTTTTTTACTTCGAGCATTCGGAAATCCATAGACTGAAACCGAAACGCGCAATATGCACTTCACTGTTTTTCCATCTATGAACGGTGGTTCGTTACCCGGTCGGAATTTAGATATTCCTCCCACCCGATCAATGCCCGAAGTTACCAGACGTGGGGAAAACATGCTTACAGAAAATTATAAGCATGTGCTCCCGGTGGGAATCGAACCCACGACCCATCGATGCGCACGGCAGGTGTTCTACCAAACGCGCCAACGAGCCCGTCAAAATTCATTCTTATTTCTTTCAAAATTCATTTTTATTTTCTTTTTTTTGCTTCATTCTCAACTTGTAATTAAAATCGATAACTAGCTTAGCTTTGAGAGTTTGAGACAATGGATTTTTTTACTACTGTTACGTTATTAATGATTAGGAATCAACCTTTTTAAATGTTAGATCGATACCTAACTGGATCACATAACACTTGTCAATAACGCGTTGTTGACTTATTTTGTACTTCGAGCATTTGAAAATTCATAGACTGAATCCAGAACGCGCTGTATTCAGGAATGTATAGGAATTGTGTTTCATTACCCGGTTAGAATTAGAATATTCCTCTCAACCGCTGAATGCCTGAAGGGATGAGACGTAGGTAAAAAAATAAAAAATTAACATGTCGTCCTAGTCGGATTCGAATACGTGACCCATCGGAACATAAGGTTTAACCAACGCGCCTACGACACACATCTTAGTAAATGCCTAGCCGGAACCTTCTCGATGTTTTTATTTATATTTGGATACAGTTAAAATATAAACGACTAGCATCGCGCCCCAGTTTCACACGGGTTCAATGTATAATAAATGCTACTATAACACATAAAATGCCTATGTTACTCACAGACAATGTAGTTTTCTATTGGTGAAATAATTTTTAAAATCGGTCCAGTAGTTTTTGAGTTTATTCATAATATACAAAAATACAAACCTTTCCTCTTTATAATATACTAGCGACCCGCCCCGGCTTCGCACGGAAGCAATGCTGATAGGTACTAAATACACTACAGAAAATCTGTTTTTATTATACATATAAACCTTCCTCTTCAATCACTCTATCTATTAAAAAAACCGCATCAAAATCCGTTGCGTAGTTTTAAAGATTTAAGCATACAAGACAGAGAAAGCGACTTTATTTTATACTATGTAGTGAAGTAAAGATATGAACGTTTCATATAAAACGATTACAAGCAAGTTTCCACAGGCCCATTAGGATTTAAGTTATTTTGAATAAATCGTTATTCAATACGACCTTCAAGAAATGCCGACGAGAAATGATTTATTGACTGATCGCCTCCTCCACAGATACTAATGGCTACATAGGTACTCGATGCGGTGCTTTATGGTTTTATTTTAATCTCGTTATTGATAGAACTTCTCGTAAGTAGCCGAAATTGGCACTTTTCAATTCATTTTGGTTCAGCAAGTGTTTGTAGTATAAAGTTGCTCATAATATATCAGCTGTTTGTTGTTCTTTATTAATTATTCAAGTACGTTTTGTTACCTATATTTCACAAGATATCTGTAGCCTGGGTTTAAAAAAAAAACTTTTTACCGAAAATAACAATATGGAAAGGTCCGATTTTTCATAAGTTCTATATTGTAAATACGCGTTTGATTATTATATCTTATGCCTAGTGATTTAAATAACAAATGTTTTACTTTTGTACGTATTTTGATATTGAACATACCAGGATAAAAAGCCGTTCCTCTTCTCCCCTAAATAATTCCAATGCAAAAAAGCTTTTCACTTCGTTACACCGTTCTCGCGTGAAGGAAAAGCAAATCAAACCACAGTAATAAAGTGGTAATATTTTTAAATCTTTTGTGTTTTCTTTTATATATTTGACTAGTAACACCCCCCGGCTTCAATGTAGATGTACTGTACACAAAAATAGCCTATGGTACTCGTTGATAATGTAGCTTTCTATTGATGAAAAATGTTTAATAATCGGTTCAGTAGATTCAGAGATTACTCCCTACAAACTTTAACACATTGGGTTACATTTTTCAAGTTTTAGTAGGGATCCCTAATTATTTCTGGAAATAAATATAGCCTATGTTACTCGGTGAAGGTTGTGTTATGACAAAAAATGTTTAATTTGATAATATGGACTTTGTATTGAAACATTTACATTGTTATTGTGATTGTTGATTATTATTATTTTTATTCGGTACGACACACTATGGGCATAGTCTATTGTGCATTGTGTATAATATTATATAGGTGACAATTCCACTACTGTGTCTTGCAACAGCATGACAAGTTGAGTAAGATTGTGTATTTTTTTTTTATGTCAGATATCGACAGACGAGCATGAGGTTCACTTGATGGTAGGTGATACCTCAGCCACAGAACATCAGTCAATGATGCGCTGTCGACCTAATTTTTACTTCGAGCATTCGGAAATCCATAGACTGAAACAGAAACGCGGAATATGCACTTCACGGTTTTTCCATCTATGAACGGTGGTTCCTTACCCGGTCGGAATTTAGATATTCCTCCCACCCGATCAATGTCCGAAGTTACCAGACGTGGGGAAAACATGCTTACAGAAAATTATAAGCATGTGCTCCCGGTGGGAATCGAACCCACGACCCATCGATGCGCACGGCAGGTGTTCTACCGAATGCGCCAACGAGCCCGTCATTAATTTTTTAAGCTTAACAATGTTATATAATTTTTTAATATCAATATAATAATATACGTATAATATAATTGAGATGTAACAATTAAATAATATATTGTATGTAATAGCTATTTTCGGCTTATATTTAGCCAACAATTACTTATGTATTAAAAATGATGTCTAATATAATATCGTATCTTACCGTTTCCAAAAAGGCAGAAGTTTTATCTCGCCGCCAGCATTGAGGCGTCGCGCGTCAACTCGAACGAATTCCTGAAGTTTTTTCATTTCCATAAGTGCCTTAACCTTCACTTTATATTCAAATATTTTAGATTTGTATGAACGTATTTTATTTGGAACATTTTTTATTACTCGAGATATCCAAGTCATCAAAATGAAAGTTAGAGATATCTTAGGGTGAAATGGGAATATAAATTCGGATGATAGGCAAAATCGTGCACTTACATCCTTCTGAAGCAGAGGTTCCCAAACTTATTTTGTCTACTGCCCACTTTGAGAATAAATTATTTTTTAGCGCCCCCTATTTTTTCACCTACTTAAAAACCACTATATATAACTTCAAATTAAATTAATTAATTATTGTGAGCTATATTAGTGGAGATTAAATATTCATTCTAAACGAAACTTTTACAACCCGACCAATTGACATGACTTTTTTTTTATTATAATATCGAACCGAGTTTGAGCAATCTCTTAATTAATATTAGTTGATGTTCACAAGTTGTAGTCGAGAGTTGAGAGCTCAGTCGGTGTCTAAGAGTCCTCCTAGACAGATGTAATTACAACGTGCCCCCCAAGCCTCTGCACAACGCCCCCATTTTTTTTGGGTCTCTTACCCCTCTTGCCCCCCTTTAGACCTGCAGCGCCCACAAGGGGGCGTTATCGCCCACTTTGGGAAAGGCTGTGCTGAAGCCTCACGGCAAAGGTCCATTTTAACCGTGATCCGATCCGAATTTCACATAATGAAAGTTTTATGGCAGGTAGCTTGACCTTTGTATTAGGTATCTATATTTATGTAGACGAAGTATCATAGAAATACATATAAATTAATATTTAAAAAGCGAGCCTATAAATTTTTAAAGGCTGACAACGCATCTATGACGTCCAAGTCTCAGATGTCCATGGTGGGTGGTGATTACTTATCATCATGTAATCCATCGCACAACCGATGTCCGCTCTGATAAAAAAAAGAAATACGGTAAGTAACCTATAATAATAGCTTCTATGATTAAGTATTATTTAAAAGAATCTTATTATATTAATACATAGATTGCATGCTATATTATGATACCTATAATTATAAAATAAATCAAATAATTGTAAATTTAATTATTATTAAGGAAATAAAAAGGCTTTATTATTATTATTATTATGATTAAGGGGTTATAAGGTTGGTTATGCTCTGTGGGTTAAATTAATATTCAAATATTCAAGTAAACTTGTAAAATCACTTTTGCATCGTCAGTTATAATATAAGGTATAGATCTTTTATCAAGTCTCATAACATGTTGTCAAGCGTGCACATATATACACATTGTTTAAGAGTGCGCAATCTTTAGTGTGTGCTCCTGAGGTTACGCACACACAAAAAAGTGTATATATGCACGACTAACAACATTTATAGTCAAGCGGACTTCGTGAGAAAGAATATTATTCCAAATTTTGAAAGACGCGACATGAAACTCGGTAGCTTCTTGTTTTTTTTTTAATTTTTCAAGAAAAATAAATCCAACTACATTTGTCTTGGCTTCGAATCCACAGGAAACATTAAAATAGTTTACCGGTATACCTAATGTCTTCATAGTACAAAGCAATATGCATTCATGTATGTTTCTAATTCAAAGGCAATCCTCCGTAGAATACGGTTGTAATGTTGTTAACGTGCTTCTATTGTTCCTTGAAAGTGGAAACTAGACTAAGTTTAGACAAAGGATTATTAAATCCGAGTATTTATAAAAAAAAATATAGCTGTATATACATATTTTTATGTTTATTCATGTTATTACCTATAGTTTGTATTCATTTACATACTTCCTAAACACAGCATGTAAATTCATTTCTGTATGACTGTTGTATAAAACAACTGTCGCTGATAAATTTAGTTTTGATAGTGGACTGTATAAATAATAATAAAATATCATATGTATTTAGATTGAAATGAGGCACGTTGAAGAAGTGTGAACTATTGAACAATAAACCGTTACCACTAACCTTAATAATTCTCCTCCTCCTTTCCGGGCTTGGATCCAGTCCTTCAGCTTTTGATGCACGGCACTTCTAAGCTTTAAGGGATTCGTTACGAACGAAAAGAAATAAATTATTGAAAATTATAGTCCGGTAGATCCGGATGTCAACAACTCACGTTCAGTACGACCGTCGAACGTGCACTGGTTGGTGAGCGCGGCACAGCCGTTCAGCTTCCGCGACTTTCACCTCACTCAAGAAGAGGGTAGAAAATAATCAAAGTATTGTGGCACAATTATTGCCAACGTTCACACATTGATCAAACAATCAAATTATGTAAAAGATGTAGGACCTACATAGGTATGTTAATACAGCGATAGTGTTTTTTAATTTACTTTCATAGATTTTTTTTTTTTAGATAGATACATATTGATACTTTAAAATGTTATATGAATCCTATACGCAACCTGCAAGATATATTTAATAATGAAATAAATTATAAGTAAACCGTTTTATTGCAAACTAGGAACATGTTATACTATACCTACTCGTATATACTTTGTAACTCGCTGATAATATAGCTTTCTATTGGCGAAACTATTTTTAAAATCGATCCAGTAGTTTTCGAGTTTATTAATAACATACATAAATACAAATCTTTCATCTTTATAATACTAGTAAGATTAATATAGATATAGACATGTATTTTATTAAAAAACTGTCACACATATTTGATAAAAAAATGCTTATTAACTGTTATAGACCTTATGTATTTGTTTGCCTTATTTGTTGAGCTTAAAATATATACCTAATAAGTCCGAGTTTGCTCATTAGCATACACTGTCAGTATTAGGAAGGGTTGAGGGTTTAGGCTCGACATCTAAAAAGGTGTGTGAAATATAAATCACCTAGCTCTGATTTAGGTAAACCCCGTGTAGATTTAATCGTGTTATGTCTGATTAAAGTACTTATTATTTATATCCATGAGAATTAGGGATTTCGTTGATAAACGTTTAAAAAAATAACCTACATAATACATACATTTTTTTAAGCATATTGTTGATTTTATATAACGTCAAGCGTTTATATTCAAGGATTATTTGTCTGATTGTCGAGAGCACAAATTAGAACGTAAGTAATTTTAGCACCCTATTAGGCAATTTTCTTGAAGTTTTAATAGTTCTTAATGCAAATGTGAACGTGAAGTTGATTTGCAAGGACTAATCTTTCAGCCACATTAGTTTTTTTATGTTAAATATCGACAGACGAGCATGGAGTTCACTTGATGGTAGGTGATACCTCAGCCACAGAACATCAGTCAATGATGCGCTGTCGACGTACTTTTTATTTTGAGCTTTCGGAAATCCATAGGCTGAAACAAAAACGCGCAATGTACTTACACCTCACGGTTTTTCCATCTATGAACAGTGGTTAGTTACCTGGTCGGAATTTCGTTACAAGATGTGGGAAAAACATGCTTACAGAAAATTATAAATATGGCGTCCCGGTGGGATTCAAACCCACGACCCATCGATGAGCACGGCAGGTGCTCTACCGAACGCGCTAACGAGCTCGTCAGTTTTCTCAAGAAAGCTTTTAAAAGTAAAATAAAACGATGCAACAAACACTGGTCTTCATTACGTTTATAGATACATACTAAATAGTTTAAGTTTTACTTTTTTGATTAAATATCTCTGTCGTTTAATTTCACAGGCTAATGGCTTTGTAAAGTCCAGTAGTAGATCCTCCCACGTAAAAGTCATAGCGTGGGTTGTTATCATACATCGAAATGCACGAATAACTCATTCGTATCTTCCAAATTTTAAGCCAAATTCAGGAAGAGGTAAATGCGTATAATTAGCGTAGTTTGAGTGCATGCTTCGGGCAGTGCCAGTGTAATTAGAATTTACGGCCTGTGTGCTCTGTGCGCCCACATCGTATGTGAGCACGTTGAATTCTCAAAGGTACTGAATTTCATTCGATAAATTGTTGAAACTTTATGTGTACTAAAATATTTACATAAGTACGTAGTCGGTCCCAAAGTACTGTCACTGGCACATTATATTTAAATTTCGAACATGATTTTATAAAAAAATTATTGCATTCTATTTTTGAATGTTTGACTATTGTTTTAAAATAAAATACAATCACTTTCCGTAATTTTTCACGATGGAGTGGACATTGAAAGAAAACCGAATAGCTGTTATTGCGTTGCACCGTTGTGGGCACTCGCCGAGTACCATTTTCAAGTTGCTAAAAAATATAACGCTTAGGTTTGTGTACCGTACTATTGATAGGTACAATGAAGTCTCCAGTGTTGAGGACAAGAAAGTAACAGAAAGGCAGATCACAATTATATGCCATTAACAATCTATACCAATATTATATAGACTCTATATTATAGAGGAACTCAAAAAATACCTACTCGACCGATTTTAAAAATTCTTTCACCGTTAGAAAGCTACATTTCCAGAAATAATTAAAGATCCCTACTAAATTTTGAATAATATAACCCAAGGTGTAAAAAAGGTTGTAGGGAGTAATCTCTGGATCTACTGAACCGATTTTAAAGTCTTTCGCCAATAGAAAGCTACACTATCAGAGAGTAACATACGCTATATTTTTTGTGTAGGTATAGTAGGTATATCTACGTTGCACCCGTGTGAAGCCGGGGCGCACTTTATATAGTGGTAAAAACCGCATTAAAATCTGTTGCGTAGTTTTAAAGATCTAAGCGCACCTAGGTACATTTAACGAACTTTATATAGTGGTAAAATCCGTTGCCGTTGCGTTGATGGAAGCACACCCAGGTAGGTACATAAGAAACAATCTTTATTAAACTATGTAGATATATTTACTCAATCAACATAGTTTCACTTAAATAATTAGAAAATATAAAATACTTACTCCAGTGGCATATCAACAGCAGGTGGGTTCCAATTTAAATAGTAATTTCGTTATCAGAGTCAAATTAATGAACTATCTCTTACTTTGTACTCTCAAACTTGATGAGATCTCGATTTGCTAGGGCAGTAAATGTAGCGTTAGTCGAGATTTATAGCTAAACTTTAAGATTTCAGCTCAGCAATGAATCAAAGGGTCTCGAAATGTCTCGTTCGGTTTCATTGCAGATAAATCGACGTGATGGATAAGATCAATTTTATCCTTCGGTATAAGAATTCGTAACTCATACTCACATGTAGGTATATATTTGTAGTACCAACTACCAACATAATATAGATGCCTCCTACGTAAACTTTAGTAACCAAATAAGTTAGTTTTCTAAGATGCTACTTTTATTAAACTGTACTGTCCATTTTCTTCTATTTATTTACAATGATACAATATAATATGCCTTGTATGTACCTAAACAAATTAAATGTGCTTGAATTTCTGTTATTGCAAACACAGAAAATAAATGAAATCAGACGGTATAGATTAAAAAATATAAACACTAACTTTGTTGGTTATCATAGCTTTTGTAGAAGCCATTGGTATATCTAATATCTATTCTCTTTTACGTATTCGCATGATATATTCAGTGGCGGGACCACCATACAAGCCTAAAAGCCCGGCTTGCCGACTTTAACGTAATAAGTATTTGTATATCATATAATTACATAATCATAATATAAGTTATACGTTAAGGGCATTATTATTTTTCTTTTTATGGTCGTATTAACATATCGAGGGTATAGTACTAAAACCCAATAAGTATAACATTAAGTTGTAACTTCAATTTAGGAACAAAATTATCTATCACAAGTATTAATTACGTCGATATTATTTGTATATTAGGTCATTTTGTAACTAGCTCTAGCTTTTTAGCTTGAAGTGAATTCCCGAGTCCCCTAGTGGGGCATGGGTGATGGGGCAGACCTATTTCTGTTTCACTGATCGTTTTTATTTACAGGCTAGTAGGTGATCAGCCTTCTGTGCTCTGACGGCTGATTTTTTTTTAAATATTGTTTCCCCGGGATTCAAACCCAGGAACTCCAGTGCGAAACGCATCGTGCCTATAATATAAGCAGGTATGAATCGAATACTTTGTAAGCAGTTGGGTACTAAAAAGAATTTACTGCCAGTTCTCGTCCGTTCTACGCCCTTGATTTGAGAACTGGCAGTAAATGTAAAATTAGAAGCATTTAATATGTATTTTTTTATTGACGTTCATAAGTGTACATTGTGTTACCCAAGGACTTTATATATATATTATAAGCTTATTATCTAATTCTAGTTGTTTATAAAATAAACTGATCTATTTCTCAAATATAATTAGTTTATTATCCAAAAACATAACACTATATCAATTTTATTATTCTCCATCAGCCGTTTTTTATCAGAGTGACAATTGACGTTTTCCCGCCTTTTTCGAACATCCAATGTTAAATGTCAATTGTCACTACGATGTCAACTCATTCAATTTTTAGTAATTAATAAAAATATTAATTATGTAAATATGATCCTAACAGCTCGGCCATCTTCATAAAGGTGGGTCCTCACACTAATTTTAACTTATAAAAACAACACAGAAAAATACAATCAAAGAATATCATTTCTAAATCATCATAATATTATAGTCTGTTATGATCTGCAATCAGTCAATGCTACTATACTGACTACTTACAGTTACATAAATTAAGTCACAACACTAAAAGTGTCACTAACATATAATATTCATTGGTTCTATGATCTGCAATCATCAGTGCAAACAACACAGATTGCTCACAGTTACCTAAATTAAATCAAACAATTCACAACAACAAAAACCTATAAATTTAAGTCAATAAAATATTCATTACTTAGTTCTGTAGCCTGCAATCATCTGTACATCCTGCACTGACTGTTCACAATTATATAAATCAAGTCGTAACAATGAAATATATACATTTACGTCACAATAATATTAATTAGTTGTGTAACTAACACTGACTGCTCACAATTATATATATCAAGTCAAACTAGCCAAAATTATATATGCAATTACGTCACTATAATATTCATTAGTTCTGTGATATGCAATCATCTGTGCAACTAACACTGACTGCTCACAATTACATAAATCAAGTCAAACAAGCCACAATAATATAATATAGATTTACGTGACTATAATATTCATTAGTTCTGTGATCGGCAATCATCTGTGCAACTAACGCTAACTGCTCACAATTACATAAATCAAGTCAAACAAGCCACAATAATATAATATAGATTTACGTGACTATAATATTCATTAGTTCTGTGATCGGCAATCATCTGTGCAACTAACACTGACTGCTCACAATTACATAAATCAAGTCAAACAAGCCACAATAGTATAATATGGATTTACTTCACTATAATATTCATTAGTTCTGTGATCGGCAATCATCTGTGCAACTAACACTGACTGCTCACAATTACATAAATCAAGTCAAACAAGCCACAATAATATAATATAGATTTACGTGACTATAATATTCATTAGTTCTGTGATCGGCACAGAACTAACGCTGACTGCTCACAATTACATAAATCAAGTCAAACAAGCCACAATAATATAATATAGATTTACGTGACTATAATATTCATTAGTTCTGTGATCGGCACAGAACTAACGCTGACTGCTCACAATTACATAAATCAAGTCAAACAAGCCACAATAATAATATATCTGCATTTACGTCACTATCATGTTCATTAGTTCTGTGATTTGCAATCATCTGTGCAACTGACACTGACTGGCCCTAATTACATAAATCAAGTCAAACAAGTCACAATAATAAAATATATGCATTTACGTCACTGACACTATGAGTTTTGCCTGAAAGAGATCGCATATTGCGATAAGGCAAGATTTTGTACAATATTTAGTTTTTGTTGTTTGCATAATTGGTTTTTTGTGTACAATAAAGTATATTCCATTCCATTCTATCATGTTCATTAGTTTAGTCAAACAAGTCAAATTAATAAAACTTATACATTTCATTCAACAAAATATTAATTAGTTATGTGATCTGCAATCATCTGTGCATCCAGCACTGACTGCTCACAGTTTCACATAACAAGTCAAACAAGTCAAACCTATAAAACTTATACATTGTAGTCACTATCATATTCATGAACTCTGTGATCTGCAATCATCTGTGCATCTAGCACTGACCGCTCACAGTTACATATCAAGACAAACCAATAAAACTTATACATTGAAGTTACTATCACATTCATTAGTTCAGTGATCTGCAATCATCTGTGCATCCAGCACTGACTGCTCACAGTTACATATATCAAGTCAAACCTATCAAACTTATACATTGAAGACACTATCATATTCATGAACTCTGTGATCTGCAATCATCTGTGCATCCAGCACTGACCGCTCACAGTTACATATCAAGTCAAACCTATAAAACTTATACATTGAAGTCACTATCACATTCATTAGTTCAGTGATCTGCAATCATCTGTGCATCCAGCACTGACTGCTCACAGTTACATATATCAAGTCAAATCAATAAAACTTATACATTTAATTCAACATCACTTTCATTAGTTCTGTGATCTGCAATCATCTGTGCATCCAGCACTGACTGCTCACAGTTACATATATCAAGTCAAATCAATAAAACTTATACATTTAATTCAACATCACTTTCATTAGTTCTGTGATCTGCAATCATCTGTGCATCCAGCACTGACTGCTCACAGTTACATATATCAAGTCAAATCAATAAAACTTATACATTTAATTCAACATCACTTTCATTAGTTCTGTGATCTGCAATCATCTGTGCATCTAGCACTGACTGCTCACAGTTACATATATCAAGTCAAATCAATAAAACTTATACATTTAATTCAACATCACAATCATTAGTTCTGTGATCTGCAATCATCTGTGCATCCAGCACTGACTGCTCACAGTTTCATATATCAAGTCAAATCAATAAAACTTATACATTTAATTCAACATCACTTTCATTAGTTCTGTGATCTGCAATCATCTGTGCATCCAGCACTGACTGCTCGCAGTTACATATATCAAGTCAAATCAATAAAACTTATACATTTAATTCAACATCACTTTCATTAGTTCTGTGATCTGCAATCATCTGTGCATCCAGCACTGACTGCTCACAGTTACATATATCAAGTCAAATCAATAAAACTTATACATTTAATTCAACATCACACTCATTAGTTCTGTGATCTGCAATCATCTGTGCATCCAGCACTGACTGCTCACAGTTACATATATCAAGTCAAATCAATAAAACTTATACATTTATTTCAACATCACATTCATTAGTTCTGTGATCTGCAATCATCTGTGCATCTAACACTGACTGCTCACAGTTACATATATCAAGTCAAACAAGACAAATCAATAAAACTTATACATTTAAGTCACTATCAAATTCATTAGTTATGTGATCTGCAATCATCTATGCATTCCGCATTGATTGCTCACAGTTACATATACATACATAAATCAAATCAAACAAGGCACCACAATGTATCGGAATCTGCAATTGGCAGCGTTTACAAAGACGCCAATCACTCATGTTAATATTTTGATCAATACTCATAGTAAGCTAATATCTGCGTCATCGATGTGTGGAACACTGACACTCGTGTTTATTAATATTTTAAATTTCAGCATATCACAATCAATCAACTAAAAGTTGTTCACAATTATCGAAATATACCTTGTCACCATATTTGTTTTTAAATAACAAACGAATCAAAACTCAACCTTATGTTTTATTATAACTATAAACTAACTTTCAGTACAATGTTTACTAATTTAACAGAAGAACAGAAGCTTTTTTTTTATATATAAACATCGCTTTCGTGTTCGTTTGCAAATCCTTTAAAATTTAACCACGGATGTAGATATTTGTCAACCGGAAATATAAATTCAAACTTTTTATTTACTCTCCTGCTAAGAGGATTATCTTCAACTAAATAATATTATCTATCACGGTAGTTATTTAAAGATTTTATACGCCGTGACATTCAGATATACATATTTTTTTATTGATTCCTATTCTATTCCTATCAATCACTGTTATTTCAATTCTTATAATAGCATAACGATATTTTGTAATGTTCTATTCCTTCTCATCGCGGACTATCAATTCAATTCATAAAACTGCTAGTTCTCTACCTCTATGTATCTTTTTGTTAATCAAACCATGTAATTGACCGCCTTACTAGTGATATTGTCACCAAATAATTGTTCTGAATGGCTTTTGCCCTTAGTTTTATTCACTGTAATATTAAAACCTAATTGTATACATGGTCATCACACGTATTATCGTTCTTACCATCACACCAAGTCTCAAAGTCTGATGTAGGTATACTTCATTTCTTTCGACTTGCCCATTTGCTTATGGGGCCGTCCATTAATCACGTGAGGTTGTTTTTCTCATTTTTTGACCCCCCCCTCCCCCCTGATGATATTTGGTGAGGTTTAGGACCACTCCCCCCCCCTCCCCCTGGATCACGTGTATTTTTTTTGAAGTCTATGTAAAGGCTATTTTTGACTGGAAAAAAATATTTAACAAATGGCGTTTTGATTCGAAAAACATTTATATGTATGTATTTGCAATAAAATTAATGAATAATTAATTAATTAATAATAATTAGCCTAGCAACGGCGGGCGAGTCAATCAAGGTCATACTACAAATCGTTCAAATTTTCGCGCCGTTCAAAATTTCGGTTCATAAATAGCGCTTTTTGACAAAAAATAAATAAAATTAATACACGTGATGTCTAACGAGACCCCCCCCCTCCCCCCTCGTGATGTTTCGTGATGTTTTCCGTACCCCCTCCCCCCCCTTTTGAGCCTCACGTGATTAATGGACGGCCCCTATGGTGTTACAACAGCATTCAAGATGTAATTAAAACAGGTATTTGAACAAAAATATAACTCATGTTATTATCGGATATCATAATCGGATCGCTTTCACTTAATCTCATCATCTAGAATATCTATTGTAAGTAAATCTATGATATTAGTTTCATCGATAAAGTAAGGATCGTAAACAGTAACACTGCTCAATGAATCTACATGAAACTTCGTCGTTCCTGGTTTATACTTAATCTCGCAATCGTAATCCTAAAGATACATCCACTATCGTCTTATTTTTGGAATAAAATCCGTCTTTGTCATTGTTATCCGTTATTATTTTAATTTTAAGAAATCAACATTCTAAGGGTCATTAAATCCAGTAAATTCATTTTTTTTTTCAAGTAGGTATCTGCAATGCATATGCATAACCAAAAATCCCTGACTTAAATTTAAAGTTTTGTACAATATATTTTAAATTAATACTACTCCTGTGCCATCTAGTATATTTTATTCTTCCGGCACCAAGTAATATTAATTACCTGGAATACCGTTCAATGTACCATTGGCATATCTTCAATGTACCGTATCAGGTATGTTTTCAGTATCACTGCGTACTTTAATAATAAGTTTATTAAATGGTAGGATATTTATATCAATACATAATGTCAAATTTAATTTTGATGCCAAAACTCCAAATTTTAAATAATTATTAGGTTTTGTAATTGTTATATCTGGTCTTTTTTTTTTTTTTAAGTAAAACTATTACTAATCATAATATTTTTTTCATTATCAATAATATAACTATCAATCAGTTCTATACCTTGTATTTCAACCCTAACTTTATATTTGTTTCTTTTGCTACAATAGTATTCGAACCTATGCCGCGCATTGCTAGCACCTTACCTTTGGGTTTACTATAACATAATAAAATACACTGACCCTTAACCCAGATATCCTTGCAAAGGTTGGTCATTAAGTTTCATATCAATCAAGTAATTATGTTACGAATCGCATTTTTCATCAAAGATTTCTCTCTACTTATATCTGGCTTAGACTTATGACATGTCATTAATTTTGAACAACTAGTTGTTAAATTATCTAGCCATAAAGCTTCGCAGTGCAACGCTTTACTATTAACAAAGTATGTTTTTATTTCCTTTTCTTTTCTTTTTTTTTTTTTTTTTTTTTATTGTAGACCAACAAAAATAAAGTATACCTATTTAGAAACACAAAAATAGAAATAATCGGCAAAGCGGTTGCTGAGATCTGTTCTCAAAGACAAATATTGCACTTCAAAAACAAACCCTATAATGAATCTTTACATTTTGCTGTATTTTTTTTATACATTTCCCTTGAGCATGGGATCGAACTCTAGTACAATATTTTCTAGTATAGGAAATTAATTTCCTTTATGTCGATTCACTATTGATTTTAATCAATTATATTAATAATAATCGCATTTTCATAGTTAAATTTTTAGATTAGAACCACTTACATGTCTTACTTCGAATTTACCTGAACCTGTGTTATACTTCATTTCTAACTGATCTAAACTCATGTCCTGATTTGGGTATATCCGAGTGTCTAGATCCGTGTTTTACATCGAGTGAAGCCTAGCGTCTCATCTCGTACTTTGCTATATAATCGTAGCGATTTATCGCATGATGCTTTGAAACAAGACTCCACCCACGCTAACTCGACAAGTCTGCCACTCGTTATCAAAAATTCCTTCGACTCTTTCGCTTCCATAACGTCATTTACTAAGAGGAATTCCTGTGCTTTAGACGCATAAATTCACTACCACTGTCCATTTTATACAATTACCACCCATAGAATATGTCCAGGATGCAATTTGAGCGAACATAACGTGTGAGCTGTGGTAATCCCACTTCTGAAATATAAGCTTATTATCTAATTCTAGTTGTTTATAAAATAAACTGATCTATTTCTCAAATATAATTAGTTTATTATCCAAAAACATAACACTATATCAATTTTATTATTCTCCATCAGCCGTTTTTTATCAGAGTGACAATTGACGTTTTCCCGCCTTTTTCGAACATCCAATGTTAAATGTCAATTGTCACTACGATGTCAACTCATTCAATTTTTAGTAATTAATAAAAATATTAATTATGTAAATATGATCCTAACAATATAAAGTCCTTGGTGTTACCTAAATGAATAAATGATTTTGAATTTTGACTTCTAGACACTTCTATAAAATGACAATTGGTAAAATAGGCAATTGTCATCTGATGGTAACCCATTACGGTTACTCTCTACGTCTTGTCTTCAGCAGTTTTTCTGAGCACAGCTTGCACGCTGATAATCCAAGGTAGAATATCTCCAGTAACTCTTTGAAAGTATGTACCTATAAAAGGCTTGCTCTTTGGGATCATAGTATAGAAATATTATTAAATCCTTCAGTCATATGCAGTATTTTGATTAAAATAATATAAAACTAGCGGATCCGAGATGTTGTATGTCCAAACGTTGGCTTAAAAATAATGTCTTACTGGATCGTATTATCGCAGTGCAACTTAACGTGTTCAATCTATATAAATAAAAATGAATTGCTGTTCGTTAGTCTCACTAAAACTCGAGAACGGCTGAACGGATTTATCTGATCTTAGTCTTGAAATGTTCGTGGAGGTCTAGGGAAGGTTTAAAAGGCGAGAAAAAATCGAATAATTTCCGGGAAAACCCTAAAAACAGCCCTTTTCTATTTCCAATACATACGTTTTCTAGAGTCAATTTAATTATAAAATTTCGAAGCCAAAATTGTATCAGAACAACGTCTGCGGGGTCCACTAGTTTGTGAATATAAACCATTTACGTGAAAAAACCAAACATAAAAAAATTCATCAAAATCGGTCGAGCTGTTTAGGAGGAGTTCAGTGACATACACACGTACAGAATAAATATATATTATGAATATAAAAAAAGAAAAATTATTAAATAGACACATTTATTGCATATAAAAATTGTCTAGTGAGACTATCTAATCATTAGTAAGAAACGTTGAGAACATTGTTTAAAAAATATCAATAGATACATAACATGACATCATTAACATACATATTGAATAAAGGAGCATTTTATTTTCTTTTTCTTTCATACATAAAAAAACAGTCTGCAAATATAACTTATAGCCATCAAAGCTAGTAAATTTATAAGTAATTATTTTTCATACATGAAATTGTCCATAAAATATGACAGGAAATAACATCATGGCCGATTTATTGAAGAACTAACATTTATCAAATCACTTTGCAAATCTCAAGAATATATTTTATTTACATAAAATATAATTTATTCAGATGTCAACTATCAATCATTGCAAATAATTTTATTAAAAATAACATGTTTTAAAAATGTAAATAATATTATGTACGCAAGATATATAAAGAGAAATGAACACAATAGTTTGTTGATGTTTGGTTTTAATAAATATATTTTATTGGGAAATTCTTGAGATGTTCATGAAAATCAAGTAGTTTTGAGTCCGGAGTATTAATTTACCTGAAAATTAGAAAAAAATGGATTAAAAGTCGTTTTTATATTGACCGCCTCTGTGACCCAGTGGTTAGTGCAATGCATTTAGCACCGAAGGTTTTGGGTTCGAATATCCTAAAACAAGTTTTAAAAGGAATGTTTCTGTTGGGCAGGACAGAATCACAGAATACTGATCACCTACTTGCCTGTAAAGAACAATGCTAAGTGAAACAGACATGGGTTTGCCCTATGCCCCACTAGGTAACTCGGGAATTCACTTTCATATTTTATATAAAAAGGGGGTAAAAGGAAAGGTGACTGCCATTCATTGATATCCGTAACATCAGGTATTGGGTATGATTCGCCAGCTTTTGAGGGATGTCAAAATAGGTTTTATTAAATAATATTTAAAAAAATATTATATCGTTGATAGTAAAACCTAATTATAAATTAAAAGCTACATAGGTTTAGACTTTGATATAAAATTCTATGAAGCACTGCTATTGTATTGCTCTGGCGTTTTGTTGTAGTTGGTGCGTATTATGATTTTCAACTGTTTTCAACAGGTTAATTGGCATGGCAGCTATATAATACAATTCAAGAAATGCTGGGTTTAACAATTGTAAATTCAATTTAAATTTAGCTAGAAGACTTTGCAAACATAAATTATTAAGAAAACTAATGTGGTTAAAAATTTACCACATTGGTTTTCTCAATAGTTTTTTTGTTTGATTATATTTATTAATATCATGAAAATAACTTTTCTTAAGACCCTTTTAATAGCTATATTTAGCCATACCTATATCTGTTATTTATTCGCATCAAACCCCAAAGAAACAGGGCAGCTCTTATTTTCATTTATTACACCAATACAAATGTTCTTGGCAATCAACTTATCAATACAATACAAACTTATCAATATTTCATTCTCTTGCAGTTATAATTAACTGTGTTTCGATTACTTATGTCATATGTATGCTGATTATATCTTGTTATGTCATACTCTAACAAAAATTCAAAATAGTTAATTAGGTTTTACTATCAACCTATTAATTAGCTTGATAAAAAAAAATACATTATGATAGAATCCATCCCACTTTCGTTGTCAAATAGGTTGTTGGAATGTCTTTTTTTATATTCTCATTACATTACATCACCTTTACATAAAAAAATTAATAAAAAGCTGTCTGTCTGTCTGGACACTGACACGAGATTTTTATCATGAGAAATGGATTATTGGACGTGTCGGTCTATTGAAGTGCCGGATTAGTGAGCACAAACAAAAATTAACAATGTTTTAAATAAGTGAATAGTCCTTAAGATCCATACTAAATATTTATTCATTAAGATAATACTAATAATTGATGCTTATGTATGTATAAGATGAGAAATGACTATATAAGAGGAAGTTTGAGAATAGCGCCAGTGAATGAATAATTGAAAGGTAATTGTTTGGCTTTGTATGGGCATGTTATAAGGAGATATGAAAAACATGTATCTAAAAATGTTTTGAATATGAAAGTGGATGGGTATAGGGGAATAGGAAGGCCAAAAAAACATAGATTGACTGTGTGAAGAATGATGTGGTTAAGAGATGTGACTGATGATATGTCGCGTGAAAGAAGAGAAAGGAAAAAGAGAACATACTGCGCCGACCCTAAATAAAAAAAGGGATCAGGACAGGAAGAAGAATGCTTATGTATTTATATAATATTTAATTAATTTAGTTTGTTTTCAGTTTTTCCGCAATGGGAGCTATCGACGCACTTTTCACTAAGAATTAGACTCAACTTTTAGTGGTATTCTTTCTAACCCGGCGAGTTACACACTTACCTAATGACCATATTTTATTGAATATAATTACTTTTTCTTAGTAGTTTCTTCCTTGGCCTTCTTGTCAGCTTCACGTCTCTTCGCAGCTTCCTCTCGCTGCTGTCTGATGATGGCTAGCCTGGCGAGGTCTGCCCGCGCCTGATCAGTTTTTCCTTCTGCATGCGCTTTCTGATACGCGGCTGCGGCCCGCTGCCTCTCTATCTCTTCTCTTTCACGTCTGTTATTAGAAATAGTATATAAAAAAACGGTCAAAGCACCAAAATATTTTTTTTTTCATCTTGGGATGTTTTCGAAGACATATAGACAGAAGTGTTAGGCGTAATATGGACGTATTATATGTGAATTAATATACATATAATATCACAGAAACAAAACAATGACCACAATTCTTTACCCATTAACACTAGAACTACCAACATTTACCACAACTCAAGAAATATAGGTGAGAGGGAAAAAAGAAATATATAGTGTTATTGAATACATGATATATTTAGAAAAAATCATGACATATTAAAAAAAAATAAGTAAGGTTTTAAGTAAAAATCTTGTGAAGAATTTTTGAAACCTGTCATACTGACCGGTTGGTAGTTCTAGTGTTAATAACTGAGAGCGTTCAGGAAGCTCTCTTCTCTCAGTCATTGACAAGGAGTGGAGGGATTGTTCCGAGATTCTCCGAGTGGCTGAGTAGAGTATCGGTGAGCGGCCCGGACACTCTCAGTAAGGAATGGGTTAAAATAATTTATGAAATTATTTTAGCCAAGTTTGCAATTCAAAAACTGTAAACTGTATCATTGTCCTGTGGTTGAGTTATCTCCTATCATCAAGTCTGATGCTCATGTATATATATATATAAATAAAAAGAAATAAATAATAATTTAGAAGAGGAAAGATAGCCTCATATAATTTATATCCTGTAATACTGAAAGAAAAAAGAATATAATGGAGACTAGATATGGCTGAATATCTGGAATGTTGCATTACTTGAGCTATTGGTTTTAGATAAGATAGGCTTGCTCAAGACATCACTATTATTTTTATTCTAATTACACTTGAATAATTTTTTTTTATGTTAAATATCGACAGATGAGCCACAGAACATTAGGCAATGATGTCGACCTACTGTTTACTCGACATAAAAAAATCCATAGACTGAGTCCAGTGGCGGATTTACCAGCAAGCTGAGTAGGCTGGAGCCTAGGGCGGCAGATTTTAGGGGCTAGCCTACACCTTGGAAATGTGTAAATCTGCCACTGACTGAGAACTAAACGCCCAATATGCACTTCACGGTTTTTGCATTCATGAACGCTGGTTCATTCGAATTTTGATATTCCTCCCACCCGATTGTAGCGACATCTATGATCAGCTACAAGAATCAGTACAAAGACGTCTAATCCTGAATCGCGCTATCAAAGTTTCTGTGCGCGCTAAGTATATATACAACATCTCGACATCAACCACTGGGGCCTTAGGGCCAGCCAGTCAGTGGTTCGACTGGTCGAGGATCCTCTCTTTAGGTTGGAGGAAGACCGATTTAAACAATAAATCGCGTTTTAATCCAGTATACAGTATTTTATTTAAATTATAAACATGTCGTCCCAGTGGGATTCGAACCCACGACCGGCACGGCAGGTGTTCTACCGAACGCGCCAACGAGCCCGTCAATTAACATTAATAACATACTTAATTAAATTAATTAGTGCTAAATACTGAAATCAGATCCATACCTTGACAACTGTGGTTTCTCTCCTTCTCCAAGATTATCTAAATTTGATAATTTCTTGTTCTTCTTAACTACACGGTTAGGATTTTCCACCTCTATGAGAGCAGAAACACCCTTTGCTTTTGCTGGTGTCTGGAAAGTAAAGGTAAAACACATGTTAATTTCCTAGGTCTACATGTAAGAATAATGAATTATTAATATAATTGCTTATTTATCAATGCATAGCCAAATGTCTATTTTGGAAAACAAAATGAACAAGGAATTCTGTGATACCTTTATCACTATGTTTTATAAAATAAAGTCCTCCGCTGTGTCTGTCTGTTCGCAATAAACTCATAAACTACTGAACGGATTTTCATGCAGATTTCACCAATAGTATCAGTTATAACTGATACTGAACATATAACTAGTTCACTAGGAATTGGTTGAAATATATTGATAATTATTGGAAGTGCCAAAAAAGTCAACCCATCTGGACCTTTCATCGAAAACGATGCCTAACTCCTTTGAGATTTAACAAAGCAATACATGATGCCTTAGCCTTTAGCATTTCATTCAACCATTCCTCATTTTAATCTTTTACACCATATAATTTAAATGATCTTAGGAGTTATTACAGTGTTAATAGGTCACTAGTATGATATATATTGTAACTAGCAGCTTCATACAGGTAATAGAGCATATTATGCCTACATGTTTTGTCTGTCTTAGGGTGATGATTGCATCAAGCCCCATCCCGGCACATCGGTTTGAGAAATGCGCTTGAATTTAGATATGATTGTGGGAATTAATTTTCAATTTGCATCTAGATAATTAAATAAACAATTTAAACTAACATCATCATCAGAATCGCTGTCATCACTACTTCCTGATCCTGACTTGTTTCCTTCAGATTCTTCCTCGCTAGTACTTTCATCTCCATGCTCTTTTCTCCACCTGAAGGAAATGTTACATTAAAATACTATCAGGAAAATATTCACAGAAACTATTTAAAAAAAAAAATATAGCTATGTTACCATATATTATCTCTTCTAATTTTTGTCTAGAGAGCTTTATCTTCTTAATAAAATAATTTATAGAAATGTAATTACTTAAAAACTATAATGAAGAGATTTAAAAAATAGCCATCGATATATTTCATTGTTTCGGAAATATTATCGAAAACGTTGACGTTATAAGACCAAAACATTACACTCACTTTTTTTTTAGCTCCTCTTGCTTCCGCTGCTCTTCCAACTCTTCAGGGCTAGTAAATTTGCGGTTGCGACCCTTGTGGTTGGTATACTTTCCTTCAAACAACAATTTATGCATTAAAAACAGGTTAAGACTTAAACAAAAAGCACATTTAAAAATATATCATTCATCGACATTGAGATAATAAGTAAAGTATTCTTAAATGATTCCTTACCACGCGGCATTTTGATAACACTTCTTAATGTACGATGAGGAACCTATTCAAAACTTAGGGGTTTTTTAGTTATTTTTATAAAACGGATGAAAAAAATTTGGACGAATTTAACATTGACGTCAAATCGAAAAGTCAAACGAATCACAAATTATGACACAAGTGGTGTGAACAGTTTACTGAAATATATGTACCATAAATCGGTAAGAACAATCAAACTAATAAAAGTACCGATTTTCTTATCATGTTTTATTCATTAATAATTTATCTTTTAAAGTATTTATATTATTTTTGAAGGATTCAAATCGACACAATCTCCTTCACCTTTAATTAATAAAAATATTTTCTATTTTCATCACTTCACCATCGCATCGTTATGCTAATAAATCGTAGGTATTAACCTGCGACTGTCTTTTAAATTAAAAAATGTTCAACTTCGAGTTATGTTTTTCAGTATTTGTCTGTTGTTTTCGATGCTAATCTACTTTAGATTTTCAAACTGCATGCTTTGCCAGAAATAATTTTTTTCCCAGTATTAATAATTGTTCCCCACTCTGTTAAAAAAGTGTGCTAAAAACTAGAAACAATGTTAGATAAATAGATGATGATAGATGTGGAGAGTGAAAAAAACACGCACTCTTTTTATTTACATTATATAACGATATAAAATCTACTATGGGCAATAAAAAATCATCATATTATAACAACAATAAATATTAGTCGTTTCCTTCGATCAACAATACACACATATGGCAATAGTCGATTCGATGCGATTCATTCACAAAATATGTATTTTATGAACCAAACACAGTCAATTTATATAATTGAAAATCCTGTTTTTACTTGTGTCTTATTTTTTCCTGTTTTATCTCTTGAAACTTGTAAATGATTTTCTGTTATTTTATACATTATCTTTATGTATGTAGCTATTAGTTTTCTGATATTATATAGTAAAACAAAATATATTATCTTATAGTGTAATATTATAATAATTCTATAAGTGCGGATTCTGTCATATTATTTCAATCTTAGCTACGCCTTTTCCAACCGATTTAGGAGAAAAAACTGAATTTCAAATTACTTTCTGCTAACTAACACTGAACAGCTGATATTAATATTTTATTAACAAAATATAATGTCATAAATTGTAATAATAGTGGCATTAAATTGCGTAAATAATTCCCAAAATATATAACAACAATAAATAATAGGAATTGTTTTATATTCGTATGTTAACTGTACGGAACTGAACCTGTTAAGGCCCATCTAGCGGAATATCTATCAACTACCTAGTCTATCTATCAATCTAAATACCATTATTGTTGGATAAATCAATTAAATTTACTGCTGCCGCATAGTTCGGTCTTCAGTTTTAATTTAATATATTCCCATAAAAATCCTAAGGTAGATTACACACGGTTTAGGTGCACATGTAACATTTTTGCTTCTTGCCAAAAGATGGAGCTTTTTACTATTTTAATAATGATAAAGAAAGAGAATACACTACCTATACTATGTTCTACAAAATCACAAAATCTTCACTTTATTTTTTATTTATTCACAGATACCTAATAATATTATTTTGTACGATACTTTTTATAGACTAAATATAGTTTACTTTTGGTAATCACGGCATTCAAAAAGTATGTCATGTAAAGTTTTCACAATAAAATATGAACAAAAGAATCGGACTACCGCGGCCAGAGTTCATTTAAAAAAACCAACTTGATTAATCATACAAAATAAATTAATCACTATTTTAGATATTATTTTAGCTGCGGCGGCAGATGTAGCTTTATTAAATATATTGGATTTATTTCAGTAATTTCTGTGTAATGAACAAAGAAATAAAAAAGATATAATATTTACCTAAGACCACATCAAAACAAAATACACTTTAGAAATTGTATCCGCATACGCCGTATTTGTAACAATTTTATAATGCATCATAATTCATTTGTATAATTATTATAATTCGTGTTTTTGCTGTCAAAATATATCGTCTCACGACCGTGAGCCTTACTTGATATATCAGCCGGCCTAGCATGACCGCCACGAGATATCTCGCGAACGAGAGTAGACAAACTAAGATGTAAGATATCTCGATATATTATATCTCGACATTGACATTTTTGATAAAAAAGATATCTCTATCGACAAATATATCTATTTTTGATATTAAAAGTCGAGTTTTAAGTGTTATTGTCATGTTAGACCCGGATGAAATAAAGAGATAATCGATTGAAACACGAGAAAACGGTCGACAAAATTTTGTCGCGGTTGTCATTCTAGGCCGGCAGGTCACTTGATGATATCACAGATCATAAAATTACTTCTGTTTACTGTTGCTATTTTTCGAGCATTCGGAATGTTGCAGTATACAACATAAACGCGCAATCAGTATTTAACGGCTTTCTATATATGAACAATAGTCAATGGTTTGTTATCCTGTTGAAACTCCTAAAATTCTAATCCCAACCATTTCATTTTTGAAGTAGCCAAATGTAAGGAAAATGATGTGTTTAGACAAAAACATCTAACACGTCGCGCCATATAAATTGTGAATAATTTTTGATCTGATTAAAATCTTGAGGTAAACTTCATTAGGTACCTTCTACGCCAGTGCAAATGAGCCAATAGACCATAGACTAAAACCTTACTAAAACTATATATTTTACCTGTGGAAATATATAAATAATTATTGTTTTGATGCGGTATCAGAATTCAGAGGTCGATATACTTATGTTCAGTAATATGAGAAATATCGTAAAAATATTAAGTACCCATAATGTCTTTAGAAAAAATAACGAACTGGAACAGTTAATCTTTTCTTATGCACCCCACTGGCATTTTAATTATCAGATTACGTTACTTCCGTGATATATTTTGAAAACGTACGATGGGATTTATTAAAAAAAAATAACAATCTTTGTACGGTTAAAAGGTAGATTTTTGTTTATTGGCTAAACCTGATAAAATTACAGATTCATGAGATTAAGAAAGCAACGAAGTTTACAGCGTATATATAGATATAAACCTCTATGTCCTAGTACGAAGGTCCTATCGAAAAGTATAATCCTAATTTAGATTATGACATTATTTCCTACTATTAAATTAAGTGATAGAACAACTACCCAATGAAGATAACCGTACATCTTTGAAATTACACAAGAAATCCTACAATTTCCGACAAAATTTATTTCCTTAATAAAACAAACAAACAAAAAATTTAACAGCTTAATTCTCGCGCAGTGGTGGATTTGATGTAGTATCTTACTTATGTGGGTTAGATATTATAAATGAAGCAATGTTTTATTCCTCAGTCCAGTGTTATTCATACTACCGCCCAGAGGTATACGGTTGCGTTAAACACCCAAAGGTTCGAGTTCGAATCCCGGGAAATAAAATATGTCGATCAGGCATGGCACAGAAGATTGATCATCTTCTTACCTGTTAAGAAAAATGATCAGTGAAACAGATACATAATTGTATTTATAACATACCTCGCTGGGGACTCGGGAATTCACTATAATATCACTATCGAGATTTAAAAAAAAACTGTAAATTTAATTAAATATCTGTTTAAGAATTAATTTAAAATCACGGAAGTAGGTGTTTTTACATAGTAGGTACTGTAAATGTTAAACAATTAGATAAGTCCGAAAACATCGACCTAAGGTGCGAACAAAAACCCAAAAAAAAAGGTTTAGGTATCGCATTGCAAGAATGTTTAGTGAAAAATGTTCGTTATGACGTGTAATAATTCCTACACCTTTTAAATCCGATTATATTATTAATAATACACAGAAGTATTTTTATGATCTTTTATACGCACTGTAGCGGTAACTTTATGATATAATCAATGTATCAATTTTTGTTGGGATTTTTCAATGTTACCGTTATGTCAAATACTTAGCTAATATTAAGGCATCGTCTCTGCATCTCATGTTTAATTGGCTAATGTTAATTTGGCTGTCGCCACAGATCACAATGTATTAATTTATATGCAGCCCCTATAACACAGGTGTTCTCCAATATTTTGACCACACTGCATTTAATTAATTTACAAAAAAAATAGGCTTCTTTAATCTGGATACATATATACATACATATGTATAACATAAACATCAAATAATACATAACACCAGATATTTGTTCAGGGCCAGATTTAAAAAACGTATTGGGGCAACAAAGGAGTGGAAAAATAATTTTCGGGTTAAAAATTTATAATATTCATAATATAAATGTTTGTACAATGTAAGTAAGTAGGTAAAGGTATAATAAAACAGCGACAAAAATATTAAAGGAAAAGATTTTTACTAGTATTTATTCGTCGGAAAATGATAAATTTTTTCCGAATTTTCAATTGTGGAGATATTTTTTTTTCCCCTCTTTTTGGAGGGCCGGGGCAGTTGACCCGGATGACCTCCCCTAAACCTGGCGCTAAATGTATTACATAAAATCACTTAACTAAAAATATGATAACCTACTTTAAACAAATTATTGTGTCAAATATGCGTATAAGTAAACCACCTCAATAACTATAACTACAAGTACCTAAGTACATAAGGTAATTAATTTTATTTATTAATTTCAGGTTTCAATAAAGCCTTCGTAAAGGTTGTATTTCAATTCAATCTTTTAATCACTTGTTTCAGTAGAGTCCATACCTACCATGTAACATGTTATTAATTTGGTACTAAAGTTTAAGATAGGAATATATTGCATGCATAAAATGGTATGAAATAATTACAAAGATTAATGATAGCACCTGTAGTCTCTAGAAAAATGCGTCTACTATATGGTATATTGTAGAGTTAAGGGTCTATTATTATCGCAGCAGTGTGTTCCTATTAATTTGCCGGTGCATTTGTAAACTGCTCACTACGACGAATATAAGCAGGAGAATCTTCGGCGCGCGTCCATACATTGCTTTGCCGAGACATTGTCCGCTTCGCAAGGACGCACCTCCCCAGCGTGTCCTCCCGCCATTTTTGAGCTAGCGTAAACGCGGGAAAGTCTTGCAATTTTCAACAGATAATAAATTATATTATCCTTAAAATTTTACATTAAAGGATTAATGTTTAGATACAAGTGCCTGTGACGGATTCTAAGGGATTTTTAAAAGGTAAGGTATTTTTATTCGTCTAAAAGTTACGTTATTATGAGTGATTATTTAAATATTTAAAAAAAAATGTATTCTCAGTTGTATCTATTTCACTAGTGATAAGTAAAATACAACATAAAAAACTCTAATTAATTCCTTTGCCATTTCCATTTTTTAAAGAATATATTCCATATCGTTGTTACATTTAGTTATAAATATTTGAATATCACGACCATAATATGAAATACACAATATCAAATTATGCTATCCTTCTGTAACAAATAGCAAAAACCAAATGTAAAAAAATCTAATATTAATTGTATATTCATTTTCAATATGATAATTTGTATATAAAACAGGATCAGAGCCCATTTATTTGTGTTTTAGTCATTAACAATCAAGCGTTAAGAAATTGTGAAAAAAAAGAGCTGATTTTTTTCTTGTACAGTAAAAAGTTAAATAATATTATAATAACAATATTGTTCAGTGTATTGGATATTCAGTAAAATTTTGAAATATTTTATTATGTTTAGATCTATCTAGTAACGTTTTGATCTCAAAAACTTTTATTTTTACCGTCATTTAGAAGATAATATATCCTCTTTTTGATCGTTTATATATTGTACTTAGATACCCGCGTGAAACCGGGGCAGCCGCTAGTTTAACATATTGATATAATAAAGCATTTCGTCGCTGCGTCTGCCAAGTTCCATTTGTGATTTTTGTATAGTTTTGGGAAACAACGAAAAACGTATTATTGATTCACATACGGAGTTTTTCTTAACGGTCAAAACACATATGGAATTAGTTAAACTCGTTTCCAGTTCGAATATCTCAAAAAGAATTGTAGTAACACATAGAGAATAAAACGAAGATTATTTTTTGTGCCAAAACCAAAAATCAAAAAAATGCACATATATGGAATTTGACAGGCGCAACGACGATTTACGATTTATTATTTCTGATTCATTATTAAGAACCTTTATACTCAAATCCATATAATTACCTACATGCCACATTCCAACATCGTCTAGGTAAAAAGTTAATGATAGTGGACCATTATCTTATAGTGTACTAAAGAATACTAACTATTTCATAGTACTTGTATTATCTCGCTAAATCTATTAAAGAATGCAGGAGTAGCGGCTTATTCGTAGCACACTTTAAGGTTTATGCATTGCGAGAAACAATAGGTAAAACGAGAAAATTGATTACATAGGTATAATATATTTTTGATACGACACGCTGGGTATATACATAGGTCTGGCTATCAAAGATATATTTCAGTGTTGCCAATGGGAATAAAAAACATGCCAAAATAGATTTTAAATTTCTTTTATTTTGCCAAATAAAAAATTCGTGGGAAAAAATAAAATCAATATTAATTAAAAACATATCATAAGAATGTAGAGCTGATATTTGTACTCTATCGTTATCGGGAAAGAGTGTGGACATTAACTTCGTTCACTGCTAAAAAAAGAAATCAGAATACTGATTACGATCTGAAAAATTATGTTGTCAAAAAACACGGCAGCTTACCTTTCCTATACATTTTCGAATTACATAATATGTAGATACATTCAATTGTTTAAGAAATTGGTATGCTAAGGCCTGGGTCTTATTTGGGTAATGCACAAGTCACCCTATCTATAATAGTCATTGACAATCTGCCTCGTTAAAATTAATATTACAGAAATATTGAAAGCATTAATACATATATAATATAAAAGATTGATTAGAAAAAAAAAACAAAATTACATTTATGGTTCAGTGATATAAGAAACCAGTACAGTAGAATACTTTTATACAGTCAGAATTGATGTACCTACACAAAATAAATAGCAAAACTGGTTAGGTATACATAAAGGTGTGTAATCGTAATATAACGTGTCTAGTATTATTATGGACATCATATTTTGAACGCCTTACGGGGGAGCTGAAAATATAGATTACAAAATATATAAAATATCAATTTTTCTACTATATTTTTGTAATCTCACTTTTATATTTATTTCTATATATATATATTAATATTGGCATGAATGTGATTTTTTCGCATAGGTTAGATAGTTTACTATTAATAGGCGATTAAACACTGAAAAACTTATCAATTGCCTATCTTTAGACGAGCTGAGCTTAATGTGAATACAATGAGTGAGAATTAAGTAATTTAATCTTTGAATCTTATCGATGCGAGTGTTTACAAAGGATGGAGGTACGATTTTTTATTGACGGAGCTATTGTCTTTTTATCATCTTTGCCTAAGTAATTTTTATTGCATTAACATCAAATATGTACTTAATAGGCATAATTTTACTAACAATCTCAAACATTTGTGCAAAAAGTTGAATCTTTACAGCAAATTTAATATAACTACTTAATCGAATAACTATTACACATAAGCTGAACCTATTATAACCATAGGTATCAGTCAAAAATGATGAATCAACGCATTTCCTAAACATTTTGTACTGAAAACTGTCATCAAAATAGAATACAGGCAATTTTTATAGGAAATAGTGGAGCTTTCTATTATTATATAGTAATATTATTATTTTTCATATCTATTCCGCAGTTTCCGATATTACGCTCTACAAAAAAAAAACCTCTATATATTAGTCCAGATTTAGATTAGAGTTGACTAGTGGCGAGTTACAAAGCGTAGGTACCTTTAGCATAAAAACCTTCTTCATGAAAAAAAAGAAAGAAAATTGGAGTTTACCGATTAATAGGTATATAAAAACATTTTTATATATTACACAGATTTCATAAAACAAAATTTCACCATAAAAACGGACATCACCAAATTGATACAGTTGGATTAATATTTTATAACTTTATTGTTATAGGGAGGTTGAATATGCTTCTACCTTTTGTATGTCATGCCTTTAATGTATAATGAGATCTCAATAAGAAGTCGATAGTAAGATTTATGTTTATTCAATTAGATCTTCAGTGTACGTCATGTCCTTTGCACGGGCCAAAAAATGTCCCATAAGTATCTAAAATAGAAACAAAAGGATTATTGATATTTTTTTATAGGTATTTACTTGCGAAGAAAATTTAATATATTATGAGTTCTTTAGTATACGTAGCAAGCTTTAAAAACATATTGATAATAAAACCATTGAAGTGGTCTTTAATATAAATCAAAAATCGTCGCAAACTTTCGTAGAAATAACTAATAATCGCATTTTATGACTCCACTTAAGTTATTATAATACTAAACTGAAAAGTAAACTATATTAAAGTAAAATATATCGCATAAGGGATGGTGAAATTGTAACTTACCTATCTATCAATCCATAGAACAGAAGAAATAAGTATCAATCTCTGTATGCAAATATCGTATTCTTAACAAAACTTACGTAGTACACAATATTATGTAGTGTTGGTATGTGAGTATATTTTGGTTTAATTGACGTTGGCGTTTCATAAGATGGTACCTATATCAGAATTAAACTCTCATAGATATCGTCTAATTCACGCTATTATAATGGTGTGTTGTTTATCGTCATACCCCATTTATGAATTCAATGATTTTTGTGGTCAGTGCTTAACTTATATGTAGATTATTTGGACATTGACTGCAGTCTGGCGAGAAGCAACAAAAAGTGCTGCTACTATATGTAACTATGTACATGTGTAGCAACATATTATCTAGATTATTTATTATTATGGCCGAGAATTGCGATTAATATTACATACCTACATTACACAGGAAAATTCGAGATTTCGATGTAATATTTTTTTCATATTATATTTTCGAAATGGACTTATTAGTTATTATATACACCAACTGTATTTGTACCTTGAGGAAATATGATTGTACGAAAAATAATATATATTATTTACATTTATTAAGCAATAAAACGAGTATTTTTAATATTTTTCCAAATTTTTAAAGTATTCAACAAAGGTGCGTGAATGATCGCAAACGATTTTTTACGGCTTATAAAAATAAGCGTTGTTATGCTAATAAATTGCAATGTTAATATGGCATTTATTGTCTTAATAAAAATTTAGTTTAACATTGTTAATTATTCATTTACAATGTTTGATGATTCACCGAAATTGTAACAAAAAAATTCAAACATAAATTTTTATTGCAAAATTGAGGTTCGCTCTCTTTTAGTTGTAAAACGTAGAATTTATTAATTATATAATTACATTTAATTTTACGACAATGGACGTTGACTTAGACAGTGTTTTAGCCAGACTAGTTTTTTTTTACTCGGATATTTGTAAGAGATACCCTAGAGGACACAGTAATAAAATAATAAATTTTAGTCATTCTTTTTTTTTTTGTACACTTATTGCCTGACTGACTTCCTGCGACTTCCGCCAGGATACACTTTAAAAATGTCGAAATGTCGTGCAGACTTCTTCTCTCAGCTACTATTTTAACCCACAGGCTAGAATGAAATGCATTGTTAGATCAGTCAATCCAGTTAGCCTCTTTCTACTCTAATATTACTTATTCTAATATTGCCTACGATTGTGCTCTTGTAGAAAAAAAAGAAGTTCTTTTATGATACAACGAATACCATTTTTTGTATCATGGCGCCTAATACATCGATAATCTTACCATCAAAAATCATGTCAATCCATTGCTTCGTTTTTATACGAAAGAAGTACAAAATATCAATACACGTATTTTTTAAAATGATAATATATATAATATTGCTTTCTTACTACTATCTTGTTCATAATACTGTATCGCTCGAAGCCACTGCTATGCAATTTCATATTATAATTAACAGTGCAAATAAGGGTACAGCTTATAACAAACCAAGTTTAATAGGCCTTGTCTGCCCATTATTACGTAGAAATTCAAGTTATGTGGATTATTTCATAAAAATGTAACAAGTAAAGCGTACAGTGTATAGATAGGGTATTGCACTTTTTATTCCCCTGGTTCTATTTATATTACTGAACATGCATTCTGAAGATTGCGTTATAATAAAAAGTATAAGGTAGTTTATAAGGCGATGTCAATAATGAATACTTGGGTTACGACTTGGGAACCAGTTTGATTCCTGACAAAGCTTCGTTAAGTATTTTATTTATCGTATTTGTTAACTTGTAGAACATCAACACCATTTATCATGGATTGATCGCGTAGCTATTTCATTTCTACAACATACGCTTAGGGCACAGTAATAAATTATTTATCTCCAATATTACTGAATATACGCGTCTATTTGAAAATGACTGTAGTGTTTTGGAATTCGGTTAATTGCGGTTACTTCTGAAAATAAACAAGTAGGGGCAAATGTGGATTTTGAAAATTGAAATTACATATACTGAACGTAGATCTTCAAACTTTATTTACTTTTCTTCAAATTATTTAGAGTTTAGACACGCCTTTGTTTTTTTATTTATGTACAGCCCGCGTAGCACGACCATCAAGAGATATCTCGCGGACGAGTGCACACAAACTAAGATATAAGATATCTCTACATCGACAACTTTCATACAATGTTGATAGACAAGATATCTTGATCGACAAATAGTAATATCTTTTGACATCAGAAGCCGCAGAACGTCAATTCGTTTTTTTTTTTAAAGTACACTATTGTTTTTGTCCCATATCCTCAAAACTAACCGGACTTTGTGACATCAATCAATGAAATACTGTCAACTTATTTTTTACATTAACCGTACGAGTTTAGACTGAAACCGAAGCACCCATATGCATTTCACTGTTTTCCCGTAAATGATTGATAAAATTGTAACTAGAAAATAAGTTAGTAGGTATTTGAATCGTATCTCTTTTTTAATTAATGTATGTAGCCCACCTTGCCTTAAATAGGTCACGGTCTACGTTTATATTATGACGACGAAGTGCAACAGGCTACTGGTTAGACGTCAGTGACATTGAAAACAGTACCTTTGTGAAACATTTGAAGGTTGAACGTTGTAAATCTTTTCAGTTTATCTTTGTAGATATCAAAACATCGGGATGAGTAAATTTAAAGAAATCTAACAACATTAACGAGGTTTTTTGAATAAAATGTTTTAGTAACTTAATTAAATTCTATCGGATCCTCCCTGAAAGGATAGAAACCCTTGTAGCTATGTATGCTAAAATAATTCCTTATCTGTTCAAGTATTAATGTCGCAAAAAGCATGCAAGATAGGAATGTATTAAAATAAATAAATATCACAGTAAATTTGCCTTCTAGAAATATGTCACTGAACTACATATTTTGCACATATGTACACTTCTCTTTTTCATTCAAATTTTGTATAGTAAATACGATAATATATATTTACTTGTCTGTGTTCACAATAAATCGTAATTATTTCATGCACAGTTTCGAAATGTGTCGTAGTCTTCTTATTAACTCGAGAAAATAAATATACATTCGAAACGGACGAAGTAGCAGGCAAAAAATAAACTAGATTCTTACAGTTATAGCATAAGTCACCAAACAGCTGTAGTTATGAGTTTTAAATAGCATCTAGGCAGGTATGAAATTGATACAATATTCGTGAAATACCATTTTGTTTGCAAATTAATTTTTGATTTCATATTTACTTAGAAGAGGTAGAAGAAAATTATGCAGTAAAGGAAACATAATAGACAAACTATAGATTTTTAGTTATCTCTTCCAAGCAAACTTGGAGAGGATAGAGAGGAAAACAATAAGAGTTAAGAGTAGAGTGTAACGAGAAATGAATATACAAACTAAAGTAGAATATACCTACAATACAAAAACTTAAACTAAACAGACAACAGAATAATAACACTAGGTTTTTGAAAGACGCTGTTTGCGCCTTTTTAATATGTACAGGTTATACTTTTTTATGTTAGATATCGACGAGAATGAAGTTCACTTGATGGTAGGTGAGATATCAGCCACAGAACATCAGTCAATTATGCGCCGTCAACCTGCATTTTACTTCGAGCATTCGGAAATCCACATACTGATACCGCTATGTACATTGTACATCTCACGGTTTTTCCATCTATAAACGATGATATGTTACCCGGTCGGAATTTCGATATTCCACCAACCCGATTAATGCCCGAAATGACCAGACGTGGGGAAACCATGCTTATAGAAAATTTTAAAATTGTTGTCCCGGCGGGAGAACCCGCGACCCACCGGTGCGCAAGTTCTACCAAACTCGCCAACGAGCCCGTCAAAACCAAAGTTTTACTGCTTTACTTATTTGGGATATTTATGTATTGATACCGTGTACAAAGTCAAGCCAATTTACCTATGTAAAGTGCACAGGATTCCCTATTAAAAAACAAAGTTATGGTTCTATACTTATCTGTAAGGATTTAATAAAATTATATTCTTAATATCTCAATGACGGAATTTGTATAAACTCTTTTCAATATTTGTATCTTGCTGATAAAACGATCTTTAAGAATTAAATAAAAACCTTTTGATTGTAACTGATAAGAATTTCACTTAATCTTAGGGTTAATGGGAATCTTTTGAATTTGAATGAAATAATTTAACGTTTATTTTAACTTCGATCTGATAAGACTAAATTTGCTTATTACTTATTCAATACAATTTAGTAGAAGGTACAAATAAGGCGTTGCTTTTACTTTCTATAATATACATATTATATTTACATTTGACCATAATTTGAAAATAAGGTAAGGTCATATCTATATGCCTACTGTAGACTGAATTAAAAATAATAATTGAATTAAGGCTTTGTACACTACGATGAAAAGAAAAGATGGAGTGCCTTATACATTGACATGGTATTATATAATACTTAATTATTACATAATTTAATACTATGTCAATCGCCTTATATGATAGTGAATAAAAAAACGGTTAATGAGTGACACATTGTTTTCAGTTTCAGTAATTATTGTCTCTGATATTAAAAAATAGAACCCTGTATTATATAATATGTAACAGGTATTACTATAATATTTAAATTAAGATTCTCGAAAGTGTCAAATTATTTCATCCAATCACAGATTATAATTCGCAATATAGATTAAAATCTTCCAAATTACAGGAACAAGAAATTTTTGTGAAAAAAGGTTTTCGTAATTGATAAAGAAATTGGTGCAATCAAATGGAGTCAGGATCGGATCACCGATCAAGATGTTTACTGTTTTAGGAATTAAGTTCCGTTATGCTGATAAAGTAAAATGCATTCGTAGTTACTTAAAATTCATTGAGTATATTTAGACCATATCCATTATCCATACAGTACTTGGCATATTTGGCGATTCGGCCAAGTAGGACCGACCCAAGTTCAATGCCAAGATTCCGTTCTTCTTAACCAACATCTTAACTTATTCATTATTCTATTCACGCATATCACTACTTATCGTAACCCCCGATAGATATCGCGGTAAAGGTAACGTTATCTTCCACTGCAATATTTAAATGAAAAATCTATGCATCTTGAAGGTTACTTTAATTGACCGATTATTCAAGTTTCATGACCCAATGAAGAACTGTAAATATGGTATGTCAATACGTACGTAATAAAAATTCGTACTTCCACAAAATCTTATTAATTTGTTAAAGTTTATTTAGACACAAAAATTATTGTAACTGAGATTTTCTCACAAACACAAATGCCATTTGAGTCGCTCCAACAGAGCTTAGCTCACTCCGCTCTATTTATTATAATATTGTTCAACCTAAATTAAAATCTTTTAACTTCATTAGAATATCCAGAATTTGAATCTTTAATTACAACTCCACCATTATACGTAATACTTTTATTTATGTTCGTAACTAACCTTTTTCTATTTCATAACCAGTAATTGTCAAAAACCTTATACCTATTACTTCAACTTATTTTGGTTACATTATATAATATGTTATTAATTGTTATATCGACATATCCGTAGAACAAATTACTTCTGCATAACGTCGCTGCGCCTGACAAGTTCCATATGTGATTTTTGTATAGTTTTGGGAGACTAGGAAAAACGTATTATTAATTCACATACGGAGCTTTTCTTACCGGTCAAAACATATATGGAATTAGTTAAACTCATATCCAGTTCGAATATCACAAAAATGATTTTAGTAACACATAGAGAATAAAACGAAGAGTATTTTTTGTGCGAAAACCAAAAATCAAAAAAAATCACATATGGAATTTGGCAGGCGCAACGACGATAATCTCTACTATATAATCGACCTTATCTCATTGGGAAATGAACTATATTATGTACTATTATTCGACTGCTATCTTCGAGAACCTGATGTGTTTTAAAACTTTTGATTTAACTAGTAAACTATATAGGTCAAGTTAGCATTAGATGTACCTAAAATAATCGCTTCGTAATCATATCCTACTTTATTCTACGTATGGGTGGATACTATCACTAAGCAGATACATATAACATATATAGCTATTGCCTACTTTGATAACATTATCTTCGACTCTAAAAAGCGTGATGAGGGGCGTTTCCGTTTGAAATCATCTGCGTCACGCGTCATCTTAAATAGGATTTGTTTGGCACACCCAAGACAAGGTCACCGAACTCAAATTTAATTCCCAAAAACATAATTGCGCGATTGTTATCGACGAACATGGACTAAATAAGGATGTTTTGTTTCATATGGCGCAGAAACACAAAGATATTTTTTGTATTGCTGCTTTTAATTAGACATAAAAAAAAATAACTCAAGCGTTTTGTTACATATACGTGTTGATAATATGATGTAATCTAGCAGTGATGTGAATTAGTAACATACATCTTCCAAAAAAAATGTAATCAACGCTGATTGTAATCAAAGCTCTCGCGGAAACATGACTAATTTTAGTTTTATGAATGGTTTATTGGAAAAAGTAAATTTGAATCTATAAAACATCCATAAACGGCAATGATAGAGCTATCATGAAATATAAAGCATACGTTAGACCAATCATTTCCCGTTGTTCAAATATTTGTTAATTTGTGTAATCATTCTCGAGTTTGATCAAAATGATTCGTCATGTTATACAGTTGCCGACATCGCTTCTTCTAAATTTACAAATCCGATAAGTATGCGCCATATTTTGAGGAGCTTATGGTACCTTGCGTTTCGGTGGGTCGCGGATTTGTTTCCCGGTGGGATTACATGTTTATTATTTGCTGAAGACAATTTTTACATACGTCTTGTCACTTATGGCACTAAACGGGTGGATGATATATAAAAATCCGACAGAATATCAAACCACCGTTCATATATCGAAAACGTGAAGTACATTTCGGTATCAGTCTCTAGAAGTTCAAGTAAAAAAAATAGGTTGACACCGCATATTCATTCAGTACCCGAAATGACGAAACGTAGCGAACACATATTAACAGAAAATAATAAACGTGTCTCTCCGGCGGGATTCGAACCCGCGACCCATTGACAAGCATAGTACGTATCAGTGGCGGGTTTACACATTTCCAAGGTATAGCGTGTAATTCCGACACTGGTAGGTATACCTACATCCCAACGCACCAATAGCCCATCATAAGTATACCCCTTAAAATCGAATCGAGTAGCGAATGGGCTGTGCAGACTAGTGAAAAATAAAAGATGGATATTTCTTACTTGTAATATCTTTACTTCGAGAGTATTAACATAAATAATGACAAAAAAAGTAATATAAAAATACAAAGCATATACAAAAAGAGTTCGATAACAACTTGGCTCATAAACCTTCATGGGAATTACAACACGCGATCCACCGTATTATATATGGATAAAAAATCTAAATATGGAACAATAGTTGAGTGCGTTGTTAAGCGCTATATTTCTGTTGCTCAATTAAAGAAGTTGAGAATCGCCGGATGATTGAGATAGTATCTACAGCCTTCAGCCCATGACGGTTGCTAAACTAGGTTTATGTAACATTTGGTTCAAAAGTTCACGATATTAAGTCGAATTATTAATATTATAGAGAATCGCTGACGGTTTTTCGAACCGATGCGACATGGGAAATTTCAAGAAACGAAAAACTTCCTTAAAAGCCTTATGATGTTGCAGATTTATGTAAACTGCTCGACCGAGTTTTAATTAATTCTTTCAGCAATAGAAAGATAAAATCAGCGAGTAACATAGGCTACATCTACAATCTACATTGCACCCGTGTGAAGCCGGGACTTGTTGCTATTTTAAATAAAAAATATGAGCTGCTATCGTCTATGAAAAAATTACAACTCCGTTGATTATGATAGTCTATTTAAATATACCTCATTCTATATAATCATCTTATTCCACTAGCTAAAACACTTGAGATTGCTGATCTTGTTTTCCTGGGCAAAATCGCTTAGGCGCAGTTTATTTTTCAAGATTCAAAAATAAAAAAAATACTTATATTATTACTCCGACGATTGTAATACACAAGTCTCCATCTTTTATAAACAGAATTCCTTTATATGGTGAGCGAGCAACAACTTCAATGCTAGAGTTGTATTTAATTTGTCTATGCGTATCGCTGAGCAATTGCTTGGACACGAGTTTTTTATGTAAAATTAAAATAATTTCCTTTTGATCATTAACTATCACTACTCGTTCTTGTTTTTATTGTTCAATCATCTTGCAACCTACTGTGTACCGCGATATACCTACTGTTTTTCTTTTGTTTATTTTATGTCTGTGGAAAACTTAATATGCTAAAATTTTCATGAAATATTCACCTGAAATGTATTACGTACTTACTAGTACCTGTCCATCCATATCTAATTTACTCAGGAGCGTCACCTTAACTTGATGATTTCTATCTATGAAATATTGTTTGTTTGTGTAACCAGGTTAGAATTTTTATATACCCGTTGAATGACCGAAGTGATTAGATGTAGTAATAATATATTTTCGATAGATTCTAATATGCAATCCTTCAGAAGGCATTGCAAACGTTAACTTTTGTATTTCGATTCCGCCAAATCTGACATGCTTATAATTGAATTTTAAATATAAATGAAAACAATTCTCCTTAGGTTTAGATACTTCAAGAATTAAAGTATTGCGAGGAATATCAAAATTCGGTCGAGGTAACCCCGTAAACCACTCATAGTGAAATCCGTAAAGATTGTATATTTCCACGTCAGCTTAAGTTATTTCAAATGCTTGAAGTAATATTTACTATTACTTGTATAAATAGGTTGGAGGTGCATGCATTATTTGTAAGTTGAGATCCCTTTGCTTCAGTCTTCTTCAGTCATCAATAAACAGTACCATCAAGTAAGTGTTTATTGATGACTGACAGAAATAAATACATGTGAACATTTTGTATCTCTATTTTGAATAGGTAGATATTCAAAAGATATTATAATACACGATCGAAAAGTGAATTCCCGAGCCCCTTAATGAGGCATGGGACAGACCCAATTTTGTGCCTATTTCATTTATATAATTTTTGTACAGGCAAGTAGCTGTCCTGACTAAAACAATTTTTTTAATGATGTTTCCCCGGGATTTGTGCTCAGCCGGCCTAGCATGACAACCGCGACAAAATTTTGTCGACCGTTTTCTCGACTTTTAATCGATATTATTTATTATCTCTTTATTTCTTCCGGGTCTAACATGACAATTACACTTTAAACTCGACTTTTAATATCAAAAATAGATATATTTGTGGATCAAGATATCTTTTCTAACAAAATTGTCGATGTTGAGATATAATATATCGAGATATCTTACATCTTAGTTTGTCTTCACTCGTTTGCGAGATATCTCATGATGGCCATGCAAGACGGGCAGCCGGGCTAGCATGATCGCCACGAGATATGTCGCGTACGAGAGAAGACAATCTAAGATGTAAGATATCTCGATATATTATATCTCGACATCGACAATTTTGACAGAAAAGATATGTATCTCGATCGACAAATATATCTATTTTTGATATTAAAAGTCGAGGTTTAAGTGTAATTGTCATGTTAGACCCGAAATAAAAAAAGCAATAGTCGATTAAAACACGAGAAAACGGTAGACAAAATTTTGTCGCGCTTTTCATGCTAGGCCGGAGGACTAAAGGTATTAAAGTGTATTCAGTGTAACTGTTGTACCTATTAACACTAAATATCTAGTTCCGAAAATTGCAAAAGTAATAACTGACAAAGTACTAATTGAATAATGGCCTTCTAAAAAGAAGAGCAAATATCCGAAGCTATAATAATTGTATCAATAACCAGTTATGCTGCGTAGGTCATAACGGCAATCAAATAAAAATAGTCCTCGCCTGCTTGCTTCGAAATATTGAATAATTTAATTATTTAATAATACATAAATGTAATGCCTTAGTAGGCAGTAGTCTGCCTCCATGGCTTAGTGGTAAGCGTGTTGCGTTTAGCACCGGAGGTCTTGGGTTCGAATCTCGGGGAAAGAAAATTAAAAGAAAAGTTTAGGTTGGGTAGGACACAGGAGTCTGATCACCTACTTGCATGTAATATTCAGTGAAACAGACACAAAAATGTCTGCCCCTTGCCCCACTAGGGGACTCGTTCGAATTTTTGCTATGATCCTAGTCCTATTTAAACTACCTATTTATTAATATTCTATTATTACGAATATAATATGCATGGAAATATGTAATTTAAAAGGATTTTTATGGACAAAATAGGAATAATTATGTGCAAACTTGAAAGGGATTAATCAATATAGAAGCCTGGGATGAATTTAAAAAAATACTGGCTCCGCCCTGTCATTCGCCATTGCACAGGCATTTTTATTCTTTAATTTCCTTTATTAATCATGGATCATAAAACAATAAAAAACATCCAAAATATAGGTATAGTATACACCGTTCCATTTTCTTGCCAATGAAAATAAATACATTCGCAATTATCTGATGGGATTGGTGATGCTTACAAGTTACTTACTTTATTGAGATCTCGGAAGGCCAATTTAAATATAAGTTATTATTAAATAGCCAACTTTTTAACAATTATTAACGTGGGTATAGATTGCTTATGGTTCGGAAAAATAGGTAGAAATAATAAAAATTGTCGATCAGCTAATATTGTCTTTTATTAACGCGAGTATCACACATTTAAATAAAATACTGTATACCGGATTAAAACGCGATTTATTATTTATATTGTTTAAATGATTTATCCCGACGTTTCGGATGCTTTTCAGCAACCGTGGTCGCGGGGAGACAGAAAGATGACAGTTGTCTGATTTATGAAATGTTACAAAGTTGCCATATTCAATTCAATTCAATTCAACAATAATTTATTAATTTAGGTAACACAATGTACACTTATGAACGTCAATAAAAAATACATATTAAATGCTTCTAATTTTACATTTACTGCCAGTTCCCAAATCAAGAGCGTAGAGCGGACGAGAAGAACTGGCAAGAAACTCGCCGCCACTCTTTTTAATCACCAAGTTTTTGTAAGGAGCTGCAACCATTACATATTAACGCCATCTATTCTTTCTGTCTCCCCGCGACCAAGGTTGCTGAAAAGCATCCGATGCGTCGGGATAATAATAAATCGCGTTTTAATCCGGTATACAGTATTTTATTTAAATTGTCGATCAGCTGTTCGGTTTTGAAAACTATAATAAAAAACTTGTTGATTATAATGTGTAATGTAAAACACCAATACGATACAACTGCAGCTGATTATAATGATATCATCGGTTAATGAACGCGTCATGCCTGCATGAAAATCGTGACCATGCAGGAAAATTGACTTGCACCTTGATTATGGAATCCTAGTAAGTACAATCAGCAACAGATACTTAGGCCCGTTTTCCAAGAACTCATTTCGAATTCTATTCTTAAGAACTGTCAAAATGTCTGCATTAAAAAAATGGTACGTCAAGTTCTAAAACTAGATCCACGTCTTGGAATACGGACTTTAGAATTATTAAGTCTCAAAAAATGCCTATAAATGAAAACTTCAAGATTATTTATTGTTCGTAACAAATAATTGAAGCATAGGAAATACTATAAGTATTACGTCTACTCAAATCGATATAATAATATTAGTTAAAAGTTCGAAATGCTTAGCAATTTCTTTGCTGACTGTACCTGCATCAGGCAGGGTCAAGGTACGGCACACAATACCTATAACAACTACAACGCTTCAACGAAAAAGATTTGATAATTCATTAATTAGAGAAAGGAGAAAATTTTGTAAAATTACCTATAGGGGAGGATCGACATAATACCGGTATTACTTTCCGATTATTCTATGTCCCATGTTCGGAAAATTCCTGGCGTATGGCAACCCTGTGCATGGTTAATAAGGCATGGATGAAATGAAAATACATATATATTATTTAGAGTTTTATGGATTTTATGGTGTACGAGAGTTATAGTAGGTGTAATGTATATTTTCCAGAATATTTTTAATCATTATGATTGGTTCTGAAAATACGCAAAACCTCTGTATTGAACTTATAAAATACCTACTGTCATATTACTAAGTTCTCCTTCATGTCTAATTTATGAACTTTTTTGTCTTTAATTAATTTTTAACAAGATTTTTACATATGAATTATGTAGTATTGTTTTTATTCATTCTGTTATTTTTTCGTTTAAATCAGTTCAGGAAACAGTTTTTAGTAAAAACGTAATTCTTATTATGATTTTAACTTAAGAATCATAATAACAAGACAAAGGTATTTACTATTTATGTTTATTATATTACCTATGCTGATTTATTTTAGCGCTTTTATATTGAAAAATAAGTATGACATGTTAACGTTCTAATGTTATTAATAAATATAGAAAGTAGCTTTCTATTGGTTAAATAATTTATAAAATTAGTTGAGTGGTTTTTAAGTTAAATCGAAGTATAGTATAAGTAGATATCGACAGACGAGCAAGAGGTTCACTTGATGACATGTCAAATCATGCGCTGTCATCTACTTTTTACTTCGAGCATTCGGAAATCCATAGACTGAGACCTAAACGCACAATGTGCACTTCAGGGTTTTTCCATAATGTATGACTGTTCGTTACCCGATTAAATTTAGATATTTTTACCACCCGTTCAATGCCTGAAGTGACCAGACGTGGGGAAGACAAGCTTACAGAAAATTATTATCATGTCGTCACGCAGGGATTCGAACCCGTCAAAGAGCTCGTAAAGTGCTTTGGAGTAAGCTCTTTCTATAGTATATTTACTATTTGCTATTTATTTCATGAAACTAATCTTTACTAATATTATAAAGAGGAAAGATTTGTATTTTTGTATGTTATAAAGAAACTCAAAAACTACTGCACCGATTTTGAATATTCTTTCACCAATAGAAAGCTACATTATCAGCGAGTAACATAGGTGTAACTATGTTTTGTGTATATTACATCTACATTGCACCCGTGTGAAGCCGGGGCGCGTTGCTAGTAATAAATAAACTGATTAAACTGTGATGAGTACAGTGTAGCCTTGACCGTGAACGATATTACTCAATGACTACACGAATACGGAATTCGATTTTAATTATTCTTCGTGATTATCCATGATTATGCCCATTAAATCACTCATTATTCTTACTATTTTTATTGATATCTTGGGTCCATAGGTAATACACCGATTTGTTATTACGTAATAAAATATTTTTTTATTTAGCTCTAGATCGAGAAATGTAGACGTTTCTGATTATATTTTAAAGATTTATTTTTATAGGCAAATCAGTCTGTCTAACTAAAACATTTTTTCTTTTCTTCCCTAGGTTAAAATACAGGATATTTTTAGATTTAGATTTAGTATTGAAACGTAATAGAGGTGAAGTATTTACCCCGTACAGTTTACTATCTATACCTTATCCGAAAGTGAAAGATTCCAGTTTCATATTAATGCCTTAATTCGGTTGCTAATCCTATAAATACATTATTATGTTCCTCTTTCTGCTAAGAGGCACGTATAATCAGCCAGCTCACGTAGAAACGTGAACAAGAAGATACTTTTGCAATTTGCACTAACGTTGAAAAATTTCAAAACGATTTCGCATTTCTTGACACTTCCGTAAACATTTATTGCGAGTTATCTGAGACACGAATCTATTCTAATCAATTTATACTAATACTATAAAGAGGAAAGATTTGTTTGTTTGTTGAGAAAGACTTTAAAAATTCTTTCACCAATAGAAAGCTACATTATCAGCGAGGCTTTTTTTCATCTACATTACACCCGTGCGAAGCGGGATGGATCGCTAGATACTAAATAAGCTCAACGCAAATGCGAGACTTAGAGGGCTCGTTGGCACGTTTGGTAGAACAAGTCGTGCGTTCCGATAGGTCGTGGGTTCGAATCCTACCGGGACGACATGTTTATAATTTTCTGTAAGCATGTCTTCCCCACGTTTGATAACTTCGGGCATTGAAAGGGTGTGAGTAATATCTAAATTCCGACTGGGTAAGGAACAACCGTTCATTGATGGAAAAACCGTGCAAAAAAAAGTCGACGGCGCATCATTGACTGATGTTCTGATGCTGAGGTATCACCTACCATCAAGTGAACCTCTTGCTCGTCTGTCGATATCTATATAAATAAAAATGAATTGTTGTTCGTTAGTCTGATTAAAACTCGAGAACGACTGAACGGATTTATCTTATCTTAGTCTTGAAATGTTCGTGGAGGTCTAGGGAAGGTTTAAAAGGCGAGAAAAAATCTAATAATTTCCGGGAAAACCCTAAAAACAGCCCTTTTCTATTTCCCATACAAACGTTTTCTAGAGTCAATTTAATTATATAATTTCGAAGCCAAAATTGTGGCAGAACAACGTCTGCGGGGTCCACTAGTCTAAAATAAAAAATTATGATTGATAAATGTCCTGTGGCTAACCTAACATTAAGTAAACCTTTATGCTCATCTATCGATATTATAAAATTAAAATCTAACTTAAATCGACTCTACACTCTGGTCTAAAGGTTAATATAAGTAATTGAAACTTAATCAAGTAATGACTTTATTTTAAAACCCCTATTTAGCATAAGTATCAGTATCGAGATCCTCTTTGATAAAATTAATTAAAAATGGAGTTCAATTACAGACCATAAGACGACATCTTTGAATTAAAAAGGAAACAAAGATACGAGTAAAACCAGTTGCTAATGTTGCCCGCCATAGAAAAGTGAATTCCCAAGTCCCCTAGTAGGGCATAGTGCTGATACATTTCTATATACTTATATTTATTTATTTATTACACTTCTTTGACACCATATTAACAATATAGAACTTAAATACTAATATACGGATTGAATATGGTGCAAATGGCGGCCTTATCACTATATAGTGATCTCTTCCAGACAACCATTTGTTATATGAATAAAAGAGAAATAATACATTAAAAGGTTAAGATAGTGTCAAAAATATACATTAACAGATATATATTCAGTAATTATTTTTCTTTACAGGCAAGTAATCAATCTTTCTACGCCTTTCCAGACCGATTTTTTATTTGTTTTCCCGGGGAACTTGGAATGTCCAGATAAACACAACGCACACGGCAATTAGTTACAGAGGTAATAGAAATTATAAGTTTTATCGTCTAGTTAATAATAGGTTTCATAATCAATAGTCCACAGAATTAATGAACTATAGGGTAGATAACTTCATCCATTCCACTAAAGGAATGCTGTTTCCACAACAGCTATTAAAGGGATCGTATGGAGCCTGTTCTGCTAGCACCCTTCAACAGGACGCAATAAATATGTCGGTGGTGTATCGCCTTATGCAATTTTGCTCTCGTTGCAAGAAAAGTAAAAGGTATAAAATGTTTATATGCGATCTCAGGTATACGTACATAATTGGATGCATGATTTATTTTTGATTTAAAAACCCCGGAGCGATTTGCACCGAAGTGCAATAATAGGCGGGGAGCTGGCGACACTAAGCGTTCACTTGTACGATTTTCAAATGTTGTGTACAAATAATTCAAACTTATTTATTCATAACAATACAAAATAAAACACATAAAACTACATTTAATTTAAAACTATGACTTTTATGGACAGAGACCACTCAACTTTTGCTAAACCGCGTTTGTAAATTACATAGATCAACATAAGCTTGGTGTGATAGAATGTATCCTGACAACAGTATTTTTATATTAAAAATGAGCAATGGTATTTTGCACTAACATAGAAATAAATTGCAAGTAGTTCATTTCATTGCAAATTGTATGTTCTTTAAGAAAAAAAATATGTGGCAACGACCACGGTAGGAAAAATGGTAATCTATCATACCTATTTTAAAAAAAAAACATTGAAATAATAAAAAATACTGTGGCATGAATACATCATATCCCACCGAGTTCATGTACCTATGTAGTGTAATTTTAGTCTCACTGGCTCCCGGACTATAATTTATCACGTTTAGTATGGTTTATGCCTAATAAGTAATACCGAAATCCAATTGACATTTTAATTAATTTATATTAAATATATTCGTGTACAAGACAAATAATCTAAATAAGGTTTGTGACTCATGCAATCTTGTGTGATCATCATTTTAATTATTAATTTTTGACGGGCTCGTTGGCGCGTTCGGTAGAACACCTGCCGTGCACATCGATGGGTCGTGGGTTCGAATCCCACCGGGACCACATGTGTAATTTTCTGTAAGCATGTTTTCCTCACGTCTGGTAACTTCGAGCATTGATCGGGTGAGAGGAATATCGAAAATCCGACCGGGTAACGAACCACCGTTCATAGATGTTAAAACCGTGAAGTGCACATTGCGCGTTTCGGTTTCAGTCTATGGATTTCCGAATGCTCGAAGTAAAAAATAGGTCGACAGCGCATCATTTACTGATGTTCTGTGGCTGGAATATCACCTATCATCAAGTGAACCTCATGCTCGTCTGTCGATTTCTAACATTAAAGAAACTAAGAATTTAGGAAGTTTAGGGCTTTATCTTTATACGTAGAGTTTAGGTAACGTGTACACTGAATATAGAGGGGCTAACACGAACGACTATCGACAAAGTATTCGAATCGTCAAACTGTCAGTTGTATGAGAAATCATTTGAAATTTCATACAAATGACGATACGAATAATTTTTCGATAGTTGTTCGTGCTAGCCCCTCTGAGGGCTAGGCTAGGTTGTATTCCCTGCGTTCTTGCACCACAATCGCATCGGGTGCGTAAACGCATTTTACATCGCCATTTGCATAAAAAAGACTAGGTTTTATTTCTCATACAACAGATTGACGATACGACTATTTTCTCATGAGTTGTGAGCGCTAGGCCCTCAGGACTACATTAAGCTCGAAAGAATCGAAATCTGATACCTTTCATAGTTGCGGTTAGGATGCACAGGCAAGTAAGTTCTGTGAATAATGATGGCAATCAAGATAACTTTCAACCGCAAAAAATTCAAAGCGAAGACTAATAGTAGAACCTGCTGAGAGAGTCATTATAGCCATTCAAGTCATGGTGTTCAACTAACGATAATGTTTAGTACCTACTATTATAGAATAGTAATCTATATATATCTATACTAATATTTAATATAATATTATAAAGAGGAAATATTTGTATTTTTGAATTTTTGTATATCATGAATAAACTCAAAAACTACTGGATCGATTTTCAAAATTCTTTCACCAATAGAAAGCTACATTATCAGCGAGTAGAATAGCAACATTTTTTTGTGTATAGTGCAACTACATTGCACCCGTGCGAAGCAGGGGCGTCTTACTAGTTTTCGATAAAGTCGTCCGTATGTAGATGTAAAATACTCTGACTGGAAAAACTTACCTAAGAAACCTTTATCTAGGCACTTTATTTGATTATATTCAGGTTTGTAACAGCTTAAAGTGGTATGCTAGTTTATGCTTACATAGTAATAAACTTGTAAATATAATTGCTTTTCCGAGTCTCATGGGTCATGGGGCAGCCACTTTTCTGTATCCTTTTTAATAATTATTTATTATTAGAGGTGATCAATTTACTTCTAAATAATATTTCTCCAGGATTCTAACCCGGGACTTCGAGCGCAATGCTACCACTATATTACAAATATGCTCAATTAGGTCAATTAATGTTAACAACAAAATATATTTTTTTAATATGAGAACACGCAAAATTATATAGCGAACAATTTCAATTATAGGCAATGGCATAATACATGTCAATGATTATAGGTGTTTCAGATTTGCTAGTTCCCTACAATTACTTGTATCCATTCATTCCAATCTCATAACCCTATGCAATTAGGTTCGCGCTCTGTATCTATAAAAAGGCAGTGTGTCATTTAGGCGCAAAAAAGAAACGTCTCTTCAACTTGCTCCACTTGTCTTTTTGTGAGATCAAGTGTGTAATTATTCGTGGCAATGAACTAGCAGAGTATGCGTCGATATGTCTTACGAAGGCTGGTTGTTTACTTATGACCTTTAAATATATTTTTAAACCAGCTAGGAGCTGCTGGATAGCTACTATACATAATACTCGGGAATCGACATTGAATCGCTTGATGAAATCAGAGTATATAATACTAGCACGTATATACTACTGAAAAAATTGAGACCAAATTCCTCATAGGTACCTTCTATAGAGATGTTTAAACTCAAATTCACAATTACGTAAGATTTTTTAAACATTATTATAAAACAAAAAAATATATATCCAATTTAGTGCAGTTTTAGGGAGTTATGCGCGTACATACTTTTCGGCGACTTTCTTTTATCTAATATATAAAATTCTTGTGTCACGGGGTACGTGATCGAACTCCTCCGAAACGGCTCGACCGATTCTCATGAAATTTTGTGTGCATATTGGGTAGGTCTGAGAATCGAACAACATCTATTTTTCATCCCCCTAAGTGATAAGGGTTGTTCACCCTTAAATTTTTTGTTTTTATTTTTTTATAATGTGGCATTAAAAAATACATAGGTACAACCCTAAATTTTTACTTTTTTATCACCAACCCCTGCTTTTTAGAAATTATTTACATGGCAAAACAACGATTGCCGGGTCAGCTAGTACTATGTAAAGATAAATAAAATGTTCATAATTTGAATATCGTTACCTTTTTTTGGTAGCTTTATTGTCGCGTTGGACAGTAGGTAGGTACATTTAGCTTGCGTTATGATAGGTCATGGAATAGAATCTTTCCGGGACATTTTTATACTTTTGTAAATGATCGTATATAAATGAATAGCGCTTCACTGATTTGGAAAATATGATTTACAACAAATTCACATTGTATCTCTATAAACCATGTTATTCAATATACATATGATAAATATAAATATTACATAATAGTAAGATTCTTCATAGAGTTTATTGATTGATAACTATATAAGATTTACGAATGGATTTTAATGGGAGACCCTCAGATTAAAAAGGTATTTAATCTGAGGGGAGACCAAAGATGAAGAATTGATTATTTTGTAATCAATATGAGGTCAATATTCCTACATGTCTTCTTTAACAAGTTATTCCTTCATAACTCTTTCGTGATCTCTAATCAATTAATTATTAATTATTTTTGCCTTATACGAAGCACGCATACATACATATTATTAGGCTTCGAAATAATTTGCGCGCGGGGATATTTTACGATCACTGCAAGTTATTTTAATATGTTATTTGCATATCATATACCTATATATTTTAAAAGGTGTTATTTCTTCGTTTTTCGATATATTCGTTTTAGATAGGTCTAAATAAATCTACTTATTTACATATATAAAAGATCAAGCCTAAACGTGCTAACTGCAGTTCTTGGCTTTTTCATTTTTATTTATAAACAGTGCAATAATTTTCATATTCGTCCTACGGATTTTATTACTAAACGCTCAGTTGTAGGTGCAGGTCAAAACAAGCCAACATAAACTTTGAATATTTCAGAATCGGTGGGATTCGAACCCATGACCCATCAAAACGCACCTCATTAACAAAAGTTGTGAAAGAGCGTAGTGAAAGCCTCTAAGATGCACATCCCATCAGAATTAAGAATATATTTAAGCAATAGGTATTTTTATCTGTAAGAAACTTTCTCGAAATTCTCTCTTAAAGTTCTTGGGAAAGCCACATATGATTATTCTCTATATACATTTTCTTTTTACTTTGAACTTCAGGTAAAATGGTGAGATGATCAAAGACTTGCTATTCTCAACACAGGAAACTACCAGATTGCAAGATGATTAATTCTAGACTGCAAATAATTTTGTTGATTCTCTTTCGTGATGTAATATCAACTGATGTTAATGGTAAGTACATATACTACTTATTATTATGGATACTAAAAATGCGGTTGCACTCCTCCGAAACGGCTCGACCGATTTTTATGAAATTTTGAATGTGTATTTTGTTGGTATATAATAATAGGTCGTAAAGTATATTTCATATCCAGAAATTTTTATTCTATATTATGACAAAAATAACATTTTTTTTAGCATTAAAAGATATATATAATCCCAAATATTTAAAATAACACTAGTTATGGATAAAAACAGTCACTTGATGATACTATATTTTTTTTTATTTTTTCAGATACCATGTCTTCAGAAAAATATCGACAGGAACGTGTTAATGGTCGCATAGTAAAGTTATATTCGGGTAATAAGCCGGACCCAATTTTATGTTTTAGAGAAGGTTTCCAACCCGATCAAAATGATTGCACAATATTTTATCGCTGTCTAAAAGCAAACAATGAAAAATATACAGTTTTCAGAGTAAGTTGTCTCTTGAGTACAAAAGTCAGATTTATATAATAATATCGATATTCTTTTTGTCAAACTATCATGGTCAATATATTTTGAATTCAGTTTCAGTGCGCTCCGGGAACTATATATGACGTTGAGAAAGAAATTTGCAACTATCCGCAAAACACCAAGCGCACTAAATGTGGTGTGATACCAAGTTCGACAAACCAGAGACACGAAAATGATATCGAAGATTTTCAACATGAGCTCCCTAAGCCTATTATTCAGAGAGACCCTGAAAATAAACCTTCATCTCAAAGCTATTATAATGAACTTTCAGGAGGTTACCAAAGTTCAAGTACATCGTCAACTTTGGTTTCACAAAGTAATGAAATAATTACTGATAAACTTCAATTTCCAATTTATACTAATGAAAGAAATAGTCAGGATGAAAATCGTTGTACGACAGATGGATTCATGGGAGATAAACGAAATTGCAAGAAATTTTATAGATGTGTAAACAATTTAAGGGGAGGTTTTATACGATACGAGTTTCTATGTAATGACGCAACCATTTGGGATGATAGTATACAAGGATGTAATCATGCTTGGGAAGCTCAAAATTCAAGGTGTGGTCGGGACACCACATATAATGATATGTCACATTTGGAATTTGGTAATAAAAATAATGTTGAGTCAAACAAACTTCCGATAAAAGAAAATCCTCAAAATGAACTAAATGGTTATAATACACCAAATTTCGTACAGACTCCGTCGCCTATAGATAAGCAAACCAAGGTGAATATCGAAAGTTCCACGTATTATAATGAACCAGCGAACCAAATGTACACATCCAAAAGGCCTACACTTAGTGAAAATCATCCACAGTATGGAGAAAAAATACAGGATAATGGTTACTCTATATTTAACCAATTAACCACAAAAAGTATTGATAATAATGAATCGAATTCCTTTGCCGATAATTATCGTAAAAATATTTGTGTGAAAAATGGTTTCTTTGGTTTTGCCGACGATTGTAAGAAGTTTTATAGATGTGTTGAAAGTTCAAAAGGAAATTACATAAAATACGAATTTTCATGTAGTGATGGAACTGTGTGGGATAATAATTTAAAAGCCTGTAATTTCGCATGGGCTGTTAAAGATTGTGGTTCTTCCTCCTCATTTGAAGATAGCATAGTTCCGACAACAGGAACTTATAACCCTTCGACAATATATACGAGCAGTGTTCTAACGACATATAGTGATGAAAACACAGGGTATGGAATACAAAATCAAAATAAAGAGGAAATGCTATTAACAACTACTTCCAGAGTTAATGATTTGCTTCCTGCAGTAACACAAGAATCTAATAATATCGAATGTAAGGCGAATGGATTTTACCACGATGAAAATAATTGTCAAAACTTTTATAGATGTGTTGAAACTAGAAGAGGCGTTTTCACTAAATTTGCATATCAATGTGGAGAAGGTACTCTTTGGGATCCTAGTATCGAAGCATGTAATCATGCATGGGCTGTCAAAAATTGTAATGTTACGACATTGAGTAAAACGACTATAACTACGCCAAAAGTTCATACTCCTATAGTAACTACGATTTCACTCTTACAAACCACTACTCAAGCAAATGAGATCGAGCAAGATTATGATACTGGGTACAATCAAGGACCTAACCAATTCATTGTCTCTACACCAAAGAATACAAATACAGTAATAAATGATCCTCTCCCTATTAAATATAATAAGTGTTCAAAATCGGGTTTTATAGGTGACGATAACGATTGCAAAAAATTCTATAGGTGTGTTGATAGTGGCAATGGAAAATTCATTCAATACGAATTCTCTTGTGGTGAAGGCACAGTATGGGATCCAAGAATAGAGTCCTGCAATCATGCATGGGCTGTTGAGAAGTGCGGGGTAAATGAAAATAACAATTATAGTAACGAAATAGTTGTACCATTGAAACCGATAACAACTACTGGTAAAATAAGTTATGGTACAGAAGTATACTTTGATTCTGGTACAACAACCAACCCATCAACTTCTTTAAAGCCAACGAAAATGGATATAAAACCAACTAGCCAAAATAGTTGTAAAGAAGAAGGTTACTTTGGAAATAATGCTGACTGCAAAAAATTCTACAGATGCGTTGATCATGGAAAAGCTACATTCGAAATGTATGAATATTCATGTGGTGAAGGTACTATATGGGATGAAGACATTGTAGCATGTAATCACCCACAAGATGTCAAACGACCGTCTTGTTCAATGGAAAGCATCATCAGTTCCACAACGACTAGTTCCGCATTGTCATCTTCTTCTTTCAGTACCACTGTAAAATCTTCTTCTTTGAGTACCACTATGAAAGAAAACAGCGTTCATACAATAAATAACTCCACTAAACCAGTATTACCTGAGCAACCTTCTATTACCACTACAACTCTTAGAGCGCAGATTGAGAATGTGGGCCAAAATGCCAATAAATGTAATGAAGAAGGATTCTTTGGGGATTCGCAAGATTGTAAGAACTTCTATAGATGTGTCAGTGATGGAAAAGGTAATTATATTAAATATGAATTCACTTGTGGAGAAGGTACAATGTGGGATCAAGATATAACAGCATGTAATCATCCACGCGATGTGAAATCCCCCTCTTGTTCGGTAGAGAGTAGTATGAATTCCACAACAATTAGTAATGATGCTTCTAGTACATCAAAAATTACGACGAACGAAGTAACTTCAACATCATCACCTTCATTTACTACAACTACAAGCAAACCTACGACTAAAGACGATAGTACTAGGAGTACAGAAAGTAACGTGAAAGAAACATCCACCACTGAAAGAACAACAGAGCAAACCTTAACAACTAGCACATCTAAGGCCACAACTACTAGTTCAAAATCTACAACGGAGAACATGAAACCAATGGGACAAAACACATGTTCTGAAGAAGGATATTTCGGAAATGTATACGACTGCAAGAGTTTTTACAGGTGCGTATATAATGGGAAAAATGGATTTATAAAATACGATTTCACTTGTGGGGAAGGAACAATATGGGATCAGAATATAATAGCTTGTAATCATCCACAAGATGTTGAAAGTCCGTCTTGCTCCTCAAGTAGCTCAGTTGATTCCACAACTACAGAGAAAGATATCAATAGCACTCCAACAACAAAATCTACATCTATGCTTCCAACTACTTCTACAGAGAAAGATATCAATAACACTCCAACAACAACATCAACATCTATGATTCCAAGTACTTCAACGACTCCGGAAGGTAATTATGAGAGTTCAGAACATAGTGGAAATCAACAGCCAGGAGAACCACAAGAAAAAGGAAACTTTAGTTGTACTCGTCCTGGTTTTTACCCTAACCCAAATGATTGTAAAAAGTTTTACAGATGCGTGGATTGGAATAATGATGGTACAAGCTTTTCAATCTTTCATTTTGAATGTGGTGAAGGTACAATATGGGATCCATCTCTAGATACTTGCAACTATGAAGATTCAGTATACCCTCCTCGTAACTGCAGTGGTTCCTCTTCCCAGACTCAAAATAATACAGATACTACAACTTCTGAAAATAGTACGACAGGAAGTACAGAAGAAACAACGACAACTTCACAACAAACAACAGTCATGACAACAAGCAAACAACCCACAAGTCAAATTACAACTACTGAAAATGTTATGACGACACAACAAAGTACTACTGTTCAAACTACTACAACAACTACGGATCAACAAGCAACAACTACTGAAAGAACAACCACACAAACAGGAACATCGTCCACCAACCAGTCAGATTTATCTACAACATCTGATACAACCACGACTGAACGTTCCACCACTCCTATGGATCAAACTACTCAAACGGATAAAACAACTGAAGAGTCATCAACAAGTGAAGGAACAACACAACCATCTACTACAGAACAACAATCTACATCAACGACAGATATGTCAACAAAAACAACAGAAAGTGATAAAACAACTACAGAAGTTACACAGCAAACTACAGACAGTACCACGAGTTCAACTCCTAAAGACAAATGTCCGGATATGGATGATAATCAATATGCCTATGTATGCCCAACGTCATTTAGGAGGCATCCTAAATATTGTAATATATTTTACCAATGTACTGAAGATGACGATAGTCACGACTTAAAAATAGCACTTTTTAACTGTCCTAACAATACAATTTATGATGAAACAAAAACACAATGTGTTGTTGAAAATAAAGCCACAAAGAAATGTGATGGTACATTAGCACGATCAAATAGAATAAAACGATATAGTAATGATTATATTGAACCGGTAAGTAATTATTTTATTGGGAAGTTTTATTGTTGAAATAATATATTCTGATTAACACAAATACTTATTTATATTTCAGTTAGTTGTTGATACCGACAGCTACGCATGTCCAAGTGTGGGATATTTTCCATTTGAAAGAAATCAAGAATGTTCTCCAGCGTTACTTAAATGTCAACGTTCAAAGAATAATAAAATAAATGGATACGTCTTCAAATGTCCTGAAGGATATATCTTCTGGACTATTAGTAAAAGATGCGAAAGGATCGCAAGGGTTAGAGATTGTAAGCGAACTATTTATCCTTGGAGTAAAAGACATGAAATACCAAATGAAATTAGGAATGTTGCGTCATAAAAATACGAATAAAAACATTATGTGCAATAAGAAAATTAAAATCGATAATATAGAATTATGGTAAACGATATACATACTCATGATAATTAAATTAAATTTTACAAAATAAATAGAAATCTTGAATCTAGTCTTCACTAACAAAATAAATATTGAGAGTGTAGCCGTTGCCATAATCGTAATTATAATTATGTTAATACGACTTGTGATCAAAATATAATGATATATTTTTAAACATGTTTATTCTGATCACGACTCTTATGGGCTAGGAGCAATTAAAATATTTAAAAATAAAACACTATTTTATTTAAATTTACTTTTTCGACACAGATGTAGTAATATCACAGTATTAATAAACTGAAATTTAATAGATAAACAAAAAAAAGAAATACATTATTACTGAAAAATATTTACTAAAATAAAATCTACAATAAAATAACATCCACACCTTTACATACAGTCCAAGTACCTTTACAAAACATTGATAATTCAGCTATAATAAAATCAGTAACTGACTCATCTCTTATGTGATGAATAGCACTATTAAATATTGTACCTAAAAATGCATGACACGAAGATTTAGTTGCAACAATGTTTCCTTTTAAATCTACATTTAAGTCTAAATCATGATTGTATGCCAAAGTAATGTAAGTCTCCCTGGTTGAGGAACGTTCTGGCAAATAATTACCTTTCTCTGGTGCATATTCACTTATCACATCACTTTTAGGTTTTAATGAGTTTAAATTATCACCATTAAGTTCGCCGACTTGTACAGTAGGATCATTGTTATATCTAGTATCATGTAGTGAGTGATTGTTTGAGCTTGGTTCAAATAAAAACTTAAGGAACATAGGAAATAGCTTTTGATATTTAGTATTATTTTTAATCACTAAATTAACATTAGTTTCATGATTATTTTCATGTTTTATATCATTTAGATCTTTGTTTAAGTATAACGTATGTGGTGTGCGTTTTTTATAATTTTGCTTTATTGTGCTATTACTTTCTTGAAGCGTGAAGTGTCTTTGAGGTAATTGAGTATTATTTCTATCAACTATCAAAGGTAATTTATTTTCTTCTACTACTAAATTAACATCCTTTTGTCGCTCGTCAATTTCCGAATTACCGTTTTCTAAGGCTTCTATTATATCACGAATATTATTTAATTTCTTTTTTATCTTCTTTGTGCCCTTATAGCCTTTTTTTAACAGCTTTTTTATTTGTCTGGTATCTTCGAAACTTTTAAATATACCATTTATTTTTTCTATATAATGAGGGTGTGGTGATTTTGGAGTAAATAATACTGGGTTAATAGAAATACCACCTTTGTTCCATATTGCAATACATCTTATTATGAATCCAAAAAAATGTTGTGGTAAATTTTTCCAAACTTTTTTCAGTGGTGAATCATTCATATACCTCGATAATGATTTGTATTCGATTTGTATAGTACTGTCTGAAGATAACTTATAATTTGAGTTTTTATCTTGCCATAACGAATTTAATGCAACTTCATTTCTCTGGGTATAATCCTTTCCGATGTCATTCAAATTATCGAATGTATCATTTAAAAATACTATGAAATTGTATTTAAAAGCAGGGTGATTTTTGGATACAATTTCAATATATGGTAAATAGTTATTTAAATCTATACTTAAATCATTAACGATAATGTGCATATTAACTGTTCTATACGTTGTATATTCAAAAGCGTTTTCATCATTTAAGTCAACTTTTGTTGTCATTTTATTTAATTTTGAAGGTGTTGGGATTACGGCTACGGCAAGAACGCTATTGTAAATAATGAATACTGTGAAACCAATCATAGCTAGTCCCATCCACCAGTAAGTCAAAAGTGATGACATATGATCTGAAATACAAAACAAGTGTCAATTTTACGAATAGAATTCACCCATCGAAAGTTTTAGGCCCGTTTTTTTATGTTAGATATCGACAGACGAGCAAAAGGTTCACTTGATGGTAGGTTACCTATATCTACCTCAAATCAAATCAAAAGTTTTTTATTTCAAATAGGCCTTTGCAGGCTCTTATGAAACGTCTAGTTGCACGGTTCCAAAAAGTGGGTCTCATGGAGAAGAACCGGCAAGACTGCAACCGGCAAGACCGGCAAGACCGGCTCAGCCAAAGAACATCAGTCAATGATGCGCTGTCGACCTAATTTTTACTGCGAGCATTCGGAAATCCAATAAAATGTGGTTGGTTTGACAATACTATCAAGAATCAAACCCAAGTCATTTTTTGGAATAGGGGACTTATTTAAACCTGTTTATATATTTAGAACATAGATATAAATAAAAGCAGACTGAAAGGTCGAGTACTTTCAAGAAGGTACAGGTAAAGAGTTTTCATAGCAAACATTAAATAAATTGAGTTAAGTGTGGAATTGTTGTTTAAGAAGAAATATATTAATTTAATAATAGTTGATAACTCCTTTCAAGTTGAATGAATTACCTGGCCAATGTTTTATGATGGAGGCTGCTCCTCGTATGTGATATTTGGCTCTGCCGCTGTTTGAAAATAATCGTCGATGATATCTAGGGCTTTCTGGGAATTGATATTCATTATCTGATAAATCATCTCGAAGCAGTGGATGCTGTTCACGTTTTGGATCACTCATTACTAGCCATTTGTTTCGCTGAAAAAAAGAAACAATTTTAAAGCTGAATTTGTGGTAAATCTAATATCTGATGCAAGCCTTCGGGTTAAACATTATTAATTTTTAATTAATCTCTTTAATCTACGTTCTTATCTATACTCTATACTAATACTATAAAGAGGAAAGATTTGTTTGTTTGTTACGATTTAACTCAAAAACTACTCGACCAATTTTAAAAATTCGATAGATTTTTTGTTTATAATACATCTACAAACTCGTATATCGCATCTGTGCGAAGTCGGTATGTAGTTTTCAGTTCTTACATTTGGGGTTGGCGAAAAATATTTATATCGTATAATTCTATTGACATTTTAATATACCACGCTAACATTTAATATACCGTAATAATTAGAGTGTATAACTTATAAATACTAATAATCCAGTTTATTTTTTTTTTAATTTCAATTAGGACCGCTTAGCTTCAAATTTTGTGTAATTATCCCGTATCGCGCCACCAGCGATTTTGAGGCAGATTTTTTTTCATTCTAAAAAGGAGCTACAACGTAGATTAGGTTATGTTCACTGCGCACGAGTCGAGCGAGCGAATTAAGTGGTGCCGCGGTATCGGCCGATGAGTGCCAGGAGGCCTATTACCAAAACAAAATAGTTTCGGTTGACAATAAGACATTATGTCTTTCGTTTGACATTACTATGATAGTAAGAATAATCATAAATAGAATTAAAAATGTTTTCTTAATAAGTTAAAATACGAAGTTGTTTTTTCTTTCGTTTCGATCCGTTCGTTGCGTTCGTTTTTCGTAATAGGCCTACAGAACCGATTCCTACTTACCTACTTTCGATTTTTACCAAGTCACAAATGGACATGCGCCATCATAATAACACTGGTTATGAAATTTAGAAGTCGCAATGCACCTGTAAAAAAAAATCAGCTTAAAACCGCTGGTGGCGCGATACGGAATAATTGCCAAATTTTGTAACCCTTTATTAATGAGTTTGAAGAGTTTTACAAATTTATTTTGAACCTCATACTATTCCCAAATATAATATGTATATTCCCTTAGTAGTGTGATTGTTTCGTAAGTTTAAATTAAATTATCAAAACTACAACGAATATTAACAGAGATAGCTCCTAATATAGAGTGGTTAGAACTACTTATAAGATTCTTTAAACGATCGATGCTGAATTGATATTTATCCTAAGAACTCAGATTAAATATTTTTTTATTTAATCTGAGCCAAAGAATATCTAAGTATATTCGCATTGACATATAAGTCAATGTATATTCGTGTTATTGAAGATCATCACAATTCACAATATTTGAGGGAATGAAAACTTATAAAGTAAAAATACTTGCGATACAAGATAATCAAAGGATGTTCCGTAATTATAATTTATAAAATATAACTTTACCAAAATTTTTCTTCCAAAATGTAATATGTCACAATAATTAAACGTCAATGTTGGTTTGACATATTTTTTTTTATTTTTTATTACGGTTTATACCATGCCACTAAGAAGAATGAAATGGCTTCGATACTTTTAACACAAAATCGACCAAGGGGTCTACCATGAGCATTTAGAGCAGGTCAGTTAAACTGCCCAGCTATTTCGTTTATCGTAGCACCAGACATTGTAAAATATATTTTTTCTTTTATAATATTTTATTTAATATGAAATATTTTAGGTAAAAAATTATAATACTTTAAATACATTCTTCCAATATCGTTTCAGCTGTTTTGAAATCGACATTTAAATAGAAAGGTATCCTCGCTTTCATTTATAATATTAGCAAAAGTGGTATGCAACGATCTGGAATTACGTGTTCTCTGACTAATGGAAAAGAGGCATGAAATATATTAATGTATGTACAATAGTATCAATTTGAAAAATACTTTATTAATTAATAATAATTTACATACCTAACTAAATAATTTAATCCTTGAACTAGTATAATTGCACTCAGCACTACACTTTATTATAGAATAGTTTATATATTACAATATATTAAATAATATTTTACTGCAGTATACGGCCACGATCATGGGCCATCAATTTCTTTTTCATTTGTTATTTTTTAATACGGCACGTTTATATGTACCTACTTATACGTTACGCCGTAATTTTGTTGATTCAACAATGCATTCGCCTCACGTACTGCTCCTCGAAATTCTATGAGTAATAATATGTAATAAGCAAAAATTTGATAAAAATTGTTATTAATAAAGCTTCAAATTTTTGTGAGATGCTGCTTCAATATTTTTCTTCATTTCTTTTGTTAGAGTAAGAATAAGAATAATAGAAGTCAAAATTGAAATGTTAAGTCACAGATGTATAAACATCTACTTGCTGGTAAAGAAAAATGATATGTGAAACAGGTATATGCAATTGTCTGCCCTATTAGCGGAATAGACCGTTATACCGAGTATAGCTATGCCTTATTCTATTGTCAAGGGATATCTTGCAATAATATTTAATCATCTCCTAAGATGGCAGTACGACTCATAATTGTTTTGCATGAAAATACTTATCATTGCCATTTTTAGAGTACATAGTTTTATTTACCGAATGATCATAATTACTATTGAATTGAATATAAAATAAATAATTACTTTATAAGCCATTGTGTAACTTATAATTATTTGAACATCTAAGTAAATAATATTATGAAGAGTGAAGGTTGTATACTGGTCCGAGAAATAAAGTAATACAAAGTAGGTACTTTGACAAAACGGATGAAAAAGGTTTGAAATCCGAATCAAAATTCCATGTCAATGTAAATATTTCGTTTGCCTTTTGTAAATTCACAATTATTATAATATAGTTTTCAATGTTCGCAAATTTAAAATAATATAAAAGTTATACGAGATATCTATATAGGTAAGACTTTAATACTAATATAAATACATATGTATATGTATTTATATCCCATTGGGTTACGCAGAGATCACGGATTTCCATAGTAGGTATATTCTGATTGCTCCGATTTTTGCATTTTTCCTCCATTTTAATACAAAGATATGTCTCAAAACGAAATCAAATAATGATTAAATATTTATCCTTGTAGTTTCTCATAAAATAAACAATTAATTTCATCCATAGTATTCAATATTTCGCCTCATACCCTCACGGATCGGTAGATGTGTAGGTTTAAATAAGCTTTCACAAAGTTTTTAAAAGATTATTTTAGTAGATGATGGAGCACGATCCCATAGTCAATCGTGATGAGCAATATCCTTTACTAAAGACAGAGGGTATTGAAGGGGGAGGGGATACTAAGTCTCGACTGCAGACTCCGCCAACTGTCGTGACGACGGGCTGGAGTGTTACCCGTACAAAAAAACAGTCATGGTTTAATCGATGGCCAGGTAAATTATAAAAAAAAATATTGTTACATCTGGATATTCAAATACGCAAATAAGTTGTGATATGAAATCAATTTATATAGTACATTATCTTTACGAAAGTGATTATTTCATGATAGATATCGATAGAAAAGCGCGAGACTCACTTAATGTTAGGTTATACCTACCTAAGCCACAGAACATAGATCGATGATCCTCTCTGTTTGTTTATTCGGAAATCCATAGACTGAAATTGAAAGATATTATGTAAATAACAGTTTTTACATCACAGGTTTATTTATTTTGAATTTCTATATTCCTCCCACCCTTTTGATGCCCGAAGTCATCTGATTTAGATTAAACTATGTATGTCGTTCTGGCCGGATTCGAACCCGCGACCCATAGGAACGGAAAGTAGGAATTCAGTTTCTTTTTCACGGCCAATCAATTGAACCAAGTTTGTAATATTATCTTCCAATTACTTATGAATTTCCTATTTCAGAATTTATGTCTGCCTGCTGGATGACCCTTATACTACTGGCGATATCTTTCCTTGTCTTCTACGCTCTTGGAATGAGTGCCTATCGACGTCAATCTGTCGTTGTGTTCAAGTGCAACAACTCGAAGCCAGCGAGCGATGTATATTTCCATCATATTATACCAAAAGGATCTTATATTCCCTTCGCTATATTTACAGAATACCTCTCCACTATGGCCACACAGTATCCCTCATTACGATTTAATGTTTATTTTCTTGTCGACGATACAATTCAAGCACAAAATGGGAAGCGAACTCGATTATTCAAACGACTCGTACCTGCTATACCTGGGACGTTAAATGTGATCGTCGAACAAAGTAATAAGAGAGAGATTCGGGATTTCCAAAGAAGATATCAAAATGTAAATATAACAATAATGCCGTTAGGTAAATATATGGCAAAAACACCGCTAAGATACAAATGGAGAAACATCCCCTCCATGTATTTGCCTTTTTATGCGAGAATTTTTTCAGTTTGGCAAACTGGTGGTATCGGAATAGATCTTATTACGTTTAATGATATTTTTAATAGTCGACAAGACACTAATAATAAAATCACTGCAATTCTGAAACAACACAATGATGGTATAGAAACAGACAAATATGTTGACATACTAAACTCCATGGATCGCGATGACGATAACGAAATATTTTCTTTATTTTTTAACGTGGTTAATCACCTATTCAATCAGACAAGCTCATTCTTTAACAGAGATGTCACGCCAGAATTTAAATTGATAGAAAATACGCCTTTAGTTAGAAATCATAGAAGTAAACGCGATATAGTACAACAGCCAAAGCACTTTAATATTTCTTCGAACGCAACCAATCTGAGTAATAAAAGTGAGACATTGACGCCTTCCTTTACTGATGCAATGTCAATGAAATTGGATGCAAATACCGCTTCTAACAGAACTGAGAAAGCCACAAACGACACTCATTTAAGTTTATTAGGACCTGTCGACAAATTAGTGGAAGCACCACTCAACAAACTTCCCATTGTAAGGAATTCGGGAATGCCTAGTGATTTTCCACAAGTATTGATATTTTATGACTTCCTATTATCTGACGATATTGGTCCATTATATCCATTACCGTCAGCAGTCAAAGGGGTAACACCAATGAAAATAACAGAATTTAAAAAGTTATCTAAACACGGTAAACAGATGTCGAATCACCTATCTGTAAGCTCTGACGGTATGTTTGTGGCTGCTCCGATGTGCTACCACCCGTTTCTATCGCAACTTCTGTCTACGGGATGCAAAAGAGATAATCCTGAGGTAGCCATTAAAGATACTCTCATGAGCCAATGCGCTACCTTCTTGAGAGATGATGTGTACTGTGATAATATCCATATTATCAATAGCATTTTCTAATATATTAACGTTATCATTGCTATTTATATTTATTTTAAGACATTATTTGTTTCTAAATTTATTTGTAGTTAGTATATTTTAGAATTAAAAATGTGTATTAAAACTTTAATTGCGTTTTTTTTATATAAGATATCGACAGACGAACATGAGGTTCACTTGATGGTAGGTAGATACCCAAGCCACAGAACATCTGTCAATGATGCGCTGTCAACCTACTTTTTACTTCGAGCATTCGTAAGTCCATAGATTGAAACCGAAACGCGCAATATTGCACACCACGGTTTTTCTGTCTATGAACGGTGATTCGTCGGTCTATGCCCAAAGTTACCAGGCGTGGGGAAGAAATGCTTACTGAAAATTTTAAACCAGTCGTCCCAGTGGGATTCGAACCCACGGCCAATCGGTGCGCACGGAAGGTATTCTACCGAACGCGCCAACGAGCCCATTATATAATATGTTGTAGGTATCTATTAGATATAGGCCTAAATCTCTTCCATGGACCGCGCAACGCACCACTGAGTCATGCATGCCGTCATATACATATAAGATAGGTAGGTAGGTACATATTCTTGAAACGGTTTATATATACATATATAATGTTTAAACTGTTAAATCCTACAAAAAAAATCAAAGGTTATTTGGGGTTATTGCACTTTTAAATTCTAAAATAAAATTCAATTAACCTCTGTACCTACCTATATCAGTTTCAATTATTAAAAATACAAATTTTATCAGACATCTTGAGCGACAACCCTCATACGGACGAAACTGAAGACCTTGAGTAAAAAAGTTATAATAATATTCGGCTCTTTAGGATCTACCTAAATACAGTAGGTAGTGCGACGGTTACGAAGACAGCGGACGCTGGGCGTGAATGCTATGAATTCTACCAATTTAGGTAGGTTCTAATCAATATACATAGGTATACTCAAAAAAAACGGGATCGTTGGCGCGTTCGGTAGAACACCTGCTGTGCGCATCGATGGGTCGTGGGTTCAAATTCCACCGGGACAACATGTTTATAGTTTTCTGTGAGCATGTCTGGTAACTTCGGGCATTGATCGGGTGGGAGTAATATCGAAATTCCGACTGGGTAACGAACCACCGTTCATAGATGAAAAAATCGTTAAGTGCACATTGCGCGTTTCAGTTTCAGTCTATGGATTTCCGAGGCTCGATGTAAAAAATAGGTCGACAGCGCATCATTGACTGATGTTCTGTGGCTGAGGTATCGTCTACCATCAAGTGAACCTCATGCTCGTCTGTCGTTATCTAACATTTAAAAAAAAGCGATAATATGAAGTCTGAAAGTGACATATTATGTGTGTAAAGTGAAGTATGTCAGTTATATAGTATGAAGTTACCTTTTCATATCATTTTATCACCGTTACTTAAGCCATATTTCGGTACAACAAAGCTGTTTTGTCAGCATCCTACGTTTTCGGCTAGTATTTTATACACTTATTTTTACGGATTTCTTGGTTTGGTAAGTCCACACAATATGCTTTTATTATAACTGGGCCTTTGACTATTTACCTGTTAAATAGTCAAAGGCCGGGATATTACATTGTATACATATATATATAGCTTAAATTTTCTCCGTACAGTGTGTTAGCGTACACCATTTGAAGAATCATTTAGGGGAGTTCCGGTTTATTGAAAATCTTACGGTTAATACGAATTTGCGAGAGGCGATGTTGATTCATGACATAAAAGTTATAACAATATCCATGGGATTAGTGCAATACATATGCTTGTTAATAGGCGTTGTTACTGTAAGTATTTCTCTAAATTAAATACCTCATGAATATCGTAATAATAAGTAAAAAGTGAATACTGTGTTTATTATGTAGAACAAACAAATATTTTAGTTTGTAGTAACGTATAAAAGTTCGGGATGCTGATGGCATGTATGATTTCATTGGCATGGTAGTAAGTACCTAATGAAAATGGCGTGCCAAATTTTATCACATTCGGAACTCAATACACCTGAAAATTAATTAGAAATTTAACTTTGAATATATCTAATAGTTACAGGTACAGTAGAATCTCACTTATCCGGCACTATTAAAAAAGAGAGGGTGCCGGGTTATTGGAATGTTCGGATTACTGGATTGTATAGAAAAATATAATAAAGCATTTCATAAAAGGAATACATTGTAATTGTGTTCATGTTCTACTCGTTTTTTTTATAATAAACTTTAACAGTTGTCTAAAAATACGGAGCGCTTACGAGGTGCGCGGCGTAGGGAGAGGTGAAGGAGGCGCGGACAGAGGGTGCCGGATTAATGGACGTGTCGGTCTATTGAAGTGCCGGATTAGTGAGATTCTACTGTATTTACTAATAAGAGCCATTGTTTTTGCTGTGTTATATTCATAAAAGATTTCGGTTTTAGGAAAATCCCGGACTGTTTCTACCACATTTAGCGGGACAACTGGTGGCGGTAGTGCTTAAGATAGTCAACGTATCTCTGTTCTTAACTCGTATGAACTTGCATTCATTTAGCAAACTGCGTAATAAAATAACTGCAATAATTGTTATGACATTCAACTGCCTTCAAGAATTTTGTGTATTTAGACAGTATTTATGTGTATGTGATCTTTAGATTCGTAATTCAAGCACTATTGAATGTGTATAGTGCGTGAATATTAAAATGAATGTTAACAGAATATTATAAATAATGAGTATTTTAATCTTGTTTGGTCGAGCTTAGAAAAGGGATTATAAAAAGTAAAGTGAGTAATTTTATTTATACCTACAACTTTAACCGCTGTGATAAGTAGTTTGAGATGTTGATATAGGTATATTATATATAATCACACTCAACTAAATATTTCAAGTCGTGATTCAAGTTTGAACCTTTTTTCTATAGAAGTTTTACCATTCTGATAGTTCTCAAGAATAACTTTGACTTGGATCACTTTTTAGAATATGAGGATGAATCTTAACAATATGTTTTTCCAAGATAATATACCTAATTATTAATTATACATAATATATCTTTTGAGAATTTAAAAATATAATATACATTACACATTCAATTTGTTTTTTTCTTATTATTATGGGGAATTATTTTTGAGAAATTATTTGGTGTGGCCCATACTTATGGTACGGAATAAAAAGCCTCGTTCGGGTGAGGACACACGATTCGATGTCTTTCTGTTCTATATCAGATATCAATTCCAATTCTGGTAAAGGTAGTGGTCCTTTGTACCATGTGGTTCGATCTTAAGAAAGTAAAAAAAAAATATAAAAAAGAAAAAAGGGAATTCCAAGTCCCGTGGGACAGATGGGGCAAACCTATTTCTGTGTCTGTTTAACGATAATTTTTATTTACAGGCTAGTAGGTGAACAGCCTTCTGTGCCCTGCCAGACCGACACATTTTTTTATTTCAATCTTGTTTCCCCTGGATTCGAACCAAGGGCCTCCGGTGACAAACGCATTGCGCTGACCACTGAGCTACGGAGGTGGCCAAGAAAATTATAAGGATATAATTATAATCGTAACGAAGATATTATGATACCTTCGCCACAATTACCAATGCAACTTTATGGGGTAACTCATTCGGAACCACTATTATTATGACCTTTTTAGAACTCCTACAATTTAAAAAGTAATTAATTACTTATCAACTCACTGTCAAAATATGTCAAAATGTCAGACGAATACGAAGAAATTCTAGTCGCTATGGTATAAATTTATTTTTCATACACCGCCTTTGCTCTATTTATGATGGAGTACACATCATCAACCCATTAAACATAATCAATGTTGTATTGAAGCACAAAATGGAAATAGAAAGCACCGCTCTTATTGATCAACTTCGATTAAAACATGAGAACATAGCCAGCAATGTTAGTAGAAATTTATATATCACGAACATACCACCGTCTCCTAAACCAGGATATCCTGACGATAGACGGAAACGAAATATATCCCGCTATCCCGTTCTTACATAAAGTAATACTGCAATAATGCTGTGAGAGATTGTACCTAGTATAGCCCTAGGATTTTTTATGTCACATATCGACAGACGAGCTCACTTGATGGAAGGTGATACTTCAGTCACAGAACATCAGTCAATCAGGTCAACAGGACCTACTTTTTACTTTGAGCATTCAGAAATCAATAGACTGAGACCGAAACGTTTTTTTTTTTTTTATAACAGAGCGGACAACCGAGCAGGTGGGTTACCTGATGGTAAGTAATCACCACCGCCCATAGACATCCGTGACTTAAGTCTCAGATGCGTTGTCGGCCTTTCAAGAATTTATAGGCTCGCTTTTTAAAACCAGCGAGGTCGTAGTCGGATGGAAATACAGAGGGTGGTAATTCATTCCATAGTTTGGTGGTGCGTGGAATGAAGTTGCGCGTGAACCTTAGCGTGGTCGACTTCCATTCATCGAGGTGATGTGGGTGCAATGCACTTCACGGTCTTTCCATCTATGAGTACGGTACAATACCCGGTTGGGTATCAGAAACAGTTTGCCAATTTCAGAATAAAACTGAAGTTAGACTCCGAAGTTTTTGAATACATTATCGATTATAATATTATGTTATGAACAGTTAAACTCTGCAAGCCCTGAAACTACAGAGGGTGTACGTGTGAGGTTGAGAGCGTTGCTAGTAGCTTTACTGGGTGTCTCAATGTCGGCTTGCGCGTTTGCTTCCCAACCAGTGGAGTTGGAGCTTGACGATGATGATGTGGCCCAACGGCTCAATAACGTCAGTTTCGCTAGACGGTAAGTTCTAAAGAGATCAATTATCAAAAATCTTAGATACCCACTGTGAAATGCTTTAAAATTACATAGCATGCAGTGATGCCGTAATAAAATAACTTAAATTCATAATTCACGCTTTTGATCAGTTTAGTAGCAACGCTCGTCAGTCGACGATCATCTCCATCATTATTTTTGCATTGGGGTCCGACGGTTAGTTTTTAATAGTCGTCTAAAAATTTCCTGGAGCCGTGGCGACATTTTTAAAGCCGATAAATTATTTTAAATGGAATACAAATGACAGATCAATAGTACGAATACTTTCTCGCAAAATTGTTCGTCCTCGGCAATTCTGCATTGTTACAGGAGTCTGACGGCAACTAGTTAAACACAATGTATCGCACTATCACGTTATCTTGTAAAGTAAAACGGCGCTGCTGGAACCCAAACCAGAAATAAAAATATTTTATTTAAATAAGCTCGGACTACGTTCTATATTCTTCATGGTTACTGTGCTCGTCTTCTTTTAGTAACTAAAAATATCGATAAAAGTTTTTATTTGACACAGAATAACAAAACCAACGATACGACTTGTGATGGGCTACGGAAAGTTGAGTGCATTCGTCACAGCTTTTACATCGTTACTGCTGCTTGTAGCTGTTATGTCAAAGGTATATAATAAAATCCTTGTTCTTGTTATAATTTGTGTAATGAGTTTCAATTAAATTTTTGTAGCGTCTGTATAATATCCCTCTCTATATTTTATAATTAATAATGAATTCTGTTTATAATAAACTAGCAATTGCCCCCGCAACCCCCCTTGTGGGTTGAATTTCGTAAAATCCGTTCTTAGCTGACCTCTACTCGGCGAAAGGAATATTCCTACCATATTTCAAGTCGCTACGCCTTATGGTTCCAGAGATAACGTGATGAGTGACTATATAGGTGGGAATCTCTTTTATATATATAGATAAGGGTTTTTAGGCTGTTGACATAATTTGTCATAAAATATAACATCGGCATACACTGAAGCTCGCTCACCTTCTGCACACACGGCCACAACTTCGCGGCCCCATATATAATAGTTGCGTCTTGTGGTCGGCCAACGATGGTTAATATCCGATAGCACTTAGAAGCGCTGTTTAGCGATAATACTAGATGCCCGCAGTGCAAGCCATAACGCTTCGCAGCGGCATATTAGAACGGAGTTAACATCCAGTTTCGATTATTATTATTTTTAAATCGGACAAGCGATTGCTGAGATCTGCTCTCACTTTGTGACAAATGCCATTTTAGCTTCGCTTACTCCGCTCCAATCATCTTTTGCATTGTTTATTTTGACATATTTATGTAGGATTGGAAGACCGAAAAGAAGATGGGTGGAAGAGGGTGTCACAGTGCTTGGGAAAAACATGGTGAGGAAAGCGTGGGGTAGGAAAGGTTGGGAGAAGCTGGGGGAGGCCTTTTGCGATGCTAAGCACGACTATAATAGATAAAATTTTAAAATATATATAAATTAGTGCTTTAATGTTATTATATAGCAATCTTGGCACCGACGAGGCACACGATGGTTGGCGGCACCAGCTCTCCTAGTGACCGCGTTGGAGGCAGCGTCAGACGCGGGCGATGCCGTTCTAGCTGCGATATTGCGAGGTTCGGCAGAACCTTTGCGCATCGCCATTCAGACAGTCGCAGCTTGTATCCTTATAACCGTGGAGATTTTAGTTTGGTAAATACAAATAAAGAATACCTTAATATATCCCCAGACATTTTAGATTAGAACCCTTACCGAAAGTGTATCAGTTGTATGAGAAATTAAGGGCCTATGTCGATGAGGCTCGCAGGCCGACAAATCGCTCTATTGAATGTGAGCGAGCGAGATTGAAATATTTACTGGAGACATGTAAAAAAAAGAGATAGCTGTAGCTTGAACGCACTCGGAATAAAACAACGTATAAGCCAAAATTAATTCATTTCATAACTTTATAATACTTTATTTGATTAAAAAACTGTTTTGAGGAATCTTGAAGAAATTTATTCTACACCCTTTAAAATAAATTAAATTAAATAACTCTTTGCCGTTATGCCTTGGGATCCAAAAAAGTGTAAAAATAGACATAACTTCACATTTATTTTCTATCGAGAAAATTTCATTGAAACATGTTTTCCTTTTGAGCGACACTGCGAAATATAGTCAAAAAACAAATTCTCAACATATCCTTAATTGAAATTACATACAAATAACAGCTTGGGGTCTTCATATTCCCTGTAAAATATTGCACCATCAAATATTTTTTTTCTTAAACTAGGAGCTAACCTTGTGATTATTTTATGCAGGTTTTTCATCGCAAAGTTTTTTGAATACAACCCACCGATGTCTCTTGAAGAATGCAAGAAAGAAATAACAATTGAACCAGTCTCACAATGACATTGAGTATTGTATGTTTTTATCGGGCAGTTATTAAATTAAAACAAATTAATAATATTCATATATTTATTTCGTATAAGATTATATTAAAATAATTCAAGACATTTACTTTGTTAATAGAAATACATTAAATAACAATAATAAGCAGGGTTTAATTTTAGAATTATTCCTTACAATCGGACTAACTATCAGTGCTTCTAATTATTACAAAACTACGAATATATTGTGTAGATTTTGTAAATAATTTAATTTCGTATAATTTTTTTTTTTAAATTTGATAGAAATACATTAAATAACAATAATTAGCATGCTTTCATTTTAGTATTATTCCATACAATCGGACCATAACTATCACAGTGCTCCTAATTACAAAACTAATACAAAACTATTTAACTAATTAATATATTGTGTAGATTTTGTAAATAAGTTAATTTCGTATAAAATATTTTCTTTTTAAAATTTGATATGTTTAGAATAGGAATATCATAATACTTTTGGCAATGTGCCATATGTTACCTTTTAAATCCCTCTAAGAGAAGAAATAAGATTAATTAGGAATTTAATGAATGCCAGAATTTTGGGTAGGTTATTCATTTAGATTACTGTCCTTGAGAGAATTTGGAAATTGGTTTGATAGCAGCGAATATTTTAAACTATTAGCATTATATGAATTATTTGTCATACATTGTCTTATAATAAGTTTTTGGAATCATCTCCATTACTTTGAAATAATCGCTGATATTCACTAATGGACAATAAGAGATGGGTATGAAATTAATATTATGGCATTCTTGAAATCTAACTTTGGGGTGTGCCAAAAAATTCTAACATAAAATGTACGCTAAATACATATCCTGCTATAACCTTTAAAAAATTAAATATAAAATTGCCCATAAAATCCGTTAAGGTATCCCCAAAATTGTATCAACCTCGCAAATATGGCCGAGGATTTTTTATTTAAATGAAGCGATCATAAAGCACCAAGAAACTACTAATCAAAATATTTAACCCTTATCATACACCCACATTATACCCGCCATAAGAAATACCACAGTTACCTTCATCGGGATCTTATTTATTTCATAAATAATGCTGATTTATATGTGTTTTAACCTTAATATTTTAAAAACTTTAATAAAACTATTTCATTTCAATTTGTCGCCCTTAAGTTTAATTTTGGAGAACGATATAACGCAAGTACCTCCTAATATAGGGTAAGTAGCAGTGGCACAATACAAGCCCAAAAGCTTGACTTGTCCTATTAATGCAACAATAAAAAGAAAAATAATAATGTCCTTAACGTAATTTTATAATTCATATTTAACTTATATGATTACGTATTTATATAAGTTACTAGCTACCCTATTGAAGAAAATGAGACCAAATCAATTTTTTGTCAGAAAAACAAAATGCTGGATAGGGAAGAGTGTAATAGGGTAAATCACCTTGATTGCGGTTTGATATACTTTACAACCAATTCTCATACGTACCAAATTTACATAAAAATTGGTCGAGCCGTTTTGGAGGAGTTCGATCACAAAGACATATTATATATATAGATAAACACGGCAAGCCGGGCTTTTGGGTTTATATGGTTGCGATTTGTTACTTTCCCAATATATACAGGAAATAGGCGAAAAATTTACGCGTAACGTACTCCCTTACACGCGGTACAATTTACCTGTTTCTTATTTGGGAACTGCCGCCGCCGCTTATCTAACTCGTCATCGATCCATTGCAAAAAGCAATTCTTCAAGAACAACACCGTATCTTTTTTAACGACGCCATCTTGGAAGAACTCCTTTAGAACCATTATGATCCCGTTATCGGTTTCTCGACAGGGGTCGCCCATCGGCCTAGCGTGTTTCAAAAAGTTGAATACGAATTTGACTGTTTGCTGAACTAAATCTTCGTCAGGACTCAAAAGCTTCAGTTTGGCGATATCAGCGGGTATCAAGTTAGCTATCACGTTCAAGGCGACTGTCACGAGAGCGTCGTAGATATCTCGACTCAGGTTCTGTAGGAGAGACGCTATGTTCTCTGACCCAGAGGTACTGATCTGTACCAAGTAGGCTCCAATACGCAGAACTTCTTCCGGACGTATTCCGACAGGAGTCGAATGGGTTTCCTCTTCTTTATTCCCCACGCTCGATACCGCAGTGGTGGATGGCTGTACTTTCGTTGGGACATTGGGAGTGTTCAACTGCGCTGGTCCCAACGTGGAGAACAGTTGCGTTCTGCTTTCCTTTCCAATGCCATACAATTGCGAAGGATCAAATTTGTGTGCTGCGTTAAGGTTGACGCGACCGTCCGCCGTCATCGATATCCTTAATTTATGTTGGTTTATGTCCTTGTTTATTCTGAGGACGTCGGCGAAGTACTGGTCCTTATTAACGATGTTCTTGATGCCACAAATGACTTCGGTGTTGCCCTGCACTGCACTTCCGGCAACTCGACGGGATTCCGCGCTGAGTTTGTCGAATATTTTTCTGGAATAAGTTGGTTAAAATTCGAATATGTAAGAATAAGCTTATAAACTATTGGTAGCTTTGCAAATACAAATCAAGCAAATACACTCAGATAAAATAAAAAAAAAGTACTGAAACGATAATCAAAATTGAGAGGCTTCTCAAAAAGTATCTATCTTTCTTTTATATGCTAATGATAGGTTAAGCAATACTTTAAAGTGCATCTCAATGTTGAATAAGTAGCGTTTGAGTATTCGGCTATAATACAGAAATACCTGAGCATAACGAACCTCAAGCGAGCGGTCAAATGACCCCTTTCGAAAGTTGAGAATTGTTAAATTCCAGGTTATCATTTTTGTTGAATTTTTCGACTTTTTGTTTTACAACGTACTTATAAGGAATCAGATATAGGTATAGATATGTGCACATATCGCACCTTGAAAATCAAACAGTCACTAACGATAACTGACGATTTTCAACTATCAACGCCATCTTGTGAGAGTATTGTTCGTCTATGCAAACACAACTTAAAAAGGTCAACTTTACGCCACCAGATGGCGCAAGAATATAATTTATTGTACACAAAAAACAATCATACTAACAAATAAAAATTCAAGCTAAGCATTGTACAAGAGGATAACCTTATCGCAATATGCGATCTATTCCATGCAAACCTCTGGAAAGGAAACTAAAGTATAAAATAAAATGTCAGTTTGGTTTTCAAGGTGCGATATGGGCAAAGAACATAGATGTACATAAAAGAACAGACCCATACAAACTTGTGACACAGAAAAAGTACTTCAACTTTTGACCTGTAGAGAACGCGGCAATGTATCGGTGTGACACACACATCTAAGCAGACCGCTGACTCCTCCCCTTGCATTGTCTCGCTTGCTCTTACGAGCGAACGGCAATAACGCTCTTAAAGCGGCTGGGTGCGAGAGAGTGCGCGCTATGACTCCAGCGTCACACTGATACTAGCAGCGCCGCGGTGGCTGGGGTAAGAACTACTCCTACCCCAGAGAAACCGTGCCAAGCGCGCCTATAAGTCCTGTTCTTCTATGTACATCATGTTCTTTGATATGGGTTAAACATACCTATGCCTGTTGCTTCTCAGCGTGGTTCGATACTCGTTGATGGTATTCGCCTGCGCGTCCTCGATGATGTTCTGTGCGGTGCGGTTGGACATCGCGGCGTGACAGAAGAACAACATGGCGGCCGAGAATTGGAACAATTCGAGTTTTGTCGCCTTTTCGCCGTGCTTGCGGTACTACAGGATAAGAGAGTTCATTGATATTAATAGTTTTTTAATGGAATTGAGGGCAAACGGGCTGTCGGCTTACGTGATGCTATAGATTAGTGCGTCGGTAGACATCCGAAACACCAGAGGACTTGCAGGTGCGTTGCCGGCCTTTATGAAACGGCTTCTTTCTTTCTTGTTATTTGGCTCTTTTGTGCATCATTTGGTCTAAGTTTAATTAACACTAGAACTACCAACATTTGTTGTATATCTATTTTTACCAACCGGTAACTCAAGAAATATAGGTGAGAGAGAAAAAGGAAATATATTATTGAATACATAATATATTTAGAAAGTGTCATGATATATTCAAAAAATAATAAGTAAGGTTTTAAGTAAAAAAATTGTGATGAATTTTTGAAACCGGTCATATTGACCGATTGGTAGTTCTAGTGTTAATCTACGACAAATCAGAACCTTACTATTTATCAGCCATCGAGATATACGAGAGATATGTTTAGGCACAAAAATAGATAATATTTAATGATTGTAGAGTTTAAGGCTATTTGATTTGAGTTTTTTTTATGTTATCGATAGACGGCATTTTCTCTAATGACGACAAATTTTCATCTAAATAAATCAAAATTGTGGAAGACATCTTCTCATGAATACGAACCTTGAGTATCATATGAACAAGACTGTTCAGCACTCCCGCGCCACCAGTGATTATGTTGGCGCGACGTAGCACCTCCACAGATACGGTTAATGTTTGACCGGCCTAAAAATAAATAGTAAAAATGGTGTCAAAACGACAGCACGAGACCATCACTGAAAATCAGCATGGGGCGTGCCACGTCGCAGCTTATGCTGTCGCGTTTTGGATACGTCAATTACATTGTTTAGTAAGGGAATTGTGCAAGTAAATATTATTATTTCTTGTTTTTCTCTTTTCTAATTCGCGGTGTAAGATTCAGATGGACGTATCTAAATTTTCTCAATTTTACAGGAAAGCAGAAAAAATCAGACAATCCACCACTTAAAATTTTACTAACTTTTAATACAGATAGTATACAATTGACGAATAAAAAATGTATATTGGCATACTATTAACCCTTTATATCACTGTGTGCCAGTACTGGAACATACCAAATTATTCCATATAAAATCTATTTAATTTTTTTTTTTCAATTAATAAACACGTTTTCTACTCTGGAACACACCGGGCTTCAATGTTTAGTATAGTTCATACCCCTCAGAAGGTGCATTTTCAATATAAACGAATTTGAATCAAACTTTTCGCGGTTTCGTTAAAATTGTTTGTTTACCAATTTTTGAAAATCAACAAAAAATATTTCAACTGTAAATACTGTGTGAATGTTGTATATATTGGAAAGGTAAATAAATATTCTTTACTATTTATTATAGATATTTAATAATTTTCCATTGTTTTTGAAAATAATCGCAGCTTTGGGTTTGTGCCAGTTCTGCCACATTGTATTACTAATACTAAGTACATCTAGTGTCACATTAATTGACATTTTTTTATTTTTATGACAGGATGACTTTCAGTGGTTTAGGAGAAAAATAATTCGAGCAGTTCCTTTAATTATGCAGAGAGTAAAGATGGATTCGATGATAATGACGACAGCATCGCAAATCCTGATTTTATTTCGGATTTGTAGGTGCCTATCGATTATTTTCAAGAGGTTGTAGTGGATGTATGTGGATTGAATGATAGTGTCATTGAAAATACTGAGAATTCAAGTACTTAGTACTACTTCCCAATTGCCAGCTCCTTCTGAAACCCTACTTCAACCTGGATCATTAGGACGCAGTCAAACCAAGCAGTAATTGAATCTAAAAAATAGAACCTCCAACTAAATGAGCAGCAACTCTGATTTACAGGTGACGAAGACTTGCCAGCAGCGTTTCGAGAACGGTACAGTTCTTCTTCAACATATTTCTCAAAGAACTTTTTTAAGAAATTGCTCTTTATATCGTGCAGAAATATACTTACTTGACATTCTGGGTCACAGAGACCAATATACAGCAATTATTGATTGGTCTGGTTTTGAGAATATCGCTGGTACATCTCACAAGAGTGACGAAACATGGGAGTGGTGGTTTAGGAACACCTCCAGTAAAAGATATAGTGCTGGTAAATAAATTTGAAAAAAATCTGACGATTTATTCACTTCAATGACAACTCTGAATGATTCCTCGCGATCAAAAACAGGCCAGATTTGACTTAACTAAATTAAAATTGTCTCCGTGTCCCATTCGTGAAATCCCTATGTGTGGAGGAACAGATTTGTTTCACAAAAGCTAGACACAACCTCAAGAGAATCAATCCTAAGAAGCCCTATAAATGGGACTACAAAATCTACGTTCTGAGCGGGGTGAGCGGGTGCTCATATAAGTTTAAGCCTGAAACTGGAGCTGAGCTGATGCAACGACAAACAAAATAATTGTTTTAAAAAATTTCATACTTCGTAGAGGAGGAACCCATTACTGCAAAGTTCCCGTTCTGGCACATACCCATTTGTTTGATTTTGTGACATAACTAATAACATTTTTTGAAAATTAAAAAATACGTGTTTTTTCATTTTTCAAATGCTACCCTAAAAGTAACTTTTAATTAAAAAATATTTTATTGAGTTATAAAGGGTTAAGGATTTAAAAGGATTATTAAGAAATATTAACTACTACCTTCGAAACCTGAAAGTTTCAATGAAAAAAATATTGAGGGTTCGCGTAAAAAGAGTTCACACAGCTGTCTCAACATGGCATCCTACATCGGCAATCGCAGCGTTAACTTGTTCCGCCCCGCTGGTAGCCTCCGCTAGCTGCGGTTGCGCCAACGTTACTTTCGTCTAAAGCTTCAGATACACAGCGAATAATAGGGAATATGCATGTTGTTTAAATTTACTTGATATTTTTTCCCTTGAATCCTTATGGCCCAGATATTATGCCTAAATAATTATTTTCTTATTTAGTTCGTGTTTAATTGCAAAAAATATTAATTAAAATGTGTAAAATAAGGGAGAGAAATTCAAGTTTGCAAAACGCATCACCATTGGTCGAAACAAAACGTGACGTCACCTTACACATTCTGTCATTTATCGGCAGCGATTTATCAATGGCGTCAATTGACATCGAAGATGGCGTCAAACACTGGTTACCATAGTTACCTCACTCTATCCGTCACTGAGCGTGTAATGTGATATCATCCAAAGCCCGCGAAATATGGCCGCGTTTAAACAGATCAAATTTTATCGATGTTTTCAAAGTAATTTTAAAAAATAATTTGGACATTGCCAAGAGTATTTATATTTTTTATTAGGGTAAAATGATGTAACAAGTCGATAAAAAATATAAAAAAAATGCATGCATATTCCCTATTCACTGCCTGCCTGTCTACACGAACATTTCGACAGTCTGTTGGTGCGTAAGAAGGCGACTTCCTTTGTTTTAAACATTGCTGTTATTTGTGTCCCACAGTTCCTCGTATTTTCTATACACACGCAAGAAACGAATTATATCGTTATTTCCTCATATTTGAGAATCTTTTTTTGGTTGATTCATCATAATTATATACTCGTATCTATGCAGCGATTTTTTTTTTTATATAATTACTAAACGAAGATTTATTCTCATTAATTTTATGTAAAAACTAATCTCAGTTTAATATATTATTGTATGTAGGTGTAATGGAATAATTAATAAAGCTTTTTTATTTATTTATTTATCTATGCAGCGACGAAACGACCTGTAGCACAGATGTGTAGTCTAGAGCGACTCGCTGAGCGGAATAGCTTTTCGCACTTGGAGCGAGAGACACACACAGCGACTTTTCGCGACAAGTGCGCATTCGCATAGTAAAATTGAACATGTTCCATTCAAACTGCGGCGAATGAATCTATTCGCAGAGAATACCCTGTCACATACAGCGACTAATCGCTGCGATTAGTCGCTGTGTGTGACTGAAGCTGAACGTGTCTTTCGCCTAAGGATTCTCTTTACCTTGGTGAGGTTGGTGCCGGCGGCCGCAGAGCGCGAGAGCAGAGTGCTGGCCGCGCCCGCCGCGATGCCAACACTAGACGCCGTGATGTTCAACCAACTGCCGCGCGCTTCAGGGTCTGCCACGCTTATACTCTGTAAAGGTAAACCATTATATTGTCTTTTATTAACGCGAGTATCACACATTTAAATAAAATACTGTATACCGGATTAAAACGCGATTTATTATTTATATTGTTTAAATTATTTATCCCGACGTTTCGGATGCTTTTCAGCAACCGTGGTCGCGGGGAGACAGAAAGATGACAGTTCACCACCACACACCACAGAGACCACTGTCATCTTTCTGTCTCCCCGCGACCACGGTTGTTGAAAAGCATCCGAAACGTCGGGATAAATAATTTAAACAATATAAATAATAAATCGCGTTTTAATCCGGTATACAGTATTTTATTTAAAGGTAAACCATTAACTGAGGGCCTAGCACGAACGACTACCGGAAAGTATTCGAATCGTCCACCTGTCAGTTGTATGAGAAATCATTTGAAATTTCATAAAAATGACAGCTCGACGATACGAAAACTTTTTCGATAGGTGTTCGTGCTCACCCCTCTGATATTATATCGTCGGCTTAATTATCAAACTTCGTATCTCCATTTGGTCAAACTTTACAGGAGGAGGAAAAAACTACAAACAGCTTAAACAGTCCGTGGACATACGTAGTTTTATTTTTTGTAAATACCAAAAAAACTCGGAACAATTAGTAAGATACGAGTGATTCCATCGTATTCGTTACGGTATTTTACACAATATGACATTAAAAAACAAAAATCGGTAATTACGGAGTTTCGAACTTTTCGTCAGTGAAAGAAACACCAAGTGGTTCTTAATACTTTTCGAAAGTGCGCGCCAAAATCTCTATGGGATCTAATGCTACATATTGGAATTTGTTCTAAGAACAAGATATCTAATATAAACCGCTAAAAGTCAACCGTATAAGTCGTCATATCAAGATGGCGGCCGTCCAAGAGGTTAAGTTTTAAAAAAATAAACAAAAAGTACCTGTTCATGTACTCTCCGATCGTGAAGGTGCAGCGAAGAACGGACAAGGCCGTATAAGCCAGTGGCCACGGTGGCCACAGTAGCCCCGATAAGCACCACTGGCCCCACCGGGGTGAAAGCGGCCACTCCCAATACACCCACAGCGCCAAGAGACGCCACGGTACTCGCCGTATCCACCGAACTCAATACTCGCGACTTGAGCCCCAGAGACGGTGACGGCGTCACTGTCAATTTCACAGCAAATGCTTCCTTGCCCTGCAATACAAGAAAATAGTAGATTTTTTTTTATTAACGCGAGTATCACATATTTAAATAAAATACTGTTTACCGGATTAAAACGCGATTTATTATTTATATTGTTTTAATTATTTATCCCGTCGTTTCGGACGTTTTTCAGCAACCGTGGTCCGGGGAGACACTGTCTTAATCCGGTATACAGTATTTTATTTAAAAATAGTAGATTTTTTACCAAAGGAGCAAAACACTATTTTTAAGGTGAGTGTTTATTGAATCCAGAGTGGAGCGAGGGATTCTTAAATAGAATCCTGAGCACAACGAGGGATTGAAAGTACATCACTCGAGCTTAAAATAATGTCGCTCCCGAACTGAAAACTACTTTTTATCACCTCTATGAGAAAATAAGTAAGTTCAACTCATTAAGTAGAATTACGTTTATTTATTTACATACAGTTAGGAACAATAAAAACCAAAAATAATTAGATGCTAATGATGCTAATATGAAAGATCTTAAATTCGTATTTGAACAAATAATAACAAAAGAAATAATGCGTTTCGCGCGTTTTTATTGAAGAAAGATTTCTTTAAATCAGTTGAGAAGTTTTGGAGTAAAATCGTAACAAACAAATCTTTCATGTTTATAATATTTGTATAGATATAACTATTATATTATAGAAAATTTGGGTATTTTTTTAGTCTTTAGATCGGCCATTTCACCCCTCTGGTAGGTTTGGTGTTAAAAGTCTAAGAACAGTCCTCATATTATGTATAATGAAGATGAAAAATAGACAAAATATACCTCTAAATAAAATACTGTATACCGGATTAAAACGCGATTTATTATTTATATTGTTTAAATTATTTATCCCGACGTTTCGGATGCTTTTCAGCAACCGTGGTCGCGGGGAGACTGTCTCGCGTTTTAATCCGGTATACAGTATTTTATTTAAAAAATATACCTTGATAATAACTCCTTGATATTCGCCACCATCAGGCGCAACAATCACACATTTGGGCAAAGTATTATTTGTCAAATACGACTCCCAACTCTGGTACACTCGGGCGTTATCATCGATATAAACTCTACACGATGATTTGGCTGTAAAAAACATTTTTTTAATTCATAATATTTGGTCAGCGTGTTAAACAGTTACCTACTAATTATTTACTTTTAAATATTCTGCAAACAGCACTGCCAGGAAACACAGTATAGTATAGGGACTGGATACCAGTTAATTAACTATGGGAGCTTAGCAGAAATAATAAAGGTTTTTGTCAATATTCTTTCGTTTTTAGTTATATTTACTGAAAAAATTAGTGGTAAGTGTGTATTACTCTTTAAAACCAATATCACGTTTTGGAAATACTGTTACGACACATATTTTGGAAAATATGTCTGACTGAGTTTTCAATCCCTGGTATAGTATAAACTATAAACAAAAGATAAGAATATTATATTGAAACTTACCAACAGCTGCATTTGGGATACATTTCCGAACTTTGAATACAGCTGTGCACCACATATCAATATCCGTGCGCTTGTGTAAGTCCACCCAATGATTTGACGGCGTTATCTCGAAGAATTTCAATGGTTTAGGCTTTGCACATACAATAAGCAATATTGAAAGAAAAATGTCTTCATCATTCTGGCTATATTTGCCTGAAATGATAGATTGTGGCGTTTTAAAAATGTCTTGCACATAAAAATACTTTAAGTTATAGATCAAACATAACAATTCAGTTAAGTCATGTATTCTATGTATAAAGCCACTTAGCTCAACTAGGGTTTTCCGATCGCTTCTATTACATGTATTGTAAAGGAAGCAAATTCAAATTCAAAATCATTTATTCATTTGGTAACACAATGTACACTTATGAAAGTCAGTAAAAAGTACATATTAAATGCTTCTAATTTTACATTTACCGCCAGTTCTCAAATCAAGGGCGTAGAACGGAAGAGAAGAACTGTCAAGAAACTCTTCGTCACTCTTTTTAATCGCCAATTTTTTGTTTTACAAAATATTTGTAAGGCGCTGCAACCATTACACCATATTCCACATGAAATCTTTATGTAATTAACTATAATAATAAAAAAATATAAACCAGAAAAAAAACAAAGATTTGTCCTCTATCAGCAGTAGGCATGGTGAAATAGGAGCACGCACTTACATTCTCGTGGGAACAACACGCAAATACATAGTCGAAATAACTAATATCACCGCATACACGAATTCAAGTCTGACCTGTCACCACAAGTAGCACCCGTTCACGAGTATGACGCATGGCCAGCCATCGGCCCCCTCGCCAACTTTTAAAATGTATGTATTCTCAGAATAAAAACTATTCAAGTAATTCCTACTGCTAAATTTTTAACATTTAGTTCTGCTATAAATACATAGAAACAAATGAGTCACATTCACATAATGTCATTAAGAAGTATTTATTTGTAAAGCAATCTATTGCTGTCTGATTATTCCCTCTTATTATTTCTCATTATTAACTTACTTTGTTCACAAATCTTTTCATACACCTTTAAAACTTGCTCTCGTTGTCTAGAAGTATAGCCTTCTAAATAAGCTTTTTCAGAATCGGTTGTTCCAAATAAGTCACCTTCTGTACTTGGGCTACCAAAGAGAGCAAATGCTACATTTTGCATAAGATGTTTCCTATTACTTGCATTATATCTGAAAACATATTTATAACAAACATATTATTTTAGTTTTCAAATACATATAACATGTTATATACATATTATAATTAATTTAATATATACATATGTGTCTGTGTATAATTAATTGAATATAAGGTTAATGTGTTATTTGAAACAAGAATCAATTAACATAGCTATAAAAATACCCTAATTGCAAGATCCTATGTATGGACCACTTAGAAGCAAAATTTCTCTTCTTTCATCACCATGAAATCTTGTAAGGATTGGAATTTTCTTCGGAGTGTTCCCACACAGACACTAATTCTTACAAGTTCTCATAGTGAAGGAAGATAGACATATCATGACCACAGTAAGGTATGAACAGTGGTGATCTCCACCCAATAGAAATAACTAAGTTTGTTCTAATCTACCACCTTGTTGATATCATTCATCATTGCAAACAGGCCGTTTTCATTTTCTTGTAACTAGTAACTGCTTATGGCTGAAAAATTCTTTCAACTTTTGTGATGCAAGAAAATAAATGAAGAATTAATAAAGCATTCTAGTGTATTTTTTAATTTTATGAAAAATTAAGAATATTATGTATAATAAGGAACTCATGCATTTATCTGAATGAAAAAATAGAGTAACAAATATCATTTAGCAATATCAAAAATATTTAAATAAAATAACTTTTACCAGATTAAAACGCGATATGCCTGTGACATTTCTGGATAAACAATGTAATTTGTTAAGGTTTAATACAATATTTTATTTAAATGTGTGATACTCCTGTTTATAAAAGACAATATTATGAAATTGTGTGTATATTGCGAAAAAAAAACTTATTTAAAAATTGAGAAAATAATAGGATATTAAATGTAGGATTAAAAACTTACTTAACCCAATCACAATCTGGAAGATTTTCAAAATACTCTTGCTGTATTTGAACTGGTGTCAAACTCATAATAGGCTCATCGGTTCCATTCTGATCCAAAGGTGTATTTTGTTGATTTTTTGTGCTCATTTTTATTATTTTACCACTGAACTGAACTGTTAGCGGTACCTATAAAAATAGCGAACATAATTTTATCTATCAATTTGGTAACCTATTTTACAATATGATGTCAGTAATTAGGAATATTATCACACTCACATAATATTGGTAGTACTTGGATAGTACCTGTTTGAATGTTATGAAAATTCAAAATAATAATAATGAATGAATCAAAATTGAAATGACTGTCAAATCAGTGTTGAAGGTTGTAACTTGCAGATACAGAAACCAACTTTATCTTTGGTAACTTTTATTCTCTTATCTTATTTATTATTAAATGGAGTCCCATTTATTAATAAATCCTTATCATAAAAATAACAATGTTAATTATAGGTATTTTGTTTTGTATTCCCCATTAGTTAATTACACTTGTGTAAATCTTAAGATCACGATTGCCTTGATTAATTTATACCTTCAAACGCCTTTAATATTCATGGAACACTCGCAAATATTAAATAAAACTACATAATATATAAATTACAGAGGTATTACCTATCTACTGTTTTCTACACAAAATTTAATAATATGATATAATTATACTGACTTGATCTTCAATAATTGTCTTCTTTCTGCAAGCCTTGCAAGGTATAAAATCAAAATGGAGTATGGACACGTAGACATTATATAGATGGGAAAACGAGTACCTATCATAGATGATAGAATTTAGTTAATCAGAATTTCCCCTACCAAAGACAAAACTATCATTTTGTAGCGACATCTATGATCAGCTACAAGAATCAATATAAAGACGTCTAATCCTGAATCGCTCTATCAAAGTTTCTGTGCGCGCTAAGTATATATACAACATCTCGATTACAACCACTGGGGCCTTAGGGCCGGCCAGTCAGTGGTTCGACTGATCGAGGATCCTCCCTTTACGTTGGAGGATGACCACACCTCCCGCTTCCTCCACATTGGTGACCCCGCAGAAGAACACCTACTTCTGAACATCATGAAGCCTGACGTCATCACTCCTTCCTACAACATCAATCAGTAGCAACCAAGTCACAAGCCCTGCCAGCACCTTCGGCTTCAACGGGTATCCTGTCCTTAGGGCCGGCCAGTCAGTGGTTCGATTGGTCGAGGATCCTCCCTTTAGGTTGGAGGAAGACCACACCTCCTTTCCTCCACATTGGTGACCCCGACGTGATTCAGCCACCTTCCTCCACAATTTCAATATTGCCGTTAACTCCCGCCCTGCTTCCTCATATCCCTCCTCGAGCGTCGCCCGATTAGTACGGATAGCAACGATACCATGTACCATGTAAGTAGGTGCTGTAAGTGAATATAGCGGCACAGAATGTAGTGATACAGAAATGAGTGATTTCAATGACCAAGGTTGCTGAAAAGCATCCAAAATGTCTGGATAAATAATAAATCGAGTATTTATCCGGTATAAAGTATTTTATTTAAATGATTTCGATGAAATAACTGGTATGACAGTTATGGATACCTAAATAGACCTACAATGTTTTGATTGCACCTTCATAAATAATGGGACATCATAACAGTTGACGGCGACATTTTAGAAGTGAACGGGTAGTATATAGATTCAAAATATTTATACAATTCCTTTATTTTAACATGAAACGTTATCTGTATGGAGGGTAGAGATAAGGAGGAATTTCTCTGTATATTAGAAGTGTCCATAAAGTCATGTGATATTAAGGTGGCGCTCATGGACCTAATAAAAAGAGCGGACAGAACGTCGCTAAGAAATATTTGAAGCTCAGATTAAGTACCTATAGATGTAACACTAAAATATTAAAGCGCGATAGCAAATTACAATGTGTATGTAAAAAAGAAGGACAAAACACAGATGTTTTGTCCCCGTCGGCGTGGCCACTTTTTCTTGTCAATTGTGACAAATTTCTTCGGCGCCATTTCATCATGTGCGATTTTTGGTGTTTGTAGTGATTTCAAGTAAATGTTGATTATTTTTGAGACATATACTCTGTTAATTAAGGTTTCTTAAATGTGATAACAATAGTAGGTTGTTGTGTTAAAGGCTACAAAAGCCAAAGTGAACGAAATATAAATGGAATCACAATTCATTCGTAAGTATATGATTATCTCTTTAATTTGGCAAAATATTACAATGTAATGGTTTATTATGTTTTTCTATAGTCGTGTTTAATTCTTTTTGGGTAACTTATGCTTATTTTTCAATATTTAAAATAATTTAAGAAAATATAACCTAAATGTTTGACAGATTCTGTGTTGCCAATTTACATTTTTTATTTTCCCAAATTTTCTTAGGTAACTAATTAATTAAATTCAAAATAAAAAAATAGATAAATAATAATTTCATAGATCTTAAGATTTAAATATCAAGTTAACAAAGAATTTTTATTTTCAGGTGATTTTCAGTAACATTCAAAATATTACACTACTAGGACAGTCTGAATCTTCCAAAATAATATGTAATGAAACCTATATAAAACATGGGTGAAGAACAAATAAAAGCAGTATTAAATCAGAAAAGATCAAATCGACTCGAAGAATGACAAATATACAATGCGTGAATGTAAACGCATATTATTTAAATAATTTGTCTCTTAAAAATATCATATCAGAGCTGAAGTTAATAATGTAAATAAAATTCTAGAACATTGATTAAACACAGAACCGGATAATTCTAGTTTTTTTTAAACATGTCTTAACAAAGAAATTTGTCTACGGAAGTATTCTGAATCACTTAGAAAGTTTGCATTATTTAAGTCTATAGTTTGTGAGGAAGCAATTTGATTCATACTTACCTCATACTAAAAGACTGGAGGTAATATAGAAGTAGAGTACCGAAATAATTAATATGCACTATTTAAAAAATTTAATGGTGACCAGTCCGGTAGAATATCTTAAATAACTGTGGGTCCTGCTATTTCAGCTTTGAGTAAAGTCAAGGACCATAGGCAGGAAAAATTATATATAACATGCAATTTTAATCATAAAGACCAACAACAATTATAAGTTCCGTGAAGTTAGCACTGTATAGAATAATATACGTTACTAAAAAACACGATATCATACTAATTCCTAAAGCAACCACAGTTTTTATATAAAAATATGTTAGATCAAGTATCTGGCCATCCGTATTTTATAATAAATACATGTATTTTAGTACTAAAACATAAAAACTAAATAAAACTTACTTAGCTATAGTGGACGGGTGCATCTTTTCAGTTATTTTTCTCAACTAATCTAAAATTATCATAGGTAAACGGTTATTTTTATTTTTGAAGTGTGTTTTTAAAAGTTGTACGTATAGTATACTATACAAAATCGAAATAAGGGTTAAGGTTTTTCTGCTTTTAATTTTAAGTTTGAATTCATTTTATGATTTCACTCACGCCAAGTGACCAAGGAGAACGAAATATTTTAAAAAACTAATTCTATTTAAAGGACAAAAGACGATTACTGATTGTAAATAAATGTCTGTTAAATATGATGGTAATATGTTTACGTCAGAAACAGAACAGATGGCATAAAAATTAAGGTTTAAAGAAATTTATTTTCATAAGAACCTAAAACTTTATATATAAATAAATAAAACACACATCAACTTATCACGCACTTAATTTGTTATTACAAAGTGTTTTGGTGCAATGTTAATTTATTATTAAAAATCTCTCCGCAAATGGATTCATAATAATTATTTAAGCATTACACCAAATCACACGACAATTTTACCCAGATATGGGTAATTCTTTCTTATATGACAACACGGTTTACAACTAAGTCTGTCTCATGTGCGGCCACGCCAATGTTCCAGGCTTGATTTGAAGCACCCAAAGGACTTTATAATAAAGTCCTTGGAAGCACCACAATGGCGGCGGCGAACTATGTGTGAGTGTCTAAATTATTGCCAGATGGAAAAAAATTACCCAATTTTAAGGTGTGGTGACCTCGGAACTTGGATTTTATTATAAATAACAAAAAGGCAACGAATACTCTAAAATCTAATTGATTTTATATAAATGAGCACTTTTAAAATAAATGATGTATTGTTTGTTTAATCTTTATATTAATTATTGCGTTTGTATTATTTATAAATGAACTGCATTCAAGCTTAAGGTAACATGAAATTTATTTTTTTAACTTTTATTTATACTCAATAAAATTTGGTATACCTAAATAATATTTGATCTTATTTAGATATTTGTCTTTTTTGACAATTGATGGTTTTTATATCAAGTGTGCCTTTTAATATTGATCTCCTAATAAATACAATTTGATCTATATTATTATAATTAAAGTTTAAAAAATATTCGATCAATCTATAAATATTTTTAATGAAAAAATATCTTTATTTATAATATTATAATAAATTTACACGGTGCTAAGTACATTAAGATAAAAATAATTTAACTCCTACGTTTAAGGTAATTTGCAAATTTAAATTACTGACAACACTGTTTGGTTGCGTTTTGCTAAATTATATTGAAGTATAAACGAGAATTATGGTGAATAAATAACTTGCTTACCTACTTATGAAAGGTGATTCCCTGACTTTCTTTAATGGAACCATTATGGTTTCTATAACTTTTCACCGTTATAGAACATCTTGCATAGAGGCATCTTTATTTTTCGTCATATAACATCACGCACAGGCGGTTGGGAGCGTAATGGCGAGCGATCGGCTTCCTATGGTGTGAATGTGTGCGTGCCGGCGTGTTTGTATTAGCGAGCTGGCTTCCTAGGGGTGCTTCAGTTATTGTAACGAGAGGTGGTGTCCGCTCTTTTTTTTAGGTCCATGGTGGCGCTGCTGTAAGCTGATGACTGCATTTGAAAGAAAGCGCCTAAAACTGTTAGAGTAGGACAATGAAACGAAGAAAGATATATATCCGGTCCGTAACGACTTTCAAAAATATATAACAATAATTTTAAAAAATTCAGAATTCTTTTGAATTATGACGTTTTCAATTGCATATTCATTTACTTTATTTTTGAGAGAGAGAGTACTCCTTATCTCTATCCTCCATAACGAACGTCTATCGAAAAAGTATTCGAATCGTCCATCTGTCAGTTGTATGAGAAATCATTTGAAATTTCATACCAATGACAGCTCGACGATACGAATACTTTTTCACAAGTTGTTCGTGCTAGGCCCTCTGCTCATATACGATATAACGTTCAGCGTTGCTAACTCTACGTCTTTTTACGTAGATCTACTAACTTTAGGCCTTTCCTGCAAACCTACGAACTTCAGTCCCAGAATCTAAGTATTTCTTATCAAATTGTACAAATTTGTAAACGAATATAACTTTTGAGGCTGAATGGGCATAATTTCAAGTTCCTTTAATTCGTGAAAAAAGTTATTTAAAAAAAAGTTCCGTTTTACACAGTTACAGTCATAGAGGTGTGACTGTTTAAAACGGAACGTTCGCTTTAATTATAATATCGACGTAGGAAAACGTATTTTGCGTAAGCCTCAAACATGGAAATGTTCACCAGAGTCAAAAAAATTAGAAAAATCATTACTCAAATACTATTCATCGTAGAAACATTTAAGTATTTATGTTAAATATATTATCTTTCTAAGTCAATTATTGTAGCTTACAGCAAACGAGTTTTTTTACAGACCTAAAAAACGCTGTAACCACAGGAAATTTTCTATGACAATAAAATATTTCTGTTATGTTTAGGACTTTAAAATATTGTAAGCGACATAGGAAGGTTGACTCTGACCAGGCACCGGTAGTTGACCACTTGTGGCATTATGTGTCAATATTAAGATTAATTTCATCAAGGAATGAGTGAATAAATATTAAATAGCTATGGCAACAAGAGTTATTTGACTAATTTTAAGATATTTTTGTTTTTTCGAGTCGATATTTTTGTCTTCGAGAAAAATATTGTCAAGTTTCGGAAAAAAAAATTCAATCTGGCCCCCATTTTGGCTAACTAAATCGTTGAAAAACAAAGATAACCTCATGTATTTTTAGTTCAGAAATTAACGTCGCGATTTTACTTAGTTTTAGAATATGAAAATATATCGACAGGGAGAGAAAAGTAATGAAAAAACATATATATAGAAAAATTGCGTTTGCATTTTTCTATGGTTTTTTTTTCTGGCACAATTTTAACTATCACCATTCGAAAGAGTACCCTCGAAAACATAGGGAACAGTTATTTCCATTTTTTTTCTGTTCAAACTCATATGGAAAAAAGATACTACTCGTATATATATACAAAGTACTTTAAATGAGATTACTTTTTTCGAAGTAGCTAAAACCTTTTTTCAGCAATTCGACTGAATATGTGGTCCTCCGTACCAGTCGTGAAATTTCTAGTACACGATTGGACTCTAAGAGCCGGTGCATTAACAATTAAGAAATTTATAATTAACTCTAAGCGCTATTGGGCAATGTAAGAGTAAAGTGCGCTATAAGCATTGTAGCTAAATCGGCAGAAAAATAAAGCCTTGTCTAAAACTTTTCCCGTTGCGTCGTTAAGACTAAAGGCACTTTGTTAATTGTTTTAAAGAATAAGTACAAGGCAAGTTATAAACATATTCTATTTTAGTTTTGAAATAGTTTCATAGTGAAACGTGAATATTGTCTCAGTTAACGCTGATAAAGATTCGCAATTTAAACACTGCATATTTGAAAACACATTGTAGAACTCAGTTTTAGTAATTTCGGTATGAATCTTAGTATTACTGAGATATGGTTTAATGAGTTTATAAAATAATTTAGGTGCCCTTCTTAGCATACAACCATTTCCTTTGTTAATCATTAGATATTATGTTCTTGTTATTGGAAATATAATTTTTAATAAAAATGAATCTATATAAAACTAGTGGACCCCGCAGACGTTGTTCTGCCACAATTTTGGCTTCGAAATTATATAATTATTCTTAAAGAAAAAAGATTTTCCCGCTTTTCTGTTGAAATTTTTCCTGATTTTTCTTTGCTATAAACCTCACGGAGCCCGAGACATTTCCAACGAATGCAAAACCGTGGAAATCGGTTCGTGCGTTCTGAAGTTATAGCGTCAGGAAGGAAAACCCGACTTATTTATAAAAATAAGTCTAACTATATAAATAATAACTATATAAATAGTAGATGATGAATCTATATAAAAAAAAATTAAATAGATTCATTCCATTTGAATATTTTAAGTTTTGCGTTTAAATTGTAAATAATAAATCGCATTTTAATCCGGTATTAAGTATTTTTAAATAAAATACTGTATACCGGATTAAAACGCGATTTATTGTTTAAATTATTTATCCCGACGTTTCGGATGCTTTTCAGCAACCGTGGTCGCGGGAGACTGAAAGGAAACAGGAATAAACCACAAACAGTACAACGTCAACCAGCCTACCTGCCTTATGTGAAGGGTGTTACAGACAGGATTGGAAGAATCTTAAAACGAGCTTCTATTAATACAGTTTTCAAGCCACACAAGAAGATTCAACAGTTCTTGAGACCAATAAAAAGTAATATTCCTTTGCAAGATTCAGGTGTATATAAACTGGATTGTGACTGTGGTTTATCCTACATTGGGCAAACTAAACGTAGCATTTCAAACCGACTTAAGGAACACATTGCGGATATCAAAAACAGACGTCACTCTAAATCAGCAGTATGTGAACACACTCTGGATAAACCAAACCATTACATACGTTTCGACCAACCAAAAATCCTTGCTAAAGAAAGTAGATTCTTTCCCAGACTAGTACGTGAGGCTATTGAAATTAAAAAACATCCTAACTTCAATAGAGAAGATGGTTTGAGACTTTCCAACACCTGGGATCCAGTTATTAAAAATCTAAAGCCGCAAATCACACATACTAAAAAACAAGAGGACACCGTTAGTCAATATTGTCATAATATAGAAAATTACAGTAAATATCAACTCCGTAGGAATAGATGGCGTTAATATGTAATAATTGTAAAACAAAAACTTGGCGATTAAAAAGAGTGGCGGCGAGTTTCTTGCCAGTTCTTCTCGTCCGCTCTACGCCCTTGATTTGTGAACTGGTAGTAAATGTAAAATTAGAAGCATTTAATATTAGTAATATTAGTAATTTAATATGTATTATTTTTTATTGACGTTCATAGATGTACATTGTGTTACCTAAATTAATAGATTATTTTTTAATTTAATTGAATTAAATATGGCAACTTTGTGACATTTCAAATATAAGACAACTGTCATCTTTCAGTCTCCCGCGACCACGGTTGCTGAAAAGCATCCGAAACGTCGGGATAAATAATTTAAACAATAAATCGCGTTTTAATCCGGTATACAGTATTTTATTTAAATGTGTGATACTCGCGTTAATAAAAGACAATATTATTAAGTATTTTATTTAAATGTGTGAACGCATTTGTTTCTCTAAGATAAATTTTAATGTATCAAACAAAGCTTTCCTCTTTATAATATATTTATTTATATAAATATAGATTATGGATTCTAATGTTGTTCTGATTTAATCTGTAACGCATAATATGTAGATAATTTGATAAACTCAAATAAATTTGGAACATTTATTTTTTCAAAAGTCGATTGAGTAGGTATTTACTTATTCAATTTATTTTTAATAAGTAAATACCTGCATTGCTTTGTTTGATCCATTATATTTTTTAAAGATACATTAGATCATGTCATTGGTTATTCCATGTTTAATTTTTTCATTCATATTATTTATTTACAATAAATTTTTTGAAACTCCTTCTATTGCAAAGAAACCTATCTTTTTTTAAAAATCTGGTACAAAAGTTTCCGTAAGCACTTTAAACAGTAATTCATACGAACTTCCTCCAAACTTTTTAAATCCGCAAAAGTGATTTTGAAAACGACACTCTCGCTAATTACTTTCGACAAGGCATTTATCACACTGAGAACAAATTATCTGCTTGTGTTTTGTAGTAAATTCAATTAAAGTGTATTAGCGTTCCTCATTAAAATTGAAGAGACCGTTTATGATGATTTTTGCAGTGTAAAAAATCAAAATATTACTGTTTGCGGTGAGTTTCCAAGATCTCAAGAAACAAAGGCCTTTTTGGTTGATTCTTGTAAGGTAAGCTTAAAAATTTTAACGGGCTTGTTGGCGTGTTCCCATGGGTCCTGAAGTCATGGAGTTTTGATATCCCCGGTTGGACATATTTATATTTTTTATCAACATATTTTTCGTACGACTGGCCATTTCAGGCATTAAAGATTTAATTAGGAATTCCGAAATTTTGAATGAGCAACGAGTTTCGAATTCGCTATGAAAAAGAGCGAGGAATACTTTTTTGATAATTTTAGCTAGTTCAAGGCGATTTGGGGAAAATTAATTGAAAAAAAAATCATCGAATTACAATTCTTCGAACACAATTCATCGAGAAGACAATTCATCGAAAGACAATTCATCGAACGGTAATTCTTGAATGAAAATTCTTCGATGAGTAGGATTCGGTTCTGGAACATGACTAAAATTTCTGAGTATTCTGGGGCTAAAAGATTGAACGCAAATAGGTGAAGGTAAGATAATATAAGTCACTAGTAATTAAGATGGAAGGCGCAGCCGCTGCAGCTGATATGAAAAATACACGAACTGTAGAGTAAACAAGTCTTAAGCTCTACAAACTCTATTTATCTAGATAAAATGTAATATTTTTGTAAAAGTTTCGCAAATATTTCGAATAATATAAGATAAAAATTGTGATTTCATTAATAATTTTCTAATAAAATTTCAACTCATGAGATAGGTAGATATACCGGGTGGAAGAATAGGACTTCCGATAACTTCGGGATATGATTATACTACCTATACCCGTTTCGGAAAAGTGCTTCTTTTTAAAAAATAAAGTGTTCATTTCACCAATTTAAAAAACCCTGATTTTCAATTTTGGAACTCAGATATGTCAATACAACCAGTTTCATTATAAATTTCAGCAAAATTCTATTTTTTTATTTTTTTTATTCCATCTCGCAATCTATTTACTCCGTCATCTCGCTCCTCCCCCCGCCCGCTCCGCCCGGCCCGCCCGCTCGCGCTCTGCGATCGTTGAACCATGAACAATCGACTCGCGCGTCGGTACCTAACGCGCATCGCATGAACTTTCTGACGGACTCGTTGGCGCGTTCGGTAGAACAACTGCCGTGTGTATCGATGGGTCGTGTGTTCGAATCCCAACGGAAAGACATGTTTATAATTTTCCGTAAGCATGTCTTCCCTACGTCTGATAACTTTGGGCATTGAACGGTTGGGACGAATATCGAAATTCCGATCGGCTAACGAACCACCATTCATAGATGGAAAAACCGTGAAGTGCATATTGCGTGTTTCGGTTTCAGTCTATGGCATTCCGAATTCTCGAATAAAAAATTATTAGGTCGACAGCGCATTAGAACTGATATTCTGTAGCCGAGGTATCGGTAGGATAGGTAGGACCTATCATCAAGTGAACCTCATACTCGTCTGTCGATATCTGACATAAAAAAAGCTTAGTAAACGGGGTACTCGTCCTAACCTAAGTTGTCAAAGATTTTTTTCATCTAAATATCTAAGAAAGGTACACGAACTCCCTAAGAAAATCTACAACCACACTTAATGATTATGAATCATCTCCTGACAGCAAATAAGACTTTTATAAAGAACTCTTTAAATCTTGTTGACTATTTATCAAAGACTAGCAACGCACCCCGGCTTCACACGGGTGCAGTGTAGATGTACTATACACAAAAAATATGATAGCCTATGTAACTCGCTGATAATGTAGCTTTCTATTAGTGAAAGAAGTTTTAAAATCGGTCCAGTAGTTTTTGAGTTTATTCATAACATACAAAAATACAAATCTTTCCTCTTTATAATTTATTAAAGATTAAAGATGAGGTTACATAGATACCAACTCAAAGATATTACATAGACATAGATTCAATGCCGCTTAAAAACCACCATTAAAATGTGCTTAAACAAATGTTAGTACGTAAATAACTAATTCCAAAATTGTACCTACTAACTCAAAATAATCATTTAATAAATCTTGCTTTTAAAGCGTCTAACCGTTATGTATTTTGAGAATCCTTGATTTAAAAATAATAGGACTACAATAAGGTAGATACCTATTTACGTACATATGCTATGCATGTACGTAAATAGGTACCTACTAGGTATTAGGTATTCTAAATATCAGGTACCCCTTAGATGTTCCACCGCATGTTCCACCAAACCTTTCCTTCTTTTTATGATTTATTTTTAGTCTTCTACACTTTTTCGTACACTTAAATAATCGACAAAAAAGTTATTTTTAAAAAATACTTAGAAAAGATAATTCTTATCTAACAAAAATATTTATTTCAGGTTCTTTGATAATAACAAAACATGCCTTTATGTCTAACGTAATTGACTACTTAATTCCCAGCATATCTTGAAAATAATGACTCAATCTGTCGTATGTACTTTCATTTAGATATTTACTGCTAAGATTAAATAAACTGTGTTTAATCTGAGTCTCACTGTTTGTTATTGATTATTTAATCCGTACGAAAAATACAAAGAAGTATCTATGTACATAAACTGTTTAATTAGCTACCAAATAACTACCTAAATGACAATTTCAAAATCTCCCGTATCAATCGTAGGATCATATTCAAAATACAGTTTCATGTTGAAATGAAGTTTCATGATATCAAAGCCAACAAGCAGTTCAAATTAAAAGACCTACCTTATTTTGAAGTTCGTTCTACTCATAAATCACTTCACCACGACACCACACTGAACTATCACCACGAAATAATATTACAAAATATGTAAGGTACACATAAACAATGCACAAAGACGATACTACGTAGTTCAAAAATAACAAAACACATCCGTATTATTACGTAATGCGTATGGCACTGCGATTGCCTCATAATAATTAAACTATGAATCTTGTCAGGCGTGCACATCTCGGGAGCGCATGCACACCAATAGGCAATAACATAGAATATCTATAACTTCTGGACAAAATGCCGCCGACCATAATAGTGTTGTGATTTGTAAAATTAAACTATCGAGCATTTGCCTCCGGCTCCGCCCACGTTTGAGTACATTGTTTTTTCCGTATGATAGGTTTCATTAGGATTTACAATAATTCGCCTTTACCAACAATTTGTGTGTATGGATATTTATTTATCATTTTAATTAATGTTCTTTTTTTTAATAGACTTATTTTAGAAACATTTTTAAAAACAAAAAATATTTAATACTATTTATTGAATGATGAAACTAAACTTTAATTCATATGTAAACATGTTTTATTGTTCATTACTAAAAACATATTTCGATACATAGATACCAACCAATACAGTTCCTATTATGTAACTAATGTAAGTCGATAATGTATTTAACAAAAGTATAACTTAGCGATATCCAAAACTATCGATAGATACTTTCACATCCCTGTGGTACGGTGAACGCCGCTCGCGGCTTCCTTCGTGTCTAGGCGGTATCCTTTGACTAAAAACTTGTTTGAAAATATTTGGCACGTGCAAAGTCGGTTTAATACAAAGGTGATGTATCAAGGTCGGTTGCCTTAGCAGTGTTGCCAACTTGGAGGTTTTCCCCCAAGGGAGAATCAAGATGTCCATAGATGTTTTTAGTGGTAACATTTGTCTAGGGGGATTTTTAGGAGGTAGGTACTTTAATCACGATTTATTTAGAAAAAACGCACGATTTTATACTGTTTATAAGCCTCGAACCTCGAATTTTATTGTTAACGGTTCAATTAATGTATGTAAATGTTTAAAATGCACCCACATAAATACAGCAGTTATTTTATGCTACTTGAATGCATTTTATTTAAGTCATATTTGAAATTACCTCCCATATCGAGTGTACAACAAAACCTTTAGGGGTTTTTAAGATATTTAGGGGTATTTGAAATTGGTTCTATGGGGAACATTTTATAGTAGTTGGCATCACTGTGCCTTAGTTGATCGCCGCGCTTGCAGTTGACACTGCGCTCTCGCCGTATTCTTCCGTGTCCGAGTTTCGATACTTTAGTTACTTTAATGAAGTGTTTTGTGAATACATTTAATTTAATATCTAGTTGTGAAATTTTAGTTTTTTTTGTGACTGGACTTTTTTCTGTGGGGTTATGTAAAAGAATGAGTATTTGACCGTGAATGTGATAGTGGCGAGGAAATAAAAAAGAAGTTACTCGCGAGTTGTATGTTATTACAGAATAGAAAGAAGTTAGTCAGGTCAGTCACCGTCAGTATTTTATCCTTCTGTTGAAATTAATTTTAAGTTGAATCTAAACGCAATACGTATTTTCTTATTTTAGACAACTGTTCTTGGGTTTTGTAAATTTTTGTTTTGTTACTTTTAATGTGAAAAATCCAAGCCGTTTTTAAAGTGTTCATTAGTGTAGCTTCTTTATTTAACTTGCTATGTAATGTATGGAACTAATTTGTTTGTTGAGGGGAATCTTGCAACTCAATTTTGAAGCAGATGTTTTCAACCGATTGAGCTGAAATTTTGTATACACGTTTAGTTTGAATGACTATGAATAGTGTGACATCATTCTAATCCCAAGATGGCAGACCAGTTATTTTTAATGCACTCCTACAATATGGGTATCAAATTAAAGGGCTTGCTGAGAAAAATTCGAAAAATAAAGTTACATCACTCTAAATACAATATGGTGGACATCAAAAGATGGCCGGATTTTTTTTATGCTTTCCTACAATATGGGTATCAAATGAAAGGACTTGCTGAGAATACGAATAAATAAACTAAAAATTTAAAATGAATTTAAAAGAAAGATACTTTTTTAATAACAAGATTTTATTTAAATGCGCTAAAAAGAAGAAGATAAACTTTTCCTAAATAAAAGCTTGTTTGAATTGTTTTTTGTATTTGTTACTATTGATTATTTTGTATAAGTTTATATCGATTATTTCGAAAGTATTCATTAAAATCAAGATATTTTAAAATGTTTTCAAGTTCTCATTTTCGTTCAGTAGGTAGGTATGAACTATTTTTATCATTTTATTATAGCGAGCGTTTTATGTCTAATTATTTTTTTCTTGTAACTCTTAACCTTTACCGAGTTGTGAGACGTTGAATTTCCATTGTTAACCGAGCCGACTTGGTTTTTTTACGATCGAAATTTATCGTCCTACACAAGTTTTTTTTTATGTTAGATATCGACAGACGAGCATGAGGTTCACTTGATGGTTGATGATACCTCAGCCACACAACATCAGTCAATGATGCGCTTTCGACCTACTTTTTACTTCGAGCATTCGGAAATCCATACACTGAAACCGAAAAGCGCAATGTGCACTTCACGGTTTTTCCAACTATGAACGGTGGTTCGTTAACGATCGGAATTTCAATATTCTCACCCGTTCAATGCCCGAAATTACCAGACGGGAGGAAGACATGTTTACAGCAAATTTTAAAAATGTCGTCCCGGTGGGATTCGAACTCACGACCCATCGGAGCGAACGGTAGATGTTTTTCTTTTTTAATCTCATTGCATAAGGTAGGTCTGAGAAGGCATCGGCAAGGGCGCGTTATCGCACCTTTGCCTTGCCGGTCGGTGCCCGACCGCTTGTCGCCATGCTATATCTATATCTACATCTATATTTGCTTAGTTACGGTAGTGAATACATTGCGCGTGGAAAATTTTAACATTTTTTTAAAAAGCCGTTTAAAAATAAATGATTAGCGGCAATCAGTTAGTTCAAAGGTGATATAAATAACCACGAAGTTAACGGAAGCGTTTCAATTACACCCTGTATATCATTTATCTTCCAAGTATTTTTTCTGGTAGGTTTTGTGTAGAATGTATATGACGGCTGCTAAATTATTCTTCTATAGGAAAAATACTTTAAATAATTTTCTTTAATAATTTTTAGATTAGAATCTTCCTGTTTGATGTTTGACTTTTCCTATTTTTAATCAGAACGAGAATCTCTGTTATATATGCCATACACATTTCCATAATAATATTATGTTTGACTGTTTGGAAAGCCCCAAAACCGTTCGACATGTTTGTAATACAGTTGACGTAATACGAACTACGAAAATTTCGTTACAATTTCCATACGACATTCATTACGCGACACTGATCGCACGTCGCGTTATTTCAAAGTCTAGCCGCAAAGAGTATTAATTAAAAACCTTATCATTACATTAATTATTATCAACGAGTACAACAGAAATTAATATTATTTTAAACAACTGTGTTAGATATAAACGTCTAGATTATTATATTAGATATCTATAGAAATCGCTGTTTAATATAATCAAAAGTATTTCACAACAATGTTGTGATAAAATAATAATAATATTTTACCTATTGTGTGAGTGTATTTAAGACCATGTAAGAGAAAACCTTAATAGAATCGATAATTAATAGGTTTAAACTTTACGTTCAAATCGTTTTAAAACAGTGCGGTATTGTGTATATACGAGTACATATTTCGATTTCAATTACTTTAATTGTGATCGATTTTAAGTGAACTGAAAAAATGACTGTTATATTTTGTATCTCAAATAAAGTGATTTGAATTGGGTGGCAAAACTAATAGCAAAAGTAGTTTAATAATAATAATGTTAAGTGTCTACCAATTTGTTTTCCATCATCACGCAAAAACAGGAAAATTCAACAAAAATATGATTGCAATTATGGGATTTTCAGAGTTCGTTTAAAAGTGTATGTTTAAACAGTTTTTCTAACTGGTGTGATTGTGTGACTTGGTGTGTTTTGGACATATTATATTGATTTGAATGTTATCACGAGTAGTAGTTAGTTAAATGTGTAAGTCATAAATAATGTAACAAGTTAATACTAGGAAAAAGTGACTTATGACGATTTTAAACAGCAATGCTTGCCGCTTTACGATCAATGTTAAAATATTTTAACGTAATTAACAAAAGGACCGTATTTTTACATATATTTATTTTTGTAATAGTTACCGTATTGTTATTAGTGTCGTATATGGGTGACTTGTATAATGTGAATACATTCAGAGCGAATTATAAGGAATTTGACACACATGATGATATTGTTCAACGTTATTTGGAAAAAAGAAAGGTAATTGACTATTGTTTCACGTTCTATTAGGTGATTTCCCTTACACACACGTAAACAAGGTCCTATTCAATTTGTAAATAATGAGCATTATAATATGGCTAATTACATAAATATAATGTTATTGTCTACTGTAACGTACATATTTACTTATTGCTAATTTAAAAAAAATATGACGTTTGTTAGTCTCGCAAAAACTCGAGAACGGCTGAACCGATTAGCCTAATTTTGGTTTTGAATTATTTGTAGATATAATTTTATAAATGGTGAAAAAATATAATAGTTGGTTTTATTTATATAGATAAGATCAGACAACTTTTATTGGAGATGGGAAGTTTGTCGGGTCAGCTAATATAGGTATAATACTTATCCTTAAGAATAGAAAATAGTTACCTACTTTTAGGAGGCGTCTCAGTGATATATTTTTTAAATAGGATCGTGTTTCAACAATATGACCGCCTAATATTAAATTTTATTATAGTTTTTCTTTCTCATTTGTGCATTTCATTTTATACAATAAACTGTTGAAATACATAAAAAATAACAATTAATAATATGTACTGAAGCCATTTGGCCACATTTGTGACCTTTGAATAAAAATGAAATTATTATATGTAATACTATAATTATTATTATTATTTTACCCAATTAATAAAATAAAGTACATCTACATGTATATTAACACAGGCTATAAGATATTAAAGAAAAATAAACCTACATATATTATTGTGTTTTGTTAAAATATACGTAAAATGATTTTACATTCAAAATAGAAGTTTCACGCTTAATAATATTTCTGAATATATTATTGTCTTTTATATTTATTTATTTATCTATCAATATGTTTATAATAATATTATTCTAGTACTCTTCAATACAACTTAATCATTGCAATGCGAATGAGAAATTCGGACTGCGATTTAACAAGAATAGAGGTATTTGCTAATAAAATCGATTATCTGAAATCGAGTCGCTTTTAGCATCATGTTGCAGTTTACCTCTTACCCCTATTTTTATTACAATGACCTCTTTTCATTTTGTATCGATGGTGGGGAATAATTGGTTTCATTTCGTTACAGAAATGGAATACTTCTAATCTAGGCTCATTGTTATTTAAATTTCATGTAACAAATGATGTCATTCAGAATAACACGAGGAACAGAGACAACAAAAGATTCATTGTTTTAATATGGAAACACTGGGACTGGTTGAAGAATCGTCATGTATACAATTTTAATAATAATAAACGGTTTGTACCACTTCAGTAGGGTTATTCACGATCATTCGAAAACTTTCCGTTCCGATATTACAAGATTTCGTACCGATATATCAAGCTTTCTATTATTTTATACTAAGATTCTAATCGGAAACTCCCGAAGAATGCCGATGCTCAATCCTATGGGAATTGTGAATACCATTTTCATATCCGGTAAATACGAAAAAACTTTCAGTGGGAGAGCGTAGCTTTCCGGGCGGATCGATTTCGAATGATCGTGAATAGCCCTACTGAATGCTATTGATCCAAGTGTTGGTTTGAGAAATTACTACATTACATACATCATATGAGATATTTCTGACGGGCTCGTTGGCGCGTTCGGTAGAACATCTGCCGTGCGTATGGATGGGTCGTGGATTCGAATCCCACTGGGACAACTTGTTTATAATTTTCTGTCAGCATGTTTTCCTCTCGTCTGGTAACTTCGGGCGTTGATCGGGTGGGAGGAATATCGAAATTCCGACCGGGTAACGAACCACCGTTCATAGATGGAAAAACCGTGAAGTGCACATTGCGCGTTTCGGTTTCAGTCTATGGATTTGCGAATGCTCGAGGTAAAAAAGTAGGTCGACAGCGCATCTGACTGATATTCTGTGGATGTGTTATGTCAAGTGAACCTTATGCTCGTCTGTCGATATCTAACATAACATAAAAAAAATAGAAAACCAGTAGGGCAAAGGATCGATAAGGCCGCATTTCTGCCCCAGAATAACAAAAAAATAAATATTAGGGCTGTACAATTTAACCGGCCAAGCCGGCTAAAAAAGTTAGCTAAGTTAATTGGCTAGCTAACCGATAGGCTTAGCTAATTTAACCGGTTAACTTAATTAGCTCAGCTAATCAACCAACGGCTAAACGGCTAATTCTTTTTTTCAGCTATTTACTGACTCCTTACCTACAGACAGGTTCAAAAAATAATACTAAAGCAAATTATTATTAGCATAAAATTTGTTTTGCTACAAGATTTTAATTGCGCGCGTTTTTTGATATTTTAATGGCGGCTTTCATTTGTAAAGTAGTTACTTTTTTGGCCGGTGTTTTTTGTGCGCTGTGACATTTTTCCGGTTAAATTGTACAGCCCTAATAAATATCATACCATTTGATGTGTTCTTAATATTCCTATCGTGTCTGATAAGAAAATATACTTATAAGAGAAAAAAAAACTACAATTAACATTACTTGTGGGATGCTACACTTTAGTCTTACTGTGATTTTTGTTCAAAATTCATTTTCTGTAACATATCAACTTCTTTTTATATAGTTTGGCATCCCACATGGAATAATTATTGTACTTTTTTACTCTTATATTTTCTTACAGTTAAATTTTTACGCTCGACTGTGAATATCTTTACCAATATTTTAAATACGAAAGTGAATTTGATCTTCATGTAGATCGTATTGACAGAGTGATACGAATCAACGGAGAGCAAATATTTAAAGGGGTTGAAGATTGAAATAGGTTACTTTTTGTCTCGGGAAAACATCGCGTTTTTCTTTCGCTACAGAAGCCATAGATAAAAAAGGTAGTCGAGGGCTCCAATTGCTTGAAACGGTTTATTTGTTTTCAGCATAATTACTATACCGTAGCAGTTTTCAAGAGCTGCTTTGTTCTTGACAAAAGGGAATTGTGAATAATATATCAATTACCTATTACAACTGAGGTTTCATGTCGTTTGGCTAATCCATATTTTTGGCTTTTCTTTCTTTTTTTGCGTCACTTTACCTGAGTTTCATTAATCTACGACAAACTTTTTTTGACTCATATATTAATCATATATATTTTTTTCGTTTCTTACGATATTACAATAAAACGCCATTACGCAACTTTACAAGAAATTGTAAAGTTCTGTAATGGCAGTTATCCCTTTTGGCTGTCGAAATTAAATCTTATCAATTGTATTCTTAATTCCCTCAATTAAAATATTTTTTAGAATCAGAAAACCAGATCCACTTAGCGATTGCAGCGTAAAAAATTGTCTGATAACAGGAGATAATAAATACTTGGAGTCGGCTGATGCGGTCGTAATTCATATTCAAAGAGGCGTATTCCCAAGCGTCAGCAGTCGAAATAGAGATCAGCGATGGATATTTCTTAGCGATGAATCACCAATTAATTCCTTTTCGATGGCGAAGTCTAAACCTAAATTAGCAGACTTGAAGAACATTTTTAATTGGTCTATGACTTACAGGTACGTATTATAAAACGTACGTTTTATAAAATACTATTTTTCCCATATTTTGGCGTGAAGTATAAAAATAAAATAGTTGTGATACATACAATATTTAAATGAAATACATTTTACACGAGCATCACACATTTGAAAAAAAATACTTTAACCAGATTGAAACACAATATATTATTTATCCCGACGCGGACGTTTTGAATGTTTTCCAGCAAACGTTGTCATGGGCAGACTGTTCAGTCTTAATCCAGTAAAAGTTATTTTATTTAAATGTGTGGTAAGTACTCGCGTCAATAAAAGACAATATTGATGAAAGCATTATTATCTATATTTGGCACATTTCGCTAATATGCTATGAAAATTGAGTTGGCTACTAACCCAGGAGCCTATAATAATATGTTAATAGTGGATTATCTACTAACGATATTGAATGTTGCTTTGCTCTATTATACGTAGTAAGTTAACAGTGCCTCTAGTGCCTATTTGTACAAGTGTGTTGATAGCAGATGCATTGTTTGCATCTCTTGGAAATTTAATATAGACTCTGCCCCATTACGATCAACATTCAAATCTCATATTTGTTCAGAGTAACCAAACTGATCGTACAACTGGTGGGTTCATTAATCTAGATTTGACGACACAAGAGGCTTGTGTAACTTTACTGGAACAACTCACTAACAAAGGTCCATTATCTCCATATCATCTTATTTAATTATCTTTCCCGTTTAAACTATGCTCTCTGTTCATTGACAATCGATGATCATTAAGAACATCGAATCTTGATTTATATTTATTTGGATTGATCCATAAAAATGATCATTTAATCATAACGAAAATATGAACCACGCCTAGACACTAGAGATTTTGTGGTAGGTTGAAATTCAAGGTTCTTAATGATTCTAAGTGTACTAGATACAAATCTTTTGAAAATTTCAAAACATATTTGCAGTTTAGTATCTTCATAAACATTATGTTTATAATATTGTCTTTTATTAAAGCGCTTTATTTAAGAGAGCGCGCGAAGGCCAATTGATGTTATATTTAATGTTTATATTAATTTCTTACACAAAAAAGGCTCAATATGTGTGTTAAAAATATCTAGACCATTTACTTAGTAAATAATTCAATATGAACATATTGAAGGTATATTAGGTTATTTATAATAAAATGTGTCAATACTAATTATGCGGACAAAACCACGAAAGTCACTTAACGTATTTTATGACTATTCACCACGTTTTTAAAAGTTGAATTATCTATAGTACGAGTATATTGATCAGTTTTTTAAAGTATTTACAAAAATGATATCTAAGTTGGTTTCGCAACATAAAAATATGCGGATTAGTACTAAGAGCAACAAGAATATGACGGGCAACAGTGCATGGCTTCCCACAACATTCGCTCAGTCACTTACGAGTTTCATCCCCTTTGATACTATCCCGTCTCGTTGAAAAGGGGCCAATTATAGAAAATGTCTTTTATTTGACAGGAGCGATGCCGACGTGCCGGTGCCTTACGGCCGAACTGTTCCCTTATCAATGCCATTACTTCATGATGTATCGTACAAGTTTTTGGCTAAATTGGTCCCATATTGGAACATAAAACGACGCGATAAGCTAGCTGCGATCCTCATGTCCAATTGCGAAGTATCAAAGAGAATGGAATACTTAAATAAGTTGGAAGAATATCTGCCGTTGGATATTTATGGAAAATGCTCAACGGATCATAAAGATAGGTAAGACGGTGAGACGTTTAACCTATTTTGTGTTAAGGAAGTTATCGGCAGCAATTTTAATTAAAATGTGAACATGTTTAACGATGTATGAGTTAATAGGTTTTACAAAGAGGTAATTATTACTCGTTTTGATAAGCGCTTTTGTTATTTTTAACAAATACGAAGTATTTGTTAGTGACTACAAAAGGAGATCACTGTTTGCCATTAATGTATTTTTAAAAACAAACTGACTTATATTGACTGCTTTTTTTATTTCAGATATCGACAGATGAGCATGAGGTTCACTTGATGGTAGGTGATACCTCAGCCACAGAACATCAGTCAACGATGCACTGTCGACCTAATTTTTACTTCGAGCATTCGAAAATTCATAGACTGAAACCGAAACGCGCATTATGCACTTCACAGTTTTTCCATCTATGAAAGGTGGTTTGTTACCCATTCGGAATTTCGATATTCTTCCCACCCGTTCAATACACGAAGTTACCTGACGTGGGGAATACATGCTTACAGAAAATATGTCGTCCCGGTGGGATTCGAACCAACGGCGGATCCAGGGGGGGGGTCATGGGGTCATGACCCCCCCCCTGAGCTGGTTCCAGGACTTAGGTGGACCACTAATTAAACATAATGATTTTATTTATATATTTTGTCACCATACAGATTTTATGTAACTACATACCTTCAGTATATAATTAATTTAATATAGTGTAATAACTTTGTATCATGGCAAACGTGGATAAAGTTCCGAAAAGGTCATACCGCTGATCACGAATATGATAGTTAAAATTGGCGCAAATTTCATTTTCAAGGTCAAAACTCGAAAAAATTGCCAAAAACCGATTTCTAAGAGGTTTTTCCATATTATCTCAATAAATATTGGTCTTGGAGAAAATGCTCCCTACAATAAATGTAGATTATAAAGAAATACACGTTTTAAGTCCCATACAATTTTTGTCTAAAACAATTGTTTTTCGAGAAAAATGAGAAAAACTCGAAACGCCGGGAGCCAAGTCCAGCCGTCATATTATGATCATGTTTTCTTCCTTAAGTTTTTACACATAACCTAAAAATAAACAAATGGAAAAAAAATAAAAAAATTGAAAGTTAATTAAAACAAAACAAAAAAGTCAAAAGAAATAAACAAAATATTAAAAGTAAAAAGCAACGGGTGCACTTCCGAAAAGAAGATACCGAATTTTGTCATGAAATTTTACTATTTTATTATACTTTAAAAAAAATATTTTATTTTACTTTACTTAATTATTAAACTTATTTTATTTTACTTTAAAACAATTTTATTAAGCCAAGTAAAATAAATATGATTCGGTTCTGGCACTTGTCAGCCGCTGCCGCGGCACCGCTCGCTTCGCTCGCTCGACACGTGCGCGGTGGTCACCATACCAACATAACCTAACCTAGAACTTCAAAATCCTGTAGTGTGTGTAAAAAGTAAAAAAAAAAAAACATGCACTTTGAAGCTCGCTTTGAAGACACCTCAACCTTCCCGCGGTGATGACCGTTTTCCCCATTTTTCTCGGAAAAAATTGTTTTAGACAAAAAATGTAAGGAACATAAAACGTGTAATTCTTTATAATCTACAACTTTTGCAGGAAACATTTTTCTCTAAGTTTAATATTTATTGAGATAGCGTAGAAAAATCTCTTTTAATTTTGGCAATTTTTTCGAGTTTTGACATTGAAAATGAAATTTGCGCCAATTTTAACTATCATATTCGTGATCAGCGAGTCAAAATACATAAGTATACGAAATTTCAAGGAAAAAAGCGGTATGACCTTTTCGGAACTACACCCGCAAACGTTTGTGCTTCTCTGGATGTCTTCAAGAGAAGATGGCAATATGTACATTGTTCAAGTTTTATGTGTTAAGTTTTTCAAGTGTACAATAAATAATAAATATTTTTAAGTAAGTACAGTACTTACGTACATTAATAAAATACCTACTTTTTAATGTATCTATTGTTATCAAAATTAAATTATAAGTTCTTGACTTGACTACAACTATGTGACCCCCTCCTGGCGCCAAAGCTGGATCCGCCCTTGATTCGAACCCACGACCCATCGATGCGCACGGCAGGTGTTCTACCGAACGCGCAAACGAGTCCGTCAAAATGTTATTAATTAAGTTATACATATGTAATTTAAGTAAGCTATAATTTTTTCAGTTGTCCTGGACATTTTAAATCAGACTGCAAAGTCACGACTGAATATTTATTTTACTTAGTTTTTGAAAATTCTCAATGTCGAGAATACTTAACCGAGAAGGCATTCAACAATGCTTACGAAAAGGGAGCTATACCAATCATAATGGGGCCGAAAGAAGATGAGTGTGCGAAAATTCTACCTCCGAATTCATATTTACACGTTGATAATTTCAATGGCCCAAAAAAAATAGCTGAATATATTACCTTTTTAAGCGATAGTAATGAGCGTCTATTAGACTTTCACCGATGGCGAAATGATTTCAAAATTGTTAATGAACATGGCTATTTTGGTACGAAATCGTTCCATTATTGCAGAGTTTGTGAAGCGTTAAACTATAATGATGAAAGAGAAAGAGTTTATGATGTGAAGGATTTGCAATATTTTTTAGATGAAAAAGAATTATGTTTTTAATAATGTCAATATGGACTAAGATATTACTTCGATTATGTTATGTAACTCTTTACTGTTTCCATCGCCTGTCATTGATTTTAGGTTTCCATAAAAAAAATATGAGTTTTCAAAGTCACTTGGACAATATTCATTCTAAATACTAGGGAAACGGCAATGCACCACTCTACACTAACAAGGAGAGCATTGACATAGTTATATTGTTGATCGAAGAAGGAGAGTCTCAAACTTGGGAATCACAGATTCCCATCACTTTTATATATATTGTAGGGCATGGTCCCCTCAATTAAAAGTAACTCAACCGGGACTTGAACAACTTCTTCTCCTTAAGTTATATATAGAACTTTGAGTTGAAATTTCTTAATAATAAAAGCTAATGGCGTCTTGCCGCTTTATATATTTATTGAGGGGACCATGCCCTATAAAATATATAAAAGTGATGGGAATCTGTGATTCCTAAGTTTGAGACTCTCCTTGTAAGATCACATGAAATAATTTAATGAGTATCTATTTGTACCATAGGAGAATTGTCAAAATTACTAATTATTTATAACTAGTAATTTAAAGTTATTATTATAATGTAATTTAAAGTGCAAATAATTATATTTATATGTATTTGTTATAAGTATGAGTGGATCTTTGGATGGTAGTGCTGCGATTTATTTTCTATTAGATATCGACCTCATTTTTAACATACATATACACCTGTACCAACTAATTTAAAAAAATATTTTTAAGCAAAAAACAAAAACCGACTTCAAAACTACAACTCGCACTAAAAAGTAAAAAATAATATTTTAATTACTTCAAAGCATTATTTATTAACAGTTATTTTTGGAGTCGCTGCCGCTCCGTACCGTTCGAAAATTTGTTGCAAAAGCAGGATTAAACTGTCCTTCTTGGCTGGCACCGACTTCAAAAATAATTATATGGGACCACCTCTGAAATATCCCCTACCAAACAAAAAAAGAATCATCCAAATGCATCCATAACTTGCGGAGTTATCGCGTAACAAACATACAAAAAAAAAAAAAACAACTTACAGACGAATTGAGAACCTCCTCCTTTTTTGAAGTCGGTTAAAAAATGTAAGTATGCTCATTGTGTCATACTGTAGACGTCAGTATTCTTTATCGGTGTAGCCCAATTAGTTAACTAGACTAACAAGCAAGTGATATACTTACATATATATAACTTTAATTGATAACGTTTTATTTACACAAAATATGTTTATCACATAAATAAATTTTATTTGTATTTTCGTTTACGAGAAGCGTAATTTGCGGCCCAGCTGTTATACGGCTCGGCAATAAAGTTCCCGCTTATAACTACTCATCCCTGCTGGAAATGAAATGGCTTATTGTGCTTATTATTGCGTATTATTGTAATCCATTGAAAGTTATCGCAGTTGTTTTTATAGGTAACGAATGTCTTGTGAGCGAATAAGATAATAAAGCCAGCTTGTTGGTGTGGTACTCCGCTGAAGGGATCTCTGATGGTTGTCTATAGAACTTAGTTCAGAAATTGTGTTGAAGACCTATTTAACTTTGTTCCGTATGTTGGAAACATGCTATTTCAAAAACAGTTAACGTTGGGGACCTCGAATCTTACGGTGTCGATATCGCTTAAATTCCCACAAATTCTTCATTATTTTTCTGCAAATGTCAAGTCAATTCACATATGGTCAATTTTTATTTAAAACTAGTGGACCCCGCAGACGTTGTTCTGCCACAATTTTGGCTTCGAAATTATATAATTAAATTGACTCTAGAAAACGTTTGTATGGGAAATAGAAAAGGGCTGCTTTTAGGGTTTTCCCGGAAATTATTCGATTTTTTCTCGCCTTTTAAACCTTCCCTAAACCTCCACGAACATTTCAAGACTAAGATAAGATAAATCCGTTCAGCCGTTCTCGAGTTTTAATCAGACTAACGAACAACAATTCCTTTTTATTTATATATAGATAGATAAATCTATGAATCTTTCATTAGCTTAATTGCGACTGAGCGTAGGTAAAGGTAACAAAAGGTTAATAAATTACAAGTTTGGGAAATAGAAAAAAATATGTATGCTTTATTTTCACAGAGATTCACGTTAATTATAATTACTTGATTATTAGGGAATAGTAATAACCAATGCCTACGTGAATATTAAAAAAAAACATATTAGACTGTTAATGAAGAGCAAGGCGGAGCAATTTCCCTGCGAGAAAACATTTTTAGTTTTACTCAGTGAAAAAATTTAATATAAAGTAGCAACTAGTGAGTCAGAGGAGAATTGTTTAAAAACACGGTTCAGATTAGAATTGCAAAATATTTAATCTTATTAAGTATTATAAACTTTGTTGAAGAAATATTTTCAGTTCCATTTATATGTAACTATTTTTATGTTATACTTATATCCACATACGAGCATGAGCTTCACTTGTTCACTGATATAACATCAGTCAATGATGCGGTGTTGACCTACTTTTTACTTCGAGCATTCGGAAATTCTGCCTGAAACCGAAACGCGCAATGTGCACTTCACGGTTTTTCAATCTATGAACGGTGGTTCGTTACCCGGTCGGAATTTCGATATTCCTCCCACCCGATCCATGCCCGAAGTTACCAGACGTGGGGAAAACATGCTTACAGAAAATTATAAACGTGTTGTGTCGGTGGGATTCGAACCCACGACCCGTCGATGCGTACGGTGTCCTACCGAACGCGGTAACGAGCCCGTCAAAATAAGTAACTTGATGTTATATAACAGCCGCTATTTAAATAATGAATAAATAGCAACTAGGGTAATAAAGTTGGCTCTTATACGGGTGGCCAAGTAATAAATTAGTGTCAGGGCGCCGGCAGATGGCGTCATGAGACAATTTACCGGACTCACTCTTGTTTTCTCTCCTCGATGAGCTCGCCGATAATATATTGCTGACCCTATCGGATACATTCCCGATTTTTAATCCAGTGATTTATTGCCACGCACCGGAACGATTTTTGAATAAAATGAATCTTTCCTCGAGTCGACGTTAACAATCTTTCTTTTTACGTGATAAAGGTAAGACATCTCGTTACATATTTTATTCTGTTAAAGAAATTCTTCGTTTAGTTTTATATATTAATTTATTTATAAGAGTGTTTTATGTACATAATATGTTAAGTTTTATGAATGTATTTCGAAAAATAACGTGAATATAATATATAGAAACGTTGTAATGATAATAATAAGTATAAAAATGTTGTTGCTTTCCTATTATATTGATTTTATATTGAAGTATTCTTTGAATTAAATTAAATTTGAAATTACATTAGGCGTGTTTTTGTTGGTGAAACTGGAACAGCTCGTTTAATTTTTCTGCATTTATTTTAATTGGAGTGTATTTTGATATTCCCAAAAAAATGCCATTTTCAACAACGGTATTATGATTTAAGTAGGATTCTCTTAGCGTAAGTATGGAGGGTTTTAAATCTACGCCAAAATTAAACCATTATCAAACACTTCAGCTTTTAGATGACCTTTGCCAAAAACGAAATCAATATCAAGCTTCACTTTGGTTAAGTGACACTTAGCGTAGAAACATTTAGGATTCACAGACATGAAGATATACCTATCATTATGATTTGATATTTTTTATATGTTTGCATGAGGTTTAATTGATAGTAGGTGATACTTCCGCCACAGAACATCAGTCAGATTATTTGATTAACATTTAAGTATATAATAATATCTAATTGCTGTTCCTCGTATTCAAGATAAGATTTATGTGAAAATTTATTCTTGAAATATGAAATGCCAAAATTTTAAGAAAAATTAATTTTAAACAAAAACCAAAAACCGACTTTAAAAAAACCATTCTACATATATTATGTACAAACTTACACTAAAAAGTAAAAAATAATATTTTAATTACTTCAAAGCATTATTTATTAACAGTTATTTTGAAGTCGTGTCGTGTCAAGAAGTACATTCTTTAAGTTCATTAATCCTTACATAATAATTTACTAAACCTACCACTAAACGTGCTGCTCAAATGAGACAGCGCCGTGAAAGGAACTACAAAGCAAAACATTATCTACGTACTAGTATATTTTTGTTTTTGTTGATTTTCTAAAACACACAGTTATTTTGGAGTCGGTGCCAGCCAAGAAGGACAGTTTAATCCTGCTTTTGCAACAAATTTTCGAACGGTACGGAGCGGCACCGACTTCAAAAATAACTGTTAATAAATAATGCTTTAAAGTAATTAAAATATTATTTTTTACTTTTTAGTGTAAGTTTGTACATAATATACCTTGCACTAAAAAGCAAGTTTGTAGTTTTGAAGTCGGTTTTTGATTTTTGTTTAAAAATAATTTTTGACATTCAGTACTGCGAACACAGAAAACATAGGTCGCCGATTCAGTAAGAATACCATCTCTCCTCAAATTCATAATAAAGGATACCTACAGAGTACATAATATTCTGATGACTGAATGTGATGCGCCTTTGTCTTGTCAGACAGACCGACAGGTGACATACCTTTTTTTTAACAATCATCACCATACAAAAAATTATGTAGGGTGACAATCCTATATAATTTTTTAATTAAAAACAAAATGTATGTATTTATATAGTATGCAAGAGTAAACACAATACAACCTTCTACGATCTTCCCAAGTAAATAAGCATTACAAAGGGTCGTTGTTTGGAAATAAAACAAAGATATTTCGGTATTACGAGCTGAGAAGGCTTAAACTGTCTCAATAAGTAAAGTAAAGCGAAGAGGTACGTATTACTTAGGGTCATGGTAGTAATTAAGTTTGAGACAGGAGGTAAAACGAGAAGTACCAACTTAGCTTTGGAAGGGGTATTTATTACAATTATTGTGGATCTCAATTTCTCACTTGAATACTGTTAACTAAATTCTACTAACGAAGATACAATTATTTATAAATATTTTGTTTCATGCCTGTATTTCTTGACTGAGAAAATAAAGACTAAGGCAAGATGAAAAATTCAATTAGATAAAAGATAATATTTTTGAAATAATGAACTTACAGTTTAGAACAGAGAGCCTAGGACGATCAGAAAAGTAGATATTCGAATCATCCACCTGTCAGTTGTATGAGAAATCATTTGGAATTTCCAAGGACTTTATATATTATATAAAGCCCTTGGGAATTTCATACAAATGACAGCTCGACGATACAAATACTTTTTCGCAAGTTGTTCGTGCTAGGCCCTCAGATATAAAATATTTATTATAACTGCCAAAAACATCTGTAAACAAAATACTTGAACCTAAACTTAATAAAAAAGAAGACGTCTGAACCTTGCATGGCAAATTGGCTATATATGATAATTTGGCATATTACATAGTACCTAGTCTGTTAATTGACTATGATGCAGTAAGCACAGGGTCGGATTTAGGGGAATGCAGTCCCCAACAATGGAGACTACAGAAAAACAAAAGTACAGTAAAGAACTTTTCCTTTAATATTTTTTCGTTGTTTTACCTTTACCTACTGTATACAAACGTGATTATATTTTTCTTAAATATTAAAAAAAAATTGTTAATTTTATTTGGAAAATAATTTCGGGCCAGAGGGTTTTAGGGAGCATTATATTAAGTCAGTGGCGGCGTAAGACCTAAATTTTATGTGGGCTAGATTTATTTTGCGGGGCCCTCGGCCAGCGCAAAATTTTTTTGGTAAATTTTCAGGGTGCGAGGCCCACACCTTACGCCGCCACTGTATTAAGTGTTATGTGGGGCCACTACTCCTTTGTTGCCCCAAGGGATTCCAAACCTCTAAATCCGGCCCTGAGTAATCAAATGGCTAGGCTCTTATCATGTTGAGCACCTCTTACCTAACTAATTGGGTAAAGGGGTTCCAGCAACAGACTATTGAAATAATCCAACCGACCTATTATATTTTATGACTGTACCTACAGTTGGGAATGGAGTAAGTACTTATTATATTATTGTCTTGTATTATTCCTGTATATAAATTACAATATTGGATAGGTTTTATGTTGAGGTGGAATTAATTATTATCTATCAAAATACCAATCAGTAATATCTTACATTAGAAGCAAGATTTTTTTTCAATTTTTAGGAGTTATATAAAGCGCTATATTGTACTTAAATTGAGACAACTCAGCACAACCATTTAGATTAAATATATAGAATGCCAAAGAAATAAATATACCAAACTCAACAGAGTACAGCACAGTTAGGAACTATAATTTAAAAATATATTTTAACAGCAATATATACATATATTTTTATCAAAATAGATATAAGACACCAATATACATATTTTTTATTAAATAAGATAAACGAGGCCGAAACTTTTTCATGGAAACTAATAAATAATAACTAACAAAAATAAAATTATTTATGTATCTGTACTAGGATACTACAATCTTAATTTTAAACGATCTCTTGTTCTAAACGAAATATAGGTTATTGTATTTAATGATGTTTTTAATTATTAAGGATAATAAAATCAATATCTTATAGGTTAGAAATCGATTTTGAAAAGAAAAGTCATGACGGAAGTTAAGTTGGTGTAGCGGTGAAAAGGCTTTTTAAAAAACCAATTTATTCAATACATGTGTTTATTATCGTGCTTCAGTTAAGACTAACAATTAATTATTATATCAAAAGACAATAAGTACCTAGGTGTTGATGCAGCAGGAAACGAATATTGTGTTTGTCAGCATAAACGGGGTTTATGCCCGTTTAACTCGGATATATTTTGTTTTTTTTCATCTTGACTTTAAAATTTATTCACTTTTGTCTTAGGACATTAAGGCCAATCAATATTTTACATTTGGTTGCTGTAATCATCGAGTTTAAAAAGTCAATTTGCACTAAAATATTGATTGTAGATGAGGTCAAGTGAAAAAACGCGTTAAAAGAGTCAAATTTCTATATATCTTATATATAAAATTTCCATGTCACAATGTTAGTTACCGTACTCCTCCGAAACGGCTTTACCGATTTTTAACAAATTTTATATGCGTATTCAGTAGGTCGGAGAATCGGCTACTATCTATTTTTCATACCCCTAAGTGATAGGGGTTGTTCACCCTTAAATTTTTTTTTAATTTTTGTTCGAAATTTTTTGTTTTTATTTTTTTATAAAGTGGCATTAAAAATACATACAACCCTACATTTTTACTTTTTTATCACCAACCGCTGCCTTTTTTTTTCAAAAAATCTAGACCCGTGCAAAGCCGGGGCGGGTCGCTAGTTATTCTATATTATCATAATAGTACATCAAGCAATAGTAATCTTGTTCATGCTAATTTTGTTCTATTATCTGGTAGTGCTAAATCTTGTACGTTATATACTGAGATAGGGATGTTGCCGTATATCAAAATGCAAATGAATGCACCAGAATTCTGCACATACGCTTGCTTGTTGCAAGTTAATATAATTATTTTTACAATTGAAAGAATCGGACCAGTTTTTCTATCGCAATTTCGCGAGGCACGTATGTAAATTAGGCAAATTAAAAATGAAATATTTACCGCCCGAAACATTTGTTTTTCAATTTTGATTTCATTCAAGAATTTTTGTTAAAAAGGATTTAGAACTGTGCGGTTTTTAAATAAAACTAATGTTTTTTTTAGTTTAGTTGTCGTATGGCTTTAAGCATCGCTAACACTTACTACTAATTAAGGGAATTTATACGAGGGTGAATCAAAAAATTCTTGGAATCAATATTAAAAAATGCAAAGATTTAAATAATAATATTTTATTTCTCTACATAATCTCCCTCCAATGCAATGCATTTAGAATAACGCGTTTCTAACTTCCTTATTCCTTGTGAAAAAAAAATATTTTCTTGACTCTCGAAAAAGTCCTCTACGGCAGCTATAACCGCGTCATTATCGTGAAATTTTGTTCCACGAATTTCCTCTTTTAGTTTGGAAATAAGTGAAAATCACTTGGGGCTAAGTCCGGAGAATATGGTGGGTGGTCAAGGAGATTGAAGCCAGCACAGCGGATTGCGTTGAGCGCAACTTCCGATCGATGAGCAGGAGCGTTATCTTGAAGGAACAACACGCCCAACGACAGTTTTCCACGACGTTTTTCTTTAATCGCTTCACGCACTTTCGGGATTAAATTTGCATAATAGGGTCCAGTAATCGTCTGGCCTTTTGGCATGTAATCAATAAAAAGGATTCCTTCACTATCCCAGAACACAGAGGCCATAACTTTGCCAGCGGTAGGAGCAACTCGAAATTTCTTGATGGATGGAGAGGATGGTCGTTTCCAAGACATTCTTTGTCTTTTAGTTTCAGGATCAAAATGGTGGACCTACGTTTCATCCATGGTGACAAGACGACGGCAAAAATTATCCGAATCACGCTGGAACATTTCGAGATTACGCTTGGAAATTTCCAAACGTCGCTTTTTGTTTTCGTCGGTTAACATTCGTGGCACCCATCTTGCAGACACTTTTTTGAACCCCAGTGAATCAATTAAAATGGATTGAACGCTACCAAAAGATATCTTTAGGATCTCAGCTATATGTTTTATAGTCATTCTTCTGTCTTCCAAAACCAGATTCTCAACCTTTTTGACATTTTCTTCTGTAACGGAGGTTGAAGGCCGCCCAGAACGCGGGTCATCTTTACAGCTTGATCTACCTCTTTTAAATTCAGCCACCCAGTACGCAACCGTAGAATAGGGTACAGCATCACCCCCTAATGTCTGCTGAATGTCCAAAAAAATTTCCTTCGTAGACATTTTTTTCAAACTGAGATATTTTATCACCGCACGTAACTCACTTTTATCCATAATTTTGACTTTTTAGCAACTCGTTGCACAAAAAAATTTATTACATGCGAACGAACTGACAAAAACAAGTGACAGTCTGCATAAATATAGTGTGATAGACTCTCTTTAATTTGAATATCGAACTTGATCCAAAAAGGTTTCATATATATGCACTTCTAAGAACTTTTTGATTCACCCTGGTATTATTCTTTCGAGCGCTTGCTTCTCACCGACAATATTTATCAAGTTCTCCTGATTTTTTAGTGAATCGAATGGCAATGGCTGGCATGTCAAACAAAAAAGAAATGATTTTAGTTTTATTGCATAAAACTATCTGACTGATAGATCCATTTTTTTATTTGTTCTGTTGATAAAGGGTTTTTAGATAGTTCTTAATTATACAGTATAGAACTCTCAAAGAGTTTCATGTTATGATATTACTAATACAGTAGAACTAAAATCGTAAAAAAATCAGAACCGTCGTTGTTCTACGATCACGACGAATTTTTTTATTTTATTTTTAATAATGAAAATAATTGCTTCTAATACGATTAGTATTACGCAGCGATAAGATGGATCCGATTCTTTTGTATTGCCATCATCATCCGCAATAATTAACATACTCGTATGTAGCCATATATAACACAATAGTATTTTATTTTAAAGATAAGCTTTATAGTCATATTAGATCACATTCACTGGTAATATAAGTACCATTAATAAATAACTGAACTAACCACAGTGATAAAACTAAAAGGTATGTCTAGTAGCCTAATAGTCCATTCTAATGAAGATGTATTCATATAATAGCAACCCATTAGCCGCCCCTGGCGCTGCAAATGCATTTTAGATTAACAAAGATTATTCCTCTTGGTTTTTTTAAAGAATTTTAATTTCTCAATGTTATAATTAACATATGTTATTATTTTATTATTTCAGGTATAATACCCATAAATACAATCAATTAATCAATACAAAATTACATTACATTTAGAATTAAAATTACAAAACAAAGAAAATATAATTACGCTTAATAACTTAATAATTAAATTAATAATAATTTAAATTACATAATGACATAAATTAAAAAGAATAATAAAACAAACAAAGCTCCGGCATCCGTATCATTATTGCATCAAGGAATGCAATGTGATACACTGCCTACCCTAGGCCAATGGAAAATTTCCCCCCACTAAGTTAACCGAAACTAATTCCAGAAGTATGGTAATTTGCTAAAATTATTGTGTTAATTTCATATGACCCAGTATTTAATAACTAAATACATTCATCCACATTCGCATAAGCTAAAATTCTATTAATATCGCTCGACACGTAAAATTTTCAACGCTGCATATATTCAAAGTTAAAATAGCAAAGTTTTTACATTATTCTAAAGTCATTCACATTTCTCAAGCTGAAACAAGAAGGTACAGCGACTAACAAGGTTGAACTAAGTGAGTCAGTTACTGAGTCAACAGTGCACCAGCCGTAATGAACCGAGTCGCAACAAGACTGAGTGGAGGCACAATTTTGCAAAGAGAAAAGAAAATCTTTTATAATTACAATAAAAACTCACTTGTTACAGTAGAATAGTTTGCTATTCAACTACACTGAAGACAAATTAGCTAGTTGCTACGAAAAATCGTTGCTTCCCCATTTTGAACTAAGTATCTCATTAATATTTACTAGCGACTGACAGAAAATAAATATACTAACTTAATGAGAAACACGTTATTTTATTGTTTTTAAATATTCGAGAGTTTGTATTTTAATGGGGCATGAGGTAGACACTTTGAGTTCGTTAGTTTCCGCCATAAAGTTATGGAACTCCTTATCTGTTACTATGAGACTAGATCCTTCTTTAACTTCGTTCAAGACTCTTTTACAAATATTACTTTGCTATTTCCTGTACAACTTCTTAAATATCCAATTCTTTTGATTTTCATAAAGTTTTTAGTGCATAAATGTTTAAGAGCCATTCACGAACTTTTTGCTCTTTATATCTTTTTGTTGTTCAGAGATCACTGAGAACGATGAGGCTACCTATTGCACTTGCTTTAGTTATATTTAAGGATTTTATTGTAATTATATTAATAGTTTGTACAATAAACAAGAGTAGGTACTAAATTTAAAAAAAAGCTATTTTTATCCTATTTACCAAGCCATAGTCGTAGTTTTCATAGATGTCTACCTTTCATAACTAATTATCGTCGTAGTCGTTTCTGCCATACGACGTCTACTGCTGAATATAGGCCTGCCCCAAAGACTTGCAATTTCTACGGCCGATCACTTGCCGCCTGCATTCAGCTTTACAACCTCGAAAAAAAAAATTATTACTATAATTTTATTAGTAATAAGAATGATTTTTATGAATATTGTGGCTCTGCTGTATAATTTAACAGTTTCGTTTAGTTGGTTTGTCTTTAAACGGGCGATATTATATAAGTTTGGGAATAGTGTATACCTATAAAGACATATATATTTTGCTAAAGAAATCACTAAATCCTAACTAAAATGTCTGCACGCTATTTCTATTTTCGAATACCAACTACGACATTTAACGAGACTGTCCACATCGTCAATTAGGCTTTTAGTCTTGGTCTTCCAATCAGCATGGGGTAAGTCAGCAGAAATGTTCACAATGCGATGTAAACTCAAAGCGTCGTGTCGTTAACAGTTTTCCGTCCGAATTGTAGAGAACTCGGACTTTATGTGCTATTAAGTAAGAAGCCGAATTAACATGGGCTCTTTAAGAGGACTCCTCAAATGTACATAGCACAATTCCCGTAGAGTAACAATTTCGCTAATGAGTTTTGTACGAGTTGATGATAGCGTGGAATCTACATGATACTTTGGAGTTGGAATCAAAGGTTCATTTATTACACGTTTTTATATATATATGGTTGTTATGAAACTATTAATAAGTATTTGTACTACATACGGGTTGCTATTCAAACAAAATTTCATATTTGACAAATTAAGAATATCTTTGAAAGTTTGAATGAAATTAACAATATGACTAAAGATATAATTTGTATGAATAATGACCGATACATTATGAGTAAAATATAAAATGTGCTATTTTATACATTGGCTTATCAGGCCTCTGATTAATTATTTACACGGGTGCAATGTAGATGTACCTACTATACACAAAAAATATAGTTATAAAATATAGTGTAACAAACAAACAAACAAACAAATCTTTCCTCTTTATAATATTTCACGTTTTATTACGGTAAAAGTAATTTTATTTAAATAATACAGATTTTAAGCAAAACATTTAACATTCATTCTATCTATATATAATATATATAATATATATCTTGTGGTAGTAATAATTCATCTATGACGCGCCAACGCACTATGGAAAATGGTAGAACAAGAGCATATCATAAATGGTTTTTACGAATACCACAATCTGGGTGATAGTTTGATTTAAATTGATACTCAAATAGTTAAGTTATAATATTCAATAGGATTTTTTTACCTAATACGCAAAATAATATAATTTTTCATGGTTAGAAGTACATTGAAGATAGAGGTGCCAAACTCAAGACTTTGGGTGTTCATGTTTCAAAACAATATTGTGAAAAAAATATATAGAACAGATATGCAGTGTACTACATTTTTAGGAAGGTAATTTTATGTACTTTACGAAACAGCTTTTTTATTTTCATTTTATTTTGAGAATTTTGGGAAAGTACTTAAAAAGAAACATTATCAAATTTTTCACAAAAAAAAAATTCATTGAAAGTTCTGACTGTTACCAACGTCTCCCTATCCGCTAATTTTTGTATCAGTTCATAGTCTAACTATTCATAAACAAGATACAAAAAAAATCTGCTGCGGATATTTGCGGTTTTAGAAGATATGGGAACAACATTGATAAAAGTCGGAGTAGGAAAATTCGGTATCTTTTGCGGTTTACGACAGGAACTGTTAGTGTGAACTTTAATTGATATTGTTTTTAATTATTTTGTAATAACAAATGGTTTTATCAAATTTGCACCCGTTTCGCGTGAGAAAATAACAGATAATAATTTTGTAAGTACCGATAAATATTGATATTGCAAATAGTATATAAAGGGAGGTAATTTTGATGCCAGCCATTCAGTTCAGTGTAACTTCAAGTGAAATATAGTTAATTTACGGCTGTAATTATTGTAGTTATACAATGTCTTCCTTCAACTGTACCAAACGTGATATCATACTTCCCTATATCGAGGGAGGTAGAACCGTGGAATCATTGTCCAAAGTTTTACTGGAAAATTAAATGTTTCTGAAAACGACATATGTTTTATAATAAGTGACATACAAAGGCGTATTCTTCCATCGTTTAATAAGCGCTGGGCCCTGGCATGTCGGAAAAAAGGAACATTTTTAGAGAAGAATAATACTTGGTTGGACACAGGATATTCGGTGAATTTACCGGACTCTGATCAATATTCTACACCATCAACATCTGGCCAACGAGGAAGACCATGCGTGGTAGTGTTGTGTAGGACATACAAGAGGCGGTACATTTGTCCCGGACATGACGACAAAATGTAAGAGCGGCTCGAAATTATAAAATGTACTACTTCAAATTTTATGTCGCGCTCGTTTTTACTCGATGTATTTGGGTCCTAAATAACCATAAAAAAATCCATCAAATGTCATTATATTAATACTCGCTAGTACACATTATGCTTCGAGCTTCATACGCCTCGCCTCATTTGAAGTGGGACATTGTACTGGCTCAGAGTGAAAAAGAGGCTACTCTTACAAACTCTTTTTGAAGTCCTGTACTGCCCAACACTAATGCGTGGCTTATTTAGACTCCTCAGAATCTACCAAGAAGAGGAAAAATACTCTTCTACTCGCAGAATATGGCTTTGAGCACATCAGTAAAATACTGAATACTGCCGAAATTACAGGTGTAGATGAAACTTTAATTAAACGTCTCTACATCATTTTACAAGTTTTATCTTCAGGAATGATGATCGATCCCGAAAAATTTGGCGAATACGCAACAGAAACTGCAAGAGTCTACGTAAGCAAATACAATTGGTATTACATGCCATCATCTATACACAAAATGCTTATACATGGAGACAATATTATTAAACATTTCGCAGTGCTTCCAATAGACAGCTATCGGAAGACGCACAAGAGTCGCGCAACAAAGACTACCGAAACATGCGACTACATCATGCCAGAAATTGTAGCCGAAAAGCTGCAAATGAAGATGTTTTCAAAACTCTATTGTACACATCCGATCCGTATATAACAAGTTTAAGAAAACCATACACAAAGAATGTAAAAGACCTTGAGGAAGAAGCACTTACTCTTCTAAAAGTGGCACCACTTGAAACTGAAATGTGTATAGATCCTAAGTAGATAAGGATTTTATTTTTCCAGTGTATTTACTCACTTTTAAATTAAATCTGTTAAGTGAAAAATTACCCACATTATTAAGTAGATGTCAAAAAATATAATTTAAGTAATATAAGTGCAGTAGACGAAAGCGATAAGTTTAAAAATATTGTTTATATATTTTTTTTATTGACATGGCTTGTTCCTTATGTTTAATGTTAATTTTTATAAAAACTATTACTTTTTATTTCACTTTTATTAAATAAATTACCTCGTTTTTCGTGCTTATCCCAATTTTTGTCTCTTTATGCTATTTGCATTTAAACATATAAAGAGAAATCACTATAAATTCTATATCATTTAAATCTACATACATTACTGCATATGTATACCAAATTTCATAACGATATAACAAAAATTCACGGAGTAATAGATTTTTGATCCGAAACTGACTCATATTTTCCATAGTGCAACGAGGCGTTTGGTAGAACACCTGCCATGTGCATCGAAGGGTCGTGGGTTCGAATTCACAGAACACACAAGCACAAGCATGTCTTCCCCACGTCTGGGGACTTTAAAACTTGAACTTTGGTCATTAAACGAGTGAGAGGAATATCGAAATTCCGACAGGGTAACCACCATTCACAGATGGAAAAACCGTGATGTGCACATTGCGCGTTTCGTGAAATCGTCTATGGATGGATCTGAATGCTCGAAGTAAAAAAAAAGTAGGTCCACAGCGAATCATCGACTGATGTTCTGTGGTTGGGGTATCACCTACCATCAAGTAAACCTCATGCTCGTCTGTCGATATCTATAAAAAGATAACAATGAAACTTATACAAAATTACAAAAAGAGGTTTGAGTCTGACACACTAACCTGAATTCCAACAAAGAAGAGATAAACTTCTACGATCATTGGTATCTTAAGGGTTATATTTTCATAATAAAGATCTAAAGTATTTCTTGCCGCGACTTCTAGCGTGAATCAGACTTAAATAATATTTCTCAGAGAAACCTTTTTGTTTTTATCGTTATTCAGGGTAACCTTTCTTATTAGTGTGGCATTTTTGCTGCTTCGTAAAAGGAAAATATGAAGTAAAAATATAGCTAAGAATAATTTTTTTTATTTAAACAATATATTACGCGAATATCGTTTAGTTTCGTTTAATACTTCATTTATAATCATATTTTTGACTTATCATTCAAGTAACTTTGTTGAATCTATCTTACGTATGTAATATGATTTTATATTAGCGATTCCGAAAGAATGTTATTGTATTATCTAATATATAAAATTCTCGTGTCACGGGGTTCGAACTTGAACTCCTCCGAAACGGCTCGACCGATTCTCATGAAATTTTTTGTGCATATTGGGTAGGTATGAGGATCGGACAACATCTATTTTTCATCCCCCTAAATGTTAAGGATAATCCACCCCTAATTTTTTTTTTTAATTTAGACGAAATTTTTTGTTTTTATTTTTTTATAATGTGGCATTAAAAATACATACAATCCTAAATTTTTACTTTTTTATCACCAACCCCTGCTTTTTAGAAATTATTTACATGGCAAATCAACGTTTGCCGGGTCAGCTAGTTTGTTTATAAAGAAAAATTTGAACCACCTGGAGAGAAGAGCTTTTTTAAGACAACGCATTTAGCTCAAAGAAAACTTCAATTTACTGTCAAAAGAATATCAATTTTATTCAATGAGACACAGTTCTTTGAGAATGGTCTGTATTGTAATATCTCAAGTATCTCTTCAGAATTCTATTATTTCTGAGTTATAATATAATGAGGTCGATCGAAAACATGATAGTAGCTCCAAAAACCTCTACTCGTTTTATTATTACCTGCCCTTTGTAAATATATTATACTACACAATATTTAATTATGAGATATTAAATTAGAACAATGTCTGCCGATATCGTCAAGTTATTAACAAGAGTTTTTCTATTATAGTTTCAACGGAGTGATGACTTGTAAGTCCCAGTATTTTTTAACTCAATGAGTGGCGGATTTACCAGTAGGCTGTCTAGGTTTAAGCCTGGGGCGGTTTTGGGGAACAATTTTTTTCTTTAAGCTATCCTATAGAAAGCAAAAGGTAATACAATTTTCTGTATCCAGTACAGACAAACGTCTACAAAACATAATAACGATGCCTTTTCCTTCTTCTCTATCATTGTATTGTAAAAAATTTAGAAACTGACAGTTGTACAGGTTAGGGCGGCACTGTATTTTCCACCCCGAAATGTGGGAATCTTCCACTGCATTGAATGTCAGTAGCGATCATCAAATTGAAATCTGTGACCATAGTACAAATGATCATCTACTTTATATGTATTTTACGCAGTCAGCACTACCTACGTACAAAATTATTATACCAAAGGGATTTACGCAATACCTACTGCCTAGCTGGCATTCAATGTATAAATACGCGTTGATATTTGAACTAACTACCTTATATATATTTTTTATGTAAGATATCAACAGACGAGCATGAGGTTCATTTGATGATAGGTGATCTCCAGCCACAGAACATCTGGCAATGATGCACTGTCGATCTACTTTTTTTTACTTCGAGTATTTGGAAATCCATAGACTGAGATGAAACGCGCAAAATGCACTTCACGGTTTTGAGATCTATGAATAAATCTATGACAATTATTTTCTCAGATCCCAGACTCTAGAGCCTTTATGGACAATGGACTATCTGACTTATTGTGCTTAATAGTACTTTAGCGCCTTTTTATTTTTTATTTTTTTTTGCCTTAGTAATTCTTTAGGTTTTAGATAATGTTGCTCGTTCAAGACCTACATAATACACACGAGAACTGCCTTAATGGTGTTTATAATATAAAATATGTGAGAAAAACCCTCCTAATAATATAATTTCTTGCGAAAATATGTAGCAGCAACAACTAATATTCTAGTAGCTATTCTCGCTTTAATTACAAGGAAAAATCCGGGCATGATATTACCTCTGCATATTATAGTAGCTCGTAAAAGTTTACAACACAAGCCTTATTACAGTCGGCATGTTTTCTTCTATGACTGCAGCTTGTGGGTAAATAAAACTGCATATATGGTAAGGACGTAAACTCAGTGAAAATAAATGCAAAGGTTTTATTTTTCTTAACCACTAGGTATGTTTTAAAGAGGGATATAAATGTGAAACGATTTGCGATTAAAAGGACGTATGCCGTGAAGTATCAAGCGTTTAACTTACAAAGTTACCTTACTGTATAACTTGATTCAAATGAATTACGTTTTGAGGTTAAAAAAAACTAAATTTAAAAAACTATGTATTTCAATATATTTTTTGACTATATATTCATGGAAAAATTAAGTTAATTACCGTCGAAAGTTTTGGTGTATATATTTTTGTTTCAAAGATATAACGAAAAAAAAAACACCTATTTTCAGGAATTTATTGAAATTAGCACATGATATTTAAGGGTGTACAATTATACGTATCTATGTACGCGGTTATTTTTTTGTGAGAGTTTATATGCAAAACGTAATATTTGATAGAATCTGAAAGGTTATTTTCCTATAGATCAACTCACAATGCCATATTTTTGCCAAGACTATTGTGAACATTAAGTTTTTTTTTTCTTATCCACTTTGTATATCTCTTTTATATTATGGAATTAAGTACATATAGGCATCGCTAAGATTTATTAAAAATTTTAAAAATTAGCCCTTAGTTTGTAAAAATAGGGTTTATACTGCGTTTTGTACTTGTATTATACAGAGGAATCTTATAAATACCCGATGCGTTAGGGGAGGAAACGGGTTACGTCGGACTTCATCTGGTCGTAAAAAGACCAACGTACTACTGTGTTAAACCCCACGGCTTCATGTCTATTCTTGCTGGGAACACGGCAACGCCCAGGCACTCTTATCGACACCAGCTCGATGATCAGACTTGGGACTAAGCTAACTCTTTAAAATATAGATATAACCAGCTCAAACAAGCTAAAGCCTCACTTTGTTCTCTGTATACAAAGGCTGTAGTGTAAAAATAAAAATATCTATTATTGAATTCTTTATATTGCTAGGACTAAGTCGGGAATTACCGCCGTAATATTATTTAACTCATAAATCATAAATAATCGTTTATAAAAGATTTAGTCTAAGAAAATTGTCTCTACTTGTGACCAGCCGGCCTAGCATGACAAGCGCGACAAAATTTTGTCTACCGTTTTCTCGTGTTTTAATCGACTATCGCTTTATTTCTTTCGGGTCTAACATGACTATTACACATTATTTTGATATATTTGTCGAACGAGATATCATTTCTATCAAAATTGTCGATGTCGAGATATAATATACCTCAATATCTTACATCTTAGTTTGTCTTCTCTCGTCCGCGACATATCTGGTGGCGGTCATGCTAGGCCGGCAGCGTGACCAATGACCATCTAGAGATACTCGTATCTCGCGGACGAGTGAAGACAAACTAAGATATAAGGTATTTTGACCTCGACAACTTTGATCGTCAATTATTTTTGAAAATAGAACTCGAGTATTAATTGTGTTATGTTAGACCCGGAAGAGATAATCGATTAAAACACTAGAAAACGGTCGACAAAATTTTATCGTGGTTGTCATGTTATGCCGGATGATGTTATAAATACACCTTTGATAAAGTTGGCAAACTAACTTGGTTAATTAAACTAAGTTAACCGACTTAGTTTACCCAAGAGCAGGGCTCTACGATCTATTCATTTGAAAATTTCTACTAAAATATCCCGCTTTTAATGGAGTCATATTGAAGCATCCGTGAGTAAACCTCATTTGACATTTCCAACTGAGAGACATTTTGTGGGGACACGTAATCAGAACTCATGTCAATGTCTGTAATAATATTTGAAGGAAACTCAAGAGAAGATATATTATGAGGCACGTTACGAAACTTTAGTTTACGACAAAGTTTTTTTTATACATATTTCCACAACGAATATCAATGAATTACTTTTTTTAAATTAGTAAGTTACTTATAACATAAATTAGTTAAAAGTATAATTCATATATCAATGCATGAATTTTCAATTTGACTTCTAAGTTTTAAGTATTATTATTGGAATGTTCACTTTCTTATGTATTCAAATAACTGCAAAGGCTTAGAATTAGAAACCTATTTATTAATTATTTTATAATATAGCATCACTTAAAAATATATAAACTATGACATATATATAAACTAAGACAGTCAATGATGCATTATTAATCTATTTGTTTACATTTACCATTTGGAAATCTACATAATATAGACTGAAACCGAAACACGCAATATGCACTTCGCGGTTTTTTAATCTCTAAAATAGATCTGTTCGTATACCTGTCAGTGGGACTCAAATTATTATTTAACAAGATAGGTGATGCGAGATCACGAGTCTCGGTGCCCTCTTCGTAGGGTCTCTCTCTGTCTGTTTATAGTCTTCTATCACTGAGCAGCTAAAGCGGTCAATTTACTGCTACTTTTTAGATAAACAATAATTACTGTCGCTTTTTATGTCTTACTATAAAAATTTTAATCATAGTTTTTTGTGTGCATACTATAAAGTTCGGTCAACTTTTACTATGGAAGCTAGCACATAGCTCGACTCAATCCCTGGATATGAAATTCTTGTTGTTTTTCAACAGCCAGTTATGTTATGTTTTTTAAATAACACACACTGACTCGGTATATTAAATGTATATTAATTAAATATGAGAATTTTAAATTATAAACTTATTTTAAACAATACTTTTTCTGAAAATTATTAACGTGGTACGCACTTTAGTTACGAACTAAGAGACAAGCGACTTTTTGTCATTATCAAAAACGTGATCAGCTAGGAAAGATATTGAAAATATGCAATTATAGTAAAATTTAAAAACATGTTAATTTTCAATCAACAACAGGTAAACGATCTATTATTTTTGGTACATTTATCGCTATTGGTAATCTATAAATGTTTAATAACCTTCAAAAATTCTCATTTTAGCCACGTCAATACACAATTCATTATTTCAAGTTGTTCGAAGTTCTATGAAACCAAAAACGCAAGAAAATCTAGCTCAAAGTAAATTATTTAAAACATTTCTTAATTTAATTAATTGATCGTGGCAGGTACATTTATACAACGTACGTTAATAACAAAAGTAGTAAAAAACTTTCGAATTGGAATGAAAACTGCATCAAATCTCCATTGAAATCTTTTTCACGTTGAAACTTAATGAAATTATTCCTGTTAATTTTTAATAAAGATAGAGACTTTAAAGGGTTTAGTATCATTAAACGAAGTTAGAATTTGATTAAAAGTATTGTGAGTCAGACCAGTATTAGATTAGGCTTTCAAACTTATATTCTGTAGAAAATTGGTTTATTACATGGAATTTTTAGTATAAAATATTTTGTATAAACGTAAGTAATTGGATTACTTGTAGCTGGGTCGCTATATAAACTCTTTGCTCAATAAGAATTTATGAAATTAATCTATTGAAGATTTTAGTAATATCAGTTATATTTAGTATTATATAGGTACCTACATATGATTAAAAAAAAAATTTTAAGATTTTAGGCGATAAAATATATTTTAACTAGAATAATTGCTCTTTTTAAGACCGATTTCGACCGACGAGTGTGAAACTCACTTGATGGTAAGTGAAGTCAATCAATAATGCGCTGTCAACCTATTTATCCGAGCATTTGGAAAGTCATAGACTGAAACCGAAACGCGCTATTATGTACTTTACGGTTTTTCAATATATTAGCGATGGTTCGTTATCTGACCGTAATTTTAATATTCCTTCCATCAGTTTAATGCCCGAAGAGACTAGATGTATACAAAATCTTTTTTTTATAAGCATATCATCGTGGCGGGATACGAAACCGCGGTCGATCGAAATGGCTTTAAAAATCCTTAGTGCATTTCGCCATAATTATGAATTATTGACCGTGTGATGTGTAATATTAACACATTTTGTATCGACCTATCTAGGGCAGAATGATTGGCATTTCAATTTGAGTCCAATTGGAGCTATAGGTATCAGTGGGTAGAAATGTCCATTGTCTATTAACTGGAAGGAGATAGAATGTGTCGTTTATCTTAACTAACCGTTTATCGACTCACTTTTGTTCTGTAGTACTAAAGCCCGTATTCCAAGACGTAACTAAGGTTTTAATCTAGTTTTGAGACTTCTCAAACGATTTTATCTCTACAGAAACTTGTCATTTTGAGAATTCTCAAGAAAATATTTCTGCTTCAGTGTATTATTGGAATACTAGTGAACTAGTTTATATGAATATCTACATTTTGAGTGAACATTACAAAGTATAATAGATTGTTCAAAGTAATATTATTATTTGTTGTTTTTGTATTAATATCAGCTATAACATTTTGTTACTAATTAACGTCTGATTAACATTAAGAAGACAATATATTATTATTAAGATGTATAGAGTTACATTTGTACAATATGTAGTATACTTTTGTGTTGCGATGGATTGCGGGGTGATTTCTTTTAATATCTATTAAGGGCATTAACAAACCACCATTCATAGATTGAAAATCCGTGAAGTGCACATTTCGCGTTTTGGTCTCAATCTATGGATTTCCGAATACTCGCAGTAAAATAGGTCGATAGCGCATTATTGTCTGAAGTTTTGTTGCATCACCTATCATGAAACGAGCCTTAAGAACAGTCCTTAACTAACACAGGTACATTGTGCTATTTTCTTGTACATACAAAACCAATCATTGACATCCAAGAATTGTTAGCAACTGTTTACCTACACGCGGATGTTATGTGCTGTTTACACCAAGAAAATTATTGAAACAAAACTTGTATAAAAGATTAAAAATGTTATGTGTAGTTATCTATGCAAGTTATTTATTGCTTCAATTTAATTGTATGCAACAGGCAAATAACTTGCATCGTGTAAATTACTCTCGTCTGTCGATATCTAAAATAAAAATATGAGCCAAAGGCGGCTGAAAGTGACGCTTAATACTTAAGGTGGTTCGTTTTCCATACAAAAAGTCATGATTATTAACGAAGTCAGTTTAGAGTTTCGATAAAGATTTATTAAGAAATCTTTCAACTTGTTATATGCATGATTTCTGTATAAAATAACATTATTTTATTAAATCCGCGCAAAGAACTCCCGAAAAGTAAATAGTTGCACAAATATTTAGTATCGAAACTCTAAACTGACTTCGTTAATAATCATGACTTTTTGTATGGAAAACGAACCACCTTAAGTATGACAACATGAATATACAATTTCTTAACAGATTACAAACGGAGATGAGTTATTAGTATCCATAACCGCACTTTGTTCCGTAAAATAACAGAGCGCGGACCACGAACTTATTACAAACATTTGTTTTCACGAAAAACGGGGCCACATAAATTACAGTTGTGTCTTCCAAAGCAAAAACATAATTAATGTAGCGTTGTTTGTAATCAGAGAGCTAAGTACATGCCACCAGATGTTTGTTTCTAGTTATTAACCTTTCAGTCTTATGTCCAGGGCCGGATTCAGAGGAGGGCATCAGGGTCTACTGCAACGGGGCCTCCACAAAAGAGGGGCCCCTTCATTAGACAATTTGGATAAAGAAATTTAAATTCCGACGAGTAAACACTAGTAGTAAATAACTTTTTCTTTGATATTTTTATTTCGATATTTTACCTTTACCTACTGTATCTTGTAAAAACGTGATTATATTGTTAAAATAAAAACAAATTAGGGCCACGGGGCCTCCAATGCTTTGTTGCCCCAAGGCCTCACATCTCTAAATCTCGCCCTGCTTTTGTCTGAACGGCATCTCTATTAGTCGGAACAAGAGGTAGACGCATAATCATAAGGTATGTTGGGTGTATACTCGATTCAAATTAGTTTCAGGTATTACATTATATATTAAAATTAGGGCAGAGATGGCGTGATGATCTATCCAAAGTAGAAGAAAATCTTTGCCAAGAGTTGCCAGAAACAGGGGTGAATGCAAAGATTTAGGGGTGATTTTTGCCGCTGTATTCACTTTATACATACACAAAATAGCCTTTCAAATAATCTATATAGATTAGTTTAATTATAATTAATAATCGATTTTTTAGCTTCCTAAACTTAATAATATCCCAAAAAATTGTAATATGAAGTCGAGTGTATTGGAATAATAAAGCTTATTCATTCATTTATTCATTAGATTCGGGGAAAGAAAATCATAGTTTCGATTGTAAGACCCCTTACTTGTATATGAATAAAATACCTACGAAATACGAACCCCGTGCCCCATCCTTAAAAATATTTTAGATTGTAAGTATATCTTAAACACAGGACATCAATGATGCGTTGTGGGCCTGTTTCTTTGAGGATACGGAAATGAGAATAAACTGAAAACAAAACCACCAAACAATATGCACGTCACGGCTTTTCCATCAATGATTGGTGATTCGGTAACCGTTTGGAGTTTCGATATTTTTCTACTCATTTATACACACCAAGTTGAAAGACGAGCGACTATTCCTAAGATGCTATGAGTGAACGTTGAAATTATTATTTGTGTTTATTGTTACTCTAAATAATGTTTTCTTTACGAGGAGGGAATGTAAGTGAAGGAATATTCTTACACAGATTAATTCATTCATGCATGGGCAATGGGCATATATGCATGTACAGGACAAAATATACATAGATATCTTTTGTCTTCGCGATACCTCAGTGCAGTTCTGTATTAAAGCCAATAAACGTGTATTAATTAGTCAGTCGTATTCTTTATTATCTCGTATCGCGTTTAAAATCTAACAACCTAACACCCTAACTTGTCATAAAGGCGGGATTCTAACCCACTAGCTTTCCCGAAGCGCCAATAAGCCCGTCAACATAAGCTTCCGGTGTCCAAATGATAAGCAATGTTTTTTATATTCTTACCTAACGTTACCATGACTACGAATTTCATTAGCATCATTGTGTATTTTCCTGTTGTCAATTTTCTTTTGATTTAATTTTATTTCCTTTAAATAATCAAAGTTTATTTCATTATTTACTGGCATTATTCGGCGACCGAATAAAACATTATTTAAGTACGCCAATCATTGACATATATTGTTGATCGAAGACGCCAATGCCTAAAGCTTCTTTTATTTTTGTTTCCATTAATGAATTTTTACGTGGGCTCTACAATAAATAAGATGTTTCGGATTTTTAATTCGAATCGAAAATATTTTCTTCGGTTTGTATGGAGAATTCAAGTAACAAAATATGGATTTCTAAAGCTGTGATAGTTTTGCCTGGAAAAGTTAAATAGAAAAACTATTTTTCATCATGATAAAAAGATCTCTTATATCAATTATTTCCGAAAAAAGTCTGCATAATTATTTTCTTGTTCATAGCTGGATAGTTATACAAGATCATATTATGCTTCTCTCGTTTCCGTTATCCAAATATTTTGTACATTATAAATAAAAAATATTTCTAATGAATAAAATAAAATAATAATAAAAATATTAAAAATAAATGATAAGCCACAGAACATCTATCAATAATGCTCTGTCGAGCTATTGTTTTGAAGGTGTAAAATCTATCTATATCTTTAGGATCATTCACCCACTCTAATCATTGAAAGGCCGGCTGTAGGGCAATAATGATTGGTATTTAACTTGCTGTCTAATTGCGTGGTCCAGAATTCTGAATGTATGTATTTTACTTGATTCCCACTGTTTATTACAACTTTTATATTACACAATCTCTGATAGTAACAAAGAGTCATGTCAAAAATTGAAGCCTCCCAACGATTTTATTCAATGGGCGAATTACAACGCTTTTACTAGCTTTTATTTCAATCCGAGGATTCGATCTCTGGAATTACAGTAGTTTCGAGGGATAAGTGTCGTCATATGTCACGGGGACAGTCTGCTGGTAAAAACCGAGGTCGCATGTTTATGACATCCCACAAGGCTATTTACGACTTTACTAATACGTACACGAACCAATGTATTAACAACTATATTATTATTATACAAACGTATTCGTATTTTATTTTTTAAATCATAAGCTTACTTTATTTGATTTAAAAAACATAATATCAAAGTAATATGAAATCTACACGGGGCAGACACATTTCACGGTTTACACGAAGTGCGCATTGCGCGTTAAAAAGTAAAAAGTAGGTCGACAGCGCATCATTGACTGATGTTCTGTGGCTGAGGTATCACCTCATGCTCGTCTGTCGATGTCTACCATAAAAAAAAACATTGTTATTTACATGCAAGCAGGTCTTACATATACCTTGCCCGAACAAATCATTTATTTATTTTTCCGGAGCTAATCTGATGGGCATACCACTGGGTCATGGAGAAAGTAGGCAAAAGCTAATAAAATACCCCCCTTTTAGTGGATTTTCAGAACAATACCGCTGCAAAAACAATGCTCTATTATGCCGTATTTTCAAATGAATAAAAATCTCGAACGGTTTGAAGTGAATACCTTTTTAATAGCTGTATAATGAGCTGCTTCCTATCCGAGCTGCTGACCTACTATACACTCAATGTGGTCTGAAGTATTATGGACGTTAAATATAGTGCTTTTCATACGAGTCACTTTTCTATTAAGTGAAAATGGAATTTTACGTAAGACTATTTGAGTTTTTCCACAATAAATATTGTTTAATACAAAATTTATTTAATCTGGGTAAAACATAATTTTGCGACATTTAATCAATAGACATAGAAGACTCTTAACTTCAAAACGATATTTCTGTTCGTGTCGTAAATATTTGTCCAGACCGGAAATATGTATGGGTAATGTATGGGAACATATTTTAAATTGGTAACAAATATCATACCTATGTATGTCGAAAGACATGAAAAGTAAATTGAAAAGATAATATTAGTTTAATGTATTCAAAGAAGGTTTATCTTGAGACTGACCTCAAACCTGAGTTTATAAATGCATGGCCACTACGAAATAGAATAAATTATACCCGTAGTCTTATTTTGCTGACGTTGCAGCGTGGAATTGAAATATATAATTTACGAACACTACTATGGAGCTATTAACCTAGTTATTAGTATTAGTCAATTAATAGAACTTATAATTCGATTTTATATCCTACTAATATTATAAATATAAAAGTTTGTGAGGTTGTATGGATGGATGGATGTTTGTTACTCCTTCACGCAAAAACTAATGAACATGAACAAAAACTACCGGCTATAATTTACGATATTGTATTAATTGACCAAATTATAATGATGAGTGTCAAGTCCAACGCTCCCGTAATTTTTAATATTAAACTTTTTCTGCTCATACTCTGTCGCCCTTTCCTATATATTTGTTCAGCTGGGCTAAAAAGTATTTCTTAAAAAAAAATTTGACCGGAAATGCATATCATCAGAATATAGAAATAATAAAAAGCAAAACTGAATTTATAAACCATTCTAAGAGCAAAATATCTCGTAAATTATCAAGATTCACTAATTCATGAGTATCATTCCCTCTGCTCGACTACCCTCCATTAATATGGTATGCCAAGTACCCACTCGTCCCTGAAGAATTCCCTCGATGCCTTATTTAACGGATATCTTGCCTCTGGGATAACACGCAACCTACCCTTACCCGTGAGTTGAATTTCGCACCTACTAAATCATTACTTTCTGACGTAAAATGTTATTTATCGTTTTCTTTTTGCGATGACGTACATATTTATATTATATGAATTTTTCAAAAAATAATAACGGAATCCTAAGCTATGAAGAAAACTTAACTTAGCGTGTATTTTTATACTAGTAATATGCCCCGGCTTCGCACGGATGTAACACTATACAGTATACACAAAAATAGCCTATGTTACTCGCTGATAATCTAGCTTTCTATTGGTGGAAGATTTTTTTAAATCGGTTCAGTAGATCCAGAGATTCCTCTTTACCACCTGTTTTACATTATTCAAGTTTTAGTAAGCATCTCTAATTATTTCTGGAAATAAATATAGCCTGTATTACTCGGTGAAGATGTAGCTTTCTATCGATTAAAGAAATTTTAAAATCGATTAAGTATTTTTTAAGTTAAATTATAACAAACAAACAAAAAACAAATCTTTCCTTTTTATAATATTAGTATAGAAGAAAATAATTTTACAAAAATCAAGAGTTTCCGAACTACTTAGTTTGTTTGGAAAGACTACAGTGTGGCAGATGGCGTTGAATAGTTTCCGAGGTGCCTTGTCTTCTTAATGCGACATGAAAGTCGTAACTTATATTAGATTCACCAGATGATGCGAAGTTTTATGTTATTTTTTCTAAATAAAATATAAATATTGATACTGCTCGTTTAAACATACAAATAGGTATTATTAATGTCAAATTAATTTTGTGTATGGATTTAGTGTATAGCTTTCAAAGCATTAATTCCGGCATAACTTCTATTTGAGGTGTCACTGCTTTATATTTCGAATTCTTAGAAATTTTGAATCTCCAATTAAAATCTTAAACAAACTTACCTAGTTTACTGCAAAACGTATACTATCAATTATATAAAATTTGTAATTGAATTCAGATTTGAAATGGCGGTTTTTTACCGCTTTGTCAGTGTGTACTTAATGAATGGTTGAAAATTATATGATATTATGTATTCTATGGTTCTTAAGTAGGCGTGTGATATTCTAAAGCCGATCCATATATACCTATTTGGGATGAAATAAAAAACCCATACAATATATACCTACATATAATGCACGCCTATGCTCCAATCATTACATACCACTTTCGCTCCTTTTTTAATAGTATAGGGAAGGGCAAATGAGCCCTACGGCTCACCTAATGGAAAGTGAAGAATTGCAGATGCGTTGAAGGCATATCTTTCATTTTCATCAATGCCATATACGCTCGTCGGTTTCAAGTATTTTTGACCTGGCCCTTTTGAAGAACGTCTCAAATCTTTATCTCTCTCCCACTTCTGACCATTTATAAATCCATAGACATTTCATCTATTCTCTCTTCATCCCCAAACCAACTAAACATGGCATTTTCATTATCTGATATACTTTTAATCCTTGCTCTAACAATCAATTTTGCTGATGAATACAACCGTTGTAATAATAAATTTTGTAGGACACTAAAAATTAATTTGTTACAAAATTTCAACGTAAGACTCTTGCCAAAGCGGTTAGAGTGAACAGCTTGAATAGGTATTTCGAGTTAATCACCCAACTTTTAATTAATGGTATCGCTTGAATAAAAGTCGACGACGATACTTATATACTCTGTAGTAAAACTTGCTGTTACCGCAGTGATTAAACATGGGCTGTCGTGGCTGACTCTGCAATTTCATTAAAATTCTTGTATGAAATTAATATTCATACCTAAATTATGCGGTAGTAAACAGGATTGTTGTTTGTATGGTGCGATGTTTGCTCTGATGTAATTGCATTGCACATAATCATGTACATATTCTAAAGTTATCAACTGCAGTGGCTCAAGCATGTTCGCTCAAACACATGCATCAAAATTGCATGCATAATATCGCCATCTTTTAGGAGAAAATGCGTGATTCTACAAACGAACTTGCTTTTTTCGCTGCTATTTCTCCAGATAGCAATTTTGTTCACCACTGGCTGCAAATCCATCAAACAAATTAAATAATAAAATTATAATTATATTTTTTGATTATCGATTTATTTTTACATCTATACTATACTAATATTATAAAGAGGATAGATTTGTATTTTTGTATTTTTATATGTTATGAATAAACTCAAAAATTACTGGACCGATTTTGAAAATTCTTTCACCAATAGATAATAATAATTCTACATTATCAGCGAGTAACATAGGCTACGTTTTGTATATAGTACATCTACATTGCACCCGTGTGAAGCCGGGGCACGTTGCTAGTTAATCAATAAAATACATAGACTGCTTTAAAGACTGATACCGGAACGTGCAATCCCTACTTCACTGCTTTTCCATATATAGAAACGAATAAATATTTTATAGAAAAAAAAATATTTTGATTCTAAGGTAATTTGTCTTAATTTATACTTAGATATTTGAAAATTATTCGTGTACCTATTGTTAAAGCGATTAATGTAAAAAAACATATTAATATTTATTACGATCAGTCATATATTGTACAAAAATCCTGGATATATATAAAGATACGTGTCACATTTGACCCATTTCGAATACCAAAAACCACGGATAGATGTCTTTCAGCCTGTACAGTGCAATTTGACGTATGTTTCAGTTCAATTCTCGTATCGTTTTGTAGCCACCGCGATTTTCCGATTCGCTCCTCCAAATCCCTCTCAGAACGCCAATCCATTTCCCAACCTAGTGTTTTTTGTGCTAAAAATACAAAATGGATTTCAGATAGAAGGATAAAACTTGTGAAAATATAAAAACGACACTGTTATACCATTATGCTCTGAATTGTAAATTGTCGAAATAGTATTTAATAATTTGAATATGTATGAGTCATAAAGTTAATTTTAGCGTTTTTGAATTTAGAACTACCTGGAAGTTCAATGACATTTGTCATACTATGCTAAATGTGTTTATTATTAAAACAAAATTCTAAAAGGATTCTGAACCAGCTTATTCAGTTAAAACCCAATACCTTATACAATAGTCAATAAAAATATGTGCACTTCGAGGAATTAGTATTTAAAAAAATCTTTAAAATCATTTCTATAAGACATGCATTTTTTATATTACGATTTATATTAGTTCATATAAGCTCCATATAATGAACATAAGTGAGTATACATATTTTCCATAAATAAACAAAACGAATGTTACTTTCATCATCAAGCAGAGGAAGCACCCTAATGTGTTTTAAAATATGCAAGAGATGTTTCTTGAATTATCGTTTCGTTAAGTAACACAAAAAATATGACAAGAGAGCTTCATTCCATTGAGAAATAACACGAGGTAGCATTTCTTTATTTAACCTTCTGATTTAGGAGTTTTATTCTTGAATATATATTTTTTTTCCTATTTAAAGAGATGGAGTGTGATATCCATTGATTAAATCTTTATTATATCAATTTTTTTTCACTGGTCACTTTGGCCAGTGGGTGGAAGTAATATCGAAATTTCGACTGAGTTACGAACCGCCATTCGTAAATGGAAAAATCGTGGGGTATTTTGAAATTGCGCATAAGATTATATGTTGGCACGTTTTGGTTTCAATCTATGCACATAAGAAAGCTCGAAGTAAAAAAAGTCATCAGTGCATAATTGCATGTGGAAGAGGTATGTCTGTTTGTTTATTAGGATTTTACCCCAAAACCAATTACTCGACCAATTTTAATAATTATTTCACCAATAGAAAGCTACATTTATCAGCGAGTAACATAAATTACTTATAGTAGGTACCGTGCGAAGCCGGGGCGGATCGTTAGACTAACATAAAAAATGTGAATATAGATACCTTTAATAATAATCAGGCAAATTTGCACCTTAACGTCAACGTCATGGTATTAAAATATTATATTAATTATCTGATAAGTTAAAGTTAAATCAATTACAGAATCCTCCTGGAGTTTTTACTCCATAATTATACTCTATAGAGTCTAGTCCAACTTTGTATGAGCTTATTTATGCCATGGATGACCATTGTATTTCAATGGGTGGTGGATGACCATTGTATTTCAATGGGGTACGAATTCCATGAAATCTAACATTTTTTTTTTAATTATTTCTTAACATCTTTTGTCCTCGTCTTGCCACTTTGGCAAAATCGGATTTAACGTACCACTGTAAAGCAGATTGAGCGTTTCTATGTCAATCGAATTAGATTTTAATTCGAATGGTCGAAATAAAATAAATAAGTCGATTGCATCATTGATTGATTACCTCTGGCTGAGGTATTCTCTACCAGCAAGAGATTATCTCGATCATCATATATATTGAAGAAAGAAGAAACAATATTTATATGAATAACACAAATATAATTATGTTCGTCAACATTTTGACACCGAGCTTGTACTGTAGACATATTAAACAAGGAATAGGAAGCAGCCGCAGTAATATACATACTATATATTCAAATTCGCTTACATCATGCCTTACTATCGCAATTTTAGTAACTATGGTTCTTTTTTCGTCGAATCCTCCGAATTACCCTTTATTACATACTCCTATAGAGCGTCCTATTTCTTAACAATAGACTTGTTCATTTCCAAGATTTAAGACGCAATTTCAGTAAGTATTTCGCAGTTATTACTTAACTGTCTTCTCGGAGCTCAGTCTGAACTTAAATTTGGACAATAAAGTTTGCGACGATACATCCTTTGATTACCTAAGTACTTCTTGTAAGTAAAATTGAATTTTTTTACTGGTTTGACGTCAAGGACTCGGCAATGTTGTAAAACTTATGTCGTTGAGGGATGTCACTGACATGATGTGTCAAAGAGATTAATAAGCTTTGTCTGGTATAGGCTTATTATCCGTCGATAGTCATCCGGATAATAGGACTATGTTTTCTGATAATAAGGCCATGTAAAACGACCGACTTTATGAAATTTTTTGTATGTACCCTATTTAGGTATGAGAATAGGTCGTATTTCATACCGCTAGGTTATTAGAATGTCCCACCTTTTTTTTAAATTTTCACAAAAAATTGATTTAGCTTTAGCTTTATTGATTCAGCTAGTAATTAATCTTATCTTAATCTTAATATATTATATAAAATGCAAATGTTCGTACGTGTGTCCACGGTTTTCTCTATCATACGCTACTTTGATCAACTACCCCTTGGGATGGCGAATACCCCTTGGTCTCTAGGTGTGCATAAGGGAGTTTGGTAGGGGTGGGTGGAAGTGGGTGGTTGTGGGTGGCAAAAATGTGGAATAATATATATCTGTCCTTTTCTAACTAATGTAATCTTCCGTAAAATTCTGAAAATTTCGGAAATGATCTAAAAACTTCCAGAATGTGTACAATCGCTAAAATTGATCTGAAATGATCTAGAAATTTCTAAAAATTTCTGAAATTATCTAGAAAGTTTTAAAATAGTTTCAATTGCTGTAATCGATTTAGAATGTTTTAGAAAGCTTCTGGAAAGATCTAGAAAGTTACAAAATGTGTGCAATCGATAAAATTTATCCGAAATGATCTAGAAAATTCTAAAAATTTCTGAAATGATCTAGAAAGTTTTAAAATAGTTTCAATTGTTGTAATCGATTTAGAATGTTTTAGAAAGTTTCTGCAAAGATCTAGAAAGTTCCAAAATGTGTGCAATCGATAAAATTGATCCTCAATGATCTAGAAAATTCTAAATATTTCTGAAATGATCTAGAAAGTTCTAAAATGGTTTCAATTGTTGTAATCATTGTAATCAAATGTTTTAGAAATCTTCTGGAAAGATCTATAAAGTTCCAAAATGTGTGCAATCGGTGAAATTGATCCTCAATGATCTAGAAAATTCTAAAAATTTCTAAAATGGTCTAGAAACTTCCAAGATGCCTACAACTTGAAGATACTTTACACCGTATGTTAAATGGTCGAATAAGTGTCTTATTATTTAAGATAGAAATCTAACATATTTATCTACTTTAGAAAATGGATCCTTAAATATTTCTTATACCATTAAACATGCGATGTAAATTAACCCGAGCAACGCCGGGTTTCGCTGCTAGTATATTATATAAAATGCAAATGTTCGTACGTGTGTCCACGGTTTTTTCTATCATATGCTACTTTGATCAACTTCCCCTTGGGATGGCAAATACCCCTTGGTCTCTAGGTGTGCATAAGAGAGTTTGGTCGGGGTGGGTGGATGTGGGTGGTTGTGGGTGGCAAAAATGTGGAATAATATATATCTATCCTTTTCTAACTAATGTAATCTTCCGTAAAATTCTGAAAATCTCGAAAAATGTCTCTGAAAATGATCGAAAAAGTTCCAGAATGTGTGCAACTGATAAAATCAATCTAGAAAGTTCTAAAACTTTCTGGAATGATCTAGAAAGTTCCAACAAGCCGTGCAATTATTCTAATCGATCTAGAATATTTCAGAAAGTTTCTGGAAAGATCTAGAAAGTTCCAAAATGTGTGCAGTCGCTAAAATTGATCCGAAATGATCTAGAAAGTTCTAAAATGTTCTCAATTGTTTGTAATCGATTTAGAATGTTTTAGAAAGCTTCTAGAAAGATCTAGAAAGTTCCAAAATGTGTGCAATCGGTGAAATTGATCCTCTAAAAATTTCTAAAATGGTCTAGAAACTTCCAAGATGCCTACAACTTGAAGATACTTTACACCGTATGTTAAATGGTCGAATAAGTGTCTTATTATTTAAGATAGAAATCTATAATATTTATCTACTTTAGAAAATGGATCCTTAAATATTTCTTATACCATTAAACATGCGATGTATTTTAACCCGAGCAACGCCGGGTTTCGCTGCTAGTATACGTATATAGTAAGAAAAACTTAGCCAAAGAGCTATTGAAAATTAAAAATCTCAATGTCGACAGCCATTCATACAATTTATAGTCCAGGCGCTCCTCCGAGTGACGTAAGATTAGCATAAGTAAATTCGATACTTCTAGCTAGAAGGGCGACATCCGCCCGGGATTAATTCTAATTTAGACGGTGCCTGAATACTTACTGGGTCGTGTTACATTATCGTCCTTTTAAACAAAGAAAACCTACTTTTTTTAAAATTGTTAGATTAATGAAAGGCATGATTTTTTTCGATAGATGAGCCTGAATATTATTTGATAGGATACCCAAGCCACATAACGATGTGCTAACAATCTCCTTTTTACTACAAAATTTTTATCCGCCCTGGCTTTGCACGGGTGCAATGCAGGTATATACCTATGTTACTCGCTGATAATGTAGCTTTCTATTGGTGAAATAATTTTTAAAATTGGTCGAGTAGTTTTTGAGTTAATTGGTAACAAACAAACAAATCTTTCCTCTTTATAATATTGGTATAGACAAGCGGAAATCCATGAAACGCGCAACTTTTTGGAAACTAGTATATTACCGATATTACCGGTTGAAATTTGAGTATGTCTCCTACCCATTTAATGCCCGAAAAGACGTAGGGAAGAACTTGTTTACATAAAACATTGTTACCCGGTTTTGGAATGCAAGGTAGGTATCTTACGTGATAATGAGTCCGTCGCTTTTACAGTCTGCTATGAAAGCTTCCTTACACATAATATTATATAGTGATCATAAAGAAAATCAGATATGAATTATTACATTATTTTATTGACCCCTAAAGATCTATTATGATTATTTAGCTTATGTCCTTAAACACAAGTACGTAAGTATTTATAAAATACTAGCTGTACTTGGAATGCGATGCAATGCAAAAAAAAACCTTACCAAAGTTTCATCAAAATCGGATGATTAGTTTAGGTATACATAGAGGACAAACATTTTTCTTTACATAAGTTCATCTTTAGCGCTATTGTAATTTTATTTATTTATTTATTTATGACTCCTTACAGCTAACAATATAGTTATATAGAGTAAATCAAAACTAATAACAGAGTAAATATGCCAATTAAAAGGAATGCTAATAATAATTCAATAGCATGTGACAAAATACTACAAATACTTTCAGACAAAAACGAAAAATACTAATACTTAAAACAAAAGCAAAATATGAGCCAGTTTATTGTTTAGTGACCATGTAATTATTTAAAAAAACTTTAGAAATATTTATTTAGAACTGAAGCTTCGTGATTAACTTATACGAGTAGATGTTATAAGAGACATAACAACAAACGATTCTTAGTAAAGTTTTACAAGAGTTTTTACAAAAGTTTCCGAAGAGGCGTCTCTTAACGCCCAAATTGCCGATGCCTTTATTGCAAACTTAATGAATTGAAGTTGTTTAAAGTTTCTCGTATCTCGGTCTGATATCGGATTCAGATTGGAACGAGGGGGTTTTAATGACGCCGCTGCAAGCCGCTCGACTCTTTTTACTGTGAGTCGTTTTAATTAAAAAACGCCGTTCACTGGAAAGGAATAAAACTGAGCGTAGTAAATCGTTGTGCGGTCTTTAAGCGAAGTTTCTACGTTTGCGATCACTCTCGAATAAACATTTCAAGAAAATGTGTTATTTATGAAAGTTCGAATGTAAGACTTAGGTTATATATGGGTTTAAATATGGATTCGATATATAAATGAATGTAATCTATGTATTGAATATTATATATATAATACAAGTTATTAACTATACATGAATACTAACACTGTTAGAAATACATGATATAATTTTATATTAATTTATGTAAATATAAAAATAACAATAATTAATTATCTACTATTTTTCTGTAAAAAAGATCTATGCTGGCCATTGACATAGTATGCTACGTAAATGTATGCTGCACTATGTATATATGTAGAAGTCGGAGGAAATTGAGTTGTAAAGCGGTTTTATCGGCGAACGCTGATTAAATTTGAAAGTTGTACAAGAGGATTGCGCTTAAAAATCTACGAGTATAATTTTAAGACTATAAAATAGGCTATTTTGGCATGATTAAGACCAAACGGGATTTATGTTCGAAATAAATGTGTAAATGTAACAAAATATTATACAAGAACTCGGTATTCTTCGGTATTGCTTCTTTAAGATAAAACTTTGTCTCAATTAATTATTTTATAAAGAATAGAAATATAAGATTAAAAAAAAAAAAACAATAAGTAAACAAAAGATAGGGGAATATCTAAATTCCGACCAAATAACGAAACACTGTTTATACTCGTAAATGTGAAACCATGAAGTGCATATTGCGTGTTTCGGTCTCAGTTTATGGATATCCGAATGCTCGAAGTAAAATTAGGTCGACAACGCATCACTGACTGATGCTCTGTGGCTGGGATATCACCTACCATCAAGTGAATCTCATGCTCCTCTGTCGATATTTAACATAAAATAATATGTTATACCTACCTATTCATTTTACCTACCTACTATTTAAAAGGCAACAAACCTAATCAGATTTTTCATTTAGACTATATTATTAGAAACTTTATTAAGAAGCCGTCTCAACTAATTATTATTTAAAAGTCTGTATTAATTTACTTCTTTTTTTTGTTAAATCCATAGTCTCTAAGCTCCAAATGTATTTTCTATGAGGTCACTGACCACCAGTGTTGTATTATCAATAGATAGCTCAACAAAAACTGAGTTGACTCCTTATTCAAGATGCTACTGCCACACAACCTCTAAAGATGATAAATTTGTTTCTTCTTTTTATATTTCATTTTAAATTTTGTTTATCATTTTATTTATATTTTAAGTTTTTTAATTTTGTGCGTGTCTTGAAATAAAATTTTAATTCTTTTATTCAATAAATTAGGATTGTGTCCTGTTTTGTATGCCTAAATAAATAAATAAACTTGAGTGTACTTTCTTAGGATTGTTTTAAGGTAACTTACTGAGGCAGAATGGTTTATGTCTGTTAATACGTATAACACAGAATCCCTCAGCCGTGCCACTTTATTGCTGTTCCGGAAGTAAGGCACTTGAGTGGTGACCATAAAAGAATGTGATCAAGTTATATGGCATCTAGCTATACAAAGTAAAACAAGCGTACTTTTAATACTGAATTTCAATAAATAATAATAATAATTATATCCATATTTTCAATACCTTTTCTTCATAAATAAAGGTATTATTTGAAAAAATCATTGCTTTTTTCGATAGACTAACACACCAGCCCGCCTAGCATGACCATAAAGAGATATCTCGCAGGCGAGTGAAGACAAATTAAGATATAAGATATCTCGACAAATTATACCTCGACATCGACATCTTTGATAGACAAGATATCTAGATTGACAAAAATGTATATCTACTTCTGACATTAGAAGTCAAGTTGTTAGTGTAAGTGTCATGTTAGACCTAGAAGACATAAAGAGATAATCGATTAAAACACGAGAAAACGGTCGACAATTTTTTGTCGTGGTTGTCATGCTAGGCCGGCTGGTCGTATTAAACGGGTGGGAAGAATATCGAAATCCGACCGGGTAACGAACCACCGTTCATAGATAGAAAACGTGTACACATTGCGCATTTCGGACTTAGTCTATGTGTTTCCGAATATTCAAAGTAAAAAGTAGGTCCACAGCGCATCGCTGACTGATGTTATGCTGCTGGGGTACTTACCTTATCAAGTCAACCTCCCGCTCGTCAAAAATGGAATGGCTACTTAAAATATGCTCGAATCAATGAGAGCTATGAATTCTGCATACGAATGTCTGTCACTTCATCGAATTTTTGCGCTAACAAATTGTTTATTAAAGCTGCTGGAATTTAAATTACTCAATTTAAATGCTGTTTGCTTTCATGCTCGAAATTAATGGGTAGAATGAGGATTAATTTTATATTTGTTAACTATACGATTAATAGGTTTTATATTTGTTCTATCATTTATTTCTTTTTTATGTATTTCTTGCACCGTCTCCATCTCTCTTTAAATTATTTCTGTCACCCGAAGGTAGTCTGGAAGTGATTGCTAGTAATAATACCACCTATTTTACTTTTATTCCTGTAAATATTTTTTGTATTGTGTGCAATAAAGTTATAATTAAAAAAAACTAAAACAACATAGGTTTTTATGTGCAAATTCAAAAGTAAAGTATGAAATTACTTTAAGAACATCCTACAGTGCAGAATTGTCGTCTCAAGTGCAGTAAGGAGATGACATATAATTATTAATTAAAATAACTAAACAATTACAACTCTTTGAAACTTACTAAATCACCTTCATATCGCAGTAGTATGCGCGATGCGTTTAACATAAGGGGTCTCTGGTTCAATTCCCGGGGAGACAACAAAAAAGTCGGGCAAACAACATAAATATGTCTGCCCCTTTAATTGACTCTGGAATTCAATAAAAGGCTTAAAGCCCATTTACATGATGCTATTACCTTGTACAAGATAAATATTGTACTAAACGTATTAATTAGTAACAGCAAAAATAATATTGTCATTTATTAACGCGAGTATCACACATTTAAATAAAATACTTTATACCGGATTAAATCGCGATGTATTATTTTTATTGTTTAAATTATTTATCCCTACGTTTCGGATGCTTTTCAGCAACCGTGGTTGGGATAAATAATTTAAACAATATAAATAATAAATCGCGCTTTAATCCGGTATACAGTATTTTATTTAAACAGCATAAATATTGAAGAATACAAAAAGGTTTTTTTTGTATTATTTATTATCCAAGCGATTAAGATAGATTATTATAGTAGTTTTTATATTTTCTTAAAATATGAAAAGAAACTCTAACTTTGGAATATTTTTTGAACATATTTCAATGTTCTCGATATACGGTGTACTGTAGCAGTTCGTAATAGGCAATACAAAGCCATTGAACAAAGAAAACACAAAGGATAATTTGATGAAGGTTGCCGTAATGGACAGCTGTAAGAAGTAACAAAAACTTATGATAGTTTTCTTTTATCATTCTTCAGAGAGTTGTGAAAACAAGAATTTCAACAGATAATCCATGTCAAATGAAAACAGGAGTGAGATAGATTTCACATGCTATTTTTTTAAGCGATAGAGACAAGTTTCCACTCTAAGCTCTTACCTAATATTGACTTTCCGTGATTCGTAATACATTGTTTGTTTACCGATGTTCAAACATTTATGTGTTCTAGTAGTTTACTTATAAGTACTAGTTCTCAACCTAGATTGACAATGTAATATAGGTAGATAATATAGATTCGACAATTATAACATATATCACGCATCTTTCCCTTTTACATCTTTGGGTAGGCAGAGATCACGGAATTCCATATGCTCCGATCTTTGCATACCTCTTTCGCTTCTTCCACTTTCATGCTTGTCATATATATTTAAACAATTAAGTATTAAAACTAAACTTAAAGAAATATTAAAATGATTGCGTAATGGCGAAATGGATCGTTCATTAGCAAAAGTTGCAGTTGTTAATTACATCACTAATTTTCAGAAGGTTCAGCTTTGTCGACGTAAGTGATGTTCATAAAGTATAAAAAGAAAATGGATGGAAAAAGAAAAATTGTAAAATTATGAATCAAATATTTTACATTTCAGCAAAGAGGCGTTATATTTTTCCAACGACATTCTATTATTGTATTATCTCCTTTAGCCGGAAGTAATAAATTTTACCTTCAATCCATGGACAGTTTCAATCTTCTTAATGGAAAGGCTACAAAGATACGCTACGATTATGTAGACGTATAAACAGATAATAAATAATTATTGTTTTTATTTCACACGAATATTCCCTTTCCTAAATCGCAATACTCGCACTTTTATATGTATACGTATTAGAATAAGGCCCACCCTTCAAACGTGATTTCTATTGAAAGTATAAAAGGCAGGTATATTATCAACATCGTACATTATTAATTAAGGTAACTCGCAATTTTGCTTGGCATTTCAGTATACGGCCCATAGGCGGATATAAATTAATTTACTCTCCAACGAGTGGATCTATTCAGGCCTATAGAATGTTTTCCGCATGAAAAGCCGAGTTTACCTGCAGACATGCAATACAAGTTCAAGCGCGACCATTGAAGGGTGATAGCGGGGTGGCAAGGCGGAAGAAATCCTCTACAAACCTTTACATATATAAAACCCAAGTTAAACAATCGTTCCTATTACATTGCTTCTTTTATGAAGCTGAGCGCTCAATGTAACGTTCGCGACGCTCGATGTATATAACGTAAGTTAATATTCTCATCGCTCAAAGGCTTCGTTGGAAAGCAAGCTCACAGTATTAGTAAGCTTTCAGTATCGTTCTGAAATTCAAGCGAGGCGCATCGGTATTGTGTTTTAGTTTTGACTCGGAAACATCGTGATAACAAAGTTTCGTGGTTCATCCGGATTATTTATTCAAATACCATTTTAAATACTCTTATACTAAATTATATTAGGAAGTGTTTATTTAAATATCAAGGTTAGTAATTAATGATATTTAATACATTCAATTTTATTTTGACATACATTTCGACCTTCGTAACAAGCTTTATCACTTAATATAGAAAACCCTATTATACAATATAAACCTATTAACACCCGTATTCCAAGACCTGAGTCATGTTTTAAGTTTAAGTACTGGCAAACCATATTTTTTCTATAGAAAGGCATTTTGACCATCCTCAAGAGTAGATTTCGATTTGAGTAACCTTCTTCTTGGTCCTATAATTAGACATTTACCAATATGAATGTCTGAACGACTTGCCTTTGACTTTTAGCAATTTCATTTGTATTTTGTTTCCATAAATAGGTCATTACATCGACCGCTTCATTGATGAATTTTAAATGTGACAGGTTGTTTACTATAATTACCTTAGAATTTGTTAATAGAAGGAGATTATTTAATTTAAAAAAAATCGACGGGCTCATTGGTGCGTTTTTATAATACCTAGATCTCTCTAAACTCTGCGATGGGTCGCGGGTTCAAATCCCAGCGGGACGACATTTTTATTATTCCCCACATATATAGTTTTCCCCACGTCTGGTTACTTTGGGCATAAACCGATGGGGAAGAACATCGAAATTCGTTCATAATGTCGAAATTCCATGAAGTGCATATTGCACATTTCCGTTTCAGTCTATGGATTTCCTAATCCTCGAAGTACAAAGTAGGTGTTCCGTGGCTAGAATATCACCTAAAATCAAGTGACCCTCGTGCTCGTTTATCGATATCTAACATAAAAAAATGAATAATAGATTAACTGAGAACTTTTTAAGTACTGTTCTATGTTTGATAGTAAAAATATAACATTCATTAACTCGAATGGATTTTGACCGTTATTCAAACTATTATTATAATTCAATTATGAGTTTATTACTGTATATGTCCATACTAATATTATAGAAGATTATAGATAAAAATAGTGATTTTATCTATCTGTCTATTACATATCTGGCTAAACCATAAAACTAATTTGACATTTTTAATTGCGAAGAAAGCTTTGCCCTACTAAGGGCTATAGGTATTTTGATTGCCAAGTGAACTATGAATATTTCGTCCAAGTTACATACAAAGCATGTTACTTAGATGGAAGTTCATGTCGGGGGAACGACTGTCTCCTGTACTATCTTACCCGGGACTATCTTAGCCTTGCACTGAGCTCACTGCATTTTCTTTGTTATATACAACTTAGTTTTAAGCTGACAACATTAACTAAATCTATACTAATATTATAAAGAGAAAAGATTTGTTTGTTTGTTACGATTTAACTGAAAAACTACTAAACCGATTTTAAAAATTCTTTTTTTTTTCTATGTTAGATATCGACAAACGAGCATGAGGTTCACTTGATGGAAGGTGATCAGCCACAGAACATCAGTTAATGTTGCGCTGTCAACCTAATGTATACTTCGAGCATTCGGAAATCCATAGACTGAAACCGAAACGCGCAATGTGCACTTCACGGTTTTTCCATCTATGATTTCTTTCCCCAATATAAAGCTACATTATCAGCTAATAACATAACGTATTTCTTTCATCTACATTGCACCCGTGCGAAGCCGGGGCGGATGGCTAGTACTTTAAATTCAATTATTATTAATTAAAGTTATGTACCTATATTTACAAATTCAAATAATACATTATGTACAGTTTTAATCACTTATTTCGGCTTAAATTTCTGTTATAATATTTTAACGTTAGCGTTAGATATATTGTGGAAAAGTCTCATCAAATACAATTGAAGGTAATTCAATCCTAATTCATAATTAGTTAACAACGAATATGTAACAGTTAGTAAGTATTTATATTGTTTAAATTATTTATCCCATTGTAGTTAGTAAGTAGGTTATATAGAATGATATGGCTCAGAAGCATTAAAAGTAATAATTTAATATTTATGTCCTATGATAATTATTGCGGTAGAGTACTCGAAACTTCGGGATAAATAAAATAAACCAGATTTATCTCGTTAACATATAATCATTTTAACAGTAGTCTATAGTTATTTATTCAGTTTTAAGTAATGACTGCTTCGTTCGAACGGAAAAATGTTATGATTATATTTGAAAAAATAATGAACTTCAATCTTCATTATTTTTCCAAATATAGTTTATTACTATAAGCCGTAATTGTTATAAATATTGTATGGCCTGGTAACAAGACCTTTAAGTCTTATTTTCGACACTTATTGATTTTTTTCATTTATTAATTTTATCATTTTTCACTTAATTCCCACTATAGCTTTCAGTCTCAACAAAGCTGTAAGATGTAAAAATAAATTGTATTCGCATTTATAAGGTTTATTTTTGAAGCTGCTATACATAGTCTCATTCACAAATGTATAAAAAGGGATAATGAAGTGTTACTATTTTTGGAGAAACCTATTTTTAGTAGACATCTGGCTTTTCACAAGGTTTAAAACATTTTCATATATGCACGTTAATTTATGCTAAAAAGGTAAAAAAAATAGTTAAATTTATCTTGGTTTAAAATTACCTTTGATTTATGATACGTAACTTTATTCATTTTATAAATTATCAATTACTTAAATATGTGACGGTGACATTAATAACTGAATCCAGAAAATCCAATCATATCCAATTCGTAAAATACAAAAGTACTAATTCTCATAAAGGAGTTTTTAAAGTCAAATATTTGAGTGATATTTTTTGTTTATAATATACTTCAGCTAATACTTTCCACTTATCTCAAAGGTATTTTTGATTCAGAAACCAAGAATGACTCCGATATAATTAAAGGAAGATGAAAATGGTCGAAAAAGCGTTCAAGGCTTGGAAGGTTAAACCGGTCGTAGGTGTAATTTTTCTCATTCCTTTTTACCTTTTTCAGATCTCTGGTACGTGAGCTAGACTAATGGGGAAAAGTTTCGTGATACACGCTTGTTTAATTTTCCTCACGTTTTGTCCAGGTAAGCACACCTTTATTCACTGATTTTTTATTCCTTTTCGGTCTATTACTTATAAGGAATTTTCCTCTAACAGGTAAAAGTACCAACCCTTGGAAAAAAGTTATACATAACTATAAACGGGATTTCAGTCCACAGAAAAGGATCTATGGTAAGTTACTTATTGATATATTTATTTGAACTTATAAGCTAACACAGTAGGTATAACTCAGTAATAGGTACTTTCGTCTCGTTTTGTCTCTATTTCAAATCAGTCAAACTTATATAAATTGATTTCAATGAAAAGAGTAGTTAAAAATAATAGAACGCTTTTATCCCTGTTTAGTATATGATAATATATTTTATTTTCACAACATTTTGATTTCAATTCGAAATACGAATTGTTGAAATGTTGAAATTGTATGTGCTGATTGGTGGCTATTTTTTTAAACAAACTGGCCTGCAACAACTTTTTATATGGAATCATTTACAATTCACTAGATTGCTAGTAATTCATAGTTACATTAATAAATGACATACATTATTGTAGTCTTAAGTTGATGTCATATGTTACAGATTGGCATAAGCATGAAATTGAAGACTATGGCGAATATTTCGATAATTATGAAGATTATCCCAACACTGAATATGGGTTAGAAAATTTAGAATATGATGATAACAAAGTAAAAATCAGAAAAACGGGATCTTGGAATAAAGATGATGTTCAAATAAAAAACAACACCAAATATTTTAATAGTACAGTAAATAAACGAAGAAACTTTACAAAAGATTTAGTTGAGCAATCAGTATCAAATACAACAAACAATACAGATTTTATTCGAAACATATCCCCATCAGAAACGTGGCCTAAATTCGAGGAAATTTTAACGGAAATGGGAAAGAAGTATGACTGGAAAAATGATCGATGGATTAAGGTGAAAGAGAAAAAGAAAGGAGCCATCCCCGTCCACGGAAAATATAAAAATGTAAATACAAGCATAAAATTTCATGAAAAACATAGGTTTATTTACCGAATAGTGCGACTAAATAGGCCTAAAAGTAAAAGAAATATTGTTTTGGCAGTCACAGCGGTTAGATAGGTCATCATTCGTAGAGAAATCATATGGTTTTATATTATATATAAGCCATGGGACCAATGAGTGAAGTCGTTTGTTATGAATTCTAATCCGCTTTTCACTTACAGAGAATAGAATTGTTTCTGTTTTGTAATCACATATTGTTGTCTTATTAATATTAGTAATCACGGTTTATTTTAAGAATCAAATAATGTATAGCTTTGTTGAATTAACTCATAATAATAATAGATATGCTGTTAGAAGTTACAATAAAAATCTGTTATTGAAAACTAAATAATAAACGATTCGTTCATACTAGTTTTTTTATTTAAGGCACACTCCAAGCGTATGTACGCAAATAAATGTTTATAAAATTAAATATTATCTATTTAACAGGAAAAACAATCCATTTTCAACAATTGCTAATGAAGAGATAAACTGCTTTAAAACAGAATTTAGTGGTGTGTTTGAAGATTTTTTTAACGCATTAAAGTATGTTTTGAGTGCCATCACTATATGCAAAAAGTATCATATTTTTATAAATATCATAAAAATATGTACGGTTTAAGAGATATACTGAATTAAGAAACAGCATTTTCGACCGTTTTCAAGAAATCTTCATTTTAACGACAAATACTAGCGACTGCGAACGGTGAAAACTTTCAAAAGGTAAGCTAATCCTAAAACAAAAGCATATCTAAATAACATAAGTCTTACAATAACAGGATATTTGATGGTTGTCATTTATTAAAGAACGCTACCTCATCGTTCACTTACGCGGCCTGGGTCGGGGTTTGTAAGAGAACGGTATTTTTTAAAGTAAAATATCGACAGACGAGCGTGAGGTTCACTTGATGATAGGTGATACTTCAGCCAAAGAACATTAGTCAATGATGCGCTATCAACATACATTTTCTTCGAACATTCGGAAGACTGAAACCGAAACGCACAATATGCACTGATGATTTCATTACCCGGTCGGAATTTCGATATTCCTCTCACCAGTTTAATGCTGGTTGTTGTTATAACATAAATACATCATCTGTGAAAATTTCAAGTGTCTAACTATAGCTATCAGCGGATAGCGGAGTTTTAGTGATACCCTTTGTATTGGGTACGAAACCCTTACTTCTTTAGATCTCAGTACGCTTCAAACAACAAGGAAATTGGATATTTGTACCACTTTTAAAGACGAGAATACAATATATAGAATACATATTTAATAATTATAATAGTCGTGTTATTGGTTCAGGAAAAATAGATCCGACTTTAAATACTCTGTTTTCTATAGTAAGTACTTTTTATTTAATTAATAGAACATTAGAATCAATGACTCTACTAGATATTAAGAAAAGACGACAAAAGATGGGTAAAAGAATACATAGAAACCATATAAACATGTTTTTCTCTCCGTTCACAATTAGCGCCGAAACTATAGAACAGATTTTATTAATTAAAAGTAAAAAAAAGCTAAGGCAGGTAGAAAAAGCTTAATCTGGACTGACATAAACTCTTCTTTCCGACATCCGATTTTGATGAAACAAAATTTTGATATTGCCCCAAACAAAGTACCATTTATGTGTCAAACAACATGAATCCGTTCAATATCTTCGCAGTATCGCCCCGGCTTCGTACGGGTGCAATGTATATGTACTATACACAAAAAAATTGCCTATGTTACTCGCTAATAATGTAGCTTTCTATTGGTGAAAGAATTTTAAATTCAGTCTTGTAGTTTTTGAGTTAAATCGTTACAAACAAACAAATCTTTCCTCTTTATAATATTAGTATACATTATACACGAAACAAACAATTATTTTGAATTTACTTAGCGATTTAAAAATATAATATATTTTTATAAACAAGTACAATGAACTTGTACATAAAGAAACTCCACCAAAAGAATGAAAAATCAGTAGGGTTAAGTGAAAATAAAATGCATAGCTGATAAAACACTTCATATTCACGCAACGTAAAATATCTATATTTTTTTCAACATGTTTTCTTCTTGTATTATGCTTCCAAATCGAGCAATTTATAAGGCCTGGATGGGATCCTTGTGGGTTTTGTATATAATAAAAGTCTTTGATAATATACTTGTAAAAAACAATGGACGTGATCCGGGGCTGAACGTGACGTGAATTGTGTAAGGCGATATGTGATATTTATGATTTTTATAACCTCTTGTTTTGTTAACAAATGTTAGAGTATTATTTCAAGAGTATGATAAATCATATGTTTTGGTGATCCATAGAAATAACAGATTACTGAATTCATAAAATTGGTTTAATGGCTGCGTTATTTTGTCGATACCAGCCATTACAGCCATACTACGCTAACTTGAAAAAGTAGATTTATGCCAAATGCAGTATAAAATAAAACAAAAGAGTGTTAACTTTTTAAGTATCTTAAATAATTTAAAAGTTATCACAATATAGCTTAACTTATAATTTATATACTAATAACTTTTAAATTATCATAAATAATTTCAAAGTTATCCCAATTTTACTTTGAAATCTTCTGGTGTTAAATATACTTTTTCAAATTAGCGTAGTACTCGACGATTCAAACTTATTTGAATCTCACAATCTACCTACCTACCTAAAAGAATATACGATTACCTCTAAATATTTTATTAATATAAAATAATCTGCAAAAATAATACTAAAGAAATAAACTATTGTAATAAGCTTAAGTGAATTCCCAGGTCGTCTAGTTGTGCAAGGGGCAGACCTATTTCGGTTTCACTGATCGTTTTTAGTTTACAGGCAAGTAAGTGATTAGCCTTCACTGCCCTGCCTGATCGAAACAAATTTTTATTCGGGATTCTAACCCCAGTCGAAGAGCAATAATGACAAACAATTTTTAATAGTAATACGATTACATATAACCTTTTTATATTAAATTTATGTTTATGGTATTAAAAAAAATTGAAGCTCACTGACGTGTTTTATACGTCATTTATATTTGCTTCAACAATTAATGGATTTGTTGCCATTAATTGTATAGAATCTTTAAAATTGGAGTTATTTTCTGGTCTGAGTGAATATAAAAAGAACTCAAAGCCATGGACACGAATATTACACACACTTACAATAAATTACGAAAAGATTTTGGTAGACAGGTAATGTTTTCTGAGGTAGCGTCTCATATGCTGGATTCTATCAATCCAGTTAAATCAGATCAAAAACAATACTGTTTACGTAATCCAGTAAACCGAGAAGCCCAAACATCTGTAACTGTATCCGAAAATTATGTGAATACTAAGCAATTAATAATAAAAACTACTGGGGTAAATCACTCTGAAGGCGGATGGCCGAAAGACATTCACTTTGCTGATGAAGAAGCCACTGCTAGATATCGCCGTCGCTTCGAACGTGACGATGGATATATTGAAGCTATTAAGAATCTGCATCCTGAATTTGAACACTATATTAAACAGAACAATGCTATTGAAATGTACAATATGTATTTCAAAGAAATAGATAGTGAGAAACCTGTCGAAAAGTCTTCAATCAGGATTAATAGCACATACAAAGATAATTTTTGTCGACCTGTGAGTGATATATGTTGGACAAATGAAGACAGACCTAAAATAGTAGTGTCATATTGCGATAAAACGTTTCCAGGCTCAAAGAATAAAAATTTCATATGCCATATTTGGGATATTGAAAATCCAAGTGAACCAACTTTAGAACTAACTCCTCCATCAGCTTGTTGGCAGCTTGTGACATCACCTGCTTCTCCAGATATATTCATTGCAGGTCTTGGTGACGGGAGAGTTTGCATTTTTGATATACGTGTTCAAAATGAACCAACTGATATAAGTCCAGAGCATTTAGCACACAGAGATCCCGTAAGTTCTCTTTTATTTATTCCATCTCGTCTTAATACAGAATTTGTTAGTGGCTCAAGTGACGGTTTATGTATGTGGTGGGATATACGTAACATTTCTAAGCCGATTGATTCCCTTAAAATGGCGATTCGAATTCCTTTTGGAGAAAAATCATCATATGCAAATTCTGAAGGTGTTAGTGCTTTACAATATGATCGAGCATTTCCTACAAAGTTTTTATGTGGCACTGACACTGGTTTTGTAATAAGTGTAAACAGAAAGGGTAAAAGCCATCAAGAAATTATGAATGCTATATTTAATTCACATAATGGTCCAGTAAAAGCAGTTCATCGGAGTCCTTGCACTTCCAAAGTTTTTATTTCTTGTGGAGATTGGAAAGTTAACATTTGGAGCGAAGATGTTCATTCATCACCGATTATATCTGGAAAATCGCATCGATACCAAATTAACGACGTTATATGGGCACCAAAAAGATATTCAGGGTATATGTCAGTTTCGGCCGATGGTAAATTTCGTTACTGGGATCTTTTGCGTAAGTATCGTGAACCTACTGCCATTATGCCAGTTTCACAATATTCTTTATTGAAAATGAAGTCTAATGAAGAAGGACAAATGGTAGCTGTTGGTGATTCAAAAGGAACGTTGCATCTTTTGTCTTTGTCAGACCTACTAGTTACATCAGATGATAGTGACAAACAATTAATGATACAAACATTTGATCGAGAAACCCGTAGAGAGCGCATACTAGAGACGCGAGTCAAAGAAATAAAATTAAAATTGAAAGCTGAAGAAGATAAGAAAGATGATTTGGATACGGAAATTTTAAATGAGGAAGCATTAGTTATAGTAGCAGAAGATGAATACAGGAGAATTGTTTCAGATGAAATACGTAAGACTGACCCAACAGGCTCTTCTTATAAGAGAGAAGCTGAAAAAATGAGAAAGCGTTAGAAGTATGTGAATTAAATTTGTTTAACAATATAAAATATTTAGTTTATTGCAAAGTGAAGTGTTTCGTTTATAAGTTTTAATAATTACATTATTTAAGTAAGTTCTACATTTTAATTCTGAGTATTTTATTTATTGAAGCTATGTGCAAATGAATCCTTGAAAAAAGTAGTTACCAACGAGCCCTTTTAATAGAATATTTTCAAGAAAGTAAACATTAAGGTCACTATATACGTTATTTAAAGCATCATTAAGTCCATTGTGTATATATTTTTGTAACATTAACAACAAATTAAAAAGTAATAAAGGGGAGAAGAAACAGTCAAAATACACGTTATATTCTTATCATTTTTAATATCTATTACAATATAATGTATTATAAGTGGCCATTAGGTAAGTAATGTAATATTCTCGAGCAGTAGGAAGCCACTCTGCAGCATCAATTTAGCCTCCTTTGATCAATTTACTTTAATTAATGGAATTAACCCCACCCCGGCTAACACTCTTGACTTGAAATCACTTGCCTTAATATTTCCTACATTAACGTGTCGGTAAGTATAATATAATGTATCATCTAAACATATGTACGTATGTAATAAAAGAGTAGAATCGACGACACTGTTCACTGAAAATATCTGCTAGAAATTAAGAGAGGTGATAAAAGAATGGTAGAAAAATACATAAAAAAAAGTAAGCGTTTGTTTGTCAGTCTGTTTGAAGAAATCGACACGACTTTGTTTTATATAGATAAGATGTAATATAAAATTTGATTTCAATAAAATGTTTAAAAACTTCAGAACCAAGGAGTCGATATTTGATGTTTGTCTGTGGCATATTTGCGTACGAAATATATGAATTTCGTCGTGCGTAGATAAAAAAAACACATTTTATTAAATTCATGCAGAAATATTGTGAGCTGGTAGACAATGAAAAACCGATAATGTTGCCGGCATCGGAACTTAAGACGACCTTTGGTTTAACATAATAAATATGACCTTTTGTCGAACTGTTTGCAATAGAACGAAGTCATCATAAACATGTAAAATATATGTAGAATAATACCTCAAAATGCTATGATTAATAACGATAATTTACTATATTATAAGAATAATATTATGTAATGTGTACACTGTACAAATTATTAAAGGAATACTTTTATTAACGCGAGTATCACACATTTAAATAAAATACTGTAAACCAGATTAAAACGCGATTTATTATTTATATTGTTTAAATTATTTAACCCGACGTTAAATTATTTAAACGATATAAATAATAAATCGCGTTTAATCCGGTATACAGTATTTTATTTAAAGAAATACTGTTTTCTGACTTTAACTGCGTGCGCTGTTTAAACGGTTGAGTTCATTAAAGTGTATACCTACCTATTACTTAAACATTGGTCTGAAACTCATTTAATAAAGTAAATTTCATACATTTAGGAGAGGATATTAACGTATGTGACATGATGGTCAGCTGGAAATACCTTTATTAATTTTGTATAATTGCAACACATAAAAATGAATACAATGATCCGTAGCCTTCTAGATACACTCACATTTTATTTGAACGACATTAAGCTAAATTCAGTTTTATATATTTTTTCATATAGTGTAACTATTAATAGATTTATATGAGGAAAAAATTAGTGCCTGAAGAAAAGGCGATATGCAATGCAATAGTGCTATATCGCGAAAGGGGGTTGGTACCCAATAAATTTGGTTAAGTGCTAATTACTTAAGTATATAGACAAATCCACATACATATATGACTTAAGGCATAAGATATATGGACTTGTTTACAAAGAGTCAAACTTATTTGACTTGTATGATATTTTTTTTTTATAACAGAGCGAACAATCGAGCAGCTGGGTTATGTGATGGTAAGTAATCACCACCGCCCATGGATGCGTTGTCGGCCTTTTAAAATTTTATAGGCTCGCTTTTTAAAACCATCGAGGTTGTAGTTAGATAGAAAGACTGAAGACGGCAATTCATTCCATAGTTTGGTAGTGCGAGGAATGAAGTTGCGCGTAAACCTTACCGTGCTCGACTTACATTAATCGAGATGATGCGGGTGAAAGGACTGTTTGGAACGTGTAGTGCGATGATGATGACGATGATGTTGGATAGTTGACTAGAACACTCCCACTAGTAAATTGTTTTTCTTGTGTATAGTACTTACATTGCACCCGTGCGAAGCCGAGGCGTGGTGCTAGTGTAGATATCGACATACAAGCATGAGATTCACTTGATGGTAGGTTTTACCTAAGCCAAGAACATCAGTCAATAATGCGCTATCGACCTACTTTTTACTTCGAGCATACGGAAATCCCTATGGATTTCAGTCTATACTGAAACCGAAACGCGCAATATGCACTTCACGGTTTTTCCATTTATGAACGGAACTTATTTTCAAGAATAAAATTGGCAGATAAAGTTTCTCGTGTCATCATCTTTTAATTTCCATTACAGAAAGTGAATTAATTTCACTCGGCGCTCGAAGAAAAATCACGGTACAGTCATGTAGGAAAATTAAACACACTTTAATCCCATGTTACATCTCATCTTACAGAAATTACTTGCAGCGGTTAGAGCAATTTGAAAAGGCAATCCTAGCGTACAACGAGGCTCTACGGTGGCATGTATGTACGATACACTACTTTTAAATAATTACGAGCGTGCTATGACTATTTTATAATTGATAACGATACATCATACATATCGGTTAGGTCTTAAATATGCATATAACGTTAGGAGACTTCTTATCTTGCCGTGTTATAATACATACTCCACTTCTTTCATATTTTTTGTTATAGTGTAGGAGAGTCGCCTCGTTGGCTCAGTGGTAAACGCGTTGTGTTGAACATCAGAGGTCTTGGGTTCGAATCCCGAGGAAAAAATTTTTTAAATAATTGTTTCGGTTGGGCAGGGCACAGGCAGAAGGCTGATAACCAACTTGCCTGTAAATAAAAATTATCAGTGAAATAGATACAGAAATGGGTCTGAGCTTTTCCCCACTAGGGGACTCCCTTTATAGGAGGGCATACGAAGCGAAAACCGCCACCCACGAACATCTGCAACACCAGAGGATTTGCAGATGTGTTGCTGGCCTTTGTTTTTTATGTTAGATATTGACAGACGAGCATGAGGATCATTTGATGTGAGGTGATACCTCAGCTACAGAACATGATGCGCCGTCGACTTACTTTTTACTTCGACTGAATCCTAAACGCGCAATATACACTTCACGGTTTTTCCATCTATGAACGGTGTTCTTTGTGGTAGGAATAGGCTTTCTTCTGGAAGGTTCCAAAGTCATATCGATAAAAATCGTATTCGATACCTAATGCCATAATTAGGTACGAATAAAATGATATTTTAAATATCGAATCATCATAACTTGAATTTAAAAATAATGTCTTTCTTATTTTTCTTGTTCCGTGGTATTTCTGTTCTTTACTCGGAGCCAACATTCTGTTTCGGTGTGCAATATTAGCAGCCTTTTTAGAATAAACCAACACCACCTAATTAAATCGACGTTGAGCAAAGCTTTGAGTTACCTGCGATTGCTCTTTTGTAGATGAAAAGCACCTAAAACTACTAAGAAACTTCCTCAAATAGATTTTAATTAAAATACTGGTTGCTTTATTTCCTCATTCTTGTTAAAACTTTGTGGAAGTAAAATTTACACTTTTACATCGGAATTATCTATCACAGAGAATTTATATAACAGTTTAAGATGATATTTCAAGTAAATTGGTATATAATATACAGTATATTTGAAAATTCACAACTGTTTTATAAATATAATTCAGGTATTTTTCTTACCTTTTTCTTTTATTATCTTTCATAAATGATAGAACGATGAAATTTATTTCATAAGTTCTCCGTCGCCAATAACACCTCATGAAAAATTACAGTAGTTTCTGTCTTAGCCCGTATAAACAAAGGTATTACGTACGTGAGTCACAATCCTCCAATTTGTTTGGAATAAGCGATTCCATTATCTTTCCTGGGCTAAAGCCAACTGTCTTTAAAGGTATACTTTGTTGAATTATTTAAGAGATTGTGGCGTAAGTTTTCTTCAAGTCATGTTAAAGGTCAGTATAATAGTGGGTTCCTACGTATATTAGACGTTGAGGAATCTTCATGTATACTATCCCTACTAATATTATAAATTCACATTAAGTAAGTTTGTTTGTTACGCTTTCACGCCAAAACTACTCAACCGACTATCATGAAACTTATTCTTAGAGGTATAAGAAAGGATACTTATTGTTAAAAAAGAGTAGTTAGTAGAGAGAAGCTTGCTCTAAAGCTCAGCTAAGATGAAGCCCACGCGAACGAATTCAAGTAATATTATAAAGAGAAAAGGCTTGTTTGTTTGTTTGTTACGATTTAACTCAAAAACTACTCGACCGATTTTAAAAATTCTTTCACCAATAGAAAACTACATTATCAGCGAGTAACATAGGTTTTTATTTGTGTATAGTACATATACATTGCACCCGTGTGAAGCCGGGACAGAGAGCTAGTAAATAATAAACAGATTGGTTGTTTTAAGTTAAATATTGACAGATGAGCCTGAACCTCACTTGGAGGTATATGATTTTTCAGTTACATGAATTCAGTCTAAGATGCGCTGTCGACCTACTTTTAACTTCGAGTATTCAGAACTTAAAAACTGAACCCAAAACGATTATGTACTTCAAGAATTTCCATCTACGAACAGTGGTTCGTTACCCGGTCGGAATTTCGCTATTTCTCCCACCCGTTTGGTGCCCAAAGTCACCAGACACGGGCAAGCAATACTCACAGGAAATTATTAATAAGTATGTCGTCCCGGTGGGATTCGAACTACTTTACGCTACGATGAATATCGTAGTGTAAAGTAGGTGTTCTATCAAACGTGCCAACGAACACGTAAAATCTATATATATATATTATATACTAGCTGATGCCCGCGACTTCGTTCGCGTGGGGATCACTTTATGCTGAACTTTTGAGCAAGCTTTCTTCATATTATATATCCTCCATCCTCTGTACTTGGTGATTTCTTTTCGGAAAGAGCTATCAGAGTAGTCATTGACGGTTGCTTTTGCATCATATTACCGACATGTTTCTTGTTTAATGGTGGTTGAGGTTGGGGTTCAAATGATGATTTGAAATTCAAAAGAAATACCATGGTAATTGAAAATTAACCTGACTTTAAAGAAACTTTAGGGAGATGCATATCAATCAAATTTTACGTCACCAAAATGCAGATATGTGTCTTTTTTCCACTAATCAGAGTTCAGTCGAAGATTGGATTCAATGCATTTTCCGTCTTAAATGCATATGCACGAAAATTGTACGGGGGTTTGAAAATACTTGCGACACATGGAAAAAACGCCAAGAAAATGTCTAAATACGAATAAAATGAAGGTATGGAGAAATGCAACGTAAAATGAATGAAAAAAATAGTATGGCCATGTTAGCCAATTACTTATTTTTTTATAAATTTAATTAGTGTGGAAGATACTATATCCACCTCGATATTTATTTCATTTAATTGATATTTTTGTTTAATTCCCTTGGAAAGGAAAGGATTGATGAAAATGCGAAATAAACGATCTCATAAGAAATACATTTTTATATAATAGAATAGTTCAATAATACATTTTCTATTCTCAATATTAGTTCTTTTAAAAATATAAAAAAAAAATACATAAAAATATTTCCCTTAGTGATGATTCGAACTCGCATCCGAAGTTACGTAGTACGACCGTATATCCACAATGCCACGAACACATCGACGGTCCCGGAGAACAACGTCATATGTGATTTTAGTACGAAAATTGGTTTTGTTTATTATTTAAATCGGCACTTAAAACTCTATCTAGGCATATTTAATTTTTTCTTCTATGTCATATAGTTTCTGAAATTTTCAGACTAATAACGTTCTATCTGTTTTGAATTCCGCGATAAAATGAACGAAGCGCATATGTAACTCTCCGTGCGGGGTGAGTGTGATGAGCCCCGTCCGGACTGTTGTCATTTGTGACGTTGTTGCGTGGAGAACATACGCGCATATTATGGTGACCCCGCTTACCGCCACAGTATATTATATTTTATGAAAAACCACCACAAAATAACTATTCCAACATGTGGAAATATACTAGGTCTAAAAAACATCTTAATTTGCTCAAAAAGAACTGTAATACTTCAAAACACGATCTTGAAAGTGGAAACATTTCTTCTAAAATCACGAATACTTTGATTTCTTTAGGTAAGTTATTATTTTTCGTAAACATAAATATATACCAAATGTAGTAAGAAAGTAGAAAATGAGCTAAACTAGCTTTATTTCCAGTTTTCATTTATAGAAGTAAACTACACGTTATATGTTTACATATGACGTTATTGGGTGAAGAAACGGTTGAGTTTATTTGTAAGTTAATACGTAGGTAAACTGAATGAATATTAAATACTTAACTGTACTAATAATAAAAAAACATAATTTGATCATAGTAAAATATTCAATCTTCAAGTTATTATATGGCATTTTATCGTGGATTTTCTAAAAAAAATATGAGTTCTATGTGCATTTAGAACATTTTTGTTCGGAAGCTTTAATAGAGTATAGGGGTCTTATATTAAATTATAACGTTTTTATTTGTATATAATGATAGTTGAGACGTTTTACTATCGAAAATATGAGTGTGTTTTGGTATTAATTAGGTATTTTTTAAATAGAATGATAAATTAATCCTTGTTTAAATAATATAGGTATTTCTTGTAAAAAAAACTGTATTGCAGTTGCAAAAAAATCCATTAGTCGGTCGTCATCACCATTACCCCCGGGGCTGAAAACTTTGCGTTTAAACTTAAAGATGTATGGAAAGATGCTATTTTTGGTGAGAATAATACAATGGAGACAACCTGACATCTCAAGAGCAGCCTTTAGAATTAAATGGGGATAGCTACTTAACACAAGTTAAGCCGTTCGACTTAGAAGTTATGAAGCTTCACCGAGAGTAGAGATTCAAGACTTAGTAAATGATTCAATTAACCTTAATGCCGAACTCTCATTGCCGACTCCGACTCCAACACCTCTTTATTTTATATTAGAGGAGGCAAACGGACAGACGGTTTACCTAATGCTAAGCAACTACCGCCGACCATGGACATCCAAAACACCAGAGGTCTTGAGGATGCGTTGCCGGTATTTTAAGGTGAGAATAGGCTCATTTCTTGGAGGTTCTCAAGTCGTATCGGCTTGGCAAAACTGCTGGCGGGAGCTGGTTCAACTGAGTGGTAGTTCGTGGCAAAAAGTTCCTAAGGAAACGCGCAGTTGTGGATCGCGAGGTATCGAGGTAGTAAGGGTGAAATTCCGTGTTTTTTCGCGATGTCCGATGTTGAAATTCAGCAGCCATGATTAATTTAGATTAATCATGGCTTTTGACAATTCCTCAGGACACTATATCGTGATCTAGTATATGGCATATGCGATAGAATATGCAGTGTGATCCAACATCTCTACGCAGCGCCAAAAGATCAAGCTATTCGGATAGAGCCTCATGCCGCCGCTCAGAGGTGAGTGACTCTACTCTACTCTCTCTAGTAGAGTACATGTGTGGTTGAATTTGCGCCTTATAAAGTTGTAGGCGATGGGCCGGCATAAAGTATTGTTTCGCCCTATTGAGCACACCAAGCTTCTTTGAGGCTAATTTAGCCTTTCCTTCCAGATGACAATGAAACTGAACATCGCTCGATATGTAGACGCCGAGTATTCCAACACTGGCTGGGGTCGATAAGGAAATGTTCTCAAAACGACGAGATATGACAAATTGTGATTTCTTAGTGGTAAACGTGCAAACTTGTGTCTTCTGAGGGTTGAATTGGACTAGGTTTAGTCGGCTCTACTCCGAGATTTTGGTTAGTAAAGACTCGACTTCAGACACTAGTTTTTTCCGGCCCTCATTGACGTGTTCACAAGAAATATTGGCACGGCCAGTCCGTATACACTGTATCCGTATACATCTCCAGTGCTGTCGTCTGCACAGAAATGAATACTACTGATATACAGCATGTCATAATAGCAGAAATATAAAGATTGGAGTGAATATCGGAAGAGTATTTCTCTTATTTTGAATCATTGCCACATCATGCATTGCAACGTAGAAGAACCTGAGGACTTTACAAATGAGGAGAGGCCTGATTAATTGTATTTTTATTTTAATATTAGGTATATACGATAAGACTGATAAGATTATTACTATTGTGTTTAATTCTAATTATATCTATTTTAATTTTAATTTAAGGATTAGTTTTTTTACGCACTTTATAAGTCGTTTTTTTATGTTAGATATCGACAAACGAGCATGAGGTTCACTTGATGGTAGGTGATACCTCAGCCACAAAACATCAGTCAATGATGCGCCGTCAACCTACTTTTTACTTCATTCGGAAATTCATAGACTAAAACCGAAACGCGCAATATGCACTTCACGGTTTATCCATCTATGAATGGTGGTTTCTGACCCGATCGGAATTTTGATATTCCTCCCACCCGATCAACGCCCGAAGTTACCAGACGTGGACAAAACATGCTTACAGAAAATTATAAACATATGGTTCCGGTGGGATTCGAACCCAAGATCCATCGATGCGCAACGTATTCTACCGAACATGCCAACGAGCCTGTCAAGTTTATTAAGAGAAGACAAAAGAGATTTTTATTTCTCATAAACAATCAATCAACCTTAAAGGAGAATAATTCTGAGGATTTCGTAATTAATGATTGAATTTATTTATAAATATTTTATTTAAATGTGTAAAATAAATAAAATATATTCAAGATTTATTTTAATTATTAAGAACAGAACAGAAAAGGATTTAATTCAAAATTAACTAACAATAAAAATGTGTCACTATGTATATAAATTTTCCACATAGGACTTCATTTTCTTTTTCAATTTTATAGAAGAACGCTTTATATTCATATAGTACCCTTATTTCGAACAGAGTTTCCCTAAAAGAACGTCAAATGAGCAAATGTGACTACAGTGAATTCATCATAAAATGTCATACATTTATATCGAACCTATTATTTTTTTAAATAAAGTACTTACAAAAAAACTGTTGATAGTGACAATTCATAATAATTTCTATAGACATTCTCGGAAAATATCAAAACCCTAGTTTTACGCGTTTTGGAAATATAGCACATCACAACTTTAAACAGCTCTCCTGTAAAACAGCTATCTCGCAGATATGACGTTTTTCTCCGGGACCGTCGACATATCGAAAACGGCGAAATTATCAAACTATTTCATTTACATATCAAACTGTGATTGACATCTGACAATTCGAAAAAACTCAACGCGATTCAGTTTTCATTGCAATTTGTTGAAATGGTGCCTTTAAAATAATATTTAAATAATGATAACTTTTTTTTCCGACAACCAATTTCGATGAAACAAAGCCTATATGTTGCCCTGGACTTTGCTTAATATAATTGTATAAATTACGCGAAAATCGGTTCAGTATCTTCGGAGATTAGCGTGAACAAACAGACAGACAGACCGACAGACAAGAATCTTAAAAATTGCATTTATGCATTCTGCTACCCTTCTTTTATCACCCCTCTTAATTTCTGGTAAAAATATTTAGTGAAGCGTAATTTCGATCCTACTCTTTTATTATATGTAATAATAATAATAATATAATATATGTATATATACATATATATATATGTATATATAATATAGATTATTACATATATACTACTCGTAATAAAAGAGTAGGATCGAAATTACGCTTCACTAAATATTTTTACCAGAAATTAAGAGGGGTGATAAAAGAAGGGTAGCAGAATGCATAAATGCAATTTTTAAGATTCTTGTCTGTCTGTCTGTCTGTCTGTCTGTTTGTTCACGCTAATCTATAGCGAAAGATACTGAACCGATTTTCGTAATTTATACAAATATATTAAGCAAAGTCCAGGGCAACATATAGGCTTTGTTTCATCGAAATCGGTTGTCGGAAAAAGAAGTTATCATCATTTAAATATTATTTTAAAGGCACCATTTCAACAAATTGCAATGAAAACTGACTCGCGTTGAATTTTTTCACAGTTTGATATGTAAATGAAATAGTTTGATAATTTCGCCGTTTCCGATATGTGTTCGTGGCATAGTGGATATACGGTCGTACTACGTAATTTCAGATGCGAGTTCGAATCATCACTAAGGGAAATATTTTTTTGTATTTATTTTTTTATATTTTTAAAAGAACTAATATTGAAAATAGAAAATGTATTATTGAACTATCCTATTATATAAAAATGTATTTCTTATGAGATCGTATATTTCGCATTTTCATCAATCCTTTCCTTTCCAAGGGAATTAACCAAAAATATCTGAAATTAAAAGTGATCAATTAAACGAAATAAATATAGAGGTGGATATAGTATCTTCCACACTAATTAAATTTATAAAAAAATAAGTATTTGGCCAATATGGCCATACTATTTATTTCATTCATTTTACGTTGCATTTCTCCATACCTTCATTTTATTCGTATTTAGACATTTTCTTGGCATAGACATAGACATTTTTTTTACACATTTTTGGCGTATAGGCTATTAAAATTTTGCCGCTCTATAAATATAAGTTCCTAAATTTTCTAAAATACAATGATAGGAATTGTCTTGAAGGTAAACTTCTCTCAGTAAGTCTTACTTTTAGACTATTCTCTGTAAGGTACATAATACTGTTTTAAAAGTAAGAAAAGTAAGACTTGATTTCTGTAAGATTGCTAAAAGAAAAATCGGTCCTCAAATTTGCCGCCCCTAAAATCTGCCGCCCTAGGCTGAAGCCTACTCAGCCTGCTGGTAAATCCACCACTCGTCGCAAGTATTTTCAAACCCCCGTACAATTTTCGTGCATATATTTAAGACGGAAAATGCATTGAATCCAATCTTCGACTGAACTCTGATTAGTAGAAAAAAGACACATATCTGCATTTTGGTGACGTAAAATTTGATTGATATGCATCTCCCTAAAGTTTCTTTAAAGTCAGGTTCATTTTTTCAATTACTATGGTATTTCTTTTGAATTTCAAATCATCATTTCCCAACCTCAACCACCATTAAACATGTCGATAATATGATGCAAAAGCAACCGTCAATGACTACTCTGATAGCTCTTTCCGAAAAGAAATCACCAAGTACAGAGGATGGAGGATATATAATATGAAGAAAGCTTGCTCAAAAGTTCAGCATAAAGTGATCCCCACGCGAACGAAGTCGCGGGCATCAGCTAGTATTTTATAAAGCTTTAACTTAATTATGAATATTAATTTTGTCATGTATTAATTAATGACATCGGCCACCGCAACGTTCATATTTTAAATATCGATAACCATATTTAAATAGATTTACGGTTTTATCATTATCTGTTCAATGAAATGCAACATTCGTTGCTTTGTCACTGAACAGCAACCAAACCAAACCAAGCAAGTTATTGACGTCATTTTTTCTTAATATACATGAATAGTAAGAAAAAAATTGTATATCCTATAGTTTATTAATTAAAGATGAAAATATTAAAAAATATGTTTTTTTGTATAGTTCATAATCACATACTTGACAACTACAGTTCCAAACCATCTAAACCATCATTACTCCTATGACTATTAATATTGTCGGATGTGAAAATCGATTACAATTGATTAGGATTAAAAAAGAATTTTCTGACTTTTAAAATACTATCGAATTACATAAGAATAATGAATTACCGTGTAATTAATTCAAAAATGTTTTGTAACATTAATTAAAAAAAGGTATTTTTAAAATTGATTAGTGAAATAAAATAAAAATGGCTCAAAGTGCACATCTGACAATTTTAATAGGGATATTATGAATTAATATTTCCTATACCTCTTTAGAATGCAGACGTGCGTTCTCTTCTCGGCAGAAGTTTGGCAAGAGCTAAAGCGACATATTATACTGACGCACTAGTTGATGCGGCTCGTGCTGCCGGTATGCACGTTCTTACTAAACATTGATTTGCATATCTATAATAAAAAATAAAAAAAAAACATTGGAATCAAAATCTCGGTATATTGTTACATTTTCCGAGAAATATAGAAGTGGCGATTAAAGAGGAACAGGGGAGGGAATAAAAATGATTTTCAATGGGTTTGCCTGTCTGTCTGTTTGTTCACGATAAACTCCGAAGATACTGAAATGTAGTTATCATGTTACTTTGACTATCATTAAGCTTAGTCTAAAAACATTAAACAAGCATTAAAATCGTTCATCGACAAAATATGGTGTCGGGAATAAATGTTGTCTTCATTTAAATAGCTTGCTTAGAAGCCCATAGTTACACATCTGTAACACCAGGTACGTTGCCGGCCTTTATTTATAGAGAAAACGAGTATGCATTTCACCTAATGGAAATCACCGCCGCACAACTCGCCGGTTCCGGAGAACAAAATGATAAATACCATATAAATCTAAAGCAGTAATCATTTTGTTCTCCGGAACCGGCAAATTGTGTCACCAAATTATATTATATAGATGTGTAACAATATGGATTTCAATATTGTGTATTAAATGAACAGAGAAAAACAAAATTGTAAAAGGAACTTTATTATAATGTTATACTAGTTACAAAGAAACACTTTGTCAAATCCAGAGCTTGAACCAGAAAACCAGACCGCTCTTCAGATCCGAGCGCAAACGAATTATGAGAAATGTGCATTTGAAAGGGCGTTTATGCTCGCATGTCGGGGACAAATGCTTCGGAAATATCCTTCCAACTTCGCGGAGTGCGCTCGCTGTGCCGAGGAAACGGTATTTGCTCATTTATTCAAGTTTCTCGTGACATGGTCAAGTGGAAGCTACTCTGAAAATATGTTAAAGTACTCTTAAAAAAATATAATATTTTTAAGAGTACTTTGTTGAGTTGAGAGTAAATTTTTTACTCCAATACACCAGTTGGTTTATTTAATTTGCTCACTAATTATGCAAGCTATTATAATTTAGAAGGAGATAATCTGATTACCGCTTATTACGAATGATTCCCATCTAGTGAAAAAAAATCATAAAAAAATAATTAATGGTAATTCTTGTTACTCTATTATACATATATTATTACTAATTAAAACAATTATACAATATTATACTTATTATAGATTCGAGAATGTACAGGAAAGAGTGCAAAAAAGGTATTGTCATTGGTTAAAAATATATCAAAAATAGAATGGGATAAAATTGTAACATCCGATAGCCGTGTGAAAAATATTCCAACCCGAACATCGAAGTTACAGCCGCAACAAACACAACAAGTATGTTTTGAGCTATTATTGATTTTAAATTTGGAACATTAAATTAACTAAATTAAAGAAACTTTTAAAAGTAATCAATAATGATGATTCTTACTTATATATTCCACATCACGGATGTCCAAGGGCGGTGATTACCCACCTGCTCGGTAATAAAATAAAACAAAATATCTAAACGCGCGCGCTGGCGGACCGGTGGGACTCTCCGATGCTGGCTCGCTGGATACGGCTGCACGCAGTTGTATAGTAATTTGCCGCCATCATCGGGAAGTCCATCCAGACCTGTCTGTTATTATTATTGTATTTTATCTAATTATTAATATTATCATGATTGTTAAAATATATTATTACTAACACTAGTTTGTAAGCTTGCAAATTGTACTAACAAATATGGATGTAGTCTCAGGATGGATCCGAAATAAATGAATTATTATTATAAACTAATATTATAAAGAGGAAAGATTTGTTTGTTTGTTACGATTTGACTCAAAAACCGGGCGGTGCGAAGTCGTGGCGGATCACTTTTATATAATAAAAGTCTTAGAACTTGATGTGTTATGTTAGTCATACGCTTAGCGATTCATTACATACCTAGAATTATATGTCCCAAGATTTGTTTCATATAATTCTAGGTATGTAATGATTTTTCACGCCGAAACCATTGAACTGGTTTTGTTGAGAATTGAGAATGTAAAAGCCTCAATATAGGAATGAACATAACTGTTTCAAGCGAAAGCTACAGTTATTATCTAAGGTAAATACAAGACTTGTATTTAGCTTAGATAATAACTGTTTCTTATTAGCGCGACTAGCTTTCGCTACTTTCGCCACTTAGTAGCAAATATCGCAGTGTGGAATCCGATATAGACCTTTCTCAGTTTAACATCTCTAAAACGACTTACGAATCCATTATCGGCACAACTGATACCGTGTCATAACTTACCGATAATGTCAACTCTGGATGAAAAATGGTTCTATGCGTATAATACTTACGTCATGTATGAAAAATATTAAACTCGAATAAAATTATTTATAGGTTCAAGAAATGTCTCGTATAGAAAAGCAAAAGTCTGAACGTATATCCCGCTTAATGGCTTCTAAATACCTGGAGCAAATGGCTCATGACAAATATTTTCTCACTCAGTTATGTAAAGATGAACGCTTGTATTCAGCCAACAGACGGGGCTCGAAGAAATTACAGGAATTAGCGAATAAAGCCTTGGCTGACGTAGAGAAAAGACAGGTATGAATTGGCTTAACTGGCAACTTTCTAAAACGGATTGGTATAAGTTTTGTCCTTTGTAGATATTTATAAATACTATGTGTAATTTTATAGTAATTTATTGTTAGATGATTTTGACTCAGAACGGTAGGAAAAAGTGAAAAAAACTCTAAACAAAACAAAAACATCCCAATGCTTTTTGTAGCTTTTTTTACATCATTGTCTTCGCATATTGCATTCGTATTTATATATAAAATAAAATACAAAAAATATTGAGGAATATCATCTAATATAGATGCTACCTATATTTTACTGTCACTCTTATTAAATTTAATTAATACCCTGTTGTAGATGTTAATGTTAGGGTGACAGTTAATAAATTAATCCTCCATATGAAATTAAAATGATATTGTCACAAGTATATCAATAATAGAAAAATAGTATATAGTCGTAAACCGTAGCTAAAAATACAGATCAAGTATTTCAAAACAAATTTCATATTTTTCTAAATAATAAGAGTTGAATTTCAGAGATATTCCTAAATTTATTTTAATATTTCAAATACTTACATTACTATTAAGTTGTTATTTATTACTATTATTTACTTTTTTCATATAATGGCGATATAGATCTAATAAATAAAATACTCTCGCACTTACATATATACCTTGATTGTACTATTTCTACCTGTATTTAGAAAGGAGTTTCCCCTCTCTATTTCATTTACCTTTAAAATTAATCACAGGAAGTGCTTCGTGAACGCAGACCACTTTATGCCGCTCGGTCATCAGAGGCCGAAGCTCGCGAGAGACTTTCGAAAGCTCGCAAAGAAAGGCTTGGAAATGCTCAACGACAGCACATTTCTGATGCCGAGAGATTGGTTCGCGCCGCACAATCTGTCTACGAGGAACACAATACAGCCAAATGCCTAGAAATTGCAGAATTTGCTATGGAACAAATCTCCAGAAAGCCAGCTAGCTTATTACCTGGAAAAGATAAGTTCATTCAAGAGTTGCAAAAGATCGTTTCTTATGCATTCTTGGATCAGGTAAAGTGGTTTAATTTGAATGAAAGTTCCATAAAATTATTATATGGAGTATTATTATATTATAATATCTTAGAAAAATATCTGAGATATATAAGACAGTAAATATTACTATAAAATGATCTAGTGATTTAACTACAACGTTAGATTGGACACAAACTTGGGCTTATTTGGAACATATTTTTGTTCTGAAATATGTATAAATATTTTTTTCTATAATGTACCTAATATAATATAAAACGCAATGGAACGTAACGTTTTTAGAAATTTGGCAAACAATATAGTTACAAATCATTCTGGCTCAAGTTTAATCACGGAAATAGATAAATAGCTATTTTATATTATGTAATTTATTTTTTGCTATATTCTTACAATGTGTAGGTCGTCTGGTAACCTACATATATCGGTTTAATCCTAGCCTGCTTTAATTGTTTGCTTAGGAATATAACATATTATACAATTAACAATTGCTCTTTTGCGTAAATGAAGGACAAATTAAAAAATCAACCAACATGCCATCACTTAGGTAAAATATAGAAGTTATACATTTTTTAGCCGCACTCTATATGTCGTAATTTCTCAGAGATATGCTACAAAATTGGAAGTTGTAGCAGCATTAGGTTTATTTTAGAATAATTTCATTTTTATTTTGCAATATACTTACTTTAGAATATTCTACCAAACGTAAATAAAAACCATACTTTTTATTTCATTGCTTTCGACATCTGAAAACTGATACTTTGAAAAAACTAATTAAAAATTTCAAAAGCAATTCTTCGATTCTCGTTTCGCGTCTGTTCTAAAAAAAACAAGTTTTAGCCAATCTCGCTATAATTATCATACCGTATGGTAATTGGAATCAAGTTTCAATTAAAAAACAATCAAAAAATCCTTCTTTACCTTGACATTTTTTATTCAGAAGCGTGTTGGAGAGAAAATGAGTGAGGCCAATCGTGAAAAGAGGGCTTTTATACTCCTTGGTATCGCTATTTCTCGTGAACCGAGCCGTGATTCCATTCTACGCGTTCGGCCTCCGGCACCACCGCGTGATGTTAAGTAAGACTACTTTAGTGTTTTTACATCATTTTGTGATTGTAATAAATCAAAAACAATGTGCTAAAATTTTATCATATCGTCAAAATGTCACTTATATGACAAATCAGTTTAAGTTTCATACAACTGAGGGGCTAGAACAAACAACTTTCGAAAAAGTATTCGGATCATCGAATTCTGTTATTTGTATAAAATTTCAAATTATTTCTCAGACAGCTTGACGATACGAATACTTTCATGCAATTTATTCGTGCTAGAGCCTTAGTTTGGACATAAGTTTCCTTATCATATACCACAATGAACCCGAAATATAATGAACATGATTGCTACGTCGTAGACCTACGTTGTAGCATAGCTCTACAGAACATTTATTTTCTTGATTTCAATTCATTATAATTTCATATTATTCTTTCGTTTTAGTGTCATTAATATTTATAGTATACTGCAATAATAATTCAATATAATACTGATATTGAGCTATATTATTGTCGAGCCTGCAAAGGCCTATTTGAAATAAAAAACTTTTGATTTTGACCTAAACTAATATTCTGGATTACGAGTTCGAAGCCAGTCAAATTTAATTAGCTTTTATTTCCTGGCAATAATAAATATCGATCGTATACCAAAAACAATAAATGATAAAGTAGTGAATAAAGCAGATATATATAGGCTTAAAATGTTTAAACACTCAAAGTAAACATAAAATAGTCCTGTGATTAAAGTACTACTTAACAGCACGTGAATCTCTCGCTTATATAGATAAGATTCTATATAAGATAATAATTATAAATCTTTTTCAAGTTAATTTAAATAACAATAATATTTATTCAGAAATTGTGTACCTATTTAGTATATGAACCATATGTTTTAAATAAATCTTATTATGTCTATACAAATATTATAATAAATAGGAAAGATTTGTTTGTTACGATTTTCAAAAACTAGTCGACCTGTTTTAAAATTTTCATCCACAGAAAGTTTCATTATCATTTTCTTTTTTACACAAAAAAGTACATCTACATTGCGCCCGTGCAAAGTCCGGGCATATTGCTAGTATTCTTATATACCAGTGCCTTATTTTCAGACGTCGTTTGCGTGGATTAGAGCGAGCACTATCGCAAAGTACTCGGGCATCAGAGCGATGTTATGTCCTACATGAACTCTCCCGACTGCACGCTGACACTAAACAACCTCATAGAGCAAAGTTCTATGCTTTAAAATGTCAATCAGGTATTTTATAGTGTCTATGAATTCCCACGTCTCTAAATGGGGAATAGGTCAGACATATTAATGTGTCTGATTAACTGATCGACCAAAATTTTTTTTATTACTCCAGGATTCGAACCCAGGACTTTCAGGTCTAAACGCAACGTGCATATATCTTTAAATATAAGTTTTCCTACTATTAGAAACAATTAACAATGATAGTGAAAAATTGCTTCAATGATGAATATCTGCAAATATATATCTTACTTCAAGGAATAATTTATACGTAATTTTCGTTCAATACTGTGAAATAACTCTTTATGATATTCCAGATATTTAGAATGCCTTTGTTAACTTACAAACATTTATACCTTGACCATTCTAGTACACCAGCCTTGCATTTCGATAAGTAGCAGGTTCGTATCCCACTGGAATGAAACATAAGATTCATGCAATTAATGGTTGGGGAAAATCAAAATTCCAACCGGGTAAAGATTTATAGATAGAAAAACCGTGAAGTGCATATTGCGCATTTCGGTTTCAGTCATATAATTCCGAATGAATGAAGTAAAATGTAGACAGCTGATTATCACCAAGTGCCTAACAGTCTACAGATATCTAATATAAAATATTTAAAACAAAATTGTGTTATTTACAACATTTATAGCTCAAAAACGGCTGCACCGATTTTAATGACATCTTAATTGGTGAATTCGTCTATGTCTCGAATAACATAAATAAAATTAAATTACCGGAAAAAAAACAGGAAAAAAATATATGCAGAAAATTAAGTTGAGATATATTTTAATTAGGTTCGGAACTCCGCCATCTTCCGCAATTGTAAGTTTACGTCACGCACGCTTATAACTTTTTAGTAATAATAGATTTTTTTCCCTTCCTTGAGGTTTGCCTGGAAGAGATCGCATATTGCGATAAGGCCATCCTCTTGTACAATGTTTAGCTTTAGTTTTTATTGCTTGTATAATTGGTTTTTGTGTACAATAAAGTATATTCTATTCTATTCTATTCTATGTCCACTGCAAATCAGTGACACACTAGATATTATAGAATAGAATCGAGAAAATATCATATTCAAGTCTAGAGTCTTTTTTATTTTTGAAGACAACAGTCTGGCAGGATAACGTCTGTCTGCTAATCTAATATACGAGTAAAATGAGATAATCCGAGGAATGAAATATAATAATTTTGTTATCTCAGAAGCGAGGTCATCAAATCAAGCGATCTGGTTGCTCAACATAACGTTTCTGCTGGCGCGCTGCCATTTGTTACAAAATAACCGACCGGAAGCAAGAGCCACGCTCATCGAGGGCGCAGGATTAGCGCGTGCTTACGGCTATCGCGATGTCACAGCTTTCTTTGAGACGGTTACAATGTCATTTATTTATTTAGCTACGTTATATGGAATAGTTTACTTAAGGTCTTGATATCATTATTGAGAACCAGCTCATCGATCGAGTTGCTTTAAATGCACAGTTGGTATGGTTAATGATGTTTTCAGTGCTCATTGCTTATTGTACCCAATAATATTACTGTGATACATTTATTGTTATGTATGTAACAAAAATAGTACTGTTGGCTATGTTTTATTGTATTAAGAAAGCATTATAATTTATATAATTATATAATATTATAGTCAGCAGGATACTCTTTGTAATTTATCAGCTAATTTTCAATGTTTATGACATTGAAATAACTATACTAGGGAGATCTTAAAATATTCAATGAGCTATCAAATAAACAATAAGCGCTTGTATTTTGAATTCCCTTTAGCTAGTAAATTTAATTTACGAGACATACTTCATCATAATGTACTTAGCACGTATATAGTACATAAGTTAATATATTTTTATATTTTCTACAGTCTCTTCACTCTTGTCTTGTAGGTTTTAAACAAAATCAAGTCTCATATGTGCCAACCTCAGTTATCATATCTTAAAGATAAATTGAAAATTTAAATCAATGAGCATGCGGGTTTCATTTTGAGACCAATTGTTTATATTAGTTAGGTATAAATAAAATATACATATATTAAAGAAAATCAAAAGCTTAGAAAATCAAGGCTAAAGCAATATCAAAAGCTTAAGAACATGGTTAAAGCTTACTATAGGTATATTGTGGCTGTGTGCACCAGCCCGGCATAATATAGTCTGACTTTTTACTCTTCCAGTCTCGTAGACTTGATATATATCACTCTAGGATAATTAAATAATCCAGCGTGATTACATAACAAAACAATCCCTTATAAAATTGGAATATAAGTTTCAAAGTTTCGTTGCCAACGTGCAAATTCAGGAAAGAACATTCATACTTCAAATCTTGGGGCCTCTTCTGTAGAATTACAATTTCTTTTACAAGAAAAATAAATTTACTTAATTAATTAAGACATTGCAAAAAACCACTAAGGTTTACAGTGCAACGGTACTGAGAATCTACTCGTTAACAGATTGAGTTTTAGCTATTACAATACTTAAATATTTTAATTTGTTATTAAAAAAAATCGTAACTTGGTGGGTGCATCCTAAAAATAATTGTTTAAATTAATCAATAGGTATTACTTTAGTTTATGATTAATATATATTTTTTTTAATTAGCAAATCTTGTTCATCAGACGAGGAACCAATTAAGCCATCTATTTTGTATATCAGTGTTCATTATAGAGATTGTAATGAATTACCCTTACTTCCAGTGTGTAAATATTGCAATGGAGGGTGAGGTTGCATCGAGCGACGCTGTTCTGGAGAAGCGTGAGAAGGCAGTGGTTAGTCTGATGCAGGATGATGATATGCGCCTCGCTGCGGAACATCTCTTCAGAAAAATGTCCGTCATACCCGCCTCAAGGTGATGATTTTATTGGTGATATTAACCTACTCATACCAATTGTTCACGCCACTGCGTCTACGTCAATGGCGTAGCATAGGTAAATAGCATCCGGTGCGGATCCCAATTTTTTGCAATTGATTATTAAAAATTGGGGCTCTTATTGAATAACACTAACCTAAAGAGAAACTCTGTTATTACGGTGCAGTGATGTAGTAAGAAAAAAATTTAAAAAAAAACGTTGAAGTATGTTGATTTTATTACCGCTACCTGTGAAATGCCGCCCCCACCAAAGTGCCGCCCGGGGCGGACCGCACCCTCATCCCCTCCCATGCTACGCCACTGGTGTACGTGGCGTATTGCGCGATGCACAAACCAACAAGTACTCTGAATCATTCGATGCGCGAACGCCTCTTCGTTCATCGAGTGTCGATCCTTTAATACGCGCTAAACACTCATATTCTTCTTACACATTTCGCTTCGCATCATATTTTAAATTCTCTTCTAAATTTAATTTAATAAAAACCGCATCATATATAGAACTATAGTCGTGTGTGCTTCGTGATCTATTGTGTCGTAGAACGAGCCGAGGACGAGCTGTTTTGGAGGTAACTGCTATCGTTAAGAAGGTTGCATTCGAATACACATGGTCATTTCTTTTCTTGTAATTAACATCCTTGTAATTTTCTATTTTCGCATTTCCTGGTAGTGTCTTCTCCGTAACCACCTATCTCAAAACTCTTAAGCAATTAAAACATATATTTTACTAACAATAAATATTATTTCAACCTATATAGAATAAAGTTACATCTGAATATGAGATCGGCCTTTCTGTATTTGAGAGGTTGAATGTATTCAATGCTCAATAATATTCCACATTTTGTTAAAATATTCAATCCTCAAATACAAATAATAAAAGAGTTACAGCAAATTGTATGAAAGAAAAACCTTCACATTGCTCTGTTTTAAATTAAATATACTGAAGAATCTTTATTCTATGGATAGGTCGTTTTCAATTCAATTTTGCTGCCACCTGCTGTACTCAAAATAGCTAGAAATAGAGAAAAGCATGTTAGACAAACTCTATCACGCCAACAGGTCAAAAAATCTTTTTAACTATATATATTTATAACGACTTATTTATTTTTTACTGGCATCTTACAATACTGTGACAATATATTCTGGTAACAATTTATTTAAAAAAAAGGAAAGGAAAATTTCAATTAAAAAAAGTGAATGAAAAATTGAAAGGTAATCGTTTGGCTTGGTATGGGCATGTTATGAGGAGAGATGAAGGACATATTATATCTAAAAAGTTTTGAATATGAAAGCGGATGGGTATAGGGGAAAAGGGAGGCCAAAAAAACATGGATTGATTGTGTAAAGAATGATATGTGTTTGAAAGATGCGACTGATGATATGGCGAGTGAAAGGAGAGAATGGAAAAAGAGAACATACTGCGCTGACCCCAAATAAAAAAAAGGGAACAGGGCAGGAAAAAGAAGAAGAAATTTATTTAAAAAAAAATATAATATTAATATAGATAAAAACATATAAAAAGATAACCAGTAATCTGAAAACTACCAGCATAGCATAAACCTGCCAGTGCTCACAACATCGAACATCAAGTATTTTTTATTGCAGGCGATTCTCGATAATGCCTGGCACTCGCGCGGAGGAGTCTCCGCCGACAGCTGCCAACCGCCGCGTATCGATCGCGCCGCACGCTCAGCCACCCGCGCGGATCGCTCGTAAAACTCAACATCCACTTGGCTTTCAAGACTTTGATATCTAATATCTTTATCGTTTCCATTCGAAACTTTATTTGAGTTTGAAATAAACGTCTGTAAATTTTGTTGTTTTTTTTAAGGTTCCGTACTCCGTACCCAAAACGGAACCCTTATAGGATCACTTCATTGTCCGTCTGTCTGTCCATCCGTCTGCCAAGACCCGTTTTCTTAGGAAGGCATAGAGGTATCAAGTTGAAATTAATATTTAAATTTATATATTTTTTTTAATTATACGGCCTTTTATGCTCCGTTTATGCCGCATATTTTGATACAAGGAAATCAAAATCTATAGGGTACTTCCTGTTGACCCAGAATCATGAAATTTGGCATAAAGCAATGTCATCCGAAAACTGAAAAGTTTGTATTTTTTTATTTATTGGGAAGATTTATACCTACTTTACTAGAAGCAATATAATAATTGTATTTCATTGTAATCAGATATCGATAAAAAAATTAAGAGTTATAGCCATTTAAAAATAATTTCGTTTAATCAAATTTAAATTTTGTTATACTTTCCATGAAATATTCAAGATTATTTTACATTATTATGAAACTTGTGGATTGCACAACATATAGAAAATATATATACCACAGTATCTATTCAACGCTTTTCAAATGCCACAATTGCAAAAATAAAAAATAAAATATGTTTCAGTGTTTCAGAAGATAAAGATGGCATCAAAATAATGCAAATATAACTTTTTTTATCCAAAGTTTTTGCATAAAGATATCCGTTACATTTAAGATAATATCTACTAATAATATATATTCATCATTATACTAATATGTAATAAAAATTTTTTTTAGTTTGCAGTTTACCTAAGAAACCGAAGTGAAGACGATGTAACATAATTGTGTTTGTTATGTTTTAATATATCGATATTTTTATCATTCGCTTGGTTTACATAATTTTCGTGAATTATTTTGGTAACGAATGTTAACAAAAAAATATGATGTATACAGTTGGAAGTGACGCTCGCCGGAGCTTAATTACTTGCGCTGAGAAGGGCTCATTAATTATATTTCGGTTACGATGAAACAACACAATCAAGTGTTGAATAACGACCGCCTGATTGTACAGATTAAAATGTTCGTTGAAATATTTTATGTCAAAATAGATTTCGACAAAGTAGCAAAATAAAAAAGATATAAACTGTTATGAGATTTTTTAGAAATTCTCTCTGGTCATTATTTGTGTCGATCACAAGAACCAGAACATATTGTAGACAGAAATTCAAAAGCATACCAAAGCTCACGCAGTAATTTCATTATGTGTCTGCACACAATGAAGTTACTGCATGAGACCTATCTCGACACCGCTGGATTACTAGAAGACTTATTGTTAGAATGACGAACTCTTTTGAGTTATACCTGGTAAACAAACTATGACGCAAACAGATAACAAAGTGAATAGTGCATGTGAACACAGTAACTAGTAATAAAATAATATTATAAATAAATAAAAAATATTTTTTCTAGAAACTTCCACTATCAGAAACAGGTCACAAACAACAAGTAGCTTTTCCTATAATTACTATATCTGAAATAAATTATATTACATATTAACGCCATTTATTCCTACGGAGTTGATATTTACTGTAATTTTCTATATTATGACAATATTGACTAACGGTGTCCTCTTGTTTTTTAGTATGTTTGATTTGGGGCTTTAGATTTTTAATTACTGGATCCCAGATGTTAGAAAGTCTCAAACCATCTTCTCTATTGAAGTTAGGATGTTTTTTAATTTCAATAGCCTCACGTTCTAGTCTGGGAAAGAATCTACTTTCTTTTGCAAGGATTTTCGGTTGGTCGAAACGTATGTAGTGGTTTGGTTTATCCAGAGTTTGTTCACATACTGCTGATTTAGAGTGACGTCTGTGTTTGATATCCGCAATGTGTTCCTTAAGTCGGTTTGAAATGCTACGTTTAGTTTGCCCAATGTAGGATAAACCACAGTCACAATCCAGTTTATATACACCTGGATCTTGCAAAGGAATATTACTTTTTATTGGTCTCAAGAATTGTTGAATATTCTTGTGCGGCTTGACTGTATTAATAGAAGCTCGTTTTAAGATTCTTCCAATCTTGTCTGTAACACCCTTCACATAAGGCAGGTAGGCTGGTAGACGTTATACTGTTTGTGGTTTATTCCTGTTTCTGTAATGCTGTGGAGCCACCCGCAGCTTGTTGTCACGGAGTACTCGCTTAACATGCTGCAGTTCCCCGTTGAGGTGGGCAGCATCACAGAGGCGGTGGGCTCTCTGAAACAAACATATACCGACAGAAGAGAGTTGGCAAGGGTGGTGGTGGGAATCACCATTGAGGTACCTAATCCGTTAATAAAAGACAATATTATATTTAAAGCTTTTAATTTATTGTATTCTTGACACGATAAAAGAATTTACTTATCGTCTGTATCAAAGATATCACCATACAAATTGTAATGTTACTCAGTCAGTAAAAAGAGATATATAGTTATATGACCCGAAATATCGTATCAATTTTTTATGGAAGATTTTATCGCGTCGGACATTGACCGTCTGATTTAAGGTTTGAAATATCTAAGGGCCCTTAGGAACTACTCTAGCAACCAATTGGTATTGGTATTGGTATCAATAAGTTCTTAAAATATTCTAAGCTGTAAATGAATAGTTAGTAATTTGCATTAATTTTCATTACCAAGAAACGTATAGAGTTTGTAACGCTGAATTATCAGTCAATCTTAAGAATAAATTCAAGAGAAAATACAAGCACCAAAAGGCAATGAACCATGATAATTAAACAATAAAAGAAAATATCGCATCTCTTAACGTGTTTTATAAGTTATAAATATTTAATCCACTTAACTAAGAGTAAAAAGTTTTTAATACGGCAAATCAGGAGAAACACAACCCGCCCTATAAATCAAGAAACAGTTCTCAAACAAACGAGTAAAGTTCGTATTTCGATTTGCGTAAATTTATTTGATTTGCGGGATTACGAAGAAAATGGAATGAAACAAGAGAAAATTGTGTATAAAATGGTTGGAAGGTGAATGATGTTAAAATTGTGTCTTTGTTATGTCTGAAAACATAATTGTATTGTAAACAAAATATATATTATATAGTATTTTTTCCATTATGTAGAAGACCGAACAGTCTAGTGACTAATTGGCCAGATACAAACCGACCGTTTTAATGTCGAGAATTTGTATGGATATCATGTATTATTATCAGACATCGTTATCGCGGGGGCACGAATCATTTGTAGTGTATATAAACAGAGTGGACAAACTACATAAATTCTTTTGAGAGTATTTCTTCCATTATGTAGAAGACCGAACAGTCTAGCGACTGATTGGCCAAATATGTATAAACCGACCGTTTTGATGTCGAGAATTTGTATGGATATCATGGATTATTATTAGACATCGTTATCGCGGGAATCATTTGCAGATTATGTAAACAGAGTGGACAAACTACATAAAGTCTTTTGAGAGTATCTAACCTATATCTACATTGGGACTTTTTGCAGCGTTTCTTCATCAATTCATATCCTTTCAGTAACAAGGCCAAGGAGGTTAAGTGTCATTAGGAGAAGGCCGTGGAATAAAATCTCTAAGAGAATAAACCAGGTCATTATGACAAATTGTCAAAATCGACAAATCAAAAGTTTAATACTGTCTTTTATTAACGCGAGTATCGCACATTTAAATAAAATACTTTAATAACGGATTAAAATGCGATTTAATAAATATTAACGACGTTTCGGATGCTTATAATTAAATAATAAATCGCGTTTTAATTCGTTATAAGGTATTTTATTTTAAAGTCAATAATTTATTAATTTTAAAATACGTATTTTTGAACAGAACACTACTGGTAAACATAAAAGCTCTCAGAGTACGCGTAAAATGAGGTATTATATACTAATTGTCTATAATATTTGACTTGTTCGTTCGTGCCCGCGCGATAACGATGTCTAATTATTATGGATTGATTATTTGTGATTTATTCATACACCCACTACAGTCAGGCAGGTTAATTTTTATTACCTTCAGCAGCCAAAACATAATGTATATTTTATATTAAAGTATTATAAAAAAAATTAAGTATTAAGAGTTTTGTTCAGATCTGATAATATGCTATAAACAAACTACATGACAAATATGTTAGTAGTTATGCAATATGAACTTCTTCCAGTCGAGTGCGACTTTAAGAATTTCATCAATAGTGCTCGAAGAAGGCAACAGCTTACACTTCAGAAAATTTACGAAAAGTATTTTATTAAAATGAGTAAAGTGTTTAAGTAATAAAATTTACAGAATGTAGGTAATATAATCATAATTTTTTACCAAGGTTTTAATGGGATTAAAACTTTAATAATTTCTAAGGGCTGTTTTTGGAAAGGTAAGATATATTTACTTACTGTGATTTTTTACAGTCAGCCCGTCAATTTGTCAAAAACGTATTTCTGCGTTGAGAGATCTGCGCGTGATTCCACGGTCTACTAAAACTTTTTTTTTTATTATACTAAGTAATTGACAAGTTTTATATTTTCATTACTACATTGAATATAAATATAGCCATAAGAATTGATGAAACCCTATCTTAAGCATAAAAATCACTCAAGGGCAAAACATTGTCAAGTACAAAAGAAAAAGCTTGCTCAGTTACAAAGTATAAAAGAAAAACTTACCAAGAACATAATTAATTAAATCCTAAAGTTCACAAACATTTCACTACAAAATAGTGATGAAATAATAACAATGGGACAATTTCCAAGAAATTGTTTAAAGAACAAATATGGTGCTTTGGAACAAAGCATCTGTCACAGATGCGATAAATCCTTCGGAACGGACACCCCTCACGGGATCTCGCTGGTCAGGCTTTGAACATTGCAATTAATTCCTCAAATTCTATTCAATTGTTTATCTTAAAAATATTTTTACACACCATATTGACATTTCAAAATCAAAATCAAAAGTTTTTTATTTCAAATAGGCCTTTGCAGGCTTGCACGGTTCCAAAAAGTGGGTCTCATGGAGAAGAACCGGCAACATGGACAAACTCCATGGACACTTATCACTGATAATGTAGCTTTCTATTCGTAAAAGAATGTTTAAAATCGATTCAGTAGATCCAGAGATCCCTACAACCTCAAAAACTCACAAGCTTTATCTCTTTATAATATTCGATAGATAAGGGGCTTAAATAGCTTATAGTCAGAATTAGGAAATATAAGTATAAAAAGTAACAATAACAAATAATAGTACCTATTTATTTTGACATTCCAATTACTATTATTAGAGCATAGTTTACTGTAAGTTTAAATAAAATACTGTATACCGGATTAAAACGCGATTTATTATTTATATTGTTTAAATTATTTATCCCGACGTTTCGGATGCTTTTCAGCAACCGTGGTCGCGGGAGACTGAAAGATGACAGTTGTCTTATATTTGAAATGTCACAAAGTTGCCATATTTAATTCAATTAAATTAAAAAAAAAAAAAAATCTATTAATTTAGGTAACACAATGTACAGCTATGAACGTGAATAAAAAATAATACATATTAAATTACTAATATTACTAATATTAAATGCTTCTAATTTTACATTTACTACCAGTTCACAAATCAAGGGCGTAGAGAATAAAAGACAATATTACTGTAAGTTATTTTTTATTTTATTTTCTAAATAGATAATATCTTTCTTCATGTTTAAATTAATCATAGTAGGTTTATTCGTGAAAACATAACGAAGAGATATTACACACATATAAGAGATATTACAATAATAACCAACCGTGCTTCTTCAATTTCTGTCGTCAAATATTACAATATAAAGCTAAGGAAAAATACGATTGACATAATATTCTGTAGTTGATATAAAAATAATTGTCTATAAAACAAATTCACGAAAATCATTTATCGAGTTATGAGATGCGTAAAAAATCGGGCCTAATCAACTTAAGCAGATTTAGCGAAGGGAATCAGTAACTTTAAAAGATTGTTCGCGCCAATCGCTGTGTTATTGGTATACTCAGGCGTAGTTTTTTGATGGTTGGCGACGCTGTACCATCGCTCCATTCCCTACTAATATAAACAATTTTTTTACTCTGTGTGTGATTCGAATGACGGATGTAAGCGCGCGCGCACGGTCACAAATATTGAACTGTTAAAAATAAATTAATGTGTTCTCAATCAAACTAAGGAGAAAGTGAAAAGTGGTCGACCACAAGCTGCAGGGAACTACATGACAAGTAAGTCTCCATCATTAATTATTGTCTGGGTTTCCTTTATTGCAGCGATTTACTGAACCAGCAACCATCTTGGGAAGGTCATCATAAAATATCACTTTTTAATTGCCCAAGCCCAAACATTTGGTCCTTCGAGCCGGATTCTATTTTTTCATTACTATTGGTCCTTCAAAATAGCCGTGTATTTCACGTAAAAGTTAGGTATACATTTCATTTTCGCTCCTAATTTGCTTCGTAGTGTTAGGTTATATGTCTGACCTATTATAGGCACTTTAGGTATAGGTATTATTAGATTAGGACGAGCCGATAGGAAGTTCCTATGTTAATAAACCTATTTTAATATAATACAGGAATAAAACGGTGGTTTTTTCCTTTATTTCCGCTGCGGTGATAAGCCGATGGGTTTTCATCGTATTTCTTTATAATTTATTATTTGAATGTACCTGAGCGAATCGTGAAATACCAAAATAAGTTAATTTTTTAACTTAATATAATTACGTTGTATTCGTTAGAACTATTAATACGAAACAATCGTCATTGTTCCATACGTAACATAATTAATTACACTTGAGGGTCGGTTTCATTTTTCAAGTGTTTGTACCGCATAGGGCCGTATATTGCCGCGCTTAATTTTAAGTCTTATAGTTATTGACATAAGGCACACGCTTCTTCACACGTTTTATACGAACATTAGGTGACTGTAATCTGAATCTTATATTTTATATTTTAACGTTATTACATCATGGATACGAGATCTAAAAGTAAACAGAGTGATGATGATTCTGAGAAAACTATGACTATTCCTAATAACATTTTAATACTGCGAGCTCGTCAGGTTGCATACTTTTCTAGGATTCAGTCTTTATATGATTTATCTTTGTATCTTGAAACTTCAGAACAGGAAAGAAATTTTATAATTAAAACTTCTAATATACAATCACTTCGCACGGAGTTTAATAACGTTGTCGAAAAATTGAATTCTGAACAAATGGATTATGATCCTAATTACATCCCTACGTTTAGTACGTGGGAGGCCTTTGAAGATTTATATGCACATATTCAGGGTGTTCTTCATGAAATTAAAGACACTTCTAAAGAGGCAAAACCTATATCTGTGCCTCAGCAAACATTAAAACTGCCGCCAATACAGTTACCTCATTTTGACGGAGATCCAAACAGATGGACTTCGTTTTTTGAATGCTATAATCATTTAGTGCATAATAACAAATTAATTTCAAGGTCAGAGAAGGTGTTTTATCTATGCGGTCAGCTGACTGGCAAGGCACTCACCGCGATCACCGGAATCAATCCGACGGGTGATAATTACGATATTATTTATTCGACATTAGTTGAAAAATATCAAGATGTGCGTTCTCTTGGCACTGCATATCTAAATCAAATTTTTAATTTTAAAACTTTGACCACAACTTCAACTGACGGACTCAATAGTTTTCTTGATAAATTCGCCACTTCGATTTCTGCTTTTGAAAAACTCGATATTCCAAATAAATTAGATTTTGTATTTTTATTTTTAGCTTTGAAAAAACTTGATATCGAAAACATTCGCCTATTCGAAAATAATGTCCGATCAGAAAAATTGCCTTCTTATTCGCAGTTCCTTACGTTTTTACGAGAACAATGTAAGATATTAGAACGCACGAATCCTGTGTCTAGCAAGCCAGTTACGAGTAATAACTCGCAGATAAATAAAATACCTACTCCTAAAAATGTAAAATCATTTGTTACTTCGAACAAAAATAATTCATTTAATAATTCAGTTTGTTCGTTGTGTAAAAGGGTGGATCACGATCAATTTTATCGTTGTTCTGAATTTTTAAAGCTTACACCTAAAGATCGTTTTAATACCGTTAAAAAATTTAATTGTTGTGTGAAATGTTTAAGCGTGAAACATAAAACTTCTAAGTGTAATTCTAACAAAAATTGTAACGTTTGTCATTCGAATTCACATCATTCCTTACTACATTTCCCGCGTTCAAATGAACAAAGCAGTACAGTTCTCCTGACTGTACCTAACACGCAGCCGACGCCGTTCGAAGCTACGACCGATGGGTCGAGTGTCGACATCCGCGCCGCTGAGCCGCTGAGTTCTAATGACTCATCGTCGGCCAGCGCAACCCCGCTCGTCGCGCCGCACTACACAGATGCGCCTAACCCTGTTTACGCACCTGTTTCTTTATGCTCATTGCAAAAGAAAACTAATAATTTCGTAGCGCAACCCTCTACGGTCTTGCTCGCTACTGCCCGCGTATGTACGTTTGATGCGCGTGGTAACTCGCATATTGTGCGCTGTCTTATAGACAACGGTTCACAAAATCATTTTATAACAACGGAATGTTGTAAACGTTTGTCATTAGTGTATGACACGTTTTCCGAACCGGTTTCCGTGAACGGTTTCGGTGGTTGTTCGAACGAGATCATAGGGGCAACTAGTTTAGTTATATCCTCTCGTTTCGATAAAAAACCTACTATTCCTATTAAATCTTTAGTCGTAAAAAATATTACTGATTATTTACCGACTTCAAATATCGATAGATCGAGGTTAGCGTATCTCGCTAATATACCGCTCGCCGATGACAAGTTTTATGAACCCGGTGGGGTTGATATGTTGATCGGTGCTCAGCTGTTTCCTAGACTGCTTATGCAGGGACGTATCCAGAGTCCACCTGGTACTCCTGATGCGATTAAAACCATTTTTGGTTTTATTCTTATGGGAGAAGCTCCTGTTCTATTGAATAATGTAAAGTCTGTCGCTTTATGCGCGTTCTCAGGCGCACCTCTAGATAACGTTTTGCGTAAATTCTGGGAGCTTGAGGAAGCATCATCTAAGCCTTCTGCCTTTCTTAGCAGCGAAGAAGAAGAATGCGAAGAAATTTATAAAAGGACGACGTGTCGCGATTCTTCCGGTCGATATATTGTCGCGCTTCCTTTTAAGAAGGATCCTTCTAGCTTAAGTTCTTCAGCCGATATTGCTGAAAGGCGATTTATGTCTCTTGAGAGAAAGTTACTATCATCGGTCTCATATCGTACTTCTTATAATAATATATTCACTGAATATTTAGAAAAAGATTATATCTCCCCGGTAGTCGATCCATTTGACACTGTGGGCTATATAATTCCGCATCATGGTGTATTCCGTGACTCATCTGTGACTACTAAAGTTAGAATGGTACTCGATTCTAGTGCTAAAACTAATAAAGACGTTTCTATAAATTATATTTTACATGTTGGTCCAAAACTTAAGTCCCAAGGGGAAATTTCACCCGATGATTTGAAGTCTACAGAAATGACTATCCTTTGCGCTCTGCAACAGAAGCATTTTCATGGCTTAAGAATGTCTATTGAGTTAGGTAAGTCATGCTCTCCTGGCATGCGTAAACTGAGTCCATTTATTGTAGACAATTTAATACGAGTCGGTGGTAGACTTTCCAATAGTCACTTGACGTTTGATCATAAACACCCGATTATTTTACTTTCTAAAGATCACGTAGTTAATCTTATCATTGACCATATACATCAAAAATCGTGTCACGCCGGACCTCAACATTTAATTTCATTATTACGACAAAAGTACTGGATTTTATCCGCTAGACGCATCGTACGTTCTAGAGTATATCAGTGTATTAAATGTTTTAAGTTACGACCAAGAGCCGCTGTTGCGCCTATCATGGCGGACTTGCCTAAGTGTAGACTAACTCTTTCTAAACCGTTCACTTGCGTCGGTGTAGACTATGGGGATCCGCTTTCATACACCCCTGTTCGCAAACGGGGTAGTAAAAGTCAAAAGATTTATATTTGTGTTTTTATATGTCTAGTGACAAGATCAATTCATATAGAAACGGCCACAGATTTGAGTACTGACTCTTTTCTTAACGCTTTTAAACGATTTTTGTCTCGCAGAGGTCCGATTCAAACTATTTATTCTGATAACGCAACTAATTTTGTAGGCGCTCGTACATATTTGAACGAACTTCAAAACTTTATTTTTTCCAACTCTTTCTGTGAGAGTTTTCGGTCAACTTTAACTGAATTTCGTATTCCACCTAATGCTCCCCATTTTGGTGGTAGTTGGGAATCAGCAATTAAAAGCGTTAAAACGCACCTTTTCCGCGTAATCGGTTGCCAATTATTATTATATGAAGAACTATTAACGATTTTAAGTCAAGTCGAAGCAGTTCTAAACTCTCGGCCGTTAGGTATATTGAGCGAAGATCCGTCTGAGCCTTCTACACTAACACCAGCTCATTTTCTTAATTTACAACCGTTACGTTACTTGCCTGCTTCTAATATCGAAGAAGAGAAATCGCATCTACTCTCGCGATATCTTTTGTTAGATAAGTTAGTCCAATCTTATTGGAAAAGATGGAGTAACGAATATTTACATACGTTACAAACGCGTGAGAAATGGAACACGGAACAACACCCGGTTAAAGAAGGCACTATTGTGTTACTTATGGAAAATAACTCTCCACCTCTTCATTGGCCTTTAGGTGTTGTAGAGAAAACGTATCCAGGCAAAGATAATCGTCATCGTGTCGCGTTGGTGCGTACTAAGTCAGGTATATTCAAACGTCCGATTATACGTTTGTGCCCTTTACCGGCTCTCTCTTAGTGTAGAATGTTTTCTCGTAGGTAATATTAGTAGGTATAGTTTTATTTTATATTTTTTCTGGCATTCCTTTATCATAGGGTTTTCTTTCTTTAAAGTATATTTGTAACATTAAGTTAGGTTTTATTTTATACCTATTCCTATTTGAAAGATGACCTTTCAAGGCGGGGAGCTATGTTCGCGCCAATCGCTGTGTTATTGGTATACTCAGGCGTAGTTTTTTGATGGTTGGCGACGCTGTACCATCGCTCCATTCCCTACTAATATAAACAATTTTTTTACTCTGTGTGTGATTCGAATGACGGATGTAAGCGCGCGCGCACGGTCACAAATATTGAACTGTTAAAAATAAATTAATGTGTTCTCAATCAAACTAAGGAGAAAGTGAAAAGTGGTCGACCACAAGCTGCAGGGAACTACATGACAAGTAAGTCTCCATCATTAATTATTGTCTGGGTTTCCTTTATTGCAGCGATTTACTGAACCAGCAACCATCTTGGGAAGGTCATCATAAAATATCACTTTTTAATTGCCCAAGCCCAAACAAAGATATTTAAATTATATGAAAGACAGTCAAGAAGTATCAATGTTTAGTAGTCATACAAAATAACTAGTCACTTATAATTATTCATTTTGATGGCCACGATGGCACGTTGGGTTTTTCAGGCCTGTGTCGTGAGTTTGAATCCCGCCGGGACGACATGTCTGTAAACATTTCCTTTCACTTCACTCTGTCTCCTTCACTTTGGACATAAACCGGATGGGATGAATATTGATATTCCGACCGGGTAGCGAACCACCGATCATAGATGAAATAACTGTAAAGTGTATATACCGCGTTGCGGTTTCAGTATGTATGTCCGAATTCTCGAAATAAAAATCGACAACACATCATTGACTGATTTATTGTGGCTGTATCACATATAAATGAAATTCATAGTCTTCTGTTGATATCTAACTTTAAAAAAATATCCTAACTACCTCTCATGAATACTTCTTTACCAGATCTTACCGGGTTGCTAGTTAATTAGAAATTGCATCAAATTGATTACAAAATATTAACACTTGTCTTTTTTTGTTTTATGTTAGACTAGCAACGCGCCCCGGCTTCACACGGGTGCAATGTAGATGTATTACAAAACCTAGCCTATGTTACTCGCTAATAATTTAGCTTTCTATTGGTGAAAGAATTTTCAAAATCGGCCCAGTAGTTTTTGAGTTTATTCATAACATACAAAAATACAAATCTTTACTCTTTATAATATTAGCATAGATATAGATATCGACAGACGAGCATGACGTTCACTCAGCTACAGAACATCAGTCAATAATGCGCTGTCGACCTTACTTTTTACTTCTAGCATTCGGAATTGTATTTACGTTATACTGTTGTGAATGGCTGCGAAAAATTAACCTCGTACGAGTATAATCCGATCGGCGCCGTGTTCCAGTTCCGTGTTATCCAATTACATTAAATTTAATTATCTACACATGTATTAAAGCTTCATTCGGATTTCCTGTTCGGATTTCACGCAACGACTGTTTTATCCGCATTAGCATCAGCGTATTCTAACAATACATTAAAGTGAATTCCCGAGACCCCTAGTGGGGCATGGAGCAGACCCATTTCTGTGTCTGTTTCACTGATCATTTTTCTTTACAGGGAAGTAGGTGATCAGCCTTCTGTGCCCTGCCTGACCGAAACAATTTATTTTTTAATCTTGTTTCCCCGGGATTCGAACCCCGGACCTCCGATGCTAAACGCATCGCGCTTACCACTGAGCCACGGAGGCGGTCACACAATACATTACATTCAATTATATTGTCAAAATATAAGGTAAATTATGAAATGCCCGATTCTAGAAAGGAAAGTCACTAAGTATTTTGGGATTTTAATTAAGAACCTAATTACTGTTTTAAGTAATTATAAGTCCTTTAATTATTTCTGTCTCTTCAATTTTCAAATTTGTTATGAAGCTCTTATTTATATAAAATACTGTATACCGGATTAAAACGCGATTTATTATTTATATTGTTAAATTATTTATCCCGACGTTTCGGATGCTTTTCAGCAACCGTGGTCGCGGGGAGACAATTTTAATCTGGTATACAGTATTTTATTTAAATGTGTGATACTCGCGTTAATAAAAGACAATATTAGCTCTTATTTATGATTATATAACAAGTTTTATACAAAACCTATTTGATGATAAGCAAAGAACATTGCCATATTTAATACTATGTTAATCAAAGAAACTCTGAGAAAGAAAAAACTGAATGGATATAAGCAGTAAATAGATTGGTACAGCAAATTATTATTACAATCACGCTTCATTGAGAAATATTTTTTGGATTTAGGAAATGTATTTTACCATAGATTATTTTGTTTTTTCACCATTTATTGTCTGATAAAGTGAAAAAGTTGTACATGAAATAAAACAAGGAGTTATACTTGTTTTGCGTAGACAGAAAAAAATAAATTCTCAGGATTCTATAGGAATAAAATAGCCGTACCTACAAAATTTCATAAAAATCATATTAGTGATTTTCAGATTAACAGAGTAACTTTTGCATTCAAGATATTTATGAATATTATTATGTTGTAATATTGACGTAACCGAGAGGTCCCAACGGAAGATCAGCGCTGGTTAACAGCCAGCAAAATGCTGAGTTGAGGCCCTTTTTGTGACACTTTTGTATGTAAAATGTCTTCTTATGTGTTTTTATGTATTCCTATTTGTCACAAATAAATATCATTTAATTTCATTTCATTTTCATTTTTAAATTAAATTTTGATATAATCAAAACCAAAAGTACCAGGTAGATTAATATTTTTAATTAAAACACGTTTTTAACAGCGTAAAGTCTATAGTTACTATAAAATTAACGCTTAAAAGGGGCTTATCTATTAATTTTATGCTACCTTCGAGAGGCAATTTAGTAGTAGTTTTAGTAATTAAAAATGTCAAAAGTCTTCCGTAAAATGATATAAAATATTTTAATAACCGGTATAGTTGATGGAATTCAGAAACTTAAAACACAATTTCACAAAAAATATTATTAATCCCATTTTATGTTAGAATAATCTTAGGTTTAAACTATTGAATGATGAAATGACTACTCACTTAAAATAATTTACTAATGAAAAAATGTCCTTAATTTTAATACCAAATATAATAATTTGATATTATATAATATTATATCTATTAACAGCCAGTTTCCAAAGGATATTAAATTCCATTTTCCGCTTTAAAATTATGGCAATCAATAGATAAATTATCTGTGGTATCACTATGCAAAATTGGCCTCATTTATATTCTATGCACCCACGCGAATTGAAATTGATAGCTAACTTATTGATGATTGCAGATATCGATCGCCTAACATCTGGCTAGCTTCCAGATTGATTAATGAGATTTTGCAGCTAAATTAAATCGGCTTTGCAAACACTAAAACTAATGCTTTTAATAACACATTTTGATGTGCCCGTAGAACAAAGTTAAGTACTTCTACATGACGCGCTTTACACTTGACCTTGTTATTTGGAAAAATTAACTTCATGAACCATTATTTAACTGCTGTCTTCGAAAATATGATATTATGTTCTTTCTTGTCTCTTTAAAATTTTGGTTTGTGGATATTACATATATAGGCCAGTTTAACATGCCAAATACAAAAAAGCAAATTCCTATCATAATCATATCCGTTTGTTCTACAAATACGTCGATTTTATAGGCAAATTGGTATTATTTCTTTGTAGTAATTTCAGTAAATATCGTGTATAAGTGAACATAATATTATAAAGTTAAAGTTTAAAGACATTGATTTCGCGTTAGAGATAATCATCACTTACACGAGTAATTTAATTATAACAAACATAAGATCGTCGCGGATATAATAACAAATTGTTTTAAAGTACTAAGTCAGTACCTATTAGTAAAAGTGATTATTTCTCAAATATATTGGGCCAATCGCCCCTTAAAATCACTTAACAAATTAACATTTTTAGTGTTGCGGCTTTTGTAACTGATGCTTTAAATGTAAACGCCGTTTTCCATACTAAAGTATGACGAATGTATTAATATATAATAAATGTATAGGTAAATATGTAATATCTGATAAATGAAAAGATAAATTACTTTCTACCCACCCTGCGGCTTCGACACCTCATTACGTTTTCTTGCTCAAATATACCTACGTTGAACTGGGCTCGCGTAGATATTCGAGATATATATTCCCTTTATCATAATATTTAAGAAAGATGAAAACACGTAGATGAAAATGAAAGAAAAGCTGCTCTGGTATGAACTTTTTATTTAATAATATTGTACAATAAACTTTGTGGATTGAATATAAATAAATATATGTATTTAATAATGCAAATAGTTTATGATTATAAACAATCATATAATTGAATGCATTGCCCAAATATCGCCCCTGTGGCGTTATGCGTTTAACAACGTAAGTCTTACGTTCGAAACCCGAAAAAATACAATAAATATTGCAGAAGGGTAGGGCTCAGATTATTGATCACTTACCTGAAAATAATAATTATCACTTGTCCCAAAAAAAACAATAAAAAGATTAAAAGATACTACTAGCCAAGGATAGCTCTCCTAAATTAACTACTTATTTATAAATAGATTATGATAAAATAAATCTACTTAGAAAAATAGTGTAATATACCACTTTCATATAAACTCAACTGTATATTCGGCTCCCTCATATCAACCCGTCAAACAACGTTTATTCTTCTGACTTCAACCTATCGAAAATGTACCTTATGTGGATTCTTTTTTCATAATATATAGAATATAGATGTTCCAAGAGTCACAAGGGAGTGACTGAAAACCAACGCTGTGTTTATCAGTATACAGGTGGTAGAATATTGTCTTTTATTAACGTGAGTACCATTTAAATAAAATACTTTATAACGGATTAAAACGCGGTTTATTATTTAGTTTATTTATTATTTATGTCTATAACGTTATACAACAAAACACATATTGTATTATTTCACCATTCGATAGTGTCAGTAATAAGAAATGAATTTTGGGAAGTAATGATATACGGCACATTTAAGGATAGAGTTTATTTTTAACAAAATACTGATTTATTTGACTTTAGCCCAATGTGGTAAATTGTCAGCCATGCTGCCACTCAGACTATGAAATTTCACAATAAAAAAAAATGCCTATATATATATTTTGGGATAGTTTTGTAAGTTTTACTACGGTAACATTATTATATAGGTGTCCATATTCACTCCACTCCATTGGAAATAAACGTTTCCTTGTTTATTTAAAGTATTTTAGCTACCATCAAGTGAGCCTTAGGCTTGTCTATCGATATACGAGTATGTAGTAAAAAAACACACACATACATAGAGATCACACCTCTTTCCCGTTAGTGATTACCCTATTTTAACAAAACAGACCTACCACACAACTTAAATAATGTAGATATAACATTAATTACATATAGAATGCATTATAAATAAGTTGTTACGCATATTATATGAGCATAGGTATTAGCGTGGTTTACACAAATGAAAATGGGTAACATGTTAATCCGAAGTTTAACTAAAGCCAGACAAAGACAGAACACTATTTAATTCCATGTATTTTAACGTTAAGCCGGGTGCGCCCCTGTTGTGTGTACACAACCCAAAAAGTTACAGAAAACATAAGTAGTTTTGATATTTTGGAGTATTACGTATGAGAAAGGTTACATTAATTAATTATTATTATAACTACTACGATTAGAAAGGCAATTGCTAGTAGAGAATATATTAGTAATGAAACTTATAGAGAAATACATATATAAAAGAACTCATAGATGGAAAAACCGTGAAAATCATATTGCGCGTTTCGGTTTCAGTCTATGGATTTCAGAATGCTCGAAGTAAAAAGTAGGTCGGCAGCGCATCATTGACTGATGTTCTGTGGCTGAGGTATTACCTACCATCAAGTGAACCTCATGCTCGTCTGTTGATATCTGACATAAACATTTTCACCCAAAACGGACATTGCATAGGCTAGCTAGTATGTAATAGACCCATTTCTGTGTCTGTTTCACTGAACATTCTTCTATACAAGCAAGTAGGTGTGTGGCAAGGTGGCTTTATGTGCCCTGCCACAACGATTTTTTTTCCAATCCCGTTTTAAAATTTCAAGAGATTATATTATTTTCTTTCATATCCTACCACCAACATCTCAAAGGAATAAGATTGCGGTGTAAAATGTGGATAAAACGTTTTTGTGTTACGTATGGTGTAGTTTTCATATCTATAGTTCTAGAGATTATCTTCCACATATCGTCGTTGCGCCTGCCAAATTCCATATGTTTTTTTTTGATTTTTGGTTTTTGCACAAAAAATAATTTTCGTTTTATTCTCTATGTGTTACTAAAATCATTTTTGTGATATTAGAACTGGACATGAGTTTAACTAATTCCATGCATTGACATAGTATATTGTTGATCGAAGATTCCATGTGTGTTTTGGCCGGTAAGAAAAGCTCCGTATGTGAATCAATAATACGTTTTTCGTTGTCTCCCAAAACTATACAAAAATCACATATGGAACTTGTCAGGCGCAGCGACGATATATTGAAACGAAAGTATGCAAGGCTCGAAACATGGAATTCTGTGACCTCTACCTACCCCAAAAAAAAGTGTGTATACCAATGATATTCTAGTAAAATATCATTGGTGTATACATATTATGTATGGACATTGAAACTTATACTATGTCAAAGCAAAGGTAGTAAAGACGAGATTATTTTAAATCCTTGATAAAGCATTGTAATATATAGTCTAAATTCAATGCTTGCAAAACACAGGTAGATGTTTTCCAAATATTAACTTTTCTAAACTAAATAAAAAGTTTATAGACATCAGGGGATTTTTCTCAAGGCTTTGCTAGCACTGAAATTTTGTGATATTTTCCGAGGTCTGTATTTCCCTAGGGAACAAAAAATTAACAACTTTACCCCAAAATGTTGTTAATGAATTGCGTGTTTTAGTTTTGAGTACATTTATTTGAAGCCAAGTTTTATAAAAATGGTTTTTAAAAAAAATATTCAGATAAAACTACATAATATGTGAACAACACAACGAACAGCAGTTTCGGTGCGTTTGTAGCATATATAATTAATAAAGCACTATGGTACTTACATACATATACAATATATTTGTGGGTCACATAATAGAACACAAATAACAAGGGAGTCTCTTTTAAATTATATTTGAAAATGTTGTCTAAATAAGAGCGATTTATTTTTTACATTTCGATTTACGGAGATTGATTCGATTTGTAAGAAAGGGACAGCAGGATAAAATAAATGATGGTGATTGATAAAGCTAAAATAAAAATTTGGTCCTAGGTGTTGGTTTTTAATGGGGTAGGTAGCGCTATCTAAACTCGGTGTCATTTATTTTAGGTAAAGAAAATTAATGGTTTTACCTTGTTTATTGACAATTTGAGAATTTCATTTTTATTTTAGTACAAACATAATATACGGTGGATGTTTTTATCCGCACCTGGAGAGAAATTAATCTATATAGATAAATATAATTTTAATATTAAATAAAAATTCAAAAGCCAATTTGATTTTATAATCAAAATGGCTTTTGAATGTACGCTAACTTATTATTATTTAACGTCAAAATCATCAAATTATATTTATTTTATAACATTTTATACAAACCTAACCTCAATGTTAATCAAAATAAAAGCTTTTTGACCAATATCATACACGTTAACACCGGCTAGCGAGTCTTTGAATCTGTTATCTTTCCATCTCCGATGCTGAATGAATGCATCCGTGACTATATCAGCCCGACGGATTCATTTGGAAAGTCAATATAGATTCAAAGTGGGAACTGGTATTTCGTGATGTGATTGCATCGCAAACACAGTGATATGCCGAACACTCAATACTGAATGGAATTTGTTGGTTTCCATTAAGCAATCTACGGTATGATTACGGCTTTCGGTAATTCGTTTGTTTTAATGGAACTTCATTCTCAATTATATATTAATTTAAGAAAATATTGTATCTATACCTTAAATATTTTGTTTAATTAATGTAATTAAATACCTATGCCTTATTTGTTCGTAATATAGCTTATTTATGATTGCGCTAGCAATATCTATCTATGCTAATAGATACTATACTAGAAATCGCTTCCGTGGCTCAGTGAAGAAAAATAATCATTTAAACAGACAAATAAATGTGTATCATGTCACATGCTGGTGTTACTTTTACTTTACTACAGAATTTCCCACGCATTATACTTACATCGTTGCCTCATGGTCAAGTTAATGGATCTAGCATGACCATCAAGAGATATCTCGCGGACGAGTGAAGACAAACTAAGATATAAGATATCTCGATATCGACAACTATGATAGACAAGATATCTTGAATGAAAAATATATCTACTTTTAACATTAGAAGTCGAGTTTAAAGTGTTAATGTCATGTTAGACCCGGAAGACTTAAAGAGATAATCGATTAAAATACGAGAAAACGGTCGACAAAATTATGTCGTGGTTATCATGCTATGCCGGCTGCAATAATATTTTTTTAAGAGATGGCTGTACGACCCATAATTTCTTTGCAAAAAATACATAAATTTCCTTTCTTGTTCGCAGAGAAAAGAATGAAGCCAAAATTATTTAATTAAAAGCTATTCCCGCGTACAATATCTTTATTCACCATCCCTGGTAAATCTTCTGTCTTATAATTTTTCTGTTTTACGTAAAAACATTTGATGATTTTTTTTGTATAGGGTGTTGGAATAAATGACTGAATTTTTCTACGAAAATTCTCATATTTTCATACAAGCCGCAAATACCGAAGGCTTGGTTTAAATTATTATAAACATCTATTTTTACCCTTAGATAAGTGATAAAATTAAATTATTAATAGAATTTTATTAAACAATAACAAACTTTGAGGTGCTACTTTTAAGGACAGTTTCCCTGAGATTCGAACCCAGACCCTCCGGTGCTAAACGCATTGAGCTTACCAGAAAGCCACGGAAGCGGTCAGCTGAAGCATAAACACTATGATTAATAGTTTCATTTTCGCTTAAATTAAATCAGAATGGGTGGAACTGTCGCACCTCCTGTACAACACTGTCTCTTTTGCAAAATTGATGATTTTCACGAAAAGCATTTAAAGATTTGTAGACATATAAAATTATGACATTTCTGATTGAGCACACTGTAAAGTATTAGTACCACACCTGTGATATTACCCTATTAACTGCACAATATATGTCTAACTCTTTTTATAAAATATTGCCAGTGATTGTTGTATAAAGTTGTGATATATTTGGGCTTGGTTACGTGCACTGGGTACTAGAAACATTAAATATTACAATATGATGAAATTAAGTTCCTAATCTTTCTTTTGTACAAGTTGACAAAATTTATAATTATTTCCTCTCCTCGTCATAAGCTTAGATAATTCGAGTTGAGTTTGTAATTCTTAGCAGCGAGTGTCATCAGTGGATAAGACAATGCTTCCCAGTTTTGCATGAATAACAATATTAGGTTATAAGTGATAAGTGTCTTATGAAAGCCTTTTACCCATTAGCGCTCCGTTGGCTCCGCTACGAGGCCATCCGCCATTTGTTTCGCAACTCCGTAGGCTCTGCTGAGCCAAATGTTTTTAGCATGATTACGCATAAGATGCTGCGGTATCGTCGGCGTTGGCAATTATTATCTGTAGTTAAACGTACTTATGGCTGAATTCTCGAACTCAAATCAACATTGGGGTGTACTTAAAAGTATCTCTAACTCTTTCATTACGAAGGTAAAATTAAAGACAGAAACATTTTAAGAAGCCCTCAAATTTTGATTATCGTTTCAGTATTCCGTGTTAAGTCTTCTCTATCTATATTAATTACTAATACTAATATTATAAAGAGGAAAGATTTTTATTTTTGTATGTTATGAATAAAATCAAAAACTACAGGACCGATTTTAAAAATTCTTTCACGAATAGAAAGCTACATTATTACGAGTAACATAGGCATTTTTTTTTGCATATTTCATCTACATTGCACCCTTGCGAAGTCGGGTTGCGTTGCTAGTTATACATAAAATTATTAACATTCACAAGCATGTGTAATTCTTCTCACTGAAAATAAGGCTCTGTTTCACTCGTTCCACTGCGAAAATGTGCCGGTAAGCATTGGTACAATAGCGGAACGCTAAGGGTTAAGTAGGTATCACCGCAACGTCATTAACCTTACAGTTATTCATAAACGCGGTATAAGCTTGTTATAGTGAAAATATTTTTTGTCTCGGTTTATCGAATACTAAATGACTTTTGGACGAAAGAAAAAGACAAAGATTAACTTTTCCAAGCTTATACCGCCTTTATGAATAATACCGTAAGGATTTCCCATGTGGTAAGTAGGATTAATTTTTCGCTAAATGAATTCCCGAGTGAGGCATGAAGCAGACACATTTCTGTGTCTGTGTTGCTGAAAATTTTAAACTACAGTCAAATATCAAGTGCTGCCTAATCGAAACAATTATTCCAGGCATTCGATTCTATATCTACCACAATAGTCAATCAACAACTTATTATCTTAGGTTATCGCATTCTCCAACAGATATAAAAATTGCATCAACTGTTTATAAAAAAAATGTGTGTAATGTTTATAAAATTATAAATTGTTTATAGGTCGAGTGAAAAGTTCAATATTAGACTGATCTATCAAGTAAAAACACAATATTATGATCTATTCAAAATTACATGTGTATCAATCGTAAAATTGTATGGAATATGGAGCACGCTCGACCGCCGCGCCGTGGCCGTCGGAATTAAATATGGAGGGTGACAAAAATTCATGCATTTGATTGATGCACAGGAGCACAGAGTTCTGTTTATAAATTGGATAGGTCAGAAGGTTTCGAGGATTTTTAAACTTTTACCTATTTTGATATTTGTTACAAAGCTGATAACTACTTTGGCTAAAACAAAATAATTCGTCGGCATATAAAATAATATCTATAGATTAAATTAAAAAATACCTACGTATGCAAAACTATACTTTTGCATCGTGTTTATTGTTAAAAATATTTAAAATATGGATACAAAGATAAAACTCGTTCAATATAATATTACGTATACTGGAAAATTAATATTCCATTTTAAATGAACCAAAATATTAAGACATTTTAAAAGAAACTATTATGCTGAACCCCATCCCTAAATCCCTTCGCTTTTACACCAAAAGGGTTGGCGGGAAATTGTTTTCAGAACGACGATTCCATACGTGAGAACCGCGAAATATAAGGTCACATTCCTACATATTCTAAGGTCTTTATTTCAAAAGGGTACCATTGTAAGAATACATTTCATCTGATAAGTGATGGTTGGGGTTTGTCCTTTATCATTTTTTGCTAGAATTACTGTATTTTTAATAAAATAGTAGAAGATTGTGTTTGCTTGTAAATTCTGAAAATACTTGACCGTTTTTTAAAAATATACATTAGGAATAGATATAATACTTAAGTTGTCAGATAATATTATATTTTGTTTCAAAACATTAAGGTTTAATTAGAAATTTTAATGAAAATATGATATATGAGCGTTACCGGCGTGTACGGTCTCAACTCTAACCGACTGAGTGCATGAAATCAATTTCACTACAGTATTACTTAACCCTAGATTACTGAACTATCCTACGGTTGAAGGTTGATACTGTTACAAATAAAAAAGAAGTACTTAAGGCAGACACATTCTTATAAATTATTAAACTTACAAAACAAAAAAAATATAGTTACAGTCTTTGATCTAAGGAGTTATTTTTTTATTTTACATTGTTAGAAGACAACCATGTACGGCTCATTGAAAACGAAAAAATCGTAACGGGTAGTTTAGTTATCTATAAAAATAATCTAGGACGCTATATCACTATCTATTTTATCTTATCTATCTCAGCTATCTATCTTTTATATTGAAGCAGTATAAAGTTTTTAATTTGGATGTGAATTCGCTGGTATTATATAAAATATCCGGTAAAACAAGCCTTATTGAGCTGAAATCTGGGCATGTTATCATAAAATCGTGAATGAAAATCTGAATGAAGGTTTTCTTTTTATGTAAAAAATACATGAACCAAAACGTATTCATTTCATTTCGAGGAGTGAATCTCGCAGTTTAGCTACATGTGGTCTAATAAACTAGACTAAACTAGAGCTGCCATCATTATTTACGATGTACGGTTTAGTGCATTTAGAGCAATAGATTTAAATGTAGTATTAAACATACTTTTTAATAGTATTGCTTTGTTTTCGTTGTTATCTTTCTTGTATACGACCAATCTCACAAAAATTTCCAAATTCATAACATTTTTTAATCCTCAAACCAGCGTAATCAACACTGACGTATGGGATTTCATAAAAATCTTAAAAACTATCATTTATCTTGGTGAAGAAGTTAGCTAGCACTCACCCCGCTGTTTTCAGTTATAGCCTAGGCAAAGTAAGAGGCATATAAATAATGTACGATTTTTTTAAAACCGTTCTGTATTATGTAATTTTAAACTTGTATTTTTTTAGTAGTAGTACTTTGTCCGTCTGTCTGTCTATCAATTTGTCCAGACCCTTTTTCTCAGGAACACGTGGAGGTATCAAGTTGCAATTAATATCAAACTTCTAAGTCTATGTAATCAAAAGCGGTCTTTTATGTTTTCTTAGTTTATGCTGCATATTTTGACACTCGCAAGGGAATCAAAACCTATAGAGTACTTCCCGTTGACCTATAATCATCAAATTTGGCGGAAACCATAATGTAGTTCTTTTTTATTGGAAAAATCTTTATTTTACTAAAAGTTTGTACGAAATCCTCGGTGCGTGAAACCGACACGCACTTGGCCAGCTTTTTATTCTTCTTCGCCACTTATCTATTGGGTTGTTGCATATGAAATGGCCGATTTTGTAACAATTATTTTAAATACAACAACTACGCCTAAAGGAAAGTTGATTAATTAAAACATGCACCATTGGATTCCACACATCTTTGCCAACGTGTCACTAGTGAATTTATTCCTTTTTGATAGAAATCTGGATCTCTGGTAGCCAAAAACTCTTCGAAGGCATTTTTCACCTCAATCTCATTTCAAACATTTTTAACTGCTAAGATATAGTCTAGGGCTCTAAAAAAATGATAATCCGTTGTCGATAAGTTGGGTGAGTATGGTGGATGAGGAAGAATCTCATATCCCAGTTCGTTTAATTTTTTGAATGGTGGTTCTCGTCGTGTGAGCCCATGCGCTGTCATGCAACAGGATTGCGCCATGCTTGTTCACGAATTCTGGCCGACTCTTCTGTAATTTTTGGTACATTTCGTCAAGCTGAGAACAATATTTATCTGCATTTATGGTTTAACTTCGTTCTAAGAAAGAATAATGTATATTTCCGTTTACAGACCACCAAACAGTTATCAAAACCTTCTTTGACTGAAGGTTTAGTTTCGGTGGTTTATCAGCATCTAGCCATTGGTCCGGACGATGACGATTGTCATAAAGGATCCATATTTCATCACACGTGATGATTTGGTGCAAAAATGATTCCCTTTTGTTTCGTACGATCGAAAACATGCTGACTTGGAATCGAAGTACCATATGTTTTACCGTTAATTCATGAGGTACCTTTTATCTAACTTTTTTACCATGTCAATAGCTTTTAAATGACGGGACACTATTAAATAATGAACGCCAAGTCTTGCACTAATTTCTCGGACATCTTGACGTGGATTTGACTTTATTAAAGTCCATAATTCATGAATATCCACCACTTTTTGGGGTCTACCAGGTGGTTGATCTTCAAGGCTTAAGGCTCCACCGCGAAACTTTTTAAACCATCGCCTTGTGGGTCATTCACTAGCTGTACCCTCACCAAATGCCATATTTATATTGCGAGTCGCCATAGCTGCGTTATGTCCAAGTTTGAACTCTTAGAAAAATATAATACGTATTTGATTTTTGTCCAGTTTTATGTTAATTCACTAAAATCCGATTAAATCTACTATCTAAGTCAAATGAAACAAGCTTCAAAATCTTTAGAAAACTCGTTTTATTTTAGTATATAATTTAACTTTATTCGTACAAGTGCGTAGCAAGAAAAACATATCAAACTATCCTATGTTGATATCGGCCATTTCATATGCAACAACCCAATAGAAGTGATAATACATATTTTCCGATACATTTTTAATCCTCAATCCTAAATATTATAAGCTCATATACCATACATAGGAGGCAAGTATTTACTTATGTTCGAATGCAAGTAGGTTATTAATACGAGTTGCAATTGTGTTCAAAATCTGCAGCTACAATAGTTTCAAAATAGTTGTTACTGATTCCGTAAGTTTGTTCCTTAATTTAAGCCGATTCCCAGCGCTCGGTATTGTATTCGCCAATGAAATGTAAACTAAACTGAAAACTTTACCTTCGCCTGAGACCCGGCTTGGTTAGTATAATGTAAATGCTGGCAAACCTCTACAGATATTGATGACTGTTGATTCTGAAAGCAAATATAAATGACGTTCCGATTAGAAATAATGGACGCGCCAAGCATGTTATAATAATATCTTCAATTACTAATCTAAGTGGACTGTATGCGGGGCGTACGGTGGATAAAGGATGAAGGACAGGATCGGACTGGAATGGATAGGAAGAAGAGACACAATACTTGCAACTCTTCTCCTACAGCGCTCAGTCCTAGCACTGTCATTTTTCTTGTCTTCCACACTCGCGGGAACGCGCGCCCTTTGTTTGTTATTAAAACGACTTAATTGTCGGAATTTTCTTAACGATTAAAATTACGATTTGCAACGAACAAGATGGCGCCGAAGACCAGTGTTACCAGTGGCGTTTACAGTGTTGCAAGGTATAAAAATAATGGGAAAGTAGGGATTATTTTAGTAATTTTGGCGCTACTTAATTGTTATTGCTTTATTTCGATAACATATTAAGATGATCGTGAAGCTCAAATGATGATGAGTGATACCATTTTCCGATTACCACCGATACCACCAGTTACCGACCATTAATCAGTGATGCGCTTTCGACTTATGTTGAACATCCAGAAATCTGAAATAAAAACGCGCGATATAAGTCTACGAGTATATAAAGAACCCGATTAATTCAATATTTTTCAAACATGTCAGACGGCGGGATTTACGGAACGCAAGGTGTACTACCGAACGCCCCAACAAACTCTAAACTACTAACTAAAAACTTGTACTATTATATTGTATATTAGAAAATATTCGTACCAAGTAATTCGTTACAATGAGGTTTGTTATGTATATAAAGGTTATGTTGGTTTTTTTTTCAGTTCTATGCCCTGTACAATACTGTACAAGTGAATTCCCGAGTCCTCTAGTGGGTCATGAGGCAGACACACTTCTGTGTCTGTTTCACTAATCATTTATCTTTACAGGCAAGTAAGTGAGCAGCCTACAGCCTGCCCGACCAAAACAATTTTTTTTATCTTTTTTTCCAGGATTCGAACTCAGAACTATTGAGCTATGGACCAGATACCTGTACAATAAATACGTCTTAAAATATATTCCTATTTAATATAATCGACCCGTTTCTACAGTTTTCTATTTTCACTAAAAAATAACATTTTACATTGCACCGTAGAACTTAATTGCAAACAATTTTTAATACACATTTTTGAGAGCTATTTTCATCTAGGCCACAGCTTTTTTAAATAAATATTTTTTACATAATTTCCTGAGGGCGTAAGGTAATAAAATATATCATTTACTCAAATGAGATCTGTCTAGTGATATGATGTTTGAAGTCAAGTAAGTAGATTCGTATCCCAAGAAAAACATAAATGTGAAAATAGGAGCCAAGTTCAATATTATGGTAGTCAACTTCACTGACAACAGTTTTGAGGTCTAAATGGGTGCCAAATTCTGTAGACAATCCTGAAATTTATTTATAAGAACGTACCATCTATTGAGCCTCAACATTGACTTAGCTATTATTGCCAGTTCTTCTCGTCTTTTCTAAGCTATGATGATATGATTTGAGAACTGGCAGTAAATGTAAAATTAGAAGCATTTAATATGTATTTTTTATTCCTATCTAACTTTTCCATTCATATAACAAAGACTCCTAATTCCACGGAAAACTTAGAAGTGTAACATAAGCTGGGTAAAAACATGGCTTTATGATTCACCTTTCCCGTGTCACGATGAAAACCGTTTTGTTAAGCCTTTGGGGTCGTGCCTTACCTTGGTCCGTCCTAAGCTGTTAAGAACCCTGCTTCTATTTTCAAAACATGTTTTTCACCTTTGTCTCAGTCAGCGATTCAGTCCTGGTATTTGAGTGAGTATAAGATCCAAGGGATCCATTATTCTTAAATGTTTATTTTTTGTACACAAAATATCACAAATGATTAATGAACAGAAAGGTAAAAAGCTATTAATTATTAATTCTACTCATATAATTAATTCATGACCATGAAAATGTGGAGCTGAATTGAAAATAGTAAATAAGTAAAATAGTAATAATTAAATAGAATTGTTTTGGATTGTACAGAGTTATTGTGTTAAAATGTACGCTAAAAAGGCTTTAATGTGAATTAAAATAAATAATTAATCGTAATAAACAATTTATTCATATTTTGTAAGAAAATAATTCATGTCTTCTAAGTATGTATAGATTTAATTAGATGATCTTTGAACAATGTGAACGCGTGAACGTTGATAAGAAATAAAGTGCTTCTATACTTTGATTATATTTTTCTACCCTCTTCTTGTGTGAGGTGAAAGTCGCGGAAGCTGTGCCTCGCGCACCGATCAGAGGGGTGAGCACGAATAACTATCGATGAAATTTCAAATGATTTCTCATACAAATGACAGTTCGACGATACGAATACTTTTTCGATAGTCGTTCGTGCTAGGCCCCCAGTGCACGTCTGACGTACCGAAGGGATGTGGACAACCGTATCACTATTTTCTTGGTTCGTAACGAATCCTTGTAGGTAAGTGGAAGTGCCGTGCATCGAAGCTGAAGGACTGGAACCAAGCCAGGAAAGGAGGAGGAGAATTAAGGTTAGTGTTAACGGTTTCTTTAGTCAAATGCTCACTCTATTTTCAACGTGCCTCATTTATATATTTGTTAATATCATATATTCTTATTCTATTTATACAGTCCACTATTCAAATGGAAAATCATTTTATCAACGACAGTTGTTTTATACAACATATTATGAAATGGAAAAATATGGTATAATATATAGGTACATATTTGTTTAAAGCGGTCTGTGTTCAATTTTTATTACATTTTGTTACAATTGCATACCCAGAACTCTTTTTATATTTGTCAATCCAATCCAATTTATGATATGGGCAAATCAAAATTGGTTCAATCTTTGGTTTAAGTATCTGAGGTAACGAAATCGAATTCCGGGGAAATAAGCTTAAAAAAATATTTCGCTCGGGAATCAAAATTAGAGATATTCGTCGATCAAGATATCTTGTCTATCAAAATTGGCGCTGTCGAGATATAATATATCGAGATATCTTAAATCTTAGTTTGTCTTAACTCGTCCGCGAGATATCGCTTGATAGTCATGCTAGTCGGGCAGAAGTGTGTCTACGCCATGCCCCACTGGGGCTCTGATATTCACCAATGAATTTGAAAAACTGTGGTAGTCTCCGAAGCTAACCTTGGGTTCTAATCCCCTCAAAACTAACTATTTGTGAAATAGACACAGGAATATATTTATCGCAATCCACTCTCCAAGTCAATGCACATCTATATTTTTATATCTATACTTATATGCATTATAATGAGATAAAGTTAGTGAGTTTGTGTGGGCAATCTCTGGATCTACTGAACCGATTTTAAAAATTATTTCACCAATAGAAAGCTGCATTATCAGCGAGTATAAAAATATATATAGTACATCTACAGATTGCACTCGTGCTAGTAAAATATATTAACAGGAAAGTCTTATCTCGTTGGCCTAAGGTTGACTTATTTCTAATTGTCACATTATAATAATAAAATAAAATTATTCTGTAAAAATCAATTTACTATGATGAAGACTGGAATATTTTTTTCTGTACTGATTCCCATTGGGAGTTGAAACAATAACCTGTTTGTAATATCACCACTAAACTAAGGCTGGACCACGTTGTGTAAGATATATTACGAAGTCTCATTTGTCGTGTTTCTCGGTACAAAATAGGGATAAGGCTATCTAATCAGAACCAGTCATTTCAGGGAAACCCGAACAGCCGCTTTCGTATTTTCTTTGGCCATTCTGTGAGGCAGTGAAATGAAATTTCACATGGAAGTATTTTCTTACGATTCTGAGAAACCTTTCTATTTTAGCACTTAGTTGGTTCATGTCATGCAATTTTTTCTTACATTTCGTAAAGTAATTTTCATATTAAATGTTTTTTTTATGAAAAGAAGTTTTTGTATCCTTAATATTGTCTTTATTAACGTGAGTAACCCACGTTGAAATGAAATAACATTTACCGGATTAAAATGCGATTAGAGAGGGGAGAGAGAGAGTTTATTTACTGCACAACCAACAGCAAAATTTACTTTATAATATTATGATTGCATTGTTTAATGTTTATTATGTAAATTATTTCTTGTGTACAATAAAGAATTTATCTATCTGTCCATCTATAATATTATATTTACCTACCACGACCGCGCACGACGTTCAAGTGCGTGATCCCTCTGACCATAACGCACTCGAAACTAGATAAAAATATGTAATATCGTTTATAAATCGTATCTTAATCAGGTTAAAATTATTTTGTTCAATTTTTTTTTAAATTAATTCTAGTGTGGTAAAAAAATACTAATAACTACAATAATTCATGACTATAACAGTAAGACAACTACATCACTATACAGTTTCATAGACATTTAACTGGCGCATAGCGATGTTAATTGAATGTCAGTATCACAAACAACACCCGCTCTTGATATATTACCCATAACCAATTAATTTCGAGTGCAAAATGGATCCAAAATTAACAACAAAATTTCACGGCAATAACGGTGACACTTTCCAATCCATCCATTTCAGAGACGTGATAATAATCAATTATAACAACAAAATTTGATGGAAATATTGTTTTATTTAATGTATTTGTAATCAGGGACTGAAACCGGTTAATTTTTAATTTCCAAAATACGTGTCTGACTGAGATACCTACCTTAATATTAGTTTTAAAGAGAAGAAAATATGAATAAAAACGAAAGAATATTAACAAAACCCTTTATTATACCGGTATAACTCCCATAGTAAATTAACCGGTATTCAGTCCTTGCTTTTAATACGGCCCGGTTTCGCACGGGTGCAATGTATGTAGATGTATATACAAAAAAAAAGCCTACGTTAATCGCTGATAATGCTTTCTATAGGTGTTTTTTTTAAATCGGTCCAATAGTTTTTGAGTAAAATCGTAACAAACAAATATTTCCTCTTTATAATATTTGTATAGAAATAGATTTATTGGAAATATTCGTGTATGCATAGTTTTAAGAGCATTATTGTATATATTCAGGTCGCCGCATAGTTTTAAAATATTTTTCATGGAAGTGACTGTATTTGTCTTAATGAAAAATAAAGATTCTTTAAACCTTAATATTTCCTAGTTCTTCATTTGTTTTTTACATTTAAGTAATATTTTATGTAGGAAATGAACGTAAAAATAAGTTGTTCTAAGGACATGACAGGCTGAAATTCAAAATGCAGGCATTAAAACTTTATAGTTTTATAGCTATCTAAAGAAAATCATAAAAAAAACGATATTATAATATGATAACTGAATTCCATTAATTAACAGCAAAGCTCTTCAACTGAGAAGGTATAATTAAAGTCTTATGCTAACGAGATCAAGAGACCTTCGCAATTTGTTAAATCCCAGTCCACTTTTTATTACATTTTTGATTTTATATAAAATACTAGCAATCCGCCCCGGCTTCGCACGGGTGCAATGTAGATGGTCAAAAATTCTAAGCTATCCTATCTCTTAAGTTGGACCAGACTGCTCACGGTGTGCCAATTTAATTTAAAATCGGTTAAGTAGTTTAGGAGTCCATCGCGGACAAACATCGTGACAGGAGATTTATATATTATATTAAGATAAATAAATATGCTGAGTTATATACCTAGACAACATATTTCGCTTCATGTCAAGTAAATTTAGTTTTGTTGATGTTTCTTTGCTTTATTTTAGTTTCTATTATATGTTATTTTTTATTTCATTTTTCATATTTTTATCACTTTTTTGTTTCTAGTGTTATAGGTTTATACCTAAATATATATTATTAATTATTATAAACGAAATAAAGGTAATGAGTAAATATTTTCTATGTAATACTTGATATTGCATACATTGAAAGATAAACGCGAAGTTAAAGGTAAATTTGGATGCTGTTTGTTAACCTGTTCAGCTTCAGAGTTCAGAGTAAATAGAATTCCAACGTTTCCGAAATATAAACGTTCACTTTTCAACTACCTCGTCCTAGATTAAAGTAGGTATGAGAGAAGTGCAGTTACGTAGACGTAGTTTTTAAATTAATTAACTTTTGATGGGTCGTCAAATACTTAAAAAAACTAGCCAAGTGCAAGTCGGACTCACGCACCAAGGGTTCCGTACAAGCTTTTACGTAAATATTTATTCAATAAATAAAAAAAACTACAAATTTACGGTTTTCGGATTTATTCTTTTAGTTGTGCTAAATGACATTGCTTAATGCCAAATTTCATGATTCTAGGTCTTCGAGAAGTACTTACCCTTTAGGTTTTGATTTCCTTACGAGTGTCAAAAGATGCGGCATAAACGGTGCATAAAAGGCCGTATCTCTTGATTGCGTCGACTTACTCGTAGATTTTTCTCTACTGCTAGGGATTGCAGACCTAAGTATTTATATATAATAATTTCTACTTGATACCTCCACAAATTCCTGAGAAAAAGGGTCTTGGCAGACGAACAGATGTAAAACGAAGTGATCCTATAAGGGTTCCGTTTTTGGTGCGGAGTAGGTACGGAACCCTAAAATATACAAAAATGTATGAAGATTATGATAATATGTCAATTCAAACTGAAAAAATATCTTAAAGTAGAGCACGTTTGCATCGTCAACTTCTTTACCACCGTGCCGAATCGGAATGTTACGTCTATCAAGAAGAGACCGGAAACAACACGATAGTTACTTCTTTAAACGTCAAATATTTCACTCTTATATAATGAGGAATATACATTAGTACAAGCTTTCGGCTAATAGCCAATTCTAATTATGATATTTTGGAGTTCAGTTAAAAGAATTATAAGTTTTTTTATAATATAACATTGATATTACGTAAAAGTTAAGTTGTTTCTTACTTATACTACAATATAATATTATCAAGATTTTTTATGGAAATCCACCATTTCTTAATATCCATGCGGAATAATTTGTATCTAAAAGATAGACACATACAATAGATATTTTATTAGGTGGAATATGAAGCAAACGGCCTATCGGTTCACCTATGGTAAGTGATTACCGGCGCTCATAGACATCGGTAATCTGTAAGTCGGAGTTCTTATACTTCTTGTAATTATTGTAAAAGAGAACTTAATTTTCTCATCTATACTTCAATACTAATATTATAAAGAGGAAAGATTTGTATTTTTGTATGTTATTAATAAACTCAAAAACTACCGGACCGATTTTGAAAATTCTTTCACCAATAGAAAGATACATTATCAGCGAGTAACATAGGCTATGTTTTGTGTATAGTACATCTACAATGCACCCGTGTGAAGCCGGGGCGCGTTGCTAGTGACCTATATTTTGAAGCGAGTCGTTAGCGCAATACCAATATGCTCGCAAAGATAGCCTAGATGCTTCATGACCTTTCGTTTTCAAGTTTGTATTGTGAGTCCCACCTTACAGTTCAACGAACAGGAAATGCTTTCTCGTATTTTTCTTTTTATCTTTAGCACTTAATTTTCATAATTATTTTTAGTAATTTATTATATAATATATAAAATATTCACACTAGCTGAGACCGCGATTTCGTACTGTTTTCTGTTTGTTTCTTTGACTCAGTGTGTTCTCATAATGATGCCGAAGCTATGGAGAATTAAGTACTATTTTTATATCTAGAATACCAATCTGCAAATGGGCAGGTTGATCACGTGATGATAGGAGATTGCTAGGCGTGCAATTGTTCTCACTTTGTTCTCACTTTTAAGCCCCTTTCTCGAAGGTTCCCAAGTCGTATTGGTTCTACCAATTTCAGTATAAACCTAGCACAGTGCATGCCTCAAACCATCAGTTTCTTAATTATAGTTTTACTTTTGGTTCAATGATTGATATCCAATGTTTGAGATGGCCTTCCAATAACTACAAACAGTGGCATAGCAACCATAGGGCAAGGCCCAGGCCCAAAAGCTCAGAGGACCCTCTATGCTTTGGAAAAAAGGAAGCGATGTTTGGAATCTAGAAATCTTTGAGCCTGCTTGCGATTTATTTCTGTAGGCACTGAACGGGGCTTCTACGCCATTTATAACAAGCCTTACTGTTATCTAACAAAATATAGTTTTAGATAAAGTTATTCCTTTTTTATTCAAATACCTAAGTAATTCCTATCCCGTAACTAAATAGATAAAACATTTGTCATCGTTAAGTCCCAGGTCTCGATGTAACGAATGACACCGGCGTGTGTTGACCCAATTCTCAATTCGTGACTCGTTTAACAAGACAGAAATAGAAAAGAAACGTTCTAGCTTTTTGCGATGTAATATTAGAATATAACGACGGTTATGGACGGTTACGGACGATCCATGGTTAAAGAAAGGAAATTATAATTTTTAGCGTCCGCATCGTTGGGTAGTTAGTATCTTGCGTTTCGATCGGTCGCGGGTTCTAAATCTCACGGGGACATGTTATTTTTTTTATGTTAGTTATTATGTCTCGTTAAGCAGAATATGATATTTACTGATTCAATGTTTAAATAAATGCGTGGTTATATTTTAAGATTTAGAAAAATACTATTGTTTTTGCGAATTTCAAATAATATGCATAACTTTATTTCAATTACTATTTTTCCTTTACTCGTTACAAGTTTCCATAAAAATCAATGACTCATTAAGGATAAAATGTTTAATAATTGTTGAACGATGTATTCACATTACATTTAAAATGTTATAAAATTTGGTATTCGAGAGAGCTTTTTCGCATTTTTACACAGTAAAAAAACTGTAGTACAGTGTGGATACATATGATTTACTTACTTATTAAATCGTACGTTTATTTGCGGTGTAAATGAAATCCCAGATAAATAAGGAGAAAACACACGTTTTCAGATAATTGCATTTGTATGTAATATCTGCTGACTTCTCATACAAATCACAGGTTGTCGTTACGAATACAATTTTCGAACAAACAAAAAAGTACATGAACTTGCTATGCCTTCCAGAGGGCCAAGCACTAACAACTTGCGAACAACTATTCGAACCGTCATTCGAAAATCATTTGAAATTTCATACAAATTATAGCTCAATCGTTCTTGCTTGGCCCTCTGAAAGTAAGTTCTGACATCTGAGTCAATAGGGTTCCTTTGTAAGTTCATGGTTATTGTTCATTTGTTAAATGATTTAACGGCATAATATCACATAGCTTTTATGTATTTTGTTTTATTATTATATAATACTTTTCTATTTTGTAAATATGCGAAAAAGCTCTCTCGAATATTAAATTTTAGAATCACACTTTTAGCAAAAAAAATAGCTGAAGCTGTCCACTGAAGTTGACAACTTGACACGCTTTGTAAGTTTCACTCTTATTTTGCAAATAGCACTAAAATATTTTTTAAGCTGAATTCCAAGAATTACAAGGTTCTATGTCCTTTTCAAACTTTTTCACTGCTACTCTCTGAAGGCCTGCTTGTGAGATCCCTCTTTTATTTTATAACTAGCTGATGCCCGCGACTTCGTTCGCGTGGGGTTCACTTTAAGCTGAGCTTTTGAGCATGCTTTCTTCAAATGACATATCCTCCTCCACCCTCTGTACTTGGTGATTTCTTTTGGGAAAGAGCTATCAAATTAGTCATTGACTATTGCTTTTGCATCATGTTATCGACATGTTTAATGGTGGTTGAGATTGGGGTTCGAAGGTTGATTTGAAATTCAATAGTTGAAATAATTAACCTGACTTTAAAGAAACTTTAGGGAGATTCATATTAATTAAATTTTACGTGACCAAAATCCAGATATGTGTCTTTTTCTACTAATCAGAGTTCAATCGAAGATTGGATTCAATGCATTTTCTGTCTTAAATAGATGCGTGCGTTCATTTAATTGGTCATTTTCATTTTCGGACATTTTTTTTAAATTCCCGGGATTCCTGCCCGGGTTTCCGGTGCTAAATGCGGAAGCCTCTAAGATACGGAAGCAAAAAAGCAATATCGAATAATCGTAATTCTGTTTAAGAGAAAGGATTGATGAAAAGGTGAAATAAATGATCTCATTAGAAATACTTCTTCATATAATATTGCAATAATACATTTTCTATTTTTTTTTTATAATATATTTCTTTCAAAAAATAAATAAATAAATACAAAAAAATATTTCTTTCATTTCAACTTCAGATTCGAACTCGCATCAAAAGCTACGCTATGGGACTGCATATCCACTATGCCACGAACACATATTGAAAACGGCGAAATTATCAAACTATTTCATTTACATATCAAACTGTGATTGACATCTGACAATTCGAAAAAGTTCAACGCGAGTCAGTTTTCATTGCAATTTGTTGAAATGGTGCCTTTAAAATAATATTTAAATGATGATAACTTTTTTTTCCGACAACCGATTTCGATGAAACAAAGCCTATATGTTGCCCAGGACTTTGCTTAATATATTTGTATAAGTTACACGAAAATCGGTTCAGTATCTTCGGAGATTAGCGTGAACAAACAGACAGACAGACAGACAGACGGACAGACAGACAGACAGACAAGAATCTTAAAAATTGCATTTATGCATTCTGCTACCCTTCTTTTATCACCCCTCTTAATTTCTGGTAAAAATATTTAGTGAAGCGTAATTTCGATCCTACTCTTTTATTATATGTATATTTTATAATAATATATTCGGTAAATATTCATTTATTCATTCATTTTTTTAATTGAAGTAACATTTAAAACAACTTATTATTAACACGAAATAAGAATTTTATTCGAAAAAACAGCAAAGATATAGTTTATTGAACATTTTTCGTAGCGATTATTAAATTTTTGTTTAACAAAACTTTATACCCATTGACTCAGATTAAATAAAAAAAGGCAGATGGAGCGCACCGAACACGCGAGTGAGGGAATCAAAGATAATACAAAATCAAAACAGAATACAATCTCGCGGCAGTGCTAAACGAACCGTCGCGGTCGCGTCGTATTGTGTACACGTCACAAGTGATTCGTTGAAAAATTCCGTATTGTGTTTTTAAACATTGTAAAAGTTGTGTCCAAAAATAAGATGGAATATCATTTCACAAAAAACTATTGATAATTGGACTGGTTTTATTATTTATTTATCCGAAAAATTTACGGTTGTCTTGGAACACAAAACTTCAACAATAATTCGTCTGTGTTGCCAGTTTTCATTGAAATATTTTCCCTTCAATAAGGGAAACACTATAGACATTAGTGACGATAACTGATTAATGTAGTGACGTGCATGCAATATGTTGTTCTAATTCTGAATGTACTTTTCGTTTGTAATTCCGAATTCTGTGATTGAGGATTAATGAATAAACAACTACGTTTGTTTAACCCTTAACTACCTAGTATGCTTTTGTAACATAACAGGCCAGTAGTGTCCAGCGGGCTCACTAAATAAATCAAGGGTATTTAAAAGAAAGGAGAGATAATTCTTAACTTAAAAAAAATTAAGTAGCTTTGTTTTACATATAAATTAATTTTATATATAAATTCTAACCATCTTTAACAATTATAGGGTTAGATGAGATAAAACGGTTTTTCGTAAAAATAAATACTTTTAAGTTTTATGAGTAACAGAACGTCAAATAGTGTCCGCGAGACACTTGTGGGTGGTGAAGGGTTAAATATACCATTTATACGGAAATAAATTATTATTTATTATAAAATAATAAACTAGCGACCCGCCCCGGCTTCGCACCGGTGCAATGCTGATACTAAATACACTACAGAAAAACTGTTATTATTATACATATAAACCTTCCTCTTCAATCACTCTATCTATTAAAAAAACCACATCAAAATCCGTTGCGTAGTTTTAAAGATTTAAGCATACAAAGGTACAGATAAAGCGACTTTGTTTTATACTATGTAGTGATAATAATCATGATTATTTTATTTTAATCGAATTAATGGTATTATCTTATTGTTTTGTATTTGTGACAGTTTTATAAGTAGTAATTTATACAGCTAACCTATAAATACAAACATAAAACATTTAAATGTTTATTTTGTTATTTATCTATCCAAAAATACTACTTTAATAAAAAAATATATTTCAAAAATATAGGTATTTTTTCAGATGCACGTGTCCCTACAGTGCCGCTGACAGTTGTCAAGCACACATGAAATGTCAAGCGGCCGTATAATTTTGTTCCGTAGGTTCCATCTGTCTTTTTTTATTTAATCTGAGCCCATTGACATAATATTACACTATGTAAATCAATTTTGTACCTATATAATGTTAATCACAGTAATACACCACTTTCAGAAATAGATTTCGAGTATTACTTTAAAAAAAGAAAAAGCTTTGGCTCGATAGTCGATATACAATTCGTCTACGCCAACCGCCCAGGTAGACCCATTTATATTATGGACTTCGAAACATCCTCCGTGGAAGCGATACATGGCCTGTGGGGACTTATCTATACTAATGGCTTAGATTATAGTAATCAAACTGAACAGAATCTTGGATGAATCTATTTCATATGGTGTAGATACGATATTTTAAATTAATTTTTACAGGGAAAAATATGAAATTTATAATTTGGGATTACTGCTGTATGACTATTATAAATCGCATAGCATGTTAGTACTACAGTTCTTATAAAATTATTGAATACGGCTATTATGCAGATTTTTACTTCTGCCTCCGTAACTCTATGATTGAAAGTGACTGATGAAAAAGTAAAGGCGCTTGGTCAAACACTGAAGACTGAAACAGGCACAAATGTCTGCCCCATGCCTCATTATTTTAATCCATGTTCTTTATATGCAGCTGTTATCAATATAAATAATGAATAACCTCTAAAATATGATCTTATATTGGTTTGTCGCTTTTGTAAATGTATTAGCTAAACTTGCAGATATAGAAACAAGAGCTTGTCCTCCAAGTATCGTTAATATTAAGTATCCTTGTTCCGCTTTAGCTATCTCAAAATTACATTCATTAATTTGTTAAATGCGCTACCTTCTCACAAAACTCTTGACCTTTTGAATTATTATAAACATAGTACCTACGCAAAACTGCGCGATTTATAATACTTTTGATTTTAAAACTTGATTACATGAATTTGTCCTAAAAATCACTTAAAAGTACGTTTAACTTTGAGCGCATACAATTTTATATAACTTTTTTATGAAATCACCACTTTTAAGTTTATTTTGGTCTTTGTTTCGATTATGAAATGGCTTGTATCGTGCTTCTTTTTACATAGTAAGCAAGTCGAAAAGCCTTATCTTAGGGTTTGTGTTTAAATGGGGCAAAATCTCAGCAATAGTACGTTTCCGCCCTATTTTGTATTATTTACACACTTTAACAATAATTCTTTACAAACTGTAAAATCATTGCGTAAATTCTCTCTTTAAAAGGACGAGAATTGTATAATATAATATAATATAATAATATAATTGTATTTTTTACTCTAAGGTAAAGTTCACCTTATGTATACTAAAAATGGATAATTGTCCGTTAAAGGTTTCATTGCGTTGACAGTAATACAATGAAATAAAACTAATACAATTTCGTACATCTTATTTTCTTTTCATCGCCTTTTAACCACAATTTTATTAAGAAACCCTAGTATGAGGATAACACAGAATCCTATCTAGTGGTCACAAAAGGTTATTTGAGGTCCGCGACTGGAATAGAATGGGGATATTTGCTTTTATTTAACAGGTAACCCCGGGAATTACACATAATGGGAAATGTTTTCAAAGATTTTTATGTAGATGGCTGTAATAAAGTGTTTTTATTACCTAAAATACATTCAAATAATATACGTAAGATTTACTATAATTTTTTACAATCATTTAAAATTACCGACTTACTAATTCATCGATGCTAAATTGAATAATCTGAAATTAATTATATGAAACAAATGTTAGCCCTCAACTTTGCTCTAACTACTGTGATTTTTATTTAATATTCCAACAACTATCATTATAATAAAAGATAAAAAAGAATTAATAAAACTATACTATTCTTTTCTAAATAAATACTTAATAATTTATAATAAACTGTCTAGACCATAATATATCAGATATCAGAATGGATACTTGAATTATTTTAACTTAAATTAACTTAAAATAAAATTATATTAAGGTACGACTCTGGCACCCAGCGATAAGTTCCGTTGATAAAATTTAATAAAAGTAATTTATAATATTTTTCGGAACAAAGCACCGAATATAACGACGTATCCGTAGAACAAAGTCGGATATGATTATGATACCAAGTCCCCTTTTTGTATTTGTACGACTAAACTGACCGATATAATTTACTAGTAAAATCAAAATTTCAAAACACACAACTTGTTTTCGAAGATAACAGTCAAATAATGGTTCATAAAGTTAATTTCACCAAAAAATAAGGTCAAATGTAAAATAGTGTCTTGCAGATGTAACGTTGTTCTACGGACAAGTCGATAAGTTGTTCTTCGGCGTACCTGTAGCTGAAGCTATCCTTAAATGCTGCTATATTATATTTTGGTATGCATAAGCCTTTTTTACACAGAAATCTACGCGTTCCTACACTGATATAATGTCACGACTTTCCCATGGGATCCTTACAATGCTTTCAAAATTAATTACTATCTAAAATTCAATCAGGCTTGTTGGATGTTACGGTTAAAAGCCGTTACAAAATTGTGATTTTACATTATGTAGCCAGCGTAACGAACATGATTATCCTTCTTCACGGGGGGTAGGTAACTTTATTTGCACAAAAAGGACATGTTACAGACAGGAAGGCTTTTATCTCCATTGAATTGAATAACGTTCTTTTATCTTTTATTTTATTTTGATTCCAGTTTTAGCAATAACATAGAAGGATGTTAATTATAAAAAAATGTATTTATAAATTATATATGGTTCTTGGATTTATAATAATTATTAACGATATCTATTGTTTGAAGTTGGTATTTTTATTACTTATTATGAAATTTTATATTATAGAGTAATATTAATATAAGAGGGTAGATATTTGATACTGTATTGTTCTATGTTGTAACCATTGACATAGTGTATTGTTGATCGAAGGTTGTAGCACATGATTGTCTTTTGCAAAGCTGAACAATCTTTTATATTTTATTGTACTTTTGAAATATTTAAGGTTCTCTTTAAATATACATCCTGAGGTATCCACAAATATACCTATTGTAATCCCACAACCTGGGTCAAAAATTACGTTTTCACATCTGGCAAAATGGATTTTTTTTTTCATTATGAAAAATCTTTCCTCTGTACAGAATATTTATGTCAAAAAAAGAGACCGGAGTTATTTCAATATGACACAAATACCACCCTTGTAATACTACTAATATTATACATGTAAAAGTTTTTGAGGATTTGTTACGCAAAAACTTTTTTTAATGAATCTTTCCAGTTTGTTTTACATGAGAATAACATATAATTTATAATGATATAGAATTGGGTGGTCAAATTATAATGACAATACATAAAAAATCTTAGAGCTATTTCACCCAGCGAAATAGAACGTGTCAGCTAGTTTTGCATAAGATTTAAAAAAATATATATAATACTATATATTGTGTATAAAACCTATGGTACTACCTATATGTACTTGTAACACAAAACAGTGTTCACGTTTTATATTGCTTGTCTAATAAATCAGACTTGGTACATGGCCCGGGGCTGACCCGCTGTTAAAGTTTTTATGCTATTCGTAATGTTGTAACTACGATCATAAATATTTCAACTACTACGTTTTTATTATCCTTTATTGCATACAAAATCAAATTGGTCAAAATAATCCTGTCATTCAAGCAAAATAGTTCTTTATTTTGGGATAAGAACCCGTTGGGAGCAAACATATCCAAGTTTTCCCATCGAGGATATGGTGTTGACTCGTTGGGACTTTCTTTGAATGTGTTTTTCGCAATGATAATCCCACGATTGAGAATGTAACTCATTTGGAACAAAACAGTACAAGTAGGTATGGTTATATTACATTATTTATTTCTTAATTTTATATATTATTTTAGTCCCACAATTGTTTCTATTATTATTTCACTCCTAAATGTTAGTTCAGCTCAAAACGTCACACAATGGGGTCACTGAAAATCAGTGTATTTAAATTTAAGTTACTTACATTTGTTTTCATTTATTTTTTACGCTTCTTAAAACTTTCTTAGATACATGTTTTTCATCTCTCCTCATAATATGCCCATACCAAGCTAAACGAAAAAAAAACTTTACCACACATACAAAACATAAAGCATACGCGCAGACTAGAGCCACCGGTGGCTGCCACTAGAAGCGACGTCTAGACTAGGGATGTAACGGAAGTTGTTTTACCGGAACCGAATTCGGAATCGGAGTTTTTAAATTTGGTTTATCGGAACCGGAATCGGAACCGAAACCGGAATCGGAAGCAGACACAAAAGAGAGATGTGTAATAAAAAAAAATTACAAACATTATTTTCAGTTTCATTCATATCAGATCAAAAAAGTAAACACCTTCCTTCGACCTCCGATTATAGCCTCCGATTCAAAATTATTGGAACCGAAATCGGAATCGGAGGTGCAAAATCAATCGGAAGTTCCGACTTTTCGGAACCGAAATCGAAGCTCCGTAACATCCCTGGTCTAGACCAGGGATGTTACGCAGCGACCGGTGGCCGCGTTTCAGCCACTGTAAAATGTATGAAATATTGCGCCCGTAGCTTGTGGCGGCCACCGGTGGCTATGCTGTGGTCGCCACTAGTGGCTCTAGTCTGCGCGTATGCTTTATGTTTTGTATGTGAGGTAAAGTTTTTTTTCGTTTAGCTTGGTATGGGCATATTATGAGGAGAGATGAAAAACATGTATCTAAGAAAGTTTTGATTATGAAAGTGGATGGGTAAAGGGGAAGAGGGAGGCCAAAAATACATGGATTGACTGTGTGAAGAATGATATGTGTTTGAGAGGTGTGTGTGACTGATGATATGGCGAGTGAAAGAGGAGAATGGAAAAAGATAACATACTGCGTCGACACCAAATAAAAAAAAGGAAGAGAAGAAGAAGGTAAAGTTTTAATCCGAAATAAATTAATTTTCATTTTATATTGAGATTATGTTTCAACTTAAAGGCAGCTAGTATAATCTAAAAGTCGAATTACAATCTAATGAAACTGAAGTTTTCATCAAAATTTTCAGTTCCATTAGATATAGGACTGAAAATTACTTGAAAACTTGTACGTTTGAAAGTTCCGCTTCTATCCAACCGCAGTGTGATAAATTCTCTATCTCAAAGTTTATAACAACTTCTTTCTTTATAATGAAAACGGTGTTCGAGTCATCTGTAACTATACATAGAAAATATTTTGAGCTAACGTATACTCGTATATTGAATAGTGTAAAGATGTTGGATCACTCTGCATCTTCTATCACATATGTCATTGCAAGTACTATGAAGAATTATTCGGATTAGTTCCAGTCGTTGCATTCCACCTTTAGACAATCCACCACTACTTATGACGATTCACCGCTGTCTGAGCCGATGGGAGGGCTATACAAGACTTCTTTGCCTCTTTTTTATCTTAAGCTGGTTTACCATTCATAATCCTTTTTTTTATGTCAACAAACTAGCATTAGGTTCACTTGACGGTACCTCAGCTAAAAACCATCAGTCAATGATGCGCTGTAGCATTGTCGAGCATTCGGAGATAGGCTGAAACTGAAACGCCCAATATTACACTTCAATATCGTATATTTCTATACCAGTTTAGTTCCCGAAGTGAGAGAAGGAAGAGATTTTTTACAGAAAATTATAGCATGTTGAGCCGGCGGGATCCGAACTCTTGACCCATCGGAACGCAAGGTAGGTTTTCTGCCTGTTCAAACGTTATATCATAGTGTCTTATTCCGCCGCTAGATGGCGTTAACTTACTGTTAGTAGGCGCAAACAAAGTGTTCGCGTGCTATCATATGTATTATTGCGAATAATAATAAAACGAGATACAGTCCTATTAGTGCAGTTTTAATTACAGTGTATGTGTGTGTGTGAGTTCGGTTAACATTGGACCTTCGTCGTCGGATCGGTAACAGTGAGTACTGCTAGTGAACTAAGACAAAAGTGAAGTGAAAAAAGACTTAGAATAATTTCGTAAATTTGGACTTAGAAAATTTGATTCAGTTTTAACTTAGAAATATTTGGTGCAATTTTAACTTAGAATAATTTCGTAAATTTGGACTTAGAAAATTTGATTCAGTTTTAACTTAGAAAAATTTGGTGCAATTTTAACTTAGAAAAAATACGTAGTTTTGGACTTTGAATTTGAAAGTTTTAATAGGTCAAAATGAGTGACACATTGTTGGAAGAGCAAGAGGTTTTGAGAAAACAATTAAAAAGTTCTGTTTCTAATTTCAAAAAGACACCAAAAGAGAGATTTTCCTGGACATATATACAAACAAAATTAGATTTACTCGAGAAGAATTTTGCTAAGTTCTATGGAAATCATATGCAGGTATTGCGTAGCGGAGATTGTGAGGATGAGTATATGGATTCTTATTTTGAAGTTGAGGATCTTTATGCAAGCACGAGAGAACTTATGAAAAGTAAACAAAAAGAGTATAAATCATATAATGATACTCCAGAAACGTCACAATTACAATCACAATCACTTATTACTTCTGATACGCCAAGAACGAGATTACCCCCAATTAATTTACCTTCTTTTTCTGGACATTATAATGAATGGCCAAGTTTTAGAGATTTGTTTATATCACTTATTGACAACGAAAATACTTTAAGTGATATACAGAAACATCACTATTTAAGAGCCAGTTTAAAAGGGGAAGCCGAACAATTGGTACGTCATTTTGATATTACGGCTATAAACTATCAGAAAGCATGGAACACACTGATCAATCGATATAGCAACAAGAGAATAATTGTTAATGCTATATTAAATAAATTTCTTAACCAGAAAAAAGTTAATGTGGAGTGTTCAAAAAGCTTAAAAGAGTTATTAGATACTACTAATGAATGTATTAGTAGTCTCAATAATTTAGAAATAAAGACAGAAACCTGGGATCCTTTTGTTGTTCACATTGTAGTATCAAAACTTGATTTAGAGACTAGAAAAGTTTGGGAACATTCTATTGGTTCTTCAAACAACCTACCCACATACAAAGAATTCACTTCATTTTTGGAAGGACGATTTAGAGCATTAGAAATGATTCAGATTAATCACAAAAACGAAAAAAGAGAATCTTTATCATCTCACAACACACAGAAACCTAAGATTGTTAAGACATTCACTGTCGAAATAAACACAAAATGCACGTACTGCACTAAAAACCACTACATTTGTCACTGCACGGATTTTACACAATTGAATGTAGAACAGCGTAGAGAATTCGCTAAGAACAATGGCTTATGTTTTAATTGTTTAGTCAAAGGACACTCTATCAAGAATTGTAGACAGAGAACGTCGTGTAAAACTTGTAACCATAAGCATCACACATTATTACACGATGCGGCTTTCATTTCTCAACAAATTCACACAGCATCAGTAGAACTTGAATCACCACAAATCACTAGTATGAACGCCTCAATAAGCGATAGACAAGTTCTTCTTGCTACAGCACAAGTTCGTATTGTTGATAAATATGGAAGTCTTATTACGTTAAGAGCACTCGTTGATCAAGGCTCACAAGCTACATTCATAACTGAATCAGCTGTTCAACTGCTTGGTTTAAAGAAGATACCACTTGAAGCTAATGTCACAGGAATAGGAAATACTGCGCACAAATCAAAGCACATTGTTCAGTTTGATATTCACTCACCACTTGATTCCACACCTATTATGCAAGTATCTGCTCACGTTATGAAGAAACTTACGTCGCTATTACCTACCAAAGCAATAGATATTTCACAAATACCCGGCCTTACTACTCTAAATTTGTCAGACCCTCATCTATACGAACCGGGTCCTATCGATCTGTTACTCGGCGCAGAAGTCTATGCTTTTGTTTTACTTGAAGGTTTAAGAAAATTTGGATCTCTTATCGCTCAAAATTCACGTTTAGGATGGTTAGTGTCAGGCACAACCAAGACAAAAACTGATCCATTATCCCCATATACGATTACAGTTAACACTACACTTATAGAAATGGATAAGTTATTGAGGAAATTTTGGGAGATAGAAGAGGCCTTACCACAAGAAAAACCAATTACGTTATTAGATAAATATTGTGAGGAGCACTTCAAAGAAACACACAGTAGAAATGAAGAAGGTCGATATATAGTTAGGCTACCTTTTAAAGAAGGATATGAAGAAAGATTAGGCAATTCTATGGGTCTTGCTAAACAAAGACTGTTATACATAGAGAAGAAATTTGCTAAACAACCTAAATTTCAAAAAGAGTATAAAGATTTTATGGATCAATATCAATCACTTCATCACATGGAGGATATCAATCCTAATGAAAAGCTCGATCATAAAGTATACTATCTTCCTCATCATGCCGTCATACGTGAATCTAGTAGTACTACGAAACTCAGAACAGTTTTTGACGGATCAGCTAAACTTACAAACGGAACATCTCTAAACGACGAGTTATTAATAGGACCGCCACTTCAACAAGATTTAAGAAATGTAATATTACGTTGGCGGACACATAAAATAGCACTGATTGCTGATGTGAAACAAATGTACCGTCAAATATTAGTTTCCAAAAAGGATATTGATTATCAGCGCATTCTTTGGCGATCATCCCCTTTAGAAGCTATACAAGAAAAACGTTTGCTCACAGTTACTTATGGTACTTCGTGTGCACCTTTCCTTGCTATCCGTACTTTAAAACAACTGGCACAAGATGAACAAGCTGAATTTCCTGATCTAGTTGAGATTATTAATAAACACTTCTATATCGATGACATGCTATCAGGTGCGAATAGCAAAGAACAGGCTTTAGAATTAAAAAATAGAATTACGAAACTTATGTCTAAGGGTAAGTTCGAAATGCACAAATGGGCATCAAACAGTCCTGAGGTTTTGGCAGACATTTCAGATTTGCACAAAGCTAAAACTACTAGTATTGATATAACGATGGATGATACTATTAAAGCATTAGGAATTAAATGGGATTCTAATCATGACGTATTTGAAATAATTATTAAAGTATCTGAACAAAATTTACCTTTCACCAAAACCACAGTTCTGTCTGATATAGCTCGAGCTTTTGATCCTTTAGGGTTTTTAAGTCCTATTATAGTTACAGCTAAAATATTTTTGCAAAAACTATGGGTCACTGGTATTAGTTGGACTGATGAACTTCCATCCGATCTATCTGCCGAATGGTCAAATTATAAAAATCAATTATTGAATATGAATACAATTTACGTAGATCGTTGGATTAAAACTCAGTCGGACGGTTCTGAGCGAATTGAGGTTCATGGGTTTAGCGATGCTTCTACTTTAGCTTACGCAGCTGCTGTTTATGTTAGAGTAATCACTGAATCTAAAGTACATGTTTCACTTCTTATTGCGAAGTCTAAGGTTGCCCCTGTTAAGCAAGTATCCTTACCCCGATTAGAATTGTGCGGAGCGGTTCTTTTATCAAAATTAGTTGAAGGAGTAAAAAAGAGTTTAAATATTAATAACGATTCACTTTATATGTGGACGGATTCTACGATTGTTTTATCATGGTTACGTAAACTCCCAAGTACATGGAAAACTTTTGTGGCTAACCGTACTACAGAAATTTTGAATGTCACTAGTAGTGATCAGTGGCACCACATTAAGTCTATGGATAATCCCGCCGATTTAGCAACTCGTGGCGTTAATCCGAATGATTTGAAAGACTGTAATATGTGGTGGCACGGACCACGGTTTTTGCACAATTTAAAAGCTATTCCTTTAACGTCAAGTGATATTCCAACAACTGATTTAGAAAGTAAGGTAATAAACGTTAATGTTCATGCTAATATTAAACAAGATGATAAAGTACTGGAATTTTTAAATCGTTATTCTAAATTATCAAAACTTATTAGAGTAACTGCTTACATATTTAGATTTATTCAAAAGTGTAAATTTCGTTCTGAATCCAAAAGAACACAGAAAGATTTGGCTTCTTTTCCTCCATATTTGGCAGTTACAGAATTAAAGACCGCGATGAATGTTTGTATTCGTATTTCACAAAAAGCTCACTTTCAGGATGACATTCACATTCTGAGTAAAGAAGGCAAGTTTTCTGAAACTAGTAAATTAAAATCGTTAACACCATTTATAGACCAAAATAATATTTTGCGTGTTTCTGGGCGTCTACGTAATGCTAAGATTAATTATGATACACAGTGTCCAATTGTTCTATCAGATAAATGTCATTTGGCCACGCTAATTGCGCGTGACGCGCACATTCATGCATTACATGGTGGACCGCAATTAACTTTAAACATTGTTCGACAGAAATTTTGGATAATCGGTGCAAGAAATCTCATTAAAAAAACCGTTAGAAAATGTATTACTTGTTTTAAGCATTCTTCTGCACCTATTAATCAACTTATGGGTCAACTTCCTGCTTGTCGTGTCAATCCAGCAAAACCATTTCGCATTAGTGGTCTTGATTATGCTGGCCCAGTTAATTTGAAACTCTATCCTGGTAGATGTAAGAAAACCACAAAAGCCTACATTTGTCTTTTTATTTGTACTGTAAGTAAGGCGATTCACCTGGAATTAGTGAGCGATCTTTCCAGCGCTGCATTCATTGCTGCTTTTCGGCGCTTTACCTCTAGACGTGGTCATTGTAGCGACCTTTGGAGCGATTGCGCCACTAATTTTATAGGTGCGTCTAAAGAATTAGATATTATGTTTAAGAATAGAAAGTCAGAAGCGATTGGAGAAATCATTGAACTTTTGGCCAACGAAAAAACTAATTGGCATTTTATACCTCCTGGTTCACCACATTTCGGTGGTTTATGGGAAGCGGGCGTGAAATCAATCAAGGTTCATATTAAACGCGTTATTGGTCAGACGCTATTAACTTTTGAAGAATATGCCACATTGTTATCGCAAGTGGAAGCTTGTGTTAACTCTCGTCCTTTATCACCTATCAGTACCTCTATTGATGATGAACCTCCAATCACTCCTGGTCATTTTTTAATAGGAGAGGTCCCTGTCACGGTTCCAGAAGGAAGTCTAGATAATATCAATGTTTCTCGATTAGATCGTTGGCAGATGATTCAAAAACTTTTGCAAAATGTGTGGTCTCGTTGGAGTACTGAATATTTAGTAACTCTACAAAACCGTTATAAATGGTCTCAGAAAAATTCTGAACCAGATATTGGTTCAGTTGTTTTAATCAAAGATGAAAGACTTCCTCCTGGAAAATGGCTTCTGGGTAGAATAATTGAAAAACATCCCGGAAAAGACGGATTAACAAGAGTAGTAACTGTTAAATTTAAGAACAATTTATTTAAGCGACCTGTCACCAAAATTTGCCCCCTACCTATCGATTAGTGATTAAGTTTCTTGTTGGATTGTTATCATTCTTTAAGCTTGATTTGTTTAGTTTTAGTTATCTCTTTTGTAAGGACTAGTCGTCCTTGGGGGCCGATAATGTTCAAACGTTATATCATAGTGTCTTATTCCGCCGCTAGATGGCGTTAACTTACTGTTAGTAGGCGCAAACAAAGTGTTCGCGTGCTATCATATGTATTATTGCGAATAATAATAAAACGAGATACAGTCCTATTAGTGCAGTTTTAATTACAGTGTATGTGTGTGTGTGAGTTCGGTTAACACTGCCAATCACGACAAACTCACCCGTCTAACTTTTTTAAAAAACAAAAGCGTTAAATAAACTAGAATCATAAATAGTGAATGGAGGCTGAACAAAAGTTAGGTAACAAAAGTTAGGTAAATGAAAGCTTTCAGTATCGCTACGTAGATTTATAAACCACTGTAAACTTTCTACCATAATTCTTTAATAGTATGTTTTTGGTAATTAGTCTATCTTACAAAGTAATAAAGATATTATACTAATAGATAAATCTACACTAATCATAATATAAGATAAAAAAAATATATTTTTGTATGTTATAACTGTTCGTGACAAGTATAGCTATTAAGGTCGTAGGAATAAGTTATTATTGTAAATAAAGATTAGAAATAGCGGCATTTTATTTTAGACAATAAGTGAATAGCATATAAGTAAATATAATATGTATAATAAGGCCTAACATCTAAAATTAATAAATAAATAAAGGAGCCAGACTCCCGGTCGCTTCTTCGACAACGCGCAACTGGTTACACCCACTCGCACACGAGTCCCGCCAAATCGGTAATATAAATGGCGATTTTAGCCCCACTGCGCAAGCCGCGCCTACTGCGCAAGCTGCGCGCCCCGCCCCGGCCGCGCGTACTGCGCCGCCCGCGCCCACTGCGCGTCCCGCTGCGCCCGCTGCCCCGGTCTCCGCGATGCCCATGGACACCGCGACACCGAGCACCTCCGCCGCTGCGCCGTCCTACGCGGCCATGGCGGCCGCGCCGACGGTGCCGCGCCAGCCCGCACGCCGACCTGCGGCGTCCGCCGCGCCCAGGTATCCTCCCATTGTGATCGAACGACTGCCCGACTGGATTCACCATCTCGGGCAGATTTCACAGCTCCTCGGTCGGCCCGCCAACGCAAAGGCGTTCGGTTCGGGCCACCGAATCACTCCAGAGACCGAGCAAGAATACCGCGTCGTGCAACGCTACCTCTCCGATCTGGAGAGGTCGGATCCGCGTGTCTGCTGGTTTTCTTACTCTGTTCCAGCAGAACGAGATGTCAAGGTGTGCATCCGGGGAATCCCGGTCAACACCGCCCCGGAAGACATCAAGAACGCGCTGCGCGAGCTGGGCTATGAGCCCGAGCACGTGCGGCCCATCCAAGCGCGCAAGGGTCGCCCCGGGTGCATTTACCTGGCGATCCTGCGCCGCACCCCGGGCATCACCCCGGCCATCTACGAGCATACCGAGCTGCTGTACATGACCGGGGTCGTGATCGAGGCTTGGCGCGGAAAGCAAGGCCCGGCTCAGTGCCACCGGTGCCAGCAGTTCCGCCACTCCTCGCAGCACTGCCACCGCCCTATGGCGTGTGTGCGCTGCGGGGGCGAGCATCGGGCCACTGACTGCCCGAGACCACGTGACCAGCCGCCCACCTGCGTCAATTGTCGGGGCGCACACCCCGCTAACCACTCCGGCTGCCCCGTGCTCAAGGCGGAGGCGCGCAACAAGCGCGCTAGCACCGTCGCGCGCACGGGGCCCTCTCAGCGGGCCGCTGCGCGTCCGCGCGGCGCACCTGCGCCTCCCGCTGCGGCTGCTGCTGCTGCGGCGCCCGCTGACGCCGAGCAACCGCGCCCACGGCGCGCCTCTCGGCGTGGCGGCCGGCGCAAGCGCGCCGCCATCGCCGCTGCGGCGCAGGGCGCCCCCGAGGCGTCTAGCGCGCCCGGGGCCACTGTCGCGCCCTTTGAGCGTGCGACCCGCACTGCCCCGCCCGCGCGCGCTGTCTCGCGCGCGCCAGTTAGCCGCCTACCGACTGTAGGGGGCCCCACGCTGGAGGAGGCCCTAATTGCGGTCTCCAATCTCCTGCTGGCCGTGCAAGCTGAGCGCAGCGCCCCTCTTCCCGAGGGGCCCGCGCCGGCCGTGCACCGCCCATCCCGAGCACGCCAACACTAATGGGGGGCCTCAGGCTCCTACATTGGAACGCTTGCGGCCTGCGTGCCAAGGCCGCCTATCTCAAAAATATCATTCGAACCCAAGACATCGACGTGGCGCTAGTGAGCGAAACGCACCTAGCGCCGCGCCACCGACTTTCATGTGCAGGATACGCGGTGTACCGGCTCGACCAGACGTCCCCGATGGGCCAGGCCTATCGGGGCCTCGCCGTGCTGGTGCGGCGGCGCATCCCACACCGCCAGCTGCCCGCTTTCGACCTCGCTGGGCCGCTTTCCGCGCTCGGCATCGAGGTCGAGTTGGCGGGAAACGCGACGGCTCTCGTCGCGGTATACCACCCGCCGACCCACCTGTATAGTTCCGCCGATGTCCGCGCTGTGCTTGGCGCTGCCCGCCATACTATCGCGGCGGGCGACTGGAACGCTAAGCACACAGCGTGGAACTCCTGCGTGTGTAACACGCGCGGGCGCCGCTTGCTTCACGATTCTGAACTCCACGATTTCGAGATTTCCGGCCCGAGCGCCCCGACCCATTATTCGGGTACGGCTGCGCACAGGGCCGACGTTCTCGACATCGTGGTGCACCGGGGGGTCTCCTGCCTGATGACGCAGGACGTGGTCGTCGACGAATTCTTGTCCGACCACCAACCTGTTGTCGTCACGCTGACCGACGCGACCCCCGTGCCGCCGCGCGGCCCGCTGATGCGACGGCGCGTCGATTGGGAGGTTTTCCAGCGGGCCCTCAACGACGCGCCGCAGCCGCCACCGCCGGACAGCCCGGCTTTAATTGATATTTTCGCAGCCGAATATACGGCGAGCGTGCAGAGCGCCCTCGCCGCCGCCACGTCCGAGCGTCCCGTGCCGGCGCTGTACCCCGAGCTGCCGCCGCGCTTGCTGGCCCTTATACGCCGCAAGCGCGCCCTCCGACGCCGCTGGCAGCAGACGCGCTGTCCGCGCATGCGCGCCGACCTGCGCGCACTCGCCGGCCGCGTCAAGGCCGAGCTCGACGCCCACGCGACCGTGTCGTGGGAGCGGGCCCTCGATGACGCGACCACTGATTGGTCGCGCCTCCACCGCCTCTGCCGGGGCCTCAGCGGTGCCGCCGAGCCTGTCCGGCCGCTCCGCGACGAGTCCGGGACGCTGCGATACTCCGCAGCGGACCGCGCCGAACTTTTCGCGGCCCACCTTGAGGAACAATTCACTCCCAATCCCGCGGCTGACCCCGCCCGCGCCCTTTCCGTCGAAAATGACGTCGCGCCCTTCCCCGAAACTGAAACCCCATTACATTTCTCTCCGTCGCAGCTGCGTCGCGCTGCGGCGAGACTTAAACTTAAAAAATCTCCCGGTCCGGACGGCATTGGTAACGCCGCCCTACGCCGCCTGCCTCCCCGCGCGGCGGTGTCCCTCTTGCGGTTGTACAACGCAATCCTCCGTACCGGCCATTTCCCCGCGCCTTGGAAGGAGGCGCGGGTTATCATGATACCTAAACCCCGTAAAGACGTCCTGAGAGCGGCGAGTTACCGCCCCATATCGCTGCTCTCCACCCAATCCAAGCTGTTCGAGGTGATGTTGCTGCCCTTCCTCGGCGCGCACATCACCCCGAGGCCCGAACAGTTTGGGTTCCGGACCGAACATTCAACGACCCTCCAGCTGTCCAGAGTACTGCACGCGGTCACGGCCGCCCTCAACAAGAAGGAGACGGCCGTGGCGGTATTCCTGGACATGGAGAAGGCCTTCGACCGAGTCTGGCACGCAGGACTCGTGTCGGGGCTCCTGGACACGACGCTCCCCCGCCGGCTGGTGGCGATAGTCGCCTCCTTCCTCCGCGACCGGCGCTTTCATGTCACTGTCGCGGGGGCCAAGTCGACCGCCCGCCCTATAGCCGCGGGGGTCCCGCAGGGCAGCTGCCTTTCGCCTTCCCTGTACACCGCCTACACCAACGACGTCCCTGCGTCTGCGGGTGCTCTGGTGGCCCTGTACGCCGATGATACGGCGTACGTCACCACCTCACTCAACGCCCGCCACGCCGCCGTGAAGCTGCAGCGCACGCTCGACCTCCTGCCTGCCTGGCTGGAGGAGCGGCGCCTTGTAGCGAACGCGGCCAAGACGCAGGCCATAGTCTTCGGGGAGAAACGACTTCCTCCTCCCCTTAGGTTCCTCGGCGAAGACATTCCGTGGCGTCCAGAGGTCAAATACCTGGGCGTCACCCTCGACCGGCGGCTCACGATGCGCAAGCACATCGCCGCAGCGACGGGCCGCGCCAAGGCGGCCGCCGCCCAGCTGCGCCCCGTGCTCGCATCGAACCTGCCGATCCGGTCAAAACTCTCGATTTATAAAACTTATATTCGTCCCCACCTCACGTACGCAGCTCCAGCGTGGTTCCAGCTGGCCGCCGAGACCAACCGGCGGCGCCTGCGCGCCGTGCAGAGCATCGCTTGTCGACGCATAGTCGCGGCGCCACGGTACGTGAGGAACGCAACCATCGCCCGGGACCTCCGCCTGGAGAGCCTCGATTCTTTCATCGAGGGGCTGGCGACGCGGATGTTCGAGCGTGCGGACGCCTCCCGCTTCCCGCACCTCCAGCAGATCGCCCCCCTCCATTCTAGGCCTCCAGAGCACCGCCGGGCGTTCCCGCGCGAACTAGCGCGCTTGGGGACGACAACACCGGCTTTGACACCTACCTGATTTGACTTTTCCTGCCGGTCTTATTTTTATAAGCCGGCAGCCCTTACCATGACTTTTCTCACCGGACTTGACTTTCCCTGCCGGTCTTATTCTTATAAGCCGGCAGCTTTTATTATGACTTTTTCTCACCTGTTTTGACTTTCCCTGCCGGTTTTTATTCATTAAAAACCGGCAGTCAATCGATGTAAACTAACACCTAGACGCTAATAACAATCAATGATATCCCTGCCTACCTATACCTTTCCTAATTGTGTACTTATCCTATTTATTTTATTGTATATTTTAATTTTCTTTTATAGCTTATGTTTAAATTCAAAATTCAAAATTCGCTTATTTATTTATTAGTATATTTTTTTGTTTCATAATTAGCACTACTATCCGGTGCAATCGCTTGGTCTTGTTTGTTTTTGTTTGCAATCTTTTCTTTCTTCATCTATCCATAGGTCGGCAGCCAATTTGAAATTTGACATCCCCCTTCCCACCTCCTCTCCCAGCGCGCGTTGTGGTCTTGCCGGTCCCTCGCTGGGCCTCACCCGGGCAACCGGGGGTCTCACCCGGTGCGGTTCTTCCGCGAGACAAACGCGTGCAATTTCCCATCTTAACGTCCCCTATATGTAACGGTATCAATTCTAACTTTATTATTTTAATGCGCTGATTTCTTAATTAGCGTATTTTAATCTTAATTTTACTATTTTTACCGTTTACATATAGTTAGTCCTTTTCTCACCGCCAGTGCCGCTTCGCGATTTATCCGCGGAGCGAACCGGCGACCGCCTGAGAGCGCATCTTCTGCGCCCACTTCAACGACCGCCCTATTTTGATAGGGCGCGACCCCGCTTTCCCCTGCATGCCATTCCATGGCGACATCAGGGTTCCGTCTTTCCGCCCGCCGGAGGCAACACGTTTCGTTTTTCGCTTGCGTCGTCGGCGCATCAGTTGAAGAAGCGACTTGGAAGAAGCAACATATCAAGAAATACAAGTGTGTGTGCATTTCAAGACCCAGCTGCAAGCGAATCCCCCCCTCCTATATAAGTGTGGGCTGTCGAAGGGGCCCACATTTTTGGTGCTTCGAGCCGAATTTCTGGATCAACGAGGATCAACGAGCTGAAATTATCTTCATTAGGGGGGATTCTGGAGATGCACACACGAAGTATGAAGTCAAAAACTGATGCGTCCAGGCCGGCGGACCTCTCCGCAAGTAACGCGAACGTCGCACCCGACCTACCGTCTGTGTCCGGGCCGCCCGTCACGCGCTCCGCGTCCGTAAAGTCTGCTCCGAAAGGAAGTCATGCACTTATTAGCGGCGCGCTTCGGTCGACCCGACGCTCTAGTGTTGGCCGAGCTCAACAAACTGCGCGTCCTACCACGACTCAACGAGAATCCTCGGGAAGTCTGCGTGTTCGCTTCGAAAGTCACGAACATCACGGCAACAATCAAGGCGCTCAACAAACAACATTACTTGTACAACGCAGAGATAGTACGAGCCGTCATCGACAAGCTGCCTGCCACGCTGAAATATAGATATTACGACTACGCAGCGACGCAACCTCAAGAACAGCCGGACTTAATAACGCTTTCGCAGTTCCTGGAAGTTACAGCGGACAGGTGTGGGAGTTACGCGCCTATTGAAGTATCGACTGAAGACCGGCGGGAGCCGCACCCCCACCGAAGACCGGCGCGCACCTACCACACTCAGACTCAACCTGCTACCATCGCATCGGCGTGCCCGATCTGTAACCAGGAAAGACATCAGCCGGAGACCTGCAAGCTCTTCAAGGAGGCCGACACTACGAAGCGTTGGGAACTGGCAAGAAATCATCGGCTCTGCTTCCGCTGCTTGAGGAAAAGGAAATTCAAACACTCGTGCAAGTTCAAGAAGTGCGACATAAACGGATGTCAATACGGTCATCATCACCTGCTGCATTCCTCGCCCGATCGAGAGCCGGAATCATCACATCGAGTAGAAGAGGTCGTAGCGTCTGCCAGGGAACGAACGGCGCTGCTGAAGATCGTGCCAGTCCAGGTCAGCGGCCCTCGAGGATCAGTGAACACCTACGCGCTACTAGATGACGGATCCACCTGTACCTTGATCGAGGAGACTACAGCGAAGGAAATCGGATCATCGGGACCCAAGCTCCCTTTCAACATAGAAGGCGTAGCGGGAACGAGCATCGACGCAAGCGAGTCGTTCCGAGTTGAAATCGACATCCGAGGACGCGAGCGTCAAAGGCATCACATCTCAGCGCGCACCATGAAAGCACTACGGCTATCAGCGCAGAGCATCACGCGCAATACGGTCAAGGCATGCGCACACCTGCGAGACATCGAAGAAGAACTGGTGTATGAAAACGGACGACCGACGGTACTTATAGGTCAAGACAACTGGCATCTACTCATCACGTACGACATCCGAAGAGGCACGAGATCACAGCCGGTAGCTTCACTCACCGAACTAGGGTGGGTACTACACGGCGCGGGCGGACTCCGACAGACAAGCGGACGCGGAACACAACGGATATCTCACCTCAGCACGCCGCACGAAGACGAAATTGAAGCACTGATGAGGGAACATTTCGCACTGGAATCGCTGGGAATCGAACCGAAGCGGTCCTACAACGACGCGGAAAATCGAGCTCTGCGCATACTGGAAGAAAAGACTCGCCTGTTACCGGCGGGAGGCTACGAGACGGGACTTCTTTGGAAGACAGACGACCCCGCACCACCGAGTAACTACGAGACGGCTCTGCGCAGGCTGGAACACATCGAACGCAAACTCGACAAGAACCCGCAGATGAAACTACGCTACGAGGCGCAGATACAGACCCTACTGGACAACGGATATGCCGAGCACGCTCCTGACGAGAAGCCGTCGAAGACCTGGTATCTACCTCACTTCGCGGTCATCAACCCACAGAAGCCGGAGAAGCTCCGTATCGTCCACGACGCCGCAGCAAAGACGCGAGGCGTCAGCCTGAACGACATGTTGCTACCGGGTCCGGATCTACTTCAGTCACTACCAGGCGTGTTAATGAGGTTTCGTCAACGCCCCGTCGCAGTCACAGCCGACATCAAGGACATGTTCATGAGGGTGACGATAATCGAGGAAGACAGGGACATGCAGCGATTCCTGTGGCGCGGTGATCGACGCACTGGAACCCCGACGGAATACAGAATGAAGAGTGTGATCTTCGGTGCCACGTCATCACCATGCACAGCAATCTACGTGAAAAACCGTAACGCCGAGGACTTCGCCCAGACTCATCCGGAAGCTGCGTCGGCTATAGTGAACAATCACTACGTGGACGACTATTTGGCGAGTTTCGACACGGAAGAGGAGGCGATTTCGATATCTCATCAAGTAGCGAAGATACACACGAGAGCGAATTATTATCTACAACGATGGACATCGAACTCCGGCGCGGTACGCAACGAATTTCAAGCCTACAACACCAAGCGTCCAGTGCAGCTCGATTCCGAGAAGATCCTGGGTATGGTCTGGAGACCTGAGGAGGACACACTGTCTTTCAACCTCAACGAGCAGCGTATACCACCTGACATCATGAACTGCGAGAAGACACCGACCAAACGCGAGGCACTACGCACCGTGATGTCTATATTCGACCCCCTGGGCATCGCCACTCCGGTCACCATACAAGCGAAGAGGATACTGCAAGACACTTGGCGAACAGGGATCAAATGGGACTCACCGCTGCAGCCAACGGAAGCAGAAGCCTGGAAGAAATGGATGCGTCATGTACAACGGCTACCCGAACTGGCTATACCCAGGTGTTACCCGAATCTCGCGTCAGCGAAGAACGCCGAAATACATACGTTCGTCGACGCAAGTTCATCAGTATACGCCTGCGCGGTCTTCTGGAGAATAGTCGATGCCTACGAGAAAGTACGAGTGATACTCATCGCCGCGAAAGGAAGAGTCGCACCGATCAACAAAGTGACTTCAATACCTCGCCTAGAACTGCAAGCGGCCGTGCTCGGATGTCGTCTCACTCGCACCGCCATTGAAGAACACGAACTGAAGCCGACTCGCCGCTTCTTCTGGACCGACTCGCGCACTGTGTTGTCGTGGCTGCGCAACGGACCACGCGTATACAAGCCTTTCGTCGCGCATCGAGTCGCTGAAATAACGGAAGAAACTAAGACCTGTGAATGGCGCTGGGTATCGACGAAGGACAACGTAGCCGACGACGCGACACGCGACACACCGAGCGACTTTGACACACATCATCGGTGGTTCCGCGGACCCGACTTCCTGTACAGCTCCGAGGAACAGTGGCCACAAGAAAAGACAGAAGAAATAGAAGAGACTGGCGAGGAGAGAGTCACGACAACGAGGGAGAAGACGCGCATCGCTCAAGCCCTACCAGAACCGACACGATTCTCAAGCTGGCAACTACTACTACGCAGTAGTGCACGAGTATTGCAGTTTATAGACTTGCTCAGGAAGAAAGAAGTCTGCTGTGTCACGCGCAAACGTAACACCAAGAAAACAGACAAAGATCCGACGTGGAAGAGAGTCGCGAAAAGACGAAAAAGCGCAGGGAAATCAACGGAGGGCTCGAAAAGTGAAAGAAGTTACAGATCCATCGACGTACACTATCTGAACAAGGCGAAAACGCTATGGATCAAGTCAATTCAAGAGGATGCGTTCCCGGAAGATCTCATGTGCCTGCGACACAACCGTGACCTACCATCGTCGAGTCGCCTGAAACAACTCTCAGTGATTATAGACCACGAAGGAATACTCAGACTTCGCTCGCGCATAGCCGCAGCCGCCGATCTGACCGCGGAACAGCGAGAGCCACCCATAGTAGACAGCGCACACCCGTGGGTACGACTATATATAATTTGGGTTCACAGGTCTCTACACCACGGAGGCTTCGAGACGACCACGAACGAGATACGACAACACATGTGGGTACTACGGCTGAGGCATGCGGTGCGGAGCGAACTAAAGAACTGTCAACTCTGCCGCATCAAGAGGGCCACACCAGCGCAGCCGTCCACGGGAGATCACCCGAAGACACGACTCGCGCACCACCAGCGCGCGTTCACCTATACCGGGATGGACTACTTCGGGCCCATGACTGTCACAGTGGGCAGAACTCGTCAAAAGCGGTACGGCGCGCTGTTCACCTGCCTGACCACAAGAGCGGTACACCTGGAGATCGCCGGCAGCCTAAGCACCGACTCGGCAATAATGGCGTTGCGGCGCTTCATCGGACGTCGAGGGTGCCCCACCGAGCTTTGGTCAGACCAAGGCACCAACTTCAAAGGGGCGGATCAAGAACTTCGACGAGCAGCGCAAGAGGCGCTACAGCAGGAAGCGTCAGTACGCTTCATCAAGTGGCGCTACATACCTCCTAGTGCGCCTTTCATGGGTGGCGCCTGGGAACGACTGGTCCGGAGCGTCAAGACGGCGTTGGCAGCCACACTCAACGAGCGCGCCCCGAGGGAAGAGGTACTGGCGACACTCTTAGTGGAAGCGGAGCACACAATCAACAGTCGACCCCTCACTCACGTGTCGACTTCACCGGACGACGAAGACGCCCTGACACCGAATCACTTCCTCCTGGGCGGGCCATCGCGCGTGCCCCTCCCGGGCACCTTCTCCGAGGGCGATCTGATCGGCCACAAACACTGGAGAGCCAGCCAGCGGCTGGCAGACTGCTTCTGGGCGCGTTGGATTAAGGAATACCTGCCCGAGCTACAACACCGGCGGGAGCCCCGAGCGACATGCGGCGCCATCAAAAAGGACGACCTGGTGCTCATCGCCGACGGGACACTACCGAGAAACGCCTGGCCTCGAGGTGTGGTAATAGCGACATATCCTGGCCCTGACGGAGAAACGCGAGCAGTCGACGTGCGCACCAACAGAGGGGTACTACGGCGACCTACGAAGAAGCTGGTGATCCTGCCCACGACGTAGAGGAGTCACGAACCGAAGATGTTCCAGCTACGAGAGCTGCGGCGGGAGAATATGTTCGTGACAAGTATAGCTATTAAGGTCGTAGGAATAAGTTATTATTGTAAATAAAGATTAGAAATAGCGGCATTTTATTTTAGACAATAAGTGAATAGCATATAAGTAAATATAATATGTATAATAAGGCCTAACATGTAAAATTAATAAATAAATAAAGGAGCCAGACTCCCGGTCGCTTCTTCGACAACGCGCAACTGGTTACACCCACTCGCACACGAGTCCCGCCAAATCGGTAATATAAATGGCGATTTTAGCCGCTTGCGTCGTCGGCGCATCAGTTGAAGAAGCGACTTGGAAGAAGCAACATATCAAGAAATACAAGTGTGTGTGCATTTCAAGACCCAGCTGCAAGCGAATCCCCCCCTCCTATATAAGTGTGGGCTGTCGAAGGGGCCCACAATAACGAATAATCTCGAAAACTGCTGGGCCGATTTTAATTGATTGTGTGTACATCTACATTGCATCCATGCGAAGCCGGGGCATGTTGCTAGTTGTATATCAAAATGTATAAGATATTCTAAGGAACTGCGGAGTGCGGAGACATAATTATATTTTTCACTTCGTCTTACATTTTCCTCCCAGCATCAATAATTTAGAAGGGTCTGGAATGAGTTTAGGAATCTCTTCAAAAATATTTGAGTATTATAAAATAGAATGTTTCCTTTACAATGTTTTCCCAGTTGTTTCGGGAAAATTTTAACAAAAGGTGAAGGTAATTCATCATTTTATAGATACTACTAATAAGTTAAATACCTAAATCAATTTGTATTTTATTTACATAATTTACATATTAAAATAACTTTTTTTCCAAAATTTGAATTCAATAAAATAAGTTTTGATATTTTCCTAGGCTATCAAGAATAATACACTTGTAATTGTTTTATTCATTTTAAATATATAAATATATTACTTGTTGATAAATAATTCGTCGAAATCCATGTTTGATTCCCTTCTTGAAAGTTCAATCCAAGTGTAATAGCTACATGATAAGCTGTCAATTTTTTCACGGTAAGACAGAGACCGTAAAAAATAGACAGACAGACAAAAACATTCAAAATTATACTCATTACTAATCCCCATCTTTAATCATCCCTTCTCCATTTCTGGTAAAAATTAAAAAAATCGATTCTACTGTTTTATTATATTTATACAGTACATAAAGGTTTTTCGTATTCAATTTTATGTATTATGTACAGTAACACTTTTACTACTATATCGTCAATTTAATATAATAACACTATTGAAATTAAAATGACGATTTAATTTTTAGGTGTTTAAACTGAATCTAGGTAGGTATAGAGTGTCGTAACTAATTAGCCGGGCCAATTAAACTAGCAAAATAAAGTAAAACGAAAATATCGAATTGTTAAACGCCAATCAGATTTGCGTACCCAAATAGATTAAAATTAAAGTCAAAAAGGTAAATTCCATTATTCCAATTAAACAATTCAGGTGTCTCAATTAGAAAGGATTGCTACGACAATCCATTAGAAATTACAATTTTGCTAACTTTGTTTTGGCTTAACGTTCAAGGTATCAATAAGGTTAGGTATTTTAGGAAGGGAAGGAGATTAATTATTAAATATTTAAGCATCAATGGTTATTGCGTATGTTAATATAATACATAAATTTCTATAAAAATGTTGAGACGCTGGCTTGATTTGCGTTTTTGATGTTATTTTTTTTTACTTTGAATGGTTAAAAGTGAAATCCCAAGTCCCCTATTAGGGTATAGGGTAGACAGGAGCAAGTAGGTGATCAGCCTTCTATGCCCTGCCCGAAAGAATTTTTTTTAAAATTTTGTTTCCTCGATATTCGAACCCAGGACCTCCGGCGCTAAGCGCACTTTCACTGAATCAAATTATTATACAAAAATATAATGACAAAATACTTGAAGTTTTAAACTGCTAAATAATTCTTAATTAAAGAAATAGCACTATTAAACCCTTTTTTTTTTTCAATTAGGCGTAAAAATAAACATATCCCCACTTTATTATAGCCTAAGAGTATTAATTTTTTAGTTGAAATTAATTTCCAAAGCCCGGAAAACTCTAATTAAATCCACTTTTCAACATCGAGATTTAAAAATAGAGAAGTGTGATATAAAAGTTCTCAATTCAGCGGGTTTTCAGGCCACTTTTCTCATCTCTATTCATTCGAGGTTAATTCGGCCGCGCGATAGTTGAAATACAGTGCCGCAAAAAGTCATCTTGTATGGATAATGTCCATTTTTTTATATCGTAAATAGTATATTTAAGTACTAATATTAATTGTGCTTATGGTTATATAAAAAATGCTAACAGACCATTACCACAATTGAATGAATGAAGGCAAGTTGTGACGACTAACAATATTTTCTTGACAAGTTTGGTGATGCGATTGTCGCACATATGATCACATATAATGTTCTGAATCTAATCTTTATATATATAATTCTTCTGTGAGTGTGTATGTCACTGAACTTCTCTCAAACGACTGGACCGATTTTGATGAAATTTTTTGTGTGTGTTCAAGGGGATCTGGGAATGGTTTAATAAGGGAATGGTTAGATTCACAATTTTGTCCGCTGGACAATGTTTTTTTAATTAATTTTTAATTATTATATAATTTCGAAGCCAAAATTGTGGCAGAACAACGTCTGCGGGGTCCACTAGTACATATATAAAAGTTTATGTAAGTACATATGTTTTCAATATTCAATATTCAATATTCTTTATTGTACCAAAAAAATAAATAATAAACAATATAACAAACATAACTAATCTGGAGAAGTACATATTGGTGGCCTTATCGCTAGGCAGCGATTTCTTCCAGGCAAACCATAAATTTTAGGACAAAATCATAATATATTAGCTAGGTAGACCTGCGATTTTAGGCACAAACAATTTAAAAAAAAAACAAGATTATGTTTGTGCGTTTAGTAGTTCTAAACTATTCATTCTATTACGATGAAGCTTTGCATACGCCTGCGAAAGTAGCTGGCCCTGAAATATACATATATACCTACATATTATCAGACACTATTTTCTTTTTCATTACCTTTGTGATATCACCTGATGTAAGGGTCATTTTATAAACACCTTCACCGTATTAAACATCGAACGGGTCAGAGGAAACTCCATGCATATAACGAATCATCGTTATATTGAAGATCACACTTCTTGCCTCGCACAACCACTCTGTGGAATCAGCTTTCGCCGGCGGTTTTTCCGAACCGATACGACTTGGAAACCTTCAAGAAGCGAGCCTACATCTTTCTTAAAGGCCGGCAACGCACCTGCAAGCCTTCTGGTGTTGCGGATGTCTATGGGCGGCGGTGATCACTTACCATCACGTGAGCCGTTTGCCCGTTTGCCCCCTATACTATAAAAAAAAAAAAAAAAATCGTGAGGTTCAAATTGCGCATTCAGTTTTTAATCTATCGATTTCCGATTGCTCGAAGTAAAAATACATATGTATAGTTCGACAACACTTCCTTGACTGATATTATAGATTTATGTTCCGTGGTTGAGTTATCATCAAGTGAGCGATCGCTTATTAACTTTTATAAAACGCACCTGCAAGCCTTCTGATGTTGATGTCTATGGGTGGCGGTGATCACTTACTATTACGTGAGCCACCTGCCCGTTTGCGTATTATGAAAAAATATATTTTATTGAATGGTTCAATGAAATTGTCAGAAAAGCAAGTGATTCGAGTTAGCAATCAGTTCTACCAAGATTGGAATATTTGAAGTCTCTCCACCCACTCGCCGTATTGTACGACGGACGTTTACGGCAAACGGATTAGGAATTCAATTCAGTCTTTGTAAATGCTGTGTCTGAACTTTTGAGTATTTAGTTATCTTGATATACATATATGATTATATAAACACTGAGTACTTATTTCTTAATGCGTAATTATTAAACAGGCGGGGTAATCTTCATTTCTTAATTATATATTAAACATTGAAAATTGGCTTTTTGGTTTGAATTAAAATAAATATTTGGAACAGAATATTTGAAAATTTCAACATCAAAGGGGTCAGAGGATTTGTTATATAATACATTGGAGCTGCTTTATATTTTAACCTTAAACATTATCATAATACTATTTACATTATGGCAATCGAGTATACATAAAAAAATGAATTAAAAAAAATCTTAAATCCGTATGAAATAGTTTGAGATTTTTTGAATGATTCATACTTTAACATAAATGGACATCTTTAGCCAGTATTGCCTTGGTCATGGCAATATCTATGGCTAAACGAGAATTAAGCAAAATATTTTGTTTTTGCGAAAAAAGTATACGAGGTTCGAAGCATATGGAAATCTGTGATATCTGCCTACCCCAATGGGAAAGAGGCTTGATATATTCATCATGGAGATGTTTTTTTTTTCGTAGAAATTCGTAAAAAACTTCGTGAAATTTCAATTAAGTTTGCCCGTGACACTCCCCAGAGAACTCAAAGGGTCTTAATGAATAATATATTTTATAAATTGCGTTTATAATCAATTTAAAAAAAATGTGATACACAAGTTTATAGAAAAACAATATTAGCTATAAGTATATTTTTTTAAATTAATCAAAACACCTGTCATTTCGGCAGTTTAATCAACGAAGATGACATCTTAATTTCCCCAATAACTTTAACAAGTATAATATATTCCTTAGTACGATATTCCTAGTATTTATGTTGATTCTTAACAGTGTCTATTTCTGCAGTCGACATTTTAACTTAAGTACAAAGTCGTGTACCTACTAACATTAAAAATATAACTCTGCAATAGGACTTCTACATTGGAGTATCTTTGAGCATTATAATTGTGCATAATTCCTTACATAATATGAAATAAAATATAATGGTAAGAATGCGAAAGAATTACGAATAAAAAAAATATTGATAAGAGATAATAATAATAAATAATAAAAATTCTTTATTTACACTAATTAAAATACACCAAATATATAAACCCAGACTCCCGATGTAGTTATGAACTGTGTTTCAGGAGTCTGTGTCTTCCCAATTGTTTGTATTGTAAACAAAGTTATTTACAAAAATATTAAATTCAGTGACTAAAAGTTAATACAATACCCATTACGAATTTATGAAATATTGAGCCAAAATATAGAAAATAAAATAAAATATTCAACTAATATTACATTTATATAAGATAAAATTAATTACTAATCTCAATTACATTAGACTAATACTACTAATTTACTAGTAATAAAGTAAGGAAAAAAAAAGAACAAGTAATAAATCAATAATTGTATTGTAATGAAACGACAAATTCTAAGCAAAACGATTTATACAGAAATAATGTATTTAAACGATCACAGGTTTAGTCACGCCAATTGAAAAATATTTATAATACGATTTTCAGATCTTTCTGATATTTATGGTTCTTTATATAGATTCCGATAATACATATGGCCACTTGAAAGTTATATGGATGAGAGAAATAAATAAATAAATTTCGTTCGACTAAGCAATTACCAGTCTTAGATGGTGGAATATATAGTATAGGTACATAAATCATTTCTAGAGAATTGATTTATATATAACGTTTTGAGATGCAAAAACGTGTTTCATTTTTTTAATTCATTTATATTCGATAACGAGAATGTACAATGTTGTCAGAGGGGTGAGCACGTACAAGTATCGAAAGAGTATTCATATCGTCGAACTGTCATTTGTATAAAATTTCAAATGATTTTTCATACAACTGACAGTTCGACGATACGAATACTCTTTCGATACTTGTTCGTGCTCACCCCTCTGTACCGGGTTTTTGGCGGGAACCGTAACTGACAGTCACTTGACAACTAAAAACAAATGACAGCAACTGGGGATACCATATCTACTATGTTTAACATAAAATATTACATAATGAATCATTTGACATAATTTTCTACAAAATGCGGTAAATCGTGTAAAATATAATTAATAACGTTTTAACAGTTAATAAATGAGCTACTAAATGAAGCATTAATTACAGCGTAGGATAATATCCGAAACCGTTTATTACTGTTAATGTTCAATTTCGAATGTAACAACGTCGCATATTATCAATTTGTAAGTTATGTTATGTATATATACAACATTACTATAACAACTTATTATATATATTATACTATACGAATGTAGGTAAATTCTTAAAAACACTCGGCCAAATGAGAATCGGCTATATAAACCAAAAATATTATTCAACGTTTTATTTTTTTATAGAAAAATTTCAAAAGGCAGTAACCATATTTCCATTAAATACCAGCCACGTCGGACGACATATTGTGCACGAAAAAAGTATTATGGAGATTTTCCATTTCACCCCATCAACTGCATCTGGCAACTCGCGCAGTCTAACTTACTTTTAACATATGAACCTCCATCTGGGATTGAATAAATTGAAGACTTTTGTACGTGGCCTACTTACAAATGTTCATACTTGAATTTATTAAAGATTTAGTCCAAATATATTATAATAAAATTGAGAAGTGTCCTTACTTATAATGCAGTTTTATATCATCAGCAATTAAGATTAATAATTATGTATATTTACCTGTCATCAATGGATACAATATCACTGAATGCAATAACAACACTCAAGTATTGCATTGCAAAGTCTTATGTTTTTAGACAAAGTGTATACCTACTGTAGTTCCTGCATATATGTACTTTATATTTAAATTTTTTAATTTTACACTTTATCAGTCAATGGCAGAACTAAATTGAAAATAAGTTTTTCAACGGCGGATGCCATCGTCCAACCCAATTGGAACATAAGCAACCTATTTCTTTTTTCTTCTAAGGTTATAGCTATTAGTGGCTCAGGTATCTGTTTTTGCTATTATTTATTTATATTTAGATATATAAAAGAAAACCCGACAGACGTTCTCCTGTCAGAACTTGACTTCAAAAACAAAAAAATATATATATTCCTTCAATTCTATCGCAGCGTTACCTACTGAGTAAATGACGGAATTCACTCAAACATTCACAAAGAAATTCATCAAAATCGGTTCAGCCGTTTTTGAGAGTATCACGGAAATACACACATATGTATAGATTAATAATTTATATTTATATAATTTTTTGAAATTAAGTAATGTCCAAATACATTTTCTAACTTTTTTTGAAATCAGTTATAGTCAGTTATAAAAAAGGGATGATCCTTAAAACCTTATTGAAGCTGAAGCATTAGGAATGTTCAAAGAATAAATTAAAACAGAAATAGCAGCTGCAACTGTCACGGCTACGATAAATCGTTCAGATGTGACACAACTCACAGGTACTCTCTGGTAGCGCTTTTTGCAGGACGAAAACACTGATGAAATATACGAATAGGTATATACTCATGTATATGGTAGGTACTATACCTCAAGTTAATTTTGTTTATGTTAAATATCGACAGACGAGCGTAAGGCGAATTTGATGGTAGGGATTGCCTCAGCCATAGAATATATACTGATATATGTATATATTTTACTTCGAATATTCAAAAATGACTGAAATTGAAACACTTCTCGGTAGAATCAACATTCTTAACGGATGGTAGCTTTAAAAATTTACGATTCAAAAGCGGATCTAAGTATACCTTTTTTAAGATAAAAAAAATAAATGACTACATTAAACTATATACAGTCGATTATACTTAATATTTATACTCAATTATACTTATTTCAATTCAAAAGTAGTATTTTAATTTAAATAATGACTGCTTCTGGCTGGAAATGAGAAACAAAATATATACCTACACATAGATGGAAAAACCGTGAAGTGCACATTGCGTGTTTCGGTTTCAGTCTATGAATTTCCGAATGCTCGAAGTAAAAGGTAGGTCGACAGCGCATCATTGACTGATGTTCTGTGGCTGAGGTATCACCTACCATCAAGTGAACCCCATGCTCGTATGTCGATATTTAACAAAAAAAAACTTCCGGCATGCCTACCCTAAAAAAATCACTGAAAGAGACACAGAAATGTGTCTGCCTCATACCTTATTAAGATAGTCGAGAAATCACTGTTATTTCAAATGGTTTATATATAATTCATGGGAATAGTATTTACTGCGGTACACCTACATCAATCAGTACGTGCTAATTCCACACCAACCGCATCAACAAACACACATCAGTTTCAATTTTGTGCTTTTCACTATGAATTATTAATCTACACTAATTTTATAAAAAGGAAATATTTGTATTTTTGTATGTTATGAATACACTCAAAAACTACTGGACCGATTTTGAAAATTCTTTCACCAATAGAAAGCTACATTATCGGCGAGTAACTGTTATTGAGAAAATGTTTTGTGTATAGTACATCTACATTGAACGCGTGTGAAGCCGGGGCGTTGCTAGTTTCTTATAATATCGTAATTATTATATTTTGTTATATTATGCAATACTGATTTATCTGATATTTACTTTTATATAAATAACCTTTGCTGCTGCAGTAACGTTATATGGATGTCGTTCTATTTCGAAATGCATAAAATACGGCTTTCGTATTCTGGGTCAGTCAATCTCCATCTATGTTCAATGTAAATGAACAAACATCGCATTTTAGAAATGGAGCATTCCAAATAGATTTGTTACAAAGAAGTCAAAACCAATCTTGTGTTAGATAAGCTGTGCAGCCGGCCTAGCATGACAAGCGCGACAAAATTTTGTCTACCGTTTTCTCGTATTTCAATCGACTATCGCTTTATTTCTTTCGGGTCTAACATGACAATTACACTTAAAACTCGACTTTTAATATCAAAAATAGATACATTTGTCGATCGAGATATCTTTTCTATCAAAATTGTCGATGTCGAGATATTTAACATCTTAGTTTGTCTTCTCTCGCGCGAGATATATCTCGTGGAGGTCATGCTAGCCCGGCAGAAGTATGTCTACAAATATTTATTTATTCAACATTTTTATATCACAAATAATTTTTATATCAACAAAAAATACTTTTACATCATAATCAAAGCACAAATGCGGCCTTATCGCTACAATTCAGCGATCTCTTCCAGACTACCAGTTATAAAATCTGTAAAAGGAAATGAGTGGGCGCTAAAGTTGAAAGATCTCTTCTCTCTTTTCTCTAATATAAAGAAAAAAAAGAAGAAAAGAAAAAGAACTCTTCAAAACTATGCTCTTTTAGCATTATATCGCACTGTGACAAATTTATTAGTTTTTTTTGTATTATTTAAATACTGTTTATAAATATCGATATTACCTTATCGGCTAAATTTATTTCAGGTTTTTGTTTTTTTCTATAGCATATTAAATAATTTTGTGATGTTCAAGACATATATATTTAATTTCATTTTTCATAACTAAGCATGCAACTATGTATATATACTTTATTCTTAAAAGAACGATTACAATACATAAAAATCCAAAAGTTTTTATATTAGAAGGACGCAGTAGACAAGTAGACTTATCATCTGATTTTAACCACTTGAAACTAATATACAAGAGAATATAATGTACACATAGACATACATATATATTTACACATATACAGAATATAATACTAGTAAGCTTTGTGTTTGCCCAACCACCCGATTAACAGTTAAAACCTATCATCAATAGATCGAGTTCACAAAGCTAAGGAGAATTATTAATTAGTTATCCATCTATTTAGATTCTAGATGTATATCAAGAGAAATCATGTGGCAACTAACGGTAGATACCAAACAATATGTTGAATGATTGGTATTTGGTTGTTTATTGACTGTTTGATAACTGAAACTAATAGCAGTGCTCCTCAAAGACGATTAGACTGAAACTCATCTTTCAAAATCCTTCAAATCTCACTCACCGGGACTCACCTCTGTACATAAATAAAAAATGGGTGTAGTTATATGAATGAAATACTGATTTTATCAGAAAAAATACAATCAATGTCATTAGAAATTGTTTTTTTTATGTTACGTGGGAGGAATATCGAAATTCCCCCCAGATAACGAACCACCGTTAATAGATGGAAAAACCGTGAAGTGTATATTGAGCGTTCCGGTTTCAGTCTATGGATTTCCGAATCCTCGAAGTAAAAAGTAGGTCGACAGCGCATCATTGACTGATGTTCCGAGGCTCAGATATCCTACCATAAATTAAGGCCCACAAGAGCTTGTCAATTTCTAACATAAAGAATATTATATTCAAAGTTTCAATTCTAGTATTTAATCCATCAAATTGCGTTCGTAATGTAAATAATTCCATCAAATTCCGTATTTGTCCTTAGTGCAATTGTAATGTAAAACTTCTATTATCCAAGAATTGAATGGAACGTACAAACTAGACCAAACGGTAATAATTGGACCTCACGTACGTGAGGGTACTCAGGGATATTTTATAGCAGACGGGACAAGCGAGCTATTGACTCACTTAATGGAAAGTGATCATCGGTGTCCATGAACATCAGCAAAAAATCCGTTGAGGCCTCTAAAATATTTTAATCCCTTCTAATCTATATACCTCCCTACTATATGCAATTAAGAATAAAACAGTATAATTTAATTTACTTTGAATATACATATATATTTATCAGAAATTTTGAGGTATAAAAGAAGGGAAATAGAATAAATATAAATATTTTTTTTAACATTTTTGTCTGTCTGCTTGTTTGTTTTCACTGATAGATTAAGTTTAGCCTGAAGAAATACCTTTGTTTCATCGCAATCGGATGTTGAGCTAAAAGTTATCGTCATTCAAAGCGAAATAAGTGCTCAAGGGCACAATGAGCTTATTTATTGGCCTTTTTTACACAGCAATGACTTGATTTCTAAATGTATGTTGATAGAAAAATATTTTTAAACAAGTAAAAAATATTTTTTTTTTTTCAATGCGTACTAAATCTCAGAGACTAAATCCAATTAAAAATAATAAATTGAGTGTAATTTCATAGTCACTTATATAAAGAGCTAACCGAGCGAGACGATGAGACCCTTGAGAGACTCGACTCACTTGACCTATAATCGAGATGGTCTCTTCAAACTTCTTGATTAATCCTTAAATCGCGAGATTGACTTCGTAGAGATAATACAATACTTATCAAATAACCTACACCTTTATGTATAGCAAAAGATTTAAAAGCTTCTATCAATTTTAAGGCTGATTTTAGTGTCACGCTGACCGTCAGCGCTCATAGCTCAGCGCGTAGTTTGTCAGCGCTGAGGCTCAGCGTGGCTCGATTTAGTATCATGCTGACCGCCTTACTGTACAGACGACGACCAAAATGCGCTGACGACGTCCGCTCCGCTCGACACTAGAACGCTCATTGAAAGCAGAGGCGCTCGTGCGATCGTCAGCGCCGACAGCTACGCGGGCCGACGCGCGACGGGTACGACCGCGTAGCTATCAGCGCTGACCACCGTGCGCGCTGATAGCTACGCGTAATTCAAAAACGCTTCCTAGAAGTTCATATATCTCGGCCATCAGCGCTGACGGTGCGCGTGCCGTCGGCGTAAGACTAAAACCAGCCTAAACTATTTTGTATGAAGGTAGAAGCTACTTATTGCATTGCCAAGTTTTTTCCTCTTCTCTCCCCGCTGGTAGTAGATACCGACTACCGACTAAAATACCGACTGGCAGGGAGAGTGTGGGACTATGATCTTCCGGTGACTCTCTGCTAACCAGAGAGCCTGGAGACCCATAACCTCTAAACACCCTCTTGACACTCAGGTTTTATGTTATCAACACCTACGGGCAAATCAAATTTTCAAACTCTCAAACGGGCAAAAAAAACTGAAAAACCTGGGAATCGAACCCGGGACACATGCGTTAGCGGATAAAAACATAGCGGATTAGCACATAGTATACGCAATTTAGTTATCAATTTCACACTACTCTATTCTTGTTAAATTTTGAAAGTGCTTTGAAACATTTAACTCGAAGCTTCTCGCCAGATCATCGACCGTTAAAGGTGTAACTAAACTTTCTTTGTAAACTTGTCGCGTACCCTGAGACCTAAGAGATTAAACTCTTGTGTTGTTTAAAATTTTCGTAATAAACGAGTTAAGAACTAGCTATAAAACTTGTTCGTATATTGGAAAGAGTTTAATATATTAATTTAACAAGTCGATTGAAGAGCAAGTTTTTTTTTTTTTATGTCAGATATCGACAGACGAGCATGAGGTTCACTTGATGGTAGGTGATACCTCAGCCACAGAACATCAGTCAATGATGCGCTGTCAAACTAATTTTTACGAGCATTCGGAAATCCATAGACTGAAACCGAAACGCGCAATATGCACTTCACGGTTTTTCCATCTATGAACGGTGGTTCGTAACCCGGTCAGAATTTAGATATTCCTCCCACCCGATCAATGCCCGAAGTTACCAGACGTAGGGAAAACATGCTTACAGAAAATTATAAGCATGTGCTCCCGTTGGGATTCGAACCCACGACCCGTCGATGCGCACGGCAGGTGTTCTACAGAACGCGCCAACGAGCCCGTCAAAAAAAAAGTGTATATAAACGTATATTAAAGTATTTTATATGTTAACTCATGTGTGTAATTTAAATTTAAGAAGTAGGTACCTACTTTTTAAGCAGCTAAATGATATAAAAAGATATTGATAAACGAGTTAGCAAACATTAACGCTATGGAAGCCTACGAAGAAGTGCAAGTGCATTATATTTACAATTTGTTTGTCAACGTTGAAATATTCCCGCTTAAAAAAATTAGGCTAAATAATCTTTTCATCGTTAATGTTTATCCTTTTGCTACGGAATCAAATTGAAGTGTGATCAATTTGAATAGAACCACTGTGAGGCATTAAATATACGGGTAGCAAATTATCAAAAAACCTAGCTAAAGGTTTTTTCGAAAAAATCCAATTTTCTCATTTCTTCCCCCATGCCATGTTGTCACGGTTCACACCTTTCTGAAAGTGAAATGTTGACATTAACATATAAGAGAAAAAGTTCAATAAACGTGATTGACATCCGCAGCTTGCGACACGTAAGGTATTACAGCTACTTCAGAAAAATGTTTAGTTTCTATGAAAAATCTATTAAAATTGCGTTGTTATTTAAAACTTTGAATAATTTGTCACTACGGCGTCAACTCATTGAATTCTAAGTTAATTATATTCAAGTACAAATAGGTATTTTAAGTTATTCTGATGTGTGAGCGATTTATTTATAATAAAGTCTCAAATTACTCAGTATTCCCACAAAAACTTAAAATTAAAAATAAATCAAATGCATATTAATCACAATCATCAAAAACGTACAATTTCACAAATGTCTATAAAACGTTTTCGTACATATGTACGAAGTATTTTTCCATTATCGCTGACAAAGCCAGCAATCTACAAACGCGATAAACATTGCAAAACAAGTTGAACAGCGAACACAATTGTCGTAAAGTACAAACAACTAGTTGGTAAAAAGAATTATTACACAAAGCGGCAACTAACGCAACCATCTTTATTGGCTGTATTTTTGTCGCTTTTTCAGCACAATGTAGACGCTTTTGTGTCACATACTGTTTCCGGTTAACGACTAATACATTACATAACGTTTTATTTTTTGACGCTTTGTTACAGGTTTGTTATTCTGTAGTCCAATTTATTTCGCAGCGGTGGCACAAAGCTTGTCCAATTAAAAATATAATATTATGATGAGTTTACTTCTTACTGGTTAAAGCTTTATTAACTGAAAGCTCTCTGATATCGCTAATATGTAGGTATTTTATATGTAATTAGACGAGTCCCATTTTTTCACTGAACTATAAAAACCCAAATATAGATCACTCATAACACGACGTGTTATGTCTTTGTAGCGTAGTAAGCTTACGATCTTAAAAATGCAATCTTTAATCTTGAAAATAACATGAGTATTGAAAATTACCTACATCAAAACTCAAGTTATTTTTGCATGATACTCGAACCGACAAAAAATTACAGAAAGGGTTTTAACGTCAAGTCGCAAAAACAATAGTTATTTCTTTACGCGCCTATATAGTACTAACTTCTATTCGCATCTTAGTCCGCGCAGACCTTATACAAATACATGTATGTTATGTAGTTTATGCACCGCACGCCGAAATAGCTCCCATATAGCTTACTTATATATAACTTACTTATAATTTGGCCGACTTAGTCAATATCGTTGTAAATTATAGCATATATTGTAAAATATATGTTATACTGATGTATTTAAACAATAATAGGTACTGTTAACTTTCATCAATATGTTCAGTAGTTTTAGCGTGAAAGATTAAAAACCATTGAAAACTCACTTAAGTAGGACTACTAGGTACAAAATAATGGATACAAAGAAGACAAGTTGTTTTCGCAAAAGGAATAAAAGTCTTATAATAAATGACTAATTTTATTAGAAAAATAATAAATTTTCTATCTTGAAAGATGGTGCTTAATTCAGTAACAAAGAAATTATAAGGCAATATTGAAGAGATCTTTTGAAACAAATAATTCGTTTGTTTTGTTAATACCATTTCTTTTAACATATTCATATTATCGGTACGAAATAGATTATTTTCGCATTTGGCAAAATGGACGATGGTATGGCCATAAATAAAAAAGATACATTATGTAAAGCAATTGTGTTTTTAATAAACAGGGAATAAATTGTTTTAGGTAACGAAAAGAATATTGACTTATATAAAAGTGAATTCCCGAGTGGTCAAGAGACAGAATCATTAATTGTATGTATGTTTCACTGATCATTTTTCTTTACAGGCAATCAGCCTAGTGTGCCTTATGTGTCCTGCCAGAACAATTCATTTTTTTAAAATTGTATTTCACCGGGAACCGAAAACGTCACAAGAGAGTCATGGAGAAACTGATTTTAAATAAAGAAACATTTGAATGTTTATTTAAATATTATTTCCAAGCATCTGTTGGTTATGATTCACATAAAAGTCAGCACTTTACCACTGCCAGCTCCTTTGCTTACTCGGGGGACAATTCTCACACTTGGTGAGATTTCTCGAATATCATAAGCAATTTTTACAAAATCTAAAAAAACTTAAGAGTTTTTTTAAGACACCATAAAAAGATATTTATATACAGTAAATTGTATGAATCAGCTTAATCTCGAACTAAAAAATCTAAAACTTGAGAAAGCAACTTGAGTTTGTTCTAGGTTCATATCTAAGTACGATCGCAGTATTAGATATTTTGCTCCCAAATAGCAAATTTACATGTACTTGTAGGTAAAGTTCATATAACAAATTATTTTTATTTTATTTTTACCTACAATGAAGTGAACGTCATGCTGATATAATGCGTTATGTTAGCATGACAGAGCTGTCTCATTCTTTCGTCACTACTGCTTTACGAGATGACGGTGAAGCCCCTATACGAGCAAGGTATCGATTTTCGTATTGACTTATTTCCCCTAAATGTGGCAGAGTGCATCCAGAGTGTTCCGCCAGCCCGTTCTGTCTTGAGCTACCCTCTTCACTTCGCTCCAAGTCTTCCTAATGGCATTCGCCTCTGTAATGATAGTCCGTCGCTAAGTTTGTTTAGGACGACCACGCTTTCATTTTCCTTGGGAATTCCAGTCAAGGGCTTGCCTCGGGATATGGTTGGGATCCCATCGGAGTGTGTGGCCAATCCATTGCCACTTGCGGCGCTTGATCAAGCGGTCAATTGGGACTTCATTACAGCGCTCCCAGGTGGTCATTAGAGATTTTGTAGGGTCAGTGTATATCGAGTATTTGGTGAAGGCAACGGTTGATAAAAACTTAGAGCTGGTGGTGGTTGGTGGGAAATTATATATCGATGGTTTCCGCAATATAGGGCGTAAAAACCATTTTGGCTAAAATGACTTTTTAAGTATAAAGAAATAATCTTTTTGAATCGTATTTTTGCTAATTGCCAAAAGTATGCTAAATGGAGATACGCCCTTTGTTGTGGAAACCATCGATATTATAGTAGATATATGACATGAGAATAGTCTCCGAGACCCCAGTCGTGCTATTAACGCTGCAACTTGAGACTAGTGTAAACGCAGCCACAACATTAGTTACCACCGTAATGTTGAAGTTAAGTGCTAAAAGTACCTAAACGAGGAGAGCGTTTTTAAAAAGCACTCACATCAACATTTTACCTTGTTTTGAGGTTTTTCCTAACGATCTAAAATGTTTGCTTTAAAAATATTTAGTTTCTAACAACACGTAGTTTTTGAGTTTATTCATAACAAATAAAAATACAAATCTTTCCTCTTTACAATATTAGTATAGAAGTATAGATTATTTGTAATTTTTTATTACGACCACGAAAAAACATAGAAAAATCTTTACTCATAACAGTTATAGATCTTAAAATAATTGCAAAATTAAAGAGAAAAATATGAATTAATTATTGCATCATATTATTACTTATGTAAAGAAGTATCTTTAGACGATAAAATTATTTAAACGTAAACCTATATACTTTTCTTTGACTTGGAAAATACATATTATTTCAACTAAAAGAAGTATTTAGATAGCAATATTTTCTTGGAACTTGTCAGTCAGAATCTACTTTCAAGTATTTCAGTAAACAATGAACTCCACGTAGATAGTCAGTTTGTTTATTACAATTGTACTTATTGTTATTCCTCTTGTGTTATTTTGTTTGTATGTTTATTCATTTTGTATATTTTATTACTAACACAGATACACTGTACAATGACTGGATTGGAGACACAATATGTATGAATTTTACATAAGTCGATTTTTTACATACATAACATAAGAAGGTATACATAAAAATAATACTGCACATGTTTGTGTGTCTGTCTGTTTGTTCACGATAATCTCTGAAGATACTGAACTGATTTTCATGTAGTTTTTCATTTTTGACTCATTCATTGAGCTTAGTCTGGGGTAATATCAAAACTTAATTTCATCAAAATCGGATGCTAGGAAGAAAAGTTATCTTCATTTAAATAGATTGGTTAAAAGCTCAAGCCCATGTAAACGAAGTCACGGGCACCAGCTAGTATTCAATATTAGTCAATTCTCATGTTTTACTAAATGTATAGATAAACTTGTAAGAGTTTTTCTTAATTGTAGTGATCACAGAAACTTTTACTTGGAAATATTTCGTACGCAGATTTAATCTTTATGAAATATTTTCATATTGTGTGTGTTTTTTTTTTGTAAAAGTTTACTTTTTTCATCTTTTTTACAATTCAATAAAATTATGAAATGAATATTAAAATGGAGTACGTATTTTCCCTTTTTTTTTAACGTACAAAGAACAATCATTTGACTGTGTGTTTTGTGTGTCTAGGATGGAGCATGATCGTTCCCTAATAAATGCCTATTCACATGTGCCTTGTCCCTGAGGTTAAACTGATGTCAGCAAAATTTAAAAAAGGCCCGAATAACTGACACTAGTTGTGTGTAGAGTGCACTGTAGAAGCGTTCACTATTGTGTGTGATGTCACTCTGTAAAGCCAGAGGAAGCTCAAGAAAATTCAAGTATTGGCGTCGTTCGTTGGATCGTGACCGGATGACGCGAGCTTAGAGCTGATTTACATAATCAAATGATATCGAACGGCGTCGAACTGATGACTGTGTTATTCAAATATACTTCTCACTGAATATTAAAATATACGTAATAATATTAGCCGTGAAACGCGGTAATTTCAGTATTTTGAGCCCAGGTATAGCGCTAAAACTCAATAAGTACCTATTAAATTTTAGTTTTAAGTGAAATTCAATTTTAAAAGTTTAGTGACATAATTACCTAACATATACAATATCGTATGATGTGATATACCCTCGATATATTATTTTTGTCTACGATATGTCTGTTCTCTGTAAATAATTTGCTTCAGCAAAATTTTATGATAAGATAATTAATATTAAATTGGATCTCTTTAAAGATCTTTTTTTGATAGTATAGAGGGAGGAGGGCAAGCATACCACTAACCTGGAAAGCGAACAAAGCCACCACCAGAGGATCTTCAGATATGTTGCTGGACTTTTTGCTCCAGAAATCAAAACCCACATCAAACATATATGTAAATGGCAGTGAAACTTTCACCAGGTTACCATTGTTACATAAAAAAACTTACAACTAATGTAATTCACAAAATATAAAATTCAACTATTTTTTATTTATTTATTAGGTCTAGACGATCATAGGTCATACGTCATTTAATAGAAAATAAAAAAAAATTAATTGTATATTGTGTTGCTGTTTAATTGTATATAATGTAGCTTTAAGAAAAACACACTTGACACTTCAACAAGAATCTATTCAAGTATCCAACTTAACATGAGTACGACGAAGTAAATTATCGCCAATCAGATAATAAGCTCTTAGCTGATGTGGAGAAGCGTACTTCTAAATCTCTTTTATATTATTATTAATTATAGGAACATGACCCATTTTATCTAGAAGATCATGTTAGATAAGTGATTATAGTAGATGAGATTACTTTATAGATATTTTTAAATATTTCTTTAGCAAAATATTTTTGTCAACGAAAAATGTAGAAGAAAGGAAATAAATATTTTTGAAGCATATCATATGCCAACCGCCGCTGCTTCGTGCCGTTAGAAAGTTTTTTTACAAAGGCAGGTTTAAACTGTCTTTCTTGGTACTTACTCCAAAAATAACTGTTTATAAATATTAAATAGATATCCACAAGTATTAATCATTTTGTTGATAGTCCTTTAAGGTTCTTGTTTTGAAGTAATTAAAATATTTTTTTTTTAATTTCTAGTTTAATTTTGTACATTATATACGTAGTTTTGAAAGTGGTTTTTGTTTGTTAATTTATTTTTTATTTTTCAATTTCTATAGGAAGTTAGTGTATTTTTTATTTTATTAATCCTTATATAATATGGGTAGGCTTTCTAAATGCACCGCTCAAATGAGACAGCGCCGTTTGGCAGAAAGTATTGACGAAAGGGAAGATCGTTTAAGGATAATCGTGTAACAAACATACAAAAAAAACATATTACATACTGATTATATTTCAGTGATGATAGTTAAAAGAACAGAGATTGAAGCCCTCATCAAAAACTTTTGCTGAAAAGAACTACAAACCAAAACATTTTTGTTTTGATTGATTTTTCTAAAAAAAAGCTCCGAATCAATTTCGATAAAATTTATACGGGACCACCTCTAAAATATGATCTACCAAACAACCTACGAACCATCGAAATCCATGAATACAGTCGAATTGAGAACCTCCTCCTTTTTTTGAAGTCGTTTAAAAGGATCATTGAAAAAATATATGTGCCCCACAGCCCCATGACTCTATGAGAATTCACTATCAGCTTATATAAGGCCTATAATATACGTGAACCTAAGCAAGGAAAACATTAAGGCTGGTAGAAGCTATAAAATCTGTTACTGTAATACCACAGTATCCATACGAATATTACACTAAACATTAATATCTTCAAAACGTTTCGCCAGTTCTCGCAATATGTGGTAACGTCGCTAATGTGTGGTTCACATGCAATTTCCGAACGACATAGTCGCATCTGCCAACACAATGTGCGGATTCAATATTGTTTTGTTACGGTGCAGTTATGAATACAAATATTGTACCGAATTATATAGTGGTTTGCTATTGCGTAATAGAGAACATTTTAAAAACAATATTGTCTTACTTTAGATTGGTTAGAGTAAGAAATATTAACGTTTTCGTTGAATATAATGAACCTAATATTGTCTTTTATTAACGCGAGTATCACACATTTAAATAACATACTGTATACCGGATCAAAACGCGACAATTTAAACAATAATATTGTCTTTTATTAACGCGAGTATCACACATTTAAATAAAATACTGTATACCGGATCAAAACGCGACAATTTAAACAATAATATTGTCTTTTATTAACGCGAGTATCACACATTTAAATAAAATACTGTATACCGGATTAAAACGCGATTTATTGTTTCCCGCGAGGCAGTCTCCCGCGACCACGGTTGCTGAAAAGCATCCGAAACGTCGGGATAAATAATTTAAACAATAAATCGCGTTTTAATCCGGTATACAGTATTTTATTTAAATATAATCAACCTGTTTTTATTAAATTTAAATGTCTTTACTTGCGAATATTATTAGTACCTTAGCCTTGGCGAGCGAGTTTCATTGTTCTGCCTAAGGACCGTACAAATCACGGTAAAACGATGTTTATTTTTGAAGGAGCACAATTATACAATACCCTCTTACCAATAGCTTACTCGCTACAATACAAAATGTTTATTTGTGAAGTGTTTTTAAGCAGTGATGGGCCCAATACTTCTTAAATAATTAATCAAGTTTACTAATAATAAATAAGGTAGATACTTATAAACAGTTTGTTATTGTATCGCCTACGAATACAATGTTTCTCGTTTTCTTCTTTTTATTCGCTCTTGACAGAGCGGTCGTCGTCATCATGTACAATGTAGGTAGGTTCTATTATCAGGTGCCGTTGCTGGCGTCACGATATCTCGCCATCTCGTGTAAGCGATGATTATCTTTAACAGGGGCGTAGCTAGTGCCATATCAGCCATATCGATATAGATAAATAAAGATGCGGGGCCCCCTAGCTACAGGGGCCCTGAACCTTGGAGTCCCTTGTAAGCGAAAATTTACCTTCCATTAGAGCTTCGCCGCAGTTGGTAAGAAGGGCCCCACCAAATTTTGATACAGGGCTATATAACTTTAACGGGAAAAAATATGTCTTTAAATGAAATGGAAAATATAGTAATCAACTATAATAAAAGAACAGTAGGTACCTATAAAAATATTGTAAAGAAATAAATGTCATTTTTATACATTTTGTCACTCAATAATACTATCTCTTTTATATATTCAATACAATCATTTTATAATTTCACGAAACATAATATTATTATACTTGGCTTTCGTAGCTGTCAAGTTTTCGATCAGCGTGTCAAAAGATCTGTTTTTCAAATAGCTAATCTACGAGTATTTAAAAGTATTTCATTTAAATGTGTGATACTCGCGTTAATAAAAGACAAAATGAATCTACGAGTAATTATCTGATGTGGACAGCCTTTATTTTAATTGTCTTGTATGGAATATAATAATACGCTATCAAACAGTAAGTATAGATTTAGGCTTTCAACGAGTAATCGTGTAATTAACTCGTTTCACTGTTAGTGTGGTCGCGCAATAGATTAGTATGTATTAAAACCACAGCACTCAAATTTAACGTCATTACTATTTAGCTAAATATAAAATCAAGTTTGGGGAAAAAGTCCAAAACAAAATATAGTAAATACAATATATTTTAATATTTTTGACCTAACAAACGTATTTTTTACTCCGATTGTAGTGTATGTATGAAAAATAGTAATATCTGTTCTTATAATCGAATTTAAATAACAAATACTCTTTTTGATAATAATCATATTAAAATACATACATACGTACATTATGTATTTCACGCCTCAATCGCAGTGGGGTAGTAAGATCACGGAATTTCATATTCTCCGGACCTTGCAAAATACTTTCCTGAATGCTTTCACACACGTTCGACGGTTATTAAAATATAATAAATACAAATATATGTATGAAAATATAAATTAAACATGTACTAAAATATTATGCATTTTAATTAAATGTCAATGATTATATCGATGAAAAAGTGTTCATATCAAAAGCTTGCTATAATTATTACTTGCTAGCTCGATTTTCGGTATCACTTTGGTAAACATTAATATAATATATTGAGTTACAATACCATTAGGTACCTAAAGAAGAATAATACCAAATTAAGAAAATATGTACAACATTTAAATAAAATGTCCATATTAGAAATTGACTTATCGTAATTATTATGAAAATGCATAATTCATTTAACTACAACACATAAGTAAAAGTATTCCAGATACAAAAAAATTCAAGAAATTTTCCCTTTAAGAGTGAAAATATTATAAATGGATATGAGAGATTGAGAACGTCTATACCTCCTCAGTCCATTGAAACCTTGACTGCAGCTTTCGCTGTTATTGCACCCATAACCTTAAACAGTACATAGTTATGTAGGTGTAGTTAGTCCAAATTATAATTCAAAATAAAATTACTACAACAATTTCCAAAAATAATGTTAAATTTCGCATAGTCGAATTTTCTGGATTACGACTCGAGCACAAACAAATCTAAAGGTCTAACTTTAGAACTAAAATAACAAACCAAACTAGGCCTATTGTTTGCGTCCATCACTCGGCGGAACAAAAGAGTTGATCCGAAACTCCAACCCTTTGTGACTGTTTAAATATTCATCCGTGTGAAAAGAGTCGTTCTACCGAATCTTCTTCATTAAAATTCATTGCGAGGCGTCTCTACATCCATTTATTTGTCGGCTTACGCCGCGGACTAAGCCGTTGTTCGCAGTTTGGTGACAAGCTCGTGATGTTTCTGTGTTAAATACGATAATGATATTTAATTTTAAGGGTAATTTACGCACGATCCCACTGGTTGATTTAACAATCGACTGAAACAATATCGTCTTTGATTAATGCGATCGTGTTATATTCGGATTGATAATAAACAGACGTTGATCTCGCTAATAAATTACTTGAAATGTCGAGATAAAAATAATAATATAATTTTAATGGAATATTATGTATATTTTTTTTTTTTTTTATTAAATATATACAAAAGATACATTCGAAAGTTTGTTTATTTACAAAATATTCAAGTTATATTTTAGGGTAGAGATACTATATTATTATTAAATTTCATAGTTATTGTATAAAGGGACTAAAAAATAACATATACATATAAAGAGTTAAAACTTATCTCGTGACCCTGGTCATACGAGACTAACCGAAAGTTTTTCGCAATATCTGTTATATATATCTGATATATATATGAAGTAATTAACTCCCCCGTATTCCCATAGCTATCATTATAAACGAAACGTATCATGTAAAGAACGTAAGCTTTTTACTATGATTCTGAGAGAGTTTTTGAACTTGTGTATAAAATAAGACGTCGCAGAAAGCTTTCCAATAAATCGTACAACACACTGAAGAAGAAGGATTTGCTAAATCAATATACAAAACTTGGTTCGATTCGCAACGACGGTAAAGCCGAAGCTGAAATTGAAAAGAGGTACTCTATTCAAAAGATAAACAAAGAGTTTAACTTGATTGATTTTAGCATTATCTGATGAAGAAACTTTCAATTAAATCTGTATTTCAATATCAACAAGATAGTTAATCTAAGGACCAATTTCGTGAAATGGTACCCAAAAACAATACAAAATAAACGATAACATTCCTGTACTAGTTTTACTCGCTTATGAATTTACTTAAGAAGATTTATCATTAGTCCTCAGTAATTAAGTAAGATTAAGTCCTTCGCGAGAACAACCACGTCTTCATATTCGTGCGGTAATAATAAGTCTGTTTGAATATTATTTAGTTGGAATCGTCTTTGATATATCACCTTTTTCATTGTTATTGTAATGAGAATCGGTATTTAAGATTAAAATACAAGATTTTTTTTTTGTCACAAGCAATCTTCCAGATTGAAACAAAGATTAGTTTTTTGAAAACCCTTTTTATGAATAACACTTTTATATTTATTTCGTGTTGTAATACAAAAAAAAAATTAAATAACGAATTCGAATTTTAAATTTTCGAATAAAAAGTACCTATAATTGAAAATTTAAAATTCGAATTTGTTATTTAATTTTTTTCGAATTTTCGAATTAGAATTTTATATTTTCGAATATAAGTACCTATAATTGAAATTTTTACACACCAATTGCAACGAAATATTCGATAAATTGCATCAGACTCGGCACGTGCGACTGAGTTACGACTGTATCTTTTATAGAAACAAGGATAATGTCGATATCGGTCGAAGCTGCTCTTTTCGCGAGAATTTTCTATTGTGGAATATATTGACTTAGTAGCCAGCTGGTGTGCTTTATAGTTCTGCAGAACATTTATCTTTTGCAGTTTTCTTCGTTGAATTGGCCCTGCTAACATGCATTTACAAATATTAGTGTGATTATAGTAACGCAGAGACGATAATAATTTCATATTTCATAAATTCGTTATATATATTGTTATTTTAATATCTAAGATTAGGTTCACTTGATTTATTTTATTTTTATTTCACAGCGGGATTCAAATCAACATCTGCAAGATTTTGTCTTTTATTAACGTGAGTATCACACATTTAAATAAAATACTGTATACCGGATTAAAACGCGATTTATTATTTATATTGTTTAAATTATTTATCCCGACGTTTCGGATGCTTTTCAGCAACCGTGGTCGCGGGGAGACAGTAGCGTGGTCGAGGGGGATAAATAATTTAAACAATATAAATAATAAATCGCGTTTTAATCCGGTATACAGTATTTTATTTAAATCTGCAGGATTCTTACCCGCGACCCATCAGAGAGCAAGGTAGGTGATCTAACAAACACGCTAATGAGCTATAAAACATATGTATTAAGTAATGTTTCTATTAACATACATAACATATTTTTGTCAGTGCCCTTAAACCAACCTTCTCAGTGTTGTTCTATTCGTAAGAATACAATCAGAATTAACTGTATGTAATAATTTAGTTCAACAGATTTCAAAGTTTCGGATTACTAAAAATCAATCTCTGAAGTACATTCAACCGGATTCAGTTGTCACGAACAAAACTGCACTTCGTTAATTGAATTATTAACTGCGAATTGTACGTATGCAGCGCTAACGAAGTCACCATTTTGTATTCAATATTTATGTTAATTGTCTCTCTATAATACATATGAAATCGTCATTATAGAGAAGAATGCATTAAAGAGATTTTTTAGTATTAGTAATAGTAATTTTCATTGCTTATAGAATAATGTATTTGTGATTCTTCATAATTATGTAGGAAGTGTTAAAAATCTTCAACATAAGTGAATTCCCGAGTCCCCTAATGGGGCATGGGGCAGACACATTTCTGTATCTGTTTTACTGATCATTTTTCTTTACAGGCAAGTAGGTGATCAGCCTTCTATGCCCTACCCGACCGAAACCTTTCTTTTTAATCTAGTTTCCCCGGGATTCGAACCCAGGACCTCCGGTGATAAACGCATCGCGCTTACCACTGCGCCACAGAGGCGGTCAAAAATCTTCACAATAAAGGGTGCACGATGCATGTATTGTGGGAATAATTGTTGTATTCTGATATTAGTTTGCGCGGATTTTGTTTTCTAGAAATCTATATATGACTATTTTCTTTATATGTATTTTACCTACATACCGTGAAGTGCATATTGTATATCTAACTTTTAGAAAAAACGAGGAATGTCAATTAATACTTTTTCGAAAAACTTCCAATTCCATACTTATATTTTAATAAATGATACTATTTTAACATTGCAAGTTATTTCCTCAAGCAGTTAATTGGAATTCAATTAATTTAAAGTAAAGATTTCATAAACCTAAATTAGGTGCAAGATCAATCTATTGGTTGATCTATGACATTTATATTGTCCCAACTCCCAAGCTCATCTCGGCAAACTCTGTGGCCTCCTTATTTTCACCCAATTTTCCTTTTTACACAAACCAAATCAAAGTAAATTGAACCGAGAAAAATACGTTCCAATGTTTTTATTTGAACACGAGAACTTGTTCAAATGCTTGGAAAACATTCATTTCACAGTGGAAATATGAAGAATATTTTTCTTAAAATTACCGGTCGATAAGCCCTAGTTATCAAAGCTTCTTTACTAAAAAACGTTGTAAAATATAATATGTGCGTATAACTTAAATAGTTACAGTTATTGACAGTGATTTACGGTGGAATACCGAAATGGCCATCAAAATTGAGAGCAACTTAAAATGTTTCTGTTTATTATATTAAGTTTGTTAATGAAAGTGATAACAATACTTTTAGATAAGACTAAACGTTGATAAATGTCTAGCAATACAAACCGAATTGAAATTTCCGTACGGAAGGAACATTGAAATTTCGCCTAGATAATGAACCATTGTTTTGAGTATAAAAACGCTTTGAAGTTGTTTTGACTTTAATTTATTGAATTTCGAATGCTTATTCAAAATAAAATCTGTCGCAATTGACTTTTGCGTCTGAGTAGAGTACCTAGAAGAATTAGTCATCTGTCATTATCTTATATTAAAAATAACGTAATTTTGTTCCTGTTCCTCCTATTCCTACGCTCTGTACCTCTGACGTTGTGTTTCCAAAATATTCCTTTATTAATATAATAATTAAACGCTTTGAAAGTGACTTTGATTGTAAACAGTTTCTTCATAAGTAAACGACGTGATATAAATTTATATCCAATTAATAAGTACTATGTAAATTAAGTTAGAAATCTTCAATGAATAATGAATCCTTGTTGGATAAGAAAACATGATAAATTACCGCATTGTTCTGACCTGGTTCTGTCAACTCTAAACTATATTGTTTACCAAAGTTGGTGTACCGTTCTAGTATTCTTAAGTCTGCCGTTCACTTGTTAATTATTCATTTAGTGAAAAATTGATGTTAAAATATAAATATACAAATAGGTAATCTATATCGACATTACAATGGTATGAAATGTGGAAGTTTTATTGAAAACTTATATACTAAAAAACAAAATATTACAGTACTTCTTCAATAAAATAATATATTAAGTATATAAATATAAAGTACAACAAGTTACTTCGCGAAAGTACCGTATTTTCTCGTAAAATACGTTATAAACAATTAATAAACACATATTTAAAGGAAATAATATAATTTGTGTTTTTTTTTTATTTTGACCTTAGAGTAGATAAAAACTTTGCTAAGCTAATCTGTCTACACATGGTCTACTCAAATCAGTTGGTTTGGCTTAAAACCAGATATTAGTACGAGTAACAACATGGTCATATTAGGTGGAACACGCGTTGCTATGCAATACAAATATTTGAATGAAAACCCGCGATAGATGGCTATAATCAATTCAGAACAAGCTATAACAGTGGTATTAGCACAATTTTAGTGCAAAGCTTGTTGTAGATTAATTAATTAATTATTAATATCACGGAGTGTGCCAAGCGATAAGCAATTAATCCAAACGCCGAATAACGTAATTACCAATTATAATTATTATTTTTATATTACAAAATAAAAAGAAAGTACGGTGATTAGTGTTTTATACTATTTAATCGACTTAAAAAAGGAGGAAGTTCTCAAGAGCCAAGAAGAACAGTTTAATCCTGCCTTTGCAACAAACTTTCGGCGACGCGGCGGTTGGCTGGCATTGACTTCAAAAATAACTGTTTATAAATAGATATCTAAGTATTAAGTTTAGTTGATTGTCCTCGAAGGTTCTTGCTTTCAAGTAATTAAAATATTATTTTTTACTTTTAAGTTTGCACATATAGGTATTGTTTTGCAGTCGGTTTTTTAAAGCGATATTAATAAAATATTGTATAAATTAAATGGTGTGTTTAAAGTATGCAAATAATATTTTAAAACTGATCACTATTTTTCGATAAGACAGAACTTTCTTATCAATAAATGTACACAACAACAGCATCTCAGTTGGGTAGGTTACGATTAGGTGGGTTGGGCCCTCTATTGCCCCTCTTTTGTGGAGGCTCCGAGGCCGTATCTCCGAATGCCCTCCCCTAAATCCGATCCTGATCTTATTGACAAGGTTATTGCAATTAATACTTACAGCGATATATTTGAAGTGGCACTTAATAAATTGTGTCGAGTTCAGGTGTTTGATAACGTATGCATGAGTTTCCTACTTCTAGACGAAGTTAATTCTGCAGTGTTCTAGGCAGTCGAAACATGGAGTAACTAGCAAGTAGCAAGTTGCAAGACGTGCGATGCACTGAATAGCTTTGTAAATTTACATAACTTCGAAGCCTGAACTTTAGGAATGAAGTGCCTGTTATTAACCTAAAACCATTTGCACAGTGATTATATATTACAGTAGCTTATCAGCTTAGCGTAGGTTATTCAAGTTATTCAAGTTATTCAAGTCTTGTCTTCCCCACGTTTCATATCCAAAGTGATCAGCACTTTGGATATGAAACGGGTGAGAAAATATCGAAACTCGAACTGGGTAACGAACCACCATAGATAGAAAAACCGTGAAGTGCATATAGCGCGTTTAGGTCTCAGTCTATGGTTTTCCGAATGCTTGAAGTAAATATGCGACAGCGCATCATTGAAAGTGAACCTCATCTGTTGGAATATGTCATTAAAAAAATCACCTATCATATTTTTGCTATAATATATCATTGATAGATATGTTACTAAGTAGTATTATGGTGAGCCCATTAGGCCAGTGCGCGGTATTCAGTTAGGATATTATATCCTTCAGTATAATAGAACACATCTGAAATAAGTATAAAAAGTATATCATATTCATATATCAAATAAACCATTGAAGAGTAGAAAACGTCTGAAATGACTTTACGAATAAGGATTGTATGAAATAAACTTTGTGTAGAAAAAAAGTTGGATAACGAAATACCTGTTTATATTCCCGAAGCGTTAGAGTAGGCTACAGTTGGTGGGCGTGAATAAGAGATTGATACGATGTCACATTACACGCTGTGAATGAAGATGAATGATTCAAAGCAATCTTGACAAGTCTGTACTCCCTTGACGTGTCGTTTTGTGAAGATTATTGTTACATACCTATACAGTTACAAACGTTGCTATTTATAATGCAAAGTTAAATAATAATTAAGCAGAATGTATATGACGAAAGGTACCGCAGTCACCAATCACTTCTTAGATGTTTATGGTAATTTTGCGGTGGTATACAGTTGTACGTATCAAAGTAATACCAAGAAATCTTTAGGAAATATCTGCTAAGCGATAGTTATATATAACACATCACTCAATAAGTCCCCGGTCTGACACATATGTGACAATATTTTTGACTGACCCACGTTATTTTCAGTTAGTACTACTATTTAAACGGTACGTGGTACAAATTTCATAACATTCTGACCGTTAGTTTATAAGTTAGAGTCGATGTGTGACCCCAGTTTTGTCAAAGACAAATCGTTTTATATAAAGGCCATCGAAAAGTTAAAGAAGCATTGGAATGCATTTATCACTCTTGAAGGAGAGTATGTCGATGAATAAAGTACAATTTCCAAAAAAAAAAATTATTTTCTTAGTTAGACCGGAGACTTATTGAGTGATGTGTTACGTATAACAAATAAATTGATTTTCGATATTTAATATTGTCAACACGATTATACCTCCTCCTCCTCCTCGTACCTCTATCAGATCGGAGATGTTCTTCAAAAGGGCCAGGTCAAAAATACTCGAAAACGACAAGGGAGTATGAAAGCATGGATGAAAGTAGCAGAAGCGAAAGTGGTATGCTAGGATCGGAGCTTATGGTATTCCGTGATCTCTGCCTACCCCAATGGGAAAGAGGCTTGATGTATATGTACGTTATATTCTTGTAATTTCTCTATTCATGTAACGACGGGCTCACTGTCTGGCCGAAATGTGTATATTTTCAATGTCTGCCAGGAATTCCTATTTTCCTATATAATTTCTGAAACATGGATGACTACATCTACTTCTGAAGACATCAGATATTGGGTCCAAGAAGTGTATAGTTGAAAAAAAACTAATCGAATAAGCACATATTATGTACATATATTGACATACGAGTAATATGTATATACCTACTTGAATAAAGACAGAAAGGTCCTCTATATCGATATCTATGTCGAATATATCAATTTTTATCTACACTATTACTATGATATATAATCTATATCTATACTTCTATATCTAAATCTATACTAATATTATAAAGAGGAAAGATTTGTATTTTTGAATTTTTGTATGTTATGAATAAATTCAAAAATTACTGGACCAATTTTAAAAATTCTTTCACCAATAGAAAGCTACATTATCAGCGAGTAACATAGGCTATTTTTGTGTATAGTACATCTACATTGCACCCGTGTGAAGCCGGGACGTGTTACTAGCAAGGACTGAAACCGGTAAATTACTTATAAATAATACGTATAAACAAATATCCGAATTGATATCATAGAGTACGAATTCGCAAAATATAGTTTCAGCAGGAACTTTATTTAGCCAGAGCACATTGTTATGATAAAGTACGATAGCTGCATATAAATTTTCGTGCTCCGTCGAGCGCAACGTCAGGGATTCCGAGATAAATGTATGTTATAATTATGTTTCCATGCCCAAGACAATTTTCGTGACGCTACCCTAAATATATCGTCTTGTTTGTCTGAATAATGTTTGGATATTGTTTGCTAAATTAATTCTCATAGACGTATAAAGATCTTAGTTTAAGTAAGATTTATTATAATGGAATAGAGAAATGTAAGTTCTATTTTTATATTTATAAAAGAAAAATGACTGCTTACATAGTCTACACAGACTAAACAACAATAAAAATGTACAGGATAATCCACTGGTGTTCCAATTTTGAAAATATGGCCGTACCTGTGTTTAACACAAATGTCAATGACATCAAGGACTTTATATCTTCTATATCTATAATCTATATATATAAAAGAGATTTCCACCTATATAGTCACTCATCACGATATCTCTGGAACCATAAGGCGTAGCGACTTGAAATATGGTAGGAATATTCCTTTCGCCGAGTAGAGGTCAGCTAAGAACGGATTTTACGAAATTCAACCCACAAGGGGGGTTGCGGGGGCAATTGCTAGTAGAACTATAAAGTCCTTGCATCAGTCAAAATTGTATAATCTTTACAATGCAATTTATAATTTATTCTATGGAAAATATAATATTATTTCCAATTGATCCACGTCTCCACATCTAGGTAGATACTGGTACCTGCTTTGAGAAACAGTTAACGAAATAATATATAGAACATCTATTAAGTAGGTATAAAAGTTTACTACTAATAAATTTTAAAATGCCTTGTTTGTTAATAAATAATGTAGCGATGTATTCTGTATGAAGCTATATTCTCTTTGAACCGAATTCGATGCTAATTAAGTTGGTCGTGCTTTGTCATCTATGCCAGGTGAAAGGTTGAGCTGTATAGTGTATACACTAGTCAGCAAATCCTGATAGATTTAACGTGAGGCATCTTGAAATGTAGTTGGTTACGCTTTAGACATGACAGGAAATGCTAACGATGCCCCCATATTTCTGGCTCAGCGCAAACTGATTTTTAATTCGTTTGGTTATGGTTTTCCTTCGTTGTTCAGTAGAAAATTTCAAAGGAAGAAAAACTGTTTTACAACTTTAACACCGGTAAATTATTATATAAATTACTCTTATTTTACAATTTCGATTGTTTCGAACACTTTTGTTAACCATTTTGCGATAACTCGAATTTACTTCGAATTGCTTACTATTAAAAAAATATAAACAAATACTATTTAATAAGTTCAGACATTAAATATCCCAATAACGTTTTCAATAGACCAAGTCAATATAAGAGAGAAGCTGACTTCCGAAGAAAATAATCGGCTTAGGGTAGAAACTTGAAAATTGCAAAATGCTAGTAAGGTATTATTGTATTATGTCAGATGTCGACAGACGAGCGTATACCTCGCTCAGTAATACCTCTACCACATGACATTAATCAATGATTTTCTTAACCTATTTCTTACTATACTTTGGTGCTTTCAAAAACCCATAGATTTACTTCATTGGAAACAAACAATAAATACCTATATAAAGCAATTAGAATAGTGGTTTTTAACCTTTTAGTCATTTGACTAAATTTTGTATGGCGATAACACAAAATTATCACGAGGTAATTTAGTGTTAAAACATATTTAAATTATTAAAAACCTAAAAATATTAGTTTAAATTATTTTATAATATTATGTTACGCGGATACTTTAGATGCTTTCAAGAATCGATGGTAGATAGAGTCTAGATATTTCCTTAGACTGTTTCACATTGTATGCACTACACGGTATTTCCTCCTCCTCAAAATACGAATTTTGAATTTTCTCCCTCCCAATGGCAGAAATGATCAGAGCTACAGAAAAATATGTTTACCGAAAATGAGACCGATAGGAACGCAAGGTTCTACCCGTCGAGCCAGTCAGTAAGTATATTTTAATGAGAAGGCTCTAAAACCCTTTTAATGAAATGGAGCTCGGTTAATATAATGTCTTTTATGAATATAAGTTCGAGAGCAGTAAGTCTATTTAGTAAGTATATAACAACTTAAAGTTGCTCCGGAATTAAAGTTTAACATGTGACTTCTAAATAGATAATGAACTTGGCATCTTAAGATTTCGCTTCGTATTTGGAAGTGTTCTATCTTGGTAATAATATGGGCATGTATGTCCTCCGAAGATAATACAGGGATCCATTTTTAAAATCTCTTAAGATTTTTTCACTTTGTAAGAATCTTAATATTATGTATAGCCATCCTAAAATATGAAAAATGATTAGGTCCAGATATTTTGAAAGAAGTCCTGTACAATAAATAAATAAAATGCATTATGTAATATAATTTTATTATCATTAATTCTAGCGTGCTTCCATAAAATTATTTAAATTGCATTTCAAAATTTTCATATCATAATATTGGTCCATTCTACATAATATACTTTCTTACCGAGCATCATTAAAACTTTCTCAGTTTTTAAATAAATAACGCAAAGTAGTACATTGTTACAGAAACTTGTTCCATTTCCTCGTCCTGAAGTTTAGATCCATAGACACATTTTTATTTCAATTTTCCAAACATATGAAAACCTTATCGGAGTCGTATGTCTATCAGACCTAGATGGTTACAGCCTTTTTCTTTGAAACTGATGAATAAAAATGAATGAATTCTTAACACATAATTTAAATTAAACAAAAACTTGTCGATTTATTTTTATGTTATAATTAATTATAGTTTGAAAAATGCCGTGAAAGAGATATTTTTTTTTAAATCTTACTCCTCATAGTTTCAATTAATATGCTCAGTCTAAAATTGTTCAGTCTTTGAATATTCAGCTCCACTCCGAGATACCTAAACAAATACCCAACCGGTAAACGAAAACCCTAATTTCTAAAATTCACGCAGGACCGGACACAACAAACAGTTTTAGTGGTTTCATTCTTCAGAATGCTGCAAAAATAATGTGTCTAACAAAAACTTAAATAAATCCTTCAATAACTTAATCCTAATAATGGTTAATCTATGTATAATAAATCAGGTCAAAAACTACTTGTGATTTTGAAAAAATCTTCATTTTATAAATTTATTTGAATAAAACAGTAAAAAAGTTCCTTATTGTGACTGAGTTCAATCAGTATAGTTCTAATGAATTCTTTCTTAACCAAAAATACGCCCAGAGATTGTGTTTTTTAACGATCACGTATTCTTAATACTTAGTACAATAATATTTTCGTGGCATTATTGTTCTATAATATCGAGTATTTACCTAAAACACGTCGTCAAATTTGTAATAGTAAAAAATGTCATTATCGTAACAGAAAATTGTTCAACACTAGTACAAATCTGTCTCCAAATGATTCACACTTGACCATTTATTTGCACAACTTCTGATTGGCACTTAATTATATTTACATGTTGATATAACGTAACTTTACGAAGGCACAACATAAATCAGCTAAATAATATATTACTACAAAAGGATCAAAATTAAAAAATATACCTATATATGTTTGGGAAAAAAAATATGATTATAAAATAAAGATTGAGGGCCAAACGGGCAGATGGCTTACGTAATTTGATTTTTCTACACTGATATTATTTTTATAGTAAGTAATATAAGATAATATATAATATTATTATATTCTAGCTAAACTTAAGATTTTCAAACATACATTTTCAGTGACAAATATCAAAGTGATTATTTATTCTATCAACTTTTCAGAAAGCAGGTATATTCATAACTTGGAAATTTGACAACATACGAGTTTTTAATGACAAAATGCTACCATGTTTATTCCTGGCTTCGCTAGAAAATGAGAATCTAAAGTGCTTTGTAAAGTAAAATTACCTGCAAAGAAACCTAGTCTTTGTCGTAAAATTAATTAGATTCTTTGAACTAAATTGAAGTTCAAGCACTTGCTAAAGCAAAGCCTTTTTAATTGCTGTTTATTTATCCAACTAATATTGATATGAATTCTCATAATAATAATATAATTCAGATATACAACTCCCGTGTTCATCTGAAGATAAATGTCTGTGTCTATTTCACCGATCATCTTTCTTTACAGACTAGTAAGTTATCAGTCTTCCAATAACCGACCTAAGTATTATTATTAAATTTATTTCCCTGGTAATAGAGCCATTACAGTAATAAATGCATCTCATATTTTATTGGTTACTAGCGATCCGCCGCGGCTTCGCACCGGTGCAATGTAGATGTACTATACACAAAAAAGCCTAGTATGCCTATGTTACTCGCTGATTATGTAGCTTTCTATTGGTGAAAGATTTTTTTTAAATTGGTCGAATAGCTTTTAAGTTAAATGGTAACAAATAAGGAAACAAGTCTTTCCTCTTTATAATAGGGACCTATTAGTATAGATGCAACAATTGTTCTTATGTTACGTTAGTTTGATTAGTGAATGAATATTATTTGAAACACTTAGGCTGGAAACAGTGCTTGACCGACGGTCAGCGCTGACCGTCAGTCGGCGTAGCTATATCTATGCAAGCCTATGAATGCGCACTCAGCTACGCTGACGGTACGCGCGTGATTCGGTCCGCGCGTACGGTCGGTCGAGCCGTCGGTCCAGCTCGTCGGTTGCGCGTACGTCGGTCGACCGACGAGCTATGAGATTGTGTGGATGCGTCCAGTGCTTCGCTGACGGAGCTACCGAACGTACACTCAGGATTCATTTTTTTGACAACTGTACACACGCGTCGCAGTTCGCCGTCAGCTTATCACTGAATGCATTTTCAGAACCGACGGTCAGCGCTGACGGTCAGGACGTACGGTCAGCGCTGACCGTCGGTCGAGCACTGTTTCCAGCCTTATTTTATGAGTCATGAAAATTAATGAAAATTATGATCTCTAATATTTTTTGTACATACATTAAATTTTTAACTCTTAATCACTTTATGACTCTGAGTTATTCAGCGTTCAGTAAATACATCTGGCTTGACACTTTAATATTTTTGTATTACTATCGAGAAAAATTGAAATAAGGGAATAAATTACTCTGCCTCGAGGTGAGAGGAGTTTCATGAGAATTCAGAAATATAAAGGTAATATATGGCTTATAAGTTCTCGATAAAATACCAACATCATTTATACAGTGTTCATAAGATACGCTTTCCGCACACACAAAATATAGGTATAAACTTTGGAGAGCTGTTTCTACTTTAAAATTTCTTGTCAGCGCTTTTCAGTCCATATATAAATTTCAAAGTTTTATCTAAAGTTCGCTTCCTTGTCTATATTTCCGTTTATCACACAGAAGGAAGAACTTTCAAATGCTTTTATATTCTAAAAATATTTAAACATTGTATTTGTTACTAACGATAATTTTCCGTATTTTACTAAGCAAACGTACTGTTTTAATAACTGATTAAAAGCCGGCAATGTTTTAATACATTGGTCGATTTACGGAAAACTACGAGTAAAGTGCAGTTTGTGTTTCATCGGGCATACAACTCGAAAGCTGTACAAATTAATGACTCAGAATTGAATCTGTTACAGTTTTGTTACACTTGTTTTAAAACTCCCCACCATATTAAGGTTGCATTAAATAATTTCATTTAATATTTCCTATTCATCGCTTCATTGCATAAGAGCATTTTTTTTATGAAATAGGGATCAAACAGACCTTTGGCTTACTTTATGGTAATTGATTACCGGCGGCCATAGACATCTGATTTGCGGGTGCGTTGCTGGCCTTTACTCGAAGCAAAAGACTTCATCCATTTTTATATCTACACTATGATTATAAATAGGAAAGATTTGTATTATTGTAAGTTTGTAACAAATAAACTCAAAATGGTGCTTTTTTATTTTATTAAGGTTTCCTTGAAATTGTGCTTGATTTCCTAAGGGTTTATGGACTGAAAGGTTAAGAATGTTAAGAAACGCTGACCTAGACTATAAAATACCTACAGCATACATATATTTAGAGCAGTGGAGTCATTTTTATCGTCACCAAAAGCACAAAATTGCAATAACAATAATTATTTATTCAAATAAAATACTGTATACTGGATTAAAAAGCGATTTATTATTTATATTGTATTATTTATCCCGACGTTTCGGATGCTTTTCAGCAACCGTGGTCGCGGGGAGACAGTCGCGTTTTAATCCGGTATACAGTATTTTATTTAAATGTGTGATTCTCGCGTTAATAAAAGACAATAATTTATTCCATTTGCCACGATGCTTTTACTACTCTGCATAATTAACGCGGGATGATCAGCACAAATTAAACTTTTGTGAAAATTACAATATAAGCTCGAAGTAATAAAATAGGTCGTAAACTGAAAGTAGGGACTGAGATTCGAAATATGAAAGATTTTATTATGCTATAAAACCTGCTTAAATACTATTTTGATCCATTTGAAATAAGGTTAATGAAAAGTGGGGGGTCAAGTCAAATCCAGTCATGAGGCGACAAAGGACAAAGAGACCGAGAGAAAATTCCAAATTCCACATCACCTTGATGTCGGACAATTCACAACTATGCGATTTCTTAGGTGCAACTGCCGTGCGCATCGATGGGTCGTGGATTCGAATCCCATCGGGAAGACATGTTTATAATTTTCTGTAAGCATGTCTTCCCCACGTCTGGTAACTTCGGGCATTGATCGGGTGGGAGGAATATCTAAATTCCGACCGGGTAACGAACCACCGTTCATAGATAGAAACACCGTGAAGTGTATATCCAAATGCTTGAAGTAAAAAGTAGGTTGACAGCACATCATTGACTTGATTGTTCTGTGGCTGAGGTATCACCTTATCTCATTGTGGTCTTGTGCGAGTGGTGTGTGAGGATCGAAGGCTCTCCAGCATCATATAAAGGTATGTGCCACCTTCCTTAAGCCGGAATTGTTTTATTTCATTGTCTTAACTCCTACGCAGTTCCGGCCGTCCATCATTTTCATAGACCATTTGTATTTAATCGATGTTTTAATTGCAACGCGTACCCATTTGTTTTTGGTCTCGACACCTCGTCTGTCGATATCTAACATAATAAACCTTACTTTTGAGTTTATATTTTATGGGATTATACTGAACGCTAAGAAACTTGAAGCGTATTTGACAGATTATCTCCTCACGCAACCAAAGAATTGGCGAATCTTTGCCTCTTCGATTTCCAACTGAATCTCTCGCCTTTGAGATATTCTACACTTTATACCGTGAATACATGTTGTTTTCAATCAGCTTTCATGCTGCGTTAATTTTGGTTTTAACTAATAGATAATGTAATAAAATATTAAGCTCAGAAAATGGAAGATTAATTCAGTAGATTTAAAACAGCTTTATCGTACCTTACCCTTACATATTTAATGTACTAATGTTATGTATAACTAACTATAATGTGAGAATAGAAAGATAAGTATCCTTAGAACGATAACAAGCTTAAATGCCGACTAAACTTTTTATAGTCTTAATTTAAAATAAACATCTATCATGTGTTTATGTGATGGAAAGGAATCTGGCATTTAGTCTTAATAGTTAGTTAATTGAACTACAGTAGTGCTTTGTAGTCAAAAACAAAAGACAGGCTGTTCGTTGAGGCTTTGTAGTTGAATGTCTAGCAGTAGGGTGCCGATGGGACGATTATAATGAAACAAAACAATGTTTTACTGCAATATTCTAAGATTTGTAGAAGAAATACGTTATCTTACCATATATCCGAATATTATATTTATATTTTGACGGGCTCGTTGGCGCGTTCGGTAGAACACCTGCCGTGCGCATCGATGGGTCGTGGGTTCGAATCTAATAATATTCTGTAAGCATGTCTTCCCCACGTCTGGTAACTTCGGGCATTGATCGGGTGGGAGGAATATCTAAATTCCGACCGGGTAACGAACCACCGTTCATAGATGGAAAAACCGTGAAGTGCATATTGCGCGTTTCGGTTTCAGTCTATGGATTTCCGAATGCTCGAAGTAAAAATTAGGTCGACAGCGCATCATTGACTGATGTTCTGTGGCTGAGGTATCACCTACCATCAAGTGAACCTCATGCTCGTCTGTCGATATCTGACGTAAAAAAAACTATATATTTGAGTCTGCAAAACCAACCCAAAATCCCGTATAAAGAGACTTCTGTGTCAGAAAGATGAAATTCAAATTCTTCTCTTATCTAGGCGAGCGCGACCTATAAAATACCCGTTACTTTGCAGTTTTTCCAAGAGATCGGTTGATTTTGCGATAACTTAAAAAAGCTTTTTTCGCTACATTAAACGTCGAAGGTTTTCAGAGGCCGTTACAGTGGGTTAGTTGACGATAATGTTCGACCTTCGTGAAAATTAACATAATATTAGGCTAAAGCTGTTGGGAGCTCCGGTATGGTAGGTTAATAGGTATGTAAGCGCCGGTAAAATAAGTACTAAATTTATTATTATGAACGTTTTGCTATTTTATATTTTTCTAGGCTCTGTTCACATGGAAAAATATGGATGTTTACAAAAATAACTCCGTACCCATGAAAAACTAGGCTAAACATCTTTAGTCTTTTGCTCAATCTAGGTTATTTGATATTGTAGAATGTTCTAGTATTTCTTCTTCTAAATTGTTTTAATTGACATAATGTAGGTTGTCATGTTACTAAAGCCTACAAGGAAGTAATAAAACAGTAAACATAGATGAAACAGACAGACAGTAAACATATAATACCTACCATACGTCGCGATGAGTTGCGGGTTTGAATCCCGCCGAGGCGACATGTTTAAATAATTTTCTGTAAATATGTATGTTTTCCTCAACCCTCACTTCGGGCCTTAAATGGGTGGAAAGAATATCGAAATTCCAACAGAGTTCCAACCGCCATTCAAAGATGAAAAACCGTGAAGGACGCGTAAAAATAGGCGTATAATTAGCTGATGTTCTGTTGCTGAGGTATCACCTACCATCAAGTGAACCTCACGCTCATACGTCGATATCTAAAATAAATAAAAAATACTCAATATAAATATATAAGTACTCAGAGAAAATAATAATACACATTAGGTTGAGTGCTTGTATACAAAGCGTTCATGAATTCCTCTCCGCTTAAACGCTCTTAGCACTTAACTTGTGACGTCAGTATTAAGACATCAACTATAAAGTTAAGACTCCAGATTATCCTTATGTGTTACGTCATTTATATAGGTTTCAGATTTGCTGATTTTATATGAATAAAAATATCATCATTAGCGTTTTAGCACTGGTATTAAACATGCTGGGGATGTGCGGGAGGGGTTAATATAAAATAGACGATTAAAAATTATTATATTTATTGTTATTTCTCACGATTTCTTACTCAATTAATGGAATAATAATATGTGATTGTGTTTACCCGAAATTAATGTACGTTTGTAATAATCTTAATCTTAATTAATTAATTAATATTATTATATGAAAAGCTAATGTTCGTACGTGTGTCCACGGTTTTTTCTATCATACGCTACTTTGATCAACTTCCCCTTGGGATAGCAAATACCCCTTGGTCTCTAGGTGTGCATAAGGGAGTTTGGTCGGGGTGGGTGGAAGTGGGTGGTTGTGGGTGGCAAAAATGTGGAATAATATATATCTGTCCTTTTCTAACTAATGTAATCTTCCGTAAAATTCTGAAAATCTCGGAAATGATCTAAAAAGTTCCAGAATGTGTGCAACTGATAAAATCAATCTAGAAAGTTCTAAAACTTTCTGAAATCCAGAAAGTTCCAACAAGCCGTGCAATTATTGTAATCGATCTAGAATATTTCAGAAAGTTTCTAGAAAGTTCCAAAATGTGTGTTCGATAAAATTGACCGAAAATGATCTAGAAAATTAAATATTTCTGAAATGATCTAGAAAGTTCTAAAATGGTTTCAATTGTTGTAATCGATTTAGAATGTTTTAGAAAGCTTCTGGAAAGATCTAGAAAGTTACAAAATGTGTGCAATCGGTAAAATTGATCCTCAATTATCTAGAAAATTCTAAATATTTCTGAAATGATCTAGAAAGGTCTAAAATGGTTTCAATTGTTGTAATCGATTTAGAATGTTTTAGAAAGCTTCTGGAAAGATCTAGAAAGTTCCAAAATGTGTGCAATCGGTGAAATTGATCCTCAATGATCTAGAAAATTCTAAAAATTTCCTAAATGGTCTAGAAACTTCCAAGATGCCTACAACTTGAAGGTACTTTACACCGTATGTTAAATGGTCGAATAAGTGTCTTATTATTTAAGATAGAAATCTAAAATATTTATCTACTTTAGAAAATGGATCCTTAAATATTTCTAATACCATTAAACATGCGATGTATTTTAACCCGAGCAACGCCGGGTTTCGCTGCTAGTATTATATAATATACCTAATACCTATATGTATATGTCGGAGGATTTATGTGGATTTGGCAAACACCTGATTGTATTAGCTGAACTCTATACCACTCAGTGGGCACTCTCATTCTGTGTATTTTACATGTTGATTAAAAATTGTAAACATCGACAGCTATGTGTTTAAATTAATAATGTAGGTTCGAACGACGACCTTATTGCACCTGCAAGACCTCTTGTGTTGCGATTATCTGTGGACGCCAAAATGGAAAAAATGGAAGATTATAAATGTACATTAATCAATCAAAACAACTTTAGTATTCTTATATTATTATACTAGATATAGGTATATTCACAGTGGATAGCGAGGAACTTTTGGTGTACGGGTCATAAATGTTTCAACTATCCTACAACTTTAGCCTTAATATGAAATTACATGTAATATCTAAAACCTTATAAATCCTTAACATTGAATTCTAAAGACATGTGTTACCCCATTATGAACTTGTATTCGCCCACGGGTTTGATTTTATAGGAAAAAGTAATGGCAGAAAAAGTAGTCAGTCCTCATAGACCTAAGAAGTCAGTATGACGGTGGTAATTAATGCATTAGACGGAGTTCCTTTTGCTTTTAAAATTAGTAAAATATATAAGCTACCATATTCTCACCTTGGTGGACGATTAGACGTAGCCAATAATACAACCCACCTGAATTTTCATATCAATAATATTTAGTTACAATAATTCTTAACTTCTATTATATTTAAGTAAACATTTTATAATTATTTTTTATACTTAATAGTACTTTATTATAAATTATATATAATATTAGAACTATTTCTTTGCAATAAAAAAATGCGCATTTTTGGCGCAGCTAGTTCTTAGAGCCTTAAACAACTTACAGCATAATATATCCACGCACCCCCATTATGAACTCCTAACTCCTAATATTAGGGTAAAACTATCTCGATTATTACCGCTATCAGAAACAATTCGTGGTTTCTAAGATATTTCGATACACGTATGTTTATGTGATGTTATATATTATTTGTGCGTTAGTGATTTTTTGATGTTTAATTGTTGAAATGACAATACCAATGTTCAATAATACATAATAAAAAATCGAAAGAGACGCCAGCTATTGACAACAACTGTAATCTATCTCTTATACTAATATTATAAAAAGGTAAAAAGATTTGTTTGTTACGATTAAACTTATAAACGACTCGACTATTTTAAAAAATCTTCCACCAATAGAAAACTACATTGTCACCGAGTAACAAAGGCTTTCTCCTATAAAGTACATCTATCGACATTGCATGCGTGTGATGCCGGGTCGGATTGCTAATTATGTTGTTTATATCAGTATTGTAACCAGTAGTAAGCTGCTTTGTGTGCGTAATAGAAAATTTGAATATGACGATCTAAATGTTTAACAAAAGAAAACATGTATATAATTATATTAATAGAAAAAGATAAATTATCTTAATTTCATGTCTTTCAGTGAAATAAAATGAAAAACTAAAACGAACATACAAGAACTTTTAAATCGTCATACTATAAAATGTACTATTTTATAATTACGCCAAGCTTATCGCAAATTAACGATAATTTATTAAAAACCTCACTCTCGAAAACTTAATAGTACTCTATTCATAAAAACATGTTGCGGTTTTAAAATGAAAGAACAAACAAACTTTCATTATCATTAATTTATGTGAAACTTAATAAATAAATATTGGAGACATATTATGTTCGTCATGTCTGTCTCAAATATGTTGTCTCAAATAACTTTGAAGTAATTAATGAAATCCTAACAAGTTCCAAATAAATATTCAAATTATCTTCTAACATGGAATTGCAATTATGCCACATACATTTATCTCCGAATCCATGTCGTTGTGCCCGACGAAGCACGTAAATTTATATGCATCCATGGAACTTAATCATAATAATGGTCTGAGTATATTTGCAAAAATGTGTGTAATCCGAGCAAGCAAAATACCGGGAAATATATTTTTACGAGTATTTCTCTTTCACTTTAATATGTTTATGCTGTATTGTGATGTCTACATCAACTTATTTTGTTAAATTATCTTCTCAAGTTTTTAAATCATAAAAATTAAAATTAAATTTAGTTTGAAAAAAATCAAATAAAAAATATGTATTTTATTCAAGTTTCATAAATTCTTGTGTCTAGTAGTGGCACGAAGCAGACATATTTTTGTGTCTATTCCACAATTTCCTTTTCATCCTGTCGGCCTACTGTGCCATGCTTGAACGATTTTTTTTCTGTATTCGAATTCCGGGAAATAAAAGAATACTCGGTGATAAACGCAATCATTTATTCTCGTATAAGTTAGAAGGTTGAAGTTAATACAAAAATAAAATGTTAAAATATCAAAATTCTCCTCATAACACCTCAAGTAATTCAAAAGCTCTCTTGATAATGTTAATGTGAGTACCTATACAATTTAGAATATATTATGTATAAGAGTTCCATTAGATTTAATGACCAGTCCTTTCAAAGTAACATTGCGAAAGAAATATTTTTAATACCAACGTAAATATTTCACTAAATGTAGAGGAATATGAATGGTCGCTAGAAACCCGTGCAGAATACTTATTAGTGGATTCGAAGAAGTGTACGAGTATTTACTTTAATTTTTTTTTTTTCATTGAAAACCTTCAATCAGAATTATGTTATTAGTAATTTAGGATATAATATGTGTGATATTTCGTAATTTAATTCTAATTACCCTTTTTCTGTTATTTAATGTTTGCCATGTACTATGTAGTGAAAAAAAAAATAATTAAATAGGATACTATCTAGTTATTAGTTATAAATTGTCATATGGTATACCATATCAATCATTAAAATTTAAATACATGTATAGTCATCATTAAAAAACCTTTATACAACATGTATTGAACGAACTTTTTAGGTAACTAAACACGAAATCACCAGCTTTGTGTAATCGATATTCACTTCGAAACGGGTTGGCTGATATTTATTCAGATTTAGTACGTACATTGTTAGGTGTTTATCAAAGAACTCGCTCTAATATAACTCACAAGGATCCAATACAGACATTATTTCTTTGAAAAATGAATGCTGATACTAAGAAACTCATATCTAATCAATATGGTAGAGTAAATGCTCAACCAATTGAAAGATGCCGAGTTAATTTCTGCACGGACATGGAAAAATCAGTTTTAATGAGTAATTTCGAAAGACGCGGCTGGAATCAAGTTGGACAAGATGACGAATGGAACTTTTATTGGGCATCGACACAAACTTGTCGGAATCTTTTCAGTGTTGAAAGCGGATACCGCATGAACGACAACCAAACAATCAATCACTTTCCCAACCACTACGAATTGTCGCGGAAAGACTTACTTGTGAAAAACATAAAGAGATACCGAAAAGAGTTAGAAAGAGAATCTAATCCTATAGCTGAAAAAGCAGAAGTAGTGCTGCAAGGTGGCCAAGTAGTTAACAGATACGTTCATCTGGATTTCATTCCTGTTACGTTTGTTCTCCCGGCAGACTATAATATGTTCGTCGAAGAATATCGTAAGTCACCTCAAAGTACGTGGATTATGAAGCCTTGTGGTAAATCCCAGGGTACTGGAATTTTCCTTATAAACAAACTATCAAAGTTAAAGAAATGGTCTCGGGAGGCCAAAGCTCCATTTCATCCTCAACTAAGCAAAGAGAGCTACGTGATATCCCGTTACATCGACAATCCTTTGCTTATCGGTGGGAAAAAGTTTGATTTGCGTTTATATGTGTTAGTAACATCGTTCCGACCGCTAAAAGCTTATATGTTCCAATTAGGTTTTTGTAGATTTTGTACAGTGAAATACGATACGAGTGTAACAGAATTGGATAATATGTACGTGCATTTGACGAATGTTAGCGTACAGAAACACGGAGGGGATTACAACAATATACACGGAGGGAAAATGAGTGTTGAAAATTTACGCCTATTCTTAGAAGGAACTAGGGGTCGAGCGGTGACTGAGAAGCTATTTGCAGCGATGCAGTGGCTTATTGTGCACTCTCTCAAGGCAGTCTCATCGGTGATGGCAAACGACAGGCATTGCTTCGAGTGCTACGGCTATGATATAATTATAGATGATCAGTTGAAACCTTGGTTAGTAGAAGTGAATGCATCACCATCATTGACCTCAACAACAGTTAATGATAGGATAATGAAATATAAATTAATAGATAACATTATTTCGGTTGTTCTACCACCGGACGGCATCCCTGATGTACGTTGGAATAAAGTACCGAGTCCTGAAGCTCTTGGTAATTTTGAATTACTTATTGATGAAGAGTTGTTAGAAAAAGAAGAATCGTCGATTACTGGGCGCTCATTTAAAAGTCATAAAAATAGAAGTTAGTAAAGTTAGAACGTATATATGTTATACAAGTAACCTATTCACAAAATGATACAAATACATAGTAGAACTGTTTTAATCTTCTATATATGTATATATAAGCAACTTTTTTTTTCTTTGTTATCGATAAACTTGAAAACTAATGGACCGATCGGCATGATACCATGACCATTCGACGCGGAATTAATTGTAGAAGGTTTTAGGCTATTAATTTTTTGAATTCCATCAACCCTTTACAAGTTTTTTTCAAATTTATGTGGATAGTTCATATTCGTCTATCCTTTACAATTCGCCCAGCAAAGCGGGCGGGCGGGGACGGCTAGTTCTTAATAAAACTTTATACCAACGAGTAATTTTAACTGTATGATCTCCTTGTTTAAGTCAGATATCAAGTTTAAGTTAGGCTCACTTGATTGTGGATGATGATACCTCAGCCACAGAATATCAATGCGCTACGACAGATATTTTAATTCGAGAATTAGGAAATCTATAGACGATTCACGATGACGATCACTTAACGATTTTTCCGAACGGTCGTTATGCTCGGAATTACGTTATTGCTCCCGTACGTTTCATACCCGTGATCAAACATTAGGAATACATGTTCATATACATTTATAAACGTGTCAATCTGACGAAATTCGAACCGATCCATTGAAATCCAGGGTCCCAACGAGCTAACGAGACCGTTTTCTCTACATTGTATAAATAAAGTCGCTACCAGCCGTTTGACCATCTGTACACTTTAATCTTTTAAAATACCCAACGAATTTTATTGCGGTTTTCGTCAATAGATAGAGTGAAGAGGAAGGTTTATACGTATAGTTTAATATCATTTTGTGTTAATTTGTTAAATATGACGACCACACTGACACCACATTAGTTTCTACATTGCCGAGCGTAGCAGGGGCGGATCACTACTCCTAAATAAAAGCTCTTGATTGATAACGATATTATTTCAATTATGCTGATAATAATAAAATTGTAGTTAACTGAACCATAAATAAGTAAACGTAGTGGATTAAAGTGCTTCTTGTAGTCCTTACGCTGTGAACACTCCGCTAATTTGCATTTTAATGTTTTCCGTCCAGGAAAAATATTGCTACTTCGCTACTAGCTTAACTTCCAACGCGTGTTCTATATGTTAAGTAGGCAACACAACAGCACAAAATAGTGCAAAAGTTTCATAAAACACGGGGTATAACTCACGACTTAAAAACGTTGATTAACCCCATTACTCAAGTTATGTTGCGCACTGACTAGGGGATGGCAATCGATAGGCCATAAGGCTTACGTAAACTGCTACGAATGAATTGACTTTGTTTTTTAGCATTTGAACCAACACAAAATTATGTACAGCTCAACTAAATACGATGAAAACAAGAATCGAAAGATCTGAATCTGTCATGTATCAATTTGCAGGGATTTTTAGAAGACTAATACGCAATATTTTTCTTCACTATTTACATAGGTTGCACCGGAGAAATTCTGTCATAGGTATCTATCAAGATAATAAATTGTGGTGAAAACTTTATTTTTATTTATACTTATAATATATACATATTTTCCTTTTAATTACAATCAGTAGAAACATATTTTATAATATATAGAAACATATATTATAAAACTTCTACGCTACTTCTTCTATTATTTTATTTAAAACACAAATAAATGTTTTAAATTACTGTTTTGCTCAACCTTCCGATATATAATATATAGACAATTAGATATGGCAATGGCATGGCGATTTCGTTGATTCTTTTGATCACATTGCATCCTATATAGCTTATTAAAAAACAGTCAGTGTTCTAACGAACGAAACTGCTTAATCCCAGCAGACTTCCATCATCACACGTCACAAACAATAATTATTTCATCCGTATCACCGTGATGTATGGAAGTCGAGCACGGTAAGATTTACGCGCAACTTTATTGCACGTACAACAAACCTGTGGAATGAATTGCCTCGTTGGTTTTAAAAAAAACGAGCCTATAAATTTTTAAATGGCCGACAACGATCTGAGACATTTAAATTGCCCTTGTCTTTTACTTAACATCAGGTAACCCACCTGCTCGGTTCTCCACTCTGTATTATTAATAAAAAAATACAATAATAAGACTCCCTAGTATGGACATTGACTAATATTAAGGGTGTCATAAACGATGTAAAATACCTAAATCACTACTATAGTTAGGTGATCGACCCGCAGTCGGAAACTCTCTTGAATATTTTAACGCCACGTTTTTGCTTCCAAATTGCGAATTCTCAACTTCGACGGAAAAAATTTGCGCGAAATTATGCAATTCGAAAGTTTGATTAAATTTTCCTCTACGAAATGCACAAATCTTGAATGAAAATAGAGTAAAGTCGGGATAGATGCCTCAGGAGGATAGGTGCCCCGATTTCTATCTAACATAGTTCCGACAGGCGAAACAAACCAAAGGCTTTATATTATGATTACACACCTCCCCCACATAAACCATGCGCAAGCGGCTTGGCGTACGGATGTATTTGTGAGTTCCAGAGGGATGTGAATACCTACGCGACTCCAAAAATCACGAGTTTAATATTTTTAGATATTTGAGGACATTGTAACTTCTCGTCCGCTCTACGCCCTTGATTTGTGAACTGGCAGTAAATGTAATATTAGAAGCATTTAATATGTATTTTTTATTGACGTTCATAAGTGTACATTGTGTTACCTAAATGAATAAATGATTTTTGAATTTGAATTTAATGGGTAAGTCAGAATTATTTCAATATAAATATAAGAAGTACAATCTGTAGAACTCCTATTTTATGTTTTTTATGGAAAACTTTTGTATAGTTTTTTTTAAATTAGAAGGGCATGTATCCCATGCTAAAAGTATAGTCGCCCCGATTTTTCAAGGTATAGATGCCCTTAGGGGCACCTATCCCTAATGTTTATCCTTATTTAAATAATGAAAAAAAAAATGTGCCTTTTTTACTATTATAATTTCTCGATGTTTTGTTTTCCAGGGAAACATCCAATTCTTGGTTTTGACAAAGAAAGTATACAAAGACTCGAAAAATCTGGTTTTTCCCCAGAACGCAAGGTAGTTCGTACTCTTGTATATCATTTTGCCGAAAAAATGCAAATAAGGCATAATTTCAACTCTGAAATACAAATGGCTGGAAATTACCAGAGCCATCAAATGACCGCTTTTGAGACTAATAAAACTTGTTAAACTCCATTTTTTTTAACTTACTATTTCGTCACCTGAGTGCTTGTTTCGTCTATCTACCATTGGTAATATTTTACAGAAGAAGTTTTTTTTTATCTATATGAAAAAAAAGCTCTAATTTTAATATTTTAAAGTCTTTATTTGTATTGATTGTTATAATTTTCACCTATGGTTGTTATGGTTGTTAATTAACCATATTTTACAGTTTTTTTGTGGAGATAGACCAAACATACACAAATATAATTGTAGAGTCAGAATATTACCTCATTAGATGTAGGATTAAGTGACTGCTTTTTTTGCGTGCTTGTTTATTCAATGTGCCAAAAATTATATACAGAATGTTTTTTTTCATTATGCCTAAGAAACTTAAATAGGAACACTATAACTAAAATAGGTTTATTAATTGTTTTAGTATTTAGCATGAATAACTGACTAGCATTAAAAGTTTTGAGGTTAAAGATGCTAATAAAAAAATGTATTGCAGGAGAAAAAAAAATATAATTTAATAATAGATTTTATTAATATACTTTTCACATGAAAGTGACATGTACAGGATAAAAAAAAATCTTCGCGTTTTGCTTTAGATGTTGCTTAAAAATCGATTTTACTGTTATTTTTGCCATTTACTTCTTTCCTAGAGTGGTTAGATGTTTGAAAAAGATCTGACCATAATTTCTTATATATATAAATACCTTATAAAAATATTGTATCGTATCACATGATTTACAAAAAAGCTTAAATACTTGATTTACTCAATTGTTATAAACTTACATTTTTTAAAGATTTTTAAAACTTAAAACCTCAAAAAACTCAAAGTACAAAAACTCATCAATTTAAATGCTTTTATAAACTTTTCCATAAACGACAACGTGATTCTTGTGTCACAGTGACAAATCAAACAAAATGGCGGACATGGAATCGCGGGCTGTAATTGGTCGTTTGCGTGGACATAGACCATTCAAGCACTGAACTTGTCTAATAATTAAGGATATCTGGACAATGAACAAACAAGCACAAACATTTTATTACAGTGTCGTGTCAAAAATTAATTTAAATTATGTTTTTGTTGCTTTAAAATCAAAAATTTTTAAATCTTTCTTAATCAACAGGATTGAAATTTAAATCTTAATAATACTGTATTCAAAGGTTATTTTTGATAAATTTGGTCGATAGACCAAACAAGCACTCAGGTGACGAATTTTGTATCGAGAATTACTGAAAATATATAATAAGATATATATTTTTTAATATTATGTCAAAATAAAGATTATTTATTATTTCTAAACTATGTACGTGACTTTTACTGTCAAAGGCATCTATCCCTATCACCGTCTCAGCCACTGGGGCACCTATACCAAGCATCGGGCGTCTATCCCGTTTAATAGAGGTATTTTTAAAGCTAAATATCTTATTGATTTATTATGCAAAAAGAAATAGACATATCTAGTATGGTAGATAAAGGATCATAGTAACAAGAAATTAAAAAAGTTTTAAAATTGTGTGTATAGTTTAGTTGTTATGAGGATAAATTGAAATGTGGGGCATCTATCCCGACTTTACCCTATTATCATGTTATGTTTTTAGTAAGTGATATAAAAACAAACTAGGCATATAAACTTCAAAACGTTGACCATATCGTAAAAATATGTTTTTACTAACATTCATTCAAATGATTCTACGAAATTAACCATAACATTCCCTTGAATCTACAATATTGATCTTACTCTGAATAGAAGTTAGCAGACAGGTATCTTGAAATGAATCGGAAATTGCATTCAATTGAACATTCCTTCGACCACCTGTCTCCCCAACACTAATATCTACTCGGAAATGCTTCAACATAAGTTTCCGGCAATAATTTTATTCTATAAGGTGGTAACTTATGTTGTTATTTTTTGAGTTTATATTATTGTGATTGATGTAGTTTTTATAACCATAGTTCAAATACCAAATGGATGAGTTATTTAACCGTTCATACATGGAAATACCGTGAAGTGCAAATTACGCATTTGAGTTTCAGTCTATGGATTTCCGAATTTTCAAAGTAAAAAAGTAGGTCGGTAGCTTATCATTGCCTGATGTTCTGTGGCTGAGGTTTCACCAACCATCAAGTGAACCTCATGCTCGTCTGACGATATCTATCTATATAAAATAAACTTGTGTTAGTACACCGTTTATAACTCAAGAACGGCTGTACCGATTTTAACCATATTTTATTTGTTGGATTCCTCTATGTCCGGAATAAGATATAAAAAAATCAGGAAAAAAATATATGCATAAGATTAATTATAAAATAAATTAGATTCGGAACTCCGCCATCTTGACAGCTCACGTCATGCATTCTTAGCTTTTTTGGAATAACAGATGTCCACTGCAAATCAGTGACATATTAGACAATTATAGTGGGTAAATGGGCATATTCAAATTTAAGAATAATTATATAATTTCGAAGCCAAAATTGTGGCAGAACAACGTCTGCGGGGTCCACTAGTCTAAAATAAAAAAAGCCTCACAATAACATTAGTTAACATTTAGTGTGTCAAATGTATTTTCGTCTTTTATAGAAAAATAGACTATTAAATCGATATATTGTTTTTTCATAATATCCTGGGAATATTTTCTTCTAAAAACTTCCACGGACTAGGTATATCGTGAAAGATGCATTTTTCTTTTAAACTTGTGTTGAATAAGAATAAGTAATTTCGGAATAATTTAGGAGATAAACATTTTTCTCATATAAATTAACTAAAATGATATAAAGTAAAATATTCCGCATCTCATATTCTAAACGTTTTAAACTTATTTACGAATAAGTTTGAACTATAATAAGTGATTTACAGTATATTTATAATCTATAATTTATACATTTTAATGTAGTGATGGGTAGGACAAACGAAATTGAAGTGTTTGTATGTATTACCTCATTTTATGAAATGAGTTGTGACATTGTACCACCTCATTTGAGGACCTCATTTTGTACTGTTAGTTCCTTTATGTACGATACGTCATACGAGTGGTTGTGACTTTTGTAGTGAGGTGAGGTGACTGGGGTTGCCACAGGACAAAAGAAGTACCTAACATTTCTTTTGACATTTTAAATATATAATTTCTATAAAACGTAATTTTTTTTCAAATCTTTATTAAATATTATTTTGTGTTGCTATCATTATATAAAAATATTAATTATTTATTTAAGCAATATTATTGTTCTATAATATGTAATTTAAAAAGTTAAAATATGATTGCTATTAAGAAAAGTTAAAATATTAAGCAACACTATTGCTACCTATATAGATAAAAAATATTAATCCTAATTACTATTGTTGTACCACAGAATTCAAATTAATATTAAAAATTATAATTACCTATTAATGCATACAAATTACAATAATGTCATGTCACAATCACCGTCAATTCACTCACAAAATATATCGTTTCGGTTCGTTATCAGTTGCTCATCAGACTCGATTGTCATTGTCATGCAAAGAGTAATTGCCATGTATGAGAATAGCGAGTAAGACAAAACGATTCATTTCAACCGTTAACTCCTTCATCTTGACGTACACCTCACCGCCTCAATCACATTCAACGCCTCGCCCTCGTCCCAAGTACCTCAACGAGTTTGAAGCGGTACAAAATGTATGTTTGAGGTGTTGCGACATTTCACAAGTTTGAGTGTGACATTTGAGGTGCCTCTTGTATGAGGTGCGCAACTCTATTTTAATGTCATATCATTTTGGCAAATTTTACGCAATATGTCAAAATGATATTATAATTACCTAGTTAAATATATTATGTAATTTGGAAATATTTATTTGATTTTTTACAACGCCTTCCCTTTGAATATTTTTTTTCATTTTTATAATAAAATAATGGCCATGGAAAATAAAAAAGTCTCACCGAGCGTTCATGCTAAAGCCATACCCGCCCCTGAGAGAGAGAAGAGAGTGACATATTGCACGGACTTAGAAAAATCAGTAATCATGACTAACTTCGAACGCCGTGGATGGATTCAAGTAGGTCCAGAAGATGAATGGAATTTCTATTGGTCATTCACACAAAATTGTAGAAATATATTCAGTAGTGAAAGTGGATACCGCATGAACGACAATCAAATGATTAACCATTTCCCGAATCACTACGAGTTATCGAGAAAAGATTTGTTGGTAAAAAACATAAAGCGTTATCGAAAGGAGTTGGAGCGTGAAGGTAATCCTTTAGCTGAGAAAACAGAGGTCACTCTACCGAATGGACAAATTGTTACTCGTTACACCCACTTGGATTTTATACCCGTTACTTACGTCTTACCCGCGGATTACAATATGTTTGTAGAAGAATATAGAAAATCCCCGCAAAGTACATGGATTATGAAACCTTGCGGAAAATCACAAGGTGCTGGGATTTTCTTGATAAACAAACTATCTAAACTCAAGAAATGGTCTCGTGAAGCAAAAATGCCACTCCACCCACAAATCAGCAGCAAAGAATGCTATGTAATATCGCGTTATATCGATAATCCCCTTTTGATTGGCGGCAAGAAGTTTGACTTGAGATTATACGTTTTGGTAACATCGTTTCGTCCCTTAAAAGCGTATTTATTTCAACACGGTTTTTGTAGATTCTGCACAGTAAAATATGATACAAGCGTCACCGAATTAGACAATATGTACGTGCATCTTACAAATGTGAGCGTACAAAAGCACGGAGGTGACTATAACAGCCTACATGGAGGGAAAATGAGTATACAAAATTTCCGTCTGTATCTAGAAGGAACTCGCGGTCGTCTTGTAACTGAAAAATTATTCGCTGAAATGCAGTGGCTCATAGTACATTCTCTAAAGGCTGTCGCTCCTGTTATGGCCAATGATCGTCATTGTTTCGAGTGTTATGGATACGATATTATTATCGATAATGCCTTAAAGCCATGGTTAATAGAAGTCAATGCATCACCCTCCTTACAATCCACTACACACAATGATAGAATTTTAAAATACAAATTAATTGATAATATTGTATCTGTAGTAGTGCCCTCTGTTGGTATACCTGATGCAAGGTGGAACAAAATTCCCACCGAAGAAGCCTTGGGTGACTTCGATTTGTTGATTGATGAAGAATTGATAGAGAGAGAAGATGTCAATTCGCGCTACTATAAATATCATAAAATTAAACAATAACATTTTTATATTCTTCTATCTATTATTCTTAATTCACATTTTAAATTAACTGAACATGATGTTTTATAGTAAAATGAACTTATTTAGATCATTATTTTTATTAATAAAGGTAAAATAATAGTTATTTTTTTACATTGCTGTTTTCACAGTTGTCTTTACTCATAAGCTCCTCATCGATAAGTGTTTCAAAATCCCCCAATGCTTCAGAACTAGGCGTTTTGTTCCAACGTGCGTCCGGAATTCCATTAGGAGGTAAAACAATAGAGATTAAGTTTTCCACCAAATTATATTTTAATATTCGATCATTAACCGTAGTCCCCGTCATAGACGGCGAAGCATTCACTTCAATCAGCCAAGGCTTCAAGTTATTGTCGATTATTATATCATAGCCATAGCATTCAAAACAGTGTCTGTCATTTACCATCACCGGCGCTACCGCTTTTAATGAGTGCACAATCAACCACTGCATGTCCTTGAAAAGCCGTTCAGTTACTTCTCGACCACGAGTACCTTCCAAGTATAGTTTCAAATTTTGTATTCCCAATTTCCCACCGTGATTCTGGTTATATTCCTCTCCATGCTTTTGCACACTCACATTCGTCAAATGAACATAAATATTATCGACCTCAGCGAGGCTCGTGTCATACTTCAATGAACAGAACCTACAAAATCCTTTTCGAAACATGTAAGCTTTTAAAGGGCGAAAAGATGTAACAAGAACATAAATCCTCAAATCGAATTTCTTACCCCCGATCAAAAGCGGATTATCTATGTAATGTGAAAGAACATATGTATCCTTGCTTGTAAGCTGGTGTTGTAAGTATTTTTTTGATTCCCGAGACCACTTTTTTAGCTTTGAAAGCTTGTTTATCAAACAAATTCCAGCCCCTTGGGATTTTCCACACGGTTTTAGAATGTACATTGTTTGCGGCGCTTTGCGATATTCTTCAAGAAAAAGGTTGTAATCGGTTGGTAAAATGTACGTTGTGGGAATAAAATCTAAATATAAATAGCGACTGACGATCTGTCCGCTCGGGAGTTTTGTTTGAGTTTTTTCGGCAAGTAGGTTGTTATCTTTTTCCAATTCCTTCCGGTAACGTCTAATATTTTTCACGAGTAAATCTTTACGCACTAATTCGTAGTGATTCGGGAAGTGATTTATCAACTGATTGTCATGTAATCTGTATCCGTTTTCCAAGTTAAAGATATTCCGGCAATTCAATGTATTCGACCAGTAAATGTTCCAATCTTCCTCAGGTGTTACCTCTCTCCATCCTCGTCTCTGGAAACTGTTGATTACTATTGATTTATCAAAATCTGTACAAAAACAAACATGCTTTTTGTCTCGGGAATCTCGAGGGTTTTTGCCATACATATTAAGATAAAACGCGTAATTTTGCTTTTTACACGATGCCATTATACCAATTTCTAATTTATAGAATAGACAATATAAATATTTTTTTGGTAACCAAAATTACACCATCACGTTCACAGCCTTCTAGATTTTATAATTTTTATCCACTTATTTTAAGACAATGCATTTCATGAGTACCACAGACTCATATATAGATAGCGAATTTATGTACATGTATTTAGGACAGATAAAAAAGTAGTGTCACAACAACTGAGTTTAAAAATGTATATAAAGAGGTCGAGATTATTTAAAAATAAAAAACAAAAAACCGACTTCAAAACTACACCTAAATATAGCTCCCGCTCCTGCTCATTCTCCCGCTTCCGATTATGCTTCCCCTTCTGCTCACGCTTGTTTCCACTTCCGCTTCCCCAACCGCTTATGCTTCCGCTCTCGCTTATGCTTCCGCTTCCGTTCCCACTTATATTTCCGCTTCCGCTTCCGCTTATGTTTCCGATGTCGCTCCTGCTTATGCTTCCACTTCCGCTCCTACTGATGCGTCCGCTCCCTCACTTGCTTATTCTTCCGCTCCCGTTTATGCCTCTGAAATATGACCTACCAAACAGAAAAAGAATCATGGAAATCCGTGCATAATTAGCGGAGTTATCGCGTAACAAACATACAAAAAAAAACGACAAGAAAAGTCAAAAGTCAAAAGTCTTTATAATTGTTTTAAAAAAACCTTATACTCACGCTTACATATAACAATGAATTTCGAAATTAGGTGATATTTCACACGACAATGTGCGAGGCGGTATTCTTGTGACTTCATTTATCACACCCTTTATTGTGGGCGTAGTAATAAAAAATTCTTGTGGAAAAGATAATTTTTATGTCGCCTTTTCAGCCTGGGGATAATGATAAATTATTATGTTCTTTTTAGTGAAGTAAGTTTGTTATAATAATATACTGTTACATCAAAACAGAAAGACACAGAGGAAAATTGATGTACAAGTAATTGATGTTTATTTCACAACTTCTTTATTGACGACTAGCTGATGCCCGCGACTTCGTTCGCGTGGGGATCACTTTATGCTGAACTTTTGAGCAAGCTTTCTTCATATTATATATCCTCCATCCTCTGTACTTGGTGATTTCTTTTCGGAAAGAGCTATCAGAGTAGTCATTGACGGTTGCTTTTGCATCATATTATCGACATGTTTAATGGTGGTTGAGGTTGGGGTTTGAATTGAAAAAATGAACCTGACTTTAAAGAAACTTTAGGGAGATGCATATCAATCAAATTTTACGTCACCAAAATGCAGATATGTGTCTTTTTTTCCACTAATCAGAGTTCAGTCGAAGATTGGATTCAATGCATTTTGCGTCTTAAATATATGCACGAAAATTGTACGGGGGTTTAAAAATACTTGCGACACATGGAAAAAACGCCAAGAAAATGTCTAAATACGAATAAAATGAAGGTATGGAGAAATGCAACGTAAAATGAATGAAAAAAATAATATGGCCATGTTGGCCAAAAACTTATTTTTTTATAAATTTAATTAGTGTGGAAGATACTATATCCACCTCTATATTTATTTCATTTAATTGATCACTTTTAATTTCAGATATTTTTGTTTAATTCATACATTCAAGTAAATACATTTTTATATAATAGAATAGTTCAATAATACATTTTCTATATTCAATATTAGTTTTTTTTAAAATATAAAAAAATAAATACAAAAAAAAATTCCCTTAGTGATGATTCGAACTCGCATCTGAAATTACGTAGTACGACCGTATATCCACTATGCCACGAACACATATCGAAAACGGCGAAATTATCAAACTATTTCATTTACATATCAAACTGTGATTGACATCTGACAATTCGAAAAAATTCAACGCGAGTCAGTTTTCATTGCAATTTGTTGAAATGGTGCCTTTATAAAATAATATTTAAATGATGATTACTTTTTTTTCCGGCAACCGATTTCGATGAAACAAAGCCTATATGTTGCCCTGGACTTTGCTTAATATATTTGTATAAATTACGCGAAAATCGGTTCAGTATCTTCGGAGATTAGCGTGAACAAACAGACAGACAGACAGACAGACAGACAGACAGACAGACAAGAATCTTAAAAATTGCATTTATGCATTCTGCTACCCTTTTTTATCACCCCTCTTAATTTCTGGTAAAAATATTTAGTGAAGCGTAATTTCGATCCTACTCTTTTATTATATGTATATAGATTTAATTTCATGAAATATCCGAAAGATAAAAATAGTAGGTAAGTATATAACGTTTTATCGGCCAAAATAAGCTATACACTTTTTGATACATACACAATGTCGCTAACTCAATTTTATTGAATAAAGAAACGCAACTTTGCAAATTAATGTCACCTTATCGTTATATCGTATGCCATCTCTTCCAAACAAGCCTATAATAATTGAGGAAATAGTCAAAATCAGGGATGTTATAGAGCTCAGTAACCGTGTCCAAAACTATCGGATATTCCATATAAAAATCTAGCCGTAACCAAATCCTCTGTAAAAGTTTTGAATATTTTCAAATACTTACGGTTTTTGTTTTTGCCCAGCTGAGCTCATACACTAGCCGCGCGCACCCCTTTTAATATTCATATTTCTATTGCTCAGTCAGTCATTGTGGGCTTACGTTACTATATCTAATATTCGCAACTATCCGAAACTATATTGATACCTAACCCGAAATAATTTCGTATTCGTAACATCCTAACTATTAAAAATTTATGTTCAGGTAGTTTTTTTTTGGGTGAAATTGCAAGATTATAAAGTTACGTAATTGTATTTGTACATGACGAGTTTGCTGAAAAGTTTGACGTTCATTTATTAATTTTTTTCTAGTATTTATTTTAATGTTCGGGACCAAATAAATCAAAAATAATTAATACATAATATTATAGAAAACAAATATTCAGCGCCAAAAAATTGCTTTAAAGTATTTAAAAAAAAAAACCTATAAATTGCCAACCGAAACGGACATTTTAAACGGCCGCCAAATTCGCGGGCTTTGTTAACAGACTATGACGTCAAGCAGAAACACCTATAGGGTATGTTCCGATATGCACTGCGACCACTGTACAGTGTGACGTCAATTCAGTATACTGTGAAGCCGTTCCTTTATAGCCAGTTATACTGGTATACTATTTTATACTATTTAAAACGGAACGCAATCCCGTATACTGTCAGCCGCATTTTTTGACGCAGCATTCAAATGAGTGTATTAAAGTTTTCTAGTAGATTAAAAAAAACAGTTTGAGTACTGTCAAATTAAAAATATTTTAATTAATATTAATTGTAAAGTGAATTTATAATATAATAAAAGTAAGTACTTTTTCATTAAAACTGTAGCTATTGTTTATAAGATGTTAGGCACTCGAGTGGTTTTGACTGGTCACGTGATCAAAGTACTGCGAGTACCTTACCTCGAAAACGCCAGTGCTCACAGTAGAATATGGCGGCGATTTATGACGTCATATATTTCTCTAGGGTACTGCGGCAGTATACTGGCAGTCCATAACGGAACGAATTTTTCTACAGTGATAGTACTGTGCAGTGCTCGCAGTGCATATCGGAACATACCCATAATAACGCACTCGGTATCATAAACCACAGAACAGAAGAGGCATAAACAGTAATTGCTGGCATAGACATTTACGTCATATTCGTGGCGGGGTCTTCAAATATTTGTTAGTTTATTTGCACTTTTTAAAAATAAATTTCTTGCTCAAAACTGAAATTGTAATAAAAATTTGATGGAAGCGTAATTTTGAAGTATGTAATAAATTTTTTTTAACCCTCATTAGAATCACATGCATATTCCCTATTGCTTTAATAAATAATTATTATAGGCCTCAATATTTTATATTTCAAGATAATTACGGGAGTCCCAATAATGCGTGCAAACGCTTTATATCGGTTTCGTTAAATAAAAGGCATACGTATTTCTTAATTTATATATTCTTATTTAAATTTAAACATATAAAACCTTCAACACATAATAATAACTTTTTTTTAACTTAGAACCAAAGACCATCTTCTGGCTCCTCTTCACTATCTGTGACCTGGAGATCGTCTTGTATTGCAGGCTCGGGCTGAAAAAAAAATATAATTATTAGGTATCACCCCTCAATAACCAGCAAAGTAAAAGCAAAAAGGAAATTAAAAAAACTCATGAATACATTATTATATTTTTGAGGACTAATGGTATTTAAAAAAAATATAAAATACTAGTTGTTTGATAAAAAGAATCATAACGAAAATCAAGAAATACTACTAGTATTTTAACCCGTTCGCTACCAACCACCACACATATGACACAGCAGTTTCTCACCACAGCCCAGCGTCACATATTTGTGTCAGTTTTAGAGAATGTTTATTTTGTTTTTTTTGAAATAACGGGAGACCCTGATAGCGAACGGGTTAAAATAATGTTTGTAAAAAAAGTCAAAAACCATGTCCTCAATACACACATTTGTTAATTAATATAATAACTAATATAATAGACTATTTCTAGCTTTGCGATAAACACTGCATATACCAGATTCGAATTCCAAAATTCGAATCGAACACATCTTTCTAATTTCGAATCGTTCAATCGGTCAGGGCACAAAAGAGTGATCACCTATAACTTGCCTGTAAAAAAATGATCAGTGAAATATGTCTGCCCCATGTCCTGGGCAATCCCCGGAATTCACAAACATGGAGATATTTCAACTCTCCGTTTAACCCACAACACTTACCTGCCAATTCTCAAGCGGCTCTTCTTTAAAGTGCGGAGGTTCGGCTGGCATATCAGACATGCCTGGCATGCCAGACATGCTCGGCATACCCGACATGCTTGAAATGCCAGACATGCCCGCCATGCTTCCCTCCATAGGCGGTTCCATCATCATGTCCGGTTCTATCGGCTCCTCCTGAATAATAACTTAGTTATTAGTAATCCTAGAGCATTCTTATTTGTTTATCACAAATAGTCGTTCGCAATTTATATTGAACAACAATTTATATTCCCTTATATGTTTATATTATTAGGTAATATAAACCCTATTAACTTATTATTGCATTTTAAATTATTTTATTATTATTTTTAATTGTTATATTATCCGTTTTAATTGACAAAATCAAAGTAAAAAATAAATGGACAGCGCATCATTGACTGATGTTCTGTGGCTGGGGTATCCATCAAGTATACCTTATGTTCGTCTGTTATTATCTAACACTAGCAACGCGCCCCGGCTTCACACGGGTGCAATGTAGACAAACTATACACAAAAACCCTATGTTACTCGCTGATAATGTAGCTTTCTATTGGTGAAAGAATTTTAAAATCGGTCCAGTATTTTTTGAGTTTATTCATAACATACAAAAATACAAAAATTCAAAAATACAAATCTTTCCCCTTTATAATATTAGTATAGAGGTATAGATAAAAAAGCATAAAATTTACTATCTGCAATACAAAATTCGTTGAATGAAAATTGATACTATGATAATATTACTATCTAGGTCATTGTTCCTCAAGCATTTTAATGTAAAGCAAAGTGGTTCATTGGATGCTTATGATTCCAAGTTCACTTTGTATATCACATACCTTGACAGGATAATTGAAGTCCATGCTATGCTGATCGAGATCAACAAAGTCATCGGAGCGATGTAGCGGCTCGTCCGGTAGTTCGCGCTTAATCGGCACATCGGCCGCAAACCCGGACCCGCCACCCAACTCGTCTTCTGTTCATACAAAAATATTACTTACTAGCAACGCGCCCCGGCTTCACACGGGTACAATGTAGATGTACTATACACATAAAATACCTATCCTATGTTACTCGCTGAAAATGTAGCTTTCTATAATTGGTGATAGAATTTTTAAAATCGGTTCAGTAGATCGAGAGATTACTCCCTCCAACTTTTTTTTTACACCTTGGGATACATTATTCGAGTTTAGTAGGGATCCCTAATTATTTCTGGAAATAATTAATATAGAATTTTTAAATTCGGTGGAGTAGTTTTTTAGTTAAATCGTAACAAACAAACAAAGCTTTCCTCTTTATAATAATATTATTAAGAAAAATTTTTTTAGTAGAGATAACGCGTTATGTAAAAATGATTCACATTTAACTTTACTCGTTAAAGGGGATTTAAATTTAATATTAAGGAAAAACTATGTTATGAACGAAATATGTGTGAATTAATACATTCCACAGTAAATAAATATGCGGGAAATCCCCACGTAATATTATGAGGACGTGTTAAACGCGGGAAATGAAATCGCGTTATAAAATTACCGCGTTATAGGGGAGATTATTAAATAAATAAATAAATTACTGTACTATATAATTGGTGAGGGCACGACAGAAACATATAAAAACTTTTAAAAAACAATTATATAAGTCAGGTCGCTGCGAAATGTGGAAATAGGATAATATTGTATTAATATTTTATAATAATATTCTTGTATGAACATACCAGTTTTAACAGACAGTTGTACCATCGTCTCCACCGCGTCTTTCTGTTCCACCTCCTCCAACCCTGAGCTGCCACTGTCTGAATACTGCAGATCTGTAATTATTGGTAACTTAAGCAACTTCTAAGCCTGTCTAAAGTCTCTATCACCCCCAGCCCGTCTAGCATGACCCTCAAGACGAGTGAAGGCAAACTAAGATATAAGATATCTCGATATCGATGGTTTCCGCATCAAAGAGCGTATCTCCATTTAGCATACTTTTGGCAATGAGCAAAAACGATTCAAAAAAAATTATTCTCCGGTATTTATTATATTTTTTCCTTATACTTGTAAAAACTTTATTTTTCAAAGTAGCTCAATTTTAAATATAAGGTTCGATAGAAAACTGAACAATACTGCGTTAAAAAATCATTTTAGCCAAAATGGTTTTTACTCCCATTGTTCCGGAAACCATCGATATATTGTATCTCGACTTTCATAGATCTATAATATCAAGAATATATCTAGATCGACAAATATCTCTACTTTTGACATTAGAAGTCGAGTTTTAAGTGTGTCATGTTAGACTCGGAAGTTATTGAGATAATCGATTAAAACTCGAGAAAACGGTCGACAAAATTTTGTCGTGGTTGCCGGCTGGGGTCCCCAGCGTTACACTATAGTAAGACATTTAAATATTAATAAGTGGGAATAAACTAGCTATCTAATATACATACATTTGATGTAAAATAATTTGCAGAATTTTAATATTCTACGGGCTGGATCGGTAGAACACCAACCTGCCTGCCTGTGTTCGAATCCTACCGGGATCAGACAGCTTGAGGTTCACTTCATGATAGGTCACCACATTACCTCAGCCACAGTACAACAGTCAAAGATGCGCACTCGACCTATATTATATAACAATATACAAATATAAATTAAAATTGAGATTACCATCGACTAAGCTGTTTTGATCCTTTCGTGGTCGCCCACGTTTCCTTGGTGTCGCTTCTGGAACAAATATAATAATAAAATATATTCAAAAAAATATATTCTACACCAATAAAATATTCAGTCAGGCCATGTTTTCAGACCGCCTCTATGGCTCAGTGGTAAGCGCGATGCGTTTAGCACCGGAAGTCCCGGGATCGAATCCGGGGAAACAAGATCTTCATGTTTTCATGTTGTCAAGACCAGAAGATTTTCATTAGCGGCTATGTTTTTAAGTTCTTTTTTTATTCTTTTTTTTATTAATCTACTATTATCCTTAAACTTTGGCACCCTTCTCCAAATTTTAGTTCTTTATAATTCTAACCTGTAACCTGGAAGAGATCGCTGAATTGTAGCGATAAGGCAGTATTAATTCTATTAGTGTAATTCCTTTATTTATTATGCAATAAAGTTGTTAAATCTACACTAATATTTAAAGAGGAATGATTAATTGAGCAAGTAAATAAACAAAATAGAATGTGTAGGCTTGTAAGCGAGTAACATAGACAATTTTGTGTATAGTACATCTACATTGCACGTGGCGTGTTGCTAACAAGGATTGAAACCGGTAAATTTACTATGGGAGTTTAACCGGTATATTAAAAGTTTTTGTTAATATTTTAGTCATATTTACTGAAAAAATTACTGTGGTAAGTTTAGTGTATTACTCTTTAAAACTAATATCATGGTATCTCAGTCAGGCACGTATTTTGGAAAATAAAAATTAACCGGTTTCAGTCCCTGGTTGCTAGTAAGTAAATCCCATACCGTCCGTAGAGGAAGGTGTGGGCTTGTAAGTGTGTAACATAGACAATTTTGTGTATAGTACATCTACATTGCACGTGTGAATCCGGGGCGTGTTGCTAGCAAGGATTGAAACCGGTAAATTTACTATGGGAGTTTAACCGGTATAATAAAGGTTTTTGTTAATATTTTAGTCATATTTACTGAAAAAATTACTGTGGTAAGTTTAGTGTATTACTCTTTAAAACTAATATCATGGTATCTCAGTCAGGCACGTATTTTGGAAAATAAAAATTAACCGGTTTCAGTCCCTGGTTGCTAGTAAGTAAATCCCATACCGTCCGTAGAGGAAGGTGTGGGCTTGTAAGTGTGTAACATAGACAATTTTGTGTATAGTACATCTACATTGCACGTGTGAATCCGGGGCGTGTTGCTAGCAAGGATTGAAACCGGTAAATTTACTATGGGAGTTTAACCGGTATAATAAAGGTATTTGTTAATATTTTATACATTTTAATCATATTTACTGAAGTTTATTGTGTTAAACACTTTAAAACTAATATCATGGTGTCTCAGTCAGGCACGTATTTTGGAAAATAAAAATTAACCGGTTTCAGTCCCTGGTTGCTAGTAAGTAAATCCCATACCGTCCGTAGAGGAAGGTGTGGGCTTATGCTTCCTCGGCCGACCGCGACCGCGTTTCTCGTCTCCCGTCATCGAGGACGATGGAATGTCCTCCTCAGTGTCGGTAATATCGGCCTCCTCCAGCATCTTCTGTTGTACGCGGACTATATTCGCCTCTAGTTGGCTGACGTGCTCGTCGAACTGTGCGAACAAAATTATTTTATTTAAAAATAAATAAACAGTAGATTGGTTTTCACTCGCACGTAGAGTGAGTCACCGTTCTGCGTTGCCAGACGCGGTAGGATTTTATAAGGCTCTAGCAATAATGCTATATAATATAAATTATTGTAGTAAATATGTATGTATGAGGAGTTCAAGTAAAGGATTTTCTTCTTCTTATTCATAAGCTTGAAATAGTATTTTGTCTCGCTCTATCGAATACTTAATGTCATTAGAACGAAAGAAACAAAACATAGTTTAACTATTCCATAGTACAGTTGCTATAATATTACAGCATATATTATTTGCTTTGTGGCGTCAGAAGAATCTTCGCAAAACAAAATAATATTGAAAATGACGCAGCAAATTCAGCGCGCGAGTGGTGCGCTGTACCACCGCCTCTTCACCCCGCGCCCCGCCGCCGCTAAAACAACTTTCTAAAATACTTGGTCGCCGCGGCGGGGACACTGCGCGGCTAGATCTCACGGCGAATGCATGTCATATCTTTTGCTCTGTACTCTGTTTAATGTGCTCGTAAATTCGTATTTAATAATTAATTTTTTATATCAAATAATATTGTAAAATCGTAAATACAGTTGTTATAATATGTGGATTAGTTTTTGATTTGATATACCCAGTAGGCTATCCACATAATTGGTGACCCCCGACGTTCGAGAACATTCGAGAACAAGATGGCGCAAGAAGCTTCTACAGACAATGAAGTTAACAAAGTTGGAGTGCGGCTACCTCCGTTTTGGCCAGATGATCCCGCATTATGGTTTGCTCAGATTGAAGGACAATTTTATTTAGCCGGAATAACATCGGATACGACGAAGTTTTACCACATATCGTCTCAACTGGAACAGCGATTTGCGCAGGAGGTAAAAGATATTATTAAAAGTCCTCCCTCGGAAAACAAGTACCTCAAATTGAAGACCGAGTTAATAAAAAGGCTTACAGCTTCTCAAGAAAAGCGTATCCAGCAGCTTTTAGCTCAAGAGGAATTGGGAGATAGGAAGCCGTCTCAATTTTTGAGACATTTACAGAACTTGGCAGGTCCAGCAGTTCCAGAGGAATTTCTACGGACATTATGGACAGGTCGGTTACCATTAAATATTCAAACAATAATAGCTTCACAAAAAAGTCTCAGTTTAGAAGCAATTGCTGATTTGGCAGATTCTGTTCACGATATTGTACAACCCTCCCAACAAGTTTGCACTTTAAATAATAATATTAAAAATAATGAAATTTCAGAATTGAGTAAACAATTAGAAAGTTTAACGAAAGAAGTAGCTTCATTGAAAAGTAAATTCCATAAATCACGGCCACGTACCCCATCACGTGACAATAATCACCGTCACAGATCTAGATCGAGATCGAGGTCTAGAAATTTAGATTTTTGTTGGTATCATCAGAGATTTAGAAATCGAGCACATAAATGCATTAAGCCATGCAATTATAATTCACAGTCGGAAAACGGCATGAGCAGCCGGAATTAGCGGCAACCGACTGCCAAATTTCACCAGGCCGCATTTTTATTGTGGATAAAATAACTAAAATGAAATTTCTTATTGATACAGGTTCTGATTTATGTGTTTATCCACGCAGAGCATTGAGAGAGCATCGAACGAAGACTGACTACCAGCTGTTTGCAGCTAATGGCTCAATAATCACTACTTATGGTTGGGTTCAGATTCATATTAATTTAGGATTGCGACGTGATTTTAAATGGAGATTTGTAGTTGCCGACATTTCTAAACCGATAATTGGTGTTGATTTTCTTTCTTTTTATAATCTGTTAGTAGATTGTCGTCAGCAACGCCTTATTGACGGATTGACATCACTCGCAGTTTCAACATCAATTGAAAAGGCATCTGAAAGTGACGTGACTTCTATCAAGGTAATTTCTGGAGATTCTATTTACCATCAAATCTTACGTCGGTATCCAGATATAACGCGCCCAGCAGGTACTTATAAGGAGCCAAAGCATAATACCGTGCATCATATTCGGACAACACCAGGTCCGCCAGTTTCATCTCGACCTCGTAGACTTCCTCCTGATCGATTGAAGGTTGCACAGAAGGAGTTTGAAGATATGCTACAAGCTGGAATAGCACGCAGGTCAGATAGTCCATGGTCTTCTCCTCTTCATTTAGCTCCCAAGAAGGATAACAGCTGGAGACCTTGTGGTGACTACAGAGCTTTGAACGCGAGAACGTTGCCCGACTGCTATCCAATCAGGCATATCCAAGATTTTACACATTTGATAGCAGGTAGCACAATCTTTTCAAAAATCGATTTGGTACGAGCGTACAATCAGATACCGGTTTTTAAAGACGATATACCGAAGACTGCTATTACTACACCGTTTGGATTATTTGAATTTTCATATATGACATTTGGTCTTCGAAATGCAGCGCAAACATTTCAGCGTTTTATTGACGAAATGCTCAAAGGATTTCATTTTTGTTATGGATACTTAGATGACATTTTAGTATTTTCTCAGAACTATGATGAGCCTGGATCACCTGCATCAATTGTTCCAGAGACTATCAGATTTTGGCATCTTAATAAATTCCGCTAAGTGTGAGTTTGGTGTATCTAATATAACTTTTTTGGGTCATAAGGTTTCATCAACTGGAATATGTCCGGTGCAAGAGAAAGTACAAGCAGTGATGGACTTTCCAGTTCCGAAGAATATTCAAGAACTCCGTCGTTTTCTGGGTATGTTTAACTTTTATAGACGTTTTATCCCAGGCGCATCATCTATCCAAGCTCCACTCAGTTTAGCTCTTGCCGGACCCAAAAAGAAAAGCAAACAAGCTATTGAGATGACCCCAGTAGAAATGGAATCTTTTAACGCATGTAAGTTGGCTCTTTCTAAAGCGACCACGCTAGCACATCCTAGAACTGATTGTGATATCGCAATTCATACGGATGCATCAGAAAATGCGATTGGGGCTGTTTTACAACAACGTGTGAATGACACCTGGCAACCTTTAGCTTTCTTCTCACGTAAACTTAAGCCATGTCAAGTTAAGTATAGCCCATATGATCGAGAGCTTTTAGCTATTTATGATGCTATTCGATATTTTCGTCATATGCTAGAAGCAAGAGTTTTTGCCGTTTATACAGATCATAAACCACTTACATATGTTTTTAATTCAAATCGAGATAAATGCTCACCTCGTCAGTTTCGCTATTTAGATTTTATATCTCAATTCACTACTGATATCAGGTACGTGGCCGGTACAGATAATGTGGTAGCCGACGCACTGTCTAGAATAAATGAGATCGCAGATGTAATTAATTTTGAAGAGCTTGCACGAACTCAGGTTACAGATACTGAACTGCAAGAACTTTTAAAGAAAGAAACTTCACTTAAATTAGAAAAAGTAAATTTACCAAATTCTTCAAGTTACATTTATTGTGACGTATCAATGGCAAACTCGAGACCTTTTATAACTAAGAATTTACGAGAGCAAGTTTTTAATTATTTTCATGGATTTAGTCATCCTGGAGCCAGGGCAAGCATTAAATTGATTTCCCAAAGATTTGTTTGGCCTGGAATGAAAAGAGATTGTCGCCGCATGGCAAATTCATGCACAGAATGCCAACGTAATAAAGTCTTCCGCCATACTTCCTCTCCTTTAACTCCTTTTTCAAGCCCAACTCAACGTTTTTCCCACGTCCACATGGACATCGTGGGCCCGTTACCTTATTCTTCTGGTTTCAGATATTGTCTCACGATCATCGATCGCTTTACACGTTGGCCTGAGGCAATTCCTTTACCAGACATCTCGGCAGAAACGTGTGCCCGAGCTTTCATCTCCGGCTGGGTTGCACGCTTTGGCTGCCCTGAGAAGATTACGACAGACAGAGGCAGGCAGTTTGAGTCCCACCTGTTTCACAATCGATCGCTTAAAACCTGCTTATTTGCTTAATAATTTACAGAATGAAGTTCAAATTAATAACAGCAAGTCGTCAGCAGCGGAGCCAATCAAGACAAGAAGTGGTCGTGTGGTTCGTTTTCCTGACTACTATCGACCGTAGCTGGCTCCGGTCTCGGTGGGGGAGTAGTGTGGCGTCAGAAGAATCTTCGCAAAACAAAATAATATTGAAAATGACGCAGCAAATTCAGCGCGCGAGTGGTGCGCTGTACCACCGCCTCTTCACCCCGCGCCCCGCCGCCGCTAAAACAACTTTCTAAAATACTTGGTCGCCGCGGCGGGGACACTGCGCGGCTAGATCTCACGGCGAATGCATGTCATATCTTTTGCTCTGTACTCTGTTTAATGTGCTCGTAAATTCGTATTTAATAATTAATTTTTTATATCAAATAATATTGTAAAATCGTAAATACAGTTGTTATAATATGTGGATTAGTTTTTGATTTGATATACCCAGTAGGCTATCCACAGCTTTATTGTTTTTTTTTTCGTATATTTCATTTCTAAGAATTTGTTAATTTCTTTGTCTAAGTTTTCAATCTACAGATTGGTCAACTACAAGCCTATTAAAAAATTGTTAGGCATGGCGTAAAGGGCAACATTAAAAAAAATGTTTCAGTGAAGCTGAGTAGAAGACTGATCATCTACTTGCCTCTAAAGAAAAAAAATATCAATAAAACTGACAAAAAAATATTTGCCCCATACCCCACTCCCCTAGTGGGGTATGGGGCAAATATTTTCTTTTCTTCGCGAGAATTCACTTTTATTATTACCTGTTCAAGTGATTCCTGCGTCACTTTAAGTACAGCTTCAGCCTGCCTCGTGAACTGCGAGTTGGGTCCGTTGTACGCGCGACAGTTATCTACCAAAAGCTGAATGTCCCGTAGGAATTCCTCACGACTGTGGTATTTATGTGCTGAAATATAGATTATTGCAATTAATTTTAATGAATAATCACTTTTAAATAAAGCCCTGTATACCAGATTAAAACGCGATTTATTATTTATATTGCTTAAATTATTTATCCTGACGTTTCGGATGTTTTTGAGCAACCATGGTCATGGGCAGATATTTTATTTATAAGTGTGATCCTCGCGTTAATAAAAGAGAACAATCATTTCCTTCCTTAAATAGTTAAAGAAACATTATCTTTCTTTGTCTTATTGAGTCTAATTTTTATGTGGTTAGTCATTATTCATTAGTCTTTATATTCAATTCAATTTATATATTATATGTATTACTTTTTTATTATTATATATGTATTATTTTTACCCGAATAAATAAAATTGAGATTGCCTCTCTAGCAATAATACCAGTATACCTATTGTACCTATTATTCTTGTAAATTTATTTTTATATTTGTATTTTTGTTGTTTGCAATAAATTAATAAAATAAATGATCTATATCATTGGTAAGGATATTCTACTGTCATACAAACTTGGCATTACAATGCCTTACTTGTGTCCAATGTCAACAATTTTTTTTTTAAATTAATGTTTTGCCAGTCAATTGTCAGTGGTCAGTTGTAAGCGTGTTACATTAAGCATCGAAGGTCCCGGGTTGGAATCCCGGATATAAAGTTGAGCTAAAGTTGGATAAATATCCTCACCTTGTATCTTCTTGCCAATAGTCTCCATATCCATGGGCTTCTTGATAACACTGTAGTAGTCTTTGACCTGCTTCTTGTTCACGGGCTTGAGGAACGGCCACGCTTCGGGCATTATCTTCAACTTTGTTGTCAACAGATTCTCGAATATAAACGAGAGGGCAACCTGGAAAAAATATTAATAATGTTTAAAATAAATAATATTCCAAAAAACATTTTTTTTAAATACCAAATGGATTTTTTTTTCATTTAATTTTTTACATTTAATTTTGCTGACTTTTTCATCTAGTGGACTGATGGATGGTGGTGGATGAGGATTGTGATACCTACGCACATTTGTTGTGAATCGATCTTGGATGAATCGAAGCGTGACATATTGATGATGATTTTTCTATTATAATAAGGATAATTGTAACGGGCTCGTTATTAATAATGACCGGGACGACATGTTATAATTTTTATAATCATGTCTTCCCACGTCTGCTAACTTCGGGCATTAGACGGGTGAAAGGAATATCGAAATTCCGACCAACGAACCACCGTTCATAGATAGAAAACCGTGAAGTCTATGGATTTCCGAATTTTCGAAGTAAAAAGTAGGTCGACAGCGCATCATAGACTGATATTATGTGGCTGAGTTATCACCTACCATCAAGTGAAACTCATGCTGTCGATATGTAGCATAAAAAACAGAATGATGATTTTTGCATTCCTAACGCTGACATAATCTAAGGATGCTGTGTGAGAAAACACTGCTGTCGAATATTGACTACATTGCTGATTTTTAGCATCTACCTAGGTAACTACTTAACTAATGAAGGATGTCTTAAGAATACAATAGGTCACTACCTGATCATTATCATCAAGCAGAGGATTGATTTGTTTTTCAAGTTTCATAAACTGTTCCTCTTTTTCAGCTAGTTTCTCGAAACATCTCTGCATCATGCGCTGGGCGGCCACCGTCAGACTGCTGTTAGCACCTGTCCATAAAATTTCATAGACATTTGGAAATCTATTCGTGCAGTTATTATGGAAAATGAAAAGGTTGAGGCACGTATTAAAGAGGTTACTCAAGTCGAAATCTATTCTTGAGAATTGACCAATTTCTATAGAGAAAAAATGGTTCGTTAAAACTAAATTTAAGCCTGAGCCTGAGCTAAAGCCTAATTCACTTTAAATACGGGCCTGAAATCTATTTTTTCAATTATCATGGAAAAGGTAAGTAGTAAATACTTGTTTTATTTCAAGATTTATTTTACAGTTGCGTATAAAAAATGTGATAATTTCTGTTAATTAGTGTATATTTATTAATCTTGTTAATGTCACAATATTAAAAAAATATAGTGATAACGATAAGAAGTTAAATTAAACGGCCCATAACATGTTTATTGCAGTTTTTAAATGAAAAAGAAAATAAACTTAACTAAACGGGAACTTGGGGAAAAAAATAGATTTAAAAATATGACAAGCTTACCATTGTATAAATTAGAATTCTCAACTATCTGGTTGACGTCAGCGAGGAATTCCTCCCGACTCTGGTAGTGTTTCTGCCTCAAGTTGTCTCTGATCGTTTGCAGGTCCATGGGCCGTGTTACAAGGCGATAATAATCCGCTACCAACTACAAATAGAATATATCATTGTATAATATCAATCAGTTATGATATGTGTCGCTAATCCAACGCACAGTATTCTCAAGGTTTTCGGAATTTAGCTATTCCTCATGCCTGTTCAAAGCCTGCAGTTACCTGATGTAGGAAAGAACCTGTTTATAAAAAATTATAAAAAAATGATAACCCAGTCCCATCGCAATATTCTGCCGAATTCGCCGATGAGCCGTCGTGAAAATATAATATTAATTAGGAGACGACGTAACGTAATGTAGCTAACCTAGGTTGTATCTCGATCACCCTCTACTCTAAAAGCAACAGATGGAATGGATATTAAGATGTTAAAATGTTAAGAGAAAAAAATCCATACTTCACCTTGAAAACCAAACTGACACTAAAAGAAAAATGTGTTTTTTTGGGAAATCCCGTTTAAGGTTCTCGAAAGGTGCACGATTTCCTAATAATGACATATTAACACTTACGCCATCTAGCGGCATAAAGTTGACCTTTGAAGTTGTGTTTGCATTTTGAAATAATCTCACAAGATGGCGTCGATAGTTGAAAACCGTCAGTTTTCGTTTAGTGACTGTTTATTTTTCAAGGTGCGATATGTGCACTCACCTTGGGGTTAACCGGAAACAGGAAGGGCTGCACATCCGGTAAATGTCTCATAGTATTGAGAACGTCTTCAAGCAGCGAAGACAGTGTTACTAGCGGGTCCGTGCGGCGTCTCTCAGCCGGCCGCTTGACGAGGTAGTCGCAGGACTCGCTGGCGGTCCCGCGACGGCGGTGACGTCCGCCCGCGCGGATCTCTCCGCGACGACTGCCGCTGCGACGGCGGAACTCTTCCGCGGATTGCTGGTAAGCATTCTAAATTCAAACACATTCACACATTCTTATAATTCAATGAAGACCGAAAAGATCGATAAACAAAACATCTGGGAGGAAACAATCCAAATAACCCAACTTAATAATAATATAATGCTTCATTGCAAAACTGCATTATATCAAAGAAACGGCTTGTTATGATATTTAAGTTACAATCACATACCTTACCATATAAACTTTGTCTTTGTAGGTGTTACCATAAAAAATATAAATAAATTTGACACAATTCAACATTCCTATTTAAAAGCTAGTGTTAGTTGTATCATAATAGTAGACATTACCTTAGATAAAAATAATATTTTCACCCTAAGTAATTAAACTTTATCAAATATCTTACCTTGACAATCTTGGAAGGCAAGGTGAGTTTGGTTCCCTCGACGTAAGTGAGGTCTTCCTCGGCCGGCTCGACGTCGCGCTCGTCGCGGTCGGGCGACGACGGCCCGCCCCCGCCCGTGTACAGCGGGCACGCTTTGTTCGTACGCATGTGCCCCACTTGGCCGCAAGCACCGCACTGACCATACACAACATTATTGTTAGCTGTGGTCATAAGAACGTACCTCGATCAGATCGAGGACGTTCTTTAAAAGGGCCAGGTCAAAAGTACAAAAACCCGCAAATTTGGCGGCCGTTTAAAATCTTTTTTTTTTTAAATTCTTTTAAGCCATTTTTTGGCGTTTAATATTTCTTTTCTATTTTATAACGATATAAGCTACCGAATAAAAATATAAAAAATACATGCATATTGCATATTCCCATTAATAAAAACTTTTAAACAAAAAGTTTCGTATCTAATCTCGTATTGTTCATAGCGTCCGTTACCTTTAATTTCAGATCCGGTTTGAGTTTAGCGCGTCGTCGTGAAGGAGTCTGAAGATCGGGTTCCTGTTTTATCTGTCCCAAAGGAATTAAGCCGGGCGATGCGGAGCCTAAATCACCCATTGAAGACATACCTATAAGGAAAATATATACGATACGATTCGATTACCAAATAAATAAATGGAAGAGGCATATAGGGCGGAATACTGAATTAATAAAGGTAAGAGTTACTTAAAATGCTTCTGACTCTCGGCTAATTAACCCCTTAATGCACAGATATTTTTTTTTTGAAAAAACCTGCCAAAAAAAACAAAAAAAATGTTTATGTAAAAAAACGCAGTTTAAAAAAGAGGAAAGAGTTGTTTATTTCTTTGATACGATTTAACTCAAAAACTACTCGACCTATTTTAAAAATTCATAAAAATTATCAACGAGTAACAAATTTGGTTTTTTTTTTGTATATATAAAAATGTAATAAATAATGTAGATGTACACACTGCACCCGTGCCGGGGCATGTTACTAGTATTTAATACATCAGAATAAGGTATGTACTCACTGTCGCCAGCTAGAGAAGAAGGTACCGAAGGATTTCCAGCAAGTCTCTCTCTTTCCTGATTCCTTTTGATTCGACGCAGTTGTTCCTGTTATGAGAATTTTACTTTGAAATAATCTGTGGTTGGCTGTAGTCAAATATAACTGAACTAATGGCATAACTTGTTAATTATAGGAAAACGAATGAACACCTATTTCATCCTATACTTCTTCTATAGTACAGGTTTCCTGCATCAAATGACTGGTTTCACGGAGTCATGGAGACAATTTACAGTATGCCTTACATGAACGCCTAGAGGACTTGGATTCGAATCCCAGGAAATAATTATAAAGTTAAAAATGTAGCAGATAGAAGGGGCACACACACTATAAAAATGGTCGAAAAACGAAAACACAGCACAGCCACTTGTCGTACGAGAGACAACACGATCTTACTTCTTATACATATCATTGAAGTTTATTATTAAAATGTTAGATACATATCTAAGCAGTCCGCTGACTCCTCCCCTCGAGTTGTCTCGCTTGCTCTAACTAGCGAACGGCAATAACACTCTAAAAGCGTCTGGGTGCGAGAGAGTGCGCGCTATGACTCCAGCGTTAGAGTGTGCGTTCACACGGATACTAGGAGCGCCGCGGTGGCTGGGGTAAGAACTACTCTTACCCCAGAGTAACCGTACCAAGCGCGCCTATAAGCTTATGTACATCTATGTTCTTTGACCTTACATAATTACATATACCAATTTAAGATGAACGTTCTCATTCAAAGCTTTCTCATTTAAATTGTATCTGTACCTGGATTCTTCTCTTCTCTCTCTTCATCTCCTCCTTCTGCGTTTCGTCCATAGTAGCGAACTGTCGTATGAACGCATCGTCCTTTGTCGAGCGAATCTTGGTGTATGCCTCTATGACCGCCTGCTTCCGAACTAGCTCTACGCGCGTGTACCGCTGACCGGACGCGTTGCGAAATGTACGTACGATACGGAGTACGCGACCTATAATAGTATTTGAAATTTTGATTAAAAATCTCTGTTCGAACCAAGTAAAGAGATTGATTGGTGATTGATTGATGCTTTGATTGATTGATTGAATTAAATTCAACCACTAACCTTAAGCATGACAACCACGACAAAATGTTGTCGACCCGTTTTCTCGTGTTTTAATCGATTATTAATTTATGTCTTCCGAGTCTAACATGACAGTAACACTTCAAACTCGACTTCTAATGTCAAAAGTAGAGATATTTGTCGATCGAGATATCTTGTGTATAAGATATAATATTGCGAGATTTATTAAATCTCGACATCGACAACTTTGCCTTCACTCCTCCGCGAGATATCTCTTGATGGTCATGCTAGGCAGGCAGATAATGTTAATTTGCATATTTTTATTACTAATGTCACTATTATTAAATGTTTTGTATTTTAAGTAAGATCGATTCATAAATATCATCATTTACCATATTAACGCCATTTATTCCTATGGAGTTGACATTTACTATAATTTTGTATATTGTATGTTTTACTTGGGATAGATGTTAATATGGCAACTTTGTGATATTTCAAATCAGAAAGCTGTCACTTTTCAGCCTGCCCGTGTCCACGTTGTTGGAAAACAACAACGTTGATTTCGGATAAACAACGGGATAAATAATATATATTATCATAAATCGCGTTGTCATCCGGTAAACAGTTATTTAATTTTAACTTTAACCTACCTTGATTTGAAGACTGTTGGTCGTTCTGATTGATTTGCGGCTTCTTCTCTGACTGTCCAAGTATCATCTTCCGTAGCTCCGCTCGTTCCGCTTCCTCTCTTTCTAATGTTAGCTACAATTTTCGTTGAAGCCATATTAGTGCACAGAAAAAAACTTGGGCATTTTTTTTTATTGTTATGCGATGTATGTTTGTTATTGTAAATGATATTTTAATAAGAACAAGATATGGCCGTGTAATATTTTTGATGATACACAAAGTTGGTGACGTAATAATTCTTTTAAAAAAAAATCATGATTTAAATTTGCGGGGTGCGGTCACCGAATACTGGTCACATTGGCAACTGCGTAGTCATCCTTGGCCGACCACGTTGGCCGGCAACATTAGCTGGCAACGTTGGCCGACAACATTAACCGGCAACGTTGGCCGGTACCATTGGCCTTATGTGCGGCATCACTTAGAGATCATGCACAGCCCTCAATAACACACAATATGATACTGCACCTGTTCCGTAGTCTTCTTATTAGCCAACATATTCTCTAAGTTCTTGCCCATCTCTTCCAGGTCAGACTCCTCGCTAACAGAGCTCTCGGCTTCGTCTGTACTCAGTACTTCAGTGCTTTGCAACACGCGGTTTTGCAGCTCGAAGATACGCTGGCACTCTTCTTTGTACCTAGGAGAAAAAAACATACATACAAAAATGTTGATATTTTTATTGAATGATCTTATTTATCTTATTAAGCGTTTATTCAAGTGATCAAATTGTTTTCTATAAAATAAATGTAGAATAAATAAATATTTATTATGAAGATTAGATCAGCGGGGTTAGAACACAAAAACGATTCGACTGATCGTGTCGCTTCATTGTGATTGGTGTAGAGAGTCTCTAGACCAATCACAATGAAGCGAGACGATCAGTCAAATCGTTTTTGTGACTTGCGTTCTAACCCCGCTGCTTTTCCTCTAAACTGACAAGCCAAAAAAAAACAATGTCTAATATAACTTTGTCAAGATGGCCGATGTATGCAAATTTGCCAATATGGCTTCACTTATTACAATGTATGCACTATGTATTTATATTCATAAATATCTATTCATAGCGATCCACCCCAGCTTGGCATGTAAGAATGAAGACATACAAAAAAGCCTATATTACTCTCTGATGTAAACACAAAAACAAATCTATCTTCTTTATAATATTAGTAACTAGCAATTGCCCCCGCAACCCCCCTTGTGGGTTGAATTTCGTAAAATCCGTTCTTAGCTGACCTCTACTCGGCGAAAGGAATATTCCTACCATATTTCAAGTCGCTACGCCTTATGGTTCCAGAGATATCGTGATGAGTGACTATATAGGTGGGAATCTCTTTTATATATATAGATTAGTATAGATTTCGATTACTCTTAATCAATATAAAATATTAAAATATATTCTAAATTACCTTTCTTGATGTTCCGCTATAGAGAATCTGTTTCCACGTGAGAACTTTGTCATACCCTCTTCGCCAGCCTTTGCCTTTTCAGTGGACAGCGTTCTCACGACATCAATAACCTCCCAACGAGACAGTTTCTTGATCTGTAAATAGTCAAAATAAAAACGAAATTTCAGAAAAAAGTCATAACACTGGCCAAACTCCTCAAATACAAGTAACTGTTCTTGACCTTATTTCAGTCTCCATCTATATCAAATTTTAGAATCGGAAAATGTATTAGTTAAAATATTAATATCTCGGTTTCCCTTGATATGTCAACCTTACTTTTATTGTTACGATATAAAGATGAATTGTATTAAAATATATTAGGTGTACAAATAAGTTTCCGCCGTTACACAAAATATGTCCTCACTAAAAAGTTTCGTTGAAATTGTCAGATGTGACATGAAATATTGTAATTTTGGACATTTGGTAAAAACATTACGTTGTAGTTTTAGTGATTTTGTATCAGCATCACATATTTTTTTTCGTTTAAAAGAAAAAGTTTTGTGCCGAATAAGTGCCGTTTGCGGGAACTGTTGATTTACTTCTTTTTTTTGGAGAAATCTGCAGTTGAGGTACATCGATTGCTTGTAAAAGCTTATGCCGAAGCTGTCTTAAGCAAGAGAATTTGTCGTGAGTGGTTTCAAAAGAGTAGAATCGGTAAAATTGATGTTAAAGACAAAAAACGTAGTAGAAGGCTGAAATCGCACAAAGACCTGAAATTCGAAGAATTTTTGAAGGAATATTTATGCCAAAGGCTAGAAAGACTCTCACTTATATTACAAGTGACTCAGCAAGCAATTTCATATCGTTTAAAACAAGGAAATTGGGTTCCACATGAACTGAAACCGAGAGATGTTGAACGCTGATTATGCACGTGCGAAATTTCGCTTGCCAGCCCTAAAATAAAGAGTTTTTTGCATCGCATAGTTACTGGTGATGAAAAATAGATTCAATTTGATAACCTATAGATGAGAAAATCATTGGGACCCCCTGGTCATGCTTCAACATCGACAGCCAAACGAGATATTGTTGGAAAAAGCTTATGCTGTGTATTTGGTGGGATCAACTCGGTGTCTAGTATTATGAGTAGCTCAAACCGGGCGAAACCTTTACTGGAGCTTTCTATCGAACACATTTAATGAGATTAAGCGAGCACATAAAGAAAAACGCTTCCATTACTACTCCAGACATGATAAAATGAATCTTCTACATCAGGGGTCGGCAACCGGCGGCCCGCGGGCCGCATGCGGCCCGTGCTCTATCTCGTTGCGGCCCGCAAGCCTCAGGTCCTTAAGAAAAAAATACCAAAGCAATAGGCCATATTACTAGAATCACTAGAATTTATACGGCCATGCTGCTGGGCCATGAGAGTATTCTTGAAAGCTCGCTCCCACGCGGGGTGATAAAAATGTACCTATTTCATTTTTTAAGAACTGTTATGTTATGTATTGTTTCTACCGAAAATAAATATTTGCTGTACTTATTCAATTCTTGGCAATTTTTTTTGCGTTTATACGCTGCACCTGGCCGTCGGTGGCGGGCGGCTCCTTTGAGACAATAGGCGGCGGCAGTCTTTGATTAGACGCAGGTGTTTATAGATAGATAGATAGATAGATATAGATTAGAACAGTGGATTATCGATCTTGGTTTTTTGACTGATTTGACTAAGGAACTGAATCAGCTCAACAAACGCTTGCAGGGAAAAAATAAATTGATTTGCGATATGTATTCAGATGTTAAGTCATTTGAGATGAAACTGAAACTGTTTATCGAGCATATTGATGAAAAAAAGCTTGACCATTTTCCTAATTGCAAGAAAGCCGTGGAAGAAGCTGGAGATAATTTTGTGTGGCAAAATATTACAATGAGAAACGTGTTAACACAACTACAAACTGAGTTTGTAAATCGATTCACCGACTTTAAAAAGAGCTCCCTTAACCTGGAAATATTCCAAAACCCTTTTGCAATTGATATTAGTGAGGTACCAAGCAATTTGCAAATGAACATAGTAGATTTGCAAAGTAATAGCACACTTAAAACGGCATTTAAGGAAAGCACTGACTTGATACTGTTCTACGGAGGTTTGAGTTCTGAAAACTTCAAAGAATTGAAAAAGTTTGCTCAGCAGATAATAACTATGTTTGGTAGTACATATTTGTGTGAGCAGACTTTTTCAATTCTCAACTACCGCAAAAATAAGAATTGTTCGCGGTTAACGGATGAACATTTGGACGCGATTCTACGCGTGTCTACTACTAAAATGAAAGCAGACGTTAAAAAACTTGCAAGTCAAATGCAGCCGCAAAAATCTCACTAGTTCTTACTTTTATGTTAGTATAGTAATTCAATTAAAATAGACATGATTGTATTAATATATATGCGTTTTATTTCAAATATTAAAAATACATACCCGAACATATAAATATAAAAATATGTGCGGCCCGCACTGATACTCTGGCAACATATGTGGCCCTGCTATAGCAAAAGGTTGCCGACCCCTGTTCTACATGATAGTGCTCGTCTGCACGTTGCGTTGCCGGTCAAGAACTATTTGGAAAGGCTTAATACGGAAGCCCTACCCCACCCGCCATTTTCACCAGTTATTACCCTTTCCGATCATCACCTTCTCCAGCCGATGTCGCATGATATGTCTGAGCAGCGCTTTACAACAAATGAAGATAATAAAAATTGGGTCGATTCGTGGGTAGCTTCAAAAGATGAAGAGTTCTTCCGATGTGGTATCCGAATTCTACCAGAAATATGGGAAAAAGTAGTGGCTAGTAATTGACAATACTTTGAATAAAATATAATGTACCATTCTTTCACAATAAATATCTAAAGTTTGATAAAAAACGGCGGAAACTTATTTGTACACCTAATACTTCGATAAAAATAAGCAGATAGCCGTCTTGATTTTATGCGACTTATATATTGCAAGCATAGATTTACTTTAAATGTTAAAATGAGTTGCTTTCGACCTTGCATGTGTTGTTACAATATAAAGACGTTTATATGGATTATATCAAAAGCCTAAATAATAAGGCGTCTAGATAGAAATAAACATCAATCATTATTGGTATTATTATTTGTAAAAACATATTTTGTTTTCATATATAGCAGATGTCGATCATAATATACAGCAAGTACTTGCCTCTTCCTCCGGAACCCCAAACTTCCTGAGCAACGCTTTGGCATTGTTCAAGCTCAATCGTCTCAAATCAGCGTCTGTACCAGTGACAGTCCTCTTCGGCTGTTGTTCCTCGGTGGGTTGCTGCGTGGGTTTATTTGGGACGCGAACGTAGGAAAACCCTTCGCCACATCCGGTGGGGTCGGCCGGGCCCGTCAATTGCAGCAGACATTTACCTCGCATCGCTTGGATGTAGGCTCGTGTCGTGTTCCATGGTGCTACTTTGACCTAAGAAATTAATAGAATTCAAATATGGACTTCGGGTCCGCGCTCAGATGTGTTGGAACTAAAAGAGAAACGAATGCACGCTAGTCTAAATTGATTGTCTACAGCTAGGCTGTCCAAACCAGGGACTTAATACCGGTTAATTTACTATGGGAGTTATACCGGTATAATAAAGGTTTTTGTTAATATTCTTTCGTTTTATTCATATTTACTAAAATATATTGTGGTAAATTTAGTGTGTATTACTCTTTAAAACTAATGTCATGGTATTTCAGTCAGACACGTATTTTGGAAAACAAAAAATTAACCGGTTAAAGTCCCTGGTCCAAACTAGATGTGTTATATGGCCAATAAAAAATACTAAATAGATTGAGAACTGCAATTTGCAATTTACAAAAAATCGAATAAAAAATGTAAAATGTAAATTGTGAAAACGTCTAATTACAATTCAAGTAAAGTAAGTAAGTACGATAGTTTATAATATTGCCTTTTAACGCGAGTATCATACATTTTTTTAAAAATTATACCGGATTAAAACTCGATTTATTATTTATATTAATCAATATTGCCATAATATAGAAAATTATTACGGTAAATATCAACTCCTTAATATGGCAACTTTGTGATATTTCAAATCAGACAGCTGTCACCTTTCAGCATGCCCGTGACCGCGTTTCGAAACGAGGGGTTATTTTATTTTAATATGTATCAACACGTTTTCCTAAAAATAAACTACCTCATCATCCATCTTCAGTTGCAACTCCTCATCGTCGTCTTCCTGTGGGGTAAATATGAATTTCTCCCCGTAACCCGCGTCCTTTAGCCTTTGCTCAGCAGACGCCATACTGAAGTACGCGCAGCACTGTTCAGGGGACACCATGGCGCGTATCTCTTCTTCGGAGGGTAGACGGAAATCCGGTTTAATCACCCACCTATATAAAACTTGAATTAGTCTTAATCGGGACTTCTTTGATCTTTTTTAGAGTAGCAGACCCAGTGGATTAGAAGAGATATTATTATTTATTACTGTTTATTGAATAAAAATATACAATTTTTCCGAAATAAAAACACAATTATCATTAAAATAACGATTTTTTCAATTTATATATTCAATTAAATTATTATAATAGAACCTTAATATTCAACGTTTTTGAGGTTATTTGGAAATAATAAGCTAAATTGATTTTATATATATAAAAAAAGCATATTTTTTTACAATACGATACCATATAGCGAACTATTAATAACTCGCTTATTTAAAAATGTTAATCCATGTACTAAAATACAACTAGGAAATCAATAACATCTCACCAATTAGAGTCCAGACCAGTTCGCTTGAAGTCAGCACAAAGCTTTAGCCGTTTGCGTATGGAGCTCTCCGAATGCGATGGAAATGCTCTTTTAATATCATCCATTTTGATACGCCTGGGATTGTCACGCGATTTCCAAAACAACCTGTATATAAATACCTAAAAGCAAAGAAATATTAGCTCTCTAATTCCATAGCTAGACACATCCTGTTAAAAAGAAATATTCACTCGGATAGGGCACACAAGACACCTATTTACCTGTTAAGATAAATTATCAGTGAAACAGACACAGAAATGTGTTTGCCCCTTGTCCCATTATGAGACTCGGCACTATAAAATTAACAGATTTTTTTTTCTAGGTTCTTAAGATAATTAAGGTATTATAGCATGACCCAGAAAAATCTTAAAACGTAATGGAAATAAAATTACTTTTACTATATGTGACTAAAGCTTAAACATTACCCTCACACGTATATCTACTGGTCTATAACCAAATAAATATTTAATCCTGTTATATTGGCCAGTAGTTTGACTTTCGGTTCTGGGACTAAGTGCAAAATTATTTCATATAATTTGAGTTTATTATTTTAATAATAATAATATGGTTATTATTATCAGGTCCATTTAACAACGATGACGAGCCCGTACATTTCCTCTAAACTAAAGCAAAATTATTACCTGCAAGAAGTCTCTAACAAAGTTATTAGCCCTCTTTGAATTAGGTCCTGGCACTTCATACAGTGGACACTCTTGACCAGCTACAAACAGTGCATCTATTTCTCTTATGTAATACGCTTGTCTGAAACCAAATTTATTATATAGAAATGCACTTGCCAGTCAGAAAATGATCAATTATTAACAATATTAGAAGAACCGGCCCATGCCGGCGGCAAACTTTTGGCACAGAAAACGTAGTTTTACTTTTGACCTGTAGAGCGCGCGGCAATGTCATCTAAGCAGTCCGCTGACTCCTCCGCTCGTGTTGTCTCGCTTGCTCTTACGAGCGAACGGCAATAACGCTCTAAAAGCGGCTGGGTGCGAGAGAGTGCGCGCTATGACTCCAGCGTCAGAGTGTGCGTTCACACGGATACTAGAAGCGCCGCGGTGGCTGGGGTAAGAACTACTCTTACCCCAGAGGAACCGTGCCAATTGCGCCTATAAAGCCTATGCTTCTATGTAAATATATTATTTGCTATTAACTAGTGTACGTCAAAGACTATACAGCAGTCAAAATTTGGCAATACTGATTAATACCTAGTCCTGATGATAAGGAAGTCGGTCTGCGGCAGCGAGTGTTCGTATATCGGCGCCCGGTACATGTTGTTCTCGACGACGGGCTGCGTGGCGCCCGGCGGCAGGATACCGAGGAATGGTGACGTATGCGCGTACGCAATCTCACCGTACTTGAGTGGTTTGGGACCGTTATCCTATGTAAATATTTTATAAATGTTACTACTATTATGGAACCTTTTTCCTGGTTAGAATTAAGGGTCTAAATATTTTTTGTTACCCAATATTAAAACTGTATGACTGATTGCAAAACGTGATTTAAGAAGCAAACTTGATTAGGTTTGTTTTTTATTTGGGTCACAGCTTGGGTAAACACTACCTTCACAACTTTCGCTGTGTTTCCCCTTCATTCGGCGCTGCTTAGTATTTAAAAAAAATCAAAACGTTTATCTAAAAATACGAGTTTGGTATGATAAAAAAAGAGAAAAATTAAAATTTGATGCAGAGCTAAGAGAACCGTAAAATATATCGAAATTTGTAACGTGGCAATGCAGTTGGTTATGTGATCGGCTTTCCTACACTGACGTTTATGGAAACAAAGTTTCTTAACACAAACCTTAGTAGCAGTCCGCTTGTAGTAGTTCTTTATCTTAGTGCACATTCCCACTTGACTGATGAGAGGGGGATGTTCCTCACAGAACTCCAGTAATATCAATTCTCCGTCTCTTCCACTGAGGTCTTCTGGTGTTCTCATGAAGAAGACGTCTCCACCCCCTGACGCTAAACGTTCTGCCTCGCGTTGCTGTAATTTGTATTCAATATAACAAGGTTAATAAATCGGATATTTAGAGTTGGTTGGATTTTTTAAATGTTTATTATATATAGACGAGCATGAGGTTCACTTGATGGTTGGATACCCTAGCCACAGTCCATCAGTCAATGATGTGCTGTCGACCTACCTTTTACTTCGAGCATTCTAAAATCTATAGATTGAGACCGAAACGCACAATGTGCATTTCACGGTTTTTCCATCTATAAACGGTGGTTACCCGTTACCCAGTCGGAATTTCAATATTCCTCCCACCAGTTCAATACCCAAAGTTACCAGACGTGGGGAAGACATGCTTACAGCAAATTATTATTGAGGGCGAATCTTACTTCAATTAATTGGTTAATAATAGTCGCTATAATAAAATAAATCTTTATCAGCACTAATTAACTTATTAATTATCATTATCAGTTCCTACAAGCGCATATTTTTTTGTGAACATTTGGAGAGTACCTTAGATTTTTCTAAAAACAAATTACCTTAGCCTTTTTCTTAATGTGCTTCAACAGCGGCTGCACGGGATGCGGTCCCGGAGCGGCTAGCGGCCCATACGACAGCTTGCGCATCGCGGGTCGGTGGAAGGCACGCAGCCTCGCCGGACCCATGTGGGTTTGTATGAACGGAGCTCTCAGTTCCACCACGGGAGTACTGTGCTGGATTAACTGACCACCGCCCACTTTGAGACGAGGGTTTTGAGATTTCGGTTGGTAATACCTAAAATGTATAATGCATATTAGGTATTCGATGGGAATAGGGGAAGAGGGAGGCCAAAAAAAACATAGATTGACTATGTAAAGAATCATGTGTTTGAGAGGTGTGCCTGAAGATATGGCGAGTGAAAGAAGATAATGGAAAAAGAAAACATCAGTATGTCTTAGCCGACCTCAAATAAAAAAACAGGGCAGGGAGTACCTAACCTACCTACAGAAGAAGTACCTAAAATGTCAAGATTTTTGTGCAAAATAAGTATCAATTGAATTAATGGCTACACAATGTTTGAGAAGCTTTGCTATGCTTTTTGTTTGATATCGACGGACGAGAATGAGGTTCACTTGAAGGCAGGTGATACCCCAATGATGCGCTACCGATCTACTTTTTACTCAAGCATTTGGAAATCCATAGACTTAAGAGGATATGTTGAGAAAAATGCGATTTTTCTATTACGTGTAACTTGTTCAGGCTGTGGATTATTGATTTGAAATTTTGGAATTTGTGTTTTGACTATACTTTGCAGTGTCGCTCAAAAGGAAAACATGTTTCAATGAAATTTTCTCGATAGAAAAAAAATGTGAAGTTACGTCTATTTTTACACTTTTTTGGATCCCAAGGCATAACGGCAGAGTTATTTAATTTAATTTATTTTAAAAGATGTAGAATATATGTCTTTAAGATTGCTCAAAACCGTTTTTTAATCAAATAAAGTATTGTAAAGTTATGAAATGAATTAGTTTTGGCACATACGTTGTTTTATTCCGAGCGCGTTCAAGCTACAGCTATCTCTTTTTTTTTACATGTCTCAAGTAATTATTTCAATCTCGCTCGCTCACATTCAATAGAGCGATTTGTCGGCCTGCGAGCCTCATCGACATAGGCCCTTAAGCCAAAACGCGCAATTGTTTTATTCGTTTATTTTTTTATTATTATAATTAATTACTTCAATGTCATGTGGAGCATAGTGTAATGGTTGCAGCTCTACAAACATTTTATAAAACCAAAAATTTGGCGATTAAAAAGACTGGCGGAGAGTTTATTGCCAGTTCTTCTCATCCGTTCTACGCCCTTGATTTGAGAACTAGCAGTAAAAGTAAAATTAAAAGGATTTAACTTTTTTTTTTATTGACGTTCATTAGTTCAAAATAACATTTTATATATGAAATAAATGATTACTACTAACGAAGCCCTTTTAATTTTAATATAATAAAATCACTAATACAAAAAATATTACATTGTAATGGTTACCACGATGCAATCTCGTCGTGTCACATTTAGTTTATCTATATCCGTGTAATTTGCTTGAGCGAGCGCCGCCCGTACCGTCAATTTGAAGATATTAACACACGAAATTTTTCGCTCACCCGCATTATTGTTTTTAGTTAAGGTGCTAATTAATGTAAAAAATATGTTACATTTAAGACATATTTTAAATAAGTGAATAATTGTAAACATTCTTTGAAATAAACTTATTTACACATAAGTGTATATTGTGTAACCTAAATGATTAAATGATTTTTGAATTTGATGTGGCTAACTCACACGTCATTGGAGATGTTGAAGGGGTCTCTATCGGGCGACTTGGGCGGCGGCGGAGGAGCGTCTTCCTGCAGTACGTTGATGACGCCAGCCTTGCCCAGTAATATTTTAGATTTCTTCACGTGAGGATGTGGAATTTTCACTTTTGGTTGTGGACCTCTCTCTGTAATATGCAAATATACAATACTCTTATTACATGTACATACATACATATATATTACACCTCTTTCACTCTTATTATAGACTAGCAACGCGCCCCGGCTTCACACGGGTGCAATGTAGATGTACTACACAAAAACAATAATTTCTATTGGTGAAATAATTTTTAAAATCGGTCCAGTAGGTTTTGAGTTTATTCATAACATATAAAAATTCAAAAATACAAATATTTCCTCTTTCTCCTAAAATATAATATTAATATAAGTATAGATCACTATTATCCTCTTATTATATCCTACGGACGGCCGCCATTTTGAATATGACAACGTATACAGTCTTTTCTTATTGAATTTGGCAGTTATATCAGATATCTCGTTCTTATTAAAAATAATTTCAATAGTTAATGGTTAGGTTAAAAATTATTTTCTATTATAAGAAACCTCTACCGACCTCTAGTAATTTTCGAAGGGTCAACATCATCAGGTATACCCAGGATGATGTTCTCGTCATTAGGGTCCAAAGTCAATATCTTCGGTTTGGGAATCTTGGGCATATTCTCCGGGTCCCATATAACCTCGTCCTCCCACGTGCCATACACGAGCTCTTCGTTCTCTACGGGGAATATGCTGTACCATGTGTTATCTTCACCATCTCCATTATTTGTTTGGTTACTGGTGGCAGATGATCTAGAATAATAAATAAAAAATTATAAATGGTGTATTCCATAATTATTTTTATTTAGCTAAAACTACTTATACTAGAGTCATAAAACAAATGAAAAGTGCAAAATAAAAATGTGAGTGATTTAAACCACACAACTGAAGTAAAACTTATTTTGGAACAGATTGGTTTCCTTTCCTATCCTATATGCCAGGGGTCGGCAACCTTTTGCTATAGCAGGGCCACATATGTTGCCAGAGTATCAGTGCGGGCCGCACTTATTTTTATATTTATATGTTCGGGTATGTATTTTTAATATTTGAAATAAAACGCATATATATTAATACAATCATGTCTATTTTAATTGAATTACTATACTAACATAAAAGTAAGAACTAGTGAGATTTTTGCGGCTGCATTTGACTTGCAAGTTTTTTAACGTCTGCTTTCATTTTAGTAGTAGACACGCGTAGAATCGCGTCCAAATGTTCATCCGTTAACCGCGAACAATTCTTATTTTTGCGGTAGTTGAAATTGAAAAAGTCTGCTCACACAAATATGTACTACCAAACATAGTTATTATCTGCTGAGCAAACTTTTTCAATTCTTTGAAGTTTTCAGAACTCAAACCTCCGTAGAACAGTATCAAGTCAGTGCTTTCCTTAAATGCCGTTTTAAGTGTGCTATTACTTTGCAAATCTACTATGTTCATTTGCAAATTGCTTGGTACCTCACTAATATCAATTGCAAAAGGGTTTTGGAATATTTCCAGGTTAAGGGAGCTCTTTTTAAAGTCGGTGAATCGATTTACAAACTCAGTTTGTAGTTGTGTTAACACGTTTCTCATTGTAATATTTTGCCACACAAAATTATCTCCAGCTTCTTCCACGGCTTTCTTGCAATTAGGAAAATGGTCAAGCTTTTTTTCATCAATATGCTCGATAAACAGTTTCAGTTTCATCTCAAATGACTTAACATCTGAATACATATCGCAAATCAATTTATTTTTTCCCTGCAAGCGTTTGTTGAGCTGATTCAGTTCCTTAGTCAAAAAACCAAGATCGATAATCCACTGTTTGTTAGTAAGCTCTTCGACTGGCTTTCCTTTCATCTCCATGAAGTTGCCAATTTCTTTCCTCAAATCAAAAAACCGTTCCAAAACGGCACCTCGACTGAGCCACCTCACTTCACAGTAGTAAACCACGTCACCATGATCAGCTTCCAGATCTTCCAAAAACTTTTGGAACTGACGGTGTGTCAGCCCATTTCTTCTTATAAAATTAACAGTGGATGTTACAGTATCCATTATTTCTTTCCAGGATATAACCTTGGAGCACAATGCCTCTTGATGGACAATACAGTGAAAAATCAATGGCACAGTAGATCCAGAATCTTTCACTTTGCTGATGATTCTCCCAACAACACCTTTGTTTTGACCGCTCATGTTCTTGCCTCCATCGGTAGTGACACTTGTTAACTTTTCCCAGCTTAACTGCAATGAATCCAGAGCTTGTTCCACATGGTGAAATAAATCTTCTCCCGTAGTTGTACCTTTCAAACTGCACATTTTCACAAGCTCTTCGTAAACAGTAAAGTTTTCGTCAATGCCGCGTACAAATATGAGTAGCTGTGCTGTATCCGACACGTCCGTACTTTCATCCAACGCTAAAGAGAAGCAGTCAAAAGACTGCGCCTTATCCCTGAGTTGTTCACACAAATTAGCACCCAAGTCTTCAGTACGTCGGGTGCAAGTTCTCGCAGAGAGACTAAGACTTTCAAACATTTTTTTTTGCTCTGGGCATATTTCTTCTGCGATAGCTAAGACACACTCTTTTACTAATTCACTATCGGTAAACGGACGTCCACTTTTTGCTAGAATCTCTGCTACCCTGTAACTGGCACGAACATTCGATTCGCTGTTGTCTGCCACAACCTTAAATATGTTTTGTTGATTTTGTAATGACGATTTCAAAGTGGAAATTTTCCTTTGTCGTATTTCTCCTTCAAGACAGTCAAATTTAGCTTTGTGCTCAGTGTCGTAATGTCGCTTCAGGTTATATTCCTTTACTACAGAAATACTCTTTTGACAAATCAAGCATAACGGTTTTCCTTTAAACTCGATAAAAAAGTATAATTCTGTCCATAATTTGTTAAAAACTCTTTTTTCTTCTTCTATCTTCCTTTTTCTTGAAGCCATGTTTATATAAATATTCTGTAACAATAATGAAAAAAATTAAATTCGTTGTAAAATTATATGTTCCAGTTAGCACCTACAAATTCAACTCCACATTCAAAAAATAATTAAAACATGACATACTCGTAACTGACTTCATGTCATGTAACTACTATCCACGTCCTTATAACATTTACCCATCAATCTGAAGGTTCACATAAACAATCAGTAAATAAAATAATACAAATTGCTCGCGAGTGCATACAACGTACTTACCTCATACGTCGTGCGTGAGAAGCTATCATCGAAGGGAAGAAAGGTGAAACGAAACGCGTAGCCAGCAACCAGATGAGACGTGAGTTTCCGGCGAATTTCCACAACCGAATGAGGCGATAGCTGCGCGCGGCTGTGATTTTAACTAAAGTCGGTCGCTTTGAATTTTTTCGCCGCCGCACACCTGCGTCTAATCAAAGACTGCCGCCGCCTATTGTCTCAAAGGAGCCGCCCGCCACCGACGGCCAGGTGCAGCGTATAAACGCAAAAAAAATTGCCAAGAATTGAATAAGTACAGCAAATATTTATTTTCGGTAGAAACAATACATAACATAACAGTTCTTAAAAAATGAAATAGGTACATTTTTATCACCCCGCGTGGGAGCGAGCTTTCAAGAATACTCTCATGGCCCAGCAGCATGGCCGTATAAATTCTAGTGATTCTAGTAATATGGCCTATTGCTTTGGTATTTTTTTCTTAAGGACCTGAGGCTTGCGGGCCGCAACGAGATAGAGCACGGGCCGCATGCGGCCCGCGGGCCGCCGGTTGCCGACCCCTGCTATATGCCATCGCGGACGTTTTTGTTAATCTATAAAAGAGGAACATTCCAAAGTACATTATTTTTGTATGTCTCAAAGAGATTAGGCAGCGTTTCATACAGACATACAGACAGACGCGGCGGAGGACTTTGTTTGTTGGAGAAACCTAATCTGCCATGAAACAAGTTCCTATTATAATTAAACAGTATTGATAATATTGGCGTTTCTTATTGCGTAGTCTGCTCGATGAATGTTTAGTTATAATGTTACTGTAAATATAGTTTAGTTATCTAGGGTGAGAGATATTAGTATTAGTTTTTAAACCTAGCATAGCCTAGGATAGCCCGGGATTAGACTATGTGGTTTCTAATTGGGCTCAAATGAAAAAAGGTATTATAGTACGAGTAAGAAAACAATATAGACCAAACAATAAAAACTATACTTTTGCAAGAAATAAAAATGACAACACAAATAACTATTTAGAATTTTAAAATACATAAAATAAAATCGCAGAAATATCAAAGCATCCAATGTTTGACTTCGAAGCCTGCTTAGTAGCTTATATACAATATTATAATATAATATGAGGTGATCGGGTTGGGTTATGACCTAAAGAGTATCATAATATTGATGTATTCCGAGATGGGAAGTCCCTTCTAAGTTCTATGACAAACATATTATTAGGGTTGTAGGTGTGTAGTACGTATGTATCGTAAGGCATATCTAAGGGTTGTTATTGTCGTTATGTCATAAATGCTATTAATATAATCTAGGCAAGGTTATTGTCAAGGCGCAATGGACTACGGAATGCAAAATAATCCTGTTTGTGGCAATCCCGAAAATCCCGAGATTAGCCAAGTACAGTCCCGGGATTTATGGGACCAGAATGGCCAGGATCCCGGGATTGTATGTATTCCCTTGATGACACTCACGTTGGTGGTTTAGACTGCAATGGTGCCGGCGGCTGAGGCCGCGGGTGTGAGAACTGTTGCGCCGTGCGACTGACCGACGTGGGCACCCAGCCCGCCGCGTTGCTTTTGCTGTTCAATCGAGCTAGGACCTAATGAAAAACAATGGCGATTGTTGTAATAAGTCTTGGCACATAAATATTGCTGTCGAATTCGAACATAACATATCGATGGGTATTTAAATATAATACTGTATACCGGATTAAAACGCGATTTATTATTTATATTGTTTAAATTATTTATCCCGACGTTTCGGATGCTTTTCAGCAACCGTGGTCGCGGGGAGACAGAAAGATGACCATAGTCATCTTATGGTATATCATATAGTAGTATCTTTCTGTCTCCCCGCGACCACGGTTGCTGAAAAGCATCCGAAACGTCGGGATAAATAATTTAAACAATATAAATAATAAATCGCGTTTTAATCCGGTATACAGTATTTTATTTAAATGTGTGATACTCGCGTTAATAAAAGACAATATTATATCGATGGGTAGCCTACATGTCGTAACCCACATTTTTAACGAAAATATACAGTTCGATTCAGTTTGTCATTGTGACATCTCATTACCCAATCAAACATCAATTACCCATCGATATAACAATACAATATGACTCTGAAAAATAAAGAAATTAATATACCTAATACAAGCTATCAATCATTTTAATATTTGTACTATAATTTGATCTTAAGGTATGACAACCCAGTTCCATATTAAATTAAATGAAAAATAATTGATTGTGAAATAGGCACAGAAATGTGTCTGCCCCGCGCCCCACCATGGCTCTCAGAAATTCACTATAAATTGCACTTACATATTATATAAATGTATTTTGGTTGATATTTTAGCTCAAACCATATTGCAAATTAGATACATAAATATAAATTACTAAAATCATATATTAAATAATATTTTTAAACAAAGGAAAAACACCATTTTCTAGGCTCGATAAAAACAATAAGCTAAAATTGTTATGTAATAAGTCAAATAATTGCTGGCAATTTGAAAGAAACTTAAGAAGATTTATTAGGGTTTATCTACCTTATGTTTTATTTCATTGCCATCCCATATGACGTCATCCTCCCACTGCAGCTGTGATACCATGAGGAAGGAGTCATCGGGGAAGCCGCTGTCGGGACTATCTGACGTTTCATGCTTGTCCACCACATCTTCTTCTTTTTCCTCCTTTCCCTCAATCCTTCTTTTTCCTTCCTCACGCTCGGCTGATGGTTGCTATATGTAAAATTAAGTAAATTTCACTTTACAAGATCATATTATTGTATTTTACAACAGGCTATTTAGTGTGTGACCATTGTAGTTTAAGTGGAATATATTTTACTTATATGTACTATTACGATTATGGCTGAGGCTATGTTCAAATAACAAATAACAAATAACAATCTACTACAAAAGTATTTATTACATAGTTTTAATAATTCCATACTAATATTATAAAGAGGAAAGATTTGTTGTTACGATTTAACTCAAAAACTACTCGACCGATTTTAAGCAAATTTTCACCAATCTACATTATCAGCGAGTTAAATAAAAATTAGGTCGACAGCGCATCATTGACTGATGTTCTGTGGCTGAGGTATCACCTACCATCAAGTGAACCTCATGCTCGTCTGTCGATATCTGACATAAAAAAAAAGAAAACGAATTTAGAAATTAGAAGACATTTTTTTAAGAGTAATGTTGGTTTAAGATAAAAAAAAATCACCTCAAGTTTAAATCCATAATCAAAGCCGTCCCCTGTTTCAGGTACATTTAGCATATCATACCACGCTTGAGCTGGTCCAAATCTCCAATGAGCTGGTGTAACCCTTTGGCTTTTGTCATTCTTGTCACCTGATGAATTATTGTCATGTTGAGAAGACTGTTGATTCTCTTCCATTGGTCTAAAAAATTAAATTGAATTCCATTTCTGAATTTTTATACTAGCAGTAAAAAAATTATAGTGTAAAAATTTAATTTTATATTGTAAAAATTGAAGACAAGCAATTTCTTTTTATTAGAATACCGTTTAGGTATATTTAACTACTTTTTTGGCTGTGTATAGTTTTTACCATAATACAATATCTTCCGGACATGTAATTTTTACCTCTTCCTTATTTGGAAAATTAATATATATATTAAGAATACATAAAATAATGTTATTATATGAATAATGTTACAATCATATACAGGATTTGAAATTATAAAAAAAACAATCTCAGAAGTTAATAAGACATATTTTATGCAGATGTGAATGTTCTTAACGAAAGTAAAATGATTCTATAATCTTTTTAAATGAGAGAAGTCCTTGCAAAATGCTTTTGAATTACTGTGCATTAAAAAATTACTTGAGGAATTTTTCTTCATCATCACTAGCGTACTGCGGGTCTTGCAACTCAGCCTGAGGGGGTGTATCAGAGCTCGTACTGCCACTCCGCCGTCGACGCCTTCGTTTCTTAACACCACGCCAAATTTGTGGCAGACTTGACAATTTTCCTGGTCCAAATAGTCTCGAGAATAATAAAACCTGCAAATTTATTTCGACATTTGATGTTATTAATATGGATGACTAATATTTATAACTTTATGAACCATATATATTATTAAAAGGAAGCCAATGGATCTAAGACATTTGAGTCACGGAGGTTATGATGATTTTTTTTAAATAAAATACTGTATACCGGTTTAAAACGTGATTTATTATTTATATTGTTTAAATTATTTATCTCGACGTTTCGGATGCTTTTCAGCAACCGTGGTCGCGGGGAGACAGAAAGTTTTAATCTGGTATACAGTATTTTATTTAAATGTGTGATACTCGCGTTAATAAAAGACAATATTATGATTTTTTTTATCAAAAATTTATATACTAATATGATTATAAAGAGGAAAGATTTATTTGTTTGTATTTTACAATTTGACTCAAAAACTACTCGGCCAATTATAAAAACTCTTTTAATACAATAGAAAGCACATTAGTGAGTAACATTAGGCTATTTTCTTTGTATATAGTACATCTACATTGCACCCCTGCGAAGCCGGGGCCTGTAAATAATAATTAGTTAAGTTATTTATTATTAGTAGATGTAACTGGATTTACAAATCATCAATAACCTTACTATATAAAAATTAAAATCAACTTTATCAGAATGCTTTTCATTGCTTATTCAAAAATAAAAACATAAATTTATGGAGAACTTAAATAACATGCATAGCTCATTGCTCACTGTCTTGGAAGTCCAAAGTTTTAATATATAATTATACTAACTTAATATAGACTTACTTTATCCTCTCTAAAATCTGGGAACAGTTCCGTGACATCAATATTAGCATATTTAGATGGAAGCATGGCGGCTAAAGGTGTTTCTAACTTTTTAGGTTTATCTGTTTTTGGTCTCCTGTAAGATTCAATATTAAATTTATACCTATATACCTATCTAGTGCTCAAAAAGAATAGAGATATTATATGACTGTTGATAGTTTCATAAAACACTTATAAATCTGGTAACTATAAAAAGAGGAAGATTTAGTATTTGACATAAAATATGTATGTTTGTAAAGGCTAATCTCAGGAACAATTAATTGTGTATAAGTAAATTCCCAAGTACCCTTGTGGAGCTTGGGGACAGGCCCATTTTTGTGTGTTTCACTGATCATTTTTCTTTACAGGCAAGAAGGTGATCAGCCTTCTATGCCCTGCAAAACTGAAACAATTTTTTTAAATCTTGTTTCCCTGGGATTCGAACCCGGGACCTCCGGTGCTAAACGCATTGGGCTTACCACTGAGCCATGGAGGCAGTCAGAAATTGTATATAATTAAAGGAAAACTACACTGCCTAATAAAACATAGTCTATATTTTAATTTAAGGACATTTATTTTTAAGTTATGCATATTGAAATTTTTAATACATTTTCCATTAACATATTAATATATAACTTACGGAACAGTATTTGGTGGGGGCATGAGTCCACCTTCACCTTCCATATCACCCTCATATCCATCATCATTATGCATTTCATACCCAGCCTCACTCTCTCCATCCTTCCATGCTTCATTACTGTTCCTTTCAGTATTTTCATTTTCTGTTTGAATTTGGTCCGAGTCAGTGACCAGAGATTCATTTTTTAGTTCTTGATTATCTTGGTTTGTTGTATCTGTTTGTTCTTGGCATTCTGTTTGCATCTCTCCTTCCTATATAATTGTAAACAGTTTTTATTCAAGTAAGATAATTTATTTTACATATTATAACATTGTATGATTATGATATGAGTAAAAATTTGACTTAAGCTTTGCTGGTGCAACAATTGAACTGGTGTAATATCTTACTGCATTTTCCTTACCTGACTATCCTCATCAGCAGCGTCATCAATATCAAAAAAATCTACAGCTGATGGGCTTTTCTGACTATAATCTGTGACAAACATATTCCAAATTAAATAATGAATTATTCTCAGCATTTTAAGAAAAGTGATCTAAGAGTGGACATTTTGACATAAACCTCACTTTTAAATAAACAAAATTTCATAATTTTTAACAAAACATAAATATGGATACTATGACCCATACAAGTTTCTTCAAAATATTATTCGTTTTGCTCTATTTGAAGAATAAGAATGATTTCTTGAAATTAAATTATTTCTGTAATTATTGATCACACTCAAAGACTCTCCCTGAGCTCTCGGAAGCCTCTCCACCCTGATAACTGTAATTTTATTCTGACCTTTTTCCTCGTCATCTTTATCATGTTCATCGGGATCTAAGACTTCAGAAATCATTGATCCAAGGCCCAAACGGTTAAGGGATGCAAGCATTCTCTTAGACTCTCCATCCAGTAGACCATCATCTTCTAGTTGCCCGCTTTCATCAATATTACCAAACAGAAACCCTGTTAAATCTATGCCGCCACGCTGATCACTTGCATCATCACTATCACACATTTTAACTAGAAACTACTGTATCCCCTTTTATCTTTAAAATATTATTTTCAACAATATAAACTTAGTTATTTATTGCTATAAGGGTGAAAACGAAAAGCAAACAACAAAGTAATGAGCTATGACAAGCTCAGATGACAAGACATGAAGTGTCAAAATGTCAATGTGGTGTCAATATAAAACCTGCCATTAATTTTTTTTACTCGCCCAGGGCACAGGCAAAAGCTTTTTGTCAGCTGCGGGCTGATTTCCTCTATGATAATATCTACTTCGTATAGGTATTATTAGTTAGAGTTGCGTTCAGAAACTTTAGGAAATCGGGCATAAAATATGAAACAAAGTTGTCTATGGAAATCTCACGTGATCAACTTTGAAAAATAGAACCCGCGATACTTAAACTTTTGAAAATTTGAAACATCAAAATTCAAAAAAATGAGAGTTGTTGAAATATCAGCTCTCCTTTACGCCCGAAATTAATAATCAATCCTAATCCAAATTTTTCCATCTAAGATTGGTATTACAATCCGTTTTTTGAATTAAGCATGCCAATAAACTATCTTCGGATTGAGTTTGGTATCTTAAATAGCAATCCATCTTTGGGAGTGCGGATTACAGATTAAAGATTGACCTCTGTTCGAAAATGACAGTTTGTGCATGTCAATAACCAATCCGACTATTTTGACGTTTGCTTCAATCCGTGTAAACAATCGTAGATTGCAATCTGAGAAATTCCTTAGTTTGGTGCTTGGATTACAAGTTTGTAGAAAGAAGAAATGGCCATGGCATTATTATTTAGTGACAGTGACGATAGTGATTTGGAGTTTCTTGCTCAGTTAACGGATACTGGGGCTTTAGACATGTTGCTTTCGCTTCGGAGCGATTCTATTTCTACAATAGTCATCGCTTTAACAATAGCGAAGTTGGATTGGTAGCCAAAGCAACATTCGTTTATCGTTCGCTTAGGCGAATCATTTGTTCGATAAAAGTCAAGTTTAGTCTATGATCTATCTACAATTGTACTGTCAAGTGTCAATTGTCATCAAACGTTAAATTATTAATTAAATACGCGTAATGTTTTGAACGTTTTAAAATGTATATTTTATTATTTTTTGCTGTTGTTGTGACCTCTATTAACTAAAATTTTGTAAAGTCATTAAATTTTTCAAATTGTGTATGTAGATTTATATTTATTTTCGTCTTTGTCAAAAAGCAAATAAAGTTTTTTTTGTAGTAATGGAATCAAGAGCACAAGCTAGTGGATAGCAATTTGCTTCTCTTTTGGAGTTTATTGAAAGGTAAAATATCAATATTAATCATTAATTGTAATCAGAGATTTTCCTTTAATTATCATAGTAGCTTATAAGCTTCAATGTTATTGCTTCAAATGTATGTAATTTAAAAATTCTTTATAATATCCAGCATATATAAAGTTTTTTCTTTCTCTAAATTCCAGGAATGGTGATCTTGCCAAGTCTTAGTCTGGTGCTCAAGGATCTGTTGGTGAGGAAGACTGACCAATTGTGACAGGAACTAACAAATTCATTAAATGCAATTGGTGGTGGTATAAATCAGCAGAAGCAGAAAAGGTTAAATTATTTATGTGTTGATTAACTTATAATAACCATGATTTAACCATAATAATATAATTATAAAATATAATATACAATATAACGTAACAAAGATGTTAGGTAATGAAACTCTTATGTTCAAACAAAAATAGACATTTGAATTAAAATTTTGTTTTGCAGATATACTACCAATTCAGACCCACCAATGCCAGAGATTGGAGTCCCTGTACAAACATATTCAACAACAGCTCAATCAACCATCCCTCAACTGATAAGACTGAAATTGTGTTTTTGTTTGTTTTAAATTATGTAATTTTAATAAAAGATGATTATTTTTAAGGTTGTTTAATGCATGTTGACTGTTACAAGTTTACTATTTATACCTGTATCTGATATAGTTTATAAGTTGATTACACATTTTATTTAAAGAAATGTTTTAATGTATGAGGAAACTAGCTGTTAAGAATAGGTTATAATTGAATGTACCTACTTATTGTTTTTGTAGGTATATCAAAGTTTGTAAATCTTAATTAAATATGAAATTACTATATGTATTGTAATAAAATAATGAAGTGTATTAATGAATACCCTGTAATTTTAAAATATATGAATATAGTTTATAATGTACAAGAATATTCAATTCTGTTTATCTAACATTCACTTTAACTTGCTTAGGAATAGATCAGTGTGTTTTTATTTTTTACATTAGTATTGTTTTGGCTCGCTTGTGCCAGCGCGCCCTTCCACTGGACTTCTGTCCCAACTTATACTGAGTGGTCTTCTGCTTCAAGCATCACTTGTTTTTTTTTTACTTTTTACAACGTTAATGTTTTGTATTTCATATTGTGTATACTTTCAGAACTGTTTTATATATTATTTGTAATATTGTTTTATAATACCTACAAGTAATAGTTTTAAGTGGTTACCTGAATAAACTTTTTCTATTTCCATTCTATTATTTACTATTTAAGTAAGTCTAAAGGTTTATTAAGTAATATTATAGAAAGTAAATGTAAATTGTAAGATGTCTAATACCAAATATTAAATAATATGTAAAAAGCTGATTACAAATATTATGCAAAGTTGTCTCAAGTAACAAATCAAATGATAAAAAAATAATAATATGAACTAGCAAGTAGTCAATACACCACTCATTACTGTATAGAGCTATTGTTAAAAGCAGTGAAGCAAAGATAAAAAAAGGATAATTTAAATGAAAGCATTTATATTGTTATTTGAGCAGTTTTATACAATCCAAACATCCTATTATATATTCAAATTGTATTTCCCTTGAAATACCAAGTATTATATTTATGTAAAAAGCTGATTACAAATATGCAGCTATCTCAAGTAACAAGGAATCACAAATGAAAATGATAATAATAACTTTATTGTCACAAGTAGTTGATACACTAAATTAAAATAATAGGTTTAAACAATTGGCTGTGACATCAGCATAAAGCACTTAACAGCAGTTTTGTAACCAGTTTGCACAGTGCTGATTTTCAACCAGCCCTTCTACCAGATTTTTTTATATACTTATTAATGCATAGATACTGTTAGAAGCAAGGCAGCAAATATAAAAATAAATGATGATTTCAACTAAAATGAAAGATATAAATTATTTTATGTAATCCAAACTATCTCTTATGCTATTCAAATTGTATATCCTTTGCAATACCAAATATTATATTTATGTAAAAAGTTGATTACAAATATGCAAAGTTGTCTCAAGTAAGTAAGTAAGGAATCACAAATGAAAATGATATTAATAATAATACAAACTTTATTATCACAAGTAGTCAATACACTAAATCCAAACAAAATAATATGCTTAAACAATTGGCTGTGAAAATATCAGCATAAAGCTGTTAAACAGCACAGTTTTCTGACCAGTCTGCACTCATTTCACCACAGTTTTTTAAATTACCGCATAGCTATTGTTAAAAGCAGTGCAACAAAGATAAATCGTTTTACTGTATGGAATCCAAACATCCTATTATTCTATTCAAGTTGTATTTCCTTTGATACCTGTAAAAAAGCACGAATAGTGGTTATACAAATAAAAGCAGAATCTATCCTAAATAAACATAGAATTTTCTTTGATATCTCAATAATCTTGAAAATATTCACTTACTCTTCTTTAATTTGTGATCGTTCTTATGATGTTTTCGTTTACTGCTAACTAAATTGAGTGCAACCTCTCCAATACAACGCCTTGTTGTTCTTTTAGTTAGGTGTTCATAATATTTACAATTATTTCGTAAGACCCTGTTGCCGAAAGCATCTAAAAAGACTATGATGACGCTTTCCAATTATTGTCCGCGCACAGTATCTTTGTTGTTTAAGTCAAACACTTTCATTATGCGACGAAGGGTATGCATTTTAAATCAAATTAAACACTCAAAGCACAATACACTCTACAATACAACATATGCAACCACCATTTTGATTCGTTTTCTACAGGGTTTTAGTATTCGCTAAACTTTCTATCAAACGAATCGATACCAAGCGAAAGCGCTTGTCAAAAGTGTCATTTGGCTAGCTATTTCTATGAAACTAAGCGATCGGCGCTATCGATTCGCTGATGGAATCGAATGTTATTAACGTTGGCTACCTAATTTCTATTCGTTTACGACAGACCACGTGACATTTCTATAGCAGCTGTCAATCCCATACATTTTTGGAGTTATCGACTAGCGAATTCGACAATAGAATGTCTCGATGTCTAGGCCCCCTGGTCCGTAACGACTTTCAAAAATTTAGTTGTAAAGTAAAGTAATTTCTTACATTGATTAAATATATAACAATATTTTTTTAAATTTCAGAATTCTTTTGAATAATGACGTTTTCAATTGCATACTCATTTACTTTATTTTTATAAACTACTCTATTCAGTACAACTACTTCTGTACTTTACTGTTTCCGTTTGGCATACTTCACTTCATTATTAATCGCCAAATTCACATCGAACCTTCAGTGGTCATCAGCGCCTTCTTAAGTTTTTAGTTGGTTTTGGAACTATAATCTAACAGCTTATCATGGACACTTTTGAAAGTAAAGCCCCATATGAGAGATTCCTCCGTATCTCTACCCTCCATCATTCAAACTAACGCACATCGCGGTCGGTTACCACAGACCCAATGCACGTTCCATTTTTGCTAATTTATGTACTTGATATAATATTGTAAAGTAACTAATAAAATATGATTGCAAATGTAATTTTTACATGTTTTTAGACCTAAAATCAGTTAAAAACGTTTTTAGTTGGAAAATATTTTATATATTATTTTATAATGTTGAAACTCGTTTGTTTTTATAAAACATTGAGTCAAAAGTATTGCATAATAAAACATTATGCTAAGAACGGAACGGTAAAGAGGGCCAAGATCGCTAGCGATCCGGCGTCAAAAAAATTTTAGATTGCATAGTTATATTATTGGCATGTGGATTAGAGATCGATCGAGCGATACGCATTCATCCGAGATTGGTTTTAATCTAAGATGGGAGTTACATTATTAATTTCGGGCGTTAATGATATTTCGAACGCATCGTGCCTGAATATAAAGTTTGTCACATATACGGCATCTATCAGGGTCACTTGCGCCTAAATTAGACATCTTTATAATTATAAGATTACACATAGATATACATAAACAGCTATAATATTATGTATTTGATGTGATTTACTTTTCTGTTAAATTGGTTCTTTCACTTTTTCGCGCAGTCGAAGTTATTAATATACCATCAAAAACATAAATTGTAAAAAAAAACCAAGTCTTGCAACTCAGTTCTTCTATCGTAAAAAGTTGTGAGATCCATATAATAATACCAAGTCGGTCAATTTATTCAGTCTCTTCTTAAGAATCCTTCTGTCTTAAGTTATTACGTAATTAGCTAACCTAACAACATCATAAAGTGATCCAATCCAATCTAATCAAAAACCCTTTTATAAATTAAAGACCGTTTAATTCATTCCATTTTTATTTTAATGTTTCAAATATAAACATAATATATTGTTCGCTACTTAGGTGGGAAATAGATGAATAGATACAGATTTTTTTTGTCAACTTCTGACCCAACTATGTTTATTTATTAAATATACCGACTTCGTTGCTGTCGAATCGTCAGAAAGATAAGACCTATACATTACTTATTTTTTTTATTTCCTAACGAAAACAAGAATAATCTATCGAGTTTTAATTCATAAATCTAATCAACAACTTTGAAAAGTGTAAACCTACTTCTGTTGCTCATTTCCATTGGTATTTTAAGATACCAATTAATTATTAAACGATGTATGTTATGTAGTAATTTAATATACCTACTATACTACAATGTGAAACTGGGTTACATAAACTATTATCCCTTACATAATAATTTATGGGCGCATCCCTTTGATGTTGCCCCTTGTGTTTGCTACTTAAGATATGAACATGAGGCTAAAATGTCTCTGAGAAATTGATTACAATCTAATTTACGGCTCAGCTGGTTTAATCTTGCTAGTGGTAACAATTTAATTGAGGACGGAGTCATATTTCCATGTTTAAAATAAATTGGTAACGAATTTACTTTATGTAGGAAGATATTATTTTATTATATACAAGCTGATACCGCGACTTTGTTTGCGTTGTCTATCTCAATGCAAAATGCTATAAAACTGCACACAAGTAACTTTATTTCTGTTCTGTAATTTCGGAGATATAACAGATAGATATAATTATGTTTATGTATTATTTTACCATTTTATCGCCCTTTTGCCTATATATAAATATATCCAATGTATAGATATGTTTATTCTATTTTGAATTACTCTGGAAAAATAACATCCCTTCCAAATTATAGTCGCTATGATTTTAAATGTTTATGGTTCCAAGCCAAACCTCGCATTTTGTTATTTGCTCTCTGCAAGTTAGGTATATCCGATCTCACCCAGAACTGCGTAGGTGTATAATTCTTTAGCAAAGATTTTCATATTATAAATAATAGGTCGTTATAAAATGTATAAATTGATAAACTTCAATGAAAGCTCGAATTTTTGATACGTCTTCGAGTCGTATAAAGATTCAAAAGAACCAATTAAAAGGAGCGTAGTATTAATTAGCATTCAGCTATCATTTCTTTTATTTTTTCATACAAAGCTGAAAGCACAATAATATAATACAGAGTATTTTAATAACATTTATAATATAACTGGCCGCTTAACTTGGTAAACATTTCTGTAATTCGCATTAGCGCCCGGCAGGAGTTGGCACAACAGTTTGCCTGTAGACGAGGCACAATTATATTCGCTGCAGCGTCGTCCGCTTGAATATTATTTTGTTCCGCTACAAAGATTTTATATTGAAATAGTCGCCAAAGACTTTAGAGGAGAAAGTTTTGTTCAACTGTTTTATTAAATCTTCCGCATTCAAATATTTAACCTATTATACGATTTATTTCCATGTAATTACGTTAAAACCACTTTTGGGTTGGGTCACATTGAGGGAAATTATGCATCAATCTGGGCACAATAAAGTAACTTTAATAATATTTTAATACATTAAAATATATCAGCCTTAGCCGAACATGATGTTTCTTTAGTACCTACATATATTATTTTACCTATATACTTAGTATTAGGTACAGCAATAAGAGGCCATTGCGAATGTAATGGATCGCGTCTACTATAACTACCTACTAAGTAATTTCACTAATCGGATCACAACTATTATTATCGGCGTAGGTACTTAATCCTTAAATTGTTGAAGATATAGGTAAAATTTAGTATAGACTATATGGTGGAAAGAATCAATGGGCCCTGGAGGGAAACCACTTTAAATCCTAAAGATACACTACATTTCTTTATTTTTAAAAAGAAACAAAACTGCATTCAAAGATGTTATAAAATTAGCTTGTTTCACCTGTTTGTGTTTTTTTCAAGTATTATACCCACGAAATAGGTAAAAGGCACAATTTTCACGATTAATAAAATTAAACTACAGTTTCTCTGGGCCTTTTACCGAACCATAAAGATCCACAACCAGTGGCGGGTCTACCATACAAGCCCAAAAGCCTAGCTTGCCGACTTTAACGTAATACGTGTTTATATTATATAATTACGTACCTAATCATAATATAAGTTAAGGTAAGCGGGGCGTTTGAGCTTGTATTGTAGTCCCGTCACTGCCAACAAAGGGAGGCTAGTTTCTCAATTTGAGAAACTTAATATGATAATAATAATAATGAATCAATATATTTATAAAATCATTTACTTAATATTGTCTTTTATTAACGCGAGTATCACACATTTAAATAAAATACTGTATACCGGATTAAAACGCGATTTATTATTTAATATTTTTGTATCAATACATCTTTTCTTATCGGGGTATGGTTTAAAATACAAATTACATGACGAACGTCTATAAAAAGACAAAAAACTAGGTACTCCAAGTTGGATGAAATGCATGTGGAACGCTAGTGAGCGCATGTTTATTTACGAGTAAGGATTTAAATAATTACATTTCTCTTATTGAATGAATGATTAAAATTCCTAGTAGGTAGGTACTTCATACAAAACCTTTTCATACTTTGTTCTTTCGGGGTTTTATTTAACCTTTCGGGTATAGCGTAGGTATCAGTTATTTATAAATAAAGAAATGTGTATTGAAAATGACTTACAGAATAAATATTAATAGACTGGAATAAGCAAAGTTACATGCTATAATGTTTTGTCCTAGCTCCGAGTAATGAAAACAAGTAGGTAGTAGGGAGGAGGCTGCCATATTATGTTCTAAAATAAGAATTCACTTATATTTAATACCTTAGTGAACTCATCTGTCACCTTGTATGCCACGGTGATTTATATTTCACTTTCTCTGATCTTCGCGGAAACGAATGATATTTTATATATTTTATTCTCGGGTTCGAATTACGAAAGTGGTTACTTTAAAATCGCAGTAGGTACTTTTTGTAATTATACATTATCTAAGTATACATATCAAATATTCATAATTGTACATATACTAGATTCTAGAATGTATATTGAAAGCAGGTGGTCAGACCGGAAACAAAACCTAAATATAAGAACAACAATTTCGCACAAAACTTCCTAACTTTTCACATAAACACAAAAAGGTTGAATCGTGTACAATCACGGCATGCCACTCGCGTGCCCACTGTTAGTCTTGTTAATGTGTGTTAGCAACATTTTATAGAAGCCACGGGCAATAAATATCAAATATTGCATCTGTGTTGAAGTTCCGTGGGCAAACGATACGGAATCTAAGCTACGAGCTAATATTGAAAATGCTTGACGTTCTACCTTATGCTTTTACGTCTTCATGTTCTGGAAATACTTAGATTTTATACACCAACCTACACCTACTTTGCTTACAGGTATTCTGTACGCAAAGTAGGCATTTGTCACAAAAATAGTAGGTAATTCGGTTAGAACTCCACCCGCGCTTGAGAATGTTAAGGGTAATATATAAGTTAGAGCTATTTTTCGGTTAGATAACAATAGGAGGGGTAATGTTGGTTTCATTTAAAAGAAATATATCCATATTTGTGACTGAGTAAACATAGTGACTACGGAACTCTGCTTTTTATTAAACTCGAGACACACTTGGCTGGTTTTTGTAATATATACGAGTACTATAAGACTATTCGAAATACCCCTACAAATTATCAAGAATACAATGGGTGAGCTTAACTTGACAAATAGGCACTAAAATAAGTAAATATCATCATTTTAGTAAAAAGAAAAATGTCTATGTTTTAAGATATCGCAAACATAACAAAGTGAATATGAAAATAGGCTTTTCGATGTATTTCATCTTATTTAGACCCTCACTAACAACGTTTCGCATGTCTGATATCTTTCTAGAAAGGTCGACAAGGACAAAAAATATGTTATTCATCTTAATACTAGCAACAACAATATCTATTTGAGTAATAATTCGTGATAAACATTACGCTATTATCCGTAGCTATATTCCATCAATCAATTATATCGGTTTAATTTTTATAATAATTTAAGTTTTATAAAATTTTATCTCACACATTTTTATTTTTATTTTTTTAGCACAAACCATTACAGTATTGTTATTAGGTATAGTAATATTGACCGTCTTTATGGGTCAGTGGTAAGAGAGATTTAGCACCAAAGCACTTTAGCACAAGATTTAAAAAAAATGATCAGAGAAACAGACACAGATTTTCAGTGTAATATACTTAGTAAGAATGAAATGGAGAGAAGTCTGAGATCTGCAACAACTTGTAATCCACGGATGCCCTTAAAACTTAAGGGAAAAATCTATAAGACCATGATAAGACCCGTCTTAATATATGGTTCTGAGTGTTGGTCAATTAAACTGATGGATGAAAAACATTTGCATGTAGCTGAGATGATAATGCTGAGGTGGATGTGTGGATTAGATAAGATAAGAAATGACTATATATGAGGAAGTTTGAAAGTAGCGTCAGTGAATGAAAAATTGAAAGGTTATATTTTGGCATGTTATGAGGCGAGATGAAAAACATGTAAGGATCTAAAAAGTTTTGAATTTTAAAGTGGATGGGTATAGGGGAAGAGGGAGACCAAAAAAAAAACATAGATTGACTGTGTGTAGAATGATATGTGTTTGAGAGGTGTGACTGATAATATGGCGAGTGAAAGAAGATATTGCATAAAGAGAACATACTGCGCCGACCCCAAATAAAAAAGGGAACAGAGCAGGAAGAAGAAAATAGTGTGTTGCTGAATTATGATATTAGATGTGTTGTATTATATCCTATATATTATGAAATCCGTATAATGTTACATAATACCATCGTAGAAACCAATGTGTAATTGGCTATTGTAATTGGCGGTAACGTAATTATTACACACTAAACTGAGTAAGATAATCTCTACACACCGGTAACATAACCATTACCTATATTACTGTTATATTTACTATATATAATAATCTGATATTTAGTTGTTACTCCATCAGAATAGATGAAGTCTTTCACATAAGAATTAAATTGACTTATCTAGGGGTTCAATCAAAAGGCAATAAGTATGAAATTATAAGTTTTCCAGTTATTCAATTTGAAATCCGCCAATACAAATATAATGCAATAGTTATTAATAAGAATTCAATATAAGACTATATTTTGATGCAGCTATTCTAACAGACAAAACAATTCACTACAAAAAGAACTTTTTCTTATTTAATCTGAGTTAAATTGTACAAATTGTACAAATTTGTTCATAAAGTTTCCAGACAAAATGCTGTATAAAGCATGCATATCAGCAGAGATTTTTTTTAATAATATACACTAAACCCTAAATTAATTTGCAATATTTATTTATTTCTATATCGCACTTAAAGAGGTCCTTCATTTTAAGTATCACAACACAACATGTATTTCTTACTCGCGGCTTAGTATCATGCTTCATTCATGTTCTCCTTACGATTAGCTAAACTGCGCAATTTTATTCGTGCTTTAATGATGATGAAGTTAAGTGAGGAAAAACAATTTACAGGTCTAATGAGTTTTGTGTTAATCGTGTTCAAACGTAAGCAAAAATCCTCTCAGTGTGATTTTGTTAGGGCATGCAAACTCATTAGGAGTGCATTTTAAAGCTTTGCTCGTAACCACATCGTTGTAAAAGGCCGTTGAAATTTTAAATATTGAAAAAGCGTTTTAATAATGTATACGGAAGGCTTACCAAGTTACCCATCTCGTATTCTCACCAATTTGTCTTATTAAATTGACTTAAAAGATAAAGAAAGGAAATAATCTTAAAATCTATGAAGATAAAGAGGCTCCTTTTCATTAATAATGAGAATTTCAGATTTAAAAAAAATAGTCATATTATATAAATTAAGACCAATATTACTTATAAAATTGTCTCTTCTTTATGGATATTTTAATACAAACATTAGGGTTAAGGCTATCCAAAATTATTTCACTAAATAACAAAATGGTTATTATTACGAAACAATTTATTTATAGGTAACAACTGTATTTAATATACTCAGGTATATTATGAGTATTTAATTGATTATTACTGAAATTTCGGCTAATTAATTTAAAATTCGAATAGAAAAATTATTAGTTAAAATAATTGCAGTCCTTATTCGTTCATGAAAATGTGAATTGCATTCAATGCTGTATGAAATGAAAGGATTGCATTATGAAGAAGATTTCGAGAATTACCTATTAATTAGGTGAGTATTTGATAATAATATAGTACCTAATTATTAAGCTTATCACTTTTATACGTAATTATAAAGCTTATTTTTCTTAAAATATAACAATAAATTCCATTACTGCACACTAGTGGGTGTAAATATTTTATTAAAAATATTTTGAAATTTTTGTTCCATTAACTTTTTATTCCGATGCAATGTTTTAATTTTTTTTGTTAGTTAGTTGGTGTATTGTGTATGGTGTCTATAATAATACTTTGTTGTAATAGAATACCACAAAGGTATATTTAATTTTGAATTTGAATTAACCTATTATTTGTCTAGTATATAACTACTACAACAGTTGAAAATATCGAGAAAATTTTTCACGAAACAAAAAATAAATTGTGGTAGGACTTATAAAGTAGCTACTTCAGGATTTGTGAAAAACACACGCTAGCCCAAGCCGCTTCCAAACAACTAAGCCAAACTCTTTTAATTATTCTCAACTCTCTAAAAATTTTAACTAACTTTTCCGACGCCCTTAATTAATTCTGCTTTACTATCGCGCTCAATTCGCTTTGATATACCTAATCAAAATATTTATATATATGTTTACTACTTATCATAGCGTTTAGTCAATATAATATGCCTCACAGTTCCTATTATCAACTCAAGAATATTCGTACGTAGGTTATAACAGCTATTCGATTTAAAAAAATTAATGGAATGAACCTAATATAATATTCATACTGTTACAATCTAATATCAGACAAGTCTTGTGTTAGTTTTATCACACAGAGACTTAGCAGGGACAACTAGCGAGAAAGTACTCGTTACTGTACGGGCTAGCACCGTACATTGAGTGCTGTGTCAGCAGTTTACGCTGATAACGCATTTACAATAAGTTTTTGTATCCGCACCGTTATCATTTAATTATAAATCATACATCTTTATTATTATCACCAAAGACAGTGTGGGTTTCGTCTCACCCCATACAGTATTAAGCTAGCTTCCCACGGTCGGTGATATTGCGGACGGACGCGGACCAGCTCGCACGACACACCGTGGGAAGGGTCTCGTCCGTGGCAACACAGGGCATCTGTGGTGGTGCGCCGGTATCCGTCGCGAGGCGGTAACTTCAAAGGTGCGGTGAAAAAATCTGAGCGCAATTGCAAACCGTTCTTGAACAGGAATATATTTTCGCTTTTGGTATCATTCCTTGATATAACTGGACCAATTTTAATCAGAAGGTATTCGAAATCACTTGAAATCTCTTTCACTTTGCATTTTGAAATGAAGCTATCAAAAGATCTACACAGACCGACACGCGCCGTTGGAAGAGCCCTGTCTGTGTGCGTTGCCGTCCGTGGTCGTCGGCTGTCCGTAATCATCCGTAGAATTGCGGACCGTGGGAAGCCAGCTTTAGTCTCATCGATCTGTCATTTGTATGGAATTTCAAATCAACTCATACAACTGACGGATTTAAGGCCCATTTCCACGATGCTAGTTTCTTGCCTGCTACAATTACATTTGCAATAAATGTTCTAAACTACACGCAACATTCTTGATCTGTCGTGTACGAGTTTTGTTTCGTTACTTTTATTGGTGTAAAAAGCACATAATATCAGCATGTAAACAGTTGCTTACAATTCTTGTATTTCAGTTATTGCCCATGTACGTACAAGAAAATGGCATCATATAAATGAACCTTAACGATAAGAATAATTTCTCGGAATTTGTTTGTGCTAGTTCATCAGTTCCTTCCTACTACGAGTATCATTGTATACCTTTAGATAAGGGGGCGTCCATAAATTACGTGAGGTGTTTTTTTAAATTTCCTGTCAACGCGTTAGATTGTTATTGTAAAAAGAAATTTTTTTTACGTGTATACAATCTGGATTAAATGGACCAAAATAGTATATATTTTTTGTTTCAATCAGAAAAAAAATTGCGTGATATTTGCCGAGACCCCTCTCTCCAACGTAAGATTAGATGAGATTTGACTCGACCCCCTCCCCCTCTTAAACACCTCACGTAATTTATGGACGCCCCCTAATAATATATTGTAAGGTTCTTTTATCAAAACTCAACTATAAAAAAAAGTTATTAAGCGCATATTAAGGTGGAGAGGAATGTTGATGTGTATTAAATAAGCCAACAATGAAAATTAGAGTAAAACATGATTAATTAAGTTTTAAAGCCCGTTGAGGGATGGTTGGTTAATTCCGATTCAAACGAGCGAATGATTAAATAATTTTAAAACAGACTACTGTGTTGTGCGGATTCTGCCTCTTGAATAAGTTATATTCGATGTTGCCAGCAATATTAAACTAGGTTGTCAAATTTAACTAGGTTCTTCATAATTTAAAATTAAAAAAAAAACACCACGCGAAGAATGAATTTTCAGACAACGTCTGTTGAATGTTGTGACTCATTATCAAAAAAGCTATGACGTATTTTCCGAGCAGGTGTAGTATAAAGGTTTTTTATTAGGAGTGGTAATTTTGTACTTGCACTGTAGTTATTATGCAATTGAGGCGTGTTGATGAGCGCTATATAATGCACGCAGGATTTCTATACAATTATATAAACGATTTTGCTTTTAGTTCGAAAGAGTAAATAAATATTGATTGATTTATTAAGGTGAAAGGCAACTCTACTTATAAATTGATACAGGTGTATGCTAAGTCAGTTTCGACAGCTGGCAGAAAAGATTTGTTTCTAAACATAAAACAATCATCCAAGCCCTCTCTCACGTGAGGTGAAACATAAATCACACATGTACAGTTGTTTCAAATAATATCGAATAAATCAAAAACTAATGTCTAAAAAATGAAGGTTTGTATAAGTAAATAATATTTAATAAATAAGGCATTGCATGTTTCATTGATTAACTAATATTTTTTGTGACAAACAGTAACATTCGCGAAAAATTCCAGCCGCATTTTGACGGGCTCGTTGGCGCGTTCGGTAGAACACCTGCCGTGCGCATCGATGGGTCGTGGGTTCGAATCCCACCGGGAGCACAAGCTTATAATTTTCTGTAAGCATGTTTTCCCCACGTCTGGAAACTTCGGGCTTTGATCGGGTGGGAGAAATATCTAAATTCCGACCGGGTAACGAACCACCGTTCATAGATGGAAAAACCGTGAAGTGCATATTGCTCGTTTCGGTTTCACTATATGGATTTCCGAATGCTCGAAGTAAAAATTAGGTCGACTGTGGCTGAGGTATCACCTACCATCAAGTGAACCTCATGCTCGTCTGTCGACATCTGACATAAAAAAAATTAACTTATTGTATAGAAGTCTAGCTACTAGCTTTACGTCTTGTAGCCTTTGAAACCTTCAAGAAAACAGCCTATTCCTTCAAAGGCCGATAACGCATCTGCAGTCTAGTGTTGTTTCTTTTATTTGGGTGTAGGTATACTATACTCTTTGGTGTCGTTGTTCGTTATCCATCAGGTGAGCCGCATGCTCGTTTGCCCTCATCACTATAAAGTAAGTGATGGTCAGTAACAGTAAAAATCTACAGAGTAGGTATTATGAAGTTATAAATGCCGAAACAATTTCGAATCTACTCTTTCCGGTTTCAAGAGATTGATGGAACTGTTTTAAATGTTCCTCAACTGTAAATATATAAAAAAAGATGAAAATAAGTATTCGAATAAGATTATTTATTTATACGTTCATTTTTCAAAGCTTCAAAGACTTTTCTACAAATAATCTGACCATTGAGTTCGCTCTCATTTATCACTGCTACATCCGACTGTGACACTTTCACGAGTGATTTTAAATGTTTCCGTTCTCTGTATTTTTCATTTTAATTTTTTTTTACAATATAATATATAATAAAATATTTTTTCACGTACCCAAAAAAGTGAAAATATAAATGTTGGAAAGTTATAAATAAAAAAAATCGATTATATTTTCTAGCCTCAGTATGATGTAGGTACAATCATCAATGCTGACTGTACCTACAACGTACACTGCTAATATGTACACAATGTATGATTACAAGTAAATATGTTTAAAATCCAGATTTCTTGCCAACATATATGTTGATAGTACCACAAAATAACATCAGCTTGTGCTCTCATAATAACATTGTAACGTTAAAATGCTAATTAACCAAATTAATTTATAGACGAAATGCAAAATAAGGTGAAAATAAAATCATGAGGCATCTAATTAGCTTACAAGGTAACTTTTTAAATTAATCAATATGTCTGGAACACTCAACGTGATTAATAATAAATTATAGCAACTTCAAACATTTTCCTTAAATAATGAATACACTCAGTAAAGTGAAAAGTGTTTGATGTTCTGAGCTACAAACACCTGAGCTTTAAAGCGTGAAAAGTCATGTATTTTGGAAATTCGGAGAAAAAGTTATAGGTATGTGTAATAAAGGGAGGAACTGATCCTTTGTATAGCCTATATCGTTTATATATTATCTTATGAAATATTGCCGCTGAATTTCACTTAAAGGCCGGCGACGCACCTGCAAGCCCTCTGGTGTTGCCGATATCTATGGCGATCTGTCCGTTTACTGTCCTATAAAAAAAGCAATGTCTTAATTATTTTTTAAATCAAATACACTCTAACTTTTAAATAAAATACTGTATACCGGATTAAAACGCGATTTATTATACATTAGTATACAGTATTTTATTTAAATGTGTGATACTCGCGTTAATGAAAGACAATATCACTCTAACTTTTCTATGGACGTTTTATATGAGTAGCTATTTTATTGATCGCCACATTTTAGCCTACAGATGTATACCTACCGGTTGAAATTTTTGAATCTACGAGTACATAGCTATTGTATCAAAATTAGTGAGCGGTGGCGTCGTTGTTGCGGTGAGCCACAAACTAAATTGCGGATTTGAGTGCACAAGATATGTGGTGTACCGTACTTTGTTCAAGGATTTTCATAACGAAATTAGAGGCAACTATTGTATTTAATAAAGATAAATTATTTAATCACAATATAAATAAATAAAATTAATATTTTTAAGGCTTCGCTTCGATAAAACTGAGGTTATAATATGAATATTTAAGTTTATAATTGATATTCAAAGACAATTAAAATAATAGAAAGAGTAGTGTATAAAAATATTAATAATAAACGACTTTATTACTCGTAAGCAATTGCTTCAAGGCTACTGTGAGAAATAAAGAAGCATATTAAGAAGCTTGTAGGTAGTACATAATTAATATTGTATTTGCTAGGCCATCCTAGAAGGTCGTATGTTCTACTAGGTCTATACAGGGTTATTTGTAAAACACCAGCAACCTCACAGGATCAGATAACTAACATTATAAACAATAACTTTTGTTCTACGACTTTTAAAATAACTCAATATGTTAAACTAAAACGATTATTGAAAGTTTTATGAGCCATCTATAACATTCTTAGATCTAGGTATTCATTCATAAACGAAAGGGGCGGCGTGTAACCATAGTAAAGCGGCGACGCCATTATCATGCGTATGAGCTCATTCAACTTTGACTTTAATGTAGGCGTATTTAAAAAGTGCAAACAGCGTATTTACAATAATTAAATAATCGACAACTCAATTATTATCTCAGAGGTTCAAGTTTCGCACATGGCGGTGAGTATTGCGTACATAGCGTTCAAATAGTCACCTTCAAAACCTGTTATATAATATAATTGTTGGAACATACGACCTTCTGCAACTTCTCGTCTGTCTTTGATAAGGTTTTCATACAAGGATAAAAGTCTGTATCAAAGCTAATAGTCTATTCATCCTCCATTACTAGTCAAATAATTATATATTTATTTTGATAGGTTTATTTTTATAGTATAGGGGGCAAAGGGGCAAGTAGCTCACGTGATGGTTAGTGATTACCGCCGTCCATAGACATCCACAACACCAGAAGGCTTGTAGGTGCGTTGCCGAGAAGGAAGGAAGATGTAGGCTTGCTTCTTGAAGGTCCCCAAGTTGTATCGATTCGGAAAAACCGCCGGCGAAAGCTGATTCCACAGAGTAATTGTGCGGTGCAAGAAGTGTCTCAGGAATCGCGCAATATTATAATTTATGTAAAGTTTAATTTCTTTAAGTGATGTGCAGACCTGACGTTCAGACGTTCTGTACTACATAGGGGGCTGTACTGTACACCTCAAGTAACTCAATTTGGGTTCGCTTTTTGTCTACTACTATAATGGTAAGGATAGAAATTAAGGACAACGACGGTTCTGATTTTTGACGATTTTAGTTTTATTGTATAAAAATCATTAAAAACATGTCAATTTTCAACAGAATAAACAAAAAATTGGAGTTTGATAAAACAATCAAGTTATTGCCTAGAATACCAGCGGTTATGTTTTTTCAACGCAGTACAAAAACGCGTATTATACATTCATTGTACTACGTCGTCCCCTCGACCTCCCCCCACAGTAATCAGTATAAAATTAATATTAAAAAGACACCAAACATAATATTGCCGAGTTTGAACCCGAATAGATTAGCCGTGTTTTAATGATGCATAATAAACGACTTATCAATCGTTAAAACGCTCTCCTGTAAAGTAGCCGTTTTGCAGATCCGCCGTTGTTCTACGATCATGACGATATACTCGTAGCTAACATAAAGCCTTAAGCATAAGACCTTTAAGGTAAGTTTAACGGTAGGTACCAAGTTACCAAGAATCAATTGGTTTCAATATAATCTATTGTAATTAGACTGAAGTCAAAGCAATTGATTAATACTAATACTATCTCCCTAACAATGGCAATAATACGTGTGGTATTACATCATTTACAAATAGAGTTACCATTATTTAATATCTCCCCGACTGTAAATGTGTATTATAATCCAATTTGACTTGTTTTAAATTCATACTGACATAATTAATTTTCCTTTGACCATATTGAAAATGTGCCTCAATAACATTAATTAAGTACCAATCGGTTATAATGGCCAATTCATAAATTAACCAAACAGCGACCCATGAACAGTGATAAATTAAATAATCTATATAAAATGTAAAATACGATTTTCTCTGCTGTATTAATTTAATATTGAATGTGTTAAGCTACTTTTTAATCAGTACACAAATACACATTTAATCTTATTTTATATAAATTAAAATCAATGTACGTACATATGCTTGTTCTCTACGCATTCCTAAACTGTTCATCCTATTATGGTGAAACTTTGTTAGTTGCTCTGCATACGCCCGCAGGTTACCACGTAACAATACCACTTTATGTGGTATTGTAACCCATACAGCCAGTAGAAGGGAAATTACACTTTTGGCTATTGTTCTTACTTTCATTAGCATAGGCTTCTTTTTCGTTTTTTTTTATGTCAGATATCGACAGACGAGCATGAGGTTCACTTGATGGTAGGTGATACCTCAGCCACAGAACATCAGTCAATGATGCGCTGTCGACCTAATTTTTTCTTCGAGCATTCGGAAATCCATAGACTGAAACCGAAACGCGCAATATGCACTTCACGGCTTTTCCACCTATGAACGATGGTTCGTTACCCGGTCGGAATTTAGATATTCCTCCCACCCGATCAATGCCTGAAGTTAAGTTAAGTTGCCCAGACGTGGGGAAAACATGCTTACAGAAAATTATAAGCATGTGCTCCCGGTGGGATTCGAACCCATGACCCATCGATGCGCACGGCAGGTATTCTACCGAACGCGCCAACGAGCCCGTCTAGGAGACCGAATTAGGAGACTACCTGTCTTTCAAAAATTAAAAAAAAAGCATTACCGTATCAGTATTCTGCTGTTATTTTTATGATAATGAAAACTGAGTTCAAATATCCAATCCAACTACTTCTGTGCCATACATTATATCGACCCATTACTGATTATAGAGAAACAAAGAAACACATTTTAAATAAATTGTAACAAATGTAAGGATTTATATACAGATCGCCTCTATTCACTTTATAAACTTACATACTTCCAATCAATATTTAAAAAAGTTATATTTTTAAGTGTACAAACGTTTTATTTTTTCATTTTTGAAACTAGTCATACATTATGCAGTCTCTAATATGAAGTCTTGCAAAGTTTCTCTCCAGAGACTTTGAAGAACCTTCTTATACGCTTTACTAACAGTTTTAGTGTTTTAATGTTGTTCTAAATTTAAATGTTACAAAAGAGATATATTTTTTTAGTCTGGATAAAATTTTAAATAAATATCAAAGAGTATGAAGCTCATTGGACCGTAGTGACTAAAAAGTGAATTTTAAAGGCGACAAATAATGTTTTATTTGAAAAGACCTGCATTTCAGATTCAGTTAAAAGTAGAATTATTTCTGTATTGGAATTTCATCTTTGTATTTGAATAAATTCTTATATTTTTTCGGTAATGACACCGTTAAGAAAATTAAGGCTCATTTGTCAACCTCAGCCATGGGGCATCAATAATGCGGTGTGAACCAATTTTTCGATATCGATTCTAAAATTCATAGATTGAAACCGAAACTGAGCAGTGGTCATTATCCGGTCGGAATTTTTAAAATTATATAGATATTTTTGACCTTGAAATTGATAAAATTATATACATATTTTTGTCTGAGACCTCGTCTGTGTGGCCTTTGAGCTTTAATATTAATTTAAGGATTGGAATTAAAAATAAATTTAGTACTAGCTGACCCACTTCGCTGGGCAATATAGCTCTCAGAAAGCTGAATTTTTTGACTTACTTGACACTCATCTATTACAAATTTTAAACTTTATGTTATTCTAATGTATAAACAATATTACTGTAAAGTTTCATCAAACGGAGTTTACAAAGTACTTTTTTGGGAACAAATATTATGTACCATCTTTATGAGTCATTTATTGGTCAACTTCTATTTGTATGTAAATAGGCTATCAAAGTACATATAAAGTGTATAAAAAAATATAGTTAAAAAATAAGAAAGAAAGATTTATTACAATACCTTTTGTTATTGTAATCAAATATTCATAGACAATAGAGAGATATTAAAAAGAGACTTGTTTGTTCACAGACAGTACGCAGGTTTACGTAACGTAATGATTTTAGTTAGTCATGAGAATCACGGACATGGTTGCATTAGTGCTACGCCGTAGCCTCGTAGGCGAATGTTCGTAAGATGTATTCGTGTATAAAACACGTTAAACTTAAACCGTTGTAATTTACGTACAATTATAAACTAAGTTTTATCGCTTTTGTAGATTTAAGTAAATACATAATATACCTACTATTGTTATAAAAAAACCTATTTTTATGAGGTGATTTATGAATATGTGTCTAGCACGTACAAACTATATACTGATGATGATCATAGGAATACTTTGTCGCATTTTTTTCGTTCTGAAGTTAAATAATATGTTCCCCAACATACAAATCTTAGTTTGTGTGATTTTAATATATGAGATAAAATTAATTATTATCATTTTACGTAACTGGTTGGAAAGTGTATCTTATACCGTAAGAAACTATCCCAGTGTTTTCATAGAAAAAACGCCTGTTTAAGGTAAATACATAATTATATGAATGCGAAATATTATTTATGTTTAACTATTTATTTATTTGTTATTATATGCACCAATTAAAGACCTCAGTAATAAAAGAGAATGTTACTAATAATTTTAAAGTTACATTTATTATAGGCAGTATTTTACTCGAAGTTTTAAAGTGAACGTTGAGTATTAGCCATAAAAATTTATTGTGCAAGTTTAACATTTCATTCTGTATAAAAGTTTCTCTTTCATTGGTTGTAAAACAATAAGAAGTTTTGCTTTTAAATTTATGCTCGGTGTATCTTTTTCGACTTCTTGCCTGCCTTTCGCTGTTTTATTATTTTCGTATCCTTAATAGCTCAATTAAATGAAATCTTTCCAATTAGATCGTTTAAAATAATTGAATATACAAACACATTCTAGAATGTGTTTGTATATTTAATAACAGAGAAGTAATATTAAAGGCCTTGGGTTCCTTAGAAATTGTATGGTTTATGATTACTTATTTTCCATATTATCACTTGGCGAGGAAACATTATTAACCGTAAAACTAATAATGATAACAAACACACTTAATAAGTACTATTCATAATCGATATGTACCGCGTTTAATAAAGATCAGTACTTAAAATTTGTACCGTAAAATAGTACTCTATGAGTCATATCTTTTTAGAAGAGGCTATTCTAAGATTGCAATTAGTATTTAAATACTACTATTTCCATACTATTAACTTTCACAATAGTCCCAAAAGATAAAATTGAAACTAAAAATCATTTTATACTTAATCATGGATTTATTTATTCATATTTAAAGATATATTTAAAAATACAATATGTGATGTTTCAAACAGCGTAGAACTATTGATTTTTTTAATTACTCGATGCGTACTACGGTATATACGACTTGATTGCACACATTAACTGTACAACTTGATTGTAGATCATTTTGGATTCGTTTCACCGTTTTAATTAACTCTACCTAGCAATTAACGTTCCACTTAAAGCTGCCCACCTAGCATGACCGCCACGAGATATCTCGCGGACGAGAGAAGACAAACTAAGATGTAATATATCTCGATATATTATGGATCATGACAACCGTGACAAAATTGTGTCGACCGTTTTCTCGTGTTTTAATCGATTATCTCTTTATTTCTTCCGGGTCTAACATAAAAATTACACTTAAAACTCGACTTTTAATATCAAAAAAAGACATATTTGTCGATCGAGATATATTTTCTATCAAAATTGTCGATGTCGAGATATAATATATCGAGATATCTTACATCTTAAGTTTGTCTTCTCTCGTCCGCGACATATCTCGTGGCGTTCATGCTAGGCCGGCTGATTCTACTGGTTGTGTACAGCACACAGTGTGGGTGGACCTTTTGTCCGATGTTGAAAGTCAACGGCAGAGATTATTCTGAAAAAAATATGGCAACACTTTATTTAGGACGATGACACTAAAAGCCTTCAAATGACACACATTAACATTAAAAAGGCTATCTGCCAGTTTAATGTGCTATAGTTTCTTTGTTATGACCGCAGTATTGCTACTATTTTACTCCTTGAGAGAAAAGAAATTAATATTTGTAGGTATACAAGCATAATCCCAAATATTAATTTGTATTAAACTTACTTCAAATATGGCGTACTTTTATACAGGCACTTAAAATCCTATATCCTACGTCCGGGAAAGATTTTTCGAAAATCCTTTTTAATGATATAGATGTATAAGTAAATATATAAATGAATCCTTTTATACACAAATAATGCTTTCAAACGCTCTTAATTATACGCACCAACAACGCATTGAACAAAATAGCCTTTGGCAACAAGTGGTGAAGCTTATTTTCTCTTAAAACATTCCGTTTATCCTTATATGAATTCGTTCAGCTTTTCGACAAACATAAATTAATTCTGGTAGAAGGAATTAAATAAATATAGATAATTACCATTAGCTTTATACTACTAGTAAAGGAATTGAAATTCTATTTCAGATATCACGATAAATTTTCCTCTGATCTTATCTCCATATTATTCATACAAGAATTGTGTATTAAGGATTTTACGAAAATCAATTATCTACGTGGTTGCATATAAATGAAGAAACGAAATAAGTGTCTTCTACTTTTGTAATAACTAAAATTATTATTTTTATTTTTATCATTGTCTTCCGAACCAAGCATATTCTTCAAAATCCTATCATTCGCGAAGCCTCAGTATTGTTCCCGATATGTCAATATCTCTTCATTATAATGGAACTCCATAACAAGTTTAATGCGAAGTTGGAAACTTCAGCGAATTATGAAATCCGGGTCCTACAGAAGTTTATTAACTTCATTTGGATTTTGTGTCCTTGCTCTTAGAAAAATTAACAAACGCGCGTTAAGTTTTATAATTAATTAATTAAAGGTAAGTTGTGAAGTAATAATATTGTTAATGTTTATATTATTTACTACATAAAATCTCTGAAGCTTGTAGAAATTATATTCCCAGGAAATCGAAGATTCCGTAATTCAATACATGACTTAAGTTTGAATATAGGTTTATTTTAAAATCATCGTCAAAAATAAACCGATAAACAATGCAAAGTTTTCAGGCAAATATTTTTAAATCTCTTCAGTCCGACTCAAGAGACATCGCCATAAACTCTTGGTAAAATCTTATCCAATATTAGGATACTTTTTATTCGTATTGCCAGAGAAATAGTTAACATTTTAAAACTACAGTGGCCTGAAGCCTGAACAAGCGTGCTAAAAAGTATGTATTAGAAACGTCGCATCAGGGTATATGTTTAATATAAATAATAAATCGCGCTATATCTAGTAAAAGTTATTTTACTTAAACATAACATTATTACTAATCCTAGTCTGTACTAAATGACAATGTGAGAAGTCAATATTACGATGTAGTTACATAACACACTTGAACTATTTACGTAGTTGAATCAATACACATGGTCTCTGCACAGAGAAACTAAGGAAATTAATATGGATATCCGTATATACAAAACTATGAGCGGTCGGCGGACGTAAGCAAAGCTGGGCACTAATTTCACTAATCGGATCACAAATATTATAAGCGTGATCCTCCTAAATTGTTCACGTAAATTGCTTTGGCATAGAATTATTATATTCTCTCTTGAATTTGTTTTGTCTACGTTAATAAAATATATAAAAGTGACCTAGTGGAGCTTTGTTTCAGTGATCATTTTTCTTTACAGGCAAGTTTTGACGGGCTAGTTGGCGTGTTCGGTAGAACACCTGCCGTGCGCATCGATGAGTCGTGGGTTCGAATCCCACCGGGATGACATGATATAATTTTCTGTTAACCTTTCTTCCCCACGTCTGGTAACTTCGGGCACTGATCGGGTGGGAGGAATATCGAAATCCCGACCGGGTAACCAACCAACGCTCATAGATGGAAAAACCTTGAAGTGCATATTGCGCGTTTCGGTTTCAGTCTATGGATTTCCGAATACTCGAAGTAAAAAATTAGGTTGACAGCGCATCGTTGATTGATGTTCTGTGGCTACGGTATCACCTACGATCAAGTGAACCTCATGCCCGTCTGTCGATATCTGACATATTAAAAAAAAAGTAGGTGATCAACCTTTGGTTCCTTGCGCTACCGGAACATTTTTTTCATCCTGCTGGTCAGGATTTGAATTCGGAACCTTTGGTGCCAGTGAAACTTTTATACCTTTATATTCTACAAAAATATACCTACACGTCTATGAAGGATGATTTAGAACTGAAACCTAACAAATAAGAAATATTTTTTTATGTTTATCTATTAATTCGAGTATCACGGTACTGAGTATTCTCATTATATACTCAGTACCGTACAGGTAGCTTCATAGTTCATATAAGACTCATATATTTTAAAAATGGACGTAACGTGTTTGGTTTACACTAGAGACAAACATGGGCTGAAATTGCTTTTTAACAATATTATGTTGTCATGAAAAAAGCCCAACACACTGACCTCTTCATATTATTGTTTTCAATCTAAATGTATGTAAGCTTATCGCGGTAATTTGCTCCCGAATGCTAATTAACGAAACATTTGAAGCATCCGGATTTAGAAGGATGAAACATTCATTCGCATGGTGAAGATATCGTACTGTACCTACTCGCAGAATTTAAGGATTTTCGTTTAGATATTTCTTATGAGAAAGGATGTACATATATTTCATGTATTTAGAAAATATATATATTAATTATAATATTTAGATAATTCGAAGTTGTGAGGATATATATGTATATATTATTTATTATTATTCAAAGGTCGGCAACGCACCTTGGGCTTGCCTCTGGTGTCACGAATATCCATAGGCAGCGGTAATAATTACCATCACGTGAACCACCTACCCGTTTGCCCCCTATTCTATAATAAAATATATTATACATTTCCACAACTTTGACATGTAAAATGAGACCGTCTGCGTAAAAAAAAAACTCCAACCCTAAAGTGTGCTCTCAAAATCATAAGCCTTTTATTTATGCTCGATCGAGTTACTGAAATCTACAATGCGATTTAACTATTTTTGTCTAGTCAGTCGCGGTCGGAGAAAATGGGCTAAGACAGACAGCCAGAGACATGACAGATCCGTTATATGGAACTCCAAATATAAAGCCAGTAAGTGTTTGCATCATAATACTTCGTCAGTAATATTATTCATAGAAAATTGGTATATTTTCGCCATTGTTGTCTGAAGAATAGGCGTAGACTTGCAAGGGTCGCTCTTAAAAACTTTCCGTTTGAGCCGCGGTAGCTATTGTGTGAAATAAACTTTTACACGAAACTAGAGCATTCTCAAATTACTTACTTATATATATGTTTACTAGCGAGTAGCGACCCGCCTCGGCTTCGCACGGGTCTAGATTTTTTGACAAAAAAAGCAAGTGTTGATAATAGAAGAGTGAACATATAGGGTTGTATTTATTTTTTAATGCCACATAATAAAAAAATAATCCAAAAAAAATATTATAAAAACCCATTAACACTTAGGGATTTGAAAGATAAATAGTAGCCGATTCTCAGACTTACTGAATATGCATAAAAAAATTCATAAGAATCGGTCGAGCCGTTTCGGAGGAGTATGGAAACGAACATTGTGACACGAGAATTTTATATATTAGATAACATGTGTTATAATATGGCTGTTTTCATCGGTTATTTGAGCTTTTTTGAGTTCTAAACATCTCCTGAGTTTATTAGTTACTAGCAATCCGCCCCGGTTCGCCCGGGTGCAATATACATAGATATTCCCCAAAAAAATACTTGCTGATAATGTAGCTTTCTATTGGTGAAAGAATTTTTAAAATCGGTCGTTTAGTTTTTGATTTAAATCGTAACAAACAAATCTTTCCTCTTTATAATATTAGTAAAGATTAATGGTACGTGTGACTGTCTAGACAATCTTTCGAAGGATTTGTTTCTTATTAGGTACTGTAACTCTGATTTCTTATTTATTCCAAATTGATTATCCTAAAACTATCGCAGCTTCAACCACATATATAACGTACCTATCAAATATAAGTAATATAAGTCGTGTGAATGCTTTCTTTATTTTTAGTTACTATATTGATATTTATTATCATTGTTATTTTCACCGCCTACCTTTTTCTCTATGTAAAATAGAGAAGATACCTTACTCCGGGGTAGCTTGGATACTATGCTACTAATCGTAAGCAATAATGCCTGTACGGCATATAATAATTTATTTTATTTCTTTTTAGTGCAATAAATAGTTCACATACATATCAATAGACATCAATATACTTAGAGTGAAATTAAATATCCCAGTAAAGTATCCCAGTGAAGTAGGAATAAGGAATGACAGATGTAGGTAAATAAGCGGATAACTTTTCGTTTCAAACTCACACGAAGACTATTTTACTTAGGAACTTTGCGTATGTGAATTCAAATAATTTATTTGCCTGCAGGCTACAAGGAATCGTAGCTTATTATGTTATGGTAGAGTGATATGTTCTTTTCAATTTTAGTATGTAATTAATGTACAGTAAGTAATGTTTAGTGCAGTATTTATATAAATATGCCATTAGGCTATAAATGGCTGGCGCAAATAACAATATTTGGGAAAATATATTAATTTATTTCGTATGTGAAATATAAATAATACTTTGAATACTTTCATAACCTAAATATTGATTTTAATAGTAATTACAGTGTTTTACGTATCAAACACGTTTCATAGAAAATAAAATATAGGCTTATTTCTCGAAAGCGGTATTTTACGGAAAAGTTTAAAATCTTCAATTCCTAAGTCCAGACCGATACTTCACACTCGAATAATTCAAGATGTTTGCAGCTTTGTCGGTATATTCGACTATCATCGCCTTCCTTCGTGGACGATATTTATTTTTATTCATCTACATTCAACACAGTTAAATATCGAGTGTTCGATTTCAGTTTATATTATTATTTTTTTTATGTCAGATATCGACAGACGAGCATGAGGTTCTTGATGGTAGGTGATATCTCAGCCACAGAACATCAGTCAAGGATGCGCTGTCAACCTAATTTTTACTTCAAGCATTTGGAAATCTATAGACTGAAAAAAAAACGCAACATGCACTTCACGGGTTTTCCACCTATGAACGGTGGTTCGTTACCCGGTCGGAATTTCAAAATTCCTCCCACCCGAACAATGCCCGCAGTTACCGGCCGCGGCGTGGGGAAAAAACTTACAGAAAATTATAAGCATGTCGTCCCGGTGGGATTCAAACCCACGAGTCACGACCCATCGATGCGCACAGCAGGTGTTCTACCGAACGCGCCAACGAGCCTGTCACCAATATCTAATCTATTTTGCTCAGTGACTTTATTTCATCGTATACCTTATCATTTATGTAATTGTTTTTATCCTATTAAAGTCTTGATGTTTACAGACACTTAACCTATAAAATTTTAATGACAAAGCGCTCCGTATTTGGGATGGATAAGAGTATTTACTCAAGCGCTAAAATGGCTCAACTATTTAAGTTGTAGAAATATTTCCTTGCTTCCTTGGGAACTGCGAGTGGAAATGAATGAAAGCTGTAGTGATGAATTGCTTTAGAGTTTAGATAGGATGAGCGGAGGTATTAAGATATTTAAGATTATATCTCAGAAATTCTTAAGCGAATTATGCAAGTATTCGAATAAAGATATGCTGTTTTTATTAAATAACTAGATGGCAGTAGTGCTAGCCATGACGCTTCACAGTGGCATTTTGGAGCAAAGTTAACATACAATTTAAATCTGTGGGCCAAAATTAAAATTTGTGCTTCAATAAAACGTTAGTTATTTGCTAAAGTTTATTTAGACACAAAAATGAGCCAATCAGTTACTAAAATCTGCTCACAAATGCCATATGAGTCGCCATGGGAGCAAAACTCCGATAATAATTAAAATTAAACAGACTACTTGTAAAACAAATTTAAACTCAATGATATATGCTAATTGCGTTTACCACCGAAATTCCCAAGGTAGAGAAATAAATAGTTTTGATTAGGCAACTGCAGTGCCACTAATCACCTACTTGTAAAGAAAAATTATCAACGAAACAGGCACAGAAATATCTCTCAGTTATACAGGGTTCATGTTAACACAAAATATATCTTTAGGAAGTGTCGTTTAAACTAAAAGTTAACCCAATTTCATAAGGGTAACATTTATGTATTGAAGAAGTAGTGCGGTTTCAGAAACTTAGGCCACATTATAACACCTTCGGGCTTCAGGCGTTAATGTTAGTGCCTTAATTACTGTACTGTGCCCGTAAACACAAACAAAAGGTTTTTACTCTATGTGGCTCTCGTCAAATGTGCGTTTTATATTCAAATTATTATGAAAGCATATAAAGGCGGAGCACCAGATTTTTATTTCCGTTATCCATTTCAATTTTTTATAGGCTAGGTCTTATGTGAATATAAATGCCTCCATGGATCAGTAGTACGCGTTGTATTTGAATAGTGAAACAGACAGAAACGTCTGTCCCATGCCCCATCGTGTAATCGTAATCCATTTAACTCTTATGTTCAAAAACATTATTACGTTACATACTTTATATAACATGTATATTATCTTTTTTTCAAGATTTTTTAATATGTATTTTATTGTAAGTATTATACGTATAAATAAGTACTACCAATAATATAGCTTACTCGCTTAGAACCGCTTTCAAAATTCAACTAATTAAAAGTTATATACACAATATACGTAATAATAAGTCGAGACGAGTGTAGATACAATGAATACTTATTTAATAGGGGACTCTTTAGCCTCGCCCGTTAATTTGGCAAGTAATAAGCAAAGCTTTTTAAAACAATATATTTAATATTATTTCATAACAAATAAAAGAACATCGGACATCGCGCTTGAACTTCAAACATCCTCATCTCTTCGAAGCTTGGAAATCCTCAACAATGCGTTATCTTAGGAATTTTCTGCCTCTTCGGTGAAACCAGTAGTCGCCAGCGGTTGTTCCGAACCGATATGACTTAGCCTTCAAAAAAAGAGCCTACTAATTTCTTAAAGGCCAGCAACGCACGGGCATGTTCTGGTATTGCAGATGTCTATGAACGCCGGTGATCCACCAGGTGAGCCGTCAGCCCGTTTGCCCCCTTTTAAATAAAAAAAGAACAACTGAAAAAAAAATTGTTTTGTGAATTATCATTGAATAAGTCCCTCGTCTTATAAACTACCTACTTCAATCAAACAACTTTATAACTCGTTTAACCTAGTTATAATAACTACTTAGTTTTTCTTTTCTTCATAAACTTACCTAACTTGGGCTCTGAGAACTATGTTACGGTTAAAATGTTTTAGACATAGTTGTGTGCTAAATTAGTTGTTGATTTATTACGTGCGTAGACCGAAAATTGTAAATCACGTCTGGTCTATTATTTCTGTTAAACTTGATGTTGACATTATTGTTACTGGTCTGGTTGGCTTTGTGGTATGCATATTGCGCTAAACACTGGAAATCTTGGGTTCAGTCCCGGGAATTTTTCTTTCTTTTTTTTTTTAAATCGACCCCTTACAATCCTTTCAAAACAGGTGAAATAGACACAGAAACGTGTATGGCACATGTCCCTTTAATGCCGGCTACACACGATACAGTCCACTGGAGAGGAATACTTGTGCCAGTAATCTCTCCGAAAGACCGTACTGTGTATGGCCTACATAAGGAATGTTTCATTATCATAAGTTAGTGTGGGTTGTTTGAAACGCTAGATGTTTACCTCTTACTAGAAATAAGCGAATGTGCAATTATATAATTTACCAATGCCCCCGCTACTTGGATCTCCTGAACCTGTGCGCTTCCTCGTGAATAAGTTAAAGTTTCACCGACACTCACCCACATTTTTAAGAACGTTTAAAGTTACTTCTAAGTTTATAATATTTTGATTTTTTATTCTTATATACGTCTCTAGTTTACGGCAGAATACTAATAAAGAATTGTTTAATTGATCCGATATTATCTTCTATATAAATAAAAATGAATTGTTGTTCGTTAGTCTGATTAAAACTCGAGAACGGCTGAACGGCTTTATCTTATCTTAGTCTTGAAATGTTCGTGGAGGTCTAGGGAAGGTTTAAAAGGCGAGAAAAAATCGAATAATTTCCGGGAAAACCCTAAAAACAGCCCTTTTTTATTTCCCATACAAACGTTTTCTAGAGTCAATTTAATTATATAATTTCGAAGCCAAAATTGTGGCAGAACAACGTCTGCGGGGTCCACTAGTTTTCAATATAACTTTTGAATAAGTGTAAATCTTTTTACTTGATTTTGTCAATGAATTATGATCCATCTATCTACCTACCAAAAAAAATATCGGAATAGAACATAAAAACTTGGACAAGAAAATTAAGTTAAATAAATCAATAACGAAATATAAAAAAAGTTATTTTGACAAATACTAATTTTAAAATTACAAAGAAATATTTTCATATTAAGAAAAGAAATTTAGTTACAATAAACTTCGCTGTGTGCAGAACTACTTCCTTTTCACGTCCACATGCAATGTCCATCTATTAGAATCTATTCTATATCCTTCAATTGCGGAAAGACACAGAACAGGGAAAAATAAGTCTGTTCTGTGCGGAAAGACATTCATTGACATTAAGTACGAACCTACACATCAGTTTTATTTTCGAAAATAGAAATACAGTTCTCCATCTACGTCTTCAATGCGCTTATAAGATCTAGATATAATAAGTAAGTCAGTAAAAGGAACGAAAGTTTACTTTATATTATTATAGTTATAGTATATTATAAATGAAGAATACGTTATAAAAAAATTAAAATTTCCGTTTTCGCTTCATCTTTGTTTTGTATAAATATTGTCTGATCCAGCTCTTTCATTCATGAATAATAAACTTTATTAGTAGGATCGCATCTATTTTTATATGCATTTCAATATTCTTATTAGGGCAAGTTTTGAATTTATTTAAATAACGTTATGATGTTGACGTTGTGTTCAGAAAAATGTAAAGGAGTAAAAAATGTAAAATATAATTCAATCTACTATTGAAATCTAATTCCTCTTAAGACATATAACATGATTCTAATATCAAAACTTATTGTTTATTTTTATCTGGTACTCACGAACTTAAATAGCTATTAGAATATTTTTTAAAAGTTACAAAAAAAAAGAGAGAAGCTGATGTTCGAGTATCCTTGAAACACCTGAGCACTAAAATGTGAAGAGCGTCGAGTATTTCGACATGAACGTTAATTTGTTCTCGATTTATGTGGAGAAAAAGCACTGCAATTCTATTATAGACCAGAAGTAAGGACACAATAAATTACAATATTAGCAAGCATTGTTTTAATACGAATAAAAATTTAATTACATTTAGGTAGGTATGTAAGATATTTAAAACATAATTTTTATATTTATAGTAAATTATGAATTATTGACGTGTCCATGAACCATTATATGACTGCTATCTTCGAAAACATGTTATGCTTTTAAAATTTTGATTTTACTATTAAATTATATAGGTCAGTTTAGCCTTACAAATACAAAAAAAGCGACTTGGTATAATAATCATATGAGACTTTCTACGTATCAGTCGAACTATTAAGATATCCTTTTATCTACTAAAGTATGAAATAAGTAAAAAACATTAAGGCAAGACTTGCCTGCGGGAGGAAAGATAAAAACTATTTGAAATGCAATTAGTAAGTTGTTTTGAAATATTAAGTTTTATTAAAAATGTATGCGACTGGTTTAATAATAAAATATTTTTCTAGTTATTATATCAATGTTCAGTAACAATTTTGAAAGACAAAAACTTCTTGGACTTTATTCAGTAATCCATATAAATATAATGTCGGAAGACGCAATCCGCACTGCATGGCTATTTCACCTATGAACGTTTATTGGTTATCCGGATGAAATTTCGATATTTATCGCACCCGTTTCATAGTCGATAGAAATGACAAAAAGTTTTTTTAAGTAGTATGGAATCTTGCTGTTGACCATTACAGCTTATCACGAACGTGAGTGCTGTGTGGCTCAGGTGAGAATATTATAATTGAATGTAAGCTTTTTACGAGCATATTAATCACTAGCAACATGCCCCGGCTTTGCACAGATTTAATGTAGATGTACTACATAGAAAAGTCTATGTTATTCGCTGATAATGTAGCTTTCTATTGGTGAAAGAAATTTTAAAATCGGTCCAGTGCTGTTTGAGTTTATTTGTTAAAAACATACAAAAATACAAATCTTTCGTCTTTATAATATTAGTGTAGATTATTCAATGACATTCTCGATTGTTTTTAGTAGATCTTCAAGAATTAAGTCTTCTTCTCTGTATGACATTCAGTTAATGTAATACCTTAAACCATTCATAAAGTTTAAATATAGATTAGAAATAAATAAGTAAGTATTAAACGTACTTTCAAACCAGAAGAATTTAATTTAAAAACAAAATAAATTGAACCAGAATACAATATGACAATATGAAGTTGAATGAAAATTATTTTGTCTGAGTAAATAAAAAAAGTATGGGAAATATACAGCTGGATTTATGATTATGATTGGAATTCAAAGCTTTGGAATCGAATATCGGGCGTCGAGGTCGTTTTGCGAGTTCCATTGTAAACTGTAATGGATCAAAAGATTGGAATTTGGAATTTTATAATACTCTTACGTGACGCGGTTCGTAAATTACATTCACAAGCGATAATTATCAACGCTATACATGGGTAAATATAGTTTAGGTATGTGAAAAATATAATAATTTAGTTTTTGTAAAAACATGAACCTTTCTAGTAATTTATCTAAATACTAAATATACGTAAATATTAAGTTTCATTCTTCTTCTTCTTACTGCCCTGTTCCCTTTTTTATTTGGGGTCGGCGCAGTATGTTCTCTTTTTCCATTCTCTTCTTTCACTCGCCATATCAGTCACACACTTCTCAAACTTATATCATTCTTCACACAGTCAATCCATGTTTTTTTTTCTCCCTCTTCCCCTATACCCATCCACTTTTTAGGTACATCCACACCCATATTCAAAACTTTTTAGGTACCTACATGTTTTTCATCTCTCCTCATAAACAAAAAAATAAGTTAAGTTTGATTATTATCGAACATAAATTTTCAAGCTAATAATAATTATAGGTAAGAGCCATCATTATTGCTACTCACCGACGTATATTTCAATTTTAAGCCCAACAGAAGATTTAGGTTTGTATTTGACGTTTTTTATAAAGGATTTCTTACCTTTAATACCTTAGTTGAAGATGAATGGTGTTTCAAGCGGGAGATTTAATGTTCTTGCCTGGAATCGAGCCACAGACTCGGTTTTATGAACCGCATTTGTTCTACTAGTGTGGTTGCGCTAATTAATCCACAGCGTAATTGAAAGGATGGAAGTTGTAGACAATTTAAGTCTAAAAAACCTTTCAAACAGATACCTATTATACATACATATTAGATGTCGTTTTCTTTTATTCTTATATTATTTTTATATAAAAATAAAAATGTGGTTGCCAATTATTTTTTTTGCTTCTCTTTATTGCTAAAATTAGATTAATAATTATTAATATTATTATATTTTGTAATTTCGTTTAATATGTTTATAATTTTATTGTGAGGAACCTAAGTACAATACAGTTCATTGAATCGTTAAGACTTAAAATATTGTGATTACCTATAAATTACAAGATTCTTTTTGGTATTTTGTTCTATATTTAGGAAGCCTCCAATTCCAATTGAAGATATTCGATTTGTTTACTCTCCAAGGAGAATTAATTCGGATCAGTTATTTGTATAAGTTTTTTATAAACGTTGAAGTGGTTCCTTCCTTTTTGTATTGTAAATATAATTAAAATAGCATGAAATCATTATAATTTTATTAAAATATTAGTTTTCTGCTTTCCTAGCCGCCAAGACAATACACCTTCAGAGAACTTAACCTTTAAATTTATAATATAAACATGGATAGTTAGTGTAATATGGATTCTAGTGGCTATTACATTGTCCTTACACCTGTACCAAGTGCCAGTAGTATTTTTAAACAATACCAGATATACGAACAATGAAAACAAAGACAAAAGTTGACACAATAAAATCCTTCCACTAGGAACAAGCAATTTCATTCAGTACTAGCCGATTATGGCCATCCGAATGTTCTTTACAAATGCCATTCTAGATAATATCAGACGATATTGGGAATTCAACACTCGTTTCTATCACGTTCTAATAATAGTACCTCACTAAACTATTACAATAACCTTCAATATGTACCGTATAGCCAATTATTATGTTATAAAAACTATAGCTTTTTAAATGGAAATTGCTCTTTAAATAGCTTCACTATTTCAAATCAAATATATTCGCCCGGCATCATCTCATACATATTCATGTTAATTCACAATATTTATAAAGAGAGTCTAGTTTAAAATAGAAACCTTTTAAGGAAATATAGTAGCGAATATTTTCACAACGGTTATAACTGTCACTGACAAAGAATATTTTTTTATAAGCATTTGCTTTACTTTGTAGGGACATGAGAGCACGCCTTCTCTACATATACAATGCTATCCTTCGCCAGTTGCAAGTTTCATGGTTAAATAGGACTACTTCTACTCTGATTTTGTCTGTCATGTTTTTTCATGTAAGATGAAGTTCACTTGATGGTAGGTGATACCTCAGCCACAGAACATCAGTCAATGATGCGCTGTTGACATACTTTTTACAATATGCACCGATATTACCGAAACGCGCAATATGCACTTCACGGGGAAGACATGTTTACAGAAAATTATAAACATGTCGTCCCGGTGGGATTCGAACCAACGACCTATCGATGCACATGGCAGGTGTTCTACCGAACGCGCCAACGAGCCCGTCAAAACTCAAAATGTATGACTCATACAAGACATCAGGATTAGGTTGGCCCCTTGGCGATTTCCGGCAACAAATCCCCAAGACCTCTGATGTTGATGTCAATTAGCGACGGAAGTCACATCAGGTGAGCCGCTTGTCCGTTTATCTCCTCAAATATAAAAAAAAACCGGCGTGGACTCAAGTCCCATTCCATCCCATCACCGAGAGTTATTTGACTTACCGCGGAATACTGAAACGATAATCAAAACTTTAGGGCTTCTTAAAATGTTTCTGTCTTTCATTTTTACCTTCGTAATGAAAGGGTTAGATATACTTTTAAGTACACCTCAATGTTGATTAGCGTTCGAGAATTCGGCCATTAGGCTCAGCTAATCTCTTCTCATTTTATATGCCCTAGATTTTATAACCGACCTTTCATTGTGCTTGCAAGTTGCAATAGCTTGTTATCATCAATCAGTGAGCTTCACAACATCAGTATCAGTCATAACAGTATTGTTACCGGAATTGTTAACCAAAACTTCCGACTTACATCTTCAGCTTTCCAAAGAAAACTTCAAAGTCAAATTGACCTCTCAACTAACTGTCTGAAGTATTGTTTGAAAGATCAATCATTACTTTGTAAACTGAAACATTTCAGAATATTGTATACAACAACGAAGTCTCTATAAATACTATAGTACTATTGACGAGCTCATTGGCTAGTTGGGTTCGGATGGGTCGCGGGTTCGAATCCCGCCGGGATGATATTTTTTGATTTTCTGTAAGAATATTTTCCCTACGTCTGGTCAGTTATTGAACCCATTTAATAAATATCGAAATTCCGAAAGGGAAACGAACCACCACTTATAAATTAGATACACTCGTGAAGTGCATATTGCGCGTTTCTATTTCAGACTATGGATTTTCGAAGGCTCGAGGTAAAAAAATTATTTAATAAAATTGGCACAATGTGCAGTTAACCATCGATATAATCACAAATAATTATCAGTTATGGTATTATAATATGCAATTGTTTGAAGAAGAATATTTTTACAAAGAATAAAGTCGGTCGCATCCAGTAATCGTACACACAGCTCACGTAGCAAGCTAAAGTTGTGAAAGGATTAATCCGATCAATTATTTTCCGATCATTTGGACCAAACCCCGGTCAGTCCAGTTCTGTATCTAAAAATGAAAATTGATTAATTTTTGAACAAAAAATCGTGAATAAAAACTGTTGTAAACTCAGTATATTCTATTTGAATGCTTTGTGTCGCTTGATTTGTAGGGCGATAGACAAACTAAATAAAATTAACATCCATTCATTGATTTTTCAGTTTTTCATGTGAGTCGTGTCTTATCGAGGCGTGGGACAGACCACAGAACCGTAGTGTTCTGTGGGGCAGACATATTTCTATGTATGTATATATTTTACCGATATTTTTCTGTCTTCTGTCTGTGTCCCACTAGACAGGATTTTCTTTTAATTTTAAAATAGTATTAACTAAGCTCGATCGAAGTAGCCCAGGACTACTTTTTTTTAAGATTAAGGCCTGAATTATTATACCCAGGACCCAAACCTAACATTCACAGCGAATAATTAAAAAAGAAACATATTCAGTGTCATTATAATAAAATACAAGAATAAAAATATATGTGGTTGTTATCTTATAAACAGTTCACCAACTCAAGCTCAGTTATTTTATTGAAATTGGCGTTTGAATTTAGTCTTCAAATCCGCGATTGTACATCAAGTCGACTGTCATCAGCTCAAATCGTAAGTTGATTTATACATGTACATACATATGTATTTTAAAGTTGTGAAACAGAACAACAACAGAGAGAATTTATTTCCGCGTAAGCGTGAAATATCTGCATTTGTAACGTTACACGGCTGTCGGCGGCGACACGGATGAATGGAAATGTAGAGGAAGTTCAACAGATTTTCTTAAATCAGCAAGTTAAGACAACTTTTTATCTGAAAAATGCTTTAAATTGATACTACCACAGACACAATGGAAACAATTTTGTTGCCTTGAAAGATGGAATTAATTTCACAGAATAGAAACTACATCTATTTAGTTACAACTTACTAAATCATAGATTCTATATAATCGATTCTAATAACAAGGCACTAACCTTACAATATACTTAAAACCAGGGTCAAAATTTTTGCCGTATTTATTTTATTAGAGAAATACAAAAATAATATTCTCCTTAAATATTAATATCCGACGCAAGGTTTTTTGAGAGTTCATACTTTGATTCAACTACAAAACTGATTTTTTTGATCCAATGCCTGGTGGTACATTATGGTAACCTTCCTTCTTAGTAATATAAGGATTATAATAATAAGAGCAGAAAATTTATTCCAATATTGAACACATTAAAAACGTAATTACTAAGAGGAAATGTAGCTAATATTCCCAGTTTCCGAGAGCTGCGACGTGCGGGCACATTGTACGCAACAAATAAGTTTTTCTAGGAAATGAGCTAACTTTCCAAAGCTGCTGCTGTTACGATTCCACTTACAGTTTAATGGATATTACTGCTTATCTGAGTAGGTTTTAGGTAATAATATAACAGTACGAAGCATGCATTTAATATTTTATCAAATATTATTAACTAAGTGATCGGATCGGATCGCTGTGCCTTCGGATATATCTGTTTGTTTTTTATTTAGATGTTGATTGATAAGCTCACTTAATGGTACCTACATCATTGTTATTTGAAGGTACTCGAATTCAGTACTTACCAACGAAACGATAGGTAGGTAGCTCAAACTGCTCGCTCTGTTAAGTAGTATGACAAAGGTCATATACGAAGTTCAGCAGAAGTATTCTATTTATTTTATCATTATAATTCTATAACACATTTATTTCATAGCAGCTTCTCATTAATTTAGTACCAGTAGCATAATATGTTAAACCCTGAAATCTCTGATGATCCAGATTTGGGTTCTTATTTTTTAACGTAACCTTTTTTTGTATAAATATATTTTTATATGTTTCTCAAATTATTATGAAAACAGCATCAAAATCCTTTGCTTAGTGTAGACTGTAGTAGAATTAGGCGAAATCGAAAGCGAATATTAACTGTATTTTTTACTGTAGGTGTAAAAAATAATAATTCGAAGTATAACAAAAACATTAAAATCTTAGACAGATTAGCTTATCATTTCATATTCTATATCTACTACTTATTCATTACGTTTAACAGATTTTGTTCATGGATTAAAAAGTCGATACAAAACCTAGATTCAGAAAATACGGAAGACTTACGTGTTCCGTTTGGCAACTGTTGGCTGTATCACATACTCGTAGCTCGCGGCCTCAAAGAGCCGATCTATCTCCGAAATGAGCCATTTTCTCGACACAAAAAACTGTTCGCCGTACTACGTTGGGAGAATCAATCGGATCAATGATTTAGAATCGACAAAGTGATTGAATTTAAATGCATTGTTTTATACATACTTTCGAGTATGTATTATTTTTTTTTTAAGAAATTTCTTTCTTTTTATTTTAAATTCTCTTTACGTGTTTCATGACACTCCAAAAGTTACTCAGGCAGATGCTGAAAATCAGCGCTGTAGCCAGTACTGGTTTACAGCATCAGCACACCTTTTCTTTCGCCACACAGCATAATATGTATGTATTTAGTTTAAGTTACCATTAGAAATATAATTATATAAAATGTAGTTTATATATATATATGGCATGGATATTTTTTTCTGATTCAAATTGTATACTAGCTGCCCAATACTTCTACGATGACGTGTAGGCTTCTTAAGCTGAGCTTCTAAGCAAGCTGTTTTAATGAAGATAACTTTTCTTCCGGACATCCGATTTCTATAAAACAAAGATTTGAGGTTGCCCCAGACTAGCTCAAACCATGTATGTGTCAGCTATAATATATGAAAATCAGCTCACTATCATCGGGGATTAGCGTGAACAAACAAACAGACAGTCAAAACGTTCAAAATGATTTTTGCAATATAAGCATAAATATAGCATTATAAGGTTATGAATCTACTCATTTTCTGGCTATAAATACTGTTACATAAAAAAGTCAACTCTTTAGTAATTACCTACTGTATTTTGTATTTGGAACGCGTTTATTGTGTTAAAATTTTTATTCGATTTCCCGCCATTACAATATTTTTTTTCATGCTTATTATCAAATTATAATATGGAGCAATGATATAATATTTTTTATTTTTTTTGCTGCGACCTCAATTATTATGTAGGTACCTACATATAAGTTTTATTAAGATTACTTCATAAAAAAGCATTTTCTAATTTTGTAACGGAGTTTTTTGTAATAATTAGTATGGCCTGAAAACTTAGAAGGCAATTTTTGATTATAGACAGCCATTGATAATTTTTTTTAAATATATCTTTTTTATATACATTAGAGACACGGATTGGAACAACTTTTAGTACCTTAATGAAACAATTCATTAGACAACTCATCCGTGACCTCTGTTTGTGTCTATAGACACAGACGTCAGACACAGTTAACACACTTACCGACATTAACTCGCAAAGGGGCCCGGAGGTGTTATAACACAGGCAAGTTTTGGACGGGCTCTATAATATATCCAATACCGTCAGAAATTCGTCCATTTACGTATGAATGGAGGATAATTTTAAGGTTTTGGAGCTATCCCTGAAGGGTTTCCAAGCCGTAACCCACATTACTTCGAGATACTTAGAACTTTGAAATGAATTAGTTAGATACTTGAAGAAAATACAAACCTCTTTCAGTGCTTGTTGTTTTCCTGGCTATCCGCCTCAGAAATATATTATAACGCCAATACAACTTGGGAACCTTCATTAAACGAGAATACACTGTCCTTAAGGGCCTATGTCGATGAGGCTCGCAGGCCGTCAAATCGCTCTATTGAAGCTGAGCGAGCGAGATTGAAATAATTACTTGAGACATGTAAAAAAAAGAGATGCTGTAGCTTGAACGCGCTCGGAATAAAACAACGTATGTGCCAAAACTAATTCATTTCATAACTTTACAATACTTTATTTGATTAAAAAACGGTTTTGAGAAATCTTAAGGACATTTATTCTACATCCTTTAAAATAAATTAAATTAATAACTCTGCCGTTATGCTTTGGGATACAAAAAAGTGTAAAAATTGACATAACTTCGCATTTTTTTTCTATCGAGAAAATTTCATTGAAACATGTTTTTTTTTTGAGCGACACTGCAAAGTATAGTCAAAAAACAAATTCCAAAATTTCATATCAATAATCCACAGCCTGAACATGTTACACGTAATAGAAAAACCGCATTTTTCTCAACATATCCTCTTAAAAGTCGGCACCTGCAAAACTTCTGGTGTTGCAGGTTTCTGTGGAATGCGGTGATCACTTACCTGAGTAACCATCGAAATCAGATGTCACCTGAGTGTTTACGCCATATTCTATTAAAAATAGACACAATCACGCACATCTCGAATCTTTTCTACTTGTATGGTATGTTCCCACTGGACTTGCTGGACGTATTCAACATTTTCCTCTATGATTTGCTTACTTTAATATCTGCTTATTAAGCTTTATTTAATTAGCTGGCTTAGCTAATTTAGCTTTATTTAATACCTGAAATAATTTGATTTCAAATATTTGACATTATACCGTTTTATCCCTTGAAAATACTTCGGTAGTACCACGTAGGCAAAATATAGATAACTCATGAAAGAAAACATATATACATACTAGCAATTGCCCCCGCAACCCCCCTTGTGGGTTGAATTTCGTAAAATCCGTTCTTAGCTGACCTCTACTCGGCGAAAGGAATATTCCTACCATATTTCAAGTTGCTACGCCTTATGGTTCCAGAGATATCGTGATGAGTGACTATATAGGTGGGAATCTCTTTTATATATATAGATAATCCTTAAACAAAACTATTTTTTTTAAAACGGATCTAATCCTTACGGCTTTACAAGTTGTGCGATTTGTATTCCAACGTATGTACATTCAATACAAACTCACCTATTAGAGACCTCGGATAAACGTTCTTGTTTAATACCCCTTGATTCCTTTCAAACGATTTATCACTCAAGCTTTTCATTTCATTTCCACTTGGATTTCTGAGTAATAGTAGGAAAAGAATCACATAATACAATGTATGATGCATTAAACGCATGTATGCGATAGTATCGCTATTTAAACAATTGAAGGAAATCTACAAATAGGTTGTACATATATGTATATTGTATATTTTAATTAGCACGGTCAGCAACAGACGTTGCTAAGTATTTTATAATTTTATTTTATATGTATATCACGTCGTAAGAGGAAATTAACGTCACGATTTTTTAAATGTATTTATATGAATATAACAATTGTAAATGATTTATGCAATTTTTTAAAAAGTTATACAGGATAAATTCATTATCCTAAATCCTCATAATCCTAAGTTTAAATTGTTGATATTACTTGTTTTTACTAACTTTGTCTAAAATATTTTTTGATGTTAGATATCGAAAGACTACCCGACGACGAGATGAGGTTTATTTAATGGTAGGTGATACCTCAGCCACAAAATATCAGTCAATGGTACGCTGTCGACCTATTTTTAACGCAAGCTTCTGAAAATCGAAAATAAAACTGAAGCCAAAACTGATATCGAAATTATATTAACCTCCGCTTATAAAAAAAGATGGAAAATACATGAAGCTAACATAAAAAAATAGGTGCTCGAATCTAATACAAAAATATGTAAAATACGTGCAATGTATATCATCACAGAACAGACTTATTTTTCCTGTTCTGTGTATATCATGCATTTCGGCTTCAGTCTATCAACCAGGGGCTGGATACCGGTTAATTTACTATAGGAGTTATACCGGTATAATAAAGGTTTTTATTAATATTCTTTCGTTTTTATTTATATTTACTGAAAAAAAATACCGTGGTAAGTTTAGTGTGTATTACTATTTAAAACTAATATCATGGTATCTCAGTTAGACACGTATTTTGGAAAATAAAAAATCAACCGAAGCTTCATAATAAAACACACTGGTAATGTGGCACTATCAGTGAGAGCGCGAGATTATTGCCTCTCCTATAGGCTTATATTTATCAGGCTTTTATCTATAATAATACTATCAGCTCCTTCCTCTCGTCTATATCGCATAAGGGGTAATGTGTGAAAATATTATACTCATGTTGAAGAGGTTTTGCGTGTTTGCTAAGAAAACTTTACCCACTTCCTTTGTTAAAGAAAGCAACTTCGTTATATATTTATTAGATATACGTTAAATATTATTATTCCTTATTGTACAAACTTTACTTATCTGCTTATGGCATGTTGCCATATATTACGTTATCTTTATAGTGCCTGTGAACTTAGCAGAGCAAAGTCCAGCAGAGCACCAAAAAATTGGAGTTCCCTTAGCATGCACAATAGTTCTATAGTTCCTGATAGTTTTCAAAAAGATTTCTAGCAATTTACGCTCAGAACAGAATTTTTAAAAAAATTAAAAATGCTCTGCTAACTTCCGAAACATAGCAGAGCACTTTTTTTAAATTAAAAAAACAAAAGGTTTTTCATAAGGAGACGGATAAGAACAGTAGTTCCTTATACTTTAAAACTCAATAAAAGTTATTTTTCCTATATAAAATATTAAAGAGAAATACAAAAAATATATGGATATTTCAGAAAAATAATTTATTTTTAACATAAAAATCATTCAGTAAGCTAGAACTCTGCGATTTTTAATAGAACATGAGTGTATCTACTAATAGAGATCAAATTTACAGCCAGGACTCCTCGTAAACCTCCAGCAGAGCAGGGTTGAACATTTCAAAGTTGAGATTTCCTCTATGTTGGAGGATTTTAATTTTTTACACAATATTTTATGAGCTAAACAACCAGAACTCCTCGATTTTCAGTAGAACATATATATAGCTATAAACTGACATCAGATTCATAGCCAGAACTCCTCGCAAACTGCCAGCAGAGCAGGGGTGAACATTGCGAAGTTAAGATTTCCTCTATATTGGAAGATTTGAATTTTTTACAAAATATTTTATGAGCTAAACAGTCAGAACTCCTCGATTTCCAGTAGAAAATAATAATAGCTATAAATTGACATCAGATTCATAGCCAGAACTCCTCGCAAACTTCCAGCAGAGCAGGGGTGAACATTTCAAAGTTGAGATTTCCTCTATGTTGGAGGATTTTAATTTTTTACAAAATATTTTATGAGCTAAACAACCAGAACTCCTCGATTTTCAGTAGAACATATATATAGCTATAAACTGACATCAGATTCATAGCCAGAACTCCTCGCAAACTGCCAGCAGAGCAGGGGTGAACATTTCGAAGTTAAGATTTCCTCTATATTGGAGGATTTGAATTTTTTACAAAATATTTTATGAGCTAAACAGTCAGAACTCCTCGATTTCCAGTAGAAAATAATAATAGCTATAAATTGACATCAGATTCATAGCCAGAACTCCTCGCAAACTTCCAGCAGAGCAGGGGTGAACATTTCAAAGTTGAGATTTCCTCTATGTTGGAGGATTTGAATTTTTTACAAAATATGTTATGAGCTAAACAGTCAGAACTCCTCGATTTCCAGTAGAAAATGAGTATGTCTAATAATTGACATCAAATTCATAGACAGAACTCCTCGCAAACTTCCAGCAGAGCAGGGGTGAACATTTCAAAGTTGAGATTTCCTCTATGTTGGAGGATTTTAATTTTTTACACAATATTTTATGAGCTAAACAACCAGAACTCCTCGATTTTCAGTAGAACATATATATAGCTATAAACTGACATCAGATTCATAGCCAGAACTCCTCGCAAACTGCCAGCAGAGCAGGGGTGAACATTGCGAAGTTAAGATTTCCTCTATATTGGAAGATTTGAATTTTTTACAAAATATTTTATGAGCTAAACAGTCAGAACTCCTCGATTTCCAGTAGAAAATAATAATAGCTATAAATTGACATCAGATTCATAGCCAGAACTCCTCGCAAACTTCCAGCAGAGCAGGGGTGAACATTTCAAAGTTGAGATTTCCTCTATGTTGGAGGATTTTAATTTTTTACAAAATATTTTATGAGCTAAACAACCAGAACTCCTCGATTTTCAGTAGAACATATATATAGCTATAAACTGACATCAGATTCATAGCCAGAACTCCTCGCAAACTGCCAGCAGAGCAGGGGTGAACATTTCGAAGTTAAGATTTCCTCTATATTGGAGGATTTGAATTTTTTACAAAATATTTTATGAGCTAAACAGTCAGAACTCCTCGATTTCCAGTAGAAAATAATAATAGCTATAAATTGACATCAGATTCATAGCCAGAACTCCTCGCAAACTTCCAGCAGAGCAGGGGTGAACATTTCAAAGTTGAGATTTCCTCTATGTTGGAGGATTTTAATTTTTTTACAACATATTTTATGAGCTAAACAGCCAGAACTCCTCGATTTCCAGTAGAAAATAAGTATGTCTAATAATTGACATCAAATTCATAGACAGAACTCCTCGCAAACTTCCAGCAGAGCAGGGGTGAACATTTCAAAGTTGAGATTTCCTCTATGTTGGAGGATTTTAATTTTTTACAAAATATTTTATGAGCTAAACAACCAGAACTCCTCGATTTTCAGTAGAACATATATATAGCTATAAACTGATATCAGATTCATAGCCAGAACTCCTCGCAAACTGCCAGCAGAGCAGGGGTGAACATTTCGAAGTTAAGATTTCCTCTATATTGGAGGATTTGAATTTTTTACAAAATATTTTATGAGCTAAACAGTCAGAACTCCTCGATTTCCAGTAGAAAATAATAATAGCTATAAATTGACATCAGATTCATAGCCAGAACTCCTCGCAAACTTCCAGCAGAGCAGGGGTGAACATTTCGAAGTTGAGATTTCCTCTATATTGGAGGATTTGAATTTTTTACAAAATATTTTATGAGCTAAACAGTCAGAACTCCTCGATTTCCAGTAGAAAATAATAATAGCTATAAATTGACATCAGATTCATAGCCAGAACTCCTCGCAAACTTCCAGCAGAGCAGGGGTGAACAATTCAAAGTTGAGATTTCCTCTATGTTGGAGGATTTTAATTTTTTACAACATATTTTATGAGCTAAACAGCCAGAACTCCTCGATTTACAGTAGAAAATAAGTATGTCTAATAATTGACATCAGATATATAGCCAGAACTCCTCGCAAACTTCCAGCAGAGCAGGGGTGAACATTTCAAAGTTGAGATTTCCTCTATATTGGAGGATTTGAATTTTTTACAAAATATTTTATGAGCTAAACAACCAGAACTCCTCGATTTTCAGTAGAACATATATATAGCTATAAACTGACATCAGATTCATAGCCAGAACTCCTGGCAAACTGCCAGCAGAGCAGGGATGAACATTTCGAAGTTGAGATTTCCTCTATATTGGAAGATTTGAATTTTTTACAAAATATTTTATGAGCTAAACAGTCAGAACTCCTCGATTTCCAGTAGAAAATAATAATAGCTATAAATTGACATCAGATTCATAGCCAGAACTCCTCGCAAACTTCCAGCAGAGCAGGGGTGAACATTTCAAAGTTGAGATTTCCTCTATGTTGGAGGATTTTAATTTTTTACAAAATATTTTATGAGCTAAACAACCAGAACTCCTCGATTTTCAGTAGAACATATATATAGCTATAAACTGACATCAGATTCATAGCCAGAACTCCTCGCAAACTGCCAGCAGAGCAGGGGTGAACATTTCGAAGTTGAGATTTCCTCTATATTGGAGGATTTGAATTTTTTACAAAATATTTTATGAGCTAAACAGTCAGAACTCCTCGATTTCCAGTAGAAAATAATAATAGCTATAAATTGACATCAGATTCATAGCCAGAACTCCTCGCAAACTTCCAGCAGAGCAGGGGTGAACATTTCAAAGTTGAGATTTCCTCTATGTTGGAGGATTTTAATTTTTTACAAAATATTTTATGAGCTAAACAGCCAGAACTCCTCGATTTCCAGTAGAAAATAAGTATGTCTAATAATTGACATCAAATTCATAGACAGAACTCCTCGCAAACTTCCAGCAGAGCAGGGGTGAACATTTCAAAGTTGAGATTTCCTCTATATTGGAGGATTTGAATTTTTTACAAAATATTTTATGAGCTAAACAACCAGAACTCCTTGATTTTCAGTAGAACATATATATAGCTATAAACTGACATCAGATTCATAGCCAGAACTCCTCGCAAACTGCCAGCAGAGCAGGGGTGAACATTTCGAAGTTAAGATTTCCTCTATATTGGAGGATTTGAATTTTTTACAAAATATTTTATGAGCTAAACAGTCAGAACTCCTCGATTTCCAGTAGAAAATAATAATAGCTATAAATTGACATCAGATTCATAGCCAGAACTCCTCGCAAACTTCCAGCAGAGCAGGGGTGAACATTTCAAAGTTGAGATTTCCTCTATGTTGGAGGATTTTAATTTTTTACAACATATTTTATGAGCTAAACAGCCAGAACTCCTCGATTTCTCGTAGAAAATAAGTATGTCTAATAATTGACATCAAATTCATAGACAGAACTCCTCGCAAACTTCCAGCAGAGCAGGGGTGAACATTTCAAAGTTGAGATTTCCTCTATGTTGGAGGATTTTAATTTTTTACACAATATTTTATGAGCTAAACAACCAGAACTCCTCGATTTTCAGTAGAACATATATATAGCTATAAACTGACATCAGATTCATAGCCAGAACTCCTCGCAAACTGCCAGCAGAGCAGGGGTGAACATTGCGAAGTTAAGATTTCTTCTATATTGGAAGATTTGAATTTTTTACAAAATATTTTATGAGCTAAACAGTCAGAACTCCTCGATTTCCAGTAGAAAATAATAATAGCTATAAATTGACATCAGATTCATAGCCAGAACTCCTCGCAAACTTCCAGCAGAGCAGGGGTGAACATTTCAAAGTTGAGATTTCCTCTATGTTGGAGGATTTTAATTTTTTACAAAATATTTTATGAGCTAAACAACCAGAACTCCTCGATTTTCAGTAGAACATATATATAGCTATAAACTGACATCAGATTCATAGCCAGAACTCCTCGCAAACTGCCAGCAGAGCAGGGGTGAACATTTCGAAGTTAAGATTTCCTCTATATTGGAGGATTTGAATTTTTTACAAAATATTTTATGAGCTAAACAGTCAGAACTCCTCGATTTCCAGTAGAAAATAATAATAGCTATAAATTGACATCAGATTCATAGCCAGAACTCCTCGCAAACTTCCAGCAGAGCAGGGGTGAACATTTCAAAGTTGAGATTTCCTCTATGTTGGAGGATTTTAATTTTTTTACAACATATTTTATGAGCTAAACAGCCAGAACTCCTCGATTTCCAGTAGAAAATAAGTATGTCTAATAATTGACATCAAATTCATAGACAGAACTCCTCGCAAACTTCCAGCAGAGCAGGGGTGAACATTTCAAAGTTGAGATTTCCTCTATGTTGGAGGATTTTAATTTTTTACAAAATATTTTATGAGCTAAACAACCAGAACTCCTCGATTTTCAGTAGAACATATATATAGCTATAAACTGACATCAGATTCATAGCCAGAACTCCTCGCAAACTGCCAGCAGAGCAGGGGTGAACATTTCGAAGTTAAGATTTCCTCTATATTGGAGGATTTGAATTTTTTACAAAATATTTTATGAGCTAAACAGTCAGAACTCCTCGATTTCCAGTAGAAAATAATAATAGCTATAAATTGACATCAGATTCATAGCCAGAACTCCTCGCAAACTTCCAGCAGAGCAGGGGTGAACATTTCGAAGTTGAGATTTCCTCTATATTGGAGGATTTGAATTTTTTACACAATATTTTATGAGCTAAACAGTCAGAACTCCTCGATTTCCAGTAGAAAATAATAATAGCTATAAATTGACATCAGATTCATAGCCAGAACTCCTCGCAAACTTCCAGCAGAGCAGGGGTGAACAATTCAAAGTTGAGATTTCCTCTATGTTGGAGGATTTTAATTTTTTACAACATATTTTATGAGCTAAACAGCCAGAACTCCTCGATTTACAGTAGAAAATAAGTATGTCTAATAATTGACATCAGATATATAGCCAGAACTCCTCGCAAACTTCCAGCAGAGCAGGGGTGAACATTTCAAAGTTGAGATTTCCTCTATATTGGAGGATTTGAATTTTTTACAAAATATTTTATGAGCTAAACAACCAGAACTGCTCGATTTTCAGTAGAACATATATATAGCTATAAACTGACATCAGATTCATAGCCAGAACTCCTCGCAAACTGCCAGCATAGCAGGGGTGAACACCTGCTCTGCTGGAAATTTGCGAGGAGTTCTGGCTATGAATCTGATGTCAATTTATAGCTATTATTATTTTCTACTGGAAATCGAGGAGTTCTGACTGTTTAGCTCATAAAATATTTTGTAAAAAATTCAAATCCTCCAATATAGAGGAAATCTCAACTTCGAAATGTTCACCCCTGCTCTGCTGGCAGTTTGCGAGGAGTTCTGGCTATGAATATGATGTCAATTTATAGCTATATATATGTTCTACTGAAAATCGAGGAGTTCTGGTTGTTTAGCTTACAAAATATTTTGTAAAAAATTTAAAATCTTCCAATATAGAGGAAATCTCAACTTAAAATTTTCACTCCTGCTCTGCTGGAAGTTTGCGAGGAGTTCTGGCTATGAATTTGATGTCAATTATTAGACATACTTATTTTCTACTGGAAATCGAGGAGTTCTGGCTGTTTAGCTCATAAAATATGTTGTAAAAAATTAAAATCCTCCAACATAGAGGAAATCTCAACTTTGAATTGTTCACCCCTGCTCTGCTGGAAGTTTGCGAGGAGTTCTGGCTATGAATCTGATGTCAATTTATAGTTATTATTATTTTCTACTGGAAATCGAGGAGTTCTGACTGTTTAGCTCATAAAATATTTTGTAAAAAATTCAAATCCTCCAACATAGAGGAAATCTCAACTTTGAAATGTTCACCCCTGCTCTGCTGGAGGTTAGCGAGGAGTTCTGGCTATATATCTGATGTCAATTTATAGGTATACTCATTTTCTACTTGAAATCGAGGAGTTCTGTTTAGCTCATAACATATTTTGTAAAAAATTCAAATCCTCCAATATAGAGGAAATCTCAACTTCGAAATGTTCATCCCTGCTCTGCTGGCAGTTTGCCAGGAGTTCTGGCTATGAATCTGATGTCAGTTTATAGCTATATATATGTTCTACTGAAAATCGAGGAGTTCTGGTTGTTTAGCTCATAAAATATTTTGTAAAAAATTAAAATCCTCCAACATAGAGGAAATCTCAACTTTGAAATGTTCACCCCTGCTCTGCTGGAAGTTTGCGAGGAGTTCTGGCTATGAATCTGATGTCAATTTATAGCTATTATTATTTTCTACTGGAAATCGAGGAGTTCTGACTGTTTAGCTCATAAAATATTTTGTAAAAAATTCAAATCCTCCAATATAGAGGAAATCTCAACTTCGAAATGTTCACCCCTGCTGTGCTGGAAGTTTGCGAGGAGTTCTGTCTATGAATTTGATGTCAATTATTAGACATACTCATTTTCTACTGGAAATCGAGGAGTTCTGGCTGTTTAGCTCATAAAATATGTTGTAAAAAATTAAAATCCTCCAACATAGAGGAAATCTCAACTTTGAAATGTTCACCCCTGCTCTGCTGGAAGTTTGCGAGGGGTGCTGGCTATGAATCTGATGTCAATTTATAGCTATTATTATTTTCTACTGGAAATCGAGGAGTTCTGACTGTTTAGCTCATAAAATATTTTGTAAAAAATTCAAATCCTCCAATATAGAGGAAATCTCAACTTCGAAATGTTCACCCCTGCTCTGCTGGCAGTTTGCGAGGAGTTCTGGCTATGAATATGATGTCAATTTATAGCTATATATATGTTCTACTGAAAATCGAGGAGTTCTGGTTGTTTAACTTACAAAATATTTTGTAAAAAATTTAAAATCTTCCAATATAGAGGAAATCTCAACTTAAAATTTTCACTCCTGCTCTGCTGGAAGTTTGCGAGGAGTTCTGGCTATGAATTTGATGTCAATTATTAGACATACTTATTTTCTACTGGAAATCGAGGAGTTCTGGCTGTTTAGCTCATAAAATATGTTGTAAAAAATTAAAATCCTCCAACATAGAGGAAATCTCAACTTTGAATTGTTCACCCCTGCTCTGCTGGAAGTTTGCGAGGAGTTCTGGCTATGAATCTGATGTCAATTTATAGTTATTATTATTTTCTACTGGAAATCGAGGAGTTCTAACTGTTTAGCTCATAAAATATTTTGTAAAAAATTCAAATCCTCCAACATAGAGGAAATCTCAACTTTGAAATGTTCACCTCTGCTCTGCTGGAGGTTAGCGAGGAGTTCTGGCTATATATCTGATGTCAATTTATAGGTATACTCATGTTCTACTTGAAATCGAGGAGTTCTGTTTAGCTCATAACATATTTTGTAAAAAATTCAAATCCTCCAATATAGAGGAAATCTCAACTTCGAAATGTTCATCCCTGCTCTGCTGGCAGTTTGCCAGGAGTTCTGGCTATGAATCTGATGTCAGTTTATAGCTATATATATGTTCTACTGGAAATCGAGGAGTTCTGACTGTTTAGCTAATAAAATATTTTGTAAAAAATTCAAATCCTCCAATATAGAGGAAATCTTAACTTCGAAATGTTCACCCCTGCTCTGCTGGCAGTTTGCGAGGAGTTCTGGCTATGAATCTGATGTCAGTTTATAGCTATATATATGTTCTACTGAAAATCTAGGAGTTCTGGTTGTTTAGCTCATAAAATATTTTGTAAAAAATTCAAATCCTCCAATATAGAGGAAATCTCAACTTTGAAATGTTCACCCCTGCTCTGCTGGAAGTTTGCGAGGAGTTCTGTCTATGAATTTGATGTCAATTATTAGACATACTCATTTTCTACTGGAAATCGAGGAGTTCTGACTGTTTAGCTCATAACATATTTTGTAAAAAATTCAAATCCTCCAACATAGAGGAAATCTCAACTTCGAAATGTTCACCCCTGCTCTGCTGGCAGTTTGCGAGGAGTTCTGGCTATGAATCTGATGTCAGTTTATAGCTATATATATGTTCTACTGAAAATCAAGGAGTTCTGGTTGTTTAGCTCATAAAATATTTTGTAAAAAATTCAAATCCTCCAATATAGAGGAAATCTCAACTTTGAAATGTTCACCCCTGCTCTGCTGGAAGTTTGCGAGGAGTTCTGTCTATGAATTTGATGTCAATTATTAGACATACTCATTTTCTACTGGAAATCGAGGAGTTCTGACTGTTTAGCTCATAACATATTTTGTAAAAAATTCAAATCCTCAAACATAGAGGAAATCTCAACTTCGAAATGTTCACCCCTGCTCTGCTGGCAGTTTGCGAGGAGTTCTGGCTATGAATCTGATGTCAGTTTATAGCTATATATATGTTCTACTGAAAATCGAGGAGTTCTGGTTGTTTAGCTCATAAAATATTTTGTAAAAAATTAAAATCCTCCAACATAGAGGAAATCTCAACTTTGAAATGTTCACCCCTGCTCTGCTGGAAGTTTGCGAGGAGTTCTGTCTATGAATTTGATGTCAATTATTAGACATACTCATTTTCTACTGGAAATCGAGGAGTTCTGACTGTTTAGCTCATAAAATATTTTGTAAAAAATTCAAATCCTCCAACATAGAGGAAATCTCAACTTCGAAATGTTCACCCCTGCTCTGCTGGCAGTTTGCGAGGAGTTCTGGCTATGAATCTGATGTCAGTTTATAGCTATATATATGTTCTACTGAAAATCGAGGAGTTCTGGTTGTTTAGCTCATAAAATATTTTGTAAAAAATTAAAATCCTCCAACATAGAGGAAATCTCAACTTTGAAATGTTCACCCCTGCTCTGCTGGATGTTTGCGAGGAGTTCTGGCTATGAATCTGATGTCAATTTATAGCTATTATTATTTTCTACTGGAAATCGAGGAGTTCTGACTGTTTAGCTCATAACATATTTTGTAAAAAATTCAAATCCTCCAACATAGAGGAAATCTCAACTTCGAAATGTTCACCCCTGCTCTGCTGGCAGTTTGCGAGGAGTTCTGGCTATGAATCTGATGTCAGTTTATAGCTATATATATGTTCTACTGAAAATCAAGGAGTTCTGGTTGTTTAGCTCATAAAATATTTTGTAAAAAATTCAAATCCTCCAATATAGAGGAAATCTCAACTTTGAAATGTTCACCCCTGCTCTGCTGGAAGTTTGCGAGGAGTTCTGTCTATGAATTTGATGTCAATTATTAGACATACTCATTTTCTACTGGAAATCGAGGAGTTCTGACTGTTTAGCTCATAACATATTTTGTAAAAAATTCAAATCCTCCAACATAGAGGAAATCTCAACTTCGAAATGTTCACCCCTGCTCTGCTGGCAGTTTGCGAGGAGTTCTGTCTATGAATTTGATGTCAATTATTAGACATACTTATTTTCTACTGGAAATCGAGGAGTTCTGGCTGTTTAGCTCATAAAATATGTTGTAAAAAATTAAAATCCTCCAACATAGAGGAAATCTCAACTTTGAAATGTTCACCCCTGCTCTGCTGGAAGTTTGCGAGGAGTTCTGTCTATGAATTTGATGTCAATTATTAGACATACTTATTTTCTACTGGAAATCGAGGAGTTCTGGCTGTTTAGCTCATAAAATATGTTGTAAAAAATTAAAATCCTCCAACATAGAGGAAATCTCAACTTTGAAATGTTCACCCCTGCTCTGCTGGAAGTTTGCGAGGAGTTCTGGCTATGAATCTGATGTCAATTTATAGCTATTATTATTTTCTACTGGAAATCGAGGAGTTCTGACTGTTTAGCTCATAAAATATTTTGTAAAAAATTCAAATCCTCCAATATAGAGGAAATCTTAACTTCGAAATGTTCACCCCTGCTCTGCTGGCAGTTTGCGAGGAGTTCTGGCTATGAATCTGATGTCAGTTTATAGCTATATATATGTTCTACTGAAAATCGAGGAGTTCTGGTTGTTTAGCTCATAAAATATTTTGTAAAAAATTAAAATCCTCCAACATAGAGGAAATCTCAACTTTGAAATGTTCACCCCTGCTCTGCTGGAAGTTTGCGAGGAGTTCTGTCTATGAATTTGATGTCAATTATTAGACATACTTATTTTCTACTGGAAATCGAGGAGTTCTGGCTGTTTAGCTCATAAAATATTTTGTAAAAAATTAAAATCCTCCAACATAGAGGAAATCTCAACTTTGAAATGTTCACCCCTGCTCTGCTGGAAGTTTGCGAGGAGTTCTGGCTATGAATCTGATGTCAATTTATAGCTATTATTATTTTCTACTGGAAATCGAGGAGTTCTGACTGTTTAGCTCATAAAATATTTTGTAAAAAATTCAAATCCTCCAATATAGAGGAAATCTCAACTTCGAAATGTTCACCCCTGCTCTGCTGGCAGTTTGCGAGGAGTTCTGGCTATGAATCTGATGTCAGTTTATAGCTATATATATGTTCTACTGAAAATCGAGGAGTTCTGGTTGTTTAGCTCATAAAATATTTTTTAAAAAATTCAAATCCTCCAATATAGAGGAAATCTCAACTTTGAAATGTTCACCCCTGCTCTGCTGGAAGTTTGCGAGGAGTTCTGTCTATGAATATGATTTGCTATATATCTGATGTCAATTTATAGGTATACTTATGTTCTACTTGAAATCGAGGAGTTCTGGCTGTTTATCTTACTAAATATTTTGTAAAAAATTAAAATCCGCCAACATAGAGGAAATCTCAACTTTTAAACATTCAACCCTGCTCTGCTGGAGGTTTACGAGGAGTCATGGCTGTAAATTTGATCTCTATAAGTAGATACACTCATGTTCTATTAAAAATCGCAGAGTTCTAGCTTACTGAATGATTTTTATGTTAAAAATAAATTATTTTTCTGAAATATCCATATATTTTTTGTATTTCTCTTTAATATTTTATATAGGAAAAATAACTTTTATTGAGTTTTAAAGTATAAGGAACTACTGTTCTTATCCGTCTCCTTATGAAAAACCTTTTGTTTTTTTAATTTTAAAAAAGTGCTCTGCTATGTTTCGGAAGTTAGCAGAGCATTTTTAATTTTTTTAAAAATTCTGTTCTGAGCGTAAATTGCTAGAAATCTTTTTGAAAACTATCAGGAACTATAGAACTATTGTGCATGCTAAGGGAACTCCAATTTTTTGGTGCTCTGCTGGACTTTGCTCTGCTAAATTCACAGGCACATCTTTATATAAGGAAAAGTAAGTATTCTGAGACTTATGAACATAGCTGATTGAATTCGTTTTATTAAACTAATTTACAGTGCACAGAGCGATGTTTAATATTAAACGACAAATTCCTGTTGTGTCTTCCTTATGTTACTGGTTACTCATTAGTGTTTCGCTTTGCGTAAACTGTACTTCATTGCTACTAACATATGACAATCATGATAGAAATAATATTAACGTGTAAATAACATACTTTAAAATTATTATATTTTTATAGAGCGTGTGAAAAAACATCCTCGATGAGTGTGACCACTGGCTGGCCGGCCGTAAGGCCCCAGAGGTTGATGACGAGAAGTTTTATATATTCTCAGAGCTCGGAGAAACTTTGATAGCGCGATTCAGAATTATTGACTTCTTCGTGCTGATTGCTACAATATATACACGACTTATAAATGCAGAGAAATAAAGGTACAATACAGCAATCGCCTCCACACTACATAATGTGGATTTCACTAACGACCCAAATCAATAAATGTCTAAAGACGTAACGTTCTTAAATAATTCAAATTCCAAGAATACGCTTAAAGCTACTTACTAACATCATGTACCAACTCACCAAACATAATAATATGATGCGATAGTTAACTAGCTTAAACAAAATAAAATGCCTGAGGAAATGAAAATAATTAGGTTAGGAATAATCCATTCCAGTCATAGCTTGAATATGTACCTTCCACAATGGAGCCGCGGGCAAGAGTTATCCGTAATTAAATTAGCTCTTCTATACAAAAATTGTATTAGCGCTCATTTGCGCTGTTCATTATTAAAATATAATATGAACTATTTCAGCTCACAGAAACGTATTTATGTTATTGACACTGTTTCCTTTGAGTTTGCTGCTATACTACGTACAGGCAAATATGATAAAAACTGAAAAAAAAAATGATTTGACAAAGAAAACTAGCTTCAATCTTTGGTAACTATTTTATAGACCATTTAAAAATATAACAAATATGTTTTCGTAAATCTTAGTAGGTTTAAACATATACAAATTTAAGTACACTTGTAGTTTACAAGTAGTTAAATATGTATGTATATTCCATTTACACACGAACATCCATCAAACTCCGCCATTTATTTTTTATGATCATAACATTTAAATTTTTCCTCAACAGTCTTATACGAGAACAAAAGTAATTAGTTTGTATAGCCTTACTAATTCATTTTAAGAGGATTTCGCATGTGATTATGAGCGACTAACGATAATATTCTGAATGTGCTATAAATAAATGAAAATTTGAATACTACATTACTACATTAGATTATAGGTTACTTAATAGATTATTAATATATAGGAGTGTTAGAACGTATGTATATTAGAATTTTAGCGCGAATTCACTCGCGTGAAAATATAGGCCCCGAATTCTGCCCCGAAACCGTCCTGTAATAAAAAAAGAAAAGCCATTTCTCAGAAAATTCACAAAAAAAAATGCAAACCAACAAACATCCTTTTTAACATGAGTAGGGGTTAATCAATGATTAACAAAACAGTTCTATTAAATTTAATTACATTACTCGTTACTTTCAAGAAGCGAGCGAACTCTCACGTAAAAGGCCTGCAATACACTCGCGATTCTTGATAAGTGGGTTCTTATGATGGAGATCCGCAGGCTCATTCCATCCTATAATTCAAAAAATACTGATTTCCTTTTCCGAATTTCTTAAACTCGTACAATTCTTGAACATATTGATCTAAGAAAAGAAAACGAATTTAGAAGCCGTTTCGGAGTTAAGAAGTAACTGGTCCTAATGCTATTACCGACGGCGTAAACGTTTTATCTCACTTGAGAGGGATCGACCTCGTATGTAACATGCTACGTGTCTCGAACCAGAGATATGACAGTCAGTTATTTATATACATACGTTTTTTATTTTTTTTTCACGGGAACACAAGACAACAAAGTAAAGTGAATGAAGGGTGAAGTTGTGTTAATAAAAAGTTAACTGGTAATCATGACTGATGATTATTTTGTAATATTTATTTTAAATTTATTGATTAAAAGCAAACAGTACAACAAAACAGAAGTGGCAAGTATTATTCAATCTTAATACCATCTTCATGTTTACGCATATATAACCTACAGTTACACATAAGGTTTGCTAAACAATTACATACAATATTTTGTAGGGACACGTGTTGAGTCGCATCAAACCAGTTTGAGAGGAACGCAAATAAGAGTTTGATTATTTGAAGTTCTTGAGTACACTTTTATAAAATCTTAGAAAAAAATTATATACAACTTAACACTGTCAACGGTAATTGTACTGTAATAGTGAAGACATTACATCTGCTATCCAGCGACTATCTTTTACAGAAAGTAAGCGGTGCCACTTGAATACAGTCACTACAGAGTATCTTAAAATTCTTAAATAGTAACCCTTTAAGAAAGAGTTGAGATAAATTGTTTTTTTTTTAAAAGAACAGACGAATAATGGACAGGCTGCTCACCCTATGAAAAGCAATTATCGGCGCCCATGAATGTTCGTATTGCCAGAAGTTTCGATAGAATTAAATAAAAGGATTTGCTCGTTTCTTGAATGTATGTACACAGGTGGTGGCGGTTCGTTGGTTTCGTTAAGGAATATATAAATAATCTTTAATTTGCACATTAGGCGAATTATTTATTTTTTATTATAAATTCTAATTCACAGCTAATTTTACAGCATCGCTTATCTCTGCCACTTTAATGCGTCATTATGCCCGCGCCGCCGCGGGTAGCTTAGCCATACTGCGATAGTGAATAGACATTGGATTTTATGATGTCATTATCATTCGTTGGATATCATTGGGCAAATAAAAGGCTTTGTTCTACCCGCACTCTAATGTTACCTAGTTGATCGGCGATGCACGGGTTTTAAGAATAAGTTCAATTCATTTTATACTCACACACAAACTCATAGGTACAGATACGTGCAATTAAAAAAAAACTATCGCTATTACAATATAAAGTTATAATTAATTAAACTATTTTTTCGAAATGTTACAGTGTGATGTCAAATGGGAATCCACTAAGTGTAAAGGCCGGCAACGCATTTTGCAAACCTCTGGTGCTGTGGATTTTCAGGAGCAATCGCTTACCATCAGATTGTAAAAAAAATATGATATTTTGCATGGATGCAGTAGCTGAAGAAACGTATAAGTGTAAAAAATAAAATTATTAAGAAATTCTTGATGATGTATATATAATGCCATAATTAGTTAAGATGATATTGTTTTTATTACAGTTTTTGTAAAGTTAGCTATATTAATTTCCTTATTAGAATAAAGAAAAATAAAATTAATGTTTATAATATAACCATTGAATAACTGAATCTGATTGAAGTGAGGTACTCCAAACAGATTCAGTTATTCAAGTCGCTTCTTACTAGTTTTGTAAAAAATGGGTCAAAGATTTATTAGGAAGCGTTAAGGGACCCGAGTTGAACGCCACCATGGTACGTATATATGCACATTGCGTTTAGTACAGGAGATTCTGGGTTTGAATCGGGGAAAAATATGGTTCTAAAAATTGTTTCGGTCGAGTTCATCTCATCGTATAGGTACTTACCTGTAAAGAAAATTGATAAGTGAAATGGACACAAAAATATTTGTCATGTCCCACGGGACTTGGAATTAGATTAGACTACTTTTGAGTATATAAAGTTGAGGGGCAAAATTCCCTGAAATCGTACACTTATGGCATCGCACTTTATACATCGTTATGCATCCCGCTCTTTGTGCGCCAAATTCCAACGATATAGGACACGTCAGGTGCCCCACTTATGCTAGTCAAAGAATATGGCCAAATAGAATTATTATAGAACTCTATAGTTGGTTATGGCATTCTCAAAATAGACGCTTAAAATAGTTCTGATGGATGATGGAGTCTCGAAATTAATTCTACACACAGATGTTGCTCGTGGCCACTAGAACAATAAAAAAAACTGGTATAAGATATTAAAATTATCAAAAAACTAAATAATACATCTCGTACTTACCTGTAGGCTGCGTTCCACCGTTTTCAGAAAACTAAATAACTCTTTCTTATCTATATATATAAAAGAAAGTTGTGTTAGTTACACCACTTATAACTCAAGAACGCCTGCACCGATTTTAACGATATCTTATTTGTTGGATTCCTCTATGTCGGGAATAAGATATAGGCTATTAAAATATTGGAAAAAATCAGGAAAAAAAATATATGCATAAAATTAATTATAAAATAAATTAGATTCGAAACTCCGCCATCTTGACAGCTCACGTCATGCATTCTTAGCTTTTTTGAAATAACAGATGTCTACTGCAAATCAGTGACATATTAGACAATTATAGTGGGTAAATGGGCATATTCAAATTTAAGAATAATTATATAATTTCGAAGCCAAAATTGTGGCAGAACAACGTCTGCGGGGTCCACTAGTTATATATATCTATAGGTATAATAACAATAATTACAGTGAACATAAAAGTTGCCAAAAAAGCCCCAAATATAAATGCTATGAAAATCACTTTGATTATTTATAGACATATAAATAATCTAAGGAAAATCAAATAAAAATAAAACTAATATTAGAGCTACAAAATACGAATAAATGTAAGAACAGATATATTATAAATTTAAGAAATTCTTATTTGGTTAACGCTTTTTTAAACCTTCAAGCGGTCGCGCCGATTCAATTAATGTTAAGATTTTGTTTATATCTTCGAATTTTTTCATCACAAATATTTCGTAAATATGTTTTTCTATTATTTAAATACTATCCTGTCCGCTTTTTCTTGTCTTAAACTTGACCAGCCCGCTACCGAATATATCGACCTCTGAATAGATATCTATCGTTTATCCTATTATACCCCGTTTTTTTAATTTTAGGCAAATAGTTAGTTAAGGCATAATATGTTTTGCGTAAAATGTAAAAAATATAATTTGTTGTTGCTTAAATTTTAAATATATCTAGATTCTAGAACATGAAAACGCTCTTTAGGTCTGTTCATTTAGTGTCGGTAGGGTAGGGGCGACCTGTAGGCAGTTTAATAATTTTATTACGAATGTACTTCAGCGAAAATCTGATAAGGAGATATTTTAACATTATTTAAGATATAAAAATATAGAAGATTTTCTCAAACGTTCGCAGTTGTAAAGAATATAATATTCACTACCGGAGTTTATTCGGCTGACTGGCTTACAATGAGAAGTCACGACTTTCGGAGTCTCAACCCACGCTCTTCTTACAGCGTGTTGGAGTATAATTTAAATATTTCTCTTTAGTTTGTTTTCTTAGTTACTTCTGCATCAAATAAAAGCACCAATAATAACACGACGTTGTTGGTTTATGTAGATTCTACAGGAGTTTCGTATCTTATTAAAACTGTATTGGCAAATATTGTAAGAATTTCACAAATAAAACTTAACTTTTTTAATTTATGAAAACAGTTTTGTCTAACACGGAATAGTTTTTTCCCAGTCGTACTGATAAACAGAACAAATAAAGGGCAAGGGGTGTCTGTTTGCAGTAACTATACGTTTGTTCTATATACACACTTATTTTTTTTTTATTTTTTTATTTAAATCAGGCATCAAAATTTACATTACATAAAAAGTTGGCCCATATTATATATACCTTATAACTAACATATATATATATAAATAAAACTTAGGTATATCCTATATTATAAAGAGGAAAAATATGTTTGTTACGATTTAACTAAATATTCTTTCACCGATACATACTACTACCTACATTGCACCCGTGCGAAGCCGGGGCGGATCGCTAAGTATTTATAAATTCAATATATTCAATTCTAGCTTAATTGTTTACTTATACAATTTTAGGATTACTTATTTAACATTTGGGATACCAATGATTATTTAAAAGGTATTTGTTTACATTTCTATATCAATTATATTTCTTTCTACTTTCTTTTAAAATGCTGTATGCATATCGATGAGTGTCGTGACTCGTGCCCTCCTTATGCACGCTGTTATGGACCATGACTCCAGTCCCTCAAAGCCACTCTCCTACTGTGGTCTGCATTCCTCGCTGAAGATGCTTCCTATGGTGAGGATAAACCCGATCAATGCCCGAAGTTACCAGACGTAGAGAAAACACAGAAAATTATAAACATGTTGTCCCGGTGGGACTCGAACCCACGACCCATCGATGCGCACGGCAGGTGTTCTACCGTACGCGCCAACGAGACCGTCAAGTTGAATGGTCTACTTTAAAAGTGACCCAGGTACCGTGTAAAAATTACATATATATTGTAACTTTATGATTTTAAAAGAAAATAAAAAAAATATTTTCAATGTAGTTAAATAATGGTAATGTTATAGAATGAAAAGACTAACGGTATGTTATTATTACGAAACTTTTCTACTCTACGACGTTTTTGAATAGGTAAGTTTTAATTTGCAATATATATGCACTTTGCAAGTTTGATATTTAGGTAAATTATTTTCTAAGACTAGACTAAGACAAATGAATGTCTTAATATATAAATTTACATTAGGGGGCGTCCATAAATTACGTGAGGTGTTTTTTTAAATTTTCTGTCACTCCCTCCCCCCCTGGTGAGATGTCGTGAGATTTTATTCAACCCCCTCCCCCATCCCCCAATCTCACGTGAGATTTTTCAAAATGTGGGTTTCTTGCGTAAACGCGTTGGATTGTTATTGTAAAAAGAAAAAAAAAATTACATGTATAGATACAATCTGGATTAAATGGACCAAAATAGTATATTTTTTTTTGTTTCAATCAGAAAAAAAATTAGATGATATTTGCCGAGACACCCCCTCTCTCCAACGTAAGATTAGATGAGATTTGACTCGACCCCCTCCCCCCCTTAAACACCTCACGTAATTTATGGACGCCCCCTAAAAAAAATTGTTTTAATATAAAAACTCACTGATTTTTTCATACATTTTATTACTTATTATAAAGATTTATGGCTTCATAACGAGACCTTTAATCCAAGTCTTATTTTCGTGCACTATTTTTCATTTAGGTATTATTTTTATCATTTTCATTTTTCACTACGTATTTCATATATTTTCCCGCCTTCCTTTTTTTACAACAATTACCGAAAATTTTACAACAATTACCTTTCGCAATATTGTAGATAAGAAATTCCGCTTTTTTAAATGTTACTTTTGTATTATAATTTTATTTTTGGTGAATAATAAAGTGTAAATAAATAAATAATCTTAAACAGATTTTTAACCAATAAATAAATTAATTTAAACAATACTAATAATGAATTAAGGAACTGAAAGATCCAAGTGGACGTGGGTAATTGCTAGTATTTTCATAATGATTTGAGCAGAGTGAAACATTTTTAATTCGTTCATAATTGGCTCATGAGGTGAAAATCATTTGAGTATACATTAGTTAGGTTATAACTGGAACTGAAACCCTTTGAATATACGATACACATTCTACTGGGCTACAGCGCAGTCCTCCGAAGCACTCTTGCGTGAAACAATTCTATAATTAAAAAAATACAGGAGGTATATTCATTAATCCACACATGAATATCATATTAATGTCATGTAAATCGTTCTCTTGAAATCAAGTGGGATTTATGAAGTCCGCTCTTATTTACATGTTAATTGAACTTTTTTGAGTGTGTCACGCGGTGTGCATTTTTCATAAAACGCTGGGAGGTGTTTACATAATCATTTATTCATTACAATTATAAGCCGTTACTTTTATCTTTATTTACATGATAATTAACCATCTACATCTAGTATGTTAGTCTCGATAGCGATTAATCTCAATTTGTATAGTACAGCACTAGAGGGTTAGCAGATGGGTGGCCGACATTTTAGGTAGGAATAGGAAATAGCCATTGATTGCAGTAAACAGCCTATAAATAATAATGATTAGTACATAGTCACTGAAATGTGTTTGTCAAAACCCCACAAGGAACACTCAACCCCACGCTCAGGAATTCATAAACTTAACGGTAGTAAGTTTTACAATACTTGTATTACTATTTATTTTAAACTCTTAATTGCACAAAAAATAGTGTAGGTACAAAAGGCGAACTTAATGCCTAAAGACATTACTGCCAGTTAACTTTGGATTTTTCGGAGAGGTGTGTAGGCAGTCCAATAGAAAAAAAAAGGAGAAAATGAAATTAATTTTTCTTACATATTACTTACTTTACTATGAAAAATATTTAGCTATAACTAATGACTATAAATAGTTTGTTAATGTTTTTTTACTTAAATTCGAATCCCAGGGAAATAACAAAAAATTGCATAAAATTTGATCCCCTATTCACCTGTGATATGTGAAACAGATACAGAAATGCACCTGCACCGAGCCCCTTTTGGTGACCCATTTTATTACATCTTTGTGTAATGCACATTTAAAATGTAAGACACATTTGTAAATGTCAGGTGACGTAGCGACATAATATTATGTCAATTGTCAACGGAGCGCGGGATCTTTATTAAATCTAGATAAAATTTGAAATTTGAATCACCCAAAAATACTGGACATTGGCAGAATCCGTTTTTTGATGGAAATTGCCATTAATTAAAAGAAGAAGAAAGTTTGAACGCATTCCTGCTAACTTTGTGGAAATTTTACAAATTGTTTAAAATGATTTGCAAATATTTATTGATAAACATGATAAGTACAAACTAAGAAAACCAAAGCTGCTTATGAAACCTCTTTGGTTAATATTGAGTCTGAGTGCACGTTGTATATCCAAGACCTTTCATTGCCTAAGTTTCGAGAGCTAGTGACTGCCGAGAGGTTTGCCAATAAACACAGAGAGTTAAGCTGTAACATCCGCTCGGAATATCTCGAGTAGCTATCATAACACATCATATTATGAGATACGAACGGTTAAAAGTTAAAATTAAATATGATTTAATTCGAATCTTAAAATTACCAGTTTTCATACAAAACAGCAAGGAATGTTAAGTGGACTTGGCGTTAACTATTAGACTCAATATTAATCGTTAATAAAAATTATAGATAATAATTTTAAAATGTAGAATTTTAATTTTTTGATAGTTGGTAAATTTTTTTTTAATAATCTGAATATTTTGACACAGGGTACCACAAGGTTATACTCCAACTTTATGTAACTAACGTAAGCTTAATTAGGTTGGATATGAGAATGAATTTTGTACTTTGGAAAAATAGTATCTGAATTCAGGTTGGTCTGCTATATCAAATGTGTACTCGCACTAATGCTTTGTCCATAGGCAGGTTACATAATTCAATTAAATTGGTGTCCGTTAATCAGAGAGGAGTCGTGAACTGTGTGCTGTCTTCTCGGGCACATTGACAAATATCTTGATATTACGTTCCGAAATACCTATATCGAGTTATATTTATACCTAGATAGATAAACTGTGGCTGGATAACTCACTACGTGACGTTTAACAATGGTAATCAGGTATGTAGAGGTCGATAAAAGATGTCGTCAGAAAAATATAATTTTATTTTAGAAACCATTCCACCAATTATAATATTTTTGGCCTTCTAATACTTTTTGTTATATATTATTTAATTATTTTAATACTATGTCAATGCATGCACGTTATATATTTATTTTGACATTACCAGAGAAGTGTTATGTGGCCATTACCGATTACATAAAATTTAATTATTCATATAATATTTATGAAAAGTTTATACGATTAAGATGAACTTATTTACATGGTGATTTCTGCCACACAAACCTTTCCTTAATAATTGAAAGCTAACATCAGGTAATAATATAAAGAGTCAACTCTACAGGAGTAACATTTAAGAAAACGTTCCAAAAGTAACCCTTTTTGATGGGCTCGTTCGCGCGTTCGGTAGAACACTTGCCGTGCGCATCGATGGGTCGTGGGTTCGAATTCCACCGGGACGACATGTCTATAATTTTCTGTAAGCATGTTTTCCCCACGTCTGGTAACCTCGGGCATTGGTCGGGTGGGAAGAATATCGAAATTCCGACCGGGTAACGAACCACCCTTCATAGATGGAAAAACCGTGAAGTGCACATTGCGCGTTTCGGTTTCAGTCTATGGATTACAATAATATAAAAAAAAAATACGAGCAACTTTTGTCTCAATCTTGTTTCTAAATAACTTCTTTTATGGATAAATATTACTTTCATGTTTTCTTAGGAAGCAGTGGAATATACTTTTATTTAATTTGTCATGTTCTTCAGAATTATATCACAAAGGCATTCATGACGATCCCCGTGAGAGGACAAGTGCATAAATAATACAGGGAGTTATTTTCACTGAGTAAATATTTATCTTTCTACAATAAAGATGATATTTCTAAAGAAAATGAGAATTTCATACTTAAATAATTATAACTATAAAACTGAATATTCCTTTATAACTGAGGTACCATTTAATATACCTGTATTGTTTAAGGTAATAAGTTTCACAATTCCCAAGATCCATAATATATAGAAATCTGGAATATACTTTTATTTTATTTCCAAATATGCTGATATAAATCATTTTTTATTATATAATTAGCACATAAAATTTTAACGCGAGAAACTACGTCAGCATGAAATAAAACCGAAATGTGAAAATCTAATTAACGTCGAACGAATGAACAAAGTTCTACTGCAAACAATTGAATGCGCTCGGTTCTAAAATGTTTAAAAATTTAAAATTAATTAATAATTTTTTGGCGCAAAATGACATTACTGTTTTCAGTCATTGTTAAATCACAATGTTTGACGGGCTCGTTGGCGCGTTCGGTAGAACACCTGCCGTGCGCATTGATGGGTCGTGGGTTCGAATCCCACCGAGATGACATGTTTATAATTTTCTGTAAGCATGTCTTCCCCACGTGACGGGTGGGAGGAATATCGATATTCCGACCGGGTAACTACCGTTCATAGATGGAAAAACCGTGAAGTAAATATTGCGCGTTTCGGTTTCAGTTTATGAATTTTCAAATGCTTGAATTAAAAAGTAGGTCGACAGCGCATCATTGACTGATTTTCTGTGGCTGAAGTATCTATCATCAAGTAAACCTCATGCTCGTCTGACGATATCTAGCATAAAAAAACAACAAAAAATTACGAGCTATTAACTCAATTTGTCTAATAATCATTTTAAAATTTTATTCAGATTTAATTTTTTTATATGCATAATAAAGAAATACCGTATTATCCTTTTACTCTTATTAGCAATAGTATAAAAATTAATTACCTTTCAAGTAAAGTGCGTTTGAGAGAAAGGAAATAATAATTTATAAATATTAAATATAAAGAATTAAATATTTTATAAAAAAATATTGTGTATTATATAATTTTTAAACTAATGTTCTGTTGAAGTAATGATATTATAACTTCCTTACCAAAAAAAATTACAATGAGTTCCACTATTTTAGTTACTACAGAGGTGCTACGGCGTAGCACTACACACTTTGTAACCACAATATTGCTACTGAAATTCCTTGACGAACAATAACAGCAAAAGGAATCGTATATGTATCATTTTAAGAAACATTTATAGTCTAACAACTTTACCATATAAATTTCTGATCCACTTAAGCCTAGCCCTTCTAGGCCTAACGTCCTTACAATTTGATGTACGCTTCGTACGATAAGTCAGTTTAGACACCATTAATCGCTACGTTTATTAATTAAAAGTGGTCAGCCATGATCCCTTGTAAATGGCCAGAGTAGCCATAAAATTAGGCAACGTGAAGGAAACAAATCTGTAATGCTGAACGGCCGCCATTAGTCAGCGCTTGCCGATATTTATAGCTCAGTTGCGAGGCTTAACACGTCCGTATGTTTGCTCTAACGACGATAAATTTCTAACAAATACTCGGGATTTCAATTACTTGACCATATTTTAGGATCCATACCGTTCTTATTTCATAAATTTGTATCTTGTCAGTGATAATAATTATTTATTTTTATTAATTATGAATGTTAATAATGTTTTTCTTACTATACAATGTTTATTGAATTACTCTGGCATAAACATTTATAAGGCTTTTATATTATAATTGACATTTTTAAATCTAACACATAATATATTTTTAAATAATTGATGAAAACCAAATTCTCTCGATTATTTTCACTTATATTATGGGAAATGTATCTGGACTTAGTGTGGATTCGACTAGAATACAAATAAAATAAAATAACACACAGGAAAAATTGTATATTGCGCTTTAATATCCACCCAAACAATTCAGTAATGAACCGACTGCAAGGGAATGCCTCTGAACGCTGTCTACACCTGATTTGATTACGCAATCACCGATCTTTTTAAATATTTTATTCATGACATGACTCAATTGAAATCAATAAAATCGTATGGAGCAGATAACACGTTTTATTGTCATAGTTTACTATATAAATAAATTGTGTCGCATCCAGAATCCTGTACAGAGATCACGTAGCAAGCGGCCGATGAAAGGTATAATCCAATCAATTATTACGGTCGTGCTCCAATTCTGCAACAGTGAAAATGCAAAGAGAAAAGATTTAATCCTGTATAAAAATATCACTTGCCAATCCGCGTTATGGCGAATATAGCAGAGTTGCCAAAAGGCTGGCAATTATTTATACAGTTATTTATTTCCTTTGCCTTTTTTCTGCTGATGATGATGATGGTTTTGCTGCCATCATGAGAAATATCTTGGTGTGTATATCCTTTTCGCATACCAGCTCGAACACGTCTGAAGAACCATACCTTTTTGTGCCTCCACGGTTTAACAAAAACGTAATTCCTTTCTGTAACGTTTTACCAATACATATAATAAATATTTTTTTATTACACCCGATTTTATTATGTAGGTATGTATTTAATAATTTATACTTATATTATAAAGAGAAAAGATTTGTTTCTTTGTTACGATTTAACTCAAAAACAACTAGACCGACTTTAAAAATTCTTTCACCAATAGAAAGCTACATTATCACTTTTTTTTGTGTAAATTACATCTACATTGCACACCTGCGAAGCCGGGCGTGTTACTAATTTGAAAAATTTTAAAAATAAAATGTGAAAAATAGCAGTATAAACATCAAGCATTCTTATCTTTTTCACAAACCTTCGTGAAGAAATTATATTGCAAAATTTAGAAGAACTGAGCAGTAAAGCTGACACACGCGGATACTGACTTTATTTTATACTATTTCGAGACAGCTATGCTTCTGCTTTGAAGAAAATAAATACAATTGAATTTATCTTTTAATATATACAGATTTTAAGTAGTCATATAACCATATAATATGGGCAATACTTCCTGTGTAAGTACTCAGTACAGTTATTTAAACTAGGGAAACTTTCAGTGAAATCGCTTATATTTTTCTAATATATACTCGTAATATACCAAAACGCAATGTTCTGATGATTAAAGACATTATTAATTACCTAAAGATATTATACTAAAACAAAAATAGTCATAAATGTTTGCCATTTATTTAGTCAGTTTGAATTTCAGGCTGAAAGTAATTAATCATTTTTATAAACTAAAGTTACTTAACCCATGTGAAATTATAAAGTTTTAATATAGTAGTGAATTTTAATTGATTTAGTTTTGAGTTAAGTTTCAAACTGCAAGTCTGCTTATTGCATCTCTGTTACGTAGTTATATACTGCCTACGTATTAATTAGTTGCAATCTTAGACATGGGCGTACCTATATACCTAAGGGCTCAAGGCCCCGTGGATATAGGGCATTATTTCGAACAACAACAATATTTTGCCCAGTCAGCAACAATTGAAATTATTTCGAATTTAAAATTTAAAGATGCCTATCATAACTTTGGCAACCCTAAGATATTTTATATAGTTAATATCTGCAACAGAAAAAACTTTTACTTTTTGCTTGTTTTCCCGAGCGCTAAGGTGGTGTACCAACTTATTAGACAGGCTCCCAAGTATTATTAGCCCATGGACCCGACAAAACCTGATCTTAGGAGTGAAATAGCTGGCACTTTTGATGAAGGGTTTATAAAATAAATATTTTTTTGTTAGTTATTGACAGAAGAGCATGAGTTTGATGACTTAATGGTAGGTGATACCCCAGCCACAGATCATCAGTCAAGGATGCGACTTTTTACTTCGAGCATTCGGAAATCCATAGACAGCGACCGCAACGCGCAATATGCACTTCACGGTTTTTCCATCTAAAATGGCTCGGGCACTTCGGAGTAACCACATCTGGGGAAGACTTGTTTATAGAAAATTATACACTTGTCGTCCAGGCGGGATTCGAACCCACGATCCGGCAGTGCGCAAGGTATGTAGGTGTTCTACCAAACGCGCCAATTAGCCCGTCAAAAGTCTTATTTTTTAAGAAAAATATTGTTTTAAGTGATTAATGACATATGATTTTTTAATATGTGGTGTGTCAAAAAAGGTATGAGGTCAGATTTTATCAGATTGATTGCGGTGACAACAGCAATACAAGCTGAACGATGCTGTACATTTTATAGATACATCTTGTCGTCTTTAATTTCAATTTCATTCTTCTTTCGTGAAAACTGTCTTTTGAATCCCTTTGATGTAATTTTGAGACATAGCATTCGTTTTAGTACTTTAGTTAAATAATATATATACCCAAACACTACATCATTATCATATCTCACTAGGGATGCAGTCTGCAGATCACTTGCCGCTGCCTTCCCGCTATAAAAAAGGTACATCACTCAGTAATCATATTGAAAATGGACCACTTACTACCATGATAAATTAAGAACGTTATTCAAAGAGAATCCGAGCAGAGAATTTACTTTTAAACGAAGTCTGCATTTCACAAGCAATATACTTAACAAGTTTGAAATAATATTGCTTAATAACCCTTAGGTTGGTAGCGCTAGTTATGGGTTTCGCGTGGAGTTTCTAAACAAGTTATTTTAAATGAAGATAATTTTTCTTCCCGATATCCGATTTTGATAAAGTTTTGATGTTGCCCAGACTTAGCTTAATCTATGTCATAACCACATGAAAAAATATTTTTAAGCAAAAAACAAAAACCGACTTCAAATCTATAACCCAAACGATGTCGCTCCGTACCGTTCGAAAATTTGTTGCAAAAGCAGGATTAAACTGTCCTTCTTGGCTGGCATCGACTTCAAATATAACTGTTAATAAATATTAAATATATAATATAAATAATATGGTATAAGAACCAATAATGTTGTCGAAGGCTCTTTGAAGTAATTGAAATATTATTTTTTACTTTTTAGTTTAAGTTTGTACATACTATATGTCGTTGTAGTTTTGAAGTCGGTTTTTGTTTTTTGCTTAAAAATATTTTTTTTTAAATTTTTGTGGAAAGTGTATTTATTAAGTTTATTAATCCTTACATAATAATTAGTAGGCCTACCACTAAACGTGTTGCTCAAATGAGACATCGCCCTTTGGTAGATAGTATTGATGATCGCGTAACAAACATACATAAAAGAAGATATACATTCTGTTAATGTTTTTGTGATGACAGTTAAAAGAACAGAGATTGAACAGAGAAACTTTCTGAAAGGAACCACAAACCAAAACATCATCTGTGTATAAGTATATTTTTGTTTTTGTTAATTTTCTAAAAAGAATATCAATCCTATTTCGGTAAGGGACCACCTCTAAAATATGCCCTACCAAATAAAAAAGAATCATCCAAATCCATCCATAACTTGCGGAGTTATCGCGTTTGTTACATACAAAAAAAAGTCGGTTAAAAATAAGTTCAGTATCTTCGGAGATTAGCGTGAACAAATGAAAGACAGACAAAAATATTCAAAATGATTTTATATATTCTGATTCCTTTCCTTAATTAAATCTATTTCTCGTAAAATAATTATGTACTTATAGGTACATAATATCTTATTCTACTGTTTTATTATAAGTACCTTTAGATTTATTTCACCAGTGCCAAGTTAAAGTAAAAAAACAAAGAACAAGCAAAGTAAAAAAAGTACATAAGTAAACTGACGTTTTATAAAAGAGTTTTTAAAACTAAGCGTAATACAAAACAAAAAGGACGAGAATCTGTTCTTGAGAAAAGAAAAACAAAGAATTCTTACACTTCGGACGTAACAATTAGACGATAATTTTGAATGAAAGCTTTTCAAACTTTTGTTCCTTCGTAGAATCAGCGATAAAGGGGAATATTTTTTCCAAGATTGAAACGTTCTTATGCAAGTCTCCAGTCATTTAGCGAACTCCCGTTGCAATCGAATCGAGTACTAGATTCTTTCATTACGACTAGATTCTGATTTATCTGTATCCATTCATAAGATGTTCGAAAGATTTAAAGCTTGAGGGACTTAAAGAGCTGAAAAAAATTATCCTGTTTGGTAAGTTTGCTTGGGATTTCATCCGCGTATATTTCCAACGGTAACGGTATTTTTGAAAAATCATTTTTATACCAACGAAATAAAACGTCAAACTGTCAAAAATTTATGTTTGTGACTAGATTAATGACACTGACCACCAAAACAGAGCATTCCCGAGTCCCCTAGTGGGGCATGGGGCAGACACATTTCTGTGTATGTTTTACTCAGTGGCGGCGTAAGGCGTGAGCGACGTGGGCTACCGCCTACGGCCTCGCGACCCAGGGGGCCTCGCGTCCCGAAAATTTCTGCAGTATTTAAAAGCCGCGAACGCGCCAAATAAATTTTTTTGCCAAAAAAATCCATTTTTTGCGCTAGCAGAGGGTAATTATGTAATTATGCCAGTTACACAACAATTTACAATAAGAGGTTTGGTAAACAGTAATTAGAACCTTTCGCTTTACTTTGGATCTTCCTCGCACTGTATGAAATTTCGCAGCATGGTGTGTTTTTAAAACAGCTTACCTTTTGAAAATGTTCACCCTTCGCCATTGGTATATATATTTAATATTCAAGCTCCTACTATAATTAGGCTTTAATTTAGGCATTATTCAAACTGCTCGTAAAATACATGATGACACTAATAAATACTTTATACATACTTATCCCTAAAGATATCTATAGCGCTATAGATTATACTTATAAATGGTTTATTCTATATATTATGTATAGTGTATACGAATATATGTATATTTATCCTTTACACTATTACTATACATACATACATACATACATATTCATCACGCCTCTTTCCCATTGGGGTAGGCAGAGATCACGGAATTCCATATGCTCCGATCCTTACATACCACTTTCGCTTCTTCTACTTTCATCAATGCTTTCATACACACTCGACGGTTACGAGTACTTTTGATCTGGCCCTTTTGCAGAACGTCCCCGATCTGATCGAGGTACGTTCGCCTAGGTCGACCACTCCCGACTCTCCCACTCACACCAGTTTCATAAATCTTTTTCGTTTCCCTACTTTCATCCATCCTTTCTATATGCCCAAACCACCTCAACATACCTTATACCTCTATTACTATAGATACTCAATATTTAAAAATAAATGTATTTTAGAAGGGAAAAGGATAATCTAACCAGTCTAGCCTATGACTTAACACATTCTGAATCCTCGAACAAAAGTTTTAAGTGCCTCTAATTCCAAATGGAATTATATGATAGTATAGCTAAGAGGGTCTTAGAGTTTATGCTATTTTTATGCTATTTTGAGCGGGGAAATTTTTAATTTTCCAAGAAAATCTCGTGACTTCATAATATGATGTCATGGGCCGTACGAATAAAAAAATGAATGACTCGTTTGTAGAAATAATTAGATCTTATATTTAGATTCATAGACTTATAAGTAGTAAATGTGACTTCTTAGGAGTTATTGGACTGTGAACGTGTTAAGTCCCCAGTGGTTGATGTCGAGAAGTTATTATAATATTAGTTACTCAATGATCGGTAAAATTAAGCGCGATTCAGAATTCTAGATAATAATATTAATACTGATTATAGGTGCATTCAATTTTTTTTAAAGAATTCTGTGAAGATTTTGTCGGACTCATTGGCGCGTTCGTTTGGTAGAACACCTGCCGTGCGCATCTATGAGTCGTAGTTTCGAATCCCACCAGTTCGACATGTTTATAATTTACTGTAAGCATGTCTTCCCCACGTCTGATAAATTCGGGCATTGATCGGGTGGGAGGAATATCGAAATTCCGACAGGGCAACGAACTATCGTTCATAGATGGAAAAACCCGTGAAGTGCATATTGCGCGTTTCGGTTTCAGTCTATGGATTTGCGAATACTCGAAGTAAAAATTAGTTCGACAGCGCATCATTGACTGATGTTCTGTGGCTGAGGTATCACCTACCATCAAGTGAACCTCATGCTCATCAATCGATATCTGACATAACAAAAAAAATCTTTGAAAATTTCCTGAAAAATAAAAAAAATAACTGTGTTTATGGAATAAAACAATAGATTTTTTAAAGTATTTTTATACATTTAAATAATAAATACAATAATTATCGGCTTATTAGTTTTAAACATAAACAAATAATTCTAACATTATGCTTATAATTTCATTAAACTATCACAGGAAGTTCTGAGCTAAATATTAATATGATAGTAAAAAGTAGCCTTCACACACGACTAACATTTAATTTTAATGAAATTAAAATTATATTTTGTCATAAATTACTTTAAAGTAGCAAAATATTGAAGTTGGACTACACAATATAGTTAAAACTTTAATTTAGGCTCACCACAGATTCGATATACTAAGAGATGCTTCTCTTACGGCCCGTGACAGTTTGCTGTTTGGCAATTTTTATGTCTATGGCGCTAGTTGTCAATATTTCGAAATAGGGCAGGTCTGAAGATTGAGGAAAGCACTGAGTAATGGCGGGAATTAATTGAAAAATGAATGAATGAATAAAATGCCCGTAATAATGACTTGGATAAAGGTCTCGTTGCTAGGCTATAAAATCTTTATAATAATAATCAATATTTCGATATACTATAGTGATCTATTCGTAAACAGATTACAGAAATCTTCGAAAAAAATATAATTTCGACAGAATCCGTAATCATGTGTGATGTTGAAAGATATTAATTAATTCACATAATAAATATTCAAATAATGCGAAGTGTGTGAAAATGTCCCACTAATAATATAGGTACCTACAGATTTGATACAATTTTACGTAAAGATCCAACAAGTTTTTTTTTTAATTTCAAATAATTCATAACTTTAATTGGTATAGATAATAATTCTAGCTTACGTTTTAGATATTTAAGATGCCTTGAAATAATAAATAACAACGTAAAATTTAATAACATTAAAACGTCTTTTTAATTTAAGGTAAAAGTAAGACATTTCTAAAAAAAAAGGATCATATTAAATCAATAACTATTATTTTAAAATGTTGTCCAATAATCAAATTATTTAAAATAACTTGCAGAATTAAAATTTTTCAAGGATACAATGTTACTGTTACAGAGGAAAGGAAAGGCAACACATTGTTTATTTCAATTCCAATAAAACATTAAATTAGGTATGTAATTATAGAATTAATCTGAGCTTACAAAGTATAACAACATAACCATACTATTTCTGCGCTTTTTTCGATTTATTATTCGATTTTTTTAATAAATAAGTAACTATACCGTAATAGAGTAAAGAACAAACGTTAAGATAGTATAAATAATAATATTATGAAAGATAATCTTTAAAATAACTATAATTAGGGATATGCATAATCACAGAACACTTGTATTCTGTGTACATAATTCTTTAGTGTTATGTTTTCTAAATGTTACGTTGTTTATATTTATTTATATGGATAATGAAGGAAATGTTATATTCTAATGATTATTTACAAGAATTATGAGTATATATTATAAAAATTAATAATAATTATTAATATGTTTATATTACTAGGAACAAAATACTAATAAATTGTTAAACATTAATACGTGTCTAAATGCCTTTTACGAATTCAATTCGCATTCTTTGGCGTAATATATTCGACAATGACATAATGTGATAAATACAATACTTCTATAAAAAAAATCTAATTATTACTCACTGACACTAAGGAATAAAAATTATATACATAAAAACAAAAAATATGCTTTCCATATAGATTAACTGAGCTTCGCTTCTAATAAACAAACTATAAAAAATACTACCTTAAAATTAACAGGTAACATGGTACATATAATTACATAAACGTACGCCAAGTCGCGGTTCAAACAAAAAACAAAGTTTCACCTTTAATCGAGCAGACCTACATTAATTATTTACAGTTCACCGAACACCGCATCGTTGACTCGCAAGAAACTTACCACACACTAATTACTAAGTGAGTAATTTAAAATTCGATTCCGTACTTTCTACACCGATTTTATTACGCAGGCACAACTGACGATATGTAGGGAAATAGCAAAGACAACATAGTTATGCTTATTAAAATTAAACTGAGCCGATTTGATGTTGCATTGCCTCCGAAGCTGCATTCCTGGCCACGATATTCCAAGCAAAAATTCTGTGAAACAATATGACATTTGAAAGAAGTCATAAGATCTTCAGAAGGCAGGGCCGGATTTAGAGACCAAATTATTTTCATTTTTTTTATATTTAATAGCAATATAATCATGTCGGTACAAAGTACAATAGGTAAAAATAAAACAATGAAACAGCGAAAAAAAATATCAAAGGAAAAGTTGATTACTACTTGTTTACTTTCTCGTTAAAGTAATACAAACGTTACGTTAAAGTAAATACTGTTTTTTGTGTGTTTTCAATAGTTGTAGGGAACAATATTTAGGTATTATTAACCTTGACCAATGGGTACTTCGGATGGTTCTTAGGACCGCAGAATATAAAAGCTGAAAAATTTTACATTCAATTTTCATTAGCATTAATATTCTCTTACCTTATCCAAGTTGGAAAAATGTTATCTTAGGGAATTCGAACATACAGTGTGTGTTTAACTTTTCGGATAAAAACCGATCCTATCAAAATTCTGAGGATTAATGTTTATTTAAAGATGCATATATTTTTTATCTTTTATAAATAAGTTAACCTGCCTAAGACAAAGAACGGTCAAGGTTGTTAACCCCCAAATATTGTTCCCTTCACAGATGAAAACATACAGCAAACAAAGCCTTTATTCTTTAATGTACATACGTACGTCTGGCAGGCGCTGGCTCTCACTCTATTAGCAGTGATTGTGCATTTATCCTAACATATGGACTGCCTTCTATCTCGAAACAACACCAACATCGAAATGGTCGATATGTTGCATTTATATTTAACATTCGATTATATTTGAATATTAAGTTATAATAACCTTTATAATATTAGAGGCCATTCGCTTAAGGAATGCGCTCGTGAATAAGGCCGCATCATCGCCACATGACCTCTGAACTGTCCTCTCGGAACACAGGAGGTATTCTTGGAACGAACTGGAATATCAAATTGCGGTTATTAATATAGATAAGTAGACACCTATTATCGTTCTCCACAACCTTATTCTATTTTACACAGAAGTACTATAAATTTTCTATTATTACTGTATTGTGGCATATAAGTTACGCACAATAGGTATTGAAATATGAAAACCTTTTAGAAGAAAATATTATCGTTAGTCATTTTTGGTGAATTATATTAGGCATAATATAACGTGACAAGGTTAATTGGCTGTTTATAGATCGACCTATAAATCTTATACGATTATGATACAAAAAAAACAAGTTTTTTAAGATAAAAGTCAAATAATGATACCTGTAGTTCATTTATTCAATGAAGAAGATGAAGTAGAGATTATGCAGAAGTATTTTGTTCTGTGGAGAGGAGATATTTAGTATTCAGGCATTGATCGGGTGGGAGGAATATCGAAATTCCAACCGGGTAACGAACCACCTTTCATAGATGTAAAAACTGTGAAGTGCACATTGCCCGTTTCGGTTTCAGTCTTTGGATTTCCGAATGCTCGAAGTGAAAAAGTAGGTCGAGAGCGCATTATTGACTGATGTTTTGTGGCTATAGGTATCACCTACCATCAAGTGAACCTCATGCTCGTCTGTCGATATCTAACATTTAAAAAAAGTATTCGTACAGTTCACACAATTCGCGATTCGCTCCACAGTTTTCAACAGGAAACAGTTTTGTTTTTGTTTATCTTTTCATTGTGCCAACGCACAGCCAGCGACGTATAAGTCCTGTGTTACTGGTTCAATAATTTTATAGAAACTATCACCCAGATTCGTTTTCCTATATTTTTCAATTGGAATTTCTATCAGAACGTGACAAATTTAATAAACAGCAATACGCTGTTAGTCATTAAGTGGCTCTTTTTGATCTCGAGTATTCATTTTGAATACTAAATGGAGAGCATGTAATAAGATTCGATTTTTCTTAAAAGATTAAATAACATTATTTTTGCTTATAGCCAATGAATTTGTAATTAAATTTTGGGTATACCATAGTTTAAATATTAAAGTTTGAAAATTTATGAAGTATAATACGCCAAGATATCAAAGTTTATGAAATATAGACAATTAAAAACTTTGATACCTTGTCGTAATTAATTCTCGAAGTGTAGTTCAAGCGCCATCGATAAATTCCTTTCCCTGACAGCTTTTGTTAAACTGATTGAGTGATCTCATTAAACGTCGGTACTAGATACTAACAAGATATTCGTTTTATTTGAAAGATGGTATGAAATTAATTTCCTGAGATCTTTATAAAACTATTAATATTCACTGGGCTGGACGAAATCTCTTTTTTTCGATTATGTCATTGACAAACAATAACTGATAATATTTTTTTATTACAGATATCCACAGACAAGCACGAGATTCATTAGATGGTAGGTATACCTCAGCCACAGAACACCACCCAATGATGCGCTATCGACCTACTTTTTACTTCAGGCATTCAAAAATCCATAGACTGATTATGGAGTAGTTCTTGCATGGACTCAAGTATACTTGTTGAGTTATAAAAATCTTATATATAAAGCGTTAATAGATAGGTTGTTATTACTATTATATCTAATTATTTTTATGATTCCTCATATGTGATGAAAGACCCCCTTATACCTTTATCCCGTGGCTATCATTATCTTATACTGTTTAGAAGTTTTTCAATTTAGTTTACAAGTTATTCAATGTTAAAAGTTTTATAAATTGTAAATTAAAAAAGGACAAAGATATACAAAAAATATCACCGTAATTAATAATTTGTGATGTTATGAATATATTTTATTTGTATATAATTTCATAGTTACTTTTATCCCTAAGCTTTTAAAATTGAATAAATTAAAATTTCATACTTATTTGGTTTTAGTCCTGTATACTCGAATTGTGCTTTTGATTTATTTATTCAGTTTGGATTAATTGTTTATTTGTTGGCAGAAATAGTTCACGAATTCAAAAAAGGAGTCATTACTCATTACAGGTTTTCATTCGCCCAGGGCTTTACCGATATATTTATTATCTAAGTCCTTGACGATATAACAAGACAGATCTATATAAAATGTATCATGCGATCACATTATCTCGTAAAGTAAGACGGCAATAATACCTACTGTTCTTAGAAATTGTGAATTTCTGTTTCTCATACAAACTTACCAGCAAACAGTTCGTAAGTCTTCATGATTAACACCGTCTGTCTCATACTGATCTCGCTCTGGTTGGTTACCAAGTGACGTCAGCGTGACTTCATAGTTCTTGCTGCAAGTCTCATACTCCGGGCGCACTTTCTTCACACAGTCAGCATGCCTCAGATACTCGTCCTGGTAGCTACCACGCGTGCAAAGTTCCTGCACCACATCAGTGATGCCAGCGTAAATCCGTCTGAACATCACCTGCTGGCTCTTTTCCATACACACTTCTGTGTAGTTGTCGATGCATTTGATGCCAGATCGGAGTTCTCTGCGAACAAATTTATTCAATATATTGTAACTAGACATGGGTAACTCAGCGAAATTCCCTGCGCCAACTCAGCAACTCAGGCGCAGTGTAGTGTGTCGGCTCCTTGAATCAACTCAAAATTGCGCCAGTAGAGACGCAGTAAAAATAGGACGCGCAAAGCGAGCAGTGAAACCTCCGAAACGCACGCAACCCCACGCTCATAGTTCACTCAGTGAGTGGGTACTGTGCCGTGCGCCAACACATTATGAATGTGTGAGCTGACTCACCCTGCGCACTGAAGCGTGCCGGCGCAATTGCGCGGCGCAGCGCAGCGTTACCCATGTCTAATTGTAACCTTGTTGGTGCTTGCCCACTTCTAGTATAAATGTTTGGAATAGCACTACAGATCATAAAGTAAATTCCTGAGTACTCTCGTGGGACATGGGGACAGGACATTTCAATTCGAAGATTCAAAGCCGGGACTAGCTGCACTAAACGCAATGCACAAACTACTGGGCCACGTATTTAAAATTGAAACTGGCTCAAAAGATGAGCAATGTCTAACTCTACAGTTAAGCTCTAAAACCAACATGAGCTTTATATTAACCTTGGTAAATTTAAGGAAGAAATAAAGCTATAACGAACTGCATTAGTTTGCAAAATTTATCTTTCTTAAAAGTGTACTGGTAACTCTGCTTTTGTTAATAGTTCCGAATCTGAAAGTAATTGGGTAAAAATAGTGCAGTCAATGAACAAATACCTACTATTGTAGTAACTTAAGATGTAGTATTATATTTTGCCGTTACCTTTTTCGGTATGTCTTACTAATTTTAAAAGAAGAGATTACTTACATACATATAGCATGTACAAACTTAAACTAAAAAGTAAAAAATAATATTTTAATTTTGTCTTTTATTAACGCGAGTATCACACATTTAAATAAAATACTGTATACCGGATTAAAACGCGATTTATTGTTTAAATTATTTATCCCGACGTTTCGACGACGACGTTCAGACCAGTCTCCCGCGACCACGGTTGCTGAAAAGCATCCGAAACGTCGGGATAAATAATTTAAACAATAAATCGCGTTTTAATCCGGTATACAGTATTTTATTTAAATATTTTAATTACTTAAAAGCATTATTTTTTAACAGTAATTTTTGAAGTCGGTGCCACCCAACCGATGCCGCTCCGAACCGTTCGAAAATTTGTTGCAAAAGCAGGATTAAACTGTCCTTCTTGGCTGGCATCGACTCCAAAAATAACTGTTAATAAATAATGCTTTTGAAGTTTGAAAAATATGCAAAAGAAATCAATCAACCTGCAAGTTACTCGAGAAAAATATAATATGCACGAATCGGAAGTACCTATTCTGAACTAAATCTTATAATGTACACGGATATCATTGCATTAAGAACCCATAAACAATAATAATTTAATTGTGGAATAGATTGCACAACAAATTAAACCCCAATACGAAACAATAAGTTCATTTAAGGCTATCATCCATTCCCGTCTCATTGACCATTCAACCGCCCAATCAAGCGTTGGAAAGTTAGAGGGTCGGACAACTATTCCAAATTGCTATTTACCGCAAACAAGAACAGCAAATTAAGATGAGCTAACTGCGTACCGCGTGCCATTCCGTTAGAACTTACTCGGTTGGTGCTGACGGCATCTTAACAAAAGTTATTCTGCACCGTAAACTTCTAGACGTAAATGAGTGAGCCGTTTCCCCATGAGGCCAAAGTGCAAAAGGCTGACTTAATTCGATGTTTTATAAAGCACTCTATTATGAAGAACGCGTGCAAAACTAAAGTGCAAATAAAGATAATATAGCTACAACAAGAAAAGTATAACTGACAGACGTGATATTTAACTATAATTGGATGCTTATTTTTGGACAAAAAATAACCTTAAACAAATATACATCAAAAAAATATCTTGAATATTATCAGACGAGTAGATAATATACCACAGCGACAGAATAGTTTTGCTTAATAAATAAATAAATAATCCGCGGATATCCAAGGTAGAAGAAAGATCCGTATTCGTTACTTTTTTGGCGGATCTTTTGCCTTATTAATTTTCAATACATAGATGAAATTCTATATATAACTTAGCAATGAAAAACTATTAAATTCTATTCAATATATTTTTTAATTTCTTAAAATCAAAAATTTATATTTCAACTAAATAAATAAATATATTCAAGGCACCGTTTGAGTATGAAAGTTAAGATGCGATAATCTGCTGTTGCCGAAATATCGATGATTGAAGAGGAAATTGTCGCCGCGAAAAAAACCTAAAAAACGAAATTGATTGCTGAGATCTTAAAAGTAAAAGAGTGGAGTTGAAGAAAATGATGTTTTTTTTTTTTTTTTTTTTTTTTTTTATCTCAATATGACTATTTTTCACCGAGATACAGCCTTCCAAACTTTGGTGAAAAAATGAGGAAAATTTCTTGTTCCTTTGTTTCCAGTAGTGTACATTTTTAATGATCCGGCACATCATTATACGTTACATACTTACTAATATAAAAATACTTATTGCAATATGGTATTACGCACTCGCAGAAGTTGGTTGTTTTTGTTGACATTTATAATGTACTTACATGCAACTTTTATCCAGTTCTTCACGTGTTAGTGCAAATGATATTTCTGGTGAGCTAAGTACCGGTAGCGCCATCGAACACCTCTGAAGTAGATCCTCTTGTTTATTACAATTCTCTTTGTTAGCATCTGTAACAAAATATAATATTATTAATTTAGGTTCACCCCTTTTTCCATGCCATTAAAGAATTATTCATTCTTTTATATCCAAAATACACATTCATTCATTTGATATAAGTTGTATATGATGTATACAACTGAATGATCGCTTATTTCGTATTTTCAAAGGAAAAATTAAAAATGGAATTTCTGTAGCAGTTTGCAAATTAACTTCAGAATCATCATTAACATTAGAAAATATGTAAACGTAAAGTTAACGTAAGATAGGGTTGCCATTCTTCCGGGTTTCCCCGGATTTGTCCGGAAGGAGTTTTCAAAAACTGTCCCGGGTGAAACCCCCATATGTCAGGGGAATCCCAATTGGAAGATAAGCAATCAATTAAAACATACCTTAATTAAAAATTTAATCGTAATCATAAGACGCATCCAAATATTTTTTGGGGTGTCCGGGAAAAAAAACTCAATTTCAACTTATATAAATATAATATAGGGGTTTTGTAAGATTTTGTCCAGCTTCGGAAATTTAGGTGATGGCAGCCTTAAGGAAACAATCATCACACAATTAAACGAAAGAACTTACAAGTACGTATATTGTCTGACCGTGACCACGCTTGCTGTAAAAGTGTAAGGCACTCAAAATGTCGTCATAAATAAATAATTATTAATGTAATTAATTATTTTCTGGGGACACGTGAGTGCCCCCGACAAGTCGAGCAACAAGCGGCACGGCCGTAACGTAATAACTTAAGACAGAAGGATCCTTAAATAGAGACTGAATAAATTGACCGACTTGGTATTATATTGATCTCACAACTTTTTACGATAGACGAACTGAGTTGCAACGATAGACGAACTGAGTTACAAGACTTGGTTTTTTTACAATTTATGTTTTTGATGGCATTACTCATTCTCAGTAAAAGCAACGAAGCGATATAATTTTCTTTGATATCAATTTGTATAATCAAATTTTGGTTCAGATAACCGAAGGTAATTTTTCGACAATTTGGTGATTGCCATTATTTATTGAGTTGATTTATTGTTTGCATTTTTTTAATACTATTTTTTTTATTTCTATGTACTTATTTGTAATTGTTTTCTATGTGATTACTATAACGAGGTTTTAGAACAAGTTCGCTTCGTTTTTTTACGAAATTTAATTAACACATCTATTTAAATAAATTTATGACCGTTTTATTTTATCTACCTATACTAATTTTAATTAATAAGAGGAATGATTTGTTTGTTTGTTACTCTTTATTAACTCATAATCTACTCGACCGATTTAAAAAAATTCTTTCACCAATATAAAGCTACATTATCAGCGAGTAACATGCTGTTTTGTGTGTATAGTACATGTACACTGCACCCGTGCGAAGCCGGGGCGGATCCGGGATCGCTAGTATGCTACAAAGATTCAATCCTTGAATATAAATACATTACTCAGACACGTCTACATTTGATAGTCTCTTGGTGCAATAATAACATAATAATAATTTTCATTTACTTTAACAAAATCACTCGGTAGTTACTTTTTCAAATACCAAACAATAAATTTGAATTAATGTAATCAACAATGCCATTATTTGTTCACCGTAATTAACATAATACCTATATAAATTGTTATTTGTGATCGCAATGCTCCATAAAAGAGATCGCGGCATTCTCAGCCAAATGTTCACGTGGCCATCACGCCGACGCGCAATAATGTTTGCTCACAGCGATTGGAAAAATTCAACCGAGATCTTGATTGAACGGAATTGTACCGTCAGTAATCGAGAACATATGTATTTCTTCTATATAAAAATACTAACATTCATTGTGTACCTACTAGCGCAGCGAGAAAGGCACTTATTTTTTCGCATACATCTAAATATTACAGCAATTTTAAATAAAGAAGCGAAGACCTTTATATAGATTGTGCTAAGTGCTTAGTTTTTTTAATATTTATGTAAAAATTTGCATAAAGAATAGGTACTAGATTTGCGAACTTATAATATTTACTGCACAATCATTTGTATCCATATTTTCTTTCTATTACGTAATCAAGATACAAGTAGTATTAGTGTCCTTTCACTTATCTAGATAAGCGATACTTGATAATGGCCTCGAAACGCGTATCATAATGTGTCTCGTTGAGTTGTTGAACGAGTTTATTTTTAACAGTGCCACTGCCATTCTAACCTGGAAGCATTCCGATGTTGGTGGGGTGCCGAGCCCACCACGTCGCTCCATCTCATTGGCCACTAGTAATCGTACGATGTTTTTAGGTGTGTGTGTTGTATGAATACGTCAACTGTTACAATACTTAATAGTGAATACTTATTGGCGTCGTAATACGAAGACCAATTTAAGAAACATCTGTCGACGCAATCGATTGAATTGAGCTGATATAGCCATAAGTCAATTTTCCCTTGAAATTAATGGTCGGTAAATTGATGATCGGCATTTTTATTATTGATGCAACTATGTATAACTAGGTATTTACTAGAGATGCGCCGAGTACTCGTTTATTACTCGGTACTCGGCGAACTCGGCGTTATTTTCAATACTCGTACTCGGCCGAGTAACTCTGTACAATTAACGACTACTCGGTAAATATAAAGTGTTTGAGTTGAACAAGGGGCTTAGAGAGGCTTAGTAGTGAAAACTAAATTTCAAGTATAAGTGAGCATTTATTTAATCATAAAAATATAATCAGTTGTTTAATATACTAATCGCAAGTAATCACACAGAAATTCAAGAAATTCTGCCCATTCAGCTAATATAATATTCTACTTCTATTAATGGACACATTTATTCAATAGTAAAAAGACAATAATTAGTATTTGTAATTTAACAAAGGCAAGCTGTTATGGTGCAGGAATACTAAGCTTTCTGCCCGTTCCGGTAACAGTCTATTCCTCTTCTCCTCATAAACATTACCTGCCTCGGAAAATAATCTTTCGCTATACACAGTGCTTGCGGGCGCACTTAGAAACACTCTTGCTAAATATGCCAAGAGTGTATATCGTGTTTTGTGTCTTGCCCACCATTCGAATGGACTCTGGTCTCGTGGTAACAAACTTTCATTGACGTATCGATCAAGTTCTAGAGCGATGGGACTTTTTGGATCTTCACGTTGCGGTGGCTTGGTAGAAGCTAGTTCGTCGTAGCAACTCCAAAAAGCTCCATGAGCGTCTTGTGAAGGTTCTTATATGTTAAGGTTCAATTCATTTTCGTCACTGCTATTGGAACTGTCCAAAGCTTCAGTTCTTCTAATGGATTCTAAAAATAGCATGTTCCTAACCTGTTCACCACTACTGAACCGAGTAACTCGGCCGAGTACTCGGTTTCATAAACTTAAAACCGAGTTATACTCGGTACTCGGTAACTCGGTAAAACTAGTACTCGGCGCATCTCTAGTATTTACTAATTCAGATCAGCGTATGTTTCGGCAGTTGAATTCAAGATGCGTGACGTGCTGACTGCTGAGTTATCTATTTTTATAAGTCTATTTTAATTGTATGAACAATCATGCCACAAGATTTAGCATGCAAATAGTTAGTTTAACATATTTTATATATAGGTGCTAACTTTTAGTTAAAAAAATAACTGGGATGTTAACACTTTCCTAACCAGGTCCGTCCACTTAGTGCATATTTCCTAATAAAAACACATTGTGATAACAACCATTACTGTTGATTTCCGTAAGTATTAACAGTATTTCAGTATTAACATTATATAAATAGGGTATAATCCAACCACAACAAGCATTAAAAGTCAAATGAGAATAATAAATTGGGGATAAGCCGGCGGCTAACGTGTGGTATCATGTGCGATACATACTAAGTTTTAAATTACGGTCACACGAAATAATATTTTAATTAAACATGCGCCTTTTAAAAGAAAACATAATAATTAGTATTAATGACAAAGACAGAAAATATTGGAATAAGTAATCATACCATCAGTAGGTACCACTCTGGTAAACAACTAGAAGAATAATTTTAAAAAATCTATCTTATCTTTATTTTAGAAAAACACTAGCGTTCCGCCCCGGCTTCGCACGGGTAGTAGAGCATATTATGCCTACATACATGTTTTTTCCATCGTAGGGTGATGATCGCGTCAAGCGAGTCCCGTTACATCGGTGTGACAAACGCGCTTGAATTTAGATAATTAAAGCAATTTCCCACCCAGTGTTTTTGAATGCAAACCCCAATTTATTGTATTATATTCAAGATCAATTAAACAAAACTAGACAAAAACCATATCTTACTGTTGATAAAATGGAAATTATAATACACGACGTATACATTGATAACTGCAAAAACCGCAAGGGACGATAACGTATACACTCATACAATACATCAAGTTCCTATCTCAATAAGAGTAAATCCCCAGTGAATGGTGAACTGCGAAGCAAATCGACCATTTCACTGATGTCTCAGTGCGCACAATCATTTGTCATTTCGGTCAAATCAGATGGGGTAACTTTTTTTACGGATCGCTGACTTCGTTCCAACTTTGGTAACTGAATTTGTCATAATACCTTTGACGTTACAGAAAACTTAAGCGTAACGCTAAAAGAATATTATTAAAAAATGATGAAAATCAACTGAAACTGGAATAAAAATACATTCCATAAAAATAAGTGTCAACACCGACTCCAAAAATACTTGAATATACGTATATAATCATAATAAACCTGACTTTTTTTTTGGAACTTTGAAGATATTTTGTTATTTCTGTGACGTTTTAATCAAATCTCAACAAAAGAATCGTCATTTAAATAAAACTAAGTCGTGAATGTTAATCGATGATTGCAGTTTAATTCTGTATAATAATTAAATTATTTAATTTGTTCAAAAAATATCATATTAATAAGGTTTCTTAGATAATCCCATCCTCATTATTACTTAATTTTCATTTTAATTGCAGTCACACTACAAGAACTTTTTCTTTTGAAATTAATTCATTAATTAAATACGAATATATATCTGAAATGTTCAAACCGCTCTCATGTGGCCTATTAATTATTATTATCAATGCAATAATTTTACTACCGAAAACTGTAGTGTTGACCAGTTAAAAATGTGGTATACATTTCTACCATTTAATTTATATGTTAAATACTATAAAATAAACCTACTTATTATATAATTATCCTCCAAATTTGTAGTTTATTCATGAATAAATTACTAAATAATTAAATATATATTATAGGTACCTATCTAATAAATTTTTGCATTCTTCGAGTCGCGATCCGAAACATACTAGTTATCTTATTGTGATGATTACTAATCAAAATTCGAAATGATTATTATGCCTACCTACACGTCGCGTTAAAATTCGTACGTAAAATAACTTTGTTTCTTAACATGACTACCTACTATGAACAAAGATTTTCAATTATTTCGTTAAATTAATTAACGAAATACTTGAAAATAAACCATTAATTTAAGATTTATTTGTTTTAATTTTAATTAATTACATAATTATTGTAGGCACAGTGCAACTAATTACCCTAGTTTACATTTGCTTGAAAATATACTCTCGTTGGTCTTTGTATGGACGTGCATAAACCTTCCGTAAATATTATCTGAATGATTCGATTCATATTTTAGAAGAACTGAGTGGATAAACACGCAGATATCAACTTTCTTTTATACTACTTAGAAATATTGGGTTACATCAATACCTATCAGTATACGACAATATTTTAAGATTTTCTTTTCAAATTTAGGTATTATATCGATTATTCGGCAACGATCAATCAGTTTTTTTTAGAAAATTTAGTTACCATCTGGTGCCTACAACCCATTTGCCCGTACCGTAAAATCCCTTTTCTATAAAAAAATAGATTCGTCATTAATACTGTCTATACAGTTAATTATAGGCCCTAGAGTAACTCTTAATTAGTCTATCCTAAGGCTCAAACATTACCTGTTTTTTCACTAAACGGATAATACTTATTGGTTATAGTTAGGGTTACCAGATGAAAAAATTAAAAGTAAACTTAAACCAAGCGCAAGTTCGATCATGTGTGGAGTACTGTTCTCACTTGTGGGCAGGTGCGGCACAATATCAGCTCGCTGCCTTGAATTCAGTGGAAAACCGAGCAAAGAAGGTAATTGGTGATGAGCATCTTGTGAAAACTAAGTTGAGCAGCCTGGTACACCGTCGTAGGGTTGCTAGTCTCGCGGTTTTCTATAGAATTTATCACGGAGAGTGCGCTGATGAACTTTTTGACCTTGTACCATCATCACCGTTCCACCATCGGTCGACAAGACGCCGGGAAGACCTCCATCCTTACGTTATTGACATCCCCAAAATCCGCACAAAACGATTCTCTTCGTCTTTCTTAATGCGAACAAGTAAGGATTGGAACTCTCTTCCGGCCTCTGTCTTCCCTACAAGGTATGATCTGAATACATTCAAGAGGAAAGTGAATAGGCTCTTATTAGATCAGCGTGCTCCATCGTAGACCACGTTGTCACTTAACATCAGGTGAAACAGTGGTCAAACGCTGATCTAATTCTTAAGTTAAAAAAAAAAAAAAAAAAAAAAAAAAAAAAAAAAAAAAAAAAAAAAAAAAAGTCCGGAGGAAAGGCCTGATTTCCATTGAAAAATCCTGAGATTTTTTTATAGTTTCAGAATTTTCTCTCAGACGTACCTACTTAACAATTTATAAAACGTAGTAATATTTTCTTTACTGCGGATCTTCTTAATAAGTATTGATTTTAATTGTGCAATTATTACCAAAGGAAGATTATTTAACATTTTATTGGAATGTAAGCTGTGGTTTATTAAAAATTCTATTCCTGACATTTCCTGGGATTTGCAAAATCCAGCCGCAATCCTGAGAAGAGTCCAAAAATCCTGAAATCTCAGGACAAATCCTGAGATATGGTAACCCTAGTTATAGTAGGCTTGATAGTATTCCATAAAAAAATATATTGATCATTAATATTGTTAATATTATCTATACAACTCATTATGGGCCCTAGTAAGCTCTTCAAACACTAGTCTATCTTGAGGATCAGACATTACCTGTTTTTCAAGAATGTGTATGAATATGCACATGTCTATTTCTTCCAGATACTGTAGACTAAACGGTTACGGCTTGATGGTTTATAGAGGAATACACTGCTGGTGGGATATAATATTTAACCAGTTTATTTGATTTTGAGCAGTTTTTTTTCACGCAATTTTGTCTAGATTCTGTAAGCTAATAAGTTGTAGTTAGGTATGTATATTTTCAGGAATAGGTGTGTTTCTTATCATTTCATTGTTTTTTGTAGTTATCGTACAATATAGAATTCTAGAATAAACACTTCAAAATTTAACATTATATCGTCATATCCGCACTCAGTATCAATTAGATTCAAAATAAGAGCCAAAATTAATGAAAACTGTATTTAGTAAACATCGTGACGTTTGAATTTGGACAAACGCCGAGAAACGTCACACAACAAATTACTACACAGTAAACAAGAACATCTATTTTCGGTAAATAATAACATCTATTTTGCATAGATTATGTTTTATTCAAACGTTTTTTTTAATGGTTTTCATCATTTTTCGTTTTTTTTGTAAAGTAGGTTTTAACCTACTGGGTCATTTACGAGTAGGTAGATACCTGCATAGATGCATGAAGACTATTATTTTGGCAATTTTGTTTGTAAATTGCTGCAATTGTCTAAAAATAACACCTATAGGTATATGAAAATATATATAGGTGTAATTTTTAGACAATTGCATCACATATAAGTATATATAATGAATGAATGAATGAATGAATACTTTATTGCACAAAAATTTATACATAAATTTTACAAATCTTATTGAACTAAACTTAAAATTAATTGTGCAAGGGGCGACCTTATCGCCTAACGGCGATTTCTTCCAGGTAACCCTGACATTTGAGAAGAAATTGATTGTATAAATGGATAGAGAATAATAACATCAATACTAAAAATTAACAGAAATAACATAAAGTACAATAAAGTCGAAACAACAAATACATATACAATAAATTATTCACAAATACATAGTCCAGATACATCACAAGAAAGCAAGAAATATAAAAAAAAAAAAAAAGAAAAGAAAAAGAAAAAATTTAAATATTCACACACTTTGAAGGAAATGATTTTTAACAGATTTTTTAAACGCATTATAAGTTTGTGCTTGTCTGATCACAGAAGGTAATGAATTCCATAATCTTACAGCCTGTACAGTAAAGGAACAGTCATAAAAAATAGTAGAGTGGATAGGCATATTAAGAGTAAGGTTAGTAGTGGAGCGAAGATCGAGTTCATGAGAAGACCCCATGAAAATGAATCTTTTCTTTAAGTAAGAAGGAGTGCGTGGATCGAAGAGAATAGAGTATAAAAGACAGAGAATATGAGTATTTCGACGAAGTCGGATTGGTAGCCATTTGAGTTTTGAGCGATATTCTGAAACATGGTCATATTTGCGTAGGCCAAATATGAACCTTATTGAAAAATTTTGAAGTCTCTCTAATTTATTTAATTGCTCCTCAGTTAGGTCTAAATAGCTTGCATCCGCGTAATCAAGAATATATATAAAAATATACCAATATAGCAAACATTAAAAGTGCGAGTATTACTTCATACGTATTCGAACCTTAAGAAGACTAAAGACGTTTATTATTTCTTGATGGAGGATTTGGAAAATTACTAGATTTTTTTTCCAAAAAAGTGTTAAAATCTGACAAAAAAGATCGTGATCGATAATCTAATACAAATAAATTGCAATAAGTATTTTGATGCTTTTCAAATTTTGAACCCATTAAAACAGAGGAAGTTGAGGAGGTGGAAACCTTAATAAGTGAAATAATAAGCAAAAGTTTATTCTGTGTTTATATAAAAAAGCATCAATCATCCCAAAGTTTTGAAAATTTCTATATTTTTTTTTTTGTTACTAGACCCTAATTCCGACCACTAACTATAGCTAAAAAAATCCTAAAATCTACAAGAAATAAATAATTCGAAAAAAGTTATGTATGAAATATGTAGTAGGGTAATTTAGCTGGTTTTCCGTCCAGGTCCTGTTTTCGTCCACTAACGCGGGTCATGTAAAACATTTACGTAGAATAACATTATAAAAATAGTCAACCGCGCAAATTTGGTCTCGTTACGGACCCTAAAGTCAAATCTGCATGTCTATTAAATCAAAATAATTATTAACTAGTTGAGACTCGAACAAAAGCTACTTCTATCTGAGGCTTGTTTCCGAGCTACAAACATGTCATCATAAATGTAAAAAAAATAGTGGTACGACTTAACTTTGCAATCAGTTTTTTTTATTGTTTTAGCATGTATTTCTTATGTTTTGGGTATTAATGACTAAGTAAAGACATAAAGAACATATTAAAATGTGTGTTCCGTACTCATTTAAAGAATTACTTTAAAAATCGAGGCGGACAAAAACTGAAGTACCTATTTCGCAAAATATTCAGTTCTCGTCCGCGTGGACGAAAACACAAAACAACACAAAAATACAAGTAAAGTTTGATTAGTCGTTTAAAATAAGGAATGCGAAAAAATTCTGTTGAAATCATTATGGAATGATCTTTGATGGTTAGTTAGTCTGATATTTAGTTTCCGTCCACCAATTTAGCAGTATTGCAAGTATAAATATATATTCAAATATTGTGGACGAAAAATAAAAAATACGTTGAAAATTGCTAAAAACTAATACTGGTTAAGTATTTAGTTTCCGTCCATCACAAACAGCGCTATGTTACTTTTCGTTTAGCTATTTTTCTACATACGTGTAGAATATACGCGATATAACCCACTTATGGTGTAGGTACGTAATCGCTTATATTGTTTGGACCTATTTTATTATTTTAATTTTTAATAAATCCCATTTTTATAGATGACGTCGTCGTCTAAAAAACTAGAAAAAGGCACCATGATACTCTGAGGATGCCTTAAAAAAGCTCTTGCAGAGATCCGTGATAATTAGAAATGTATGTATAAGAAAATGTGCAATGGATATGCTTTATAGTTTATATACTGTGGACGGAAACTAGCCTACACAAGGTCGAAAACTAACATTTTTGGACGAAAACTAACGAAATCGGAACTTTTCACTAAAACATTTTAGGGGCCGTCCATTAATCACGTGAGGTCGTTTTTCTCATTTTTTGACCCCCCCCCCTCCCCCCTGATGATATTTGGTGAGGTTTGGGACCATTCCCCCCCCCCTCCCCCTGGATCACGTGTATTTTTTTGGATGTCTATGTAAAGGCTATTTTTGACTGGAAAAAAATATTTAACAAATGGCGTTTTGATTCGAAAAACATTTATATGTATTTGCAATAAAATTAATGAATAATTAATTAATAAATTTTCGCGCCGTTCCAAATTTCGGTTCATAAATAGCGCTTTTTGACAAAAAATAAATAAAATTAATACACGTGATGTCTAACGAGACCCCCCCTCACCCCTCGTGATGTTTCGTGATGTTTTCCGTACCCCCTACCCCCCTTTTGAGCCTCACGTGATTAATGGACGGCCCCTTATATAAAAAAAACGTTAATTATAATTATTTGCTACTTAATGTAAACCTAAAATAGACTATATCAGCTTTCAATAAAAATTCGGTTTGTTAGATTTGGGCCAGTAGAACATATTAGTTTTAAGCCCATAAGCTGGCAAGTCCACTAAGTGGACGAAAACCGGCTTTAAAAATCAAAAAAAAATTACTTTAAAAATCGAGGCGGACAAAAAATGAAGTTTTTGTCCGCCTCGATTTTTAAAGTAATTCTTTAAATGAGTACGAAACACACATTTTAATATGTTCTTTATGTCTTTATTTAGTCATTAATACCCAAAACATAAGAAATACATGCTAAAACAATAAAAAAAACTTGTTTCCGAGCTACAAACATGTCATCATGTTTGTAGCTCGGAAACAAGCCTCAGATAGAAGTATCTTTTGATGGAGTCTCAACTAGTTAATAAATATTTTGATTTGATAGACGTGCAGATTTGACTTTAGGGTCCGTAACGAGACCAAAATATTTGCGCGGTTGACTATTTCTTTAATGTTATTCTACGTAAATGTTTTACAAGACGCGCGTTAGTGGACGAAAACAGGACGGGAAACCGGCTAAATTACCCTACCTATTTATTATTATAAACGCATATTAAGGCCATATTAATTTTAACCGGGTGTTAAAATGAAATCTTTAATAAAATTTAGTAGGTACTGCGCGGGAATAGAACTTGCAACATGACATGACACTCACTGTAAGGTAAAAGTTCATCTGTTCACCACATAAAGATTTGTGATATAGGTACATTTTTATTTTTTACCGAATCGAGAATTTATTGTGTATTAATATTACACTTTCGTTGGTCGCATTTTCCTGTTTCTCGTAAACATCCTAGTAAAATCAAGAATTTTAAAAATACACATTGGTGATGGTGTTTCATAATTTTAGTTAGATACTTAACCTAATGTTTAAAAATAAGCCACTTTACTTACCAATGCTATTGAATAATAATACTGCTGTTATCCAAAACAATATAACTTCTCTGCAAGTCATATTGTTCAGCCAATGAATAATTAACTTCAATAAAAAAAAGTTTAACTCAATAAAAATGTTTCACACTTTTATTTTCAAATTTTATTACAAAACTTTTCTTCACTAAAAAATATTAGATCAAAATAATGGTCAAAATTAATTTATTACTTTACGTGATATGACACGTAACAAAACTTTTCATACAGCACGACACACCTCCCCTGAAATTGAGACCGCACTATTTATATTTGTTTACAATTTACGATACATGTCACATGAACACGAATCACAAAAGATTGAGATATAGAATGATCTATGAACGATGAACGATGAATGAAACGACGTAACTAATACTGAATGTATGAATCCTAAACACAAGAACTTGTGTGATAATATACAGAATTTTGCCAGGATTTTTATATGCAAGCAAAATGCACACAAATATTAAATTAAATATCTTATAATATATTGATATTACCTCTTTATTGTTTTTACCTAGTAATCTGTGAAATGTCTATAGGCATTAGGCAACTGTGAACTGAACTGGCAAATGACAATTGACAAATGAAATGACAGCAGCAGTGAAAAATAAAAATAATTTGCGAATGTTAATTTGACGAAGATTTTATTCATTTTAAATGAATAAAATTGTAAACAAATTTAGAAAAAACAATTCTTAGATGAGTTATAAAATGAACTAAAATATAATACAAATTACAATAATTTAATAATAAAAACATAACCTAGAATGGCTACCAATATTTTTAGAAGCATTCTCAGGCCGAGGATAACAAATCTGGTATTCAAAAGATGGGAAACTTCTGAGAAACGTGTGATAATTCATGACCCATTTTCTAGTAAACTACAAAAAAATAAAGATTCTTATTTACAAGTGATTAAAATATTTGAAGGACGTGATCAAAGAAGACGTGGTCATGTCGAGTTTATTTATGCTGCTCTGGGGCGTATGAAGGAATTTGGCGTTAACAAAGATCTTGAAGTCTATAAAGCTTTAATAGAGGTGTTACCTAAGGGAAAATTTATACCAACAAATATATTTCAAGCAGAATTCATGCATTATCCAAAACAACAACAATGTGCAGTTGATCTTTTGGAACAGATGGAAGATAATGGTGTGTATTTATGTTAACTAGATGATAATAGAACTAAGATACCACTAAACTAATTCTACACTTACTTCCTCGCATAACTACTATGCAGAACCAGATGTTGCTTGAACTTGTTGAACTGATACAAGTTGGGAACCTACACTTTCCTTTGGTCAGCAATGCACCTGCAATCCCCATTGATGTTGCAGATATCTATAGGTGGGAGTGATTACTTACCATCACATGAGCCACCCGCCCAGTTGCCCTCTATATAAAAAAAATTAATAATTGTTTTAAAAGTTTTATAAATGTGGCTCCAATAAGAACACAATTTTATCTTAAAGGTTCTACTTCTTACTTATTTATGTATTGTACTTTTTTTTTGCTGTACAAATGTTTAATATTCAATTTTTATATATTTAATTGACAGGAGTAATGCCAGATATTGAAATGGAACAAATGCTTTTAAATACATTTGGGCGGCGAGGTATACCACTAAGGAAATATTGGAGGATGATGTATTGGATGCCTAAATTCAAAAACCTCAGTCCATGGTACCTTCCAGAAAAATTACCAGATGACACCTTAGAGCTAGCTAAACTAGCAATACAAAGGATAACTTCGGTAGACCCTGACACAAAATTGAATGTTTGGCAGGTGATATATTATTGAGACATATATTGATACATATATAAGTTGTTATAAATTCTCTGTAATTTACTGAGGCCAGGGAAAGGAATGTTGCTTAGCTTAAACAAAATCAGCTTGATTTCTCTCAATTTTATCCTGAAAAAGTGTTTAAAAACGTAAACACTCCTCAAACAAGTTCCTTCACCTGCTCAACCTCAAAGAGTATAGAACTAGTCTGTTTTACAAAATGCTCACAATTATGTATTCATTTTCAAAAACAATTCTGCCTAATATGCACCAAAGTGAAATAAGGGAACATTAAATCTATTTATCTACGATTCTATACTAATATTATAAAGAGGAATTATTTGTATTTTTGTATGTTATGAATAAACTCAAAAACTACTGGACTATTTTTGTGGATTGGTATTGTTCTGCATTGTTGAAACTTTACCAAAGGCAACACACAATAATTTTGGATACAAAAATGCCAAATTTTTCCTCTATCTATTTTTTATATATATCTTAATGAATATTGTGTCAGACAGAAGAAATAGAGGCTGCATTAGACCAGACATGGATTGTGAGTGGACAAAGTAGAATCCAGCAGGTACTCTTAGCTGAGCAACCTATAAATGAACCACTTGTTATAAAAGGACCATACAACATGTACTTGCGAGATCAAAGTGTTACTTATTTTACATTACTGGGCAAGATACGACCTGAATATAAGGATGATGTAGATTTGGATGGTATGTTTTATATTTCAATTAAGGTTTTTGTTTCTATGTAAACTTTTAAAACAAACACCTGGATTATTCGTAATAGATTTGTCATGACTTATAGCTTTAATCACTGATATAAATTAAATATGTGCTCCTGCTAGTTTCGAAAAACTCATGAAATAATATTTGGTGATGATAAAGATTTAAACCTTTTAGATGTGTCAAAAATTGAGAAACCACATGGAATACCAGGATTTAGTGGTAAAACAACTTTGCCATCAGTTAAAAGTACTGTGCATGAACAAGATGATGGGACAATTCTGGCAATCTGCGCTACAGGTATTTGAAATTAATTTTCATGATTATCATTTAAAAGCCATTAATTACCTACTTAATTGTGAGATTAAAATATCAAAAACTTTACTAAATATATTTTTCAGGAACTTCATCACGAGATTCTTTGCTATCTTGGATAAGACTGCTAGAAAAACATGATAACCCCTTATTGGCAGATATACCCGTAATTTTCACACTTCTAGCACCACCATCAGATATCTCTCTTCAGGAGACTCACCCAACTGTACAGGAAGATCATATAGAAAGAGCAGGATAATATTTATTTGTAGTTGCTTAGGTAGTTAAAATAATAAAACAATACAAACATTATTAAAGGTTTTATTTACAATTTATACAATTTTATTTACCAATAACAACGGCAGATGTGAACATGATCATGATATGTGCAATACTACAGAAAACAAATCTGTCTACCTTTAACTTTCATCAAAATAGCATAAGTTGAATCAATTTTAAAACAATTTATAATGAGTAAAATTTAAGATTATATCAGATTTTGGAAATAAAGTCTGTTCGTTTCGTTGGTTGTTATAGGTTGATATAAGGGCCGAACACATTTGATGGGACTTTCATTACGAGATAGATGCTTCCAAGAGTAGCTCAGTATTTTTATCCCACAATATTTAGGTTTTAGAGCTTAGATTAAAAAGCTGTTCATACAAGGTTCAATTCTTGAATTGCCTAACATTTTAGTTGCCAAAGTTGGTAGTAACTTCTTTGACAATATAATAACAACATTACATTTGCAAGACTTCATATATTATATTTACAATCACATATATCAATATGTGAACAATTCACTTTGTTAAGTCCAATCATATTCCTCATCCACCTCAAAGGAGATAGTACCCCACTGTCAGGTGATATTGTGCCAGTCTGTTTGGGGTAGAAGATATGTTTCATTATCACTTCTGATTACATTAACACCAGCTCCATAGTATGGTATTATAAAAGCAGACCCATCCGATGGTCCAACAACCTGAAAATTAAGAAAACTTAGAACACATAATTTAATTAAAATTTCGTAACTATTCAACAATTTCAAACAGCAAACTATAGAATGCGATAGATTAAAGATCAATAGCATACATTTTTCTTTTTAGTACAGTAGAATTTCACTAATCCAGCACTATTAAAAAAATAGAGGGTGCCGGATTATTGATTTGTTCAGATTACTGGATTATATAGAAAAATTCATAATAAATAAAATAAAGCATTTCATAAATGGTATTCAATGTATTTGTGTTCATGTTCTACACATTTTTTTAATAACTTAATCATATCTCACAATTAACTTATTACATAGTTTAAAAATAATCCTTAATTGGAATCTATTTTTATGCATCTTATATGAAGGAGGCGCGGGCGGAGGGTGCCGGATTATTGGATGTGTCGGTCTATTGAAGTGCAGGTTTAGTGATATTCTGCAGTATTTGATATAATTACCTGTGCTGCAATTAATATAATATCTAGAAGTTGGCCCAGAAACATAAAGCCCAATGTACATAATTTGGCTAGACCTATACCAGGATAGCCCAAATAGAACCTGTCCAAGCCAAACATCCCTAGAAATACAGATAACAGCAGAGCAATTTCTAGAGAATATCCATTTCTGAAAAGGAAATTATAACCTATATCAATCTATAACAGCTTTCTTATAAGAAAAACAAGTTTTTTCAATATTTTGATCAGTGGCGGCGTTGTGGGCCACCGCCTACGGCCTCACGCCCAGGGGGCCTCACAGCAAAATAAATTTTGCCATAAAAGCCATTTTTGCGCTGGCCGAGGGCCCCGCAAAATAAATCTTGCCTACAAAAATTTAGGTCTTACGCCGCCACTGATTTTGATTTAGATGCACTCTTACTATACTATTTTGTTTAACTTACGTCCATTTACATGGCATTTTTTTGGTAAATGTTGAATTATTTGTTTCATTACATATAATTCCATCAGCAGCAATGCATTGCACTGAAATAATATAAAACATATTATTATTTTAATTAAGTAGTATATAATATATAATTTTCCTGAATTATATATAAAATCTAATAAATAAAATATGTTATTACCGTCTGCTTCGCCTTCTGAAGGGTCAATTTTCCCCTTGGTACAACCTCGAAGTTGCTGTGTATCTGGATCAATGTGATTAAAGCTAGGATCAGGACAAATATATTGACCTAAACGTAGACTGCTACAATCCACAATCACATTTTTATCTCCTTTTGCCTCATCAGAAGCCTTAACACTTAAATAATGTAAGAAAAGTGATAATATAACGGAAGTCCAGCGTAACATTATAATTTCATAACTACGTAAACGAGTTTATTATTAAGAAAACAGTATCAGTCTTGCTAAATTACAAGGTATTAATTAATAGTACCATGTTTAACTCTATTCACTTGATTCGCTTTTGCAATTTTCAACTTTCGTTTATTAATTTATTATGATGACATATTTCTTGACTTTGACGTTCCAAACTGACAAATGCCAATGTCAGGTTTTAGTTTGCAATAGTCACTTTCCGTGTTAATTGTTGCCATTATTTTAACCGGAATCCATAGTATACACAAGGATATTGTTTTAAGTATCCCCATAAGATTAATAAAATAAACAGGACACAACAAATATCTCCCACCAGCTCCAAGTATTTGATTAACCTTTGCCTTCGCCAATTCCTCGGTATACACTGGCCCGACAAAATCTCAAATGACCACCTCTGGGAGCGCTGTAACGAAGTCCCGATTGACTGCTTGAGTAAGCGCCACAAGTGGCAATGGATTGGCCACACTCTCCGAAGGGATACCGAACATATCCCGAGGCAAGCCCTTGACTGGAATTCCCAAGGGAAACGAAAGCGTGGTCGTCCTAAACGACGGACTGTGAAAATTTCATCTGTCTAACTATCACGGTTCATGGCATACAGCCTGGTGACAGATGGACAGCGGAGTCTTAGTAATAGGTTTTACCTGGTGCACAAATTTAGCACCCCATCGAAGGACTTTTGAACTCAAAATGACCTTAATCGATAGGTCTACGTTAGGTCTGTATAGGTCCACCATCATTTTTGTTAGGTCACCTATAGTTTTTTTATAAATAATTTTTTAAATTTTGCAAAAAAATAATTACATCTTAGCATCTCATTTGAACGGAAACTCATTTATCTTTATATTTCTGCATTCTTTATCGTTAGGTCAGTATTGGTCTATAGTTTTTGCTTTTATATTATTCATTTAATTCTTTTTATTAACAATTATAAATAATTTATCACTGGCGCATGCGCTCAACGCATCTAGTCATAGCATGGTGCGAAATTTAAAGATTTTTCGTTCCGTTTTCATTACGTCAATAAAAAAATTAATTAAACTACAAACTGCTCTCATAGCGTATAATTCCTAGCTATTTCACGTAAAAACTGAATAATTGGTATGGTACTGGCCACCATTAGTATGACCATTTGAAAGATAACAAGTTCTTATGAACTTTTTTTTTAAACATAACTATTGCATGTAGTGTCTTAATTTTTTAAGGATACATGTGAAGATATATGATAAAAAAATAATATAATTTTTAAATTAAAAAATTTTAATTTCAACCAGTGATTCGCAATCAGCCAAGGCTCTAAAAAAAACTCTCCCCACTGCCGCGATGATTTGTGCCATTTACAGTGCCTGGAATAGGAAAAAATTAAAAAGTTCCTGAAACTAGAGGATGTTACCCGTACGAAAACGAATCGAAATTTATTAAAATGACGGATTATGAAAAAAAGTTTTGAAATTTCGCGTGAACATTAAATGTAACAGTAAAAATGGCCTAATTATTAAAATAAAATCTTGAAATAATAGTATAAGAAAATTTTCGATAAATAACCCGTAAATGATTTACACTGATATTGTAAACAAATAAGTAAGTTAAATTTATATATTATATCAAATTTTAAATATTTAATAACGATTTTTTAAATTTTTTAAAAAATCGTTATTAAATATTTTAAAAGAATTTTAGAACACAACAAATAACGAGCTTTTTTTAACTAACACATATACACGTTCAGTCATAAACTGTGTAACACGATCTACATAGCCCAAGTACCTCGACGCTGATCGTCGATTGTTATTGAATCAGTGACGTATCACTTAAAAAAATATTTTATTTTAAATAGAAATTTAATAATATTATTTCAATATAATAATAATTAATTTATTTATTTATTAATGTTACCAATTGTTGGTATTTGTTGAATATTAAATATCTATTTTAATTTTTAATATTATAAAAATAAAGTTAGCCGTCATCTACAGATTTTAGGATTTTTTTTTGAAAAAATTATTACAAAACAATTTTATTCGTAAAGAACTTAAAAAAATATAAGTGCAATTTTTAAAAAATATTTTTTTTTTTAAATTTAATAAACGAAAAAAAAAAAAAATTAAAAACGTCGGTTAACTTTAGTATTATAGTAAAATTTTAATATTTTTTATGTAAACATTTATAATTAATTAAATAATAAATTTCACGGATTATTTGTAGAACGTATACTCAGTATTACAAAATCTAGATTTCTGTTATCGCTTTCATTCTATTGTTATTTTTGTTTGGCTCAATATTTTAAAAATCAAAAAAATTTTCGATTAAACTATTTTATTTATTTTAGAATAAATTAAAAATGATAAAAACTGAAATTTTGTTTTATTTATAACCTCATTGATTTATATCGATGTAAGAGGCGATATCAATTAAGGTAAAAGTCCCAGTTAGTCACACTGGCAGTTGTTTGACATTTGCAATTTTATTCTAATTAAAAAAATAAAATTTTCTCACAAACCAATTATCTTAAAATTTATTATTCAAAAATTATAGTTATTAATTAATAGAGTCGATTTATTTTTTTTAATTAAAATAAAATTGCAAGTGTCAATAACTGGGTCTTTTACCTTAGACAAAACTTAATCTTTTTAAAAAAAACTATCTACTATATGTATATTATAAATTTTAATACATTTATTAATTTATTTCATGCTATAAAATTTAAATTGATACTTTAATTTTTATTATAAACATAAAAGTACATTCCAAAAATTCGAAAATTGCTTAAGAAAGTAATTTATGTAGAATTAAAAATATTAAAAAATTTCTAATTAAATCAACCTCGATACAATACTTATTGTTTTTTTTAACAATAACGGCATTGATTTTCATTACTTACCAGATTTGATTTCTTCTTGATGACAAATATTCAACTCACGGAAATACTTCATTATTAAAATTCCTTGTGTATAATATGATATATACTGATTTTAGCGCCAATGGCTTTTGTTCGTGTACTGAATTCCAGTATTGACAGTAACAAAAATTCCATTATTACATTGTTGATAAATTAGCTCATACTAATTTCAGGGACCATCACTTACAAAATATTCATCCAACAGATTCAAATAATTTTTCTGTTTGGAGAGAGTATGGTGGTAACAGCGTCCAAGGATGGATCAACGAAGCATTTTACAATTTACACTCGAATGAAAGTATAGTCTGCTACGAGGTATTAGCAAAAGCTGACCTAATCGGTGTAAGACCAGTATTTACAGGTTTATTGTGTGACAAATTTAACTGCGGGCTGATGACTGTCAATGCATGCAGTTTATTAGCGTTCAATATTTGGTGAATTGGAGTAGGCATTGATACAGGCATTGATATTTAAAGCCTATGTGTGCTCACACATGTAAGGGTGATTTGATTACTTGATTGCTGACGAACTTTTTTACGCTGGACTCTTAAGCATGCTTAAGCTAAAGTAAGATTCTTGTATCACTTTACGTAAGTAAATATTTAATCTACAGTTGTTTTACTTCAAATGAATTTGTACGCAATACTACTCTAGTGTCACTAGTCGGTACACGACTAGCCGAAGCAGTAAATTTTCATTCATCACCTTCAATATGAATAGTAACACCAAGCTGCGAAATCATTGTCACTTTCATAAATGTATTTTACCTCGAGAAATATAAATATTTTAATTATTTATTTAAAAAAAAATATTTTAAATAAAAAATATTTTTTAGTTTTCCAGTAGAATCCTCAAGTTTATATTTTATGTCACTCTGCCTTTCTTAACAATATGCTTGCAAATCCTTACGCAGTAACCAATACTTAATAATTCGTTGTACAAGTTTAATAAAATATGCAGCTATTGGATGCTCAACATGATGTTTTCTTTGTAAATAGTCAAACCAAACCCCTCCGTGAGCCACTAACAATTAATTGCTATCAAATATAAGGTAATTTTTAGTTAATTTTTTTTTAATCTGAAGCCCATAATAGTTTACTTTGTTAATCCCATAATGATTTACTTTGTTCATAAAATTTCAAGTTCTACGACAAAAATTCTGCGTCAACTGAACTAGAGCATTATGGCAGTATTTTGATGTTGCAACTCTAATAGCCAGAAAACTTTTTTGGAATTTTTAAACTGCGATATCCTCCGAACGCGTTGTTTAATATTCATGTTCTTGATGGGATTAGATGCAGTTTTTTAAGCGTCGTTGAAAAAAATAAACAAATTTTTTTTTGCACGACAAGGTTTTATTTTTATAAATACTTTCATGCATACACTCACGGTTGAACGTCCAGTCAAAAATATAGCAGTACGAATGATTTCCTAAGATATCTAAGCATAAAGATCTGATAAAAACTCGATTTTTCAAAATAGGACCAAAATTAAACACTTTCCAAACTTTAAAAATTATAAACTTTCATAAAATGAAGGTAAAAAATCTATTTTTTTGTATATTTTGATAATCTATACTCTTAAAAATGATGTACTAAAATTTCAAGAGCATATATCAAATAGTACAAGAGTTACAGTCATATCTGAAGAGTACTTGCTTATTTTTCAGCTTTTTCTATACATGTTTCTCGGTACCGGAGAATTCCAGTTTTCTGATTGAATAAAAAATGTGACTAACAGGCAAAAAAATTATCAAATGTTCACGCGAAATTTCAAAACTTTTTTTCATAATCCGTCATTTTAATAAATTTCGATTCGTTTTCGTACGGGTAACATCCTCTAGTTTCAGGAACTTTTTAATTTTTTCCTATTCCAGGCACTGTAAATGGCACAAATCATCGCGGCAGTGGGGAGAGTTTTTTTTAGAGCCTTGGCTGATTGCGAATCACTGGTTGAAATTAAAAATTTTTAATTTAAAAATTATATTATTTTTTTATCATATATCTTCACATGTATCCTTAAAAAATTAAGACACTACATGCAATAGTTATGTTTAAAAAAAAAGTTCATAAGAACTTGTTATCTTTCAAATGGTCATACTAATGGTGGCCAGTACCATACCAATTATTCAGTTTTTACGTGAAATAGCTAGGAATTATACGCTATGAGAGCAGTTTGTAGTTTAATTAATTTTTTTATTGACGTAATGAAAACGGAACGAAAAATCTTTAAATTTCGCACCATGCTATGACTAGATGCGTTGAGCGCATGCGCCAGTGATAAATTATTTATAATTGTTAATAAAAAGAATTAAATGAATAATATAAAAGCAAAAACTATAGACCAATACTGACCTAACGATAAAGAATGCAGAAATATAAAGATAAATGAGTTTCCGTTCAAATGAGATGCTAAGATGTAATTATTTTTTTGCAAAATTTAAAAAATTATTTATAAAAAAACTATAGGTGACCTAACAAAAATGATGGTGGACCTATACAGACCTAACGTAGACCTATCGATTAAGGTCATTTTGAGTTCAAAAGTCCTTCGATGGGGTGCTAAATTTGTGCAGGCGGTTTTACCCTTTGTGTAAGGAGCAGCGAAAAAATATATCTAAGTAAAAGTTGTTTACTAGTGTTTACTTGTTTTCCGAAGTATCTTTTGTGGAGGCCCTGGGCAGTTCCCCCAGATGCCCTTCCCTAAATTCAGCCCTGACTTTCTCAAATAATATTATATAGAATATAATATACCTATATAATATAGAATCTCTTAAAGCATGGTAATATTCCAGGAGGACTCCTTTGATTTTGACGATACATCGAGACTAGCTATACAAATTATATTGCGCTGATATCTAAATTCTCTCGTAAAATAGAACGGAAATAGTAATGTTCTTAAAGGTTTTGTTACAGCCCCAGGCACAAAATACTACCTACAAATCAATAGTATAAAATATTTCAGTTAAACACTATAGTTTTAAGAAGGATCTACTTTGTATTTGTTCTAAATATAACATTAAAATTATTAAACATTCAAAATTAAATAAAAATGATTGAACACTTCATTGAATTGGCAGTCCTTCAATTGATTGAGGGCGCTTGTGTAGCACTCTGTATTTTGTAGCCGGCTTGAAATAATTGCATCGTAAATTCATAACTATTTGATCATTTTTCAATGAGATTTGCTTTGTAGAGTTTCCTGCGTACACCTGTGAAATGTGGCTAATTATGTTATATTCTCAAAAGCTTTTTACTTTTTAAAAGGGGTTTCATAAATTAAAATGTAATATTATATACTAATATTGTAAGGAGGAATTTCTTTTTTATTAAGATTCTACTCAAAAACTACTCGACCGATTTTAAAAATTCTTTCACAAATAGAAAGCTACAGTATTAGTGTATAGTACGTCTACATTGCACCCGAGCGAAGCCGGGGCGGATCGCTATAATAAAATAAAGTTAAATGTAGCTATTTTTTTTAATCTCTCAGGGTGCAGGAAAATATCGAATTTATTAGATAAGTAGGTACCTTCCATGTATCTATCAAACCATGTGATACTCTCATATCGTGTGTGATCTGTGATTTGACTGGCTCGTTGGCGTGTTCGGTAGAACCTGCCGTGCGCATCGATGGGTCGTGGGTGCGAATTCCACCGGGACCAAATGTTTATAATTTTCTATAAGAATGTTTTCCCCTCGTATGGTAACTTCGAGCATTGATCGGTTGGGAGGAATATCGAAATTCCGACCACGTAACGAACCACCGTTCATAGATGGAAAAACCGTGAAGTGCATATTGCGCGTTTCGGTTTCAGTCTATGGATTTCCGAATGCTCGAAGTAAAAATTTGGTCGACAGCGCATCATTGACTGATGTTCTGTGGCTGAGGTATACCAATCATCAAGTGAACCTCATGCTCGTCTGTCGATATCTGACAAAAAAGAAATATATCACCAGATCCATATTGTTTTCATTTCTTATTTATTCATTACTAGCGCCCTGGCTTCGCACTGGTAGAAGAGATGCCTGCATGTTTTTTCTGTCGTAGGGTAATTGTCTGATGGTGATCGCATCAAGCGAGTCAACATTCAGTACAATCCGTTCAGTAGTTTTTGAGTTTTTCTCGAACAAACAGATCGACACGGCGGAGGACTTTGTTTTATAATATGTAGTGATTTAGTGGCCTGTAAAGAAAAAAATATATCCATGAAACACATAGAAATGCATTACATTTAATGTTTCTTAATAAATAGTAATACCTACAAAAATCATACAATATTACATTGTGTTCTTGAACCAGCTCTCGCCGGCGTTTTTACCGAACCGATACGGCTTATTCTTAACTTAAAAATCGAAGAGTCGCTTACCATTGGGCTGTCTATCACTCTATAGGTACGTTCGTCTATACCTCCTCTAAATTAAAAAAAATATATATTTAATATATACAATATATAAACTAGCACTTATATTAACTTTGAAACTTGCGCTTTATCTGGCTACTGTGAGCGATCCACCTACCTATTCGTGGTATAGGTATATTTATCAGGGAAGCCAAATTGACTTAAATATAATTTGTCTTGCAAAACTTACTTTAACATATAATTTATGTATAATGGTTTAAATAATAAATCCGTTATAATAAATAGTTTCCGTAAAACAATAATTATATCAATAAGCTTTTTATAACTTCTAACTTGTTCGCTCTGTAAAGTTCCACAGTGGCTAGTCTGCAAACTTGGTCGTTCATTATACTTTCAGATAACTCGCTAACAAACCGGGATATCTTTTCAATTTTCTGTCCAGCGAGCGCCTAACGAGTCAAGTTTAGTCACGAATAATGAATAGTCGAACTGATTACGTAACTGTGTTAACTGTTAGAATTCCAGAGTGATATTTTTCTTGACATGAAGTTTGTTTTGCAGCTAGTTTACAATTTCATTTATTCATAAACAGGAAATTGTCTGGCGTGTATAAGCAGTGATATTAAGTAGTGACTACTGATTGTTCCTTCCTGATATAAGCTAAGGATAACTTTCAAGACAACAGCGTCGGAGTTGCTGGAGGCTGGCATCGCTTTCGATGTTGCAGATGTTTATGCAATGTTGAGGCGGTGATTACTTAACAGTTAACACCAAATGACCTACGTTTTGCCGCCCTATAATTTAAGAATAACTTACAAACACGACTAACGACAATATCATTTCTTTATTTACGGATTCTCGATTTTTTGATATAATTATTTTCTATATTACCTATTTATGATCTATCTTCTTTTTTCCTTATTATTTATGTATTTTATAAATTCTCATATTATATTTAAAAAAAGTATTGTGAAGCCTAATAATATTGTGATTTTTCTATTTATTTATTGTTATACCTACTAGCAATGGGTGCCATCATATGATGTTATTACAGTTGAGTGGGTTCTTATTTATATAATAGAATTCATTTTATAATGGAAGTAAACAAATCTATCGATCTGATATTCCCACCTCTATAATTTGTTCAAAAGGTTTGGATAAAAAAAAATATTGTATTTATAATATATACTATGGCGGATTTTTATTGACAAGAATTACCATACAAGCGTCTTGTTCTTTACAAATTGTCATACATTCCAGAAGACAATATCTACGTGATGGTGATAACTTCATATTTTTTACAACCAGACAGGGGAAATAGCGTCTTTGTTTTACACAACTTATATAATACAATAAAGATAAAAATAAGGAAGTTCAACAAAAAACTATTTTCATTATCAAATATTTTTAATATGAAATTCACTGCTTAAATAGTATTTCAAATTGTCAAATAACAAATTAGATTTATATATTATTTAAAGAACACGATTAAAATTCATGCACAACACTATAATATAAAAAGTTGCAATCGTTCGTATGACAGAAGTCCATTCAATGAACATTATGTTTCATTTTAGCACGGTTTTTGTATCAGCCCCGCCATCCGGTGAATGAAGGTGACCTGAGGAAGTATGAGATTATAATATTAATGACAAGCAACGCGCCCCGGCTTAACCCAGGTGCAATGTAGATGTACTATACACAAAAATAGCATGTGTTCCTCGCTGATTATGCAGCTTTCTATTGGTGAAAGACTTTTTTAAATCGGTCCAGTAGTTTTTGAGTTTCTTCATAACATACAAAAATCCAAAAATATAAATCTTTCCTCTTTATAATATTATTATTAGTACCTATAATATTATAATTCCCGAGACCCCTATTGGGGCATGGGGTATACCCATTTCTGTGTCTATTTCACTGATCATTTTTCTTTACAGGCAAGTAGGTGATCAGCCATTTGATACTTGCCAGACCGAAACATTTTCTTTCAACCTTTTTTGTTTACCCGGGACGAAGGCGGTCAAATTAAATGTTTTTATTATTATCTGGTGCTAAAATAACTTTTTTATACGTTTCGACTGGATAGTTGGTGCGTTGGGGGTTTTATCCCCCGAGGAATGTTTTTTAATTTTCTGTAATCTAGTCACCACGGGCATTAAACTGGTGGGAGGATTATCGTACGACTGTGTATCGAATCACTTTTCGGAATATACGGAAAATGCGTGAAGTGCATATTGCACGTTTCGGTTTCAGTAAAACATCTTTGACTGATGTTTAGTCGCTGAGTTATCATTTCCCATCAACACTACTGTCGATATCTAACATAAAAAAAGTTAATTTAGAGAAGAATTTCATATATTATGTACACGTACTTTTTTACAACTAAATTATTTCTATGGTATGAAATCACCACCTGCCGGACTAGCATGACCGCCACGAGATATGTCGCGGACGAGAGAAGACAAACTAAGATGTAAGATATCTCGATATACTATATCTCGACATCACCAATTTTGGTAGAAAATATATCTTAAACGACAAATATATCTATTCTTAATATTAAAAGTCGAGTTTTAAGTCTAATTGTCATGTTAGACCCGAAAGAAATAAAGCGAAAATCGATTAAAACACGAGAAAACGGTCGACAAAAGTTTGTCGCGGTTGTCATGTTAGGCCGGCTGGACATTCGCGACAGTAAAAATTAGGTCGAAAGCGCATTATTGACTGATGTTCTATAATGCTCTATTTTCTCGTCTGTCGATATCTGAAATAAAAAAGCTCTTGCTCTTAGAGCCAGCCCCAGTACTAACGTGTTAAAGCTGGGTGGCGGCGTTGCCTGTTGGCCGGACTGTTGCGCGAGGTTGCCGAACGTCAGTGTATTCTGCGTTGCGAGATTCTCGAACGTCGCATTCGATTGTGTTGGAGACCCGAAACCTGGGAGGGACTCAAAAACTTTAATAAACAATAATATAATATTGTCTTTTATCAACGCGAGTATCACGTTTAAATAAAATACTTTATACCAGGGACTGAATACCGGTTAATTTACTATGGGAGTTATACCGGTATAATAAAGGTTTTTATATTTTATATAATATGGTTTTCTGTAAGCATATTTTCCCTCGTCTGGTGACTTCAGGATCGGATTGATCGGGTGGGAGGAATATCGAAATTCCGACCGGGATACGAACCACCGTTCATAGATGGAAAAACCGAGAAATGCACATTGCGCGTTTTGGTTTTAATCTATGGATTTTCGAATGCTCGAAGTAAAAAGTAAGTCGACAGCGCATCATTGACTGATGTCTGTGGCTGAGGTACCTACCTATCATCCATTTGTAAGCTAAACCATTGTTGAAAAGAGGGTCCATGGAGTTTCTTGCCGGTTCTTCTCCATGAGACCCACTTTTTGGAACCGTGCAACTAGACGTTTCATAAGAGCCTGCAAAGGCCTATTTGAAATAAAAAACTTTTGATTTGATTTGATCAAGTGAATCTCATGCTCGTCTGTAGATATCTAACATAAAAAATGCATTTTGTAGAAGTAAAAATATTATCTCAGTATAATTTATATATATTTTCAACAGAATCCACTTACTTGGTGATGCGCCGCCGAATACTTTCCCAGGAGAGGTATTACCAAAGGCAGTTCCGCCGAAAGCGGCGCCTCCACCGAACGTGGCCGAAGACCCGAATCCACTGCTAGGACTCTTGTTCACACCACCGAATGCAGAACCGCCGAAACTGCACAACATTGGTTTTTTTTAATATCAGACGTGGTAAACCGACAGTCATTTGATGGTAAGCGAACGCCCGTGGACATCCACAATAAAAAAATAAAAATCCTTCTAATTTTACATTTACTGCCAGTTCTCAAATCAAGGACGTAGAACGGACGAGAAGAATTGGCAATAAACTCTCCGCCACTCTTTTTAATCGCCAAGTGTTTGGTTTTACAAAATTTTTGTAAGGATGACATATTGAAGTAATCAATTATAATAATAAAAAAATAAACGAATAAAACAAACGAAGGTTTGTCCTCTATCAGAAGTAGACATGGTGAAATAGTAGCACTTTACATAAACGTGGGAACAACATGCAAACACATAGTCGAAATAACTAATATCAACGCAAACACAAAATCAAATCCTTAAATGATTGCTTATTACTAAAATAACATTTTTCTTTAATTACTTTTTTATAAACTCAGAGTTTTTTATTACCTGAGCTAATAAAAACTACCTGTGAAGCATTAGAAACGTACGTATAAATAATAAAATGAATAAATTAATTACCTAGGTGGCGAACCGAAAGCAGGTTTTGAGCCAAACACAGGAGATCCTCCAAAGGCCGGGGCTGAAATATATTTTTCATTAAAAGATACGATAGTCATTTTAATTACATATGGACCTGGTAGCATTATTCGTTATTAAATAAGATAAAATAATCAATTTTGTTACTAGAGAACTTACATACTATAGAGAGGTTATATACATAATTATTATTAAAAACTAAAAATTCATGAAGAACCTACTCAAATTAGCAAAGAGGATTCAACGCCCAAAGAACTCGTATAAGAACTACTTATATCCAACATATTTAACAATATGATGGGCTTATTGCAGGTTCCAACCCCGCCGGACCTAATATGTATTAATTAATTAATTTATAAATTAATTAATTTATAAATTAATTAATTTTCTAAATTCTATAAACATGTTCAAGCTATGTTTTGTGTATAGTACATCTACATTGCACCGTGTGAAGCCAGGGCGCGTTGCTAGTATAAAATATTAATGAACCTGTTTGTTGTTGTGGTGAGCCGAACACTGACGGCGTTGGTGGACTTCCGAAAGGTTGTCCGGTTGACGGCTGGCTGAAACTTCCACCTGAACTGCCGAACACTGAAGCTTGTGTTGAGGCTGGTTGACCTATAATTCACTCTGTGTTGTATCTCTAATAGTAAAATGGATTATTATTATAAACTTCAAAGTGAGTGTTAGTCTTCCACGATTTCTACCGTGACTTATCTGTTATTTTTGCAACTATAGTCAGAAAATGATAATAGCTACTATTGTCATGGGAATACATAGTTTATAATTATTTATATTTCTCTAAAAAAAATACAAAATTTAAGTAGTTAGTTTTCGACAAACATATTAACAGAAAAACCATCCGTATAATTTTAAAAATAAGGAACACAATCGTATTTATACAAAAAATACTTTATAAAGTAAAATTAATATTAAAGCTACTACAGTACGAACAAGATCATATACTGCCAAATACTTTCAAGTAGGTAATTAAAAAACCTGGTTTCCGAACCTGGTATTTTAATACTTGTACTCGTACGTGGAATCATTTAATTTGGCATGTATATCTCATCGCTACTTTATCACAATACTCACCAAAACCACCCGAAGAACCAAATCCAGTTGAAGCGGTATTTCCTCCGCCCCAGAAATCTGTAGCCGGTTTTTGACCAAAGGACGCTCCACCACCAAATATATTAGCGGCGGTCGGATTTGACCCGCTGAATGTAGACTTAGCACCAAACACATTTGTGTTTGTACTACCGAATCCAGAGCTAAAAAAAATTGTAGCATTATTATTAATTTAATCACTAATATAGTCAATTATGCTTGCATATATTTCACGCCTCTTTCCCATTGGGGTAGGCAGAGATCACGGACTTTCGCTTTCTTCACTTTCATCAACGCACGACATACGTTCTTCGGTTTCGAGTACTCTTAACCGGCCCTTTTGGTAAACTATCTCGACCTTTCTTCAAAGGGCCGGGTCAACTATAAGTTTACAATGTAAATAAGGTAATAGATGAGTAACCAATAAACACTTTCTTTACATTAACTAAATAATAAAGGCTAAATGCTGGATTGTAAGCTAGTAAACTATATATTGTGTATAGAAATACAGTACTCTTAACATAATTCAGTAAATCTTAATATAAACACGAAAATTATTTACCTTCCACCGAATAAACTTCCTCCGGATTGTGATGGAGAACTCGTGGTACCAATGCTGGCTGAAGCGAACATGCTAGCTCCACCGTCACCAAAGAGTGATCCGCTTTGAGTCTCAGTCGAGGTCCCAAATACCGAAGCTTGTGTCGTCGACGCAGACCCAAACACCGATTGAGTCGGACTCGCTGAACCAAACGCAGGCTGAGCATTTGATCCAAAAACCGATGGTTGTGATGCAGCACCACCAAAAACGGTTGCAGGTGACGTGGCCGATCCAAATACAGACTGTGTTGTCGTAGTGGTAGCAAAAACCGACGGTGTTGCGGATGTAGACGTTCCGAACAGTGATTGCGTTGTCGATGTTCCAAACCCAGCCTGCGTTGTCTGACCAAACGCAGATTGTACGGCCGCACCGAAAACTGAACTGGGAGTTGACGAAGTGCCAAATACGGATTGGCTCGATGAAAATGCAGGACCACCAAAAGTAGGCGCTTGAGTTGTAGCACCGAAAATACTTTGAGCAGTAGTGGTTGGCGAACCAAAAGCAGTTTTATTCGCAGCGCTGAATACACTTTGGGCTGATGTACTAAAAGCTGACGCCGTAGTAGCTGTAGCGAAATTCTGAGTTGTAGTTGTTGAAGCCGAAACAGCATTCCCGAATAGAGGTCGTGATCCAAACGTTGTTGAAGACGTAGTTGTTTTATCTGGAGATAAGGGTGTAATAGAAACACTTGAAGATCCAAATAATGGTTTACTTCCTTCTGGAGTGGTTGGAGAACTGAATAAGGACTGAGCAGCGCTACTGAAAACAGATTTCGCAACTGTGCTAGAAGGTTCTGTGGGAGATTTAGATGTTGTCAAAGAAATTGTTACACTTGATGCTTCTGTTGTGGAAACAGTCGTCTCAGATTGTGTTATCTTGGCTTTTTCAGTATCATTTTCGGTCTTTATGGTTTCACTTTGTGATGTAACGTTTGATGTTGAAGTCGGTTCTTTTAAAGGTTCTATTGTAGAAGTGTCTGGTTTTGTGGGTACCGCCGGGGACACTTGAGATATAGTTATACTCTGGTTGGTTGAGGCTAAAACATGAGAAAAGTATATGTAGAAAACATATGTATCTAAAACTTATTAACATTCAAGATATTCAATAAGAACATACCTGAAGTTGCTACGGTAGAAGCATAAAATGATGCAGGTAATGATTTTTCTATTTTAAGTTCATTTGGCTTTTTAAGGTCCACTGTAAGAACAATAAATACGATTACATTCGTCAATGAGGAAACAAAATATGATTTTATACGTATGTAATAAAAATATAATTACCAACGAAAACTTGTTGTGCAGGAGATAAAGAAGGTGGACTATTGACAGATTGAATTGAAAAAGGTTTGAGTTCATCTTTTTTGACAGTGGAAATTTTTACTTCGCTAGTTTGTGGTACGTTTTCCTTACTTCCTTCTGTTTCTTTATCCGTTGTCTTAGTTGTTAATTCAGTTTTCCCAAATGCTACAACTTGGTTTCCCTTAAGAACGTCCGGTACGTTATGTACATTACTTTTTGGTATGGCATTTTTCAGACTGAACATATTTTGGAGAGGTTTGTTCTCTTTCACCGGTTGACTCAAAGGTTTGATAGGTCTTGTATTAGATTCTATTTCTCCAGTTTCATCGGATGTTGCGTTAGGTTTAGCCGGCGGTTTATTTTCAGGCGTGGGTTGAGTAAATTTACTAAACATGTTTGTCATATCGGCTATGGGTTTTGAAGAAAACACTGTTGTGGCTGCACTAGTTGTTGTCGTTTTTGGAGCTGAAAAAACCATTAATTCAGTTTATGTTTATGAGCCAGTAATTGTATATCAAGTTCATATTTATTTTACTTACAACTAAAAGCAGTTGGTGAACAAATATTTTGCAGTAAATTATCACTCTGCAAGTAATCCTGCAACGAGCGATCCTTTGCTTCAGTTTTTATAGCTTGCCCTGATGCTTGTGGTTTAGGAGCAAAAACTTCTTGTTTTGTATCTAAAAAAAGTAATATAATTATTGATTGTAGCTTCGAAAGGTATTAAAATTATTTAGATCGTAGATGTCAGTGCTATTATGACTAATAAATGTTCTTAACATACCTTCATTAAATAACGATTTTGCCACACTCGCAAAAGGCGGTATAGATGGTTTCAGGTTATTTGCCGGTGTGAACGTTGGCACAGTTATAGGCGACTCCTTAATTATGTTAGGTTTTGATTCTGTTTTTACGAATGTATTAATTTGTGGAGCTGTGAAAATGGTCAGATTGTTATGGGTTTAGTTATTTGTTGACGTTTATTTATAAATAGCATCATTATCCTGTAATTTACTATAGTTATTTACACGCATTTTAATAGGCAAAGTTATAAGCTGTAACCGATGCGTTTTACAATTATTAAATAAATCATCAATAATACCTCATAAAAAGATTTAAAAAATTAAGCAAAATGTACTTGTTGTTCAGGCTTCTTTTTAAAATAAGCAGTGCTTAGATTAATAGTGGTCATACCTGACTGAGGAAATTCAGTTTTTATTTGAGGTTTTGTCTTATCCAGTTGTTTTCGTTTTTCAGCCTCAATTCGTCTTTGTTCCTCTTTTGCGGCCTCAATTCTCATTATTTCAATTTCTGCTTTAATCTTTATTTGTTCGTGTTTCTCCGCTTCTAATCTGAGTTTTTCCTGTTTCTCTACTTCAAATCTTATTTGTTCCATTTTTTGTTGCTCAATTTGTTTCTCAATGTCCCTCTTTTCTGCTCTATCTTTCACACCCTTTTCGTATTTTTTTTTCATAGCTTCTAAATGCTGACGTAATTCGACGCTGACAGGTTTTATTTTCTTAGGTCTGTGATTTGAAAGCATATCGCGAAGAGCGTCCAATTTTTGGGAAGAAAGCTCTTTGTCTTTGTTGTCATGCTGTGGTTCAATGCTCATATTTAGAATGTTCTTTGTTAACTTTGATAGAGGATCCCTGAAATGGAACTTATTATCTATAAATCAATTTACGCAAAATGGCAACCATGTAGCTTTTGGTATTGTTTACGAGCGTCCATGTATCTTTCTTTTCAGTCTAATAGCAAAAAAGGTTTGATATGAAAAATAATATTAAATTATTACTGTTATATGAGTATATATGCAATGTTATTTTATTTATATTTTTGTAGGTACAAAAGTACACTTAAATAATATAGTAGGAAATGAAAAGATAATTGTTTACCAACTGTAATAATAGATTAGGTCATTACACTTCCGAGTAAACAATTAATTCCCAAAAATGTCACATTTTACATACACTCCCGCTTTAAAGTATGGATTACCACTATTTTTTTAGAGGTGCGAGGCATTTTTTTTTTCATATATTTTATCATGTTGATCCGCGTCATTTCAATTGGAAATTAAATCTCTTACCTTTTTTATACGGTACTTTTTCAAAAACCAAAATAAAGCTTTTGATATCCCCTTTGAAACTATGATAGATAAAAGTATGAAGAAACATTTCTAGAAGACGAGCAAGCCATTTCCAGAGCCCAAAAAATGGCCGAAAAACTGACGTGTTCAAAAGCGTGTGCCGGCTATAAAAAAAAATATATTTTTTCCAAAATGGGAAAGTGAAGCTACAACGGTTCTTATTAAATTGTCCTACGACCCTTTTCCACTGAGATATTAAACTTATCTTGAGGTTGAAAATTTCGATGGGTGAACCCATACTTTTGAGCGGGAGTGTATATTACAGACTTACTTGTTCTTGAAAGGTGTACTACGTAACAAGGAAGTGGACTTGAACATCGGGGTTGTGCTGCATTCGTTCAGTGTGTTCCTCAACGTCTTGAGGACTGCTTGCTGGCGGCTGAGGATCTCCTGCTGCTTCACAAGGGGCTGATATACATCATCCAGTATTGGACGGATCATGCGTTGACCTGGTCTATAAGTGGGGAAAGCATTATTAAATCTGTCTATGTAATGATACTATAACAAAATATATTTAATCATGAATTTAAAATAAATATAATTTTAAAACAGCGAAAGGATTAGAGACTAACATGGCCGAAATTATTACCAGAATGATATTTAAAAAAAGGACACCTACTTTACGTATTGACTTTTGGTAATCATTTCATCCCATTTATAGTCCAGTTCTTTTTGAGCTTGGTTCAGTTGGTTTTGCACATAGTATGCAAGATTTTTAATGGACGCGAATCGTTTAGTTGTCAGCGGGTCCGCTTGGCTCCACTCGTGGAGTTCTTTCGCCCTGTAAATAACATGTTTAATTAAAAAACATATATTTCAAAACGACTGCTTGTGACCTTATTTAAATCATTAGTAAAACGCTTGAATCATTTGTTTAATAAATGTATATAAATTTTATTGTTAAAAGAGAAAGTTATAATTATTAGTATATTCTTATCAGTTAATGTCAGAAAAATAAATTTAAAAAATCCTAAAATTAATTTGTCCTTAGAATGTTTTAAAATGAGCAATATTTCGATTTTAAACTGTCGAATCATTTGTCCATTGACTACAATGGTACAAATATTTTTAATTTAATTATATATAAATTCCATCAAACTGAATACGTTCAAACTAAAACCACTATTAATATGGTATTAATGGTTCATCAAATCTTAGAAACAATAATATATTGTATAATATAGTTACGGGTCTTTGATATATGGGTAAAAATCTGTAAGTTATAGCAAAGAAAATAGATGTACATAGAAGAACAGGCACAAACTTTTGGCACAGAAAAAGTAGTTCTACTTTTGACCTGTAGAGCGCGAGGCAATGTATCGGTGTGACACACACATCTAACTATTGTATTTCAAATTATTTAACTTTTACTATGCTAATTATAAATTATTAATATGTTCTACTGTGATTATATATAATTTGTAATTTTATAAATTTTTAATTAATTTAACCAATTAAATCCAAACTTATGTCCGTTTTAATTGAATAAATAAATAATCTAAGCAGTCCACTGACTCCTTCCCCTCGTGTTGTCTCGCTTGCTCTTACGAGCGAACGGCAATAAGCAGCTGGGTGCGAGAGAGTGCGCGCTATGACTCCAGCGTCAGAGTGTGCGTTCACACGGATACTAGCAGCGCCGCGGTGGCTGGGGTCATAACTACTCTTAACCCAGAGAAACGGTGCCAAGTGCTCCTATAAGGCCTGTTCTCCTATGTACATCTATGTTCTTTGACGTATTTTGACTAACTCAGCGTGCGTCCTGGCCTCGGCGACGACAGCGCAGGCGCGAACGAGCTCCAACTTCAATTGAATGATTGATTCCCTCAACTCTTCCATAGAACATTCCCTCTTCAGTTGTTCTGCGTCCATAGTGTGTAGTTCCATGTTTGGTTTCGCTGATATGATTTGTTGATGAATCTGTTTGAAAAGTTATATTAAAATAATTATTAGTGATTAGTCGAAAGGAGCAAACTAAAAATATCAAAATTCGCCATTCTATTACTTATTATCATTCGATCTAAAGATATCGTGATAAATCACTAAAAATTATGTCATTATTTCTCAACACTTTCAAAGGAAATATCCTTCATTCGTAACACTTTCAAAGAGTTATTGAAACATGTCAATATTTTACATAATTTTCTTGAAAGCACCTACTAAACATACACACACACCCACTGCTTTGCACCAGTTGCGTAATTATTTAATTTTAAATTATCCTCATATAAATGTTTAATAGAAAGCCTTAGCTTCTGGAACCGAAGTTCATGAGAATCTATGGCATTCTTAAAATATAAAGTAGACGGAGCATTGGAAATGTTGACAAAGGCCTAGCAAAATGTAAGGCCGCCTTTCACTTAGGTGTTTTTCGAATACAATACCCATTGCAAACTAACCTTGATTTGATTCTCATTGGTGATAACGCGGAACTTATGAAGCTCTAACTGGAAGTCGTTGACTTCCTTTATAAGAATATTCTTTAGCTCCTGATCAACCTTCGCCTTATTTGCCTTCTCTTGTTCAATTTTGAGTGCACTCGCTTCGGCCGTGGATTTTTCGACTTGAGCTGCAACCTTTGTATCTACCTAGAATACATTAATTATGAAGTATAAAATATGGAATATGCATGTGATTCCAATAAGGGTCAAATATTTTTTTAATAAACTTTATTACTTCAGAATAACGCTTTCATCAATATTTTTTTATTACAATTTCAGTTTTGAGCAAGAAATAAATTTTTAAAAAGTGCAAATAAAGCAACTGTTAATGCGGTAGTGCGTAGTTATTAGATGTTTCTGCTTGACGTCATAGTTTATTAACAAAGCCCGCGGTATTTGGCGGGTGTTTAAAATGCCCGTATCGGTTGGCAATTTTTAATTTTTTTTTAAATACTTTAAATCATTTTTTTGACGTTGAATATTTATTTTCTATTATATAACGATGTAAGCTACCGACTAAAGAATACATGCATATTCAATACTGTGATGTCAACCCAGTTATATAAAGGATAACCTAATTTTTATGACAGTGGTAAATAAATATAACTTCGTTTGATCCTGGATTGCGTATAAACGCCCTAGGCCTGTATTCCAAGACACAACTCAAGTCGGCATTCATTCTGGCTAACTGTCAAATATAAAGAAAAAAAAGTTTTAGTCTTAAAACAAGATGCAAACTTGAGTTACGTATATAGAAGCATGTCGCCGGTTTCGGAAAACTAAATGATAACTGCCATATAAATGTAAAGCAGTTATCATTTTGTTTCGAACGGGCTCGTTGGCGTATTTGATAGAACACCTGCCGTGAGTATCGATGGGTCGCGGGTTCGAATTTACAAAATGACGGAGGTTATTAAAAAAAGTAATATTTCTAAAGTCACTAACTTGTACGATGGCAGCTGCACTAGTAACTGGAGGTGTTGACTGCTTTTGTGCGCCGAACATCGAGGAAGCTTCAAAAACAAATATTAATTTATAAATGGTTATTAAGCTGGACTATATAAACTTAAAAAAAAAAGAAGTGAATTCCCGTGTCCACTAGTGACTAGTGGACACGGGAATTCACTTCTTTTTTTTTCACTAGTGACTAGTGGGTCATGAAACAGATCCATTTCTGTGTTTGTTTCACTGATCCGTTTTATTATCAGCCTTCTGTACCCTGAGCGACCGAAACATTTGTTTTATGTTTCCCGGGAGTCGAACCTAGATCCTTCACTGGCCAGACAAAGTGAAAATTTGGGAGTATAGGTATTTTTTGATCCAAATAAAAAATAAAAAAATAACTGATAGGGAAAACCTAATCATCTAGCGGTATGAAATATATACCAATTCTCATACCTACCAAATATACACAAAAAAGATAATAAAAACCGGTTGAGACTTGAGCCGTTTCGGAAGAGTGGGAACGAGATTTTTATACATATATAAATATTTCTACAATTAACTTGAGATATGGAAAATGATACAGTACCTGATGATGGTGGCTCGGCTTTTGGCAGCTGAGTTTGTTGGCGAAGCAATTGTTGTATGACTGATTGTTGTTGTTGGCCGACTGGTTGTGGTTGTTGGCCGACTTGTTGTGGTTGTTGGGCGACTGGTTGTGGTTGTTGAACGACTGGTTGTGGTTGTGGAGTGACTGGTTGTGGTTGTTGAACGACTGGTTGCGGTTGTTGTACGATTGGCTGTGATTTGATAAATATTCAGTGAACATTATTTTTTTTAAGCATTAATAAATTAATATGCAAATAAATAGTTAAACGTTAAATAAAAATATAACTTAATTCAAGTAAACTTTAACAAGTAATTGTATTTTTTTTTTTGAAAATGATTGTTTATCTAATATTTTTTTAAGAATTTTTGTCATAGCATACATAGGATTTATATTATGTGTTTATAGTGTTTGAGGATTAAACGAATAACAAATACGTAGCTTGTGTTAACGTCTTTACTCCATAGCAGCAAACTGACAGTTTACATGAGAATCTCAGAATACCCACTCTTATACACTACAATCCCTCCACCTATAGTTACAAATACTTTTATGAATCAAGTATTAACAATTTTATAATAAAACAATTACAATTTACGTTTAATACGAATACGCAAAGGATATCTACGAGAAGGTGTCAATTGCTCATTACAATCAGAGTTTGCCACGGAAAGTGTGCCAGGGGATCTCACATCGGCAGTTCCAGCAGAGCTTTGCTCAACGTTAGAACTTAGTGCTAGCGATTCACTTCTCTCTTCCTCCACCCGTTCCTGCTGAAAAGCCGCCGATGTATTATCTTCAGGCAAAACATCTATACAAGGTGAAACTTCCGACGACTGTTGTGATGTATCACTTTCATCCGACATAGTAGATTTAACTTGCTCGTTAGTACAGTAATCTCCAAAACAACTAACGTCGTCGTCAGGATCACATCGCATTGAATTTTTAGAACCCTTATAAGGTACAATTTGATCAATGTGTTTCCGAACATAAATATGTTGTTCAGGAACAAAAACTCTATACATTCTGGTTCCAATGCTTTTATTAATTATTCCGAACTTCCAAGTATGTTTAGTTCCATTTTTAAAATAATGTCTAAACAAAACTTTATCGCCTTTTTTAAAATATACGTTCCGATGACCCCCATATGAATTACTTTGTGAAATCTGTTTAGCACAAACATTGTCTTTAACAGAAACTGCCAGTGACTCTGCAGATGGTGATGAATTACAAATAGTACTACGGTCACAAATTAAATCTAAACGGCAACGCAACTTTCGACCAAACATTAATTCTGCAGGAGAAACACCGGTAGTGCAATGTACTGAATTTCTATAATTAAACAAATACTCGTATAATTTAGCAACCAAAGTCTTAGGGCCTCCATTTTCACTTAAAAATAACTGAATCCCTCGTTTAAAAGTTTTTACAGTGTTCTCAGCCTGTCCATTCGACGCTGGATGGTATGGTGCAATCGTAACATGCTTAACTCCATTAGACTGACAAAAATTATTAAAATATGCCGAACAAAAATTAGTTCCGTTATCAGTCACAATAACTTTAGCTAAACCAAATCTACTAAACATTTCACAAAGTTTTAACACAATAGCTTCACTATCTATTGTTGACATAATAAAACATTCTACCCATTTAGAAAAAGCATCTACCGCTACTAAAAAACATTTTCCATTCAAAGAAAACATATCTAAATGTATGCGTTCCCAGGGGCGCTCGGGGTATGACCAGTGAGCGAGGGGTGTGCGAGGCGGTGCGCGAGGCGGTGCGCTCCGAAACGTATTACAGATGCTACATGAACCTATTATTTGTTCTATATGTTTATCAATATTAGGCCACCACATACGAGCGCGCGCTTCACACTTCGTTTTTACAATACCGAAATGGGAACTATGCAATTCATTCAATAACCGTTCACGTAAAATAGTAGGAATTACAACCTTATGACCTCGTAAAATGCAACCATTCTCAAACGAAAGTTCATTTTTACACAAAAAATATGGTTTTAAATCTTCGTCCGAAATCTTTTTTTGCCACCCATTTTTTATAAAATGTATAAGTTTTACAAAAATTTCATCTTTTTCAGTAGCCCTTTTTACCTCATTTAAAGTGATAGGTTTCAATAAAGTATTCGAAATAAAATTAACATAAGAACCCATATCGCTATTCGAGTCACATGAAGACTCCAAAACCGAAAACTTATTCTGTAACCTATCTGTAAATTCATTCGAATCTAAACTGTTATAATTAAATGAAGAAAACTGTAAACTAAAAACAGAAATAAAATCACGACCTAAAAGTATCGGTTGGTTATTATGTGTATCAACGATAAATAATTTTATAAGTTTTATGCTATTATTATAAGACACGGGCATAGAAATATAACCTAAAGCATGAATCTTACTGCCGTTATAACAATTAAATACTGCTCGACTAGGTTGCAAAGAAAACTTATTTTTAAAATATTTCTCAAAAATAACAAATGGTAAAACGGACACTGCACTAGCGCTATCAATTTCACAAATAAACTTTTTAAAATCCAAATAAACCCAAAGCATCATAGGTTCCCCATTCAAACATTTAATATTAAACAACTCACCGTCTGCCGAGTCACTATCATGATTTTCTACATAATTATTAGACTTAACAATCGATTTACAAATCCGCTGTAAATGACCTTGTTTACCACACTTTCTACAATTATAACTTTTAAAACGACACTGAATTTTTGAATGCCCTTTAACACCACACACCGCACATATTTGATTGTCACTGTAGACGGGGCCCCGGGTTGCCCTAACTGGGGCACCGGGTCGCACTGCAAACACATCAACCGGACTTCGTTCGACTCCCGGCTGCGATTCCAACTCCGATTCTGATCGTGCACCTTGCAATGCCAACCGTGCACACTGTATGCTTAATGCCATCTCCAATGCCTTGCTAAAAGACAGGGTATCAATATTTTCAGCGAATAACTTTTCCTTTTCTTTAGCATTCGCTAATCCCAATACAAATCTGTCACGCAGCGCCGTATCCAACTCCGACTTAAACCCACAATACTGAGCCAAGTGTCGCACTCGCGCTGCCCATTCAGTTAAATTTTCCCCTGGTTGTTGTTCCGCCTTATAAAATAAGTATCTCTCAGCAAATGTACTCCTCTTCGAGATGAAATGTTCATTTAACTTCCGCAAGAGGGTCACATATTCGATGTTTTCTAAATCCGTTGGGAATACCAAATCTTTTGCGACACGATAAGTATCTTCCACCAACGCTGTTAAAAGCAACGCTCGACGCTTCACTCCCGCTTTGTCTGAGTCGTCATCGATATTGTTAGCCATGCAATATTGCTTGAAACGACTTATAAAAATGCTCCATTCCTGCGCACGATGGTCAAACGTGAGATTGCTGCCAAACATCGTATTTTCACCAAACGACATATTTCACAATATAATTTACTTTCTTTTCACTTAAACACACGTGAATTACTATTTTCTCGTCGCCAATTATAGTGTTTGAGGATTAAACGAATAACAAATACGTAGCTTGTGTTAACGTCTTTACTCCATAGCAGCAAACTGACAGTTTACATGAGAATCTCAGAATACCCACTCTTATACACTACAGTGTTATAAATAATTAATTAAAGTATGGTTTGAGTTAAAACAATTAACTATTACCATTGTTTGTGTGGGTGCAGCTGGTTGTTGCGGCACGTCGTCTGGTATTTCGCTGTAATAATAAAAAATCTTAGCAGATTGTTTTTGGAAAACAGAATAGTATTTGTCATGTCAAAATTGTTTGTCTGTTTATAGGTATGAGCCAAATCTCAAAAGCATTTTATTAATGTGATTATCACATATTTCATTGCAATTTTCTATCACGTAATTTTAAAAATGAATCACGATTTATTCATTATATAATTAACTAGCGATCCGCCCCGGCTTCGCACGGGTGCAATGTAAAAAATTAAATATTTTATACTGATATTTTCTTTTTCGCGAGTATCACACATTTACATTTACCTGTAATACAGACCTTTTTCTAAAAACCTACATCAGGCACCAGTCTCTCACAAGGTTAGGTTCTAGTTTTACTATGGTTATGTTTTAGTTCTAAGGTAACCTTTGTGAAGAGAGAATAAATATATTTATTTATTTATTTAAATAAAATATTTTTTTACGGATTAATAAATCGCGTTTTAATCCGGTAAAAGTTATTTTTTTTTAAATATTTCATACTGGAAATATTTAAAGTTAGTGTATACATACCTAGTAAGAGCAACTTCGGGCAATGATAAAGTTTGTTTAGGAGTGCAGATCTGAGCAGCGCTCTTGTCCAAATTGATAATATTGAAAATCGTCAGCAAACCAGTTTGTGACACCACCAATAAGAACGGCATCGGTGGAAGTACCTCGTTCTCACCTAAAATATGCGAATATAACAAAATGTAAATTGCACAAATGGGCAAACACATTTATGTGTCTATTTCACTGATCATTTTTCTATTTAGGTAAGTAGAGGATCAGTTGTCTATGCCCTGCCCGACAGTAACACTTTTTAAAATTTTATTTCACTGGGATTCAAACCCAAGATCAAACCAAACTATAGTTAATCACTATGACTAATAACAATGGAAATTTACAACATATTTTTTGACTTGTTTTTTTTTTTTTAATATTTTTCATTTAATCTTTAGATTCATGCTAAAGCATTAATCACGTTGCTTTATTTAAAAAAAAAATATAGTTTAGATGAGGTATGATTTTTTTTTTAAAATTGAGTCTTGTTTGTTTTTAGCCAAGACAAACCAACGAATATTAATCAATGAATCAAAAAACTTACCCCAAGGTAACTGATGAGCGGCACATGTGTCTACACACACACCAACCGGATAATTCTCTTGTTTTTTATCTGTTAACGGCAACTCTGGTCTAGCTTCGTCATTCTGAAATAGTAAAATTTTAACGATAACAATATATAGAAATACTATACCGTGTATTAGACCCCTATCTATACATTAAACATGAGACATTAAGTATATCAACTTCAATCAACTTAAAGGTAAAACACTGATAGGATACTAAAGTATTGTTGGCAGTTTGAAGAATAACACAACTTTCAGATTCGTTGCGCTTTGGTAGAACCTTGCGTTCCGTTGGATCGCGTGTTTGAATCCCGCCGCGACATGTTTATAATTTTCTATAAGCATGTCTTCCCTACATCTGGTCATTTCGGACATTAAAATGGTGGGAGGAATTTCGAAATTCTGACCGGGAACGAACCCCCGTTCATAGATAGAAAACTTGTGAAGTGCACATTGCGCGTTTCGGTCTTAGTGTATAACTTTTTGACCTAATCTCTGGACAGAAGCTGATTTTTGCGGCCAAATCTTGGAAGTGTCCTTTTTGTATATATCTCCAAAATAACACTATAGCCAGTGGCGGGACTACCATACAAGCCCAAAAGTCCGTCTTGCCGATTTTAGCATAATACGTGTTTATATATTTATATAACTAATATAATTACGTAATCGTATAAGTTATTTATGACTAATGACATTAGTATTTTTCTTTTTAATGCATTAATAAAGAAAAACAGGCGTTTGGGCTTTTATGGTGGTCCCGCCACTGACTATAGGGGCATTTCACGTGAAGCGGACAACAAAAAAAAAGTCAAGTCCTGGATTTTGTTCATAATTTGGTTAATTGTACTTCTATGGGACTTGAATAAATGTGCATATATTTTTAATTTTTTTTTTGCTTAGTTACCAATTTAAGCGACTTCAAGGAATTGAAAAAAACTGAGGAGCAGATTTTTCAAGTTCTAATAATATAGTTAATCAAATGGATTTAATAATAAGTAAATAGTGTTTATTTCAGAATATTAATTGGTTTTATTACAAATTAATTAAAATTTGAAATTTGATTTTTTTTTCGTATAGTAAACCGGAAGTAAACATTAAAAATCTGATTTTATCCAACTTCGCATATTTTTATTTTTTTTATTTTTACCAATAAACAGAGCTTGTAGTATAGAAATATTATGGAAAAACTTTTAGAGTGGTATCTCGATTAGTTTAGAAGATATGAATTAAAATATGACGGTGCCACATGGCGCGCTGTACTGAGCGGTTCTTTAGTGGGGTCGTCTTACTCGCTACTTATGGCTTATTATTATAACTAATGAATTATAGTTAAATAAACATATTTACTTAACTGAGTCGTATAGAATCAAAGGCGGCTATCTGACTTATGGCTGATTGTTAGCAATTTAAAATAGAAAACGTTTTTCTCCTTTATTTTTGTATTAGGTATCATTAATTGCATGTTTAAGGTATCTATTAATATTAACAATTAAAGATAAAACCAAATATATAAAAAAACATAACAGTCTAAATGACAAGAACTTATTTTATTTTGGTAGATTGCCTGACCAAAAATGTCAGCCTTTGATTCTATACGACTCAACTATACCACTTGACTTTTTTTTTGTTGTCCGCTTCACGTGAAATGCCCCTATAGCCATAGCCAAACTCAGTGCACTTTGAAAATGGCTTTACTTAGGTAGCTTATACAAAAAAAATATAATTTACCTGACACCACTGAACCCAACTGACCCCATCTTTAGATCCGATTGTTGCAATCTCCATACTATTTGATGATGATGACATTATTATATTCCTGTAAATTAAAGTAATGAGCATAATGTAACTTTAAAGGAAGCAAACGAAAAATCTTCTGTTACTAAAGTGTATTTAGAAAAATACGGTATTTGCTAGACTCAATAAAAATAAGAATGTTAGTTGAAGAGCCATTTGGGTGCAGTCTTTAGGTATATATGTAACTATTGGATGTAGTAACAAAAGGATCCAAAAGTGAAATATTTTATATAAACTATCCCCAATTACTCAATAGTAATTAAAAATACTTAATAAGTAGTTTATAAAAAGATTTTGTATGAATTTAAACATACAATTTTAAATTTAAACTTTGTTTAGCATTGAACTATTATCTATGGTGTGGTGTCTTGGTTGGATGTCAGATTATTATTCAATAAAATTCACGCAGCAGTTTGTACTAGAGCCGTAAACACGTCCACACCGGCCGACAGTCAGGCGCACAATGATCCCTTTACTTACTTACTTATGCTTTATTAATATGTCACATTATATAGTATAGATATAAAACTCAAAACTTGCTCTTACCATTGTGCAAGTCCTTGTAAGTAATAATACCAGGGTCTGTTAGAGCCCATACTGTAGCAAATGTCTTCGTAATTAAGGCAAGTTGGTGTCCCACCCTTTGGTGTGTTGACAATGGTAACAGCTGAAATTAGGTGGTAATATTAAAGGGACTTTAATGGTCAAATTACATAAATAACTGTTCTATTTTATATAGGTTGCTGCTTCCCAACTGACATTGAATGAATAGATGTAATGGATTTTACGTTTTCTTGTTCAGAAGATACTTAAGATTTTATACAGCAATATTTAATTTTTAGTTATAAAACACCTCTTTTAAGCAAACTGTATGCAAAAATCTCCAGGAAAGAGGCCATTTGTTAAGGGTACAAAATGTAGAGTAAATGACGTATAAATTATATGTATATCATAGGAATTGAATTTAACACAAACCTTATTGGGTTTTAGCACTACTCTCAATATGTTTTTTTTTAATAAGTATTAATCACACAGTCACCCATTCACATATTTACATCATTGCCTAACATCTGGCAGACAGTCATGGGTTTAAATTGAGAACTAATACTTTCTTTATGTTGAAATTGATATTAAAGAATTTTTCAAAAAATGGAAGTTATATAATATCTTAATATGCTTATTTACTAATTAAGATTAAGAATATTCAAAAGAAACAAACCTGGTCGGCTGTTATCAGAAGCATTCCTAAACACCACGGCAAATTGAAAGGTGGATATCCAATATATAGCTAATGCTTCAACAGGAGCCCCTTCAAACAAATTTGGCACCGGAACCGATTTCATTGGAGACAGATCTGGTTTGAATTGACAGAGGGTGCCATCAGAATTGCCCGTCACAAGTTGTTTACCTTTTGGACTCCAGCACAAACATCTGAATAAAATAGTAGTCTCACTCTATGTTTCCTTATCTAGTGATTCGATTAAAAACAACTTACAAAATACACAAAAAATATAGCTCAGAAGAATAACTTCTTATTATATATTATAAATAATTATATTACAGGCCTCACATTTTGAGTATTATTGTTCCACTATATATGTGGATTCTTTAAATATTCTTTCTGACAACACTATATACTTGAGGTTAGGTAGTATAATGGATACTGATCTCATATCAAATTCAAAAACAACGAATAAATTTCACCTGGCTGTTGATTGTATTTGTTTCTTCTGCATTGTGTTAACTTGACAGACAATTAGAGTCCCATCAAAATAAACCAAAGCAATTGTATCTGGTATACATGGATTCCATTGTAGAGATGATAGAAATGTTGATGGATTCACTTCAAATCTTATTGATACTGATGGACCTACACCCTGAAAAATGTAATCATGACATAGTTCCTAAAGACATTGTACCTCATACTGTCATTTGCAAATGCTAGTATAATACATTGAAATAACATAAAAAGAATTATAATAATTGTTATCACTGAGTGGATTAAGCTTCCCAAAAGTGTAATTCAAGCATCTACCTTGTTATGCTCTATCTACATTTAGAGATATTAATGTTTATATATGAAATCAGATGAAAATGTACTATTGGTTGGCTTTATGGGTGTTCTGATAAAACTATTGAATTTTAAATTTATGCTATAAGCATGATGTAGAAACTTGCTATCATCTTTAAAACCTTGTATGCCATATATGAATTTTGTTTAATAAAGCTAACCAACGAAAAATAATATAGGTAAGTAGAGTATACTAATTTTTGTAAAGCGGTGGAAAAATTATTCTTAACTGATCATTTTTCATATCAACTGCAACAAATATTATTTATTACATAGCAATCAATTTAATCAACAATATCACCACAGATACTTACAGGATTTTGAAAATCAGTGATTTTATAAACAAAAAGCATTTGCCCTCCAACAACAGCCAACCATTCTTGATCGGCGTTCACTGCTATATGAGTTGGCTGCACTTGAAGATTTATTGTTAAATGCTTTGCTTCATTTTCATTATTGATTAAGTCTTTTATATCATAAACTGTAAAAAGAGTTTCAACTTAATAAACCTTGATAAAATGATCAAACCATGAATATCTAAATGGTTGAGGAATAGACAAAAGAATTTGAAATTCTGCAGTTTTGAGCTTTTATTGTTACATCTTAAACATAATAATTTCTTACCAGATAAAACACCTTGAGGCGCTGCAACAAATACAACTCCATACTTGCTTGATGTACTCAGTAAGTTGTATCCACGATTAGGTAGCGAATTAGATGTATTAAATACCTTTAATTTACGTTGCAGTTTGTAAAGCAAGTTCTGAAAAAGCCGGTATCTGTTTTAACCTTATTATGTTCGAAAAATAAAAAATAATAATACATAAAGATACTTACGGACTCGTCGACAGCATTTGGACCAAACTGTACTTCCATTATTTACGTCTTAAGTTGATGCAGATGTTTTAGAAGGAAAGTCTTCAACACCGAAACATTATTTCTATGGACTTATTGCGTTTTCTTATAAGCTCCAAGTAGATCTCAGTCCAAAAATAAAGTAATAAACGAATAAAACAACATCCAACAGAATTATGTATAAAAAAGTCGAATCCTTTAACGAACCATGAATATAATAATAATATAACCAACGAATAATAACCGACCCGCTAAAAATCACAATTTATTTCAACCAAGGACTTTATATATAAAGTCCTTGATTTCAACTTTGTAGTTTGAAGTTTTGAGTTTTGACTTTTGAACTTTCAGTAGACACTTGACAATTATTTTTCTAGGTAGGCGAAAGTCTTTGACAGCCTTACGTATAATGACAATAATAATTATTAATAATACTAACTGTTCACTTCGAGAATGCCGCCGTCGGCCGTCGCAGCTTGTACAAATAATGGCTGGTATACACTTTGATTAGTCAAGTGCATAGAGCAACACGGGCCACCGGTGAACCGGAGGGGAGTAGCCATACGCAGGCGTTCCCCTCTGTCAAAGTACAAGTCCAAATGGTCCTATGCGTACAATAAAACTAGTTGTAGCCGCACTTTTCACTAGACTAAATCCAGATGCGCGACTGAATCGACCTCCTAAAAAAATGCCGAATTGTTTGTGTTTCTTGTTGCCAAAAAATATCTGCCACGTCAAATTTACAAAAAGATAGCGTTACCTTTCATATGTAGGTATTTTTTAATCATATTATTACTATTTACTTCTTTAAAACTTAAAATATTACAATATTATCGGTCGTGTTGTTTCGGATTTTTTTATCAACACAGTCGCTCGACAGATCCGCGTATTGTATGAGCCCTCATACAATACACGGATCTGTCGAGCGACTGATCCGAGTTTATTTCCGAGAAGTCGCTGTCACCGAGCAATAGTGTTGTTGTCGGATTGTTTTAAGTTATCGAAAAAAATGGCAAAGGAGTCTTCTATACAGAGACAGTTTTGAGATTAAATTTTCTGATTCAAATTTTATATTGTGATAATATACATTGTTAAAATATAATATAATACTTACGCGCGTTAGCACATTTATTAAAATCATTTAGTGTAAACTTCAACCATAATGTTTTTTTTATTTCCTAAAAATCCAAAGGATATGGAAAATTGTGGGCCCAAATTTAATAATTGCGATATGATCTAAAAAAATGACATATTTTTAATCTTATAATATAAAAAATCAACTCAATTCTCAATCTGGGAGAGGAGAAATATGAGAAATATAGTTTTCCTGAGATTCTCGATTAATTGAATCGATTACACAATCACAAAAAAAACCTTTGGACAAGGTAATTAACTCAAAAGTAATTAAATACACTTTAAATACAATATATTGCATATTGTATTTAAAGTGCAGTTATGTTATTAAATAAAATATAAATTATTAATTAAAGAAAATGAATATGCATGATTATCGATTAAAATCGATCTTTTATTTTAGTCTGTCGTTGGCATGCCGCATGACAGTTGTTTACTCTGTGCTAATTCGTTTCGTGTTTTCTACGTTTTGAGTCTGAGTGCTTTTCCGATTGTCGTCATTTAGGAATTGTTACGATTTGACAACTACAAATATCATTGATCACAGATTTATGATATATATTATGTCAGTTATTGATTGTAACATAACCTTATTTTTACTCAGTGGCGGGACTACCATACAAGCCCAAAAGCCCGTCTTGCCGATTTTAACATAATATGTGTTTATATATTTATATAGCTTATATAATTACGTTATCGTTTTTCAAATTATTTCTAAGATTTTATTATGTACCAACTCATGGTCCACTCTCCGTGACCTGCTACGTGCGCATTACCCGACAAGTTCATTTGTATTACGTAATAAATTAACTCCATCTTTAAAATAAATAAATTAAGTCGAACTTATAAAACTAATTTTCCAAACCCAGTTCTTGAAATTATCGATACTGCGTATCGACAGTTGTTGCAACTACGGCTAAAAGGACTTGTCAGTGTAGTTGCGCCATTTAATTATACTGTTATGACACGGAATGTTTAAATGTGTGTGTGAAATTGTTAGTGTATTTTTTAATTGTCACGGTGTGAGTTTCGTAGTGACAGACGATTGCTTGTGTGTGCGAACTTGAGTACGCACACATAGCGCAGGTTTCCCCCCGCAAAAAATGACAGATTGTTTGGTATCGGTAACGAACGCTATGGCTACTCCCCTCCGGTTCGCCGGTGGACCGTGTTGCTCTATGGTCAAGTGTCAAGTGTTTAGTGTTTAGTATGTAGACTGATTAGTGTTAAGTGATTAGTAATGTCCTATACTGTTTATTAGGCAGTGTTTAGTTCATTTAAAAAATAGACAATATTTTGCCTGTATGCACACTGATAGTAATAATTAACAAAAAAAAACCAGTGAATATGTATGAGCCCATTCGCAATGTAGTTAATGAAATATTGAATGTGCTTGCGTTACACATTCGAGAAGAAATTGAGTTGGAATTGAGGAGACCACCTCGATTATAGGATAGCTAGGAGAGAAGGTGTAAGCCTCCTTCGTCCCAAAATTTTCTAAAAGCATTTCAGCAGCTATGGTTTGCAGAGCTGCGTCTCTGGCTTATTTATATAAAGATTTACATTATATAAACACGCATGTTGAACATATAACTCCACAAATTTGTGGGTTACGGATTCGATCCACCTAGTATTTCATTCACAACAACAGAAGAAACGAACACGACACTGTTGACTTAACAGTCACGCACGTCCCGACGTGTTAAGTTCGTGTTTAGTGCAAGCGAGGGGTGAAGGCGGGACGCGCGGGAGGAGCTACTCGCAGAAAAAATAGAACTCACTTGTAAATACTGTACTTCGCTAAACACTATACACTTAACAATTAACAGAAACTGTCCGAACATGTTTTTTGCTAAACACTTAACACTAAACAAGCCACTCGCACTAATCACTAATCAAAGTGTATACCAGCCATAACGTTCACCACTTTACGCACTATACAGTGGTTTGTTTTGCTTTAATTAGGGATACGCAAAAAGTATCGATACCTCAGGGTATCGATACTTTACTTTTACTCTGTAGAACCATTATAGCAAAATAAATATGTTCGTATATATATGTAATATATGTATATGTCCGTTCGTAGTAAAAATACATACTAATAGAAACAAACTCAACGAAAACAAAAATCAGAACAATACAAATACAATATAACAAAATTGAAACACGGCATCGTTGCTATCCGTACTAACCAGGCGACGCTTGAGGAGCGGTGTGAGGAAGTAGGGCGGCATTTTTGAAATGAACGGGTAATAATAATCTTTATCCGTTTAACATAATTATAACATTGATTTAGGACTCAAACTAGGTAAAAATTGTATCTTGGCATACTGTATAATAATAAATCCTAATAAGAGATAGGTAATGCATTGCATGCAGAGAAATTGGGATATTTAGGCAAACTCTCGGAAATCGGATAGGTAATCTAAAGTTGAACTATATTTGTCTGTCTGTGATGTAATTTTTTAGAAAATTCTAATTAGCCCTTGTGCTGATATATCTATTTCTACTAAAAACATTTACTTGGAAATGGAAATGTCTGCCATAATGCCCATAATCATCACGCCAGTAAGCCTATGGTTTTTATAAGAAGGACCAGCCTCACCTAAGTTGGTAAACCTAATGCATATTTTAGAACTATGTAGTTTATAGTTATTTCTCTCTAACATTAATTTCAAGATTATATTTTGGACATAAAAATAATTTTAATTATGAGAGCAGGGTCTATATTATGTATTATGTACATATCGAAAATAAATTCAAAATAATAGGTATATATAAGATTTATTTTAGAAAAATTAACATTACATTAACACATTCGTATATATAATAAAGTACGTTATGAAGTAATTCTAAAATGTCAACATTAAAAACCTAACCAGGTTAAGCCAAATTTCGGTATGGAGACAAAATATTTTCGCAATATAGTGCTGAACATAATATTATAAAATATACAAAACATTACAGTAAAACATAACCAGATTATTCTTTTGGTGAACTGAAAAAATAATGTTTTGCACATATTTATATAACTATATTATAGGTATGAGGTATTATAGGTATGAGGTATTTTTAAACTATCATTAATTATAACAACGATGAACGAATCAGAACATACTTACCTCATAAGTCCTGTAATTTTTTGACATACCTAGGTATTTATTATTAATTTATTATATACTAGCGTCTGCCCGCGACTTCATCTGCGTAGAATTAGTACTAAGGGTAGCTTATTTTTGAACCGAGCTGTTTTTTAATGGGTATCATTTAAGCTATCACCAATTTAATTAGTTTTGTGTTTCTTAAATAATAGGGTTTGTCCTCAAAATAGTAGATCTGTCACCAAAATGTAGTCACCAAACAATGCAAAATCAGTTCCACAATAAATCACCTAAAATCCTGAGATATAAGGTCTAGTACCAAATAAATGTTTTTGTATGTATTATAATATAGGCCAAGTAAAATAAGTAGAATTCGGTTCTGGCACTCATCGGCCGCTGCCGCGGCACCGCTCGCTTCGCTCGCTCGACTCGTGCGCGGTGGTCACCATACCAACATAACCTAACCTAGAACTTCAAAACTAGTCGCTCACTTAGTAATTTAGTCGCACGGCTAGTAAATTCATACCGCTCAAGTTATTAAAACATGATAATTCATACCTGGGAACAATTTTTGTTTATCTGAGAACGAAAATATTTCGTGGCGATAGATCTATTTATTATATGATACAACTTGATGACAAATATAAATTTTGGTGATAGAAAATATAGTTCCCTTTTTTAATCAATCTCCGCTTAATGACGCTGCACTCAAGTCAATAATATCGTGATATTTTTTAGCTCTCAGAAGGCAGGAATTTTTCCGAGTTACTTGATAGTTATCTTAATATTATGGCTAATACACAAAAACTGTTAAGCGATATTACTGTAAAGTTTCATCGAAATCCGTTCGGTAGTTTTTGCGTGAAAGAGTAACAAACATCCATCCATCCATACATCCATCCTCACAAACTTTCGCATTTATAATATTAGTAAGATAAGATAAGAAGACTTACTTTATACAGTACTTATTCATATTCATAGTCAGACTGAGACTTAAAAATATGTATCGGCAAGTTGAGATGACTCCAAGAACTAAAAAGTAATCTAGATTCAAAGACCGTGAATTTTATATGAGACAATATATAATAAACATATTATATACGTACTGATAAACACTAACCTTACAATATTTTTTTAATTAGGGAATCTTAAGAATTTTTTAATTAGCCAAATATGAATAGTTTCAGGAAAAGGTATTTTAAACAATGTATAATAGAACTTGTAACGCCAAGACTCCACTTTGTATTGTAATTTCAGCTTATCTGACAGCGCTGCTTTCATGAAAGTTTCAATTATATTTTCGTCCTTTACAGCATCAAACCTAGGTATCTGAGAATTTGGGCACAAGTAACTGTTCAATGTCTTTATTTTAGATTCGTAAATGGGCTTCTGTTCATCATTCAAATGTCTCAATATAACATCTTCTTGACTTTTTTGGTTAGCCAATAGATTACTGGCGTTAACAAAACCTCCTAAAATACAAAAAAGAACATTATATAGAGTTTTTAATAACATTGGCATATCTCTACCTATAAACGATAATAATGTAGGACATTTTTAAATTTAGATAAAGTAAAATTGTATTAAGTTTTAGCCTTATGCGCTAAAAAATTTATTAATCTGATTATCTTCATTAAAGAGAAAAGAAGTGAATTTATGAATTTCACTGGGATATACGGATAATAGAAAGGTTGTAAGCATGTCTATTGCAGCAGAATTTTTATGCGCATCGGGCTCTCTTTTTAAATGTGAAAGATAGTCAGAAATATTTTATACCTGGTATAAAAGACGCAACCGTTAGTCCGCTACCAAAGTGTTCCAGACGAAGAGACCGCGTCCATGCCAACAATCCAGCTTTACTTGCACTGTACGGACCAAAACCAGGAAATGGCTGCAGACCGCAATGACTCGCTACATTAATTATACGAGGTTTAAAACCCTGAAAATACATATAACTACAAATAAATCAATTCTTATAAAAGGTTGCTTTCAAAATTACATACTGGTATATAGTGCATAAGCTCTGTAACGTTTTCACGTAATACAAGATTTTAACGCAGTAAAAATAAGTAATTATGGCAAATTATTTCTTCAGATTTTTGAATGTTGGTACTTACCTCGAAAGCACTTCGTCTAAGGTCGGGAAGAAACGCCGTGACCATTCTCATTGATCCCAATAAATTGACGTTTATAGTATTTTCGAAGATTTGCGGAGGCTGTACTTCATAATCAGCTATAGTCATAACGCCAGCGTTGTTGACCAATGCATATAGTTCTATTTTAAATAAAAATACATTATGAATCTCTTTTTTGTTTGTGAAACAAACAATACATCTCAAACTATGTTTTTAATACCATTTAAATCATTTTATGTATTTACAACGGGCAGGTTTGTATCCACAACTTTAATATTTTGACGGGCTCGTTCGGCGCGTTCGCTAGAACACCTGCCGTGCACATCGATGGGTCATGGGTTCGAATCCCACCGGGACCACATGTTTATAATTTTTCTGTAAGCATGTTTTCCCCAACGTCTGGTAACTTCGGGCATTGATCGGATGGGAGGAATATCGAAATTCCGACCGGGTAACGAACCACCGTTCATAGATGGAAAAACTGTGAAGTGCACATAGCGCGTTTCGGTTTCAGTCTGTGGATTTCCGAATGCTCATGCTCAATCATTGACTGATGTTCTGTGTCTGAGGTATCAACTTCCATCAAGTGAACCTCATGCTCGTCTGTCTGTATGTCTGTCGATATCTAACATAAAAAGAAAATATTACATTATACTCACTATATTCGGGATTTTTCTCTAAAAGATGCTTAACATAGTCATAAAACTTTGCAATACTTTCGGGGTTCGTCACGTCGAGTTTATGAGGATGTGCACATAAGCTTTTTAGGGCAAAAGAAGCTTCAGTGTCAGTTCCGTTGTACATGCCTGCGGGAAAAAGTTTGTTCATAATATTAAATGGAATGCTCAATCTTATACCGATATCGATGAAGTTTATTTTTTGTTTTTGAGGACATTCGAGACGTTCCACTTGATGGTAAGGAAATACAGATACCCATGAACATCTGGAACAATAAGGAGCTTGTACTTTTAACATCCATTCCGTACTTTTAAGGAATTAATAAATAGTCACTTCTTAAATATCACTTTTTGATTCTTGATTGTTTTTTTTTGTGTGCCTCTAAAACTATAATTTCACTCTAGTAGGTACATTGCTTAAGCTACAGTAATAAAGTAACTTGGGAAATAGGAGGACTTGTCCAAAAACAATTGAGGCGAGAGAATATTTTATATACAATAACATCTGTTATTGGTCATGTGACTCACGTTAAGCTTATCTTGTTTTGTCGTATGATTGTAGCACCTACATCCACAGCTCAAGAGCTGAGGAACATTTGCTCACCAAATACGTTACAGTTCAATATACAATGTAATATGGAAGCTCTTATTGTCAGAGGCGAAGACTCACTTTGGGTCACTGCGCCAAACTTGTAAGTAACAATACAATTTTACCTGCGACTGTTACGAGACCTTCCCTGGCTAAACGAGCTGCAAGCGCCCAACCAAGGCCACTGTCACAACCCGTAATAGCTACAACACGGGTCCAGTTCATTGCTTGTAATGGAGAAACACTTAGTACTATAACCGATTAGATTAGGTACTTTAAACAAAGCTTAGTAAATATTATCTTTCACTAAAAAGCTGAATATCATGTGTATAAATTAAGAAGAATGTAAGATGCTTTACATCACAGGATATTTTGTGAGTTCAATGTTAAATACGCCGAGGTTTACGTTATACTGACGGGAGCACGCATAGATCTTGACCAACATAAAGTAGGTGTCAGATATCGTTGCATATGTAACATGAATTTCATATTTATATTAAGGAGTAAGAAATTCGATATTCAAAGTAAGTTGAACTTACATAATATGTATTTTAGATTAAGTGACGAGCTCGTTGGCGCGTTCGGTAGAACACCTGCGGTGTGCATCGATGGGTCGTGGGCTTTGATCGGGTGGGAGAAATATCGAAATTCCGAGCGGGTATCGAACTACCGTTTATAGATGGAAATACCGTGAAGTGCACATTGCGCGTTTCGGTTTCAGTCTATGAATGCTCCAAGTAGTAAAAAGTAGGTTGACAGCGCATCATTGACTGATGTTCTGTGGCTGAGGTATCACCTACCATCAAGCGAACCACAGGTTCATCTGTTGATATCTAACATTAAAAAATATTCCGATAGTGGGGCATGGGGAAGAAACAATGCCTTTTAATCCTTATTCTTTACACAACGGTAAGTTTGTCTGTGTCTGTCTGTGCCATGCTCAATCGAAAAATTTTTTGGGACCTCAGCTAAATGCAACTAGAATATCACTGAGCCAGGGAGCCAGTAAGTATAATATAATTTTCGTAAGCGTGTAGCAATTCAACAAAGGCGTCAGTAAAAGACGATTATTTCAGCTCGAATACTCAATCGCTATTACAGCTTATTGAACGGAAGCCTTGTATTTATGGCTCACTTCACCCATCATTGGGTCCAATTGGGTAGGATTACAGGAAATACCGCAAGTGATACGCACCCTCCTCTAAAAATCAATCAAGCTAAATAATTGAAATACAAAAAGAGTTATCTATCCAGTACAAATTAACACAAAGGGGGCGTCCATAAATTACGTGAGGTGTTTAAGGGGGGGAGGGGGTCGAATCAAATCTCATCTAATCTTACGTTAGAGAGAGGGGGGGTCTCGGCAAATATCACGCAATTTTTTTTTCTGATTGAAACAAAAAAAATATATAATATTTTGGTCCATTTAATCCAGATTGTATATATGTAATATTTTTTTTCTTTTTACAATAACAATCCAACGCGTTTACGTAAGAAACCCACATTTTGAAAAATCTCACGTGAGATTGGGGGATGGGGGAGGGGGTTGAATAAAATCTCACGACATGTCACCAGGGGGGGAGGGAGGGACAGAAAATTTAAAAAAACACCTCACGTAATTTATGGACGCCCCCAAACGGAATACGATAATTATTTTATCAGTGTATATCTGATGCAGTGGCGGATTTATCAGCAGGTTGAGTAGGCTTGAGTCTAGGGCGGCAGATTTTAGGAGCGGCAAATTTGGGGACCAATTTTATTTATACATGTCTTATGGAAATCAAAAAGAATGCTGTAGAACGTTTTTATGATATCATTCAACGAAATATCAAACTTGTATATCCTATAGCAAAACACCCAGTTTGCCGACCCGAACCAGTAATCGGACTCTATTAATTATATAAAACACGGGTGGGAGGACTTTTGAACGGGTTGGAGGAATATCGAAATTCCGACCGGGTAACGAACCATCGTTCATAGATGGAAAAACTGTGAAGTGCATATTGCGCGTTTCGGTTTCAGTCTATGGATTTACGAATGCTCGAAGTAAAAATTAGGTCAATAGCGCATCATTGACTGATGTTCTGTGGCTGAGGTATCTCGCTCGTCTGTAGATATCTGAAATAATAAAAAAAAAGAGAATAGACGGGAGTGGAGGGGGGGGGGGTGTTAATAGCCTTGGAATTGTGTAAATCAGCCACTGATCTGATGGTATGTGATCACCACCACATATAGACATCTGTAGTTGCCAATCTTAATGGTATGATGAGGTTAGTTTCTTGAAGGTTCTCAAGTCGTATCGATTCAGAAAAATCACCGGTAACAGATCTGAGTCAGAGTCCTTGTGCAAAGCGGGATGTGTCTAAGGAATTGCGATTGTGAATTTTCAGATATTATTTCTTATATTGGTATATTTTGGTCGTGTCAAATGAATGTAACAATAAAATATATCAGCATATATCACTTTTTAATAAGTATCCTTCTAAGTTTCTAATATTATTATTTTGCAATTACCTATGAGTAGCGTTTCGTTGATCAACGGAAAATCTGTCTGCTGCATTTTTTTAAAAATAGAATTGAAATGTCTATTTGGATATTGTGCTCAATGGCTAATAACATAACGCATCGTCTATCCCAGCAGTCAGCCTGGATACTATATTTATTGCACCGCCATTTATTTATTCCAACTTCTATGGGCGTATAAAATAGAGGATCATTAACAATGACTAAACTCGAATAAATCACATTTATCGTTTATCAGATCAGTTTGATTAAATGATTTCAGAAGAGCGAATGCCATGTTGTTTTCAATGGGAAACCTACAGTGAAAGCTTCAATGTTAGACAAGGTCAAGGGTTATTTACCCCGGTAAAACATCTCATTTATCTATGCGAGCGAAGATCCGGGAAATGTATATAATATGTATGTATATCTGCATCTATTATTGTATCAATGTATGTAGACATAGGAAAGTAAATATTTTTAATATTGAAGAAGTACATAATACTCGTATTATAGTAAAATAACTTAGAAATACTTTAAATTGGATTCTATTATGTTCTGAATAAAATTCAAAATATTATAAAGGTTGCAGTGCTCTGACTTCGTTTAGAGTTCACAAGTGATGTTTGACTATAATATTTTGCTTTTGGATATAATAAAAACGTCTACAATGCTACCTATTTAAATAAAATACTGTATACCAATGATTAAAACGCGATTTATTATTTATATTGTTTAAATTATTTATACCGACGTTTCGGATGCTTTTCAGCAAACGTGGTGACCACGGTAATAATTTAAACAACATAAATAATAAATCGCGTTTTAATCCGGTATACAGTATTTTATTTAAATGTGTGATACTCGCGTTAATAAAAGACAATATTATGCTACCTATTTTTTATTTGAGCTTGAGTGGGTCTGTGTATCGATATTGGGTAATTTAAAGTGTAGACGAAAAATTGTTACCGCCATAATTTCACGCGGTAACTTTTAAAGATTTTTACGTTGTGGGGCGGTCATTCGACCGATATTTTTAAAAGGAAGTGGCCACTTGGGAAATCTACGAGCCCCCGGCAACAATTCTGATAATAGTGTTTGCTCATTTAAGTGTTCCCCGCCTGGATTGTTTTCCGTGACACTTAATAGTCTTCGAAAGGAGTACATATTTGCTCGTTGCGTATCGGAAATGTACTGTAATAGGAGTACCAGCAGTTGAAGTGACGTCACAATATTCAAAATAAAATAGATTTGATATTGGGGACACATAATACATTCTAGGGATAAGGTACTTTTTGAGTTAATTATTATATTTTTGAGTTTTCCTATCCGCGAGAACTATGTTGCAGCAGCATCTATTGGATCATTAAAATCGATACAGCTGTTTAGGAGTTCAGTGAGAGTACAGACACACATTTACAGAAGAATTATATAAATATACAACGAGACTATTCTTTATATTATGGAAAGACACAACCTGACATGAAACAGCTTTCGGTCGTTCACATTTGAAAATTTTATTTTATCCACTCTTCCTATTTTAATGATAGATGAAATCATTATATACAATAAATGAAATGAACAAAATATATTCAAAGTTTCTAATTTTTTTTCAATTGGACACATCCAACATCCACACACATCCACACACGCAATACTTGCAATAACAAAGATAATAATAAAATTAAAATGTATTACTTTAGTTATATTACGTAAAGATAATTATAGACACGAAATAAAAAGTAGTAAACATAACTATACTGTATAGGTAATAGCCAAAAATTAACAAGCTAAAAGTTTACAAGTAGTATTCTATCTTACTAAAATTGAATGAAACACCGGTGAATACCAGGTGAATATTAATGTAAAATAGAATTTATATAAATATTCCCTGAATATAATTTTAATTCCGTTGGAAAGTTAAAATATTTCTTAATTTGCATACTGTCTGTTCCATGCTATTTCAATATTAATATCCCAGTTGGTATTCCGAAAAGCAGTATTCACTTAATTTATCATCTGAAACTAAGGAAATAAGTTGCAAGTTGAAAACTAATTTTGTATTTTCGTACCGCATCCGAAATGTTACCGATTGTCAAACTTGCTCGAGAGTCGAGATAGTTCGAGGTGTCGCGGCCGCTTTCATGTCACACGTTTAATATAAAATAAGGGCTTTTATCTCTCTGTTTTGTTAATATTTTAATAAAACCTCTTTGTAATAATCGAGGTTATTAAAAAAGTCTTACAAATAATGAGGAAAACAATATTAATGGTATTGCATTGAAAATGGTTTTTTATTTCATAATTATTTTAATTTCAGCTACTTTAAAGTTGACTTAAGTTCATTTATTTCTTATATTATTATTAATATCAATAGAATAATATTATGATTTTTAGTTATACAGTATATTAATTACTTAATAGATGTTATTATAAGCCTTTATCAATTATTATTAATAGTAATAAAACTAATTGGTATATTGAAGACAAATTTATTAATATACTTATACAATGTAGTAAATTGTGGAATGCGCTGCCCCATCAAATAAAATGTGCTCAAAATGTGACTTCTTTTGTCAAAATGGTCACCGATCACTTTCATACTTTGTTGAAAGAGTAAGTACTATGTTATTGACACTGCTTTATCTTGTTTTGATTTCAAGTTTAATTGTTATTTTCTTCTTAGATTCTATTCCTTCTAGTTTTCATAAGCTTTTATTTATTTAAATTTTTGTTTGTATTTTAAATTGTTATTCATGTATGACACTGCTTTATCTTGTTTAGGTTTTAAGTCGAATTGTTATTTTCTTCTTAGATTCCTTTATTCCTTCTAGTTAATTAGCGTTATTTTTGTAAGTTCTTGTTTGTATCTTTAATTATTCATGTACTAATATCCTTCAACTTTAGCGCCTACCCTTCTCCTTTTTTAGTTTTATATAATTTTGAACTGGTGGCCTGGAAGAGATCGCTGAATTGTAGCGATAAGGCCACCTTTTGCTTTATTTATTCTGTTATGTAGGTCCTTATATATTTATAATGCAATAAAGTTGTTAAATAAATGTATAAAAATAACAATAAATTATCCAACAGGAATCACCTGCTTTCATCTAAAGGTTAAAGCTCCCATTTATTCAAATTTCAATTCTATTCTCTTATCGTATTGCGAATCCAACTGACATAATGGAAAACATTGGTATATAGAGATGGGACTTTTGAGCCACACGGACTGTCAGCTCGTTTCCCGCTAACAACACCGATCACATAATAGCTTCCTTTATATAACATCATTAACGGACCTCCTGAGTCGCCTTTACATGTGTCTTCGCCGGTTCTACCAGCTGCACATAAGTGGTCCTTGCTTAAGTGAGGATAGGATTTTTTACAGTCATCTGGCGGTACTAAGTGTACAACCGTTGACTGCTTTATGTCGGTAACGTATTGATGATCGCGTCCCCATCCGGCGACCGCAAGGGGTAAGTTGGAGAACTCAGGAATGTCAATGTTGATTGTTGGAAGGCAAATGGGTCTTATGTATCCTGAAATAATAATAAAAACATTTTTTTTTACATCAATAAAACGCTATGACAATATATATATATAATAGAAACATATTCAACAATATAAAGACGTTTAATTTTTTAAGTCACGATAGACGATCATAAGGTTCATGTTGAATGTTGATGGTAGGTGATACCTCAGCCACAGAACATCAGTCAATGATGCGCTTTCGACCTAACGGTGGTTCGTTACCCGTTCAATGCCCGAAGTTACTAGACGTGGGAAAGACATGTTAACAGGAAATTATAAACATGTCGTCCCATTGGAATTCGACCCCACGACCCATTCATGCACACGGCAGGCGGCCCGTCAACATTTTTTTAAATATTATTATATTTATGATGTTATAGAGCAATTGAAACAACCAATATTAATTAATTGATTATTCGATGTTTTAGTGATGTAACTTAATGAGTTCTTGCAATAAGGTGACGATGTGGTTGTAAGGTGATAAAGATTGACTTTTAAATATTTCACAGAATTCTTAAATAGGCAATACTTCAAACCCTAATTTCAGCTGAATTTTGACTATACACGACAAATCGGTATTTTAAATATTAAAAAGAAGAAGAAGAAAAAAATCTTCTAAAATATTAAATTAGGAAATAATTAAGAAGAGTTTAGCTCAATACCTAATTATTCAATACGTAGAATCAAAAATCACAAACTTACGTGTATAAGGTGCAAAATCATTCAGTCTGACGAGAGCAATATCGTTCAGAAGGCGATCATCATCGTATTCTGGGTGATGTACAACGTCTTCAGCGTGCATTAAAATGTTCTTTACACATTCTCGCCCTCCTCCAAATACCGTGATACAATCAAGTGGGAAAGTACGTTTGTCATACTCCGCTAAAGTAACTTCAATGCTGTAAAAAATAAATTGAGAATGACCCAGCAGGAACATATATATTTCTTCTATAACGATGGACAGAAATAAAATATATCTTGACACGTATTTTGTAGGTTTTATATCATGCAGTTTTTGCTGCAAATCATATAAATAATGATTATCGAAATGTTATCGAATGACGTATAAGGCTAAATACGGATTCGTAAGTTGTATGACCTATTATGGGGGTATGACTTTACTATTTACCTGCTGATCCTAGCTTTCGGTTCATAGACACAATGGCCAGCTGTGAGAACGTATCGTCGACTAATTAACGATCCGCCGCAACTGAATGCTGCAACTTTATTGCTGTAGTCAAAAGTAGTCTTCATAAGGACAGTCCAAGGAAATTGGTCAAGTTCTGTTTCTCTGCCACCTGTTTAAATTTAAAAAAAATATTAGAAATATTTTAATTAGACCTTCAATGTTTATATTCGACATGGATAAACATGATAGTTCATGATAAGTTTTGTTATCACCTGCTATTCTATTATCAAAAGAAACATCTGTTGTGACATTTTTCACTGAACGTTTTCTTCTTTCGTAATTAGGCCATGATGTAGCAGGCCAATTACGTCGCCGAGGATATCTTGGTTGATTCCAAGTATTTTGTTTTGGAGGCGCAAACATATTGAGAAGACTCTGCAGATCTACGAAAATAAAAAACAAAATTAATAAATGTATAGTAAAAAAAAATTAGGTAAAAGTGCACATTTATTTACCAGTTATTCTTTCTGCGTCTGACATATCTCTTCCACAACAACCAGTTTCTGGGCTGGGTGAAAAACTTGTTTTCATCCTTTTGCATTCTTGGCCTAGACTTGGTTTAACAGTATCATCAACGCCATCGTTTCCGAAAGAGTTTTGATTTTGTTTTGGATAGGCAGTATTAGATTGATAAGAAGGATTTTGGTTAATTGTCGAAGGTAAACTGGGGTTTAAAACTCCAGGCTGTATAAGGTTTGGTAAATTGGTTTGAGGATTGTTTTGGTATCCCGGTGCTATACTATTATGGTTACCTGAAGATAAGCCCGGGTTTATAAGTCCTGGTTGTACTTGGTTGGGTAAGTTAGTTTCAGGATTATTTGGGAAGCCTGGTACATTATTTGGGGTACCTGCTGAAGGAAAATCGGGATTTGCTTGTTGAATTTGGTTTGGAAATCTTGTTCGTGGATTATTTTGAAATCCTGGAGATAAATTCGTCGTTGAGGGTAGGCCTGGTCTTAAATTGCCTGGCTGTACATTACTTGGTATATTAGGTTGTGGATTATTTTGGTACCCTGGTGATATACGTTGATTACCCCATGGAACACCATTCATATTGGAACCCGGATATGATGGTTCATTCCCATATTGTGGATAATTGTAAGGATTTTGATTAATAGGTCTATTTTGTTGACCATAGGGGTATCGGTTGATCGGACGATTTTGCACACCTCCATAAGGGTTTTCGTTTAGACCTGGCCTATATGCGCTGTTAATATTTTGGTCTGTAGGTTGGCCTCCATACATATTTTGATCATCTGGTATTTGACCATTGCCTAAAAATCCTTGACTAGGTGGCAAATTTCCTTGATCCCCATAAATGCCTTGATTAGCTGGTACATTATGGCCTAGACCACCATAACCACCAGGTTGTTGATTACCATATCCAATTTGATTATTAGGCATATTTTGTTGATTACCATACATATTTTGATTAGGATAATTTTGTTGACCTCCATATATATTAGGATTTTGTGGATTGAATTGTTGATTTCCATATGGATTTCGATTATTTGGCATATTTTGATTGCCATATAAGTAAGGGTTTCTTCCTCTATTCGGTGGATCGTCAAAATTTCCGTATTCTGGTTTAATTTTCGGGTCAGTTTTGTTGTTCATAGAATTATCATTATAATCATTAGTATTAAAATTCTTCACGTTATTATTTTGATTTTGTGAATTTGAGGTTAACTTGTTCACACCCCAAACCGGTGAGCTCGGACAGCAGACCTAAAATTGCGAATAATACATTACATTTAGAAAAAATACACTTTAGTTTAAAGTAACTACCTATTAGGATTTAAATGTGTACTTACAAAATCTCCTTTAGCAACAGCTGCAAATCCAAAAACGCTTATCGTCTTATTGTTCTGTTGTTCATTGCATGGAAATTGTTGTGTCCAGGAGTCTTGATCATGTCTGTTCATATTCTTGAAGGCCTGACACTGTTCTGTTGGAATGCATTGCTCGCATATGTCTTAAAAAAGATTATTAATATAAGTATATATAAATACTTGAGTTTTTTTTAGGAAAATATTTATTTAAACACTTTTATCAAACTAACAGATTTTTAGCAGTAATACCTACCCATTATTATCTAGTAGTATTTAATATTGTGTATATTTAAGAAAAATCTTTGGTTAAGAATATTTATGTAAGTAGGTATATATTAAATACCCATATTTCAAGTGGAAAGTTTGTATCAGGCTTTCGTTCAACTTTAAACATAGGAATTTGTTGGTGCATAATATTGGCAAATTAGTTGAAGTTATATCTCGAATGTTCATATTGAAGTCTGCAAAGTTGTGTAGTTAACACTAATATGAACTGATTGTTTCATTCTGTTCTTCGATAGAATGTAACTTCTGAGGAAGAACAAATCCTGCATCCTCATATAGGTTAATATAGGTATTATTTAAATAAAAGGTAGGTACATAAAATGTTATCAATACTGTAAATATTTAAGATTTAACGTAATAATATTATTTTTACATATAAGAAATGAAGTAACTTTGTTTCCAAAAAATTGATTAGTATTTCAAAATACAAGTCAAAATCATACCTTTTTTAAATGAAGCACTCAAAATAACTTTCAACAGAATAACAATAATGAAACACTTCATTTTAGTTTATAATGAAACTTTCACAACGCATGTACATTTCCGTGTGTTCTCCTGAGCCTTGTTGATTAATAACTGTTATATCATAATAGAAATGCCTATGTAATTGTCATTTGATTGAAGGGTATTAGGTTGTGGGTATTTGCCGCTAATTGCATGACGTAGTACCGCCCGACTAATAGTTTTGATGAAAACAAACTGCGCTTATAGAAAATGGAACAATTCTTGGAAATGAAATATAAACTTGCAATTAATCATAATAGGGCTATGGGAATTTTTTAATGAAGTAATGCAATGATATTAAGAGTAAACATTGTTATTGTTATCTAAGTATAACATAAATGACGTTTCACAATATTTATTTTGTAGACGCATGAATTCTATGTATATTGAGGCTGGATTTACTATTAATAAAATAAAATAAATAATAATTATTTATCATCTAATAATATCTTATTTTGACTAAATTTGTCAATTTGGTGATTGTTATTATATCCTATATACATATATGTATATTATACCTACTGTATTCACCATTGACATAGTGTATTGTTTGATCGAAGGTTCACCGTCAATCAGAGCTATTAAAAACCAATGAAAACAATGGCCTACATAGTTTTCAGATTCGTAAAGGGAATTGAAAAGCCGTGCTATTTGGTCAGTGACATGCGAAAACGAAAACGGAACCACGCACGCACCAACTCTAAAATTCAATTAGCAGAGAAACATTGGCCCTTTGCGTTTACACACAGAATTGAATAACTTCGTTCATTAGTGTGAAATGTGAATACTGAACAATAAGGAAGCTATCAACATGATAATTTACTATGCACTTTTATTTGATATTTCTATCTTATAGGTACTTGCTTGAAGATTTTTGTCTGATTTTATAGGGCTATGGGTAGGTAGTCTGTACTCTGTACCTACTTGTTACTTTATCATATTTTTTGTAATTATTATTTCTATTTTGTGTACTTCTTTGTGTGTAGTATGTTTTAATAAATGTATATCTCATTTAGTTTAATAGAAGATGGCATGGAGCCTGGAAAACAATAATTAAAAATCTAACACCCAAAGTCAGACATATTAAAAAATACGAGAACACTGATAGTTAATATTACCATAATATACAAAATTACAGCAAATATTAACACTAGATGGCGTTAGTATGGCAACTTTGTGAAAATTTCAATTAGGCAAATGTCCTACCATACCCTTCGGTCCGCCAGTAATGGTGGAAAGCATTCGAAATGTCGCGTCGGGATAAATATTATATTACCTCGTTTTAATTCGGTTTAAGTTATTTTATTAAGAATTTAGTTTGTACCTACATTAACTACTTAATGTTACTTACTGTACTTAATTAAGTGTTATTACCTTATTACAATTAACAAATTACCAATGACTTAGTTTAAGTATTCCGCTCTTATTAATTTGGAAATACATTTAATTTCCTACTCATTACATTGATAATGATTATGAAAACCCTAACCTTAATTAAGTTAGTCATTGCCATATCAGCTTCGTTAAATCTCCATTACATATCTTCACAATATTAAACTCGCGTGCTCTGTGAAACAGAGGTACAATTTATTTGTTGAACTTTAGAATAGCAGTAATAATAATAAGAATAAATATAATAATCATATTCGTTTATTTGAAATTGAAGAAAATTCTTTCAAGCAGAGTACCTATAGAAGTATCGTCTTATTGTCCGTAAAGAAGAATGATCGGTAAAATAGACGCAGAAATGACTCCATTCATCTTGTGACCTTCTTGTCTGTTAAGAAAAATTATCAGGAAAACAGACACAGAAATGTGTCTGGTTCGTACATCACTAGGGGACTGCATTTCATTTCATATTTTGATATATTAAACTCTTAGTTGGTGAACAAGTCAAACCATAAATAATAAAATATTTTAAATATTAAATTATAATACTAAGAACATTCAGGTTTTATGGAAACCTTCATATTTTTATTCTTCACCAGTAATAACTCAAAAAGTCTGACCGAATGTCTGGCTTTCATTTGCTGTCAATTAACTTCAGGTTCCATTCAAGTGGTACTTCCTTCTAATAGGTTGATATTTCAGTGAGGGTTCGATGTGGGTGTATAAGTTCTTTTGATCAGGCTTCTTAAACTGAATTTGAACGTAAAGGGGTATATATATTATATATACATCTAATATATGTATATAAAATTCTCGTGTTTGTAACAAAACTCCTCCGAAATGGTTAAACCGATTCTTATGAAATTTTGTGTATATATCAGTAGGTCTGTAGTAAACTATGTGATAAGGGTGGTCCAACCCAATAAAATTATTTTTATTTTTTGGACAAAAATTTTTATTTTATGATTCTGCATTAAAAATACATACAACCCTACATTTTCACCCTTCTGTCACCAATCTCTATTTTTTAATCGCGATTACTATTTTTGTATGTAAAATATCCAAAAAATACTGAAACCACATCAGTATCTACATTGTATTTTTATTTTTTATGTCAGATATTGACTGATGATCGTGACTCGTGAGCCTCACTTGATAGTAGGTCTCAGCCACACAACATAATCAATTCAAATTCAAAATTTAAATTCAAAATTCAAATTCAAAATTAAAAGTCATTTATTCATTTAGGTAACACAATGTACACTTGTGAATTATGAATAAAAAATAAAACCTTCTAATTTTACATTTACTGCCAGTTCTGAAATCAAGGACGTAGAATGGACGAGAAGAACTGGCAATAAACTTAACGCCACTCTTTTTAATCGCCTATGTACCTATGTCGAGCTAGAGTAAAGAATTACTTCGAATATTCAGAAATATACTATCAAAAATCGAAACACCTAATAAATTGGTTTGTTACCCGCTCGGAATATCGATATTTCCCCAAGTATAAAGAATAAAAATATTTATCGAAAATTCCAAACGTGTCAAACCCGGCGGGATTTAAAACCATGATCCATCAAAAGGCAAGGTACCCAATGCGCCAACGATGTCGACAACAACTAAAATATTATTTTTGTCACGATCGCTTATCCATTGACCACTTTCCGACCACGATATTTCTCAACTCCAAGTAGGCGAATGTATAATGTAACAATTCAACTACAAAGTTACAAACGAAGCGTTACTTATTCAAGAAGTGGACTTTAGTATGAAAGTGATGCAACTTTGAGTTGATTTTGACAAAATTATTTTTATACATAGAACCACGGAATAAGCAAAATCAATTCTGCAGTGGCGACAGTGGTTCCCATACGAATTACGCGTGATGTTCATTCTAAATCTTCCATCAATTCTGTGCATAGAACGGCCTTAAACACATTAAAAGATTATGAAAATTATCTAATTGTTATACTGTGACTTTCATAATTTAATAGTTAAAAATTGTATAATCGAAATACCTGGTAAGAAACCCAAACTTAAATTTTATTTAAGTTACCAAAAAAATAAAATTGAATTACACTACTTCAATTCTAAACGCGATATGAACAATGAAATATTGAACACACCTTTATCCGTAGTCTCAAGCAAGTAAATATTTGAAAAGAAATATCTACAATACATAATATTGTTTATACCTCCGTTCGCTCCTTGGCAAATAAGAGGGCGTATATTAAATAAAGGGCCCGAAGCAGATTATTTAGATGGTTTCCGTTGTCGTAGTCATGTTGTGCTAAAAGAATTTGTCTGAATTCAAAAACCTATCATTCGCTTTACACGTAAAATACATTTTCACTCATCCAATGGCAGTCACAAATAATAAAACGTTAAACGTAAAATGTATGTAGAATATTGTCTTTTTCAAATTAAATCAAATGAAGGCCTTTTATGTGCATATTTATTCAATGTTGAAATTTAAAAACATAAGCGAATTTGCAATTCGGTGGGGACAACGAAGGTGTCGAAAACATATTAACATAATACGGACTGTGATATTACATAGACAAAGAGATAATTTACAGAATTATTTTATACTAGCACCGCGCCCTGTATTCACTCGGGTACAATGTAGATGTACTATGCACAAAACACTACTACACACTACTAGCCTGTGTTACTCGCTGACAATGTAGCTTTCTACCGGTGAAAGAATTTTTAAAATTGGTCCAGTAGTTTTTGAGTTTATTCATAACATACAAAAATTAAGAAATACAAATCTTTCCTCTTTATAATATTAGTATAGACTAGCGATCCGCCCCTGCTTCGCACGGGTGCAATGTACTTAAAAAAAAATAAAAAAAATACTGATACTTATATAATATCTATTTAATATTTATTAACAGTTATTTTTGGAGTCGGTGCCAGTCAAGAAGGACAGTTTAAGCCTGCATTTGCAACAAACTTTTGAACGGAATGGAGCGGCGGCGTTTGGCTGACATGACTTAACAAAATAACTGTTAATAAATATTAAATAGACATATGATCATTAATTTTGCCGATTGTCCGGTTCTTGCTTTGAAGTAATTAAAAAAATATTTTTTATTTTTTAATTTAAATTTAGCCGTATAATATATTAGTCGGTTTTTTTATTAATAATTAAGTGTATAATATTATGTCTGTCTATGAATTTTTCATTTCTAAAAGTAAGAATGAAATAGTTCAACGGATAGCATATATTATATACCTACTAAAATCTTTAAGTCCCGTATTCCAAGACATTACTCAAGTCGTAATCTATTCTTGAGAACTGTCAATATGTCAAAATTCTATGGAGAAAAAATGGTTCGACAAGTCTCAAAACTAGATTAAAAAGTGAGACACGTCTAATATGGGCCTAATAAGTGACATTATTTGATGAAGTACGCTATAAAAACTTGTATTTTATATGTACATCCAAAACAGTGCTACTTACTAATGGCTAAGTAATGATTCAGCGTTTATTCAAAACAAAAGATAAATATTACAAAATACTATAATAACATATTTTTAATGTATAGTGATCTCTTCTTCTCAATAATATGATAAAGAATATTATAAATATATAGTTGTAAGTAACTGAGGCAGAAGTAAAGACTAACTTTTGTATAGGTTTCTTCTATTATCTCCATTAATGAAAAAAGTATGTCTACATTGCAAGTTTTTATTTGCCACATCCTTTATTCTGCGCGTCATTAACATTAAAAAATTGAAACAGAGTCCAGAATGTTTTCACACGCCATAAAACTCAGGTCGTAATTTGAAACACTCTGCTATTCAACATGAACTGAAAGGTTCCCCGGGCTATAGCTGATGTTTTGACTCTTAGAGCTCTCAGCGTTTTAAGTTTTCAGTACAATGATCTTTTGACTGGTAGGCACGAGTAGTTGGAGCTGTAGACTAGTGCTCCCGCTTTCAAACTGTCGCTCATTTAAACTAGGAATGTTATGGATATGAAATTTCGAATCTGTATACGGATGCGGATAAATTAAACGGTTTTTTTATTTTTTTAAATTAGGTGTCGACAGATGAGCATGAGGTTAACTTGATGGTAGGTGATACCTCAGCCACAGAACATCAATCAATGATGCGCTGTCGACGTACCGTTTACTTCGAGCATTCGGAAATCCATAGACTGAAACCGAAACGCGCAATGTGCACTTCACGGTTTTTCCATCTATGAACGGTGGTTCGTTACCCGATTGAAATTTCGATATTTCTCCCACACGATCAATGCCCGAAGTAACCAGACGTGGGCAAGACGTGCTTACAGAACGCTTTCTATTTAAAAAAAATATCGACAGCGCATTAATAATAATCATTACTGATTACTAGATGAATATGAGACACGCTGGTCTACTAATTGCTTAAAAATATTATTTCAGGCTCCAGTGAGGATCAAAATAACTTCCAAATAGCTAATGTTGACTGTCATTCATCTCTTTGAGTGTGTAATTAGAAATTTCAAAACGTTTACGATTATAATTATTTCAAAGATACAATTCCTTACCCAATTAAACATTACTTAATTCCACCACGAATGTAACTCATATTAATACCATTTCGGTGAGCAATCCTCTTAAATTTCATGATTTTGGTAAATAAATGAAGATTACTTTCTTCTCGCGTTTGTAAAATGGGTATAATAAAACAAAATGCGACCCTACCAGCGTTATTTAGGTTGCACTCGAGTCGGGAAGGGAGAAGCAAGAAGGCAGGACACGAGACCCCTAAGTAGCTGCTAGTGGGGCTTTAAACAAATATTTTATGCTAGCAAAGCTGGCGCGCCGTTGTTTCCTTGCGATTTTCCCTTTGATGCTTTCGGAAGTATTTCGAATAATATGCACCGGTCCTTATTAGTGGGGTGACTGAAATTATGATACTTGCAAATGTTAAATAATGAATGCGCAATATGTAGGAGATGCAGTATAATATTCTGTTATCAGTGTTTTGCAGACATTGCGTAGATTTGGTAAATTACTACTTTTATATTCATTACGTTGAACATTTCGTATTAGGGTAAATGTAAGCACCTCCATTAATATCACGATACTTTATATTGGTATAATATATTATTTTCATTATGTAGAGCATAATTCTGTATAGTAATTTATAGGACTGCAAAAGTTTATTCTAAGGTGTGTTTTTTTTAATAATTTGTTCAAACATATCATTCTGATTTACACATGCCCTCTTTGTGTCTTACTAGGTTAATACATAAATAATTCTAATACGCATACGGCATTTCCATTAGACTGTATTTAATGTTATTTGGCTTAATGATTCCTCTTGGTTTTGCCTGTGATTCCATTAAGAATCTGTGTAATTACGTTGCGTCGTTATTCCAGTAAAGTTCGTTGGTTTACGAGCGCTCCTTTCGGTGGACCGCAATCTAAATGTTTCCAACTTACTTGGATGATCTTTGGTTGGTTATAAAGGATAGTCATACTCAACTTATATTGTATTACACATTGATCTGATTGATTGGCACTATTATTTATACTATTTATTATTATTTCAGATGTTTTTTAGCCACCGTGGTCGCGGCTGACTGCTGAAAATTTTTTTCGAGGCCTCTGTAGCTAGGGGGCCCCATATCTTTGATGAGGCTGATACGACAGTAGCTCCTAGCTACTACCTACATCACTTCTACATATCTAAAAAACCTCTTAGCTGCAAAGCGGTGATAGAGCCACTAAACATCGTATTTTCTTCCGACTTCATTTACTACATATTTTTTAATTTCAAAAGGGGAATTATTAAAGTAAATCATAACGTATCAACGACTATAGCTTTCAATTAAGGAAGTTGTTAAATCGATTCAGTACTTAAGAGTAAAAATATATTTATTTGCAAAAAACATGACACAAACGTGGTCAATTAAGGGAAATAGCGGAGAACCTAAACGTATGTATTTTGCTCTGAGCGTGCAATATATTATATTTGTGTAATATTGCACGCATGCATATTATGTTCATTCAAGTGTGCAACTAATTTCAAAATAAATTTTTTATTCATTGTTTATTCTTACAAAAATATGGAGAAGAATGATAATACATACGTTGCCCTTAAGTTATCTTCATCGCCGTTTTAGAAATAAATAACTTTAAGCGGCACTTCGTCGTCAGGGGTCTCGCTACAATACCCGTTCAAATTTATGTTGGGCCTTAGTAATAAAACCATGATTCTGAGAACTCTATGTTTAGGCAAAATTACTCAGTTTATTGAAAAAATGTGGGGCATGGGGGCAAGGCACATTTATGTATTATTTTCACTGATAATTTTTCTTTACAGGCAAGTTTTCATAGGTAAGCGTGATTTACCACCTTAGTTTGCATCAACACTTAAGATCAGGTGTCACAAGCAAACGCTTTCCTATTTCATCAATAAAAAAAAATTAGGCAACTTTCTGTCTTCTCGTCCAAAATTATTTATTTTTAATAACTTGTTTCCCTAGGATTCGAACCCTAAAACTCTAATGCTACCACTGAGCCACTGAGGCGTTCAATTATGAAACAATAGGCCTGAGTAACTAACGGTTATGAACAATGTTGCTAGTTAAAATGCTTTAATCGAAATGATATAAAAACTAATTAAAACATAATTAACATACACCAGAATAAACCGCAGTAGGTACATTTTGTTATTGACAGGTAATCTTAATGTAATACATTTTTAATTAAATGTAATTAGCTTTTGATTTTAATGAAATATTATTTTATTTATCAATGAGGTATCAGCTTCAATATTTAACATAATTTCTCTTCGGTATTTAGAACAAGGACTGAATAACCGATTGATATGGGCTACCTTTTTGAAACGGAAAACGTTCTATGCGAAGTAATATTCGTAATAACGCGTTCAAACTCTGTCTCACTAATTCAAGTTGCAACTTGTCTGGGGCCACGATAGGTTCAAGGTTGGTCATTTAGGTTACCGAAATATAAAAGGGTTAAATAAAGGTACCATTTAAAAAGGTTGATATTTTGATATCTTATTTTATACCGGTATTATTCCGGTGAATTATAAAGGTTACGGTACCCCATTCAGTCCTTGATTTAGAACACACAGTTCTAACCGAATTTATCTTGTCTATAAAGATGAACTGAAATTTTTCGAGTGATAACTTATTCTGTTGCTGACGGTACTATATTAGCTATGATAGGGCAAAATAGTTTAGTGCACTAGGGCCCCGAGGCTGAGAAAGCCCTGAGCTTTGGAAATTGGGGAAACTGCTCTTGAAGCTAGAAAACTTTGAGCCTGCTCACCAGCATTTTATTTTTTCAAGAAGCGCCAAGTGTCCTTGATCTCAGCTAATATTATAAATAGGAAATATTTGATTGTTTGTTATGATTTAACTCAAAAACTACTGGATCGATTTTTAAAATTCTTTCACCAATAAATTTGTTCGCGTATAGTTGCGTGCAAAGCCGGGACATGTTGCTAGTAATTAATAATTTGCAAATAATCAATTTTGGGCAATTACTGTAGACATTCATTATTAGGATTATTTCTCTATGTACCCTTTTCCACTCAGCTACGCCACTGGTTATTAAACTAATTGCGTAAGTACACACCGCTAATGACGTTACAATAAGTAGCTTATAAGTTATAACCCTCGTATAATATGTACCTTGTAAATGCAAGTCCGTCTTGGCATCAATACAAAAATTCATTCAAGCATGCCTTTGCTTATATCTCTAATCTTCTTTACCTTACTATATCTACACCTACCTGGGTAAAAAAAGTTACCTTTATACGTTTGGTAGTTTTTTTTTTATGTCATATATCGACAGACGAGCATGAGGTTCACTTGATGGTAGATGATACCTCAGCCACAGAACATCAGTCAATGATGCGCTGTCGACCTACTTTTTAACCGACTTCAAAAAAGGAGGAGGTTCTCAATTCGTCTGTATGTTTTTTTTTTTTTGTATGTTTGTTACGCGATAACTCCGCAACTTATGGATGGATTTGGATGATTCTTCTTTTGTTTGGTAGGTGACATTTCAGAGGTGGTCCCATATATTTTTTATCGAAATTGGTTTGGTGCTTTTTTAGAAAATCAACAATAACAAAAAAAAACTTATACGTGGATGATATTATGGTTTGTAGTTCCTTTCACGGCGCTGTCTCATTTGAGCAGCACGTTTAGTGGTAGGTCTACTAAATTATTATCTAAGGATTAATGAACTTAAATACATACACTTCCTACAAAAAGTTTGAAAAAAAATTATTTTTAAGCAAAAAACAAAAACCGACTTCAAAACTACAACTCGCACTAAAAAGTAAAAAATAATATTTTAATTACATACTTCAAAGCTTTATTTATTAACAGTTATTTTTGGAGTCGGTGCCAGCAGAGAAGGACTGTTTAATCCTGCTTTTGCAACTTTTCGAACGGTACGGAGCGGCATCGGTTGGGTGGCACCGACTTCAAAAATAACTGTTAATAAATAATGCTTTGAAGTATGTAATTAAAATATTATTTTTTACCTTTTAGTGCGAGTTGTAGTTTTGAAGTCGGTTTTTGTTTTTTGCTTAAAAATAATTTTTACTTCGAGCATTCGGAAATCCATAGACTGAAACCGAAACGCGCAATATGCACTTCACGGTTTTTCCATCTATGAACGGTGGTTCGTTACGGACTCTCCCACCCGATCAACGCCCGAAGTTACCAGACGTGGGGAAAATATGCTTTAAAAACATAAACATATGCTCCCGGTGGGATTCGAACCCACGACCTATCGATGCGCACGGCAGGTTTTCTACCGAACGCCCCAACGAGCCCGTCAAAATTGATTTTAGTATAAAACCTCAAAAAAAACTAGCCAAATGCGAGTTGGACTTGCACAGCAAGGGTTCTGTACAATCCTTTATTTAAGTAAATATTTTCCCAATATAAAAACTAACTGCTACATGACATTGCTTCATGCTGAATTTCATGATTCTTGGTCAACTGGAACTGCCTTATAGGCTTTGATTCCCTTGGGAGTGTCAAAATATGCGGCATAAACGGAGCATTAAAGGCCATATCTTTTCATTGCGTTGACTTTCAAGTTTGATTTTTTTCACTGCTGCAAGGGCTTACTTCTTCTTCTTCTTCCTGCCCTGTTCCCTTTTATTTATTTGGGGTCAGTGCAGTATGTTCTCTTTTTCCATTCTCTCCTTTCACTCGCAATATCATCAGTCACACCTTTCAAACACATATCATTTTTCACACAGTCAATCCATGTTTTTTTTTGGCCTCCCTATTCAAGGGCTTACAGACTTGAGTATTTCATATTAATTTTAATATAGTATATCGTGCGTTCACCTCCACGCGTTCCTGAGAAAAAGGGCCTTGACGGACGGACAGACAGACGGGCAACGAAGTGATCCTATAAAGGTTCCATTTTTCGTACGGAGTAACGAACTCTAAAAAAAAGTGGCGGACAAGCATATTGAAAGGGTAATTTTTGATTACATATTATCATAGTTCACTAAAAATAAAAACTTCACTGGTAAAACCTTGCCTTACCTATTTGGAAAAACCATTCAAAACCATTGAGGATATCAGGGATAAACGAAAATAACACAGATTTTCTGGAATTAATTTTACCTCTTAAGTATGTCTGTCACTCTTTTGGTGAGAGTTTATACTTTGACGGGTACAAAATATATATTTTTGCCACAGTTATGGGTTAGGTAAGGTTACCCTCGTTGACAGTATCAATGCAACTGTCCGCGTGATTATCTATTTAGTTACGCATGATTGATTGTATATTTAGTTCGGCTGTTGTGATTGCGTGCTGATTCTACTATAAAATCCTTTACATAGAGTTGAGCTAGTGCAAACAGCAAATCTAATCACCACAGTGACAGGCAACTACATTTGTTTTGTATTCCCGTGCGAGTGTCACAGGAATTGTGTTTATTTTTCGCTTTACAATTTAGTCACATAATGCCTGTGGGGAGAACTACTATCTGGTTAAAATGATGTTTACGAAATTTATTTTTAGCGAAATAACGTACATGACACTTTTTTACCCTCTAGAGTCTAGATCATATCGGTTTGATAGTTCATATTAGTTCTATAAGTATTTGAAGGAATTGTTTTTTTGTGCTTTTTTTCGTAGAACGCAACTCTTCGTCAACATCCTTTAAATCCTTACTAACTAAATGTAATCAGATTAATGCGGATAAAATAATAAATCGTTTAAAAATAATAAATCGCATTTTAATCAGTTAAAAAGTATTTTATAGAAATGTAATCAAATTCTAAATAAGAAATACAAAATGATCTTTTGTCATAATGAAATTATCAATAACGTATCAACATACCTAAACTTATCGATTGGAGAACTTTCAAAGCTGAAGAAAAAACATAGTATACTTCACTGTATAATTTTATATCTAAGAAATAAAACTTTAAATAAGAGTATGATGCCAAAAACTCACTTAAATACCCCAGTCACAGATGCAGTTTGCATTTACCCCGAAATTCGCGCAATTTAATCCATCTCGGGCCGAGACATTAAAAGTGGCTTGGTGCTTTCCCTCAGGATTAAATGTAGGAAGCGGGGAGTCGAGTCAATCTGCTCGTTACGCCGTTTCATTCAGCGGCGTCGACTTGTAAACGATCCTTTGCAATGCACTTTTGAACGCTAGAAATATTATCTAGGGAGACAATTAATTCACCGCCGGAAATTCAAGAAACGGAAAATTAGCTTTGAATTTTGATTTATTCTTCTAGTAAGTATGAAAATTCTATGAATAATTGTGACGATCCTTTATAAGTATAAAATAAAGAATTTTTATATTACAATGAAACGTATTTAAAAATTTAATAAAATATTATTGGAATATAAATTATAACTAGAAAGATGTTTCTACACGAAATTATTTTTTGGTTATAAGACTCAATTTATTGAAAGGTTTATATTATACTATATACTGCAATAATAAAATACTTACTTTATTTGTATTCTTATACGTATTATATAACTGTATTTCTTAGATATATTTCAATGAACTCAAGTTCAAAATAAAAGTTTTTGAAACTATTCTCTATCGGGTTTATATTCGCAATTTATCGTTTGTTTCACATGTCTTCCTGGAGAATATTTACCTCTTAAATATTTCCAGAATAACGTAGAGCTATTGAGAGACTATGCTCGCTTGTCGAGGTATTCCTGAATATAATAACATTGTCATACTACACCTATCCATCGTACGTGCTGAATACTTCGAAAATCAAAGTAAGGAAACAGACGTTAACTTCCCAATTTCTCTACGAAACGAAGTTGCTCGTTACTTCGTCAAATAATTTAACAAATTCCTCGTAGTGAGATTCATTAATAATAACTTTACACTTACTCGTACAAGAAAATGAACCCTTACTTACGTATTGAAATATTTACTGTCTAATTGTCTATACATAGTCTGTACCTATATAATTTATTATTTCTATCATAAATTAATTTATGAATATATTTTTAATGTTTCTGGACAGTTAAGCTAAAGTGTACTAAACACGACCGTTGTTAGAAAATTTGATATCGAGCCAACTTCAGTTCATTTGCTGTTATGGTTATTGGTCACCGTTGTGTGCGGTCTAATTTCTAGTTTCTAAGTTAAACTGTTTTTACTATCTAGGAAGAAAGCGAATATTTTTTTAAATGGTCTATAATATATTCATTTTTATTAATAGCTTAAAAAATAAAACTAGCCAATAAAGTCAGCTTTCATAATTAGACTGAAGCTGAAAATGTCAAAAGATATAATTTGAATAAAGCAGACTTCAAATAATTCGCCTTTTGTCGATACATATTTTTTAAATTTTAAGATTGAAATAAATTGCATACTATATATACATAATAGAATAAGTCTTTTATCCACTCTTCGATAGAAGCCATATCGGTATAAAAATTATAATGCAGCGTGCGTGGCACTTGCAACTAGCTTATAATTTCCCAAGCGATTCGGACATCGTTAACTTCCATTCATGTAAAGAGATTATCTGAAAGACTTTTCATGGAAATTTAAATATAGAATCATGTTCAAGTTACAAATCAGGTATTCATTTTTAGCCCGTCTATCTTCACGACTTTTAAACAATTTTCGAGATACTATAAGTTAAGAACTGATTGTATATTATTCTGTATTATTATCGAGAGTTTCTACGAATACGGTTGGTTCTATCTTTTGTATAATTTAAAATTAATTTTGAGTAAAATTCTTTTGATTGAAGAAAGTCGTTTTGATTTTACGAATTGATCTTATAAGTCGTGGGTAAAATTAAGCGCTAATTCTATTTATACGCATTACTTCTATACGAATATTACCCATTTTCTTAGCTTTACATAAGTAAGTTACGAGTAAAGCGAACATATACCTATTGTAAAGCAAACATTAGGTAGCTGTAAAAGCATTCTCCTCAAATAGTTTCTCTTGCGTATCTATTAGCAGTGTTGCTCAGAATTTGTCTGAGCTCTGTAGATTATTCAGGAATTTCTACGATGTTATAGACTGATACTGAGATATAATTAATATTCTACGTTCATGTTAAAATAATGTGACACTGAAAAAGGAGAATTTGATACAATAACATTCAGATACCTACTTAAGCTGAACTGAAATACCTAACATATGCCATGTATAAGAGAGTAAGTCTTTTTTATGTAAGATTAATAAAAAAGATTGACAACCTACACAATATATGTATACATTTTTAGAAATTCGACTGTTAGCGGAAGTTATTTGTTTATATTTTTTATTTTATAATATATAGCCTATGCTACTCGCTGATAATGTAGCTTTCTATTGGTGAAATAATTTTAAAATCGGTCGAGTAGTTTTTGAGTTAAATCGTATCAAACAAACAAATCTCTTTATAAGACGTATATAAGTATTGAAGACCTATAAAAATATTTGTTTTGTAACTGTTTATTTCGTTTATTGAAAATTTAAGCGGAAATGACGTGTGTTTGTGGGAAATTAACTGGGTAATCTGTTCAGAATATCATTTCCTCTCCATCCTCGTGAAGCGCCTTTCCTTAATAGACTTCGTTTATTCTATTTGTGGTTTAAAGTGTCTGAAGTAACGTTTATTTAAATGCTTTTTTATTTATTTTCTACTCTAGTAAATCTTATTAACTAAATGATTATATATTTCTTATAATATTGGTGGCTTCACCATTTGATAATTAATTGATAGTTATCTTAAAAATTCAAAGAATAAAATAACTTTGAACGTTGTTGAACTCGAATTACTAATTAATTATATCATTTATCGGGTGATTATTAGTAAGCAAAGTCACGGGCAGACTGCTATAAACTGCTTTTTTATGTTAGATGTCGACAGACGAGCACGAGGTTCACTTGATGGTAGGTGATACCTACCTCAGCCACAGAACATCAGTCAATGATGCGCTGTTGACCTACTTTTTACTTCGAGCTTTCGGAAATCCATAGACTGAAACCGAAACGCGCAATGTGCACTTCACGGTTTTTCCATCTATGAACGGTGGTTCGTTACCCGATCGGAATTTCGGTATTACTCCCACCCGATCAATGCCCGAAGTTACCAGACGTGGGGAAAACCCGGTGGGATTCGAATCCACGACCCATCGATGCGCACGGCAGGTGTTCTACCGAACGCGTCAACGAGCCAGTCAAAATTTTAATACCTTCTTCATTTAAATGTATCAAAAACATTGTTAATCTGAATAATTTTATTGAAATCCTATTAATTTAATACTAACTAAATTCTAATATCTAGATCAATTCAATTTCTAAAAAATATGTCAATTTTAATGAAAATTTTTTATTGCGATTGGCTGTCAGTAATATGTTTCTACGATGATATTTGACGGAAGATTCTATAGAATCCAATAATCGGGGTAAATTATTTAAAAAAAAGTTGAGAGGTGTCAAGGGACACCCGGATGGAACGAAGTTATATATATATGTACTCTGTCTGTCTATTCTTTCATACACGTCATAGATGCGCGGGACTATAGCAAAAAGTGTCGTGACAACTTTTCGTAAGAATTTTTTCCGTCTAGCCCCCTTTCACAACGCGCGATAAGGAACTTCGTTCCAAAAAACATTGAGCTAACCGATTCCCTAACCTTTTAAATAATATATGAGACTATTAATCGTTACTATTTAAACACCAAATACTTAAAGCTAAATAATCACATGCAGCCAGCGTGCGAGTTGAATACGAAGTGTCAGGCGTTGCAACTAAGCGGTACAAATTAAACTGGATGCCGCTACATCAGCGCAGGCAATCCATCTAATTAGATAACGAATTAACGTCTTTTCATCAGCTAGAACTGTGTTTATTTTCCTCATCAGAGATTCCTTTGCGAGCCGTAATTGGAAAACATTTGCACACTGATCCGACACGCGATTCTTGTTGCAGTTTTAATTATCTTCTCGTTAGTCTAGGTGAAGTGTAATTTTATTCTCGTGTTGTCCTAATTTTGTTTTGTTTATTTTATACATGTATGTATCCATTCTGTCAATTTATTAAATTTATTTCAGGGCGATCGTCATACACTGTTGGAGTTAGCGATATAATATACAAACATCCATAGGTAAACTTAGTGTAACCAATATTTCAAAATATAGGTATGAATGCTATTCTCTAACAATTTTTGCTGTGCTTGACGACGAGCCAGATGTTTAGTGAGACGGTTAACAGCTTAGTGACAGATTGATTTTGCTTAGATAAAACTGTCGAACTATTTAACTTTAACCGTGAATTGTTACTGCCGAGTAGAATAGAAAGTAAATGGTGGAGATTAAGGAATACTTGTCCCTATTCTGAGGTAAATAGGACAGCTATTTTGAGTCAGTTAAACCATTGATGGTGTCAAGGCTAGCAACTAGCAAACCCTCTGTGGTGACAGAAGTCCCTAGTGTTTTAATAATAATCATTCCTTTTTCAAAAAGCTTTACCAAGCAATTTCTGTCGCATAATTGGGTATGCTGTATGTATAATATTTGAATGATCTCGCAGTGATATGGAGCTTGCCTGATGATAGAGACGGAAGGAGGCCATAGGAATTCCTCAACCAAATAACATGTACCTACCAGTTATATAAGTTAATCTTATATTATTATTATTACTATTTAACGCTATGGTTAATATATAAGAAGTATATGATTCTTTAAAATTAAAATTAAAGCTTTTTGTTTTAGTTTTTATGAGCATAACTTGAATACCTCGGCTTTAATTAATGAGCGCCGCAGTATCATTATAGAAATTATTTTCAGTTCTCTACGACACTTAAGCGAGAGGAATCGCTATCAAGTAGTAACGAAAAATAATTTCACAAATATTGAAAACGGCAAGTGAAGCATAATTTAAATAAAGAATACCGTCATGATCGCAGAACAACGACAGTTCTGATTTTTATGATAAATTACAAAAAAAAACTATCTAAGCCCTTTATCGACAGAACAAATAAAAAACTGGAGTTTGATCAAAATAATCAAGTTACTGTCTAGATTCTAGAATGACGGCATTTCTCGTTTTTCAGTTCATTACCCCCCCCCCCCCCCCCCCAAACTCATTCGGAAATCAGCCTAAATTTATTATTATTATTTTTAAATGTAATATTAAAAAATACACCAAACATTATACATTTGAACTCGTAAACATTAGTTGTGTTTTAATTATACCCAAAAAACGATCTCTCAATCTTTAAAAAGCTCTCTTGTAAAGAAACCGTTTTGCAGATCCGCAGTTGGTCTATCTTTACTTTTGCATCTAGGATTACCCATATTTTATGTTATATATATTTTAAAGTAACAATTTATTGTTTCAGTGTCCTTGTATTTTAGATATACGTGGTTGCGAGGCGTGTTGGGATCAGAAAATCTTGCCGGAGCAATCGCTGTCTTAAGCTTTACAGCTTTATTACAATAGTCTAGACACCGGATATCGTCAGTTTACAGGTTGCACACGCTCGTTTCCGAGATAGAGCACGTTCCTATTTATTTGAAACAAACTTTTATTTTAATATAATTTCTAATGGCGGGTAGCATAGAATATGTCGGTGATTTTATTAGCAAAACGCCCCGGCGTCGCACGGGTGCATTGTAGATAGAAAAAAGCAAAAAAGCCTGTTACTGATAATATAGCTTTCTATTAAATTAAACAAACAAACAAAACTTTCGTTTTTATAATATTACAAATTTAGATAGTACCACGGGAGAAAAATATCTCCTAAGACAGTATTGAAGAGCCTTATTCGTATTAGTATATAATATAATTTATTTGCGTACATTTTAAAATTTGAAATTCAAATATAACTTAATTAAAATAGACTTTTAGAAGTATATTCGAATCGTCAATTTTTCGAAAAACTGAGAAAAGTCGACAAGAAACTTGATATTTACTTTTTTAATAAGCCTTTTCAAACATTTTTTAACCTTAAATTTTGATAATGGAAATTTTCATAGTCATAGTAAATACTCACTAATCACTACACTATGATACATATCTAACGAAATTAATATCAGCGGAACAAAATATTAAATTTTCACAATGCAAAACGTGAACATTGATTTAATGTAGGAAGAAAAAGTCTTGGAACTTGTTGATAGCTGGAAACGTTTTGTTATTTTTCACCCTGTCTTCGTCAGGTGTGTCTGACGATGATTTATATCGCGTCTTAAATGAAAGAATTGAAAGATTTTTGGCATTTCCCTGTAAATTGAGCTCTTATCCATATTGGTATTTTTGGATCACTTTAGTAATGAAAATATTGTTCTATGATTATATTTTGATTTTTCTCCATTTCACATGAATAGGTTATTTTTAAATAAAATACTTTATACCGGATTAGCACAAGATTTATTATCTATCCGACATTTCGGTCCGACGTTTCTGATGATGAAAAACATCTGAAATGTCGGTACTAGTAATTTAAATAATAAATCATGTTATAATCCGGTATACACTTTATTTAAATGTATGTTACTCGCGTTAATAAAAGACAATATTAGAAATTTTTTTGCAACACAGAATTAAAAAAATTTTTAGATTTAATTTTATAAGCTAGTAACGCTAAAGAGCCACCGTTCATAGATGGAAAAACCGTGAAATGCACATTGCGCGTTTCGGTTTCAGTTTATGGATTTCCGAATGTTCGAAGTAAAAAGAAGGTCGCGCATCATTCACTGATGTTCTGTGGCTGAGGTATCACCTACCACCAAGTGCACCTCATGTCGATATTTAACATAAAAAAAGAAAAAACACTACTACTCGATTCATTCTTGCTTCCAAAAAATACTATACGAGTATTATAATAGTAACTACCTCAGTAATGTGCACAATATGTTTAGAAACGTAGGTCCCTAGTTCGAATCCCGAGAAACCAAATTTAAAAAGTAATTCTTAATTTCTCTTCTCTTATATACGTAGTACAAGTATTATGTAGAGATACATTATTTTAAAATTCATACCATACAAACAATTAAGCCTAAATAACTTTAAGCCGCATTGAGACGGGCAAGTTAGCCGCCATATACAAGCCTTACAATTCACATTACAACTGAAATTCCATGAGATTCCTGTGATGTACTGCGTTCTTGTCGCGGCCAAGATCTTTGTATTTCGGTTGCGAAATTTCTAACTACAATATTCTTTAAATACATTTCAATATTATACCAAGTACTTATTTAGTGGCTGATTAAGCCGCTCAGTGGTAAACGCCATACGTTCAGCACCGGAGGTCCTGGGTTCGGATCCCGGTTGAAACAAGATTTAAAAAAATGTTTGGTCGGGCAGGGCACAGAAGGCAGATCCTTGCCTGTAAAGATGTATGATAGGTGAAACAGAGTTAACAGACACAGAAATCTGTCTGCCCCATGCCCTACAAGGGGACTTTTTTCCATATTAGTATAAAGTTACAGGCGATAAATATTATTTCGGTAGGCAGAGAAAGTACCAGCATACAAGTATTTAATGGTAAACGTTTTCGTACTACATACTGTTCAGTCCATTTATTTCAGTACATCAAACTCTATAGAGCCGAAGTTTATTGTTTCCGTAGCGTTTAACTTGTATAATCGCATCCAACATGGTTGGTTATACTTAATATATATTATATTGTTCATACTAATATTTTAAATGCTTGATAAAATGATTTTGATAAAATTTGGTATAAAGCTGATTTTTATGTCATAATCAGGTTATTAATTGAAAAATTCAAGTTATTCTATCAACAATATTTTCGTACTATGTACACACATTCCAGATACCAATACCAGATTTATTATTTAGAAAAAATGCATTATTTTAATAATAAATATAGAAAATATTACAAACGATACAAAAAATTAATCCTTATGAAAGCAAGTTTATTACGTCTGTGGCCGCATTTTTTATAGTATATTTTAATGTTACGAACAAAAATTGACATTATTTTGCCAAATTTAAAAACAAGATATCCAGTTGACCATATTTTTATGTGGCGCGAATCGCCTCATTTAGGCAATTTTATCAATAATTTTCACAACTGTCAAATGGCCTTTAGGAGCGGCGAGAAACTGAAAAAGTTCTATAATTTAAAAATACATAAGGTTTTGGCTTCATACAAATCTAAATACATAAGTATTAAGGTGTAAGGAAATACATATACATATGTATATGAACTTACATCTTTTTCCTGAATAAATAAATTATTATATAAATCAATCGTAACGTATTCCTCGAAAGTACAGAGAGGTTTTATTAAAATTTATATATAAAAGTAGACAATGTTTGAGTATAATAATAATTAATTAATTAGTTTAATATAATAGCGAATAGTTGGTAAAGTTGAGATGCGATCTGGAATCGACGGGTTAAATTACTTAATTAATAACTAAGCTAGAAGCGTGTGTTGATTTCACTCTATAAGAATAGGTCATTATTATGGCTTCCACGTTGTTTTAGCTCATCGTGAGTACTCTTTATAAATATGAATATATTTAAATGTATGTGATAGTTTTCTGATAGTAAATGTAGAGACGCTATTACATTATGATTATGACAAATTTGGAATAATAAATGATTTAGATTCAAATTATAAACTCAAACACTAAAAGAGTTTTTATTAGAGTCTAGTGTATGTAATAGACGTTTGTTGGTCAATTACGCTAAAAAGCCTGAACGGGTTTGGTATTATCATACTCTGGATTATAATACTTTTATTCTGGAATAATATACCGATCCTGCCAAGCAGGTGGAGCCGCTATCAAAATATAGCTATCTAAAGAAATACTGTGTCTGCCCAAAAAAACATAAATACTAAAGTTATTCAGAAAAGTTACTTACTCCGTGGATTGTAGGGACAGCCACTCAAAATACGAAACTTAAAGCCTTTCGAAGTGAAAGCCACTAGAATATGTATGTATATCGGATAGAAAACTGCTTTAGTCTCGTGTTGCTGTTTAGAAATTGTATTTAAATACGTAACGTTACATATGTATTTTACTAGCACACGTACTAACTGTAGAAATGATTTAGGTTACATTAAAAAATACTACAGAAATTAAAATTTTATAAATTATTTAGATTGAGTTCAAAAGATATAAAATCTGTCTCCATAGAAAATCTGAATTACGGGTAAAAAACTTTAAAACTGGGCGTACATTAAAAAGGTAATGCCAGCTAGCTACTAATTAAATTGTGCACTTACCGCGACCAATTACTTATAATAATATACCGTGTCAACGACTCCGCTAAAAATAAGGTCAAAGGTCTGGATTTTAAAACCACTTCAATCTAGATTTACTCAAATCATCATTGGAGTTGAAATCATGTTGCGATCAAATTTCGAATTTTACTGCAGTACAAAGACCACCAGTGCCTGGACACTTTTATCCGAGAGGGCGCCCTTGTAGTTTATTGACATTTACTTTCCGAGGGTAAACACGCGGTAGGGTCTCGTCTTGACTCAAATAACGTCTACATGCGATGAATAATATTAAGATTATTACGCAACTTTACAGAAAATTCGTAATAATGTAAGCTCATGAAGTCTTGATACTTTTTATGCCAACATTAACAATGTAAAAATGTACAGGTTTTGTTTTATTTAAGATAGCAAAACGCCCCGGCTTCGCACGGGTGCAAATAGATGAAAAAAAAGCAAAGCCTATGTTACTCGCTGATAATATAGTAGCTTTCTATTAGTGAAAGAATTTTTAAAATCGGTTGAGTAGTTTTTGAGTTAAATCGTAACAAAACCCCACAAATTGAACAAAATGACATAGTACTACCCCTCGCCGTATTGCTCGATGCCCTGCGTGGAGCCACAGCGGTGCGAAGCGGACGGCGTGTATTTTTTGTTTACATTGATATTTTTAATTTCGTAATATCTTTTGAATGGAATGTCCGATTTCAATATTTCAAAAACAAATCAACAGCTATTGAAACAGTCTTAAATATGAAACAATTTATTTGGATAAGAATTAATACAGAGGTATGGATAGCAGGGTCTGATTTTGATCGGCTTTTCTATCAACTTTTAAAATGTACAAAAGTAGTTATAGTAACATAACTACAATAGTTAGACATATGGTCTCGCGAAGTTTTTTGTAGATATTTATATGTTCTATAATATTGTAGAACTTTATTTTGTTCTATCATCAATACTTTTCGCAGCGCATGCGACGAACAACATTTTTTGGCAAATTTTTTTACACCTCGGGTTGGTTTTAGTAGGAAATTCTAAGGATCTCTATTTTTTTCTAGTAATAAATATAGCCTATGTTACTCAGCGATAATGTAGCTTTCTATTGGTGAAAGAATTTTTCAAATCTGCCAAGTAGTTTCGGAGCCTATTCAATTCATACAAACAAACAAACAAACAAAAAATCAAACCTTTCCTCTTTATAATATTTTATTTAAGACTAGGAGGTATCCACTACTACGTTTACATGGGCTTCTTAGTGTAAGAAAATTGTATTTTACGTAGTCCTGAACTTTTAAAAAATTTGAAATAATTATCTTAAAATTAAGATTTTTCCAAGAACTAATTTTTAGTAACTACCTTCAAATTATAACACTACGGAATGTCAGACGACACTATAGGGGTAATGTGAAGGAAGGAAGGAGTTATCTTCCTCCAACCTAAAGGGAGGATCTTCAACCAGTCAAACCACTGACTGGTCGGCCCGAATGCCCCAGAGGTTGTATATGTATAATATATGATATACAACCTCTGGGGCTGGGAAACTCTTTGATAGCGAAATTCAGGATTATTTATGTCTTGGTACTGATTATAGCCATTGACCACCGAGTGATGCACTATCCAATTGAATAGCCATTCTCTTCTATACAGGCAGTGGTGAGTTCCATTTTGAATGAAACCGTCTATAAGAAACGAAATACTACTCCCAGTGAACAAGCATTGTTGCGTATACAACTAATACACTACCCTTGTATGCACTATAGTGTAATTGGACTGGTAGTAATAGGGTACTACAGGGTGGAAATATAATATAATATTTATTTAATATCTATATTAATATTATAAAGAGGAAAGATTTGTTTGTTTGTTATGATTTAACTCAAAAATTCGACCAATATTTTTTTTTTTAATGTTAGATATCGACAGACGAGCATGAGGTTCAATTGATGGTAGGTGATACCTCAGCCACAGAACAACTGTCGACCTAATTTTTACTTCGAGCATTCGGAAATCCATAGACTGAAACCGAAACGCGCAATATGCACTTCACGGTTTTTCCATCTATGAACGGTGGTTCGTTACCCGGTCGGAATTTAGATATTCCTCCCACCCGATCAATGCCCGAAGTTACCAGACGTGGGGAAAACATGCTTACAGAAAATTATAAGCATATGCTCCCGGTGGGATTCGAACCCACGACCCATCGATGCGCACGGCAGGTGTTCTACCGAACGCGCCAACGAGCCCGTCAAAATAAAATTATTTCACCAATCGAAAGCTACATTATCAGCGAGTAACAAAGGCTTTTGTGTGTAGTACATCTAAATTACATCCGTGAGGAGCCGGGGCATGCTACTAGTAATAAACACAAATCTTAGAATAAATTGTAGCTATATAAATATGTTCGTGACAAGTATAGCTATTAAGGTCGTAGGAATAAGTTATTATTGTAAATAAAGATTAGAAATAGCGGCGTTTTATTTTAGACAATAAGTCAATAACATATAAGTAAATATAATATGTATAATAAGGCCTAACATGTAAAATTAATAAATAAATAAAGGAGCCAGACTCCCGGTCGCTTCTTCGACAACGCGCAACTGGTTACACCCACTCACACTCGAGTCCCGCCAAATCGGTAATATAAATGGCGATTTTAGCCGCTTGCGTCGTTCCCCGTAGTATACGGGCCGGAGTCCCCCAGGGCTCTGTCCTGTCTCCCCTCCTGTTTTCGTTATTCACTAGCGATATTCCTAAAACGCCTAAAGTGCACATTGCGCTTTTCGCGGACGACACTGCCCTTTTCACTTCCCACCGGGATAAAAGGATCATCACAGCGCTTCTCCAGACTGCAACCACCCGCCTCGGTGAGTGGTTCCAGAAATGGGGAATCCAAGTCAACCCGGAAAAGAGTGCGTCAGTACTCTTTGCTCGTGGTCCTCCCGGTAATCCCAGAAACCCATATACTAAGGCCAAATTCCTATTAGACCGAGAGATTCAACTCTACGGTAGATCCATTCCCTGGCAGAAATCAGCCAAATACCTAGGTGTTACCCTTGATCGTAGCCTGACCTTCAACAAACACGTTAGAATGGTCCGTAAAAAGGCCTCCTTTGTCCTATCCAGACTCCGTACCCTTTTAGACTCCAAAAATAAAATGTCCCTGAGGCATAAAGTGACACTCTATAAGGCATGCATTCGACCATGCATGACCTATTCGAGTGTTGCCTTTGCTCATATCGCCCCTTCCAATATCCACAAATTACAGTCGGTCCAGAACCGGTTCATTCGAATCGCTACTGGAGCACCGTATTATGTGCGAAATGTCGATCTCCACCACGATCTGGAGCTACCCACTATAGCCCAATGGATGAAGTTAGCGTCGAAACGTTACTTCGACAAGGCTATAAACCACCCCAACCCGTTGGTTCGCAATGCAATCAACTATTACCCCTATCCCGATAAGGCTCTCTGGAGAAGACCCAGACACGTTTTAGAGGATCCTGACGATCCTATCACAGTAGCCAATGCTAGATTAGACTCCGCCCGGGCGGACATTTCACCTCAGACCCGCGTACAGCGCCTTCGACGGCGAAGGCGAGGACCCTTGTTCTGCGCATCCCTCACACGGGTGAGCTACCGTCCAGCCCTTCAGGCTCCCTCCCCTCCTACGGCAGCCCAAGCCGAGGTACGTGTCTCGCAGGAGACGCCCTTAGGCGTGTCGTAGCAAAACCCCTAATTTCAAGGCTGAGCCACAGTGCTCGCCAATCTTGTCCGCGTTGAGCTGCCGAGGCCACTAGGGCCAGCAGCGAGATACCATACAAAAAAAAAAAAAAAAAAAAAAAAGCTTGCGTCGTCGGCGCATCAGTTGAAGAAGCGACTTGGAAGAAGCAACATATCAAGAAATACAAGTGTGTGTGCATTTCAAGACCCAGCTGCAAGCGAATCCCCCCCTCCTATATAAGTGTGGGCTGTCGAAGGGGCCCACATTTTTGGTCCTTCGAGCCGGATTTCTGGATCAACGAGGATCAACGAGCTGAAATTATCTTCATTAGGGGGGATTCTGGAGATGCACACACGAAGTATGAAGTCAAAAACTGATGCGTCCAGGCCGGCGGACCTCTCCGCAAGTAACGCGAACGTCGCACCCGACCTACCGTCTGTGTCCGGGCCGCCCGTCACGCGCTCCGCGTCCGTAAAGTCTGCTCCGCGTGCCCCGCAGGACGCGTTGAGAGAATCCGGTGCAACCGACTTGCACCGTGATTTAGCCGCACCCGCTGTGCTGGCCAACCGCGTCGCGTCAAACCCACCCGTCACTTCGTTACCTAGTGGTACCTGTACAACTCTTGTTTCTACTTCTGTTTCTACGAATCTTGTTTCTACGTCAGGTACCACAGGGACTACGAATCAAACCGGCACCACGGAGACTACAAATCAGACCGACACAACGGAGACTACGAACGCGAATGGCGCCATGGAGACCCGGAAGAGGCAATCAAGTGCGCCGCGATCCACCGCGTCACGGAGGAGGCTGTTAATCGCGAAGGCCAAGGAAGAACTTTTAAAGAAAGAAGTGGAATTAGCAGCAGCCCGCGTCGCGCTGCTGGAGGCAGAATCGGAAGATGAAGATATAGAAGATGATGACGTCACCCTAAGACGAAATCGAACATCCGAGTGGGTCGACAACGCGTTGGTCATGACAACGGAGCCGCAGAAGGACGTCGCCACGGACATGCTTCGAGGAGAGGCGCATCCCACATGTGTGGAACCTGAGTTGGATGGCGCCAATCCTCAGTGGGATTTTGAGAAGACATGTCGCGACGGGCCGGAGCCTGCGCTGCCTGGGAAAAAAGAACCGACAATACCAACGCACAACTCGGATCAACAGGGGACGGACAAATTTAATTATAAAGAACTCGCGACCGCGATAACAATGGCAGCGCGCGCCGTACAACCGATCGCCGCTTCGCGTATCGCCGAGTTACCGACATTCAACGGAGCGTCCAGCGAGTGGCTACCCTTCAAGGTCGCCTTTGAAGAATCCGCCGGGCAGCTCACCGAGCAAGAAAATCTCAGCAGGCTGAGAAGAAGCCTTAAAGGCGCCGCCAGGGACACGGTTCAGTGCTTGTTCGTGGGAACGACAACATCGAAGGAAGATGACTTCCTTGCATGAGCATTCAGTGCATGAGCACTTATTAGCGGCGCGCTTCGGTCGACCCGACGCTCTAGTGTTGGCCGAGCTCAACAAACTGCGCGTCCTACCACGACTCAACGAGAATCCTCGGGAAGTCTGCGTGTTCGCTTCGAAAGTCACGAACATCACGGCAACAATCAAGGCGCTCAACAAACAACATTACTTGTACAACGCAGAGATAGTACGAGCCGTCATCGACAAGCTGCCTGCCACGCTGAAATATAGATATTACGACTACGCAGCGACGCAACCTCAAGAACAGCCGGACTTAATAACGCTTTCGCAGTTCCTGGAAGTTACAGCGGACAGGTGTGGGAGTTACGCGCCTATTGAAGTATCGACGGAAGACCGGCGGGAGCCGCACCCCCATCGAAGACCGGCGCGCACCTACCACACTCAGACTCAACCTGCTACCGTCGCGTCGGCGTGCCCGATCTGTAACCAGGATAGACATCAGCCGGAGACCTGCAAGCTCTTCAAGGAGGCCGACACTACGAAGCGTTGGGAACTGGCAAGAAATCATCGGCTCTGCTTCCGCTGCTTGAGGAAAAGGAAATTCAAACACTCGTGCAAGTTCAAGAAGTGTGACATAAACGGATGTCAATACGGTCATCATCACCTGCTGCATTCCTCGCCCGATCGAGAGCCGGAATCATCACATCGAGTAGAAGAGGTCGTAGCGTCTGCCAGGGAACGAACGGCGCTGCTGAAGATCGTGCCAGTCCAGGTCAGCGGCCCTCGAGGATCAGTGAACACCTACGCGCTACTAGATGACGGATCCACCTGTACCTTGATCGAGGAGACTACAGCGAAGGAAATCGGATCATCGGGACCCAAGCTCCCTTTCAACATAGAAGGCGTAGCGGGAACGAGCATCGACGCAAGCGAGTCGTTCCGAGTTGAAATCGACATCCGAGGACGCGAGCGTCAAAGGCATCACATCTCAGCGCGCACCATGAAAGCACTACGGCTATCAGCGCAGAGCATCACGCGCAATTCGGTCAAGGCATGCGCACACCTGCGAGACATCGAAGAAGAACTGGTGTATGAAAACGGACGACCGACGGTACTCATAGGTCAAGACAACTGGCATCTACTCATCACGTACGACATCCGAAGAGGCACGAGATCACAGCCGGTAGCCTCACTCACCGAACTAGGGTGGGTACTACACGGCGCGGGCGGACTCCGACAGACAAGCGGACGCGGAACACAACGGATATCTCACCTCAGCACGCCGCACGAAGACGAAATTGAAGCACTGATGAGGGAACATTTCGCACTGGAATCGCTGGGAATCGAACCGAAGCGGTCCTACAACGACGCGGAAAATCGAGCTCTGCGCATACTGGAAGAAAAGACTCGCCTGTTACCGGCGGGAGGCTACGAGACGGGACTTCTTTGGAAGACAGACGACCCCGCACCACCGAGTAACTACGAGACGGCTCTGCGCAGGCTGGAACACATCGAACGCAAACTCGACAAGAACCCGCAGATGAAACTACGCTACGAGGCGCAGATACAGACCCTACTGGACAACGGATATGCCGAGCACGCTCCTGACGAGAAGCCGTCGAAGACCTGGTACCTACCTCACTTCGCGGTCATCAACCCACAGAAGCCGGAGAAGCTCCGTATCGTCCACGACGCCGCAGCGAAGACGCGAGGCGTCAGCCTGAACGACATGTTGCTACCGGGTCCGGATCTACTTCAGTCACTACCAGGCGTGTTAATGAGGTTTCGTCAACGCCCCGTCGCAGTCACAGCCGACATCAAGGACATGTTCATGAGGGTGACGATAATCGAGGAAGACAGGGACATGCAGCGATTCCTGTGGCGCGGTGATCGACGCACTGGAACCCCGACGGAATACAGAATGAAGAGTGTGATCTTCGGTGCCACGTCATCACCATGCACAGCGATCTACGTGAAAAACCGTAACGCCGAGGACTTCGCCCAGACTCATCCGGAAGCTGCGTCGGCTATAGTGAACAATCACTACGTGGACGACTATTTGGCGAGTTTCGACACAGAAGAGGAGGCGATTTCGATATCCCATCAAGTAGCGAAGATACACACGAGAGCGAATTATTATCTACAACGATGGACATCGAACTCCGGCGCGGTACGCAACGAATTTCAAGCCTACAACACCAAGCGTCCAGTGCAGCTCGATTCCGAGAAGATCCTGGGTATGGTCTGGAGACCTGAGGAGGACACACTGTCTTTCAACCTCAACGAGCAGCGTATACCACCTGACATCATGAACTGCGAGAAGACACCGACCAAACGCGAGGCACTACGCACCGTGATGTCTATATTCGACCCCCTGGGCATCGCCACTCCGGTCACCATACAAGCGAAGAGGATACTGCAAGACACTTGGCGAACAGGGATCAAATGGGACTCACCGCTGCAGCCAACGGAAGCAGAAGCCTGGAAGAAATGGATGCGTCATGTACAACGGCTACCCGAACTGGCTATACCCAGGTGTTACCCGAATCTCGCGTCAGCGAAGAACGCCGAAATACATACGTTCGTCGACGCAAGTTCATCAGTATACGCCTGCGCGGTCTTCTGGAGAATAGTCGATGCCTACGAGAAAGCACGAGTGATACTCATCGCCGCGAAAGGAAGAGTCGCACCGATCAACAAAGTGACTTCAATACCTCGCCTAGAACTACAAGCGGCCGTGCTCATTCGTCTCTCACTCGTCGTCGTCGTCTCACTCGCACCGCCATTGAAGAACACGAACTGAAGCCGACTCGCCGCTTCTTCTGGACCGACTCGCGCACTGTGTTGTCGTGGCTGCGCAACGGACCACGCGTATACAAGCCTTTCGTCGCGCATCGAGTCGCTGAAATAACGGAAGAAACTAAGACCTGTGAATGGCGCTGGGTATCGACGAAGGACAACGTAGCCGACGACGCAACACGCGACACACCGAGCGACTTTGACACACATCATCGGTGGTTCCGCGGACCCGACTTCCTGTACAGCTCCGAGGAACAGTGGCCGCAAGAAAAGACAGAAGAAATAGAAGAGACTGGCGAGGAGAGAGTCACGACAACGAGGGAGAAGACGCGCATCGCTCAAGCCCTACCAGAACAGACACGATTCTCAAGCTGGCAACTACTACTACGCAGTAGTGCACGAGTATTGCAGTTTATAGACTTGCTCAGGAAGAAAGAAGTCTGTTGTGTCACGCGCAAACGTAACACCAAGAAAACAGACAAAGATCCGACGTGGAAGAGAGTCGCGAAAAGACGAAAAAGCGCAGGGAAATCAGCGGAGGGATCGAAAAGTGAAAGAAATTACAGATCCATCGACGTACACTATCTGAACAAGGCGAAAACGCTATGGATCAAGTCAATACAAGAGGATGCGTTCCCGGAAGATCTCATGTGCCTGCGACACAACCGTGACCTGCCATCGTCAAGTCGCCTGAAACAACTCTCAGTGATTATAGACCACGAAGGAATACTCAGACTTCGCTCACGCATAGCCGCAGCCGCCGATCTGACCGCGGAACAGCGAGAGCCACCCATAGTAGACAGCGCACACCCGTGGGTACGACTATATATAATTTGGGTTCACAGGTCTCTACACCACGGAGGCTTCGAGACGACCACGAACGAGATACGACAACACATGTGGGTACTACGGCTGAGGCATGCGGTGCGGAGCGAACTAAAGAACTGTCAACTCTGCCGCATCAAGAGGGCCACACCAGCGCAGCCGTCCACGGGAGATCACCCGAAGACACGACTCGCGCACCACCAGCGCGCGTTCACCTATACCGGGATGGACTACTTCGGGCCCATGACTGTCACAGTGGGCAGAACTCGTCAAAAGCGGTACGGCGCGCTGTTCACCTGCCTGACCACAAGAGCGGTACACCTGGAGATCGCCGGCAGCCTAAGCACCGACTCGGCAATAATGGCGTTGCGGCGCTTCATCGGACGTCGAGGGTGCCCCACCGAGCTTTGGTCAGAACAAGGCACCAACTTCAAAGGGGCGGATCAAGAACTTCGACGAGCAGCGCAAGAGGCGCTACAGCAGGAAGCGTCAGTACGCTTCATCAAGTGGCGCTACATACCTCCTAGTGCGCCTTTCATGGGTGGCGCCTGGGAACGACTGGTCCGGAGCGTCAAGACGGCGTTGGCAGCCACACTCAACGAGCGCGCCCCGAGGGAAGAGGTACTGGCGACACTCTTAGTGGAAGCAGAGCACACAATCAACAGTCGACCCCTCACTCACGTGTCGACTTCACCGGACGACGAAGACGCCCTGACACCGAATCACTTCCTCCTGGGCGGGCCATCGCGCGTGCCCCTCCCGGGCACCTTCTCCGAGGGCGATCTGATCGGCCACAAACACTGGAGAGCCAGCCAGCGGCTGGCAGACTGCTTCTGGGCGCGTTGGATTAAGGAATACCTGCCCGAGCTACAACACCGGCGGGAGCCCCGAGCGACATGCGGCGCCATCAAAAAGGACGACCTGGTGCTCATCGCCGACGGGACACTACCGAGAAACGCCTGGCCTCGAGGCGTGGTAATAGCGACATATCCTGGCCCTGACGGAGAAACGCGAGCAGTCGACGTGCGCACCAACAGAGGGGTACTGCGGCGACCTACGAAGAAGCTGGTGATCCTGCCCACGACGTAGAGTAGTCACGAACCGAAGATGTTCCAGCTACGAGAGCTGCGGCGGGAGAATATGTTCGTGACAAGTATAGCTATTAAGGTCGTAGGAATAAGTTATTATTGTAAATAAAGATTAGAAATAGCGGCGTTTTATTTTAGACAATAAGTCAATAACATATAAGTAAATATAATATGTATAATAAGGCCTAACATGTAAAATTAATAAATAAATAAAGGAGCCAGACTCCCGGTCGCTTCTTCGACAACGCGCAACTGGTTACACCCACTCACACTCGAGTCCCGCCAAATCGGTAATATAAATGGCGATTTTAGCCGCTTGCGTCGTCGGCGCATCAGTTGAAGAAGCGACTTGGAAGAAGCAACATATCAAGAAATACAAGTGTGTGTGCATTTCAAGACCCAGCTGCAAGCGAATCCCCCCCTCCTATATAAGTGTGGGCTGTCGAAGGGGCCCACAAAATTATAAACTTATAAGGCAGACTTGGCGCCTACGATAAGATAAGCCAATTGTTACTTTAAATTTAATTTTGTTCCTTGATAATAAAAAATCTTGAACCAAATAAGCATCCTTGTATTGTTTTGAAATAATATTGTGTTTTGGTTTAAATCCTATGACATACAAACGAATGCAATATGTATTAGCTTTTAGCCTTCTCTCTCGTGGAAACTTAAGTAAATTTCAAATGCGACATCTCGAAAGAAACCTTCGTATACGGTTTGTGATATTGTTTTGAAAGTTCTTATTTTAATACATTTTTATTAAACGGTATAAGAAATAAATTTCATATTTGACAGTAAAATATTTTCATTATTATTCTATTTTTCTGTCTATACCTACTCATTCGATTGTTTTTCAGTTTTGTTGGAGCTTAAATTCTGAGGCTATTGATAATAATTTATCACTAATTAGATTAAAGTCATACTATACAGGTTTTTTCTTTTAAAACCAGTAATGGTTAAGATGATATCTACAAGAAGGCAAGTACGTACTCTAGGTATTATAATACTTATGTGTTATTACGTAATGTAATACAATACAGCTTGATTGACGGCCATTTTATATTGTTTGATGATCGCATATACCTTATATACTGGAGAAATGTATTCATATTATGATTTTTTTTTTTTTTTTTTTTGTATGGTATCTCGCTGCTGGCCCTAGTGGCCTCGGCAGCTCAACGCGGACAAGATTGGCGAGCACTGTGGCTCAGCCTTGAAATTAGGGGTTTTGCTACGACACGCCTAAGGGCGTCTCCTGCGAGACACGTACCTCGGCTTGGGCTGCCGTAGGAGGGGAGGGAGCCTGAAGGGCTGGACGGTAGCTCACCCGTGTGAGGGATGCGCGGAACAAGGGTCCTCGCCTTCGCCGTCGAAGGCGCTGTACGCGGGTCTGAGGTGAAATGTCCGCCCGGGCGGAGTCTAATCTAGCATTGGCTACTGTGATAGGATCGTCAGGATCCTCTAAAACGTGTCTGGGTCTTCTCCAGAGAGCCTTATCGGGATAGGGGCATAGAGCAACACGGGCCACCGGCGAACCGGAGGGGAGTAGCCATACGCAGGCGTTCCCCTCTGTCAAAGTACAAGTCCAAATGGTCCTATGCGTACAATAAAACTAGTTGTAGCCACACTTTTCACTAGACTAAATCCAGATGCGCGACTGAATCGACCTCCTAAAAAAATGCCGAATTGTTTGTGTTTCTTGTTGCCAAAAAATATCTGCCACGTCAAATTTACAAAAAGATAGCGTTATCTTTCATATGTAGGTATTTTTTAATCATATTATTACTATTTACTTCTTTAAAACTTAAAAAATTACAATATTATCGGTCGTGTTGTTTCGGATTTTTTTACCAACACAGTCGCTCGACAGATCCGCGTATTGTATGAGCCCTCATACAATACACGGATCTGTCGAGCGACTGATCCGAGTTTATTTCCGAGAAGTCGCTGTCACCGAGCGATAGTGTTGTTGTCGGATTGTTTTAAGTTATCGAAAAAAAATGGCAAAGGAGTCTTCTATACAGAGACAGTTTTGAGATTAAATTTTCAGATTCAAATATTATATTGTGATAATATAGTTATATTGTTAAAATATAATATAATACTTACGCGCGTTAGCACATTTATTAAAATCACTTAGTGTAAACTTCAACCATAATGTTTTTTTTATTTCCTAAAAATCCAAAGGATATGGAAAATTGTGTAACCCAAATTTAATAATTGCGATATGATCTAGAAAAATGAAATATTTTTAATCTTATAATATAAAAAATCAGCTCAATTCTCAATCTGGGAGAGGAGAAATATGAGAAATATAGTTTTCCTGAGATTCTCGATTAATTGAATCGATTACACAATCACAAAAAAAAAACCTTTGGACAAGGTAATTAACTCAAAAGTAATTAAATGCACTTTAAATACAATATATTGCATATAATTACAGTTATGTTATTAAATAAAATATAAATTATTAATTAAAGAAAATTAATATACATAATTATCGATTTTTTATCGATTAAAATCGATCTTTTATTTTAGTCTGTCGTTGGCATGCCGCATGACAGTTGTTTACTCTGTGCTAATTCGTTTCGTGTTTTCTACGTTTTGAGTCTGAGTGCTTTCCCGATTGTCGTCATTTAGGAATTGTTACGATTTGACAACTACAAATATCATTGATCACAGATTTATGATATATATGTCAATTATTGATTGTAACATAACCTTACTTTTACAGTTTACTACTTAAAACTCTAATAACTCGGCTCTCAGATTGTCAAAACTAATAGAATTTTCAACGAAGGACTGTTAAGTCTCAATCTATTAATTCACACCAATTTCATATTGTTACATTGGGGGCCCAAAGTTGTTTGTAATCGTTTCCATCTCCGTTAAGGGATACAATGAATAAACATATTTTGTAATTACGAAGTATTTTTCAAATTATTTCTAAGATTTTATTATACCTATACCAACTCATGGTCCACTCTCCGTGACCTGCTACGTGCGCATTACCCGACAAGTTCATTTGTATTATTGTAGTACGTAATAAATTAACTCCATCTTTAAAATAAATAAATTAAGTCGAACTTATAAACCTAATTTCCCTAACCCAGTTCTTGAAATTATCGATACTGCGTATCGACAGTTGTTGCAACTACGGCTAAAAGGACTTGTCAGTGTAGTTGCGCCATTTAATTATACTGTTATGACACGGAATGTTTAAATGTGTGTGTGAAATTGTTAGTGTGTTTTTTAATTGTCACGGTGTGAGTTTCGTAGTGACAGACGATTGCTTGTGTGTGCGAACTTGAGAACGCACACATAGCGCAGGTTTCCCCCCGCAAAAAATGACAGATTGTTTGGTATCGGTAACGAACGCTATGGCTACTCCCCTCCGGTTCGCCGGTGGCCCGTGTTGCTCTATGGGATAGGGGTAATAGTTGATTGCATTGCGAACCAACGGGTTGGGGTGGTTTATAGCCTTGTCGAAGTAACGTTTCGACGCTAACTTCATCCATTGGGCTATAGTGGGTAGCTCCAGATCGTGGTGGAGATCGACATTTCGCACATAATACGGTGCTCCAGTAGCGATTCGAATGAACCGGTTCTGGACCGACTGTAATTTGTGGATATTGGAAGGGGCGATATGAGCAAAGGCAACACTCGAATAGGTCATGCATGGTCGAATGCATGCCTTATAGAGTGTCACTTTATGCCTCAGGGACATTTTATTTTTGGAGTCTAAAAGGGTACGGAGTCTGGATAGGACAAAGGAGGCCTTTTTACGGACCATTCTAACGTGTTTGTTGAAGGTCAGGCTACGATCAAGGGTAACACCTAGGTATTTGGCTGATTTCTGCCAGGGAATGGATCTACCGTAGAGTTGTATCTCTCGGTCTATTAGGAATTTGGCCCTAGTATATGGATTTCTGGGATTACCGGGAGGACCACGAGCAAAGAGTACTGACGCACTCTTTTCCGGGTTGACTTGGATTCCCCATTTCTGGAACCACTCACCGAGGCGGGTGGTTGCAGTCTGGAGAAGCGCTGTGATGATCCTTTTATCCCGGTGGGAAGTGAAAAGGGCAGTGTCGTCCGCGAAAAGCGCAATGTGCACTTTAGGCGTTTTAGGAATATCGCTAGTGAATAACGAAAACAGGAGGGGAGACAGGACAGAGCCCTGGGGGACTCCGGCCCGTATTCTACGGGGAGAGGAGAGCGATCCTTCTACGCGATAGCGAAAGGAGCGGTTTGACAAGAAATCGTGTATGATACGCACGAGTCTGTCTGGCACGTTAAGTTGGTAAAGCTTGAAAATTAAGCCGTTATGCCAGACCTTGTCAAACGCTTTCGCTATATCGAAGAAGAGGGCGCCCGTAGGAATGGATCTATTTCTATTTAAACCGGAAAGGATGTGTTCCGTTATGCGGTGGACTTGATGGACACAGGAGTGCGCTCGTCTGAAACCAAACTGTTCGTCAGGCAGAAGGCCTTTGTCGACGACAGTGTCCCAGAGACGCTTTTTAATTAGCTTCTCATACAACTTACACAGTGTATTGAGAAGGCTTATGGGTCGATAGCTATTGGGATCGTTACGGGGTTTGCCCGGCTTGTGGATACCAATCACAATTGCCTCCTTCCACTGTGTCGGAAAGGCGCAGTTGGCAAGGAGGGAATTGAAAATGGTCACAAGTAGACATATCAATTGGGGAGGAAGGGATCTGAGGACCCTGTTCGAGATGGTGTCAGGACCTGGGGATTTCCTAGGTAGGGAAGCCTTGATCAAAGCCTGCACTTCGTCTACGGAGGTGGGTGGTAAGGGCTCGTCTGAAACGGGGAGTGCAATACGACGATCGACTTCGCGGTCGATCGTTTCTACGTGAACTGGGTCAGTGTTAACTAGATATGGAGTGCATTGCTCCTCTAGTTTTTGGGCTAAGCATTCGGCTTTGTCGGCATCGTCAAAAGCGTCAGTCTGATTGGGCCGTTTGAGCGGAGGCATGATCGCGACCGTTTCTGATTTGAGACTCCTCGCAAGCGACCAATAGGCCGTGTGCGAGGGTGAAAGTTCGCTGGTTAAACGGTCCCATCGTTCGTTACGTAGTTCCCGCATACGTGCCTTAACCTCTCGTTGTAAGGCACGAAGCGTTCTACGGTTGTCGTCTGAGGGTGCGTTGTCATAGGCGCGAGTAGCTGCGTTCTTCTCAGTCAGTAGTTGTCTGGCGTCCGGAGGAAGTTCCCAACGTTGGTTAAAATCATCGGGAATCAACCTGGACGCGCATTCAACTTTGGACTGGATATGTCTGGTGACTGAGGAGACCGCAGCTAACGCTTGGTCCGTCGAGTCAAGTCGTTCCGGTATAGACTCTAGCTCAGGCGAGTCGATGGGCTTGAGGGCCTCATCTAACTTTTGCCAGTCAACTATAGTCTTGTATCGTCTTTGTAAGCAGTCGGGGGGGCCTAATTCTATAAGAACGGGTCGGTGGTCAGAGTCAAGTTCATGTAACGTTTCTATAGAGCGTAACTGGAGAGTAACGTTCCTTAGAATCGCCACGTCGAGTACGTTTCCGCGGGAGAGGCTCATATTACTGAAGTGAGTCGGATAAAGGGGAGCTATTACTTGGAAATTAAGTACGTCTTGTAGTCGGTCTAGTATGTTACCGTTAAGGTTGTTGGCAGAGCTATTCCAGTTCTAGTGTTTGCTATTGAAGTCGCCGGCCAGAATGACCGAGTCTCCCATAGCAAACAGGGCCCTGAGATCGCTCTCCAAAACTCTCTTAGTGGGTGAGAGGTAGACCGAGGCGATTATGACGGGCTGATGACCGGTCATAGCCACCCTGACTACTGAGCATTCTAAGTTAGTAAGCGTAGGCGGGTCGATAGGCATGCAGTGCAGTGCGCGTCTGTAATAAATAACCGTGCCACCGAGCCGGCCGTCACGGTCACTTCTTACAGTGTTATAATTCGCTAGTCGCGGAGTTCGAACGCTAGGTTTGAGGAAAGTTTCCTGCACTAGCATGATATCGACCGGGTGTCTCGTCACAAAGTCCTTTACTAAGTCAATCTGTCGTTTTAAGCCGTTAGCGTTGAATGTCACTAAGGACAAAGATCTTGTCTTGAGCCTACACGTGGCTGTATCTATTGCGTTGTGTTGGGTAATTGATACTGCCAGATTGATGCGATTAGGTTGGCGTGCTCGAATGCTGCGTTTACTCGCAGTTGGGGGTCAGAAGCGCTTTCGCGTAATTTTTGCGCGAAAGCGATAAGTTCGGGCACGTTGAGTACCTGAATGAAGTCTTTTACGAGGTACAACGCGGCGGAAAGGTCCGTCGCGAGTCCCTCGTGGGGCGTGTTTGGTTTTGTAGGTAACTGTTTAGCCTGGACAGGCCGAGTTACCTTCGTAGGCTGAGCTGGAGGGCTCGGAAGAGGGACCGGTGGTAAAACCGGAGTAGCCATTAGAGGCTGAGGACCTATTGTCTGGGTGGAAGGAGGCTGAGATGCCTCTGGGATAGGGGGTTTGTTGGTGGCTTGGAGTGGTTTACTCCAAGCGTTGTGGGTGGGTGGAGGTGCGGGTATGAAAGTTTCCTCGACAACCTTGGGACGCTGCCCAGGACGAGCCGCCCCCCCGCGCCTTACCGGCCTCTTGTGTGGTTTGGGGGCCCTGGTACAACCGCGGTAATTCGCGGGATGCCCAGTTTCCCCGCACAGCACGCAAGCGGGTGGTTCGGCACAGGGAGAAGGCCTTTCACAGGCAGCGGTCCCATGATCGCCTAGGCACTTAACGCACCTTTCTTTCGCGAAACAGTTTCGCGCGGCGTGTCCGTACAATTGACAGCGGTGACACTGTCTCGTGAACGAATGTTTATTCGGGGTCTCGATTTTGAGCCCAGTGAGCTTGCAGCACTCGCGCAAGTTAAAAACTTTCTTTCCTCTAGGGGAGAGTTCTAAAACCGCTAGAACCATGTCGTACGGCTGTTTGTTGGTCCGATTGATCATTCTAAAGACCTCTTTTACAGGCAGATCCTGTTCGCGGAGGTCTGTTAAAACGAGCTCGGGTTCGAGCTCCTTAGGGATGCCGCGTATTACAACTCGAAGGACGCGCTCGTCCGGGAGCGGGAAAGAGTGACCGCCTATATTTTCGGCGCGGAGATGGGCTGTTAGTAGCCTGTGATGGGCTGGGGTGTATACTTGAACCCTAATATTGTCCCTTGTTGTTTGGGCTTTAAACTGAATGGACTTCGAGTCCAAGAACTTCGATAGGGCAGGCCAACATGCCTTGTCCCTAATGTAAACGGGGGGAGGAGTTTTTGGTTTCTCCGCGGGGATTTCACGGATGACTTCCGTGGGAATGGGCTCTTTGACTAGAGGGGCCGCGTCTATTTGCGCGCGTTTTGCGGGCGGTCCGCCTTTCGCCGAACGCTTCTTCTTGCGTCCGGTGACGGTTTCGAAACCGTCGCTTGAGCTCTCCGGCTCTGAATTAGGTGCCTCTGAGGCCGCGCTGTATGCCGACATTTCGGAGTCGGCACGAGAAGGAGGGCGCGAGACGTTTTCGCGTGAGACGGCGGCGATCGCGGTGGACGGCGCGGCGATTGATTCTAATTGCGCTTGAGGCGCGATAACTGCGGCGACGGAACGCGGCACGGGATTCGGCGAATCGGCTCGGGCCGACGAACGCGACGACGAACGAGACGACGAACGCGATGATTTGCGCGACGGTGTTGGCGAGCGCGGAGGCGTACGTAACGCCGGTCGAGACGCGGGACGCGAGTCAGAGGAGTTTACGAACTCCTTAAAGGTCTCAGGGTGCCGAAGTTCAATGATCCTCAGCAACCTTCGAAAGTCGTTGTCCATGGACGACGGTTTTTGGGTATTTTCCCACTCCATACTGGGAGCCAGTAGGAGCGGTTGTGTACCTAACACCTACAGTGTGTGAGTACCTAAGCTACAGTCTGTAAAATGTAGTGTGTAAATGTGTCTCTCGCTGGTGATAGCGAGAGGTGAGGTATCGCAACCTAACCGGCCCGTAGGGGGGGAACTTGGCGGGAACCCCTACAGATGTGCGATGGGACCCGTCCAACAGTGGACCCTGATTACACCTGGTCGCTAGAGAGCAGTTGGAGTACCTGCTCCCCTTGGCAGTGCCTACTAGGAGGACACCAGGCACGCACAGGGACGTGAAGGAAGCGGACGGGGCTGTACGCGCCTTGAAAAAGGCGCGGCGTTTGCACCCCGTACAAACACTCCCGCCCGGAGGCGTTAACCGCCCGATAACCGTTTGACACCGTTAGGTGGCTACCGGAGCGGCCGCAGGTAAACCCGCGTAAATCGATTTACGAAACAATGCAGCAAGGCGAACCCAGCGCACAATAAAAGCACTGCTCAGCGAGCGAACGGACAGAGCGTGCGCACGGCACAAGCGTCGGTCACCGAATGACTCAGCAAGGAGTGATTCAGCGAGAGAGCGCATTACCGTACGACCGCACGGAACGAGCGTCGAGCGCAGAATGATATTATGATACGTATTTTTCTCTATATATAGATACAGTAGGTCTAATACCAAAATCGAAACAACTTTGTATTTTAACATATTAAGAAAACACTTTCAATTCTATTCTCAGTTACGATCATAGTAATGCCAAACGAAAGACATTATGTCTAATTGCGAAAGACTATTTAGAGGCTAGAGCCTGAACAGTTAAAAGATTTATCAGTATGAATAGTCTGAAGACTTGACAACTGAACAACAATAGTGGCACTTTTTATGTAATGATAGTTTGTTCTAAAATATTCTATGTAAGTTGAAAAACTTGAGTCACAACTTACAAAGCTGGTACAATATATGCCACGAAAGGCGTCTGGTGTCTATTTAATGCCAATCTAAAATTTGGCTTGGAAAGTCGACTTTTGGCTCAAGTTCAAGTGGGGCAGTAACAAACGGGCTTGCGATGGGTCGTCAATGAGACGACTTAATACTGGCTTCCGAACGGACAAATGCGATGTCGTTGTGAGCGTACATTGTTAAATTAGTATAGACTGCTGGCGTTTAAAAGCTTTTTACTACTTTATTAGTTGTTGTTGTGTAATAATTTGTTGTAACGTAGTGATTTGTATGTATTTTCAGTGCCTTTAAGAAAACATTTTGGCAGTTTTCTAATAGAACAGACAATTTTTAAGTACGTTATAATGTTATCACTGTCTTAGGAGGAGTATTAGTGGGATCTTCAGGGATATCAGGGGAATTATTCCTATGAAATCCTCAGCCGTCTCCGTTTGTTAATGGTATGCACGTTGCATTGAGCATATTTTTAGCAAATTGCATGTCTGCTCTATCCCACTAAGGGAATCGGTAATTTACTTTTTTATTCTTATAAGATATATGTGTTATAAGTCGCAAGAGTATGTAACGCAACCGATGGTAGGTACCATTTAAAAGTAGAAATACAAATATGTCCATTTTAAAAACATAGCCTTTGTCTTACTTAGTTTACTTGTACCATTTCCTTGCTCCAAGATTATATCTAATGGTACGAGATTTTCCGGTATTCTGAAGTTAATACTCGTTTCTACTTTCTAACATTCATTTATTACGCTTATCTTACCTTTGTAGAGTTTGGGACATTGTACAAGTTTTACCGATAATAACAATTACAATAAAGTTACAAGAACAAACTGTACTGATGCTCTAGTTCATTATGAGTTTATATAAAATATATTATATATGACTTGCGATCTCACGCAGTGTCACTCACATAACTTATATATTGGCTCCAATATATCATATTAATAATATATAGTTTGATCGTATACCCTTTATCATGTAAACTCAACTGTTATCAGAACACGCTAATATAATTGCAAAGTATAATAACTCTCTGTCAGTGAAAATAAAAACTGAATTAATAAACAAAAACTGAGTTTCCTTTTCAAAAAATTCAATGAATATAAAACATGCAAAAAAGAGGCCAATTCTGCAATTTAACTATTAATGTTTTGTTATTCATTTTTAATTAAGTAATAGTTAACTTTTATTTTATTTTTTATAAATTTACAATGATAGATATACCTACATCACCATGTTGTATGTTAAAACGAGTGTATTAAAACTCCATTTGAATAGAGTTTTCGAACAATTGACAGTCGAAGAGTGAAATTTGTCCGAAAATGAAAAGACCTATTGCGAGTTGGTCCTTTATTCATTTTTCAGAATTTCAAATGTGTTCAAAGGATAGCAAAAGGTTAGTTGTTAACTGCATTTTCATCTTTAGAATTCCAGCGCGAACCTAATGTTTGCATTATGGTGTTTATAATAGTGTTTAACATAAATTAGGCGCTAAAGTGGACATTGTTGCATGTAGAGGTTTGTGCGGGTTGGCATTGGCTATATAGAGAGCTCGGCGCTGCCAAATTGCCCGTTCGCTTATCATTTGGATTACGTCTAGCACAGCCACAATATACCACGTCACGTGAATATCCCACATTTTAAATTTATGCATGGCAGAGATTTCGATGAATAATCGAAGCGTTTTCGACGAAATGCTTGCAATATTCCGCAGATTATCTGAAAACGATGGGCGCAATGGTTTGCTTATTTAATTATTAAATTGAATTGTGGTTAACGTTGTGTGTTGCTAACACACTACTAAACCTCTAAATAGGTAATCGATATTATATCACGAACTCCCATTTTATTGGGGATAAAGATTGTATTCATTAAATTATTAGTTATTATATTTTTAAATAATATATTAGGCTCGTTTCGGTCGCCCAAGTCGTATCGGTTCAGAAAAACCGCTGGCGAGTTCTGGTTCTTAGGAAACGCACAGTAATGGATCGCCAGACATCGAGGTGGTGAGGGTTTATAGAGTCTTTTTTTGTTTTCACCAATTGGAAAACAAAGTAATTGCATAACTTATTATAAAAAGAATAAAGTTATAGCTTTACATATTTTGAGGTAGCTTTAAATAAAAACAATTCTTTATATAAATAGCTCATTGCATAGAATTCCTCCATTTTCGAGCATACCCCGCCGCCACTTGTCTGAATGACTTTTATTTAGATTCAGAGTTTTGCGAGCAAACATTACAGTCTACGGACTTTTGTTTCCCCGTCGTTAATAGCGTCCAGTTGCAACCGCAGGCTAACGGAGTTTTGCTCATGTATTTAAGACTTACAATTTTTGCACTAATACCCAGAAACACTTCGTTTAAAGCTTTTTATGTAAGCTGACGTTAAATGTGCGGTCTGATGGATCCGAGTTCTTATGGCCGGAGCCAGGGCCGGTTTTAGAGGCCTGGAGGGCAACAAAGGAGTGGAGGCCAAATTTATTTTTTATTTTAAATATTTAAGAACAATATAATCATGTTTGTACAAAGTACAGTAGGTAAAGGTAAAACAGCGAAAAAAATTATCAAAGGCAAAGTTGTTTAATAGTGTTTACTCGTCGAAACTTGAAATATTTTTTTCAGAAATCTCTATTGTGGATGCCCTTCTTTTGTATGCCCCTGGGCTGTAGCTGCGACTGCCCTCCCCTAAATCCGACCCCATCCGGAGCTTGAGCAGTATTTGTTAGCTAATGAATTTAATAATAATTATGTTAGTGGTAGTAACCGCTAATATTATTCAAGTGTGAAGAAAGAAAGGTGTTCATGAAGGATTCCCGTTGAAGCCGAAGGTGCTAACTGGCTGTTACTCGCTGCTGCTGATTGATGCTGTAGGAAGGAGTGATGACGTCAGCCTTCTCGATGTTCAGAAGTAGGATGTTCCTTTGCATAACTCCATCTGTGTGAAGATCACGTGAAGGGAGGTTGATGGCTTCTTCCAAACTAAAGGGAGGATCTCCGACCATTCGAACCACTGACTGACCGGCAGTAAGGCCCCAATGGTTGATGTCGAGGTGTGTTATTTATACTCAGGGCTTATAGAAACTTCGATAGTGCGATTCAGGATAACCCTATCTTTTACACAGTCGTAATCTGTGAATTCCTGGGATATCGTGTATTATGAATGTGTCCTACATGCCTAATTTCATTCCCATTATTATAATTTTTTTTCGAAATCGAACTTCAATTCTTAGAAAGGTCATGAGAAATATATAAAGTTTTATAAATTCTTTTTAAAAAAATCATAACCGTAATATTCTTAATGTGTGAAGTATAAATCAGTCCACATAAAATAGGTGTATCACAATTTTGTATATGGAAGCCGGGGTGTGATATTTTTTAATTGTTGTTATTTCCAGGTCATCGAACTTAAGAAAAGCGGTGACTCGGAATACATTGGCCTCCCGCGTGATTTGCGTTGAAGTTGATTTTTATTTCGATCCCAGCGTTGTTATCTTTAAGGTTTCTTTTGTTGGTGTCATTTCTATACTTAGATAAACTTACCAAAGAAAAAAAAGATTTACACAATTGATTATTATTGCCAAAAACGCTATAGTGACAAAAACATTATGAAATTAATAGACATTTTACAAGCGATCATCATCTGGAATCGAATCTCAGAAGGTTTGTAGTTTTCTGTTTATTCTCTATGTTTTATCTTTTGTTATACATTCCTGTGTCTGTATAAATGATCAGACAAGTAAAAGTCTTATGCTCTTTCTAATAGTGCTACTACATGATAAAAGAGTCCATAAAAAAATATGTTTTTTTTTTATAATTACAAAAAACAACTTAAAATAACGTAGTTTTTGTTAAACTTGCACTAAACTATTGTACTGAGGTCGATTGGTTTATTATAGCCGGTGTGAGTGCGCTCTGTTGCACTGTGAAAACTATCACCGGAAAAATTCCTTTTTCAAACGAGGAAGACAATTTACTCAAACTGGTCTGGGTACCATTACTATTCAAAAAATTGAAACTTATTTTTAATAGACATAAATAAAAAAATACAGAAAGAAAGGTCATATAATAAATACACACCAGCATTTAACAAATATGGTCTTATTACTCTCATCTTGAGATTCAAAGCTATATTCAGCTCGTAGCTCTAACGATGCGTGGGTTTCTTTTGACGGGTGAAAAACGTAGTCGGACTTCCTGCAGCACGTTTAGTACTTGCCCTTTGCGTAGGTACTACTCTGTCGAAGTGAGAGATATATAACACGGTAGATTGTTCATACCTTTTTTATAAAAAAAACTGTCTAGCTTCCTAAAAAATAAACATAGTACGAGATATATTTTATGCAAATGTGTATATACAGAATCTAGGGGCACAATCAGTGCCAAGAGTGCCAGCGAAACCTACCTTTTCTCGAAGCGTTTCTTCGTATTTTTGTACTCTTATAATTTCTGTCTGGACAGTGTTAGAAAGTCCAAATTAATTCAAGTCAATCCTAGTCTTAAGTTTTATACAAATTCTACACCTTAATCAAAATGTGTGGCTTGGCCGTTTCGTAGTACCGTGACGTAGACACTCCTATGGGCTTATGAACAGAAAGTAATTCACTAACTAGGCGTTAATATTGTGCCAATACGCCCTTGAAAAACGAAATGGTTAAGACACGCATTTTGACTAAGGTGTAGGATTTGTAGAAAACTTAAGACTAGGATTCACGCAGAACACTATACGCTATGATGAGAGTGTTAGGTTAGGGCGTATAATATAGCTAGGAGCTTGCCTCTCATAAGATCTGATAACTTTTACAAAGCAAGCAATATGTAGCTATTCGTCTTGGCATTACTTTAAAAAATGTTTTAGTGGGATGTAATATCTATATATATGTCATATCTAAGAGTAAGATATAATAATACTAATATATACCTACGGCAGTAATATGTGTGCGTCCCAAGAAAAGCAGAGTTTGAACTTTCAAGTCAACTAAGGAAGTAATAATACTTGGCAGTGAGTTGTGATACCTGCAGTTGTGTAAAATTCCAGTCAGATAAAGTTTCAAAAGCAATAAACTTGACATGACTATAAGAATGACATTAACTTTGCCGCTTATGTAGCCTTGCGCAGCTCAGATTTAGTGTGTTGAACGCGACGTAGAGACAAAATCTTTCCAAGTACAATAGCGTTTCGTTTTGTTCCAAATTCCCCGTGTACTGTTTGCTTTGTGGCAGTATAACATGAATGCATTAATGTCAACTACATTACATACATTAACGTGAACGAATTGAATCGCAGTAGTATAGTTGATATTGTTAAATATATAAGATCCTTATTCTTAATGTAAAAGTATACAATAGGTAGTAATTACCATTTTTGTTGAATACATATGCATTCATTTAGATTATACATAAAATAAACGATAAATTTTGAAGGAAACGCTTAACTTTTCTAAATATAATTTTTTAGACAACTTCCTCCGGAAAAAAATAAGAAAATAAATGTTTACTCAAAACATCTTGGCGTGAGTGCCATAAGGAAACCCCATAAGCTCGGGAAATGTGATAAATCATCGGCCATTGTCCCGCAGGACCAATTCGACATTGATTTTTCTTTCATTTCTAAGTCGTTTTCGTGTATATTGTTATTTATATTTTCTTTTTTATTGTTTTTATGATCGTATAAGAATATAAAAATGACAAAACTGACTAGTTGTATATTGACAATAATTAAATTTCTAATCATTAACTAAGATGTATTTTGTGACGCTTATCTTAAAGGCAAATAAATAAAACGAAAGATTATTGTAAAAATTGTGATATATTCTTTCTTAAACTATGAATAACTGTACAAAATACGGGGATGATTCTAATTTACATAGAATATTTATAACAAAATAATAATAACATATATATCTATAACATTAATCAATGGCAGGCGACGATCGATCATTTGTTAAAGTTTTTCTTAGCTTTACCGTTGCAAATTGTTGCGGCCTGTGCAGAAACAAATTTATAATAATAACTAATTATAATTTTTAAACAATTGTAATTGATTTGTTGGTAATTAAAAAATACCGTTTTTAATGTATACACCATAACTAGAGATTATTTGGGATAGTAGTATATAATAAATAACTTTCATTTAAATTCTTTATGATATAACTATATTTTGTTATTATTAATAAGTAATTGTACATGTCTCGATTATTAAAGTTTGCTTTAAGTTATAAGTTTCATAAGTGAAATTTTTATCTTTGTGAGAAATTCTTAAGTCATGTTATAATATTTTCATATTATGAATTTTAACAATATTTCAAGATTATTTTTATACTCGTAATTTTATCGTATATCTTAGTGTAATTAAACTAAATTAATATCAACAACAAAAATATACAAAACTGGTAAAAAAAGTATTAGAAATATAAAATCGAGTAATATTACAGTAGCAGTGCAATTTACGAAATAAGTAAGCCAAAAACTACTCGTGCAAAATAATCTATGTAACAATGGATTGTGTTAAAGGGTTCTTAGATTAAAGAGGCCTATAATTACTTGTACATGGCAGTTTCTCGACCCCATAAATCGTACCACGGTCCAAAGGTGTGACCTTCTTCAGGTAATTCAGACCCCTCGGTTGGACGTTTAAGTAACTTTGTTCTGGGTAATAACTGCGGTCTTTGTTGTTTCAACGCTTCGTTAAATTTTTGATCATCTGACTCACTGTATTGACTTTCATTTCTTTGGTCAACAAATCTTCTGCCTTCTAAGCGAGCTTCTTCTTGACGTATTTTTGATTTTTCCGCTTTTTTAGAATCTGTCTCATAATCGTATCTGGAAGCACGCCTTTCTTGGTCACTGAAGTACGATATATTTGTGTCGTAGTATCTTTCCTCTTTTCTTTTGTTATATTGCAAAGAACTATCATCGTAACTTCTGATTATTTTGCTTCGGGACCGCACATCGCGGTTTTTAGTTTCAGATGACTCCTTCTTAGTATGACGTCTGTCCAAAGAATAGTCAATTCTAGGTTCTCTATCTTCAAACTGTCTTACGTCTTTTTTCTGGTTTCTCACTTCAGCTTTTGGATAATCCTTATGATTTTTCATATTTTCGAAATTATTTTGTTGACGATTTTTTTCATCATTTGATCGCTTCTTATACTTCAATGTCCCATCATCATGTCCATTGTAGGATTCATCCTGTCGAATTTCATTATTATTTCGTTCTAACGGATTGCCATATCGATCTGTAAGATGCTCATTGTCTTTATATTTTAAAGTTTCAGATGATGCTGAAAATGTTTTTATTTCTTTGGAATTATCTTTAAAGGTTTTAAATTCCATAGCTTTAGGTGACGACCTCTCGTGAGATGTTCTTTTATTTTTCTCTGAAGATAATGTCGTTCTTACATGTGGTTTTATGGGGTTTATTTCTATTTCGTCAAATTCTGGCATGTACGCATTTTCTTTGTTAGATTTTATTTCATTCTCCATAAGTTGAGCCTGTCTACGGCGATCTAATTCTTGCTGCTTCTTTGATGTCATATGATCGTCAACAATGATGCAATCATAGGGATCCGTACTAGAAGCAACAGAATTAACTTCGGAACTGCTATCATTATCATATTTTTGTAAAATTTCACGACGTTTTACAGTTTTCATAACGAATCCATCACCATTTTCATCGTTATAGAAACTATTTTCGAAGTTTGTTTTAATCGTACTTGTATTTGTTAAATCTGAATGTCGAGATTCATTTCGCTGTACGAATTCTTCAGATTTTTCTTCTATAATGGATTTTTCCGACATACTTTTTTTGTTTATTTGGGCTTGGTGATAATTGCTATCGTGGGCTCTTTTCAACTTATCGGCTCGTTCTTCTTGTGCTTGTATAGATCCCAAGCTCCGTGCTTGACGCATACCATTATTAACCTTTATATCTTTTCTATCAATGGTTTCTTGGGGTCTTTGTATGTTTTCTGCATGAACCAATTTTTCTGTACTTTCTTGTTTTCTTAATTCTGGAATATCTGGAGCAGGTCTTAGTTCTTTTTTTAGTTTAACAAACAGTTTCTTTTTGTATTCCGGAACTGTGTCAACAATATCACGATGTTGCCATAGAGACATGCCTTCCATTATTTCTTCAGAAGTCGTACGTCCAAACTTCCAAAATGATTTAGTCCTTTTTATTTTTTGAGAATCTTTGTCCATATCTAACATATTGCGCAAAAGCAATTGCTGGTCATCAGTTAGGTAACCATTGTTTGTATTACTTTGTTTGGGACCACGTTTCAAGCTCTGTGTTTTTAAAAGATAAGCTCTGTGTTGGTTGTTTGGATGAGCAGATTTACTATAAAAATAAAGAAAGTAACGTAAAATAAAACTAGCAAAAAATCTAGCAAAATAAAAAACTAAACTGATAAAAAATACATCAAATAACTAAAACACCTGTGTTAATATATATGAAATTCCAAAATACCTGATGGGCACTCGAAGCCTCTGTGCCTCTTCGTCACTGTAGTCAATATCAGGCTGTGGGGGTGGTTCGTTAGAGAAACCTGAGTCATTAGAGCTGTGTAGTGATACATTGCCCACAGCTCCCACTGCTGACACCACTGTTTTTGTCGGTGCTTTATTTTGCGCCATCTGAACGATATTGAATTTGAATCAGTATACTTTGACACACACATAAATATAATAAATATAATACAAACAAACAATTAAAAGAAAAATAAACTATGTGTTAAACAAAAAGGCTTAACATTTTTTTTTATATTGCATTGTGGTATGGAATGGGACTCCAAGTATAGGCAGTGACCATGATGAACACAAAACTGATTTCAGTGGGACCATATAAATAAAAAAAATGTATCTTATAATTATTGAAATAATATATTTTAATTATATAAAAATATCTGGCAAACTACAGTTAATAAAATTCGTATAGTTACCTGGGATCGTAACGGTAGTGTCTGAGGTCCAAAACTTCTTGTTTCTATGACAGCATGTGTGGTGAAATTAGCGGCTGATGTAGAACTCTTTATTGCACTGGCAGATCCAGACGTAGAATGGAAGGTTGCACTGGCGGATGTAGTCAGAGCGCTTGGAGAAGGTGCAGGCAATGTAGGAGGAAGGCCAGGTGATGTGGGTGCGAGACGGCCCTGGGAAAACATTAGGAGGTTTTTTATGTCATATATCGACAGATGAGCATGAGGTTCACTTGAAGGTTGGAACAAGGTTTTTTTATGTCAGACTAGCAGGGCATCCCGGCTTCACACGGGTGCAATGTAGATACAAAAATAGCCTATGTTACTCGCTGATAATGTAGCTTTCTATTGGTGAATATAATTTTAAAATCGATCCAAGAGTTTTTGAGTTTATTCATAACATACAAAAATACAAATCTTTCCACTTTATAATATTAGTATAGAAGTATAGATATCGACAGACGGTACGGTTCACTTGATGGTAAGTAGTAGTAAGTGATATACCAGCCACAGTACATCAGTCAATGATGCGCTGTTGACCTACTTTTTGCTACGAACATTCGAAAATCCATAAGCTGAGACCGAAACGCGCAATGTGCACTTCACGGTTTTTCCATCTATGAATGGTAGGTTACCCGGTCAGAATTTTGATATTCCTCCCACCTAATTAATGACCAAATAAATCTCACACAAGACTTACTTTGGCGACATGATGTGCGGTGACCGTGTCGCCGAACATGCGTGTGGGTGGGTGTGAGTGTCCGGACGGCGTAGTGGACACCTGTGTGTGTGCGACCGGCGCTGGCGGCGGCGTCTCACTCGGCGTCTGCGCACTGCTCCAGCGTGCTGGCGAATTACTACTGGAATAAGGTTTCCTTAGTAATTACATAGAAGATTATCGAAAGTCCTTTCTGAGACTGTGGTATTTAAAGACTTTTAAAAGAAATAAGCTTTACCGGATTAAAACACGATTTAATCCGACGTTTCGAGTATTTTTTATCAAGCGCGGTCACGGGCAAACTGAAAGGTGACCACTGTCTCATCTAAATTTTCACAAAGGTACATGTGAATATTCGATTATCTCATTCAAGTTGTGTCTGCATCTAATTAAAAACAAATGCAAAAATCAACTTAAGAATTAGTAACGAGAACATAACATAAATAATAAACTGTAAATACCTATTTAAAAATAATTTTAATATTTACAGTGATTAGTTCTGAACAGTTACAATATCTAAAAATTCAAATTAAGTTCCTCAGGTGAAAAATGATTTAATTTATTATCAATTATTTCTGAAGGTGGCGCCGCCTCGTCCATCTACCGTTTTTGGAAATGAAATGCTTGCGCTCCGTAAACAGGAGAAGATTTACTAATACTTAGGTAACGCTTGTAATTCTCGGGTGGCTTCATAAATATTTAAAAAATAAATTTTGAATATCAGTTCAAAATCGACGGAGATATCGTGTAACATACCTAAACATAAAAAATACAACCGAATTGAAAAACTTTTCTAATGTCGCTTAAAATCAATTTTTTCTCGACAACATAGGCATACTCACATAATTTCATCACTGATGATAGGCTCAGTATAAGCCAAGGGAAACCAGCCAGCGCTGTGGGTTCGCAAGTTCTCGCCGTACTGCCAGCCCTTGGTCCTGTCTCCAAGCAGCGCGAGCATGTCCCCTTGCTGGAAGCTGAGCTGGTTATCCCCAGCTGCTGCGTAGGCGTACAGAGCTCTGGCTAGCGGCGGGTCTCGTGAGGTACAAGTAGGAGGCGCGAGCGAAGTCGGCCTGGTATTTGTACGTATATCTGTATCTGAAAAAAAAGTTTGTGTCTACAAAAAAGTGAAGACCCTGAGAGAGAGATAGAGAGGGAGAGAGAGAGAGAGATGGATATATTTATCTCTTTATTTTATGAAATGTATTATGTAGTTAATACAGTATTCAAAAAGTACATGTAACTATAAAACTAGGTTACAATTCTTCTTCTTTTATTTTTTTGGAAATTAATTTGTCAGTAAAAAAAACAAGTTGAGATTTTTTGTAAATGATAAACCTAAATATTAGTATGGAGAGTACAGTGCAACAATATAAATATGAAATTTAAAAATTGAATAACTTGCAAACTTAAAATTTCATAATTATTAAGTTTTAGCACTATATATCTATTTGTCATGTTGATTTTCAGCGTTGTTAATGTTGTTAATGTTATTAGCGATTAATAATAATTAGTAATAATCATCATATTCAAAAGAATTATTTATAAATAACAAATATAAAGAGGAAAGATTTGTATTTTTGAATTTTTGTATGTTATGAATAAACTCAAAAACTACTGAACCGATTTTCAAATTCTTTCACCAATAAAAAGCTACATTATCAGCGAGTAAGTTTGTATATAGTACATCTAAATTACACCCGTGTGAAGCCGGGCGCGTTGTTAGTATCAAGTATTTTGGATAAAAAACCATTTTCGATGCAATTCAAAATAAATTCTACATATTATAAAACCAGTGCACGTTGCAAGACATCAAAATATAGCGTCAGTAAAAATCACCTTGATCCGCATGTAAGCTCGCTTGCAGATTCAAATCGGATTTCGCCCTGGAGATGCCCTGACTCGGCGATCCTAAGTCAGCTATGGACCGCACATCTAGACAAGAGGCGTCCACAGATCTTGTTTTGCGAAGAGCTGATCCGATTGAAGCACGATCGTCGTCATCGCCGTTTCGAGGGCTGGCATACACATCTTCGTCCGCCCAGAATGATACTTGCTGGAAAGAGATCATATAATTAGGATAATATACTTATTATCTGACAGAAGTAATAAGGATTTTTTTTGACAAAATAACGAATTTAATGCTTAAAAAACAAAAAATAATGTACCTATATAGAATTAAAAATATGTAATTTTCAAATTGATATTTTCTTCCTTATAAATAATTTATAATTTTTCTTATGTTTTATAATAATTGAGATTTAAATTTATAATTTGAATAAAAAATTAAGTCAATCGTTTTCAATGATTCCTTTTGAATTTTTCCTGTAATGCGTTTCAGTCGGCAACCGAATAAAACAGTTTTCAGTAGAGTTTGGTACAAAAAAAGTTGTACATACTTTATTTTTATGCCAAAGGATATATTATATTAGCATTGATAAAAAAAAATGTAGAATACGATGATAATACGTACCTAATTATAAAGTATGCTTGGCAATACGTGACAGAAGGGACACTGTCCGAAAATTTATTGTTTAAAATTGCTCTTGCAACGTCGTATTAGGAAATAAAATATGGTGTGGTTAATGAGTTATGTTGGGTTAAACGGGGTTTATTATTGTGAATAATAATTTGATAGGTCTAATGAGCAATACATAAAAATTAAACCAATTCGCTTTTTATTCATTTTAATAAGTGCCATTATTATCCATTCCCGAGGAATGTTGTCGATTCGACTCCATACTTGTTGCAAAATATGAAGCTCAATAACCGTATAAAACACAATAGCCAATAAAGTAATTTTACACTCATACTCAAAAACTTTTATGACAAATTATATGAAAATATAAAGGACATAAAGTTTGGCCAATATTTTTAGTAAATGGCTTTCTTCATCCAATGAAACGTGTTTTATATAAGAGGTATTGTCATTTCATTGTGAGCTAAATGTCAACCGCGGGCATAAATTTACCAATTATATGCTGTTCATTTTTATTTTTATGTCGATCATTTAGAAATTTATCGACTCCAAAATGCGTTGTACATGTCTTGGTTTTATAGAGTGTATTTTAACAACTTACTTATTTTAAGATCTAATGCAACAAAAACTACAAAACTGATAAAAGACAAAAAATCCTGCAGTAGGTCTATAGCCCAACAAAAGTAATATTCTTTATTCTCTTTATTCAATTCATGCAAATGAGCAACTGAATAGGTAACATTCAATCCAATTTTTCTAATGAAAAGTCATTGGGGTATCCCAAGTTACGTTACTCTAGTCGAAATCTATTTTTGAGTTTTTTTTATGTTAGATATCGACAGACGAGCATGAGGTTCACTTGATGGTAGGTGATCCTCAGCCACAGAACATCAATTAATAATGCGCTGTCGACCTACTTTTTACTTTGAGCATTTGGAAATGTATTTTTGAGAACTGTCAAAATGTCAAATTAGTAGAATACGGATCCAATACTATTTCCCCGCCCTTATTTGAAAAGGAAGCTCTGAAATCATTGTGCCGTAGAAAGAACAATGGGCAATCAAGGGTTAATATAATATTGGTAATTCTTTCATGTTTTATTTCAGTATACTTACCCGCATTCTGCTAACGAACATAGCTTCAACATTTGGAGGCAAATATTCCCTTGTTCTCGATACTTCAAGCCACTCTTCCAGGCCTGTGTTGTACGCATTAGCACCAGCTGAATGATACGCAAGCCAATGCTTAGCCAGCGAACATTGGCGTTCGAGGACAAAGCCATATCGACGGCGCTCTTGAGTCATAGCCTGATAGAAAGTTTTCAGATTATTGTAAACTTCGATATATCATGACACATTTCCAGGATTTGACTGTTAATTATTTTTCGTCCTTGCCTATTTAATTGTCAGTTCATAAATTATTTTATATAGAGGCCGATTACTGGTTGGGGTTTCGAACTGGGTGTTTTACTATATAATATAGAAGTTTGCTGTATCGTTGAAAGTATAATGAAAAAGCGAAAGTCACCGGCAAAATGTCTCGTAGACTAGAGAAGGTCTATAGGCATTTTGAAGTGCTTAGTCGAATAAGTTATATTACCAATGCGAATATTCTGCAAGCTGTTTTAATTACATATCTCACTCACATTTTTCAAACTTTGTTCACAAAATGCGTCCAGTTTTGTTTTCTCTTCTTCGAGTATTTGCATGCTCTGAAATGTAAGAAAGAATATCAATTTATTCGTTATCGTGGTAGGTTATCATTATAGCGCTAGGGGGTCGTTGGTATGGTGAATAAGGTTGTTTTTGAATTCCGCAGTTTTAATATACGCAACGCTCTTACCCCTGAATCACAGATATGGTTTCTAAATTATAAGGGAATTGTAAAATCAATTAAAATTTCATTAAAATAAATTAAGTGAAATTCAGTCAGCAGTACTGTGATACCATATACTGTAATTCCCTTAACAGTGCACAAAATTATAATCACTAGCTCTTTCTCAGGTAACTCGTTTAATAAAAGTTGTTTTATTAGATATTATAAAGGTCTTAAGCCTTATAAGCGCTTTGATTTACCGCTCATTTAAATTTCAATTTATTTCTAAATGAGTTACTTTCCACGCCGGACGCCCAGTTTCTCTAAGCAACAAGAAAAGTTAGAAAATTGTTATAATTTTAAAAACTAGTGATTCAGCTGATTTTGCCTCTATATCAAAATGAAAATCTATAGCGTAAATAAAAACATTTAAACAGACAATTTAAACAATTAGTCTTCCTATTATTTCTAATAAGTCGTGACGCCATTTGCAATTTATGTCAAAATCAAAACATACTAAACATATTGTATGTGATCAAAATTTAAATAGACGAATTTCTTTTGTTTTTTTATTGTATTATAAGTGATATTATGGATGTATATCGTATATGGCTCACTGCATAGTAGTTATATACCTACATCCTGGGAAAGACTTCGTCATTTTTACTTAAGTACCGAAATGCTCAAATTAACCTAACGCAATAATTCCTTATGAAAAATTATAAAAAATAACCCAGCGGAAATTTTGATTCCCCAGTCGACAATCCCCTCAAAAGTATTTCATAATCATTGAATCAATCATTGTTGACAGTAAAACTTACCTTCATCTCCTTATCCATAGCCGATCCAACTTTGGTTGCATTTGTTTTCTTCTTTCTTTGCTTTTTAATAGTCGCAGCTGCCTTACTATAACTTTCAGAACGCAGTTTGTGTTGTTGTAAAAATCTTTTTTGTTCGGACTAAAAAAAAACAATTGTAAAATACTTGTTCAGTTGGTTACAAAACACTTTACAAGTCCAGAATATATACATATGAAATCTTGGTAGTCATAACTAGATTGCATCAAATAATATAAGTGTAAGGTATCCTTTTAATATGAATAAGTACCTACTACTACAAGTAGTTATTTATTAAGAATATTTCAAACAATAATTGCAGTCTCAAATATAAAATAATGAAATTTCCGATATATTTAGTTTCTGTTGACGTTTAAAATAATTTACATTAAGAATCTTATTCAGTTATCTTGGATTAAATTAGTTTATGTCTTAAGGTCGATATGATTTCTATAAAACAAAGTAGGTACATAAAAAAACTTATTATTAGCTCCGAAAAATTGGATTTCATCTATCCGATATGAGATCATTGTTTGAACTTCCCTAATCCTGTAAACAATTCGGAAACACGTCCGATAAAAAAGGAAAAGAGGTCTTATTGACCGACCTGTACTACTTTCGTATCCTTTTCGAGATTAGTTTCCAAAGGTACAAGTAAATCCACGTAGAACGCCTTCAGCTGAAACAAACAAATAAATTAAGATTATCGCTTTCGCGGAAATAAAAAATGAAAAACTTTTTTACGGCAGACGTTTTATGAGAAATTTTGTAGTTAAAGAAAAATGTCAAGATAATAATTTGTGATTTTCCTCATTCCTAGCTACTTGCTAGACTATACAAACTGCCCACAACGCAAAAATGCTGGTAATTATACTATTGTATACTGATTCATTTCTTTTCAATATATCAATAACTCAAGGATATGTTACTCATGTTTTATTTTTTGTATTTGAAAGCTACTATCTGATGCAGGCATTATAATACTTCAAAACGATAAGTAGGTACATAATTAAAATTAAAAAATAATCATAATGGAATATGTTCTTCAATACAATACAAGCAAGCAATACAATATTTTTTGTACAAAGTACAGTAGATAAAGGTAAAACAAAGAAAAATAATTTGTTTATTAGTGTTTAATCGTCGGAATTTGAAATATTTTTTCGAAGTTTCTATTGTGGGGCCCTCTTTTGTGGAGGCATTGGGGCTGCAGACCCGGATGCCCACCCCTAAATCCGTCCCCCAATATATATCTTTCAGTTCAATTTCAGAAAACTTCAGAACGAATCCTATATACAAAGATTATGACAGCATTGCTGTTATTTAGCGAATGTAATGACTGGTGTATTAATTGCTTTAGCTGGTAAGATATACTTAAAGATGTTAAAACTAGAATCCTTAATCATAAAAAACCTAACATACTCGTAAGACGGAATTAAAAATTTGCAAGAAACAATTTCACAAAATAATATTTTCTCTTAGCGTGATAAAAGAACTACGGATATTACGAAACATTGACACTGCATAAGCAGAAGAATGCAGGAATACTGTATGAAAATTCCGGTTTTGAAATAATAAAAAAACTTACAATGTTCATTTGTTGGTCTTGAATTTCCCGGTACACCTCAACGACCTTCATCAGTGCGGTTCCTGTAAGGTGTTGACGTTAGTTTATATCCGACTACAGCAAATAAGGTACATTAATACATAGTATTATGTATCGTGCCATTGTTAATCATTTGAAAATACATGTTACTGGGTATCGTAATAAATCGGTGAACTTCCGAAAAGCCAAAACCGAATTCTGACTTCAAATTTTGTACACACGTTCCATTTGGGCCCCCAAGAGTCCCCGTGAAAGGCTTTTTGGGGACTCGCAATATTTTTCAAAATAGGTAGCTACACTTTCACGGAACATACATTTTTTTACCGGTGACTGAACCTGAGACATTCTACTACTAAATACATTCATACCACTTAACCATAAAAACGCAGTAAATACGTTACGAATTACTAAACGAAATGTCTAAGTGACAGAGCACTATAAATGCATGACTTTACAATATATCCTTAATAGATTGGTCTTTGACCAAAGTAAGGTCATCGATAATATCTATCAATAACAGCTACCGCCGATGACATTATTCTGTACGCATAGTTTTAAGATGAACTTGTTTGATGAGTCATTAATGAACACTTTCTCCACAGAAGTTGCTAAGATTTTAAGGCCCCCAATGAATCTGCATGTTTTCTAGGGTTACAGACCACTTACCACCCGGTATGCTGATTGCCCGTTTGATATTCTTTAAAAAAAATCACACTGAATGACTTAGTCTATAAATACTAACCAATATCCGCACATCCTCCCCAAGTGCCCTGCTGTGCTTGCCTCCCCAACTTGCCTACAGCATCGACGTACATCCGGGACGCTGCCGCCGCGCCTGATAATATAATTTATCATTTAATGATTGATGATATTAATTTATTCCAACTGCACGTTTTTTTCTATATCTTCTCTTCATCTTTCTTTCTTTAAACATTATTTTTATTTTGGATTTTTTTGCCGTATTACCACGTAGTTAAAAAAATTGTTCTCCTTCACAGATATGAAAAGCTTAAAAAAAGGAATATTAGTAATAATAATTATTTCTTTTCTTCAGACCTAAAATAATCTTTAATGTTCTATCCTTCAACATCTATCCCCTGAGAAACAACTAAGTACTCATTAAAAATTATGCTAACAATTTTAACCTAAGCAAAATTATAGTGCTCATTTCCCATGTAAATTATGTAACAAGGTCTTTAAAATTGGAACGACAGAGCTCTCACTGCACTGGAATACTCATAAAAATTCAGCACAACACAATTAAATGGTAATAGATCTCTTAAAAGTGAGTAAACAAGACATTCAGCGTATTACACAATGAGCAACTTTATTGCGTCGGGAATAATACTTCAGATAAGCCATGGAGACAATTTGGCACAACCTATGCCCCAGTTTCATAGCCAAACAAGCACACTACGCTGGGGTTTCGGATGTAGATGCACCCATTTGGCGTAGACTATATAAATTAATTATATTTGTCCTTTGAATCATTTTCACATACAAAATATATTTCCATAATAATTATGTAGATTATTGTTTTAACTCATATTATAAAGAGGAAAAAATGGTATTTTTGGATTTTTTTTTTTTTTTTTTTATGTCAGATATCGACAGACGAGCATGAGGTTCACTTGATGGTAGGTGATACCTCAGCCACAGAACATCAGTCAATGATGCGCTGTCGACCTAATTTTTACTTCGAGCATTCGGAAATCCATAGACTGAAACCGAAACGCGCAATATGCACTTCACGGCTTTTCCATCTATGAACGGTGGTTCGTTACCCGGTCGGAATTTAGATATTCCTCCCACCCGATCAATACCCGAAGTTACCAGACGTGGGGAAAACATGCTTACAGAAAATTATAAGCATGTGCTCCCGGTGGGATTCGAACCCACGACCCATCGATGCGCACGGCAGGTGTTCTACCGAACGCGCCAACGAGCCCGTCAAAATGTATTTTTGTATGTAATAAATAAACTCAAAAACTACTGGACCGATTTTAAAAATTATTTCACCAATAGAAAGCTACATTTTCAGCAAGTAACATAGGCTATTTTTACACAAAAACACTCTACTTACAATACACACAGTACATCTACATTTCACCCGTGTGAAGCCGGGGCGTGTTGCTAATTGTTTTTATTTTCCATTCGAGTTCACTTTAAAGTTTATATTTTTAACTTTAGTTACTAAAATTTATTGAATAACATTCTGAATTGAGTGTTTAAACTTCGTGGTTGTTATTGTATTGTACGTTTAGTCATTAGTTTTCAACGATCAGTCGTGGCCAGCTCTTTGCATTATAGGCGTGAGCATAATAATAAGTGCTCATTACTATGAAAGAGGAAAAACCCAACATAATTATTAAATCTGAATGAACACTATTCAGTATAGAAAAACATCATAATATTAAAGTCGTAGCGAGTTGAAATATTTTTAGGCCAAGTATAACGTAAAAGACAGCACTGAGATTTTTACGGCGCAAAATTTTAAGAGCTGAATTTGCAAGTCTTTGAATCTCCTTACATAATTTAAAATAACGATGTTTTTTGACTGAACGGTTAAATGGTTTTTAATGTTTAAAAATCTTAAATTTTGTTAACAGTGAGCATCCACTTAAATATTAAATAATTAAGATTTTCTAATGGAAATATGTTTTAAGAGTAATTACAGAGTTTTCAACCGGATCTTCCTCTAAAATACATTTTGAAACGTTAATATTAGACCGAAGTATAAGAATAATAAACAAAATATTATATTTAACTTTATGGCAATAAATATATGTATGTGTAGCGACTTTGCCTCAGCTCGTGTTTAAGCATATAATTAACATATGTATTTATTCAAAGTCAAACATAACAGAAATATTAGATCTTTTAATAATCCATTAAAAGAAAAAAACACTTCATAGTAGTTACTAATTACCAAGGACTTTAATAAAGTCCTTGCTAATTACTTAATGTTATAGTGACGCTTGGCGATTATAATTTTTAAGTTTGATAGTAGTCGGGAAATGTCAATTGTCATTCCGACATTTTTTATTAATTATAAGGCAATTGTTTAATAATAATTAATTATGTAATTATTTTTTTTAAACTATTTAATAAATAGACTCAATTTTTATTATTAAGTTAATTTATAAGAGGAAGAATTATAAATAATTCATTAATATGTAACTACCCGGTTGCTTGGTGATCTTTTCTCTGTAGGTATTACATTCCAAAACGGTACATTAAAAAACAAGGTCTAATATCGCTTTATAAATAAAAATACGTTTTACTTTGAGTTCGAAATAAGTTACGTACCATGTAAAGCTTTTAAATAAGCTTTTCCAGCTGTAATCATTTGGCGAGCGCCTGGATTGAACTTATCCAAGATATTCTGAAACAAATAAAAACAACGTTTAGATAAATTGCATCTAAAATTAGATTATCTTTCAACACGTTCTTTACCACAGATACAAAAGAAATCAAGCATGAACAACAAAAACATCATATATGTTATGGCAGTATATCATAAGACGATGGGCTGTACAAAAACAAATAAATTGCGGTCAGTGCCTCGTGAGCTGTGTGACACGTCATTTTAGATGTAATGTACAGATAGTCCAACCGTTTAATATAGCTCAGGATTAGAATCAGCCTTTATAACGGTTTATGGAGTGTATGTGAACAATTCCGTTAAAAAACACATCCTATTTTTTTTTTGTATTTATAATGCACCAGTGTTTTCTATATTTATCGTCTACTCCAATTATATTTCAATAACATAAAAATACTAATTACGGCAACAGACCTAAAATATTACAGTTTTTGAAAAAATAATAAATCTTTGGTTATACGTATTTTTTTATACATGTATATTAGTTTCTATACAATTTTTCTTATTTTTTTATATCTTGTCAATGATTATTACGTAAGTCTCTGTGAAAGTGCAGAAGAAGCAAACGTGAAGTTTGCCAGCCTTGAATTAATTAATATAAAAAAAATATATACAGAACTGTACTTATTCTAACTTCACGCTTGCTGTAAAATACGTATAATGTGTCAATCGTATTGTATTGAAAGGTTACTTTCTTCTTTGTAATATTCACCTTAACAAAATATATTAAAGGTACCTCAAGTTTTGTAAAAATCATCTTGTTTTCAGATGTGATTAAAATACAATGAATTATAGATATGTTTATGTTTTCAAGGTATTAAAAATATCTGAAACAAACTAATTGAATGAATGAATAGATTTTTAACAAGATTTGATTGAGAAGATTTAATAGAAGATAGAAGCTTCTCGTGTGTGAGTTGCCAAAGTTAGTATTTTTTGAGAATTAATCTACCGCACAATTAATCTTATCTATTATAATAAAGAAATAATAAAAAAAGTCTAGTAATTCTTCGTCTGATGCTCACGCGGAAGCAGCGAGCATCGGACGGAACCCAGATGACAGTAAAAACGTTTGCTGGGGGAAGCGGGGTCGCGCCCTATGAATATAGGGCGGTCAATTTTGCATGGGCGCAGTGGCGCCATCAGGCGGTCGCCGGCTCACTTCGCGGATTAATACGCGAAGCGAACGAAAACACAAATATCACGCACTGTACTAAATTCTACGAATCTCAAACCCCGACTACGACCGTTTCCGGGAGTCTAGAGGCGAGGAACGCGAAGAAAGCGATGTGGAGGCGGTCAACTCGCTCAACAAAATCGGATATTTTATAATAAAACACCGAGTTGATGAGGAGGAACGCGAGACACGGGTGCAAATGTGATATTGACTGTCCTAGATAATAAAAATAATAATTAAATAGATTATCTATCTTTAAGATCATTTCTTGATGTATCTAAATGAGTATCTAGGGATAAACAGGTACAAATTCTCAAAAAAATAATAATTTGAATAAAATACACTCGTACTACAAGCGGATTTTAATTATGATAACGAAAGAATAAAACCTGCATAAAAATAACCATACATTTCTGTACTCTCGATCTACTTTTCCGAGATAGTCGATACTTAGTTGCCGCCGGTGCATTTAAATCTAAAGGTGACATTTTTAAATACGTCCACAAAATATATAGGAGCGTACTTTTAAAATGTGCATTTAGAATATTTGCGCTATAAAATTCTTGCACTATTATCTTTCAGTATTTATGTATCCCAAATCTATATAAACTAATATTATAAAGAGGAGGATTTTTGTATGTAATAAATAAACTCAAAAATTACTGGACCGATTTTATTTCACCAAAAGAAAGCTACATCGTACATTATTTTTTGTGTTTAGTACATCTACAATGCACCCGAGTTAAGCCGGGGCGCGTTGCTAGTTTATTATAATTTCGAATATACATAATAATATGTTCGTTTGCAGGTACTGCTACCATAACCGTCAGCGGCCGAAGAGTGCAACAACCGATTCCTTCTAATTTCACTTGGCTTAATAAAAAAATTGTAAACTTACCATTGGTAATTGTTTAACATTTAAAACCCTATAATATCTCCTAAGCAAATTATGATTACATATAGATATATAATTACTCAGAAAGATGAGTACAATTACATATTTAAAAATGAAAAAATCAGAGGTGAGTAGGTACCATTTTGTGTAGTTTTACCCATACGACTTCTGTTTTTCTTCTAATTCTAAATTCAAATTGTTAGATTGTCGATTTTTTTTTTTAAATTGATGTGATGTAATTGAAAAAAATATTTTCAAGTTTTAGTTTAAAGCGTGAGATTGTTTCGCAAATATAATTCAAGCTTTATGAATAATTCAAAACGCAGACAACCATAAGAGGATTAAAAAAATCATTCATTACATAATTTATATTAATTTGGTACCATTTTAGATAGCATTAAAAGCATTTTTAACATATTAAATAATGTACATAGTAGGCTGTAGGTTAAGTCGTATTCACAGAAAATGAGGGCTTAGACCGTAAATAGACGTCAGTGTAGGAATGTGGCCTTTCAAGGATGCAGCTAGCCTCGCCAAGGCGTGGCAAAGTGCCGACACTCACGGCACGACATTCCTTTGTAAATACTACTTAGAGGTACTCCTTAAAGCCCAAACACTTGTAACCAAATACATCTACGATCAGACATTGCCCATACAGAATCAAATCTAGGGCTCATGAATAAAAAATATATTTTTTTTACATATTACCAATTTCATTATGATTTCTCACATAACAATATTTATTCTGGTAACACTGAAATAAAATCGCTTGGAATCGCCTGTAACGTCGTTAACGTACCGAGAGACATAAATACGACGCGAACAGGACCGAAAGTGAGATTCCCTCGTCCTAATCCATAGGTTATTGCCGCATTACAAAAAGCCAATGCATTTTCCCTTTTACCCCAATATCGCTGGCGAGGCTCGTGTCGAGCCGAATACGTGCTAATGTTTTTTACGACCTCGTGAACTTAAACAGCGTATGTGTACGCACGATTCTGGATCTCTCATCATATTATATATTATTAACTCATATTTATTGTATGTCTACTCCTCAACGTATATTAAAAAACCCCAGAAATATATTTAAGTATTTCAAACAAATTGTTTTTCAAGATGTCTGTTATGTCGTTACAGCCAAATCAATAAACAAATTTGGAAATATATTAGAATGAAAATAGCTTTAATCCTTAACAATAATTGATCCATGCTTCTATTTCGGAATATAATTACAATTTTTGCAAGTATAATTCCAATGCCCACGAACCCAAGTAAAAAATATTTTCTTTTGATATTTCAATAATATCCCTTTTGTCATTCAGCGTTAACGAAACACACACACGTATTTAAAGGTATCTGTCTCAGTCTTCACGTTTGGCTCGTTCAATTCTAGACGATGACTTTAATATATGGCTTCTCCTTCGGGGCGGACGAAAAGCCATATTTCAGAGGAATCAGACGTATTCTTTAAAAAAGTGATGCAATGTGTCGTAGGCGTTGGTTATGATACGCGAAGCGTAAATCTTGGGGGAGTATTCCTATTTAAAAAGGCGTGAGAATGGATGGGCACTCAGAGTAATTAGCTAAGGGAAGAAAAATGAGCATGTATTGATATCGATATTTAAACTCTATGTTTTTTAAACAAATAGATTAATGTCTTTTTAATAACTAGTAATTACATTACACATATACATACTAATCACGCATTATACTGTATTTACATATTATTTAAACTTTCTGTTAGAAATCTCTAGTTAGCAGAAATATGCGAAACGATAGACGAACGAATGTTGAAAGATTATATTATACAAGTTTCGCGTTTTGCTGTTTAACATGTTTATTAACATAAGCGATTGTAACGGGACAAATACAGTCAGAGATAATTTCTCCCTTACAAAGCTCTTATTGCGTACTAACAGATCCTAAAGTTATCCAAGCGGCTTCATTCCATCCTCTTTATTTGTAGGGCACGTAGTGAACGACATTTGGTACGAAATTGCCTCGGGCAGACTTCGTGACGCGTTCGCCACCCTTCCGTTGTCATCCTAATGTCTTACGCACGCGGTCAATGTTTTTTTTTTGCTTAACTAAGGAACTAAGGAGACACGTTTATGAAGTTTGTTAAGAAGGTGGCATTTGTTGGATTTGATGTTACATTAAATGTTATATTGAGTAGTTCATTTTATATTGTGTATTGTTACTATAAAACATGTTAATACTAACAATAAAATAAAAAATAATACAATCCTTTGATCTTAAGGGGTGTGTAGATACTTTTGTATAATAATATAATCTTATTAGTTATTATATAAAAGAGAATAAAATAACAATACTTTGGAGAAATATAAAACATAACATTCTGTTAAATATATTTCTTTTCTTAAGATACCCACTTCGAATATGAATTTACTTTCATAAAGGCGCATAGACATTTGACCTTATTTCAGCGTTAAACTACGTTATGAAATATTAAAAAATGTAAACATGCTGAGACGGTGCCTTGCATCCTGCATGCATACGAGATGTTTGGTGAACACTTGTTGCCACTCGACACTGCGAATCGACGTTGCTTTCGACAAGTTATGAACAGAGAATGATGTCATATAAATTATTAGTGTTGCGATGTTGTTGCTCATAAGACAATTAATGTCATAATATCAGACACTTACTCTGAGAAACCAGCTGTCGCATAGGCGTAGCTAAGGGGGGCAAGGGTGGTCAATGCCCACCCTAGAAACTTCTTTGCCCACCCTCGACGGTATTAAAATCTCTCATTAAATGACTGTGGTTAGTTCAGCTGAAACGCTGCCCCTCTTAGACAAAATACCTAGCTACGCGAATGGTCACTAACGAGCAACGGTATACGGCTTACGAACCTTCTAAAAAATAACCTCCTCGTACGCACCTGCAAGTCTATTATTGTTGCAGATGTCTATGGGCTTCGGTTATCACTTACCATCAGGTGACCTAACAACCCTTTTGTCCCCATAAAAATGTTTCAGGTTAGTACCTGAAACATTTTTACGATATGAACGATAGTTCGTTAAGCAAGTCATATTATAAGCGTTAGTGAGTATTTGATAAAGTGATAAATTGACGGCTACATTCAAAACATGCTTAAAACTGTGTTCTTAAAGATAGGAACAAATACAATTTACAAAATAAAAAGGGAGTGCCAGGGATAGGGAGTTTGATCTCCGGAAGCAATCACCGATCGACCCAATGCAACACCAACATTGTTCATTTATGTTGACACTAAGAGGGAAATTGAAAAAGTTTAATACAATGTTCACAATAATATTACATCATTCCATTACTTCTTAGATTACAATTTATAAACATGTCATTGTATTTCAAATATGATTTCAATGCTTCCCAACATTTCCCTTCTATTGCCAACTTTTCGATAAGACTCAACCAGTCCATTCAAATCCTTAATTGATAATGAATTCTTTTCAATTAAAAATCGAAGAAAATTGTTAAATTCCAATCTATATTTTAACTTTATTTCAAGGAAATTCACAACGTAATCACGGCGTGCAATTTGTTACCGATTCAACAATGCATCTCTTAACTTCTTTGCTGAGCAAAATAAAAGAGCCCCTCTTAAGTTCGCTAAATGTAGTTGACTACAAAAGGCAGAGTTGGGGTAATTCAAATGAACGCGGGCGGCACCAACCGCTCTATGCTTCGATTGCGCACTTTGAAAAGTTTAATTTTTACAGAACTTCCCCGAGCGGACTCAAGTACCTACTGAAGTTTCAATTCTTTAATTATTTAATAATGTCCTTTAGTTTCAATACAGAGTGACAATAATAAAATTAAATATTGAATAATCAGTATTCACTACATAAGACAAAATCCTCCGCCGCGGCCGCTGTCTGTTCGCGATAAATTCAAAAACTACATAACGGATTTTCGTGCGGTTTTCATTACTATATAGAGTGATCCATGAGAAAGGTTTAAGCATATACTTTGTCAAGTTTTTGGGTAAAATGGTTAAAATATAACGATAATTGTTGGAAGTGTCGGAAAAAGTCAAGCCGTTAACTTCCAGTTATCATCGAAAACCTTCCCCTCAAATCCCTTTTAGATATAAGAAAACAGTGCATTCCTCTTTTATAGATCTACGAAAAAGTTCGCGATGGCATATTATACATATTATATCTATCTTTAAAGGATTGCTTACTCTTGCGAAGCCGGGGTGGGTCGCTAGAGATAAATAGTTTTTAAATGTTAATGATATGGCCCCGATTACCGTGATATTTAAAGTAAATTCATTATTAACTAAAGCAGTCTTTATTGAAGTACGATGACAATAGCAACGTTGTTCTTTAGACCCTGTCTTTTACCCTAACGTTCTGTTTCCAAATAATACTAATTTACAATAAAATACTCAATGTACAACAGAATAGTAAGTAGCGTAAAACATATTCAAGTCACGTATATACATATATTAAAGTGTATTGTTAGGATCTAATTTCAAGGTGAACAGCTTTTTTTCACGAGTCAGTAAATATAACGTATGAACAGTAATTACCGTTCGCTTACAAAAATGTTTACAACACCTACTCCTCGGAGTGCTCGGTACAAACCACAAGGTTACAGAAGCTCAGATTGTTATTAAAATATATCTGTTAATTTAAAAAAACGAATTTCCACCATTAATGCTCGAATGTCAAACGTAGAAAAAAATGAGAAAATTGATTTATAAACGTTACTTAGACTCGGCAGGTTCGAACCGAAAACCCATCGATTACAAGGCAATTTAACTATTATACCAACGAGCATGTCGAAATGTTTCAGTTGGAAAATAATCCTTCATTAATAATTGTTCTGTTTTATTTACCTATTATGCATACAAATAGGTTTTTCATTGCATACTCGGTGAACGAGCTTTGAGCACAGTTCGGTAAAACTTACACATTTCAATATAAATGCGTGGTATATTTATGCATGTTGAAAATATAACTTTTCAAGTGGGTGAACATCATATCCACTCAGTCTGCGGTTTATAATGGAACAAGCGGAAACAATTTTATCGGTAGGATTGCTACTGCGGTTCTCGGTATTTATTTAAATACGCAATATGCAGACGTGCGTAGGGCTTGATGGTTACTGATACCTTATCCATAGGACACGAATGATGTTTATATTCATCCATAGATTATATATGAATAGTTTCAACCTGCTACTTTACCAAATATAATATTTAAAATAAAAAATGAGAGATTAAAATGTGATTTATAGAATTTGAATTAAGAGATAAGTAGGTGATCAGCCGTCTCTATTTTGCCGTACCGAAACTATTTTTAATCTTGTTTCCCCATGATTTGAACCCGGGACTACTGATACTAAACCGCGCTTACAACTGAGTGGAGGGGGTTCAACCAATTCAAAACGCTAACCAAAGACTAAGGTCTATAAATGTCTATTCTCCACAAATATTATGTCGATACACAGGAAATCGCGATACAATCGCAGTGATTATTGTTTTTTATCGACTTATAAACGTATTTTTATTCCATAGGAAAATTAAAATGGTTAATGTAATTATCATAAATACTTGAACATGATGTCATTGGCGCATTTATCACAGTCTAACCTCAACGCTTCAGTTCCAAGTCACGAATTCACACAACCGCATTCCAGACATTTAAATCTGTTACTGCAATAAACAAACTACACAAGATTTCTAGCACCCGATTTCTGTTATCTAAGTATTTTTATTATGTCTGGCTAAACTTATTCAAATTGAACTACACTGGAATGGAAATAGCGTCTCGGTAAACAGTGTTGCAAGCTATTTGCTTAGAATTTCATTAACTTTCATATGTCACATAAAATGTATTGCCTTTACTAATTGTTCGCTTGTAAGTTTAAGCCGTTTGCCAAATCCAATCTCGAACAGAAGTATGTGAACTGCAAATTAAGACGCGATAACTTAGCATTCCGATGTATCTTAGGTTCGTATTGAGCTTAATATAATGACTACCCCTACCCTACTTCCAGAAGTAGTAGTAGAAGTAGAATTAACCAGCTACTTCAGGTAGCGAATTGGAGGAATATCGACCCGCTGTCTAACAGTTTAGATTAGCTAGGGATTTCGGTAAATCGATACTTTCCCGAATGGTCGAAGTAGACATAAAATAGCACTGCGCAATCAGAATCCAAAAAAGACGCCACGGTTACAGGCCTATTGTACTCGGACTGAACTTACAAGGATACGTTATTTGTTTTGTGTTATAAATAGATTCGTATTTATTCGAAGTGAGTTTCTAATAGTTAAATGACAATTGATAGTACCCCTATCGTATATTGACCGTAAATATAGAAAAGATTATGAAAAAAATATGGTCTACTCAGTGGTATCTACAGGGTCGTAGCTACTGCTATATCAGCCGTATCGATGTTCACGTGTAACTGAAAATTTACTTTAAATTGGGCTTTCCTAATGGAAGGCTTTGGAGGGCCTTCCCAAATGTTGATACAGAGCTCATTGAGGTAGGTAAGCTACGCCCCATCCACCAATGAGGCTTTAGTTTATCTGTCAATTGTCAATAAAAAAAAAACAAAAAAAAAAAATTAATTAATAATACATATTCATGTCTGTGAATATTCTTTTCTCTACAATAGGTACACATTGAAACGCGTAGATAAAGTAATTTGAAATGACTAGAAGAAAGTTTAATATAATCCATTGTGTTTGTACTCAGTCTGTACATTTCAAACGAAATTAATTCCGACGCCGCGGCTAGACTACAAGTTTTATAATGAAATTCTTTAAATATCTTTCCCTATAATCTTACCCACGTTTAATAATGTGTAGGTATAATATGCAAGCCGTTTATTTCTATTCAAAACCTTATGAGAAAATGAAAAAGTTATTATTTCAGTAGTAGCTACCTATATGAAGCGTTATTTTTTTATTTTATATATATTTTTAACACGTTTGTTTAATTCATTCTTTTATCATATTACAGCGTGGACCAAGGGTCCAAAATTGGACCCAACAATAGAAACATACAAGTATGACTTTAAATAAAATAATTTTCAAAGAATTAAAACACGATTAATTCTCTTTTTTATGTTAGATATTGACAGACGAGCATGAGGTTCACTTGATGGTAGGTGATACCTCAGCCACAGAACATCAGTCAATTACTTATCCCGAGATTCTAGAGTCACGATCAGAATGCAAGGTGATAGCTGTTAGAATTTAAATTTCACAAAGTTTTTATGTTTATTATTGAAACCTCAGCAACAAACCAACAGTCAATGATGCGCTGTCAACTTATGTAATAATTTGACCATTCAGAAATCCATAGAACAAAACCGAATCGCGTACGTTATCAATGATGGATTGCTACCCGGGTGAAATTTCAATTTTTAAAATTCGAAATTATAAACACGTCAACTCAACGGGATTCAAACCCGCGACCGATTTGAAAGCAAGGTCTACTCAACGCGCTAACGAGACCAAGACCGCTCAGTTGCTGTCTAACTTACTTAGATATTAAGGCTAATGAGTTGTGACTTTCTGTAATTTTTTGAATTATGGTAAAATTACCAGAATTTGATAATATGAATTGATTCTTTTTAACTAACCAATAATTTTTTTCTTTATTTTTTAATAGTTTGTCTATCAAATAAACTATACTTTGAGCAAACATGTGTTGGTGTTGAAGTTATATTGAAATGTTAAGTTGACACAGGAGCGGTCGACTAACAGTATCTAGCTATTAATGGAGCTGGTCACGTGCGCTTACAACCTGTACTGCAAATATTTATCCGCATCGGATTTACGTGCCAACCTCCCCAATGGAGATTGTCGCCTTTGATTGGGACAACTGAACAAACCAAATTGCAGTTAGTATTTGATGGATTTCCGAAACGGTTCGGTTGTTACGGTTCTAAATGTTACATAAATATGGTATTTATATGGTTTAAATGGTAAATTACTATCTATACTAATATTATAAAAAGGAAAGATGTGTATTTTTGTAGGTTACGAATAAGCTCAACTACTGGACCGATTTTAAAAAATCTTTCACTAATAGAAAGATAATATAGGCTATTTTTGTGTATAGTACATCTATATTGCACCTGTGTGAAGCTGGGTCGCATTGCTAGTTATTTAGAATTAACTGAACTAGATCCTTACCTTACCAGATACCAGGTACCAAGATTCCCAAGACAATAAATTGTTTCAACAATATATTATTGGCATTTAACTATATTGAACTAAGATAACTATATTTCCATGTATGGTGTTCCATTTTCCTAATTAAATGAAAAAATATATATATTTTCCATTAGTTAGTAGTTTTTGTCATGTATGTTGTCATTGGTACTCAGAGCTCTTTCGGGTCGTTGATTACGAATCCGATATTTTGAATTTTCAAAATTTCGTGATCAGCGACTTAAAAAACCCCTAGATCTATATTTTCAGAGGCAATTGGTTGAATATTAGAGTTTTGGGGTGATTTTTAAAAGGTGAAACCGTAGCGGTCCCTCTGTGACTGAAAGGGTTAAGTCGTCCGCGTTAAAAAGGTTTTATAAAATTATTTGAATAAATTGCCCAAAATGACATTAAAATTGACTTTTTTGCATTGAATTAACTCCCCTAATAAATTTAATTGATTCAGAAGTTTTTATGTAACTAAGCAGCAGATACACCTTTGTAACCCCACAGTAGGAGTAGTAATCATTTTATTCTAATTAGATATGTATTTATATGATAACTAGCGACCCGCCCCGGCTTCGCACGGGTCAAGATTTTTTGACAAAAAAAGCAGGGGTTGTATGTATTTTTTAATGCCACATTATAAAAAAATAAAAACAGAAAAATTCGTCCAAAAATTAAAAAAATAATTTAGGGGTGGACTACCCCTAACATTTAGGGGGATGAAAAATAGATGTTGGCCGATTCTCATAGATACCGGATAAGCACAAAAAATTTCATCAAAATCGGTCAAGCCGTTTCGGAGGAGTATGGCAACGAAAACTGTGACACGAGAATTTTATATATTAGATATATATTATTATGTAGTAACTAGAATTGTATTCAATTTTGTTTAAGAGATTTAAAAAAAAACAGGCAGTACGTGTTCAGCGTCAGTTCATCGTATACCTAATTGCACGTATAATTGGACAAAAAAATCCTGACTGTTTTAATTATTTTAGTGAGCTAAAATTGTTTCTATTTGTTTGAACAGATTTATAAATTAAACAAAAATATATTTGAGTGACCATTAAGGCGCGTCCCGGAGCAAATGGCCATGAGCATTTTGTTACCTCTTGCGTCATACTAAATACCCATATAATAAACTATATAGAGAATATTCACAGATTTTTGAATAAACATTAAAATATAAAATTTTGGTATTTTTATAAAAACAAAACTTGCAAAATGTTATTTTTTTAAATTATCTATCCATTTTCGGAAAAAAATTAAAATAATTCATATCTAACGTGGAGATGCAAGATTTCATTAATAATTTCTTATTTTTGTGGTTTCCTTGCAAGTATTCCAAAAAAAAGTAGGAATCTTTTTGGAACATTGAAACCAAGATTAGGTAAAAATTTTATCTATTTTTGTTTAATTGATATATTTTTGAACAACAACTAGTTAGCTCCAAAAAACTTCGTAAAACCAGTAAGCACGTTTTTGCATACTGAAGGGCCTTAAACTGAATTGATTATGAGAACTCGAGCAAAACTTTACAAATATTCCATAATTTGTATGTATACTTGAATGAAAATTAAATTATTATTTTTTATTTTAAGCCTTTTAAACTTGTAAAGTGTAGCGCAATTACGATGGTTTCAAATAGAGAATAACAGGTACAACTTTTATTTATTGTTATGACTGAATAAAAAAATAAAACGTAGACTATAAAATTCAGTTATAAAATTGATTACAAACTCCTGAACTTGTAGCTTTGACGAACATTTTAATCCGAGGTTATTCATGATATTATTTTTATAGACATAATAATGATTATAGAAAGTTATATTATGAAACCAACATCATAACTGAGTCCCAAAAGTGAAAACATATCCAATTAAATATAATGTTTATTATAATGTATTTATTTCTATACACCTAGCTCTCAATCCAATCTCTATTTTCAATTTGCAATTTACTTTCATTCTTACTTTAAAGTTACTGAAGTATTTCAGTAATGTAAGTCAACTACGGCCGAATTCGTTTGACCTTGTGTTACGTTGGGTCGACGTGTCAACGCCCGCCGGGACAGCGCATTTTAGAATTTTCATTAAACATATTTTCCCCAAGTCTAATCAATTCGGGCATTAAACAAGTGGAAAGAAGAAATATCGATAATCTACACTCCGACTGGGTATTGCACCCCTGTTCATAGATGAAAAATGCGTGAATGCATATTGTGTATTTCGTTTCATTCCCGTTCCTTAATTCTCGAAGGACCCAGCCACAGGGAGAAAGAGTTTAAAGAAAATTATAAACCTGGTGGGATTCAAACCCACGACTTATCGGAACACAAAGTATGTAAACATAGTAAACTACCAACGAAACAACTAGCCGATAGATTTAATTAATAGTGCCTACGCACAGGTGCAATATAGATGTACTCTACACAACAACAAAAAAATACAATATGTTACTCGTTGAAAAATTATATTGTATGTATGTAATCGGTCGAGTAGTTTTTGAGTTAAATCATTACAAAAAATGTACCCTCTTTATAATATTAGTTTTGATAACACTATAAAACGCGTTTAATAGTTGTTAATCAATTTACTTCTTAACAAACTTTTTTATTATATTACATTGAAATAAATTTGAGCATTAATATACTTATACTGGTGTCTTGCACCGATCACCTCATTTACAGAGTATTTCACTTAGAAAGTGAACAAGACAATAGGTTAACTCTTTAAACAAAGCATCGACAATTGTCGCTTACGGAATATTAACGCTATTGTTGAAACGCACCAACTATCACGTGCACATAGGACCAATACTGTATTTTTTTCTGAACAACACTCTTGTCAAAGTATTTTATTATGTAAATATTAAATATTGACCAATTTTTAATATATTAAAATCTTTTAATATACTTCAAGAGAGTATAGAGTTTCTTGCCGGCTCTTCTCTGTAAAAAACCTTCTCAAAAATATATATTTGTAAAAGTTTACATGAATAAAGTTTTATATTTGAGCTCACTACATGAAAGTTAGTTATTTTCTTACATATAGATAGTCTCGTAAGATAGATACAGAATAGGTTTTTTTATTGAGAAATAAATCAAAATTTAAATTACTGAATAATAAACATCAAATTCTGAAAAGGTATCGTTTATTTATTATTCACATTCAAGTTTCATCGTAACAAATACTGTTGTATATTTATCGAGATCGTGGCCCGGGGCAACATAAAAAGGAGTTCAGATTAAACTAATTCAAAGAACGTTAAACAGCGTTGGATTTTATTTGTTTGCGTTGCGGAAACTCGAGCGATTCAATGAGACGTACGTCTTTTGTCTTTGGTAATTAAGAAAATATTTCGTGTGGAGTGACTAATTCCCATTCGTTCGAGATGAGACGCAAACTGTGCCGTGATGGTACAGAATGTAGGCAATTACATAAACGACAATCAACGGTACAAAGACGTCAGGAAGGGAAAGTCGGGTAACGCAATTACACAGATATGACACGCTGACACCCTCCACCCTGTAAACCTCGGCTGTTACATAATTCATTAATGTATTATTATACTATATAATAAAAATGGCCTTAGTTATACTTCTTTAAATTATGCACGCCTTCGAAAAAAAATCAATACAACTTATTCTGATGACAATATTTTCACACATACATGTAAGGTTCTTTCGTAAATTTTCAGACGTATGGCATAGAATATTGAATTATCATAAACTCATACAAATATAAAACAAAAAAAAGCTTTAAAATTATATACATTATACAGCACTTGATGTTTATGTGTGTAAAGTTAATTGAAAGCCTATTTTGCATACTTGCACAGAAATTATATAGAGTTACATCAAAGCGTAAACTGAGATTAAAGTCAACGATCACGGTTACAAAATTATAAACTAGAATTTTATAATTTTGTAATCGCACTTCGCGGTTCTAGTTTATAACCGAGCCTAATGACTTCCGGAAAAGAGCTCTAGTAGCGCATTTGGGTCAAAAAGAGCTAGTTGGTTCTCTACAAACAGGGAGCAAAATAGCTTTTTAATACCTAGGGAGTAAAAGAGATTTGAATTTGGAATGTGGATATTGTTAGTAAATGTTTCAATCACCAAAGAGATCGATCACGAACATTGTATGAAAACGTTACTGGCTGTCAAAAATAATCCTTGCGGACCAATTTAAAAAAAAAGGTTTCTGTAAAAGTATAAACGCGCGAAACGCATTATTTCTTTTGTTATTGTTTGTTCAAATTTGGATTTAAGATCTTTCATAATTGTTCAAATATAAACATTAGCGTAGCAAACGTAATTTTACTTCATGACTTGCACTTACTTATTTTCACATAGAAGTGATAAAAAGTAGAGTGATCACCTCGGGAGCAACACTATTTTAAACTCGGATGACGTACTTAGAATCTCTCGTTGCGCTCAGGATTCTACTCTAGAATCTCTCGCTCCACTCTGGATTCAAAAAAACACTCTTGCCTTAAAAATAGTCGTTTGCTCCCTTGGTAAACAATCTACTATTATGGAATACTTTCAAATGTATATAGGAATGTAATATATTGTGATGCAATGAAATCTTATGTAGACGATGAATGCATGAAGAGGCAGCCGTCCATTACCAAAGCCATTAAGGAGACGCACGGAGAAAGTGACAATATGTGCAAAACTGAAAGTACTTCCATAATGTGAGATGTGTTCTATGTAGTTGAGTTAGTAAGCTAGAAAATTTGTCATTATAACTTGCTAAAACTTGCTAAATAATGTTACTATTTCTACCACGATTTTTTGTATAACTATTTCGACCAAAGGGTATTTGAAACCTTTGAATATAAAGAAAAATATACCGCTAAATTAATTTAACAATTATCATACGAAAAGTAGAAACATGAATTGAGAAAAAATTGTTAAATGAAAAATAATTTCAAGTTAAAGTTTTAAAAGACCTGTCGTTTGACACTTTTGGTAGAAAGAGTGTTAAGTAAAACATAATTTCATAACAGTAAGTATTAGGATTTCATGAAAATCAAAGTATAATTTAAAAAAAATACTGCTGCCCGTAGCAACACATATATTTTTCAGGCATTTATTATTAGGTATTTTTTTGGCATTGCATGCCACGAAAAGTAAAAAAAAGTGTTATTTATTTAGCTAAGAACTCAGCTAACAACTCACTAAAGTTTCATCAAAATTGGATGAACAGTTTAGGATTGCGTAGAGGATAAACATACACTGATTTTTATTTATAGTATAGATTATCGCAACTTAACTTTTTGTGTTCCCGTGACTGTCTTAAGATTTTAGTACCTACATTATTATGTAAGTACATAATAAATTTCTCGATAAGATAATGTTCAGTATAATAAATTAATTTCTGACACAATAAATGTCTTAATTGTATAATTATATTTTTTTTAATTGTATAATTATTAAACTTTAAATCCTTTATTTTCCCGAAATGCCACCTATTAGGGTAAGTGTTTCAACGTAGAACAAAAACTAATTGTTTTTAACTATAAGAGGGTTTTAAAACAATACAAGCGCCTGAGCAGAATTCTAAATAGATTCCAACTTCCGTTCTTATTACTTAATATAGATCATTCCATTAGCCGTCCTGTCGATGAAGTGAACAAATTGTTTAATTAGAAGCCTTTGTCTTATACTTTTAAAGCTAGACTTCTTTTTGTACATCCAGCGTTTTCTCTTATAATATAAATTGAATTATATTTTTAGAATACTAATTAATTACTGATTACTATATAAACTATAAAGAATTAAGAGTTAAAAGTATTGCAAAGTAAATATTATTGCGAACAATGTTAAATTGTGGAATTAGTTATCGCCAATGATTTTGACGGGTCATCCGCCAACGCGGTTGGCGGAACACCTGCCGTGCGCTCCGATGGGTTGTGGGTTCGAATCCCACCTGGACATGTTTATAATTTTACTGTAACCATTTCTTTCCCACGTCTGATATATTCGCATTAATGGGTGGGAAGAATATCGAAATTCCGACTGGGTAATCAACCACCGTTCATAGATGGAAAAATCATAAAGTGCACATTGCGCGTTTCGGTTTCAGTCTATGGATTTCCGAATGCTTGTAGTAAAATGTAGGTCGACAGCGCATCATTGACTGATGTTCTGTAGCTGGGGTATCACGGCTATCACCTACAATCAAGTGAACCTCATGCTCGTCTGTCGATATCTAACATAAAAAAAATTGATCCTTAAAAAAAAGAACTTATTCGTACCTAAAAAAATCCATTAGGTGTACGCAGGTTTGTTTGAACCCCCCCCCCCCCCCCTAAACTACTATAAAAAACATATTTCTCATTGCAAGCACTTCTTTGAGGCACATAATTCGAGTCGCAGTCGACATTTATGTCGTTAATTTCGATCATTTCGTTTTCGTAAGAACAAAAACTCTCTATTATTTTTGTTCAAATTAAAAAGCCAACAAATCTCATCACGATACCGTACATACAGAAATGTCATGTAACGAAATGTTACCGGCGTAAAGCAATTAGATATGGAAACGATACAATTTGCACTTAATTAAAAATAATTGTTGACCCTCGTCATCCTTCTCTTTCTATTACGTCGCATTATTGTCAGCCCGGATTCATGCTATAAGGAAAATTATAAAAATCACAAGACAACTTGATTTACGGCTAAGTATGTTATTAAGTTGTTATGTCCTTTAGTTATTGTATCATATACCTACTGTTGACAATATCTAGCTTATTGTGAACAAAAAATATGCATTTTAATTACCAGCCTTCATTCCTAGAGCAATAACGTTATTATTTCTGTTGTTTTTATAAGTACAAAGTACCTATACGAAATAAGTCGTAATGGTGGTAATGGTGTGGTATTAATCATATATGTATCTGATTCATTCTAATTTTAAATTGTAAGCAAGAAGGTTGTAAGTTTTCGGTACTCTGTCAAAACGAGGCATTTATTTCTCGGGTATTAAACCCAGGATCCAATTTTAAATGAAACACGCAAATGAAAGTGCAGGTATCTAAGTAATATATTATTAATAAATAACTCCTATTTTACCACAGCATTGCGAAAATTTCCAATATCCTTAGTGGATACGGTTTAAAAGGACAGTTATAATAGTTTTTTCTGTTGGATATCTACAGTCATGCATGAGACTTGATGGTAGTTGATACTCTGCCACAGGATACAATGATGCGTTGTCGACTTATTTTTAAAGACTTTTGTCCTTAGACTGAAACCGATGCACAATTCAATGTTTTAGTCTATTGTGGTTAGTTACCCGGTCGGAATTTCGATATTCAAAAGTAGCGAAAACAGGTTTTAAAATTATAAACACTTCTTTCCGGCAAGATTAGAACCCACGACTCATCAGATCGCAAAATGTACACTGGTGCACTGTCCACGAGCCCGTCATAACAAGTCGGTATGTAGGTCATTTATTCATAAAAACAATGGAATACATCTAATAATTAAGCGTCCATAATGACATAAAGATGAAAAAAATATGAATTAGAGTAAAATGTTGTATTCGTTCACTTTGAACAAAAAACCTGTTTTTATCAAACAAGTTAAATACACTAGAAAGCAGATTATCACAGCAACTAGAATAGTGAACATAATTAAATTTGCTTCGGCATAAAAATTGTAAGCAAAACCATGCAATGTTCACAACTCAACACTGAAATTTATTCAACTAACTAAAATCCATTATAAAAAGCTGTCTGAGCGCTCACTGAGTGCTTCCACATTTCAGTAAACATGTGAAAAAGCAGGAAAAAAGATCTTGTTTATTGTTAGATTACAAAAGGGAAGCATGACTTGAGTTAGGCCGGCGTTTATAAAATAAATTTTCTTTTTAATTCAGGGGTGCGGTTGCTCTGATCGTATTTCTTTCAACATTGTTTAATATTTATAGAATCCTTTTTGATCCTTTTAAATTAATCATAAATTATGGAACGCGATAATTTTTATTCAAATAAGTAGGTAAATCGACTATATAGCCAATTCAAAAACAATTTTATTATTATCAGTCTTAATACATGAAATCATACTAAATAATGAATCTTTATTACTTTCTCACGCAAAAACTACTGAACGGATCTTGATGAAACTTTACAGTATTTTTTTTATTAGTAAATACCTACATCAGTTACATATGGGCTATAATTTATAATGATATTGAGTTCATTGGCCAAATTATAATGATCTGAGATCTATTTCGGCGTGCGATTTATAAACCGTATAGAGTTACACAAAAAATATATGGTGGGATAGGAGAGTATTTCAGTAAGTAGAAAGGCCCAAAAAACAGATAATAATTGAAGTCTCCGCGTACGCGCGGTATGTAAAAAATGAAAAACTATTTGGCTGATTGATCTAACAACACCCAGCATAATCTATGGTTAACAATTCAATTATATTTATACATAAATTTTCATAGGAATCAATTTCATTAATATAATAATTTTATAACTTCCACTCGTAAGTAAGCAATTTTTGAAGTAAGATTTTGTACACTTAAAATTTGTTTCTTGACCTTTGAAAATTCCACTCTGAAATGGAATAAGGCTCAGGATGAAGGTTACTAAAGTTTAATTCGTAAAGTTTCCGCTCAAACAAAGTCACGCCCAAAAGTATTTTCCTAATAAAACAGACTTATGTATACAGATAAAGATAGAAATCCTATTCTTCTAGTTGTATCGCGCTTGAAATTTTCTAGTTTCTAGATTGTAGTTGCCACTTTTGTTGGTCGTGTGCCAATCACGTCCGACTCTGGCCGGTAATTTCCCCAATCGCATCGGCTTGGCGGTTCAGAGCATGTATTTTATTTTGGCAAACTTACGAGACCATTCTTCAAAACTGTTCAAACAAAGCTATCACAAGTTTTCTTTCTATCTACATACATCAAGCTATATACAAAATACACACATTTTTATTAAATTCTCATTCAGATCAACTCATATGAAAGAATATCTCGTTCAATTTTAAAAATGTATGTTATAATGTATATAATAATACGATGCGATTACCTGAATTCTTTTCATAACAACTCTGCTTCACTCGGGTATCCTAATAACTGTCATATAGATTTAATATCACATCTCGCGTTTGTACGGTTTCAACCGCGAGGCAATTCCCTTCCTAAAATTGTATTTTGTCGTATCCGCGTCAAATAAATACATATGTGACCCGAACGACAAATTTTATTTATATTCTCTTGTTCTTACAATCAAATGTCTCTATTTTTACGACTCAGCTATATTGAAGATCCTTTTTGTTCTTCAAGAGACAACGATTGATGCTACATGGATATTTATTTCTTTTACGAAATTGAGTTATATTATTTTGTTAAATTAATAATTAGTTATTTACGAAAACAAATTATAAACCTTGTCATTTGTATTACATACCAGTGAGCCGTCCTGGTCTCATACGAAAATGTATATTTATTACTTAAACATTACGAAAGAAATTTTCTAAAATCAAAATGACATTGGAGAATCAATTTCAAATTTATTGTATCTATAAGCTCAGTAACGTGTCTAAACAGAAAAGGTGGCTTCGAATTATTATTTTATGTATAAAAATAATAAAATTATAATAAGTCGAAAGAGAATACTGTAATTAAATATTAAACGTGATTACTTTCTGAATAGTATTTTAAAGGCTAAAAGCCCAATAAATATTTGAAACTCAAAAGATACCGCGAAAATTTATTTCCTTTCTCTTATAATAAAGATAACTTTAAAAGTGAAAATTAAGGACATCACATAAAATATAAAATCTTATCGCTTGTAATGTTGATATTGAGTTCAGATATGTAAATTCGCTTATCGAGTTCATTTTTTTATAGAATAGAGGACAAACTGACAGTTGGTTCACTTGATGATAAGTTGTAAAAGCTTCGAATAACACCAGAGGACTTGAAGGGATTTTTGACGCATAAATTCATTCTTTGGCGGAAAACTGACTTAAATATTACATTATAGCTTTATCGTCTTCGATCAACACTTTTAAAAACCGTGGACATTTTATAATTTATACATCAATAACACCACGTGAGTTGAATCTTTGGGACGAAGGAAATGAAAATCTTTGTCCTAAAGTAAACGTATGACTTACATTTAAGAGATTAGAATCTCTAAAGTAGCACATTCATGAAAGCAAATGGGATTGCAGATATATAATATTGGTGCATATTGCGACAGTAACAACATATAATCGCTCATTGCAACACTGCTGTCATGTATACATTTACTTTGTGATTTACTGGAAATATGATTGATGGCATGGAACTGATCATATGAATAAGGTTAGTTGTACTATACATTAATCAATACATATTGGCCTTAAGAACTGAATTAAGTTCCATCTATGTGTTTCTGGCATTAGCCAGAAAATTAATTAGAGAAATACTGAGGGTATCATTGGCTCAGTAGTAAGCGTGGTACGTTAGGCATTGGCAGGAACGAATTTGAACCGAATTTGCTAACACACCGTAAGTATACCGATCGCTGTCTCTCATATCTATATAGTATATAGTCTAATGCGTTTTTTTTTTAATTTTAAAGTTTACAACAGTTTATTGATGGATCACACAATTACTATAGCTTCTTACAGCTATGCATGTAAAAGTATGCCATGAACCACGTTCGGTCTATATTCTCGTCTCCAAGGATAGCAACTTAGCCATTCTTATTCAAATAAGTGTAGCCACAGATTTAACCCACGGAGACATGACTGTACGCCGTCTAGCGGTCCTTTGGCCTATTGTGGGCTGTGGCAATGCATTTATTTAACCTAATTCCTTAATACATTTTATATCTAGGGTACACGTGCTTTTTGTGCTTATCAGGGTTTCATGAAATTCGGGGTGGATTTACTGGGCCTAGCTTTTTCCTGGTAACAATAAAAATCACCTAAATTTTCTCAATCGTAAGAGCTATATAAATTCTTTGATGCTGCGTATATGATAATTCAATTGTGTAATAAATATTCGTTTTATATTTATATAGTTTTTTATAAATATTCGTTTTCGTTTCGCTTTTAGACGTTTTTTAAGCTTAATTAATTTTTTAATAGACAATATAAGATTTATTTATCGTTCTTATAATATAAGTAACACATAAAATGTGACACACAAAGAGTATTTGTATAGTTAATTATAAGCTATTTTTCCTTCTGTACGATATTTGTTCTCCATCTTAATATAATGTAAAACAATATATTTTTATTTGAAAATACATTTCTTGTCGCTTTTACTCTTAACGACTGATAAGAGCGTTTATTTGGTTTCGTGTTCGTACCTTTTGGGAGAATTTCATCACAATACGGTGTCAATAGCTTGACGCCTTTCTCTTTTTTATACCTATGCTATTGAGACACGAATTTCACTGGTTTCATTTTAAGAAACAAAAGGAAAAATATTCTATGGACTTTCATAATTTATGTAACAATTTTTCTCTCATAATTATTAGGTAATATAGATACTAAATATTACTGCAGACTACAATAAATTAAATATTTTACGGAAAGACAGTTTCCATGAGACTAAAGGCTCTGTTCTTTTTTTAATGTTAGATATCGACAGACGAGCATGAGGTTCACTTGATGGTAGGTGATACCTCAGCCACAGAACATCATTCAATAATGCGCTGTCGACCTACTTACTTCGAGCATTCGGAAATCCATAGACTGAAAATGAAACGCGCAATATGCACTTCACGGTTTTCCATCTATGAACGGTGGTTCGTTACCCGGCGGAATTTAGATATTCCTCACTCGATGCCCGAAGTTACCAGACGTAGGGAAAACATGCTTACAGAAAATTATAAACATGTCGTCCCGGTGGGATTCGAACCCACAACCCATCGATGCGCACGGCAGGTGTTCTACCGAACGCGCCAACGAGCCCGTCAAAAAAAAAGTAACCCGTCTTAAAAGTAATTATCTAAAAGTATTAAGATATTTAGACGAAATCAGTACATATACCCAGATTCCACTCAAAACAAACAGACGCAGCATAACGACGAAAATTTACATTAGGCTGGTTTAATGTCGCAAAGCAATCTCATTCTTGGTAGGAAACCGGCTAAAGACATCCAGTGAGCTTCGACCTGCCAAATAAGAGCGTTTCTCTAATTGGATTCAAGTGAGACAGGTCACATAGAAATGGCCGTATGTGGTATCACAACAAAGATAAATTTGCCGCATATCTCGAACGTAGCTAGCGCCCAACCTTGACATTAGCAATTTCATAAGAGAAAAGACGTAATGTAAATGCTTTTCAATTTAAAGCGTGGCATGTCTTAATTACGTAGGTATTTAGTTCAACGTGAGATATTTCATTACGTTTTAATTTAATATTTCCTAACGTATTATTAAGTTTATTACATACTGAAATCAAAAGCAACGTTGCTAATATTTCATACTCCACTGTTGTAATAATATTTTATAATCAACAAGTTTTTCTACATCACAAAGGTATATTAAATACGTATTTCTTTTTATGATATTAATAACTTAATCTAACTTACTAGCCTGAAAATGTATACATTATTGAAACAGTCAATATATGTTTTAACAAATATTATAAAGAGGAAAGGTTTGATTTTTTGTTTGTTTGTATGAATTGAATAGGCTCCGAAACTACTTGGCAGATTTGAAAAATTCTTTCACTGTTGGAAAGCTACATCATTTCTGAGTGACATAGGCTATATTTATTACTAGAAAAAAATAGAGATCCTTAGAATTTCCTACTAAAACCAACCCGAGGTGTAAAAAAATTTGCCAAAAAATGTGGTTCGTCGCATGCGCTGCGAAAAGTATTGATGATAGAACAAAATAAAGTTCTACAATATTATAGAACATATAAATATCTACAAAAAACTTCGCGAGACCATATGTCTAACTATTGTAGTTATGTTACTATAACTATTTTTTTACATTTTAAAAGTGGATAGAAATGCCGATCAAAATCAGACCTTGCTATCCATACCTTTGTATTAATTCTTATCCAAATAAATTGTTTCACATTTAAGACTGTTTCAATACCTGTTGATTACTTTTTGAAATATTGAAATCGGACATTCAATTCAAAAGATATTACGAAATTAAAAATATCGATATAAACAAAAAATACGCGCCATCGCTGTGGCTCCACGCAGCGCATCGAGCAATACGGCGAGGGGTAGTACTATGTCATTTTGTTCAATTTTTGCGGTTTTGTTACGATTTAACTCAAAAACTATTCAACCGATTTTAAAAATTCTTTCACCAATAGAAAGCTATATTATCAGCGAGTAACATAGGCTTTGCTTTTTTTTCATCTATTTGCACCCGTGCGAAGCCGGGGCGTTTTGCTAGTGTTTTATAAAGATTTACGTTGAGCAATAAAGCAGATAATATCAGTCTGGAAACGAAATAGTTTGCGAGAGAAAATTGTTTGGACACGTATGACGTTTCCAAAGATTTTAAAATTGACCTACGTATAAAATATTTGATTGCTAAACGAAATCATAGTAAACTTTATTTTTTGGACTATTTAAAACCTTTCTTGAACTAAATAATACTGATGATAAGAAATAAACATTAAAAAACAAGCATTTAAATATTGAGTTTAAAAGCTTTTCTTTGAAAACCTTCTATTAAGCTATGAAAGTCCGATTTTATGATTATGATAAGATAATAAAAGGAAATTTGATACTAAATGTTTGATCGTTGCCAACATTTCTATAAAATAATTTTCTTTGCCTACTTCTATTTACCTCATTGAGACCATAGATACTACCTAATATTTTATTTGAAAGCTGGACAGATGGACACTGTTTAAAAAAAATACTGTATACCGGATTAATTGTAACCGAAGTATTTTCTTTAAATGTGTGATACTAGCGTTAATAAAAGACAATATTATCTGGACACTGATTTTCAACGATGACAGTTAAAATATATATATTCTTGATCTAAGTAAATTATAAGTTTGTAATTGTTTTACATGATGTGCGCATTTACACAATTACCCACTAAATATTAATTTCTCGACAAAAGTATTGAAAAAAAAACATAAATTAGTCGCAGAAAATGTACCACATAAAAACATTAAATCTAATACGAATTAAATACTTTAAATAAAATTTACCCAAAACTTTAATATTTATTCATATAAAATGAATCTCCGAGACCCCTAGTTGAGCAAGGGGATGACACATTTATGTAGCTGTTTTATTGATCATTTTTATATGGCCAAGTTATAAGACCTTCAATGCCCTACCGAACTGAATAAATTTAAATTTGTTTCCTCAGGATTCGAATCCGAAAACCACAAAGGCAACGCACATACGACTGAGCCAATAATTGTCCGCGAATTTATTAATTTTAAAAGATAATGAAACATTCTATATATGTGTTTTATATTAATTTAAGCCCCTTTTATATGATGCAATTTTCTTGTAAATGCAAGAGCAATAACTGACATCCAAGAATTATTGTAAGCAACTGTTTACACGCGGATATTACGTGCTGTTTACACCAAGAAAAGTACTGACACAAAACTTGTATGTCAGATCGAGAATATTATGTGTTGACCATGCAAGTCATTTATTGCTTCAATTAAATTGTGTGCAGCAGGCAAGAAACTTGCATTGCGTAAATGGGTCTTTATTCTAAAATGTATACATACTAACCTACAATAATTATAATGTAGGTACTATAATCTATTAGTAATGTATTATAATATATCAGTAATAGCTTTTACACCAGGTGCTATAACAGTAATTTCATTCCAATATACAAATGGAAGTCTTTTAAAAAGGTAAAGTAATATTGATCCCGTAAATTAGATAACGTTGCCCCATCGAAAAAGCGTATTAATCAAATTATTGCTTCGTAAAGTTCGTATAGTATGAAAGAAATGAAAATCGGATTTTTAAGGCAATTATACTTATATAATATAGACTATTCGAAGATATAGAGATATTCGAATGTAATTTGTCCAATATAATATCCCGTCTGGAACATTTATATTTTCTGTTTCGTAGAAAGGTGCACTCTACTAACTGCTCATTACCATATTATAATTGATAAGATTTAGCATTAATAGCATTAGATTTATTGTATAAGATATCGACAGACGAGCATGAAGTTCACTTGATGGTAGATACCACAACCACAGAGCTGAGACAATGATTCGCTGTCGACCTACTTCTTACTTCGAGCATTAGGAAATCCATAGACTGATACCGAAATGCGCAGTGCATTTCACGGCTTTTCTATCTGTCAACGGTGGTTCGTAACCCAGAAGTAATTTAGATATTCCTCCCACTCGATTACTCGAAGTGACCAGACATGGGGATGACCTGCTTACAGACAATTATAAACTTGTCATCCCGGTGGGATTCGAACTCGCAATCCATTTGAGCGTAGTTCTACCAAATGCGCCAATGTATGCCCATCGAGGTATAAATGTGTTTCTATTCTTATTCGCACTATTGATAATATAAAAGTTTTATAATAAAACAATATTTAACATATCATTGTAGGATGTTAAATGAAAATGAAATCAACTAAAATCAATTTATTTCTAAGATCATTTCAATATAAAGTTCCGTAAACATCTATTTTTCTACACAAAAGACTCAGAAAAAAAGAAAGTTGAAGATTAAAAAGCTGACTGGCTAGGCATTTAACTCTTTTGCTCATTTATATTCAAGTCACTAAGCCTTAGTGTAGTAATAAAACGAAACATAACATCTCCAATTTCATAGGAATGCGATAAGATGATAAAACGAATTAGAGAAATCGTATGGATCTCGTATTGAATGTATAGTGTATGACCTTGACATTTCAAACAGGTATAAAACGTTTTGATTGCCTTTTTTTCTTTTAGTAAACGTTTCCAAGGAATGGATGTTACCACACCTAAAGGTTACCGTTGTAAACAATTTATTTAATTAATCTGTTGAGAAATGTTTTTTATTGATCGAATCTAAAGTATATTATTACTTTTATCATTATCTAATGTGGGTTTTTTGTGGTGTTTTAACTTTTAACTTTAAAGAAGTTAAATAAAACGTATGATGAAGATCTAAATGCGTGTATCTAAAAATAACAAAATTTAAAACCAAAATTAATTTTATTTCTTTGATGTAAATATTTTCGAGGACTATTTTAATACAACTATCATCGTCTAGTCAATCGAAGCTATAAAAAATGTAGAGATATTCAACAAACGTCTTAAATAGCAGGTTCTAAAGGTCTTTTAAGGAATGTTTCGGCTAAATAAGGCCATACTGTCTCAGTAGGCCGGGTTCCCTTTCACTTCACATAGAGATCGTAACAAATACTGAATAGAAATCAGGAATTTCAAATATTTCCCATTAAATCAAGTTTCCAATCCTAGTAAATATTGTTCTATTTTTTGATTTCGGAATTAAAATGATTAGTTATTTATTGATGAATATTCATAATTATTGTCGTATTAACGCGAGTATCACACATTTAAATGAAATACTTAAACCGGATTAAAACCGCTGAAAAGCTATCGAAACGTAGGTATAAATAATATTAATAATAAATCGTGTTTTAATCCGATATAAAGTATTTTATTTAAATTCATAATTATTATTTCTTTGCGAGACACTAAACAAAATTTATAAATTTAAAATGTATATAATATATTTTATGAATTAATATAATATTATTTTACATTACCTTATAGATGCCATCAACAAGTTTTGTTAGTTCTTCCGTCTCCATCGTGAGATTTTAGTGAACTTTACCGAAAAACTGACGAAAGTTACACCTGATACTTCATTTGGAAACTATCGCGCACAATATTCGATTTTAACACTTTTCACACTTAATTCACTTTCCATCACTCAGTAACTTTCCGGTTTTAACTTTTCAGTTTACAGTCAATTCACCCAAGCTAACACGTTCACTTTCGTTGACATCTGAAACAAAGGAAAATAATGTTAATAAAACCATTTCCAAATTGTGTATTTTATCATTTATGTAATAGTATACAAATGCGATTGAAATAAATTAAATATTAAAAACCATGTGAATTAACTTTGTACCTAAGTTTATTTAACTGTAACTAAAAAAAAATATAAATCGTCAACATAGAACACCTTACTGATATCAACCTTTTAAGATGAATATCGCGCCGTGCGTTCAGTCCGAAGTGACTGAGTGAAGTCCGATCACTTGACTCGATCTCGCGAAGTGTTTGGAAATAGCATCAGAAGCGAGCAGTGTTAAGTTAACCACTAACCTTGCTTGTACTGTTACCTGCTGGTTTCGATGAGGTATTTGGGATGGCCTATGTCCTGAGGTCAACGACACACATACCAAGGTTTTGTTGATATTATAATCAATTAACATTCTATTGAGGATTAGTGAATGTGAAATTAGTGGAGAAATCGCTTTCGCGAAATGTTTACCCAAAATAGTTTTTAAAATATATTATATCGTACCCAAACTTTGAAGCTTTTTCTGTGAAGAATGGACACTGGATTTTTATTAAGAATGTAATAACGACTGTAAAATATAAGTATCTTGAAGTTTTTAATATTCTACCTACCTGTATATTGATAGTAATGTTTACGTCTTTAGATCCGGGTATCGCATTAATACTTTAAAAATATAAAAATATTAAGACAGTACACGCAATGAATTTCGTGAGTTGTACTCGTAAGTTCGTGACATAAAATATCTCGTTACGAAATACTTCAATGCCACTAAAGTAATTGGCAGCAACATAAACGTGGTGTAAGCTTTGGATGCTGTGTACCGATTGTCTACTTTTGTAAGATTATTGAATACAATAGATCTTACACTTTCATTTTTAACGCCTACTGATACCCGACATCTAAGTTACGGAGGAGGTAATTTATTCGCGATATTTGTTGTAACATATTTTTACTCAGTATATCTATTAAAAAGTTTGTTTGAAAACTTTAAAAATTCTTTCACCATTTTTTTTTTTTGCGTAAAGTACATTAACATTCCACCCACGAAGCCGTAGCTTATCGCTAGTATTTAATGAACACACAATTATTTAAAAAATAGAGAACAAAAAATAAATATGAATACATTAATAATTAATATACATTTTCAATTAGTACAAAATCAATTCAATTCAATTAGTCATCAATTTGGATATTTTACAGTGTTAGGTAATTAATTAAGCATTTCTTGCCTCCTCCAGATTTGTCCATTGTTTTCTATCTTTTGCTTCCTCATTTTTTTCTAATTTAACATCTTTTGTAATCTGCTCCTTAAATTCGTATTTTTATTATTCAATATTAAAACTGTACTATGTAATGTGATAGCACAAATAGGCCTTTTTAATCTTATATATTAAATAAGATATTTAATACAATATTGGGTCGACTTATATCGAAGTCTAGATCGCGTATTCCACGACTAATAAAACCAACTCTAATAGAATCCGCTTTTGGGCTAGCGTGGTGGATGACATGTAATTTTATCAATAAATTATAATTTCCTGCTGTCGTAACATTTGCCTCAATTCAAGTATGGTTTTAAATATAGTCGAATGGAAGTGCTCACAGACAAGCTTTGTACAGGATTGAGGTCAATGTAGAATATCAAGGATCTTCGTATAATCAAGTATTGGTTATTATAGCAAGGAATCAAGTTAAGGTTGAATACAAATAAAAAAGTAATTTCAACTTTGCCATATATAAACCAATTTAAATAATAATAAATACATTGTAAATAAAAGAGCATTCTGTCCCCTATTGGGGCATGGAGCAGACCCATTTCTGTAAGTTTCACTGATCATTTTTCATAACAAACAAGTAGGTGATCAATCAGCCTTCTATGCCCTGCTCGACCGCAATTTTTTTTTTAAATTATTCCCCGGGATTCGAACCCAGGACCTCCGGTGTTAAGCATGTTGTGCTTACCATTGAGCCACGGAGGCAGTCAATAAACTGTAAATGGTATGCCTTTTAAATTAACATACTAACTTTATTTCTCCCGTCTTACTTTAAAGTTATAGTATCCGACTAGAATTGCAAAATGTCTTTAAATGGCGACTTTCTAAGATTGACGTCATTTACCTACTTGGATGAATTATTTTACATTCGCCGTCAAAACGCCTAAGTGGATGAATCGTGTTGGTGTAAAATTTACATAATTACACAAGAGATGCACTTGCTTGTTGCTAATCGTATGCATAGCTCGTCGCGACGCCAGACTTAGTTAAATAGGAATAATAATTCTCACTCGATGTTTGGCAAGAATTAATTAGTTATGAACTCGTATAATTTGCTCAAATATAATTAGCATGAATATAAAATTAGAGATAAATTATTATTTGTTTGTTTTTTTTTTATTTTTAATCTGTATCAATAAATTACAAGGATAATAACATTAAGACATAGACATAGACATAGACATAGACATAGACATAGACATAGACATAGACATAGACATAGACATAGACATAGACATAGACATAGACATAGACATAGACATAGACATAGACATAGACATAGACATAGACATAGACATAGACATAGACATAGACATAGGCATAGGCGAACGAACTAAACACACACACAGAATCACAAAATAATAACAAAAAAATTTGGAACACAAAAACGAATGTCTATATATATAAAAGAATCAACTGCTGTAATACTCGTATAATAATTCTATATCCTTCCAATAAGCGAAGGTACTTACCTACTCCTAAGCAATAAAGGCATTATTGTAACTTTATTGTAAAATGGTTTAATAATAGCAACATTTATCTTAAAGTGTTCATTCTCTTTTTCCAAGTGTAACATAAAAGAAGGATGATTCAAAGAGAACTTGGAAACAGATGTCTCTAAAACAAAATTAAAAACCGTTGCAAAAATTTCACGCCGAGGAATTGCATAACGCATTGGTGAAAGTAAGTATGTTTCTTTGTCTTAAGCAATATTGTGTAGCATCTGCGCTAGCCTGAAGGCACGTGCACCCATGGGCGTATTTCTTTTAGTTTATGCAGACTTCCAACTTGGAGTTATGATGTATCGAACAGGTTTCGTATCTAGTAATTTCGCATTATTATTATAAAACAAAGGAGCTCGTGAAGTATCGCGAAGTAAATATATAAAATCAGATGAAACGTAATAAATAATAATTTAAGAAAGTCAAAATCTATAAAAAGTTATAAAATACAACAAGATATTTATTGTTGTTAAAACTTTCTTCAAATCGCTAATTTATAAAAACAAGCCATTACATGATGCCTACTTCTTGTGCATTCAAAAGCAATAATTGAATTCAAGAAGTTTAGCGTAATAATTGATATCCAAGATTTGTAAGCAACCGTTTACACGCGGATATCTATATATTATAGCATATCGTTTACATCAAGTTACATAGTTTACATCAAGAAAAGTATTGAAACAAATCTTCAACAACAACTGATCAAGAATGTTACGTGTTTTTAAGACCATGCGAGTCATTTATTGTTTCAATTTAATTGTATGCAACAGGCAAGAAACTTGCATCGCTTAAATAGGCCTTAACTGTAACTAATGTGACTATAGTGACAAAATAAATACAATAAAAGAAAATACATTCCTAGGGTGAGTCTAAAAATATACAAAGTCTTCAGGGAGTAAATAAATGCACGCTGGGGTCGTCTGTTTAAACTTCTTTAGCCCAGACTAAACTATTGTAAACGGATCTAGGAGGCGCAGTCCTCGAGTTCCAGGAACAATTGGAAATTCGTAGTTTCCGAATCCTATACAAAGCGGAAATCACTACTGGCTTCTGATACACGCGGCGATATTAAATTTTCAAACATAAGCCGCTTCATACAGAGCGTCTACTTACTTGTGAAGTTTCTTATATAACTTCGCTAGCTCCCAATTGACTTTTGAATCGGCAATATTTGATTTTCATATAAGGAGTTATAGTGTAGCGGCGAAGCGTGCCAAGTCAGGAAGCATAGTGTGAGATAGCGTAAAACGTTGGGGCCAACATCGTTCTGCTGACGAACGGTATTATCGCGAATTCAATATATTATGCATTGCGAGTGAATATTCATGCAACTATTGCCTCACTGCAGAACAATGCTGCTTAGACAGAATCTGCACTGACGATTCAGGTATTTCGCAATGCCATATTTTCTTTTAAACTGCCTTCATTGAATCGTATAAATGCTCCAATAATATATTTGAGTATTAAGTAAGTTTGTTTACATAAACAATGAATAGGTTTTTATAGTCAATTATTTTAAATAAATATTATCTTATACGATAATATTATATATCATAACCGTATATTTATTAATTTTAATAAAGTGAATACATTTTTTCTGTTACACTAATCATTTTTCTTTACGGGCAGGTAGATCATAGGCCGTCTAAGCCATGGCCAACTGAATTTTTTTTTTATATTTTTTCCTCAGGATGTGCACCGGGAACAGTGCTGTAGGCGATGCGCATACCACTGAGCCATAAATGCAACCATTGAAGGTCGACAACGCATCTGCAAGTCCTCTGGTGTTACGGATGTTCATGGGCGGCGGTGTTCACTTCCCTTTAGGTGAAAATCAGGCTTGTTTGCCCCCTACTACTTATATGAACAAACAAGAACGACAACTTGTTCATGAACTAAAATTACTTATAGTTAAAATAAATCATTACTATTGTTAAATTGACATGAAAACAACCTGTTAACCTTACAAGTAACTACTTTGACCAACCATTAATGCTTTTACAAAACATTTGTTTCATTAATATTTCCATAGAACAAGTCAGGGTCAACAATACAATTGGAAAGGCGTATTCACAGACTAGCTCTATGCAAACACAAGCAAAGTAAACTGCATATATACATGAGCTAGCGAGTGTGCGATGAGAATCAGTCATCCTTTAACCGCAGATGTGGACGTGCCGCTAATGAGATTCCGAAAAGCTCCTGGGAAATAACTCGTAGTGTGCCGGTACTTGCGTGATATGCGTCAATCGAATCAGAGTAAAGGACTTGTTTAAAATAATGAAGGCTATAAAGAAAATCAAAAATGATGTTGAAACGCCAACACATTGTAAAATAGTACCAATTATTGTGGGAAGCAAAAATAAGCTTATTTTTTTAAGTGCGAAAAACAACTGAAATCGTAAATTTTTAACGCATTATTTCATATAAGAGAAGAAATTATTTTTTAAAAAGTCATAGCCTTTAAAATTTAAAGTATTCCCTTCTTTGAACTTGACTCCAGCATAGTTTGTAAGAGAAAACTTTTAACTATCAAGTCAACAATAAGATAAGACCCAAATTCTTATCTATTAATTTCTTTGTCATATTAATTTTTCAGTTTCATATAAGTTATTTCAGTTATTTTCCAAGCGTTACTTTAAACGTGCGGAAAACAAAAGAAATCGTTAAGTATTTCGAAATTTAAATGATTTGGTATAGCTTAATAATAGTCTTAAGAAATTATAAAAATAATAGTTTTAAAAAAAATATAAAAGTATTCCGTACTCTTCAATCAGCTGTTACAAAATAATAATAACTGCCAATATTTTTATAAATCAATATAGTAAAGTTGCAGACTTGAGAGTAACTAGTTGTATTGCTGACTGTACAGGATAACTAATAATCATACACTCGTAGTTAGAAATTATTCTGATTATTTACTACAATGTGGGTTGATAATAATTATTTCGTAGGCTTTTCTGTTCCTTCTTTACTATGTTTGAACGATAGAGTTATTTCAATTATTAATGGTCCTTGATTGATATTCACGAGGCAATTCGAATTGCATTCAATGAGATGGCTTTATCTTTACTCTTTATTTGCAAGAAAAATTATTGCATTCAATGCAAATATAAAAATTCGGTTTTCGGATCAATGGCTGAGGTATGAATGATTCGATTGAGTGAATCTGAATGAATACCGTTTTCTTTGTTGTCATTGCTTCGGAAAATAGCATCGCTGAATATCTTATCTTTAGACATTTTATCAATAACATATTATAGTAAATGATGTCACAAGTCTTGAGGATGCGTTGGTGAGAGGAAGACTTTAAGGTGAGAGTAGGCTCGTTTCGTAATCGTTTTATTTATGAATGTGAAAACATGAATTTTCTTCCCAACAATTTGCTATTTAGGCGCACTTACGTTAAATATTTTTAAGATATTAAAGTATACGATAAAGAGCAATATCGTATCATAACAATATCGAACACGACACCAAAGAACTCGAAATCTGAATCTTCATGTAAATGCGCAATAAAGAGTAACTACATAAAATTATATACTATCAGATGCCAAAGAAACATAATTTGCAGTATGATGGTAACCCTGACAGGGTAGGATCAAAAATGATTATTCAAGTGTGATTGGTGCAGTTTGGCTGAATTACAACCTGTCTGCTCACACCCAGCCTGCTCTTGACAACCTTTAAAATTGGATACCTCGCGCACTACCCAAGTGCTCTCAGTTCATGTGTAAAAAGGTTTTCCGAACGATATAATTTTGCATGCATTTCCTTATAGGTAAAGCTTTTTTAAATTATTCTATGCATTTTTAAGCTTTTTTGTACAATTACCATTTATGTTGGGTTTCGTTAATTTATTTGTAAGCGAGAAGTTATAATGGTTCCTTATTATTATTTGAAGGCAAATGATGTCTATGGCTTAGGATTCACGTGACATCAAAATATGAAACTTACGTTGACAGATATAAACCGGTATAAAAAAAGACATTCGATGCTTTAAAAGTCAGTCTTAAAATCTATTAACTTCTAAGTTACATATCTCGGGAAATAAACGTAAGAAAAACACACTTATAATATTTGTTTTAGCGACCAGCAACGAACAATGAACTGACAGAAACACGAGTTGGTAGGAATCGAGGTATTTTATGTTCCATAAGATATTTTTCTCGTATATTCATACGTGAATAGATCCCGCCCAGCCTGTGGGGCTCCTATTGTGACATTTGCTTCTGTGACGGTAATCTACGCGGCTCTACGGAGCTATTACAGCTATGACAACAAAGCTCTGCATTGTTCGGAAACCCCAACCTCCATCGTATACTTCAATACAAATCCGTTCCTAAAAGATGGGAATAAAGCCGTCTTACCCTTGTATTTTCTAATACAGAATCGAATAAAGTACGGTAATTGCCTTTGATGTTAGTTGAAATCGTTCAATAAAAAGTTTTATTGTGTCAAATACATAGTTTAGATATAATACATAGTTTGTGGAAATGGTATATCAGATTACATCAAAAAGCGTCACGTTTGCAATTTGTACGAAAATAAAGACAATTTTTGCACACCTTCTAAAATCAAAAATATCCTTGAAACTTAAAATATTATTGGATATTATCAACACTGGTTTATAAAACTAATAATTAATGTATATTTAAGCCAATTTCAATTTCAATTTCAGAGTTTCAACATAATAACTTCGTAATTTAAGTTGAGTTGAAAAATAATACCTAGGTTTTTTAGGTATCTTTACTAAAATTATATTATTTGAGTGACAAGACTACATAGGAAAGAAAAAAAGTAAGTATAAATCATTATTATTTGTAAGGTTTAGGTTATATATAGTTTAATAACATTTGAAAAAAAATTGACTATAACCAGTGTAAAAATTATTATATTTATTTTGAATCACAAAATAACGGAATCAACCTTTATATTCTCAAAACAACCATACGTTGATGACAATGTGTGAAATAGGTGAGTTTTTACGAGACGCACTCTCGGATACATGTTTGAGCTTTCAAATTAGTGTAGCTTGAATAATGCAAGGACAACTTGCAGACTGCGCGCTTGCGACATAATGTATGACCTAGGCGCACTAGGATATTAATTATGAATACTAGGACTATTATGGGACTAATTTATGTCATTAAAATAGACAACAGAGTTATTTTCTTTTTTTAATTCGCCTCGGGATCAAGCAATCTATAGTTCTATATCAATACTAATATTATAAAGAAAAAAGATTTGTATTTTTACATTTTTGTATTTTTGTATGTTATGAATAAACTCAAAAACTACTAGACTGATTTTAAAAATTCTTTCACCAATAGAAAGCTATATTATCAGCGAGTAACATTGGCTTTTGTGTATAGTACATCTACATTGCACCCGTGTGAAGCCGGGGCGCGTTGCTAGTAGTTTATAAGTATATTCTGTAAATAATATATTTGCAAATCACATAAAATAAAATCAGATATTCAATCATAAAAAAAAACGGTGTAAGCGATGCAAATAGTATTAAAGCTACAATAAACAGTGGTTAGGATGGTCAGTTAAGTCCAGTTTTGTTGTTTTTGCCCCCGGCTCTCCTCTTGATTTATGCCACGCCTGCCCGGAATATGATTACCCTCTGTCGTGTCGGAAGTACCCCTAATGGATATAAACGTCGTATTTAACTGTACGCTTAATACACGGCTCTTTTTTGTATGCAATGCTCAATTGGTACAGTATTTTTTAGCCGTTCTATTGCGTCGTTAGCCAACAAACGTAGTTGATGTTTGTTTTATTCAGCGAGATCTCGTTTGTGACCTTTACTGGAGATTGGTTATTTGGTAAATAAAAAATGCGATTTATCATACTGTATGGTTTTTTTGTCATTTAAAAAAAATATATTTAAGATTTTTGTTGTCAAACTACGTTCCGGAATGTTGCCATATATAAACACAATTCGTAAGAGTCTTATCTATAAAGAGGCGCTGTGATCGATCTATTGGCTCCCTCTAATAAATGAAAGTAAATGTTCGCCAGTCAGCAGTATTGATTTAGTGAAGAGGATTTAGTGGTGACTTTTATTTTTGGTTATAAGTAGTTATGCTCTATGGCATAATAAAAACGAAACATAGATTTATCGAGTTTTATGCAATTCAAAGTTTTATGTCATTTATGAAGCTTCTATTAACTCTTTCTTGAGACTGAATATATTATTTCACAACTGAAAAGTTTAACCTTATAGTAATTTACATAAACAGTGAAATTCCTAATTTAAAAATGTTTTAGTATCTACGTTAAGTTATTCGAAGTGCACTTAATTTAATTTCCATATCGTCTTAATTTTACCCATTTTGCGGGAAAAGCCGTGATGAAAGGTAACGTGTATAAAAATAATAAAGCAGAGCGTATATTGCTACGTTTCATAATTTATTTTTCCACACGCGGGAATAAACCCTCACTTATGAAGTCGTTACGTTTTATTCGTTTACATGAAGCGAAACTTTTACATCAAAAGTGTTTATTGAAAAGATGGGGTAGTTTCTAGCAAAACTGTGGCCTTTGCAATAGGGGAGCTCGGGGCACGTTGTTACATTTTTTAGATAATTATCAATATGAGAAAGCCTATCAAATAATTTATATAATTGATTGTTTATATCGATAATATGAATATCCAGCTTGTAAAATATTGCAGAAAAAATATTGACATATACGTTATTTTCCAACAATGGGCAATTTAATCAAAAAAAATCGATTGTAACAACTTACCCCGGCTTGGGGCTTGTTGTTACACCTTTGGGGCACGTTGTTACGGTAGCTAAATATATAAAATCACAATGATAAATCTCAATTAACTCTTTACTTTTAAACGTTATTAACTTAACAAACATTTTAATAATCTTTATTGTTTATATCTTCATGTCGAATAATTTTAACAATAACATAACATAACGTTGACTGTAAGTTTTTTATATCTTAGTTAAAGCAACATTGTTATGAAAAATATAAAAATAAACTTCGTCTGATACATGCAACTTTAATTAAATAGTGAATAACTTTACAAATTTTAATCAATATGGCACTTTTATTAATACTGAAAATCTTTGAATCTTAACATTAATAGGGCACTACCTTAGATAAAATGATAATCTATTTTTCTCTATCCTATCCTATGATAGGATTATCCTATGATACATTATCATTTTTTATAGGTAGGTAATATATCACATACAAGTATTAAATAATTCTTCATCAGAATTGCAAGACGCTAATTTATCTTCTGTTTCTTGTGAGAATACCAATTTAGGTTTAACGTACCCCAATGTACAAGATTCGTTGTTCTTCTTTTTTTTCGATTCTTCTTTTCGATAACGACATCGGACACTATTAAAAAATTTGGCTTGCTTTTCGAATACTCATTTTATTCTGTAATGCTTCAGCTGCAGCAGATTCGTAAACGTTCTGACTTTTTGAAGCTATCTTAGTTTTTCTTTTATAGTTTCTCTTTTTATTTACATTTTATAAATATGAAGTCTATACAAGGTAAAAAAATAATAATGCATGTGTCACAGTAAATATAGTTTATTATTTTCCTAAATTTCTCAACTAAAATCTTATATTATTATAATATTTTAAAGAGATTTGATTGCGTAATCGGTAAAAATACATAGTAAAAAGATATTCCAGAAACTGATAAGCCAGTAAGATAATTAAGCCTAAATTATATGGGGCAAGTTGTTACATGTAACAACTTACCCCAAAATATTGTAACAATCTGCCCCATAGCACACTTTTTTAAACAAATTGAGGTCCAACATTAACGATTATCATTACCAGAAAAACAATATTGTAAATTAAAGGCATATATATTAGGAAAGTACAAACTCTAAATAGTAATGAAAAAAAATAAAATATGTATCAGAAATCAAAGATTTCATAAAGGTATTTTTTACTTACTAGCCTGAAATCGCAGCACGTGCTCATAACTTTACAGTACGCCACTCGTTGGGTCAATAGTTGTTCTTAAGTAATGCATGGTGTAAAAAGGAACCGATTGAGTCCAATACTATGCGCAAAAAGTTTAAAATCTCGGTAAAAAATTAGTGTAACTATGTACCCCTGCAACAACGTGCCCCGCGTTTCCCTACTAGTAGTATCCACAAAAAGTAATAGGTGCGGTATGCCGTATGACAAATGTAAGGATGGGGTGTGATGAGATATGGGGATACGGTCTAAGGATAGGGTTTAGAAAATGGTAATCTACCTAATTCGATTCTTGCGAAGAATTGATTTTAACAACTTGAACTTGCACGGGAAATAATTGTTTTAGATTTATTTTTAAACTTGAAAAGCTGCCATTTTTTATGCTTCGTTACGTAGTATAGTTGTTCATAGCTATCATAGCGTCAAATATACCTAGTATCAGAAATAACTATAGAATATAATGTTATGTTGTGTATTAACTAATTTAAATTGAAATATTTTATGATAATTGAGAAAACTTGCGAATACATGTCTGCCGCTACATTTTTAACGTGAAAAAATGGTTAAGGTTAGAAAAACAAAACGTTTTGTTAATTGGCACTCGTTATTTCTTATAATCGCTAGTTTGTAAAGAATAAAAGTGAAAATACAAAAATGTTTAAAGAATCAGAGCGTGCAAACGAAATCAACGAAAATGGAGTGCGCTAACAAAACTAAATAAAATAAATCGTAAAAGTTTCTAGTTAGTTTTATAAAAATAAAATATTTTATACTTACTATATTGTAATGCGAATAGCGTAAGTAGCATAGTGTCGTAATATTAATATATTCTCAAACTCTATGCGTTGTCTATAGTCTTATATGAATATGCTACACAATTTTTTTATTATTTAATTTTTTTTTATGGTAAGGTTAATATTATAATTAAAACATTTAAAAAATACTAATAAAACCAGATATAATAATAAACTGTAACTTCTCAATATTCTGATTAGTAAATAGGCATTATATACAATACAATATATTATACATGTCGTTAAAAAAAATCCATATCACTTACACTTAGAGTAGGTACGAACATTCTTATTGAGTTTAAAAGAAATACTAAAATATTGAAGTAATATTATAATAGACTAACAACACGCCCCGGCTTCACACGGGTGCAATGTAGATGCATTATATACTACTGTGTTACTCGCTGATAATGTAGCTTTCTATGGGCGAAGGAATTTTTAAAATCGGTCCAGTCGTTTTTGAGCTTATTCATAACATACAAAAATACAAATCTTTCCTCTTTATAATATTGGTACTAATATAGAAGTATAGATAATTAATATAAAATATATTTTGTATTATGTTAAATCAGGGGCGTATCAAAGATACGGGGCCCTCTAACTACAGGGGCCCGAACCCGTGTAGCCAAAAATGTACCTTCCATTAAGAAGATGGGCGCCCACCAATTTTGATACAGGGTCCATCAAGGGTAAACTTCACCCCTGTTTTTAAGCATCACGTATTATCATATTTCATGATTATTTAACAATACTAAATTAATCTTAATTCTTAATTTAAAAAACCAAACAAATAAAGATAATTAGTAATTACTGAAAAAGTTATATACTTACTGAATAAGTATATAACTTTTTCAGTAATTACTAACAATATCATCAAATCGTCTCAGTATATCCGAAAGCCATTCTTCAATGTTGTTTTTAACGATATAAAATTCAACTTTCCGTAATTATAAGGTTTGATGTGCGGTTTCATTTAAATTTATCCGAATTAAAGTGTCCGCCAAAACCAAACAGGATTTACGACTTCCAATGATTTGCACCGCATTTAATGTATTTCACCATAAGTTGCTACGTAATTGATGATTCGGTTACAAAAATCAGTGTTTAAACTCTCGCTGAGAGTATTAAAGCTTTTTGACTGCCTCTATGGCTCTGTGATAAAGCACCGGAGGTTCTGGGTTTGAGTCTCGGGGAAACAAATAAAAAATATGTTGGCAGGGTAAAAAAAAAGACTGACCTACTCGCCTGTATAGAAAAATTGTCAATGAAACAGAGATAAAAATGTCTATGTCCCCACTAGGGAACTTAGGAATTCACTTTGTTTGAAAATTAAAATCGCCTCTATTTTATTGTATTAAAATTTATTTTATGATATGCAATAAAAGACAAAATAGAAAGCATAAGTACTACGTCTTAAAGCAACTATCGAATAACGTGTAACGATTGTCATAATCATAATACGAACATCACATTTAGCCCGTAAAAGTAAGGTTAGGAACACCTCATCCGCTGCCATAACATTTTAGCTATCGACATGTTTTGGGTGTTCAAGACTTAGGCCAAGTGCACAAAAGTCTTTGTGTAAAATAATGCAGACATACATACTTCAACTGTGTCAAACTGAATCTTTCAAATAGGCATTTATAGATTTATAGAGAACTTTTGAATATACTTTTTTGTAATCTATCACCGGTTTTTTTGCAACACAAAAACTACTGGACTTTTCGAACTTTCATCAATAGAAAGCTACATTATCATAGTATATTTGTATAGTACATTGCACCCGTGCGAAGCACTAGCGATCCGCCCTAGTGCGTAATATAAAATAATCCAAAATTTATATACTAAGGGTTGCTATGACTGTTAACTGTTATGTATTTATGTCACAATCAATAAAATTCAAAATTTAAAATCAGCTGTTTAATGTCAAAATGTTATTATGTAACTAAAACTCATAAGGTGAAACTAGACTGATATTAGAAACTCTTTACAAAAACGTATCTTTGAAAATACACTACGAATTAATACAGTGTCAGTCCGTGATTTAGTAATAATATTAGGAATTTTTTCCTTCCGCTCTGTTATTATGTCGGTATCAATTTATGCGCTAATGTTTCAACGACTTAAATGATTTTGACGGGTCTGCGTAATCTACAATGTTCCAAAAATATATTTTAACTCCCAAAAATTATTAGAATCAGTAGTATGGAGTACTCGTATTACATGAATTCTAGGTGAATAAGAGCGATGTTACCAACTACATAGCACTAACAATATCTCTATAACATATTTTTTACGAATGAAATAAGCAATCAACACTTTCCAGCAATCATTCCTATTATTATTATTTATTTAATCAGATTACACATATTCATAATTATTATTGTAACCATATAGTTATCGGCCAACTTTAGGATCCACTGGCTTTTTTCTTAAAACAATACAAGTATTTTCTAAGATTATTCTTACATATATATTATATATATATATATATATATATATATATATATATTCATCCCGCCACACTTTTGGCATCCAATGAACACAAAAATGCATTTAAAGTGGCGACCACCGACATTTGGCGACCATTATACGGACGCCACTTAGTTTTTCAATATTTTTATCACCAGTCAACGGTAGATGGTGTTAGGGGTACTATATCAATTTTTGAGATGGACACCAAATTCCCTCCGAATTGTTTGGAAAAGTATAATATGATTCCGGGTTCTGCCGCCAGAGGGTCTGAAGTTTTAATTAGGTTTTAATAAATTTCTTTTAAAAAATAACAGAAATAATAGATTTTTTTGTAATTATAATTATTAGACTAAATGTTTTTATAATATTGTTTTTCTTTGGAGCAATCAAAGTAATATAATAGAATTTAGTGCATTATTGTTAAATATTTTAAACATTTTAAGGTTTCGTGCCCGCTACTTTTTTCACTATTTGTGTTATTAAAACGATTTAAATGATATATATCTTTTTTGAAATATGTACTTCAGCTCATAAGGAAGCGATTGGTATAAAAATTTACATCTTTATCATTTTGTGGGTTGACACTGTATTGCTTAACAGCGTCCAATTACTGAACGCATTTTAGAGTTGAATGAAGAAGAAGGCTTTGGATTGACTCGTAGGCTTAAATTACGTGAGCAAAGGCGCGGGTAGTCTTGATATAAAAAATATAACTTGAGTGTACATACTTTTATTTTAAATGCCAGTTTTACACCTCCGAGTTTACAGTATTTCTAGCAAGCTAATAATTCTACCCTAGTGTTAACATTCTAGACAAGCTAACATATTGATAAACCTAACATCCTAAATAATACCGACGAAGTACAGTCCGAGACATTTATTTTTTGTAAATTGTTTAAATGGCGAAGTAAAATGTTTGCTAAGTATCTTGTTTTAACAAGCATAAGCACGACAACACAAGAACAAACTATAGCGAAAATCAAGAATCGAATTCAGTCATAGTATGGTTTGATACATGTTTATTATTTTATGTAGTAAAAAAAAACTGAAGTTTTCATTTAAACCTTTGCGTTTTCTTTCCAAAAAGTCTCTTTATTTTTTTCTCATTAAAGCTTTAAACAATAATTTCAGATTTTCTTATTACTTTTAAAATATGAAACACTAATGAACGCAGACAATTATTATATTAATTTTTTGGGTATAGTATGCTATTTAGATATGATAAGTTTAAAAAAAATTCAAGCTGTCTCCTAAAAAAAATCAAAAATCCTAATCTTGCAAAACTGTAGGCGTCTTACCAAGATATTTTCTAAAAAGCTACTTGGAATATAATTTCCTTTATGTTGTTAGTTTTTGTTTCAGTTTTACGGTCATTTGATCTGATGGAAACTCTCTTTCACTATTCTAAGTAAGACCCCATACTTTTTTATTTCTCCCTTTCAGTTATGTTTTACTGAATAGTCAAATGTTGAAAATAATTTTAGTATAAAGTCTGTAATTATTACACTTTAAGTATGATGAGAACAAAATTATTGTGGTAAAAATTATTTTGTGCTTTGGCTAAATATTGATATTATTACTAAATAGATATTTCAGAGTAATTTATCTGTTTCTCCTAAATAACAATTATAACACATAATGTATTATTTTAATAATTTTGATATCTGACTGTACAGTGTACAAGGTTACCACAACTATTAAACTTATGACAGGTAGCCACTTTTGTCAGTAAATGAACATCAATATAATGTTCTGTATATCAAGGCGCCAGAAGTACACGCTAATGGGAGGTTGTCCGACGTACGAGGGAATGGATTCAGTATACAAACAATATACAGAGTTCCAATTTATTTCCAAGTAAACGGTAGTCTTATCTCTAGTGAAATGATGAATAATATACTTCCAATATACGCGGATGGAGTAAATATACCAATGTGGTTTGGTTGTCAAAAGTACTGCGAAGAATATTGATACTGGTAAATTAGTATATTGTAGGATATTGCAACAAGGTGAATTTAAAGTTACACACTAGGTATTATAGTTGTTGATACATTAATATATATGATTAATATTGCTTTAAGTTTATTAGAAGTGGTGGTTGCCAGAAGGTTGCAAAATGAAAGGTTGCCAAAAATGTAGCGGGATTTATATATATATATATATATATATATATATATATAACAAGCGTTATACTTCAAAATAATTTGTTTTAGAAAATTATATATTGTTTAAAGCATAACAACGACTTTTTGTCATTACAATTAAAGTTTAAAACTAATTACCAATAAAGAAGCATTTCTATGACAACTGCTTACGAAATGTGGTTGTGAACATCGGAGATATTCAAAAAGTATCTTTTCATACTGCCTACGCTCATTTGTTTTCAAGATAGAGGGTATACTAAGCCATCTTTCGGAACGAGCTCTGTCAGGAGGGAAAATTTTCGTGTACACACTGCGCGTTTTAACAAGGCCCATACATGACCGGAATATCTTTGTCACCTACTTTCTTCACGCCAACGGCTTAACGCTGCGGAAAAGTTACTTACGTAAACCCGAATATTTACTATATTACCATAAGAATAAATATTTTCTATTGATACTGTTGATATTGGTTACATGGTTACGACTCCCAACTTCGACAATACAACTTTAAGCAATTTTTAACTTCCTCTGGGTAACTTGGAGCGTGTCACTTAGATGGTTATCGAGGACTTTCGATACTTATTTAAAGTTTGAAGTTTAATGTTATTTATTTTTTCACGTTCAATTATGTCTCGAATATGGAGGAAAGTCGCGTTATATTTGATTGCTATGTATACATAATATATCTTTGTCCAAAATATATATACCTACTGGCAACCCGCCCCGGCTTCGCACGGATACAATGTAGATACTTATGAGGTGTCAGTATTATTTGGATATTGTTCATACAAAAATACTTAAATCGCGATTAAAAAATAAAGGTTGGTAGTAGAAGGGTGAAAATTTAGACCACCCTAATCACTAAGGGGTATGAAATATAGTATACGTCCTATTCGCAGACCTACTGAACATACACAAAATTTCATAAGAATCGGTCAAGCCGTTTCGGAGGAGTATTGTTACAAACACTATGTCAATTAGAGAATTTTATATATTACAATATAAATATATGATCTACAACAATATTTAATGTAAAAAAGGTTCAAATATTTACTAAAAAATTTTGAATACTCATACTATACCACAAAGCAAACTCATATATTATTATTTACCTGGTCAAAGCTTTTAATAGGATCTCAATATATACGTATCCCTTGCTCATCACCTCGGCGATATTAGAGATTCATCGATAGCTCAGGGCGCGGTGTTTCTGAGGCCTATATATCACTTAAAGCGACAGAACATAAATCTATGGGAGCCGTCTTCTCGTTATTTGTAGTCGCCACGTGAACCACCGGTTTCGGGTGAATATTAACGATATCGCCAATTTTCCGCCAGCTTACTCCCGTCGCAATTTCTCGCCAATTGAGCAATCGTATCACATCGAGGGGTGTCGGTAAAAAATTAAAACTAACTATGTTTGTACTTATAGTAACATCACAGACAGCACTATAACCGTACAATCAACAAACGATCGCAAAGTTAAATCGGCTTCCCTTGTAAACAGAAATTAGTAGGTATGTTTTCGCTGGATGAAGTGGTAATTTTCAAGTAAACCTTTTTGCTTTGCCTGATGGCTGAGGTGTGGAAAAATGCTTACTTATTTTTTTTATGTTAGATATCGACAGACGAGCATGATGTTCACTTGATGGTGATACCTCAGCCACAGAATATCGGTCAATGATGCGCTGCCGACCTACTTTTTACTTCGAGCATTCGAAAATCCATAGACTGAAACCATAACGCGCAATATGCACTACAAGGTTTTTCTGGCTATGAACGGTGATTCGTTACCCGGTCGGAATTTCGATATTTCTTCCACCCATTCAATGCTCGAAGTTACCAGACGTGGGGAAGAGATGCACTCATATTTTTTATAAACATGTCGTACCGGTGGGATTCGAACTCACGATCCATCGATGCGCACGGCAGTTGTTTCACCAAACGCGCCAATGAGCCGCAACGAACGGCATCTGTGATTCCCAAGTTTGATACTCCCCTTGTAAGATTCAGAGTTCTGCCGGCCTAGCATGACAAGCGCGACAAAATTTTGTCTACCGTTTTCTCGTGTTTTAATCGACTATCGCTTTATTTCTTTCGGGTCTAACATGACAATTACACTAAAAACTCGACTTTTAATATCAAAAATAGATATATTTGTCGAACGAGATACCTTTTCTATCAAAATTGTCGATGTCGAGATATCTTACATCTTAGTTTGTCTTCTCTCGTCCGCGACATATCTCGTGGCGGTCATGCTAGACCGGCTGTACAGATTCAAAATGCTTCCTTATTTTTATCTTAGAAACTTTTTTTTAGGGAATGTACTCGTTTATCGTTTATTTGTATTAGCTCTTTATTTAAGATGAAGATATCGTAAAATAAATTGGAACCTACTTACGATAGACAGCCATCGACAAAACATCCAACTCTCATAAGCTGATGGAGTCTGAAGCACTCACTAATTTGCTTTCAGTTTTCTCCCAGTAAAAGCACACACGTGTTCTTAACTAAAAACTAAGTAATGAGAAACATTGAAGTGCTTTCTAAAAGTAATATTACACATTATTTTACTCTTTTCATAATTGGGTCATAAAATTAAATTATTTATCTATATTATAATATTATAAAGATGAAAGATTTGTTTGTTTGTTACGATTAAAACAAAAACTATTCGACCGATTTTAAAAAGTCTTAATAGTCACCAATAGAAAGCTACATTATCAGCGAGTAACATAGGCTGGCTAGAAGCCGGGCATGTTACTATACCTAATTAATAAAATTTATCCCGTCGTTTCGAGTCTATCCATAACCACACTAACATAAAGTATTCGAAACGTCAGTATAAATAATATCTATAGGTACATACATTTAATAAAGCAGTATTTAAAGTCAAATTTCTGTAAATTTATAAATATTACCAGAATCCATTACTGGGGACGATTAAAAACACATAAAAAACATATTGAACGTTTTGGTTTGTCTGTCTGTTTGTACTGAACTAGTTTTGATATCGCTTTGACACATAGATAAAGCATAGTCTGAGGCAACGTCAAAATTATGATTCATCGAAATCGAATAACGGGAAGTAATCATCATCATTGTAATCATCAACCCCAACTAGAAATAAATAATCCGCTCAAAACAATATTGAACATATGACATCAAAATGTTTTAAACACTATCCTATTTATAGATTTATTTGTTCGCTTTATTAGAATCAAAATAAATGTCTATAGTTGCAGGTAACGAAACGAAAGCTATTGTACAATAACATAAATATAGATATTCCCTTAGTCTGTTTCACAACTTATATTTAAAGCGTTGTATAAAATACACTCTTGTCATGTCAACACCAGTAAATAATATTATTAGTGTTAGCACAGTTAGAATACATAATTGAAATTAAGTACGACTAGAAATTATAGTAAAACTACGCGTGAAAACTTAAAATAATACCTACTCTACGACTGACAATTACTTCAATATTTATTTATAAGTATAGAAAAAAACTAAATTCTAGAAAAAAAAATTGGTTACTTATAAAGAGTAATATGATAATATTATAATTTTGCTTATTCCATTACACAGAAGATGAGGAGTCCTCGTCTGTCGACTTTAACTACCGCTTACTACAATAAATATATTTTTATGTTTTCTTAAAGAAATATGAAAAATATTCACTTTACCGTCCAGTGAACTTTGGGCTGTCTTGTCGTATTGGGGTGCTAATGGAAACTAGCACTTACGTGTAAAATTATTTTAATGGGTCCGTACTTTTATTTAATACATAGATTTAACTCTGAAATGCCTTAGGGTTGTTTTCAATTCAAAACCACAATAAAAATGTTTTTATTGTGGTTTTGAATTCAAATCAATATACACTAATATTATAAAGCAAAAAGATTTGTTTGTTTGTTACGATTTAACTCAAAAACTACTCGACCGATTTTTAAAATTCTTCCACCAATAAAAAGATACATTATCAGCGAGTAACGAGTTGTTTGTGTATAGTACATCTACATTGCAACCGTGCGAAGCCGGGGCGGAATGCTAGTGCTTTATAAAAATCATTGAAATGTAAAAATAAATCGTGGCTAATGCCCATGCAGTTTCCAATTCAGTATGAATTCGATTATATGAGATTCAGTAATCCATCCGCGAGCCAATTAAAATATACATTAATCCTTGACTCTTAAAACATATCTCTGTATTTACTTGATCGATGTAGGTATTAAGCGTTTAATATACCAATAGGCTCATGAAAAATGTACGCGATCATTTTTTCATTAATGCGAATAATCCCTCGACCATGGCTCGATTATGAACTGAAATTCAAATAGCCCTTAAGCCAAACTAAGCCATGCAAAGGCGCTAATATGTAGGATTATTGCCCAACTAGCTGGAAGCGTCATTTTTTTATAAGACTGTCAGACTGAGGGTTACGCAGTGTATCAATCAATTATCATCGTTTTACCACGGAGTGTCAATGTAAAAACCGGTATATCTTAGGTTTACCTACTAAATGTAAAGATTTGTAAATACGATTTTTCGATCTTTTAACAATAATGGTTACTCAGGTTAGTTTAAAACGCACAATATGCACTATGGTTTTTCCATCTCTGAACAGTGGTTCGTTACCCGGTCGGAATTTCGATATTGCTCTCACCCGTTCAATTCCAAAAGTTACCAGACGTAGGGAAGACATGGTTACAGAAAAATTTAAAAATTTCGTCCCTCTGGGATTCGAACCCACAAACCATCGGCACGGCAGGTGTTCTACCGAACGCGCCAACGAGCTCGTCAAAAAATAATTTGTCATTCAAGTGACAGTTTGTGGATAGGATTACTTCCTCACAAGTTGTTCGAGCTAGGCCCTCAGAGGGCTAGCACACAAGTAGCGACAAAGTATTCGAATCGTCAAACTGTCAGTTGTATGGGAAATCGTCGAACTGTCATCATTTCATACAAATGACAGTTCGACGATACGAATACTTTTTCGATAGTTGTTCGTGCTCACCCCTCTGTACCTACAATTCAGGATCCTATTCACAAATTAAATCTATAAGCTGTTTATCGATATCGCATTGCTTCATAGGTATCGAGTATTGTTTTAAACGGTGGTTGCTAATCGGATCTGGGCGGCGCGACACGACGCTCCGACTGCGCAAACGGTAATGCCATTAAATTCAATGCAATTATAGATAATACAGTTCACGTTAACACTGTTGTCGACATACATGTAACGATAATTAATATTATGTTAAGTTCACTTCACGCTAATTTAATGATATGAGGTGATTACGATTAATCGCTAGTTGAGAGCTGACTGGACGTCAGTGATTAGAGACTACATGTAATTACATGTAATGCAATGTACAACTGCAATGGACGATATTTAATTTTATCTAAATTAAATAGTCAGTGTGTCCGTGAATACAAATTCAGAAGAGCATTCAAAACGTCCTCGTCGTCCGAATTAAAAATATTAAGAATAATTCACGTTTTATCCGGTAAAAGTTATAGTATTTAAATATGTGATACTCGCGTTTATAAAATACGGTATTAAATTTTATATAATAATAGTTAATTGTACATCGTACAGACAATACTTTGATCTCATAATTTAGACTAGATTTGAGGATTTGCATGGTTAACTTTGATGTGTGTTTGATGAATTTTTATACGTGAAAATTAGCTTTTTAATGCTAAGCTTATATATTTCATAAGTAGTTGATTTTGAGATAAATTATATTTCCAGTATGTTTACTAATATTGTTTTATAGTAACATTCGCTCACGGCTTGATAGCTAAGAGCTTCGATCAACGCCCCGAGAAGCGCTCGCTTGATTGCAGAGTAAAAATGCAGAAGGCTATTTAACTGGACATGGCCCGCGTAATTTAATAAATATAATAAATAGTAAGAAGGTTCCCCTCTTTTCCTTAACTACACCAGCCCGTCTAGGATGACCATCAAAAGATATCTCGCGGACGAGTGAAGATAATCTAAGATATCAAGATATATTATATCTCGACATTTTCGATATATATACCCTAACGCACATAATTATTATTTTGTAAACGCTCACAAACTCCTGATCTATTTAGAATAAATATTAATTTAAACACATATTAATAAGAAGACACGTAGGCGGTTTTAAAGTGACTTCAGTTTACAATTACTGACTAATAGACTATAGATATTATTAAAAATCCTTAACTTATTTGTTACAGAAAAACATACAATGTATGTCTTTTTATACAAAATGTAGAGAAGAATAATGCGTGGTACGTGGTAAGCACAGGTTACATTAGACTACACAATATGCGGCAGTAATTCGTGTTTGAAACTGTATTTTCGTTGCGGACGGCTTTAATCCGTTTAGGGGTTGCAACGTTATACGTGCTTGGCCTAATATGGGCTCTAGCCTCTATCATACACAGTGTGATTCCACAATCGTTCAAAGCTTCACTTGTACATTGATTTACTAATTCATGCTGCAGTATTAACAATTAATTAGTTATGTTATTGTATCACTTTTAAATAACATGATTAAGATAAAATAATTTGTTTTATTAAGAACCCTTATCTATACTAATATTATAAAGAGGAATTATTTGTATTTTTGTATGTTACGATTTAACGCAAAAACTACTTGACCGACTTTTAAAAATTATTTCACCATTAGAAAGCTACATTATCAGTTTTGCATATATACCTACATCGCTAGTAACATATATTAGGTATTAATAATTAATGATTTTAATATATCGAATCGATCGATCGGCTAAATTTTATTATGGAGTAAAACGTACCTATTATTGTCATTGAACCATTGAGTTCAGTAGTCCGTGTTAGGAGAACAACATCCGAATTCTAAGCGCGGACGATTCACACGTACTGCATTGTAATATTAACCCAGCAACAAGGGAATTTGTTCTATAGAACTGTTTATTCCAGTTACGAATTCATAGTTAAAACATTTGTTCTAAATAGTATAAACCTTTAAAATAGTGATTACTGCAGTCACATTTCGGTGTCTGTTTTACTGATTAAATGATTATTGAAACAGACTTTTTATAGGTACAGTTACAAATAGGTGATCAGCCTTCTTTGTCCTGTCCGACTGAAATATTTTTATTTAATCTTGGGACCTCCGGGATTCTAATCTGAGACCTAAATGCAACGTGCTTATCACTAAGTCACGGAGACCGTAATAAAGAAGTCTAGTAATTTCCTTGTTCATTATGAAGTCGTGCGGTAAAATCAGTAGACTATAAATATATTTACATTAAGGAAACTTATAAAACCTCAAAGGTCACTTTCAGACTATGAATAAAAATTGTCTATGGACACAAAGGAGAATAGGAAACGCGATGAAAGGAAAGAGCTTCCCAGGCCAATCATTGTATCAAAGACTTTTGCATTCGTCTGCCTAGCTTTGAAAGTCTATTGTTGTTGTGTGACAAAAGTCGAGTCGCACTATTAATTTTTCATGATGTTCCGACGTCAACTACGTAAGCCAGATGTCGACTGAGGTCGTCAACATCACATGGGCAATATGGAGATAACTAAAACAACGAAACAAAACTAGGAACTCAAAATAACTAAAAGCAGTTATTTTGTAAAAATTGAACTTTAAAGGTACTTAAATTCTAGATAACAACAAAAAAATTAACTCAAAATTTGAATTTAAAAAAAACAATTTAAAACCTCGTATTTTCTGCTCATCTCTGTTACAGAGCAGAGTTTTCGAATTTCGAACAGATTTGATTTATTTATTGATAGAATGATTCATTATTATTGTGCTCGTAAATCTGTTGGAGCGACACATCCACAGACCTGACTGTCAAGAAGTGCCTTTGCGTTATAATTACCTACATTGTGATAATAATAATATTTCAAAACGGCAAAGTACAATAATATTGTATTACTATCTATTGCTCATGATCATTTCCGTTTGCGGTTAAATAACACCTGGAAAGGTCAAACCGTAAACTATAAGTACATCCAAGACCTTGATATAAAATAGTATGTGGTTATTGGTTTGGATCATAAAGACGCGATAGATTATTACGTGCGAAAATGCGCGGCGCAGGCTACTACCAAGTGTATCCTATATTACTTACTTAGCCTTATAAGGCAATCAAATCAAATGTTAAAAAACGTATACACTATTTTCTTATAGATATAATTTACATTACAGGCGCCTGAATTAGCGTATGTCAGGCGACAAGGACTAACATTACCATTAAAAAAGTATAAACTACATATTTTGAATGATTATAATTAACTACAAAACAGATGCACTTACAGGTTAATCTTATTTTTTTAAATAAAATTACACTATGTATACAAAACATTTAAAACTAATAATCCAAAAGTATAAGCTAAAGACCGACGTTATTCCAAAAAAACAAAAATAAGCACGAAATGATAGAATAATAATTATATTGATTTTATTACATCGATGCGAACAATCTACAAAACGAAAAAATATGACTATGTTATTATTTATTAGAAACTTCTATATAAGTGTGAAATGTGAATATATATAAAATATAAGTTTTAAGTTTTGCCACAGACTGTAAAATATTATTTGGTATCGCGTATCCCTCGTAAATACGACAATATCCGTTCAGAAAAATCCATAAAATTAAGCTGCTGAAAATGACGTGTCAAAGGCAGTTGGGGTGTTAAGGGATCGGGGCACACTGAGAGAAACTTCATGCAACGATAAGCTTACGATATGTCGGTGGGTTTAAAAACATCGACATTAATAGCTTTACCATTCTTAATTACGAGTATAATAACTACCTACTACAATTTTAAAATTTTATTTAAATGTAATTTTTGTATTCATAATATACACATTCCACGTTACTCCGTAATAAATAATAAATATTTTTATTAATATACATACATTGTCTCAAACAGTAGAGGCCCAGGTGGGAATAACTTGCTAGAAAGTATTTGTTTTTATATTAGATATCGACAGACGAGCATGAGGTTCGTTTGACGGTAACACAGCCACAGAACATCAATGATGTGCTATCGACCTACTTTTTACTTCGAGCATTCGGAAATCCATAGACTGAGACCAAAATGCGCAATGTTTTTCAATCTATAAACGGTGGTTCTTGACCCGGTCGGAATTTCGATATTCCTTCCACCTATTATTTGCCCGAAGTGACCAGACGTGGGGAAGACATGAAATTATTAACATGTAGTCCCAAAGGGATTCGAAGCTGCAAGTTGTTCGCGCCTTGGCCACTTTGCTATAGGGCATCAGTGCCCCTTTACAGTTATTTATAGACTGAATACCAAAGAATATACCAACGAATGAAAATGAAAATGGCGCGCTTTAGGAGAGGCCTACGTCCAGCAGTGAATGAATACAGGCTGAAGAAGATACCTACGAATAATAATATCAATGTTATAAATTTTTATATTTCGCCTATTTCCGACCTCATTGTAACCCAGACGTTACACGGATCGCTGCGTCAGCGTGACGCCGAGCGGTCATTGTCGTCCGATATAACGTCAAAATTGCATCTGAGGCGAGTACGCTTCCACCCCATCTTCCACGATTACGCTAATCTTTTCTAAAGAAAATATACTTTCTAAAGGAATTATGTTTTTGGATTAGAATTAAAGTAATTTTCTTCTGCTTTTCACTTTTAGTAGAACTACTCTTGAATGCAAATTAAATAATCTTGGTTATAAATTTTTAACTTGATAAATAACTAGCAACGCGCCCCGGCTTCACACGGGTGCAATGTACATGTACTACCTATACACAAAAAGTTAAAGAATTTTAAAAATCGGTCCAGTAGTTTTTGAGTTTATTCATAACATATAAAAATAAAAATCTTTCCTCTTTATAATATTAAGTGAGTATAATATATAGATTAGTATAGATATAGATATAGCAGTATAGATAATATAGATTAGTATAGATACAAATAGTAAAGCCTGTGTCTTAGCAAAATTTAGGTATTTGCGGAGATTTTCCTATAATTTATTACCTTTTGCTCATTCAATGTCACATTGGTAATGAACATGAGAAAGTTTGGTAATTACTTACCCACACCGTTGGGATGTAGTTGTATTCCGCAAACATCTTAGGGAGAGTAATGATTTAAACCATATTGTTCCCATGTTTTTCTGTGCTAAGAAATTCTTCATTATACCGGCCTACTTTCTTTAGAAAATACGCTGTCGTCATTACGTGTATTGTGAAGTAAAGGATTTGACAACCAAGTATTTATTAGAAGTTTGTAGTATTTTGTTTTACCTACTGGTAATATTTTATATATTTTTTAAATAATTTGTTTTTTAACTTGAGAGTCCATTTTTAATTTTTCCGAACCTTTAATTTGAGGTAGAAAATGTATTGAAATCGCATTATGAATTTTATTATTGATATGGTTGAGGTATCGCCTATTATCGAATGAGCTTATTCTCTCTGTTAATCTATTTGTACAATTTCTATATATACGAAATCACTAAACTCCAACGACGTTTGTCAGATCACCAGCAAAATTACCATGTGCATAATATATGATATATGTATATTGTATGTATAATATAAAATATAATGGAATAACTAATTTATATTCGTTTTAATAAAGTATCTTAAAGGTGAACCTGACATGCTAAAATTACTAAGCAAATTACAAAAAACATCGGACTCCATTTTATCTCAACTTATTCATTAGATAATAAAATATGTAAATTTACCTAATAAAATTAAAACAAAGTAAGCGTAACATATATAATATTGCGTATGTTGTACCGAAATATAGAGTACCTCTATAAAAAACACTGGCCAAGTGAGAGTCAGACTCGCGAACAGAGGGTTCCGTACAAACTTTTAGTTAAGTAAAAAAAATCCCAAAACAAATACAGGTTTCGGATTTTTACCTTTAATTGTGTTACCTTCATTACAAATTTCATAATTCTAGGTCAACGGAAAGCACCCCACAGGTTTTGATTTCCTTACGAGTAATATTGTCTTTTATTAACGCGAGTATCACACATTTAAATAAAATACTGTATAGCGGATTAAAACGCGATTTATTATTTATATTGTTTATTTTATTTATCCCGACGTTTCGGATGCTTTTCAGCAACCGTGGTCGCGGGGAGACAGAAAGATGACAGTTGTCTGATTTTTAACAATCAATTTGAAAATCGGTTGCTGAAAAGCCTCCGAAACGTCGGGATAAATAATTTAAACAATATAAATAATAAATTGCGTTTTAATCCGGTATACAGTATTCCTTATGAGTGTCAAAATATGCCGCATAAACGGAGCATAAAAGGCCGTATCTTTTGATTGCGTCGACTTAGAAGTATTTTCACTGCTGCAAGGGATTGCAGACCTGAGTAGGTATTATGATATTAATTTCAACTTGATACGTCCACGCGTTCCTGAGAAAAAGGTCTTGACAGACGGACAGACAGACGGACAACGAAGTGATCCTATAAGGGATCCGTTTTAGGTACGGAGGACCCCTAAAACAAACACACTCTTAAAAATAATGTTTTGTTAATAATAAATACTAATATTACGACAACATAATATAATTAATTTGCCTGAAAAAGATCGCATATTTCGATAAGGCCACGCTCTTATGAAAGTTTTTTTGTTTCTTTAATAAGTTTATATGTGCAATAAGTCTATTCTATTGTAATACATACATTAATTAAAGATATAGATAATATGAATAACATCCGCTATGGCATAAGATTTAATTATAATTTATTGTTGAACAGTTTTCAATTTACCAACCGAATACATCCACTTGCTCTAACTTAAATTATAAAAATACTAGTGGACCCCGCAGACGTTGTTCTGCCACAATTTTGGCTTCGAAATTATATAATTATTCTTAAATTTGAATATGCCCATTTACCCACTATAATTGTCTAATATGTCACTGATTTGCAGTGGACATCTGTTATTCTAAAAAAGCTAAGAATGCATGACGTGAGCTGTCAAGATGGCGGAGTTCCGAATCTATTTATTTTATAATTAATTTTATGCATATATTTTTTCCCTGATTTTATGCAATATTTTAATAGCTTATATCTTTTTACGGACATAGAGGAATCCAACAAATAAGATATCTTTAAAATCGGTACAGCCGTTCTTGAGTTATAAACGGTGTAACTAACACAACTTTCTTTTATATAAATAGATACCGTCAGTCGTAGGATCGCCAGGTAAAATTGATATATTTGGATAAATGAATAAAAAAACAATAAACTTTATCAAATATCTTTATGTTATACTAGGGATGTTATTTTACTCATTAATCGCATTATTAAATCTACCGAAAAATCGGGAGATTCGAGACCACTGGTCAATTCGCTCAGCTAATTGTTACATTAAATTATTTTGCTCTGCTAATCATTATATTGTAATTTGAGAAATATATTAACCTTAATAGTTATAAGACTAGCTTATACTCATTAATGTATGATCCGAGATAGCTAACTAATTAAGCAAATGCTCCATACAATAGTGATGTGTTGGATCGTTAAAAATTATATTCGCGGATACGGATCCGAATACGAATATTTGGTGTAAAAATCTGCGGATACGAATCTTAACTTTCTTACTCAATTGGTGTCGATGGGCCTTGAATATATTTATTTAATTAGTTTGCAATATAAAGGTGCCGAATATTTGAATTAAAGATACAAATAATAATATGTATGAAATTTAATAATTTTTCATTGCTACGTATTCACCTATATATAGAATTTCATCTATGTATTGAAAATTAATAAGAAAAGATACGCCAAAAAAGTAACGGATACGGATATCCGGCCATCATTAATACAAACACAAATGTTCGAGCTTCATTATGAGAATCGATCCAAACCCAATTATCCATCTTGACATAGCACAAGGTAACGACAGTGTGGAGACGCTGTGAGACTAGTGTACTGATTAGAACTTGTTATTTGAATTAATTAAACGCCTAGCCTTTACCTAAGCTAGCGCATCTGATTTGGGTACGATCAGTGCCGGCGTTACGGGGGGGTGCGATGGGGCGACGCCCAGGGCGCCTTTGGCGGGCTCCGAGGTTTCAAATCTTTCCTTCCTTTCGTTTGCACCTCCCCTGCTGCATACCCTTAATACTGTGCTCTATTGATTGAAAATGAAATCGCTGGACAACTAGATTTTTCTATATTAATTCGTGTTTTTGTTGATGAAAAAAGGCCAAAAAATTTAAATATAAGTAATAAAATTCAGAAAAAATTTAACACTCGATGTTGATTTCCTGAAGTGGGGGGTGCTTATTCAACTTTTTTTTGAGGATACTTATGTCTGTCACTGTTACAACAATTTACACTTCACAATTTTTACATCAATGACAGGTAGTAGTCTAATAATATAATATTAGACTACTACCTGTCATAATATCATAATATTGATATCCACCAACCTGTTTATGCCCGGAGGGACGTTGGAAAAACATGTTTAAAGAAAATTATAAACATGTCATTCCAGCGGGATTCTAACCCATGAACCATCGAAACGCAATCTATTATACCACACCTAACGTGCCCCGAGCTCATCTCATAAATCCCGTAATTAAAGTAAGTAAAATATGTAACAGAGGTAACAGCAACACTGACCCTTAAATAGTGCATCGCATTAGTTAACGTAAGTACTCTGTTCTCTGTGAGTGATGCCTCAATGCAGACGAAACACGGCGAGACGTCCTCGACAAAAGCACCTTAATGAGGAAATCGTGTACACAATCACCTCTTCCGTTGGGAATTCTATTTACTTATAGGGTGAAAGTAAACTGTCGATTGTCGACAAAGACGAAACCATAGTCAATGACACAAGTCTGTGAATCAAAAGTTATAATACTTTTCGCATCATTACTTTCGAGATACTTCCACCAAGAAATTTCATTGTTTAGACCCGCTATTATGGAAAAGTCATTATGAATCGATATCTCACTTTAAGAAAGTTTGAGGAGATTCCCGTTCTTAACTTTGAAAAGTAATTGTAATTTCCGTAGGGTTAAGTTGTTCGTAAGTCTACTCGATTATGATATTTTCAAAATTTGTAATTTCAAAGAGTGGAGGATTCATTGAAACGAAAATTTATTCACCACGGAAAACGCATAAAAATATGAGTTCTGTATACTTTGTCACATATATTATAATTTAATATCGAATAAAAATTCGATACCAAATACGAATAGTATTTTTTAAGATTTACCACAAAAAATAACCGTAGTTTGTAAAAATATGTTTTCTATATAATTCACCACATATCTCGCATACTAATAGCATATTAAAATTGACACAGATTCTACTATTTCATCGAAGACGTATCATAATGGGTCAATAAAATAGATAAGGGAGGGCATAAAAATGAAGTAGGCTCGAAAATATATTATCCTAGGAGATGGGAAGAAGGAAAACACGAAGTTAAATTGGAAAGTCTCGCAACATCTTGGCTGTGCCGCATGGGAATCATTTTAATTGTTTCTATTTCATTCGCGACACGCACAATTCACACGACTTTGGTATTACTTTAACCTCTCTTGTTACACTTATGTAACAGTGAACTACCTTCTAACCTAGATCTAGAACGAAGCAATTGGATTAGTAATTACTATTTCTAAAAAAAATATATTTTATGATTTTAGAAATAAGGAGTTTGTAAAATTCATCTTTTCAAATAAAACAAAAATGTCTTGTAAATTTGCGACTGGATATAAATAATTTTAAATATAATATTTTACATACAAAGAACTCGCTTTACTTTGTAAAATCGTTTTTCACGAACACTACAGTAACTCAAATAATACTAATCGCCAAATAGTTTGAAATCTCAAGATAGTTATTTAGTTAATTATCTTCAAAGTTACCTTAATATTTTTTCATACGATTTATGACATAGGTCATAGTAAAAAAATCATACATACATACATAATATGTATCATACCACTTTCCCATTGGGGTAGGCAGAGATCACGGAATTCCATATTCTCCGATCCATACATATACGTATCTAAAACTAAAAAAAAATCGTTGTACAAAAATACAGATTTTCACGAACATGCAATTTATCTAAGTAATATTAATCGACAAATAGCGTGAAAGCTTCAAATGCCATTTTCAATCCAAATTGGGTCTCATCACTCGTAGTTATTAACAAACACAACTCGATAATCGATTTCTCGCCTGATAACGATACTTTAGTATCGAGTTGGTTGGTAGCAAACAGACAACGGACAAGTTGCCTACGTGAGCCGAATATAGCAAACTCGATCCATTTCAATTACGTTCACGATCAATAGCCAAATTCTAAGATGCTGGAGGTAACGAACTTTGACGTGTGTGTTGTAAATTCGGTGATGTATCGACTCTTGCGTTGGTGCGAAGCGTGATTTGCCTGCAACTTGCGATTACATACCGGATTAATTTAAGCGAATGCAAAGTGATGTCTAGTTTGCAAGCGAATGTATGCGAATTAAAATCCAGATTTTATTTATAATGTTCCTTTACGGCTGTTAGATAGATTTTTTGGAAATACTAGTTATACTTTGATGGGAAGGGGGAATAGCCCCTAAGCACAGGCGGGTTTTAGCTCAGCCTAGCATAGGAGTCACTGTATCCACTTTGTTATGTACTTAGTTATTAAGCTCTTAAATAAATAAATTATTATTATTATTACTTTTATGAAAATCCAAATAACGATATGCTTCTTCTGAATGGAGAACCATAACGTGTACTTTTACTCCCTCAGTCCGGAACAATATTAAATTATAAAAGGGGCCACTCAGAACTGACTGTTAGATAGCCGAACTAGAATTAAAATCTGCCTATCATGTTCTAAAACGAATAACTGATGGTCAGAGCCAATTGATTATCTCGACAATCTGAACAAAGGTAAACTCTATGAAAGTGAAATCAATATAAACAGAAACATCAAACTCTGAGTAGTAAGATAACGCTAAAACTATTTCCCTATTTAAATAAAGCTCAACTAACCGTAGAGCGATGTCAAACAAAGCTCTACCCGTTTCATAATTAATCGAGATCGATTCACATTCAGTTGCGTTGCATTAAATTTCTCATCAATTCGGTTGCATAGAACCTCGGCGTAATTGCAAAGAGCCGTGTCAGCTAAGATTTACCAATTAAGAGAATCGGCAGCGGAACCGCTTGCTCGCCCAGTCAGCTCGGTGCAGCCGACCTCAACGGCTCTGGCATATACTGCAGTTTCTTTTTTCTCACATATTCATCAAAATGTAAGTGTTAACTCTTCACTTCTGTATATGGACAGAATAATGTATTTTGTCAGACATGTGTAAAAATAGGCGTATTATATTCGATAAAAGAATACGAAAAGGATCGCTTTTATCTTTGACATATCCGTTGATCGAAGGCTTTTATGGACTGACTCTGAATCTGAAATTTTAAAAAGCATCACAAAAAATATATGTTTCATACACAGAACAGAAGAAGTAAGTAGAAGTGTGATGTGTCATAATTTGTACCGGATCGAGTGTCGCCAAATTCACACAAATGAATGGAGTAATTAATACTGCACACAGTTGCAATTTTTCTTCGATTGGTTGTTTTTATTTAACTCAAAACTACATAAATCACACTGGTCCTACAATTGATAATATATCTTAGTACTTCGCGATAACGGTTACTTTGTAATATTGAAACAAACTAATAAATAATTCCTCTACTCGATAATAGATGTCGTTATTCTTCATGCACGCAATAATGATTTTAATCATCACTTCAAAAAGTCGAAAACTGTGTCATGATTTGTCATAAATTTAATAATTTCGTCATTTCCGGCTAGTGTAGGACACGTTTAAAAACATTATCGATGTTTGATATATTATTTTTGTTTACGATTTAAGTTCTATGTTGTATGATTATCATAATTATACCGCAGTATAGCGCCATTTTAAACTGGTGTTAAACCAAATAATAAGGTATTTTATTTTTGATACAATTTTTATTTATTTTTTCAAATCAATATGTAGATCCGCCTTTGCGAGAAGGTATAAGTTAGGGTTAGAATGAATTGAAAATGTACTTGTAGGTATAATATTCTTTTTTAATTTTCAGTTCTGTATTACTAATAGTCTGAATCATAAATCACATTTGTATAAATCACTTAATGAAAACGCGATTGCTAGTTAAGAAGCTATATTAATATTCTATTTTATTAACGCGAGTATCACACATTTCAATAAAATACTTTATAAGGGTTAAAATGCGATTCATTATTTATAAATATTATTTATCCCGACGTTTTTTCAGCAAATGTGGTCACGGGCAGACTGAAAGATGACAGTTGTCTGATGAAATATGACAAAGTTGCCATATTAACGCTATCTATTCCAACGGAGTTAATGGTATTTACTGTAATTCTCAATATCGTGGCAATATTGACATGCCATTTTCCCTTGTTTTAAAGCATGTTTGACTTGGGGTTTTAGATTTTTAATTATCAGATCCCAGGTGTTGGAAAGTTTCAAACCATCTTCTCTGTTGAAGTTAAGGTGTTTTTTTATTTTTAATCGCCTCGTGTACTAGTCTGGGAAAGGGTCTACTTTCTCTTGCAAGGAAGAGAAGTAGTTTTTCTTCAAAATTTTCGGTCAATCCGTTGGTTAATTTCAACTCGAAGGAAGGGCAAACAAGAATAAAAAACACTTTCGATTTTTTTAATAATTTATTAATTAAGGTATTTAAGACTGCGATTTAACTATCGTGCTATTAAAAATAAAAATTATAAATTTTAATATTTTATAAAATTATTACTGACGCGTTGTATATCGATAAAAACATTCGACCTAACACATCACTACTAAGTGAGTAGCGATAGAACATTCGAGAATAGCGTTGACACTTGATATGACAAACGATCTAAACTGAACTTTATATGAAAGTTATAAGGATGATTTCAGCTTTTTTTTCTATTAAATTTATGGTCAATTGAAATTTTAAGATTTATTGAAAAAATATATAAATTTGTACAAAGTGATGGTAAGAAACACCACCGTTACTAAGACTTTTCCTTCTGCTATCATTCTTACACTCTAAAATAGAACAGTACGGCATATTTACGAAAAAAAGTAATTTTATGACACGACCGACTCATCGCAGTGTTATGACACGACTGTGATGGGTTAAGGGAAATATCACTCAATAGTGACACGCATACCACGCCTACTTAGCAATTCTACTTATTTTTCCCTGTTCTGTGGTTTCATAGATAGTCTTAAACTAAAAACATGCCTGCAAACTTTTTCTAAAATCCTTTCGTTGAGATTTTTATCGTCCGTTCTTTTTTAAATAACAAATATGTTTTTATCTGTGGATTTAACATTTGAAACCTGTCATTTAAAAAAAATAACAAGCTGAAAAACGTATAAAATACGCATTTCTTGTTCACGTTTACAAATTGTGAATTACATAGAACTCAAATATTACAATGTGAAAAAGTATCTCTAACAAAACGACTTTGAGCCAGATTCCGCTAATACAAACATTATTTAGATACAACAGGGAACCAGTTAGAGCGTTTGCATAACAATGAGAAAAGGAAGCGTTTCTTTTTAAAACTCATCTCTGTTACACGAAACTGAGAGATCGCAATAAAGAACAAAGAAACATTTCAAAGCAAGCTAAATTAACTAGGAGAAAAAATGAGTATATCAATGTTACCTTTTTACTGTGTATTTATGGTGCTGTATATATTATTTGCACGTTTTATGTAAAAATTAGGTATTCTTTATGCCTAAGATTCAAGCTTTCTCTTTATTAAATTTCATCTAAATCTAGTAAGGTATCATCGTTACAAACACACAGAGCAATACGCTTTCTCATCTATAAAACTACTTAATATGATAATTATATTCCTTTCCTTTATTATATGGCTTTTCGTCAAGTAAATCCAGAAATATTTAATCATTTCAAAAAAAAAATGCTCTCATAAGGAAAAAGGACGTTTCTAAAATAAAATTAGAAACGGAAATCCTATTAGATCGTCTTTTTAACTGATTCATTCAGAATCATTCAATTTCGCGAAAAAACGCCAGAATATGTAACTAAAGGAAGAGATTTAAATCCGTTTACACCGAAATACCTATATGTATATCATGTAACACTTTATTCCGTTTAAACCGAAATAATTTTAATTATAATGTAGTTTTATAATATTATGTATTACTAGATTTATTTCTCGTTCAGCTACAAGATGTGTGTGTATTCCTGATTATCGGTCTATTAATTGTCCTAAACCAATACTAACCTGTTTAGGATTCAGCGTGGTCAGGAGCGATAAACTGTCCAGACTTAATAACAGACAATAATATCCACTGAACGCTCCAGTTATTGTCCGGCCAGGCCTACAATATCGCTTTAATTGAATGTCTATTGTTTTCTTTATTTTATGACTGTAAAGTTCTGCGACCCAAGTCTATTATGAAACCTTTAGAAACAGCTTAATTCTGGGCATACTTAAGCTGCGTTCAATAAATCGCTTATATGAATGGTATGAACTTTATTTGAAATTAATGGTTTTTTTTTAAATGAAAACAATTAGCATATTGTATTTCTTTTCATACACATTTTTTTAAATATAAATAATAATGTACGTAATTCAGTGCACGTCCAGATCCCGAACAACTCGGTTGAATATTTCATGTCTTCGGTTGTGAGACTGTGTACCAAGTAATTAAATTAATGTTGCTCCAACACCCTGCCTTCAAACAGTATGAGCATAGGGTGGTATGTTTGCCTTGCGATTTCCGATTTGAATTCCGCCAAGACTGACATTTATAAAATCAAGATGCTCACTTCGGACACTAAATGGGAAAAATTTCGAAATTCTCTTTTTTGTATCGTTGAAATAGGAAAGCGTTTGTTTGCCATCATACCTGATCTTATGTATTGATGCAAACTAAGGTGGTAAATCACGCTTGCCTATGCCTATGTACCCTTCACTTGAAGAGCCCAATATTATGTCTCTGGAAAATACGTGTAGGGAATTCCACCCCTTGGCTGTTCCTACTATAAACAGGGAGGTAAAACGTCCCGTGCGTTTTTGGTACATCGACCAAATAAATTCTTCGTGCGTTTGTATGTCCGGTGAAAGAAAGGAGATGGCGGAATGAGGTGGTGAAGCTCTGATGCACATTCACCGAAGTGAAGTCGATAAAATACCGAAAGACTAGCTTCTACGACGGTGCTCCAGAGATAAAAGTCGGCGATTAATGAACATAGGATCATCAATAAGTCGTTTAGCGCTTCTTTCCATCGCATCCAAGACACCTATATGGCATTTGGCAGAATTAGCCCAAGGGTGCAATATTTCACACACGATCGAACTAAACCACAGATTATACAAAATGCGCGTTTCAGATTCAAGAGCAAAGAGGTCGACAAAGAATCATTGGTTGATGTGTGACTGAGCCACCAAGTGCTTACTTGTCGATATCTTAAATTTAAAAAATACTTATTTAGATTCTTTTCCATTATTTTTCACAATATAATATTAATTTATATTGTGAAAAATAATGGATAATAGCCAAGTTATCTGTATAGGAAATTGGAGTGGTGTAGCGGTGCGATTCGTACTAGATTGCTGTGTAATAAAGGCTTAATTATAACAAAATATAATACAGCATCATTTAGGGGTAGCTTCAGGTACTCAGCGACAAAATGTTGGAATAATATACCACCACCGATTAAAAACTTACATTCGGTGGTTTGTTTTAAAAAATATTATAAATTACGTTTATTAACCTATCAACGGAATTTGTCGCTAGGTGGCAGAGTCGTAGCTTCCTATTTATTATAATGTTGTATAAATGGTGTTTAAGTATTTTAATATTATGTATTATGAGTTGGTTTTATGTAAATGTTATATAGTTTTATTACTTATTCTTTATTATTATTATTTTTCTCTAATAGTGGTACTTAATTTTATATTATATTTAATTTGTAAGCACAGTTGTCATTTAGGCTGAGATTGACGGTTAGGGATACTTCTGAAAACCAGTGTTGCAGTTTATAACTGCAACTAATGCTGATGAAGTATCCTTTTCGGCATTACACAATAAATTGTAGTATAAATACTCTCCATAGTTAAGCTTAACTTTGTATCTTATTTTTGTTTAATGTCGAATAAAGAATGTCTATGTCTATGTCTAATTTCTACAACAATAGTTTAGTGAAAATTTTTATGTCAAATGTATTAATATCGAATAAAAATGTCTATATCTATAACTAAAATAGTATTCAATTCCACAATAAAATGTTATAGTTTTCATGTAAAATAAAAGTATTTTGAACAATAATTGTAAATAAAGTCCCTAGTTTTTTCCTACAAAATGATTTTATTTATCTACCGTACCAAAGTGACCGCACCAAATCCAGCTTTTTATTAAGCTTGAATTCTCGTTTGCGAGTACATTTCCGAGAATCTAATTTTCTTTTAAGGATAAAATGCACAAGAAGAGGGTTGAATAGACCAAACATTCAGAGCCATTTTATTAAACGACTACCTTCAGTATCACTATAAAACTACGACGAATTGTTTGTACGCCCCTTTCCTTCATACAGTACATTTTGTTATGAGATCACATCAAAAAGTGTTGGAAAAGGCGTACTTTAATGACATGAGCATTCTTTGGGACGATTATAGTGAATATAAAATATTTAAAGAAAATTATTAAGATAAAGTTTCGTGAAATTAATATTTGGTGAAATAAAATAAACGTTAAAATATTATGTTATCTAGTGATTTTATTTTATTACTAGTAACACGTCCCGGTTGCGCACGGGTGCAATGTAGATGTACTGTACAGAAAAATATATAGCCTATGTTACTCGCTATTAATATAGCTTTCTATTGGTGATAGATTTTTTAAAATCGGTTCAGTAGATCCAGAGATTACTCCCTACAAGCTTTTTTTACACCTTGCGTTACATTATTCAAGTTTTAGTAAGGACTGACCTTACTACTTACTCTGTGAAGATGTAGCTTTTTAACGTTGAAATAATTTTTAAAATCGGTCGAGTAGTTTTTGAGTTATATCTTAACAAACAAACATACAAATCTTTCCTCTTTATAATATTAGTATAGATATAGATGTATAAAAACATGTAGGTATCTTCTACAGTTATAAAGGTTTCAACTCATCATTAAGTAAAATATATACTCAGTAACACCTAATAGATATAAAGGTAATATACTCGTATAGTACAGCGAATCGCAAAAATAATACTTATAGCTGATATAGTATATGCCAACATAGAAAACAAGTGGTGCGCTAAATTGCTACAACTTTGTGAAATTGCATTTTTGCCAATGCGAAATGGACTATGTGACATGATGAAGTATATTACTATAAAAATGGTCTTTTTATCTAAACAATATAAATGTACATGTATTTTGTATTGATTTCAACCGTAGTTTCTCAAAGCGGAAACTATCGTAAATACTAGGTTTTCAGGGATCGGTAAAGGTGCAGAGAAAAATTTGACTATTAAACATGAAACCAACAGTTTCAATCCATTCGATAGTGTCAACCTACGGGCACAGGAGGCATATATATGTCTATACTTATAAAGTGGAAACATTTATATTTTTGTAACGAATAATCTCAAAAACTACTGGACCGATGTCCAAAATTATTTCATAATTATAAAGCTACATTATACCATCTAACATAGCGTCGTTGCGCCTGCCAAATTCCATATGTGCATTTTTTTTATTTTTGGTTTTTGCACAAAAAATAGTCTTAGTTTTATTCTCTATGTGTTACTAAAATCCTTTTTGTGATATTCGAACTGGAAAGGAGTTTAACCAATTCCATATGTGTTTTGACCATTAATAAAAACTCCGTATGTGAGTCAATAATACGTTTTTCGTTGTTTCCCAAAACTATACAAAAATGCACATATGGAATTTGGCAGGCGCAACGACGATAGGCTATTTTTGTGTATAGTACATCTACATTGTACCCGTGTGAAGCCGGGGCGGGGCGTGTTGCTAGTGTAACATACTTTTAACAGTCGAACTAACGTACATTTTAATTTATAAAAATGGTTCGTTAAAAGGTTCAAATTTGTCGCTTGAAAACAATGCGTTACGAAGTATATTAAACGTTTAAATTCGTTGTGGATTTTAGAATTACGCAACGAATGGGTTTATGTTACTTTTTTCATATAAAAATAAGTCATATTTTTAAAACACTCGTAGTTTTAGTAGAATTAGAACAAACTATAATGGCCATATGCTATGAATGTTTGGTATTTCATACTTTCATGAATTTTATTTATTTTATAGAATATTCTCACAAAACGAGACCTTGTCGCCGCTTAAAAGGCATGTAAGTTTATTTTAAAGTAGCTAATGCCCGCGATTGCACACGAAATTATTATTATTACTTCAAAAAATTATAACTTCTCTTGAAGACAAACAAAGATTTTATGTTAGTCCTGGTCTACTGCATGAAAATAATTTTGTTTCAGAGATTAGCGCGAATATAAAAATCTTAAAAATGTTGTTTTTTTAATGTTTGATATCGACAGACGAGCATGAGGTTCATTTGATATTAGGTGGTACCTCAGCCACAGAACATCAGTGAATGATGCGCTTCGACCTAATTTTTACATGGAGAATTCAGAAATCCATAGACTGTTAGATTTTTCCATCTATGTTTTATAGCCCTCCCTCAATTTCTGTTTAACATATCCAATGTATAGTATAAAGTTATATTAAATAGACTAGCAATTACTACAAAGCCAGACAGTTCACGCGTGAAAACGAGTTCTCATTTGAGTTCTATAAAACAGTGCACTATTCAGTGGCACCCTATCCTACGGCCGTAGCATTTGATTTGTTTTATTCGTAGCCGCGTATTTTCCGCTCCCCATTGGCATGAATCAAACCGAACGGACTCATTTATTTCATTCGAACTAGGAAGACCACTCGATATACTACACGTTCAGTTTCCAAATGAAAGTGAACGATAATAGGGCTAGAATCGCTAGAGAGAAATTTCCGACATCGACATTCAATTATTGTTTCGTAATATTTATCGCGATTTCGTACTGTAAATAAAACAAGAAATACATTTTTTTTAGAAATAGAATATCTATACGTATTTGTTTAAAATTATACTAGCTGACTGGAGATATTACAATAAAGCGGATGTTATCATGAAAAACTTCCTCATGAAAAAATACATAAGTGCATATTTCAATTGTGATCAATCAAACGCCGTTGGAAGCGATTTCATATATTAAAACAGAAACTTTTATATATACAGATAAAATAAATACTTATAATTGTCCAAACTTTAAGCGTTTACTAAAAAACAAGAATTTTGGATTAGGTCACTTCAATACAATTAATGAGTAAAACATAAAATAATTTTATAACACAGTCATTTTACAAATTAAAGTAATTAGCAGTTATCCTGAACCCAAGAGAGACCGCGATTATCTTCATTTTCACATTTAATAATAACCCTCTTCGGCATATTATCTTAATTAAATTAATGAAGTGCTTTCATGCAATCCAATCTAATTAACTGATAAACTTGAAGATCGCATCTCTATCAGGAAGAAAAGTTTACCTGAAAAAGTAAATAAAATCCCATTTTGTTCATGGTATATCCCTTACTTATAAGATAACTGAAGAGATAAGAATATGTACACATAATATTGTCTTTTATTAACGCGAGTATCACACATTTAAATAAAATACTGTATACCGGATTAAAACGCGATTTATTATTTAAATTATTTATCCCGACGTTTCGGATGCTTTTCAGCAACCGTGGTCGCGGGAGACTGGTTGGACTGGTTCCGCGACCACGGTTGCTGAAAAGCATCCGAAACGTCGGGATAAATAATTTAAATAATAAATCGCGTTTTAATCCGGTATACAGTATTTTATTTAAATATGTACACATGTATCAATTTTCATAATACAAGCAATAGGTAGTTTTTTTGCACTTTCACCCGCTTTTAAATATTAAAATATTTTCTTGGGCTGTACTTTAAACTAGTAAATTTACAAAAAAATTATATCAATACAAATGGGGATCTTCTTCCGAGTCGTCTTACTAATCTTCTTCTTCTTCCTGTCCTCTTCTCTTTTTTTTTATTTGAGGTCGGCGCAGTAAGTTCTCTTTTTCCATGCTCATCTTTCACTCGCCATATCATCAGTCACACCTCTCAAACACATATTATTCTTCACACATACAATCCATGTTTTTAAATGAATAGTAAAAAATATAAATTTTTTCAGTAGTCTCTCTGTTGAATAGAAAAAAAATTCGTCTTAGTAGTCTTACCGAGTTCAGTACAGAAGGGATATTTTTACCAGCTAAATGCTTATGGTATAATAGTATCGACACATATTTAACATATTTTTAGAAATTTTGTGGTATGACCATATATATTATCTTTACTTCATGTATATTTTTACTTTATAATATGGGAATGTAGTCATATATCTCCTTTTCAGCGTAAAAAAATATTTTTATTTCCGATAAGACTCCTACGAAGAAAAATCTCATCTGTAATCGGTTAAAGGACTGGTTTAAAGCTTAGGCCAACGGTTATTTCACCAGAATAAGTTATAGAACAGAAATGTACAAAATCATATATATTAATTTCTCCATTTAATCCTGAAAGACCAGCAAACAAACTAATATACTTTCACATTTTTTAACATTGAAAACGTCGAGAATTCCATGATAATAAAACAATCATTTGAATGTAGATAAAATTTCAAACAAACCACAGAAATGTCGTTTTTTACCATTTAGTTCTCTACTGGTTATCCGTCTAAATATTGTACGAGCCAAACTCTCTCGGTTGGTAAAAGCCAACTCGAGCGGAATAGTTTCGGAGTGCGAAATAACAGGAAATGAATTTGGGAGGAGCCTGTTTCCAAATTTGCTGTAGTTTCAGACCTGGGATCCGTAACGACAGATTTTTTCCAAATTAATTAAAAGCTACCATGAACCATGCCCATGCGAACGTGCTTAAAATACCTCCTAACTTTCAGTAGATTTTTAACTTTTATTTTTGTCGGTTCGGTCTTCAATTAAAAACTAAAGTTTCTTTGCCTGTCCGCTGAACTTTTCAGTTCAAGTTAACTTATTCATTAATTACAAATCCCTTCAAAGTGTACCCAGAGGATTTCAAATTGTAAAATGTTCATCCTTAATTTAACCTTTTGATGTAAACTTTTCTATACTTACAATATTTTTCTTCCGCAGTAATAATCACTTCTTGATGTTATCAAGACTGAGAATTACCTGTAACAAAAAAAACGCTTTAGCTTCGTGAAGTTACATATATAGTAAATCGATAATGATGTTACATAAAAAAAAATTAAAAGCAATGAAAAACCTGAGTCTCTTAGAGGTAGACATAACTTTATTATTTTTCGTCTAGATGAGTTTAGTATAATGTAAAATCGCCATTATATCTGATTATATCTATATTAGTTCTGAAGTTCAAGACAAAGTCGTTTTAAGAATTCAATATATTGAATAACCCAACCATCTAAACGTTTTACGTAGAGGTATACCTACATATAATAATTGGAATGTTTTTTCCCGAATATTTAAATAAAATTGGTCACTCGTGGCTTTAGTGAAACGAGGTAATACAGTTTATCTGAAATCGTATTTTCTGTATAATAGGATAACATTTTAAACTTTTCGTTTATATTGGTTTTTCGTAGGCTCGAAAAATTCCCCTGTAATTAGTTGCCATATAATATTTTTAATAAAACATTATCTACATTGATGTTTAAATAATACAATATGGCGGAATTATTTATCGTTTAAAATAAAATTGAAAAAATATTTTTGTAAGAAGTACGTAGTATTTTCTTTTTAATTTATTCACCATTAAAAAAAACGCGATTCCGAGATAAATTACGAATAGCTCAACAAAAACCACTATAGTTTAACAACAGGTGCTACAAATTAGTCTTCACCTACACATAACGTAATAAATTTTATAATTATAGAAGACCATACATATAATTAACAATATTTTGCATTTCTACTTTTCTTTTTTCCAAGTAGGTGACGATTATGACAACGACGTTAATTATTTTGTTTATTGTACTTGTTTAACAATATATCATTAGCTTTCTTTCTATAGTCTAGAATAGTCTAAAGGAAGAATCGTTTGTATTACAAATTAATGGCCGAATTCTCGAACTCTAATCAACATTGAGGTGTACTTAAAAATATATCTTACCTTTTATTACGAAGGTAAAATGAAAGACAGAAACATTTTGAGAAGCCCTCAAGTTTTGATTATCGTTTCAGTATTCCGCGGAATGCGTTAGAAAACATTATTTTTTTAAATATTATAAAAGCATCCGAAAAGTGGGGATAAATAATTTAAACAATATAAATAATAAATCGCGTTTTAATCCGGTATACAGTATTTCATTTATTTTAAAGCAACACTTGAATTTGTGAAAGTATATTTTGTCTCGCTCTATCAAATATTAAATAACTTTAGAACACAGAAATAAAACAGATTTGAACTATTAAAAGCTTCTGAATAAGGTGCCTACAGTATATTTGGAAATTTTAAACGTTCAAGTATATTTTACAACGGTTACCGCTCCGCTCTTTAATTCCACTAAAAGCGTCCATCTCATTGTGGTAGCAGCAATGATTCCGTATTTCCCGCGCTGCAGTTTGCGGATAATGCGTACATGTGTAGAGTATCGCAGGTGGTCCCAGGTGAGTACTAACGAGAGGCTATCGAATATCGAGTCGAGTCTTTCCGATCATCGAGCCTTTTGTTTCAAATTTATAGCACACTTTCAAATATCAATACATATCGTCATTGGTAAGGCAAAACTGATAAAGCATCAAAATGATACTTGTTGTAAATGAGATAATAGTTATATGCGTTTCGGTATCAGTCTGTGGATTTCCGAATTCTCGAAGTAAAAAATAGATCGAAATAGTATAATTAGTATTGAATTTTTTAAATAAAAAATAAAATAAAATAATTTTCAATCTTATCTGCTAAAAAAGTGTTACCACAATCGAATAATATACTGCGTCTCGAACATTTAATTTGTATTGGAAAGGCACAATTGTTTGTGTAAACTGTCTCTGAAGGCGAGACGTCTAACAACGGTTAGTAAAACTGAAAACTAATTAATTGCGGTTTCGGTGTTTGAAGCAGAGCTTAAAACAATTAGCTTACAGAATGTTTCAAGTCTTAATCAATTGGATGAGGCACAAACGTAATTATTCGTTTTAGTTCAAGCTAAAATGTAAGTTTACTTGCTCCTTGGTGCATTAGGTACTACACCTATCTTGCATACCAATTGGCCGAGGGTTCGAATCCCATCGAGATGACACGTTAAAAAAATTCTGAAAACATGTTTTTTCTTATGTCTGGAAATTTCAGACATTTAACAGGTGGGTTTAATATCAAAATTCCGTAATAGTAATGTTCATAGATAATAAAACTATGTAGTGTGCGTTTTGATTTCAGTCTAGGAATTTCCGAATATTCGAAATAATAAAATATTGACAACCTACTATCATGTCACGTCGTTGTCTAACATTAAAAAAACACTAATCAGTTGAATAAAATTATCCTCACTGTAATAATGAAATATAACCCGTACTAATTTAATAAAACTTAGTACCTATGTTAGTCTAAAATAAAAATGAAACTTATTTCTTGATTAAATTTGAATAGGTCCTCCTCGACCTTTGTGCAGTCAAACAGAAAATTTAATGAAATCGTCTGAATTGGCGTAATTTAATTATCTACGTACTCCGAAGAGACAGAACGGCACGAATAGGAAAACAATTAAACGAGCTAAATTACGCTAGAATGACCACACTTGCGTAGTCGTGGACTTATTTCGTATGCGCGGTGAATATACAACTTCCTTTGTTAACACTTCAGTGTGGAAATGACTGTATAGATAAAGCTCGCATTAGAAACATTTTATCTGCACTCGAATTTAACGAATTTGGAAAATACGATACTGAATATGTCATTAATTTACTAAAATTTCAACGAAAATTTCCAATTATTTCTTGATGGTTATAATACATAGGAACGACTTGGCTTGACATGACTGTTTTAATGCAGTGGCTGAAAACCAGTAGATTATAAAGAGAAAAGATTTGTTTGTTACTATTTAAATCAAAAACTACTTGACCGATTTTAAAAATTCTTTCACCAATAGAATTACATATTACATTATCAGCGAGGACACATAGGCAGCTTATGTGTAGAGGTCTACATTACACCCGTGTGAAACCGGAGCAATATATAGTATTTAATTTGCAGAGGTAGACAGAACATAATATTAACAATTTTTTTTTTTTTTATAAATAAATCAGATAAATAAATCCAAGAGATATGGCTTTTTTTTAAAGAAACCGATGTGCTTTCCAGAGTTATTATCAGGTATGTTATACAACTATTGTATATGTGACACCTGAAAAAACACATATAAAATGTTCATAAAATGTAAGAAACTGAAGAACAGAAAAAAATATGCTAGATTTAACAGGAAAATCCCAACGTTCGAAGTGGTGTTCCACATTCGGATCTCGTGTCAACTTTAATATAATTATTATCAAGCCCGACTCGGCGAACATTCTCATATTGCCCAAGTTTATACGAATCTCCACACCATACTCATAAAAATGTAGATTTTATTTCAGCTTACCGCGCAAAACTTTAAAACGTTCATTAAAATCCTTTATATCGTTTTACGATACGAAATTATATTTTCAATTTGTGACTAAATTCGAACAGCTTTTTAGAATCATTTTAAAAGACCTTGGTTACCGTTTTATTGAAAATTAAGTATCAAAAAAACACCGTTTTAAAAAAAATATTAATTAAGCGTTTCATATGTTCACCGTCTTGAATTTTAAACATCTTAAAATCGTCCGAATTCTCGAAGTAAAATATAGGTCGACAGCACATCATTTTTTACAGATGAACGTGAAGCATACTTGATGCCTGATGGTGAATAACCTTAACCACAAACATCAGACAATGATGCGCTGATGTTTTTTTTACTACCAGCATTTGGAAATCCATAGACTGAAACCGTAATACGCAAAATCCATTTCACGATTCTTCCAGCTATGGACATTGGTTTAGCCCGGTTACCCGGTCAGAATCTTGATATCTCAACCGTTTAATGCCTGAAATGATCAAATAAAGAGAGAACATTTACAGAATTTTATAAATATGTCCTAGCGTGATGTCGAAGCGGCGACTCATCGGAACGCAAGGTAGGTTAGGTAGTAAGCAACACGCCAACGAGCCCGCAATGTCTTGGCTGTGTTAGTGGTCCAACTTGGTGATAGGTGAAGTACAAGCTTGATGTTCTACAGAACTGGCTACTTCTGAATATGATATTCTTAATATGGTCAGTATTTTGAATATTACATCGTTGCGGTTTTGTTTTATAGTTCCGTCTATACTACTTTCTTGATTATATTTTCCTACCGCTCTATTGTGTTTGGCTTTGCTATTTCCCCTTACATAAACAAATCAAGGTAACATACATACATACATATGTGTGGAGTTTCAGGTCGAACAGTGAACGCACTTTAAATATTATTGGAGTGTACATATTTATGAAGGCGAGGGAAGCGCCCAATATTGCGTTAGTCGGACAAATTGGGATCAGTTAGTGAATATATTACGGTTCAACCCACCAGCTAGGTTTGTTAATCGTTTGCTGTTATTTATGGTGCTCTAACTGTTTACCTGGGGGCTCCTAGCACAGATTACACTTTCAAATTCAGAAAGCTATCTTTCTGAAGACATTTTAGCTATTTTATTTAATTACGATGCAATGCATGTAGATGTAGGATAGGTACACCGTACACAATAAAAATGCCAATATTACTCGCTGATAATGTAGTTTTTGATTTAAATTGTATTAAACAAATTTTTCCTCTTAATAGTAATAGTATTAATTGTTAACGCTAATCAAAATTTGGTTAACAAAAACAATCATTTTCTTCGTTTATGCAATCTTAAAAAGGTGAATTAAGCTAAGTAATAATATTACTTTTTTATGATTAAATGCCTTTAGACCTAACCTTAATAGCTTTCTCTTTGCTTATAAAAACCCATTACATCGTAAGATTTATTAAAAACCAATTTAATTTAGTTCGTTATTTTTTCATTTAGCACCTTATTTATTAATAAGACTTACTGAAAAAATTTTATTTCAATTTCGATAAATAATTTGATTTATATTACGAGAAATATTTCTATAATTAAAATTACGTTTAAGTGAATTTCCGAGTAGTGGGGCATGGTGCAAACACATTTCTGTGCCTATTTCTTTCATCATATTTCTTAACAGGCAAGTAGGTGATCAATCTTCTGTGCCCTTCCCGGCTGAAAGACTTTATTTTTTTCAAATAAAGGAGGCTTTGAAAAGTACATTAAGCTTTATTGCTAACAAGCTGCATTTCTCATTAAGTCTCATTTCGCTGATAGCAACGGAACTGCTTTTGTTCAATTACTGCACCGAGCAATTACTTAAAATCGAATATAATATATAATTTCAATATATATAGGTATAAACACTGTTCATCTTCTACGGATTTCAAACAGAAAGTTTACAAAGTTAAGCCAGCGTAACGTTTTAAATGTTTCATTGATAGAAGCTTAAATTGTGCACAAATTGGCACTCAAAATAAATCAGAGATCCATGAATATTCATTAAGTGACACGTAACTTTTGTTCCTTTTTTCGTCACTCCTTTGCATAAAATGGGCTGTAGACATAAATTGTAGGGTTGGAGCAAATTGCGTCCCGCTAGTAACGTATTCAGTTTGGTATTACTCCCGCAAATTCGTATGTGTCAGCTGTGTTCGGCTAAATGAAACTTTTCAAGGAACTTCACCTCATTTTCATTATAATCAGTTTATTGAATGATGTTAAACAATGTCTCTATACAAACTAATATATTATATACATAATAATAGTACGATTACCTTAATTGATATACGATTTGTTAATTTCATTTAGGAAGTTAAGTTTGAAAGCACATAGTAATGTAAGAAAGCGTATTTTCTACACTGGATATTCTTACGCCATAGTTTTAAAGGGTACTCGAACAGTCCGTAAATCAAAGAGATATGTCCAAGAAATACCCTGTTTCATCGGTAGGTTCAATCGCTGTGAAATACGACCAGATTACACTTGGGACACTATTTTGTGTTATAATGATATTTAATATAGGAAATTGTGGGTTAAAGTTTCTTTATTTACTGAATTGCACTGTCATTAGTAAGTAATCAACACCGCGATATAAAAGTCTCAGTTGCGTTGTCGAACTATTGTTTTATTGTCTTATATTGCTTATTACTTAGTTGCTGTATTGCCATTTTAATAAATTTACTTTGATTTAGAGAATGAGAAAAAAACGAAATGTAAAACTTTAAAATGATAAAATTAAAATATACGTAATTCATATCTCACGAGGAGATGTAAGCTTTCGTTTGTTATTTTTGGGGTTCCCTTATAAGGGAATAAATGAAACTATTACTCTTAAAAAAAAGTAAAATGCCACTATGGAATTATCTTTTTATTTTATTGAAATATTTTACCAATAAATAGCAGGTATTTAGCTCCAAAATCTGCGTAAAAACTAGTAAGCACGGCGTTTTGCATACCGAAGGATTTTTTTATCCCTACTGGATATAAACCGCCTCCATGGCTCAGTGGTAAGAGCGATGCCTTTAGCATCGGAGGTCTATACAGTTATTATAAAGAGGAAATATTTGTTTGTTTATTACTATTTAACTCAAAAAGTATACATACATATACATCGCGCCTCTTTCCCATTGGGGTAGGCAGAGATCACGGAATTCCATATGCTCCGATCCTTACATACCACTTTCGCTTCTTCTACTTTCATCAATGCTTTCATACACACTCGACGGTTACGAGTACTTTTGATCTGGCCCTTTTGCAGAACGTCCCCGATCTGATCGAGGTACGTTCGCCTAAGTCGACCACTCCCGACTCTCCCACTCACACCAGTTTCATAAATCTTTTTCGTTTCCCTACTTTAATCCATCCTTTCTACATACCCAAACCACCTCAACATACCTTTCTCAATTCTCGTCACTACATCGTCTTTTACTCCACAACGCTCTCGAATTTCGCCATTTCTTAATCTATCTTTCAGAGTTAGAGAGAGAAAAAAAAAGTAGTCGACCGATTTTAAAAAATATTTCACCAATAGAAAGCTACATAAGCGTGTAACATAGTCTTTTGTTTATAGTACATCTACATTGCACCCGTGCGAAGCCGGGGAGGGTCGCTTGTATAAAATATAGTTTGTCAGTGTATCCTTGATGATGTTTAACGCTGATAAAAGATAAGTTGGCAGCACATTCTTGATGATGAGGCACCGACCTGCAAATTAGCATCGCGCCTGTCGATAAAATATTTCAAAAGAAATAATAAATGGTAGTATTTCTTTGAATAATCTACAGACGCTTAAATGAGAACCCTAACTAAATTGGAAATATGGGAATATTAAAAATAGGGTAAAAAACGTATTTCTATTTAAAAAGGCATTTCTGTTCTTCAAGCACAAAATAGCATAATGAAAACAAACAAATTCCAGTATGTAAACCCTCAAAGTGAATTGATTTTATTGTTCTACGACAGGAACAACGTTGACTTTTAATTAAAGCCCCTTCGCGACCTTCATTATGCACGACATTTTTAACAGCCCCTCGTCGAACTATACTTATACGAAATTATATATAGTGTCCTGCCGGGCCAGCATGACCGCCACGAGATATATCTCGCGCGAGAGAAGACAAACTAAGATGTTAAATATCTCGATATATTATATCTCGACATCGACAATTTTGATAGAAAAGATATCTCGATCGACAAATGTATCTATTTTTGATATTAAAAGTCGAGTTTTAAGTGTAATTGTCATGTTAGACCCGAAAGAAATAAAGCGATAGTCGATTGAAACACGAGAAAACGGAAGACAAAATTTTGTCGCGCTTGTCATGCTAGCCCGGCTGGCATGTTCATAGAAGGCTTGGAAAGGACTTTCAATAAGAAACTTAATTCTTTTAATAATAGTTGGGATGTTAAGTACCTACTTATTAAATTTTTGAGAGACTTGCATATGCCTTGCATATTGACGGGCTCGTTGGCGCGTTCGGTAGAAAACCTGCCGTGCGCATCGATGGGTCGTGGATACGAATCCCACCGGGACCACATGTTTATAATTTTCTGTAAGCATGTTTTCCCCAGATCTAATAACTTCGGGCATTGATCGGGTGAGAGGAATATCGAAATTCCACCGTTCATAGATGGAAAAACCGTAAAGTGCACATTGCGCGTTTCGGTTTCAGTCTATGGATTTCCGAATTCTCGAAGTAAAAAGTAGGTCGACAGCGCATCATTTACTGATGTTCTGTGGCTGAGGTATCGCCCACCATCAAGTGAACCTCATGCTCGTCTGTCGACATCTTACATAAAAAAATACATATACCTATCACGCCTCTTTCCCATTGGTGTAGGCTGAGATCACGGAATTCGATATACCTACCTACTCCAAAAATGATTGCATACCACTTTCGCTTCTTTCATTTTCATCATACTTTAAGACTTTTTGCTACACACAATAAATGTTTGACATAAATATTTTCAACGTATTTATATTTTAATGATTATATATTTCGATATTCAAAATTAGCAATTGTTAAATAAACATTAATTAACATTGTACATAGAAAGTCGCCATGTTTGTTGTCATTTCAAACACATTCGTTATCTCTTTTTAAGTCTATGTCATTGACAGCATCTGTCAAATCCTTCTTAAGTGAATTTGAGTGATTGAATGGATTTTGATTGGATCAAACTCAGTCAATTGAACGTTGATGAACAAAGTTTTTTACTCAAAATTATAATATTATACAATTCATCGTTAACTGATTATACTCGTAAATAAAACAAGAGAATAAACGAACGTGATATACGAACTAAACTAGTAATATGAATTTGTTTTGGGACTAATAACTAATTTTCGCATTATATTCACAAAACCTAATTAATAATATCGGCTCTAATATTAATATAGCTACTAGATACCATTTCTAAATTAATTTAATTATCAGATTCTACTTTGATAATCATTTTGCGCATTCAAATGATAATAACTATAATAACAGACCAAATTTCCATTAACTTAGGAAGTAATTTCGATATTGTTATCACTTAAAGGAGACAGGATAACACTCCGCAGTCCCCACAAGAAAATTGAGCATTCCAGTGAACGCCTTGGTAATTTCGGGCTTACTCTAAATTTAGTACGTAAGCCGCCAAGAAATTTAATCTTGAAATTATTTTTCCTTACTCTCCAAGATCCAAGAACTTTACTTTATAAATCAGTGACAAAGCCATAGTTAAATTATATTATGTCACTTTAGTTTAATTGTAATTTCGATATATCTTACGTAAGTTGCGGTAAACTTACTTACTTACTACTACTTACTTACTTAGTACTTAATGTTTTAAACTATACTGTCTGTTTTAATTCTACATTTATTATAAATAGAAAATATTTGTATTTTTGTATGTTTGTAACAAATAAACACAAAAACTATTGGACCGATTTTAATAATTCTTTCACCAAGAGAAAGCTACATTATCAGCGGGTAACATAGGCTTTTGGTGTGTAGTACATCTACATCACACCCGTGCAAGGCCGGGGAGTGTTGCTAGTATCATTATAAAAAGATATATGAAAAAAAACACAAACTACTGGTTGCCACGACTTAGGCAGGAAACATAGATTTATATAAAAGTAGCACTAAAAACGATGTCATATTGATGGAAAATAGTTAAATGAAATTATTAGCAGCTCGTAATACATTCAGTGTAATGTTACATCGAATGTATTACGAGCATGTAGAAACGATGTTTCCATTATATTATCTGTTTGATATTATCGACAAAATTTGATTGTGCGTAATGATAAATGCTATCAACAATCGAGCTAATATACTATACGAATCAATTTAATATACGAGAATCACTGAGTTTCGAAATCACATGAACAAATATTATTACGCGCATTAAATTATGCGGTTGGCATACTCATCACGACGTGCGTTTCATTCTGAAACAATTGTTCTGAAATATTAGATTTGAGCGTATTTATTGGTGGTCTAAGGATTTCGTTCTTTTTATATTTTTAAATGACATCTTGATTGAAAATGTTGTATGGTAACTAAATTATTCATAAATTCGTCATTTCTGAAAAATACTTGCTATGATTATTATTGATATGATATGGCTCCATTATAGCTACTTAGGAAAGTATTTTTTCCTAAAATATAGTGCAGTTTTTCTTTTCCTGCTTAGTTGGTTACTTTAATGGCGAACTTTAAAAATTTCAAACTTATACTACAGGTTTTGAAAGCTTAAGAACCTTTTAAAATTCTTTAAATGGGTAAGTTTTAAGAAGCAATTATATTTTAAAAAAGAAATTGCGCAATGCGAAAGTCAATGCCTCTTTAAGGGCCTGGCCACAGCTTCTGGCGGTGTGGAGTGCGGCGCGGCAAGAGGGTCTGCGAGAGGCGCGGTTTGCGGTGGTATGCCACAGCTCGACCAGTTGCGACCGCGGCGGCTCAATGCGCGGTAAAAACAAAATTATTTGTTTCGGTCGCGCGATGCTAAATGCGTCGACCACTGCCGCCGCGCGCGCCACTCTGAGCTGTGGCCGCCTCGATACTCCCGAGTGCATTTGTTTCACTCGCACGCCGCGCAGGCCGCCGCCACCGCCGCCGCGCGAGTAGCCACCGCGCCCCAGGTCGCACCGCAATGCGCGCCGCCGATAGCTGTGGCATACTTCATACAATTTGCTCAATTTGTTTTTTCCGCTCGCCGCTTTGCGCGCCGCAAACCGCGCCGCAAAACGCGCCGCAGGTGACTGTGGCCAAGGGGTAAGTGTTTCAGAGGTCAATCTTACCATAGAACAATACGGCAATCTATACTAATATTAAAAAGTGGAAAGATTTTTTTGTTTCTTACGATTTAACTCAAAAACTACTCGACGGATTTTAAGAATTCTTTCACTTATAGAAAGCCTAAAAAGCCGAAAAACTTTATCAGCGAGTAACACAGGGTTTTTTTTGTATATCTACATTACACCCATGCGAAGTCGTGGCGGATCGCTAGTAACTAATATAATATACGTGTTATTTTATGTAAATTTCAAAACAAACTTCGATTAAATCGTGAAAGTAATCCCTCCTAAGCTGCTGGACTGATTATGATGATTTTTTTGTATTAAGTAAGATCTTGTAAGTATACATAACAATAATACCGACGTTGTTACATGGTGCCGGAATTATTAAATTCAATGTTGGTTGTTAATGTCCTAACGTTTCTGAAGAGCTTTTTTCAGAAGTAAGCAAATAAGTTCGTAACACATTGAACAAGCCTATAAATTCCACAATATAATTGGATTCGTTGGAACCCTCCAACCAGACTAACTCCGAGCGCTAGATAACTTAATTTAAGTCTCAAAATTTGAAATCTGTGGACGTATCGAGATCCAAAACTCTATCAATTACTGCTAACCAATTCAACGGTGATAGTTTTCAATCCAACTTTCTACTTCAAACGATTAACTTTTCACTTGTTGCGTTCAACTGAGGATTATTTATTTTGAAGCTAGTCTCGGGTTTTGCTTAAGGTTAAAATATACGGTTTGTTATAGAGTTTTGACGGGCTCGTTGGAGCGAACCTACCTTATGTTCCGACGGTTGCGGGTTCGAATTATAATTTTAAAACTCTAACCGGGTTATGAACCACCGTTCGTAGATTAAAATGCTATAAAATGGATATTGCGCGGTTCGTTTATGGATTTCTCGATGCTTGAAAAAAATAGGTTGTCATCGCATCTTTGACTATTCTGTGGCTATCAACTACTATAAATTGAACAACACGTTTTAAAAAAAACATATGCTTTAGAAGTCTAGGAGCGGTCTCAGCTGCACGTACCATATATTTTTCTTGTTTTAAATTTAGAGCTCAATTTACGAGATTTTTTGTAATATCGATCCGCCATATTGGATCCGCCATCTTGAATTTCCGAATTTCAATGCAGTATTCGTAATCAGAGATCCGAAAACCCTCTGAGTAAAAAGTTCCAATCCAATCCAACGTACTGTATATGCTTCTAAGGTTAACAATAAACCTAACAGAGAGGTCAAATTACCTTTTTTGAGACTAATAAAACTAGTTGAACTCTATTTTTCTTTAACTTACTGCACGACTTTTTCTATATATTTTAGAAAAAGTATATATATATTGTATTATTATTATAGAAAAAGTCATGCAGTAAGTTCAAGAAAAATTAAAACCTGGAATAATTCCAGTGGTTTTTTTTATTAGTCTCGTTTCTAATTTGACCGCTATTGTAGGTCTAGTGTTAACACGCAGTAAAAGCCTAGCTAGGAAAATGCATTGGACCTGTCTAAACTGTGGTACATATCCCCGCACCTCGACCCCAAAGGCTAACTGCCTGCCAGCAGTCTCTTTGATAAACTTCTCGTACAAACAAGGTACAAACTTGCCTGACGCGTAGCCATCTTTGCCAACTCGTATTTAACGTCCTTAATTGAATTGTCCAGAAGTCAATTTCTTCGCAGCGCTCAAGTAACTTTAGCGACGCCTTCCGTGTTTCGCTTTCCATAATTTTGTCTTTTCTTAAAGTCTAATAACATTTACCTAACTAATCACATTTATTTAAATGTAAATATGTTTGACATTCTTAATGACGCAGGCGTTTAGGTAATACTGGCAACCCACCCAGGCTTCGCACGGGTGCAATATAGATACTGTGCTGTCAGTGTGGAGTGGTAACTATTATGATTAGAGGATACTAAAGCATGTCTTTGAAAAATTTGTTATATTTCAAAATAATAAGGCAGCATTTTCGAAAGCTCTCTAATTCGGCTAGATGTTTTTTCGTCATCTTGAACTATTATCGTCATATTTCAAGACAAAATAATATTTAACTATACGTATGAACCCTCCTCTTGAATCCCTCTATATATTGAACAAATCCGTTTCGTAGTTTAAAAGATCTAAGCCTACAGACGGACCGATGATGGGAAGCGACGTTGTTTTATACTTATGTAGAGAAACCTGTTAGGTTAAAAACAGACAAATGAGACAATATAGGCTAGGCGTTTATGAATTAAAAGAGCGAAATAAATAATGGATAAAAGAAGTAATTAGCACTCATAAATAAAAAAAAACAATGATAAGTTGGTGTAAAAGAATCGTTTAACATATTCTTAAGTGTCTTACGAAAGTTGGGAAATGCTCTTTGTAAAGCGATATTGTGTAGCCTTACAGCACAGGACTAAACTATCTTACTCAAGTAAGCTAATGAAATAACTAAGAAGTAAGAAGTGAACAAACAAAGCTTCCTTTATTCAATTACATCAGATTATGACTTTGAAATATATACTTTGAATAGGGTAAAAGTGGGAGAGACGCCATGTGAGGTGAGACGCCATACCTTTGGTAATTCAGTGAGTGACAAAGAGATAGATATATTTCTCACTATTTTTAATTACCCATAAACGCTTCCTTCGCGACGTGTCAGTTCTTGTTCGATTGCGCTTAAGTGTGACGTGTGTTTGACGAAAACATTATTTCATCGCGTGAATTTTTCGACGAAAATTTTGAGTCGCTGCGGTTTTGATGAGTGTTAAATGTGAAAAAAAGACGCTGTAAGGTAAGATTTGGTTTTATTGTATTATTTTGTTTATTATTTACTTATTTTAATTAGATTTCGCCATGTAACTAAATACCTTTCGTATTTTATATCTACATGGCATCTCTTCCATAAAATGAGGAGAGATGCCAACTTTTGCAAAAGCGTATGTGAAGGATATTTTCTTTCTTACTAACTACCTATTATTATTGGATATAGAATGCCAAGAAAATACGTGAGGAAGCATACAGTGGCCAGAGCGCAGTGGACTGAGGAAAACTTAATTCTGGTCATGGAAAAAGTGAAAAGTAGTTCCTCCAACAGTTCCTCTTGAAAGTGTAGCAGTGCAGTCAGATCTATCTCCACAAAAACCATCAACTTCCAGACAAACACCCACTAACAAAGAAACCCCTACAAAACTTCTTGAAGAGTCTAATCCAATTCCAAAAAAAAGTAATAATAATATTTAAGACATCTATCCCACACTATATGGCATCTCTCCCACATGTTGTGGGAGAGACGGCCTGCTGTGTACTTACAATTTTTATTTTTTGTTTCTTTTTATGTTAATTCTAAAATAACTTAATTACATTTATAATACTTAATACTAATGTACCTTTCGAATAAAAAATAAATGGTTGTTTTAAAATGTTTTTTTTTATTTTTTTCATAATTTCAACAAAAAGTATGGCGTCTCTCCCACTTTTACTATATATTGTACAACATTTTTTTCCGATTTTTGTTTTTTGATGCCATCTTGTGTAAAATTTCGTAACGAATATGATGGAATCACTCGTATTTACTAATTGTTTTTAGTTTTTTTTTGGTATTTACAAAAAAGATAAAACTACGTATGTTCACGGAATGATTGACCTGTTTGTAGTTTTTTCCTCCTCCTGTAAAGTTTGACCAAATGGAGATACGAAGTTTGATAATTAAGCCGACGATATACTGAAAAGCATTCCAACGTCAAGATAAATAATATTAATAATATCGTACATACGATAAAGGTTATTTTATTTGAACATACGATTGTTATGTATATACATTAGCATAGAAGAGGATATTAAAAGGTATCCTTGCCATAAACAACATAGGTCAATTTATAAAGCAATTCTCCAAGCACCTTAATGTAATAGAGGAACCCGACTCCATTACATTTGTCTGATCGTATCGCCAAAGCACCCAAACGAGCAGGTGCCTGCAAATAACTGTAATACACGATCAAAGTAATGACCATAGACACGCAACTACATTTTTATTTTAACATGGCAGGTGTATGATATTAAACCTTAAGGCTTTTACGCAAATAGGTATACTATGTCTATAACTATTGTAAGTTTCTCTCTGTTATTTTACTGCCGCAGTGACAGCTAATTATTATTTTAAACATTCATAACTGTATATCTGTCTCTTTCTTTTTTTATGTTAGATATCGACAGTCGAACATGAGGTTAACTTGATGTTAGTAAATATTGTAGGTAAATACCTTAGCCAAAGAACATTAGTTGATGTCCTGTGACTGAGATATGAGAGCGCCAACGAGCCCATCCGTCTATAAAGTGAAGTAATTGAACTGATAATTTGACTTTTACGATAATGTGTGTTCATCTTAGACCTTAGTATCTTCATTATTGTCAACCTTTTTTATACTTTCCTTATCAAAGTATGTGTGTAACTTTAAGAACTAAGTGTGGAACAATAAATAAAAGACGAGAGTATTCGTATTTTACTTAACTTAAATAGTACAAAACAGTAATCAATGCTGCTAGAAAAATCACCGATTGGCATTCATTTATGAGCTGCCTCGAACATATTTGGCAAAGTTTCAAATACAACGCGAACAGAAGCATATTTATTACCGTTCCATTAATATCTGTGGATTATGTGTATAAATCGTACCACATTTGTATCATCTCACGTATTAAATTTTACTGAACTAATTTAACTATTAATAACATAGAAGTAAGTATTATGTACATTATCATTTCCCTCATAAACATAGCTGTGTCCGGGCTTGTTTGACGGGCTCGTTCGTGCATTTGGTAGAACATCCACCTTGCGCTCCGATGAGTCATGGGTTCAAATCCCACCGGAAGATTTATTTATATAAGCATGTCTTCCCCACATCTGCCGGCCTAGCATGACCGCCACGAGATATCTCCCGGACGCGAGAAGACAAACAAATATTTAAGATATCTCGATATCGACAATTTGGATAGAAAAGATACTCGTTCCGATACTCGATCGACAAATATATCTATTTTTGATATTAAAAGTCGAGTTTTAAGTGTAATTGACATGTTAGACCCGGAAGAAATAAAGAGATAATCGATTAAAACACGAGAAAACGGTCGACTAAATTTTGTCGCGGTTGTCATGCTAGGCCGGCTGGTCACTTCGGGCACTAAACGGGTGGAAGGAATATCGAAATTCTAATCGGATAACGTACCGTTCATAGATGGAAAACCGTGAAGTGAATATTGTGCATTTCGGTCATCAACTCAAATATTGTAATATGTAGTCGTTAACGCGACGTTGATCAAAATAGAAGGAAAGCCTACATTGGCTACTGAGAAGTGTACTCAGTAGGGCGGTATTTCTGTCCTATGATTTGCTCTTCAATCACTCCAGCAAAACCTCTCAGCAAACTGCAAATTTGTTACATTTGAAACAATGTGTTTATTTTTTTAAACTAGATTTAACTATAAGGGTCAAACTTTCCCCAAACTAGATTTTATCGATATAAGTGAAACAAAAGATAGACAGCAACCTTTGAATTTATTATATAACAAGTAACACGCCCGGTGTCGCACGATGCAATGTAGATGTACTATACTAAAAATAGCCTATGATACTCGCTGATAATGTAGCTTTTTATTGATGAAAGAATGTTTAAAATCGATAAAGTAGTTTTTGAGTTAAATCGTAACAAACAAACAAATATTTCGTCTTTATAATATTACGGCCTTATTCATAAACGTATAATTAATTATTTATTTATTTAGTCTTTGTATATTCGATAGATTGAGACAAGACAAATTTTAACTATATCAAGCTTATAATACGTTTATGAATAAGGCCGTTAGTATATAAATAAGGAAAATAGACTTAAAAATATTATTTGTATAGCTGCAGTAAATTAATTAAAACTGTTACAAGCCCATAACAAATGTATTCTCATTAAAGGACAGACTTATTCATTCCAATATTCACGAAGTTCAACAAAACCGATACCATTTTCTTTTAGTATTTTCCTCAAAGAGATGGTTCCCTTGTGTACGTATCCCATTATATTACGAGTACGATTTGTTTATCGAGAAATTTGGATTCTGAAAAAGTATAGGTACTTTTATTTGTTGTCAATATATCACATTAAAAAAAGACATCTATAAATATTATTTACTTTTTTGCCATTTCGAAGAAATAAGCAAGGGAGGCCATGTTGGATGTCAGGAAGCTGAGGTAAAATACCACAAAGTAAACCACACGCTCATCTGTCAACCTGAATATAAAAATCGAACAATATGATGCTTGGAAGAAAGACAAACAGTCAATGTTTCGGATTTATTATGCTTCTTTTCGCCCTCCGCATCGATCCTTCATTGCTTAGGATTGCGATCACGACAAAATTTCGTCCTAGTTTCTGCTGTCCTTGGTGGCATTAACCAGACGTATACTGCCTTCCATCGCCCTCTTGATGCCGACCATTTAGCCAGAATACTTCCCTTCGACATATTCCAGTAAGAATTCCTGTTTCAAAATGCTTATCGCATAATTTGTCCAAAAATCTTAAGGTACCCGTACCCGCAAATATTCGTTTTTTTTATATTGAGCTTATGGAAGTTAGTGCATTACTAATTATTAACTTCCATTTTAATATGATATATAAATGAAACTATTGTATAGCTTGTCCAAGTTTTAATGCTTTCTCTTGTAATAACAATTGCTATATTTTAAAGTGATGTTCGTTGTCAATTCTTTTTCGTCTGATCAACGACTTGATCGAAAGAGGTTGATACTGGCGAAGTATTTATTCGCCACATCACCCCCCTACGGAGAAAATAAATCTAAACTTAACATAGAAAGAAACAACTGTACAATACTACTTATTCTAAATTAAAAATAATAATAATAATAAACTTATAAATCTAAAACATCTCTAAACCTAACCCGTCTACCAGATCTAGTGGTGACAATAGGCGGTGCGGTATTAGAAACGTCTGACGAAGGAATGGGTGAACATACTGGAAATTGAACTGAGGTAGAAGGAGAAAAAGATACGTCTGAATCTAGATGTGCAGGCTTAACACGATCTATGCTGACTGTAGACTCTCTTCCATTCAAATCCAAGGTAAGTGTTTTATCTCTTCGTCTTAAAATGCGAAATGGGCCAGTATATGGAGGTTGTAAAGGACGACGTACAGTATCATCACGCAGCATAACATGAGTCGCCGTTGCCAAATCCTTAAAAACAAAAGAAGACTGTCGAGCATGACTTGAGGCAGGCACTGGACGTAAGGATTCCATGTGTCTCTTTAGCTGAGCTACGAAGTCTGCGACGTCGGTGGAACTCCTCGGTTCTTCTGGTGGCATTATGAGTTCTCCGGGTAAACGAAGAGGTTCGCCATAAACCAACTCAGCGGACGAAGTATTTAAGTCCTCCTTGAGTACAGTTCGCATACCAAGAAGTACGAGAGGAAGGGCTTGGCTCCACGATTCTGCGTGGCACATCAAAGAAGATTTAATTTGGCGATGCATGCGTTCTACCATGCCATTTGCACACGGATGGTAACTTGTTGTTCGTACTCTCTTTGCTGCGCATACGTTCATGAGACGCTGAAACAAATCTGATTCAAATTGACGTCCTTGATCGGTCGTCACAGTACTAGGTACTCCATAACGAGATACCCAACCAGTAACAAGTGTATCCGCCACTTCTTCAGCAGTAATTGAAGACATGGGCCAGGCTTCTGGCCAACGAGTAAATCTGTCCACTGCGGTTAAACAATATCTAAATCCGTTAGAATATGGAAGTGGACCAATGATATCTATGTGAATGTGGCGAAATCGACATGATGGTGTTTGAAATGAAATGAGAGGTGAATTGATATGTCTGATCACCTTACTGCGCTGACATTCTAAGCATGACCGAGCCCAGGATCGACAGTCCTTATTAATATTCGGCCATACATAGCGCTCTGCTACCAGACGGATGGTAGCTTTGACACCGGGGTGACTAAGATTGTGTAATCGGTCAAAAGCTGCACGACGATAAGGTAAAGTTAGAAATGGTCGTGGTCGCCCCGTTGAGGTGTCACAAACAACAAAAGTTGTAGTTCCGGGAATCATTATCTTCTCCAACTTCATGGATGAAGACAAATGACAATCGTTAAGTTCCGAATCATTCTTCTGAGATTCGGCAAGTGCTTGAAAGTCTGCCTCCAATGAAATGGACTCAACCCGCGACATAGTATCAGCAACTACGTTGTCATCACCTTTAATGTAACGAATATCAGTTGTAAATTGACTAATAAAGGTAAGCTGATTTAGCTGGGTTGGCGGCAGTTTCTCACGACGCTGTACAAAGGCATAAATGAGAGGCTTATGATCTGTGAAAATGGTCACATGTTGCGCTTCTAATATGTGTCGAAAGTGTTGCACGCTCTCGTACACTGCTAGAAGTTCTCTATAATAAGTAGGCCACTCTGCCTGTTTTGCTGTCAGCTTTTTGCTGAAAAATGCGATTGGTTGCCAATCGTTACTAATTTTCTGTTGTAAGCAGGCACCTAAATGAGTGATTGAAGCGTCAGTGAACAAACCTAAAGAAGCGTTCGCATTAGGATGCGATAAGGCTGTGACGTCTGTCAAACTCTTCTTGCAGTCAATAAAGCATTGTTCAAGCTCGGGCGTCCATGGAAATGGTTTAGCGCCTTTGCTGTTGGTTGCAGCGACTGCATCGATTAAAGGAGCCTGGTATTTGGCAGCATTGGGCAAGAACCTACGGTAAAAGTTAAGCATGCCAAGAAATCTACGCATACCTTGCACTGTCTTAGGAAGAGGAAAATCCATAAGAGCGCGGATACGGTCTTCAGGTGGATGTGTACCTGCTGCATTAATGCGGTATCCTAAAAAGGTTACTTCTTGAGCACCAATATTACATTTCGCTGGGTTGATGACTACTCCGTATTCGTCCAGTCGACGGAATAATAGCCTGAGATGTTCAGCATGTTCAACGGCATCTTTGGAGTAAATAAGAATGTCATCTATATAAGCAAAACAAAAATCTAAACCACGAACCACTTCGTCTATGAACCTCTGAAAAGTTTGTCCGGCGTTTCTTAGACCAAATGACATATAAGGGAATTCATAGAGACCAAAGGGTGTAATAATCGCAGTTTTGCAAATATCGTCAGGATTGACAGGTATTTGTTGATAAGCTTTTACTAAGTCCAGAGTACTGAATACTGAGCAACCGGAAAGATTTTGAGAAAAATCTCCTATATGACGGACTGGATAACGGTCCGGAATAGTGCGGGCATTCAAAGCTCTGTAATCACCACAAGGGCGATAAGTGTCATCCTTTTTAGGCACAAGATGAAGTGCAGAAGACCATGGACTACTAGATGGTCTAGCTGTGCCAACCTCCAACATCTCGTCAAACTCTTTCTTCGCTGCACGAAGCTTTTGTTGAGCGAGACGGCGTGGTCGAGCTGAAACTGGTGGTCCATCAGTAGTGTTGATGAAATGCACCGTTGTATGTTTGGGAAATTTAGGAGCACCTGGAGGACGGGTAATGCTGGAAAATTCTTTTAAAATGTGTGAGAAAGGAGAGTCCGGTATCTGAATAAACTTAATACTTTGTTGAGTAATCGAAGATACCACGGTGTTACAAGTTAAACCTGTTTTGTCGTCACGCAATATTCCGTGAGCACAATCCGGTAATAATTGATAGTAGGCAAGGAAATCTGAGCCTATTATTGAAGTCCCCACATCTGCAATAATAAAATTCCATACAAAATCGCGTCTCAGTCCTAAATTTAATTTAATTTTTACTGTACCAAAAGTATTAATTTTTGAACCATTTGCTGCAATAACCTCAAATGGTAGCGGCTTAGTATTTGAACTTGGTAAAGAAAAATTAGGAATACAAGAAATATCGGATCCGGTGTCGATCAAAAATCGACGGCCCGAATGCCGATCGGTCACAAAAAGACGGCGACATTTTAACGAGCAATCTGAAGTCGCCTCTACGGATTGCTGCTTGAGTTTTCCTGAAGAGAAACGTTCCAGGAACAGGGTTTAAAACATTTAGTTGCGTTGTTACCGAATCGTTTATGATACCAACATAATTGGTTGCGAGAGCAGGAGCGTGACCGACTCCGACTACGATCTCGGAAGCTCGGACCTGCACGCGCACGATCTGTGGTGAGACTCGCGACCAAACGTGTGAGATCCGTTACTTGTTTTTTAAGAATTTTTAATTGTCCTTCGGTTGTTGTATCGACGGAAACTGGTATAGACGTATTAGCATTAACTAGCATGGGTCTAACAATGACCTCTTGGAGTCTATCTGCTAAATCACCTAATTCCTCAAGAGATTGCTGTTTTTGTGCAGTTAAGATACCTTGTATTTCGTGCGGCAACCTACTCATCCAAATGGTCTTCAATAATTCTGACGGAAAAGATCCACCGGCCAGAACTTTAAGGTGGCGAAGAAAGAAAGATGGTTCCCTATCACCAATATGTTCTTTTTCAAGGAGCCTCCGCATCTTTTCTTCATACGACTCTGAAAATACCGCAATAAGAGCATCTTTTAACTTAGTATAGGGATGTTCTGATGGTGGAGTAGTTATTAGATCTTCTACCTCAGCCGCAGACTTAGTATCCAGCTGGCTAATTGCATGGTAGAATTTGGTCAACTCCTGTGAGATGCCATTAATGTGGAACTGTGCCTCCAAGCTGGCGAACCACAAACCAGGCCGATCAGGCCAGAAAGGAGGAACACGAATGGACACTCTGTCTACCATGATCTGAGAGGCAGAAGTACTAGCCTTAGGTTCACCAATACCTTCATCAGCCATCATGTTAAATACTAAACAAACAACAAAAATAGAAATAAAATTAAACTATAACATAGTAGTAGAAAAGAACTTAACTAACTTACCTAGTACATATTAATTAATATAAAATAAAAATAACACTTTGACAAAAAAGAAAAAAAAAACTGTGGCACAAAATTGTACGGAAAATACCAAGAATATTAGTTCCGAATTAGTTCCGTTGCGTAGCAGTTGCAGTGTGCTGTGCTGAAGGTGGGTGCCGACCAGGCACACGCGCTCGCCGCATGCCAGAGGTCAGGATACCCGTTGTAGTCTTGTTGGCTGTGACTATTACTCAATATTTCAAGAAACACATTTTATGTTGAGAAATTATTGTTGAAAGGACGGCATCCAAAACACAGAGCGTTGCTGCGGGTGACGCCAGGCTTCTCGATGTTCAGAGAAGTAGGTGTCCTTCTGCGGAGTCACCTTTGTATTTTTTTGATTTACTTTTCTTCCGTTTTTTATGTTTGTGAGAGTAATCGCTACCAGAGTCACTACTAGAACTGCGACTGCGTTTTTTCTTTTCTTTTGTCGGGGTCACCAATTATGGAAGTTAGTGCATTACTAATTATTAACTTCCATTTTAATATGATATATAAATGAAACTATTGTATAGCTTGTCCAAGTTTTAATGCTTTCTCTTGTAATAACAATTGCTATATTTTAAAGTGATGTTCGTTGTCAATTCTTTTTCGTCTGATCAACGACTTGATCGAAAGAGGTTGATACTGGCGAAGTATTTATTCGCCACAAGCTCTTTAACGAACCTACTGGTTCGTTCTTATTTAAATAATTGTAGATTAATGGTATCTAGGCAGTAATATACAGTACATTACGATACGTGTGACTTAAGTTGTATATTATTGCATGGCGTGAAGTCAGTTGTCACGAGTATCGTATACTATTTTATAGCACGTGTGACATTACGCACGCTTTTCCAGTGCGTAAATGGCCTATTTAGGTCACAGAGTGCTATTAAATTATTTTCATAGCCTCCGCACACAACATGCTAAACACGTATTGTAGAGAGACAAACGACTAATAAATCTTTAGGAGACTAATCTAAACGGAGTCCTCGAAAGAAAAAGGGATTTGCGAAAGTACGATCCGCAGTATAAGCCTCCAAACATTAAGAAAATTTAATTATCTACTTCTAGAAACATACTATTATTTATTTATTACTATATATAATATATATATTCCTTAAATTTCTCGTCGAATTCGAGTAATAACAACCATATTCTTAATAATGTTTAGCTACTTTCGATGCTGACTGTACCTATATCAAGATAGGCGGTATTTTTATAAACTGCGAACGCTTGCGTTTAATGGTGCTAGGCTTACTTGGTGATACGATTGGGAATTATTTCTTGATATATCGTCTTCGTATCAAATGTTTTGTGAAATCCATCTTCTGATTATTCTTCTACATCTTACTACAGATAGTTATATAAAATTTTGAATCTGTTTATAGAAAACACGCGTATAATAGGTACCTATTTCTGAATGTCGATGTCATTTTAGCAATAGCATATTTGAAAAAAAAAAACAATTATTTTTGATCACTCCGTGAGTCAATATAACTTAAATATTGCAAGAAATATGAAAACATTTTAAAACATAAAACGTAAGAATTTCATGTGTGTTTACAATCAACATAAACATTCGTTATCAAAGAGACCGAGTCTCGTATCACGTAATAGAGTCCCGAAGGATAAGGATGAGCCACTAAAAGGCGAAGACTTTCAGGGGATTTCGCATCGGAATTGTTTTCTTAGGCTCGTGTTCGTTACGCCGAGGTACTACTGTATTTGGGACACATATTGCTATGTTTCATTCACTTTCCTCAAAAAGGCAGACAACTAAAACAGTGCCAGTTTCGCATGGGATGCATATTTCGATACTTTTCATGAAAGTTGTCGTAACTAACAATAAGAAAGTTAGAGTTTAAAATTTTTAAACCGTCTAGCGTCTGCTTAAAAATAAGAATATTTTTAGTTATTAAATAACAATACATATAATCAAATATCTATCATTATAAAAAGTGTAAAATTTTGTTTGATTACCACAACTCATGTGATTTAATATATTTTGGTTTTTATTTCATAGTTTTCATATAGTTAGATAAACTACTACTTTTATTATCATGTCATATAAAATGTCATATAATAAAGAGATGTCGTTCATATACAATTATTGGATTTCAAAAAACTAAACAGTTTGTTTAATTTACTAAGATCTATTTAAAAGTGGAATCTTTCTAAACTGATACACATCTTTCCTATTCTCATGAAAAGCCTAAATACCAATTTTAATAAATCTGACTTCATACAGAGGACTTCAAATAAACTTCCATTCCCCTTCCCATAACTGCGCATAGTATGAATCGAGGGTATGAGTCAAACGACGTAACATGATTTAAAGTTTAGCCATTTCATTTCAAACAATTTAGTTACCAATTTCGTAAATACCCGATAATATTCGGTAGGCTCAGAGTCTGGCTACATTTAAAAAGCTTATATATGAACATTATCTTTCAATAGAGTACCTACGGCCCTACTTAACTGATCATAGTTGCATTTCATTATTTTTTACGTATATACAATAGGTTTTACATTTTCTCTCCTCGATTAAATATATCATAGTACGTTTAAATTTATACTGTAGTATTATATTTAAGTATGTTTATATATTTTATTTTTTATTCACCACCCTCTTCAAACTCCCGTTTCCATATCGCTTGATCCGACATAAGGTTGCCTGGAAGAAATTGCTTATAAGCAATAAGGCCGCCATTTACGCCTTAAACTTTATTCATAAGTTACTTTTGTATTTTAATTTTATTTTTTGGTGAATAATAAAGTGTTAAATAAATAAATAAATAACAAGAATACGTTTATTACATTTCATTATAAAATATACAATTATATCATATTGTACATCATCATTTATTCAAGCTAAATAGCGAATAACCCTTCTGAATTGTTTGTCTGTTGACCAGTATTGTTTTTTTTGGAATTACGTAAGCCTTACTCGGAACGCCGATCAATTTGTGTTTTTGTCAAACTCGATTTGTAATTGTTCAAACAAGCCAAATGCAGACAGACAAAGTCTATAAAAGCGTCGCGTCGCAAACTTTTATGTAACTAGAATTAACGATTGAAGAAACTAAAATATTTATCTAAATTTCAATAACATTATTACTTTTTACGTTTGCATACAAATTACTCAGAAAATAAATCCGTTTACCGTGGAAACGACAGGATAAAATATATGGAGAACTTGAACGCAGTGGCTGGACGCCCTTGACATATGCTTCAGTGAACCGCTAATAGCTTGTTCGCCTTACTATAACTACGACTTTAAGATTAACAGACCGCGCACACACGACCACTAGTGGCGACCACAGCATAGCCACCGGTGGCCGCTACAAGCTACGGGCGTGATATTTCATAAATTTAATGGCATCCGCGCAAACACGGCGCCTGAGCAGCCGCTTCTAGTAGCGGCCACCAGTGGCTCTAGTCTGCATGTAGGCTAAGTGTTGCCACATATAAGGATACTAGTTTCTGCCACCAGTGGTTGAAAACTGGCACTTAGTACATATTATTTTTATACGGGATCTGTGGCCGTGTATGCGCCCAAGCATTTGCGGCCATTGGAGCACTCAGAGTGCGCCAATGCCCAAAAAAATGTATATAATGACAATTCCGCAGCTTAGTGCAGCTCAGACTCACTCCCCTCTTCCATAGCTCAAATCGTGGTACGTACTTCGCAGTAGTCACCCTTAGGGCATGTCACCACGTCTGCGTTAAGGCCTTACCGTAACCAGCAGCGCCAAAAATGCGCTAAAAGAAAACATTTTTTTAATTGACTTTGACGTATACAAAAAAAAATTGTGTTGGCCACCAGTCGTGGTTGTCGCGTGTGGTGGCTTTATGTGCGGTAGCGCTAAAGAGCAATTTAAATTCTATTACTAGGGAACAAGAACTACGAATGAATTATAAATGCATCTAATTAGTCAACGTCTGCGTCGCTTTATCAAGAACCAATGAGAAGTGTTCGGAGGAAGCTATAATTTTATAAGTAGGTATTTTGAACTCAGGAAAGCATTAAATCATACTAATGTTGAATTAACTCTAAAATGTATTTGAGGCTTTTTTCAGCTTAACTAACTTTTGAATATAAATTGACTAAGCCCTTTTAAAGTTGAAACGTAGACATCTTAATAAAGATAATACTTTATAGTCTTCTTAACCCTAACGTTAAAAACGAGCGTCAATAAGACGTCTGAAGCTATTAAATGGATGGACGGATTTTAAAGCGATTTAACAGCTGTAATCTAGTATAACCGGTATAATCTAGGTTCATACTGTTATTTGAAAAAAAATCCCTCTATTCTATTTTTGGTGGAAATTCACGGTTATAAAGATATTTTTATTTATTTATTGGAGATATTTATATGTCGAACTTTCCATACGAAATTTCATCAAAATTGATTCAGTTTTTAGTCTTATTTTTATGTTAGATATCGACAGACGAGCATAAAATTCACTTGATGGTAGGTAATACCTCAGCCACAGAACATCAGTCAATGATGAGCTGTCGACCTACTTTTTACTTGGAGCATTCGGAAAATAACGCGATTTCATTATTGTACGGATATTTTTTAGAAAAGGTAAACAAAGGTTTAGCTGTAGATTAGCTGTAGATATCTTTATACTTTAGCTTATTGCATATATACTACCTATGTGCGTTCCACTTGTGCACACGTCTAGAACTCATGATCTCGCAACTTAATGATGCAATGGATATAATATTTGTATTATTACAATTCCACGCCTCACATCATTCATCGCATAAGAAATGTCAAATCAAAGAATTCAATCTATCATACTGTTCTTTTGAAAATATTCAGTTTAAAATCTATTAAAATTAAAAACCTAAAAAAAATACCTAAGATATAAAAGGAATATCACATTACAGTAATGTGATATATTCCTTGTATATCTTAGGTATTTTTGTCCCTAAGCCTTTAAGAAAGCTTTTAAAAAGTATACAATTTAAAATTTAAAATTTCATACTTATTGGGTGAATCCCCATGCACTATACCCCACTTAAACTTCGAATTGATTATACACGTACTATAATAAACAAAAGCATGAGAATATTCTAGCACACCAGTATACAAAGATATTCTTTTCATTAAGCTAAAAGCACATATAAAACCTAAAACAAAAGTTGTCTTCATGAGCTTTTGCAAAAATATTTTTAAAAAGAAGTTCCGTTTAATTAAGACGGCTAACATTCGCATGAGATGAAAATCCCACGCACATGTAATAAGTATTCACGTAATTTCGCTTTCATTCGCCAGAGTCACGTCAAAAGAAGTCATCGAGGCGAAGATGGGCTCTTTAATGCATATAACGACATGCAATTTCAAAGTTCTTGCCTTCGGCGCAAGTAAAATCTGCAATTTGTGAAATTGCAGTAGCATGAGGGTCGACGGTAATTGCGATCTCTTGCCAATATCGACGAGAGCGATAAATAAATATGAATTGATTTTTTTTATTGCCACAGTGAATGATCGAAGTGGAAACGCAACCGGCCAGCCGACCGCGCCGTTTAGCGAGTAAATATTTGAAACAACATTTGTGAATGGAATTCGAATTATATTTGCACAATTATTGTGAACTAATCGGCTTTTTATATCGTTGCGCTTGAAGTAAGAGTTAGGTCACTACTAAAAGAGTATCTTTTTTAAAAATATCAAGTATTGTGTAAAACACTGCGGAGACTGAAATAGTGAGTCACTTAGATAGCTAATGTGATACTTATACAATACATATCTATATCTATACTAATATCATTAAAAGGAAAGATTTGTATTTTTATACTAAACATATAAACTTATAAACTACTGGATCGATTTTAAAAATCCTTTCGCCAATTATCTACAATACAAAAGCTACATTATCAGCGAATACTCGCTATATATATACACAATACACATAAGCTATTTTTATTAATTTATATTTTAATAATACATCTACATTCTACATTGCACCCGTGCGAAGCCGGGGCGGATCGCTAGTTTAATTATATACATGACAGTTTCTCAAGCTAACACAAAATAAGAGAAAAAAATTGTCTTAGATTGTTTTTTATAAATATTACTTTTGTCAAACTACCCTGTTTTGTGGGGAATTATAATATATTTAGTCTTTAAGCTGAGTATTTAGTAATAATACTTATCATCATTACTTCATTATCATCTTCGTTCGAATCTAAAGAAATAAACATAACATTTACCGTAATTTCCAAACGATACAGTACTACTTAACGATGAAAGAGTAAGAATGAACGATGACTCGATCTAGATAATGAGAAAACAATTTCGTTCAGAATAGCCTTTATTTAATCTAAATAATGGGTACCATAAAGTTATCGACTAACTCTAAAACAATACCATAACTTATCCAAGTTAAACAGCGTTCGACCACACCACCTGTACGTGACGTCTGGACGACATGGCTAGCTATTAAAATTCTCTCAGGTCAAGTAAAGGGTCACGCCAAATTGAGTTCCATATTTTGGGAATGGTCCAATCTACGACACTAGCTCGGCAAGCCTTTTGTCCCCAATTGATTGGATGCGGTTGAATATTTTTGACTATAATGTAAATACATATAAGGTAAATATGCTGTTGTTATACTTTATTCAAAATTGTATTTTTTTTTAATTAAAAAATTAAATTAAATGTTATTTTATTGCTTAAAAACCTACTGTTGAAGGAAGAAAAGTTAAATATTAAACAAGATGGCAGTATGAAATGGTATAAATCGCAGACAAGGGTCGATTTCTAAGGTAAATTACAGAAAGTGTGGAATAAAATAGAGAAGACCTTTAGCTAAAGTTTTAGCTTTTATAAAACGTATAAACTTTAATGTTTTAACTCTCTCTTTGTATCAAAAAATACTTAATTTAAAAATCCATCAAAAAAATTGATACTCTCATTCATTGCAAATTATTCTTTTGAAACTGGATGATGATGGGAGATAAAAGGAAAACTGCAGATGACATCGACAAATATTTATGTTCCCTTTCAAAACCGATTAATAATGAAAAATACAGTTGGAACTTCAAAATATATCTAATGAAACAGTAGCTTTTTGTAATGCACTGTTTTAATTTAAAATTTTATTTTTAGCTAACGCAAAAAATATTAATATTATGTATTTTTATGTATCCTGAATGATGCTAATACTTTGAATGTTTTACCGTAATTTAGAAAAAGACTAGATGAAGTTATTAAAAGCAGTACTAATATTAATACCAATTTATTTTTTCAACTAACTTTACCCGACATACGTTAAAATGCCGCGTAGAGTATAAAATTTTATTATGAGGAACCTTCACAGGCGAATGCAAAACAACTCACCAAATTTTCATCTTATTCGGATGAATAATTTCCAGTGTATCGAAGTCAAACATACAAAGATTGATTTTTATTTATACACATTGATATACTAAAATTACATTGTTTGTAAAAACAGCCGTAGGTACCTCCACAAAATAGAAAACTCAAGTAATGTGAACTAGGAAAAAGTAGTTAAACTACCTTTTAATTCTAATAATATATTATAAATAATATATTTGTTTCTAGTGACGTCCTCATATAACTACAATATTGGGAAATAGCGTACATTCTTCATCAAACATAAGCAAGCGTAATTTAGGTAGAGTTAACGCAACCCAAGTCCGATAGCCGCAGCGCTTCCGTTGCTTATCAAAATGTTGTCAGTAATAACTATAACTTTTCCGTACATCATCTTGATATTTTTCGTATAACTTTTCCGTACATCATCTTGATATTTTTCGACTTCCCTATAACGTTTGCGCGTAATAAAATCGTATCGAGCATTTCTGACAAACAACAATATTACGGAGCTGTCACGTTTAGTTCCAGACTTCGCCGTCGGACTTGATTCATGGCATCGACTCTAGCACCACAGCCTTCATAACACTTTCCATCAGGTGAAAATAGACATAGTAGTCTTTAATTAATTATACAGCCCAGTTCATAATGAGTTAATGCTTATCTAAATTCTCGTTCCAGAAAATCGGAGTAACAATTTGTCTGCATCTCGGTTACATTAAAAGTAACAGATTTAAACGTATTAGGACGGTTTGCCGAGAACTTTTCTCGTTAGCGTGAACTTGTCACTCGCCAATTTGTAGACGTCCAAGTTTGTTGAGTCTGGTTGTCAAAATATATCATCATCTAAGTTTATTCACTGTTCAACATCTGCTTGAATAAGAGATTAGAAATATGTTTGCATATTTTGTTCCGATGGGTGTACAACAACTGAAGTTTTGCTGAATAAAAATACAAATAATTGGCAAAATTACCAACGCCTATACCTTAAAAAAAGTATTGGCCAAAATATGATTTGACTTAATATTGATAACAATTGTTTGCTTCTTAACACGGTATATTAATATACAGTAAATTTAATTTCACAGTGTTGTTTCTCAATAACATAAAACAATAGAATAAATAACCCTAAACTTACGATATCCCTAGAAATAAAAGTCCGAAACGGAAATTTCTAATACGTAAAATTGAAGCAAAGGATTAACTCCCCTTCTTTACATATGTACATAGTAAGAGTGGAAGAGATATGGTCATAGGCTAATTGTAAATCCCGTAAAATCATCCGTATTTATTCATATATAATTATAAGCAAAGCCTAATTCTATACAACTAGCACTTTTACTTAAATCGCACCAACCGTTTGCAAGTACTGATATACCTACATAGGGTACTTTAAAGGTTGTTGGTTAATCCCCATAAATGCTCGCGGTTTTAACCGGAAAATTTTGCAGTTTGCAAACTGTATGCAACGTTTAACTCCAAATAAAACGGAATGTTTCACTTCGTCAAAATGTGAACTGGATTTTCAAGCGCGGCGACTAAAAATAATGAACCTAAGCCCATGTTAGTTAATATGCTGAAGATCTTAATTACAAAGGTATATATATCAGTAAATTCAATAAACTGTTTCATTAATTACTAAATAATAAATATGTATTACATTTTACTAATAGGTGCTTATCTTAAAAAACCTGTATGGTTCGTATTACCCTACATGTTATATGTATTTTATTTTAAAATAGTATCACTTTAGATATAAAGATATTTTTTGTATTTAACTAGCTGACTGGTGGCGAGTTATAACAAAGCGGATCAGCAAAATACATAAGTATACATTTCAATTTTCATGGTCAAAAGCCGTTGGAGATTAGCGATTTTATTGCGAGGATGATGCTTGGTAAGTGATATATCTCAGCTACATACCATTCATCAATGATGCACTTTCAACTATTTATAATATAAGTTAAGTTAAATACTATAAAAATTACTATTCAATTCATCAATGGATCAACCTTTCTCGCTTAAAATCCACATCTGAAATTAGGATTAAATAAAGAAAATTAAGATATAAATATTAATTTAATTATTGCCAGTTCAATTATTAAATCATGGAATACTCGAAACAAAAATTACCATACTTATTGGAGCGCAAGATCGTTTGTGATCCGAGAACTCTCGACAGTTAACACAAATTTTAGCTTCAAAATCATAACCGAGTTGGAATACATTTCGTTATTAAAAATATTATCTTTAAAACTTGCCGCGTTTGTGCTGCGTATTTATTATTCTCCTCACTTTCTTACCTGAAAATTAATGTTTCAATTAATTAGTCAATTCCAAGCATTGTTTATGTTTACTGCCTCGTTCTGTTAAAATATTTAATAAGACTGTATGTGAAGAAAATGTTAAAGGCAAGGCACTATAGGTATTTGGTGTACTTTATTTATGTTCATAATAGTGAAATACTTAAGGCCCATTTACGCGATGCAAGTTTCCTGCCTGTTGCATACAATTAAATTGAAGCAATAAATGACTTGCATGGTCTAAACAACACGTTCTTGATCTGTCACAGAAATTTTATTAGAAATTGTAAACAAACATAACATCCGCACGTCAACATACATACATATACATCACGCCTCTTTCCCATTGGGGTAGGCAGAGATCACGGAATTCCATATGCTCCGATCCTTACATACCACTTTCGCTTCTTCTACTTTCATCAATGCTTTCATACACACTCGACGGTTACGAGTACTTTTGATCTGACCCTTTTGCAAAACAACAATTTTTATGCAACCTTTTGTCAACAGCTGCTTACAATGTTAGTTATTGCTCTTGTACGTACAAGAAAATGGCATGTATGTAAATTAGCCTTTAAATACCATCTATATACCCTGTTTCGTATATTTTGCAATCAGAAGTTTCTGGGGAATATATCAATAGACTAGCTGACCCCGCTAACTTAGAACCGCCTAACAATTGTTGCGTAACTTTAACCGTTTAAGCAGCGCACACAACGGAAGCTCTCAAAAGGAATATTTCCCCGTTTTTGCAACGTTTTTCATTGATGCTCCGCTCCTATTGGCCGTAACGTGATGATATATAGCCTATAGCCTTCCTCGATAAATGGGCTAACACTGAAGTCCATTCGAACTAGTAGTTCTTGAAATTACAGCGTCCAATCAAACAAACTCTTAAGCTTTATAATATTAGTATACATTCGCCAATATTAATTATTTACTCAATTACAGCATATCAATAAACCTACTAATTTAAATAAAAATATACCCGAAGGTGATAATCCAACGATATTTAAATAGCTTGAAGAGATTGCAATGTTCTAGAAAGTATTCGAAAAACATAATAATGAAACCACAAGCAAGAAATAGTTCCAGTACGTTAAACAAAACAACAACCCTGGCTTTGAAACAAATGTTTTTACGGAAGTTTCACTAAAGATATTTTCCTTTTTTTTAAATTATCAAACGTAACACAGATTAATTAGTTTTATTTCAATTAAGGTAAAATAGATCATAAATACTATTAAAACAGTATACAGAGACGTTTTCTGACAGGTTTGCTATTTTTTTATGTTAGATATCGACAGTCCAGCATGAGGTTCACTTGATAGTAGGCGATACCTCGTGCCTGTGAACTTAGCAGAGCAAAGTCCAGCAGAGCACCAAAAAATTGGAGTTCCCTTAGCATGCACAATAGTTCTATAGTTCCTGATAGTTTTCAAAAAGATTTCTAGCAATTTACGCTCAGAACAGAATTTTTAAAAAAATTAAAAATGCTCTGCTAACTTCCGAAACATAGCAGAGCACTTTTTTTAAATTAAAAAAACAAAAGGTTTTTCATAAGGAGACGGATAAGAACAGTAGTTCCTTATACTTTAAAACTCAATAAAAGTTTTTTTTCCTATATAAAATATTAAAGAGAAATACAAAAAATATATGGATATTTCAGAAAAATAATTTATTTTTAAAATAAAAATCATTCAGTAAGCTAGAACTCTGCGATTTTTACTAGAACATGAGTGTATCTACTAATCGAGATCAAATTTACAGCCAGGACTCCTCGTAAACCTCCAGCAGAGCAGGGTTGAATGTTTAAAAGTTGAGATTTCCTCTATGTTGGCGGATTTTAATTTTTTACAAAATATTTAGTAAGATAAACAGCCAGAACTCCTCGATTTCAAGTAGAACATGAGTATAGCTATAAATTGACATCAGAAATATAGCCAGAACTCCTCGCTTACCTCCAGCAGAGCAAGGGTGAACATTTCAAAGTTGAGATTTCCTCTATGTTGGAGGATTTGAATTTTTTACAAAATATTTTATGAGCTAAACAGTCAGAACTCCTCGATTTCCAGTAGAAAATAATAATAGCTATAAATTGACATCAGATTCACAGCCAGAACTCCTCGCAAACTTCCAGCAGAGCAGGGGTGAACATTTTAAGTTGAGATTTCCTCTATATTGGAGGATTTGAATTTTTTACAAAATATTTTATGAGCTAAACAGTCAGAACTCCTCGATTTCCAGTAGAACATAAGTATAGCTATAAACTGACATCAGATTCATAGCCAGAACTCCTCGCAAACTTCCAGCAGAGCAGGGGTGAACATTTCGAAGATGAGATTTCCTCTATATTGGAGGATTTGAATTTTTTACAAAATATTTTATGAGCTAAACAGCCAGAACTCCTCGATTTCCAGTAGAAAATAAGTATGTCTAATAATTAACATCAGATTCATAGCCAGAACTCCTCGCAAACTGCCAGCAGAGCAGGGGTGAACATTTCGAAGTTGAGATTTCATCTATGTTGGAGGATTTTAATTTTTTACAACATATTTTATGAGCTAAACAGCCAGAACTCCTCGATTTCCAGTAGAAAATAAGTATAGCTATAAACTGACATCAGATTCATAGCCAGAACTCCTCGCAAACTGCCAGCAGAGCAGGGGTGAACATTTCGAAGTTGAGATTTCATCTATGTTGGAGGATTTTAATTTTTTACAAAATATTTTATGAGCTAAACAGCCAGAACTCCTCGATTTCCAGTAGAACATATATATAGCTATAAACTGACATTAGATTCATAGCCAGAACTCCTCGCAAACTGCCAGCAGAGCAGGGGTGAACATTTCGAAGTTGAGATTTCATCTATGTTGGAGGATTTTAATTTTTTACAAAATATTTTATGAGCTAAACAGCCCGAACTCCTCGATTTCCAGTAGAACATAAGTATAGCTATAAACTGACATCAGATTCATAGCCAGAACTCCTCGCAAACTGCCAGCAGAGCAGGGGTGAACATTTCGAAGTTGAGATTTCATCTATGTTGGAGGATTTTAATTTTTTACAAAATATTTTATGAGCTAAACAGCCAGAACTCCTCGATTTCCAGTAGAACATAAGTATAGCTATAAACTGACATCAGATTCATAGCCAGAACTCTTCGCAAACTGCCAGCAGAGCAGGGGTGAACATTTCGAAGTTGAGATTTCATCTATGTTGGAGGATTTTAATTTTTTACAAAATATTTTATGAGCTAAACAGCCAGAACTCCTCGATTATCAGTAGAAAATAAGTATGTCTAATCATTGACATCAGATATATAGCCAGAACTCCTCGCAAACTTCCAGCAGAGCAGGGGTGAACATTTCAAAGTTGAGATTTCCTCTATGTTGGAGGATTTGAATTTTTTACAAAATATTTTATGAGCTAAACAGTCAGAACTCCTCGATTTCCAGTAGAAAATAATAATCGCTATAATTTGACATCAGATTCATAGCCAGAACTCCTCGCAAACTTCCAGCAGAGCAGGGGTGAACATTTCGAAGTTGAGATTTCCTCTATATTTGAAGATTTTAATTTTTTACAAAATATTTTATGAGCTAAACAGCCAGAACTATATATATGTTCTACTGAAAATCGAGGAGTTCTGGCTGTTTAGCTCATAAAATATTTTGTAAAAAATTAAAATCTTCAAATATAGAGGAAATCTCAACTTCGAAATGTTCACCCCTGCTCTGCTGGCAGTTTGCGAGAAGTTCTGGCTATGAATCTGATGTCAGTTTATAGCTATACTTATGTTCTACTGGAAATCGAGGAGTTCTGGCTGTTTAGCTCATAAAATATTTTGTAAAAATTTAAAATCCTCCAACATAGAGGAAATCTCAACTTTTAAACATTCAACCCTGCTCTGCTGGAGGTTTACGAGGAGTCCTGGCTGTAAATTTGATCTCGATTAGTAGATACACTCATGTTCTAGTAAAAATCGCAGAGTTCTAGCTTACTGAATGATTTTTATGTTAAAAATAAATTATTTTTCTGAAATATCCATATATTTTTTGTATTTCTCTTTAATATTTTATATAGGAAAAATAACTTTTACTGAGTTTTAAAGTATAAGGAACTACTGTTCTTATCCGTCTCCTTATGAAAAACCTTTTGTTTTTTTAATTTAAAAAAAGTGCTCTGCTATGTTTCGGAAGTTAGCAGAGCATTTTTAATTTTTTTAAAAATTCTGTTCTGAGCGTAAATTGCTAGAAATCTTTTTGAAAACTATCAGGAACTATAGAACTATTGTGCATGCTAAGGGAACTCCAATTTTTTGGTGCTCTGCTGGACTTTGCTCTGCTAAGTTCACAGGCACCGATACCTCAGCCACAGGACATCAGTCTATGATGCGCTGTCGAACTACTTTTAACCAGAGATGTGCAAAATAGGTTATAAAATGTATTTAAATGCAAAATGCAAATACTTTTTGTATTTTGTTATTTCAAATACAAAATACAAAATAGTTTTTCATTTTATATTTAAAATACTAAATGCAAAATACGTATTTACAAAATGCTTTATTAAAATAAAATACTTTTAGTTTTAAATTATCTTTATTTTGTTGAAAAGTTTATTTATTTTAGCCAGCTAACAGGCTGGTAAATTTACTTTGATAACTTACTTAAATTAAATTTATTTAACAGATTTTAATAAAATAATTTGCTCAAATACACTGTCGCTCATCTTTCCCCTGTGTGGTCTCATAATCATGCCACCATAAGAAAAAAGCCTCTCTACTGGCGCAGAACTAGGCAAGCAGGTATTATATTTCAAGAATAACATCTTTACTGTAGGATATTTATTTAATGATTGCAGGCTGACATCATTATCCTTCAAATATTGCAATGATTCCAGGTCAATAGTGGTGTTTGCATTTGCACTATCACTAGCTAGTGAGGAATCCGAATCATCATAGAACATGTAGTAGGATTCATTTTTTTCTTTCTTGTGTGATGATTGGGATGTATTATTTAGATCTTTATGATCATTTTTAAGTTTTCTCACTTCTGCAAGGAACAATTCCTTTATATGTTCTCTATTTCCTTTTGGCACCCATTTTAATTTAAAAAAAGGATATGACACCGATGCCAAAATTGCATCTTTAGCTTTAGGGTCCTTCAAATCATGAAATTTTCCAAACCTCTTTTCTAAGCTTTTTTTTATTGTCTCTATCAGTACTCCACAGTATATGGGATAGTAATTGAAGATTGTAACACATTAATTATTAATTCTTCGATGTTTACAAAACTTAGCAAAAAGTATTTTGCATTTTGCAAATACAAAATATGTCCTAAAAGGTATTTCAAATAAAATATAAAATGCTTTTCTAAAAAAAGTATTTAAATACAAAATGGAAATAGGTATTTTGTATTTTGCATTTCAAATACTGTTATTTTTAAAATGTCACATCTCTGCTTTTAACTTAGAGCATTCGGAAATCCATAGGCTGAAACCGAAACGCACAAAATGCACTTCACGGTTTTCCCATCTATTTCGTGTCGTCCTGGTGGGATTCGAACCTACGACCCATCGGAGTATCGAATATGAGAAAATGCCACCTTGCATTAAGCTCGCATTTGCACTTCTATATTATGTGCTTAAAGCGTAAATAAATGATATATATTGTGTTTATGGTAATATTTGTATTATGGTTAGTATAACATCCGACTGGTAATATTGACATAGCTCCAGCTTGAAACTAACGTCTCAGAATACTCAATAACTCTGATAGTGTGTTGAACAACTAATAAACATAACTTCGAGACAACTGTGGTTGGCTTGCTGGATTGCAAGAAGCATAGATGAATTTATCTATATATAATTTCTTGTGAGTTACGAGGTCAAATCATTCGTCAAATGCGTCAGACGTACAGAATATTATATGACTCAAAATTATAAACATGTAAATGGCTCACAAATTAGGTGTATCACAAAAACCAAGGGACCTGTCTATATCTATAGCAGGTATTATAGATTTCTATCTCTGTTTCACTTATCGTTTTTCTCTACAAGAAGTATTTTGCACCTTATGCAATTACTACTTCCTCGAATTCAAACCCGGGGTCACCATTAAGACAAAGAGTATTAATAAAAAATCTACAATTTTATATAGTCCTTAGAGTCAACACCGTGGTCAAAGTCATGGTGGAGGCGACCAATGACGGCCCATGGAACGCCTTCAAAGCGTTCTGTGAGGCTGTCCTCACAAGTAAGGAGAATGCGGAGAGGGCTCGGGAGATCAACCCAGATGCTGACCCTCAACGCAGAAAAAGGCCCGGGAGACGGCGGCGCACTTACGCCCGCGCTCTACCCTGTCCTTATAACCCGGATATGACGACTCGGATTTGACTAATTGAATGTGACAACTCGGACATGACAACCAGATTGACAAGGTGTTCTAACACCGGAGATGGGCTGTGCACAAGCGCGGTAAACGCTCATGACGGGGGCAGAGACAAGGGAGACTGTCACTTTGCCTCCGTCCATAGCGAGCAGCAGGGGCCCTGGTGTTTTAGTGGGTAGGGGCCTCTTCTGATCCCGACCCCCACACTCCCCGCGTCACTTTACCAACTTGCCCCGGCGCGGGAGCCCGCTAAAAAGGGTTTCACCAGGTAAAGAAAAAAAAAAAGGTATTCTGCAATTAAACAACTGAAATATAAGAATTCTTGACAACAAAACTTCAATTAGGGAAGGAAACTTTTATAATAAAATTCTTGGAGATATTTTATTTCGGTACACAGTCTACATTGCTCTTTATTCTTGAACTAACTACCAAATGTACAAGTTTAGCCGAATTTAGGTATTATTATAAATCATTGTAATAATGTTTAAGCATTAATCTTCGAGATCACCTTATCCAATTTAAGTAATTTTTATAAAGTATTAAAAGTACCTTTTAGGAAATACCTACCATATAAAAGAATACTTTAAATTGGTTGGTATTTCTTAATAATCCTTTATACTTATCAAAGTGTATTTTTTTTGCAATCAGGACAACTAACTTTCTAACATAAACTAAAAATGTTCATAAAGATAATTAATTAGACTTTTCCTGAAACCTCCAATAAGTATATACATTTCAAACAAATAGGGTTTCGATAGGTCTTCCATGAAAGAAAACTCAGTACAGCAATTTTTTTGTTGACATTGTAAATTAACTCACTCACATCTGTGGATAAATAAAAAAGCCTCTGAAGAATCAAGAAAAGGAAAACTTCGAACAAAGCGCGCGCTTTCTCTATGCAAACGACGCGGACGCCTGCTGTCCGCAGCGAAAGTTTCTAACAGTTTACATAAACATCGCGATCTATCCTATGGTATTGAACGCCAATAGCTAATATTGTAATCAGTGTCGCTGTCTCTGACGATAGTATAAAGAGAGAGAAGATTGGAACGAATTTCCGGTAGAATATGAATGAATGAATACTTTATTTCACAAAAAATACATAATTTTAAAAAATATTATTGAATACTTAACATTAATTGTGCAACGGGCGACCTTATCGCCTGACGGCGATTTCTTCCGGGTAACCCGAATATGTATATGAATGAAAAATAAAATATCATTAATGTACCCGTATTTTTTTCTACTATCAGACGAGCATCAGGCCTACTTGGTGATAAATCAGCCATAGGATATAAATGAATGATGCGCTTACGACCATCTTTAACGTCGAATATTTAGAAATGATTCCGTTTAATTTGAATCTGCAATCGAAACACGCAATGAGCACTTCACGGCTTTTCCACCCGTTTGAAATTTCAATTTACTCCCAGTCAAATGATGCTCGCAGTGGATAGACATGTGGTAAATTAGTAGTAAGTAGACATAACTAATTATCAAACTTGCGGGATTTTGCCATCTATTGGAACGCCGCCTTTCAAATATATCTAATTTTAATGCTCGACAATCGGTTAGTTCTGTGCTTCACTATAGCCTGTTCTATTCCTCGCCTCTCTAGTAGTAAACACGACATTGCTATTACGGTACATTACTCAGTTAACCAATTCATAATACGTTCTACATTGCTAATGGCCAACTTTGTATTGTCGTGACGAGTGGTCTTCACATCTCCATACGTACAACTTGAGACTTAGTGTTAGGTAACGTCAAGCGTGGTCAGTGCATAGATGGGTGACCGTGAAGAAAAGAAAATAAAAGAGTATCTAGGCATTATATTTACTAATTTAGGTTTCAAATCGGAATTTATTCTATCAAATGAAAAACCCAACATTTAAGTTACACTACAGAGGTTAAATAAAAAAACTGATTAAAACGGTTGTTTTTTTTATTTTTTTTCACCTCAGTTATTTTATGAAGACCAAGGACATATAATTTTTAAGCAAAATACGAAACTGAACATACCACCCTCATCATCCATCATTTTACAAATGACATAAAATCCTTTATTTTTCCATTTCCATGTAGATCCCCATATTTAACTAATGAAAGTAGATAGATTATTATGGGAAGATTTAGAATTTGTCATAAATGCCATAATGGCTTCTTTTAACATAATTATTATATTGTAATGATATTTCTATGGTCAACTACGGGCATGTTGTATGAAAAATCAGTTTAAATTGCATACAAAAGACAGGTTAACGATACAAATACGTCTCTGTTGTTGTATCTGTTAAACAGTCATCTAAAGTATAAATAGCGAGTGTAAAAAGTATTTGTACAACTAGTGTTGTAAAAAATATATAAATTGAATAGAGTTCTTTACAAAGCGCTATCTGTAATCTTGAGCTATCTAATAATTTTTTTTAAATTAAATAAATCAAGGAAAACTGTCAAATTTGTATATTTTTCATTACAATATGTACGAATACTTTTTACACTCACTGTATACGGAATAAAATATTAACATTTCAGAAAATCAGATTCTAGTGCAATATCGTACGTAACCTTTTCTCACTTCATCATTTTTAACTTACCATAAAATGAATACCGCGATCCAATATGGGAAGACTTTCCATATTTTCAAGATCTCCGATATAGAAAATGCATCAAGCCAAGCACAGATTTCCTCTACGTAGTGAAAACGATTTAATAAAGCCATGTGCCCTCGCTACATAGTTATTACATGAAATCAAAATCAAAATCAAAAGTTTTTTATTTCAAATAGGCCTTTGCAGGCTCTTATGAAACGTCTAGTTGCACGGTTCCAAAAAGTGGGTCTCATGGAGAAGAACCGGCAAGAAACTCCATGGACACTCTTTTCAACAATGGTTTAGCTTACAAGGACTCGGTTACAATAGTAATAATCGGCTGAGAAGTTTATATAATGCAAGGTATACAGAGATTCTATACAATGCAAAAGAAAATTGAGTTTTTACTATTAGTGTAAAATGAGATACACACACTTGCACAGCGCAAGTTGCCAGGGAAGGCGCACATGCAGAGATGAATTAGCACCATACATCTTTATCGTCAACATAGTCTTGGATTTTATAATACGCTTTTTTAATTAAGATTCCTTTGATGACGTTTTTGAACTTTTTATTCGTAAGATCAGTTACACACTTCGGTAGCCTGTTGTAGAATCTGACACAATTCCCAAGAAACGATTTATTCGATTTTGCTAATCTATATTTTGGGACTACTATTTTATGCTTATTCCTGGTATTTATAGAATGAATATCACTTTTGACAGTGAATTGATGCAAATTTTTACGAACAAACATGATATTCTCTAGAATGTAAAGGGAAGGCAACGTGAGTATATTAATTTCTTTAAATAATTCTCTCAGAGACTCGCGGGGGCCAAGATTATAAATTGCACGAATTGCCCTTTTCTGGAGAATGAATATGGCATCTACGTCAGCCGCTGCGCCCCACAGTAGAATACCATAGGACATTATGCTATGAAAATAAGCAAAATATACAAGCCTAGCTGTAGCAACGTCAGTAAGCTGTCTTATTTTTCTGACTGCATAAGCTGCAGAACTTAGTCTACCTGATAATGCTGCGATGTGAGCTCCCCATTGTAATTTACTGTCAATGGTTATGCCCAGGAAAACGGTTTCAGTGATGACTTCAAGTTTGTCACCGTCGAGAGTTACGTTAAGCCCTACTGGGGTGACATTAGGCAGCGAGAATTTAATACATTTAGTTTTAGCAGAATTGAGGAGTAAATTATTCGCGGCAAACCATTTCGATAGAGTTACTAAGCTATCATTGACGTTTACTGGACTGGAATCTTTCCTATTAATTTTAAAAACGAGGGAAGTGTCATCAGCAAATAAGATAATTTCCGATATCTCAGACATCATATGCGGGAGATCATTAATATAAACAAGGAACAAAAAGGGACCCAATATGGAACCCTGCGGCACACCCATTTTCACTATTGATCCAGATGATCTCGAACCACTAATTTCTACTTTTTGCTGTCTGTCTGAAAGATAGGAAAGGACAAGCGCGAGAGCTTTACCACGAACACCATAGTGGCTCAACTTACAAATGAGAGTATCGTGGTCAACGCAGTCAAACGCCTTGGATAGGTCGCAGAAAATGCCTACGGCATCTTGCGAGTCCTCCCAGGCGCTTAAGATTTGGGTAATCAATCTTGCACTTGCGTCAGTAGTAGACCTACCCTTTGTAAAGCCGAACTGACGGTCATGTAATATGTTGTTAATATTAAAGTGTCTTAGCATCTGATCTAGGATGATTCTTTCGAAGATTTTACTGAAAGCTGGAAGAATTGAGATAGGTCTATAGTGTGAAGGGTTCTTCTTACAACCTGATTTAAAGATGGGAATAACTTTGCTGTGTTTCATCAAGTCAGGGAAGACACCGTTGTCGATACAGAGGTTAAATATTTCACTAAGTATGGGGGCGACATACTCTATAATGGATTCAATGACTTTAACAGAAAAGCCCCATAAATCCTCTGTGTTCTTAAGATTTAGAGTCTTAAATGATCTTTTAATAGTGAAAGCATTTATATATTGAAATTTAAAATGCGGTATTTCCCTACTGAAATTCTCTTTTAGTAATGATACCGCTTGTGCAGAGGATGAATGAAGTGTTTTGGTAACCTCTACAGGGATGTTTGAGAAAAAGGTGTCGAATGCGTTGGCTACTTCTACCTTATCCGAGATGATAACATTATCAATAAGTAGTCGCGGGTCAGCATCTCTCATTTTAGTCTGACCAGTTTCGCAGTTAATAATATTCCAAACAGTTTTTACTTTATTATCGGATTTAGCAATTTTATTACTAATTGATTTCGATTTGGCAAAAATACATACCCTTTTGAATATCTTCGAGTAGTTTCTTACATAAGTGTGAAATGATAGATCAGACGTCAGTGGCTTTTCATGGTACAAGTTATATAAGACATCCCTGCTTATCCTTATCCCTTTAGTAGACCATTCATTAAATTTAAACTTGTGAGTTATTTTTATACTCTTTTTTGGACATGCCTTATTAAATTCATGGCAGAGTATACTAAATAGATTATCAAATTTTCTATTTGGATTTTTGGTATTTAAGCTAGAAGAGCATAGTTTATTTAAAACATTATTTTTAAATTTTTGTAAATTTTTTTCTTCATTTAATGGTCTAAGTGTAATTTTTTTATTTGGCGGATTTATTTTATTTAATTTAAAACTAACAAGCTGTCCCTTGTGGTCTGACCTTACCCCAGGTATTATGGAAGACTGTTCAATGCTACAGTTAGTGAAAATATTATCTATACATGTACTAGAGAAAGCTGTTATTCTTGTTGGTTCACTAAATAAATATTTTAAATTATATGAATTAAATAATGCTAAGAGCTTTATTTTCTCAGGTGATTTAGTGAGTATATCAATGTTGAAATCACCACAGACATAAACTAATTTATTGGATTTAAGAACTTTAATTAGAATATCTTCCATATTTATTAAAAATGAGGAAAAGTTTGAAGCTGGTGGTCTGTAAACACATAGTATTATATGGCTTTCTATCTCTGCGCATGCTACCTCACATAAGTGATCAACAGAGCAGGAAGTAATGTCTATTCTATCTTTAAATTTTAAGTTGTTTTTAGATAATATTATTGTACCTCCACCCTCTGCTGAAACTCTGTTGAACACGCTGGCAACCATAAAATTATTAACATTGAATGACATTTTGTCAGGCTTTAACCAAGTCTCACAGAAACATATTATATCTACTGAATATTTATCAACTAGTAATTCTACATCAAGTATTTTGCCAGAAAAGCGGTTTATGTTCTGATGAAAGAGGATTAAGTTATTGCAACGCTTTTCTGTTGTCATATAATCTAGTTTAAACATTCAATCACAGTATTGTTAGGATAACTAGACAATACTGATTCGTCACTTAACCTAGATTTTGTCATATTATTATCTATGACAATGTTAATATTATATGCTAACAAAGTAGCTATCACATCCTTATATTTATTAGGAAAATACATACATTCCCTCGTCAAATGAAAATTACTAACAAACTTGTTAGTATCAAAAAACAATAATTTGTCGCTATGACAACATATCAGAGACATTAAATTGTTCAAACTATAAACATAGTTATTTTGTTCTTCCGAAAAACAGTCAGAATAGGGAAGAGCACAAATTATTATATTTTTTAAATCTAATTTTGATAAGGTATTGATACCATTTGCAATGTCACTTTTCATTAAATCAAGGCTATTACCTATTAAAAGAACTAATGTGGTGTCAGCGTCAAATTGATTATTAGCAATATTTTTTATTATATAATTGAAATGTAAGTCAGGGTAGCAGTGACTGGTTATACTGTGTGATTGTGAGAGTGAGTGTTGAATGTAGGAGCCTATACCTTTACCAAATCTGTCTGTAAATAGGACTGACTTGTGTTTCTTAATGTTATTACGGCCCTGGACAATATGAGGGGACTCTGATAAGTTTGCAGCAAGCTGGGGTTCAGGAAGCGGACCAGGGTGTGCACAGTTGCAAGAGAGGTTATTGGCCAGTGCCTCATACCTCTCCGCACTGCACTTCACGAGGTCCACTAGCTCACCAGCCTGCAGCAAGCGGTCACTCAGTTCTTTTTGAGATTCCTCATATTTACTGAAAATATAAGATAACATATTTTCTTTCACAGTTATTTGGTCATGCAACTCTTGTATATCCAGGTCATAGGTGGCTCTGCACTGTTCAAGTTCGAGAGAACAAGTATTTAACTCCTTAACTAGATTCATACGGTCTCTCCTAAGATTAATGCTTTTTCTAACCCTATTCTGTTTCTTTAATGTAAGATAATACTTCCTAATTATTTTTTTATATTTCATATATTTTTTAAATTTATTATTACTTAACACTAATGGACATTGCATTTTGGTATCATCACCAGTCAGGTCAATAATTTCTGCTGAGCTACACATTGCTGTGGTGCTTCCCACCAACTCAGCAAAGAGGTTTTGTGTGTCAGATGTTTGATCCCTAGCTTTAGCGGACTCATACAAAGATATAGTCTTATAGGACTCGCTTAATTCAAGCTCAAGATCAGTTATACGCTTCAATGTAAGTTCATGAGTTTCACTGCACTCATGAAATGATGACACAAATTCCTTTAGTTGGTTGTGTTGGTCGAGGAGGTCCATGTGTTGAATATGTAGCTCAGCCAGTTCAACTTTTAGCCCTTTGTTTTTGTCGACAACATTTTTGACTTCCACCTCGCTGTCTTCCCTCTCCTGTAGTAACTGGTTACAAAACTTCTTTGAAGCCTCCAGTTCCTTTAGGGTGGCCCTCAGCTTGTCCTCTAGGTCTTTGACAGCTGTGGTTCTGCGGGTCATCATTATGTAACTTGATGTTCAGTTATCTGAAATGTCAAAGCGGACAGCTAAGTGGCTGGCAAATATGTTTCTTAGAACACAAGAAGGGAGCTAAAGATAGGAAATATAATTATCAAGATGAGACAAACAAAACAAAGACAAAAAAAAAAAAAAAAAAGTAAGTGAAGTGAAATTTAAGTAAAGGGAAATATATTATATTAGAAATTAAGAAGCGATTAATAGTACTTAATATAATAAAGGTAATTAAGTAGCTCTGTGTAGTAGTTAGTGAAGTGTTTCAATGTCTGGGGCGAACGTTAACGTCGTCGATTCTGCTTCCACAATATTGTCAAACAGAAGGAGACAGTAACTAAGCCGATGTGTGTTTATGGACGTTTCTCATAGTAATGAGAAGTATAGTATGTTTGTTTAGTGTATTTACAAAGAGAAAACAATATAGGTAATTGAAATAAAACAAAATACTCCCCAGTTCGGTTGATTTGAAAATCCGTCCGTTTGACAGCTGGTTCACTGAGTAGGTAATATTTGCTTCGAATTTTCAATAAATTACGACAAAAACATATGACTAACACCGTGAGCAGCACTTATTTACTATGTTTCACAATAATATAGGAATTTAAAACGAAATTATCATTAAACAACTGTTTTTCTAAAAAATTAAAATACGGAGCCGTTTTTTTACGACTTGTCACCAGTGTTCATGATTTATAACACGAAACGAAAATGCCCCACATGTGCTCTCGAGTTTAATAAATGAGAGCGTTGAATAAAGAGTAGGTAATTGAATTTTACAAATGAAATGTAGAACACTTATCAAATCAAGTACTGATTTTCATGCATGAGAGATTTTCTTTCATGTTTTTCCACTTATTCATCCTAATGACCTATGCGATAAATCTCTTTCCTTCTCTCTCGTGTGCCTTTAATTGGATATAAGGGCAAGTGCGTTTACATTTACCTAGAAGTCGTTCAAATTATAGGGGTTACACACATCATTATTACCATCATCACTAAAGGCAAAAACACATAAACATTATACTATTGATTAGTAACGTAGTTCATCATCTGTTGATCCCAAGTGCAAATGCAGATCGAATAGAAAGTTATTCATCTTTCATAGATCTTGATGAAACAGATATCAAAACAAAAGTGTACTTGCACTCTCATTTCGGTAACCTAAGTCCTATGGGTTAGTTTAGTTGAAGGTTTTATTTCAACAAAATCAATGATAAAAACAGAAAAAAAGAACTAAGTCTTGTCAATCAGATACATCTAAGTATCCAAAAAAACCTTTAGGTTATTTTGGTACTATAAACGAAATCTGTATACATTACATAGAGCTGTAAATGTAGCCCTATATTGTTATCGCTAGACAATAAATATGAAATTAAATAATTATATACTCAAATAGTGCTCCTATGCGTAGTTTACTGTGTAAACCACCACTTGTAAGGGTCACCAAGATACAGGTTTATCCTAGTTTGGGATTAATTATATTAGGATATATTGATTTATCCCATATATCCTAGTCTAATGTAATAGGTTGAATTATTTAGTTAAATAAAATTATTATTATATATTTTAGCTATTATAACGTAGCTTTAAAATGTAATGCAATCATTTAGTAAAAATCGCCGGTTCCGGAGAACAAAATGATAATTGCCATATTAATGTAAAGCAGTTATCATTTTGTTCGCCGGAACCGACGAAATAATCTTTGTGAGACGCGCAATTCTTAATTGAAGACTCAAACTAGGAAACACAATGTCTCTCTCGTGTGCACGGTAACGTTAAGTCATAGAGATTATTTGGTCTACATACATGGAAATCTATGCTAATTTCTAATTCCACGCAGAACTCTAATCTCGCGTTATCCGCCACTTAAGACCGAAGCTGCGTAATACCGCACCTATACCGTAAAGATCAGCACCCGAATTGCCCTTTATACATATCTCGTCTGTGTGTTATCACTACTCCTGTACTCCGGGGAGCTGTATTTACTGTCGCTGTGTTATTCATGAACGTTGTTTGAATAAAGATGAGAACTGTAACCTACTTTCAAATCGAACTAAGCATCGAAAACTTAATAAAAACTGTGTTGTAGGAAGCCGTCTAAATGGTTTAATTTGCTACGGTTGTTTTTAAAAATAGAATTCGAATGTGATTGAAATAAAAACAAAAGGCGGTACGAGTAGGTACACGTAGAAGGAATTACTCTTTAGAGGGCAATAAGCGGGAAATTATTGCCGTGAATTTTACGAAAACGAACCCTTTTGAAGTTATGTCGGTATAAGGAAAGTTTTCGAACAGGATTTCATATTAAATTTTTAAAAACTCTCTTAACTACTTATACTCTTATAATTCACTTGAAATAGCAGCTCAAAGATGTCATAGGTCTTCGTTGTCATTAATCCGTTGCCTATTGACCTCGAATGAAGATGAAGTCATACATGTGTGAAGAATGTCGCACTAGCGTAACATTATAATGAAGCCAGTTTTCTTTTGTCTTAAAAACAATGATTCTTAAATAATAGAATGAAAAATAGAAAGACAATCATGAGATGTAAATATAAGAATTTTTCTTAAGTTTATTTACTTTGCTTGTTTATACTTGACTCTGGTGAATACGCTTTACATATTATATTGTCTTTTGTTACCGTAATATATATTTATATTATGTAATATATTTTAGTGAAGTTCCTAACCTGGAGGTAATTACCCCGGCGGGGGTAAATCAGCTATTCTGTGGTAACAAATAACATATTTGTATTAGCTTGTATTGATAACATTTTATGGTTGGGGTAAAATCAGTTTTCCTAATAGTTCACACGGGTAACAGTATTGAAAAAGTTAGGAACCACTGTTTTAATGTATTAAAAGAAATTAATAAACTATGTTATTTTTCACGACCGTTGTTTATTCAACAATTGTCTGAATTAGAGTATTTTCAAAATTTCTATACTTATGGTCGAATTATTATAATTTATAGGCTAATACGTTGAGGTGAGCTTAAAAGTATTGTTGTCCCTGTCATTAAAATACGTAAAATAAATTATACATTACATATAGATACATTTTGAGAATCCCTAAATTATGATGACCGTTTCAGTATTCCGCGGTAACGCTATCTACATATTTCTCCGGAGTTAGTACCTAATGGACATCTATAACTGAATGGGAATAATAAACTCGCAAGACGTTTGGAATCTTTGCCAAAAATAATACAAATATTCCGTCTATTTGTCTGGAATAATTTAGATCGAAATTTGTATACATACCTTAAGGACATCACCCAACCTAGTTTTTGCTACGATTATTTAAATTCGATAGACTGAAACTGAACTGAGTAATCTCCCTTCTACGGCTTTTTGTAGAACAAACGAACCGTTAGTTATCGAAACGAATTCCTTTAAGATTTGGCTGGATTTTACAGGATGTTTTCAGTTTTCACGTCCAACAAGCTTGTGAAATTCATGGTTTTATTTAACTCGAATAATAAGATATAAATACATACACAAATCCATTCTAGCTTAATACATTCTAGCAAATCAGTTCTATAAAAAGCAATCACTCTACTCTGCAGACAGTAAATTATCCGAAGCGTTTAATAAATCGCAGTGTACATTCTGTTTCTGACAAGATAAGCCTTGATCCCAGTTGCTTAGTTGCCTTCAGTACAAAAGTTGTAAGTCAGTAACGAGCACACGGTGCTCGAAGTCAGCCGCATTTATCAACTTAGGGAAAAAATCTTGTAAACTATAGATGCGAAGCTGATTATTAACGGTTTTAACCAAGCGGTAAAAATGCATTTTTATTTATTAACGGCTAATTAACCGTATTTTTAACCGACTTAAAAAATAAGGTTATATACGGAGGTTTACATACGGGTCAAACTGAGATTCTCAGTTTAACCCGTATGTATGTATGCTTGTCCGCGATTATCTCACGTTTGGCTGAACCAATTTTGATGCTATGTAAATCAAATACCTAAAACTAAAAAGTGTTAAATAAAATAATCAATAAAAAAACGATACCAAAACAATCTCGTGTGAATCCCTCCACTTTGGAGCGGAACAGTAGAGCATAAACCAAAATAATGAATAAACTATGTGTTGGCGTTGAATACGCTGCAGCTGGTACTGGGTTCGAGGATTGAAAAGAATATGTAGAATTACGTGTAATCGTTTTTGATCAGTGACAAGAAGTGAAAAATAAAATCTAAACAAAGAACTACTATAATAAAAAGTATAAAAATGACACTACGTATAAAAGAGTTTTTAATACTATGTATTTTTTATGCAAGTAAGCGCAGCGTTCATCGTTGTCCTAAAAAATTCGTTATCTTCTTTTATTATATACGGAATACATAAATTTTATGGGATAGATTTCCGACCAAAAATAGGACTACAGTATAACCTGCCTGTTGAGGCGACTAAAAGTGACTCGGAAAACGTCAAACACATAAAATGACTCGGAATTAAATTATAATACCGGTCATAATTTATTTTTTCTTAATTTGATGCCGTGTTAATTGATTAATTTGGTATTATTATGAACGAAAATTCTCCTAAATTGCATTAACTGGTTATCGATGGTTGCGGCCGTTGATTGTCACATTGTCATTGCGTCAGGCATAATTTTATTACCCACATCAGCTATTCAACATTCGGAACATACTCTTTAACCTACAATATGTTTAAATGCACAAAATTAGAGCAATACATAATATTATACTTACATACTAATTTAATGTAAATCCAAAATGAAGCGTTAAACCAGCATCACTACATAGTATAAAACAAAGTCGCTTTCTCTGTCCCTTTGTATGCTTAAATCTTTGAAACTACGCAACGGATTTTGATGCGGTTTTAATAGATAGAGTGATTCAAGAGGAAGGTTTATATGTATAATAATAACAGTTTTTCTGTAGTGTATTTAGTATCAGCATTGCACCGGTGCGAAGCCGGGGCGGGTCGCTAGTTTAAAATAAATAAATGTTTGACGGGCTCGTTAGCGCGTTCGGTGGGACGTGGGTTCGATTCCCACCGGGACGACATGTTTATAATTCGAACCGGGTAACAAACCACCGTTCATATATTGAAAACCCGTGAAGAGCACATTGTGCGTTTCGGTTTCAGTCGGTGGATTTCCGAATGCTCGAAGTAAAAAGTAGGTCAACAGCGCATCATTGACTAATGTTCTGTGGCTGAGGTATCACCTACGAGTACCATCAAGGAACCTCATGCTCGTCTGAAGTTTGATAATTTTCTTGCCTTTAATAGGATTAGTGAAACAGACTTCAGAAATTCAATTCATCGAGACCAAGGTATTCATTTAAAAATATTTTAAGCAAAAAACAAAAACCGACTTCAAAACTACAAACTCGCACTAAAAAGTAAAAAATAATATTTTAATTACTTCAAAGCATTATTTATTAACAGTTATTTTTGAAATCGTTGCCGCTCCATACAGTTCGAAAATTTGTTACAGCAGGATTAAACTGTCCTTTTGGCTGGCACCGAGGACGGAGGATTATATGGGACCACCTCTGAAATATTCCCTACCAAACAAAAAAAGAATCATCCAAATCCATCCATAACTTGCGGAGTAATCGCGTAACAAACATACAAAAAAAAAGCAACATATAGACGAATTGAGAACCTCCTCCTTTTTTGAAGTCGGTTAAAAAGCTTAAAATTAAAGCAAAAGATAAAGAAAAAGCAAAAGATATAACAAAAAATAACAAGATGCGAGGTGTTTTATAACAAGGAAATGAAGCTTTTATATTGAAATATTTGGGTCACGTTTTGGGAGATTTCTTAAGAGGTTTCATGTTATTAAAAGCAATCAAAATATATAAATAAAAACGAGATTAAGGTGAAAAAATTACTCGGCTGCTCGTATAACATTACCATTTAATTTGTTTTGACGAGTTCTCCATTTCGCTGAAACATTAAACATATCCTCTTCTTGTATATTATGTGTAAATAAGACAAATATGTAATAAACTTTATTCGAATTTAACGCTTTGTATTATTTTTTATTACAGAAAACGCTTGATTGGAATCATACCGGCCTTATTTCTTTATTTTTACTCAACACTGAGAGGCTAAATGAATATAATATAATTATTTATAATCATTTTTTATGTTAGATATCGACAGACGAGCATGAGGTTTACTTGATGGTAGGTGATACCTCAGCCACAGAATATCAGTCAATGATGCGCTGTCGAGCTACTTTTTACTTCGAGCATTCGGAAATCCAAAGATATACCGAAACGCGCAATGTGTACTTCACAGTCTCTATGAACGGTAGTTCGTTACTCGGTCGGAATCTCGATATTACTCCCACCCGTTTAAAGCCTGAAGTACACACTTGGGGAAGAGATGCTTATAGAAAATTATAAGCATGTCGCTCCGGCGGGATTGGAACCCGCGACTCATCAGTGCGCAAGGTAGCTGTTCTACCAAGCGCGCCAACTAGCCCGTCAAAATGCTAAATCTTGCCAAAGAATTCAAACTACTTGACCTTACCAGTAAAGCAGACTGTACATCCCATTTCATAACGTATCAAATATCCTAATAGCTACATCATAGTTATAAGTTTGACATCCATTCAACTTGAAGTTAAGCCGCGAGTGAAACACTCAAAAATTAAATTAATAAATCACTATTTACGTGTATAGAAAAACACTTATTATTATGTCGTTCTTTGTCCCTTTAAGAGACATTATCACTCATAACTATGATACTAAACTTTTCTAAATGTTCCTTTAAGATGTATAAAGAGATAGATATTAAAATATTCAGATTATAATTTATATGTGTTCTAAATTCCTGCCAAATCTGATCATTCATTTAAGTGTGAACCATCACAACATTAACTCCAATTTATATTTAAAACAACTTATTATAAGACTCCAATGTGTTGATCTAGACAAAATATTGATTATTATACTATCTATTAGTATGTATATCTAACAACCTTGAGACTTATTTCGGAGAACACATTTTCACTGGGATGTTTTAATATTTTCATCTTTATTCAAACAGCCTATGAATAAAACAATGAATTTTGATAAGACGTATTTATTTGTACGAAACAGTTACTTCATTAAATTTTACACATAAAAAGAACAGAATCTAAATAAGCGCTCTTTAGAATTCCAAGTGGAATTCATATCCAGAATAATATAACAGATTTTTCTGGAGAGAAATCTTGCTAATTTGAAAACCAAATACTTTTAGACCGGTATTTTGTGCATCTGAAAGCAAATCTCCTTTATTTATTATATATATGCATTTAGTATTAAGAGCACTATAATAAATTATATGTTTGTTCATAGTAAATAGTATTATACCTTTGCCTTTAATATTTTTTTATTTTGAATTTAATTTTGCCGAGTCGAACGGGATCTGTAATTTTTTTAAACTATCTTACTCCATTTTGTATTTGGTGTAGATAATCATAGAAGCTTCCATTTCCAAATAAATAGCTCTTTCTCGTCGATAGAGCGTGACATCGGATACCAATAGACCTATCAGAAACAAGTGAGATTTCCCACACTCACATAACATCTCAAGTGGTGAAAATTGATGGGCACCGGCCTACAACACGTGATGTTTGTTTATGATATACAATATAGATACTAGCATAGAAAATAGATGTACATAGAAGAACAGGCCCATACAAACTGTTGGCACAGAAAAAGTAGTTCTATATATGTATTTTCTATGATACTAGCAACATAGATTCGCATTGATAACCTTCCGAAATAAATTATCTAAGTTGTGCAACTGTGGTATAGGTATGTATCCGCAATAATACGTGAATGTACTGAGATGCACTGGCTTAGGTACTGAGGTTCGAATTCAGAATCATTCGAATACGACACGAATGAAACCCCAATTCGCACTCTTTTATCAAATCGCACCATCGAGCCGTGGCTCAAAATGGAACGAATGTCAGTTCTCCGGAACGATCATACCATGATTTAACGTATTAGACAAAATTATATTCTTTGTATTGAAAAGTATGAGAATATGCCCACTAGACCGTTCCGTCATGCACGAAGCGTAAATAACTGAATGCGATAATATTTTGTAGGTGCCGATACGGTAGTAGCCGGCTGCTTTACTCCTCAATTTTACTGACATAGCTAACTCAAGTGATAGGAACAAAATTAAACGTCAATACGTTTGATGATTTAGTCATTCTTCAATATAATATGTCGTTTACGACCCGATTTAGCTTAGTTACTTTAAAATCGAGTTTAAACCAAAAACCCGTTGAATTGATTACAAAATCAAAGTCAAATCTATTTCGGGAATACTTTGTTAATATGCTCATAATTTATCCAATACTTCAACAATTGCCAGAAAATTATAATATGTTATCTAAAAATATTTTTCTTGAATAGATAGATATTTACGCAGGTCATTAAACAAGTGACACAGAAAAGTCAGCGAATCGGCAACTTACGAGGTACTGGCGCGATATAATGGTAGATAGAAGGAGCCCTTCCGAACCATATACGTCCTTCTATTGCCAAGGGTAAGCAAATTTTATTTCGAGTTGAATAGTATTCTGAAACATGATACAATAACATGAGGCGTTTACAATCAAAGACGGCTATCGAAATTAAAGCTTAGTTTTGACTATGTTAAAAAAATATGCTATTTATTGAACATATTGATATATTAATATTTTAAAATAATATCTCATACAACTGACAGATGATATGAATACTTTCCCGAAAGTCTCTGTAAGTTCTTATATGATTAAGGGTTACTTTATATTGATGCAATAAAAGCAAGATCTTAATATCGAAAGAAACTCAAATATTTCAATTTAACAAAAGTTGCCAATTTTCCTTTTATTTTATATTACTACGAGTATTCAATTATGGAACGTATTTAAAAAATATATTTTCGAATTCTGACATTAGTTTCAAATCTGTAAGAAATATTAACGATCAAAAGTATCAATGCATATATATGTGGCATACCATATTATATTATTCTACCATGTCTTAAACAAAGCTCTTCTCTTATATTAGGGAGCCTTCACGCCCGATACACGGCACAATAATAACCTAACAACAGCAATATTAATAGACTCTTTGTAGTCACTTCCAATTTACAATCATCAACGTTTCAATTTAAAATAATGGATCTAAGGCACGAATTGAATATATTATACTATTTATTTTAAAGCATACGATACCGTTCCATTTATTCGTAAAGTGATCGCCCTTTAAAAGTGATTTTGATCAAATTATTTTCTCCATTTTAAAATGGAATATTTGCCAATTTATTCATATGGAATTTGTTAAAAACTAGAGTTGAACAAATAAAAAAGGTTCGTATGCAAAGCCAACTGGCCGAAAATATTTGTTATATCCGTCGCAATATATAAAAAGTTTAATGTCGAGGAGCAGCTGTTGGCCAGCATTTTGTATGGCAACCCAACGAAGTGAGAGGAAATGATGGATGTGTACCGTCAGATCAGCACTGTTACCGTTCTCATAGAAAGCTTTATACAATTGTGCAATGAACCGTTTATTTAGTGTTTTTGTTTAACATAACTAAATTATTTTGTATAGGTACTGAGAAGTAAAATCTCCTACACTTGGTAATAACGAAGTTTGATTAATTGACGGAAACCATTTTAATGTAAGACGAGAGCTCCCACTAGTCGTATAATTATGCCAATAGAAAGCTACATTATCAGCGAGTAACACATTCTATGTATTTTGTTTATTTACATAGCACCCATGCGAAGCCGGGGCGGATCGATAGTTGAAATATATATAAAATACTTTATATACAGTGAATACACTGATTAGGCAAGTTGTACGCAGGACCTTTATTGACAAGTCCTGCCGGACATTACGAGGTGGCGGAAGTACTAAGTGAAGTTATATATTCTAAGTATCTAATCACTAATTAGTTATAAATATTAATTAATATATATCTAGGGTTAAAGCTGCCCCGGTAGGTACCAAATTATATAAACATTGTTGTGATTTAGCCAGGAAACAATATTAAATGCCTTAGTTTAAGATCATGAAGGGAAATATATATGTACGTTCTTGACATATTATGTAAATAGTATCCTAATACGATCTATTAAACTCTATCCCTGTGTGAATGAAATTGTGTCGATTTCTACCCTTATCCACTGTCAAAAGCTAACACACAACAACAAACACAAACAAAACAAAATTATCATATACATTATGATCCTACTTATAACATAGCTTCTTGGAAGTAGGCTTCTAAACTAACATGAACCGAATGTAAAAAAAAACATTATGTATCATAACACAACTAAAGATTTCAATATTTATAATCAAAATAGTAATTCGCAAATAGTCGAACAATAACAAAAATACGCAACTAGGGCACAATTTGATTGATATCTGCTTACATTTGTGTTGAATAAATGAATACTGGAAATTCGGAATACCAACTTGTGCCAAATTGTATTCATTTGCTGTTGTTTTTAAAGTGGGTTGTTGCCTTACATGCATTGTAAGCTCTAGCAAATCTCTATGAGGAACATTCCAATAGAATGTTCTTATTCATACACTTCTTAGTTTAAATTTTCTTAATAGAACTACATATTTCAAATAATAAAATATAAAACTATCACCGAATTAATTGCGTCTTTCCCATATTTTTACAACGCAGAGTCTCTTTTAAAAAAAACTTTTCAATATTAAATGCCGATTTATACGATGCAAGTTTCTTGCCTGTTCTTCTTGACTTGCACGGTCTAAACAACACGTGACATTTTTGATCTGTCATACAAGTTTTGTATCAATACTTTTTTTTTGTAAACAGCACATAATATCCGTGTGTGTTTAGTCGCTTACAATTCTTGGATCATGTCAATTATTGCATTCAATCTTGTATGTAAAAGAAAATGGCATCATGTCTTTATTTATTGACGCGTAAAGCTGTGGTAAAATCATATTATCTGAAATTCAAATTCAAAAATCATTTATTCATTTAGGTAACACAATGTACACTTATGACCGTCAATAAAAATACATATTAAATGCTTCTAATTTTACATTTACTGCCAACTCGAAAGCTCGAGAAAGAAATATATTTACCGGTAGCTTCAGATATATTTCACAAGACAATAACTTTGATCACATTCAAATTAAACTATTCACAATGATATTTTGTTTATAGCATAGTGGTAATTAAGATACGTAGGCTCGTTCATTTCACAATATTTAGTTATGAGGGCTCACAATATCTTATTCAGGGAATCCTTGTTGGTTTAATTAACGTTTCCTCGGGTGTCACCATTAAGTCGGCGCAAGTGAAACAATGGCGCAATGAACCTTTGTTTAAACAAGTTCGTTGTTTTGCTGCGGGGTATCACCTACTCAACTGACTCAATTTCGCGATGTTAATTAGAATCACTCCGATACGCGGTGCCTTGTATTCCCTATTGTTATCGTGAACTATGATTCCATCGCCAATTACGAACCGCGCAACGAATGAATTCCATTGATGCATCTGTGGCGGATTTGTATCAATGCAAAATTCGTCAATCCAAAAACCCTTGATTGATGCATCCGCGGATTTGTAGATTTTAAAAATAATTGATTCCAGACACAACAATGTCAGTTTTCGCTTCGGTAGGCATAGTATAAAAAAGTTTAGTATTTTCCTTTTTTCGTGCGATTTTGTACCTAGGTTAATAAAAAGAACTTCTTTGTTTTATATTTGAATATCGATAGATATACGTAATACTGACCTGGTGGTAGGTGTCGCTATTTTTTACCTTAAGCATTCGAAAATCCATAGACTGTAACCAAAACGTGTGATATGAACTTCACGAATTTACTATAAACACTAGTTTCCCTGTAGAAATTTCAACATTTTTTCCCACCAAATACATGATCGATTTTAATGACCGAGATAAGAACCAGCGACTCATCGGCTCTCAGGTATACTATCATCCATCGAATAAGTCAACAAGTCCGCCAAAATAGGCCGTAGACTGATATTATCAACAGGGACCATAATTTATTTCCCTCCGGGGGCCTAGCACGAACGACTATCGACATCGAATTCGAATCGTCAAATGTCAATTGTATGAGAAATTTCATACAAATGACAGTCGACGACACGAATACTCTTTCGATACTTGTTCGTGCTCACCCCTCTGATAACTTTTCTTCCCGAATTACTTTCGAAGTACGTTCGAGGACCTGAAAAGATAGGAAGGGAAACATTCATACTATATATATGTACTTGGTTAAATTTATTTAGGTATTTAAAATAGTTTTAAAGAATTATATATAGAGAAATGATCCTATGCCTAAAGGTCTTGACGGCATTAATTGCATTTCGTTTAGTATCGGAGGTCCCTGATCCTAGGCAAACAAAGTTTAAAAAAAATTGTTTCGGTCGGGCAGGGCACTGAAGACTGATCAAATAATTGCCTGTACATAACCCAGCAGGGGACTTGGGATTTCACTTTATTCTATACTTCTCCCAGACTTCGCTCTATGTTACTCGCTCTACACGGGTCTCTCTCTATAGACGGGTGATATTAAATAAAAATATAATCTTAACAAGTGGTAACCTTAAGCAGTGGCGGGCGCGTAACAGCCTCGTTTAGTAAGCCCTAAACAGGAGTTCCTAAAGTGAGAACGCATCTGAAGCGACATTTTCGAGTATTAGAAATGATATAAACTTCACCCCAGAAAAAATAGCAGCAGCAGCTATATATAAGGAAGGTTTTTGTTTCAAGCTGTACGACTTGAATACTTTTAAGAAACGAGCCTATTATATATAAATAGCCTATTAAAAATAAATAATAACATATTTTGTATGAGAAACCTGTCACAATTTCAAAATAATATTACATTCATATAATTGTGTGTAAAGTTAGTATATCAAATAACACAATTCTACAGTATGCTAGAAAGCTATTTTGATTTATTAGACAACAGTTTTTTTTTTAAATTAGAATACGAGACGGCAGCAGGTAAACTTCACATATTATAATATATCACATAGTACTTCATCAAAGCATTAAATAAAAGCCAATAGAACTCATACAAATAATACTCTTAGTAATATATATTTTGAATAACGGCCATGCATCGAATTTGCTAGTAGAACATCAAATAAATTCACGTCAACGTGCACATGAAATGCATAGAAGTTATTTAACGTCAAAAACATGCGTGCCGGAGAGAGGTCGCGCTCCCATTCAAACTGTTTGAATACATACTAACTTAAGTCTTTCAATGTTAGTGTACAACCTGAAGTTATAACTGCCATTCAGTGGGACTCAAGTCGAATGGTAAGTAGTTGAAATATATAAAACTTAATTAAAAACTACTATTGTGAGCATGTTACTATATGTTGCTTAAGAAAACTTTTCTGTTTTCATCTATTTGTTTTTAAGACAGGAAAGAAAGACCTTATATAAATAAATTCTAAGGCAATTCAACAAATTGTCGTGTATAATTTAGTTAAACCAAAATCCATTACCGAATTAACGTAGAGTGAGAATATTAAAGTATCTATATCAATTACAAACACAACTCATGTAAAATTAATCCCACGGTCTCGATTTTAGATTGCTTCGCCGCGTTAAAGCTAACTCTTGCAATTCCCTAAAAGTTACTTTAGCATTACATTTGCCCTTGACTAAGCGACCCTCGTCGACAAGAGGATTATCAAAACGGAGCTGTGAGGACTAACTGTGAGGTTATGGCCCAAATTCCCTAATTCACTCGGTGATCAGCCAACTAAAACTCATATGGAGGATTACGGCGCTAAGCCTAAGATCGACAGGCCTACTGAATCAATGAAATTTCCTCGATAAAGGCCTTGGATCACTCCTTCAATCCTTAACTTAACTATAAATAGAGTATAAGCAGGAAAATTTCGAATTATTCTGAATCTATTGTTATTAAAAATGTTTTGATATTTTGTTTAGCAACTACTTAACTGGAATATTAGGTATATGAAGATGACACAGCCCAACCAAAACTGTTAAAAACAAAGATATTTTTTTCTGAAAGGTTTATCTTTTAGCCTGTATTAAAACCGTAATTTTACGAGCCTTCAGCAGGCTGTAAAGTGAGAGTGTCACTTTTACTGTGACGTAATATTCGTGAAGGAATAAAATGGAGAACAGGGCAGACGCTTTTAACATCCTTACTCCACTTTTAATACTTGTTTTATTAACGCTTCGTGGATTTTTTTGAATATTTATGCCGTAGTGGCGCCATTTTCCACCCCATCTTCTGATAAAAGACAAGTTTCCATAAAATTCACTGCGAATAAGCAGTGGTGAATTTGCATATATCCAAGGTATAGGCTGTTAAATTATTGCAGCGTTGTCTCTACAAATTTCGGTTCCTAAATTATTATACAATAATTATAGAGACGAAATCTGTTGGAGGTCGGTGAACTGGGCATTTATGAATAGTTTATTGTACCTTTGACTGTATAATACAACGAAAGGGAAGTAAAAAAAGATGTCTTGTAGACTCTGTGTAAGAAAGATATTAGAAAACCTTCTTATAGAAATATTTCTTATTTTTATAAGACAGAAAAGAAATATAGATCAGTCCCCAAATTTGCCGCCTCTAAAATCTGGTACCAAACATGTCACTCACCACTGAGCTATTTCGGATCTGGTTCGCTCTAAAAATCTAAGCAATCATGAGAAGAACTACTTAGTTATTATTATTGTTTCTTTGGGATTTCTCAAATGGAACAGTCCAGTACAATACACAATTTTATTAAAAAGATATACTCATCTCAAGAGTTAGTAATGTCTACATTACTTTTTACTTAAACTTTTTTGAATGTAAAACAAACTGTAATTGCTGCAGCAAATCAGATAAGTGATAAAAATGTGTTCTTTGCCAACACTCCATCATGACGACACTTGCAAAGTAGGCCCCATATATTTTTGCTAAGGAATTTCGTGGCCACTTTCACATTTTCGTTTTACAATAAATTACCTTCTCGGTAATTGTTCAAAGCAACTCCACCCCACCTTTATTCGATGAAGTGTAAAGAGCGGTAGATTTATAGTTTAAGTTAGAGCCACTTGTACTACGAGAAGGACTAGTCATTAGAGTATGCTAATTAATTTTATACATCGATGACTAACACTCAAAAAGGGCTAAGCGACATTTTTGGAAAATATACCTATTTTCTTTTTTTTTTGCTTTTCTTTCTTTTATTCTTATTATATGGCTTTTTTCTGCGTCATTTGGTCTATTTTATGATTCTGTGATATATTTTTTTCTTTTATGCCAAACTATAAATATAAAGTTGTACAATGGCGGTTATCCCTTTTTGGCTGTGAGCCGTCGATATAATAAAACAATGGAATCTAAAACTAAAATTCTGTACATTTAATTTTTTTATCAGAAATGAGAGAAAATTTTTAAAGAAAGGTAACAGTATACATAAAAATCATTTTGAACGTTTTCGTCTGTCTGATTGTTCACGCTAATCTGTGAAGATACTGAAGTGATTTTGACACATATACATACATTTGTTTCTTCAAAATCGAATGTCAGGAAGAAAAGATCGAACGAAGTCGCAGGCACCAGCTAGTAGTGTAACATACCTTATCGTCTACCAGTAATAATTCCATCAAAAACATACCTGAAAAAAAAAACAAATACATACTATACTTATCAAACATTGATTTGAAAATCTAAACAATTACCTAAGTAGTACAGTCATTAACAGGAGTCATTAATCATTACTAATTTGTAATTATTACATAACATTAACTATTGTACATAATATAAGATAACGCCCACTCACATCATATAATAATTAATTATTACAGTTTTTTGTAATTTTTTTTGAATACTAGTGGACCCCGCAGACGTTGTTCTGCCACAATTTTGGCTTCGAAATTATATAATTATTCTCAAATTTGAATATGCCCATTTAATTGTCTAATTTGTCACTGATTTGCAGTGGACATCTGTTATTCCAAAAAAGCTAAGAATGCATGACGTGAGCTGTCAAGATGGCGGAGTTCCGAATCTAATTTATTTTATAATTAATTTTATGCATATATTTTTTTCCTGATTTTATCCAATATTTTAATAGCCTATGTCTTATTCCTGACATAAAGGAATCCAACAAATAAGATATCGTTAAAATCGGTACAGCCGTTCTTGAGTTATAAACGGTGTAACTAACACAACTTTCTTTTATATATATGTATAGATAATACGTGCGTATTCTGTGTCTAATGTCACAAGTATTACGATATAAGTTGTTATTAAAACGACGGAACTGTATTCTTAAACCTAATTATCGTTCAAATTCATAGACTAAAATATCTTTCCTATATTTTTATTAACCACTAATTAATATTATAGTTTTCATTAATCAAACAATTCTGTTTTTTTAGAGCAAACATATCGCTGGTTCAAAGGTAAAACTCGCAAAGTATAATTTTGAATAAAAATAAATGTTCTATTTCTTATTTTAAGCGTACATCTATATATATAAAAGAAAGATGTGTTAGTTACACCGTTTATAACTCAAGAACAGCTGTACCGATTTTAACGATATCTTATTTGTTGGATTCCTCTATGTCGGGAATAAGACATAGGCTATTAAAATATTGGAAAAAATCAGGAAAAAAATATATGAATAAAATTCATTATAAAATAAATTAGATTCGAAACTCCGCCATCTTGACAGCTCACGTCATGCATTCTTAGCTTTTTTGGAATAACAGATGTCCACTGCAAATCAGTGACATATTAGACAATTATAGTGGGTAAATGGGCATATTCAAATTTAAGAATAATTATATAATTTCGAAGCCAAAATTTTGGCAGAACGTCTGCGGGGTCCACTAGTTTACGATAAGAACAAATTAATAAGTATGTATTATGCTTCATAGTTTAGTTACGGACCAGAATACGTAATTAGTTCTTACTACTACTACTAGCCGTAGATTTACCCTTAAAATGAGTAATAGTAGCAAAATTTACTTTTATTTAAAATGTTACTTAGTGAACCAGCGATATATTTCATAATAAACCTACAGAACCTATTGAAATAAAATCTCTTCTCGAAAATGTTGCTTTATAATACCTCCTGTTAATAAAAACAAGAGTTTAAACAAAAGCAGAAACTGATAAAACTCTTCATGCCGTATATTAGTCCCTCGTGACCTCAGCCTTCGGGCCGGCGCGGCCGACTCATTCGGCAACTTTAGCCCATAAAAGTTAAAGACTACATTACGCCAGGTAATAACCGAACAAACCCTTAAATAGTCTGGTCCCATTCTAATCAGTTCTCCACTCCTAATATTATAATTTTGATCTTAAACTTTACTGATAACATTTTGTATATGATTCCAATTTGTGTATTCCTAGTTCGTAATATATTAAACCCATTCTAATAGAATCGACGTGAAAGGAATTCTATTTGTAAATCAGTTACGTTTTCACCATAATTTAAAGAATTCGGTAAAATTGGGTATGATGAAAAGATTTCTCTCTCATTTAAAACATAAAGTATGGAAATACATCCAAATTAACAATTTGTTATTTTCCCTCCAAAATTATATATTTGACACCGTTATCACTATAATATGATTAATTAAAACAAAGTCGCTTCCCGCCATTGTCCCTAATCCTAAGTATGCCTAAATCTTTTAAACTCGTTGCGTAGTTTGCGGTTAATTATATATAGAGTGATACAAGAGGAATGTTTATACGTATAGTATTAATATTGTCTTGTGTTAATTTGTTAAAATATGACGTTAATTGTCTAATATCTTGATATCGGAAGAAATCAAACAGAATTTTTCCAAATGAAAGTCCGCAGCCACAGATCGTCAATGATGCGCTGTGGACCTAATTTTTACTTCTAGCATTCGGTATATTGTACGAATACGAAAACGCTATATTCAAAGTAAGTTTGTCAAAAGTAACTTTAAATATTTTTATACAACAAATGTAATAAAAAAAAACACATTTTTTTTATAATCTCAATCTTATTTAATCTTATAACATTAGACAATATAAATATCTTAAGATATAATACCATGGTTTAAAAAAAATCTGTTGAAACCGATTGCGGTTAGAGTTGGGTTTGCGGCAATGCCTTCATTATTATCTCATTTTATTGCACCTTACAAAGTGGCAATAACCTCGTAAATATCTTTTAAATATGGGTACAAATTCCGCAATGTGAGAGGGCATTATTTTTATTTATGAAGAGAATTATTACCAGGGGAGCTGAGTTCATACAAGTGCCATACTTAAGCAAAATTTGCTATTGCCTCACATAACTACTGTGTATATTTGTTATACAACGCCATCGTAACAAATGCACAGTAAACTGTCGTTTTGTATCTAATGCATAGAAAGTGTAATAGAAAGTATTACATAAACAACGACTTAAAACTAACAAAAAGGCAAACTTTAACGTAAATATCCAAACACGACGGGCTCTTTGGCGCGTTCGGTAGAACACCTACCATGCGCATCGATGGTTTCGTGGGTTCGAATCCCACCGGGACGACATGTTTATATTTTTTATAAGCATGTCTTTCCCATGTCTGGTAACTTCGGGCATCGAACGGGCGACCGAACATAAAAACCTAGAATTTAAATATCAATGAAAATTTTATTTATAAAACTGGAAACAGAATAAAATTAAAAAGTAAGTTTGTATATATTTCTGACATAAGTAGCAAGATCACGACACAAATGATCTGTGGAGAAATTACCATAAAATACATACAAGCGTTTCTATTTTACTATAAGGAACTAACAGGTCGTGTACCTTGCAGCAGGGAAAGTGCCCGAGAGTGAAACCTACAAAAATGTGGCCCTACAACATTTCTACGAGCCTAGAGGTGACATACTAGTTTGACGCGACGAATACTACCATATCCGACTTTTATTAAGCTTATATGTAACATGTAAATGTAAACAACTTTCTATATGGAAATAAAGTTATCTAGGGAAGTAGAAAATAGTGATATTTTCTAAACATCCTACATAAGGTACTTGGTGTAGACAGTTTTGGTTCAGTAGATGAGATTTTTATGCCAATTACGACTATGGCATTTATCAGAAATCACTTTATCAACTTCTGAATTTTATATGTACTATATTATATCGTAAGCTACTGCATAGTAAAAACTAAATACAAGCTTAATGTGATGAATAAGTGCATCAAATTAACCTTCACCGTGAAAGTGAATAACGGCTAAAGTCAATGAAAGCTCAACAAATGGATATGATGCACCAAAGGGCACTTGACTAACAGGAATATTAACACAAGATGAGTCGAAAAGCTCTGAAAGCTTTCACCCAAAGTAGGCCGAGCTAATGTTGTGTCCATTATGAACTCTACCGGCCGGAGAGGGAGAAAAATATAAATTAAAACCAACCACTGCCGCTCGCAATTTTTCTATTTTTTTCTGAAATATTCGGAAGAGATTCGCTGCTTTTCAGCAATTTTTCGTCCATGAATGAGTGCCCGTGGATATTTCATTTGCATTCTATTTAGAGTTAAAGTTGGTTGCTTAATTCTATGAAATGAAATTTATAAATCCAGAGCCATTTAAATAAAACTTGATTTACGTTAATATAAATATAATGACAGTTAATACTAGATCTAAAGATATATATTATAGATGTTAATTATTGATAAGCAAGCCATATAAATGATACATCATTGCAATTATAGTAGGTACCAACTTACTTTTCGTGGCTTTATACGAATAAATGAAAATATATATCGGAATAAAAAGAGTATCGTCAGACAAAAGTGTTTCCACATATTAAATGCAAGGACTAATTTATTTTAAATAAATGACATCTGCCTGCCTAGCATGACCATCAAGAGATATCTCGCGGACGAGTGAAGACTTTGTATAAGATATCTCGATATATTATATCTCGACATCGACAACTTTGATAGACAAGATATCTCAATCGACAAATATATCTACTTTTGATATTAGAAGTCGAGTTAAGTGGGTCATGTTAGATGATCGATTAAAACATGAGAAAATGGTCGACTAAATTTTGTCATGGTTGTCATGCTAGGTAAATACTGTTGTACTCAGTTCATTACAAGCCTAACCAAAACGCTTTCCTTTTCAATGATAGTCCATACTTTACACGCTTCGACATAATTTCCCTCAACAGGATCAAGGAGAAAATGAAATGAGAGTAATCATTATCTTATCCGTTTATTCTTCTCAGTCGGCGCTCCCTAAAATAAAGCATTAAAAGACTGCCACGGATTATCACACAATTTATTCAGGTGCTTAATTTGCGCCTATCCCACTTTGAGCACAATTTATATTTTTATTTCACTCAAGTACAGATCCCCGGAGATTTACCTTAATTTTTCATCAGCGAATACTTTGTCTCTTAACAAAGAGATCATATAAAACCTTCAATATTTATTAAACCGAGGAGATTTCAGTAAAACGGCAAAATCTAATTACACAACTAAAATTACAAAATAAAATATGAATGAAAATGAAAACATAAAGAATTAACATTAATAATAATTATAATTAGTATCAAAAATGCTGATAATATTTCCTTCCATACATCCGCAACGTATTCATCTAAAATCTCCATTTCAATTGGTAGATTCTAGTTTTCTAGTTCAGGGAACATTAAACTTCTAACTACTAAGTTGTTGAAGCAGATGGATAGATCCTTGCTGTAACTTTCAACAATTATAATATGATGGAGCGAATGGGTATTAGATTGAACGCACACATTTCGTTGCAGTCATTAAAACTAGTGTATAGTGGCAGGCTCGGGAGCCGAATGTACTTCACGGTTGCACTCAGCCGAATAGCAGGCAGTCCAATCGAAACTTTTAAAATCAAGCAAACCAAGAGCTATGTGATTCCGAATGGATGTAGATATCTTTATTTGAGCAGCGTGTGTTATGCTCATATTGGGTTACTCGATTGAATTTCAATATTTGCATAATCGATTAAATCTCACTTGCCGTGACAGCAGTGTTAACACATTTATCATTGTTTCATATTTAAAGCATAGAATTTCATGAAGGGTATTTTAAATTGCTTAATTAACGATTGCTCAAATCATCGGTTTTCATATAATTAGCTGTAAGACAACCCATTATAATTGTATACAAGTTTAAGTTTGAACATCTCAATGTCCGCGCGTTTTCTCTACTTTTTCATCGCACAAATACCAGTTATCACCAGTGGTATATCCAAACTGACACGACTTAGAAATCTTCAAGAAAAGCGCCTACTTAATTTTTAAAGGTCTTTGGTCCTTTTTTATGTTAGACTTTCATGTCGTTCAGTAGATCCAAAGAATACCCCCTACAACCTCACAAACTCACAAACTTTACCTATTTATAAGATTAGTATAGATATCGACAAATAAGCGTAAGATTCACTTGATAGTAGGTGATACCTTGGCCACTAAACATCATTCCATGATGCACTGTCAGCCTTCTTTTTCGAGCATTCGGAAATCCATAGAATGAGACTGAAACGAAATTCCTCTCACCCGTTTAATGCCCAACGTGACCATTCGTGGGGAAGACATGCCTATAGAAATATATAAACATGTCAATACTTAACCACCATATTAAATTATTTCTAATTAACCATAGCGCTTTTATAATTCAAACATTTTGATGTAACCTTATGGCGTTTGACATAACATTGAAAGAATGCGTGCTGCAAATATCGTCAAAAAGGATTGAAATCAATATAGTTAAGACAGTACATAGTCTGTCGGGTCCGCTAGTATATATAAATTATTTTGATGTCCATAGGCACCAGTGTTTAAGATCTCGGCCGTATTATAAATTAATGAAAATAATAATGTAATCTAAATTGTAACTTAATTATATTGAATCCCCTTGCATTTGGGTGTTAATCGTTTATTAATATTCATTGCTCATCGAAAAACAAAGCGTAGAGCTCCAATTACACTCTTCCTGCGTAAAAGGTGTTAGGGTCGGACGTCAAAATGCCGCATGCAAAAATCATTTAAATACACGGCCGAATCCTTTGGAGCGTGAGGTGCCTTTACGAATTAATCCTATTAATATGAGGGTAAGGGACACAGGGCGCCCTAAACGAGTGGCGGAATGGATTGAGTATTGACTAAAGCAAACTAGGAAGCCAATTCAAACGGTAGGATATGATATACCTACGTATACCTAATTTGCACAGGATATGTTATGCGTATACCTAAAAACGATTTTTTTATTTTTTATTTTGTTATATTATATTCTAATTACATTAAACATATATTTTCCAGTCCCACAGTGTGACATGGGATATATACATTTCTGTGTCAATTTCCATTGCCATTCTACTGTACTTTTTTTTATCCTGTCTCTGCAGGATTCAAACCCGAGACCTCCGGGTCCATACACAACGCTTACAACTGAGCCGCGAATTAACGCTTGAATTACATATTATTGTGTATATAAATTATATATATTAGGGAGATATTGTTTTATACATAATACATAATTATCAAGTTATGTGCGCACAACGAAAGTATTACAATAAATAATATATTTACAATATTAACATTATTTTATATAGCATAGAAATCCTTCTCTCGGTTCGTAGGAGAAAGATATTTGTATACGTCACCTCTAATTAAAATACTTTTTACTTGTACCAAAGAAGACGGCGAAGGAGGTTTCATTCAGGAATTATGGCGAATTCCATTACGTTCCAGTTTTGAATTGTTAAACGCATTATCATAGAGTCCTAGTCATAAAAGAAGTCCTTTTAAAGTTGCGGTAGTATCTATGGTGTTTTTAATACTTCCTTATTAAAATAATTGATAGCTCCATGAATGTCCGTGAGACGACTTTCTTGGCGCAGACTCTTTAAACTTGGGTACAAATTTTTAAAACCATACATAATATGAACGACCATTTTTACTATTATACAGAGGAGCTACTAAACTCGTAGTCTAAACACCAGTCAAAATAAATAGCAGTATAATCCCGTATGTTGGTACTATGATCCCGACGGACGGCTCTGCCCTGACGCGGAAATTCCATTACCCGCCGCGATTTACTGCTATCAGACAATTTTACGTCGACTAGAATTTACCCACTAATTAGCTCTGATGTACCGGGTCACGTAATTGGAAGGACTGTCAGTTTACGTGTGGTTTGTAAACCAAACTGATAGATTTGCGTTCCAAACGGAATATTTTAACGAACAATCGGATACATAACAGTTCGTGCACAAACTCTGCCTGTTTAGATACCATGACCACAAGCATAGCTCAGTTGAAAATTGCTTGCGTTATCAACAGTAAAGTGAAGTAAGTGAAATCCCGAATACCCTAGAGACCCATTTCTCTGTCTCTTTCGGGATTCGAACCCAAGATCTCCGGTGCTAAACGCACTGCGCTTACCACTGAGACACGGAGGCGGTCAACAAACAGTAGTTTACAAATACAACTTGTAAAAATCTAAAGCACAATATTCAAAAACATTTTGTAAAATACCGCACACTAAGATTATGTATTTTTATTTTTTATGTAGAGTCTGTGACCCACTTCTTTAAAAAAAGAACATTCATTTTGGCCACAGCCTATATTAATCATTGATTTAAATTGAACACAATATAAAGAACAAGCTTGACAATTGACATCAATTAATTTTTTTTTGGGCAAAAAACCTCGGACGCATCCTTACTTTTTTTATACGTTTTGTTATGTATTAGACATGGGTAACTCAGCGAAATTCCCTGCGCCAACTCAGCAACTCAGGCGCAGTGTAGTGTGTCAGCTCCTTGAGTCAACTCAAAATTGCGCCACGACGCAGTAAAAATGGGACGCGCAAAGCGAGCAGTGAAACCTCCGAAACGCACGCAACCCCACGCTCATAGTTCACTTAGTGAGTGGGTACTGCGCCGTGCGCCGACACATTATGAATGTGTGAGCTGACTCACCCTGCGCACAGAAGCGTGCCGGCGCAATTGCGCGGCGCAGCGCAGTGTTACCCATGTCTATTATGTATTACAAGATCAGTTAGTGCTATTTAAAGTTTGACTAGATTATCATTAAGATTAATAGATTATATAAGAATATTTTGGTAACTTAAACAAACTATTTGCCCAAATTGTCTTTAATTAATATATTAGGTATTGAATTTCAAAAGTTTTCATACATACTCATATGTACATATGCACTTAAATAAATTCAAAAAGGTGTGATAGCCCTTAATTGCATTATTTTGGTAGTGAAATGTAGGTAGGTATATAACGCGGTATAAGAACCATATGAACGTTTCTACAAAAATCCCAAAAATAGTCCACCTTACTTAACTAAATAATTCTTAATTTTTTAAACCTTCAATATTACGCCAATGAACCGATAATAAATTTTTTATTCATCAATTGTATACAATCTGTATTAAAAAGCTGGTAACATTTTAACACACAATATTTAAGTCTCCAGTCAAATTTAGAAAATGTAGATACGTAGTAGGTACGACTGATTCTTGAACCGCGATTTCTTCTGTGCAATTTATTACTCTCACATACTAAAAATTATATGAGTTGTAATATTTTTGTCATGCTTAAAATGACTTAGTCGTGATACGCATCCCTAACTACCATGAACTAAATTATTAAAAAAAGACAAATGCGTGATGCTAATATAATCAGATAAAAATGTCTAAAGTCCTTGGTCGAGACTGATAACGTGTACAGAAAAAGAAGTATTGAGTCCCTTTGAAGTAAAAAAAAACAACAAAGTTAGGGTATCCAAAAATTTATTTTATCTGAACAACTCGTACCTAAGTACTTTCCTATTAAATATTATTTACTTTACTTTACTTTCAAATTAAACATGTCACCTGCGTCTTCGATATGTGTAATCGCAAGTAATATAATATACTAAAAATAACTGAAACTTTTCAGGCGAATAGATATTATGCATCTTTCTCATCTAAATCCTTCCTCTATCTAAATCATATAAAATAAATTATAATAAAGCTCGAAATAAAAAGAAGATCGACAGCGCATCAGTGACTGATTTTCTGTAGCTGGGGTATCACCTACCATCAAGTAAACCTCATGCTCGTCTGTCGATATCTAACATTAAAAAAACTTATAACAAAGTGATGGTTAAATGCTACGGTTATATGTCACAAAATTGATATTAACTACCAATCAATCAATCTAAACATTAAATAAACACATTCCCTTGTAAACTATATAGTCTCCCTCAAAGTGTGAACTGTGACCCTATCTGACGTGTTACAGTACGTAATCGCCTATAAACGAGAAACAACCATGAACACACGATGTTACAAGAACGTGTTTACACATTATACGCACCGGACTCCATATTAAATTTTACTGCACACTAAAATTGACTACACCATAGACAATCTCCGCAAATTATTACTTTATTCTGTTATAGTTCGTGCTTGCATTTTTAAATATATTCATCAGGCTTAAAAGGCAAAACACAATATTTTCACATCATACAATATTGACAATAGTTCGAAAAACTATGTTTGAACATTTTATTACAAAAATGAATTCCACCACCTAAGTAAAGAAAGCCAACGTTGATTGATATTAATACAATATCTACGATTATCTTCTCTTTAGATAACACAAAATATGATAAATTTGATGAAATTTATCGAAAAATGTGCTACATAATATATCCTACGTAGCAAGAACAAAAATGTCATTTTAGTCTCTTAGCCTCGCCTCGCCTTTAAATTGTCTATGAATATTAATAGATTTTAGCTAAACCACATCTAAGTTATAACAATTGGCCAACAAACCATTGATTCATATGAAGCGAAATATATTCGCCGAAACAAACCTCAGTCTTTCCACTTCACTTATCATCATCTGACATTCAAATGCTTTATACATACACAACCAAATCAAATGGAAATTAATAAGCAGTCAGGTGAAAAAGGAGAGGACCATTAATTGATAATTGATGTATTTTATTCGGATGGGATGCCGTAGGGAGTATCATGCGCCCTCAATTTTGGAAATGCGAGAACTCAATGAGCTTTGAAGCTTATGTCAACAGTCACTGTGACAGGAGTGTCGTGAACAACTGGGAAATGGTTTTCTGTAATTAGAAACAATTTTAAACATTATTAGAAATCCAGTGGGGCTTAACAAGTGCCCAAATTAAAAACTATGCTAAATTATTTAATATTGATATTTTGATGTAAATTGTGGCTAATACATATATTTACATGAAATTTATGAAATTTTCGATTCTTTTGTACGTTTTTTATTCGAAAAATAAATATTTCAAAAAGCCTTTCGTTAGCAACACAATTGATCGTTTGATTGCTTGTAATTATTGAATATGTATTGATAGCATCGAGGCCTCAAAAACAATTTCATAATTTAAAAATTTATTTCCCTCAAAATCGTAAATTCTAAAATTCAAACTTCAATTTGATTGCTATTATTCGACAAGGACGATTGTTATTGAATATGATCGATTACGATTATATACTACTAGCAAAACGCCCCGGCTTCGCACGGGTGCAAATAGATGAAAAAAAAGCAAAGCCTATGTTACTCGCTGATAATATAGTAGCTTTCTATTAGTGAAAGAATTTTTAAAATCGGTTGAGTAGTTTTTGAGTTAAATCGTAACAAAACCCCACAAATTGAACAAAATGACATAGTACTACCCCTCGCCGTATTGCTCGATGCCCTGCGTGGAGCCACAGCGGTGCGAAGCGGACGGCGTGTATTTTTTGTTTACATTGATATTTTTAATTTCGTAATATCTTTTGAATGGAATGTCCGATTTCAATATTTCAAAAAGTAATCAACAGCTATTGAAACAGTCTTAAATATGAAACAATTTATTTGGATAAGAATTAATACAGAGGTATGGATAGCAGGGTCTGATTTTGATCGGCATTTCTATCAACTTTTAAAATGTACAAAAGTAGTTATAGTAACATAACTACAATAGTTAGACATATGGTCTCGCGAAGTTTTTTGTAGATATTTATATGTTCTATAATATTGTAGAACTTTATTTTGTTCTATCATCAATACTTTTCGCAGCGCATGCGACGAACAACATTTTTTGGCAAATTTTTTTACACCTCGGGTTGGTTTTAGTAGGAAATTCTAAGGATCTCTATTTTTTTCTAGTAATAAATATAGCCTATGTTACTCAGCGATAATGTAGCTTTCTATTGGTGAAAGAATTTTTCAAATCTGCCTAGTAGTTTCGGAGCCTATTCAATTCATACAAACAAACAAACAAACAAAAAATCAAACCTTTCCTCTTTATAATATTTGTATAGATGTATAGATAATCGATAGTATATAATAATAATAATAATATAACTTTATTGCACACCACAAAAAAAAAATATATAATACAAATAGAAATAACATATCAAAGCAATAGGCGGCCTTATCGCTTAAAAGCGATTTCTTCCAGGCAACCTGTGCTGGCTAGGCTGGAATAAATGTATCTGATAAGGTAACAGTAGGTGGTATACATATAATTTTAACATTTTTAGCATATAGTAGATAATTAGTGAATAGGTACAAGAAAAAAGTAATAAATTTGTCACTGTGATAAATAATACTTAAAGAGCATAGTTTTGAAAGATTGAAGAGTTTGGGCCTTTCTGATTTCAGTGGGAAGAGAATTCCATAGGTTAACGGCTTGCACAGTAAAAGAATTGTTAAAGAAAGAAGTTTTATGAACAGGTGTACAAAGCAATAGATTATGGGCAGAACGAAGATTTAGTTGGTGAGAACTTAAGGCTGAAAAGCTTTCCTTGAGGTATATAGGAGTTTTGGGATCAAACAGGACACGATACAGAAGAATAAGTATGTGGGAATTCCGACGCAAGCGAATAGGGAGCCATTTGAGTTTTTTGCGATATTCAGATACGTGGTCGTATTTGCGTAATCCAAATATAAAACGAATACACACGTTCTGTAATCGTTCAAGCTTATCCAACTGGAGTTCAGTTAAATCGGCATATGAAATATCAGCGTAGTCAAGAATGGACAAGAGAAGGGATTGAGCGAGCAAAATTTTAGTGGGAATAGGAAGAAAGTTTTGGAGTTTTTTTAATGAGTGAGAGGCAGCATAGAGCTTCCTACTAACTTCTTTTAACTGATGGTGCCAAGACAAATTTTGATCAATGAATACCCCCAAGCTTTTAACAGAGGAGCTAAAAGGAATTATAGTTCCTTCAACACAAATGGGAGGTAGATTACCCCACTCAATTTTATGGATAAGTTGTGAGCTACCTACAATAATACATTGAGTTTTCAACGGATTAACTTTTAGCCCATGGGCGGTACTCCAATCTACGATCGCAGTTAAATCCTTGTTAGTATTCTGAATAGCTAAAGGCAGACCCTCAAGAGAAGATTGTGAGTATATCTGGAGATCGTCTGCATACATATGATAGAAGGAAGTTAAATGTTTAGTTATCGTGTTAATAAAAATTGCAAAAAGAAGAGGAGACAGTACCCCACCTTGCGGTACTCCAGCGAAAAGATTAGACCAGGTCGAAGTGTTGTCATCAATTTTAGTCCTTTGCCGACGCCCACATAAATAGCTTCGAAACCACCCTGTCACTGTTGGAGATACGTTAATGGAATTCAACAGGCTCAGCAATATATCAAAGTCAACAGTGCAGAAGGCATTACTGAAGTCGAGTAGTGTAAGTATTGTGAGCTGTTGCTTATCCATGCCAGATCGGATATCATCGGTAATTTTGATAAGAGCCGTAGTCGTACTATGTCCTGGACGAAAACCAGATTGGAGAGGATTAAGTATATTGCGCATATTTAGAAATATGGAGAATTGTTCATGGACTAAGCGTTCAAGGACTTTGGAAAGAAATGGTAGTATAGATATGGGACGATAGTCAGAAAAAGTATGTGGTTTAGAAATTTTTGGTATAGGAATAATATAAGCGTCTTTCCAAGCTTCAGGAAATTGGCCAGACGTTATAGAGAAATCAAGAATATGAGTAATTATAGGAACAAGGATATCTATGATAGGAAGGATCATATTACGACTAATGCTATCACTACCAACGGCCTTAGATGTAACAGACAAAATGTTTCTTTTAACGTCACAATCAGTGAAGGGTGAGAAGTTGAACGGTGGAAAATCAGGAGTTGGGATTGAAGAAAGAGTGTTAAGCGTATGAGATTTGCTGTTATTGTCCAGAATAGATGAAGATTTAGAGAAATGCTGATTAAGTTGTTCAATATTTAGATTGTTTGAAATAGTGTGTTGTTGCTTCCCAACTCCCAACGTTCTTAGAAATTTCCAGACTTTACTGGGGTCGCCGTTCTCGACAGACGAGTAGATGTGGCGTATATAGTGTGTTGTATCCGGCTAACTGTATTTGGGCAAATTCCAGCACGTTCGATAACGGTCCAGCGTGCTATCTCTGCAGAATACCTCTCATTACAGCTCTGAATACATTCATCTAATGCTAGTACAATTACACGTTACAAAGTATGTAGGCACGTCCATTCCCAAAGTGCTACAAAGGTAGAAAGGGTAATTTTAAAACATCGTATGCTTAACAATTAATATTACAGAATTTTAGTATAATTATATAAGGAACATTTTTAATATAGCATGAATAGCTTTAATAATTACTCAATTTTATGTAAGAATACAGGATACTTTAAGTTTATTCAGAAAAACGACGTAAAATTAATAAAAATATTTGTAGCAGAAGTAGAATTTATAATTTTTATTACAACACAGATTTGACTTCGTTGTAAAATTTGTTAATTTAATTTTTAATTAGCAATTACATTAATATAAATACCTAAATAATATTTTGTTCTTGTAAGTTCTTTGGAGAAAATAAATTATAAAAACCTAAATATCATGTATTCTGTTAGTATTTTTGTCTTCATAAAGTAATGTATTCTTCTTTTATCTAACTACAAATGGCCGCACTATAAATAGCACTATAGTTTAATGCAAACAAACAATAAAAGCCGTATTAATTAGTACACAAGATAAAGCTGTTGGTCCGGAAAAGTCAGTGGCAACATATTCGATTCAAGGCGAATCGGAACAATCGGATACGATGTCAGATGGGGAAGCTGATAACTAGGAGAGCATGATACACCGTTATATAGCTTGAGGCTTGCAATTACACTATTCGTTTTAATTTTTGATTGGGGATTGTGGTACCGTGTCTAAATAGCGATTAATTTGATATGTCAGTGTTTTCAGTTGATGGATGAAAGCGTCACCATCAAACTGAGCTGCGATAGTAAAAAAAGCTAAGGTTAAAACAATAACACAATTTGAAATTGTTTATATTGTTGATAGAAAATTTTCAAAATTGGGGGAGGTTGTTTCCGAAATTTGCGATTTTCTTTTAGACAATCACGATTTAGATCTTATTGAAATATATCTTAAGCGCTATGATAATGCAATATAAATAGCTTTGAATATCTGATAACTACAGTAAAATACTATATTATACTACATATATATACTACATATATAAATTAGAGTTTAACAAATAATAAATCAGAAATCAGATATCGAACCCGCGAAACATTGGAACACAAAAGCATAAGACCGTCGAAAAAAGTCCGAGTCATAATATAATTAATTCTACTGTATTTCCAAATCTTTGATATCACAGTTTGTTTGTTGCTTTATTATAATCATAAACACTTTAAATTTATGTATGAGATTTTTGCTCGCCAAAATACACGAAAAAGTAGCACATTTTATCGTCTTATCTAAACTTTAAGCAATAAAATTGTTTTACCCGTTCAAGATACGATAAGATTGTATTATTTTAAGCAAGAGTTTTAAAAGTGTTGAGAAAGATGTTTTCGCAAAGAAATGGATCGGCGCGTCGGTTGACCCCATGTCAGTAAGTTCAAGTCCGTCCCCCGTCATTAATCTCATCTCTTCCTTGGTCATCGCGATTTGGGAGATTGAGGTATTATCAGAACACTTAGGGTGAAAGGCTTTCAACGAAAACTACTCGCCGTTTACTGTGGACAATAAAACAGTAAATTAATTGTAAGCTGTAAACACACCTTTTTTTATTACGAACTAGCTGTACCAGGCATGCGTTGAAATGCCACGTATAATAAAAATACTTGTTTGCCAGGAACTTTCGCGGGCGTATGCGGAACCACTCACCAAAGTTTCATCATAATCGGATGAATAGTTTAGATAGAGGAAAAAGATACATTAATTTATTATTTATATAGATAGATATGAAGTGATACATTTAAGTAATGCATCAATAATGCATGCTAATGCATCTGTGCAAATTCCTAATTAAATAGTAAAACCTCTCAATATATGAAGTTATTAAAAATATTCACTTCAACTTTAAACATACAGGTTATGATCAGATTGCAAAATATTAATCAGTAAACTTTTTCAAATAGCAGAGAGCTGTGAGTTTACGATAACTCTACTCGAACACACAAAAATAAATTTTATCTTTCAGTTTCCATGACTACCTCGTTATAAACTTACGGGATTACGTTTCCTGATTTTATTCGTATTCGAATTTATGAAGTAGACCTTATAACTTTGCTCATGATAATTTTAAAGCCTCAAGTTTCGTTAATTTTTTAAAACTGTTACGGTATTAAATGAAATATGGCATAAATATACCTACTAAATAAAAGTGAAAAAATATACGCAGACATTCTAACTTATACAACCCTTAAATCTTAGATTATTTATCCTTAACATGAACTGACATGACAAAATGACATGACATGAGACATGACAGGTGAAAAACATATTTTTAATACATATGTTTATATAAAAATTTGGTCATGTAGTCTACTTTATGAATGAATTAATTATGCATAAATATTAAAGGTTAAGATATACTCTGCAAGAAAATTAAGCAATAATGACTAAACCTTGTTCTATAAATAGAAATAATATAAATTTAAATTAATGGTCATCTAAAAAGAGGTAAGTTAATATGCTTCTATTTCTCATATAATTATTATGTACTTATATTAAAAACACACAGTCATATTTTCAATGAATGTTAATAAGCGTTTTAGTAGTGAAATATCAAGTAAGTAAATTAAAATATTTAGTCTTGCGTCTTTATAATTGTATTTTCACTCACTAAATACTCTCAAGTCAGTTCAAGTGTTACTATTGTAGTTACTACATAAGCATCGCCTGGATATCGTCATCGTCCCCAACCCCCAATGTCATCAAAAATAAGCAAAGCAAAGACCCCCTTTAGTGCTTACGTCAAACTTGAATGGCGCCTTAATATTATATTATAATATTTATCTCACAACTTTCAAAGAGCCGTAAGTAAGACTTTATTCACCAACATAAAAACTGCATACTAATTTACGCATAATTATTCTCTCACAACATAACTGAAACGTTTTAATGGCTCATTACTCGCAGCTATACATTTATTTAAACTTAATTGACATTTCATAGGAACAATATTTGACAGCGGTTTTTTGATCATATCTATTTAAATATCTAATCTATTAGATAGTTGAAAGGCAAAAACAGATTTCTATTTTGATAACAAGTATCTGTTTAGAAAACAATATCTATAGAATTAATCTAGACAATTAGCATTTTTTTTAATTGTATATATGCATGCAAATCTTTTACAGGGATTTTAAATGAAATCCGTGTAAATATACAGACATTTAATGAATTATTTTTTTAAAAGCATATTATGTACAATGAACATAATATACACATTAGTCATTATACACTGACTGAGCGCACAAAGCACCTACACATAGTTTTGTATAATGTTACAAAAAGGTTTTAATGTGTTTTAGCATTTGAAATGGTTTTTCGACTTCGCGGACTTCAATTCAAATCTACATAATTTAACACGCCACCCTTTATTATGGTAAGCAATAGATGTCGTTTAAAGTAATACAGATCGCCGAAAATTATCAATAACGAGTACCTACAGGTTTAATCCTTGTTGCAAATTACCAATGCAAATTCCCCACAGATGGTTCATTTCTAAACGACATCTTTTGTATAGGTATGTATCATATTAAAAAAACAAAAAAAATTGGCGATTAAAAAGAGTGGCGGAGATTTTATTGCCAGTTCTTCTCGTTCGTTCTGCGCCCTTGGTTTGAAAACTGGCAATAAATGTAAAATTAAAAGCTTTTTAATTTAAAATTATGTTACCTATATGAATAAATGATTTGAATTTGAATGAATATGTCTAAAGTTGTATAGCGCATAATAATACATATATTTCAAAATTTTCAATAGCGATAAAATTTAATAGTGAAAAGTTGGGGTTAACCCGTCAATTTTCGAATGAACACTCACATTCACACCTAGCAACCTCGCGAAATGGAAAAATATTTTATTCGCAACAAACTAGGTGCTCGGAGCACGGACTTAACGATTTTTATTCGCAATCTTTCAAGTTTCAATACATTTTAGTTTCGATATAAGATCATCAGCAAACATGGATGTTTAAAAGAATTATCCTCGAGTGAGAGAAATATCGATATTCCGACCGGGTAACGAACCACCGTTCATGGATGGGAAAACCGTAAAGTGCACATTGCGAGTTTCGGTCTCAATCTATGGATTTCCGAATGCTTGAAGTAAAAAGTAGGTTGACAGCAGTCAATGATGCATTAACTGAAGTTCTGTGGCTGGAGTATCACCTACCATCAAGTGAACCTCATGCTCGTCTGTCAATATGTAACATTTAAAAAAAACCAAGAGAAAAAAACAAAAAAGAATAAGCTAATTTCCTAGCCTCTCGTGGGTCATGGGGCAGATACGTTTGTGTATTTATTTTAGTTTTTAGACGGCAAAAAAGAGAAAAATATTCAGAAGGTTATGTGTGGTGAATATATTTTTATTCAAAAGATAATTATCGTAGTAAAACGTATATATTGCGATGATGGCATCAGTATTTTTATATAACTGTTAATCCAATAATGAAGTATCACTTTTCATTACGAAGTGGTTTTTATTTACAAATATAGCTTGATGAAGAGATATTACAAAACATTTTTTAAATAGTTTTGATTATCTTAATCCACTTACTCAATTAATAACTTATTTATGTTAAATCACTAATTTCTTACCGTTAACGGAAGTTATGAAACTGCTTCAATAGTCACGACACAGTTTTAAATTCAAAACTGATCTGATATCGAAACAAGCCTAAAAAAAGTTATTTTCACTTTCAAATAAAACCGTCCCATTCAGTTACTCGATTTATCACCGAATGAAATCCTTACACAATCTGTTATCACGTCTTAATCGTTCAGTTTCACTTTCTATAAAGAATTCGTAAGTCACGAGAGTCGAAACCGACAAGCGAACTCAGAGCGCGATGTACGGAAAACTTCAGTTGAAGTCGATCTGCGCAATGGAAACGGACATCTCTTAGCAGCAAGCACGCCGCCCGACCGCCGAACAGCGACTGTGATAACGACACTTCTTTCGAATGAACCTGCGAGCCTCCATAGTCTGCGTATAAGCTCTCTCTCGTTGCGACTCTACGCAACTAACGTGTCTCTACGAAGCGCGCATTAACCCGAACTCAACCCTCTGTTTATCTCAACAAGAACCAAAGTTATTTACACGGAATTTGCGAACTCGCCTCGCTCACATCGCGTAACGAGTTTACGGTACGTAAATCGTAGTGGATTCGTTTTTCAGTCTAGCCACAGTAATCCGGTTCTTGGCGTTAGGACTCAAAGCGCTTTTTTCCGAACCATTTCCCGTTAAATACTGCCTTCTTTTTGTGCAAGTGCCGTCCGGTAGCCTATGTAGAGAACTCGAAATAACCGCTATGGACAAGATGCCAACTTTCTAAACTAAACCTATAAGACGACTCTATTGAGCCGGTGAATTAAGTTATTTTTATTGGGGCTCACTCTAGTCGGAACAATGATAATAAAACATCGAGAAGATTGGATATTCGATGTAGCGACGTGTTGTAATTTCATGTAGCGTTTTTGCTTGAAGCTGTTGTCGTTTATAATGTTTATTAAAACCGCGGCGAGGCTGGTGCGGGCGGTGTCAATTACCAGCGCTGCGGTGGAAGCCCCACAACGTGCACAAATTGGATACCAGTCACTCGAACTGGATTACGTTACATTCTAGAGGCTGTAAGGTGTTATATAACATGCGTATCTATGAGCTCGCGTTCAAAAATAGGTCAGTCATTCGTGTTATACTTTAAAAGTCAAGACAGCTTAGAATATAACTTGAAACTGTTCGCTGAAGATATATAGAGGTTCAGGGTGTTACAAATATTGAAAACCGTAAACCCTTCCTGCGTTCCCAAGAGGATGTCGGAGTGAGTCAGCGATACACTTTTATGAGATAAGGGAAATTACACACTCAGTCTAAACGTAAACTAAGTAGATGAATTGATTTTAAAACTTAGGTAATCCACTGCGCTACGCAGGTATATAAATTACTGCAAATTTAAAATAAAATAATATTTGTTATAAATATATAACATAAGCCATATTCAATCCATTATACAATAATTGTATGTACAAAGATTAAATATATGCCTGATGACATTACATTGTCGTGTGGAATAAATTTAAATTTTATTTTCGTAAAACTTGAAAATTACACTGAAGTGCATCTGAATTCAGAAAATGATATAATATAAATATTATATAATACATAAGTACGCTTTTTGTCTGATTAAGGTTTGTTGTAAGGCTTAAGTGGCGCAGTGACTAGTAAAATAGCTAAAGAATGAAAAGGTACTTTATTTCATTTTAATTCAACAACATATTGAAGTAATTAATTATAATAATAAAAAATGAACAAGTAAAAATCCTGTCCTCTATCACTATACACTCATCCAAATTGTCTATAATTGTATCTTGTACGATCCACTAAAAATAACTATATATTTATTCATAAACATGACTAACAGTACGACCTATCCGTAGAACAAAGTCGGATATGATTATGATGCCAAGTCGCTTTTTGTATTTGTAAGGCTAAACGGACCTATTTAATTTACTAGTAAAATCAAAATTTTAAAACACACAACTTGTTTTCGAAGATAACAATCAAATAATGGTTCATAAAGTTAATTTCACCAAAAAATAAGGTCAAATGTAAAATAGAGCGTCTTGCAGATGTAACGTTGTTCTACGGACAAGTCGAGTAGGAGCTAGTGACCCTAGTCCCCACACAGTCTGGTGTGGGTGACCACTAACCAGTCTCTTTCATACATAAATCGCACCTCTAGAACTAAAGTGACCTAATCCAAAATTATTTATTGGTATTATGTACACGACTAAAATATGCTCTAAAATGTTGTCGATTGTAAATATTTCGTTTATATAATTCTAAATTACGAATAAGTAGCTGATATTACAATGTTCATGTCGATTGGCAATAAGGCAGATTTTTTTTATATTATGGTAAGAAAGAAAAAGTGTTATTTGGCTGTTCTATGAAGAAAAGTTATTTTGCCAACATTTTTAGTTAAGTCACTTTTATTCTAATGATGCGAAATATCAAAACATAATGTCTGTCGAGCAAACTTCCCAGACAGTTTGAAAATTACATACTTTATTAAACTATTTCGACTTATCTTCTGAGTATTTATTTACTATAAATAAGTAAAACGCCCCGGCCTCGCACGGTTGCAATATATATGTACTATACACAAAAAAATATGTTCCTATGTTACTCGCTGATAATGTAGCTTTCTATAGGTGAAATTATTTTAAAAATCGGTCCAGTAGTTTTTGAGTTAAATCGTTACAAACAAACAAATATTTCCTCTGTATAATATTAGTATGTATAAATGATGATTTAATATAAGAATAAGCTAATACAATAAAACGATATTGCAAGTATAGTTATTTTTAGAGAAGACCTTCAGTACCCACTGTTACAATGCCGGGAAGCCAGCAAACAGTAGAGCATCGCATTGTCTCGCGACCTAATAAGAATCGTTTCAAAGAAATTGAATAAAATCTTCGTTCTTTCTTTACCATTTGTGTTGTATATTCATTCTTCATCCTATGTTGTAAATATTATATTATTTTATTTATCTTAAAATTTCATACTTATTGTGTTTTAACTTTTAACACAATACCCTCGATATATGTATACGTTTTTCAAAATAAAAAGCAGCTGTGTGGCAGTGTGCGTCAAATGGGATGCTACTCAGGTAACCTATGACAATTTGGCTCATCACTAATAATTATTAGTAGCTTGTATTTGAGGCTTGACTTCGCGGTGTACATTAAAATAATATTTCAAAATGTAATTAAAATAAGAATGACATTAAATTACATTTTCTTTTTATTATATGCAACCAGTTTTTGTAACTTGTAACTTCGGTATAATTTTAACAGCATCGCGCTTCAAACGCTTGTGTAGAAGCGGCCAAGATACATTTGATGTCCTCGGAGACGATTCCATTTCAACCGCGATGAGACTTCAACCTCAATTCAGATGAATTCAGTAATATCTAAGAAGAGCACTTTGAAACTAGGTAAAAATTGTCAACGATTGAATAACACTTTTCGACTTGCAATATTTGTGTTGAAAGCAAATAGCGTTATGTAGTCTAGAAGAACATGAAAGGAACACTATTTTATAAAAAAAATATTACGTATTATCAAGGTAAATTATGTTCCGAATGATCATTTGAAACCCGAACATTTTGCTCGACACCGAACATATTGCCGAACATTTTGCTCGATACCGAACATATTGCCGAACATTTTGCTCGATACCGAACATATTGCCGAACATTTTGCTCGATACCGAACATATTGCCGAACATTTTGCTCGACACCGGGAGGAGCAGAGGACCTAATAGTCCCCACGCCCTTCCCTTAATTGATCTGCCAAATCCTCGGCTTGGTCTTTATCGGCACTTCTTTTATTAAATACCTCAGTTTCCAAATCCAGCTGAAGTAACGCCATATAAGACTTATATAAATCATTATTTTTATCTGCTAAAGCCTCACTTCTAGCCAGAAGGGTCTGTATACGATCTTTTCGCGATATATTCAACACGTCCCAACCCAGCCACCTTAGCCCAGCTGTTTGTGCTTTGTGTGAAGCCGCCATAATGAGTATAAAAAATAAGATCGTATAAAATAATTAAAACAATTAAATATCAAAAAAAAAACTTAATAAACACGGTTCTAATGTTCCAATTTTAAAAAGTACAGCTACCAAAAAATATGTATGACAAATGACGAATCGGTGGGCATCTACAAAATATATAAGCACATACCTCAAATGTTCGGCGAAATTTAATGATTACAACCTTAAAAATAGATAAAAACGGGGAAACTCAAATAAGTACGTCACCACAGCAGCAACCAGAACATTCTTCTCCATATAAGAAACATTTTCTTTACACACGACTATTAAATACTGATCGTTTCAAAACAATATTAAATACTTTATCGCGGCGTGAATATTAATCATTACAAGATTTTTCCGCATACTGTTCCCCTTCTTTAATCGTCCTCTTTCAATTTCTGATAAAAATATTCAATGTACAGAAATATTGATTCTACTGCTTTATTATATATTATTATATATACCTGTATAAGTTATATATTTGTAATACATATGTGGTCCAATTAATATCTATTTTTACTCAAAAATATTTTTCAAGTCTGTTGTACGGGAAAGCACGAGGTTCATTTGATAATGAACCTTAACCACAGGAAATCAATGAATGATAATTTAACAAAAATTCGGAAATCCATAGACTACAAAAAGGAATATACCTACGCAATGCACTTCACAGTATTTCCATCTATGAAGAGTGGTCCGTTACCCGGTAGGAATTTATAAATTCCTTCCATCCCATTAATGTCCGAGGTAACCAGATATAGGGTATATATACGATAATAAATATACTATTCGGCGAGATTTGAACCCCTGTTCTATCGAAAATGCAACTCAACGTGCAAACAAGCCCGTCAGAAAATTGTAGATTAGTCATAGAACTTTTATATTGTAACGCAAGCTGTAACCGAACAACTGGCTTTATTACCATCTTCAATTATTTCTGACGGCTTTCGACAATCACCAATAATAATAAAAGCGATAACTCGTTAAAATAAACCTATCATAAATTCATATTCAATTAACGTAGAGTCGGATAACTAGTAACATTTGGAAAGCTCCATCTTATTTGCAGAAGACCACAGTAATTGACTCAAATTAACACAATGAAACCTTTAATTATAAATTTGTAATTATTATCTGTTCAAGTAATTAAACGCAACAAATTAAACGATATCACTGACATTGTAAACAGGCGCACTGAAATTAACTCGTTTTATTTATTATACGCAAAATCTTCCTCTTACGTATATATTAATAAAATGTTATTTCTCAATTTACTTATATTTTAAATAAACACCTATATATCCTAAAAAAATAAAATATTATTTAATTTAATTAAACCGGAAACGATGAGGGGATGAAAAAATAAGAAGTACAGAATAAATAAAAATATTTTTTTAATATTTTTCTCTGTTTGTTCACGCTAATATCCGAAACTAATGAAATGATTTTCACGTAGTTTTCACAGATCGATTGAGACTCTAGAGCAACATATTACTTTATTTGATCGATATTTGTTGTCGGTAAGAATAGTTATCATTATTTAAAAGTACCTAATTGCGGGCGAATGAAATTGCATACATAGTGTATAATATATATAATTCGAAATAGAAAATGTTATTTTTAAATATATTCTGCTAATCTCTCAAACTATAAATTGTCGAATATTATGAACCGGCCGTATTTGTCCTCTCATTCGATATAAAACATATGAACCGCGTAAAAGTAGTACCAACCAAAGCTCGCAATCTACGTTTGATATTTGTGAGTTTTGTGAGCGGAGGGAATTTCCTGTTTGAGAGGAAATCGAGACCGCAGTCTATAAAACCTTGTTAGCTCACACGAATATCAATCTAGCTACAGTAATACGGTTTATAGTAAAACAACTATCGCTTTCCTTGACTTTGTTTTTTATAAAATTTAATTTGGGTGCAATACTACCATTTAGTAGGTAACCGTCTATTTTACAAATGTATTTATTATTAATTCAAAAATGATCAAGAAATTCTTAATTATTTTGACGGGCTCGTTGGCGCGTTCGATAGAACACCTGCCGTGCGCATCGATGGGACGTGGGTTCTAATCCCACCGGGACAGCATGTTTATAGTTTTCTGTAAGCATGTTTTCCCCACGTCTGGTAACTTCGGGCAATGATCGGGTGGGAGGAATATCGAAATTCCGACCAGGTAACGAACCACCGTTTAATAATACCAACGCAGGTCTATGGCAAATCTTAGTAATTCCAATCAACTTTTTTATTTACAAATATTTTAAAATGTACACAGAAGTAGGTTTTACAATCATTTTACGATATCTAATTCGGCTGCAACGAAAACAAATTTCGCGACGACACCTATTTAGGGGAACTCCCCTTCTTTTATGCAATTGTTATTTTTCACATCCGGGTTTTTCATGAATTTCCAATCGATATGGAAAATAATTCCGCAGTATTTGTATGAAGAACACTAAAACATAAGAACATCACGAGGGCAATGACTTTCGAGCATCGGTAATATAATTTTACGCACATGTCACTTTTATTTCGGTAATAAAACTTAATTAAACCACTCCAGCTCTGCCAGCTAAAGCTGACGTCTTTGAAAATTGAGTTACTGTCTTTTGAACGAGGGATGCTTAACTCAAAAGACATTTATTATTACAAGGAAAATCGCAACCATATCTACTCATACTAATATTATAAATTTGAATGATACGGTTTCACATATGATATGATTATAATTTTGTATAACCATGTCATCCCCACGTCTAGTCACTTCCGGCATTAAACGGGTGGAAGACTATCAAATTCCGACCGGGTGTCGAACCACCGTTCATCAATGAAAAACTGTTAAACTCAGTATATGGATTTGCGAATGTTCTAAGTAAAAAGTAGGTCGACAGCGCATCATTGACTGATGTTCTGTGACTGGGGTATCACTTACCATCAAGTGAACCTCATGCTTATCTGTCGATATCTAACATTAAGGTGGTGGTTAGTTTTCGTTTTACTTTGGGTCTTCCTCGCACTTTATGAATGTTCGAAATTTCGCCCAGCGACAGAAACGACTTACCTTTTAAAAATTTTCACCCTTCTTAACAGATAACAACTATGTTTACTATGTAAAGAAAAATTCATAAAACATCGTTGAATTTATAACAATCATAACGGATATTAAGCAAAATATAACAACGCCTGATATTAAAGGCTTAATAAATTTAAATTAACAAAAACTTGAAATAAATTGGATTTTTCTGTTCTAATAATTTCATTCAAAGCCGTTCAGAATATTAAGCGAATCCACTCAAGGGTATTACTTTAAATCTTTTATTAACTAAGCTTAATAATAAACTTCAACTGCTTGAAGGTACCAAATCTCTCGTAAATAGAGACGTATTCGCACTTAAAAAATTTTTGTATTATCCGTAGAGGTGGGTCGTTGACGGTTTTTGTGCTGTTATGTACAAACTGATAACTTGTTAAAAAAGCAGCTAATTTTATTAAATAGTTTGCAGTAATGTCAACAGATTTTACGTAGCAATTATTAGCAAATATTATTAATAAATAAATTAACAGTTAATAAATTCAACAGGTTTGCGTTTAATAAAAAAGCTGCTTCGGATGATGTTAGCGACTACGCGTTGAATGTTCGTTGAGCTAATCCGAGCGTTGCGTTCGAAATTCGTTGAATTTAGCAGTTAATATATTTAACTGCCTTTGCGGTAAACGAAAAACAGCTTATTCGTTAACATTAGAAAAACAGCTGAACAAAGCTGCTTGTTGAATGAACGCCCACTCCTAATTATCCGTGACAATTCAGACTTCAAAGAGACAATCAAATATTATTAAAATTGTCTACGCTCTACATTTTTGATGTAAAAACAAAATTTAAACGTAATCTTGAATGAAAAACGTTTTATTTTGCACAAGACAAAATGAAGTATCATTCTGAAAACTTTCAATTTTCTTATGTTAATGTCGATGTCTTCTGGGAGGTGGGAGGTAAAGGGTATCAATGGAACAAAATGTATGTTTATTCCATAATAGGAATAAAATCCAACAATATATATATGTATGTATTTAGAATTTTGGAATCTTAACAAATATTTACACTTATTGACTTAGACATCACCTATTTAGTTCGCTACCAGGTTGGAATGTCGACATCAACCCGTTCAATATGACGTGAAGTGACCAGACGTAGGAAAAGTTTACAAAAAAATTATAAACATTATCATCATGGCCTAATTCGATCCCGTACTCACCTGAAAAGTGTATTACTCAACGCGCCAACAAACCCGTCAATAAAGATATTATCAAGACATAATAATATTTATATTTTACACATTCGCTTACGTGACACCACTGTATAAATTATGAATATCGGATAAAACTGAAATATAAAGTTATTTATATTGGGGGACTACTGAAAATCAACCACTTTTCGTGACGGCACTTGATTTTATATTTCTTTATCTACTGATTTTATGTTTTTTTATGTTAGATATCGACAGACGAGCACGGGTTTCACTTGATGGTAAGTGATACCTCAGCCACGGAACATCAGTCAATGATGCGCTGTCGACCTACTTTTTACTTCGAGCATTCGGAAATCTATACTGAAACCGAAACGCGCAATGTGCACGGTTTTTCCATCTATGAACGGTGGTTCGTTACCCGGTCGGAATTAAGATATTCCACCCTATCAATGCCCGAAGTTACCAGACGTGGGGAAAACATGCTTAAATAATTATAAACATGTCGTCCCGGTGGGATTCGAACCTACGACCCATCAATGCGCAGAGCAGGTGTTCTACCTAACGCGCCAACGAGCCCGTGCAAGTTATAATTGTGATTTTTGTACTTTTGTCGTGCCGTCTCGAAAATTTAACAGAGATAAATTAAACAGTAATTACCAGAAAGTAGATGTACTCATTTAAATGTTAAACCTAGTAATATTTACAACCAGGTCAAAGTCGACATAACCCTCCCTAGTGCCAACATTTTTAATTAGGAATATTTGGCACGAGTAAGTAACTGTGGTGTTAATCTCTTGCTAGTTGCTAGTGCTTTAGTTTAATTAGGTTTTTAAAAACCATTTTCATTATTTTTTCTTTCTTTTTATTCATATAAGTATTTATTTACACCAGCAAGCAATGAACACTACACTAACATGAAAAAGTATATTTTACGCAAACTGCATATTACAATATAGCTGTTAAGCTATTATTATTTAAATTATCTTAAATAATTGAAAAATTATCAATTTTTTTCTTAGAAATGCCTCTTGCGTAATCTATACTTTTTCACGTTAGCGTAGTGTTAATTGCTGGAGTCGAATTATGTAATCCAAAAAATGCCCTTATATATCGATCCAATAGTCGTGAAGAGGCCAACGCAGCGGCGGGATCGGAACCCGCGACCCATAGCAAACGAGCTCGTCAATATATTTAACTATACATCTTTATCTTTAACAATAATCATTTTCCAGTAGGCATAGATACTCCTCTTATAAAAACTTATCCAAACCTAAGTAGCACTGCAGTAAGTTTCATTCACTAACATACAATCGGACATTATTCCCAACGGACAAAAAGCACTACAACAATCTAGTGCATTCCTTTGTGACTTCCAAGTTAAAATTGTTTGAAGTTCCATTCTACAACATGAATCAATACAGTTAACAACACAATATCGCTGTTATACAAATACTTAGCTTCTCGTAACTGAGACGTAGATTAATAATAATACCTTTATTATAGTTTTATAAATAAAACAACCTGCAACTTTAACGTAATTACTAATTATATAAGTTTAATATGCTTATCTAAATAATCCTACTAAAAATATTATAAATGTGAAAGTTTATGAGAATGTATGGATGTTTTTTACTCTTTCACCGAAAAACTACTAAACGAATTTTGATAAAACTTTACAGAATAATACTGTACCTTTAAATAAAATACTGTATACCGGATTAAAACGCGATTTATTGTTTAAATTATTTATCCCGACGTTTCGGATGCTTTTCAGCAACCGTGGTCGCGGGAGACTGTCTCCCGCGACCACGGTTGCTGAAAACGGCACGGGTCGCTAGTTTCCTTATAAAATTATATATTGATTTTATTAATATTATTTTATTGTAGCATGATTAATATACAAAGATAATGATGTATTGGAACGTGTTCCGTAAATAGTTATTGTTATTTAATAAACAAATAAATTTACAAACTCAATTCGAACTTTTATCACGATCTACTCGTACATGGTCAATTTTTAACCTTACCAACCGTAATTGTTAACACTAGCACGCATTTTATTGGCAAAAACTATATATCTATATAAATAAAAATAAAATGCCGCATGTATGTACTCGCATCACTTGAGAACGGCTGGACCGAGTGAGCTAATTTTTTTTTTGTTGTCTTCAGAATTTTTAGGAGAAGGTTTGTATGTAAAAAATTTTTTGAAAAATCTTACGAAATCCCTTTCTTCATTATAAAATAAATTAGATTCGGAACTCCGCCATCTTGACAGCTCACGTCATGCATTCTTAGCTTTTTTGGAATAACAGATGTCCACTGCAAATCAGTGAATATCATCATATTAGACAATTATAGTGGGTAAATGGGCATATTCAAATTTAAGAATAATTATATAATTTCGAAGCCAAAATTGTGGCAGAACAACGTCTGCGGGGTCCACTAGTTGTTTATAAAACATACATTTACCAACTCATGTTAGTAGAAGGAACGGGCTTTTATAACATACTAGCAACACGCCCCGGCTTCGTGTGGGTGCAATATTGATGTACACCTACACCAAATAGCCTATGTTACTCGCTAATATCAGATTTGTAAAATTGGTCCAGTAGATTTTAAGTTCGTTACAAACTCATCAAAATACAAATCTTTCCCCTTTATATTTTTTTATGTTAGATATCGGCAGACGAGCATGAGGTTCCCTTGATGGTAGGTGATACCTCAGTCACAGAATATCAGTCAATGATGCGCTGTCGACCTACTTTTTACTTCGAGCATTCGGAAATCCAGAATGAAACCGAAACGCGCAATATGCACTTCACGGTTTTTACATCTATGAACGGTGGTTCGTTACCCGGTCAGAATTTTGATATTCCTCCCACCCGGTCAATGCCCGAAGCGTCATACGTGGGAAAGACATACTTACAGAAAATTATAATTATAAACATGTCATCCCGGTGGGATTCGAACCCACGACCCATCGGTGCGCACCAACGAGCTCGTCTAAATAATATTAGTGTAAGATGTATTATATAAAGATTTACTTGAGCTTGATATGGATATATTATAGTAGTTTAATCAAATACATAATAATTACTTAGTAGGTATATAACGGATACAGCTGGTGTTAGTGACAGTAATCGCTATCGGATAGATTTGATCATGGCGAAGTTAAAATAGCTTCTTTTCGTTTAAAGTCATGCCTATGAATATGATTGTCTTATTAAACTTGAGCGTAGCCTGAACGTCTGATTATATGCATAGCCAGTATACTAATCTTGGAAAGATTTATAAAGCATAATGTTATGCAGTTTTGAGAAATGTTAAAACTTTTTCTCTATAAAAATTTGACATTTTGATAGTTTTCGTTTTGAAATACCCAGGGCCGGATTTAGGGGAGGGCATCAAGGGCTACAGCCTCGGAGCCTCCACAAATTAGGGGCCCCCACAATAGGGAATTCGGAAAAAAATCCGACGAGTAAACACTGGTAAAAACTACAATTTTTGTTTAAAGAAAGGAAAGCCATACAAGACTGAATGATTTCCTTTTCGTGTTCAAAAAAATATTGTGCAAGCGTTCATTGTTTGCAGTGAACTCTGTTCTTCAACAAATTAAATATATATTTGAAGAATTTTGATGGGCTCGTTAGCGCGTTTGGTGGTACACCTACCTTGCCATCCGATGGGTCGCAGGTTCAAATTTACTGGTGTTCTGTTCACTTGATGGTAGGTTATCACCTACCATCAAGTGAACCTCATGCTCAATCTGTCGATATCTAATATAAAATATAGATTTTTTTTCTCATGTATAGAGTTGGCTGGTGTGAAGTGTACGTGAGGATCATTCCAGAGATGTGCACTAATGAAGGTTTTCCGGTCGTATTAATTCGATGCTCATCCGTTAGACGTTTGGTAAATGAGAGAGTTAAGATAAATTTCTAATTATCTACAATAGAAGAACTGGTAATCATAACACATATAGATAGCTACTTATCACTTTACAGCTTATAATTATTAAGGCAAGAGTGAAAATATTGTAAGGCTTAATAAAAAAGTTAACTTTTAAGAGTACGAAAAGGCGAATGATACGAAGTCACGGGTAACTTTTTGTCTGTTAAACCTCAGTGGATATGAGAAGAATTATAGACAAGGGGTACTTTCATTGGGCACAGCTTCAAATTAAATTATTCAACCGTAGAATTAATTGAATTGAATGAATCTTAACCTTATTAATTGTAGTCTTGTATAAATACTTCCAAATGCTCAAAGAAAAAAGTAGGTCGACAGCGCATCATTCGCTGAAGTTCTGTGGCTGAGGTGTCCTACATCAAGTGAACCTCATGCTCGTCTGTCGATATCTACATAAAAAATACAGTGTTTTCAGCTGAAACGGGTCCTAAAGTAAAAAAAATAAAACAAGATTTAAATGCATCACTAAGCAAAAATTACCAGATAATCAGATTATAAGATGTTTGTACCTTGTACATCTGCCAAGTTACAGCTTAAAGAGTTTACGCAAAGTTCGTCTAAAATCGATTACCGCCCTTGAACGAACCATATAAAAATTACTTCATAATATGCATAATAACATAATAGCTGCAATTTTCAGTAATATACTAGACAAGTAATCCGCCCCGGCTTCGCACGGGTGCAATGTAGATGTAGGTACTGTAAGTAAAAAATCTGTGTTAGGTACCTACTCGCTGATACGATATTTGCAGCACGCATTCTGTCAATGCTATGTCAAACGCCATAAGGTTTGAATTGTAAAAGCGTGGTTACATTAGAAATAATTTAATATGGTGGTTAAGTATTCTTAAATTGTCTAATTTTACGCGCAGAAATTAAGAATTACGAAATCGGTCCAGCCGTTCACCCATGATGCCGTGACTAAGAGAAATAGGGATTCATTTTTATATATATATATATATATATATATATATATATATATATATATATATATATATATAGATTAGGTAGGTAATTCAGGTAACAAACTCGATCACAAAATTATTAAAACAAATAAATAAATATATAATAGTAATAAATATTATAATATAATTTACGATGTTTTAAATTTATCTTTATCAAGTTATATTATTTATTTATAAATACATATATATATTGGACTTTGTAGATCACGCGCAATATGCTCATAATATGAATGACATATATATATAACATATTATATTAGTCACTTGTTGTTTTTGCCTGCTTAAAGATAGTAAGTATATCACAATCTGGAAGGATTTATTCATCTGTATACCGAGAAGTATTGCAAAATAAAACCAAAATAAATATATCTAACAGAAGACTACTCTAAAGAAACGTTAGAATTACGCAAAATATTACAGCATCAAGGTAAAGGAGGAAAGGATAAAGGAAGCATTAATTAAAAAGAACATTGTTGTAAAGGGAAAACAGAAGCCGAAAAAAGAAAAATAGAATCATCCATGTCACCCAAGAATATACAAACTCCACCACGCCATACAGAGGGAAATAATATAATAGCCTCTTCCAAAATGCACAAAACTGATGCTTTTACATATATGAGGGCTCGATCTTTCTCTGTCAGAGAAACATACCCAACAGAATAAGGCATAGAAATTGTTTGACACCGGAAACGTCAATAACATAAAAACAACATTACTAAATAACATACAAATCCCCACAGCTGTTCACCGAGGGGAGAATGACCACACCCCCCCCAAAGGCTCAATGAAGCAAAAATTATTATTATTTTATGGTAGTTTTTTGTTACTTACAAAAAACTACCATAAAATATGACATTTAAGCACAGGATTAGACTAAACATAGCTACCCTTAACACTCGATCTCTAAAATCGCAAGAATCTTTATTAGGACTTGAACATGCATTAAAAACTGTGAATTGGGATATAATAGGTTTAAGCGAAACACGTAGAGCTGATGGGAAAATTGAAGAACACGAAAATAACATTTTATACTATAAGAATGAAACAGCTGGATTATACGGAGTAGGCTTTTTAATCAAAAAGTACCTTAAACAAAATATAATAGTTCCACGGTGTGTCTGACAGGATTGCCCTTTTGAATATTACATTTGCTGGTCACAAGTCACCAACTTCAATCGTTCAAATATACGCCCCGACTGAGATGGCCAAAGAAGCAATAAAAAAAGATTTTTATAACCAAATGAATTAAACAATGTCAAATCTGTACAAAAACGTAATTATATTGGGTGACTTCAATGTTCAAATCGGAAAGAGGAAAACACTCACATACACAACTGGGAATAGGAACGACAATGGCCAAAGACTGATTAACTTCAGGTTTGAAAACACTTTACACATTATGAATAGCTAGTTTAAAGGAAAATATAGTAGAAAATGTACATGGGTTTCACCCAATGGAAAGATAAGAAATGAAATAGATTACATTATCACGAATAGACCAAAATGGTTTTCTAACATCAATGTGGTTAATCAACTCAATTTCAATACCGATCACAGATTGCTTCGAGGACAACTTTTCACAGTTGAACCAAAGGCATCAAGAAGGAATATAAAAGATATAAAATATCCAATACCCTTACCAAATCCAGAATATATTATTGATTCTTTAGATACCTACCAATTTAAAACGAATAAATAAAGTCAATTAAGTTAAAAAATACAATGTTTGTACATACTATATGTATTTATAGTTTCTAAGTCGGTTTTTGTTTTTTTATTTCATTAATCCTTATATAATAATTTAGTAGGCCTACCACTAAACGTGCTGCTTAAATGAGACAGCGCCGTTTAGCAGAAAATATTGACGAGAGGGAAGATCATATATACGTATATTTGTTCGCGTAATAAACATGCATAAAAGAAAACATACATACATACTGTTAATTTTTAGTGATGACAGTTAAAAGAACAGAGATTGATCAGAGCAACTTGCTGAAAGGAACCACAAACCAAAACATCATCCATGTATACGTAAATTTTTGTTTTTGTTGATTTTCTAAATTAACTACCAAACCAGTTTCGATATTACCTACCAAACAAAAAAAAGAATCATCCAAATCCCTGCATAACTTGCGAAGTTATCTCGTAAAAAACTTCCAAAAAAAAAAGCAAGTCGGTTAAATAAGGAAACACAGATGATATAGCGAATTATAGACCTATCAGCCTGATGTCCTGTATAAAATATTTTCTAAGATTTTGAGGAATATCAAAATTCAGACCGGGTAGCGAAACACCGGTCATAGATGGAAAAACCATCTATGACCGGTGGTACATATACTCGTTTCAGTATATGGATTTCCGAACGCTTGAAGTAAAAAGTAGGTCGACAGCGCATCATTGACTGATGTTCTGTAGCTATCACCTACCATCAAGTGAACCTTATGCCCGTCTCTCTGAATATTATAATATGTAACATCGCGGTTATTTATATATCTTCTTATTGAGTGCAATATTGTTATGTTGAACTTACAGATAAACTCAACTCATTAGACAGCACACGTCGATAACTTAAAAAATATACATAATATATCGAGTTCTCGCTACAGATATGATTAACCTTCGACATGCGGTCAGCCATTGTCTCGCTCATTAAATATCGCATAGGCCGACACGCTCCGACGCAATAACAGTCTACTAAGCTATACGTATATATACTCAGAACTCAGTCGATACGCAACATCGGGGTTTGTTGCGCGTCTTCACTTATTATTTACACCCGAATAAATAAAGAAGTAAAAATGGCTTTCTGTCGCATCTCTTTGTGTGTGTTGCTGTGCAGCCTCGCCTTATCCTCCGCGACACTTCCGGATCAGCTGTCGGAAGACTTTATAAATATCATCAACAAGCGACAAAACTCCTGGTTAGCTGGACGCAACTTCCCGTTACACACTACGATAGAATCGATGAAGAAGCTCATGGGAGCGCTTGACGATACTTTTATTTCAGGACTAAACACTGTGGAACACGATCCTGAATTTATAAAAAACTTGCCAGAAAGTTTTGATCCCATAGACAAATGGCCTGAATGTCCGACTTTAAACGAAATTCGAGATCAAGGATCGTGTGGAAGTTGCTGGGCTTTCGGCGCCGTGGAAGCCATGACTGATCGCTACTGCATCTACTCTAACGGTACGAAACATTTTCACTTTTCTGCTGAAGATTTATTGAGCTGCTGTTCGATATGTGGTCTCGGGTGTAACGGAGGAATGCCGACTCTCGCTTGGAAATATTGGAAACAATTCGGCCTCGTATCCGGAGGGAGCTACAATTCAACTCAGGGTTGCTTACCGTATCAGATCCCCCCCTGTGAACACCATGTACCAGGTAACAGAATGCCTTGCAGTGGCGATACTAAAACTCCTAAATGTGTACGGAAATGTGAGGATTCTTACAAATCTACTTACAAAGCAGACAAACACTATGGAAAACAAGTATATTCTGTTCCTGGCGGAGAAGATCATATCAGAGCTGAAATATACAAGAATGGCCCGGTCGAGGCTGCGTTCACAGTTTACTCTGATTTGCTAATGTATAAGAGCGGTGTGTATAAACATACGGCGGGAGAAGCGTTGGGCGGACACGCTGTTAAAATGATGGGCTGGGGAGTTGAAAAAGGAATAAAATATTGGCTCATTGCAAACTCATGGAACTCGGACTGGGGAGATAATGGTTTCTTCAAAATCCTACGTGGCGAGAACCACTGCGGCATTGAAGGTTCTATAGTTGCTGGAGAACCACTTTTAAACTAATTTTGCTCATTCTTTATACGTATCTATTATTTTTAAATGTTACGTATTAAATAATAAATTTCGAACATAAGTAAAAACAGTTGTTTGATTGTTCCATCAAAATTAATAAACTTCCTACAAATGTTACATTTTTGTATTACCGACTAGCAAAGAGATTGACTACTAATAAAAAATGTACGGAATCGAATTTTAAGCTATAGAGATTATAGACCCGTTGAGTCAATAAGTACACACTATGAACATTATCCCTCAAACTATTCAAACTTAAAAAAAATATTTAACTAGAAATATACCACAGATTTTTGACCACAAAGGCAAACATCAATTATATATTATATTAGTACACAGTATATTTATACAATATAATTAAAATTGCATACACTTCACAGTTCATTCTTCTTCGCACGCAATAATAATTTTTCTTTCTACATTTGATGTCAATAAACAAAAAGCTTGAAATATGTTACTCCAGATTAAGCTTGATCTACTATAAATACTGCATGAAAATTATTTAGGAGATTAGCGTGAACAAAACAGACTGACAAACAAAAATGTTATCAAAATATGATTTTTATTTAATATTCTGTTGCTGTTTTTTATCGTAAATGTTTGATCATATTCAATGTACAAAGTCGTAAATTTAACTGTTTTATATGTATAGCTTTAACTTTATGTTTATAGAAAATCCCTAATAAACAATAACAATGTATGTAGGTAATCAAAATTTTTGTTATTAAAATATAACAAAAATAAAATTGTCAAAATTCGCCGACCGCAAGTTCATAATATGATAATTTTATTTATTTAAACTGTTAACCGCGAGCGCAGCGAGCGATGGGGCGCAAACGATATCAGCCAGGATGGGCGAGCGATGTGAGCGAGTGAGCGCAAACGATATCAGCCGGAATGGGCGAGCGAAGCGAGCAAGTGGGCGCCAGTAAAATCAAACAATATCTTATGTGTATTGCCAATCGATACAGAGCGCATATGTATAGCCACCGGGGAATTTCTTTGTTTCACTGGGGATGCAGTCGCAGTTCGAAATAACTATGTGAGCGCGTTCTACCCTCAACATTGGGAATTTACACGGAGCGGGGTGAGCGAAGCGAGCAAGTGGGCGGACGTACTTAAGTACGTGTATACTTTTTTAATTACCCCGAGGTTTATTTTGTACTTCTACTAATAAGTGATTATATAAATATAATATCTATCTACACATCTAAATATATAAATATAGCCAATAAATAGGACTGGTGAGAAACTAGCAATTGGCCTAATCAGCCATTTTAATTATTATCAAATCAAAAAATAAAATAAAATAAATAGAGAGCAAAACTGATCTTCACCCATTGAAGGCCATGAATTATTTTTGGGACACAAATCTTGCGTGTACAAAAATAAGAATTATAAACTTGATTTATATCTAACAATTAATCGATATTAATAATCATCAACATATATATAATTTCATTAGCACATCGAATGTGTACTCGTACATTTTTAAATTAGCAACATCAAAGGCCAAAAAATCAAATGAAGATGAGTGTTAATTTACCAATTATAATGATGGAGCGACTCAAATGACATTTGGCGGATTTGATTTTTTTTTGTCTAAACTAGCAACGCGCCTCGGCTTCACACGGGTGCAATGTAGATATACTATACACAAAAAATAGCCTACTTACTTGTTGAAAGAATGTTTAAAACCGGTCCAATAGTTTCTGAGTTTATTCATAATATACAATAAAATTATTTTAAAGCCAAAAACAAAAAACGTCGTTGAAGTCGGTTTTAGTTTTTTGCTTAAAAATTATTTTATTTTTAATTTTTTGTAGGAAGTGTATTTTTTAAGTTCATTAATCCTTACATAATAATTTAGTAGACCCTAAACGTGCTGCTCAAATGAGACAGCGCCGTGAAAGCAACTACAAACCAAAACATCATCTACGTATAAGTATATTTTTGTTTTTGTTGATTCTCTAAAAAAGTACCAAACCAATTTCGATATAAAATATATGCCCTACCAAACAAAAAAATAATCATCCAAATCCATCCATACCTTGCAGAGTTATCGCGTAACAAACATACAAAAAAACACAACATACAGACGAATTGAGAACCTCCTCCTTTTTTGAAGTCGGTTAAAAATACAAATCTTTCCTCTTTATAATTATAAACTTTAGCAAATTGCTGAGGTTTTATCGAATCCTGCATTTTTATTTTTAGCCCACAGATTTTTTTAAGAATGCTGAAATTTTGGCAATGTCCACTCCACTCCACTGCGTCGCTAGCGGCTAGCACTGTGGCCACCTAGAATCTACTACAAAACGATTTGATTGACCTACGATTTATAATAAACAAAACAAAAAATGCTTATTTTTATGGAATGTACGAATAATATAAGTTAAATTCTGTTCGAAGAATAATAATATAATTAATTTGTAGGTAGAATGAATTTTGTAGGTTTGGTGTGGTTTATCTTAAATCACTACCTTTTACGTTCCCTTTCTTCATGTAAACACTACCTTTAAATTGTCTTTCTCATCTTTACATTTTTATTTCAATTTTTAAATGAATAAAGAACTGAAACTAAATTAATAATGACATCATTCAGTTTCCAATATCTTAAGAGAGAGAGTTAGGATAAATTCCTAATTATCTACAATAGAAGAACCGGTAATTATAACACATAATATAGGGAGGTACTTGTCTCTATACAGCTTATTATTATTATTAAACACTATATTCATAAAAAATCTCATAATTACACTTTTTTATATAAAATAATATATAAAAATGGGGATCAGCACCGGCAACAAGGCCATAATCAGCCCAGGCTACCGGTGGGAGGGAGGCAGAGAAAGGAACCTGTGTCCAGTAGTACTGCATCTGACCCTTGACCCAGCAACCAAGCGAGAGCTTCTTAAGGTGTTGATCGAAGCTCTTCGCTATTAGTCCGTGAGCGGAAATTACTATCGGGACCATAATTGTTGAGTCAACATCCCACATACTGAAAATCTCGTGCGCCAAATACTTCGACAATTTATCTTTTTCGGCTTTCACGAGATTCTCATCATGTAGGACGGTGACATCAACAAGTAAAGCCCGGCGCGCTACTCGATCTATCAAAACAATATCAGCTTTATTAGCAGCAATAAACCTGTCTGTGATAATAGACCCATCCCAATAGAGCGTTGCACGACCATTTTCCAGAACGGGCAGCGGCGTATACTTATAGTACGGTACCTCGGTTCCAGCGAGGCCATATGAAAGAGCAAGCTGCTGATGCAGTATCTTGGCAACCTGATTATGTCTATGCAAATACTCACCATTAGCAAGATGAGAACAACCCGAAATTATATGCCTCAGGGATTCACCCGGACGATGACAAGCTCGGTAAATGTCAATTGTCCCATCCCTAAGTACATACTTCCGGTAGTTGTTAGTCATCATTACCTCGTCAGTAATTGCACAGACAAAACCTTCAGTTTCACCAAAAAGGTCACCGAAGTGCAACCAAGAAACCGAAGAGAGCAAGTCCACATCAGACACATGAAGAGCCCGATAGAACCGCCCATGCAACTCCTTACTCTTTCATTTGTCCTCACGATCCGCCGTACTAAGCACCGGTGGCATCCGCCAGTTCTGGTTAGCCAAGGAGAGCGGCGTCAGTCCCTTGTCAACAGCCACAACATCACGTTGCATTCTACCCACACTGGCCATAAAATACTGCCTTAGATTGCATACCTCTCGGTTGTGCTGGTTTTTAGCATTGAGAAAACCTCTACCTCCGCACTTTCGAGGGATATACAATCTCATGACAGAAGAACTTGGGTGATGCATACGATGCAACGTAAGCTGTCGATGGACTCGCACATCCACGGCCGAAGGAATAAACCAATACAGGAATACCCAAACATTGAAAGCACGAACCTTGTTACCACCTGATAAAAGACTTGACTGAGATTAAGCACTTTTGTTAGGCGCCTAAAGCATCGGTCTTTCACTAACTGTTTAATATCAGCATTGCCAATACCCAAAGACTCCGATATACCAAGATATCTGTAGGTTTCAGCTTGTGAGAGAGATTTAAGGGTTATTTCCTGCGAAAGCTGCAAATCTTGAGAATTAACAACTCTGCCACGCTCTACATGCATAATCGCATATTTTTCTAAACCAAATTTCATTCCTATGCTTCTGCTAAAGTCATTAGCGACTTTCAACAGACGCACCAGGTCAGGTTTCTTCAGTGTGAACAATTTGACGTCATCCATGTACAGCAGGTGTGAAATACCCTCTCACCCTCTCTCCGAAGTCGATAGCCTAGCCCTGAATCCTTTAGCAAAAAAATTCTTAGAGGATTCAGCGCTAAACAAAACTACAAAAGACTCAGACTATCATCTTGGAATATGCCACGCTCAATTCTTACGAGATTCGTTGGGTCAAAAGAAACGTCTCCACTACCTGGCCGACACAAAACTGTATACCAATGCCTCATACATGACTCGAGAAAAATGTTTAGAGTTGTATTTACTTTATACAGCTCTAAAACTCTTACAAGCCATGAGTGAGTGACCGAATCATACGCCTTTTTACACGCTTTATATAAGCTTCACCTGTATGTATGTTTGTTTGTAACCGACTTATTTGTAACCGCCAAAAAGAAGACATGACGTTTCCATCCCACCAACCCCGCCCTGATCTGATTTCTTCCAAACTTTTTAAAATTTTTCTTTGATTAGTTTGAAAAACACGATTTACATTATACCTCTCCGCACGAGCCCTATATCGCCGAATTCTATTTGCCCACGCATAGACTTTCTGCTTTAGGAAGTCAAAAGTGAAAATATTGTAAGGTTCAATAGAAAAATGTTAACTTTTAACAGTATGAAAAGACGAATGATTCGAAATCTTGTGTAGTTTATTTTATCCTAATAGGTAATAAACTTCAGTGGATATGAGAAGAAATATAGGCGAGGAAGCACTTTGTTTTTAAAACCCAAATGAGCTTCTAAATAAATCAATCAAATGTAGAAGTTGTCATTTTCTTGTAGTCTTGTATAAAGACTTCCGAATACTCAAAGAAAAAGTACTAAGGTCGACAGTTTACAAGCAAGTGAACCTCATGCTCGTCTGTCCATATCGACATAAAAGAGACAGTGTTTTTAGCTCAAACGGTTCCCGCTTAAGTAAAAAAAAATTAAGTAGATTTTAATGCATCATTAAGCTAAAATTACCAGTTCTATCATCAGATTATAAGATGTCTGTAGTACAAGACATGCCAAGTTTCAGCTTAAAGAGTTCACGGAAAGTTCGTCTAAAATCGATTACCGCTCTTGATCGAACCATATTAAAATGACTTCATCGTCATAATAACTGCAAAGTTCAGTAACATACCAGATTAAGCAGGTAATTCAGGTAACAAACTCGATCACAAATTTAATAAAACAAATAAATCAGAAATGTGTTAGAGCATAGCATGTAGGTAGTAATAAATATTATAATATAATTTACGATGTTATATATTTATCTTTATACAGTTATATTATACATTCTTAAATACATTGGACTTTGTAGATCACGCGCAATATGCTCATAATATAAATTACATATACTAACATATTATTATAATACTCACACGGATTGCTGTTGTTGTTGCCTGCTTAAAGATTGTTAGTGCCTACATCTAAGAACAGCCAGCCTAGCATGACAACCGCGATGTCGAGTTATAATAATATGTCCAGATATCTTACATCTTAGTTTGTCTTCTCTCGTCCGCGAGATATCTCGTGGAGGTCGTGCTAGGCCGGCAGGAAAAATAAGTGTGAAGTAAGCGTGGCACGCGTGTCACAATTAAGCATGGTGGCGCTTAATCGATCACAGTCAGCCAATTGTAGGACCAGTGTTATTTACCTAGTTTTGAGTTAAATAAAAACACAGAACAGAAGAAAAACAACAAAAAATTGTACGCGGTATAAAATACTCTATTCATTTGTGTGAATTTGGCGACAGTCGATCCGGTACAAATAACACATTGCACTTCAACTTACTTCCTCCTTTCTATGGCCTATTATGAGTATATACAATACCACAATCTGGAAGGAATTTTTCATCTGTATACCGAGAATAATCATATATATGCTTACCAAATAGAACATTTTCACGGCACTCACTAAATGCCATTCAAGATTTCTATTCAGAACATTTTATAATATACGCTAAAAACTGGACTGTACGTGTTCTTAAAATATTGATGAAATTTTATTATTATGTCCATAGAAACTCAGCTAAATCATCATAAGTTCATTATGACATACATATGTATCATAATGTGCATATGTATATCAAATTTTGACGAGCTCGTTGGCGCGTTCGGTAGAACATCTGCCGTGCGCATCGGTGGGTCGTGGATTCGAATCCCGGGAACAGCGGGACGACATGTTTCTAATTTTCTGTAAGCATGTCTTCCTCACGTCTGATAACTTCGGGCATTGAACGAGTGGGAGGAATATCGAACCACCGTTCATCGATGGAAAAACCGTGAAGTGCATATTGCGCGTTTCGGTTTCAGTCTATAGATTTCCGAATGCTCGAAGTAAAAAGTAGGTCGACAGCGCTTCGACGTATTTTTGTGCCCTTATAATTTCAGTCTGAATAGTGCTAGAAAGGAAAGTGCTTCAGGATATGATATCAATACAGTACTTATTGAACATGCCAAGTTTCAAATGTCATAGCTATTATACTTTATATATTATTGACATCTAAAATACCCAGATTTCGTCACTCACTCACTCACTGATGATCATCAAAACTGTTAAGGTACTTCCCGAAGTCATAGAAAGCTGAAATTTGGTATGAAAGCTAGGATTAGCGCACAAACATAAGAAATCTGTACATTTTGCCCTCCATCCCTTAAAATAGGGGGATGACACTTTGTATGGAACTTTTGCCAATTTTCAAGCTAGTAACGTAAAAAATAAACATAATAATAGAAACTACGATACGTATGAAACTGACAAAAAACATGAAATCCCACCTATATTGCTTGCACTCCAAAAAAAAAAGTTATCAGATCTTTTGGAGAACCAAGCTCTTAAGTTTTCTTCAGAGTAGCTATTTATTACTGAAACAGTTTTTAAATCTATTCAGTAGTAGAAATTAATTCTTGATAATAAAATTAATTCAAAATGTAGGTATATGTATTAATTATACTGCTGCTACCCTCCCTGATAAATAATAATGATATTTAAACAAAATTGAACTCAATAAAGTTTGTTGTGTACAAAAGAGATAACTGTTTGTTTATTCGATTCAATAATTATCGAGTTCTCGCTACAGATATGATTAACCTTCGACATGCGGTCAGCCATTGTCTCGCTCATTAAATATCGCATAGGCCGACACGCTCCGACGCAATAATAGTCTACTAAGCTATACGTATGTATATTGTATACTCAGAACTCAGTCGATGCGCAACATCGGGGTTTGTTGCGCGTCTTCACTTATTACTAACACGCGAATAAATAAAGAAGTGAAAATGGCTTTCTGTCGCATCTCTTTGTGTGTGTTGCTGTGCAGCCTCGCCTTATCCTCAGCGGCACTTCCGGATCAGCTGTCGGAAGACTTTATAAATATCATCAACAGACGACAAAACTCCTGGTTAGCTGGACGCAACTTCCCGTTACAAACAACTATAGAATCAATGAAGAAGCTTATGGGAGCGCTTAAAGATACTTTCATATCAAGGTTAGCTACTGTGGAACATGATGCTGAACTTATAAAAAACTTGCCAGAAAACTTTGATCCCAGAGACAAATGGCCTGACTGTCCGACTTTAAACGAAATTCGAGATCAAGGATCGTGCGGGAGTTGCTGGGCTTTCGGCGCCGTGGAAGCTATGACTGATCGCTACTGCATCTACTCTAACGGTACGAAACATTTTCACTTTTCTGCTGAAGATTTATTGAGCTGCTGTCCGATATGTGGTCTCGGGTGTAACGGTGGAATGCCGACTCTAGCTTGGGAATACTGGAAACACTTCGGCCTCGTATCCGGAGGGAGCTACAATTCAAGTCAGGGTTGCTTACCGTATCAGATCCCCCCCTGTGAACACCATGTACCAGGTGACAGAATGCCTTGCAGTGGCGATACTAAAACTCCTAAATGTGTACGTAAATGTGAGGATTCTTACAAATCTACTTACAAAGCAGACAAACGCTATGGAAAACACGTATATTCTGTTCCTGGGGGAGAAGATCATATCAGAGCTGAAATATACAAGAATGGCCCGGTCGAGGGTGCATTCACAGTTTACTCCGATTTGCTAATGTATAAGAGCGGTGTGTATAAACATACGGTGGGAGACGCTCTGGGCGGACACGCTATTAAAATTATGGGCTGGGGAGTTGAAAACGGAAACAAATATTGGCTCATTGCAAACTCATGGAACTCGGACTGGGGAGATAATGGTTTCTTCAAAATTCTACGTGGCGAGAACCACTGCGGCATTGAAAGTTCTATAGTTGCTGGAGAACCACTTTTAGACTAATTTTACTCATTCTTTATAATTACCTATTATTTTTAAATGTTTCGTATAAGTAATAAATTTCGTATATAAGTTAAAACAGTTGTTTAATTATTGTTCCAACAAATAATCTACCTACAAATATTACATTTTTGTGTTACCGACTACGACTAGCAATAAAATGAGGAAACCAATCTTAAGCTATAGAGATTATAAACCCGTCGAGTCAATAATTACACACTATGAACATTATCCCTGAAACTATTCAAACTTTAAAACAATTATTAAACCAGAAATATACCACTGATTTTTATTGTAACCACAAAGACAAACATCAATTACGTAATATATTAATTCACAGTATATTTATACAATATAATTAAAATGCACATTCACAGTTCATTCGTCTTCGCACGCAATTTTCTTTAAATAACGATAACTTTTCTTTCAACATTTGATGTCAATAAAAAAAAGATTGAAATATTTTAGGAGCAACTTATTTCAATCTCTTTCATTTGGTTGAAAATTATTTAGAAGATTAGCGTGAACAAAATAAATGATTTTTATATAATATTCTATTGTTGTTTTTTATCGTCAATTCCTGATCATATTCAATGTACAAAGTCGTCAATTTAACTGTTTTATATGTATAGATAAACTTTACTCTAAGTAACAATGATTACAAATTAATGTATGTAATTAATGTTTTTGTTATATTTTAAGTCAAAGTTCGCCGACCAGAAGTTCATAATATAATAATTTTATTTATTTACACTGTTAAGTTTGTGTAAACTTTTTAATGATTCCGAGGTTTATTTTGTACTTCTACTAATGAGTGATTATATAAATATAATAATATCTACCTAGACATATAAATATAGTCAATAATTAGAACTGGTGAGGAACTAGCAATATTTTAGAGTACAAAACTGATCTTCTACACCCTAAATGGAGACCATAGAATTTTTGTGACACAATTCCTACGTGTACAAATACAAGAATTACAAATTGATGTAGATCTAACTTTTAAAAAAATAATCTCATTAATTCATCAACATATGTATAATCTCATTAAGACATCGAATGTGTACATTTTTAAATTAGCAACATACAACATCAAAGGCCAGGAAAATCAAATCATTGTGTTAATTTACCAATTAATTGTAGCGTCCCAGGCTTCGATCAACAATAAACCATGTCAATGATCCCAGGCCATGGAGCGACTCAAATAACATTTGGCGGATTTGACTTTTTTTTATGTCTTACCTATTCTGATTTATATTGACCTATGATTTTAAATAAATAAAACAAAAATGCTTATTTTAATCAAATGTACGATTCCAAATGTTTAACTCTCTAAATAATATTTAATGAACATGAAGTAATCGTTTACCCTAACAGATAAGTTCTGTTCAAAGAATAATAATATGATTAATTTGTAGGTAGAATGAATTTTGTAGGTTTGGTATGGTTTATCTTGAAATATTACTATTGTAAATTGTAAACAACGATCAAACATTGATCTATTTCTAAATAAAAAAATATAAAACTTGAGTCAACGAACTTGTTCTACTACTTACATATCTACCAGCTACCTATTATGCACACGTTTAGCGCAATGAAAGATGGAATTTATTGCGAAATTCGAACACTTTCATGTCAAACAGCATGTAACACGGCATAATGTACAAACATCTTAATTTAGTGTTTTAATTGATAAATTAAGTTTTTATGGGTATAGGACTAATAATATATTAAGTGTTATATTTATGTTTGTTTTAAATTAAAACGGACATATTTTTTATGAGCCAATTTTATATCCTTTCAGCCGATTAAGTAAGTAAATATAAATAAAATAATAACAATTTATTCAATACGATTCAAAAGTCGTTAATTTATGAAAAAATGTAATGTAATTATACCTATTCTCTTTCTCATCTCTAATTTCACACATTACATTTTTATTTCATTTTTTAAATTAATAAAGAACATAAACTAAAACTGACAACATTCAGCTTCCAACATTGTTATCAATTTAATTACATTTTATAGATAAATAAAATTTTGTTTTTCATAAAACCTATTCAGTTTTCGGGTTTTCTATGTTTATTTGCTACCTACGTATATATTTAAAATAAAAAAGAGTATTATGCCGTCAGGGCCGGATTTAGGGGAGGGCAAACGGGGCTACCGCGCCGGCCCTCACAATAAAGACTTCGAAGAAATCTTACAAATTCCGAAGAGTAACACTAGTAAACAATATTTACTTTGATATTCTTTTTCGCTGTTTTACCTTTACCTACTGTACAAATATGACATAATATTGCTCTTAAATAGTTGTAGTTCATTTTATTTGAAAAATAATTTGGGGCCAGGGGGCCCCATTCCTTTGTTGCCCCAAAACCTCCACATCTCTAAATTCGGCCCGATACGCCGTAGTTCATTAAAAAGAAGCCATAACGTTGGTTCAAAGGTAAAACTCACCAACAGTGAGTGTAATCACTACATAGTATAAAACAAAGTCGCTTTCTCTGTCCCTTTGTATGCTTAAATCTTTGAAACTACGGAACGGATAGAGTGATTGAAGAGGAAGGTTTATATGTATAATAATAACAGTTTTTCTGTAGTGTATTTAGTATCAGCATTGCACCGGTGCGAAGCCGGGGCGGGTCGCTAGTTTTTAATAAAAATAAATTTGTCTGTTATTGCTTATTTTAAACGTAAATCTACGATAAGAACCAATTACTAAGTGCGCATTGCGCTTCATAGTTTAGTTATGGACCGGAATACGGAATTAGTTCTTCATTCAAACTCAAAATGTCACTTAGGGGAAGCCCGGGCAACAAGCATAGTGTGGGTAAGAAGAATAATCGATTTTTCCAAAAATCTATTATATATGGAGTTTTTTTTAATTTCTCAAGTCATGACCCGTGTGGCCGGCTATGCCATGACAGTTCAACCAAAACATTGCGCGAGTGCATCTGTTGTGGAGATTAAAAAAAAACATTTTCATAGTTTTCTTACGATTTTGTGAAGGTTTGTATACCAACTTTTTATATATCCAACCAGTTATCTATGAATAAGTTTTATTTATTCAATTATATATTTAGTTAAGTATACATTGTGATTGTTACTTTTGATTTACCTACTAATAACGATTTACGACTTGACTTGTTACTAATTTTGAAGTTTTGGGCAAAACGGATATGGGCAAAATGAATAGGTATCCTATTGCCCGATTTGAGTCTAACAGATATATACTTTGTTTTAGAGGGTGGTAAATTATAAACACAAAAGTAAATCATTAAACAGAGAAGTAAGCGCTGTAAAAGATGATGGACAATCAATCTGACCGCAAAGAAGTTTGGAATTTCGTTTACAACTTTGCAGAGACACGTGAAGTTGACTTCGGGAGGAAATCAGTGCAAAAGTTAGGTGCATGAAGACGGCACACCTTATATAGGAGTTGGCAGCTACTTCTGTGATGAATGTAAATACTATTCTAAACTATATCAACATATCCTTTTTGCCCGGGGGGGTCGGGCAAAACGGATAATTGATACTTTTTGTTAATGCTCATAATTAATATAGAAATTGATTAAGTTTTATAACTTTAAATATTATTTTTTAAAGATTATTAAACATAGTACCAAATAAAAGTACAAAACAGTCTATTTATTATCGGATTGTAGTTTTATTTAACACTTTTCCTTAACATATGCGTCTTGCCCGGGCTTCCCCTACTTAGTGAGTTTTTATTTTGAAACAAAGGTACATTAAAAGAGTTTGCATGTAACATAGCTACACGATTAAAGAGATTTAACCCGACGCCTCTTAAAATACCCAGACCGCTCTCTGCGTGATGAAAATGTTAATGTAAAGCTAAAAACAGATACTTTTAATGACCAAGTTAATGCCATTTGGTGCTTAGAGTTTAATTAGAAGGGCAAGGACAGTTAACAGTTAAAATTGTGTGTCAAGTATTCAAATACGTTCATTAGCTATTTTAAACACTATTATGGGAAAGACGGTAAGATAACTAAAACAGTTCTAACTATCGCCTTCTAGTAGTTTTACCTCGAAGCTTATCAGTGCCGATAGTGATTTTTTACTTATTTTATGTTATATTTATTTATTTAAAACTTTATTGGACTAAAAATACATACATATACAAACATAGAAAACAGACAGGGAAAGTACATCTGGCGGTCTTATCGCTAAGCAGCGATTTCTTCCAGGCAACCATATGGTACAAGTGAGACAAACTAGAAGAAATGAGTAGTGCAAAAAATAATAGTATAATAATAATAAGGAAAAGAACTTTGAATATATACATACATAGATGCATATAAGTATATTATCCACTCTTAAATATATGTATGTACACAATATAGGTAATATATACGTACACAAACACACTACATATTATTTGTTATATTTAGTGTTTATCGGGTGACTTTCAGAAATACGTAGGTTTTAATGTTGTTCAGTATTTTTTATCATAGTCTAATAGGGTTAATAGCTAATAAAGTTTCTGATATCTATGACGTATAGGTATTTGGTTTTTTATTTTCCTTTAACATATTGACTTACCCCAAGGATGAAGGAAATGGGGAGTTTTTTTCTTAAAATATAAAACCTATATAATATGTACTATAATTTTTTTATTATGATCCAATAGAAATATGATTGATTATATAAAATATAAGGTTCGTAATTTTTATTTTATTTGACTTCAACTCTCAAGATTCCAATAGCACCAATAGCCTCAGAAAAATAAAGTACAAACGTGGTTTAACAGTGACTTCCTACTATTTACGTCAACATATGAATAGTAATTTTTTTGTTATACATTGGATATTCGTAAGTCCCACAAATCCCTATTAAGGTGCATGGTTAATTCATTCACCCTCCAGGCGCAGCTTGTCCCCTGATGGACAATATATCTGATTTGGAACTTTAGTTTTAGAGCTTAAGGTGTATAATCCAAATACGTTGTCAAAGCATTAAAAATTTGGTAAGGAAAAACTGCTAATAAACAGATGCAACAATGAAGTTATACAAGCTTTTAGTAGTAGGTAGGTACCTAAATCCTATTTTCATATAAATTCACGTTTCAGCTCAGATCTTGCGTCACAGCGTTTTGACTCTCCTATGTCTTATGACGGCGGTGTGTAAGAATAAAATTAAAAAAATCTACTCTGTATGTAAGAAAATTGGATGCTTGTATTGTCATGTAAATGGGAAAGTTTGTGAGGATGTATTGATGGCTGGTAGTTTGTAACTCTTTCACGCAATAACTTTCGAACGGTTTTTAATGAAACATTACAGTAGGATATTGTTTGTACTATACGTATATATTGTTCAGAATAATATTTATAACCTTAGATGTTACTTAGATGTTACTCGCTGATAATAATGTAGCTTGCTATTGGTGAAATTTCCCGTAACCTCATATTGTAAAGTTCTCCTTCGAAGTCATTTGAAGGGTTGACAAAAGAATACGAAATAAAAAAAACATATTTTTAATAACACTTTATTGTAACTACAGTTTTAATTGTCCTGTCTTTAGAAAAATAGAACTACTGAATGAACTAGGCATCTAGTAAAAACAAAGCATAAATCAGCATTTCTAGATTTTTCAACAGGTTATTTATAGGATTCCGATTTTGAAATCAATTTCGAGATTTTCCAAATATTTACGAGTACACAAAAACAATTCATACATTTTGTAAATCTATTTTCGGCTCTTTCATTGTCATTAATTGCTTGGTTTTATTTCCACATTAAGATTCAAGCAGATTCAAATGTCCGTATATTGCACCATATTAGTACCGTATTTTCTGCGATAAACGGATATTACGAAATCAATTCGATTCGTTTTGGAAATCGATAAGAAAAATTATAAGGCAATCGATTTCAGATTTGTTTGTCATATAATAAGCGTTCGATATGTCAAAACGAATCTAAAAACTAAGGCATTAGTATCAATTTTTTTCGAATAACACATTTTTTTTATAGAATTCAAACGGACAGATGACTCGCTTTTTGGTAAGTGTTCACCGCCGCCCATAAACATTTCCAACACCAGAAGGCATTGCCGACCATATCAATAAACCTCAATAAAGTTTGTCACATTGGCAGTGGCGGGATCACCATACAAGCCCAAAAGCCTGGCTTCCCCCCTATTAATGCCAAATCATAAATAGAAAAAAAAAATATTATTATCCCTTATCATAATTATATAAATCATATATAACTTCTATCATTACGTTAACACGTTTACTGCGGCAATAGGTCGAATCCACCCGATGCAAGACTTTGCCGTGGTGCGGCAAGAAAAATCTGTGTCCAACCGTTGTTGCGGTATAGATATCTCTTGTATTTGTGGAGTAAATATTTTGACAAATAGTTAACAAAAGTTACAATAGCCGGATTTTAGTACGAATATTTAAGTATATAATACCTATGATTGATTAAAAAAATGTATCATTAAGAAAATTTGCATAAATACTTATAATTGCATCAAAATTCGCTTCTGAATTCTGAGCAGATATTTTCGACCTGATAACGCACTCCAAGATAAACATGCTTCAGTGCTATATAGTACTAGCTGAAAGTCATCTAAAAATCTTAACGCAGTCAACGTGTTAAGCGGGCTTTTGGGCTTGGCTTGGTCTGGCCAGTGCACACATGTATACATAGGAATTAAAAAACTTGTTTAGTTTCAATATTACATACGTTCATACTTAGAAGTCTATGATTCTAAAAACAGGAAAAAATAAACTCCTATCACAAAAGATAACTCTATAAATAAAACCTAATATATCACAAATATGACTGATCAATTTTAAAAACCATAGTGATGTCTTTATTTATTAATTCTAGGAACAATTACTTTCATCGATGTTAAAAGAATGAGAAACTGAAAATCCATGCATATGATAATTTTTCGTATACAAGTACAAATATCAATAACTAATAAATTATCTGTGTGTATATTACTCTGTGTGCTCTGAATCTGATTATATATATTTGTCATATAATATTTTAAGAGAAAGAAAAGTTTGAAAACAATTGGCCTGTGATTAGGAATATTGGCCCTAGAAGCTCAATAGGACATATTATATCCTTTAAAAGAATCCAACCGACACACTGTTAGTGTTGCGATGTTCAAGTTTTATAAATACCCCTTTAAATAAGGGGAAAACCATAAATTACGTCACACTCATTTTACGATTTTTTCATAGTCACATTTATCAGCCCCACATCTCTGGTGTCACGTCACACTTTTTGGATTAATTATTTTTTTTAAGTTTTTGGTTATACAATTAAAGTTTCCCTTTTCAATACTGTTTTCATGTGACATTACAAAGCTTAGGATACCTCCCACCCCTTGTTATATAATGTCACCTAAATGACTTTAAAGTGTGACGCAATTTATGCATGACCCCTCAGTGGAATGGTACCCAATGCAGAAAAAACACTTGGCTTTTAGATAAAATACTGTATACCGGATTAAAACGCAATTTATTATTTATATTGTTTAAATTATTTATCACGACGATGGGATGCTTTTCAGCAACCGTGGTCACGGGGAGACAGAAAGATGACTGTTGTCTGATTTTTGACTTGGCTTTTATATTTTCCTAAGGCTGTTTTCGTAATATGAAAGAATATTACTTTAGTGCCTTTTTGGTATACTTAAGTCAGTTTGAGCAAAGTTGTGTATTGGATCCTTTTCATACGTTCTATATATTTATGCTACTTTATATTGAAGTCAATTTATCAGATCTTTAATTCACTATCCAATTCCATTTATTGGTACGAAACCCAAAGAAACACACTAATAACCAAATATAATGCTAAATGATGTCTTCCAACATATGAATGTCGTTTTTAATATGTCGGGTTAAAGATATAAGTAAATTGCCGAGTTCCCTAAAGGGGCATGAGGCAGACCCATTTCTGTGTCTATTTCACTGATAATTTTTCCTTACAGGTAAGTAGGTGATCAGCCTTCTAAATCCAACCAGCCAGCGTAACAATTTTTTTTTAATATTTTAATCTTCGGGGTTCGAACCTGGCTCACTAATCCATGGATGTCATTGATCCGCGCGATGTTAAAAATAATATTTAAATAATTAATAAATATATAGTAATTCTCAATAATGATTAACTTTTAATATTTATTGTTAATGCACGCCAAAAACTGAATATTGTCAGTGTACGTGTGCAATGTGCATAGTGCCATATCTGAAACTATGTGACAATGTCAAGTTTATACGTTCAGAAATAAAAAAAACATATATGATTTCTTTAAAATGACATACCAATATCCATTCGTTTAGAAATAAACACGGTATGTGTAATTATTTGGTGTACAATATTCTTCCGTTTCATTATACATATTATATTTTTTAAATTTTACACGTATTACAATTACAGATAATCGGCCGGATATTTTAATATTGATTTAATTCGAAGACTACATAAAAAAATTGCTTGATCAATTAGGTTAGGTTATTCTAACAGCATTTAATGTTCAAATAATCCACCAAAAATATCAAAAACATATACCAAGGAAACAATGAATTCGGTGCCCAGTTTAAAAGTGATAATGAAATATCTTTTAGTTTCAGTTTTTAGTCCATCATGACAAATATTTATAAAACAATCGTTTTCCTCAGACAATTTTTTTTTATTTAGTTATCATTCTTTTATACATCATACCTTAACCCAACAATATAATACAATTGAGATAAACAAGAAATATTTAATAATTTTAAATCATCATAATACATTTAAATAAAATACTGTATACCGGATTAAAACGCGATTTATTATTTATATTGTTTAAATTATTTAAAGATGACATCTTTCTGTCTCCCCGCGACCACGGTTGCTGTATAGCATCCGAAACGTCGGGATAAATAATTTAAACAATATAAATAATAAATCGCGTTTTAATCCGGTATACAGTATTTTATTTAAATGTGTGATACTCGCGTTAATAAAAGACAATATCATCATAATACATTTCGAGAATATAATGCTAAAAACCCAATTAAGGTGAAATTTTAAATTATTAAATTCTAACGGCCGTATTCATAAACGTATTTTAAGCTTGATATCTTCGATCAACAATATACTAGATATCGGGTCGACGCAAAAAATCCGTGCCGGTAAATATCGGCTCACTTGAAATGTGAGAGTCTATTTTGTTTAGTTCTCTTCAAGCACGGCCAATATTAAGACGTTTCACAATGACGCAGTTTGTCTTCAAAAATTGCGAAAATAATTCGCGAAAAAACTATTTTACGCACAGAGTCTTATTTTTGGTTAGTACATATAAAATAAGATATATTTTAAGCTTTTAAACTAACAAATAATTCAAAATTTGAACAAAATTATCTGTTTTAAATCAACGCTACAAATGTTTGGCCAAGGTTGGCCAACACATGCGCAAACTATTGTGTAACAGAATAGTGGATGCATGGATCTTAGGATAAGCATCCTTAGTAATATTATTATAAATGCGAAAGTGATATTTTTGTTTGTTACGCTTTCACGCTAAAACGGAAAAGAAAACATTCCAATCTGTATGTTCATTTTGCGGATATTATTATTTAGCATACTGTTACGGAGACAGGCTGAAGAAAGTTCGAGAAACATTTCTGGTATATTTCAGTCACTTAGAGACGTTTTCAGCAAGCTGACATACGATTTCAGGCCGTTTTAAGGCAGTATCTATCAAATAGCAAAAGTTCGGAAAGCGATACCAAGCGATTACGAGAGATCCGAGTGCGATAGTTCAAGAGCCAGAAGAGTATAAGAGTCAGTGTTTTGTGCGCAGTGTAATTGTAGTTTTTTGTTTTAGTTTCGTTTTTCTATAATTGTAGTAGTGTAATTTTTAATTAATTCATTATTTTATTTATTTTCTTTTGTGTTGTTTTTATAAATAAATCCTCAGTGTATAAGAGCGGCGTTTATTAATCCCGAACCATTATAGCTCGTAACAATACAATTTATATAAAACATTATATAGTTTACGTTTCATGTTGATATATTATTTTGTACCCTACTAGATACATGATAATTTACACATTGGTGTTTCATAAACTATACTAATAATACCAAAGTCTTCGAAGTTAGTCAAGTGTGTATGTATAATACATAGATATGTATATATATTTTGGTAACAAATAAAATCATATTTCGACTTTACTCTTTTCTTTGTTCCCATTGAGCAGTGTCATTTTTTCAAAATTTGACAAGGGGCGTGGTTTAAATAACAGGTTACTTTTTTCGTGAATTTTGTATGCGACCTGAAGTCTATTTAATACTATGTCAATGCTTGATATATTTAAAATATGTTCTGTAGTCTTTTTATATTCGATAGAGAGAGACAAAACATATTTATTAACTATATCAATCAAGCTTATAATACGGTTATGAATAAGGCCGTAAAACTTTAGGGAAGAAATACCTAATAAATACAAAAAATCACATCACAAATTTTAATAACGATGATATTCTTTGAATATTGTAGGTAATTTTGTCGCTAAAATTATAAAATTGAATTTAACTAAAACCCAAAATTTCACAGGCCACATCCCAAAACGTGACTCAGGTTTGAATTTAGTTTTGAGACTTGTCAAACAGTTTTCTCTATACAAATTTGAGATTTCTCAAGTTGTCGTCAAAAACGTCTTGAAATACGAGCCACTTATTCAGTTTTGGCACTATATATTTTAATTATTATTTGTACAAAAATAACATTCATTTATCAATTTAATTTAATTATTACAAGATATATTTAATGGAATGAATAAAAATTACAATATAATGTCTGAATAAACAGTTTTTCTTCAGCTCTTTCTGTTCACCATTTTTTAAACAACACAAATATTTAATTACAAGCTTTTTACATTTATGAGCTTTGGTAAAAAAAATTAAGTCATTAAAATATTATGTATCGATAATAAGCATTACTTTTGAATAGATATCATATGTAAAAAAAATATACAATTAGCTAATACCATGCGAAATCATAAAATACTTTTCGATAATCACTGAGCTAGGAAAATCAAACTCTTTATTTACTAACAGATGACAGAATAATTTTTGGTCTTATTATTATTGAACCTACAAGTCGTTGACATGCATTACATACCTTAATACACAACGGCTAATACAAAATCTGTTGATTGAATCCGAACCAACACTTGTATTGTTAATCATAAGCATGTATTAATGACCGGTTCTCACCGATCCGATAGAATTTATCGGACATAAGGGCCTAGAATGTCATGGTTAGGCCTTACTCTTGTTAAAATTTATCATCCAAGAGTCCAAAATTGGGCCTTACGGGCAGAAGATAATTCACATGGAGTCGTACCTGGCGTCAGTGAGAGGGTCTGTATCTTCTCTATGGAAGTTGAATGCATTTCTGAAACTATCTCGGAGGCGTTCAGCAAATGTCTTATAGTCGAAATTAACTTGCTGACCGAAATCGAAGTCGGCGACTTCTACTGTGTGCCTGAAATTAAATTTAAAAAAATGTAAAAGAAAATTAATTTAAACCTTTTCGGTACGAGCGCTCTTTCCGACGCGACATTCGTAATAAAAGAAGAGCACGTTGTGCCTACGTGGATGCCGGATATATCCGGCCGTACCGAAAGGGTTAATTACTACTATGACATGGACCAACGTCAATTAACACAGAGTTCAAGTATGTAGAAAATATTTAGTGAATACGCTTCCTAAATATTAAAATATTAGAAGACTAATTTATTATAAGACTACCCGCACAAAAATGTAATTTTATTTATATTTTTATTGTTCTCAAATATTGGCCTTGTTACTGAAAGGATATGAATTGATGCAGAAACGAAAATTCCCAATGTAGACATAGGTTAGGTACTCTCAAAAGACTTTATATAGTTTGTCCACTCTGTTTACAAAATCTACAAATGATTCGTGCCCCCGCGATAACGATAGTAATCTTCTGTGCCCTACCCAATTTCCCCAGGACTGGAATCCGAGACATTAGCGCATTCCACTAACAGAGGCAAATTCAAACAACTAAAAGCATTATAATGTCTTCTATTGATATTGAAATAGGGCGAACAAATGTCTAGTTGTCGGTAGTAAAGAACCAGTTAATTATTGTAAAAAAATATCTGATTAAAGGCTTTTATTATTATTATATATATCGGCTTGAAAACGTTAACATGCTGCAATTGACAACAACACGTGGTCGTTGAATTTCTACTATGTTAACAGAATTATATATTTCAAACAAAAGGACATGAGGAGATTAGGAATTTGCTAGTATCATAAAGTGTAAATTAAAAAAATGGATACCTCGATCTATGTTGATAGTAGGCGACACCAAACACTACTAGTATAACCGCCACAAAGGAGAATGCTACAGGCACTACTATGACAGATAATTGCGCGTGGACAAATGCTGAAAAAAACAAGACTTATTTAACAAATAATCATATATTTATATAATATAATATATGTATATGTAATAATCTCGTGTCGCGGTGTTTGTGGTCGCACTCCTCCGAAACGGCTCTACCGATGGTTATGAATTTTTTTATGTATATTTGGTAGGTCGTAAAATATATTTTCTACCGCTAGATGATTATTTTTATTTTCTTCATAGGTATAGACGTGCGAAGCCGGGTCGGGCAGCTAGTATGTATATATAGCATTAATGAAAGTGGAAGAAGCGGAAATGGTATGCAAGGATCGGAGCATATAGAATTCCGTGATCTCTACCTACCCCATTGGGAAAGAGGCGTGATATAGTTGTATATTGGTATCTTTTCCATAAGGGTATAGAGATCATGGATTTCAATATACTCCGATACTTGGATAATACTTTCATTAACAATATCATACACGCTCGTCAGTTTCGAGTATTTATAGCCATGCCCTTTTGAAAAACGTCACCGATTTGATCAAGGTTCAGGTAATCAGTAGTGTATTTATAATATGTTTGAACTCCAATATCTTTATATAGAAATTCTGAATGTGTAACAGTTTTTTTCATATTCAACAAACAAAAATATTCTAGGTATTCAATAACAAAAAAGGTATATACAAATTTCAGCAACTCTTCATTTTGAATAACTTGTTACAATGTTTACGTCAAGCCAATAAGCCTGAAGGTAGATAGGAAAGATATCATAAAGTTGACATGTCCATGACGATTTAAAATGTATGACATTCATTAGGTTAACTTTGATAAATTGAAGATTCAAGAAATTAATTATTGTCTATATTACTCAGAAATATATTTTACATCAATTGCATTCGCAAAATAATTCACCGATAAATTTAAATGGCATTATAATTCATTTAAATTTACATAGGGTCACCTTAAGAACAATAAATAAGCAAAATTATATATACATTTATTATAACCATTTGCTCAGTTGGTAATATTGTGATATGTTCACGAGTAAAAAAAAAGGTCAAGCTCTTAGCTATACCTACAATATAGTAGATGCAAAAAATTAATTGCCCCGTTTTGTCACTAACAATTTAGACAAAACTTAACAAATGCATTACTACAATTATGTGTTACATTAAAGTAGGTTCCTTGTCTTTCATTTTTTTAATTATAAATAGATGTGATAGTATCACATACAGGTAGAAATACACAATTTAATAATTCTTTGGTTTTTTTTTAATTAACTGCCAATTATTTTTCGTCTTAAAAATATTTAATATTTTAAAAAAAGTCCCAAATGGGTATCATGGATGCTAATGGGTAATACAATCTTTGCACTCAGTGGTCTTGAACACAAAAAAAATTATCAAATTTAAAATTACCTTTATAAATGTTAATTGTTGCTCTCGATGCAGTTTTTCCCAGTTCATTCTGAATAATGACTACAACGGTATGTTGATCACTATCTGAGAAATAATGTACTAATGGAAAGAGATTTGACTCTGTTCTCGATTTCACAGAGCACGTTTCATTTCCAGTAATATTGTATTGCCCGAGTTTGTATATAGCACAGAAATCGAAGGGCGGTGATCCAGTGTACTTCACTCGTAGATTCAGAAGATCGCCATGTTGCAACCAATTCATTCCTGTTATATTGACTGTTGTGATAGGCTCTGAAAATAATGAACGGGAATACTTACTAAGTATTCATACCTTTTAACTATATACAGTGTAAACTCTATATAGCGACACTGAAGGGACTACATATTTTGTGGTGTTATAGCCAATATAACAATTGAAACAAAGGAATGGATACTCTTTGCAATACTGCGAAAGAAATGTTATTTCAATGCAAAAGACACCATCATTGAACATTTATATGTGACAACATAATTACTTATGAATAAATAAATGCAGTGAAGGTTAAAAAGGCTAAGGATTAACTAAAGGAGAACAATAGATTGTGCTACACAAGAAACACATCTTTTTTTAAACCTATTTAGCTGTATACTGTATAACATCCACTGTCAAATTGTTTTTTAACTAAATCCAAAAAAAGGTGGCTAAATTTATCTACTAAATGTTAATTGTGTTTTCAATTAGATATTAAATAATACTTACCTCTTATACTAATTGTTTCTTGGTAATGCCCATAAGTATAAGTATCACCAATAGGTACTATACTTGAATTGTTGCAAATAAAATCTTTTATTGCATGTTTCCTTTTCTTCATTACCTGTCTCTTGATTATTGTATGACTTGTATTTGAGTTTGATAAAAGTAATGAGGTATCATTTAAATTATTTGAATCTGTAATTGGTTTAGGTGTTGTTGTGGTACTTGTTGTCGTTGTTGTGGTTGTTGTTGTCGTTGTTGTGGTTGTTGTTGTTGTTGTAATAGGTGGTAATGGTTCATTATTAGCAACAACCAATGCATCTATATAATGGTCACTCATTACATCACTGTATGTATAATTCAGTGAAAAATCTGTTGTTTGATCAATGAACATGCAATCAATGAACCAGTATGTAACAATTGATGATGCATTTTCTTTCAAAAATTGCATCTCATTGTCAGGAAGCTGTATCATATGGTTTACTGTGTTGTTGACAGCTATAAATCTGTCTGGTCTTAGCAAGTTATTCTGCTTAAGTAATAGATTACCATTTAAAGAATCTGGAAATTAACAACAAATTTTAATATTTCAATTGTACCATTTGTTATAAAAGAACTCATTTTTAATTCAATACAAAATGTTTAACGACACTAAAACTTCTACACATTTAAAATGATTTTGTTCAATCTCAATGGAATTTTCAAACTCATAGTAAAAAATTAAGATTGATTATCATGAAGAATATGAAAAATATACTAGAAATGAACCAATTATTTTTACCTGTTAACTGAAAAGTAGTGCTTCCTGATGTTTCTTTCAACCATAGCCCAAAGAAGCTTTTTAATAGCTCTACAGTCACTGTGTACTCCCCTGCCTCATATAAATCACGCGGGTATTCTACTGTCCATGTTGACACACTTGTATTTTTGATAATCTGAAAAAAATGTGGATATCTCAATAGACCAGATTCACCTACTGATAATAACTGTTGGCGTTGGGTTTGAGGTTCTTTGTATGTCAGATATCAACAGACGAGCATGAGGTTCACTTGATGGTAGATGATACCTCAGCCGCAGAACATCAGTCAATGATGCACTGTCGACCTAATTTTACTTCGAGCATTCAGATATCCATAGACTGAAACCGAAACGCGCAATATGCACTTCACGGTTCTTCTATCTATTTTGGTTCGTTACCCAATCGGAATTTAGATATTCCTCACACGCGATCAATGCCCGAAGTTACCAGATGTGGAGTAAACATGCTTACAGATAAGCATGTGCTCCCGCTGGGATTCGAACCCACGACCCATCGATTCGCACGGCAGGTGTTCTACCGAACGCGCCAACGAGCCCGTCAATTGAAATCAGAAAATACATGTAATCGTTTTTATGTGTGACAAGAAGAGCAAGCTAAAATCTAAACAAAGAATAACTATAATAAGAATAAGTATAAAAATTACATTATTTACAAAAGAGTTTTTAATAATAACATTGATTTTGATTTACAGTTCAAGAGATATCTTATTGACCAGTCAAATTGAGCTATTGACTTATAATCCAATATATCTATTTATTAATTATAGGCCATTGGACTGCCAACATGGCTCAATTCTATGGGCTGGAGGTTCCAGGTTTAGAACCCGAGAACACAAGTTTAAAAAATAATGTTTTAGATACACATTCACACACTCTGCTCAAAGGGAAAGTCAACTTTAACCAATGCTACTGTAATTAGAAACCTACTTCTTCATGGTGTTGTGGTTGTGCATCATCCCAATAAGAAAACTTGAGATCTGCTCTGGAGTATCCAAGTACTGTAGCAGTGAATGTAATATTGGAGCCTCGCACTGCAGGACCATCATTTGTTACTTGTAACTTTAAAGAGCAAATCACTGCAAAATAAAACAATAGTAGTGAAATTATATTTTGCATCAGCATATTAATATTCTTAGTTTAATCTATTATGTTTCTTTTTAAATTATCTATATAAGGACTGTCCTGGGTGAAAACTTTCTCAAAATGTTCTATGTATTTATAACAAAATAAGTTTCTTGAAAATAAATTATATAGGTTATTTTTTTATGAACTGCATCATCTAATCAGTATATTACAATTCTGCAGACGTGTGAAGACATATTATTCAATAACAATGGTACTTTTTATACTTTTTTGATTATATTTACAGAATCCTCTATCTGATGAGAACACTAATATTATGAATAAGAGTAATAAATGACCATACTATAAAAACTATATCAATTAAAAACATACCATTTTGAATAAGTAGCACTAAAAATAATAAACACAATATTCGAGACATTTTGATCGCTATATGCAAAGGAGAAAAAGGGTGAAGTATCCAAGCCGAATATACATATAAATCGACTTAAATACTATTCTAAAAGATATGGGAAAGTTTAGAGATTTAAAATGTAAAACTCAAGAAATATTATAGTAAACCTTATCACTATATGACTACTATATTATTGTTTAATTTTTACATCGCAGCGTAATCGTTATTCGTTAATGACAAGTTGGAATAACTGACGTCTGACAACTGACGAGTGACGTCTGCATTTAGGCCTAGTACAGACTACAGCATTGCCACTTAGCAAAATATTATATTGATATCACACTTGACGAATTATATTTTACTATACACGAATTTGAGGAATTCCTCTATCATACTTTGGTAGTGCCAAAAAGTAAACTGGGTATGTACTCATATCAAGTTCGACTCTATCCAAAATCTTCTGTTTCATCTTAAAAAACGGTGTAATAGCCCTAAAAGTGGAAACCTAAAACTGTTAGACATACTTTAAAGTCTAGACTATAGAGCAGTGATTCCCAAAGTGGTCTAAAACGACCCCTAGGGGTCTATGACAAACTGCAAGGGGTCTACGTCAGCGAAAAAAAATTTGGGGGTCCATGAAATGAAAATGGGGGTCCACGATAGTGGATCTCAACACATACACTGATAGTACCTATTTACATACATCATACTATCTTATAATATCAAAACATATACATTATTTATAAAAGTACCTATGAAGTAAAAATATTGACTTAATGCTTATGTTATTTTATTTATTGTTTATTTAATGTTACGTATATTTTACATAATAGATACAAAATTTTATTTTGAGTAGTTTTAATTTAAATTCAATTAATAAATGTATAAATTAACATGTGTTTTTACTTCAAATTTTTAACACTAAACTTCACTGACTACCATAGAGCAACACGGGCCACCGGCGAACCGGAGGGGAGTAGCCATACGCAGGCGTTCCCCTCTGTCAAAGTACAAGTCCAAATGGTCCTATGCGTACAATAAAACTAGTTGTAGCCACACTTTTCACTAGACTAAATCCAGATGCGCGACTGAATCGACCTCCTAAAAAAATGCCGAATTGTTTGTGTTTCTTGTTGCCAAAAAATATCTGCCACGTCAAATTTACAAAAAGATAGCGTTATCTTTCATATGTAGGTATTTTTTAATCATATTATTACTATTTACTTCTTTAAAACTTAAAAAATTACAATATTATCGGTCGTGTTGTTTCGGATTTTTTTACCAACACAGTCGCTCGACAGATCCGCGTATTGTATAAGCCCTCATACAATACACGGATCTGTCGAGCGACTGATCCGAGTTTATTTCCGAGAAGTCGCTGTCACCGAGCGATAGTGTTGTTGTCGGATTGTTTTAAGTTATCGAAAAAAAATGGCAAAGGAGTCTTCTATACAGAGACAGTTTTGAGATTAAATTTTCTGATTCAAATATTATATTGAGATAATATAGTTATATTGTTAAAATATAATATAATACTTACGCGCGTTAGCACATTTATTAAAATCACTTAGTGTAAACTTCAACCATAATGTTTTTTTTATTTCCTAAAAATCCAAAGGATATGGAAAATTGTGTAACCCAAATTTAATAATTGCGATATGATCTAGAAAAATGACATATTTTTAATCTTATAATATAAAAAATCAGCTCAATTCTCAATCTGGGAGAGGAGAAATATGAGAAATATAGTTTTCCTGAGATTCTCGATTAATTGAATCGATTACACAATCACAAAAAAAAACCTTTGGACAAGGTAATTAACTCAAAAGTAATTAAATGCACTTTAAATACAATATATTGCATATAATTACAGTTATGTTATTAAATAAAATATAAATTATTAATTAAAGAAAATTAATATACATAATTATCGATTTTTTATCGATTAAAATCGATCTTTTATTTTAGTCTGTCGTTGGCATGCCGCATGACAGTTGTTTACTCTGTGCTAATTCGTTTTGTGTTTTCTACGTTTTGAGTCTGAGTGCTTTCCCGATTGTCGTCATTTAGGAATTGTTACGATTTGACAACTACAAATATCATTGATCACAGATTTATGATATATATGTCAATTATTGATTGTAACATAAACTTACTTTTACAGTTTACTACTTAAAACTCTAATAACTCGGCTCTCAGATTGTCAAAACTAATAGAATTTTCAACGAAGGACTGTTAAGTCTCAATCTATTAATTCACACCAATTTAATATTGTTACATTGGGGGCCCAAAGTTGTTAGTAATCGTTTCCATCTCCGTTAAGGGATACATGGAATAAACATATTTTGTAATTACGAAGTATTTTTCAAATTATTTCTAAGATTTTATTATACCTATACCAACTCATGGTCCACTCTCCGTGACCTGCTACGTGCGCATTACCCGACAAGTTCATTTTTATTATTGTAGTACGTAATAAATTAACTCCATCTTTAAAATAAATAAATTAATTCGAACTTATAAACCTAATTTCCCAAACCCAGTTCTTGAAATTATCGATACTGCGTATCGACAGTTGTTGCAACTACGGCTAAAAGGACTTGTCAGTGTAGTTGCGCCATTTAATTATACTGTTATGACACGGAATGTTTAAATGTGTGTGTGAAATTGTTAGTGTATTTTTTAATTGTCACGGTGTGAGTTTCGTAGTGACAGACGATTGCTCGTGTGTGCGAACTTGAGTACGCAGGTTTCCCCCCGCAAAAAATGACAGATTGTTTGGTATCGGTAACGAACGCTATGGCTACTCCCCTCCGGTTCGCCGGTGGCCCGTGTTGCTCTATGCTGACTACAGTTAGAAATTTACAGGAAATCAATATTGTTAGTTCCAATTCATTTCTGTTTCCGGTAGTATCAATGTATATATTGACCACACAATAACCGATTTTTTTATTCTGACATCTGAATTTTTGTTATTATATCTGTGGTGCTTCGTGATGAAGTGAAGTTAGAGCAATTGAAATTATTATAATATTATTGTATATTTTGGTCTTTGCGTTACGTCGGTTGCGTGATATGCCTACACTTATTACTTACTTATTTCAACAGTATACAGATGAACGTTTAAGTTTAATATAGAGAGTGCACTTGTTTATTTACAAATAATGATTTAATATTAATTTTGTCTCTGTTTAATTGATGAAATATAAGAATTAATAAAAATGGCGACAGTTTTTGATAGCCCTTTCATTCGACAACGTTTACATCGGTTACGGCATCGTGATTTCGAGTTAGATGAAGATCAAAGATTTGGGAGATGTGACTGTACAAGTTACTCGTACTTCGTTCTCTCCATGGTCTTATTTTCTGTGGGTACAGTTATTACCGTACTTGCTCTTGGCGACGCTGATGGATATATTTTAAACAATTTGGGGCACATGTGGCTCGTCGGTCCCATATTTATATGTTCAGGAATGATGGTTGCCGTTAAAAGCATGTTATATTTGCGTAGAAAAAGTGTTATACAAATGCTCCTTCATCAGCGTGCGATTATAAGAGTAAGTCATTATTATTACTTATAATTTCTTAGTTTGAGTCCAAGTTGCCTAGTAATGTGTGAATTAATTCCGTCAATAGAAAGTACAGTTCGTGACCACTTAGCAGTAGCTGTTTAACTTAGTTGACAATATTCATACATTTTGCCTGTTCAAATAAAATGAACCTTCACCTGATTTTTTTATCATTAACAAATGTTTTCAGCAAGATCTGTAAATATTTGCCATAAGTAATTTGCTTCAATGTGTATTAAAATTATCATCATAATCTCTTTGTAATATTAGGCTCACCTTGAAATGTTTAATTTGAAAGTAAAAAAAGTTATGCCAATTTTTTTTAATCTATCAAGTTCCTTCTCCCTTTATATTATAATAAATATTTATGTCCAAGGTTAAAAATATTAATTAATAACTTTTATTTATATTTTCAACCATTCATGAAATGTTAAGTCCCACTTTAATGACCATAATGATTGGGAGAAAGTGTGTAACCATTTTGAAGTATTGTCCAAATTTTATACTTTAATTACTTAAACTTTTAGTTTTTTGGCTGTTTCTAGAAAAAATGTATCACACAAGTTGATTTTATGGCACTAAAAACAAGCGTATTTAAATTATTATTAGCTAGGGGAAAACATTCCAATTCACAGACCAACGTGATTTAAATTCACTTATTAGAATTTTCGTGATTTGATTCCCTTGTTAAAACTGCTTTAAATTGCCTAATTTTTTAATTTTTTTACTTGTTTTGCACCACCTTGTTCTTTGTTATTTATACAGAATTTACATCACGGGTTGTCTGGAAGAATAACTGTCAGACTTAAGAATGTCATCTGTGTATCGAACATTGATTATTCTATTTTTAATTTTCTTTACAATAAAGTATTTACTTACTTATATTGTGAATTCTTTTTAGGACATGGCAAGTATTCAAGCAGAGTATAGTACTCAAGTTCCTCGAACGGCATCCAGTGCAACCTTACCACCATCATATGATGCACTAATTGCAAATACACCAATAAACAAACCTCAACCATCCAGTTCAGAACCACCTCCACCAACCTATGATGAAGCCATGTATTTGATTGGTGATGAAAAATACCGGATTGACAACATTGAAGCTAAGCAGGAAACAAGTAATGACACCAACTCTATAAATAGTATTAAACCTTAAACAATACTTGAAATAAGAGATATTTTTAAAAAAATACTTAATTTTCTGTACTTATGTTTTATAACATAGTCATCTTTATTAATGGTATTCTCTTATGTGCCTAGAATTTATCTTGTTACTACTGTGGTTAAGATGTTAAAATTATTATATTAGAATAAGACATTCATGGTTCTAACATATTGTTTATAAATCATGAATGGTTTGTCCGTAGTTGTGCCTAATATTCTAATACATAAGCTATTTCTAAGTGATACTAATCAAAGTCATTTTACATACTGTTAAGTATTTTATCACCTTTTTAGAAATTGAGCAATAATGATTGATATAACATTTTTAAAGACCTTTGATCACTGACTAAATTTTTGACTTCGAACAGAGTGCTTACAAAATATAAAATAATTATGGGCTATACAGCTATATACACATACACTATATGGTGCAAAATATGAGAGTGTAAAAAATAATAATAGTAAAAGTATAATTATAATATTACAAGAGTTTGCTAGCTTTAATTTTTCTTTATATGCTAATACGCATTTTATCAAAATTTGGATGGGCCTTGAAAAGGTAACAGCTGCCGGTCTAGCATGACAACCGCGACAAAATTTTGTCGACCGTTTTCTCGTGTTCTAATCGATTATCTCTTTATTTCTTCCGGGTCTAACATGACAATTACATTTAAAACTCGACTTTTAATATCAAAAATAGATATATTTGTCGATTGAGATATCTTTTCTATCAAAATTGTCGATATCAAGATATAATATATCGAGAAATCTTACATCTTAGTTTGTCTTCTCTCGTGGCGGTCATGCTAGTCCGGCAGAACAGAGCTATGTTTGCATTTGTAAAATTGGTATTTGGGTATGACTTTATTACAGATTTTATCAGTTAATCTTCATCAGCTGTATTATGTATTATTTTAATAGGTACATATCACCTATCCCTGAATTCTGAAGATGTGTAATTTAAGGCATTTTCTTTTTATTTCAATAATTTTTAAAATGCAACAAAACATTTTTAAATACATTTAATAACACAGTAATAAATTACTCTGATGTTTTTCGTATGTTAAAAATCAGAAATCTCTTTTTTATGCCAAACCATACCAAATTATTTGTAATCCGTTTTCACATCCGACATTGATAAGCGATATGTACAAAATCAGTCTCCAGTTGTAATCTGAATTTGTTTGATTTGTAGGTATGTGTCTGTCTGATTAGTGATTATACTCGAATCAGACAAATTCTCTCCTTTTGTTAAACTCCACCAATAAAATATGAAAGTTTATTCTACAAGTATAAAAAACTACAATGATGTTATGGTTTCCCTGTTATGAGCCCAAGTAAATGAAACTATTGAATTAATGAAATTAAAATATGAAGAATTTTAGTCAGTGGCAATAAATACATCAAAAATCTTTATAAAATATTGTTGAGAAATACAAAAAAATAACAGCTTGAATTTATGTTTTACTGTGTAATGGGTCTTATTTGTTTTTAATGTAATCATGTATATTTACTTTAAGTGTGCTATTGAGTCATATCTTACTATTTTTAGTCAAAAATTCCTAAAATATGCAAGGTTAAAAATTTAAAATAATAGCAAGCATTTATTTAGCTTTCATGTTCCTTGAGTCTACCTGCTATAAAAAAATTCAAGTTCCCAGTGTTTATTTATGTTTTTATACTTAATTTTCTTTGTAATAGATACAAATTGGATAGAGTTTAAAAAATAACCAACTCAATGACTAAAACTACATCAATTTATTATTAATAAAAAAATCCTTGATCTTACTAGTTCTACATAAGTCGTCTATTTATTTTTGTTTGTTAAACTTGTTTTATATTATAAGCACTGTAATATTGAGTTTCAAATACATGTTTTGATTAAGTACCAAAATCTTCATGGGATTGTTGACATCTGTTGTTAAGAGGTTCAATTATTTCAACTTAAATGTTGTAAAGACTGAAGCATATAAAATTTACAATGTTGGAAATTTATATCACGATATTGTATATAGAATAATGTTGATCTGATTGATGTTAATTCATGATTAGGGTGAATAAATACATCTATATTTATAAATATTGATTTATTTAATTGAAAATCCTCTTAGTTATTTACTATACACATTAAAGTTTATTTTTAGAAATTATTCATTTTAAAATAAATATAAGCTCCAATCATTCACTATATTTTTTCAAATGTTGTCAAAGAAAATGAGATGAGTTTATTTAAAAGGACCAAACTATGTTAATCTACCATAATACTTACTTCGAAAGCAAGTTTTATGTAATTGTGGCCATTGCACTACAAAAATATCTGCAAAGTATTGCAGTATTTTTCCAGTGAGTGACAATGTTCTGACACGACACACACTTTCAACAAAAACTATTCTACAATCTATTATATATAGAGATCTCATTATGAATGCAACAATACAAATAGGAATACAAGTACCAGGGCCATTACAAAATATGACATGTGGCTTAAATTTATAAATCACTGGAATAGTTAACATTATTGCATACATAGTGCTAAAAACTGAAGATCTAAATGACTGGTTTACTTTCCTACTTCGTGGGATCTTACTTATTTTATATTCACTGCAGTTTTGTTCATGTTTATGTATTTTAATTTCACTAGTTATATCAGAATCTGCCATGACATAGAGACGGGGATTATATTTCTTTAAATTCATTTGTGTTACGAGCCTCAGAAGCTCACTTGTATGTCCACCAGATCCAACACACAATATAGTCCGTAAAGATTGTAAATCTGCATTTTCATTCTTGTTATTAAATCCAAGGTGCTCTGTGTATATGCGACTGATAAGATATAGTCCCCTTAAAAATAAAAAACCCACGGGAAGAACAGCAATGCTTATGATAATTCCGTTCATAGTGGTTATTATATTACTCTATAATTTCCAACAATGTTTATAAACATTTTTAATATTCCTGAAAGAACAATAAAATCTTTCTAGTTTCTAGGTAACAAATGATCGGCAATAATAATTTAAAATACGTATTAAAGGTAGAAACATACAATTAAAACGCGAATGGCGAATTGCGATTGCGAATACTCTTTGAAGTTTTGAACGCGACGGCCGACGTAGGGAATAGGGATTAGGGATACGCCGAAAGTACTTAGTACTCACTTAAATACCTTTGTTTCGATACCAAGTACTTTTGGAATCGATACTTTTCTCCCCATTTCTGGTAAAGAGAAGGAAAAATTGTTAATCGATATTTTAAACAAAATATTTGTCACATCACTCCTAAACCTAAGACATGATTCGGGGATTAGTATTTATTGACCTTGACTGCTAAGCCGGAGGTCGTGGGTTCGATTCCCACCCAGGACAAATATTGTGTGATGAGCACGGTCATTTGTTCTGTATTTGGGTGTAATTTATCTATAATATGGATGTATTTAAGAACATATAGGTATGTTTATATTATTAACACTCCGTAAAGTTTTTATAAATGTGTTAAAAAGTACTCGATACCTTGAGGCATCGATACTTTGTTGGTATCGATACTTTTGATACGATACTGGTATCGAGTAAAGTATCGATACTTTTGAATTTGACGCTGTCGCCTGTCAGTACTAATAAATCCCATACATTCAGTGTTGCCGCTGCATGAAACTAAAATGCGCTCTACCCCAATCAAAAATGCGATTAATCTTGCGAATATCTGGCTTCTAAAATGCACTAGTTTCCGCTAAAGGATTTCAAAATATAAAAATAGGTAGACAGGTATATAAAATCTATAAAATAAAGATGTTTTCATATACTATTTAAATTATATTAGTTAAAATTTAACATAACGAAAATCAACTAAATTAAACATTTCTACATCATCGCCCCCAGATGCTGATGCTGAGCCTGTACCAGCTACTGTCCCTTTTCTTTACATATAATAAAGTTATAAGCCTTTTTCCTCAGTGTTACCTCCATTTATAATTTAAGCATTTAATTTATTTTAACGTTTTACTTTCCATTAAACAAAACAAAAACAACTACGATGAAACTCCAAAGGAAGAAATGCCAGTTATTCTCGGTTAGTTACGCTAAGATAATATCAAAGCGTGACAACTTTAAACGCATCAGCAATGTTTTGGTCGAGAAATAATTAATCGAAATCGACTCGCTACAATGAATGGCTACTGTGAATGGCTCGTGATTCGCCCGTCAGTTCAACAATCATAGGTCTTTTGTAAAAGCTTGGTTGTAACTAGTATATTTTGTTGAACAGTTGTTATTTAGTATCGCATGATACTTTCAAAAATAGATATAGAACTGTTATCTGTTATTTTTGAATACCTGTGATTTGTATCTGCTATGATAAATACGCCTCATTCCTAATGAGTAATGCCATTAGAGATGAATTGACATTTGACAATTGACAGTGGTCAGTGACCATTCAATGTTATAAATAAAATATTTTCAAAAGTAAAGCTGCCCGAGTAATTATTCTTATTGGTAAAATAATATACCTATTGCATGAAACTCAAAATAGTGATTTTTTTTAAGAAACAATCGAGAAAGTTGTGCTTGTAAATAACATATAGATTCTAACGAATCTAAAACTACACAACATGAATTTCGTAAAATGGATTGGAGCCAGTATTTTTCAAATAATATCATTTATTTTCCTTTTATTTTACTTAATGGGCATCCTAAACATGAATTTTAGCGATAAAAATAATTACTGTGCTATGACTTTCATGTTTGAATATCCTCAGTTTGTGGTAAGTAAAAAATAATCTAAAATATACTTTTATTTATCAACTTAATATTTGTGTTTTAGCATTTACATTTTTTTTATATTCTAGCGAATATCTGTGGAAGAGAATAAAATATTTCCTCAGTATGGTTTATATGCTTATAGTGAGGGCCGTTTTACTGAAAGAGCTCGTAAGATGTGGTAAGATTTCCTATAATTAGGTATTGTTTATTTTCATCAATTTAAACAAGCATTGAATATAAACTTGGTTGCAGGTTTGATGGTATACCAGTGTTGTTCTTGCCTGGAAATTCTGGAAGTCATATGCAGGCAAGGTCTCTTGCATCAGTGGCATTAAGAAAAGCATTGTCTAATGGTTATGAAAACCACTTTGATTACTTTACAGGTATTTTAATCTAAGAAAATATATAATAGCTTTATAAACAAACCAAAAAAAAGACTAGAATAAAAACTTTGAGAAATGTATACTATTTTTTACATTTATTTGATTAAATAAATTTAAAAAAATATTATACATTTCTTGGATTTAATTCTATACACAATTAACATGGGTACTTTGTTCCAGTGAGTTACAATGAAGAGCTTTCGGGTCTATTTGGTGGTGTTCTTCAGAGTCAAACTCAGTTTGCAGCAGCTTGTGTATCAAAAATTTTAAGCCTGTATAACAATCACAGATATACTAAATCAGTACCATCATCTGTAATTTTGATTGGTCATTCCATGGTAAGGACTATGTTAGTGTTTCTTTCTTTTTATTAAAATTATCACTACATTTCATTTTTATGATATTTTTTATGTATGCAAACATAAAATTATATTTATTAAATATTTAAAAATTGCAGTTTTGTGATTTGGATAAAACCAATGTAAAAATTTAAAATTAGTATTTAGTTACCACACTGTCCATAACAAACTTCCTCAACCAGCAATCAATTTAAGACTTTATTATATATGCTATTTACTAATATTGTTTTGAAAAAAATATTTTTTTTCCAGGGTGGATTAATTGCTAAAAGGCTCTTAGCATATCCAAGTACATTGAATACAACAAATATAGCAATCACACTAGCTGCTCCCTTAGAAGCACCTATAGTTAACATTGATCCAGCTATAAATGACTTTTACAAACTCATGAAGATTGAATGGGATGTATATGTGACTCCAAACAGAGATGTCATTGATAGAAAGTTTTTAATCAGCCTCGGAAGTGGACCAAGGGATGTCTTGGTGCCAGCTGGCTTGACATCATCAAACAATAGTTATATTAGTGCTTTGGTAAGACACATTAGATAATATCATGTGATTCTGTGGGTGATTTTAGATTGTAAACTTAAAGATATTCACCTAAATATTTTTATGATACAAGTATCGTCAATATTAAGTATCTTAGTGTTACGTAAAAGTTATTTTCGAATAATAAAAAGTAATACCTCAGCAAAAAAAATCACCCCTCTCATCCCACTATGCCGTGTTGCATTCTACTGCTTGTTTTATACTTTTCTTTGAGAAAATTACTGTTTTTTTTTAACTTTTACTTGAAGGTAAATCATCAGATATCTTAAAGACAGAGTTTATGTTAAGGTCAGGCCTCATTTTGGAATAGTGTTTTTTTAAATTCATAAAGTTTGAATTACAATAAATTGCTTTTAGACAACAGCTGTTCCAGGAGTGTGGGTATCCCCCGATCATATCAGTATGGTTTGGTGCAAACAATTAGTAATGGCAATAAATCGTTATCTGTTTGATATTGTTGATACAAGGACTGATCAAATCACCGATAACAGTGTTCACGTTAAAGCAAAATCTTTACAATACTTTGTGGTAGGTGATTAAATTTATATTATTAATATTTAACATATTTCATAGTATAAGCTGTGGTGGGACCTCCATAGAAACCCTAAAAGCCCGGCTTGCCCTGTTATTGCAACCTAAAAAATATACCCTTAACGTAATAAAATTTGTGTTAAGTAAGTTACATAAATGCGTTTGACGTTAAAGTCGACAAGCCGGGCTTTTGGGCTTGTATAGTGGTCCCGCCATTGATAAGCACAACTAATTTCTATTTTACTTGATGAGAACTGCTTTATTTGAACTTGCTTATTTGAATCAAATTTATAAACCAAAAACTAAAATATTAATTGGCGTTACCAATTTATTTTTACTCCTTATCGTAAAAAATATATTTAACTAAAATACATGACTTTGTAAACTTTCTACAAGGTAAGGTGGCTAGCGCTGGTATTCAGTAAATCTATATTTTTTTTCAACTCTATACTACATAATTATAATATTTACTTCGAGTATTCAAGTTCTATAGACTGAGACCCAAACGCGCAATGTGCACTTCACAGTTTTTCCATCTATGAACGGTGATTCGTTATCCGGTCAGAATATCGATATTCATCGCACCCGTATAGTGCCCGAAATGACCAGACGTGGACATGTGAACATGCTTACAGAAAATTATAAACATGTCGGCCCGGCAGGAATCGAACCCACGACCCATCGGAGCGTAAGGTAGGTGTTCTACTAAACAAGCCAACTTTCCATATGCTAGGTTCTCACAGCTTAAGTGCTAAATCGATAAAGTTTATGGAGATTTTAAAAATAATAAGGGTTTACGGTTTTCGAATACCATGAATTCCAGTCTTAAAAATTGAAAACTTTCAATTTTTTTAAAGTTAGTTTTTGTAACTTGAGTATTTATAGTTATACCGCGGAATACTGAAACGATAATCAAAATTTGAGTGCTTTTTAAAATGTTTCTGTCTTTCAATTTACCTTCGTAATGAAAGAGTAGATAATATACTTTTAAGTATACCTCAATGTTGATTAGCGTTCGAGAATTCGGCCGATAGGTAAATTTTTTTTGTAAACTTAATATTTTTTGCAGGCGAACCGCTCAATGACATTGAACGCTGATGTTTCACGTTCTAGCGTAAATATGATTGTTGATGCGTTTTGGTATGAAGATAACAGAAGAGTGTTTCAGATATCTAGACCGGAGATTGACAGGTATTATCTATATTGTCTTACACTATATTGATAATGCAATTGAATACAGGTATATATACCTATCGTTATTGAAATACTTTTAAAAGAGTTGGATAATGTTATATTTGTAGAATTAGTCATGTCCAGTTAAGACCCTACAGTATGCCAAACGCTGTGCTTACTGCTTTTTACGTAATTTTTTGGAGCTAAATAATTGTTATTTAAAAATGTATCGATTAAAAAGAAAATACATAAAATTTCTACATACTGAATTATATGATTCAAAAATCTGTGCATATTCTCTAGTTTACTCACGCGTGGGATATCGGTCTTTCGCGTAAGAGGTAACAGATGCCTACAGATCAAAGACTACATTTTTTTTTTATTTATCTATCCAAAACATTTAAGTATTAAGAATATTTAAGGATATATAAACCACAGATGTGTTTAATATAAGTATTAGTTCATGAAATATGATCAACAACAGAAGAATATATTATTTAAAATGGAGTTATTTTTTTATGTTAGATTTCGACAGACGAGCATGAGGTTCACTTGATGGACCCCAGCCACAGAACATCAGTCAATGATGCGCTGTCGACCTACTTTTTTTTTCCTTTGAGCATTCGGAAATCCATAGACTGAAACTGTGCACTTCACGGTGGTTCGTTACCCGATCAATGCCCGAAGTTACCAGACGTGGGGAAAACATGCTTATAGAAAATTATAAACATGTCGTCCCGGTGGGATTCGAACATGACTCATCTATGCGCACGGCAGGTGTTCTACTGAACGCACCAACAAGCTCGTCACAAAAAAAAACCTATATTACCTATTCAAAAAGTTGAAGATTTCGAAAGAAAACTAAAAATAATATTAAATGACTTTGGTATCATTAAGGTATATGACGAACGTGCTTCGAACAATCTTACTAACTTATCTTAACTATTATTAGGTCATATAAAAAACATATAATCAGTAATAATTTATGTTTCTCGCGTATATTTGAAGTATTTAGTACAGCTGACGTGGCTATATGCAATCACGTTGGCATAGATCCAAAACGCCCTACAAAAGTACATTAATCGTTATTTTAGGTTTACGCGTACGTAATATATTACGTCATATCTCGAATTTGAAGATGACATGCAGTATTTTAGAGTAAAACATATAGTGTGCCTTTAAAGGGATAAGGCCAGTCATATTAACTAGGATGTTATTGGACTTCTTTCTTATCTAGGCCTACTTGCCTCAAATATAAGTCAGCTTAACCTTAACTATTTAAGAACCCGATGAACAAATACGGCACTAGGGATAGCGGGTGTCCGCGAGACCATGGGTTCATACCGTTTTAGTTAAGAGTTAAAATCCACTTCAGGAGACTGGGCGTTGGTATTTATTTAAATAGGATTTTTAACTTACAGGACAACATATTTAATGATTCGACTAATAACATTTCCACAAAATCGCTTCGTAGCGATAGAAACGGTGAATACTGATGACAAAGATTGGCTCTTTGGATGCAACGCTAAGGATATCCATAGCACGTATCGTTACTGGTAAGTAATATTATTTTTATTAAGTAATATAATTATTTTAATCAGGAAATTTTCCCGTATTCTCAGACGTGACTCAGGTGTGAATTTGAGAGTTCTCAGGAATAGTTTTGGACTATGCACCACAGTCTATATTTTAATTAAAAAAATTTTTTGTATATATTTCCCCTTTTTTGTTGTTGTTTTTTTGAAATAAAATTGTGGTATAAATTCTTATTTTTTTTATTTATATTTTTACAGCAAAACAGCGAGCTCATTAAGCGAATTGAGCCGTTGGAGCGGTGCTGCTACTGATTTTGGTAAACGGAAATTAGCCGCTATAAACCTGCACAGTATCATGGATGTACATCCGGAATGGACGCATGTTATTGTTAAAGTCTCACCGACTAAGAAACCGGTATGAAGTAAAGAATTCAGTTTGACCAGACGGCCTAGCTCGAAAGACTGTCGACAAGTATTCGAATCGTCAAACTGTCAGTTGTGTGAGAAATCATTTGAAATTTTCATACAAATGATAGTTCGACGATACGAATACTTTTTCGATAGTTTTTCGTGCTCGCCCCTCAACTCCCATAGACAATTTCTTTCAGTTTGTCTATGGGTGCTGGTTTAATGCCTTCCTGATAATTTCTTCCAGATTATACTAAATCTCATTAGGTATGTATACATAATGGGAAATGAATGAAAATTGACATCCTAAACACAACAATATTTGAAATAGATTAGTTAATTGTTGGCGCTTAAATAGTGTTGTAATAAAAAAAAATGTTACCAGGTCACACTGAACGTTGATATAAACGACTACGCATCACGACAAATACAAGTAAACCTGCCTTCCGACCTATCCTTCGCCAAACACGTAATAAAGCAAGAAACAGAGCCGAACAGCTTGTATTACGAGCTCATACTGCCGGAGTTCACTGCGGTACATCAGGCGTACTTGCTGTACGTGGAGCCGGCGGGCGCGTGTCAACACCCGTACCACGTGACAGCCGAGTTGCATGTCCCGTGGGCGAAGAATCACGAGTATTACCATTTTTACACGTAAGTTTCTTTTATGTAATGCTTTAGGCAATTTTTTTTGTTAATTTAAAAAAAAGTTAACTGTTAAAAAATATTTAACCCAACGTTTTGGATGCTTTTCAGTAACCTTGGTCACGAGCAGACTGAAATGTGGCAGCTGTCTGATTTGATTTTTTTTTTAAATTTGTTGCATGACCATGGATACTTGTCCTTCAGTCGGAATATTAAAATGCTGTCTGATTTGAAATATCACAAAGTTGCCATATTCACGTCACCTACATATTTCCTACGGAGTTGATATTTACTCTAATTTTCTATATGAAAATATTGACTATAAGTGTCCTCTTGTTTTGTAGTATGTTTGAATTTATTAATTGATGTTGATTAATATGTATGAAATTACAGTAAATATCAACTCCGTAAGAATAGATGGCGTTAATATGGCAACTTTGTGATATTTCAAATCAGATAGCTGTCACCTTTCAGTCTGCCCCGTGACCACGGTTGCTGAAAAGCATCCGAATCGTCAGGATAAATAATAATTAATCCGGTATAAAGTATTTTATTTAAATTTATAGGTTTTTATTAAAATTCGATGGAAAATCGAAATAAATATTTTGATTAAGGATTATAAAAAATAAATTTAATTATCAATATAGACCAATATCAAACAAATATTGGCACACATCAAAAATACCGTGTTGTGTTATTGTGATAACGGCTTTATCGCTTAGGAGTGATTTTTTTATTTATTTGATTGATATCGCTATTATCCAATATATATTATCCAAATTCCGGAAGATTAAATGTACTTTTTTTTAATTTTTTGTTGTTTCCCTTAAACATCAAAAATTTAAATGAAACATAAAACCAAGAAATAGACCTTAATTTACATTATAACTTTAATAAGTTGTCTACGAATTTGTTTACGTTTTAGTATCATTTTTGGAAGATAATATTAATCGTCTTTTCGTATATATTATCGTCGTCATATATCGTCGTTCTCGTCTCTCATGATACGTTTTTTTTAAATAGTAGGTTTGATAGGTATGGTTTTTAACATTCAGTGCTAAAACCATGCCAACTGTATATGTTTATTATTATAAGGTGAAATTTAAAATTTATTTAATATTTTTTTCCAGGCATCTCAAACATTCTCCGATGAAGTTACGACTTTTTAAAAGCAATCCAAACGTTAGTTCAGGGTCAAATCTAACGGAAAGCGTTAAAATTACACTTCTGTTGGACCCAAAATGTACTTTTACTATAAGGTAATTTTGAGTATGCTATATAATTTTATTGAACTTTTTCAAACAACTTTTCGAAGCAATTTTATAATTAACTACAACATAAATTAACGTTTACTTATATTATAAAATCTTGATTAGGAATGAGTAATGTTCTTGGTAATGACGATTATTCATATTTGATATTAAAAAGATATTCATTATTATTATTTAAAAATGCCGTCAGTGGCTCCCAAAGAGGACCATGTACACACGCCTTATAAATAATAATTTACAAATAGTTCAACTGTTATAAAGACGCTAATAGAAAACCTAAATATATATAATGCTTTATCGCACGCACACATACATACCTTTCGTCACTATTTAATTCTTACACTTTTTCTATCTACCTACATATTAACATTTTTTATCATAACTAAACAACGCTAATCGTCTGTAATTAATTGATATATCTAAAAATAATTTTCTCTGTTAGCCATTTACGAAATCTTAAGTAAATAAATAAAGTATACATCTATATATATAAAAGAAAGTTGTGTTAGTTACACCACTTATAACTCAAGAACGCCTGCACCGATTTTAACGATATCTTATTTGTTGGATTCCTCTATGTCGGGAATAAGACATAGGCTATTAAAATATTGGAAAAAATCAGGAAAAAAATATATGCATAAAATTAATTATAAAATAAATTAGATTCGAATTCCGCCATCTTGACAGATCACGTCATGCATTCTTAGCTTTTTTGAAATAACAGATGTCTACTGCAAATCAGTGACATATTAGACAATTATAGTGGGTAAATGGGCATATTCAAATTTAAATTTAATAATATATAGAATAATTATATAATTTCGAAGCCAAAATTGTGGCAGAACAACGTCTGCGGGGTCCACTAGCTTATAATATTTTATCCTTTAATAATTATTTTTGGAATGCACCACCCTTATCACTTGGAGGTATGAAAAATAGTTTACGTCCTATTCTCAGACCTACTGAATATATACACAAAATTTCATAAGAATCGGTCAAGCCGTTTCGGAGGAGTTTTGTTACAAACACTGACACGAGAATTTTATTAGATAAAACCGTAAATTGCAGTATTTCAGGCAGTTGGTACTACCGCCTCGCCCAGTTGGCTCGGAATTACACACCAGTGCTAGTCCCATACGTGGCCGCTATAGTGCTTCTAGCGGCTCGTGCTAGTATCCTCAACTTAAAAGAGAACGGTGCCTGTATCTCCATACATAATGCACTGATGAGCGAAGGCGTCAAACCATACTATGCTTTGGTTTTCAGTCGGCTGACTATTATGGGTTTGATGTGAGTATGGAATTGTGATAAGTAAAAGTTATAAAGTCAAAAATATATAGATTGGTACTCTATTAGAACAAAAGGTAAATCTACTATAAGAACAAATTACTAAGTGCGTAATGCGTTTTATAGTTTTGTTATGGACGCATTTAGTTCTTCATTCTAACAGTAGGTTTACTCTTAAATGAGTAGTAAAATTTATTTTTATTAAAAATGTCACTTAGTGGGTTTTACCCTTGAACCAACGAAATGATTTTCTTTGAAGTTTTTGGTTGATCAGATAGTTTTTATTGTGGAATAAGTGACATACTATTCCTATTCGAACGAAAGTATGGACTAAAGTTAGTTTTATAAGTATATGCTAGATTAATGTTTTAGGTATATCTAAATGCATTGTATGTATAGGCTTCGCTTTACATTATTAACAAATAATGGAAGTATAAGTAAGGGATAGCATTAGAAATACTTAGTAACTTGTGTCATTAGTTCCTAGCACAATAAATATGATTCGTGATTAAAGGACCATTTGCACGTTGCAAGATTCTTGCCTGTTGCATACAATTAAATGGAACTAATAAATACCTTGCATCGCCTAAACAACACGTAACTTTATTGATCTGTTATACAAGTTTCGTTTCAATAATTTTCTTGGTGTAAACAGCAGATAATATCCGCAGATAAACAGTTTCTTACAATTCTTGAATGTCAATTATTGCTCTTATATGTACAATAAAAGACATCGTGTAAATCGGCCTTATTAGTCTTAAGAATGAAATCATAAAAACATCTTCTTTTTTCAATATTTCAGGTCGGTGCCATTTTTAACAGTCCTCTTGGAGAATTCCAGTTGGAATAATTTGGAACTTCAGTACTTTACGCGTTCCCTACTGGTGTTGCCAGCTTACATGACAGCTCTAGGTATATTGAATATAGTCGCAGCGGCAACACTCGCCGTCATGGTGTTTTCCTCCCAATTGGCTCATCGATTGCTTTTTAAGTAAGCTTCTTTTATTTTCTTGCTTAAAATATAACTTTTCTAGATTTTTTTTAATGACGGTAGGTAGAGAAATTTTAAAAATATTAGTTGCTAATTCGTAGCCTTATAAAAAGTTCAAATCTTTATTTAGTTATTACGTTGGCTAAAGTAGTTCTTGTTAGATTGTATTTAAAACAATATATGACTTGCATGGTTTAAACAACACGTAACATTCTTGATCTGTTATACAAGTTTTGTTGGTGTAAACAGCACAATATAATGTATGCGTGTTAACAGATACTTACAGTGAATGTCAAAAGACCGTACGCACCGTAACTTCGAAATGAATCGTCGAAATAAAGCAAGGAGGGTATTCCTATATACAGAAAAAACCGACGTGTAATGCATTAACATTGAAGCTTTGAAAATACATAAAATTGTCGGTGAGCTAAAAGCGCATATCGTGCTGACCGTCAATCACGGGAATCGCGATCAGAGGGGTGAGCACGAACAACTATCGAGAAAGTATTCGTATCAACGAACTGTCATTTGTATGAAATTTCAAATGATTTCTCATACAACTGACAGATGGACGATACGAATACTTTCTCGATAGTCGTTCGTGCTCACCCCTCAGAGCTGTGGTGCGAAAAAGTATTCGTATCGTAGAGCTCTCATTTGTAAGAAATTTCAAATGATTTCTCATACAACTGACGTATGGACGATTTGAATACTTTCTCAATAGTCCCTCAGAACGACGTTATGCGATTCGTTGTTATATGCTGCTTATTTATCAATTACTTTATCGCCTTCCCTCGGTGATTCATTTCGAAGTTACAGGGCGTACGGTCTTTTGCACGATACTGTACAATTCTTGGATTACAATTATTGATCTTGTATTTACAATAAAATGGCGTCATGTAAATGGGCCTTAAAGTTATATTTGTATTAGGATAGTGTGGCGCGGGGGTAACGGCCTGGCTGAGAAAGTGGCGTCAGGTCTCCAGAAAGTGCCGCTAGTGGTGAGCGCGGCGCTAGTGTGCGCGGTGCCGCTGTCGTGCGGCGCGGCCGCGTTGACGGTGGGCGCTGCTTTCTATGCATTTATGGTATGTATTTCTTACAGAGTATTGTATGGGCTTAATAAGCAGCTAGAGTGTAGTTTTTCAATGTAGTTGATGGAGTCTCCTTAGTTCTTTCCGGGGTATAAAAGACCTGGAGAACATTTTAAGTGGGTTCTTACATCATCGTCTACTTTGAGATACTACTATCTAGAGTCATTTTATTGCCACGTGTTTAATTCTCAAATTCTAAATTTACGTGAGGCGACAACAGAAAATAAAATAAAAAATTACTTTAAAAAATCTCTAAAAAGTTACATAGTACAATTTGTAAGTTATTTTAAGGGGTTTTCCAAATTGAAATAAAATAATAATCTTGAATTATATTTATTAAAATTGATGTAAAAATATTGTGTTGCCAATACCAATGCTTGGAATGTTAAATTATGTTTTTTTTACAGTTATCAAAAATGTATGAGGAATATCTCGAAGATTATGTTTATAAATTAATGGCGAAAATCGCTAGTAAGATTTGCAAATTATTTAAAAAGAAACAGCCCACTGAAGAAAAATCTAGTCCATTACAAAGTAATTTAGATAATGAATTGAATAAGGATCATGACGAAAAAGAAAGTAACGAGAATGTTAAAACGAATGAGGAAAGTATAGAAAATAGTGATGATTCTAAAGTAATCTTAAGAAGTGGAGAATATAAGAAGGAACCTCGTAATGATATTGAAGATGATAAAGTAGACGAAGATCTCAGTAATATAAATTTCCACATGATGTTATTCTTTATGTGGATGTGTGTGACTCTTGTTAATATACCTGCTCTTTTAACATGGGCACGTAATTTTAAGTGAGTTTTGCTTTTTTTTAATTTAACTTAGGCCCATCTAATACGTTCTTCATTTCGAAATCTATTCCTGAGGAATGAACATATGTCAAATTTCTATAAAGAATAATGTATGGTTTGTAAAACTAGATTAAACCCGATTCATTTTGGAATTCGGGCCTAAATATCAAAGTATTTTTGTCTCTTCCTTTAGTCAAATAAAAATAATACATAGTATGGAAACTTTAAGATTACGTTTTAATAATGAGTTTTTTTTTTCATTATATAATGGTACACATATTTCAAAAATATGTATATTTTTTTAGGTATAGTATGGTATTGAAACCTGACACATCCTACCACACAGGAATGCTTTTGTCAGGATGCTCAGGTGTAATATGGCAAATGGATGGACCTAGGAAAAATTTGTGAGTAACTATATCTATATGATTTTCTATTCATCTAATAACTATTATTCAAGTTATCAGTATAATTAATATCAAAAGACATGTTTCTGATACTTAGCTAAAGGAAAAAAGGCCCATGTATAATAAGCACAGTCATTTTAAAAAAAAACAACTCTTGGTGACAGATATGCATAACTGCTGTTATAACAAACTAAAGGGCAGACGGAAGAAATGTTGGCATAAATAATGATTTATTGTCTGCAATGATAAAATTATTATAATGTCTGCTTTTATTATTCTGTTTTAATTAAAATATTAATAATTAATTTCATTTGAAATACTAAATAAAATCTTTGTTTTGTAGCCAGTTATATGACTTGCTATGACGGTAGTGTAGCTATTAACGTAGATCAAAATTGTCCTATAATATCCACGTAAATGAAAATGGCAGATATCACAAGTTACAAAATCGTTTCTAATAAATTATTATTATCTTCTATTCAAGCAGCAATATATTCATTATCATATTGTTGCATTCATTTTGGATCACCAATTAGCATACTAATCAACTTGTTAAAGCTAAATGATGTTTCTTAAATATTGGCAGGCAGTCTATACTAATAGTTTAAAATATTTAGATGTACTAAACATATTATGTTGTTGACAAGCATTTCAGTTTTTTACCAATATTTTTCAGGAAGTATTATGAAGCAGTTACTTCCCTATTCTTTACCATGGCAGTATTTATAATAGCACTTGGACCATTTACACTATCCATCGTAAACTATGGTGTTGCATTTATGTTTACTGTAATTACTATACAACAATTACTTGATTGTGAGGAAAAGGATGAAATTAACTCTACTCAAGGAGACGAGGCAGTTGCCACCACTGAAATAAAAGATACAAATACCAAAGATGATGCAATTGAATCTAGTGATAAAGAACCTAAGATAAATGAAGAAGTAAGTCATAGTAGCAGTTCCAATGACAATCAATCTCAAAATACTGATGAAAAAACTGAAGATGAATCACTCATCGACAATTGTGATGTATGCAGTGAAAATAGAATTTATAGAATGTTCAAACATCTCAGAGATAAATTTAGCTTTAGTAATGATTAATATTAAAAATATACTCAAGTATCAAATTTTAAGTGTAATGTTTTTGCAATATCTGTAAAAGAAGGATTTGTAAACCATTTTTGTATCTACCTAATTCAGATTTTTTTAATGGCAATTCAATATATTGGTATTAATGATTGTAATCATTAATCACCAATCCCACAGGAACTTGACAAATAAATATACTGATAAAATGAGACCACATTAATATTATTTATGAGGATTGTTTAATGTCTATTAGATTTGATAAACAATAACAAATCCTTTTTTTATTGAACTAAATAAATGTACATAGCTATTTTTAATAATTGACATTATTTGAGATTTAAAAATGTTTTAATGCTCACAAATAAAAATATAAATGCTAACTAACATTTTTTGTCATTGTTGATCTCACAATAAAGTCAGTGGAAGTAAGTAGTTGTTCCTCAGCCTTTTAAATCTACATAATTTTTATTTTTTGATAACTATTAAAACAATTTATTTTAATGTCACATTTATTGCTTTCTTTGAAGAAATTTCAATGAAATGTTTAATGTTTTAGTAGTTTAGTTAGTAAAAAAATGAAATAAAATATTGTATTTGACCTTAATTGTTTATTAATACGTAGGAAACATTAACGACACGCATTTAAGATACCATAATTATTTCTTTCCTTTCTTCCCTGATGGTTTTTCTTCTGTATTTCTTGGATTCTGCCAATTTAGTGGATTACGCCGGTACATTGGCCACGGTGGCACGGTCAGAATTGCGGCTAAAATAAAACCAGCGCCGAGAATGTACACTGACTGCGAGAACTGCTGAACTATGTAACCCCATATAAATCCAACGATACTAAAGAGTGTTATTATGGCTCTATAAAGTTTTTCTGCTTTCGCTTGACCTACATAATCAATGTGGGTTGGTATTGACTTAAAAAAATCCATTTTTCGATAAAGTAGGCTTTCACAGGAATATAAATTCTAAACAACTTGTAATTTAGACATGGGTAACACTGCGCTGCGCGGCGCAATTGCGCCGGCACGCTTCACTGCGCAGGGTGAGTCAGCTCACTCATTCATAATGTGTTGGCGCACGGCGCAGTACCCCACTCACCGAGTGAACTATGAGCGTGGAGTTGAGTGCGTTTCGGAGGTTTCACTGCTCGCTTTGCGCGTCCCATTTTGTTGCGTCGTGGCGCAATTTTGAGTTGACTCAAGGAGCCGACGCACTACACTGCGCCTGAGTTTCTGAGTTGGCGCAGGGAATTTCGCTGAGTTACCCATGTCTATTGTAATTTTATTTAAATGTCAAAGTATTGTCAACGTCATGGGACACGTCATGATTCTAATTTCTATGGTTAACACCTCAGATTAAGTACCTAGTTAACACAGACAGGATATATTCTACAATCTACAGGTACAAAATTCTAATTATCTAATTTGTATAATCAGTGAATACAATACGGTGTACGTCATGTAGGTACGTGTCTTGTATCCTTCGATCAACAATATACTAGATATCGGGTCGACGCAAAAAATCCGTGCCGGTAAATATCGGCTCACTTGAAATGTGAGAGTCTATTTTGTTTAGTTCTCTTCAAGCACGGCCAATGTTAAGACGTTTCACAATGATACAGTTTGTCTTCAAAAATTGCGAAAATAATTCCCGAAAAAACAATTTTACGGACGGAGTCTTATTTTTGGTTAGTACATATAAAATAAGATATATTTTAAGCTTTCAAACTAACAAATAATTGAAAATTTGAACAAAATTATCTGTTTTAAATGAACGCTACAAATGTTTGGCCAAGGTTGGCCAACACATCCGCAAACTATTGTGTAACAGAATAGTGGATGCATGGAGTAGATTAGTACTAAAATAATTCTTACTATCTAAGGATAAGCATCCTTAGTAATATTATAAATGCGAAAGTGTTTTTTTTTGTTTGTTACGCTTTCACGCTAAAACGGAAAAGAAAATATTCCAATCTGTATATATTCGGAACATTTTGCGGATATTATTATTTAACATACGAATTACTATTTATATAAAACATTATATTATTGTTTATCAAATATATTATAGTTTTTGTACCCTACTAGATACATGATAATTTACACATTGGTGTTTCATAAACTATACTAATAATACCAAAGTCTTCGAAGTTAGTCAAGTGTGTATGTATAATACATAGATATGTATATATATATATATTAGGGTGCTTTTTTTTTTCAACTATTTTTTTTTTCGGTCCCATCGTGAAATTTTGTTGCAAGTACCCAAAAAAAAATACCCTGAAAGTTTGGGCCCTTAATATTAATATTAAGACCTCGACCCAGGCGTTTGAAGATTTCCCCTTAAAAAAACACAGAAACTTTGGCTTTTTCATGTTTAAATTTCTATGGCTCGGTGGCATTTCATAGCATCGCTTCGACTATGGACGGGTTTTTTTCAGAATTGAATGCTTTACAAAAGTGTCCATTGCGGCCAAGTCGTAACTCGAACGAAAAAAATGCATACAACAAACTTATAGGAAATTTAATTTCCTACAAAAAAGGTTCTAAGCACCAAGTCGCTAAAATCAATATTTCCGGAGATATTTAATGATAAAGTTTTTGTAATTTAAATTTTTTATCGAAAATCATGTTAAATTATAAAAAATATATTTCTCGCCGGCTCGAGTTACGACTTGGCCGCAATGGACACTTTTGTAAAGCATTCAATTCTGAAAAAAACCCGTCCATAGTCGAAGCGATGCTATGAAATGCCACCGAGCTATAGAAATTTAAACATGAAAAAGCCAAAGTTTCTGTGTTTTTTTAAGGGGAAATCTTCAAACGCCTGGGTCGAGGTCTTAATATTAATATTAATGGCCCAAACTTTCAGGGTATTTTTTTTTGGGTACTTGCAACAAAATTTCACGATGGGACCGAAAAAAAAAAATAGTTGAAAAAAAAAAAGCACCCTAATATATATATATAATTTTTGCTAACTAATAAAATCATATTTCGACTTCACTCTTTTCTTTGTTCCCATTGATCAGTGTCATTTTTTCAAAATTTGACAAGGAACGTGGCTTAAATAATCGGGACACTTTTTTCGTGAATTTTGTATGCGACCTGAAGTCTATTTAATACTATGTCAATGCTTGTATCCTATTTTATTTAAATCGAGTGAATGTGATATTAAATAGTAGATACGAGCCTCTTTCTATTATCTGTACAGATAGTAGCTTCCGCCTGTCTATGTTACCGTGAGTCGACATATCAAAAAAAAAAACGAACAGTCAATTGTCAAGCGTCAACTCGCAGCTATCGCCATTCGCCCGTCACCGACCACCGTCAGTCGATTGTCAACATCCAGTACGATCGGACTCATTAGGTTAATTTTACAAAGATAGTTTTTATTTTAATTTCTAAAAAGTACAATAAATAAATTTTAACAAAATGACAACATTCAAACAAGTTCCTCTAACATGTGGTGGCCATACAAGACCAGTCGTGCATTTGGACTTTAGTGACGTTACAAAAGACGGATATTTTTTGATTTCGGCTTGCAAAGGTGAGTTTTGATTCTTTTCGATACATGGGGTGCCCTTTTGCCTTGGCCTAGATGTAGGTGGAAGACTTGCAAGTGAGTAATTCATGTGTATGTTAATTTTCAAATCGACAGATGGTATACGTCGATAATTGGAAAGGCGATCGTTTATGTTACATTTATCTCTCATTAAGAACAATTCTTTCTATGTATGGTCTGACCTTCTCTTTCCGGACATGCAGGAAGCACCTTGGAGTTCCGTTCAAGTTTCCTGTCGAGGCTTGTTTACCTTGATTCATAAGTTGTGCTTTTTATTTATGTGCCAATATAACGAGTTCGATTCTTTCGCCTTTGTTCAGGTACCTAATTGTAGAGTCAGCTAATTGTTGCTTTCCTGTACATTGGTGTTGACATTTCAGTCCTAGCAGGACTGGGTTACCTTGTCGCTCATTCAAGGTTTTGTAAAGCACTTGACATTATTGTTTACTACATAGCTTTTGTAAGAACTCAACTTTTATTTAAAAAGTTTCACCATATCTTTCTATTTTGTTCTGCTGTGAGAAAATATATTAAAAAGATAAATATGTTTATTTTCAATTAATAAAATATTTATTATTTGGTGTATTAGATTATAATCAATCTCAGTTCTTATTAGAAATATATGTGAAAAGTATTTGCTACTTTCAATTTATACACAAAATAAAGTTTGAATAGCTTAATAATAAGATGGACTTGTACAGTAATTATTTTCTTTATGAGTGGAATTTGAATGAAAAGGCTGAATTTATTTGACTAAATAAATTCCTTCTCTGGGCCATTTAAATAGGTTGACTTTGACTGTCTAAGTCTGTATTGACATTGTAATTATAATATATTTAATAAATATGGTATTATTATTGTGGATTACATATAATGTTAGATCTTAAAACACATTGTTAAATACTATGTATGATCCTGTTTCATTAGGTGAAAGTATAATATGTAGTGAATTTTATTTTACAGTTTGTGTTTTAAGTACTTTTTAGCATAGGAAATATGTTACTGTTTTAATAAAAACAAGTCTTTGTGTATTGGGAAATAAGTATATATATTACAAGTCTGAAAAGAAAAATATCTTTAATTTTCAAAGTATTATCTCTGTTTATAAAACACTTTAGTGTATTAATATATCACAACATTTTTTGATGAGAAAGAACTTATTACATCAAGTACTATAACTGTTAATGTATTATATACTAGCAACACGGGCTTCGCACGGGTGCAATGTACTATACACAAAAAGCCTAGTCTATGTAACTAGCTGATAATGTAGCTTTTTATTGATGAAACAATTTTTGAAATTGGTTCAGTAGTTTTTGAGTTAATTCATAACAAAAAATCAAACAAATCTTTCTTCTTTATAATATTAGAGATATATATTTATATAATCCAAAATAATGTATTTGTTCATAGATGGCAAACCTATGTTAAGACAAGGTGAAACTGGTGACTGGATTGGTACATTTGAGGGTCATAAAGGTGCTGTGTGGGGTGTGGCATTAACTCAAAATGCCAATTTAGCAGCAAGTGGAGCAGCAGATTTTTCAGGTATGAAATATCTTAAAATGAAATACAGTGGAATATCACTAATCCGGCACTTCAATAGATCGACACGTCCAATAATCCGGCACCATCCACCCGCGCCTTCCTACGCCAAACAAGTTGCACAAAAACAGACCTCAATTAATTATTTAAAACTATGTAATTAGTTAATTTTCAGATAGGTTAGAGTTATAAAAAACATGTGTAAAATACATTGTATTCTATTCCCTTTATTCGATTTAATATGAATTTTTCTATACAATTCAGTAATCCAAACATTCCAATAATCTTTGGCACCATCTGGTTTTTAATAGTGCCGGAATAGTGAGATTCTACTGTATGTATTCATGCTTTTTGTCAACAGTTTCTGAGAGGTTAAAAACTTATTATGCACTACAATTTACAGTATACACCTTTTTATGATTTCAGCAAAGCTTTGGGATGCCCGTTTTGGGGAAGTTTTGCAAACTTTTGACCATGAACATATAGTGAAGAGTGTTAACTTCAATGCCGACGACACATTGCTGGTAACAGCCAGCAACGAAAAACTTATCAGAGTTTTTGATCTCAATAAGCCTGAAGCTGGCGGTAGGTGCTACTAATAATAATGATTTTAAGAAGTTCTAAGTTCCACAAAATTCCATATAGAGCAGAATATTAATAATACAAAAGTAGTAGTATTTTTCTAGCGACAGTGGTGTACCATTATTTATAAAAAATAAATATATTTTCTCCATAATAATACCAATTTAGGACTTAAATGGGTAGTCATATTATTGAGTCATGCCGGCCTAGCATGACAAGCGCGACAAAATTTTGTCTACCGTTTTCTCGTGTTTTAATCGACTATCGCTTTATTTCTTTCGGGTCTAACATGACAATTACACTTAAAACTCGACTTTTAATATCAAAAATAGATACATTTGTCGATCGAGATATCTTTTCAATCAAAATTGTCGATGTCGAGATATAATATATCGAGATATTTAACATTTTAGTTTGTCTTCTCTCGCGCGAGATATATCTCGTGTAGGGAACACAATCCCGAGCATATTTTTCAATCCCGGGATTACGGGATTTTTGATGTGCAATCCCGGGATCCCGGGACTATCCCGGGATTAGACTATGTGATTTCTAATTTGGCTCAAACGAAAAAAATGTGTAATTTCTTAAAAAAAAAAGTGGTAGTAAGAAAATAAAATAGACCAAACAATAAAAACTATACTTTTGTAAGAAATCAAAATGACAACACAAAATACTAAATAAAATATTGTATAAAATTAAATTATTTAAACAATATAAATAATAAATCGCGTTTTAATCCGTTATAAAGTATTTTATTTAAATGTGTGATACTCGCGTTAATAAAAGACAATATAATATTGTTTAAATTATTTATCCCGACGTTTCGGATGCTTTTCAGCAACTGTCTCCCCGCGACCACGGTGAAAACCATCCGAAACGTCGGGATAAATGTTTTTGTCGTTATGTAATAAATGCTATTAATAATATGATCTAGGCAAGGTTATTGTCAAGGCGCAACGGACTACGGAATGCAAAATAAACCTGTTTGTGGCAATCCCGAAAATCCCGGGATTAGCCAAGTACAGTCCCGGGATTTACGGGACCAGAAAACGGCCGGGATCCCGGGATCCCGGGATTCGGGATCCCGGGATTGTGATCCCTAATCTCGTGGCGGTCATGCTAGCCCGGATGAAGTCCCAAGTTTGAGCCATCAAATAAAATTCATTTAATTATAAATATTATAATAAATATACATTAGACACAGGTGTTGAAAGTCAGGACTCTACCATGACTACCAAGCTAAGTAAACATTTGCTAAGCAGTGCACATTTGGCATTCACACGCTTTTGAATGTATACAATAAATCCTTTTCCATGGAATACTATAATCAGGGACAATACTCACTAAGTATCGATTTTAAGCTTTGAGCTTTTAGTTTTTGAGAATTCCATAGGCTCGATTCAATGCCCTCTTACCTTTCCTTCTGTCTTTTCCTTATTACGTGTTTCCTTGGCTGTTAATCCATCCAAAACATCACAAGATTTTACAGATTTGAGGTTGATAGTCGATGATTAGAGCAATTGTGACAGGATGTTAAGTATCTCTTCATTTATTCGTTTAATTAGCTAGGAGATCCTGCGTTAAAGAAGTCAAGTCCTTCCTCATATATAAACACAGTAAATATAGTTTGCAATAGTATTTACTAAATAAATTATAAGCTGTATAAATTACCATTTTTTTCATATAAGATTGGGTAAAACAAGTATATGATATTGTAGTTGAATGTTAAGCCTCCGTTTAATTATTCATTATTGTTCGTACGCAATTTCTTGTTCAAGATTTCCGCAGTAAAAGGAATGTCATGTGTGTAACCTCTGAGTCACTACCATTCAATGTAAAAAGTCATGTCACGCACTTTCAAAAGTCCTTAATGACTATTGTCGTCCATTTCAGCCTTAGAAAAAATCAGCGCACACACAAGCAGTATCAGGCATGCTGTTTTCCTGCACAATTCGCGGATCGTAAGCGTCAGCGATGACCTTACTATGCGTGTATGGGATCGCAATAGTGGTCAGGTATGTATTGACTAAAACCCTTAAAGTTCAACGCAAACACGATACTTTTGCGTCCGTATTTTATAAATTAATCGAAGTCAGTTGAATTTATTTCTATTTTTTCTGGTCGAGATTTAGCCTTGTTAACATAAAATCTCTGATAGATTCTTTATGGTAATTTGAACTTACAAAATATTATTGAAAATTATCTAATATATAAAATTTCCATGTCACAATGTTAGTTACCGTACACCTCCGAAACGGCTTTACCGATTTTTACCAAATTTTATATGCGTGTTCAGTAGGTCTGAGAATCGGCTACTATCTATTTTTCATACCCCTAAGTGATAAGGGTTGTTCACCCTTAATTTTTTTTTTAATTTTTGGCCCAAATTTTTTTATAATGTGGCATTAAAAAATACATACAACCCAAAATTTTTACTTTTTTATCACCAACCCCTGCTTTTTAGAAACTATTTATATGGCAAATCAACGTTTGCCGGGTCAGCTAGTATTATATATAAAATGAATGAATTTTATATGAAGGGTCGATGATAAGGCCTCATTTTCGCTCCAGAATAACGGAAAGAAAATGTCATATGATTTGCTGTCTTCTTTACTATATCGCGAAAGTTGAGTGTGCTTGATAATGAATAAATTAAAAAAAAACTAAAGTTAAAAGTACACGCGTGTTAGCCAAACTTTGGTTTAACTATCATTTTCTTTCATAATAACATATTAATGAGGCCCTATCGATACCTTTCCTTTCTACTGCATATAAAAATTTCAATGAAATCAGAGGTAATTTTGTAACTCTTAAAAAAAAGATAAACTTTGAACTATATACTTCAAAAATATAATTTCGATGAAGTAAGTATTATTATAGTTAACTTTGACATATTATTTATATTGTATTTTATTTACAGGAGGTTCAAAAGGTGGAGTTTGCAAATACTCCGAATAGTCTAGAATTATCTAGAGATGGCGCTGTCCTGACTGTAACTCACGGTAACTGTTAACTCATTCAAATATATTTTATTTACTATTAATATTAAACTCTTAGAGAGTAAGCAAATTATCACCAAACAATATAATATATAGACAGCATTTGTTAACAAAACACAAAAGAAACACCAACATGACAGCTACTTAAATAAAATAACACCATAGTTATACTGGTCCCGCTATGCGGGAACTTTTAGATAACTGCTGAAAAGAACAGATACACTTTGCCAAAAGGCCGAGAAGCGATAAATAAAAAAAACACCAAACTCAATTTATACTTACTGCTACTTTTCAGTGGCGAAGGGTAAACATTCAAAAAAAATGATCGTCCTATGAAACTTTGAACTTTTGTTCCGCGTGAAGGAGATCCACAGTAAAGTGAAAGGTATCTACGACCTTCACCATACAGGAAATAAGTGATATTTAACACAACATTGACTTTCATGTATGACAAAATCACAAAATAAACATTTTTGTTTATCACAGTTTATATGGGTGTATCGAAATATACAGGGTGAAATTGAAGTCGTGTGCATCCATAGAACTAATCGTAAATAATAATGAGGAAGTAATATACGTTAAAAATATCGAAGAATTTTAGAAAAAAAGGTATAATCAATTATCGGTCAAGTAACAAGTTTTGACGGATTCGTTGGCGGGTTCGGTAGAACACCTGCCGTACTCATCGATGGGTCGTGGGTTCGAATCCCACCGGGACGACGTTTATAATTTTCTGTAAGCATGTTTTCCCCACGTCTGGTAACTTCGGGCATAGATCGGGTGGGGAACGAACCACCGTTCATAGATGGATAACCGTGAAGTACACATTGCGCGTTTCGGTTTCAGTCTTTGGATTTCCGAATGCTCGAAATAAAAATTACGTCGTCAGCGCATCATTGACTGATGTTCTGTGGCTGAGGTATCACCTACCATCAAGTGAACTTCATGCTCGTCTGTCGATATCTAACATATAAAATAAAAAAAAGTGTTTGCATTCCTAATTTCTAGTATTGCGGACCAACCGCGTCGTCAAAGGCCGCCGTTGCAACGATTGAATTATTATTAAAATTTGGTACTATTTATCGACTTTATGCAGGGTTTAGGTAAAATCATATTTCGATACTTCAAGATTCATTGGTGTTTATTTATTAAAGTACTAATTTTTAAATGAAATGAAATGAATTTTTCCCATTGGGATAGACAGAGATCCATATGACAGATTTGCATACTTTTAATAATAATAATTTTGTTGATATTTGTAATTTACGTTGTAATGCAGTTAGAATCATGCGTATTTTCGTGAGTTACAAGGATGTTTACGACTTCAATTTCACCCAGTATAATCTTGGGTATATGATAGGAAATTCCTACCGGGTAACGAACTATCGTTCATAGATGGAAAAACCGTGAAGAGCATATTGCGCGTTTCGGTTTCAGTGTATGAATTTCCGAATACTCGAAGTATAAAGTATTGATTGATTGATGTTCTGTGGCTGAGGTATCACCTACCATCAAGTGAACCTCATGCTCGTCTGTCGATATCTAACATTAAAAATATATATTTGATCGTATCTCTGTCCACAGGTACTAACGTATCGTTCTATTCTTCGGACACGATGCGTAAGATGCGCGAGTTCCCGGTGCCCACCAAGTGCTACTCGGCCTCGCTGGCCCCGAGCCGGGCCACCTTCATCTGCGGAGGGGAGGATCTCAAGGTGTACAAGTTCGACTACAACACGGGAACTGAACTCGGTGAGGATTTTTGTGTTTATTTATTTACTAGTGGACGCGACAGACGTTGTTCGACCAGAATTTTGGCTTCAAAAATATACTCTTTCATTCATCATTCCCACTTCTATTATATTATAATAAAACATATCTTGAAGCGTGCGTGATGTGAGCTGTCCATTGCGAAAGATCGCAGAATTCGAACCTAATTTGTTTAAGTTTATGTTCCGCGTATATTATTTTTTCTTGAAATTTTCCAAAATTTTAATATATTTATTCTGTTTTTCGGGACATAGATGAATCCAATGAATACGATATTATTTAAATCAGTGCAGCCGTTCTTGAGTTATAAATGGTGTGACTAACACAACTTTGTATTGTAAAATATAGAGTTGTTTACCATTTAAAGCGCGATTCGAGATTAGACGTCTTCGTATTGTTTCTAGTAGCAGATCATAGATGTCGCTACATAGTCATTATAACTATCGATATAATCTGTCGATATCTAAAACAAAAAAAAACAAGAGTGCAAGAAGTGCATCCAATAGGCCCTTAATATCTTATCGGCGGAGTACTTTTCACTAAACGTGTGGATGCGGTCCGGTTATAGAATCCAACAAGGGCCACTTCGGTCCGGTGCACTGCGTGCGGTGGTCCCCGGACGGCGAGCTGTACGCGACGGGCTCCGAGGACGGCACGGTGCGGCTGTGGCAGGCGGTGCCGGGCCGCGTGTACGGGCTGTGGCGGCGCAGCACGGACGTGGCGCCCGTCGCCAACGGGTACAAGGAGGTCGCCGCGAACTGACACCACCCCTCGGTGAGAGGCTTTGTTAAATCTATACTAATACTAATCTATACCAATACTAGTTGACCACAGTTACGTTGTTTTGCCATGTAAATAATTTCTAAAAAGCGGGGGTTGGTGATAAAAAAATAAAAATTTAGGGTTGTATGTATTTTTTAATACCACATTATAAAAAAATCCACCAAAAATTAAAAAAAAAATTTAAGGGTGAACAACCTTTAACATTTAGGGGGATGAAAAATAGATGTTGATCGAATATACACCCTGGCCGATATGCACGCTAAGGATCACGAAAATCGGTCGAGCCGTTTCGGAGGAGTTCGGTCCCGCACACCGTGACACGAGAATTTTATATATTAGATTATAAAGAGGAAAGATTTGTTTGTTTGTTACGATTTAACTCGAAAACTACTCGACCGATTTTGAAAATTATGAAATGAAATGAAATCTATTGTATCTTTATTGCACACCACAATTCACAAAAAATTAAATATAACATAAAAAGCAATAGGCGGCCTTATCGCTTAAAAGCGATTTCTTCCAGGCAACCTGTACTGGCTAATCTGAAATAAATTCTGGCTAATTTAAAACGTAATCCCAACGTTTCGAATGCGTACAGCAAGCGTGAAATTACAAGAATTGCGTGTAATTTCGTTTTAGAGATAGCATAGTACTGACCACGAACGTGACGTGATTTCCTCCGTGGCTGTGGTAAGCGTGATGCGACCAGAGGCCCTAGGTTCTAATCCTGGGGAAACAATATTAAAATATATTGTTACGGTCCGGCAGGGCACAGAAGGCTGATCACGGACTTGGCTTGAAAGGAAAATGATCAATGAAATAGACAATGAGAAATGGGTCTGCCTCATGCATCATTAGTCCCCCTATTTCACTATAATAAAATTTCCATGTCACAATGTTAGTTACCGTACTCCTCCGAAACGGCTTTACCGATTTTTACCAAATTTTATATGCATATTCAGTAGGTCTGAGAATCGGCTACTATCTATTTTTCATACCCCTAAGTGATAAGGGTTGTTCACCCATAATTTTTTTTTTTAATTTTTGGACGAAATTTTTGTTTTTACTTTTTTATAATGTGGCATTATAAATACATAAAACCCTAAATTTTTACTTTTTTATCACCAACCCCTGCTTTTTAGAAATTATGTATATATATACATAATTTCATGCCATATGGCAAAGCAACATTTGCCATATACATAATTTCTAAAAAGGGTCAGCTAGTTCACTATAATAATACTGAATATTATTTTTAGTTAATTATTATAATTTTATTTGCAGAGTGACGAGGAACATTAAACGTGCAATCGAAACGGAACATTTGGTTTTCGGCGAACGTTGACAGCGGTTGTGGCCAAGCCAGTGTTAGTGCAACATTAGTGCGGGTTGACAATCGAGACTTTATCAATTATCAAATTGTGTTTGTGTTGTTATTTATTATTTTGCAACACCACTTTTTATACTCAGTGAAATATTTATTGTAAAAAGAAACTTACAGACTTGATAAAATTATGAAACGAAATAAATGGATTTGTAAATATTTTTCCGTCATTTAAGTTTATTGGTGTGTTTAAAATTCATTTACTATTTTGATTGTGGAGGAAGGAAAGTGTGGTGCTATCTTTAGGAAGGATCTTCAACCAGTCTAAGCACTGACTACCGTTAGGTCCCAGTGGTTGATGTCAAGCTGTTGTATAATATCAGCGCTCGGAAACACTTAGATAGTGCGATCCAGGATTATTGACGTCTTAGTACTGAATGTACCAAAGGACATAGATGTACATAGAAGAACAGGCCTTATAGGCGAGCTGGGCACGGTTTCTCTGGGGTAAGAGTAGTTCCTCACCCCAGCCACCGCGGCGTTGCTAGTATCCGTGTGAACGCACACTGACGCTGGAGTCATAGCGCGCACTCTCTCGCACCCAGCCGCTTTTAGAGCGTTATTGCCGTTCGCTCGTAAGAGCAAGCGAGACAACACGAGGGGAGGAGTCAACGGACTGCTTAGATGTGTGTGTCACACCGATACATTGCCGCGCGCTCTACAGGTCAAAAGTAAAACTACTTTTTCTGTTCCAAAAGTTTGTATGGGCCTGTTCTTCTATGTACGTGATCAAAAATTAAAACGCGGGCGGTATTTCCTCTTACATCGTGTTTATTATAATCTAAAATTGTACAAAAACTAGAATTACTTAAAATTAAATACAAAATAAGCATACGCCAATATAAAAATAATTTATACAACTTTATACACAACTAGGCAGTGAAAATCTTAAATTCGTATTTAAAATAACTTAATATATGATATTAACTGGTTGTACAAAATGGTAACGAACTGGTATCTATACGTTTATCAATGAGGTTCATTAAACTTTCAATTAAAGCTTTAAGATGGCTGTTTATGCTTTTATAGTTAAAAATATCGCATTTTGCCTTGAATTAATCACATTTAATATTTAAACATAGACAAAAACGTTTAGTAAACTCTTGTGAAATATGTAATATTGACAAATATTATTAATTTTTTTTTAAATCAACAGTATAGTGATGTACTGGCATCAAATACATTCACAATATTGATATCAATTCATATATAAATGTCTAAATTAGTATTAGCTAAATTTGAACATCAGAAGTGTTACCATTAAAAAATTACAAAACTGGTATACATTTACAGTAGAAAAATATAGAGTAGGGGGCCGATTTTTAAATAGCTGGATAACTTTTATCCAAGGCATTATTTTGAAATTTTGACAGTTCGATAATCTGCCAATATCAAAAATAATTCATTAGTAAAGAGATATCTAAAGATTGCAAAATCGGCTTAACATCCAAGCACTAACAACTTGCTAGAAAGTACTCTTATAATTAATATTCTATTTCACGAAGTCCGCTTGGCTATGAATGTTGTTAGGTGTACACGTATAATTTTTTTGAGTGTGTGTAATCTCGTGAGTGAACGCTAAACATTACGCACACTAAAACAATGTATATGTGCACGCTTGACAACATTCATAGCCAAACGGACTACGTGAGATAGAATATATATACAATGGACAGTTTGACAAAACGAATACTGTCTCGCAAGTCGTTTGTGCTAGGTCATCGGTGAAAAAATAGTAATTAATATCCTACTTAGTCGAAAATATACAAATCTATGCGAAATAATAATTATTAAAGAAAATTTGAACATTATTATTGAGTAGATATGCAAAATTTCACGTAAATCTGTATATCTTTGAGTTTTACAAGTATTTAAATAATTTCTTAGTAGCAGATATGCTTTATACAGGACGGAGCACCTAATTTAATGACTTTTAATTCAACAAATATATTCACTACTATTATATTAAGATTAAGTAGTTTACTAAGTTCTTCACAGTTCATGGTATTGCATAGTGCATACTGGGTTCATATCCCGTTCGGGACATGACAGACAAGTGTAAAGGAGCTTAGAAACTTTGTCTTTACATAATCTTAGTAATATTTATCAATAATCTCAACGGTGCGTTACAGTATCACAGTAAGAACGGATAAGAAGGCTAAAAAAGTTCAATCAGCTGGTGTTTTTTTAATGTATGCCCATAATGCCTGAATTTGAACCTTTACTAGTGTACTCAAGCACAGTATATTAATAAAAATGCCACATCGTTCAAATAAAAACAATTTATTTGACAATTCAGTAATTATATCAAAGGCTAGTCTGGAAATAAAGTGATCTATCTATTTAGTGGCGGGATCCTGCGGGGTTGACGACTTTAACGTTATATGTGATTATATATAATTATGTAATCATATAAGTTATATATGTCTTATAAAATTACGTTAAGGGCATTATTACAATCTTTGATGGTTGCATTCATAGAACATTTAACCTTTTATTAAGTGGTCTGTGGTTGCATTAGTAAGGCAAGCCGGGCTTTTGGGCTTGTATGGTGGTCACTGTTGTATCCATTGTGGGTATCGAACGACACAAGACAAATTTCAAATAATTTTCATACAACTGACAGATGGACTCTAATATTTTTCGATAGTCATTCGTGCAGGGCACAAAATTTTAAATAACGCTTTAGTTCCAGACTACGTTTATCCTCTCATATGTGGACGGCCGCCATCATAAATATGACGGCCTATACAGTTGACCTTTGGCGGTTATAAATATCTCTTTCTTATAAGAACGAATTTCAATAGGTTAGAACAAGATAGTGCCAGTTTTATTTGGGGCCCCCACTCCTTTGTTGCCCCAAGTCTTCTGATCGCGATTTATTATTTATATTGTGTACATTATTAATCCCGACGTTTCAGCAACCGTGGTCACGGGCAGATCGAGGTTTAATTTGTTATGAGGTATTTTATTTAAATGTGTGATACTCGCGTAAATAAAAGACAATATTAAGGCAAAACTGGTTTTTGGGCTTATATGGTAGTCCCGCCACTGGCACGGTTACGTGTCCAATAGTGTTGGATAGTACAGGACTTCAAAAAGAGTTTGTAAGAGTAGCCACGTTTTCACTCTGAGCCAGTACAATGTCCCACTTCAAATGAGGCGAGGCGTATGAGGCTCGAAGCATAATTTGTACTAGCGAGTATTAATATGACATTTGATGTTTTTTTTTAATGGTTATTTAGGACCCAAATACATCGAGAAAAAAACGAGCGCGACATAAAATTTGAAGTAGTACATTTTATAATTTCGAGCCGCTCTTACATTTTGACGTCATGTCCGGGACAAATGTACCGCCTCTTGTGTGTCCTACTCAACACTAGTGTCCAATACTCATTTGGCGATGAAAGGCGACAGGTCCGGGAAGTTGAAGTTGATGTTGGGTCGTCGCGGGGCGCGCGCGGCGGGCGCGGCGCCGCACTGCGCGGCGCACACGTCGTCCCGCAGGATCGCGTCGCGCGGCCACTCGCGGGCCAGCTGCGCGCAGTCCGTGATGCGCAGGGAGGCACACTGGGCCTGCCGCAACGGAAATCGTTGTAGTAAAGACGAGACGTTTTTACAATACAGTAGAACCTCGATTATCCGAACCAATTGGGACCGAGGCTAGTTCGGAAAAACAACTGCGCGATTCCTAAGACACTTCTTGCCTCGCACAACCACTCTGTGGAATCAGCTTTCGCCGGCGGTTTTTCCGAACCGATACGACTTGGAAACCTTCAAGAAGCGAGCCTACATCTTTCTTAAACGCACCTGCAAGCCCTCTGGTGTTGCGGATGTCTATGGGCGGTGGTGATCACTTACCATCACGTAAACCGCCTGCCCGTTTGTCCCTTCCTATATTATACTATAGAAAAAAAATCAAAAATCCGTATAATCGAAACGCTAGAGATGTGGGTGCTCTTGTCGAAGTTAGGGCGATACTTTCGCCCTAACTTCGACAAGAGCACCCAACCATTTGACAAGACAAGAGCACAAACCCAATGATTTCCATTTTTTTTCCACCGTAAGAACCAAGCGTTTCTGCTTGGGAGTTGAAGGACTCGACGTTGAATGATGAAACATTAAACGCTTTTCAACACGCTCGATATATGCCGTTGCATGCCCGCGATTCTTGCAGATACATTGTTGAACGCAGCGGTGGCAGCGAGCAACAATGTATCTTTCGCGCCAACGTTCAGATAATTGAGCGTTCGGATAATTGAGGGTTCGGATGATCGAGGTTCGGATATAATACTTCGCTTGCAAGTATTATACATGTAAAAACTTACAAGTATATTAACTATTCGATTGAGTGCAGAGTTGAAATTGAAAATATTTGCATAGAAGAACGATCCTTATTTGTTAATTTATAACGAGCACAATCGTATTTATAAAAAAATACTTTAAATATTTGTATTGGAAAACGAACTGTATTAGTTTAAACATAAGGAGCACAATCGTATGCAAATACGGATCGTTTTCCTATGCAAGTATTTTTGGGCAAGCTCGGTAAAGCCTGGTTTTCGACCGATATGATTTTTTTGCCGTTTTAATAGATGGTACGGAACCCGGAACGCACTTGGCCGGTTATATCTATGTTACGAGTTAGTTACCCCTTCAGCGGTGCATATGCAGGAGGTGCAGGGCGACGGGAAGGCGGAGTCCCCGAGCGGCACGGCGCGGCCCGCGATGAGGCAGCCCTGCGCGGAGTTCTCGCGCCACGCCGACAGGTCCAGCTTGGGGAGCGACGAGCACGACACGCGCGGGTTCCTGGACATAAGACATGAGGCTCGTTACACACTATTATCACTGTTAAAGGTCATCTACACGATTCAAGTTTCTTGCATATTGCAAACAATTAAATTGAAGCAAGCTCATTTACATGATGCCTTTTTCTTGTACATACAAGAGCAATAATTGACATCCAAGAAGCAATTGTTTACACGCGGATTTTATGTGCTAAGAATTTTATTTACCAAGAAAAGTATTGAAACAATGTCAACACATAATATCCGCATTTAAAAAAGTTGCTTACAATTCTTGGGTGTCAATTATTGCGCTTCAATTATTGCATTGCAAAATATAATTGAAAATGTCTTGTGTCTACACTAATACAATTATGTTTAGGAGATTTTTGCTTCCCCTCATTCACTGCACGAATGTACGAAAATGAAGAGAGATTCCAAATGAATAAAATAATTGCAAAATAAATACATTATATTGTATGAGGTGTTTACACATATAATGGTTTTGAATGGAAAACTTGCCCAGTAGAGCAATAATGTGACATGTTGTTTGGATAATACAAGTCATTTATTGATTCAATATGCGACAGGTAAGAAAAATGCATCGTGTAAATGGGCCTTTGTTTAACAGTGATAAATGTCTGAAATTTCGGGAAATATATTTCATTATTTATTCACCCTATAAATTAAGCAATCCTTATGCATATTATGATGTAAATATTATGCAAGTCATCAATCTATTCACGCCTGGTATGCATATACTCACAAGAAATTGCTAGGCAAGTCAAAAGCAGCACGCTGTATGTCCGTGGGAATGTCGAAGTTGTCGCAAAGAATCTTTGAGAGCGTAGTCTTTCTGATTTCGGCCAACTGTTGTTCCGTGAATCGAGCTGCAGGGTTGTCATTTTCATACCTAGAAAATTTTGAAAATATTAAGATTTTTATATTTTTATTTTATCTAAGAGAATTGTCCAATCTTCTAGCGGTCACTTAAAGCGAGTGGCAGATATGAGATTAATAATTAATTAATTAATTATTTTATCTATACTAATATTATAAATAGCAAAATATTTGTTTATTTCTTACGATTAAACTCATAAACTACTCTTTTCTTTCACAAATAGAAAACTATATTGCAACCGTGCAAAGCCGAGGTGGATCGCTAGTGACAGATACATACTCGTATATAAACATGTCGTCGTACTTTTGGTATTTAAAACCAGAAGTAAATAGTAGAAGTAGATGTAGGGGAATCACGCAAATAATCATTATGGCTAGTTTCGAATCCGCAATTCATCTGAACGCGAGATGTATCTAATACAAAAAAAAAAGCTAATCTACACATGTGTTTCATTACTCCCTCTACCAATATGGATCCCATCAACAATTAAGTGTGCTATTAAAAGGTCTATAACATTTAATACATTTGGATCAAAAATTCACTCTTGTTCTAGGCGGTACAAAAAGCAAACAAACAAAAACACTTCATTGAACATTAAAATAATAATAATAAAAATTGCAAAGGTACATACCAGAAGCGATCACACTTCCTCAGCTGTCGGAACTGTATGGCGATGATGCACGCGAAGGTGGGGCCGACCAGACCCCCTTGCAGAGGCCGCTCGCTCATACCGCCCGGGAACAGGTCGATGTCATCCACAGTCGGGTAAATTCGTTTAAATCTAAAACCGAAGTTGTTTTTATATAATATTTATTTCAATTAACTTCCTATAATTATTGGCATGCCTAATTTGATATAAATTTTGTATTTATAGATCGCTTTTACATTGGTCCTTCGATCCGGATATGTACGTCCTATGGATGAAACATCAATGAATTGACTGCAAGGACTGAATTCCGGTTAATTTACTATGGGAGTTATACCGGTATGATAAAGGTTTTTATTAATATTCTTTCGTTTTTTTCATATTTACTGAAAAAAAATTACTGTGGTAAGTTTAGTGTGTATTACTCTTTAAAACTATTGTAATATCATGGTATCTCAGTCAGACAAGTATTTTGGAAAATAAAAATTAACCGGTTTCAGTCCCTGATTGACTGTGATAATAAATGATAAAGCATCCGGTGTTGGTGAATGCTTTTATAGTTATGTATTACAATTTTTTAAGAATTACGGTATTTCAAAAAATAAATGAGAAAATATCTTACCTAGCTATAACTTCATCTGGGATCTCTCTAGAAAGATCTTCGAAACTTGTGGCTCTTTTCAAGTTGCACAAAGCCCTGTAGTTATTATAACTTGGTATTCCGTGGTCTCTAGCTCTTTGGATGTTGAGTGCGATTAGATCTATTCCAGAGAATGGAATCTTTCGGTCTTCAAATAGATGGTTGGTTACTTCGCCGGTGATGAACTGGTCTAGGGTTTCCATTGGAGTTGAGGCGAGACCGCGCATTAGTTCGTCTACCATAGGTGGATGCTGAAAAGAAAATATCGATAACTTTACCGCTAATATTGGTAAAAGGGATTATGTTAAAACAATTGTTTATAAAACGATAATCATATGGTCTTTCAAGTGATTTTGATGTTAGCATATATTATGTTTTTTTAATTAAGATAATATAATATAATCCTTTCGACCCCGGATTTATTTCAAAGAATATTATATAACGGTATAGGACACTTGGTCGACTTTTGATTTTAAAAAAATATCCAAATTTGCAGATTTTCGACCTTTCAACTACATCATAGTTTCCCAATGTGGGCAATAGCGACCTATGTTGTCTCTGTATACGGGTGCGAAAATTTAACTACTCAAACATTCCTTCATTTCTATGTGGCGTTATCGTCCACATTGAGACAATATTATGTATGAGGTTACGTAATATACTGAGTACTTACGTTCATGAACATGTCAGGTCTGAAGAAGCCATCTCGCAGTAGTATGGGTGGGTCCACGGGCTGGTAGGTCGGGGACAGCCGGGGAAGGTGCGGCCGCAGTAGCGAGTGACCGAATCTGAACGCAGCCGCAGCGAATTCATTCACTACTGACGGGTTGCAAGTGGGTGAATATTCCTTGTAATAACCTGAAATTGCGGGATAATTTAAATATATCCTATACTGACTTATTTTTTATAAATATCAATACAAATCAGTGTCACATTACAAGGTTAAGTGTTTATGTTTATATTTAATTTATGTACTGATTTAACCCCTTAAGAGGGCCCTTCCCGGTTCGACTATCGTCAACGCGAGCGTGGTTGAAAAGCTTTTTGTTTCATGCAGCGCATACCTCACCGCTGACGAGGGAGTGAGAACGCGATAACATTGAATGAAAAATAGTGTGCGGAAATTTCATAAAACTTGTTCTAGGAAATACGTGTTTTTCAGTAGTCTTTACAAGTTTATGAAATATTTATTTGTAATTTAGAATCTCCATTATATTTGCAAGGTTTCTATCATAACAAAATATTTACTTTCACAATTTATGAATACATTATGAACGCCCAAAGTTCAGGTATTTTTTTTGCAAAAAAGCTGATTTTTGGAGGCTTATACTGAATTTATTTCTGAAAATTTTGAGATTTTGTTTCGATAGAAACCTAGATATAGTGCACGAGATACCTATTAGTTCAAAAGTTTCAAAGAAAAATCGGTTACATCGCCATAATCACATACGAGCTTTTGTATGGAAAGTAAGACGGGTTGGGCCCACTTAATCTACAACTATATTATAGTAGATGATTGGGCCAAATATAAGGGGCGGCGCCCTTCTAAAGGTATGAATATTTGATAAGTAATGCTGCGCGAGCTTGTTTACGATTTTGGTCAAAAATTTTCGAACGTAAATCGTAGGTTAAGGGGTTAATGCTCTTGGTCGTTCTGAGGATTAATAAAAAATGGAATTTTGAAATTTCGCTGGGGCCAGCACCGCCATTCACAAGCTATCTAACAGAGAGTACATGGACTTCCAAAAGCTCGAAAAAAAATACACAATTTTTATAAATACATATTAGTTCAAAATATAAAATACATGGATATACATGGAGAATTATCTAATTATCGTTTCCATCTCCGGGGGGAGTGACCAAGCGATGCCGGAATTACGGTGACCAAGGACTCTGAAGAGTCAAAGCGTTGACCCCTGATCCTAAGCTAGGAACTAAATCTTAAGAAGCTCCCGTTCTGAGCTTCTTAGGGTTTAGAAGTTCTTCTTTTTTTAAATTATGTAATTACTATTAACGCGCCCCGGCTTCACACGGGTGCAATAAAGATGTACTATACACAAAAAAGCCTATGTTACTCGCTGATAATGTAGCTTTCTATTGGTGAAATAATTTTTAAAATCGCTCCAGTACTTTTGAGTTTATTCATAACATACAAAAATACAAATCTTTCCTCTTTATAATATATAGTATAGATGATATGAATGGGATGCTCTATTTTCGAGACCAACTCGACCCTGGATGATCAAGGATAGCAACCACCGGCTATCTTGCGGTGATACCAACATGCCGAAGGTTAAATTCCGGCAAAGTGCAGTGCGCATTCTCTCCTTGGACATTCATAAGTCGAGTGGGCCTAGGGATCACAATCTCGGGATCCCGAATCCCGGGATTGTACTTAGCTAATCCCGGGATTTTCGGGATTGCCACAAACAGATCTAGTTCGCATAACGTAGTCCGTTGCGCCTTATCAATAACCTTGCCTAGATTATATTAATAGCATTTATTACATAACGACTTCAAATAACCCTTAGATACGTACGTACTACACAGGTAAAGCCCTAATAATGTATTTGTCGTAGAACTTATAAGGGACTTCCCATCTCAGAATGCTTCAATACGAGTCAAAAATTGGATGCATGATGATTCAATTGTATTTTTAAATTCTAAATAGTTTTTTGTGTTGTCGTTTTGATTTCTTGAAAAAGGACAATTTTTATTGTTTGGTCTTGTTTATTTTGTTACTACATTTATTATGATTAGTGTATTTTATGTATTAGTCTATTTTTTAAAGAAATTATTCATTATTTTTAATTTGAGCCCAATAAGAAACCACATAGTCTAATCCCGGGATAGTCCCGGGATTCCGGGATTACGCATCAAAAATCCCGTAATCCCGGGATTGAAAAAAATGCTCGGGATTGTATTCCCTATGGCATCATCGGTTAAACATACCCGACGGCAACAGCTTGAGTCCATACAAGTTGACGGCGTTCCAGGAGAGCAGCCGCGGCAGGAACTCGTTGTATATGGTGTGCGTGAACTCGGCGGCGACGACGCGGCGCGCGTGCTCGAACAGCAGGTCGGCGTCCCAGTGCGGGTTGACGCCGCGCAGCCCCTCCACCACGCGGTTGTGCTCCCGCAGCCAGATCGTGTGCAGCGCCGTCAGCCCCGGCTGCTCCGACGCCCTGCCGTCGCCTGACGGACATATTTAGCGATATTATACAATACTATATTATTAACTAGCGACCCGCCCCGGCTTCGCACCGGTGCAATGCTGATACTAAATACACTACAGAAAAACTGTTATTATTATACATATAAAACTTCCTCTTGAATCACTCCAAAAACCGCATCAAAATCCGTTGCGTAGTTTCAAAGATTTAAGCATACAAAGGGACAGAGAAAGCGACTTTGTTTTATACTATGTAGTGATAGCTGATCTAATCTAGGACGTTCTTCAAAAGGGCCAGGTCAAAAGCAGTGACATAGTTAGGTGGACAAGGGCCTCGGTGCAGAGAAAAAAAATCACATCTCATACCCCCACCCCCCGGCTTATTTTTTTCAGCAACTACACAAAATTAAATATTCGCAAATTATTACTAATCAAGGCCGCTCGGGGCTTCCATTATTATCAGTGTTATAAATGCTCATTAAAATCTTGATAAAATAAAATGTAATATATAAAATCTTGCGGAGTTTTTTCTAGCATCAAGAGCTGCCTCCCCCTCTTTCCAAAGCCCAGGGGGCCCTCTCATTTCAGGGGCCTGGTGCACTGTACCACTTTGCCATATGATAGCTACGCCACTGGTCAAAAGTACTCGAAACCGACCGGATCTCTGCCTACCCAAATGGGAAAGAGGCGGGATGTATATGTATGTATGTATATTTATACAATACATAGCTGTATTATCTATATATATATATATAAACAAAAATCATGTTAGTTACACCATTTATAACTCAAGAACCAAATCAACACCAATTTTAATGATAATTTTGTATCACCGATTTTAATGATGGTACTAATGTATCAACGCAAGTGACATGCCACACAAGGATCTATAATTCTATACCAAAGACCAGAGTACTAAAGTCGCGCCATCCGGCCTCTTGTCTCTGGACATACCTGCAGGTTCCAGAGATACAGGGATTGTGGTCGAAGTAACCCATTAGCTTTATATTTATGTTTTTAGGACTTTTCCAAAAATATAAAATATTTTCTAGACGAAACATAATTTGAATAAAATTATACTGCTACAGAACTTTTGTGATAAATCTCAAACAAAAAAAAATGGCAGTTAATGAGTTCATAATTATTTAAGTTTCGTTTGGCTACGTAGATTATGTATTTCATGAACAGTCTATGCAAAATCTCATCAGAGTTGTATAGCATTCTCACCGGCAATGAAGCAGAAGCCACTGGCCGCCTTGCACTCGGGGTGGCTGTCAGAGCGCGGCAGCAGCTCGCGGCCGTTGAGCGGGTTGGAGGTGGCGTTGAGGCGGCCGTTGAAGCCGCGCAGCTTGCGGACGATGCACGGGTTTTCCCCGTATATCACTGATGCGTCTATGAACGCTGTGTTCTGATTGACTTGTTCACGAGGTCCTGTAGTAAGATGTAAATCGTTAACATATCATCATTTTCCATAGATCTTTCAATAATAAGAAAGATAATTTTTTTTTTTCTGAATCTTTTTTACCAAATACACAAAAGCCACTCAAATATTTAACAGCTGCGTTATTGTGCAGCTATTAAAATCTAAATTTGTATTTTCGACGTTTTATACTGTGATAATAAATGGGACTTCACTAAGTGTGGTCATAGTACTGATATGTAGTGGGCGCCATGCGATTACTATTTTTAAAGTAAGTAACACATCATCAATATCATACAGTTAATCCGACCAAAATGTTTATAGTTACTGATGAAAGCCCAATTTTCTAACTTCTGGTATTTTTTAAATGGGAAATAGTTAATTTGCATTTTATAGATTTTGTTGTTCTAATTGGATATTATGTGATTGGAAAATAGACGCCCAATTTTTTTTCGATCGAAGTCTAATAAAAAATTGGTCGACAGCGCATCATTGACTGATGTTCTGTGGCTGAGGTATCGCTTACCATCAAGTGAACCTCATGCTCGTCTGTCGATACCTAACATAACCAAATACGTACCGAGCTGCTGCTGTCCCGGCAAGCTCCTCATGAAGGGGAAGCAGAGCCGCTCCCCTGAGGTGATGTTGACCTCGGGGTAGTAGTGGTCCCCGCGCGGCACGGGGAACGGGTTGCACTCGGGGTGCACCGTGCGCGGCGCGTCGCACGACCGGCAGTCCGGGATGGACTCGTGAAAGCCTGTACACGTTGTAATACATTCATTAATCGACGGGTCCTAAGAACAAAATCCTATCTGCAAATAAACGATTTCACAGATACGATTTTGTTCTTGGGACCCGTCGATTTATTTTTTAACTAGCTATCCGCCCTTGCACTATCCGCACGGGTGCAATGTACGTATGTATATAGTTATAGATGCTATGTATTTTAAAGATAAACGATTGATTCAGAAACTATTGTGACTCCATTTTTAATCAACAAACTTATCTTTATTTAGTAAATTGTTATTTGTGTGTGTGTGTCTGTATGTGTGTATAAGTATGTAGGTGTGTGGGTGTCTTCTTCTTAACAATATTTCTACAAAAGGTGTCAAAAGACACCTTTTAAATTAATTATTTAAAATTGTTTTTTAGGTTTAATATTTTTTTTCTCAATTTACATTTTTTGCTTCGACTTTTCGTTTCCTTACATTGAAATGCAAAGGTGTCAACCCACCACGTTTTGTTCGAAATAGGTATATACAAATTCGTAGTAAAAATAGTGTAAAACAATCTCACCCTTGTGTATGGGCGTCATAGTGAGCTCGTGGTCCACGAACTGCGCGAACTGCATCACCATGAGCGTGTACCGCGTATGCAGGTTGGAGATGTCCGGGTGGATCACGGTGGATACCACGCGGGGGGAGGGCAGCGGGGTGCCCGTCACCGTGTTGATGCGGGGACGGCTTACACCTGATACATAGATAGATAGATGGATAGATAGATAGATAGACTACACGGGGGAGGGCAGCGGGGTGCCCGTCACCGTGTTGATGCGGGGACGGCTTACACCTGATACATAGATAGATAGATGGATAGATAGATAGATAGACTACACGGGGGAGGGCAGCGGGGTGCCCGTCACCGTGTTGATGCGGGGACGGCTTACACCTGATACATAGATAGATAGATGGATAGATAGATAGATAGACTACACGGGGGAGGGCAGCGGGGTGCCCGTCACCGTGTTGATGCGGGGACGGCTTACACCTGATACATAGATAGATAGATGGATAGATAGATAGATAGACTACACGGGGGAGGGCAGCGGGGTGCCCGTCACCGTGTTGATGCGGGGACGGCTTACACCTGATACATAGATAGATAGATAGATGGATAGATAGACCACGCGGGGGGAGGGTAGCGGGGTGCCCGTCACCGTGTTGATGTGGGGACGGCTTACACCTGATACATTGATAGATAGATAGATAGATAGACTACACGGGGGAGGGCAGCGGGGTGCCCATCACCGTGTTGATGCGGGGACGGCTTACACCTGATACATAGATAGATAGATGGATAGATAGACCACGCGGGGGGAGGGTAGCGGGGTGCCCGTCACCGTGTTGATGTGGGGACGGCTTACACCTGATACATAGATAGATAGATAGATAGATAGACTACACGGGGGAGGGCAGCGGGGTGCCCATCACCGTGTTGATGCGGGGACGGCTTACACCTGATACATAGATAGATAGATGGATAGATAGATAGATAGACTACACGGGGGAGGGCAGCGGGGTGCCCGTCACCGTGTTGATGCGGGGACGGCTTACACCTGATACAAAGATAGATAGATGGATAGATAGATAGATAGACTACACGGGGGAGGGCAGCGGGGTGCCCGTCACCGTGTTGATGCGGGGACGGCTTACACCTGATACATAGATAGATAGATAGATGGATAGATAGACCACGCGGGGGGAGGGCAGCGGGGTGCCCGTTACCGTGTTGATGTGGGGACGGCTTACACCTGATACATAGATAGATAGATAGATAGATAAATAGATAGATAGATAGACAAATAGATGGATGTATAGATATATTAGGGTTGTCCCTCTCCCGTGGCCATGCGTCGTATTGTTTTTTTTTATTATTATAATTTATAACTTCAAGATGTCATGTGGAATATAGTAAAATGGTTGCAGCTCCTTACAAAATGAATATTTTTTATTTTTAATTGATGTTCATAAGTGTACATTGAGTTACAGAGTTTTATTGTACACATGAAATAATATACGTGCGTTTGGTAGAACATCTACCTTGTGATCAGATAGATCGCGGGTTCGGATCCCGCCGGGATATGTTTATAATTTTCTATAAGCTTGTTTTCCTCACGTAACATCAGGCATTAGTGACGGACTGAATCAGGCTTCTACGGACTAATACAGACCTGCCCGAACGTTGCTTCAAATAAAAAATCCTGGATCGGATCACTACTACAGCAAATTAAAACCCTTTTTTTTCAAAAATTTTGCGTTTTAACTATCATTTTTTTTTAATTTGAAAAAAAGCGTTGGAAATATTTTTATCGAAAAAACAGGTTTTTCTGAAAATCTCGTTAAAGAGCTAAAAATTCAGGTGAATTATTCTTATTCGATACCAAATCGATCCCCTGAGTGCGAGTCAAAAAAGCCACAGGAGCAGAATTGACATATTAATCCGGCTATACCCTTTGTATAAAAATATATTATGTTACTCACCATCTTCATAAATTGGTGGCAACAATCTAGCGAAAGTCGTTAAGCCTTTGCCCAAATTAGGGTTCCTTAAATTATTGCAATGTCCAGTGTAGGTTCTGAAGGGACTGTTCGCATCGCAGGGGCCCGAGTCGTCACACTGCGGCTCAACTATCGGGCCCAATTGGTCCTGTCCCAGGAAACTGCTAACATCGACCGATTGTAAGGAGTCAACGAATTCGTTCGAGGAACCAAAGCCGATGGAGTCGCCAAAGATTTGACGCTTGCGACGACGGCTGTAAAGAAAATTTTTAATTATTAAAAAAAAGGTAAATTATGTTTTAAGTTATTTCACTTTTTGTCGTTTATTTAATTTTGCGTTTCATCTTTCACCCAATAAAGACCGCCATTGTGAAAATTTATCAAACAACAAACGATCCGCCCCGGTTTCGCACGGGTTACTCGCTGATAATTTAGCTTTCTATTGGTGAAAGAATTTTTAAAATCGGTCGAGTATTTTTTTGAGTTAAATCGTAACAAACAAATACATCTTTGTTAACAAAATGTTTCGTATCATATATTTATAATAAATTTACTGTAAAAAAACAGTATATATTGTAAAAAAATCCAAAAGATTTCAGTAAAGTAAAAACTATGCATAAAGTTATCAAAATCACTGAATATATAACAAGTTTTTATTGTATGTTAAAAATAGCGTTTTGTATCACAAATATGAGAAAAATATACAAATATATTGATCAAACTTACCCATTAACCGAGTTAACTAGCTCATTAGTGGCGAACTCGAAGAAGAGGGAAGTGTTGGCGAGTTTGAGCGCGTACTTGTTTGCTTTAGAGAACGACGCTGCTGTTCCTACTGGGGACTTCGGATCTGCGCCGCCCTCTGTAAATATATTATAAATAGCTATAATTAATACAAACAGCTTAAATAACCTTCAGTCTCCTTGATATAGTGGTAATCGCGATGCGTTAGCCAGCGGAAGGCCTGAGTTCGTGTCCTGGAGAAACTAGATGAAATACATTGCTTCTGTCAGGCTGGGAACAGAAAGTTGAGAACATCTACTTAGTTGTAAATGAAAAAGAATCAGGGAATCTCACATTCCCCGTGTTACTATATCTCACCCCCAAGTCAAAAAAGAGTCTCTGATGTTAGTGTTATCAAAAAAACATAGATGTATACAAAAGCGTAGGCCTTATAAGCGCGCTTTGCCTGGGGTGAGAGTAGTTCTTACTCCAGCCACCGCGGCGCTGCCAGTATCCGTGTGAACGCACACTCTGACGCCGGAGTCATAGCGCGCACTCTCTCGCACCCAGCCGCTTTCAGAGCGTTATTGCTTTTCGCTCGTAAGAGCAAGCGAGACAACGCGAGGGGAGGAGTCAGCGGACTGCTTAGATGTGTGTCACACCGATACATTGACGCGCGTTCTTCAGGTCAAAAGTATGTAAGTAATTTGTATGGGCCTGTTCTTCTATGTACATCTATGTTATTTGGTATTACTCACGCGACTCCCAGAGCATGTACTCCAGCTTCTTCCTGTCGGTCATCTCCCGCTTGGCCTTCTCGAGCGCGGCGGCGAGCGTGTCCTGCGACAGCCGCTCCGCCGCCCGCGCGCCGCTGTCGTCCCTCCACGCGGCCAGCTCCAGCCGGCCGTGCTGCGCGCAGTGCTGCGCTGCGTTCCTGTCATATGATATGACATGAGATCAGTGGCGGAACCACCAGACAAGCCCAAACGCCTGTTTTGCCTTATTAATGCATTAAAAAGAAATATAATAATGTCATTAGTCATATATAACTTATACGATTACGTAATTATATAAGTTATATAAACACGTATTATGTTAAAATCGGCAAGACGGGCTTTTGGGCTTGTATGGTAGTCTCGCCACTGCATGAGATATGATTGCGGACGGGCTCGTTGGCGCGTTCGGTAGCTCGCGCTCCGGTAGGTCACGGGTTCGTATCCCGTCGGGATGAAGTATATAACTACTACTACTTCTGCCCTGAATATCACTCTCAACGGACATTCTTTAAATAAAGTAAGCCGGTTTAAGTATTTGGGCCATTGGATCACGGAGACGCTCGCTGACGACGCTGATATGGAGAGGGAACGTAGAGCACTATCAGTCAGAGCGAATATGCTGGCCCGTAGATTCTCACGTTGCACAACGCAGGTTAAAACTACTTTGTTTAGAGCATACTGCCAGACATTTTATACGTGCAGTCTGTGGATTAAATACACACAAAGGTCTTATAGTGCTCTACGGGTCTAATATAACAATGGGTTCAGGGCTTTGATGGGGCTGCCCCGCTTCTGCAGCGCATCGGGGATGTTCGCGGAAGCTCGAGTTGATGGCTTTGCTGCCATACTGCGCAAACGAACAGCATCGCTGATGCGCAGGCTGCGGGATAGCTCCAACAAGTTCCTACAACTTATCGCTGATAGATTATATTGCTCCCCCTATATGAAGCATTGGACAAAACTGCATTTCTCGGTGCAATCTTGATAGACGGCCTTATTCTTTTTATTTTTTATTCTCAAATGATTTTTAATTAATTTATTATTGTATGTCAGAATTTAATTTAATTTTTAATTTTTAATTGTTATTAATGTTATTAAATTTAAGTATAATTTTCTTTGTGTTATATTTATAAATTTAATATAATTGTGATGTATAATTATGGGCATTTTACCCGAAATAAACGATATATTATTATTATTATTATTATATAACGTTTTTTTATTATAGAGCGGACATTACAGAGCAGGCGTGTTACCTGATGGTAAGTAGCTACCACCACCCATGGACCGTCACATGAAAGTCTATGCGTTGTCTATCCTTAAAAAATATAGGTCCGTTTCTTGAAACCAACGTAGTTGTAATCAGTTGAAAACAATAAATGCGGAATTGATTCAAGGGTTTTGTTGTACGTGGAATGAAGTAAATCTTACAGAGGGCCTAGTACGAACGACAATCAAAAAAGTATTCGAATTGTCCATCTGTCAGTTGTATGAGAAATCATTTGAAGCTTCATACAAATTCGACGATACGAATACTTTTTCGCAAGTTGTTGATGGCCTAGCCCTTAGTGCTCGACTTCCATACATCAAGCTGATGAGGATGAAATGACTGTTTGTGACATGTGGTGTGATGACGAGAGTAGGTAATTGGGAAGATATCAAAAAATAATATAATTTTGGTTTAAGATTAACTTGAAAAAGTGTAATAGATATATAAAAAAGACAATGAGCCTTCAATGAGAACAAATCAATTAATAACAAATACAACTTACAAGTACGGATCTTCCTTGACAAATGCCTTGGGTTGTATTTTAGTGAGCGAGTCGTCGTTGGCACAGAGTAGTCCCGCCAGAGACACCTTCCTGATAGCTCCCAGTTGCTCTGGTGAGAACGATGATGGAGGAATGTCGTTTTCGTACCAGAATCTGAAATATATTATAACATTTTATTTTACGTCTTAGACTACTAAATAGCATAAATAATATTAATTGAGAAAATTATTATCTTTTTTTAAATAAGTATACAATAAAGTCGCTATCTTCTTCGGTTACTTTTTTTATCACGTAACGGATTTTAATACGGTTTTCACTATCATTTAGAGATTTAACGAAATATTAGTCAGTTATTACAATACTAATTAAGTTTTTGTATAGTAGAGATAATTCATTGTTTAATAATTAAGTCGTCTAAAATATAATTTATATGTGCTTACGTAACTTACGCTGGATACACCTTAAGACACTTCAAAACAATGTTAACATTGGTCTTTCGAGCCGGATTTAAACCAACAACCAACAGTCAGGAGTAGTATGATGTCAAATTAAAACGCGTAGTATTGGTGAATGTTTTATAGTACTGATTAAAAGATGTCATTTTATATAAAATGATGATGAATATTTTGCAATATACGATAAAGCTCGTACGAATACATATAAAATTATCTTTCAAATATTATATTATTTGCTAAGCTATTTTCTGCATTCAAAAGTATTTTTTAAACATAAATGAATGGCGGGTTGCTAATTAGAATAGAAAGTTGCATTTTGTGAATATTGATTATTCTCAGGCCAAAATTTATGAGTTCTTTTGTGTCTCATCTAATAAATGAATACCTGTCACTCTTCTTAAGGTTTGCGAACTGCATGGCGAGTACACAGGCTAAGGTGGACCCGATAACAGCGCCGGTCGCCGGCTTCTCCATGGCTCCTCCTACCAGTAGTTCTACGTCTTCAGCGTTCCTGGGGAAATATTTTTATTATTAAGATTTGCTTAATAAGGTCTTTGTAGCGTCGGATTTATTGCCGTCAGGCAGTGATTTCCTGAATGTGCTTTAATATATTTATCTACATATAATGACATTGTAAGAGGAAAGATTTGTTTGTTTGTTTGTTACGATTTAACTCAAAAATTTTAAATATCCTCGATCGATTTTAAAAATTCTTTCACCAATAGAACAATATAAGCGAGTTTTTTTTTGTTTATAGTACATCTACATTGCACCCATACGAAGCCGGGACGGATCGCTAGTATTGTAATATAATATTTTATCAATAGTTATAGAATTTTATAGTAATTATATTCACGAAATTAAACAAAAAAATTATAAGAAAGAAAATTAACTTGGAAGTAAGAGAAGAAATTGTGAGAAAAGTTTTATGTTTGTGTTACATTTGAAGTGAACCATGTTCTCCTTTAAAAATAATATAAATATGTGCATTTTTAAGCATTGATCACATCAACAATTTACCTGTACATATCAGCCATCATTTCTTGCTGTGTCCTATCGAAGCCCAGCTTCTCGAAGTCCGCATATGACTTGACTGAGAGCATGGGCTCGCACATCCGCAGCACGCGCAAGTACGCGGGCACGCCGTGGTCGCGGGCGCGCTGCAGGTCCCACTGCGCGGACGCGGGCAATTTGGAAACGCTGTGAGCGCCGGTTTGAACTAAGTCCATTATTGATACTGTTGCGTTGACCTTAAAAAACGTATAAACGAATTACTATAGCGGTATGCGGTGTGTTAAAACAATTGGGAATTCAAACCTTTATGCACAAGTCATGTACACTGTTTTGCAGTTGTAAAGTATAACAATTTAAATTAAATACTTTACAACGGTATAAACGCGATTTATTATATCGGGTATACGGTATTTTATTTAAATGTGTGATACTCGCGTTAATAAATGTCATACATTTACGAGAAGATGTACCTATACTGTTTTCTTGTTATTTGTTTTATTTGTATGATGACTGAAACGATTGATTAAATTCAATTGATGATCTCGTTTAAGTATATACCTAAAGTTTTCATCGTATTTAATGTAAAAAAAAAAATTTTTTTCGTTACGAATAGGCATAGTTTGATCAGATGATGTTCTGTGGCTGAGGTATCATCTACCATCAAGTGAACCTCATGCTCGTCTGTCGATATCTAAAGGTGGGTCTACGCTAGGCGAACCGAGCACGAGCCGAATTCGTCTAGTGTGGACCGACTTACAAGCCTCGAACGAGCGCACGTTGAACCCGAGAACGGCTCCGCTCGTGTTCGGTTCGCCTAGCGTAGACTCACCTTTAGATATCGACTGACGAGCATGAGGTTCACTTGATGGTAGGTGATACTTCAGCAACAGAACATCATCTAATCAACCCACCTTAACATTAAAAAAGGTGAACTCACCATTTTCTCATTCATCATCGCGTCGAACACCGGCGCTACGGACAGGATCTCGGCGTAGGTCCCGGCGCGGTTGGCGCTCGAGTAGCCGCGCCAGAACCCGAGTGACGTCAGCTTCAACTCTGCCTTCGCCATTCCGACCTAAGCATTAATTAATTTTAATGTCTTTATGTACACTAAAAGTAACACTTAAAAGCAATATAATATACTAGTTTCTACCCGCGACATCGTCTGTGCAGACTTTGATTATGATAAGTGGCGGGCTTGCTAGCTTTTAATATAATACGTGTTTATTACATAATCATATAAGTTATATTTAAACATGATTTAAATATAATTACGTTAAGGGTACTTTATTTGTCTTTTTACGGTTGCATTATTAGGGCAATCCGGGCTGTTGGGCTTGTATGGTGGTCCCGCTACTGATCATGATCTGTTTTAAGGCCTTTTCTGCAATACTGCAATGCTCTCCTATCACACTAAGTAATATTTTTTACGTATATTAATATATCGATGGTTAAAAGCGATATTTTGGTCATGAAAATGACTTATGAGTGCCATCCTATTTAAAAAATAATGTGTCACTTATGCCCAAACAAAAAACTACGTTTTCTAAGTGCCCTTTAAACTTAGTGAACTTTAAATTGCTCTCCTGAACAATTTGGTTTTTGTCGGTTATATCCTTTTACCTTTTAACTGTCGATTTATTATTATAGCTATTATTGGATTGCGTTATTTTATTGCCACATAGCGCCATGCCACTGTTTGTATATTGAACGCGATCTGACTAAAAGTTTTGCTTTTGTTTTTTTATGATGAAATATTTGATGTCTCAGTACTTTTGTGTAAAATAACTGTTTCCTTATTTGGATTAATGTACCGTATATGGTTATAAATACTGGTTTATTCTTAAAATGGAAAAGGGTAAGTATTACTGAATACATTGCCCTATAGATTAATATAATTACTCTACAAGGTGAATAAGTTAAGACTTGTTTTTAGAGAATATTGTAATTTCCATAATAGTTCGATGATATGAAAATTATAAAAATGCTGTACAATTTTGATTAGATATTTAATGAAATGAAAACTGCTGTTTAGTCTACACAGACAGAAGCAATCACTATGTTAAAGCTTTAATAACGATATTATACCGTAGAATCTTATTAACATATAGATGTTAAATATAGACTTATGTGACATTTAACGGTAAATATCTCATTTATCGGTAATTTATCGAGCGATAATTAATTGCACTTTTTACCCATTTTAATTTGGTGTGTTATTTTTTTTAATTATGTATTTCTTACCTCTCCCAACAAGACCGGTAAGAATTCATTGTAAGTGATGTGCTGTATGACGGCTGCCAGCGCCCGCCTACTCTCCAGGAACAAGGCGTTATCCTCCCAGAAAGGATTTAGTGCGTAGAGTTCGCCGGCGATACGATTATGTTCCGCTAGTAGAGCCTTGTATAGCGGAGATGTCGGAGAGCCATCGTTGCATCTAACAGAAAAGTGGGTTTTTAGATATAACCAAAATATGCATAATTACTATTTATACTAATATTATAAAGAGGATTTGTTTGTTTGTTTTTTTACGATTTAACTCAAAAACTACTCCACTGGTTTTAAAAATTCTTTCAACATTAGAAAGCTACATCTTCACCGAGTAACATAAAATAATTAGGAATCCCTACTAAAACTTGAATATTGTAACCCAAGGTGTAAAAAAGGTTGTAGGGAGTGGAGTAATCTCTGGATCTACCGAACTGAATTTAAAAATATTTCATCAATAGAAAGCTACATTATCAGCGAGTAACAGGCTATTTTTTATGTATATATCTACATTGCACCCGTGTGAAGCCGGGGCGCGTTGTTAGTATAATATAAATATGAAATTGTTTGTTTGGTAGTTGAAAAAAAAATAAGTTTGTTTTTCATGAAAAACATAAGAGAAATTTATTACCGTGTAATTAATTCATAAGCATGTATTAAAAAAATGTATTGTTGCATTTAAAAAAAGGGGCAATTAAATCATAAGTGGAATAAAAAGAAAATGGCTCAAAAAGCACATCCGAAAATTTTCATAGGGATAGGTGATTTGTATGATAAATTATTTGCATGGAATACCTTCTCGCAAGTGCTAGGGCCTCTGAGGGGCTAGCACGAACGACTATCGACAAAGTATTCGAATCGTCAAACTGTCAGTTGTATGAAAAATCATTTGAAATTTCATACAAATGACAGTTCGACGATACGAATACTCTTTCGATACTTGTTCGTGCTCACCCCTCTGTTAGCTAATACACCTTTGCCCAATGTTATACGATTGAATTGTTTCGAACTCGCAATATGTCTTAGTACATTTAAAACAATGGGCGATTCTTGAGGCAATATGCTCGTCAAACAAAAATAAAGACGTGTTCAATCGAATTCAGATATGTCTAGTATTAGAAAATAATAGGTCTAATACTTTATCAATCTAATCTAACTACTAGTATTAGAACACGATAGGTACACCATCTTACTACCTTACCACTTAGAGGTCTATTTTACTTTTATCTTGAATACTTTCATGAGGCATTATGAGAACTGTTATTATTATTTTCAAGTGGTTTTATTTTTTAGTAGAACGGACAATCCTGGTGAAAAGCGATCATCAGAGGTACTTATGACGTTTAACCTTTTGACCGCTTGTGTCGTATTTATGCGACAAATATTTCCGTGCCCCTATTTTCCGTGTCTAGTTCTGCGACAGGGAACATGCATGTTTTTTTTTCTATTTTTATCCTATGGCTATGAATTGCGTGGTACATTGACATAGTATTGTTGATCGAAGGCGTGGTACAACTAAAATGATTATTCAATAGTTCGTACTTCGTAGTCGGGCTAGGGATACGGCAATTGATATTTAGCCAAGCGTTTAAAAGGTTAATATTATAAATGAAGTAGCTATTTTCTTCAAGATCCCTAAGGCATATCAGTACAATATCTTTGAAATTGGGAGTCCATTTGTATCACATGCAATTATAAATAAATAAATATTCATAAAGTAAGATAATTTTTGAATTTTATCGTTATGCGTCACCGAGATATTATTAAATGGAACTATAGATTAAATAAAGCAATTTCTTGAAATATACAAATATTGTAGCAACTATGCTGATGCAAGTTCTCTTCGCATTGACAAAGAAAGAGCGGATCAGAAATATCAAAAAAACTAAGAATGGTATAGGTATGTTGTTCATTCATAAACCTGTAGGTAATTAATAATGTAAATTATTTCAAGGTTTGGTTGACTCATGTTTGCATACAATACGTTTCTATGGCGAAATAGAATGGACTGGAATTCCAAGATTCTCGGGCATATGTTTTAAGTTAATGAATTCTACTTATTACCTTCCATACTACGGCATATAATGTGTATTGTGTCCCCCGGAATCGAACCCAGGTTAAACCGAGACGTTTCATTTTTGTGTTACAAATTACAGGTTACATTCAATCTATGAATTCGCTTTTACAATACATATTCATATTGAAATCTACGTCAACAACCATTGTATTTGAATGAATCATTTTAGAATATATTATTTGGTATTTAAATATAATAGTTACATCCGTGAGATGGGAATTCGTGAGAATATGAAGGCTTACTTTCGACACGACGCAAGGTCGATTTTGCCCGCGTCGTACAATCGCAACGAGCGCAGTTCCTTTTCGGAGCTTCCGTATAGGGCGGAGCCGTCTAGAACTGATGTGGCCAAGTTCATCTGTTCACGGTGTTCTGGAATAAAAAAAACGTCATTAGCATAGTTTTTTTTTAAAGTATCTAACTTTCGACGAGCGTGAGTTTTTTTTAAAGTATCTAACTTTCGATGATCATGGTAAATATACCTCAGCCATAAGACATTAGTCAATGATGCGCTGTCGACCTATTTACTTCGTGAATCATAAATCCATAGGCTAAAACCGACTCACGAATTTTATATGTTCGTTTAGTGACCAGACGAAGGGAACATATAATTAAGACAATAATTATAATTTATTACAATATCTTCACTCGTGACCACTTTTACGAGTAAAATTATAGAATAGACATTATAATCAGCTAATATTCCTACGTTGACGGGCTCGTTGGCGCGTTCGATAGAACACCTGCCGTGTGCATCGGGTCGTAGGTTTGAATTCCACCGGGACGACATGTTTATAATTTTCTGTGAGCATGTTTTCCCCACGTCTGGCAACTTCGGGCATTGATTGGGTGGGAAAAGTATTGAAATTCCGACCGGGTAACGAACCACCGTTTTAGATGGAAAAACCGTGAAGTGCACATTGCGTGTTTCGGTTTCAGTCTATGGATTTCCGAATGCTCGAAGTAAAAAGTAGGTCGACAGCCTATCATCAAGTCATTCTCGTCTGTGGATATCTAACATAAAAAAGATATTATAGAGTTTTTTAAGTATCTATAAATATCATTTTGGAGATTTCGTGAACAAAATTAAAAAAATACACTTACCAAATTTGCATGAATCTAAATTCCTTGTCGGCGCTGATCTAATGTATGCACAAATCGACCCTTCACATTTCTGAAATAAACGGAATCGAGTTATTGCATCTTCTTTTTTTAAGATATATTAAATGCGTCTGGTTTATAGTCATTAAAAAGAGGACACGAATATTTTCAAAGATAAGGTAAGTATTAGTATCTATTTTACTTTTCTTAAGATATATCATACTTAAAATTACACTATTATGCCTAATATAGTAAGTTACAACTTATCTTTGATTAAAATTTCGTTATTGACTAGGAACACGCCCCGGCTTCGGACGGGTGCAACGTAGATGTACTATATACTATGTCACTCACAAGGGTTGTGTAGATTTTGAGTTAAATTGTAACAAACAAACGAACAAATCTTTTATCTTTGTAATATTAAGAATTGCTTCAAAAATTGTTATTTGAATTACAAATATAATGATTTTCATCTTAATAATTTAAAAAAATTAAAGATTAAAGTATGAAGTAAACTTTACTTAAATTAATGTACAATAATTATTTACTAGCGACCCGCCCGGATTCGCACGGGTCTAGATTTTTTGACAAATGATCGTCTCCGCTAAAATATTTTTTTTACTTACTTTTTTAAATAAAAAGTATCCTATATCCTAATACCTCTAAAAAGATGTGTACAAAGTTTCATGATAATCGGTTGAGTAGTTTTTGCGTGAAAGCGTAACAAACAAACTTACAGGGATATCTATAAATTATATAGATCATATTGGTCGAAGTAAAAAAAATAAAGATTTATTGGAGTATTCACGCCATAAAGTAACAGTAACTTCATAATAGCAACCTTATGAGAGAAAATGCTCTGTTTGTCTATATGAATTTTTAAGTTTATTAAGTGATCCAGCTAAAATGCTGAACCGATTTCGATGGAGTTCGGTACGAACATAGCTTGAAAAATAAGAACAAGGCATATTTCTATTGCAGAATATACAGCTAGCAATAAAAGAAAAAGCCAAAGATTAAACAAGCATAAGTTATATCAGATTCTTGTTTGCATTATAACACGAGGAACTGTCTGTTATGTCATAACTTTCACTGAATACTTGTTCGGTGTAACCTTTCTACATGTGACCTCGCGAACTATCACGAACTTGAGATGTCTTTGTCATACAGGTTTTTGACTGTCAAATCTTTTAATATTGTTTTAATTAGGCCTCTAATATTGTCTTTTGTTATACGAGAATCACGCTTATAAATAAAAAAAGCGAACATTGTAACTTTGGGATCCCTAGTCTTTGTTAAAAAATGTGAATTCCGGAGTCCTCTAGTGGGGCATGGGGCAGACACATTTCTGTGTCTGTTTCACTGATAATTTTTATTTACAGGCAAGTAGGTGATCAGCCTTCTGTATCCTCTGTATCCTATCTAAACGGAAACATTATTTTTTTTAATTTTGTTTCCCCGGGATTCGAATCCAGGACATCCGGTGCTAAACGCATCACGCTTACCACTGAGCGACAGACGCGGTCAACTTTGGTATCTCTACATAGTATAAAACAAAGTCGCTTCCCGGCGTATGTAGTTACGCTTAGATCTTTTAAACTACGTAACAGATTTTAATTCGATTTTCATCAATAGATTCAAGAAGGTTTAATACGTTTAGTTAAATATTGTTTTGTGTTGCTGTCCTATTATTTTCGTGCCAATCCGGAGCGGAACGCTAGTACTGTATAATCATAGACTAGCTACGTAGCTCTATATGGAAAACTGTATAGGGCCAAGATAAAATTTGGTAAAATCGCATGATTATCTGTTTATAAGTATTAGAATAAGGTAATTATTATTTACTATGGTCTATGGCTAATAAACGCGATTTTTTTGTACATGGAGTTATGATCGCCGTTCTCTTCAAAATCAATTATTATGAACATATTTCTTATTATATACAATTCGTAAAATATTAACCCCCTTATTCATAAACGTATTATAAACTTGATATAGTTTTAAATATTTTTTGTTTCTTTCGTTGTGTAGTCTTTTTATATTCGACAGAGCGAGACAAAACATATTTTAACTACATCAAGCTTAAATTACTTTTATGAATAAGGTCGTTAGTCTTCTTTTCTATAATCATCATAATTTCGAGCGCATTTTTACCAAAAGCTTTTTAAACAAAAATAATAATTATCAAAAACAAAACAATTCAATTGCCTATAGGAAAAATTATATTTCTGATCAATCGAATTAAAGACAATATCCGGTGGCCTTCCTGCTACACGAATGAATGAACCGCGTAATTTATTACGACAAGTTAATGGTAAACACCATTGTAATTATGCGGTATTTATAAGAGTATATTCAATTTTGATATACATAAATTGATTTTATAAATATTATCTAATATATAAAATTCTCGTGTCACAGTTTTCGTTGCCATGGCCATACTCCTCCGAAACGGCTTGACCGATTTTGATGAAATTTTTTGTGCTTATCCGGTATCTATGAGAATCGGCCAACGTCTATTTCATCCCCCTAAATGTTAGGGGTAGTCCACCCCTAATTTTTTTTTTTAATTTTTGGACGAAATTTTTTGTTTTTATTTTTTTATAATGTGGCATTAAAAAATACATACAACCCTAAATTTTCACTCTTCTATTATCAACCCCTGATTTTTAGAAATTATTTACATGGCAAAACAACGATTGCCGGGTCAGCTAGTTATATATAAAATTAGATATTTGTCTGTTGAGCGCAATAAAATTAATTGATAAATTACCACAGCTATTTGTATGAAAACTCTATTTTTATTCATTTATTTTTTCATTGTTATTCACGTATCAAGGAGCAAAAGTTTCAATACAGCTTTGCCTCTGTAGAATTTAAATTACGGTCAGTTAACTGGTCATCTCAAATGAGCCCAAAACGTTTAAGAGCAATATAGCAAGGATGAATGTCATAACCAAAAACTAATTAGTGAAATTCATATTAATAATTATCTACTAAACCAATTATAAAAAAGCACTTTCGTTTAAAAACTAGACACAATAAAATGTAATAGCTCTATAATCATCAAATTCGTAATCGAATAAATAATTAAAATAAGAAAGTGAATATTTATTATCTGTAATACATACAATTGAAATTGAAATAGATATAAGAAGATTATTTTTCTGTTTGTTCACGCTAATCTCCAAAACTACTGAATTATTTTCACTTTCCACCATTCGATTTAGCTAGTCTATCCAGTGTCTGCCCCCAGACGTGTCTTTTTCACTGATCATTTCTTAGTTTACTGTAGGTCTATTACCAAAATCGAACGCAACGATCGGAACGAAACGAAAGAAAAAACAACTTCGTATTTTAACCTTAATTCAATTTATGATTATACTTAAGATCATAATAATGTTAAACGAAAGACAATATCTAATCCCGAGTGATGGATCGATCATCGGATTCGTAATAGGAAAATGTACGATGCGTCAGCCGAAACTTCGTATTTTGTTTTGGTAATAGGCCTCCTGCCGGGCTAGCATGACAAGCGCGACAAAATTTTGTCTACCGTTTTCTCGTGTTTCAATCGACTATCGCTTTATTTCTTTCGGGTCTAACATGACAATTACACTTAAAACTCGACTTTTAATATCAAAAATAGATACATTTGTCGATCGAGATATCTTTTCTATCAAAATTGTCGATGTCGAGATATAATATATTGAGATATTTAACATCTTAGTTTGTCTTCTCTCGCGCGAGATATATCTCGTGGCGGTCATGCTAGGCCGGCTGAGCTCTATACGACCAAAACATTTTTTTCCTGTTACTCGAATCCATGTTCTCTTAACGGTAAGTCTTACCTTATTGCCATTGGCAGTGGCCATAAGATCTTCCGTGATCAGTTGACCCCAAGCGGCAAGCATACTGTTGACATAGTCGTGGTCCTTCGGCTGTGTCAGTTGTGCAACCGCTTGCACCGCCAGAGCGGCTTGCGGTATGTGAGGCGGTGAGACCGGTTGGGATACTCCTATATGGATACATTTTTATGTAATTGAATTCATTGATCTTCAAAACTTTTTTTTATATGGACGATGTCAACCCACATGTTTAAAAAATAAATGTTGATACCAATCGCTTCCTTATGAGCTGCTCATTTTTCAAGAGTTAAATATAATTTAAATCGTTTTGATAGGAAAAATATTGAAAAAACAGTTGGTACGAAACTAACAGGCTTGGTATATATACGAACAATGCACTTAATCCTAAAAAAAAGATTGCTATCTATTATTACTGTTATTTAAATTGAAAATTCAAACTCAGTTTACTCAAAATGGCAACATGAAATTTAAATAGGTTGACATGGTATTGCTTAGCAGCGTATAATATATTTATTTAACCATAAAACGTAAGATTACAATTACATTTACCAGTCGCCACATTAGGGACTAGTTGTTCTGGGGAGCTATACACTTGAAAAATAATATATTAAAGTTATTGACTAATTGAAAATAATAGACTAGAACTAAGTTCTTAATAATATTCCTAGCGGATAAGAGTTAAGTTTTTTTTTGAAGTTTGTGTGTGTGTTCGTGTTGTTCGCTTATGTACTAAACGATTGACCGCCTCTTTGGCTCAGTGATAAGCGCGTTGTGTTTAGCACCAGATGTCCTGGGTTCAAATCCCGGGGAAACAAAATTAAAAAATAATTGTTTCGGGCAGGCAGGGTACAGAAGGCTGATCACGTACTTGCCTGTAAATAATCAGTGAAACAGACACTGCCATAACCCATTAGGGGACTCGGGAATTCACTATGGACAGAAAACAATGTGCGAGAAGGGTGTTTTTTTAACAAATTTTCATGTGTTATCAGTAGGCTGTGTAATCAGACAATACTTCTGAAAAAAAATTACTGTATTTTTGTAGTCCATATTACAATATATATTTTAATAAGTTTTTTTAATTGAATCTTGATAGGCCGACCATATCTGCATTGGCTATTTTTATGAATTTGCTCAGTGCTGTGCCACGCAAGATTTTTACAATATAGGCTTTGATTAGTACTGCATCTTTTTATGAGTATGAAGAAATATGTTAAACATAAATGCGAAATTAAACGTAGGTACCTAATAAAAATGAGTGAACATACATTTTTTTATTTTAATTTTCAAAGCGTACAAATGACGACATATTTTAAGGAAATATAAATCACAAATGATGAGTCAATATTTTTTTTTATATTGGGTTTTGGTATATAAAACATGTTGTTAAAGTAATAAAACATTGTCGGAAAAGCCATGAAGATTGTACCTTTAAACCTACCACGGCGAGACTCATTTGTCTGTCAAGATCAATCTTGCATAAAACAAGAAGAGAACAATCAATAAGAAATTTGTTTTTTTTTAAGTTTACTTATGAGTCAAACGGAAGATATGAAAATAACTGTAAGTGTAGAGTTAACGCCACTACTCAAGTCCGATAGCCGCGGCGCCTGTGTCGCGTATCAAAGTGTTGTTAATAAAAAGTGTCACTCTTCCTTACATCCTATTATCTTGATATTATCAACTTCCCAATAATGTTTTTGCGCGTAATAAACTCATATCGCACATTTCTGACAAACAACAAGATTACGAAGCTATCACGTTTAGTTTCAGACTTCGCCGTCGGACTTGATTCATGGCGAATAGCTAATACTTTTATACTTGCAAGTTTTCTCGCTCGCACCAGGGCGTCGTCTCTACGTCTCATCTCTCATGTTGAGTTACTCCGTGCGTTTCTATATATGTTATGTTAGGTATAGGTATTCATGTTAGTGTGATAAATCTTTTCGAATATTTTTTTAACTTTTGGAAATTGACCTAGATTTTAAGGGATTTCATATTAAAAACCTATATACATTATACACGTATAGTAATGTGACATCAATATATTTAAGTAAGTCTCTGGCGATTAGCGTTTGAGTATTCGACCGTAATAATTTCTACATACGTACCATCAGCATACTTCGGTGGCAACAGCCTTAAGAAGACATCCCCACGTCTGCCCCAGGGCCGATGCCTCACGTTGTTACACTCGCCGCTCGCACTTCGATACTTGCTCGGAGGACACGGGGTGTTATTAACATCGTTTTCCTCCGATGAACAGTCTTGTCTATGGAAAGAATGACATAATCAAAATTACTTTTTTTTTTTATAACATTAAGTTAATTTGAAGCGTCGCAAATCAGCGTGGTTGGTTTCTGTCGTAAGATCATGTAGACACGGGTTTTTTTTCTTTTTTATGTCAGATATCGACAGACGAGCATGAGGCAGGTTCACTTGGTGGTAGGTGATACCAATGATGCACCGTCGACCTACTTTTTTACTTCGAGCATTCGAAAACCCATAGACTGAAACCGAAATGCGCAATATGCACTTCACGGTTTTTCCATCTATGAACGGTGGTCCGTTACCCGGTCGGAAGTTCGATATTCCTCCCACCCTATCAATGCTCGAAGTTACCAGACGTGAGGAAAACATGCTTACAGAAAATTATAATCATGTTGTCCCGGTGGGATTCGAACCCACGACACATCGAGCCCGTCGAATTAATATTATTATTGTTAATATCGTTTTCTTCTGATGATCGTATCTTTGGAAGGACCATATTACTCTTTGACTATTGACAGGTAAATAATCCAAGATATTACAATAGGTTACTTTTAAAAATAACTTTCAGTTAACGTGAACAATCTGATAGACCGTGACTAAAAAGGCTGTAGCTGAAAATCAGCGTGATAAGTTTGTACTGTGAGGCTAAAACTTGTAAGTTATTCTTTTTTTTTTTTTATGTTACATATCGACAGACGAGCATGAGGCTCACTTGATTGTAGGTGACACCTCAGCCACAGAACATCAGTCAATGATGTGCTGTCGACCTACTTTTTACTTCGAGCATTCGGAAATCCATAGACTGAAACCGAAACGCGCAATGTGCACTTCACGGTTTTTCCATCTATGAACGGTGGTTCGTTACCCGGTCGGAATTTCGATATTCCTCCCACCCGATCAATGCTCGAAGTTACCAGACGTGGGGAAAACATGCTTACAGGAAACTATAAACATGTGTTCCCGGTGGGATTCGAACCCACGACCCATCGATGCGCACGGCAAGTGTTTTACCGAACGCGCCAACGAGCCCGTCAAATTCTTGATAAAATGTTTTTTGACAGTAATAATAAATAACTTTTCTCTCTCTCAATCGTATACGCAGAATTCTAAATTAAAATAAATGTTGCGAAAATTCCGTTGAGATTGATTCACTGTAATAAACGCTCGTAAAAGTCAAACTTATAAATTAGTTTTTTCCTGTTTGTTTAAAAGTTAAAAAATATGACGAACAAATTAATTGGATAGTTCAAACAATGAAATACTGTCTGTTGTCATTAGTTGACGCGAGTATCAGTCATTAAAATGATTCATACATTGTTGTTTTTCAATAAGGTCAAAAATAATGTATTTATTATATCACATTTGTTGTAAAGCAAAAAAACTCAAGACAATTATAATATAGCAAATCTATATGTAATAAAAAATAATAATCTATTAAAAGAAAGTATCAAAAAATCTTCTAAACCAAACCTTTTCCACAATTCTATTCATGGCATAACTGTTATGTGAAAAATATCGACCATAAATAATAATAACATAGAAAAATAATTGCATTTCAAAGGTCGGCAACGCACCTGCAAGTCCTTTGATGTTTCAGATGTCTATGGGCGCCGGTGCCGTTTGCCCCTATTCCATAAAATAAAAATAAAATATGAGACGAACTAAAAAGTTATCTATGGTCACCACTGCCATTTGCCAAATTTTAAAAATGGAATGGAAAGAGGAAACATTCAAAAGAACAAGATTTTAAAATTAAAAAAAGAACATACGGGATATTTCCGCCTTGAAGAAACCTCCGTTCTAAAGCTAGTGCCTCGCTGACAGCCCTCCGCAAGTCACTCGGTACTGTCTGAATATTGCTTTCTTCTAGTTTGTCCTTCTGTGCGTATGTTACTATTAACAGCGCCAAAAGCAGAAAACTCTGACTTATCCTGAAACAAATACATTTGAAATTAATAACCCAGATCAGATTAGAACGTGTACATACGTTCATAATTGTAATAATACTGAATGGATTTTTTTGTCTCATTATGACGTTGACAAATGATTGATAATATTTTCATCCATATCAATACTACTAATATTATAAAGAGGAAAGATTTGTTTGATTGTTACGATTAAACTCAGAAACTACTCGACCCATTTTAAAAATTCTTTCATCGTTAGAAAGCTACATCTTCACCGAGTAACACTGGCTATATTTATTTCCAAAAATAATTAGGGATCCCTACTAAAACTTGAATAATGTAACCAAAGGTGTAAAAAAAGGTTGAAGGGCGTAATCTCTGGATCTACTCAACCGATTTTCACCAATAGAAAGCTGCATTATCAGCGAGTAACATAGTCTATCTTTTCTAGTATAGTACATCTAAATTTTTTATAATGCGAATGAATAGCGAATGTATTTAACCGGCATTAATATTGCATTGCAATTTAGATTAACGACCTACGAAGGAAAATAACGCGACCGCACGAACCTTGTCTTAGAATTTCCTAGTTCAAAGTCAATGAAGTGTTTTATTGACAGGAAAAAATACGTGAAATATAAAGTTTGCAATTACGCTATTTATATATTTATGTATCTAAGTCAATATCCATTATAATTATTGTTGGAAACTATAATAAGAATTAACTTTTTTTTTAATTTTTCATAAATAGTTAAGATAAATAGGTCTTTCTATCAATAGGTATTTTCTCCTCAAATAATATGAAATAGTATGTGTATGTATAATGTATATGTATGTATATTAGGATGACCCAAAAAAACCGACTATTTTTTTTTGAGTCCCGAGTGAAAAAATGTTAGTGTTTGATGTTTTAAGAGCCCTAACTAACTAACCAAAAAAAATAAGTTAAATTATACCGTAACGAGAAAAAAGAAATTGAAAAATTTTTTTTTCGATTTTTGACGATTTATGAAATTTTAAAAAAATTGGAGCGACCTCTTAAAAAATTTTTTTTGAGCTGTCCTTTGGAGAGGGCTCTTAAAACATCAAAATCTAAGATTTTTTCACTCGAGACTAAAACAAGTCGTTTTTTTTGGGCCACCCTAATGTATATGTATAGTTGGATAATATGCGTGTATGTATGTATGAATATAATTCAGGTTAATAAGAATATTAGTATTACTTTTTTTGCACTACCCATTTCTTCTCTTTTGTCTCACTTGTACCATATGGTTGCCTGGAAGAAATCGCTGCTTAGAGATAAGGCCGCCAGTTGTACTTTTCCTGTGCGTTTCTATGTTTGTATATTTCTGTATTTCTAGTGCAATAAAGTTTTAAATAAATAAATAAGATCTGAGACTTTCTTTCATTCATCATTCAAATCTATGGACTTCAATCAGAATTTTAGAGAGTAGGTTGGTCACCTTTGAAGAATAATCAGTGCAATGAGATATGAAGCAAATGTCGCAAGAGGCTAATAAACCGTGGCCACACTTAGTATTACGGCAAGATTGAGCACCTTTAAACCACGTGACTTGTTCAGGAAGTGACAAGTTATGATTGGTCAACTTGTTACAGTCGCCGTTAAAAGTTTAAGAAAAAGGTAAAAGAACATAATGCAGTTTTTGTTCAGGCATAATTGAACGTAATACGAGGTTGCATTTTCGTTCAATTTATTCCGGAACCGTGTAATTAAATAATTATTGTGGTTATTATTCATGTAAAGATGTCGTATTAAGTGCTTCATTACTTATATGCAATTTGTCTAAAAATAATTATGTTAACATAAAATTTTTAAACCTTTTTTAATGATATTTCTATTTATATTCGAATACATTGATATATATATGTTCGAATATAATATTTCTCTACATTCAGAATATTATCTGTTAAAACATATCGATAGTACTTAATACTGGTAATATATATGCTATAAGAAGCGGTTTTAACTTATTATTGTAATTAATAAGCGAGAGACCGGATTCTTGAAAAAATTCTAATGATATGTAATATCAAATTGAATAAAAATCTTAAATTATTAAAATTAACTCTATCGTTTGGATTGTTGTACTTTTATTTAAGCATAAAGATTTTAATTGCAGATGTCCTGTATAACCATTGTTGAGCCTCACGGCACATTTAAAAAGTAATATACATTCTGTCTTTTAATATGCATAATGCATATGCATTATAGTCCTATATAAAATAACGACAAGATATATTATGTTAAAAAACATTAAGTATTAATCATTCTTAAATTCTTGTATTGTAGATTAGTAAGTAGGTACCGGTTAATTTATAGGATAGTCTCTCTGGCTCAGTAAGCGCGTCGTGTTTAGCACCTGAGGTTCGAAACCCGGGGAAAAAAAAATTGTTTCGGTCAGGCAATTCATAGAAGACTGATAATTTACTTGCCTGTAAGAAAAAGTGATCAGTGACAGTCAAAATAAACGTGTCTACCCATGCCCCAAATTGAACTTGTTAGTTCATATTTTAATATTAACAACGAAGTAAATATGTGCTAGAGCAAATACAGGAAATACACGTGGGACCTCATATATTACGTAGTACATGACCGCAAATAGCTTTCGTTTTTATCCGTATATCTCAAGTGTTAGGACATGTGGTACCGGTTGATATAAGTTACATCAACTTTCTATTGATGTCAATGACATTGCCTATAATAATAATTAAAGTTATTATTTTTAAGGTTGTGTTACAAAATAGGAGGTTTTTGGATTAGTTTAAAAGACAAAAAATACTATATTCCTCATATTCTGAGGTACGTGAATTCAGCCTTAGATAAGAACTATTTTGAACAAGATAGAATTTTGAAAAAGTTAACATTTTTGTCTGTTCCTATAATTATCAATAAATCGCAATTTAGTAGATTTTTTAATAAATTAATTTGGAAAGGGTTTTACTTAATGAGAATGAGAATCTTTAAAAGATTGTTTCTTATTTAAAAACATTGACTTATATGTATACTACACATATAAGTCAATGTTTAAAAAAAATCTTTTTTTTGTGGGAAAGCAAAAGCAATGTTTTCTTCACAAAATCGATATATTATGCAAAAAAAAAACCTATTCGTTACTCTTACCTTGTTTCTATTCACAAAAGCAATTATGTATGTCTTTATATAATATCTAATGAATCGTATTTCGTAAAACCCGCCAAAATTAAATTAATGTCACAGACAACAAAATTAATCAGAGTATAGATAGCGATTAGCGCGCCAATAATGAAAAGTGACTCACAGATAATTTTTTTTTAATTCTCCCTAAAGGTAGTGTAAAGGCTTTCGACTACAGTGTCAACAGTGTCACCAAGTGTCACAGATAAAGAACTAAAATGTCCATACATTCTACAATAATGTAATTGCTGTCGGATTCTATATTGTTTTTAAAAAGTACAATAGAAAGGACTACATAAATAGATAACAGGCATTATAATTAAATGAGCATAAAACACATGAGAGATTTAAAAAGTTTTTATTAATTAGTATTTATTTAAACTAGAGCGCTGGTGTATAAACAGAGGGGTGAGCACGAACAAGTATCGAAAGAGTATTCGTATCGCCGAACTGTCATTTGTATGAGATTTTTCATACAACTGACAGTTTGACGATTCGAATACTTTGTCGATAGTCGTTCGTGCTCACCCCTCCGTACGTACACACCGTCTCGAAATTACAATTTTCGATAGTTAGCCACGGTTATGTCTTAATCATTTGTATAATATTTTACACATGCGTCAAGCATGGTGCTTTATCATGTATCTTACTGCTTTATAAATAATATTATTATAATAGTAGAAGATTTAAAAAAAGTATAGGGATCATTAGTTACATCTTTAAACAAATGTTTTTTTTTTGTTATTATAAATCAAATATGCAAATGAGGAAACATATCCTATCGCATTTTTTTGTTCTTGCTTATATTAGATATTGTACATTAATCTAGTGATTTAGAGATGGTATGTTATAATACATATATGAGATCATAATATGAGTCTGAGAGGTTTCGGCTTGGTAACAAAATACGAACCATACATACATATTATTCTCATATACTATATATTATACATATTACCTACTTATAAATTTTTCGAAAGGAAATATCTTAATTTTGATAAAAATATCGACTATGGGTAATTTTTTTGTAATTAAATTAAAAATAATTCTGAATTAAGACAATTTAAATACCAGTCTAAAAAAAGCAAAATACGCGTTCTATAACCTCTTTTGCTTTCAGGACAATGTTTAATGGCTGTCTTCGATGATTTTTTTGTATATCGAAAATAATCTACAAAATGGAGCAAAAAACCTCATCGATTAGTAAGCAGTCACGTAAAGATGATCTCACAAGGCAGACACTTGACGACCTCTATCTTAAATACATCCTGATTGGTATTTAGTACATGATAATGGAACATTTATTAATTCCAGAAAAAGCATTAAAACATTACCCGTACATTCAACGCTCAAACTTGTCATGGTAGTTAAGTTAGATTATCTGATTTAACAACATCATAACACTGATGATTAAAAATATTAATAGCTTTGTTTTATGTTGATAAAAATAATGTATCTATATTTAAAACTTAAAGACACATTTTTATTTATATACTTTGCTTTATACATTTTAAAAGAAGGTATATTTAAGTTTAATTAATTATAAACTCGTTTTTATTTGTATAGATCTTGTAGGTACGTCAATTTTACGTATACATAGTCTGTAATTTAGTCGCACACTCAGACACCTAACAAAAAGTGCATTTTTCCGACTTCATTATATTATTTAAATTTCGAATAGGAATCGAATTGTTATCAAAATAAAATTTAAAGTTAATTGGTGACAACATAGTTCGAAACGATATATTATGTACATATTTTATACTAGCAATTGACCCCCCACCCCCCCTTGTGGGTGGAATTTCGTAAAATCCGTTCTTAGCTGACGAAAGGAATATGGTAGGAATATTCCTCGGCGAAAGGAATATTCCTACCATATTTCAAGTCGCTACGCCTTATGGTTCCAGAGATATCGTGATGAGTGACTATATAGGTGGGAATCTCTTTTATATATATAGATTATATTATCTTACTAGAGTCTAAATAATTTTCAAATTGGTTAAAATGATCCTGATATTTATGATACAGATTATGATCCTCTACGAACTCTACCTCTTTTCTTATGCTAATTATATTTTTTATTGTATTATATACCTACGTATTTTTCTCTGAAGCGATGTTTCCGATGCGTGGTAAGAAGAAAGGTTAATATCTTTAAATATGAATAAATTCATCATATAACGAGTTCGATGACTTATTTGTAAGCACTTGAATATGATGATAGCGGTTTATAAATATGATAAATTTGAATTACCACAATTGTGACGTGATAATGAATATATTTTTCTATAATAGCAAACAACTATCTAATTTTATTTTACCGGAATAAAATCTAAATAATTGTGAGTAATGTAGAGAGAAAATGTGAAATATATTATTCATTTTGCACTATAATTTGCTATTCCTAATATTATCAGATTTCAGACGTCTTGCCACTTTTTTGCTATGATTATGCCTTAGAAAGTAATCTGAGAATTAAACATTTACTATTATAATATTCAATTAACAGCAAACAATTTTTTAATTTTTTTTAATTCAACTAGCGCCTCCCGCTTTAAAATAATAAGACAGCAAGAAAGCTCTCAGTCGGCTTGATTTCTACCGAAAAATTGAAGAATTATCATCATATTTCAACAAATTAACACAAAAACAACATTAAACTATACGTATAAACCTTTCTTTTGAATCACTCCTTTTTTTGATAAAAAGCGATTTAAAATCCGTTGAGTAGTTTAAAAGATATGAGCGTTACGTACGGCGTACGGCGGGAAGCCACTTTATTTTATACTATGTTACAAATACCTAAACATAAAAAGTTACAATATTCAGCGTTCAAAGCTTTTTTTATTTATAAGCGTGATTCGACAATATTAGATGCCTAATGGAAAAATCACTCTATCTATTGATGAAAACCGCATTAAATCTGTTGCGTAGTTTAAAGATCTAAGCCGGGCTAGCATGGCCGCCACGAGATATGTCGCGGACGAGAGAAGACAAACTAAGATGTTAGATATCTCGACATCGACAATTTTGATTTAAAAAAAATCTCGATCGACAAATATATCTATTTTTGATATTAAAAGTCGAGTTTTAAGTGTAATTGTCATGTTAGACCCGAAAGAAATAAAGCGATAGTCGATTGAAACACGAGAAAACGGTAGACAAAATTTTGTCGCGCTTGTCATGCTAAGCCGGAAGCTCACAGAGGGACAGATAGCGGGAAGCAAATATGTTTTATACTATGTAGTGATTACAATGTATGAATTTATCTTTATAAACAACTAGTAACTACTACTACAACAAAAGCCTATGTTACTCGCTGATAATGTAGCTTAACTAGCAATACTATATAATAAAAAAAGCTTTCTATTGGTGAAATAATTTTTAAACTCTTTTGAGTATAATTGTTACAAAACCTTTTCTCTTAATAATATTAGTATAGAAGTATAGATGAAGAAACGATGCTATAGTTTATATATATATATATATATATATATATATATATATATATATATATATATATATATATATATATATATAAATATATTACAATAACTTTTTAAGTCCTATTTGAAATTAATATTTATGAATAATCTTTATGACTTATGAACACGCTATTCTTAAATCACGTGAGCTCCTTGAGTGTGAATTAGGACTCGTGTAGACAATGATTTAACGTGGGTAAATTTTTATTCAATTGTGCACAATTTATATTTTGCGAATTGAACAATTACAAATATCAAACCGAATATAATAGATTCATAGTTATCCGTAACGAAATATTGAAGACGCAGTAGGTACCAATAATGTGCAATCATAATAATAGGTATACAATATACATATTTAATTAAATTTTTTGTTCGTATACGTAAAAATATGCGGGCCTTTATATTTTTTTTGTTTAACAATAACAAAACTAAACTATGATTTTTTTAAATCACAGAATCATTACAACAAAATACATGTAAATAAATAATAAATAAATCATTTTATCGTTATCTTTTTTTTATGTACGTTTTAAAAAGATCCTCAAACGTTCGATCATATATTTTATATTCTATGTACCCACATGGTACGCCGTAAATATTCGATAAAGCACTGTTGCACGTAATAATTAGCATGGAGGCTCTTGTGAAGCAATGTGCTTGCGAAAACTAGCGCGGGGAAACACGATTACTTAATCTCTTACAATGCTGGCTGTGTCGACCCTACGATTCAACCCAAACGTGCCATGAACCAACCAGCCCGCATAGCATGATCATTAATAGATATCTCGCGGACGAGTGAAGACAAACTAAGATATAAGATATCTCGATATATTTTATCTCGACATCGATGATTTTGATAGACAAGATCTCTACTTTTCACATTAGGTCGAGTTTTAAGTGTAAGTGTCACGTGTGACCCGGAAGACACAAAGAGATAATAGATTAAAACACGAGAAAACGGTTTTAGGGGGGCGATGTTGCGAGCGTCCGTAGGCAATGACACTAGAGTCCCTACACGTGTCCCCTGGGCTGTGCCAAACATGCAACAAACTTACTGGTGGGAGGCTTCCAAGCCGAGGCTAGTTACCACCCATCTGACAAAGACACGCCGCCAAACGACCATGTGTCGTGTTCCGGAGTGAGGTCAGGTGAAGCCGTTTCGGGTAAAAAATGGGTCTGGATAGTTGCTTTGCGTTTGTGAACCGAATCCTATGTCTCAGAACTTCTGTACCGGGCGTCTAGATTTGGAGGGTAGCGGGATCCGAAGAAACGGTTCACCGCTGGCCGACCGCAGGTTGTAGGGGGCCCAAGTAGTAAGTTAGCCACTTATGAAAGGCTGCCCCACCGCCTGTGTATAATCCCGGGTTGGCCCCAACGTGCCGGTTGGCGACCGGATGAGAGGTCCCGTTGGCGATATCCGGGGGGTTTCGGGCGTCCCCGCAGTCTCCAATCTAGATTCCCACCCGTACGGTGTCTGTACACATCAGGGTGGCTCTATTCGCATGGCCTCATCCAACTACCATCAATTTACCCAAAGCCTATTAATTTTAATTTACAATGAAAAAGTCAACTAAGAAAAGCAAGTGTATACAGCGGCAACACGACCTCTCTTTACAAGTGCACCTCTCTAACATCCGAGGTCTGCACTCTAATCTCCAGTCAGTCCATCACCACCTAGAGACTGAAAGGCCTCACTTGCTCTTTCTGACGGAGACGCAAATAAGATACCCAAATGACACGTCATACCTCACGTACCCTGGTTACTATTTAGAACACTTATTCCACCCTAAGGCCGGTGCGTGTGTGTATGTCCGTGACGACATCTGTGCCCAGCGTCTTCATCATCTTGAAAAATCATGTTTTTCTGTTATCTGGATTTTGACGGATATAAGCGACGATTCAATCGTCTACGCTTGCGTTTACCGATCGCACTCTGGTAACTCCGAGACGACTTCGTTATTTGACTACCTTAGCGAAGCGGCTGATATGGCCCTCATCCGGTATCCGAGCGCTCAACTGGTAATTTTGGGGGATTTTAATGCCCATCATGCGGATTGGCTATACCCGTTCCAAATTACTGACCATGCTGGGAAAGAGACCTTCAATTTTGCAACAACTTTCAACCTCTCTCAGCTGGTTATGGAAGCAACACGGATTCCCGACATCGATGGCCACACTGCCAATTGCCTAGATCTTCTGATGACAACAGATCCAGACCGATATGTGGTAACGGTCTCCGCTCCACTTGGAAGTTCCGACCACTGTCTGGTGAAGTCAGTGTCGACATATTCTCCCCCAGACCCCACGATTAAGGGTATGAGGAGAATATGGCGATACAAGTCAGCAGACTGGGACGAGATGCGTCACTTTTATGCATCTTTTCCGTGGAGGCAGGTCTGTTTTTCTTCCACCGACCCGTCAAGCTGCGCAGATTCTGTTGTCGATGTGATACGTCAGGGAATGGAATTTTATATTCCCTTTTCTGATGTGTTAATCGACGGCAAAGCTCGACCCTGGTTTAATTCAACGTGCGCTTACGCCGAACAAGTAAAACAAAATGCTTATAAAGCCTGGGTCGATGCTCGATGTCGCAAAGCTTCGGATATTGGTGTCAAAAAGAAAATCTTTAACAAGGCCGCCAAGTCTTGCAAGAAAGTTTTGAGAGATGCTCGATTCGAACATATCCAACGTATTGGGGAGAGACTTGCATCTTTTCCCGCAGGAAGTAAGTCTTTTTGGACTCTCGCCAAGGCTGTCGAGTCGAACTTTTCTCGCTCTTCTTTGCCGCCGCTAATTAAACCCGATGGTTCTTTACCTCACTCTGCAAAAGAGAAAGCGGATATATTTGCTACTCTTTTTGCAAATAGTTCACGTTTGGATCATGCGAATCAATGTCCTCCCTGCATCCCTCATCAAGGTTCATATATGCCTGAAGTTCGCATCACGCAAAAAGCTGTTTTAAAAGTAATACGCAATCTAGATGTGAATAAAGCCAGTGGACCTGACGGTATTCCAGCTGTAGTTCTTAAGAACTGTGCCGCTGAGTTGTCTCCTATCCTGACACGCCTCTTCCGCCTATCACTTACTTCTGGGATTGTCCCTAAAGCTTGGAAGCTTGCTAACGTACAACCTGTACCCAAAAAAGGAAGTCGTGCTGACCCCACAAACTATCGGCCGATTTCAATAACCTCCATACTCTGCAAGATTATGGAGCGTGTATTGAATAATCGGCTCCTCACGTACCTAGAAGCCAACGACCTTCTTAATGATCGACAATATGGTTTTCGCCCGAAAAGGTCGACTGGCGATCTTCTAGTGCACGCTACACACTTATGGGGAGAGGCCATTGAGATGCACGGAGAAGCGCTTGCCGTTTCCCTGGATATCTCAAAGGCTTTTGATATGGTCTGGCACGACAGCCTTCTAAGTAAGCTTCCTTCTTATGGATTACCCCCTGTCCTCACAACCTGGATAACAGACTTCCTGAGAGAACGATCAATCCGAGTAGTCGTAGATGGCTGCTCATCTGATCAAATGGCAATTAATGCTGGGGTACCTCAGGGGTCAGTGCTCTCCGCAACTCTATTTTTGCTGCATATTAACGATATGCTTAGGCCAAATATATTTGGCTACGCAGATGACAGTACAGTTGCGGAGAGATACCTATCCAGTGCTCGTGCTACAAAGGACCAAATTATGATAGAGCGCGAAGCTATGGTTGAGCGAGTGAATCATACTTTGCGTGAAGTATCAGATTGGGGTTACGCTAATTTGGTACGATTCAACACCACCAAAACTCAGGCGTGTTTGTTCACCGCAAAACGGAGTCAGTTTCAATTCACTCCAACATTCCAGAGTGTAGATTTAGATATAGCCGATCGTCTTGAGCTGTTAGGCATCACTTTATCGCCGAATCTCAATTTCGGACGGTTCATCGCATCCAAGGCCCAACTAGCAGCCAAAAAACTTGGCATATTGTCTAAAGTGAGACAGTACTTTACACCGGGACAGCTCTTAAATCTATATCAAGCTCAAGTCCGGTCGTGTGTAGAGTATTGTTCTCACATCTGGGCAGGTACTGCCAAATCCCACCTTGGTGCTCTGGATGCGATGGAAAGGCGAGCCAAACGCCTGATAGATGATCCAGAACTTGTTGATCGTCGCCTACTATCCTTAGAACATCGACGTAAAGTGGCTAGCCTTTCGGTTTTCTATCGACTACACTTTGGCGAATGTGCATCGGAACTTCACCAACTTATTCCGTCATCTCCTTTCCATCACCGGACATCGAGGCGCACGGCGGGTTTCCACCCTTACCTGGTAGACATACCGCAAGTACGTACAGGGCGCTTTGCGTCCTCTTTTATAATCCGTACAGCTAAGGAGTGGAATTCTCTCCCTGCGTCTGTCTTTCCGGACCAATATAACATGGATCTTTTCAAGAAAAGAATTAATAGGCATCTCATAGGTAGACGTGATTCACCATCGTAGCCCGCATCTGCACTTTCCACCAGGTGGGATAGCGGGCAAACGCCTTCCTATTATTCATAAAAAAAAAAAAAAAAAAAAAAAAAAAATTCTGTGGTGGTTGTCATGCAGTAAGTGTAATTCTAGCGTACAACTGTTGGAATAATAAAAAAAAAAATAACATTATATCTATGAAACTAACAACTTTGGTCTTATTACCGTCTGCTTAAGCGATATTTATTGTAGCAGGATTTCTTAACGATAGACAGAGACAAAACTATAAAATATATATTGCTGTTTGTTTGTAACGATTTAACTCAAAATCTACTCGACCAATTTTTTTTTTGTTTACAGTATATCTACATTGCACCCGTTCGAATTAGGGGCGGATCGCTAGTCTCTTTTTTTTTTTTTTTTATGTCAGATATCGACAGACGAGAATGAGGTTCACTTGATGGTAGGTGATACCTCAGCCACAGAACATCAGTCAATGATGCGCTGTCGACCTAATTTTTACTTCGAGCATTCGGAAATCCATAGACTGAAACCGAAACGCGCAATATGCACTTCACGGTTTTTCCATCTATGAACGGTGGTTCGTTACCCGGTCGGAATTTAGATATTCCTGCCACCCGATCAATGCCCGAAGTTACCAGACGTGTGGAAAACATGCTTACAGTAAATTATAAGCATGTGCTCCCGGTGGGAATCGAACCCACGACCCATCGATGCGCACGGCAGGTGTTCTACCGAACGCGCCAACGAGCCCGTCTGCAATAATATCGCTTTTCTACTTGACTAGTGTGAAAACGGCAGTGCCATTTTAAAGAAAAAAAACCTCCTAATAGTCGCCTATTGGTCTGTTAACAAAATGACCTTAAGGCTATCTAAACATCTGAGGCTTTTCAAATTTACTTCTGGGTTTCGAAAAGGTTAAACAGTTCCGGTTGTATCGTTGTTAGCAGTGTTTTAACTGAGCTCGTAATTAAACTGTCGATAGTAACAATCTAAGATTGATCACTAATTACTTCCTAACATGCTGTATTATCATGACCTTTAGTAATGTCTGACATCGCACTGCGTACACACATGAAGTCACGTCGACAAAAACAAGTAACACCTGCGCTGCTTGAATGAATAAGCTCTTCACTAGTACTGAGGTAGTTCAGTTAAAAAAAAACATGTTAGATATCGACAGGCAAGCATGAGATTCACTTGATGGTAGGTATTACCCTAGCCACAGAACATCGGCCAATAAAGTGCCGTTCGGAATGTTGATGTTCCTCCCACCCATTTAATGCTCAAAATGATCAGACGTGAGGAAGACATGCTTATAGAAAATCATAACTATGTCGTCCCGGTGGGAATCGTACCCGCGACCCATCGGAGCGCAAGGTAAGTGTTCTAATACACCAACGAGCAAATTTCTATGAATGATGATTCAGGCATATTAGTTAGCGTTGAGCCAACTAGATATATTATTATCAGTATTTAACACAAAAGACAACAGTTAAAAAAATACAAAATTAAAAGACAACAGTCTGATTCTAACTGAGAAACAGGTAGAAACAGTTATGGACCGACATTTTTGATGCATGATGCATTTTATCATAATATGTTGATATGTAACATGTATAATATTTTTCGCATTCTTATAGCCTTATCTAACAAAAACATTCCCTCCATAACAAAGTAGTAACATACTGTTCATGAAAAAGTCATAAAGATAGTTATATTATGCGTTTCAATCTATAAACGGACACGCATCGGCAGATGATTGTAAAATTGTAAATACATACTAGAAACATTTAAGAACATAAACCTCAAACACATTATCTTAAATTGTCTATAGACTCTTTGTTATTCTTAACATTGAAGCTTTAATCTTCATTATCTCATATTGTATAGTCACGATAGTTACTGCCATTTGTTAAAGTTTTAGGTTAATAATACAAAAAGCCTTCGGGACGACAGGCTGGGGTCATAAGGTGGTAAGGTAATATACGTTGCAATTACATCAAGCCATTCTAGTTGTTAAACATTTATTGTGTAGGCGTAAATATACGTATTGTGTTTTTCTAGATGTCAAAGCTTTTTTAGAATTTGATTACAATTATTTAAATTATGTATCTTTAATACAAATATTTAATTAGATTGGAATACCTAAATTGTTACGCAAACTTGGGATATAGATCTGTATATATGGGATATAAGTAAGTATTATTAAAATCAATAGTTACTTTGCATGAATGGATTTGAATAGGATGTTATTGAACGAGAAAAGGATGACGCGTAATCTACGTAGGTATATATCCGCATACTGAGCGTCAATAAGCAATAGATTCCTGGAATGATTCAACGAGTTCTCACATGAAGATATACCTATTTATATTTTATAACGCTAAATAGTAGGTTTTTATAATTATCCGTTAGTAAGTTACGTATTATAAATTTTAATTATAATATTTTTTCATTCATAAGTTTATACTTATAATAAGAATCATTGACCTGGATGTATGTAAACGCCTTTTAAAAGTTATTTAAATTAAGGTTTTATGGTAACTATAATTTCTTTACGTCTATTATTGTATTTGTCTTTAGATCATGATGAATGAAATATACAAATAATTAATTCACAGATCCTTTTGTAATCTATTATGATGCATGCAGAATTTATGATGTATGTATAATTATTATTGACTAGCGTGTGTAATATTGTGTAATTTATGAGGAAGGAAGACCACTTGTAGCGCTAGATGTCGTAATATAGAGCACGCGCTTCTTACCTAAGGTGTATGACCGTAAACTAATGACCCCGTCAATGTGTTTCCAACCTTCAATTTTCTTCGAAACATTACACTCTTGTCTATCTATGTATATAACCTCTTTATTGCCGATTGCGAAAAAAAATACCGTTGCTGTCAGTCATTATTTTAAATTAATTTTCGAATTTTATCAAATATTTAAAATTATTCCTTGGTTGGAAAATACTAACAAGAAAACAATATTCTATATTAGTCAGTAGTATATATATAATTCTAGCATTTTTTTTTCACATTTATTCACTGAAATTAGAACGGCAGAGTCGTATAATTACGTTAAAGGTTTAACCTTTAATATTAATTTAAAATAAATATTGAATCGACATTCACAACAGAATCTATCTGCAAATATTATCAATCATACGAGAGAGGTTTTACATGATATTTTAAATATATTTTTTTTATATTATGTTCCTACTATTTATATTTTATCTAACATGATGGCTTAATGCTTCGCCAAGTTCGATTAATCACAATTTTTTTCAATCATATTTGAGATTGTATGTGCGTGTTTTACGCTTTAATCTGTTCATACATGTCATTAAGGAATGTGTGTAGGAACTGAGCTCGCGGCTAAATCGACAGCATTACATAAGCGGAAAGTTAAGGCTGAGGTCTTGATTATTGCGTAAAGTTTCAGAGTTATACGTCACAAGCACACACGATTAAAAGAGACATTTATGAAAAAATAAGGAAAACCGTATACCATAGCTGAAGTTATAGGTTCTTAGTATGTAGAAGATTAGAATCATATGTAAATGTAAGAATTACTTATTGAAAAGTGTTCACAATTGTGTACAGGTTTTTTATTTTGGTTTCCAAAGTGATAAACCCGCTATCATTAAAAACTTATATATAAACTAGCGACCCGCCCCGGCTTCGCACGGGTCTAGATTTTTTGACAAAAAAAAGTAGGGGTTGTATGTTAATGGCACATTATAAAAACTAAAAACAAAAAAATCACATCAAAAAATTAAAAAAAAAAATTAAGGGTGAACAACCCTTATCACTTAGGGGGATGAAAAATAGATGTTGTCCGATTCTCAGACCTACCCAATATGCACACAAAATTTCATGAGAATCGGGAAAGCCGTTTCGGAGGAGTTTAACCACAAACACCGCGACACGAGAATTTTATATATTAGATATGGAATTGATGGACAATAGCTATGTTAATATAGGAATTAATTAATTTAAATTTGGAATATTTATCTTAACGTAAATTAGTTTTAACTTCTGAAAATTTATAATTATATGAATGTTGAATAAAAAAGAGTGAAGTATTCAAACTTTGTGGATATTTAATATGCAAATATATTTAGCTTTATATTTTAATATGGTTCTGGTTTCGCCTGCTAATTTATAAGATATAGGGAAAGTTAGCATAAAATCACGTCAGTATGTATTGAAGAAACAGTGCCACTTACGCAATGTACCATTTTACGTACCGTGGATGGTACTCAGTGCGTGATCTATGTTTTAATGGCGACCCGCATTCTGATGTATTGTTATTACATCAGACCTCTGTGTAACAAACATTATGGTAAACATATAGATGACCCTGATTTGAAGACATTAAAAAATCGTGCGATAATTTGGTGGACGATCAGATTAAATTTTCACCATGCTCCAGCGAATTATTCAAATTTAAATAATTATTTTAAAAATTAACATACAAAATTTTAATGTGTTTGTTTACCACAATGAATAGGTACTCAACATATACTAACCGTCTACATATAGAATTAACAGGTGATAAAACTAAAGATAAGAATACTGAGTAAGGGATTCGCAATTACATTGTTTTGTAATAAATGCATCATTATTTTCAACGAAGACAACGTTTTTAAATATATTATATTCCAGTGTATTTTTTGTACAATAATCAAAAGTAGGTATGTGCGTAGATAATAATGAAGTTATTTAAAAAAAAGAGAAAAGACTTAAAAAGGTAGGTAGGTGAGGTAGGTGACACTTTAGCCATAGAACATCAATAAATTATGCATTGCTGACCTATTTTGTAGAAATACAAAAGCACATTAGCACAACAGCAGCATTAGGAACTGCAACCGAAACGTGAATTAGTTCACAGTTTTTACAATAATTGTGCTTCGTTACCCAGCTGGATTACGATAAAAACGGTTTAATGGCCGAAGTGACCTAGGGAAAACATGTTTAAGGTAAATTATAAAAAATACATCCCAGCGGGATTCGAACTTGCAACCTATAGGAACGTATGGTACCACTAAACGCTCCAACAATCCGAAAAAAAATTTCTTGAACAATTATAACTAGCTATAACATTCCACAAATTTGTTATGCAAGATGCTGCATGAAGGAAGACGTAATTTGAATTGTTTTGGTCTGTACGCATAATAAACCCATTATTTCAATGATTTAGTATGAAGAGAATTCATTGAATTAATTGTACACACGATAGTAAATCAATTATCTCTATATTACCTGTTAAGGCAGTTATTATACTCGTATTTCTATTATAATATTTAACGTTACACATGACTACAGTCCCATATATTTCCTGGTAGAGCAAAAACATCTTGACATTCATTTTATATCCGCTGCAATTATATTATATCATCAAATCATATTATAAAAATATCAAAAATATATTCTTATTTACGTTTTGCATTATATAAGATAGTGATCTTTGAAATCTAATTAAATAATTCTGTTTAAGTAAGACTGTTTAAATATGTTATTTAGATACAGCTTTTTAGAACTTATTTTATCCAAAATTCATGTTTTTGAACTGAAATTATAGAAGCTGGCTGATACGTGCCAACTTCTCAGGCTGAAAAAGCTCTTAGATAGCAGGTTTTTTGCCGTCTCACTTGACACTCATCGTTATAAATTAGTCAATTAACTCAATATCGCCATACATAGCCTATATGTTATTCTGATGTATAAATAATACTGTAAAGATTCATCAACATATTTTCAGTAGATTTTGCGTGACATAATATTAACAAACTTCCTCATCAAGTTTCCAACAGATTCAAAAGATTTCAAGATTTTCCAACAGTGGGACCGAAAGCAAAAGAAGAAATGAGACTATATAGATGTTTATTAATTTTTAATGTATTGTATTTCTAAACTGTACAAAAAAATAAGATGTGTTACGTTTGACCCTGATAATTGTATGACCCACCAAACACAATTCTTAGAAGGTTTCACTATATTTTTTGGCAACAGTTTAATTGTTAATCTTTATAAAGTGTGTGAATACTAACGTTGTTTCTAAAAACATTGTATTCTCAAGGGTAATTTAAAAATAAAATAAATATTACGTTCTCAAAGATTCTAAAAAATCTCCTATTAGTATTAGTTGTCTCTACAACAGTGTTCATACATAGGAACGCATTATTTACTGGCTCAAACACTGGCTACGACACCGCCATATTAATAGCAAATTTTACCAAAATAAATTAAATTGTTTAGCAGCGTTTAGGTATGTCATAAAGAATTGGAATTTTTTTTTTTATGTCAGATATCGATAGACGAGGTTCACTTGATGGTAGATGATACCTCAGCCACAGAACATCAGTCAATGATGCGCTGTCGACCTAACTTTTACTTCGAGCATTCGGAAATCCAAAGACTGAAACCGGACGACATGTTTATCAGCGATAAACATGTCGTCCCGGTGGGATTCGAACGCACGACCCATCGATGCGCACGGCAGGTGTTGTACCGAACGCGGCAACGAGCCCGTCATAAGTTATAACTATTAAATTCGTTTCAAATATATGTGTTTTAAACAATGTTATAACAAAAGAGTGTGAAAGTGTGTATTGCACTTAGCTTCCTACTTTGTCAGGTCTAGCAAAAAATACGGTAATCCTCCAAGACAAATAGTATGGGCGTAGTTTATAATGGTATTCAATCACTGAACACCTATTTACCTTGACAATTACAATAAAAAAAGTAATTGATAAAAAGGATTATAATGTTTTAAACTTTTGAAAGAATAAAGTTAGTTATAAAAATAGCTAAACATATTATAAAGTTTCTGTGCAATAATAATATTATAACCAAGAAACTTTGCAAAATCAGCTAGCTTTATGCTTTACATACAGACTGAAGAAAAGTAGGGCAGGTCAAAATTTGCGAATATGAATATTCATAATTGGTTAAGACCGTAGCAATAGTTGTAGCTCCTGTAATATTATTTAAAATAAAATAGCTTTTGTTCCGAAGGTTACATTATCGAGGTCGATCGCTTTCTGTGTTAAACATTGTCATTCAGAAATATAGCAATAAAAAATTGCGTTGCTAAAAAAGTCAAGAGGGAGATTAGGAAAGCGTTATTCATTAGTTTTCATTATAAACTATTGTATCAAATTTCAAAGTGGTTTTTATTGGAAAAGTGAGTCTAGAGTATACTTTGATTTTAAGTGTAATAATTATATTGTACCTGAATTTTAAGGTTGTTGCTTTTCATTATGAAATATGATGTTCTTATAATTTATTATATTGGTGAGAAAATTTCAACGCCTTTTTGGCTTAGATAACAATTTATATATTTTATATATGGTTGTTTACTTATTAGAACAATTCTTTCGAGTACTTGAGTTAACACAGAAGATATGGCATATAAGTTTTGGCACCCTGTATATATTTATCAAGTGCTTTATGCAAATCTTGAGCGATTTTCGAAAGCCTTTGTCGAAAGACAAGCTGTTTCACCGTTTGCCGATATACATTAATATATTTATTTTGCTACTTGTTAAATTAGTTAATAGATAATAATAGTATATAGATAATAGATAGTAAATAATAGTATTATATAAGAAATAATGGTAAAACTTTGTAAGAAACAGTAAATAAAGGCTTATTTTATTTTATATTTTATTTATTATGCAAATCTTGAGCGATTACACAAAGTTTATTTAATGTTGAACTTGTAGTTGCTACTGGCATTGTCCTACATTTCGTTAGATGAGAGGAATTTTGCAGCACATTTAAATATTAACAAGGACAATGTATTAATTGTTGAGTAGTCGTTATATATAAGCTTGCAATTTTGTTTATTAAAAACTAAACTTACATGACAAACGTTCCCATTTTATCGCCCTAATTATAACACCTGAAGTCACAAAGAAAACATCAATGTTTCTTATCACATAAACAAAAATGTTGATCGTGTTTCGGTTTCGGACCGATGGCGAGCGCGCGGCTGCCACGAACGAGTTGGTTCGCTGGCTATCGCGGAATGAGGCTGGATACAGCCTTCCTTCGGCGGTGGAGCCGTCAGAGCAGTCGAGAGAGAAAGTTAGCAGTTATCAAACTTGGCGGTTACGTTCGATGATGACGCTTCCCGATTGCGTATTCAGTGACAAAAGAGCGTCTCCGCGGTGTGCTACTGACATCGTGAACGGGAATCGATAAGCGACTCCTGTTCGTGCTATTATTTTATTTAAATTTGCCCTAATTGCACGTTCAGCAAAGTGAATGTCTGAATAAACATGTATGGGAATAACTTATATTAACTGTACAGCTGATACTGGAATATCACAGAGAACAGTTTTAATATCACTATAATGTTGTCATGTGTTTCAAATAGAAAAAAAAATAGACGCTTAAGATTTATTATTTTTCATGATCTTTAAGTGTAATATTTTCAAATATAAACTTTTCAGTGAAAATGTACTACTTACTTCAAGTTTTCTGCGTGAAAAATCTTTTTTGATTTCTTTGAACAAGGATTCTGAAAATGCTTCTTACTTTGCAGTATAACTTTATTGTATAATTAGAATAATTATTTTCACTTTGAATAATATACTAAAGAATTAAGTTGTAAAAATAGAATACATTATTCAGAAATAGGTTACTTACCTCTCCAAAAGCTAAAATTTTGCCTGATTAAATAAAAATAAATAAACTGAAAATAGACACACAGAGTGATGTCTAACTGTGATAAGTTCGATTCACGATAAGTGATTGATCTAAAAAACTTAAAAGAAAATATGTACAACAAAAATGTATGAACAAATAGCTCTATATACATACAACACTCCACTTAGTTATTTTGCGAGAATATAATGTGAAGTCTTAAAATACACTAGGTATAGATAACTAAGATGTATCTGTTTCTTTTTGTTCTTATTACTAAGATTATTCTTCTTCTTCTTTCTGCCCTTTTCTCTTCTTTTTATTACTAAGTTTATTAATATTATTATAAGTGGTAAGGAATTCGATGTCCATAAATTTTAACAATTCATACATTAGTCTGCCATCAATTAATTGAGTGATAAATTCGGCATTATAAAGGCCCTATAAACATATATGATATCTAAATTTTTACTGAAGTCATAATAATCCTTAATTAGAATTTATTATACAAAGCTATTTTTAAAACAGACCTAACCTCATGATGAATATCTTAGGTATTATAAACGATTACAACGCGACACGTCATTTTGACCGTAAAATTTATTACGGTCAAAAATACGATTAAAGTTTCAAAGTAAATATCTACTCTAAAAACACGATAAAATTAAACTTAACAGTCAAATTATACATTTAATAGGATCCAGATAATGATGATAACTACGTAAATCGTTCTTTACAATTAAGACAGTATTCGACATTATTATTGTTTGAAGATTTCCGAGTTCTCTAGTGGAACATGTCTGTTTCACCTAGCATTTTTACTTTAGATAGAAGAATCAGTGTGTTTTATGCCCAACCGAAACAAAGAAAATTAACTCCCCGGAGCTACAGTGGCATGTTTTCTTTGTTATAAATAACTAAGTACTCCTATTTTGTTTTTTGTATTTGTTGCAATCTGTATAACAGCACCCACACTTAAAGTAGGAATTCTTTAACTGTGGATACCAATAGGCCAGCAGTAAGATACCATACAAACGAAAAACATGGAAATTCGCCCGACGCATAGTTTTTGTTCACACGTCATTATTTTTCCTCGCCTGAGGTTAATGCGCTTCATTTGTGTTTTTTTTTTACAATTTAAAAAATATAATATGAAAAGTATTATGAAGTGATACCTTCAATCCGATTGTTGGGTTTGTTACAAAAACTCTTCATCGAGTTAATTTTAGTAATAACAAAAGTAAGGTCGATTATTATTAAAGAAATCGCTCATTACATAAGAGGTTAAATATTTATTCAATTGTAAGCAGTGTCAGCGTCACTTTCTCTTTTGCAAATGAACATGAGAATGCCATTTTTTAAACTACCTTCAAATAAAAAGATTTTCCTGGGTTTATATCTGTTTTACAAATGTTTATATGATATTTAATTGAAAGATAATTAAACTTCATCCCACATCTAAGTTGGATGATACCTAACTACTTAGAACACCTAGACTGCAGAGTCTTTTGTTCCATAAATAAAGTAGTACTACACTTTTTTATTTATGTAGGTAGCTCTAGTACTAATCCTTAGTTTGTAAATACGCCACTTTGATTGGAAAACCTTTAAAACTTGGTTCTAATGTTCATAAGACTTGGATTTATTTAAAAAAATCATATTCTATGGTATTCATGGTTACATGTAAATATTTTAATATAAAATATTATTAAAATTAAAAATAGCGAGTGTAGAGATAATTTTAGATAACATGAGCGAGTGAAAGTGGAGATACAACAAAACCTGTCGGAACTCAGGTGACATCATATTATGTTCTCGAGTATTATGCAATACTGGTAATAATATGTAAATGTTTATTGATATGGTATGGCTTTTTCAGATATCCTGAAACAAGTATAAAGCTTATTTGATGGTAGGTATCTCAGCCATATTTACTTTTTTAATTACATCAAGCACTCGGATATTCTATCCATATTGATACATCCACCACGCTTAATCCTCGAACTAGTCAGAAATCGGACATGTTTATTTTTTTTTAGTTTATAATCATTTGATTTTCATGCGTTTACGCATACACATTTCCGTAATAGGTACTTTGCATAGTTAAAAGTAAATATTGACGAAAATTTCACTTTTAAGCATACCGTGAGACAACTATCTATGGGAGAATTCGACAAGCTTTCTTAAAATACTACAAAGGAGTCTATTATTGGTTTACGCTATTGTATCTATGGATATGTTATACTAGATGTAGACAAACCATTATTTCACCATACAGCTAGCAATTGAAACGTAAAGAGCAGTTAGTGCACTACACTAGTCCCTTGTCTAAACTGTTACATAATTGCTCTCAATCTACATATATACAACCATTAAAGAGGAATTTGATTTTGTCTTTTTGATGTTATTTTTAATTCAACTTAAATTAAAACCTTATTTTAGAATTCTCATATCTAAAGGAAAAAAATTAAAAAAAAAAATCCATTCATCCATATACTTGCATAACTGGAAATAAGATGAAGAAGAATTTAACGTGTCGAAAAGATTTATAATGAAATTGAAAAATTAGGTTTTTTAAATTTCATCATATCTCTTTTTCTGAAGGTTATTGATCTGATAAAAGCTGTTAAGCCAGTATTTAAATGATAAACTAATTCATGTTAATCAAGCTCTTGTATAAATAAAACAGGAACGCTATAGTTACGACAAATCGTCACGTGGTTGGGTGAAAGGGAGTCGGCGCCCCTGTAACATAGACATTTTGTAATCAATTTAACCTATTTGATTATTTATTTCTAACGTAGAACAGATATTTTTAAAGTGGGAGGTTTGGCAAGGTATACATGAAGGCACCGTCGAAATAATATTTAAATTTTAGAGAATAGTTTTTACTTTCCCAACATTACACCATATTTGTGTGAAGTGGAAAATTAATAGGTAGCGTAGTAGCGTTATGTAGAAGATTTTTTATTAGTACTAAATTCAATAAGAAAATAAAACTGGGTTTTGTTTATATTAAGGCTTAAAAATATTTAGTATTTCCAGCCTGACACAGAATATTCATTCTTTTCTCCCTATGCCTTAGGAAGAAAAAAATGCTTCATATTGTTATAATCGTAGTTTCAAATATTTTTGTATAATAATTTGGTAAAAATCTATTGGTAGTTGAAGGTGAATCATGAATGATACAAGGAGAAGGGTATATTGTTTAGATCAAGGATTCACGAAGACTCGTGACCAAGCGCCATCAGTGTTGTCCTCCTTAACTGCTGTACAAAATAAATATCGCTTGATTGGCTTCTTTTTGAGTTTCGGTAAAGGCTTCCTGCATGCCCTGAAAACATTTTTTATTAAAACTTAAATTTATGTTATGTTATTCTATACTGTATTTAAATTATAATTTAATGTTAATTTAAGGTATTAAGATATTCTGAATAAAAAAATAAAATAACTGGCAATGAACAATAATGTGTCTTAATTTTATTATGACGAACTTTGTGTCAATGAAAAGCTAATTAAGTTATAGCGATTGAATTGGACTTAATATTATAATATCTGCAATATAATATATTAAACGTCATTACAACTTTGAAGGTCAATAAAGAATTTATTTTCGTTGCAGGAATTCTTTTCGCTTGTGATTCTGTAAAGTATCTTCCAAAATCTACATTTGGTTGCTTTAATACCGTACTCATTTAAATAAGAATGTATGTCGAATTGTTATGTTTGAGCGTCTTTATTTTTTTTAATTTCCGTGAACAATCTCTTTATGACACTAGGATGTAATGGTCTTCCGGGTTCATCAACCCGGATTCCAAAGGACTAAGAGCTTTATACGTTTGATATTTTCCGTCAAAAGGCGACAATTTCTTATCTTTTCCCTATCTGTAGGGTTATTCACGATCATTCGAAAACTTTCCGTTCCGATATTACAAGATTTCGTACCGATATATAAAGCTTTCTATCATTTTATACTAAGATTCTAATCGGAAACTCCCGAAGAATGCCGATGCTCAATCCTATGGGAATTGTGAATACCATTTTCATATCCGGTAAATACGAAAAAACTTTCAGTGGGAGAGCGTAGCTTTCCGGGCGGATCGATTTCGAATGATCGTGAATAGCCCTACTGCAATAAAAAGTGTTAACTTTTTTACCCGTGGCTACCGGCTGCAGATATTCATCGGAAATCCCCTTCCACGTAAGATGAGTAGACGTGTTACACAAAACTCATTTACCTCAACCATTTTGCAAGAGTTATGTTAATAATATTTTTTAGCATAACAAACAAACAATTTAATATCCAATAATAATTTCAACCTCATACGTTATAATATTCTACCCACGCTTTCGTGTCTGTTGCCAAGAGGATACTTTTTTGTTATTTAGATATTGAATACAAACTTAACGGCCGAATTCTCGAACGCTAATCAACATTGAGGTGTACTTAAAAGTATCTCTAACTCTTTCACTACGAAGGTAAAATGAAAGACAGAAACATTTTTCAAATTTTGATTATTGTTTCAGTATACCGCGGTAAGAGTCAAAATGATATATTAGATGTATTTGGCTAATGCTTGATTTCTACGTTTTTAAACGAGTCTTGTGGTTGTCTTATGTATCGAATTATAATACTATCATACTAGACATGATATACCAATTTAATTAAGGCAAAAAGTTAGCTTTTTGTCTGTTGAATGCATAAGGCTAATCTACATTTTATTATTTAAAATACCTAGCCGCTTGTTACAAACTTAATCGTTTAGAATTACACGCTGATATTGCCTATACTAAATAATTCTATATCGACTTCATTTAAAAATATTAAAATTTAAATATATCTAGATTGAACATAATATTGGTTTGTATATGAGAAACGGTTTAGTAATTCCAGAGATAATCAAATAGCATAAATGGAAAGCATATAATATGTTATATATCGACAGACGAGCATGAGGTTCACTTGATGGTATGTGATACCTCAGCCAGAGAACTTCAGTCAATGATGCGGTGTCGACCTACTTTATACTTCGAGCATTCGGAAATCCATAGACTGAAACCGAAACGCGCAATATGCACTTCACAGTTTTTCCATCTATGAACGGTGGTTCGTTACCCGGTTTGAATTTCGATATTCCTCCCACCTGTTCAATGCCCGAAGTTACCAGACGTGGGAAAAACTATAAACATGTCGTCCCGTTGGGGTTCAAACCCACAACTCATCGATGCGCACGGCAGGTGTTCTACCGAACGCGCCAGCGAGCCCGTCAAAATATAATACACTAAGAACATAAAATCTGTCTTTAGTGTATTATATACATTGTTAATGATTCGTATAGCTGTGTATTCAAAAGTGGCGGACAAAGGTTATAATTTCAAACAACCGGTTTCTAGATGGCAACGAAAATTTCTTGTGAAATACGTACTAGCTTCTCAGTTGTTCTAACTGCAATGCAGTCATATGACTTTAAATGTGATGCTATCATTTTATTAATGGCGCTCTATACATAATGTTATTGCAGGTTTACGTACATTTAGACGCAGGCGAATAAATATCTAGGTTTATTGAACATTTTGAGTCGCGTTCATTGAAATGCTTTGAGTATTTTGTGACGAGAGTTCAGAAACAGATAAAAATATAATATGTATCCTTTACAGTTATAGTTTTGAAAAGTTATTTTAAGTAATTTTTATATTATGATAAAAGGTAATTTCTTAAATGAAATCAATCGTATTCGAATAAAATAAAAAAATGTTTATGATTATTATTAATGAAGTATATGAATCAAGTTATACTTAGTACAGACGGTATAAATATAATTATTATGATTGCATGAATAAAAAAATATGTTATAATACACCTTCAAAATACAGTTAAATTATTGATAATTAATTTATAAAGATATCCGAGTCTATCTAAAGGTCGTGTAGTTTTTGAGTTAAATCGTAACAAATAAACAAATAAATCTTTCCTCTCTTAATATTAGTACAATAAGGCGACCTATTCGCGATTTCTTCCAGGTAACCTGAAAGAATAAATAGGTTCATATAAAATATAAACACATAAATATGTTATAACTAATAATCGAAATATACCTTTAAATAAAATACTGTATACCGGATTAAAACGCGATTTATTGTTTAAATTATTTATCCCGACGTTGCAGTCTCCCGCGACCACGGTTGCTGAAAAGCATCCGAAACGTCGGGATAAATAATTTAAACAATAAATCGCGTTTTAATCCGGTATACAGTATTTTATTTAAAGGTATATTTCGATTATTAGTTATAACATATTTATGTGTTTATATTTTATATGAACCTATTTATTCTTTCAGGTTACCTGGAAGAAATCGCGAATAGGTCGCCTTATTGTACTAATATTAAGAGAGGAAAGATTTATTTGTTTATTTGTTACGATTTAACTCAAAAACTACACGACCTTTAGATAGACTCGGATATCTTTATAAATTAATTATCAATAATTTAACTGTATTTTGAAGGTGTATTATAACATATTTTTTTATTCATGCAATCATAATAATTATATTTATACCGTCTGTACTAAGTATAACTTGATTCATATACTTCATTAATAATAATCATAAACATTTTTTTATTTTATTCGAATACGATTGATTTCATTTAAGAAATTACCTTTTATCATAATATAAAAATTACTTAAAATAACTTTTCAAAACTATAACTGTAAAGGATACATATTATATTTTTATCTGTTTCTGAACTCTCGTCACAAAATACTCAAAGCATTTCAATGAACGCGACTCAAAATGTTCAATAAACCTAGATATTTATTCGCCTGCGTCTAAATGTACGTAAACCTGCAATAACATTATGTATAGAGCGCCATTAATAAAATGATAGCATCACATTTAAAGTCATATGACTGCATTGCAGTTAGAACAACTGAGAAGCTAGTACGTATTTCACAAGAAATTTTCGTTGCCATCTAGAAACCGGTTGTTTGAAATTATAACCTTTGTCCGCCACTTTTGAATACACAGCTATACGAATCATTAACAATGTATATAATACACTAAAGACAGATTTTATGTTCTTAGTGTATTATATTTTGACGGGCTCGCTGGCGCGTTCGGTAGAACACCTGCCGTGCGCATCGATGAGTTGTGGGTTTGAACCCCAACGGGACGACATGTTTATAGTTTTTCCCACGTCTGGTAACTTCGGGCATTGAACAGGTGGGAGGAATATCGAAATTCAAACCGGGTAACGAACCACCGTTCATAGATGGAAAAACTGTGAAGTGCATATTGCGCGTTTCGGTTTCAGTCTATGGATTTCCGAATGCTCGAAGTATAAAGTAGGTCGACACCGCATCATTGACTGAAGTTCTCTGGCTGAGGTATCACATACCATCAAGTGAACCTCATGCTCGTCTGTCGATATATAACATATTATATGCTTTCCATTTATGCTATTTGATTATCTCTGGAATTACTAAACCGTTTCTCATATACAAACCAATATTATGTTCAATCTAGATATATTTAAATTTTAATATTTTTAAATGAAGTCGATATAGAATTATTTAGTATAGGCAATATCAGCGTGTAATTCTATTATAGCGTGTAGTTATAGTTTTGAAAAGTTATTTTAAGTAATTTTTATATTATGATAAAAGGTAATTTCTTAAATGAAATCAATCGTATTCGAATAAAATAAAAAAATGTTTATGATTATTATTAATGAAGTATATGAATCAAGTTATACTTAGTACAGACGGTATAAATATAATTATTATGATTGCATGAATAAAAAAATATGTTATAATACACCTTCAAAATACAGTTAAATTATTGATAATTAATTTATAAAGATATCCGAGTCTATCTAAAGGTCGTGTAGTTTTTGAGTTAAATCGTAACAAATAAACAAATAAATCTTTCCTCTCTTAATATTAGTACAATAAGGCGACCTATTCGCGATTTCTTCCAGGTAACCTGAAAGAATAAATAGGTTCATATAAAATATAAACACATAAATATGTTATAACTAATAATCGAAATATACCTTTAAATAAAATACTGTATACCGGATTAAAACGCGATTTATTGTTTAAATTATTTATCCCGACGTTGCAGTCTCCCGCGACCACGGTTGCTGAAAAGCATCCGAAACGTCGGGATAAATAATTTAAACAATAAATCGCGTTTTAATCCGGTATACAGTATTTTATTTAAATGTGTGATACTCGCGTTAATAAAAGACAATATTATCGAAATATACCATTTATAATTAGTTAATTACAAAACCTTAGTATTTTACTCTTGTATACGCGCAAATATGTTAAATGCCGGGAGAAAGTGATGCTTCCGTAATGCAAGAGCATGTGACTTGAAGTCATGTGACTGTCGGCGTCGAAATACCCACATATATTAGATTCTATTGAACATAGACACACAATAACATACTTAATATCAACAACTTAAGGACTATTCTTAGTTGGATTAATTTTGGATTTCCTTACATACATATTGTAAGGAATGTATTGCAGTAGTAGCAGAAACGTTGATACACAATTATAAACCTTAAGTCAAACATAGTTAGTATCGGTATTCAGTAAAGATAATTTTAAAGACGATGCCATGGTTACACAAAGTGGGGTAATGTTATTAGTCTTACGTATTTTGTATATCGAATGCTCTTTGTTGACAAAATATTGCACAATACTAAATAAGGTCACTTATCAAGTATAATATTGACATTATAAGAAAAAGAATCTGTCTAGAGCGGTGAGTGTCTAGGTATTATTGATTTTTACAAGATTGAAAGAAAAAATATTTATAGACTTAATAATATAAGCATAAAACACTTATTTAGTAGGTATTGTAAGATTCAGGGTAATAAAAATGTTTACTTTTTACGCCTTTATTAATTTTTAAGGTTTAAATATTACAATATTTTCTATCGACTTCATTAGTAAACTTAAAAGTTTCAAAATTTACTATAGTGGGCCACTAATACTCAGAAGAATAATTACTATGTACATGTAATTGACAAAGTTTTGCAATTAAATAAAATACTGTATACCGGATTAAAACGCGATTTATTATTTAAATTATTTATCCCGACGTTTCGGATGCTTTTCAGCGACCACGGTTGCTGAAAAGCATCCGAAACGTCGGGATAAATAATTTAAATAATAAATCGCGTTTTAATCCGGTATACAGTATTTTATTTAAATGTGTGATACTCGCGTTAATAAAAGACAATATTAAAGTTTTGCAATGTCTACTCTATAAAAAATAAAATTATGTGATATTATTTTTTAATCATCGCAAACTTTGAATGCAAGTTAAGTTTGAGATGTATATGATGATGATGATATTATGATGTAGATGCAGTGAAATTTAAAGAGAATAAGATACATTATTTGTCATTTAATGGGCCCTATTAATCTTATTGTAATTTTCATGGATGCAAATATTGAAAATTATCTACAATCGTAGAAAATAAAAAGGGATTTTTTGTGTGTGTACCGAGTTCCTATAGTCTGTCATATGACTTTCCTTGATCCAGGTAAGTTGGGTCACTCTATATAATGAAAAGCAACGAAACGTAAGTATTGTATTATAAACTAGTAAGTATTGGTGAAAGTTTATTTTATTTTTAAATCGGTCGAGTAGTTTTGAGTTAAAAAGCAACAAACAAACAAACAATATTAGTATAGATAATGATTACCTGAGCTCAATTTATTACTTTATAATATTATTATAAAGGACCACTAAACAAGTTTATATTATACCGGGCTTCTGGATAGCACGTCTGCAATTTTTTTTTTTATTATGTGGGTATAATAACCAACTAGCGCGTTGAACTCTTTTATGTGAGAACCTTCTAATAATGTTCTCCTCCAACGTTTATTAATAAAATTAAACATCCGTTTATAAAATAGATAAACACAATATAAATAATATCAAGGCTACAGACATGTAATTCATTTCTTATTTTTAAATAATATTGTTATTGGTTACACGAGAACATACCTCCTTTCTTGTGAGCAATAACAGTATTCTCAACAAAACTGACTCGATTTTTTATAAACAAACAGGTTTGGATTTCCAGATATTTTAATATCTAAGATTTCCGTTTTTTTATTGTAAAGGTTCTTTCAAACAAAATATTCTACATTATTTTGTTAATTCTTTATTAGGGGTTAGAAATCAAATATTTCTTGCCTTGATGTCAATGAAGTCCATATTAAAGGGTATAAAAAAATTGGGCAATCAGAGATTCTTAGAATATGAGGAAATGAATTCGAATACTAATGCTTAGTAAAATCGATATGGAAACGTTTATGCCAATTTTTATGGGTTAGGTACTGTATAAGAATATTGATGTTTATGTAGCTTGTTTAATATGTTTAAAAGTAATTACTTTAAAGTTTATAAATGATTGTACCTTCATAAAGATGGTAATTTGTTTAGATTACGGCGTTGCTTAATACATAAAGTTATAATTCACTTTTTAAAATAATTATAACGTAACCTAAATATCTCTTGATCACCGTATGTCTTATATATTTGAAATTACACAACGGATATTAGAGGCTCAAGAGGAAGGTTTATACTGATACAGTTTAATTTTTTTTAAGTTCATTTGTTGAAATATGACGACAATTGTTCAAGATGTCAAAAGAATTCAAGCCGACAGAGCTTTTCGTGCGAACTAGGACGAGTCGCTAGTCTTTTATAAAATATACACATACACAATACAGATATACAAACAGACAAAACACTTTAAAACTGATATAATACGTATTTTATAGTTTGAATACGTTAGAATATATTATTTATTATTCCGCTATGTTAACGATTATTTCGACTAACATGCAAACGTACGTATATAACTATCACGGGATATAAAATTAAATATAAAATTATACAAATATAAAGTTACAGCTCTTACAAAAAATAATAATATTTAAAAAAAGAAGTTTGATTAGAAGAAAGTAAATGCATACTACTTTTATTTGGTTAAATTAGCATTTAACTTTAAATTAGCGCTAGTTTCATAATAAAATTACTTTACACTGCAATACGTAACTAACTTCATCTTAATTCCAGTATTTTTAAACTTAGAAAAATATTATACGTACTGTATTATTTGAGCAAATAGTAAAATAAATATTTAACGATAATGAAGTGAGGTATGGCGTAAATTATGTGGGGGTCGCTAAGCTCGTCGTGTCCTCTCAGAAAATGTCAAGGCTGTCATTGTCTCTGATCACATGAGACTGTTTGCTCCTTTGATGTTATGTAATCCATTAAAACATTGGCCAAGCGGATGTGGATTTGGGAGCTGTGTACCTTACTTTGAGGTATGAGCTTACAATTTTTTCAGGGTAAATGGAGCAGTAATTTGATTTTCGGAGGTAAATAAAAGTTTCGTAATAATAGTATCTATAGTTAAACACTTCTTAAAATCACTTTGTCCGTATTTACGACAAAGTAGGGACGAATAGAATTATTTTGAAAATAAATATATGGAATATTATGTACTAAATACACATATAATAAATTAATTAATTACACATATAGTGATAGACATTGGCAACCATCCAAATTCACATTTATAATGTCGATTAATTTATAATACCATTTTTATTTTACACATTGGCACATTTAAAGTATAAAGTACCTACGATACATGTATGTATGTAGGTATACTGATTTTATTCCAATACCTAAAATGGAATCTCGCTATTGGAATTCCGATAACATTCTAAGTTGATACCGCTTGATGCATATAGCAGATAAGCGTACATCCTTGTTTTTATTGTTGTGCATCATTGTAATGCTATGAGTAAAAATAAAACGTTTAGTATTTAAAAAGAAAATTGAGAAGAATATGTTGCCTAAATTTTTATATGTTAGATATGGACAGACGAGCATTAGGTTCACTTGATGGTGATACCTCAGCCACAGAACATAAGTCAATGATGCGCTGTCGACCTACTTTTTACTTCGAGCATTCGGAAGTCTATAGACTGAAATCGAAACGCGCAATGTGCACTGTTTTTCATCTATGTATAGTATGTTAAATATTGTCTTACATCTATGTGATAAGAATTATTCTATTTCTATTATTGCCATCCTACCTTTATGGTCTACGTAGTATCTAAGAATAGCCTTACAATATATCTTTAAAAGCTTCTTGTAAATGTTTTGGCTAGAAGTCACCTATAGATTTCTTATTAATTCAGAGATTCTATTTGTCGACTCCAGTGAGAATCGAACCCATGACCTTCAGAGTTACTAATCGCTTTTAAATTAAGGAGAGAGTTTGTTCTTCGAAAAAATACACGAGATTCAGTTGTGTTATTAATGTATTGTTTTCAAAATGAATGAAAAATATATATTACGATGGGTCATAGTTACAAAAATAATGTCAACAGCGCATCATTGACTGATGTTCTGTGGCTGAGGTATCACCTACCATCAAGTGAACCTCATGCTCGTCTGTCGATATCAAAAAATTAATTAAAACTTATTATATATCTTAAACGTATACAATAATATAAGAAATAAATCAACCAGTCTGAATGCCAATAAAAACATGCCAGGAATGTTCATAGGTAATATTGTAAATGGTAGATATATTAATAATATTAATTTTAAAGATATTATATATTTTAACGCCATCTATGAACAGCTACCTGACAACGCTAAGTCTCATACAAAACCACCTTTACGAACTTATGGATTACAGTTTCGCTTCATCGATCAATCGTGGTCTTGATGTTAATGTTCAACGTTAGATGTCTTCAATATTAATATAATATTTCCTAAGTATAAAAAGAAATAATAAGAATAAAATATAATTAACACCTGAAGTACCTTTTAAATTGACTCGTCTACGTATAGTACATATACTGCTGAGGGTAGATACTTGATAATTGGACAGTTTTAGAGGTGGTAGGGGTGGTGGAGTTTCCAGATCGATGTAGAAGATACCATGTAAGATACCAGGTAAGGTACATACTTTACCTGGTATATTACATGGTATCTTCTTGTTTTTATTCGTACATACGCATAAATACAATTTCTCATCGGTAGCAGATAATAATGAAAAACTTATAATTATATTACTAGTTGAACCTTGCCCACTTCGCTGGACAAAGTCCAAATTTGAGTTTATAGGTATTTTGTTGCCAAATCAAAAATTATAAAAAAAAAAATAGAAAATAACTCTATATAGGGACACCCTAATCAGCGGTATGAAATATATTTTAAGACCTATTCTCATACCTACCAAATAAACATTTTTGTTTTAATAAAAATGTTCGACCTGTTTTGGAGGAGTGTGACCACAAACACCGTGATTTTGATATATGTATGTATATAGATTTATCCCAACCACGCTTCAATAATATTGTCTTTTATTAACGCGAGTATCACACATTTAAATAAAATACTGTATACCGGATTAAAACGCGATTTATTGTTTAAATTATTTATCCCGACGTTTCGGATGCTTTTCAGCAACCGTGGTCGCGGGAGACACCTTTATTCTTGGTATTGGAAATAATTTACTTTTCTATTACTTCTTTTCACAGAATACTACTTTTCTTCAATATTATTATCATGCAGTTTGATAAATTGCAAAAGTTCACTGAATTCGAATGAAAGTTTTAGTTTTCATAATTATATCGTTAATTCCGGTCATATTCAGTATATTCAGTTAACAATAATCAATATGTATGTTTTAGTAGTATAATATTCATAGTATTAGAAAATACGTCCGTCCGGAGTCCGATGTACGGTTACGGTTACGAGTTACGGTTTATAAAAATAATTGTCAGGGGAATCTTGAGCAAACAGACGAACAATTTCGTTTATAGAACTACGTACAGTTTCTTTCAAGGCATTCCTTACTTAAGATAATAATCTAATTACGAATTAGATAATGATGTATATACATATCCTCCGAATAAAATACCTAAATACACATAGGTGATACAAGTCCTTAGCGCGTGGAGGCTCGCAGGCGGAAGTGAGAAGGCTTGAAGAAAGTCCGACCGGTCGCGTTAGTGGGCCATTCCACTACACCACGTTTGAAACGTGTGACTTTGTCAAAGATTAAAAGCACCCTTTTAGTAACTTATTACACCAATTGTAGTAATTTATTTATAAAATATTATAGTTTGAAAACCATATTATATTGTATGCTTAACTATTGCTAATATTTATATAATAAAATAAATTGCTAATATATTTTTATGATATGTAACACTTAGTTTGTGACCCTTGAAAATACAAAGACTAAGAAAAATATAGTAAAATTCTTTGAAGGGATTCGTAAAATTTTATATATTCGTATTATTTATTTAGATTCATATTTAAATATTGGAACTGGAAGCAAATAATTGATTTTAAATCTATACTGATATTAATAATTAATATTTAAAAACTCCTTCACCAATAGAAAGCTACAATATCAGCAAGTAACATAGGTTATTTTTTTCCATTTCGCCCGTGCGCAGCCGGGGCGAATCGCTAGTAAATAATAAAGAAAATAAGACGGTTATTGTAGCGGTAAACCGTTTACTGTTTTCGTAATTCAATGTTTTGTGTGAGCGCATTGCATTTTTTCATGCTTCAGGAGATTCACTCACAGCGAGTATTGTGTGTAACATGATTGATGTAAGTACAGTGTCTTCTACTGATTAATTCGTGTTGGACATGGATATCACTTATGAACATCTATATTTCTATTCCGATAATATACGTAGTTAATGCATTTTACTGTAAATATTATAAACGTCACTCGTTGTAAGAGCAAGAGTCTCTGTGTGACCCTAGGAATGACTCTGGCTCATTTTTCACATTTAAATACATTCTAATTCAAAGCAAGGTTTACTCCTAGTTTAAAATAACGTTATATAAGGTTTTTGTAGGTTTCTATAGCAAGAGGCGGTCTAGAACAGTGTTACTACAATTAATATCACAGAGATTCTGTGCCGGTGTTTGTAATAAACGCTGGGTAGCATATAATATAAGATGACTGAAAAGAACAAGTAAAAGTTGCGACAGATTAAATGAACATATCTCCAGTCATATGTTAAGGTTGTTATGAGTATAATAATAAAAGCAAAAAAATGTAAAGAAAGCGCAGAGGTACATTTTATGATGTCAAGAATTCGTTATAATATTGTTAATATTTTTGATCTCATTAATCTGATACCTACAATAGTAGAATAACTTTTTTTTAAGTAAATAGAATGTCAATGTCTAATTCTTATTCTGTGGCGACCATTACAAATCAGGGTACCCTCGGTTTACTTGCCATACATGACAGTGAGGTCACCCGTTTATGTATGTCCGTTTAAAAATATTGTAATAGATAAAGCAGATACATAGTAACTTTAAAAAAAAGGAAGCTTAAAGTTCGATAATAGCGCGATATTTTTAAAATTATAATTAGATCATTCTCAGGCTTCTGTTTTTCATCAAATATACGTAACTTTGAAAGAATAAAGTGCTTTGTAACGTCTAAATAATTCGCTGTCTTTTTATTTCATTTATATTCAATTTCAATTAAAATAATAGGCTCTAGTTATAATTGTTATAATTTATAATCAATTAATATTAGGCGTACCTAATGTTTTGCAAAATGTCAAGACTCTTTTAAACAGTCAATTAGATATGGCACCGCAATGACACATATCTCAAACTAAGCACTTAGCAAGTACATACTACTGTATTGTAGCCATACACAGTGTAATTTTACCGTTTATTTAAAATGTTTCATGTTAGATTATAGGACTGAAGTCGTATGACACCTAATTCTTATGCATATATTATGAGAACTTTAGTTTGACCTTATTTTGCGGAAAAATAAAGCAACAGATTATCTTGATTTGAACAGAGTAAGACGGCATTTTATCCAGGAAAATATCGATAGTGATATCAGTCTTGTTTTTTCTGTTCTGTGATATTAGTATACTATATATGTATTTTTAGTAGAACTATAATAGGTGAGGCTGCGATAGGGTTCCAGGAATTTTTATTTATTGAAGCCAAGATTCGGACAGGACAAACCACCGCGTACATCGATAGCAAATATTCAAAAAAGGATAACCGCTATTCTACAATTTCTGAATTAGACGGGCTCGTTGGTGCGTTCGGTAGAACACCTGCCGTGCGCATCGATGGGTCGTAGGTTCGAATTCCACCGGGACCACATGTTTATAATTTTCTGTAAGCATGTTTTCCCCACGTCTGCTAACTTCGGGTATTGATCGGGTGGGAGGAATATCTAAATTCCGACCGGGTAATGGAACCACCGTTCATAGATGGAAAAACCGTGCAGTGTACACGCGCGCGTTTCGGTTTCAGTCTATGGATTTCCGAATGCTCGAACATTGACTGATGTTCTGTGGCTGAGGTATCACCTACCATCAAGTGAACCTCATGCTCGTCTGTCGATATTTGGCTGTTATTCATCGATATTCATTTAGGTTTACAGCAATAAATACGCTGACCAAAAAAGCCTTTATTATTGTTCAAGATTTCTTTGGAATTTTCTTAATTTCTACATAAAACATCGTGTTACATAATAAAGCTATACGGATGTTAACTTGAATTGTATAACTTTCCATTTTGTAAATAACCGTTATGGCAAATAGTTTGAGTTTGGTATCTGCGAAATTGAATATCATTAAGGAGAATTTTTAAGTGGAAAAAGCTAAATTTCTCGAGATTCTTTCTCTTTAAGTAAGTCTTAGTCAATCGGAAATACATTGACCTTAACGAGTTATATTATAGTTTTATTGGTTCCTATTGATAGTGACAAATTATAGTCAGCCAACATAAGCACAAAAGCTTTTGTAACTACAAATATCTTCTTTACAGTGTCGCACTTAAGCATATTTATTACCCGAATAACAACAACACATATGTATTTGTTGTTATGAAATAAATCGTACTTGATAAAGTACAAGAATTAACAAGTATTTCAGACATGACATGTGAATTAAATATTGTACAAATTAATACTTTATAGAAAGAGCAACCTACTAAATATGAACAAAATCTATTTAAGTATGTTTATCCTTATGTTATGGTTTTATACTCTTTTTTACAATAATAGGTTAATTTAGTATTTTTCTCAAAACCTTTCATATAGTTTATGTTATTCATATTATTCTAAGATTTTCAAGCTAGAGAGATTAATGTGAAGTTGAGTAATGTAACAATGACCACGTCTGTCATATTAGTGGTTACGCGAAGTAGCACAAATTATTTACAAGCGCATTGGACACCAGTGTGAGTGTCAGAGTGAGTTGGTGAAAGTCCTCGAAGTCCATTCACAAACCGCATACAAATATTTGTGACCGCCTACAAAACCAAAACGGGTTTAGACTTTAGATGATACTCGCTTAGGCGATATCAACCTGTAAGATTATTGTTTCGTAAGCTTTAAAAATTAATAGATATTTGTAATCTTTATAAGTAGAACTTTAAATCCGTATATATATTTATTTAACACTACACGCCCCAGTTTCGCACGGGTACAATGTTCATGTACCATACACCTAAAATAGTAGCTCTCTATTGGTAAAAGAATTTTTAAAATCGGTCAAGTAGTTTTTGAGTATATTCATTACAAACAAAAATACAATAAATCTTCTCTATTTTTATAAATTTTTTGCATCTTGGGTTTACATTATTGATGTTTGAGTATGGATCCCTAATTTTTTTAGTCTTAAATATCAGCATATGATAATGGAACATACTAATGGCGAAAAAATTATTGAAATAGGTCCAATAGTTTTTGAGTTTATTCATTCGTTTATTAATTATAGTTCGTAATATTAGTGCAGATACCGCGTCTAGTATCTTACTAGATCCAAAAATCAAAACCTGAACTAAACATATACGTAAAAACAAACAATACATAATAAAATAAAGTTAAAATTACAATCTACACCCAGCGTTGGTCATTAACATAGTCATTGAAATCGTCTTTATTTCATAATACAATATTATCTTCTGAAGAATCAAAAAATGATAAAGCGCATTAATTATTTAATAAGTCCATTATTATGTTTGTGAGAAAACAGTTCAAGGTAGAAGGGATAATAAATAATACAGTACTAGACGATACTATTGGAGAAAAAGTAGTGCATATACTATGTATTATTATTTAATTCATAAAAATATTATAATATTGTAGTAAAAGTGCCAATAAGTATTTCTAAATCGCACGCTAGCGTTTTTTACGTCACGTTATCAATTACACTAGACGCGTTTACATACATAACCTTAAGTGAAAGTATGGCTCTGGTCACCACATACTAATGTTCAAAATATTTTAAAATTCCGATTCCACACGCTTGCCCATACATTTCTCCAATGAGACACCTATCGTCAGCAAATAAGTTGAATAAATTAGTTAATCGAACTTTATCAACCCCCCTTTAGTACGTATAGAATCGTTTACGACACAGACACGGCACTCAGTATAAAATATATAATGGCTCATTTTTATGTTTAGAACAGAACTAACTTGCCATGTCTCGGTACTAGCAGTTGTAATTGAGGTTAATTTATATAATAAAATACATAGTTTATTAATTTAGACTAATATGTGTTGAGGACATAATATTATCTATTCGATATTCGAATATTACTTGGAGAAAGTCTACACCTCAGTTTATCTATGTCCGTTCGGCTACCATCACTACTTTCTTCCCAAGCTGTGTGACGTAACTCTATAAAAGAGTGCGCGTTGAAGACGCCGCCGCTATACCGTTTCCGCACGCCAGGCTTGGCCATAGCGTCCCGATCACCGATACACAAGGACGCGGGCGGAACCTCTTCCGCAGAGCCCACTAGGACTCAACAGTGAAAAGTCAAAAGGTGAAGTGTTAAGGACATCCAGTGCACGTGGTGTGATTGTGATAGTGTTGTGATATCGTGGTCGAGGGATAGCCCTCGGTGCACTGTCGTGGTCGCAGCTTGGCGGTGATGATTAAAGGCCTCTATTTGTTTCAGATACGAGATGAGGTCATTATTGTTATTAGCGGCGGTTTGCTGCTTAGTGATTTCGGCAAGCTGTAGCCCTATTGCCAGGTCCGAAGAGAGCGAGCTGAAGGAGGTCGGAAGACAGGCGGCAGCACCGGCCGTGCAGGCTCCTGCGTCTTCAGACGACGATGACGATGATGATGACGAAGATGATGACATTGGTGATTTAGCGGGTAACTATTAAAATTATTTGCTGTATAATTTTCATAGGCAATTGTAATATAATACAATTCTTTTTAGTGAAAAACACCGATTTTAGATTTTAGAGCAATGGTGTTAATAAATGACTGGATTTGCGTAAAGCATTTACCGTTTTCAAGAAATCGCTGTAACGGTATTTTCAATATGTACAACGCTAGATTTTCGTTTATTTGTTTTTTATTACAAGAAAAAACGGATGCATATCTCAATAAACTTTACGATTACATTCATAAAGTCTTGTTCAGAAGTACTGAATATAGCTAATGTCTATCATTTATCGACTTTGATTTATGGTCAAACGAATGAAGAGATTATATTAAAATATTTCATTAGGTGTAGTTTATTAAGTGCACACTTATATGATGATTACATTATTATACTATGATGACCGATGGTAATAAATTCTATAGTTTGCTTATAATGACCGAATTAACGAAATTACGTAGTAAATACGGACCTCGTTGCAGTATCTTTTAGGTATAACGTCTGCTATGTATGAATTTATCAGATATTAATATTAATTATAGAAAGTGTAACGATTTATCGATAAAAATTCCAATTAATCAGGACGCGAACGAACGGAATGTAAGTCGTACAGCGTGACAAGTGCTCTCATTAGCTAATTGATTCCAAAAGAAATAATCAGAGAAATTGATGATACCCAGCTTTCTAGTGGACAAAGCATAGATTTGAACGTCACGCATTATCGCACTAATGCAGGAATTAAACGATTAATTAAGAAACATTTAATTTAATATAAATTAATTAATGGTGTTAATATTGCTTTAATTATGCTCTAAACACTACTAATATTTTACTTTTGTAGGCGATGATGATGATGACGACGACGAAGACGACGATGAAGAAGATGAAGCTGACGATGATGATGACGATGATTATTTGGAAAGATTCTTCGATGACATATTAGGAGGTGCGTTATAACAACATAATGGTTAAACAATTTTGTTGAGGAGGAAAGAAAAAATATTTTTTCGGTGTTAATGTCTTTATTTTCCAGGAGGTGAAGATGACGATGACGATGATGAACCAGCAGCCGCACAGCCAGTGGTGGCTGCTGTCGATACTGTCGCTGCTGCCCCTGCTCCAGCCGCGGCACCCGCCTCAGTAGAAGAAGCCGCAGCCGCTTCAGAAGAAGCTGAAGCAGCAGAAGGCGAGGCCTCATTGGACGGTGAAGAACCCGAAGCTGGCCAAAAAGAACCCGCAAGTGCAGAAGTAGAAACACCCGCGGCTAGTTCAGAAGTCGCTGCGGCTGCTGAAGCTGATGATGACGATGATGACGAAGAAGAAATCACGGATGCATTTGAACCAGAAGACGATGAGGAAGATGATGACGAGGAGGAGGAAGATGATGACGATGATGAAGATGACGATATCTCTGACGCTCTCGGCAGGAACATTTCTGCCAAACATTCACGTGAGTCCAAAAAGTTAAAGGCTAATGTCGCCGCGCTCAAAAAAAAGAGTGGGAAAAAAACGAGTCACATTAAAGTAAAGAAAACCAAAGCAACGTCGGCTGCTGCAGCAGTCCCAGAACACAAAAAGTTCAGATAGTTATAAGGCGCCAGTGAACGGGCGTGACTCGCTCCCGCATCCACCTGAGAAACTTCCGTGGTTTTCCTCCTTTAGCTTAGCTATTTATTAACTATTTATTTATTCTATTTAATTTATTTTATTTATTAAGTGCGTGTGCTTGATGTGTGAGTGTTAGTATGGACCCGAGAAAGTAAAAGTTAAATTAATGTCTAGATTATGTCACATCAGATCCGTGGCAAATTATTTTGAAATAAAACTGTTTGTTCTTAATTTGTGTGAAATTTTTTAAACTACCTCTGAAATGATTTGTGCGTATTTGTCACTATGAGGAAAACAATCGTTTCCGAAATGTCGGTCAGAATTCTAGTTATTATTGTCAAAAAAGAGTGACATTATCTAGTGATATTAATTTAATTTTAGTTATCTGAAAATAAATATATGCTAGTCAGAACAATATATTTATGTAAAATTCCTTAATCCTCATCCATCAGCTTGTATTTACATGCTATTTTTATGCTTCTAACATCGTATATCCTATAATATTACTGTTATTAAGTATTAGTAGTGATTTGTAAATATTAAAAGTAATATAAGTAACTAGCTTTTTGACCGATATAATATGTATGTATTTTACGCACAAACCGATTCCATCTCCTGAAGCCTATTCCATCTCTCCCATACAAAATGCTCTTCTATGGACAAGCTTTCACTAAGCGATAAGTGGGAATGTATGCAGTTAGAGATCTTTGACTAATTTACGATAGATCGATCAAGTCTGACAAGCCTCGGTTGAGTTCTTTGTAGAATATTAACGAGGAACTAGCTCGAACTGGATGTGTGTTAGGGGGTCGAGAACGGGTATCGAGACCGCTTACTTTCTCATCCGGACCACGTTCGATGAACCCAACAGATTTCTTCTATAACCTTGACACTTTCTTTGACCGCGCCCAGGAACCGACCTTGACAAATCTCAGTTTCCCGACGATCAATAGAAAGTAAATCGATTCAAATTCACTCTCGAAATGACGAAATTACAACGAAATTTGCGTGTCCACTTTTAGTGTAAACAACTCGATGAAATGCTAAAAGAGAAATTTTTACAATACTTGTCGCCGAGAAATTGTGGGAGAGCCGCGAGGAGTCACATTCGACCTAAATTAAACTAGTTTGTTACCGGCAACGCCTAAAGCGACTTGCTTGATTGAGGTCTCTATTTCGTTTCTTTTGTAGAAATCTTCGTCGATGTTTAGATACAACAAATACATAATACAGTAACTAAAAATAATAACATGTAAACAGCTATTGTATCTTCAAATACGATTGATATAAAATGAAGTTGAAACTAAATATCTCTAGTGTAAACAAAGGTTAAATTTTCCTAATTAGATTTCTTTGAATGCAAGTAGCTCGACACGCAGTTTCTTTTACGTGTGGAAAATAGAAAATCCATCGTTGACTGGTCCTATTAATTGTTAGAAGCTATTAGAATTCAAACGAGGCTTGGAGACTGAAACAGTTAGAAGTTCGCGTGCCTCTCCTACGTGATTGGAATTGCACGTGTTGTTGTATGAATTATTAGCCTACTGAATACCTAATTACTTACACACTGCATTCGAGTGCGTGATGCCATGAATAATGTAATTTTAACTTAATTATGCTTAGAGAGAAATTTGATGTTTTTAAGGTTCGCGTACTTTTGATTTTCTTGTATGACATCAACTCAATAACTGACTGGAATATGTGTTTAAAACTTATATGACAAAATCAGAATAAAGACAATTTTTTTAATGTATACTTTACTTGACTCCTGACCTTAAACAATGACTACTAGAAATACTTGAACAGATCTGAAACATATTCTTAGGCCAGTGTTCCCAGACGTGACTGCGTCTTGAATTTAATTGAGACTTGTCAAAATGTTTTTTCTGTACAGAAATAATTGAATATTCTGAAAATACTCTAGAATATATCTAGAAAATGACTTGAACCGCATCTTGAAATACAAGCCTAAGTACTCGGTACTTTTTAGCAGACTACTACAATTGACTTACCAAAATACTCAGTAGAAGAAAAAGATGACAGGCGATAGCCTAGTACAAGTTAGTTACAAAAAACTGATCTCAGTTTTTAATTTCTATTGGAAATTTTTGAATCGACTTGTCAGATAACTATACTATACATTTGAGTAGAGTTAAAAATAGTAGACAGTTACACTCATGATTATACTTGAGCACTTCCATTAGATAAAACCATACATGCCAATAATACAATAACTTATTAGTCTTTAGAAATGAAGCATTCAGATTTTACTCTGAACTTATAATTACTTCCGTAATAATTTTAATAGAAATGATCTCGTTTTGACAATTGATACACTGAGTTATCCTTAAGCTTTCTAACTGAATATTTTAACGTAATATTTTCAATTCAGAATTTTTGCTTCTTGATAGATTAAGTAACATATTGTACTTGAAGCTGTATTTTTCACCCTCAGATATTAAAAGACAAGAAAAAATCACCAAAGCTGTTATATCTGATTAAACATCACTAAAATAAAATATTTTAGAAATTGATATAAGTGTGAAAGTCGTAATTGTTATTATAATAACCAATTTCAAAACTCTGTTGATATAGGGACACAGTATATGATTAATTGAAAGTAAGGTATTCCATTTACCTATTCCTGAACATTTATTTGATTGAGTCTTGTTTAAAATATGATAACAACACGAAATTCAATAGCTTATTACCAAATACTATAACAGGAGCACTGTCAGAAGAGCCGCCCAAGAAACCAGCGTCAGTGCCTGCAGTGTATATTGTTAAATACAATAAGTTCGTTGACAATATCCTAGAAAAAATGAACGATATTTTAAGACGTTCCTATGATCCAGTGAGCGTAAAGCTACAACCCATAGATGCGAGCAAAAGTGGTTCAAAGGGTAAAAAGAACAAGAATAAAACGAATAAAAAGTAAGTAATTAGATAATGATTTGTTTCTTACTTAAAAAAATTCTCTAATAACGTAAGTATTGATATATTTCAGAAAAACTACAAACAAAAAGAAGAACTCAGCCCGTGGTGGAGTGACAGAAAATAAATCAGAAAACGAAACAGTTAAAAAACTCGAAGAAATACAACAGAACAAAATCGATGGAATTGAAAACGAAGAGAAATTAAACGCACTTAGTAAAAATTGGCATACAGAAATGAGAGCTGTCAGAGAGAAATCTGGAACTGAAAGTGGAAAAGCGAAGCCAACTACGTCAAAACCAAAACCTACTAAGGCCACTAAGCCTAAACCTAAACCGCCAGCGAAAGCCCCAGTAAAAAATACTAAGAAACCTTCTAAGAATAAGGTGAAAAGCGGAGTAAAGAGTAAGCCAAGGGCAAGGGGCACTTTGTATGGTCTGTCTTCGCTGAGGAGAAGTGGTGACGTCGCAGTTAGTATTATGACAAATCATACAACAATTAAAAGCAATTTTGGTGTTGGACCACTTATACTTCGAGTGGAAAAGGAAGTGCGTATAATATTCATATTATTTTATACATAGGTGTATAATACTTCTGTATGTATGTAGATAAAAAAAATGTGTAAGTTTGAGAGATTCCGATTCAAAATTGGACCCGGTAGATACTGCTGCGTCAGGGTTTCAGGATTGTATTTTTAAAATGTTTTGATGCCCAGTTCTGACAGAACTTTCTGATATGATATGTAAAACTAAGGCAACACTTTATAAACTATATGTGGTATTGTAGGTTGGTCGAGGTGCTAAAAAAGAGCTAAAATCAGCGACAGCAACAACTGCTGAGATGAACGGTAAACTCACACTTCGAGTAAACAACCAAGGTGTCGCGACATTACATTCTATTAAAGTCTTGCAGCCTAAGCAAGTAAGTTTGGTTTATAAAACATCTTTATATTCTAATATAAATGGACGCTGTTAAGCAATACAGTGTCAAACCACAAAATGATAAAATTGAAAATTTTGCTTCCTTATGAGCTGGAGTACATATTACAAAAGAGATAGGTATACAATATAATTTAAATCATTTTATTATCAAAAATATTCAAAAAACTAGTGAGTACGAAACCGTAACATGTTTAGAATATTAGAATATAAGAAGAACGATATACATTTAGTGTAATAATAATAATTACAAAAAAATCTATTATTTCTGTTACTTTTTAAGGCACACTGTATTGCTTAACAGCGTCCTAATGTTCCATGACTTTTTGATAAATTCAAGTATTCATTCTGAATTGAGGCGAGTTAGTAATATTAACTTATTTTTCAGGTGCGTGTTGATAGTAACCACGAACGTACTCGTGAACTTGTATGGCAAAGAAGCGCTCGTATCGCTCACGTGGTCTCTGAAAAATTAAGATCGGCTTCCAAGCCAATGTTCCTACATCAGAGCGTTGTTAGACAATAAGCATTTTCTATTTTCTTCCTAATTGTGTTTTAGTAATTGATTCGGTACAGTCTATACATATAATTCAATATATATGAATATACATAATTCTAAATGGGAGTTATAAATATTGAATGGGTTTAATAAGTTAAAATATTTATTTTTATTGGATCTCAAGGGTTAGCGGCGGTTTTGTCTGTGTCGAATCGATAGACTAATAAGTTTGAAACACGATATGTTTACGTATCCAGGTGCTGTAAAATTTTAATTATTTTAGTATTAAAATCCATTTATCATATCACTCATCACTTCATATCGTACAATCAGCAACAAAAGTAGGTAAGGATAAGTTAACCTATCAAAAGTTATAGAATAAATTTTGAATGAAAACTCGGTAACTATAACTTATTTGTAACAATTTAAAATAATACATAATTAAAAATTATATATTATATGAACATTCTGAACTGCTTGCCGATTTTCGTTGCTGACCATTTCATTATGAATTCATTTTTTTCATTACCTTCATCATCGATCATATTTATCAACTATTGCATACGCCTCAATACTAAAATTCAATTATTTCATATAGTTTTTCTATCATTCACGATCACTTAAATCATCAAATAGAGTCATCATTATTTCTCATAAGAAATTATTTAATTCATTAGAATGTAAAATACTTTTTTAATATATTATAGTATTAATAATGATCCAATTTAAATTATGTTTTTATTTTTTATTATTAAGAAATAAACCCACACACAAATACACGATTGAGACGCTCTTAAAAAAAATTTTTTCAGGAGAATTCGAGACTATAATTTGACGAAAGTCAGTTTTTATGTGGTGTAGATGTGACTCTTAAGGAAGCCTAATAAAAAATCGAAGTATTATATAACATGAAATTAATTGGTCTTAGCAAAATAAAATTGTTACTCGCATAATTTTACGCAGAGGTGTAGTGGTGTGTCACATTTAATATTACCATTTTCGGGGAATACAGAGCTTTTGCTCTCTCATATGCTAAGTACCTCCCTTTTCGTGTATTTCGTAACTGATTTGTCTATCCTTTACTTTTGCAGTGCCGTCCCGAATCTCATTTCATTTAAAATTTCTAAGATGAAATTCTAACAGGAATCCTTTATTTAATAGCGGTAAGACTCATAGAGCAACACGGGCCACCGGTGAACCGGAGGGGAGTAGCCATACGCAGGCGTTCCCCTCTGTCAAAGTACAAGTCCAAATGGTCCTATGCGTACAATAAAACTAGTTGTAGCCGCACTTTTCACTAGACTAAATCCAGATGCGCGACTGAATCGACCTCCTAAAAAAATGCCGAATTGTTTGTGTTTCTTGTTGCCAAAAAATAGCTGCCACGTCAAATTTACAAAAAGATAGCGTTACCTTTCATATGTAGGTATTTTTTAATCATATTATTACTATTTACTTCTTTAAAACTTAAAATATTACAATATTATCGGTCGTGTTGTTTCGGATTTTTTTACCAACACAGTCGCTCGACAGATCCGCGTATTGTATGAGCCCTCATACAATACACGGATCTGTCGAGCGACTGATCCGAGTTTATTTCCGAGAAGTCGCTGTCACCGAGCAATAGTGTTGTTGTCGGATTGTTTTAAGTTATCGAAAAAAATGGCAAAGGAGTCTTCTATACAGAGACAGTTTTGAGATTAAATTTTCTGATTCAAATATTATATTGTGATAATATACATTGTTAAAATATAATATAATACTTACGCGCGTTAGCACATTTATTAAAATCACTTAGTGTAAACTTCAACCATAATGTTTTTTTTATTTCCTAAAAATCCAAAGGATATGGAAAATTGTGGGCCCAAATTTAATAATTGCGATATGATCTAAAAAATGACATATTTTTAATCTTATAATATAAAAAATCAACTCAATTCTCAATCTGGGAGAGGAGAAATATGAGAAATATAGTTTTCTTGAGATTCTCGATTAATTGAATCGATTACACAATCACAAAAAAACCTTTGGACAAGGTAATTAACTCAAAAGTAATTAAATGCACTTTAAATACAATATATTGCATATAATTACAGTTATGTTATTAAATAAAATATAAATTATTAATTAAAGAAAATTAATATGCATGATTATCGATTAAAATCGATCTTTTATTTTAGTCCGTCGTTGGCACGCCGCATGACAGTTGTTTACTCTGTGCTAATTCGTTTCGTGTTTTCTACGTTTTGAGTCTGAGTGCTTTTCCGATTGTCGTCATTTAGGAATTGTTACGATTTGACAACTACAAATATCATTGATCACAGATATATGATATATATGTCAGTTATTGATTGTAACATAACCTTACTTTTACTCAGTGGCGGGACTACCATACAAGCCCAAAAGCCCGTCTTCCCGTTTTTAACATAATATGTGTTTATATATTTATATAGCTTATATAATTACGTTATCGTTTTTCAAATTATTTCTAAGATTTTATTATGTACCAACTCATGGTCCACTCTCCGTGACCTGCTACGTGCGCATTACCCGACAAGTTCATTTCTATTACGTAATAAATTAACTCCATCTTTAAAATAAATAAATTAAGTCGAACTTATAAAACTAATTTTCCAAACCCAGTTCTTGAAATTATCGATACTGCGTATCGACAGTTGTTGCAACTACGGCTAAAAGGACTTGTCAGTGTAGTTGCGCCATTTATTTATACTGTTATGACACGGAATGTTTAAATGTGTGTGTGAAATTGTTAGTGTATTTTTTAATTGTCACGGTGTGAGTTTCGTAGTGACAGACGATTGCTTGTGTGTGCGAACTTGAGTACGCACACATAGCGCAGGTTTCCCCCCGCAAAAAATGACAGATTGTTTGGTATCGGTAACGAACGCTATGGCTACTCCCCTCCGGTTCGCCGGTGGCCCGTGTTGCTCTATGGGTAAGACTAAACTAGTTTAAGATACATTGTAAGTATAAGATACTCATTATAGAGAAGTCAGAAAATGCATTTATAAATGTAAACAAAAGGTGCTAAGTTAATTTATTTTTACACTTTAATAAATATATTTTGGATATAAATTGTCTTTCATTTTTAGTATGTTAGTATATCTTTTTAGATAGTGCTTTAAGGTAAATGCAATGTATGATAGGAACATAGCGATAATAAAAAGAAACAACCGTTTTAAAAGTATATATTTATTTTAAACCTATATTAATAATGATAAATGGAAACTCATTGCACTTTTAATTTTGCAATGAAAAATATAAAATTTTCTATATATTATTGCTATTAAATTAAATATTATATATACATAAGTAATTTTAACAATTAGGCAGTAAGTAGTTCAAATACTATAAAACAATTCAAATACTGGGGAAATATTTAGAATTTCTCAAGAAATTATTATTAAAAATTAGTCTCACTTATGACATTGGAAAAGTTATTTATGTTCCACTTTTTTCATTTCTAATTTTGGGGTTGCTACATTAATATAATATTTAAAGTTGCCGTGCTTTTTCAATCTTTATCCAAACAAAGAAGAGAAAAGGGAAAAGAGAAATTAGGTTTATATGAAGTTGCATTCCGTATGTTGAAACATGTATAATTTTACATCATTTTTAATGATTCTTTGGCTAATACTATAAGGTTTTAAATCATTAAATGATAATATATGCCACTGGTATACAGTTCAACATGTATCAACTCAGTAAAATAAAATATTAAATACATATAGTTAAAAAAACTTTAAATATATCTACAACATTATCGAAAACAAGAACATTGATGTACATTTTGACTTTGCCTTATATTAAAATATTATGGTAAATACTAAATACGTTATATCTGCTTAGGTACTGAAGGTGTTATTTAGGAACAGCATCTTTATTGTGTAACCAAAATAACATAAAATTTTTAGGGAGGGTAACACCTCAACCTCACTCATCGATGCGCTGTCGGAACTATTTTTTACTATAGGAAATTCATAGACTGATTTGAGTTATTATATCACTTCTTACTTATCCATATCGACGGTCGTTCAAAGTAAAAAAATACTAAGAAGTCCTTTATAGGTGAAAAGCGGAAGAAAGAGTAAGCTAAGGGCATATAACATGTTCTGTTTTCGCTGAGAATTGGTGTTGTTGCAGTTAGTAGTATGACAAATCATACAAAAATTAAAATAAATTTTGCTATTGGACCATACTTTTCTACTTTACCTAAATCGCTGGACCCTGTCACCGATGCGGACGTCGGACCTATTTTTTTACTTCCAGAAATTAGAACTGAACATTTTCTTCATTTTCATTTCTTAGATATGGACGTTCTGCTCAAGAAGTCGACTATCGCGCTTCACCGAACATTTAGACCTGACTATAATGTTTATTCTAGTTACACAACAAAGCTGGTACAACTACTATTTCTATGGACTAGACTGCCGTCATAAGCCAAAAAGCTATCTCAACTGGTACTTTCGAGATTATTTGATATTTTGTAATCATTTAAATAAAATACTGTATACCGGATTAAAACGCGATTTATTATTTAAATTATTTATCCCGACGTTTCGGATGCTTTTCAGCAACCGTGGTCGCGGGAGACTGAAAGACTGAAATCAAACATACTAAAAAACAAGAGGACACCGTTAGTCAATATTGTCATAATATAGAAAATTACAGTAAATATCAACTCCGTAGGAATAGATGGCGTTAATATGTAATGATTGTAAAACAAAAACTTGGCGATTAAAAAGAGTGGCGGCGAGTTTCTTGCCAGTTCTTCTCGTACGCTCTACGCCCTTGATTTGTGAACTGGTAGTAAATGTAAAATTAGAAGCATTTAATATTAGTAATATTAGTAATTTAATATGTATTATTTTTATTCACGTTCATAGGTGTACATTGTGTTACCTAAATTAATAGATTATATATATATATTTTTTTTTTTTTTTAATTAATTGAATTAAATATGGCAACTTTGTGACATTTCAAATATAAGACAACTGTCATCTTTCAGTCTCCCGCGACCACGGTTGCTGAAAAGCATCCGAAACGTCGGGATAAATAATTTAAATAATAAATCGCGTTTTAATCCGGTATACAGTATTTTATTTAAATGTGTGATACTCGCGTTAATAAAAGACAATATTATTTTGTAATCATTTTCTCACCTTTGATATACAAAAATGTTTTTTTTTTTAATATTTAAGACAAGAGTGACTTTTGGCTGAATTGGTGCAGACTGGATTTTTTTAAATACAGATCAGACAACCGAGAATACGGGTTACCTGATGGTAAGTGCTCACCATCACCCATGGACATCCGCGACCAAAGTCTCAGATGCGTTGACGGCCTTTTAAAAACTTATAGGCTCAATTTTATTTGGTATTAGCACAAAAAAAAACAATTTATTCTACCACTTTTTGGCTTGTGGCGGCAGTGTGGCGCTACTCTGTATTACTACGTATCGTCTATCTCACTTATTTTCTTCCTATGTACAGTTGTGAGTAGGGGCGATGTGTTGGCGTCCTCTGCGATGATGATCTCTAGAGAGTCTTCGTTTTGCGCTAGGGATGTGTAGGTGGGAGGCGGTGTTATTCGCTTTGTTTCATTGTCCGTGATCATTGGGAGCGCTATTTGTCCCGTTAATTCTGCGAATGGTACAAATAAGCAATTAGATAAATAAATCAGAACGGGGAAGCAAGTTGAAGATAGCAATATGAATAGCGGTTAAGGGCCTATGTCGATGAGGCTCGCAGGCCGACAAATCGCTATATTAAATGTGAGCGAGCGAGAATGAAATAATTACTTGAGACATGTAAAAAAAAGAGATAGTTGTAGCTTGAACGCGCTCGGAATAAAACAACGTATGTGCCAAAACTAATTCATTTCATAACTTAACAATACTATATTTGATTAAAAAACGGTTTTGAGCAATCTTAAAGACATTTATATTTTATTCTACATCCTTTAAAATAAATTAAATTAAATTAAATAACTCTTTGCCGATGCCTTGGGATCCAAGTGTAAAAATAGACATAACTTTAAAAATTTAAAAACCACTATAACTGCAAATTAAATTAATTAATTATTGTGTATATTAGTGGAGATTAAACATTCATTCTAAACGAGACTTTTACTATAACCCGACCGATTGACATGTTTTTTTTTTTATTTATTGAATAAAACAGGACAGATATATGAACTTCGCGAAGAGAAATATCGAACCGAGTTTGAGCAATCTCTTAATTAATAATAGTTGATGTTCACAAGTTAAAGTCGAGAGTCGAGAGCTCAGTCGGTGTCTAAGAATCCTCCTAGCTAGATGAAATTACAAATCGCCCCCCAAGCCTCTGCGCAACGCCCCCTTTTTTTTTGGGTCTCTTACCGCCCTCCTTTAGACCTGCAGCGCCCACAAGGGGGCGTTATCGCCCACTTTGGGAAACACTGGTATAGACCCTTATCTATCTCACCTTGCAGTGTGACATCTAATTCGTTCGCGTTGAGCACTACAAGGACGCTGGAGCCCGCGCCGCTGAACACTGAGGCGACACTGGCCCTGGGCGAGAGCAGTACTAGCGGCTGGCCCCGAGAGGTCAGTGCATTGGATAGTGCGCATAGGCCCTTCGCTGCTGTGAAGTCAGCCCCTATAAATAGTATAAGGGGAAATCACATTTTGAACTATGAAGAACTTAGGGCAATCGTAAATTATAGGATTTTAAAATATTCATTAAAGAGGAAAGATTTGTTTGTTACGATTTAACTCAAAAACTACTCGACCGATTTTAAAAATAGGGTTGTAGCGACATCTACAATCTGCGCTAAGAAACAATACGAAGACGTCTAATCTAAAAATGTCTAATAAAATAAACGTTTCAGAGCGTTGACTATATATAAAACACTGGCCGGCCCTAAGGCCCCAGTGGTTGATACGATACCACTGGGGCCTTAGGGCCGGTAGTAAGTCCAGTGATGCCAACTCCTACAAAATGTTCCCCCTAGGATCAACTTCAAATACCCCTAAATATCGATTAAAAACGCCTAAAGTTTTTGTTGTACACTCGGTTTGACAATACATTCAAGTAGTATAAAATAGCTGTTGTATTTATATGGGTGCGTTTTACATATTTACATACATTAATTAATGGCCTAATAATATTAATGATGATAACAATGAAATTCGAGGTTCGAGGCTTAATATAAATTGTATAGAATCGTGCAATTTAAAAAAAAAGTTGAATATACCCCCTAAGAAGCTCTTGACTTCTTGATTCCCCCTTTTGGGGAAAATCCCCCAAGTCGTTATCACTTTGGGTCATTTTGAACCGAAACTATATATTGAACTCATTTTCGCTAAAAATGTCGGTTACGACTCATCGCATATTATGTAAGTTTGCAAAGGATTAACCAGATATTATGACATCAGCTCACCTAAGACATATCGGCAGTCGATGACGACGGGGACGTTGCCGGACTGCTTCGCCGCGGCGCGCGTCACGTACTGCCGAATGTATTCCACTCCAGGGAAATATAGGCTATTGCCTACTGTTATCAGGAGGTAACTTAGACCGGTGTTGTTCTGGAAAGGGATAAATCAATTCATACACTGGAAAAAACCTATTTAATTTTATTATTTGATTTAGATCTTTTGGTAATAATTTGTTTTTTTCACTTCAATTGATGTTTTAGAACTTTGGACAACGTTGCATAGAGTATAGAGCGTCAATCTATGGGTTTTCCGAAAGTATAAATATGTTCATCATTGATTATTCTTAGGCCCGGTTGTCAATTTCTTACATATATTTATTATTTTCTCGCTTGTGACCAACGTCTCGACCACAAAGCTAAGATACGTAGATACGCCTAGGTTCTTAAGCGCCAATGCGGTCTAATCTCTTAGGGAAATTAGTATTACACAATAGAGTAATCTTCAATAACAGTATCACTCTAAAAATTGTGAAATTCGTCAACTGAAAACCTTGAATAGCCAGTTTGCCATGCACGAGATAATTCATGCATATCAATACGTTAATTTTATTGTTAGTTACACCTATTTCATTATTCTGTTTTATTATTATTTAATTGTAATACAATATTATAGAAAAAAATAACGCTTTTCAATGTAGTTTAATATCAAGGTTGCGTGACGTGAGCTGTCAATTGCGGAAGATGGCGCAATTGACAGCTCACTCTAATTAAAAGTTAATTTTCTGCATATATATTTTTTCAAAAATTTCGATTTTTGGTTCGAATTCGATAGGTTCGATTCCTGGCTAGGAATATTGGTTTTTCATATATCCAATGATGCAGTTTTACTTTTCATCAAAATTGGCTTCTTCCTTTCAGTACTTTTCGCTATACCTCATAGTTTCGCATTTGGACATACACGCCCACTTGCAAAATTCATTTTGTATATAATTAATAATTATAGAAGTTATGTTTGACCTTTAATTATTGTGGTCTGATTTTATGTCCTAATATAGGCATAATAGTTTTTTCTAGTATACACCATGCAAATCATCTACTCGGTTGTCAGCTCTGTAAAAAAAAAATGCCTACTGTAACAATCTCGGCTTCCAACTGCGGCCTGGCGCTAGGGTACAGCAGCAGTATCACATTGAGCATCACCCCAGCGACTATCCCGAGCTCCACGCCCACCACGAGGCACAGGGCGAAGGTCGCGAACGCCGGGACTAAGTCGGCGCGACGCGACCGCCACATTGGCTTCACTACCTGCAATCAAATTAAACATGTGTAACACTTAACTGCGCCGGGTGTGTCAACTCACTTCACTGCCCGGGTGTGTCAACTCACTTCACTGCCCGGGTGTGTCAACTCACTTCACTGCCCGGGTGTGTCAACTCACTTCACTGCGTTGGCGTGACAAAATGTGTTGGCGCACGGCACATGAGCGTATGTTTCGGAAGTTTCGCTGCTCACTTCGCGCGTCTCATTTTGTTGCGTTATAGGGCAATTTTGAGTTAAAGCAAGGAATTTAGCTGAGTTACCCATGTCTTAATCAAATTATATCGCATATTGAAAATCAAACCGTCACTAAACGAAACCTGATGATCTTTAACTATATTGTGAGATTAATGATCATCTTCAAAATGCAAACACTGCACACACAATTCAAAAGTTCAACTTTATGACGCTAGATGGCGTAAGTGTCACTATGTCAGTATTAGGAACTCGTCCACGTTACGAGAAATTTAAACGCGATTTTCAAAAACCACATTTTTCTACATACATCTATTACGTTAAGCGGTTACATTCTTCATATCATCAGTGGGAAGGCAAAAGTGTTAAAGCGCCAAAATGGTTCTTGTGGGAAAGGATTTTTTTAACATATCTCTTATATTTTTCATCTGAATTTAAAAATAATAACGTTGTTAAAATGTCTATCTACCTTTGCAAATGAAATATAGTAGATATTTCTCTGTTTTGGACAAATGGACACCTACCTTTTTATTAAAATAAAAATTATAAAAAAAAAACAAAAAATACAGTAATTTGGTTACCTCATATTCAATCATAAATATCACAGCACAAATGATGACAGCAGCAAGCGAAGCTTTTGGAATAAAGTAGAAGTACGGCGTTAGGAGACTGAGAGCCAAGATCACCAAAATACCTGAATAAAAATAATGTTTTTTTTTAATCCATTAAAGAGGTTCTTGCAAAAAGTTTATATCATTATTTAAGAAAAATCTAATTTGGTACAAACCGGAATGTATAATAAATAAATAAAAAATTGTTATACATTTATTTCCCTATACGATAGCCATTTGACCTTTTATATTTTATCGCTTAAAAAGTAGCAACATACCGAAATTGGGAAGCCTGGAAGAAAACAAAGCCCACGCCGATATAATTAATGACACGGGCGGTCAGAAGTTTATTTGTCCAAGATTTCTTTTCTTTCGGTTACATCCGGTAACTTTTGGGGCTTATAAATAGTTCACTAAGTAATTGACAATTAATACTTTAGTTAGGAAATGTCACACAACGCAACGCAAACACAATCAACAATATTTAGGTTTTTAGATAAATTTAGATAAATTTAATTGGACTTACACCTTTTTAGTTGTTGACAAAAATATATATGAGTTTTTAATGTAACAGAATATAATGTTACGTATTGGTTGATCTTTAAGTAATACGATAAGAAATACCCTAATGAGGTAAAGATATCGTAACAGTGTTATTGACCCACGAGTGTGGGGGATTTTACGAGATCGTATATATAGCACTCGGAGTGCATGGATTGAATTGGGATTTCTCTATAGACCCTTGTGAATACCAGCTTTTTCTCTTATTCTGTAATTCATTACCCGGCTGAGTTAACATCCAGCCCTTCAGACTTTATTCCCTCTTGCCAGTACAAGCTCAAAAGCCCGGCTTGGCCTATATATGCAACCATAAAAATAAAACCCCTTAATGTAACTCGTAAGTCATATATAACTTATGTAAGTTATATCCCTTCCCTATATATAAATAACTTATATCACGGTGTTTGTAGTCGTAATTCTCTGAAACGGCCAAGCCGATTGTTATGAAAATATATAAAAATATCGTGTCACGGTGTTTGTGGTCACACTTCTCCAAAACGGCTCTGCCGATTTTTATGAAATTTTTGTGTATATTTATTTGATAGGTATGAGAATATGTCAAAAATAATATTTCATACCGCTAGGTGATTGCGGTGTCCCTATCCAGGAATATTTTTCAATTTTTTTTGTTGATTTGGCATCAAAGAATACCTCCAAATTTTAACCCTCATATTTTCCCCCTCTGGTTTTAGAAATAATTTATATAGTAGAACATCGCTTGCCGGGTCAGCTTTTATCTTATATAATTACGTTAAAGCGGCTTGTATGGTGGTTCCGCTACTGCCTCTTACAGCCTAAGCTGAGATACGCGTCTCAAAATAGACCCACTTAGGCGAGTCGTAGCAAAACACCCAAATATCACGCCTGAGTCATAAACCCCGCCACTCACGTGATTCTAGCTGTCAAGGCCAATTGGCCATTTTATCTGGTCACACATATTTTAAACGGCTTTTTTATTATCTGTTATTCATTTGTATTTATTTCTATAAAATGGATTATCGTCAGTATAGCTAATACTTATTGATGATTTTCTCTCACTTGAATTCCTTAATTTTTAAACATGGCGTTAATTTAGTTCTATAACACAGTCATTTCTTTGCAATTTGTTTCGATACATTCAAAATGATAATTATTTTTTTTTAATTTGCATATTAATATGTTTTCAATAATAATTACAACCGGTGTAATTACTGTATATTTCTTGAGTGAATTCAGAATGTTTCTAAAGTCACCCATAAATTAACATAATTAAAGTGTTTACTAAAGGAAGCGGTTGAATAGTCTCTCACTCACTCTCTCTTTGCACCTTCAAATATCCGATTTTTTTATTAGCAATGTCCATGAATTGAGGCAATACCTGTATAAAGACTCCCGAATTGTGTAGCGACCCCACTCGCGTGGTTGACGGCGCTACGGGAGAAAGAACCGGTTATCGGCATCGCACTCAGGAAGGATCCGAGGATATTCGCAAACGAGAGAGTTATAAGCTCTTGCGTCGCGTCTACTGATTCTCCGCTTGCTGTAAAACAAATGACAGTTGAGACTACACAGACATACCTTTAATAAACATTAATAAAAAAACATATAAACATATCTATGGCTTATTTTTTTTTTAGTATAGGGGTTAAACGGGCAGGTGGCTCACGTGATGGTAAGTGATTACCGCCGCCCATAGACATCTGCAACACCAGAAGGCTTGCAGGTGCGTTGCCGACCTTTGATTGGCTTTATGGTAAGCGCTACGCGTTAAGAACCGGAATTTCTGGGTTCAGATCCCGGGGAAACAAGAGATAAATAAAAATGTTTCGGTCAGACAGGGCACAGAAAGGTGATCACCTACTTGCTTGTAAAAAATAAAGATCAGTGAAACGGACACAGAATTTAGTGTTTTCCCCACATGTTTATTCATTTGATATTCGGCTCAAAACAATTACTAACCCTTAATTACCTTCCACAATCAGTAAAATTCATGCGAAATATAGCTCTCAATAAAAGCTAGAAAAAAGAACGATAAATTGACATGAGAAGGTATATCCGTGAGATTGATGGACAAAGAAAGCCAGGACGTTCAATAAGTTATTTCCGTGAAAACAAAAGAATAGGACATAATATGTTTGGCAAAACGATTTAGAGGTAGCTGTGTTCGGTTCATTATCGCGAAATTTAATTGCATCAAGATTTTAATTGCAGCTCGAGCTATTCATGTTGATCACATAATTGCCAATGCCCCACTGCTAATAGGTATCACGACATTGCGTGCGGTTCTTTCGACACGGAATAATCACCTATACTATATTATGTTGATAACTTTATTTGCAAAAATAATAATGTATTTCGGGTCATATGTATTTAGCCGTGTTTAAATGTAATATCTTATGTGAATTCCGCATATTAAAAGAATATGATTTTATAGTTTTAAAATTTAAAATGTAATTTATTAATTATGTTATTCAATGCCTGTGACAATATTTGGTACTATAAAAAGGTGGAAATTTTACCGTTTTTTCGTTTTTTTAACCGAACAACTGATTAACGACAATGGGGAAAAGACCTATTATAAAATAGAAATAAAACTTACCAAAAGCCTTAGCAATGGCGACATTGCCCAATACGCCGATGATAGGAACTAGCACGATCGAAGAACCAAGGTCTGTGCACATTTCCAAAAACGTGACGTTTTTACCGTCCACCACTGTACCGAATGGCGGCAGGCTCAACGGTGGGAGACCTTCTCTGCAAAGAACTCTTACTTAGTTCTGCACCCCTAGTACTTTTTAATTATTTTTCATTCTACACTAATATTAGAAAGAGAAATTTATATGTTTGTAACAAAAATAATCAAAAAAACGACTGGACCGATTTTAAAAATTCTTTCATAAATAGAAAGCTAAATTATCAGCGAGAAACATAGTATTTTTTGTGTATAGTACATCTACATTGCACCCGTGTGAAGCCGGGGCGTGATGCTAGTTCATATTATGGTGAATTTTGTTTTGATTCTTGCACCTAAGAATGAATAATTTGTTGAACAATATGTACATAAAATTTTAAGAATCTTTCTTTAGATACTTTCGATATTATTAAATACTTTTCTATCTATCAACAAATTAAGTCATGATGATAACCCATAAGATTTTATTATTTCATTAATATAATTAACTTTAACATCCTTACAAAACGTCATCATTTTGATAAGACACATCAGGTTTTAAAGGAAATTGAATTAGGTAAACGGCCTTGTTAACAAACCAGATCAAGGCTTTTTGTACTCAACAAATGAAAATCTAATAACTTATTTACTTATTAATTATAAATACATTTCCCTTCCATTAGTAGACCAAAAAAATAATAACATGAACTTACTTTACTGTGCCGGTGAGTTTGAAGGGCGAATGCGATTTCGTTTCCCAAGCAAACGCCATAATGGCGCATACAAGAACAACTACAGCGTTTCTTGAAGTAGAAAACAACCATAAGGCTTTCTTTAAGCCCTTCTGGTGTGCTGGCAAATTTATATCCTTCATTTTCTGCGAATAATTTACATAAAATTAATACCAAAGTAATTAAATTTTAATGGTTTGGAATAATCGACGATGTTCAATATACATTAAATGTAATTACGTAATGTTATATGTATATGTGTCGCATTGTCGGCGTCACACATTAATACAGAAAATTATACTACACACTTTCTAAAATGACTAATAATATCTATGTTATTGAACCGTATTGAATATTTATTTCGTTAAAATGTTTATAACATATGTATCTTTTTATACGACCGAATATGCGAACACTAATTAAAGTTAGGTTACTTAAAATGTTTTTCAGAAGATACTGTTTCTTTTTTTCGTGGGTAAATCATCAATGATATCCGCCACCCGGTGTATTATGTTTACGAGTTATGTAGGAATCCCGCGTTCGGAATCCAAAGAGTCAATACATCACCAGCCTAGTGGTTATCTACCAATTTTTCGGTAGCTTAATAATATCATAAGTGAGTAAAATAACATTCCTAGTATAAAATCAGGAGATTTGAACAAATTTATTCAAATCGGTATATTTTCATTTATCGATTGTTGGTCCAAATATACCGATTTTACTTGGCAACTCAACCGATTTTGCATTTAAGATTAAGACCATTGCGCCAGCCTATCGACTTATACCCCATTGTAGCCGTCTTCGGCACAAGAAATCGAAGGGCCCTAGGATCTCCATAGAGGAACTCTCATTGTAAATATTATATTGTATTTACGTTACGTACGTATTTTTATTAAATATATATTTTAATCAAAGTTGTTTGGATAATTTTTCAGTTTTCCGTCGATACATCATTGGTTGAATGAATATCAGTAATTATTTTATTATAGTATTATCTATAAAATTACGACAGTATTGTGATCATAAATTACATTGTTAAAATGGCAAAAAAATGGCTTCGTCATGTAATCGTATTAACCTAAGTTTTGTGAATAACACTTGAAATGCTATAATATCAGATAATTGATATAACTAAAACACTATGATAATAATTAATTATTGTATTTATTATACAAAAATAACTATATAATGCATAATATTAATACCTGTCATAAATGTTTTTCTATCGAAATGCTGACTCATTTAGGTATAATAAATATTATATGTACTATGTAATAATAAATTACAAAAATAGATAACCGGGACAACATGTTTATAATTTTCTGTAAGCATGTTCGGGTATTAATCGGGTGGGAAGAATATTGAAATTCCGACAGGGTTACGAATCACCGTTCATAGATGGAAAACCCGTGAAGTGAACATTGCGTGTTTCGGTTTTAGTCTATGGATTTCCGAAAGCTCGAAGTAAATAGTAGGTCGACAGCGCATCATTGACTAATGTTCTGTGGCTGAGGTATCACCTACCATCAAGTGAACCTCATGCTCGTCTGTTGATATAAAACATAAAAAAAAAGAAATTAATATATCGGCGTATTTTGGTGAAGTTGAAATCAAAAGCTCAATTTCGAATGCAAATAAATATTTTTCCTAATTTATGTAATATGTGTAGCAATGAATTCTAGTTTTAACAAAGGCGTTCAGTATAATCTAGTTTCAACTAGTAAAATCGAGTTCTAACTAAAAACGGGTCTTCACTGTGACATATATTATAAATAATTAATTAAAAATTATATGTATTTAGAAGTTTTATGATATTTTATTGATATTTCTAAGTTCGCCCACTTCTTATTTTCAAAGTATGAAAATTCAGGAAATATGGGAATAGTTATTATATATTAAACATTGATATAAAATACAGTGTTTAAATAAAATACTTTATAACGGATTTAAATGCGATTTATGATTTATCCCGACATTTCGGATGCTTTTCAGCAAAAGTACTTTATTTAAGTGTGGTACTTGCGTTAATAAAATACAATATTAAATACAGTGTTTTCAAAGTATTTTGTGTGTTATGATTTTATCCGATACAGTAAAGAATTATCCTAAAAAAATAAATAAAACGTAGGTACTTACTCTCATTAATAGAAGGATGACTATACACGACACTCCCAGGGCGGTATCTGCTAACTTAGCGTTGGGAACATTCACAATAACCTAAAAGAACATTTTATATAAAATTCCATACACTTTATTAAGTATCTATCTGCGATTATGTGATCGTTTAACTTGAACTTATGAAAATTTTGGCGTTTATTTGAAGCACGATAATCTGAATTTTCCTATTCCAAATGCGTACGATTTCGTTATTTCGTAGGCGTAGTTAATGCCAAAAGATTCCAGCGGCATGCTTTCACTCTTGAACGCCTTCCTCATATATGCACTGGAATCCGACTTATAGCCGGTTCCTTTATGCAACTAACTGCAGGTGTCCTTAGGTTACCAAAGCAACTTTTTGTCAAATAAAAATGTATGGCTTCCTTTAGATACTCAGATGTACAAACGCGTGAGCGGACGAAAGTAGCTGTATTTTTTTGGATAGTAATGCGTAATCGGACAGTTGAGTGGTTTATAAATAAGGTGGCTATAGAAACGTACTTTTAGTTATTTCATACGAATCCCGTTATTCTTAACAAATAATGGGAGATTTCAATTTAAAATGTAAATAATTTATTTTGTGTTGCCGAAATAAAAAATAGATCACCTTCATGGCTCAGTAGTTTGAGTATTGCGTATACGGGTTCGAATTCCGGGGAAAAAATACTTAAAAAAATGTTTTGATCTGAGAGGGCATAGAAGAATGATCACCTATTCGTATGTAAATAATAAGTAAAACTAACTAACTCGGGAATTTCTTCACAACACTTATTATTCAATTCCAGTATTATCTGCCGCATTCTGAGTGTGACGTTTTACGGCTTTCATCGTGACCAAGGGTCATTGACATTGCCAACATTGAGGATCCAAAAATAAAAGCTCAGAAACCTTTAATAACTTTAAATATACCTTCTTCAATGTATCAAGAAAACCCCTCGACTTGAACTGCAGCCCGAGCAAGCCTTTCAACTGTGACACGGCTATGATGACAGAAGTCGCTGACGTGAAACCGACCGTGACCGGCACGGAGATGAAGTCTATTAGAACACCTGCACACAATCACACAGATGTAACAAAAGGTCAAAGGTGTCCATTATACACGGTAGGCCATGAAACTCAATGTGTATTAATTTTATATTATACACGGTGTTTGTGTAAGCGACTGTTCCGAAATATGGGCATCTAATACATAATAAATCAAATTCACATATATATATGGACGATGATAAGGAATACAGTGTCAAGTGGTTGCCATTTTGAGAAAATTGAGTTTGATTTAATTAGATTTTGTTAAATTTCCACAAATAAAAAATAACAGAAATAATATTTTTTTTTTTGTAATTATTATTATTACACTAAATGTATATCGGGTTTTTTGTAGCAATCAAAGTAATAGAATTTAGTGCTCAGTTAAATATTCTAAACATGTTAGGGTTTCGTGCCCACTAGTTTTATCAATATTTTTGCATTAAACGATTTAAATGATATGGAACTCTTGAAATATGTACTCCAGCTCATAAGGAATCGATTGGTATCAAAATTTAATTTTTTATCATTTTGTGGGTTGACACTGTATTGCTTATCACCGTCCATATTTCTATGAAATATCGTGTGCATTAAGATGTTGGTTAAAATGGTTCCTAATGTTTCGTGTCCTCGAAGGAGCGTACAAGCGTTATAATATCAATTAACATAAAATTCTGAATTTCAAGGTATACACAATGATATTTAGAAAATATCTGATATTACGTCCAATTTTTAACCAATTTAAAAAAAGGGGGATTTCAGTTTGACCTTTATGTTTGTCCGCGATTATCTCATGTTTGGCTGAACCAATTTTGATAGTATGTAAATGAAGTACCTAAGACTAAAAAGTATGAAAATAAAAGTATGTTTTTTTTAAAAAGTGATATCATCATAATAATAGCTATCAGTTCTTCGGAACTATTATGCCCGGTTTCTAAATTTAACTAATTGATACCAGTAGATAGGTTACCATAACAGTTTTGGATAAATAAAAAATCATTATTGTGGTAATCTATCAGTCTTTGTATGAAAGCATTGATGAAAGTAGAAGAAGCGAAACTAGTATGTAAGGAGCGGAGCATATGGAATTCCGTGATCTCTGCCTACCCCAATGGGAAAGAGACGTGACGTATATGTATGTATGTTTGTATCTCAGTCATTAATTAATTAAATAGTGACCTTAGATAATCCAAGTGCAAGACACTTCTTATAATTAACATTATTCTTAATTAATCTTTCGATAAATTTATCTGTACTGAGACTGTTCTTTTTAATACACAATTCATATGGATGTATTATTCATTTCACGTATATTTCTTTGTTTTCACAAAATTTTGTATAATATATTTAAACAGCTGCGCAGTTAGTTGCGCTAAGGTTATTGAAGGTAAATAATTAATTTGAAATTTAATCGAGTTTCAATTGTTTCAAGTATGGCGGATAAAAATACCTAAACTACTAAGAAATTAATGCAGCTATTAACGAAATTACTAATAAAGAAGATAAACATGGGGGTCATTACCCCAGTTATTTATTATAAGAACTTATCAGTTCAAGGTTTTCAAATGCCATTATTTTAATTATTAGACAGGCTCATCAGCATGGTGGTAAGTGAACCAGCCGGCCTAGCATGACAAGCGCGACAAAATTTTGTCTACCGTTTTCTCGTGTTTTAATCGACTATCGCTTTATTTCTTTCGGGTCTAACATGACAATTACACTTAAAACTCGACTTTTAATATCAAAAATAGATACATTTGTCGATCGAGATATCTTTTCTATCAAAATTGTCGATGTCGAGATATAATATATCGAGATATTTAACATCTTAGTTTGTCTTCTCTCGCGCGAGATATATCTCGTGGCGGTCATGCTAGCCCGGCTGACCTACATACATTGCTCTCAGGTTCGACTCCCGCCGAGTCTAACATATTTATTTATTCAAGTAAACTTTTACAACTCATGGGTTACTATTTTTAAAAACCAAAATTTTATAATAGAAAAATTTAACAATTATAACTATTTTGTATACCTAATAATAATGGAACTGTCCCGCTAAGCTATAGCTTAGAAAATTATTATTTTTCACAATTACTAAGATTATGTGCCACTGATTACTTTCGGATAGAAATACCGCGTCGCAAATTAGATTATAGATTGACTCAAAATATATTGATTTTTATAACCATATATTGTTGATTGACAAAATAATTAGGGTTCAGCAATAGAAAACGGTATTTGACGGGCTCGTTGGCGCGTTCGGTAGAACACCTGCCGTGCGCATCGATGTGTCGTGGGTTCGAATCCCACCGAGTTGTTTATATTTCTTCTGTAAGCATGTTTTCCCTACGTCTGGTAACTTCGGGCATTGATCGGGTGGGAGGAATATCGAAATTCCGACCGGTTAGCGAACCACCGTTCATTCCGGAAAAACCGTGAAGTGCACTTTCGGTTTCAATCTATGGATTTCCGAATGCACATGAACTTTTTACTTCGATAAAAAGTAGGTCGACAGCAACATAATTGACTGATGTTCTGTGGCTGAGGTATCACCTACCAGGAAAATAAAAAATATAAAAAATGTAACAGTACATTGTCGAATTTTAAGTATATATCTTACCTAAATGTAGTAAGCCCATGATAAGCTGGACGATGCCAGTGAGGAAGCACAGGAGGACGGCATACTCAAAGTTTCGACCTTGAATTTGTTCATATGTCATCAGAGCAAGCAACGCTGTGGGGCCCAAAGTAATGTCCTTACAGGATCCAAATATAATGTATATGAAACATCCCATAAAAGACGAATACAATCCATACTGAAACAAACGTTTAATGTAACATTTTTGAATCTTTACTAGCTTTTTTTAAATTTGATTGAAAATTACATAATTAAATGCAAAAAATATGATACTGTTTTTGATTTTAAGTATATAAATTCCTCAGTTATAAAATATGTTTATTGTTAAGTCATCATAACATCGTTTTATGCTTTCACGTGACATTTGCTAAACCAGTCCAACAAGATTCATCTAAGAATGTAGCCTAAACTGTATTTCTTTAATAAAATGTTATTTTACGAAAATAACAACATTAGATTATCCTTAAAACGTTAAATGAGATGAGAATTACCATAATTTTACATACTAAATCTCATAATTAGGCTTAGAATACCTAGATATGACATCATCAAAACATTTCATATTTACAGTAGAACTTCACTAATCCGGCACTATTCAAAACCAGAGGGTGCCGGATTATTGGACGTATCGGTCTGTAGAAATGCTGTATTAGTGAGATTTTACTGTAATTGGCTCTCAACCAATCCCGTAAGTAAATGGTTCTGTTCAATGTAATACAGTATCCCAGACGATTTCCATTTACTTAAAATTAGAATAAAAGTTAACTATCTCAATTCTCAATTACCTGAGGTGGTAAGCCGGCTAGCGTCGCATAAGCTAGAGCCTGTGGAATTACAGTTAGTCCCACTGTAATACCGGCTATAATGTCAGCCAAGGCTTTCTCCGAATTATATTCGGGTAGCCATTTGGTGATAGGCAATCTTTTGTTCATAAGCCGTCTGTACCATAATTGTCTTTTCAATCTATGTTTGGCATCTTCTGATGCCATTATTCATATCTGCAAAAAAAAATACGTTATTTTTATGAACAGGAACTGTACCCTAAACTTATTTTGATATTTATAACTATCAGGAAGAAATAGATTAATATAAAATAAATATATTCAAATAGCGATAGCCTTGAAGGATCGCTAGATAATTTTGCATAGGCGATCACCTAAATTATAAGCCTCAGCATCTGGTATCTACTACCAATTGGCCAAAGAATATGAACATTATAATACTATGGATAGTCACGCAAACATAATAGCCTAATAAGATACACTGAATAGATAACATTGGTGAGCGCACCATAACACGACAGATTAATTTTTCTAATTTTGAATTTCGAATTCCATGCTTGTCAATTTTAAAATCCCAGATCTTATTGTGATCTAGTTGCTTATTTGTCATTGGTGGATATCATACTAAATCTATGGAGGAAAAGTAATGTCAGCACTCTTTTAGATTATTTTTATGGCAGGTAAAATACACCTCAGCCTCATGACAATATTCCGGCAAGATCGACCTTATATGGATTTTTTTACAGGAAACTGCTTATGAATGCATTAAGTTGCATGGGGAATATTCATACACAAAAGGCCGACATCAACAATTAATTAATATTATCAAAGAACATAGGTTTACATCTACCTTTGATATTATCAACGTTTTTTTTTAAAGATTTTATGTCCTAGTAGCGAGGCCTTTATCGATGTTTAATATATTATGTAAGTAGGTTGTCGATATATCACATAAACAAATTATTGTTAGTTACAACTTTGACAAAAATCCTCCTTTTTTTATGTCTGATATCGACAGACGAGCATGAGGTTCACTTGATGGTAGGTGATGCCTCAGCCAATGATCAGTCAATGATGCGCTGTCGACCTATTTTTTACTTCGAGCATTCGGAAATTCATAGACTGAAACCGAAACGCGCAATATGCACTTCACGGCTTTTCCATCTATGAACGGTGGTTCGTTAACCGGTCGGAATTTAGATATTCCTCCCACCCGATCAATGCCCGAAGTTACCAGACGTGGGGAAAACATGCTTACAGAAAATTATAAGCATGTGCTCCCGGTGGGATTCGAACCCACGACCCATCGATGCGCACGGCAGGTGTTCTACCGAACGCGCCAACGAGCCCGTCAAAATTTGCCCTCCTGGTTGTTAATTAAATTTGTATGAGTTATGGCTGTTTAATAACTTCAATAAGTATTAATTGTAATAATAAAAATATATATTAACAGGAATCAGTTTTCTGTGCCCTGTCACGCGATTTTATTAAAACGTGTTTCCCCAGGAAATCGGAATCAGCGCTTGAGCGCTAACAAATGAAATAAAAATACATGTGATTCCTATGTACTTACATGTATCACAAAATTAATTAGATGGGCATCTTCTGCCTTAATCTTTCTGTTTGAACATATAGAACACTTTATTTTTTACACAAGACTTTACGCACAAAGGTCGACAGACATGAACGGTTCTTGTTGTGGTGGCTGGTAGAAGACTGACGGGCTCGTTGACGCGTTCGTGGGTTCGAATCCCACCGGGACGAAAACTTTATAATTTTCTGTAAGCATATCTTACCCACGTCTGGATATCGAAATTTCGCCCGGGTAACGAACCACCGTTTATAGATGAAACCGCCGTGAAGTGCATATTGCGTTTCGGATTTCCGAATGCCCGAAGTAAAAAGTAGGTCGACAGCACGTTATTGACTGATATTCTGTTGCTGAGGTATCACCTACCATCAAGTGAACCTAATGCTCGTCTGTCGATCCCTATCTAACATTAAAAAAGGACATACGAACAGAACACTAAAACAGCTTTGATGGCTGAGAGTAGACACATGACCATAAAGGGTTAAAAATATAAGAACTAACCTCAGTGAAGCCTGAATTAAGACTAGATTTTTTTTATATATTTGCCTATTCAGAGATAATACTATCAAGCTATAATAAAAATGGTTTGTGTTACTAGCTATATAGGATCATAATAAAAGTGTATAATATTATGATTGCATAATAATCCAAGATATAATGATAATATCAGAAATCGGCAAAATTTTCAAGGCAACTATGAATAGGCATATAAAATACATAGTAATATATTGTATTATGTATATTTTTATAAATATAGGGTAACTCACTAACATAAAATAAAATGGTATTGTTTTATCTGAATGAACTATACAAAAAAAATATGTCCTATGTTACTCGCTGATAATGTAGCTATCTGTTGGTGTAAAATATTTTTAATAGGTCCAGTAGTTTTTAAGTTTATTTGTTACAAATACAAATCTTTCCTTTTTAATACTATTTGTGAAAATTTATTATTTGATTTGTTTTAAGAAAAATTGTGATAACTTTTTAGTTATCTTAAATAATTTAATAGCTATCAAAATATTTATTTGAACTGCCTCTGGACTCTGGTGTAAAATATAATATTTCAAGTTGAAATATAAGAGGGCAGTTAAGAGGAGTCAAGATGTGCATGTTTTAAACATTTTATAGTATTTCCTAAAATATGTATTGTAATAAATTAATTATCATCATATATTTTACACATTTAAATAATCTGTCTTGAGGAACTTCTTTTTCATGTTACAACATGACAGGCATTATGATTGCCTTTTGTACAGCAGTCGTGTTTATTATAACACTATAAAGAATCATTGTGCTTTATGATGAATATAGCACTTTTTCTACTATTACTAATCAATCATGAACTGACCTTCATTAAAAGAAAAGATTCCATCCACTTAGATTTTTAGTTTATTAATTTGGAATTATTTAAATCCAAGTTAGTGCAGTATGTGTATTGATGTTGTCCAGAAATAGACGCACTACCATACTTGGTATTTACATAAGTAATAAGTAAAATTCTTCATATTTTAAAAGTAAGTAGTATGTTTAAAAGCACAGTGATTGATGAACACTGATGATGGTAAATTATTTATTGAGTTTAGATAACATCAGCGATTTCTAGTTTTTCAGTAATATTAATTAGTAAATATAAAATGAAATCTGCTTTAGATAAAAATATTTGATATATTTTGTGTAGTATGTGTATTGTCTTTTTCCTAGTATTTGTGAGTCTGCTTCTTATATCATTTCCCTGGGAATTAAACCTTGGGCATCCATTGATTAATACATCTCGCATACCAATGAACCAAAAGGTGGACCATTTCATGTAGCATTAGGCTATATATTAACATCTACAATTAACTATATTGAGTAGCTTGACAGTACATTAATTTATTCCAATTTAAATAAATAATATTATACCTTTGACTATTTACATGTTAATAGTCAAAGTATCATACTTCATTCACTACAGTATTATTGCTGGAAATTGAAATGAACAAACATCGTGATATGAATAAATACATTAAATATTTAAAAAGATTCCTGTCAGCACTTTCTTTATCAACATAGATAAAGTAAGAAGGAAATAGAACTAACTCTTTCCAATCACAAGTTCTATTATATTTAAAATATTATTTTCCAAACGTAAATTGGTTACGGAATTTTGTAATATTGAGTATATTGACAAATTAATTCTTCAAAAAGGAAACTAATATTTAAAATAATTACGTTAAATTTTAACATGCTGATAAAAATAATATAATACATTTTCATTAGTTACTTACCTTTTCTTTGTATTCCTCTTTGCATTCGGTGTAAATATTAAAAAGTTGTTACTTAAAAAATCATTTAACTGTACGTAAATATAAATTATATTTAATCTTTGCAATAGGACTGAACACCTTGTATGATATTTACTGTTTAAATCTAAGTTAGCACTACATAAGCTTTATATATTTTAATTTTTGGAGCCAATTAGTATTCAATAAATAACGTAAAACTTACTATTTAATTTAAATTATTTTAAAACAAGCAACAGCCAAACTAACACCCAATGATTAGAGTAACGAGCACAGACTACAGATTCACAGAGTACATTACTATAAAAATAAGTTAACTGTTTACGACCACAGAATAAAAACGCTCTAGCGACTAGTGAGATAATTATGACATGTTGTCTGCAGTAGTCTGTAGTACAGAGTAGTAATATAATTTTGCTACCAAAGCAAAGTGGGAATTGTACTGATTTTATTGCTACTGAGCGTATGATATAACTCTGTAGATTATACAGAGTCATATCGGTCGTAAAGACAAGAATTGAATACTTGGTAGTAGGAAGTGTTCGAGCGAACTTTCGGTTCGGCCTAGTTTCAGCAAAAAACGAGGTTTCTACTTAGATTCGGTTTCGGCCTCCATTCAGTCGAACTTACGGCCGAAACCGAAACGGAATTCGAGAGGTTTCGCACTGCGATCGTACATATTCGGCTCTACGATGCGACCGATGAAGTGTTAATTTGCCACATCCGCTCCCAGAGCCGGGTCATGACTTGTTTATGTTTGTGTCGCGAACTAAGTTATTCGTAAATAATATTGAAAAGAAATTGTATTTAAAATCTATTTGGTAATTTTCACTTTTTTATGGTAAATGCATCTTATTGATATAATTAATCATGTAAGCTGTGGAGGAAGGGAGATGTGTTCTTCCTCCACCCTAAAGGGAGGATCCTCGACCAATCGAACCACTGACTGGCCGGCCCTAACTCCCTAGTGGTTGATGTCGAGATGTTGTAGGATATTATATACTCAACGCTCGGAAACATTTATATAGCGCGATTTAGGATTAGACGTCTTCGTATTGATTCTAGTAGCAGATCATAGATGTCGCTACAGTAGGCCCCTCCGAAGACCGGAGGTCGATTGAGTTGTTGAAATAGCTGTGTTAAGAGTGTTGCTTACCTGTGCCAGGTTACCCGAGATTCCAGAGGGTCGGAATCGGACGTCGCGTAGGTGGGTCGGAACTGTGTGCGATGATGCTGCATGTTTTCTCCAGTGAGTCGAAGAGCTGCAGTGTTCGAAGCTGGTTGCTGTGTCGACCAGAAGAGATGTGCTCTGCTTGTTGACAAGCCGTAAACTTTCAGAGGCTCTCTTGTAAAGTCGCATTCGTTTGTATTTTGGCTCTTATTGATAGAACCTGTCGAAATATATTACATAAGGAATGAAGGTATGTTAATTAGTTCGAATATCAGAGACTGAATGCTTAATAATATGTGATGAAAAAAAAATAAGACTGACTGTTATTGATTTTACTATTTTCTAACGAAAACTACCGTTAATAAATAATAAGTTTGATATCTATTCCGAAACTGAGACTAAAGCCGAAATTCGGCTTCGGCTGTAAGAACTAGTTTCGGTCGGACACTACTCGTTAGCCTTTACAGTCGAAGCTATTGATTACTTTTGTCATTGTATCGATTCCGATAGCTTTATCCGTTAGGATTGTAAGCAGAGCTATGCGTGGATGTTGAAAAGGTAAACGAATTAGATTAAAGAATATAATTAATCTAAGAAAAATAGATATTGATTTCGTAAATATACAAAAAGTTTGAAATCTGCATTTTTGATTCTTCGTGCCAACATTTATAAAATAAATACCTTGTAATTTTCGTTCTTAAATAAGTTAATACTAAACCTACGGAGCGGTAAAATTACGCTTTTGAGATTTGCGTCAGGAACATTCGCAGGTGTATGCAGAACAACCAGTGGCGTAGCTATCATATGGCAAAGTGGTGCAGTGCACCAGGGCCCTGAAGCTGAGAGGGCCCCCTGGGCTTTGGAAAGAGTAGGAGGCAGCTCCTTGATCTATACTAAGTCATATTATAAAGAGGAAAGATTTGTTTGTTTGTTACGATTTCACTGTTATTGCGATATTTTTAACCTCTCTGCACCGGGGCCCTTGCCCACCTAGTTACGCCGCTGAGAACAACTCACCGAAGTTTCATCATAATCGGAGTTAAGGAGTACCTACATAGAGAACAAACATACATTAATTTTTATTTATATCTATTATATTGGAACAATGACTGTACAATGAACATACGTTCTTGTGAAAGAGAAATATACTCCTTTTGTAGAATTTGAAAAAAATGCGAATGTTAATTATTTACCTATCATGTTATGAATAATTGCGGCATTGAATAATTTCACGCTAAACTATGTCTAGTGAGAATTGATTGGTTCCTAATGTATATTTCGTCATTTGAAGTACCTACTTTTATCGTGAAAGATAATAGTGTTATAAAGCGTATCAAATTAAATAATATTGTTGAACCTTTTTATACCTCCCTATAATGATAATAATTTATTGCTAATTTAAATTGTCTTAAAAAGTGGTTATTTCTAGCTCCATGGTTCAAATTAGTACCTAAGCGGACATTTTAGTTCGTGTAATAATTAGAATTTAGAGGTATATAAAACTAATACAAAAAATTCGAATGAAGTTAATTATTATTATTTTAACTTGCAATTTCTTGAATGTTCAACTTATTACTTCTGTTATGTATAATATCAATAACGTTACGGATGTTTTTGAATACTTCAAAGAAAAGTATAATAAAAAATATAAAGACGACATGGAAGAAGGTATTGGATTGGAAAATTTTGTGATAAATTTAAACGAAGTATCAAACTTAAACGAAGCTTCACAAGATAAGGATACATTTTACATAATTAATCAGTATGCAGATTTAGATCCCAATGAATTAAGTAAACATTATGCAATAAAACTTAAGCCCTGTAAGTTGAATTTCAATATCTTTGTATATCTTGATACCTTCCAAGTAAAGGCCCCATGATTACATGATGCAAAACACTGCCAACAACAAGGCCCATTTACAACAGGCCCATTACAACGAGTAAGGTAAGCAACTGTTAACACGCGGATAAAATGTGATGTTTTTAGACCAAGAAATATCAAGAATGTTACGTGTTGTTTAGACCAATTCATTGTTTCAATTTAATTATATGCAACAGGCAAGAAACTTGCATCGTGTAAATGGGCTTAAAGTCATCTAAGAAAGTTAAGTATTATGATATAATAAACCATGATTTTAATGTTAGTTTTAAAATGGTTTAAAAAAAATGCCTGTATAAATTCATTTATAAACAAAAATCAACTACTTAAACCATTTTACATCAAAACACGAGCTTACAATATTTGTTTAAAAAATATTAAATTTATTTCGAATTACTTTGATATCATTAAAATCCAATCCATTATTATCCTTCATATCGCTCTCCTGAAAAGTTACTCAACTATCTGTTCATTTACCAATTATACTTAGGAGGTATCGATCTAATTTCCTAATTGTCCTGTCAGATTAGCTGATGTAGATAGATTACTATAGCAATATTTTTCTCTTTAAAAAGACTTATCCATTTTATGCCAGATTTAGTACGTTGCTATAGTACCTAAATGCGATTGAATTTTAAAAAAAACCGGCATAATATGCAATAGACATACATAGCGATCGAGAGCGAACAGGTACAGATTTCCAAGGCCAATAGGCCACGGCCTAGGGCGGCAAAATTTTAGGGGTGGCAGAACTCTGTTAACTTATATTTCAATGTGTAGAAACTCACAAATAAAAACGGTATGCATCAGTATCTGATAACACTGATTTATATACCTACATAACTTTATCATATAACAGACTTTCCTTATTTTGAATTTTATTCTTATACTTATATTATATAAATTAGTAGGAGGTGGCATTCTTTCATAGGCTTAGAGTAGTCAGCGTTTCAAAATCGCCCCTGGCTGTGCAGACTATTGAAAGATAAAAGATGGATATTTATTACTTGTAACGTCTTTACTTCGAGAGTATTAAAATCAATAATGACAACAAAAAACATTTAAAATATAAAGAGTAATTAAAAAAAAAAGGTTGGCAACAGGCATACATCGGTAAAAGGCCAGAAACGCATTTGCAAATCGAATGTTTTGCGGATGTTCATGGGCGGCGGTGATCACTATCCATCAGGTGAGCTGCAGGCTCGTTTTCCCTCCTATACAATAAAAGACGTAACTAAATAATAATTAAATAAAGCAGTACCTTATTTTTTTTGTATTTATATTATTTGTTCTATAATATGTTTATCAACTGTTCTTCTAAATATTCTAATTTCTAATCGCTTTATCCTGATATGGGTTGCTTGCAAGTAATAGCTTATAAGCAAAAAGGCCGCCTTTTCTGTCTAAGTTAACTTTATAAGATTCTAAGAGTTAAATAAATAAATAATTTTTATTTAGATTTCAAGGTATCAAATAAAAAGGATGCTGAGTATCTCGGACGAGAGGGAAACAGAGAAATTAAAACATCGGAGCTTTATGATTTGGACAACGCTGGAGAGCTTTATAATGAATTTATGAAAAAGTATAAGAAGAAGAATGGCACAACAAAATTTGACCGTCAAGTACATTATTACAGATTTGTTAAAACTCTAGTAGAGCTGAATAATAATCATTTCCTAGGCAACGACAGCGTAACGCTCGGTGAAAATGCTGACATTGTTAAGGAACCACATGAATACTTCTGGCAGAATTGATAAAATTAAATTACAATAGTATCTTTAAAATATATCAAAAGGATTATATTATGTGTAATTCAAATTCAAAATCATTTATTCATTTAGGTAACACAATGTACACTTATGAACGTCAGTAAAAAATACATATTAAATTCTTCTAATTTTACATTTACCGCCAGTTCTCAAATCAAGGGCGTAGAACGGAAGAGAAGAACTGGCAATAAACTCTTCGTCACTCTTTTTAATCGCCAAATTATTGTTTTACCTACTCTTTATTGTGTTTCAAAATAGACTCATGATTTTGATGCAAAATGATCTTTAGGTATATAGTATACCTAGGAGTATATAATTACGTACTGAAGATTGAATTCCTCCTAAAATATTCCACCGATTTTAATTAATTGTTTTGTTTTTGTTGGAGTGGATCTTTGGATGGTATAGATGATAGATGACGAAATGGTTCTAAGAATATTTATTTTTATTTTTTGAAGCCAAAGTCCAGGCAGGACAACGTCTGTCGAATTCGCTAGTTGCTTATATTTCTATAAATATATTTAATTGATTATTCTGTTCTAAAACCAATAGCTAATACCACTGGCATTTGTATCAACTCATATTTATTTTCTATTCCGAACGGATAGCACTCTTTAAATAATATGTGTGAACGAATAGGTACTAACGTCATGAATTTGGTACAGTCAGCTCAATTATAGTTCATCATTTTAATTGAAGCCTTTGTTATTTTTTAACGATAGTCTTCCAAGTTCTCAGATAATTTACCGATCTTATTATAGCTTAAACATTTTTTAAACAGAATCTATTTGGTAAATAATTGGAAATAAACAATTGGTATTCATTTCACGGAGTGTATTTTTAAAGCGGTGTTGAAAGCAAACTTGCATTTCAACGTAATTGCGTGTACTTATACATCAGGCGAAGCTGCATTACCTCTGATTGAGAGAGCTGTTAGAATGTATCACAGGAAGCGAGATAGATGGTATTTTAAAGCTTTGTTGAACATAAATGGAACTGTGTCGTGATGGCTCTGTTGTAGGAAGGGGACAACTTCATCGCCCCCTAGAGCCTAATATTTTCACTGATAGCAATTATTCATCTCCAATAAGGGAAATATATCGGTTGCATTCGACCGGAAAGTAATCGTAAAGTGGCAATTATGCTTTTGCTTTTTCATTCGATCTATGATTATTTCACGAAGAAAAAAAATATTTAGTAAAATGTAGCTTATTGTCTCAGGTGTTAGGCCGGAATTTAGAGCCTTGGGGCAACAAAGAAGTGGAGAGCCCATGGGCGTAAATTATTTTCCAAATAACATGATCATCATTTTTTAAATATTTAAAAACAATATAAACATATTTATACAAAGTACAGTAGGTAGAGATAAAACAGCGATAAAATATCAAAGGAAATGTTGCTTAGTAGTGTTTACTCGTCGGAATTTGAATGATTTTTCCGATGTCTCTATTGTGGCGCCCCTCTTTTGTGATGGTCCCGGGGCTGTTGTCTTGTCATATACCCTCCTTTTAATCCGGTCCCGGACAAACTACTAGACATGACAACGGATCATGTCTATCTTCAAGAAAATAACCTGTTGCTACTTCGAAGGCTGGCAACGCATCTGCAGATTATCTGGTATTGCGGATATTCATGAAAAGTGGTAATGTCATCATTTTCTATCAGTGAGCCGTAAGTATATAAAAAATAACTATAAATAATACTTTACAATACATACTAATACCATAAAAAATCTTGACTGCTTTTTCGACTTGATTTTTTATTTACTACAATAGAAAACAAACATTGAATAAATGGGTTAGTATATTTTTTTCAGTAGGTATCTATACAAAAGTGTTAGTAGCTAACAATTCGAAAAGCAGGGAGTTGATGTGAAAGTAAGTATGTCAATTATCAACTACGGGAATGTTCACAAACTACGATTAATTTACGCGCTGGAGTTACGAGTTTAAAGGCAGTTAAAACTCTGCGTCGCCACTGTGAAGTGTTTCTGAAGTTAATCTACGTAAATAATAAGGTGACAGTAGAGTGAACCTTTGTCAGAGCTGTCTATTGTACAAATTTATGTCCTATGAAATTTTAAAATCGGTCGAATAGTGTTTGAGTTAAATCGTAACAAAAAAATAAACCTTTTCTCTAATAAAGTAGCAGAGTTTATAGATATTTTTTGATAATATTGAAATTCTGCCAGTAAATCGAATTATTCTTTGTTTAACATAGGCTTGTTTCATTTAAATAAAATTTTAAATACAGAATTTTCAGAAACTTTTCTTAATTAAACCGAAATACTATATCGTCGCTTCAAAGGTAAAACTCAGTTAGTGTAATTTTGAATAAAAATAAATGTTGTCACTATTGCTTATTTTAAGTGTAAACCTACGCTAAGAACTTTTTAGGTTTTCTGGTCCATAACTAAACTATGAAGCGCAATACACATTTATTAAGGGCCTATGTCGATGAGGCTCGCAAGCCGACAAATCGCTCTATTGAATGTGAGAGAGCGAGATTGAAAAAATTACTTGACACATGTACAAAAAAGAGATGGCTGTAGCTTGAACACGCTCGGAATAAAACAACGTATGTGCCAAAACTAATTCATTTCATAACTTTACAATACTTTATTTGATTAAAAATCGGTTTTGAGCAATCTTAAAGACGATTATTCTACATCCTTTAAAATAAATTAAATTAAGTAACTCTTTGCCGTTATGCCCTGGGATCCAAAAAAGTGTAAAAATAGACATAACTTCACATTTTTTTTCTATCGAGAAAATTTAATTGAAACATGTTTTCCTTTTGAGCGAAACTGCGTAATATAGTCAAAAAACTAATTCCAAAATTTCATATCAATAATCCACAGCCTGAACAAGTTACACGTAATAGAAAAACCGCATTTTTCTCGACATATCCTCAGAATTTGCATATGTATTTTTTTTCACGATATGTATCTATGTGCTATATATATATGTCTGAACAGTGCACAGTGGAGTTTACGTGAATATTGCTTATCTATTTTTTTTATATATCGCTGTCTGTAAAGTAATATGGGTGCTAGTGACACCACTTGGAATGGTTAGTATAATTGTTTCGTTATTTATTTGTATTGAAGTGGTTAGTAAAAATACGCGACCACGCTACGATTGGTTACGGGCCTAATTCTTGGGTTAGTTTAAATAGTTACAAAGACATCCTAATGCATGGTATGCCTTGGGTACACTTCCCGCATTCTCAGGGGTGAAGTTTCCACTTAGGAGCACAAGTTAGTTCCGTAACGGTAAGTCTTGTTAATTAACAGGATACATCAGTTACTCGACTGCTTTATAGCTTCCATCTCGATGAACTTACGAGTAAGCCCCGAAGCGGTTGACATTGTAAGTTTTAATAAACATTATCTTCCTCTATGTAAATATACATAAAGTTAGAGTTTGTATATTTATTGCCCATTAATGAGACAAAGCATAAGACATAGTTATTTACCTACATAGCCTGTTTTATTTAATAGTAGGTATTTAAAGTAATAAGATTTAAACTAGCGGAAATGCTGATTAGTAAATAATTATAAAATAAAATAATTCTTGAAACTTTACCGTGCGCATCGATGGGTCGTGGGTTCGAATCCCACCGGGACGACATGATTATAATTTTCTGTAAGCATGTCTTTCCCTCATCTGGTAACTTCGGCCATGGAACGGGTGGGAAGAATATCGTAATTCCGACCGGGTAACGAACCACCGTTCATAGGTGGAAAAACCGTGAAGTGCATATAGCGCGTTTCGGTTTCAGTCTATGGATTTCTGAATGCAAAAAGTAGGTTCTGTGGCTGAGTTATCTCCTACTATCAATGGAACCTCATGCTCGTCTGTCGATATCTAACATAAAAAAACTGTCAACAAAATCGGTCTGCCTTGCACATTTTGCCATTTTTGTTCTTTAACACATTGCAGAAGACATCTATTGCATATTTTTATTGGAGGAATGTCGCAACTTAGTATTCACATTGCGATCACAAAGCTCCTACCTCACGTTTTGCAAACGCTGGCGGCTAGATGTTTGTACTCTTTACGCTTTGGAGTACTACAGTACATATTTTCATGACACGTAAGAATTTGTCGCAAATGCGACGAGGTTAGTAAACCTCCTACTTAGTAGTTCAGTAGGACTCAGATAATCCATTGAAAATTTAGAAGTATTTCCTTTTTGATTTATCATAATAGCAAGTTTTTTGTTATGTCTATGAGAGACAAGATATCTCAACTTTTGACATTAGAAGTCGAGTTTTAAGTGTAAATGTAAATGTTAGACCCGGAAGATATAAAGAGATTATTGATTAAAACACGAGAAAACGGTCAACAATAACTTTTCGGGGTTGCCATGCTAGGCCGGCTGATCGATCAACCAAAATTCGGACCAGTATGACGTTGTCCTTTCAAAAAAAATTTACCTACCAAAATTTGGTTAATTTAAAAAATTAGTTAATTTTAATTCTGACAATTATTATCAAATTGGATTTGAATTGTGGATTTGTGGTATAAATAAACTTGCTCTTTACGATCTTAAGATTAAGATTTCAAATCTGATTCTAAGTGGCCAATTTTAGAAGAAACTAAACATATAATTGTGCCAAAATGATTTTAAATAAAATAAGGCTATTGAAATGTAACACAACCTTCATAGAGTATCTGCTGATAGGAACGGTGTTCGTAACATAACATTAATTAAAATGTCAATCAAGCCCGGTACTAGACAATGGCTGGTTTAGGACCTTAATTATTTATGTACTGAAGCCTAGGAGGCAGATGAGATATTGTATATTATTTACATTGTTCTATTAATGATCTTGGTATCTTGAGGTCGATATTTTGAATTACTATCGTGCTTACGCTGCTATTGTTAGTCAAATTTTAACAAAACAATTAGTCTTACATTTTAGCTATCGTCGGTACAATATTCTAGCATTTGCCCGCGACTTCGTCTGCGTAGTATTAGTACCTACTGAAAAAAACTGAAAAAGTTCAGTTTGTATAAAATTTTCCGAAACAGACAGAAATACAAACTGAACTTTTTCATCATTTTCTCTCTATTTAAATATTCTAATCGCGGCTAGATAATATGTATAATTCTCTCAATGGTTAAGTATAGATAGACTGTAGACGGTATTTGGACATTTGTCCTTAAAAAAATTAAATCATCTTCCAATTAACCTTAATCAAACATGCAGAAACTTTATTTATTTCCTACGTAAAGTTAAATTATAATGAATTTTAAATTATTTACTTAAGAAATGATTGATACGGGGTAAAAACTTCCACCCACCTCATACCTTTAAGCAAATTTTTGAGTTATAATCACTATCATAAGTCCTTCCCGGGACAAACTATCTCCATAATAAATTTCATTAAAATCGGTTCAGCAGTTTAAGCGTGAAGAGGTTACAGACACGCTTAAAGATATATTCACATTTTAATATTAGTCGGAATTTCATGTCATGGGCAATATAAATATATAATATTACATTCTAGATATTATACATTCTAAAGACAATTTTTCTCCTTTGCGAAAATATACCAGACGATAGAAAAATCAGTCCTCGCTGTAACTTTTCGCTTAGCAGGTAGTAGCCAAGATATAAGCTTTCTCAAAGGCAAAAATATATTCCATCTCGGATACATTGGGGTCTCACATCGCAGCAGTTGAATCTAAAATGAAAACTTCAAAAGCTGATATTATAAGGTACATTTGAATTACAGTTTCCATACCATGTTCACGAAATCGAGTTACAATATTCATAAGTTTTTAAATTACATAATTTATAACAGAAAACTTGGTCAGAGGTTCATAGATGGAAAATGAATAAGAGCATATTGCGCGTTTCCCCTTCAGTCTATAGATTTCCGACTTACTTCTACTTAGTTCAAGTAAAAATTAAGTCGACAGAGAATTATCGAATGATGTTCTGTGGCTGAGTTATCACCAAATCACCTACGTCTGTCTATATTCACATAAAACAGTTACACGTTTCCAAATCAAACCCTTTAAATACTTAGTGGTATTAAAGTTAAACATCATTATGAATAACGCACAGTTCGCTTCGCATCATCATTTTTAATTAAAACTACAAAATAATGGAACTCCCTGCCGGCTTCCATCTTTCCAGGCCACTATAACTTGGGTATCTTTCGCGTTCGGTATAACACCTGCCTGCCACATTGATGGGTCGTGGGTTCGAATCGAAATTCCGACCGGGTTACTAACCACCGTTCATAGATGGAAAAAAAACGTGAAGTGCATATTGCGCGTTTCGGTTTCAGTCTATAGATTTCTAAGTAAAAATTAGGTCGACAGCGCAGCATTGACTGATGTTACATGGCTGAGGATATTCATTCATCATTCTTGTCTGTCAATATCTGACATTAAAAAAAACACCAGATGGGATAGCGGTCACATGTCTGCTTATTTAAAAAAAAATCCATTATTAATATTGAATAAAAAATAGCGATAGCGACCGTCTCTTGCACAATTTTCACCGTAATTTCAATTTCATTTTTAAGAAACATTAAATATTTTTTAAAAAACGAGTTAGATAATTGTCTGTGAAATTACCTTGAGTATTTTAATATATAATTTTCATTGTGATATTTACGATATTTTACGAATGGTGTTGATTTAATTACCACTGGTTACCATTACACATTTACCATAAAACTACAATTTCAAAAAAAAAAATGATCATATTCACGTTTTTTTTAACGAGGCAAGTATACTCAATCATGTTTTGAGTTTCATAAATTTTCAGTGTTCTTTCTATTTATGAGTTAACTTCAGACATCATAATATTTTTAACTTTCACAAACCACTTTTAATTGAATACAAATCTAGAAATATTACCCGTTAACTGATATTTAACAAGACCGAACTATTTTCAAAAATAACTTAGTCACTTTTTGTATACAATTTATTTTCTTTGAGGATTAAGACTGGAACGAATTAAATTAATTAAAACATTCGTAATTGAAATAGCTCAATATTCATGTCATTTCATTTCAGCAGCTATTATATTTGAAGCAAATTTTAAGAAACTAAATTAGAAGTCAACTCTATTCTTCTGCTAAATTTCAGATTGCATCCGCGTACATGCCACAATAGATTATTTACCTGTAAATATAGAAAAAAAATTATTGAAACACTTTCTTAAAATAAACATAAACTATATATAAGTAACTGAAAGTTGTTGACGGTCTCGTTGGCGCGTTTGGTAGAACACTTGCCGTGCGGTTCGATGGGTTGTGGATTCGAATCCCCGACACAACATGTTTATAATTTTCTGTAAGCATGTCTTCCCCACATCTGGTAACTTCGAGTATTGAACGGTTGGAGGAATATCGAAATTCCAATAGAAATCGAGTATCGACAGACAGACAGACGACAGACACGAGGTTCACTTGATGGAAGGTTGCCACAGAACATTAGTCAATGATACGCTGTCGACCTATTTTTTACTTCGAGTCATCGGAAATCCATAGACTAAGACCGAAACGCGCACTTCACGGCTTTTTCATCTATGAACGGTGGTATGTTACTGGTCGGAATATCGTTATTCCTCTCCCCCGTTTAATTCCTGAAGTGACCAGACGTGGGGACGATATATTTACATAAAATTATAAATGTCGTCCCGGCAGAATTCGAACCCGCGACACACCGGTGCGCAAGGTGTTTTACCAAACGCGCCAACGACCTCGTCAAACTTAAGTTTACTATTAAGATACTTACCGGTAAAACCCCTTAAAAGTTTTTGTTCTTCAGGAGTATAGTCTGCAAATTCGTTTAAATCAAAAGTCGCCGAGTTCATAGCATTCGATCTATTAATTACTCCTAACGTATGAACGAAGGCTTTATAGTGTTCAATGCGATCAGCCTCGTTCTTGTACACCTTGTTATAATCTTTAATATATTTTTCGAACAATGCCGGGGCATCATTTACATTGTAATATGGCTTTTGAGCCGCGCTCAGAACCGCCACCGCTAATAATACTACCACACAAATAAAACGAACCATTTCGATGAGCTGCAAAATGCTTCTAATCAGTTCTACGTTAGGTATGCATCGATTCAATCCATGTCCATGTTTTATATTCCTACGTTAAGGGTGGTCGCACTTTGGATGCGTTTTGTACGAATCCTACTCGTACGAATACGCACGAATGATTTCAACTCTTCGAGTACTACTGTGCCTCACACACTGGATGCGAACTATTCGTGCGTGTATATATAGTTCCGACATACGAAATCAATCACAACGTGCTCACAGTTTTTAGGCGTTCGTACGTTGAATTCGATATGGATATTGAAAAAGTCTATACTCTGGTTTTGCAAATGTGACTGTATTTAGTTAAAGCTAATTGTATCTAAAATAAAATCAAATATATCTTTTTGAAAATCGGCTCTTAGAAGGTAGGTATCACACAGAGTATCTATGTAAACAGTTGTTGATAGGTGCTACTGCTAAACACTGATAAGAAATAATGTGTTTTAATTTAGTTTTATGAAAATCTAATTAAACATAAGATTAACTGGTTACAGGGCAACTTAGAGTTAAAAACAATTATTCGCGTGTTATTCATGCGCAGATAACCATAAAATTGCGATGTTACCGTTTACGGTTCACAGTCACTACTAGCTTTTTAACGTAGAAAAACGGAACCAGTGTGCGTATTCAATTCGTACGTCCAATAACGTACGTTTACGTACGATACAAATTCGTATCCAATGTGCGACCGCCCTAGGTCGTTAACACTAATGACAGAACAATAACGCATAAATATTTTTTTAATGTGTTGATATTTTATCGACACTACTTGAACATTAATTAAGACCAGAAGAATAATAACCGTTTATTATTGTTAGTAAAATATTGCACATTTTATAGTAAATATAAATAACATCTTCTTGCCTTAAAAATATTGTCATAAAATATTTTATTTATTTATAACTTAACCATCAGCGTAACATTATTAAATATTTTATAATAATAAATGTCAATAACAAGATATTATTTAGACAATCAAAAATACCCATCTCCACTTGTGTTTAATAAATTAGTTTATAATATACTATTGGACCCGACAGACGTTGTCCTACCAGAATGTAATAATATAATAGTAATAATAAAAATAACAAAATAACAAATATTTCTAGATTTAAATATGCTATTTTTTATACTATGAATAAAGGTCAAAGTTAAGGACTAATTTTTATAAGACTCCTAGTAAAGTATTTTTCAACTGTCGAGGTTTATATTATCTATACTAATATTATAAAGAGGAAAGATATGTTTGTTTGTTACGATTTAACTCAAAAACTACTGGACTGATTTTAAAAATTCTTTCACCAATAGAAAGCTTCATTATCAGCATTCATTATTTTTTTATATATTATATCTACTATATATTTTTTGTGAATATTATATATCTACATTGCTCCCGTGTGAAGCTGGGTTGGATCGCCAGTGTTTTAATAATTTCATATTGTTTTACATTTTTAGGATACGTTCACGGTTTCATTATCAGAATCTATTTGGCATATTATGCATTCTACTTTTGTTTAAATACATGGTAAAATATCATAATAATATTATAATAATAATTTTATTAGCCATCTATTATTATCGGCTCCTATAACTAGATGGCGTTAGTGTAGCATTTTTGTTTATAAATCCAGGGATTCAGTGGAGTTTTTTGCGATGTTGAGATACTAGTTTTAAAAGTAAAAAAAAAACGATTTATTGCCAAAAAAACAAAAAAAAATAACTTAAATAATAAACATGTAAAAAGGTTCTTGGCAACGGCACCAGTCTCAGCTTTTATAAAAGACAAGTGTGTTTTACTGCAAGTTTATCTTTGTTCATCTAGATTTCTTAATAATTAGTAGGTAATAATTTTATTATATCAACAATTCTACGCTTGATATAAATACTTTCAAACTAGCGAGAACAAAACAGACTTGTTCATTATAATTAGCGATGATTGTAGAAAAATCTATTACCGAAGATTTGGAGGAATTGTTCTAGTAATTGTTCTTATATGAATCAAGTGTAGAATAATGAACCGGGAGGAAACTATGAGAAGTTTGAAGAAGAATACAGCTTTAAGAGGTGTAGGCTTCCAGATAATTGCTTTGTGGATTCAGAAACTAGTTTCCGATTGTTTTATAAATACATTTTCCTATTAGAAGTAGTAATTGTATTCTATGTATTAGTAAAGGCTAAATAATTCATTTATTAAAATAAACGCGGTAACAGGAATAAAAAAAAAATTAGAATATCGAGATTATTTAGTTTGAACAACCATAGCTTATTACCGATAATTTTAATAGTAAATTAAATTACTATATTTTATTATTATTAATATGCATTTTACGTTTATCGTATTTATTTGACTGCCATGTACATACGTGACGACCTCATTTTTGATAACAATAACACAATAACATTTATCTGAAATATAAAACGCTCGTTCATTTTCTATATATTTGTTTAAGTTGTTGTATCTAAGTCAGAGGAATATATATATTCCCACCGGCTAAGTAATTCATAAATCGGTACAGTGTGTTTCGGCCACAGTCAGTACAATTCTGAAAGCTCGAAGTAAAAAAAAGTTCGACATCGCACAGCACTATAGATTTGTATTTGTCCGTTTCTCTATTAGTAGTATATTCCCTTCCCTTTCAAATTCTATGGGGGCTCGTTGGCGCATGTGGTAGAACAACTGCCGTGCGTTTCAATGGGTCGCAGGTTCGAATGCCGCCTGATGAAATGTTTATAATTTTTTATAAGCATGTCTTTCCGACATCTGGTCATTTCGGGTATTGAATGGGTGAGAGGAATATCGAAATTCCAACCAGGACGAACCACTGTTCATATATGGAAAACCGTGAAGTACATATTGCGCGTTTCGGTCTCTGTCTATGGATTTCCGAATGCTCGAAGTAAACAGTAGGTCGACAGCGCATCATTGACTGATGTTCTGTGGCTGAGGTATCACTTACCACCAAATTAATCTCATACTCGTCTATCGATATCTATCATAAAAAAGCATATGGTTTTAAAATAGGAGACATTTTATCTAGTTTCTATATTACCTTCAACCCTAATTTAATTATTGAGGAATCTTTAAGAATTATATCGACGATATCTTAGTTTCAATCGTACTATCGACTACGAATCAATTCAATATCATTTTTAAATAATATCATTTTAAAAGAAAATAAAAAAAAAAATATATAAATAGAAATAAATAAAAAAAATAAACATACTCGGTGAAGATGAGGCTTTCTAACAGAGAAATAATTTTTTAAATCGGTCGAGTAGTTTTTGAGTTAAATCGTAAAAAACAAATAAACAAACATAAAATTTCTCTTTATAATATTAGTATAGAAATATATTTCTGTAAATAAATCGATGTAATGAACCGCTCTCATATACATTTTGCATGTACTTAATTAATTTTATTCAAGCAATCTTCTCGGGTACTGTTTGGCACGTTTTCAAAGTGAAGCTTAACTTAAAGGACTCGCATTATAAAAGTATATTCTGCATTTTGAATGGCCACGCTCTTAAAGCTATATCGTAAAATTTGATTCCTGTGTTTTGGCAACAAAATTCAAATTTATTTCGCCATAAATTGTTCTATTGTATAAAGTGTTGGCGTGAAAACCCTCGGTAAATGTAAGTTTCTCATATAATGTCTAAGGAATTGTTTTTAAGGGAAACTTCATCTATTTTTAGGGTTCCGTACTCAAAGGTTAAAACGGGACCTTATTACTAAGACTCCGATGTCCGTCTGTCTGTCTTTCTGTCCGTCTATCACCAGGCTGTATCTCATGAACCGTGATAGTTAGACAGTTGAAATTTTCACAGATGATGTTGCCGCTATAACAACAAATACTAAAAAACAGAATAACATTAATATTTAAAGGGGCTCCCATACAAAAAACGTGATGTTTTTGCCGTTTTTATAGATAATGGTACAGAACCCTTCGTGCGCGTGTCCGACCGTACTTGGTCGGTTTTTAGGGTTCTTCACACATACAATTGAATCATCGAGATATCTTTTCTATCAAAATTGTCGATGTCGAGATATCTTACATCTTAGTTTGTCTTCTCTCGTCCGAGAGATATCTCGTGGCGGTCATGCTAGGCCGGCAGAGTGCTGTAAACAACGTTATCTATATTATTTATTTAACCCAGGTATATGTTGTTATTTGTAACTACTGTTTTGCACTTGTTTACGATAACATTAATTACTGGATGTTATCAGTTAGTCACCAAATGTCAACCGGTTCACATCTCTCTTTTAAACAAACAAGAATATTACCTGAAAATGGACATTCAAATATTATGAGTCATCTTGCAGTAACTTTAGGTCCCAAGACGTAAAGTTCAGTTTTGTGACCTATGAACCTTGAACAAATATTGAAACTAAACTTCACCTACGCTATTCTTGGTTCAACGTCACTTGGTTTTATCTAGGTTATCAGGTGAACCATATTTTATTAGAAATCTGCCATTTTCAATTAAAATTACTCTTTCATCTGAGGTTGAAGGAGTATATTAATAAACAACACCGCTGGCAAAGTTTTTGACGGGCTCGTTATGAATGGAATGGTTGATTATATAATTCTGTATTTGATTTAACAAGCTTATGTATTTTTGAAGAAATGCTATGTTTTTCTCCGGCTTCCTTGAGTGTTAATAAATGCCCGAAGTAACTTGCAGTTGTAAAAAACATGCCAAACATGACGTCATTCAAATCCGCAACTTATTGGAATGTAGAGTAAATGTACTTATGGTACTACGTGCCAAAGAGCTCTAAAGTAATTCCTTGATCTATTACATTTCTACCTCAAGTATACCTCTGTTTAAATAAAATACTGTATACCGGATTAAAACGCGAATTCTTATTTATATTATTTAAATTATTTATCCCGACGTTTCGGATGCTTTTCAGCAACCGTGGTCGCGGGGAGATAGTTGCTGAAAAGCATCCGAAACGTCGGGATAAATAATTTAAACAATATAAATAATAATTCGCGTTTTAATCCGGTATACAGTATTATATTTAAATGTGTGATACTCGCGTTAATAAAAGACAATATTATGTACCTCTGTTACCAAGGGACAGAAAGTGAATTCGAAAAATTATTTATTTTTAATGATTTTTCCCTTGTTTTATATATTTTAGCACATCATTGTGTATGAGATTCACTTGATGGTAAGTGATACACCAGCCATAGTACATAAACGAATGATGCGCTGTCGACCTACTTTTTTACTTCGAGCATTCCATAGACAGAAACCGAAACGCGCAATATGCAGTATGCACATCACGATTTTTTCGTCACAATATTCGTTCAATATTCCTCCCACCCGTTCAATGCCCTAATTACCAGACGTGGGGAAGGCATGGGTACAGAAAATCATAAACATGTCGATGGGATTCCGGTGGGATTCGAACCCACGACCCATCTACGCGCACGGCAGGTGTTCTACCGAACGCGCCAAGGAGCCCGTCAAATAACCATGAATGTTATATTTTGGAGTGACCAAGTCATATTACCATGGTAACCATGGTAACTGATTGCTGCAGAAATGGCATTCTCAAGAGGCATGTCAAGAACGGGTTTAATTATAATAGGTAATTTTGGTTAATTGAGAATGCATTGTAGGTATCATCTCAATTACCTGAGAATGCGAACTCGCCAGTCGCATAAGCTAGAGCCTGTGGAATTAATGTTAGTCCCAATGTAATACCCGCTATAAAGTCCAGTAGAGCTTTCTCCGAATTATATTCAGGCAGCCATTTTGTAATAGGCAATCTCTGGTGCATAAGGCCTTTGCACCGTGATTGCCTTTTGAAGCTGAGTTTGAAACTTGAAATAAGCAAAAAATAGGTTTATATTGTGAAAATTACGAAACAATGATTTTGAGGTTCGATTAAATAAATTACAAAATAGATAATTATTGTAATTATATACTGGTTTTCTTTCCTGAAATCGTCGTGCAGATTATAGTAGGATATAATACAAATATTACATACATAGTTATAATTAATGACATAATCATTTTAAATTAAACGAAGAGATAAAAAGAGTTAACACATTTTTAAGGTTTTCTGTAATAATATTTAAATATGGAACTAATATAGACATGCAGCGTATCTGCCTGTGTATTCGTCTTGTACGACTGGGTACGCACTTGATAAGTAGGAATGTATGGCAGATATGTATGGAGATCTATTAATTATAAATACATAATAAATAGGTGATAAAGTTATTTTTTTTTTAAATATCACGAATGAAATTTAAATCTATATAGTATATTATATTAATGAATAGGCGTTTGTTAATCTCAAAAAAACTCGAGAACGGCTGAGTCGATTTGGTTTTGAAACTTTTGTAGAAGTCCAAGGAAGGTTTAAAAGGTGAGAAAATATAAATTTGTTTGAGTTTACACAACTTATTATCGGCGATACGAAGATCGCCGGGACAGCTAGTGTTTGCATAATTTAAAAAAATGTCAAAGAAACTGTGTGAAATATATTTTTTTTTCAACTATTTTACTATAACCCAAAAAGTTTGCACTTTACGGCTAAACTATGGATGGCGCTTCGATACCTAGATTTAATTTAAATATACCTTTCAGTAATGGAATTGGCCAAATGGGATGAACGTGTCTATGGAAAATTTGTATGCTAGACAGCATACAGGCAACCCAACTTCCGGTAAGTTCTAATCTTAAAGAAAATTCTTTAAATTTTCAAAAAATTAATAAATCACTTTTGACTGCCTTTAACGATTACGCATGTAAAGACACTGTCTATTTAACACTCTGTCTGGTCGACTATACCAAAAACTATTAACACATGAAAATAAATAATCATAAACAAAACACTTGGGTTACAAATAGAACAGCTTTATATACTTTACTATTCGAATTAATTTTCCCAGCAAAGTTTAAAAATGCAATATTTAAAAAAGCATGTAATTTACTAGGAAGTCAAAGTTGAAAGTTTTAAATTATTACAGAGTTTTCTCAAGTCTGTAATTCAGTGGCAAAAATGCCTTATTAAGCTAGTTGGCTACGAAAATGTATTTATAGAATATATTCGTAAGCGGTTTTACGAGCTTAATGAAAGAGCGCAAAGCTTTCCCTTTTTAGGTCTATCCCTTTGGAAATTACAACGCGACACTGCAGGGAACTTGGGACACTTGATTTAATTTAAGACCCTTTGTACTGTATACTTCCAATTTCCTTATAAATGACTCGATGTTAAGCACGACCGACGAAAAACAAAGAGTCAATGTAATTCTTTGATGAAAGGGACGCTAACCAACAATCTAACGGTCTCAATTATTTGTGAAGAGAACTAGCTATCTTGCGCGATGTCCCTCGTGTCCGAAGCAATTTCTGTTTCACTGATTTTTAATAGGTAAGTAGGTAGGCCAATCTTCTGTTTTTTTTTTAATTTTTTTATTTCAGAGCGGACAACAGAGCAGGTGGGTTACCTGATGGTAAGTAATCATCACCGCCCATAGACATCCGTGACCTAAGGGTCTTAGATGCGTTGTCGGCCTTTTAATTTTTTTCTTTTTTTTTTCTGTGGCCATCCCGAGCGACTTTTTTTATTTTGTTTCCCCAGTATTCTTACCCGTGATCTCCGTGGCTAAATGCAACGCGTATATCATGGAAGCTGTCAAATCTTCATAGCAGCTTCAATCTATACTAATACTCGTATAATATTATAAAGAGGAAAGAATGGTATTTTTGTATATTATAATAAACTCAAAAACTACTGGACCGATTTTAAAAATTCTTTCACCAACAGAAAGCTACATTATGTTAGATATCGACAGACGAGCATGAGGTTCATTTGATGTTAGGTACAGGACATCAGTCAATAATGTGCTGTCGACTTACTTTTTACTTGGAGAATTTGGAAATCCTAAAAATTAAATAGACTGGGACCGAAACGCGCAATGTCCACTTCACGGTTTTTCCATCTATGAGCAGTAGTTACTAATAATACAGTTTTAGTACAATTATTATGGAGCAAAATAATGTATAGTAGACTCTCACTAATCCGACTCTTTTAAAAACCAGAGGGTACCGGATAATTGGAATGTTCGGATTACTGGATTGAAAAAATCATAATAAATAAAATCAAACATTTCATAAAGGGAAACTGGTATTCTTGTTCCACACATTTTTTGTACATTGTAACATAGTTCACAATTAACTTATTACATAGTTTTAAAATAATCCTTAATTGAGGTCTGTTTATGTGCAATTTATATGGGGAGGCGCGAGCGAAGGGTGCTGGATTATTGAACGTATCGATCTATTGAAATGCCGGATTAGTGCGATTCTACTTTACTTACTTCCAATTTTGAAATATACAAATTAATAAAATAAAATATAGTCAAAGTGCCTACCTATTTGTAAAGGGACTCAACAACATGCTATAAGCGAAATATTTTGTACGTCAACTTTTCGTTCAGATCCAGAGATCACTAGAGGGTTTGTGACAAACAAACGAACTCTTTTTTATAGTATAAAGTGTAAATCACGTAATATAGACAGTGTTTAAAGTTAAAGTTACATTTCGTAATGCAAATATAAAATGAGCGGGTTGGAAGGGTAGCCATTGTAATAGCGGTTATTGTCTAGCGTTTCTCTTGGATTTTATTAAGAATTTACATTTAAAATATAGAGGGCAATCACCCAACGTTCAATCACAGCAAATATTTCTTTTAAATTAAAAAGAAATATTAACTGTCGTTTTTATTTTGTACAACAAAATTTTATTCTAAGTATTCTAGCAAAATTCATTATTTATTTTTTTATGTTACCAATCGACCGACGAGCATGAGATTCACTTGATGGTAGGTGATACCTCAGCCACAGAACATCAGTCATTGACTTTGCGCTGTCGACCTACTTTTTAATACGAGCTTTCGGAAATCATAGACTGAAACCGAAACGCGCAATATGCACTTCACGGTTTTTTCATCCTATGAACGATGGTTCGTTACCCGGTCAGAATTTCAATATTCCTCCCACCCGTTCAATGCCCGAATTACTAGACGTGGGGAAGACATGGGTACAGAAAATTATAAACATGTCGTTCCGATGGGATTCGAACCCACGACCCATCGACGCGCAAACATCTACAAATATATATATATATATACATCTACAAATCAATATCATCTGGTATAGTGGATATTACAGTCTCATTGGCCCTTGTTCCGGTACTCAACACTGGTTCTATGTTCGGAATGGAACGGTTCCATGTTCGAAATGGACCGGTTCCAAGTTCGGAACGAAACGGCCGGAACCGTAAGTAAGAAAAGTTGAAAAAATACATCGTTTTAGTCGGACAGTGCATAAGATTCTAAAAAAACAGTGAAAAATATAAAAAAGTATATACCCCATTTCCTATTAGGGGAACACGGTAAGTCACTTTATTAGAGTGGGTAAGAGCAATTCATATCAAAACACTTAAAGATAATTAGAAGTTATGTACGTATGGAATGATTCAGACCGAAGAATTTTGTGGACTCTGGGCATTTGCAGTGGAAATCGATGAAATTTAATTTCATTATTATAAATTATTGGGATTGTACAAAAAATATTTGAAAAATCTGTAGGGCTTTTTACGTTGACTATCAAATTATTTCTCAAGTCTTGCATCATAACAATAAATTACTTTCAAAATATATTAAAATGGGAAGTGCTTGTGACTAAGCTATTTGTAGTATATCTAATAGTTTTGTTTGAATTACCTTTATTAAAAAAATTTATAGTGTAGTTTATTCCTGTTAAATATAATAATCGAAAGCATTGCGTTTCTTTGGACAACTTCGCTGATGAGAAGTGATTATTGGCACCCACAGACATCGGAGGGTTGCCGGTTGAGTATTTTTTAAATGAAGTAATACAATGTCAATTTTGTGATATGTCTAAGTGACAATAACGTTTTGTCTTCTAAAATCCAATTGGTACAATGAATTATATCAAGGACTAGCTGACCCGGCGAACTTCGTATCTTCTAACTTCTCTAGTTTTTGTGAGACTAACAAACATCAATCAATTCATTTATATATTTATTGAATGGCAATACATCTAATGAACACAATTTTTGAGTCATGCAATAAATAAAAAAAAACACGAATATTGACACAACTAAATTTTTTTTTCGAATTTAGAATAAAAATCCATTTGAACATAAACAATATCATAAATTAATAATAAAGGACATGGTTATATTATGTAGTAATGATATAGCAAGAGAAAGACTTGTATGGGGGATCGTGATAGGCTAGATTTGCGGTCGCTTTGATATCTCCACTGGCAACATCGGGGAGCTAATAAACCCATGCAGACAATGTTCGGGCTCTTTGTGACGAAACAGGACACAGGTGGGGCGGATCAATGATGTGATACGAATGGATTGAGGATTTTCATTAGCCCTCTATATTCAGAGTAGTCATGTCTAACTAACTGTTTTTAACACTAACGATCTTATTCAAAAAGGTGGTATAAGCTTGATATAGTTAAAGTATGTTTTGTCTCGATCTATAGAATTTGAAAAGACTACAGAGCGAAAGAAACAAAACATATTTTAACTATATTATCAACCTTATATTACCTACGTTAGGCTTTTGTTAACGTGGATAGTGATGGAAAAAAACAATAGGAAATCTATGGCCAATAATCCAATTTCATGATTTTTCTCTATCTACATCACAATTAGTGTTATATGATAATGGTGGTATGTATTGGGTTCGTTCCATATTGGAGACGTATATTTTTAAAGAATCCCCTATGCAAACGGTCAGGTGGCTCACGTGATTGTAAGTGATCACCGCCGCCTATAGACATCCACAACACCAGAGGGCTTGCAGGTGCGTTGCCGGCCTTTGAGGAATGTGTAGGCTCGTTTCCTGAAGGTTTCCAAGCCGTACTGATTCGGAAAAACCGCCGGCGAAAGCTGGTTCCACAGAGTGGTTGTGCGAGGTAGGAAGTGTCTTAACAATTGCGCAGTTGTGGACATTGTTTTGTTTTGGAAAAATTGTGTACATACATTGTTCTAAAGTTTTATATTATTGTAACAATATACAATTTATATCTACTATATATAATGTAATATATAGAAAATCCAAGTAACATTTTTATTATAAATAACCAATAATTCTCAAAATGATATACCCATAAGCATTGAAGTATTGTATAAACGTTCGATGATCGTCCATCCTAGCGCGATAATCCCTCATTTTATGTGATGGGAATCACGTAAAATCTCAATCAATTTGTCGGCACTTTTATCAAGCGAGCCGTCTAAATAATAAAATAAGGTTTATACTTTGTACTTGTAACACTTTGGGAATAGCGAGTAAATAGCAGTTGTACGTATATTGTTCGTATATGCTATTGTAGAATATTACTATTGATCAGCGCCTTGAAACCCGGTTGGTTGATGATTCCCGAGGAAAATTATTTAAAAAAATCAGTCGACTAATCAACTACTTTCCTGTAAATAAAAATGATCAGTGAAACAGACACAGAAATGTGTCTACCCCATACCCCACTAGCGGACTGGGAATTCAATTTATATTACAGCTGGCTCTAACAGAACATATAAATTTGGCAATTCAGTTTGAGGTATTAAAGCCCATGTATATGATGCCATTTTCTTGTAAATAAAAGAGCAACGATTGAATGCAATAACTGAAGCGCAATAATTGACATCCAAGAATTGTAAATAATTGTTTACACGCGGATTTTATGTGCTGTTTACTCTAAGAAAACTATTGAAACAAAGTTTGTATAACAGATCAAGAATTTTCCGTATTGTTTAGAAATCAAGTCATTTATTGCTTCAATTTAATAGGCAAGAAACTTGCATCGTGTAAATGGACCTTTACGTTATCCTTTCATCAATCAAGCACCTGAATAATGTTTTTTTTTGAGTTTGCGACTTTAGCTCTATGACGGTGCACATTCAGCGGTCCTTTCTTTAACAAATTACAGTACCCGTGTTAGTTTAGCGATTACAAGTCTCAGATTTATCACGAAAGCGTCAGGAGGCACAGCACGTACTTGCCTCATCAATTTCAGCCGTCTCGGCCACGATCAGTCAACGTTATCGGAACCAGCAGCTTCTGAATGAGCAAAGAAATTAATTTATAGAGTTTAATAAGATACTCGGAATATATTAATTTGTTATTAACGAAATTCGATAGCCTTGTAAGGGCTAAAACAAAAAGTATTTTTTATGACTGTATTCCAGATTTAAAACGGAAAATATAGCTTGCACAATATCTATACTAATATTATAGCTCAAAAACTACACGACCGATTTTAAAAATGAAGCGACATATCCCATCAAAATATTTTCATGTAAAGTAACGCCAAGACGAATAGGTACATATTGCTTATCAGATCTTATGGAGAGCCAAACACCTTAGTCAAATGTGTATCTTGGCTATTTCGCAAAATTAACGCCTTGTATTAAATTAGTGTTTGTTCATAAGCCCATAGGAGTACCTACGTCACTCTTTCGGAAACTCATACATATACTGAGACCGAAACGCGCAATGTGCAACGGTATTTCCATCTATATTCGGTGGTTCGTAAACGGGTCGGAATTTAGATATTCCTCCCACCCATTTAATGCCCGACATGACCAGACGTGGGGATGACATGTTTTAGAAACTTATAAATATGTCATACCGGCTGGATTCGAACCAGCGACCCATCGATGCGCTAGGTAGGTACGTACCAAGCACGCCAACGAACCCGACAAACCGTGAGCTGTAGTATGATATACTTTGCAGTTGTATATGTACTTATAAGGTACGCTTAAAATCTAGATTATAACACGTATTGATCATGCAGTGCATATTAGCTAATTAATATCCATATTACCATTGAATAATTATCGAAGTACTTACGTAGTCTTAGCTCTGAGCTAATCTGTTCAACCTGTCTCCAAAGATTATTGAAATTGAAACTAAGTATTTATAGAATACAACGCGCCCGGCTTCAGATTAGAGCAATGTAGATGTACTATACAAATACCTATGTTACTCGCTGATAATGTAGCTTTCTATTGATGAAAGAATTTTTAAAATTGGTTCAGTAATTTTTGAGTTAATTCGTTACAAACATATTAAAATTCAAATATTTCCTTTTTATAATATTATTATTATTGTAAATGGATATTATGACTGTCTCCGTAGCTCAGGGATTCAATTATGTTTAGCGCCCCGAGTCCCGGGTATGTAACTCGGAGAAATATGCTAAAGAAATCGTTTCGAATGAAATAGGGTACAGAAAACTGATAAATGATAACCTACTTCCCTGCAAAAAAACAGTGTCTGCCCAATGTCCCATTAGGGGATTCGGGGTTTGATTTTTAGCAGATCTATCATTGTGACAATTAATTCCCGCGGGATATCTCATGTCTAAATTGTTTTAAATATTTTTTGTTTTTTATGTTAGATATCGACAGACGAGCATGAGGAACATCAGTCAATAATGCGCCGTCGACCTACTTTTTACTTCGAGCATTCGGAAATCCGGTTACCTGGTCGGAATTTCGATATTCCCACCCGATCAATGCCCGAAGTTACCAGACGTGGGGAAAACATGCTTACAGAAAATTATAAACATGTCGTCTCGGGGGGATTCGAACCCACGACCCATTGATGCGCACGGCAAGTGTTCTACCGAACGTGCCAACGACTCCGACAAAACCATAACATACAAATTTCATAAAAAAACCCTAAAACACAGGTTTGATATTAATATAATATAAGATCATGTGAAACCTATTCCACGTTTAAAACATTAATAAATATTCCACACTTGAATAATTATTATGTGTAATTGTTTTTAGATTGTGTGATCTTATGAAATTCGATTTAAAATACTGAATACAAAACAAACTTCTTATCTTGTTCGGTAAATTGCTATTTGTATGAGAAGATTTCTCTCTTTCACCGAAAGCTTACCCTTGTTCGCTCAGAAACACTCAACAATAAATATTTACTTTTCGTATAAGATTAAGGAGTTTATGTAAAATACAATATTATCTAGGTACTAAAGGTGCACTATGAAAATGTTTGATCATTACTTTAAGTAATAGTTTAAATTATTTAGCAGACAATATTCATAAATAAATTGAAAAATTTAAGAGCAATTTTAGTTTAAGACTTGTATGTTGAATAAAATATTTTTTTAAGGCTTTAGGAGTTGGAGTTTTGCAAGTACTTAGTTAATTAGATTATTTGGGGGTATAAAAACAAGATGAATTTATCTACAAAAATCCCAAAAATAGTTTTTCTTCATTCGTAAGTAAATAATTTCTTAACTTTTTTAATCCTTAAAAAAAAAAATAATAATAATTATAATACAAATATACCGATATAAAAATTTATTTGTCAATAATTGTATACTATCTGTATAAAAAAGCTGGTAAAATTCTAACGGCCTTACACATTAACGTATTATAAGCTTGATATACAGTTAAAATATGTTTTGTTTCTTTCGTGCTGTAGTCTTTTTATATTCGATAGAGCGAAACAAAACATATTTTAATTATATCAAGTTTATAATAATACGTTTATGAATAAGGCCGTAAGTCTCCTGTATAATTGAAAAAATTTAGATACTTACACCGAAATTTAGGAGAATATGAATATCATTACTAAAGCCCTAACTTATTTAAGTAATGTTGCAAGCAATGATTTGGATAACTTAGAAAAAAAGTATATAGATTCGAAAGGAGAAATATATGTATGTATATAAGGGCGATATTTTAATTTCTGATGCCATACTTTGAAAATTACCGAATTAGTTTGGGTAAATAATATTTTTTGTTTAAGTAGACTGAGTAAATTGAAATAAATAAAGTAAAGTATTTTAGTTAAATGTGTGATAATGGCGTTAATAAAAGACAATGTAAAATATAAAATAATGAATGTATTTATCAAGAATTTATATACAAAATCTAATCTAAAACCTGCCAGATTTAATATTTTGTTTTAATTTACAGCTATAAATCTAAATTTTATATCAAAATATTGCCCGAAGCGATGTCAAAGTTCACGGTTGATCGTTTCTTTGTGACTCTTCATGAGTCAGCCGACTGGTTCTAATTAATTTATAGTCTAATAAATTTGTATGACCATTTTTGTTTTTACTATATAACCTTTTAAAAAATACCTGACATTTTTATTAATAATAATTAAGAATATTGTATTTAATAAAGTTTAACGATTAATGTGAACTGAAATGATTTACTAAATACTTTACAATTTTTTTTTATGTCAGATATCGACAGACGAGCATGAGGTTCACTTGATGGTAGGTGATACCTCAGCCACAGAACATCAGTCAATGATGCGCTGTCGACCTAATTTTTACTTCGAGCATTCGGAAATCCATAGACTGAAACCGAAACGCGCAATATGCACTTCACGGCTTTTCCATCTATGAACGGTGGTTCGTTACCCGGTCGGAATTTAGATATTCCTCCCACCCGATCAATGCCCGAAGTTACCAGACGTGGGGAAAACATGCTTACAGAATATTATAAGCATGTGCTCCCGGTGGGATTCGAACCCACGACCCATCGATGCGCACGGCAGGTGTTCTACCGAACGCGCCAACGAGCCCGTCAACATGTGCAGCTTCAAAGTAAATTCAATAACTATTGTAATGATAACATTTATCGTTATTCTAAACGTTTCAGAAGGTTTGTGTAATTCAGTTTTAATTAGATCTTCGCCTAATATTTCTTTAATTGCAGCAAAAATAAATAAATAAATATGTGCAATTTACAAATAGCCAAATATCAACCTTAATTCAGAATACGTTATTTTTCGAAAATCCCAACTTACTCTGTGAAATTAGTAAGTAACCAGCGATATTTCCGAACCGATACGATTTAGAGATCTTTTAAAAAGAGCTAAGTCCTTTCTTAAAGGCCAGCAACACACCAGATAGTCCTCTGATGTTGCAGATATCTATGGGCGCCGGTATTCACTTAACATTAGACGAAACGAAAGCCCAATGCCCCCGTAAAGATAAAACAACCTTCTTTAGTGAATATTTACACTATAAAAGGTACAACTCCTCCTTTTATATACAGACTAAGTATTTTTTAATTTAAAAAAAAAACAAATTTTACATGGGTTTTCTTTATTTTTTGAAGTGCGAGTAGGTCGTTAGGTGCTTTTTATTGCATGCGGAATATCTGAAAAGTAAGAAAGAAATATATTAGTACATGTTATAAAATTAAAATAAAACTGTTTAATTTCTGTAGCTTAACTTTATAATAATCACATATTCAGACGATTATAAGATCATAATATACCCCAGTCGGGTTAGTCAAAAAAAGGGTCGAATCGTACATTAATTCTAGGTAGACATTTTATTGCACCACGTTTGAGGGGGGGGGGGGGGGGTGTTAGTGGGAGACTTAATTCAAAATGGTGACCAAACTCGACCCCTGCGTCTAGTCAAGGCTGAGCCACAGTGCTCGCCAACCTTGTCCGCGTTGAGCTGCCGAGGCCACTAGCGCCAGCAGTGAGATTCCATACAAAAAAAAAACCCTGCGTCTGCCATCATCTAAGGACTTAAATTGTTGTTCATGTGATTCTCTACCTTTATTTATTGTGCATTTTCATGTACGATCAATATTTTTGGAATTAAGCGAGAGAAAAACGCAAAGTGTGGTTATGGAATTATCTCGTTTATTATTAACTATAGCCCTTAATTGTATATGAAAAAAGTTGTTTGAAATAAGAAGAACAACAATTTTGGTCTGCACAATTTTTTCCTAGAACCAATATTTCTGCTGAACTCAAAAAATCAGTAAATTAGTTTTTAAATTAATTTGTCATTGACTTAAAAGTTATATATTTTTTTTTATTTCAGAGCAGACAACAGAACCTGATGGTAAGTAATCACCACCACCCATGGACAACTACGACTTGAAGGACTCAGATGCGTTGTCGGCCTTTTAAAAATCTGTAGGCTCGTTTTTTGAAAACAGCGAGGTCATAATCAATTGGAAAAACTGATGGCGACAATTCATTCCACAATTTTGTTGTACGTGGAATGAAGTTGCGCGTAAATCTTACGGTGCTCGACTTCCATATGTCAAGGTGATGCGGATGAAATAATTAATTGTTTATGACGTGTGGTACGGTGATGGAATTTATTATATTGACGTTGTATCTTTAACTTATACTTGTTTTATCTATATATTTTGTGATTAATTATTATATTTTAATGTATTGTAAGGTGTTTTAATTATCAAAACCTCCATTACCTGTACAGATACCTCCCTATACATATCTAAAACAAAATTTTAAAGTATAATACAGCACGTTATCTTGGCCAGTAGGATAAGCGACAATTTGAGAAGACATTTCGGATTTGTACCGCTAACATTACGTAATACAACGAAGCTAAAGAATGGCATAGATAAGGAGGTTTAGCACATCCCTTGTCTAATGTCTTCCTCACCTTGCACGGAATTACCATCGTATTGTAAAATTGGAAAGGAAATCAACATTTTCTTTTATTTCATATTATGAATTACAATATAGCGGATAGCATAAAAGCCTTCTGTATGAAACAAAGTGTTTATTTTTGTGTTGATCGGTCACCCGCCGTTGGCGTTTTGCGTTTTAAATACAAATCGTCATGATCGTAGAACACCGGCGGATCTGCAAAACGGCTACTTTACAGGAGAGCGTTTTAAAGATTGATTAGTCGTTTTTTGTGCATAATTAAAACATGGCTAATCTATTCGGGTTCAAACTCGGCAATATTATGTTTTGTGTCTTTTTAATCTTAATTTTATACTGATTACTGATTTGGTGCAATAACTTGATTGTTTTTATCAAACTCCAATTTTTTGTTTGTTCTGTTGAGAATTGACATTTTTTTAAAGATTTTTATACAATAAAACTAAAATCGTAAAAAATCAGAACCGTCGTTGTTCGTCGATCATGACGAAATATCCTTTTTTAAATATAACTAGCTGCCTGACCCTTCGCACGGATATTAGAAAATGAGACCAAATCTGCTCCTTAACAGTACTAATAAATGAAAATTAATTTGTTAATATGTCTAAGGATCCTTTTTTCTATAGATGCGTTTAACTCAATTTTTTCACTATACCATAAGATTTTTTTTATATTTTCTTTCGTTAAATCCTTGTACTGACAATTAAAAATAAACCAAAATTAAATTATATCAAATTTTGTGCGGTCGTTCGGAAGTTATACACGTACATTACTGCTACTTTCTTTTACACTATGTAAAGATGATAAGATGACAGTGTGAACTGATATGACTGTTCAATAATTATTTTCTATTTTTTACTGTCTAAAATCTATATCCAATTATATTGTATCCATGTATTAACCAAGTAAGGTTCTGGTTTGTCATGAATTATTTTCTAAATACATAGGTATAACGAATTTAGAACACTAATAAGTAATTGTTGTGTACGTTATTCATTAACATTTTCATTACTTCAAAGCTGAAATTTTGGAATTCGTGTTGTGACCAATTCGTGTGATTTTTTATTCAGTTAAGTTTTTACTGTACTCAAAATAACATATTAAAAAAAGATAGGTGCTCTATAAATCTACCACGCAATATCACGTGAACGGAAATGAACGTTTTAATTATAATTCTTGTAGCGACATCTATAATTCGACTTATCGAGGATTCTCTCTATAGGTGAAAGTACAACTTCCCTCCCACATTCTCATATTTTTTTAAGTTAAATCTGAATGCAGTATCTTTTTTGTGAATTTATAATGTTAGGTTACAGAAACACAGAAATGTTTGTTTTAAACCTAAACTGATACGTAGATATTTAAATGAAAGTAGTTATATATTTGTTACATTATCCTTTTTAGTTAACCCTTTAAGGGACCGGTACTGAGATTGTGAAAGGTTATCAGGAGGACCTAATTCAATTCATTATGCCGCCTTATGCCGTACCCTTTCCGACAACGCGTAAATGTCCATGCAAAATTCTGTGACCGAGAGATTATTATGATTTAATTAACATTTTGGCTCATGTGCCTTGCTGAGATTATTAAAAGAAGAAGAAAATATATATTTTTCTTCTTTTCCTATATTTTTTAAGCCGCGCTTTCCAAACTAGATTTAAATATTGAGTCACGTCTTCGAATACAGGACTACGTAGATTCATTGAAAATCTATTGTCTTATAACATTTATTGAAAGAACCGCGGTATTTTTTTTTAATTAATGATAGGCAGGCGTTTGCCTACAATTCCACCTGATGGTAGGTAAGTGGTTATGTGATAATATAAAATATACTGAAATGATAGTGAAAATTGAAGACTTCTCAGAATGTATTATTATCTTTCTTACATTTTTCAAATGTTAATGATAGGAACAGCAATACTTTTGTTGTATTTTGTAATTTTAAAAGGCAATAACATATATTGTAATTAAATTAAGAATAAATAAAATGAATATATACTTCATTATAATAAGTTTATAATATAATGCTTTGATTATTTTAAGTGTATTTAATTCAGATGATCATATTATGGGAGCAATATGATTTATACATTTCATACGACACATCATTGGTCATTGCATTCGTTCCTTTTATTCATTCAGTCATTCAAAGTCACGAAACATTATCGACTAATGTCCAACTGTTAAATGAGGTATAAGAAAAGGCAGTGGTGGATTTACCAGCAGGCTGAGTAGGCTTCAGCCTAGGGCGGCAGGTTTTAGGGGTGGCAAATTTGAGGACCGATTTTTTTCTTTAAGCTATCTTACAGAAATCAAGTCTTACTTTTCTTACTTTTAAAACAGTATTCTGTACCTTACAGAGAATAGTCTAAAAGTAAGACTTACTGAGAGAAGTTTACCTACAAGACAATTCCTATCATTGTATTTTAGAAAATTTAGGAACTTACATTTATAGAGCGGCAAAATTTTAATAGCCTATACGCCAGAAATGTGTAAATCCGCCACTGAGAAAAGGCACATTCGGGCTACAGTCATGCTGCATTTAAGTTCTAGTTATTAGAAGGAAATATTGCCAAGTTGTCGTGATAACGTTTATACAAAGTGAATATTTGTATTTTTATAAAGTGTACACGTGTTGGTAGTTGAATATACAATATTACGAGGAATATACGAGAAGTGAAGTCTGTATTGAATGTAGAAATATTTGGAGTGTACACTGTACACTGGTTATTTCATTACACTTTTAAGTATAATACAACTCAATGTTGAAGATGTTTGTTTATTCGCTCGTCGATATTATATTTCATAATATTACAATATGATATAAATAATATTGAAAAACGACGGAAGTTGATGAAGAAAACTTTCATCGGCGACGAAAGATTTTAATGAAACCTACGCAAGTTCGTTTTGTAAGGCTTTTCAAAGTAGCGCCATTCAGTTTATTGTATGTGAATTAATTATTCGTGGCGTAAGGATCGCGCTGTTGGTGAGATAGAATTGCTTATGAATTTCAAGTATTATTAAAATTATATCGAGTACCTTTATGTAGTAGGTATATTAATTAACATTCTTCAAATTAAATATGATGATAAAATATCTTTAGACAATATTTATATTTTATTCATAACCAATATTATGTGTTAGACGCTCCTTGAGGTTTTGGTCGAATATGGTGGAAAGAGGATTTGAATTGACAGATTTCGACCTCTGTTGGTCAGAGCTACGCGCGTTAGCATTGGAGGATTTTTGTAAAAACAAAAATAGTACTACAGCCTGGTGATAAAGATTATGTATAATCTATATATATGTATATGTCATGGTAAGAGTGAATAATTGAAGATTATTAATAATTATCTATTATTATTAATAAATAATTACCGAAAGTCGAGGTTAAAGTGATAAATTAATCACATTTGTCGGTCAGAAGGTCTAAGATTCATACAGTTTATGAAAAACAAAGCTTTCCATTCAGGAATAAATACGAGTCCTTATGAATCATAAAGGACGCCATAAATTAAACTCCATAGAAAAAAAAATGCACGCAAACTTAAACAAAAGGATATAGGGTGGTGGCGCGGTGGTCACTAAAGGGTTTTGAAGTTCTAGGTTAGGTTATGTTGGTATGGTGACCACCGCGCACGAGTCGAGCGAGCGAAGCGAGCGGTGCCGCAGCAGCGGCCGACGAGTGCCAGAACCGAATCCTACTTATTTTACTTGGCTTCATAAAATTGTTTTAAAGTAAAATATTATAAATAAATACCTGCTAGTCAAAAAACATTGGGTTTTTATTTATTTTATAATTTTTATCAATATGTGTCGTGAATTATTATTAATTACTACTAAAATTAATAAATTTCGATCGTTTATTCACATTTACCAAAACATGTGTTTATTATTAATAACTTTGTAAAAATATTAATCATTTTCAATTAATCAGATTTAACGTAACATATATATATGTAAAAGAAAGTTGTGTTAGTTACACCGTTTATAACTCAAGAACGGTTGTACTGATTTCAATGATCTCTTTTTTGTTGGATTCGTCTATATCCCGAATAAGATAATAGCTATTAAAATATTGGAAAAATTCAGGAGAAAAATATATGCAAAAAATTAATCTATAATATATAAAAGAAAGTTGTGTTAGTTACACCGTTTATAACTCAAGAACGGCTGTACCGATTTTAACGATATCTTATTTGTTGGATTCCTCTATGCCCGGAATAAGATATAAGCTATTAAAATATTGGAAAAAATCAGGAAAAAAATATATGCATAAAATTAATTATAAAATAAATTAGATTCGGAACTCCGCCATCTTGACAGCTCACGTCATGCATTCTTAGCTTTTTTGGAATAACAGATGTCCACTGCAAATCAGTGACATATTAGACAATTATAGTGGGTACTGAGGGGGCTACTGATATCTTGCCAGATTAAAATAAAATAAAAATAAAAAAGCCTTTTATTTTTTTGCAGTCACATTACATAATATAATTATGTATATAGGTAATATTAAAGGAAAACAAACAACCAAAAAAAAACAAATGGAGCAGATTATAAAATATGTCTTGTCTTGCCAGATTATAATCATCTAAACTTTTTCTTACATCATCTTTCATTTTCGTCTAAGTGAGTGCGGCGAATTATGCGCTAGAAAATAAATGCATCTACTTTGTGTGTGGCTTTTAGCCCATCATATCAAAATGTTAATATAAATACCGATAGCTCAAGCGAGACGCGTTTCAAATGGCCCCCTTAATAGGACATTAAGAATATTGATGTTTATGCGCGTTAACGGGCGCATAAAAGGCTCTCCATTATAATGTCAAGATTTACATCTTAGGAGGGCTTTGACGCTAGTAGAAAAGGACGCTAAAGACTTCGGACGTATTCTAGAACATTAATATCAGTGGCGGGACCGCCACACAAGCCCGGCTTACCGGCTTTAACGTGATTCCTATTTATGTATATGTAACTTACATAATTTCGTAATTATATAACTTATATATTTTTCCGACTTATATAATAATACTAGTGGACCCCGCAGACGTTGTTCTGCCACAATTTTGGCTTCGAAATTATATAATTATTCTTAAAGAAAAAAGATTTTCCCGCTTTTCTGTTGAATTTTTTCCTGAATTTGCTATAAACCTCACGGAGCCCGAGACCTTTCCAACGAATGCAAAACCGTGGAAATCGGTTCGTGCGTTCTGGAGTTAGTCAGGAAGGAAAACCCGACTTATTTTTATATAGTAGATTAAGAGCATTATTATTTTTCTTTTTATGGTTGCATTAATAGGGCAAGTCGAGTTTTAGGCTAATATGGTGGTCTCGCCATTGATTAATATATTTTATAGAGACAAAATGGTTTGACAACTTTCAAAAATAGATTTAAATATTGAGTCACGTTTTAGAATACAGGCCTTAGATTGATTCATTGTGTTAAAACATTTTTTGTAATAACACTACCTAGCTAAAGCCGAATGTATTATTAAATATTATGTTACTCGCTGATAAAGCTTTCTATTGGTGAAAGATTTTTTTTAAACGGTCCAGTAGTTTTTGAGTTTATTCATTACATACAAAATTACTAAAATTCAAAGATATACTCGTAAATCTTTCCTCTTTATAATATTAGTAGAGATTTGTTGTGATCGAGAATGTTCTAGAATGTAAAAAAACAATAATATTTAAATTTGATGATGACTATATAAAGTTCGATTGGAAAGGTACATTTCTGTTAATATTTATTAATCTGAACCATAATAATTAGTTTATAAAATTACAATTCTGTTCGATAAATAAAAATGGTCCTTCTTTAGTCATTACTGTCCCATGTCCCACTCCATGGACTCAGGAATTCAATTTCCTTAATTCAATAATACCGCGATTTATTCAATTGTATTTCAAACTTAATAGTTAACATACATTGCAAAAAATAAAGTAGTAGTAAAGTTTTAATTCATTAAATATATATATATATATAATATATTTTAATTCTTACCATAAGAGTTATAATCTGTCTCAGCTTTAATTATGCATGTTGGCAATTTCTGCGTCACTTAAATCGGAAAACAAGTTAATGCCTGTCGAGTAAGATCTTCCAGCTGAGTTCACTTCATTGATATATTTGAGATTCTCAACAAAGTTCTTGTAGTGATTCTTATAATCGTCGCGATTGTTGTATTTTTTGTTATAATCTTTTGCGAATTTCTCAAATAATTCCTCTGCTTTGTTTAGATCGTAGACCATGGGCTTTTTGTGCTCTTCATCGTATTCGTCGTAAAATTCTTTGAAGCCTTCACTTTCAGCGTCCGGGTTATATTCCTGTTCGTCATCTTTGAACTCGAGACTTATAGAAGCCGTAACAGCAAATGCTAATATAAATGAAAATATAATAAAATGATTCATTTTAACACAGACACTATTGATTGAGTTTGAGAGACGTCTGTTGGATTAAAATCGTTACATCTGCATTTGGCCTCGAGAAACGAGTTTGGGTCGACTAAAACTGTTTTGTATTAGCGAATTAAATTGTTTAACTTTGAACTTAGTTATAAGTGTTTATCTATTATGATGATAAGGAAGTCATTAGCTTATTGTATAAAAATGGCATTATCAATAGTTATAAAAATATCGAATCCTTAATATATTCAATTAATTCTGACTAAAGAAAAATAAAAAAATAATTAAATAATACCTACGATAGATATTGTAATACAATCTTTAGTAGATATTCAAATACAATGAATTTAGTTTTGTTTAGATACGCTGGTCGCTCTCAGCTTTTGCGCTTGAGGGCGAGAAAATCTGTTTATTTTTAATTAAAATTACGCTCTCCTCTCGAGTTTGTATTTGATCTTCGCTGTTAAAGATTGTTAAGGTCGATAAAGCTGTATCTTCATAAATAATAAGAGAAACATTTTTAATTTCAGCGCCTGGGAGTGACGACGACCTGGTGGCGATACGAGATAAGACAACAAAGTTTTATCGGCTTTCGGCTGTAGGCACGTAGAGCGCAAAGCCAGAATTATACATTGCGGGTTTCGTTGCGGCCTCGAATTGGCTTGCTCTTATCTGTCAACAAAATACCTGAAACGGGTACCGTCGGCAAAACATCGCTTTAGATGTTTTCTTAAAGGCCAATGATAAGCATTTAATAACTCCTTTGCTATATTCAACTGTGAAATTTGAAACAAAATAACAAGATAATTTTAAACATTCAAAAATAATACTTGAATAATAATTATCAGTCATCTTTATTAACGAGATTTCAAGAATGTAAACGTAATTCATTTCAAATTATCTAAATATGAAGCAGTAGAAATCTCTCAAGCTTTTACGATGTAAATTGTATTTAAGTAGAAATATTTAATTAATTTCATCTTAAAGTTATTGAAAGAGGTATACAGTATACGTAGAGGTAGGCAATCTTGAATGTAATAATTGCTATGAAATTAGGTGTTAGTAATTTATGTTTTCCATTGCCAATATGATTTATTTATTAATCACATAAAAGTTACAGGTATAGTAATTAATATAATAATTAATAATAATTTACATTTATCTTTACCGGCAAGTAGTTGAAAAGCCTTCAGTGTACTGCCCAACTGAAACATTATTTTTTAATTTTGTTTCTCCGGGATTTGAACCCAGGACCTCAGGTGCTAAACTAAAAAATATATATGTATTTTGTAAAATGTATAGTTTAAACGTTTTTGAGCCATTAATTTTAAAAATAAATTATATCGATTTCGGGCTTTATTTTCTTTAAATTAGTCATTTTATTATTAGGTATATTTTATAACACTGTAGTTCATTTATATCGAATTTTCCTTATAGATTATCAGACATCAGACAGTTTTTTGCCATCTAAAGTTAAGCAAGGTTATAGCAAAAAACATTAATTTTATGATTAGTAGATATTTATGAGTCAAGTAGTATTTATGTATAAATGTGACCACTACTCAATATGTAAAAATTGGATGACAAATATAAGAGTCTGACGTCATCATAAATTAGTCCAAATTCAATTGCTCCGGCAGAGATGAGATAATCGGACAAGACAATGGATTACCTTGTTTAAAATGGGTCACAGAGAGCATGAAACGACTGCTTATAAATAAAAACTGACTTTCAAACGACAGGTACTAAAAAGTCGGAGATAACATCGTGTCAGTTAGTACTATGTATTTTATTATTAGTGAAGACATAACGTAACGTTTTAATAAATGCATTTGTTTGGCATCAGAAATGTATATACTATTGTCGTAGTGTATTTACGTGTGACAGACATATTTCTGCGTCTGTTCGTGTGCATATTTTTCTTTATAGGCAAATATGTAGACTTTGGTCAGGCGAGGCGTAGAATCTGTTTTTCGGTTTGCCAAAGACAGCTAAACGCAGCGTGTTTACATAACTAGTAATTGTCTATTGCCATTTTTAAATTTAATCCTTCTTCTTAATTTCAGTGATATTCGCTTTTTAAATAGTTTTATTTTTATATAAAAAGGAATATTAATTATTTCAATGTGTTGATAAATTACCTATAAGTTTCAGTGACACGAGCACTTCTATAAACAGCTTCAAAATACCAGTTTATGAAAGATTTACCAATCTTAAAATCCACTTTCAATAAATGGCTAATATTCGCTTTGGATTCTTCTAAAATAAGTTTATAGCGTATCCTTGATCGGTAACCCTTAATTGGATCCTTGCTCTGGGCTGGGGTTGAGGTATCACTTATCATCACTTACACATGTAAGTCTCAATCTCATCTGTCGACATATAACATAAGAACAGTTAAAAATTATTGTAAATCAAAATGGCCAAGTGAAGATCGTATAAATAGACGTATTGAGACGACGATTATAATGGAGAATTTTCTTTTCAAATAGCTGCTTGTATAAAGCCTGTAAGTTGCAGTTTTTAAGTTCGGGATTAACTTTTTCAAAAATAACACGATCTATAAGATCTTGCACAAATTATTCTCTTTTACTATACACAAATATTCAATGTATAGATTATGCTCAGATAGCATTAGACTACAAAGCGGTTCTTACAAAATACACGTACAAGAAAACATTTCTAAGACCACGATTTATGGAATAAAATTTCCACTTGGTAATACGGGCTCAATGCACGGTACCGCAGTTTCATCCGGTTCAATACCGAATGTCCGCAGATAAATAATATACTGAGTGACAAACGCCTCCGTCTCTTTATCCCGGGTCGCTCTTGAATCGAATAAATTGCTCGCAATTTTCGGGCTCGTTTGCCACGCTTCGGGATGCCAATGATACTCAAAAAAATTCCTTGTTCAAAATCCGAATCTTTAACTCCGATATTGAAAAGATGCATACGTATAAATATAATTAATTGAAACTATACTTTAAGACATTTTTGGACATTTTGGACAGGAATAGAACACTTTGGAAAACACTTGGGGAGGCCTATGCTGAAAAGTAAGATGATCTGTAAAAACCGGTGTCAAATGCATGATTTTTAATAATGTAATATTTAAAGATTGTCAATTAAGGCTATTATTATTATATTTTAAGAATGTCTCTGGCTCAGTGTTGTTACGTTTGAACCGGAGGTCTCGGATTCGAATTTCGGAGGGGAGGTTGAAAATTGTTTAAGTCGGACAGGGCACAGAAGATTACGACTTTGAAGTAAATGATTATTTAAACAGACTCAGAAATGTATATCCCTATACCCAACTAGGGTCTTAGCAAGTCACTAATAAGTACACTTTACAAGTAGTATTATATTTACTTTTAAAACATGGTCAATAAGTTCGCGGATTTTATGTTTGCAGAACGAACAATTGATTACTTTGATTGAATCTGTAGGTCATATGACCAACTTTTTTGAAACCAATTGTACAAAATAAGATTTCTCCATTTATAGATTTTAATACTTACCTACATCAATTTTAACTTATTCAAAAGATAACATTCCGTATTCATACTTTGAAAATTTCATAATTTAGTCAGATCGCACAAAATTCAAAACGCAATGTGGACAAACATTATTAATTTTCTTTAACTCAGTAGGTTCATATAAAAAAAGATTAATTCTTCTTCTTCTTCTAATTAAAGGTAACCTCCATCAAAGACGAATTCTGCCAAAAAAAAATCAATCTAAGTCAATTACATTTGTACTTTTCATACTTGTTTGTTGTACTTTAGTTTGTAATAATTGAATTGAATTTATTCTATTGTGTCAAATGTTATCCCCTTCCGCACGATCACCCAACGCGAGCGGACGTGTACAATGTGTAAAAATTTAATTTGAGTATTTGCATAAATTGAAGTGAAAAGTTAAGTCTCATTTTAAGAAAACAGTGAAATAAGACACAATTCTGCACCGAAACCGGAACGTGAGTACCTATCGAGCTCACATTACTCAACTCAACATAAGTGAAAGTGAATCCCAAAACAAATACTGTTTCGCGAATCATTCGTCAACAGCTGTTTTTATCAAATACCCACTTATAACTGAATAAAATAAATAATAATAAACACATATTTACCTTTTGTTTACAAAATGATGCGTTCGCCACCAACAACCCATAAAACCCTCTCAGACCCACAACTATACTCTCCTGAGAAGGAAAGTAATGCGGCTTCTACCAACATTGTGATAAGAAGTGAAAAAAGACGTCGTTTGTCAAATGACCAAGTTGACGAATTGGCATCATTTAAATCCGAAATGCGAGAAATGCTCGTCCAAATGTTTGCCAAAATGTCAGAAAATCAAAACTCACGACTAGAACAAATTGAAAAACGCATCTCCGACGTAGATAAAAGTGTAGGCTTTGTGCATAACACTAATAAAGATATTGAATTATCGATTAACTACATGACAGACAGAATAGATTACTTGCAAGATAAGATAAAAGACATTAAGGATAACTTCAAGGATATACACTTAAAAATTACTTCTATGGACGAGAGGATCAATACGATCGAACGAACGGTCCGTAAAACGAGTATAGAAATTCGAAAATTACCAAAGAAAAACAATGAAAAGAAGAAGGACATGTTTTGCCTAGCAGAGACATTATTAAAAACTTTGGCCTTGGATAACGAGCGACATAACATCCGTGATGTGTACCGACTTCCCAGTAAAAGAGAATCTGTCGACGCGACCCTTATCGTGGAGTTCTCAAACACTATGGTCAAGACAAATGTTATAGAAGCGGTAAAGAAGTTCAACAAGGCTAATACGACTAACAGAATAAATAGTTCACACCTGGGTCTGGACGGAAAGTCATCCCCGGTGTATATCTCTGAGTATTCTACGCCAATCGACAAACGGCTTTTTTATTTAGCTAGAGAGTATGCTAAAAATGAGAATTACAAGTTCTGCTGGATGGTAAATGACAGAATCTATATCCGTAAAAAGGAAGGTGACTCACATATTCTTGTCAAAAACGCAGATCACCTTAATCAGATGAAGACCAACCCGATATGACTAATCATCATAATAGTTAGTTTAGTATTATTATTTAAAGATAATTTATTTTGTTTTTTCGCCCTTTATTATGCCAATGTTAAAATTAAGTGTGTCAAGTCTGCCAGATTCCAAATACTCATTTACATCTGTTTTACACAACTAAACACAAAAAAATTCTCCGCCACACATTTATTACTTACACATCACATAAACCATTACATATTCAATAAAAAAAACAGACAAAAGTACATAAAAGTTACAAACTTTACAGAAATTACAAAGCGCCTTAAACAATATTATGCGCAATGCCTTGTTTACCCGTCGACTTGTTGTTATATATTTTGCTCGCACTATTACAACATTTTAAAATATATCTTGAACTTTATTCACAACCCGAACATACCAAGACCATCACTATATTCAAACATTTCTGCGTATGATAATCATTTGATAATGTATTATGCACCTACCACTAAGCACACTTCTCTAATATTATTTAAAATTCGATTTCTTAAAAAACAATGTTGAGCTAGAAATACTAAAGTGTTCTAGCATACAATGTCAAACCATCAGCACTTTCTCAGAATGTCCATATGTTTTAAATTGTCACCAAACACCAGGTTTTTCAGTATTAACAACAAACATACGAAGCATCAATCGCAATTTTGACAAACTTATTGCAAACATTAGTACTATGGACATGGAATTGGACGCTATAGTATTAACAGAATGCTGGTCTAATACAAATTTATCACCACCCATAATTTCTTCCTATAACATGTATTACACAAAGAATTATCTGAACCAAAATGATGGTATAGTAGCATATATAAAGAAAAAATTCAACACTACATTCTTTGAACCCCCGATAACTGATGGAAATTGCCTGGTTCTAACAATAAATAACATATGTACATTAATATGCTCATATAGACCGCCTTGTTTTCTCAACCCAACTAATTATTTAGACTCACTTGATACTATATTACAACAAATAAAAACCAAAGAAGTTATTTTTACCGGTGACATCAATTTAGACACCATGAATCCAAACAAAAGCTGTCATATCAATGAGTACCTTAACCTTATGGCTATGCATGGTCTTATCCAAGCAATCACTGAGCCCACTCGTAACAAATCCTGCCTCGATCACTTCATGGTCAAGTCTGCTAAAACATGTACATCAGTAATACTCCCTGAAATCACTGACCATAGACCTATTATTCTATACATGGAAGGGCTGTCACTTTCCAAAACAATCACAAATAAAAAACCTACATTAAACATGATACAATTAAATGAGAAATTAGACCAAAAACCCTGGCTCATACATAATTATTATGAAATAACCGATACTAACCTTGCAACTGAAATCTTTATAAACTCTTTAATTAAATCCATACATGAGTGCACATATTTTAAATCAACTTCAAATAGAAACCATATAATTAAACCCTGGATAACTAGTGGTATTCTCAGGTCTATAAGAAAACGAGATGCACTCCACAAAAAATCCAAAAAGAACCCAAATGATATCGAATTACGTTCTAACTTTACTCGCTATAGAAATACATGTAACAGGATAATCAAAGCTCAAAAAGAACAGTTTTACACTGCCCAATTTCAACGATGTTCTGGTAACATTCGAGGCACATGGAAGGCAATAAAAGAAGTTTGTAATCTACAAAATAACACATCATCAGCTAAAAACTTACTTTCTATACAAGACTCTGAGGATAAGTCACTTAACACTGTAAATGAATTTTTCACTAAAATAGGACAAAGCTTAGCAGATAATATTTTGACATCTACCGCTAAAACTATACCCGACCTTACGAGGAAAGCAACTGATCTTAATGGACCAAGTCACTCCATGACACTTCATCCTACAGATATTTTCGAGGTGACTGATATTATAAGGTCATTGAAAACAAATAGTGCTCCCGGATGGGATGGCATAACGGCACATCTCCTTCAAAAGTTCTGTCATGTACTCGCCGAACCTATAACATACCTCTGTAACCTCAGTCTATGCACTGGAATATTTCCATCACTTCTGAAGAAATCTATTGTTGTCCCTATTTATAAGTCTGGCGATGACTCCGTTCCATCTAACTACCGCCCAATTTCACTGCTTCCGTCGATCTCAAAAGTATTAGAAAAAATTGTCTCCAAAAGGCTAGTCAAATTTCTTCAAAATAATAATACTCTGTCCGAAAACCAGTTTGGATTCCGACCTGGTGTCTCAACTGAACATGCCACCCTTAGGCTCACACAACAGATTTCTTCATTTTTGGATCGTGGAGAAAAGTGCTTAGGAGTTTTTCTCGACCTTCAGAAAGCCTTTGATACTGTCTCCACGAATATCCTTTTAGCAAGACTGCAGAATGTCGGGGTCAGGGGTACGGTACTACAGTGGTTCCAGGACTTTCTGAGCAATAGAACGCAGATAGTGAAGGTGGATGATAAGTTGAGCCAGGAATCTACATGCTCCTATGGCGTGCCGCAGGGCAGTACCATTGCGCCAATATTATTTTTAGTGTACATTAACCCCCTTTGTAATATCCACATCCCTGGAGCTGAAATTACCATGTTCGCAGACGATACCGTACTTCTATTTCATGAAAAGTCCTGGTCTGCACTGAAAGCGATCACTGAAAATGGTCTCTCAATAGCCTCTGCGTGGCTGGAAGATAGTCTCTTATCACTAAACGCAAAGAAATCTAACTACATATGCTTCTCTAAAACCAAAGCAAACTCACCTGACAGTAGTTTCCATATTAAGCTTCATACCTTTCCTTGTAACCGCCTACTCCCACATAGTCACTTACCTGAATGCAGCTGCCTATGCATAACCCGTCTTAACCGTGTAAAGTACCTAGGCGTCCAAATAGATGAAAATCTAAAATGGCATGCACACGCCGAATATCTCACTACACGTCTGCGCCGACTTATTTACATATTTAAAAATCTAAGGGAAGTTGCAAACAGACAGGTTATCCAACTCACTTATAAAGCCTTGTGCGAGAGTCTAATCAACTACTGTATCTGTACCTGGGGAGGTATGGCTAAATCTCACCTAATAGAAGTCGAACGTGCGCAGCGTTGTATTATCAAAGTCGCTTTAAAACTCCCGTATAGACATCCAACATCAGAAGTTTACAAAGAATTAAATGTTCTAAGCGTACGGAAAGTATATATATTAAACTTGCTCCGACGCTACCACCGCTACACAGTTCCCACCTTTAAAGCCACTGATAAACGCGTTCAAAGATGTCCCGTACCATTAGTTAAAAGCCACTTTGCGAGTAGATTTTATGACTGTGCTGCGCCTCGTATTTACAATGTTCTTAATAAGAAGCTTAATACTAAGAATCTCAACAACGACGCGTTCAAGAGGGCCCTTATTTCATGGCTATCTAGCCTCAATTATGAGGGCGTCGAAAACTTAATCAAATCAATATAAATTTAAAATTCACTCACATGTCCACCCACAAACACACCCTCACACCCACTAAAACACACACACTAACACACACACACAAACAAACACACACACACACACACACACAAACAAACACACACACAAACACACACACAAACACACGCCCAATACACATAATTATTCTCCTCTGGCTGGCAAAGACCTAAAATCAATAAATTACTTTCTTTTTTCTTTTCTTTCTTAATTGCTTAAATATAAAATTATCTTATTAACTACATATTTATATTGTCATTGTATAAGGAAGGACTGACTTCTTTAACACAGGATCTCCTAGATAAGAAGTCAGAGCCACATTTCATACTGTACACGAAAAAAAATGGTTAATAAAGAATTTTTATTATTATTATTATTATTTATTATTATCTAAATACAACTTAATAACAAAGAACACTTCTAGTATGTTAATTTTAAATCCCAAATCCCAGACAATCAAGAGATGTTTGGGAGACGTTTGCAAACTTATCGCATCTTCTCGTTAGCGGCTAGCGACTCTCCTGAATACGTAAACGTGTCATTCAAAGCAACAGAAACGTGACTGTTGATTAAAACGTCTTTCTGCTAGACAAAAATGTTCATTAATTTGATTAATGGCATAGGGCTGGTTATTTAGGTCCTTGTCATGTCGTATAACGTAATGGTATTATTATTAGTGTGACTTATTAAAGATTTCCTCGATAGTTTGTTATTTTTTTTTAGAACTCATTTAAATAAAATATACTGGATACTGGATTAAACGCGATTTATTATTTATATTGTTTAAATTATTGATCCCGACGTTTCGGATGCTTTTCAGCAACTGTGGTCACGGGCCAGACTGAAAGATGACAGCTGTCTGAATTTTGAAATGTTACAAGGTTGCTATAATATTAACGCCATCTGTTTCTACGGAGTAATAAAAGACAATATAAATATAGAACTCATTTTATTAGAGCTGTCACAGGAATCAGAGGATAATAACGGCTGGTGTATTATCTAATTTGACATTACCGGCCGGCCCTAACTTCCTAAGGCCCCAGTGGTTGATGTCGAGATGTTGTGTATATACTTAGCGCGCACAGAAACTTTGTTAGCGCGATTCAGGATTAGACGTCTTTTATATTGATTCTTGTAGCTGATCATAGATTTCGCTACAGATTTAACACAGACAAAAAGTATGCCATCAAAAACATAAATTGTAAAAAAAGCCAAGTCTTGCAACTCAGTTCTACTATCGTAAAAAGTTGTGAGATCTATATAATACCAAGTCGGTCAATTTATTCAGTCTCTACTGAAGGATCCTTCTGTCTTAAGTAATTACATAATAAGCTAACCTAACAATATCTTATAGTGATCATATCAATGCCAATATTAAAAATCTTTGATGTTTAAAATAAATAGATTGGCTCGGCTATCGCACTTTTTTCATTTTATTAAAAACATAATATATATCTCACAAGTAATACATATTATATTAAATTAGATTGTTTAGTGCGATTGCCAAGTCAATCTATTTATTTTAAACATCAAAGATTTTTAATATTGGCATTGATATGATCACTATAAGATATTGTTAGGTTAGCTTATTATGTAATTACTTAAGACAGAAGGATCCTTCAGTAGAGACTGAATAAATTGACCGACTTGGTATTATATAGATCTCACAACTTTTTACGATAGTAGAACTGAGTTGCAAGACTTGGCTTTTTTTACAATTTATGTTTTTGATGGCATCTCATTTCTTTTTGTAGATAGTCCTTTTCTTAGTTTATTTGGATAAGAATTAATACGAAGGTATGGATAACAGTCTGATTTTGATCGGCATTTTTATCAACTTTTTAATGTAAAAAAGTAGTTATAGTGACATAACTACAGTAGTTGGATATATGGTCTCGCGAAGTTTTTTGTAGATTTTGATATGTTCTATAATATTGTAGAACGTTTTTTTGTTCTATCATCAATACTTTCCGCAGCACATGCGATGAAAGACATTTTATGGCTAATTTTTTTACACCTTGGGTTGTTTTTAGTAGGGATTTCTAAGGATCTCTATTTTTTTCTAGTAATAAATACCCTATGTTACTCAGTGGTAATGTAGCTTTCTAACAGTAAAAGAATTTTTAAAATCGGTCCAGTAGTTTTTAAGTTATTCATTACATACAGAAATACAAAAAAAAATTGTATATCTAGAAAACTGGACCGAAATTTCAAAATATTGTAGTTTTTCCTTGATTTATAGACTAAACACTAATTGTATTCTAAATTTCAAGTTTCTATGTCTGCTAGAAGTGCCTTAGAGTTTTGATGATCGGTCAGTCAGTGAGTGAGTGACAAATTATCAAACTTTGACTAGTTATAATTCTTAAACTACTGGTTCAAACAGAATGATATTTGAAATATACCGAGTTTATACAATGTGTGCTTAGTGACTGAAAATTCAGGATTCTAGTTTTATCCACAACGAAGTTATAGGGGGTCGAAAATGGCCCGAACTACTTCGAGAAAAGGATAGTACGGCCGTGCCGCTTTTTGCTCGACTTGGCGGGGGCACTACCGTGCCCCCAGATTATAGAAAGCAATATAATGTGTTATAGATATTCACTGGTCAATTCACATAGGTATTGTCTATATCATATACTGAAGAATTACTACTTTTATGTTAGATATCAACAAACGACAAAACATACTTTAGTTTAGAAAAATGTATGCTCGAAGTAAAAAGTATTTCGAGAGCGCATCATTGACTAATGTTCTGTGGATGTGGTATCACCTACCATCAGGTGAACCTTATACTCGTCTGTCGATATCTAACATAAAAAAAAAAACTAAAAATTGCTAAATCTGTTTTACAGGAAAATCCTGGAATTTACCGTCGTTCGGCGTTTAACAGCTACGCTATAAATATGTACCTATATAATATGTATTTTTGTTTATACAACACGGAGTAAAATACCTTGACTTTTTTTGTTTTTGGACAATCGATGGTCGACTATTTTATTTGGGATCTGGAAATTAACATAATAAATTCCAAACACACTTACTTTCGTTTATGAACATGATATTATTTCCCTTGTCCTAGGGAAGATAGTAAATTACTTACTGTATTATATAAAAATAAATATCAAAATAAGAATTTTCAAGCTTCAATAGAAATGCGTACAAATATATATTATAAGGAAAAAATAGGGTTCCCTTGTTGGGATCTTATCTCATTCGAAGCAAACGTTCTTTCATTTTCTAATGGATCGGTGTTTGGAAGTATTTGTTGGAAAACTTATACCAGATTCTGACATTTACATAATAAAGGGATACAAGTGTCCCTGAAAATAATACTATTGTTGTCAGAAATTCGGATTTGTTGCTTCATTTCCTGTAATGAAGCGATGATTTTAGTATAAAATTATATGATTAATCAGGCCTATTAGTCAAACATTGATATAGTATAAATAAAAAACAAACATAAAATGCTTTATTAATGTGTCAAAGTGACCCATTTCTGTTCTGGTACCTAGGCAGGATTCGAACCTGCGACCTATCGGAACAAATTCTAAGCTCACCGTTGGTAATTGTTTAATAAGTAGATTCGATTCTGGTACTCGTCGGCCGTTTATTAAGTTTTATAACAAGAAATAATTGGGTAAATTTGTCGAATCACGGCTTCACCTTAAAACAGCTCCAATTTTTTTACTACTGTTTTTTATCACTCGGGAATGGTGGCGCATGCTATGGAACCCCATAGAAATTAATAAATTGAGCTATCACCTAGGTTAGGTTATGTTGGTATGGTGACCGCTAGAACAAAGCTCCAAGTTATTTTCTAAGGTTTCATGCATTTTATATAATTGCTTTTTTAATTTTTTTAATAGTCCAAAGCCTTGCCCCTCTTTAATATTACTTGGAATACTATATACAGGTGGTAAAAAACGACAGAATTTTTTTAGAGCACTTTCGAGGTGGAGCCGTGATTCGACAAAACCAATAATTGTTTATTTGTTTCTGTAATAGGCATTGACGTGTCAATAAACGTCAAAAATTTGATCGAAGGTATGAAAAAATATATTAATGTTATAAGTATGTTTTATAATACAGTAAAACATTGTTCATATACGTAGCAGTATATTTTTGTATAGCGTTTCCTTTTCTAAAGATATCAATCAAGTTTCAATATTTATTTATTGAGACACATTTCGATATTTGATAGAGAAAGAGTGTATTTTTATTGAGTATTTTCATCATTCCGTAAATTGCCAGGGAAAACTATCTGACAGTGTTATGACACAAATACTCGGAATAAAAAACAAAGAAGTTGTGAACACAAATTCTTACATTGTATCAATACATCTTAGAATGTCTTTGTACAGAATACAGTCGAAAGAATATACACGGGTGGAATCTTGAAATCGATGCTCAAAGTTTTCAAATTGTTTACACATTTCAAGAAAATGTATACCATACTTTACCATATTTAAGTTAATACTATAAAGAGTTTTGGGTAGCTCAATTTTAAAAGTGACGTAAAAGTAGCGACGAAAGTACCTAGGATATGCAGCGAATATATCAAATCACAAAAAATTATTATATAATATTTTTTTTTATATCGGATATCGACAGACGTTCGTCTGTTCATGAGGTTCACTTGATGGTAGGTGATACCTCAGCCACAAAACATCAGTCAACGATGCGTTGTCGACCTAATTTTTACTTCGAGCATTCGGAAATCCATAGACTGAAACCGAAACGCGCAATATGCACTTCACGGTTTTTCCATCTATGAACGGTGGTTCGTTACCCGGTCGGAATTTAGATATTCCTCCCACCCGATCAATGCTCGAAGTTACCAGACGTGGGGAAAACATGCTTACAGAAAATTATAAGCATGTGCTCCCGGTGGGATTCGAACCCACGACCCATCGATGCGCACGGCAGGTGTTCTACCGAACGCGCCAACGAGCCCGTCAGCCCGTAGGTAATGTATATATCTGTCATTCATAGCATAGACTGTTGTCACCATCAGTATAGAATAAGAAGGTAGGTACATCTCCTTGTTATCTCATAGAAGAAGTAATAATATAAATAATTATTGTTTAGTAATAAGGCCACCAACATCACCATACAATATAACTGGTTTGTTTCTGTACCTATATTTGTTTTTTTTTTTTATGTTAGAAATCGACAGACGAGCATGAGGCTCACTCTAAATGCATGTTTTATTATGAAATTAAAAGTAGTGTAGATTTTTGAAGTGAAACTACTTTATCGGGGTTGGAAAAAAAATTAGTGTAACATTTTTTCGTTACGCGTCACATTTTTCCGTTACGCGCCATGTTGCTTTTTTATCAAAGTTTAGTATAGTGACGTAAATAATTTAATGTAATATTAAGAACAATGATAAAAGAAGTTTCACTTCTTACCTGTGTACTCTGGTACCACAGAACAGGGAAAAATCTGTTCTGTGCTTGATCCGGTACAAATTATGACACATCGCACTTCTACTTACTTCTTCTGTTCTGTGTCTGGTATACACACACATTTTTTTTTATTAATGACATTACCATGGATTCTAGTGCTTCTATTAAGTTAAATTATGTAAGTATTTAGTTCGTAAGCCTTAATAAAACATATATTTTTATTATTATAAATTGTCTCCTTGAGTATTAGAATGTATTACACCACGTTGTTAATGGTTTTTTGCGTACCATTTTTGATTTTCTTTAATAATGTTATACGTAGTATTAACAGAGACAAAATTACATATACGAGTAGTGGCAGTGGTATTAAATATTATTTAACAAAAAAATCTACAAAACCTTCGATTAATATAGTCGATTCGGTCTTGGCTTCTTTTATTCCCGAGAACTTCATAGTTTCTGCTTCGGAGCACAATAATGAGTATCTAGTCATATTGTTTCGGAGCATTGAATAACTTCTTATTCAATACAAGAACCAATAGCTAGTGGAAATTTATTAAATAACTAGAATCTTATTGGTATCATTCCTTGTTTTTCGATTGAAGTACAATCGTTCTGGAATAAAGTAGGGAAATTGAATTTTTTGTCAGTTTCATTTTAATAAAATGAACATTAGTAAAGTTATTAATAAGGAAATGTTATTGTTATTGTTCACAATACCAAAAATAAGAGTACGCAAGCATTCTTTCTAGAGCAACATTTACTATATGCATGCATAAAACAAATTTATTCTAAACACTCCGTAAAAGAGCTGAGAGTATCCTGTCCCTTCCTTCTCAGCTGAAATATCAGCTATTTACTTTGCAAAAGTTCCGTCGTTTCTGTGTGATATACATTCATTGTGCAGTTCGCAGAAAATAGAACTCTGTCAAAATGACGTTCAAGTACTTGAGTCGTGAATGCTTGGGGCGCAAGGCTTTGCAAACTTTCCTGATATGATAACATTTTCCTACAATTTCGCGCCTTGTAGAAAAATAATATTAATTCAATATAAAAGTATAAGTAAGAATTCCTTTATATTGTTTTAATACTTTTGCAACAGAACTTTTGTATTACAAAGTATAGAAGAGTTTTCACGTTGTCAATATCAATAATATGAATTCTTATTAGTATATATATAATATAACGAATTTGCTGTGATATTATATTATGTAATTAACCTACGCCTAGACTGCCCTCGTCCTGGGTTCAATTGTCGGGGAAACAAGATAAAAAATATATCGGGCAGGTAATGTAACACAAGCTGAGTGGTGTTCTTCCATAATAGTATCTACTTACTTTTAAGTTAAATCTTATATATATTTAAATAGTATCTTATATAATATAATATAGTTAAATAGTATGATTTATTTATTTATTTATTTAAGGCTTACCAACTAGATACATAATTTTACTTACTACTTAACTTAATATTAATACTTATGACTATTTATATATCTAAGTTATAGGTAGGCACCACATTACTAACTCTAAAGTACAAAATAATCTAAAGGAGAAAAAAACTAATCTAACTTATCTAAAATAATAAACACTTGTTTCTTAAAATCCTTAAATCTAACAAAATTATCAACAGTATTATCTAATTTAAAAAGTTTATTAAATAAAATTAAACAAAGCTGCAGGGGGGAGTCTAGACCATAATTGTTTCTTGAACAATTTATGTGGAGGGGGGTGTAAGTACTAATTCGGCAGTTAAATGAGGGCACACATAAACCAATCTGGGACAAAAGGGTTGGACAATCTATACAATTATTCAATATTTTATAGAGACATATTAATTACTGTGCTGCATTTCGCCGCATTTCCAAAGACCTCATTTTATGTATATCTAGTTTATCTTTATAGCTTTTGTCATGAGAGTTACTACTGCTTATAAAACATAATCTAGATATAAATTTTTTTATAATGATATTTTTAAGAATGAAATAAGTTTGAGTTTGAAAATCATCGATGTCTCACAGCTTACATAACATATTATCCTGTATATGATTGGATGAGGGATTTAACGTATTTTGTTAAAAATGACCTTATCTACCTGGTTCTGTCTTTCCAAATTCCTACAATCTTGATGTCTTTAAAGCCAGAGTGAATAGGCTTCTTCTAAGTAAGCATGCTCTAATTTAGATCGCATCCGCGATTACCATCAGGCAGGATTGCGGTCAAATGCTTACTAATTCTTCATAAAAAAAGCTCCGTATATCATTACTTTTTTGAATTCGTTCCTTATTAGCGACATTATCTAATGATGTCATCTATACATATAATAAAAGAGTAGGATCGAAATTACGCTTCACTAAATATTTTTACCAGAAATTAAGGGTGATAAAAGAAGGGTAGCAGAATGCCTAAATGCAATTTTTAATAATACAATAAGTGTTTATGTTGCTAGGAATGTTAATTTTTCTAAAATCCAATGATGCAGTTTTAGTTTTAGTCCCCTTGAGTAATTTTCGGAATTTTGTTAGTTTCGGATTTGGCCACACACGCCCACTTTAAAAATACAACTGTATAAGAAAAAAGGTATGAAGTTTACGCACAGCTATTTGCAAAAATGCTGAACGCGAATAGAAATTTTCACGAGAAATAGCGAGTATATTTTGCGAAGGACTTGGTGGGATTGTTCGAGAGTTGTTTAATGTTTAATGCAATATAATTTTACAAGTTGCTGGCAGTCTGACAGTCGTTCGTCACCGCTGTTTACTTTGGAAGTGTCGGGGCGCGACTAATTCCCCTGTTACAATTATTATTAGCCAAGTAAAGTAGCGCTTTAGAAATTATTTTAACAAGGTCCTGAATAATTATTGTTTGAAGGGAAGATATTTTAATTAATTACAGCTGAAATAATAACTTTTATGTTGCGGTAAATAATTAACTTTTTAACAAAAAGATTATCGTTTTATGTAGTTTTTATCTACAAAAAGTGTTTACATTATAATCAATTTAAAATTTCTTTATTTATACTACTTACTAGCGATCCGTACCGGTTTCGCACGAATTATAATAAGATGGCATTTTCGATGAAAACGGTTGATCTTTTTACAATTATCGTCATATTTCAACAAATTAACAAATAAAAAAACAAAATTATGCACTGGAATATTTCCATCACTTCTGAAGAAATCTATTGTTGTCCCTATTTATAAGTCTGGCGATGACTCCGTTCCATCTAACTACCGCCCAATTTCACTGCTTCCGTCGATCTCAAAAGTATTAGAAAAAATTGTCTCCAAAAGGCTAGTCAAATTTCTTCAAAATAATAATACTCTGTCCGAAAACCAGTTTGGATTCCGACCTGGTGTCTCAACTGAACATGCCACCCTTAGGCTCACACAACAGATTTCTTCATTTTTGGATCGTGGAGAAAAGTGCTTAGGAGTTTTTCTCGACCTTCAGAAAGCCTTTGATACTGTCTCCACGAATATCCTTTTAGCAAGACTGCAGAATGTCGGGGTCAGGGGTACGGTACTACAGTGGTTCCAGGACTTTCTGAGCAATAGAACGCAGATAGTGAAGGTGGATGATAAGTTGAGCCAGGAATCTACATGCTCCTATGGCGTGCCGCAGGGCAGTACTTGTTGTGATTCGTTAATTTAAAAGGCAAAATTGTATATTGTAATCAAATTTAGTATTAAAAATTGAAATAATTTATATTAATAATAATGAGTTTACATATTGTATCGATACTTTAAAGTGTATTTAATTCAGATGTTCAATTGTTCTTACTGTGGAAGTAATATCAGTCATTCAATTCATTTGACAGTTCACTCGTCACGTGTTCACTCACGTCATTCGTTCCTTTCATTCATTCAATATTGAGAGAGTGTCGTCTAATGTCAAGCTGTTAAGCAAAATTATTAGAAAACGGGCATTCTGTCTACAGTCGTGCTCCAGTAAAGTCCTAGTTATACTGTTCGTAATCTCGTGATGTATTAACGTCTATACAAAGTGAATATCGATATTTTAAGAAATTGTACACGTGTTGGTAGTTGAATATATTCATGTCCGAGAAGTCAAATCTGTATTAAAGATGGAAATATACGTTTGGATACTGTACACTGGTGGTTTTACTATAAATCAGAAGTGTAACGACCCGCGAGCCACGTCAAAGGACATTTTAGTAAGTACGAATTTGAGTTATATGGACAATATTAAAAAAAAAAAAGTGTAAATTTGACTAGATCTAAGTAACCTGGTCCAGCCGTAAGTTCTGTTACAAATGAAAATGCATTTTTTGTGAAGTAGTAATCTTATTAAAACTTATATTTATCGAAGTATTAGAAAATTATTCTACTCGATTTCGCCACTCTTGGCTTTGGATTTATGCATAAACACATCGGAAATTTAGCCATTATGCCCCAGAGATTTCTTAAGATACTTAATGTTGACGTGTCGTTTAGAGCAGACTATATTCTCTAAAAATGACCAGGTTTTGAACTGATCAGTAAGTAGGTGGAAAGTCCACAGTACATTTTTAGAAAAATATGATGACCACGTTATACCTTTTCAACCACTTATTAAAGTGCTCTTCAATCGTGAGAATTTTTTCATCAGTATAGAAGATATTTAATTGACAATAATTAATTGATAAGATCAGTAGACCTGTGTATCGGGACAGAAGGCGTTTGATCGATCCACTCTTAATTGTAGGGATTGATTTAGAACATGTCCTGTATATCGATGATAAGAACTCAGCTTCAGGTTTTATTTTTGTTATAAATATGCGACAACAGGAATTTTCATTTCTCGCAATAAGATTTTTGTTTCCTAGTAGAGTTTTGGCTACTTAGAACTTGTATGTGCTATCTTCCCTTCTTAGTATATCTGTCGATAGTACGATATACAAACATACAGCTGATACTAAACTTTTCAAGTGTCTTGAATATGACCGACGCGGACGCAACGACTCGATACCCACTTCGTCCATTCTATTTTTCGACATTCCATATTGTAATTAGATATGAATAAAAAAAAATAATGTATGTGAAATGGTGGGAAATCGAAATAAGTTTTTAACATAATAACAATTTAAAATAATTGAGTTGAAAAGAAAAAAATAATAGATTTTATGTAATAGTATTTATGGTCATGTTAGATATAGTAGTCATGAAAGTGAGCTATATGAGCCATGTATGTGTACTGTAGAGATCAGCCATGTATGTGTGCTGTAGATATCAGCCATGTATGTGTGCTGTAGAGATCAGCCATGTATGTGTGCTGTAGATATCATCCATGTATGTGTGCTGTAGATATCAGCCATGTATGTGTGCTGTAGAGATCAGCCATATATGTGTGCTGTAGATATCGGCCATGTATGTGTGCTGTAGATATCAGCCATGTATGTGTGCTATAGATATCAGCCATGTATGTGTGCTGTAGAGATCAGCCATGTATGTGTGCTGTAGATATCAGCCATGTATGTCTGCTGTAGATATCAGCCATGTATGTGTGCTGTAGTGATCAGCCATGTATTTATGTGTGCTGTTGAGATCAGCCATGTATGTTTGCTGTCGAGATCAGCCATGTAGGTGTGCTGTAGAGATCAGTAAAGATACAATAGCCATGTAGGTGTGCTATTATGATCAGCCATGTATGTGTGCTGTGGAGATCAGTAATGACACAATAGCCATGTAGGTGTGCTATTATCAGCCATGTAGGTGTGCTGTAAAAGTCACTGATGATACAATAGCCATGTAGGTGTGCTATTATGATCAGCCATGTAGGTGTGCTGTAGATATCAGTAATGACCCAATAGCCATGTAGGTGTGCTATTATGATCAGCCATGTAGGTGTGCTGTAAAGGTCACTGATGATACAATAGCCATGTAGGTGTGCTATTATGATCAGCCATGTAGGTGTGCTGAAGAGATCAGTAATGAAGCAATAGCCATGTAGGTGTGCTATTATGATCAGTCATGTAGGTGTGCTGAAGAGATCAGTAATGAAGCAATAGCCATGTAGGTGTGCTATTATGATCAGCTGTGTATGTGTGCTGTAGATATCAGTAATGACACAATAGCGATGTAGATATGCTATTATGATCAGCCATGTAGGTGTGCTGTAGAGACCAGAAATGACACAATAGCAGTGTAGTGTATGTAGATCAGCCATGTAGGTGTGCTTTTATTATCAGCCATGTGTGGTGTTGATATCAATAATGATACAATAGCTATGTAGGTGTGCTATTATGATCAGCTATGTAGGTATGCTGTAAAGGTCAGTAATGATAAATTATAGCCATGTAGACGTGTTATAATTTTATCAGCCATGTAGTTGTGCTGCAATAGTCACATAGTTGTGATACGACAGACATGTAGGTGTGCTGCAAAAGCCATATAGTTGTGACGGAATAGCCATGTAGGCGTGCTGCAATAGTCATATATGTAGTTGTGATAGAATAGCCGTATAAACATACTGAAATAGTCATATAGTTGTAATGAAATAGCCATGAATATCCTTAAGTTATTAACAACCATGCAGGTGCATGCATGCATAGCTATGTAGTTGTGCTGTAACATCTATTTAAGTGTGTCATAGTTGCCATGACAAAGTTTATAAGTATCAGATACTTAAGTGTATGATTATAGTCATGTAGGTGTGCAATTGTCAATCAAAGTGTAGTAGTAATAATATAAAATTGCTGCTATTAGTTTTTCTTAATGTGTGACATTAATTATCTAGATACATGTTTTTATATGAATAACATAATAGTATTATGTATACTGTTTAAGACATGTATTGAATGAACAGAAATATTTGAAATTAGTTTCAAGATTAAAGCAGATGGCATAAAGTTTATAAAGTTTACTTACAGTGTATTGTAAGGTGGTAACACGGTAGTATAGAGTTTATAAGTTATTATAAAATGATATAAAGCGTGTGAAAATATGTATTTCAGCCAACCAGAGAAGAATACGGGTTCACCCCGGAAGCTAAGTAAGCGAAGGACGCAGGACACAGAAGTACCAGATGTAACTAAGAGAATATCGGAAGGCTGGATACCTGCTAAAAATGAAAGCGGCGTTAAGTGGTATACAACAAAACTATGGTATCTACGATTTATTTATTTGGGAAAGATTGGGATCAAAAACTAAAAAAAAAAAAGCCGTTTGCGGCTGATGAACATTTGGTAAATTTTAAGGGAATATTACTATGTAAAAGTAGTTTACTGCAGTATTTATGGAATTATTTATAGTTCAATAGGTAATGGAGCAAAAGATCTTTAATTTAGCGAACCAAAAGATTTGTTAACATTTAGCTTCTCAGCAATTCTATCAAATTAGAGATAATTCTAGGATAAATACTACTACTAATAAATACTAATTATTTTAGAAAAACTCAATTTAAGGACTGGTTCTGTTATCATAGTTAATGTTTGCAAGTCAATACAATTAGAGGAAATTATTCTACATGTTTATGTTATCAGGAATGTTGGCATATATATAATTATTATTGCCAAAAGCCAATTATTAAATGTAGTAAATGTGATAGAATAAGTCATAACCTTTATGACTGTACCAGAAACCTCTCTTCATGTGCATGAAAGTAATAGTACAAACGAATTGACAAAAGTTTTTAAGATATTTAATAGAGATATTAATTTCCGATATAAATTGTTTAAAAAAAAATCCTTTAAAACGAATCAGCATTTGATAAAATAAAATCTTTTTAATGTCTTAAGTAAAAGCACTCATAATTTCAGTAGTGATCGTAATATTCAATTATATTATCAGTGACTAATATTTATTTACTGACTTGAATACAATTCACAAGGATATACCATTTATTAAATTATTTATGAAATATGATATATATTTATGAATATATATATATATATATATTTTGATATATATATACCAGATACCTATATGAAATTTTGTTATTATTGATAATCATTTTGTGGAATAAGACCTAGTGATAGTCAAGAAAGGATTTTAAAATAAAAAAAAACCCTTTTTACCACAAACTAATCATTTACATAATATTTTACTGTTATAAAATTAGTTATAGAAAAGTATTTTATTTGTGTCTGCATTAATATTAATAGATAGTACATATATTAGAGTCAGGATTTTGTTAGTTAGTCAACTCTACTGAGAAAACAAATATGGCCATGTTAATTGGTTATTCGAAATATTCAAGTTCATTGATAATTATTATTTAGACATTCGCGTAATGTGTTGATCAAATAAGAAGTCAATATTGGTTTCCTGAATTTCAATCACATTTAATAAAAACAAAGTAGCTTACTGGAGATTCCATGGAGCGATTAAACAAAGAATGTGTCTAAATAAACTTTTTGCAATTTACTAAGGTTTTGTCGAAGGATGAATTTTTATTTTACAAATTTATTTTATTTTATGAAATGTTTGTAAACTTTGGTAATTTTAAGTCTATGGGAAAATTATGTACGAGCTTTGTTTCTTTAACAGATTTTGTTAGTTCTTCTTATGAAATGAATCATTAAAATGTTAGATTGAAAATTTGTTTGTTACAAGTTATTGGTTTGACACACCAAAAATCAATTCAGTTTCTAAGGGGTTGCACAAGAAACAGAAAATTATCTTTAAAGTTCCTGTTTTGATTCTTCGTACACTCGATGAACATTTGCTTATTAAAAAGCGACAGATGTATTTAAAACCATATGGTAATAAAAAAAAATACAATTAAGTTGAAGAAGTGTTGAATGCACATGAAACAGTAAAGTTTTAGCCTCAAATCAAGATCAAATATGTGGGGTCAATATTTTGTTGCTCAATACATTTTATTTTTGTTTCGATTTATTAATAGTAAAAAAAAAATATATGTATACCATAACTCCGCTACAATATACCGTTGCGAATCGTTATGGCTAGGACTACAATTATGGCCAGTGTATTTAAAGATTTTTCTCAGTAATAATCAAAAAGTTGAGTGATTTTCACCCTATGAAATATCAGAATGTTTAGGTTACGATCGATAATCAAGTTATTAAAATCAAACAAAACTCAAACAGGTTAGATAAGATGAGATCTTTGAAGACCTTGACATAATATATCTAAGCAATAATGTAAAACTAAACTAAATCTGGCCCTAACTATACTTAATCTTGCATGGAAAAGTGAAAATAAAAAAAACAGACCTTAACCATTCGGTTACAGACTGTAAATGCATAAGATAATAAATGTGTCGGTGCATGTTGCGCCATCTAGGTTAATTAAGAATCAATTGGTACCCTACTTTCAAGTCGGAAAAGAGTGTCAAGTAGTTGACTTTGACGGCACTCTAGTGAAGCGTCAAAACGATGGTGGCGGTGCGGCCATCATACATCAGGACTTTTCTTAAGAAAGTCACACATGCACCAAGAATACGACGAATCACTTATTTCAGAGACAATCGATATACTTTCGTGGGCAATTATTTAATTGTGGTTAAATCAGTGTTCAAAATTGTAAGATGTGATTAATATTTGTTAATTAAAGTAAATAATTATCTTTAATACGTCCATTGCGCGATTACAAATGCATTAATAGAAATGCTAGAATGTTTAATGTAGCTATAAGTAGTACTGTAACATTATTTATTTACCATATTATAATGTCATTTTTAATAAATAATGTATTCCAATTTATGTATTATAAGCAATTTTTGAAGTATCGTCTAACTTTCTATGTTATAATAATAAATAATTTTATGTAACAAAGTAAGTAAGTAATAAAGTAACTTTGAGATTGATATTGTGAATATTAATTGTGTATTGATTATATTGATAGCGTTTGTATGTTCTAGTTTCCGAGTTAAAAAAAATAAAAAAAGAAGTTATTTAATTAATTATTTCTCGTGTAAGTGAAATTGTATTATTTTTTGAGAGAAATAAATGTATTTAACCATTAGTAGATACTTATCTAGATTTCATTGTAATTATAGAGGATAAGATGGTAAATCGTATAAGATTTCTTTTGCATTGTATAGAATCTCTGTATACCTTGCATTATATAAAGTTCTCAGCCGATTATTACTATTGTAACCGAGACTTTGTAAGCTAAACCATTATTGAAAAGAGTATCCATGGAGTTTCTTGCCGGTTCTTCTCCATGAGACCCACTTTTTGGAACCGTGCAACTAGACGTTTCATAAGATAAATACAAAACTTTTGATTTTGATAAAATGTGCTCAATGAGTGTTGTGATTTTGCGTGCTCCGGAGATAGCACGCTTGTGGATGGCCGAGTGTTGTGATTCGTTAATTTAAAAGGCAAAATTGTATATTGTAATCAAATTTAGTATTAAAAATTGAAATAATTTATATTAATAATAATGAGTTTACATATTGTATCGATACTTTAAAGTGTATTTAATTCAGATGTTCAATTGTTCTTACTGTGGAAGTAATATCAGTCATTCAATTCATTTGACAGTTCACTCGTCACGTGTTCACTCACGTCATTCGTTCCTTTCATTCATTCAATATTGAGAGAGTGTCGTCTAATGTCAAGCTGTTAAGCAAAATTATTAGAAAACGGGCATTCTGTCTACAGTCGTGCTCCAGTAAAGTCCTAGTTATACTGTTCGTAATCTCGTGATGTATTAACGTCTATACAAAGTGAATATCGATATTTTAAGAAATTGTACACGTGTTGGTAGTTGAATATATTCATGTCCGAGAAGTCAAATCTGTATTAAAGATGGAAATATACGTTTGGATACTGTACACTGGTGGTTTTACTATATACTATTGCGCCAATATTATTTTTAGTGTACATTAACCCCCTTTGTAATATCCACATCCCTGGAGCTGAAATTACCATGTTCGCAGACGATACCGTACTTCTATTTCATGAAAAGTCCTGGTCTGCACTGAAAGCGATCACTGAAAATGGTCTCTCAATAGCCTCTGCGTGGCTGGAAGATAGTCTCTTATCACTAAACGCAAAGAAATCTAACTACATATGCTTCTCTAAAACCAAAGCAAACTCACCTGACAGTAGTTTCCATATTAAGCTTCATACCTTTCCTTGTAACCGCCTACTCCCACATAGTCACTTACCTGAATGCAGCTGCCTATGCATAACCCGTCTTAACCGTGTAAAGTACCTAGGCGTCCAAATAGATGAAAATCTAAAATGGCATGCACACGCCGAATATCTCACTACACGTCTGCGCCGACTTATTTACATATTTAAAAATCTAAGGGAAGTTGCAAACAGACAGGTTATCCAACTCACTTATAAAGCCTTGTGCGAGAGTCTAATCAACTACTGTATCTGTACCTGGGGAGGTATGGCTAAATCTCACCTAATAGAAGTCGAACGTGCGCAGCGTTGTATTATCAAAGTCGCTTTAAAACTCCCGTATAGACATCCAACATCAGAAGTTTACAAAGAATTAAATGTTCTAAGCGTACGGAAAGTATATATATTAAACTTGCTCCGACGCTACCACCGCTACACAGTTCCCACCTTTAAAGCCACTGATAAACGCGTTCAAAGATGTCCCGTACCATTAGTTAAAAGCCACTTTGCGAGTAGATTTTATGACTGTGCTGCGCCTCGTATTTACAATGTTCTTAATAAGAAGCTTAATACTAAGAATCTCAACAACGACGCGTTCAAGAGGGCCCTTATTTCATGGCTATCTAGCCTCAATTATGAGGGCGTCGAAAACTTAATCAAATCAATATAAATTTAAAATTCACTCACATGTCCACCCACAAACACACCCTCACACCCACTAAAACACACACACTAACACACACACACAAACAAACACACACACACACACACAAACAAACACACACACAAACACACACACAAACACACGCCCAATACACATAATTATTCTCCTCTGGCTGGCAAAGACCTAAAATCAATAAATTACTTTCCTTTTTCTTTTCTTTCTTAATTGCTTAAATATAAAATTATCTTATTAACTACATATTTATATTGTCATTGTATAAGGAAGGACTGACTTCTTTAACACAGGATCTCCTAGATAAGAAGTCAGAGCCACATTTCATACTGTACACGAAAAAAATGGTTAATAAAGAATTTTTATTATTATTTTATTATTAAATTTAGTATTTACAAAAAAATAACACTTATTTCAATCTAATGAAAAAAGCTATTAAATTACATTGCTAATTAGGATAAAATATTTGATATATGATGACCGCAACTTGTGGCGGCCACTGGTGGCTTAGTGATAATTAGCGCTAAGATTTTCTATGGTGACTATAGCTGTATTTGCGCAGGAGGTGAGCGAGCGTCGACCACTCCCGCAGTTTGTTGCTCGTTCGCAGCCATCGAGCGCTCGTGTCACAAAATATTTGAAATATGATGTCCGCAACTTGTGGCGGCCACCCATGGCCTGATGTGCGACAGCACTAAGAGTATATTTTGATAAATTGCTATCGTGGCTTACCTCGGTTGAATATGAAGAAAACCACGCGTTCATACAAATTACTTCTCCCTGACAAATGTATCTAATTTATTCAAGCTTGGAATAAAACAATGTGTATCAGATATTTGTATGAAACTTAGGAGACTAAAACCAATGGTGTATCGTGTTAACATTGTACTTTTTGGAATTTAAGTGTTCGCAATAGCTTTGAGGAGTGCTGCCAATGAAATTGCCTTCATCTGTTTTATTCGGTGTCAACAATGTCATATTAAAAAAATGTGTTTATAATCTATTTCAATACCAATAAATAGCAAATACAATAAGTTTAACATTATTTATTTTCAACTCAAATTGTTATTTATTATATTTAATTACATACTTAATGGAATATTTTCCACGGGCTCGTTGGCGTGTTTACCTACCTTGCGCTCCGATGCAGATGGTCGCGGGTTTGAATAACGCCAGAATGCCATGTTTATAATTTTCTGTAAGTTCGGGCATTAAACGGGTAGATATCGAAATTCCGACTGGATAACGAACCGCCGTTCATAGATAAAATACCGTAAAATCGATATTTTTGAATGTATAATATAGATTTCATATATATGAAGGAAAGTATACAGCATAATTGATTAATGTCCTATAGCACTGACGTCACATAGTTTGCGAGTTGGAGTAGTTTTGGACTGATTGCTTTTTTTTCGGACGAATGCTTGCGTGTTACACGCTATACGACTAAACTCATCAAGTGATCTGTCAGTCTCACTGACCTGATAATTGACAAAAAAATCGTAAATGAATCTATTTATAGAGAACTAACTGACCACCTTAATGGCACTGGTGAACGGTAAGGTTAGCTCAGAGACTGCATATATACCAGGGATGTTACGGTTCCGGAAGATCGGAACTTCCGATTGATTTTGCACATCCGATTCTAATTTCGGTTCCGATAAATTTGAATCGGAGGCCGAAGCACAGCGGCGACTGTGGATGTGGTTAGCGTCATTTGATTTAATTTACTAAGATTTAAGAAAATACATTTATTTAAATTTTCAACACCCGGCAAGGTTTTTTATTTTTTGAACTGATATGCATGAAACAGATGAATTTTTGAAATTTTATTTTATTAAACATCTTTCTTATTCTCCTGCCTCCGACAGACCAAATTTTTACCTCCGATTCCGACAAAACCATCTCCGTTAATTATCTAATACATACCAACGCCAAGCGGATAGCCTACACCCGGCGGTCCCTCTCTATGACGTCACGCAGGTCCTCCAATACCAGGTGCCTCAAATACTTGAAACGCGACTCGTGGTAAAGATGGAACGTTGAGCGTCAGAGAGGTACATAGGACCTTATAAAACCCCGCAATTAAAATAATAAGAGCGCACACTTTCTTCTATTGTATATTAATCAATATGCCTCGGCGCAATTATCACCCCGGAACACTGATCACTGTATAGAAAAATAATCATTGAAACAGACACAGAAATAAATTCAAAAAACGGACTTATGATTAGTATATGATCGTTATAGAGAATTTAATAGGGATTTTATTATTAATAGTTATGTTATATTCATAAGATATAAGTAGTATAATTTATGTAGTTTTAGTTAGAAAAGCATAATTGGATCTCAAAAGTTGTGTTGTAGATTGAGCAAGGTTATAAAACATTTTATCTGAAGGTCGTGCGGTTTAATTAGTTAATTTTGCATTAGTTTTAGAAAACTTTGACCCAGATTATCCCTTGATTAAAACTTCAACCAAATCTCTTTGTTTTTAACCTTCTGCTTAGGACATAGGTAAAAGTTTTAATGGCATCAGCTAATGAACACTCTTATATGTATATGATACTAGTTTAATTCGGCGATTGATAGATTCATGGTGTGTGAAAGCAGATTGTTGGTAAAAAAAATAAATTTCCGAGTTCCCTAGTGGGCGTAAGGACACATTTATTTGCCCGATTCGCTAATCTTTTTTTCTTATAGGCAAGTCTCCTGTGTCCTGCCCGATAGAAATATATTTTTTTTTAATTGTTTCCCGGGGATTCGAACCAGGAGAACCAGGAATCTCTGGTGCTAAATAAAGATATTTATCACAGAGTTACGGAGGCAGTCTATTCTTTAGCCATCAGGCAGTTTTTCAAAAATCACACCGGTGCCGGTGGAGCCCATGGAAGTAAGAATGTAAAAATTAATCGCGATAAAACTGTAGGATGAAATTTTACTCCAAAAAAAAAAACTAAAGGGAATCTCGGAAAACGTACCCTTTATGTATAAGTAAATAACTATTTAGTTCCCACAATTCAGCAAAACTCCGAGAATTTCCTATTTTGTCGTGTAATAAAAAAGCGTGAAGATTTACCGTATTATCGCCTAAGAAGGAGCAGACGCATTACATAATATCCCCGAAAGCAGATAAATATTTTATGTCATAATTCACTGGGGTTATAAAAAGGGGCGCGCACACGCGATCGTTTCTAGATGATTTCTGCACGAGCACAGATTGGAAAGAACAGTTGGGAGGCTATTATCTGTAGGTATTATATTATAATATAAAATCTGTCAGGTTATAAAACAAATCCGGGCTTGCAAATCGAGAATTTGTCAATTTTATAATTATAGTCAGTCTACTGAAAATTATTTTACTATAAAATCCAGCTATTTTTGATATATTAAGGCCGTTTGGTAAGAAATATTATGTCAAGGAAATTTCACCCTAAGGGGTATTTACGTGGTCAAAGCTGTGTGTATCTGACCTCTGAATATACTCTGAAGAAGCAGAAAAACAAATGTAAGGACAACCTACTTCCTCGCATGTTTTTCACTTATATTTGTTTATTCACGAAGCGCTTAGTCGTATATTTGTACCCTTATAATTTCGGTCTAAACAGTACTAGAAAGTCCAAATTTTTAGGATATAATATCAATACAGTACTTATTGAACATGCCCAGTTTCAAATGTATAGCTATCTATATATATATATAAGCAACTTTTTTTCTTTGTTATCGATAAACTTGAAAACTACTGGACCGATCGGCATGATACCATGACCATTCGACGCGGAATTAATTGTAGAAGGTTTTAGGCTATTCATTTTTTGAATTCCATCAACTTTCAATTTTTTTTTCAAATTTATGTGGATAGTTCATATTCGTCTATCCTTTACAATTCGCCCAGCAAAGCGGGCGGGCGGGGACGGCTAGTTATACTATATATATGATATTCGAAACAGCCAAGACACCACCACACATTTTGACTAAGATGTAGGGTTTGAGGAAAACTTAAGAGCTTGGCTCTCCATAAGATCTGATAAGATTTTAGAGTGAAAACAATATGTACCTACTCGTCTTGGCGTTACTTTACATGGAAATGTGTTGGTGGGATTTAATTTTCATCTAATGCTCCAACTGTATACAATAGCCTGTGGCATGAGGCATCAAGCCAGAAATATACAGTTGTGGTTTTAGATCTTTTCATTTGTAAAACAAGGAAGATTCAAAGCTTTATTATACCGTATTACGTGGATATCTTACGGTATGGATACTTCGATATTTGTAATTCAACCCTAAAATGACTAAAAATATTTGGATGTATTTCCGCATAAAATTATATTTATTTACATATAATAAAACTAAAAAAATATAAATATATAAACTTTGTAAATAAATATCCCGATTGTGCTAACAATGTTAAGTCGTAGGCAAAAGCTATAGTGAAATATACATATCATCAAAGTATATTGAGAGTGTTTTAGCCGTCTTGCTTATATTTTAATTAAATTAAAAATATTGCTTTAATTTAATTAAAAATATGCATTAAATCATTACTGTTCGGAAAATTTATGATTTTTAGAATAATTTAAGAGCATTAGAAAAAACGCGCTGTCGAACTTGTATACTACTCCGCATACTCGTACCTTGCATACTTGAGTGCATCCAACGTAACATTTACATAATATTATTTTAGCATAAACAGTAAATTGAGCAACCGATTAAGCTAAGTAAGCAACCGTTCTTATAGGAATAATTATGTAGCGTACGGTTTTCCTAAAAATACAAATATAAAAATTTCTTGCAAATATACTTCAAATTGATCAAAATAGCAAACGCAATTATTGTATTTATTAATTACTAGCTATACCCGGCATGCGTTGAAATATCACGTAGAGTAAAAATGTTGGCCCAGGAATCTTCGCGAGCGTCTGTAAAACAACCCATCAAAAAGTATAATAAAAAGTAGTATAATCGGATGAATAGTTAGAAAAAGAAAAGAAAGAAAAAAGATTTATTTCACAAAAACACATTACACATAGATATTGGTGTAGCTCTAGCTCCCACACTAGGATTCCCTGTGTTGTGGGCAGCTAGGCTCTTCCAAGAGCATCAGTAAATTAAACTAAAGAAAACTAAACAAAACTTCAATTCAACTAAACAACTAACTAGGTCTAATTAACAAAACTGAAACTAAACAAACTGCTTAAATAATAATTAAGAGTACTAAAGAAGAAAGATAAAATTAACAATACTTAAATGAAAAATAAAATAAAAAATACAATACAACACATGGTTTCAAACACACTAATACTACACATTACAAGCACTTTATACATTGTATAATAAAAATAAAAAAGAGATATGTATAAATATATTATCTTGTGATGCATAAGAGATTTTCTGTATCCATATAAGACAATGTCAGTAAATACTGTTTGAGATTCTTATTAAAAGTGTACCGTTTTGTGTTTATGGTGAATAACCCCTTACCTAATACAGTATTATAAAGATACGGACCTTTAAAAGAGTAAAAGCGCTGTCCAAATAAAGTGTTCTTTTTGGGAGGCTTATAAGAAAGTACACGTTGTGATACTGAGACTGGTGGTAGATTGGTAGCGACATGTTTATGAAATCTTTGACATGTTGCTAGTATGTACAGTTGACGGATTGTGAGACATTTTGTGTCCTTATACAGCTTCGAAGTTGAGTAGCGGAAAGGTTTGCTATATGCAACTTTTAAGACAGCGCGTTGCGCACGTTCTAGTTTCAGCATAAAGCTGGAAGACGCTCCACCCCAAACAGAGACACAGTATCTAAGTATTGATTCACACAGTGCCGTGTAAACCAGCTTAATTGTGTGAATATCAGCAGGTTTTCTAAGTTTCTTGAAGATATAAATTAGTTTCCGAACTCTGGAACAGAGGGAATTTATGTGAGGAGCCCAGGAAAGCCGAGAGTCAATGGTAACACCAAGATACTTGGTAACGTTGGTCGCTTCTAGTGTTGGACAGTTACAGGTGATAGGATGTAGACATGTATGTAGTGTTAGGGAAGGCAGAGGAACAGGAGCAGTATGGCTAGAAATGTTAAAACACATATATTTAGTTTTGGAGGTGTTAAGGGTAAGGAGATTATGTCTCAGCCAGCTGGCGACACTTTGAAGACCTTCTTGGGCCAAATGTGAGACATCATCCCAGGTTGAAGAATGAAAAACCAATGCAGTGTCATCGGCAAAGGAAAAAAGGCGTGCGTTAGACAGGGAAATAGTGCATAAGTCGTTAATATAAACAAGAAAAAGCGTCGGGCCTAGCACGCTTCCCTGTGGTAAGCCGCATCGAACATCATTTAGTAGACTGTAGTGCCCATCAACGCAAACTCTTTGTCGTCTGTCAGAGAGATAAGACCTGAACCAGTCTAGTACATTACCACGAATACCTAGCTTTTCCAGCTTAGCGAGGAGTATAGGACGAGATACGGTATCGAAAGCTTTAGCTAGGTCTAGGAATACACCGATGCATCTTTGTCCTTCATCTAATTTTGTACTTATCAAGTCAACCAGTCGAGCAGTAGCATCCTCCGTTGACCTATTACGGCGAAAACCAAATTGGTTGTCAGCAAGGATTGATTCGTTTTCTAGGTAGCTCAGTAATCTACTATTAACGACCTTTTCCATGATTTTACCTAATGTCGGGAGTAGAGAAATTGGTCGGTAATTGGAGACATCTGTACTGCTGTTAGCTTTATGGATGGGAGTAACATTTGCTATTTTCCAAGAGTCTGGGAAAATGCCACACTCTATGCTAAGGTTACAAATATAGGAAATGGGCGCTGAAAGTATATCCTTAAGAGATAAGACTACTTGATTACTTATGTTGTCCCAGCCTGGTGCAGAATTTGGCTTGAGAGAACTAATTATTTTTATTATTTCTCGCTCATCGCTGGGGATAAAAAGAAAAGAATTAAGTCTGGGTACTATGTTGACTTTTTCAACGAGATCTTTTTCTGTTAGTCCCAAGGTATTAAGAGTTTTGGAGGCTAAATTATCTCCTACAGAAGAGAAGTAGTCATTTACTATATTCAGTGACTCAACAGGGTTTTTACATATGTCAAAAAGTTTGTTGGGGCTGGAATTTATTGTGTTTAAATTACAAATATTCTTAATCGATTTCCAAAGATTTTTACTGTTGTTTTTATTTTTTATTATGCTTTCTGTGTCATGTAAGTCTTTTAGATTTTGGAGAATATTGTTACAAAAATTTCGATATTGAAAATATTCATATTGAAGTGAACTGTTATTCGGGTGTTTCCTAGCCAAACTATGTAGTTTGTCTCGGCGTCTAACACAGCGTAATAGCCCCGGTGTGATCCAATGCTTTCTAATTGTTTTTGAGTTACGACTATACAAAACACTTGTATTTCTATCAATTGCGTCAGTTATAGTTTTGGTAAATGCATTAACAGCATCATTAACATTTTTAGTCTGGTACAAAGAACTCCAGTTAGTATCAGATATTTCTTTTTTTAGTTTGTCATAGTCGATTTTGTGAATTACTTTCGGGAGAGGTGTAGAATTACTGATTAGTTGGGAATAATTAATTCCCAGAATTACTGATTGATGGTCGGAAACTTGGGATGGACATACGGCTATACGAGAGGGTAGACACGATTTAACTAAAGCATGGTCCAAACTATTCTCTCCGCGAGTGGGGATGTAATGACCTTGAATAAAACCATAATGACTAAGAAGGTTTAAATATTTATGAGCTTTAGGATCCTCAGTAGATTCTTTAATATCTATGTTGATGTCGCCGACTATATAGATTGAGTACTCGCTATATGATTTAATAAGATTTTCAAGGGAGTCCAGGAAGTTGTCAATATTGGAAAAAGAGGGCGATCTATATATTGCTACTACAACGATCTTATCATTAATTTGACTGACAAGACAATTAGCATCAGCAAACGCTGGTTCAAAGAAATTAATGTTAAGACTAGGTTTAAAAAGTATAACAATACCATCACATTTATTGATGTATTTCTGTGAGTATGTGCATAGATACCCATCTAAACATATTCCAGAAAAATTCTCATCAATCCAGCACTCAGTTAAGATAATGATGTCCGGACTAAAATGGAGCCTTGAGAGAAAAACAATAAAATTGTCAAAATTTTTGTGGATGCTGCGAATATTTTGTGTAACTACCGTTAAGTTACATGGATAAAAGAAAGATTGGCAATCTTCAGGAATGGAAATATATTCATTTAATATAAACACGGTGTTGTCTATATCATTTATCAAACCTAAATTAGTTAAGGAGCGCATAGCGGACAAAACTACCTAGATATTGATTTTTGTTTTTTTTTGTGTTAGAAATTGACAGATGAGAATGAGGTTCACTTGATAGTAGGCAATACCCCAGCCACAAAACATCAGTCAATTATGCGCTGTCGACCTACTTTTTACTTTAAGCAATGTACCTACACTCCACGGTAATCTATGAACGGTGATATCGTATCGATACCCGGTCAAAATAATTAATTATATAGATGATTCAGTAACAGTAAGTTACAAGTTAATAAGTTACGATCATTTAACTATTTAAATATTCAAAAGAGAATAGATACCGGAATACCGATACGCCTATCACCGAACCTTTGTTCAATAAATTTTATTTTACCTTTCTCTGAAAGGTGCCTCTAAGTGCTTTAGGGTTCTTTCATTACGTTTATTAAGTGAAGTGACGTTCCCAAAAGATTTATTGAGTGGCTAAAATAATTCTACCTTCCTTATATAAATTTCAACGTCCATTACACTATTTTGTTTGTTTTATATTTTATACGATTATTTTACCATAAAGTTAATGTTTCCAGATTAAACTGTTGAAATATTAAGATAGGATACGAGTAGCTAGAACTAAATGCAAAAATATTAAGCCTAATTATTTTAATTTAACAAAAAAATTAATTATAAAATTACGTTGAGAATTTCCAGGAAAATGATTGGTAATTTTTTGTAATAGATGAGTCGTTTTTCCTTGGAGGAAAACCTTGGAGGTCATTCAGCGTCGTTATTTCCTACCAAGGAGTAAATACTTCCTACAAATGCTCGCATATACTCTCATAAATTCAGAGTAAAATAGGAATTTAAAGTACTGAAACATTTTTGGAATTGGGTATCGTAACTAACACTAGCTAACACTAATCGAATCTGTCTCTGTAAGCTCGTGGTCGCGTGATCCTTTGTCACTCGTCCACAACTGTCCTGGCTACATCAAGTACCTATCTGTTACAGGCATTCCATTTTCAAAATAAAATTGCAACTAACCAATATATTTTTAAACTTCTCTCAATTAAATACATTCGTATTATGAAGTCTATTTACCAATAATATATTTATATGACTTTAGTAGATTTTTTTTGGAATGGGGGTCAAATGGGCTGTTGGTTCACCTGATGCCCCTAGATACATATGTACATACTACATATATGCAACACCAGAGACTTGTAGGTGCGTTGCCGGCTTTAAAGAGACGTGTAGGCCTATTTTTCTGGTCAACTGGTTAAAGAGAAGGTGAGTGAGGCAAAACATTCTTAAGAAAACGCGCGGTAATGTATTTTTAGACATCATTCCGTGAGGCTGGAAGTTCAATTTAGTAATTTATTTTTATTAGGGTCTTGCATTTTTGAATCCAGCCACCTCGAGCTAATTTACCTAACCTTCTAATACGTCCAAAGTAGTAGTACCTACATATATATTCCTCTTTTAAATTCTCGCCCTCTTTGAGAAACTGTTGTCCACAAGGTGCCTATTGACTGTAACCTTGAAGAGACCCAAGTCGAATTTTTCGAAGGAAACAGATTCAGGACCTTCCATAGCATTTCCCATCCTGGCCAGGACAGTAGTCAAGCAACTGCCTTTAATTATGAACGTACTTAAAACAACCTCGATGTCATCAAAATACGCTATATTGCGTAGTCCGCCGCTAAAATTGCTATGGCAATGTCAGAAACACGAGTGTTAACGACCGCAACTATCAAATGAAAGTTGTTATAAGTACACACATTTATGGAAAGTTTCATTCGTATTATGCTTTTGTTATTCGTGACTGTGGTTCGGATATTTATATTTTATTGTAATGTTTCGATAGAAAACTTGGTAATAGGGATACTAACTGTCTGTATGGCGAAAGTTGAAGTTATTTGTATAAATATTATAGAGACTCATTGAATGTTTGATTAGATTATAATCTAATAATAATTATTAATTAAGTATTATGATAATTTTGAAAACAAACTTGCATGTCTTCTGGTGTGCAGGTGGTCATGGTGAGGTAGGTGGTGAAATGACCACCTAAATGGACAGACAAAAAGACAGACCCCTCCTTCCATAAAAATGATTGAATGATAGTTTTAAAATTTAAGTAATAATACATACTCATAATAGTTAGTTTAATACTAGGCTTTGGCCACAACTCCACTCCAAGATTTGAGCTATCAAGCTTATACAACATTTCATCAATATCAGTTTAGCGTTTTGTCCGTGCACAACGTTTCGTTATATATAGAAATACAAGTATAATTTAGCAAGTACATATAATATCAATATTACTTTAATATGTCGATTATCTATACAAAGACAGAAAACTTTTCATTCTCGAAAAAATCTGAACAAAAAATATCAAAAGTAATATGTACGTAAAGATTACAGAAAATAAACAGCGACATTTCTGTGGCCACTTTCAATACATTATCGGAAAAATACGATCATAAAACAAAAGAACAGTAAAACAGTATCTAATGGACGAGTGGGCTAATCCTATTGGGGCTATTCGAGATGCCGGCGACGAATAATGGATCGACCGATCTTATCTGAGGGCGAAACTGTGAAACTTCAATATTATCGCTGCGAGCTTAACATAAGCGATTCGATATTATCAATATACGCTACGATTTTGTATTATGTTTTGATACGTCTTTTAACTTATTGTACCAATATAGAGCTAAAAAAGGCGTATAACATAAAGTAGGAATTGTAAATTTCAACTTTAGGTAGTTCTGGAATTAAAATAAAATAACTAGCCACCATTTCAAAAAAATCCGAAGCAACAATATGCATCGGTGGTTTTAAAAATTGACGATTCGAAAATAATATTCAAATAACAAATAATAATAATTTTGTTTAAATTACATTTTATTTGATATATTCTTGGCTGAGGAAAGCCTCAGTGAGCCTCATGTTTGGCTATTGATATGTGTTATTAAAAATCGAGCATAATAATGAACTGCTGTATACCGGATTAAAACGTGATTTATTATTTATATTGTTTAAATTATTTATCCCGTCGTTTCGGATGCTTTTCAGCAACCGTGGTCGGAGGAGACGCGTTTTAATCCGGTATACAGTATTTTATTTAAATGTGTGATACTCGCGTTAATAAAAGATAATATTAATAATGAACTGTCTTAGTTTAGATTTTTTTGATTGATTCTCACACTTTGAACGAATCTGAGGGCACAGCAGTCCCACCGCCAAGACGTGCCAACTAAATATATCTATTAAAATAGATAATAAGTAAATGCTAATAGAATGATTAGTCATCAGACAAATGTTAACGTGGAATCCTTAGTAATAATTTAGCTCAGAAAGAGGCACATTGTTAAATGTGACGGAACAACTGCCATTACATCCCGCCACCATAATGTTTCACAACATTAAATGCGAGAAGGTACTACAGAAATATCAAATGTTCCAAACTTTCGGTCACATGAAAGTTTCACAAATTGCACGTAATTTGCGCTTGCTTGGAGTGGAATCTACTAATGGCCGGACGGAATTCATCTATATAATTACTATCTCGTAAAATCCAACCTTTGTTGTTGATATAAGCAAAATTATAGCTACTAAGTAATTAAGGAGTACTCTGTGCCCGTAGGCATTATATAGTTACGAGCAAGAATGCGATGTATAGAATTAAGAGTGATTTCAACTATATTGTATAAATAAATTATACTTCTAAGAACATCTATGAACTTTTCATAAGTAAAACACATCTAATTGCTTTATGCATTTTTTAAATTAAATTAAAAAAAAACAGGCTTACTATCAGATAAGCCGCATGTGCACATAAAGCTGATTATAAAATACTAAGAAATTTGAAAATTGATAGTTGCTTTAAAATTTAACCTTTAATGATGTAAAAATAGTGAAATTTTCGAGATTCAGTTATAATCAAGTCTTTCCCATGTCTGATAATTTTGGGCATTGAACGGGTGGTAGGGATGTCGAAATTCCGACCGGGTAACGAACCACTGTTCATAGATGGAAAAACCGTGAAGGACATATTGCGCGTTTCAATTTCAGTCTGTATATTTCCGAATGCTCGAAGTAAAAATTAGATCGACAGCGCATCATTGACTGAGGTTCTGTGTTTGAGGTATCACCTACCATCGACCTCATACTCGTCTGTCAATATCTGTCATAAAAAAATTTTGCATAGTAATCATTTGAAGTAATACTGAGAATGCCAGTAGTTTATATATGCGAAGTTGAATAACAAAGTTTTGTAGCAGAAGTCAAGGTACATAATGAACTTGTTATACTTAAAACTTGTTGTATAATCGAATTTAAAGGAAGAATTATTACATATCAAAGGAATTCGTTTAAACGTTTTATTTTATTATAGATAATTTTGTGCCTGCGACTTCAATCGCATGTTATTTATCTTAATATATGAAAATGGAAACCTTACATATAACGATGTTGATTAATTTCAATCTATAAATAATTTTATGTCGGGAACAAATCCAATTTCGATGAAATAAAGTCTGTATGTTGCTTCAGGCTAAACGTAATCCATTTTATCTTACTCCTGAAAATCCATTCAGAAGTTTTTCGATATACCTAAATGTAAAAAAATAGACGGATAAATGTTTTTATTTTAATTATTGTAACAGACAAGCTCAATTTCCAATCAAGCTCTACTCGCTACTACTATATGTAAAGATAAGCGGACCCGACAGACGTTGTTTTGCCAGAAGTAGGCTTCAAAAATAATACAAAAAAAAACATATCTTGATTAGAATATCCTATTTTCCCAGTTATATAATATATTTGCAATGTACATCAATTAATAAAAATAAACGTGCGTCAATTGCAGAAGATGGTGGACTTCGAACCTAATTTATTTTATGCACATTTATTTCTTGAATTTTTCCGATTTTTAATAGTTATTCTGTTATTCGCGACATAGACGAATCCAACAAATAAGATATCATTAAAACCAGTGCAGCCGTTCTTGAGTTATAATGTTGTAACTAACACGACTTTGTTTTATATTATCTGTATACTCATATAGATTACGTATGCTACGACACTATACATTTTTTGTAAATTAGAATCAGTGTAAGCCTCGGTATATACATTTAAAAAGTATATCAGACTCAGATTCGTGACAAAATTTTAAAGAGCTCATTAGTCCTAAAACAACATTAACTTGTGGATTATTCAAACAAAGGCCGAATGGAATCAGTACGCAGTTCCATCATATTAAACATTCGTAAAGTTCAGACGTGGGTCCTGTCTGTGATAAGAAGGGCACTAAATAGATTCCAAAAGGAGGCTTTAATCACTTCTCTTACATTTAAGTGTAAAGTTACCTTTGTGACGACTTTTTTAATTTGCTCGTCGGCGCTTTTAAAATTGGAACAATTTCTTTTTTGGCGGTAGTCTTTATAGCTTTTCTATTATACTGTTCAAAGAGTTTGTAAGAAAATATTTTATACTATAAATGTGCCCCGGCTTCACACGAAAAATATGTTACTCACTGATAATATAGCTTTGTATTGGTGAAAGAATTTTTAAAATCGGTCCAGTAGTTTTGGAGTTTATTTATAACATACAAAAATACAAATCTTTCCTCTTTATAATATTAGTATAGACTATAGATATATATTTTTTAGACGTATTTAGAAAATCTGTAACTGCAATTTTAAGCATCATTCATGGTATTTTGTGTTTTGTTTCACTAGAATCTATTTAGGTGAGTAATAAGTATGTTAATTTGTAAATCGAAGATTTACAATATGTAGAATTTCTAATCTAAAAAGTGATTCAGCTTAAAGTAATTCGCATAAAACTGTCTTAAAATACGGTTAACTTGTTAATGCGTGAACATGTGTGGTACACTCGAAACCTATAAATAATATAATTCACGTTTTAATCTTTTAAAAGATTTTTATTAGAAATATTAAATTCCATTACATATTTATAATAGCGGATCTGTTGTTGGCTTCAAAAATAAAAAAAATATTTCTAGATCAATTCTTTTTTTTTGTTTTTTTTTGTTCGACAGACGAGCATGAGGTTCACTTGATCATAGGTGATACCTCAGTCACAGAACATCAGTCAATGATGCTCTGTTGACCTAAGTTTTACTTCGAGCATTCGAAAATCCATAGACTGAAACCGAAACGCGCAATATGCACTTCACGGTTTTTCTATGAACGGTGGTTCGTTACCCGGTCGGAATTTAGATGTTCCTCCCACCCGATCAATATCCTAAGTTAACAGATGAGGGGAAAATATGCTAACAGAAAATTATAAACATCTCCTACCGGTGAGATTCGAACCCACGACCCATCGATGCGCACGGCAGGTGTTCTACCGAACGCGCCAACGAGCCCGTCATATTCATCCTTCGATCAAGTCAATGTATTCATCAATCAATACCCGTTTCAACTGTATAGATTTGCAGTGGACAGCAATTATTACAAAAAATCTATACGCGTGCAGCCGGGCTAGCATGACCGCCACAAGATATGTCGCGGACGAGAGAAGACAAACTAAGATGTAAGATATCTCGAAATATTATATCTCGACATCGACAATTTTGATAGAAAAGATATCTCGATCGACAAATATATCTATTTTTGATATTAAAAGTCGAGTTTTAAGTGTAATTGTCATGTTAGACCCGAAAGAAATAAAGCGATAGTCGATTAAAACACGAGAAAACGGTAGACAAAATTTTGTCGCGCTTGTCATGCTAGGCCGGATGGACGTGAATTGTCAATTGTGGAAGATGGCGGAGTTCCGAACCTAATTTATTTTTAAATTAATGTTTGCATATTAAATTATTTTCCTATTTTTTTTTCCGATATTTTAATAGTTATTCTGTTATTCGGGATATAGAATGGTGTAACTAACACTTTTTTATATATATAAGATACATACACTCTCTGTACAAGTCATATGTTATACTATCGTCTGTTTTACAGATCTCAGGAACTACTGAAGTGATTTGACGAATTTGTGTAACGCTCCTTATTTTCTTTTGATAACATTTCTTTTTATTTTGTCTTTCTAATATTTGGTTCTAATGTCAGAATATCGCTAAATAACCGAATAAAAAGTTGAGATTATGAAAATGATATAGTATAACATTCTTAAGAAATATTATAAGGAAGTCCGTGATATAATTGAATTTTATCTTCAATAATCTCTTTAAATACTGAACATAAAAAACCCCTGAAATTTTCTGAATGAAATGATATTTTTTTACAGTTTTAGTAATACAGACTGGGTAAAAAATATAAATTGTCGTGCTACTTATGATTATCTGTGAGACTTTTTGTGAGAGATTTTTTATGAAAAGTAGCTACAGTAACTGTTTAAACCAATTAGTAACAGTCTACACTTACAATATTCTAATAATTGTTTATTTTGTAACAAAAAGCTTTGATATTGTATTATTTTTAGGTAATTTTCAAGATTCTGTAAGTATCTATTCATTCCCAGTTATATTATAAATCATTGCAGCATTGCTCTGAAAATGCGGCTTAATAATACAATACAATTATTCAAGCAAATTAAACTCATTCCCTTTCAATAAGTTGGAAATTGCAAACAATTACGCGTCGGCTCTGGTTAGCAGCCGGCATTGGATTCGAAACAATATTTTCATTACTCGATAACGAGATGATGGTAATTCTCATACACTTCACTCAATTTACATAATATGACTTAAATATACATATGAAAATTTAAATTATACGGTTATATTAAAGTATATATTCAATTAAATAGGATTTCAAATAATAACACAAAGTTTAAAACATAACAATGAATTGTCTTCATCAAGAGCGTACGTAGTTTGGGATTCTGAATATTATAGTTTTTGTTTTACAACAAAGTAAACAATACTTTTGTTTATAGATTAACTGGAATTCAGATATATCACGTCAGTCACGCAACTTTTGTTTAACAAAAGGATAGTAGATCATACACAGTTATTATAATAGCAATTTTAAGCTTTATGCTTCACGCCGATAAGAGGATTTTGCTTTGCGCTATATTCCCGATACATTCACAACGGCTGTTCATTCAGCGTAAAAACGAACGAACATTGGATTATTATGTCAATGTAAACAAGATCACTAGAAATATTTTTCATGCGAGTAACTCAAATGGCACCCACTCCATCATTCCACCCTATCTTCGTTTTTCATGCAAACGTTTATTTCATTTCATTGTTTTGTTATTTTACGCGAAGAGTTCGTGTTTGTGTTGTAAGAGGGTTCGCCTCTTTTGAGATACGGCGCTTATTGTTCCTGGCAGAATTATTTTATTACGGGAATTTGAGTTCAATTACGAAATGAAAATTTGCCTTTATCGTAGTTATCATTATGTATTAATGCCGTTAGCAGTACGTGCTATTATTTTCATTCAATATTAAACATCAATTGGTCTTTCAATTTATCTTATTATTATCTGCTGAATGGTGTAATGTCATCAAAAATAACTTCACAAATAACTAATTATTTTTAATTAAATTTTGAAGCCCAAACATATGAACTGTGAATCGCTTATAGAGAAGAGAGAGATTTGAATACGTTCTGAAAAAATACGATGATCTGTGAAAAACTAAGGGAATATACAAACACACAAATAGATACACGTGGTTAAAAGTTTGGCCGCGAATTAGATTGTGAGGAAAAATGTTGACTTTTCCCAAGGTAAAAACTTAGGTAGGTTGCTACGTTTTTGCGTCAAAAAAAGATAAACCAATAAACATTTTTTCTTTTATAATATTAGAGGGGTTAGAAATAGGAGATCCATTCGGTAGACATACTACAATTGACCAAAAATAAAATAAAGGCAATTTAATTTCCTGCCGGCCTAGCATGACAAGCGCGACAAAATTTTGTCTACCGTTTTCTCGTGTTTCAATCGACTATCGCTTTATTTCTTTCGGGTCTAACATGACAATTACACTTAAAACTCGACTTTTAATATCAAAAATAGATACATTTGTCGATCGAGATATCTTTTCTATCAAAATTGTGGATGTCGAGATATAATATATCGAGATATCTAACATCTTAGTTTGTCTTCTCTCGTCCGCGACATATCTCGTGGCGGTCATGCTAGCCCGGCTGTTCAATTATAAAGCTAATTTTGCCTGGAGTAATTAATTTTTTGCACCACCTTTTGTACGCTATTTCGTTTTAACTAATTTTTTAATATTTTTGGGTGGTTTTCAATAAAGTATTTTTTTTTTTAAGTTGTAATTATTTATTAATTACCAGTCTCCATATTCATCTATTAACGAATTTGTTGGACCAATTATGCATTTCTCCATGATGAACGTTCGATCAATAGTGATTCCGTGTTTTCCTTCGAAACGGAGTAGGTACATCAGCAAATTAGATCTGCCCTGAGCATTCCCTGAGGCTTAAAAAGCGTCCGCGTTCTATCAAGCTTATAAAGCCTATTTTCCTTTTTATTACGTGTGAACTTCATCGTGTTCAACAATTATTTTAAAATCAAAAAACAGAAAAATATTATATCAGGTTTCAATGTCAAATTGTATGTTATTGACTATCATCAGACATCGATTGCCAAGCTTGAAACTCACTCGATGGTAGATAAATAATAGTATGGTAATACCTATCTAAAGCACGCATAAAAGTTTAAACGATGCTTATTAAGTACAACACTTTGTAAGTAATACAATAGTTTACCGACAACAATAAAAAATGTTAATGCGTTAAGTGTTTTAAGTGGCGATTGGTCCAATATATCTTAAATAATGAATTAGTAACTTTTACTAAAAAGGTAGGTACTTAAAAACTTTTCATGTCATTATATCGGCGACGAATTTATATGTTTGTTACTTATTATTATATTGATTGTAAATTTTCGAAGGAAAATAAATGTATATAAACCTGAATAAATAATGCGCTGTCAATTTTCTTTTTTAATTCAAACATTCGGAAAATATCAATTATATGTATTGAAGGGCGCAATTTGTACTTGGTTTGGTATAGTTATTCTACGAACATTGGTTCGTAGAATAACTTGATATTTCGACATTACATTCACCCATTTAATACCCGAATACCTACATCTACACTAAACCTGGGGAATAGTATTAACAAAAAAAATATGGACAAGACATTTTGAACTCATTGAAATGTAAATTGAAAATTTACAACGGGACAATGAGCTCGTGAAATTACTAATAGTATTTTTAGTTATTACTTTGAATTCATTTGTCATTTCATAAAATCATTCATACTTGCTATGAAAAGGTACTATCGCCTCCTACACTCATTTATTTTGACGAGCTTTATTGCTACAGCAAATAACTAGTATTAAAAACTTATATCAAATTGCAGAATTCCGTGCAAGCTAGTGTCGAGGTAAGTCTTTAAAAAATAGCCACATTACCATTTATATTAGAAAATATACTTAGTGACGTAAGTAAGCGACGGGCAGCTCGTATAAATGGTGCGACGCTCATGAGGCAAGCGCATTTGTCACTCGCGGACCCTCAAATTGTGCTCATATTGTAAGGGAGCTAATCCGCGAGCATTTCAGGTTCAACAGAGGCTGTTATCAGGGACACTCGCATTTCACATCTATCACTTTTATGTGCTGACCACACGTCCTGTTAAAGTTAACATTTATAGAAATAGACGAATGAGCCTTTTCAACTACACTATCTTGATAGAACGCTACCTTAGTGATGCAATGAAATTTACAACATGATTCTAAGTGTGGTCAGTTTTTAATACAAAAAAAAATACTAAATACAGTAGATATATAAACACGTTTCTGATCACTTACTTGCTTACAAACATATGCAAATTAGCAATAAACATTTCACCAAAAGTAACTTATTACAACATATTTAATATAAAAGAAATGTAACTCAGAGAAATAGGGGTATCTAAAAGGCGAATTTATCAAAAGAGCGGTTACTATCGAGTTAATGAGCCGACATTGTGGTGATAGTGCCTCCACTATTTGCACTACGGAGCGCATGGAAAAAACATCGGGGGCTTATTTGAGGATTTTGTTGAAAATCTTTTGAAAAACGACTGTAACAGCTGAAGAGGTAGTTTTTACATTTATATTCTCCATCTAGCTGAGAGCTCAGAGCTAATGGCGACATTGTTTGAGCTTATTATTCCAGTATGCAGGATTTGCTCGAGTAATTTAAGTGAACATTTTAAAAATGTTCCATAAAATTATTGAATTTAATTAATATTATTTATCCTCTATCAATTAGTATATTGAGATATTACATTTTGGGGAAGAAAGAAACGAGTCTTAGCAAAAATTATGAAATTTTAAAAATAACGCTTCACTGGCATTTAAAACAATATCCTATATTATTTTTTGTTTTATTCCTCTAAAAACATATGTAAACCTTTTGCTCTGTTGTTATTGTAATATCTATCATAGATAATAAACTCTTAACATATAATAATAATAATATAATAGCCAAATACAACCAAGAAAATATACTTTCGCATTAATAGGCATGTTCAAGAATGTTTTCTTTGAGAAAACATCAGTGTCAACTTACTGATACCCATTAAAAGAAGCTGATAGAACGTATCAATCTATTAAAGCTCATTTTATCCCCAGAAAAGTTCGCCTTGGAACTTTTACTAGGTGCAGAGACACTGCTATCGTAAATATTCCACCTGATAAGGCGCTCGTAAAAACAGCTGAATCGACGCCTGTGAAAGTAAGGGAATTTTTCTTAAGCCCTGAGGTCTCGTTTTCCACCTCGTGTTTTAGATAATTACAAGTAGGTATTATTTGGAAGGAATCTCGACTGGTCCACATATTTAAGCCCTTTTTGTTAGATGATCTACAATAGTATTTATGGTCAATTGATGTTTTATAATATTTGATTTATTTATGATATATATATTTATTTATAGTTGGAAAAACCGTGAAGTGCACATTGCGCGTTTCGTTCTCGGTCTATGGATTTCTGAATGCTCGAAGTAAAAATTAAGTCGACAGCGCATCATTGATTGATGTTCTATGACTGAGCCTACCATCAAGTGAACCTCATGCTCGTCTGACGAGATGAGAGTGATGAGCAAAAATATATGATATCGGGATATTAATTGTTATAAATACGAACTAATCAAACAGCTGCATTTTCTTGTATTATTACATGCCTTAAGTGTATCTAGACAACGAGTAGATACTCATATAATTAAATCGCGGATAGTTTTGATCTGTCGCTGAAAATATTCATATATAATTATGATAGTAGGTATATAAGGTTTTTGCTGTTACGTAAAAGAACATGCCATAGTTAGTAGAACTCCAATAATAGTTACATAATTACTTACATAATCCAGGCCACTTGTTAATATTTGTACATCAACCAATCTCTATTAAAATCGATATCTGAGATTGCTTAAGATCGTGTAAACGGATATTTACGTTTGAGGAAATTTTGATTTAATCGGTCGACAAAAAGAGGACTTCAAAATGGTGAATCTTTTTAAAAGTTTTGATATTTTTCTACTAATCAATGTATACATAACATTAGCAACTACATATGATGTCAGTGAGTAACAATTAATTATTAGCCAGCCTAATTATTATTTGAAAATCAGAACTCACTACTAATTAACAATCAGCCACAAAGTTATTTTATAATAACTTAGTGATTAGGTAGTTAATTTTAAACAAATCAGTATAATTTATTTGTACATATCGTTATGTTTTTAAAACTTTGTTTTCATTTTTCATTTGACATAGTCACTATTGCTTCTAAACATAGGCCATAGGCTTATTTTCATTTATTTTTAGTACTCATTAGTTAGTGTGTAATAGAAGGAATAATTATAATAATCATTAGTTAATTTTTCAATCTGTTAACAAAATTTTGTTTAAATTTTGAAAATCATTTCATAATTTAGTATTCGGCCCGAATAGTCAGCACGAAAACGTTCAATTTTGTATTGTAAGCAGGTATGTCCAATTTAATGGAACTCGATAGACATTTTAGATATGAACGGAAATGTTAGGTAGGTACAGTCCCGATAAAAGCCCGTTTATGATGTTATCTGTGTTCAATACAAAGGAAAACATGAAATAAGTAGCCAGTTAGTCGCTATTGTTTGTGGAAATACGGAAACAATACAATACTTATTTGTAATACAATCGCAATAAATCACAACTCAAAGAATAGGTACCACTTGACAGTAATTACAAATGAAAGATTCGATAAATAATAATCATTATCAAGGAGGAACACCGTAGACAAGACAAGACAATACCGTAGTTATATATATCATTTAATATACTTCACGATTGTAATTATAACATTTTCAAGGTTTTAATGTATTTTAATACATTTTATCTATCTTATGTTATTATAAGAGAATTTAAAGCTAGCTATTATAAAAGTGAATGAGCTAAGGGCTAGGTAAGACATATTTCTGTGAACGTTCACTGATTATTTTCACAAGATGTTCCCATATTCGACGGAAAAAAATATTTAAATTTCACCCTTAAATTCAAATCCGAGACTTCCGGTGCTAAAACCAAATACACCACTTAGCTATAGAGGCAGTCAAAAAGGCCACATGAAGTGACGAGGAAGAAAACTATTAGAAGTGTAGCAAAGTAGTTAGCAGTACTAAGGTAGTGTCCTAAACGTTTCTCAGGTACACGGAAAAGGCAGAACCTATTCGCCATTAGTTCGTTTTCGCTCACTAACTTATATCCTCGACAATTTCTTTCCACTCGATGCATCAGCAAATTGTAATCGGGATTTTACCTGAAAAGTATTTTATATGGATAGAAAAATCTCTGCGGTTTGAAAGAATCGTTTTCATAATTTAGGAATTTTTGTCTGGCTCGTTGGCGCGTTTAGTAGAACTCTTATCTTGCGCTTCGATTGATCGCGGGTTCGGATCCCACCCACATTTATAATTTTATGTAAGCATGTCTTCACCACGTCTGGTCACTTCGGGCGTTGAACGGGTGGGACAAATATCGAAATTCCGACCGGGTAATGAACCACCGTTCATATGTGGAAAAACAGTGAAGTGTACATTGCGCGTATCAGTCTATAATAATAATAATATGTTACATAAAAAAAAATCATGAAGTGTAATCAGAATGTGTATTGAGTTTGGATGTTAGGTATTCGAAAAAGATATATCGATGATCGGAGTTGGACACAAGTTGATAGAAATAAGGGCAATAGTCTGGATTAACAACTAGGATTATCCCGGACAAATATTTCGATCCTCTAAGCCGTCATTTCTCAAAGTGGGAAATCCCCTTGAGGGTTCGCTAGAAAGGCTAGAAGATTTTGGTAATTTAAGCGGTCTAGGGAGCTAGTGGCAACACTTTCAACCCATACTATAGCGCCCCCAGTGGGAACAGGAGGCCTTCAGGTCATATCGCTGAGAACTATAGACAAAGCCAAGGCCATAGACTAATTTAGTGAGTGTTGTGATTTTGCGTGCTCCGGAGATAGCACGCTTGTGGATGGAAAGTGTTGTGATTCGTTAATTTAAAAGGCAAAATTGTATATTGTAATCAAATTTAGTGTTAAAAATAGAAATAATTTATATTAATTATAATGAGTTTACATATTGTATCGATAGTTTTAAGTGTATTTAATTCAGATGTTCAATTGTTATTATTGTGGAAGTAATATCAGTCATTCAATTCATTCGACAGTTCACTCGTCACGTGTTCACTCATGTCATTTTTTTCCTTTATACACATACAATATTGAGAAAGTGTCGTCTAATGTCAAGCTGTTAAGCAAAATTATTAGAAAACGGGCATTCTGTCTACAATCGTGCTCCAGTAAAGTCCTAGTTATACTGTTCGTAATCTCGTGATGTATTATTATATATTAATGTCTATACAAAGTGAATATCGATATTTTAAGAAAATGTACACGTGTTGGTAGTTGAATATATTCATGTCCGAGAAGTGAAGTCTGTATTGAAGATAGAAATATACGGATACTGTACACTGGTGATTTTACTACAATACATGTGTAATGTAATTTTTACTTAATTCCCTTTGGTTAGAATTTTAAGTCTCTTTTTCGACAAAACAACGGTCGTGGGCGTGTAAGGGCCTAATGGTCAAGTATCCTGTGACAGGGAAAAGGTCGAACGTACTGAGATATAGTGGCATAATTAATATCCTAGTAGGAGCAATAATGCTTTGCCTTAATTTTGCCTTCTAAAAATGTTCGCATAGAGATTATTTTATATCAGTTATAGTTAAGCAAATGCTTGACTGGCTCGTTGTGACGTAGGGTAGAACACCTTGCGATCCGATGTGACGCGGGTTCGAATCCCGCCGGATATCAAAACATTTTTTCTGGTTACTACAGACACTAAACAGGTTTGTAAATTGAAATTAAGACCGGGTAACGAATCACCGTTCATAGATGTAAAAAGCGTGAAGTGCAAATTGCGAGTTTAGATTTCGGTATGTTTGAAGTAACTTTTATTTTCCCGATTTCATAAAATGTTTTAAATAATTTGAATTAAGAATAAATTTAAAACAAAAATTAAAAAATATTATTATTAATTATTATGCTTTAACCCTTCGAGTTAGTTTAAAATGGTAATTTAGTGCTTTGCAAGGATGTGTTCCTCAGGACAAATATATCACGTCTGCCTATGATAGAGACAATAAGAAAGGTGTTAAAGGACACTATCTTAGTAAGAATATATTTTCTAGTTAATCTATATATATATATAAAAGAAAGTTGTGTTAGTTACACCATTTATAATTCAAGAACGGCTGCACCAATTTTAATGATATCTTATTTGTTGGATTCCTCTATGTTCCGATTAACAGAATAGCTATTAAAATATCGAAAAAATTCAAGAAAATAAATTAACCTAATGCATATTATATAATAGAATAGTACATAGTAGAAGAAAATATCATAATTAAATCTAGAAATAATTTTTATTTTTGAAGCCATCATTCTGGCAGAACAACGTCTGTCGGGTTCACTAGTTTAGGATAGAAATAAACTGTTTATTAGCCTTAAGTGATAGACTAGTTTGCATGTGCTTTTAGTGCTTACTTATTAAATAAACAAAAATAAATATACATACTTGGAGTATTAGATATGGATAACTTATGTTCTGTGGTTGAGGTATCACCTACCATCAAGTGTCGATGTCGGATATATTAAAAAAAGCTAAATTAATTCGCCAGTCTGTTCTTACGTTCGATGACACAAAACTGCTCGTATAAAGAGCGCAGTTATAAAAAAGTGCTTTACTCATTATAATAGGTATATTAACACTAATATCATAAAGAGGAAAGATTTGTATTTTTGTTTGTTTGTAACGAATAAACTCAAAAACGAATGGATCGATTTTAAAAATTCGTTCACCAATTAAAAAAGTTACACTATCAGCGAGTAAAATAGACTATAGTTTTTTGTGTATAGTACATCTACATTGCATTCGTGCGAAGCCGGGATTGATGCTAGTATTATATTATATATACAATAGTTATATTAGTTCTATTATTATATATCACTATTAAAGCAGATAATAAATTCGTTTGTTCTAATTCAGTTTCAAATAATCTTGTTTTGTGTTTACGTAAAAGATTAACAATTATAATTATTCGAATCAAAACCTCATTTCGTTTATCATGTCACCGTATAATTGTTGTCTCACGATAAAACTCGTACACATTAAACTCATAATTAAAATTTCAAGCGTAATTTTTCACAGATTTTCCAAAGTCAGTGGTGGAAAATGAAGAAACTTCTCGATGTTTTGTCCTTTTCTATTATAAAAATAATAATGTACAATGCATTTTATTTACTCGAGTCAAACTGTCAACTAGAACCAACTTTAATTTATAATTTACGTGATGGACCAGAACTATACAAAGAGTACGTAAAAAAATACGGGAAAACATTCAGCGATGATGAAGAATACTATAAGAGATACCATTATTTCATGCAAACTTTACGTAAAATAAATGAGATTAATTCAAAAAGTTCACAAAAAGTGCAACCAAATAGATACGCAGACTTGTCAGATGATGAAAGACGTGGAAATATTGAACACACGACAAAGATTGATAAGGAACTTAAATTTCAAATAAAAGAAAAGTGGCCAAATGTTGATGCCTTATTTCCCGACTTAATATAAAAGTTTTTTAAATAAATCGACTTGTTTTAAGTGTTTATATTTCCGATTTAAAAAAGGTAAGACGATGTTTTAAAAAATCCTGTCACTGACATCAAGATCGCATCGTTTGCTAACTTCAGCTTCAAGAAACAATACTTATTTAATTATGCAGTTATTCTCGTGATATATTCCTACATATTATATAGATTGAAACTAGATTAGCATTCAGAACAACTAATTAGTGAAACTTTTCTCTTATATTAAGTTACTTAAGGCGTTAGGATTAAATTAGAACCATTCAATTCAGCCAAATTAAGGGATTTCCGTTTCGATGCGAGTTTTCCCAAAGGGTTTAGCTAGTTTAGAACTTTGTGTTTGTATTCTGCAAGCAAAGTTGTCATAAATATCAGAAGCCTTCGCTTGTCTAACTCGAACGAACTACATCAAACTGTTTCGTTGACGCTAAAGTTAGTCTACTCAATATCCTGTTAGTCGCGACATAAGCGATTATGAACTAGTATATCTAATGGGGTAGTTTTAACTTAAAGTTATTTCAAATTTTCTTTTCTCACTTGCGTTAGTCGTAAATAACGACCAACTTTATGAAAACGTGAATATCACTTCATAGTATAAAACGAAGTCGCCTCTCGCTGTGTGTCCCTATGTATGCTTTGAGGATCGTAAGGACCAATGTACTCACACGAGGCCATATACATACATAGGCAGATTTTTAAGCTTGGTCCTTAGGAGGTTAAAACTACGCAATGGATTTTGATGTGGTTTTGTTAACTAAAAATATATAATCTTAGAGTAAAAATAATATCAAAATGAATAAAACTATAACACAAATATTTAACAATCAAAGTAACTTAACTGTATTAAAATACCTGTTTAGTTAGTTATGACTGGCACCCAGTGACTCCCCGTTGCATTGATAGCTAATTAAATATAATATTGTCTTTTATTAACGCGAGTATCACACATTTAAATAAAATACTGTATACCGGATTAAAACGCGATTTATTATTTAAATTATTTATCCCGACGTTTCGGATGCTTTTCAGCAACCGTGGTCGCGGGAGACTGAAAGATGACAGTTGTCTTATATTTGAAATGTCACAAGGTTGCCATATTTAATTCAATTAAATTAAAAATAATCTATTAATTTAGGTAACACAATGTACATCTATGAACGTCATTAAAAAATAATACATATTAAATTACTAATATTACTAATATTAAATGCTTCTAATTTTACATTTACTACCAGTTCACAAATCAAGGGCGTAGAGCGGACGAGAAGAACTGGCAAGAAACTCGCCGCCACTCTTTTTAATCGCCAAGTTTTTGTTTTACAATCTTTACATATTAACGCCATCTATTCCTACGGAGTTGATATTTACTGTAATTTTCTATATTATGACAATATTGACTAACGGTGTCCTCTTGTTTTTTAGTATGTTGGATTTGGGGCTTTAGATTTTTAATTACTGGATCCCAGGTGTTGGAAAGTCTCAAACCATCTTCTCTATTGAAGTTAGGATGTTTTTTAATTTCAATAGCCTCACGTACTAGTCTGGGAAAGAATCTACTTTCTTTTGCAAGGATTTTTGGTTGGTCGAAACGTATGTAGTGGTTTGGTTTATCCAGAGTGTGTTCACATACTGCTGATTTAGAGTGACGTCTGTTTTTGATATCCGCAATGTGTTCCTTAAGTCGGTTTGAAATGCTACGTTTAGTTTGCAAGATTCAGGTGTATATAAACTGGATTGTGACTGTGGTTTATCCTACATTGGGCAAACTAAACGTAGCATTTCAAACCGACTTAAGGAACACATTGCGGATATCAAAAACAGACGTCACTCTAAATCAGCAGTATGTGAACACACTCTGGATAAACCAAACCACTACATACGTTTCGACCAACCAAAAATCCTTGCAAAAGAAAGTAGATTCTTTCCCAGACTAGTACGTGAGGCTATTGAAATTAAAAAACATCCTAACTTCAATAGAGAAGATGGTTTGAGACTTTCCAACACCTGGGATCCAGTAATTAAAAATCTAAAGCCCCAAATCCAACATACTAAAAAACAAGAGGACACCGTTAGTCAATATTGTCATAATATAGAAAATTACAGTAAATATCAACTCCGTAGGAATAGATGGCGTTAATATGTAAAGATTGTAAAACAAAAACTTGGCGATTAAAAAGAGTGGCGGCGAGTTTCTTGCCAGTTCTTCTCGTCCGCTCTACGCCCTTGATTTGTGAACTGGTAGTAAATGTAAAATTAGAAGCATTTAATATTAGTAATATTAGTAATTTAATATGTATTATTTTTTAATGACGTTCATAGATGTACATTGTGTTACCTAAATTAATAGATTATTTTTAATTTAATTGAATTAAATATGGCAACCTTGTGACATTTCAAATATAAGACAACTGTCATCTTTCAGTCTCCCGCGACCACGGTTGCTGAAAAGCATCCGAAACGTCGGGATAAATAATTTAAATAATAAATCGCGTTTTAATCCGGTATACAGTATTTTATTTAAATAATTAAATATAATTTATCATGTTTTTTGTAACAAAATTCCGAAATTTTATGTTATGGATTGGTATTGGTATATTATTTCAATATGCTGTATTTTATTTGAGTAAATCATAAAATCTTGTACGAATTGTGCTTATATGAGCGATGGGGGTCGTGGGTAATCTAGCCGTGCGTCGTAGGTTCGAATCGCGTTACTTCTGACATATTTCTAATTTTCTATAAATACTTTCGCCTTAGATCAGGCCAGTTTCCACAGTAAATAGGAGTAATATCGAAATTTCAACTATTATAAATAGATGAAAAAGCTGTTAAATGCAGATGAAACATTGTATAACATTGCCATTAAATAAACTCCAAAAAAAAAAATCTAATAACATGACATTACTACAGCTATTTACTTAATGAAACAGTAGAGGAGTCCAAAAAGATTTAGTTTGAAGAATTTTTTCAATTGCCCGTAGCACTAAGAAATGTTTTTCTACCAACTAAGAAATCCAATAAGTTCCGTGATTAGTGTCTGTCCTCTCCCGACACGTCCGTTCCTCTTGAACTTTTCTTGGCAATTACATTACGTGATTTCTTCATTACACGTCTATTTATAGAGACGCATGTTTAGGCCTGATTACATAACTGTCTCGTTTGTGTCAGCAGGCCCTTCCGTATGCACTGACATTTTCAGTGAGTCGGTGTTTTAAACGGTTACCTGAATATACCTATTTTATGTCTCCTCGTTAACTCTGTTACCTCTTTTTATTCTTCATTAAATATATAGGAAATCACAAAGGTTATTTTTTATATCGGATGGTAAATTACTTCTACGTAAAAAAAACAGTAACAGCTTGTTTGAGATAAAAATATTTTTCACGATAACAATATGTACTTCATACAATAAAAACATTAACATGAATTGCAGATTCATAATAATAAAAAAAAGTTCATCATTATAGAAGAAAGTAATTTTCGTGTAACTTACGCTCTGCAACTTCACACCACCATCTCCGTAGAACGTGACTTTTGGTAAAAGACAAAAGTGGTCCGTCGAATTTTTCCTACATCGTATAGATTTTTCACGAAAAATTGCAAATTTTTGCAACGACGTCGATGTAACGTAACTTATTATACCGTGAAGCGTAGTGAAGATAAATTCGATTGTCGATAGGATTTTTCATCACCCGGTAGGATCGTCAATTTATTGGAATCTAGAAGCTTCCATTTCGAAGCTATTCTCTTGGGTACATTCTAAAGTGAAAACATTCTATTGGACTGTTCAATCGCATGTTTATTACCACTGTTGTTCTGGTCAATTTAGGCCGCGTCCTTTCATTTGCAAAGGGTTTCTTTATAGGTTAGTCAATAGGTATTGCTGCTGGGACGAGTAATGGAAATCCCTCAAAGGGATTAGTGATATGAATAATTCAGTCCCTCTTTTAAGATTGCATTTGAATGAGGAATGGATCAAGCTGCATTTGCAGAATAAAGTGGCACTTCTTATATTTATATTACATTTTGAGCTAAGTATATTTGCTTTATTTGTCGTGTCACGTAAATACAAGTATCTATGTATTTTCGTTGTGGCGTTGATTTTTATGATTGACTGGTTAAAAGGCAGCTTAATTAGCCATTGAGCGAAGATTAAAAATGGTTATTGCGTTTAGTATTGGAGTTCTATCTAATATTATAAAGAGAAAGGATTTCTTTATTGTATGTTTGTAACGAATAAATTCAAAAACTAAATGACCGGTTTTAAAAATTATTTCACCAATAGAAAGTTACTTTTGTGTAAAGTAGTGTACATTGCACCCGTCCGAAGCCGGGGCACATTGCTAGTTTATGATAAGATCAGTATATTTTGACTCTTTGATTGAGCCCCTTTCAATTTATAGAAGTTCATTTTGTTGTGGGTTGTTGATTAAATTCTCATTCTCAAATTCCTATATACAAATTATAACTCGGCAGAAACATTCTATAATAATCACACGTTAAACCTTAAAGCGCTTCTTAAGTGCAATTTGAACTCAATTCATTTGCTACCAAGTTCGTGTATGAGTAAATGTTGCTGTATTAAGAGCTATATAAAGCGCTGTGGGATAAATTCCTCCAGACCACATTAGCGACGGTTTTCTGCGGAGTCGAATAAATGTGGCCAATTTGCGAGAGCGTTTATCACCTAAAGAAAAGTTTCAGCGTTTGAAACTGCGGTAATTTCGTAGCGGAATTCATGGGTTAATCACGTAACCCATATCTCAACGCTTTTCAGAGAAATCCTAGGCTATTTATATAGCAAAGTACTAAATCACATAGGTTTTACATATATGTATCTACTTGGATATATTTTTAAATTACATTTAATTTCTTAAATTTTTTGCCATAAGAAAATGCTAATTTGTATGGAAGAGGATTAAATAATGTTTGATTTTTTTTTCATGTACCTACTTAACTTTGAATTTTAATATTAAATTGTAATATTGTGGTGAAAGTACTAATTTACTTAACAACCGTTTTATTTTACAAAACTATCATCTTAAATCGCTTGACGGGATATTTTAGATTTTTTAGATCCATTATTATATAATCATATTCTGTGTATACATTCCGTAATATTATCAGAATTCGATCTACTTTATTAAAGTATGCATTGACATTGATCGAAGAAAGTATGTATTGACTTGTTTACGTTATAAAAGAGACGGCTCGCACGATCGTCAAACGGTAGATAATGATTTTCCTTATAGATGCGGATAAAATAGAATAGTGGGAACGTTTATCGAGGTAGGTCTGAAATTCACGATGTGACTTTTTATCTAGGCCGCCACGTGATACGAGTCAATGCACATACTACATTAAAACTGCAAGCTTGTTTTGAAAGACTTAAAACCAAAGAACTGAGGTTTTAAAGGGTTTTTGCTAAGTTTTACGACAACTTTCTTATTTGTATAACAAACTAGGCTTCGCACGGGTGAAATTGGTGAAAGACAGTGAAGATGTTCTATACATAAAATAAACTCGCTTATAATATACTAGCAAAACGCCCCGGCTTCGCACGGGTGCAATGTAGATGAAAAAAAAAGCAAAGCCTTTGTAACTCACTGATAATATAGTTTTCTATTGGTGAAAGAATTGTTAAAATCGTTTGAGTAGTGTTTGAGTAAAATCGGAACAAAACCGCAAATGACATATTACTACCCCTCGCCGTAAGCTCGATGCGCTGCGTGGAGCCACACCGGCGCGATGGCGTGTATTTTTTGTTTATATTGATATTTTTACTCAGCGATAATGTAGCTTTCTATTGGTGAAAGAATTTTTGAAATCGGTCCAGTAGTTTTTAAGTTTATTCGATACATACAAAAATATAAAAATACAAAAATTCAAATCTTTCCTCTTTATAATATTAGTATAGATTCTATTGGTGAAAGAATTTTTAAAATCGATACAATATCTCTTGAATTAAATCGTAACAAACAAACCTTTCCTCTTTATAATTTTAGTATAGAACACCATAAGATAGTGCAGAACATGGTAATTAAATTAATAAAAATATAATAAGAAACTCTAGCTTTCTAAGCAAAATTGGAACTCACCTCGTGTTATTTTATCCTTAACCGTTTAACATTGATAAAGCTGACGCTGTTCATCTAGTGAACTAGAAAATATATAATATTCCCCGCTCAAAACCAATTTACTTAGAGTCTGAAAGAAGCTCGTGCCTTCGCCGAGGAAAAGTCACGTATTATGGACTTAACACTTTGTAAAACAATAAGGCGTATATTATGCAAGATGATAAGAGAATAAAAAAGTTTAGTATATGGAGATGATCCTGATCCACGTTATTAATTAGGTATTAATATAACTAAGAGAATAAACGATAGAATTTCATGCTCTGCACTAATGCGTTAAGCGAAATATAGAAGCAGTAATGACGTTTAAAATTAACTTTAAACTGCTGAGCCGGGGAACAAATAGACAATGATTAAGTTTTTTATTTTATCAGATAAGCAAAAAATTACCAGATAGATGGATTTTTGTTTCACAATTCGTCTTAATTCCAAAATATCACGAGACAATGTCTACGTGCCCGTTTCACTGATCATTATTCTTTAAAGGCTTGTAGATGACCAGTTTTCTCTGCTTTGCACGACGGATTTCTTTTTAAATGAACCCTTAAACACAATTAGTGGTATTTATTTGTTGAATTTTTTTAACAATAAACCTACCGCTTTCGAGACTAATAAAAATTGATAAATTCCAGTATACTGAACATACTTTTTTCTTATAATTACTATAGAAATAATAGTCGTGCAGCAAGCTCAAGAAAAATGTAGCTAGGGAGGCGAGGTAGCTAAATGGCGTAATTCAACGGCGCCGTCGAGACCTATCAAAATCGAAAGATAAAATAATTTCGAAAAGAAAAGCTCGTATGGTAAAAACCATTTTAGCGGTGGGTTTGGCGTGTACGGTTTTTCAAAAATGTTAAAAAAAACAGTTACTTGGGCATTCTCGAGCGCGTCAGATATTCATACTACGTATGCCCCAAGTGCCTCTGATAACAACGGTATACTAATCTGCCGGTTTGCGTGGTGGGGGTAGGCATATAAAGTAGTCAAAAATGCAAAAAAAAAAAATTTACTCGAGCGCGTCAGATTTTCGGAAGGGGTGTTACGTAGGCCCCAAGGAAGCTCCCTTTAAAAAAACTGACGATTTAGGCGTGACGATAAGTTACGATGAATTTTTGAAAATGCAAAAAAAAAAAGTTTTTTTGAAATACTCGAGCGCGTCAGATTTTTATAGGGAAGGTTTATCTCGGTATCCTGAAAGCATATTTTCTTAATCTGACAAAAATGTTGGTGGGTTCTCTTAATCTGACCGAAAAAGGTTTCTTTTCCTTCTCTTCCTTTCTTTCTCCTTGATAAAACGGGGAATTTAAGAATGACAATAATATATTATATAGCGATAGATACAACCAACGTAAATGTAGATGAAATGTAGTACGAATTGTATTATTTATTGTATAAAAAAATGAAATGATATAAAAATTGTATTATAATTGTATTGTTATGTATGACCTTTACATTTTTGCTCAATACAATTCATCTTCTTCTTCTTTACTGGAACTCTCATATTGTGGCTCCTTACCACATCACTTCTTTCCTCACCATCAATGTTGCGAAATAATTAAGGAAAAATACTGGTAGGACGGCATATTTCCACGAAGCGCTCAGTCTGTATTACATGTTTATGGCAAATTCCTCTTTTTTGCTTCAATTCTTCACTTCGTTTTGCTTACGGTACGTCCAAAAACAATTTGAGGATCAACAGGCTATTGAATTAATATACATACATGAAACTGTACATGTTAATAATACTTTTGTATACAGATACGCGTAACTTTTTCCGAGTCCACGAAATTGTCGAGAATCTTTAGAAAAAAAAATTGAGATATAATAAATGTCACATAATTTAATCATCGTTATTTCATATCAATTATTTTTAACACCCTCAGTTTTCGAGACATACTCAAAAAACCGGGAGTTTGAGTTTTTATGATGCTTCTAGTCAAAAAGTTTTAACTTTGGACAAAAATGTAAAGAGACCTTTTTTGTGTAAAATAAAATTACCTTTATTGTTTATTTAAACTTTTTTTTTGTAAAATGTATCGTTCGCGACTTATATGCCGCAACGCGTTTTTCGGAAGACGAAATGGCTCCTCCACACTTCCGGTCATGCGGAAACCGGCAGATTTTGTATTTTTAGTAAGTTTTAGATTATATTCTTCAAAATAAAAAATAAAAAAAACGCGCTCGAGAATGCCGGATTAACGTTTTTTTTTTACAAGTTCGCGACAATATAACTCGGCGGCGTCAAGGACTTATCGTCAGATTAGTTAAATTTAGTCTTAAAACACTAAAATCAACCCCCAATATCTTAATCTGACGCGCTCGAGTATTTCAGACTATCGATTTTTTTTTACTAATCTGATCGTCTATCCTAGGCGCGCGTCACTACATATAGAGCTAAATACTTTACAAGGTTGTTCTATTAGGTCTAATAAATCTCTCATATCTTAAACTGCCACGCTCGAGTATTACCGAAAATTCACCTATTCGCCTCCTTAACCAATGGAGATTAACAAGTCTCGAAAGCAGTTATTTGACCTCTGTGTTAGGATGTTAAGAACTTACAAAGGTTAAAACGTTGAAACTTTTTTCGGACATGTAAAAATTAATTTGGCTTTTACTCGAAAGGGGTCCATTACTTAAAAATAATATTATTTCTATATAATTACATGCCACACGATGTTTTATTCTAATTAATTATATGTTTAAACTAACCTCAGTATTGTAATAATTGTAATAGAACTAATTAATAAAGCTTTTTTATTTTTTAATATTTTCTCTAAATATTCTTATTTGTACAATTAATTAAACGCTTTATTTTACAATTTCAACACTTAAATAACTTCTTAGGATTTAAATAAAATACTGTATATGGGATTAAAACGCGATTTATTATTTATATTGTTTAAATTATGACGTTTCGGAAGCTTTTTTCGGATGCGTTTTAATCCGGTATGCAGTATTTTATTTAAATGTGTGATACTTGTGTTAATAAAAGACAATATTAACTCCTTAGGATATTTTTTGTATTTTCAAATAATTTATTCATTCACTACGAAATTTTGTCGGAGTAACATAGCGTGTTTTTGTCTCCTAAGAGCTTTGATTGCAATTTTAACTGATTGACGATACGAATACTTTCTCGCAAGTATCTGATTTCCAGCTTGAATTTAAACATAGGTTGATATCTCATCACTGGCTGCTCCAATTATCTGTCGAAATGTAACATTAAAAAAAAAAACACTTTTTAATAAATCAGGTGATTTATGCCTTATTGTTAGGTTTTTCCGCTGTGACGAATTGCGTACGATCATTAGCGATCGCGACTCATCGCTGCCAATATTCAAGCAATAAATCATCCCAGAGATTTGATAACACCCCTTTGGTAGCCAAATACTCATATCGAATACGTTATCAATATTTTTTTCCTACATCCTATGTCTGTTATTTCATATCCATCTTTGTATTCGATAGCATTTTATTACGATTGCTACACCTCGCGTATGCTGTTTGTTTTTTTTATTTTTTTTAAACCGTCTATGAATCTAATCTATGACGTTTGAGTTATAGAAGTCCATTGGCCACTATGAATTAAAAAAAGAAGGTCTCTCAAGTTAAGATGTAAAGTCAAATAAGTCAGTTTAAGGTGTTCTAAGATTTTGGGAAAGTCCTACTTTAAGGTACACGATAATAATATTTTTTTTTTGTATAGTAAACAAAAAAGAGACCGTAAAAATATTAAAACTTATAATTTAGTTTATTGATTGCCACAATCAGTGTTATTTTGTATGTTTGTGGTTGCTTGTTTATTTTTAACGACATATACAATTTTATTTCTGTTATTGAATGTATATCATTTCGATAACTCAGTGGTACTCGCTTATTCGGGTTGGAAGCCAGATCAAACAATTGTTTCGATTGGGCATATGATTAATTATATTATTGCCTTTAAAGAAAATGGACAGTGAATAATTAAAATGTGTGGCTACGACAACGGCTGCCGTCAAGAGGAGGGCCTGCTTTGCCCCAGGGGATGAGAAAAAGAGGGAACGGTTTAACCTATATAAGAAATCAATCAAGTTGTATTGAATCAATCGCTTGAATTCTAATTGAAATACCTGAACAATAAACGCATTTAATTATTTATTTTAAATTCAGTAAAATCAAAACCAAGAACACATTGTATACAATACATACAATGTGTCTCACTCATTTTCCACTAGGAGTGTCGGGAATCAACTTTTTAGTAAATCGTATACCTCCGCGTTACTCAAAGAATTTCTCAAATAATGTAAATAGTTCGCGGAAACATACAAAATAACCTTTTGTGGCTAAGGTAATAAAATAGATTTATCTAAAAAAACTATTAAAAGTAAAAACGTGCATTACTTACTTCACTACGTTATATTAAATTAGGAAATGTTATAAACTTCACTGACGTGAGGATGTAGTAAGCCTCTACGACGCGAAGTTACGGTGCTACGCGCTACGATGCATAATGTTTGAAGTTATTGAGATGTAATCTAAGTTCATAGTTTATCTAAGTTCTATTATCTATAAAATAACAAAGGAAAACATAAACTAACACAGGTTATACTATCACAATATCGTGGGTCATCAATAGTATTACAAAATTACAACAAATATCAACTCCGTAGGAATAGATGGCGTTAGTATGACAACTTTGTGATAATTCAAATCAGACAACTGTCACCTTTCAGTCTGGTCATGATCACGTTTGCTGAAAAGCATACGAAACATCGGGATAAATAATATAAATAATATATCGTGTTTTAATCCGGTAAAAGTGATTTTAATTAAATCTTGGTATGTTTATTTTCTGTTAGATATACGGGCGTGAGGCTTGTTGCTGATGTTAGGTGATATTTCCCCTACATAATATAAGTCAATATCAAGTATATGTTTCTCTCCAAGAATTCAGATATCTATAGAGTTAAAATGAGTTACGAAATATACACTTCACGGTTTTTCTATCTATGAACGCTAGTTCGTTACTTGGACTTTCGATATTCCTTCCTATCGCATTTTATACCATCAGAGAGCATATTTCGGGAAAAATTTGTGAAAATATCGCCCCGGAGGGAATCGAACCGACTACCCGCCCCCCATACACAAAGCAAAATCGATGTTGGACCCAAGACGCCAACAATCTCAACACGTTCTATGTAATATTAAAACGAGGTGGATTTTTACTTTAAGTTTGGTAAATCGAATATAATTTGACCCTTTTAGAAGTTATGCTGATCTTATGAGCTTAACCTAAACCATTAAGCAGGTTAATGTTCTGGTTGGAATATTAATTCTAATGTAACATATAAATTATAATTAATTATTAGTTTATTATATTTAGTTAATGTTTACAAGAGAAATGAATTTAGGTTTAATTACTCGCATTTAGCAAATACAGGAGAACCAACATGTTATTAAATTTTGCAAGCAAATAATTTGCTTTACGATAGCTATGAAGCTATGATTTTGGAAATTACATACAACCGCATATATATTGCACTGCATACTTATTTAATTAACTTGTATTTGCCCGTGGCTTCGTGCGCATGAATCTCCGAACTTTCATTTTAGTAATTTACACTACGGAGTTTTTAATAATCCTGATTGAATATGTCTAACCAAACGACTAATTAATTAATTTCGAAGTCTAACTTCACACAAACTTCGACGTCTATGAATGGGGCTGGGAATATAATTAAATTATATGTATATTTACAGATTCACGTTATTTCATCTTACTGGGTAGGTTATCTGACTAAAACCAAACAGCCTGGGTCAAAAATTACGTTTTGTAGTTTAAAACATGTATCTTTTTTTATGTTAGATATCGACAGACGAGCATGAGGTTCACTTTGTGGCGCGTAGGCCCACCAACACTTCAGTTCACGTAGCAATATAGCTACGCATGTGTAACCTTGCTACGTGGATGTAAGATAGTATATATAAGAATGTAATCCGTTGCTACGAGAGTCGTCCATTAAACGCCAAGCAAACAACACTCATTTTTATTTGCCGACCTTCTGATCCAATAATAATATAACTCAGTACAACATATCGGCAAAACTTGATAGTACCTAATATCAAAGGTCGATAGCGCATCATTGACTGAGGTATCACCTGATACCTCAGTCAATGATGCGCTATCGACCTACTTTTTACTTTGATCATTCGGAAATCCATAGACTGAAACTGAAACGCGCAATATTTACTTCAAGGTTTTCCCATCTATAAACGGTGGTTCGTTACCCGGTCGGAATTTCGATATTCCTCCCACCCGCTCGATGCCCGAAGTTACCAGACGTGGGGAAGACATGTTAACAGAAAATTATAAACACATCGACCCGGTGGGATTCGAACCCACGACCCATCGATGCGCAGCGCACGGTAGGTATTCTACCTAACGCGCCAACGAGTCCTTCAAAAAGTTGCCACTTTCTCTGGTTGTGTATACTTTCTCTATTGCCTGGTGTAGTATTCATTCAATAGAGTGATTTGCTGATAAATACCATAGTTTTCCTATTATATAAGCTTTTATTCAGCTAAGAAGCAATTTAAGGAGTGTGTGTAATAGCTACTGTAGACATACAGTCATAAATAAGATTCGTTACGTTACGTTCGATGGAAGGCACGCCCTCTGAAGCCAGGCCCGATCCCAAAGGTTGTAATTTCATGTCTAGAAACTTCCTTTTCTTATTTTGTAATGTAAATTTTCCTCGTTCGACGAAGAGCTTCCCAAAATTTCTGTTGTTCTGATTCAATGTTGGATAATGGAAGATTTAATATAGATCCTTGTAAATTCCTCGACACTTATACTGGTGTGATCTGTTGCTTAACACCATTTAAGAAGGCTAGAGTTGTTTTTTTCATTTGTTCTATCATTGAATTTTATTTGAAATATAAGATTATGTATAGCTTATGTAAATGGTATTGTGAAAAGTCTTATTCTATTGTCTAAAAAGGAAGTATTTAAAAAAAAACTATTGGACAACGGATATTAATTTAGAAGATAAAAATGCATGGAGTACTATTTGGTTACTGGAGTTGTACTTACTAGAAAAAAATATAAATTAGTGATATAAAAATATGAAAAAAAAAGAAAACAAAAAGACGTTGACGTTGAAGTTGACGTGTTCACTTGATACGATTACGTTCTTTTGATAAGCTCGCTCTGGAATCCCTTCTCAATTTTACAGAAATCCTTAGATGTTACTACCAGGCTAGCTCCTTATTTAACCTTCAAGACTCTCTTACATAAACATTACTTTTCTATTTCCTATCCTATCTTGTTCATTTAAATTTTTATTGCATAAATATATAAGAAGAACTACCTGCACTTAGATACCTTACGCTCTACATTTCGTTTTGCTGTTCAGGATACTCTGAAAGAGATCACTGTTAGCGATAAGGCTCTATTGTACTTAGTATAGTTAAATTATTTTTAAAGATTTTTTCATATTCATTGTTTGTGCAACAAAGCGTACTAAATAAATCGATACCTCCCACGTAAGTTGTGTAACCAACAAAGATGGTGTTTCACGATTTTTAAACTATTCCGCTTTTTTCATTTATTTTCTGTGTTCGCAAAAAAAAAAAACAAACTTATTTGAATTTATTATATATTTACAAGACGTTTAAAGTTGTATCATTATAAAAAGATAGAAACGGGACAGTATAGTTTAAAAAACGTAACGTAAAACACTTTGTTGGTTACCAAAACTTACGTGGGAGGTATGGAAATGAAATTTGTAAATTTTACATAACTCTATATTTTACATGAAACATATTATATCTATCGCGTATCATCATTCAAAGTATGCGGATTGTAAAGCTTCACGCTGATATTCAACTGGCTTGAAACTCAGCGGGAGGATCTTAGTGTCCCAGATATCAAAACTTGCAGCAAACGTGATAGTTATATATTATATAATAGGTACTATGTGAAAGAGAATGTTTCTATTATGAAAGGTGAATTGACGTTTTGCAGGTTTCTATCTTTTATTGCGTGCTTCTGTTCGCTGAAAATAGCTCTTTTATAACTCACCTTTTGTTTTATTAGTTGTTTGTTCTCTGAAGTTGGCGTTGAATATTTAAATCTGGTATGATTAAAGCGTAGAATGGAAAATATATGAATCGTTTGATTCGTACTTCGGAATTATGTTTAATATAAACATAATTCTAAATTATTAGATGTTTTGACCTCCGTCAGTGTACGCGTTACTCGTCTAGGGTTCGAGTCTCCGGGTAAGAAATAAAATATAAAGTTTCGGTCGGGCGAAGCTGGCATAAAAGAGATTACTTGCATATTTGTCTGTCAAGATAAACGATCAGTGAAACAGACACAGAAATGTGTCTGCCCGATGCCCAACTAGGGGACTCGGGGATTCACTATTAGTTAAACTTAGGATAGAGTCAAAACTCACAAATAAGTCAAGGTCAACCATTGATATTGTATGTCAATGAGGTCAACACATGAAAACTATAAATAGAAACTTGAACTATTTAGCTTAGATAATGGATGTTAATTGGATTAATTATCGCTTAGTTTCGAAGCGAAAACAAGAATGAACTCATTCCATCTTCTTGGTTAGCAAAAAGGAAAATACCTATAACATCGAAGTAAGTTTCCTGGAATATTCTTTTTATGTTTTGTAAAACATTGTTTTTGTCGAGTCTTTGGGATACCAATTTGTAATTTTCTTAACATTTCTCTTTAGGACGCATCTTTTATGTCCAGTTCATTTTCATTTTAATTGCTTTATCTAGGCAAAATATCTTTAACTTATTATAGGTTATTTCTTCATTGTCAACGTTTCTATATCGTGATTTTCTCCGAGGGGTGCCAAAAGTCAAATAAGTGTCAATACATGAGCGATTGATCAATGCGTTGAAATTTGTATTATAATCCTTTTAATGGCTCCTCCCCATAGCCAATTCAATTATATTTAGTCCACACGTAATCTTCAACGTAAATATACCAAACCTTACAGACACCATATTCACTCCTTTCATACACAGAATATCACTAACAACCTACATCTATTACATACAATACTCACTTCATTATCATATTTCAAGATCATCCGGCCTAGTATGACAACCACAACAAAATTTTGTCGAGCATTTTCTCGTGTTTTAATCGATTATCTCTTTATATCTCCCGGGTTTAACATGACACTTAAAACTCGATTTCTAATGTCAAAAGTAGAGATAATTGTCGATCAAGATTTGTGTATCAAAGTTGTTGATATAGCTCGATATTTTATATCTTAGTTTGTCTTAACTTGTCCGCGAGATATCTCTTGATGGTCATGCTAGATACTAGAACTACACTTGACACTGTTTTAACTTCCACACCCTACCCTAATTAAACCTATATAATATATACCTTATCCAAAAAAAAAAAACTCCCTAAATACTTCTATAGCAAGCAAGGCGTATACTGATAGCACAGCGCTATCATAAACCTATTTTAGAAACTTCCAAACCCAAAAAATAAACAAACGCATAAAGGCTAAATGCAAACCCGATCAAATTACCTAATTTCAGGAAAATAACTGGAATGAAAGTGTAATATCGTGTTTGGCATCATGTATTACATACACGTGAGTGGGATAAATCATCAGAGGACAATGATGGATTGTGTGGACACTGCGGCTAGCGCTATAAATAAGATTTACCTTAGATAACTTGTTATAAATTTCTAACACACATTTTCTGCTTGATTGCTTTCAGTCTAGGATATATTCATGGGGTATAGTCACTAACAGAAATTACTCGGAGTAGAGATTTTGAATTTTGAATTATTTTATATTCGAAAATAGATTTATTCTTTGACATCGTCATAACAACTAATGTATTTATAGTATTCATTTTATTCTCCATTCTGTAAAAATTATGACAAGCAACAGCCGTCCTAGCAAAACTAAACGACAAAATTTTGCGACAGTTTTCTCGTGTTTTAACCGATTATCTCTTTATATCTTCCGGGTCTAACATGAAACACTTAAAACTCGACTTCGAATCTCAAAAGTGGAGATATTTGTCATTCGAGATATCTTGTCTATCAAAGTTATTGATGTCGAGATATAATATTATATCGAGATATCCTACCCGAAAGAACGTTGAATGAAAATGTTGTAAAAGTTGTAGAATGTTGGCTTCAAAAAATATTTCTAGATTTGAATATGCTATTTTCCCACTTCTATTATATCATGTCACTGATTTGCAATGGACATCAATTATTACAAAAAAGCTATAAGCGTACGTGACGTCAGCTGTCAATTGCGGAAGACGGAGGAGTTCAGAATCTAATTTATTTCAAATTTAATTTTCAACATATATTTTTTCCTGATTTTTCCGATAGTATAATTATTTTGTTATTCGGGACATAGACAAATCCTAATATATCATTAAAATCGGTGCAGCAGTTATAAATGGTGTAACTAACACGACTTATACTAGAATATAGATTTATACTAGAAGGTAATATAATATGTGTATTTACCTATATTTTAAAGGTAAAAAGTGTATTCTCGGAAAATCCATTTCTGTGTCTGTTTCACTGACCGTTTTTATAAACAGGCAAGTAGATGGGTGCTGCGAAGCATGTTTATTCCCGGGGATTCGAACCCAGGACATCCGGTGCTAAACGCAACGCATTTACCACTGAGCTACGGACGCTAAAGGTAACAAAGGGTTAAAAAGATAAATTTTATTTTTATTGTAAATGTATATAAAGTTTCATTAGGATTTTACGTAACATCTGAAAACCGCTGTTTATTCACAAATGAAAAACATTAGTGAATAAATATCTTATAAAGAGAACTATTTACTAGAAACTGAAACATGATGCCTTTATTTATAACCTTCAAACGTCCTTTGGTGACCTACTGCTTAGAATTATATGGTTTATCTTAATAATCAAGTATAAATGCTGTAACATTCATCACCTTCACAAGCTCTACAGAGCATAATATTCATTACCACTTGTTTAAGTGTAATAAATTATTCTTACCGTTCGTTTATTAATTACCCATCAATGTATAAATACATAATAACTTCGATCGACATCTCAAATTATTATTTTTTAGAATTATTTTAAATTTCGAATTCGCGTTCCAGCAAAACATCCTTAAAATTTAATAACCTACCCTTATGAAAAAGGGTATTTGGCTTCAACTCACTTATTTGCAGATTAAGCAAGTTAGTAAGCTAGGATAGTCGGAATATACTCCGCTTTTATCCTCCACATAAGATACGTATTATTTACACAAACTTTTTGACCAGTAGTTAGTAATATCAAGTTAGTTAAGTTCTTGGTGACTTAGTGTTTTTAAATAATCCTTTTTTTATGGTAAATAAAATGTTATTTAAAAACTACATAAAAAGAATCACGATATGCACCATACTATGTTGGCTTATATTTGTACATTTATAATTCAATAAAATTTGTATTCATGTTTATTGTTTAAACATATAAATGACTAGCAACTCGCCCCGGCTTCGCACGGGTACAATGAAGATTTACAATACACAAAAAAAAGAAAAACAATTGATAATAATGTAATGGTAGACTTGAAGAAAGAAGAAGAAAAATCATTTATAAAAAAAAAGCAAATAACAACATTTTACATTGTATTTTTGATTTTTTATATTTTTGTATGTTATGAATAAACTCAAAAACTACTGGACTGATTTTAAAAATTCTTTCACCAATAGAAAGCTACATCACCAGCGAGTAACATAGGTTATATTTTTGTGTATAGTACTTTGCTTAGTTTGCACCCCAAATCTACTATATTTAAAAAAGTATAAAATTTTAGAAGTAATAAATAAAAAAAAAATGTAGTTATACATATTTACAAGATTCATACCGTGGTAGGAACTCGAAATCGAAAACGTAAACGACTTTTTAACTGAAGAATGTTCGCGTCGTGATCGTATAATGGGCTGTGTCATTTTGATGGCCAATAAAACAGCAGTAAGGGTTGTTTGTTTTTGATACATCTAGTTACATTTATAGTGTAGCCGCTTTGATGGTTTATTGAAAGATATTTTATCATCACACTCTATTTTATAATGTAACTAGGAGGATTTTTATGACATATCGACAGACGAGCATGAGCTAAAAATATATATGTATATTAAGGATCACTTAATAAGAGGTGATACCTCATCTACATCCCACTGGAAAGCAATCAATTGGCTATCGATTTATTAAATTAATATTATGTACCCTCAATTATTTTTTATATCACTATGCAGGATCCCAAGATACAGGTTTTATATTATATTATGTTAGCTAGTTCGGTTCCTAAATCATTGTAATAATGTTGATTTTAAACTAATAAAGATTATTATTTTATATTTCAAGCATTAGAAAACCATAGACTGAAACTGAAACGTGCAATAGAATTTTGACATTTCGTCCCTTTCATTTATGTTTGAAGTAATCTGTCCTAGGGAAAATATGTTTGTCCGGATTTTAACCCGCGAACTTTGGAACGCAAGGTAAGTGTGCTAAACTAATAAGCCATCGAACCTGTGGTAATACATTCATCTTTTATAAATTTCCCGGGATATAAAGAGACTTTCATTCGGTTTAAGTTTCAAAAAATATCAAAACCAGAACAAATACCAAAATTTATATAATAACATAATATGTCAATATTATAATCTACACTTCTTACTAAAATTTTAACCATATGCTCCCTGATTCGAAAACAAACAAGACCTTTTATTGCCTACTAGAACTATTTTGGATTTTCGATTCTTGTTAATTTTGAACATACTGCGCAGACCCCAAATAAAAAAAGGAAACAGGGCAAGAAGAAGAAGAGTTAAATTTGAATATGTTTGTGCTGTATATGATGAAGAACTTAAATAAAAGCTTAATTATTGATTTGTTTTCGAAGCAGAAGGCGTATAAGGAACTATTTAAAAATATATTATATACTAGCTGACCCGGCAATCGTTGTTTTGCCTTGTAAATAATTTCTAAAAAGCAGGGGTTGGTGATAAAAAAAGCAAAAATTTTGGGTTGTATGTATTTTTTCATGCTTCATGCTTCATCATTATAAAAAAATAAAAACAAAATATTTCGTCCAAAAATTAAAAAAAAATAATTGGGGTGGATTACCCTTAACATTTAGGGGGATGAAAAATAGATGTTGATCGAATATCCACCCTGGCCGATATGCACGCTAAGGATCACGAAAATCGGTCGAGCCGTTTCGGAGGAGTTCGGTCCCGCACACCGTGACACGAGAATTTTATATATTAGATATTAATTATTAGTTCTTGGCATATATGGCAAGCAACAATACCAAAATGCATCAGTTATGATATATCGAACATTTTAGATTATTAAAGGGTTAACTATACGATGGGTACATAAAGTAAAGTTTGGGGGCCCGCGCGGGTTGCTATGACGCATGAGGAATAAATTACTTACCGTTTGTCGACTGTTTGTTACTTTTCAAAGTTCAATGCCCCCGATTCAGTTTTGTGAGGGTGAAAATTGTATGTTCAAATTAACGCATTCTACTTTATGTTCATTACGTAATCGTATGCTAATTTATTGTAAAACTTATCGAGTTCTATAGTTTAACCATGATGTTTTTTTTTAAATATATCTACGCGTTTTTTTACGCATAGAGTGCAATAAAGTATTTTTGTTTATAATGTTATCATTTTTATTCAATTTTCTTACAAAAATATGTTTTAAAAATTAATATATTATTTTTATGTTTTCACCGAAATTGTCAATAGCTAGTGTTCCTTCAACAATATATTACTTATCCAGAGCCATAAAACAAATACTTTTAAGATAATATTTCAACCGTTTTCGGGAAATCAATCACTGACTGTGGAAAACAAAGATCCTTAATTTACAACTTTTCACTTAACGATTTCATTTTAACAATCTCGATCTCATTCTATCTATTGTCAAAGTTTAAAAACTTAATCTGCTTAAGGACCCTTTCGGGGTAGTCGCAGTGCGCATGATTTCGCCCTAGCGGGAGAAGCTAGGGCATTCGGCGTAGTACTTTGACACGTGTCGCACGGTTCGCGCCAGCATTCGAAAATGGAATACGGACGATCGCGGTGATTCGTAAACAACGTTCGATTTTTAAAAACTTGAATAATTGCTAAAAATAACGAAAATTTATAATAAAACAAAAATAATAGATTCCTAAATTAATAATGAATATATGTTATAGTGTATAAAGTGAGACTTTCAAAGATCAGTGAGTGAAATAGACGCTTATTATGTAGTTACAGCAATAGAGGACAGAAAGATGAAGATTCTTACACTCTTAGCATTTTGCGGTAAGTACTGAAATTATTCAGGATGTGACAAAAATATCTCTACATACTATCTCTACATATTGTTTTTATTTATTTTAATAGAACTCTTACTAAAAAAAATTTTAACCAGTTTTATGGTACTAAAATAAAATATTATTATGTTACATTTTCATTAGATCTTGCTGCAGTGGTGTACCTACTTAGAGAAATATTTCAATGTTAAAAGTTTTATAGGTACCTATTAAAAAAAAAACAAAATTTAAGTGGAAAAAAATTGAAATTAACGTTTAAAAGTGTTTAGATTTTTAAAGGTAGTTAAGGTTTTTGAGTACATCTCCAAAATGATACAATGTCAAAAAAAAGCATTTATGATTAGAAATCTCTTAGGGGACTTAACAACATCATGACGATCAAATCGTCAGTAGTAATTAATTTTTTTTGTTAATATTTGATAATTTCATTTTTATTTAAAACATAGATAATGTTGCATAGAGTTTTAGTGGATTTATCGCTTATAATTATTGTCTCATTGAATAATTGTTATATGTTTATACAAGAATGAATCTAGTGTTTTTTACGAGGTACAATGGTCAGGTCAAAAATTACAAGGGAATATATTTTATTAAAATAATGAAAAAATAATTAAACTTACGATTGACACAGACAGCACAGACTGACATCAGTCAGACTACAATAGAACCTTAAGACCCTTCAGTATGCAAACTTTACTAGTTTTATGCAGTTTTTCTGAATTTAACCATAAAATTTCTACATAATCTTGGTTCCAAAATGGTAGAATCCATTTTTTATTTTTAAAGAGTAAAGTTTCATTTATCGAGTTTTGTTTTTTTTAAAGACCAAAAGTTGATGTTTTAATGAAATTTATTCAAAAATCTGTGCATATTTTCTAGTTTATTCACGCGTGGGATATCGGTATTTAGTATGGCGTAAGAGATAATAGAATGCTCAAAGCTATTTGCTCCGGAACGCGCCTTAACTCTATGCTACGTTTGAATCTATATAGGCTTTTATTTTTCCTCAGCTGACTGACACATTCAAATCCATCGGCTTTCAGTTCTAAGTGTTGCCATTTGCGGGAATTATTGTACATACATAGAACTAGAGTATGTACATACCTTTGCCATTTTGATTTCTTTATTATGATTTAATTTACACAATTTTATTAGTTTTATGTTTTTAACCACAAAATGTTAGAAAAAAAATAAAGAAAGATATTTCGCTGGTTCTGCTAGATAAATAATTTTTTAAAATAATTTCAAATGTTACAGAGATTATCTGGTACAAACTAAAGAATCACTGGTAACTGGTAACTTCGAGCATTGAACGGGGAGAGGATATTGCGTGTTTTGGTTTCATTCTATGGATTTCGGAATGCTCGAAGTAAGAAGTAGGTCGACAGCGCATTATTGACTGATGTTCTGTGGCTGAGGTGTAAAACATGAGCATATGTATTTGTTGTTTAATTGTCTTACGGGTTTAAAATAACTTGATTAGTTTTTTATCAATTGTGTCATAATGCATTTGCATGATTTTTATTTATTGAATCATACATTTAATATTTACCTTTGAAATCACTTTTATATATAATATTATTATATAAAGGTTATTTTAAATTATAATTATTATATATATATATTATCCAAGTTATAGGTAGTCCTATATATGGATATGTTACAATCAGTCTATGTACGCGTTACAAAGACAAATATTGGTTCAATACCCTTGTGGCTTGAGGCTTTTGACATAGACAATAGACATATTATATACCGTATGAATTTAGATATAATATATGTTAGGAGTTTCGTGATGGAGTTGAGATAGTACCTTTGTAATATAATCCTAACTATAGTTAGTTAGGATTATATTGTAAATCTGAAAGGTACACCCTTGATGTTTCTTTAGCGTAAACACGGAGGACAACGTATTATTCTTTAGCGGTAGAAGAGAGTCACTTTTATTGTAGTATCTATGAAATAATAATGTAGGAATAAATAATATATGTCAGGTTTCTTTAATTTACGTTGAATTTGGTTAACTCACCGTAGTTGGGAACATAACTTCATAAGTCAGCGTACCTACTTCATAAAGTACAAATTGATGTTAATATTTCACATGTGATAACTGAATTAGGTATAAATCAAAATAACTGCTTATAACTACGAAAAGTACAAATGTCTTATCTCCAATATAACATAAAGTGTTTTCTAAAATAGCAACATTAAAAACTAAAAATATCTAAAACTAAGGTACATTAATAAGTACAACATATGTATTAATTCTTTATTCATAATATAGTGTTGAAAATATAAAACGTACAAACAATTATATAAACGGCCAGGTTTAAGCGAGCTGCTAATACTCGCTTTTTAATCTCGGTCAAAAGCAGGTACTATTTTTAATGATTTGGAAGGAACTGTTATTTTTAAAATTAGAACTTTAGAATTCCAAAACAAAACCAACTTCCGAGTTTTCTATTTTTATTTTTTATAAGTCAAAGTTTTTATTTTAATATTCTTATCAGTAAGTAAATGTTTGTTCCTACATTCAACTAAAATAAAAGAGAATAATTATATGCTTTGTTAATAAGTAAATAGGAAAGAAACATCTCGCGTTCGCATTTTTTATACAGCAAGGAATGCAATTAAGTGCGTTCTAGTTTCATGGCGATGAAACTTATTGCACTCACTGTGCATTTTTATTTAAATTATTTTCAAGAAATATTTTTCATAATAGATTAGCATCGTATTATTCTCTAGAGACAATTTATAAATCACTTATTTGCAAAGAGAACGGAGAGAAACTTCTATCGAGAAAGTATTCTAATCGGGTTTTTAACAAAATTCTGTTTCTTTTTTAGACGACTTGAAACAATGTGAATATGATTTTTCCGAATAAAGAAAGTGTCCCACTCTCTAAACAATTTTTTTTTATCAAAGGGTATGTATATGTTTGCAAAAGGTTTTTAGAAATTTTCATAGAGTTTAATATCCCTTTCTTTCCCTATATACACTGCAACCAATTTATCACTTGACTTCTTTCCTCGGGATAGTAATGGAACTTAAATATACATAAGATATAAACCTAAGTAGAGACATATACTCGGTGATTATTTTTCTAGGAAACTAATGGAAGTATAATTTACCAAAATCTAAAAAAAACTTCTTGTCGAAAAAATATTTTCCAATATTCGAGAGGCAATCCAAAATGTTTGTTGTCTCCCAGCCAGCTGATTTCTTCAAGTTAAGCATCAATAAATTGCCATGCATTGGCTAAGGTGCATCGATTGCATAGGTGATTACTTCGATAAAAAGAAATAAAAAGATCGAAAAAAAATCTAAGTTAATTTATTCCATTAAAAAACGGTAATTTCATTGGTAAATACCAAATATACTTTAAAGTCTTCAAACGATTTTATTGTTTTGACGTGGATTAATAAACTTATTTAAATTAAGTTACTAATGATTACGTTAATTTATTTTTATTTAAGTTGTTTTGATGTTAGATATTAACAGACGCGCATGAGGCTCACTTGATACTTCAGCTACATAATATCGGTCAATGATGCCCTGTCGACCTAAGACCTTATTTCGACTAAACCATGTTTGCTACACTTATATAATCTAATATATAAAATTCTCGTGTCACAGTTTTCGTTGCCATACTCCTCCGAAACGGCTTGACCGATTTTTACCTTTTATATGGGTATTCAGTAGGTCTGAGAATCGGCCAACATCTATTTTTCATTCCCCTAAATGTTAGGGGTAGTCCACCCCTAATTTTTTTGTTTTTTTGTTTTGACGAAATTTTTTGTTTTTATTTTTTTATAATGTGGCATTACAAAATACATACAACCCCTGATTTTTTTGTCAAAAAATCTTGACCCGTGCGAAGCCGGGGCGGGTCGCTAGTATCTTATAATTATTTAAACTCACGTAAATGTATACGACTAAAGGAAGGAAAATTTACCGGAGTGCAATAAATATTTATCATGGAGTATGGAAGAAGTTTTACACTGAAATGTGCTGTTCGTAACAAATATGCACATAAAATACACATTTGTGTTCGTGTTTTGTTTTAATGCAAGTGTTTTATTACGACATAACTCATAATATATCCTACTAATATTGTATTATAAATGTGAAATTTTGAGAAGATGTATGAATGGATTGGATGTGTGCAAGAACACACAAAAGCTACTGAATAGATGAAACTTTGCAGTGTTATAGATGTACATCAAAATAGCATACGTAGTGGTAAGAATTTATAACGATAGTGAAATAATTGGCAATTTCAATTTGTCGATTACTGAATATTGCTTAATCTTTCAAGGATTTCCATATATTCTTCGATAATGGATGGTACAAATGTGGTAGTTGGGTTTTGTCGTGATATAGTTCGTCGGTTTTTATATTAATAAATATAACAGTACCACTTTCGAAATAACTCAGCGCCATCCCAATCACTCCGAATTCTTTGAAACGCGCGGGAAAACTAAGTAGACACTTCGAAACTAAACACATCGTCCCGGTGGGATTCGAACCCACGACCCATCAGTGCGCACGGCAGGTGTTCTTCTGAACGCGCCAACGAGCCCGTTGAAATTAAAATATTATTTACAAAGCTCACGCAGTATTAGTATTTAACAATAGCTTCGTTAACATTTATAGTTCATCAAAAAATTAAAGGTGAAGCATAAAACGCTTTCCTGTCCACGAGACACACCGTGTCTGGCAGTGGGCCAGTGCTCATATTTTCCATTTATTCTTTATATATTCACAATGTGTTCCAGGAAAACTAACTGTAAAGAAATTAGGATTTACGTACTCGGTTCAGGTTTCACTTAAACTGTACAAGTACTCTATTATAATAATAAAAGGAATTTCAACAGTCACTTGTTTCTAATTAGCTATATCAGATTAAATATCACAGCATGCAAAATAATTAATAATAACATTTAATGCGCTTACACCTTTGGCATTTTCAGAGTGATAACCTTAGAAAGTCATTCATTTGTCAGATAAACGGATTTTGATGATATATACGTATATATGATTAACACATAGGTGATATTATGTTATATTTATCATGAGGTTAAAAGGTCTCTTAGTTCAAGCGTTCACATTATTTTTCAGCGTGTCTAACTCCGAGATTTTGTTATATCTTATTTTTTTTACACAGTCATTTTAAATAACGATTAAAACAATTTTAGTCCCAGTTTTATACAACAACCGACAAATATCCCCTTGTAAACAGACCTCGTTGAAAAGCCAATTCAGTATTAACGTGTTTAATTAGTGCTAGACTAATATTCAGTTGATAAATGCTGTATTTTTACCTCGAGGCTGAAGAACGGCGGGCTCGTTGGCGTGTTTCATAGAACACCTACCTTGTGCTCCGAGTAAAAATTCGTAGCGCTAGGATGTGACGTTTATAATATTCTATAAGCATGTCTTCTCCACGTCTGCCGGCCAAGCATGACAACCGCGACAAAATTTTGTCGACCGTTATCTCGTGTTTTAATCGATTATCGCTCTATTTCTTTCGACCGAGATATCTTTTCTATCAAAATTGTCGGCCAAGATGTCGAGATAAAATATATCGAGATATCTTACATCTTAGTTTGTCTTCTCTCGTCGTCTCGTCTCGTCGCGACATATCTCGTGGTGGTCATGCTAGGCCGGCTGGTCACTTTCGCCATTAAACGGGTGCAAGGAATATTTAAATTCCACCGGTAAACGTCATGGTCATCTGTGGATATCAAACATAAAAAAGACTTAATTAAACTCAAAAATAAATAATATGATAGCTAATGATTTAAAATGTAGGTATCATAATTATTATTGTAAAAAAATATCCAATTCCGTTGTATGGATGACAAACACATTGTTTTTAAAACATAGATATATTTAAAGTAATGTATCATTCTGTTAGTCACTTCTTAACTACAGAAGAATCATTATTAAAAAGATTTTATTTCAACTTCTTTACTGTTTCAATTATACTTATAGAAGTTAAATTTCGTTCGCAAATTACATTGTGATGAAAAATTTGTCATCTTTCGCTGTGATAAAAAGAAGTACGGAAATTTCATTTTTTAAAAGAAATCAAGTCATGCCTTTGAATATTTTTTCCCGACAGTCGGCGAGTGAATTTCATTTATGTAATTTGGTCAATCCAAATTATTTTTCTTGGTATCCATTGACACAGTTCTAATACTGTCAATGTTGGTATCTCAATGATTATACTAAGATTTAGATTTAGCTTACTATGTTATTGAACTCTAATAAATATGAATCTTAATTATTAAGTTATTTTTATATAAATATTTCTTGCTCTTTAATGAAAGTCTATAAAGTAGTCACTTCCTACCACCGCACCGCCTGCTGCTATGCCGGCCTAGCATGACAAGCGCGACAAAATTTTGTCTACCGTTTTCTCGTGTTTTAATCGACTATCGCTTTATTTCTTTCGGGTCTAACATGACAATTACACTTAAAACTCGATTTTTAATATCAAAAATAGATATATTTGTCGATCGAGATATCTTTTCTATCAAAATTGTCGATGTCGAGATATAATATTTCGAGATATCTTACATCTTAGTTTGTCTTCTCTCGTCCGCGACATATCTCGTGGCGGTCATGCTAGCCCGGCTGTACGCTTAGATTTTTTAAAATTTAAACTACGCAACGTACTTTAATGCGGTTTTCATCAATAGATACCTACATACGAGAATAGTGATTCAAGAGGAAGTTTATACGTATAGTTTAATATATTATATAATAATATTGTTTTGTATTCATTTTTTTTAAATATGATATACATATTATTATATATATATAATACATACACGATAATTGTTTAAGATGTCGGAAGAAATTAAGTCGACTGAGAGCATCAAATATGCTGTCTTATTCTTTTGAAATATAACAAAATTTGAAAATTCACCTGTAGTATAAAGTGGAATTCCTACGGAGTTGATATTTGCTGTAATTTTCTATATTATGGCAGTATTGACTAACAGTTTTTTTAGTATGTTTGTCTTGGGGTTTGCTGAAAATATCTCTACGGGATAAATAATATAAATAAATAGCGTATTAATCACCGGATTTATACCGATAAAGTTTTTTATTTAAAAGACAATAAAAAATCATAAAATCATAATTAAGTATAGTCTAATCATAATAGTAATATTAATAATAATCATTCCACATTGCACGTGAAGAGACGGAATAGATATTTTATCTTACTAAATCCGTATGGCTATGAATGTTGTCAAGCGTGCACATATTAAGACATTGTACATTGTGCGCTCCCGAGATAACGCAACAATGTATGTATATGCGCACGCCCTCAGATTTAATAACAAAATTTAATCTGACATTCAAAGCCAAACGGACTTCGTGAGATAGAATATTTATATGTGTTGCTAGTTTATTATAATTTAATCCAGCGAATTTTCGTTGCGCGAGCTCGTTGGCGCGTTCGGTAGAACACCTGCCGTGCGCATCGATGGTCGTGTTTTCGAATCCCATGACATATGACATGTTGTTGATGTTGATGACATGTTTATAATTTTCTGTCAGCATATCTTCCCCAAGTTTGGTAACCTCATTGGCATTGAACGGGTGGGAGGATAGATTGCATTTCACCATTCATAGATGATAAAACCGTGAAGTGCATATTGCTCGTTTCGGTTTTAGTCTATGGATTTCCGAATAAAGTAGGTCAACAGCGCATCATTGACTGATTTTCTGCGGCTGAGGTATCTCCTTTCACCAAGTGAACCTCATGCTCGTCTGTCAATATCTAACATAAAAAATGTATTTGATATTATACAGTTTTCTCGTAAATGTAAAATGTTTTACAAGTATTTAAGCGTCCTCTTTCAACTCACACTAGTACCGCACTTGGCCGCTATTTTCCCTCGCCAACCGAAATGGACTCTTTAACGAGTCAAAGTCAGCACTCTTTCTACAAACATTTGCGATGCCGCGATGTCACTAAATCCATAGTAAACAGTTATGAGGGAAGGAGGGTTATTTATGTGGAAATTGCTCCGATTCTAATCAGGTTTTTTTTAGAATTACAACTCATTGCTTATTCTCGATTGAGAAGATATAAAAAAAAGGCAGTCAAAGGTTCCTCTGCCTCCCCAACCCCCTGACCCATGGTCGGATGCCGATGTCTGCAGATGGTTACTCCCATTTTTATATATTTTAAAAATATTTATTGATATTATTATTTATTTTAGTACATCGGCTCCGCTTCCCGTGCGAAGCCGTGGTGGATCGCTAGTTAATTATAAGAAAACAAAAAAATATATGATGTACCTACTTAAATAAAAATGATGAGGTACATTACAAAAAAATACCTGTAGAGTACGGGTAGATTACTAAAACAATAACCATTTTCAATACAATTTCTATATTATGTATCAGAACAAAGAATCCTAGATAATAATCGCTTCGGTTAAACACAATCGTCGACTGGCCACTTGCCAAGCCGCCAGGCAGCGATTGCGACGATATTCGGGTTTTCTATTTCTTACGGTTCTATGGAATCAACAATTTAACCTATAATAATCGAAACCAATCGAAGCGCTTTATCAGTGACATTTTCAGTTGTTTCAACTCGTTCTTCCTCATCTTGCGATCAATGTATGGATAAATAATACATAGCTACCGTAGTGAGAAGTTTATTTATATAAATAAACAATGTTAATAATTAATTATCATAATCCTTTAAATGTAAGGACTGATGTCTATCATATAATATGTCACTTTCTTTAAAAAGCATATTCATATGAAATGTATCTTAGTACTTATATGAAAATGGAAATCAATGTAGACTCGTTCAAATTATATTTAAACGGGGATAAATTTCTTGACTCCCTATCAAATAAGGCTGTTTGTTGCCCAAATAAACCTAATCTAAAAACTTAATGGAAATGTTTTCAGTAAATTCAGAGTTAAGCGTGAACAAACTGACAATAATGTTTAAAAAAATGTAGGGTGTGTCGCACCGATAAATTTTTCGTAAATGTTACATTTATTACGATTTACACACACGTCAATTCTACTGTTTTATTATACATAGTATATATATTATATTTTTATAGATGACATGAGGTGTTAATTAAAGAAACACATACTGTATATTATTCAGAAGCAAAAGGCTAGAAAATTCAACATGCCCCATTACCTTGTAAGCCGGTTAATTAGGAGCATGAAACTCTAAAATTAACGTCGGTGCCGTGTTTTGTTGAATTTACATGAGTTAGTGTCGCAACTTTATAGCTAGAATTACATAGTTCAACGTACCCCATCATACTGCCAGGTAATATGACCTGTGAATCTTTTAAGATGGATTGTGATTAATTATCTCTTTTATTACCTACGCCTGTCAGGTGTGCTCATTTAAATGATAAATTAACAAAATTAGGTAAAACTGAATTAATCCTGGATGAAATATCTTCATTAATATTTAAGTTGAAGTATAAAGTTCAAGACAATTTATTTTAAGATAAGAACAGTAAATGGAAGATGCTTCGTAACTTGTATTAATTACAAAGCAGTTAGTTAGCCTCCATCCTAGATAAAACTAATGTCACCGATTTCAGGACACATTGCCTGCTGTAAAGGTAGGGCAAAACGATGACCATATTGAAAAGCCACCCCCCAATCGTAATATGGGCCGAAATCTAGTCAGGTGGTGATCTATAAAGGAAAAATCTAAATCCCGAAGTGAAAATCAGCTAAAGAAGTAAAATAAGTCTTGTTTACTTAACCGTATGGCCTTCATTCTAACATTGAAATAAAAATATTATCTATATTAATTTTAATAATCAATAGAAATTCTTAATTGGTCTAAATAAATTGGTGATAAGCGTGCCAATATTGAAAGAAACTCTAATATCTGTAACGAGAAAAACCTTTCGTCTTGTATATTGCAGTATGGTTAGTATCAACGCGGCAGGAAAATCCCTTACACAGGAGTAACATTACGCAAACTATCATAAGATTTATCAGTCCGTTATTAACACTTTATTTTATTATTACTGTCAATTATAGCGGGACGTGGGGTACTCTACCAGATTAAAGTCAGATGTAGACTAGGAATTGACTGTTTATTTAGGACATACATTGTGTATCTGAATATTATAGATATCCAGTTTTATAAATAAGAGTAAAAAGTTAATGATTAGTTTGGTGTCGAAGTAATTACTATTATAATACTGGCTGCCCGACCAGGCTTCGTACGGCTATACTAATGAAGAAAATGAGACCAAATTAATTTTTTGTCAAAAAAATAGAAAAAGTGGTATAAAATGACCTACATGAAAATCTGTCGAGCCGTTTCGGAGAAGTGCGACCACAAACACCGTGACACGAGATTTATATAATATATATTTATATTTTTTTAAATTTTAGATATCGACAGACGAGCATGAGGTTCACTTGATGGTAGGAGATACCCCAGCCACAGAACAAGAGTTTTTCACTTCGAGCATTCGGATTTATACGAATTGCATTCAGCACCTGTCCCGGGTCCGAAACCCGGGAAAATAAGATATACCTACATATATATAATAACTGTTTCGGTCAGGCAGGGCATAGAAGACTGACTTTTTTAAAAATATCACTGAAACAGCTACACTACATAATACCATATCCCATTTGTGGATTCGGAGATTAACTTAGATGCTTATTAGGAAGGACTTTTTCTTTCAGTATTCAAATCTGTAATATAATATTAAGGAGGCATATATATAAATTACTTTCGCAAAACAAAACGATAAACAATCAGAAGTTATGCAAATTTTACGCATCACTATGCAAACAAAACAAATTTACGGGTTCGGAAGAATATGTTTCGGCATATCCTTGAGACAGGCTAGCTGAAACAAACACAAGTACCGTTACTTACTAGCAAAATTGGCACAGAGCCAGACTTCACGACATTCCGCTTTTTGCTTTTGATTATAACATTTTCTAGGATACTTTTGTATTTAAATAAAATACTGTATACCAGATTAAAACGCGATTTATTATTTATATTGTTTAAATTATTTATCCCGACGTTTCAGATGCTTTTCAGCAACCGTGGTCGCGGGGAGACAGAATATGAGAGAAACGTCGGGATAAATAATTTAAACAATATAAATAATAAATCGCGTTTTAATCCGGTATACAGTATTTTATTTAAATGTGTGATACTCGCGTTAATAAAAGACAATATTACTTTTGTATTAATAAAAAATAATCTTTATATATACAAATACGACACGATAAACGCGCACTTGATGGTAGGTGATAACTTAGCCACAGAACATCATTCATACGCTGTCGACCTACTTTTTACTTCGAGCATTCGGAAATCCATAGACTGAAACCGAAACGCGCAATATACATTTCAAGGTTTTTCTATATATGAACAAAAGTAGGTATATTTTACTTCGATAATTCGGAAACCGATAGACTGAAACAGAAAAGCGCTATATGGACTACCTACACAGTTTTTCTATCTATAAACGTTGGTTCGTTACCCGGCTGGAATCGATATTCCTCTCACGGCTCACATATTAAATTCCCAGTGACAAGTTGTAGGTTTTTACATAAAATAATAAACATTCAAACCCACCGATCAAAATGCAAGGTAGGTCTAGAAGACCTACCCAAAGCGCCAATGAGTCTGTCAAAAAATAAAAAACCTTATTTTTCATGTGATATAAAAGTCCTTGGATATAATAAATTCCTAATGAAAAATAAAAATAAATCAAGCTAACTTTATCATTTTACAAATACACAATCATAGTTCATGTTTTAAAGGTAGTGTACATACAAATGTGGGTATATTTTAACACAGAAAATTCTGTTTTAGGTCGCAATTTGCGAGCACGGCAGCTCTGAACTATGGTTAATTATATGACAGAGGTTATATAGAAAATAACAAATGTGTAGAGAATATTAATAATTAACGTACGTAGAGTAAAAAACATCGTAATAAGGTTACAACTAAACTAATTAAGGTCGATTACTCACAGTTCTACGCTAATCCCACTGGTATTACAACACACGTGACTGTAATGTCAAGTTATTTTTACAGTTCTTGACGCTTTGAAGTCAATCACTTTTAGCTCAATGCGAAATTTCCTTTCTCTTGTGAGTTGTTGATTTGAAATTACTTGCCACCAGCGATTTTTTCCGAACTAATAGAAATTGGGGAATTTCAAGTAAATTATATTCACTTGAAATCCCGGCAGCACATTTGCACATTCTCTGGTGTTGCGCATGTTCATGGGCTAAAAGGTGAGCCGCAAGCTCGTTTGAGCCTCTATACTATAAAAAAATCTTTTTTATTTTCTAATTAAGAAAATAGTAAGAAGAGCTTATACTCTGTGTTCTATAATATTACTTTTTGAATTCATCATAGTGTTTCATATTTGTGTATGGAACACTATGATGAAGAAAGTAATACGAGTATTGAAGTTAATAGATCAATCCATCCATATTCATCATTATTTGATATCTTATCTCTGGCTGAGGTTTATTAATTTAGGGATGGTATTTAGTGTAATAAACTGTATACTTGGTCTCAAAGCGTGACAGTCAGATTCAGAGCACTCTATGTTAACATTCGCATAAATATTTAGAACTACATATTAAATATGTATATTGACTTGCCGGGCTCGTTGGCGCGTTCGGTAGAACACCTGCCGTGCGCATCGATGGGTCGTGGGTTCGAATCCCACCGGGACAATATGCTTATAATTTTCTGAAAGCATGTTTTCCCCACGTGTGGTAACTTCGGACATTGATCGGGTGGGAGGAATATCGAAATTCCGAGCGGGTAACGAACCACCGTTCATAGATGGACAACCCGTGAAGTGCACATTGCGCGTTTCTTTTTTTTTTAGAACGCTATGATTTTGAAGTAGAAGAAATGAATGGATCTTAATTATTCGGCATTATTCAGCACCTGCAACGGTCCTCTAATATAACAGATGTAGATGACTTACCAACGTTTGCCTCCTATTCTATTAAAATCAGCTTGTTAAAAAGGTTTAAGGAAGTGTTGCTCAATCTTCTAACGGAAGGTATACGTAGGCGTTAATTTAATTACGCTTAAGCGAGGGGTAAGGTGATAGTATGCGTTAAGTGAACCTTTTACCGTAGCCAAAACCTTTCTCTAACTACCCTATTTTATTATGTACTTACCTAATGTTTCTGAAACTTTGTTTTAGTTTTACGATAGGAGTAATTTAAGGTGTTTTCAATTAGTGGTTTTAATTTGTTTTTGTTGAAACGAGATAGTAGTGCGAATATGTCAATAAGTAATTTATTATGTCAGGCTTCGATCAACAATATTGATATATTATTTTGTACCTTACTAGATACATGATAATTTACACATTGGTGTTTCATAAACTATACTAATAATACCAAAGTCTTCGAAGTTAGTCAAGTGTGTATGTATAATACATAGATATGTATATATATTTTGGTAACTTATGAAATCTTATTTCAACTTCATTCTTTTCTTTGTTCCCATTGAGCAATGTCATTTTTCAAAATTTGACAAGGGGCGTGGCTTAAATAATCGGGACACTTTTTTCGTGAAATTTGTATGCGACCTGAAGTCTATTTAATACTATGTCAATGATGTCAGGTGTTGATAAATGAGGTTCATTCATTCATCTGTCGTATAGCATGAATGAAATGCTTTATTGCACAAAAATAAATATATAATTTCAAAACACTTAATTCACTACTAGATGATACTATCTCATCCTCAGACATTAATTTTTTTTCAGTCGCGTATATATCGATCAATTTTAAATAAACTGTAAAATAGAATAGGTAAATAGGCAATAGGAAGGTAATATAAATAAATTAAAACTATGTATAGTCTAAATACTATTAATGATACTCTGCCGACTGCACTGTAGTCTGTAATCATTCTTTTCCCTTAATTTTTGGTAGTTTTATCAAAACAAACAAAATAGCATAAACGTCCATATGCACAGTATCGCGGATACACTAGTCTTAAATATAAGGCGTGAATTCCGTGAGTAATTTCGGTAGATAATGGCGGTCCACTTCTTGCGACAGGCCAATATCGCCTACACTCAAATTACGTACTTAGGAACGGACAATTTCCTTCGATGTGAATGATCTGAAATAAATCGTTCAATTTGTTTCTTCTACCACAGATAATGTTTCATTCAATGATTACTGTCGGGGAAAAATAAATTGGGACGATTAACGATTTTTGATATTGTTTGCTCCAATAAGATGACTGACAGGATACCGATACTTTACCGATATTAAATGAACACAACTATGTACCTACGTCTATATTATTTTATATTAAACATGCTCAGAAAATACTTCATAGCTTTTATAATAATGAGACAGAAGTCGTTGTCATCGTCGCCGAGAGCGAGTTACAAAGTTGTATGAAAATGCATTTCGAACGTGCAGAGTGGGTTAAAAACTATATGAAAATTGTTAACATGGTGTTTTTTAAATTTTGGATAACATCATGAACCTAGTCGAATTTGACACTAGTTTAATATTGTAATAGAGGTTAATACTGTTTGCCTCATGACAAAAAATTAATAACAAATTTTCTAATTACAATAAAGAAATCTCTTCTGTCTGTTTTCCTCGTAGGTGTAGTATATATCACTATGTATCATTCGGAAGAGAGTGCGATTCTAACATCGAGTGTATTAAGGCCACCCTCGGTTGGAATCGGTCACTTCCTCGCGTTGATGTACATTTTACATTTTTCTAAAATTCTTTGAGGTCATTTATCAGGAGCATGGATAGCTAAATGAAAAGGAAGGAATACCTCCAATCTACAGAGAGGATGAGGACCAAACCAACCTCTGATAGGCCGTCTGTTTAAATATAACTTTATTTAAGTTTACAAGTATTTTCGAATCGTCATTTTTTAATTTACCACTGGTTCGGAATGTTATTTTTATTGATAAGATCTGGCAAGAAACTCGGTAAGCTCATTTTTAAATGTATTTTTTATAAATTGTATAATACAAACACAAAATTTGACGCTTATAACTGTCCTGCTAAATTACAGTACTTGATGCATTTGAATCTTCCAGATATTCATTAACTTTGCCATAGACTTTATCTAATAGATTTTTGACGTCTCCATACTGATTGTAGGCGCAGAGTGTAGGTATTGCATCATTGTAATACAATCAGAATAAAACGCTTGGATTTATTGATAAAAAAGAGAGACAATTATTTTTTGGGAAATTGGCGCCTTTAAAGTAAATCACGGATTACTGTTATTACGACTTAATTATTTATTGTTATTCTTATGCTTACTGATCTCTTGCGCAGCTCGTACACTACTCGTGTATTAATATTGAGTAGCGGCACGCGTTATAATGTATGAGAATTTATTGCATACAGTAGGCATAACGCGTAGGCAAAGAATTATTATTATTTCTATTTTTTTTTTGAAAAATATGGTATATAAGTTGACCAAGCCCCTTTAAGTTCGGTCTGTGCCAATATTTACAGAGTTCCCTTTATCTATGTATTCAGAACATAATTCCTGACAGTTTGAGAAGGGCGGTTACTGACCTTTCTAAATAATCGTTTTGCAAATATTTGAATTGTAATTATTTATGTAATTAGTTACTAACCACTTCATCTATTGTACCTATTGTTTAATGCGATTCAAATGTTTTGAAATTCAGATGTTCCTTCTTTTCTTCCATCGAAATGTACCTCTAACGATTGGGCTTCGAATACCGCCTGGATGATAATGATGAATCCTACTATCTGAGAGCTATTTCGGCGTGTGGTACATATTTCATTTAAGTTACATGAAAAAAAATTATAGTGGGATAGGAGTTTAAGTAGAAAATTCTCAAAACAGATAATAATAAATAATCGAATTCCGATTGACGAAGTCGCAGCTAGTTAGTATTATATATTTATACCTACTCATACAGTATTATATAACAAAACAATAAACTGTTGTTGTAATTCAATTAACATTCTCTATACGAGTTTGTAGGTATTTTATTAATGTATAATTAACCCGGCCACGGGATCACGCTGGCATAATTAGGTAAATTATGTACACATTTTGAATTATAATTTTACTTTCATATTATTTCAGAAACATAGCTTTGTTTCATTTTAAGCTTCGTATTGTTATACACTGAATAGATTTCTAAATCAAATGTTTTATAGGTAGTAGTTTATTATAATTATTTATACATTTTATTATATGCTTTTTATTTATATTATTATTATTCAGATTAAAATTATTAAATATTTTTTAAATTAATCATATTTTCTGACTTCGAATAAGCCGCAAACCATATATGTCAAATCAAATCAAATTATCATTTAGGGAACGGCAATATTTTTTTAAAATGCTTCTAATTTTACATAGAAAGGATGAGAAGAACTGTCAATAAATTCTCCGCCACTCTTTTTAATCGCCAAGTTACAAAATGTCTATAAGGAGCTGCAACCATTACACAATGTTCCACATGACATCTTGAAGCAATTATTTACAGTAAAAACGAAATCCGTAATTAATATTTTTAAAGGTTTTTCATATGTAAAAAGTTAATTATGTTCCTCCCATACCTGCTACCAACTTTTACTGAAAATATAAACAAGTCCCGGTGGAAATCGAATCCAAGACCTAACGTAACGCATAACCAATGCTGAGACTGCGGCCTTTTGACTTTGTTAAGTTTATATTTTAAGTAATCCCTGTTAAGATGTTTTTGTGCAGTTGATAAACTTCTCCCTCTTTCTCTCCCACAATGATCTTATTTTTTTTTATAAAGCTGTTGGTACAATACATGTAGGAACTTTATGCTATTACAATCTAGCCAACAATAATAAATAATTATAAATAATAGCTAATGAATTATTTACATCGAATTTAAACTACTGCAATACTTTCCTTTAAAACAAACATAATGTCCATAGATTTTTCTTAGGATTCATTATTAATTTTAGAGGTGTTTCATGTGTCCTTAACCAAGCGCTTACACTAGGCAGTTCGCTAACACTACACTAGCTCAAATTCTGAACAGATCGCTGAGTATAATAAATAGGAATTCCATATTATGCTCTGATCCTTGCATACCACTTTCGCTTCTTCCACTGTCATCAAAGCTTCATACTCAAATACTGTAATCGTGTATGAACACGCTCGTCGGTTTCGGGTAATTTTGACCTTCGCCCTTTTGAAGAAAAGCTCCGAATAAAAAATATGAATATGATATTCTAGCAATTATATTCATACCTGGATTATGATTGCTGAAATTTATACGAACATGAATTAAGAAATGTTATCTTTACAGCCTTGACTTCGGCACAAAAAATCACACAACTGAAGGTTCCGTTGTACGCGGACCCTCGGCGCGCGGCAGAACTCAGTTGTCACTTCCAAATGGACAATCAAAAACTACACTCCGTCAAGTGGTACAGAGATATGCATGAGATTTTTCGATATAATCCCTCTCAAAAGGCAAGTATTATATATTTAGTAATATATTTTTTGACACCAAAAGCATTAGATTTTTTTGTTTGTGGGTGATACCTCAGCTACAATATATAATAATGAAATTAATAATGCACTGCCAACCAACTTATACTTTGAGCATTTGGAAATACATAGTCTGAAAAAATTCATCTGAGAGTCAAGCCGGGTTTAGTGGGTATTACTCACCCGGCTTTCTGACTAGCAGAGAGATACATCGGGGTAGGTGGAGTCTATAGTTGTACAAAACCCATTAGCTATCGTTATTTAACCAAATCCATAAAATGCAGTTATATTGCGATCAATAAAGTTGATATTGTATTCCTGCTTTTTACACGACTGCCCGAAAAAAAGTGTCATAATATTTTGAATGTTAAAGTATGTATAATATACAGAAACTTACATATACATTGTATATATGTGAATTTCTTTTAATAACTATAGCTTCTAAATACCTGAAAAGATTTAGATGTACCTATGAGGTGTCGCTGGAAACTAGTACGCAAATGCATTCCCCTCTTATAAAAAAAGGTTTACAGAAAAAATAGACATATCATTCCAGCGGGACCCATCAGAACCTTGTCCAAACCCAGACTAAAAAGACTGCAAATGATATAGAAGTAAAATATGTTGGTTCGAAATGTTTAGCACTAAATATGTTTCTTTTTCCTAACAGCCATCAATCCGCCTGTTCAACGTTACTGGCATCATGGTACAAGGAGGTGACTGTCAGGAAGACTCTTGTATGGTGCGAGTTATGCCACCCCCTGTTGCTACCAGAGCGGCCTATAGCTGTGAAATATCTACCGAAGGACCCAAGTTCCAGATAGCAAGACAAACTAAGCACATGACAGTTGTTGGTTAGTTTACTAAGTCTTAGATTAGTGCGCTCAATATGCGGGCGGAACTTGGCAAAATTGACGCACATCTATAGTAATACTATAAAGAGAAAATATTTGTTTTTTTGTTACGATTTAATTCCAAAACTACTCGACAAATTTTAAAAATTATTTCACCAATAGAAAGCTACATTATCAGGGAGTAACATTAAGCTTTTTTTTACACCTGTGTGAAGCGTGTTACTAGTTATATAATATTCTTATTTAAATAAAATACTGTATACCGGATTAAAACGCGATTTATTATTTAAATTATTTATCCCGACGTTTCGGATGCTTTTCAGCAACCGTGGTCGCGGGAGACTGAAAGATGACAGTTGTCTTATATTTGAAATGTCACAAAGTTGCCATATTTAATTCAATTAAATTAAAAAATAATCTATTAATTTAGGTAACACAATGTACATCTATGAACGTCATTAAAAAAAATTATACATATTAAATTACTAATATTACTAATATTAAATGCTTCTAATTTTACATTTACTACCAGTTCACAAATCAAGGGCGTAGAGCGGACGAGAAGAACTGGCAAGAAACTCGCCGCCACTCTTTTTAATCGGCGGCACTTTGTGACATTTCAAATATAAGACAACTGTCATCTTTCAGTCTCCCGCGACCACGGTTGCTGAAAAGCATCTGAAACGTCGGGATAAATAATTTAAATAATAAATCGCGTTTTAATCCGGTATACAGTATTTTATTTAAATGTGTGATACTCGCGTTAATAAAAGACAATATTAATAGCCTTTGTCATGTGGGCTATTAATTGGTGTCGATAAAAACTGTCTATGGCCTATTCAGATAAAAATATCTGCTTATCGCTCATCCGGAAATAAAATACTTGCAAAAATCGTTTAACAGACATTATTATGTAATAATTAAAAATATATGCACTTTTAAGGCAAGGTTATAAACAACTTATAATCATAAGTCTCATTAAATACAAAAGGTCTTCAGTAGTGCTATTTTCTTTCTTTAATCTTGGTTTTTGTAGAATGAAAATATCAAATTATAATTTTCAGTATTTTTATAAAAGAAGTACAAAGAAATGTGGTTTCTGAATGAGCGATATACTATTAATTTTATATAACGTTACTGCCCGAAAATATATAAAACTAATTTTGCCATATGTCATTACTTCCTAAAATTCATTCCTTATTAGCGACGTTGTGTGTTTTTTTCAAAATCATCAGGTTCGATTCCGATCAAAAATACAATGATGGAGTTTTAGTTTTCATCAAAATCGACCTCGATACTCCTTTCCGTACTTTTCGCTATTCCTCATATTTTCCGATATGGCCATACACGCCCACTTGAAAAATTCATTCGGTATATTATCTCTCAAATATCATAGGGTGTCTAATCTAAAGATATTCTCCTTTCTTGATGTATTCAAATCTATTTACCTTACAGCGATGCCGGACAAGGATCCCGCTATAATTGGAGCTCCCAAATTAGTGAAGCCCGGAGAGCAAATATTGCTTAATTGTACTTCCGACTACTCATTGCCACCCTCTGATATCAACTGGTATATTGACAACGAGCTACAAAAGGTAGGTTCATTTAAATATTACATCGATATTAGTATAGGTATGCGCGGTGGGTATCGAACCATCGGTGGTATCTTACCCAGGCGCCAGATATAGCATCACTAGTTTGAACACTTATTCGAAGACTTTGCAAAGCTTTGAAAACACATTTGAACACTTATTGACGCAACCTGCCAGACATGCTTCGCAAACACTTTTCTCCACAGTACACTGGTAGACAACAAATAAGATGGACGACGCAGTGTGCCTATAATTATTTTTTACATGTGCAACAAAATATATAGAAATTGTACCATGTTCTTTACAAATAAATATTTCTTATCATTAACGACGAGTAGTTCTGCGTAGATGCAACTACGTGACATATTTGTGTAACTACATATACCTCAAATTTAAAACGATTGGGTAACGAACCTAAGTATATAGGTACCTAGGTACATACATATGAGGAAATAACTACATTTCAATTTGAATAATTATACAGTATATCACACACATTATCGTGTGAAGCAATAAAATGGTAAAACAATGATTATAATATAACTAGTGAAGTGATAAAGTGTTATTACCAAATCACTATTTCCGATTAACCCCTATAACATTACCCGCTTTGCATCGTGCAAATCATTTTGTTAATGTATTAATTAGAAATATTATTGAGGGTAATATTGGTAATATTATTATAAAATAGTATATCAGGAATGTTAAAATAATATTATTTTTTATACTGGTAAATACATAAACTGCTATCCAAATTATTATTTCCGAAAATTATAATATTACTCACTAAATTGCTAATTATTCTGATAAAGGGCCATTCAAATATTACGTAAGCACTTAGGGGTGGCTCTGCTTTGTTTATTTTTGGTCTGGATGATGACTAGGTACATCTTTTTAAGTCTGTATCGAATTTTCAGCAAAACATTGTGGTTTATGATTTGGAAACATATGACAACCCCAATAGTATATGCTCGAGCATCGAGCTCTCGAGATCGATATTTAAGGTTTAATAGTAATTTATTTCCTCTTAAGATTACATAGATCGCTTAGAGCGGAAATTATTTTTAAACGTAACAATTAAGTTCATTCGATTAACGTGTTAGCAGTAATACAATAAATAAAGTAAATATTTATGTAGATAGAAACAAGCGCAAGAATTTAAGTGACGAGTGATTGGGAGCGTTATGAATTATTATCATATGTGTTCGATCGATGTGTCATAGCAGATGATTATATTCGGATATATTTTTAGGTTGTAATATTATTAGATATCTCGATATATTATATCTCGACATCTACAATTTTAATAGAAAAGATATCTCGATCGACAAATATATCAATTTTTGATATTAAAAGTCGAGTTTTAAGTGTAATTGTCATGTTAGACCCGGAAGAAATAAAGCGATAATCGATTAAAACACGAGAAAACGGTCGACAAAATTTTGTCGCGGTTGTCATGCTAGGCCGGCAGCATAATTATTTTGTTAATACTTAATTCCTAAATCACCTTGTTATTGTAAATATGTTGTTGGTAGTATTATTTAACTAAGGACTAACAGGAATTCACGTTGATACAATTCAAGCAATTCTGTGATAGAATGGCTAGCACTCAAGAGATGGCCAAGCTCAACCTAACAGTTTGCTCTCATGCCCCTTAATGGAATCAGGAATCCAATCTATTTGGATTAGGCACTATCAATTACAGCGATTGAGTTTCCCCGATTTATTGGCTAATTGAAACTAACGAATGTTTAATTATATACACTAGTCTTTTCACAGTCATGGATGTTTGAATACAAGAACTGTATATCTAAATCTTAATTTATATTATAAAGAGGAAAGATTTGTATTTTTGTATGTAATGAATAAACCCAAAATTACTGGACCGGACTGGACTTCTTTCACCAATAGAATATCAGCGAGTAACATCGGCTAGTTTTGGTGCAAAAGTACTAACAACACGCCCCGTGCAAAACCGGGGCGTGTTGCTAGTAAGGAATAAGAAGGCTAATTATAATTGTATTATGTCTTTATAACATTAACAATACATTAGTGTTGCCTTAGAGTTACGACTTTAAAAAACAAATTCAGTTCCACGATATTAATGTATTGTAAGTTATAATACAATCATTTAAATACCACATCTTATGAACCACATTTTCACTTACTTTTTTTACGTCAGATATCGACAGACGAGCATGAGGTTCACTTGATGGTAGGTGACATCTCAGCCACAGAACATCAGTCAATGATGCACTGTCGACCTACTTTTTACTTCGAGCATTCGGGTGTATGACGCAGGACTAGCGCATAGGCAGCAGGTTGCATGGGGGTGTTAGCAGGAAAATGTTAAGAAAAACAGCGCATCATTCACTGGTGTTCAGTGGCTGGGGTATAACATATCATCAATTTAACCTCATGCTCATCTGTCGATAGCATTAAAAAAAATCATAAATAAACAAGACATATTTTTTATGTTAGACGTCGACCTACTTTTTATTTCGAGCATTCGAAAATCCATAGACTGTGCCCGAAGCGCGCAATGTGCACTTCACGGGTTTTTCATCTACGAACAGTGGTTCGTTAGTCGGTCGTAATTTTACTGCTCGTGATTATGGTTGACAAATTTTATTCAGCCGCAACAGGGAAACATTGTAAAATGGGCAAAATATATGGCAAAAAAAAAATTGGGTAAACAATAGACTTAAAAAACAATTCTTCTAAATAACGTTATCTTTGATATTTTTTGCCTTTTTTTAACTCTTCATTTAATTTGAAAAAATATTTGTCCTTTGTTGACCCAAGGCCTCCTGAACTCTAAATCCGGCCCTGTGTGAAGCTAATAAAATAACATATATGAAAACAGGCTTTAAGTACCATTATTTAATTATTTTAAATTAGTCTTAAAATTGCATCATACATACGTACATATCTTGTACTAATTTTACATCGTAAACATGCATTACATAGTACAATATCCGTCACATTAAATACCTATTTAAGTCTCGGAAGCTAGTAGTTTAGGACATTTGGAGCAATCTTGATAGCGGAGTCTTTGTTGAAATAAATTGGATGCTATTATGCGACTTGAGAGCGCACCATTGACTTGAGTCTTTGAGCTGTGCTTCGATATTGCGTGAAATGGAAAGGAAGTAACGTGATGAAATTATAGTCCGCCGTTGCATGCACGGATCCTTAAATACATTTGAAGTGTCTAGATTATAGTTTCTTAAAGTGGACGATAGCGCCCCCTGTTAAGGCCTCCTATGCCCGAAGGGGTTGCTATCAAATTAGTTGAAAGTGTTGAACCACTAGCTCCCCAGATAGCTTCAATGGCCAAAATTTCCTCTGGAAGACAAAATTCAACTTTGTGAAACTAATAGACGGTTCTAAATAGTTTTTTTTCGATGTGAATATGTTGGATTAGTATTCATTCAACCATGGAAGAATTGATAGCACATCATAAATAATTTGTAAATTTCGGGTAGGGCAACTACTTAAGTGAAACTTAACTTTTGAACGGCTAAACTTTTAAATACAGGACGTGTTAAGTAATCCTCATATCAAATTTTGCAAGACAAAACTTAAGGTGGTTCGTTTTCCATACAAAAAGTCAAGATTATTAACGAAGTCAGTTTAGAGTTTCGATACTAAATATTTGTGTAACTATTTACTTTCCGGGAGTTCTTTGCGCGGAGTTAATAAAATAATGTTATTTTATACAGAAATATATGCATATAACAACGTGAAAGATTTATTAATAAATTTTTCACGTTGTTATATGCATGATTACATTATGCACAAATATTTAGTATCGAAACTCTAAACTGACTTCGTTAATAATCATGACTTTTTGTATGGAAAACGAACCACCATAATGTTAAAATTCCCATGAATCAAAAAATAGTGCAAATAAAGGCTTGTAATAAGCACTCTCAATGTCTCTTCCCCAAAATACAACTATTTAAATATAGGATTACGAAAAAGGAATTGGTCATTAAATGTGTCGCAATTACTGTTAGAATGGGTACATAAATTACATCAAAATCTTTTCAAAGCCTCAAATATTTCTAACATTGTAGCCAGAGCCGTGGCATCGTACGGAGGTGAGCGCCCCCCAAGCAGGGGGTCTGCGAGCGTCGTGGCGAGTGCTGAGGGTCGCGGTGCCGCCGGCTGAGAGCGGCGCGCTGCGCGTGCGCTGCGAGGCGATACTCACCGTGGAACCGCCAGTTATTAGGGACACTTCCGCCGTTATAACTCTCTACTCTCGTACGCAACTCTCGAAGTATGTCTCTAATAGAGGTACGTATATTCAAATATCTATTAGTTTAATTGAGCATACTTACATTGAAATATTTAGTTCAAATCATTAATTTTACCCCTTTAATATTCATGTCCATTGCTCTACTGTGAGGTTTTGATATGAATCATAAGACACTAAACACAATTTTTTGTTTTTCCAATGTCTCTTGCGGTAGGCACAAAGAGTCGAGTACCATAAGTATAGATGAAATATAATATCGGTCACACATACATTCTATATTGATAGTAAAGTTCGACCAGCGTACTTGTTTATTTTCTGATAACACAATTACGACATAATCACGAACAAGTACGATGTGACACACAAACGGCATGTGTTTAACAATTAAACGTATTTTAAAGTGATTTATTGGATAATTTTTCAGAAATTATAGGTTACTACTTGCTATATACATAAATAAATCACCGCATCCATGGTTTATTGGAAAGTATCGGGTACTTGGAAAAATAAGATAAAGAAAAGTAATTTCGGTCGACAAAAGAAGACTTGCTTATAAATGATCAGTGAAACTGATACAGAAACGTGTCTGCTCCTGTTGTACTTGGGGATTCAGCAATTCACTTATTATTTAAAAACTGTGCGTGGTTGTTTTATGTATCGTTAAACAATGCCCGCAGATCTGAGATAACTTCCCCTACTACAAACCATTAATAACTGAGGAGGAAATCTTAATTTCTTTACGAATTCATTCGTCTGTCTATTCACTTGCACTGAACGTTTGATAGCCACTTACAAAGTCCTTCAATTAAAGGGCGGATGCATACAGTTGCGCTTGTGCACGTTCGCCGGGTAAGTTTTTTGAGATAAGCGATAGAGTAGCGCATTTATCCGAGAAGTTTAATGACTTTTCCTTTTCCCTGAAAAATGCTCATCCTTACTTGACTTATCTCAAACTTAATGTCTTCTTTGTTCTTTACAAAGCCAATACAGCCAATAGTACACTTCACATAGAAGCTTTTATGATAAAATATAAACCTAGTTTAGTTTGCTCACAGTGGACGTAGGTTGATGTATTTTTTGGACACTAATGCGTCCTCGGACGGTTAAGTGATAAATTGATGATTTTATTACGCTAAAAAATATCCCAAATCAATTTAAGTTAAAAACCTAATCCCTACCAATTATAATGGTGTGTTATCTATATCTATACTTCTATACTAAAATTATAAAGAGGAAAGATTTTTGTATGTTATGAATAAATTCAAAAACTACTAAACCAATTTTAAAAATTCTTTCGCCTATAGAAAGCTACATTATCAGCAAGTAGCATAGTTTATATAGTACATCTATATTGCACCCGTGTGAAGTCGGGGCGCGTTGTTGGTGGTTCATAAAGTTGTTTCCTCATGAGCAAGTTTCCCAGTTATCTATAATTGCAACGCTAGCTTTAGGAAGAGCCCGTAAACGAAGTGTGTTCTTAGAAATTAGATCCAAAACGTAAATATCGTGTAAAAGCTAAAAACAGCTGCAGTAACATTTTTCTCCACGTTTAAACATAACTACCTCACTTATCACATGCAAATGAATTTAAATTAATTACTCTCATTCGAAAGCAATTAAAAATGTTCATTTCCCTAAATTATATTACACCGGCCATGCATGCGATGTCCAGCCGGCGCGACTGCAAGCGTTTAATTTGAAACTATTACGAAAATACTGACACGCAAGTAAATGCAATTTAACTCCGATACGCCCTTTACAAAGCTTATTAAATCACATGCAAAATAACAATGATTACTTTCTTTTCCGACATTTTATTGCAATGAAACAAGCTTATATGTTACTTCAGACTGAGAACTTAAACTTTTGTAGTTTCGAAGATGAGAGTGACACAAAGATAAAAATATTAAAAGCGCGATTTATTGCAATATTAACGAAAACGGGAGACTTCGGAATAAATAATATAATTATCAAATCAAGTTCAAAAAAGGTTGCCTGGAAGAAATTGCTTAGGGCAATAAGCCCGCCTTACTTCCTGTTTTTTCTAGATTTATTTATTATACAGGTTAAGTTTTATAATGTAAATGTGTTAAATACTAAATCACGTTTTAATTATCTAAAAGTTATTTCTTTTAAATATTATTAAAATGGATTTTATTACTCTTCTTTTATCGTCTAGTCTCAATTTTTGGTAATTAACACAATTCAGTATACAAAGTTGTTGATAACCATGTTGTTATAATATTAATATTATTATGTTTAGATTATAAATTCTAAATAAATAGCATCGACAATTCGTTTTTAGATATTTTTAATAGGTTAGAGGTTTAGCCAGTTAAAAAGGGCAGATTAATATACTAAATAATTATAAAATTGTGCTTGTTTCAGGTGGCACGGAATACCAAATAAATTTTATGTCTATGATGATTCTGTGGACTTTGACAGCGTTAGTAGAGATGAGCTTATGAGGCTGAGTTAGATCATTGTGATGGTGATATTAGTTTAAGTGTGTAGATACGATCGGCCTCGAAAAAACAAGGGTAAGAGCTGTATATTTATTTTACTATAAAAAGTGTTTAAGTACTAAACACTGAGATAATTTAAAAATATACATTCACAGCCACAATTTACGACAAAGTGCCAAATTTTCAAAGAATGGGTCATAAATTCAGCTCTTACGCTCTTAAAGCTAAAGCACATATGCTACTTTAAACATTACCGACTGGATATTTTAACCTCTTTTCGGAAGATCGATTACAAACTAGCCGCGGCGTTTAAGCCTACGCGCAGACTAGAGCCACTGGTGGCCGCCACTAGAAGCGGTCTCTAGACACGGCCATAGGTCGCATTTCAGCTACTTGTAAAATGTAAGAATTTTCACGACTGCACGTTGTGGCGGCCACCGGTGGCTAGAAGCTCGATGGCGCCCACTCGAGCGCTGCGCCTAAAATGTATGAAATATCACGCCGGTAGCTTGTGGTGGCCACCGGTGGTTATGCTGTGGTCGCCACCAGTGGTCGTGTGTGCGCGCTGCAACGTGTGATTCTGATACGACAATAGAATGCAGACAGTCCTCATAGTGTGTCGTAGTATAGATATAGTTGCTAAATCACGCAATTTAGGTACAGCGATCAAACGCAAAAAGTCGCCATAACTCGATGCAGTATCGATTCGCTCTCAAAATTGCCGGTGGCCGATGCTTAAAGTAGCGTGTGTGCTCTGAACCTTCATAAAATAAGTAAAACTTGGATGTGTGTATGTATTATAATGAATATGATTCACGTGTACAGATAATTATTATCTATTATGTTGTTATCTAGCCATAATTACAAATTTATTTTTTGTACATTTCGATAATTGTTTATTAAGTATGTGTAATTGTGTATAATAAATTAATTATTTACTAGAAAATTAAATATAATGACAACTAACTCTGTCGCTAATTAGAAGTGTCTTTGATATGTTTCTAGTCTTCTAGAGTATAATTTCACTAAGACGTATGCACTATAATACTTGCTATGTACTATAACTTGTAATTATTAAGATCTTCCTATTAATATATACTATACACGATTATTTTAAATAATATTTTTGTTTATTTTATAAAAATGATTATGAGCAGCATTAAAACAAATATATTGTTTTTGTATAATGTATAAAATTAAACATAGAAACATTTATGTACAATCGTACCTCGCATTGAAAATTAATATTTTTAACTTCTCGAAGAAACAAAAAAATATTTTTTGACGGGCAGGATACTGAAGTCTGATCACCTGAAAAGAAAGGTCATAAGTGATACAGAGAATGATTCGATTTTTTTAAAATATTATATGCATATTTTTTTTAAACACACCTTTTTGATGAAATTATCCTTTCAAGTTGTTTTTTGCTCCCGTTGCTTGAGTTTTGATGTCGTACCTATTCAGTAAAACTGTGAGGGTGTTTTCATGAATCTAGTTGCCATTTCTTTCAAAATGTCTCTTATTTACACTAAGTACAGTACTCGTAGACTTGAATTATATAGCTGCATTCAAAAATTAATGTCAACCGCCTCGGCTATAGAAATCTAGATTTATTTCAACCATATTTCGCAATAATAGTTCTGTCACTGACCGCTATAACCGTCCATCATTGACTGTGCAATACCGCAATGGAAACGCTATTTCCTTGTACAAAATTTGAAAAAATCTCGTACTTTTTCAAATAAAATAAATGTGTGATTTCATATATTTCCTAATGAAATCTGTGACCTCGGCGTACTCCAAAGAGAGAAAGGCGTGAAATAATGAATGCATTTTTAATGCTGCTCATACAATTTTAAGCCTACAATAGATTTTGTGAACACAAACGTCTTTTTGTATATTTTTATTACTGGTATGATATGATTCATTAATTAGTAAGTATTTAATATATGGCTGTGTTTCACCTAAGATTACGTCAATTCTTTGCACGTCTCTCGAACTCACATGTACAATAACTTGTAATATTGTTTCGTTTTATTTATTCTAAAATGGAATACGTAAATAAATTATGACATAAATATAACGTCTTTTATTTTGTAGACGCAATTTTTAGTTTATTTTACTTAGTTTCGGCATAACATCTTACTTAATCTACTAATGAAAATCTCTTCATTCTTTTATCCCTTCATCAGATGTTTTGAAGTTAGTATGAAAGGTACAGAAAATAGAAATTCTATTTTACCAAGTAATTACTTAATCCGTAACAAGAATGTAGTGAATACGTTCAATTATTTTCAAGTATATTTTAATCACATGAAGACTATATCAATTTATTAAGCTGTGTTTATACAGAAGGATTCAATGCAGACATTATTTAAAATTAGATGTCAGGCAAGTGTGAGGGTCAATTGGTGCCTCAGCAATGGGACATCGATCAATGATGCGCTGTCGACCTATTTTTTACCTCGTACTTTAAATAATCCTTAAGCTGAAAATGAAACAAACATTCTATTCTTTGTAGTTTTCTATCTGTAAACGTTAGTTTGTTAAATGATTGGAATTTCGATATTCCTTTCATTTTTGAACCCGAAGTTTTAAAACATTGAAAAAATATGCTTACAGAAGTTATGAACATCTCAAACACAGTGGAAATGAAACCCGTAATCGATCGAATCGTAAGTCAGATTTTCTACCACGCCATTCAAAGCCCATTCAAAGCTTGTTCAATGCGTAATGATGAGACAGCAGTCGTAATGATGGTCCTATTGAAACACCTGAACCGATTGTGATACAATTTGGTATAGAGATAGTCATATCAATTTCTTATATACTATTATATATTTTATCACAATAAATCAGTACTCTTCCATTACGACTTTTACAGATGTTTACCTACATTAACGTTTCTGTGCTATTGACAAATTACTCACTGTCTATACCCTAGTTTAATGAGCCTCTCTTGTGAATATTAATCTGTCAAAATCAATTTTTCATTCATCGCCCATACATATTCAGCTCTGTCGCCTTCAGGCTTCGATAACAGATTGCTTTGGAACGCTTCAGAGTTGACGTCAGTAAAACTACAGCGTTAGTAAAATGAACGTACATAAAAGCTAAAAAAAAGCTTTAAAGCTGGTAAAATAGCTTTCATTTCATTAATTTTAATATTTGTCACATAAATATTTACCACGTTCGAATTTAGAATTATACTAAATTCTTTCACATTCGTAACTATTAGCTATATGTCTTTCGAGACATTATTGCATTGAGAACAGACATTTCTTTTTTCGCGGGGAATGCGTTTGCGCACTGGGTGCTCGGCACGAGATATAATGCGGGGGGAGTGTGAGACTCAACCTCACCCGGTGCGTCTTTCTAGTCACAGAGTGAGTAACTAAACCCCTCTAGCCAGGTCTCGCCGTCTTGGGGCCCACGGGATAACAACACGAGAGACAATCTTTAAGAGCATTGCTCTACTCGCCCCCCCTCCCGGCGGGCTCTTTTGACGTTTGCCAGGAGAGTGTGGGGTTGAGTCGCGGCCCCGGCGATTTGCCACAGAGTGGCACGACAAATATACACAACAACAAAACAAAACAACAACACAACTTAAAATTTTACGGGAGCGCCAGGAGATGTAGGCGACCGCAAAGCTACAACAGCCACAAATAACTCCAATTAGCCTACGTATACCTATCTATACTTTTCAGTAAGAATCTTCGGCAAGTATGATTAAGCCGAAAGTGTTCAGAAGGCTCATTAAAACAAAAAAGTCCCTTAGGGGCCAAGTAATTTCGTCGTCGCCTCTCGGATCATATTATCTCTATTACTGATACAAATGATCCGCAGTTCCGCCGGGACGTGCCAAAATGGCTAAATTAAAACGAAGTACAGTTTCGTAGTAAAATTTGGTGCGTATATAAAAAGCCGCGAAGTGCGAGCATACGCTTGGCGAGCCTCCAGCGTGTGACCTGTCAACCCGACAATTTTCACCCTTTTTTGTTACGATATTTTACAGCTCTGGGTTTTATTTAGAAACATACATATGGAGAGAACTGTGTGACACTTTAGAGAAGTCAGTATGTATGTTGTCATTTCTCTATAGCCGCGTACCCACCTAGCGCACAGACTCGCGCGGCAGCCTCGAGGGCCAAATGCCTCAGCTGGTGTGGACGTGCCTCGGCCTGCCTCGGGCGCGCGTTTGCTCGACCGAGCACGACTCGGCCCCGAGCCATCTGTTGTCGGTAAACTTGACGCGCTCAAAGGTGCCTCAGTGAGCGCTGTACGTTAGGTGGGGACGGTTATGTTTTGGCTCGCGCGCGAAGCTACTTCAATTTTTGTCTCTTGCCGTGTTTGTCTTCTGTAATTTTGATATCATGGGCAGTCAGGAGGAGAGTCTAGGTTTTTTCTTGATATGTGACTGTTAAACAATAAGCAGCTAGGAAAATAGCTGCAGCTGAAAATACACGACTGTCCATTACGAATACTCGCGGACTTATGATGGCTCAGCCTGCCTCGCGAGGCGGCCACGTGTAAATTGAACAAAACTACTGAGGCTGCCGCGGGAGCCATCGCTCGCGATCCGGACACCGAGGCTGCCGCGCGAGCCTGTGCGCTAGGTGGGTACGCGGCTAGTAGATATTTAACTTGGTAAGACTAATACTCTTCGTGAAACCGGTTAATTTGTATTTACCAAAATACGTGTCTAACTGAAATACCATGATATTAGTTTTAAAGAGTATTTAATACACACAAAACTTACCACTGTATTTTCTTCAGTAAATATGAATAAAAATGAAAGAATATTAACAAAAACCTTTATTATACCTGTGTGTGTTTCACTGATCATTTTTATTTATAGGCAAGTAGGTGATCAACCTTCTGTGACCTCCCTGACTGATACATTTTTTTAATCTTGTTTCTCCGGGGTTCGAACCCAGGACCTCCGGCGCTAAACTCATAGCTTACCACTGAGACACGGAGGCAGTCTCAGATACTACTATATAGCAGATTTAAATATTTGAATTTATATCCTACTGATTTTAAAAGTAATTTTGAGCTTATTTTTCCAATACAAATATACAAAATAAAATTCAGAAAACGTATATCTTATACATTAATAAATCAGTGCATATGAGTAAATTATTAATACTTGTTTCAAATGTTGAACAATAAAGTCTATTTAACTACGAGCAGGGCGATATTTTATATACCTACATAACATTGTTCTCGTTTTTCGTGATAATATTATCGTTTCATTTTGAAACAAACACAATGCACGTTTCTTATGTGCTTGTTTTGGGATTGTTTATACCGACAATATTATTACCCATTGTTTTTTTATCTGGATCATGTGTTTGTATAAAACAAAGTACCCTTTTTATACTCGACTTTGATTAGACCAACGCTGTTGATTAGGTGGTTAACATATTTTATTTTTTACTTTGATAAATTCAAGACCGCAATTAATACTTCACGGCTTATATGACTAGTGGTGTCTAAGCAAATATTATTTATCTCGGTGATTGGAGATACCTACGACCCGAGACTCGGTACTGGAGAGGGCAATTCCCCGAATTGCGCCTGCGACCACATGTGTCTGTGGAATAAGGACGCTAAAACAGTTCGGCTCGGCACCTTGGGACAATCGGACCCCTTCGGAACTTCGGCGGTTATTCTGAATATAAATGTGGTGCTTTAATTGGATTCTTTCTTCCAGTAAATAATTTTATACATATATTATCTATAAATCTCACAGGTATAAAAGAAGAAGGCCCAATTATATAGATACATATATCACAATTCGTGCATGAAAAAATTGTACCACACACCACCAAATGGATAAATTAAGAAAGAGAAAAAAAAGAATGCGCTAAATTTTGTAATAGTACATTATAAGTGGACTAGGCTCTCGTACGCTGAAACTATTGATTAAAAAAAAGGTACTTACTACTAGTAAAGACATAATTGTAGCAAATGTTTTAGTTTCATTTATTTCAACTATTTTCATTGTAAAATCACTCGGAAAGGAGTTATTGTAAAAAAACTGTTTTTATTTAAGTACGGCATAACTATAAAAAAACGGCAAAGATACGAGGTGGCAAAGTGAAAATTTGTAAAGAACACACCAAAATCTATTAAATCACAAATTTTCAAAACTTCCGGAAAAATTTCCAGGTTAAAACTACCAAATTACTGGATCCTACGCCTCCCACAGTTAAGACGAATCAAACATAATAAGAATAATCGCATTAGTACCTTATTTTTTTTAATTTATTGCGTATTACTCGCGTAAATAAAAAAACATTGCGTTATCAAAGGCAATATTGAACATAAATATAATCTCTAGTTCATATCTGATTGGAAGTTGCGGGTAGATTATTTTACATATTATAGTTAAATTGTAAACATTCCTGAGCTCCGAATAATTTTTTTCCATCACGTTCTGAATGAATATTCTAAAAATAATGGATTAAATGTGAAAAACTACTCGAAAGCAAATTACAAGTGAAAGGAACTAAAGCGGGGCGCACTTGAACTATAAAATATTTGCATCCAAACGAGGGCGCAGCAACAATAAGATGGAAATGCAAATCCTGCTTCACAGTAATGCATACTGGCCACGCTAACTGCTAATGAAAAACTCATATAATTTAAAATGAGAATCGGAATCAGTTTGAGCTTTTTTTGCTTGCAAATGCTTTAATAATCTAAGAGATAAATGGCCGAATTCTCGAACGCTAATCAATATTGAGGTGTACTTAAAATTCATTACGAAGTTAAAATGAAAGACAGAAACATTTTAAGAAGCCCTCAAATTTTGATTATCGTTTCAGTATTCCGCGGAAAGCTTGTTAACTACATCTACCACTTATTTTTGTTTCTTCGGATTTTTCGATACAATTATGAATTTTATTTCCAAATTATTTTGTAAAGATGTGCCTAAAACTTATATGAAAGTAAATTAAAGAAGTTAGCCTTCCTTTAAATTTACTTTTAAGACTTTTCCTTTTTTTTAAATCCTCACTTTCCTTATTTTAATAAATCATCAGTTCGTGAAGATGACGACGAAGATATATACCCAACCACAGAGCATCAGTCAATGATGCGCTGTCGACCTACTTTTTACTACCCGAAAAGTGTAATGTACACATCATGGTATTTCCATCTATGAAGGGTGGACTTATTACTTGTTTACAAACAAGTGGAATCAATTCCTTTTGTCCTATATATTAATCATGTTTCTCCAGTATTCGAACCAAGGACCTTCGGAGTTAAGCGCAACGCGTATACAGAGGTTGTCAACATAAGTAAACAAATTCATTTTCCGCAAAGCATCAAATCTCGATGGAACATCGTTCGGTCGTCGAGCGTAAACGACTTGTATTCTGAAACTTTCTTCCACGCAATCTACATAAAAAATGAGCTAAGGGTTCGTGGTGACCCGCTACACACCGCTAAATGAGTCTTTTGAGCTGTTAATATGGTTTGCATATAAAATGAAATCAAACGAAATGTCATGTTGCTTTCAATGTTTATATGTATAACTTTCGAATTGAATTGAAAAACTATATATAGGTATTAAGATATCACACTTGTCAGTTGTTGGCGGCGATGAATATTATTTTATTACATACTAGCTGATGCCCGCGACTTCGTTCGCGTGGGGATCGCTTTATGCTGAACTTTTGAGCAAGCTTTCTTCATATTATATATCCTCCATCCTCTGTACTTGGTGATTTATTTTCGGAAAGAGCTATCGGAGTAGTCATTGACGGTTGCTTTTGCATCATATTATCGACATGTTTAATGGTGGTTGAGGTTGGGGTTCCAATGATGATTTGAAATTCAAAAGAAATACCAAACAAATTTTACGTAAATGCAGATATGTGTCTTTTTTCCACTAATCAGAGTTCAGTCGAAGATTGGATTCAATGCATTTTCCGTATTAAATATATGCACGAAAATTGTACGGGGGTTTGAAAATACTTGCGACACATGGAAAAAAACGCCAAGAAAATGTCTAAATACGAATAAAATGAAGGTATGGAGAAATGCAACGTAAAATGAATGAAAAAAATAGTATGGCCATGTTGGCCATATACTTAATTTTTAATAAATTTAATTAGTGTGGAAGATACTATATCCACCTCTATATTTATTTCATTTAATTGATCACTTTTAATTTCAGATATTTTTGTTTAATTCTCTTGGAAAGGAAAGGATTGATGAAAATGCGAAATAAACGATCTCATAAGAAATACATTTTTATATAATAGAATAGTTCAATAATACATTTTCTATTTTCAATATTAGTTCTTTTAAAAATATAAAAAAATAAATACAAAAAAATATTTCCCTAAGAGATGATTCGAACTCGCATCTGAAATTACGTAGTACGACCGTATATCCACTATGCCACGAACACATATCGAAAAACGGGGAAATTATCAAACTATTTCATTTACATATCAAACTGTGATTGACATCTGACAATTCGAAAAAATTCAACGCGAGTCAAATTTCATTGCAATTTGTTGAAATGATGCCTTTAAAATAATATTTAAATGATGATAACTTTTTTTTCCGACAACCGATTTCGATGAAACAAAGCCTATATGTTGCCCTGGACTTTGCTTAATATATTTGTATAAATTACGCGAAAATCGGTTCAGTATCTTCGGAGATTAGCGTGAACAAACAGACAGACAGACAGACAGACAGACAGACAGACAGACAGACAGACAAGAATCTTAAAAATTGCATTTATGCATTCTGCTACCCTTCTTTTATCACCCCTCTTAATTTCTGGTAAAAATATTTAGTGAAGCGTAATTTCGATCCTACTCTTTTATTATATGTATAGATTAATAATAAACTATGGTTTTCAAACCTAATAAAATTGAATATCAATTCTATTTTTTTTAAATATTATATTCTCAGAGATATTCGCACCCCAATACTACTCTCTACTTTGAGGTCGTACTTCAAGGACAAGATGCATAATAATACATTTCTCTTTAAAGCAATAACTATCTCTAGAGTTCAGAATTTAAAAATAATCATTATTTAAATAAAATACTGTATACCGGATTAAAACGCGATTTATTATTTAAATTATTTATCCCGACGTTTCGGATGCTTTTCAGCAACCGTGGTCGCGGGAGACTGTCTCCAGTATTTTATACATGTATACATGTATCGGGTATACAGTATTTTATTTAAATGTGTGATACTCGCGTTAATAAAAGACAAAAATAATCATTATTATTTTCTGACTACAAATTTATTAATATATAGCTACTCTGATCTTTTATAAACGGCTGGCAACACACTCGCGACTCCTTAGGTTACGAATGCTTATGGGCGGCGGTGATCACTAAACACCAGGTGATCCGCGAGCTCGATTGTCTCCTAATATTATAAACAAAAAAGGTCAAAGTAAAAGTGATATGACAATATCATTAATATTATTAATCATTAATGTTTGGTGAGATATTATCTGCCATCGAATAAGCTAAATGTCAAATAAAATCACAGAACAGAAGAAGTGAATAAAATGAATAAAATAATATAAAGAATTGACTATTTTAACTAAAATAACAAAGAATTTCAATGGAAAACAGTGAAATAAAATTCACAGTGTCACTTTTCATTTCCACACTCAATTATAAAAGCAAACATTTTGTTAAATACAATTTTTCATTCAAAACGATTCCCTGGACTATATTTGTTAATTATAAACCTGAGTACAAAAGATATTGTATAATTTCATATTATATAATATACAGTAGGTATATATTTATAATAATAATTCATTTATTTCGGATTGAGATTACATATATTTTGTTAATACAATTTGCAAGCTTACAAACTAGTGTTCGTAATAATATATTTTTTAACAATCATTATAAATATATATATATATATATCTTGAATATCTAATTACATACATATATTACATCATACCTCTTTCCCATTGGGGTAGGCAGAGATCACGGTATTCCATATGCTCCGATCTTCAGTGGCGGCGTAAGGCGTGGGCGACGTGGGCCATCGCCTACGGCCTCGCGACCCAGGGTCCTCGAGCCCTGAAAATTTATGATTCCTTAAAAAAAAATGCCAAAAAATGCCATTTTTTGCACTGGCAGAGGGCCCAAAAAATGAATATTATCCACATAAAATTTAAAAGTCTTACGCCGCCACTGCCGATCCTTATATGTTTCGAAAATTTTTGACCTGGCCCTAACATCTAATTAAGTAATATCTTTATATACTAATCAGATTACTTTTTATTAAGTGATAAGCGAATAATAGCAACAAAGCTACTTTTACCAAATCCTAATTCCTATGTAATCTAAAATCTAAATTTCCTTAATTCATTTTAATTTTTCATTTTGATACTTTCTTAGCACCATAGTTGTTTAAATTCGGAGTTAGTATTTATTTTCAGAAATACAACGTCTCGCTGTAATATTTTTTAAGTATGTAATAATATGTATTCTTAGTTGAAGATGCTAAGGAATATTATAATGTAAATACTAAAGACTAGAATCTCTTAAATACGTGTGTTCGCATACAACATCAATTGTTTGCGAAATATACTTGTGCATACATAATATAAGCTGGTATTGTAGTCATTACTAAGCGAGCTTATATTTATCGTGAGCTGTTATACATTTCCATATATTATTTTCATCAAGCACCTCGAGCGGAACTACGCTGTCTGATTGACTCGGATAAATTGTTGAAATGTGGATATATCGGTTTTCAAGTTACATTGTACAGATATTGAATAACGTATGAGCCAATCCCCAGTACGAAAACGTTTCAAACTCCCAGGTCAGGGATGTCAAATCAAACTGCCCTGTATGAATTTAGGTGAAAATTTCACGTCATTATTTGAGACACGGTTCACCCAGATTAAGTAATACCTTCGTTTCAGGATAAACCGATGTAAAATACGGGGTTTATTAAAAGAATTATAGGATAAAAAGGCTTATGTGTGCTGCTGTATTTTGTTAGATATGTGAAGTAGCTATATGTGTGTATCTTTGAAAACAAATGCAAAGTTTTATATAAGAGGTATAGTAATCTATACATATAATAAAACTGAGTTAGGGGATGTAAGAAGAGAAATAGAACAAACAGTATCTGTGGTCGTGTACTATGCATGATATGTTTAACATCCTAATAGCGGAATACTGAAACGATAATCAAAATTTGAGGGAAAATGTTTCTGTCTTCCATTTTAACTTCGTATAGAAAGAGTTAGAGATAATTTTAAGTACACCTCAATGGTGATTAGCGTTCGAGAATTCTACCATTAGTTTCGTGTTCTAGGAATTCGGATCAGGACATAGAAAAATAGCCTATGAGTAAAAATGATAAATATAAGAGTTAAACAAATATATCTGAATTATATTGTATATATGTATTATCAAATAAAATAGATAATATTTGAAAAGAAAGATAACTCTCTAATATACAGTTGACTGATCTTTCAAAACTCAGCCTTAAGTATTGGAATTAAAGATGTGATTATTTGACAGAAGTGTCCTTTTTAAAGAGTTTACCCCTGAATGAAAGATGGTGCGTTCGTATGAAAATCCCTCTTTTATTTATTTATTTATTAAAGTACAACACATTAGGAGTGAGGCTTATTTATCGTAGCAGATATATGTAAATCACAGGTATTCAAAGATAACATATAACAGTTGTACCTGCGGTTGTGATATATCTGTTATTGAAAATATCATGCAATACTAAATAACAACTGTTCAACAAATACTAGTAACAGCCAAGCTATTATAAAACCACTGTGATTGTTACCTATCTCAGTTAAACATATATGATTGTCGCGTGCTAAAACGAGATGCACCTAGTATTTATCATCCAACAAAATATAATACAATTCGACATTTTACAGGAAGGAAATCACAGAACAGGGAAAAATAAGAAGGAAATCATGTTGAAAAGTCACTCCTTTTTATCGTATTATCTGTAATTCCTTTAGTTTCTTAATAACAGACTGTTATTTAATAACAGATATTTAAATATGTTGTTTAATATTGTCATAAATATTAATTATTATATATCTATGCGAGGCGGCTCGATGGACAATTAGTTCGCGTGCCTACCACCGGGAGCGCTTGCGCCGGTTGTCATTGCTTCGCGCAAGAAGATTAAGAACGTATCGAGTGATCGCACCACACACGCTTGTGGATTCTATTTCTATTTACATTTTATGTGAACCTTGTGGCTCCCTAGCTGGAGTCAGACACCAGGCTGTGTCACATAGTTATATCAATAATTAAGTGAGTGTTGTGGTTGATGCTGAACAATAATATTCTGAAGCCCGGCGCCGGTCTACGAGCGAGATTTAATAAGCTTCCCGGTAAGTCCGTAGGTTTCTTACGCTACTAATAATGTCCGTCGTCTCTGCCTAGCATATTTGGCTTAAGTTAAGATATATTTAATACTTTCAAAAACATCTAATAAAATACAGTCCACTTAAACAATAATAGCCAACATTTCATTTGGTCTATTCGATCACGGATTTGTATATTCGTACCTCATTCTAATGAGAATATTCTGAAAATACATAACATCAATAGAATTAAATATTTCTTAATATTGATAACTTAACCAAGAACAATTAGGCGTGGTCTAACACGCAGCGAGTTCGCACGGTAGTTTTATATGGGTAGTATTTAAACGCAAATCAAAAAAAATACTTTTGTATGCAATAATATTCCATCGAAATTACTGATTGCACAGCAAAATACTCAACTCAAAATATTACTAAATAAACTACAATTATGTTCGCGGCGTAAAGCTATTTATCTTAAAGCAAAGCCTTTTTTACCAATGCACTGCTAATAATACTAATGCATATCGCCGGTTCCGGAGAACAAAATGATAATTGCCATATAAATGTAAAGCAGTTATCATTTTTTTCTCCGGAACCGGCGATATTATACCTATTAACTCTTTTTTTTTTTAATATAGCTTCTATTTGTATATTACTTAACATCATTTTAGCGGGTAACAGGTAGTTATCAATAAAAAACGGTTCCACAAGTTATTTCGGAGAGGGGGAAAAATATGATTAAATTTTCTTTTAGAAAAACGTTTTCCAAGTGAATAAGTAGGAATCGGTTCTGGCACTTGTCGGCCGCTGCCGCGGCACTGCTCGCTCCGCTCGCTCGACTCGTGCGCGGTGGTCACCATACCAACATAACCTAACCCACCACCACCAGCCACCACATACAGCCACCCATTGTCACCATTTAACTTACCCGCGAGCTATACGGTTAACTCCCGACAGTCTTCTTCAAAATTACGACAAATACTTATAACCACGCTGTTACTAATTCAATACATTTTTAATTTTTGTTCGTGACCTTTACACTTAGTAAGTGGGAAAATGTAATTTGAACTTTTTACGGATAAAAATTGCTAGAACCAATATGAAAACTATATTAAACAGTTTTGGACTAGACATATAATATATATGAAATACAAAACATGTTCTACTTACAGAAATCTTTGTTGAACAATTTGAATGTTTTTCTTCAAAGTCACCGAAAAATAACCGTTATTGCTCACTATTCCCATGTCACTTCGTTTTGAATTTGACATATAGTCCCCATGACGACATTATTCTCAAAAGTTTTACCAGCTTAGAAATTTTGAATATACCATGCAGCTGCTAAGTATGCTTGCGTTCATAATCTGTCGCTCAAAAATATATATTTTTCGAAAGAATCCTTGGTGGGAAATTATATCCCCTAGCCTTACTAAGGGTTAAGCTACAGAAAAATCTTTTAAAAATTATTTTTAAACAAAAAACAAAAACCGACTTCAAAACTACAAACTTGCACTAAAAAGTAAAAAATAATATTTTAATGACTTCAAAGCATTATTTATTAACAGTTATTTTGAAGTCGGTGCCACCCAACCGATGCCGCTCCGTACTGTTCGAAAGTTTGTTGCAAAAGCAAGATTATACTATCCTTCTTGGCTGGCACTGACTCCAAAATAACTGTTAATAAATAATGCTTTGAAGTCATTAAAATATTATTTTTTACTTTTTAGTGCAAGTTTGTAGTTTTGAAGTCGGTTTTTGTTTTTTGTTTAAAAATAATTTTATTTTGAAATTTTTGTAGGAAGTGTATTTTTTAAGTTCATTAATCCTTACATAATAATTTAGTAGCCCTACCACTAAACGTGCTGCTCAAATGAGACAGCGTCGTGAAAGGAACCACAAACCATAACATCATCTACATAGAAGTATATTTTTGTTATTGTTGATTTTCTAAATAAGCACCAAACCAATGCCGATAAAAATTCTCACCTCTGAAATATCCCCTATCAAACAAAAAAAGAATCATCCAAATCCATCCATAACTTGCGGAGTTATCGCGTAACAAACATACAAAAAAAAAAAAAAAACAACATACAGACGAATTGAGAACCTCCTCCTTTTTTGAAGTCGGTTAAAAAGATACAGAATCTACTTAGGCGAAGTCGCGAACAAAAGCTAGAAAAATATAATTATAAAACACTAGGAGAATATGAAGAAGAAATGTTATTTTATACAAAGACTGTTGTTGAACTAAACGATGTATGTTTCCACTTGTTTGTGCTTCACAAAAACTATTCATAGAACTCAAACAAAATATATTTTAAGAAGAGTTCTTTCATTCTTAAGAACATAAAAGATTTTTAATATTATTTTATTTTTTGTATATTTTACTTATTCAATGAGAATATTTTCTTTACACAAACATAATGTTTGTTGGTTTGTCCCTCTTTCACAAAAACGAAACTCTTTGCATTGACATGATTTTATTGTGTTTTGATGAGGACGTATAGAAGATATGAATACTTTTAAATAAAATAATTTATACCGGAATTAAACGGGTAATTATTAACTCCGTAGGAATAGATGGCGTTAACATTGCAACTTTGTAATTTTTTAAACCAGACTGCTATCACCGTTCAGTCTGCCCGTGACCACGGTTACTGGAAAGCATCCAAAATAAATCGCGTTTTAATCCGGTATAAATTATTTTATTTAAATGTGTCATATTCGCGTTAATAAACGACTATATTAGGTACTTACGAATACTTTTTGCTAGGCCCATTGCATAATTCATGTTGAAATCTCAAAAACAGTCAAATTAGCTCAAGCTTTTTCTCATTACCAACTAAAAGCGTCAGTTGGTTAGAACTCAATACATTTTTTGCTTAGATCAAAAGGAGAATTTAAATGAATGTTACAACTTTTGTTAATTATCACTGGTAATTTGAATACAAGAGCGAATCCAAGAATCCAAGGCCTTTGTGAAATGAAAAGGGATTTCTTTTTATCTTAAAAATTTACTAAGCCATTGAAATAGTAGATACGTACTAATTCAGTACTTTAAATTAAATCTCTGGTGGCTTTTTTGTTTCACCAAATGAACAGGTTTTTACAACTGCTTCTCAAATTATTAACTATGTTAAAAATGAAAGCAAATTTATCTAATTACTTCAAGATTTTAGGAGAGACTCAATGATGGATTATGCTATTATAAGGTAAGCCTGTGGCTTATTATCAGTGGCCTATTTGTAAACTTTAAAAGAAAAATAATAATGCCCTTAACGTAATTATATAATAATAATAAAGCCCTTTAATCTGATATTAAGAGTATACAAGTTTTACAATCTTTCCGACAACCGATTTCGATGAAACAAAGCCTATATGTTGCTTAATATATTTGTTTAAATTGCATAAAAATCGGTTCAGTATCTTCGGAGATTAGCCCGTACAAACAGACAGAGAAACAAAAAATAAAAAAAATCTGGGTTTGTTCTATTTCTATTCTTACACCCCCCTGACTCGGTTTTTAGCATTTTTTTTCTATGTTCTATTTGACCTCTATTGTTTTATTATATGTATGAATGTGAATGTAAGTTGGTTTAAAGTATGACTAAGTAGTAAAACTACTCAAACGATTATCATGAAACTTTGTACACATATTCTTAGAGGTATTATAAAGCACATAGGATATATTTTTTACGAGGGTATAAAAATTTTTTTAGCAACAATGCATCCGTGCAAAGCCCGGGCGTTTTGCTAGTAAGTTATACAATACACGTTATAAACACGTATTAGGTTTAAGTCGGCAAACCGGGCTTTTGGGTTTGTATGGTCCTGCCACTACTTACCACTTTTGGAACGTACGTTTAGCCAGGACAACTTGATAGACCACGTTAAATAATGTGCAATGATCAACTAAACCAGTATTGATAAAATAGATAGAGCGAGGAAAGGAAACAATGCTGAGGGCTAATCCACGTATTCAATGTTTGACAACACAAAAATAATTCTTAAACAAAAAACAAAAACCGACTTCAAAACTACAACCACATATAGTATGTACAAACTTAATGTAAAAAGTAAAATAATATTTTAATTACTTCAAAGTATTATTTATTAACAGTTATTTTTGAATTCGGTGCCACCCAACTGATGCCGCTCCGTACCATTCGAAAATTTGTTTCATAAGCAGGATTAAACTGTCCTTCTTGGCTTACAAACCAAAATATAATCTACGTATAAGTATATTTTTGTTTTTGTTGATTTTCTAAAAAAGTACCAAACCAATTTCAATAAAATATTAAACGAGACCACCTCTGAAATATCGCCTACCAAACAAAAGAAGAATCATCCAAATCCATCCATAACTTGCGGAGTTATCGCGTAACAAACATACCAAAAAAAGCAACATACAGACGAACTGAGAACCTCGTCCTTTTTTGAAGTCGGTTAAAAAGTGGATTTAAAACATTACAATATGAGAGCTTTGAGCTTTTTTGAAAGATTGAAGCCAATAAAGATTATTACTTTGTTTGTCAATTCGATAATGGATTTCCGTTTGAACAGTGAATCGAAGGAGAGTGCAATTTAAAACAATTTCGGCTTTTACTATTAGGTACACTGGCTTGATTTTACCCTGAAATTCGGCAAAACGTCAGTGGCGAGTGGTGTTACCCGTTCATTTGGCCATTAAAAGGGTGCTTTTAACTACAGTTAATTTATGCAGTAGGCGGTTCTAGGGGACAGATTACACAGTGTGTCCGGTTCTCAATTTGGACACGAACAATCAATCGAAAGTTTGTTTCACGTTGTTTAGAATGTCAGTTTCACGTTGTATTATTGATCTTTATCTATACTAATAAAAAATGTTATAAAGAGAAACTATTTCTTTTTGTATTTTGTATGTTATGAATAAACTCAAAAACTACTGGACCGATTTTGAAAATTATTTCACCAATAGAAACCTACATTATCAGCGAGTAACATAGGCTATATTTTGTGTAAAGTACATCTACACTGCACCCGTGTGAAGCCGGGGCGCCTTGTTTTTTATATAAAGGCTTTTGACTAAGCATATTTATTATGCATATGGGTCTCAGATCTGGGTTCGAAATGGTAACAAGATTTAAAAATAATAGGACAAACAGAAGTATCTTTCCGTCTCCCCGGAAAGATACAAAAGGTTTATCACCTATTTGTTTATGAATAAAAATAAACAGTGAAACAGACAGAAATATGTATGCCCCATGCCTCACTGTGCCATGCCGGGATTTCGCCTTATACATACTGCAGATATATCTATAGGATTCAAACCAACTACCCATTTGATGCTAGGCATCATCTATAGCGCCATTAACAATATATATTATACATAAACAAAAGTGTTTTCGACTGATTACGACCTCGTTGGTATCATGAAACGAGTCTATACATTTTCAAAAGGCGGACAACGCATTTTAGACTTTTGAGATACAGATGTCGTTAGTTCGCCTGATCGATTGTCCGCTCTGTGATAAAAATAAAAATTATTTCTCTTTTATATGAGAAATTTAATTTCTTTTTACTAACGAGAAAATACATACTTTAACCATTTAATCAATCCATTATTCATATTTATAAAAGTATTTTGTACAACAATAAGCGCCACTAGATAATATATAGTAGAATATAATATATAGTAGTACTTCACGTAGAAATGAGAAAATTCTTCAATTGAAATTGCGATCAGAGCCGTCAAAAGCGATCCAGTCTTTCTCTTATATTGGAAAATCTCTCCCACATCTTTGTTGTGGGATTTCCCTAGATACAGTCTATGCAAAGTATTTATAAAAGAAGACAATTTATGTGACGTGCCAATTTTTACACTATAACCAGGTATTCGCTTTTTATCAATAAAAAAGAATAATAATTTAAACAATGTTTATTTTTTTTCTTATTTCTGAAGGTGGTGCAGGTATTTGGACAATTTTTATATGAAAAGTAAAGCCAATATCAGTTCAAATGCTTGATACAGAAGTTGGCTTTTGACGCATTATGGATACTAATTATTTTGCTTAATAAACGAAAAAACATTATTCAAAGTTCCTTACTTTGAATAATGTTTTTTTTAGAAGTAAAGAATGAGAAATTCTTCTATGAATTGCTGAATAATGGATATAAGTAAAAATAGAATTTCATCGTTTACATTGCATATTATATTATTGATAAATTCCGTGGTGGTGATAGGTTACCATTAAGTGAGCTTGATGAGAAGTATGAAGTAGTTGACGAGCGTCAATATTATAGTATATTTATATTAATATGAAAGGGAAGTAGATACCCTGATCTCATATAAAAAAATATATTTGATGTACCCCATGATCAAATAAAAATAACAAATATTCCGTTTCGAAACATTAATCTGAATTTCATGTATATTTTTCAAGACTCGTAAATGTAATAAGTAGAAAGCGTGCGGTGTAATTGTGCGTACCTTATCCGCGCTTCGATCTGTCATATCGCGAATAATTACACGTCTCCCTCGCACAATAGGCGGTCTTCCTCCCACCCCCTGATTGATGGCTCCGGAGATTGCATGTCAGGATTACATCTGCGGAGGATGTACGGATTATTTAGCTGCTACCGGAGGGTAAATAGGAGCAAGATACTTGAAAAAACTTATAGCAACCCATCCGAGCCGTCGTGACGCCGAGACAAGCGTAATCTAGTTTTAGTATGAGACGGTGATTTCCTTATCCTTTAGGCGGATGAAAACAAGAAATGTATTAGGTATCAACTGAAAGGAAGACTTGACATTTCTTTTTATGTCAGTAGTGCCTTTGTTTTATTATGCTGTTCGATGAAGCTGAACTGCAAATGTTGCGTATTTTACTAAGGAAGTTTATATAACACTTATGCCAAGATGGCCGGCTCCGGTGCCGTGGTTAGCGTGCGTTTAGTATCGAAGGTTCGAATTCCGGGAAACAAAATTTAAAAAAAAAATGTTTTTGTCGGAAAAGATCCTGAAGGCTCCCTCCTTGCCTGTAAATAAAAGTACTAGGAGACTCGGGAATTCACTTTAGGACTCTTGTGTAAAGGTAAAGATTGTAGCATTTCAACGTCAGATTACTAATGGGTATTTGAGCTTATATGAATGTTGAGGTTAATAAACATGTGTGTATGTGTGTATATCACTTAACCTCTGGACCGATATTAATGTTTTTTTTTTATTTATGACCCGGCGATGTTGTGAATTGTGATAGGATTTTTTTATTTTACTTTTCGAAGTCAATGTTCGGGCAGAACAACGTCCTTTGGACCCACTACTTATTTTTATTTAATTTACATCACAATATAACCAGAAAATAACACGATTTATAAAAGTATGATACTTTAGCCCTGCCAAAGACCAGGCAGGATTTCACAAATGAGTGTATACATAGATACTGACCACATATATATATTTAAATAAAATACTGTATACCGGATTAAAACGCGATTTATTGTTTAAATTATTTATCCCGACGTTTCGGATGCTTTTCAGCAACCGTGACGGTTGATACTCGCGTTAATAAAAGACAATATCACATATATATACTTTGTGACTGTGAGGTTTATATGGAAACAGTTACTTAGTATATTATTTTTTGTACTAAAAGTTCGGTGATCTTTATAATTTTACATCGCAGAGAGAAGTAAAATAAAAGTTTATTTTTCTATCAATTTCGCAGAGCCTTCTCCTACGTACCGCTCACTGCTGATCTCGGTATAATCCGCATCTATACGTATATATTAAAGATTAATATGAATGGTTAAGTAACTCACTACCTTGTACTTAATGTATAAAATCAATGGCCTGTGAATCTCTGCCTTATGGGAGGAACCTGCCAACATTCGCAATATTACTTTAACGAAGTGCTTATTATAATTAACATAAATGTTTGCCAAAAATCGGGTAAATAATAAACTGAATAAACCACGTTTTAACACTTATTACTATGTACCTAGGTAGTTCTTTCATTTAAATATTTCAAAGGAACTCGTTTTAACAAAAAATGTATATCTTAGAATTTAGATCTCATCATTTTCTAAAATCAAACGCATTTTTCGGCAAAATTAATTTAAGTGAAACGTTTTTTTTTAAAGTCACATTCTAAGCAAATTTTTTTATACATATGAACATTGTACAGCTTCCATCCGTAGGAGTCGTAGTGACAGTTCAGGAATATTCATATAGTTCTGGAGATTATTTACATTTACCTAGTACCTAATAGCTTAATCCACAGAGACCCTTCAAACATTTACATAGCTGACACCCTTCTACTCAAGATTTATAACATACACTTAGATATAATGTATTATCATACTAAATATGTCATTCCTTTATAGTACTATTTTCTCTGTGCTCTGAAATATATTTAGCATCCTAATTTCAATAATAACTACGCTTATCGGTCGTGGCTTGGGGTTGTTCTAAAAATATATTTTTACATTATCTTGTATTTTACGTCTTTATAACTTAGAACAAAGAGAATTTTTGAATGTCACAGACTACAAATCTGCATGTTTATTCATATTTCAAAATAAAACCCACTCGAACCTAACGAAATTCTTAACACAATTTAGTTGTTTCTCACTGTCTCTAAATTGATTAATTCATTTTATTAATGAAACTTTATCACATCTAAAATCTTATTAAACAAACCTAGCCGTCGGTTAATAAACCTATGCAACGAACCGTTTCCAATCAGACTGTATTCAAAATAATCCAATCAGTGTTAAACATTCTCCTTATTTCTCTCATCAAATACGAAGCAGGATAATAAAAGGGTAACAAAGAGGCTGGGTTCAAAGGTGCTTGCGAGGGGCTTCTTTTCCATATAATAAACATACACCCACTTCATCGGAGCTAAAGTAAATAGAGGTATTACTGATCATTCGCCGAGAGATGGACGCATCTGGCGCTTGCTGGATTATGTTGGTGGAATTCAATAATCTTTACAGTACCATCTGGCTGGAAGAGTATGGCGATTGTAACTTTTTTTGATAGTAAAACTTCCCTAGAGTTGAGGGATCAACTTCATGTAACCGATACGTAATTTATTTAGCTCGATTTTACTGCCTGTTTGGATACAAGACTGCTGTTTTTTATTTATATAAGTAAGTATTTCGGTGTGTCTCGGTTTAGGACTATTAAATTCGATTAATTTAGATGCAGCTTGCGTTTATATATTTACTATAAGGTTTCCTAGTTTCGGGCTCATTTTTTATTCAAGAAAGTCTAAAATTATAGCATTAACAAGTAGTAAACTGTTTCTAGTCCTACAAAGAATTTATATCTGCGAAGTCTACTAGCTAAATTGAAATTTAATGGTTATGATTACTTTGACCCATCATTTCGTGAACTGTATTGTAGTAATAGTTGTAGTTGCTATGCCAAGGCTTTATTGTAACTTAAAATAAAACAAATATATTTTTTTTAACACTAAGGAATATCCTGTCGGTTTTCGGCGACAATATTTACGAACCTAAATGATTTGATTACCTTCATGAAACGGGCCTATTCCTATCTTAAAATGTTGGCAACACCCATGGTCATTGCAAGAACTCAGGTGTCCCGTCTATCCCGTGCCGCGTTTACCCCTTCTATTATATAAAAGCAGTCATTTTATTGATTGCTTGTTGAAATTGTTTCACAGTTAGCGTCCATGCTAACCAAAGTCGACCATTCTGTAAAATAACTAGTTCAGCAATTGTCTAACAGAGTGCGGCGACTTTCAAAGTGCTATCGCACGAGAGCCATTTTCCCCAACTGCTATTATAAACTACTTATCTATTGCATTTCCTATCTCGTTTACTCTTCGAATTGGAGCACTCTCACAGAAACTTCACGTGAGAATTCGGAACTTTCAAGTGAAGATAGGAAAACATTGCTGCAGTTATTTAAATTTTGCTTAAGTTTTATTTCTCAATTAGTTATATAAAAGAAAAGGTGAGATATATTATTTCAAGGAAATAGCTAAAATACGATTTTAAACATAATAATATGATTAGTTTTTTTTGATTGAATTGAACCAATTGCAATTAATTAAATATTTGGCACTTAAAAAGAAAATAAAAATAATGAAAACTGAAATATATAATCTGGTTAATGTCGTTTATTTGTCATAGCATTCAGTTTCAGAATATATTTAATACGTGTTAAACTGAATATATATTTTTAAATTATCACAGTTTAGCCGAGTATTTTTGAACGCTCTAATCTATCGTATAAAAAATAGTAAATAAAAAGTGATATAATTTTCAAATTAATTTTATTTTCAAACGACATGACACTGTTATGCAATACTATAACATTAAGTTTAAGTCCGAGTATGACACGATTCGATATTTTCTTCGAAAAGTTAAAAAAAAGATTAACTTGATAATTAGTTTCCTCTATTATGCAATATTGCATTTTGTATTAAAGTATTATTTGACTGTAAGTATTATTGCAAAAATCTAAATGAGTTCCATATGAATGTATTTATGTATAATTAGTATATATAATTACTAATTAGTAGATATTGTGTGTGACGTAGCCAAGGCGGACCAACGGAAGATTAGCGCTGGGTGTTTATAGCCAGCAAAATGCTGAGTTGGGAACGTTTATGATACAAGTTTAGATTTTTGTATGAAAAGTTCTTCATTATGTTGTTGTGTCATAAATTAAAACATTTCATTTCCATATTGCATACCGAACTGATACAATATGTTATTTTGTTAGATATCGACAGACGAGCATAAGATTCACTCGATAGGTAGGTAGGTGATACCTCAGCCATAGCACATCAGTCAATCATGCGCTGTCAACCCACTTTTTACTTCGGCATTTGGAAACAATATACTGAGACCGAAACGCGAATGTGCACTTCACGGTTTTTCCATCTACCTATTATATGAACGACTATACGGCATCTGTTAATTGCTTAACACCGTCCGCTATACTCTGATATAAACACACCTGTCAGTTGATTCAAGAGGAAACATTATCAAATGTCGCATTTCAAACGCTTAGAATACTGGCATTATTTGACAGATAAGCGGATGAATATATTATGTACAACATGAATACATTGTAGGTTGAACATGCCAATAAGCATATCTTACTAGTCTGCTGTTGAAATAAGTTCGACACAAAGAGATATAAAATAAATAGATCTTATATCAAAACTTTTATTCATTTTCATTTCAATATATTTTTCGCGGTGATAAATATTTATTGTGGTATGTACATATTATGTGACATAAATATAATATGATATTCTTTCACATTTTGTATTTAATACTATGATGCAGTGCAACAAGAATACATTACTAAATTAAATCTAATGTGTTTTTTAAAAGCGAGTACACAGACTTAACCTGAGAGGTACCGCTCATATTTCTCCTTCATTTTATGAAGCGAGGTGGTCAGCTTTCTACACTTTGTGTAAAGACTTCTGAAATGAATTCTAACCTCGTGCAACGAAAAATTCTAAGGCTTTGAACATGTTGAATTATCGCTACAAATTTTCATTATACTGTTGATGTTTTACGATACAAAACTAATTATGCAATAGTCGTAATATTATATTGAATTGAATGTTGTATTTATTTGAAGTTAATAAATTCATCATCATCATCATCAGCATCATCAGCAATACACTGGGGTTGTCTAGAAGCTTCCTTGCCATAGAGAAACCAGGATTTTAATTTTATATATTTGCTTATCTGAATTTAATCAAAAATGATTTAGTAATTTTTCAAAAACATACAACGTAAAAGTATCACTGATAAAATACTGTGCTAGACCACAATAATAGCAAGTTATTAGATGTGTGTGTCTTCTTCTTTTAATTAATGGTGACACCAAAGACGGATTCTGTCATATTTCCTACAAGTACCTACCTATACTATTGAAAGACGTACCACAGTAGGATGTTAAGAATTTTGATAAAGGTGTGTTTAATAAAGGAATTTAACACCACTTGATATATTTAAATAAAATACTGTAAACCGGATTAAAACGCGATTTATTATTTATATTGTTTAAATTATTTATCCCGACGTTTCGGATGCTTTACAGCATCCGTGGTCGCGGGGAGACAGAAAGATGACAGTTGTCTGATATTTGAAATGTCACAAAGTTGCCATATTTAATTCAATTAAATTAAAAAAAATATCTATTAATTTAGGTAACACAATGTACATCTATGAACGTCAATAAAAAATAATACATATTAAATGCTTCTAATTTTACATTTACTACCAGTTCACAAATCAAGGGCGTAGAGCGGACGAGAAGAACTGGCAAGAAACTCGCCGCCACTCTTTTTAATCGCCAAGTTTTTGTTTTACAAATGTTTTTGTTTTACTTTACATATTAACGCCATCTATTTCTACGGAGTTGATATTTACTGTAATTTTCTATATTATGACAATATTGACTAACGGTGTCCTCTTGTTTTTTGGTATGTTTGATTTGGGGTTTCAGATTTTTAATTACTGGATCCCAGGTGTTGGAGAGTCTCAAACCAGCTTCTCTATTGAAGTTAGGATGTTTTTTAATTTCAATAGCCTCACGTACTAGTCTGGGAAAGTATCTACTTTCTGTTGCAAAGATTTTCGGTTGGTCGAAACGTATGTAGTGGTTTGGTTTATCCAGAGTGTGTTCACATACTGCTGATTTAGAGTGACGTCTGTGTTTGATATCCGCAATGTGTTCCTTAAGTCGGCTTGAAATGCTACGTTTAGTTTGCCCAATGTAGGATAAACCACAGTCACAATCCAGTTTATATACACCTAAATAATAAATCGCGTTTTAATCCGGTTTACAGTATTTTATTTAAATGTGTGATACTCGCGTTAATAAAAGACAATATTATGAGCACTTGATATAGTTTGCCAAACGGTCACTTCTAGTCGAAAAAAAGAATAAAAATTCAAAAATAAAAAATAAATATTTTTACACTGAAACCGCTACCGAAGTTTAGTGTTTGCTTTCAGGGCACGTTTTAGTTTATACTCGTATATCACCTACGTAAAATTTAACAAGTAAAGCACATCACACTGTTGACTTATCACAACTATACGTTTAAATAGTAATCTGCTGTAGTGAGCTTTATGAGTTCAGTTACAATAACAAAAGTAAAAGCAGTCGTGGAAAAGGCAGAAGAGAAGGTTAGGTTTTTTTTGTGGTAGATATCGACAGACGAGCATGAGGTTCAATTGGTTCGACCACAAAACATCAGCTAATGATGCACCGTCGACCTACATTTTACTTCGAGCATTCGGAAATACATAGATTGAGACCGAAACGCAGGAATTTTATGAAAACAATAGTTAAACCAAAAACACAGCATGTCTGACTGTAGTGACGTCTTTGTTAATGACAGTTTGTAATTTATTCTGGATCTGGTTAATCTACAATACAACTGTTATATTTTACAATGTCATCAACACCAATAGCCGTAATATGCACATGTGCTCATCCGCATACCCAAGGATCCCGGCGGAAATCGAAGTTTCAAAGCAGCCATTGTAGTTTCGGCTTGATTGACATTTTAATTAATGTTCTGCTACGTATACCTTGTGTATCGTAACTGTTTTCTACTTGTGATAGTTTCTGACCACATTCCAATTACAAATCGGCGTGGATGGAATTTCAAACCGTGATTTGATGAAATATTTCTTCATTGCCTTATTTTTTTATATATGATGTTGTCGCTCTGAAGTTTCGACGCTTTTCCCCAGCAGCAACAGATGTCACTATTATCAACGTCACCGTCACATTTACTAGTGGGGGTGACAACTTTACCGACAACGGGCAGCCGATGATAATATAAAAGCAGAGTTCCCGCCACGAAGAGGCATTCCACGTGCACCAACTAAAGTAGTAGAAACTCTGCCCAATTGTGGATAATAATTACAGTGTCAATTTAATAGTGATCTAAAGTGAATTATAGCTAAAGTTATACTTTTGTATCGTAGTATCTGAGTGTAAACTTTCATGTTACATTAAAGGTGTATGCATTAATGGTGTTTCCTTAATATCAGAAGTGGGATATTCTACGCTCACAAAATGCCACGCGGCTATCAAAGAATTCAAGTACGCCGTACTCTATGTATACGAGCAGTAGTAACTGTGACGGACGGAGAAAGAATAACGTTATAAATGTCAACGTAAGGGATCGCCAACTGTAAGTCAGAATGTTTAATTATTATCATCAATGATTTCTGAATTAGAGGACATGCCTCTCGGGGATAATATTGATAGAAAGTAATTCACATGTCTTTAAATGTCTTGACACTACGATGATCAGTGTATCAGCTGTGCAAAAGTAACGGTATACTGCAAAATGAAATATGGTTGCAATTACTTTATGAAAAAGTAATTCTCATGGATATCGAAACAATATCTTACTTAATGAAGTTTTCGAAAGTATGATATCAATTATAGTAATTAGTCTGATATTGGTGAAACAAATATCAGTGTTGCACAGGATTTCCGTTATTATGACAATACAGCATCTTTTTGTAAAATACGAGATACCCTCGAAACAGGTCTTTAGCAAATTTATAAGCCAGACAGAATAACAACATTGAAAATAATAAATTGAGAGATGTTGAGATTTAATAATATTTAAATATGGATCGCAGCTATTCATTAATGACAAAGACCTAGTAACAGTATTGGTTTTGCAGTCTGTTTTGTTAAAATAATCTTATTCATTGAATGGAATCAAAAATTGAATAGATATATAAAACAGTTACAGTAAAACTTAAAAGTTTAAATATATACAGGTTATACGTTATACGTGGGAAAATCATGATATTTTAATAGCTTGCTATTTGCAATGCTTGTGTTCATATTATTTAGAATGGCATATTAGACATAGCTATAATGGCTAAGTTACAATATTGAAGACAGTTATTTCAAAATACCCTCTAAAAGTAAAGTATTGTCATTGTACTGTATAGAAGTTCACAACTATCAGTGAGATTACTTTTGAAATTGAATCCCAATACCACGCGTACTCGAATTTTGACTAGTTTACTTTTTAATTGTGAGAAAATTGGTACTTTTGAACAAAGTTTAGTTTAAGAGTATACTGTAGCATGAAAATCGCACTTCGACTGTACGATCGAAAAGGAACGTGGCTGTAAAAGACGTAACTTCTAAACATGTTTAACTTAACACGTGAAAGAAAAATATTTTGACATTTTATCTAAAGTATTGAATAAATAACGACGCATGATGCGCCATCGAGTTTAATAAAGTGTGAATCGAACCTTCATGGTTCAAAAAGGAATAGTGTTCATGGCATGTAATGAATATTCATTCATTCAAGTTAATAATTACTAAAGCAAGTAATAATAACCCTATACCATGCGGTGTTTTCAAATACTAGTAGTGTTGAAGAAAGTTGTCAAAATTGTTGCAAAATGACCGCGCAATATTTCAGTAATAGAATATATAAATGTGTTGTCAATTGTCTCAAATACACATTAACTAATATAATATTTTACGACAAAGAGCATACATTGCAAAATTATAATATTATTTGAAAATAATAAGTAATTACTTAATTATTGTTTTTCGGTTGAGTAAAGAGGTAATGAGTACACCCTAGGTTATAAGAGGGTCTAGGCGTAGGAAAGGATTATTTCTGAATAGATGCTTGGTCATGGCAAATCGTTATCTAAATTGAACGTTACTTAAATTCAACCTTTAACTAAACTGTAACCGCTAGATGGTCCCAGAATACCTATCTACTATGAAAGCCAGTCTTGTCACTAGTATGAAAGTAAAATTAGTACTTATATTGATATGTACATTGAACTCTGATAAACTATAGTTCAATTTTTCACTCAATACATAAATGTCAAAATGTAGTCAAGAATTTTTACCAAAAATGAGTTCAACATAAATAACGATTACAATTAGTTCCATCAAGTTCTACCAATTCTATTAAATTATATATATATGATGTGCCAGTGTAGCATTCAAGAGTACCAAACAACAAGTCTTAGTACTCAATCTTAAAATTTCAATTAAATCCAGAATGGAGAGTAAGCTTCTTAACCTGTTAACAATAGTATAAATTATGTCAGATTCAGAAATAGTAGTCTTGCACATATAAACGCTTAAAGGGTATAATTATCAATTTTAAAAAAATACAATACGTGGGTGCATAAAATAGAAACTCCAATAAAGAATTGCGTACAGTAGTTTCTGAAGTAAATAATATGATTAGTTACTGTCCTTTCCACTAAAAGACCCTAGTAAGCGATATATTAGTCAGGTGAGGCCGAAACGAATAATATAAGTATTTGAATATTGACGAATTGTTAAATAATAAAGTAAAATATAAAGGATCTGAATGTGGGGACCAACCGTGAGGATGTTGGACATTGTTTCCCGCGCTTAAGAAACTTATAGGCCGATAGATTGAAAGTGGTCTCAATTATATTCCTGGGCAGACCAAGCTAGTTATATCCAGTACTAACTGCTTAACCATTCGACATTTTCCATGTTAATCATTTTGGTCCCTTTGTGACGTGAAACATTACAACAATTTGCTTGTATTACTATATTATACGCTCAATAAATTGAAATTGCTATCTATTTAACTTAGACTTAAATTACCCTGAATGAAATAAATGAAAATTGCAAAATGTAAAAAAGTAAAAGAAATATTGTTTAAAGAGGCTAAAGAAATAAAGCCACTGAGCATTTTCCTCAATATTATTTAATCGCTTGGAGCAATATAACAAATTATTGTACAGTGCGAATACAATAAAAACTGAAATTTGTAAAATAAACTTGAGGTATATGGCAGTAAAGATCATAATAGCAAAAATAAAGTGACAAATATAAAAGTTAATAAGTGAAAAATAACAGAAATATGATCAATACAAAATGTCGAGTAAAAGTAAGAAAGTGAGGAAGTACTCGTAGTCTGTACAACTAAGACTGGTTGCCAAAATTGGTTTTCAATTCGATGGTTAAGAATATTAAAAAAGGATTCAAATGAGCATTTAATATGATGGCGCAATCGCCAAGATATTAAAGCCAATTATATAGTGCTGCAATAAATACAAATGGGTGCAAATCACTACAAAAATCTATTATGGTATCGGATCATTGCATATACTTAACTAAGTAGAAAAAAAAATGTAAAGAAAGTCTGATCTAGTTCTCAGTGAGGTTTATATTTCTCCTTGATATCATATCATCCATTCATATATAAAGAGATCGCTAATGATGATAATGAATATTATTTTTTGACGGATATGCGAGACAAAATAAAATAACGGATTTTGATGCGTCTATTTACGCTGATGAAAATTTAGTGGTGCTTTAGATAACAATATAATTCATATGAAATACAAGTATAAGTTATGCCGTAGCCATAACCGTGGTGTAAAAGTTACTTTTCAGAATACCTTAGAGCTTGGGCCGTGACAAGTGAATTGAATGAAGTTGAAACAATCGTTGAAATATACATATAATGGGACATAGTACTAAAGAGATTAAGACAGTAGGTATTAATGTTACCGAATAAGTCCGGATGTTGTCAGTAAGTCCACGTGACACGTGAGTTAAATTTATTTTATTTATAGAAATGGCAGTGCTAATTTAAATTGTAACTATCGCTTTACATGCACTACGATCTAGATAAGAAAGAGAATACGAGTAAACTTTTGTAACTATAACTATGCATGTATTACAATAAACAAGGAAGTGAATAGGAGTAAACTTTTGTAGCTATCCCTTTACAAGCATTATTACAATATAGACAAAAAAGGGAATACGTGTAAACTTCATTGTCAAGTGTATATGCTTCAAACATTGTAAGCGAGCCTGGTCTGTCTTGGTGTTTAATTTGGTGATACACGGCTAGTTGATCTGTACATCAGCTAGTCCAAACCATACATGTCCACTGGCTTTGTTGATGGAATGGCGGCTCGTGCAACAGGTATCTGTGTGAACGCTGTTGTAATGGTGATACACGACTGTTTGATCTGAACATCATACAGTTTAAACCGTATATGGTGATACACGGCTGGTTGATCAGAACATCAACCAGTTCAAACCATATCGAGCCAGCCATCCACCAGCGACAGTGGGCTAATTAAGTACTAAAGCATACTGACAGCTTCTAAATGTGTGAACATTGTTGTAATGGTGATGCACGACTGGTTGATCAGAACATCAACCAGTTCAAACCATATAAACCAGCATACTGACTACTTCTAAATATTGCTTATTTAACCCTTTACAATGTCCTCAGCTATACACCAGACACATACGCCGTTCGAGGACGAACGCGTGTGCAGGACGGCCGGATGTTGTCGCTCTGAAGTTTCGACGCTTTTCCCCAGCAGCAACAGATGTCACTATTATCAACGTCACCGTCACATTTACTAGTGGGGGTGACAACTTTACCGACAACGGGCAGCCGATGATAATATAAAAGCAGAGTTCCCGCCACGAAGAGGCATTCCACGTGCACCAACTAAAGTAGTAGAAACTCTGCCCAATTGTGGATAATAATTACAGTGTCAATTTAATAGTGATCTAAAGTGAATTATAGCTAAAGTTATACTTTTGTATCGTAGTATCTGAGTGTAAACTTTCATGTTACATTAAAGGTGTATGCATTAATGGTGTTTCCTTAATAATAATTCAACATGAAATGTTTTACGACATTTGTACAGGGTTACTTTAGAACACTGGAAATGTGATTTCTGTTTTGTAATATTTTTCAATAAATTTAACCTCATTGTAATGTTTATATTTAAAAACTGGTAAAATAAGTCTTAAAACATTTATGATATTCCTCTTAAATTGCTTTTAAGACGCACTTAAAATCATTGATTTAAATTAATTAATTTCTAAATCATTCTTATTTTATGTATTCTTGTATTTCTTGTTATTTTATGTAATTGTAATCTATAATTTTGCATGCTGTGTCCCCATCGAGAGGAATTTAATCTTTCATACGATCTGTAAAACATTGTCATTTAATGTTATATTTGTATTTAATTCTGTTTTGTGGAACATTAATAAACCTTTTTTTTTTTAATATTTACCTGGTGCCCGTGATTTCACTCGAGTGGGTTTCAAACCTGAGCTTCTAAGCAAGCTATCTAATTGAAGATAACTTTTCTTCCCCACTTCCGATTTCGATGAAACAATGTTCTTTTATATTAAAACAGTCTTCTTAAATGTTGCCCTCTATTTCTGGTAAAAAAATTGCGTATTTTAGATAAAATTTAGTTTGGAAAAAGTATAGAGTAAATAAGCTGAGGTAAGGTAAAAAATTGTAAGCTCAGTCAATCACTCAGACGTGATGCGAGAAGTTTGTAGCACGAGACGAATACCAAAGTTTTGGCACCCCTGCAACCGTATAACTGAGCAAGTGACTACGATATACTGAAGTCACTAATCCCAGTAAAGGCAGTGGCCCTTATCGTAAATTGAACGTGATTTGAATGCCTGGAATCTTTTATTCAACCATTATTACAAAAATGTTTGCGACAATTTCGCAATGAATATGTAAACTCGAGAAATTATAAACTTCGAGTTTGTGAAGTTGATAAAGTATCTTCTTAGGAACTCGTACTGTATAGCAGTATTGTAAGGAAATTGTTCAGTTTCAAGTGAAATAAGGGGTAATATTGTTACATCTGTAAAGTTTGTTTTCCTTTCATTTTGAAATATAAAAGATTTGCGATTTATACTTATAAATATATTTTATCGTAAGCTTTCGAGAATATTACTGTATTTTGGAAAATCTTCTACGGATCAATTTCGATGCGAATTTGTTTATATCTTCACTTATTATGAAAAAAATATATATATTTTTTAGTTGAAGCGATAATTTTTTTCTCATATTTAAAAAGATGTGGCGATCATAAGACATTATAATATAAAGGCGCTCATATATCTATATTAATATTATTAAAAAGATGAAAGATTTGTCTGTTTGTTTGATACAATTTAACTCAAAAACTACTACAACGATTTTAAAAATTATTTTACTAACAGAAATATGCATTATCAGCGAGTAACATAGGCAATTTTTTTTTGTGTATAGTAAATCTATGTAGATTCACCCGTGCGATGCCAGGCCGGATTGCTAGTTAAAATGTTTGTATTTAAATATAATAAACTAGCAATTGCCCCCGCAACCCCCCTTGTGGGTTGAATTTCGTAAAATCCGTTCTTAGCTGACCTCTACTCGGCGAAAGGAATATTCCTACCATATTTCAAGTTGCTACGCCTTATGGTTCCAGAGATATCGTGATGAGTATCTATATATGTAGGTGGGAATCTCTTTTATATATATAGATAACTTGATGCCTTAAAAAGGACAAGTAAAAGTTAAAAATTACCTATAATAATTATATTATGTAAATTTAGAACTTTTTTCTTTTCTTTTTTTATGTTAGATATCGACACACGAGCATGAGGTTCACTTAATGGTAGGTGATACCTCGGCTATAGAATATGAGTCAATGATGCGCTGTCGACATACTTTAAGTATTTGGAAATTACGGATTTTCAAATACTTAAAGTATTTATATAGTAGTAAAAACTTTGCACAATGTACACTCACGGTTTTTCCATCTACGAATGGTGGTTCGTTACCCGGTCAGTATTTAGATATTATATTACAGAGCGCAGGGGACTCGAGTGCCTTATTCCTGAAAACAAAGCACATACTTTTTAATAAGGTAGGAGAAGTAAATAGAGCTTATTTAATATGATTTTTATAAGGATTGTATTAAGTACATTGTACAGTCCGCAGATTCAAAAGATGTTCTTGTATTAAATTGTCAAAAGGTATAAAACTTATACGTTTTTTCGACGAGAAAATGTAGTCTGTGACGAGAACGGTTTTACCAGGCTTTTAAAATTCACACTACATATTCCTATTTCAAACTCTGATAACAGGCATCCGTCATACCTTTTGAATATCCAATTTGGGAATATCGAGTCATGAAATAGAACGTAAAACGATTTCAAAAACTAGGCATTTGTCTGTATCTGTGGGTCTTATTAAGTCTATACACGACATCCAATTATTTGCTACCAAGTTACAGAAACGAAATGTACAAATATTTCATGATATTTGCTAAATTAAATGAAAATCTTTATATCGTATTAAAAAGTAATTTATCTGTACTGATACTGTGAAGAGGAAATATTTGTATTTTTGTATATGTTTGTAACAAATGAACTCAAAAACTAATGGAACGATTTCAAAAACTCTTTCACTATAGAAAGTGTTTGTGAATTATGTCTACATAAAATTCTTTTAAAGCGAATTATACGTTACTAGCGACCCGCCCCGGCTTCGCACCGGTGCAATGCTGATACTAAATACACTACAGAAAAACTGTTATTATTATACATATAAACCTTCCTTTTCAATCACTCTATTTGAAAAAACCGCATCAAAATCCGTTGTGTAATTTCAAAGATTTAAGCATACAAAGGGACAGAGAAAGCGACTTTGTTTTATACTATGTAGTGATTATGAATTATCCTGATATTTTGATTGCTTTACAACAAGCATTTACTGGAAGATAAAATCATATATTCGGGATAACTAATATAACGTATTAATTGTGGTTTAATCCGTTAAGAGATCCTCTAAAAAGAAAGTTATTTTTCGAAACACGAACTGTATATCACGAAGGGGAAAAAGATAAAGCTCCTTCAGGAAATGGCCCATTCACCGCCCTTTCCTCAACTATTGGGTATTAGCAATTTGCTTTGTGTGAATCCTTCGCAGAAGTAAAATGGCATTTTGAAAATAGGTCCGAGTAAATAATAGGGCATTAACATAGATGTAAGTTGTAGGTTATCAGCGTGATGTTTTAATATAAATATCTTAGGCTTGAAATTAAAAAATGTGATATTGAGAGCATTAAATATTATTTCTTTATGTACATATTATACATTTCTTCTGCACGTGTGTATTTATTTAATAGTTATTTTCTTGTATTCATTATATGTGTATGTTTATGTTAAAATTATATGAGTATCAATAACCACCACTTACAGTTACCTTACCAGCTTATACCTATTTCGCGCTTAAGAGATAAGTCCGCCTATTGCAATTTATGATTTTTTTCTATTTATACTATTTTTAATTATTTTATGGTTTGCAATAAAGATATATTTTATTTTACTGAATGCTTTTAAACATTTGGACCAATTTCTAGAAACTTTGTTTGTATTATTATTATCTTAACATACCATACTGTGATTTATTGAATTTAAACCCTGGATGGTTTAAACTCACAATAGAAGGCGCTGCAATAGGGTTCCAAGTTTTTTTTATTTTTTGAACTTCAGGAAAGCCATCTGTCACGTTAGGTTAGGTTAGGTAAACGTCTAAAAATATTATATACTTATTTTTATTTTATTGTACACAGCTTCGCACGGGTACAGTGTAGATTTACTATACACAAAAAAGTATATAGCTTATTTTACTGTTATTGCTCAAATATTTTTTTAATCGGTTCAGTAGATCCAGAGATTACCCCCTACAACCCCACAAACTCACAAACTACCTCTTTATAATGTTAAGGTATAGATGGAAAACAAACAGCTTATAAATAACAATATAGCACAATAGAGAATGTAAGCAGATAGAAGCTATTTCACTTATAGAAACGTGATAAAAAACAAAAGTGTGTAAGTTTTTACATATAAGTAGAATAGTAATATTTTCTTCATTCTAAAATGAAAATTAACTTCAAATTTTAAATTAGTAAGTAAATCATTTTTAATTTGGAAATTAGGGTATTCATCGTTTTTTTAAATATCAGTGCAGTACCTATCGATATAAAAGGGGATTTCTAAGGAACTTTTCTGTGATAGGAAAACTTCGTGAGCTGTCAGACCCGTATCAAATGAGGATTCTTCTCTGACCTCATCTTGTCGAATTTACACTGAATTAAATATCTGAGTGATTTGCTCAGATAAATTGAGCTTTGATCTCCAATTTTCTATAGGCATTTTTACTTACGACATACTGTAACGAAATATCTCTGCCTTTTAACGTGATTGTAACTTTGATAATATTTTTTTCAATGGCCTTTAAAAAAATGTTATCATGATAATGATGACCTGAAGAAGGTCACAATGGGGTTGCAATAGTTTATTTTTAAAGTCATTTTGTCCATCATCATGCCAGCTTCAACATGATGACAACTTAAAATCGCAAAAACGATGTACATAATCAAAAACATGTGTTTTACGTTTTTTAAACTACGCCGTCCGTTTTAAATTTATTTTATTGAATTATGTTTACAAAATTTCAGTTATATTAAACACTAGAATTTAGAATTAAACACTATTAAAACTTAAGATTTTATAACAAGATTTAAAGACAATCAGACAAGTTAATGTAATTATAAAGAGTATGTGAAAATATATTTAGCAATGAAATCAAATGCATACTTGCATACTTTTTTAATAACCTGACAACTAAAATCACAGCAATTCGTCTTAAAACATTTAAATTCATTCAAAATATATTTCTTTTGTTTCAAACGAGGAACACCTTATTAAGCTACAAAGACGTAAAAGAAATTGAGTGGTTCCTCTCGTAGTTGGTTAATAAAGCTGATTTCAACGACAGACATTTTGATTTATTTGCACTCGCGTAATCTGTCAGGGTTGTTCGCGCTCCCCACAACTCTCTATCAATCTGCGGTGGACTGCTCGCCCTACTTATGTACGTTATTTCAATTGTCTCTCTTATCATCAATCCTATCTTTCCAGTTTATTGTGACTTCGTTGTTCTTCAATGTATTGCTGCAAATTGATTTTGAACAAAATAATTCGAATTCAGCTAATTGTTGTAACTTGTAGTCATTAATATAGTATATTGTTGATCGAAGCTTGTAGTAAACAAATTATGTAATTCTAAATCTGTAATTAATACTTCCGTGCGTTCCGATGGGTCACGGATTTGAATCTTGTTGGGTCGACATGGTTATAATTTTGTCTTCTCTCCGTCTCGTCACTTCGGGAATTTAACGGTTGGGAGGAATGTCAAAATCCCGACCGGGTCACGAACCACCATTCAAAGATGAAAATACAGTGAAGTGCATATTGCACGTCCCGATTTCTGTCAATAAATTTCAGTAGGCTTGAAATAAAAAATAGGTCGACAGCACATCATTGACTGAAGTTTCACCTACCATTAAGCGAAACGTATGCTTGTCTATTGATATCTATATAAATAAAAGTTATTGTAAGTATGTTTGTCCTCTACTCACTCCTGAACTATTATGATAAAATTTTGGTAAGTTATTCTGTACTAGTGACATGCCCCGGCTTCGCACGGGTGCAATGTAGATGTACTATATACTTAAATAGCTAATGTTATTCAATGGAGATGTAGCTTTCTAACGGTGAAAGAATTTTTTAAATCAGTCGAGTGGTTTTTGAGTTAAATCGTAACAATCACATCTTTCCTCTTTATAAATACGCCCGCGAAGATTATTTGGTCAATAAAACGTCACATTATAATGTATGCTGGATACAGCAAGCCAAAAGTACAATATAAAAAAAAACTTACTTTTAATTGCGCCTTGCTGCTATTTACTATGTTAAATTCAGAACAAAACCATTAGTATCATACTAAAGAATCCTATACAATTGTGACTATCTTTTGTTTTATTAAAGACAGCAAAATTAATGTTTCCATAGAATTTATTAATTACACGAAATGTTCGCGGCACTAATAAGCGTTTTTGGAAAAAAAATGTGAGAAACACGACTCTGGCACAATACCGGAACATCAGTCAAGTCACAAACAAGATTACAATGTAATCAATCAGAGGGGCGAAACGTCGACAGCAATTAATCAAGTAATGTCGTAGCAAACACTGACAGCGCTCGGAGCTTACGGCTGAGATGCTTAAATGTTCGATGAAGCTTCGAGATGCAGATAGAACACTGCATTATCATATTAACTTAATAATGTTCACTAGACATAATGTTTTGACGGGGTCACCTGCCGTGCGCATCGATGGGTCGTGGGTTCGAATCCCACCGGGATGACATGATTATAATTTTCTGTAAACATGTATTTTTTTTTTTTTTTTTTTTTTATAGTATAGGGGGCAAACGGGCAGGCGGCTCACGTGATGGTAAGTGATCACCGCCGCCCATAGACATCCGCAACACCAGAGGGCTTGCGGGTGCGTTGCCGGCCTTTAAGAAAGATGTAGGCTCGCTTCTTGAAGGTTTCCATGTCGTATCGGTTCGGAAAAACCGCCGGCGAAAGCTGATTCCACAGAGTGGTTGTGCGAGGTAAGAAGTGTCTCAGGAATCGCGCAGTTGTGGACTTCCAGACATCAAGATGGTATGCGTGATATTTTTGACGCGATGTCCGATGGCGAAATTCAGCGGCCGGGATTAAACCGAACAATTCCTCCGAGCATTCCCCGTGATAAATGCGATAGAAGATGCAGAGCGAGCCTACATCTCTACGCAACGCCAAAGGGTCGAGCCGATCGGAAAGAGCCTGATCATCGACGATTCGAGCCGCTCTACGTTGGATGCGGTCAAATGGAAGGAGCTGGTACTGGGGAGCCCCCGCCCAAAGGTGAGAACAATACTCCATGTGAGGCCGAATTTGCGCCTTATAAAGTTGCAGGCGATGGGCCGGCATGAAGTATTGCTTCGCCTTATTGAGCACACCAAGCTTTTTAGAGGCCAATTTGGCCTTCCCTTCCAAATGACCCCGAAACTGAACGTCGCTCGATATGTCCACACCAAGTATTCCAATACTAGCTGCGGCAGTCAGGGGAGTACTCTCGAAATGAGGAGATACGACGAATGGTGATTTTTTAGCGGTAAACGCGCAGACTTGTGTCTTCTTGGGGTTGAATTGGACTAAGTTTAGTCGGCCCCACTCCGAGACTTTGGTTAACAAAGACTCGACTTCAGACACAAGTCTGTTTCGGCACTCGTCGACGTTTTCCCGAGAAATGTTGGCACGGCCGGAGTATGAGGCATCTCCTGTGCTGTCGTCCGCATAGCAATGAATGCCGTTAATCTGCAGCATATCATTGATATGCAGAAGAAACAGGAGATAGCACACAGCCTTGTGGAACACCAGCATTGACAGATTTGGAGTCCGAGCATGCACCGTCGACAACGACCTTGATGCTCCGATCTGCCAGGAAGCTGGTGACCCAATTGCATAATTTCTCGGGGAGCCCATAGGAAGGGAGCTTCGAAAGAAGCGCCTTGTGCCACACCCGATCAAAGGCCTTCGCTATGTCCAAACTAGCTGCCAATGCCTCCCCCTTGCTCTCAACTGCCTCCGCCCATCGATGTGTCAGGTAAACCAAAAGATCACCAGCTGAGCGACCCCGGCGGAAACCGTATTGGTGGTCGCTAATTAGCTGATGTTTCTCTAGGTACCGCAGGAGCTGGCAGTTAATAATGGACTCCATTATTTTAGAGAACAAAGAGGTAATCGCTATAGGCCTGTAGTTGGACGGATCAGAGCGGTCGCCTTTTTTAGGGATCGGATGCACCAAAGCAGACTTCCATGAGTTCGGGACAACGCCTGATGAGTAAGAATGCCGAAAAAGACGCGTTAGAACCGGTGCCAACTCTGGAGCACATGTCCGCAACACGATCGGAGGGATGCCATCGGGCCCACTCGACTTATGAATGTCCAAGGAAAGAAGTGCTTTACGCACTGCACTTTGCCGGAATTTAACCTCCGGCATGTTGGTATCACACCGCAAGATAGCCGGTGGTTGCTTTCCTTGATCATCCAGGGTCGAGTTGGACGCGAAAAGAGAGCCCAGAAGATCGGCTTTCTCTTTCGCGGCATGGGCCAACGAGTCATCGTCCCTGTGAAGGGATGGAAGAGAAGGCTGACAGAAGTTCCCTAAGACAGCCTTAGCGAGAGACCAGAACGCACGTGTTCCCGAAGGAAGGCGGACTAATTTCTCGCCAATTCTGCCAATGTGCTCCGATTTTGCCTTGTCAATAACTCTTTTGAAGGACCTAGAGGCAAAATTATACTCCTTTTTGAGTGCGCTGATGTTTAAATCACGAGACGCTGATGCATTAACCCAGGCTTGATAGCTCTCCCGCTTTCGGCGCGATGCCGTTTTGCAGGGCCGACCAAACCAAGGCTGGGACTTGCCGCCTATAGGCACCGAGGAGTAAGGAATGAAAAGTTCCATACCCTGAAGCACCACGTCAGCGACAGAGTCAGCAATGACAATGTATTTCCCACGTCTGGTAACTTCGGACGTTGAATGAGTTGGCAGAATATCGAAATATCGTTCGGGTAACGAACCACTCTTCATAGATGGAAAAACCGTGGAGTGCATATTGCGCGTTTCGGTTTGAGTCTATGGATGTCCGAATACTCGAAGTAAAAAGTAGGTCGACAGCGCATCATTGACTGATGTTGTGTGGCTGAGGTATCGCCTACCATCAAGTGAACCTTATGCTCGTCTGTCGATATCTAACATTAAAAAAAACATTCAATTGTGCTTTGGCGGTCTTGGTAAATTGATAGTATGTTCCCGAGTTCCCTAGTAAGGCATAGGAAAGACATTTTTCTATGTAGGTTTCACTAATCATTTTTCTTTGCGATTAAATCGGTGGTCAGTCCGTGCTCTGCTCGACCGAAATAATTTTATCGAACCCAACATCTTCGCTGCCAAACACCATGAGACTGAGAGACGGTCCTTTCCAGGTAAATTGACGATAAAATCTAAACAGCATACAATTTTAAATTCTATAGAAAATTACGATTGTACAAAATTGATATTAAAACATCAACTTGTTATACTTATCGTCAGAGGAAAAGCAAAACTGCTAAACCGCCAAAATTATACAATACTTGTGGGAAATGACGTTTAAAATTTAGTTTTTTTTAATTAAGTCCTATCTGCCTCTGCAAAGGAAATATTAGTATGTATTTGTAAATTAGCTTTTTGGTATATTAAGTTCAAGTGGTATGTAAACATGTTGGATCAAATTTAATTTAAATTAATTACATAAGACCTTTACGCCGATATCATTTAAGCAGGATAAGGAATAGTAATTTTCTCAAAGAGCTTTTACGTGTATCGCCAAGTCTCGTATATTTTTCGCTTAAAAAGTTTCATGAATACGGTGATAAATGATATATCCGACCTCGAAAAACCACCGTCACACAAATGATACCCGTTGAGAACAAAAGCAAATTTGTTTGTTGAACTCTACAAATGAAACGAAACTACGTAATTGTCTTTGTTTCAGTCAAATTACTTGGTCCCGAGCTGACTGGCGTCGTTACTTCATACTCCTTTTTCATGTAACGTCCAATCGTTTATTTAATTTTTATTATTCTAAGCGTATGTGAAGTTATTGTAACATATGTTTTTTATGTTACGACATTATCAAATTCAAATCTGCTACACTTTTAAAATATCAGTAATTTCAGAACAATATGAGTACATGTCAAATTTTAAATAAAACAAATTCATCATAAATGTAATTTGCTCCTACTCAAATAATATTTCGTATAATATACACAAGCTTTTGAAATATACACTTCTCGTCGATCGCTTGAATATAAAGAATGAACAATTCATTACAAGTACTTTTAGCAGTTACATACAATCTTATATATACTTAAATAGCTTGTGTTTGCTTATACAAATCGGTCACATTTCAACTCAATTAGTACTAGTAGGGTGAGCTCAGAGTTTATTAAATCGACGTATGTAACTAGTAGAGAGAGTAGTAAATAACTATAATTTAATAAATATACATATATACTGTAAAGTAAAAAGTAATTTAAATGTATAATATTATACTTTATTACATTTATGTTTCCTAAAGTGTTTTATTAAATAGGGTGCAAAAGGGCAGATGGCTCACTATGAGATGGTAAGTAAACACCGTCTCCCAAAGATATATGCAACATCCGGCTTGCAGGTGCAGGGCCGGATTTAGGGGAGGGCATTCGGGGCAACTTCCCGGGGCCTCCACAAAATAGGGGCCCTCACAATAGAGAATTCGAAGAAAATCTTTCGGATTCCGACGTGTAAACAACTTTTCTTTGATGTTTCTTTTCGCTGTACCTTTACCTACTGTACTTTGTACAAACATGATTGTATTGTTAACATGAAAATGACTTGGAGCCAGGAGCCTCCACTTTTTAGTTGCTCCAAGGCCTCAACTTCTCTAAATACGGCCCTGTGTTTAGGTAAATAATAAGTTAATTTATTTTCTATTGAAACATTTAAACTAATGAAAATGTAACTAAAAGGCATTTTTTAAAGTATTATCTTCGATTTTTATATACATAGGTGATTTGTATTAATTCCGTGGGAACATCGCTCTTTTATTCTAGCTGACTTTTGAATCTGGAAATCCATAAGCCCGCATTTCTTTCAAAACTTTCTGCCTTACACAACTCATGTGCTGAACAAGTTGTCACCATTCCTTAAAAACTTGCTGCCTTGTTCAACTACTCTGTGGAACTTGTCAACAGCGGTATTTCCGAACTGAGCGACCTAGAAGAAAAGTGCCTTCTTACCTAGATTCCTTTAAAGCTCAGGTGTTTGAGATGTTCATAATCCCTTATAATTAGATAAACCGTTTGATCTTACCTATACCACTTCAAGCTAACATTTTATATATATTTAAGAAAACAAATACTTATTTATCTGTCTTATATATTTGGATATATACTAAGTTAGTTATGAATCCACTTGTAACTTTACTGTTTTATTGGTTATACATCAGAATAACATAATATATAATCCTCAATTATCTTCATTGCGAGATACTGATAAATAAGAAATGTTGTAAATCTCTTTTAAGTATAGTTGTTTCTTAGAGACATATTACAGATATTTATAGTTTTAGTGTTATTAGAATAGTGCACCAACCTAGCAGTTTTTCGGCCTGACAATGTCCTAAAATGGTTGCCTGGAAGAAATTACTTTTAGTAATAAGGCCGCCTTTTGTAAAATTTGTTTTGTCATTTTACTTTATGTTTATTCAATTTCTGGTGTACAATAAAGTATTTTTCATTCATTCATTCATTCAATATAGGCTATAATTTATAACGACCAAATTATAACGATGAGTGTCAAGTAAGTCGGAAAAAATCTTTCTTAGAGCTATTTTGCCTAGCGCGGTTCAGATATTTATAAATCAAAATAAATGCTTACGAAGTTGCATATACTATTAAAAGAAAAGTAATTTGACCCTTTTAATGTTTCATTAGCTACTTGAAAATGAACGTCTAAAAACTTTAACATTAGCTGCTCCAAGTTGTAGGTACTCATTGTTCTCGTCTCTACATTTTCTGTACTCAAGTATCAAGTAAAGTAACGGACTTAAGAGAACTAAATGACTCGGAAGTTTTTGAACTTAGCACTCGAGATTGCAGATAGAAACAGCGTCGATACGAAATTGAACTACAAGTTAAAATCTTTGAAATCAAATGGTTAATGTACCGAACTTTCTTTGTTTAACTAAAATGTGATACATTTTTGAATGATCTTGCGTATTGGGATGTTTTGAAAGTTAACTGTTATTTTTAAATAAAATAACTTTTATCGAATTAAAACGCGATATAGTCATTATATTATAATTTATTCCGACGATTCGAATGCTTTTCCGTGAGTGTGTTTTGCGCTTTTCACTTTCAGTTTTGATGAGCTCGTTGGCGTGGTAGAATACCTACCTTGCGCTCCGATGGGTCGCGGGTTTAAATTCCGTCGGGCGGCATATTTATAATATTTACAAAACTATGGACCGCAATGCGCACTTAGTAATTCTTATCGTCAATGTATGCTTAAAATAAGTAATAAAAAAAATGTAATTTTGAATGAAAATAAACCGACGGTATGCCAATGCAATCATAGACTGCCAATTAAGTACTACAATTAAAGCGTTTCATTCCGACTAAATAAATTGCAAAGCGTCTTAGAGAAACCGCATCAGTCAATAAACATCAACCGAGAGGCTGGAGTTCTTAGTTAATTCACAAGCCGGGCCACAATGCAGTCTTGTAGTGGATGTAGCTCGTTAATTAGCACAGAAATACCGCCTTACAGCTAACTTGAGCTATAAAGTGGAAACTTTACTCCTAAGCATATACTCGTAGGTGGAGTGAAACGCGCAGAGATGTTGTGTTATTGATATACTAATGATCGATGGCAATGATACATCTATGTCTTAAGAATAAACACGTATATTTTACTAATTGTAAACATTGATATAGGGCGTAGGATGTCACTCGTTGAGTACTAACGATCCGGCCCAAAACATAATAACAATAATAGCCTATGTTACTCACTGATAATATAGATTTCTGTAGTGAAAGAATTTTTCATTTCGGTCAAGTTGTTTTTGAGTTAAATCTTAACAAACAAACAAACAAATCTTTCCTCTTTATAATATTAGTATATATGGGTCACCAAACTTTGATAAGCAGGCGAACCAGAATCCCACACTATCCGTTCATTGTGCTACTGCGGGGAGGAGGTTCATAAAGAGGATTTCTCACAATACAAGATTCAATGTTGTAGGTAAAATTTTCTGTAACTGAAATAACTGTTACTAGCCAAGGTAAGAAAATAAGAAATTCAAATTGTGTCCGCAATAATCGTAAAACAGTAAGTACTTTCACTACAAGACGAGCCATAACACGTGCTGTACACTTCTCACAGAAAATAAATTTTCTCCAAATGTCAAGACGGAAGCCAAATGTATTCACGAATGTCGTTTTATCGGCAAATATATCATTTTTTCGACATTAATGTTGATTTATTTATACTTGGAAATAACAATTCAATTCAACACAAGTCGCTTTTGAATTATTGGATAGGTTCCGGAAGGGTTTATGATGCGTATGACGTATTTAAAATGGTTCATGGAAGTAATTTTAATGGATGTTGTGCTTATAATTCTCTTCCGTATCCAGTATATTTATTTATTCTTTAAGCTTAGTGAAATTGAAAGAAGATTAACTGCCGAATTGATGATTAAATGATTCAAAAATAATTAAATAAATTTATTTTGGTTCAGATTAAAATAATATATAATTCAAGTATTTAACTATTTTCAGTTACTCCTATTACCTAAATGTAATGGTAGAGATTGCTAATTCCGCAATAAGACCACGTATCTGGGGGCACGGTAGTGCCCCCGCCAAGTCGAGCAAAAAGTGGCACGGCCGTACTATCCTTTTCTCGAAGTAGTTCGGGCCATTTTCGACCCCCTATAACTTCGATGTGGATAAAACTAGAATCCTGAATTTTCAGTCACTAAGCAGGCATTGTATAAACTCTGTATATTTCAAATATCATTCTGTTTGAACCAGTAGTTTAAGAATTATAACTAGTCAAAATTTGATAATTTGTCACTCACTCACTCACTCACTGACTGACCGATCATCAAAACTCTAAGGCACTTCTAGCAGACATAGAAACTTGAAATTTAGAATACAATTAGTGTTTAGTCAATAAATCAAGGAAAAACTACAATATTTTGAAATTTCGGACCAGTTTTCTAGATATACAATTTTTTTTTGTATTTCTGTATGTAATGAATAACTTAAAAACTACTGGACCGATTTTAAAAATTCTTTTACCGTTAGAAAGCTACATTATCACTGAGTAACATAGGGTATTTATTACTAGAAAAAAATAGAGATCCTTAGAAATCCCTTCTAAAAACAACCCAAGGTGTAAAAAAATTAGCCATAAAATGTCTTTCATCGCATGTGCTGCGGAAAGTATTGATGATAGAACAAAAAAACGTTCTACAATATTATAGATCATATCAAAATCTACAAAAAACTTCATATCCAACTATTGTAGTTATGTCACTATAACTACTTTTTTACATTAAAAAGTTGATAAAAATGCCGATCAAAATCAGACTGTTATCCATACCTTTGTATTAATTCTTATCCAAATAAACTAAGAAAAGGACTATCTACAAAAAGAAATGAGATGCCATCAAAAACATAAATTGTAAAAAAAGCCAAGTCTTGCAACTCAGTTCTTCTATCGTAAAAAGTTGTGAGATCTATATATAATACCAAGTCGGTCAATTTATTCAGTCTCTACTGAAGGATCCTTCTGTCTTAAGTAATTACATAATAAGCTAACCTAACAATATCTTATAGTGATCATATCAATGCCAATATTAAGAATCTTTGATGTTTAAAATAAATAGATTGACTTGGCAATCGCACTTGTACTAGAAACAATCTAATTTAATATAATATGTATTACTTGTGAGATACATTATGTTTTTAATAAAATAAAAAAGATACATTGTGATTTCATGCGATAGCCGAGCCAATCTATTTATTTTAAACATCAAAGATTTTTAATATTGGTATTGATATGATCACTATAAGATATTGTTAGGTTAGCTTATTATGTAATTACTTAAGACAGAAGGATCCTTCAGTAGAGACTGAATAAATTGACCGACTTGGTATTATATATAGATCTCACAACTTTTTACGATAGAAGAACTGAGTTGCAAGACTTGGCTTTTTTACAATTTATGTTTTTGATGGCATTGTATTATTCTGCTTACGTAGCTTCGTATTTTTTATTAAATGTCCTTTTCGTTGTTAAATAAATAAATAATTATATTTCAAGCAGGCTCAGGATTTTCGGGGTTTTGTTGTCTTCAAATGACAACACCACAAGTCTGTCAAAATGATGAATTTGATGCCTAGCCATATTTTCAAGCTATGTCTTTGTATTTTATTTGTTTTGAAAATGATTATTTAGAAAAAAGTATACTCGTAATTAATCTGATTTTAATTGTTATAGATCTGTTTTAAAATATTTATTGCTGCGTTATAATATTACTAGCTTCTGCCCGCGACTTTGTCTGCGTAGAATTAGTACTACGGGTAGCTTATTTATTATCCGACCTGTTTTTTCATCAATCTCCTTACTATTTTAATATTCTGATCGCGGTTAGATAATATAAATATATCATCTACATATTAAATCTCAGTGGTAGTAGAGTTGGGTGTTACACTGTAATGGGTGTCAAATTAATTTAAATAAAAAAAACTAAAATAAATGAAATCACCTCTAATTAATTGACCTGATTGGTCGAAAATGCAGAAACACATCACTGACACTCATCGTTATAATTTGGCCAATTAACGGGTTTTAACTTCGATCGGTTTTGCATTCCCTAATATCTACTGTTTTTTAAAGAAAAAAATTAACAAGTCTTCAATTAAATGTCTAATAATATTCTCCAAAATTAAGATCTTAATTTTATTCCCCACAGTCCTATAGCAATGTTTACAGCTTCCGTAAAAGTAAATTATTTCCTTCCTTACGCTTATTGTGAGAATATTTTAATAACTGTTAATGGTTCGTAAAACAAAATAATTGTTAAACAACATTTTGAATATAATATTATTTTGTACATTTTGTAGCAATATTAATTTTCGTTTTGTTTAAATAACTCTACCAACCGATATAAGTAAGGGATATTCAAAAGCTTACTCAATTAATATTGTCTTTTATTAACGCGGGTATCACACATTTAAATAAAATACTGTATACCGGAATAAAACGCGATTTATTATTTATATTGTTTAAATTATTTATCCCGACTACAATCAATACGAATACGTCAATAATCTTGAACGTGGCTATCACTCCGAGTGAGTACATAAAACATACATAATTTATAAAACCTCAATAATATTAACCATACGTTCAGTCAGTGGTTCGAATGGTTGAGGATTCTCCCTTCAGGTTGGAGGAAGAACACACCTTCCTTCCACATTGGTGACGCCGTAAAATAATAGGTATATAATATCTTCTGAACATCATGAATAGTTCGACCAGATGCTCCCTTTAGGTTGGAGGAAGAGTAAACCATTCTTATATCTATACATATAATAAAACAGTAGAGGTCGAATGTCTGTACATAGAAAAAAATGCTTAAAATCGAGTGAGGGGGATGTAAGAAGAGAAATAGAACAAATCCTGATATTTTTCATTTTTTTTGTTTCTCTGTCTGTTTGTACGGGCTAATCTTCCAATCTGGTGGACCGATTTACATGAAATTTTGCATGGTGGTACTTTATGTACCCCGGTCAACATCTAAGATACTTTTCATCCCGGAAAATTAAAGAGTTCCCAACATATAGGCTTTGTTTCATCGAAATCGGTTGTCGAAAAGAAAATATATCATCATTTATGAAGTCGAGGGCATCAGCTAGTCTATACTAATACTAATATTATAAAGAGGAAAGATTTGTATTTTTGTATGTTATGAATAAACTCAAAAACTACTGGACCGATTTTGAAAATTCTTTCACCAATACAAAAGCTACAAAATCAGCGAGTAACATAGGCTATGTTTTGTGTATAGAACATCTACATTGCACCCGTGTGAAGCCGGGGCGCGTTGCTAGTCAGTATATAAACATATTATAATTCGTATGTATTATATATTTACTCTGCGTTAAGGCCATGTTTATGTTTCACAACTAGCTTTAGACACAGGATTAGGTAGGTAAAACATAATCAAACTTGCGCTTAGTACCAGAATATTCTTTACCATTTCGTTATATCAATAACAACAAAAATAGCAATTGTTATTGTGCCAAGGTAGAACAATGGGTAATTGAGAGTTAGTATAATATTATGTATATTTATATATATTTCATGAAATTGCATAAGTCTTTCAAGTATGAACAAGTTCGCAAACCACACGTTAAAGGCATTTTCTCTTAGCTCCAGTTTGTATTTCCACTCAAGCGTATGTGTTGCTTTAAAATTTTGCATCTTATTAACGAATGCAGAACAAGTTTAAATGAATTGGAGTATTAAACTCAAATATTGTGAGTTTTCATACTAACATATTTAAAACATATGTATTATTTATTATTAAAACATGTGAAAACTATTTATACGAAAATTTCACCGTTTAATAACTTCAAACCGTAACTTATGAGTATTCGAGGAATTAAAAAAACAAACATTTAACACACACACAAATAACAATAATAAAACAAATGACTAAATAAAAAATACGTGTTACGACTAAAAATTTCTTTAAAAATTCCCTATAGACTCACTAAATATCACTATAAGACAAATTACATAACATTAGATTCTCCACTTAAAAGCGATTTTAATTTATTTAAATTATTCAGTTTAATATTATAATAATCAACGTATTAAATATTTATTCATAATATATAATTTACGAATAACTTTTTATTATCATAAGGGATACAATATTATTAGTCAGAAATAAAAACAATTCAATGTGTTGGCACATTAATTATACTTTTGCTCATGAAAAACATTAAATATTTCTAAGCGGAAATAAAGTTGGGTACTTTGTGTAAATAGCACTCCTCTCTCGGCTACATGCTTCGGTATTATTCGTCTTGAACGGTTCTGAATGCATCCCGAGACAATGTGCAATTCATTACCGAAATAAGTTTGCCGGAAAATAGGATTTTAGTTCAGTTTTAGGAAAAAGGGAATTTTCCTTATTTTACATCAAATGTTGTATAATAAAATGCTATAGCAACGATTCATAGTGTAATTTGCGTCTTTTAGATATTTCTTCAATATGGGATATTGATACAAATCGGATCAGCAGTTACCGCGTGGTGCGTGCATAATTAAAAAGCATTCCGACGTTTCAAGTACTGTTCATAACCTACTTGCATGTATACAAAATAAATATTCTGACGGGCTCGTTGGCGCGTTCGGTGGAACACCTGCCGTACGCATGGATGGGTCGTGGGTTCGAATCCCACCGGGACGACATATTTATAATTTTCTATAAACATGTTTTCTTCACGTCTGGTAACATCGGGTGGGAGGAATATCGAAATTCCGACCGTGTAACAATGCAATTGGAATGGACGTTCATAGATGGAAAAAAAACGTGAAGTGCATATTGCGCGTTTCGGTTTCAGTCTATGGATTTTCGAATACTTACTCGAAGTAAAAAGTAGGTCGACAGCGCTTCATTGACTGATGTTCTGTGGCTGAGGTATCAATCTCAGCCACAGAACAGTTGGTGATCCATCAAGTGAACCTCATGCTCGTCTGTCGATATCTAACATAAAAAATATATGTTAAATAATGTAGTTGTAAGGGAACAGGAAGGCATGAAGAATGATGTGTAATTGACTGATGTCTTTTTTGAAATGATGAATGAAGTGAAAGAGATCGTAATTTTTCACAAATAAATGGAATTTGAAGCATTATTGCCGTATTACTTAACGAGAAAACGTGATAGCACGTTATATATTGTATAGCTCAATATCATACTGTCGTCAAGGACTTTTGCAATAATACTTAAGAGAAAGCGGTAAGGAAAAAGAAGTACCAATCTTGGGACTTTGGACTTATAATATACGAAAGATTGTAAAAGACGAGGTTAGGATGTTTCCGGAGCAGAGAGTAGTCTGTCTTTTTCTAAGATTCAAGCTTTTTAAGAAACAAACAAATATTAATTTTTATTAGTATCATGTAAGTATGAATTATTTTCTTAAACATTGACAACATTAAGATGATTTTTTTATATGAAAAATATTCTACATTTTTGATTATAAAAAATAAAATTCTTTTGCCCAGAGAGATAATAAAAAGACGTACCAATTATTTTCCCTACTATATTTATACAACAGATTTTATAACAAGAAGACTGCGATGAAAGGAAATAAACATAAATAATAAAATTTCCCCGTAAAATCCGTGCATCCGAGACGCCAGTTTCTTTAAGATTTCATTAATCTCCGGTCGTCTGTCTAACAAGCTATAAAACAACTCATTGGGGCATTATAACCTAAAAACTCAGCATTTCTGGGGTATCTTAAGTGCTATTATTCACTATGAATTGAAAGGGTCGTAAAAAGATATTAATTTACACCTGGAACAAAAATAATACCTCAATTTGAGGAGTGATATTTTCGATATTATTTTAAATCTCCTATTTAACACCTTTACAAAAGAATGTGAGAGCGCAATATATCGCGTATAGCTTTTTCTCTTTCAATCGTCAAGGATCTTACTACTTAACTACTTTAGGGCTGTATCACACATTTTTTTATACGTGTTGAAGACCTTTTAATGTTCTCAACGAAAAGATAAAACTTTTAAAGCAAAACCCTTTACTGTAGTGTGGGGTCCTGGTCATCTGATGACCCTGGCCCAATAGTATTGTGCCAATACCCCCTAAACCCCCTTTTTTGAAGACCAAGTACGCCTTGGTTTGCGGGATTGTTCTCGCATGTAACTGGGACATGATGATTCCCGGCAAAGGGGTTTGCCACGCTGTTAAATCTTTACTTTACTAAATAATGTGCGCTATACATTCTGTGTACTTTTATCTTTTTTTATGTTACATATCGACAGACGAGGTATCACCTATCATCAAGTGAACATCATGGTCATTCACTTGGTGGTAGGTGATACCTCAGCCACAGAACATCAGTAAAGAATGTGCTGTCGACTTACATTTATTTCGAGCATTTGGAAGAATTCTCTTTCTGTAATCAAGCATTTTTGCAATATTACTTTAAAATATCATATTAAAGTTTATTATAAATATATATGTATATCCATAACATATATGTATTATACTAGGGATTTTCCACGCTTTCAAATTGAAAGAAAGAAAAAAGCAGTTTTACTCACCGGCACCTCAACTACTTCTATGCATAAAATGCCATTCGTTCCATTATTTCTCGAAATAAGAATGTAATTTTTAGTAAAAATATGATGTAAAAGTCAAACACATTATGGCTACCATGTCGGAGTAGAAGTTATTTCAAAGCCCTCTTTCTTCTTCTCTCGGATATTGAAACGTTTGAATGTTTGACCAAAGGCTTAATTTTTTTCGGGAAATGATTTTTTTTTTCTAATAACATGTATTAAAATAACTGTTATTATTTAGAATTTTCTTTCATAGGTGCTTGACTGAAATCGTGGTCATGCAGGAATTCTATATTTAATGGGTTTTCGTAGATATACTATCAAACCAAAAGTATTTATTTATAAAAAAAGTTTCTTTAAATTCAAACATCAAGCCCAACCACAAACAACACGCGAAATAATATTTGTATAGGCGATCTGTTATTTGCAATTTTAAATGATTTCTCAGACAACTGACTAGTTAATAGTACGAATATTTACTTAGGCTTCAGTGAGTTAAAAATCGGGACCAGGCATATGTATAATGTAATACCAATATTTACAAAATACTATATGAAATAAATAATTGTATAAACCTACCTTATAATCTTAACATTCAGAAACAATAAAGATGTTCATTCCACTTCGCATCGGTTTAAAAGCACCCTTAAGAATATTTTAAAGCAAAGGCCAAAAGAAATGTTCCCGTAACAACATATTTATTCAGATTTAAATACACCAATAAAACCGTAAAGTACCGATAGCAAACCAATTGTTTCTCGGAATCGTAAAATTTATGTCTGTATACCGCCTATGTATCGGAAGTAAAAGGAAAAAAGAGGGAACTTAACATAAATTATACTTGTAACAAAGAAAATATATTGTTTTGGATTTTGTTTACACGGAAACAATAATTGACTGTTTGACTTGTTGAAAATTTATGTTACTACTTATTGACTTTTTTTGTATGATAAATCTCATGTAGCCCTGTAGGCCTTCACAGTTTAAAATGGACGTGAGCACTGCGACTCAGCCTTGAAATGCTGATGTAGGGGAGGGAGTTTGTCTGCTTATTGATTAGACGTTTTGACGGGCTCGTTGGCGCGTTCGGTAGAACACAGGTGTCCACGACCCACCGATGCGCAGGCCGTGCGCATCGATGGGTCGTGGGTTCGAATCCCACCGGGAGCACATGCTTATAATTTTCTGTAAGCATGTTTTCCCCACGTCTGGTAACTTCGGGCATTGATCGGGTGGGAGGAATATCTAAATTCCGACCGGGTAACGAACCACCGTTCATAGATGGAAAAACCGTGAAGTGCATATTGCGCGTTTCGGTTTCAGTCTATGGATTTCCGAATGCTCGAAGTAAAAATTAGGTCGACAGCGCATCATTGACTGATGTTCTGTGGCTGAGGTATCACCTACCATCAAGTGAACCTCATGCTCGTCTGTCGATATCTGACATAAAAAAAAAACGTACTCTTGGTTTTATTAGCTTGAGTGAATTTTCTTATTTTTTCCGAAATACAATAGTTGTATTTTCTTATTTAAGGTCAAAGCTTTGACCCTATCCAGTATCATGAAAATAAATTCAGCAGTTTACCTGTGAAACCGAAGGAGGTAAATATAGTTTTTTTATGTATATTATGAAGGAAGCAAATAAGCCTGCGAATACCTGATAAGAAGTGACAAACCCACGTGATATCACATGCTTCAAATTAAATTTAATACATAAAAGTCTAACATATTTAACAAGAATAATATGTTATCATTGTACATCACTTTCACATAAACTCAACTGACTGAAGACGCGATTATGCGATGCGAAGAAAATGGGATTATAGACCCAAGTCCATAATCGCATTTTCTTCAGACTATTTTTGTATATCAGGTATTGACTGGTGAGCATGATGTTACCAGTAGGTTATAAATAAATGATGCATCTTAAACTTTTTTTTATAGAATAGGGGCAAACGGACAAGTGCCTTACCTCATATAGTAAGTGATCAACCATTTTTTTATAGAATAGGGACAAACGAACCGATAGCTTACCTCATGGTTAGTTATCACCGGCATCCATAGACATCAGCAAAACCGGAAAGCCGATCATATGTCATACCGATTATATAAAATTCAAAATAATTTATTCATTTAGGTGACATAATATATACTTATGAACGTCAATAAAAATATATGTATATTGTATATATTAAATGGTTCTAAATTTACAGTTACTGCCAGTTCTCAAATCAAGGACGAGAAGAACTGGAAATAAACTCTCTGCCACTCTTTAAAATCGCCAAATTTTTCGTGTTACAAAACGTTTGTAAGGAGCTGTAACCATTACACCATGTTCCACATGACATCTTGAAGTAATTAACTATAATAATAAAAAATAAACTAAAAAAATAAAAAACAAAGATTTGTCTTTTATCAGCAGCGAAAGCATGGTGAAATAGGATAGATATATAAATTTGATCAAATCAATATATCTATTTGAGTTTGAGTGATTGCTTTTGGTTTAAAACTACGTCTAAATAGTGCTAGATCGCATCAGAACAACACGAAGTTAGTTTAAAGTTTAGGCACAGATGCGAGCGGTTTCGAATTTGGTTCTGCTTATTTATGTTCAGAACAAAGTCGAATACCTAAAACAACTGCCAAAGTTATGGTTCGTAAACAATATAGCATTTGCATGATAGAGTCGTTAGTATGCGAATGAATAAAAATAATACGTCTATTGGGATCACGACTGAAGTTTGCCGAGGGTCCGTTGTTGAATAGATATTATTTTATATTTAATACGCAATATTGTCATAATGGAATCATGAATTTTGTTTATGTAGATTATTTCCTTTAATGAAAAGTAATATTTCCTTAACTAGGTACTACATTCTGTCGAATTTAATTCCTGAGTCTCGTTGTGTTTTTAAACCACAGAATTGGACTTAGTATTAAATATGTACCTGGTTTTACTCATCATTTTTTTACAGGAAATGTTGTGATATGTTATCTGTGCCCTGCCCGAACGCAATTTTTTTTTTGAAATCCTGTTTGGATTTGAACCCTTGACCTCTGGTGTTAAATCCAATTCAATTATCACTGAGTCATTGAGCCAAATGCTAAATTATTTCAACTGTATTGATTATAGTATAGTTATATGGAGGCCCTGGAGCAACAAAAGATTGGAGGCCCCAAATTATTTTCCAAATAAGATTATTTTAATTATTTAAAAACTATTTAATCATATTTGTACAAAGTACATAAGGTAAAGGTAAAACAGCCAAAAAAACATTAAATCAACGGGTCCTAAGAACAAAATCGTATCTGCAAATAAACGACTTCACAGATACGATTTTGTTCTTGGGACTCATCGAAATGTTAGGTTGGGTATCAGACCCGGTGATAGATAGAAAAAAGAAGTGAATTCCCAAGTCCCCTTGTATTTTTTATCTTGTTTCCGCGGGTTTCGAAACCAGCCCCCAGGCCCACTCGCCACCACTGAGCCACGAAGGTGGTCCAAAGAAGATGGCCCGGATGTCCTCCTCCTAAATCCAGCCCTGATCATAAACCAAGTTCAAGTTAGTCTAAACTAATGTAACATAGCATTCAGTCGACCACTTCATCACATTGATTGGATCTTGGACCAATGTATTAATGCTCATTGTGTCTGTGATCTCTCTTGACCTATTATCAGAAATGTCAAATCGATGTCCAATGCAAACTGAATAGGATGGACTTGACACATGAGGTATTAAGTGTTAGTAATCTATTCTGTATTAGTCGATGAATCGTTATAATATCGCTATAATTATTTATTTGGTAAATAGATAGAATACATTCATTTTACGATCTAGTAAGATTATATGTATATCGGAGCTTCATTATCTTCACTATCACTTATTATGGGCGACATCAGGAATTCGGATAAGAAATACACTCTCGTACTACAATAAACGTTACTCTGTGGGCGATCCGTATGATAATATCCGTATGATTATATCTCGATCACCGAATGCACGTTCTTTTATAAACGTTGCCCTCTCCAAATCTAGGCTCTGTATACGTCACTTTGACGTTTGTGTGATGTTGACGATCTGTACTCATGACCCGGATGCGACATGTATATATTTTTTTAAATGTCACGGTTGATACTGTAAAGCTAAAAGTACTTATTACCGTAGCAATACCATACTATTGCAGCAAATATATAATTTAACACAAAGTCACTTCCCGCCACCTGTCCTTCAGTATCCGTGACTATAGATGTAAGGCCGGTTTAAAACCAATTAAATCAATCAGTTTAAAACTAAAAAAATGGTTTAAAATCATAATAAACCATTTTTTTTGGTTTAAAACGGTTGGTGTTGATAACTATGATTTTCTGAATCATAACTACATTCTTGATTTTACCGAGGTAGAGATATAACGGAGTACCTAAAAACTGTGTAAATATTTTTTTTAATATGTATATACTGATATTGATATACTTAGCAGCTTCAGTTTTAGATGGTTCGTCTGAACAAGCGTAGGTATTACCTACCTAAGTTATAAAAACTCTATTGATAAGTTAAAAACACTGTGTTGGTAAATAAATTATTTTTTCATTGTTTTCAAACGATTTAAATAATCAATTTGTTTTGGTTTAAAACCAAACGCACACTCTTGCACTCTCGTTGACTAGCCTACACACACATGCACATTCATATGTCAGACATAAACAGCCGCGCCAGTTGACAATTGACATCTCTTCTAGTATGAATCTGACAGCTGTCATAATTTTGTAATTCGCATTTAATAGTTTTCATTGTACATATTTTTATTATAAGAGTTTAATATTATGACTATAAATATTAAATAAAGATAAAAGAACAAGCACAAATAAAACAGACATCAATGTGTTAATGATGTCTTCTATTCTATTGAGTGTAATAAATAAACATACTTAAGTTTTCGTGTAGTAGGTAATGTTTTTAGGTACTTTTTAGAGATTTTTTATAAACTATAAATAAGTTAAAAACATTATGTTGGTAAATAAATTATTTTTTCATTGTTTTCAAACGATTTAAATAATCAATTTGTTTTGGTTTAAAACCAAATGCACACTCTTGCACTCTCGTTGATTAGCCTACGCACACATGCACATACATAATATGTGTGACATAAACAGCTGCGCCAGTTGACAGTTGACATCTCTAGAATTTGACAGCTGACAAAATGGGCCTTTAAAAATTTGCAATTTGCATGCATATAAGGATTGCTATTGTGACTATAAATAAAGAATAAATACAAGTAAAACGGACGGCATTGTGTTAATTTTGTCTTCTATTCGAGGTTGTGTAATATAATATAATAAATAAACATACTTTAAAAGTTTTCGTGTAATAGGTAATATAAGTACTTTCTAGTGATTTTTTATATACTAATTAAAATGAAACAAGACGTCAGGTGACCAAAAATGTACCATAATGAAATATAAAACACAGTTCTTTTATTTTTGTAGGCGAGTTTTCAACCGTTTAAAACCATTTATTTTGAGTTTAAAATGGCAACATTTGATTTAAAACGTTTTAAATCGGTTGTTTTACATCTATATCCGTGACATCCGCAGCACCACAGGGCTTGCAGGTGTGTTGCCGACTTTTTTAATACGGACACAGGATCTATTACAACAGCATTAATATCATTAATATTCCGTTTGATCTACATAGCTCAGCCGGCCTAGCATGACCGCCATGAGATATGTCGCGGACGAGAGAAGACAAACTAAGATGTAAGATATCGCGATATATTATATCTCGAAATCGACAATTTTGCTAGAAAAGATATCTCGATCGACAAATATATCTATTTTTGATATTAAAAGTCGAGTTTTAAGTGTAATGAGATAATCGATTAAAACACGAGAAAACGGTCGACAAAATTTTGTCGCGGTTGTCATGCTAGGCTGGCAGGTGTGCCGTCGAAGTGTAGATGGTACAATAATGATTATTATATTGACTGCAAACTCAAAGCAGAGAGAGTGAGAAGTAAGTATTCAAAATTGAGAGTACACCAAGGACTTTATATATATATAAAAAGTCCTTGGAGTACACATGAACGTCAGCGTCGATTAATCACATTCGCGCGCTTGCTCACATAAGTCATACTCTGTACTAGTATTTTATCCAGTAAAGAAATTCAAATTAATACTAAAGCTAAAAAAATCCCCATTAAATTGTTATGTCTACCACGAAGATACTGGCTAGAAATACGATACTTACTTTTTGAAACGCTATATATTGTAATGAGTTTCCGTTATCCACGCTTTTAATATGAATAACGAGGTATTTATTTAAATTATTATTTTTTTGGATGAGAGGTTTGATATGGAATTATAGTACAATTTGTACTTCATCCCATTCCAGATATAAGATCTTATGTAATATTATAACAAAATAAGATCTTCAGATTTTTTATATCAAGATTTCATTGTATTATGGGAGATGCTATTATGATATTTGACAAGCAAGTACTTTCTTATGATACTCAAGTATAAATTCACTGTTAATCACAGGTTATAAATTCATTAACTACATAGATAAAGACGTCATGACAAGTATTATGACATTCAATTTGGCGGCAAAATACGTTGCTACGTCCTAATTAGTTACAAAACCTTGCTTGACTGAGAGATTCATCAATGTCAGGATGAGTCCAATAAGCCTAATTACTGAGTCAATACTCTCCTCAGACTAACTCTATCCTGTTTAGTTAGCGTAAGAAAAATAATATAGTATTTTGTTAAAAATAAGCTCTTTTTATTTAAGTTTGCCGTATGTTTTATTACTTCCCCTAAATTCGTTCCATATTAGTGACAGTATCGAATGGTGTAATAATACTTGTACAGTATGTGATTTTTTTTAATCAACAAGTTCAATTCCTGGCTATCAATATTGTTTTTTTTTTAAATCTGTTGATACAATTTTAGTCTTCATCAAAACTGGCCTCAGGAGTTTTCGCTAATCCTCTTAATTTCGGATTTGACCAAACACGGCCACTTGAAACTTTCCTGTTTGTTACTGGCGATGTGTCCCAGCTTCGCACGCTTAAAATTTAGATTTTTATGTAAGTTGTGAAAAAACTCTTTTAAAGTAACGGGCAAAATCTTTTGCGGATGCCTATCCCGGCGTCCGGATATTGTGTGCGGTGGCCTTTATTTTCCTTATTACGTCATATAACTAGAATTCGTCCACTCGAGTAACAATGTTACGGAGTTGTGGTATATTGCAGCTATTGTTACCTAATAAAGGACACTGCCAATGTTATTCAAAATCTATTCAATATAATGTGAGGTAATTTTCATGCTGGATTGGATCTCAAGTTGGATTGTAGACATTGTAATTGAAGTACATTGACCTCTACATATATGGAGATGTACTGTGTAAATATGTATTTCCTTCATGAATACCTTATTTATATTTAAAGGTTTTATCACGCAGTATGGTCGCAAGATAAATATTTTTTATTGTGAGACGTCTGCATTTAGATTTTTTTTTCTTAAGATTAATTGTATTTTAGAAATAGTAATCAAGTTGTTTTTTTTTTAAACTATAAATAGTCATTTATACTGAAGTTCTATAAAATATAAAAGAAGAATTGTGTTGATGTATTTCAATTTTAGAACCTGAATTGTAATAATATTTAAACATTTTATAATGGCAGCTGAAATAAAACAGGCATAGGTCGAACGCAAGACAAAATCAATTTCAAGAACATTTTCTTTGATAGAAATAAATCTCAGGGAAAGACCAGATGTTTTCGTATGCACACAGGAGGTTGTGTTCAATCAGGTCTCAAAGAAGCAAAAGAGTAGTGGATCAAAGGCCGAGTTAAGACGCGACTCGTTACGACGTGTGCATCGTGTCCCTATTGAAGACCAAATGAAACAAAATTTACGTAATTACGTTTTTTTGCACCGTTTTTATGCACGGAAAAGAATTAAGCATAACAATTCCATTAAAATTAATTCCATGAACCATTTTAAATACGTCACGCACACCGGAACCCTTCAAACGTTAAAGTTATACATTTACTAGCGACCCGCCCCGGCTTCGCACGGCTCTAGATTTTTTGACAAAAAAAGCAGGGGTCAAAATATAGGGTTGTATGTATTTTTAATGCCACATACTAAAAAAATAAAAACAAAAAATTTCGTCGAAAAATTAACCCTTATCACTTATTAGGGGTATGAAAAATAGATAGTAGCCGATTCCCAGACCTACTGAATACGCATATAAAAAATGGTAAAAATCGGTAAAGCCGTTTCGGAGGAGTACGGTAACTAACATGTGAAATGGAAATTTTATAAATTAGAGATGTACTTAATACGTTGTATAATTAATTTAATTTAAATTGGGAACTTAGCAAATTGGCTGACTTGCTTTTAAATTCCTAGTCATTTTATACTAAGACATATATTTTAACATGAATCTCACACATTAAATGAGATTAGGAATATTTAGGGTGCCGTACTCTGTACCAAAAACGGAAACCTTATATTATCACTTCGTTGTTCGTCTATATATCCGACAAGACACCGTCTTACCGGATGGAAAGTGAACACCGCCGCCCATGAATATCCACAACACCAGAGTACTTGCAGATGCGTTGCCGGCCTTTATTCTTCTAGCGCAATATCATAATAGTGTCTCATTCTATTTTTAATGATGTCTGATATTGTATGTTCAAGTCTAAGAGATACCTCTACTTTTCCTTTAGTACTATCTAAGCAATTAGGTACCTCGCGGAAACTAATTAAATTTTCATATAAAGTATAAACACTAACTTTGGATCACGCAAAACTATAACTATATGATGTAATATTTTCTAAAAAATATTACATCATACACAACACCAGAGTACTTGCAGATGCGTTGCCGGCCTTTATTCTTCTAGCGCAATATCATAATAGTGTCTCATTCTATTTTTAATGATGTCTGATATTGTATGTTCAAGTCTAAGAGATACCTCTACTTTTCCTTTAGTACTATCTAAGCAATTAGGTACCTCGCGGAAACTAATTAAATTTTCATATAAAGTATAAACACTAACTTTGGATCACGCAAAACTATAACTATATAATGTAATATTTTCTAAAAAATATTACATCATACTCAGATGATGATGGAATAGAAAATCTAATAATTTCTGTCAGAATAACAATAGAAATAGATTTACTAAATAAACAAAAGCAGAATGTATATACCTACATACAAGTAACTTTTTCAGTATCACATTGATAGTTGAACAAAGCAATATTTTATCTGGTTTCTGAACTCGATCGCTATGTCTCACATACCACTCGCAGATAGCTGTTTGGAAAATGATTTCGATATTTTCATAAATAACGTCAAGTAATGGAATTGATCACATCGATTCGCCGGAATCGGTTTATAAAATGGAATCCTTAATAAATTGAAATACCCATTTATGTTTCTGATTCGAAATATATAAAATGAATTTATTTATGTTTTATTTTACCTGTTGCGATTAATACGTTGCAGTTTTGAAAAATGAAGCTTAAATTCTTCTAAAAAATTACTGAAACAATTGGGTTTTGTGTTAATACTAACAAAAAGCTTAAAGCCGTCGACATAGAGAATAGCCAGAATACATTTTTGTACTGTGCAAATGACCAGCATTTGCCACAATGTGTGTACCATGACCAAATCATGACAACTGACTTTTATTATTGTGTGAAAATTAAAATAAAATAACTTTTACGGTACTGTAGAGTGTAGATCTTTTACCAAAATTGAACGTAAGGATCGGAACGCAACGAAAGAACAAGCAACTTTATTTTAACTTAAGAAATCATTTTCAATTTTATTTAGACTTTTACTTACGATTATAGTAATGTCAAACTAAATTTAAATAAAATACTGTATACCGGATTAAAACGCGACAGACCTCCCCGCGACCACGGTTGCTGAAAAGCATCCGAAACGTCGGGACAATATAAATAATAAATCGCGTTTTAATCCGGTATACAGTATTTTATTTAAATGTGTGATACTCACGTTAATAAAAGACAATATAATGTCAAACGAAAGACAATATCTAATTGCGAATGACGCAATGATCATTAGATTCATAATTAATAGAAAAAGGAGGATCCGTCAGCCGAAACTTCGTATTTTGTTTTGAAACGCGATTTATTATTTATATTATACGAGGGTGAATCAAAAAAATCTTGGAATCAATATTAAAAAATGCAAAGATTTAAATAATAATATTTTATTTTTCTACATAATCTCCCTCCAATGCAATGCATTTAGAATAACGCGTTTCTAACTTCCTTATTCCTTGTGAAAAAAAATTATTTTCTTGACTCTCGAAAAAGTCCTCTACGGCAGCTATAACCGCGTCATTATCGTGAAATTTTGTTCCACGAATTTCCTCTTTTAATTTTGGAAATAAGTGAAAATCACTTGGGGCTAAGTCCGGAGAATATGGTGGGTGGTCAAGGAGATTGAAGCCAGCACAGCGGATTGCGTTGAGCGCAACTTCCGATGGATGAGCAGGAGCGTTATCTTGAAGGAACAACACGCCCAACGACAGTTTTCCACGACGTTTTTCTTTAATCGCTTCACGCACTTTCGGGATTAAATTTGCATAATAGAGTCCAGTAATCGTCTGGCCTTTTGGCATGTAATCAATAAAAAGGATTCCTTCACTATCCCAGAACACAGAGGCCATAACTTTGCCAGCGGTAGGAGCAACTCGAAATTTCTTGATGGATGGAGAGGATGGTCGTTTCCAAGACATGCTTTGTCTTTTAGTTTCAGGATCAAAATGGTGGACCCACGTTTCATCCATGGTGACAAGACGACGGCAAAAATTATCCGAATCACGCTGGAACATTTCGAGATTACGCTTGGAAATTTCCAAACGTCGCTTTTTGTTTTCGTCGGTTAACATTCGTGGCACCCATCTTGCAGACACTTTTTTGAACCCCAGTGAATCAATTAAAATGGATTGAACGCTACCAAAAGATATCTTTAGGATCTCAGCTATATGTTTTATAGTCATTCTTCTGTCTTCCAAAACCAGATTCTCAACCTTTTTGACATTTTCTTCTGTAACGGAGGTTGAAGGCCGCCCAGAACGCGGGTCATCTTTACAGCTTGATCTACCTCTTTTAAATTCAGCCACCCAGTACGCAACCGTAGAATAGGGTACAGCATCACCCCCTAAAGTCTGCTGAATGTCCAAAAAAAATTCCTTCGTAGACATTTTTTTCAAACTGAGATATTTTATCACCGCACGTAACTCACTTTTATCCATAATTTTGACTTTTTAGCAACTCGTTGCACAAAAAAATTTATTACATGCGAACGAACTGACAAAAACAAGTGACAGTCTGCATAAATATAGTGTGATAGACACTCTTTAATTTGAATATCGAACTTGATCCAAAAAGGTTTCATATATATGCACTTCTAAGAACTTTTTGATTCACCCTGGTATGTAGTTCAATTAGTATGGTAACTATAAGAGTTTAAATCAGACTGACACCTTTCAATCTGCCCATGGTCACCCTTGTTTAGAAGCAACCGAAATATCGCGCGCGATAAATAATACAATTAAGAAATCGCGTATTAATACAATACAAGTAATTTAATTTAATTGATTAGTAATTAAATACTGTAGTTGATTAATTTATGTATTTAAATAAAATACTTTATAACGGATTAAAACTCGATTTATTATTTATGGCGACCTTTCGGATGCTTTTCAGCAACCGTGATCGCGGCAGACTGAAAGATGACGGTTGTCTGATCTCTACTACTACGGAGTTGATATTTACTGTAATTTTCTATATTGTGGCAACATTGACTATCAGTGTCCTCTTGTATATGTTGAGATTGTAATACTTGGGGTTTTAGATTCTTAATTGTTGGATCCCAGGTGTTGGAAAGTCTTAAACCATCTGCTCTATTGAAGTTAGGGTGTTTTTTTATTTCAATAGCCTCGCATACCAGCGCCTAAGGATCAACTTTTTCTTGCGAGGATTTTCAGTTAGTCGAAATGTATGTAACGGTTTGGCTTGTCTAAAGAGTGTTCACACACCTACATACGCAATTTATTCCGTTATAAAGTATTTTATTTAAATGTGTGATACTCGTTTTAATAAAATACTATATTAATTTATGTAGATATACTTTTCACTACCATGCATTACTCTAAACTTGGTCATAGTCCAGTCATAGTGACTAGCATTTACACTGACAATACTACTCTTCATCATCTAATATTATTTTTAAGAATGATGTGGGTAGTTGATAAAGTACATAGATAGACTCATTTTGTACTAAACAAATTCCTAACCTATTCATAAATACCACATTCTTGTGAAAGGAAATATCACGAGGGATACACTTCATTATTCATACTCGCACAGTCTGATAATAGCCCTAGAGCCGCTAAGAATGTTTACATAGTCATCTCAGAGATGATATTAAAGATATTATTACATTTCTGAAGCGATCCTCCTTAATGTTTCTCGGGAAATGTAGGAAAAAATACGATTATGAGACGTATTTTTTCCTACATTTCTCGTATTTTGCCGCAGAATCCCGAGAGGGCTCTACTGTCGATGGTAAAATGTAGAAATTCCTATTTCATAATCACTTGCTTGAGTGATTATTATCTTTATTTATATTAATCACTAGCAACACGCTAGTAGCACACTTTGTTACTCGCTCATAATGTAGCTTTCTATTGGAGAAATAATTTTTAAAATCGGTCCAGTAGTTTTTGAGTTTATTCATAACATACAAAAATACAAATCTTTCCTCATTATAATATATTCATACTTTAAGAACATAAATGATGTATATTAAGAAATAGTTATCAAATAAGAGGAATACATAAGGTGTAAAAAGACTCTGTCAGATAGTATTTTATTTTTAGTAGCTTAGAATTATCAGATCAGTCGCTCTCTTATCTTATCCTAAATAAGCAAGGATTATTATCAGTATTTATTACTTGTAATTGACTTAGATAGACACTCATACTGTTCAGATCAGTACTAAATATTATAAAAATAATAAATGAATAAGTTATAATGAAATTTCGAATTCAGTCTGTACCTAAGATATTATAAAGTTCTCCTTTGCAAAGAATCAATTTCAAAACTTTTTCCAGATTAAATGCGATTTATTCTGACCGCCTCTGTGGATCAGTGGTAAGTACGATGCGTTTAGCACCAGAGGAGAAGTCAAATATTAAAAAAATGTTTCCCACATTATAATATAAGATAATAGATACATTTTTGTATGCAAACCACTCAACCACGGACTTAACTAATGAGTTGAAATGAGATGGGTTTGACAGTTCCGGGGGCCTAGCACGAACGACTATCGAAATCGAATCGTCAAGCTGTCAGTTGTATGAAAAATCATTTCATACAACTGACAGCTTGTCATCAATGTAATAATAACAGTTCAACGATACGAATACTGTTTCGATACTTGTTCGTGCTCACCCCTCTGGTCGGTCCAACGTCGGCATGCAATTTAACTTATTATTATTAACTACTTGTGAAATGTTACCGGAAATTACTCATGTTGAATACAACTAAGACATAAAGTACTGTAAGGTTATTAACCCGTACAAATATTAATTAGACACGACTACTCTACAAGTACAATGTTTTCTACAAATGTAGAGATAGTTGCGGATTCTGCGTTAGATTTCCCGAAGGATCTTGGAGGCAGTGGTGTAGGTCGCGGTCTCGTAACACGTTAGTCGTTACCATATAGTTTGCGTAGACAGCACGATGCATAAACATCTTTGGCTAGAGCAGTTCCATACTCTATACTAAACGACTAGTTAAGATCTTATCTGGTGTATACCGCAGTTAGAAAATGTAGACCGACCAATCTATACATAAAAATTTGTTTGTTACGATTTAACTCAAAAACTACTTGACCAATTTTTAAAATTCTTTCACCAATAGAAAGCTACATTATCAGCAAGTAAATAGGCATTTTTTAAAATAGTAATATTTTGTGTATAGTATATTTACATTGCACCCATGCAAAGCCGGGGCATGTTGCTAGTAACAAATACATTAAATGACTTCCCTTGTGCGGCTTGCCTCAGACACATATCTATATCTGTTTACCAGTCTTATATACCCTGCATAATCGAAACATTTTTATATTATTTCTTTGGGATTCAAACCTGGGATCTCTGTCGCTAAAAGCAACGCGCATATCACTAAACTAAGAATGAGGTAGTTAACCTCAATAAATATTAGATTTTATAAAATTGGTCGTCTTTGTTCCATATAAAATTCATATTTCTTTTTTAGATACGGTGAATTCGTTCGCTTCGATATTTCTTATAGGAAAATCGGAAAATTCAAATTTTACACAAAAACTTCGATATTCTGCAACTTTCAAGCTTTTAGAAAGTCGTAGACAACTGTTGTATAGCTTCTTTCAGGACACCTTGGAAATAATGAAATTCTGAACAATGCCTCTGTGTTGTCGTCATAATTTCTACATTATAATTTACTTTAGCACCTATCGTCCATGAGGTTGAAATAATTCATAATAGTAACATAGTATTATTTATATACATTACACTATAGTATTTGACGGGTTTGTTGGTGCATTTGGTACAACACCTACAGTGGCGGGTTCGAATTCGCCGGGACGTGTTTATAAATTTCTATGAGCACGTCTTTCCCACGTCTGGTCACTTCGGGGAAAACACAGGTGGGAGGAATTTCGAAATGTTGACTGCATTAAGAAACATTATTCATAGATGGAAAGACCTTAAAGTATGCCTGTTTCTGTGATGATCGAAGTAAAAAAAGTCAACAGTGCAGGATTTTATGATGTTCTATTGCTGAGATCGATTACCTAGTAGCTGAACCTCATTCTCATTTATCGATATCTTACATATAAAAAAAAACCATAAATATTTCTCCTTCCTTAGTTTCAAAGTAAAAGTTAAAACGTTTCATATTTTAGTAGATTTTTTTGTTAATGAATTCCTTTCTTTATTTTAATAACAAAGTTCCACACGACGCTCGGGAGGACTGAAATTTGTTTTTAATAAGTTATCCAAAGAAAACGTCTCTTAAGATAAAGTTGCGCACAAATCCTTTGAAAGGTTACAAAGTTGGTTACCCAAAAGTTTGGGTCACGGCTTGAATTCCAAGTTAATTAACTGTTACGGGCAGCCTTAGCAGCCAAATCCTATGTTCATTTTATAAAACATGATGCTTAGCATTCGTAATTTAATGAGGCGGTGGAAAAAAGTGAATTCCCGACTTGTCTTTATAGGCAAGAAGGGGATCATCCTTCTGTGCCCTGTCTAATCGAAAATTTTTTTAAATCTTTTTTCCCCGGGATTCGAACCCACCTCCACCTCCGGTGCTAAACTCATCGCGTTTACCACTGAGCCACGGAGGCGGTCTATGAGCCGGTGGTAAGAATAGTGATAATTATTACTATTCAGTTAATCTTAAGAAGGTACATTAGGTTGACAGCGCATCACTGTTCTGTGGCTGAGGTATCATCTACCATCAAGTGAACCTTATGCTCGTTTGTCGATATCTAACATAAAAAAACAATGTCCAATTAATGAAAATTAATTATATTTAGATCTTCAAATACTTTCAGACATTTGTGTAAAATATCAGTAATAGTATAGTGTAATTAATCAACAGTTACATTTACTTGAACTTATTATTTGGTTTAATTGAGGTTTTACATACTCTGTGGTAAACAAACCACAAGAATAATGATGGTTTTTATTTACTCATAAACTTAAAAACATTCAATATTTAGTTATATACTTTCTCTTTAGAGTATCATTTCCTCAAAAGTTCGAAACACAGCGAAGAAGCACGTAATCTTATAAGAACATCAAGTATTTGTTGCAGAAATGTTTTCTGTTCACAATTTCGACATTGAAACCGTTGAATTTCTTAAATCAATTAGAAAACGGACTTTTATTATAGTATATTGATTAGATATTATGTATCTTAATTTGACATATTATGAGTCAGTTTGTAGGTAAAAAATTATATATATATATATATATATATATATATATATATATATTTATATGTATTATACAGTAGGTGCCTAAGAACAGTATTTTATTAACGTATTATTGTATCGAATATTTTTAAAAGATTAAAAAAAAAAATTACCTTTTAAATATTTTTAGTTAGGTATTCAGTTTTTATTATCAACTATACCTACTATACCTAGATATTACAATAATATAAAAATACATATTATATAATATTTCATACACAATATTTATATGAATGTTAAAAATACTCATATTTTATATGAATTCTAGGAATGGAGCCTATGTATTCCACTATTAGCTAGATAAACATTACTTTGCTATTTCCTATCCTACTTCTTAACTATCCTTTTCTGCTCATTTCGTTAAAGTTTAAAATGCATAAATGTAATAAGTAGTACTATCTGCACGAATACTATCCATTTATTTTTATTGTTTAGGGTTGCCTGGAAGAGATCGCTGAGAGCGATAAGGCCGCTTATTGTACTGTTTTAAAGTTATATTTTCTAAGAATTTTATTATTTTTATATATCCAAGTACAATAAAGAGTTCTAAATAAATAAAATAGCTAGATTAATATGCGTAGAATTATTTATCTATGTAAATTCCGGAGAAAATATACTGTATATTGGTGGAATTCCACCAAAATCGTGTGCCGAACTTCAGCAGTACACGTACTAAGCTGGTAACGCGTTAAGCCTCTGTCTCTACCGCCAAGGGCACGGACTTGTACACTAAGCAGACAACGGAACAAATAAATGTGTGTGCTTCGAAGGCGGAAGCAAGAATGAATTCGCCAACAAAATGTGCGTGTGCGTCAAACGGATTCCACTGCCCGCAAGTGAGTGCGCACACAAGTACACAGTTGTGCGCGAACATACTAGAATGTTCGCACACAATTTGTTACGTTTTGTTTAAGTGAATCGACCGAAGTAAACATTTGTGGCGCAAGCTGTGCTGCCGGCCTACCATGACCGTTTTCTCGTGTTTTAATCGATTAGCTCTTTACTTCTTCCGGGTCTTACAAGACAACACATAAAACTCGACTTTTAATATCAAAAATAGATATATTTGTCGATCGAGATATCTTTTCTATCAATATTGTCGATGTCGAGATATAATATATCGAGATATCTTCCATCTTGGTTTGTCTTCTCTCGTTCGCGACATATCTCGTGGCGGTCATGCTAGACCGGCTGCACTATGCCGCACACCGGTGGAATCGCACCAATATGTCAATGTACAAGTAATTATTAAAATACTGACAGTTGACATAACGCAAAAGTCAACAGCACACATTCCAAATTTAAAACCGTTAAGCAACGTGTGTATTCAAAGACGTAATATAGATATCTTGGAAATAGCTAAAACCTTTCCGATCGCAAATGGTCAACTCGCTCGTAACTGAATTTGTTTCATCAATCAAGTAGGTAGGTAGACGATATAAAACGAACATCAATCACATATACATATGGATTGATCAGCGAAAGTTTCTGAAAAAGGTGTTTCTCTCTTGCTTTTAGCGCACTCTAGTTGACGTGACTTTGATAAATTATTTGCTTACGCAACGATTCTGAGTTCTATCACGTTGGGAATGCCTGTCGCGTATCTATTATTCATTACGCTTTGATTTTGCTCGTGATTTCATTTTATGGGCTGAAATAAAATTTGTTCTTCACGCTAATTGAACTTGTATAAAATCTATTTTTAAAAAGGTTATTTGCTTTTTGAGAATTGGTAAATTTTCCTGATATGAAAAAGCCTTTAAGTTTTAGAGTCATTTTCCATGCTTTTAAAGTTATTTGTTTGTTAGGTATATAAAATGAGTCGTATAGAATCAAAGGCGGCTATCTGACTTATGGCTGATTGTTAGCAATTTAAAAAATAAAAAGTTTTTCTCCTTTATTTTTTATTATTTAAGGTATCTATTAATATTAACAATTAAAGATAAAACCAAGGTAGATAAAAAAACATAACAGTCTAAACGACAAGAACTTATTTTATTTTGGTAGATTGCCGGATCAAAAATGTCAGATACCCGCCTTTGATTCTATACGACTCAAAAGACAGGAGTAAATAAAGAATGCAACTGAACAATTAACACAGGTTTATATTGGTTTGGTTTTAATATAGAACCGACCTGAGGTAGGTAATCGCGAAAGATAATTAACTATTATATTTATTTTATGTATGATAGTATGTATGCAGGCGTTTGACCACATTCCCACCTGGTGGTGAGTGGTGTCGTGATCTAAGGTGAAATGTGCTAGAAAAATCCTTTTCGTTCGCACCTTAAAAAGATCCAAATCATAGTGATCCGGGAAATCAGTCGCTCGAAGAGAGTTCCACTCCATTTCCCAAATATTTTATATAAAAAAAACGGGTGCTAATTAAACAGGCCTCTTTTCAATAGCATGTTTCGCCTTTAACAATTTATGTTGCCATCTAAATAACTAAGTCAGCCACAATTAACGAGCATCTAAATAATACTATTTCAGCCACTAGTTATCTTCTATGTAATCCACTCTAAATACAACTCAGCATGATGCCAATTAAAATAAGTAGGATTCGGTTCTGGCGTCAACGCGGTGGTCATCATACCAACATAACCTAACCTAGGTGGTAGTCCTTTTTAGATGGCGTTGTAAAATAGACGAATTAGTTTATTAGAAGCTATGTCATTTTCTCGTTGCTTGATTATAAAATTAGAATTAATTAGTTTGATCACGTGGCCAATAAATAATTTTATGGCTTGACTTACAATTTCCCAAAAAAAACTGCATGTGAAATTTATCTCAAAGGATAATCTCTAAAGCCAAAGCAACACATTATGGTAAATATTTATTCTCAGTTGTAAACTTTGTTGACATTAGGCGTAACTTGGATACAATTTATTCAAAATTCAAATTCAAAATTATTTTATTTCTTCTTAACATTGTACACTAAATTTATACAGGGTTTAGAGTATCCTTTTAAGTGAAAATCACCTGTCACAGGATACTCTGCTCTTCCGTAACAAATATGGTTTTATACAAATAGATAAGAATAACAAAATAATATAAAATAAAGAAAAACAAAACAAGCGTGTTATTTACTAATTATTAATCTACTGCCTTATACATGCAAGATCATGATTGTTTATCTGTGTGCGTGTGTGTGTGTGTGTGTGGGTGTGTGTGTGTGGGTGTGTGTGTGTGGGTGTGTGTGTGTGGGTGTGTGTGCGTGTTTGTGTGTGTGCGTGTGTGTGTGTGTGTGTTCGCGCGCGTATATATGTGTATGTATGATTGAGAGTTCGAGTTCGTGAATTAGGTAATTAAATCTTCTATTTCGTCATAATTAAGGGAAAGAAGCCATTTTGTGACAGTATTTTTGCATTCCTTACGATTAATCTTGTAGATATTAAGTTTTTTGTTTATTACATTATACAGAAAGACAGAACGAATAAAGAATTGCCTTTTAGCAAACGTTGTTTTAGCAAACTGAGTTTTTATTACTTCTTTTTTACGACCTGTATCTTTTGAAGGTTCATAAATAGTGGTTTTGTGTATTTTTAATATGGTTTGTAGGATATATAATTTTCTTATAGATAAAAGGCCACATTGTTTATATAATTCTACTGTAGAAAATCTATAGGGCTTCGAATACATGACTTTTAACAAACAGCGTTGACCTCTCTCCAGGGTAATAATTTTAGTTTTAACCGCCCCTCCCCAAACAGGAATGCAGTAAGTGATTATAGATTGTGCTAATACAATATAGATCTGTTTTAAAAGGTTTTTACTAGCTATGTGACGTAGTGTTTTAAAAATCCATATAAGTTTACGAAGTCTATCTTTTAATGCAGTGATTTGTGGATACCACGTCAGCTTGTCATCTATTAAAATTCCTAAATATTTCGTAGTAGTCACATTATTGATTTTTTCACATTTACATAAATTAGAATTGTCAAAACAGTTATGATGGAGTTTAAGTGTATATTTCTTATCAGGTTGATTTCTTTTGTCTATTGAAAAACACATATAGTTTGTTTTATTTACGTTTAGTGTGAGGAGGTTCGAATCTAGCCATTTCGCCACTAACTTGATACCCTTTTCTGCACTATTAAAAACTGCATTCCAAGAGGTTCCCGAAAAAACAAATGCCGTATCGTCTGCATAAGAAAACGCGCGTCCGTGTTCAATATTCATCTTTAAGAGGTCGTTTAAGTAAATTAGAAATAGCGTAGGACCTAGCACGCTTCCCTGTGGCACACCGATGTCAATTACGCAATCATCACTAATATATTCACATACTTTAACTTTTTGAGTCCGATCTAGTAGGTAATTTTCAAAGAGTTTTAATGGAATTCCTCTAATACCGATATTTTCTAATTTTTTTAAAAGAATTGAATGTGACACAGTATCGAACGCTTATTTTAAGTCTAAAAAGATAGCAAGAGACTTTGCACCTTTATCAATTTGATTACAAACTAGTGTAGAAAACGATTGCACTGCGTCCTCTGTTGACAAATTCTTTCTAAATCCAAATTGTGCCGGGGATAATATATTGAACTTTTCTAGGTAGCTTTTTAATCGATTATTTAATAATTTTTCGATAACTTTTGAAATGCTAGGTAATACTGAGATCGGCCGAAAGTTGTTTAAATCATTTGTATTGCCATTTTTGTACACCGGAGTTATAATGGATCTCTTTAAAGGGGTTGGGAATGAACCAGTTTCAAAACATAAGTTTGCAAGATGACTTAAGATAGGAGCAAGACATAAATTAACATGTTTAAGAAATCTACATGGTATATTATCCCAGCCGGGCGCACTCTCCATTTTCAAACTCATTATTATGCGTGATACTTCAGTGGTATCCGTTTCAAAAAGCACAAATGATGAAGAATGGGAAGTTGTACAATTATGTGGGTTATGTGATAAGGTTTGTGGGTGTTTATTACTTATGTTACTCGCAAGGTTTTTACCTATCGTAGCAAAAAAATTATTAATATAATTAACAGATTCTAAAGGGTTGTCTTTTAACGAGAGTAAATGTTCATTAGATGTTTTGTTGCTTCGATTATGCGTTATAGTTTTTATTGTATTCCACAGCTTTTTGGGGTTTTTTGTAGAGCATTCTAATTGCTGTTTTTCAAAATTACGTTTAAGATTCTTTATTAATTTATTACAAAAGTTACGATATCTGGTATATGTTATTTTAAGTATTTCATCAGTAGGATTATGTTTTAATTTTAGTTGTAGTCTGTTTCTATTTTTAATACAGCGAAGTATTCCAGGAGTGATCCATGGTTTGATACAGCGTTTTGACCTCGGTATAGTTTTTATAATTTTACTCTCTGCAAGGGAATTTGAGATGTATGAAATTAGCTTGTCTAAGAGAGAGTTAGGATTCTGTTCTAGTAATAATTCATTTAAATTATATTCTTTTAATTTTGTTAAAGCCAAATCAAAATCAGTTACAACCTGTGTCGTATTTTTATTTTTATAGTTTTGATTGTATTTAGAAAGCCACAAAATAGCTAGACTATGGTCAGTTACTGTAGTATTTAAGATAACAATATGGGCTGAGTGCTTAATAGTATTATACTTCAGCATGTAGTGATCTAAACAACTATTCTCTCTCGTAGGAAGTGTATGGCCGGCCAGGAGACCTTGCATTGCAAGCATGTTTAGATAATTATCTCTATTATTTATATCTGGTTGTTGATCATTTTGTTTTGGTATTAAGTTTATATTTATATCTCCTGTTATTATTATGTTTGGATAGCTTTTGATAGTATCCAAGTAGGTACTTAGAGAGTCTATAAAATCAGCAGCGTTTGACTTGGAAGGAGATCGATATATTCCAAGTATTATCGTGTCACGTAATTTTATTTGTATGCACGATGCATGGGTTAGTGTGATTTCATCTAGCATAGCATTTAAGGTACATTTAACATACGCAACAACACCATCATTCTGATTAATATTATTTTTAGTTTTAAGAGATGAATATTGGGACAATTGTGGTATTGCTTTGTATTGAGAAAGACGACACTCTGTTAATAATAGAATATCAGAATATCATTTATTACAACTTGATTTATCCCCATGGGTTACATTACTGTGATAATTTCTATTAAGTTGAATATAATTTATATGATATATATATACATACATACTTTTATACTTATATGTATATATTTCACGCATCTTTTCCACTGGGATACGCAGAGATCATGGAATTCTATATGATCGGATCCTTGCATACCATTGATGCATCTGATGACTTAAAAAAAAATTAAGCTATCTAATAATATTACGTGTCTTCGCCTAAACAATTGCCTGTTTACTTAAATCTCTATTAGTATCACAACTTGTGTGAAGTTGGAAAATTTTACATGTGAAAAACGCACACAATAAATTAAATTATTATCATATTTTTGTGAAATTTATAATCAGTATTTCGTAATAATAACAATATCGGTAATTCCTAGTATCAATAGCTCTTTTCATTTTCCACTATTCGAAAAGTCATTAGTTCCGTACAAAACCATACAAGTATTTCAATTATTTGATTTCCGATATTGAATGTTCCAACTGGAATATCCTATGCTAAATCAGATGTTTGGATTCATATTATGTTTAGAATTTTGTTATGTATTAATTTAATTTATCTTATGAACTACCTACTAGTTTAATATTATTATCTAATTCTTGCTTTTTATAAATTAAACTGATCTATTTCTCAAATAAAATTAATTTATTCTCCAAAATTAAACAATATACATATATCTTTTTTAATATTCTATTCCTACCTATTTGAGTGACAATTGACACTTCCCGCCATTTTTCGAACATCCAATGTTAAATTTCAGTACGATGTCATCTCATTAATTTTTAAATTATTATGATCTGTTTTTAATAAAAATATTCATTTAGTAAATAAGATTCTAACACTATGTAGGACGCTAGTGTATGCAATTTAAACTGTCTTCCCCTACAATTTACGAATTTATGATACATGCAGGTGCGTTACCGGCCTTTGTGAAATGAGTATAAATATCTGTTCAAAATTGATTTTTCCACAGCGAAATCTAATTAAAAATGAAATCTCAAACAATTATTGTAGGTATATATGTAGGTGTAGGTACATAAAAAATAATTATAATTTACAAATATGGGAGATGAACGGAAGCTTCCGTACCAAGTCATTGCATTATTAAATATGTAGTTTGTTAAGCTGTAAAGTTTGTAACTATAATATATTATGTGTACAAAGAAGGTATATCTTTTGTTTTGGCCTAAAGACAAACTTCTGATCGAGACGATCAAGTAAGTAAGTACTTATTTGTCATACTTGTCTCAGTCATAGTATTGAATACTAATCTAGGATGATAAGGGGTCGAGGGATCATAATATCTGACTACCGAAAGCTTTCCTTCGAATAACAAATGTTCATAAACAAAATACAAACAGAGATAATACAAACTGTTATGATTCCAAACAGCTAACCATGCTTATAATAACAGATCGTTCAACATACTATCATAATAATACCTAAAATTGAAATGAAATATCTTGGAAAAATATGTCAAATATATTAAAATTCTATACTTCAGTAGCAAACTCCTTCCATTTGACCGCATAACGTAGAGTGACTCGAATCGTCGATGTCCAGGCTCTTTCCGATTGGCTTGATCCTTTTTCGCTGCGTAGAGATTAGCAATGAGATATATTTGCCGAATTCAATCCTTGTACGAGTCCATAAAAATACCACGTTCGTAAACTAGATTTATTAAATAATGAAAGTAATTGGCAGTATTAAGTATATATCTTAGTACTCATTTTTCTGGCGGTACTTCGGGTGAGTCCACTCCCAAACGAAGCCCTGGTTACAAAACCTGCTATCATAAATACGTCTCATCTCTAGAAAAGATGTTGGCTCGCTCTGCAACTACTATCGCTATATTTATTAAGGGGAATCCTGGCCGTAGAATTTCACTATTGGTCACGGTCACGACTCATACAACCATAGAGCAACACGGGCCACCGGTGAACCGGAGGGGAGTAGCCATACGCAGGCGTTCCCCTCTGTCAAAGTACAAGTCCAAATGGTCCTATGCGTACAATAAAACTAGTTGTAGCCGCACTTTTCACTAGACTAAATCCAGATGCGCGACTGAATCGACCTCCTAAAAAAATGCCGAATTGTTTGTGTTTCTTGTTGCCAAAAAATATCTGCCACGTCAAATTTACAAAAAGATAGCGTTACCTTTCATATGTAGGTATTTTTTAATCATATTATTACTATTTACTTCTTTAAAACTTAAAATATTACAATATTATCGGTCGTGTTGTTTCGGATGTTTTTACCAACACAGTCGCTCGACAGATCCGCGTATTGTATGAGCCCTCATACAATACACGGATCTGTCGAGCGACTGATCCGAGTATATTTCCGAGAAGTCGCTGTCACCGAGCAATAGTGTTGTTGTCGGATTGTTTTAAGTTATCGAAAAAAATGGCAAAGGAGTCTTCTATACAGAGACAGTTTTAGATTAAATTTTCTGATTCAAATATTATATTGTGATAATATACTTTGTTAAAATATAATATAATACTTACGCGCGTTAGCACATTTATTAAAATCACTTAGTGTAAACTTCAACCATAATGTTTTTTTTATTTCCTAAAAATCCAAAGGATATGGAAAATTGTGGGCCCAAATTTAATAATTGCGATATGATCTAAAAAATGACATATTTTTAATCTTATAATATAAAAAATCAACTCAATTCTCAATCTGGGAGAGGAGAAATATGAGAAATATAATTTTCCTGAGATTCTCGATTAATTGAATCGATTACACAATCACAAAAAAAACCTTTGGACAAGGTAATTAACTCAAAAGTAATTAAATGCACTTTAAATACAATATATTGCATATAATTACAGTTATGTTATTAAATAAAATATAAATTATTAATTAAAGAAAATGAATATGCATGATTATCGATTAAAATCGATCTTTTATTTTAGTCTGTCGTTGGCATGCCGCATGACAGTTGTTTACTCTGTGCTAATTCGTTTCGTGTTTTCTACGTTTTGAGTCTGAGTGCTTTTCCGATTGTCGTCATTTGGGAATTGTTACGATTTGACAACTACAAATATCATTGATCACAGATTTATGATATATATGTCAGTTATTGATTGTAACATAACCTTACTTTTACTCAGTGGCGGGACTACCATACAAGCCCAAAAGCCCGTCTTGCCGATTTTAACATAATATGTGTTTATATATTTATATAGCTTATATAATTACGTTATCGTTTTTCAAATAATTTCTAAGATTTTATTATGTACCAACTCATGGTCCACTCTCCGTGACCTGCTACGTGCGCATTACCCGACAAGTTAATTTGTAATAAATTAACTCCATCTTTAAAATAAATAAATTAAGTCGAACTTATAAAACTAATTTTCCAAACCCAGTTCTTGAAATTATCGATACTGCGTATCGACAGTTGTTGCAACTACGGCTAAAAGGACTTGTCAGTGTAGTTGCGCCATTTAATTATACTGTTATGACACGGAATGTTTAAATGTGTGTGTGAAATTGTTAGTGTATTTTTTAATTGTCACGGTGTGAGTTTCGTAGTGACAGACGATTGCTTGTGTGTGCGAACTTGAGTACGCACACATAGCGCAGGTTTCCCCCCGCAAAAAATGACAGATTGTTTGGTATCGGTAACGAACGCTATGGCTACTCCCCTCCGGTTCGCCGGTGGCCCGTGTTGCTCTATGCATACAACAGGTAAGTTTACCCCTATTAAAGGGAGATAATAAAAAGTAACTCGATTTATAAAATATATAATAAAAACTATTCATACACAAACACTTAAAGAATAATAAAATGGTATTTTTTTTATTTTATGTCAAGTATCGACAGACGAAAACGAGATTCACTTGATGGTAGGTGGCAGCCATAGAACATCTGATTGAACACTAAAACCGAAACGCGCATTGTGCACTTCACGTTTTTTCCATCTATGAACGGTGGTTACCCGATCGGGATTCCGCTATTCCTCCCACCCGCTTAATACCCGAAAATACCAGACATGGGAATGAAAAACTTACAGAAAATTATAAACATATAACAAGGCGGAATATTGTGTGTCTGTTGTTGCTACACTACTAGTGTTGAGTAGGACATACAAGAGGCGGTACATTTGTCCCGGACATGACGTCAAAATGTAAGAGCGGCCCGAAATTATAAAATGTACTACTTCAAATTTTATGTCGCGCTCGTTTTTTCTCGATGTATTTATTTGGGTCCTAAATAACCATTAAAAAAAACATCAAATGTCATAATATTAATACTCGCTAGTACAAATTAGGCTTCAAGCTTCATACGCCTCGCCTCATTTGAAGTGGGACATTGTACTGGCTCAGAGTGAAAAAGAAGCTACTCTTACAAACTCTTTTTGAAGGCCTGTACTACCCAACACTATACACTACTTAAATACAGGCATAGAATAATAGTAATTATTCTGTGGTAGAGCTAAACTTGTAAAACATTTATAATAACGTTTCTTCAATGAGTTTTAGTTCTTTTGACCAGCAATATAGCGGTCATTAAGCTACGCTTAATTAAGTGGCGCTTTGTACCGCGTGTAGACTGCTCCTGCAAAGACCGGCTTGCATTTAAATTTTTTGCCCTTATTTCTTCTGAAAGCTTTTACTCAGTACCTACATTCAAATAAAAATCTTCTTTTCAGGTATTCCTTAAAAAAGTCGATTGTTTTTGGTTTTATTTATTTTGACGAGGTTTAATAATTGTTAATTCAGTAAAATAGGATTGTAGATATAGAGGAAAATCCGTAGACTGAAACCATCCGAGCTTAAAATAGTGTCGCTCCCGAGGTGAACACTCTACTAGATAATTATTCTATCTCACGAAGTCCGTTTGCCTATGAATGTTGTTAGGTGTACACATACATTGTTTTAGTGTGCGCAATGTTTAGCGTGCGCTCCTGAGATTACGCACACTCAATGTATATGTGCACATATGTGAATATTTATACCTGATGGTAAGTAAGGTCTTCCAGTTATTGCCGCTACTAATGACTTAAATCTTCCTAAAGGTCCTCAAGTTTCAGGAACAACCAATTCAATTTCGAATACCTTATTATAATCATGGAAAGTTCCTTAATTAATTTTCGTTTGTAAGACGTAACTCATCTTCCATTTGCTCGTTTACTTATTTATATGACGATAACAGAAATCTGTTTAATTATAATTTGCTTGGATGTTGTCTTGAAAAGGCTTATTTTATTAGTCTTTTAATGATCCAGTGATAAGTGATAACATAATACTTATTTTGTAGTAACTATGTATAAAATGAATTCCCAAGTCCAAGGTCCCGAGTGGGGCATGGGGCAGACCCATTTCTGTATCTGTTGCACTGATCATTTTTCTTTAAAGGCAAGAATTTTTTTTATCTTTCTTCACCGAGATACGAACCCAGGACGCATACGCATACCACTGAGCGATCGAGATCGAGTCGATCGTGCTAGTTCTGTACAAAAAAATATCGATTTCTATACTTATATTTGATTTGATATATCTGTATATTATAAATAAACTCTAAAACTACTCGACCGATTTTAAAAAATCTTTCACCAATAGAAAGCTACATTGTAAGCGATTCTTTTTCTTTATTTTGTTCACATGTACTTTGCACCAGTGCGAAGCGGAGTGGATCGCTGGTAATAAATATATAAACTCTTATATTTCCAAAATATAAAAGTTGTTAAGTTTATTTAAAAAGGCCTGAACTTTTACGGAAACTTATCGGAATCTTATTGAAGCCAACGAGTTGCTTTCGACAAAGTTAGCGTTTTGGAATCGAGTTAAGATCCATTAACTATTCGCGGTTTAATTTTCTCTGAGATGAGGTTTTAATTCCAGTTTTCACAAGTTCGTTTCATTTTGTACCTCAATTCCCTTTTGCTTGAACTTTGGATAAATTCCGAGTACCGTTAATCTAACTGGCCAATAATTGTTGGTAGACAGATCAAAGAAGGCATTTTAATACCTTTTATCGATGACAAAATTTTATAGAGTGAGAGCCAGTTTCTGCCAGACATACATATACATATTAAAGTACAAAGTATGAATTTTATCACTAGTGTAGGAAATAATATTTGGAGGTGCCAACTAGGGATGTTACGGAGGTGGTATTATCGGAACCGGGTTTTTAAATTTGGTTTGTCGGAACCGGAATAGAAACCCGAATTGTGCTTCGACCTTCGATTCAAATTTATCAGAATCGAAGGTGCAAAATCAATCGAAATTTCCGACCTTTCAGAACCGGACTTGAAGCTTTGTAACTACCATGGTACGAACCTTGACCAGTGAGAACTTAGACAGTTATCAGATAACTACAGCTGTAGTATATATATATATACTCTCACGTGAATATATAAAAAAAATATATTTATAACGTCTTTATAAAAATATATATATAAAAATTTCAACCTTCAAAATTCTTAATCTTGGTTGTATCGGCCTATATTAAATTGAAAAACTTAATTCAAGTAATTTTTGACAAAAATCGAATCGAAGAATCGCCATTTGTTTTTATACATATATTAAAGCTACCTCTGGTTTAAAATGTTAAGAAGAGAGCCGGAAATATTATACAAATATGTAATAGAAATATCAAAAAATTACAAATTAAATCTATAGTAGTCTAGCAATAAAGAAAATGTTTTTATCTTCTAGGTACTCATTAATCATGCAATAAGTCTTTTCCAATAGAGTTTGATACAAATGTTAGATATTGTTTCATATACTATACGAAATCAAGAGATATTTATAAATAGGGATACGTTCGGAAACGATTTCACAATACCTAACAAGCTAGTGGCAGTTCTGTATAAATTTGTTTGTGGTAATAACGGGTTGTTGTACATTCGTCACAAAGTAAATTCGTCACATTTTTGTAAACGCCATACTGTTAAAGTAAATTCGTCACATGCATTAAAAATATGTGTAAATTCGTCACAGGTAGGTGAAAGTTATTGTAAATTTGCCACAAATCCTCATTTCTTTGTTTAAAGTAGTGGTAGCAAGCAAAGTTGTTAGTTTTAAGCTTTGACCAAAAAAGCACATACCTCACAATTGAATGACATCGAAGAGAAAATACACTTAGCCATATGTGCTGCATTGGCTCATATAAAGAAAGAAGATATTGAAGACGCTTGGTTGTACATAATGGAAAATGCTTCACAGAATGACAAATTCAACACAAATACAAAATTCTATTCAATACAAAATTCAATGATTATTTTGTGGCCCAGTGATTAGAGAACACTTGTATACAGTTTATATGGAATGTACATGGGGCTCGTCATAGGACAATAAATCTAGCAGAAGCATGGCATAAACGTTTGAACAGTAAGATGGGTAAAACAAAACCTAAAATGCTACAGTTTCTTGATACACTAAAAAAGGACGCTGAATATATAGATTGGAAATTAAAGAATTTCAGATTTGGTATACCATTAAAGTTGAGAACACGTCGATCTATTGCATATGACATTGAATTGAAAACTATTTTGGACAATTACGATAACATTTCCCTGGCCGAAGTTCTTAAAAAACTTTCAGTTATGTAGCATTTTAAAAATTTGTAACGTTTAATAACCAATCTATCTATTGAAATAAGTATTTAATTTTTTTTACATAGTTTTTATAATTGTAGGTTAATCAGCCAGTTAAGATCTGTGATTTTTACATGACAGTTAGGTTAAATTAAAAAAATGTGATTATTACTGTGATTGAATTATATTTATGTTGTTTTTCTTATAATAATTGTAATGTTGTGAGCAAATCAGCCACTCAAGATCTGTTAATTTTACATAGGAGTTAGGTTAGTTTAAAAAAATATGATTATTATTGTGATTTAATTAACTTTCTATTGTTTTTTGTTATAATTGTAATGTTTTGGGCACATCAGCCACTTGAAAAGTGAGATTTTTATATAGGTGTAAGGTAAATTATTAAAATTGCTATGATTATGAAAAATAAACAACATTCTTGATCTGCATAATGTTTAATTTTTTTTGCTGTCCGTGCGAAAAAATAATGTGACGAATTTACAACTATCAAAATTAATATATTGAAAATTTACTACTTAAATTAGATTTGTGGCGAATTTACACATACTTTTTTTCGTGGCGAATTTACTTTGTGACGAATGTACAACAACCCGTAATAACAGGGTCAACTGCAAATTTATGCAGATAGAGTTCATTTCATGGCACAACAGTGCGTGGTCACACATTTGTAGCCAGATAGTGCTAGATTTATTATAATGCCTATTACAATTAAGTACTTATGGGATAATCATGAAATCAAACAAACAATAAAATTATTTATTGTATCCAATATTTTTTTTTTATGTTAGATATCGACAGACGAGCATGAGGTTCACTTTTACTTCGAGCATTCAGAAATCCATAGACTGAAACCGAAACGCGCAATCTGCACTTCACGGTTTTTCCATCTATGAACGGTGGTTTGTTATCCGGTTCGAATTTCGATATTCCTCCCACCCGATCAATGCCCGAAGTTACCAGACGTGGGGAAAACATGCTTACAGAAAACTATAAACATGGTTTCCCGGTGGGATTCGAACCCACAACCCATCTATGCGCACGGCAGGTGTTCTACCGAACGCGTCAACATAATATGTACCTACATAAAACAATGATGTATAATAATCGCTGAAAAGAGATTTTTCCACGCAATCGTAAAAGTTGGAAACTTGAAAAGAAAAATTAATTACTTCTAAAATTATAACCCCACATTTTACGCACGCTTTTCCGGTGTGAAAATGTGCTATTTAGGTCCTATACATTCTGTTTCTTAAAGAATCTCTGAAACTTCTGGATTGAATTATTTTTTTTCTACTAATAGAATGCTACACTAAACTGAGCAAATTGCTGCTTATATATGTATAAACAATTTTCGGATACACAGAATATAAATAAAATAGTTTCGACAGCAAAAAATATTATTATAAATACTTAAAGTTATTTAAATTGATTTATTTTTCATTTATGTTAGACTGTATAATATCTTGCCACTTTTTTTTGTAATTATGATTATTTTTACCATACACCTCGTTTCTTGTACAAACTTAAATTTAATATAATTATGTTGTTTTTTTTGTATGTTTATTTGTGTTGTTTAGCAGTTATGTCAGTCCAAGCTTAACTGAACGGTAACTGAAAATTAGCGCTTTAACAATGACGTGACAAATGGTGAGTGGCTGTCTTTTTTATCCACATCATTTACATTTATGAACAATATAATATATATTTTTGCTCATTTTTTATTAATATCATCTTAACTAATATTTTACAGAGGAAAGATTTGTTTAAAAATTATTTCACTAATAGAAAGCTCGATATCAGGCAATATCAGCGAGTAACATAGGCTATTTTTTGTGTATTACATTACATAGCTACATTACACCCGTGCGAAGCCGTCTTGCTATTTTTTTTATATTTTGCACTTTTCATTTATTTTATTACTCTTCTACTGTCAATGTAAGTAAGCTAAAATTTATTAAAAAAAATACGATACGGCTGTGACTGTGGTATCCATTGAATCATACTTTGTTTTTTCTTTGTTGTTTTAAACCTTTTTAAAAGACACTAAAATTCATTCACGATTCTTTAAGACAGATATATAGTGACAATTAAGTACATATTTTTCTGCAATTAGTTTTTTAAGTAAGCGGAATGAAAATACTAATTTAGTACATAAATAAATTTGCCAGCACACTTGGAAGTCGTTAAAGTACGCCGAAAGTAATAAATACATAAATGTCCTGAGTGCATATTCATTAACCCAGAAATGCAGCATATAATGTACACCCGCGTACAAACCTCTATTAGGATAATGGAATAATGGTGTTAAGCTCAAAGAATGGCCCACTGGCGCCCCGCCAACGTGGTGAAGCAAATCGTGCATTATCTGTGCTGTCACTTGATTCGCGCCTTTACCCCTTGGCCACAGTCACCTGCGGCGCGTTTTGCGGCGCGGTTTGCGGCGCGCAAAGCGGCGAGCGGCAAAAACAAATTGAGCAAATTGTATGAAGTATGCCACAGCTATCGGAGACGCGCATTGCGGTGCGACCTGGGGCGCGGTGGCTACCCGCGCGGCGGCGTTGGCGGCGGCCTGCGCGGCGTTCGAGTGAAACAAATGCACTCGGGAGTATCGAGGCGGCCACAGCTCAGAGCGGCGCGCGCGGCGGCAGTGGTCGACGCATTTAGCATCGCGCGACCGAAACAAATAATTTTGTTTTTACCGCGCATTGAGCCGCCGCGGTCGCAACTGGTCGAGCTGTGGCATACCACCGCAAACCGCGCCTCTCGCAGCCCCTCTTGCCGCGCCGCGCTCCACACTGCACCGCCAGAAGCTGTGGCCAGGCCCTTACAAGTATTAACGCGCGTAAATTCAGTTTCTTAAAATGTATCTGTCTTACAATTTTCGTATGTTAATGACAGGGACTTTTAAGTACAACTCAATGTTGATTAGAGTTTGTGTATTCGGAAATTATAAACAGTAGGTACAGAACTATTTCTTTACTCATGTATACAAGACCCAGATGTGACTCAGGTTAGAATCTTTATCTTGTCAAAGCATTTTTTTCTCTATTAATTTGCTATTACAGTTTTTAAGAGTAGATTTTGACTTGAGTCTTGAAATACTGACCTAAGATCTAGTATATATTAGCAGAAAGGTATTTAGTGTAAATAACACGCAATAATTGTATGGTAATATCATTTATTTACATTGTATCAATATAATGGCCCAAGCCCAAATACTCAAATGCTTTGAGAATTACTTAAAAATTAAGACTTTTATTTTTTGCAATATCTTATCAGATTAATACAATTCAATATTCAAATATAAAAAAAATTAATTTAAATAGAAGACATCAAAAGAAAAGAATGTAATAAATATAGAAATAGAAAAAAAAAGATTTTTTTAAATTACTTAAATGTTAAAAAAAATATATCTAATACTTTCATTATTAACAAATATTGACATACAAAAAATTTAACATAAATTCAAAGATTTTAAGCAGCCATTTTGATAAAATATACTTCAATATTCCATCCAATCATCGTTCAAGACAGTTACCGGTAGGAAAATGAAATAGATTGAAGAAGGCAATTGAGACTAAAACGGACCTGCGACGACAATGTTGTTTACATCATAATATTGCAGCTACGCTCATAAAAAACTAATTTAGTTTCTTACATACGCCTTATTTCATTACTAAAACTAATGTGATATACATTCCAAGCACTAGTACTCCCACAGGCAAGATGCTGTGGACGCGAGCAAGTTGAAAATAAAGAATGTTTCAACTTTAATCTGTGTTTCTGTTTATTTTATCTGTGCAGTGTCCCAGATAAGATTGAAAAGAGTAATGTTTTAAAAAGGAATGGCAGCGTATTTCACTCGAAACACGACTTGTGCATCACTGTCCCATACAATAAGCGTTGCGACGAATACTGCTCGTTAAAAGATATATTGTTATATGAAGGAATCTTTTAAAAATTTATGAATTGATGTTAAATATTTTGCTGTTGCGTCAAAGTTAATTGCAAAACTATGCATTTTTATGTTTTTTTTATTATGCAAATCTCAACAAAATACAATAGATGTGGAAATAAATCAATGTTCTTTAACTTGAAACAATGTCCTTGATTAGTAAGTATTATAACTGTGAAAGTTTGTGAGGATGTCTTTCACAAAAAACTACTGAACAGATTTTGATTAAACTTTACAGTATTATATTGTATACATCAGAATAACATATAGGCTATAATTTATATCGATATTGAGTTAATTAGCCAAATTATAACGACGAGTGTCTAGTAAGGCGAAAAGCGAAGTGTGCATGGATCAGCTAGTTTAGAATAAAATAGAAAACAATTATTTCTTAAGGAGTGCATACTAATAAAACTCAGTATGAGAAACAAAATTAAAAAGACTGTATTTACTTAACATTATTAAAACGTAATGTATTTATTTTATAATTTATCTGAACGTTTCGAAAGCTCTTCAGAGAACGTGTTCACATGCAATCTGAAAAATAACGGGCTCAACCTAAATTGATATTGCACAAAGTTGGTACACTGACGCCAACTAGAGGTATTTCTAAGGAGTTGGTACTACTGACATTCTATGTATTATGGTCTTAGTTTCTTTATGTATAAATACTAAATGGTATTGTAAATCAAGGCTGAGCCACAGTGCTGTCCACTCTTGTCCGTGTTAAGCTGTAAAGGCCAATAGGGCCAACAGTGAGATACCATACAAAAAAAACTGTCGTAAAATTGTGGTATTATTGTGTTATAGTGACAATATTATGAATCGTCATTATATAAGTAAGTGTAATATGAGTAAAAGTACTGGGAAATAAATATTAAATATATAGTTACATATGTATATGTGACTGATTTTTATGATATTTTAGGTGTAGTAAGAAACCATTTAGCTTTATATGCGTTTAAGAAAAATTATAAGACTATTCTAATATAAAAATAAAAACTTGTTTTTCAATAAAACGACTAATTAATTATCCGTCTAATGAACCTCCCGGAACAATTCAAAAAATATTCAGTGATTTTCTTTTTCTTAACCTTTCTACGGCAAAGGTATGCCAAACGCCTGAAGCTGCTTTTAATAAATAATTTACTTGAAACTTCTCCATCTAGAGGTTTATTAAAGTGGCCAGTATTTTTATTAGGTACGTATTTAATGTACGACAGATTTTACATATGTGCTTATGTGCTATATGTATATAACCTTTTTTGTTGTTCATACTTAGAACGATAAGTGCTTTCTATCTTTATATGGTTTTCATATGTCTATTGTCTATGACTTCCAAAATAAACGTCTTCACAGATAGTATAGGATCAAATCATCTTCTTCTTGTCCACCATTATTTAATGTAAAAATATCATACCTCGTTCAAACAACTGTGGAACATTACATCAAAATCATGTATTTTCATTGTTATAACTTGTTGTACTATAGGCAGATACTGTGAAGTCGACATACCATGCGTCGTTCTGTTTTGTCCGGATCTTGGCTTAGTTTTTTATATTTTTGTTTTGGGCATATTCTTTACCTTGCAGAATTAGATAATTAAATAAATTACCAGTAATTATTTTTTTTTTTCAGAGAGGGTTACCAGATGTGCCAGGATGATAAGTTATCACCGCCAATAAATATTCGTGACTTAAACGTTTTAGATGCGTCTTATTAAAAATATTAGTGAAACTACACATCCCCGCTTAAAAAAATATATAAATATATATTACTCGCTGAAAATGTAGCTTTCAATTGGTGAATGAATTTTTAAAATCCGTCGAGTAGTTTTTGAGTTAAATCGTAACAAAAAACAAACAAATCTTTTTTCTTTATAATATTAGGCTAGGTGAGTTATATTACTTACTAAAATATGTCACGCAAGAGATTAAAGTAAAATTAATTTTTCTAAATTAAAGGGATACTAATGAATGGCTACCGAAACGCTAAATCATAAACCATTTCCATGTTATCAAAGATACATTAGGCACAAACGTGTCCGCTGGGTTCGGACTTCGGAAGCTTCCCAAGATAAAACTAGGCTTTGTGCATACTGGCGTAACTTTAGATTATCTTGTGATTTATACACTCCCTTATCTCTGCTAGTAAAAATCTAAAGCGGTAATTTCAATTAATACTTTAAAAGAAACTTTTGAAGGGCTCGTTGGCATGTTGGATAGACCTGCCTTTTTCCGATGGGTCGCGGATTCGAATCCTTCGGGATTTGTATTTATACATATAAACATTTGTATTTATCATTTTCTGCAAATATGTTTTCTCTGTCCCGTCATTTCAGACATTAAATGAGGGGGAGGAACATCGAAATTTCGATCAAGTAACCAACCACCTATCGTAGATGCAAAAACTGTGAAGTGCATATTGCTCGTTTTGGTTTTTCTGTAAAATTCGTAGTGAATTTATCGAATTTAAAAAAATAGCTCGACAGCGCATCGTTGACTGATGATAGGTGTGTCTACCATCAAGTCAGCCTGAAGCTTGTTTATCATAAAAACCTGATTGATGACATGAAAGTTTATAATTATTGAATAAAACTACATCACGTTTCATTATTCATGTAAATTTGAAATTTTGGTTGAACTCTTTCCTATAATATTTCTTATTAATTAACAAAAATAAACATGTTATTTAAACAGTTAAAATATACTTATAATATATTTTTTTAAAACATTGCGTGACTTGAAAATGTGTAAAAACCGACTGGTGACGTCAGTTTAAATGTGTTCGTATGAATTGAAATGTCACGCAGATAGTAGGTAATTATTATTATGATGATTATAATTATTACTAAAAGCGCACTCACTTCACATAATATGACTAATCGGTAATTGGAAATTCATTTGTTTCACTATTTTTATAGTCTGATAAAAGAAAAACTCGACGGTCAAGAGAGGTCATTGAACATTTCTGAATGAACAAGTATAAAAAATAAGTTGAAATTGCATAAGTACTTATTAGGCCTCATTTATATAAATAAAGCAGTGGACAGGTCACAGGACATACAATGGCACTGAAAAGTGGAACAGAAGCATAGTGTTTTGGAACCCTAAGAAATAGAAAAAAAACGAAGCAGACAGATTCGAAGGTGGGAAGACGCTATAGCTCGCGGACAAGAGAAGACAAATATGTCGATGACGAGATATATGACGTTTTTCCTAACATGCACAGCACGATCGACAATTTTCTCGTAGAAGACAAATCGTCTCGATATGACAAAGAAGTGTTGCTATTTTTAAAGAATATGATTAGTAAAAGGTACCTAAATAAAGATTCGACACTTAAATTATTGTATCAGTAGGAAGAAACTTTTGTTTGCAAATAATTTCAATAGCAAACACTAGTTTACCTTTAAATGGACTGGTAGACTGCAGGACGATTTAGGCTGCAAATTTGTATTTTGCGCGATTCACGCTCATTGTATAGCGTTATAACAATTGACTGTCATAGCTCGACAAACGACTAGGAACTGGATAAACGCAAATAAAACTACTATTTAATTTCTACGACAAAACACTTCTCATCATCATCGAAGACAAATATGTCACATCAATGTGTCAAAAGTCGATAACATTTGGTGCGTCATTTTAGGATTCGTAGACAAAATATCTCGATCGTGTCTGAAATAAAGGCTTTTATTTTATTATTATTTATATAAATAAAAATCAGTGTGTCTGTCTACTATGCACTCCTAAAATATCTACTCGATTATAATGAAACTTGTCCAGTTACATATGACCGCGTCGTTTCATCGCCCAATAAAAATACTATTTTACTTTATGTGGTATTGCAAAATATGCTGGGTATATATAATAATAATAATATAATATGTATCAGTGGGGATGCCGGGTATAGCTAGTATCAAATAAAAAATGAAAGATCCTTGTTAACAGTGACACCCCAAATTCATCTCCTTTAAGTAAATAAAAATTATATTATGTTATTTTTTTTGATGAATTATATTTATCTATATATTTTTTAATTCTAAACTAAATTCCAAAACTACTCTAAATATCTTGGAATAAAAGCATAAAGTTTATTCAAACATAAAACAAAAACCTATCTTTACATGTCTCATTTAGACTCCGCCCCTATCTAATCGAATCAATGTTATTCAAAGTTTTTATAGAGACGGATTTACGGATAGATTTTTAAATCAGATATTTGACAGTTATGGTTATGGTTACGAAACTCCATAACTCTCTTATATAAAGTATATATAAGCACTTTTCTGTTAGAAATACTGCTAAGTTAAGCTTCATACATCGCGTCGTTCAGAGAGAATTATTTATTTCTCAGTCACGTTACTGAATGAACTTCCCTCGAAGTCTTTCGGATGTATTTATTAGCTTTGGCTATTTTTATAGGATTAATCTTCGATACACGTAAAGGATATTGCTTTCCTTCGAATTTCAAATACTCTATCTGTTTTAGTCTTATAAACTTCTTACAAAGATAAAACGGAACGCCATTTAATAAATGATGACTAATATAATACACTAAACTTCCATTCCATATTTAAAAACAAGCTTCTTTGATGTAATAAACATCTTTTTGCCGAAAATATTTTACTAAGATTTTCTTACTTTATCTGTAGATGACTGCTCGGAAAAAGAACGTCCTTTCTTAAAATTCAAGCTTTATCTGTTCCAAGTTTCATCCCAAAGAGAAAGCTCTATTTAACTATTCTATACCATTGACATATACTATGTCAATATTATTTCTGACTTTACTTTTTGACATTGGCATTGGCGCGTTTGGTAAAATACCTACCTAGCACTCCTAGATTGGTCGACGGTTCGTTTCCCGCGGCTGGGAGAAATATCGAAATTCCAACCGGGTAATGTATAACCATGCATAGATGGAAAAACCAGTGACGTGTACAGTGCGCGTTTCGGTCTCGGTCTATGGCTTTGCGAATGCTTGAAGTATAAAGTAATTTTTAAATAAAATACTGTATACCGGATTAAAACGCGATTTATTATTTATATTATTTAAATTATTTATCCGGACGTTTCGGATGCTTTACAGCAACCGTGGTCGCGGGGAGACAGAAAGATGACAGTTGTCTGATATTTGAAATGTCACAAAGTTGCCATATTTAATTCAATTAAATTAAAAAATAATCTATTAATTTAGGTAACACAATGTACATCTATGAACGTCAATAAAAAATAATACATATTAAATGCTTCTAATTTTACATTTACTGCCTCGCCTTTATAATAAACCTTTATAATAAATCGCGTTTTAATCCGGTATACAGTATTTTATTTAAATGTGTGATACTCGCGTTAATAAAAGACAATATTAAAAAGTAATTGATATTCTATGGATGAAGTATTACCTACCATCAAATGAACCTCATGCTCATCTATTGATATCTAACATAAAATGGATTTACGATTGTGAAATTGCGTATTGTTTCTAATATTTTGTAAACAAGCAATAAAAAGTGCAATACCATTGTTATTGTATTGATACATTTTACGGAACAATGAACGCAAAAAGTAAATCGCTACACATCCAATTTCGATATCGGTACACGGCTAAAACATTTCATGTATAAAATGTGCGAAAGTCTGAAACTAAAATATTTTTGTTTGATTTTTCAAACAGTCCTACACAGCTCGTTGAAAGGTTTGTTTTCAAAAAAGTTTTTAGTGATGGATGGTGAAATGTAAAAATTTAATTTAATGGCATATTCGGAGGTATGCTTCGTTTTAAAGAAAAGAGAATGTTCCCAAATGTCACGGATAAATAATCTATTATTTAAATTTACAAGCAGACATATATTTATAGGGAATTTATTATAATATACTAATACATACATACATTCATATACATCACGCCTCTTTCCCATTGGGGTAGGCAGAGATCACGGAATTCCATATGCTCCGATCCTTACATACCACTTTCGCTTCTTCTACTTTCATCAATGCTTTCATACACACTCGACGGTTACGAGTACTTTTGATCTTTTTTTTTTTTATATATATACTAATAATTTACAGTAATAGTTATGTTTCATATTCTATATTTGGCATTATTGCCTACTACATTTAAGTTCTACTGACAATCGAAGATGTATTACAAAAAGATATTACGGTATTTTTATGTTAGGCAGCGACACACGTATCAGTAAATAATGTGCTGTGGGACTATTTTTTCTTCACCTATTCGTAAATTTATAGACAATATACAAATATATACAAATATAGTTTTCCATCTATGAATGGTGGTTCGATACCCTGTCGTTATTTTGATATTTCTCGCACTCGTTTAGGGCCCGAAATGACGTGAAAAATATAAACATGTGACCCCGGCAGAATAACAACCTGCAACCCAACGGAACGCAAGGCAGTTACTACCCAACGAACTTACAAACGTGTGTGCATTAAATATTAATATTTATATGCTCAATAAAATATTTATATACGCATTTACGCCTAATTAAGACAGCCAAAGGCATGATTGCGATAATGGGTGTGTGGTCTTCAAGATTAATTGAACATAATATCATGTTGATCACATACATATGTATATGTACAGTCAAGTGCAAAATTTAATTATTATTGTATAATAAACGTTAATGTATCTTATGGTTATTGACACTAAAGTATGTATGTATTGAAATAAGAAATAAAACATAGAAAAATATATTCGATGGCACACAAAAAATACATTTTATATAGATCTACATTTAACTATATATTCTTAATCGTAACTTAAACTAAATACATAATATGCGGTGTGGCGAATGAAAAGGCCGATGCTCATTGCTCAGCTTGTGCTGTAAACCAGTATTGGCTACAGCGCTGATTATTATCAGCATCTTCCTGGGTAACTTTTGGTAACTATTTGTTAAATATTTTATCAAAGTTACCGAGTTTTGGGTAATCTCGATTTCAAATGAGAATTAGTTCAAGATTTTAGTTTAATTGTTATTGCAATTTGAAGAACGTTTTCTTTTCTTGGTAAAGCAGAGCATCGAAACAACAGATATTTGCAGAGATATAGTTTATCATGGAAAAATAATTAATTCTGATAAAATTAATTTAAAAAAAATACATTCTAAATTCAGATCTCTTTTTTTTGTTAGGTATCGACACACGAGCATGAGGCTCACTTGATGGTAGGTGATACCCCACCCACAGAACATCAGTCAATGATGTGCTGTCGACATACTATTTACTTCCGTGCTCTTCCGGAAATCCATAGACTGAGTGCATTGTGCACTTCACGTTACCCGGTTGGAATTTCGATATTCCCCCAGCCGTTTAATATCCGACCCGATGCGAATAGAATGCGTATAGAAAACTATAAACATGTCGTCCTGGCGGGGTTCGAACCCACAACCCAACGGTGCGCAAGGTAGGTGTTAAACTAGCCCGTTAAAACATTTCACCAAAGCAATTTCCATGCAATTTGTAAAAAAAACATTATTTTACGACATGACCGTTCCAAGTATGAACAATGGAGATATCGCACATAAATAATGAAGCAAATTGTTATAAAGGCCCATCAGAACTTCAACAATACTCTCGCAAAGAGCACTTGCCACATACGCTACGCGACATTAAGCCCACTCATGCCGAAATCTTTTTTAACATTCTTAATAAAGAACTGTCTGATAAAGATTTGAAAGATAAAGTTAGATGTATTTGAATTATATAAAATGTAATCGCACATTAAAAATAAACAGACCTATTATCATAATGTATCACGTGAGAGTTGAAAAGCTGAGTGAAGTTTGCAATTCCTCCACTTACGAAGGGGTTAACTTTGCAACGTTTGACCCCGCCGTCTACTCCCGCCAAACGCGATGTATGGCGGAAGAAGGCTTACCCCATTCCCCTTACGGAAGTTTGTACCTAGCTTTAAAGTTAATTAAGTCTCCGCTCCTCGTATTTAGCGCAATGTGAAGTGTGGGAAGAAATGCTTTCGCAAATTAGTTATCTTTGCATTTAAAACTTCATGTCTGTTAAAACAAGTCAGACAGTTGAATCTGAGAGAACAAAAGTTCAGGAGCACAATTATTCGTTGAAACTTAAAATTTGGTGACCTCTTTTGTACTTCAATAGTATACACGTTTGGTTATTTATATTTGATTATCAGGGTTTTAGTTGAGTTTAGAAGGATAGAGATAAGCATTTATTTGTAAAGGTAAGGTAAATATCCTCGCTTGTTATTAAGTTTTTAAACTGTAACCTCAATTATAATTGTTGGTATTTTAATAATTAATCAATATTGTCGTTTCTAATGTATATTTCGATAGAGCCATAAAATACGAATGAAAGAAGATAATAAGCTAGATAAAATACTCTTTTGTGCTACTTTTTAAAGGTCGGCAACGCATTTTGTGTTGTGGATATCTATGGGTGGTATGTTATCAGGTAACCCACCAGCTCGATTATCTGCTATATAAAAACAATCTCAGCTTCCCAGCCATGCTCATTGAAGCCAACTACACCTAACGCGTCTTATAGTCCTTTAATATCCTTTTTTATGTTAGATATTGACAGACGAACATGAGGTATACTTGATGGTGGGTAATACATACCTCAGTCACAGAACATCAGTCGATGATGCGCTGTCGATCTACTTTTTACTTCGAGCATTCGGAAATCCATAGTCTGAAACCGAAACGCATAATATGCACTTCACGGTTTTTCCATCTATGAACAGTGGTTACTCAGTCGGAATTTCGATATTCCTCCAATCCGTTCAATGCCCGAAGTTAACAGACGTGGGGAAAACATACTTACAGAAAATTATAAACATTTCGTCCCGTTTGGGTTCGAACCCATGACCCATCGATGCGCACGGCAGGTGTTCTACCGAACGCGCCAACGAGCCAGTCAAAATCCTATCATCTTATTGATATAAACTCGCTTTTTTCTTCAGCTTCGACTCACAGATCGCTAGTCACTGAAGATTTAGATCGAATACAATGAAACGTAACGCATAATATGGATATTCCTATATTCTGAAGAAAGAATGTGACTTATCTCCGCTCATACTTCATCGCTACACGTATATTTTAATAAAATATCGTAGAACATGCTTTACGTCGCAAAAGTAATATTTTAAGAATATATTGGAAATTGAAAATGTTCATCCATATTTTTAACATAAGGTGTCCCTACTGCAATATTAATCTTGGATATATAAACTTTAAAATGTGACTATGAAAAGAATTGATATACATTTGTACCAATTGTTATATGAAATAAACATGCGACTTCTTTTACTGCAGAACTATTGAAGTTGAGTTTGCAAATAGTCAAAAATACTTATTTATCGTCTAAATATTTATGTTTTTTTTTATATAGAATTTTTTATATAGGAGGGGGCAAACGGACAGGTGGCTCACGTTATGGTAAGTGATCACCGGCGCCCATAGTCATCCATAACACCAGAAAACCTGCAGATGCTTTGCCGACCTTTAAGGAAAGTTTAGACCGAGCCTTCAGCCTACTTTTGAAGGATCCCAAGTCGTATCGGTTCGGAAAAACCGCCGACGAAGGTGTTTCAAAAATAAGTAATTACTTAATATATAGTGCATATAAAAAATATGTTCTGAAGCTCGTAGTTAGATTATATTAATTGTAAACATTTAGTAACAATTATGATGCAGAATTTCACTTTCATCATGCTGCCTGAAAGATACAGGTTAAAAAACCTGACCACCTCCATGGCCCAGGTGGCTGTTTTTCCACCGCCACCATCACGTCAAGGTCCCGGAGTCGAATCCCGGGAAAATGAGATTAAAGAATTAAAAAAATTGCAATGCGGGCACGGAAAATTACATTGATAGGTATATATAGAAATGTCTGCCCATGACAAAGCCTTGGGAATTTCACTTTATCATTATGTATTCATTGATCTAAAACCTATTTTTATTTACACATTTAAATTTAAATAAACATATAACTATTTATGTTAACAAAAATACATAACATAGGGTAAACTTCATAACCTCGTACTTTACTTTACCTACTTTACTTTACTATGTAAAAGTAATGTTACGATAAATAAATAAATAAATTTCATGTCATTAAAAGAACGTCTACGCCGTGTTTCGTAATCTTATACATAAATAATTTTTAATCTTCTCCTGATAATAAACACCTATGGTCGGCTTACGTTCAGCGCTAGATAGGGATTTATGCTGCAATAACCGGACTGGGTTGGAGCCGCTCCAGACGCCGAATCTATTTGCTAACATAAAGAGAAGATAGAATTGACGATTGCTTTCTTCGAATCGAATGCATTTTACTTACTATTATTTTTTTGATTTGTCACTGTAACTTTTTACAAAATTTCGAAGTGCTTTAAAGACTTGGGTTTTTCGAATCTGAATCCGCTGGCATATCTTTAGTTATAATTCGTAGTCGTGGTCGTATAGTCGATACAAAATGAGTAGTAATACATTAAAATCAATGTACCTACTACCAAGGATTGTTAAAACTTGAAACACATTTTAAAGATTCTCATATTAAACTAGCGACCCTCCCCGACTTTGCACGAAAAGAAAAAACATATTCGATAAAAGATCGCAGTTGGCTTGATTTCTTTCCACATCTTGAACAATTATCGCCATACTTCAACAAATTAACACAAAATAATGTACGTATAAACCCTCCTCTTGAATCGCTCTATCTATTGATTAGAACTATAATTAAATCCGTTATCTAGTTTAAACGACGAGTGACACTATAAGGCAATATATACGTTTTGATCTGTAGATGGAGACATTAGATATCAAGTAAAAACACAAAATGAACTACTTAAAAATATTTAAATAAAATACTGTATACCGGATTAAAACGCGATTTATTATTTATATTGTTTAAATTATTTATCCCGACGTTTCGGATGCTTTACAGCAACCGTGGTCGCGGGGTCAAACATACTAAAAAACAAGAGGACACCGTTAGTCAATATTGTCATAATATAGAAAATTACAGTAAATATCAACTCCGTAGGAATAGATGGCGTTAATATGTAATGATTGTAAAACAAAAACTTGGCGATTAAAAAGAGTGGCGGCGAGTTTCTTGCCAGTTCTTCTCGTACGCTCTACGCCCTTGATTTGTGAACTGGTAGTAAATGTAAAATTAGAAGCATTTAATATTAGTAATATTAGTAATTTAATATGTATTATTTTTTATTCACGTTCATAGGTGTATATTGTGTTACCTAAATTAATAGATTATTTTTGAATTTAATTGAATTAAATATGGCAACTTTGTGACATTTCAAATACCAGACAACTGTCATCTTTCTGTCTCCCCGCGACCACGGTTGCTGTAAAGCATCCGAAACGTCAGGATAAATAATTTAAACAATATAAATAATAAATCGCGTTTTAATCCGGTATACAGTATTTTATTTAAATGTGTGATACTCGCGTTAATAAAAGACAATATTACTTAAAAATACCTTTTAATTAGTTCGTTTTGTGTTTTCTTTTCGCTGTCAGTTGCTCAAAAAAAAAAAAAAACTGTGTTGTGTATGAAATTATGTATTTTTTATGTGTGACAGTGAATAAATGTTTTCTCTCTCTTCTCTCTCTAATACACACATAAAATGAGCACTGAGCTATAGAAACACTTGTTAAAACATGTGATAATATATACGATATGTTACAACAAGAATATAAGTCGAATATATCTTGCCTGAATTCCTTATTAATATAGAGACGAAAAATATATATGAATACTAAGGAATTAACTTGGCTCGTCGTTAACTTAAACTGCATAATTAGGTACAGAACTACCAGAAGAACATAAAAGAAAACACTGGCCAAAGCTTCTTAATTACAAAAGATGCTTATCTTAACTGCAGTATTAAATACTCTTTAGACTGAGATTGAGACGTTAAAAGCCGGACAAACTGAGACCTAGTTACTGTTTTTATAGAATAAATTAAGATTCTTCCTCAGTTGTTTCACAAACTGTTCCATAAAATACCAGAATAATTTTGAAATTCGAATAAAAAGTGAAATCCCGAGTCCCCTAATGAGGCATGGGACAGACCCATTTCTGTGTCTGTTCTACTGATCATTATTCTTTACAGCCAAATAAGTGATCAGGCTTCTATGCCTGCCCGACCGAAACAACTTTTTTAAAATATTGTTTCCCCGGGATTCGAACCCAGGACCTTCAGTGCTAAACGCATCGCGCTTACCACTGAGCCACGGAGACGGTCAAAATTAGAATAATATCTACTAAATTAAAACGTGATCAATTTTCGTTGTCAAATAAGTTGCAAATCATTTAAATAAGGCTGATGGGGTAAATAAAAATTAAATTTGCCTTTAGAAAAAATAAGATGATCCATGAAAGGAGAAACTGAAAGTAATGCTCATTTTAACGTCTAATGGCTTATGCTACTCCGCTTAAAGGCATCTGGCCACTACACCTAGTGGCGAGACCACCATACAAGCCCATAAGCCCGGCTTGCCCTATTAATGAAACCATAAAAAGATAAATAATAATGGTATTAACATAATGATATAAGTTTATAACTTACTAGTAACATACGCCGGCTGCACACGGTTGCACAAGAAAAAATTGCCCATATTACTCCCTGATTTTAAAAATCGGTCCAGTAATTTTTGAGTTAAATCGTAACAAACAAACAAATATTTTTGATATTAAAAGTCAAGTTTTATGTGTACTGTACATAAGTGAAATAAAGAGATAATCGATTAAAACACGAGAAAACGGTCGACAAAATTTTGTCGCGGTTGTCATGCTAGCCCGTGCCGTGTTTTTTTCCTAGCTTGATACGTTCATAACACGGTCATGGTCTAAAACAGTGTAGTGGGCAACACTCCTTAACACTTTAATGATGTTAATGTCAATTTTAATGGAAATAAATTTCGCACGAGTCACCCTGTGTAACGAGATAATATCTCAACGAAGCTTTTTAGGGGCTGAATCACAAAGAGGTAAAATAACCACAATCACCTCTTACATCTTCATAAGTATGAAGCTTGAACGAGTCTCAGGCGTTATGATGCGACCTTATACCTAACTTATCTTGTTTATATAAAAATTGATGTATTTGTTATACGAAATCGCAAAACTCCAACGGCAAATCTTTCCTCTTTATAATATTAGTACAGTTTGTCTTTTAGTAACACGAGTTTCACACATTTAAATAAAATACTTTATATGGGATTAAACGGCGATTTATTTTTTATATTATATATCCCGACGTTTCCGATACATTTCAGCAACCGTGGTCACGGGCAGATTGTAGATTTAATACTTTATAATATTTTATTTAAAAGTATAAATATTTTTTAATGAAGAAGATTTTTATACTATCCGCTTTATTTATTGTAAGACAGCTAGTAAAATATGGTTTTAAAGTAAGCATATTATGCGTGCGAAGGTATGGTTTAAAAAAATAAACATTTTTACTTTTTATTGTAACGTATGCCGGATACAGCTAGTATAAAATAATTATAACTCCCACAATTCAATAGAGAAGTGAAAATTATTGAATTTACTAAACACCTCTCGTTGCAAAGTAACTACATATATTATAAATGTAAATGCTGAAGCATTAATAACATATATTATAAATGTAAATGCTGAAGCATTAATAACAGACACCGATTTAACGTGAAACCAATCAACTGAATTATTAGTTCTGTGTGATCGTAAATTTGGCGCAATTTGTATACCTTACATAAATTTTCTATTATTATCAAATCGAAATATCACAGCCTCTATAATAGTTGCAAAGTAATTGAAATTATTCGTTACTATACCACACTCTCGTTTGTATTATTTACCAAGATTTATTACAACAAAACAAAATTGATCGACTACTGCAAGAAAAATTTACAGTATTATGTACCTGACTTTGTGAAGATTGTGGAAAATTCCAACCCTTAGTACGAAGATAGGCTCTGATGTTTGTATGAAAAACTGCTATCAAGAATATGTGTATCAGAATTTAAGTAAATTACTTCCGTAAATCCTGGTACACACATATCTTGAAACTTCCCTACGAGAGTAAAAACGCAGACAAATATTTGAATTATATTGTGTGGCATGAAAGTATCTATGGAAATCCGCCATTTTGAAAATAAAGAAGTGTTATTGGGATTTAAAATAATTCTAAAGGTGTTAAACGTAAAGTAAATCAATTTAATATGAAAGATAATTAAATACAATGAACGAGTACTTTTCTCTCTCTCTTCTATGCATAATTTTCGGTACAACTCTGTGAGAATTTTAACGAAAACAAGATTAAATCCAATTCGCAGTAATATTCCAACGAGCACTCACTGATTAAGAGCTTTAAATGTAGTGTGTTGAGTTAGACTAATAGATAGTTTTTCTATAAAACATACTACGGAATTAACTTTAGCCTAGATTCCAGGAATTTTAATGTTCTCCAGTTTGATAAAAGCCGTCGACGGGTGAATTTCATTAAAATCGCCTGCGTTAGTTCAGTTAGGGCGCAAAAACCGTGCGAGCGTAAGTTAAACGAATTTTAAATAACGTAAAAACTTTTCCCGGGTCGAATTTCCATTACGCTTCTGGTGGCAGTCAATTGAATTGCTGATTGCCTTACATACTTTTAGTAAAAGATATCGTTCATCGACTAATTAAGATCAGGAGATCACTAACCTTAGTTTATGTAATTAGTACTTATATTGAATTCGCGAGTCTCCTAGTGGGATATAGAGGCCATACATTTATGTGTCTGTTTTACTGATAATTGTTTATGCGCCGTATAAGTTTCTGCGTGCTTTAAAGTAAAGGTATATTCTGTTATAGGTGATCACTGATCAGTCTTCTATGTTCTGCTCGATAAAAACATTTGTTTATTTCCCTGAGACGGTTATCCGGAAACTGGTAGTTAAACGCAACACGTTGACCACGCAACCACAGATGCGATAGAAATGACTAGGTACTTACTTGGGTTAAGTACCTAGAAATATTGAAACCATTTTTGAAAACGCGGCTGAGTTAGCACCTAGTATTTTGAGGTTTAGTTACAACCCAACTAAACTTTAACCACGTGAAATCAGAAGCATCTTTTGGACCAATCCCTCGTAAGCTCAAATAGAAAAATTAAATAAATTAGCGTATTCGCCATCCTTCTATCTCCAAACCGAGAAATGTCTCTTGCAAAAAATCTAAAAATATCGCGGCTCTGTTTCTGCGTAAACCAACAAACTTTCCTATTTATAATATTATGGTTAGGATCACTTAAAGCTGAAAAAGGATTATAATATAAATTCGTTTTACGGAACAATAACTAAGGTACTTACTGTTAAAAGGGTTTAGTCTAAAACGCTGCGCCCGGTTGAATCAGGTTTTCCTTTGTTATACTCAAATTACTTTTGTAACCACACCAAAAACGACTATAAACGTATTTCCTAATAATGAACCCATGTAAAGAAATTCTTATTATTTTCCCTACGTTATCATATTTTATAAAAATGGAAATTTAGTTGCTGCAGATTTATGCCTTTGCAGCTGCTATACCTTTTTTTTAAAAGCTTTTTGACCAATAGGACGGTGCAGAATTGGAATAAAAATTAAAAAAAGAGTACACGGGCCGTAAAATAATAGGTATTTTTTGAATGTGAATTTCGGTGCTACTTCAGAAATACTAAGCATTTATTATGTATTGTAATAACATAATTTCTTGCGTCCATTGCTGCTAAAGCTATTATAAACTGAATTAAACATTTTAAATGCGAAACAATGGATACAAAATCTCTTTTAAAATATGCAATCGTGTTGATATCACAATATCTTATTCCGCAATAATTTCCAAATTGAATTCCATCCCATTTTGTTAAGTTGATTGGCAGTAAATGACAATAAATAAATTTTCCTGCAATCACATTCAATAAGGCAAAAACTGTTTCACATTGCGACGCTTAATGAGATTTATGAGGGAAAATAATAAATACAATTACTTACTGGGATATAACAATACAATGTTATCACCTTAACACTCAGACAAAATTATTTTTGTATTTGGAACATCCTTTTTATTATTTTGTGATATTATAAAAAGCCCATTTACACCAGAATCTTTGATAATAAATATGACATCTTATTCAAGCTGGATTTAGTATCAGAGGTTCTAGGTTCGATTCTTAGGTTCAAATAATCTATCTGGCAAGACTCAGAAGACTTTAAGTAAAGGAATAATATTAGTAATGTTGACACAGAAATGTATCCACCACAATCGTTATTAGGGGACAGGAAATGCACTTATAAGTTAATCAATTATATAAATAACGCGGATTAATCATACCTATTAGTGTTCCAAAGCTACGATTGTTTTTTTTTTTCACAATAAATTTACATTGTACCTATATACAGAAGCAAACAAATTATTCATGTGACAGACAGCTTTTTCATTAAGCGATGCTTTGTTACAGGCATCGAGGCAGTTGGTTTAAACGATAGAAGGCGAAATTAGATAAATGACAAAAAGTTAAATTTAATATAATATAGTATGTTGAGCGAGGACGCGTTCGACTTAACTGCGTACCTATGTGGTTTTGTGGTCAAGAGTTCATCCGCTCACCCAGGCTTTCCCGGGTTCGATTTCTAGGTATTCCAGACTTGTCGATCAGAGTTTGAGAAATTGGTGGATGTTTGAAGCCTGTGCAGGTGGCATGTAAGATTGATTACAAAAATTGGTGGATGTTAGAAGCCTTTGAAGGCGGATAGCATAAACCACGGTTTAACATTAAGCAAACCCGTGAGTCCCAAAAGGCGAACCTGTCGGGCATTCAAAATTTGTTTTAGGACGCGTTTTGATTGGCTTGGCTTTACTATATTAAAACAGGATATTATAACAGCTCATACACTAATGTTATGTTACCTTATCTTCAAATTCTGTCTTTGAATAAAAATTAATCCTCAAATAACAATATTTAATTCAACTCGAGTACTGTTGTTAAAAAATACCATATGAAAATGAGCACTTGAATTCATCGACGCTGTTATAAGGCCTCTTCATGTTAGCCAACTACAGGTCTCAATTGTTTTGTAGGAGACAAGTTAGTTCGTAAATTACCGGCTAACAAGAATCCATCCAATTTATGTGCACCACACGAGTGCGGGCACCGGGTAACGTGTTCAAACTCGCATAATTCTACTGCACTGCTCAAATAAGTAATCAACAGATTTGCTCTTACACAGCTCTGTCGATGTTCTGTCTCCCTGGTATTTCAATATTTTGTTAGTAATGGTCGGCTTCCTTTGTCTAAATTTATATACATATTTTGGGTAGTAGTAGTAGTCAATTCCCGAGTATCCTAGTTGGGCATGGGGCAGACCCATTTTTGTGTCTGTTTCACTGATCATTTTTCTTTACAGGCAGGTTGGTGATCAGCCTTCTATGCCCTGTCCGACCGATCTTGATTCTCTGTAATTCGAACCCAGGACCTCTAGTGCTTAACCACAGAGGCGGTCTATTGGATAATGCCTATTAACTAGTAATGAGTATCTGGATGCTAAAAATACATGAATCGGATGAGTATTTTAAGAGCATGTAGAGGACATACATACATTGATTAATTCCAGTGTTGCCTGAGCAACGAAAATGTTACTCATCACTGTCGCAGAAGCTGAAGGTACAATTGCTTAAAGAATAGACCTACTCATGCAAAGTGAAGATTAGCTGTCATGTCACTGCAACACCGGGGAGCTTGTAAATATACGTTCCCGGATTTTCTGGTAGATATAAAGCGTTCTGCTACGCCAAGCTTAATTCAAAGATATTCCAAGGCCCCAAGATAAAGGGTTTCCTATTTTGGGGCTCGTTGTTTATTCAAGAAAATCCTTAGGTGTAAATAAGTAATACGCATATTATGGTTTCTATTCCTTCTAAGCGAAGTCTACTAGTTATGAAATTTAATTATTATATATAACTAGCTGATGCCCGTGACTTCGTTCACGTGGGCTTCATAAATGATGATAACTTTTCTTTTCGACATCCAATTTCGATGAACCAAAACTCAAAACTTGAAAATATGTAAGGAACTCTTTAATTTTCTAGGTCAAAACCAAAAGTAACCAAGATAAGGTTGCCACCACCATGCAAAATGTCCGGTCCACCAGTTTTGGAGATTAGCCCGTATAAACAGACAAACAGACAGAGAAATCAAAAAAAAAAAACCTTTCCTCCCCTGACTCGGTTTTTAGCATATTTTTTTCTAAGTACAGACATTCGACCTCTACAGTTTTATTATATGTATAGATTTGTTTTACCCATCATTTCTTGAATTGTATTGTAGTAGTAGTTGCCATGCCAATGTTTTGTTTAAATATATAATAAGAGAACACATCCACATTTATAACATTCCCACATAACAATTCCACGATGCTATAATATCCATATCTTTCTTTTATTACGAACAAAAGCTCAGATAATTTGCTATGATCACGCTACGATGCCACATTCAACACTTATGGCCGCATAAATAAATAATTGATTACTATCCCTACAAATACATTAATTTGCTTCACAAATTGATGTAATACTTATTTCATATGGTTTACATTAGCTGGATAACCATAAAATCACCAAGTTCTAAAAAAAACTCTTCTTCCTAAAAAAAATGCTCAAAACGACAAAATAAGTTCCCATAATCGTAAACGAAGAACCCAACATTTACGACAGCACAAAGTCAAAGTTTAACGTCTTCAAAACTTCGGAACTGGTACAAAGTATAAATTATGTCAAACGCATTTCAATAAAAGCGATTTAATGTCCGTTCATGTTCAATACTTCAAGACCGTAGACGGATCCCTGGCTAGGCTCCAAAGATTGTCTACGGATGTGTGATCAAATGCTTCGACAATCACATCCATATTATATTATTATTCATTTGCGACAATGTTTTGTTTTAATATTTAGATATTTTTAAGGGAGCATAACATTACATTATCACTTACCATCAGGTAGAATCGTGGTCTATTGCCTATCTTCTATATTAATAAAAAACTAATCAACCGATTTTAAAAATTATTTCACCAATAGAAAGTTACATCATCAGCGAGTTAAATAGTATTTTTAATATATCTATATTTATATTTTATAGTACATCTAGATTGCACCCTTGCTTTGCTGGGCGTGTTATAACAAATATTACAATAGCAACAATTTTATGATATTTCAATAAACAATATTTGGAAGTCATTAAAGGCTTTCAACTATAATTATATACATAAGCCTGATAATTAATAATATTATCCTTAATGTCCCTTTGAATAATTCTGACAAACAAAAACAGAATGCACGGAAAGTTTAAAAATAGTAATTTGTGACGTGACCTCGTTCTGTAAATGATATTATAATTGGCAGATAGTTCAGAAAATTAATAACTAAGAGGAATTGCAAAATTTTCGTTTTCGTGACAAATATCAACAGACGAGATTAAATCTTATTTCATAGTTGTTGCTACTTCAGTCACCAGTTATTTGCCATGCTCTTGTATATCTAAAAGTAAGAATCCGCATATTTTAAGTAAGACGAGATAACAGGAGAAGCTTTTTAATTTAGTTTAGAGTAAAATAATCTGATCTCTTTAAAAAATCTGAGTTTTATCATTTAAGTCGGCCTCGCCGGCGCGGAGCAAGCGTGTTTCTGCCAAAGGCAGTTGGCGTCAGACGCCGTGAAGTACTAAAGGACTTGGACAACTTCGATTAACGAGTTTCCAAGATTTAGTGGCGCTGTAATCGCATAAGAATTTACGTCTTTTTCAAAGTTTATTGGCGATTTTAAGGTTCCGTATTCCGTAAGCCTCGTAGTGTTATGATCGAGTCATCGTGCCGTTGGAATTATCTGATAATGTATTGGGTTGTGGCAAGCAAAATCTTATTTTTGGTTGAAAAAAATTAATTAAAAATGAAAAAAGTTAAAAATTAATTCAAAAAGATAAACAATAATATGTAATATTATTTAAGTACTATATAATAAAGGATTTTCAAGTAGATCCTGTTCACTTTTTATTTTCGTAACATAAAAAGCATTACCTACGTAATGTAAAGTGTAAAATCTCAATTATTTGTTGTTTAATATATTTATTTTATGAAAGTGATTGAATTATTTGATTACATCGAGACAGGAGAAACAAAAATGTACATTTTCCGAAATTTTCAAGTTTTGACTTCTTCGTGCTTTAAATTGTTGTCCTGTGTCCATTTATTAATTTATATTTGAACCTGAAAAAAACATTTTTTATACATTTTGGTACGAATGTCAACTTTTTATATATGTACTCGTATCTATAATTCCAGTAGGCTGTGCATTAATATATTATGTATTAGTTAGTCAGCCACATTTTTCTTTGTGCAGGTTATTATTAATTTTAATTTGCTATATTTATTTTACTGTACAAAATGTGATGAACTAGGAAACATTAAGTAGAAAGATTCTCGATTATAATGCAAATTTTGGTTCATGAAAGGATAATATGAGTGACGTGATCGAAAACAATAGCGTCACTCACTCCAGTTTCCAAAGTGGCATGTATATTAGCAATAGGATATGAACTTCATGTTCCAGTAATACAGTTTTTTAATATACATATAAAAAATACTAGCGGAACAGACAGACAGTTGGATTGAAAACATAAATCATCCTGGAACTCTATCGGAGTGCCACTTACCGGGTCCAATTATAAAAATGAACCTTCCACTCATACGTACACAAAAAAATCTTCAAAATCGTTCCAGTGTTTAGTTCTGTGACATACGTTCAGAAAAATTATATATATTATATAAATAAAGATTAGAAATAATATTTAAAATTCAACGTCCTACATATCAGTATTATTTTTTAAAAGAAGACGCTATTAAATAAAAAAAAGTCAAATATTTGTTACCGTGCCAAATATGTTTTTTTTTTAAGAACAGAACAGACAAAATAAAATGAAAAACTACGGATACGGGAAGCGAGGTTGTCAGAAAAAACGCAATAACGAAACTCAAACTCAAATAGTTGTTTAAGAGTAATTCAGTAGAAATTTCAACTAATCTTAGACTAAGTAATAACTAAGAAGAAGGTAATTATTAAAAGTAAGTAATCGCTATTTTCAACATTAAACTCTGAGGCACATACCCTTATTTTTCGGAATTAAACCCGACATCTCTTCCAATTCTTCTGACGTGTAGTCTGCAAAATTATTGATATCGAATATGGCTGATCCACTAGACGTATTCTGTTCATTAATCCGTCTAAGCGTCTTTACAAAAGCTTGATAATGGATATCTTTATCCGCTTCATCATCATACACTCTGTTATATTCAATTCTGAATTTTTCAAAGAGCGCTGGAGCATCTTCTAAATTATAATGAGGCTTAACGTTAATATCGTCAGCCATAGCCGATACTATGAATGTCGCAATAAAAATAAATTTAATCATTTCTGCACTTACAACCAGCGTAGATTAAATGCACTAAATCTCGAATTTCTTACTTATACTAAATATTATTATGAAATATGACTCATAACACTACAGTAAATTACGCATAAATATTAGTCTGCGATATAAAACCGATTTTTCGGACATTACCTTATCATGTACAATTTGAAACAGTAATTATACTTGTATGTATAATATGGTAATAAAAGTTTTACGCTGATAAACAAATTTAGTAGAAAGTTCTTGACGTATAGTCAGCAAGACAATACGCTAAACATTTCATACTATTAGAGAACCTAATTGTTGGTTTTTTTTTTTTATCGCTATATTTTTTTATCCCATAGACGGATGTGCATAACCGTATTCTGAAATTTTAAAATATGTTAACTTACTTCTGCAGCTGACTTCATTATTTTAATACATCGGGAGCATAATTATTAATATTATATACATAATTTCCTAATAGTTATTATGTTGACAAAATTCGTTATACAGAGGTTTACGGTACCTTCTAATTATGTTTTTCAATTATTGAAAGTTTGTTATAAAGAGGTTTTTACAAAAAGTTTTCGCTATGTAGACTTTTTTTTAATCCAAGAAATCTTTATGTTGGTGTGTTAGACTAAAGTATTACTTTAGATGACATATTCTAGTTAAAATACTAAATTAAGCTAAGTAATTAATGAAATTGCTTCACACCTGAGTCGAAATTGTTAGGCAAACAAGCTCATAACTTCCTTCGACACAATTAAACAATCTACACTGATGTTCTGACTAGATGAATAATTAAGACAACGCTATGATAAATAATGTAACTAGATAGCAAGTTAGCGACTATACATCTTGGACATGTTTTAGAAGAAAGTAAATGTGTAGTAACGAGTCTTTGGTCCTTCGATCAAGGGTCACTACGACTGGCGGTGGCGGACCGCATCTCACATCTTTATATCCCTACTATTTGTAAATTTGGTATATCATTCTTTCACGCAAAATAGAGCAACAGATTCACATGGATTTAAAAAAAAATATATTTTTACTTCTTAAATGTTCTTCGCTCATTTATGTGAAGGTTTATACGTTAATGAGAACTACAAAGCTTTTTTTGACTCAGGTTGAAAGGTTTAAAAAAAAATCGTAACCTGCCTTTGTAAAAATAAACTATCTTTGCAGACATTTAAATAACAGAACAATATGTTTTTCTTTTCAAAATGTTTTATTCTCCAAATAAAAAATAATAATAATTTACTATCAACTGCAAAAATTGTTGACGTACATAAAGTTAATCAAGTAATTTTTTTGCTATCGATATATAGTAATTGTATCGTAATTCGTGAAAGGCATTATACGTAATATAAAAAGAACATTTATATTAATAATAATAATTTGTCGATAAGTATTTTTCTTATTTATTTAAGAGCCACTAGTACTACCATCACAATATCATGATAGATATCTAGTGTGTTTAATATAGCATTTGCTAATCAAGAAGCGATTTCCCAACTTCTCGACCACTTTTTCTTTTTGTTTCGCGAATTTCCACTTCGAGAAGGCTAGTATTAATCAATAAGAATAGCCAATAATTATTTAGCCATTTGTTCTGTTAAGATTATTTCAAGTTTAAGCAGTTAATTAGAAAAGTTTAATATTAACTTTGTGATATACATTGCAAATGATTGTGTTGAAGATGGCAACTGACGGAAGAGATTTTTACATATATGTATATATTTATTTCATAAAAACGCCCTACCTATCAAGAAATATCGTAATAAAATAGATGTACAATCATCTGATAAAGCTATGTATTTTAATTTTTGGATGATTTCAGAAAATTAATGCAGATTTAATTTGTTTTTTTGTCGCTATATTATGCACAGATGCACATAATGATTGGATTTGAATCACAAATAATCAAAGCATTGATTACATTGCAAATTGAAAGCTAGTATGTTCATGTAGTGTGCCGTAAACATCAGTTTAATTCAGGCCACCGCAGACCACGTCAAATCACATGCAATGTTGATATTGAAACCACAGAGTTGGCTTAAATATCTCTGTTATATCGTAAACGAGGGGCTCGCTGCAGCCGCTTTCGAAACCGCTTTTATGTGAGAATAAAACGTTTGCGAAATTTAATTATTTATGCGACTAATAAATGCTGCTTTATTTTCGAGGATGTTATTATAATAAATAGCAAATAAAAAGCGATTGTTGCGAATCTCGCCGGAACGACATGTTTATCATTTTCTGTAAGCATGTCTTTCTCACGTATGGTCACTTCGGGCACTAAACGAGGGGAATATCGAAATTTCGATCGGAAAACGAACCACGTTTGTAGATGGAAAAACCGTGTCATGTACATTTCATCGGCTTCAGTCTATGGATTTCCGAATGCTCGAAGTAAAAAGTAGATCAACTGCGCATTATTGACTGATATTCTGTGGCTGAGGTAGCATCTACCATCAAGTGAACTTCATGCTCGTCTTTCGATTAATAACATAAAAAATTTTTTGGATATATCTATACTTAATATTATAAAGAGGAAAGATTTGATTGTTATGAATAAATGAGAAATGATTTGAGATTTGTATGTTATGAATAAACTCAAAAGCTCGACCGATTTTGAAAATTCTTTCACCAATAGAAAGCTACATTATCAGCGAGTAACATAGGCTAATGTTTTCTGTTTAGTACATCTACATTGCACCCGTGCGAAGCCGGGGCGCGTTGCTAGTCATAGTATATGTGAAAATTCTCGAGTCCCCTACTATCTGTATTTCTGTGTTTCATTAATCATTTTTATTTATAGGAAAGTAGGTGATTGATGTTCTATGCGTCTTGCTCGATCAAAACATTTTTTTTAATCTTGTTTCGCTGGGATATGAATCAGGGACCTCTGAGCTACTGATGAGGTCAATTATTAACAAACATATGCATAATATTATCTTTTATTAACGCGAGTATCACACATTTAAATAAAATACTGTATACCGGATTAAAACGCGATTAATTATTTATATTAATACTGACAGGACTGTCTCCCCACGACCATGGTTGCTGAAAAGCATCCGAAACGTCGGGATAAATAATCTAAACAATATAAATAATAAATCGCGTTTAATCCGGTATACAGTATTTTATTTAAAAACATATGCATATACGATATTCAAATTCAAATTCAAAAATCATTTATTCATTTAGGTAACACAATGTACACTTATGAACGTCAATAAAAAATACATATTAAATGCTTCTAGTTTTACATTTACTAAATAGATTAGATAAATAACAGACAAACTTTACTAGGATGTTACCAAAGCTACTACTTAAATAATTCTATGTAGTTAAATATTAAATTGCCTAGCTGTTATTGAAACTGAATTAATCATGCGTAAAGTAATTTAATTATTTTAGTATTCAGTATTTACACCGAATCGCGATGCATAATAATTTATTGCAAAATGTTCAAATACATTAAACAGGGTCTCATATTATTACTAGCGACCCGCCCCGGCTTCGCACGGGTCAAGATTTTTTGACAAAAAAAGCAGGGGTTGTATGTATTTTTTAATGCCACATTATAAAAAAATAAAAACAAAAAATTTCGTATAAAAATTTAAAAAAATTTTTTTGGGGTGGATTACCCTTAACATTTAGGGGGATGAAAAATAGATGTTGTCCGATTCTCATACCTACCCAATAAGCACACAAAATTTCATGAGAATCGATCAAGCCGTTTCGGAGGAGTATGGCAACGAAAACTGTGACACGAGAATTTTATATATTAGATAATACTAGTTGACCTGTGCCGACTTCGCTGGATAAAGTGAACATTTGGGATTGTTTGTATTTTTTAGTTCTTAACCAATAGTCCTTGAAAGTAACTCAGGTGGACCACGAAGACAATATTATATTTGTGGTTTTGAACAATATTTCTTACGTTTAATAAAATAACTTTGACTATATTAAATATTAAAATTCATTATATAATTTATCCTGAAGTTTAAAATGCAGCAAGCGTGGTCAAATATTTTACGCATTTTTTTTATGATATAACATAATATAACGGTGGTCTTAGGCAAGACATTGTTTTATCAAATGGTTTACCGCTTATATAAACGAAACAATTGTAATTATGTACACACAAAAATCCACGTATGTAAACGTCGTTCCTTTTAAAAATCCTTTTGAAGGTATGATAAAAATGGAATTTCTACGAACCAAAGCACACAAAGGACGTTCAAACAAAACTTATTTCAATCTCATACCAATGCAAGCCTCGGTCGGGAGAAAACCCCAAACTGTATTGAATTGTGAAAAACGAACAAAGCCTATGATTGGGCACGGATCGTGCGACGTTAGAATACCGTTCGTTTGAAGCTGAACTCGAAGCTCACTCGCAAATCGAGTTACGTCTTTAAACCGATGGATAAATATTAAACACTTTGTCCTTCACGGTGTGTACATTCGATTATACTTAATGTTGAACATCAAAGTACGATCGTTTCAACGTCGCTCGAGCTGTAAATTATTCAACAAAATTGCTCTCCGTCCTTCAGACCATTTCAGTTTCCACATAATTAACGAAAATTTCTAAGCAAATTATTATAAAAGTATTTTATTTATTGAAATGTAACAAATAATTTTCTCGAAAATACTCTAAAATAATATTTAACGTATTTATTTTAAAGAAAAATGTCTTCTATTCGAAATTTATGTCACAACAGGCAGGGTTCAAATTCCGCCGTGTAAAAAATGCTTATTAATTCCTATGAATATGTTAACTTACGTCTTATTACTTCAAGGCTTAAACGGGTAGCATTTTGTGAATATATTCAGTTCATTTCATACTTCATTTATTAGATACATTATTGATAAATTATCTATTACTGTGGTATAGGGATGTTAAGTAGGTGGTTTTATCGGAACCGAAATCAGAGGCAGAAGCAAAAGAGAGATATGTAATACAATAAAATTAAAATATCAGTTCCAAAAATAAAACACCTTACTGGGTGTTGAAAATAAAAATAAACGATGAATTTTGACGGGCTCGTTGGCGCGTTCGGTAGAACACCTGCCGTGCGCATCGATGGGTCGTGGGTTCGAATCCCACCGGGAGCACATGCTTATAATTTTCTGTAAGCATGTTTTCCCCACGTCTGGTAACTTCGGGCATTGATCGGGTGGGAGGAATATCTAAATTCCGACCGGGTAACGAACCACCGTTCATAGATGGAAAAGCCGTGAAGTGCATATTGCGCGTTTCGGTTTCAGTCTATGGATTTCCGAATGCTCGAAGTAAAAATTAGGTCGACAGCGCATCATTGACTGATGTTCTGTGGCTGAGGTATCACCTACTATCAAGTGAACCTCATGCTCGTCTGTCGATATTTGACATAAAAAAAAAAAAAAAAAAAACGAACTTTCTTAAATAAACAGTAATGGCAAATCAAATCAGTTTCCAGTGCGATAATACAACGTAAAACGTCTCCTCATTAGTTCATGTCGCACAAAATCTTATTCCGTAGAAACTGTTGATATTGTGTAGCGATCATTGATATTATCACTGTATTGTATTACAATATTTCAACTTTTAGTATATATCACTGTTAAAGCCCAGTTATTGGATAATCTTAGGTTTACCAAGTAAATCTTAAGATTTACCACCATTAATTGCCATATTTATGGATTTTCGGGCTTTTACCATTAGCGTATAGTACATAGTAGGTTTAACCAATAAGTGAGTAAATAGTTTATGTTAAAATATACCGAGTGGATGGTAGTTCAAAGTAGAAACGAATGATGAGCAGTGAACATTTCGGTCTCTTGACATGAAGAGTTGGTAAATCTTAAATTTTATTGAAATATAGGATTTACAGTATAATAAATACATATATAAAATACTAGCAATTGCCCCCGCAACCCCCCTTGTGGGTTGAATTTCGTAAAATCCGTTCTTAGCTGACCTCTACTCGGCGAAATATTCCTACCATATTTCAAGTCGCTACGCCTTATGGTTCCAGAGATATCGTGATGAGTCAATATATAGGTGAGAATCTCTTTTATATATATAGATAATTGCATGCCCAATATATTTAGTTAAATAAAAAATATATATACAAGCAGTAATTGCCTAATGTACACAGGCAACTATTGACATTTTCGATATAATATGTAGGTACATATTTACAAAGCACTGATATGAACTATATATAACATAATATGTGAGTTTGTAATTTAAGGCCACAGATTACTTAACAGATACCGTTTACAGGGCCGCCGACTGCCAAAACAATTGTATTTAATAACACAAAATTTAAAATTTCCATGTTTAGTTCTGCCCAGTTATTGGAACCGCAAACACGTGGCGTACTTCCTGTATAAAAATCTTTAAAAATGTCTTACTGTTCTGTCAAATGGTGTGGCAAAAATAGCAAGACATTAAATTTCAAAAAAGATGGGATTACATTCCACCTGTATGTCAAATTCATTTTAATTTTACTCATTTCACTGAATTCATTTTATTTTCTCGGAGATCAACTTATACTGGACGGTATTAGTCACGTAGTCACTCGCGCGTATATACGTCTCTTTCTCGCATTACCGTATTATTACTTTTCTCTTTCTTTGCCAAGGTCACGTGTAAAGATTAGTGATGTGACAAGGCCTGTATCGATAATTAAATAGAAATGTCCAACGTTTTATACTTCAAAACATAACGTCGTTGCGTCATAGGTCAACCATAACTGGTACAATTACTTACTTTCTACGATTTTCAAAATTTCGAAAAAATAAAAATACACCCTAATAAAGTGAATAATTCTGTCAGCTTATAATATTTTCAATTTTTTTCATATTTTCTTAAATAAAACCAGTTAACCGATTGAGAATATAGTAAAAAACAACATTTAAGTTGGTAGTCTCTCACAACAAAAATATACGATAATCTCAAAATATTGTTTTTTCATTAAAATCTTCATTTAATTCCCCATTAATAGCCATAAAAATAAAAAAAATCAAAGCATTAAACCTTATTTAATTTCATTTTAAAAATTTCTAATTATTTCCATACTAAATTTAAAACGGCTAAGGGTGATATCAGTCACTTATTTTTGGCCAAGAGTGTTCTTTTTAAACTATCTTTATAAATTCGTAAATTTCAAATAATTCATTCAATCAGGAGTACATTTTCGGTCAAGAGCGTGTCGGAAATTAAATTCAGTTTAAATATATTTTTTTAAATATTTTATAGTAAATTCTGTGTCGACCCATATCCTTCCCCTATACCTCACCCCCGTAATACCCATTTCCCACTCCCTTCACCCAACCCCCCCAAGTTTGGGCTTGAAAGAAGCGTCTCATCGAGACGAGTCGATTGGCCCCGGCAGATCCCCCCCTCCCACCTTCCTGCACCACTCCAAACTCAATTCAATTCAATTTCAATTCCTATACCAACCCACTCCCCACGAAACCCAATTTCTTCCCCCTTAGTCGAACTTTTTTCGACCTCACCCCCGCAATTCCCAACTCCCTCCCCCTCCACCCACACCCCCCGAGTTTGGGCTCGAAAGAACCGTCTCTTCGAGACGAATCGATCGGCCCTAACAGATTCGTACGAGAAAGTCAATACATCGATATTCAGAAAACATCGATATCGTCTATGGACATCCCTCAGTTATCACTGTAACCTTGAAGTAGCCAATAGCGGCGTAGCTGCTTTCCTTCCCGCCCTTCGTCCCCCTTCCGACCTTGGCGATTTAGAATCAACGCAATTTTAGTGAGATTATCAATCTATTGGGGGTGATCTGTGTTTAAGGCAAAATGTATTTGAAAAATGCCACTCTCAATATATGAAAACAATATATGTTTTATTAAGTCACGCATCGTGTCGTCCCTTAGTAAGCCGTTTGCGAAATATTACTGTCAGTTACGATCGGGCAATAAATTGTTCAAAGGCAACATTATGTGTATTGTCTCACCCCTTCCGCCGTTCGCCGCGTCACGGCTCCCGTGCGCCGTGTATGTCCGTATTGCGAGCTTCAAATAAATTATTCATTATTATGGACCCGTGCACTCTCTTTAATCGTTTTCTCTGACGTATTCTGGATTTATTTTTCGTATATTACAAAAACTTCATTTGAATATTTGCTCTTTACTAATGTATTGAACTGTTGTACAATAACTTTTATCTCATAAGAATTACAAATTTGCGAGACTTGAAGTATACTAACTTGAAATAAGATAGCATCTACAATTTACTTAGCTTACCAGCCACCGTTTCATTGTATAGGTGTATAGTTTGTTTGTTGACTCTGAGAGAGATCGAGAAAAAGAAGATAGACGCTCTCGAAATGTGGTGTTGGAGACGAATGCTCGGTGTCTCATGGACTGAATTTAGAACCAACAAGTCCATCCTTGATGACCTAGGCATTTCTCAGCGTCTATCTTCCATCGTTCAAAGTCGAATTCTCACTTTCTTCGGACACGTGTCTCGGCGGGGAGATATGTCTATAGAACGACTTGTAGTGCAGGGAAGAGTGGAAGGGACGAGAGCTCGCGGCAGATCACCCAGAAGATGGACCGACCTAGTCAAGGACGCATTAAACGGTCCTCTTCATCAATGCACGAGAAAGGCGGCAGTCAGGGAGGATTGGCGTCGGATCGTCAAGCGTGCCTCCACTCCAAACATGTCAACCACGACCACTCTGTCAAGAGTGTAGCGACAGAGAAGAAGATAGTTTGTTTAAAATATATTTATTTGTGGAGGAAAGAAGGTGTGCAAACTAATATATTAATAGTGTATAGAAGTATAGATATAGACAAAATAATTAATTATCCATGGATTTATCTTTCAGATTTTTAATATCCTTCAGGCTTCCCATCGTTTCTATTTAATGAATGAAATGCTTTAATTAAAAATATAATTATTTTATTTTTATCTAGAACTTTCAATAAAACATCGTTAATTGGATCAGTCAACTAAGTGATAAGTTAATTAAATGATACGAGTAAGTAACTGACCCGTTGCAAATTAAAAGCACTTTTGAACTCGTTATTATGAACGTATTTCTTGAGATGTTATATTTTTTCTAAACAATATGTGAAGAGAATCCTTTAGAGATTAAATTCTATTAGAAGTTTTTAATTAGAATAAATAAAAGGTAACTCAAGAGAATATCTTAATATATTTTAACGTATGAATTATATTCCAATTAGAAATAAGAAATTTAATTACAGGAAAAGTTGTGACGTCATCACATATTTGAAAGGTTGAATGCACCTGCAAGTCACCACATGGCTAAATAGAATAGGAAGAACTACTAATATTATAAATATGAAAGTTTGTGAGGATGTTTGTTACTTTCACACCCAAAAAACTACTGAATGGATTTTGATTAAACTTTACAACATTATTGTTTATATAACATAATAATATATATATACGTAAGCTGTAATTTATAACGATATTGAATTAATTGGCCAAATTACAGAGAATGTAAGTCAGAAAAAATCTGAGAGCTATTTCGCCTAGCAGTGGGCACGGATCAGTTACCAATACAATATTATAATATACTAGCAACGCGCACCAGCTTCACTCGGGTGCAATGTAGATGTACTATACACAAATGCCTATGTTACTAGCGGATAATGTAGCTTTTTATTGGTGAACTAATTTTTTAAATTGGTCCAGTAGTTTTTGAGTTTATTCATAACATACAAAAATACAGAAATCCAAAAATACAAACATTTCCTCTTTATATTATTAGTATAGAAGACTACTTTATAATATTGATGTTTAAAGCATTCTCTACTTATAAGTAATCTATATATATAAAAGAGATTCCCACCTATATATTGACTCATCACGATATCTCTGGAACCATAAGGCGTAGCAACTTGAAATATGGTAGGAATATTCCTTTCGCCGAGTAGAGGTCAGCTAAGAACGGATTTTACGAAATTCCACCCACAAGGGGGGTTGGGGGGGGGGCATTTGCTATTTATGTTACAAATACGCTTTAATAAACTGCTGAAGGACAAGTGAGTTGAGGTTTCCGCTCGTTTTAACCGCAAGAGAAGCTTATTAACGCTTTAAACGCACTACAAAGGGCCAGACTCCAGGCCAAATGGATAATTAAATCGTCCCAAATATTTTGTAAACGGAATTTATTATAAACGCTATCTCCACCTACTTGAAATTCCCGGAATTTAATGTCCATTACTAACAAAGAACTTTGTTAATCCAAACTTTATATTTTATTTCGGAGAATTTATTGCGAAATTAAAGGCGGATAAATATTTTGTCGTGGCGTGTCGTGGTCGTGTCGTGGCGGTGAGTATGCACACATAAGTGTCGTGTCGTGGCGTGCTCTAGCGTTATTTCTTTTATTTCTGAACAGGACCTCGTAGTGTTTAAATGTACATAATGTTTTTTTCTGATTCGGATAGTAATTTTTTATGTTAGATTTCAGCAGACGGGCATGAGGTTCCCTCTACGGTGGGTGATACCTCAGCCACAGAACATTAGTCAATGATGCGCTGTCGATCTATTTTTTACTTCGAGCATTCGGAAATCCATAGACCGAGACCGAAACCCACAATATGCACTTCACGGTTTTTGCATCTAGAAACAGTGGTAACCCGGTCTGAATTTCGATTGTTATCCGACTTGTTCAATGCCCGAAGTTACCAGACGTGGGGAAGACATGCTTACAGAAAATTATAAACATGTCGTCCCGGTGGGATTCAAGCCCACGACCCATCGATGCCTACGGCAGGTGTTCTACCAAACGCGCCAACGAGCCCGTACTTTAAAAAAATACAAGGCTAAATAAACACATTGATCGAAGTCTAAAAACTGTTCATACAAAACGAACATAATTCAAAGTCATCGTGTTTAAAGACGCGGTCAGAAAAGAGGTTCGATGAGGAGCGGTGCAGAATCCGCAATGAGGCGAACAATGGATCATCCGGATATTGGCTGTCAACCGGGTTGCCTCGCCCCAAATACTGGGTCATACTCTGAAACTTCTATGAAATATAAGGTCATCCATAACAGTAATAGCCTCGTTTTAACAGGTGTAGTACTAACGACCGAATTAAAAAGTACATCAGACTGAAAAAGCAGCGAATTTAGCGATGACATCGGGGCGTTTATGTTTTTTTTTTTTACACATGGCTAAGGTTGAACCTACTTATCAGCAATTTGTTATAAATAAGTTCTGTGGGAAAAAGTTTTTAACAAATAGCTAATAGAGTTCTTGTTTATAACTATGTTCTGAAATTCTGGTCAGCCGGCCTAGCATGACCGCCATGAGATATGTCGCGGACGAGAGAAGACAAACTAAGATGTAAGATATCTCTAAGACAATTTTGATAGAAAAGATATCTCGATCGACAAATATATCTACATATTTTTGTAATTGTCATGTTAGATCCGAAAGAAATAGAGCGATAATAATCAATTAAAACACGAGAAAACGGTCGACAAAATTTTGTCGCGGTTGTCATGCTAGGCCGGCCTAACCTATTGTAGTTATTTAGTATCTACGATAAACATATAATTATACAATATTTATATATATGTATATGATATACAGTTAGAATATAATGCACTTAAAATAAACCAAGTACATGTATAATTAATACATTCTTGAATAAAGATTTTGAATTAAGTTTTGAACATTGTACAAGACTGAGTATGTAATACTTTCAACCATAATATTCTGTAATACTTAATACTCGTATATTTTCCCTTCGCGCAACGTGCACCAAACCACGAAATAAATAAGACACGCGGAATATTATTTTATTCGGTTTATCCGCGCTCGGTTTCTCTCGACATGTAATGTAAATTAAATTATTATGTAAATAAAATAAGTTTTACCGGATAAAAATGCGATTCATTATTTATATTATTTATCCCAACGTTTCGTATGCTTTTCAGAAAACGTGGTCACGGGCAGACCAACAGGTGACCGCTGTCTGATTTGAATTATCACAAAGTAACCATATTAACGCCATCTATTTTTACGGAGTTAATATTTGCTGTAATTTTCTAAAAAAATGCAATTATATTAATTATATAAACAATTAATCGCTTTTTAATCTGATAATAGCTATTTATTTAAATGTGTGATACTTGTGTTAATAAAAGACACTAAATTATTATCCTTAATAATAATTCACTTTCCCTATTCTTATATATATCGCCGTCCCCACCGAATAGTATCGTAATCGACTGTTACTATAGAAGTGCTTTTATTGGGAATTATAGTTCTGGAGGGTCGATTACACCTTGTGAATTTTTTTCAGAATATTCGTACGAGCACTTCTCGAGATAGTCATTTTGTAATAACTTTACCTCTACTGTTCGCCTAAAAATAAAACACGTTTTTAATGTCGAATATCATCATAATAGATTATTACCTACTTCTTTGTGTCTCGCCTTTTACAGTAAACTGTTATTACAATCTTATTCGGGTACAAAAAATTTGACTAATTTCGGTGATGTATATTACCATTTTTTGTTTCATTTCCTTATAAATTAATATTATATTACGATATTGACTTTACAAAAGTTGCAATCGTTATATTGAATACTGTTTATCGCGTGGCAACAAAAATAATGCAATCTATTTAACGACAATACTTTGCGAAGATTTTAACATGTATTGACAGGTTGCGATGTATCATCTATTTATTCCTTCAAGTATAATACATTGCTCTACAATACACGAGGTAAACATTTTGTAATTTTATTTTCTTTATGTAGTATTTTTGGTCATACAAAATTAATATAAACATTTTTGATTCTCAAGGTATTTATTATTATTGTTACAGAGAATTTATCAAACAAAAATTACGATGAACGTGATAACGATCATTGTGATTTCTCGCCAGAATCTTCAGAATATAATATACCAAGCCCTTGCCGTGAAGTCACATCTGACACTCTTAGTGCAACCTCCAGTATAGGAGGAGATACTTTTTTTATAGATAAATTAATAAATTCCAACATTATTCGTAGTCCATCAACGATATCTAATTTATCTCTAGTATTTGATAATGTAGACTTTGTAGCATCTCCGTCTGCCATTTACAAAATTTCAAACAAAAGAGTTAACCAAGAATTTCCGCAACATGATAAAAACATAACTAGAAATGATGTTCAGAACTGCTCTCTTGAATTACAAAGTGTAGAACAACAAGAGCAACAGTCTACATATCTATCCACAATCTATCAAGATAATATTTTTTTGGACAGTGATATAACATTAACACCTAATAGTATGAACAAGACTCTGAAAGCGGATAATAATACAATAGAATATAGCGCAATAGATGGTACCCAAACTATGAATTCCTGTACTGATGATTTGCATAAAAGAAATAGTTTTATAAGCAGCTGTAATAATATAGCACATGAATCTAATCAGACAAATGTAAATATCAATGAAGGAATATCACCAGAAAGATTAAACAATGCAAAAACTGTGCAGGCTCCTCAATTGAATCACGAAAATCATGAAGAAATATTACAAGAATTTGATAATATTATAGAGAAAAATAAGCCCTCAACTTCAGAAAATAAAAAACTTTGCAGAAAGCGAAAATGTAGTACAGACGAATGGAACGATGTAAAAAATAAACGTTTAAAAAACTCTGGTGAAGCTTATACAGGATGTCGCTCCAAGAAAAGCTATCCAGCAAAGACCATAGGTCCAGTGTGTTCATGTAAAAAACAATGCTACAATTTTTTTACCACTGAGCAAAGACAACATTTCTTTGACACTTTTTACAGGCTTAAAAGCCACGAATTACAGTGGCAATACATCACTAGACGTATAATTTCTAAACCTATTAAAAAATTAACATTGGGGCGCAAAAATAATAGAACCCAAACACTTATATACAGTTTTCCGTTAGATGGGTGCGATATACCTGTATGCAAAACATATTTCCTTAATACCTTAAGAATATCAGAACAGTTTGTCTACACAGCCTTAGAAAAAATTAATAAAGATCAAAGCTTAACAGATGATAGAGGAACACATTTAAATAGGCCTTATAAAACTAATGTTACTACAAAGGAAATTATTATGAAGCATATTAATCTATTTCCTATTGTAGTAGAATCTCACTATGTTAGGAAGGAGTCAACACGGCTATATTTATCAGAGCAGCTCAATATTTCAAAAATGTATCGATTGTACCAATCTTGGTTCACAAATCAAAATTATGCCATAGATAATTTTGCTACAAAGCGGCAGTACGAAACTATTTTTAATACGGAATACAACTATTCCTTTTTTAAACCAAAAAAGGATTTGTGCGCAATTTGTTCTCTGTATGAACAAGCTGAAGATACCAAAAAGGTATCTTTAGAAGAAAGTTATAGGAGACACCTGGAGCGTAAAAATAAAGTACGTGAAATGAAAAGAGAGGAAAAAGCCACGGTAGATCCAAGAAATACTACAGTCGCTGTTTTTGACTTACAAAAAGTCCTCAATGTGCGTCAATCTGAGGTGGGTATTTTCCATTATAAACGCAAATATCCCATTTATAATTTCACAATTTATAACACACTTAATAAGTCAGGATTTTGCTATGTCTGGCACCTCTCTATTGCAAAAAGAGGCTCAAACGAAATTGGGAGCTGTTTATTACAATTTTTAAAACAGGAAGCACAAAAAGATATAAAGCATGTTTCATTTTATTCTGATGGCTGTGCCGGGCAGAACAAAAATAGATTTATTTATGCCATGTACCTTTATGCTTTAAAAACTTACGGGCTGGAAAGCATAACCCATCGTTTTTTTGAGACTGGTCATAGTCAAAGTGAGGGTGACAGCATGCATTCATGTGTAGAACGTGCAATGAAGAATAAATTATTATTCACACCTGACCAAGTTTACAGTGTTATAATGAACGCAAAAGTAAAAGGTGAGAAGTATAACGTAAAAGAAATGGAGCAAAGTGATTTTTACGATTTAAAATGTCTCATCTCTGGAAAAAACTGGCTTAAGGATACACAAGGTAGAAAAATTTTGTGGTCAAAGGTAATGGAAGTTAGAGTATCTCATGAAAGACCTCGTGTTCTACAATTAAAATACAATATTGGGGAAGAATATTTTGACTTAGACACGGACTCTGATATTATAAAATCAAAACGTGGGCGGCGACCGAAAAATCCTGTGGAAATTACAACAGTCGATAATTTGACACAGATTTACCACCAACCTATCCCCATACCTAAACCTTTATATGATGATTTACTTGGATTGTGTGCTAGTGAAGCTATACCAAAACATTACCATGGGTTTTACAACTCTCTAGTATGCTCTGGGAATTCGGAACAGCAAAACACAGACAATCTGGATGGGTCAGACCTTGATGATGCCTAGGTGGCACGAAAAACATGAATATAAATATATATTTATGAGTCTAACATTACTAAATTTTTTTTGTTGTTTTTTTTATACTTTGATTAAAATACTTTAAAAAAAACACGTAAATTATGTTTTTTTTAGAAATTAGATTGATTTTTACCTTATATTTTGCAATACGGTCTCTCCGGTATTATAATTTTACAATTGTGAAACTTGTTTTATTTGCCATGTAATAAAAACGTAATTAAATTTTACAAGTATCATCTCACTTTGTTTAATCACCGAATATTATGGTAAGAGTCAATTACCAAGTCAATTAACATTTCTTTAGAACAGGGAATAAGATCGCATTCAACTATTACTGAGTAGATCACTGTCGATAATTTACCCGAATAAAATCGTATTGTTGGTTTACGGATGAATATTTAGTTTCAATTACAGTAATATACATTTTTGCTTCTAACTTCAATTTAGTACATAAATATTTTTTTTTAATTATACCACTTTATCGGCGAAAAAATCAGCTTTCTTTTGGTATGCAAATTATTTCTCTAAGTAAATACAGTAATCAGTTATTAGCAAAAAATCTTATTTCTTTTTTCCTGTAAAAAATTGATTTTCCGATTATGGTATTATTCGGTGGGGGCGGCGATATTTCGTTTTTAATTTACTCAGATCTTTATGAATACTTGGTGACAGTGGCGTAGCTATAATAGGGCATGGTGTTGCCCCCTAGGGCCACAAAATTCAGAGCCCCTCCCAGGCTGTGAAAAAAGGGGAACAGCAAGCTCTAGAAGCTAGAAAACTTCGAACCTGCCTAAAAGCATTTTTTTTTTCAAAAGTAGAACATGATTCCATATTTTCTATGCCGCGAGGCCATTGTTCTCCTAGCTACGCCACTGTTTGGTGAGCATCCATATTTAGACCCTAATTGAGATGTAAATTAAGATTTAATAAAATCTATTAAATATTTTGAGTTCTCTGGATGCTTTCTCACTCAAGAAAATCCCTCGAGCGTCTTAATTATGAACTTGTAAAAGAAAATACTTTAACTACCAAGAGCGTTATTGAAATTTTAAGTAAAAACTTTAAAAACAGATGAGTACATATCGTCAGTGGAAAGGCAAAATTGCTTTAGCACCAAAATGATGACTTATCATATCATATATCATATCTCTTATATTTTGCAACCGATTTATTCATTTAAAGATAATAAAAAAAATCTCTACTTTTCCCAAATTTGTGCTTTACAGTTGTGCCTTTCCACTTACGATGTCTATGTACCGAATTTAAATAATTATTTTCTTTTAATACATACCTATCCAAAAATTATAATAATACCACAGTGTTTTGACCCTCTACACCACTATTTTTTTTACCTATTGGGAAAACCCAGGACTTGATCACTTGAGGACTTTATTAAACGCAATTCTTCTAGAATTAATTAAATTAAAACAACAATCGTTTTTCTTCTTTCTTCTTATTTTCAGTTATACGGATTTTCGATTATCCGAATGCCTAACGACAACAATTAGTTCGGTTCGAGTCTCAACTGTATCTATAAATCTTAAACTCAAACACATAGTTCAGTGAGAAACAAAACACTTCTACTTCGAAATCCCGAATAATTACAGGTTAGCTTCGGGACTTTCAAAGGCGACATTCGTATACTCATCGCGTCTTCTTGTTAGCGGCTAGGAACTCTCCTGAATACGTAAACGCTTGTAAACGCGTCATTCATGATTAAGCAACCAGAACGTGACTGCTGACTAAAACATCTGTCTAGAGAAAAATGTAGTTCGCCAATTAGATCAATCGAATTAGGCTGTCCCTTATTTGGTCTTATTTGGAACATGTGAGGCTCATAGACACTTATTGGGTATTATCTTATTATGTGTTGTCAGTATAGTGTTGAGACTTGTATTAGAGGGAATATTTAGTAATTATTGGATGGTTTTAATAGAATTGTTTTCACTTTTCCAGATTATACTGATACGGGTAAAAATAGTCATCAAAGTTAAATATCAAATTCAGTTCATATTGAAGAAGATATTCATAATTATTATAATATTTCCCCTTTTCCTTATTCAGTTCAAGTCTAGAAGAATCTCAAAAAAAATAATAATAATAAGAACAAATTTGGTTTGCATAAATGACGCTTGATATCAGTTATAATTTTTATGTAATATACTGTGTCAGCGAAGCCGCAAGAAAACTATAGATGTACAGATTAATCAAATCAAAACATTTTTATTTGTGAAAATCGGTACAATTTTCATTACCTTAGTACGTTGGTGTGCGAAATACCTATTTAATATTATTATAGACAATATTTTTTCTTTTATTAACGCGAGTATCACACATTTAAATAAAATCCTGTCTCCCCGCGACCACGGTTGCTGAAAAGCATCCGAAACGTCGGGATAAATAATTTAAACAATATAAATAATAAATCGCGTTTTAATCCTGTATACAGTATTTTATTTAAATATAACCTATTTAATAATAAAAAAAACTACTTCATATCTTACCTTTGACCAATTTAAACAAAATCTATTTACTAATAGACAGATATCATAGGCAAAGTTACTTCAAACATTTACATAACAAAGAAAAAGGGTGAGCAAGGCGTGTCCCTGAGACGTATTCTTGTCATGGACCCGGATTGTAATGCGGATTTGTCGGTCAATTTCGCGTCAGTACGCTTTTGTTATACAAAATCTTGTGCATAATCAGGCTGAGCATTCCCTCGTGTATACTTTAATAAACCATTTGATTTTCTAGTACAACATATTTTAAAGAAAAGATTTAATATTATGATGGTTTTGGTTTTAAATTATATACAAATGTTTTTTATTTATGATTCTTTATTTTCCTCTAAAATATTCAAATAATTTGCTTTTTAGAAAACGTTTTTACCCTTAACAATAATTAAAATACACTCAACACTTAGATATATAACTAGACAATCCTAAAAACCTTTTCGGGTCCGTATTCAAAGATGTGACTCAGTTTTGAATCTACAATAGATTTGAGACTTATCAAATCATTTTTTTTTTGTATAGAATTTGACATTGTGACAAGAATAGATTTTGACCTGAGTAAAATCTTGGAATACGGGTCTAGGTGTTGCTACACATTAGGCAATCAGTAAGGCGTGCGAGCAACGGCAACTCCCGCAACTAGTGGCTCGGACACGACCACTAGAATGTTCAGTTCAATTACGCGGATGACATATAACGATAGTTTAAATAAGTGAAATCCCGAGTCCCCTATTGGGGCATGGGGCAGACCCATTTCAGTGTCTGTTTCACTGATCATTACAATTTTACAGGCAACTAGATGCCTTCTGTGCCCTGCTCGACCGGAATAATTTTTCTTTACTCTTATTCCCCGGGATTTGAACCCAGGACCTCCGATGGTAAACGTATCGCACTTATTATTTTACAAACTTCTAACGCGGAATTATCGCCATTGGCACCGCAATCAAGAAAACTAAGTGGCTAATCAAAAAAAGCTATAACAATTTTAGACGTAAATATCTACTTTGCAGAAAAATATTAAGGAAAAATAACTGAAACAATTTATTACTTCTTCAAAGAGGTCTGAAAGGTTTTTACTTCGTTCAAATAGAAAGTTAACACCCTCCTAGAGAACCACTACATTAAGTGTTCTTTAAAATGGAAGTAACTATTAACTACAATTACAAGAACCTCGTTGCTATATAAGTCGAGCTTTGGATTATTTTACTCTCTCACTTAAAAGTTTCTACTTTGAAATGCAATTACATGGTCATATTTTTTATCTATGAAATTTTTACCGCCTCCGTGCTTCAGTGGTAATCTGCCGATTGGCAACCAAGGTTCAACCGGGTTCAACTCACATCATATTTAAAATATAGTTTTAGTGGAAACACGGATCAGTAAAACAGACATAGAAATTGGCCTGCCCCATACTCCACTACGATTTTTTTAAATAAATTATTCTCCTGTGTATTTTTTTGTACCACAAATTTATTTATTATTATTAAATAAATACAGTGTACAAGTTAGGTTAGAAAGATGGCGTCTGTGGTAGTGTAAACTAAAATCAATTCATTGTTATTCATTTTGTGACGATTTTAACAAGAAGAAAATCGTCCTTATTGTTTGTATTTTCAATAGGTTTCAAAAGCTTTACAATAAAATATGGTAATTTTGAGAAGTTAGAGAATCATCATAATATCAGATGAGTTTGATGTTTTGATGATACAATGTATTATATAATATACAATGTATTATATAATACTATATGAATACAAAATATAAATATGTACTAAATCAAGTAAGTAATCTGTATGTAAGCTTAAATAAAATGCTCAAGAAATCATCTGAAATGACAGCTTTTTGATAGAAAGATTGATGTAACTTTGGTTTTAGTCAACTTAAGCTACGTCAGCGCCCTAAAAGTCTTTTTCGGTATAACTTGTATAAGTTTTAAGTTCAATCAATAAATGTATAATGTAATAAATTTTAGTACAATTTCCTCATCTTAAATATAATTAGACTCTCAGAAAATAATATCTCGTCAGAAAATATAATAAAGAGGTCAGCAATCGGCTTGTTCCTGCAACTTTAATACTTGAAAGTGTACAGCAATATTCACAGGAAGTATCACAGGAAGAAATGTTAAGAACTCTGTGAGTCTTTTGCGGGTAATGTAATAATATTTAAAAAGTAGTAGCGATCTCCTCCCTGCTCGCAACTTCGTTTTATTTTTTAATTGTATTTCTAGGGAATTTTGCCTGCGACTAAATATCAATTTATATGTTCTTGATTAAAAAGAACCATGTGTCAATTTGCAAAATAACATTTTTGTTTGTGTGAATTCAGACATTTCGGTGTTTTTTTTCTTTACAGGGAAGTAAGTCTCCTGTACGCTGTCATGTCCTGTTATTTTTTAAAATTTACTTCCATGTGCTTCGAACCCAATGCCTCCAGTGCTAAATCACTTCTGTTGCATCACTATTTAGCTACAGGAGCGATTTGTGGCTAAATAGGCCTGAACTTAACTGAAAAAATAATAATTTAATTTTTTTATTTTATTTTTTGACGGCATTATAGATAGTGTTTAATACTTTTATAGTAAATTGATTTTCAGTTATAAAAAATACAAAATGCAACTTTATTTTCACTTGCATTAATTGTATTGATGTGACAATTTCTCTTGTCATTCTAATATTAATTACCAAATTTATTTCTGAGTAAATAAACTCGATGATAAAGGTCTCAACCGTAAATTAAAATATTGCGTTCCTTTTTTAAAATTTAGGCGAAAATATACAAAGAAGAAAGTGAAGAAATACGACTATATTTTTAATTAGTTACGGTATCAATAAGGAGGATTTAGCACATGTAAGATATTAAAGTTGAAAGGGCCATTACTGTTATGACACGCTGATCCAGATTATCCCTTGCTGAAAAGTTAGCTAAATCCTTTTGTATTCAATTTTCTTCCGTCTGTTAAAACCATTAAAAAGTTTCAGAGATTAAAACTAAATAATAAACCACAACATTTCATAAATATTAATTATAATCCAATCTCCCTAGAGCTGATTCTAGTGTATTATGGCTACTTATTCTTATTATAGTTTACTTTTTAATAAACATAATTTAATATTCATATAACTACACCCAATATTTAGTTACATAATATATAACGTGAAGCAAGGATAGGAGCATTGGAAATACCGTGATCTCTGCCTACTCCAATGGGAAAGAGGCGTGATGTATATGCCAGTGAGAACATTATAAAATTCGAGTAGTTACTATTTTTTTATTTATTTTTTAACGAAAAAAAACCGTATTATTCTATTTAATTCGCATCTAAATATGTCCTTCAAATTATTATATAAGCTTTAGTTTGTATTATACTTAATATTTTTTTCATTATAGGAGCAATATTTCATATTTAAATGCGAAATATCGAAAAATATAGAATAATATACCAAGTTGATATATACATAATATGTATGAAGTATATACTAAAAATATTTGAAGGATTTTTCAATTTCTTTGCGTAACAATTTATCTACAGTGTTATTGAGACTGCATTATGGGATATAAAGGCGCCTACACGTTTCTCCCAAAAACCGGATAAATATTGTAAATCATAATAATAATTCACACAAGCTATAAAACCGGCACGCTCGCACGCGATCGCGTCAAGATGATTTTTTGCGAGGATTACTTTAAGATCTAAAAATAATATTATCTTTGAAAGAGGAAAAAGACTAGTAATTTTCACAAAACAGTGGAAATGAAAAATTCAATTTATGTGTACATACTGCAAAGCATTCTGGTCTTATCATAAAGGTTAAAAACGCACTTAGATTCCTCGTGTATTTCAGATTTAAATAGTTCATAGACAACCAAACGATTCGGCTCATTTGATGGAACACTTTCCATGAATTTCCGCGTGATTATTTGTTCCTGCTAAAATAAGAATAATAATCTTTATTACGGCTTTTTAAACCCAGATTGTTGATATAGTTAAAACTATTTCAGTATTTCAGGCAGACTGCCTTCCCAATTGAATCAATAATTAGAAAAAATACATGCTACTCAAAATACATAACTAAAACACAATACTGCACAATCTAAAATTATTTTAATTATTATATAATATACTAGCAACGCACCCCGGCTTCACAAGAGTGCAATGGAGATGTAATATACTCAAAAAAGCCTATGTTACTCGCTGATAATGTAGCTTCCTATTGGTGAAAGAATTTTTAAAATCTGTCCAGTAATGTATGAGTTTATTTATATTTTATAACATACAAAAATACAAATCATTCCTCTTTATAATATTAGTATAGATATACTCGTAGATATAGAAGTATAGATAATTATGAATATAAATATATATGTATATATATATGGTAAGTTGTTAGAAAATAATTAGATTTTATTTTTTTCTTGAACTAGACATCATAACATAAGTTCTAGTCAGTACTTTATTAACAATGATCAACGGAGGTAAGCCGTTCATGAGACAATAATACCGGAACGCGTATCACTGATCCTTTGTTCTTTAATTAATCTTATCCCACACTGCCGTAAAAGGTACTTAATGATAAAGGTATCTTTAGAATATTATTTAAATAAAGTGACGTTACGAAAAGATTTATGGGACTAGTAGAAACTAGCTCGAATTCCAAACCAACTTTCGGTCATAAAATAACAAAACTATTGCTATTTACTCTTTATATATTTAGTTAAAGAGATATTTAGGTAAAAAAATTACTATATTGATTATTCTAAAGTAAAACGAGTGAAGTAAAGGAAGTTTGAGAAAAAAAATGTTTTTATATATTTTCGCAGGTAATCACACAAAATGTATTGAAAATTCCAAAAATATGCAAATTATAAACCAGAAAATATTCAATATCCGTTGCCGTATCGTGTTGCAGATGAATATCAGGTGCGTTGTCAATCTTAAAATATATATTACTAGAAGTGTATTAAATAATTGGCATAATTTAATTGAAATATCTCATTTGTAATAGAAATTCTGATGGACTCGTTTCGTCCGTAGTGCTGCCGGCCTAGTATGACAACCTAGACAAAATTTTGTCGATCGTTTTCCTTTGTTTTTGTGTCTTCCGGGTCTAACATGGTTTACTTAAAAGTCGACTTCTAATGTCAAAAGTAGACTTGTCTATCAATGTTGTCGATGTCGAGACATATCTCTATATCTCTTGATGGTCATGCTCGGAAAGCAGGAGCGTTGCCGATCTTAAAAAAAAGATAAATATAACTGGAAGAGTTTTAAATAATTGGCATAAATTAATTAAAATTACTCATTTTTAGAAGAGATTCTGATGGACTCGCTACGTCCGTAGTGCTGATTCGGCTCAGTGTCAGCGGCAGGTGCGACGTCAATCCCTCACCTCTCAGCAATTCGTATTGTAATAGATTTTCCTGTTCGCTAATTTTATTTTGTTTCGTATTCTGATCGATTTAGTTTTTGTATCACTTGATACGTAATCTTTAAAAAAAACACATGTGCCTCGACTTTGGGTGAACGTTATATATGAAATATATTATGTATTCTATATCATTTAGAAATATTAGGTCATTTCATTCAAACTTGCGCGCACTTATTCCGTTCCTATTGAGACATGTTGAGGGAATGGTTGATGTAAATGGTAGATTATTATTAAGTGGTTCCTAGTGCGTCTAGTTATCAACAAGTATTTATAATATCTTTAAAAATGAATCGAAGCCACCTCATAAATTCAGTTAGTGAGTTTGACCAACGGAATTTTATTAAGATTGAAGTTCTTTTGGGAAAATGTGCAACCGATATTCATAAAGATCTTATGAAAGCAATAGGTGGTTCTGCGTACTCTCTACGTACAGTGCAGTTTTGGGTGAAAGCTTTTCACAGTGGCAGAATTTCTACTGAAGAGGGTCGAAGAGGGCCTCACAATCTGGCACCTGAGCACGAAAACCGCATCGCTGCTGTGAAAGGTAAACTTGACGAAAGAAGAGATTGGACTGTCGCCGACCTTTCCCGTGAACTTCAGATTCCTGAGACCGGTGTACACCGTATATTGACAAAAAAATTGAATATGTAAAAGGTGCTTGGTAAGTGGATACCCCATGTTCTTACAGAAAATATTATCGAGGAGCGATGTAATGCGGCTTGTCAAAACCTACTGCTGCTAAGACAACATCCACACTACCTACGCAGGACATTGGCGGTAGATGAAAGTTGGGTGTTTTTGTACCGAGCCCCCGAACGTGATCAGTGTCGATTTTGGATTTCAGTTGGAGAAAAACTGCCGCAAGTACCACGTCAACAAAAAGCTGAACATAAGCGTATGCTCATAGTCGCCATGGATTTTAATGGTATTGCTTTTTGGCACTTGTATGATGAAGGGGAGACTGTGACAGCGGAGCGCTATATTAGCTTTCTAGAGGACGTGGTCAAGGATTTTAAGGAAGAATATAAAATAAATAATGTAGTTCTACTCCATGATAATGCCAGGCCCCACAAGGCTCGTATTGTTTCTGAGTTTTTGTTGGATAACCGCATAGTGACATGGAACCAACACCCTTATTCCCCTGATCTGATGCCTCCGGATTATGGCTGTTTTCACCATTTAAAGCGAGCACTGAGCGGCCGTCACTTCAGCGAGGGGTCTGACCTCCATGGGGCATTAGAGGTAGAAATTCACGAGGGAAACCAAAACGGCACCTTCCAAGGTGTTCGCAAACTAGAAGAGAGATGGGCTGCTGTCATTGAAAAGAAGGGGACCTATCTATAGTTATCAAAGTAATATTAACTTTATTTTATTATATTAGAAAATAAAAGTAATAAAAATAGTTGCGCAAGTTTGAATGGAATGACCTAATATTTAGCATAAACATTATGTTATATGTAAAAAAGGTAATATTGTGGTAAGGCGAGTTTGGATAAAGTAACTGTCAGTATTTATGATTACAAGCAATTCGGAGCACTTTCTGATGTTCCATAAATATTATTTTATTTTATCTAAACAAATCCTAGAAGCTCCTATCTCATAACATAATCTTTTTTTATAAAAAAATTACAAAGCGGAAAAATCTGCGCCTTTTCTACATAGATTTCGGGCTTTCATACTCTGTTATACCTTAAAATCCTTCCTCTTGAGATTCCTCTCATATAAATGATACTATCAAATGCTCAAGGTTGGAACCTTTCAGTGGGCTATGCATAAATAGCTTTATATCTTTATATGCTTTAATAAAATGTATCAGTATTTAGTACTTAATAATATTATCAAAGAACGTGGATATGTAAGTACAACATACATAAGATAACAACGCGTTTCCATAAATTTACCATTACAATAACATCGAATCTACGGCTTTATAAAATAATACATTATTATCTAAGGCTTTGTTATTTATTGTCTAAACGTAGCGGAATAATTTACCGTATGTGGCGTAGCCCGCCGCAGTATGAAACATGAACGGAACATACGCTCTCACGATGTCAAAAACACAAGTGTTAACGACCGCAAACTATTTCAGATGAAACTTGTTATATGTACATTTATGTAAATATTCATTTGTTTATTATGCTTTTATTCATATCATTTACTATGTTTTTTTAGGCTTTTTAATATGCAGTAGAGAAGTAGCGCCATGATTATGAACAGTTTTAATATTCTTCTGTAACGAGATAAGTAATATTCCGAATGCTTGAAGTTAATAGTAGGTCGACAGCGCATCATTGACTGATGTTCTGTGGCTGAGGTATCACCTACCATCAAGTGAACCTCATGCTCGTCTGTGGATATCTAACGTAAAAAAATATATAGTCGTTAGATCTATATTTTATATTATTTATTTATTATTATTAAATCAACAGAAACCAGCGCCCGCCCCCTTTAAGATTTTTTTTTTTTTTAAATAACAAAATATTCTTCTTCCCTGTTTCCTTTTTTTTTGGGGTCAGCACAGTATGTTCTTTTTCCATTATCTTCTTCCACTCATCATATCTTCAGTCATACCTCTCAAATACATAATGATCATTCTTCACACTGTCAATCCATGTTTTTTTGGCCTCCCTCTTCCTAGAGGACTCGGAAAAGTACACTCTCGATTAGCGGATAATCTATATTTAATATTATAAAGAGGAAAGATTTGTTTTTTGTTACGATTTAACTCAAAATTTACTCAACCGATTTAAAAAATTATTTTACCGTTGGAAAGCTACATCTTCATCAGAAACATAGGATATACTTTTTTCCATAAATAATAAGGTCCGCTATTCCCTAATCCTTACTAAAACTTGAATAATATAACCCAAGGTGTAAAAAAAGGTTGTAGGGAGTAATCACTGGGTCTACTGTACCGATTTTAAAAATTATTTCACCAATAGAATGCTACATTATTAGCGAGTAACATAAGTTATATTTCTGTGTATAGTACATCTGCATTGCACCCGTGCGAAGCCAAGGCGTGTTACTAGTCTAACATAAACAGCCAAAATTCGATCATAAAAGAAAATAACAATAAAATTGTATCTAATGGACGAACGGAGCTAATCCTATTTGAGGCTATTCGAGATATGGCGGCGACGAATAATGGATTAGATGATCTTATCGAGGGTGAAACTGCGAAACTTCAATTATAATGCTCTAAACCCTACATAAGTGCCTACAATCTCTATAGTGTCGACTGTTGGTAATATAAGACCGCTACTGTAGTTAAGTGGTCAACTGTGCAATGCGATACGCGTTCTATAAGAAGATTATTTATTGTAAAATTAATGTTTTACAGAATTTTGAATCTGCAGGCCTAGCATGACAACCACGGCAAAATTGTGTCGACCGTTTTCTCGTGTTTTAATCGATTATCTCTTTATGTCTTCCGGGTCTAACATGACACTTACACTTAAAACTCGACTGCTAATCTCAAAATTAGAGATATTTGTCGATCGAGATATCTTGCATGTTTAAATTAGCGATGTCGCAATATATCGCTCGTCCGCATGCTAGGCGGGCTGGACATGTATAGAGTCATATCAGTGAGTTCTTCCTTAACCTTCAAGTGAAAATAAGGAAAGAGGAAGGGCAAAAAGAAGATGAATGGATATGTGAAGAATGGATCTATACCAATATTATGAAGAAGAAAGATTTGATTGTTTGTTTGTAACGAATAAACTCAAAAACTACTGGACCGTATTTAAAAAATATTTCACCAATAAACAGCTACATTATTATCAGCGAGTAACATATAACAATTATTATTATATAGGATAGGTATTTTTTGTGTATAATTGTCTTTTTGTGCACCCGTGAGAAGCCGGGCGCGTTTTTAGTCTTGTATAAGACTTACTGTAAAATACATCAAATTATGATTTACACTAGAAATGAACTACAATAAATTCATACAGCACTGAAATAAATGTTAATTCACAGCGTGAAATACGATGAGATTACGATTCAACTATGAAATGTTCTAAACTTTCACCACAGTATGAAAGCTCCAAAATTTCATATTATAATTAATGCTTACTCAATATATTAATGGTCTAATGAAATATGTGTTTGAACTATTTCCATCTTATTAAATACTAGCAATGCGCCCCGGCTTCACACAGGTGCAATGTTGATGTAATATAGACAAAAAATATAGCATATACATGCTCGCTGCTAAGGTAGCTTTCTATTGGTAAAATAATTTTTAAAATCGGTTCAGAAGATCCAAAATAAATATAGCCTATGTTATTCGGTGAAGATATACCTAGAATTCTAACGGTCGAGTAGTTTTTGAGTTATATCATAACAAACAAACAAATCTTTATTTCACAAAAATGCATATCAGACAACTGTCAGACAGTCTACCCGTGACCACGAGCTGTAAAGCACTCAAAATGTCGAGGTAACTAATAAAATTAACAAAGTGCTTTTAAATCCAATTAAAATAAACGAATTCCTTTAAATAAAAGACAATATAAAGATAAAGATTTATGAAACTGGTGTGAGTGGGAGAGTCGGGAGTGGTCGACCTAGGCGAACGTACCTCGATCAGATCGTGGACGTTCTGCAAAAGGGCCAGATCAAAAGTACTCGTAACCGTCGAGTGTGTATGAAAGCATTGATGAAAGTAGAAGAAGCGAAAGTGGTATGTAAGGATCGGAGCATATGGAATTCCGTGATCTCTGCCTACCCCAATGGGAAAGAGGCGTGATGTATATGTATGTATGTATGTAATATAAAGATAGAAGTTAAGCTTGATTTAAATTCTCATTTTGGTATACGAATAGAATCAATATATCACGAGAAAAATTAAAAGCACAAATAAATGTAACCAGAATTAATAAGAGCCAAAGTTTTCGGCCTCCAACTTAATTTTTAATCCAGCATTTGATAGCCTTCTAAATAGAAAAGTTTTAAAAAAAGGGAGGAAACTTCAGGAAAAGTAAAAAGTTATTTAATTGTACTCTTTTTGGAGCTAGAGACGTGTTAATTATTAGAACAATATTCTAGTTACCTTCTTGATTTTTAAGCATTCACTTAGGTTAGTTTATAATGTATAGTTAAAGAAAATATAATAGGATCACTAGCTTTTCCATCAGTCATGTAGTATAGTATGTTTCAACAATAACAAACCATATTTTTTTTAATAAACTAGACCAAAATAATACTTTAAATATTATAACTTAACATTAAGTAAGTGCATATAAGTTCGGTTCCGAAATCACTGAAATGTATCGTAAAAAAACGAACTGCCATTATATAACTTTAAATTTAAAATTCAATTGGGCTGCAATTTTATTAGATAAAATAAATTCTTTTTTTTTTATATTAGAGGAGGCAAACGGGCAGGCGGCTCACCTGATGGTAAGTGACTACCGACGCCCATGGACATCCGCAACACCAGGGGTCTTGAGGATGCGTTGCCGGCCTTTAAATTTCTTTATTTTCAGAATAGGAATTTGTGTCTATTTATAACTTTCATGCTCAACACGTTGTTGATGTTCAAAGGCCGGCAACATATCCTCTGATAATATGGATGTCTATGGTAGTCGCTTACCATCAGATAAGCGTCTGTTTGTCTGCTGTTATAAAAAAAAGGTTTTTAATGTTGATTCGCCATGATCAAATTCTATTAACCAGGTATTTAATTAAACTTTGAAATAATGTTCACACGTAACACTTATCTATATCTATACTTCTATATACTAATACTAGCGACCCGTCCCGGCTTCGCACCGGTGCAATGCTGATACTAAATACACTACAGAAAAACTGTTATTATTATACATATAAACCTTCCTCTTCAATCATTCTATCTATTTAAAAAAACCGCATCAATATCCGTTGCGTAGTTTCAAAGATTTAAGCATACAAAGGGACAGAGAAAGCGACTTTGTTTTATACTATGTAGTGATTATAAAGAGGAAAGATTTGTATTTATGTATGCTATGAATAAACTCAAAAACTACTGGACCGATTTTAAATATTCTTACACCAATAGAAAGCTACATTATTTGCGAGTAACATAGGCTTTTTGTGTATAGTACCTACACTGCACCCGTGTGAAGCTGGGCGCGTTGCTAGTGTTATAATATATGCATTTCAATATTCGGTTTGTTATATTTTATTCGGCATCACATTCTCTCACAATGGAATGGATGTGTAAGAGTAAATTAGATAAAACGACCTTCTAACTTTTAATTAGTTTTATCAAAGTTTTCGTGAACATAAGTCTTCTTGGGAATAGTTTTACTCCTCTTTTGGTAATATAAGTAATTTTAAGAGATTAGATACCAGGATTACATAGCCTTCATGTGGCTAAACCCATGATAAAAGTATCAGCAAGATGTCTCCAAAGGGCAATTATATCGTATAAAAAGTAAAAGTACTAGTACCAGGGTGAATCAAAAAGTTCTTAGAAGTGCATATATATGAAACCTTTTTGGATCAAGTTCGATATTCAAATTAAAGAGTGTCTATCACACTATATTTATGCAGACTGTCACTTGTTTTTGTCAGTTCGTTCGCATGGTTTTGTCGTTGTCACACGTTGTCCTGGTGGAAGTCGAACCCACGACCCATCGGTGCGCACGGCAGGTGTTCTACCGAACGCGCCAACGTTCCCGTAAAATAATTTTTATAAAAAACAATGCTTTTTATTTTTCGTTGACTCTTTAAAAGTCAGACTTACTCACTCAGACATCGAATCTCACATTGTTAAAAAAATAGATTATTATTTTTCGTTATGGAAAGGTTTTTGTGTTATATCTTGTGTAAAAAGTCAGTCATTCACAAACTCCTTTCCAATCATACCCTCGGGTTGTTTTCACTTTTGATGTACCTTGTATATTAGAATAGACATTGTTTGACGTAATAGGTTATTATTTATCTGTTATATTCCATTCACAATAATATATATTCCTATTAATGAGGTAAAAAATGTCTGAATTGGTAAACATTTATTTCTTTAGTAGATACTAGTGGACCCCGCAGACGTTGTTCTGCCACAATTTTGGCTTCGAAATTATATATGTAATTATTCTTAAATTAGAATATACCCATTTACCCACTATAATTGTCTAATATGTCACTGATTTGCAGTAGACATCTGTTATTTCAAAAAAGCTAAGAATGCATGACGTGAGCTGTCAAGATGGCGTAGTTTCGAATCTAATTTATTTTATAATTAATTTTATGCATATATTTTTTTCTTGATTTTTTCCAATATTTTAATAGCCTATGTCTTATTCCCGACATAGAGGAATCCAACAAATAAGATATCGTTAAAATCGGTGCAGGCGTTCTTGAGTTATAAGTGGTGTAACTAACACAACTTTCTTTTATATATATAGATATAATACCAGTGAACGTATCTTCTTCTATTAATTTATTATTTATTATCTGAACGTTATAACGCTATATTGATAGATGGATAGATATGAATTTATTCACTGAAAACACACGCACACATAAAAATAATTATGGACAAACATCAACGATATGAAGGAAATTTACAAGCACAATAAGCTTAATCATAGTTTAATTTTTAAATTAACACATTACGTGATAGAAAAAAGAACAACAAACACCTGTGCGAAAGTCAGACTACTCAGCTTAATTTAGGGAGTTTTAAGGATTCCGTATTCCGTACCAAAAACGGATCCCTCATAGGATCATCATCGTTGTTCGTTTGTCTGTCTGTCAAAATCCTTTTTCTCAAGGACGCCTCCACACATTGTCAAGTTGAAATAATAATAATATCAAAGACTCAGGTCTGCAATCCACTAGTGAACAAAATCAAACTTCTAAGTCGACGCAATCAATAGATGCGCCTTTTACCCTCCGCTTTCCGTTAATATAGAATCATTAAATTTGGCATGAAGCAATAAAGCGAAAACCGTAAATTAGTAGTATTTTTATTGGGAAAATTATTACCTAACTACGGAACCCCCGGTGCGCAAGTTTGAATCACACTTGACCAGTTTTTTACTTCAAGATTGATTTTCAGTACCTCCCTGGTTGATCGATATATTAGAGTACGATGTCAAAACATATCCTCAAACACCAAATTAATGGTTTCCTACGAAAACAATTACAAAATACAAAACAACAGTAAAGGACAAAAAAACATTATGTACATTTGTAAACAATTTTCTTTCGTGCCTTTTGATAAACGTTGTTAGTCTAGCCTAAGATAACCCTTTTGAATACACAATACATTATAATAATGTTATATTAGTTGACAAACCCCACGAAGTAAAACATAGCTACCAAATTGTAACATAAAATATTCATACTAAGTGCTAGTTAAATATTGACTACCAGATTTGAACGAAGTCCATTAAGGGAAAACAGCTAAAATAGTTAGTCCATCATTAGATTTGCTGTAGAAGATTCTTGTATTATAAGAAGGAAATTGTAATATCGTCGATCAAATAATTTAATGGAAAGATATCAAGCCTCATTTCCGCCCCAGAATCCAAAAAAAATGTCATACGATTCGATGATTATCTTTATACTTATATCGTGAAAGTAGACTGATAAGGATATAAACATGTGAGAGAAAAAAAACTACAATTAATATTGCCTGCGAGATGGCAAAAATATTTGATCTGACTGTGATTTTCGTTCAAAATAATACATTTTCAGTATTTATAAAGAAAACAGGATGGAAGTAATGTAATTTTTAAGTAAATCGTATAGTAACGTAAAATCTTTAAAGTAATACAAAAAAGAACATGGAAGACAAAAATCATTAATCATAATGTAGAAAATTAATTACTTCATTTATTTAAAAGGTATCCTATCCTATCACCCGGTCAAAGAAAGCTACGCAATTACCTTTCCAATTATAAAGCTAATTTCGCTTGCGGTGATGAGCTTCTAATTGGAGCCTAATTGATTACAGTACTTAATTAACATGTCGTCTCCACGTTCGCCTTTTGTTTTAATTACGGCTGCCGTAGACCACGTTATGTTTTTGCTCAACAAATCGTCGATCGATAGTAATTCCGTGTTTTCCTTCGGAAAGTAGGCACATCGATAAATTAGATCAGCCCCCGAACATTCCCTGGGGCTCAAGAAGCGCCCACGTTCCATCAAGCTCATTACACTTATTTTCCTTTTTATTGAGTGTGAACTATGTCATTTTTATACAATTTTCAGGGTTCATACGAATATTTGTTCTGGAGATGTCAAACAGAAATAATAAGAGTCGTATTTGGGTAGGCAAATTATTTTTAAACTCCGATCAGCACGCTCGGTTCGGTTGGAGTAATAATTTCGTTGACGCAATTTAACCGATAACGATTCTCTCGAGTATACCGAGCTTAAATTGTGTCATTACTACTATATTTAATTGTATTAAGGGTGCTACCCGTCCGCTATCTACTTATGAATGTTACTTATTTTATCATGATTATATTTCACTTTCGATTTTCGAATCAAACTCATTAGTAATTTGAAAACTATAAAGAACGTATTCCCAGAATCAAATGATTTTTTTGTATTTTTTATTAGTTTTTTTTACATAGAACAAGACTTGTAAGTCTTAAAAGTTATTATCATTTATATTGTCATATAATTCAGGTACTTTGTGGAGCACTTCACACAGCAAATAAGTTGTTCCTGAAACGATTTCCCAACCTTCATAAAAGTAAGCTTATTTGATATCAAATTGCGGAATCCCGAGCAAGTTAGTTCTGAGGTAAGTCTCTAAAAAATCGCCACATTACCATTTATATTAGAAAATATACTTAGTGGCGTAAGTAAGCGACGGGCAGCTCGTATAAATGGTGCGACGCTCACGAGGCGAGCGCATTTGTCACTCGCGGACCCTCAAATTGTGCTCATATTGTAAGGGCTAATCCTCTGCGAGAATTCATCAGGTTTAACAGAGGCTGTTATCAGGGACACCTTTACATCTATCATTTTTAGCCTCTTCTTTCATAATGTCTATTAATTTCGTACACTATAGACGTTATATAAGATATTAAAGTTATGATTTCATAAAGCTGACCGTTTAAAAATAGGCTAGTAGTTTTAGGGTAATGTAAGAATTGTAAATGCCATACCCATATTAGATTAAAATCAATTATCTCACCTATTTTTATTATGACAAAAATTTATTTATAGTTAAGTGAGTTTTAAAATCCAATGTCTGTTCTATATTAAATTTATTTGCGTAATAATAAATTAATATATGTAATAGGTTAATTCACATATTTTCGAACCTAAGTGAGATAAAATATAAGTATTATTTGTAAAACATCATTTGAAGTTACAACTGCAACATCTGAGCTAAGTTTTTTAATTCATACAATCCATTTAGCAGAAAGTTTAAAACTAATTGCGATTTTCTTTGAGTAAAATTAACTTGCATAAATCACCTGCATCGACAAAAAATGGTATATTAATCTATCGTCAATGCAATTAATTGAATAATATAAATTTCGGTTACATTGATAATCACAAAAAGAGTGGCGGAGAGTTTATTGCCAGTTCTTCTCGCCAGTTTTAATTTTGATTTGAGAACTGGCAGTAGTAAATGTAAAATTAAAAGCCATTTTTTATTCTACACTAAAATTACCTATATGAATAAATTATAAGTATTTTCATTTGATACGAATTTATTTTTACATAATAAAATTAAAATTGATTTTATATTTATCCAATTAGACTAGATTAAATTTTCAAAGCAATATGTGGATGCTAATCAATTTTGAAACACCGTCTTCTACCCTTTATTGAAGCAATGTACAATAATTTTTAAAAACGTAATTCAGAACTTCTTGTTGACGATGACTTTGGAGACGATTAAACGAAGATAAGAATTTTGTGAGAAATTAACTCGCGTATTTTGTATTATATTTAATATTTTTAAATGTTAAACTTACGATGTAATAAAAATAGTTCAAAGAAGCCATTGAAAAGATAGTCTATTCAAACGTTTTCGTACAGTAATTTGTATAAGTACACGTAGGTACCTACGTTTATAATCAATTTGATACAAATCTTCATAAAACATCGAAATGGTGTTATAGTATTTCTTTTTGGGTAGTATCATGCATTAAGTTATATGTAATGCGTATTCCTATAATTTAAAGGTATGACTTGACATTTTTAAATCAGAATTTTCAATTTAAAATTTCTTAACTATATAAAGCCTTACTTACATACTTAAGTAATTAACACATTTTACGAGAGTTTTAAAAGACTGAAAATCAACTGATTTTTCTAAATTATTTAACCTAACTTATCGGTTAACGTGTCGATGATGGTGGATGCCTATAAGAGAGGCTGATAGCAAGACCCGCGTATTAAAGCTCATTTTATCCCTACTAAAGTTGCTTTAGCGCGATTACTGGGTGTAGAGACATTGCTATCGTAAATGCCACCTGATAAGGCAATGCTCGTAAAAAAACCACTAAATCGGCGGCGAAGCTTAAGTAGCATTCTCAAAGAAATTTTTCATAATTATTTTCCGAAAATTTAAAATATTCAATGTTCTATAAATCACTTGTGTGTTTGTAATCACTCACACTCGTGAAAATTCAGGAGTAATAAATTAATATTGTCTTTTATTAACGCGAGTATCACACATTTAAATAACGTTTCGATCAACCGAAAATCCTTGCAAGAGAAAGTAGATTATTTCCCAGACTAATACGTGAGGCCATTGAAATTAAGAAAACATCCTAACTTCAATAGAGAAGATGGTTTGAGACTTTCCAACACCTGGGATCCAGTAATTGAAAAACCCAAAATCAAAAATACTAAAAAAATGAGAGGACACTGTTAGTCAATATAGAAAATATCAACTCCGTAGGAATAGATGGCGTTAATATGGCAACTTTGTGACATTTCAAAAATCAGACAACTGTCATCATTCTGTCTGCCCGTGACCACGGTTGCTGAAAGCATCCGAAACGTCGGGATAATTAATTTAAACAATATAAATAATAAATCGCGTTTTAATCCGACTTTTAAGTAATTAATTATTTAAATTATTACTTTCTTCATAATATTTTCGTAGAATATTTTACTTTATATACTAAATTTTGCTCTTCTTATCGCGTTTAAATTACTAACTTTTTAAATAGGGGCTCCCATACAACAAACGTGATTTTTTTGTCGTTTTTATAGATATCTACGACTCGCATTTAACCGGTTTTTTTTTATTATGACTTAGTTTTTTTTATTAGGCCGCCATGTGAACAAGACCTAAGAGAGTCCACAAACTTCGTATAATACTATCATTAGCTGCACACTTAGGCGTTAAAGCTCTTTCTTTTTACCTAATAGCCCAAAGAGAAATGCTAGTCCACTGTGTTCATAGTTTTATTATATCCTGCAGTATGTACCGCCATCTTTTAAAACGTCGGTATCTGATGGGCTTGTTGGAGCACAAACCAACGCTCTGATGGGTCGTGGGTTCATATCCTGCCTGGACAATATGTTCATAATTTTCTATAAGCATGTCTTCGCCACTTCAGGATACTTCGAGCATTACATGAGTGGGAGTAATATCGAAATTCCGACCAGGTTACGAACCACCATTCGTAGATGGAAAGTCGTGAAGTGCACATTGCGCGTTTCGGTCTCATGGATTTACGAATTCTCAAAGTAAAAACTAGGCTGACAGCACATTATTTACCTATGTTCTGTGTCTGGGTTATCACGTAGGTACCTCATGCTCGTCTTTCGATATCTAACATAAAATTAAAAAATAAATCGGACTCAATCATTGAAAACTACCGCTGAAAGCGTTGCGATTTATTTCAATTAAATTGTTCGGTGAATAAGATATTTTATTACAGTAGTTTCACGAATCCAAGAACAGCTAGACTCTTAGAACAAATTGTATCCTTCCTTTGTATTGAATTCAAATTACAGCTTTTTGTAAGGATCTATTGTATCCTTTAGTGAGTTTTCTTAAATAAAACGAGAAAAAAAATTATTTTTAAATAAAATACTGTATACCGGATTAAAACGCGATTTATTATTTATATTGTTTAAATTATTTATCCCGACGTTTCGGATGCTTTACAGCAACCGTGGTTGCGGGGAGACAGAAAGATGACAGTTCAGACAGACGAAACGTCGGGATAAATAATTAATTTAAACAATATAAATAATAAATCGCGTTTTAATCCGGTATACAGTATTTTATTTAAATGTGTAATACTCGCGTTAATAAAAGACAATATTAAAAAAAATATTTATTTATTTCGATATGTCAAGCCTTATAGTCAATATTTATACACGAAATTTATTTATTTAATATATATTTGTACAAAAGCAGATCAAATAATGAGATCACAAATATTTACACAATCCTATTCTTTTGCCTCTGCGAAGCGTAATATAATCGTAATATTATATAATAACTATTACTATTTAATGAATTCTAAATCCATTTAAACTATACATATTTTATTAGATAGCCATACATATATAAAATTTACCTACAGTTACTTATATGAGACAAAAATACTATAACAATGAACCTACCTACTATGGTTTTTTTGAGAATAGATTCAAGTCGAAGAAATTATTCTGCGACCAATGATATTGTAGTAAAAGGCACTACTGGAAAGAAATGTTATTTTAATGTGATTGCTTCTATTTTTATGGATATTCTAATTTTCTAAGATTACATACATTGCTTTAAATACTTGAAACCATGATTTTTTTACGAGAGAAGATTCGAGTCGAAGATTTTTATATATCGAAAAACGTGCATAAGATTCACTTGATGGTAGATAATCCTCAGCCACAGAACATCAGTCATTGATGCAGGATCGATCTCCTTTTTTCTTCGAGCATTGGGAAGTCCATAGACTGAGACTGGAATGCGCAATATGCAGTTTGCACTTCACCTTTTATCCATCTATGAATGTTGCTTCGTTACCCGATCGGAATTTTGATATTTCTCCCACCCGTTAACTGCCCAAAGTGACTAAGCGTGGGTAACATGCTTATAGAAAATTACTAATATATCACCCCGGCGGTATTCAACCCGCGACCCATCAGAGCATAAATAGGTGTCCTACCCAATGTGCCAACGAGCCTGTCAAATTAAAATGCGATGTATATGTATATTCTTTTTTTTTTTTTTTTTTATAGTATGGGGGCAAACGGGCAGACGGCTCACGTGATGGTAAGTGATCACCGCCGCCCATAGACATCCGCAACACCAGAAGGCTTGCAGGTGCGTTGCCGGCCTTTAAGAAAGATGTAGGCTCGCTTCTTGAAGGTTTCCAAGTCGTATCGGTTCGGAAAAACCGCCGGCGAAAGCTGATTCCACAGAGTGGTTGTGCGGGGCAAGAAGTGTCTCAGGAATCGCGCAGTTGTGGACTTCCAGACATCAAGATGGTATGCGTGGTATTTTTGACGCGATGTCCGATGGCGAAATTCAGCGGCCGGGATTAAACCGAACAATTCCTCCGAGCATTCCCCGTGATAAATGCGATAGAAGATGCAGAGCTGTAGGCTCGCTCTCTACGCAACGCCAAAGGGTCGAGCCGATCGGAATGAGCCTGATCATCGACGATTCGAGCCGCTCTACGTTGGATGCGGTCAAATGGAAGGAGCTGGTACTGGGGATATCTCTATTTTTTAGATAGTCCAATGAAGCATGTAGTTTCCTAACATTATTATACATTGCTTTTAATCCTTGAAACTACAGGATTTCCGATTCAGTGCGAGTTTTCCCAAAGGGTTAAAGCTAGTTTGGAACTTTATGTTTGTATTCAGCAGACGAAGTTGTCATAAATATCAAAAACCTTCGCTTGTCTAACTCGAACGAACTACATCAAACTGTTTTGTTGACGCTAAAGTTATCGTTCAATATCCTGCTAGTCACGAAGTGAGCGATTATGAACTTCTCTGAGTGTAATAGTTTGATTTTGCTCGACTCCTAATATTTTGCCAAGCAGTTTTTGCTCGAAGCCGAGCATTTTTGCTCGACTCCGAACATTTTGCCGAGCATTTTTTGCTCGACTCCGAACATTTAGCCCAGCATTTTTTGCTCGAATCCGAACATTTTGCTTAGCATTTTTTACTCGACGCCGAACATTTTACCGAGCATTTTTTGCTCGACTCTGAACATTTTGCCGAGCATTTTTTGCTCAACTCTGAACATTTTGCCGAGCATTTTTTGCTCGACACCGAACATTTTGCCGAGCATTTTTTGCTCGACTCCGAACATTTTCCCGAGCATTTTTTGCTCGACTCCGAACATATTTTGCTCGACTCCGAACATTTTGCCGAGCATTTTTTGCTCGACTTCGAACATTTTTTGCTCGACACCGAACATTTTCCCGAGCATTTTTTGCTCGACTCCGAACATATTTTGCTCGACACCGAACATTTTACCGAGCATTTTTTGCTCGACTCCGAACATTTTGCTAAGCATTTTTTGCTCGACGCCGAACATTTTACCGAGCATTTTTGCTCAACTGCGAACAATTTGCCGAGCATTTTTTGCTCGACTCCGAACATTTAGGATTCGAGCAAAAAATGTTTTATGGATTCATACCTGAGCGGTAGAATTCAAAAGGTAAATATAAATGGAACAACCTCAATGGGATCGTCTGTTACTATGGGTGTACCGCAAGGCTCCATACTTGGACCTTTCTTATTCCTCATCTATATAAATGACCTACCATTTCTTGTAAAAGAGCTTCACGAGATAGTACTGTTTGCTGATGACACTTCGCTTTTATTTAAAGTGAAACGACGAGATCCATTACTTGAGAATGTAAACAGTGCCATCTCCAGTGTAGTTCACTGGTTTAATACAAATAATCTTAAGCTAAACGAAAAGAAGACAAAATGTATTAAATTTGTAACTACAAATGTAAAAAGTAGCAATGGTCAAATAATAATTAAAAATGAGGAAATAGACTTTGTTGATAATACAGTGTTCTTGGGAATTACTTTAGATAGTAAACTCCAGTGGGGCCCACACATAGAAGGTCTTTCGAATAGGCTAAGTTCTGCAGCGTTCGCAGTGAAAAAGATACGTGATCTTACTGACGAGAATACAGCAAAGCTCGTTTATTTCAGCTATTTTCATAGTATTATGTCATATGGTGTTATTTTGTGGGGTAATGCAGCTGATATTAAATCGATATTTGTAGTGCAAAAGCGGGCTATAAGAGCGATCTGCGGATTATCCCCACGGGAGTCAGTTCGAAGCAAGTTTAAAGAATTAAATATTTTGACTTTGGCAAGTCAATACATTTATGAGAATATTTTATATGTGCGGAAAAATATAGATATCTTTCAAAAGAATAGTAGCTTCCACAATTATAGTACTCGTAATAAAGACAAAATTAGTGCACCAACCACAAGGCTGCATAAAACGAGTAATTCTTTCCAAGGCAATTGTATACGTTTTTTCAACAAAATCCCTAGTGAGATACAAGTGTTGTCAATAAATAAATTTAAATCGTACGTTAAAGTAAAACTACTTGCTAAGGCCTATTATAACATAAATGAATATTTAAACCATCCTAGTGCTTGGATATGATTTGCTCCAGTATAGAGGTAACGCGACTGAATCTCTCGGCTGCAATTCCAGACTCGGGGGCGATCGTCAACATCCACGACCTTTTTAATGTAAAGTGGGAGCAAACCGTGATCCATGTAGTACTAATTTATTTCAGAATAATTAATATTATTATTGTTTTCTTATGTAGCCAAGTTCACATTTCAAGGATCGTCATGCTCGCTTAAATGTCATTGCTTGTGGCGGCGTCCATGCGTCGGGTTGTCTCTCTCCCTAAAATATGGCGAGGGGGTCGATGGCTGGCCATGCGTCATACTCGTGAACGGGTGCTACTTGTGGTGACTGGTCGAACTTGAATTCGTGAATGCGGTGATATTAGTTATTTCGTCTATGTATTTGCGTGTTGTTCCCACGAGAATGTAAGTGAGTGCTCCTACTTCACCATACATTCTGCTGATAGAGGACAAATCTTTGTTTTTATTTATTTTTATTTTTTTCGTTTATATATACTCGTATATTTTTTCGATTATTATAGTTAATTACTTAAAGATGTCATGTGGAACATGGTGTAATGGTTGCAGCTCCTTACAAAACATTTGTAAAACAAAAACTTGGCGATTAAAAAAGAGTGGCGGCGAGTTTCTTGCCAGTTCTTCTCGTCCGCTCTACGCCCTTGATTTGTGAACTGGCAGTAAATGTAAAACTAGAAGCATTTAATATGTATTTTTTATTGACGTTCATAAGTGTACATTGTGTTACCTAAATGAATAAATGATTTTTGAATTTGAATTTGAATTTAGCCGAGCATTTTTTGATCGACTCCGAACATTTTTTGCTCGACTCTGAACATTTTGCCGAGCATTTTTTGCTCGACACCGAACATTTTCCCGAGCATTTTCTGCTCGACTCCGAACATATTTTGCTCGACTCCGAACATTTTTTGCTCGACTTCGAACATTTTTTGCTCGACTTCCAACATTTTTTGCTCGACACAAAACATTTTTTGCTCGACGCCGAACATTTTACCGAGCATTTTTGCTCAACTCCGAACAATTTGCCGAGCATTTTTTGCTCGACTCCGAACATTTAGCCGAGCATTTTTTGATCGACTCCGAACATTTTACCGAGCATTTTTGCTCAACTCCGAACAATTTGCCGAGCATTTTTTGCTCGACTCCGAACATTTAGCCGAGCATTTTTTGATCGACACCGAACATTATCCCGAGCATTTTTTGCTCGACTCCGAACATTTTTTGCTCGACACCGAACATTTTGCCGAGCATTTTTTGCTCTACTCCAAACATTTTGCCGAGCATTTTTTGCTCGACTCCAAACATTTTGCCGAGCATTTTTTGCTCGACTCCGAACATTTTGCCGAGCATTTTTTGCTCGACTCCAAACATATTTTGCTCGATTCCGAACATTTTTTGCTCGACAACGAACATCACGCCGAGCATTTTTTGCTTGAAACCGAAAATTTTGCCGAGCATTTTATCTCGACTGCGAACATTTTGCCGAGCATTTTTTGCTCGACTTTGAACATTTTTTGCTCGACACCGAACATTTTCCCGAGCATTTTTTGCTCGACTCCGAACATTTTTTGCTCGACACCGAACATTTTGCCGAGCATTTTTTGCTCGACTCCAAACATTTTGCCGAGCATTTTTTGCTCGACTCCAAACATTTTGCCGAGCATTTTTTGCTCGACTCCGAACATTTTGCCGAGCATTTTTTGCTCGACTCCAAACATATTTTGCTCGATTCCGAACATTTTTTGCTCGACAACGAACATCACGCCGAGCATTTTTTGCTTGAAACCGAAAATTTTGCCGAGCATTTTATCACGACTGCGAACATTTTGCCGAGCATTTTTTGCTCGACTTCGAACATTTTTTGCTCGACACCGAACATTTTCCCGAGCATTTTTTGCTCGACTCCGAACATATTTTACTCGACACCCAACATTTTGCCGAGCATTTTTTGCTCGACACCGAACATTTTGCCGAGCATTTTTTGCTCGACTCCAAACATATTTTGCTCGATTCCGAACATTTTTTGATCGACACCGATCATTTTGCCGAGCATTTTTTGCTCGACACCGAACATTTTCCCGAGCATTTTTTGCTCGACTCCGAACATATTTTGCTCGACTCCGAACATTTTGCCGAGCATTTTTTGCTCGACTTCGAACATTTTTTGCTCGACACCGAACATTTTCCCGAGCATTTTTTGCTCGACTCCGAACATATTTTGCTCGACACCGAACATTTTGCCGAGCATTTTTTGCTCGACACCGAACATTTTGCCGAGCATTTTTTGCTCGACTCCAAACATATTTTGCTCGATTCCGAACATATTTTGCTCGACACCGAACATTTTGCCGAGCATTTTTTGCTCGACACCGAACATTTTGCCGAGCATTTTTTGCTCGACTCCAAACATATTTTGCTCGATTCCGAACATTTTTTGATCGACACCGATCATTTTGCCGAGCATTTTTTGCTCGACACCGAACATTTTCCCGAGCATTTTTTGCTCGACTCCGAAAATATTTTGCTCGACTCCGAACATTTTGCCAAGCATTTTTTGCTCGACACCGAACATTTTACCGAGCATTTTTTGCTCGACTCCGAACATATTTTGCTCGACTCCGAACATTTTCCAGAGCATTTTTTGCACGACTCCGAACATTTTGCTAAGCATTTTTTGCTCGACGCCGAACATTTTACCGAGCATTTTTGCTCAACTGCGAACAATTTGCCGAGCATTTTTTGCTCGACTCTGAACATTTAGCCGAGCATTTTCTGCTCGACTCGGAACATATTTTGCTCGACTCCGAACATTTTTTGCTCGACTTCCAACATTTTTTGCTCGACTCCGAACATTTTTTGATCGACACCGATCATTTTGCCGAGCATTTTTTGCTCGACACCGAACATTTTCCCGAGCATTTTTTGCTCGACTCCGAACATATTTTGCTCGACTCCGAACATATTTTGCTCGACTCCGAACATTTTGTGCTCGACTTCGAACATTTTTTGCTCGACTTCCAACATTTTTTGCTCAACACAAAACATTTTTTGCTCGACGCCGAACATTTTACCGAGCATTTTTGCTCAACTCCGAACAATTTGCCGAGCATTTTTTGCTCGACTCCGAACATTTAGCCGAGCATTTTTTGATCGACTCCGAACATTTTACCGAGCATTTTTGCTCAACTCCGAACAATTTGCCGAGCATTTTTTGCTCGACTCCGAAAATTTAGCCGAGCATTTTTTGATCGACTCCGAACATTTTTTGCTCGACTCCGAACATTTTCTCGAGCATTTTTTGCTCGACTCCGAACATTTTGCCGAGCATTTTTTGCTCGACACCGAACATTTTCCCGAGCATTTTTTGATCGACACCGAACATTATCCCGAGCATTTTTTGATCGACTCCGAACATATTTTGCTCGACTCCGAACATTTTGCCGAGCATTTTTTGCTCGACTCCGAACATATTTTGCTCGACTCCGAACATTTTGCCGAGCATTTTTTGCTCGACACCGAACATTTTCCCGAGCATTTTTTGCTCGACTCCGAACATTTTGCCGAGCATTTTTTGCTCGACACCGAACATTTTCCCGAGCATTTTTTGCTCGACTCCGAACATATTTTGCTCGACTCCGAACATTTTCCCGAGCATTTTTTGCACGACTCCGAACATTTTGCCGAGCATTGTTTGCTCGACTTCGAACATTTTTTGCTCGACTTCGAACATTTTTTGCTCGACTTCGAACATTATTTGCTCGACACCGAACATTTTTTGCTCGACTCCGAACATTTTCCCGAACATTTTTTGCTCGACACCGAACATTTTGCCGAGCATTTTTTGCTCGACTCCGAACATTTTCCCGAGCATTTTTTGCTCGACTCCGAACATTTTGCCGAGCATTTTTTGCTCGACTTCGAAAATTTTTTGCTCGATTTCGAACATTTTTTGCTCGACACCGAACATTTTTTGCTCGACTCCGAACATATTTTGCTCGACTCCGAACATTTTTCCGAGCATTTTGTGCTCGACTCCGAACATATAACATATTTTGCTCGACTCCGAACATTTTCCCGAGCATTTTTTGCTCGACTCCGAACATATTTTGCTTGACTCCGAACATTTTGCCGAGCATTTTTTGCTCGACTCCGAACATTTTGCCGAGCATTTATTGCTCGACTCCAAACATATTTTGCTCGATTCCGAACATTTTTTGCTCGACACCGATCATTTTGCCGAGCATTTTTTGCACGACACCGAACATTTTCCCGAGCATTTTTTGCTCGACTCCGAACATATTTTGCTTTACTCCGAACATTTTGCCGAGCATTTTTTGCTCGACACCGAAAATTTTCCCGAGCATTTTTTGCTCGACTCCGAACATATTTTGCTAGACTCCGAACATTTTGCCGAGCATTTTTTGCTCGACTCCGAACATTTTGCCGAGCATTTTTTGCTCGACTCCAAACATATTTTGCTTGATTCCGAACATTTTTTTGCTCGACACCGATCATTTTGCCGAGCATTTTTTGCTCGACACCGAACATTTTCCCGAGCATTTTTTGCTCGACTCCGAACATATTTTGCTTTACTCCGAACATTTTGCCGAGCATTTTTTGCTCGACAACGAATATTTTCCCGAGCATTTTTTGCTCGACTCCGAACATATTTTGCTAGACTCCGAACATTTTGCCGAGCATTTTTTGCTCGACTCCGAACATTTTGCCGAGCATTTTTTGCTCGACTCCAAACATATTTTGCTCGATTCCGAACATTTTTTGCTCGACACCGATCATTTTGCCGAGCATTTTTTGCTCGACACCGAACATTTTCCCGAGCATTTTTTGCTCGACTCCGAACATATTTTGCTCGACTCCGAACATTTTACCGAGCATTTTTTGCTCGACACCGAACATTTTCCCGAGCATTTTTTGCTCGACTCCGAACATTTTTCCGAGCATTTTTTGCTCGACTTCGAACATATAACATATTTTGCTCGACTCCGAACATTTTCCCGAGCATTTTTTGCTCGACTCCGAACATTTTGCCGAGCATTTTTTGCTCGACACCGAACATTTTCCCGAGCATTTTTTAATCGACTCCGAACATATTTTGCTCGATTCCGAACATTTTTTGCTCGACACCGATCATTTTGCCGAGCATTTTTTGCTCGACACCGAACATTTTGCCGAGCATTTTTTGCTCGACTCTGAACACATTTTGCTCGACTCCGAACATTTTGCCGAGCATTTTTTGCTCGACACCGAACATTTTCCCGAGCATTTTTTGCTCGACTCCGAACATTATCCCGAGCATTTTTTGCTCGACTCCGAACATATTTTGCTCGACTCTGAACATTTTGCCGAGCATTTTTTGTTCGACACCGAACATATTTTGCTCGACTCTGAACATTTTGCCGAGAATTTTTTGCTCGACACCGAACATTTTCCCGAACATATTTTGCTCGACACCGAACATTTTCCCGAGCATTTTTTGCTCGACTCCGAACATATTTTGCTCGACTCTGAACATTTTGCCGAGCATTTTTTGTTCGACACCGAACATATTTTGCTCGACTCTGAACATTTTGCCGAGAATTTTTTGCTCGACACCGAACATTTTCCAGAACATATTTTGCTCGACTCCGAACATTTTGCCGAGCATTTTTTGCTCGACACCGAATATTTTCCCGAGCATTTTTTGCTCGACTCCGAACATTTTGCCGAGCATTTTTTGCTCGACTCCGAACATTTTGCCGAGCATTTTTTGCTCGACTCCAAACATATTTTGCTCGATTCCGAACATTTTTTGCTCGACACCGAACATTTTCCCGAGCATTTTTTGCTCGACTCCGAACATTTTTTGCTCGACTCCGAACATATTTTGCTCGACTCCGAACATTTTTTGCTCGACTTCGAACATTTTGCCAAGCATTTTTTGCTCGACTCCGAACATATTTTGCTTGACACCGAACATTTTGCCGAGCATTTTTTGCTCGACACCGAACATTTTCCCGAGCATTTTTTGCTGGACTCCAAACATATTTTGCTCGATTCCGAACATTTTTTGATCGACACCGATCATTTTGCCGAGCATTTTTTGCTCGACACCGAACATTTTCCCGAGCATTTTTTGCTGGACTCCGAACATATTTTGCTCGACTCCGAACATTTTGCCGAGCATTTTTTGCTCGACACCGAACATTTTCCCGAGCATTTTTTGCTGGACTCCGAACATATTTTGCTCGACTCCGAACATTTTGCCGAGCATTTTTTGCTCGACACCGAACATTTTCCCGAGCATTTTTTGCTCGACTCCGAACATATTTTGCTCGACTCCGAACATTTTGCCGAGCATTTTTTGCTCGACACCGAACATTTTCCCGAGCATTTTTTGCTCGACTCCGAACATATTTTGCTCGACTCCGAACATTTTCCCGAGCATTTTTTGCACGACTCCGAACATTTTGCTAAGCATTTTTTGCTCGACGCCGAACATTTTACCGAGCATTTTTGCTCAACTGCGAACAATTTGCCGAGCATTTTTTGCTCGACTCTGAACATTTAGCCGAGCATTTTCTGCTCGACTCCGAACATATTTTGCTCGACTTCCAACATTTTTTGCTCGACACAAAACATATTTTGCTCGACTCCGAACATTTTCCCGAGCATTTTTTGCACGACTCCGAACATTTTGCCAAGCATTTTTTGCTCGACTCCGAACATATTTTGCTCGACACCAAACATTTTGCCGAGCATTTTTTGCTCGACACCGAACATTTTGCCGAGCATTTTTTGCTCGACTCCAAACATATTTTGCTCGATTCCGAACATTTTTTGATCGACACCGATCATTTTGCCGAGCATTTTTTGCTCGACACCGAACATTTTCCCGAGCATTTTTTGCTCGACTCCGAACATATTTTGCTCGACTCCGAACATTTTGCCGAGCATTTTTTGCTCGACACCGAACATTTTCCCGAGCATTATTTGCTCGACTCCGAACATATTTTGCTCGACTCCGAACATTTTCCCGAGCATTTTTTGCACGACTCCGAACATTTTGCTAAGCATTTTTTGCTCGACGCCGAACATTTTACCGAGCATTTTTGCTCAACTGCGAACAATTTGCCGAGCATTTTTGCTCGACTCTGAACATTTAGCCGAGCATTTTCTGCTCGACTCCGAACATATTTTGCTCGACTCCGAACATTTTTTGCTCGACTTCGAACAGTTTTTGCTCGACTTCCAACATTTTTTGCTCGATACAAAACATATTTTGCTCGACTCCGAACATTTTCCCGAGCATTTTTTGCACGACTCCGAACATTTTGCCAAGCATTTTTTGCTCGACTCCGAACATTTTGCCGAGCATTTTTTGCTCGACTCCAAACATATTTTGCTCGATTCCGAACATTTTTTGATTGACACCGATCATTTTGCCGAGCATTTTTTGCTCGACACCGAACATTTTCCCGAGCATTTTTTGCTCGACTCCGAACATATTTTGCTCGACTCCGAACATTTTGCCGAGCATTTTTTGCTCGACTCCGAACATATTTTGCTCGACTCCGAACATTTTGACGAGCATTTTTTGCTCGACTCCGAACATTTTCCCGAGCATTTTTTGCTCGACTCCGAACATATTTTGCTTTACTCCGAACATTTTGCCGAGCATTTTGTGCTCGACACCGAATATTTTCCCGAGCATTTTTTGCTCGACTCCGAACATATTTTGCTAGACTCCGAACATTTTGCCGAGCATTTTTTGCTCGACTCCGAACATATTTTGCTCGACTCCGAAAATTTTTCCGAGCATTTTTTGCTCGACACCGAATATTTTCCCGAGCATTTTTTTGCTCGACTCCGAACATATTTTGCTAGACTCCGAACATTTTCCCGAGCATTTTTTGCTCGACTCCGAACATATTTTGCTCGACTCCGAACATTTTTCCGAGCATTTTTTGCTCGACTTCGAACATATAACATATTTTGCTCGACTCCGAACATTTTCCCGAGCATTTTTTGCTCGACTCCGAACATTTTGCCGAGCATTTTTTGCACCGAACATTTTCCCGAGCATTTTTTAATCGACTCCGAACATATTTTGCTCGATTCCGAACATTTTTTGCTCGACACCGATCATTTTGCCGAGCATTTTTGCTCGACACCGAACATTTTCCCGAGCATTTTTTGCTCGACTCTGAACATATTTTGCTCGACTCCGAACATTTTGCCGAGCATTTTTTGCTCGACTCCGAACATATTTTGCTCGACTCCGAACTTTTTGACGAGCATTTTTTGCTCGACTCCGAGCATTTTCCCGAGCATTTTTTGCTCGACTCCAAACATTTTGCCGAGCATTTTTTGCTCGACTTCGAACATTTTTTGCTCGACTTCGAACATTTTTTGCTCGACACCGAACATTTTTGCTCGACTCCGAACATTTTGCCGAGCATTTTTTGCTTGACTCCGAACATATAACATATTTTGCTCGACTCCGAACATTTTCCCGAGCATTTTTTGCTCGACTCCGAACATATTTTGCTCGACTCCGAACATTTTGCCGAGCATTTTTTGCTCGACTCCGAACATATAACATATTTTGCTCGACTCCGAACATTTTGCCGAGCATTTTTTGCTCGACACCGAACATTATCCCGAGCATTTTTTGCTCGACTCCGAACATATTTTGCTCGACTCTGAACATTTTGCCGAGCATTTTTTGTTCGACACCGAACATATTTTGCTCGACTCCGAACATTTTTCCGAGCATTTTTTGCTCGACTTCGAACATATAACATATTTTGCTCGACTCCGAACATTTTCCCGAGCATTTTTTGCTCGACAACGAACATATTTTGCTCCACTCTGAACATTTTGCCGAGAATTTTTTGCTCGACACCGAACATTTTCCCGAGCATTTTTTGCTCGACACCGAACATTTTCCCGAGCATTTTTTGCTCGACTCCGAACATATTTTGCTTGACTCCGAACATTTTGCCGAGCATTTTTTGCTCGACTCCGAACATTTTGCCGAGCATTTATTGCTCGACTCCAAACATATTTTGCTCGATTCCGAACATATTTTGCTCGACTCCGAACATTTTCCCGAGCATTTTTTGCTCGACTCCGAACATATTTTGCTCGACTCCGAACATTTTTCCGAGCATTTTTTGCTCGACTTCGAACATATAACATATTTTGCTCGACTCCGAACATTTTCCCGAGCATTTTTTGCTCGACTCCGAACATTTTGCCGAGCATTTTTTGCTCGACACCGAACATATTTTGCTTCACTCTGAACATTTTGCCGAGAATTTTTTGCTCGACACCGAACATTTTCCCGAGCATTTTTTGCTCGACTCCGAACATATTTTGCTTGACTCCGAACATTTTGCCGAGCATTTTTTGCTCGACTCCGAACATTTTGCCGAGCATTTATTGCTCGACTCCAAACATATTTTGCTCGATTCCGAACATTTTTTGCTCGACACCGATCATTTTGCCGAGCATTTTTTGCTCGACACCGAACATTTTCCCGAGCATTTTTTGCTCGACTCCGAACATATTTTGCTTTACTCCGAACATTTTGCCGAGCATTTTTTGCTCGACACCGAATATTTTCCCGAGCATTTTTTGCTCGACTCCGAACATATTTTGCTAGACTCCGAACATTTTGCCGAGCATTTTTTGCTCGACTCCGAACATATTTTGCTCGACTCCGAACATTTTGACGAGCATTTTTTGCTCGACTCCGAACATTTTCCCGAGCATTTTTTGCTCGACTCCGAACATATTTTGCTTTACTCCGAACATTTTGCCGAGCATTTTTTGCTCGACACCGAATATTTTCCCGAGCATTTTTTGCTCGACTCCGAACATATTTTGCTAGACTCCGAACATTTTGCCGAGCATTTTTTGCTCGACTCCGAACATATTTTGCTCGACTCCGAACATTTTTCCGAGCATTTTTTGCTCGACACCGAATATTTTCCCGAGCATTTTTTGCTCGACTCCGAACATATTTTGCTAGACTCCGAACATATTTTGCTCGATTCCGAACATTTTTTGCTCGATTCCGAACATTTTTTGCTCGACACCGATCATTTTGCCGAGCATTTTTTGCTCGACACCGAACATTTTCCCGAGCATTTTTTGTTCGACTCCGAACATATTTTGCTCGACTCCGAACATTTTGCCGAGCATTTTTTGCTCGACTCCGAACATATTTTGCTCGACTCCGAACATTTTGACGAGCATTTTTTGCTCGACTCCGAACATTTTCCCGAGCATTTTTTGCTCGACTCCGAACATATTTTGCTTTACTCCGAACATTTTGCCGAGCATTTTTTGCTCGACACCGAATATTTTCCCGAGCATTTTTTGCTCGACTCCGAACATATTTTGCTAGACTCCGAACATTTTGCCGAGCATTTTTTGCTCGACTCCGAACATATTTTGCTCGACTCCGAACATTTTTCCGAGCATTTTTTGCTCGACACCGAATATTTTCCCGAGCATTTTTTGCTCGACTCCGAACATATTTTGCTAGACTCCGAACATTTTTCCGAGCATTTTTTGCTCGACTCCGAAAATTTTTTGCTCGACACCGAACATATTTTGCTCGACTCCGAACATTTTGCCGAGCATTTTTTGCTCGACTCCGAACATTTTGCCGAGCATTTTTTGCTTGACTCCGAAAATTTTTTGCTCGACACCGAACATTTTGCCGAGCATTTTTTGCTCGACTCCGAACATTTTTTGCTCGACACCGAACATTTTGCCGAGCATTTTTTGCTCGACTTCAAACATTTTGCCGAGCATTTTATCACGACTGCGAACATTTTGCCGAGCATTTTTTGCTCGACTTCGAACATTTTTTGCTCGACTCCGAACATTTTCCCGAGCATTTTTTGCTCGACTCCGAACATATTTTGCTCGACTCCGAACATTTTGCCGAGCATTTTTTGCTCGACTCCAAACATATTTTGCTCGATTCCGAACATATTTTGCTCGACTCCGAACATTTTGCCGAGCATTTTTTGCTCGACTCCGAACATATAACATATTTTGCTCGACTCCGAACATTTTGACGAGCATTTTTTGCTCGACTCCGAACATTTTCCCGAGCATTTTTTGCTCGACTCCGAACATATTTTGCTTTACTCCGAACATTTTGCCGAGCATTTTGTGCTCGACACCGAATATTTTCCCGAGCATTTTTTGCTCGACTCCGAACATATTTTGCTAGACTCCGAACATTTTGCCGAGCATTTTTTGCTCGACTCCGAACATATTTTGCTCGACTCCGAACATTTTTCCGAGCATTTTTTGCTCGACACCGAATATTTTCCCGAGCATTTTTTGCTCGACTCCGAACATATTTTGCTAGACTCCGAACATTTTCCCGAGCATTTTTTGCTCGACTCCGAACATATTTTGCTCGACTCCGAACATTTTTCCGAGCATTTTTTGCTCGACTTCGAACATATAACATATTTTGCTCGACTCCGAACATTTTCCCGAGCATTTTTTGCTCGACTCCGAACATTTTGCCGAGCATTTTTTGCACCGAACATTTTCCCGAGCATTTTTTAATCGACTCCGAACATATTTTGCTCGATTCCGAACATTTTTTGCTCGACACCGATCATTTTGCCGAGCATTTTTTGCTCGACACCGAACATTTTCCCGAGCATTTTTTGCTCGACTCTGAACATATTTTGCTCGACTCCGAACATTTTGCCGAGCATTTTTTGCTCGACACCGAACATTTTCCCGAGCATTTTTTGCTCGACACCGAACATTTTCCTGAGCATTTTTTAATCGACTCCGAACATATTTTGCTCGACTCCGAACATTTTGCCGAGCATTTTTTGCTCGACACCGAACATATTTTGCTCCACTCTGAACATTTTGCCGAGAATTTTTTGCTCGACACCGAACATTTTCCCGAGCATTTTTTGCTCGACTCCGAACATATTTTGCTTGACTCCGAACATTTTGCCGAGCATTTTTTGCTCGACTCCGAACATTTTGCCGAGCATTTATTGCTCGACTCCAAACATATTTTGCTCGATTCCGAACATTTTTTGCTCGACACCGAACATTTTCCCGAGCATTTTTTGCTCGACTCCGAACATATTTTGCTTTACTCCGAACATTTTGCCGAGCATTTTTTGCTCGACACCGAACATATTTTGCTCCACTCTGAACATTTTGCCGAGAATTTTTTGCTCGACACCGAACATTTTCCCGAGCATTTTTTGCTCGACTCCGAACATATTTTGCTTGACTCCGAACATTTTGCCGAGCATTTTTTGCTCGACTCCGAACATTTTGCCGAGCATTTATTGCTCGACTCCAAACATATTTTGCTCGATTCCGAACATTTTTTGCTCGACACCGAACATTTTCCCGAGCATTTTTTGCTCGACTCCGAACATATTTTGCTTTACTCCGAACATTTTGCCGAGCATTTTTTGCTCGACACCGAATATTTTCCCGAGCATTTTTTGCTCGACTCCGAACATATTTTGCTCGACTCCGAACATTTTGCCGAGCATTTTTTGCTCGACTCCGAACATATAACATATTTTGCTCGACTCCGAACATTTTGCCGAGCATTTTTTGCTCGACACCGAACATTATCCCGAGCATTTTTTGCTCGACTCCGAACATATTTTGCTCGACTCTGAACATTTTGCCGAGCATTTTTTGTTCGACACCGAACATATTTTGCTCGACTCTGAACATTTTGCCGAGAATTTTTTGCTCGACACCGAACATTTTCCCGAACATATTTTGCTCGACTCCGAACATTTTGCCGAGCATTTTTTGCTCGACACCGAATATTTTCCCGAGCATTTTTTGCTCGACTCCGAACATATTTTGCTCGAATCCGAACATTTTGCCGAGCATTTTTTGCTCGACACCGAATATTTTCCCGAGCATTTTTTGCTCGACTCCGAACATATTTTGCTTGACTCCGAACATTTTCCCGAGCATTTTTTGCTCGACTCCGAACATTTTGCCGAGCATTTTTTGCTCGACTTCGAACATTTTTTGCTCGACTTCGAACATTTTTTGCTCGACACCGAACATTTTTTGCTCGACTCCGAACATTTTGCCGAGCATTTTTTGCTCGACTCCGAACATATAACATATTTTGCTAGACTCCGAACATTTTCCCGAGCATTTTTTGCTCGACTCCGAACATATTTTGCTCGACTCCGAACATATTTTGCTCGACTCCGAACATTTTGCCGAGCATTTTTTGCTCGACTCCGAACATTTTGCCGAGCATTTTTTGCTCGACAACGAACATTTTCCCGAGCATTTTTTGCTCGACTCCGAACATATTTTGCTCGACTCCGAACATTTTTCCGAGCATTTTTTGCTCGACTTCGAACATATAAAATATTTTGCTCGACTCCGAACATTTTCCCGAGCATTTTTTGCTCGACTCCGAACATATTTTGCTCGAGTCCGAACATTTTTCCGAGCATTTCTTGCTCGACTTTGAACATATAACATATTTTGCTCGACTCCGAACATTTTCCCGAGCATTTTTTGCTCGACTCCGAACATTTTGCTGGGCATTTTTTGCTCGACACCGAACATTCTCCCGAGCATTTTTTAATCGACTCCGAACATATTTTGCTCGATTCCGAACATTTTTTGCTCGACACCGATCATTTTGCCGAGCATTGTTGCTCGACACCGAACATATTTTGCTCGACTCCGAACATATTTTGCTCGACTCCGAACATTTTGCCGAGCATTTTTTGCTCGACTCCGAACATTTTGCCGAGCATTTTTTGCTCGACAACGAACATTTTCCCGAGCATTTTTTGCTCGACTCCGAACATATTTTGCTCGACTCCGAACATTTTTCCGAGCATTTTTTGCTCGACTTCGAACATATAAAATATTTTGCTCGACTCCGAACATTTTCCCGAGCATTTTTTGCTCGACTCCGAACATATTTTGCTCGAGTCCGAACATTTTTCCGAGCATTTCTTGCTCGACTTTGAACATATAACATATTTTGCTCGACTCCGAACATTTTCCCGAGCATTTTTTGCTCGACTCCGAACATTTTGCTGGGCATTTTTTGCTCGACACCGAACATTCTCCCGAGCATTTTTTAATCGACTCCGAACATATTTTGCTCGATTCCGAACATTTTTTGCTCGACACCGATCATTTTGCCGAGCATTGTTGCTCGACACCGAACATTTTCCCGAGCATTTTTAGCTCGACAACGAACATTTTCCCGAGCATTTTTTGCTCGACTCCGAACATATTTTGCTCGACTCCGAACATTTTTCCGAGCATTTTTTGCTCGACTCCGAACATATTTTTTTCGACTCCGAACATATTTTGCTCGACTCCGAACATTTTGCCGATCATTTTTTGCTCGACTCCAAACATATTTTGCTCGATTCCGAACATTTTTTGATCGACACCGATCATTTTGCCGAGCATTTTTTGCTCGACTCCGAACATTTTCCCGAGCATTTTTTGCACGACTCCGAACATATTTTGCTCGACTCCGAACATTTTGCCGAGCATTTTTTGCTCGACACCGAACATTTTCCCGAGCATTTTTTGCTCGACACCGAACATTTTCCTGAGCATTTTTTAATCGACTCCGAACATATTTTGCTCGACTCCGAACATTTTGCCGAGCATTTTTTGCTCGACACCGAACATATTTTGCTCCACTCTGAACATTTTGCCGAGAATTTTTTGCTCGACACCGAACATTTTCCCGAGCATTTTTTGTTCGACTCCGAACATATTTTGCTTGACTCCGAACATTTTGCCGAGCATTTTTTGCTCGACTCCGAACATTTTGCCGAGCATTTATTGCTCGACTCCAAACATATTTTGCTCGATTCCGAACATTTTTTGCTCGACACCGAACATTTTCCCGAGCATTTTTTGCTCGACTCCGAACATATTTTGCTTTACTCCGAACATTTTGCCGAGCATTTTTTGATCGACACCGAATATTTTCCTGAGCATTTTTTGCTCGACTCCGAACATTTTTTGCTCGACTTCGAACATTTTTTGCTCGACACCGAACATTTTTGCTCGACTCCGAACATTTTGCCGAGCATTTTTTGCTCGACTCCAAACATATTTTGCTCGATTCCGAACATTTTTTGCTCGACTCCGAACATTTTGCCGAGCATTTTTTGCTCGACTCCAAACATATTTTGCTCGATTCCGAACATTTTTTGCTCAACACCGAACATTTTGCCGAGCATTTTTTGCTCGACACCGAACATTTTCCCGAGCATTTTTTAATCGACTCCGAACATATTTTGCTCGATTCCGAACATTTTTTGCTCGACACCGATCATTTTGCCGAGCATTTTTTGCTCGACACCGAACATTTTCCCGAGCATTTTTTGCTCGACTCTGAACATATTTTGCTCGACTCCGAACATTTTGCCGAGCATTTTTTGCTCGACACCGAACATTTTCCCGAGCATTTTTTGCTCGACACCGAACATTTTCCTGAGCATTTTTTAATCGACTCCGAACATATTTTGCTCGACTCCGAACATTTTGCCGAGCATTTTTTGCTCGACACCGAACATATTTTGCTCCACTCTGAACATTTTGCCGAGAATTTTTTGCTCGACACCGAACATTTTCCCGAGCATTTTTTGTTCGACTCCGAACATATTTTGCTTGACTCCGAACATTTTGCCGAGCATTTTTTGCTCGACTCCGAACATTTTGCCGAGCATTTATTGCTCGACTCCAAACATATTTTGCTCGATTCCGAACATTTTTTGCTCGACACCGAACATTTTCCCGAGCATTTTTTGCTCGACTCCGAACATATTTTGCTTTACTCCGAACATTTTGCCGAGCATTTTTTGATCGACACCGAATATTTTCCTGAGCATTTTTTGCTCGACTCCGAACATTTTTTGCTCGACTTCGAACATTTTTTGCTCGACACCGAACATTTTTGCTCGACTCCGAACATTTTGCCGAGCATTTTTTGCTCGACTCCAAACATATTTTGCTCGATTCCGAACATTTTTTGCTCGACTCCGAACATTTTGCCGAGCATTTTTTGCTCGACTCCAAACATATTTTGCTCGATTCCGAACATTTTTTGCTCAACACCGATCATTTTGCCGAGCATTTTTTGCTCGACACCGAACATTTTCCCGAGCATTTTTTGCTCGACTCCGAACATATTTTGCTCGACTCCGAACATTTTGCCGAGCATTTTTTGCTCGACTCCGAACATATTTTGCTCGACTCCGAACTTTTTGACGAGCATTTTTTGCTCGACTCCGAGCATTTTCCCGAGCATTTTTTGCTCGACTCCGAACATTTTGCCGAGCATTTTTTGCTCGACTTCGAACATTTTTTGCTCGACTTCGAACATTTTTTGCTCGACACCGAACATTTTTGCTCGACTCCGAACATTTTGCCGAGCATTTTTTGCTTGACTCCGAACATATAACATATTTTGCTCGACTCCGAACATTTTCCCGAGCATTTTTTGCTCGACTCCGAACATATTTTGCTCGACACCGAACATTTTCCTGAGCATTTTTTAATCGACTCCGAACATATTTTGCTCGACTCCGAACATTTTGCCGAGCATTTTTTGCTCGACACCGAACATATTTTGCTCCACTCTGAACATTTTGCCGAGAATTTTTTGCTCGACACCGAACATTTTCCCGAGCATTTTTTGCTCGACTCCGAACATATTTTGCTTGACTCCGAACATTTTGCCGAGCATTTTTTGCTCGACTCCGAACATTTTGCCGAGCATTTATTGCTCGACTCCAAACATATTTTGCTCGATTCCGAACATTTTTTGCTCGACACCGAACATTTTCCCGAGCATTTTTTGCTCGACTCCGAACATATTTTGCTTTACTCCGAACATTTTGCCGAGCATTTTTTGCTCGACACCGAATATTTTCCTGAGCATTTTTTGCTCGACTCCGAACATATTTTGCTAGACTCCGAACATTTTGCCGAGCATTTTTTGCTCGACTCCGAACATTTTGCCGAGCATTTTTTGCTCGACTCCAAACATATTTTGCTCGATTCCGAACATTTTTTGCTCAACACCGATCATTTTGCCGAGCATTTTTTGCTCGACACCGAACATTTTCCCGAGCATTTTTTGCTCGACTCCGAACATATTTTGCTCGACTCCGAACATTTTGCCGAGCATTTTTTGCTCGACTCCGAACATATTTTGCTCGACTCCGAACTTTTTGACGAGCATTTTTTGCTCGACTCCGAACATTTTCCCGAGCATTTTTTGCTCGACTCCGAACATTTTGCCGAGCATTTTTTGCTCGACTTCGAACATTTTTTGCTCGACTTCGAACATTTTTTGCTCGACACCGAACATTTTTGCTCGACTCCGAACATTTTGCCGAGCATTTTTTGCTCGACTCCAAACATATTTTGCTCGATTCCGAACATTTTTTGCTCGACTCCGAACATTTTGCCGAGCATTTTTTGCTCGACTCCAAACATATTTTGCTCGATTCCGAACATTTTTTGCTCAACACCGATCATTTTGCCGAGCATTTTTTGCTCGACACCGAACATTTTCCCGAGCATTTTTTGCTCGACTCCGAACATATTTTGCTCGACTCCGAACATTTTGCCGAGCATTTTTTGCTCGACTCCGAACATATTTTGCTCGACTCCGAACTTTTTGACGAGCATTTTTTGCTCGACTCCGAGCATTTTCCCGAGCATTTTTTGCTCGACTCCAAACATTTTGCCGAGCATTTTTTGCTCGACTTCGAACATTTTTTGCTCGACTTCGAACATTTTTTGCTCGACACCGAACATTTTTGCTCGACTCCGAACATTTTGCCGAGCATTTTTTGCTTGACTCCGAACATATAACATATTTTGCTCGACTCCGAACATTTTCCCGAGCATTTTTTGCTCGACTCCGAACATATTTTGCTCGACTCCGAACATTTTGCCGAGCATTTTTTGCTCGACTCCGAACATATAACATATTTTGCTCGACTCCGAACATTTTGCCGAGCATTTTTTGCTCGACACCGAACATTATCCCGAGCATTTTTTGCTCGACTCCGAACATATTTTGCTCGACTCTGAACATTTTGCCGAGCATTTTTTTTTCGACACCGAACATATTTTGCTCGACTCCGAACATTTTTCCGAGCATTTTTTGCTCGACTTCGAACATATAACATATTTTGCTCGACTCCGAACATTTTCCCGAGCATTTTTTGCTCGACAACGAACATATTTTGCTCCACTCTGAACATTTTGCCGAGAATTTTTTGCTCGACACCGAACATTTTCCCGAGCATTTTTTGCTCGACACCGAACATTTTCCCGAGCATTTTTTGCTCGACTCCGAACATATTTTGCTTGACTCCGAACATTTTGCCGAGCATTTTTTGCTCGACTCCGAACATTTTGCCGAGCATTTATTGCTCGACTCCAAACATATTTTGCTCGATTCCGAACATATTTTGCTCGACTCCGAACATTTTCCCGAGCATTTTTTGCTCGACTCCGAACATATTTTGCTCGACTCCGAACATTTTTCCGAGCATTTTTTGCTCGACTTCGAACATATAACATATTTTGCTCGACTCCGAACATTTTCCCGAGCATTTTTTGCTCGACTCCGAACATTTTGCCGAGCATTTTTTGCTCGACACCGAACATATTTTGCTTCACTCTGAACATTTTGCCGAGAATTTTTTGCTCGACACCGAACATTTTCCCGAGCATTTTTTGCTCGACTCCGAACATATTTTGCTTGACTCCGAACATTTTGCCGAGCATTTTTTGCTCGACTCCGAACATTTTGCCGAGCATTTATTGCTCGACTCCAAACATATTTTGCTCGATTCCGAACATTTTTTGCTCGACACCGATCATTTTGCCGAGCATGTTTTGCTCGACACCGAACATTTTCCCGAGCATTTTTTGCTCGACTCCGAACATATTTTGCTTTACTCCGAACATTTTGCCGAGCATTTTTTGCTCGACACCGAATATTTTCCCGAGCATTTTTTGCTCGACTCCGAACATATTTTGCTAGACTCCGAACATTTTGCCGAGCATTTTTTGCTCGACTCCGAACATTTTGCCGAGCATTTTTTGCTCGACTCCAAACATATTTTGCTCGATTCCGAACATTTTTTGCTCGACACCGATCATTTTGCCGAGCATTTTTTGCTCGACACCGAACATTTTCCCGAGCATTTTTTGTTCGACTCCGAACATATTTTGCTCGACTCCGAACATTTTGCCGAGCATTTTTTGCTCGACTCCGAACATATTTTGCTCGACTCCGAACATTTTGACGAGCATTTTTTGCTCGACTCCGAACATTTTCCCGAGCATTTTTTGCTCGACTCCGAACATATTTTGCTTTACTCCGAACATTTTGCCGAGCATTTTTTGCTCGACACCGAATATTTTCCCGAGCATTTTTTGCTCGACTCCGAACATATTTTGCTAGACTCCGAACATTTTGCCGAGCATTTTTTGCTCGACTCCGAACATATTTTGCTCGACTCCGAACATTTTTCCGAGCATTTTTTGCTCGACACCGAATATTTTCCCGAGCATTTTTTGCTCGACTCCGAACATATTTTGCTAGACTCCGAACATTTTTCCGAGCATTTTTTGCTCGACTCCGAAAATTTTTTGCTCGACACCGAACATATTTTGCTCGACTCCGAACATTTTGCCGAGCATTTTTTGCTCGACTCCGAACATTTTGCCGAGCATTTTTTGCTCGACTCCGAAAATTTTTTGCTCGACACCGAACATTTTGCCGAGCATTTTTTGCTCGACTCCGAACATTTTTTGCTCGACACCGAACATTTTGCCGAGCATTTTTTGCTCGACTCCGAACATTTTCCCGAGCATTTTTTGCTCGACTCCGAACATATTTTGCTCGACTCCGAACATTTTGCCGAGCATTTTTTGCTCGACTCCAAACATATTTTGCTCGATTCCGAACATATTTTGCTCGACTCCGAACATTTTGCCGAGCATTTTTTGCTCGACTCCGAACATATAACATATTTTGCTCGACTCCGAACATTTTGACGAGCATTTTTTGCTCGACTCCGAACATTTTCCCGAGCATTTTTTGCTCGACTCCGAACATATTTTGCTTTACTCCGAACATTTTGCCGAGCATTTTGTGCTCGACACCGAATATTTTCCCGAGCATTTTTTGCTCGACTCCGAACATATTTTGCTCGACTCCGAACATTTTGCCGAGCATTTATTGCTCGACTCCAAACATATTTTGCTCGATTCCGAACATATTTTGCTCGACTCCGAACATTTTCCTGAGCATTTTTTGCTCGACTCCGAACATATTTTGCTCGACTCCGAACATTTTTCCGAGCATTTTTTGCTCGACTTCGAACATATAACATATTTTGCTCGACTCCGAACATTTTCCCGAGCATTTTTTGCTCGACTCCGAACATTTTGCCGAGCATTTTTTGCTCGACACCGAACATATTTTGCTTCACTCTGAACATTTTGCCGAGAATTTTTTGCTCGACACCGAACATTTTCCCGAGCATTTTTTGCTCGACTCCGAACATATTTTGCTTGACTCCGAACATTTTGCCGAGCATTTTTTGCTCGACTCCGAACATTTTGCCGAGCATTTATTGCTCGACTCCAAACATATTTTGCTCGATTCCGAACATTTTTTGCTCGACTCCGAACATATTTTGCTCGACTCCGAACATTTTGCCGAGCATTTTTTGCTCGACTCCGAACATATTTTGCTCGACTCTGAACAATTTGACGAGCATTTTTTGCTCGACTCCGAACATTTTGCCGAGAATTTTTTGCTCGACACCGAATATTTTCCCGAGCATTTTTTGCTCGACTCCGAACATTTTGCCGAGCATTTTTTGCTCGACTCCGAACATTTTGCCGAGCATTTTTTGCTCGACTCCAAACATATTTTGCTCGATTCCGAACATTTTTTGCTCGACACCGAACATTTTCCCGAGCATTTTTTGCTCGACTCCGAACATTTTTTGCTCGACTCCGAACATTTTTTGCTCGACTCCGAACATATTTTGCTCGACTCAGAACATTTTTTGCTCGACTTCGAACATTTTTTGCTCGACTTCCAACATTTTTTGCTCGACACAAAACATATTTTGCTCGACTCCGAACATTTTCCCGAGCATTTTTTGCACGACTCCGAACATTTTGCCAAGCATTTTTTGCTCGACTCCGAACATATTTTGCTCGACACCGAACATTTTGCCGAGCATTTTTTGCTCGACACCGAACATTTTCCCGAGCATTTTTTGCTGGACTCCAAACATATTTTGCTCGATTCCGAACATTTTTTGCTCGACTTCGAACAGTTTTTGCTCGACTTCCAACATTTTTTGCTCGATACAAAACATATTTTGCTCGACTCCGAACATTTTCCCGAGCATTTTTTGCACGACTCCGAACATTTTGCCAAGCATTTTTTGCTCGACTCCGAACATTTTGCCGAGCATTTTTTGCTCGACTCCAAACATATTTTGCTCGATTCCGAACATTTTTTGATTGACACCGATCATTTTGCCGAGCATTTTTTGCTCGACACCGAACATTTTCCCGAGCATTTTTTGCTCGACTCCGAACATATTTTGCTCGACTCCGAACATTTTGCCGAGCATTTTTTGCTCGACTCCGAACATATTTTGCTCGACTCCGAACATTTTGACGAGCATTTTTTGCTCGACTCCGAACATATAACATATTTTGCTCGACTCCGAACATTTTGCCGAGCATTTTTTGCTCGACACCGAACATTATCCCGAGCATTTTTTGCTCGACTCCGAACATATTTTGCTCGACTCTGAACATTTTGCCGAGCATTTTTTGTTCGACACCGAACATATTTTGCTCGACTCTGAACATTTTGCCGAGAATTTTTTGCTCGACACCGAACATTTTCCCGAACATATTTTGCTCGACTCCGAACATTTTGCCGAGCATTTTTTGCTCGACACCGAATATTTTCCCGAGCATTTTTTGCTCGACTCCGAACATATTTTGCTCGACTCCGAACATTTTGCCGAGCATTTTTTGCTCGACACCGAATATTTTCCCGAGCATTTTTTGCTCGACTCCGAACATATTTTGCTCGACTCCGAACATTTTCCCGAGCATTTTTTGCTCGACTCCGAACATTTTGCCGAGCATTTTTTGCTCGACTTCGAACATTTTTTGCTCGACTTCGAACATTTTTTGCTCGACACCGAACATTTTTTGCTCGACTCCGAACATTTTGCCGAGCATTTTTTGCTCGACTCCGAACATATAACATATTTTGCTCGACTCCGAACATTTTCCCGAGCATTTTTTGCTCGACTCCGAACATATTTTGCTCGAGTCCGAACATTTTGCCGAGCATTTTTTGCTCGACTCCAAACATATTTTGCTCGATTCCGAACATTTTTTGCTCAACACCGATCATTTTGCCGAGCATTTTTTGCTCGACACCGAACATTTTCCCGAGCATTTTTTGCTCGACTCCGAACATATTTTGCTCGACTCCGAACATTTTGCCGAGCATTTTTTGCTCGACTCCGAACATATTTTGCTCGACTCCGAACTTTTTGACGAGCATTTTTTGCTCGACTGCGAACATTTTCCCGAGCATTTTTTGCTCGACTCCGAACATTTTGCCGAGCATTTTTTGCTCGACTTCGAACATTTTTTGCTCGACTTCGAACATTTTTTGCTCGACACCGAACATTTTTGCTCGACTCCGAACATTTTGCCGAGCATTTTTTGCTCGACTCCAAACATATTTTGCTCGATTCCGAACATTTTTTGCTCGACTCCGAACATTTTGCCGAGCATTTTTTGCTCGACTCCAAACATATTTTGCTCGATTCCGAACATTTTTTGCTCAACACCGATCATTTTGCCGAGCATTTTTTGCTCGACACCGAACATTTTCCCGAGCATTTTTTGCTCGACTCCGAACATATTTTGCTCGACTCCGAACATTTTCCCGAGCATTTTTTGCTCGACTCCGAACATTTTGCCGAGCATTTTTTGCTCGACACCGAACATTTTCCCGAGCATTTTTTAATCGACTCCGAACATATTTTGCTCGATTCCGAACATTTTTTGCTCGACACCGATCATTTTGCCGAGCATTTTTTGCTCGACACCGAACATTTTGCCGAGCATTTTTTGCTCGACTCTGAACATATTTTGCTCGACTCCGAACATTTTGCCGAGCATTTTTTGCTCGACACCGAACATTTTCCCGAGCATTTTTTGCTCGACTCCGAACATTATCCCGAGCATTTTTTGCTCGACTCCGAACATATTTTGCTCGACTCTGAACATTTTGCCGAGCATTTTTTGTTCGACACCGAACATATTTTGCTCGACTCTGAACATTTTGCCGAGAATTTTTTGCTCGACACCGAACATTTTCCCGAACATATTTTGCTCGACACCGAACATTTTCCCGAGCATTTTTTGCTCGACTCCGAACATATTTTGCTCGACTCTGAACATTTTGCCGAGCATTTTTTGTTCGACACCGAACATATTTTGCTCGACTCTGAACATTTTGCCGAGAATTTTTTGCTCGACACCGAACATTTTCCAGAACATATTTTGCTCGACTCCGAACATTTTGCCGAGCATTTTTTGCTCGACACCGAATATTTTCCCGAGCATTTTTTGCTCGACTCCGAACATTTTGCCGAGCATTTTTTGCTCGACTCCGAACATTTTGCCGAGCATTTTTTGCTCGACTCCAAACATATTTTGCTCGATTCCGAACATTTTTTGCTCGACACCGAACATTTTCCCGAGCATTTTTTGCTCGACTCCGAACATTTTTTGCTCGACTCCGAACATTTTTTGCTCGACTCCGAACATATTTTGCTCGACTCAGAACATTTTTTGCTCGACTTCGAACATTTTTTGCTCGACTTCCAACATTTTTTGCTCGACACAAAACATATTTTGCTCGACTCCGAACATTTTCCCGAGCATTTTTTGCACGACTCCGAACATTTTGCCAAGCATTTTTTGCTCGACTCCGAACATATTTTGCTCGACACCGAACATTTTGCCGAGCATTTTTTGCTCGACACCGAACATTTTCCCGAGCATTTTTTGCTGGACTCCAAACATATTTTGCTCGATTCCGAACATTTTTTGATCGACACCGATCATTTTGCCGAGCATTTTTTGCTCGACACCGAACATTTTCCCGAGCATTTTTTGCTGGACTCCGAACATATTTTGCTCGACTCCGAACATTTTGCCGAGCATTTTTTGCTCGACACCGAACATTTTCCCGAGCATTTTTTGCTCGACTCCGAACATATTTTGCTCGACTCCGAACATTTTGCCGAGCATTTTTTGCTCGACTTCGAACATTTTTTGCTCGACTTCGAACATTTTTTGCTCGACACCGAACATTTTTGCTCGACTCCGAACATTTTGCCGAGCATTTTTTGCTCGACTCCAAACATATTTTGCTCGATTCCGAACATTTTTTGCTCGACTCCGAACATTTTGCCGAGCATTTTTTGCTCGACTCCAAACATATTTTGCTCGATTCCGAACATTTTTTGCTCAACACCGATCATTTTGCCGAGCATTTTTTGCTCGACACCGAACATTTTCCCGAGCATTTTTTGCTCGACTCCGAACATATTTTGCTCGACTCCGAACATTTTCCCGAGCATTTTTTGCTCGACTCCGAACATTTTGCCGAGCATTTTTTGCTCGACACCGAACATTTTCCCGAGCATTTTTTAATCGACTCCGAACATATTTTGCTCGATTCCGAACATTTTTTGCTCGACACCGATCATTTTGCCGAGCATTTTTTGCTCGACACCGAACATTTTGCCGAGCATTTTTTGCTCGACTCTGAACATATTTTGCTCGACTCCGAACATTTTGCCGAGCATTTTTTGCTCGACACCGAACATTTTCCCGAGCATTTTTTGCTCGACTCCGAACATTATCCCGAGCATTTTTTGCTCGACTCCGAACATATTTTGCTCGACTCTGAACATTTTGCCGAGCATTTTTTGTTCGACACCGAACATATTTTGCTCGACTCTGAACATTTTGCCGAGAATTTTTTGCTCGACACCGAACATTTTCCCGAACATATTTTGCTCGACACCGAACATTTTCCCGAGCATTTTTTGCTCGACTCCGAACATATTTTGCTCGACTCTGAACATTTTGCCGAGCATTTTTTGTTCGACACCGAACATATTTTGCTCGACTCTGAACATTTTGCCGAGAATTTTTTGCTCGACACCGAACATTTTCCAGAACATATTTTGCTCGACTCCGAACATTTTGCCGAGCATTTTTTGCTCGACACCGAATATTTTCCCGAGCATTTTTTGCTCGACTCCGAACATTTTGCCGAGCATTTTTTGCTCGACTCCGAACATTTTGCCGAGCATTTTTTGCTCGACTCCAAACATATTTTGCTCGATTCCGAACATTTTTTGCTCGACACCGAACATTTTCCCGAGCATTTTTTGCTCGACTCCGAACATTTTTTGCTCGACTCCGAACATTTTTTGCTCGACTCCGAACATATTTTGCTCGACTCAGAACATTTTTTGCTCGACTTCGAACATTTTTTGCTCGACTTCCAACATTTTTTGCTCGACACAAAACATATTTTGCTCGACTCCGAACATTTTCCCGAGCATTTTTTGCACGACTCCGAACATTTTGCCAAGCATTTTTTGCTCGACTCCGAACATATTTTGCTCGACACCGAACATTTTGCCGAGCATTTTTTGCTCGACACCGAACATTTTCCCGAGCATTTTTTGCTGGACTCCAAACATATTTTGCTCGATTCCGAACATTTTTTGATCGACACCGATCATTTTGCCGAGCATTTTTTGCTCGACACCGAACATTTTCCCGAGCATTTTTTGCTGGACTCCGAACATATTTTGCTCGACTCCGAACATTTTGCCGAGCATTTTTTGCTCGACACCGAACATTTTCCCGAGCATTTTTTGCTCGACTCCGAACATATTTTGCTCGACTCCGAACATTTTGCCGAGCATTTTTTGCTCGACACCGAACATTTTCCCGAGCATTTTTTGCTCGACTCCGAACATATTTTGCTCGACTCCGAACATTTTCCCGAGCATTTTTTGCACGACTCCGAACATTTTGCTAAGCATTTTTTGCTCGACGCCGAACATTTTACCGAGCATTTTTGCTCAACTGCGAACAATTTGCCGAGCATTTTTTGCTCGACTCTGAACATTTAGCCGAGCATTTTCTGCTCGACTCCGAACATATTTTGCTCGACTTCCAACATTTTTTGCTCGACACAAAACATATTTTGCTCGACTCCGAACATTTTCCCGAGCATTTTTTGCACGACTCCGAACATTTTGCCAAGCATTTTTTGCTCGACTCCGAACATATTTTGCTCGACACCGAGACATTTTGCCGAGCATTTTTTGCTCGACACCGAACATTTTGCCGAGCATTTTTTGCTCGACTCCAAACATATTTTGCTCGATTCCGAACATTTTTTGATCGACACCGATCATTTTGCCGAGCATTTTTTGCTCGACACCGAACATTTTCCCGAGCATTTTTTGCTGGACTCCGAACATATTTTGCTCGACTCCGAACATTTTGCCGAGCATTTTTTGCTCGACACCGAACATTTTCCCGAGCATTTTTTGCTCGACTCCGAACATATTTTGCTCGACTCCGAACATTTTGCCGAGCATTTTTTGCTCGACACCGAACATTTTCCCGAGAATTTTTTGCTCGACTCCGAACATATTTTGCTCGACTCCGAACATTTTCCCGAGCATTTTTTGCACGACTCCGAACATTTTGCTAAGCATTTTTTGCTCGACGCCGAACATTTTACCGAGCATTTTTGCTCAACTGCGAACAATTTGCCGAGCATTTTTTGCTCGACTCTGAACATTTAGCCGAGCATTTTCTGCTCGACTCCGAACATATTTTGCTCGACTTCCAACATTTTTGCTCGACACAAAACATATTTTGCTCGACTCCGAACATTTTCCCGAGCATTTTTTGCACGACTCCGAACATTTTGCCAAGCATTTTTTGCTCGACTCCGAACATATTTTGCTCGACACCAAACATTTTGCCGAGCATTTTTTGCTCGACACCGAACATTTTGCCGAGCATTTTTTGCTCGACTCCAAACATATTTTGCTCGATTCCGAACATTTTTTGATCGACACCGATCATTTTGCCGAGCATTTTTTGCTCGACACCGAACATTTTCCCGAGCATTTTTTGCTCGACTCCGAACATATTTTGCTCGACTCCGAACATTTTGCCGAGCATTTTTTGCTCGACACCGAACATTTTCCCGAGCATTATTTGCTCGACTCCGAACATATTTTGCTCGACTCCGAACATTTTCCCGAGCATTTTTTGCACGACTCCGAACATTTTGCTAAGCATTTTTTGCTCGACGCCGAACATTTTAACGAGCATTTTTGCTCAACTGCGAACAATTTGCCGAGCATTTTTTGCTCGACTCTGAACATTTAGCCGAGCATTTTCTGCTCGACTCCGAACATATTTTGCTCGACTCCGAACATTTTTTGCTCGACTTCGAACAGTTTTTGCTCGACTTCCAACATTTTTTGCTCGATACAAAACATATTTTGCTCGACTCCGAACATTTTCCCGAGCATTTTTTGCACGACTCCGAACATTTTGCCAAGCATTTTTTGCTCGACTCCGAACATTTTGCCGAGCATTTTTTGCTCGACTCCAAACATATTTTGCTCGATTCCGAACATTTTTTGATTGACACCGATCATTTTGCCGAGCATTTTTTGCTCGACACCGAACATTTTCCCGAGCATTTTTTGCTCGACTCCGAACATATTTTGCTCGACTCCGAACATTTTGCCGAGCATTTTTTGCTCGACTCCGAACATATTTTGCTCGACTCCGAACATTTTGACGAGCATTTTTTGCTCGACTCCGAACATTTTCCCGAGCATTTTTTGCTCGACTCCGAACATATTTTGCTTTACTCCGAACATTTTGCCGAGCATTTTGTGCTCGACACCGAATATTTTCCCGAGCATTTTTTGCTCGGCTCCGAACATATTTTGCTAGACTCCGAACATTTTGCCGAGCATTTTTTGCTCGACTCCGAACATATTTTGCTCGACTCCGAACATTTTTCCGAGCATTTTTTGCTCGACACCGAATATTTTCCCGAGCATTTTTTGCTCGACTCCAAACATATTTTGCTCGATTCCGAACATTTTTTGATCGACAACGATCATTTTGCCGAGCATTTTTTGCTCGACACCGAACATTTTCCCGAGCATTTTTTGCTGGACTCCGAACATATTTTGCTCGACTCCGAACATTTTGCCGAGCATTTTTTGCTCGACACCGAACATTTTCCCGAGCATTTTTTGCTCGACTCCGAACATATTTTGCTCGACTCCGAACATTTTGCCGAGCATTTTTTGCTCGACACCGAACATTTTCCCGAGCATTTTTTGCTCGACTCCGAACATATTTTGCTCGACTCCGAACATTTTCCCGAGCATTTTTTGCACGACTCCGAACATTTTGCTAAGCATTTTTTGCTCGACGCCGAACATTTTACCGAGCATTTTTGCTCAACTGCGAACAATTTGCCGAGCATTTTTTGCTCGACTCTGAACATTTAGCCGAGCATTTTCTGCTCGACTCCGAACATATTTTGCTCGACTTCCAACATTTTTTGCTCGACACAAAACATATTTTGCTCGACTCCGAACATTTTCCCGAGCATTTTTTGCACGACTCCGAACATTTTGCCAAGCATTTTTTGCTCGACTCCGAACATATTTTGCTCGGACACAAACATTTTGCCGAGCATTTTTTGCTCGACACCGAACATTTTGCCGAGCATTTTTTGCTCGACTCCAAACATATTTTGCTCGATTCCGAACATTTTTGATCGACACCGATCATTTTGCCGAGCATTTTTTGCTCGACACCGAACATTTTCCCGAGCATTTTTTGCTCGACTCCGAACATATTTTGCTCGACTCCGAACATTTTGCGAGCATTTTTTGCTCGACACCGAACATTTTCCCGAGCATATTTGCTCGACTCCGAACATATTTTGCTCGACTCCGAACATTTTTCCCGAGCATTTTTTGCACGACTCCGAACATTTTGCTAAGCATTTTTTGCTCGACGCCGAACATTTTAACGAGCATTTTTGCTCAATCTGCGAACAATTTTGCCGAGCATTTTTTGCTCGACTCTGAACATTTAGCCGAGCATTTTCTGCTCGACTCCGAACATATTTTGCTCGACTCCGAACATTTTTTGCTCGACTTCGAACAGTTTTTGCTCGACTTCCAACATTTTTTGCTCGATACAAACATATTTTGCTCGACTCCGAACATTTTCCCGAGCATTTTTTGCACGACTCCGAACATTTTGCCAAGCATTTTTTTGCTCGACTCCGAACATTTTGCCGAGCATTTTTTGCTCGACTCCAAACATATTTTGCTCGATTCCGAACATTTTTTGATTGACACCGATCATTTTGCCGAGCATTTTTTGCTCGACACCGAACATTTTCCCGAGCATTTTTTGCTCGACTCCGAACATATTTTGCTCGACTCCGAACATTTTGCCGAGCATTTTTTTGCTCGACACCGAACATATTTTGCTTCACTCTGAACATTTTGCCGAGAATTTTTTGCTCGACACCGAACATTTTCCGAGCATTTTTTGCTCGACTCCGAACATATTTTGCTTGACTCCGAACATTTTGCCGAGCATTTTTTGCTCGACTCCGAACATTTTACCGAGCATTTTTTGCTCGACTCCGAACATATTTTGCTTTACTCCGAACATTTTGCCGAGCATTTTTTGCTCGACACCGAATATTTTCCCGAGCATTTTTTGCTCGACTCCGAACATATTTTGCTAGACTCCCGAACATTTTGCCGAGCATTTTTTGCTCGACTCCGAACATATTTTGCTCGACTCCGAACATTTTTCCGAGCATTTTTTGCTCGACACCGAATATTTTCCCGAGGCATTTTTTGCTCGACTCCGAACATATTTTGCTAGACTCCGAACATTTTCCCGAGCTTTTTTTGCTCGACTCCGAACATATTTTGCTCGGACTCCGACATTTTTCCGAGCATTTTTTGCTCGACTTCGAACATATAACATATTTTGCTCGACTCCGAACATTTTCCCGAGCATTTTTTGCTCGACTCGAACATTTTGCCGAGCATTTTTTGCTCGACACCGAACATTTTTCCCGAGCATTTTTTAATCGACTCCGAACATATTTTGCTCGATTCGAACATTTTTTGCTCGACACCGATCATTTTGCCGAGCATTTTTTGCTCGACACCGAACATTTTCCCGAGCATTTTTTGCTCGACTCTGAACATATTTGCTCGACTCCGAACATTTTGCCGAGCATTTTTTGCTCGACACCGAACATTTTCCCGAGCATTTTTTGCTCGACACCGAACATTTTCCTGAGCATTTTTTAATCGACTCCGAACATATTTTGCTTGACTCCGAACATTTTGCCGAGCATTTTTTGCTCGACTCCGAACATTTTGCCGAGCATTTATTGCTCGACTCCAAACATATTTTGCTCGATTCCGAACATTTTTTTGCTCGACACCGAACATTTTCCCGAGCATTTTTGCTCGACTCCGAACATATTTTGCTTTACTCCGAACATTTTGCCGAGCATTTTTTGCTCGACACCGAATATTTTCCTGAGCATTTTTTGCTCGACTCCGAACATATTTTGCTAGACTCGAACATTTTGCCGAGCATTTTTTGCTCGACTCCGAACATTTTGCCGAGCATTTTTTGCTCGACTCCAAAATATTTTGCTCGATTCGAACATTTTTTGCTCAACACCGATCATTTTGCCGAGCATTTTTTGCTCGACACCGGAACATTTTCCCGAGCATTTTTGCTCGACTCCGAACATATTTTTGCCTCGACTCCGAACATTTTGCGAGCATTTTTTGCTCGACTCCGAACATATTTTGCTCGACTCCGAACTTTTGACGAGCATTTTTTGCTCGACTCCGAACATTTTCCCGAGCATTTTTGCTCGACTCCGAACATTTTGCCGAGCATTTTTTGCTCGACTTCGAACATTTTTTGCTCGACTTCGAACATTTTTTGCTCGACACCGAACATTTTTGCTCGACTCCGAACATTTTGCCGAGCATTTTTTGCTCGACTCCAAACATATTTGCTCGATTCCGAACATTTTTTGTTCGACTCCGAACATTTTGCCGAGCATTTTTTGCTCGACTCCAAACATATTTTGCTCGATTCCGAACATTTTTTGCTCAACACCGATCATTTTGCCGAGCATTTTTTGCTCGACACCGAACATTTTCCCGAGCATTTTTTGCTCGACTCCGAACATATTTTGCTCGACTCCGAACATATTTTGCTCGACTCCGAACTTTTTGACGAGCATTTTTTGCTCGACTCCGAGCATTTTCCCGAGCATTTTTTGCTCGACTCCGAACATTTTGCCGAGCATTTTTTGCTCGACTTCGAACATTTTTTGCTCGACTTCGAACATTTTTTGCTCGACACCGAACATTTTTGCTCGACTCCGAACATTTTGCCGAGCATTTTTTGCTTGACTCCGAACATATAACATATTTTGCTCGACTCCGAACATTTTCCCGAGCATTTTTTGCTCGACTCCGAACATATTTTGCTCGACTCCGAACATTTTGCCGAGCATTTTTTGCTCGACTCCGAACATATAACATATTTTGCTCGACTCCGAACATTTTGCCGAGCATTTTTTGCTCGACACCGAACATTATCCCGAGCATTTTTTGCTCGACTCCGAACATATTTTGCTCGACTCTGAACATTTTGCCGAGCATTTTTTGTTCGACACCGAACATATTTTGCTCGACTCCGAACATTTTTCCGAGCATTTTTTGCTCGACTTCGAACATATAACATATTTTGCTCGACTCCGAACATTTTCCCGAGCATTTTTTGCTCGACAACGAACATATTTTGCTCCACTCTGAACATTTTGCCGAGAATTTTTTGCTCGACACCGAACATTTTCCCGAGCATTTTTTGCTCGACACCGAACATTTTCCCGAGCATTTTTTGCTCGACTCCGAACATATTTTGCTTGACTCCGAACATTTTGCCGAGCATTTTTTGCTCGACTCCGAACATTTTGCCGAGCATTTATTGCTCGACTCCAAACATATTTTGCTCGATTCCGAACATATTTTGCTCGACTCCGAACATTTTCCCGAGCATTTTTTGCTCGACTCCGAACATATTTTGCTCGACTCCGAACATTTTTCCGAGCATTTTTTGCTCGACTTCGAACATATAACATATTTTGCTCGACTCCGAACATTTTCCCGAGCATTTTTTGCTCGACTCCGAACATTTTGCCGAGCATTTTTTGCTCGACACCGAACATATTTTGCTTCACTCTGAACATTTTGCCGAGAATTTTTTGCTCGACACCGAACATTTTCCCGAGCATTTTTTGCTCGACTCCGAACATATTTTGCTTGACTCCGAACATTTTGCCGAGCATATTTTGCTCGACTCCGAACATTTTGCCGAGCATTTATTGCTCGACTCCAAACATATTTTGCTCGATTCCGAACATTTTTTGCTCGACACCGATCATTTTGCCGAGCATTTTTTGCTCGACACCGAACATTTTCCCGAGCATTTTTTGCTCGACTCCGAACATATTTTGCTTTACTCCGAACATTTTGCCGAGCATTTTTTGCTCGACACCGAATATTTTCCCGAGCATTTTTTGCTCGACTCCGAACATATTTTGCTAGACTCCGAACATTTTGACGAGCATTTTTTGCTCGACTCCGAACATTTTCCCGAGCATTTTTTGCTCGACTCCGAACATATTTTGCTTTACTCCGACCATTTTGCCGAGCATTTTTTGCTCGACACCGAATATTTTCCCGAGCATTTTTGCTCGACTCCGAACATATTTTGCTAGACTCCGAACATTTTGCCGAGCATTTTTTGCTCGACTCCGAACATATTTTGCTCGACTCCGAACATTTTTCCGAGCATTTTTTGCTCGACACCGAATATTTTCCCGAGCATTTTTTGCTCGACTCCGAACATATTTTGCTAGACTCCGAACATTTTTCCGAGCATTTTTTGCTCGACTCCGAAAATTTTTTGCTCGACTCCGAACATTTTTTGCTCGACTCCGAACATATTTTGCTTGACTCCGAACATTTTGCCGAGCATTTTTTGCTCGACTCCGAACATTTTGCCGAGCATTTATTGCTCGACTCCAAACATATTTTGCTCGATTCCGAACATTTTTTGCTCGACACCGATCATTTTGCCGAGCATTTTTTGCTCGACACCGAACATTTTCCCGAGCATTTTTTGCTCGACTCCGAACATATTTTGCTTTACTCCGAACATTTTGCCGAGCATTTTTTGCTCGACACCGAATATTTTCCCGAGCATTTTTTGCTCGACTCCGAACATATTTTGCTTTACTCCGACCATTTTGCCGAGCATTTTTTGCTCGACACCGAATATTTTCCCGAGCATTTTTTGCTCGACTCCGAACATATTTTGCTAGACTCCGAACATTTTGCCGAGCATTTTTTGCTCGACTCCGAACATATTTTGCTCGACTCCGAACATTTTTCCGAGCATTTTTTGCTCGACACCGAATATTTTCCCGAGCATTTTTTGCTCGACTCCGAACATATTTTGCTAGACTCCGAACATTTTTCCGAGCATTTTTTGCTCGACTCCGAAAATTTTTTGCTCGACTCCGAACATTTTTTGCTCGACACCGAACATTTTGCCGAGCATTTTTTGCTCGACTTCAAACATTTTGCCGAGCATTTTATCACGACTGCGAACATTTTGCCGAGCATTTTTTGCTCGACTTCGAACATTTTTTGCTCGACTCCGAACATTTTCCCGAGCATTTTTTGCTCGACTCCGAACATATTTTGCTCGACTCCGAACATTTTGCCGAGCATTTTTTGCTCGACTCCGAACATATAACATATTTTGCTCGACTCCGAACATTTTGCCGAGCATTTATTGCTCGACTCCAAACATATTTTGCTCGATTCCGAACATTTTTTGCTCGACACCGAACATTTTCCCGAGCATTTTTTGCTCGACTCCGAACATATTTTGCTTTACTCCGAACATTTTGCCGAGCATTTTTTGCTCGACACCGAATATTTTCCTGAGCATTTTTTGCTCGACTCCGAACATATTTTGCTAGACTCCGAACATTTTGCCGAGCATTTTTTGCTCGACTCCGAACATTTTGCCGAGCATTTTTTGCTCGACTCCAAACATATTTTGCTCGATTCCGAACATTTTTTGCTCAACACCGATCATTTTGCCGAGCATTTTTTGCTCGACACCGAACATTTTCCCGAGCATTTTTTGCTCGACTCCGAACATATTTTGCTCGACTCCGAACATTTTGCCGAGCATTTTTTGCTCGACTCCGAACATATAACATATTTTGCTCGACTCCGAACATTTTGCCGAGCATTTTTTGCTCGACACCGAACATTATCCCGAGCATTTTTTGCTCGACTCCGAACATATTTTGCTCGACTCTGAACATTTTCCCGAGCATTTTTTGCTCGACTCCGAACATATTTTGCTCGACTCCGAACATTTTTCCGAGCATTTTTTGCTCGACTTCGAACATATAACATATTTTGCTCGACTCCGAACATTTTCCCGAGCATTTTTTGCTCGACAACGAACATATTTTGCTCCACTCTGAACATTTTGCCGAGAATTTTTTGCTCGACACCGAACATTTTCCCGAGCATTTTTTGCTCGACACCGAACATTTTCCCGAGCATTTTTTGCTCGACTCCGAACATATTTTGCTTGACTCCGAACATTTTGCCGAGCATTTTTTGCTCGACTCCGAACATTTTGCCGAGCATTTATTGCTCGACTCCAAACATATTTTGCTCGATTCCGAACATATTTTGCTCGACTCCGAACATTTTCCCGAGCATTTTTTGCTCGACTCCGAACATTTTGCCGAGCATTTTTTGCTCGACACCGAACATATTTTGCTTCACTCTGAACATTTTGCCGAGAATTTTTTGCTCGACACCGAACATTTTCCCGAGCATTTTTTGCTCGACTCCGAACATATTTTGCTTGACTCCGAACATTTTGCCGAGCATTTTTTGCTCGACTCCGAACATTTTGCCGAGCATTTATTGCTCGACTCCGAACATTTTTCCGAGCATTTTTTGCTCGACACCGAATATTTTCCCGAGCATTTTTTGCTCGACTCCGAACATATTTTGCTAGACTCCGAACATTTTTCCGAGCATTTTTTGCTCGACTCCGAAAATTTTTTGCTCGACACCGAACATATTTTGCTCGACTCCGAACATTTTGCCGAGCATTTTTTGCTCGACTCCGAACATTTTGCCGAGCATTTTTTGCTCGACTCCGAAAATTTTTTGCTCGACACCGAACATTTTGCCGAGCATTTTTTGCTCGACTCCGAACATATTTTGCTCGACTCCGAACATATTTTGCTCGACTCCGAACATTTTGCCGAGCATTTTTTGCTCGACTCCGAACATTTTGCCGAGCATTTATTGCTCGACTCCAAACATATTTTGCTCGATTCCGAACATTTTTTGCTCGACACCGATCATTTTGCCGAGCATTTTTTGCTCGACACCGAACATTTTCCCGAGCATTTTTTGCTCGACTCCGAACATATTTTGCTTTACTCCGAACATTTTGCCGAGCATTTTTTGCTCGACACCGAATATTTTCCCTAGCATTTTTTGCTCGACTCCGAACATATTTTGCTAGACTCCGAACATTTTGCCGAGTATTTTTTGCTCGACTCCGAACATTTTGCCGAGCATTTTTTGCTCGACTCCAAAAATATTTTGCTCGATTCCGAACATTTTTTGCTCGACACCGATCATTTTGCCGAGCATTTTTTGCTCGACACCGAACATTTTCCCGAGCATTTTTTGTTCGACTCCGAACATATTTTGCTCGACTCCGAACATTTTGCCGAGCATTTTTTGCTCGACTCCGAACATATTTTGCTCGACTCCGAACATTTTGACGAGCATTTTTTGCTCGACTCCGAACATTTTCCCGAGCATTTTTTGCTCGACTCCGAACATATTTTGCTTTACTCCGAACATTTTGCCGAGCATTTTTTGCTCGACACCGAATATTTTCCCGAGCATTTTTTGCTCGACTCCGAACATATTTTGCTAGACTCCGAACATTTTTCCGAGCATTTTTTGCTCGACTCCGAACATTTTGCCGAGCATTTTTTGCTCGACTCCGAAAATTTTTTGCTCGACACCGAACATTTTGCCGAGCATTTTTTGCTCGACTCCGAACATTTTTTGCTCGACACCGAACATTTTGCCGAGCATTTTTTGCTCGACTCCAAACATTTTGCCGAGCATTTTTTGCTCGACTCCGAACATATTTTGCTCGACTCCGAACATTTTCCCGAGCATTTTTTGCTCAACTGCGAACAATTTGCCGAGCATTTTTTGCTCGACTCTGAACATTTAGCCGAGCATTTTCTGCTCGACTCCGAACATATTTTGCTCGACTCCGAACATTTTTTGCTCGACTTCGAACATTTTTTGCTCGACTTCCAACATTTTTTGCTCGACACAAAACATATTTTGCTCGACTCCGAACATTTTCCCGAGCATTTTTTGCACGACTCCGAACATTTTGCCGAGCATTTTTTGCTCGACTCCGAACATATTTTTGCTCGACACCGAACATTTTGCCGAGCATTTTTTGCTCGACACCGAACATTTTCCCGAGCATTTTTTGCTCGACTCCGAACATATTTTACTCGACACCCAACATTTTGCCGAGCATTTTTTGCTCGACACCGAACATTTTGCCGAGCATTTTTTGCTCGACTCCAAACATATTTTGCTCGATTCCGAACATTTTTTGATCGACACCGATCATTTTGCCGAGCATTTTTTGCTCGACACCGAACATTTTCCCGAGCATTTTTTGCTCGACTCCGAACATTTTGCCGAGCATTTTTTGCTCGACACCGAATATTTTCCCGAGCATTTTTTGCTCGACTCCGAACATATTTTGCTCGACTCCGAACATATTTTGCTCGACTTCGAACATTTTCCCGAGCATTTTTTGCTCAACTGCGAACAATTTGCCGAGCATTTTTTGCTCGACTCTGAACATTTAGCCGAGCATTTTCTGCTCGACTCCGAACATATTTTGCTCGACTCCGAACATTTTTTGCTCGACTTCGAACATTTTTTGCTCGACTTCCAACATTTTTTGCTCGACACAAAACATATTTTGCTCGACTCCGAACATTTTCCCGAGCATTTTTTGCACGACTCCGAACATTTTGCCGAGCATTTTTTGCTCGACTCCGAACATATTTTGCTCGACACCGAACATTTTGCCGAGCATTTTTTGCTCGACACCGAACATTTTCCCGAGCATTTTTTGCTCGACTCCGAACATATTTTGCTTGACTCCGAACATTTTGCCGAGCATTTTTTGCTCGACTCCGAACATTTTGCCGAGCATTTATTGCTCGACACCGAATATTTTTCCGAGCATTTTTTGCTCGACTCCGAACATATTTTGCTAGACTCCGAACATTTTGCCGAGCATTTTTTGCTCGACTCCGAACATTTTGCCGAGCATTTTTTGCTCGACTCCAAACATATTTTGCTCGATTCCGAAAATTTTTTGCTCAACACCGATCATTTTGCCGAGCATTTTTTGCTCGACACCGAACATTTTCCCGAGCATTTTTTGCTCGACTCCGAACATATTTTGCTCGACTCCGAACATTTTGCCGAGCATTTTTTGCTCGACTCCGAACATATTTTGCTCGACTCCGAACATTTTGACGAGCATTTTTTGCTCGACTCCGAACATTTTCCCGAGCATTTTTTGCTCGACTCCGAACATTTTGCCGAGCATTTTTTGCTCGATTTCGAACATTTTTTGCTCGACTTCGAACATTTTTTGCTCGACACCGAACATTTTTGCTCGACTCCGAACATTTTGCCGAGCATTTTTTGCTTGACTCCGAACATATAACATATTTTGCTCGACTCCGAACATTTTCCCGAGCATTTTTTGCTCGACTCCGAACATATTTTGCTCGACTCCGAACATTTTGCCGAGCATTTTTTGCTCGATTTCGAACATTTTTTGCTCGACTTCGAACATTTTTTGCTCGACACCGAACATTTTTGCTCGACTCCGAACATTTTGCCGAGCATTTTTTGCTTGACTCCGAACATATAACATATTTTGCTCGACTCCGAACATTTTCCCGAGCATTTTTTGCTCGACTCCGAACATATTTTGCTCGACTCCGAACATTTTGCCGAGCATTTTTTGCTCGACACCGAACATTATCCCGAGCATTTTTTGCTCGACTCCGAACATATTTTGCTCGACTCTGAACATTTTGCCGAGCATTTTTTGTTCGACACCGAACATATTTTGCTCGACTCTGAACATTTTGCCGAGAATTTTTTGCTCGACACCGAACATTTTCCCGAACATATTTTGCTCGACTCCGAACATTTTGCCGAGCATTTTTTGCTCGACACCGAATATTTTCCCGAGCATTTTTTGCTCGACTCCGAACATATTTTGCTCGACTCCGAACATTTTGCCGAGCATTTTTTGCTCGACACCGAATATTTTCCCGAGCATTTTTTGCTCGACTCCGAACATATTTTGCTCGACTCCGAACATTTTCCCGAGCATTTTTTGCTCGACTCCGAACATATTTTGCTCGACTCCGAACATTTTGCCGAGCATTTTTTGCTCGACTCCGAACATATAACATATTTTGCTCGACTCCGAACATTTTGCCGAGCATTTTTTGCTCGACACCGAACATTATCCCGAGCATTTTTTGCTCGACTCCGAACATATTTTGCTCGACTCTGAACATTTTGCCGAGCATTTTTTGCTCGACTCCGAACATATTTTGCTCGACTCCGAACATTTTGACGAGCATTTTTTGCTCGACTCCGAACATTTTCCCGAGCATTTTTTGCTCGACTCCGAACATTTTGCCGAGCATTTTTTGCTCGATTTCGAACATTTTTTGCTCGACTTCGAACATTTTTTGCTCGACACCGAACATTTTTGCTCGACTCCGAACATTTTGCCGAGCATTTTTTGCTTGACTCCGAACATATAACATATTTTGCTCGACTCCGAACATTTTCCCGAGCATTTTTTGCTCGACTCCGAACATATTTTGCTCGACTCCGAACATTTTGCCGAGCATTTTTTGCTCGACTCCGAACATATAACATATTTTGCTCGACTCCGAACATTTTGCCGAGCATTTTTTGCTCGACACCGAACATTATCCCGAGCATTTTTTGCTCGACTCCGAACATATTTTGCTCGACTCTGAACATTTTGCCGAGCATTTTTTGTTCGACACCGAACATATTTTGCTCGACTCTGAACATTTTGCCGAGAATTTTTTGCTCGACACCGAACATTTTCCCGAACATATTTTGCTCGACTCCGAACATTTTGCCGAGCATTTTTTGCTCGACACCGAATATTTTCCCGAGCATTTTTTGCTCGACTCCGAACATATTTTGCTCGACTCCGAACATTTTGCCGAGCATTTTTTGCTCGACACCGAATATTTTCCCGAGCATTTTTTGCTCGACTCCGAACATATTTTGCTCGACTCCGAACATTTTCCCGAGCATTTTTTGCTCGACTCCGAACATTTTGCCGAGCATTTTTTGCTCGACTTCGAACATTTTTTGCTCGACTTCGAACATTTTTTGCTCGACACCGAACATTTTTTGCTCGACTCCGAACATTTTGCCGAGCATTTTTTGCTCGACTCCGAACATATAACATATTTTGCTAGACTCCGAACATTTTCCCGAGCATTTTTTGCTCGACTCCGAACATATTTTGCTCGACTCCGAACATATTTTGCTCGACTCCGAACATTTTGCCGAGCATTTTTTGCTCGACTCCGAACATTTTGCCGAGCATTTTTTGCTCGACTCTGAACATTTTGCCGAGCATTTTTTGCTCGACTCCGAACATTTTCCCGAGCATTTTTTGCTCGACTCCGAACATATTTTGCTCGAGTCCGAACATTTTTTCGAGCATTTCTTGCTCGACTTTGAACATATAACATATTTTGCTCGACTCCGAACATTTTCCCGAGCATTTTTTGCTCGACTCCGAACATTTTGCCGAGCATTTTTTGCTCGACACCGAACATTCTCCCGAGCATTTTTTAATCGACTCCGAACATATTTTGCTCGATTCCGAACATTTTTTGCTCGACACCGATCATTTTGCCGAGCATTGTTGCTCGACACCGAACATTTTCCCGAGCATTTTTAGCTCGACAACGAACATTTTCCCGAGCATTTTTTGCTCGACTCCGAACATATTTTGCTCGACTCCGAACATTTTTCCGAGCATTTTTTGCTCGACTCCGAACATATTTTGCTCGACTCCGAACATATTTTGCTCGACTCCGAACATTTTGCCGAGCATTTTTTGCTCGACTCCAAACATATTTTGCTCGATTCCGAACATTTTTTGATCGACACCGATCATTTTGCCGAGCATTTTTTGCTCGACACCGAACATTTTGCCGAGCATTTTTTGCTCGACACCGAACATTTTCCCGAGCATTTTTTGCTCGACTCCGAACATATTTTGCTCGACTCCGAACATTTTCCCGAGCATTTTTAGCTCGACAACGAACATTTTCCCGAGCATTTTTTGCTCGACTCCGAACATATTTTGCTCGACTCCGAACATTTTTCCGAGCATTTTTTGCTCGACTCCGAACATATTTTGCTCGACTCCGAACATATTTTGCTCGACTCCGAACATTTTGCCGAGCATTTTTTGCTCGACTCCAAACATATTTTGCTCGATTCCGAACATTTTTTGATCGACACCGATCATTTTGCCGAGCATTTTTTGCTCGACACCGAACATTTTGCCGAGCATTTTTTGCTCGACACCGAACATTTTCCCGAGCATTTTTTGCTCGACTCCGAACATATTTTGCTCGACTCCGAACATTTTCCCGAGCATTTTTTGCACGACTCCGAACATTTTGCTAAGCATTTTTTGCTCGACGCCGAACATTTTACCGAGCATTTTTGCTCAACTGCGAACAATTTGCCGAGCATTTTTTGCTCGACTCCGAACATTTTCCCGAGCATTTTTTGCTCGACTCCGAACATTTTGCCGAGCATTTTTTGCTCGACTTCGAACATTTTTTGCTCGACTTCGAACATTTTTTGCTCGACACCGAACATTTTTTGCTCGACTCCGAACATTTTGCCGAGCATTTTTTGCTCGACTCCGAACATATAACATATTTTGCTAGACTCCGAACATTTTCCCGAGCATTTTTTGCTCGACTCCGAACATATTTTGCTCGACTCCGAACATATTTTGCTCGACTCCGAACATTTTGCCGAGCATTTTTTGCTCGACTCCGAACATTTTGCCGAGCATTTTTTGCTCGACTCTGAACATTTTGATGAGAATTTTTTGCTCGACACCGAACATTTTCCCGAGCATTTTTTGCTCGACTCCGAACATATTTTGCTCGAGTCCGAACATTTTTTCGAGCATTTCTTGCTCGACTTTGAACATATAACATATTTTGCTCGACTCCGAACATTTTCCCGAGCATTTTTTGCTCGACTCCGAACATTTTGCCGAGCATTTTTTGCTCGACACCGAACATTCTCCCGAGCATTTTTTAATCGACTCCGAACATATTTTGCTCGATTCCGAACATTTTTTGCTCGACACCGATCATTTTGCCGAGCATTGTTGCTCGACACCGAACATTTTCCCGAGCATTTTTAGCTCGACAACGAACATTTTCCCGAGCATTTTTTGCTCGACTCCGAACATATTTTGCTCGACTCCGAACATTTTTCCGAGCATTTTTTGCTCGACTCCGAACATATTTTGCTCGACTCCGAACATATTTTGCTCGACTCCGAACATTTTGCCGAGCATTTTTTGCTCGACTCCAAACATATTTTGCTCGATTCCGAACATTTTTTGATCGACACCGATCATTTTGCCGAGCATTTTTTGCTCGACACCGAACATTTTGCCGAGCATTTTTTGCTCGACACCGAACATTTTCCCGAGCATTTTTTGCTCGACTCCGAACATATTTTGCTCGACTCCGAACATTTTCCCGAGCATTTTTAGCTCGACAACGAACATTTTCCCGAGCATTTTTTGCTCGACTCCGAACATATTTTGCTCGACTCCGAACATTTTTCCGAGCATTTTTTGCTCGACTCCGAACATATTTTGCTCGACTCCGAACATATTTTGCTCGACTCCGAACATTTTGCCGAGCATTTTTTGCTCGACTCCAAACATATTTTGCTCGATTCCGAACATTTTTTGATCGACACCGATCATTTTGCCGAGCATTTTTTGCTCGACACCGAACATTTTGCCGAGCATTTTTTGCTCGACACCGAACATTTTCCCGAGCATTTTTTGCTCGACTCCGAACATATTTTGCTCGACTCCGAACATTTTCCCGAGCATTTTTTGCACGACTCCGAACATTTTGCTAAGCATTTTTTGCTCGACGCCGAACATTTTACCGAGCATTTTTGCTCAACTGCGAACAATTTGCCGAGCATTTTTTGCTCGACTCTGAACATTTAGCCGAGCATTTTCTGCTCGACTCCGAACATATTTTACTCGACTCCGAACATTTTTTGCTCGACTTCGAACATTTTTTGCTCAACTTCCAACATTTTTTGCTCGACACAAAACATATTTTGCTCGACTCCGAACATTTTTCCGAGCATTTTTTGCTCGACTTCGAACATATAACATATTTTGCTCGACTCCGAACATTTTCCCGAGCATTTTTTGCTCGACACCGAACATATTTTGCTCCACTCTGAACATTTTGATGAGAATTTTTTGCTCGACACCGAACATTTTCCCGAGCATTTTTTGCTCGACACCGAACATTTTCCCGAGCATTTTTTGCTCGACTCCGAACATATTTTGCTTGACTCCGAACATTTTGCCGAGCATTTTTTGCTCGACTCCGAACATTTTGCCGAGCATTTATTGCTCGACTCCAAACATATTTTGCTCGATTCCGAACATATTTTGCTCGACTCCGAACATTTTCCCGAGCATTTTTTGCTCGACTCCGAACATATTTTGCTCGACTCCGAACATTTTTCCGAGCATTTTTTGCTCGACTTCGAACATATAACATATTTTGCTCGACTCCGAACATTTTCCCGAGCATTTTTTGCTCGACTCCGAACATTTTGCCGAGCATTTTTTGCTCGACACCGAACATATTTTGCTTCACTCTGAACATTTTGCCGAGAATTTTTTGCTCGACACCGAACATTTTCCCGAGCATTTTTTGCTCGACTCCGAACATATTTTGCTTGACTCCGAACATTTTGCCGAGCATTTTTTGCTCGACTCCGAACATTTTGCCGAGCATTTATTGCTCGACTCCAAACATATTTTGCTCCATTCCGAACATTTTTTGCTCGACACCGATCATTTTGCCGAGCATTTTTTGCTCGACACCGAACATTTTCCCGAGCATTTTTTGCTCGACTCCGAACATATTTTGCTTTACTCCGAACATTTTGCCGAGCATTTTTTGCTCGACACCGAATATTTTCCCGAGCATTTTTTGCTCGACTCCGAACATATTTTGCTAGACTCCGAACATTTTGCCGAGCATTTTTTGCTCGACTCCGAACATTTTGCCGAGCATTTTTTGCTCGACTCCAAACATATTTTGCTCGATTCCGAACATTTTTTGCTCGACACCGATCATTTTGGCGAGCATTTTTTGCTCGACACCGAACATTTTCCCGAGCATTTTTTGCTCGACTCCGAACATATTTTGCTCGACTCCGAACATTTTGCCGAGCATTTTTTGCTCGACTCCGAACATATTTTGCTCGACTCCGAACATTTTGACGAGCATTTTTTGCTCGACTCCGAACATTTTCCCGAGCATTTTTTGCTCGACTCCGAACATATTTTGCTTTACTCCGAACATTTTGCCGAGCATTTTTTGCTCGACACCGAATATTTTCCCGAGCATTTTTTGCTCGACTCCGAACATATTTTGCTAGACTCCGAACATTTTGCCGAGCATTTTTTGCTCGACTCCGAACATATTTTGCTCGACTCCGAACATTTTTCCGAGCATTTTTTGCTCGACACCGAATATTTTCCCGAGCATTTTTTGCTCGACTCCGAACATATTTTGCTAGACTCCGAACATTTTTCCGAGCATTTTTTGCTCGACTCCGAAAATTTTTTGCTCGACACCGAACATATTTTGCTCGACTCCGAACATTTTGCCGAGCATTTTTTGCTCGACTCCGAACATTTTGCCGAGCATTTTTTGCTCGACTCCGAAAATTTTTTGCTCGACACCGAACATATTTTGCTCGACTCCGAACATTTTGCCGAGCATTTTTTGCTCGACTCCGAACATTTTGCCGAGCATTTTTTGCTTGACACCGAACATTTTGCTTACGCGACGTCTTGCGTGAGCGATCTTGACGCGAACGCGAAGCGGCGCGGCGCGGTGCGAAAACAACAAACAGTCAATACCTATGTAAGTGGCCTACGTGACCAAACGCACGTAGAGTGCAGTGCGGCGCGGCGCGAAAGGATGCGAACGCGATCAGTCGGTTTGATATTTTCGCGCGGACTGGTTGCGGTGCCATAATTTATTTGTTTTAAATAATGGATGTAGAATTTTTTATTAATTCTATCCAAGAACGTCCCATATTATGGGATAAAAGGAACAAAAATTATCACAACCGGTTATTATCGTATACAATATAATCAAACGTTGTAGGCAACATTCGACAATATTCCTTGAATAACAGGGGTTGACTCCGTAATTCTTCATACAAATTGTGAAATTCCCCATAAATATGCCTTTCTAAGTACACAATATTAGTTTCATTTCTCTGCCGTACATACTTCTTGAATATTTGATATTTAAGATATGAATTTTCCAATAATATTCGCTTGCGTCCGTCCATGACAAATTTACAGTGCCGACTGAATGGCGGCAGCGGTGCGGGACGATTCGTGCGCATGTAGGACAAAGCTGCCGCATCGCACCGCATCGCGTTTCACCGCATCGAATCGCTTCGCAATCGCGTTCGCTTTGAATCGCCTACGTAGGACGAAGCCTTAGCATTTTTTGCTTGACGCCGAACATTTTACCGAGCATTTTTTGCTCGACTCCGAACATTTTGCCGAGCATTTTTTGCTTGACACCGAACATTTTGCCGAGAATTTTTTGCTCGACACCGAACATTATGGCGAGCATTTTTTGCTGCACTCCAAACATTTTGCCGAGCATTTTTTGCTCGACTCCGAACATTTTGCCAAGCATTTTTGCTCGACTCCGAACATTTTGCCGAGCATTTTTTGCTCGACACCGAACATTTTGCCGAGCATTTTTTGCTCGACACCGAACCTTTTGCTCGACACCGAACAATTTGCCGAGCATATTTTGCTTGACTCCGAACATTTTGCCGAGCATTTTTTGCTCGACTCCGAACATTTTGTCGAGCATTTTTTGCTCGACTCCGAACATTTAGCCGAGCATTTTTTGCTCGACTCCGAACATTTTGCCGGGCATTTTTTGCTTGACTCCGAACATTTTGCCGAGCATTTATTGCTCGACAACGAACATTTTGCTCGACTCCGAAAATATAGCCGAGCATTTTTTGCTCGACTCCGAACATTTTGCCGAGCATTTTTTGCTCGACTCCGAACCTTTTGCCGAGCATTTATTGCTCGACACCGAACATTATGGCGAGCATTTTTTGCTCGACTCCGAACATTTAACCGAGCATTTATTGCTCAACACCGAACATTTTACCCGACACCGAGCATTTTTTGCTGGACTCCATACATTTTACCGAGCATTTTTTGCTCGACTCCGAACATTTTGCTTAGCATTTTTTACTCGACGCCGAACATTTTACCGAGCATTTTTTGCTCAACTCCGAACCTTTTGCTGGACTCTGAACATTTTGCCGAGCATTTTATGCTCGACTCCGAACATTTTGCTTAGCATCTTTTGCTCGACGCCGAACATTTTACCGAGCATTTTTTGCTCGACTCCGAACCTTTTGCCGAGCATTTTTTGCTCGACACCGAACATTATGGCGAGCATTTTTTGCTGCACTCCAAACATTTTGTTGAGCATTTTTTGCTGGACTCCGAACATTTTACCGAGCATTTTTTGCTCGACAACGAACATTTTGCTCGACACCGAACATTATGGCGAGCATTTTTTGCTCGACTCCGAACATTTTGCTTAGCTTCTTTTGCTCGACGCCGAACATTTTACCGAGCATTTTTTGCTCGACTCCGAACCTTTTGCTCGACTCCGAACATTTTGCCGAGCATTTTTTGCTCGACACCGAACATTTTGCTCGACACCGAACATTATGGCGAGCATTTTTTGCTGCACTCCAAACATTTTGCCGAGCATTTTTTGCTGGACTCCGAACATTTTACCGAGCAGTTTTTGTTCGACAACGAACATTTTGCTCGACTCCGAACATTATGGCGAGCATTTTTTGCTCGACTCCGAACATTTAACCGAGCATTTATTGCTCAACACCGAACATTTTACTCGACACCGAGCATTTTTTGCTGGACTCCGAACATTTTACCGAGCATTTTTTGCTCGACTCCGAACATTTTGCCGAGCATTTTTTGCTCGACTCCGAACATTTTGCTTAGCATTTTTTGCTCGACGCCGAACATTTTACCGAGCATTTTTTGCTCGACTCCGAACCTTTTGCTCGACTCCTAACATTATGCCGAGCATTTTTTGCTCGAAGCCGAACATTTTACCGAGCATTTTTGCTAGACTCCGAACATTTTGCCGAGCATTTTATGCTTGACTCCGAGTATATTTTGCTCGACTCCGAACCTTTTGCTCGACTCCGAACATTTTGCCGAGCATATTTTGCTCGACTCCGAACATTTTTCTTAGCATTTTTTGCTCGACGCCGAACATTTTACCGAGCATTTTTTGCTCGACTCTGAACTATTCAAACTGTCAAAATTTATCGACGTTTTCCATGTTAAACAAGCAGACAATTAAGATTATCCAGCTATTTCATGCGAAAGTTTATTAGCATATAAAGTTATGAAGATGTTTGTTACTCAATAACATAGTGTTATTGGAGCGATAATTTTTAAATTGGGTAGGATATGTAATTGACTGGAAAAATTGAGTAAAATCAAACATCCATACTACCAATTAAATCTACTGAGGGGTGAAAGGTTACCACTTAGTTTGTCAGTTATAAACATTGGCCCCGAATCAAAAGAAAATGATATCAGTTACTTTCATATAAAATCTTACTTGGGACGCCAATATTGTTTGGAGATATCTGCTATTTATAATATTACCTGGAGGAATCTCGAAATGCACGTGGTTATTGAATAGGACATGGTTTTTGGTACAAAAGTTCTAAATAAAAATAATTAAGTCAAGTTGTACCCTTTTTTATGATTTTATTACATTGCTTCGCGTTGCAGTTTCTGCATCGCACTGATTCACATATGAATAATTACATTACGTATTACATTTTCTTTTGAGAGTAAGCCCACAAATCTCTATACATACTAATATTATAAATAGGTAAAGTTTGTAAGTTTGTTTGTTTGTAGGAAGTAAGTTTTAAAGGGAATTTTCAATGGCTCGAAGCACTTAGAAATGTTTTTCTAACTAAGAAATCCAATAAGTTCCGTGATTAGTGTCAGTCCATTCCCGACACGTCCATTCCTCTTGAACTTTCCTTGGCAATTACACCACTTGATTTCTTCATTATTTGACTTTTAGAATAGATACTTTTTATACAAAATGCCAAAGAAAAAGAAAAATACTGAGTTTAAACTTTTAATGATTTGCTGAATATTTTGTGTAGAATTTATAGGTGAAAGCTATATTGTATGAGAACGCATAATAGCTTATCTCGTCTTACCGTGATCACATTACTCGATATTATTACTTCACATTAAAAATATTATAAACAATTTATATAGCCTATAAAATAATAAAAAAATATACAACAATAGCCTCAGGAATAACGTAGCTTTCTACATGTGGTATAATTTTTAAAATCGGTTCATATGTTCTAGAGATTACTACAAACAAACATACAAACTTTATAATACAATATTCACACAATAGTCACCCAAAATGAGTCTTGGTCTCCGTCAACAAGAGCTTCCATCTTTATCTGTCCTGCGCCATCTTCCGCCATTTATATACTATATAAAATATGGGTATTCAATAAATATTAAACGGAAACCGATGAGTAATAGAAAAACACATTTTATTTTTCTAAACTTTAATTAAAATTTCAATAAAACCAGAACCAATAGAACCAGAGACTGAATTTAATTTTAACCTTTGAAAGTACTGAGGATACAAAACTGATTGGATGATGTAAGCAAATATTTCAGAATGAGTTTATTTATGTCTATATCTGTGTTTTGGCTTTGAACATAGTGCTAACTTCAAAACGTTGTAGTTAGCGGTAACTCTGTTTTTGAACAAAATTCTAATATTACCTACCCCTTTTGGGTATTGCGTTTTGATATGAGATTTTGTGGGTATACTCGTAGCTTCTTATATGTAAAGAAGATATAGTCTACAGTTAGATTGATAATAATTATTAATCTAAAATATAAAAACAACATATTGTCTTTTATTAACGCGAGTATCACACATTTAAATAATGTTGTATCCCAAGGTTTGAATGCTTTTCAGCAAGCGTGGTCACGGGCAACATTTGAAACGTCGGGATAAATAATATGAAAAATAAATAGCGTTTGAAAGAGATAAAAGTTATTTTATTTAAATACAACAATGCAAATTTTCTAAGCAAAAACAATGATTCGATAAACTTCTAACCTTGTAACGGAGTAGGTCTTACATCTTCTGTTCTGTGGAGTAGGTGGTGTGGAATACAATTTATTGTACGTTTCATGCGCGGGATCCACACGCTGTGTTCTTAATATTTCAATGTTTTAATAATTATTATAAAATCCCTTAAATTCGAATATGGACAATTTTATCATAAATTGAACCACATTTGTTTTGTGTTTTTTGTCCAAACAGGTATAACGAGTAGAAGAAATATTGAAAACCGGATAACGAACCACCTTTCATAGTTTGAAAAATCGTGAAGTGCATTGCGTGTCTCGGTCTCGGAAGTAAAAAGTAGGTCGTCAGCGCATCATTGACTGATGTTCTGTGGCTGAAGTATCAAGCGCGGATCCACCTTTGTGGGCACGATGGGCATGCCCACAACCCTAATAGTCTTTTGACGTCACACTTTCAAGGTCTATTGATATCGATAGGCTGATAATATCCAATGCCGTAAGAAAATAAAAAACAATGAATCGTGCGTGATTCGGAACGCAGCAAAGTACCTATAGATTGACAGAATACTTGTTCCATATTTATAATGTTCTGGTACTTTTTAGAATCGGCAGATTTTTGGGTTAGTGTGACCACAACCTTCTTTGACGGCTGGATCCGCGCCTGTGACGTATACCATCAAGTTAACCTCATGCTCGTCTGTCGATATCTTACATATTATGTTTATTATATTAATATTTTATTGATTTCTAGGAATATAACTTTCATTTTTTTTTCAATATATACAAATTGAACATGCTAAATATAAACAATCTTATTCAATTTTTTTCCTGAAAATACGATTTTATAAATATAATTTATTGAGCTCATAGAAAGGCTGCAGTGCCTTTACATTGTAGTCATTGGAAAATATCTTGTTTTTTTTTTGGTATTGATAGAGCCGTATTACGGAACTACTACTAAGAATATCAAGACATTCATATGTTACAAACGTTTATTTGCTACGTTTCTAGGTCATGTTTTGCTTCGAAATGGAAACTAGTCGTAAAGACATGTCTACTCCTATTTTCTCAGGCAGCAAATTCAAAGTGTTTGAAACTGAACATGGCTGGTATTTTTGGGTTCTTTAGTAAAGCTCATTTCACTATTGTCTATTGAGATCTTATCTTGTTGTTGTTATACTTGAAGGATTAAAACGATAACTTTATCTAAATAATGTAATATTAAATCTATTGAAATACGTGAAACTAGATAATCTGATGAATTGTAAAAATATCTGTGTTAATACGTTCTATATTTTAATTTTAAAACTAGCGCTGTTCCGATGTTCTTCACGCCTTCAGATTGTTCCCGTAGCAACATTTTATCCAAAAAAATATCTCAGAATTTAAGCTTAAAGTAGTGTAAATCTCACGGTCAAAGAACATACATAAATATATACAAATTTATTAAGATACAAAATATATTAAATTTTATCTTGTAATAAAAATTTCTTATATTATCTTTCAAGATGTTCGACTTCACGAGCTAAAAATTTGGCAAAAGAACCCTACCCTATATGGGTCTCTTCAAAGCAAGAGTAAATAGGCATCTTCTAGACAGTTGTGATTTACCACCCTGACCGCATCACCACTTAATATCAGGTGGGATAGTAGTCAAACAACTGTATGTCGTTAGGTAAAAAAATAAATAAAAAAACCTCTCGTACATGTACTTGACCGATTTAAAAAGACTACTAGCTAGATAAACGAAGCGTAACTAGCGCTCCTGTCAATTCATTATTCAGGCTGTTAGGTCAAAAGCGTTGTCTAAAGATAAAATGCCAAGGCCGAAAAAAGAAGTAGCAAATTCGAATGTATCGTTTATATAAAATAAATGTTGCTTGAAAAAAAATGGAACTCAATACCCATCTGCAAAAATTTGTTTTGGATTTTTGTAAAAGTAGATGCACAAAACAAAATTATAGACATAATAAATATCTCTCAAGATACCGTATAGAGAGGATAAAGAGGAAAACAATAGGAATTTAGTATGTAACAAGAAGTAAAAAAATATGAAATTAATACATAGACTTGAATCACCAAAAGAAAACAAAAAAATAACTAAACAGATAAAATATAATGAGCCGTAAATTGGGTTTTTATAAGTTCGCACTTTTCTAGTATATATTTTTTTAAAGAATAGAGGACAAACGGGCATTGACATAGTATAAGGTGTCAAAATTATCATCCTAAATTAGACAAAGCATTGAATAGCAAAGTTGTAAAAAATCTTTTCAATCCTTTATTATATTTAACACTAAGAAGAAATAAATCTTTATAACAGAAATAAATAAAGTATCAAAATTATATTGTACTAGCTGATGCCCGCGACTTCGTTCGCGTGGGGTTTGCTTTTAAGCAAGCTTTCTTCAAATGACATATCCTCCATCCTCTGTATTTGGTGATTTCTTTTGGGAAAGAGCTATCAAATTAGTCACTGACGGTTGATTTTGCATCATGTTATCGACACGTTTAATGGTGGTTGAGATTGGGGTTCGAAGTATGATTTGAAATTCAATAGAAATACCATTGTTGAAAAAATGAACCTGACTTTAAAGAAATTTACTTATTTTTTTTATAAATTTAATTAGTGGTGAATACAGTAGTATCCACCTCGATATTTATTTCATTTAATTGATCATTTTCATTTTGAGACATTTTTTTTAAATTCCCTTTTCCCGGGATTCCTACTCGGGTTTCTGGTGCTAAATGCGGAAACCTCTAAGATACGAAGACAGTCCTTAAGAAGCAATAAAAGCAATGTCGAATAATCGTAATTCTGTAGAGAAAGGATGGATGAAAAGGTGAAATAAACGATCTCCTAAGAAATAATTTTTCATATAATATTTCAATAATACATTTTCTATTTTTATAATATAGTTCTTTAAAAAAAAAAAAAAAATACAAAGAAAAATATTTCCGTCCAACTTCAGATTCGAACTCGCATCTGAAGTTACGCAATGGGCCTGCATATCCACTATTCTACGATTACATATATCGAAAATGGCGAAATAATCAAAGTATTTCATTTACATATCAAACTGTGATTGACATCTGACAATTCGAAAAAGTTCAACGCGAGTCAGTTTGCATTGCAATTTGGTGATATGGTGCCTTTAAAATTATTTTTAAATGATGATAACTTTTCTTTCCGAGAACCGATTTCGATAAAACAAAGCCTATATGTTGCCCCGGGCTTTACTTAATATATTTGTGTAAATTGCATGAAAATCCGTTCAGTATCTTCGGAGATTAGCGTGAACAAACAGACAGACAGACAGACAGACGGACAGACAGACAGACAGACAAGAATCTTAAAAATTGCATTTATGCATTCTGCTACCCTTCTTTTATCACCCCTCTTAATTTCTGGTAAAAATATTTAGTGAAGCGTAATTTCGATCCTACTCTTTTATTATATGTATAGATCAGAGCGAGGTGGTGCGAATGACTTTTTGTCTGAACGACGTCGTATAATTGGATTGTGTTTGTAAGAACACTTTGATGGCTAATAAAATAACACTGTGCGGGAGATGTTCGTTTTTGATACGTCTAGTTACATTTCGAGTGGTTCTATTATTATTCTGCAATATCATCTTTCTTAGTTTTATGGTGAAGTGAAATCCCGAGTTTCGTGAGGTATAGGGCAGCCATATTTCTGTGTCTATGTCTGTTGTTTTTTTTTTGTTTTTGTATGTTTTTTGCATGCAAGTAGGTCTTTCGGTCAGTCTTCTGGACCCTGTCCGAATGGAACATTTGTCTTGTTTCTCGAGGATTTGAACCCGGGACATCCGATGCTAAATGCAACGCACATGTCACTTAACCACGGAGGCGGTCAAGTTTTATGATGAGTACCTACTGCAAATTGCATCATCATCATTATGATATTGTACTTATCGGCATAGAACCACTATTGCTACACGCGTAGCAACCGTAGTGAAGTCTGACTTCCGCCGTAGCGAATGAATCCGAACATTTGAGGATTATATATACCAGGGTGAATCAAAAAGTTCTTAGAAGTGCATATATATGAAACCTTTTTGGATCAAGTTCGATATTCAAATTAAAGAGTGTCTATCACACTATATTTATGCAGACTGTCACTTGTTTTTGTCAGTTCGTTCGCATGTAATAAATTTTTTTGTGCAACGAGTTGCTAAAAAGTCAAAATTATGGATAAAAGTGAGTTACGTGCGGTGATAAAATATCTCAGTTTGAAAAAAATGTCTACGACATAAAACATATAGCTGAGATCCTAAAGATATCTTTTGGTAGCGTTCAATCCATTTTAATTGATTCACTGGGGTTCAAAAAAGTGTCTGCAAGATGGGTGCCACGAATGTTAACCGACGAAAACAAAAAGCGACGTTTGGAAATTTCCAAGCGTAATCTCGAAATGTTCCAGCGTGATTCGGATAATTTTTGCCGTCGTCTTATCACCATGGATGAAACGTGGGTCCACCATTTTGATCCTGAAACTAAAAGACAAAGCATGTCTTGGAAACGACCATCCTCTCCATCCATCAAGAAATTTCGAGTTGCTCCTACCGCTGGCAAAGTTATGGCCTCTGTGTTCTGGGATAGTGAAGGAATCCTTTTTATTGATTACATTCCAAAAGGCCAGACGATTACTGGACCCTATTATGCAAATTTAATCCCGAAAGTGCGTGAAGCGATTAAAGAAAAACGTCGTGGAAAACTGTCGTTGGGCGTGTTGTTCCTTCAAGATAACGCTCCTGCTCATCGATCGGAAGTTGCGCTCAACGCAATCCGCTGTGCTGGCTTCAATCTCCTTGACCACCCACCATATTCTCCGGACTTAGCCCCAAGTGATTTTCACTTATTTCCAAAATTAAAAGAGGAAATTCGTGGAACAAAATTTCACGATAATGACGCGGTTATAGCTGCCGTAGAGGACTTTTTCGAGAGTCAAGAAAATATTTTTTTTTCACAAGGAATAAGGAAGTTAGAAACGCGTTATTCTAAATGCATTGCATTGAAGGGAGATTATGTAGAAAAATAAAATATTATTATTTAAATCTTTGCATTTTTTAATATTGATTCCAAGAATTTTTTGATTCACCCTCGTATATATAGTATATAAATACTTAACAAAGTTGTCATAGACAACAACAAAATAAATTTTAGATATATTATATGGAAAAACGTTATCAATGAAAATGCGACAGTAGTGTGTCAATCCTATTTCCTATACGAGAAACTGTGCTACAAAATGTATAATTAACTCAATATACAATGCGATTTAAAAAAAATATACTCAAATTAAAAGGAAATAATCAATGACAATTTAATCTGTTCAAAATAAGATTCATAACCGGGATGTCAAGGCTGTTCTGCCTAGATTTAACCAATATTACTCATAAATTGTGAAATAACAAAAACTTAAAACAGTTCTCGACCTGGTTTATACCAATTAATTAAAAAGTTTTTCTTTTACCATTTTGTGCCGTATGTGAATGTCGAAGTTTATTAAACTCACATACGGTCCAAAATTTCATGTTATTCAAAGAGCAATTGAAGTAAAATGACATGAATTTTAACGAATTAATTTAAAAGCGTAATTGATTTATCTGTGTGTACTGTGTATATTATATTTTTGTATATGAAACGCTTTGTTGGCAATATATTTAAATTAAAAGCCTTTCCAATCACGGGCGAACCTTGAGTTAAGGGCCCTAGAGTAATACAAGTTGGGGTCCTGACTCATTAAGGTGTTACACCATATTGGTGCTCAGAAAAATAATATTTTTTGAGATGCAATTATTATATAGTATATGAAAATATATAGTTAATAGCTTTAAATAAAATACTTTATAACGGATTAAGACGTCATCCGAAACGTCGGCATTAATAATAATAAACTGCAACAAGTAATAAATATAATATTGTCTTTTATTAACGCGAGTATCACACATTTACATAAAATACTGTATACCGGATTAAAACGCGATTTATTATTTATATTGTTTAAATTATTTATCCCGACGTTTCGGATGCTTTTCAGCAACTTTTTGGTTCCGACTCCGTTTCCGTTTGGTACAGTATTTTATTTAAAAGTAATAAATAATATCAAGTAACTTAAAAATCCTTCCTGACATTGAGCGTGATTCCTCTGTATTTTTTTTCTGAAATCGAACACAATCACGATATTGACAGATGTCTTCGATGGAAACTCGCTGGGGCCCTGGGTTGCAGACGTCAAGGCCCTTATATATGTAGGTCCGTCCATACTTATCAAAGAAGAAATCATCAAACGTTTCAATAACAGTAAATTTTCTTGTCACATAAACGTATCAGACGGTTGACCGCGATCCCACCTGATGGGAAGAGGTGATGCTCTAAGAAGGAGTCTGTGCTATATCTAGAAGAAGCCTTCTAGATATATAACACAGACTCCTTCTTAGTGGCCTTCTATTCACTCTGGCTAGATAACAAAGTGACATATATAGTAGTATAGTCAGTAGTCAGTTGCAGAAAGATGAAGTTGGCAAGGAGTTCTATTATTTTGCAGTTTTCATCAAAAATGACGCAAAACGAGCTTTGCGGATTCGGGGAATATCTATAAAAAATGTATGGTTTCTTTCCGATCGCTTGGCTGTACGAAAGTGGAATGGAGACGAAGAGATGAAGTAATATAGCTTCCATGAGCATTCACCGAAATGTAACCGATAGGAAACTGAAAGGCGTGCAACCTCGCGACAGTATTCAGACCGACGAAGATGGTAGACTTTTTTGAAAGAAGAAACCGCCCTTTTAATGTTATATAGTATTAAAATGTCCTAACCTACTTTATACGAAACTAAATTTACTTTCTTTCCTGTATCTATGTTAAAAATAATACACAGTATATCTTCATTGTTTCTATTCAGGGATAAAAATGTATTGTTTGTAAGAAAACTAGTAAGAATACGCTTTCAGGTTTTTTGTTATATTATATTTCAAGCAACAAAGAATATAATTAAGCCAACTCTAAAAACAACATTGCAACCTATTCAAGTAATTGTGGAGCTAATACTTAAGATTACTTTGACGGGCTCGTTTGGTAGAACAACTGCCCTGCGCTCCGATAGGTCGCGGGTTCAAATCCCGCCAAGATGACATGTTTATAACTTTCTGTAAGCATATTTTCCCCACGTCTAATCACTTCGGGTATAAACGGGGGGGGGGATGAATATCAAAATTCCGACCGGGTTACGAACCAATCTTCATAGATGGAAAATCCTGCACACAATGCGCGTTTCAGTTATTGTAAAATGCTCAAAGTAAAAAGTAGATCGAAAGTGCATCATTGACTGAAGTTCTGTGGCTGGGTTCTATATCAGTTATCAAGTGAACCTCAAGCTCGTCTGTCGATACATAATATAACAAAAAATGTCTATGTACATCTACATAGCAGAAAGAATTACAACTATTGTAGATGTTTTCGCAGTATTTCATCAATAATACAATTTAAGGCTATTATAATGTATGGAAAATTGTCTAACTTATCTAAGGAAATTATATTGTTGAACTTAAAGCCCAAAGCGCTATCAATATCATATTAAAACTGTACCTAACAAGCTTTTAGCCCTTCAGACAAGCTTCATTATTAGAATTATATCCAGCTAACAAAGCCAATATGTATGTAAATCACAAAAAGTAACGCTTTACCTCAATTTTGAGGTAAAGTTTACACAACTCATAAATTCTATTATTAGATGAACTGAAGGAAAATTTACCGGGATGCAGTAAATATTTATCATGTCGTGGAAGAAGTTTTACAGTAAAATGTGCTATTCGTAATAAATTTCCACATAAAACACATCATTTTTGTACTCGGGTGGATTTTAATGGAAGTTGTGATAAATATAAATTACTATTGTTGGTAATTGATTTTGAAAGAGTTTAAACATTCAGTGTAATTATTTAGATACAGATACTTCTACTATTTAATTTGAACGTATTTCGTACATTTAATTTTTTTGTTTCATTAAAAAAAACATAAAAATTCCCCTAACATTATTATAAAAGTCATTTATAATTTATATATGTTAAAGCGGCTTTTGGGCTTGTATGGTGGTAGCGCCATTTTTCAGTAAATACAAACATGAATAGACTCGGTAAAGTTGACTTATTGAATAAATAATATTTGCTATAACCTCTTTATTTACACGAACCTTTAAGCCATGACCTATTAATATATTTATAAATAATTCCAGAGAGGTATTGTTTGTTCCAATGGCTCGCGGGTTTCAATCCCGTTGGATCGTGATATTATTTTCTATAAAAATGTTTTCCCTTTGTCACTTAAGGCAATAGGTGGGAGGAAAATTGAATTCACCATTCATAAATGGAAAAACCGCAAAGTATATGTATAAATCTATGGAATTGTATGAGTCTATGGATTTACGAATGTTCGAAGTAAAAAAAAAGACAGCTTGTCTATGGTTGAGGTCTACCTACCATCAACTGATCCTCTCGCTCGTCTGTTAATATTTAACATAATAAAAAAAATGTAATAACTTGGAGGAATATCGAAATTCCGACCGGGTAACGAACTACCGTTCATAGATGGAAAAGCCGTGAAGTGAACATTGCGCGTTTCGGTTTCAGTCTGTGGATTTCCGAATGCTCGAAGTAAAAAGTGGGTGGACGGCGTATCATTGACTGATGCTCTGTGGCTGAGGTATCACCTACCATCAAATGAGACTATCGCTCGTCTCTTGATATTTAACATAATAAAAAAAGTAATAACTTGGAACGGTACTTCTATCCAAATTAGAGTCAAGTTCATTAACATTTTAATTTGATCCAATATACATAAGTTGTAGTTGAAATAGTTATGACTAAGGAATAGCCCAATTGTTAATAACCTTTCTGTCTTCGCGACTCAAGTTCTCTGGCAGTCGGCCAGCGTTGGCAGTTTTATTTATTTTTTACCTACGTATTCACAAACAATGTGCTCTGGGAAAAGTAACGGTTAAGAAAATCGGATTTACGTGCTCAAAACTCGGTCCATCTTATATTTCTTTTATGAATGGAAAACATTTCTATCTTGACAAAGACGTATGTATGTATTTAAATTATTTTTGGTTGAATTACTTCAAGCAACTTTTACGGGGATTTTTTATATAATAGTTTCATTTGATTCATAACATTTGGTAAAACACCAGCTGTGTGCATCGATGGGTCGTGGGTTCGAATCAAACCGCGAAAACATATTTATAATTTTTTTTTCTGTATGTCTGCCCCACTTCTAGTAACTTCGGGTATTGAACGGGTGGGAGTAATATCGAAATTTCGACCGGGTAATGAAGCCTCGTTCATACATGGAAAAACCGTGAAGTTCATATTGTGCGTTTCGAAGTAAAAATGAGGTCAACAGAGCATCATTGACTGATATTCTGTGGCTGAGGTATCACCTACCATCAAGTGAAGCTCACGCTCGTCTGTCGATATCTGACATAAACATAAATACTAAAATACCTTCACTCGCTACATCGGTTGCCTAATAACATAACAATTTGACGGTCAAAGTTTCATTTCCAGTCCTATCAATTCACTCCTTTAACATATAAAGTAAAAATGCCTGTATAATATAATATATACAATATACATACATATAACTTCTTTTCATAAAAAAACAACAGGAAACAGTCATAATACATGTGGCCAATGGATTTTATAACATTCCAATGAAAACTCTTAGCAAGTGATGTTGATGAGCATAGAAACGAATTCAAATCAAATTGAAATTCAAAAGGGTTAAAAAATAGTAAAATATTGACAAAGTATGAACTTGTATTTAAAAAAATATTTTTTTTTCTCAGTATTATTAAATTAAGCTGTTGTTAAACCTGTTTATACATAAAAACCGATTAATTAATGAAAAACACTGTAAAATTACATTGATAGGTAAAATGACAATGAAATACAACATTATTATATATTCTCAAAATCCCAAAAACTGTTTAACAAACTCACTTTCTTTAAGTATATACGTCAAGGCAAACTTTCCTCTCATAACAGTAATGATAGAAAACCCGGTCGTAGAAAATGTCTACATAATGAGAACAGCAAATTCTATTTTTAGTTCAGTGCGAATTCTCTTTCTATTTTCTAGTAGCCATTAGTTGCGAGGAATAAGAAAATAAGTAATAGTTAAAATTCACTGAAATAGAGCTAAAATTACGGAGTTTATAAATTACTGGCCATTTCGTGATACTTCTAGCGACATGCCTAATTTAAAAAGTCTTTAAGAAGAAATAGCATAAAATACTTACTGCCTATTTATATACAACATTGGCGTATTTAATACGTATCTATTATTTTGTCATAGTATTATATGACGAAATAATAGATAACACGGATATTAGACAAAAATACTCAGAATTAATGCCTAAAGGTATTTTCTGCCAGTTAAAGTTAGATCTTATTTGTTAAAAAACATTTTTTTATTAAAGAAATACTATAATCTGTATCACAAATTATGACTACTGAGACAGCGTGATACTTTGTATGTAATAACTCGTACATACAAAGTATTTATATAACAAACCTTCTACAATATTTTCCAAGATATTTCCACTTCATAAAACTACAAGGCACTAAGTGAACTACGCTATAAAGCTACGACAACACAAATTTTCCCGAAACAAGACACGAGTACCTATTAATTTTAGTTTCCTAATTAACCCGTTTTACAACGTAATGGCTCATAACCTTCCAGGTTTCTGAGCGAGTACTAAACCTATGCAATCTCCGCTTATATCTTGTATAACTTCATACATAAATAAAACTATGAAACTAATGTTTTCATATTAAACAGGAGTTTACAAAGGTGAATTTCGATTTTACTTGTAATACATACCAGTACTATACCGCGGACTCTTTTTGTATCTATTTCACTGGTCTTTACAAATAAGTAGGTGGTTAAGCTTAATTCATAATACTCTTTTATAATCGTTTTTACCCGAATACTCAGGACCTTCGATGATGGCCGAAATATATTTACTACTAAACCACTGAAGTGGATCGAAGCATTATACCTAATTTATTTATTTAAGACATTTATAGCAAAAAATGTAATAATATATAAAATAAAGTGTGATTAAATATATAATATGTACTAGTTAACTCATTCAATATCTCCTTATTAGGAATAGAAAATTGTCGAATATACGAGTACATTATAGAATCCTACTGGTACTGCAGCGAGCGAAGCGAATATTTTTTGTTTTCTTTTGAAAGTAATCAGTGGTCTCTCTTACGTTCTAAATTAAAAACCTACCTTAAAAGGTTGTCAAGAAAATAAAAATGTTTTTTTATAACGGATTTACACGCGATTTATTATTTATACCGATGTTTCGGATGCTTTTCAGCAACCATGGTCACGGGAAATAAATCGTTGTTTAATCCGTTATAAAGTATTTTATTTAAATGTGTGATACTCGCGTTAATAAAAGACAATATTAAGTTAAGTTTTTGTTTAATGGATTCCCATAGGGCGACTCAAATGACATTAGTGTTTGTGAGTAGATCTCAGCAACTGCTTAGACGAATATTTTTTTGTTAGTCTAAATAAACTTTAGCAAATTACTGGGTTTTATCGAAGCTGAAATTATAATTTTGCGGTCACATTTTTTTAAAATTCTGAAACATTAGTAATGTTTACTCCGCTCCAAAACGTTTTTATGGCTAGCACTGCAGCAATCTAGTTAATTACAGCATTATACACAATTTTGTTGGTTCAAAGGTAAAGTGTAATTTAGAATAAAAATAAATGTTGCTATTGTTCCTTATTTTAAGCGTACATTTACGATAAGAGCAAATTAACAAGTGTGTATTGCGCTTCATAGTTATGGACCAGAATACGTAATTAGTTATTCATTCTAACCGTAGGTTTACACTTAAAATGATTAATAATAGCAAAATTTATTTTTATTCAAATTGCCACTTAGTGAGTTTTACTTTTGAACCAACGATTTATAAAAGGAAAAAAATAAATTAATTTTTCCTTAGAGCATTTGTTCTATATTTTCGTTTAACCTAGCTACGATATATTATTTTTATGAGGTAATGGACAGACCATTTCGTCCAACGAGTAAGATAAGCAATGAATGAATAAGATAGGTAGATAGAGACAAAGATGATGCTTTTCGTAAGAGGGACGAAAACATAATCTTTCTCTTTCTCCTCACCGTTTTGAATGTCACTAATATCGGTAATTGATGTAGTATTATGCCCAACTGCGAACAACTTATGAGAAGGTATTCATGTCATCAAATTTCCAGTGGCATAAGAAATAAATTGAAATTGCATTCAAGTGACAGGAATACTTTCTTTTGAACTTATTCGTATATGGGGCTCTGCCTATGCTTACTTTTGCTGTCCGTTCATACAATAACGGAATCCTGTTTTTACAAATAAAAATAAATTATGCATCTACTAAATAATAAATTAACCGAGATATACATCCGTAACACTCTACTTTTGATTTTCACTCGTACGTACTAGTTGCTTAGTGGTAAATTAAAAAATACATATTTATTTATTTATTATTTACTAGTAACATCGACTCAATCAACAGGCAATGTAGATACACATAACACAAAAAAAAACAAAAAAGCCTATATTATGTTACGCGCTGATAATGTAATAGCTTTCTATTGGTGAAATAATTTATAAAATTGGTCAAGTAGTTTTTGAGATAAATCGTAATAAACAAACAAATCTTTCCTCTTAAAAATATTAGTATAGATTACACAATACATGCCAACTGCAATTACAGGTTTACCAAATGCGTCAGTGACGTACAATAATTACAAATAAAATCTAAATAACGAGCAAAATTACAACATGTCAAAAAATTAAAATGCAGTGAACAACATAACAGTGAAGAACTAAAAAAATAATATTGTTACATAAAATTAAGTATCTTCAGGATGTGAAAACGTTAAACCATTTAGCTGAGGGGTGAGCACGAACAAGTATCGAAAGATTATTCATGTCGTCGAACTGTCATTTGTATGAAATTTCAAATGATTTTTCATACAACTGACAGCTTGACGATTCGAATACTTTGCCGATAGTCGTTCATGCTAGGCCCCCTGTATTCATTTAGGGGAGTTAGGAATCTCACTCTATAATCTATTGTAATTCACCGGAATGCAATATTCCAATGGCATTTATGGTATTGAAGCTATCTTCATTTGACTGAGGTCAAATGCTGCACTGAACTTATCTATTTGGAATAATGGAACATTCAATGGCATAGGCGATATTTTATACGATTCCTATATTCAACTGGCTTCTGCCCGCGACTTCGTCTGCGTAGAATTAGTACTACGGGTAGCTTATTTTTTAACCGAGCTCCTTTTTCATCAATCTCCGCTTAATGGTGCTCCGCTCGAGTCAATCTTATAGTGATATTTTTAAACTATTCGTCCGAATTACTTAGTATAAAAGACAAAGTTCATTTACATTAAACACTAAAAGCGAAAACAGTATTAAATTTAAATATATTTATAGCTCATAATTTCAGCTATATTGGCTTTCAAATAAAAGATAATATATGCTATCGTAGACTTTTATTAAGAACTATTTAAGGTAAGCAATCCCATTCTACCTTTGTATACCGCACGCCATGATCTCAGAGGGCAGGATTTTTTCCGTCTTACTTAATTCTCATCGTAATATTATGCCCAAAATACACAAAATCTTTATAAATTGTAGCCTATGTGTTATTCTGATGTATAAGCTACTACTGTAACGTTTCATCAAAATCCAATCGGTAGTTTCTGCGTGAAAGAGTAACAAACATCCATCCATCCATCTTCACAAACTTTCGCATTTATAATATTAGTAGGAGTAGGATTAGTAGGATACGTAAATTTAAAACCTTTTTACAGAAGAAAAACATATTTAGTTAGTAAATCTTTACTATCGTTAGTAAAATTGTTTTTCTGTCAAAAACAAGGCTTTTTCTCATAACCAATCTTTCTTTGGAAATCGACGGACATCGGCCCAACAGCGTGGACTTTTAGAGCGCTTAACATTTAGGTAAATGGTTATCAGTCTGAAAGAATATGTTTCGTTATCCTTGAGACAAGCTTAATAGGCTGAGTGGAACAAGAACGTCTAACTAAAGCTTAAGTTGCCAGGAAAATTGGCTCTGGGCCAGGCTTGGCGACAATTACACTTTTTGCTTCTGGTGATAAAACTATTTGTAGACGGACATTTTCATATCAACAACGTGATGTCTTTTATATGCTGCGTTTCATACGACAACATGTTCTTCATGATATACGCAATTCAATTCCCTAAGGATACTATGAAAATCGAATTTAGGTAGCGAATATGTAACTAACCATTAACACGCAACGTGACCACTCGGAAATGTTGTAATTAGTCTTGCACAATTAAAGACATATTACAATATACTACCATACTTGTCCTATCTTCTAAAAAAAAATGTAGTCTGAGTTCAATCCATGCTACCAGGTTTCCAAATGCACATACACAGTGCCGTGGATTTCAAAATTAAAAAAAAAACTTTATTTTTTGGATCAGACTTCGCGAGCGTATGGATTACAACTCACTAAAGTTGCATCATAATCGGATGAATAATATATGAGTGTATTATATAGGGGACTAACATAATTACATTAATGTTATTTATATATAAAATATTCATGAATTTTTAAATAGCTGAATACTTTAAAGTCACTTAAAATACAACAACAGCTTTCGTGATAAACTACAATTTAGCAACAAAAAGTATTATAGCTATTTATAATATTTAACATTTATATGCCGTTGTTGTACCTGCTTATGATTATTATGGAATAATGGTTAGTTAATTAACATTTGCGTAATTGCAAAATATTTTGTAAATTATATTCGTATTAGGTATTAATGTGTTTTATAGTCTTACCTAGGCATCCTGTAAATTAAATTACTGATAAAGTCAATCGTGTAATGGATTTCAAATTATGCTACTGTCTTTGGAATGCACAGACTCGAAACGTCGGGATAAATAATATTATAAATAAATTGTTATTAATTATAATAATTTATTATTTGTAATAAAAATACACCGGAAACTTACTTCTTCTGAAATACGAAATAATATCGTCCGCCCAGACGAGACGAAGCGCAGGACACTACCTACCTTTTCTCGAAGCGTGATGACTAAAAATATTGTCTTTTATTAACGCGAGTATCACACATTTAAATAAAATACTGTATACCGGATTAAAACGCGATTTTTTATTTATATTGTTTAAATTATTTATCCCGACGAAAAAATTTTTTTTTTTTATTGACGTTCATTATTTTTTAATTTAATTGAATCAAATATGGCAACTTTGTGACATTTCAAATATCAGACAACTGTCATCTTTCTGTCTCCCCGCGACCACGGTTGCTGAAAAGCATCCGAAACGTCAGGATAAATAATTTAAACAATATAAATAATAAATCGCGTTTTAATCCGGTATACAGTGTTTTATTTAACTTAATACTAGGATTCACGCAGAAGGAACGCTATGTTGAGAGAGAGTGTAGTAGGTTAGGGCTTGTAGAGCTAGGGGCTTGGCTCTCCATAAGATCTGATAACTTTTTTACAGTGCAAGCAATATATACCCAGTGGCGGGACCACCATACAAGCCCAAACGCCTGTTTTGCCTTAATAATGCATTAAAAATAAATATAAAAATGTCATTAGTCATATATAACTCATACGATTACGTACGTAATACGTAAGTTATATAAACACGTATTATGTTAAAATCGGCAAGACGGGCTTTTGGGCTTGTATGGTAGTCCCGCCACTGTATGTACCTACTCGTCTTGGCGTTATTTTACATGAAAATGTTTTTGGTAGGCTTAATTTCTCTCGAACTAGTTCGTTGCAAATTACGTAAAACCAAAAAATATAACAAGCTATATGGTGACGCCGTAATTAGGTCGCCACGAAAACGAATTAAGGTCGATTACTCACTACGGAGCGTTAATCCCATCGGAGTAACGATACACGTGGCTTTAATGCCATATTTGCTCTATAATACTGTTCTTGTCTAGTCAATCACTTAAACTAATTGCATTACAACTTACTGCGGTAGTTACAATTGACATTGACGTAATGAATAATAAATGGGGGTTTTTTATAGAATAGGGGACAAATAGTAAGGTGGCTCAAGTGATCACCGCCTATAAATATTTCTATACCCATTAAGTATGAAATTTTAATTTAAGTTAAATTCAATTTTATAAGTTAAGAAACTAAAACTGTAAAATGCACAAATATGATATTCCAAATTATTTTTTTAATATTTAAGAATAGTCATGTTTTGTAGAAGTAGGTAAAGGTAAAAGAGCGAAAAAAATATTTCAAAGGAAAAGTTGTTTTCTAGTGTTTGTTTACTCATCGGAATTTGAAAAAATAAATCCGAATTTTCTATTGTGGGGGCTTTGTGGAGACCCTGGGTATTTAGCCCCGGATTTTCTCCCCTAAAGGACAATTACTTAAATCGAATGGAACGAAACGAAAGAACAAATAACTTTTTATTTTAAATTATTAATTATATTTACCATTATACATACGATCATAGAAATGTCAAACGAAAGACATAATGTCTAATTGCGAACAACGGATCGATCATCGGATTCGTAATAGGAAAATGTACGATCCGTCAGCCGAAACTTCATATTTTGTTTTGGTAATAGGCCTAGTTCCAAAATCAAATCGGTTTAGCAAAAGCTAGTTGCACAGATTGGTTGTAGTAGTGAGATAGGAACGGTCTAAAGAGTCACGCTATTGAAGTTTTTTTTAAAAGCACGATACACTTAAAGTCTTAAAGATGACAATTTGAACAAGAAATCTGGATTAGATCTCGCGAGACCACCCTTTCTCTAAATATTTTACTTAGTTAAAGATTTTACATTAAAATGGATAGAAAATTAATCTAGTTGAATAGATAAGGCAATTCTAAAAGTTTGTTTTGTTAACTGGGAACTTCAAGCAATTTAGATCGCAATTTTATTTCAGGGAAGCCGATTTGGCCTCTTTTCCACTTAACTTAATTTGCTTTTGACTTTATATTATCAAGAGTTGGAAACAACTCTGTATATACAAAATTTTACTTCACGTGAATGCTTACTATATACAATAATAATTACTATATACAATAATAATTAAAAACGTTATTTTGTGACAAATATTATATTGAAAAGGTAGAATTTGTTTGGTTATAGATGTAAAACTATTTAAAGTTCCACACTATCGGAATTGACATAGGCTTTTTTTAATTTAGTAATGTATAATTTTTAGACAAATATAATATACAATAAAGTAAATGATAAAAGGTAAAACTGCTTCAGCGCCAATTTGGCCAAAATATACAAATACTGTATTTCATTAGATAGAACATAAAAACAACATAAAGGTCCACATGGTGTCATTTTCTTGTACATACAAGAGCAATAATTAAATGCAATAAATTAAGCAATAATTGACATCAAGAATTGTATGCAACTGTTTACACGTGGATATCATGTGCTGTTAACGGCAAGTAAAATATAATAGATCAATAGTGTTAAGTGTTGTTTAGAATATGCAAGTCATTTATTGCTTCAATATTTAATTGTAAGCAACAGGCAAGAAACTTGCATCGTGTATAGTTAATTTAATATCAAATTAAAGGCGCGTTTGGATTGATTTATTTATTTAATATTATATACCTTCCTTTATAATTAGCTTTATCTCTGATCGGTTTTCATGATAGGGAAATCGTTCAAAAATCGCATGACTGTAATTTAATATATTATGTCCGTTTTAATTAAATAAATAAATAAATGACAAATGTATATTGAGGTATTTTTATTGGGGATACCCGCGAGATGCAATATTTATAGTATCTAAACGAATATAGTGATTGTCAGTTTTGAACATTAGAATGAACTATATAAATGGTAGTTACATATTCCCATCACATTTTAAAATAACTGGATTTTCATAGCGTTGGTAATGAATTACGAATACCACTCTGTTGAATATAGGTGCAAGAACCAGAGTATGCTTTGAGCAACTCATTCCGAGTTAGAAGCTCCTTTGATCTTTGCAACTGAAACGATAATTAGGGCTATTGATACGAGTACCTTGCCATGATTGAAATAGCATCTACGTAATCGTGGAATCTATCTTTGCACATAGAATCATACTCTATTATCCTTACTGCGTGTCAGTGCTTTTGAATGCAATTTCAATATCAATTCAATCAACATTGCAAATATGCAATGACAATTTACATTCTCAATGATAGTAGTAAATCTTACTAATATTATAAATGTGAAAGTTTGTCGATGTTTGATACTCTTTCACTCAAAAACTTCTCAACGTATTTTCAACTTTACATTATTATCTATACTAATATTATAAAGAAGAAATATTTGTATGTTTGTTTGTTTGTTATGATTTAACTCAAAAAGTACTCGACCGATTTTAAAAATTCTTTCACCATTAGAAAGCTTCATCTTTACCGTATCTATACTAATATTATAATGAGGAAAGATTTGTATTTTTGTTTGTTACGATTTAACTCAAAAACTACTCGACCGATTTTAAGACTACAAACTTTAGAAAGCTACATCTTCACCAACTAACATAGGTTATTTTATTTGTGTAGTATATCTACATAACACCCGTACGAGCCCGGGGCGTGTTGCTAGTATATTATAAACGCTTATATTATTACTAATTGACCAGTGCCCACTCCGCTGAACAAAGTAAAAACTTTGGGGTTATAATTTTTTGATGCCAAATCAAATCAAAAATGTTTGTCAAAAAATAGAAAACAAAATTCTGGATAGGGACATCTTTTTAACCTAGCGGTATAAAATAAATGTTAGGACCTATTGTCATACCTAAAAATCAGTCGAGCCATTTCGGAGGAGTCCGCGTGTCACAGTACGAACACGAGGTTTTTATAAATATAAATAGAGATATACTCGTAATAATACATATTGCATGTAGTAACTATTTGCGTTTTATATCGCCTTTTATAAAAAAATATCAGTATATCCAAGGGGAGACATAACAAGCATTGGGTATCATTATCGTAAACACGCAATTCCTGTTTCTAATAAATTAAAATTTCCCCCTCAGTTATGTATAAGTATATTCTAGGAATAGTTGTTACTAACAGCAAATTTTAATAAGCTTTTTATTTAATCAGTAACTTAGAGGGATTTAGGGAACTAGGTTAGTACGTTTAACTTTAAATGAATATTTCTTTTATGAATAAACTAATATTATAGTATATAGTTAATAATTCTCGTATATTTTGCTGTTCTGTGAATCCGTCTGTTATTATATTGTTGTTTATGTGTTATTTCTGTATATTTCAACAAGTACAATACAATTAAAGCGATGAATCTGTAATATAAAGATTTAAAAGGTAACTCCAAATTTCATAAGAGACCCCGCAGACGTTGTTCTGCCAAAATATTGGCTTCGAAATTATACAATTATTCTTAGATTGGAATATGCCCATTTGCCCACCGCTGTATGTGAAAAAAGATTTTCCCGCTTTTCTGTTGAAATTTTTCCTGAATTTTCTTTGTTATAAACCTCACGGAGCCTCACCTTTCCAACGAATGCAAAACCGTGGAAATCGGTTCGTGCTTTCTGGAGAATTAAATTTGAAATATTGAGTTTTTGTGTTTGATGGGCTCAATATTAACTATAGTAATTCTATTTAAATTATAACAAAGTGAATACCTGTGGCTCTAGTGGGGCATGAGGCAGACCCATTTGAGTGACTATTTCACTGAACGTTTTTCTTTGGCAAGTAGGTGATCAACCTTCTGAGCCCTGCTAAATAGAAACACTTTTTTTAAATCTTGTTTCCCTGGGATTCGAAGCCAGGCCCTCCGGTGCTAAATGCACCGTGCTTACCATTAAGCCACGGAGGCGGCTAATTTAAGTATAATTAGAATAATATCATCTCTATTCGTAATTTCATTTTACTCGTAATTCAACGCTCTGTTGATCTGATACAAAACTTTTAAAATTAATTGTTTCCGGGTTTATTGCATCGTTATAATTATTATTCAACATTTATCCGGAACAAATCGAGTAAATTGCTTTCTAAATTACTTTTTTAAAAGCATTTCTTTTCCTTTGTCGCGGACGAAGTACTAAAGTAGACTGTACTAATGGATCGGTAGTTGTAGTTTAAAGTATAAATTAAAAGTTTAAACATAAATATATCAAAACTTTTTTATATTAGATGACGAGCATGAGGTTCACTTAATGGTAGGTGATACCCCAGCCACAGAACATCAGTCAGTAATAAAATTTGCACTTCACGGTTTTTCTATCTATGAACGGTCGCGATGGTAAATTTAAAGGGGGAAAATTATAAAGATTTCGTCCCGGTGGAATTCGATCCGCCCGCGATCCATAGGTGGGCAAGGTAGGTGTCAAACGCGCCATCGGGTTCATTGTATATTCTGTTTATTGATATTTATTTCTTCTAATTGTATAAAATTACTTTTACTGGATTAAAACGCTATTTAATATTATCACGTTCATCTTGTTTTAAAAGGTCATGTTATTTTTATTTTTTTAAAAAAACGGCCTTTGCTTAAAAGGCCGTTTAATTACGTCGAATGTTCCCTTATGAGAGAGATAGCAGTCGGTGTTAAGTGAAACCCTAACAAGGGTCGGTTAAAGTAAGGGATCATTATGGGAACATAATATTTGGAGAAAAGTTTTGATTCTTGGTAGCGGAAATTTGATAAAGTTTCATAATATTATATTCGCATTATAATTAACCGACCGCTTCCGTGTGTATACGCGAAGGGTTTTGTGCTGAAAGTCAGGTTTTGAAATCCTAGGCAAAAAAAAGTTTCGATCGGGCAGGGCACAGGAGACCGTAAAAGTGAAAACAAAAAAAATGGTATATATCTATCCAATTCCTCATTATTGAAATAAGAAATATTTATTCGATGCCACAGATGTAAACTACATTCTTAATCCTAACTTAATCCAAATATGCTGTCTAAATATATACCAGCAACGCGTCCCGGCTTCACACGGGTGCAATATAGATGTACTATATACAAAAAATAGTCTATGTTACTTGCTGATAATGTAGCTTTCTATTGGTGAAAGAATTTTTAAAATATGTCCAGTATTTTTTGAGTTTATTCATAACACACAAATATACAAAAATACAAATCTTACCTCTTTGTAATATTAGTATAGAAGTATAGATTGGAGACTCGGGAACGTGCAAAGTTTTGATATGTATTTAAGCTGTTGTTTGTTTTGACATTTTGCTGGCTGCTAAATGAAAAATTATTAATCCCTGCAATTGATTCATTGTTTTGATTTGATTATTAAACTGAGACCTGGCCTTACTTAAGTAGTCATCATTATATAGACCTATTATTATCTATACATATATATAAAAGAAAGTTGTGTTAGTTACACCGTTTATAACTCAAGAACGGCTGTACCGATTTTTACGATATCTTATTTGTTGGATTTCTCTATGTCCGGAATAAGACATAATCTATTAAAATATTGGAAAAAATCAGGAAAAAAATATATGCATAAAATTAATTATAAAATAAATTAGATTCGGAACTCCGCCATCTTGACAGCTCACGTCATGCATTCTTAGCTTTTTTGGAATAACAGATTTCCACTGCAAATCAGTTACATATTAGACAATTATAGTGGGTAAATGGGCATAATCAAATTTAAGAATAATTATATAATTTCGAAGCCAAAATTGTGGCAGAACAACGTCTGCGGGGTCCACTAGTTATTTTATAATTATTTTAAGAGCTGAAAATCAGTGCTGTGACTGCGTCATAGCTATGATAATCCTGAGTAAGTAACGTATTTCCCGCACTGCACAGTACTACCTAATAAATGTTATTTAATTTATTATTTAATCTTTTTGTTTCTTTATGGCACTTATATTTTATTTATAAGTGTGTTCTGTCAGTGTTGGTTGACATCAATTTTATATTGAAAAAATATAGCTAGAAATAATTTAATTACGAAGATAACTAAACATTCTCACCTGAACAAAGCAAACTAAACTACTACAAACTAAACAAACTTTAAAGTTTAATTAGAAATAAGAGCAATGATTAGTGTTGGGCCGGATATCTGTATCCGTATTTTCGGATATTCGAGGGAGAAGAAAGATCCGTATCGGTTACTTTTTTGTTGGATCTTTTACCTTATTAATTTTCAATACATTAGGTAGTAATGAAAAAATATTAAATTCCATTCAGATTTTATTTTATTTCTTAATATTTGGCACATGTCCTGTCACCTGTGGACTGTCAAGCAAGTCAAGTGTCGTCAACTCTCGTTTCAAAGTCACGCGCATCGAAACCAATTGAGTATGAAAGTTAAGATCCATATTCGTACCTACCAGCGGATCTTGACATAATATCATTGGTTCAAAGATAAAACTCACTAAGTGTATCTATATAAATAAAAATAAAATGCCGCATGTATGTACTCGCATCACTTGAGAACGGCTGGACCGATTGAGCTAAATTTTTTTTTGTTGTCTTCAGAATTTTTAGGAGAAGGTTTGTATTTAAAAAAAAAATTGAAAAATCCTCCCCCAAAGGGGATTGCGGGGGCGTTAACAATGAATAATTCCCGTTTGTAAACTATAGCTCCAATAGTTTAAGAATAATTATATAATTTCGAAGACAAAATTGTGGCAGAACAACGTCTGCGGGGTCCTCTAGTTTTGAATAAAAATAAATTTCTCTATGTATTATTACGTATTTTAGGCGTACATTTACGATAAGAAACAATTACTAAGTGCATATTTCTTCATAGTTTTGTTATGGACCACAATACGCAATTAGTGCTTTGTTCTTGCCGTAGTTTTACGCTTTAAATAAGAAATAGTAGTAAAACATATTTTAATTTTACTTTTGCACCTATGATATATCCGTATCCGCGGATATAAGTTATTAACGATCCGACACATCACTAGCAATGATAATTACGAAGCGCTCTCATATCCATATCCAAGCGCGTCTCAAATATCTACTAAAGCAAATTTCGCGTGACTCTAACAAGAATCAAGCTTCGTGGTTCTTGAAACTTTAATTGCTTACATACTCTTGTAATACAATTTCAAGGCACTTTATGTTAATATCCTTGTCAAGAATTATCTTACAATTTGGCAATTTCCTCTTAATTTGGGCCTTGTATAAAGTTATCTCATATGAAGATATACTCCCGTCTTGATGTATTCAAATCTGTTTACCTTGCAGCGATGCCGGACAAGGATCCCGCTATAATTGGGTCTCCCAAATTAGTGAAGCCCGGAGAGCAAATATTGCTTAATTGTACATCCGACTACTCATTGACTGATCTGAAATCAAAAGGTGAGTTTATTTTTTTATTATTGAGCAGACAACAGAGCAGGTGAATTACCCAAAAGGTAAGTAATCACCACCGCCCATGAACATTCGCGATTCAGATGTTATGTTAAACAGTCTGCATTAGCAGTGTGAGGCAATTTAAAATCACTGTTTAAAACTGAATACCGAACACTCCAATCTTAGTACTTTCTCGAAGTACTAATTTGACTGTAATATCGGTAAAATCTCTTATCACAGAATGCACTCAAGAGATGGCCCAACTCAATTCAACTGTTTGCTCTCATACTCCCTAATGGAATTAGGTAACCCGTTTATTTGATTTCACTACTATCGCTACTGACTAATTATAGCAACCAAGTTTCGCGATGTATTTGGAAATTTTGGCCTGAATTCCTGTTGTAGAAACTTGAAATATCAATCTTACTGACTATAAAAGTGTACATAAACAACATATGAAAGTGTAAATTGGAAGTTTTGGTTGTAGACTTGCGATAATAAATTTTCAGAAAACAATCAAATGTCCCAAATTAAACTGAGCATAAATTATATTATATGTTAGATATTGACAGACAAGCATGAGGTTCACTTAATGGTAGGTGATACCTTAGCCACAAAACATCAATCCATGATGCGCTGTCGACCTACTTTTTACTTGGAGCATTCGGAAATCGATATACTAAAACCGAAACGCGCAATATGCACTTCACGGTTTTTCCATCTAAATGTCTAATAAAATAGTGAGTACCCAATTATTTGTCTGTTTCGTTGATCCCTAGAAAGGTAAGGCTATGGCAAACTGTGTCAAAGATGACATTACAAGACATGAGGAATCGTAGTTACAATAATAACTACGATTCCTCATATAGCTTGTTTTAAATGAATGTGATTTAGCGTAGTAACAAACACATTTTTGTGTATATTACACTGATATTATTTCTTTACAGCCGAGTAGGTAATCATCAGCCTCAACATTAATCAGCCTTCGAAACAATTTTTATCTTGTTTCGGATCCAAACCTGGAACTAATCGCAAAGCTTTTACCAAAGAGCCATTAAATAGACTCTGACGTAATGATGATTTTACTAAACGAAAAATGCTTTTAATTTTCAAATATACATATTATCAATCGCTGTACGAACTTTCTGTTGTTTTGTTTGCAAGTGGAGCTCATTGTTAAGAGACTTAGCATTCAAGCCGCTCTAAATCTTCACTAACGACCTTTTAAAATACCCTCATATTACTTCGGAATGCTTTTCCTTTGTACTCTGAAAATTGCAATGAATCTTAATTGTTTTACTTTTTACTTATGTATCCTTAAGGTCAACTGAGGATTAATTCATGCAAAAATTGTAACGAGTTTTTAATCACCACATAGTTGAAACCAAAGTCTCTTCCCGCTGTCTATCTTTCCCTATATTGTATGCTTAGATGTTTAAAGCTGCGCAACGTATTGTGATGCGTTTTTTAATAGATAGAGTAATTCAAGAGGAAGGTTTATATGTATAATTCATATATAGTAGAGAAACACTGATAATTTTAGAGGTTTCAAATGTGATGTCTTAAATAAACACTTTTTTGTGCTTACATTACAAACGCTGACTGAACCCTGACTGACTGAATGTACTACATATAGTATTGTAAACCTTAAAAAGGTCTTTAAAAAAGGTTAAGGTATAAATCTATCTCTTAGGAATAACCCACAATAATTATTTTTTATCCTTTACTTTTTACGAGAAATAATGCCTTATTTACGAAGCGATATTAAGCAATGCACCATTAATCCTTATCCCTTTACAGCATATAATTTAAATAAATAATATTTTCGAAGATATTACAGTTTTAAAATGCAGGGACATAGCGATAGCGTGTGCAGCCGGGACGGATCGCTAGTATCATCATAATACGTAAATTTTATAATTTAAATGAAGAAACTGAATATTTGATTTGGTCTATAATTCTGCTGACTACTTAAGCGTCCTTTTATATAGTATGTGTATGTAATAAGGAAGGAATGTTAAAAAATGAAAAGTTGTTTGAATCAAAATTTCAAAAATTGAAGCCTGTTCTACGGATGATGATAAAATTGATCAGTCTAAGATTTCATAGTCAAAAAGTGTAAGCGCCAAACCTGATTCATCCATCACTTATAAATCATTATTATAAATTTAAGATTTTGTAAACAAAATGCTTTATTTTAAAACCTGCAATTGCTGCAAAACCCTGCAAACCTGTTAAATTCACATATCAATTTACACTAAAAATTATCATGAATCCTCCGCAGTATGTATTAAAATTCAAAAAGCGTTTGCCAATATTTTATGTGATAGTCCTTGGTGAGTGTGAGCCGACAACTCAGCGTTATCGGAAAGGGATCACTTGACGTGCATAATATGGCGAAAATGACACGTTTTAAATTAGGTTTCGAAGCATAAAAATTAATCGTGTTTTGTTTTGAGATTCACGTCTTAAATATTTTGGATAGGTAAAAAGTTCAAGATAATATTATCGAAAGATATAATATGTAATCTATAGTAATATTATAAAGAGAAAATATTTGTTTGTTTGTTACAGTTTAACTCCTAAACTACTCGACCGATTTTAAAAAATATTTCTTCAATAGAAAGTTACATTATCAGCAAATAACACAGGTTTTTAAACGGTTTTTTAATGTATAGTACATCTACATTGCACCCGTGTGAAGCCGGGGCGGATCGATAGTAGTTATATATTAATTGTTCAGTAATACAGACACAAATGTGTCTGATCCTCTTTAGAAGAGTCGGAAATTCGCACACACAGTCATATATATCGTAGATGTAATAATAAAAATGAAGGAAACATCCAACATTAGCCTTTCATTATCAGGCCTAATTCTTATAATATTCCTTGCATTCCCAAAGTGACCAGACATAGGGATAACATATTTACAAGAAATGTTATTCTGTATCGTTTACTCAAAATTCAAATTTTTCGAGTTGTAACCCTATTTTATCGGAGGTGCGATATGTAATTAATAAAGTGAGAATTTTGTAACGACTTCAGATGAGTTGAGAAATGTTTCATCAAAAACAACGCTACTACTATTCTATTTTACAAAATGGAAGTAGAGGCGATACATCATACCGCTTGAAGTAATTTCATGCTTACATGCTATATCGGTTAAACTTAACGCTCAATAGCTAGAGAAAATAATATAATAAAAAGAAATGCCACGATCAATTTTGTAATCGATATGTCCTCTACATATTTTTTTAGTTTCAAGTGTTAGCATGTTTTTTTTTTTATGTCAGATATCGACAGACGAGCATGATGGTATGGCTTATGTTTTCCCTACGTCTGGTCACATTGGGAATGCAAGGAATATAATGTGAATTAGGCCTGATAATGAAAGGCTAATGTTGGATGTTTCCTTCATTTTTATTATTACATCTACATTCGTTTTTACTCGGGTTAGTTTATTATACATTTATTCCAGTCAGATTATTACTTTTTACTGAAGTTTTTTAAAGCAAAATAAACAAATATTAAAATTAGTTAACCAAGATTCAAAGGTCTTGTTATTAACTTGACATTATTTAATATAACAATATATAATTTAAGAACAGCTCTAGTTAGTGTTTTAATTTAAAAAGATATCTCCCGACAGGTGTTTTAATAAATATTTTATGTGTTTTAAAAAAACAATAGACTGTGTTAACCTAATACATATAAAATAAGCCATGGCTGAGTTTCACTTAAGGTTAAGTCACTTCTGCACTTTGTCCCCAGGAGTCGTAAATGTACAGTAATGGATAGCTTGAAGTTGATAACTTCAAAACTTTTTTCTCGGAAAACCCAAGTAAATATATAACGTTATCGTTGTAAGGTTTCTTAACTAACTATTTCATGCACTACAAATCAATTGTTCTGAACAAAATCCAATTTCTATACAATTTTTATTTAACTCGTTTTCATCAGAAAAATGAAAACATTCCTTTCATAACGATGGCTTTTTATAAGACATATGGCCGAATTCTCGAACGCTAATCAACATTGAGGTGTACTTAAAAGTATTTCTAACCCTTTCATTACGAAGGTAAAATGAAAGACAGAAACATTTTAAGTTGCCCTTAAAATTTGATTATCGTTTCAGTATTCCGCGGATAGAAGAAAAGTCGTCACTTAACCAGGTAGTATATGCCTAAAAAATCATAGCAGAATGCTTTTGAAGGTAATTAATTGTGCAGGTACAACTATTTACTGTTTGAAATTAAATTCATTCCATTATTTTATTTTCCATTCTGAATAGGGCTAATAACTTACGTATGTATATTATATTTATCTTTACCCTTTATAGTAAAGTATAACCAAACATTATTTACCCTTATTTATGGCAATAATATTTCATGTCCACAATGATCAACTAAAAGCATTTCAGAAGGTTCATTAAAATAAAACAAGTCCCAAAGGAGGCTGGGTAAATTTGTCGTCACGTCGCTCTGAGGGGTGAGCACGAACAAGTATCGAAAGAGTATTCGTATCGTCGACTGTCATTTGTATGAAATTTCTCATACAATTGACATTTGACGATTCGAATTCGATGTCGATAGTCGTTCGTGCTAGGCCCCCTGATCATATTATCTCTATTACTGATACAAATGATCCGCAGTTCCGCCGGGACGTGCCAAAATGGCTAAATTAAAACTAAGTACATTTCGGTGCGTATATAAAAGCCACAAAATGCGAGAGTGCGACTGGCGATCCTCCAGCACAAAAGCCTCCATCTTTCGACCTGTCAGCTCATCAATTTGCCACACCCATTTTTTTTAAATAAATAATTCTATAATATTATTGTCTTTTATTAACGCGAGTATCATATTTAAATAAAATACTGTTTACCGTATCAAAACGCGATTTTTTTATTTATATTGTTTAAATTATTTATCTCGACGTTTCGGATGCTTTTCAGCAACCAGTCTGGCCCGTGACCATGATTTATTTAACAATATAATAATATATTGCGTTTTAATTCGCTATACAGTATTTTATTTAAATATATTTTTTTAAATACTCAAACTTCCTCATAGCTTGAAAATAATATTAATTCGTCGAATTTTCATTAAAAGGATCCAACTCAAGTTCAAGTTTTATAAATTAAATACCAAGTCAAAGTAGTGGGATGGTACCTAATACAAAAAAACAAGTGATATGAAAGTATTAGATACTGGCAACGCACCCCGGCTTCACACGGGTGCAATGTAGATGTACTATACACAAAACTGTAACTCGCTGATAATGTAGCTTTCTATTGGTGAAAGAATTTTCAAAATCGGTCCAGTAGTTTTTGAGTTATCTCGTAACAAACAAAAATACAAAAATACAAATCTTTCCTCTTTATAATATGTATTATGGTATAGATTGAGTTTTTTTGGGTATACTCAAGTCATTTTGAGCAAAGTTGTGGGTTGAATCCTTCTATATATAGAATCCTATATCCATGAATACGTCCAATTATTTATTTTTATTAGAGAAACGTAACAGGAATAAGTCTGACCTTTTAACTAACTCAATTATACTAGCAGTGCTTTCGACTTTGAAATGGGTGAGGCAGATTACTTAAAATATAAGGGAAATAATAGTTATAAATAAAACTGTATGTAATTCAGGGAAAAGATCCTTATTTTTAAACTATATGCCTAAATAAATACTAAGCACTCTATGTACTTTTGTTGAATGTCTTTGACGCGTGGAAATGCAAAAAGTACATAAGATCATTAAAATTAAGTAATAACATATTTTATACATCTCATTATATGAAGAAAAAGTCCCAATAGTCAAACTTATACTCAAAAATAACTTCATTTAAATAAACAGCTATTTAGCACTTTAAAATCGTAATATTTTTTAAATCCTACTTTTTTAGTCCCTTTAGTTAAATTAAAAAAATCCTGTAGGTACTAAAGGAAATTAAATTTACATTTTATAACAGGAAGAAAAATCATCTTACCTCGCCTTATCTCATATTTTCCTTGATAAAATATCGAATCAGTTGACATATTACATATTTTTTTCCTTCTTGAGTGCATAAATATATCGACAAAGAAGACAAATACACAAAGCTTTTGGAGTGCTATTTATCGATAACTAAGCCCCATTTACACGATGCAAGTTTCTTGCCCGTTGCATACAATTAAATTGAAGCAATAAATGACTTGCATGGTCTAAACAACAACAAATTTTTTGTTTCAATATTTTTCTTGGTGCACATAATATCTGCGTGTAAACAGTTGCTTACAATTTTTGGATGTCAATTATTGCTCTTGTATGTATGTACAAGAAAATGGTATCATGTAAATGGGCCTTTAATAAAGAGAAATTTCAGTAATTAATTGAGATTAGTTAAAAAATGTTTCTTCAAAAACTATTATACATTCTATTATATTTTACAAAATGGAAGCATAGGCGATACATCATCCAATAACGTTTAAACTATAACGCTCAATAGCTATGGAAAATAATATTATACCTGAAGAATAATATAATAATATTATACTCTTTTCCGCGTTCAATTTTGTAATCGATATTTTCTCAATATTTTATGTCCGTTTTAGTATTAGCATGATATTGAACTTACTGCTATTTATGTTCGGAAATTTTACATTGTATAAACTGGCTTGCTGTCTAATTGTATGTCGAATGGAATCGAATATTGCTTTAAAAAACTTAAACACTACTTATAGTAAATTATTATCTTATCAATATAATGTACGTCGAGACAAAACTTGATAGAATTGCATTTTCTAATCTTTTCTATTCCTTCCAACTCCACCAACAATCTACTTCAATGACACACTGAAAAACTGTTATGAATGAATGAATGAAAATACTTTATTGTACACCAGAAATTAAATAAACATAAAGTAAAATGACAAAAGAATGTACAAAAGGCGGCCTTATTACTAACAGTAATTTCTTCCTGGCAACCATTATAGGAGATTGCTAGGCCGAAAAACTGGTAGGTTGGTGCACTATTCTAATAACACTAAATCTATAAATATCAGTAATATGTCTCTAAGAAACAACTAAACTTATAAGAGATTTACAACATTTCTTATTTATCAGTATCTCGCAATGAAGGTAATGGGGATTAAGGAAGGGAGTGTTCTTTAGATAATCATGCATGAATCAATTTGAAGTTGTAAAATTTTATTATTGACCTCTTAGATACTAGGATAGGTGAAGCTGCAATTATTTATTTATTCACAGAAATATAAGCTTAATAAATATAAAATTCGATAAATGTTTATCAATCAAAATCAGCCATTACCATAGCTTAGAATGCTCTACTATACTAACAATACGATACACTAAAATACACCGCACTAAATGCATGTTTTACCAACGTTACACGATCGTTTGAGCGTAATGGTACATCGAAATAATGTCTATGGCATGAACGCGAGTAGATAATTCACGGTTCGCATATTCTAAATGTTATTTACATAATACGATGAAATGTGAAAAAACATCTCGAAAGCAAATTACAAGTGAAAGGAACTGAAGCGCCCCGGGCCGCGCTTAAACTATAAAATATTTGCATCCAAACGAGGGCGGAGCAACAATAAGATGGAAATGCAAAATCCTACTCCACATTAATGCATACTGCCGGCCCGCGCTAATAGCTAGCGAAGTACTCGTATATTTTAAAATGAAAATCGGAATTAGCGCTCACGAGAGATTTTATTCGATGAATGATTTTAACGAGTAATTCTTCTGTTAAAACCTAGTATAAAATTATAAAGGATATATTGAAGACCTTGTTAAAACTTGGCCACATAAATAGTTTAGAGGTTTTTTTTTATTTAAACAGTAATGTAATGTAATTTTGCTATCTTTTATGGTGTAGACTTAAACAAATTAACTTTTTGCAGTGTGTGAAATCCAGAAGTTTTATTGGTTCCCCTAAAACTGATAATAATTTATAAATAACAAGCTATTTTCCAAATACACTCGTTACTAACTTTTCATAGTTTCATTAGAACCAAAATTAATTTTCTTAAGAAATTTTTGGTGCTCAATGTTAAAAAAAATGCTGAACTATGATAGGATATTTTAATAAATTGAGTGAACTAAATATAAAATAAGTCTTTCTTCGACCGTGAAATCTCAATGGAATACCATTCGGTCGTCTAATCATTGTCTGTGTCAAGCGTCATCGACTCATATTTTGAAATTTTCTTTATACTATATATTAATATAAATTTATAATTTTCTTTATACTTTTATTTTTACATAAAAAATGAGATGAGGGTTCATGCTAACCCGCAACACGCCACTAAATGAGCCTTTTATGCGTTAATATTTACATAAGATCAGACAATACCATAATGTTTTTCCATCTCAGTCACTTTTACGTCTTATGAATTAACATGTTTTTAAAGAATCTTGCTTTTAGCTTCAGTGGACTTGACAACTTATTACGGATGTGATGAATGAGAGCCGTGGCTGTGTGAAATTAATGGTCTCTTTTAACAGTGGCCAGGGCGCGACGCCGACGCGACGCTAACGGGACGTGCCGTCGCGCTCGGCGCGTCACGTCAAGTCGCTCTGTGTGACGTTCTCCATATTAACTAATGCATTACAACTGCTCACGACTGACGAGTGCCAGAACCGAATCCTACTTATTTGAATTGGTTTTATAAAACACTAGCTTCTGCCCGCAACTTCGTCTGCGTATAATTAGTACAACGGGTAGCTTATTTTTTAACTCTAAAAAGTGCATGAATCAAATTTAAATGTATTTACGGCTCATAGTTTAGGGTATATTAGCTTCCACATAAAAGGTAGATATATGCTATCGCGGACTTTTATTTAGAACTACATATTTAAAACAAACAATCGCACAATACATTTTATTCTTGTAACTCCAACGGTTTAGGCAGCGCACGCAAATATAGCTCTCAGAAGGCAGGAATTTTTCCGAGTTACTTGATACTTATCGTAATATTATGGCCAATATACAAAATCTGATTATAAATTATAGTCTATGTGTTATTCGGATATGTAAGCTATATTACTGTAAAGAAAGTTTCATCAAAATTTTTTCGGTAGTTTTTGAGTTACAAACATCCATCCATCCATCCTCACAAACATTCGCAATTATAATATTAGTAAGATAAGATAAGATAAAAAATAGTTTTAACAAAGGCATTTCGTGAAAACGTATTTTAACTAGAGAAAACGCGTTATAACTAAAAACCGAATTTAACTGTAACATATTGAAGTTAAAATTAAATAAACATCGCTTTTTCTACAAATATGATATTGAAATTACATCCGTAAATCCGCGTCCAATTATATTAAAGTTAAATATTACGGAGCATAATTTTATCCAAATTAATTTAATGAACATTTTTGTGTATTACCCTCGTTATTATATGCAAAGATTTCATTACATTCATAATTGTTATTAAATCCTTTATTTGGCCTTTACATGCGAAATTCCTTTTTCATTAAAATAATTTATTTCTGTTTAAAATAATGATACCTTATGTTCATGGTCTATCAGTACAGTTTGGTAGGCGCTGACGCATCGAGGGGTGAAGGTGGCGGTGTGGATGGATTGCCATTAGACTGGTTTGTTACTCCCCCCTCCCTCCTTCTAAAGACCCCCCAGGATGATCAGGGTTCCTCGTTCCAGGTGAGAAAGAGAAGAAAGAAATGATGGTCTTGTACTGATACCAGTCTATAACTTACGCACAACACTTTTGTATCGCTATTTTAAAATATTACAATTACATACAATACTTTTAATTTGAAATCGATTAAATATTGGAACACTAACATCTATTGATATTTGCCAATGATAATAATAACTGATAATAAAAAAGTATATATGTAAAGTATTGTTCAAGATTAGATTTAAGCACTTGTCAAAAATCTGTCAGTTGACAATTAATTTTAATATATTTTTTCTTTGACAATTGTAAGCAGCCATTAAACCATTTTCTGTTGTACCAGTTATTTTCATATATCCTAATCTTATTTCATAATTTAATTGAAATATCCATTTCACAACAAGTATAAATATATATGTATAGATTATCTCACACAGTGTTTTGTACGTTACGTAAGTAAATTAGTCTTTACATTTCTATGCAGGGTACATTAGTAATGAACTACATAAATTCGTAACGGATAAAAAAAAAACAGACGAGCATGAGGTTCATTTGATGGTAGGTGATAACCCAGCCACAGAACTACCTAGTCATGATGACAAGCTGTCGACCTTTTTTACTTTGAGCATTCGGAAATCCATAGACTGAGACCGAAACGTGCAATATGTACTTCACGGTTTTTCCGTCTATGAACGGTGGTTCGTTACCCGGTCGGAATTTCGATAATCCTTCCACCCAATTAATGCCTGAAGTGACCCGACGTGGGGATGATATGCTTCTAGAAAAAAATAGTATGAGAAGTTTTAATATTGTCAAACCAAATTTGACGTTTATATTAATTAGAAACGGTTTTATATGTCGAGAGGACGGAACGGAGGTACAAAAATATTTTAAATCCTAAGTCGACTGTATATTTACCTTAATGAAATAACGATTCTTTAAACCTAAATAAAACTAAAATCTATAGATTTTTTTAATTTCACATTACAAAGATTGCTTTTGTTCTATGCTGAAGCTTCTTTTACAGAATAAAAAAGTACGCTTCAATAATCTCGACATTATTACTAGAAACTACAAAAGGATACTGTCTTATTGAAACTTGTAATAGTGTTTTTTGTTTAAATCCAAGTTATGCAAGTATGTAAATTAAAAGTAAGTTTTTACTTTTTCAGTAGATATAATATATCCTCCTTGTTCATAGATTGACAGTGCAACTTCTTTAAAAAAAATCGCAGATTTGTTTTGATTTCTAGTAAGCTATCCATATTTGCCTTCGCGGACTTTTTTGTAGATCTATAAAAGAAGAATATCCCATCTTACATTGTTTTGTTATATCTCAAAGGGCTTAGGCAGCGTTTTCCTTGAAATCTCCCAAGCGGCTTGATATTTTCCGACACTTCCAACAATTATCGTCATATTTCAACCAATTTATACAAAACCTTGACAAATTATGTACACAAAAATTCTTCATTAATTGCTCTATTTATTGGTGGAAACACAATCAGTAGTTTTTGAGTTTATCGTGAACAGACAGACAGACGCGGTGGAGGACCTTTACTGTTCCTTAAATAGAAATAACAAACTCAACCTGAACTTGAGCGCTCGAAGCAAACTTAATTTGACAAGACAAACCCAATTAATAGCTTTTAAGCTGAATGATCTACGTTGTTTTGTCCTCTACATATACCATGGCTTCATTCTTTTTCCATATAATAGATGTTTTTGTTGTGATTAACCGACTTATATTATAAACCTGCTATGTATTCGACGGCAATTTGATATAAAAGGGAATGGAGTAAAGAGGTCCCTCGAATCTGCCGAAAAAAAGCAGTTAAATACTCACCATTTATTACAACATCCATACATATATAATACTAGCAAAACGCCCCGGCTTCGCACGGGTGCAATTTAGATGAAAATAAGTTACACGCTGATAATGTAGCTTTCTAATGGTGAAAGAATTTTTAAAATCGGTCAAGTATTTTTTGTATTAAATCGTAACAAAACCACAAAAATTGAAGAAAATGACAAAGTATATACAATACTACCCCTCGCAGCATTGCTCGCTGCGCTGCGCTGCTTGAAGCCGCACCGGCCGTAAACATAACGGTGACATGACTGTAATAGTTAGAGATATGCTGCCGCTGATTTTTTGTAGATAATGGTGTGTTCTAAAAAAATGTAGTATATCATTTTGTTCTATCATCAATAGTTTTCGCAGCGCACGCGATGTAAGGTAGTTTTTTGATATTTTTTTCACACCTTGGATTACGTTATCGTAATTTTAGTAAGGATGCCTATTTTTTTTGAAAATGAAATATAGCCTATGTCACTCAGAAATGATGTAGCTTTCCAACAGTGAAAGAATTTTTCAAATCTGCCAAGTAGTTTCGGAGCCTATTCAATTCATACAAACAAACAAACAAACAAAAAATCAAACCTTTCCTCTTTATAATATTATATATAGTATAGAAGTATAGATATAGATGAAACAGTAGAATCAAAATTTCTGTAAATTGCAAACTTTTACAAGAAGGGGCAAATTAAGAAGAGGACAGTATATAAAAATTAGTTTTGAACGTTTTTATTTATCTGTTCACACTTATCTCTTGACGATTGAGCTCCGTCTAAACTTTGTTTCACCAAAATCGGATGTCGGGAAGAAAAGTTATCGCATTTAAATAACTTGCTTAGAAGCTTAAGATGAAGTCCATGCAAACGAACTAGTATATAAATAAATAAACTTATATTAAATGGTTTAAGTTAGGAAACAAATTCAATGTGTACCTAACTATGTACAACCAACTATGTACAAATATGAAAACAACAATGTTTTCTTAATATGTATGTACATATAATATGAAAGCAAGAACGCTACCCTGCGTGCAAACAACAATGATATTAATTTTTGCATTCTAAATGCATATTCTCGGGCTGAAGTAGTTTTTGTGAGTAATTACTTCGCTTTCAACTTTAATAATATGGAACAAGGAATTTCTTGAATTCATAGAATATGTTCGCGAAATATAATGAACGTGGACTAAAATTATTCATGCCTCTATTTTTTGTTTTAATAAGATTTAGTGTAGTATTTTACACAGATTTTATACATATTTGCTATATAAACATACATCCACGCCTTAAAAAAGGAAGTTGGGAGCATTAATGAGCGAACGTACTTTCGAAGTAAGTACTATCGAAATATTATAATAATAAATATTTAATATAATTGACCCTTTATTCGAATATGCAAGCCGAAAAACAACATAAAAACATAAAAGGAGATAATCTTTTTTTACATATTACGCTATATCCTCTTCTTTCTGCTCTTCTGTGGAGAATCACTTTGGATAAGGTGATGGTGACGGCATACCTCTATTATAATACCGGACCTACGTATTCGTCATAGTTCCCTCGAATGGCCTTTGTATAGTATATTCTAGTATGGGTCCTAGGACTGCCAGTTTTTTCACAATGCATTTCCATTTTTAGCTAAAATAGACTGTGTGTAACTTATGATAATAACATGAGATATTCTTGTATAACATTCACGTTTGTCCGCAAAACTTACCTACAAATAATTCAACAAAGTAGACTACATATTATTAGAATATAATACATAATAGGTATGTATTAATTAAACGTTATAGCGGGACCTTCAAAGACACAAACGATACCTTTGCTTCTATGAGATTTAGAACAAGCGCCTAAAGCGAAACCACATTTTCTCTGATTGACTTGGATAGACTTGTAGATAGATCGGTTTTCAAGTCACAATAAATAGATGTTGAATAACGTATGAGGTGTGCCCTTGTTCGAGAGCGTCCCAAATTCCCGGGTTAGGGATGTGAAATCAGACAGCCTTGTGTGAATTTAGGTGAAATTTTCCCGTCATTATTTGGAAGGCACTTCAACCGGGTTATGTAAACACAGCTTCGTAAGATAAACCAAAGGAAAAAAATACGGGTGTATAAGAATAATGGGATAAAAGGCTTTAATGTGTATCACGAAAACGAACAGGAAAGTGCCGGAAGGCGTAATCCCATTGTGAAGGTATTTAAAGAAGATTTGAAGTAAAAATAAGATTGTTATTATATTTTATTAATTGTTTACATAACTGTTCAAATATAATATGGTTATCGAACATTTTTTAAGGAATAATAATATGTTATTTTATTCTGACGACAATAAATAGAATGCTGACACATGTATCTACAAAGGTACAAAATGCAATATTAAAACTTCGCGGTAATATCTTATTTAATTGTTTAATAGCAGCTTCAATATAAAAAGAGTAAAGTTCTTCTCAGATTTACTTAAGGCAGAATTTACTACGTCATTTTCAGATGCACGCCGATAAAATTTGCCAAATAATATTATTATGTCCTACTTCATTTTTAAATAAACAAATTTCGAAAATAATTCTAAATATTATTAAAAAATGTACCAGGCATGCGTAGCTATGCCATGTAAAGTATTTTTTTTATATATTCCTTCACGAGCGTATGCAGAACAACTCACTCACTCACTAAGTTTCATCATATTTGTTTGTAACATTGAAGGACAAGGACACTTACATTTATTTTTATTTATATACAATATGCAAGATTTATTAATAAAGAAAGAAAAAAAAAAAAAAAATTCAGATCGATGGTTCTTCTCGTTTTACGCCAATTTCACTATCATGAATAGGATTAAATAACAGATTTTAATTAATTCTCTGCGAACCAGCGCGGCGGTTTAACTTCCAATAAACTTTAATTAGAATTTATATCTATCAAGTAGGTACCCTTTATAATAAACATGTATTATATGGAAATACGTATGTACTATGTGTTATATGGTATAGTTAGTTTTTCATGATAAATATCAATTTTTTTACTGTTGATCTGCGTTGCGTTTATCAAGCCTTATGCTACAAAAGCTTTCAGAATTATTTTGCGTATAGGTATATTATCTATATTCTATATATGTCTTCTATGTACCCCTAAACTTTTGAATCGATTATGGTGAAACTTTTGTGAATTGTTCTGAAAACACTCACGAAGGCTCCTGGCTCAAAAAAGGACACTGTGTTACTTTACCTGGCAATCATTGAAACGCATGCCGGGTACATCTAGTAACTAAATCAATGTCATTTTATTTTTGAATTAGCTAACAAAATATTAGAATTTTATAATGCCACTCCATAGCCTAATGTATAATAAAGTATAATAAGATAATTTTGTATTCCTAACAAGTTATTTGATAGTGAGACTGTGTTCGAAATAGAACATAATTAATAAAATTAAATGTTGAGGGTAGTATTATATAACCGCGATATACTCTTGTCAGTCGAGCCGAGTTTGACATCGTGGTATTTTTTCCTAACCTGGTTGATTTAGGCGTGCTCGTGTATTCTTATATTGTGAAAAGCGCTTCATAGGGAAGTTTAATAGTCGATTAACAATTAATATTCACGCCGTGATATATATGTTTAACATTGTTATTTAATATTCGTGTAATAGTGTTGTAATGGACTTATATTCATATATGGAGAAGAATGTTCTGGTTGATGCTGTGGTGACGTACATATTTCTAGTTTCCCTTTTTTTCATTTATTCTCAATTTGTAATAATTAAAATTATCCTCTTAAGGGCGCCCTCCTTTAATATAATATAAATAATACTGACTGACATACCACAAGGATGCATATATTCGCCGAACATTTGAGGTATGTACCTAGGTATATTGTACCTAATTATTGTTATTGAAAGTGTGTATGGACGCCCACCGATTCGTCCTTTGTCATACATAGACTGGTTAGGGAGACACGTATCTTCATCAAATATTATTGTATCTAAGAAGATATCAAAACACTTCGCCGTCATTGTTACTCTACTATGTAGATAGGAAATAATAAATATATACGTAAAATACAAGTAACTAAAATTAAATTAAACAAAATTCATACATAGTACATATGTATATCATGCATAAATACTTGAAGCTTAAAGCACAGCTTTGAATTTATATTAAGTGACACCACAAAAGTAACACAAAGTTCTATATGAATGCGACGTCTGAAAGAAATAATAACAAAAGAAGGTGTTGCTAACATCAAACTGAATGACCCCTTTTCGCACAGCCTCGCTTCTTTATGCTAAGTTGAAAGCCACATCACATGACTTCTAACAAAGACAAAAATACTGGTGAGCATTTTAAGAGATCATCGTTCTAATTTTAAAAATAATGCTGTTTATAAATAGAAAAGTACTGCCAAGTTACAAATACAGAAAATACTAAGAGATTTTCGTTCTAATTTTAAAAATGGGGTTCTTTAAAAGAATATTTTTATGAATATCGGCTTCCAATAAACGTGCTTAGTCAATGGGTCTGTGTTTAAAAAATAATATGATAAGTCTATATCTAGCTGAGCCATATACTAATTTCAACTCGATGAATTAAAGAGGCTCATCTTTTGGTAGTCGATTACAAATAGTAAATGCACATGCAGTACAATAAGCAGTGTGACAAAACCAAACAAAAAGTTCCGTGTCTTATCTAGTTTAATTACTTTAATATTTCCCTATTAAACTCAAAACCAAAACATATAATCTCTACTTGAATATACCATTACAAATCTGAAAACACAACAAAATGCAGATCTTCTAACAAGCTTCGATCCGCAATTCTGTTTTCAAAAACAGATTTGCATTTGGAAACAAACTATAAATACTTCATTTGTCGAATTGAACGTCGATTTCCGTTTCAAACGTCGCGTCCCGTCGATTAAACGGCGCGTCGAAGCAGAGAGCAATTTTAAATGGCTGCGGTCAACGCGGAGCTCCTACTATTACACTCGTGCGATTCACCCTGAAATTCGGCAAAGCGTCCGCGGCGACCGACGTTGCCCATTCATTTGGCCCCTCGATTAAAAGGGTGCTTTTAACTACAGCTAATTTATGCAGCAGGCGGTTCTAGGGGACAGATTACAGAGTAGTGTGTCCGGTGTTCACGGTTTGGACACGTATCACGCCTATCGTATGTTACGTTGTTAGGAAATAACTTGCTTTTTAGTACTTTGTAATCTGTTATAGGTTTTTCATAGAATAGGGGCAAACAGGCGATAATTGATATGACATTCCCTATGATACAATTATCATAGAAGTCGAAGAGTGATCCAAAACATCTACATAACGCTTAAGTATCAAGCCGATCGGCAAGAGCCTGGTCTTCGAAAACTAGAACCCGTCTAAGTTGGTATTTTATACTTACCGCTCCATACATTTCTTAGCATCAAGCTGGATAGCGGTACGTAATAACTACAATAGTAGAATTAGGGCAGTCGCACATTGAACACGAATTGGTATCGTACGTAAACGTATGAATTGAACGCGCACATTGCGCGTTCCATTTTTCTCCGTTTAAATTCCAGTAGTGCCTGTGAACTGTAACGGGTAACATCGCTATTTCATGGTGATCTGGGCATGAATATATACATTTGAGTATAGTCTAGCCACTATCAGCTTTAACTAAATATAGTAACTTTCCCAAGATCAGACTATAGACTTTTTCTATATCCATATAGAATTTAACGTACGAACGCCTAAAAACACCAGACTGATTTCGTATGTCGGAACTATAGGCGCGTACTACGCACGACTAGTTCGTATAGAATGTGCGAGGCACTGTAGTACTCGGAGAGTTGGGATCGTGCGTAGTCGTACGAGTAGAATTCGTACAATAACGTGCATTCAAAGTGCGACTACCCTTAGCCGAATACAACGTATTACAACAAGCAACAAGAAAAACGAATTCAACCAATTGAGGTCGTGTATCACGTGAGTACTACAGAAAATCAGCGTTGCAACATATTTATTTATGTTTAAACATAATATGCTGAGTGGCTTCCTTTTTAAAAAACACACGTATATTTTTATTTTTATGTTATTTATTTTACCTATGTGTGTATTTACCTAATAAATGTTATTTAATCTTCTTCAATTTTAAGCAAGATAAGGCTTTCTCAACGTATCATGTGTTAATGATGCGATCGTTATTTGTAACATTGATTAATAACTCAACGGTGTAAATAGGTTGAACATGAGCCCTTATTATTAAATAGGTCAATTATAAGCTCTGATTGTTGATTATCTATTAACCAGTGTGGAATATAAATTCTGAGAATATTTCATATACTTATATAATTACTCTTTACTTAGCTTGGAGTTTATTATACAATAGTGCTCTACTTATTTCTTGTCAATTGCTCCTCAAAGCGTTGCTGGAAAATTCCTCAAAAAACCTCAAAGTATTGATGGAAAATTTAGGAAGTTTAAATCATTTTCCATTTTTCGAATTATAACGACGATAGAACCCATCAATAAAAAATAAGATATGTATAAAATCCGGCTGAGATTTTTAAGAGAGTTGCTTTTAAAATCTCTACTAATCTATATCTGTACTAGTATTATAAAGAGGTAAGATTTAATTTTTTGTTTGTTACGATTTAACTCAAAAACTACTCGACCGACTCGACATTCCTTCACCAATAGAAAGCTACATTATCAGCGAGTAACACAAGCAATTTTTTTAGTACATCAACGTTGCACCCGTGCGAAGCCGGGGCGGAACGCTATATTCAATAAATTTATAAATAAAACTTAAATTCATAATTATCTATTCAAATAAATTTAAATTTGTAAATAACTTTCTAGCAAGTATTATATTTTGATTGTTTAAATAAAATACTGTATACCGGATTAAAACGCGATTTATTATTAATATTGTTTAAATTATTTATCCCGACGTTTCGGATGCTTTTCAGCAACCGTGGTCACGGTAATATAAATAATAAATCGCGTTTTAATCCGGTATACAGTATTTTATTTAAATGTGTGATACTCGCGTTAATAAAAGACAATATCGAGTTTGATTGTGTTATCAAATAATTTTCACCGCTTTTGAATGACCAATACCAAAAATTATTGCAGACTAAATATCAAGTGGAAAGCTTCTCAAGTACATACAATCTTAAAGCGAGATTTTATGTACTCAGCTGTTCTGGTATTAAAGAAACGAGCAGATAAAACTTTAGATTGGCCCGTCAAATAAATTCCCGGGATTCGTAAATACTTTGCATAGATTGAACCTAGGGAATTCCCACAATAAAGATGCCGGAGAGCTGTTCCAATATAAGAGAACGACTGGATCGCTTTTGACAGCTCCTGATCGCATTCTACATTCCAGATTCCTATAACTAGTACTTGTTGTGCGACGATTGCGATATTTTTTTCAATTAAATTCAATTGTTCTAAAGTTCTATCAGTTAGATTTTTTTTTTCAAATTATATACGTATCTAAGATAAATAAGGCGAGAGAGTAAGATTTGGGATGGTTAAATGATCGGCGACCGATCGAACGGCCCAGTAGGTCTATTACCAAAATCGAACGGAACGAAAGGAAAGAACAAACAACTTCGTATTTTAACTTATTAAGAAAACATTTTCAATTCTATTTACCATTATACTTACGATCAGTAATGTCAAAAGAAAGACATAATGTCTAATTGCGAACGACAGATCGATCATCGGATTCGTAATAGGAAAATGTACGATCCGTCAGCCGAAACTTCGTATTTTGTTTTGGTAATAGGCCTCCTGATAACTTTGGAGCGATGAAGAAAAAAAGAATTTGCGCTGGCTCCAAATTAACAAATTTGCCTGTTGCCTGGAAGAAATTACTTTGAGCAATAAGGCCGCCTTACTGTACTTTCTGTTTTTTAGATTAATTCTATAGATTAACGGCCTTATTCATTATCACAACGTATTATATATGTAGTTAAAATAAGTTTTGTCTCGCTCTTTCAAATATAAAAAGACTACAGAACGACAGAAACAAAACATATTTTAACTATATCAAGCTTATAATGCGTTAAAGATTAAGGCCGTAAGTTTTTAATCTAAAAGTTTTAAATAAAGAAATAACAACTGGCGGGGATGGCGCAGGACATAGAGCAAAATGGAAGTTGTTATTGACAGAGGCCCAGACTCATTTTGAGTAACTGCGCCATACTGCTATAAGTAGAACCTAGCAGTGTATACATAATATTAATTATCTACTTGAATCACTAAGCTTTAAATTTTGTTCTTGTATTTCAGTCAATTTTAATATTTATGTTACTATTCCTTATCCATTTTTATAAACTGTTTTTCCTCAAATACCAGGGATAAGCACACTTAATTGCACAGGTAATTCTAAGTTTAGTTAAATAAGTTTTTATTAAATACTAGCGACCCGCCCCGGCTTCGCACGGAAGCAATGCTAAATACACTACAGAAAATCTGTTTTTATTTTACATATAAACCTTCCCCTTCAATCACTCTATCTATTAAAAAAACCGCATCAAAATCCGTTGCGTAGTTTTAAAGATTTAAGCATACAAAGGGACAGAGACAGCGACTTTGTTTTATACTATGTAGTGATTATTATATGCAAAAGAATCAATCTATTTTTCTTTTAGTCAACATCAACGTCAACTTTATTGTTTAAGCAATATTATTGTAAGTCTTTAGATGGAATATGTGATAAATCTGAATGATATTCAATCGATTTAGATATGAAAATTGAATGAATAAAATTGTCAAGTGTAAATCTAATAAAAGTTAGAAGGGATTTCCAATTGCTCGAAAGATTGCGTGTAATGGATATTCTGCCATCCTTTGTCTCATTTGTATGAGAATTTTATTCATACATCTAATATTGTTTCCGTCTGAATTGAAATATTTCCAATATCTCCAAGTCCATTTTTCGATTTCGTTTCGTGTCATAGCGATATTCATTGAGTTACTCACGTGATTTTTGACGCTGCTTAGTCAACTTTTATTCGTAAAAGAAAAATTATTGGGAAATTAAATAATTAAACTATTGTTTATAATAAATATCTCAGGGAACAGAAGGTACCAGGGTACCAAAAACATAAATTGTAAAAAAGAACCATGTCTTGCAACTCAGTTCTTCTATCGTAAAAAGTTGTGAGATCCATATAATACCAAGTCTGTCAATTTATTCAGTCTATACTGAAGGATCCTTTTGTCTTAAGTTATTAGGTAATTAGCTAACCTAACAACATCCTATAGTGACCATATCAATTTCAATTTTCAATATTAAAAATCTTTAATGTTTAAAATAAATAGCTTGACTCAGCCATCGCATGAAAATACAATCTTTTTTATTAAAACACAATGTATCTCACAAGTAATATATGTATATTATATTAAATAACATTGTTTAGTTCGATTGCCAAGTCAATCTATTTATTTTATACATCAAAGATTTTACTTATTAGTGATACTACAAAATAAGATTAGATGTTGAATGTATCATTAGACTCGTGTCATAACACTTCATTTTTTTAATAAAAAGGTGATTTTTCTTTGGGAGCAAAATATCGCAAAATCCCTGGTATCTTTACCTGCGAAGTATTAAACTAGCTGCCCGGCCTGGCTTCGCATGACTATACTATAATATGAAGAAAATGAAACCAAATTTCCCCTTTACAATAGGTACTAATATATGAAAACCAATCTATCCATACGTTGATGTTTTCTATAAAGATGTTTAAACTCAACTATACTCCAGAAGACGGAAAAATGAAAAAAACATTTTTCCGTCTTCTTCTTCGTCTTGCCCTGTTCCCTTTTTTTATTTGGTGTCAGCGCAGTATGTTCTCTTTTTCCATTCTCTCCTTTCACTCGCCATATCATCAGTCACACTTTCATGTTAAACTTTAATTGTTCCGTAAGATTATTTATTAAAAATATATAAAAATATATATATATATATATATATATATATATATATATATATATAGATAAGTAAAATAATGTTTGTGCAGTCGTTAAGAAGCGCGTACACACATTTGAGCGACTTTGTTTTAAACTATGTAAATATTTTAAGACTCAATCCTACTTATATTAATGGTTATCCATATTGTGACTGTCTATTATAGCATATTCAAATAACAAACATAATATATCCTCCTCAAAACTGTAATTAGTTTAATAAAGTTCTACCCTCGTTATTTAGTTACCGAATATGATCTTTTCAACACTGAATATATTATAACCTTCGAAATATTTAATCCTTGCAAATACTCCACATAATTGATGAAGCTTAAAATGAATTAGTTCTTAAATAAATACAGCTATATCCAGGGTGTTTGCTCAATCTATTCAAGTATTTTGGTAAGCTCTTCCATTTCATTTGAGAGCTTAAAGGACACTTAGTGGAATTACAAATTTGACACCCTCACCGTAATGTTATCCTTAGCTTGAATTCCTCTTAGTCCAAATGCTTGCCCTTAAGTTACATGATCAATATTATTCATTGTGGAGGAGTGACGAAGTGACTTTGCATTTTTATATTTTGTTGAGAGCAGCGAGTTATGATTACGGTGTATGAATATTTGAATCGCTTCGTTTGAATCTTTACCGATTTATACATATGTGTAAGATTTCATTATTTTTGAAAATCATAGATTATGTTTTATTGTTAGTGACTTTCGAGCTAGAATGTTTTTACTTTTCAAATATATATTGTCAATGGATAGCCTGCTTAAGCACCAATTTGCCCAAAATATAAACACAAAATTATGTTCCATTTACAGAGGTAGATGGAACATATTTTTTTTAAATAAACAAATCAGATTAAAAATATAAGAGATAAAATTAAAAAAAAACTTTAATCCTCCTTTCCCACAAGCATCATTTTCGTGCTTTAGTTATGTGCCTTTCCACTGATGATATGTATGTTTACTTTACTTCCTAGGAAGTATATATATAGCCATTGCATTTCGATATCAATTAATGTCTATCCATAGTCATTTAATGTCGAAAAGCAATGGCTGAAACTGAAATATCCAAACAGACTTTATCCGAACGTGTCATTCCTCCCATCCAAACAGCCAAATGTAGGGTAAACCGTATTTTTGAATTTGTTCGAATCTCAGACCCGTTGAAATGTCAACCATTAGGCAGGTGCACAACCCTTTACACTAATGATACCGTCATTTATTATGATTAGAATCACTTGCGTTTGCTCATTTACATTCAGTATATTCGTAAAACAAAGTTGTGTTAGTTACACCATTTATAACGTAAGAACGGCGGCACCAATTTTAATGATCTTTTCTTTGCTGGATTCGTCTTCGTCCCGAATAACTATTAAAATATCAAGAAAAAATAATATGCAGAAAATTAATTTTAAAATAAATTAGGTTCGAAACTCCACCATCTTCCGCAATTTACAGCTCACGTCACACACGCTTATAGCTTATTTATGTCCATTGCATGTCCACTGAAAATCAGTGATATACCAGTTAATATAAAATAGATAGATATTTTTGAAGCCAACGTGCAGGACTGCCGGGTCCGCTAGTACATAATATACTAAAAAAAGGTTATATATTCTAATATCTTTAAATTCATCGTGTTCAAGGCTCGGATACCGGTTAATTTACTATGCTTAACCGAAAAAATAAAGCTTTTTGTTAATATTTTTATGTTTTTAGTTATATTTATTTACTAAAAAAATGGTGTGGTAAGTTTAGTGTGTGATTACTCTTTAAAACTAATATAATGGTATCTCAGTCAGACACGTATTTTAGAAAATAAAAATTAACCGGTTCCGAGCCCTGGTGGAAGATTCCCTATAGAATGACAGTGAAAGATATATTTATATTTCTAGTTATTTATATATTGTTTCTTGATTGTTTTTAATCAATATTCCCTTCACAAATTGTACGTAAATCACAAATTAACAAGTAATTTTCGATTAACGACGTTTTATTTTGTCACGATTCAAATAAACTGCGCATAAAGTCAGAATGCGAACATTTCCAACGGGTGGAGTGGCACGTCTTGTTAAAATAAAACCGTGTAATGCTCATCAACTTTTATTCTAGGGTATAAAGTACCCTCGTATGGCAAATGGAGTATAATCATGCTTGCATTTGATCGTTTGTTCATATGAAAGCTAGTGGATGTTAAAAGGAAAGTTTTATGCATATTGTGTTAATGTACTTGCTTATGTTCAACGTGGAAAAAAGGATTGTGCTATTCATTCAAAAGTAATTGTTACATTACAATGTATAATCATTCTGAATTGGTTAAAAGCCTTCGCTTTCTTTTATCTAATTGGTATAAAGCAAAGCCTCTATATACTATATGTTAGTCCACTTGGTCTTCTGAACTAAGTAAAAGGGTTTCACCGTTTATTTTGAAAGAAATAACTCCTTCTTTGTTACCTTAAAAGATAATTGACTGCCATTTGTACGCTATTTCATTTTTATAATTGGTATTATTTATATTATTTGTGTGTGGTATTCAATAAAGTGTTTTGTTGTTAAAATTGCAATATGTTAAGATACATACGAATATGTTTTTAATATTTGATTTTCTTTACGAATATTGCATGTAAAAAGATACTGCAAAAAAGGCAATATTTTTATTTCTTTAGTTTTAGTTTTTTTTATGTTAGATATCGACAGACGAGAATGTAGTTCACTTGATGGTAGGTTATACCTCAGCCACAGAACATCAATCAATGATGCGCTGTCGACCCACTTTTGTCGGAAATCCATAGACTGAAAGCAAAACGCGCAAAGTGCACTTCACAGTTCTTACATCTATGAACGGTGGTTCGTTACTCGGAATTTCGATATTCCTCCCACCCGATCAATCCATTTAGAATTTAATTTAAAATTTAATTCATGTCGTTTGTTTAAAAATCTAAGCTTTTTCTTTATATCTAAGCGTTTCTATAGGCAAAATCGTTAATCAAAAGTAAATCATAGTTTTTCCATCTATTGCATTATTTATACTACAGTATCGTATATGCCTCGGACCGTGTGATACGTAAAACCATTGTATCCTACATTGGTTATAACGGTGAGTGAGTAAAGAGCACTGGAAAAATATTTACAAAATAAAAACACTCAAACTCAATCTTCAAGAAACGAGCTTATTCATTCCTTTAAGGTCGGCAACGCACCTGGGGCCTATATTCATTAAAAAAAAGAAAAACTGTATACAAGACCTACAACAGTTTTCATAAATCCTTTAAGGCTCTACGGAGAGCCTGGTTCTACGCCGTAGATAAGAAAAGGATGCACTCCGTAGCGCTAATATTCTTTAAAGTATGAGCGTGCGATGTTGCCCGTCTCCGTTTATTGATTCTTTCATAGGCCTTCGTAGCACTGGGCTGAAGCTGATGAACAGTAAAGAAACGATTAAATGTAGATTTATTGAAAAAAATAAAATAGAATAAATAAAAAAATAACAATATACTTCTACACTTACTTCTGTTATTATAAAAATAACGAAACATTAAATTTCGAGGGAATAAAACTTCAATTATATTATTGATTGCGTTCAGTGGTAAGAGCGTTGCGTTTAGCACTCGAAGCGATTTGATCCCGGAGAAAATAAATTTAAAAAAAAATGTTTAGGTCGGGCAGGGCACAGAGGGCTGCTCACCTACTTGCCTGTTAGGAAAAACGATCAGTGAAAATGACACAGAAATTGCGTTACCCAATGCCCAAATAAGGGGAATCGGGTATTCAAAAAAGCTTATTTTAGCTTTCTATTTGGTGAAAAAAATATTTAAAATTGGTCGAGTAGTTTTCGTGTTAAATCGTGACAAACAAACAAACAAATATTTCCTCTTTATAATATTAGTATAGATTATTATGCAATGGTATCAGCTGCGGAGTGCCATTCAGTATATGTTGGAGCTTAACGTAAGCTGCTTTTCAGCAGCTCCGAGGAAGAGGCGCGCTGGCACAAGCTTTACGCATGAATTAATAAAAAACACTAAAATTAAATACTTACGTTACTTTATAATACCGATTATATCTTTATTCTTCACGTATAACGTAAAACAAAGTATTCCCATAGCCTAAACCGACACTTCACACGTTATAATCTCATTCTCTCTTTTATATAGGTCAGATTTTACCTACAATTCATCTATGCTCTTTCCTCTTCAAAACTCGCTCTTTGATATTTTTTATTACCAATGTTTTTATTCGCAACTATAGAAAAAAAATCAGTCGTCAACATGATCTGCTAAATAACAATATTTTATATTTCTAATCTTACATTTACTTCAGAACCAATTAAAGATCATACTAACAGTAAAATTGGAATATTATTTTATTATATTAGAACATAATATAGCGGGTATAAGGTTACAAAGTCTACATTAGTTGTGTTTTCATAAGAAATTTTATATGATATCATTACTGATTCGAGGTAATTAATATTATACTAATTATTGTTCTATTAAATTAGACAAAGCGTTTCTGTTTTTCAATATCTATTACTGAGCCTAATTAGAACAGAATATTATGTAACTTATTTACTGAAACCGAATTTTGACTATAAAATGGTCAATCATTTTCTATGACTATTGTTTTTACTCTGGAAAGATATTAAAAAAAAATATAGTAAAATCTCCAATAAAAGACTTATCTAATTAGTTTAAAGTACGTGTGTCAATGCTTTGCAAATTGAGCAAATCATTATCATATTATGATATCCAAGAAAAATATTTACTCAATGAAATGATGATACACCATCATCTTTTCTCACTTTACGTAGTTTTTAGTATATGTTTTCATAATACAAGACGAATATGAGGCGTGTGTTACATTAGTCAACCAAATGAAGACTGGCGTACGATTATTTCGCTTTTTTCTAAATTGTTCCGCTTTCGATTCGGACACATTTGAGCCCATGAAAACACTTGCATATTATGTGATATAATAAAAAGATAAATAAAATTAACATATGAATAGATTTTCTGATTATTTGAGTATGTTGGTTATGTAGTAACTTGAAGTAGGGCTTCGATGGCATTATAGCTGACGTTTTGAAGCCATACACTAAAGTGCTCTTAAAAAAGTATTATTTAAACCATATGTATGTTACAATCAATGTATGTCATTGTTATTTACTCTCTCCTGTTAGTTTTATTTAAAAATTATAATTTTATGTTCAATCAGGTATTGCATTTGATATTCTGTGACGATAAAGATTTTTACCACAATGTGCTGTGACTTTTCACCGTCACTTCCACACTTATATATAGCAATAATTATTGTATTGTTTTTTGTGACAGTGAAAAAACGTTTTGCACCAATTTTGTGGATATAATATTAAGTAAAAAAAACACTTGAGACACGGTTACCCTTATATATATTTCACCTCAGAACCTCTTTATGCCTAATGACTTCTTAATAGGAGTGTTAATGCACGCTTTCATTTGTGTCGTAAAGCAAATACCGTTGTTAAATTTATTAGTTTTCCCAATGGACGCATTTACGAATTACGACTACGATAAGGCATGGGTCACTGAATCCCTTACGAATTACTTTCATACATTTTCTACACTTATACAGGGATGACGTCAGAGAAGTACCAACAGTTGGTTTTTTTTTGTTAGATATCGACAGTTCACTTGATGTTAAGTGACATCTCAGCCATAGAAAATCATTCAATGATGCGCTATCAACATACTTTTTACTTTAAACATTTGGAAATCCATAGACTGAGATAGAAATGCGCACTTCACAGTTTTTCCATCTATGAACGGTGGTTCGTTATCCGATCGGAATTTCGATATTCTGCCTACCCGTTCAATGTTCAAAGTTACCAGACGTGGAGATGACATGTTTACAGAAAATTATTAACATAGCATCCCGGTAGGATTCGAACCCATGACCCATCGATGCACACGGCAGGTGTTCTACCGAACGCGCCAACGAGCCCGTCCAAAAAGTCTAGAGGATATATTAATTTTCGTTTGTATTAAAGTATATTTTTTATCTGTCTTGAAAGGTTCTGAAGTTTATTTAAATTCTGAATCTTAAACATCGAATGCCAATTATTTTTAACAATGGAATTATGTAGTCAAGTAGGTATATAGCCACATCCTTTCATTCAATGTATAATGTAAGGAATTTTGTATGATACTTTTATCTTTCCAGTTTACATGTAGCTCGTTATAATATGTTCACTTATTATCAATAGATCAAAGCTATGTTTATGTTTGTTATAAGCCAGTGTCAGGGTCTGTGTCAGTGTTTTACTTATTTGAACTATCAATTTATGTACAAAATTTGAAAATCCGAATTTAGTCACTAACTCACCACCATACTTACTACTTACATATTGACCGCATCACTTACAATTAGAAAGTAAAGTGGATATCAACTGCCCATTACGAAAACAAAAATATATTGCCCGCTATTTTTTGGTTTTAAAACATGGTAGTTCACAGAAATGATATCAATAAGTGGCTCTCCTCTAATGAAGAAATAAAAATGGTCAAATTTTAAGAAAACGTAAAGGTAGGATGCAAATAGCCTCTGGTGTTTGAGAGACGTGATGCGGGAGTTTGTAGCACGGCATGAATACCAAAGTTGTAGCACTCCTGCAAGCGGATAACTGCGGGTACAATATACTGGAGTGAGTCAGGCAGAGGCGGTGGCCCTTATCGTAAACGTGATTTGAATACTTTGTAGACTTTATTCAACCAATATGACAAAAATGTTTGCGACAACTGCGCTTTGAATACGCAAACTTAAAATTATAAACTTCGAATTTATTGCCGCTATAAACCGTTGTATCTTGTTTGGAACTTGTACGTTAGAAATGCAAGAATATCGTAGTTGTTTGGAATAAAATTATTTTTGGTAGTATTGATAATAGCGATACATTTCGTATTTTATTAATGCGAGTATCTCACATTTATATAAAACTAGCCGTCCCCGCCCGCCCGCTTTGCTGGGCGAATTGTAAAGGATAGACGAATATGAACTATCCACATAAATTTGAAAAAATATGGTAAAGGGTTGATGGAATTCAAAAAAATGAATAGCCTAAAACCTTCTACAATTAATTCCGCGTCGAATGGTCATGGTATCATGCCGATCGGTCCAGTAGTTTTCAAGTTTATCGATAACAAAGAAAAAAAAAGTTGCTTATATATATATATAGATAACTTATAACGAATTTAAATACGTTATAAGTTATTTTAATTAAATTTTTAATTGAATTTAATTTAATTAAAAGTATATCAGTGTTATATAATTAAATATACCTTTCTTAATCTATACTAATTTTATAAAGAGGAAAGATTTGTTTGTTTGTTTGTTATGTTTTAAATCAAAAACTACTCGACCACTTTTAAAAATTTTTTCACCAATAGACAGTGTAGTTATATAATTAAATATACCTTTCTTAATCTATACTAATTTTATAAAGAGGAAAGATTTGTTTGTTTGTTTGTTATGTTTTAAATCAAAAACTACTCGACCACTTTTAAAAATTTTTTCACCAATAGACAGTGTAGTGTATTTTTTGTGTATAGTAGGTACATCTACATTGCACCCGTGTGAAGCCGCAGCGGATCGCTAGTTCATTATACGGACAGTTTTGTTTCATTTTTGTAAATAAAAATAGTGCAAAAAGCAGTAAATATTAGTACCTACTCGTAATAAGTAAATTAATGGCCCAAATTGACTACCTCTTTGGCGCAGTCATTTGCGTAGCGTTTAGTATGAGAATGTTGGATTAGCGTCCTGGGTTGTAATTATAAAAAAATGTTCAGATATCTGCGCTATATCCCATTATATATATATAATAGGATAGGATGTCCGAATAATCGAAGTAAAAAGTAGGTAGACAGCGCATCATTGACTAATGTTCGGTAGCTAAAGTTTTACCTCCCATCAAGTGAACCTCATGCTCGTCTCACGATATATCTAACTAAAATAATAAATACATATATAAATATAATACAAATTTTAAAAAAAAGTATAGCCACCTTTTCATATCGCCAATTCTCTTGGGACTAATGAAATATTTGCTGTGTATTTTGAATATTTTACGCTCGTTTACATTCGGGTTCCCTTGACAAACATATCAGCCACGAAGCGTACGTGAAGCTGGAAACTTTTATAAGTTTTCATATAGATATACGATGTTTATACTTCAGAGACAGACGAGCATAAAACCTTTCGATTGTCCGACCTTTTAAAGCCGCGTGAAATCTCCAAGGAGTATGTGAAACTGACTCTTACGTTACAGTCTTAAAAAGATAAATAGGTATCGTTATAAAACGTTGATATTTATAAAATAAACAAAACTTTACCATTTCATTATTATATAAAACCTCTTTTTAGGACCTATTTTTGTTTACCGATTGTATTTTGTCTTAAAGTAAAAGAGGAGTTTGCAAGAAGCAGCCGTATTATTCGTCATACAAACGTATTAAAACTATGCTTTTTAACTTCTATCTATATAAATAAAAAATCAATGTATGTATATTTGTCCTTTGCACTCTTAAACTATTCATCTGATTATGATGAAACTTTGGTAAGTGTTTCTGCATATGCCCGCGAAGGTTCCTATCCCAAAGGTGTATTTACGTCACACTGCAACGCATGCCGGCTACAGCTTGTTTTTTTTTATATTTTATAACTATATAATTTCTCAATAGATTTAAATTGTGTTCTTGTTATTTCGTAATTCACAGTCATTTATTTCTTTGCCTCTTTATAAAATTCAAATGTCATTTCAATTCAAAATCTTGAAATCAAAAAAACAGTGTAAATAAAAAAAATTGTTAACAAGTCACTGCTTATCATATTAGCTAACAATAGAAATAAATATCTTAATCAATTTTTTACGTTACACTTCGTTGTAAGCGAAGCAAATTTGTATGTTACCATTTGTTCTAAAGTTCTTATTTCTCGTACTTGTTACATTATGTTACTTATGTTATTAAAAAATGTATTAATTTAAAGCAAGTTAAAATCTATTAACTTTAAAAAGTATTTATGTTAATGTTCAGACCGTGAAATATATATATTTATATAATTCCATACAAAATTGGAATGCGCAAAATGAGCAAAAGCTTATACACAAACAATTATAAAAATAGTAGTTCTCTTTGAATAAAATTTATTTGTGAACACATTTTTTTAGATAATATATCATTACATATTTAAATAAAATAACTTTAAATGCATTAAAACGTTATTTATTAATTATTATTATATCGAATACTATACGATACGTAAAAATACAATTTCAATAAAGTTAAACATCATCAATTAAGATTAAGTTATAATAATTAATATTGATCAATTTCAAATATGAATGTAGATATTAGAAATATATTTTGAAAATAAAAAGAAGCATTAATTTGTTATTTCAAACCCTTAAACATCGCTTAGATAACAAGTGACTTTCTCAAAGAGCTTTCACGTGTACACTTCTCAAGTCTCGTATCTTTTTTCGTTTCGAAAGTTTCATGAATACGGTGATAAATGATATATCCGACCTCGAAAAACCACCGTCACACAAATGATATCCGTTGAGAACAAAAGCAAATTTGTTTGTTGAACTCTACAAATGAAACGAAATTACGTAATTGTCTTTGTTTCAGTAAAATTACTTGGTCCCGAGATGATTGGCGTCGTTACTTGAACCTTGTTTAGAACTATGTCATAATAAAGCATAGTTACTGAAGACATATCTGTCGATTTTTTAAATAATTTTGAACACAAAACATTGACATTCATGATATTCTTTATGTCATCCTTTACCTAATAACTTTTATCAGATTTATCGCAAGTCAAGCAAATAAAAAAACAAAAGGACATTATCAGCCTGCATTGCTATACAAGTTAATACTCTGTAGGAATAGGTAGCGTTAGTGGTACAACTTTGTAAAATTTCTATTCAGGTAACGCATCTTTTAGTCTGTCCGCGATTACGCTTGTAGTAAAGCTTTCGAAACGTATAGTCTAGTCGACAAGTTGAAAATGGTACAAAATAGAGATACTGCTCTTAAAATTATGTGCGATATATGCTTGTTTTGTTTGTTTATTTATGTTGCGCATTTTAATTAATTTATTTAAGGTATTGAATTTTTTTTTTAAATTTGAAAAAATTTAGTGTGTTCTGAACACTATAAGTAATTTAATCCTGTGGAAATTTTACTTAAAGTTAATTTTTCAACAAGTCAAACAAGTGTTAACTAACAAAATTTTCTCTCTTCTTCCTTCTTTCTCTTTCTTAAACATTTCTTTTCACTTAAATGTAAGTGAAAAGAAATGTTTAAATAATTGTCGTAAAATTTTTTTTTACTTTAACAAAAACTGATAAATCCAAGTAATGTTGTTAAAAAAAAATATTATAAACAACGTATAAATATTTTTTTATTTTTTATGGCGTGATCTTGTTAAGTATGTATGTAAGAAAGGCTCTACGAAGCAAAAATTTTTTACGACCATTATTTAAACATTTTTTTTCACTTGTTCATCTTTAATTGTTTATAACTTTTGCAATTTTTTATGTGTTACATGCAATACCTACATGCTTTTGGCACATTTTTCTAGGCGTCATTCCGGATCCAATGAGCATATATCGCACATAATTTTAAGAGCAGTAGGTATCTCTATTTTGTACCATTTTCAACTTGTCGACTAGACTAGTAGGGATAAATACTATATTTTTAAAAAATACGGTTTTACAACTTAACATAACAATAACTTACATATACAATACAACAAATATACGTAAATAACAACAAAAAAGAAAGTAATGCATTTGATCCCTTTCATTTTTAAGCTTTAAACTTTAAGCTTTTAGTAAACTAAAAGCTGAAAGCCTAGCATTTGAAAACAAATTGTCGGCGGCACAAATCTATAATATCAAAAACAAAATATTATACTAATACAAGTAGGTTGGTACTTACATTTATTCTTGTTATTTGTTATGAATCATGTGAAAATAGGCAGATCTTTTTATGATACTAATTAATAAATGTCATGGGCATTATAACTATACAAAGACGCTAATTTGAAATATCGATTCAATAGATACAAATTTCGTTTCAAAGTAGGTATTTCAACGTTAAACAAACCCTCCAATGAATTTCCTTGACCCCAAGCGGGATTACCTGCGGGTCTAAGCGATAGTGAATTTTGCTCTGAGAACTCCGAAATAAACATGTTTATCCTGAAGAGAATTGCTTTCCACTCAATAATTTAAGAACTTTAAAACAGGGACTGAAACCTTGCTTTGAAAAGAAAAGGTGCTTTTGGGCTTGTATTAACCACTGATTAAAGAGAAATATTGAAACATCGTTTTCGATGAAAGCTACCAGGCGGCTAGACCTTGTTGATTAGCGTTTGAGTATTAGGTCAAAAGTCACAAAATCCGCTCTGTGAAACCTAGTATATAACTATAAAGTAGAAATTTCACGTCATATCCTTACCCTTGAAGAGACTAGAGAGATATTGTATGTAAGTGATACGCCTGTCTTTGTTTTGATGTCGCTACATGTTGACTAATTAATGGTAATGTCTTGGGATTAATACCCTTCTTGCTTCGATGTCCCATTTAACTAAGGAGTTTTACCATGGCTTTTGGTACGTAATTATTATAACCACACGTACAAATCTAAATATATATGTCGGTAAAGGTGAATAATAATGAAAAAAAAATAATAATTAAAAAACTTCGTTTTTTTTCTATCGTACAAAACTTTTATAGAAATGTACAAAACATGTAATATTGTCTTGTCAAGAAAATTGAATAAATGATCTTTTTTTTTTTTTTTTTTTTTTTTTTTTTTTTTTTTTTTTTTTTTTTTTTTTTTTTTTTTTTTTTTATGTCAGATATCGACAGACGAGCATGAGGTTCACTTGATGGTAGGTGATACCTCAGCCACAGAACATCAGTCAACGATGCGCTGTCGACCTAATTTTTACTTCGAGCATTCGGAAATCCATAGACTGAAACCGAAACGCGCAATATGCACTTCACGGTTTTTCCATCTATGAACGGTGGTTCGTTACCCGGTCGGAATTTAGATATTCCTCCCACCCGATCAATGCCCGAAGTTACCAGACGTGGGGAAAACATGCTTACAGAAACTTATAAGCATGTGCTCCCGGTGGGATTCGAACCCACGACCCATCGATGCGCATGGCAGGTGTTCTACCGAACGCGCCAACGAGCCCGTCAAAATATCGATCGATCTAAATAAACAATATTGTTTTATGTCGCTTGAAGCAATAAACTACGCATTCTAGGTAGGAAAAATAAGACATTCAAATTGTGACTGCAATAATCGTAAAACAGAAAGTACTTTCACTACAAGACGAGCCATAACACGTGCTGAACACTTCTCACGGAAATTACATTTTTCCTAATGTTTGCACGGAACCCAAATATAATATTCATAGGATTATTTTGCAATTAACAAAACAACCTTACACCATTAATTGCGATAATTAGAATCATGTTGAATTAAATCGCTAGACAAGCCTTTTGAGGATCAAAAAAACAATAGATTTTTAATCAAAAGTCTTTCAAAATAAAGACTAATTTACAAGCTCAGATTAAATATTTATTTAATCTGATTTTACATATATTTATTCCGAAGAGTCGGACAATAAACGGATGGAAGTAGAAGGTTATAGAATATAGATGGAATACGGCTTTTCCAGTGTATTGCGCGTATGATTCCGAATGCTCGATGTGCAAAATAGGTCGGTAGCGCATCGTACTTAACCGATACTCAGCTATCTTTTCTATACTTCCATTAACCTCATGCTCGTCTGTATTACATAAAAAAATATTATTTTTTCTTTGATATAATATATTTTTTTTTTGATTTAAGGCCACTTACGATATTTTTTAACTGTCATTCTCATAAATTCAGTTTCTTGAAAAAAATACTTACCTAGGCCACTCTGATTCAATCTGATACAACTGTAGTTTAGACAGAATTGTTTTATTTTTTTTATTTATTTATTCCTTTTCTGATTATTTTTATAAAAAAACAATTGTAAAATTTTATAGAATGTAACCTTAATAATAATATATATGGACTAGCGATCTGCCCCGACTTCGCAAAGTTGCAATTGCCTATAAAGAATTTTTTAAATCAATCGAGTAGTTTTTTAGGTAAATCATAACAAACAAACAAACCTTTCCTCTTCATAATATTATGATACTAGCAATTGCCCCCGCAACCCCCCTTGTGGGTTGAATTTCGTAAAATCCGTTCTTAGCTGACCTCTACTCGGCGAAAGGAATATTCCTACCATATTTCAAGTTGCTACGCCTTATGGTTCCAGAGATATCGTGATGAGTATCTATATAGGTGGGAATCTCTTTTATATATATAGACAACACAATATAATAATGATAATATTGTAACTGATAGCGTTGACAAATCTTACTCCTTCATAGTAATAGGATATGGTAATCGACACGAGTCCTGCTCCTAATGTTGGCTTATTATTCAAAGCTGGAGTGCTGCTATAACATATTATACAATTATACAGCCTATTGCCATTAGGTAACACATTTGCAAAGATAATAAACGGAACAGCGATTACATTGATAGAGGGAAATAACTAAAGCAATTGAAATTCAATTATTTACGACCAACAAATTCGCATTTGATTGTGTCGGTTTAACCGGTTGATAGTTATTCTAATTGCTAACTGTTATTTGAGATCTGATTTATAGCATTATTGGTAATTGTAGCGTCGATCATAAAAATAGGCCTTAATTATATGTATATCTACTTCACTGTATTTTTCTGTTGTTTAGGAGAGAACGACCGTATGTTTGTATTTTCCATCTATATATGACGATTATACCATATCTATTTTGCGGAGTCTTATATCTAAGACGTTTAAATTTTTTTGGTCCACAACTTGATGTTAACATTTTACATAGGTACATTACAAAAGAATACGTGGGTAAGGTTTCCATTTTTAACATTCCTACAATATTACATTTCTTTTTGTAGTTTAAAATAAAGAGATTTGATCAAAATTGCTTTTTTATATTTACCAATTTTTGGTTCAAATATACCGATTTTACTTGGCAATTCTACCGATATCACGTTTGACTTTCGAGACCACTGCTTGTTGACATACATATATAACTATAACCAATTAATCGACAATCCCCATGGCTTTGTAACACAAAAGACTAATCATCACTTACCTGCCGGCCTAGCATGACTGCCACGAGATATGTCGCGGACGAGAGAAGACAAACTAAGATGTAAGATATCTAGATATATTATATCTAGACATCGACAATTTTGATAGAAAAGATATCTCGATCGATAAATATATCTATTTTTGATATTAAAAGTCGAGTTTTAAGTGTCATTGTCATGTTAGAGCCGGAAAAAATATCGATTCGATAATAATCGATTAAATTGGATTGGATGCCCGGTAATTATGTTAAAATGTCTGAGATTTTGCGAATGTGATGTATGAATGTTAACTTATTATTGTATTTTAATTTCTCTTTATTTTTATTTTTTTCTTATTATGTTAATGTACTTATGTGATTGTTTGTAAATTTTAATTAATATAATTGGATGTACATCCGTTTTTAATTTTATTATAAAAAAAAAAAAAAAAAAACGAGTAAACGGTCGCCAAAATTTTGTCGCGGTTGTCATGCTAGGTGTGGGCTGTGGAGAGAAATCATCAGTGAAACAGACACAAAAATGTGTCTACCTCATGCTCACTAACCTCGTCAATTTATATATACCATCGTACCATCAATACATTTACTTGCGAATTTATTTATTATATAGTACTTCAAGTTTAAGGTAATAAAGCATGTCTAAGAAAAGCGTGCGCTCGCCCGAAAGAGGTTATCGCGTCGTTAGTCTTGAAATTGTTTCCCGCTCTTCGCCTTTGAGATTCTTCAGTCACATTGTGAGCTTAATGGGTGATTCAAGACTAATAGAACTTCTTATTTCTAAAGCATTTCTTATTTTCTTTATGGTTAAACATTATTTAAATACCTTTATACATTATTAAACTTTACAAGCCTGTTTGTTTATGTTATATTGCCTATATTACTCACTGATAATGTAGCTTTCAATTAGTGAAATAATTTTTAAAATCGGTCGGCTAGTTTTTGAGTTAAATCGTACCAAACAAACAAATCCTTCCTCTTTATATTGAGCATGAGATTAATTTGATGGTAGGCGATACCCCAGCCACAGAACATCAGTCAATCGATGTCAGCCTAGTATAATTTTTTCCATCGAACTTTCGGAAATCCATACACTGACACCGAAATGCGCAATGTGCTCTTCACGGTTTTTCCATCTATGAACGGTGGTTCGCTATCCGAACGGGATTTCGATATTCCTCCCACCTGTTTAAGAGGTTATGTCGAGAAAAATGCGGTTTTTCTGTTACGTGTAACTTGTTCAGGCTGTGGATTATTGATATGAGATTTTGGAATTTGTTTTTTGACTATATTACGCAGTGTCGCTCAAAAGGAAAACATGTTTCAATGAAATTTTCTCGATAGAAAAAAATGTGAAGTTATGTCTATTTTTACACTTTTTTGGATCCCAGGGCATAACGGCAAAGAGTTATTTAATTTAATTTATTTTAAAGTATGTAGAATAAATGTCTTTAAGATTGCTCAAAACCGATTTTTAATCAAATGATGTATTGTAAAGTTATGAAATGAATTATGGTTGTTTTATTCCGAGCGCGTTCAAGCTACAGCCATTTTTGTACATGTCTCAAGTAATTATTTCAATCTCGCTCACTCACATTCAATAGAGCGATTTGTCGGCCTGCGAGCCTCATCGACATAGGCCCTTAACGCCCGAAGTAATCGGAAAAGGAATGCTAATAAAAAATTATAAACATGTTCCGGAAAAATTTGAACCCGTTTCCCATCGGAGCGCAAAAGTATACCGTGTTCTACCAAACGTACCAATGAGCCCGTAGAAATCATTTTTTTTTAACTTTACTAAGGAGTATATAGTCAAACAATGAAATCAATTCAGGGCTCAAACTTATATAACAAACGCGAGTAACTTGTATATAACTTGTTCCTTATAATAACGTTTATAAGCATTCGTTAATCGCGCTTACCACGTCAAGTCTACAAAGCTCATGTTGTTGCTTTCACGTTTGTATGAGTTTGTTTCCACTCAGAAAACATATTTGTTGAGAAATTTTCTTTTCATCAACGAAATATGTAGTTTTGTAAAGTGAAACATGCATATTTGAACTTTTGTAACTAAAATAATGTTAATATATTACAAAACAAACTTTTATATTAAATACACGCTTGATTACTTGGGTATAGTACATCTACATTGCACCCGTGCGAACACGGGGCGCGTGTTGCCAGCATAAAATAAATTGTATTTCTAAATAAAAATAGATTATAATCCTAAAAAAAATCTCAACACTCAAACCAAATTAGGGCGGATAAAAATCGTATGTCTATCACTACACTCAGGAGAAATAGAAGACATCTCTATGACTCGACACGACATGACAAGACATGTCACACAAGACAGATCTCACTTGATATTATTTTTATATATTGGACAATGTGATATCTCACTATCGTAAAAGGATATAAACATTTGTCTACATATCAGTCTTTGACCGCCTCTGTAGTTCAGCACTAAGCACGATGCGTTTAGCACCGGAGGTCCTGGGTTCGAATCCCGGCGAAATAAGATTTAAAAACAAAATGTTTCGGTCGGGCAGGGCACAGAAGACTGATCACCTACACTTGCCTGTAAAATAATAATGATCAGTGAAACAGACACAGAAATGGGTCTGCCCCATGCCCCACTAGGGGACTCAGGATTTCACACACTACATATCAGTCTTATGAAAATATTGAGTATGGAATAAATATGAATGATGTATTATTCAAAAGTAATTAATTCGAACACAGTTCGGCAGATCAACCCCAATGCTTTTGTAAACGACATTCACGTAATGGATCCATTTAAATTATTATAAATGAATCAGTGTTATTGCTTATTTTATTTATTATTAATTTATTGCGCCACGTTAAAAACCAACTTGCAATTATTGCATTTTCACAGTATTGCAATTCAGAAAATATCTTAAATCAAAGTGCTGTTTTGTGTTCTTATATATTATTAAATATAGCAAATTCATTTTTTATACCAGTTAACTTTAGCAATTGGTTTTATTTTTATTTTTTATATTACATATTTATATTAATGGTAGAACAGCCGTCAATGATGACCTACTTTTTTATTTCGAGCATTCGGAAATCCATAGAGTGAGACCGAAACGCGATATATGCACTTCACGGTTTTTCCATCTATGAACAGTGGTTCGATGACCGGTCGGATTTTGGATATTCCTCCCACCCGTTCAATGTCTAAATTTACTAGACGTGGGAAAGATATGCTTACAAAAAATTATAACATGTCGTCCCGGTGGGATTCGAACCCACCTCCCATCGATGCGCACGGCAGGTATTCTACCGAATGCGCCAACGAGCCCGTCAAAATTCCATGGTCGATTGACTTTAATACTATTTCAGTGAATTGGTCAAGTATGTATAAATAAAAACATTAGAACAAATAAAATACCTGTGCAACAAATCGTCAATTAATTCCACACGAAATCTTCATCCGCTAAAATTACCGTATCTGTGAAGTGCTTTACGTCAAAGAATTTACGTCTAGAAAATAAATATAGGAGGTGGAAAGCGCACTTTGTACAAATTGCAGGGGAGACTTCGCGAAGATCTCTCCCCGAGTGATAAAGGACCTCGGCAACGTGCTTCGGTATTCTACTTGAACGGTTCAGAATGCATCCCGAGACAATTGCGCAATTCATTAGGTACCAAAACAAGTTTGCTCGGCGAAAAGTTTAATAGTCGACCGGATAAAGCGATTTATGTTGATATTTAGCTATTTTAGTTGATGGTAGATAGATAAGATCTCTAAGGCCCGTATTCCAAGACGTTACTCAAGCCGTAATCAATTCTTGAGAACTGTCAATATGTCAACATTCTATAGAGAAAAAATGGTTTGACAAGTCTCAAAACTAGATTCAAAACTGAGACACGTCTTGGAATATGGGCCTAAGTATAAACAAAGCCGCTATTTGCGTCTGTCTATTTCTCCGTTTCTCAAAAGCAAAAGCCCGCAGGCCGCAGGCAAAATCAATTCAAACAATACAATAAACTTTTTTTGTATTGTTTGAATAACAACATTTAGAAAAATTGTGTTTTACATTTTTTATTAGACTTTTTGTAATTCGTAAATATTTTGCGCCCCCTAATTATATAGTCATTTTTATTAGCTAGGGTTCCTATCTAGCTTGGACAGCCCTGCCGAAAACCACCGAACGGATTTTGTCACAAATAGACTTTTTTATCTATTCCGTGGATTTTGTTACGGTTGTGCATGTCATTTAGAGGTTTTTTACGGAAAGTTAGTAGGCACTATGCATTAACAGTGTATTGTTGACCGAAGTCACAATGTTTTCAAAGTTTCTGTACTGTAGGAATTCAACGTGTAATCAAGTAGGCGTTTACATGCCTTACACTGACTAATATTATATCAATTATTCAAATAAATAATACATTTTACCAACCTCAAACCATTCTTATCATTTGTCACACAATTCATTATTGTTTCTTAGCTTAGTCTGTATATGAGAACTCAATTATAATAGTGTACAATATAAATATTTTAATTCTCATAAAGTGAAATGTCTTTTATTTTGAGAACAATATAACAACAATTAAACGATGACGTTAGTTACTAATACTAGCTTCTACCCGCGACTTCGTCCGTCCGCTTCGATTATAATGTTTTGGACCTTATCTACTTACTGCAAGACACTCCTATCCCACCATATATTTATTTCGTGTAACTTTTAAGGTTTATGCACAGCACGTCGAAATACTTGACATTCATCGTTATAATTTACCCATTGAGTAATATATAAACAGTAATACTATAAAGTTTCATCAAAATCCGTTCAGAAGGTTTTGCGCGAAAGAGTAACAACCTTTCACATTTATAATATTACTAGCGACCCGCCCCGGCTTTGCACGGGTGCAATGCTGATACTAAATACACTACAGAAAAACTGTTATTATTATACATATAAACCTTCCTCTTCAATCACTCTATCTATTAAAAAAAACGCATTAAAATCCGTTGCGTAGTTTTAAAGATTTAAGCATACATAGGGACAGAGAAAGCGACTTTGTTTTATACTATGTAGTGAAGTAGGATTAAAATCGTGGTATTTTTAAACATAAAATGAAAATTACTACCATGAGAAGCCAGGGCGTATCGCTAGTGTCAGATAATTACATTTGTTTCCCACCATTGCGCAGAATCATTATTTCGATGTAAAAAAATAATGAATGAACCTGAAATATATTGAAAGAAAATATTTTTATAACGATAAGAGCAAGCACAAAAACATGTACCAATTATTTTGCCTCATATTTTATACAGCAGAATTTCTAACATAAGCCACTATCGATGAAAGGAGGCAATGGAAGCAAAGCAATACATGGTTCTAGCTGCCAAATTATTACCTTATAAGGTAATATATACTAAAAAATAGTTATTAATTATAACAGCGTCTACTGCACGAAGCGGAAGTGGTAAGTATTGGAGCACATGAAAATCTGTGATCTTTGCTTACCTAAGAAATAGGCAAGAAAGTATATGTACTATGTACATTGTACATATTATGTAGCAGAGGCGTAGCTTACCCTTGATGGGTTCTGTAAAATAGTAGGGGGGGTTTCTTCTTAAGTGCGGCGAAGGCCTCATGGAAGGTAAATTTTCGCTTACACGGGTTCGGGGGCCCGGAAGCTAGGGGGCCCCGTATCTTTGATACGGCTGATGAGGGAGTAGCTACGCCCCTGGTATGTACGTATGTGGACGAAATCTTCTTTTTGATAAACAACAACAATAGTAAGACCTGTACAAGCCGCGTACGCCGATAAAGCCGCCATCAGTATGATTCTATTTTTAAAAATCTTTGGAACTGAAACCAAAATATATCCTAGACAATAATATCTAAATCAGGATACGGTCTGTAGCATTCTATTTATGAAATATTTTTCAAATCTTTTCAGATTTCCAAACATGCTTTCTACGAACAACCTGTTTATCATTAACTAGAACAACCGAAGGACGTCCTACCAGAATGTAAGCTTTCAATAATAAAATATATGTCTAGATTTGAAGATGCTATTTTGCTGAATTTTTCCAAAATTTTACTAGTTATGCGGGACACAGACGAATTCAAAAATAAGATAACATTATAATCTGTTATAAATGGTGTAACTAACACAACTTTGTTTTATATTTATAGATTTAGAGACTATTTTCTACAGAACGAACTTTTTTAGTTAGTGAAAAACTTTATAGCACAGTTTTTATGTAGCCGAGACGTCAGACCCTTTTAAGAATTCATTAAGTTCCCATCGGGTTTAACGAACTATTAAATAGGTCATTGACGACCGTATAATCTAGAAACTACTTTTCCCATCTAAAGTGCAATCGAGCATGAATAATTATTATTATTAGAAGCGTTGTGATGTTATATTGTAGTTTAAATGGGGTTTATGGGTCAAATGGTATAGGAATAAAAATAATAAACATATAGTGTGTTTTTTTGAAGCGGAGTGAGCGAAATGAGTGAAGCTTCCATAGAGCGACTTAAATGGTATGTGTGTTAGGGATGATCGATATTAGAAAAACATTGATGTCGACGTCGATGTCATAATCGAAAGCCTAACATCGATTTTCGATATTTTATCGAAAACCGAACATCGATGTTGGATTTTTGCATTAGTAATTTACAAATACATAAAATACAGTGAAATGGTGCGAAATTTATTAAGAAATAACAAATTATTATATAACTGACTGAAGGAAAAGTAATTTTGATAAAGAAGAACCTTTTAATCAATTTCTTTGTTGATAAAGAGAGTACAGCGTAGAGCGTAGAGAGTAGAGCCAGTCTTTGGGATGGTGTTGATGTTAGCAGGTTTTTAATAAACCTGATTTATTAATGCGTTCATAGAAGATATATGTTTCGTAAGTTGCATTGGTCGTCCGTGAGGCCGTGAGTTAACATCGATGATAGATTTCGTTAACATCGATGTTACGATATTATTCGTATAGCAACATCGATGTAAAACATCGATGTTTTTGCTTTCAACATCGATGATCATGTGTGTGTAGGGAGATCTCAGCAACTGCTTGGCCGATTTGGAAATGTTTGTGTCTAAATAAACTAGCAAATTACTGAGGTTTCAAATGGAGGTATCGAAGCCTGAATTTTCATTTGTGGCCCAAAGTTTTTTTTTTAAATTTCGAAACTTTGGTCTTCTTTTTGTATGAAAGTATGCCCTATTGGTCTTGATAGTTTAACGCGAAAACAACAGTGAAAAATGTGGCTCAGCCTTGAAATTTTGTGGTTTGCTGCGACATGCCTAAGGGCGTCTCCTGCATGTTAACTCCGCTCCTTAAATAGACTAGCATTTATTTGTCATCATACCAGAGGGTCAAAGGGAAAAGTATTTGAATAGTCCATCTGTCAGTTGTATGAGAAATCATTTGAAATTTCATACAAATGACAGCTCTACGATACGAATACTTACTTCTTTTAAATAAAATAATGTATACCGGATTAATACGCGATTTATTATTTATATTGTTTAAATCATTTATCCCGACGTTTTGGATGCTTTTCAGCAACCGAGTTCACGGGGAGACAGCCTAAAGACAGACCACGGTTGCTGAAAAGCATCCGAAACGTCGGGATAAATAATTTAAACAATATAAATAATAAATCGCGTTTTAATCCAGTATACAGTATTTTTTTTAAATGTGTGATACTCGCGTTTATAAAAGACAATATTACTTACTACTTGTGATCTTAAGTTATGCAAACTAACCTCGGAATACTGAAACGATAATCAAAATTTGAGGGCTTCGAACTGTTTCTGTCTTTCATTTTACCTTCGTAATGAAAGGGTTAGATATACTTTTAAGTACACCTCAATGTTTCGGCTCGAGAATTCGGCCATAAGGTCAATAATGACGGTTGCCTATGAGAAGCCTATATTTTTTTTTATTCTGATTTATTTTAAGGAGTCAGTCCTATAGAACCTTATAACTAATACAAATTACATACTAAAACTAATTATAAAAATTATAAGCAATACAAATTAATTTTGACACTAACTTCGGGTACTTAAGATTTTACAAAGATAACAATAGATATATTTCGACATATTTGATGTAGGTATACATAAAAAACTGTGTAAACAACCCATGTTATATAGATTGAGAAGCCTATATGTTACAGTTATAATAAGAATAAATCTCGATATATTATTCAAATGTTCACAAAGTTCTTTAAATAGAAACATTTTGCAATGAAAGTACTGCTATAAAACTATAAAGGCTCCGACGTCCTCGAGTTGAGCATTGGCCAACCGTATAGCGGTAATCGTTGCAAAAAGAAAATTCACATTTCTGCTCTCAACGTTTCGCCAATAGCCAATATATAAAAGCTTCAGTCCTCCATGTTTTAAGTTAGTTATAATACAGCTCTGAAGAACTCTCCTTTTAAATATTTTTAGAATTATTTATAATTGAAAATCAAACGAACTTGCAAAGTGAAGTTCGATTGAAATTATGTGAACAGCTTCGTTCGAAGCGATTTAGTGTTAACATATTGTAGTCGTGCCTCCACGCTACAGCCTTGCACGGATTTTTTAGATTATTTCAATTTAAGGTATTATTTTGACTAATATGTCAATGGTACAGTAGGTCCATTGACATTTTTCCGGTTAGCCCCTACTTTGTGTGCCGCTGGGGGGGACAGCTTGCCTCTGTCAGCTGGCGCGCGATTTTGCTTCACTTTGTTTACAGCCTTATTTGTATTTTATTACATAGGGTTGGGTTAATTTTACATAACATGTATAAACACATTTATATTTTATTTTTTGACGACGCGTACGTGATTATGTTAAAGGGAGGGTTTATATAAATCGCTTCGAACGAAGCTGTTCACATAATTTCAATCGAACTTCACTTTGCAAGTTCGTTTGATTTTCAATTATGTTTAACAGCTTCGTTCTTCAGCGATTTAGTGTTAACATATTGTAGGATGTTCAGAGTAGATGTGTAATAAAATACTTTTAGTTTACTATTTTGAAACTGAAATCTGTAGTTAAGTATTTAAAATCTACTGCATATCTATTGTAATAATCATGAAGTATATTCAGAAGAGAGATTTCTGTTGTACATATATTTACTGTAAAATTTTACAAATGTTAAACAAGACTGACGATCCAGCAGTCTTTCTTATGATATCAATACTGATTTCAAGTCTGTTAGTCTTATTGTGGGATGGTACTGCATGGCCAGGTTTATTTGCGATGATATTGCTATGGCTAAGAGTAATCTTTAATCTAATGCTATTTATTTGTAAGGAAACTTTAAAGTTGTTTATGACTAATCAATAAATTATCTGCATTGGTATGTAGAACGTAAGTTTTATTTATTTATGTTTGGCATTATGCCTGGCAGCACATATTTCAGATCTAGAATCATATTAAGGTCAATGCGGAACAGGTTAAGTCCCATTGGATTTTTGAGGTTTTTATCAAATCAGTAGTAATGGGTTATGATAACGCGAGGCGATTGCATCCCGAGACGCGGCAGCGTGTAAAGCCAAGTTCGAGAAAAAAGAACTGGCGAACAGCACCGTGTGTATTATTACCAAAACCATTAGAAATCACTTTTGACATCTTCATCAAATGCTCAAAATCTATTTAACATAAACTTACATATTGAGATCCTATATCTTATATAAACTAGTAACCTAAATATCATAAACATACCTCAAACGGATAGCCGTTTAATCTATTATAAATAGATTTTAACGCCCAAAACTTGTATTTTTTCAGACTGAGATATAGTATAAAAATCTTATCCACTTCCAGATGACCTAGAAGTCCAAATTTGGCCACAAGCTAATTAATTGTGTGTATACAAAGGAACTCAAATCAGAAAACTGAATTTTTGGATTTTAAATATATCCAATCAATCGATTTTATTAGATACTTAGCGTCTTTCAAAATTATAAGAGCAATTATTTATTTTCTTTACAGTGGGATGAAAGGTTGTTATATCCTTAATTATATTTATAAAACTTATAAAGTTGACTTACTGTTATGGTTTTGATAACTATAAAATTTATAAAACCGATAATGATACAAACTTTCACTTGTGAAGTACAAGGAGAAGTTTGTGTCACTGACTTAGCGGTCTAATATAAGTAGATTCCTTTTAAATAATAATAAATGTATGTACAAAGAATAAATATACCCCATTTAAAATGTAAATGTGAAAACGAGAGCCAAGTTCCATAAGGTTATCAACGTCATCGACAAAAGAATTGAGATCTAAATGGGTGTTAATTTCAAAATCCTGAAATTTATGTATTAGAACGTATAACATTCTTAAGTAAATTTAATTTAATTTTTTACAATTTTTTTTTTTTTTTTTTTTTTATGCTCCAACAATATTTTCTATTTAGCAATAGGTATGACCTTTCTAAATTTAAATACCTACTAGGTAAAAAATAACTTATGATCTATTGAACCTCAGCAATGACTTGGGTTCCATGTTATCCTTTGTATTAATATTCTTATATGCCTCTTGGCAAATATTATGATGATGGTGATTTTCACACGATTTCCATATGTCTAAAAATTTCATTAAGATGGTTATAATACACACTTCTAATTTAGGTAGAATAATAGTTTGCATTATCTATCCATACATATACATATATTATTATGTATGTGTCGATTCTCTTACAAAACATTTAAGTGCAAAAATTATTATCTTGTATTTCCTTAATATTCAATAGAATTGAATTCTCCTTCCAGAATCTTGAATACTTAAGGATCATACTAATATGGTATTTGTCATACTTAGGATTTTTGATACAGCCAAGAATATTGAATAGCTGGGCAAGCTAAAACTAAAAGGCCAAGAAAACTTGCAAATTCCCTAAGTTTTCATTTTCTTTGTGTTGAAAATGATTGTATTTTTTGGTTGTATTTTAGTTTTATGTCACTTAATTATTGGATTTTTAATAATTATATCATATGCATTATTTTAATCAAAATAAAATCTGAAAACTTACACTGCCAGTTTGGGGAAGCACAGCTTTTGCTATAATTAATTATGAATCCAAGATTTTTAGGAGCAACTGTGCTAAGTTTCGTTTACACTTTTGAGTGTAAACTATGTTGTAGGTACTTATACAGAAAAATCATATCATTTAAAATTAATAATTCACTTCAGTAAATACTGAAGTAATTTCATTAAATCGTAAATACTCGTTAGCACTGGTTTTCGAATTTAAGTTAAAATAAAAGGTGATGAGAACCGAATGGTAAACAATTAAATTCTTTTAAGTTTCTATTAAACTTGAATCGAAAATATTTTTATGTGATTCATGAATTGGGGTCAATAAGCCACTTTTAAATTAATATTTGCCATTTATGTCTGTATAAGTCTCGAGGCAGTCAGATAGTCTTCCATTTTTAAAATGGGACCTATAAATGTATTTTAGTTTTTTAAATTCAATAAAAACCCTTTTGGGTTAGGCTCAAAAAGTATCTTTCAATTAGAATAAGCATAATTATTCTAAGATCTTTGACAAGTATTCATTATTAACATGTTGACATGGAGATATATTCTACTACTAGCTTTACACTTAGAGTAAATTTCTTCACTTTTAGAGTGCCTATAATTGACAGGTACCGAATATTATTGTGGTCTCCTTATCAATGGTATTTCATATCCTTTGATCCATTTTAATATAATGGGATCTTCGGCATCCCTTAAAAAAGTATTTAAACGTAGACAATAAATAAAGGTATAAAAAAGTAGGCATTTCTGCTCGTTGCTGGCGGAAACCGATTCTGTCCTCGATTTTGTACAACTATGGTTGTTGGTTTGATGTCTATCTTGCGATGGACGCACTAGGAGTTTAAATTACCTTATTGAATTTGTCTCTGTACAAAATATACATAGTTTTGGTTTAAGTTCATCAGCGGAAGGCTGTATTGGTTTTTGTGATTTTGACTTTTTACAAGTTTTTAAAATATACTTGTCTCTTCTAGAATCAACCAGTAACATTCTGGTAGATTCGATTTAATGCTCGCGGTTATTATTTCCCTCTGCTTACTATAGTGAAGATCGCAGACTGATCGACAAGTGTCGCTTAATAGTTTTAATACTTTTGACGTTTCATTCGTTACAATAAAATTAAGTATGTCACCGATGGCGCATAGATCATTTCCCAATGAAACGATTGTTTTGTCTGTATTTGAAACAAAAGGAAGAGTCATTTAGAGATGTTTTCTGTTATTGCAGTATTAGCCTCTGGATTTATTTTTAGCGCCATAAGGAGGTCGACAATTGCGCGGGTATAAATACCCGTGAATCTACATATAAATTTTTAAGTCTATGTTCCATCCTTTTAAAAGGATTTCCTTCCATTGGCCTGCAATATCTTTATGAAAAGACGAACCAAGGATTCAGAGATATTCCAGTTTAGGCGCATTCTCGAGTAAAATCACAATATTATTTCCAGTTGTACCTCGACAGGCTCCTTCCCTTCGTTTATAGCCATACTGTTGTTTAATTGTGGCTTGATTGCACGAGACGAAAACGAAAGCATGGTCGTCCTTAACTTACTTGGCGACCGACTGTCATTGCAGAGGCGAAGGCCATTCGGAAGACTTGGAGCTAAGTAAAGAGGGTAGCTCAAGACCGAGCGGGCTGGCGGAACACTCTGGGTGCCCTCTGCCCCGTTTAGGGCACATAGGACCTTAAGTCCAGTTAATTCGAGCTTGGTATTGGCGACTTCGTCTGTTCTCGGTGGCCATTATCGTGGAAGCTATTGCTTACAACCCACGATGATGCGCTTGGTAAAGCAAGCGGTACAAGCGTTTTTGACGTCGACAAAACTCCTTCATCTAATATTTCCACTTCCGGTTCCGGTCTTGTTGAATGGAGGCAATCGGAGTTGATCGACATTAAAATTTAATATTGTTTAGGTAGCTGGTGTGCAACCGTAATAATAATGTAACACTTAGCAGTGTATAAATGATGTGGCTGTATTCACAGATCGTACATGTCTGTTTTAGCCAAAAATTGTGACGGTTGTAGATCGTACATGTCTACATATGTCAATAATTTTTTGTGACAAGTATTATAGCTCGTATATGGCTACATGCGTCACATGATAAATTTCCTAGTAAATAGGAAAAATACATAAACATACCAGTTATGGTATTGTTTTCGCCCTTTGTTTCAGAGTTTTTATAAAACTTTTTATCCATCCAATCCATCCAATCCATCCAATGTCCTTAAATTTTCTTCGAATTTCTTCTTCAGTTGTTTCCCATAATATCCAAGTTATTTTGTAGGTGCTTAGGTAGGCGTGCGAAGGCTTGAGCACGGAAACACAAAGTGAAGCAAAATCGCGCGCCAGCTGACAGAGGCAAGCTGTCCCCCCCAGCGGCACACAAAGTAGGGGCTAACCGGAAAAATGTCAATGGACCTACTGTACCATTGACATATTAGTCAAAATAATACCTTAAATTGAAATAATCTAAAAAATCCGTGCAAGGCTGTAGCGTGGAGGCACGACTACAATATGTTAACACTAAATCGCTGAAGAACGAAGCTGTTAAACATAATAATATGATACTTTTTGTTGATATTGTCTTTTATTAACGCCAGTATCACACATTTAAATAAAATACTTTATACTTTTTAGTAACCGTGGTCACGGGCAGACTGTAAAATAATGTGTAAACAATAAATCGCATTTTAATCCGGTATTTAGTATTTTATGTTAATTTTGCTTGACTTATACTAGCTTGCCGATGACTTTAGCACTCTCCAAATGCATCACGGACCTCCGTCCTGGGTTCGAATCCCGGGAAAACAAGATTTTTAAAAAAATCTTTCGGGCAGGGCACAGAACTCAGAAGGCCGTCTGAGCAGTAGCAGAAGCTTACTTTAATAGAAGATCGATTGATCGACCGATTTTGGCCAGGATAAAATCATGTTTTGTTATTTTTTTTAATAGAAGTAGTTGTTATTCACATTTATTCTCTTTTAAAACAAGTTTTCCATAACAATATGAGTTTCCTAGACCAAGATTTTCTGTAAAAATATACCTATCAGAGACAATTTATAAACAAAACGAAACAGAAGCAACTGTCGTAGACGGGAATGTTTATGTATGAACTTGTCCGCCATAAACTACTTAGATGGCAACGAGTTACCATACAACACTGCCTCCGGGTTCCTTCGGGAAATCTGACGTAGTCTTGAATCTACAACAACCTAATCTAATCGCGATGAGGTTCCGTAAAAAATGACGATTTCCCTTCCCGTTTTATAATAATTACGGTTATAAAATACAACGAAGAATTGATGAAGATTGAAGATATTCAGGATCAAATCAAATTATCATTTATTCATTTAGGTAACACAATGCACTCTTATAAATGTCAATAAAAAATATATATTAAATGCTTTTCATTTTACAGTTACTGCCAGTTCTCAAATCAAGGGCGTAGAACAGACGAGAAGAACTGGCAATAAACTCTCCGCCACTCTTTCATTGACGACATATTATCAAGGTAAGGCTGTAAAATTTTTGCTGCTCTTACTTCTGTATTTATTATTACGAGTAGGTAGAATAGTTTGCTATAACGTTGAATGTACAGTGAAAGGTAAGAGAGAAAAATCATGGGCAATTTCTTGAAGGCTTTCCTCCGTAAGACATTAGAAAAGAAATCTTTTTCATTTGTATACGATAGATAAATTCATAGATATATTTTCATAGAGATTCATTCATAGATGCAAAACCCGTGAAGTGCACATTGCGCGTTTCGGTTTCAACGCGCAATGTGAACTTCGTGCTCGTCTGTCGATATCTAACATAAAAAAATAAATAAAAAAGCCTTTCTTGAAATCTGCTGCCCTGCGCTTTATATTTTTCAACAAACACGGATTAAGTTTGATCTCAAATTTTATATTCACGTATAAGGTTGGAGTTTATTTAATACCTACTAGACTTGGCTAATGGCTCTAACATGTCCTGATAAAATGTAGCCCAGTCCTTCTCCAAGATACATATATGTACTATTTCGTTAATATTATCAAAATCAGTTTAGCGATTAGATTATACAAACTGATTTTATATTAAAAAAACAGTAACGCTAGTAAGACAAGTAAATACGTGCATAGACTCCATAATAACAGTGATAAACAAAATACTAACAAGAAAATTGCAGTTTTTCATCGTTGCCACCTTAGAACAGGCAATTTCTCTCATATGCTTGGCATTTTGCCGAAACGAGAGCGATATGAACAAAGAATTTGAAAAAATTAGTATTCAAGATCCGATGATGGCTCACAATTTTCTTAACGTTATTTCTAATTAAATTTACCACAACAGGAACATGAAATTTAACAGGAAATTTACCAGAAGAGGAAAGACTAGAATTTGTGTATGTTTGTAACGAATAAACTCAAAAACTTCTGGAACCGATTTAAAAAAATATTTCACGTCGTCAATAAAAATTAAATGCTTTTAATTTTACATTGACTGCCAGTTCTCAAATAAAGGGCGTAGAACAAATGAGAAAAACTATAAACTCTCGGGCATTCTTTTTAATCACCAAGTTGTTTGTAAGGAGCTGCAACCATTACACCATGCTCCACATGACATCTTGAAGTAATTAATTATAAAAATAAAAAATAAACGAATAAAAAACAAAGGTTTAAAGGGTATCGGGGTGAAGTCTTGATGTAAATATTAAGAATGATGAACAAAGTACAGGCGAGTACAAAAAGTTATTGATGGATGACTCTAGAAATATGACAACATACTATTTTGATTGATTATATAAGTACGCTGACAGTTTGTCATTGAAAACTAATACATTACATATTGTACTATAAAATATTGCTGTATAAACTTTTTCAATAAAGAAATTGATACTAATATCTCGCTCATGCTACGTATTTCTATACCATTTTTCTCATTTGATGTATTCAAATTCAAATTCAAAATCATTTATTCATTTAGGTAACACGATGTACACTTATGAACGTCAGTAAAAAATACATATTAAATGCTTCTAATTTTACATTTACCGCTAGTTCTCAAATCAAGGGCGTAGAACGGAAGAGAAGAACTGGCAAGAAACTCTTCGTCACTCTTTTTAATCGCCAAATTTTTGTTTTACAAAATATTTGTAAGGCGCTGCAACCATTACACCATGTTCCACAGGACATCTTTATGTAATTAACTATAATAATAAAAACTATAAACCAGAAAAAAAAGAAAGATTTGTCCTCTATCAGAGTATCAGCAGTAGGCATGGTGAAATAGGAGCACGCACTTACATTCTCGTGGGAACAACACGCAAATACATAGTCGAAATAACTATTGTGGTGCTAGAACATCTAGTCAAAACTCTTCCGGAAGGAAAGCCCTTTTTAAAATAGACACAAAGATAATTTTGATAGCGAAAATAATATGTTTGAATATTTAAAAATTACTTCTTGGTTATATGAGCATTAAATCATACTTAATTATTCTGGAAAAAATTAAAAACCTCAAAAATAATGATCATATTTTCTACTACATATACATATGTAAAATATATATTTAATAACAGATTAAAGATTAATAATATTTATTTATCCCAAAAAACATTATACAGTAGTTATTGGTGTAGCCCTAGTACTCACACTAGGCAATATATTTCATAGTGTATTTTGTACTTTAACCTATTACTGTAAGTATTACACAAATAGTTTTACTTATAAAAGTTTAAACTTACTTAAAGAGAAAAAGAAAACAAATACATCTTACAAAAAAAGTTCGCCCTCGCATGCATTACGTAATATTCCTGCCAAACATACCGTACAAAATATATTGTGTTAAAGTCTGAATACATTTTTCATCGAAAATAACACATATTTCACAATGAAATTCTTGTCGATCGAGCAGTCGCTTTGTCTTACTTATTTTCTTTCATTTTTCCCGCTTGATTTGTGTTCTATGAGTGTTCCGTTGCAGTCGTTCCATAGAGCGCGTGGCTTCGTATGTTTTTGTAAGGGATAACATAGAAAATAATATATTGTATGATATTTATTATCTTAATTTAACTTATTAATATTGTCATTTAATAACACAAACCGTTAAAATTCGACAAAAGTCCTGAAGCAGAAACCGGACGTCGAGACGTTGGCGTTGGTTCGCTGATTCCGAATCTCAGAGCTAAAAAAGAGTAAAAACACGCTTTGTTCAATATCCGACTCTAAGGACCAATATGTTTATTTTTGTATTATTGCTGGTTTATTAAATAAATATGCGATACATTATATAATTTTAATATTGAATTTGTTACGATATATTTATTATAAAATATGGAGGAACCCGTAGATTCGCCTTTGAAGTTAGGACAGATAAGAAATAAATCAAAAATCTGTATAAAGTAATTCATACTATAAATAAGTCTCACTCTCGAAATGGAGTTGAGTTGCTCTTCGTAAATCAATTGCTAATCGCATAGGAAAATCACTATAAAAACATATTTTTTTTGATATAGGTATGCCTAAGAGGTCCTCTGTTCGAATCCCGGGGTAATAAGATACAAAAAAATTGTTTCGGTCGGGCAGGGCACAGAAGGCTGATCACCTATTTGCCTGTAAAGAAAAACATATCAGTGAAACAGACACAGAAATGGGTCCGCCCCATGCCTAGAGTCCCCGGGAGTTCGCTTTAAATATTCTTCAGAACAGACATTGTTAAGTTTTTTAGAATTAAAGGTTTTATTTTCTAATAATAAGATCCAATTAAACCTATTTTTTTATGTGATCATAATTAGAAACTTCAACAACTTTAGATAGAAGACGATTCAGTCGCGTTTTGTAATATTGTATTTAGAAATAATTATATTTTAACAAGAGTAGAAGAGACAATAACTAGACATTTAACGATGTCAAGTAAAATTTTAAATAAGGAAATCTACAACATTGTAAATATGTTTTGATTGACTGCATTCGGTTTGCGTACCACACCAGGGCCCAGGGTCGAGTCCCGAGGATGCAAATTAAAAAAAAATTAACCGGGCAGGCCATAGAAGACTGATCACCTACCTTCATGGTAAGGAAAACGATCAATGAAACAGAATCAGAAATCTATGTATCTGCCCCATGCCCCACTATAATTAATTATTCATTGAAATTGAACTAGATTGGATTCTACATGACCGTATTAATATGTATTACTCAGATAATACCTACATATATTTACTAAAAATGTTATTATACCTATTTGTGGAATTCTATTGTGTATTCCTTACTTCTTCTGTTCTGTGGTCTATTCCAAGGTAAAATATCACAAAGGCAAGCTTTGACACTCGTTTTCAAGTGTCAAATCGTATGTTAAATTTTCGCGTTTTATGTAGTACCTATCGAGAATCATGCCCCAGGATGTTTTAGAATAAGGAATTTTTATATTTTAGGAATTTAAACGCATTGTGACTAATAAATAATAGGATGTATTGTGTAGAGATTGTAAGTCAAAGTTAAGTGGAGAACAAAGTTCTGAGACGTCCGAAATCTTTACAGGGGAAAAGCCGACGCATTTTGTTTACTTACCAATTTTAAGTAGATATATTTTTTGTCTAAATAAATATTCATTCATTCAAGTATCTTTATATCTGTAAACATGTAGTCATCCATTTTGTAATGAAAATGAAATGAGTTACGGTTACCCGTTGCAAACGCCTTGGTGACGAGTCGCGGCCACCGCTGCCTTTGATCTTCGCTATATCTACTTAGACTCTTTGAGACCAGATTGAACGTACTTTCCTATGTGCATGCGAAAGCAACTACCTTTTACTCAAGATTTACGTTATTTTTATCAAAAATATTGTCAAATAATGTGGAGTTTTCACCTAAATTCGACTTATAGAAATAAATGTAGAAATGGAAATATTCCCGATATTTTTTTAATAATTTGGTGAACGGTAAAATACCATATTAAAATGATATGATACTAAGTTTTTGTCGAGTCTTATTGTGCTCCTGTATTGTGACTGTACTACGTGATTACATGAGTATTTAAAGAAGAGCATATTTACAAATTACCTTATTCTGCTAACTGTACCTTGGATAACGGAAATCCTGCAATTAGTATAGTTCGATAGAAGCTGGTACAGCGTAATATTTGTGTGTGAGCAAGCAGGTAAATGTAATTAGTCGACAATGCCGTTCAGTGCGGTGTGCACTCCGTAGCTTTCAGTTTGCGTTCTCTAATTGTCCCCTTTACACTTCACTGGTACACGTGAACGTGTACGTATAATATTACGTTAGCCTTCTTGTCAATATCAAAATCAAGCAATCAAGGTATTGTAGCGACATCTACAATCTACGACTAAAATCAATACGAAGATGTCTAATCCTGCATCGCGCTATCCAAATATTTCTGACCGCTGGGTACTACTCGTACATATGTATACAACATCCCGACATCAACTGGGGTTTTAGGGCATTCAGTGGTTCGACTAGTCCAGGATCCTCCCTTTAGTTTGGTCATTTAATAATGATAACGCCATTACATAAGTAGCCATGCGTGTTTCGCAGATAATACTATGCTGGAGTTTCATGATCATTGTTCAGTGTTTGATATAAAAAGTGCGTGAGTTCGAAATGGACAGAGAAAGGAATAAACAATTACTACGTACTACAGTCCTATGTGAATGTAATATTTTTACTTACCCTATCAATATGTGGATGGGGCAGACACATCTATGTCTGTTTCTTTTTTTATTCTTTACAGGGAAGTATATAATCAGCCTGAAAGAAAACAATCGGAATGCCGAAAAGATTTTTTTCTTTTTTAACCGACTTCAAAAAAGGAGGAGGTTCTCAATTCCTCTGTATGTTGCTTTTTTTTTAATCTTGTTTCCCCGGGGTCTGAATTCTCGACCTCTGGTCCTAACACGCTTAACGCTGAGCCACGCAGACGGCTCAGGATGTATAATGTAGACATTTCGATGATTAATTATTAATCTTAAATTAAACATATGTATATTATTCTGCTTATATTTTCTAGAGTTCGAAATTTAAAAAAAATGTAAATGAAATTGGATGAAAATACCCTGTTGACAACAATTTTGTGTCCTAAACATTGTTGTTAGATTACACTGGCAATTGTATTTAGGTATTACAGCACACAATAAAATTACCCTCGTATCTGGCTCTAATGCAAAATTTTACCACAGATTAGGGTACAAATTTGATTAGTTGCCAGCAACATAAAATTAAGCATGAAATACAGTATAATTAGTGGTAGCTATTAGGATAACAAAACTGGCGGACACTGTTATAGATATTCTATCTCACGAAGTCCGTTGGCTAAGCATGTTGTCAGACGTGCACATACATATATGTACATTGTTTTAGTGTGCAAACTGAGTTACAGAACACTCCCGAGATTACGCACACTAAAACAATGTATGTGTGTACGCCTGACAACATTAATAGCCAAACGGACTTTGTGAAATAGAATATCTACATACAAGCTTGCTATTAAGACAGAGAGATTAATTTGGACAGGCCGGTAGTCTTGTAGTAGCTGAGTTCCGTGTTAAAATAATTTCACGCAAAAAGGAATACCAGATCAACTTAAGTTAAAAATATTTGAAATCTATACAACGCGCGACAGCAACAAAATCGTTGACGGACTCGTTGGCGCATTTAGTAGAACACCTACGGTGCGCATCGATGGGTCGTGGATTCAAATCCCACCGGGACGATATGTTTATAATTTTCTGTAAGCATGTCTTCCCCACGTTTGGTAACTTCAGGTATTGATCGGGTGGTTGGAATATCGAAATTCCGACCCGGTAACGAACCACCGTTCATAGATGGAAAAACCGTGAAGTGCACATTGCGCGTTTCGCTTTCAGTCTATGGATTTCCGAATGCTCGAAATAAAAAGTAGGTCAACAGCGCATCATTGACGGATGTTCTGTGGTTGAGGTATCACCTGCCATCAAGAGAACTTCATACTCATCCGTCGATATCTAACATAAAACGGAAACCTTTTATTTTGAAGTGGATATGACCTAATATTACAGCGGCTGAAACTTTATTATGAAATGTATCTCTGAACTGTGACCGGAACATGAAATGTGATGTTTTGACTAGCTAAAGTTTTATTATAACAGTCATTAAGCTGCGCTAAATTAAGCGACGCTTTGTAAAAGCCGCAAGTAGACCGCTCCTACAAAGACCGGTTGGCATTTCAATTTTTTTCCCTTTATTTTATTTCCTCTAAAAGCTTTTACTTTACAGAAACTACGAGTTCATCTGAAATCCTCATTGCTGATATTTCTAAATAGAGATTGTTCATGTTACTATTTCAGTTTGCCCTATTTATATTCAAAACAAGAATGCGGCAAAGTTTGGTATTAAATTGAATAACATGTATTATGAATTTTTTTTTTTTAAAAGCCGACAATGAATCTGAGACATTTCCATGGGCCTGTTATTACTTACTAACAGTTAACCCTCCTGCTCGATTCTCGGTCTGTAATAAAAAAACATTCAATTTATAGAAATATACTAAACAAAAAATATTTACATTAATATGCATAAACGTTTAAAAAGGGATGAGTAAATTTTTCTTTGACCCCAGTGAAAGAATTTCATATTAGGTTTTTTCGTCTTTGTCTGAATTCCTTGGGAGGACAAACTTCCGCAATATTTGCTTTGGACTCAATTACACCGAGCTTGGGTCGTCCGAAGCTTTTTTTCTTAGGAATCCATTATCTCGACTAGCTTCTTCCTTTCTCCCCACAGAGACGCATGTTTTTCGCCGTTAAGAACCGAAATTAAGTGGCTCTTTGAAACAAACGCGTTTCGTATCTACTTCTGCAGCAAAATGCGGTCGCATTCTAGTTTTCCATCTTACTTCATTCTCAATTGCCTTGCGTTAAAGGCAAATTTATGTGGAGAACCTTTCATATTTATTTTCTAGTTTTCACTAGCGAATAAGCATTTGAATGCAATACCAAAGAGAAAAATAAACTATAAACCTACAGCTTTTGTATGTATTTTAACCGACTTCCGGTTAAAATATCATTTTTAATCATTTTATTGCGTGCATTTATTATACTACTTTTATATAAATATTTCAAAATAAGATAATATTTATAATATGGCTATTTGGTAACGTACATGTACGTGATCTATTTTCGGCGACTTAATTGGTCACGGGAAACTCTCATACAATAACTAAGAAATACTTATCTGATCAAATAATCGGATAATTAATTTTATCATTTACAGAATCAGAATTCGTTTTATAAATACTATATTTTTAACTAGTAATACGCCCGCACGGGTGCAATGTAGATGTACTATACACAAAAAGGCCTATGTTACTCGCTGATAATGTAGCTTTCTACTGGTGAAATAATTTTTAAAATCAGTCCAGTAGCTTTTAAGTTATGGTAACAAACAAACAAATCTATTAGTATAGATAATTATGTGTAAAGGCTAACTTTATTTTAGACTTTCCAACACTGAATTTGAAATGGTTCGGTTTAGTGTTCTTACCTTGCTAATTAACTAAATAATTTAAATAAAATACTGTATACCGGATTAAAACGCGATTTATTATTTATATTGTTTAAATTATTTATCCCGACGTTTCGGATGCTTTTCAGCAACCGTGGTGGCGGGGAGACAGATACTAAATAATTGCTAAGCAATGAATATTGTTTACAAAGTTATCGCTTTCTATGAAGAAATATGTCTTCATTCAAAATGATCAAACAACAGACTGCATTGATACATGTACCTACCCTACTACGACCGATTATTATTATTTTTTATCTAAATTTAAATATTTTTAATGAATTAAAACATGATTTATTATAAGGCGATAAATAATTATAAAACACCTTCGCGTTTTTTATAAATTTGCTTTGTTGAAAATGGGGTTTCGTGTGCCTTGTGAAATCAAAATACAGTTTTATAGAAATCACACATAAAGGAAAATGTATAATATTCTGTTAAAACCCTATTTATAAAACAATCTTTCATTTTCATAAGATCCCTGTCGTCTCTCTAGTCATACTACTTTTCCCATCGGTTTATTTTTCATAAAATCCTAAAAAGAGTTCATTACCCTTAAATCTGAGGCAATAAAGCCGTTAACTATTTTACATTTAGGTGCTTATTTTTGAGTAAAACGACTAATTAACCAGCTAATGAGCCGCATTGAACAATACAAAAGATTTTCAGTAATTTTCTTTTCCTTTTTTCCGGTGAAAGAATACAAAACGTTTTATTGCTTCGTTTATTGAGGGAACTTGCTATTTTTTTTATCCTTAAGTGATTAGGCATTCACAAGCACCATTTTACGTGTTGTGTCTATGATTTTTTTCTGTAAATTATTAAAGTATGATTCTGGAATGTGCTTGTCAAAAAACAGAAACACCTTAAATATCTAATCTATATCTATACTAATATTATAAAGAGGAAAGATTTGTATTTTTGTATGTTATGAATAATCTCAAAAACTACTAGATCAATTTTGAAAATTCTTTCACCAATAGAAAGCTACATTATCAGCGAGTAACATTGGCTATTTTTGTGTATAGTACATCAACATTCCACCCGTGTGAATCCTGGGCGTGTTGCTAGTATCTGATAAAGATAATTGATCTTTATTTGCATCTAAATAAAAATAATCATTAAAACATACATATCTATCACATACCGATCACTGCATACCACATTCGCTTCTTCCACTTTCATACACATTCATCGGTTTCAAGTACTTTTGACATGGTCCTTTTAAAAAAACGTTAGTAAACAGACACAGATGTCCCTTGCCCATTAAGAGACTCGAAAATCTACTTTTTAATTTTATTTTGTTATTCGAATTTGAGCTTATGTTAAAGAAATGTTATTTTTATTAGTCATTTATACTAGCAACACTCCCCAGCTTCGTACGGCTGCAATGTAGATGTACTATACACAAAATAAAAATAGCCAATGTTACTTGCTGATAATGTAGCTTTTAGGGCTCGTGTTTTTGTTCGAACTATCCGACTACTCGGATATGTATGATACCGGGTATCCGTGAGACTGAAACTTCAAATCCGGATAGTTCGGGTATCCGTTGAGTTCGCGTACCCGAGTAGTTCGGATAGCCGGATAGCTCGGGTGCTCGAGTAGTTCGGATATCTCGATGCAGTCCAAAACATGCCAAAATGTCTAACGTAATTGACCACTTAATTCCCAGGATATCTTGAAAATATCATCTCAAGCTTTCGTATGTACTTTTATTTAGATACCTAACTGCTAAGATTAAATAAAAACTGTATTAAGTCTGAGTCTTACTGTTTCGTATTGATTCTTTAAGCCGTTCGAAAAATACAAAGAACTATCTATGTACATAAACTGTTAATTAGCTACCAAATAGCTTCAAAATCTCCCGTACCTATTAATCGTAGGTTCATATTCAAAATGCAGTCTACTACGTACTTCAAAAATAACAACAAATATCCGTATTTTTGCGTATGGCACTGCGATCGCCTCATAATTAATTTATGAAATATAATTTAAATTGAAAATACTTGTAATATTTTAGAAATAAGGAGCACAATCGTATTTGCAAAAAATATTTGCATAGAAAAACGAACTGTAAACTCATACAAATAATCAGCACAATCGAATAAGCAAAAAATAATCTTTAAGTTATAAAATACTCGCATAGGAAAACGATCCGCAATTTCTTAGAAATAAGGAGCACAATCGTATTTACAAAAAAAATCTTTAAAGTAAAAAATACTTGCATAGGAAATGGAACCGTAATAATTTAAAAATAAGGTGTATTTTATACTTTAAAGTATTTTCAGTGAATGCCGCCGTCGACCGTTATGATGTCCTTGTAACGATACTGTTGACAAAAATATAATAGAATAGAGAAAAATAAAATAATCTAAAAATTTTATAGCTTTATTTTACCGTCTGAACAATCGAAAAATTTGTTTAAAATTAGTTATTTAGTAACCGACTTCTTTGGGCGCGATTTTGACCCACTTTAAACGGCCAGATTTCGTTCAAACTTTGTAGATTTATCGAGGACCGATGACAATACACTAATTTGATAAAATTATTCCATTTTTTCAATTTGCAAATTATGATTTTTGTTAATTTATCTGCAGACGCGATGCCATCTATGCGACGATACGCGCTACTAGATGGCGCTGTGACTAGAAATTGATATTAAGTGGCATTTAAAACACTGCGTTGTATAAACTATCGGTCACGCCACGCGCATTCTGGCTACTGTCACAAGGTGGCGCTGTACTTAATACTATATTATTCCATAAACTTAATTTTAATTTTAATAGTTTTAAATTAAAAAAACAAGCTATTATAAATAAACCATACTAAAAAGTAGAAAATAAATAATAGTTTAAAAAAAACTAAAAAAACCGAACTAATAAGCTAATAAAATATTTATAACTATTGACACCATGCACTCCACGCTTTTTTTTAAATAAAATATATTTTAAATTTAAATTTATTTTCTATTTTTTAGTTCGGTTTTTTATAAAAAGCGTGTTTTTTAGTTTTTTTTTAAATTTTCATCAATCTCCTTACTATTTCAATATTCTGATCGCGGCTATATTCATCTCTCATCATTTACATATTAATCTCTCAGTGGTAGTAGAGTTAGGTATTAGACTGTAAATACGGTATATGGTATACGGTAATGGTTGTTAAATTAATTTAAATTAAAATAAATCTTAAATAAACGAAATCACCTCTAATTAATCTGATTGATCGAAAATGCAGAAACACGTCGTTATAATTTGGCCAATTTTATAGCTTAAAAAATTCCGTTCAGAAGTTTTTGCGTGAAAGATTAACAAACACACATTCTCACAAAGTTTCACATTTATAATATAATATTATTATATTATCTTTTAGGATAAATACACATAATATATACAATAATACACATACAAACTACTGTGATTAACTGTAAATTGCTTATTTTAATACATTTTTATAAACTACGTTTTTTGTTTCTAAAACTACCACCATCCCTCTCATGATACCCTGGTTACTTTGAAATCTTTGACTGTACGGGATTTTTTTTCTAATCATATGTAAATGATTCCAATAAATATACGTATAGTAAATATATTAATAGATTTGGTTGGACTTCCTTGCGAACTTTCACCCCTTATTTCATCCCCACATAGTTGGAAATTTCAAAAATGCAAGAACACATATTTATTTATATCTTATCAAGTGCCTAAATACAACGTTTCATGGTATCATCTTCGATATTTAACGAACTTCCATACAATTTTTCATCCCCTATTTCAACCCCTCCAAGCCTATATTCGCGATAACAAGTCTATGTCTTTTCCCAACCTCTAGTCTACTTCTGTACCAAATTTCAACAAAATCGGCTCAGTGGTTTAGGCGTGAAAGCGTAACAGACAGACAGACAGAGTTATTTTCGCATTTATAATATTATATTAGTAGGGAAGTAGGTATATCTCTTTATTTACAAAAATGTAGGAACGACTACAAAATTCAAAACAAACGATACTATTGAAAAAGGCTAAAAAACAATATACACCGCTCGCTATGGATGCGCATAATCAAAGTAACGCGCGATCATTGTCCGCAATGGATAGCCTCACTGCGAAACACACTGCCACAGTTCTTTCATTGCTTTGCGGTGATTCACTTTTGTATATTCTAATAGTGTTGTGCTCGATAGGACAATTATTTTTTGTGTAATAATGTGATTGAACACTTTCTTTGGCTTATATAAAGTTTCTATACAGGTTCATTTTAAAAATAAGAAAAAATCAATTTTATATAATATTATTACCTTAAAATATCTCGTGCATGATTTGGTAATCTCAAAAAGATACTTTTAGGTTTCCCAAACAACCACGGCTACTAAATTCAAATTCACGCGTTTAAGTCACGTAGTGTCATTATTCATATTCATAAAACTAAATAAAAAATTTTTTTTTAGAATAATTATGATTTATAATATACCATTTTGATTTTGCATTTTAGTGAGACTTACTTGTTTATAAAAAAAAAATGTTGCAATTAAATAAATAATACACCGTTCTTAAAAGAAAACAAATTACTTAAATAATAAATTGGTACTGCATATTTTAATTTTGTTATAACATTTACTTAAAAATTCACTTACCACGTATGTAACATTAATTATTTAAGTTTTATTTTATTTTTAAATTTATTCCATTTATAAAATTTGTTTTTCATAACTGTAAATAAACAAATATTACATAAATTTATTTTAATACGCGGATACAAATTATCGACAAAAATATCGATAACATTTATTCATACCACCACTACGTACGTGTTTTATTTGCTTTTGTACAGCACACACGCGACGCGGATGCTACTTATCTATGTGTGGACCAATGACAGGACTGCGTAAGAGGTTGCGTATGTGTGCAAATGCTTGTGTTTATTTGATATGCGCGTGTAGTAAAATCATCAAGAAAGGGAGAGTGGCGACACTGGTTCCCATACGAATAATGCGTGATGGTCATTCTAACATTTTTATCTGTTCTGTGGTTTTTTCCGTATTATAGGTGTCAAAAAGGTTTACAATAATTCGCCTTAATAAGCAATTTGTGTGTGCATATTTATTTATCATTTTAATTAATGTTATTTTTTTAAATAGACTTGTTTTAGACAGATTTTTAAAGACAAAAAATATGGAATATATTTTATTGAACGATGAATAAACTTTAATTCATAGAAGAGGTTTTTATAAAAAAATTAAAGAGAGCGCAAACAGTTTGATTGTTTATTGCTAAAAATAACTATGGTTTTAGATAAATAAAATACAATCCCTTTTATGTAAGTAATGTAATGTTAGCAAAAGTATAACTTATCGATATCCATAACTATCGATAGGTATTTTCACATCCCTATGGTATGGCCTTCACGGCCGCTCGCGGCGTCCTTTGTGTTGACGCGGTATGTTTTGACTAAAATCGGCTTCTGTTGAAAAAATTTGCACGCGCGAATTGCTTGTTTGCCGCGCTTGCATATGACACTGCGCTCTCTCCGTATTATACCGGTACGCGTCTCGAGAATTAAGTTAGATAAGTGTTTTGTTAATAGTTTTAATTTAGTATCTAGTTGTGAAATTTTAGTTTTTTTATGATGGGGATTTTTTCTGTGGGGTTATGGTATTTGACCGTGAATGTGATAGTGACGAGGAAATAAAAAAGAAGATTGTTAATGCATTTAACAAGCTACATACCTACGCACGAATTGTATTACAGAATAGAAAGAAGTTAGTCAGGTTAGGCAACGTCAGTATTTTATCGTAGTATTTCGTATTTCTGTTGGAATTAATTTTAAGGTGAATCTTAACGCAATACCTACGTATTTTCTACGTGTATGTATGAAACTAGTATATTGTTTCATACATACATAAAAATATATAATTACTCGAACTGTTTGAAGAGCTCGGGGAGTTCGGGTAATTCGTAAATTTAGGTACTCGGGTACGCGAACTGTTCGAACAGTTCGGGCGGCCGGGCTTGAAGTGTCGAATGAGACGGGTCCGAGCAGTCCGGGTAGGTCGAACAGGCGAAAAAGTGGTAGCTCTAGTAGCTTTCTCAAATGGTTACAAACAAACAAATCTATAGTCTTTATAATATTCCTATAGATTGAACCTTTTATATTAGCTAACGTGATAGAGAAGCAATAAATATTGGTCTCAAACAGCTATTAAAAATACCTTTTATATTGAAACTTCCATGATGGTTTTAATTTCGGTGAGACACCGAACGGAGTTGCTAGAGAGTAAAACATTGCCAAGTTTCATATTAAGTTTTAGATACTGCAGCGCTCACAGACAGAATTCTTTATATCTTCTCAGTCACGTTTTCCACCTAACTTACATTGAAGTTGAAAAGATGTGTTACAATTGCTTGGCTGTATTACTGAATTATTAATCGATTTAACTGCTTAGTGCGATATAATAGTGTTTATTAAAACAGGATTTGCTATTTAGCAAATTAACATAGAACTTCATGGCGTATTTCAGCCAAGGTGTGTTAACTTATTTTAGTTTTACTTCAAGCATATTCTTTGACTGTTTAAAAAAAGCCATACCATACCTTTTATAAAACATACAAATTACCTACAGATATTCGTGGCATTGCCATTTGCAACATTTGCTACAGACGGAAAATAATGATTTTAAAATCACAAAAAAGTTTTAATTTCCAGGTATGGAGAGACAATATCTATGTTTTTGTAACACTAATATAATTTTTATTTACTGGCAAGTAGGCGATCATTATTTCCATGGGCGTTCCCAACCCACAAATTCCTTTTTTAAATTGTATATTTTTTGGATTTGAAAATGGAACCTCCGTTGCTGAATATTACATTAATTCAATTCAATTCAAAATCATTTATTCATTTACGTTAATACATAATGTACACTTATGAACGTCAATAAAAAATTGTATATTTACTGCCAGTTCTCAAATCACAAGCACTACCAAACCACGATGGCAAATTATTTATTGACTCTTTCAATTAAAGTTGAAATTATCCATTATCTTTTCGTACCTATAGTTGTATTTAAATATTGAATATATGTATTTTTTGGTTAGTTTTATTTTATTCACACATTGAAATAGAAGAATTCCAAATTCCTTTAAACATGACTAAACTGAGAAATACTTTACACTGCAAGTGTAAAATTCCTGAAGTTCTTGGCATAACGTATGATGCACAAGCTGCCGAGTATAAGCACGGAATACTAACTATTACAAGCGTAGTACAACTAAAAATAATTATTAAATAACCAAAATAAGGATAGAAGCTTAAAATTACGTAGAATAATGTAACACGAGCTTAAAAATTCATGAACACCGTTGTAAGGTCGTAACAAAGTTTCATAATAAAAACTTTAACCCGTTGAGCTATTATTCCGAAGTTTTATTTTCACATTAAACAGTCAAGATTTAGTAGGTCAAACTACGCCATATTCTTCTTAATAAATAATGTTTTTTTCCTTTTTTATTTGCTTCTTGTCTATTAGAGAGAAGTTTTAGACGCCATTATGAATACCTTCTTTTTTAAGAAAATTAAAATATAGAACAAAATTCAAATTCAATTTAGTAAATTCTTTTAGAGCTAATACTCTAATAGAGCCTAATACAGTAATTGCCTTGTTCAGCCATAATGAAATTAAATCCCTCATATAATTTAATTAGGTTCCATTTAGTAGATGAAAATATCACTTAATTTACCTTATTTGCTTGACAATCACTGATCCCAGATTTTCAGTCGGAGATCAAAATCAATTATTACATAATCGCCTCTGTGGTCCTAGGTTTGAATCCCGGGTAAACAAGATTAAAAAATATATTTTGATCCGGCAGGGCACAGAAGGTTGACCGACTACTGGCTTGTAAAGAAAAAACTGGCCAAGTGCGAGTCGACAAATAGGTACAAATAGGTCAACAGCGCATCATTGACTGATATTCTGTGGCTGAGGATCACCTACCATCAGGTGAACCCTTATGCTCGTCTGTCAACATTTGTTATAGAAAAAAAATTGTGTGTGTGTACCAGAGTACACAGGTAAGAAGTGAAACTTCTTTACGACATATCATTTTTGTACTATTTGCAACTTCACGAAAATGGGGTAGATAAGGCTTAAGCCTTAAGAAAAAAGATTTTATCACTTTCAAATTAATATATTGTTATTCTTATTTCAAACCAAACTTCAAAACTATTATATTTTTGTTAAAATTATAATATATTACATTATATTTTTTACGTCACTATACTAAACTTTGATAAAAAAAGCAACATGGCGCGTAACCGAAAAACGTGACGATACTTACAAAATTTCTCCCATACGTCGATAAAGAAGTTTCACTTGTGCTACATTAAAATTACTTCATTGCAAATTTCATGAATGATAGAAACAAAACCTATAGGGTACTTACCACGACTCGTTCGTTTCGGGTTTTTATTATGTGTTTCTATAATTCCAGAGTAGAACAGGTGAATATTTAAGTAATAATCGTTCAACAAGAATTTCATTAAAATAATGGACATGCTAAAAATAATAAGAGAATAAAAATTTGCTCCATCTGTGTGTTCCCACCGAACTCATCCAATCACATTTTGGGTTATAAGTAACGTTATAATCAAATTAAATAAGAGATCGCTTGAAAGTAATCCAATCTAAAGAAATCTCGGGATTACTTTAGCCCAAATCCAATGACTTATAGAAATCAAAAGTTTATTTACGAACAAAGGTCTACGTATCTATATAAATATAATACGGTTCTTTCACAATGGATTGTATTATACTAATTGAATTGTATTATCAATCTTTAAAACATGAATTAAAATTCATATTAGTATCAAACACCTCCGCAGCTCAGAGCTGTCCTGAGTTCAAAACCCCCGGAAGCAAGTCAAAAAAAATTGGTCGGGCAGGGCACATAAGGCTGATCGTACCTGCCTGTAAAGAAAAATGAACAGTGAAACAGACACTGAAATGGGTCTGCCCCATGCCCCACTCCCCTAGTGGAAATTCACATTAGTATAAGCCGCGAAAATTTCTAATGCTCTGGAACACGTGAATCCATGACATTACCATTCGCAAATAAAAAGTACAGAAAAGAAAAACATCTTAATTTATTAATACTTTAAAGAAATTGAATTGAATTTATAAATAACTAGTGTCGTACCCCGGCTTTACATGGGTGCAATCAAGATATACTATACAGTTAGTATGTAGCTTTCTATTGGGGAATTTTTAAAATCGGTCCAGTAGTTTTTGAGTTTATTCATAACATATAAAAATCCAAAAATAATGAGTTATAAATGGTGTAACTAACACGACTTTGTTTTATATAATACATACATAATAATAATAGATGATTGAGTTATTATCGTCGATATGATAGTGTTGAGTTCTATAATTATATCTGACCAGTCAACGCCAGGGGCTTTAGCTATTAAGAGGGTCCTTCCCGGTTCGTCTATCGTCAACGCGAGCATGGTTGAAAAGCTTTTTGTTTCATGCAGCGCATACCTCTACCGCTAACGAGTGAGTGAGAACGCGATAACATTCAACGAAAAATAGTGTGCGGAAATTTCATAAAACTTGTTCTAGGAAATACGTGTTTTTCAGTAGTCCTTACAAGTTTGTGAAATATTTTTTTATAATTTAGAATCTCTATTATATTTGCAAGGTTTCTATCATAAAAAAATATTTACTTTCACAATTTATGAGTACATTATGAACGCCCAAAGTTCAGGTATTTTTTTTGCAAAAAAGCTGTTTTTTGGAGGCTTATACTGAATTTATTTCTGAAAATTTTGAGATTTTGTTTCGATAGAAACCTAGATATAGTGCACGAGATACCTATTAGTTCAAAAGTTTCATAGAAAAATCGGTTACAACGCCATAATCACGTACGAGCTTTTGTATGGAAAGAAAGACGGGTTGGGCCCTCTTAAGCTAGGTATCACCCTCATGATACAAACAACAATTACTCACAAAAGAATCATGCGACATTACCATTCCGAACATAAAGAATTGGAACGATAATATCGCACATAAATAATGAAGCAAATTGTTATAAAGGCCCATCAGAACTTCAACAATACTCTCGCACAGAGCACTTCCCACATACGCCACGCGACATTAAGCCCACTCATGCCGAATAAGGAATAAAAAACATTCTTATCAAAAGTGAGAACTGTGAAAATATTATAAAGTTGTAAGTACATAGCAGCTTTGGAAACGACAGAGCCTTAGGGGAACGTGACGGCTTAAAATTGTATTAAAGATACACAATTCTTTTAGAATATGAACATAAACAATTTTAAGACAAAATAAAAAGTAGAACAAAAATATAATATGTAAAGTCTCAAGGCTCAAAATCTTGATTCTTTCAAAACTCTAGTAATGTTGCAATTTCTAATTGTTTTTCTATTGAATTGTTGACTTTTTACTATGTAGTGTTTAGTTAACAAATTGGCGCAGCCTTAGCTAATGTATCATTGTTTTCCAATGATTTATGGTTTGTCTGGAAGAAAGCACTAGCTAGCGATAAGGCCACCATTATGTACTACTTTAAATTGTTGTAATACTAGATTCTATTGCATACTAGATGTTGGTAATACTGCTAATTTTATTGGTACAATATCCCGTTTCCGTTTATGATCGATATAGAGCATTCCTACCAAGGAAATGTTTACAAAATATATGTATTACAGTACAGTTCCTCGTGGGTAAAGTCGTGGGACAAACACTAGTAAATTAATTAAACTTGTAAAATGTTAAATTGTTCGCTCACGAAAATTACAAAAGTAAGTGTGGGTTTGTTTGCACATGACAATTTCACATTTAGACTCTAAACTACTGAACCGATTTCGATGATTTTTTTACAAGCTCAAAGGCTACCCTGCGTTCCAAATCACGCATGATTCATTGTTTTTTTTATTGGATATGAAATAATCAGCCTATCGATCTCAATAGACCGTGAAAGTGTGACGTCACAATTCTATTTGGGTTGTGGCCCACCCCGATTCCCCTTCACAAGGAAGTTTGATTTAAAGTTATTCGAGTTAAATTAACAGTCTCCTCTCCTCGTATTCAGTGTTTTTTATAGCATGTTTTAGTAAATTCTTATACTAGATGTCGGTGACTTGTGGTCCGAATGTTTCGTTGTCCGCACGGGATTTTCTTTGTGTAATGCGCGCTTTGAGTATAATATCTCCGTTCACCTCGCCCACGGCGCAAAGCCCCAATACAAACGAAAGACAGGTGCAGAATAAAGCTTAAGTTACTTTCACTTTTATCTTGGCTTATAACAATATTTATGACCCACTCTCTATCCCATTGTCCTCTTTCTTTTATTAGCGAAAACGTAGAAAATATACAACAGTTATTTCAAGTCTAAGCCTTTCAATATTTGAATTGGAAAATTCAAGTGCTGTGTTTTATGGAATTCGGTTTCTATTGTAACTGATTTTGTTACGAATGACGCGTATTAATTAATAATAATATTATTTTTACAAATATTTTTAGTAATGTGATTCAATTATTAATGAGATTTCAAGCCTTGCTTTAATTTGGATCATTTTACACATAGAGCAACACGGGCCACCGGCGAACCGGAGGGGAGTAGCCATAGCGTTCGTTAGCGATACCAAACTGTCTGTCATTTTTTGCGGGGGGAAATCTGCACTATGTGTGCGTACTCAAATTCGCACACAAAAGCAATCGTCTGTCACTACGAAACTCACACCGTGACAAATAAAAAATACACTAACAATTTCACACACACATTTAAACATTCCGTGTCATAACAGTATAATTAAATGGCGCAACTACACTGACAAGTCCTTTTAGCCGTAGTTGCAACAACTGTCGATACGCAGTATCGATAATTTCAAGAACTGTGTTAGGGAAATTAGGTTTATAAGCGATACAAAGGACTTAATTTATTACGTACTACAATAATACAAAATGAACTTGTCGGGTAATGCGCACGTAGCAGGTCACGGAGAGTGGACCATGAGTTGGTACATAATAAAATGTTCGAAATAATTTGAAAAATACTTCGTTATGATATATATTTCATGTATCCCTTAAAGGAGATGGAAACGATTACATAAAACTTTGGGCCCCCAATGTTACAATATGAAATTGATGTGAATTAATAGATTGAGACTTAATAGTCCTTCGATGAAAATTCTATTAGTTTTGACAATCTGAGAGCCGAGTTATTAGAGTTAAGTAGTAAAAGTAAGGTTATGTTACAATCAATAACTGACATAAATATATCATAAATCTGTGATCAATGATATTTGTAGTTGTCAAATCGTAACAATTCCTAAATGACGACAATCGGGAAAGCAGACTCAGACTCAAAACGTTGAAAACACGAAACGAATTAACACAGAGTAAACAACTGTCATGCGGCATGCCAATGACAGACTAAAATAAAAGATCGATTTTAATCGATAAAAAATCGATAATCATGTATATTAATTTTCTTTAATTAATAATTTATATTTTATTTATTAACATAAATGTAATTATATGTAATATATTGTATTTAAAGTGCATTTAATTACTTTTGAGTTAATTACCTTGTCCAAAGGTTTTTTTTTGTGATTGTGTAATCGATTCAATTAATCGAGAATCTCAGGAAAACTATATTTCTCATATTTCTCCTCTCCCAGATTGAGAACTGAGCTGATTTTTTATATTATAAGATTAAAAATATGTCATTTTTTAGATCATATCGCAATTATTAAATTTGGGCCCACAATTTTCCATATCCTTTGGATTTTTAGGAAATAAAAAAACATTATAGTTGAAGTTTACACTAAGTGATTTTAATAAATGTGCTAACGCGCGTAAGTATTATATTATATTTTAACAATGTATATTATCACAATATAATATTTGAATCAGAAAATTTAATCTCAAAACTGCCTCTGTATAGAAGACTCCTTTGCCATTTTTTTCGATAACTTAAAACAATCCGATAACAACACTATCGCTCGGTGACAGCGACTTCTCGGATATAAACTCGGATCAGTCGCTCGACAGATCCGTGTATTGTATGAGGGCTCATACAATACGCGGATCTGTCGAGCGACTGTGTTGGTAAAAAAATCCGAATCAACACGACCGATAATATTGTAATATTTTAAGTTTTAAAGAAGTAAATAGTAATAATATGATTAAAAAATACCTACATATGAAAGGTAACGCTATCTTTTTGTAAATTTGACGTGGCAGATATTTTTTGGCAACAAGAAACACAAACAATATGGCATTTTTTTAGGAGGTCGATTCAGTCGCGCATCTGGATTTAGTCTAGTGAAAAGTGCGGCTACAACTAGTTTTATTGTACGCATAGGACCATTTGGACTTGTACTTTGACAGAGGGGAACGCCTGCGTATGGCTACTCCCCTCCGGTTCGCCGGTGGCCCGTGTTGCTCTATGATTTTACAAAATGTTTAATAGAACGTTTCGTTTTCAAAACTACCCACAAAACATCAGTAAATGATCGATGTTTGTCCATCTACTTTTTACTTCAAGCATTCGTAAATCCATAGACTGAGACTTAAACGCGCAATGTGCTTTTCACGGTATTTCCATCTAGGAAAGGTGGTACGTAACCTGGTTGAATACTTGCAGTGACCAGACATGGGAACATGCTTATATAGAAAATTATAAACGTGCTGTCCCGGAAGGATTCGAAACAGTGACCCATCGGTGCGCATGATAGGTGTTCTACCAAACGCGCCAACGAACCCGTCAAAAGTCGTCATCGTAAGATGTAAATATTGTATTTTTTTTTAAATTTACTGTATGACCTAAATATTATCAGCCTGTGTGGTATTGCCCGTCAATTGCTTCGTAATTACAATTAACCGCTCGATGATATCAGGTTGTATTATACGAATATATAAAGTGATATCATTAATTGTATTGAAAACCACTGCAATATATTAAAATATCCGCGTAGAGTCGAACCATGACCAAGAGCGAAACCATGTTGAAATCCATGTAATACAAATTAACAAACATCCTTTACTAATGAAGCTTTTCATGCGTATTTAGAATAATTAACGTTATCGGTTTCTATTTAAAACGCTACGCATTGTAAAACTTAGTATTGTGCGTAAGGTTCTTGAACATTGAAGAAATAACAATGATACGTGTGGGCTTTGTAACGTGTCTATGTCTCTTCCTGTTCATAGTGGTGAGTTCTGCTCATGATATTGACCTAGAATCATATTTTTTTGATTTAAAAGATGCCCCAGTACTATTCGCGATGTTCAAAATGAAGTATCATAGAGTATACAAGGATCCAGCTGATGAGGCAAATCATTACGCAGCGTTCGTGAATACATTGAAAGATATTACTAATGATAATCGCATTTCCGTACGAGAGGGCGGATCACCGAGCTATGTTGTGAACAATTTTGCGGATTACACTCCAGAAGAATATAAAGGGCTTTATGGATTAAAGTTCAATTAGATCCAGAGAAAAATATTTTGAAGCTTTAGATAGAAGGAAGGAGGAGGAATAAAATTGGAAATTTATGTCTAAAATATAATAAATAGTTTCTAATACAATGTTTTATTAATTGGTGATAACTTCTCTTCCCGATATCCAATTTTGAATAAAAATGCTTATTAGCTAAATCCTTTCAGTAGTCTCGGCGATTAGCGTGAACAAACAGACAGACAAATATTTAAAAAAAATATTTTTATGTACTCTTACTTATATATTAAATGTATAGAATCATCAATTATACTGTTATATTATCTATATATATTTATTCATAGATATAATCTGCTTAGATTCAAATGCTTTTGAAATATATTAAGTATGGTATGCTAATAAGTTTCATTTGTTATATTTTATATCATTGAAATTGTGTACACTTAGACAAATATTTGATTCTGGGCTTGACCTTTAATCACCAAAGTCGTGCTAACCTTAGCGCTTGGCTTAAATTAAATACTATTTGAATGTTTAATACTGTTAACTCGTCGGAATTTGAAAGATTTGTTTTCGATGTCAAACTCTATTGTTGGGGCCCCTCTTTTGTGGAGGGCCCCACGGATGTAGCCCAGGTTGCCCCTAAATCTGGCCCTGGTGCACGGGTAAATATCAACTGTAGCGTAATGATCGGACGAACTCTTAAATCTCATAAAAACGAGCGAACATTGAATAGCTGTTCAGCCTATCGATTACGAGGCATTGTTCGGAAATGTTAAAAAAATTAAACCCAGGTTTGTCAATTGTCATACTTACCAATATTTACAGACATCCAGAATATACTTCGAACCTAAATTAACATTATTACAACGTCACCAACAAAGCTTTTTTTTATTGACGAAAAGTAATAAATAAATAAATACTATTTGTAAAAAAAATATAGTGCACTTTATTATTTTGAATTTAGCATAGTGATTATCATTAAATACAACACCATTTATGAACAATTTATGTCTCATCCAAGTTTATCAAATCTTCAATATTAATTTAATATTATTAACATACTTACATATCTTCAGTAGGAATAAAATCCGTATAATTCCCTACTAATACTTTTGCTACTGTCTTAGATAGCGTCGATGACGATTATATTAATGTTAGTCTGTCTGTTCGCAATAAACTCAAAAGCGATTGAACAGATTTTCATGGGGTTTTCACTAATAGATAGAGTGATTTATGAAGACGGTTTAGGTATATATAATTGTGTAAATTGGTTGAATTATCAAGATAATTGTTGGAAGTGTCGGAAAAAGTCAAGCCACCTGAGAGCTTTCATCGAAAAGGCTGCCTAAACTCTTAGAGATATATCAAAACAATTCATGGGGATATTCCTCCTTTATAGATATACAATAGATCCGTGGTGGCATATATCTATATTTTAAGAATAGCTTAGTAAACACATTATATGTGAAATTGTAGTATACTATAATTATAGTATGAAATCTAACCCTGGAAATGGCCAAGATTCATCGAGGTGCACTTACTAGTGCATATATCAACGCTCATCAAATGTTGCTTCAGTTTCTCGATTATTCTACATGTATACAATATATGACGTTGTTATTAGTAGTCTATCGTAGTAGTTATCTAGTTATAGGATAAGTAAAGATAATTAAATGTTATTGTGAAAATAGTATATATATTTAATAAGGTAATTTAATTTAATATTTACAAGACCACAAGTTTTTTATTACTTCCTTACCAACTAATGAAATCATGATATTCCACCAATTATAGATCTTTTTTTCGTGTGTTATTTACATTTTTTATTAAAGACAATGATATTATATAATATCAGGTTGTCTAAACACATTACACAACATAGGAGAAGAAAAATTAACCAAGCACTGTGTTTATTTGTAAAAGGCATGTTGAGTTTATTATAAATGAACTCTAGCTATGGAAAAATCGAAACGAAAAAATGTAAAACTTCATTGTTTTAATATAGCTTGGTTATTAAAAACATTAATATCCAGTTACTCATCAATCAAGTACATAAAACGGAAGTATGTTGCCACACGAGCGTTCTCCTTTTACATAGAACCGATAAATGAGTGGAATTATTAATATCGTGTATGCAAGCAGCTGAGAGCCGCATATTGATATTCAAGCTTCTCAAGAATGTGACTTATCTAGTTCAGTACTCCTTCGCTATACGTATGTGCATGTAAAATATTTTCATGCATACCTTGCGTTTAAGGTAATATTTTATTTATAAACTAAATTTTTCTCCAGATTCTCTCCCTTAATATTAATTACCAGTAAGTCCAGTACTTATTGGTAATTAGATTGCGACTTTTGTATACATATGTAGGTACATATTCTTAAAATAGAAAAATATTCAGGCCGTGCGAAGCCAGAATGACTATTATTATATTCTTATTTTTTTATTTAGATAATATCTTTTCGTTGAGATTTAATAAATATAAATATAATTTATTACTTTTCAGTGATCTCGAAAGTCAAATGCGAAATCAGTAGGATTGCCAATTAAAATCGGTATATTTGGACCAAAATAGGGTAAATTAATAAAATAATAAATTTTATCAATCTAGTAATAACCAGGACTGTTATTTTACTCAATGATATCATTATTAAAACTATCAAAAAATCGGTAAATTCGAGACCACTGTTACTTTTAGATCATGTATTGAAACATACAAGCACTGAATTCTGTGCAAAACATTTTCACTAAAAATATATCAGGTCATGCAACACTGTAATCCGTAATCTTCTACATAAATGATTTTTAATCTTCGTCGGACGGTAAACACATCCTTTCTGCAAAAACCCGAGCGCTAGATAGGGATTTATGCTGCAATAACCGGACTGGGTTGGAGCCGCTCCAGACGCCGAATCTATTTGCTAACATAAAGAGAACTAGCCCAGAATCGACGATTGCTCCCTAAACTTTCATATAGTGCCTTAGGATTGAAACCAATTTCATCCACTACTTAAATACGACTTAAGAAGTTCTTGAGATATTATTCAACGCGATTTCCAGAAATAGTTATTCATAATAATAGAACGCGTATAGTAAATAGTAATTTATGACATGTATTGAAGTAAAATAATTACATTTTAAGGCAAAAACTATTGATTAATGAAAGCGTCATCATACAAGTTTTTAAAATAGAAAATAAATTAGTATAGTTTTTATCGAAATATGAATGCAATGAATGTATTAATTTTATAATTAAAAATGTATATTTTTTTACTTTGTAAGAAGAATGAGTATTGTGTAGCTTGGCTAACATACACCAAAAAAAATTGAAAAGCTAGAATTTAAAAAAAAATACGCTAACGCATTGATGATAACACAAGATATAGGTACTCTTATTGTTGGGAAGGAACTGGCCTCCTTAACACATGAACTCCCTAGCTAGGAGGCCAGAGTCTCACTTAATTAAGTAAGATGAATTGTATATATAAAAGTGGTGAAATAAATTATTATTATTAGATATCAAATATGAATATTTTATAACTTGAGTAGTTACTCAGTTCATTAGAACTTTGGACCCAAAAAAAATAATTTCATGTTCTGCATTATATTCCATCTCAACTTTTAATATCATACAATACAAACCTAAGTCCATAATTTTAAGAATCATTAATAGGTGATTCAATGTTATATTAAAATGGTTGTTTAGATGGGACAATGTTGAGTAAAACGGTATCGTCCATTACTTTGGTTCACGACTGCAGGTAATGGAGACAACGATTAAGCTAACGACCCACTGTCTTGAAAGCTTATTTTATTCAAATATTCATACCTAAACATTATACTTCTAATAAATAACATCAAAGAGACTTGTTTTCTACGACAGTCATAATAATGGCCAAAGTCTTAAAAATAATATAAATATAATAATATCCACATATTGGAAAAACGGTAAAAGATCGTGGAGGATGGAAGGATCCTCCTCACCTAAACGGAGGATCCTCGACCAATCGAACCACTGACTGGCCTCCGTTTATTAAATTTAAAACTGACAGTGTCAAAATACATTTTCGGAATTAAAAATCGTAATTTGCCCAACTCTAGTTCGTCGTCTAATTTCTTGTACAAATAATCAGTAACATAATATTTCTAATCTATACTAATATTATAAAGAGGAAAGATTTGTATGTTTGTTACGATTTAACTCAAAAACTACTCGACCGATTTTAAAAATTCCTTTACCGTTAGAAAGCTACATCTTCACCAAGTAAAATAGGCTATATTTATAAGATACTTGAATAATTTAACCCAAAGTGTAAAAAAAGGTTGTAGGGAGTAATCTCTGGACCTACTGAACCGATTTTAAAAATTATTTCAACAATAGAAAGCTACATTATCAGCGAGTAACTTAGCCTTTTGTGTGTAAAGTAAATTTAAATTGCACCCGTGCGAAGCCGAGGCATGTTACTAGTTAATTAATATATTATGAGAACTTTAGTACGAGAAGAATATGTCTTATAGAAGAGATGAGAGATTATATATATTGGCATATGTGACTTTAATTAACTACAACTGTCTATAAAAAGAAATAGTAATAATATTTTAGTTATTCACTTTGTAAAAAGTATTGTAAAATATTTTAAAAAATGGCGTATGAAATGTTGAAGTATTGGCTCAATTAAGGGTACATGTTTTATCCATTTACCGTCACAAAAATGAACGCATGAACTCGTGAAACTGAAATTCATGACAGGAACAAAAGTAAATGATGTGATATTGTAAATACGGTACGTCGTTAGTGTTACAAAGTGACATCATGATTTGAATGAATGTAGTTTTGTACATCATAAAATATTATTAAAGATCTTATTAATTAAATTTTATTAGAAAAGTATTTGTTAGAATTTACAATTATTGTGTACTAGCGACCACACAGGTAGCATATTATGTCTACATATCTTATTTGTCGTAGGGTTTGTTCATTTAAATTATATGGTGTAAAAGTTTGGTTTTTCAAGGTACAATATCTGTCCGCCCCATGTCCCACTAGAAGACTCGGGATGTCCCTATGAAGTGGATATAATATAATAGACAATATCAAAATTCCATTTCCGCGGCGCATTACAAGCGTCGCTCACTTACCGCTGTAATTCAGTTTTAGTGTCGTATTATCGTTAGCATAATAAGGGAACAGCTGGCTTACTCGCATTAAACATCCTTTATACTTGATATTTAAAACAAACTTGATACATAAATAAATATACTTTGATTTATCAAAGTTTATAGGGCTGCTTACAAGTGTATAGAAAATTAATTTTCTTCTCGTATTTCTTATCCGCAACACGTGAGAGGTTTTATGCTAAAATTATCTTCGACGATATATACCATACATTTTTGTTTATAAACATTTTAACCTCGTAATTTAAAAAAGCACTATTGCTTATGTCTTTTATACAGAGGAAGATGTTTTTTATACAGGAAATCAATAAGCAAGTAAATTATTATAATTATTAAATGTTTGCATAATTAAATTATAATAATGATGAGATCCTGACTATATTAAAAATCTATCTAGTTATTGTTAAAAAAAAGTGAATATTGTAAAAATAAAACTCAGATTTTAGTTAACACAAGAATTTACAAACAATAGAACGTGCGAGTATCTTGCCAATTGAGTTTCCCACAGTCAATCAAGCGTCACTTGCCTAACCAATTTCGGTTTTCCTGGCAACGGGTTTTATGCAGCCAAGTTGAATTTCCAAGCATTGAAATTCAGAACTATTTTTGCGCAATCGATACCGATCAGTTCATACGAGAACTAGTTGATTACAAGCTATTTGAAAGCTTAAAACGAAATTTACTTTAATTTAAATTACAGTATATAACCTAATAAAATAAAGTAAGAAAACTTGTCAAAAAATCTCGTGTCTCGATATTTGTGGTCGCACTTCTCCGAAACGCCTCGATCAATTTCTATGAAACTTTCTTTATATATTTGGTAGGTATGAGTAGAGGTCGTAAAGTTTATTTCAGACCGCTAGATGATTAGGGTATTTATTCCTATTTTTCGTCAAAATATTGATTTGGTCTCATTTTCTACATTAGTATAGCCGCGCGAAGCCGGGTCTAGCAGCTAGTATACCTCTTTAGACTACCACAACGAAATAAACAAGAGTGATGCTCCATTTAAGATGTAACGATTCACAGCACTCCACTTCACATCTAAGGATGTGCCCTTTTTAATGAAAATTAATTTTATAGCGTCAGCCAACTACTTCTCACCGCACCTTCGACTTATAAAATAACAAAATAATATTAAGAAACATTTGGAATAAAAGCTAGTATATTTCTTAATTTTAGTGTTTTATTGTTATTATATAAAAGCTCTAATTATTTAGCTGCTGAAAAATGTGAGTGCGCTTTCAGCTTTATATTCTGAAAACATTAAAATTACGTAGCTTTTCAAAGTAGGAAATAGTAAGTATCAGGATTTGGTAAAATGCATAATATGGAAATTTTGACCAATGAGGCAGTCAATGAAGCTCAAGACTTTTAACCCATTCGATTGGCCCTTCTTGAGGGGGCACAGTAAGCCATAGGCTAGGCTAACCCTGGAGATATGATCTGTGAACCCAGGAATCCCGTAATGATGGAAAATGGGCCGTGGTGTTTTTAGTGGGTAGCTGAAAAGCAATCTTGTCTCCTGTAACGTGACTTCCATACAAGCCCAAAAGTTTGGCCCAAAATATAACTATTAACTTAGTTACTTACTAGGCTTAACAGCCCTTAACGAAATAATATAAGTCATATATAACTTATATGACTAACGTAATAATATCAGTTATATATTAACACGTATAACGGCAAGCCGAGCTTTTGGGCTTGTATGGTTGTCCAGCCACTTCCTATCTTGGTTACTGGTTGTCTCCGAGAGAGTTGAACCAACTGGCTAACATCAAACCTCGGAGCAGACGCGGAATGCCATTCTCCCTACGCCTATGAACCACCCAGCGTCAGGGGTGTGTCAACACATTTTCACCACAAATAAAAAGGAAGGCTAGGTTAGAGAACGCTATAGCCCACTTTAAGAACCTCTAATTAAAAACATCAGATTGTTTAAGCGCCAACTTATCCAGTCTAATTATATTTTTATACAAAGAGACGTACATTTTATAAAGATGAATAAGAAGACACTTTTTGTGTAGAAACTACAGCTTCAACACAAAAAGCATTTTTTAATTTGAGCAACTCTCTTGAGACAAACTTAAACTTAATGACATTTTTTATAAATTTATAGGTATGTTTATTTAAACATATCTATATCTATACTAATATTATAAAGAGGAAAAATTTGTATTTTTGTATGTTATAAATAAACTCAAAAATACCGGACTGATTTTAAAAATTCTCCCACCACTAGAATGCTACATTATCAGTGAGTAGCATTTATTGTGTATAGTACATCTAAATTGCACCCGTGTGAAGGCGGGACGCGTTGCTAGTTAAGTAATAAATTAAAAAGAACAAAAACTAAACTTTAGAAATTGGTTTCCTTTGTTGTGGAAATATAACTTTTATATAATATGCTAAAAATTAAAGACACTTTAATATGGTCATAAATGACGTAATAAGTGCCTAAACTAGGTGATTCAAGCGATAAGAACTAACTTAATTGAACTTAATAATCTCAATAAAAAAAAGTCCTATCCCGGACAAATGACCAGATCCTTCCATGTGGGTAAACCTCCAATCAAAAGCAAGTATAATTGAACAATAGCACTCAATTGTACATCGATCCGGACCCTTAAAAGCATTTAGTATCATATTATATACGAAATGTACGATAAAAAATGGGTAATTATACATCTGAGTATCATTATAATATAAAATTGACTTTTGTTAACTCAAGTATCACACATTAACTCCGCAAACTAAACGTAGCCTTTCATACCGGGCTAAAGAGCTATGTGCTTGTCCCATACTAGACAAGCCAAACTACGAGTTTATATGTTCAAATAAATAAAGATCGTTGCAAAAGAAAATAAATTCTTACCCAAAATAGAATGCAAATACTGGAATTGGAACTACAATATTAAAATGAAAATAAAAACTTCAAAAGAAAATATGGTTTCAGTCACTCACACCGGAGACCCAGTAAATAAAAAAGAAACACACAGGGGCTCGCGATAGGGCGACGGCCCAGTGCGCCAAATTTAGGGGGGCGAGGTCTGAAGTCTCCTGCCTGCCGTCATGCATACCCTCAATACCTATTCCTTACGCCATGTGCTCTACGCATATTGTAACCTGGTTACTCTGTGGATTGAAAATGAAACCGCTGGAAAATTTGATATTTCTAAAATTAACGTTTGATATTAATTTCCTAAAGGGAGCGCCACGATATTCTTGCCTGAGGCGTCAGTGGCACTGCTGCATACTAAAAAAAGAGAAGGCACACTTACAATTAGTCAATATTGCCGAAATGAAAATTACAACAAGTACCTATCTCTCCGACTCTCTAGAAACAGATGACAGATGTATAGTCAGTTTGTGAAATTCTAAATCAGACAACTATCGCTTTAAGGCCCATTTACACGATGCAAGTTTATTGCCCGTTACATACAATCATCACTTATTGATTCAATAAATAACTAAACCATGCATGGTCTAAACAACCCGTAACTTTCTTGATTTGTTATACTTATAAGTTTTATTCAATACTTTTCTTGGTGTTAACAGCACATAATATCCGCTTGTAAAGAGTTGCTTATAATTCTTGGATGTCAATTATTAAGCTTAAATTTTTGGAATTAATTATTGCTCTTGATATTGTCTTTTATTAACGCGAGTATCACACAAAAATCAAAATCAAAAATCAAAATCAAATAATAAATCGCGTTTTAATCCGGTATACAGTATTTTATTTAATTATTGCTCTTTTATATAGGTACAAGAAAATAGCATTAAATGGGCCATTTGTCTGCCTGCACGCTTGTTTTAAAGCGCTCGTGATGAAAAATATTATGAAAATATCGTGTTTAATCTTATGAAAAATATAAGCACCTATATAATTTCTGACAACGTGTTAAAACTTGAAAACTACCAACTTCTAAAACAATAGTGAGCGGCAATATGTAGGTACAATGTACATGATAAAAACGTTTATACAATCCGCTACAAATGGGATGATAACATGACGTAAAAAGAGCTAAATCAGATAGCAGCTATCTTCCGACTCGACCAAAACTAGGTATTGTCTATAAAATTTTATTTGTGAAACGTTTTGTTGAGCGTGGAACAAAGAGATTTCCTCTATTTTGTTCTAGCAAGGAAATCCGACGTTAACTTATTTACTTTAAAGCATTGATACGCTCAGAAAATATTTATATAGAATCTCAATCATTCATAATGGCTTACTCTACCCAAAAATTTGGAATTCCAAATACAAACATAATAATTTATATATGGAAGTACGAATTACAATAACACGTGCCTACTTCGCCAAATTGTTTGTATCGAGATCGCTTTTATTGGGAAGTTAATTAATATTTATGTTTGCCTTATATTACTTACCTGCTATGGGTTCTCCTTTTACCCAAAACTTTGTGAGCTAATTGTTGATGTTTATGAATCTTTGGTACGATAATCAACCTATATAAATATTTTTAATTATTGTTGGTCCATTGTTCAGAGATAATTTAGTTAGAGAAACATGGGATAAAAAAAATACACATGCGGTAGAATACTGAAATGGTAATACAAGTGGAGAGCTACTTAAAATATTTCTATCTCTTATAATATGTATGTTAATGAAAGTAACAGCAATACTTTTATGTAAAACTCAATTTCGTTTAGCCATTGAGTATTCGGCCAGTTGTAGTTTATATTGAAACCATAATAAATAGGTATTTTGATGTAGGACAGGGGTACATCAAACAGAAAATATACTACGAGGTACGATACGATGTAGTATAATATCTAATTACGACATAATTTTACCAATCAAGAAGCCCTTATCTACATTCCATAACACTTTCTCATGCAACTGTGAACACTCCATAAATATAATAGATAGACGGGCTCGTCGGCGCGTTCTGTAAAAAACTGCCGTGTGCAACGATGGGTCGTGGGTTCGAATCCCACCGGGACCACACGTTGACAATTTTCTGTTTTCCCCACGTCTGGTAGCTTCGGGCATTGATCGGTGGGAGGAATATCGAAATTCCGACTGGGTAACGAACCACCGTTCATACATGGAAAAACTGTGAAGTGCATATTGCGCGTTTCGGTTTCGGTTAATGGATTTCCGAATGCTCGAAGTAAAAAGAAGGTCGACAGCGCATCATTGATTGATGAGATGTGGCTGAGGTATACCTACCATCAAGTGAACTTCATGCTCATCTGTCGATATCTAACATAAAAATAGATTACTCCTTATATACATTATCACCAGTACTTATTATACGACACAACTTTTACAATGGCATGAAAACCGTTGCACAAATTGGATTACGTAATCTGAACCATCTGAACTCTAGCCTCGTTTCGCTAAAATGAAATAACAAAGCGTATAAACGCTCTTGTCTTTTTAAACCGACCAATAAAATAAACAAAATTCCACTTGGCCAGTTGGCTGTGGAAGCGAATATGGTGTTGGGCAAATTATTATCTATTGTTTGCGATGAACTGACTGCGATACACAGAAAATAATAAAAAATATTATTTCCTTCTATAATAATACTTATTATAGGCACAATCATTTCAATTAAATTAGAAATAAACTTCTTAAAACATAAATTAGAAAGTTGAGAAAGAGAAGACAGATAAATCATATTTAGGGCTAATATTCCTGTTTCTTATTAAAGAAATATTAATACAATTATTTACGTCACGTCATTGTACGCAATCTTAATAACCATTCAAACTTATTCCTTCCAAAAATTTAATCATATAAATATTTTAACTATTGTATTTAGCACAAAAATATGAACAGTAGTTTACTTAATTATTATGTTCATTACATTAGGTACATTCACATATCTCATCTCGGCCATTATCTCATTTTATACTGTACGACCCGCCCTGGCTTCGCACGAAAAGAATAAGCATTTTCGATGAAAGTGAGCGTGCATAGAGACATACTTTGTAACCAAAAATTAATGTATCACAAAAAAGGTGATAAACAAAGAATATACGTGTAATAAAACAGAAATAACAAGAAGAAAACTGCAAATTTATGCAGATTTCATTGCGAATCTGCATATTGTCAGCATTTTTATGCCCCTGATTTTCTCCGATAAGTGTCCGGTGAACTTTCTGCTCTTAACAATAATATTACTTTGTCGTTAAAGAATACTATCTCTATGGCATTTTAATGAGATTTGAGAAATTGTAGGTGTATTTATATTTACATCTGATGAAAACTATTAAAGGGTAATATTTTTTTACGACGTTATGACGTGTAAGAAACTCGCCGCCACTCTTTTTAATCGCCAAGTTTTTGTTTTACAAAGAACATTTGTAAAACAAAAACTTGGCGATTAAAAAGAGTGGCGGCGAGTTTCTTGCCAGTTCTTCTCGTCCGCTCTACGCCCTTGATTTGTGAACTGGTAGTAAATGTAAAATTAGAAGCATTTAATATGTATTATTTTTTATTGACGTTCATAGATGTACATTGTGTTACCTAAATTAATAGATTATTTTTGAATTTAATTGAATTAAATATGGCAACTTTGTGACATTTCAAATATCAGACAACTGTCATCTTTCTGTCTCCCCGCGACCACGGTTGCTGTAAAGCATCCGAAACGTCGGGATAAATAAATAATTTAAACAATATAAATAATAAATCGCGTTTTAATCCGATCGCATGAATATACGTAACACCAGAGGACTTGCAGATGCGTTGCCGGCCTTTAAATCTAACCTGATTTTGGGCACATGACCCGGTCTGTGAGACATGTGCGATATATCACTTTCGTATTAAATCAAACTTGACGAAACTGTTCACTCTTCGTCGATTCACAGGCTCATTATTATTTCTCCAACGAAAATCCTGTCAAACTTCCACCACAGGCTCATTATGAAGCTAATTACCCGACACTCAATGGTGACTTTATTATTGCTTCACTACGTCAGTCGAAGACGGCTCCCTCCCAACGTTGAAGCCTGCAGTTGTTCGTGTCGAGAAGTTACTACTTAATCTTTATAATTCATATTAGTATACTTAGTACTTACTAGACTTGGGTGATAACAGTTCAAACATGTTATCTGTTATTCCTGTTACTGTTACTCAACAATAACAGATGCAAATATTTGTTATTAAATAACAGTCTGTTATTTAGATAGTATAGGAATTACAGATAATATGATCTAATTTAAGAGTGACTTTTCAAGGTAATTCTCTTCCTGTGAAACGTCCAATTGTATTTATTGGATAATACATACTAGGTGCATCTCGTTTTAGCGCACGACAATAAAAGATGTTTAACTGTGATAGGTAACAATCACAGTTGTTTTGTAATAGCTTGGCTGTTAGTAGTATTTGTTGAACATTTGTTATTTAGTATTGCATGTTATTTTCAATAACAGATATATCACAACTGCAGTAACAACTTTTAAATAAAATACTGTATACCGGATTAAAACGCGATTTATTGTTTAAATTATTTATCCCGACGTTTGTGTGATACTCGCGTTAATAAAAGACAATATTATGCAGTAACAACTGTTATCTGTTATCTTTGAATACCTGTGATTTATATCTGTTACCATAAATACGCCTCACTCCTAGTACTTACCTATCTAAATTTCTCTAATGAATATATAATATTATTAACATTACTTCTGTAGACAAATATAGGAATTTAATTACGGTGGCCATGTAACTAATACCTAGACATTAAATTACAGTTAACATTGTACTGTATTTTGTATAATATTTTTGTCATCTAAGTATTTATGTTAAAATATTTTCAAAGGCCAACATTAAAAATATCACGTATAATGTAGTTACTACAAAAATTCAATATTTTTTGTTAAAAAACAAATATTCAAGTTAATTAGGTAGCTAGTTACTCAGCTGAATTAGCTTGTATCTTTTAATTAATACAGGTTGAAAAGCGCTATCATATTGAGGGCACCGGTGTCTCAGTAATATACATATTAAGGGATATAATTTTCGGTAAATTAAACGCGAGCGTCATCGCAGTCTGGCTCAGACCGATATGGTAGCTCGAAAATATAATACTGCAGGCATCGCACAAATTAACTGCAATAGGTGATTTTAAGAATTAATTTATCAATTATTTAATACTTTTAAACCTATATAGATAAAAATCATGTGTCACGGTGTTTGTGGTCGCACTCCTCCAAAACGGCTCGACTGATTTTAATGTATTTTTGTTAGGTATGAGATTATGTCGTGAAGCATATTTCATACCGCTTGATGATTAGGGTATCCATTTTTTTTATTTTTATTCCTATGTTACTCGCTGATAATGTAGATTTCTTTTCATGAAAGAATTTTTAAAATCGGTCAAGTAGTTTTTGAATTAAATCGTAACAAACAAACAAATATTTCCTCTTTATAATATTATTATATAGTATAGATATACCTTAGTTAGAAAAAGGGTAAAAGGGATGAGATGGAACAATATTTTAAGCATGAGAGAAATAGATTTAAAAAATCCTATTTCCTTAATGACATTTCTGTATAGGTACCAAAATATCACTAAATTTAAATGTAACATTTATTAAAAAATTTGATCAAACAGCTGACCCATTGAGGTTTTTAATAAAAGTATGAAACGCTTATTGAGTCGCTTGCCAATATCGCCATATCATCAACAGATAGGAGCCATTATTGACTCGCCTCTAAGCTCACTAGAATGCTCACATATTTTCTACATAGAGTTCAGTAAACGCTCCATTCGTTGTCTCATAAACGCAGCGTCATCGTTCGTGAGGATTTCGAAAATAAGATAAACCTTTCGAAAGTTATCCCATTTCTGACGAGCATTTTACGAGGGGTCGACAAATCCTCGAAATGGTTTCGTTTGGTGATCAAAGTTGCCGACTCCTGTACCTAAGGCGAGTTTCAATTTGCTCTTACATTGTTCGTTATATAAATACGAGTATGTTCTTTCTCGATATACACGGCGCTTTTTATCTTTTTAATAATGTTCTCAATTCTTCTTCAGTATATTTTCGTCTCGATTAATATATATGTATATTGTATAGGTTTTTAATATTCTTCATTACATACGAGAAATAATGTTTACTTATATTGAACAAAAGATTAATATGGTGGTTATATAATATTTAGTAAAGATTTTTTCCTTGATCCATCTACATTATTAATTCTCACCATTGACATTAATACTATGTCAATGATTTCCACCGACGACGTTTTATTATATTTCTATATATCTTACTTATTATTTCTCTTGTTTTTTTAAAAATAAATGTAACCATATCTTATTACTGTGAGTTTTCTTTATCTGAAATAAAAAATATGACATTAATTGAACTAAATTAGAAATTTAAAAGAAAAATGGCGACGGATTAATACTAATTTTTTAATTTCATATTTATGAAAAATAATGAGACCTTTGCGCACATGGTATTAACCCTTATTAAATAAAATCTATTAAATACAACAAGCAATACATATAAACCATAATTATGTTTTTCACTTCATTATATAACTAATAAATTATATTATTATCGTAGGAGTCACAAGTTGAAATCACTCACAACAAATAAAATTAAACCGATCGAACAAAGCGCTCATTACGCAGCGTTCACTTTAGCTCAGTTCTTGGGTTATATTATTCGTATTTTATAAGTATAGCGAATTTTATTAGTATAAATGTCAATTTATTATATTTCCCTACTTAAAATAACTTCAAAATACTTCCAAGCAGGCGTTACCGAATGGAGGTACTAGTAAAATCATAACGAAAACTTAATCCATTTAAATATTTTAAATATAAAAGAACATTTTTATAATAGTAATAAAGTTATTTAATAAATAAGTTTAGCAGACATAATAAAAGGTATATTATAATCCAATACTCACTGAACTCAGGAGCGATTAATATAATTCAATGACGTTCAATAGACTTGTTATAAAACAACTATTTTAGGAATCAGTAATGAGCGCAATTACGATAGCACGCCGATGTTTTATGCAATTAAACATATGATTGTCTCGTCAATTAATCTCCGTTTCTTGCGTTCCGTATACAGAGTTTAATTATCTAAGAAATAGCAATAGGTACCTTTTCGCAATCCAAACAGACATTGTCGTTCTGCATCTGTTTTGTCCGCGAACTTATTTATATCGTATATTGCGGTGTCCTGCGCATTCATCTCATTTATTCTCTCAAGGTTTTTGACGAATGCTTCGTAATGAATCTGCCGATCTTGATCATTATTGTATACTTTGTTGTAATCTTTTACGAATTTTTGAAAGAGTTCTGGAGCGTCTGCCATTTTGTAGAAGGGTTTCTTGTTTAATTGCACGCTTGTCATTGCTATCGGATGTGAAACACAACTGACTCTTTATGCATACTCGATAAACAACATAATATAGAATATATTATACTTTTTAGATATATCATGCATAAGCACATGTATTTTTTCCGGTTTAACTCGTCGTAAGATGTTGTTCAGTCATTTTATTAAAAAATAATAATACCTACTAGTTTATACTCGTATTTCATGTTTTTCGTAGTTTTGCAATAATGAAAGCGTTTTAGATATATATTTTTATATGATTAAGTAACAATGAATTGAAGTGATTGACAGCACTTAAGATAGCATTACAATATAATATAAACAATTGATAAAAATATTGCTATTTTATACACATTTCTCTTTGTATATTATTTTTGTATTTTCTTCTTATATATCTTATACATGAAATAATAATAATAATAGTGGTTCAAGGATCGGAGTATATGGAATTCCTGGATGAAAGAGGTGTTATGTATATAATATACGTATAAAATAAACTTAATAGATTCCAATTCAGTTATTCATAAATATATAATATTGTTGGTAGTTCGCACCGATTATACTGTGCAGCGTCAAGGTTTTGTCCGAGGTTGCATGTGACTAATGCATAATTTACTTACCTACCTCATAAATGGAATCTAAATAAATTACTGAGGATGTTGAATTTTAAATACTTTTTAAAAGTTAAAACTCATATATATACGAATTTTTAATCAACTTTCTATTGTATTCTTTCTTAATATAGGAACAAGGTTATAAATAAAACTATAAATTATAGTATGTTTAAACTTATTATTATAGTATGTTTATTAATTTCTATCATACATAATTCCATAAAAAAAATTATCAATGTTGTTTATAAAAAAAGCTTGTAAATACATGGAAACGACTGCTATGCGATGCACAAACTTATTTACCTGTAAATATAAAAATAATCCATATTACTTTTATGAAAATAATGTTTTTTAAATAAAATTAACTTTAAATAGTGTATAGAAAATAAATAAATTGCATAATATAATATCGTTAAAAAAAATAATATATTTAATATTGGTCAGAAACAAAACTACGTACTATTTGGCTGAAGTACTCCAGGAGCCCAATCGCGCTAAATAATCCAATCTCGATTGGAACTAAACTGGAACTAATCACGATCTTTTAACGAATTTCGTATCGCGCTAATAGTTTGACAGCTAGTTGGATCTAAGTTGGATCTAAACCTTATCTGAATCTTTGTCAAATGAAAAGTTCAAACAAATCTACTTTTTCATGATCCAAGTTCGATCTTTGCCTATTTTTCATTGTTTATTTCATTGAAATATCACTCTAAAAGTATTTATATGAAAACGGCTTACGGGTTTGATATGGAGGAGTCGCATTCTCGAGCTAAAAACAAAAATTTGAGTGCGAGATAAAGGAATAACCCTTTCAGGATGCCCGTCGACCGACCGACATTTCTTAGACATAAACACTGGGTATCGGTTGTCGAAGGAGCTTACAAATAAATTGATTGATGAATTAACAACACAAGCCGCCTTCATTACGTTTCAAATGTTACGTTTATAACAAAGGTAAGAAACTTATAACCTAAAGTTACTAAATGATGCATAGGTGAATATAATAACATGAATACACCCAAAATTTTTTAAATTTAATTACATTCAAGTGCCTTGCTGTTAATAAATTACATAAACTAAATACATTTTAAATTTTTGTAGGTTTAAATTGCATTGGCATTCTGGATCATATCAAACCATTGTGGGAGATTGTCGAAAATATTGTGTCACAAGCCAGTGTTACTAAATCAATTCAGTAAGTATCAGATGCTTTAAAAAGCATCCATTCTTATAAGTAAATATATTCTTATATTATAGCCTTTCCGTCTTTACAACTTGAGAAGGAATGTGTTAAGACAAGGTGAATACTTCATATCTTTATTTATATAAATGTTTTATGTTTATTATGTAACTGAATTTATTAAAATAGGAATCTATAATTTACATTTTATCAACAATACAAATAAATGCCGGACTTAATAGGATGTATAGATGTAACACATATGGCTATTGTTTCTCCTACAGAAAAATGAGGATTTCAATAGAAAAGTCCATTATTCTTTAAATGTTTAAATAGTAAGTAATGTTGTTCTGTGTTCATATTATAAATTTACAAGAATTATTATTTTCAGATATGGATATTATTGTGTGTGGATGCAAGCTATAGAGGATGGGTATTCTTTGAGAACAATAAGCCTAACTCCCCTGAAGCATATAATTATAACCATAGTCATCACCTTAATGCAAGAAATGTGGTTGAGTGTAGTATAAAATAAATAAAAATAAATGAATTATTGAACTTTATTTAACCAATCTTCCAAAATTAATCTATTAAACAATTTTATAAGTTCACTACGATGGGATGGGATCTGTCTTGATAAACTTTGATAATGTGGAGTCTCCTTTAAGGTAGAAGTGTGGAGTGGCCTCTCAATATATTCTTCATTGATATGGCATCTGTAATAATAGAATAGAAATATTAAAATCTTTAAATTATCATTTTATTTTATTACATTATATTAATGCTCCAAACCAATTATTTATAGTTTCATTATTGGTTGTGAATCAGTTGTTTGTGAGTTCCCTGCATAATATGTATATTTAATGCTTTCTTGCACAAAATTTACTTTTGTATATCATCCTGAAATATTTTTAGTGTTCATATAAGTCAATATGTTATGATTAGGAGATATTTAATAACAAACACACCAAGATTAACATGTATAAGTTACATGATTAAATCATTTTATTTATAATGTGTTTTTATTGCATAAATTTTAAGATATCAATTAAAATTGATTTGCATAACATGATTAAATTATTAGATAATGGTTATGGAACAGCATAGGTATTTCTACTAGATTATAGGTAATTATGACAATGATAACTCACAAAATTTAAGATTTGAATAACCAATAATTAGTCATTGATATATAACTATATTGCTAAAACTCATAGTTACAGAGTACAGACATTTCAAATTAGTCCACACCTGAAATTGTAAGAATACTTTGCTATATTATTTTGTGAATAAAACCTTGGTACATACCTTCCATGTTCTTGCTGGACCTTCCGCATTCAGAATTTCGGCACATTCCCACCATAATTGTGCTGAAACAGCACAAGCTTCTCTGGATTTCACCCGACCCAGGGCGGATTCTCGATGATTTTCAAGGAACTCTTAACTCAAAAGCTCAAGTTGGCGGACAATAGTATATCGACGGCGCTCTTCCATTTACTTTGAATATACATCATAAGAGAAGCAAATAGACTGTTTTATTTAACACTAAATCCAATATTTATCATCACTACACAGCACAAAGAATACGTTATGACTGAGTCTACACTTTATAATTAATCAACGTCGATAGTTAAAAATGTTTGAATTGGGTTTCTTATTTCTATTTAGCCGCCAAATAAACATAGAAATGTTTACAATAAATATTATAAGCAACTTGTTGTGGTATAGTTTAAATTTTGCCTCCATTTTCTATGTAAACTGTCAAATATATTTATTATTTTCTTGTAAAAAATAGACAATCGCTAATCGGTAACATGGAAAACTGGAGCATCCCTACAGATTATGATATGGTAAAGATCCAGTTTAGTTTCAACTTCGGTAGAGGCTCGAACTTTAGCGCGATACCAAATTGCGCAAAGTTGGATCTTAACTCGATCACAGTCAGAGCATGATCACAGCATTATCTAAGCTCTAGTTGGAACTAAACAATTTACCGCGATCGGCCTCCAGTCAGATGTTTACTATCCTGCGCCGTATAGTCTGCGAACTTGTTTATGTCGTAGGTAGCCGTGGAATTCTTTGCATTAGCCTTGTTTATTTGTTCCAATCTTCTCACGAATGCCTCATAATGAACAGCACGGTCCGCGTCATCTGTATACACTTTGTCGTGGTCCTTAATAAACTTTTCGAAGAGTGCCGGAGCATCTTCCAAGTTATAATGCGGTTTACTCGATGCGGGCGTTCCACTCGCCATAGTTGCTTCGACTAACATTACACAGCTGATACGAAATTACGCATCAATGTTTGTTGCTTTTGCTGTTTGTTCGCAGCTGCGACCAGCGTTCTATGTAGTTATGACTCACGTACTCTGCTTATCTGTGCATAGGTATATACACAGACTAGTTTATTTAAATGCATTTGACATTAATATGTGATAACATGAGTTACATACAGTCGATAAGGCAAAATATTATCCAAACTAAAAAATAGATAAAATGACATACCTACAAGTCAGTATATTAAAAAAAGTGCAAATTATTTTCTTTACGAGGTAGACATGACTTTAAATTATGATTGAATTAGAAACAAAATATAATGGTCACCCAAAAAAATGTACAGTACCTAAGATCTCAGGCCAATTACAATTAATCAATACATCCTAAACGATGCAGAACCAAATAAAAACCTTGAATAGGTAGGTATATTCGCCAAATCGAAATACGCACTTAACATCCCGTTTACCTTATCAAAGCAAGAGCATTAAAGGGCAATCGATAAAATTATTTCTACTTTGTAGACCTATCTATTTAATATTTATTAATAATTAATTATTTTTGAAGTCGGTGCCAGCCAACCGCCGCCGCTTTGTACCGTTCGAAGGTTTGTTGCAAATGTAGAATTAAACTTTATTGGCTGACACCGACTCCAAAAATAGCTGTTAACACATATTAAATTGATATATAATATCAATAATTTTGTCGATTGTCCTTTAATGCTTTGAAGTGATTAAAATATTTTTTTCTTTTAAGTTAACTTTATATATAGCATATACAATATACATATGCTATATATGGAGGAATAATAATACATATACATACATAATATGTAGGTATAGTTTTGAAGTCGGTATTATTTTTTAAATAATGTTATTAACTGTTTTTTGTAGAAATGTATTTTGTTTATTTATCCTTATATAATATGGGTAGGCCTGTTAAACGCTCAAATGAAACAGCCGACAGCGTTGTTTGGCAGAAAGTATTGACGAGATCTTCTGAAGACGATCGCGTTACAAACATACAAAAAAATATATACAATATTTAATGTTTCTGTGATACTAGTTAAAAGAACAGAGATTGAAAGTCCTCATCAAAATTTATTATACCTAATTGAATTGGGGATTGAATTGCGCGGTATAAGAACCAGATGAACGTATCTACAAAAATTGTTTTTCATGATACATAACTAAATAATTCTTAACCCTTTTAAATCCTTATATTAACAGTATGCGAATATACCGATATACATTTTATATTCGTCAATTGTGTACTATCTATATTAAAAAGCTACTAAAATTTTAAGGGGCGTATTGTTTCTCCTGTAAAATTGAGAAAATGTCCGTCCATCTGACCCTTACACCGCGATAGGGAGGAATAATAATACAATTATTATTATGATAGATTTTATTTACAACATAAATCGTAATTACATCACAGTATAAGTGTAGAGTTATTTTTTAAATATAATATTGTTGAGATACATAAACCGTCTCACTTTTAATTATAGAAATACCATAATTAAAAAAATATATACTTAAGTAAATTATTATTATTATATATAACAGAAAGAACAGTTAAATACTTATATCACAAAATAATCTAGAATCTTAAATAAAAGAAAACTTAGAGCTATCAAATAAGAAACCTAATAATAAAATGATATCACGTATACTCGTTTAGTACATTTCACTTTTGTAAGGAAATAATACTGGTAAATTCAAAGTGAAATTATTTCTGAAGATCATCTGATATCGAATAATCTCATAAATATTTATCCGTTACAGGCTTCAATTAAAATTTCATGTAAAATACAATATTCTATACATGTAGTCAAATCTTATAGAATATCTTACGAATTAAATGCTATTACTTCTGTAAATTGTTAACTTAGCGTAAATTTGTTTAGCGTGATATTTATTTAAATGCTTTAATAAGTTTTTACCCGTTACTTGTAACTAGATGTAGACAAATTACACGTAATATCTAACGTGTTAAATACGTTTGTAAATTGTTAATTTGATATATAATGATATTTATTTATTATTTTAATAAGCGAGTGAGTTTTGATACGCCCAATATTCAAGCTAATGTCGTATGTTGCTATGTCTGAAGTTACTGGGAATGAATTTCTTATAGATTTATTTGAAGCTATTTTTCATTCGATTTTATAGCATTGGTCACTTAAATGTTTGCTGATTACTAGCACTAATCCACATCAAAAATATACTTATAGCTCTGACATTTATATTAATACATATTACAATATTAAAAGGGTATAGAAGCAAAACTACAACTGTAATTTTTTTTACTCATATAACTAACTAGCAATTGCCCCCGCAACCCCCCTTGTGGGTTGAATTTCGTAAAATCCGTTCTTCTACTCGGCGAAAGGAATATTCCTACCATATTTCAAGTCGCTACGCCTTATGGTTCCAGAGATATCGTGATGAGTGACTATATAGGTGGAAATCTCTTTTATATATATAGATAATAATCTATTAGACCTTTTAAAAGTTTCATATTAATAACGCTAAAAAAAAACATCTTACAAAGCAAAAAAAAAAACTTAAGGTGGGTCGTTTCTTCATACAAAAGTCATGATTATTAACGAAGTTTTATTATATTTATAATAAATCTTTCACGTTGTTATATGCATGATTTCTGTATAAAATAACATTATTTTATTAACTCCGCGCAAAGAACTCCTGGAAAGTAAATAGTTGCACAAATATTTAGTATCGAAACTCTAAACTGACTTCGTTAATATACATGACTTTTTGTATGGAAAACGAACCACCTTAATAGATAATTAGTTACGAAATACAAATAACAACACAATGCACTCCGAAATACATAGACAAAGAGGCTTTAGCTTTTGTAACTTTTTATTTTCTACTATTTGGTACATAATATACGCTACAAATACAGATAAAACATGTTGCACGTTGAGTATCCATACATTTTTGATCCATTAAATGGATTCTTAAAGAATATGGAACCATACTTATCATTTACAAAAATATCAATTATGAAAATTTGCACCTAGTACAGACTATAATTGTGTATCACTCATACTACTTACTTGGGTTACCGTAGATATTCCTGAAACCATAAAATAAACAATTATCATCATTATTATATTATAGGAACACGCCCTGACTTTACACGAGTGCAATGTTTAGATGACTACTATACACAAAAAAAAATTAAAATCGATCAAGTAGTTTTTGAGTTACATCGTAACAAATAAACCAACAAACCTTTCCTCTTTATAAATATTAGTATAGACAAGTTTACAAAATTGTGAAATACCAATACAGACAGCTTTCACCAAACTTGTTCTAATAAAAAAGTTGGATCAAATAATATAATGAATTCATCATTATCATAACAATATCATAATCAATTCATATTAGACATTTAAATTATTAAATTATACAATTTTTTTACAAACTATAATATATTTTATTAATCTTCCTATATTTAAATGCGATTATTTGCAGAAGTTTTCAGAGTGTTTTCACAATTTTGGGTCTATAGACCATAAAAAAACATTTTCACTCAGCAAAATTTCAAACTAACTGGTATCCCTTCGTATCGGCAATATTGGAACATTGAAGACTACTTACCAATTAATAGACCCGCTAACTGGTCATTAGTACAGAATAAGGGCTCCGACAGAACGTGCCCCAACTGGTCCTTAATTGAGGGTTTGGCGTCGCACCACAGTACGTGACCGTCACGAGACCACTCCTGCACCAACATTTTGATGCTCTACAAGTAGAGTGAAGACGATATTTCACTTAAGTATATTTGGACGCTGTTAAGCAATACAGTGTCAACCCACAAAATGATAAAAATCGTCGTGATGAGTGATCGTAGAACAACGACGGTTCTGATTTTTTACGGTTTTAGTTTTATGGCATATAAAACTATCTGACTAATTATCAAACTACATTTTTTATTTGTTCTGTTGATAAAGGGTTTAAGACAGTTCTAAATTATACAATATAAAACTGTCAAGGAGTTTCATGATATGACTTATACATTAGAACTAAAATCGTAAAAAAATCAGAACCGTCGTTATTCTACGATCACGACGAAATGTAAATTTTGATACCAATCGCTTCCTTATGAGCTGGAGCTATTTCAATAGATATATATCATTTAAATCGTTTTAATAGCAAAAATATGGAAAGAACTAGTGAGCACGAAACCCTTACATGTTTAGAATATTTAACAATAATGCACTAAATTCTATTACTTTGATTGTTAACAAGAAAAACGATATACATTTAGTGTAATAATAATAATTACAAAAAAAAACTATTATTTCTATTATTTTTTTAAAGAAATTTAATAAAACCTAATTAAAACTTCAAACTCAATTTTCTCAAAATGGCAACCGTGTGGGTTGACACTGTATTGCTTAACAGCGTCCATTTGTGAGTGTGTGTGTGTATTGTTTTCACAGCCTCATCGGCGTTTTTGGTAGAAGAGAAATAAAACCATTAATTGTTTTTGTTTTTTTTTCAAAGAAAAATATTCAGCAAGTAGTAAAATGCTACGAGGATCTTAGCGCGGCGTAGTGGGGTGAGAAAGAACGAAATCAGAATGTTTACTGTGGTGTTACATCCCGTTAACGAACCACCGTTATACATAGATGGAAAAACCGTGAAGTGTACATTGCGCATTTAATGTCATGTTTAACAAAATAATTCATTTCTTAATAGTAGATTTGATACTTGAAGCTCAAAATATACAATGTACCTACATACTTATAATCTAAGAATGAGATTCTTAGCACCCTCTCCGAATGCTTGGACTATCCATTTGTCAAACACTGGACAAGTGTTCACCGCAGCGGGAACCGCAAATAGTTAGGCTACACATAGTTTTAACATTTTTTAATTTATTACGCAATTATTGCCTATGTACCTATTTTATTGTATAGTTTGTAAAACAATTTATGGATATATCTCTGAATTAAATAATAATAATTATTATTATAAGTGAAATTTACGTAAAACACTTCCTTTTACACATGACAGTGAATTCCTCTTTTACAATAGGTACCTATCTACTCTCAAAGATAATCCAATCCACTATTTTAAATTCCATATTATAAGTTATAACCCCAATCAATTATTTCCCCCTTTTGTAAAATAATTATAGTTAAAAATAATACTAAATATAAACTAAGATATAATTATGTTTTATTACCAAAAAATGATAACCACGTTTTCAGAAATTCATCTCAGTACTATTTTAATATTTCGTATTTCATACTTTATTCTATAAACATTTTATGATTCATTCAAAATTTTTCACGAGTTTTAATTTTTGTAAACCGTGTTTTCCGAATACCCTCCTCGTTTCAAAAGCTAATTTTTATACCGCTAACACAGTGAATATAAACAACGGCGTCGGGTAAAAGTTAAACACGACTGCTAACGAGACGACCACGTTTTTTCCTTCGTTTTCTACACTAGAAACCCTGATTAAGTAAAAATAACGACTCTTGGTTATAAAAGGAAGCCAACGATTGTTTACTTTACAAAGAACGTTTCGGTAAGGCTAATAGAAAGTTAATACAGCGGAAAGCTAGTATAAAAGCGAGATTTATACTCGATAAATATTGTCTTTTATTAACGCGAGTATTACACATTTAAATAAAATACTTTATAACTGTGATCATGGTTGCTGAAAAGCATCCGAAACGTCGTGATAAATAATATTATAAATAAATCGCGTTTTTATTCCAATTTCAATCTCGATTAAGTTAATTTTATCATAATTGAATATTTTAGCTATATATAAAAGTTATATTTAAAAGTTATAAAACATGTCATTCTCGAAGATCTCTGAAACTCATACATACAGGACGCATACATTAATATAATAAAACAATGAAGAAGATATGACAAATACGACTTTATGTTATAATATTACTTACTCGTCTAGTCAAACTGTACCAGTCTAAATCTAAATGCAATCCTAAACCCAGTTCTAAATCGATTCATAACTGTGTTACAATTCACTCTAAACTCATTTTAATTGATCGAATCTGTACAAGTTCTCTATCTTCCGGTAAATATAATTATGCCATATTGTTCCTCAATTATTGAAAGATCTATTCATATCTAAACGACAAATCAAATATCACCTATCCCTATTAAAATTATCGGATGTGCATATTGAGCCATTTTCTTTGTTTCACAAATAGTTTTAAATGGACCTTTTTTTTTCAATGCAATTAAACATTTTTAATACATGTTTATGTATTAATTACACGGTAATAAATAACTATTTTCGTATGTTAAAAATCAAAAATCTTACTAGTAACCGTGACAATTGACAATATTCATAGGGATTCGCGTTATATGCAACAACAATATACATTGAGATACAGAAAAGTTTTCAAGTTCCGACTGCAGACCGTGTCGAATCACAAGCAAAGCTGAAATTGAACCGCAGTGCCGCAATATCTATGTTTTAACTCGAACGAAGAGCAACGCTTCAGCCGCTCTTGTAGCTTTTAAACGAAATAAACGCTCGCGGAAACCTATTGATGCGATAAATAAAAACGGGTTTATATTTAAAAACAGATAACCTTCTCTAAAATGTTTTTAAATATCATCATATTTATATTGCAGGTGGTGTATGAATGGCCATTTGGCGCTTTGGTGATTTTTAATTTACAAATTTGTTAGTTTTAAAACTCTTGTAAGAGGAGCCTTATAAGGACCATGACTACAATTATGCTATTAATTCTGATTTTTATTCTATAAGTGTAAATAGTTTAAACTTTTCCTTTGCTTGTGGTAATATGATTTAAAACATGAGGTAATGTGTGCGATTGACATTTGAGACGTAAAAAACATCCTCGGCATGGCAAAGCCATGATTACTGAAAATAATATATTGGAATATGCTACTGAATTTCTATTTTTTGTGCATGAAATATGTAGGAAATAAAAGTTTAAATGAGAATATAAATATATATAAATGCATTTTGTTATACTAAAGTAGACAAAAAGTTTTTTTTTATGTTAGATATCGACAGACGAGCATGACATTCACTTGATGTTAGGTGTTAGCTCAACCATAGAAGTAGAACATCAGTCAATGATGCGCTGTTGCCCTACTTTTTACTTCGAGCATTTGGAAATCCATAGACCTAAACGCCCAATGTGCACTTCACGGTTTTTCCATAATATACATAATTTATGAGAACGATGGTTTGTTACCCGGTCGGAATTTCGATATTCCTCCAACCCGTTCAATGCCCGAAGTCACCAGACGTGTGAAAACATGCTTACAGAAAATTATAAACGAATTCGAATTCAGATTCGAACCTACGACCCATCGGAGCACACGGTGTTCCACCTAACTACCTAAGGTATTCTATCAAACGCGCCAACGAGTCCGTTACGAACGTGATTTCAAAATTAAAAACAAATATTAAAATTGTTTTGATCACTATGAACTTAAGTACCTATTGCATACTATTATTGTTACTTTTACTCACATAAAGCTATTAAAATTATTTTATTCACAAACTAAACTAGTGCTAAGCTGGACTTTAAAAACCGCAAACTAAGCATCGCAATGATTCAGCAATATATTCTACAATCTTGCTTTTGGCGGCGCTACCGACCATTTCTCATATTTGACTCACTATCAGATATTACTCGTATAATTCCTTTTAAATTTATATCCGCTTTAGAATTTCTCTGAATAATATTGTTGTAGAACATCTGCTTTAAAATGTTATGCAAATTTTACACAAGGATAAAATCATTGTATAAAATTTGCATCATCTTAAACAGTATTTAAAATCCAGTAGGCTGTTACTTAACATAACATTATCTTAGGAGTTGTGAATTTCACCTGAATTACTTAGTAAATACGATTTATTGCCCCTTAAATATGATAAATGTTATACAAGAAACTTGTATACCATACATTTAACAAGTAACAAACAGGATTTTGATTTGATTTACACGGTTACAAAAGTTATTATGTTAAACAAATTTTCCCAAAGGCTATGCTCCATTCGTTTAGGAATTCCACGCGTCCTATATTTTCCGGAATTTTCAAGTATAAAGATTTTTCCGACACGGTTAGGTTTTAGGTTTAAAACAACAACAAAATACCAGCAAACAAATAACACGAACATTTTACAAACAAAAATCACGAATAAACCAACTCGGACGAATTATGCAAATCAAACAAGATTATGTAATCATATGAACATTTAACAGTACCAAATCACCAAATAGATAGTAAAAATAAATAAAATAATAGGGGCTTCTACTTTGATATCCAATTACTTTAATTTGAGATTGAACTAATATTTTATCTTTTATATAAAGTCATCTCAACTAGCGTACACAACTACTTAACAATAATAATAAATAATTAATTAGTCTTGGCGTTTGTTCAAAAGTGACATTCAGAAGGTCCTGTCCCTTTATAAGAGAGCATTTGAAACATTTTTAGGATTCCATACATTCGTCTGTCAGTTCATCACTCGCAGCCGACTTTCGCCGAATTGTTTTTTGGTAATTTCGTAGTAGATTTAGATATAGTAGATTTAGATATAGTAGAGATTAGATATAGTTATAATATAAAGTAAACTTTGTGTGCATTGAGTGACATATTATCGAGGGCTGTCATTTTAATAAAAACGTCTTATTAAAATTATAAAAACGGCGTGATGAGATGGCTTATTTGCCAAAACTTGAACACAATATGCCAATAAATATCAGTATTATTGTCGCAGTTAGTCGTTTCACTTATCTAGTAGTCGTCTAGCACATAGTAGTGACTTTTTCGAAGGTCTGTGTAATATTACACAGACCTTCGAATTATGCTCTATTTTGCTATACTCTACTCTATATGAAAAATATAATAGATACGGAACTCTTTCCGCGCGAGACTGCCTTTTTCTTGACCAGTTTTTGATGGATATCTCAGTGCGATCTTTTGAAATACCTATTAGGTAGGAACAACCCACCGCAAGACTAAATCATATTACGTATTCTCTCAAGTAAATTACTGGGCAATTAGACATAACCGACATCTCAGCGTAACAAGCGTACCTACAACTGAATCAGGACTATTTTAGAGAAATTACTGTAGCCTGGATTATCTTGAACCGACATATTCGTGTTCATTAAAATAATAGTAATATTGGATGTGTTCATGTATCAATAATAATCTGAGGAACGTAGATGTGTTATACCTATTCACCTGTATATTGAGTATTAGATTTAAGTAATATTATCATATTATATCTTCTAATTTGCTAACAAACCGTCTCTTCTGCAACAGTTTTGGGAAATGTATAATCATATTATGATCAATTTTCTCATCCTCTTACATAAAAAGAACAAAGAGCTTAGCTTTAAATTTTTAAGTGTACCAAAATGCCATACCCATCAAAATGTGTTCTGCGGTTTTATTGTGAAAACATACATAATAGTTTTTTTTTAAAGTAATATTATGTTTTTACGCCTTATTTTTGTCTATTTTCGTTTAAATACTAGATATCATAAGAACTAAAGAGGCAAAACTAATAATAACTTAGCCGTGTAACTCGAGATATTTGATAATATTATATTTGTATTTTTGGTGATAATTTATTTTGTAATCTTTAAATTATACTTGTTTGACCGCATCTAGGACAAATCTCGATTTAATTCAATAGATATATACCTACATATTTACATTTGCCAAATTATATTTTGGTGGGAATATAATGAAATAATAATTGTAATATAACATGGATGTTCCTTACCTGTAGCGATGTATAGTCGACCCGACTTAGCGCGTCGCAATAAACAATCAGCAACTTCGGCAATGTCCGGGGCCGCTCGGCTCCCGAAGCGCCGTTCGGCAAGATGGCGCCGGGAACTGTGACGATCTCGATTGCACTTGACTCTTTGCCTTTGCAGTTTTTAATGGATATTAACTCGGAGCGAACCCTTTCAGAGCTCGCGAAGTGCAAACCGCCAATTGGGTGTATCTCGTAGTGAGGCGGAAGTGTTCCATCCTGAGGATTGATTTAATTTTTTTTAAGGAGGCAAAAAATGAGTAGAGTGGCTTTTTTATTTAATTATATTATAAGGACTTTGTTCAATGATTTATGTTTAGTTCGACAATAGAGATATTCAAAGACGGTAAGCGAAACGTCTAGTGGTCCGATACCCGGTCGGTCAGAATTCTTCGATATTATTCAAACTTAAACATTTATCCCTCCGAGGTATATTTATTATTTAATTATTAAGGCTACATTAAAACATAAATATATCTGCAAATATAAAAGGTAATAGCTAATATGAATGAAATTAAAATAAATTACTTTACTATTTTATCATCAGACCAGTTTAATGCCTAGTGAAAAATATCAACAGAATACATGTTAGATCCGACGGATAACAAACCCGCGTATCATCGAAACGCAAGACACACCCAACGCGCTAAAAAGCCGTCGCTTCTGTATTGGCGTATTAACCATAGCACAAGATTTAATATGGTATTGAATGATATTGTCTTTTATTAACGCGAGTATCACACATTCAAATAAAATACTGTATACCGGATTAAAACGCGTGTGATGTAGAGATTTTATTTTATGTAGTATGTTTGATTAAAAAACAACAGGACACCGTTAGTCAATATTGTCATAATATAGAAAATTACAGTAAATAGGGGAGACCAGGGATGAACGTAACAATTTTTGGTTTTTTCGTAATATCTCCCAGATATTTCTGAATATTAAAATTTTAATTACTTCACATGTGAGATTGGTCTTTCAGCTATCATTTTACACCAGCTTACATGCAATGTATTTTATAGATTTTGAGAAAAACGAATAATTATTTGAAGTGGGATTTGTTACAAACATCCCAACCCCTAGGGTTGGTTGTAACAGTGTAAGGGGATATTTGTAACATTGTAAATAAAAATAAAGTAACTTTCATAATCAACATATTATGTAATCATAATCAACCTTTTGGGTTTCACGTTACTATAACAATCCTTATAAAAATAAACTTTTCTAGGAAACAAAAATAAATTCGAAAATAATCAACATTATTCAAAATTGAGATCTCAATCAGACAAACAATTATGACACACAAAGCTTATTTATTTATTATATTTTATTTCTAGTTAAAATAAAATATAATAAATAAATAAGCCAGCTTTCGTGCTTCTTTGTTTGTTAATCCGTAATTAATTTGAGAACAATGGATGGATTCTTCGTCGGTACAAACTCTTCTTTTCGATACGTAGCCCACATTTGGAAGACTTGTTGAACCTTGTTCAAGCATTTTTTTCTTCTTTTGCACTATATAAAGTTACATGGCAGAGTAGATATGAATTCGCACCGTCTCTAAATGGTACTTCTGAGCAGTACTTCTTCTGCAGTCAAATCCATTATTTCTGTATTTTTTTTAATTTCTTTATGTCAGATATCGACAGACGTGCATGAGGATCACTTGATGGTAGGTGATAACTCAGCCACGGAACATCAGTCAATGATGCGCCATTGACTTACTTTTTACTTCGAGTCCTATTCGGAAATTCATAGACTGAAACCGAAACGCGCTATATGCACTTCACGGTTTTTCTATCTATGAACGGTGGTTCGTTACCCAATCGGAATTTCGGTATTCCTCCCAGCCGTTCAATGCCCGAAGTTACGACATGTTTACAGAAAATTTTCAACATGTGTCCCGGTGGGAATCGAACCCACTTCCCGATGCGTACGGTAGGTGTTCTACTGAACGCGCCAACGAGCCCGTCAATAGTATGTAGTAGCTAAACCTCTACTGGTCGTACTTTTAGGCAGTCTGAGATAAGAAAACGTATTTGTTTTACTTTGGTATATATAAAAAACGCAACAAAAACATAAACGGGATGAAAGTAACAAATTGTTACTTTCATCCCTATATTTAAAATTTCCCGAATACGACAATCATATGCCTATAACCGAAAAACCATTTTAGAAAGATACCATTTCAAACACTAAAATAGAGAGATGAATAGTTACGCTACTTCACTGACAGTTTAAATTCATGTTAGAACCTACTACAATAAAAACAAACGCAATTGAAAAAAACGGTTGTAAGTTACTTTGAGGGTATTTTTGAGGCACTGACTAGCTACGTCATACACCTATCGGCACAGCGCTGAGAGCGCTACTGTGGTGAATTGGGATCCAAAATGGGCCATATTAGTGAATCAACCATCAATGCAGCTAGCATAATTCGTTCAAAAATTCATTTGTTACGTTCATCCCGTGTTACTTTCATACCTGGTCTCCCCTATCAACTCCGTAGGAATAGATGGCGTTAATATGGCAACTTTGTGACGTTTCAAAAATCAGACAACTGTCATCTTTCTGTCTGCCCGTGACCATGGTTGCTGAAAAGCATCCGAAACGGGATAAAAAAATTTAAACACTATAAATAATAAATCGCGCTTTAATCCGGTATACAGTATTTTATTTAAATGGTATTGAATGATTTGGTATCAACCCATTCTTGGGCTATGAAAATCAGTACCTATATTGAACGTACACAAGCATAAAGCAGAAAGTTGTATGTAGCGTAAGGTAAATCTTTTCAATAAACTCACGTTAACATATTGTATATCCAGAGGCGGCCGCGACTGATAGTAGAGTAGCAGCAGTACATCAACGGCGACTCCACAGCCTAGACCCACTTCGATACCCAGCAGGAGACAGCTGACGAATGTACCCACTAGCGGTATTAAATCCAGCCCTGGATATACAACTTGCGTTTGTACTATTGTTAAAGTTAAAGCTTCTGTACAATGAATTCAAATGAAAACATTGAACAGTAATGTGATATTATTTGTGACTAGCTTCTGCCTGTAAGTTTGTTTGTGTAGAATTATAGTAATAAGTAATAAATAAATAACTTAGTAATAAGTAATAAATAGTAGTTTTTTATCCGAGATACTTTTTCATAAATCTCCTTACCTACTATTTAAATCTAATTGCGGTGATTGGTCAAAATACAGAAAATAATGTTACAAGCTTATATTGCTTACTTAATAAATAATTGATTCTCCATACAAACTTACACCTATATCATTTTCCGGGATTCAAACATATTATGTCCATACCAAATTTCATCTAAATCGGTTCAGCGGTTTCAGCGTGAAGAGGTACCAGACAGAATTATAATCGCATTTTCAATATTATTAGGGACTTGGGAGATAAATTTATTTATAGAAATAAAGATAATTTTTAATTTATTGTGTTTATGTGTTTCCTCATCAGAAATACTTGTCTAAAACACGTCTAATAATATTAATCGAATGTGTATGATTTTTTTTTTTTAATTCTTTTTTTAAATTTCTTAAAGATAATTTATCGCTTGTTGAACTGACGATTAAGTACGAGTATTAATGTAATGTAGAGATTTTTATTAAACGCAAATATTGCTTTTATATGAGTGGGTATCTCTTGATATAAATTAAACATTAGAAAATCTATTAAATAATTTTTGTTAACTTTACAAGCATCACGTTATCACGTATTATATATTATAGAAGGATTTTAATGTTGGATATTTCCTACGAATTCTATAGAATATTAAATGCTTATAAATTGCACAACTGCTTACAACTTATTACATGTGTACTCCACAATAAGTCATTATTAACGACAAAGAAGGTTCAAACGAATGCTATCAGTCTTTGTGAGCTTTAGCCATGGGAATCCCCCAAACTATATTGACTTGTGGAAAACGAACAAAGCTCTATGATTGGGTTCGACCGGATCGTGCGATGTTAGAAATCCATTGAATGACAACCCAGAGCTTATTATAAATACACTATTTCCTTAAACCGCCATATCACACTTTGTCTTTCACGGTGTGTACTCATTCACTTATGAGTTTGAACATCAAAGTACGATCTATGAAACGCACTTTGATGTTATAAGCGAATGAGCTCAAAATTATTCAACAAAACCTCTTTTCTGGTTATCACATTTCAATTTTCGCATAGCTTCCATTGAAGTAATGATCTTAAAAGGAGCACTTCATTAAGGCGGTTTTCAAATCGAGATAATATTTAACTGATCTGGTTAAAATAACCAAAGTTAATTTTAATATTTAAGCTGTTTGGGCATAATTATTCGAATTAAGAATGTTACAGTATAATTATATTAACTGAAATGACATGAAAGTTTTTGTAATTGGTATATAAAAAAAAATCAAGATGACGTCAAGGAAACGATTACAGAGAGTGCACGGGTCCATAATAATGAATAATTTATTTGACGCTCTGTTACATACCGTTTTCTATACATATAATGCTCAACCGTAATTATTTTGTCAATCGGCAATATGTGGTTATAATCAGCAATATATGGTTATAAATACCAATGTTTCCTATATTTTTTGAGTCAGTCTCTAATCTAATTCGCGACGCGGTATTTCTATCCGAAAAGTAATCAGTGGTACATCTTAATATTTGTGAAAAAATAATATTAAAATAGTTTTATTTGCAATATTTTTTTTTTGTATAAAACCGCAAATATACAAACTAACATACACGGACATACACGGCGCACGGGATACGTGACGCGGCGAACGGCGGAAGTGGTGAGACAATACAGAATGCCTCTTAACAATTTAGTGCTCGATCGAGACCGTAACTGACGTTAAGCATTAAATAACTATTTGTACTTTAGATTGATTTTTTTTTATGTCAGTTATCGACAGAAAAGCATGAGGTTCACTTGATGGTAGGTGATATCTCAGCCACAGAACATCAGTCAATGATGCACTGTCGATCTACTTTTTACTTCGAGCATTCGAAAATCCATAGACTGAAGCCGAGACGCGCACTTCACGGTTTTTCCATCTATGAAAAACTTTAAATAACAACACATTAACGTCGTCCGACTCTATATTTTTTAATTTTATTATGTAAGATATCGACGGATGAGTACGATACCCACAAAAAATATTATTAATTAATAATACGTTGAGGACCAATTTTTTACTTCGACCATTCGGAAGTCTATAAACTGACACATACATATATATTTTATTTTTATAAGTATATATTATATATATATAGCATTGACTAAATTTTAAGTGCGCAATCTGTACTTCATGGCTTTTCCATCTTTAAACGGTGGTTCGTTACCCGAACAATTATTTATATATGACTAGCAACGCGCCCCAGCTTCACACGCGTGCAATGTAGATGTACTCACAAAGCCTATGTTACTCGCTGATAATGTAGCTTTCTATTGGTGAAAAAAAATTAAAATCGGTCCAGTAGTTTTTGAGTGTATTCATAACATACAAAAATACAAATATCTTCTCTTTATAATATTAGTATAGAAATAGCCTATCAGCAACATCTAGCTTATAAGCTATGTCGTTATTGAGTACCAGAATATTCATAAATCTTCACATTCTCACGATATTGGTATTTATTAAAGAAATGCCTTAAGATATGAAAACTTATTAGCGTATAATCGAAAACAGGGGATTAATTATTATCGAAGCGAAATCCTAACTCCCTTCAAACTTCTACAGTCAGGACTTATAAGGAAACTTCCCAGTGCAAACTATACAGAAGTTCGCTAGAGGGCTGAACCGACTCGTGTCTGTATGAATGCATTTAAATCGAGCGTCGAAATAGATTTGAAAACGAAGCCATATCTTGAAAGGGCGTGAATTTGATGTATGTTTGATGAAGTATGTCTATCCTATATTACACGATGCATCTTTTAATAGGAAAATAGTATGATGAAAAATAATAATTTGTAAATAATTAATTTTGTGCAGTTTCTGAGAAAATTTAGCCGGGGGGAGTATTGCCATTTTTTTCTCTCGCACCGTGGCCCTTGTCCACTTAACTACGCCACTGAATAATAGACTTTTCATGGAGGAAAAATTATAACCAACAAGGGTACAACTCAAAGCCCGAATCTCTATTTTTTAATGATATAATGTATTAATGGATCAACAAGCTACTATCTATCCCGGAAAAATATCCTGCTTTCTCGAGAATCGGTATAAATAACGTTAAAAACAAATACTTTAAAATTATATAAAAAAACATACCATTGCCTACATAATATGTATAGGTACAATATTAAAATAGCGAATACTTTATGATATTATACAAGACCAATATTAGAATATAAAAGTAGTCTGCCGTTCAACTGACAGAATAATTATAATACAGATAACGTCAGCATTTCCAAGAAAGACATAAATCTCCGAAAAAGGATATCAAAATTACATTTAAATACCGTGGAAATATCAGTGACGGGTATGCGGTATCACGCCCGCTACGGGATTACGTTCGTAGCACGAATAATCTAATGAGACGACGATTTGCGTCGGGAATATCGCGCTAATACCTGATTACATTTGTACCGTAATTAAGGAGATTTCGATGTGTTTTGCGCCGTAATGACAAGCTGTGGGTGCTTGGATCGTTTGTATTAAAATATTGTACATGAAGTTTTTTTTTTAAGTTATTAATTGACAGACGAGCATGAGGTTCACTTGATGGTAGATGATACCTCAGCCATAGAACATCAGTCAAAGATGCGCTATCGACCTACTTGACAAAAAAAATATCAATAAAATAATAATGTTTCTAATCTGTTTAAATTTGTTAAACACATGGGGCCCATTGAAAATCAGTCATCCATCATAGCCGCAGCGCTTACTGACTGAAGTCCCATTTAAAATCACACTCCAACAATTAAGAAAATTAACTGAATTATTTAATATTTTTGTAATACTTTCTTTTTATATAACTGCGGTATATAAAAAGTAATTATATAATATATATTTCTTTTTATATACCTATTATATTAAAGAAAAATGCAGTAAGTTCAAGAAAAATGGAGTTTAACAAGGTTTATTAAAGTCTCACAAGCGGTTATTTGACTGCTCTGGTAGGTTTAATGTTAAATGAAATTCTTGGACAAGCCCTGACCTTAAACCGTTTGCATTCAGTAGGTACTAATTAGAGCATATTATTATAAAGGCCTCTATAACAAGTAAAAGCGTTGGAAACCGGAGCAGACGAGTCAGTGGCGAAGTAAATATAAATTAAATTACTGACCCGCTGCGAGTCAAACAACTTTTGATTGGAACCGAGTTTCTTACTTTTTTTTTCTTTTACTAGTAAATATAATCTTTTGGTGAGTACGTGTATCCTCGTTGTCGCTTTGGGTATTAAACCGAAAATCCTATTAAATCGCGGGTTCGAATCCGGCTGGGACATGTTTAAATAATTTTATGTAAACATTTTTCGTTTGTCACTTCGGATATTAAACGGTTTTATAGATGGAGAAACCGTGAAGTGCATATAGCGCGTTTTGATTCCAGTCTATGGATTTCCGAATAGTCCGTGTAAAACAATTACTAGAATATATGCCACGCAAACTTATGTCTGACGAATTTTACTTAAAAATAGAAAACGAGGATAATCTATATATATAAAAGAGATTCCCACCTATATAGTCACTCATCACGATATCTCTGGAACCATAAGGCGTAGCAACTTGAAATATGGTAGGAATATTCCTTTCGCCGAGTAGAGGTCAGCTAAGAACGGATTTTACGAAATTCAACCCACAAGGGGGGTTGCGGGGGCAATTGCTAGTTTATAAATATTATATCAATCGTCAACCCGCACCCGCCAATGTGTCAAAAAAATAATTACTAATATAATACATTTTAAATACCTTTCTTTTGTAAGATTGGTTTAGTTTAATTTGATTTAATTTACGTTACAGCTGGTGTCTGTAGCACAGTTTATACTACCGCAGACTCCAACGTTTTAACCTGACTTCTATCACACTGTATTGAATTATAAAAATATAAAAATTAAAAGCCTTTTATTTCCTTAATATAAAAAAATAAAACTTAATCTAATCTTTTTTTTTTTGAATTGAATTAGTAATAATAAATAATTAAATAAAAATGACTTACTATTAGTCTTCCACAACTTGGTGACAATATCGAGGTCGACCATATGTAGCACCGCGCACATGATGACGGCCGCCAGCGCCGCCCGCGGGATGAAGTAGAAGTACGGCGTCAGCAGACCCAGGGTGAGCAACACGATCACACCTGTCATCATTTTCATTCATTCATTCATTGATTCATTCATATATAGCGACATCTATAATCAGTCGGCCTAGCATGACTGCCACGAGACGACGGACGAGAGAAGACAAACTAAGATGTAAGATATGGAGATATATTATATCTCGACAATGACAATTTTGGTAGAAAAAATATCTCGATCAACAAATATATCTATTTTTGATATTAAAAGTCGAGTTTTAAGTGTAATTGTCATGTTAGACCCGGAAATAAAAAGATAAGCGATTAAAACACGAGAAAACGGTCGACAAAATTTTGTCGCGGTTGTCATTCTAGGCTGCTACAAGAATCAATACGAAGACGTCTAATCCTAACGTATATGACGTAATCCTGAATCGAATATATAAATGTTTCCGAGCGCTGAGTATATACAACACCCCGACATCAACCACTGGAGTCAGTCAGTGGTTCGACTAGTCGAGGATCCTCCCTTTAGGTTGGAGGAAGACCACACCTCCCTTCCTTCACACATTCATAATGTTTTTCAGTTACGTATTTTCAAGGTATAAAAAAATTATATCATTTAAATAAAATACTTTATACCGGATTAAATCGTGATTTATTATTTACTAGCGACCCGCCCCGGCTTCGGACTGGTGTTATGGTGTTAGAGCATATTATGCCTGCCGTAGGGTGATTGTCTGATGAACGCATCAAACGAGTCCCGTCATCGGTGTGAGAAACGCGCTTGAATTTAGTTATTTTCGCGCGCATTCATTTTTGCAATAATCTAATGAAAATCTATTCAGTAGTTTTTGATTAAATCACGAAAGTACAGACAGACAGACGCAGCGGAGGACGTTGTTTTATAATATGAAGTGATATTATTTATCCCGACTCGGACGTTTGGAGTGAACGTTTGCTGTCGTCGTCATCGGAATACATAATATAAATAATTAATCCAGTTTTAAACCGGTAAAAGTTATTTTATTTAGACACAAACTGTTTCCAGCGCAGTATATTTTTAAATATCAACAATTACGTCCAGTTTTAACAAGTTTTGTACATTCAATAGGCATACTAGAAATACTCTTTTCATTAATAAAAATTACTCGGCCGCAAGTATTTACACCTATTTCTAGTACTCTGATTCGATATTTGTATTGAACAAATTTAGACTGGGGTTTACGGTTATGACGTAAGGAACAACCCCTAAATTAAAATATTTTCATTACAATTGGAAAATAAATGAACTTTCATTCTTAAAATTACCACGCTTAAGATACGATAGATAAGCTTACTTAGCTTTAAGATTTTCAACATAACCTCAGAGAGACTAGTTGAAAAGACTATTCGTATATCAAAAATTCAAAAGCCAGTGCGACAGTAAACTGTGTTGAAAACTTTTTGATTTATATCGCCCCCACGGCCTCGTTTCCGTATATAGAACACTTATTTCGACATGAATAATATTCCTTCCAACCCATTTAACATAAGGTTTATTGTATTACGTTTAACATTTATAAGAACGCGTGATTCGGGCGACAGCTGTTTGTAAGAACGTATTTCACATACGAAGTTATCAAATGATTTATTGTGAAGATATTTAAAATTTAAGCTTTGACTCGGGCTCGTTGGCCGACCCGCACCGATTGGTCGCGGGTTCGAATCCCGCCGGGACGACATAGTTATAATTTTCTATAAGCATGTCTTCCTCACTGGTCACTTAACACGGGCATTAAACGGGTGGGAGGAATATAGACATTCATTGCGCGTTTCGGTCTCAATATATGGATTTCCGAAATTTCGAAGTAACAAAATTGCTCGACAGCGCATCATTGACTGATATTCTGAGGCGGAGGTATCACCTACTATCAAGTTAACCTCATGCTCGTCTGTCGATATCTGACTTTAAAAAAACTTAAAGCTTAATAGTAAAACTAAGTTATGTTTAGTCTATGTTCAACTTTATCTTTACTAACATTATAAAGATGAAAGATTTGTTTGTTTGTAACGATTTCACCCAAAAACTACTGGACCGATATTAAAAATTCTTTCACCAATAGAAAGCTACATTATTAGCGAGTAACATAGGCTATTTTTTTATTCATCTCCATTGCATCTGTGCTAAACCGGGGCGTGTTGCTAGTAGTTTAAAACAGGGACTAAATACCGGTTAAATTGCTATGGGAGTTATACCGATATAATACTGGTTTTTGTTAATATTATGTCGTTTTTATTCATATTTACTGAAAAAAATTACTGTGGTAAGTTTAGTGTGTACTCTTTAAAACTAATATCACGATATCTCACACACGTATTTTGGAAAATAAAAAATTAACCGGTTTCAGTCCCTGGTTTATAAGTTTGATTATAGCTATGTTGAATAAAGGATTTTCATTATCTTATAGTAAATTGTAATAAATATATCATAGATACCAGTATAGAATCCAGCAGCAGGCGTCCTCACACCCGACGCGTCGCTCACAGCGCTTCGTGTAAAGGAGCCGTTCACTGGGAATGAGCTGAAGAAAGCGCCGATAATGTTGCAAATGCCTAACGCCACAATTTCTTGAGTCGCGTCCAACGTTTTGCCTTTTGCTGAAATAAGATATGAAACTTTGCTAAATTATTGCCCTCACTTTGATAGTATTATGTTTGAAGTGAACGACATTTAGACATGCACCTTGAGATGAAGAATGAGCTGTATCTAGTTCACTTCTAAGTTAAAAAGCGCTTTAAATAATATTGTCCTTTATTAACGCGTGCATCACATATTTAAATACTTTATAATGGATTCAAACGCGATATATTATTTGGACGCTGTTAAGCAATACAGTGTCATCCCACACGGTTGCCATTTTGAGAAAATTGAGTTTGAAGTTTTAATCAGGTTTTATTAAATTTCTTTTAAAAAATAACAGAAATAATATTTTTTTTTGTAATTATTATTATTAAAATAAATGTATATGGTAAAAGTAATTGAATTTAGTGCATTATTGTTAAATAGTTTAAACATTTACGTTTTCGTGTCCGTTAGTTTTTTCAATATTTTTGCTATTAAAACGATTTAAAAGACATTGTATCTCTTTTAAAATATGTACTCCAGCTCATAAGGAGCGTCCATTTATATTATTTATGCCGACGTTTCGGATGCTTTTCAGCAACCGTGGTCGTGGCAGACTGTAAGAAAAATCAGAAAATCTTTTATTACTGTTATTTTATTTAAGTGCTTAAAATGTTTAAAAATAAAGATTTTACTTCAACAGCAATTATATAATGACCTTCTCGCTTCAATCATCCGACCTTATCCAGCCTAAAACCAGTGGTGCTGCCATACCAATGTAGCCAAAGGGTTGATTCAAGGGGGCCCCAGTGGGTGACAAACGATACCTCTTTTTCAAAATACTTTTTCGAGGAGAGCAAAGTTTAATAAAAAACGTAAAGAAAATGTGCACTATCCTAATGTCTATTATTACCACAGGCCCTATATCGTCATTGTGTAGTGTGTAACTACAAATTGGCAATAAAAAAACAATTGCAATTTCAGTTTTAATTCACTTATAAATAAATATACAACCCAGCTTTCAGCCGGGTAACCAACTTTTTGTCCAACGCTCATTAATTTTCATTTTAATTCGATCAATGAACTCAATATCGTTATATATTATAATTATAGCCTATATGTTATTCTAATCTATAAACAACAATAATGTAAAGTTTCATCAAAATCCGATCAGTAGTTTTTGTGTAAAAGAGGAACAAACAACCTCAAAAACATTCACATTTATAATATTAGTTGGATTAATAGTGAAAAATATATTCCGTAAAACCTTATACTAAAGAAAAAATTAAAGAAAATTAAAGAAAAGAAACACATTTATAATCAGTAACATGTCGAAATATAGGTTAACTACTACACGTATCCCCAAAACTTCATTGCAAAGCTTAAAAAAAGCCACCTTTCAGTTTCAGATGATATAATTCCGAGTCACATCGTACTCTGTGATAATTCCATGGATATTGCAATAACATAGCTTCATAGCTTGTTATATGACGTGAATAGTGAACGCGTCCCGACAAGCCACTGTAACGTAATGCAGTCCCAGATAGTGCATTATGGAAGCTGTCTTATTGCTACTGTAATAGCCTGCTGAGTCAGTTTATCATAGCAAATTCTCATCATATAGTAATAGTAACACGTAATTCTCGCATCCAATATCCTCAAATCACTGGCTTTATGATATACATCGCACCTTGGGGAAGATAAGGGCACAAATTTACCTCTTTTCTAATTAAAAATCTTTTAAATAATTAGTAAAAAACATTTTATTTCAAAAAAAAGTATAAAGCTTATTTCATGCATAGAACAATCACTTAACAAGCGTAGGCAGAATAATTCATTGAATGTAAAAAGAAAATTTAAAATGTCTCTTGAAAAATCAAAAATGTACATGTATGCACTGTTCTTACCGATCTTACCATATATTAAATATTAAGTTTAAAATAAATAAGTTTCGATTTACGTCTTCTATTTTTAAATTGGACGTAAACAATAACAAAGGAAAATACGTAAACGCGAAAAGGCCTTTTGTTTTCTATATTTTATTTAACCATTACAATTTCGCGGAATAATTTCTATGCAATGCAATTCTGCAGTTATCAAAATCAAAAGTTTTTTATTTCAAATAGGCCTTTGCAGGCTCTTATGAAACGTCTAGTTGCACGGTTCCAAAAAGTGGGTCTCATGGAGAAGAACCGGCAAGAAACTCCATGGACACTCTTTTCAACAATGGTTTAGCTTACAAAGACTCGGTTACAATAGTTATAATCGGCTGAGAAGTTTATATAATGCAAGGTATACAGAGATTCTATACAATGCAAAAGAAAATTGAGTTTTTACTATTAGTGTAAAATGAGATACACACACTTGCACAGCGCAAGTTGCCAGGGAAGCCGCACATGCAGAGATGAATTAGCGCCATACATCTTTATCGTCAACAGTTATACGTGTAAAGGGTGTATCTTTGATTCTTACTACTTACTTTGTATTAATTTATATCACGTATTACATTAATGTTAAGAGTTTTGAATTCAAAAGTAACTACAGAGTTACTTGCCGATCTCTTCTCAATGAATGTAATATTACGAATAAGTCGTAGATATAAAAATAAAACGATTCAAACCTGCTTTTTAAATTTAAGGTTATCTGAATAAAGAGAGTTCGGTGACATATCTTGTAAATATTTCAGTTTTAAAAACAAAATATAAATACTGATATCAGTAATAAGATATTTTGTTTATATTCATGTCCAACGATCCTACATAATGACATTTTAGTTCAAATCGAAATATTTATAGAGGTTGGAATATAAAGATACCTCAAATATTAAAAGTATTCTAATGGGTTTACTTAGCATGTGTGGATAAAGATGCACTGTTCAATGACCTTCAGTCCTTTTAGAATTATCGAAAACTAAATTTTATCAAAATAAATTATAGCCCGTGATAAAATCAGTTAGCATTTTTCAAATCCGAATGAAATAATAAACAAAAAGTAAAGTCATCTTAAGTATTTGCACTTGCAATAAAATTAATTGGAATATAGTTAAGGATTTGAATATACAACATAGTAACTTAAGTAGGTAGCTATCAATATTTAGCCTGTTCAATCGTACTTAGCAATTCATACAAAATACATAATTGTAAATTACCCGAATTCAGATATAACCTGAAATATCTTCCAAACTTAATTGAAATTGTTTATATATTTTTTTATATTTAAGGAGGCAAACGGTCGGACATTTCACCTGATAGAAACGACTACCCATGGACATCTGTAACACCATAAGTCTTGGGGATGCGTTGTCGGGCTTTAAAGTTAGAATAGGCTCGTATCTTGAAGGTTCCTTAGTCATATCGATTTCCACAAACCACCAACGAGAGCTGGTTCCACAGAGTGGCCAAAAAGTGTCTGATTTCATGAGTAACAAAACTTCTTACTCGAAAGTCGAAATATACTAGATGTTTTTATTACATTTTTTTTTCTTTAGTTTTAGTAGTAGTAGCTTTGTATTATACTTAGTTTTTACTGGATGAGACTTGCTAGTAGTGGGCTGCTGCCCACACAAGAAATACCAGTGTCCTATAGGGCTAAACTATTAATAATTATATAATTATTATTGGCACAAACTCAAAAGTACAATACACTATGACTGCTATGAACTACCATACTACGTATAAATAACTAGAGACAATAAAATTGCAAGCTTTTCTAGTTAAAAAATATATATTAAAATTAAAATTACTTACAAAAAGCTTTCGCGATAGCAACATTAGAGATGATTCCCACAAGTGGGACCACCAATAGGCCGCTGCCGAGTTGCGAGAACATTCCACTAGCGCTCACTGTTGTGTTTCCGACCGTGGATTGGAACGGTGGCAGCTGTGGCCGCGGTAGTCCTGCTGTTATGTGGCCTGTAATATATCATTATACATAATATGTTTATAGATAATTCTGAATATTATACAACCGATATTAGGGAACACAATGTGTGAACCTAATGTCATTAGGTACCTACTCGTATTATGGTTAGTACAGTTACATACATATTGGGTTTTAGCACGATACCCTGGAAAGCTAATCATTTGTATATTAACTATGTAATTATATATAATTCCTTTCTTAACACAATATTATTATATAATCATTAGCTGAAGTGGAATCAGAGTTTCGGATTGAAATCACGGAGAAGCAAGGAAAAATTATATGATCAAACAGGTCAAAGAAGTCTGTTCATGTACTTGACTGTAAAGATCAATGAAAAAAACACGTCTTGTTGAATATAATGTTAGCAAATTTAACTTTCATCATTAAGGATACAATAAATATTATACAGGATATCCTAATTATGAATGCTCATGTGAGCACACCCATTGCTTATTGAAGAAAGCTCTAAATTGTTTTTTACTCCTTCAAATAAATGTCTGCGAAGTCTATTTACTGGGTATACCGAAATTTTAATATTATGATTTATTTGATCCATAATTTTTCTAAATTGTATTGTAGTAGTAGTGTAAATGCCATGCCAAGGCTTTATTGTAATTTTTTGTAACATTAAATAAATAAACCCTTATATAATTACGTAATAAGTATTTTATAATATTGTACTTAATCATGTCACTAGTATAGTTATACTTTGCTACTGGTTATGTTATAGGCGCTAATGCAATTATAATTTTTCTGAATATGTTATTTTCAACTCGGCCCCTTTCCCACGTTTCGTATGAGTTTCGTATGGAAAACCGCAGTTCTAGTTTAATTTCTCCTTTGAGAGTTACTGTAAATCCGGAATGTCGTAAAATGTATTTGATTTTACGTCCAGAGATGGGTACGCTCAAAAATACAGAGTCGTATCAAATAACTGTATTCGAAAGAGAATAAACTTAGTTTTACGACAAAAAATAAATAAGATAACGAGGTTTTTTTATTGACTAGATCGAATGACACGTTATATATGAAAAATATCGGTACAATAACATGAAAAGACATATTTTCTTCTGTGATACATAGCGATTCATTATTAGTTTAATATATTCCTTATAAGTAAATTTAAGCATATTATAGGTAAAAGATTTTGCATAGATATTATTGGAGACAATGTAAACCGTTTTTAGTTATAGACTATTCAGATTCGTTTTTCTTTTGTAAGTAGCGATCACGTCATAAAAAATATGAAGCTTCTTAGTTCGAAATCTAAGATTTAGGATTACATTCCAAGACGTGTCTCAGTTTAGAATCTAGTTTTGGGACTTGTCAAACCAATTTTTCTCTATAGAATTTTAATATATTGACAGTTTTCAAGAATAGATTACGACTTGAGTAACGTCTTAGAATAAATAAACAAAACTCTATTACGTAGTTTGCTCGATTCTTGAGATATTTTATTTCGTTATACATATTTACACGTGCTAAAATTCCTAAGGAATCACATTTAATACTGTCTTTTATTAACGCGAGTATCACATATTTAAATATAATTACTAGAACGCGGTATATTCATGATATTATTATGTATTTATCTCAACGTTACGAATGCTTTACAACAAGCGTGGTTATGGGCATGGTATAAGTATGCCAACTTTGTGATAATACAAATCAGACAACTTGTTAACTTCTAAATATTTTATTTGAACCTAAACGTACATATAATAGATTACCTTGTAAATAGCAAAAAGTATATATTATAAGTTTGAAAAGAATCTAGTTACTTTCCATCCATACTTTACATCCACCCATTTGTGTATTCTAAACTAATATTATAAAGAGGAAATATTTGTTTATTTGTTTGTTTGTTACAATTTAACACAAAAACTAATCGACCGATTTTCTTTCACCAATAGAAAGCTTATCAGCGAGTAACATAGGTTTTTTGTGTATAGTACATCTACATTGCACCCGTGCGAAGCCGGGGCATATTACTAGTATTAAATATGTCAACACTCCACCTAATAATATTTCTCATTTCAACTTCTAATTCTAATCTGGCTACCACGTCACGCAAATATAATTGCAACAATTACGTCGTTAGATGTCATAATAGGGCCAAGCTATTGTTAATAAATTGTCACTTCCTCCATAACATTACGTAATACAATATTTTAATTTAATGGTCTGTCTAACACTAGATTTTTTACATACAACTTTAGTATATTCACAATTTAAATAGCTCGATGTCATTTTACGTCATTAATTACTCGTACTTATCCTATTCAATGATCATAAACTATGGATTAATCTTAGGTACATGCTACGACAAATACTCCAGAACCGATATTGCAAAGTGCGCTACGTTTAATAACCTTCGGCTCATCTCTCAGTTGCTCAGTAATTACACTTAGCTACAGTGCCCCCCGAACCTCCAATAGACGGTTCCTTGCAAAAAAACTTCCGTATAAAGGAATATAAGACTAGGGAAATGTAATTATCATTCTCTCGTTCGGTTTGTAAGTCTTTTCTAGGAGTCTTACAAACCTTATAAAAAATTGGAGCTGGACTTTTGTCCTAAACTGAACTGATAAAATTATTGAATTTTTGCATCCCATTGTTGGTTGAATATAATCACTATCTATTCTCTTTCTCCATCTCATATATTATATAACACGTACATTCGTAAATAAAGTGACATTTTTCTTTATTTTTTACCATTTAAACATTATTTACACAGGAATAATGAAAAGGATAAATAAAAAGTAATAGCATCAAAAACTAGTCCTGTGTTAATTTCTAATGTACTTCAAAAACTGCCGTTATCGAATAATATCATTTTCTTTTTCAAAGGTACACTATTTTTTTGTCCCAAATAGCCTTAAAAACTAACTGGAATATCAAATAAAATAAAATATACCAGTCAAAATGAAAGGATGTGTCTTGTCTTGGTGCAAGAAGAACGCTATCACGGACGCGACCACGACCACGACCGCGTTCCGCGAGACGCCCGCGAACCATATCCCTCGCTGCAGCAGCGTTGTGTTGCGACGACTCTTTTCGTCCTTCGGCTCTTTAAAACGGATGTCCTTCAAAGCCTATATTACAAATAAATAAATACGCAACTCAGCTTTAACTCATTAGTTGCGAAGACTTTTTCAAAAATATCAAATATTTTCAAGACAAAACATAATTATTGTAATAGGGATAGATAGAATATTCTTTACTGTCACACAAAATATACAAGATTAAACAAAAAGGGAAAAAATATAATAATGAATAAAATTATACAACTAAACAAGCCCTCTGGTGTTGCGGATGTCTATGGGCGGCGGTAATCACTTACCATCACGTGAGCCGTCTGCCCGTTTGCCCCCTATACTATAAAAAAAAAAAAAAAACAACCTTTGGGCAGTTAATGGGTTAATCTTAATTTTTTTCATTATGACTGAAATTGATGATGTTGGCTCTTTCCCGTTGGTAGGTAGAGTTGACGGAATTCTATATATGCTCCGATGCTTTCATTCCACTTTCATCCATGCTTTTCATACACACTCGTCAATCATATTTCCAGTATTTGATCATGAATATTACTGGAATCTATTCTGCTATGTTAAAAACCTATTTAATTGTAATTTTAAACATATGAATTTTTTTCACATAATATAATCGCTGTTTTCTGTATTTACAAAGAATCGATAGTGGTTATCGGGATATATTTACACTTAACTTTATCCAATAATATCTTTCCAAAACAGACTACTTACAAAAATATAAAATTTAAAAACCTACGTTCGAGTAGAAATTAATCTTCTCAAACTTAAGGGATTTAGCTTTAAAAAAAGAATCTAGCCTTTGATAATTACATCCCCACTTCAAATTGACACTTAGTAATACTACTTTGTCGTTTATATATTATGTCGACTGAAAATTTTAATTCATTATGAAATCCATTCGCTCGAGATATGACACAAATACAATGTCTATGAAAAGCTGCACAATGCTCGTCCACTTTCAAAGCATTCAGTTCATTGTATAGTAATCTCTGACAGCTGTTGCTGAGCGTGCACAATATGAGCGAGGTAATTTATGATTCCATATTAGCAATGAGCGCTGCTAATATGAATCTCTCAAGCTTCAGTTATAATCTGATTTAGACCGAAACTCATTAGTTGTTATTAATAGTTTCATCTGCGTAGTTTATTGTATGAACAGATATTTTCAAAACTCATTAAGTTCTGAGGGTTATTTTTTATTAAAAATGGAACCAAATATTACAAAAATATTAGGAATAAGCAGTGGTGGATTTACACATTTCGAAGGTGTCCCAACTAAACCCCCCCCCCTGGCTGCAATTGTCTATTCTTTAATTAATATAATATTTATAGTCCGATTACTGGTTCGAGGCGGGGAACTGGGTGTTCTGCTATAGGATATACAAGTTTGATAAAAATCATAAAAAAGTTCTACAGAATTCTTTTTGATTTCCATAAGTCACGTAAAAATAAAATTGATCCCCAAATCTGCCGCCCTAGGCTGAAGCCTAATCAGCCTGTTGGTAAATTCGCCACTGGGAATAATCGATGGGCCCTACGTATATGCAAAATCCCATCTTTAAAAGAGAGCGATTCAAAGATTCTAAAGATTGTAACCTTAACATGACTTAAAAAAAGTCTTTCAAATTGTGATATGTAATAAGACATCTCGCGTCTGATTTTTCCCGTCGTAATTATAACTTATTATTTTTTAAATTCAAATTTAACGAATTAACAAACGAACAATAAAAGTTGTTACATACTAAAACCTGTATACGTGATCTGAAACTACAACTACTGTAAATACAAGCATTCAAAGCAAATTAAATAGGTGTTCAGAGGACTGGGATATAACAGGCTGTAAAACTAGTCGTAGGAATCGTTAAAGTTAGACAATTATATTTCTGCCACAGTGAGCGGGTTAAGTCCGATCGGTTTTGCGTGTTCAACTGAAACTATCTTCAAATCGCTCGGAGAATGGCATAATGCTATTTGTATGATAAGTGAGAAAACCCTTTCTATATTAAAAATTATATAAATACATTTTGAAGACCACTAGTCACATTCATTTTCCTATACAGACAAAAAGATGATTAGTTTTTTGTTTGCAGTCCGATTGAAATTAGATTATACAAAAAATTTATCTTGTCGTAGGGTAGTACGTAGGTTATATTGTCTTTTATTAACGCGAGTATCACACATTTAAATAAAATACTGTATACCGGATTAAAACGCGATTTATTGTTTAAATTATTTATCCCGACGTTTCGGATGCTTTTCAGCAACCGTGGTCGCGGGAGACGTCGGGATAAATAATTTAAACAATAAATCACGTTTTAATCCGGTATACAGTATTTTATTTAGTACGTAGGTTCTACGAGACGCAGAGCGCATACCACTGTGCCGGAGGTGGTTTTAAGATCATATTATGAGTGGTTAAATTCCTTATTTGATAAGTTAAAATTACACTTTGTCAATCTAACTGGAGTCAAAAACTCTAAACTGGAGGCCAAACGCCTAACCCGGTTATGATAAAAAATTATGTAGACATAAATTAAAAGTGATAAAAAGTCTTGACATTGAAGTAAAAATTCACATATTATATCCATAGACATTTAATATAATACAACTCTCATGGCAAATAAGATAACGGTATAAGGTATATGAAAAAGTATTAGCAAATATTGTATTTAATAAAACTGCGTACCTTCATTCCCATTAAGACGATACAACAGGACAACCCGAGAAGTGTATCCTGCACCCTCGTGTGAGTGATATTGTGGAACACACCGCGCCACGTCGCTATAAAGGTCTCGGCATCGAAGCTAAGTCCCAGGAGACCCTTTATTTGTGAAGACGCTATCGTTATCGCGGCGGCCGACGTAAATCCAGACACTACTGGCGTTGATACGAATTCCACGAGGAATCCTAAAAGTATATACTTTGCTTATGTATCTACTGGAATACTTAAAGCTTTTCACAGTGTCGCTTTTTTATGTTAGATATCGACAGACGAGCATGAGGTGATGGTAGGTGATACCTCAGCCACAGAACATCAGTCAATGATACGCTTGATCGGGTGGGAGGAATATCGAAATTCCGACCGGGTAACGAACCACCGTTCATAGATGGAAAAACCGTGAAGTGCATATTGCGCGTTTCGGTTTCAGTCTATGGATTTCCGAATGCTCGAAGAAAAAAGTAGGTCGACAGCGCATTATTGACTGATGTTCTGTGGCTGAGGTATCACATACCATCAAGTGAATCTCATGCTCGTCTGTCCATATCTAAATAAAAAAATATTAAAAAAAAAAATATTTCGATATACATATACCTATATAGAAATTCACTACGAATATACACCTTTTAACTATGAAGGAGTAGTGAAATTAATAATTTCGACATTCTTCCTACCCTTTTAATACAGTAGCCAAGCGTAACGAAACTTTCCAATTTCCACCGTAGCATTAGACATGCCTCCAAGCACTTGTATTTGTATTAACGTTGTCATTATAGTGTAGGTACAGACATTTTTAAAAAAAAAACCATTTCGCCGCCTGTTTCTTCTCAGAATAAAATATTTTTCAAGCGTTTAGAGGGCTTGCTTTTCCAGCTATTATTACTTTTATAGAGAGCCTAGGATGAACGACAATCCAGAAGGTATTCAAATCGTCAAACTATGAGTTGTATGAGAAATCATGTGTAATTTCATACAAGTAACAGTTCGACGATACGAATACTTTTTCGATAGTTGTTCGAGCTAGACTCTCTGAACTTTTAAACTGTAATATAACAATCAAACTGATCTTACCTAGTTGAAAAATACCAGCTAGCAGCGTAACAATACCACCAATGAAGCACAATAGTACTGCGAACTCAGGATTGGTCCCATTGGTGTACGTGAAGGTGAGTAACGACAGCAGTGCGGTGGGCCCAATGTTGATTTGTGGAATAGTCCCCATTATACCGTACACAAAGCCACCCGCGAAGGAAGCGTAAAGACCATACTGTAAATCATACGTAATATTGTAATTTTTTTTTATACTAGATATCGACAGACGAGCATGAGGTTCATTCAATGATAGGTGAATTATGAACATCAGAACATCAGTCAATGATGCGTCTACTTTTTACTTCGAGCATTCAGAATTCCATAGACTGAAAACGAAAAGCGCATTGTGCATTTCGCGGGTTTTGCATCTATGAACGGTGGTTCGTTACCCGGTCGGAATTTCGATATCCCTCCGACCCGATCAATGCCCGAAGTTACCAGATGTGGGGAAAACATGCTTACAGAAAATTATAAACATATCATCCCGGTGGGATTCGAACCCACGACCCATAGATGCGCACGGCAGGTGTTCTATCGAACTTGCCAACGAGCCCGTCAAAAGTATTGTCTTATTAACGCGAGTAATAATAGTAAATCGCATTTTAATCCGTTATAAAGTATTTTATTTAAATATGTAGTATATACGTATATACTGCATATTATAGTATACATATAAGGACATGTTATGAGGAGAGATGAAAAAATGTATCTAAAAAAGTTTTGAATATGAAAGTGGCTTGATTTATTATATTTATGGGACTTCAATATTAACTAATTGTTCCCCTGAATACCGTTGAATGGTTTTGACCATTCAACGGTATATGGTAATGTTTTGTACATTTCTATATAATTTGTTATATAGAAATGTACAAAACATATTATATAAAATGTATAAATGTACATACAAAATTTAAATATCATACTTTTGCCAATAATGACTTAAGGATCATTTATAATAATTACAACGTGTCTTACAATAAGTAATATTCGACACAAACATTTAACAAAAATTACGAAATATTTCTAAATATATTATTTATCATTAGGTACTCAAAAGCCTGAAGATCGTCAAAGCTTTCATCGTACACAAAGTAATCCATACTAATCCTATTTTATGACATGATAACTTTGATGAATTGATGATAATATCTCGATTACAAATATTATCAAGAGTATTGACCATTTTAAGTAGCTAAGAAGTAGAGCTGTAGCAAACCGTATGTATTCGTTACTGAGTAACGGGTACGCCATCTAGTACCGAGTAACGAAACGTTACTCACGAAATCTTTTCGTTACTCGCATGTTTCGTATCATGGTTATATACGCTGTTTCAATGACGCCATGTAACTTCAAATATCCAAAACAAAGTTTTCTTTAACAGAGTATGCAGTAAAAAAAAGTATATACTTGTGAAAAAGTGTTTTCATAAAATTTTTGCCACTATAAAATTTCATGAATTTTATGTAATAATAATATGAAATAAACGAAAGTGAAAGTTTTAGTCTCTCATGAAATTCTAAAATTATTTCACTGTAACTTAATTTTCAAACAATTAATTAAATCGCACGCTTGCGCGCGCAACTTAAACTAGTTCTGTAAATTTATTTCTCTAGCATAACATAGCATGTTATGAGGTATTAGGAGTAACGAGTAACGATACGATAGTAACGAGTACTGAATGTATAGTAACGAATACATACGGGTACGTATTTTTTTCGTTACTTTTACACCTCTACTAAGAAGATAAAATAATGATTATTGATATTTAGCAATAATGTATGGATACCTTGTAAGTACCTATTGTGTATTTTCTTGATAAATAAAAGTAGGTCAATGAGTTAACTAATACATATGTCACAAGTTTCTGACGACAAATATTTATATTGATATAGCTTGTAAGTACGAAGTCATTTCAAACCGACAAATTGACATTGAATTACTTTACTAGACTTTCTAAAATGAATTTTGAGTCCCCTAGTGAAGCATAGGGCAGATTCATGTTTGTGTGTATTTCATTTATTATTTTTCTTAACAGTCAAGTAGGTGATCAGCCTTCTGTACCCTGTCGAAAAAAAACTTTTTTTTTCTCCTTGATTTTTTTTCTCCCAGGACCTACGCTATGCACTTACCACTGAACTACGGAGGCGGTCAATACTTTTTAGTTATGTACACTTAATTAACTATGTATATTTTAATAATAATAATAAAAACTTTATTTGACACACACACACAAAAAAAATTACAAACATAACTTACAAATTAAAAGAAAATGAAAATAACTGTTATCAATAAAAATATTGTATAAAAATAAATGCTGCAGTGCGGTGTCAAATAGGACTCCACTCAGCATAAGCTGTGGCCATAATGGACACAGCACTGATTTTCAGTGGGCCCCATGCAACTGCTGGAGAAACAGTACTATACATCATCTACTTCTAAAAATATTATCCAAGATTTAAATGTTATTTTTGAAATTTATTTATTTTTTAATGGTTTAAAGGTGCTACTCATTTTGGAGTAATGCTTCAATATTGCTGAAGTTCTGAAAAGCAGCTCAATTCTTTTATATTGTATATTTTATTTAGTATTTTATAAAAATTAAATTAACTTTTGAATTAAATAGTTTACTTTGAAACTATTTAATTCAAATTAAGTCATATAAACTTAATATATGTGTGTACATTTAAAATTTCGCCTCTCTCCGTGCTATTCTGTGTTACAGAGGAGAGTCATTTCTCACTGTACATAGTTGAATAAAGAAAATAATAATTTGCAATATATTATTATTTTGTTACCGATATACAAAGGAATAAGTATGTTACTTAAGCAATCCTTAATTTATAATTTAAGATATACTTGTTTCCAGTTTTTTTTGCTAATATTTTTAAATATTTTAATACTATGATAGTTTTGTATGGTGCTCAATATTTTCAAAATTTTCCAATATCACTAGTCTATTTACAGTGTTACATTACCTGAGGTTCAAATCCAGCGAGCGAGGCGTATGCGATAGACTGGGGTATCAGAGTAAGCGCCACTGTTATCCCAGCTATTAGATCGCCAATCCCTGTCGGCAGATCGTAACTCCTCGACCACCCGACTATCGGGAGCACACGCCCGGCTAATCGCCTAGGATCCAATGTTAAACGCATCCTATAATGATATTTCGCTTTTTATTTTGTATTGTTCTTCATATTCAATTATATAAGAAATAGCCATGTTATCCACATAAGGGAAGGTGTGTGTGTGACGAACTGTGAATTTGAGGCCCTGGGCTAGTGCTACTTGGAGACTCGGCCTTAGCTCTCAGGAAAATAGGCGTAAAAAAACAGCTATTAACTATACCTACAGAAAATCTCAGACCGACCCACTATGTGTTAAGAACCTCGATTTTGTTTCACTTTGTTTTTATTCGAAAATACTATAGTCAATATCATAAAAAACGTCTGAGTAAAACTCCCAATGCGATACAGCTTTTAGTTTTTCTTTAAAATCGTTTCAAAGTTTGCCTATATCCAGGTCTAAGAATTTACAAAATCATTTTTTGCAGAAAAACCAAATGTGGTACTATAAATTTGACTATGCCATTTAATTGTGCATATATAACTATACTCCCCTCATAAAATTTGTCCATTTACTGTGGTGAAATAAAGTGGAACATGTATTTTTGTCATTTTCGGTCTTATTTGTTTTTCTCAGGTATAATGCCGTATTAGAAGAAGATTTATGTATGAATCGACAGCTTATAAAAATTACTATTATGTGTATCAAAATCTTATTCTAATTCCGTGTTATTCAAAAGATAAAAGATATTTAAATTTTTATTCAGGGCTGGCACTTTCATATCCGGATAATAATATTTAGTATCTGGATTTACAATTTCCCTCAAATAAATTATTACTTACCTATTTTATGAAGAAGTAAAAATGAACTTAGCTTATTACTATCAGGTTGACGGGAAAGTCTTGCACCAAGATATAAAGATTTAATGAATTTATTGATAACTGTGTTATTAGCAATAACTAATCAGTAATATAAAATAACTCTAATACTCTAGCCTATCTAGTTGGTAGATTGTTGATGCCCTGCGCCCAGAATTCCGGAGGCTGTGTAGAAAAGACATTGTCCACTGCCATTTTGAGATCTTCGTAGTTTTGAAAATTTTCACAAATTAACCAAATCCTCACTCACTTATGAGGGGAGTATAGTTATATATGCACAATTAAATGGCATAGTCAAATTTATAGTACCACATTTGGTTTTTCTGTAAAAAATTATTTTGTAAATTCTTAGACCCGGATATAGGCAATCTTTGAAACGATTTTAAAGAAAAACTAAAAGCTGTATCGCATTGGGAGTTTTACTCAGACGTTTTTTATGATATTAACTATAGTATTTTCGAATAAAAACAAAGTGAAACAAAATCGAGGTTCTTAACACATAGTGCGACCTCATGAGAGGTTTTTTTTAATGAGTCGTTATTAATATGTATTATATAAAAATCTCGTGTCACGGTATTTATGGTTACACTCCTTCGAAATGGCTCGATCGATTTTATGAATATTTGGTAGCTGTGAGAAAATGAAATCCAGAAATTATTTTCCTACTTTTTTGACTTGGTCTTATTTTCTTCATTAGTATATACCTACAGTCCTACGAAGCTACGTCGTCAGCTAGTATTACGAGTATTATAAAAATCTAGATTTATGGCGTACATTCTGCAACGATATACTAGCGAAGTTCATCTGTGCATACATACTATCTACATTTTTTACTTCAGTCTATTCATACGTACATAGTTCTGGAACATTTTAAATTATGTATTAAAATCTCTGAAAATCTTTTTAATATAGGTAGATACGCAACGAAACAAATTATAGCGCTATCTTTCACCGTTCGATCTAACGCTGCAACTGGGCTGTTTCACGTAGCATGAGTTTCATTACTCAAAATAAGTTATGTATAGAATATATAATATTTTTATAGCTATTCTTTATATTATATATTACGACGCCAGCTACTTTCACTAAAAACACGGAAACGTTTACTCCATTTTACTATAACATGTCATACTCATCTGCCCATGCATGCAAAGTCCGTAGGTGTAAATAGTCATAGGTCCAAAGCAATATTTTTTATAAAGCCCTAGTTAGGGCAAACAGAAAAAAGTAAATGATCTTAATGTATACTTTAGTAAGATGTACATTTTTATTCCGATGTTATTATTAAACATCCGCAAACGTACAAGAGAAACTATATTAACCTTAAGTTAAAGTTAAATTACATTTAGACTTCAATTTATTATTATACGCTATTTAATTATTATAATTCTAAATAGTTATAATTGTCCAATAAAAAGCATTTATTTGAACTGAACATAAACTTTAGCCTGGTTAATTTTTATTTAAAAATTGCCTAATTCATAATGTAATGAATACAATAAGTTGTTTTTTAAATTGAGAATAAAACTTACCTTTAATTAATTTTATCAAAATAATTTGCACTAATATTAAAAAAAAATCTTGGAAAGGAAATGAAAGCACTCCAACACTACGATATTTTTCTCAATTCACAATTAATATTTTAGTGACCGTGCCTCAAAAGTAAGTATGGCTGACGCACATTTTGGAAAATTGGAAAATCGTTTTGTTTTCCCGCGCTAAACATTACTACAGAGCATGCGCGACAACTTTTTTAAACTGCGCATTGGCTAGCGTCGTGGCGCGAACTCTTTAGGTTAGCTATGGATCTGACATCACGTTTTCAATTTAATTTTCTCAATATAGCCTGTACATTTTATATGATTATAAGTTTAATCAAATATCAATTTTCTTTTGTGCATATAGTTACTAACTTTTTTTAACGAAGTAGAAATTCCTTTTTAGTCAAAAACTTAAGCAGTTGCGACCGATTTGTTTTTTTTTTTTTATGAATACTGCTGTTTTTAATATCCCCAACTAAACTTATTTCGCATTTTTAATTTACACTATGTTCCTAATTCAAAACCGTAGGTACACTTTATTATAAAACTTAATAAAACTTACTTTGAAGGCTTTCCAGCCTAAATCAGAAAAAAAGGTTATATGCAAATTCAGTGACATCAATACTGTGTTTTGAAAGTACTTAATAATAATTTTTCCTTATTTGGACTTCACATATTAAGAATCACAAAGAGTTTCGCGACATCCTTATTAGTTTCCAGAAACTTATGTTATAATAATGGAATTAACATTTTTGTATCTATTTTTTGTTCTAAATTTTATTTATGTATTTTATTCCATTTCCAATATGGATACTAATTGTTTACAATGTTAAATTAGGTATGTACATAAATTATACGATGAGGGCGATATAAAGAAGGTACTAATTTCTTACTCTGATAGTCAATGTTGCGGATAATCGAATATTTCCTCAAGGAAAAGCCTTGAAGATGTTTGTTTCGGTATTCTTATCCATATCTCACTAGGTAAGTCCCGTGATTTCGTTCACAAGGAAACCTTCTGATGTAATGGCTAAAATCCTAGCCGTAAAGCTATCCCCAAAAATTTTTTCGACACAATAAATATTGGCTTTGCGGTTTTGCTTCGGCTTTGGGTGTGAAAAAGAAACTCGCTATAAAATTTAAATGATAAATGTAAACCGTTAATTAATTACAAATATAGGTATTCAATTTTGACGGGCTCGTTGGCGCGTTCGGTAGAACACCTGCCGTGCGCATCGATGGGTCGTGGGTTCGATTCCCACCGGGAGCACATGCTTATAATTTTCTGTAAGCATGTTTTCCCCACGTCTGGTAACTTCGGGCATTGATCGGGTGGGAGGAATATCTAAATTCCGTCCGGGTAACGAACCACCGTTCATAGATGGAAAAGCCGTGAAGTGCATATTGCGCGTTTCGGTTTCAGTCTATGGATTTCCGAATGCTCGAAGTAAAAAATTAGGTCGACAGCGCATCATTGACTGATGTTCTGTGGCTGAGGTATCACCTACCATCAAGTGAACCTCATGCTCGTCTGTCGATATCTGACATAAAAAAAAAAAAAAAAAAAAAAAAAAAAAAAAAAAAAAAGCAGGGATATGAATGTGAGACAATACATGACTACAATAATGTTATCAAACAGTTTTATAATTAAGTAGTGTACTCAAATATTTAAATAAATTTCTGAAATGCTATTCTCTAACATATTCGTGGTTGTATATAAACGTCGCTATTCTCAAATAAACAGTTTTCAGTTTCAGAATAATATCGAATAATCGAAAGACTAATAAAGGCTAGTCACAAAAAATCTATCAATGTTGCGCTGTTGACCTATTTTTTATTTCGAATACACGGAAAACCCGAATCGCGCACGGTATATTTATCTATGAACGTTATGTTTTATTAAAATGACATACGTTTTTTGAAGTTACGAGACGTAGGAATTCTAACCCCCAACCTAGCGGAAAACAAAATACTGCCCACCTCGCCTACGAGCCCGTAATATGTATATAGCTCAGGAATATACATAATATAAATCAAAACCTACAAAAAAATCTCATTGTATTGACCGTCATATATTCCAAGAATATCATACACATCAAAACTAATTACATATGTAAATATCTAGTGCGGTTGAGCCAAACATTTGTATGTGTAAGTCAAATATTTAAACATTTCTATGGTATAATTCACACACAATCCAAGGCTGGCGACAAAAATTCATAAATAATAACTATAATAGCAGGAGCCAGATATTATGATTTTAAAAATCAATAAAGCCCTACTAATGGTCTTCTAAAGTATACATATTGTATAAGCTTGATTTTTTTCTACAAATATAAAAATCTCGTGTCACGGTGTTTGTTTGTGGTCACACTCCTCCGAAACGGCTCGACCGATTTTTATGAAATTTGTTATGTGAGTGTGTAATTTTCGAAAAACTAATTTGTGAAATAAATTATAATTGGGAAAAATTAATTTACTGGCGCATTTTAAGTAGATATCGACTCAGAATTGTGTTAATTAATTGGATTGTTATCAAATATACAAGGTTAAAGAAGCTTGTATTTAAAAATACAAAAACAATTTCAAAGTAATCGAATGTCCTACATAGAAAAAAGTGAAACACGATTCGTAATCGTATTTTGTACACCATTAAAAAAGTTGAACACACAATACGATTTTAAGAAGAACAACTTAAAAAAACCATTCAATATCTGACATCATGCAAAAACTATAATATAACGAGAATTGTGTAGTACATTTGAGACATAAGTACAAAAGATGATTGTAAGAAAAATAATATAAAAACGTCGTACAGAGCAAGAGGTAGGTATACGGTTTTCCCGATTCAGTTCATACATCTATAACAGCTAAACAAATAGTGAACATGATTAAATAAACCATTTTGTATTTGGTGGCCACTTAATTCACCTCTAATTAAAGTAAAAGTGAATTCCCGAGTCCCTATTCCCCAGAATTGGACAGACTCATTTATGTGTCCGTTTCACTTATCTTTATTCTTTACAGGCAAGTAGGTGATCAGCCTTCTGTGCCCTGTCTGACTGAAATCATTTTTATTTTATTTCTTTTTTACCTGGATTCGAACAAAGGACCTCCGGTACTAAACGCTTTGCGATAACCATTAAGCCATTAGGCGGTCTATCGTCTAATTCATTCATTGTTTTATTCTTTCGTTGTACTTCGATATATGTTTTTAGATTAAAAATAAGTGTATCTATTGCTATGATAATAGGGTATAAGAAACTTGATCAGACAAAAAAATATATTTTCTACTCCAATCAATTTTTGAAAGCCAGTAATTAAATATAAATACCTACCTGTTTAATTCTTATTAGGTACACTGATAATGCAGGATACAAACCTAGGGTGATAATTCCAGTGAGCAATGAGCATGAGTTTTGTTGGAAGGTGATACATACCTACATCAATCAACGATGCTCTGTCAACCTTTTCTTTTAATTGACTGAAAATTAACAGATATATTATGTTTGTTTAGCATAAATTTCTTTGGAGATTGGCGAATTATAGCCGTATATCTTTCTTTAATGCGATTTTAAATAAAAAATCCAACTTTATGATATAAAAGTTATATGAAACTCGGATACCCATAATTTGATTCGTATTTAAAGAGCGGTTTGAGCGAAGCAGTAAGACGCGGTCCGAATTCCGCAATGAGGCGAACAATGGATCATTCGGATATTGGCTGTCAACTGGGCTGCCTCGGCTGAGATACTGGGTCAGCCTGCTCGGAATGAGGTTACATACAGCTTTAAATAGGCATTAACTTTAATAACCTATATTATTGTATAATGTAAGTATGTTTTTCCACATATTGCGCCTTTAAAATTGAAGTTACCTGTCCAGTTCTTTTTTACGCTTAAAATATGATCTATTTGGATAATTGTAAGTATTTCGTTTATATACTTTTAAATTAAGTAGTTGACGCCATAATGTTTTATGGCTTAATGTAAGTCAGATATTAGAAAGTTTTTTTAAGCCTAAGTTCTATGAAGAAAAGTAATTTTGCCAAAATTTTGAGTCAGTCAGTTTTAGTTCTAAAGGCGATATAACTTCTATAAAATCCTTTTGTCCTTTACCAAATATTAATAACTTAATTTTCTTTGAGACTGACAAAACGAAATGATTACTTCAGTGTATGATAATACTAATACAATTTAGTTCCAATAGATTCTACTTATTGAAAATATGGTACTTTGACGCTTTCTATGATCTCAGAGATATCCCATAGAGTAGACTAAAGGCGACCATTCATAGATTTCGATATTAACTTAAAAAGTACTTAAAGTGGTTCTGATATTATTTTTTGAACTATAGAAATAGACAACAAGTATAGATGTAATAACGACAAGTAAGATATTTGACAAGAAATGTCATTCGATATCACTTGCGTCTAAGTTAAAATCTTTACAGCGATTTTAATTCATAAGTCCTACACTTTTTATTTTATAAATCAATTCAGTAGTCAGAGATAAACCTTTCAAACAAATAAACTATAATACATATAATAATATACCTACTCGTATATGTATGTGATAAGATGACTGACATTTTTTTCATAAATTTAATAAAATATTCTAGTGTAAGAATCTCACATTGTAGCACCATAAAAATAATATTTTACTGAAGAGCATTTTTAAATGAACATGTGCGACATTTAATTTCCATAGAGCGTGAAATATTGCAGTTTTCACGCGTTCTCTGCGCTCTACACAGCGTGCACCAAACCGCAAAATGGCCTGTGACGCTGAAATCGAGTTTTAATATTCTGATCATGCTCGTTATAACTTCTGTCCTAACTAACTAGACAATAATTTTTATTTAAAAAAGACAGAAACATAACTACTAGAAGGTGTACGAACATAGAAACACATATTTCCTTTCCTTTGAGTTTTAAAGCCCCGAATACCTTCCCTTACTTGTATATCGGTTCTTTAATAATTTCATTGTAATAGTGACATTGACATAATATGTAGTGACAGTGGATATGTCAATCTAAACTAATATAAAGTAGAAATATTTGTTTGTTTGTTACGATTTAACTCAAAAACTATTCGACCGATTTTAAATATCCCCAATAGAAAGCTATATTATCAACGAGTAACGTAGGTAACGTATTTTTGTGTATAGTACATCTACATTGCACCCGTGCGAAGCCGGGGCGTGTTCTGATCTGTGGCATATTGCGGATGTTTATAGAATTTGATAATTATATTATTATAGATGGTATCCATCATATAATTATAGGTATATGGCTATGCTTACCTATAGCTTACCAAAAAATTTATATGCCCATCAAGTCCGCATTTTGGGCTCACGAGATCGCTTAACACACAACCGTGGTCCCAACGCATTATGCTATACACCTTCACAGGCTTCAAACATCCAATCAATCAAAAATTAACACACTTAACCATCAACCTGGGAATCAAACCCGGAACGCATGGGTAGGCGGATGAATTCTCGACCACAACAACACATACACTTATAGCTTAAAACAGCACAAAACTAAATAAATTAATATGTTTTGACTGACCAATTCCTTACTTACACATTGTGTACATAAAAAGTGACTAGTAGAGCATGGGGCAGACACTTTTTTTTACTGGCAAATAGAAGAATCAGTCTTCTGTGCCCCGACTGAAACGTTTTTCCCGGGGTTCCTCTGCTGCTAAAAATAACAAAGGCGGTACATACTTAGTTTTAATTCGCTATACATTTATTAATGGAATGTGCGTGAAGAACAAAATGAGAACAGATAAACTGCTCAAGAATGTTGTTAAATATGTATAACACTTACGCAGGGCCGGATTTCGGGGCCTCTACAATAGAGACTTCGGAAAATGTCTTTAGAATTTCGACGAGTAAACACTAGTAAACAACTTTTCCTTAGATATTTTTTTTCGCTGTTTTACCTTTACTTTGTACAAACTGGATCTATTATGTTCTTAAATATTTAAAAAAAATATAATTTTATTTGGAAAATTATTTGGGACCAGGGCCTGCACACCCGACCTCCGGAAATCCAGCCCTTCGCTTACGCTTTGTTTAGAATAGGTATCGTGAATCTTTATACTTAGATTTTTGTTCACATTATGGATGTACTTGTATTGTTTAAGATTTAATACGTTATTTCCTTGTAAACGTGTCAACATTGCTTGTCAGATCATTGGTAAACAGAACTATTGATTCACCTAACTAAAGATCAAAGTTGCATGTTGGGGGTTTCATATTTTATATTTAGATATATTACGGTTTGTTTTCTTAATTAAAGGATTTTTCTTAAACGCTAAAAAATCGATTCTTTTAACAGGCTGCAATCTGTACTACGCGTTGGGTAGTACAGATTGCGTTCCGATGGATCGCGGGTTTGAATTCCGCCGTTACAACGTTTACAAATTTTCGTAAACATGCTTTCTCAAGGTTCAGATATTAAACAAGTAAAAGGATTATCAAAATTCTGACCGGGTAACGAACCACCGTTCATAGAATAAAAACACTGCGAAGTACTTATTACGCGTTTGGTTTCAGTCCGATTTCCAAATACTCCACCCACAAAAATGTCGGCAGCGCATCTTTGACCGATCAAGTGAGCAACACTCTCTATCAATAAGTTACATAAAAAAATTATGAATGGAAAATTAATGAAATACTTACATACAATAATATGAATTATCTAACGCGTGGTTTTTTAATAGAATAATGGGCAAACGGGTAGATGGCTCACGTGATGGTAAGTGATCACCACCGCCCATAGACATCCGCTTTATTTTAGAAAAAAAAAAAGCTTTTCGCCTTAAAAACTAACCGGACTTTAAAAACACCCGCAAAAACACAGTGCGTTGCGGATATTGCTTCAATGCTTTTTATAATTTTATGATAGGTACCTACTAAGCACAACGTTTGACACTCAAATAGTCTCGCATGTGGTATCTCGATTTTGCCCAGTGATTATAACATGAGCTTCCTCCAAAGCCTGAACATCGTATTTTTAAGTATGTTTATTTACCAACGACCTATGATCAAGTAAATTAAGAAGAGTAATCACGAACTCAACATCAATGAGTAACATCCTCAATTTGTGACATTTATTTGTCAGATTTTAGTTATTTTTGGAAACAAGGTTAATCGATCATGGGACGGTTCTATGCGAGCGTTGTACGGAACGTTAACAATGGATGGAAAGGTCATCCCGATCTGTGACCAATCTTAATTAACGTATTGTTACTAGAGGTGGGTCGTTGACGGTTTTTCTGTTAACGAAATGAAACTGTTAATAACCTGTAAAAAAAGCAGCTAATTTTTTTAGCTGGTCTGCAGTTATGTCAACAGATTTTACAAAGCAATTATTAGTTAATAAATAAATTAACAGTTAATAAATTCAACAGGTTTTGCCTTAAATAAAAAGCTCCTTCGGATGATGTTAGCGACTAAGCGTTGAATGTTCGTTGAGCTAATTGCGTTCGAAAATTGTTGAATTTAACAGTTAATATATTTAACGGTTTTTGCGGTAAACGAAAAGCAGCTAATTCGTTAACATTAGAAAAGCTGCTTGTTGAATTAACGCCCACTCCTAATTGTTACCGATTTCATCAAAAAACATTGTAGAGGTATTAAAAGACCTCCTTAAAGAGGTATTAAAAGAAGATTTAGAATTATACGATATCATAAACAGAATGATAAATCTACAACTTTTCACTTATTGAAAGATACATACCGTATTTTATTTTATCAAATTCATCATTTTTTTTAAATGGAGTCATTTCGTATCACAGCTCCGGCGCCCGATTGGAACTGTTCGAAACTCGAGTGTTCGGGTAACCTCAGCATACCAACACGTTGACTCTAGTGGTTTATGCAACAGTATACAAGCGCTTACCCGCTTTAGCAGTGTCGGTGTTAGGGTGGCGCGTGATGGGGCGACGGCCCAGGGCGCTAAATTTGGGGGGCGCCGAGGTCTGGAACTCTGTAGTATCCTGCCTCCCGTAATGCATATCCTCATACCTATGCCTTACGCCCTAAGCTCTACGCATATAGTAACTTGGCTACTCTGTCGATTGAAAATGAAACCGCTGGAAAATTGAATGTTTTTAATTTAAACCGTGATTAAAAAACGAAATAACATTCGATACTGATTTCCTAAAGTGGGCGCCACAATATTCTTGCCCGCGGCGCCAGTGGTCCTAACACCGGCACTGCGCTTTAGGCTACTTTCCCCGACAATTATCAATTGTACATTAAAAATTAACTCATCAATACAAATAAAAAAGATCTACCCAGCGTTAAAGGTAACACTTAGATATTTTATTGGAAAAATGAAAGTAATTAGTATGTTTAATTACCATTTTTTATATTAAAATAACCTTCGTATACTACATATCTACTACCTATTGTAATAGCAAATCTGAATATATATGTAACACAATGGTGTAGCTCTGAAATGCTTATTTTAGCCGAGAATACCTAGTCTAGACAAAACTACAAAAATACTTTGCGGTCAATGTCAGACCTTGCTGAATAGCGAATGAAAGGTAAGAAACGTGACTTTAATTGACCAATTGAAGTGTAAAAAACGTCATCTGTTATTTCCGTAGTAGATTTTAATTAAAAACTATTTTGCTGATCAAATTTGATGAAAATGTAAAATTCTTAAATAAATATATTCATACCTCTCACGTTTTTCTATACCATAACTTAAGGACGTAGGAGGCATAAATATTAATCCTGCCTTCCATATTTCTTACTCAGAAACTATTTACTTTCTACAGCCCTGCAAAAAGGTAAAAAACGTAACACTCGTGATATCTTGATAACGCTGGTGCGGAGAGCACTTAAAATCTGGTGACCAGCAGAAAGATATCGTAAAAATATATATATTTAAGCAACATAATTTTACAAACAAAATTATACGTTTTGATGTTACACAGACTTTGTCTGGAAGAAATAATACCCCGCTTAAATAATAATATCTAACGGTTAAGAAATCTGTTTTTTTATTTATTATTATTACCTATATTATAAGCAATAAAGATCTCAAACAGGTTCGTGTTATTAATATCTAAAGTGATTCGTCGTCCTTTACTTAGTTTTTATATTTTATAGCTATGTAGTTCAATCGATCATCAATATTCTAGAATCTAGACTAGACGAGTATGTTAAAATTGATTAAGGCCCTTCGCAAACGCAAACGTCTTTAACTATGTAGATAGATTGTACCAATATGATTGCTGCGATCATATCTTTGTATCCAACTTAATGCGAATCGGTGCCTCGAGAGCATTATTCCTTACTAAAGATATTATATAAATGTTAAAGATAAACAATTGTCTACTTAAAGGTACTGATAACAGAAAATTACAGCATCAAGTGTTTATTATGGAATCATCAATGCCACATACTACTGACTACTGTCTATCCATGATATTGTCTAGTGTCGGTGACGAAACCTACACGCTCTTTTATTTTTTCCAAATAATAAGCTATATATTTGACCACTATCGCACCTGTTACCGAGTATCCGATAAGCATTAAAAAGAAAATCATAAAAAGATTGCAATACCTTACTCATATACATAGATAGTGCACTTAAAATTGGGAGCATTCAAACCTTTTTTGTAAAAACGTAGCTTTACTCGTACTTTTAATCACCAAGATTTCACAAAGGGACCGAGAAATTAGCATCGTGTAAATGGGCCTTTACTTTCTTACTGATAATATGAACAGTGGCGGCGTAAGGCGTGGGCGACGTGGGCCACCGCCTACGGCCTCGCGACCTACCCTGAATTTATGCATTACTTAAAATTTGCCATTTTTTGCGCTGGCAAAATGAGAGGGCCCCGCAAAATGAATCTTGCCCACATCAAATTTAGGTCTTACGCCGCCACTGATTATGAATACCAGGATAATTGTATGTTTTGACAGCTAAACCCCTGATTTGAACGAAGGCTTGAATCCTAGGAATATTTAAAGGCCGGCAACGCACCTGCAAGCCCTCTGGTATTGCGGTTGTCTATGGGCGGCGGTGATCACTTACCATCACGTGAGCCGCCTGCCCGTTTGCCCCCTATACTATAAAAAAAATACAACTTTTTATCCGAAAATAACCGAATTATTCTATGTAAACGAACTTGCAACTTGCAACCCCCAATATAATTTTACTCCAAAACATGTAGTAAATAAAACACAAATTAGGATATCAATTTATTTAAAGCTCGTTAATCACAGCATTGGGTACGAAAACAATTATCAAGATACAATTTCTCTTAAGACGAATATAATTAACTAGAACAGTCTCCACGTACGACTCGTATTGTTTCACTAATTACTTACACAATGCTAGAATATAAATTAAATATTTCTATTGTCTATATACATTTACTTATTAATTTACTCGTATTATTAGTAAAACGTACATATAATTTAATAATTTTTATTTACGAACAAATATGTGGCTTCAGTGTGCCCTGCCAGACCAAAATAATATTCAAATTAACTATAAATTAAATTCATATTTTTAAATTTTTTTTCCTGGGATTCGAACCCGGGATCTCCAATGATAAACGCAATCGGTTACCACTGAGTCTCAGAAGCGGTATAGCAAAAAAATAAAACAAAATAAAAATAAATAAAATAAGTATCTAAATAACATACTGGTATTTAATAACAGGTATTTACATTTATTATTAGACATCGTTATCGTGAGGGCACGAACGAACAAGTCAAAGAATATATCTATCTAGAATAGACAATTGATATTTGGTATTAAACCTCCTTGGCCTTGTTACTGAAAGGATATGAATTGATGCAGAAAGTCTGCCAAAAGTCCCAATTTAATATTAATATTAATAGGTTAGGTACTCTCAAAGCACTTTATGTAGTTTGTCCACTCTGTTTACATAATCTACACAAGGCTCGGAAACGGTTAATTTTTATTTTCCAAAATACGTGTCTGACTGAGATACCATGATATTAGTTTTATAGAATAATACACACTAAACTAACCACTTTAATTTTTACAGTAAATATAACTAAAAACATAAGAATATTAACAAAAACCTTTATTATTTCGGTTAAGCTCCCATAGTTAATTAACCGGTTTCCGAGCCTTGAATCTACAAATGATTCGTGCCCCCGCGATAACGATGTCTAGTTATTATTGAGTAATAGGTATAAACATATATCATATTTGACCTATTACCCATGACTAAATGTATGTATGGCTGTAATATGAATACACCCTACAAGAACGGCCCCCACCCGATGTACATCTGGCACAGGTTGTGCACGCTCGTCGCCTCCACAATGAGATGCTCCACTTGACCTTCCGGCGAGAGGGAAAGCGACAACTGTTTGTTTTTCGTCTTCACCTAGAGTTACATAAGGTGTGTTACTTCCTGAATATGGCTTTTAGAATGTCGCTAATTCTTGGTGGATTTCTTTTTGTACAATTTAAAAATTACATCTTTTGAGTTCTATTTCATCCTTTTAGTTCAATAGCTATACAGTGCAACGTGGATATAACGAAACTGAAGGGAATTAGGAAATAATCGTTATACCAAATAATTCGTTACAATGAGGTTTGTTATATAGAGGTTAGGTTGGACTACGACTCGCTTTAACAAGGTAAAAAACTGTTTTACGAGGAACTTACCGTGTCGACTCGTACCATACATGTCGAGAGATGAACTATTGTGGAATTAAGTGAGAATAATGGATAGGATACGTTATGTAAAGGTTATAAATTAAACCATTCGTTAAATAATACTTTCTATTATATACTGCAATGATTCAAAAATTCGTTATTAAGACATTTTTCTCTTGCGGTTAGCACTTACGTTCAGTCCTAGGGGATTTTGAAAAATTCGTTAAATCGTCATTATTCTTGTACTAATATTTTTCGTTTGTTATTCCTAAATAAATGTATATCATTTCAATGTCTGCGCCCGCGCAGCTTCAACCCATGAGCAGTGTAGCACATCTGATCGCCTGCTCGTCGCTCCGCTCGCCGCCCTCTCGCCGCACTCACCATGCCGTTCAGCCGCTGCCGGATGTGGTGCAGGTGGTGCAGCGCCTGCTCGTCGCTCCGCTCGCCGCCCTCTCGCCGCACTCACCATGCCGTTCAGCCGCTGCCGGATGTGGTGCAGGTGGTGCAGCGCCTGCTCGTCGCTCCGCTCGCCGCCCTCTCGCCACTCACCATGCCGTTCAGCCGCTGCCGGATGTGGTGCAGGTGGTGCAGCGCCTGCTCGTCGCTCCGCTCGCCGCCCTCTCGCCACTCACCATGCCGTTCAGCCGCTGCCGGATGTGGTGCAGGTGGTGCAGCGCCTGCTCGTCGCTCCGCTCGCCGCCCTCTCGCCACTCACCATGCCGTTCAGCCGCTGCCGGATGTGGTGCAGGTGGTGCAGCGCCTGCTCGTCGCTCCGCTCGCCGCCCTCTCGCCACTCACCATGCCGTTCAGCCGCTGCCGGATGTGGTGCAGGTGGTGCAGCGCCTGCTCGTCGCTCCGCTCGCCGCCCTCTCGCCACTCACCATGCCGTTCAGCCGCTGCCGGATGTGGTGCAGGTGGTGCAGCGCCTGCTCGCCGCTCCACTCATCGCTCCGCTCGCCGCCCTCTCGCCACTCACCATGCCGTTCAGCCGCTGCCGGATGTGGTGCAGATGGTGCAGCGCCTGCTCGTTGGTCCGCTCGCCGCACTCGAGCTGCGCGGCGCGCGCGCGGCCCCAGGCCACCAGCGGGTCGTACACGAAGGGCCCGATCACGGACATCAGCGCGGCCGTCTGCTCCCGCAGCGCACGCATCACCGCTTCACAACTTTTCCTGGACACGAAGACATTTGGAACAGTAATAAATAGACTAATTTAGCAGACGGTGGGAAACGTAGGTATCCATTATTTCCGCTTTCACATTATAATTGAGGCCACGAGAGCCAGAGTGGCCTAACTGTATTTTTTTCATTACTGATTTTTTTTAATAAAACTACTGTAAACGATTAATTCGTAGCGTCAAAATGCCAATTTACAAATAAATAAATAATTATTATTTTTCATAAAAGTTAAAAAATTTTGAACTTATGGCCTCTTTTTTTCCATATTTCTTTAAAGTATTGTTTAATTAGTTAGGCCGCTCTGGCTCTCATGGCCTCAATTATAATATACAAAATTATTATATACAAGAATCTTAAAAATTGCATTTATGCATTCTGCTACCCTTCTTTTATCACCCCTCTTAATTTCTGGTAAAAATATTTAGTGAAGCGTTTTGATTCGACTCTTTTATTATATGTATAGATAACATTTTCAGTTCACCGCAAAAACAACGACTCACGTGGTATAAAAACGGTTGTATAAGCATATTTATAAAACTTGAAATATTGAACTCTTTTTGGGGTTTCATTTTCAAAACACTCTCTAATGTTTATCGTTATTTTTTTTGTGTTCGAGATGTGTAACTGATGATATACAGAATGAAAGAAGAGAATGGAAAAAGAGAACATACCGCACCGATCCCAAATAAAAAAGAGAACAGGGCAGAAAGAAAAATATGCAATGGCAGATAAAGTTACTATGTGCATATTAGAATTACCTGAACATGCCCTCATGTTTGAGCGGTCCCATAGCGGCCTCCATGTTGTGCGTGAGGCGGAAGGGCACCCGCTCGGGCCACTCGAAGGCCTCTCCCTTGTTGAACAGGCAGTTGAAGTCCACGTGCACAGTGTCGCCGTTAGTCGAGTCGAACGAAATGTTCTCACCATGACGGTCACCGAGACCTATCAAATATTTGTATACCCAAATAAACACTATAACCCAAAATGCACAGTCCTTAGAGAATTACACTAATCTATTCGAATTATTATATATTGGCTGGTATCTTTTTTGTACCGAGGGGAAATGTAAAATAAGAAACTTCTATTTCTGGGGGTGGCCTTCCTCAGTGTATTATTATATAGGTGACTCCGAGATAGGAACGAATCGTTATCCCGTAACACTATATTTTGCTACCCTGCGGAGTCGGATGTTGATGGAGGCAAGAAGGCTCAACGTCCCGCTTGGATCATCTTCGACACCTTCGGACCCTTTTAGTCACTATTAGTTAGTATATTGGCCCGAAACTAGAAGTTAGCTGGTACCTACGACTGCGTTCGAACGAAATTGTATTAATGACGTAACTTAACTCCACCACATCTGATGCCGAAAAGCTTATATCGAGGGTAAAGTATGATGCTGTAAGTAATATTAAACCATTTCAATGAGTTATCTAAACTTCACACATTTGAATGCATGAATAAACAAAAATTCATGTCTGGTCATACTAATAAACATACATTTTGTGCTCTTTTTGCGGACATCGAGTATTTGGGTTTTTCTATATCTACAATTCAGTAATATTTTCACAATGAATAATCATTTTGTATTTGATTTATGAGTTCTCACTTTTATAATTTAAAAAGTTTTTAGAGTGCGGCTGTAACAAACGGTATTATGTCCACATCCCAAAGGTTGCCAAAATACCGTAATAATAGAGCTTAATATCTTTGCATTATCTTTCCCATTGCGGTAGGCAGAGATCTCGGAATTCTATATGCTCCGATCCTTACATACCAATTTCGCTTCTTCCACTTTCATCAATGCTTTCATACACACTCGTCGGTTTGGATTACTTATGACCTGGCCCTTTTGAAGAACGTCCACGATCTAATCGAGGATCATTCGCCAAGGTCAGCCACTCCTAACTATAGAATATAAGTATATAATAATAATTAGTTTTAAAACCATACATGTGCCCTTGGTGTTAAACTTACCTAGAATATATCCAACCATTGACATAACTGCAGTCGTCCTTATGTACGCCGACCGCGCCTGATACCTACATGCATAAAACATTACATTCAATACTAATTTGTTAGGTCTAATCATAACATAAAATTGTATTTTATAAAATGAAAATCATTGCATAAGTGGTTTTAGACAAACACACACTGCCACATAACTCACTAATAAAAAAAAAGTGAAAAAATAAATAATAGTGTTTGTTTCGTTTTATAATTTAATAATTTGTGTTTTGATAATATGTGTTATTTGGGATTAGAATATAAATACATACGTGCATTATTTAGTCATACTTTCTGTCAGTTTCGAAAAAAATAGTAATTATAGTTGTCTACTTACCCGTATAATTATGTGTGTGTATGAGTTGGTATGTGTGTGTGTATTAAGGTATATTATATTGATTATTTATAATTTATTTAAACTATTTATCATTTTGCGTTAGGCAACTTCGATAAATGGCTATCCTAGCTAGAATAAATTATCAATTCAAGTTTTACGCGGACTTCAGAGCCCGGTTTGCAGCCTCAGTAAAATCGCGGGTAAATACAAAATAACTACCATCCATAGGGATCAGAGAAGACCCTCCGGAACCACTCCTGGAAGACGGGCGGGTGTCGCGGCAGCAGCTGCTGCTCGTAGATGCGACGCTTCTTCTCTACCGGGTCCTTGTTGAGGCACATCATCTCTTTGAGCTCGCGGTTGCTTGTATGGATACCTAGTATTATCAAAGAACATATGTAGATGTATGTATTTCTCTGGGGTAAGAGTAGTTCTCACCCCAGCCACCGCAGCGCTGCTAGTATCCGTGTGACCGCACACTCTGAAGCCGGAGTCATAGCGCGCACTCTCTCGCACTCAGCCGCTTTAAGAGCGTTATTACCGTTCGCTCGTAAGAGCAAGCGAGACAACGCGAGGGGAGTCAAAAATAGAACTATAGCCTTATCTTCTATGTACATTGTACATCTATGTTCTGTGGTATTATTGTGATATAAAATGAAATTTATTTATGACATTTGTTTAAAAACGCCATCAATTAGTATGGAGTTGATACTTTCTGTAAGTTTCTATATTATCAGCAAGTATGAAGTATCAAATAGATGGCGTTAGTATTGCAACTGTCTTGCATATTTTTTTCGATATTAAATTGAACCACCATACAAACAGACGGTTTGTCTAAGAAGACGAATTCATATACTTCGGAAAAAATCAAGCAATTTTTTCGTGATTTTGGTAAAGAAACTTGCAAAAATATGAAGTAGTAAGCCAACATTTTATGATTATGTAATAACTTTAATTCCTATGTACTAGTTAAAAATGTAAAACCTGAAGTCATTGTCATCAATACTTATTAGCACAATTTATATAGAATGCAACATACACAATGAATTGACATTGAGAGCCACGTTCTCGTAATGTGGACTAGAATTTTCTGTTAGATAAATACATGCGAATGAATAAAATGTGAGTATAAATAAATTATAGATTGAATAAAAACTATATAACACATAGAATAACTATTATTGCTTAAATTAATCTTCGCAAACACAAATGACTAATAAAATTCCACCCAGATCTAAAATAAATATTTGGAAAAGGTATATTTCTTCTAAAGATTGCCGATACGAATATTGTCTCGTAATTTTTTCGTGCTTGGCCCAAGGTGACCCTTTGTCTCCCTATACAATAAAATAGTACATTACGATACGTGTGACTTAAGTTGTCTATTATTGCACGGCGTGAAGTTAGCGCTCGAGGATGCTAAACGGTTTAGGGGCCGTCCATTAATCACGTGAGGTCGTTTTTCTCATTTTTTGACCCCCCCCTCCCCCCTGATGATATTTGGTGAGGTTTAGGACCACTCCCCCCCCCTCCTCCTGGATCACGTGTATTTTTTTGGAAGTCTATGTAAAGGCTATTTTTGACTGGAAAAAAATATTTAACAAATGGCGTTTTGATTCGAAAAACATTTATATGTATTTGCAATAAAATTAATGAATAATTAATTAATTAATTTTCGCGCCGTTCAAAATTTCGGTTCATAAATAGCGCTTTTTGACAAAAAATAAATAAAATTAATACACGTGATGTCTAACGAGACCCCCCCCCTCCCCCCTCGTGATGTTTCGTGATGTTTTCCGTACCCCCTCCCCCCCCTTTTGAGCCTTACGTGATTAATGGACGGCCCCTTAGGTCACACAGTGCTATAATTTTTTTTTGTTGTTACCTCCCAATACAATAAAAGCAAGCCTTTTTACTGTCTCTCAATCTTTACTAATATTATATATGAATAGATTTGTTTGTTTGTTACGGTTTAACTCAAAAACAACTTGAACGATTTTAAAATTCACCAATAGCAAGTAACATATGCTATTATTTATTTTCAACAATATGGGTACAATACCCATGCGAAGCCAGGGCGGGTCATTAGTACTATATAAAAATTTTCTTTTTTTTTCATCTTCATTGTGATACCCACGAGAAGCCGGAGCGGATCCTAGCGATACAATATAAAAAACGAACCTTTCTGTTTATAGATGTGCATCAGAACCGGCCTCAAGCCGACCAGGTTGGGCACCCACTCGATGAGGCCGCACTCCTCGTTGAGCGGCAGGACGCTGTACGTGCGTATGTACAGCCGGCGGCGGCGCGTGTCGGGCGCGTCCTGCAGGAACCGGTTCACGACCGCGTTGAACTCCATCAGCCGGAAGTCTTTGCGGAGGTCGTCGCGCGGCTTCAGCATTATTATGTAACACTTGCCGTCTGAGCCTGATTACATCGAATTTGGATTATATATGCTTTTGAAATGAAATGTTTTTTTTTTGGAAGGAACTTTGGCACACATACAAAAATACAGATGAAAACAAATATTAGGTTAAATACTCAATCCTAAATATAATAGAAATAAAAATCTTAATCAGGGACTGAAACCGGTTAATTTTTATTTTCCAAAATACGTGTCTGACTGAGATACCATATTAGTTTTGAAGAGTAATATTTTTCCATCTATGAACGATGGTTCGTTACCCGGTCGGAATTTAGATATTCCTCCCACCCGATCAATGGCCGAAGTTACCATGTCCGGAAAACATGCTTACAGAAATTTATAAACATGTCGCCCCGGTGGGATTCGAACCCACGACCCATCGATGCGCACGGTAGGTGTTCTACCGAACGCGCCAACGAGCCTGTCAATATTAGTCGAACTCGATCGAAGACCATAGAGATTAATATAGGAGGCTTAAAAAATTATCATTTAAATCAGAAATAGGGTTCACATAATATAAGAAATTAAAAAACTTTCTCAACGATATTGTATATTAAATTTGCATTTAAATGTGTATAATTATAATTTATAGTATATCTAACTTTAAAAAAATAGTCTAGTTTTGCTTAGACTGAATAAAACTAATTGATATTATGTGCGAGATATCTTACTTTCTAACTTTTTTTTTATTTAAAATATTAGACATGTTCGCATTATAATAATCAGTGTTCACGCATTAGAAATGGAATAAATCAGAACACGATAAATACAATAACAATATAAATAAGCGAGAAGCTTGTTGACTATTGTTTATCTCAATATGTATGGGCGGATCGTTCGCAAATTGAAGGTTGTTTTCAAATGATTTGATTTACATCGAGACGGAATTCAAACGACGCTACCTGATTGTAATCGCACGATTTGTATAATTTAATCCATGCTTACATTTATTTTCAACGCTTGCACTTGTAATTTGTATTTCCTAGTATTTTTCTAATGTCACGGTAATAATATATTTACGTCCATGCTATTATTGTTAGTTTTAGTCATTAACTACTCGTAATATTGATATTCCTTGATTTGACAAAATACGTATCAACATTGGATGGGTATTATCAAATTACATCAATGCTGATATTGGAGAAGGAAATCGAAAAGTTGACGGGCTCCTTAGGTAGTAGGTAGTACCTTTCGTTCCGGTGGATCACAGGTTGAAATCCCACCGGGATTTAAGATTTCAAACAAGTGTTCCCTACGTCTGGTCGCTTCGGGCATTAAACGAGAGGGAAGAAAATCGAAATTCTGACCGAGTAACGAACCATAGTTCATAGTTGGAAATACCGTCAAGGCCATGACGGTATTAGGTTTCAGTTTATTGATTTCCGAATACTCGAAGTAAGAAATGGGATGCTAATGCATCATTGACTGATGTTCTGTGGCTGAGGTATCGCCCACTATCAAGTGAACCTCATGCTCGTCTGTCGATATCTAGCATTTAAAAAAAATATTGACCTATTTAGCTGCCGTTATCCTTTTTTTGGATTTCAAATAAACATTTACTGATATTTGCCTTTCTAAGAATAAATAAAATACTTTATAACGTATTAAAACGCGATTTATTATTTATATTATTTATGCCGACGTTTCGGATCCTTTTCAGTAACCGTGGTCGCGGCAGACCAGATTTTTATTTTAATTTTTACTCTTTCCACATCTAGGCTCTGTATACGTCACTTTGTCGTTTGTGTGATGTTGACGAACCGTACCCATGACCCGGACGCGACATAATATGTGGACGCTGTTAAGCAATACAGTGTCAACCCACAAAAAGACAAAAAAATAAATTTTGATACCAATCGCTTTTTTATGAGCTGGAGTACATATTTCATCAGTCATCATTTAAATAGTTTTAATAGCAAAAATATTAAAAAAACTACAGGGCACGAAACCCTAACATATCTAGAATATCTAAAATTTTTGATACCAAGAAAAACGGTATACATTTAGTCTAATAATAATAATTACAACAAAATCTATTATTTCTGTTATTTTTAAAAATACTAAAACCAAATTAAAGCCTCAAACTCAATTTTCTCAAAATGTCAATTGACACTGTATTGCTTAACAGCGTCCATATATACTAACCTTTCAACGTGACCTTCCTCGGCTTCTGCAAGGAGGGCAGGATCTGTATCTGCTCGTCGATGCCCGCGATGTGCACGCGCGCGGCGGGCAGCCCGCAGTCGATGCGCTCCCGCCCGGCCGCCTTCGAGGGCAGCACTATCTTGCAGAACTCTTGGAAAGGCATCATTATGTGGCTGAAGTTGTCGGTCGCGAGCAGACGGGGAAGCGTTCGGACTAGGGATGACACTGTTGTTGTCTGGGAACAACACCTTCCTTGAATATTGTCTTTTATCAATGCGATTTAAATAAAATACATTAAACCGGATTAATAAAACTTTGATTATATTGATATTATTAATATGTGCGAGTTATGTTTCTTTCTAACATTTTCATAGACAAAGCTGAAAAAAAATCGTATATTATGTTAAATTTAAAATATTAGACACGTTCGCATTATTATAATCAGTGTTCACGCGTAAATGGAAGAAATTAGAACACAATAAATTCAGTCTGCCCATGACCACGATTGCTGGAAAGCATCCGAAATTTCGGGATAAATAATATAAATAATAAATCGCATTTTAATCAGGTATAAAGTATTTTATTTAAATCTTTCTTGAAGTATGAAGTATCACTACATAACATTCTTCGTTTGAACCATCATTAGTTTTCAAAAATAAACTTATTTGTTATATAAATACATTTTCATTAGCGCCACTAACAGAAAATATCGTATTACCAAATATCAAAACTAACTATTATAGTTGTGGATTTTTTTGCTGAAGCTCTCTTTAGAAAACGAGAATAGAAATAAATCCCTTATGTAAACCCCGGCTAAAACATGTCTTGAAAATCTATAGTTTTACCCTGCATGCCAAATATCGAATTTCAAACCACTACATTCGCTTCGACCATCAAAAATCTTCCCAAAAAAAATAGATTTTTTCCTGACCCGGTACACGAGCCTATTAAAATTTAAAAAAACACCCAAACTGCAATAGAAAATATGGTTTAAGACTTGGGGACACTTTAAGCCAGTATTGCTATAATATAAAAAAAAATACTTCATTTAAATCTATCACATTAGAAGGTAAAAGAAAGAAATAAAATGCAGACACACCAGTCAGAAAGAGAGTCAGTAATTATATAAAAATCACTTACGGAACCGCTTCCAGCAATAGGTTTGTTGCACAGCTCTATCAGTTTCTCCGCCAACTGAGTAAAGTCACATACTAGTTTCAGCATGTGGGGCTCCTTGAGGCGCGGCTCGGCGAACACGTCCGCGCACCGCTTGATGCGCTGCGGGTAGCTCGACTTTATCACGCACATCATCATCCACAGCGTGTGTTGCGGGTAGGCCAATATTAGCTTCACTATTATAGCTTTCAACTGGAGGTATACCTTAAATATATTTTTGTTAAACATTAGTCTTGATATGCTAAAATGTTATGTTTTATATTATTTTTATGAAACATTATTTTAAGAATGATAAAATTCAGTTACAATTACAATACAGTTGTGTGTCATTTCTGAACGGACCCTGTGAACTTTAGAGATTGTATTGTTTTATTTCGGTTAAGTCATCTTCTTGCTCAAATTAAAAAAAAAACAGAATAAGATTAAATGAACTTAAATTTGAGCCGTTTTCTTTGAAAGTGATATAAGTGCATTTTATATGGAGATATTGAAGGTTTTGCAATTGAATAATTAATTTAAATGTATAATGTATTTTTTTAAATGTGATTATATAATGCAACAGATTTGTTCCAGGTAATTTTAAAACAATAGCAAAGAGTAAGGGTGGTGCAAAGAGGAAAAGTATTGACAAACAAATGTTGTTAACTACCAGAACGTTAATTTAAAAAAATGCACTCAAGTCTTCTGCTCTCTCTTGCGCACAGTCCTAAATGTAATGTAATTATTATTTTCTTTTTTCTTGTTTTTTTTAATAGGTATATTATTTTAATCGTTGTAAGATGTTTGTGTTACGTATTCAATTTGTAAGAGAATATTTTTATTATATTGTCTTCTGTGGCGATAGCAAAATTATAAATAAAAATAAATTTACTTATTTGTTTGGCTAATACAGCAACTCAGTACAATATATGAATGCAGTAGACACGGGAATGCCATTTTACTTACTTCTTTGACAGGATGGCATATTCTGGATACAATTTGCGAGAACGCAGTCAGGTAGAGGTATATAGGCAGCTGCTCCGAGTAAGTCTTTATTATTTCCGTCATTTGCGCGAGGATGGAGTGGATGCTCGTGTCTGATGACGTCACTTCCACGTCCAACCTAATAAATACATTTTTTAACTAATATATTTTCAAGCGGACACAAGCAGATAGATATAAAAATAAAATATAGGACGATATAAAGAAGTTTTTCTATTACGAGTATAGCCTAGTTGCGCGGTGTTTATTAAATTAACATATATAGAGGCTTCAATAATAATATAATAAATAATAATAAAAAAATGAGTTCTGTAAGCATTAACATATATTAAAAGGACTTAGGGTTTCATACAAAATTCACGAAAAAGTGTCCAAGATTACACCAATACAAACGTACTACATGTGATGTGATTAAATACATATAAATATGTATAAAAAAATAATATGAAAAAACATTTAAAATTTCATGTCTTAAATCATTTAAATAGATCTCAATTTTGCTTGAATATGAAGATGGCGTGCGATTGTTTCTCTTTTCTCTCGATTGTTCCTCTTTCCAGTATATACTTTATATATATATACTATATCAGTATTTGTAACCTTATTACCTTTTACTAATAATATTTTCAACTGAAAACTAAATGTTACCTTAATAACTCATATGTTAATCAGGGATATTAATGTAACTACGTATGTTATATAATATCATCCATCAGTAGATACACAACAAACTCTACTCTCCCATAACTCAAAAAGGAAGTGAACTAACAGATTTGTATAACCAATTTCTAACGTATTTATAAATTATGTACTATTTTATTAGAAACTAGTTTCTAGTATCCATACCATATAGACAGCATTCTCGGCATACTTTGATACAAGTATTTATGTCCGTATTTCAGAGCTTTCCCGTAACTGTTCAGTGCATAAATCCGTCTCGTCCACATGGCGCCGTTGTCGCTAGCCACTTCAGAACTGCTCACTTTTTCGTAATATGAACCTAAACATACCTAAAACACAATAATGTTATTGAAATTATATTATAGGTTTGAAAATTTTGCATTTTTTCTATCTAAAACTATGTAATCTAGCCAACATAGGTTAATAAACAGTTACCTTTTAACATAGACTGCTAAGGTAATCAGAAGTGGGATTTGATTCACGATCATGATTCACAACATACCCGTATATAATAATATGGTATCAAAAGTGGGATTAAATAATAATGCAATCACAATATAGAATGTGCTTTTGAATTATCTTTTCTCTACAAATAATTTGTAATAGTATGTGTATATGTGTATGTTTATGTATGTGTATGTATAGTTGCATAATATGCGTGTATGTATGTATGAATATAATTCAGGTTTGCTTATTAGTATTACTTTTTTCTTTCTTTTTTTGCACTACCCATTTCTTCTCTTTTGTCTCACTTGTACCATATGGTTGCTTGGAAGAAATCGCTACTTAGCGATAAGGCCGCCAGTTGTACTTTTCCTGTGTGTTTCTATGTTTGTATATTTCTGTATTTCTAGTGCAATAAAGTTTTAAATAAATAAATAAATGTGGCATTGTCAAGGGTTATTCAAATTCAAAATCATTTATTCATTTAGGCAACACAATGTACACTTATGAACGTCAGTAAAAAATACATATTAATTGCTTCTAATTTTACATTTACCGCCAGTTCTCAAATCAGGGGCGTAGAACGGAAGAGAAGAACTGCCAATAAACTCTTCGTCTTTATTAATCCTTGCAAAAATGTTACTATTACGAATCATTCATTTGCAATGTTTCAGATGGTATCTTACGCTTATTGTCCTCCCTTTTATATGAAAAGAATTTGACTGCCTCCTTGGCTCAGTGGTATGTGCGTATAACACCGGGGGTATAAGTTCCAATCCAAAAACACAAGATTAAAAAAATATACGACGAAATGTAGACAATCGTGCAGGGTATAAAGACTGATGACATAAACGGACGCCGAAATGTCTGGCTGATTCCTAGGGGACTTGTGTATTCGCTTTTCCATAAACTAAATAAGAGGCGAATGATATTTGCACCATACAATTTAAAGTTTATTGTATAACTAACCAGACTTTTCTCCCACTGCTTGAATACATCAACCGCTTCTTTGTAATAACCAATATTCACATCAACATCCACGTTCGTAGTTTCGTCATTGTATTTCGCAATCAGCAATTTTGCTTTAGCACATATTTTCCTAAAAAAAATTAACACATTGAACGCCAACAACGGACAGCAAACTATCCCTGTAGGCCATGCGAAAATCACAGTTCTATCCAAATTTACACTATATGTTTTTTTAATTAGAAACATATATATCTAATGTCCAAATGTTTATTAACAAAAGTCAACTTTAGTCACGGTTTCTCTGGCGTAAGAGTAGTTCTCCCCCCAGCCACCACGGCGCTGCTAGTATTCGTGTGAACGCACACTCTGACGCAGAAGTCATAGCGCACACTCTCTCGCACTCAGCCGCCTTTAGAGCGTTATTTCCGTTCGCTCGTAAGAGCAAGCGAGACAACGCGAGGGGAGGAGTCAGCGGACTGTCTAGATGTGTGTGTCACACCGATACATTGCCGCGCGCTCTGCAACAGAACTACTATTTCTGTGCCAAAAGTTAGTATAGGCCTGTGTAAATCTACGTTCTTTGGTAATGTGTGTAAGCAAGAAAGCTATATAATGTGTCCCGTGAGTGAGTGAGTAAGCAATACCTCTGCTCCTGGTGGAGGTTCTCCAGCTGCGGGTAGGCGTCGTCCAGCCCGCGCCGCAGCGTGGTGAAGGCGTGCTCCCGCTGCCCCCGCGCCCAGTACATCTTCGCCTTTTCGATGAACAGCTGTTCCGGTTGGTACTCTTCCGCGTTTAGTATGTACATGTAAGCCTGGAATAAGGTCATAGCTCCAATAAGTTTTTCCACATACAATGATATTAATATTGTCTTTATAACGGACTAGCAACGCGCCCCGGCTTCACACGGGTGCAATATAGATGTACTATACACGAAACATAGGCTATGCTACTCGCTGATAATGTAGCTTTCTATTGGTGAAAGAATTTTCAAAATCAGTCCAGTAGTTTTTGAGTTTATTCATAACATACAAAAATACAAATCTTTCCTCTTTATAATATTAGTATAGATTAAGACAAATGTCACCTTTCAGTTCTTTCTGTCCCGTGACCACGGTTGCTGAAAAGCATCCGATACGTCTAAAATTAAGTAATAAATCGCGTTTTAATCCGTTAGAAAGTATTTTATTAAATACAATGATATTATGAAATAAAGCCACAGTTCCATTATTATGTATATTATTATAAACCAATGTGGTATGTCACATAATTACAGGCCGCAGTCCGATCAACACAACTAAATAAGCTGTAAGGGTAATCAATTACAGTATTAGCCTAGATTTAATATTAAATTTTGACACAAATAAATTGTTGTTCCTAATGTCACTTTTATGCGTGATGGCCAAACATTTGCATTTAAGTAATATATAGTAATCATTAGTTTGAATTACGTTAAATAACGGGAAAATATAAAATTACTAGTGTTTAAATCACCTGTTGGAAAATGCCAGCCTTCCTCGCTTGTTTCGCGCTCTGAAGCCACAGGTCTCCGATGCATGCTCTTAGCTTTTCCGATGTCAATGGATGAGTCGGTTCTAGTAACTCCTATAAAAATACCAAATTAGGTTTAACGGGACCTATCACAACGGATTACATTTTTTATTGAAGACCACTTATTATTTTTTATTCCTAGGCTCAAGTAGCCTCATCGATATTTCATCCCTACTACACTCACAATGCCACAAATTTGACTGAAATAACTGAACAAGTATAAGACTAACATTCGAATTTAAACTAAATGCAATTTGGCGCACTTTGACCCAGTAAAGGGACGTTAAACGTATAAACCACATTATTAAATACTAGCTGATGCCCGCGACTTCGTTCGCGTGGGCTTCATAAATGATGACTTTTCTTTTCCACATCCGATTTCGTTGAAACAAAGCCTATATTATGTTGGGAACTCTTTAATTTTCCGGGATGAAAAATATCTAGAATGTTGGGATATAAGGAACCACCATGCAAAATTTCATGTAAATCGGTCCACCAATTTCGTAGATTAGCCCGTACAAACTGACAGAAACAAAAAAATTTAAAACATCGAGATTTGTTCTATACTCTTTCTTACATCCCCCTGACGCGGTTCTAAGCATTTTTTTTCTATGTACAGACATTTGACCTCTACAGTTTTATTATACTTATAGATTTTCGATGTAAAATAATAATAAACTTAAGTATCAGAAATATTTAAATTACAATATAAAAATACTTAAAATTATGTATTGCAGAAATTATATAACAGTACCTGAGTCTGCTGCAGTAATATTCGTCTGATGCGTAGCAGAGGCTCCACTGTCCTTACGTCAGACTGGACAACGGACAGTCTCTGACGCCATTCGTCTAGAAGTTGGGTTATCATTGCTTCTCCTTGACGCTCTCCATCTTGCAAATTTTTAAGCCTTAAAAGATACATTAATTATTGTTTCCACCCAATATTTTTTTGTAAAAATGTCAAATGGATATTACTTATAGTTTAAATTATGATTAAGATAAATCTTCTGCTACGCCAAGAATATAAATACAGGGCCCTAAGATACTAAGATAATTTTCTAATTGGGGATTTTCAGTAATGTGATATCAAATGTCCTTTATATGAGGCATTAGGACCAGGGCTCGGAAATCGGTTAATTTACTATGGGAGCTTAACCGAAGGTTTTTGTTATATTATATATTCTTTTGTTTTTAGTTATATTTACTGAAAAATATTGTGTGGTAAGTTTAGTGTGTATCACTCTTTAAAACTAATATCATCGGAAAATAAAAATTAACCGGTTCCGAGCCCTGATTAGGACATTATCAAAATTATAATGCACATTACCTAAGTGATAAAGTCGATAACAACTACCAAATTTTAGTAATAATGTTGGGCCTTTGACTACGCGGTTGACGCACAATACTAGAAATTAGGATCGCAAACATTGATACTTGAACGATTATTTATATATTTTTTAATTCATTGATATTTGAACGTATATTTCTTCCTAATTATTATTTACTATTACTTCTATAAGTGGTTCAATGGATGCTCATGATTTCAATATCACCTTGTATAAACGACTTTGCGAGTTCAAGAGAGAGAGGATCTATGTATCATATTAAAACATGTGTCCACAGAAAAGACTTAAAACAAAACTTAAAAAATAAAAAACTGAAAGCTATATAATCAAAAGGCTGAAGTTGCAGTCATATGAAAATCTTCAATGCAATTCAAGTCTTAGTGCCTGCTTAGTATGAGTCTAGTTCAAAATTGAACCAAAACTGAAAGGAAATAGAGTCTAAATTCACATCTCACCCCTTCAAGACTTCCTCAGCATGTCCAGCCTCAGAGATAATATGCAGACCCAGAACACTTTGGTACCCGCTGCGCAGCGCGCTCTCCCCGCGAGTCTCCGCGTCCATTTGCAAGAGGAGTCGGCTCATGGCGTCCGAACAGGATGAGGCGAAGAGTTCGTGCTCCTGCTTGCGGTAGGCGAGGAGTATTCTACCCATTAGGAGACCCCAGTTTTCTCGCGATGGTGGCTGAAGGATTTGTTTAAGGCATGTAGAAATATATAAACGTATAACGTATAAACGTATTGTAAGCTTGATATTGTTCATATGTTTTGCCTCGCTCTATCGAATATAAAAAGAGTAAAGAACGAAAGAGAAAAAACATATATTAACTATATCAAGATTATTATATGTTTATGAATAAGGCCGTAATATTATAAAGAGGATTTTTTTTTGTATGTTTGTAATGAATAAACTCAAAAACTATTGGACCGATTAAAAATTATTTCACCAATAGAAAGCTACATTATCTGGGAGTAACATAGGCTATTGTTTTATTATTTTTGTGTTTGTTTTTTATTTTGTGTGCAGTACACAAATCTATCTACATTCCCGTGCGAAGCCGGGGCGTGTTGCTAGTAAAGATATAAAATAAATTCTAAGCTTGTTTGATTTTTTTTATATATTACAACGTCGCGAAAAGACAAGATAATCAACAATACGTAGTCGTTGCTTTACTATGTTAATAATGGAACTATTTTTCTAAGAAACAACATATTGTTATTTCCAAATTGCATTTCGATAATAAATATACTAGAGTGAATATTTTAATTTTTAAAGCAAATAATGAAACAGCTCTTTGTCTAACCATATTGCTATAAAATAATAAGCTTTATAATTTTTTTTTTAAAGATTATACATGCAAGAATAAAACGAGGCAGGCCTAGAAAAACTGTGGAGGGGCCAACACCCACAAGGGGTTGTAGCGCCGATGGAAGCCTGTAAGAGGCTAAAATAAATGGTAATTGTAAACTTACAACTGGTTTAGCAACTAGTTGGTCGAGTTGTTCAAAACGTCCCAGCCTCCAGAGCGGCTCAGCGGATAGCTCCTTCATAGTGTCGTCTATCTCCTGTTCGCTGAGAAGACGATACGCTGTGAATGGCTGGTCCAAACCCAGATAGCAATCGATCATACCCTGAAAAAATAACGTATCATTCAAAAACAAGAACTACAAAAATAGCAAACAAATTATTTATTTTATTTATTTATTTATTTAGCACTCTTTATTGCACTTTAAAATATAACTAAAACAATAATAAAATCCTTAGAAATAAATTAAATGTACAATAGGCGGCCTTATCGCTCTCAGCGATCTCTTCCAGGCAACCCTAAACAATAAAAAGAAATGAGAGTATTCGTGCAGGTAGTACTACTTATTACATTTATGCATTACACTTTAATGAACTTCAACAGAAAAGGAAAGTTAAGAAGTAGGATAGGAAATGGCAAAGTAATGTTTATGTAAGAGAGTTTTGAAGGAAGTTAAAGAAGGAGCTTGTCTGATATTAACGGGTAAGGAGTTCCATAGCTTTATGGCGGAAACTGTAAAAGAGTTACCATAAAAGATAGATTTGTGTGTAGGGATTTCTAGAGTTAGCTTATTCAAAGAACGTAAAGTGTAGTCGTAAGGACCCATAAACTTAAATTTTTCTTTAAGGTAAGAAGGTGTTCTGGGGTTGAAGAGGATAGAGTAAAGCAGTTGTAAAGTGTGTACATTACGTCTTAACCGGATAGGTAACCATCCGAGTTGTTTGCGGTAATGGGACACATGGTCAAATTTCCTCAACCCAAAAACAAAACGAATACAGAAGTTTTGCAATCGTTCCAGTTTATTCAAAAGCTCTTCATTGACATCGGTAGTGCAAGAGTCGGCATAATCCAGGAGAGGAAGAAGGAGTGACTGCGCCAGTGTGATACGTTTTCATTAAAACAAGTGACTGAGGAAGAGGTGCTTAGAATCCTCAAATCTCTTCAATCTAATGCAATAGGCGATGATGGCATTTCATTAGATATGATACAGTTGACTTTACCTGATTCGCTTCGTGCAATAACTAATTTAATGAATCTTTCCATTACATCTAGCACCTTTCCCTCCAGTTGGCGTCGTGCCATAGTTAAGCCTATTCCTAAAAAGTCTCATCCTGATTCATACAGTGACCTTAGGCCTATTAGTATTTTGCCGTGTTTGTCTAAAGTATTGGAAAAGTTAGTTGGTTCTCAACTGAGACACTACTTAGAAGATAATGACCTTTTACCAACCCACCAGTCGGGCTTTAGAAGGCACCGTAGTACTACTACAGCACTTATAGACGTCGTAGATAACGTACTCGACAACCAGGACAAGGCAGATGGGACTATTTTAGTCCTATTAGACTACTCGCGCGCGTTTGATTCGATAAATATAGAACTTTTGCTGTATAAATTATCATTTTATGGTTTTGACAGACCGACAGTGGAATGGTTTGAATGTTATCTCACAAATCGATCACAATTCGTTGAAGTGAGGAAGGATGACGGTAGGCATGTGCGATCATCACTCAGTAATGTAGCGCGGGGCGTACCGCAGGGTTCTATCCTAGGCCCCCTACTGTTTATTCTTTATTCCGCGGATGTCACCGATTGTATACTAAACTGTCGATATCATATATATGCGGATGACATACAGATATACATCCCATGTCCACTCGATGATATACATTCTGCAGTAGTTAAAATCAATGATGATCTCTCGCGGATTTCCGTCTGGTCTGAGAACAACTGCCTTGTTCTGAACCCACAAAAAAGCAAATTCATGCTTTTAGGCACTACCTTCCAAACTATGAAGATTGCAGAGGAGATGCCCTCTATAGTAATAAAAGGTGAGTGCATTGACAGAGTTACTAAAGCACGTAATCTGGGTATCCTCTTCGATGAACACTTGCGTTTTGACGAACATGTCTTAAATATATCAAGAGCTTGCTTTTATCGACTAAAAATACTGTATCGTATTAGACATTGCTTAAGTATAACTCTTCGCCAAAGGCTCTGTGAAGTCTTAATATTATCGAAATTCAATTATTGTGATGCTCTCTTCGGTCCACGTTTACTGGCAAGCTCTAAAAACGCTATACAACGGGTACAAAATGCGTGTGCCCGTTACTGTTATGACATCCCTCCTCGATCTCACGTCACTTCTTATTTCAATAGCAACAATGTCCTAAAAATGGATTATCGCAGACACCTTCACTTTGCCACTTTATTGTTTGGTGTCATAAAATTTAGAATACCAGCGTATCTTGCATGCAAACTAAAATGGCTAAATGATGCCGGGGACACTCATGTGACCAGAGCAGCAAACACGCTTCTGGAGATACCCTTACATCGTACAACAGCATTTAGGGGTAGCTTCAAATTTAGTGCATCAAAGTGCTGGAACGACCTTCCTCCGCCTTTACGCTGCCTTGGTTCGGTTTTTAGTTTTAAAAAAAATCTTAAACGACACCTTATTAATACACAAAAAGCTTGTACTCCTCAAAGCGACAAACAGCTCTTCTAGTCCTCACACTGTTCCCTACTCTGTTCTTCATGTGTTTTATGTGTTTTTCATTAGTTATTTATTGTTATATATTTTGATTTTTGGTATTGTGTTGTATTCTATATAAAAAAAACCAGGTCTTTCAATTCGAATTAGTTCATATGTATAGCTTTTTATTTTATTTTTTTTTTAACTATCTTCCACTACTGTCTTCTGCCACACTGGGGACTACTGAAAATCAGCGTCAGAGCTTATGCTCTGATATATGCTGAGTACCTCCCCTTTTCGTGGCGGCACTTCTTCCTATATTTATTAATTGTAAGTTTATATTTTAAGTTGTATTATTTATGATGTACTTTTACTTACTTCTGTGCCGTCCCGAATAAATGTATTTCATTTCATTTCATTTCATTTTTGTGGAAATGGGTAGGAAGTGACTAAGTCGCTTTAAAATACTTGAGGCAGCATATAGTTTGCGGCTGACTTCTTTGATGTGACAAGACCAAGATAAACACTGATCAAAGAATACACCAAGATTTCTAACAGACGTGCTGATATCAATAACCACCCCATCGATGCAAACTCGTGGAAGAGAGGCCCAATCAACTCTTGATAAGTAATAGGAGCTGCCAACAACGATAACCTGGCTTTTGATAGGATTTATTGTAAGACCAAAGTCTTTGCTCCAGCTTACCAAAGTAGCCAAGTCACTGTTAGTCGAGTGCAAGGCTTGTGGTAGCTCATCAAGAGTTGATTGCACGTAAATCTGGAGATCGTCGGCGTAGAGGTGAAAATTTGACGTAAGTCGTTGAGTAAGGGAGTTGATGAAAACAGAGAATAAAAGTGGAGATAGAACTCCACCTTGCGGGACACCGGCAACGACATCATTCCACTGTGAGTGAGTACCGTTCGCAGTGATCCGCTGGCGACGTCCATACAAATAGCTGTGAAACCAGTCAATCACCGGCGTCGAAATATTAATAGAGCGAAGCATACCCAGCAGAATCTCAAAGTGCACAGAGTTAAAAGCGTTGCTAAAGTCCAGAAGAGTAAGAACTGTAAATAACTTATTGTCCATACCTAGTCGAATATCGTCAGCAACCTTTACAAGTGCAGTAGTCGTGCTATGACCAGAGCGGAAACCAGATTGAAGGGGACTTAAAATAGAATTTTTGTACAGGAATTGGCTAAATTGTTGGTGGATTAGGCGTTCAAGGACTTTGGATAAGAAAGGTAAAATAGAAATCGGTTACAATCACACAAAACAATTACAATCGGTTTAATATTTACTAGATTACATAAAAAATAACGTATATTATGTACACAATGTTTCCATATATAACCCGTTATTTTGTTTAAAAAAAACTGCAGTTATAAACCAAAGAAAAAAATGCATTATTACAAGTAATAAATAATAATTAGAAAATTTTCATTATTATGTGTGAGGGGTTAAACTTTTGTTTATTGCATAATAAATAATTATTATTATTTAGAATATACACGCTAAAGTACAAAAATAAGATGATTTCATAAGCAATGCAAATACCTGCAAGCTATGTTTATCCAACTGCCCTTCCTGCGCCAAGCGCTCGTAGCACAGCGCCGCGTCTTGAAGCCGGCCCGTCACTACTTGCGCTAATATGAGCTCCTTTAGTGATGGCTCAGATCGCTTTATCGATAAAATCCCTAAAATAATAAAATTCTGAGTAAAAACCGAAATATCCCATTTGGTACTTTTTCAAAAATATCAAATATTTTCAACACAAACATAATAATTTGAATATAATTGTGCATATACATAAAAAAATGGCAGTTGGTTAAGATATTGCGTTTAAAAATTATTTTAGCGCTACCGCACATTAGGCCATCATAGCCGCCACAAGCGGACTTAATACAATGGATATCGTCGCACACTAAGCGATCGAGTGGCCGACGCTCGCTCGCCTTAAGGCCGATTTACATCAAACGAACATAGAGCTAGAGCTAGAACAAGAGCATTTTTTCGTAATCTTTTAGTGTAAACGAAAGCTAGTGGTATCGATTTACATCAAACGAACATAGAGCTAGAGCTAGAACAAGAGCATTCTTTCGTAATCTTTTAGTGTAAACAAAAGCTACGTAATCGATAAGATACGTAAACAATCGCTAGAACACAAGAACGCTTTGATGAGACCGCTCAGTGTTCGTGTAGCGTGTTCGGACGTGCTCGCGCCACTGAGCGGTCTCATCAAAGCGTTCTTGTGTTCTAGCGATTGTTTACGTATCTTATCGATTAAATTATGGATTGGTCTCAAGAAAAATGTTTATTAATGATAGCAGCCAAATATCGCAAAGTCACTGCTAGTTTGTCATATGCAGGAATCGAGTCTCTAAAATTCGTACTTGATTTTCGATGGTCAGAGATAGTAAATGATCAAAATCCTCTGGCGCCCTACAGGTCAAAAGCAGAACTACTTTTTCTATGCCAAAAGTTAGTATAGTCCTGTGCTTCTATGTAAATCTATGTTCTTTGCTACTACTGACTTACCAGCCACAGAGTCGGGTTCGTCCAGCAGCGCGTATATTTCAGCCAGGAACGGCAACTGGGTCTGAACCCTCGTCTTATCATCGTCCATGTACAGTTCGAGATACTGCAGTGCTCTTTCCAACTCCCCACAAGCAAAGTTGCCCCTAGCTATCGCTAGCTTATCGAATTTCTCCGTAAACTTTAGTAGTGCTCTGATAACAATGAATTATACAATTATACATATAATATTTTGACCATTATAATATAAGTTACGATTTTTAAACTATACAATCCATTATCATCAATATTTTTAAAATGATACAAAATAAATAAAAAATACGGTATATATTAAATGTAATTAATTATTTACTCATTATTCATTCATTAATTTATTAATTTTTTTGATTACCACAACTTAGGGAGAGATGGTTATACATACATTTACCATATATACAAATAGAACTAATGACCGATACCTATATCATGTAAATTTATAAAGGGAACAAACATACTTTGAAAACATGTTATGCTATTAAAAGTTATCTCCGTGCCTCTTTTAAAATCAATACTTACTTATAATTGTCATTTTCTAAAGGACGTTGTTTGGAATGCATCCATTCCAATAGCCATCTGTTCAAGAAGTCTAATAAGGTGTAAACAGTCTTACTACATTTACTCTGAAACAAAAATATAAAAACTATTGAACATAATGCAAAGCAAGCAATTAATTATTGAAAGTAAGTGAAATCCCGAGTCCCCTAGTGGGGCATGGGGCAAACCCATTCCTGTGTCTTTTTCGCTGATCATTTTTCTTTAAGGTTTAAAGACATTTATTTCCCGTTAAAGATTTACATCGCTTACACGAGAAACATAATTTTAACAAGTATAAACATTCGTCGCCGCTATTATAAAAACTGTTTTATAGTACTAAGTAATTATTTGTAAATTATTAATTATTTAAAACATATTGGGCCAATCGCCGCTTAAAAACATTTAATGAAATAACATTTTTTAGTGTTGAGGGTAGACTATTGTATAACTGTGCTCCTTCAAATGTAAACATCGTTTTACCGTAGTTTGTACGAGCGTTTGGTAGGACAATGAAACTCGCTCGCCTAGTAATGCGAGTAGTAATATTCTTTTGCTTAGAAAGCGTTATGTTAGTATGGATATTCTTGTGAAGGATCTTGTATATTAATATGCAAATGTTGTATTTATATAATTTATTTAAGTTAAGTATTTTTGTTTCACTATAGATCTTTTTAGTTGGTGTTAGAAAATTGTAGTTGAACAGTATTTTAATAATTTTGTTTTGTAGGACTTGTAATTCAGCAAGTCTTGTTTTAGTCGCACTTTCCCATACCTCGATAAGATATAATAATTGTGGTTTAACTAGAGTGTTATAAATAGTTATACGTAAATTTTGTGGAATGCTTCGAACTATGTAGCGAAGTGAACCACAAAGTGATGCCAGTTTAGCCTTTATATGATCAATATGCACCTTCCAAGTCAAGTGATTGTCTATATATAGTCCTAGGTATTTTTCATTGTTTTTTTGTTGGAGAGGAACATTATTGACTGTTAGGGATGCGTGTGATGGTATTTGTTTATTTTTAGCTCTAAATAGTACATAGCAAGTTTTTGAAATATTAATGGTGAGTAAATTATTTTGAAACCACTCATGCAGAGTGTCTAGATCGTCTTGGGCTTGTGCAATTATGTCATGTATAGATGAACCAAAATAGAATAGACTTGTATCATCAGCGTAAAGAGTTATTTGTCCGTTGAGGCCTAACTCGTTTATATTATTAATATATACTAAAAAGAGCAACGGGCCTAAAATCGAGCCTTGAGGAATACCGCAAGTTATTGGTAAAGGATTACTTTGGTGGTTGTTATCTATTTTTACTATTTGTGATCTATTTCTTAGATAAGACTGGAACATTTCCAGAGCACTACCAGCAACGCCTATTGATTCTAATTTGTTTAAAAGCAAATTATGACTAACGGTGTCAAAAGCCTTTTTTAAATCGATAAAAATACCTAATACTATGTTTTTCTTATCGATATTATGTTTTATTTTAGTTACTAGGTCTATCGTCGCGGAAAGTGTGTTACTCTTATGTCTAAATCCGTACTGTGAGTCAGAAATAAAGTTAATTGAGTCTAAATATTTTTCTAATCGCGTGTGAAGTATTTTTTCCAAAATTTTTGACATTACTGGCAGTACTGAGATTGGGCGGTAGTTACCAGGATCTGTTTTTGGTCCAGATTTATAGATGGGGCTAACTTTTGCTAACTTAAGTGTATTTGGAAAAACACCATCTGTTAATAACTTGTTGAAACATTGTGTGAGTTTTCCGGATATCAGATCTTTTAAGCACTTTATTGACTTAGTACTGATCCCATCTAGTCCTACGCTGCAGTTTGAGTCGAGGTTGTTAATAATGTTAGTGATTTCTTTTTCAGTGCATGGTTCAAAAGTAAGCATTTTATAATTATGAAAAGAAGAATGAGGTAGGGTATGTACGTAATTATCATGGTATTTTTTTGGTATTTCGTTTGCCAATGTTGGCCCTATAGTTGCAAAGTAGTGATTAAATGTTTTACAAATATAATTTGGATCTGATATTACCTTGGAGTCAACGATGAGTTTAGGAGGAGCACAGTTTTGTTTGATTTTATTATTAGCTAAGGTGTTAATTAATTTCCACATTTTCTTAGGACTCTTCGCGTTGTTATTAAATTGTTTATGATAGTATGAATCTTTCGTGTCTTGAATAAGTTTAGCTACCTGGTTTCTTTTGTGGTTTTCAATTCTAGCGCATATCTATCTAGTTTAATCCATAGGTAATTGTTTCCATCCATGTAAACAGAGTCCAATTGACTGTGTTTCAGATTATTGTGGATATATGCCGATACACCACCTCCTATACAATCATTCCTATAGTTGTAGTAATGTGTATAGTTAGGAAGTTGAAAGTTAGTAGCTTGAGATTCTGTGCGAATCCAGGTTTCAGTCAATAAAATAGCATGTACTGTGGTAGGAATAGCACTAAGAATGCACTTAAGTTCGTCAAACTTTCCTTTTTTGCATATGCTTCGGGCATTGAGGTAGAGAAACCTTAGGCGAGATTTATTTATTGGAAAATTCTGATAGCTATCTAATATGTTGTAGGTATTTACTGTATTGTTGGTATTAATATTTATTGCTTGTAGTTTTTTGAAGCCGAATTTATTATTGTAGGCGTTCCACTTTTATATTTAATAGTCAAGCTGTTTTCACCAGCATTTTGACGTCGTATCAGTTCTTCTTTCAGCTTTTTTAGATAGTTTTGTTGTGCAGGGGTCTGATCAGAATATATCTTAATATAATCTGGCAACTTGTTCTTGTTACGTAGTAGCTCTTTAGCGGGTATAGGTGTATCAAAACATATCTTAATACTGCGACTTTTAGCAGGATTGAATTTGCCAATTCTGTAGATTTTTGTAGGTCTGGAAATATCGGGGATAATTGTAGAGATCAAATTAAAAACATCAGTTTCGTCTTTAGCTAATTTTTCCACCAATTTTGATGAGGTTGGCTCGGGCAATCCAACTATTATTACATTCTTTTCCCTGTTGTTACGATCCTGAACCTCCCTAATAACATGCTCACTAATAAGTTGATCACCTGAAATAGGCTCTGTAGTTTGTGATTTTTTTAGATTAGTAAGGTCTTGTTCTAGTGTTTTGATTTTGTTATGGCCCAATGATATTGATTCGTCTAACCTGGTGATATGGTTTTTTATATCTATCTGTTCAGTAACAATGCTCGAAGTTGATGATTTTATATCATTAATTTGTATTCTGACCTCATTCACATTTTTTGTAATTAAATTTATTGCTTGTTCATTAGAAGATTTCATGGCTGTAATTTGCGTTTTAATGTCCACAATATTTTCTTGCATTTTTTGCATACTATGTTCATAAGACTCGACGAATTTTTCTAAAAGAGAGCTGATACGGGACATCTCTGATCGCATCTCTTTAATCTCATCAACGCATTCACATTCAGGTTTATTCCGTTTTCGAGTATTAATATTTTGCGTATCCATATTAAGATGTTTCATTTTTGTTAAGTCTGGTTGTGATCCGCCAGCACTCGTTGTGGCTCCAATAGAGGGTAGATGTCGAGTAGGCGATCGCTGAACACTCATATTGTTAATGTGCAGTAAAGTACAACACGGCACTCAAGTTTATACACAAACTATGCACACTGTAAATGTCTGGTAACAAGACTTTTTATTTCACTGTATACGGCAGAATGCTGGCGAGCCAGTGAGTCTAAACGCAGCACGGACGCGGGGTGGGGACGACGCGCGGGTGTAGTTACAACGCACTGCGTGAGCGGTGCGCAGGAGTGTAATGATTTAACTTCGTTGACGCTGTTGCACAGTTTTACACTTTATTATTATCGTATAGTGAGATAAAATTGAATATCGCGGAAGTTGCAATTTTATGCAAAAATTGGCAAGACGTCTGTTCAGTACGGCCGACGAGCGGTTAATCTTTACAGGCAAGTAGGTGATCAGCCTTCTGTGCCCTGCCTGACTGAAATATTTTTTTTTAATCTTGTTTCCTCGGGATTCGAACCCGGGACCACCGGTACGGAGGCAGTCGGAATGAGCATTAGTAGAAGATCTTTAATTACAGATACATAAAATTTTTATAGCTTCTATGACGTATTTGGTGACCATTTCAAAAAAATCTTATACATTACCTGATTGCCTTCTTCAGCCTGAATAGAATTAATATTAGGCGTCATTCTTATGTGGCGTAGCATTTTATATTTTGATCTTTCTGATGTAATGGCGACGTCATTTTCATAGTTGTCTACAGCTGCAAAAACACTTTTTTCCTGTATCCATAATTAAACAAAAATTACCTAATGTCTAATATTTTGCAATCACTTCCGTCTACACTACCAATAAATAATATGAACCAATAAATTAAAGTTGTATACTTATATCATTTTCAAAAATCATTTCTATCACGATTCACAGATTCTAAGAACTAATGGTAAACGGGTCACGAAAATTTACTAGAAAAAAATATACCTTAGGATTCACAACTTAAGAAACTATTATATAAAATTCCCAGGATTAAAAATTGAAACATACACGTATCAATAACAGCCAGCATCTCCTCCTGAATGTACTGTACATTGTTCTTCGACATCACAGCATGCAGTAAAACGTAGGGTAGAAAGAGAAAAAGCGTTCTGACGTCACGACGCATACTCGGATGCACTGTGCGAAGTAATTCGCGAATATTATCCGACTCTATGAGAGGGATAAGTTGACCGGCCCAGCTAAAATAATAAGATTTATAAGTAACTGCTCATATTACGGCTGCACACACTGGAGCTAGTCTGAGGGTGACAGGGTGGGGCCCTCGTCTGTCGATATCTAACATAAAAAGGATCCTTATTTATAAACATGGTAGAAACTTAGAATAGTTAAATATTTTTTGTTTCGTTCGATCTAATTTCATTTAGTATTCGATAGAGCGAGACAAAACATAATTTAACTATATAATTTGTTTTCTCACTTACTTGTGCGCCCATTCCAAGAACGTTGTAGCATACATGGACCCGAACAAAGGATGCGCTTTTTTTGGTTGTGATGGATACGCTAATGTGTATCTGTTGAAAGGCAAAAAATATTGAGATTGAAATAAAATAAAAAATGTTTTTTTTTGCAAATAGAAATCTGTTTCTAACCTTGAACTAAGCAAAGGATACATTATTTGATGCATGTTCTCTGGAAAACTATCCCAAACTTCCTTCTTACTTCCCGTTGGCGAAATATCGTAAATCTTTAGAATCTCCTGTATTGTTAGTGCGTAGCAGTCCATGTTCTACAAATCAAAATCATATAAATTACTTATGACTTTCCTAAAAAAATTATAAGTACTAAACCATATCTACACACAGTAGATATGGGGCCAAAATTAAACATTTTACTTTAGTATAGTAACTAGCAGTTTGTTTTTCTACTCTTTTAAGTATACACATGCATGTTGAAAATTTAAAATTTGTTTGTGTTGTTTGTGTATTAGCTTTTGGCACAGTAGCTCTGCTTTTGGACTGTAGAGCGCGCGGCAATGTATCGGTATGACACACATATCTAAGCAGTCAGCTGACCCCTGATAGTTCACACGAATACAGCGTCACGGTGGCTGCGGTAAGAACTACTCCTCCCCCTGTGCTTCCAAGTTAATCTATGTTTTTGGTAATACCTCAGTTGATGAACATACCATAGTATCTTTTTCATACTGAAACGCTCTAGTAAGTTCCATGAGCGCAGTCGCAGCGAAGCAGTTGTCATTAATGGAAAAGGCAAAGGGCGAGCGGTCCGGCTGCACGTACTGCCTCGGGAGGTGGCCCGCCTCTATCGCGCCCAGCTGCCCCAGGCATGCGCCGCTTGAAGAACTCACTTCCACATTCGAATCTTTGCAGCCTAGACATTTTTTTATGATTTTATGGACTAAATTGAAAACAGTTTTTTGGCTCTGATGGTAAGTATCGGCGGCCAAGGACATTTGCAACGACAACTGGCAGGTCCTTTAAGATTTGAGTTATCTAAAGGGAATCAGAAATACTGGTGACAACTAGTTCCACGGAGTAAGTTTGCGAGGATTTCCAAGCAGCGAGATAGAGGATGATGTTTAAAGATCATTCGCAATGTCCGATAATGGAATTCAGTGGCAGGAATTAATCCGAACAATTTTTAATGGTAATTGATGCATCATTAGATATCGACAGACTGGTGTGAGGTCAGATTCGAGTCAAGGATACGCTGTCGACCCATTTTCGAACGAAAATATCTTCCTGTATGTTTACTGCTTATTAATAATATTATCAAGCATTAAAAATAATATAGTGCGTTAAACTAATATGAAGAAATAAGGTGTTTGGTGCATTATATATCTAACCTGTGAGCCGAAATTTTAAATCTTCCACCATTTACCAACTTCGTTTTTAAGACACTAAAATCTAGTGTTAAGCAGGACGATACTTAAATGCATATTTATAGAGGACATCTAATAAAATCTGTTATTTTTTATTGAAGCATTGCTTCCTTATGGTTGGTATATTAAATACAACGCTAACAAGTAAAGAAAAATATAGGTATTCTACTTACCAAGTAAGAGACAGTCAATGAGCTCCACTATAACGGGATCAATATTTTTCCCGCCAAAAATAGCCTTGTGTAACTCTGTCCTATTAGACTTCAACAATTTGTCCAACCGAGAAAACGAATATGCTTTAATGCTCGGAATATCTTGATTCAGATGCTGCAAGTACCATTTAACCTTATCCAGGAAACCATCAGGTTGAGTTCTTCTAACATGTCTCTTAATGACCATTTTAACTTTCTCGGATATTTTTACGTCTTCGACAAAGAATAATTCCGAAATATAGGAACTTAATAAATTCTCATTATTCAAAATCAAATATTGAAATATTTTATTGATCTCTTGCGGCGCATATTGCGTCTGTTGTAATAAAGAAACGGCAAGGTTGGATAAAAGTGGTCCTAAAGATATGCTGTCGATGTTGTATATAAAAGCACTCCACGCTTCTGCCAGAATTTTCGGGAATTCTTTAGCCAAAGGCAGAGCTGATCTTAAAGTAGCCAGGACTTTGAATCTCAACGGTGTTAGATATTTGACCCCCATCAATTGCATGATGTCTGGGAAGCTTTTCAAAGCTTTCCTTTTTACGGACAATGCAACTTTCGCGTTAACTAATTTATGATCAAAATATGCTAAAACACCAAGAAACTTAGGGTTTAAAAAATCAGCGATTTGACTCGTGCTCATATTCATACTGCCTTGAGGAGTGGATACATCTGGATCATGGCAGGCCAAATATCTACAAGCATTCAACACTTTTTCTGGATTACAACAGTATTGTAATAGGAATTCTGTGAGTATTACTCTAAAATGCCTTTTGATTAAGTTTAAAATCGAAGTCTTTGTTAATTTCTCAATAATATCGTAACATTTCTTTGAAACTTCTTTATTTTCCGTGAGGTAGACTTGAACATATATGTGCGGAAACCTCTCGATTAGAAAATCTGAGACCGAACACTGAACTAAGGATGCTATCTCTTCTATCATAAAGGGGACTTCCTTTATAGTAACACAGTAGGGCATCAAGAAAGGCAGAAAATGGTGAACATCTTTTGAAATAAAGTCTCTGTAGCCAACGAATCCGAAGGCTCTTACAACTTTAAGCAGAGCTACTGCAAAGTCTTTGCCATTATTGAGGCTGCAGTCGACAAACAGCCGACAATAGTCCTTTTTATATCGATGATATGTTTGGTTGGGAGTGAACCCCTGATGTTCACAAACATCTCTAAGATAAACAACAGCTTTAGGCGCGAGGGAACATTGTGGCTGCATAATAAAATATACTAAAAGCTTAGTAACTGGCAAAATAACTTTATTATTTTGATATATACCAAATTCTTTAATGCAATTCAATGTTTGTGTCTGTAGATTGTAATCATTATTTTCCAAGCTCTGTCGAGTGGATTTAAGGAGTAAATCGATACAAATATTAAAAACAGTCTCTTTAGTAGCAGAATTTTCATTTTCCTGAAATATTGAAGAAATTTTTAAATACTTGTAATGGATACCTCAAAAATTGCTATATAAACACAAAATTTCTTACTTCCGAACATTCAATGAATGGCCGTAGAGCTTCTAAAATATATTTTGTGTTATGTTCCTTTAGAACATTCTTAGACACACCATAGTCAAACACATAAAAGTGATTGCTTATTTGCCCAACCAAGCTCCAATAATTTGAAATATCTAAATCAGTATATAGTTGATAATTCAAAAACTTTCCAAATAAACTCCTCAGGCCATTTAACAATGACTTATTTGACAATGTAACTGTGTTGTTTTCTGTACACAACTCTCTATATTCATTTCTCAATGAATTAGAGAATTCATCACTTATAACCAAATTTCTTTCTTTAAAATGACATTGATGGCAAATAAGAGAAATATTATTATTATCAGTACCCAGCATAATAAAGCCTATATTATTGTTTGCCTCAACAATACTATATGTACCCTGAGAGATACATACAAGGGTAGGTAAGGTGCTAGCAATAGCTCCTTGTATTTCCTTATCCCTTGAGAGGAATGCTGGCATAAGAATATCACTTATTAATTTGCTTGTTGTTAACATCTTATTGGCTAATAATATAGGACCCAATTGTATAATCTGAAATTTAAATTTTACATATTTATTCAACAATTAGAAGTAATATTTAATTATAGCTGTTACTAGTTAATATGACTTATTGTGATATAACCAGTGATCTTATTTCTTGGTCAGTGGTATTCATGTTTCATTTAGTTTGAGGTTCAAATCCCGAGTAAACAAGATATAAACAAAAGTATATTTTCAGAACTCATAAGATCATCTATTTGCCTGTAAACAAAAATGATTAGTGAAACGGACACAGACATATCTCTGCCCTATGCCTCACTAGGAGGGACTAAGTGGGGCATAAGGATGAAGACCTAGTTCACACATTGAAATATGTATGGTAAATTCCAATAATTATGATGACTTACTTCAAGTTTTGCTGTTTTGCTCCGTATTACAGATTTAAAAAGATTTGTTATCATAGTATTCCATGTATCATCAATATTACTCTTCAAAATTAGTTTATGTATCAGTAAGTACTTCAATATTTTTACTTTAATTTCTTCATTAAAAGACAATTTCTCTTCAGAAAAATGTACATTACATTGAAGACATAAGATTTGGAGAATTATTCCTAAATCATCCTTACTCAATCTCTCAATTAAAGAAACTGTGGCCAGTGTTATGTCCATAATCAATGTAACAATACTGGGATTGTTTATTACAATACTTCTTTGCTCTTTGATTGATTTAAGCAATGTCATCCAAACACACCTAGCAGTTCCTTTATTCAATAATTCTGGAGAAGCATTATTTAATGTCTGTTTTCTATATTCTCTTGTAACATTTTGTAATACATAAAGTGCAATTTTACATCTTTCCAAATGATGTGATGTTAGAAATGCATCATTCACATCCTCACAAGACTTCACAGATTTAATTACATCTATTATTTCATTATAGCACCAATTCTCTTCCAAAATAATTTCATTAGGAGATACTTTACTAATACTAGATAGTATAGTTCTACAATAATATTCAAAGAGCTTTTCTATTTCACATGTATCTTTATTTTGAATTTCTAATATATCTTTGGAGAAATTAAGATCTTTACTTAACGATAAACAAAACAACCTGAGATCTCTACCAAAAAGTTTACTATTTGTCTTAGTCAAAACTGTTGTACTGATATTAAGTACAATTTCTTGATGTACTATTTCAGTGTTATAATGTACAATCTTCAATAGCTTTAAAAGTAATGAGTTAAAATTAGTCAAATAGATATCATTTATCTCCCCCTTATCATATAAGACAGGGACTGATTGAACAAATGTTTCTATCAAATGTAATAATTCACTTTGCACATATCTAAAATCTGATTGAAAATCAAGTACTGACACATTTTTAATATTAGTAATAAGCGTTACAAAGAAATTAATACATATAATCTTCACATCAGAGCTATGTTTTTCCAACATATTTAGAATCAGTTGGAACAAGTTTTCAATTTCCAGTTTCCTTTGATTCAAGTATATTAAGCTTGGAGGAATACTTTCAGACAATAATTGCAGAACTATGTCAATTAGGTTTTTACAGGTTGCAATATCTTTGACACAGACATAAATTGCTTCCAAGTTGAGATTAACTTGTGGAATGTTAATGCTTTGGGGTGTAAAATTGTTAAGTATTAATTGAGATTCATTATCTGCTTTATATTCCTGATAAAATTGCGCAAGCTTTTGTAATATCGAATAATATTCTTCATGTAACTTGTCATAAAATGATGCTCGATTCATACACAAAATATTCAGTATTTTTAGCTGAGCATCTTTACTTGATATGTGTATTCTGTAATTGTATATAAACTTGTAATATTAGTAACCAAATACATAGTAATTCTTAATTAATAATTCTAAAAAAGTTTCACCCACCTTTGCAGTTCATGTACTGAACACACATAAAATAACCTTCCAATCAACCAAGTATTGAAAGCATAGTAGAAAGAGTCTGGACACTTGGAGCAACCAGACCGTGGTACTAAAACTTCCGAAAAATCCCTATAATAAGAAAAACAAAAGTTTATTATCAATACTAAGAATCTTAACTTTTTACTTATGTACTAACTTACCCTGATAGTTTTAAAATCGAAGTTAACAAACGTTCCAGTCCATCTTCTGCATGATCTAAATTGTTAAACAAAACCATTGTCGGTGCATTAAACATTTGCCAAACTGCAAAAGGTCCATCCTGATTCTCCTCCTCCATGATATGAATTATGAACTATTAAAAATCAGATGTTCATTAATATTATAATATTCTTATTGTAAATTCCACGTTAACAATTATTTATATCTTAAATAATATTTTGATTATGTATCCGAATTAAGAAATCCCGAAAATAGACTTAAAATTACCTATAATATAAGTAGTTCACTTTTGTTATTTTCGCGCTTTAAGTTTATCACAGTGTTGCCACCTTGGTTTTTTAATTAACAAATTGTGATAACATACATAGAGCAACACGGGCCACCGGCGAACCGGAGGGGAGTAGCCATACGCAGGCGTTCCCCTCTGTCAAAGTACAAGTCCAAATGGTCCTATGCGTACAATAAAACTAGTTGTAGCCACACTTTTCACTAGACTAAATCCAGATGCGCGACTGAATCGACCTCCTAAAAAAATGCCGAATTGTTTGTGTTTCTTGTTGCCAAAAAATATCTGCCACGTCAAATTTACAAAAAGATAGCGTTATCTTTCATATGTAGGTATTTTTTAATCATATTATTACTATTTACTTCTTTAAAACTTAAAAAATTACAATATTATCGGTCGTGTTGTTTCGGATTTTTTTACCAACACAGTCGCTCGACAGATCCGCGTATTGTATGAGCCCTCATACAATACACGGATCTGTCGAGCGACTGATCCGAGTTTATTTCCGAGAAGTCGCTGTCACCGAGCGATAGTGTTGTTGTCGGATTGTTTTAAGTTATCGAAAAAAAATGGCAAAGGAGTCTTCTATACAGAGACAGTTTTGAGATTAAATTTTCTGATTCAAATATTATATTGTGATAATATTGTTAAAATATAATATAATACTTACGCGCGTTAGCACATTTATTAAAATCACTTAGTGTAAACTTCAACCGTAATGTTTTTTTTTATTTCCTAAAAATCCAAAGGATATGGAAAATTGTGTAACCCAAATTTAATAATTGCGATATGATCTAGAAAAATGACATATTTTTAATCTTATTATATAAAAAATCAGCTCAATTCTCAATCTGGGAGAGGAGAAATATGAGAAATATAGTTTTCCTGAGATTCTCGATTAATTGAATCGATTACACAATCACAAAAAAAAACCTTTGGACAAGGTAACTAACTCAAAAGTAATTAAATGCACTTTAAATACAATATATTGCATATAATTACAGTTATGTTATTAAATAAATTATAAATTATTAATTAAAGAAAATTAATATACATAATTATCGATTTTTTATCGATTAAAATCGATCTTTTATTTTAGTCTGTCATTGGCATGCCGCATGACAGTTGTTTACTCTGTGCTAATTCGTTTCGTGTTTTCAACGTTTTGAGTCTGAGTGCTTTCCCGATTGTAGTCATTTAGGAATTGTTACGATTTGACAACTACAAATATCATTGGTCACAGATTTATGATATATTTATGTCAGTTATTGATTGTAACATAACCTTACTTTTACTACTTAAAACTCTAATAACTCGGCTCTCAGATTGTCAAAACTAATAGAATTTTCATCGAAGGACTGTTAAGTCTCAATCTATTAATTCACATCAATTTCATATTGTAACATTGGGGGCCCAAAGTTTTATGTAATCGTTTCCATCTCCTTTAAGGGATATATGAAATAAATATAATAACGAAGTATTTTTCAAATTATTTCGAAGATTTTATTATGTACCAACTCATGGTCCACTCTCCGTGACCTTCTACGTGCGCATTACCCGACAAGTTCATTTTGTATTATTGTAGTACGTAATAAATTAAGTCCTTTGTATCACTTATAAACCTAATTCCCCTAACCCAGTTCTTGAAATTATCGATACTGCGTATCGACAGTTGTTGCAACTACGGCTAAAAGGACTTGTCAGTGTAGTTACGCCATTTATTTATACTGTTATGACACGGAATGTTTAAATGTGTGTGTGAAATTGTTAGTGTATTTTTTAATTGTCACGGTGTGAGTTTCGTAGTGACAGACGATTGCTTGTGTGTGCGAACTTGAGTACGCACACATAGCGCAGGTTTCCCCCCGCAAAAAATGGCAGATTGTTTGGTATCGGTAACGAACGCTATGGCTACTCCCCTCCGGTTCGCCGGTGGCCCGTGTTGCTCTATGGATAACATAACATGCTAAATAACTCGGTTTATACTCAAAGAAAATGATACACTTTTGGGATCCCCCAGTAAATAGGGTTACCATAATAAAACTAAAAATTAAATATTATACTGACAGAGTGAATGATTAGCGAGGATTGACCGAAATATATGCTGCATGGCGTGCATTATTTCATAACTTAGTACGCGCGGATAAGGGGCTAGATTGCTCTTTACGGGCTTAATCATAAAAAAACTTACAGAAAAATGTGCTACATCTAGTTTAAAAAGGGCCAAGGTGGCAACACTGATCACATAGTATATTAGAAAATGTTATTATACCAAAGTGATAGTATAGTTCCCGTCAAGTAAAAAGAAAGCTGAGCGACAGTGGAGGAGATGTGTCTGCGCACGGGTACAGTCGTGGTACTAAAGTACTACTACTGTTTTATAGTAAAAGAGTAATTATAATGTTTTATTCTAGAATCATAATAGGTACTTTACTAGCTACTTAGTACTTTGGAAGAGGTTGGAATTAAAAATAGATAATGTTTACTTGAGCATTATTTTTGATCTTAAAATACATATATAAGGTAGGTTTGAAACATTATATATATAGTATCAACAGCTCCTTTCTATATAAAATAATAAATACTATAAATTATTTTTCATTCCTTCCTTTAACTATATTCGTGCAAAGAAAGTTGTGTATGCGACTGTATTTTGACCTACATAGTATAATATATACTTTACTCTTTGATTTTGACGAACCAATAGCGTGTGCACAGATACACTGGCGGAGCATTCCCCCGTCATCCTTCATACCACCGATTTGATCTATAAATCGCTCACTGCGCAGGTTCGAAGTCAGCGTTCTTTTTAAGTGACGGGAACTATAATCGAACTATAAGACTAGCTTCAAGGGTGGTCATTCTTTACACAAGTCTAACTTTACTATTCTGAACTGAACAATAAACTGTGCCAGATGCCAATAGTAGTATTATTATCAAATAGGATTGGAAACTATCAAAAAAAGTATACAAAATAGATTTAAGACTTTATTATATTTTACATATAATATACCATAACTTACAATAGTATATAAATAATATTACAAAACCATTATTTGCAAAGAAAATAAAAATATTTGAATTTATATATTATATTATTTAAATTTCTAAACTACTGCAAATATATTTTTAAATGTATCACATTTACATACATTAAAATACCATCTCTATGTCTAATACGTACTTTGTGTATAGATATTATTTAAAGGGAACTGTGATGATTGAACTCTAGTGTGTTTAAAATTATATTAATATATAGTCACCAACAAGATTTAAAAGCTGAAATGTCAAAATAACTAACTCGTATTATTCTTTATTGTAGTAATATCAGCTATGCTATGATTGTAATTCTATACAATGAAAAATATCGGGAATCTCCATAATTATTTCAGTCGAAACTTATGAGTTCCGCAGTATTATTATTACTTTCAGATTTGATTGGAGTTTGGACTTGCTGAGTTTGTTGATTAGCAGCAGGCTGATTTTGAGGACCATTTCCAAAGTTTTGCTGTTGCATCTTCATGGCTTGTACATTATTAGGGGGCGCTTGGGGCTGTTGCATGTTGGAGGGCTGTTGCATGTTGGAGGGCTGTTGCATGTTGGAGGGTTGTTGCATATTTTGAGGGGGCATATTTGGAGGCTGCTGCATGTTCTGAGGCATCTGCATGTTTTGTGGTATTTGTCCCATGGGTTGCTGCACATTTTGAGTCATTGGACCCTGTTGAGGATGTTGCATATTATGTAGCATTTGGTTTTGAGTATTCATAGGCATTTGCGATGCCTGCATTTGTTGCGGCACCGAAGCTGGCACCATGTTATGAGGATTAATCTGTGAACCAACTTGTTGGTTTGGTATTTGATTCTGTGGGACCGGAGCACCTTGATTCACAGCAGGATGTTGTTGGGGAATGTGTTGAGATTGGGAAACCATTTGCGGGTTTTGGAAGTGTGGCTGACCAGGCATCGGCATTGGTTGAGATTGTGATAACTGTGGTTGTTGAGGATTTTGTCCTTGACTCTGAGATGGTTGGGGCACATTTTGGCTTTGTGGCATCTGATTCTGTAAAGGAATGTTTTGCCCAGGCATCGACTGATGCATCATAGGCTGGCTGTGTCCCACATGCATCGGTTGCCCTGGCATTTGTGTGCCTTGCTGCATATTTGGCATATTAGCTTGTTGACTAGCTTGTGGATTTTGGGGATTGACTGCATATCCAGAGACTGGAATCGATGGATTATTGTTGTGTGGATTTCCTTGCATTAGAGGCATTCTTAAATTCTGCATTTGCATGCCATACATGGGGTTATTAGCGTTTGTCTGCTGCGGTATGTTCTGTTGAGGCATAGTCATCGGAGGCATCATAGTGTTTGGAGGTTGAGTTTGATTGGGGATATTTTTTGGCATCTGATTGGGTAAGTTTGGTTGTGCTTGTCCCGGCGGCATCATTTGGTGTATGCCAGGCTGCGGCCGCATCTGTTGCATTTGCTGCATCATCATCTGTTGTTGCATCGGTAGCTGTTGGCCCATCACAGGGCGCATATTCGGTTGGTTCATCGGTATTTGCGGTACTTGACTTAAAGTAGCACCGGAAGTGGACATGGCGAAAGTGTTATTCATTTGGGGCATTGATTGAGACATTGTTCCCATTTGATTAACGTTCATGGGCATGTTGGCTTGTGACATCTGTGGTTGTCCGGGTAGGGGTGCGGCTGTGTCCGTTGTTTGTGGAGGCATCTGAGGATGGAATTGAGGATTGTACATCATCTGATTGGGGAAGCCGGGCTGGTACTGGTGCATGGCCACGCCGGGCATGTAGTACCCGCTGCTCGACATCATGTACTGGTGTTTCTGTTGTTCTTGCCGCATTTGCATTTCTCTCTCTTGTTCCTGTAACAAAGAAGAGTTACTTATACATTGTTATACTATACAATGTTAATTCGAAGATTTATAGCACTTTTTCGAGTAAATATATAATATTAAGGATATGGGGGCTCATTGGTAAGTGGTAAAAGAACAAATGTATCGGGAAAGTTGGTAGCAAACTAATTTATAGTCGATCCATCCAACCTGAAAGAAAACTTCGATATCCCTCCGACCCCTGTAATACTCAAAATAAATTAAATAAAAATTAGTAATTAAAAGGGACCATAGCCCAATACAAAAGTGACAAAACCGGACTAATTAGAAGCAAATTTTCTGTGGCAATCTTATACTGTAGTAATAAGCCAGTCAAAATGTATAAATATTACCTGAATTCGCTGCAACACGCTCTGTCTCTATCTATTTTAAATACTCAGAAGTAGGAAGAAAAATAAATTTTATAAAAAAATTACTACATTTACAAATGGGGATGCTGCAAGAAATACATGAAATGGGGATGGGAGTGTAGTATAATCTATTATCATATAATACATACAATACAAAGGAAGCAATTAAAATAGACTGCAATGGCTAATGAATGATGACGAAAATTAGACTTTGGGCACTTTTAATATCAGGAGGAAGAGAATTCCAGAGAAGTAAAAGAGGAATCATAAAATTTTGTTTTATGGGCAGGCATTAGAACTAGAGGTTTAAATAGTTAATATTACCTGTACTCGCTGCAAGGCAAGCTGCCTCTGATACTGCAGATACTCGTGCTTCTTCTTCCGCATCGCCTGCAGCTTGGAGGCCATCTGCATCTGCCGCTGTCTCTCCGCAGCCTCCGCGGCCTGCGCCAGCCGCGCCGCGTGCTCAGCGCGCAGCGTGTCCAGCGCCGCCCTACTGTCGCGCACTTGACTTATTTTATCCTGGAAGACATCATTTATGAACATAAGTATGCTAGTATTTCAGACCTAATAATCAAATAGCAAGACTTAACACCAAATGTAGTTAACATAAAACCCAAGTTGTAGTAAACATAGAACTGTAAAATGTATTTTTATCACATCTATTCAAAAATATGTGGAGGAAGTGAGGTGTGGTCTTCCTCAAACCTAAAGGGAGAACCTCGACCAGTCGAACCACTGTCGAACACCTAAGGCCCCAGTGGTTGTAGTCGAGATGTTGTATATATTATCAGCGCTCCGAAACATTTATACAAGCGTGATTCAGGATTAGACGTCTTCGTAATGTTTCTTGTACAACAGGGAGCAAAATAGCTTATTAATACCTAGGCAAAAATGATTTTCTCCATTTAAAAATGAAATGTTTTAATCACCAAAGAGATCGATCACGAACATTGTATGAAAACGTTACTGGCTGTAAAAAATAATCCGTGCGCGGACCAAATTAAAAATAAAAAGATTTCTGTAAAAGAAAAACGCGCGACACGCATTTTTAAAATATTTAATAATTGTTTAAATATAAACATGAGCATTTAATTATTTCTATTTCTGATTTTACCTCACTGTAAATAAATCAACGTAATTCTACTTCATGGGTTGCACAGTGCAAGTGCAACATGCACTTACTTATTTTCTCATAGTGTTCACCTCGGAAGCAACACTATTTTAAACTCAAGTGACTTCCTTTGAATTCCTCGCTCCACTCTGGATTCAAAAACACGCTCGCCTTCAAAATAATGGTTTGCTCCCTTGGTAAACATCTACTATTTCATGTGACTGTTATTGTCTTAATGAAAAATAAAGATTATTTAACCCTTTCGATACGTTTGCTCATTCTGCCTCGACACTCCCGCTGTACTAGGTACCCCGAAAACGCGCACATAGAACACGGTTAAGTCCTTTGTGTGAAGACTAGTAATCTTATATATAATAGTTAGGTGGATGCCGGATATATCCGGCACTCATCCACAGGTCATCATACTGATGCCGGATATATCCGGCACCCGTACTGAAAGGGTTACCTAACGTTAAATTTACCAGTATGTGTGTATGCAATAGTGCTCACCTGTAAACTTTCCAAGTATACACGTTTGTCGTCTTGCTGCTGTATGTACCGCAACAGCTTGGAGTGCATGGCCGTGATGTTCATGAACAGAGTCTGTACTGACGTGTCGTTGGCGATCGAACGTCCGCTGTCATAACAGTACTATATTTATTAACATAAGCGTCATACATTTATGAAAACTTTTTCATATTTCGCGGTGTAAGAGTCAGATGGTCGTATCTACATTTTCTCAATTTTACAGGAGAGCACAAAATATTCTGACAGTCCGCCACTTAAAATTTTACTAGCTTTTTATTACAGACTAGCAACGCGCCCCGGCTTCACACGGGTGCAGTTTAGATACAAAAAATAGTATACCTATGTTACTCGCTGATAATGTAGCTTTCTATTGGTGAAAGAATTTTTAAAATCGGTCCAGTAGTTTTTGAGTTTATTCATAACATACAAAAATACAAATCTTTCCTCTTTATAATATTAGTATAAATAGTACACAATTGACCAATAAAAAATGTATAATGGTATATTGGCATATTATTAAGGATTTAAGAGGGTTAAGAATTATTTAGTTACGTATGAAGAAAAACTATTTTGGATTTTATTGTAGATACGTTCATCTGGTTTTTATACTATAAGTATTATAAAATAGCTAGTATTTCCTTATATCATTTATTACAACACGACATTTAGGTAAGTGACCACTATGACAATGCTTGTTAATAATCTTATTATCGTTAAAGTCGGGATAAAAAATAATATAAATAGTAACTATCATGAAGTTCTGCCAAAGCCAAGCCATCTGCCATACATTAAGGAATTTTAGTCGATATATCAAAAGTTTTAATTCTTTGTTATTTCTATGCTATTAATTATAGAATATTACATACCGTGAAGAGTTACTCTTCATTCTGTTAACGAATATCTCCACTTGCGACTTGAGATTTTCTACAAACTCATCTATTTCTTTATCTTCCATTTCGTCCTCTTGAGTTTTTGAAGTGGCTGGTTTTGCAAAATCCTAGTAACAGAACATACAGAAATGTTTATTTAATGATAAATATAAAGCACAATAAAACTATCGCTCAAAATTATATCGAGCGATCAGAGGTGTTACCCATTAAAATCAATTTTAAGTTACGTTGCGTTTTTTTTAAACTAATTTAAACTAATGTCTGTAAACTTTTTTAATTTTTTATGTCAGATATCAGAGACAGATGAGCATGAGGTTCACTTAATGGTAGGTGTTACCTCAGCCACAGAACAACAGTTAATGATGCGCTGTCGACCTACTTTTTACTTCGAGCATTCGGAAATTCATAGACTGAGACCGATTCGCGTTATATGCACTTGACGGGTTTTCTATCTATGAACGGTGGTGGTCACTTCATAATTACACAAATTATCGCTCGCAATAAAAAAATACATATTTTTTATTGAGAACACAGAATTAATAATAAGACTGTATTGTTTAAAGAAACGTAAAATCAGTGGCGTAACCTATCCTGTTCGGGCCCCAATTAAAAAAAAATGGATATAGAGACAGGGGGTCTCTATATCCATTTTTTTGCTTATTATGAGAACGAACGTGGACTGTCGAGTGTTGGACGAAAAGTTGATTACCCTGCAGTAAAAGCAGAAAGCTGGGTTGTATATGTATAATACGAGTACTAAAACTGAAATTGCAATTGTTTTTTTTTTTCAAGTTGTATTTACCCACAATACAATGAGAATATAGGGCCTGTGGTAATATTAGAATTTAGGACATTGCACTTTTCCTTGCGGTTTTTTTAAAACTTTTGAGGGCCCCATGCGACTGCATTAGCTGCATTTGCATAGCTACGCAACTGCATATTTTGCTGGTGACCCGGCGGAAACGGAGGTGGGCTCATTGGCGCGTTCGATTGAACACCTGCCGTGCGCATCCATTGGTCGTGGATTCGAATCCCACCGGGACGACATGTTTATAATTTTCTGTAAGCATGTCCTTCCCACGTCTAGTCCGAAGTTACCAGAAGCGTTAAACGGGTGGCAGGAATATCGAAATTCCGTCCGAGTAACGAACCACGTTCATAGATGGAAAAACCGTGAAGTGCACATTACGCGTTTCGATTTCAGTCCTAATGCTCTAATATAATGGTTTATTTCCTAATGCGCGAAGCAAAAAGCTGAGGTATCATCTACCATCAATTTAACCTCATGCTCGTCTGTCGATATCTAACATTAAAAAAAAAAGTTACGTGGGCGGCATCGAGTTATATCAAAACAAGCGGCTCACATCAACATTGTCGTTGGTCCCGTGCGATGAGGGCGCGGTGGGCGCGGCCGTGTCCCGCGACAACCGCTGCTCCCAGTAGCTCCTGTCCAGGTACCGGGACAGCTCCGAGGGCGCCGTAGTGCTGTGCTCCGGGGACGCACTCACCGATGAAGGCGTCGGCGATACTGGTTCAATAACGTTCTATTATTAGGCTTTATATTCAACTAGCGTCTGCCCGCGACTTCGTCTGCGTAGAATTAGTACTAAGGGTAGCTTATTTTTGAACCGAGCTGTTTTTTCATCAATCTCCGCTTAATGATGCTGCACACAAGTCAATAATATCGTGATATTTTTTAAACCGTTCGTCCAAATTACTTGGTGTAAAAGACAAAGTTCATCTATATTAAATACTGAAACCGATAAATGTATCAATTATGATAAGAATTAGCTAAATACTCTAAAAATTGCAATTGAAAAAATGAATCAAATTTAAATGTATTTATGGCTCATAGTTTAGGGTATATTGGCTTCCACATAAAAGGTAGATATATGCTATCGCGGACTTATTTACAACTATTTAAAACAAACAATCCCACCATACATTTTATTCTTGTTACTCCAACGGTTAAGGCAGCGCACGCCAAGATAGCTCTCAGAAGGCAGGAATTTATCCGAGTTACTTGATAGTTGTCGTAATATTATGGCCAATATACAAAAACTGTTTATAAATTATAGCCTATGTGTTATTCTGATATATAAGCTATATTACTGTAAAGTTTCATCGAAACCCGTTCGGTAGTTTTTGCGTGAAAGAGTAACAATCATCCATCTATCCTCACAAACTTTCGCATTTATAATATTAGTAAGATAAGATAAGATAGTAAGATTACCGTGCAGTGGCGTAGCATAGGTAACTAGAACCCGGCGCGGATGCGGAAAATGGTAGTCTTATTGAATAACATTAACCTAAAGAGTCTCTGCTATTAAGGTGATATACTGACAAAAAAAAATTAAAAAAAGAACGTTGAAGGAAGTCGTTTTTTACCGATACCTGTGAAATGCCGCCCCCGTCAAAGTGCCGCCCGGGGCGAACCGCCCCCCCGTCCCCCCATGATACGCCACTGTTACTGTGTGATTATATTGATACATTTCGAATGGAAGAGTAAATTTGGAGAATGTTCATTAGAGCTACATAACCTTATCCCTTCATCTCCATTCTACTCTCACACATTCTTTCGATCGGCTTGTCTCCATCCATTTGTTATGGATATTCTCCGAATCCGCACAGTTCGCTTCGCATCCTCATTCCTAATTTAAACTGCGAAAGAATGGAACTCCCTACCGGCTTCTGTCTTTCCAGACCACTATAACTAGGGTATCTTTAAGGCTAAGGTGAATAGGCTTCTTCTAGAATCTAGACAGACTAGACTTCTGCCGTATGATCGCATCACCATTTAACATCAGGTAGGATCAGAGTGAAACGTCTGTCTATTATGCATTAAAAAAAAATTGTATACTCCATAACTCACTATTGGGCAGAGGAATCCACAAACAATAAATAAATGTAATATTTGACCGCTAACTTAAGTAAATTATAATTAATAAATAACTAGGTATGTAATTAAAACATACATGTTGGATGAGCGATGGGCTCGGGTGCAATAAAAGTACGAGACCGTCTCTCTTTCTCCTTCTCTTTCTGCTCTGCTTCGGACTGACTCAATGCCAATGCCAGCTGCAATTCCTCTTCCTCTTGAAGCTCTTCTGCAGTCTTGCCCGCCTTCTTTTGCTGTTGAGAAAATACTTAACTCTTTAATAATAGTATATAAATAACACATCCATGGCTCAGTAGTTAGCGCGATGTGTTTAGCACCAGAAGTCCTGGATTCGAATCCTGGGGTAACACAATTAAAAATAAATTGTTTCGGTCAGGCAGGGTACAAGGGCATAAAAAGTGCCCCATGCCCCACTACTCCTAGTGGACCTCTACGACTCGGGAATTCACTATCAAAAGTAAAATCGTATCTTAATAGCAATATGAATAACAAAAATAGGAAATATTCGATTAGATTATGTGACAATATTAAATGTTTCATATCACTAGTTTTAAAATATATTTAATCTGAATATATGTAAATATAAGTCACTAGCAACACGCCCTGGGTTGGCACGGATACAATGTAGATGTACCTACTATACACAAAAAGCCTATGTTACTCATTGATAATGAAGCTTTCTATTGAAAACATAATTTTTAAAATAGGTCCAGTAGTTTTTAAGTTTATTCATTACAAGCATAAAATAATACAAAACTTTCCTCTTTATAATATTAGTGAAGATGAACCAAATATAAAAAAAAAAACATTAATCTCGCACATTTCCTCCAACCACACCCTTAGTCATCGTACATATTAATATAATCGAAACAACTCAAACACTTCAAATATTTTGTTAAGTCTACGTCTACGTTCCCCGAAAATTATAATTTGGGTCACTTCAAAGCAAGAGCAAATAGGTATCTTCAAGACAGTTGTGATTTACCACCCTGACCGCATCACTACTTGCACACACAGTGGAATAGTTCTCAAACAACTGAACATTGTCAGGTAAAAAAAAAGGTTTTATTATTTATTTTAAAATTGATTGCTTTATTTGATTTTGTTTTTGAAGAAGATTTTTGATTTGATTTTGAATATAATAGAATTGAATAGTATAATTTTATTCAGTCACCAAAATACAATATAATCATAACTACCATACAACAAAACAATGTTTACTGCAAAAATTGGTGACCTCAGAAATGGAAGATTACTCAGCATATATTGGGCCAGATGCGACCCCAACACTGATTTTCAGTGGCTCCCAAGGTTTTGAAGATGTGAATTCATATCAACCCAATATATTTTTGTTTTTATATTTTGAGGCACCCATAAATTATTTCTTAAAATTTGTTTTATTCAAGTGGAAAAATTCACACAAATCATACAAATTGAAACAAATTTTAGAGTATACTTTTATTCATTATTCAAAAAAGCGAAAAGTACTACAATTAAAGGATATTTATAACTATAACATATTATTAATGAATAAGATATATCAATGAATAAATGAAAATCCAAACACTACCTAGTAAGTCGAAACAAAAAAAAAACAATTATGGCATAATTTTTTATATGTTTTCTATCTATATTTTTATCATCCATGATAATATATAAATCCTAAAATGAAAAAGACTAATGTAATCTATTTTTCTATAGTAATGATCACCTTATTCAAACTACTATTATTTATTTAAATTTGTTTTTGTTTCATTCTTCTGATGAATTTAGGTGTCTCAGGAACTGTAAGAATGTGTCCTGAAGTTTTAGGTATGAATGGATTAGGGGCTGGTATAGGCTTAGGGTGATGTACCAACTTGGCTCTCATTTTTGAGATTTCTCTTTCTTCAGCCTCTTGCCTTTCTCTTTCCATCTGTTGCCTAAACTTTTCCGAGTCCTGTTCTTTCTCTTTAAGATGTTTTTCAAATTTCTCTCTTTCTGCTGCTCTTTTTTCTGTACTCAGTTCAAAGGGAACTTGTTTAGCTATATTGTTTGAGTGAAGGACAGGCTTGAATGGCTCTTTGTATAAGACAACTGGTTGCTTTGCCTCAAATTTAAAGTTTTCTTTATTTTCAGATGAAGCTGTTGAACTACTAGCAGCTAAACCTGACACCGTTCGCATATTTTTTTTTACTGCAAAAGGTAATGGCTGAGCTTTAAATTGGGAAGCCAGTCTTCGTTCTTCTTCAATTTGTTTTCTTATCCATTCTTCCTTGCGCTTCTTTATCTCTTCATCACGTTTTAAGAAAGAGAATGGTTCAGGTTTCATAGGACCATGACGAACTAATTTTTTTTCAGATTTGTCTTGCTGACATGTCATTTTTGTTGAGTTGCACTGCTTGTTGTCATAATTAATAGAATCAGTTGATTTTGCGCGTTTATAGTGAAACTTAGGGCTAACCGGTTTAGTGATTTGTGGAGGAAGCTTAACTGGAATATATGGCTTTTCTAATATTTGTTTTGGTGCAGGTCGGGCTTTGAAAGTATGTGTCTCTTCAGAAGATTCAATATTTCTTTTCTGAATTTCAGTCAATTTGAAAGGTTCAGGAATGGTTATTGGTTTTTTTGGCACTTCTGGTAAGTGGGGACCAACAATGACAGATTTGGGAATAGGATTAGCTTTCAACTTGAATTTTTTTATCTCTTCTAACTCCATTTCTTCTTTTTCTTTTTGAGATATAACATGACGAGGACGAGATCGTTCTTTGCAACGCAGATGTGGAGACTGGGCCAACGTCAGTCTGGACTGACGTAAAACATTTTGACACTGTTTAGGTTTGGCAGACCGAAAGCGGGTCGGAGTATCCTTTTGATAATGGTATATTGCTTCAGCCATTGATACAAACTTTGTTCTTGATAATTCTTGACTCCCTCTATTTTGTTTTCGATATACTTGACACGGATATTCTTCGCTTTCGAATTTTACATTTTCTAATTTATGGTTCAGTATTGCGATATCATTCATTGACATAGATTTTCTCATTGAGGTGAACTCATTTTCGATAGGAAAATCCAATTTATCATAGTTTCCGAAATATTCCTCGCCATAATCCGGTGTTATGGGCTCGTCTTTTATTCGTTGCGTTTTGTTTGGTGTAAACTCTCCACGAAACTCCGTCACGTAGTTTTTAGCCATCTTAAAAACTTTTATGAAAAGCTTAATATTAAATTGATACAAATTCAGACTACACTGACACTGTTATGTTAAACCGGCCGTTATTTCAATTTTCGTTTTCAAACGTTTTCCATTTTGACAGCACGGACGACTTGTGTCAAAAAAATTAATTCAGTTGCCAGTACAAATTTAGAATTGTGTCTATGGTTTAATAGTTCTTGATAATGGTACTTGGTAGAACATTTCGATAGACAACGCGACTCTGCCTAATGTCAGAATTGTCAATGTATTTTGTTGACGCGATATTTTGTAATTGTATGACGTATTTTATTTTGACATTCCTAGTTGTTAGTTGCGGTGCTCAAAATATTTGCAATTACTAATAACCTAAGAAAAAAGAGGCCGTATTTCGCACTTTTATAAAGGAATATTATATACCTTCTTTGAGGTTAAAATTTAGAACAAAATAAACATGTCGCAACCACTGCCTAACCCAAACACTTTGCTGCCCCTAGAACTTGTTGATAAATGTATAGGATCCCGAATTCATATTATTATGAAGAATGACAAAGAGATGGTTGGTACTCTTCAAGGTTTTGACGATTTTGTAAACATGTTATTGGATGACGTAACGGAATATGAATCAACACCAGAGGGCAGAAAAATAACGAAGCTGGACCAAATACTTCTAAATGGAAATAATATAGCTATGCTGGTCCCTGGTGGTGAAATGCCAGGAGAATCATATGAAGGACAATAACGTTAACTTAGTAGGTAATATTGTATCACTTATATCTTAAGAAAATAAAATTCGAAAATATATTTTGTCTTATTTGCTCTACCTTTCTTGTACCTTTAAAAGTGTATGAAATATTAAACAATTCATATTGTACTTAGTATATTATAATCTTATTTTCTTATACATTAGGTACAATATGAATTTTAAACATATTATTGTACACATAATATATCACAACACAGGTGCACTGGTGAGTTCCTTTTTTTTAAATATAAAAATCATAATTATTGGCGTAATAAAATCAAAATAGTTCAAATATTATATAATGTAATACATTGTGTGGTTCAAAAATATTTATGAATTACTACATACTACAAAATTCCTAATTGATATTGAATGATTTAGCACATTTTTAAATTATAAATATCTGAAGTGTGCATTGCAGTAAAAATCGAACTAACCTGTGGTTGAGCAGGACCATAGTCACTTGGAGTATCAACAATTTCAATCTTTGCAGTAGAAGAGGGTGGGCGGCTCATTTTGTCAAAGCATGCATCACACACCCGTACCTATATTATATAATTTAGCTATAGTTATTTTAGTAATGTAAAACTGCGCAAAGTGTATTAACCATATGCTTGACCTGTGTGTACTAAAGTAAATTAAATATAAGTATTTAAAAATACATATTTGATGTCATTATTATTTCAAAGAAATAAGGATGGGAGGAAGGGAGGTGTGGTCTTCCTCCAACCTAAAGGGAGGATCCTCGACCAGTCGAACCACTGACTGGCCGGCCCTAAGGCCCCAGTGGTTGATGTCGAGATGTTGTATATATACTTAGTGCGCACAGAAACTTTGATAGCGCGATTCAGGATTAGACGTCTTTGTATTGATTCTTGTAGCGGATTATAGATGTTGCTACATACTTTAACCAAGAATGTAAAATTTAGCCATAATGAACCATTTATTAAGCATTTATGATACAATAATAATAAATTATGATCAAGTTTTGTGCATGTTTTTATTACCTCTTTTTCAATGCCAAATTTTGGCAGAGTTGATGTTTTTGAGCTGCACTGTTGACAGAACACTTGTCCACAGGCACGGCAATGATGACGGCGGACCATCAACGAAAACGCTACACGGCACCTGAATTAAACTTTTTTGTACTACATCAATTAATATCTATATATATAATACTAGCAACGCGCCCCGGCTTCACACGGGTGCAATGTAGATATACTATACACAAAACATAGCCTATGTTACTCGCTGATAATGTAGCTTTCTATTGTTGAAAGAATTTTCAAAATCGGTCCAGTAGTTTTTGAGTTTATTCATAACATACAAAAATACAAATCTTTCCTCTTTATAATATTAGTATAGAAGTATAGATGTCTGTAGAGGTCGAATGTCTGTACATAGCAAAATAATGTCGACTTAAAACCGAGTCAAGGGGATGTAAGAAGACAAATAAAATTAACCCAGATATTTTTAAATTTTTGTTTCTCTGACTGTTTGTCTGTTTGTACAGGCCAATCTCCGAAGATACTGGTTCGATTTTCATGCAATTTACACAATACATAAATATAGCAAAGCAAAGCCTGGGGCAACATAATATAGGCTTTGTTTCATCGAAATCGGTTGTCAGAAAGAAAAGTTATCATCATTTGAAAATTATTTTAAAGATTCCATATCAACAAATTACAATGCAAACTGACTCGAAACGAACTCTTTTGAATTATCAGTTGTCAATAACAGTTTGATTATATCGTCACTTTCAATATGTATTAGAGAGGCTCTCGAACGAAGTCGCGGCCATCAGCTAGTTTATATATTTTTTTATGTTAGATATCGACAGACGAGCATGAGGTTCACTTGATGGTAGGTGATAATTCCGCCACAGAACATCAGTCAGTGATGCACTGTCTACCTACTTTTTAATTCGAGCATTCGGAAAGGACTGAAACCGAAACGCCCAATGTGCACTTCACGGTTTTTCCATCTATGTACGGTGGTTCGTTACCCGGTCGGAATTTCGATATTCCTCCCACCCGATCAATGCCCGAAGTTACCAAACTTGGGGAGAAACATGCTTACAGAAAATTATAAACATGTTATCCTGGTGGTATTCGAACCCACGACCCATCGATGCGCACGGCAGGTGTTCTACCGAACGCGCCAACGAGCCCATCAAAGTAATAAGATTTCTGCCCATATTTTCTCTTTAGTTTTAGGAAAAAATCAAATTAGTTTTAATGAGACAGATCAGATCAAATTAAACATAAGCGAAACTTTATTTCTCTTTTTCATATTGACAAGTAATATTTATAACAGTATAAAGTCCAATCCTAGTGCAATTACCCCTATACTATAGGCCTATAGTTCTTCACAGACTTTCGTAACATAGGCTATGATAAGTAAAATCACATGAATTAAATAAATGTAAGAAAGAAAAAAAAATTACAAACCTGTGACAGACTTCACCATCTGCCCACTCAGGGGCAGTGTCAGCTGAGAACATTGCATCAGATTCTTTCAATGGCGGAAATTTATGCCCTTCAGCCTTCAATATATTAACTGTATCCTGGTTATAGAAAACATATTTGAATTACCTATATAATTACATAAATACACAACAAAACTTATTATAAATAAAGAATTGATTTTTGTTTTCAAAGCGTTAGTCGCGACACATCTGACAATAAGATATGACTCATCGTATCTGATAAGATAATACCTAATGTATTGACGTCATATTCAATAAAAAAAAATATTCACAAAAAAACTTCTCCAATTTAATTTTTATAAATATAGTATAGTTTTAAACAGTAATATTATTCATAAAGTTAACTGAGCACAAAAACAAAGAACACAATCATTAAGATAACAGTACTGGTATATTGAAGATATAATCAGGACATTGACAGTAGTTCTGTACCATGGAAAGTAAATTATTTATCACCAACTAGATAACTATGTAGTCTCAGAACATGAATGTATGTGGATTGGACATTGGCACAAATAAATCTATAATTAGATTATAAAAATCAATAACTTAAAGGTTATCTTTGTGTAACAAGTACTATATTGTATACTCATAAGTAGACAAATGTTTTTCTATACAAATATTTTCATCTTACCTGCACAGCTCGATATTTAGGTGTGTTTCGGAAAGCAAAGGCCCAAGCTTGTATCAACTCAAGAGTCTTGTTTTTCAAATTTTCATGTGGTGTTGTCTTCACTAAGTCACGAAGCATTTCACAAAAAGCTTTCGATGCAACTTCGTCATGTATTCCTGAACCTGAGTAAATTTTGGAATGTGTCAATAATATGGTGAATTGCCGTAATGACCATGGAAGACCATTCTTTTCTGCTCTTTACATTTGAATCATGTTTACTTTTTACTGCTAGACATAATTTTGACCATTGTCGCACCTGTTGGTAAGTGGTGATACGTTCTAAGGTGGAGGATGCTGACCTATAAAAAGCTTATTGACTCGCGCCTTAAAAATAGAATGAGAATAAAACCCATGAATTCTGATTGTCAAGTTACTTCACTAAATTGCTTCGCATCACAGCGGCGCATTTGAACAGGGTTAACATTAGAAACTTTCTCCATTTTTTTAAATAATCTGTGGGCCTTAAATGAAAATTCTGACTTCAACAAAACCTCAGTAATTTGATAATGTTTATTTAGACACAAAACATTCAAATCGGCCAAGTGTTTAAAGAGATTAGCTTAGATTAGATTAGTTGCTCCATGGGAGCTTTGCTCACTCCCCTCCAATAAACAATATGGTCTTGTCCACACTAGTATAGCCTGTTTGTATGATACAACTGTCTTCCAGGGTACTATACATTTAAATACAAGAATGAAATATCTCACAAGAATTATTTACTAATTATATATACTTAAAATTTTTAGGAAGAGTAGGCTTTTGAGGTGAGTATTAGTGTTTTCTTGCATTGGGAAGTCTGTAGTGGGTGAGGTCATTAAGGATGTATAATATGGATATTGGATATGGCTTTGACAGACAAGAAGCTAGTTGAATATGAATATTTTCATAAATTCAAATCTTTACAGTGTGTCCTCTATTTAAGCCATTTTTAAATTTTGCTGTAAAAAATGATTAAAAGGCAAGAAAATATTACCTGAATTGTATTGTGTGAATAAAATTATTAGACATGTTCAGTTATTATATATAATATTATTATAGTGAGATATCATTTATTTACATATGGAATAACACAACTAAACAACAACAGAGAAACCACTGCAATATTTTATGTTAGTTTTGAAATCATTCAGTTAAAAATAATTGACTTGTACCTCTTAACTATGGAATCAATTTTAAATTTATTAGTGAAATAATTAAAGGAGAGTAATAGCAAATAATATAAAAAATAAATGTGTGTTCACCAATATGCAACATAAATAATACTGTTTATAAAGTTTAATTATCATTTTAATAAAATTGATGGCTGAACAATATGTGCCACTTAAATATGTTGATAGCATGGTAAACATAATTTTTCTTTAGGTTCTAGGCCATTATATAACTCTCAGAATATAATGTATTACATTAATCATTCATGGGTACATTGATAATACTACTGCATTTTAACTCAGCTTGCTTGAGTATAATTTACATTTATGTATATGTATAGGTATGTGAGTATAAAGCTGATAAGGTAACAGCTATTAAATGATAAAGTAATCTTACCACAATTTTTTACCATGCTCTCCAGAGTAAGCAGCGCAAACATAGCCTGGTGAGGATTTTGTGAATAGAGTTTCTTTTTAACAGCTGCTACTGCATACTTTGGTCTATAAATAGGGTATTAAATAATTAATGAGAACTAATTGATTTGACATTGGCTTAACAGGACAACTTATAATAGTTTACTTACGAACAATCATTCTGTCTTATTAAATCACAGATTTGTAAGATCGATGGCCAGTCAGGATCTAGACGTAGATTACTTGTCGCTTTATCTAGAAATATATAAAGTAGACACAACTTAACACCTAATTTCTTAATATATACATTAACACAGAATGTTTTGAAGCCCCATAAACGATTTTAAAATTTAGAGAAGAAAAGAAAGTGATGTAAATTAGTTGAAATAATATTATGTGGACATGAATCATAAAAAACACATACAATGCTATTTCGAGTAAATAACGTACCTAGTAATTTATCGAAAACACTTGCTCGAAACATTTTTATGAGGGCCTACGTATTCAATTATAGCTGTTTTTTAAAAAGCAATAGCGATAAAATATCTTTTTTGTGGATAGAAAAATGACAGATCACTCAGTCAATTTGTTAATTTTTGTTTTTTTATTTTTTGTGCAATGGCAAGTAGCAGACATTTGTCAAAGTAAATGTCATATCCATAGATAGAATATTATGGTCAACCACAGATTATGGTCAACTGACTATTTAGCCTGCACAGACTATCAGACTTGAACGGGGTCACACACAGGAACAACAAACAAGGTTACACTAGATACCACTTTGTTTTTATAGATTTTATGGCATAATACTACGACTTAGGACAAGTTCATTACTAGCCACCAGGCCATAAAATATAAAAAAAAAGTCTTAGGACAATACCTACATTAATAATTAATTAGTAGATCGCTGTCAAGGACTTTATATTATACTATAAAGTCCTTGATCGCTGTAGACTTTTCACCTCTATCTATCAATAAAAGCCTAAAGCGTAAAGTTCTCGTTACCAAGCCATAAAAATTAAAAAAAAATCAATATAACTATGAGATAATATTGTCTTTTATTAACGCGAGTATCACACATTTAAATAAAATACTGTATACCGGATTAAAACGCGATTTATTATTTAAATTATTTATCCCGACGTTTCGGATGCTTTTCAGCAACCATCTCCCGCGACCACGGTTGCTGAAAAGCATCCGAAACGTCGGGATAAATAATTTAAATAATAAATCGCGTTTTAATCCGGTATACAGTATTTTATTTAAATAACTATGAGATAATATTGAAAATCAAATAATTATTATCAATTTTTCTGAATTGTTGCTAGTGATTTGGAAATGTGAATTGTGATTTAAAAAATTAAGACAATAATATGGGACCATAATTAACCATACCATGATGGGACACTTTTTGAAACATAGAGATGCCTCCTTATCTCTAACCGCCATAGTTTTTTTGAGTGGTGATAATGTGTTGCCTCACCCCCGACGCTAGGCGCTGGGAGTGTCAGGGGTTTAGATCAACTTCCTCGGAGACAAGAACGGTTTTTAGTTCCCCACTAAAAACACTACGGATCACTTTCGGCCTTTGCGGGATCCCTAGGTTCAGAGAGCCTATCCTCAGGGGTCTCGGCGGTGGGCCCTCCATAGACTAGACTAGGTGATAGAAGCGTAAGGAAATGTCTCGACTGCCGCTATCGGCACTATAACGTCTTGTAAAAGTACGGACAATGGTAAAATAATTTACCACCAGCTGCAGCGAAATTTTAATGAGTTTGGTAGTGAGTTGCTGACGCAAATATGAAATGAATATTATTTAATGGATGGCAGATATGGCTGCCACCGTATAAAAATTAATTTTATTTACCAGAAATTTTAATCCCGCTATTTAAAATAAAATTTATTATTATAAAGCAACTCACCCCGGCTTCGCACAGGTAGTATAGGGTATTAAGCCTAAATGTCTAATTATTATGTGTCGCATCGAGCGAGTTTTTTTTTGCGAACTTAACACGCCCTTGTTAACTCCTAAGATATTGTTAATATGTCGTAAAATATTATAATTATGTGCATGAAATGCTTAAGCTAACTAACTTATTTAAGTTGATAAGGATTAATACTGCATTCGTTATTTAGAAGTTTCGCAATTAACGCATTGTACGTGACCATTTTTTTAGAAGATAGAATAGGTATAAAGATAGATATAATATGCCATCGTGGGCTTTTTTGTAGATCTATAAAAGTGGAATATCCCACCATACATTGTTTTGTTATATCTGAAAAAGATTATTCAACGATTTAAATAAAATACTGTATACCGGATTAAAACGCGATTTATTGTTTAAATTATTTATCCCGACGTTTCGGATGCTTTTCAGCAACCGTGGTCGCGGGAGACTGGTCTTCGGTTGCTGAAAAGCATCCGAAACGTCGGGATAAATAATTTAAACAATAAATCGCGTTTTAATCCGGTATACAGTATTTTATTTAAATGTGTGATACTCGCGTTAATAAAAGACAAGATTATTCAACGATTTCAATGAAAGCTCCCAGATAGCTTGACTTTTTCGGAAACTTCTAACAATTACCTAATGATTTCAACCAATTTTTTTGACAAGTTGTTTTAAAAACAACTTGTCAAAGTTTTGTGTAACAAAAGTTGCTCTTTTGTTTTTGGCCCAAAAAATGAACTTTACAAAATGGCTTTAAAAACTAATCGGACTTCCTCGCCAAAGTAAGCATTGATATACATATATCATGATAATTTTATCGTGATAAAATTATCTATCGCTGTTTCGCTTTTGGTATACACTAATTTCAAGATTTTCTTTATGTAGGTTATCGCAGCAAAAATATTTTTACCATTAGTACGTCGTGAATAGAGTATTCCACAGTGTCGTTTTATAATGAGAACAATAAGTTTAATTCTTCAACAATATATGCACTTCAATAAAATTAAACTAAATAAGTTACATAAAGATATACAAATATGTGAAATTTTACTAAAGCAAATAAAAATGAGACTTGCCACATTAGAAGTACATATCTTTGCACAGAAAACGATTTACCAGCATTTAATGGAACTTCGGGAAATTGTTATTATTTTGCACCCTCATTTAAAACAAAACACTTATAAATACGGAGAGTAAAAAGGTACATTTTTATATTTTTTTTTAAGGTGATCTTAAGATATTAGTGATCTATTATTATAATAATTTACAAGTTCTCTTGAAGTACATGGTGTCACATTCATACGATACGTTTTATCAAACTTAGGAAAATCAATAACAAAACTCTGCTTATTATTCATGTAAGAAAATGATTCTAAGTAGCGGCGCCGGCAAAGTATTTCGTACCAGTAGAATCAATAGCCCCTTCAAAGACAAGAATTATTTGTATATTTCACCTCGAAATCTTAGCTTTAGGGACCGTTTTTGTCTATTTTATGTACAGATGTGAGAGGGAATATTATCATGCGTCGACTTTTAGTCCTAACTTTATCTGTTGATAATAATAAAATAAGTCAATACCATCCATAGATACGTATTTTATCAGGTAGGCATTAATTTTCGACGCGATCATTGTCGATTTCCTGATGTTACCCACTCTGAACATTGTGTACAAGATGCCGTCCATTTGATTTATGATAGCATATTTTGAAAATTTGAACATCTGTGCATGGTTTTTTGGTGTGATTAACTTTGCAAATATAATCCCAATGAGCAGAGACTGAATTATTTTTCCTGTAATATTTGCAATACAGATAGTTAATAGGCCTTTAGCACATTCTAAGGTGATCTCTCGAACTATAGACGACGCTACAGGGTCTTCCATTTCGTAGAATGGGAGCATGAGGCAAGTGTTCACCTTTGACCACCGTGCAAGTATTGAATCGTCCACCAGGTGGCAGTAAATACGCAATAATGCACGCTAAACTACAATAAACTACTGCCCATCTTCATCAGGATTCTATAAAAACATTTACGATGTCAGTGAAAAGTCGAAATTTATTCTCAATCGACGTCTCAATATTTATTTAACCCAATTTAAAAACAACGCGTTTTTCGGAACGTACCTAAGTACGTACATTACCAATTTTGCTTTAAATCGTCACTTCCAACCAGGGACTGAATACCGTTTAATTTACTATGGGAGTTATACAGGTATAATAAAGGTTTTTGTTAATATTCTTTCGTTTTTATTCATATTTACTGAAAAAAATACTCTTTAAAACTAATCATGGTATCTCAGTCAGACAAGTATTTTGGAAAATAAAAAATAAACCAGTTTCAGTCCCTGCTTCCAACTGTAAGTATCTATACTTTCATTTTCATGATTAGTACTAATTAAATATTTATTTGAAAGGCATAGATAAATAAAATACTTTGATGGATTTTATAGCTATCTTCTTTTTAGTAAATCTTATATAAACATTCCTTAGAAATTTGTATACTGTTTTATTAAAAGTCATATAACTCAACTATAATATACACGTACATAATTAATCATACATTTTTATATAGTATGATATTTTTGTATATTATAAGGAATATTATTAAAACGAATATTTATATTCAATTATTTTCTAATCTTTGGCGGTGTTTATAGCAAAATAATTCTTCACGAACTGTTGTTGTGCTATTGTACAAAAGATGGCGCTTTAGATAATTACGGCACTAATTTCATTACGTCATTAACTTTTGTTTCATAATAGAAAACCGAAATTTTAGTATAAATAGTATAACAGCTATAAAATATACAAACGAATTCAGAATCGAGGTGTTCATTTTGCGACACACAATAACCTTGTAACGGGCGGATGGAAGCGCTTTATTACTTAACACCTAATAGCGAAGAGTTATTGGTATGACAAGAATACGTATGTTCATTTCCAGTGTCGCATCACGGCTGCGGGATGCACCTGAGGCCGCCCGGAAAGAGCATTGGCCCTGACAGTCGAAAGAGCAACGCAATGGTGCAACGCAGTAATGACGGTAGCGTGATTTGATAATGGCAATTAGGGCTACCGATATGTAAACTAACTAACGAGACAAACTCTCCTAGGTTTAATAAATTAGTGATCACCGATGTATGCCATCTTTAGATTCTCAAAGATGAACATACATTTCCTTTGATAATATAATAAATTATCTTTAAATACGTGACTGTTTGATTACCAACCTTTTATTATACTGTGACTCAGAAAATGTGGTACTGATTAATAAATGGAAAAGGACAACTTGAAGTATTTTTTTTTACATTAGATATCGACAGACGAGCATGAGGTTCACTTGAAGGTACGTGATAACTTAAGCACAGAAGATCAGTTGATTATTATGCACTGCCAATCTTCTTTTTACTTCGAGCATTCGGAAATTCATATACCTACTGAGATCGAAACGAAATTCGCACGGATTAGATCCATCTATGAACGGTGGTTCGTTACCAGGGCTTATCCCTAATGAGCCTTGTATCAAGATTTGGAAGCGGTCCTTCTTCCTAACTGCGGCGAAGCCCTAATGGAAAGTAACGTGTAACTAGAGGGCCCCGTACCTTTGATACGGCTGATACGGCAGTAGCTACGTCCCTGTTCTTTATATTACTTTCTATTCGTTCAATGCCCGAAGTGACTAGACGTGGGGAAGACACGTTTACAGAAAATTATAAGCATGTCGTCCTGGCGGGTTTAAATGTATACATGTAGGTAGATAGGTATACATAAATTGGTGGTAGGTACTTTCTTTTAAAAGTGTAGATTATATTAGTATATAATACCTACTTATAAGAAACCAAGAGTTAATCATAATATGATGTTACCTTGGTTGTCAATATCCTGTTTGCATTGTGTTTCAATTTTCTAAATTCTCATTACGTCGTTGTTCTTTACGTTACTTCCATATAACTAATTTTATAAATTAAATCACTGTCATTGAACAATAATATAATATTTAATAAAATGGAGTATTATTTCCATATCACCATAATATTAAACAAAATATAATCTTTAGGTTTAAGCGCACTCGTTTAATGAATTTAAATCGAATCTTATCTACATATATCTTAAAAAATGTTCGATTTAATGAAATTTAATGCTTTTGAATTTTGAACTATGTGCACTTTTATGGGCTATGACTTATGGATTGCAATTTTTGTTAAACTTTTGAAAGGCGTTTCAAGTACCCTAGAATTCCAATTCAAAATACTCATTGAATAGCCTCTCTTATTCTAACTCTGTAGTTATACCATTTTTTTGAATTCATATTATATTCATAAATCGGAGATTAGCCCGTACAAACAGACAAACAGACAGAGAAACAAAAAATAAAAATAAAAACGTTTGTTCTATTTCTCTTCTTACTTCCCCATGACTCGGTTTTTAGCATTTTTTTTCTATGTACAGACATTTGACCACATGTTTTATTATAGATATATATGTATAGATATTATTGAAGTACATAGAAGATTATTGAAATACATATACACCTAGTAAATCTTATCTGCAGAGGCAATGACAGTGAATGAGTGAACACCGTCAATTGTTTCCCAGCGCGTGGCCGGTTAACAAATAAAGTTGGATGACAATTGGTATAGGTACCAACAACAAGAGTCTGCATCATGCGGTTGACAGTCATCTCTATCCTGGCGATCGATCCACACGCTGGGATTTAGTATAATCCTGGTGCTGTTAATTCTCGAACTATTCATACATTTTGAGCTATGAATAAAATACGCGCCCTAGCCCATTTTGCCGCTCTTATATGAAATGGTAAAAATGTGCTCGTCACGGAAAACCTATGTGCAATTGTTTATGTTGATTGTTTTCTGTTTCAAATATTGAATGTCTACTTTCGATATGGTAAGTTTCTTATCTAAATATTCATTTTGTTATTATATACATGACTTTCAATTACAAGATATGATCATACGTGTAGAACTTTAACCTTATATGAAGACCTAGTTCTAACATTAATATTTTAAAAACAAAATAACAAATACTAAGACATATTCAATAGTCATATATATTTGATTGATATTTTATTATAATTTCAACTCACATAGATAGGTATTTAATATTTTTACTTCAATGTTACAGATATAAGATCGATTTTATTTTATTATCTATTTCATGCATACCTATACCTATAGGTACTGTTCATATAATAATGAAGTTCAAACAACAAGTGTTTATTTGTAGAATGTAATACTAATACTAAACATAGGCTTTATTTTATTGTGATTTCTAATATATGGGTGCGAATGCCACTCTTACCAAATGATAAATACAAAGTAAATTACATAATCTAGATTTCATACGTTTTTAAAGAAACAGTTAATCAACAACAGATTTTTAAATCGTCAGATATTTTCCAAAGAACTTTACGATTTTTTTGAAAATTTGACAATTCTTTTTTAAATAATCTGTCAAATGTCAAGCATAAATCTAAAATTTTGTACAAATAACCCCTTAATAATACCCGTTGTTTTAAAATTCAGATGGTCTCTTAGTGATTTCAAATAACAACAACATTACAAGGTTGTTATTGTTTGGACCTTGTGATTTTCATACATTTAGACTTTGAGAAAAATTAAGAAGAGTTTTATTAGGTGAAGTGTCATTCCTAAGCTTGTTGACATCTAATTCTGGGTTGACTCACGCGATCCTTATTACACCGTGGGCAGGTCATTCGCTCACTATTATCATGTTCAGAACGTAATCTTTATTATATTAGGTATATGCACAGGCATTTCACAAAATATGAGGCAGAGATATCCTTTTTTAGCTAGTAACATAGAGTAGATACAGAAGTCTTTATAGTGATTGAGGAAATTTAGTATTATACTAAACAGTTGAAAAATTAAGTGATATTCATACTTTACATTCAAAGATCAATTTTGTTTTTGTATCATTAGTTCAATTAAATAATGATAATAATTAATTATACTTACGATATTATTTAACGTAATTTACGATATTAATTTATGTAGAGTATTTGGCCTGAAAATGTCACTTTTTGTCCATACTATTTCATATTTAAATCAATACTTAATATAAGCTACTTTATATCATAGAATAGTACACCTTTTAACGAATTTCTTTGAAGTGAAACTTCAAAAGTGCGTATAGCACTTGAGGAGTAAACTGGTGAAATCGTGGCGGGAGCTCGAGCGTTACGAAAAGTGTGATCGGCCGAGGCGAACGAAACTTGCCTTTACCTCTATTCATCTGATACGTCAATGTTTTGTATTTTGTTATTTTTATTTCAACATGAAAGTAATGAAATGTACTTATTAAGTAATGAAAAATAAATATATCTGTTTGTTGCGAAAGAAGTTTTACTTCAGTTGTGTGGTCTAAAGCACACTCACTTTTTATAATGATATGACATTTATTAATAATGTAAATTATTATATTAGGGGCTATTTAAACTTCGAATTGATTGTTGATAGAACCGCAATCCGAACTTGCAACCAATTACGAGCTAGTTCCAAAATAGAAACTTCCTGCTTCGATGGCCATACATTAATGTACTGCAATAAATTTAGGCACATCCTACTGCCACTTGTGAATTTTGACCCCAACGTCTCACGCATATCATCTTGAATAAACTATATCCTTTTACCGTCTAGAATTTTCAATGACATATTATTACTCGCCCTCGAATAATATGTACATGACAATGAAACACAATATATTTTAAACATGTATATCACACCCACTAATAAAATCATTTCATAACTTCCTAGATAAAAGAGTTTGTACCATGAATGAAAATATTGCTAAACAATGAAATATTATGAGGTCATACAATTCAAATCTGATGTTTGTATTTTTGCGTTAGATAGGTACTAAAGCTATATAATTAATCATAAATGGTCCTATGTTATAACATTTTAAACAATATCATACATATCACACTTCTTTACGCCTTACTAACTAATATGTTGACATAGAAGTTTAGGTTTTTACTGTTACCGTCGTAAATCATTTACATATGGAGGAAAACATATACGCTACGTATAGCACGCTCTTGAGACATTCTGTACTTCGATAGTGAATGTCATTGTCAATAACGCAATTCACAGGTAATGTGCATTGTGCGGGTAGCAATAGGGCCACTAATACGTAGCGAACTCATTAATTACAGCACAGACGCAGCAATTAAGATTGGCCTTCACCATCGGACAGGTACGAGTAGATATGAGCTGAGTTTGACGAATTAGGCTGCAAGAAACGTCATAGTAATACGTCTTATAGTCTAATTGCAATAAACTGCAATCGGTTATAAATAGTGTATTTTAGTGTATGTATGGAGAGGATAGGATTAGTCTTATTTCAACATAATAAATCTTTCAGGGCAAAAAAAGATTAAAAGAAAGATAGTTTAAATGCGTTTTAATCATATTTTTTTAAATGATTTTAACAAAGACGAGATGTTGTCTTAAAATATTAAGAAAAGTACTTACGACGATTTTCGCTGATTTCTAGACAATGAGTTTCTGCTTACATTTTTTTTAAAAACTGCTTATTCAATTGCTTCTCCATCCGCATTTTCACAGGTTAAATAACGCGGATAGAGTTAATAATTTTACGAGGTTTTCCGCAATATGCGAGAGCAATCTTAGTGGGAAGAAATAAGGAAATAAAGGCATCCGTTGCGTTGTCATGGAGATGGTTAACATCCTGAGTTCCTGATTCAAGTGGTGTATTCATTGATTTAAGTAATACTTCTAATTTGCAATAAAAGTACCTGATACACAGTGGCGGGACCACCATACAAGCCAAAACGCCTGTTTTGCCTTATTAATGCATTAAAAATAAATATAATAATGTCATTAGTCATATATAACTCTTACGATTACGTAATTATATAAATATATAAACATGTATTATGTTAAAATCGGCAAGACGGGCTTTTGGGCTTGTATGGTAGATACAGCCCGCCACTGCTGATACATAGCTAGAGCAGCAGCATTGAGCTTGATAATCATCACTATAATAGGTTTACAAATAAATTAAGTTTTAGTGAAAAAATAAATAGAATTCGTAAAATGATATCCAAACTCTATTTGATATTTTTGATGATGATTTGTATCGATAATTTTATTAATTAGATAATATTCTGTGATAAATTAATTAATAAGCTAAATAATGTGAGTGCTATTATATAAATCTGTATAACACCATGTTTTCATAAAATTTCCTTAGAAGTTTTATAGCTCGAAATAAAAAAAATTGACGTTTTTTCACGAGTTTGGATTAGGATTGCTAAATGCCTTCCATTATGGCTTCGCCGCCGTAGGAAATTTTGATACAGGGCCCATCATGGGTAAGCTACGCCCCTGGTTTTAATTTAAGTTTATTCAAGAAGGACCTAATCAATTTTTTGCGAAAACATTACGTTTATTTATAGAGTATGTTAAGTAGGTATAACTTGATCATAATGATATAATGTACTACCTACCCTACTAATGTAGTAACGGACATGTTATAATTATGTCGGAATCTATGCGGATTACTGAACGTTACAGATTAAATAATAGTCCCTGACGTCACGATTCTCGTAGTAATGGCCCATTTACACATTTTACAATGGACACTGCTTTCAAATTATATTGTTCATTTTAAATATACATCAATGTAATTCGTAAACACACAGTTTTATGGGATAACTATTGAATTAGCTCCCCGTTGTTATTCTACATTTTGGTATATAAACTAATGATGTTATCATTTCTTACCGATATTTTAAGAAACTAGAAAAAAATTTTATGATAAAACTGACTTAAAATTGTTTCTTCAGCTTTAATATTTCACATTTGCATGCACGTGGTTTTAGAAAGGTTACACGTCCATATTTTTATTCCATTCAGTATATTTGTATGTTTTAATGCACATTTTTCCACTAATATTGAATATCGTCGTTGCGCCTGCCAAATTCCATATGTGCATTTTTTTTATTTTTGGTTTTTGCACAAAAAATAATCTTGTGTCTCTTTCTCTATGTGTTACTAAAACCCTTTTTGTGATATTCGAACTGGAAAGGAGTTTAACTAATTCCATATGTGTTTTGACCGTTAAGAAAAACTCCGTATGTGAGTCAATAATACGTTTTTCGTTGTTTCCCAAAACTATACAAAAATGCACATATGGAATTTGGCAGGCGCAGCGATGATATGCATATTATGCATTAAAACTCGATAAAATGTGTTTCCTCTACTTGACACTAGATGTCACTAAATACTTTTCAAACCAATTCCGAAAATATCACCTTATAATAATTATAATTATAAATGTTTCTAGTGCGAATACTAAAATAATGCATGCATGATTTACACATTTACTTAGGCTAACACCACCACAGTTGCCTATTCCTAAATTAATACCTATATATATTATAGAGTCCGATTAATGGTAATGGGGCGGCGAAATGGGTGTTTTGCTATAGAATATAGAAGTTTGTCAAGTGAAAGGAAAGAGGGAAACATCATCGGCAAGATCTCTGTAAGACATCATAAAACCGTTTTAAAGAATTCTTTTTGATTTCCATAAGACATTTAAAAAGAAAATTGGTCCCCAAATTTGCAGCCCCTAATTTTAGGGGCAGCAAATTTGGTGCAGATTTCTGCCGCCCTAGGCCTACTCAGCCTACTGGTAAATCCGCCACTGAGTGCATGGTAAATATTCTGGTAGAAATCTTTATTTAGAAACATCCAGTTGTAAGATTAGGAATCAATTATATTTTATAATATTAGATAGAATAAAAAGCTGAATTTGTTTCCTTTTAAAATATAGGTATACAAGAACACTTGTATTTCTATATTATTATTTATAGTATATATTAGCATTGAGTTTGTTCTTATTATGTACAGTAATAAGATATGCAAAGATACTCGTAGGTACGTCTTCTGTGTGCAATATGTGTTACGAATGAAAACAATATTATAATAATAACCATCTATTGCCTGATTTGTTGTTAACATTTTTAGAAGCCACTGATTATATGAGTTATAAATGTAATAAAGACGATCTGTTACTGAGATTTAGATGTTTTAGATCGGTCTGCTGTCAGAAATGACTTTTTAGGGTTCCGTACCCAAAAGGTAAAACGAGACACCGCTGTCCGTCCGTCTGTCACCAGGCTTGTATCTCATGAACCGTGATAGACAGTTGAAATTTTCGAGATGTCTGGGTCATTTATTTTCAATTTTTTAATAAGTATGAAATTAAGCTGCTTTGCATGTTACTAATAGTTTCAATACAATAGGAAAGATTGTTCAAATTTCAAAAAGTGGGGAGTCAAATTAACCGCATGTTTGTTATGTAGGTATATGTAAGTGTGAACAGAATAATTGTACAATAATGCATGGTCGTAAAAGGGGTCATCTAATTTTAAGTCCATAGGTATAAAAACCGAACTGCAAATCAATATTTTATACTAAGCAAAACATACATTATTACTTTTTAATTTCAGGAAACTGACAGTACAAACCTAAAAGATGATGATAATATTTGTAATGAGAATGTACAGAAACATTATACGTAGCAGTAAATCTGCAGTAGTCGAATCTTTAATGAAATCGTGAGATAAATATTGAAAATGGAACCGTCTACATCTAATTCTAGCTGTGAGATGCAAATTAAAAAGGAAGATGTGCCACAGAAGGAAATAAAATCAAAGCCCGCTGCTGGAAAGATTTTTTACAAACCAGGCGTTATTGAAGAAGAGACGGATGAAACGAGTGTATTCGAGAGTTCTGTGGTAGAGTCACCGATGCTCGGCTTCAGTGGTAGTGGACTGTTGCGTCCGCACTCCATACATCCAGTCAACAGTCTTCACAGAATACCGACATATAGCAGCTCTATTGGACAAAGTACTATCTACCGAGTGGACAGTTGTAGGTGAGTTTAAACCTTTTCAGTTTTTGATATTAATTTATATCATTTAAGGTCCTATGTCCCCCAAAATGGGGCAAAGGAATCTGCCAGCCTACTCTGTCTTGAGCTACCATCGTCACTTCGCTTCTGCAATGACAGTCCGTCGCCGAGTCTATTAAGGACGACAACTCTTTCGGATTCCTTGGGGATTCCAGTCAAAGGCTTGCCTCAAGATATGGTGAGGGTCCCTTCGGAGTGTGCCAATGTAGTTTATGATACAGTATGCAGAAACGTTTTACGACCAGATTGGGAGCAGCAATTATAGGGAGACAGCAATTTATGTGTCTAAGCAAACAAGGCTTTCTGATTAATTTTGTACTGCATTTAGTATATGGGCCTAACTCAAATACTATTGATAGTAGATATAACTGAGAAGTTTTCGCCCTGACTGAAAGAAAACGTTAATACGTCTATCTGTCCCTGTCTATTGCTATGGCCTCGTACTATGTCAACGGACGCGTCATGGTGAGCGATAAAGAAGTTTGTGTGATACGAGTATATATCTTCGCAAATATTTCAGCAGACGATGAGCCGGAAACACGACACACGAAAATGGTATTTCCTATGCCTAAAAAGGACAACCCCCTTGATAAGTGATTTCTTTTTACAATGGTTAATATCAAAACTGTACTTATCCACTATCTAACACTTTATCATTGTTAGTACGAGTAGGTATATTGTATTGGAATTCGATAATTTGTAGAATTTATTTACTACGAATATATATAAGAATATAATATATATAAAAATTTAAAAGGGTTTTGTGTATCAAATTGAAGTTGATTAATTTGACTAAGCTCAAGTTACGTACTTAACCTCAAGTTAACTACCTATGTAGTAGAAAGTGATCTAATGAGTGCAAATTTTGGTGGTTTCCTCATAGTTCTTGAAAATAGATAAGAAAGATAGCAGTACTTACCTTTAGTGAACTTGATTTTTACTAAGTAGATACATATTTTAGCTTTTGTTTTAATGTTTATAAGCGAAGAATAATTGAGAAGACTAAGAATGAGTAAGAAATATACGTTATTCTATATTTTTAGTATTTTTATCTGTTTGGCTATTATAGGTGACATTGTCTCATGTTAATGCGGTATTGTTCATATCTATTTATACATGCATACCACGGAAACTACCGAACATATATGTCTGTAGTTATGTATTAAGATAAGTTAATTCAGGTATGTGGCAGACACATTTCTGTGTTTGTTTCACTGATCATCAAACAGGCAAACAAAGCAAGATCAGCCTTCTATGTCCAGCCCGAACGACACAATATTTTTTTAAACCTTGCTTCCCCGAGATTCAAACTTAGGACCTCCGGTGCTAAACGTTTCGCGCTTACCACTGAGCAACGGAGGTGGTCATCAAGATGGTACAAAATAAATAAATATCGCTTTTTTTTATTACATTTTGGCGCTGGGGGCACTTGTCGCGACTTAGCGTTCCACTTGCGTTTCATAAAATAGATGAATTATTTAAATTCACAAATGTATAAGAAATGATCATATCCTATACGTTACTATGTCAATCAATTTATTATAATATGATAGTTGTTTGTGGAGGCGCGCACTGATGTCTTCCTCACAATACCCAGTGGCGGATTTACCAGCAGGCTGAGTAGGCTTCAGCCTAGGGCGGCAGATTTTAGGATACTTTTAGCTATCCTATAGAAATCATTTCTTACTTTTCTTACTTTTAAGACAGTCTTCTGTACCTTACAGAGTATAGTCTAAATGTAAGACTTACTGAGAAGTGTACTTACAAGACAATTCCTATCATTGTATTTAAGAAAATTTAGGAACTTACATATTATAGAGGCTAGGGCGGCAAAATTTTGATATCCTATACGCCGAAAATGTGTAAATCCACCACTGACAATACCATAAGACAATAAGGTATTTTGTGACTAATGATTAGTCGATCATTGCACTAGTTGTGGTTCACAATAATAAACAGTTCATAGGTTTTTGTCGTAGTATGCTGACCACAAATCACTTGCATCAAAGATCAACACCACCAACTTGGTCCATTGAGTCCATAATTCGTCATACAATTAGATGCCGCTAGTATAAGTATAATAACAGGGCCGGATTTAGAAGTGTGGAGGCCTTGGGGCAACGAAGGAGTGGAGCCCCCCTGGCCTCAAATTATTTTCATGTTAACAACATAATCATGTTTGTACAAAGTACAGTTATAGGTAAAGGTACAACAGCGAATAAAAATATCAAAGAAGAAGTTGTTTAATGTCTATTCGTCGGAATTTGAAAGATTTTCCCGATTGTTTTATTGTGGAGGCCCCGGGGCAGTTACCCCGAATGCCCTCCCTTAAATCCGGCCCTGTATAATAATCAAATAATTTTTCGTACCTTTTTATAACATCTCATTTCTATTAACTACTATTTTACCACCCATATATTTCATTCATTCTCAAGGAGTTGGCTGTTTTCATGTAGGTTCTGCGTATATGTTTTGATATTCTAATTAGAATGTTATTTTGCGTGGAATATTTCGCGAAATTCACTGTTCAATTTGCTTTAATTGTCTATGATAATTATTGATAGTATTACAATTGATATACGTAAATACAAAAGCGCAGCTCTTGATTTATCATTATCTCAAACGTTGAACCAATATCTAATCAGAAGACCGATAGCTTATATTTTTATCAATTATCTTAGTTTCATGACTAAGTTGTTGAGAGGCACATGTTATTTGCAAATTATCAATTAGTAATATTTTTTTAGAGTGAATGTTATTTTCGTAAATTCTCATCACTGTTGTAGGAAACCAAATTTCTAAAAATGCGTCGTAAACGCAAATAGTGTTTAGATAAGAGAGACATTATCATTGTTGACCAAGTTTTGTTCTACTTTCGTTTACAATAGACATATAATAGTGACGGGATCTTGAAGGGTAATGTATCCAAACAATTTTCTACGTGTTTTTTTATCAAATACATCTCACAAGTATTCACTGTTTTTGAATTCAATTTACGTTAACAATCATCATTCATATTAACGTGACCAATTAAATATGAAGTTATCGTCTTCAAACTTCATTTTTGTGTTATATTAATACTAATAAAAAAAATCGGAATAAGTGCACAAAATTAGTCGATCCTGTATTGTTTACTTAGTTGCGTAGTAGTCATAATATCTTTAGCTAAGGCCTAAGAGTCAGATGGTAATTACCGGTGCCTATGGACAATTGCAATTGCCTGCAAAATTAGGCTTGCAGGTGTATTGCCAACTGTTCCTTCCTTCGTATGAATATACATAGATATACATTGTAACTAAAATATAAGCGTTAATTATAATATAAGTACGTGCATAACCTTAAAGACATTTTCACTTTAATCGATATTAATCTGTTTAACCTCAAAATTGTGTAAAACTGTCAGCATTCAAGGTAAACAAATAACTATCTTCAGTTAAGGATACACTCTTTAATCTAACAAATCCACGAAAATCTGTAAATATTGACACGCGGTAGATAATAGATGATTAATCGTACTTTAAGATCTTTCCACACGGTTTTAAAATTAAAAAACAAATGAAGTTTATGATTAAAGTCAGAAAACATATTAAATCCACTAAGACGTGTTTACAGATTTCTGTTAATTGAGCTGTAATTTTTATCTTTATACAGATATAAAAAAAACAAACATATTTTTTGTATATCTTCTGATATATCGCGAGACGAGCAAGAGGCTCATTTGGTGTTAACACCAAGATCATCATGTGATCAGTGGTCTCACAAGTCAAATGCAAAATTGATAGGATTGCTAAATAAAATCGATATATTGGGACCAAAATACAGTAAATTAATAAATAAAAACTGGGTTTTGTTTTCCGTACGGAGTACGGAACCCTAAAAACAATGTTGATCAAATTTCTTTATTTTAAACTAGGAATGTTATTTTACTCACTTTATTAAAACTACCGAAAAATCGGTAGATTCGAGACCACTGTAACGCAGCTGCAGGACACTATTCCGCAGTGCGCTATCGACCTATTTATGTATCTTCCATTTCACAGCAAGTGGTAAATCGATACGCAGTGATAAAAGATGTTTGATAGAATTATATCAGAAAATATGAGATCGTATTTCATGTGGCAAATGGTCTCCTATCCCTGAACTTCAGGGCGGATTTACTAGCAGGCTGGGGAGGCTTGAGCCTAGGGCAGATTGTAGGGGCGGCAAATTTGGGGAATAATTTTTTATTTGCTGGTTTATATAATAGAAATCACAAAAAATTATGTAAAGTTTTCTGATATCGTATAGAGTCTACTAGTCATCATTCTGAAGACATTTCCCTATTCCCTTTCATTCTATTTTAGAAAGTTTAGGCACTGACAGTTAGAGGCAAGGGTGGCAATTTAACAGCTTTGCAAATGTGTAAATCCACTGCCTATTCAAAATGCACTATTTTTTTGCAAAAGCGCTTCTTTAAAAATCAAGCAGGAGGTTGCTTTCATTTTGAAAGAACCACGAACGACAAGAAGATTACAAAGATATGTTCACATTTATAATGTTATTGTACAATCTCGCCAACGAAAACAATTACGATAATCCTTTGTACCTATGTACTTACATTTAAAACATACTAAATTAATAAACTATAAATTACGTACGCGGTAATCAGCAGTTATAGTGCCTTTTTTAAAAGATAAAGGATTGGCTTTTTACTTAGTGATATAATCTGTGATAAGTACTTGTAGGATTATCTATTTTGATTGTACACTGTAAACATCTTAGGGTTTTCATTCGCAGGTTAAGTACCGATAATAAGTTTTTAGTTTTAGAAACTTTATGATATATTTTTTTTATAAAGTGTAATCACGGAATTCAATGGGAATATAATAATAATACCTACTATAAGATTGACTTTATATCTACATATATTCAATATTAGCTTTTAAGTATAACTCAAATTTTGCTATCATTGGAGGTTCCTAAGGGAATTAATATTTGACTAAGATTTGTAAAAAATTCTATAGTCGACACCATAAAGATAAAAATAAGTTTTGGTGTTGCTTTTTGTTCTTAGATTTTGATCGAACTTCTGGTTTCTTACATGATAAAAAGCAAACAAGGGATGGTTTTGCGTGTTTTGACTTATCTTTATTCGAAATAAATTAAAATCATATGAAAAGAACATATAATTATACTTAGTTGTCCTTTTTATACGTGGTTTGAGTTACCACCATTTGAAAAAATAGCAATCTAACATGGAAAATTAGGTTTAATATAATTCTGTCGCGTTTATTCAAAATAAGTATGTATTTTGCAAATAAACAACCGGAAAATTTATATATTGATCGCGATTATTTACTGTAAGTGCTGATTTTTAAATCACGATTGTAGGTGTCACAGTATTTACTTAGAAACTTTAATAAGATGATCATGCGCAGATGCTTACGGAGGCGTGGTGATAATTATTATATTAGCTAATACGTTTTAACTTTGGCTATCGTTGTTATGATTTTCAGGATGGAGTAAGGTATACAAATAACTAGCATTTAATCCCAACTTCGTCTGCACTGATCTCAGACCTTTCGATCCTTAACTCTAAAAGGGTATTCCATTTACTTATATTTATAACCAAAATCTTTATTTATTTATTAATTAGTAAGTATTAAATAAATAATTAATGTTTATTAACTGATGTATGAGGAATTATTATTGAAGGTTCTCAAGTTGTATCGAAAAAAAATACTGCCAACGCTTGGTTCCACACCACTGGGTTGTGGTAGCAGAAAGTGTGGATATTATAAAAGTAATTTAAAGAATTTTTTATCAAATGTCTATAAAGCCCACTTGAAACAACTAGCCATGAGTTGTTCCTAGATACACTCTCAAGACTACGATCTCGTCGTTCACGCAACGGTTCATATTAAAATAATTATAAACACAGAAAATATGACGCACCCTGTAATTACTGAAATAGCAAAAATTGATACTAACTGAAATTTGTTTTCCGAGTGAGCTGATAATTTTTGATATAGAATCTCGCGATGTAATTATAAAACGTTTAGCGCGTCATTTTGCGGACGAGAACGAAAGAGGCAGTCGTGATCGCGACATTATCGCGTGCGATGCTTCAGGAGGCACGAGAGCTGTGAGGGATGGTGGCGCAGACGATCGGCTGCCAGTGAGCCGCGCGCACGAAGCCATGCACAACGACCCAGAGTCACCCGCCAGCCGCGAAGAGAGCCAACTCCTCCCCGACGAATGGCTCAAAGTCAAAACTGTCCCTGGGAGTGGCAACCTCTCCCCGGGGGTCTACTACCCCACCGGCACCAAGAGGTTCGTCGATCAGCGAACACATGTGCCGTCTCCGATTGATTTCCATCCGTACTGTTTCGCTTTTATTTTTGCATTGTCTCATTAGTTTCCATTTATTTTATAGTTTTGTTTTAGAAATAGTTTATAATTAGCTATAACTTTAACTAGTGTCCATTATCGGCATTAACATTGATGAAGGTCGTAGCGTCGTAGCATCACTCACGCGTGATCTACGCGTTTGCTCTCTTATGATATATAATTAGTATGAACTATTCAATTGGATTTTTTGTATAATAATATGTTGTTTTTATTTAATTTCAGGAATCGCTCTCACAGACATGGTCTTTCTAGAAGATCTAGACGACGAGCTATACTTAAAAATGGGGAATGTAACATTCTCAAATCACGGATCAGTCAACGACGATTGCGTTTCCTACAGGATATGTTTACGACGTTCGTGGACGCACAGTGGAGATGGACATTGCTCGTGTTTACTCTCTCCTTCATAGTATCCTGGTTGCTATTCGCTCTCATTTGGTGGTTGATTGCATTTACACATGGAGACCTAGAACCAGACCATTTACCGGAGATGCAAGAATCATCCAATTGGAAACCATGTGTTCTAGGTATTTATGGGTTTACATCTTGTTTCCTGTTCAGTATAGAAACTCAGCACACAATTGGATACGGTGCACGTACGACTACTGAAGAATGTCCGGAAGCGATTTTCATAATGTGTTTGCAAAGTATAGTTGGTGTGACGATTCAAGCATTCACGGTGGGCATAGTGTTTGCAAAGATGACACGACCGAAACAAAGAACTCAGACACTGCTATTTTCTAAACACGCTGTCATTTGTCAGAGAGATGGTGAACTTAGCCTAATGTTTCGTGTCGGTGACTTGAGGAAGTCTCATATAATTGGAGCAAGTGTAAGAGCTCAACTAATTCGATCGAGAACTACTAAGGAAGGGGAAGTGTTATCCCACTACCAAACGGAGCTCGAACTGAACGCAGACGGATGCGATAGCAACTTGTTCTTCATCTGGCCAATCACAATGGTGCATAAAATAAATGCTGACAGTCCATTCTATGGAGTTTCTGCGGCGGATATACTCCAAGAAAAGTTTGAAATAATTGTTGTATTAGAAGGTACTATCGAATCGACAGGACAGACAACACAAGCGCGTTCTAGTTATACAGCGAGTGAAATAATGTGGGGTCATAGATTTGTGCCATTAGTGACATACAATCGTGAACGACAGGGATATGAAGTTGATTATTCTAAATTCGAAGACACAACGCAAGTCGATACTCCGCTTTGTTCAGCAAAAGAACTTGATGAGTTTTATGGAAGCCAAGCGGATCACAGATCAATTGGTGAGTCTCTTTTCAAACGTAGATCTGGTGGTGGATGGATGTATGTTCAAAATTAGTGTTCGCTTGTGTGTTGTTCGCCTTTCAATTAACATGACTGCTACATAACTAAAATTTACATGAAATCCTTAAATATTACGTAGAAAGTTGAATCTAAGATAAATAATTAATTATATTCTATTAATTACTGTGATAATTTATCTGTTACAATTATCTAGGGTCAACAAATTATTATGACGGTGTTAGATAATATTTGATTTATTATCTTTAGGTTATTGCAAGAGTTATGCAGTTTATGAATAGTTCTCAATAATTTATCAATGTATTTTTAACCTACATCGTGTGAGGCGAATGGCCTATAACAATTATTTTTTATTGTTATTATCAGTTACAAATTACCATTTTGAAAATGATAAAAATGATTTATGTTGATTATTATACAGAAAAAAATATCCATAACAAAGTATTGAACATACCTATAAAATAATTACCGACACTACTTAATAAAAATATCAAAAAGCGTAGCACTTAGCTACGAATTTTATTAATGTTATCGTGTTATAAAAAAATGTTATATTCAGTCTACCAGAAAAAAGAGTATTTTTTTAATTTTAAATTATTTGATAAAATGAACCGTATGTAGTCGGGTATGAAAAATCATAATTTTAAGAGATTTCCTCAATTTTGAATAACGTTTATTATTTATTTTGTGGAGGAACATTTTTGATACTTATTTTAAAACTAGAAATAAAATACAACAATTGATGCAGACATCAAAAAGATAAATAATCAAGAATATTAGTTTTTTAGGTATAGAATTATAATATAATAGTATGTATTCGTGAAAGGAAAGAATATTTTAAAATGGGTGCATATATCAGTACCACAAAACTTTCAATGGATTTCATAGAATCATAGTTCAAATTAAAAGGTTTCAGATTAATACGTATACATCATTTTATATATATATATAACTTGTTATTACCTAATCCGTTTTTTTATTTATATATAACTTGTTACTAGCTATAAGTTAATATTAATGCGAAGTGATATAAATGTAATAATAACTAGATTAATAATAATATATATAATAATATTAAACCTTAAAGGTAATGAGGAGATCAATATAGTTCTTTAAAAAAAATCTCTTCTCTAAATACCTGATACTGAGCTCTTTTGAATATTTCTTAATGGTGTTAAAACAAAATATTATAGGCAAAATATTTTTTTTTCACACAGATTTAATAACTTAAAGTCATTGGCGGGACCACCATACAAGCCCAAAAGCCCGGCTTGCCATCTTTAACGTTATACCTGTTTATATATAACTTTTATAATTACGTAATCATATAAGTTATATATGACTTCTAAGATTACGTTAAGGGTATTTTTCTTTTCCTGGTTGCATTAATAGGACAAGCTAGGCTTTTGGGATTAAATGATGGTCCCGCCCTTGCTTAGACTTATTTTATCTAAGACAATATTATGACAAGTAAATAATGTTTTAAATAATTATGTTAATGAGTATTTATTTTAATGAGGTGATTGAATATAATATGCATATAGGTACTAAGTATGTCACTAATATTCTCTTTCAATTACTAATATTGCTTGTTTGTACATACTAACTAACAATAGATATGTGTATTATAGTAACATTTCTTCTCTTTGTTGTAATAATTGACATCATGTAGCACATTGTCAATGTAAAAACAAATATATTCATTCATTATTAATAATCAAAACGCTATAGACATGTACAGGACGTAATAATATTATATGATTTCATAATGGTGTATTTTATATCATATTTTCGTTTATATTGTATGAATGTTTATGACTTAGTGTATCAACTTACTACCGAATTCACCAACTCTCTTTGAAAAAATACTTAAAATATTATGTATTACATATTATCAATGATTGTAATGAAAAAAGACCTTTACCTTGATGGAAACTTGATTTATTTTTTTATATTAGTTATTAAATAAAATGGTTTGAGACTCTAACACCTAAAACCAACAATTAAAAATCTTAAACTGTCCAAATTTTCTATGTTATGGCAATATTGCCATAATATAGAATGTGACAACTAGTATCAACTCCTTAGAAGTAGATGGCGTTTGTGTAATTTCAATACAAAAACTGTATCAAAGAACATAATGTAAATCTATCTTCCATCAATACCATAATATACTTAATGAATAAATCGCGTTTTAATCTAGTTAAGATTACTATTACTGATTTTAATTCATTAACGATTGATTGAACGAATCATTGTTACTGCGTCGTGCTACAAATATCATAGAATTTCTAGAAGCACAGTCGCAACAGACAATTTACACTAACCATTAATATGGCACGCAAGCACCTCATGATAAGAATGAATATTTGTAGAAGACGTTGAAGCAAATACATTTTATTCTTAAAGCACAGTTTCAGCACTTCGCTGAAAATGTTGTAAGACCTTAGTTGGGATATCTGGTCTCAAATGTATATTGTGTATTTGTAGTGCAATTTCTACAACCATATTAGTGGGTTGAATGCAATGGTTGTACCACAAAACTGAGACAATTCTTGTAGTCACACAGACAGTTAAATTTATTTTCAGTGTAACCTAACTTATCTATCTTGTCGGTGTTGAATAAAAAATATTTGCCGAAAAAATCAGCACGTTGCATTATATAAAGATGAAGAAATTATGTAGGAAAATGTTGGTGGCGTCAACAATTCAATAGATGATGGCGCTTTACCTCCCTATTTACATTTATCTATGGAGGCGCTTTACCTCCCTATTTACAATTATATGTATAATTAATATAAGATGGTTTTTAATTGTTAAGAATTTTAATAAATAATTTAAATATATAATTATTATTACATTCTCTATCGGGGTGATTAGTATGTCTGTGATGGATTTCAAAAGACACTTGGTAATTAAATAGACCGATCCATTGTAAAAATAGCTTGTAGCCTAATAGATCCAGTGACAGATCGGTATGTAGTAGCTTATAGATATATAATTAATCCTAACGAGGCTTGGTAGTTTGTTTTTCATGTATCATAAATGTATAACTCATATTCAAAATATATTCATGTTTAACCCTGATTTTAGTCTAGAGGAATAATTATATTATATTTGTAATATACCACAGAGAGCACGGAACCCATGGTCCTAAAACTGCCCGAGCGTCCCAGGGAACCCAAAACACCGGAACCTAAAGCTGTACAGAAGAACGGAGATTATACTGTTACATTATAATCTTAACTTTTACTAGTAAATTAATTTTATTACTCATGCGAATCGTAAGAGCAATGTATTATCTAAAATTAACTTACCTCGGAATTCTATAGAATTTATTCAAGAGCTTTCTTCCTGGGGCCTAGCCGGTAGTATTATTGCATTAGGTATAGAACAAGACAGAACTACCTATATAAATGCATCGCGTTTTCTCGCTCTTTCATAAGGTAAGACGACAGTAATACTGCTTGCAGGTATCATGGTACATCATTGACATAATATTAAATGTCAATGTGGTACATCCCTTCATTTTGAATTACGAATGAAGTTATGTAAAAACTTAATTGTATGTATGATTGTACACTTAACTTTGAAAAAATAATCTCGCCATTTATTTATGGATGAGTAATTCTATTGCGTTAACGTAAATTAATAAATATATCCCACTAGTCAAGTCGTTAGTTTTAATAATTATTCTTTGTGTAAAGTCACCACACTCTTAAAATCGATAATTTAGTGCCTTTTAATAAGCGTATGTGATTCCATGCTCGAAAACAATATTACACAATGTTATACGACCAATTGTTTTATCAAGGTTTATTAGATTTAAGTATAAAATAATTGTATTGTTAAGGATTACATAAAATGAAATCCAATTCCAGTATTTTGATGTTATATTTAGTATTTACAAAAAACAATGTAACAAATTTATCAAAAAATTTATAATTATTGTATGTTGTTAGTTAAAAATTTAAGATTATTTTTTGTAAATATTGAGTGAATAATGCATGTTGTGGTGTGGCATTGTGTTTAATTTATTACCTTTTGTCGTAGTCCCTTTATGTAGAGAATCATAAGAAATTATAGCAAATTTTTATTGCGTCAATTGTATAAAAATCCAATGAAAAAGCATGGGGTTTTATTGGGTGTTTTTTGGGGATTCATTTTTTCTTATATCAATTTGGCCTATTTACCCCCGATTCCAAAACAGTATTATACCATATATACAGCTCATACTGTATTTTGCGTTCAAAATCCAAATAAAGTGTTGGGAAATATATGTTTAGAATGTGAACGTCTTTGCTATGTGTGTTTTTATTTTCAATGTGCAGTAAAATTTTGATGTTGCAATTTAAATATCTGGTAAGTTTAATAATATTGTTTAAATAAAGCAAACAATGAAAGGTAAACGTGGTGATAGGGAAATAGCTTATCGACGCGTACCTGTGATTAAATAGTACAAATAATGGTACTAAAGTAGTTAAACTCTTGTGTCTCTCCATCTACTAAATTTTATTTTTCCAATAATAGCTTTCGTAACATTTATTTCAATAAATAAAATATAAAACCACTGTCATATAAAAATGTCACAGTAAACAAAATATTGTAACAGGATGAAACTGTTACTTCCGTAGCAAAATAAAGATAAAAAAAATACCTTTACTTCTTAAGCGTACCTAATATCTCAGTCATGCATATTATATAGAAATATTAGTAATAATAACTATTGGTATATTTCCATAAATAATTTTTAATACTATTTTGATAGCTTTTCATTATTTAAAGAAATAGTATTATATAGAATGTTAACCTAGAATTCCTAATTGTTTGCTTTACATTATATAATTTTATTAATTCATGTGCATGGTGCAATCGGGGCATTCTGAAAATCGTAAAAAAAATGTATACTATCTAAGAATGCAAAGAAATATATATTTAATCCTCAAACCAAAATAAATACCTCTTTTGAGTAGGTATAATTTAAAATTATCCAACATATTTCGGATTTGCTAAGCAAAGATGAAAATACAAGTTTCTAAGTACTTTTATCTCAATACTTCAACTACGAGTATATTGAATATTGATAAATAAAATGATAGAAAGCATTGAGCTTTACAATCAAGTAGACCATGTGCCTTATGCATAAAATTCACTGACTAATAAGTTAAATTAGAACATAAATCGGCCCTCAATTTTTCAAAAAACCTTTTGTAATCACCCGAAGTCCCGATTGCATCCAATACATTATAATTATAGGCATATAATATATATTTTTTGATTCAATACAATCTTATAACAAAATGTTCGAACATTTCCAGGTTACATGAATAGTTCATCTCCTCCCAGTAGCACAGCGCCTATAGTGACTTTATCCAGAATTTCAGATAGATTAGTTGTGGATGCGATTGCAAGAGCAAGCCTAACAAACAGACCATCGTCTATCAAATATCCACAAGATTTCTTTGACGCTGCACACCATTCGTCATCATCAAGTGAAGAAGAGAAGAATACCAAATCTAAATCAAAGAAGACTGTGAAACAAAGTTGACAATAATAAATTAATCATTTCTAAGATAGATGGCGCTAATATCAAAATGTCTTGTGCCTGTAGTAACTTACAAATGACTGTAACTAAAATTTTGTACTTTTTAATCAAACAATGCTTTATTTAGAGGTATAAATGATTTAGGGGTATATTAAGAATTATAACTAAATACTCGTATCTAAATAAAATATATGTAAACTCAACTAGCGCCACAGTAGCGAATAGCGATATGGTTTAATTAATAATTATTATTTATCTGTAAATTAGGTTTATTACAGCGCCATCTCTTAACAAGTAGTAAGATATACAAATCTATTTTATTCTTATTTTATAATATTAATTAGGAAGTAGTTATATTGAGTAATTCAAATAAAAAAAATTAACAAAAATATTTCTAACTCCTTTTAATTGTTAATAATATTAATAAATACAGTAGAATACACAATTAAATATTTTTTTCAGACTTTGTCGTAATCTATACATATAAAAGAGATTCCTACCTATATATTGACTCATCACGATATATCTGGAACCATAAGGCGTAGCGACTTGAAATCTTTGATTATATATAAATAATCTAAGCTTGAAATATGGTAGGAATATTCCTTTCGCCGAGTAGAGGTCAGCTAAGAACGGATTTTACGAAATTCAACTCACAAGGGGGGATGCGGGGGCAATTGCTAGTACTAAATAATAATACTCTAAAATATGAAATAATTACAAAAATAGTAATAATTTATTAAATTTGATCATACTTTGTTGCATATCTCAATGTTAAGTTTATATAAAATATGGTACGTAAATGAAACTCCAGTAGATAGATTATATTGTTTATAATTTCATAATCTAGAACAATAATAAATCATCATTAATTATTGATAAAAGCATTAAATTGGACTAAGCATAGCTAAGCGGCGCCTGCACCGCGCATATTAACGTCGGAATTTGACTCGAATCATAAATAAACCTGTTTGAAAATAATACATTTATAGCAGAAAACAATGGTAATTACTGCTAATATTATGGAAATTGTCCACCCAGATACTATTAACCTAATAGTTAGGTAAGAATTAAACATTTGAGAACTGTGATAATCTCTATACAGTTTAAGTTAAATCCAAGTTGTTGTCTCCCAAAAATATGTACAATAAATTCCATACTTGAACAATAAATATCACAAAATTTGTATACTATGTAGCTAGGTACAGATATTCCATCTCGTCAAGGGTGCACATATAGATATAGGTACAGTTTTTTGAGTGTGCAACTGTGCACGCCTGCCGGCCTAGCATAGCCGCCACGAGATATGTCGCGGACGAGAGAAGACAAACTAAGATATCTCGATATATTATATCTGGACATCGACAACTTTGAAAGAAAAGATATCTCGATCGATAAATATATCTATTTTTGATATTAAAAGTCAAGTTTTAAGTGTAATTGTCGTGTTAGACCCGAAAGAAATAAAGAGATATTTGATTAAAACACGAGAAAACGGTCGAAATTTTTTTGTCGCGGTTGTCATGCTAGGCCGGCTGACAACATTAATAACCAAACGGACTTCATGAGATAGAATATATTTTAGATTCATCATAAATTGAGTGTGTTGTAAAATCAGTTTGAATATTAAATAGAAGTAGTTACGCACAGTAACAATAATTATATAAAATATTCGTATACATTTTCTGTCTACTTATCAGAGGGGCTAGCACGAACAACTATCATCATTTGTATGAAATTTCAAATAATTTCTCATACAACTGACAGATCGACGAATCGAATACTTTCTTGCAAGTCGTTCGTGCTTGAGTCTACCTAAATACGAGTATAGACGTCATAATAACTAGAAAACCTCAAATCGTATTATGATGTACGTATACATCATATTACGATTTGCAACCGATTTTCATGAAACACATAAGAAAGAATCTATGTTATGTAATTTTTGAAATTTAGTAGCGAACTCGTATAGTGCCGCAAGGATGTAACATTAGAAAGACTGGAGTCATCAGATTGACCATTATGATTCTATACTTTGTACTAAATATGTAAATTAAATAAAAACTTATAAATAATAAACATGTTTTTCTCTATTGAACCTAAAATAATTGCATATCAACATAATTGGACCTAATAGCGTTAAGATGCGTATCTTTCTAGTGTTAAGCACGTTTCACAATAATAATTTATTACAAGTATATTAAGTAAGAAGATTACTTATTATATAGTCATGACATCAACTCACTCAGATAGTACAACTTTAACATACAGGAATAAATTTATATAATTTTATTAGCTACATAATTACATCTAGTTCATTAGAATATTATGAATACCTTGTTTGAAAATATATAAAAGTATGCTATAAAGGCTATTGTATAATTGAAATATCAAAGTAAGCTTATCATTGAGTAGAATCTAAGGATTATTACTACCTCATGGTCCATGAACGATAACGCAGATGCACACGTTCGCAGTACGTTTTCTTCGCGATGTTATTATTATTACTATTAATTTATTTTAGATATCGACAATCGAGCACGAGACCCACTTGATGGTAGGCACCTCAGCGACAAAACATGAGTCATTGATGCCCTGTTGACCTATTTTTTACAAGGAGACATCGCAAGACTGCAACCAAGACGCGCTATATACACTCCATGTTTTTTTCAATCTTTGAACGTGGTTAGTTTTCGGTCGGAATTTCGATATTCCTCCCTCCAGTTTAGTGTTATAAGTCACCAGATGTAGAGCAAATATGCTTTAATTACAAAAATGTTGTCCTGGTGGGATTGGAACCCCACATTCATCAAAAGCTTTGGTACGATGCTTGGCGTGGTCGGCTATGAATGGTATCATCCCTCAATTAAACCACAGTGCAAACTTAGCTTTGGAACAAATTAATCGCTTACTGATTAAGATTATTGAACTATATTTTGGAAGAAACTTTTCTATCCATAGTTTGACTGGCGATAGAAAAATATAAATTCTAAAACTAATTAAGCCTTAACCTAAAACATTGGGTTGAAATTTATACCTAATATCGTTTTTTAAACAATATTTCAAGATAAATTCCATTAACCTATGTTTAATTTCGCTAATTTTAATAAATACTTTGTTACAGTACAACTCTGATCCGTTCTACTAATTTTCAGTGGATATTTTGTTACACAAGTTAAAGTATAATATTTAATAAGTTATTGCATATAATAGTGAGAATATATTTGCCAAAACAGTAGAACCACTTAACGAATGAGCTTGACAAAAATGCAGTATTGAAGTGTGTACGGTGAAACAAAATTGGCTAATAAATGAGTAGATATTACAGTAGTAACTCAATTTTTTGAGACTTTAAACAGTTTAGTTCGCTGTTTTTCTCTTTTCAATCAATACAAGAGTAAATGTAGACTTTAAAACGACAAGTACCTACTTTTTACTTTCGTCGATATTTTCGTACTATGTTACAGACGTTACAGAATACAGTCAGCCTTTCAGGCTCGCCGGCTTCTGCAAGGCTTTTTAAATTGAAAGATAATTAAAATTTGTTTGCCAATTGTATTTACAACTATTGTAATTATTGTAATGAATTTATTCAATTTTATTGTTGTTTCTAATTCAATCTGTTCAATTTAAGAAGAATTTACGTTAAATGATGAAAAAGCCTTGTTTTTTAAACAAAACTTTTGACCCTAATGTTCGGATTAACTGGGTGGTCTGTCCGAATTTTCGGTTTTAACAACTGGCAACCCTATTTGTGGTCGAGAGAGCTGGCCTAGATTACAAATATGATCTAATTAAAGCACTTCGTAGATGTCATCCTCTCCTGGTCTTTGTCATTTAAAGTTCATCTAAATAAGTCCTCTCAATAATTTCTAAGCAGTCGCCGTACTTTAAAAAATATATATTTAAACATTAAAAATACACTTATTTACCTAAGTACTGACAGTTAGTGATTTTAGTAAGTACTTGTCATTTTTAATTCTTTTATTAGCGATTTACAATTTTGGTTTTTAGTTGTCAGCTTATCTACATAATCATAATTTTGTTCTTTCGAATCCGAATATCTAAATATTTTAAAAACCTCTTCTTTTCTATTACAATATAATAATGATTAGATAAGAACATTTTGGTAACGGCTTTATATTAATTCCTTCACCTCCGTTGGTCAGTGGTGTTGTGGGACAATGGACCTCGGGTAATACCGGGGTTCGAATCTTGGTGAAAAAAATAAAAAATGTTTCGGTCATACAGGGCATTGATTACCTTGTCTGTAAAATTAATTCTTTGTGAAGCGTACACAGATATAATATAGCTTTTTACTAACGCAAATATCACATCCATACTAATATGATAAATAGGAAAGATTTGTATTTTTGTATGTTTGTAACGAATAAACTCAAAAACTATTGGACCGATTTGAAAAAATTCACTAATAGAAAGCTACATTATCAGCGAGTAGTATAGGTGCCAGTATTAAAACGCGATTTATTATTTATTTTTTTCGAATGTTTTCCAGCAAACGTGGTCACTGGCAGGCTAAAAGGCGACAGTTGTCTGATTAGAATTTTCAAAAAGTTACCATACTAACGCCATCTATTCCTACAGAGCTGATATTTACTGTAATTTTCTAGTTTGGCAATATTGACAAAACATAAATAAATAATAAATCGCTTTCTATTCCAGTAAAAGATATTTCATTTAAACATACACAATATGTTTGCCCCATGGAACTTAGGAACACACTCACTTGATAGCGATTATTACCTATAATATTGTTATTTGAATTCAACGTCGATGCTACAACGTAGAGAATGTTGGCGGGAAGCCAGCGAGTATGATCTTGAATCATTAAGAATACCTTTATGAAAGTTTCTCTTATATTTCCGGCTTTAAGGCCAATTTACACGATGCAAGTTTCTTGCCTGTAGCATTAAATTAAATTGAAAATCTAAATAACACGTAACATTCTTGATCTGTTATACAAGTTTTGTTTCAATACTTTTCTTGGTGAAAACAGCACATCAATCCGCGTGTTAACAGTTGCTTACAATTCTTGTATGATAATTATTGCTCTTGTATATACAAGAAAATAGCATCATGTAAATGGGTGATGATTATCGTAAATTGAATCACTCTGAATTTGGCTTATAAGTCATGTTTATATTCTAACAGTCAAATTTAAGTATTTCTTTGCATAATTACCTATATTAATTTATTATATGTATTTTATGTAACAAAGTTAATATACTTAAGTCGCTATAGGAACTTTAGTCATAGACAATAAATTCAAATATTTGCATAAATTTACGTATCGACTACATTCTCATTGGTAAACATTCCTTAACATTATAATCAATGCCTCCTATGTGTGCGTATGTTCTTCACGGATTTTCAATCTATTAAACGTGTTAACCCGGCGGGAATCGAACCCGTACACTATGTATTTTTACCAAACGCGCCAACGAGTCCGTCAATATTTGCGCAAGAAATATTTTTTTTATGTGATTAAACTAAGATTAAAAAGGTTTTATCATCAAAAAAAGATGAATGAGAAAAAAATTACGTAATCATAAAATTTGTTGATTACAACAATATACATACGTGGGAGGCATCGATTTAATTACAAATCACCTTAATTTATATTGGCTATAACAATATTGCTTGGAGAATGGAAAAGTAATTTCACTTATAACGGATGAGTGAATTAATAAAACTCGTTGCGGGCGAATTAAACTCACTTATGGCGATAACTTGCGGTAAGCAGGTTGCGTGTGTCAGACGGTTGTAATGTACTTGTTGCGGAGTCAGAGTTGTATCTTGTGGAGCGGTGACGTCACGCGGGCTCCGGCGCCGGTGACGTCACCAGAATTGGGATCACTGAAGTTTTATCGGTAATGTGGTGGTCGCTTGGCGATCTGAAACGTTAATTATTTATTTGATTTATTGGAATATAAACATCAATATTTTTATGTTAGATATCAAAAGACGAGCATGAGGTTCACTTAGGGATCACAATCCCGGGAAACCGGGATCCCGGGATCCCGGGATCCCGGACTATTTCTGGTCCCGTAAATCCCGGGACTGTACTTGGCTAATCCCGGGATTTTCGGGATTGCCACAAACAGGTCTAGTTCGCATAACGTAGTCCCTTGCGACTTGACATTAACCTTGCCTAGATTATATTAATAGCATTTATTACATAACGACTTAAAATAACCCTTAGATACGCCGTAAGATACGTACGTACTACATAGGTACAGCCCTAATAATGTGTTTGTCGCAGAACTTATAAGGGACTTCCCATCTCAGAATACTTCAATACGATAATCTTTAGGTAATTACTAATTACCCAACAGGCCAACAAGGGAATCACCCGGGAATCACCCGGGAATCAACTACGAGGCAGGCTTCGAAGTCATAAATTGGATGCATGATGATTCAATTGTATTTTAAAATTCTAAATAGTTTTTTGTGTTGTCGGTTTGATTTCTTACAAAAGGACAGTTTTTATTATTTGGTCCATTTTATTTTCTTACTACATTTATTGTTATTAGTGTGCAACGATATTAAAAACTATTTTTAAGAAATTATTCATTATTTTTCATTTGAGCTCAATAAGAATCCACATAGTCTAATCCCGGGATAGTCCCGGGATCCCGGGATTACGCATCAAAAATCCCGTAATCCCGGGATTGAAAAAGATGCTCGGGATTGTATTCCCTAGGTTCACTTGATGGTAGGTGATACCATAGCCACAGAACATCAGTCAATGATGCGTCGTCAACCTACTTTTTTGCTTCGAGCATTCGGAGATCGATAAACTGACACCGAAACGCGCAATGTGCACTTCACGGTCCAAAATATTTATGTATGTAATTAAATGAATGAAATAAAAAGACATAATTCTATAGAAATTTATATATATTTTTAATGTTTCTGATGTTTGAAACGAATATTTACTAAAAATGCATGTGACGCAAAAAGCACTCAAAACGTCGCGTCGGCATAAATAAATATAATTAGAATAAATATGTTTTGATACGGCAAAAGTTTTTGTTTAATTATGCGATACCAAAAAGAATATAATTTTACACGCTATTTATTTTCATTCACGCTATTTTTGTATCAAGAATTTATAAATAACAAATTAAATAATTACGAAAAAATACTTACTTTTTAATTTTATTCTGGTCAACTTTATGATCATGGCCATTCACCATATGGCCGATACCATTTGGCGCTAGACCATGGATCCTCTTCATGCTAGCGTGACTGTGACTCCTGTGTATGTGACCATCTTTCTCTGTCTTTTCGCCAATTGTGGCCACGGAATTGTTTTTGGGCAGAATCTCGTAGCCGTTTTCCACAGCCAAATGCGTGTGACTTAAGTTTCTGCTTCTCTCGTTGATGTGCTGCACGAAATTGTTTTGGGCCATCAGTCTGTTCTCCCTTACCCTCGCTTCAGGAATCCTTATTTCTATGTGTTCGTCCAAAGACATGGAATCGACGGAGCTCATATCTAACGTGTCGTTGGAGAATGTTTTCGGAATGGTGCCGAGCATACGATCTGAAAATTATTAATTTAAATATTATAATTACTTGATATTAGAAACAAAACTGCCCAAAGGTTTTCCTAGTTTGGGGCTCATTATTAAAAAAGGTATTTGTGTAGTCACGATATTCACAAATTCGAAAATGTGTAGTTTATTATTATTTTCCTCTTGATTTTAAAACTATTCCCAATACAGTGTTTAAAGCAAAATAAAACTTGCGACACGAGGAAAACAAACAGCTTAGTTAAAATAGCACTTGTTTGGATATATAACATTATCCTTAAACGATCTGAAAATTATTAATTTAAATATTATAATGACTTCATATTAGAAACAAAACAGCCCAAAGGTTTTCCTAGTTTGGAGCTCATTATATAATTATTTTTAAAAAGGTATTTCTGTAGTCACGATATTCACATATTCGAAAATGTGTAGTTTATTATTATTTTCCTCTTGATTTTAAAACTATCCCCAATACAATGTTAAAGGAAAATAAAACTTGCGACACAAGGAAAAAATAAAAAGAAAGGAAAGCTTAAAATAGCACTTGATTGGATGTATAACATTATCCTTAAAGTCTTCACGGTAGAAATTACTTGAATGGTATTTACATGATTGTTTTAATTAACATCTAACATTGAGAAATTCTTATGTTTTTACATTACTTAACTACTAATGAGGAAATACAGCACAAAAATAAAGTTTCTCAATTAATTTTAGATATTCAATAAGAGGATAATGTAAAAATACCTAATTTCTGCGAAGTGGAGACGGTTGCGCGTAGCTCGTCAAGTTGCTTCGCGGAACAGAGAGGTGTGTCGACTTCGTAAGTGTTGTTGAAACGCGTGTAGTCCACCTGAAGATGTATACAATATTCGTTTACATAATGTGTGAGAGCGAATTTATTTATTCATTATCAAAATACGAAATAAAAAGTACAGTAATATTGAAACGATAGTCAAAACTTAAGTGCTTCTTAAAATGTTTCTGACTTTCATTTTACCTTCGTAATGAAAAGGGTAGATATACTTTTAAGTACACCTCAATGTTGATTAGCGTTCGAGAATTCATAAGAGTATTTAAAATTGATGAGTTGCCCCCAATCATTGGAAGAAGTACACCGAATAACAGAGGATAAAATACACCGTTCCTGGCTAAACTATAACCTCAACGATAATTAGAACATCGTCGCTAAGGTGGAATGAATTTGAAATAGACCTCAGAGTACTAGGATTTAATAACAGTAAGGCAATATAACATAACACATACTGGGCTATACACTTATACAGTAAGAAATAAAGAGTAAAAGAATCTATTAGAATCATACCTCATATTCACCGGTATCCTTTCGAAAAGACACCATGGTTTCAAATCGATGTCCCCACAGAATCTCTGATGGTAAGAAGCTGCTTCTTGCTTGAGTTGTCATACCAGTTGACTCGATCACACCCTCTGAAACCATCATGATGAAGATATCAATGTCTGCTTCAGCTTCAGTTATCTATACTTATAATATTATAAAGAGGAAAGATTTGTATATTTGTATGTTATGAATAAACTCAAAAACTACTGGACCGATTTTGAAAATTCTTTCACCGATAGAAAGCTACATTATCAGCGAGTAACATAGGCTATGTTTTGTGTATAGTACATCTACATTACACCCGTGTGAAGCCGGGGCGCGTTGCTAGTAAGTAATAATACGTAAAGCAGTAAACATCTGAGAAATAAGCTATAATGTTCACGAAGTTATGATGTAAAGTACAGGGCATTCGACCAATTCAGTGTCAAGGAAGTGCCAACAAAACGTGATCTTGACTTTGCCTTGTTCTTAACTTTATTATTTATATTGAATTGACTCATAAGTAATGTATTTATTACTGACAATAATGTACACAACAGTTGTTCTGAAATGAATGGACGTTTAAATTTGTAGTCAATAGGCATCCTTTAGATGGTTGCAATTTACCACCTTGACCGCATCACCTATCCGGTGGATTAGTGGTCAAAACTGTGCCTAGTTGATCTTCTTAGATTTCAGACCTTTTCAGCTATTTAAAACTATATGACTTATATTTCAATATTCTCAGTATCAGCCAGTATCATAAAAAGGATGTCATATATGTATTATCTTACCTAACATCACTACAATCTCAAATCTCTCTCTTAACATATCCGAGGCGGAGAGGTTGTAAAGCGGTGATTTCTCATTAATCTTGTGGACTATTGTCATCGGCCAAATGAACATCAATCTATCTTCTTCTCCATCAGCTCCCACTTTTAACTCTTGCTGATAAAATGGCAATATTTCTCCCTCTCTGGTGACCTATAAACCATTAACATCATTCATTGCATTGCGTTAAATTATGTGTAATTATTTTTTTTTAATAGCAGATAAATCCCACGTAACGTTACATAAAAGGCCACAAAACCAGCGTGCAAAAACGAATTTTCATAATTGTGTATCAGTTTAGGATTGCATTTATGTTATGCCTTTAGGATGCAAATTAATTCATACATTTATTAAAGCAAAAGCATGCGTCAAATATTAATAAAATAATAATGTTATCAAAATGGTTTTGTTAATTTAATTTTAAAGGCTTTGTTAGTCAAATGATTAGAAATCATGCATGCAAATTAAATAATGAATGATTGCTGGGAAGTCCTTAGACGGGTCTAATAAATAAAATAAAAACTTTTCCAATTCAATACTTAAAAACAAAAATATGTATGTACATCAATCAAAAATCATCAGCGTAAAGTGTAGTGTGTATGTTCAGAACACAGATACCTTTTTCCTAATAATTTGAGCTCGAACATGCGCTTCCAAAATATGTGATTTGCGTATGTCGCCAACTCGAAATAGAAGGCAAAACTCGCCATCTCTCAGGCAAATAACTGCATTCCTCGAAAACAGTAGAGTAGTGTTACGCTTTTTGGCCCGAGCCAGCTTTGCGAATATTAGACCCACCTATGGACAAGAGAAAGTGGTTTTGAGATTCAATATACATCAACAATTGACCTAAATTTGTAGGCCGATGGTTACGTTATCAATGAACCTTGTATGAATTCAAACGACCACTTTCTTTTACAAAAGGAGTTGTTAAGTCAACTCGAGTTATTGAAGGTTCATAAGCGTGCTGACTGAAATCCCCAATCACTAACCAGTATCCGTTTTGTCGAAAAAATATACCTTGCGGCGAATAATTTGAGCTCTTATATGTGCCTCTACGATATGAGATTTTCTCATATCTCCAACACGAAACATCAGACAGAGTTGGCCCTCTCGTAAGCAAATGACAGCGTTCCGGGAGTATAATAAGGTCTGGGCTCGTTTTTTTGGCCTAGAGAGTTTGGCGAATACGATTCCAACCTAAAATTAGACGAAACGTTGAGATAAATGATGCCACACTGGACAAAAACTCTCAAATTTGTTTGCCAAAATCGAAAAAAAGTTATGAGTGAAGACTGAACCTTTTTGAGTTAATTATTTCTTATAATTCAAACCGTTTATATAGTCGTAACTCGTGTAATTCGAGGTATAGTATGAGATATAATAGAATAGAATTAATGAGGAATAAAATTCGATGTGGTTTCTTAAAATAAGTAATAATTTTTAAGAGAGCATCTGGATCACAAATTAGATCGTTTATAATTTTGGCATACTGTCAAGTTTATTTCGATATGAAATTATCTTATTGGCTTCAAAGCGGGAAGATTTCTGAAGAAAATGCGTATTGATAACCCTTTTAACTGTAATGATGTCGTAATGTGTACTTCAAAATATAAATAGATTTTTAACTAAGTACCTACTTGTTTCAAGTTTTCTAATCTTTATGAGTTAAAAGCATCAGTATAAATCTTACTAGAAACCAAAATGTGGACTAAATTTAAAAATAACTGGCAATAGTAATTTTAAGACACTATAAACTCGTTAGTCAAAACAAAACGTAAATCTTACCATAAAAGCTTGAATGAAAACACCGACAATGCTTTGAAGACACATAACGAAGATAGCCTCAGGGCACTCTTCATTTGTTGTTCTGGATCCATAGCCGATTGTGTGTTGAGTTTCCACGGAGAAGAGGAAGCAGCCAGTAAAGGAGTTGACGTTATTGAGACAGGGAATTAAAGTATCATTGGAATTAGTTGAAGGGTTCAGGTCACCGTGTGTGAAGATAATGAGCCACCAGATGAGAGCGAAAAGAAGCCAGGAGAGGATGAAGGAAAGGGCGAACACGAGCAGCGTCCAGCGCCATTGTGCGTCCACGAGGGTCGTGAAGATGTCCTGAAGGTATCGGCGCCTGCGCTTCGCCACGTTCCATTGGACCACATTGCAGTCTCCGTGTTTGAAAATGACACGCTTTCGCACACGTCTTGCTGCGTAGCGGGCTTGACGATATCTGAAAAGATAGGAAAGATATTGAAAATGTTCAAATTATAGTATTTTTCCCCGGGGAGACATACACCCCAGACGTGTCTGGTGTTCAATCGAGGATTTTGGAATTAACACGAAAATTTTGATTTAATGAAACCCGATTAAATTATCAACCAATTTCCGATGACAAATACTTCACATTCATAGTAATTATTACTATTCGACTTTATTGACCATCTCTTTCAGACTGTTCGAAGTATGAAAAATCACAACTACTTAATACTAAATTATAACTATACTTAAGTGAATTTTGTAGGTTAGTTTCTTTACACATTAATAGACCATTGACATGATTTCATTCTGTATTGGAACAGGTAAGGGGTGACAGGTTGTAGCCGTAATACGTAGTTTTAAAATAAATAAAACAAAATTTTACTTAAAAATTAAATATTTTAATTGGCTAAAATGTTTTAACGCATTTAAACAAACGTGTACGTGTATATTTGTTAGATATTTTTATTAACTGAACAATAGTTGGTTTTCCTCTATATTATACTAAACAACACTTTATAGGGGCGGATGTGTGCAATATTATTTGATAACGGCGCGTTTAATTTGACCACGAGACCTTGGACCACCAAAAATTATCTAAAACAATGAGACATATTTCTATCAAATGACTGCACTACAGGAAAAGGGTACATTAATAATTTAATATTATGTAAGTACTCTTTACTACTAAAGGAAAATCATTTTCTAATCATCCTAAGGAAATATCTTCATAAATTAGATAGTAATATACCTATGTACATTATTCAACCTGCGAACACATAAAACCTCGGTCGCCGATTTCAACCCTATAAATGACGTGAATGCCCGGGTAATGTCAATGTCATTAATCGTTTGAAGTGCCTCATCGGTTATCGCAATTAACTTGTTTATTGTAATATTAGAATTGACGATATCCTTATTTCAACTCAAAGCATAAGTACGTACTTATCGAGTGCATTGATATTAACCGCATTTGCTTCTCTTGAAAGATATCAAGTGAGAGTTTCTAAGATATGGTCATATTATACTAGAATACCACCAAATTCTCCTGCAATCTCGTTGCAATCTGTTTAGTATGCAACGTCGATAGTGCATAGCATAGTATTTTGTATCTGTATTTAACTTTACCCTATGTGTATTTTTTCTATAATTTAGGGTTTTTCTGGAACCGCTGCCTAGCGTACCAATAAGAAGTACTTATTGATAATGTAGATGATTTTTATAACACTTTTATTTATCTGTACATAGGAGAATACTGAAAATAAATATAATATTACTATAGGTATAGGTTACTGAACTACTCATATCGCTATCAAAAAGTTTAAATAAGTTGTAACTCAGTTAATTCTATTGTGTATTTACGCCATTTTTCCTGTGGCCACCAAGAGAGTTTAGTTTGGGGCCACATCACCTCAGTAATGTATTGTTAATAGGTATTCAATGTTATAAATTTTATTCACATTTTTGTATTATAAATTATATAAAATAAATGATAAAAAAGTTCTCTATCTACTCAATTATTTATGTATGTACATAAAAATTACCGTTACAAATCGCACATTGATTATAGAATCGTTGTATTTACAGAGATCGAGGGATTCATAATAGTAAGGAATCATAAAGAATGTTTTAATATATTTACTTACATACATGTATGGTTTGAACATCATTTTGAACGTGTTTGAATGTCGAAGTCGAGTTGGACATTCCAAAGGGACTGAATAGTCAGAAGACTTGACGAAATAGTGTTATCACTTATCGCCAAATTGATTTAAAGCCATATAGTGCATACTCAAATGTAACGAAATACTTTTATATTTATCTAAGTTATCACAGGATTAATCAAACAGATAACCTTTAAGAGCTTTTATGAAAACTCAGATAAGCTCTACTAACATAACTGGAACACACATGTGTTAAATGAATAGAATCTATGAGTTGAAACTACTCTTTATTATTTATGATTTTGTATAGCTAACAATATTTGTACATAGTTGGGTCTTCAGAATCTCTGGTTAGTAGAGAGTCACCGGAAGATCAGAGTCCCCCACTGTCCCTACATTGCACTCCCCTCAAGGAGAGCAGAAGAAGAGAGAAACCTCTCAAAGTAATAAGTAGCTTCGCGCTCTTAAAAATATTATGAACATAGTATATAAAAAATAAAACAGAGAAGATACGCCAAGATACGTAGAATATTAGAATATTAAATAAAAAATAAAGTAAAATTACAAGTAGAAAATTAAATAGAAAAATAATAAGAAATCGTACTCATATAAGAGTGACGGGCTGCGGGTATGAACGATGAATGTGTTTATTAGGGTGTGTGTGTTTATTAGGGTGTAAATGTGTACCCCTGGAGATATGCTCTGTGAACCCAGGGATCCCGTAAAGGCGGAAAATGGGCCGTGGTGTTTTAGTGGGTAACCGAAAACCGATCTTGTCTCCGAGGAAGCTTAACCTCGGAGCAGTCGCAACGGAACCCCACACTCCCCGCGCCTATGAACCGCCCAGCGTCGGGGGTGTGTTAACACATTTTCACCACAATAAAAAAAAAAGGCAGTCTACTTTTTTATTTTATGTTAGATATCGACAGACAAACATGAGGTTAACTTGATGGTAGGTGATATTCCAGCCACAGAACATCAATGAATGATGCGCTGTCGACCTACTTTTAACTTCGAGCATTCGGAAATCTACTTTGAACAAAATATGTAAAATGTTACTAATTTGCTACTTTTTCATACATAATTTTATTTATATTTCAGATGTAATGTAAAGCTGCCATATTACACAATAAATTATTTTTCCACTACATAATGCTTTTTATTATTTATCAATAATAATAAATTATAAATCACAAAACATTGTATTTCTTGGAATAAATCTTGTTTATCATATAAATGTGTTTGGTTTATTCACTTTGTTGAGTGAATGATTAATTTTGTGTGTGTGAATGCTATTCATCATATTTGATTGGTTTATTTATACGAGTTCAACTGCATGATTGTTTCAGAATGGCTTTTGAACAGAATGTTTCACTGTTTAAAACAAATTCTTACACGGTTGTACGAGTATATTTTGAATATTCATTATAACTCGTACCCGTTCATCGATATATAGATATAATTATTAGGATTATAATCCTTCCCGCTACTCAAGATTACATCTATTTCAGTAGGTACTACGGAAACAATTGAATTGAGCTTTTTATGTAATGAGTCAGCAGAGTGAGCGAATATAGACTAGTACAATGTTCCACACCAAACTGTCATTTTTTTTTGGAATATGGGGGCAAATGGGCTGATGGTTAATGATTACTGGCTCCCATAGATATCGGAGGTCTTGCAGGTGGCAACGCAGTCTCAATACATTATAATACTAATTGAGTTATAATCATGATCTGATGGGAACAAAAAAATACTCACTTTCGTAACTCTTCTTGCCAAGCTGATTCTGACGAATTAATAGGTTTTCCAGTCATAAGAAACATAGACACTTGGCTTATACATCGTTTTAGTCCCGACATTCTACTAGACATCGGACCACACTAAACTATAAATGGAGGAATAGAAGTTTCTTCGTCTTAAATGTCTTTAAAGTCTTTAATGTATCACGCAAACACTTTATAATTATAAAATGATCACCGCTCTATCTTTTAATAATACATTTATAAGAAATTCACTAAAAACTTCTTTAATATCGAACAGTAAGACCACAAACTTTCGTAACACCGAGATCATCTTGGTAGCGCACGGATTTTAATGAAAATAATAAGAAAATACGCCGCAGATAAAGTCCGCCGTGAGTTTTCCACTAGCACTGATTGCGTAGATATATCCAGTACTGAAACGCACGGATGTTTGATGAAACAGTTGGGAAGATTCACAAACAAACACAGTTCAGGCGTCCCGGGCCAACGCTGCTAGTGGCGCCGCGACGCGTCTTACCTCGACGTCACATCGACTATTTTTTGAATAAAACGTACCTTCTTCAACACAGCAAAGTACATCTCTTAATAGCGTAATTTACGATCGATTAGACACATATTTCCAATTTAATGAAATGAGTTCAAACACCGAGGCTGGCGTTGTAAACCCCTGCATCAAAGCAATTACGTCTCAACGCGCGATCAAAGAAGCATTTATATTTATCGGATATTACAATAATAATTAAGATAAAGACGTAAATGTTTAGGTGATTTTCTTTAAATGCTGCTGTAGCTATATATAAATATGTGCTGTTATAGCTATGTGCCTAGTTCTCCGTGGCTCAGTGGCAGTATAACATAGGAAATCCCGGTTTCGATTTCGGGTAGGTTAGTATATAATATTATGGTGAAACCGGAAACAGTTATTCACCAGCTATTTCTATGCAAAGAAAAAATATCCATGAAACAAATAAAGAAATCTGTCAGCCCCATGCCCCACTATGGGTACACTGATTTCACTTTCATACAAAGTAAATTAAATGTATTAATTAGGAAAGTATAAGTTGGCCATTTGAGACGTAGATACCTATTTTTTACTTTTTTATTAATAAAACTGTTAACGTCATTGACTTACAACAGCTGTTGTGCTCATCATCAAAAGACGTCACAGATATGGTTATAACACATATTGATATAAAGCAGGTACGTACAGCAACCAATATTCCTAAGAAGCAAAATCTCTGTGAAGCCAAACACACACCACGCTGAAGAAACCGTTGCCAAGTCGAATTAATTCGGCGACATGTCTTTAGTTAAAAATACCTGACTACATAGATATGATACGTAGTGGTAGAACGCGTTTCTGCCGTAATTTGAAACATTTAGGTTAGAATTGTTATATTACTCCTTGATAGATGGCTCTGAGTATAAGTTGATTTTTATTGGTATGGCAGGAATCTTCAAGCATAATGCTTCTGCTTGTGGGAGAGAAGTCGAAATTATGTGGAATTTCTAACCACTAAATGGTGGCCTTGCTCAGTGTATTTTAGGGGACTCTGAGATCTCCATAGAAAAACACCTATGCCCAGTTTCCTCAAAAGAATCATTGCTGCCTTCCCGGGAACTAATATTGGAGAGAAGATGACTCAGGGACCCTTTTCGGACCCTTTTGTCGCCGCTTACATCAAACAGTGTAAACTAGTGTCCTATTCTTGACCCGAATCTGTATAGCTGTAAGCTGTCTAGACTGAGACTTAACATAGTGAGATCAGCTGATGTCCATTAAATTACCATAACTGTGTATCTCAGTAATACTACGATCTTATTTGAATATTCATTATGACAGTACAAAATTCAAGGAAAAATAACGGAATCGCCATAAAATATATTTATTTTAACTAGCAACGCTTTGACAGTTTTACATTTTAACACAATTAATATATTTTTGAGTAGCATGGAATTTTTCCTGAAAATTATAATGACGTAACTTGATAATTTTATTACTTGAATGCTTCACTGAAAATAAAGAGGAATTTATATAGTGTTTTATTTTATACCTCCACCACCCCGGCTTCGCACGCATGCAATGCCTATGTTATTCGGTGATAATGTAGCTTTCTATTGGTGAAATAATTTTTAAAATCGGTCGAGTAGTTTTTGAGTTAAATCGAAACAAACAAATTTTTCCTCATTAAAATATTAGTACTGGGGATACGTTGCAATGACAGGTAAAGTAAAAAAGGCCACCAGTCTTATCATAATCGGATGAAAAGTTTTGGGAGTGCATAGAGAACAAACATACTTAGATTGATTTTTATTTATATAGCATATGTTGTAGATATAAATATAAAATAAAAAACAATAATGGCGCAGTCGGTAGGATAATGATTCAAAAATATTTATTTTTGTTTTATAGGTATTTGCCGAATTTCGTTGAATCGGGTCTTTGAACATGAATGATTCAGCTTGGAATATTCAACGTACCTACCTACTTTTTTGTTAGTAAAATGTCGAAACTTGATAGACTGATGGCGTAACCGTGTTTTATAAAATGAATAATAAAACCAAGAGTCAATCGTTACTATACCTACTCGTTTCGACGTAATATTATGACATCATTTAACCCGCTATAAAAATAAAAATATTCACTCTGTTTTATCAATGACGCATTTCTATATTATTTGGACCCAATACATTATTTTTCCAGAGTTTTCACTACATTTCGAAGTATGATGCAGGGTTTAGGTAATGACTCATACAAAAATAAGTCATTATATGTTCACCTCCAGGTCCAGACTTAGTGAACTAGTAGTAGGGGGACCTACGTCATAATGTATCCGTGACTCATAAGCAATAGCCACGTGTAGTGTAAACATTATTGTACGTATTGAAAGTAGTAAAAACACGGAGTACGAACTTTTATGATATTTACTTATATAAAACTAGCTGTAGGTATACGTAATTTTTCGAACCTTCGCGTCGTGGACGTATGCAGAACAACTCACAAAAGTTATTTATAATCGGATGGATAGTTTAGGAGTGCATAGAGGGCAAACATACTTTCTTTGCTTTTATTTATTTATTAAGTCAGATTTTATACTCGTAGATAAGAGCGTGAAGCTTACATAATATACTATTATAAAGAGGAAATGTTTGTTTCTTTGTTTGTTTGTTACGATTTAACTCAAAAACTACTGGACCGATTTATTTTTAAAATCAGTCCAGTAGTTTTTCACCAATAGAAAGCTTCATGTCATATCAGAGAGTAACATAGGCCTTGTTTTCTTATTTCTTGGAATTAAAATGCACCCGTGCGAAGCCGCTACTTCGGTATATAGATCGCTAGTTCGGTATATAAGCCCTCCAACAATATACATTTTCTAATTTATCTATTCATTTAATTAAGTACTTTCGGGGCTACTTTGTAAAATGGTCTAGCATCCACCGATATGGGAAATGCCACAAAACCACAAACCAAAGCCACAGAACAAAAAAAACAGAATGATGTTCTATAGCTAGAAGTGCCATGTCCTATATTAATTGCAGATTATAGCGGTATTTGGGTAAACAATTTATCAAGCAAATTATCACTTTGTTCAACGAGATACAGAATGTTTTTATTGACCATGGAATAAAATTATATAATAATTATTATTTTTATACGATCGAACGCTATGAAAAAATATTGCTTTATTGGTTACTAGCGACCCGCCCCGACTTCGCACCGGTGCAATGCTGATACTAAATACACTACAGAAAAACTGTTATTATTATACATATAAACCTTCCTCTTCAATCACTCTATCTATTTAAAAAAACCGCATCAAAATCCGTTGCGTAGTTTCAAAGATTTAAGCATACAAAGGGACAGAGAAAGCGACTTTGTTTTATACTATGTGGTGATGAAGCTATTATGCATGAATTCACGTGCCAAAATTAAGAAAAAATACGTGTGAACAGATTGCTGTAGGTAATTAATAAATGGGCCTAAATTTTTAAGAGATTATAATACTATTATAATTGTTTATTTCATTATATTTTATTCTGGAATCTAGGAGAATTGAGTTCGAACATAATACCTACGTAAATAACATTTGCGTATCACAATAATAGGTACAAGGATATTTTCCACTTCATTATTGCAAATTAAACTGATTTGTTCCGGAAAAAAATGTTTTGTGTTCAAGACAAGGCTAAAGTACTAAAACAATGCCAACTGCATTTTATTAACTATACGGTTAAATTAAATAAAAATAACTTTGGAAAATATCCATAATTTGATATAGCCATCTTTTCTAAAATATTTTATTATTTATTACCTAAAATGTTGCAACCGCTTTATGATTCATCAATTTTACGTTACGAATGAGATCAGACAACATTTTAATAATCATTTATTTCACTTTTTGTTTGAGTGTAAATTGTGTTGATATTTCAGTCTACAAATATCTTGGAAACAATAAGTAAGTAGTAGATAAGTAAATGATCTAGTAGAAAATTATGCAACTGCTACGACACTAAACACTTCTGCACAATTACATACGAGGTTTTGTTCAATGGATGCAAAATGTTAACAGTTAAATATAATGTCCTCAAACTGTATGGAGGAAATTTCCAAAACGTGCCTCGACTGAGTTAAATAATAAGGCCCCTGGTGATAAGGCACGCCAGGAAGTGGGGAGTAGTTAGGGTTTACAACTATGTAAAGTCTGAAACATGTAGGCAAAACGATTAATTTCCTTATATCCTGATCTCTCAATAATTAAAAACGCTTGTTAGTGAGATCACATTTTAGGAGGACAGTAAAACACGACACCTGTGTTCCACCTCAATTTATATTGAATTGTCTTCTGTGGTGACGGCCAAATTGTAAATAAAAAAAAAATATGAAAAAATATACTAAATACCATGAATATTAAGTATATTATCATACCAGAGGTGTAAAATGTGTTTCTCTTTGTCATTCTCATTTTTTTTTTAATGAGGTGAATGAATTTGTGCGCTGGGTACGCAACGTGTTATGAGGACTGAGGGATTCGACCTCACGCGGTGAATATCTCTGCTAGTCAGAGAGCCGGGTGAGTAATACCCACTAAACCCTTCTTGACCCTCAGGTCCACCGATATGGGGTTTCTGGACTCGCAGAGTATGCTACCAAAAACCCCTATAGAGTTTACAGTAGAGGATAGAGATCGTGAATGGGATCGAGGAGGTGCGCATAACGCTTCCTTCCCACCCCGTCACCTTAATTTTGGTGTCTAAAAAACTTCGATCAACAATATGTCAATGCTGAAAAAATTGGTTACCCTATATTTTGAACCTCGAATGCTGAATTCACGTTATTGGTCACACGCGATTAGACATGGGTAACACTGCGCTGCGCCGCGCAATTGCGCCGGCATGCTTCAGTGCGCAGGGTGAGTCAACTCACACATTCATAATGTGTTGGCGCACGGCGCAGTACCCACTCACTGAGTGAACTATGAGCGTGGGGTTGCGTGCGTTTCGGAGGTTTCACTACTCGCTTTGCGCGTCCCATTTTTACTGCGTCGTGGCGCAATTTTGAGTTGACTCAAGGAGCCGACACACTACACTGCGCCTGAGTTGCTGAGTTGGCGCAGGGAATTTCGCTGAGTTACCCATGTCTACACGCGATATCGCCACATACGTTAATAGGTATACTTATTGTTAAGTGTGAAGTGGTATGGAGGAAGTGACTGGCCTCGCAAGTCGCAACGTTCTTGGTAGAGGTGCGGTATGAATTTGAACAGCTTATTAAAAATTCGCATATCCTCAACGCTTTCTATGAGCTAAGTCAATATTTGTCGTTTTCACTTCATTAGCGGAGCAGACCTAACTTTACATTACGTTTTAAAATCCTTTTTCGACGTTAGTGTATTACAATTTATAACACCATTTAATACTTTGCCAACCTTGATCTGTAAAATTATAGGCTTATCACGTATTTCACGGACTGTAAGGACAATAAATTCAAAATGGTCAATGATATAAGCTATAATCAAAGGATATTAGATATCGAGAAATACATATAATTTAACTTATGTAGACTACCAGATGTATGTATGTAATCTGAAGATATACAAATCTGACATACATTCTAAAATAGCAGCTAGTTAGTCTGTTTTGTTTGCATGCCAATTTAGTTGAAATGGATATAGGTAATATATTGTACAAATATTTAAGACAACAAAACAACAGACAGGATACATAGCAATTATCCCTGACTTCTTATTGAAAGGCTGTGCGTGATTTTACTGCCAAAGTGGTTGTTTTTGAGGCGTCTAGAACGACGTCAGGTTTCCTGTTAATCATTAACCATATGGCTAAAAAGAAGGACGTCCGTTTCCTCTGGCATCATTTACATAGAAAAAAGTGCCGCCAATTTATTTTTTGCCCTAATGTCTAGGACAATTCCCGGTCAGGAGAATATATAGGACTAAATCAAAAACGGAAATGGTCTTCAATTTGGTGAATAACGAGCTATGTGACATAACTCTGTTTTCTATATTTTGCAAAATTAACAAAATCCTTGACATGAAATTGTAAGAATAAGGCTTATGCAGGTTATTTTTTAAAAACCTAACATAATATAATGATTACAACATTTAATAAAATTTATTTTTCTCGAAAATTAAAATTCATAAGATCATAAAAAGGTTTGATGCCTGTAAAAATTACGCTGTATATTTCACAATTATTATGTTGCGATGACGCATAAAACTTAATCATAATCATACAATGTGGAATACCTACATTGAAAAATTGTGATATTGTTATTGCAGTGCGATGCGAGATGATGATATTTTCAAAGGCCTATTTTGATAGATCAAATTACTTTTTACTTTAGACTTAATTTCGTAAAACAACGCTTATAAATTAAATACTCGTATATACCACAATTTTTATAGTTATAGGATAAAAACCTTCTGAAAAAATGTATAAGCGCAGTGCGTTTTTGACCTATGTATAGTATATTAAACAAAAATGTGTCTTTAATTTTTTTTAAGTTAAATACGATATCTGAGGTTTCTCACTCAAGCCATATGATAGCTTGAAAATTAAAGTGGTATGGTGATAAATAACCAATAAAGCATGGCGACTGGTGAAGCCATGCGGGCGCCATCGCTCTTGACCTTTATGTCTGTCTAATGAAAATTCTTAAATGATATTGTGAGGCACGCGTTGGCACTCATGAAGGATTTCAGTCTAGAATCTAGATAGCTTTCTATGCCAACGTTCACTGTACCGTAATATTATTATAGTTTGAATTTACCTAATACCTAATATTGGCTTAGTAACATTTCGCCTATCCCTATTAAAAGTGTAATTTTCTTTTTCTTTTCATTTCTTAAAATGACCTTTTTTTTAAAAAAAAGCAACAAATATTTTACACGGTACCTAGTAAATTACTCTTATGTTTTTCTTAATTATGTTAAAAATCAGAAACATCTTTTTTTAAACGTACAAAATCAATTGTAATCGATTTTCACATCCGACAATATTAATAAGTATTATTTGAAATTAAGGCCAGAACAAAGACATGACTCAAATTTGAATCTCGTTTCGAGAGTAGTCTATCCTAACATTTTCCATAGAAATTTGACGCTTGTATAGAGCGAATATTATGATTAGATATGAGCCATAGAATAGGCCTTAGGCAACTCTCGAAATTTTTTGCGGTCTCGTTTCGCACAGATTTCTCTGCTGTGATTTAATTTTACAAAAACATACCGGATGTAATTATCTAACAGATGGTGAAAATCTTATTAATTTCATATTATAGCAAAGAATAATAATGCTAACAATATATGAGTAATATTACACAATTAGGAAATTATCAAATCACCTATTTTGATAGACAGCAAAATCTTTATTAATACTTGTTGCCTTGAAATATAATGCTTCTTGACTACAATAAATTCATCTTTGTTATTCTGATCACTATATAATGATGATTACTTATCTCTTTTCAACAACACAGCAGAAAAACGGTGCGATTAAATAACACCATTATGAATTTCCGACTGTCCTTTGTTTTGGTCATCCGCATACAATTTAATTTAGATTTTAGCGACACAAAATGGTATACACACGCTTCGCTCGATACGAATATATTGAAGCAAAAATACTCACTTGAGTAGGAGGTTGAGAGCACTCTCGTTTCGGCCGGTTGGCACGTCTTTGACACTGGAAGGTTCACTGCGAACGCCCCGGAGCGACAATCTCAGCTGCCGCGGGATTGTGCTGAGGAGACCACTGCTGTTCCTCCGCTGGTTCAGGCTTTTGGAGCGCGTCAGGTTCGACTCGAGGTCCACGCGTGGCGGTGACGCGTCACCAGCAGTTGGAGATATCGTGGCATTAGACGCGTCGGTCGTGATAATAGTTGGGACCGCAGAATCGCCTAATAGTTTATCCCACGGCGATTCACCATCCTCCTCCGATATCGTCTCGAAACTACGCGGCCCGGCGGACGACGTCGTCTTATCAGACATTTTAAAGGTAATGAATAAGGATTGAAGAACGGAACGTAACAAAACAGACACCCGCACCACTTCGTCACTTTGGATTTTTAGTTTCTTGACAACACTTCACTCGTATCATAATATCCATTTGTAAATCATAATGTTTGGGATAAAAATGTTGACACTGTAACAAAAGAAAAATTGGTTAGTAAAATCGTTTCATTTTAAAACTTTATACATGTATGTTGTAAGCCTTATGTATGATTTTAATGAAATTATTCGTGTTTGTGTGGATTTAGATTGTCAATTGTTTCTGGCAGGTAGAGTTCCAGGAATAAATATATTTATTTTTGAAGCCAACGTTCGGGCAGGGCAACGTCTGTCGGATCTGATAGTTTAATATAAAAATGGGTCCGAAAATATTTATAAACATAATCATAATAAGAATTGTTACATTGTTGAGTAATTTCAGTCCCTAGTAAAAAAATGTAGAGTTCCAAGATTCAGTCCGAATGTAACATTTACAGTCAGAATCATGAAACAACATATTTGTGATAAATATATACTTTGTTATTATTATGAATTCGTGTAAAGATTATAAAAAGAAATCTCATTTTACGGCGTATAATAAAACAAAACATCTCGAATGCCAATAAACTATTTAGTGCCTTTCTATTTAGTTAGTAATTACATACTGTGGTTAGAGAAACTGCTTTCAGAATTACGTAGGTCTGATACTTCAAAAAATATCTAATATTATAATAATTATAAACTTGAATACAACCTGCGTGAAAGCCTTTTAAGATTATGCAAAACGAAAATATAAAGAATAATGAAGAAATAACTTCAATGTTTAATATATCTTTTTATACAGGATGGCCGCAAACACGATACATTTCTTACAAGACGTCAATGTAGAGCTCAGTAATTCACTATTCAAGATCTTGAAAATTGGGGGTTTTCATAAAAAAATCTTAAATCTTGAATAATTCGGAAATAACCAAGTTTCGGCCGTGGTATCATAATATGACTAAATTAATTGCAAATGAGTTCTACTTTAACCTCTTGCGAAGATTGCGTCGTATTTCTGTTCAGCCGTATACCCGTAAAAATGTCTGCGCCATAGTAGATTGGAAAAGTTCAACAAACTAACATTCAATTATGAAGGAGATCAGCCTTTGTAATTTGATTTGTATTATATTATCTTGTTGAGATAAAAATTAACAAACAAACTACTAAATAATATAACGTAGTGTTCATGGAAACACGGCACAATAAACCTTGTACCTGCATTGATTACAATATTTTTATTATTTAACAATATCAAGTAAGTATAAATACAATATACACTAAACAATTCAAATAAATATTATATAGTTGTGCTTAAATTCCCTGGTTTTTGTAAATGAAAAAAAAAATTAACAAACTAAATTTTAAAATTTTATGCTGTTTTAAAAAAAGTGCACATTTACCGCTAAAAATCACCCGTCCTATCGCCTCGCTTTGAGAGTACTTTCTGACTGCCGCAGCCACATAAAAATACTTGCCGTCGACATATCGTGCGACAATCAATTTCGTGATCACTTGGAAGGGAAGGCTATATTACCTTTAAGAACCCTGAGTATGGCGAGACAATACCTCGTGCCGTGCCCATCACATGCAATTAGACGGGCTCGTTGGCGCGTTGGTAGGTTCGACATGCTTATAATTTTCGGGCATTGAACGGGTGAGAGGAATATCGAAATTCGGACCTGGTAACGAACCACAGTTCATAGATGGAATGAAATGCATATTGCGCGTTTCGGTTTCAGTCTATGCATATATATATATATATCATCTACCATCAAGTGAACCTCATGCTCGTCTGTCGATATCATATAAAAAAAACATACATGCCCAGATGCCCACTCGGACTGGCTCAATAATACCAGCTCTTTCCATTTGACCGCATACAATGTGCAGTGTTTTCACAACTACGGGTTTTCTTAGAAACTTTCTGCCACGTACAGTTACTCCGCGGAAGCCATTATCACCAGCAATACTCAATCCAAAAGGCTCACAATGACCATGCAACATTTGCACGAGGCTTGTATTGATTCTCGTGATTTCACCTAAATGCAGAATGAACGGTTTCACAATTAAGATTACCGAACTATGACTAATCATAGTCAAAACCCAATCAAATATAACAATATAGGTATTATACCAAGGAATGACTAATGCGATACGAGTGATACAAAATCATTTGGTCGAGTCGAATTCGTGTTACCACATAAACAGTACAAAGTACGATTCCGAGTAGGTACAATTCGAAAAAAAACAAGTTTCGTTGAAATCGTTGTTATTTCATTAGATACCTATGTAGCATTCCATTTAGGATTAATTTCATACTCAACGGTATCTTCAGTATATTATATTAAATGACATAACTTCATTACTGTGAAAGACACGGTTTTATTCGGATCGGTTGTTTCTAATTTAATTTTAGCACGAGGAATAATACAATGCTCCACCCGCCATCAAGAGATATCTCGCGGACGAGTGAAGACAAACTAAGATATAAGATATCGAGATATATTATATCTCGACATCGACAACTTTGATAGACAAGATATCTCTTCTCCTTCTTCTTCTCATTAATGGCAACCTCCATCAAAGACGGATTCTACCAATCTCAAGTATTTTTGGGAGAATCAATAGACAAATACCCTCTACTTTTGACATCAGAAGTAAAGTTGTAAGTGTCATGTTAGACCCGGAAGACATAAAGAGATAATCGATTAAAACAAGAGAAAACGATTGACAAAAGCCTACAGTTCGTACAATAAGATTAAGAAATTATATAGAGATTTACTCAATAGTGCTGCTAGTGGGGCATGGAGCAAACACACCAATGTCTCTTTTACTGATCGTTTTATCTCGTTCCAAGTAGACAACAAAGGTAGGTGATCAGTTTTGCGACTTTCTGTCAAATGTTCCTTGTCAACGGAGATAGAAGTTAAAAGAATCCAAAGAATAGTAAAAAAATATATTTAAAATTCTATCCCATATTAAGTGATCTTGATCGTGCTATATTCGAATGGTAGCACGACTGCCAAGTGTCCCGTTCAGGAAATGTGGGTCAATGCTCCAGCCTCCAACCTCAGTAAATACATAAAATTAGACAAGCCAAAACGCGTACGTTTCGACCAACCGAAAATCCTCGCAAGAGTAGGTTATTTACGAGATTGATACGTGAGGCTATTGAAACTAAAATCACCCTAACTTCAATAGACGAGATTTGCGACTTTCCAACACCTGGGATTCAATAATAAAAAAATTAAAACCCCAAGTCAAACACTAAAAAAGAGGACACTGTAAGCCAATATTGCCAAAATATAGATAATTACAGCAAGTATCAACTTAGGAAGAATAGATGTCGTAAATATAGCAACTGTGAAAATTCAATTTAGACAGCTGTCACTTTTCAGTTTGCCTGTTATTCTACCACGTATCCTGCCGGCCTAGCATGACAAACGCGACATAATTTTGTCTACCGTTTTCTCGTGTTTCAATCGACTATCGCTTTATTTCTCTCGGGTCTAACATGACAATTACACTTAAAACTCGACTTTTAATATCAAAAATGATACATTTGTCGATCGAGATATCTTTTCTATCAAAATTGTCGATGTCGAGATATAATATATCGAGATATCTGACATCTTAGTTTGTCTTCTCTCGTCCGCGACATATCTCGTGGCGGTCATGCTAGCCCGGCTGGAAAGTATTCGAAACGTCGGGATAAATAATATTTATAAATAATCGCGTTCTAAATAAACGTTATTTTATTTATACATACAAGATAACTATATTACTTTTACTAGGTAACTGTGATTATTGCAAATCGGAGCACTTGCACAAACAAAATATATGAAGTCAGCAGCCATATTGCTTGAACCTGATTATTATCTGTCTATTATTAGTAGATATTTTACAATATTGCTAAAATTAATGATGTATATTGTACCACATGCTGAAATATATACCAGTTATTGTGAAAAGTTATATATTTGTTTCGATAATATCTTACTACCCTCTCATTATAAATACATAAGTGATAAGCAAGCAATGATTGAATACTGACTCCTTGACCTGTATCGTCTGGATAATGGCTATCTACTGACGTAAGTATATCACGCTTACCTACAAAGTCTTGCATCAAAGAAAACTTTCCTCTGTTTTACAAACAGATCCAACATTTTATTCACTTGATTGAATACTCGCTACTATTCATATTATTTTTTCTTAATTTGTTAAATAAATATGATATCATTAATTCACGAAGATTTCAGTAATCATATTCCATAGTTTTTCTTTGGCTTTGACATCAGCAGACATTGTTCTTTTTGGTAGGTTTAAAGCCAATTTTACTGCTATATATATCTGTTTTCAATTTCTCAAGAAGATTTGATGAGAAATAAGTTTTTAGCTGGTGATTTTTCAAATATTTGTCGGAAATGTTTCTATGTTGGAAGATCAAGGGGTCCCGCATCAGTTTGTTATTTAATCTGAGGGTCCCGCAATCTAATAGTACCTACTGCTTTAAGAAATAGCGGTAAGGGACCTGGACTGGAAATGAAACGGTAGCCTATATTATCCTAAGTCTATAAGCAATTACCAGCATTTAATAGAACATTCTAAGGCTGCCATTCGTATCTAGTCGGCGCCATAAACAATGCTGTTTAATTTTATGCCGCATTTCGTTGCAGTTAAACAAGTGAGGCATTCGAGGTCGACAAGTGGATAACTAACTCGGAGACTGGAGTTTACTTGGTAAATTCCAATTATTCGAACATTGAAGTAATCTATTTAATCAGAATTACAACAATAATAAGGTTATAAATTTTACGATATGTACTATGAATTGTGAAAGCAACCTTTGAAAACATACAAGTGGGTATAATAAATATGTTAAGTAATACTTTGTTTCCAAATATAATGTTTAATAACGTCAATAGACCAAACTATGCTATATTATTTAAATATAAAAGCTTTTAAATTGTCCTGTTTAATTTGTCCTGTTTATTAATTAAGGACAACACGATGACAATATATAAGTATTTAACACAAAAGCAATATATTTTGATTGACACAAGTATTTTCATTTCTTCTGAAAATCACACAAATCGATACACAATAGATTTGGGGCCAAACTCAGCAAGTTTGTATCTTGGACCCCCAGTTCAGCAATAAACAGCACAAGATGTACGATGGCATGGTCTATTTTTGAACATTACTAGATTATAGTAGGAGATTGCTTTGCTGCTCTTCAAGATAGAAAGATTTGAAAACAACCAAGGTTGTTTTATGAACATTATTATACAAAGTGTTTTATGATTAGTACATAGTACAAACATATAAATCCATACGATTATAATATCTATATGACCCTTAGATATGAGGATGCAATTATCTATCATTATTGTATTATCATAGCTATCAGTCTGTGAAATCCAGAATCATGTGGACCACATCGTGCTTTGCTAACAACGCAGTATTAGTTAATTACGTGTGTTTTCCTTGCAAACTGGCACTTGTTTTTATCAGAAGCACTTATAATTAATGCGCCTGTATTTTATTACTTATTTATGACATTTCTTAGAAGTTACGAGTATATCGTAACATATTATATGCCGCTGTTATCAATATCTCATAATATTGCTGATGCGGTCTCTGCACTTTGCAGTAATACATTTAATTGGCGATAGATACATAAAGCTTACACGTGTAATATTCCCCATCTTTAGGTTGATACCATGAAGCCAATTATAATAATTTTAACCCACACGTTCTGCGGTCAATGACATTTATTGTGCTGTAAATCGTCACCGATTACATTTTCCAATTCTATTTTTCATTTGAAGTTTATACAAAAAAGTTAAAGATTTAGACTAAAAAGTTCCTAACGGATACTTGGACGTGATTCTATTTAGGTGACTTAAAAGTTCACCGCAGCGTTCATGTGCAAACAATTCTTTTATCGCAATCGCTTGACACAAATTGCTTATTTAAAGGGATATCAACCTTATTGACAATAGTAATTAATGTTTTCAGGTCGTTTCTTTGAGCTACAAATCGCAAAATATTAACTGAACGGCTGTAAACGTAGTTGATTCCGTAAGGTGAGATTATTTACGGTCCTTTTCGGACTCTACATAATTATCGGATATTGTACTTTTATACATTTAGTACGAGTATATCACAATCTTGACCGAATTTTGGATTTCCGGACAGTTTCGCAGTATAGAAACCAGAACGTTAGCCTCCGTTCATTCACCGCTTACTCGAAATAAATGATGACAATGTGGGCCAAATAATTTTGGAAATGAATCGGAAAATTATATACAAAACGTTATATCAACTTTCCGGAAAAGCGCGGTCAGATTCATGTTTTCTTAAATCGTTGTTTCTCAGAGCACTCGTATTTTCTTCGTATTGAAAGTGATTATTTTCAAATTAGTGACTCGAGAAGTAAATCTGTCGACCTTTGGACAATGCTCAAGGTATTACTTTTTCGCTCTGCAGAACAAATTCAAGGAACTTAACAGAATTTTCACGTCTCGATGCGAATGTTGCAAGGGCAGTGACATCACCTACGTCTCTACCTACTTGTATTTAAAGCAATTAGTATTTCAATAAGGATAAAACTACGTTTATTTATTTTTATTCTAAAATGTTGTTAGTTAATTCGTTATATTTCAAGATAGATCAGTCTTTTTTAGCAAAATTTAATGCATGAATAACAGTTATAATATGTATAATAAAAAAAATCATGATTCAGAAGGCGTGTGCCGTTATTTTTATTTAAAACTCTAAGAATAACACTTCTTCATATAACACAATGTAAATAGCTTATGAATTGCTTTGGATTTTTTTTTATTGTTTTTGTCATTTTTAACAAGGGGATTTTACAACAAAGTGCAATAGTCTGTTTTAAGGCTTTAAGTGGATTTTCACAGACAACAGAATATTCTATTCTTTATTCCAAACAAAATTAGTTTCGCTAACCAAAACCTGTTTAGGTTATTCAAATAATTCCATAAAACTATTTAGTTCTATTGTATATAAACGACTAGCGATCCGCCCCGGCTTCGCACGGGTGCAATGTAGATATACTATGCATAAAAAATAATCCCTATGTTACTCGCTATGTTGCTTTCTGATGAAAGAATTTTAAAAATCAGTCGAGTAGTTTTTAATCAAATCTTAACAAAGATTAAATATTAAAGATTTGTTATTTTCTATTTGTAAAATTATTATACATATAGAAGTATAGATTGATCCTAAAGCGGCTTCTGATATAGATCAGATATATAGATATCTATATATTTTACCGTCTTCCCTCAAAAAAATGCCTAACACCCAATTTGTGACATGCCTTCCAGTACCCATCTTCTTAATACATGAAGTTGCCAGGCTTAGAAAGGAAAATTATGATAAAAAACGGTTAAATTCAGCAGGTATCGGAACAAACGAAACCCAAGGCGTGAAATATGTGCCTCTAACGTTAAATTTAAATTAATTAAATATTAAAATTATTTCATACATTATTCCATAGCAACACAAAATGATGTGGATAGTAACAAAAATACATATAATGCGAGTACAACACGATATCTAGATTCCACGAGTTTAAGCACATTTTTTTAAATGTTGATATTTGATAGTTGCTCATTAAGCATTTTCATATAATTTGCTATTTGCATAATTTTATTTCTTTTTTTCTTATAAAATAATTTGCTTTAAAATTTGTTTAAAAGGACAAAACCTATGTTAAAATCTATTTCGAAGTTCGTGACTTCCAAATTGTACAATATATTAGTTTCAAGAGCTCTAAATTTTTGCTCGTTTTATTCACCAGTTTCTCATATTATATTAAATGAGTTTATAGCAATGTTATTTATGGTAACTCGGTATTCGGAATTTGAATCGATTAAGAAGAAAGATAATGCCTGAATATAAAAAACTGACCAAGTGCGAGTCGGACTCGCGCACCGAGGGTTCCGTACAAACTTTTAGTTTTTTTTTAGTAAGTAAAGATTTTCCCAATAAAATAAACTAAAAATTTACGGTTTTCGGATTTTTTTCTTTACTTGTGCTACATCCTACATAGCATTGCTTCGTGACATAGGTCAACGGGAAGTACCCTATAGATTTTGATTGCCTTTCGAGTATCAAAATAACCGGCATAAGTGGAGCATAGAGTATATAGAGTTATAAGTTTGATTTTTTCACTGCTGCAAGCGATTGCAGACCTGAGTAAGTATTTAATATGTATAATTTCAACTTGACACCTCCACGCGTTGGTCAAACTCCACAAAGGATATTGTCAGACGGACAGACAGGCGGACAACGAACTGATCCTATAAGGGTTCCGTTTTTGGTACGGAGTAAGTAACCCCAAAAAATAGATTGTTGCTTAGCATTCTGAGGTTTTTTTTTTCTTTTTTTATAATATAGGGGGCAAATGAGCCTGCGGCTCACCTAATGGAAAGTGAACACCGCCGCCCATGAACATCTGCAACTTAAGGTAGGAATAGGCTCTCTTCTTGAAGGTCCCCAAGTCGTACCGGTTCGGAAAAATCGCTGGCGACAATTAATTCCACAATAGCGTAGTGCGTGGAAGAAAATTGCGCATAAAGCGCAAAGTGCAGTTTGTGCAAGTTTGTCGTGAGGTGCGATGGTGAAAGTTAGCGGCTGGGATTAATCCGAACAATTCCTCTGAGCACTCACCATGATAGATACGATAAAAGATGCAGAGTGATCCGACATCCCTACGTAGTGTCAAAGGGTCAAGCCGATCGGGAGAGTCTGGTCGTCGACGATTCGAGCCGCTCTACATTGAATGCGGTCAAAAGGAAGGAGCTGGTATTAATTATTGGTTAACAAAACGTGATTTAAATCTCGTTTATTTCTATCAATTGTTCTAAGTTTCCATCATATACCATTTGGATTAATCCATATGACTGACGTACACGGTGGTGATTTAAATATTCAGAGACAATTGACGATAAACTTTAATCTCGGCTACGTGAGTATTGCCTGACAACGTAAACTATTTGCTGTGTGGGGTCTCCTATAAACTTATTTAACTCTCGCTTATTTGTCAAGAAAATTTATTTATTTATTATTAATACTAATTTACACACACAGATTACATACCAATTCGAAACTGCAGTACATTTAAATAAAACACTTCTTAGGATTAAAACGCGATTTATTATTTATATGTAAATATCAACTCCGATGGAATAGATGGCGTTAATATGGCAATTTTGTGATATTTCAAATCAAACAACTCTCATTTTTTAGTCTGCTCCGTTACCACGGTTGCTGAAATGTCGGGATAAATAATAATTTATTTAAATGTGTGATACTTGCGTTAATAAAACACATAACACAACACACAAAAAAAATAGCTGAAAATAATGCGTCATGAGCATGACCCTTGCACTTCGATCAACACTATGTCAATGCCCTTGCAAAATTGCTCATTGGACAAGTTAATTGCCTTATTTGCTATGAAAATTGTGTCAAACGGTAACCGTTACGGGGCAAGTGACACGATGGCTCTAATATTTAACGCCAATCACTGTGTCTCCATTACAATGAAAAGAACGTAGAGTACATGTACTGAGGTTTAATATTGTGTTAATATGGCACCTTGCGATCGGTCGCAGTTTTCAATTCCGCTACGATGATATGTTTATAGTTTTCCTTATGGTCACTTCAGGAAAATCGATTTTCCTAACCACGGTTTATAGATGGCAAAACGCGATGCGCGTTTCGGTTCTAAATACCTTACATTAAGTAATCGTCACGCTGGTTTGTAGATATTAAAAGAAAAGAATAATATCGTGGCATTTGTTGACCGATTGGTAATGTAGTATCATATAACTATTACGAGCAATAAAGATAAATCTGATTTGAATGTATGTAATCAACATTCAGCGTGGTGACCATAAACAAATGAAAATCATAACACATATATATTGATCAATAAACATATTACCGTAACAACATATGTGAAGATGATGTGTTCTTATTTTCGTTACTAAAAATATGTGGACACGCTCAAGTAAAATTCATTGTGTTAATTTACACTTTGTACCAACAGTGCAGTGGGCCGAAAAGTATGGGGTGTGCCAATCGAGCCCCATAATAACTTGTATTGGTGGTATTAAGTTGTAAAATAAATAAATAAATTCGTTCTATATTTTATTTTGCAATTTCCAATTACTTCCATTGAATTGTATAATTTAAAAAGGGAAAAAACCTTTACAACCATTTAAAAATCAAATTGTAGAAATGTCAAATGAAAAAGAATGTCATGAATTTAAAATTAATGTTGAGGTCAAAAAACAAGATTTTTGTACACTTAAATGAAATAATAATTATTAATTATCATTAATTATATCGTCAGAATAAATATTACGAATATATCGCATTTTAATCCGGAACATGTTTCAGTTACATCTTAGGGCGTTAAAACGAAAAATTAGTTATGTTTAATAAATTAGTCCTACAAAATAAATTGCTTAGATAAAATGCCCTATCATAGGTTTACTCCCAACAAGTTAAATTGTACTTATTATGGGTAGACTAGCTTGTCGTGTCTCTAAACCACTATGATTGTTGTGATTAAGTCATAAAAGTAACTAATCACATTGTGTTACAATTATTAACGTTGGCAATATACAATAGTACTCAAATAAATATTTTTAATGCATTTTAGTTAATAATGACTACGTTTGACCGGAAAACAAAATCGTAAATAAAAAAGGTTTTCATTTTTCCATATTTTACAGAACAAGGATAAAAAGACATGACCTTTGGAGAATGGACTTTTGAACTCAGGGAAAATGATATTCTCTGAATTAATATACTAAACGTTTAGACGTTTAGTGTAATAATATGTAAGCATAAGAATGTTTGTTATGACGAATATCATTCACAGACTCAAAGAAAGTTAGGCCCATATAATTATATGCTTACATATTATATGTAAATGGCCATGTAATCTAATGGGCCATATAGTAATTTGTCATTTTGACAGTTCTCAAGAATAGTGATTCTTGAGAACTGTCAAAATGACAAATTTCTGTGTGGAAAAGATTGTTTGACAAGTACTATAATAAGATTAATAGATAAAAAAACCTAAGTCACGTCTTGGAATGCTGGATTTAGTCTCAATATATATTATTATCTGTGGGTTACTCCAATATTTATGCCGCACTAGCGATGGGTCGTTGACGGTTTTTCGGTCAACGTTACGTCAACGTTGAATTACGTTCGTCAACGAGTTGATAAACTAGTTAAATTCGTCAACGAGTTAACGCGCTACTAATGTCAACTTCCAACGTAAACCGTCTATTCGTTGAACAGTTTATTTCAACGCTGCGGAGTTCAACGAGTCTACAATTCTACATTTACTTACCTGATAATAATGTTATAGAAATAATTTGATTCAATGTACATATGTATTGGAAAACATTTGATTTAGATGACCTTCCCTTAATGAATGAATGAAAAATACTTTATTTTACACCAGAAATTGAATAAACATAAAGTAAAATGACATAAAAAAACTTAATAATTTTTCTTGTCTTAGGCTGACTGAATAAATTTAAAATTCGCTATAAAACACATTCTACACAGGTGTATTTAAAACAATAGATTATTATTTACATTATACATAAATTTAGATAAATCTAAAATAATGTATAGTTTTGTTTTTTTCATATTTTATGTTGTTTTAAACGTAAAAAAACTAGTATAAATAAATCGGTTACTCTCGGGCGCCACGCAGGTGCGATCGCCATAACAAGAATATCATCATACTTTTCTTAAAATAATTATTTCAAAAATCAACTCTCATATACGCTACTTAGAGTTCGAATTCTACGACACGACCATCGCTCGCAATATATGATGTTATTTTCAACGATAAACGACGATTTCATTCATAAACTGTTAACGTTTTAATACGTTGAAAACACTTGAACGTTGATTCAACGAGTTCGTTGATTCAACGCTCATCGCTAGTTAAATTCATAAACGTCGTTGACGGATTCAACTAGTTGATTCATAAACTGTCAACGTTTAAACGTTGAAAGGCGATCAACGTTGATTCAACGCGTTCGTTGATTCAACGCTCATCGCTATGCCGCACGGAAATCGATCTCTTTGGGGGCTGCAGATTCAAGACATCTTCTCAATTTTAGAGCTTATTATTTGTGGAAACATTCTTAAAATACTGTGTATCAACTTTCATGTGCGCTATTATTTAGAACGTGCAGAAAGAAGAGCACTTCATTTTCACATTGTTTGATGTAAAAATAATAATTAATATTATAATGCTATTAGTTACTGAGGAATATTGACCAAAATATTCTAAGATCACACAGTTCTACAAACAGTATTTGCAATAGGTACTTTTTCTAGGAGTATTATTAACTAATAATATTTTGCATAGAATAAATATTTTTATTCTTAAAAAACAAGAGCTTTTCAAAATAGGATTATTATATTTTATTATGCCAACAAATATCAGTCTGATGATTCTATTATTTGCCCTAAATACACATAACTAGAAATCTGAAACCCACTGAAAAAATTAAGTGACACCTTGTGCAAACAAACTGAAACACGTTATAGTTAATAATATTTAATCCGTAGTTTTTCATTGTGACATGTTTTAATAGTGTTGTACTCATAAGTATAAACTTTATCAATACACGTTTTTTATATCAATGCCGTTGTATCAAAAAGTACGTTTTACCTTTTCAGATATTGGTAAGGTTAAATTGGTTATATAAAGTTTTTTAGTTATTTAATTTTGTTTTGTAATACTTTGGAAAAGTACGAATACTTAGACGAACTCGTACTAACACATAGTATATAATATTTAACATATAGTATATTAATAGACTAACACATAAATATATAATATTAATATACATATAACGTTACTGTTCGCGATAATCATAGCTATCTCTGTAAAACCCACCATTGACCCAGTTTCTAGTTATAAATTTACATGTAGAGCATGAATGACAAACAGTTCAAATAGCACTGACTAATTTCATATTAACATATTATAATAATTAATAAACGATTCCACTCACCTTCATATATGGACCTATCATAAAGAAAGTTTGTTACAGCGTTTCGCGAAATTAAATTCCACGAAACAGTACAAAAGTTGTAAAGGTGTAACACTGGTTAAATAGTTTCACAAGTCACTATCACAGACTGTCGAAAACCACGCTAATCATGCGATACGCGACAAGTCATTAAAAATTGCCACAACTAGCACATGTTCCATTAAAATTACAATAATCAACGACAAAACTTTACACGATTATAACTAGTTATTTCTTTTTAGGCATATTTAGTTTATTCTGAATTAAAGGAATGAAATTAATAATACTTTTCGTTAAATAATTTAAATTTCCGGCGGGAAAACACTCGACGTGCGCGCGACGAATGACGCCTGTGCCTTCGGATCGGTGACTGGCTGAATAAATGTTTTATTCTATACTTGTATATTCGCAGCCGTTAAAAAATAAATACAGTGAGGTGTGTTCATCGGCTCATGTTTAAGAGGAACGGTTATCTAACTAGTAACTGGCAAATCCAGCATGTATTTGGCGAAATCGAATGACGCTGCGGTACACTTACCTATTGATCGCCATTTCAATACCTTTACACGTTTTGAATCACGTGTTTGAACTTTTCAATTAACGTTGATTAATATTTGTAATTTCTATCAGTGCGTGTTATCTAAACTTAGACTAACAACACAATAGAAGTAATTAGATAGTATTATGAGTATGATTATGAGTAGCTCTTTATATAATATACATATTCACGAAAATATAATATTTTATAGGTGCGATAAAGTTTCTCCAGTTTTTAACTGAGATTTTAATATGAAACATTGTATAACTGAGAGCCTAGCACGAACAACTTGCGAGAAAGTATTCTTTATCGTAATCGTATCAGAGGTGTGAGCACGAACAAGTATCTAAACAGTATTCGTATCGTCGAACTGTCATTTGTATCACTTGTATGAGAAATTATTTGAAATTTCATACAAATGACAGTTCGACGATACGAATACTCTTTCGATACTTGTTCGTGCTCACCCCTCTGTCAATTTGTATGCAGTTTAAAATAGTTTGTCATACAACTGACAGCTTGACGGCCATCGTGGATTAAAAATATTTTGAGCAGCAAATCGGACGAAAGATTCCTGAATGAAAATTGATAGTTTACGGTATTCCTGTCAAAAGTTTACCAGTTAAAATATTTACGTGCTTTAGAGAAAGCTTGTTTAGATTTACAAATTCTCTTCATTACAATTACCTTTTTTAATGTATTTAGTGTAAAATGTGGATTATGACCACCAATATAATACCAGATATTCTTTTCTGAGCCAAAAACTCAGATTTAAAGAAATGTTAGAGTTGCATTTTATAACATTTAAAACAACGGTTAAACATTGACGTCTTGTATTGATTGATTAATTACTGTTAATACCGAACAGTGATATCCATATTTCTCAGAATCCAGAGCAGATTTACAAGAATCATATGAGCTGTCATTGATGGTTTATTTTTAACACATTGCAATTGTTTACATTTCATTTGTTTTCTTCAAAGGTCAATTAAAAGGCTAAAAATAATATTATAGGTTATCGCACCGTGTTGCGGGATGTTTTCATTTCAATAATATTTATTATCTTGCTCATGCTGTCGCGGAGATTATGTTATAGAACCCAGTGCCGGTGTTAGGGGGGCGCGCAATGGGGCGACTGCCCAGGGCGGCAAATTCTGGGAGGCGCCGTGCTGCACACCCTCAATACCTATGCCTTACGCATGGATTGAAAATGAAACTGCTGGAAAATTAGATTTTTCTAATTTAAATCTTGTATAAAAAAAAATTAAGCAGAAAATTCCCATTCGATATTGATTTCCTACAGTGGGCGCCACAATATTCTTGCCCCTGGCGATAGTGGCCCTAACACCGGCACTGATAGAACCTATAAAACACGGCCGCGGTTTGTGACTATAAAAGTGCGACTTTGACCCTAATTATAATACATTAAGTAAATAATAATTAATATGTATAGTGAGATATAGCCGTGGCTTCGTCCGCAATGATTTGATTGACCCCATCAAAATGAAGGTTACATTTAGCTCGGTACACGCTCTTACTTCTCAATTCTCATAGGTATAACTATAGCTACTCTTAAACAAGCCATTAGTCGTTTTATTATTACAATATACCTTTTTTATGTTAGATATCGACAGACGAGCATGAGGTTCACTTGATGGTAGGTGATACCTCAGCCACAGAACATCAGTCAATGATGCGCTGTCGACCTACTATTTAACTTTTAGAAATCGGAAATCCATAGACTGAAACCGAAACGCACAATATGCACTTCACGGCTTTTCCATCTATGAACGGTGGTTCGTTACCCGGTCGGAATTTCGATATTCCTCCCACTCGTTCAATGCCCGAAGTTACCAGACGTGAGGAAGACATGCTTACAGAAAATTATAAACATGACAGCGCGGTAGGATTCGAACCCATGACCCATTGATGCGCTCGGCAAGTGTTCGACCGAACGCTTCATTAGTCATGATTCATGTCACATGTGACAGAAAAGTGATAAAAAAACCTATTACTAAGTAACTACGAGTAAGTAACCTAGAGGCTAGAACTATACAGAAAAAAAACTTAAAATTAACGAACAATAAAACAGTGATAGGATTTGAAAAGATGTTTGTCGCCTCGAGCTTCGCAGTAATAACACGATTTTTGCAAGTAAATGAGTGCATTGCTAATTCCTCGCAATTTCCGACAACAGCCAATCATCGACTAATATCGTTCATCTGCGTTACCTTCGCCTTCGAAAAATGATTTTTCAATGAGAAAAATACGCGACCTTTGAACGTACTAAATTTAAATATCCCAAGTCTGTCACGCGACTAACCAGTGAACGAAAACTACTACCGCTCGCGCTGCTATGAATAGATTGTTCATTGTAGAATATATCTCCGTGACGAAATGGTTAGGCTCGTTTTGCATTTCGATTGAATGCACATGCAATAAAAAGTCAATTACCAGATTAGTTTTTTAATATCACTACAGCCATAAATGTCAGTTTTTCACGTCTCTAGACTCTTGAGTTTTTATTTTAGATATCGACAGACGAACATGAGGTTCACTTGATGGTAGGTGATACCTCAGCCACATAACATCAGTCAACTATGCGCTGTCAATAAATTTTTTACGTCGATCATTCGGAAATCCACAGACTGAAACCGAAACGCGCAATGTGCACTTCACGGTATATCCGGTGGTTCGTTACCCGGTCGGAATTTCGATATTCCTCCCACCTGTCCAATGCCCGAAGTTACCAGACATGGGGAAGACATGCTTACAGAAAATTATAAACATTTCATCCCGGTGGGATTCGAACCCACGACTCATCGACGCGCACGACAAGAGTTCCACCGAACGCCAACGGCACCAACGCGCCCGTCTTAGTTCGCGCCGTAGTTCTCTCATAAATAGTCAATTGCAAGTTTGATTAATTATTTTCAATAACATTGTTGCCGTGAAATGTCAGTTAATCATGTCTCTAAAATCTAAATACTCTAAACTCTCTCGTTTTATTATATTTTGACTCACAATTATGAGAAATTTGTCATGGTTTCGTACGGTGAATTGCGAGTTCTTTTCCGGAATAAATATCTATTAATTTATATTCTTCAAGAATCAAATCGGTAAGAGACATATATGTTTTTCAATTTCAAACTTTTTTATTTAGGCATTAAGCATTTCGGTTTTAGTCTATGGTTTTTCAAATTATCAAAATAAATAGGCCGGCAGAGCTGAGAGCTATGTATTTACCACAATTTTATCAAAATCGTTTTATCGTTTTCACCGCGAGAACATAACAGCCAGTCAGATGGACATTATTACTCTACCTTACATACATATACATGACACCTTTTTTCCCATTGAGGTGAGCAGAGATCACAGAATTCCATATGTTCCGATCCTTGCATACCACTTTCGCTTCGTCCACTTTCATCAATGCATTCATAATTCATACATGCTCGTTGATTTCGAATACTTTTGATCTGGCCTTTTTGAAGAATGTCTCCAATCTGATCTTAGTATAATTGTAAAAAAGGCCGATAAAATATTGAATAACTCTCAAAACTACATAGATTTATCGGAAAACAGTCCCAAGTCTGTCCTGAAAACATGGATTTTTAACTTATTGTTAGAGTAGATATAACGGAATTCCAACTGAGTAAAGTATTTGGTTAACAGATGTAATAATAATATAAACAGAAAGCCTAGAAACTCAGCTACTTTATTCATATAACTTTCAAAAACCTACATTATCTTTCTTTTGGCTTTCTGTACTTCATATGTGTGACAAGCATAGACATATCGCACACTTATCAGAGACCTTATTAAAAATGTCAAATTACTTTTCTTCATACAATAGAATGGTCTTAACAAAATGTGCAAGTTTTAGAAACGAAGTAGATATAAAGTCTAAACATTTTGACGTGTCTGAATTGTTTACAGTTTATTCACACGAGGAAAATAGGCAAGACTAAAAATATTCATGTTTGTTTTCCAAAACATTTGTGAATATGAGAGGTCTGTGTTTGATGAATATAGATTGTGATACATATAATACAACAGTAGAATCGATTTCTTTACATTTAAAATATGACTAGAAATGGGGTAATAGAATACAAAATCATTTTGAACGTCTTTATCTTTCTGTCTGTTTGTTCACGCTAATCTCCGAAGATACTCAACTGATTTCCAGACTTCACAACATCTTAGTCTGGGGCAACTTCAAAACTCTGTTTCTTCAAAATCAGGTGTCTGGAAGAAAGTTGTCTTCGTTAAAATTATAATATTGTCTTTTATTAACGCGAGTATCACACATTTAAATAAAATACTGTATACCGGATTAAAACGGTCGCGGGGAGACAGAGCTGTCTTATTTATTATTATCCCGTTATTTATCCCGACGTTTCGGATGCTTTTCAGCAGACGGTTGCTGAAAAGCATCCGAAACGTCGGGATAAATAATTTAAACAATATAAATAATAAATCGCGTTTTAATCCGGTAAATAAAAAACTTAAATAGAGTAATTAAATCCATGCTGAAAATCACAAATCTATATAATTGTGACGGTTTTCATTTAATAAAATTATAAAATAAAATTGAAAATTAGTTTTTTTTTTTTGGAGGATTTATAGACGTAATAGTCGCTAAGCGACTAAATTCAGAAAAAGAGGTGATTTTCTAAATTTTTTTCGAACATCATATATTACTGATAATGTCAATGTTATATGTTATAATCCTCTTTTGAGTCGTCTTTTGTAATGTTTAACGTTTCTTTGTGCATAGATAAAATAGTAATAATATCATTAAGTTTGTGGTTTGGTATAACAAAATGCACTTACAAATGTTTATAACTAAAAGTATTATTGACTAGTAGTGGAAGAAAAAGTTAAAAGGTTATTCCCGTACCGGGAATCGAACCCGAGCCTCCTGGGTGAAAGCCAGGTATCCTAGCCACTAGACCATACGGGATATGAACGTTGATGCTAAAGCAATGATCAAAATAAAAAGCATAATGGAATTATTATAATATGATGTAATAATATTTTAATGGAAAAACCTAGTAAGAGAAAAAATAAATATTTTTATAATATAATAAAAAATTTAAGGTTTATATAATGCATAGTTTGAATAAGAACTGTGGCGTAATTAGCCTTTTCGGACCACAATGAAAAAAAATTAATTTGCCTATTATTAAAACGAAAGTGGATTGTCAGACATTGGACGAAATTTTTTTTTATTTTCAAGATGTAGTTACACATAACACAATGACAATATAGGACCTGTGGTACATTGCACTTTTCCTTTTTTTTCCTCCTAAAAAGAATTTTGTAATAAAGGTATCGTCTGTGGCCCACCGGGGCCCCCTAGAATCAGAGGGGCCCACCGAATAAGGGAGCCACTGGAACACAGGAATAATATACGCCACTGAATAAGAATGTCATGACCTCAATCGTTAAAAAATAATATTGTAGAAAGTCGCTTGTTAAAATTTTAGAGTCAGCTATAAATAAAACAGCAAAAGTGAACACATTATTATAATATTCAATTATTCATTTTAAATAAGCAAGACTAAAAATATGTATTCGTTTATTTTCCAAAACACTTGCGTGTTGGAAATTGAAATATAAATTCAATTAATATATAAAAACAGTATTATTAACCCTAACGAAATGACATATCCTATGTAGAATATATTTTTTTGGAAGAGCATCTTTGTATTATTTAAATACTGTGTACTTTATTCATTGAATTCGACTACTACCGCCATCTAGTTGATAATAATTAAATTGGTATAGGTTTTGTTGTGTTTTAAAATTAGACTGCTCGTCCAATTATTAGTCTCTCAAGTTTTTTCTTTTGACACAAGATGGCACCACAGTAACATACAATACAACAATCAACAATAGATAATTTCAATTTAGCCCATTATTGACTTAAGACATAGAGACATTAATTTAATTCGGTACGATATATATTTATTAACCACGTGCAAACTATAGTGTAATTTTACTAATGTGTAATAGATGTCGCTAGTAATGTCAAACCAATGTGATATTTTTTTTTATTAAATATTTGGATATTACTGCTTTCCTGTGATAAAAAAGATCCTATCTAAGAGTTCCAGATATCTTCACATCTAATTATACTAATATAGGTTTAGTACAGTGTTTTAATCGTACAAACTATAGACAACACACGATTACACACGATTTATGTTTCGATGGATGTGAGTTCGAATCCCACCAGAACGACATATTTATAAATCTCTGTAAATACGGTTTCCCTAGATCTGGTTACTTAGGACATCAAACGGTTAGAAATATCTATATTACCACCGACTACAGGTGGAAAAAGATTGGTTTTTCCAATTTGTTTTCGTTATTATTTACTTCGCTGGATTATCTAGCTAATAAACTAACAATTTCCAGCAATATTTTATTACAGTGTAGGGATAAAAATGCTGTTATTACATAACCAAACTCTGACGGGCTCGTTGGCGCGTTCGGTAGAACATCTGCCTTGTGCATCAATGGGTCGTGGGTTCGAATCCCACCGAGACGACATGTTTATAATATTCTGTAAGCATGTCTTCCCCACGTCTGGTACCTTCGGGCATTGATCGGGTGGGTGGAATATTGTAATTCCCACCGGGAAACGAACCACCGTTCATAGATGAAAAAACCGTGAAGTGCATATTGAGCGTTTCGGTTTCAGTCTATGGATTTCCGAATGCTCGAAGTAAAAAGTAGGTCGACAGCACATCATTTACTGATATTCTGTTGCTGAGGTATCACCTACCATCAAGTGAACGTCATCTTCGTTTGTCGATATTGTATATCATAAAAAAAATAACCAAAGACATATGGCCTTCGTAATTTTAAACTGCGTATATTTTGTGAGTAGTTCAGTTTCGCCGTAATATTGCAACAATTATAGTATTGCGTGTATTGTGTTGCAAGCGTTCAGGAAATATAAAGAAGTTGCTTCCGACTTGAAGAAATACGTTTATTTCAGTTTGCCTATTCTTTGAACAACACAGGACTTCTCTTGAAGACCCATAATTTCAACTTAAAAAAAGTATTATATGTTTTTGCAATTTACACTTCTGACGATGTACTTGATGATATGTGTGTTTTTTTAGTAAAATTATTGTCTTTAAATATAAAACACCAGAAATATTACTACACTACTTGAGTCGTATAGAATCAAAGGCGGCTATCTGACATTTTTGGCCCGGCAATTATCTACCAAAATAAAATAAGTTCTTGACGTTTAGACTGTTATTTGGTTTTATCTTTACTTGTTAATATTAATAGATACCTTAAACATGCAATAAATGATACCTAATATAAAAATAAAGGAGAAAAACCTTTTCTTTTTTAAATTGCTAACAATCAGCCATAGGTCAGATAGCCGCCTTTGATTCTATACGACTCACTTATAAATAGACTACCCCACTACTAATATTATATGTGAAAGTTTGTGAAGATTTTGGTACTCTTTCACCTTCACAAAAATACTACTGAACAGATTTTGATGAAACTTTACAGTTTTGTTATTTTAACATCAGAATAACATATAGGCTATTTATAACGATATTGGCCAAATTATAACAATGAGTGTCAAGTAGGTCGAAAAAAATCGTGCTACCTGAGAGCTATTTCACTGAGAGAAATTGCGCCTTGCGGTCACTTTGCATTTAGTAATTTTTATATTTAGTTATAATATTGAAATCCAAAGACGTGTCATGTGTAACAGCTATATCTATTAATTATCTATTACCTACTATTCGACTCTATAAACATAGTCCTCTCCTTCCGCATATTTGAATATCTTGAACAAAGAATAGTGAATTGAAGCTACTAATGTCGAGGTCATTTTATCATGTAGGTCAGACTCAAATCATTGAAATTGCATCACAAAACTCGTATCGCAAGTATCTAATTTTAATAGATTTTCCTTCTCATGTATTTTGAATACCTATGTACCTACATAAGATTAATATTTTATAAATTGATTTTTTGTTTTGAATTGAAAAACTAAATTTAATGCATTTTATGTATATAAATAATAATTAATTAATACATATTTCAGGAATGTCTAACAGAACAACTGCCAACGCACATCTGCGGAAGATCCTTAACAGTCAAGCACAAGGCGTTATGAATTCACTAATACTCATTACAATAATTATTATTGCACTCCTTGTATAGGAATAAATGTCAAATTTTGTACGCATGTTAAGCTATAATGGTACTTAAGTACTACTATGGGAGGTCGGATGGAATATCTAAATGTGAATGTCAAATAACTTTAGCAAGAGCGCAGGTTGTTACACTCTACGCTGTACCTGTACGTATATAATATTTAGTATCATCTATGAACTACTAGTGGACTCTGCAGACGTTGTTCTGCCACAATTTTGGCTTCGAAATTATATAATTATTCTTAAATTTCAATATGCCCATTTACCCACTATAATTGTCTAATATGTCACTGATTTGACATCTGTTATTCCAAAAAAGCTAAGAATGCATGACGTGAGCTGTCAAGATGGCGGAGTTCCGAATCTAATTTATTTTATAATTAATTTTATGCATATATTTTTTTCCTGATGTTTTCCAATATTTTAATAGCTTATGTCTTATTCCGGACATAGAGGAATCCAACAAATAAGATATATCGTTAAAATCGGTACAGCCGTTCTTAAGTTATAAACGATGTAACTAACACAACTTTATTTTATATATATAGATTATACTATAGAATTTCCAAAGTGCTTAAAAAATTAATTCCGGAGTCCGTGTTCTGGTAATCTGTCTCGTGTCTGACCAAAAAAAAATATTTGAACTTTTTTCCTGGGATTTCGAACCGAGACGGTTCTAAATACCATACCAACGCATACGGTCAGTTAAACTGATCTGAACTGATTCATTTTTGTACTAATAGTAACGTAAACTTAACGTGAAAAATTATTTTTAAGCAAAAAACAAAAACCGAAACCGTTGGTTTTCATATACAATTCCTTATAAAAAAGTCGGATATAATGACTTCGCTTACAGTGACATTACGCTTATTATGACCCATTTTTAATAGATTATGTCCGGTTATAATGACCGACACGATTCTTTACACCTTCGGTAATGTTCGTTGATTCCCGACAACGTTCGGCATGTGGCTCGTTTTTGTTTTGAATCTCAGTGAATAATTGACGTTTGAAGGTCACGCATTGTTTTCGTTTGTTACTGTGAAAAAATGTCATCTCAACGACGTAAAGCATTTACAATTGAGGAGGAAGGTGCAATAGTATGCAGATTAGAAAATGGAGAATCTAACTCATGTCTCGCAAAGGAATTTGGCGTGGGTCATTCGATAATTTCAATAATTTTTAAAAACAAGAACCGTATTAAGCAATCATTCAATTCAAATGTTTTGAAACCGAAGAGGCTTCGAAAATGCTTTGTATGACGTCCGCTTATTATGACGTGTTTGTCAATTCCTTTCGATGTCATTATAAACGGACTCTACTGTATAACTAAAAAGTAAAAAATAATATTTTAATTACTTCAAAGCATTATTTATTAACAGTTATTTTTGGAGTCGGTGCCACCCAACCGATGCCGCTCCGTACCGTTCGAAAAGTTGCAAAAGCAGGATTAAACAGTCCTTCTTTGCTGGCACCGACTCCAAAAATAACTGTTAATAAATAATGCTTTGAAGTAATTAAAATATTATTTTTTACTTTTTAGTTATAGTTTTGTAGTCGGTTTTTGTTTTTTGCTTAAAAATATTTTTTTTTTCAAAATTTTTGTAGGAAGTGTATTTTTTAAGTTCATTAATCCTTAGATAATAATTTAGTAGACCTACCACTAAACGTGCTGCTCAAATGAGACAGCGCCGTGAAAGGAACCACAAACCAAAACATCATACACGTATAAGATTTTTTTTGTTATTGTTGATTTTCTAAAAAAGCACCAAACCAATTTCGATAAAAATTATATGGGACCACCTCTGAAATATCCCCTACCAAACAAAAGAAGAATCATCCAAATCCATCCATAACGGAGTTATCGCGTAACAAACATACAAAAAAAAAAATGCAACATACAGACGAATTGAGAACCTCCTCCTTTTTTGAAGTCGGTTAAAAAGGATGATCGAGACGAAAGGGTTACAAAAGTAGGTAGATACTAACTCCAAAAGGATCTCCAACATTCTTATTAAAATGTGTAGGTATAATTAAAGTTCGCTTAATAACTTCGATAACATTTCTTCAACAAAAAAAATCAAATGTGGAACTTTTTATAAACGTACAAAACTTAAAAATCATGACTGATGAAAATTAATGGAATTCTTACAGGCCACTTGTACACACTTCAAAAGGTTCTATATTATTGTTTCAATTTCTCTAGTGATCGTGACTAGCAGCGATAATTACTTAATATATAATATTATTATTAAATGTAAACTCTGCAGTTAATTCAAAATTAGTTTAATCTCAATTTAACAAGTACATATTTTATTTCTAATTTTAATATTTGTTAATGAAGTGGGAAGAATTTTGTGCTATTATCGGTTAAGTTTGCGTGATAATTAGGACAATTTCATAATGTAGAGCACAGAGTACATTATATTATATACTATGTAGAGCTTATTAGTCACTAATAGTAGAGGTTTTATATTGAAGGCGAGGCTAACATGCCTTTAGTTAAGGACCACTTTGCTAAAACATATTTTGTATGTTACCAAATTTATCTTTAAAATTATACTTCGATTAAATTATTTATTTAGTCTCTGTAAATAAGGTTATCGTCTTACTCTCATTACATTATATTATTATTTGTTTTGAAATAACAAGTTTCAGCTCGCTTTAATTTGTAATTGATAAAACATACTAAAGAAACAAAATCTAGTAAATATTAAGAAAATTACCTAAACACAATAATTTAGATTACATTAATTAATGATCGTTATTATACTAATAAGAATAACCATTATCGATCTTAATACCTCATCAATTGCATATTCTTGGATCGCATTGATTAAGTGATTAAAATAGCTAATTATCATAATTTGTTGATATTAAAAAAAATAAAAGTGTTAGAAAAGTGTCATTAGGTACATAGTTTAATGCACCCTTAGATCTAAGTCCAACGAATGACGCTATTTAGTGAAGGAATCTACTTTCTTTTTGGGCGCCTATTAAAAAACATCCTATTCCTATTAAAAATCTCTATACTTAATTTGACAAGAAATGATTAATCTTCACTCATTATAATTGAAGTAAAATTTGGTATAAATAGCACATAAGTTAATTTTAAGAGGTTAGATACTGTATTGGGTTGAATATGCAAATATTGTAAATAGAGGCATTCCAAGTTCTGATATTCTAAGCTGTATCTTAATCATCTGTAAACTAAGTTTATTTTCGTTTAAACATTAGAATTTAGAAAAGACGCTAGAATCGATTCCGGGTAGGTACCGTAGTACATAAACGGCTAGACTGTCGGACCCCTGCCTCGTTAGGGTGAGACGAACGACCTTGATGCACCCTTGTTCAATTGTATTTACATTTGTGTTGCAGTTAGACCGGTACATTTCGCGGATAAAGTTCTCATGTGACTGTATCTCTCAATGTTTGAGATAATCCGTCGATATATAAAGAATACATTAAACGTCACCTTATTATTAATGACGTAAACCGGTGACACACGCAACAGGGTCCCAAGTCACGCAGAGCTCGGTCCGTCCGTCAGTTGTATTGCTCGCGCCGACCGCGGTAGTCGACACACGCTCACAGTACCGAACTCACGCCGACCATGCTGCTGCTGGTCATCTTCGCCGTCGTCGCCGCAGCGGCGGCCCAGAACGAAAAACCAACCCCCAAATCAGTCACTCCACATCGCGAACAGTTTCGAGTGATTTATGAGTGGCGTTATATTGACTTCGAATGGGAATCACCCGATGAACGGGAAAGTGCCCTCAACTCCAGCAACTATATACCCCAAAATGTACTAATATCGGGCATAAACTACTATGGTGACAACATCTTCTTAACGTTACCGCGGATGCTGAACGGCGTGCCAGCAACGTTGGCAATGATTCCTGCACATCAAAACGAAAGTACTGCGCCAAAACTTAAGCCGTTCCCGAGCTGGCCTCAAAATAAGCTCGGTGATTGTTCTGCTCTTCAGTTTGTGCAAAATATTGAAATCGACCGAAACGGTATTATGTGGATATTGGACAACGGGCGTGTAGGAACCCTTACCCAGAAACCGGACCCAAAATGTCCACCGTCAATTGTTTTAATTGATTTAAAAACAGGAAATAATGAAATGGAACGCATCCCCTTGCCAAGCGATGTTGTAAATCCTAACACGACTTATTTAAATGACCTCGTAGTGGACAACCGCGATGGAGACTTTGCCTATATAACAGATAATAGTGCAGTTGATCCGGGTATAATAGTTTTCCGACGAAGTGACAAGAAAATATGGAAATTACGCGACAAACGGTCAATGTCATCAGTTCCGGAAGCTACACTTTTCCGCATCAATGGCTCTACGGTAAACCTTCCAGTTAATGTGGATGGAATTGCACTCGGACCGCAATTTCGCGCGGAAGATGATAGCGTCGACCGCACCGTTTACTACTGCCCCTTATCCAGTTTCCATCTGTACGCTATTAACGCTTCGATATTACGAAATGAGTCCTTTGGTGAAAAAGATGATGGAGCGATCCGTCCATACGTGGTAGATCTGGGAACTAAAGCATCACAGACAGATGGAATGAAGATGGATTCGACTGGTATACTATTTTACGGTCTCATTGGCAACTCGACCATAGCGGAATGGAATACCACCGTTGATTTTCGTGTCGGTCAACGTACGATTGCCCGCGATCCAAATTATATTCAGTGGGTGGACCGTTTCACTTTCGACGATCGTGGAAACGTATACGTTGTTGTCAATAGATTGTTCAATTTTGTTAAAAACCAAGTTAATATAGAAGAAGTAAACTATAGAATTTTGAGGTCTCAAACTGGGTTGAAAAGTTACATTTATGGAGAAGACTTGACTCCACCATCTGGACATGATCCTCATAATGCGGCTGCAGCTCCGACGATTGCAGCCTCTTTACTAATGCTAGCAATAACCCATCTCTTGGTTTAGTATAAAAATGTAATACGGGTCGTTATATAAGCGTTGACCCAAACGTGTTTATTTATTGACGTTCGGACTAACGTGTGACATTACCAAAAATTAAAAAGTTACCTTGACCTCGAGGTCTCAGTGATACATATATTACGCAATGTAGATAGCTTTGTATATTTTGTTTGTATATTTAGTGTAGATTTATTATGATTATTCAATGGCCTCTGCGTCGCGGGTCAGAGCTCAGAAACGTGTTAAAGACGAGTCGTGTCACTGTTCGTAGTAAATGAAACAAAAGGTCGGGGACGCATTGCCAAATACCTCGATTCGCTCAGCGATAAACATTCCAACTATTTCTGTAACTACATGTGCATAACGATTATTGTGACATAGATACACGAAATTATTTTAGAAAACGAGACCAATGATTTGTTTAGTTAAGTTAAAATGTCTTTGCAATTTTCCGTCGACAATCCGTCAATAAATGCGGTAATAACAATTTATTTATAATTTTTAAAGCGTCATATCACAATATTTATCATTATATATGATTATGGTAACCGAATAAGATATATATTATGCTCTAAGTGTACTAATTGTATGGCAGCTTGTGGATAAACAAGATGTTTGACTGGAAATAAACGTGTTTATCAAATTATGGTATTTACCTGTTTTATTTACTCGGCTTGTTGGTCGTGGGTTCGTGACTTTGTTATCTAGCACTAGTGACATATATTTACATTTTATTATCACTTTTAACACTTCCTATATATTTTTTTAAATATGATGTTAAAAATACTCATAATAACGTACAATATAGGTAAGAATTACTTTTTTTAATATTATCCATTCGCCATTGAACAGTTTGTTGATTGAGTATATTTTTATAAATATAAAGTGGCAAAAGGAAGCTTTTTGTAATCAGATTACCCATCACTTCCCACGCATTGAAAAGATTGGATTGTTTTGTTCAAATATTTAAACTAAAAAAAATGTTATTGCAATAACATTAAAAATTAAGTATTTACCAAAATAAATATATAATTGTTCGTGTTATTTCCAGAATATTAGCAGAAAGAAGAAAAATCGATTTAAAAGAGCTTCAAATTAATTTTATTTCGTAATCATTGCTTTCACTTTCGATTTAATTATATGTTAATTCCCATATACCTAACAAACGATAAGACAGAAGGCAATTAATTGGACGTGTATCACACAGAACTGGTTTTAATCCAATAGATTAAATATATGGTATATTTTTTGTGTTTCAATTAGAAAGGACAATGATAGAAAGTAAAGGTATACGCTTTCATGGAAAGTCTATACTATCTTATGTGTATTATAATATTTGCTTTCATTATTCAAATGCCTATCTATATCGCTCCTTTAAAAAATGACATTATGCTAATGGTCATAATTTTCAATAAGGCTATTTGAAGTCAGTGATATTGTAGAGGTATAAAATAGCAACTGAAATTAAACACTCCCATAACCTTTCTTTACAACTAATTAATTAAGTACATATTTAACTTTAAAGTACTCAAAATAAATTCAAATTACAATGACTTTATTGAAAACAAAATGGTCAAAGTGCGATATACATAATATCCGCAGACGAGGTTGTGGTTCACCTGATAGAAGGAAACCCATAGACTAAATCCAAATCGCAATTTCGATATTCATCTTATTCGTTTAAACCTTGAAATGACCAGACGTAGTGGATGTTTACAGAAAATTATAGAGGAAAATATAGAAGGAAATTAAGAATTCAAGTACTCACTACTTAAGATAAATGAACTAAATAAATGTTTTATAAAATATGTATTGAGTGATTATACTTATGCTAGCTACAATAGCATCTAAGACCTTTGTTTGCTGATGAAGTTTCTGAAATATTGACAACTATGTAATTAATAATTATACATTGTATTATGTCATCGACAGACTTGTAATCGAAACATTTAACACATTTATTTAAAGTTGTTACGTAACTATATCTAAATATATTATAAAAATGTAGGATCGATGACTATGCATACTTAAAAAAAAATAACCTAGATTGAGAGAAGGGCAATATAATACATGAAAATCATTTTTAATATGTCTTTTTGTTTACACTAATTCATGAAACTACTGAACTGTGTGTATAATGCAAGGCAGTTACACAGTTCACGGGTATAAGCTTTGATTCATCGATTGTTGGGAAGAATAGTTATCTTGAAATAAAGATAATTTCTTGCGAAGAAGTCCTGGACACCAGCTACTAATCAATAAACGAATAAGATGTAAAGTGTTTCTACAAAAAATATTCTGAATGCATTAAAAGTCACAACGGTAATATATGCTGACCTATATGAATACATCTTTGACCATGCATATAGTAGGTACACGTACTTCTTTGCATATGCTCAACACCATATACATAAGCAATAATAATAATATATTATCCTCAAAACATCAGCCTTCAAGATGCATATCGACAGTATAGTTCTTTGTCATCATTATTTTGGCTGTGCCATTTATGTATGACGCATACAATTTTTATTCCATACAATTTATATACCTAAAGCAAATGTTTTATTACAATTTTCATAAAAAATGGGCCAAAATAGTTTCTTCAACCATTAGTACCAACTATTTAATTCCTTCTCATTTTTATAAACAACTTATTCCCATCTGATTAATTCATTAGTGTATGGAAAATTAAAATTCATTCCGAGTATCAAATAAAAATCAAATAGGCCAACTTGTGGACTAAAAAGGGCATCATTGCTATCATATATCTGAAAACAACTTTGATCAAGCTTACGCTCATCAATCTTACACATTTAAATAAAATAACTCTCTCAAGATTAACACCATTTATTATTTATCTCGTTGTTTCTTCAAACGCTCCTGTTGTTATTAAAAATACATAGTAACAATTTAATTTTATAAAAAATGGGTCCACGAAAGGACTATTCAGGACTTAAAAGACAGTCGCAGCTAAACAATGTGTAACATATTTTTGGCTGATTTAAACCCATCACACATGGCAATTCTGAGGATATACCAACAGTTAAATGGACCTTCACTCAAATAGTTCTGCGCGCTATAAATTAGTTTTAATTACATGTTATGTTCAGAAAAATAACGACCTACCTCACGAGTAACGTCAATGTTTTGTAATGTACCTTAACCATCAAAAATGATTCACGTATCCGTTTTAATAGTGTTTTAATTGATAGATAATGTTTCATTAAAATAATTACTTTATGGAAAGTAGGTACTTGTTATGCTCGTTCTAGATTAACAAATGAAAAAGAGCTATAGAAAGCCAATTTTAATAATACCTATATGTATAAACCAGTTTTAATATTAGACCTGCATTCAAAGTCACTCCTCAGCTTGTATAAAAACTCCTTTAATATATAGAAATTTGACAGTTCTAAATTTACACTTGTGCCTTTCTTTCTTTATATTACTATGAAGATCTTCTCTGTACTATCTGATATGACGAATGATAAATAGAAAACACTTAAGCCAAAGCCTACAAAGTTAATCTACTTACTTATAAACTTACCCTATTTAATGTTCTTTGTTCGTAATGTAAATACCTACCTAAAACTAAATAAAATATCTGGGAGGTATTTTTTTCTAATTGCATTTTAGTTAATTTTCCGAGACTTGTTATATTATAAAAGTAAAAACAAAAATATTTTAATGTTACATATTTTATAATCATATTATATATTTACAATAAATAAAATACTGTATACCGGATTAAAACGCGATTTATTATTTAAATTATTTATCCCGACGTTTCGGATGCTTTTCAGCAACCGTGGTCGCGGGAGACTGAAAGATGACAGTTGTCTTATATTTGCATAGAGCAACACGGGCCACCGGCGAACCGGAGGGGAGTAGCCATAGCGTTCGTTACCGATACCAAACAATCTGTCATTTTTTGCGGGGGGAAACCTGCGCTATGTGTGCGTACTCAAGTTCGCACACACGAGCAATCGTCTGTCACTACGAAACTCACACCGTGACAATTAAAAAATACACTAACAATTTCACACACACATTTAAACATTCCGTGTCATAACAGTATAATTAAATGGCGCAACTACACTGACAAGTCCTTTTAGCCGTAGTTGCAACAACTGTCGATACGCAGTATCGATAATTTCAAGAACTGGGTTTGGGAAATTAGGTTTATAAGTTCGAATTAATTTATTTATTTTAAAGATGGAGTTAATTTATTACGTACTACAATAATAAAAATGAACTTGTCGGGTAATGCGCACGTAGCAGGTCACGGAGAGTGGACCATGAGTTGGTATAGGTATAATAAAATCTTAGAAATAATTTGAAAAATACTTCGTAATTACAAAATATGTTTATTCCATGTATCCCTTAACGGAGATGGAAACGATTACTAACAACTTTGGGCCCCCAATGTAACAATATGAAATTGGTGTGAATTAATAGATTGAGACTTAACAGTCCTTCGTTGAAAATTCTATTAGTTTTGACAATCTGAGAGCCGAGTTATTAGAGTTTTAAGTAGTAAACTGTAAAAGTAAGGTTATGTTACAATCAATAATTGACATATATATCATAAATCTGTGATCAATGATATTTGTAGTTGTCAAATCGTAACAATTCCTAAATGACGACAATCGGGAAAGCACTCAGACTCAAAACGTAGAAAACACGAAACGAATTAGCACAGAGTAAACAACTGTCATGCGGCATGCCAACGACAGACTAAAATAAAAGATCGATTTTAATCGATAAAAAATCGATAATTATGTATATTAATTTTCTTTAATTAATAATTTATATTTTATTAAATAACATAACTGTAATTATATGCAATATATTGTATTTAAAGTGCATTTAATTACTTTTGAGTTAATTACCTTGTCCAAAGGTTTTTTTTTGTGATTGTGTAATCCAGGGGTCGGCAACCGGCGGCCCGCGGGCCGCATGCGGCCCGTGCTCTATCTCGTTGCGGCCCGCAAGCCTCAGGTCCTTAAGAAAAAAATACCAAAGCAATAGGCCATATTACTAGAATCACTAGAATTTATACGGCCATGCTGCTGGGCCATGAGAGTATTCTTGAAAGCTCGCTCCCACGCGGGGTGATAAAAATGTACCTATTTCATTTTTTAAGAACTGTTATGTTATGTATTGTTTCTACCGAAAATAAATATTTGCTGTACTTATTCAATTCTTGGCAATTTTTTTTGCGTTTATACGCTGCACCTGGCCGTCGGTGGCGGGCGGCTCCTTTGAGACAATAGGCGGCGGCAGTCTTTGATTAGACGCAGGTGTGCGGCGGCGAAAAAATTCAAAGCGACCGACTTTAGTTAAAATCACAGCCGCGCGCAGCTATCGCCTCATTCGGTTGTGGAAATTCGCCGGAAACTCACGTCTCATCTGGTTGCTGGCTACGCGTTTCGTTTCACCTTTCTTCCCTTCGATGATAGCTTCTCACGCACGACGTATGAGGTAAGTACGTTGTATGCACTCGCGAGCAATTTGTATTATTTTATTTACTGATTGTTTATGTGAACCTTCAGATTGATGGGTAAATGTTATAAGGACGTGGATAGTAGTTACATGACATGAAGTCAGTTACGAGTATGTCATGTTTTAATTATTTTTTGAATGTGGAGTTGAATTTGTAGGTGCTAACTGGAACATATAATTTTACAACGAATTTAATTTTTTTCATTATTGTTACAGAATATTTATATAAACATGGCTTCAAGAAAAAGGAAGATAGAAGAAGAAAAAAGAGTTTTTAACAAATTATGGACAGAATGATACTTTTTTATCGAGTTTAAAGGAAAACCGTTATGCTTGATTTGTCAAAAGAGTATTTCTGTAGTAAAGGAATATAACCTGAAGCGACATTACGACACTGAGCACAAAGCTAAATTTGACTGTCTTGAAGGAGAAATACGACAAAGGAAAATTTCCACTTTGAAATCGTCATTACAAAATCAACAAAACATATTTAAGGTTGTGGCAGACAACAGCGAATCGAATGTTCGTGCCAGTTACAGGGTAGCAGAGATTCTAGCAAAAAGTGGACGTCCGTTTACCGATAGTGAATTAGTAAAAGAGTGTGTCTTAGCTATCGCAGAAGAAATATGCCCAGAGCAAAAAAAAATGTTTGAAAGTCTTAGTCTCTCTGCGAGAACTTGCACCCGACGTACTGAAGACTTGGGTGCTAATTTGTGTGAACAACTCAGGGATAAGGCGCAGTCTTTTGACTGCTTCTCTTTAGCGATGGATGAAAGTACGGACGTGTCGGATACAGCACAGCTACTCATATTTGTACGCGGCATTGACGAAAACTTTACTGTTTACGAAGAGCTTGTGAAAATGTGCAGTTTGAAAGGTACAACTACGGGAGAAGATTTATTTCACCATGTGGAACAAGCTCTGGATTCATTGCAGTTAAGCTGGGAAAAGTTAACAAGTGTCACTACCGATGGAGGCAAGAACATGAGCGGTCAAAACAAAGGTGTTGTTGGGAGAATCATCAGCAAAGTGAAAGATTCTGGATCTACTGTGCCATTGATTTTTCACTGTATTGTCCATCAAGAGGCATTGTGCTCCAAGGTTATATCCTGGAAAGAAATAATGGATACTGTAACATCCACTGTTAATTTTATAAGAAGAAATGGGCTGACACACCGTCAGTTCCAAAAGTTTTTGGAAGATCTGGAAGCTGATCATGGTGACGTGGTTTACTACTGTGAAGTGAGGTGGCTCAGTCGAGGTACCGTTTTGGAACGGTTTTTTGATTTGAGGAAAGAAATTGGCAACTTCATGGAGATGAAAGGAAAGCCAGTCGAAGAGCTTACTAACAAACAGTGGATTATCGATCTTGGTTTTTTGACTGATTTGACTAAGGAACTGAATCAGCTCAACAAACGCTTGCAGGGAAAAAATAAATTGATTTGCGATATGTATTCAGATGTTAAGTCATTTGAGATGAAACTGAAACTGTTTATCGAGCATATTGATGAAAAAAAGCTTGACCATTTTCCTAATTGCAAGAAAGCCGTGGAAGAAGCTGGAGATAATTTTGTGTGGCAAAATATTACAATGAGAAACGTGTTAACACAACTACAAACTGAGTTTGTAAATCGATTCACCGACTTTAAAAAGAGCTCCCTTAACCTGGAAATATTCCAAAACCCTTTTGCAATTGATATTAGTGAGGTACCAAGCAATTTGCAAATGAACATAGTAGATTTGCAAAGTAATAGCACACTTAAAACGGCATTTAAGGAAAGCACTGACTTGATACTGTTCTACGGAGGTTTGAGTTCTGAAAACTTCAAAGAATTGAAAAAGTTTGCTCAGCAGATAATAACTATGTTTGGTAGTACATATTTGTGTGAGCAGACTTTTTCAATTCTCAACTACCGCAAAAATAAGAATTGTTCGCGGTTAACGGATGAACATTTGGACGCGATTCTACGCGTGTCTACTACTAAAATGAAAGCAGACGTTAAAAAACTTGCAAGTCAAATGCAGCCGCAAAAATCTCACTAGTTCTTACTTTTATGTTAGTATAGTAATTCAATTAAAATAGACATGATTGTATTAATATATATGCGTTTTATTTCAAATATTAAAAATACATACCCGAACATATAAATATAAAAATAAGTGCGGCCCGCACTGATACTCTGGCAACATATGTGGCCCTGCTATAGCAAAAGGTTGCCGACCCCTGGTGTAATCGATCCAATTAATCGAGAATCTCAGGAAAACTATATTTCTCATATTTCTCCTCTCCCAGATTGAGAATTGAGCTGATTTTTTATATTATAAGATTAAAAATATGTCATTTTTCTAGATCATATCGCAATTATTAAAGGAGATGGAAAATTGTGGGCCCAAATGTAATAAGTTGTGATATGATCTAAAAAAATTGTCATATTTTTTTATCTTATAATACCAAAAATCAGCTCAATTCTCAATCTGGGAGCGGAGAAATATGAGAAAGACAGTTTTCCTCAGATTCTCGATTAATTGAATCGATTACACAATCACAAAAAGAAAACCTTTGGACAAGGTAATTAACTCAAAAGTAATTAAATGTACTTTAAATACAATATATTGCATATAATTACAGTTATGTTATTAAAAAAATTATTAATTATTAATTAAAGAAAACGAATATATATGATTATCGATTTTTTATCGATTAAAATCGATCTTTTATTTTAGTCTGTCGTTGGCATGCCGTATGACAGTTGTTTACTCTGTGCTAATTCGTTTCGTGTTTTCTACGTTAATATATGTCAGTTATTGATCGTAACATAACCTTACTTTTACTACTTAAAACTCTAATAACTCGGCTCTCAGATTGACAAAATTAATAGAATTTTCAACGAAAGACTATTAAGTCTCAATATATTAATTCACACCAATTTCATTTTGTTACAATTGGGGCCCAAAGTTGTATGTAATCGTTTCCATCTCCTTTGGGTTACACAATTTTCCATATCCTTTGGATTTTTAGGAAATAAAAAAAACATTATGGTTGAAGTTTACACTAAGTGATTTTAATAAATGTGCTAACGCGCGTAAGTATTATATTATATTTTAACAATATAACTATATTATCACAATATAATATTTGAATCAGAAAATTTAATCTCAAAACTGTCTCTGTATAGAAGACTCCTTTGCCATTTTTTTTCGATAACTTAAAACAATCCGACAACAACACTATCGCTCGGTGACAGCGACTTCTCGGAAATAAACTCGGATCAGTCGCTCGACAGATCCGTGTATTGTATGAGGGCTTATACAATACGCGGATCTGTCGAGCGACTGTGTTGGTAAAAAAATCCGAAACAACACGACCGATAATATTGTAATTTTTTAAGTTTTAAAGAAGTAAATAGTAATAATATGATTAAAAAATACCTACATATGAAAGATAACGCTATCTTTTTGTAAATTTGACGTGGCAGATATTTTTTGGCAACAAGAAACACAAACAATTCGGCATTTTTTTAGGAGGTCGATTCAGTCGCGCATCTGGATTTAGTCTAGTGAAAAGTGTGGCTACAACTAGTTTTATTGTACGCATAGGACCATTTGGACTTGTACTTTGACAGAGGGGAACGCCTGCGTATGGCTACTCCCCTCCGGTTCGCCGGTGGCCCGTGTTGCTCTATGTATATTTGAAATGTCACAAAGTTGCCATATTTAATTCAATTAAATTAAAAAATAATAATAATCTATTAATTTAGGTAACACAATGTACACCTATGAACGTGAATAAAAAATAATACATATTAAATTACTAATATTACTAATATTAAATGCTTCTAATTTTACATTTACTACCAGTTCACAAATCAAGGGCGTAGAGCGGACGAGAAGAACTGGCAAGAAACTCGCCGCCACTCTTTTTAATCGCCAAGTTTTTTGTTTTACAATATTAACGCCATCTATTCCATAATAAATCGCGTTTTAATCCGGTATACAGTATTTTATTTAAATGTGTGATACTCGCGTTAGTAAAAGACAATATTATATTATATATTGCGTACAGAAACTACATCATACATTGTACTACAAATACATTATACATAGGTACATAAAAAAATGGTGATTGCGTTTCTACTTATAGACTATCAAACATGCATGAAACATTTTGTGACGTTTTTTGTCGGCTATTGTATAGTAATAATAATTAATTAAATAAATCTAATAACTTAAAATATACTGACAATAAAATAATTTACGAACATTAATATATAACTATCATCAAAGTTGAAACTCTTCCGAACCGATTTTTTGGTAGGTTTTAAAATATCAACATTATTTTCTTGCAATTTAAATATTGCGTTATGTAATTTACACTTAGAATTAATGTATACAGTATGAAGGCGTGTCATGAAATATTGTAAAAAAATATTAAATAATCTGATACAGTCAGTTCATCTTTTAAACCAGGGCTGTCAAATCAAGGCCCGCGAGCCACATGCGGCCCGCGGCTTGAATTTATGCGACCCCCAAAATCTTTTTGTTTCTTATTTCTTTTTGTATTGTTTAAATAAGAAAATTTGCGTTTTATATTTTGTATTCGATTTTTTTGTAAATTTTAATCCAATCATCCAATCTATTAATCATGTTTATTGGCCCTAGATCCTATCTAGTTTAGACAGCTCTATTTTAAATTCAAGACCCATACTTACTTACGTTGTTCTTTAGTCGGAGCATGATATCATAATGGTTTTACGGTATCCTCAAACACAGAATACTAATAAGTTATTGTTCCGTTTAAATATATTTTATTCGCATAAACAAAGGATTATTGATATTAAATGCTTACTTCATTTAATTAGAGATGTATTTTTATAATTAACGTGCTAGTGAGTACAATAAACGAATTAAGTAGTAAATCTTGCACATAGGGTATAAGAAATCTTATGTTTATTACAATTATAAAGTGAGTTGGCCTTTGGATTGTGTTATTGAATTGTCTTAATAAGTAAAATTGATAGCTGTGTATTTTATAAATATCTATTTTATATATAACAAGCGATCCGCCCCGGCTTCGCACAGGTAGAATGTAGATGTACACAAAAATATGTTACTCGCTGATAATGTAGCTTTCTATTGGTGAATGAATTTTTCTCGAATCGGTCGAGTAGTTTTTGAGGTTAATCGTAACAAACTAATCTTTCCTCTTTTATCTATTAGTATTATAGATAAAAAAAATATATACATATTTACTAGCAGACCTAACAGACGTTGTCCGAACGTACGCGTTGGCTTAAATAAATGATTCATATCATAGCTACCTACCGAGTTCAATTGATTCTAAAACATCCATACATAAACACAAAAAATCCATTAAAATCGGCCCAGCGATTAAGGTGGAATTCAGTGACATTCCCACACACAGAAGAATATAAACATCTATCTGACTTCTCCAATGTAGGCAAAGTTTCTTCTACTAATAGTTTTACCTGTAGGTATGACGATACGATGAAGGATAAACGCTAATTATTTGTAATTCAAATTATACCACGATCATGTGCGACTTCCATGTGACCATAATATATTAACAACGTTCTCAAATACACGCAGACCTTGGAAGTATTGCTCATTAGATAATATGACTGGCAGGTACTATGGGTACATTTGAATAAGTAAAACTTCTCATTTATGTTATACTAGCGACCCGCCCTGCCGACCTGCCTGGCCCGACCAATTTACACTAATCCTTGATAAATTATACACCTAAACCGAACAGCCAGACAGACGCGGTGGAGGACTTTGTTTTATTATATGTAGTGAAGAATAATTAGGTTTTAATTTATAAATCAATACTATTAGAGAGGACAAACGTGCAGACGGCTCACCGGATGGTACGAGATAGCCGCCTATGGACATCCGCAATACTATGAAGATTATATATGGATGCGTTGGCGGCTTTTAAAATGCGACAACTGGTTATATAAGCTATTATTATAAAACCTTTGGAAAAGACGACACAATGTTGACATATTTCTTGGAAAAATGGGCTAGAAAACTCAGAATCCACAATAACACTTGAGATAAACTTACAGGCTATATAAATATTAATTGTGTCAGGTGTAAAGATATAGGTATATATTCATAACAATAGACTTTGTCTGACAATACACTAGGAAGAGTTCGATTATAAGAAGAAGATTATTTAACTCTTTTCGTACACCTGGGGTCCCATCGCCAACTTTGAAACCGTTAGACTCCATAGCCAGAGTTCCCCTCACCCTCTGTTGTAATGTGAAGGGTTTACTTGATGTACGGAGCAAAATCACGGGACCCGGGAATAAATACCTTTTTTTAAACACCCAATACTGATTCGATCAAGCAGATAGTCTGCTCACAGTTAGCGTTCAAAAATGGAAGGGGGCCGCTGGACCCCGTGTATATTTCTCGGTTGTTCACTATGTTTTCTTAGTATGTACTTGGCATACAAATTAACCTAATTCTAAGACTAAATAAAGTTTATATTATATTAAAAATTTAAAAGGTTACTAATTTTATCTATTTTTAAGGCATACAACATATCCTGGTAAAAGCCTCCAGACTCCATGGTCCTCTTTGACCACAGATTTTTTACAATTTCTTACAGATCGTTACATAAACATACATTTAAGTAACCATAAACAAGAGATTTAAAAATATAATCCTCTAAAGAAATATTTTAATATTGAAGAAAAATATTCCAGGGACTGAAAGGTTACAGGAACGGTATATACACAGATAATAATTTATAGTCTATTGCCTACCGCATCACAGATAAATAATATGCATTACTGATGCTGCAAAATAAATAAAATACAAGTGCTTCTATTTTAATAAAGATTTATATTGTTAGAAGTATGCACTTACATAGTAAGTATTTAATCACATGTTTGTATTGAAGTGTTTATAATAAGAATTCTTTTATGTTGCCACATCAATAAACAGTTAATGTTTATTGTTTACATTGTCGATCTAATTGTTTGTTTATCAACGCAATTATTGTGGTAATCTGAACAATGCTCTCATATTAATGTTTGTTTTAACAATATATTGCATTTCTTATTGATATAGTTAATAAATGATTCATTAAAAATTAATGTGGTTAAGGTTCCATAAAATAATAGCAATTAAATACAATATTACAATTTACTATATTTTATTACAATTTTATAAGCTAGCTTTATATATTATTTGTACTTATACTACATTAAAATATTATTAATATTAAAATAATAAATTAAGAGGGAGGAACGCTGTTATAATAATATAGTTACTATAGAGCTATATATAATTAATTAATAATATATGTTATATATTTTTTCATTAGCCTTGTGAGACAAGATGGGGATGCACGGGGAGTATACGGCCTAACAGCCAATATACTACAAACTTAAAAAATAAAATACGACAAACTTTTTGTCAATCACTTTTTTTTCCAAAGTTTAAATTACTTTCCTGTAAAGTTGAACGGTGGTTATCCCTTTATAGCTGTTATTATTCTCGCATAACTAGAACCGTTTGACCTTCCATGATAAAAACAGTCTAATTACAAATTAAACATTTTCATCATGGCCTAGCTCTAGCATAACAAGCTGAAAATTGTATAATCTAATTTACATGCCACACTAACTCGCGACCTACGGCATACTCCAGCACGTTGGCAAATATAGGTATGTTAAATTATTTATAGTCAGAACGAACATAGACCTAGCCCGTTGCACTGAAAGGTAATATGCATGCAATTTGCCTTGTAACATAGGAAATTACATTTCATCTAATATTATACCGTAGAACAAATCAGGGGAAATGTGGATTATTTTAAGGGAAATCTAAATAGATTTTGATGATTTTTCTAGATGATGATGATAACTACTTTCGAAACGTTTCAAATCTATAAATACTTAAGTGACTTTTCACATAAATATATCACATACACAATCTAATATTATGTTAAAATACATGTAGTAGCCTTGCGTGCTTATTGCACCTCAAACCACGTAATAAGCTAAAGTAAGAATCTCGGTCACTGAACCTTTCAGATCCAATGTTGGTACCGATAAGTTGTGAAAGTATTATATATATTTTATTTGACCTTCAAAATAAACTAATTAATATTTGAAATCAAATTAGAAAGCTACGAGCGCTTTCAATCAAACTGATATAAAATAATTTATTAAATTAATTGGTAATGGATTTGATAGATAGATGTTTCAATGATTCTGAGCGAATTCACTATTTCCCTAGAATAAATTATTTCCTTTGTTATATTAATCAAAACAAATCAAAAACATTGATATTGCGAGGATTGGTGAAAGTTTGGAAAATTTTAAACTATATCAATAAATCTCATATAAAATAAATTTTAGACATTACTACATATTATAAAACAAAGTTCTTCGCCGCATCTATCTGTCTATCTTTTCGCGATAAACCCAAAAACTACTGAACGGATTTTCATTCGATTTTCACCAATCGATAGAGTGATTCATCATTCTCAAGCTACCTGAGAGCTTTCATCGAAAACACTGCCTAATTCTTTAGAGATAGAACATAACAATGTATGGATATTCCTCTTTTATAGATCTCCAAAAAAAACCGCGATGGCATCTTTTAAGCGATAGCTTACTATACCAATTTTATCTTCTAAAAAAATGCGGTAATTGAAATGCTATTTAGACGTTTATCAACTTAAATACGTTAGTTAGTTTAAGTATTTCATGCACATTTTTATAATCCTTTACATTATATAATAATTTAAATGAACATATTATTTTATATATCTTATTAATTCTTGCGAACGCGACCCTACGACAGATAATACATACATACATATTACATATATATACATCACGCCTCTTTCCCATTGGGGTAAGCAGATATTACGGAATTCCATATGCTACGATCCTTATATACCTACCACTTTTGCTTCTACCACTTTCATCAATGCGGATAAGACATGTAGGCATAATACGCTATACTACCCGTGCGAAGCCGGGACGGGTCGCTAGAACTCTTTATAATAATTTTGATATTGCTTAGTGATTACATAATATATTCTTCTACACCCGCTGAATCCGGATTTAAAGCATAATGGTTCAAGACAGCTCTTTCCAAATTGCAATTAAGCAGATCCATAAATTTAGAAGTATCTTCGTCATGATTGAGTGACGAATCTTCATAGCACGCAAGTACCTACTACTTTTCGGAGCGTAACATATATTGCGATTTACGTAGAACTGTTAAACACGCTACGAGTGTTACAATGTCTTCAAGATTTACAACAAAATATTATTTGACTTGTACGTAAACATTTAAATAAGTCAAAAACACCTTATTATCCAAGATCACAGATATTTGATCACAAATTATAATAAATTACTCTATCAACAAGACTAATATGATAGTTCATCTTTAGTTCTGTCAGTTAAAAAGGTAATATGATAAAAAATATTAAAATATATATCCTATTCTATTGTATTTCAAGGAGCTACTGCTTACGTAACTTACTTGCCGTGACTTCACGTCATTAGATATTTTGCGACGTATACTTTCAGGGGCTTTTCGTAAAGCTCTATCTCGTTCAAGTCTACAATAATAAGAAGACTTTTAAGAAATGGTAGATCCGGTGGAAGCCCTATAAAATTTTCAGTTTTGACCTTCGGTAAAATACGTACAAAATATTTTATCAAGGGAACTTTTATTAAAAGAACAGAAAATAATGAATGTTCTTAATTTTTAACCTCTTGCAAATCTATCTAGTATTGTTACATGCAGATATTAATTATTATTATACATATGTACATAATTTGAAAATGAACACACTGTATCCTTTACTCTGTTGCACTTGTCGGGGATAGCGCTGTATCAGAAATTTCAGGGCAACAGTTTTAAAAAAGAGTTATCAATAACAATTGTATAATTAATTTTCTTATATTAGTGATGTTGTCACAATCTTATAAAATTATTTCTTGCGTAACTGAATGGTATGACTCAGAAAAGCTGGGCAACCAAGTACATATTCTTATGCAAATTGCTACAATATTAGCACAATTGTTTAAAGTCTGAATTCGTATTTTTTGTGTTTTAACCACTTCTTATATACCTCAACCAGAATAATTAATTTCTATAACCTTTATGAAGGTGATGAGTGCGGTGACCTTTTTTTTTCAGTTACCTGTGAAATGCCGCCCCTGCCAAAGTGCCGCCCGGGGCGGATTGCCGCAATTTCTTCCAGGTAACCCGGATATTTGAGTTGTTTATAAAAATGGATAAGGAATAATAACATCAATAATAAAATGTAAGAGTTTATAAACCGGCCGTGATAAGCCAAAAAGTGTTATCTTAGTATATGTTTTTACTTTTTAATGACTACGACAGTTCGTGTAAGCACTGCAAGTAAGCCAAAAAACGCTATTTCTCTTAATATTAAAAAAGTCCAGAAGAATATGTCGTATTTCATAAATTAATATGAAAATGACATTTAAATTATCTCGAAAGTCACTTGAGATAATGCTACTTGGCTTATGGCGGCAGAATTATTGTAGTCGGGTGTAAATGTATTTTATGACCGCTTTATCGGCGTACCTAGTTTACGGAAAGTACTGTACTACAGTAATCTTATCTTTACTAATAAATAGTCTGTGATATTTTTTTCATACCTTCCTTTAATATCGAAGAAGCTAAAAGGGTTTAAATTTGGGTGCGAGGGGTTAAATTAATAAGACAGTAGGTACCTTTGAAATTTTTGTTGTTAATTTTTAAGTTAAATAAAAAAAAATAAAAAAAGCTTTTACTTTTCCCTACTATTTACATACAGGTTAATTATGGGACTATTCTAATTGTAAGATATAAAAAGAAACAAGTGTATGTATATTAAGTTAAAAAAAGAGTAAGAAAAAAACAAAACCTCCTCCAAACACCCCCACTCTTCTCTGTCCTTCGCCTTTCTCTCCCACAGTTATTTTCAGACTACACCATTTTTTTTTCTTCCACGTTCCGATTTTTAAGTTATCTTTGTTAAATCTCTCCCACAGATTTCCCACAGTTACTTTCAGGTCGTCACACCATTTTTTTTTGGTCTTCCACGTTCCAATTTTTAAGTTATCTTTAAATGTGTTTTTTGTACAGTTAATAAACTTCTCTGTCTCTCAGTTCGATCGATTTCTAGAAGTATAACATTGAGTATTTTCAAGATCTATAATAAAACTCAATGTTACTTGCGCATATTTATTAGAGGCATCTTAAACTGGTTTTATAGCGTCGGTTGCGCTGTCTTTACAACATGCGTAACCAAGTAGTATAATACACATTGTTTATATAACGAGGCCAGAATATACGTCTACATATAAGTAGTATTACTTGGGATAAATGGTCTTGTCATAGAATCCTGAATTTTGTATACCATGTTGTCAGTCGGTGTTCTTGATTATGGGGTATTTGCATAATAAAAATATTATATTAGTTCTTTGTCGTTAAGTAGCATCGTCGTACCGTATTTTTCTTGTGACAATACGGTACATATTTATTTACCGTATTTTTCTTCTGACAATATGGTAAATATTTATTTAATACTGGATATATGGATAATATACCGTTCCTGGCTCTTATATATAAAAAAGTAAAAACCTAGGCCATACATTTGCAAAGAAAATCTTCAGCGCCTCTAAAATGACATAAAAAAGTGAAATCCCGAGTCCCCTAGTGGGGCATGGGGCAGACCCATTTATGTGTCTATTTCATTGATATTTTTTTCTTATGTAGGCAAATAGGTGATCAGCCTTCTGTGCCCTGCCTGACCGAAACAAAGCGAAAGCGGACGGAACGGAACTTATTTTAGGTAACCAACATTGTTGCATAAATAAGTATAATAAAGTATCTATAAAAATGTTTTGAATAACCCATAATAATATGACACATATAGAACCTTATGGTAAATAACATGTGTGTAAGCTGTCCTGTATTAAATCACATTAGTAGATATAATATAAATAAAACAGACTACGTTGCAACGCAGTATTATCTGTTTGTTAATAGGATTTGAGGATAATAAAGCAATTAATGTTTATATAATGTGATCCTCTCGTCATAATCTTTCCTACTTTTTTATATGTCGCAACTTCGCAAATGCAATGTAATTGGCAGAAACAGTATTAGATTCATTTTATTCAATAATATTAAACTTAATGCATCTTAGTTCTGCCAATATTTTAGCATCTAATAGTAATGACAGTTTTTCTTGAATTCGTAATTAATATATGTATTATTCTCACTTTCTGTGTGTTCTCACACATGTTCTTTGTACATGGCTTAAGCAAAAGATGTGTGTACTGTTTTACTTTTTGTATATAGTTAATCCTAGATCAGACCGCCTTCGTGTCTCATTGGTAAGCGCGATGCGTTTAGCACCGAATGTATTGGGTTTGAATCCCGGGATAACAAGATTTTAAACAAATGTTTCCATCGGGCAGGGCACAGAAGGTCAATCACCTTGCCTGTAAAGAAATATGATCGGTGAAATAGACTCAATTCACTAACGCAAAAGTATTGTTATTGTTGACCGTCTTTCTTTGCCTCCATTGAATATGAATTGCGTTTAGCATTAGAGGTCTTAGGGAAATTAAAAATATCCTGTAGTGGTCAACCAGGGTATATAAAACTGATTACCTACTTAACTATAAATGCCCCACTGGAGGGGTTTTAGCTATAGAAGATTTAGCTATTAGCTAGATAGCTTCTAGTTACTTAATGATTTTTTTCTTAAGAAAACAGTTTAGAATATACGTATTGAAATATGGAACACGAGCCTCTGTTATTTCTTCTAAAACTTTATTGCGCATAGTTAACAATTGCATCAACATAACAGATCTCTCTTTGGCTGTATTATAATCTGTTACGCCACTATGATGTAGAAAAAAGTATTTCAAACATAGGTAACTAAAAAATATGAAAGGCAACAGTGCATTGATCCGTAGACAACGCTTCGTTATCGATAAAGAGTTATTGTTCAAAAACACATAAAATACTGCGTCTATTGACCAAGTAAAGTAATTATGATTTTTATTAAACTTTATATCGTTATATTATAATATTTATTTAATATTGTGTAAATGAACCTATATGCTGATCAATAACGTGTAAAATTAATTGATTATTTATCTATGCATAATTATTATCATCGTCTAATAATGTTGGGTAATCCCAAGGAACTCAGACTGCCTGGATAAATAATAAAATGTTGGGTTATGCTAATAAAAGCCTTTTTTATATATAAATGATAGGAGTCGCTAACTACTAAACTAGGTAGGTATATGAGTTACATAGGTATTAAATTATCGTCGGGGCCGCGGTAGAGTACGATAGTTATCCCGTTGCCCTACGACGGCGAAAACTGTGGGTCAAGAGGGGTTTTAGTGGGTAGGGACACTAGGGTGTCTGACTAGCTGCCCGAATTGACTTTAACCCCACACTCTCCCAGCATTGCACGACCCTCTGGGAGGTGGGCAGAGGGTATATCTTCATGCGAGTCTACCTTTTCGCCCTAGGCAATAAGGAGCTTCTGCCTCTATACAAAAAAAGTATTAAATTATATTACAACGAAATTAATCTTCTTATCAATAGCTTGAAAAATATATAAAATAAAACACAATATAGTAATAGTAAAATTCTCGTAATCCGTGATCTACGTGCCCCGATAGGAAAGCGAAAATATACTCAACTCTCTAACAAAAGAGTTCCAAGAAGTTAAAAGACTCTACATACAAGTGCAACCTTTTTTATCACTATTTCTAGCCTCTACTCGTACCTAGAAAACGCGCCGTTACTACTACGACAAAATAAATTTTTAAAGAGTATTAGAGAGTCGTCGGGGACTAGTATTCAGGGCCGGATTTTAGAGTTGTGGAGGCCTTGGGGCAACAAAGGATTGGAGGCCCCTGGCCCCAAATTATTCTCCAAGTAAAATTAACGTTTATTTTTTTAATTTAAGAATTAACAATATAATCATGTTTGTACAAAGTACAGTAGGTAAAGGTAAAACAGCGAAAAAACATCAAATTAAAAGTTGTTTACCATTACTAGTGTTTTCTCGTCGGAGTTTGAAAGATTTTTCCGAAGTCTCTTTTGTGTGGGCCCCCTTTTTTGTGGAGGCCTCGGGGCAGCCTGGTCTCTTAAATCCGGCCCTGCTAATATTTAAAATAACGCTAACACTACTTCACTGTTTAATTAGGCCTTGATGTCAGTGGCGGTGTAAGGTGTGGGCAACGTGGGCCACCGCCTACGGCCTCGCGACACAGGGGGCCTCGCGCCCCGAAAATTTATGCTTTTCTAAAAAGCTGCGAACGCGGTAAAAAAGTTTTTGCGCTGGCAGAGGGCCCCGCAAAATGAATCTTGCCCACACAAAATTTAGGTCTTACGCCGCCACTGCTTGATGTTGACCTTTACTCCAATCGCATTTTTTTACGAAGGGGACCTGTTTGTGTTAGCAATAACTATAATTACTCACGCTACACTTAGATGTAATGATTGAGTCATTTCTCATAAGACGAACCGGATTGCATCTTCTCATTGTTTCATTAATGCAACAGGCACTTGAATGTACTTTGCTAACATAGAATTAACACTTTTTATACATAAGGGAGCTAAATGAGCTCACGAGGTGATATTTTATTAGCGTTCGTTAGAACTTGTCGCCCATGGACAAGTGCATAACGACTTATCTGTGTAGCTAAATTATTAACAAGTGTGATTCGATAAAGATTATATCTAAAAGACTAACTAGCAACACGCTCCGGCTTCGCACGGGTCCAATGTAGATGTACTATACACAAAAAGAGCCTGTGTTACTCGCTGATAATGTTGCTTTCTATTTGTGAAAAAAAAAATTAGTTCACTAGATCCAGAGATTACCCCCTACCACCTCACAAATTTTACCTCTTTATAATATTATTTGTATTAGTATAGATAACAAAGTTGATATTTTTTAGCCTTTGTTAAATTTATATAGCTTCGTTGGAAGATTATTTTCTGCGTCAATTCCTCTTATTGTTTCGGTATTTGCTAAGGTCTACGAGAAACATCTACGCCTGCAAAAACAGAGATTATCACCTCGGAGTTAGATAAAATAAAATCATTAATGATGAGATTGCCATGGAAATATTTAAAAGATAACATTAATTCGTATCCATAAAACATTTCCTTGATTACAGAGTAAAGACAACTTCCATATTATAACCGCTACCATTAAACAGGTCAAGCACGGAATGAGATGACAATTAGCCGACCGTAATGTAACATTTCATTTTGAAGCTAAGTTTATATTTAGTCAGTAAATATTTTCTTTAAAAGGCAAAACAAATTCTTACTATATTATGAAATAAAATCTAAGGATGAATGTGTATTAAATTGAAATCTCAGAATTCAGTTGCAGGAAGATAGCAGTTTTTTCTTACCCCAGCTACAGTACATCAATCAATAATGCGATGTAGACCTATTTTTCATTAAGGGAATTCGGAAATCCATAGTTTGAAACAAATATAAGAATAAAGTATAATGACATAGCACGAACGACTTGCAGGAAACTATGAGGCCCTCATTTGAAATTGCATACAAATGATATGACCTATTGATTGCATCAGATGCAATCACTAAACGTAGATATTTTCATAAAAATATAAGAAAGCAGTCGTATGTTATTGGAGCGGAGTAAGAGAAGCTCCCATGGAGCGACTTAAATAGCATTTGTGTTTGTGAGCATCTCAGAAACCGCTTGGCCGGTTGAATTTGTGTCTAAATAAACTTTGGCTTTTATTACTAAGTTTTTATTTTCCCCGTATTTTCCAATATGCCGCTGCGAAGCGTTATGGCCATCACTGCGGCCAAAGTACCTATATTGTCTGTCTCAGTAAGATTCCTTCCTTTACGAAGTTACTTAAATTAATTATATGGTAGTGGCAGCAGCACTACTAGTACAAGCATACATGACGCTTATCACTAGGTGAATGACTTATCGATTGGTATGTCGTTCACTTGGCGATAATAAACTAAAAAAAATATTCCTTAATTAAAGATAGTAAGTACTAAATGTATATTATAAGAATGTCTACGAAAATTTAAAACCTGGATTGACTTATGTTTCGGTTTCAACTAGTGGGGGATTTACCAGCAAGCTGAGTTGGCTTCAGTCTAGGGCGGCAGATTTTAGAGGTGGCAAAGAGGACCATTTTTATTCTTTTAGCTATCTTATAGAAATAAGTCGTACTTTAAGAGTCTTATATACCTTACAGAGAATAGTCTAAATGTAAGAGTTATTAAAAGAAGTGGACCTACAAGACAATTCATCATTTATCATTGTATTTTAGAAAATTTAGGAACTTACATTTATAGAGGCTAGCGCGGCAAAAGTTTAATAGCCTATACGCCAAAAGTGTGAATGCGCCACTGGTTTCAACAAAAAAATAATTTGACCCACAGTGTCTGCAGAAAATATTCAATAACTGTATAACGTTTTATTTTACGATAAAATCCGTCTGAAGATCTACTTTGATCAGATACCCAATTTCTTTTCACTACAATCATTTGGAAATAGTCATAACAGAAGTCGATCGATCGTTTCACAATAACAACCGTAATTTTTAGATATTATATAGATGATTGCAAAACATTGTGTTATACATATCAATACATAATCAGCTATCATTTACTATGAGCGAGTACATCGCGGTGCAGTGTTCCAGTATATTACTTCAGCAACATTTATGCAACCAACGTTTCACCGACGGAAAAGGAAGCTAACACTTCATGCTCGGACAGAGCTGAAATATATTCTTCAGGTTAGTAAGTAGCATATAAACGTGACTCATAAGAGTAGTTACAGTATGGAGGAAATAATGTTAATAAAAAAGTATTGAATAATCTTATCAAATGCAAGTGTAATGTTGTTATTAAATAAAACATATAATATTTATTGTTTTATTTTCTATTAATTCAAAGCATCTGCAGTCGTATGTCTAATCTGATCTATCCATGTTTTTTTTTATAAGTCTTATGTTTTCTTTTTGGTGGTACAACAAAAAATACTATTTTTTTGTATAATGTTAAAAAATAATTTTGGTTGTTGAAGACCTTCCGTGCGCATCGATGGGTCGTGGGTTCGAATTCCACCGGGACGACATGGTTATAATTTTCTGTAAGCATGTCTTCCACATGTCTGGTAACTTCGGGCATAGAACGGGAGAATATCAAAATTCCGACCGAACGAAATTGCGCGTTTCAGTTTGTCTATGGATTTCCGAATGCTAAAGTAAAAAATAGGTCGACAGCGCATCATTGACCGATGTTCTGTCGCTGGGGTATCATAGTTTTCTGTCACATTATTACATGTCATCACTTTTACCGAATTAAAACGCGAAAATTTCCCTTTTCCCTGGTTGTCTAACACTACAGTATATAGTGATAAGGCCGCCATTTGCATCATACTCTATACTGTTTATAGGTATTTAAGTTATATTTTATTAATGTAATAAATAAATTAATTTATTAATTTAATGTTCTGAATGCTTTTCAGCAAGCGTGGTCGCGGGCAGACCCTTGATCACATTATCCACACCGCAGTGCGACGAAAAACATTATTATTAAAAACATTTTCAAAGACTGTAAAATCACTAGTTTATCCTCTTATTACGACACACAAGGATACGATGTTAGAAAAACAAAACGATAAATAAAGATAATAATGTATTTCTTTTCTTACAAAATTATTTACAACTCTTATTATGCATGTATCCATTGTCATATAAATCAATACAATTGAGATAAATAATTAACTGATTGTTGGCGAATTTACATAGCTTTAACAATAATTAACCTAAAACAGATCGTTAGGCACCATTTCCTAAATACATTATAAGACACACAACATACGACTTTATGGGATTGGGTCATGTCTTTTAAAACAACATATAAAGTAGAAACTCGATTATACGGATTCGCGATTATCCGGACTGTCGACCGCGATCAATTTGGGTGACGGGAATGCTTCCGTGGGGGAACCGTCACCCATATTCGGTTGACGCTTTTGATAAATAAATTTTTCAGATTGTTCATTAAAATTATCATATTTTACGAAAAATTTAAAATATATAAATAAAATTTTGGTTGATAAGTTTAATTTGTTTTGAATGAACACGTGTAAGCTGACGTTATCCTTAGTTAATAATATTTACAAACATTGCTTTTCGTCATAATATATTAAATTATCCGGATTATCCGACAACAATTAGTCCGAATCGAGTCTCTACTGTAATTTCATTGGATGATAAATAATATAAATAGTGGAATGTTGTTATACATAATAATTGTGATTATCAATGAATATGTTAATTTTTGTACCTCTTGGTGACTAATTTCAAGAGATACGTATTAGGTACACGCGAAGATATAGGGTCTCTTAAGTAATTGTAATACCTATAATCCCTCATTATGACTGAATAAAATTGAATAAATTATGCAATTAAAATAATTATATCATTATTGCGTGAAGAGACAGTGAATAAATGTGTAGAATCCAAAAACAGCAATATTTACATACATAGTTTTTTTTAAATAATCCTTGTGTAAGAGCACGTAACTTCTAGAATACAGCGTCGGTCTGCGTACGCGCATCAAAATTATGAAACTCGTTACGTTTTATTAATAACTATGACTGCTCGTTAACATTACAATATGGCCATAAACATAGATATTTATTGAAAAACGTGTTATTTTCCATTAATATACAGATTAGTTAAGAAATTCTATAGAATATAATGTTAATATGAGATGTATTTAAATATGAATAAAGGTAATTGAATCGCACGTTGTAAACTACCATTTGAATTCAAGATTTTTATCATCTAAAACAATATCAAAAGTCGTTGAACTGTAATTAAAGATGATCTAATCTAAAGGACGATATGTAACCTACATACTATATTTGAGTGATTTTAGAATTACAAATGTTATGTGTAAAATGTTTTGCAGATTGGTGTACAATAATTCGAAGGATTTTTTTAAAAGAAACTGAAAAAGGAGGTTTTAGGAAAAATAAATTAGAAAGAAATAGATTTTTTTTTATAGTATAGAGGGCAAATGGGTAGGTGGCTCACGTGATGGTAAGTGATCACCGCCCATAGATATCCGCAACACCAGATGGCTTGCAGGTGCGTTGCCGGCCTATGTGCTTATATGAATCTGTATTACTTATTTAGGCTAAGCTATTTAAACTTCATACCCTGTTAATATTACCATAACAAGAAGTATTTTTTATTGAAAATCAATCAACGGACTTGAAGTCCGCCTTTAGGCTATCTAAACCATAGAAAATGTACTCAGTTTTCTCATATTTTTTTAAGATAACTCGAACTTGCCAGGATAGAAGTGGTTAATGAAGGCCAATCCCGAATGTAAATTAACAAGACCTAATGACGACCTTAAACGTATTCTAGAATTTATATACTCCTAAACATTATGACGCAGTACAATGATAAATATCTATATAGTTAATAAGAAAATCCAGCTATTTTTGGAACTAGTTATTTTTGAGACAAAACTAGTATCTTATAAAAAACGGATTAACACATTCTAAATCTCTTCTATACAATGTTTAGGCCGTTTTGGCAGTTTTTTCGAATACCGTTATTGTCCTAGTAACGAGTATTAAATTATATAAAAAAATGGTATTACTAATACATATAATATATCCATTCACGACAAATAAAAATGACAAAATGTTGAGACAACCATACAAGCCCAAAAGCCGCTTTTATGTAAGTAACTTATGTAATTACGTTATCCATATAAGTTATATGACTTATATAATAACGTTATCATATATGGTATATATGACTTATATAATTACATTATCATATAAGTTATATATGACTTATATAATTAACGTTAAGGGCGTTATTATTTTTCTTTTTATGGATGCATTAATAGGGCAAAAGCCGGGCTTTTGGGCTTGAATGGTAGTCCCGCCACTACTTAAAACAATATTGTTTACTGAAGTGAATAACGAACAAAACACGTTATTAATCACAAACAATTAAGATTGACGTTATTATTATGAGTTTAAAGAACTGGAAAAAATGGAACAAACTCTATATCACAAATTCAACACGCAATCAAACACGTAATTGACTTCCGCTCAACTTCAGTCGGTGAAAATAATTTCAAACTGGAAATCTTGGAGATAATTAATGACATTCTTGGTATTTTCAATTTCCATTTGCCAACTAGAATAATGAAAAAATTGTTTTTTTTTCTAACAATGGGATATTAATTATTTCCACTGATGTTCTATTGTCTATTATTATCATGTGTCAATTAAAATATTTTTTTTATTTAAGATTGAAAAAACCTTAAAAAGCTATCGATTTTTATACTTAAATCAGCATTTTCAACGATTTTTTTACTACAATAGGAAGCAATTGTATAATGCAAACCAATAATTTTTAATAGAATAGTAGGCAAACGAGCATTTCGAAAAACACATTTCCTTTTCCATCAAGAAAGCAAACACCGCCACCTATGACATTCTACAACACAAAGCACAAGGATATGTGTTGCCGGCTTATTCATTAACGCATTCAGTCTTGGTTCAATCTTTACATGACACTTTTTTACTGATTTTTAGGAAGCTTAAAAATCACCTTTAAATTAAATACTAGAACAATTTGGCGAAATAAAGTCCCACGCAATTATAATAACTTCCTTTATGCATGTTCGCCGGGACATTTTAAATATAACATTATACAATAATTCATAATAAATTTCCTATCAAATGTGGACGACTACGATTTTGTATATTCTTAAAACAAAACACATAATTTAAAATATATACTAATTGCATTTATATAAAACTCAAATACGACTTAACATAAATCTAAAATAAAAATATTCACAAGACACTGATACACACACAATAATCAATGAAATATACATCAACTTATATGAAATATAATATTACAATTACTTCAACAATACCACTGTTAATAATTTCATATACATAATATGTTATACGTACGTGAGTACCACACCGATCCTTTGACTATAAATACCTATTAGGGTTGCTTTTTCATTCTGATTTATTTAAAACAAGGAATAAAATTTCCAAATTCGAGATATTGCAAAATTAAAAAAAAAAATACTATCAAATATTCCAAATTATTCTTCGATTTAAATACATCAGTCACGTTTCTTGACACTGATTTGCGTAAAATAAATATGTCATCTCTTACAGTCTGAGATCTGACCTTTCCTTAAATATTAGGAAATAAACAGATGGTAATACATTACGACCTTCCACTATCGCATGAGCACTAAAAAGAATCCAGAACACATTCAACAGAACTGCTTATATGCATAACATTTACTATTTCATGATTTTTATAGTAGAAAATATTAGAAATTCCTCTGATATTGGAGCGGACCTTTATATAAAAAAATCATGTTCATTAATCAAAGTCTATACTACATACATCAAGTCCCACTAATGCGCGATATCCCCACACATAGATCTCAACTTGTGTACATAGTATTCCTCCGTAACTCGGACGAAAATTGATTTACTGTAGGTAGTTCATATAATTTCACGTATATTATACATAAAGTCCATACCAAGTACATCAAGTCCCACTAATGCGCGATATCCCCACACATAGGTCTCGATTTGTGCACATATTATTCCTCTGTAATTCGGACGAGCATTGATTTACTGTAGGTAGTTCATATAGTTTCACGTATATTATACATAAAGTCCATAACACATACATCGAGTCCCACTAATGCGCGATATCCCAACACATAGATCTCAACCTTTGTACATAGTATTCCTCCGTAACTCGGACGAGCGTTTAGTGCGGGTGGTTCATATAGTTTCACGTATATTATACATAAAGTCCGTAACACATACATCGAGTCCAGTTAGTGCGCGGAGTGCACACTGTGCTGCGCCTTCTTCTTCCTCTGCGCGAGCATATCGTAGAAGGGGTTGTGGCTGATGGAGCGTCGCAAACACTCGATCCACTCGTCCCTCTCCTCCACTGTCGCTGCTGACATTCTGCAAAAAAAATACTTATTATTAATTATATCTTTCCCAACAAGTATCCAATCGAGAAGTCGTTAAGAGCACCTGTCTCCAGACTCCATTATTTTTATCTTTGCTTGTTACTGTTGCAGCACCATCTATAACTTGTAGAAATTCAGTTTGATGAAGAGCTAAATTTATGCACCTTTACTTATCGTGGACTTATCAATTATAATAACTTATTTCAAATAGTAGATTGCAATTAAATGAATGTTAAAAAAAATTAAGTTTAGCTTAACCCTTCTTTGCATGATGATGGAAATTTATAGATGTAGATTTAATAATATTTTTCCTTTAATCTAAAGCGTGAATTACATCACCCTCATAAATTTCACAAAGATATAAAAAATCATGCAAAGAACGGTTAACACTTCACAATAAAAGTGACATTAGGAAGTGTGACACCCAAAAAATAAATGTTTAAATCATAGAATATGGACACAGTGACAAATGGATATAAACATCAGCTTCAGCGACTAAATCGCTGAACACCTATTGCTCATCTAGTCGCCGCGCCGTTTCAAGGACTGAGGACTCACAGTCTTTTCCTTTCTATCAATCTTTCGCCGTTTCAAGGACTGAGGACTCACAGTCTTTTCCTTTCTATCAATCTTTCGCCGTTTCAAGGACTGAGGACTCACAGTCTTTTCCTTTCTATCAATCTTTCTACCAAGAACTTGCATTTGATAGAGCGACTAACCTGTAGACGGTGTGTTTCCCCTCGACGACCTTCCCCTCGGAGTCGGTCTTGCAGGCCTTGATGAGGTCCGCGCCGCCGCTCGCGTACAGCTCCAGGCAGTGCGGCCGCTGGCGGTCGCTCGCTGGACGGACCTGGCGACAATCACATCTTCAACTATCAATTTTTCTTGAGATTATCCTCTATCTATTCTAATATTATAAGGAGGAAAGATTTGTATTTTTTAATTTTTGTATGTTATGAATAAACTCAAACACTACTGGACCGATTTTATAAATTCTTTTTTTTTTTTTTTTTATGGAATAGGTTGCAAACGGGCAGACGGTTCACCTGATGGTAAGTGATCACCGGCGCCCATGGACATCTGCAACACCAGTGGACTTGCAGCTGCGTTGCCGGCCTTTAAGAAATGAGTAGGCTCTTTTTTTGAAGGTTTCCAAGTCGTATCGGTTCGGAAATACCGCTGGCGACAACTGGTTCCATAGAGTAAGTGTGCGAGGCAGAAAATTTCTTAGAAAACGCACGGTTGTGGATTTCCAAGCATCAAGGTGGTGAGGATGAAATTTGGAATTTAGTCGCGATGTTCGATGGTGGAATTCAGCGGCAGGAATTAAACCGAACAATTCCTCGGAACACTCCCCTTTCACCAATAGAAAGCTACATTATCAGCGAGTAACATAGGCTATGTTTTGTGGATATTACCTACATCTACATTGCACCTGTGCGCAACCGCGACGGATCGCTAGTCATCCATAAAGTTCGTCACACTAATTTCGTGTAAAAGTTCGTCACACTAATTTCGTGTAACCCCTCCCACGTCCTTGTCACAGTTGGTCACATTTACGAGAAAAGTTCTAGTTCATGATATAGCCTTTTTTATGTTAGATATCGACAGACGAGTATGAGGTTCACTTGATGGTAGGTGATACCTCAGCCACAGAACATCAGTCAATGATGCGCTGTCGATCTGCTTTGTACTTCGAGCATTCGGAAATCCATAGACTGAAACCGAAACGCGCAATATGTACTTCATGCATTTTCCATCTATGAACGGTGGTTCGTTACCCGGTCGGAATTTCGATATTCCTCCCACCCGATCAATGGCCGAAGTTACCAGACGTAGGGAAAACATGCTTACATAAAATTATAAACATGTTGTCCTAGTGGGATTCGAACCCACCACCCATCGATGCGCACGGCAGGTGTTCTACCGAACGCGCCAACGAGCCCGTCAAAGGCCTATTTTGTATTTCCCGGTGGAAAACAACCAAATTTTAAGGCATGCAAAAATAGCAAAATAGTTTTCATATTAAAATTTCCAATTTCGTGTTAAGCTCTTCTTATACACATATTACAGTATGAGAGGTGAAATAAAATAAGTTAAATAAGGTAGCGCTTAATATTCAACTAATCAACATTTCTAATTGTTTCTACTTTCTAGGCAAACTACCTCAAGTTACTTGGACCTATGTAACAACTTTCTACAATGCGGAAACGTCATCAATAAATACCTCTTTAGAAACATATAGAAAAACCATAAAAGTACTGTACACTATCTCAAGCGGAATTTCTGCGGAAAGCGAATCTAACAAATAATATAGAAAGTTTGCGTATAGATTGTCGTGAACTAATTTGATATCATTTATACAAAATGGATGTTTATGACATAGAAATACGATCTTTATAGCACAAATGGCTGTAAAAAGTGAAACATATTGCATTCTTATCGCGAATGATGATCGCATGCAAGATCTTATCTAAAGGCCCATTTACACAATGCAAGTTTTTTCGATTATCGATCTGTTATACGAGTTTTGTTTCATTACTTTTCTTGGTGTAAACAGTCGCTTACAATTATTAGATGTTAATTATTGCGCTTAAATTATTGCCCTTGTATGTACAAGAAAATTTTATAATTTATTAGATTGTATATATACGAGGCCTAGCATGACAACCACGACAAAATTTTGTCGACCGTTTTCTCGTGTTTTAATCGATTATCTCTTTATGTCTTCCGGGTCTAGCATGATAATTACACTTAAAACTCGAGATATCTTGTCTATCAAAATTAGATGTTGAGATATAATATATCGAGATATCTTTTAGTTTGTCTTCACTCGTCCGCGAGATATCTCTTGACGGTAATGCTGTGCGGGCTGATCTTATTAAATAAAAATACTAACAGAAATATTTTCTAATGGAATGATTCCTCTCGGCTCCTTATCCGTGGTGTATTCGAAGTAGTAGAGGCAGTTGTCGTTCAATATGAACCATCGTCTCTTCCACGATTTGTATCTGGAAAATATTCATAATTCTCAGTTTAATACAACACTTCAATTTTAATATACATAGCTTAACAATAAAAGTATACTCTTCTTTATTTTATTGACAATTACCATTTATAACGGATTCTGACAGTGTCCAGTGTCCATTTCTAGTCCTAAAAAAAATATTCCCGAATCCCCTAGTGAAACACGGGGCAGACATTTGTATCTGATTGGCCTTCTGTACCCTGCCCAACCAAAACATTTTTTTTATTTCTTTTCCTGGGATTCGAACCCGCGACTGTCAAACGCAACCATTTAGCCATAGATATTTTCTTAGATAAGGCATAACGCACCTCTGGGAATAAAGGGTCATTTTTGCAATTTTATGCAAAATCGACTTAAATATGCAGAAAAAACCGCGATAATCAACTTTATGTGCATAGTAAAAACGGTGACAATTCCTTGATTAATCGCTTCAGTCTTAAGTTGTAATCAAGATTTGATTCCAACCTATCTGAGCATTTCTATATTTTTTTGCCACTCTTTTAAAACATGCTAAAAAAAATTAATTTCGTATATTGCGAAAATCTTTATGCCATAATTATAGCTTATCTATCTAACTTTTATTTTTTTAAAGTAGAATCGTTGAAATTTGTTGTATTGATTTTATAAAAATTAAAAACCTCAGCAGGGTATTCTGAACGTTCCTATTTTGTTGCTTTTTAGTGTGTAAATTAAAACTTTCAATCTGAGGCAACCGTCCTAAAATTATTAATTACCTACATATATTGATCGGATTTTATATAATTATTAAAAAAAGTTAAAGAAAGTGCTACAATTATTTTAAAAATAGCCTGTCTCTATTTATTTTGTTACTTTAGAGCAAAAATAATTCTAGAGTTTTTATTGTGTTAAAAATATCAACAATTTGACCATTTAAGCTTTTTTATCATAAAATTTGGAACTGTGTTGAGCCTTTCTAGCAGAAATATATATTTTTTTATCGTTGAAATAATTTTTTATTGAGAAAATAAGAATATTTTTTTTTGGGACAGTATCAAAAAGGGAAGCATTGGTAACAAAATAAAAATATAAAGTTGTGTCTATAATTCGCATATATAGGCGACAGTTGTTACAAAAAGTAAGATTTTATTTAATTTAGGGTTTATTAAGCGTAAAAAAGTAATTTCCATGCTGAATTAATATAAGTTCTTAATGAAAACGCAAAATAACACGTTATAGCTGAATCAACATCTATTATAATAACACAGCGTTCCACGTGTTTATAGTATATATATATTACTTCTATATTTCTTGCTATCTTCTTTATTACATCTCGTCCTCTATTATTTTCACATTCTCTGTAAGTTGACTTCAATGATGCTTCTAAAACTTCATTTCTAACTTTTACTTTTAATAAACCAGTTTCCAATTTCTTCTTTTCTTCCATTAACTTATTCTGCAGCCTGTAAGCCTTTTTTTTAGTTTCTTTAGCTGTTTCTAGCTGCCTGATACGACTTTGAGGTCTATCAATTTTTTTATTTTTTTAAACTTTTATGAAAATATGCTGTCTTTGTCATTTTCTTGCACTGTCAAATATAAACAGAACCTTATAATTCCTTTTTTGTTACTAAGCTTTTTCCTCTTATACGTTTTCTTAATAAAGTAACAAAAGATTTGGTAACAATTCTGCTGCTACATTTTTTAAAATTTATAATTAAATGGTTGTTGTTAATTTAACATTTACTTTTGTACAGTTGTATTGAGATAAAGGTTTTTACTACCTTAAAATTAAATAACATATATTAAATTTTATATATTTACCAAGAATCAAGGGTAACAAATGCGGGAATAAAATGCGTAGCAAAAATTATGAATGTCGTCACTACACGCTGTACCACCTCAGAATAACTATTTATTCAAAGTGGTGGCACGAAATGAAACGTAATGAGTTCCAATATAGAAAAACCGATACTAAATTGTAATAATTTTGCTGAAACACACTTAAAATTGATAACAAAAAGGGAAATTTGTTTGTGGAACTTTTACTGGGACAAGTTTAAAATTGTTTTTTTTTATAGTATAGATCATTTTTTTATATATTTAATGCATGCTGCATATTCTCCTACGATGCAAAAATATATTGAGTGCAAAATCTTGGGACTGTTACTTAATAAATATATGAAATAACTGAGTTTGAATTTATAAATTTTAGTATGGGACATGTACGTTTTCATACATTGGCGTTTTAAGTGTTTTACATTTATATATTTTTAACAAAAAATCAATTAATAATATATGTATATTCTTTGTCATAAGGAAATAAAATTATATACTTTCCTTTCAGGAAAACAAATGTTATAAAAAAACATATATACAAGAAAGTTGTTAGCTGTCTACTTTGTGGGAAAAGCAAATATGCATTTTGGCAAAAAAATATAGAAATGCTCATCTATCTTAGAATGCTAGCCCTAATATGATATAGAAATTTAATAATGGTCTATAATTACCTGCCACCCTGCTTCCACAGCCACCCCTCTTTGTCTGGGTTGAAGAAGGTATGCATGAGATCATTACCGTCGTCTTCTGGTATCTTGAACGGCTCCGTCTTTATAGACTCGTATAAGGACTGAAATTAAACAACAAGTTCTTAATTTCTAATTTAAAGAAATATATCCGAAGATATGGAGAGTATATGGAGTAAACGTAAAATATTAAAAACCGGCCAAGTGCGAATCGGACTCGCGCACGAAGAGTTCCGCACCATTATCTATAAAAACGGCTAAAAAATCACTTTCGTTGTATAGAAACCCCCTTAAATATTTATTTTAATTAATTATTTTTATAATGAATATATAACCAAAAATCACTGATATTTCAAGCGTCTACCTGTTGCAGTTATCAACATCGAGCCAAAACGAGCAAAAAAACACATTTGTTGTATGGGAGCCCCCATAAATATTTATTTTATTCTGTTATTTAGTATTTGTCGTTATAGCGGCAACAGAAATACATCAACTGTCTAACTATCACGGTTCATGAGATACAGCCTGGTGACAGACGGACAGACAGACTGACAGCGGAGTCTTAGTAATAGGGTCCCGTTTTACCATTTGGGTACGGAACCCTAAAAAGATAACATCATTTTATCGGCTGTATAAGTATAAAAAAAAATCAACACTCGGTTGATCGGAGATAGTGAGAACTGCTTGGACATTCAACTAAATACACTTTCGCTTTTATAGCATCCCTACTGATATTACGTAGTTAAATAAGAAATGTGTTTATTGGTTTCTCCTCCTTTCACACAAAATCGAAGAAATATATTGATAATATGTTATTGTACACAGGGATAGTTGAGGAGTAGGAGAGTAAAGGTTTATTTACATGATGCCATTTTCTTGTACAAGAGCAATAATTAATATCCAAGAATTGTAAGCAATATAATATGTTTATACGGGGATATAATGTGTGTTTACACCAAGAAAAGTATTGAAACAAAACTTGTATATCAAATCAAGAATGTTACGTGTTGTTAGGCGTTAGCTTATGCAAGTAATTTATTGTTTCAATTTAATTGTATGCAACAGGCAAGAAACTTGCTTCGTGTAAATGGGCCTTAAAGCAGATACTTTCATCGCGGTAAAACTTAATTATTGGAAAATTAGGTTTATAACAAACATTTCAGAATCCATGGTAGCTTTAAGTTATATATTTGAATTTGAATAGTATCAGGTAAGAAAATAGGTAGTAGAAAGGGTCATAACAAACATTTTAGAGTCCGTGGTACCTTTAAAAGTTATATTTCAATTTGAATAGAATCGAAAATACATTGTGTTAATATTACAACTATTGTATAAAATTATCACTTACTTTTTATGATACACTAAATCAAATATAAATTAAATATCACCGCGTGTGCGTCTTAAACACTCATTCATGCAATGTATAGAAAATAATTATCGAATATCAATATCGCGACTGCCTCAACCGGTCTGTCGAATGCAAGTACGGACAGCTTTATCAGTCGTTGCTTACAGCGGTGATAAGGGATCATTATATTGACATCAAATATCGTTTATTTACTTTATAATGCGTCATTTGTGTCACTTGAGGTTAGGATAGTTGTGTAAACAAACTTGGTTCACAATTATTGCTTTAATGTAAGATAATTTAGGCCTATGTCAAAATATACAATTTATTTTTCAATAAAATTAAGAGTACCATTAATATCGTCGTAGTTATTTGAACTTGGTTATTGGAATGCAAGCTCGATTTCAAGAAAGAAGAAGAAGATTCAATAATTTAAATAAAATACTGTATACCGGAATAAAACGCGATTTATTATTTATATTGTTTAAATTATTTATCCCGACGTTTCGGATGCTTTTCAGCAACCGTGGTCGCGGGGAGACTGAAAAGCATCCGAAACGTCGGGATAATTAATTTAAGCAATATAAATAATAAATCGCGTTTTAATCCGGTATACAGTATTTTATTTAAATGTGTGATACTCGCGTTAATAAAAGACAATATTAAGATTCAATAAATTGAAATCTCCAACTATCCGTGAGCAGAAAATAATGTCTATCAGTTGCTCCGTTTTTACAAGAAAGATAGACAAACAAACACATCACTTCTTTAGATATTCAGGGTTTCATTATTCATTCAAAAAAACATGGTTTAAATTGTCTCGTCATTATTATTGTAAAATCACTAAGTTATAAACAATTTAGATTAGGTATACCTACATATTTATAATTTACGTTTTTATGTAAATTCAATGCTATTATTAACCATTGAAATTGTTATCACTAGTTATATAATTACTTACAAAGAACTTAGATATATTATGTTCCAATTAAGTACGAAGTATTAATTATTATTGCGACATATTATATACCTAACATAAAATAACAGTCTGCCTGAATCGTGACTAATTTACATTCAACAAAGTATTCATTTTTGATGTTGGAAACGTGATGTCATGCAAAAAGGAGGAAATACAGAACCTTACAAAATTATGTTACGATATATTTAACCCAAGCGAAAATATTAAAGACAAAAAGCAAGATTATCCTTGTCATAAAAAACGACATACAAGTTTATAAATATAATATTTTATGTTTATATTTGTGAAATAGTTTCGTAAGTCTACTCTATATTTGCGTATGAGTATTTTATCTTTTGTATGCCACTGTTTTATTATAGAATCCAGAGGTCCACGAACAAACGACTTGCGAAAAAACTCATACAATTGACAGGTTTTTGCAATAAGATTGTGCATTTAAAAGAAGTATTAACTGCATATAATAGTAAAGTATATAAAGATATTTAAGTACTTTTGAAAAGAAATAAAACCAATGAGGTAATTCGGTAGTAGTTCGGTTCGATATTTAAAAAGTATTTTAATATAGGAATAACCATAGGACCATAATGTATTCAATACTAACGGGATTGTTTGCCATTCTATTGACATACAACATTATATACGCTATGCGAATACCTTACTCGCTTCAATGGAAAAAAATATGAGTTATTTTAAATGGAATTCATATCATCCAAAATCGATTTATTTTGTAATCAAGACGATATAAAAGGAAATTATTATATAGTAATGACTTTAATAGTTCTGAATGAAATCAACGAGCAGTAAAAATACAAAATATTGTTATGGTACTGTTTGTGTAATTCTGTTACTGGAAAGTAGGCTAATATTATAAATGAGTTATAATGTAGCCTACATTTGTTGCGTACACATGACATGCAAGGGTAACAAAGTAGAGTAGTTCTACCTTTATTTAGGACTTGTATTTATTTTAGTGTATTTAATACATTGCTACGAGTATTAATTTGTATACTAGGGTTTCACGAAATCAAATTGTACGGTCGTAAAAAGTGTAAAAATAATTATATAATATACTAGCAACGCGCCCTGGCTTCACACGGGTGCAATGTTGATGTGCTATACACAAAAAGTATATGTTACTCGCTGATAATGTAGGTTTCTATTGGTGAAAGAATTTTTAAAATCGGTCTAGTACTTTTTGAGTTTATTCATAACATACAAAAGTCCAAAAATGAAAATCTTTCCTCGTTATATTAGTATAGCGTATAGATATAGATGTTGGAAGGGGTGAAATCAGTCGGGAGTCGTTTTTATAAGACACGAGGAAAAATTCTCTGCACGGTGCTGCTACACATTAAAAGTTTTAAACAATAGAATATCTAAGTGGACAAAAGAGAGACAACTTGAATTGTGGTGAAACCCCTTTATTACAATTAACTCGTTAACTACTTTCGCCCCGCCATCCCTAGTGCCGCATTTACGCTTGTCGGGATCTTATTTATTTCATAAATAATGCATTTTTTTAATATAATTTAATACTTAATTAATATGTTTTTATATAAATTATTTCAATTCGCCCACAAACTTATACCACAAAAGTACATTCGATAAGTGTTGTGAGTAATAATAAATAAATAAAATAAATATGTAGGTAGATATGTCGCAAGTGTTTCACAGACCGGGGCAGGTAGTTACGTGCCCACAATAGGGTGGGGTTGTTTAAATATTAATTGCTTTAAAACTTAAAATCGTTTTTTTTAAACCGTTCGGTATTTCGTGTACCGAGAAGATGCGGCAAAAAACTCGTAACAACAGAACTTACCAAGAGCAACTCTTGAGGTAGATCGCCTCCATTGTTGATCCCTCGATTCATTGCGACGAACTGTTCGGGCGCGGGTTTGTCCTTCACGCTGGGGTTATGTAGGGACGTATTCAGCATAATTATCGCAAAACTGAGGACGTAACATGTATCCGCGTTAGTGAAGATGTCGGGGTTCAGTTGGCAGTAGCGCTGTGCGAAACTTTCCATCATACGATCGATCTTCTGCGCCTCGCCGGGAAGTCGAAAACTCCATAGGAATTGCCTGTAAATAATTGCCTATAATTGAAATTTTGAGGATCATACTATCTAAAGGACTTTTAATTATAAATATAAATTTCTCAAAAATAATTCTTATCGAATTCTAGAGTTCAAGACATAGTCGTCGTCATTTAAAAAAAGAAAAGTCCTAATCCATACATTATTTATTTCATACTTTGTCAAATATTTAACATCCTCCTTCAATTTAAGTACTATCGAGATTATAATAAGATTATAAGAACATTATATTCCCTAAAAAAATCATGGCAGGATCTAACATCTACTATTTCAACTATATTTCGGCTTTTTAATCGCGGTATACAAAATAAATACTAATCCTAAATAAAAACTAATAACTAAAAGAGATATTCTCTTTCAAAGTGAGATATTTTCGTATGTGAATAGTTAATATAATGTTAATTTATAAACATAAGTTAATGAACTGAACAGCCCAGATATATTGATACTAGCTTAAAACAATATGGAATATGAAGACAAAGGTAATGTTCAAACACCCTGCCCATTGCTATCGAATGAACATTGTGACTTACTATGAAGATAAACAAAGGGTATTCAACTGTGTGAAATTAAGTAGGATAAAGTCATAAGTATCCTTAAGATGGTCACATTGTCCCGGGGAACATCCGTAGATAAAATTCGGGGGATATAAGAGAAGAAAATAAAATGTTTGATTAATAATTCGTATATATTTTTATTGTATCCACTTCTATTTGTCATCTGCCTATATGTATGAAGACGCGGGCGAAAAGTATTATAATTCTACTAGCCTGTTTAGTTTTATTAATAATAATTAATAATAATTATTAAGTGTCAACCAACAAACTATGATCATAGAGATAAATAGTAAAAGTCCTACTATATCCATCTTTCTATTACCAATTATACTAACACATACTAAAAACTGGCTCTCCGTCGACAAAATAATATTGTGGGACCATATACGGAGTGTATTCCCCCTCCACATGGCACAATAAATACGCTTATTCTTCTAGTATTATAATTTAATGTAAGATGTGGAATAAATGAGTTTAAATGGAAAAAGCATAGAAATGAAATTAACCTTAACGCTTGTACTAGTATCAAGTCTGTGAAGTCGTGAAGTTCGACGAAGGCTCTGAGTACCGCCTCATTGAACTCCGAGCGCTCGCCGAGGTAATCGCCGATCGCGGTTTTACTCAGGCCCTCGCCTTTGTGCAGAAATTGCGCTACGTCCTCGGCTGTCCTTTGTAGTAATCCGTTCTCGTACAAATACTCTATACCTGTAACAAGCATGCAGGTTATACTAAAGTTTCATTAATATGGTAGAGTATTTAATAGGGTTGGGCTGGATTCCATTTATGACTACGCTTGTACTTAATGCAATGTTCAAAGAGTAATATAATATGTATGTAGATAGAAATTACGGTATTCGAAATTTGAATCTATACATATAATAAAACTGCAGAGGTCAAAATAATGTCTGTACATAGAAAAAAATGCTAAAAACTGAGTCAGGGGGATGTAAGAAGAGAAATAGAACAAACCCGGATTTTTTTAATTTTTTTTGTTTCTCTGTCTGTTTGTCTGTTTGTACGGGCTAATCTCCGAAGACACTGAACCGATTTTCATGCAATTTACATATATATTAAGCAAAGCCCGGGGCAACATATAGGCTTTGTTTCATCGAAATCGGTTGTCGGAAAGAAAAGTTATCACCATTTAAATATTATTGTAAAGGCACCATATCATCAAATTGCAATGTAAACTAACTCGCGTCGATTTTTTTCTAATTATCAGATGTCAACAACAGATTGATATGGAAATGAAAAGTTTGATTATTTCACCACTTTACTTTACATCAGCTAGTTATGAAATAAAACATAGTTACGAAATTTCAAAATTAAGATGTTTCATAAGAACCTTTATACATTCGTTGTTTCTAAGATCAGAAGTGATCACATACTTGTTTTTATTAGACATTATTTTTTACTAAGTTGAAATTAATATTAATAATGTTATTCAAACATGATAATATCTTCAAAGTAAAGTATGTCTGTCTGAATTATACATTAGGAGATTAAAAACTTTCCAAATAAACTAACTAGTCTACATCAAAATTCAGTAATACAGGCTGTCTAAAAGGCACGGTAACTTCGTCGAAGCTATGGGTAGGCTTTTCGCCGTAATTGAAAAGAGGATACGAATTAAAATTTGAACTGCACGAACCTTTAATGTTTTCTGCTAAAGTATTATTTAAATACTACATACAAATATGTAATGTTCCAGTAAAAACTGACTGTATGTAGAAATAAAAAAAACGTCTAGAATATAATGAACTAAAATAATTACCATTTAAATTAAGACCAAATTAGAATAGTACCATCAATAATAATAACTGTTTATTTATTCAGATAAACATTCCTTACATCTCAATATAATAATGTTTGTATATCTGAAATCATACTTATTCATTAGTTCAGTTTCGATAACGTAGAAAATCGAGAAACCCTAAAACTAGTCCCGGGTATTCCGCCTATCACTTTAACTTCGCTGTCGTCACCAACGTCACGCCTCATTGCTCACTCCTGACGTCACGCTTATTCTCCCTACACCCACTAAGAGGGTAAGACGTAGACTTTCGCATTCCAAGAAATTCAATGCCTAAAGTTACCCAATAATATCCTTTTATCGGCTGACGTTGCGGCACATTTATTCCGCGAGCAAAATTATAGCCGTGGAGATTTCCATTGGCATCACGTAAAAAGGCAATCTAATCTTAAGTGTACAAAAATAAACGCAAATCTTTTTATAGTATGTCGTGTAATGTTGAAGCGTGAAAAATTGAAGATAGCAGAATGATAAATTGTCGTCGTCAAAAAAAGGACATCGTTGGACGAGGCGGTTGGAAGGATAGACATAGAATGAGAGCGCGCTTGTTAGCGAGTGATCTTTCTGCATAAATTGGCGCAACAAAGTTGCATATCCCGATGAAACAGTGATTTTATTACACTCGCTGTACAATATTAACTATGATAAATGTGAACTTGATGAGAGTGAATATTGTACTGTAATTGCTTAGTAATTTCTGTTCATTCAAGAATTTTATTGATCTATTTGTGACCAAGTTTTAGTTTAGAAGTATAACTTTAGAATTAATACAGAACTTGAAGTGCTGATTACTTAGATTTCTTATTAAGATTTTCAACTAAAACTAAAATAAAGTTCTTGTATTGGCAATAAAAATACGCAATAATTATATTTTTTATTAATTTCCGTTTTCCTTTTATTTAAGTCGCTTTGGTATTTGTGAATTCATATAGTAACACCAATGTTTCATAAATCATCGCACATATGACAGGTGTAAGTGTAAAAATGCATAAACAAGTTGATTTGCCGTCTTTGTAAACAATGCGGTTTTGCAAGACCGCGTGGGAACAAAGCACTTGAGCCACTGCAATGCTGACATTCAACATTTAAATATCAATCATTTTAATACTTATCAAAGTAATTCATAGTCTTAAAAGAATTCACAGCGATAAAACGAAAGGGTAACTTAAATTTTGCTATAAAAATGGTTGAAACATACTTTCGAGTTCTGGAGAATAGGCTAGTTTTTAATCAATGGAATATATTGCCGTTGGATAGTAGATAGCAACGGACCCGTTGTTTCCAATCCAAAGTGTATTTATTTGTCGACTATACGAGTTATTTTACTATCTATAAAATCAAATATGCATTAACCAAGTGCCACCAAAGTCGTAAGGAAACTGAAAAACGTATTTCCTAGCAATCATTTTCTAAAAGTGCGGTCGAATAATTTAACTTATTATGTAACGCGTACCTGCATTATGTACGTATGTAAATGGGATTCATATTAGGTAAATTAATATTCATATTTTTATGCAACAATGATAAATAAGGATATTTGTACAAGTGAACTAGATAAAGTAACACTTGTTACGTTCAACAATGTCATACATAGATTTAATAACATATATGCAAATAAAACCGCCTCTGTGGCTCAGTGGTAAGCGCAATGCGTTTAGCACCGGAGGTCCCGGGTTCGAATACCGGGGAAACAAGATTAAAAGAAATTGTTTCGGTCAGGCAGTGTACAGGACAGTGCCTGTAAAGAAAAAAGAATATGTGAAACAGACACAGAAATTTGTGTGCCCCATGCCCCACTAGGGGACTTTTTTTATGCATTTAAAAAATAAAATTGAAAACTTTCACATATCCAGCTTTGAAATGTTTATAAGTTGTATGTTGTGGAACATGTGACTAACGGATTAATGCCTAAAACTAAGAGGGAACAAATATGTAGGTAAGCTGTGGTAATCTTTGGTTACAACTAAATTGTGTACATATTACTAACAATAAGGAAACAATAAACGCTTTTATATTTTATTTACTGTACAATTTACGCTCGTCTGTCAATATCTATCATGAAAAACCTTTCATTTTAGGAGACATAAAATTATATATAACACAATGTAAATTATATCTGATATTACAAGTCAAAACCAAAACTTATTAAATATACATTTTTTCTTTTTATAACTTAATAGGCTTTTGTTAAATCACAAGTAGATCGACAGCGCATCACTGATGTTCTGTGGCGGGGGTATCACCTACCATCAAGTGAACCTCATGCTTGTCTGTTGATATCTAACATTTAAAAAAGCAGAAGTTCCAATCAATAGCGGTTCCCTTGATGAAAAGGGGGCGGCAAAACGATTTGTGTGGAGTGAAGGGATGTCGACTAGGTGTGATTGACAATGAGTTATTACCTTTTTTGGGGTCCATATTGAATTTCTTCCTGCCTATGCTCATCTGTTTGGCTTTACTATTCTGCTTGCACTCCTCCTGGCCATCCAGGGCCTCCAATTCGGCCACCACTTCGCCGAGTTCATCTTTGAGTTGCTGCAAAAGAAGAGACCGTGTTCAGCAAAGTGTATCAATTTTTTATGAACATATGTATAATACATCACAAGTATAGAGATATTTGTTTTATTTTCTACATTAATATAATAAAAAGGTAATAATTGTATTTTTGTATGTTATGAATAAACTCCAAAACTACTGGACCGATTTTAAAAACTCTTTCACCAATTAGAAAGCTACATTATCAGCGAGTAACATGCTTTTTTTTATATATATACCACCCTTGCTACGAGGCGAATCGCTTATAAATCTATTATAAATTAGCTATTTAACAGATCATTTTAGGCCCATTGAAAAATAAAGAATTCTTTATTACAGTAAAAACTAGGACGAACAGTTTTTCAGCCGAACGTCAGTGAATACAATGGAAGAGCTACAAAGAAAATATCGTATTCAGTAGCCTGAACAAAAGTGAGCCCAGATGAAAATAATTACGAACACTGCCATAGCCGTTTATCGCAGACAAACCTCATCTTTTGTTTTTTTTAAATAGCAACTCTTGCTATTATAACAAATCTATGAGCGATAAGTTTCTTTGCCATTTAATATAATTATCTAGCATTTTTATTTAAACCTTTTTTTTTAATAATACCTACCTACTTGTGTGGAAAATGCTAAGTAGTTTATAATCACGATAGAAAGACAATGAAAACGACGTAAGCAGACACTGTCATTAAACAGAATACACATATTCCTTGTATAATAAATGCATTTATGACTTGCTCTTATAACAAATTTCCGGCTTAAGAAAATAAGTATTCATAAATACTATTTAATATTTATATTTCAAAGTACAGTGGCGAACAATGTTCGGTAGCCGCTATAGTGAGTCTCGAAGTCGCTACTACGATACGGTCTGACGACGTTCCAACATAATTTGCGGTCGGCAACCTATTCCCCCGAGGGACACGCTACTGGTCTTCCTTGTCTAGACGATAAAATATAATAAACATTTTGTTCTGTTTCCTATGTCTTATAACTATTGTAAAACATATAGGTTAATACGTATTGTAAATTAAATACTGTAAGTACAGTTAAACGTAAAATAGAAAAATGAAGGGTTTATATTTACACTGACGTATAATGCAGTAAAATTTGTTGAAAGTATCTACAACTACTATTTAAAGCTATTCTAATTGAAAGTTGTATCTCTACGTAACATATATTTTACTTTAGATTAAGATTTCCACAAAAGTTATATACGCAAATAAAATATTTATTTACTTGTTATTGTAGTAATAACAAGCTATTTTATAGATTTTTTATGATGGGTTTAATATGGAGGAAAAAGGTTTTGTTTTATTACTTACCATTAATTACTTTAATATACTAGTAGGTATGTTAAAAGATTAACATTTAAATTTAATACATATTTTTTATTCACAATACACAAACCTAACCTAATGATATTAAGAAGAAATTATAGGGGACTAAATATCTGCACTAACTCTATGTAACAATATACTGTATGTTACATCGATACTCCATGTTACCTAGCCGTGATCTGAGAGCTAAGGGCCTAAGAGAGTTCTATGTAAAGGTTGTCTAGACTGGTTTTTTTCTTACAACAAGTACAATTTCTACTTAAACTAGATGTCTTTCTCGCCTTCTAGAAATTATATATTAGAAAGAAATACAAAATGAGACTAAATGAATCAATTGGAGATCCTAAATATAACATAATTTGCTCTCTATTGAGTGGCTTCTTGAAATCAGTAGAAGACATCTATTATATTTTTCATAGCATAAACTTTCAACGTAAATTATTACATTTAGTAGGTATATGAAAAACTTTTTGGTCAAATGTTTGTTAAAAAAAAAATCAGTATTTTTGTATAAGTAAACTTAAACGGCAAAGCTTATCAACGTATTTGCATGCTTTAAATTGAGCCTTTCACCGAGAAAGGTGAACGCATGCATTGAATACGACGATCAGCCGAAGATGTAAGATATCTCGATATATTATATTTCGACATCGACAATTTTGATAGAAAAGTTATCTCGATCGACAAATATATCTATTTTTGATATTAAATATCGAGTTTTAAGTGTAATTGTCATGTTAGACCCGAAAGAAATAAAGCGATAGTCGATTAAAACACGAGAAAACGGTAGACAAAATAATCCTATTCGCATCGGCAGTATAAAAGTATTGGGATATTAGATCGTCTGATTATTTCCCACATCATTGTGAAATCTCCAATTTGATTACTCAGTGAGAATTTGATTGCAAACATTAGGATATGAAACAGGTAATTCTGCTTTTACAAATATTAATCAGCAGATATCATTTGTATAGATTATTTATTTATTGTGTAATATAGGCTTTCCTTCGCATCGAGTTTTATATTCAAAACTCTGACCAAGAGAGCGTTACTATTATAGATTATTGAATTAATAAAACGATAATGAGAGGTATATAAAATTGTGGACGTCGCCACGAATATTATACACAGAATCATTCCAACTGCAGTTCCCGTCTAGACATAATATTAAACAGACTTCCATGATCCAACCTTTTAATACACGTGAGTCGAGTTTATATTTGTCAGCTAATGGACAGATTTCGATATTAATAAACTGCTGAAGTTGTTTACGTTTTAAGAAGATTGAAGAATATTTATAGGCATATTAAGAGTGTGAATCGTAGCAGTAAACTTGAGTGCAGCGATTAAATATTATCCTCTTAAAACTTAGAGTCATCGAAAGATGAAATCAAGAGCCTTTGGCGCTCATAATACCTTACCTGTTTATTGATTGCGGATAGCTTGAGACTTGCTTACAATTCAAACTTTTAAAATCGCCATGAAGAATTTTTCTAAAACACCATTGTCGTAACATCTTACATCCGCCATTACATTTTAAGGGGTTTGTGGATTGCATAATTTCTGGTCACACTTTCCATAATTTAAACGTTTCAAATGTTGTAATTTGATGGATATCATTAAGATTGATGAAGCGTAAGCTTTATAAAAATACTGCAATCAAATTTAATAGACCATAAAAATTTAAAGGTATAAAACGAGTTAATAATATCTATGACTGATCCTTATTTTGATGGAATAGTCATGTTATATGTAGTTTGCAGGTTGAATGAAACCGCGATTTTCATTTCGACTCTATTAAAAAATTACGAAGTAGGTACATAGAGTTTTTATAAACTGTAATTGTGGACGTAATAATACTAACACTTTATTACTTGTACAATTTTACAAGGGGCTCAATTGACAGTGTAATTTTCAATTTGTCTCAATTATCGAGACAAATCAAAGGGCAACGTGATGAACAACAATTGATAGCTAATATTTTCTGTAGATAGGTATTTTTTAAAATCTCTGTCAAGATGTCTGTACTTTTCTTACATTATTATTATAATTATTATTACATTAGAATATCGTCTGCTCTACAATATAATGCTCAGCCAGGGCCTTTTTACAATCACAACACACAACACACACACTTACACTCGCGGACTTTATTACCGCTTCAATGTATTGTCTATACCTGTACTTTGTTTCCATATCTTTTGTAATAAATATTAAAAAAACAAGGTAATATAGGTGTAAATGCACTTATTCAGAAGTAAAGTGGACATACCCTTCCGTGACGTCGACACAGACCATAAATCTATATTAAAGTCAACTTTGCGACGGTCAATCATACAATAATACTGCAAATTGCTGTGTGCAATTCCTTAATAGATAGGTATATATCCGTAACCGCTTTGTAGTAGTTTTTCATGGACGTTATAACCTACTAGATTATCTGTAATAGAGCCTTGAGATAAAACTTTTAAAATAACTATCCCCTATCTTTTAACATGTAAGAATTTTTTATCGAATAGGGAATAAGCGAAATTGCTAGTGATACTTCATAATCACTGTAGATAATTATGAGTATGTTTTTCATATCACTAGATTTTGATTATAAAAGGCGAAATAGAAAAGAATATTCGACATTTACCATAATTTAAATTTTCTGGAAATTATGAAATTTCTGGTATCTTCATTACCTTACGACAAATAAATTTAGTTTGAATATAAAATTCATCAAAAACAATGAACTAGAAACGTGTACATTAGGTTAAATAGAAAACATGGCCCTTACAAATTTTTTTTACCGTAAGGATTGAAACTTGTCGTCGTAAAACGGTCGCGTTCATCCTTCGAAGACTTTCGCCCATTAATTCACTTTCCCTGCAAATAGTTTAAATTTCGCGAACATCTGATTGTGCTTTGATTTTATAAATGCAAGCTATACTGTAGTAAGTAGATACTACTGCCGGGCTAGCATGACAAGCGCGACAAAATTTTGTCTACCGTTATCTCGTGTTTTCATCGACTATCGCTTTATTTCTTTCGGGTCTAACATGACAATTACACTTAAAACTCGACTTTTAATATCAAAAATAGATATATTTGTCGATCAAGATATCTTTTCTGTCAAAATTGTCGATGTCGAGATATAATACATCGAGATATCTTACATCTTAGTTTGTCTTCTCTCGTCCGCGACATATGTCGTGGCGGTCATGCTAGCCCGGCTGAGCAGAATCGAAAGCAATATATTACTGCTAATGGTATTACACAAAATTGGTTAACAAACTAACTCTTCATGAGGACAAAAAAGTATATAAAAACCAAACCACTCCCGAATGAACTTATTAAAAACATGTGTATCTACAACTCAAGTTTCAGGCGTCCCTTATTTTAACTGTGTAATAAATAAAGTCTTTACATTATTTTTAAAGACCGCCTCCGCGGCTCAGTGGTGCGCTTGTTGGGTTTAGCACCGCTGGTCCTGGGTTCGTAACACGGGGAAAAATAAAAAAAAAGTTTTGATTACGCTAGACATAAATTACACTAATCATTAAATTAGTAAATATATCTCTTTATTTCTTACATTAACTTTATTAAGTAGTAAATGTAGTATTTAGAGCATAGAAAACTAGGTAAAGCTTTGTTATGTGTTTTTGTAACACAAGGCGGATGTGTTTCCGTATATTTTGCTGACGGCCCCAAACAACTGCGTATTATCCCGTTGTCCTCGTGAAAACATTACTGCTTACAAACAATAGGGATGTTTATTGATGTAACTTTTTTTAAACTTAGAAATTCTTTATAAAAAATATTGTTAAAAAAATTTACACCAACTAACAATATAAGAGCATAACGTTAATATAACAATAGTATAACATCGATTAGGAAAGGTTGGATAGGTGTGTGTGAATTCGCGAATCTAGTTGGATATGGGTCAAACACATTTCTGTTTTTGTTTTCGATGACTTTTTTTCATAATAAGTAGGCGATCAGTTCAAAATATTGTTTCCCCAGCATTCGAACTCGGTATCTCGGGCGCTCAACATAACGAGCTTTCTGGTGAGCCACGAAATCGTGCTGGACATGAGAGAGGGTAAAAAAATACTTTTAAACTGTATAATATTATTTTTACCGGGCAAATATGCTAACAATAGATGTGTGATTACCGAGCGGTTAGCGACGTCCCATCGTCTAATGGCCTGGCTAATGTAAGGCGATCTATAAATAACATGAACTGTCTACTTATAAAAGCCGCCCGTTCCAAGTTCCGACCCTACGTATAAAAGAGATTGTAATATCCTAATATCTTAAATAAATCAACATCGATTCACTCCACGCACTTTTAGCCACGTTTTTATTTCTAACTAGCGGACCAAACAGACGTTGACCTCTAGCCAGAATTTTGGATTCAAAATTAATAAAAAAAGGAAATATCAGAATAAATTTACTATTTTATGACATATAATGTCTAGTATGTCACTCATTTCCAGCGGACTTCAATTATTACAAAAAAGCCACCTATGACGTCAGCTGTCAATTGCGAAAGATGGCGGAGTTCCGAATTTAATTTATTTTAAAATCCAACGAATATCGTATTTTATTATAATCGGTGCAGCCGTTCTTGAGTTATAAATGTTTTTATGTAATTTATTTTATATTGTATATAAGAAGATAGATGAGATTTTATTATTTACAAAATTTAAAATTGTTGTGTGGCACATTTTCAATGTCGTTACAAATTTGACAGATTTTGACAGCTTTTTCGTATAGCACTGTCCTCTTGTCCTATCTATAATGAACTCCCGCTTACTTAAGTGATTTTTTGCAAATTCATCAACAACAAATGTCATGATCTCCTGCCAAAATATAGATATCATCGGATTAGATCATCAAGACAATAATCAATAATTTATCGTATAACTATCAACATCACAACTCTACTTGAATGTCAATCAGATTCTATGACAATATAACCTAAAATCAACGATGAATGCATAGCTCAAAACAATAAAAACCCCAATTAAGATAACTGCATAAATATTGTTATCAAACACTTGCTGATACCGACACATTTGTGTATTGGTACTATAGTAATTGATAAGTCCGATGGATCCCCATCATATTCCCTCAAATGTTATTGCTGTCATTCGACGCCTTGTCAAATTCTTCCTTTTTAGGGTTCCGTACTCCATACGCAAAAAGGAACCCTTATAGGATCACTTCGTTGTCCATCTGTCAATAACCTTTCTATCTAGCTCAAATCAAATACTCAGATCTGCAATCTCTTGCAGCAGTGCAGACGCAATCAAAAGATACGGCCTTTTATGCTTCGTTTATTCCACATATTTTGACACTCGCAAGAGAATCAAAACGTAAAGGGTACTTTCCATTGACCTACGTTTTAATTTGGCATGAAACAAATAACGAAAACTGTAAATTTGTAGTTTTTTTTTTACCTTTAATGAGAAAATCTTTTCTTAACTAAAAGTTTGTACGGAACCCTCGATGCGCGAGTCCGACTCGCACTTGGCCAGTTTTTTATTTCTTATTCCCTCGGGCTCAGGTTTGAATAGCGTATATTTTGTAGGGTTCTTTCGAATGGCCCAGTGATATTTGTGTTAGCGGCTTGCCCGCTCGGTTGCCAACTCTAATAATATCGAGTTGCCATTTTAAGTTGAACAGTGATAAACATAACCTTCTATTATATTATACGTCTTAATTTTCTACAAAAAAAGCTCTTTTAAAATTGTGTTTATCAGGCAAATAGATGACCAGTGTTTGGTGCCTCGACTGAAAACATTTATTATTTTATATACCCCATGTCAAACACATGCGCGTTGCGGCACGGACGCTGTCAAAATTGTGCTTACTAAAAAGTGTGCTTTCAAACTGACACCAGATACGCTTGCATATTTCTGATGAGAATGCATCATTATTACATACATATCTCCTGAAACTGGGCCAAGAACAATTGCATTCACCCATTAAGCAAGTTCTATAGTGAAAGGTGAATAAGACATGAATGCGGTGTTCTTCATAGATCAAATTTCTTATAACTATTCATTATTTCGATCCCAGCCTCTGTTTTCATTTCGTGTTTATATTTCAAGCATCATCATAATGAGCAATGTACAAAGTACAAACATAGGTTAAAGTTTAAATAATATTATTATAATTATCATATATTATATTAAAGGAATATATACATTTTATTTTTTGCTTATCATAATATATAGTCAAACAAAAAATCTTGACGACAAACTTGATTGCGTAATTCGCAAGGAATTTACTTAGGAGAATACCTACGGCATTCACGTTGTGAGTTGTGACAGTCACATACGACCTTCAAACATTCCAAGAAAAACAACTTGTAAATAGCATTTTGTTATTCTATAAATTACTTCCTACAATTTTACAGTATTTAATGTTTTCCAATTGATTCATTAATAACAACGTCACCCGTGAGGGGGCTGATGACCTTTGGCTCATTCTTAACTTTTTAGCAACCAAAAACATTGTTAATTTCCAGTTTTAAGATAATATAACTGTATATATAATCATAAATTAGTTAAATACCAAAAGTTTACATATCTGCAGTGATTTTAATATACATTTAATAACTCTTTTGTTTCATTTTATAACGGTCGGTTGGTATTTCCTGTGAGATAAAAATATATGATTCACCGTTAACTGAATGGAAAGTATCCTTTGTAAAAAACAGTATGTAGGTATATACTTTCTTTATACCTAAGTAGTTAAATGCCCTGGAAAGTTAAGTATTCAGTATTCATTTCACTTTTTTACCTAAAACTGGAATCTTAATACCTAATTAAAATACGCGTTGGCGCGTTGGATAGTATACCTACCCTGCGATCCGATGAGTCGTAGGTTCGAAAGCCGTCGTCGATCACATGCTTTCCTTACGTCTCATCACATCATTTCAAGCATGAAACGGGTGTGATAAAAATTCCGACCGAAAAAGACCGGTTTTGCGCGTTTCGATTTCCGTCTATGGATTTCCGAATGCTCGAAATAAAAAATAGGTCCACCGCGAATCATTGATGAACCTCACGTTTGTCGATATCTGATATTAAAAACTACCATATTGCTATCAATTTACGACTGCCAGAGTTTGCCAGAAACTATGAGTCACTGAGTATTAAGTGCTTCAATACACATTGTATTTAAAATGTACAAAAATAGTGTGTCATTCATTTTTCTTCGAACTGTATTTGCGCGTCAATAGAGAGAAGAGATTTAAGAGAATCCAAACCAGCTAACTTTTAACAAGCACACGAAAAATACTTTACACGCCGAGTCTACGGAAGCCATGAAAATATTGACTTGGCAATAATTTACGCATAGTAAACGCATAGTTAAATTGAAGAAAAGTTATTAAATTCCGAATGTATTACAAAAGCGTGCACATTTTCAGCCAGGTTTAATATGTACAATGTACATATTATATGAAGGGCAAATTACACTAATAAGTCAATGTGTATGCAAATATGTTCGTGAGCACAATTCAACTCATTTCATGCAAATAAGTGGTTCGTAGAATGAGTGCAAGGGAAATAAAGAAATGCGCATTACAATGACACTAAAGGGAACGCTGGCTCCAGGCACAAAAGGTCAGAACAAACAATAAGTTCATGTTTCCGGTACGCGGCCAGTGAGTGAGTATACAAGCTCTTATACACGCTCTTGAAACCTAGGTGTAAATGAACAGTGGTTGTCTCACTGGCCAGAAGCCAAACAGGAAGAATACTACTGGTAAGTTAACGTGGATATTTAAATAAGACACCTATTTTCATGTTTGAGCGAGACCAGACTTTTAATTTAAAAAGATGTTAACCTAATTACACAGTGTCGGAACTCGGAAGATATTTCGATTCAATTGAAATCCAAATCCTTTCACAACGTTGCTACATTTTAAATTGCTAATTGTTTAAAAATCAAACGCAATTCTTGTCGATTCAGACGTTTAACAGAAGAGGCAGTAAATGAAAATGTATTATAAAAACAAAGTATTGTATTAGGTTCTGTGTTTTTTTATAGTATAGGAGGTCAAACGAGCCTGTGGCTCAACTGATGGAAAGTGAACACCGCCGCCCGTGAACATCTGCAATACCAGAGGAATTGCAGATACGTTACCGGCCTTTATGCTAAGATTAGGCTCTCTTTTTGAAAGTCCCCAAGTCGTATCGGTCATATCATTATTAGAAACATTCAATTTCAGTCTTGTACTAATTTTAATAACGAATATCTAACCACACCTCGAAGAGGTTATTTTTGGATTCTAAATTACACAAGGCTTTTTATACAATCATTTGTCAAATAGGACTTGAAACACTTTCATATATTATTTCTGTCGCTAGCTTAATTGGTTTGTGCTTACATTCCCATTTACAAGGGCCAAACAGACACGATAAAAACAAAAAGTATTCGCGGAGGGAGCTAATGAGACAGCTCGTATAGAAGCGGTGGGGCGATAAACACATGCAAAGTCTTCGGCCAACGCCCCGACAAATTCAAACAACGTCATTGACATCCAGGCATAATGAAATTCGAAACGCCAATATTGGACACGTGTTTATATAAGAAAAATAAGATATTACGGCTGAATCGCGAAGAATGTGTCATATGAACACTTATCTATACCTACTAATATTAGAAAGAGGATAGATTTGTTTGTTACTATACCTACTCGACCGATTTTAAAAATTCTTTCATCGATAGAAAGCTACATTATCAGTGAGTAACATAGTATTTTTGTGTATAGTACATTTACATTGCACCCGTGGGAAGCCGGGGCGTGTTGCTAGTATATATATTTATAATAGACACACGTTTTAACATCGAGATACGTTTATCAAATTAACCGAAAACTAATCCGTGTATATCTCTTATATCATGAATTATTTATCACTAGCTGATGCCCGCGACTTCGTTCGCGTGGGGTTCACTTTAAGCTGAGATATTGAGCATGCTTTCTTCAAATGACATATCCTCCTCCACCCTCTGTACTTGGTGATTTGTTTTGGGAAAGAGCTATCAAATTAGTCATTGACTGTTGCTTTTGCATCATGTTATCGACATGTTTAATGGTGGTTGAGATTGGGGTTGGAAGGTTGATTTGAAATTCAATAGTTGAAATAATTAACCTGACTTTAAAGAAACTTTAGGGAGATTCATATTAATTAAATTTTACGTGACCAAAATCCAGATATGTGTCTTTTTCTACTAATCAGAGTTCAATCGAAGATTGGATTCAATGCATTTTCTGTCTTAAATAGATGCGTGCGTTCATTTAATTGGTCATTTTCATTTTCGGACATTTTTTTTAAATTCCCGGGATTCCTGCCCGGGTTTCCGGTGCTAAATGCGGAAACCTCTAAGATACGGAAGCAAAAAAGCAATATCGAATAATCGTAATTCTGTTTAAGAGAAAGGATTGATGAAAAGGTGAAATAAATGATCTCATTAGAAATACTTCTTCATATAATATTGCAATAATACATTTTCTATTTTTTTATAATATAGTTCTTTCAAAAAATAAATAAATAAATACAAAAAAATATTTCTTTCATTTCAACTTCAGATTCGAACTCGCATCAAAAGCTACGCTATGGGACTGCATAATTGCATATCCACTATGCCACGAACACATATCGAAAACGGCGAAATTATCAAACTATTTCATTTACATATCAAACTGTGATTGACATCTGACAATTCGAAAAAGTTCAACGCGAGTCAGTTTTCATTGCAATTTGTTGAAATGGTGCCTTTAAAATAATATTTAAATGATGATAACTTTTTCTTCCGACAACCGATTTCGATGAAACAAAGCCTATATGTTGCCCAGGACTTTGCTTAATATATTTGTATAAGTTACACGAAAATCGGTTCAGTATCTTCGGAGATTAGCGTGAACAAACAGACAGACAGACAGACGGACAGACAGACAGACAGACAAGAATCTTAAAAATTGCATTTATGCATTCTGCTACCCTTCTTTTATCACCCCTCTTAATTTCTGGTAAAAATATTTAGTGAAGCGTAATTTCGATCCTATTTTTTTATTATATGTATAGATGAACATTTTAAATATTGTTAATGCATCATACATTTAAATAAATAAGCTTTCAACTGATTAAAATTTAAAACACGACAAGTGAATTTTTTTATTAATATTTAGAATAGAATAAACCAGCGTAATCACAGGAAAACTAAAACGTGACAGTTATCTGAAATAAAATTTCCCAAGATATGTAGTTCCAATAACGCTATCTATTTTTACGTACTAACACTATTTCTATGACTTATGCAACTCACTATCCAAGTCCTCTTGATTTTTAGAAAAATATAAAAACTACCTTGTAAAAGGTAAACCAAATAAGTAAAGCACCGGAGTTTACAGCTGAGAAATAGTATAATCCATTATATACATTTTATCCGTTATTTAGACTATATGTTTTTAATAAAGGAAAACGAGAATAATAATTATCCAGTAACACACGTAATCAATAGTATTAAAAAAGTAAAAACATAAGAAGTGAAGATACAAAGCGAGTAATTAAATTAATCCTTATCGTTGCAACGCATGGAATACGTTTAAAATTCATAGCTTCCTGTGTTTCATAAAATATATGAACGCCGCCCGCTAGATAAAATAATTCGTTATTTTAAAGCAACCATTAATAAAATGAGCTCAATTAAGGCAGGTGTACGTGCACCCAATTAAACTATTTCTATTAGTGATTATACATTCCATTACGGCAGGTGAATAGACCTAACTGAGTAAAGACTCAAAATAAATATATATCATGCGAAATAAAGATTTTTTTATGTTAGATATCGACAGATGAGCATGGTAGGTGATAATGATACGCTGTCTACCTTCTATTTACTTCGAGCATTCGGAAATCCACTCATGCAATATACACTTCACGGTTTTTCTATCTATGAACGGTGGTTCCTTAACCGGTCGGAATTTCGATATTCCTCCCACCCGTTCAATGCCCGAAGTTACCAGACGTAGGGAAGACGTCATGTTTACATAATCATGTCGTCCCGGTGGGATTCAAACCCACGACCCAACGAAGCGCTCGGCAGGTGATCTACCGAACGCGCCAACGTGGCCGTCGAAGATAAACGATGAGTTATATACAGTAATCTGTTTATTTTCACCGAAAATTTCAAGTGGCCACATTAGAAGCCACGGCACATGTTTTAGTAGTAAACTTTGAACTTTCATTGACCGTGACCGTAATTGAATATTTATGGATGGCGTATTATTACCAATGGTATAAATGGAACGATATTTTTGGAATGGAATCCTTCGAGCAGGTTGACATGAATGGTATTATGGTCAAATTTTCCCAATGCCTACTGAATAATAAGAACAGTAAACGAAGACGTCATCATAAGCAATGATCGCATTTGAGGCAACATGTGCTCAGCGGCGTCCAAAACGATTACACTATACATCCTTTGAAGTTCAATGTTGTGAATCACGGAAATATATTTGCCTACAAATACTTATAGATAGGTTACGTGATTTTCCAGGTGTGAATTATTTGAAGTAAACGTATCACGTTATTTACAAGAGGTTTTATGTAATAAGTTTAATAATGACAAATACATAATTTTCAATAAGAGTCATGAAACTCAGCATAATCCTGGTTGTGAACAATCGGACTGGTTTAATTGATAAAAAGTTTCATATATTATGTAAACACTATCTCAGTGTTCTTAGAAATACTTTGGTAAACAATTATATTACAGCATATTTGTTAAAGTTGTTACAAAATATTTGTATGCCATTTTCAATGCAATCCCATTTTTTTTTATTATTTATCTTTCTGATTATCCGCATTTGTTGGATCTGCGTAATATATCTTTGTTATTAATAATTTATTTATTAATAAATAATATTTATTAATATACATAAAATTGGTATTTAAAAAAGTAAAAAAAAACTCAGTAAGTAAATATAAGCAAAATCTTCAAATGATTAAATTTTTAATTTCTTTTTCTTATTTTACTCTCCTGTTTTGTATTCCTTTCAAGACCCTTATACCTCTCAAGTGGGGTAATGTCAAGAATGTTTATCTTGAAGATCGAAAAAAATATGACAAAGATACTACCCGAATGGCGTTAGAAGTGCAGAGTAGTAACATCTCCAAACGCTACAATATTTGTTTGACTTACACAAAGGCTATGTTTGCTTTGTCTAAAAATAACTAACGTTAGTTTATAATGACAAGAGGACATACGGGCGAACACTGAACAGGAGTTAAGTTAAGATATTTTCCTCATAAATATTAAAGTTTGAACATCCGTGTGTTGATTAGATTATGGCTAAAAAATAGCGAGGTGAGTTTGCCAAAACTTGACTACATTATGCTGAGTCCAGTGGCCATTTCTTAAATGAAGTTAATATCTGTTTTATATAGCAGTATATAACTATTTATTTACAATAAAGCCTTGACACTATTCGATATACATCAAGAAATCAAATCAAGGGTCTAGCAAATCATAATTATTATACTTGAATTTAGTTATAAGTTAGAAAGCAAGAAATACTTAACCTATCATTTTGAAATTTCAATGAAAACTCTACTATTGTGGAGAGCATACTATCTCGTACATAAAAATACTTTACAAAAGAAATGCGCGCGTGATGGAAACAAACTTATAATTGGTTTAGTAGTTCATGTCAGTAAACGTAGTGTAAATAAAAATTATTTAATGATGATAACAGATATTTATCTCTCTTATTACGTGTTCCACTTTCCCAGATCCATTCAGCCTGATAACTGATAAAGGCCTATGTTGATATCAAACCTAGTACATTTTATTTTGTTATTGAATTTCATTGTTGTCACGATAGTGTGTAGTAGAACATTATAAGCAAATATATGTTCTCGATATAATATAACTGTATGAGGCGGTTATTATAATGCAATGAATGCTAAACCCGTCTAACAAGTCGACGGCCGTCTTAGTTCTTACTCACCTTCCCTCCCTCCCCCGGCAAGGTCAACTCCCTTTGACAAAACTTATTCCTGGAACGATGCACAACAATGCCAACAAAAACAAAAAGGTATGCATATAATTACGTTTGGATTTCTACTTACGACTTTGAAACGTAAGATTTACAAAATTTCATTTCGGAAGAAAATCAAATTCAAATGTTTGTACTTGTTAGAACTGACAAACACTGCGCTGCAAGTTTTTGGCCCGGTGCCGAATTGAAGAAAAATAGAAAGAGATTTTGTATTGCATTGCAGATTTGGACATTTTATTTATAGTGTTTTGCATCTTCTTTCCAACATTTTACTACGGGTATAATTTTAATTCAGAAATACGTGTGAAAATTTACATACAAGGAATTCGATACTATAGGTACCTACTTACAATATTCAGCTAAATTTACACGTCAATGATAATTCTATCTCCATGCACACTGACACACTTAAGGCGAAACTCGTCATCTGGCAAGGTCAAGTATATTTTTATGGAACACTTATTAACACTGACTGCCATGGGATCGCCGGCGTGCTTCAATTGCTTTTATTGCATGGTGGCCATTTTTAACAAACTTTGCCAGGACCCCAAATGTTATGTATTGTATACAGGCGGTAAGAGTGTCAATAAAATTGTAACAACTTTCGACAAAGAATCTTTCTCTTGCCAAACGCAATGCGGCTACTGATACAAGGTCAGACTCAGTTCTAGATTGCAGCTATTAAAGAAAAATATATGTGGAAAATTTAACCTTAAAGTTGCACGAAATCATTAATGAGAATGAATCTTCTCACAACTTGCATGGACGCAAGTTGTAAACAATTCAATATTTAAACATGATCACGTACATTTTGCAATTTGAAGTGCAGTGATGTTATGGATATGAAATATCGGATATGGATTAATATCATACCGATTTTAGATACCTTTATTTACGGATATAAAATTATTTCAAATTATCAGTTAGTTTCGGTTACGGAAATATCGGATATGGATATGGGATTAATATCGTACCGATTTTAGATACCTTTATTTACGAATATAAAATTATTCCAAATTATCAGTTAGTTTCAGTTACGGAAATTAGATATTATAACGTAATCTATTAGATATTGTACTCACTAGTTATGACTAAGCAATAAAAATAATATAAAAAAATGCTCGGTTGGGCAAAATCAAAGACCTGTCAAAATATGTCTCATTTAGATCCTGCCCTTATCTCAAATAATTATTCGAAACTTTTATAAAGAATTCGGTTACGGTTACGAATAGCTTTTTATATCGGATATCCATAACATCCCTAATTCGAACAATATTCACACGTGATATAGTTTACGCGTCGTTGGATTTTAATAACTCGGTGATCTTCAAAGGCAGACGCTCTACGTTTTACGCAAATGCATCGAATATCTTCATCCCCATATCTATGTGTAGTAAATAGTAATATGCTTAGTTCACATACGCTGTCTCTCATAACTGACAATATATTTCAAGCCCTCTATTATATTATTTGGACAATATAATAGAGGGCTTGAATTTGCATAAATCATATTATTAAAAATTAATTATAAATGTGACAGTAAAGACGTTTGAATTTTTGTTACACATTCACGCTTACGGATTAATAATTGGGTTACTTTTTGTCCCAAAAGGTACGCAAAAGCTACTTAAAGTAGGTATATTAAATGAGGAAATCCAACTAAATAATTTGCTCGATAGTTATAAATTTTTTATAAAAAAAAGTTTATAGATATGAAGAGGAAAACGAAAATTAATTAAAAAATGTGTCAAGCGGCAATATTCAAAAACGTTGAACTTCAAGTCACGAGTGCGTGGAATGTGGGCGACGCGGACGTCAATACGAATACCTGCATGCACCCGAACTAAAGTCTCAACCATTTCTATTGACAAAAAAACGTTGTTGCGAATTTAAAGAAGACGATGCCATGGACGAAAATAGCTCTATTTTGCATATATTTGCTAGACACGTTGCGAATATAATAGCTTTTATTTATTGAGTAGATATGCAGTACAAAAATACCTATTCGATTCTATCTATCGATCTATTCAAACAGGCACGGCCGCGTCGTATACAGGGGGGTGAGCACGAACAAGTATCGAATGAGTATTCGTATCGTCAAACTGTCATTTGTATGAAATTTTTCATACAACTGACAGTTTGACGATTCGATTACTTTGTCGATAGTCGTTCGTGCAAGGCCCCCTGTTATAATATTCGAAATAGCCTTTAAAAATATAATACCTTTAGAATTAAGTGGTGTAATCGAAAAATTATTCTTGTTTTTTTGATAAACACTTAAAACACAATTTAAGCTTTAGACAATTCTTAGTATTTTAATATCACAATTTTCATGATTAAATGGTTTAATGGTTATTTTTAAGCCGTTCTATGAATAAAAATAATATTTTATGTTAACTATATATAGTATATTGCATCATTGTAAAAGAAAGGACCTGACAAAGAAGTCAGAGCCACATTTGTTAACAATTTTTTTTATTATAACTGCCAAAATTTTGAGAGAATTGTTTTTTTATGTACAAGAAGTTATACCATACCTGTTATTGACAACTTAACCTCACTTGTAATAATAATATATAAGGTTTAAACAATGTCCTGTCACGTATTGTTGTTGATGTGTCAATAAATACATAAAATAAATTATTATGAATGGTGTAGTTAAAATTACTTATTGCTGATATGCTATTTTGTACAATAAAAATCTAGATTCTATGACTGATCTGCACTGCACAAAACTAGATGAAGTTGATAGTCTAATGCAGATGAAAATACAATCTACATTGTAACAAAAGGCACCTTTGAGATGTAGCATTTGAAATGCAATGTATGGTATTAAGGATATAAGAGATAATTGGTATATTTTATAACATATGAAAAAAATGGACAGCATTGAGAATTGACGATTGTAAGTAGGCAACTTATTACGTGATCACACAGAACCTTCCAGTAGTGGGTAATTATATTTGTAACTTTAAATACCTATTATAATATTTAGCAAATACCTACGGCCGTCATGTCATTTACATACAAACACAAGGCAGTGTGATCTCATCTGCATATTATTACTTGCGACTTCAAGTTCAACTCGAAACATATGAAGGATTAACCTCGAAAGTAAAAAACAAGATGAGCGTTCCAGATTAAAAATATATAGAATACACTACTATTTCTATAACAGTTTTAACGGAAATTATTACGGTCAAGGTATGTCAAACTGTAAAAACTTTTGTAATTGGCACCAAAGCCAAAGCGAATTTGGGTACGACACAGTTTAAGTCCGTTTCAGACGTAATTATAATTAATATTTAATATTTTTAGAACGAGAATGTATTTAGATGAAAAGTAACAATGATATTTTTATAAGTATTATGCTTTATTTAACAGTCATGTTTGATTTTAAATGAACAAGGAAGGGTTCTAAACGATAAAAATATTCACGGCAATGTAGAGTCGGCAATGACCGACATATACCTACTCAGTCCGATCTTTTGCCATTTAATTGCCGGGTAATATGAGGCTCTATCATTGATGGTGATAAATTCCCTTATAATACTGCCTAAAGGCAGTATTTAAAGGAGAATTTATGTATTCAACTTAATACTCTGGAGTAAGCTCTTATCACTGTTACCTATTTGATTTTAAAAGACAAAAAAGCGTGAAGCAGTTTTCCATATCTCGTGAACAAACCTGAGGGAGCAAGAAATATATATTTATTTTTATAATTAGTTCCGTACCTATTGTCCATCAGATAGCGATATCAGCGTCAATATGGCAGCAATGTGAAGCAATTATATCAATATTACTGCTAAATGCCGCAATATTGACGAGCAATACGATAAATAATAGCGTAACATTGCCAATCATACCAGCCAGCTATATAATATAGCTAGCCGAGAAAATGTTGAATGTACTTTTTCGATTTTCACACTTTTCACGCGTGAAAAACGAACGAATGTCATTCTTTATTGGTTTTATAGAAGGGATAGGCGAACAACACACACTCCTTACTCATATTTTTTTCTAACTCCAAAAGCCTTTGCAATTGATAAGAATTTCTTATGATACATATTGCGTAGTTAACTTCTTATTCAGAAGAATATACTGGAAAAGCGAAGCACAGGAAACAACTATTACAATTTGTATGAAGGCATATCCTAAATAAATAACAACCATTCAATCGCAAATATATCTGCGATATGGTATGGCAAATATTTATATAACTTTTATTACTTTAATTTAGACGTATGCAATTAGGGAAACTTGTATAGTATTTTATTTATTTCAATGATAAGTGTCTTGATTTGACAAACACGAGACCCCTTAATTGATTGATAATAAACCATTGAGTAACTAAATGGGCCCGCATTAGGATTATTATTGTTACAATCCGTGGGACCACGCGACCTCAATGCAATGATCTCTTTATTCAGCCACAGTAACATAAATTTTACGTCGAATACAATAGTAAGAGCAAGGACGAAAATCATTGAATAGTGTCCAGTCATCGTTCACAAAGTCACAAAAGTGAGATCGATTCGGCGCATTTGGGTTATTGCCAAAATTTCAGTTTCCAGCTAAGTGTGAATGCTATCTACTGATGCAAAGCTTTCACCTGTATTTAGTTAATATTATAATACAGACCATTCTCGTGACGGTGGTCAGGTCCCACGCAGATCTTGTTTTGCCACGCGGCTGAGTCCCATCCTTTCGTCTTCCCAAAGACCCATAACCAGAAGGGACCCCATTATCTTCGCGCTTGCGTCGACCCCCTCGTCTCAATGAAGAAAACCAATTTGAAACCGAGCCACGGCGCTCTTCTTCGGCGGCCACAGGCCCGGCCTTAATAAACATAACTTCACAAGCGCTAGCGCACTAATCACATTACACTTTGTACACGTGAGTCTCGACGTATTAAATAAGTTAAGCGAAAACCAAATTTACCTACAAAGCCCGTAAAAATATTAAAGAAAATCGCATGATAAAAAAGCAAAACAAGTCGGAATTGGAATGACTACTCGGTATGTCGATTGGGGTATTGTTAGCCTACGTCAGTTTACTGCCAAATATAGATGGAAGCCAATACTTTGCGGTGCATAAGCGGCATCATTACCGTATTTACAGAAACGCACCTGATCATAGTCGTCATCATAGGTGCGTGTTGCGTGGACATATCGCATCAGCACCGGCCACCAAAGCGCCTCGCACAGAAGGCGAACATGTAAACACATCGCGCGCCATACACTTCCCACTAAGGAACGTAAAAGACTGAAGACATGCGCGAGCGCCACTACAGTTTGGCACTGTGACAACTGACGATAACTATACGCGCACCTATAGATTATCTTACAACACGTCTGAGTGAACGCAACCAATCGTTATCAGCTGTTATTAAACAGATAATTGTAATATTTGTGATTATAAACACACATTCTTGGTTTGAACGGCAATATTGTGAATACATACTTATTACAGAAATATAATTAATAAAAAAATATATTTAACACGTATTATAATAAATACAACTTGGATTTTTTACATATGATCTAAACTAATAATTAAATTTCCTTGTAGATTATTGCAATCGGGACGTGGGAGTTTTTATCAACAGTGTAAAAAACACAGAACGGAAGTGTCCAGAGGAAATATGATAACAGTAATGAATCGGTACGATTGTTAAATGTCCGTTTCAAGGGAAAACCCTTATTTTTATGACCACTATTTGAATAGGTAGTCAGCAACTAATGAAACATGAAACTAAAAAATTAAGGAGTGTTTATCTAAAGCAAATTCAAAGTATAATGCCAATTTTGAATGGAATGAAATATGAAAAAGATTCGTGGCTACAAGATTATAACACATTGTAATATAGGATGTATAAAATTATTACATTGCATTTAAAATTCATAATGTACCTACTAACTGTAAGAATGGACATTATAGTAACGTTAAGGCATGACAAAGATCGCTCGATAGTATCTTATAATATATAAATACCTTCCAAACAATGAAAAGTACTGTGACAATATTGCATTGAATGCGTGATAACGTTAAAACAGTAATGAGTGGATTGTACGAGTCGATGAATCACGTTGGAACAAACAAGTAATGGAACTAATTAAATATTACAGAAAATTCATTTGTAAATGGCTCAACTTATAATGACAAAGATAATATAGTACTATCATTGTAATTTAGGCTACATTATTGGTTTGAAGACAATACTGTACTGTATACTGCCTACATTACCATGAAATGATAAAACATTTGATCGACAGCCAAAATCGAGTTCTATTTAAACCGCAAGACAACTAACTACCCTGCATAATGAAATGAAGTGTGTTTCTCAATAGTGTTTAAAAAAGAATTAGTACATTTCTTTGAAAGTACAATTTCCCTTAGACACTGAAATAATCCTAAAGGTCAACTTGATCTTTATCGTCTAGTAGAAATTTAAGTAGGGGGGTAGGTGTTAATAGATTCCATTTTACACGAATTTTTTGCATTATATTTTTAAAATTATGCAAAATTTAAATTTTATCAATCGAAAACAGCTAAATTACAGCATAAAGAAGGTATAATATTATAAGTACGAAATACGAATGCGTTTATTATCAATTTTAACTATCTAATGCATCACAAGGTTGTTGTGCACCGCGTGTAGAAACACCACATACATTTAGCACAAACTGCGATATAGCAAATATAATCGACCAATTAAAATTACTTTAAGACAAGTATTAGACAACCTAATAGACAAAATCAACGATGATCAGCGTAGTCATAGCAATTTCCACTTATCTTGCCTTATCACTGGCACTTACTAATGAGTAATTAAGAATACGGAAGTCGTCTCAGTATATAACCTTTTGAAAATATTCACAACATAACAAAACTTTTTAATACACTAACGCGGTATTTGAGTAGTTTTTGAAAGGACCCGGTTTATAACTAACGGCACAACACGTCACACTCACACCGCGGTCCGCCAGTTACTGCTCTAGTCATTCCTCTCTCGTCGCCCCTCGCTCGTAGTAAAAGCTTGCATTGATGCTTTACATTGTAATAATACCAACTTTTTCAATGAAAAGGGCTGTTACGACGTAATATTATTATTAATGTCTAGGGATATTTTAAACTAAATTAATTTCCAGAAAAACTGAATCATTTCTAAGATGACTATGTGATATAATCTTGTTTCGTATCTTGCACATTTTAAGAAAAAAACGCCTGTAGTAGGGGTATTTTAAATGAAATTTTATTTTATTTATAAAACTTTAATTTTTACTTACATTAAACAATGGCTAATAAATAAAACGAAAAAAGTAAAGTTAATCAAAACGAAATATCAGATTTTAATTATCTTAATAATAATAATAAATATGTTTATTATTTTCTCAAATTTTTAAGAATATATTAAAAAGAAACAATATGGACTGACTGAATTCAGGCAAAGCGGTTGAGTTCGTCGTGCTCCGTAGGAGAAAATGCACCCTGACTATATAACGCCAACTACTAAATGCTCTGATGGATACATTATAGTAGATCCACCAGCATATGCATTGGGGATGCTTTTGATATCAAGGTGTTGGGAGTCTTTATAGAATCAAGAGAATGCTCAATCAAATAACCTACTATTCCATATTGAAAATACATGCTGTTCCATCAAGCGAACAATTTAGATAGTAAGGAGAAGTAAAATAATGCAGTACCTACCTCAATCTACTGATTGTCATCCTATAGAATTACTAAGAGATGTACTAGACAGACTAGTTAAGAAATTAAATCCTACTTCTTAAGAACAGCTCTAGGAGTATCTCAAACATCATACTGAACTAAAATACCGAACTCGTATTTAGTAAAACTTATGGAAAGAGTGCCTTGTGAAGTATTATGTGTTGAATGTGGTTTCTTTTATGATAAGAAAATGATATTTATTATAATTATAATAGTAATAGTATATATTGTAAAATACATACTCATATTTATCAGTATGCATATTTTTATAAATATAGTGCTCTTAATGTGTTTTACACGAATTGTATTTACTTAATCAAGGATATTTTATTCAACTATTCATTATAGATTAATATTTGATGATATCAATGTCTGGAAACTTTTTGTTGGAAGTGTTTATATATTTTATTTGATTGACCTCATATTATTTACTTTAGGTACTATATTTATATTTGTATATTTATTTCAACATTGATATTTGCATAAATTTTCGACGTGTGTGTATGAAACCATTGATGAAAGTAGAAGAAGCGAAAGTGGTGTGTAAGAATCAGAGCATATGGAATTCCGTGATCTCTGCCTACCCCAATGGAAAAGAGGCGTGATGTATATGTATGTATGTATAAATTTTCGAAATGCAAATACGAATATTTGTTACATCATATGGTCATCAACAGTCCATAACTACAAGTCAGTTAATTGTGACAAGTGAGTCTGATTAAAAAAATAATCAATGTGGTTTAAAATATTCAAAGTTAAAAATTTGTTGCACAATTATTCTTCTTCTTTGGGTCCTTGTACACACATTCTAAAAAAAATTAGACAATTTGACCATACCGCTAATCCATGACTCAGGGGAGCCCAATGCTGGTACCTATTTTATCCAGCAAATCAGCTGCATGGACCTTAAGTTAACTAAGATCTAGTTTATGATTTTTTTTATTTTATTATATTATTTTTTAATAAATTTTAAGTTTCCTTTTCTACAAATGATAACAAGATGTATATATATTTTTTTCATGATATTATAAAATATTTAAGACAGGCTTAACATTTAAAAAACCTAAACATGTCCAAGTCTCAACCATCATACTTAATAGTATATTAATATATTATATCATTTTATTGTCAAATCTTAAAATGTTGTATTTCAGACAAAATACATAGTTTTAAATGAAATAGGCCATTCATGCAATACAACCATATAAATATTATGAACCAAACAAATCACAAAAATCTATAAAGTTTCTTCGGTTGGAAAAGGTCTAGGTACAATAATACTGTGTCTTTATAGAATAATTATTGTAATTTGAATGTATTTTATTTAACCACAATGTTCAATTCAAAATACATCACACTTGTAGGACTCTTTAATTTCGATTTCTTCTAAGTAAATAGAGAAATTAAGCTCAGATTTCTAGCATAAAACCTAACACAAATACTTTTTATCTACTGAGATAAAGCAAGAATCCTATATGAAAAATTAAAGAATCATTCCTTTATTATATGATCAATAATGATTGCGTTAAGTTTAACAATAGAGATCTGTGGTTAGTATCACACAGGAAGAAAAATATGATTTGGGAGTAAAACTGAACATAATATATTTATCTATCACAGGTAACTTACTATAGACTTAAAAATCTTTAAATTATTTTTTGAAAAATTATAATTATCAATACTATTTAAAAAATGTCATTACTTTTCAAGAAGTCTCATTAACAAGATCAAAACTAAAATACATGCCTTTAACTTTTCAAGGCCATAAAAGTCAAAATTATTTTGTGTTATATTTTTTTTAGGAAAACGTATAAGCTTACTATATTGCAGCAATTTAAAAGTCGATTCTTATTTAAAACTTTAGCCACCCTCATATACACTTGTTGGTACTGTTGAATTATCAACAGAACCATCACTCAGCACTAACCTGGATTTCCAACAACAATTCTGTTTTTCGTCGTCTTATATCGATCAGAGTCTTTTGCTGTTCAGGTGTCAACTCTGTAAAATACAGTACAGGAAGTGATATCGAAGACTTAACAGTAACAATCCAAATATTAAGTTGTTCATTGAGGTCAACAACTACAGAATACACAAAAACTAATAGATATTTACCAGTATGAGTAAATGGATCTGCATGATTAGTTGCAGCATTATTTCCTCCAAGAGACAAATTTTCAAATTCACTTATCATTTCTTAAATTTTTTGAGAAAACATAAACAAAAGTTTACATCGTTAAAATTTAGTGGCGGCCATATTTATTTACTAATTTGACAAATCTAACTTCTAAGCCACAGATCCACAGACCACAGAGCACCTACATTGTTAAGACTTCAAAACTCAGTGGGTAGTGTTGCCCTTAATGTGCGTCTAAAATTATACATATATACCTACCTAAATAATAAAATAATTACAGGTTTTCGAAAAACCATTGGATCTAGTTATCATAATTAAATAAAACACTAGGCGTTCTGACCATCATTATTCTCTTAGAAGTCTGTGTACATATATCAGGATAATATCTTGTTTGTCCTCGGTATTATTCCATGCTCAGATAGGCATACCGTGAATTGGGGTGAATAGAATTCACGGGGTGAATAGAAAAAAAACCATTATTTTTTAAATGCATTAACTGTTCGGATTCAACTACAAACTAATGCACGTATGTATAATTTTCCTAAATTTCAACATTTATTTTATCACGGAATTACAAAAAAAACAGCATTATAATAAAAGAAAAACGTTGTCAAAGTGAATGCTTACCAGTCACTGTTTGCTATAAAAACTTTAGTTTTGTAGTTAAATAAGAAGTGCCCTTCATTTCGTTGTATAATAAACTCTCATTTCATTAATCACAACGGTAATTCGATGTATTGGTATTTTTATAATAATTTTTACAATTAAGTAAGTCAGGTCCAAGGACTTTATATATATAACAGGACTGAGTACTCGCAGCCTGATAACGAGCCGAGCAGGACGTTTAGTACGGAGGAGGTGTGTCACTTTCTAATAGGGTGACCACAATATTTTTGTTACGCGGGGCTTGTAATTATTATAATATTTGTAATCACAAATCGGGAACAAACCTACAGAAACCAAGATTTCAATAACATTTTGTATGCTAATAAAGGCTACTATATCACATTTATTTTATTTTTTTGGAGGTGTTCACTCTATAATAACCCCATAAAAATGCCTAAAATATAATATAAACATATCCATTATAATTATTAATAATAACAAAGCTTGGTATGAAAAATAATATATTCTCCTGTAAGTCTACCATCACTAGAATCATTTCACAATTTTAAAAAAGTCTACTTTTTACATATTTTGTTAAATATTTCTACAACAACTTGGTTTTAGTTCAAAATAAGTATACTGTATATAAACTCCTCAAAACGACGGTATAGTCATGAATAGACTTTTCCATTGGGGGCAGATTGCCTGTGCTTAACCGGCTAGCCACTAGACCCTTAATTTTAAGTATGGATGATATAACAAATTCAAATAAAAGAAACTGTATTCATTGAATTTATTTTTTTCTTAAGTAATTAGATTTTGATTTTGATAGAATATTCTTAAATTGAAATATGAATTACTTAATGCCTTCACTAACTGCAACTTATGGGTTCCTCATTACATTGAACAGGATGTGGAGGGCAAAATAATTTAAGTTTTGTAAAAATAATTGCTTTAGTATCATCAAAATCTTATTTTTGATAGTATTTCTGAATCAGGAATACATTGTTCGACGGGTTGTAACGGGACCTTACTCAGTACTATTATGTGCTTATTTTGTGCCTGCAACAAAATAATAATATAACTTCATGAATTTTATACATTTGCTCAAAAAGTAGACTTTTCTGTGTTTTGCGTGCAGAAAGTTATATTAATATATGTAAGTAGGTAAGTGTCAGCTATTAATGGGCTTACCGTAAAAACAGACGGTATTGCGGCTTTCAATAACTGTTGGAAATTAGCTGTACTAAAGTGAAGGCTACATACAACGGAGCTTTAAGTAATCTTTTATGACATCAGAACAACATTCAGCCATATTTTTTCTGTTTTTCATTCTTCGGAAAACTGTCAAAGAAATAAAAATAATAATACGTCATGGCATATGATAACACCAGGGATAACGGACCCTTTTTTCAAGTTGGTTAAACAATAAATGAATGGCTTTGCACCTTATTTTTTTATTTGGTTTACATAACTAATAACAATATTACACGCTGATGATAGCAATCGTAGGTATAACAAACGGATCATAAGACACTCCGACCAACTAATCCCGAAATCCCGCATGATATGGTTACCCTATTTGTTATAAATCTAAAATTACCATTTTTCGGCTTACCTGTAAAATATTATGCTGCAAACATCATAGGATTCACTTTTACAAAATTGTACACAACACTTTTTCAATTGTACACAACCATTTCTTCGAAGAAACCTTACTAAATTACGAAAAATAAATAAAACCAACTATTATGACATTACATCGCATAAATGCAATGACATGCCATGACACATCAGTCATCAAATGATTGATTGACATTGATTAATTTCTATCGCATGACATGTGTTAGAAAGAGCTAAACGGCCTCCGTACTAGATATCTCGCTCGGCTCGTTTTGCCTCTGTCAATATTGGAAGCCAAAATTGAGTCTTAATACTATAGATGTGTTTTTGTAATTTTAAATTTTGGCAGTGCTCAGTCCTGTTATATATATAAAGTCCTTGGTCAGGTCATATTTGTAGTTTTTTTGGGTGAAGAGAGTACGCATGGGGGGTGAAAAGAAACGCAATATGGGGTAAATGGAAACAAGAGATGGGGTGGATGGAAACGTACTATGTACCAATAGAAACAAGTGAGGGGTGTATAGAATAGTTGGATCTAGGGCTGCCCCTGAGCTGTTTTATGTATTTATTCGGACAGTCTTTTTTATTTCCTATCTATATTAAAATTTAATTTGAATATTTGTAAGTTTAGGCCATGAATATATAAACCTGAGCCCGGTATAAATCGTTTATCGAATATATGGCAAGTTATATATTATTACTGCAATTCAAGAATATCTAACTACCAATTGTTATCGATCAAATATTGCACCAAAGTGCGAGATTCATATTTTGGTCTCATATTGGCACACAATAAAGGTGCAAGAAACAAGGCGGACAAATAGTTTTAACTTTAGAGTCAGAAGAACATATAATAAAAATATATAAACATGTGGTGTCGAGTTATCCCCTAGATTCCCTGGATTTTCGATGTCTTTTTTAAACCGTCTTAAAGACAAAATATCACAAAGAATATCCCAAAATATTAAACGAAGTAGACCAGCGGTATTACCAAATATGATAAAATGTTACCTTTCCGAACTAGATAGATGAACCAATACAAAATTTTCTGAATCTTGGCGTCGTAAAAAATATAACTAAGCTTGGAGCTAAGTACCCCGAACGCGTAATGAATCATTCAAAATCTACAGATTCTATTGTGATGGCTGGAACAGCAAATGGGGAACAAGTTTCTAACATAACTACATAAACATGCACTCATTCTATTTTTCAACGTCATCTGATAAATTCCATAACATATTTGATTACCCTAGCGTTTATTTCTAATGACCCCTTTACTGTTTCTTGTCACCCCGAATCTCGGATGATAAGAAACAACCCACATTTTACCAAAATATAACTAAATCATTATATTAATTGGGTTAATTATTATTCAAAATGATAAAAGAAAGCTCGACTCACAAACTTTACTTACATTTCATACCTAAAAAATCTATTAATCACTACGAAAATCGAGTCAAGAAGTCAATATCGCTTCTATCCACCCCAATCCACTACTTAATCTGAGATTCCATGTCAAATCTATGGTATACTTTATCTTTGGCAATTTTTATTCTGCTGTCTGACCAGTGTGACCGTTTTTAGTATATTCAGTACCAAATTGGTATAATTTGGGCTCCGTAAAACTAATTTAGTTTTTTTTAGTATCCTTTCATATTCTGGTATTTTTTGGTACATTTTTAAACTTTCAACATTTTTTAAACACATACTTGATATATTTTTGGGTTGGGCGGGCAACACTAATTTCCATTCGTTCGTAATTCGTTCATGTAATTTTGTATTTGTCTGTTGTTAACCGCAACTGTTTCATTTTGTCTCTTTCGAACGGTTAAGTCTAACAAAACCGCGAATCGTGCTTTAACTACATAATATTAGATATGGACGTTTTCGTTTTTATTCACAAACGGTTATGTAACCGATATACAGTTTTAATATCGATATTGAAAACCGTTTTTAGATATCGGGCAAACTAAAAACGAACTCAAAATTGTCTTTCGATCGGCTAACTAAATAGAATTTTGTCTTTATTACTATAAATAAATTTGACACAATTGAAATTATTTGTAATTATTTAGTCAAAAACAATTTTATAAAGAAAAATATTTAGCATATTTTTAGTACCCATTTCAAACGCTGAATGCGATAGAATTTTTTCAAAAGTTAATCATATAAAAAGTAAATACAGAAACAGATTTCTAGCTAAACATAGTGCGTGCCTGTTGCATGTTAAGCAAGGTCTAAACTCTAAGTGAAGGGAGTGTAGGTTGTGTCTCATTTGACTCATCGAAAGATATGGTAAAAAGTAATCCGTCGAATACTGACTATTTGTAATAAAACTTATTGTAAATATTTATTATTATTTTAATATGTCTGTATAATGAAGGTGTGTAATTGGTAAAATTAAAAAAAGTAACTGATAATGTGTTTTAATTCAATTTTTCCTCTTCTACTTTTAATTTTTATTTTAGTATATTTTTAGTATTTTTGGTATTATTTAGTACTGGCACCCTGTAACTTTAGTAGATCACCATTTTTTAAAACGGTCACACTGGGCCTGTCTCTCTCTTACGACTTACAAATAGCGATGAGATATACTTGCAAAATTCGATACCAGGGCTTCCAAGTACGAGTCCGTAAAAAAACCAGGGTCGAAAACCAGGTTTCATAATACTTGCATAGGAAAACGAACCGTAACGCCATACAAATAATGAGCATAATCGCATCTGCAAGAAAATACTTTAAAGGTATAAAATACTTGCATAGGATTATGCTCCTTATTTTTAAACTACTACGGGTCGTTTTCCTATACACGTATATGCAAAATATACTATAAGTGTGCAATTGAGTGAACCAATAACAAACGCCACACAGATACGTAAGATGACTTTGACAGATCACAGATGATAGTTGTCAGTGTCGCGAGCATTGTTTAAATGTTGCCAAGTAAAAAATGTAAAAACTAAAGATTATGTTTCCTTAAATAAAATGAAAAAGTATATTGTAATATTATAATTTATTGTTAGTTTTTAAGCATCCAGCAAACATTCATATTCATGAGTAATATTCTACTGAAAATATGTACCAATGTTTTTCGTTTAGTTTTTACTACCTTGACTTCTTATTTAACAAAATGTTATTTATCATTTTTTTCTCTTTTCCCACAAAATAAAAAAATCGTTAACTGGGAAAATAAACTACTATACTCGATCTATAAAATGCATATAATTTAGTTAAGGCTCGTGTCTAAAAGGAGCGATACTGAGTCTGCCTTTCTTCTTTATAGTAAAAAATACTTGCATAAGAAAACGACCCGTAAAGCTATACAAATAATGAGCATAATCGCATCTGCAATAAAATACTTTAAAGGTATAAAATACTTGCATAGGATTATGCTCCTTATTGTTAAACAACTACGGGTCGTTTTCCTATGCAAGTATTTTATTATTACGTATTTGCAAAATATACTTTAATAAAATACTTGCATAGGAAAACGAACCGTTACTCCATACAAATAATGAGCATAATCGCATCTGCAAGAAAATACTTTAAAGGTATAAAATACTTGCATAGGATTATGCTCCTTATTTTTAAACTACTACGGGTCGTTTTCCTATGCAAGTATTTTATTATTACGTATTTGCAAAATATACTTTAATAAAATACTTGCATAGGAAAACGAACCGTAACGCTATACAAATAATGAGCATAATCGCATCTGCAAGAAAATACTTTAAAGGTATAAAATACTTGCATAGAATTATGCTCCTTATTTTTAAACTACTACGGGTCGTTTTCCTATACATGTATATGCAAAATATACTATAAGTGTGCAATTGAGTGAACCAATAACAAACGCCACACAGATACGTAAGATGACTTTGACAGATCACAGATGATAGTTGTCAGTGTCGCGAGCATTGTTTAAATGTTGCCAAGTAAAAAATGTAAAAACTAAAGATTATGTTTTCTTAAATAAAATGAAAAAGTATATTGTAATATTATAATTTATTGTTAGTTTTTAAGCATCCAGCAAACATTCATATTCATGAGTAATATTCTACTGAAAATATGTACCAATGTTTTTCGTTTAGTTTTTACTACCTTGACTTCTTATTTAACAAAATGTTATTTATCATTTTTTCTCTTTTCCCACAAAATAAAAAAAATCGTTAACTGGGAAAATAAACTACTATACTCGAGCTATAAAATGCATATTATTTAGTTAAGGCTCGTTTCTAAAAAAGAGTGATACTGAGACTGCCTTTCTTCTTTAAAGTATAAAATACTTGCATAAGAAAACGAACCGTAACTCCATACAAATAATGAGCATAATCGCATCTGCAATAAAATACTTTAAAGGTATAAAATACTTGCATAGGATTATGCTCCTTATTTTTAAACTACTACGGGTCGTTTTCCTATACACGTATGTGCAAAATATACTATAAGTGTGCAATTGAGTGAACCAATAACAAACGCCACACAGATACGTAAGATGACTTTGACAGATCACAGATGACAGTTGTCAGTGTCGCGAGCATTGTTTAAATGTTGCCAAGTAAAAAATGTAAAAACTAAAGATTATGTTTTCTTAAATAAAATGAAAAAGTATATTGTAATATTATAACTTATTGTTAGTTTTTAAGCATCCAGCAAACATTCATATTCATGAGTAATATTCTACTGAAAATGCCAATGTTTTTCGTTTAGTTTTTGCTACCTTGACTTCTTATTTAACAAAATGTTATTTATAATTTTTTTCTCTTTTCCCACAAAATAAAAAAAATCGTTAACTGGGAAAATAAACTACTATACTCGATCTATAAAATGCATATAATTTAGTTAAGGCTCGTGTCTAAAAGGAGCGATACTGAGACTGCCTTTCTTCTTTATAGTAAAAAATACTTGCATAAGAAAACGACCCGTAATGCTATACAAATAATGAGCATAATCGCATCTGTAATAAAATACTTTAAAGGTATAAAATACTTGCATAGGATTATGCTCCTTATTATTAAACAACTACGGGTCGTTTTCCTATGCAAGTATTTTATTATTACGTATTTGCAAAATATACTTGAATAAAATACTTGCATAGGAAAACGAACCGTTACTCCATACAAATAATGAGCATAATCGCATCTGCAAGAAAATACTTTAAAGGTATAAAATACTTGCATAGGATTATGCTCCTTATTGTTAAACAACTACGGGTCGTTTTCCTATGCAAGTATTTTATTATTACGTATTTGCAAAATATACTTTAATAAAATACTTGCATAGGAAAACGAACCGTAACGCCATACAAATAATGAGCATAATCGCATCTGCAAGAAAATACTTTAAAGGTATAAAATACTTGCATAGAATTATGCTCCTTATTTTTAAACTACTACGGGTCGTTTTCCTATACATGTATATGCAAAATATACTATAAGTGTGCAATTGAGTGAACCAATAACAAACGCCACACAGATACGTAAGATGACTTTGACAGATCACAGATGACAGTTGTCAGTGTCGCGAGCATTGTTTAAATGTTGCCAAGTAAAAAATGTAAAAACTAAAGATTTTGTTTTCTTAAATAAAATGAAAAAGTATATTGTAATATTATAATTTATTGTTAGTTTTTAAGCATCCAGCAAACATTCATATTTATGAGTAATATTCTACTGAAAATACCAATGTTTTTCGTTTAGTTTTTACTACCTTGACTTTTTATTTAACAAAATGTTATTTATCATTTTTTTCTCTTTTCCCACAAAATAAAAAAATCGTTAACTGGGAAAATAAACTACTATACTCGATCTATAAAATGCATATAATTTAGTTAAGGCTCGTGTCTAAAAGGAGTGATACTGAGACTGCCTTTCTTCTTTAAAGTATAAAATACTTGCATAAGAAAACGAACCGTAACTCCATACAAATAATGAGCATAATCGCATCTGCAATAAAATACTTTAAAGGTATAAAATACTTGCATAGGATTATGCTCCTTATTTTTAAACCACTACGGGTCGTTTTCCTATACACGTATGTGCAAAATATACTATAAGTGTGCAATTGAGTGAACCAATAACAAACGCCACACAGATACGTAAGATGACTTTGACAGATCACAGATGACAGTTGTCAGTGTCGCGAGCATTGTTTAAATGCTGCCAAGTAAAAAATGTAAAAACTAAAGATTATGTTTTCTTAAATAAAATGAAAAAGTATATTGTAATATTATAACTTATTGTTAGTTTTTAAGCATCCAGCAAACATTCATATTCATGAGTAATATTCTACTGAAAATGCCAATGTTTTTCGTTTAGTTTTTGCTACCTTGACTTCTTATTTAACAAAATGTTATTTATCATTTTTTTCTCTTTTCCCACAAAATAAAAAAAATCGTTAACTGGGAAAATAAACTACTATACTCGATCTATAAAATGCATATAATTTAGTTAAGGCTCGTGTCTAAAAGGAGCGATACTGAGTCTGCCTTTCTTCTTTATAGTAAAAAATACTTGCATAAGAAAACGACCCGTAATGCTATACAAATAATGAGCATAATCGCATCTGTAATAAAATACTTTAAAGGTATAAAATACTTGCATAGGATTATGCTCCTTATTATTAAACAACTACGGGTCGTTTTCCTATGCAAGTATTTTATTATTACGTATTTGCAAAATATACTTGAATAAAATACTTGCATAGGAAAACGAACCGTTACTCCATACAAATAATGAGCATAATCGCATCTGCAAGAAAATACTTTAAAGGTTTAAAATACTTGCATAGGATTATGCTCCTTATTGTTAAACAACTACGGGTCGTTTTCCTATGCAAGTATTTTATTATTACGTATTTGCAAAATATACTTTAATAAAATACTTGCATAGGAAAACGAACCGTAACGCCATACAAATAATGAGCATAATCGCATCTGCAAGAAAATACTTTAAAGGTATAAAATACTTGCATAGAATTATGCTCCTTATTTTTAAACTACTACGGGTCGTTTTCCTATACATGTATATGCAAAATATACTATAAGTGTGCAATTGAGTGAACCAATAACAAACGCCACACAGATACGTAAGATGACTTTGACAGATCACAGATGACAGTTGTCAGTGTCGCGAGCATTGTTTAAATGTTGCCAAGTAAAAAATGTAAAAACTAAAGATTTTGTTTTCTTAAATAAAATGAAAAAGTATATTGTAATATTATAATTTATTGTTAGTTTTTAAGCATCCAGCAAACATTCATATTTATGAGTAATATTCTACTGAAAATACCAATGTTTTTCGTTTAGTTTTTACTACCTTGACTTTTTATTTAACAAAATGTTATTTATCATTTTTTTCTCTTTTCCCACAAAATAAAAAAATCGTTAACTGGGAAAATAAACTACTATACTCGATCTATAAAATGCATATAATTTAGTTAAGGCTCGTGTCTAAAAGGAGTGATACTGAGACTGCCTTTCTTCTTTAAAGTATAAAATACTTGCATAAGAAAACGAACCGTAACTCCATACAAATAATGAGCATAATCGCATCTGCAATAAAATACTTTAAAGGTATAAAATACTTGCATAGGATTATGCTCCTTATTTTTAAACTACTACGGGTCGTTTTCCTATACACGTATGTGCAAAATATACTATAAGTGTGCAATTGAGTGAACCAATAACAAACGCCACACAGATACGTAAGATGACTTTGACAGATCACAGATGACAGTTGTCAGTGTCGCGAGCATTGTTTAAATGCTGCCAAGTAAAAAATGTAAAAACTAAAGATTATGTTTTCTTAAATAAAATGAAAAAGTATATTGTAATATTATAACTTATTGTTAGTTTTTAAGCATCCAGCAAACATTCATATTCATGAGTAATATTCTACTGAAAATGCCAATGTTTTTCGTTTAGTTTTTGCTACCTTGACTTCTTATTTAACAAAATGTTATTTATCATTTTTTTCTCTTTTCCCACAAAATAAAAAAAATCGTTAACTGGGAAAATAAACTACTATACTCGATCTATAAAATGCATATAATTTAGTTAAGGCTCGTGTCTAAAAGGAGCGATACTGAGTCTGCCTTTCTTCTTTATAGTAAAAAATACTTGCATAAGAAAACGACCCGTAATGCTATACAAATAATGAGCATAATCGCATCTGTAATAAAATACTTTAAAGGTATAAAATACTTGCATAGGATTATGCTCCTTATTATTAAACAACTACGGGTCGTTTTCCTATGCAAGTATTTTATTATTACGTATTTGCAAAATATACTTGAATAAAATACTTGCATAGGAAAACGAACCGTAACTCCATACAAATAATGAGCATAATCGCATCTGCAAGAAAATACTTTAATGGTATAAAATACTTGCATAGGATTATGCTCCTTATTGTTAAACATCTACGGGTCGTTTTCCTATGCAAGTATTTTATTATTACGTATTTGCAAAATATACTTTAATAAAATACTTGCATAGGAAAACGAACCGTAACGCCATACAAATAATGAGCATAATCGCATCTGCAAGAAAATACTTTAAAGGTATAAAATACTTGCATAGGATTATGCTCCTTATTTTTAAACTATTACGGGTCGTTTTCCTATACACGTATGTGCAAAATATACTATAAGTGTGCAATTGAGTGAACCAATAACAAACGCCACACAGATACGTAAGATGACTTTGACAGATCACAGATGACAGTTGTCAGTGACGCGAGCATTGTTTAAATGTTGCCAAGTAAAAAATGTAAAAACTCAAGATTATGTTTTCTTAAATAAAATGAAAAAGTATATTATAATATAATAATTTATTGTTAGTTTTTAAGCATCCAGCAAACATTCATATTCATGAGTAATATTCTACGGAAAATGCCAATGTTTTTCGTTTAGTTTTTGCTACCTTGACTTCTTATTTAACAAATTGTTATTTATCATTTTTTTCTCTTTTCTCACAAAATAAAAAAAAACTTTAACTGGGAAAATAAACTACTATACTCGATCTATAAAATGCATATAATTTAGTTAAGGCTCGTGTCTAAAAGGAGCGATAATGAGACTGCCATTCTTCTTTAAAGTAAAAAATACTTGCAAAATATACTTTAAAAGTTTAAAGTATAAAATACTTGCATAGGAAAACGAACCGTAACGCCATACAAATAATGAGCATAATCGCATCTGCAAGAAAATACTTTAAAAGCATAAAATACTTGCATAGGATTATGCTCCTTATTTGTAAAAAATTACGGGTCGTTTTCCTATGCAAGTATTTTCATACTTGCAAGTTTTTCCCGCTCGCACCAGGGCGCCCTACTTCCAAGCAAAGCCCTGGTTTTAAAACCTGGTGGCGTAAATACGTCTCATCTTTACTTACAAATCTATTATTTATATTTAGTCTGTGGTTGACAGGCGATTGGTGAGGTTCGGTTCGGACGTCTTTTTAGTTGCGTTTGTTGTGAAGGATATAGGTGATAATGATTGGAGAATAATATTATTTGATTACCATTTTTTCATTAAAGACTGTCTCAATATTCTGTTATTTGATAGTAAAATCTTTTCTTATTTTACGAGAAAATGAATTGTGTTTAGTGGTGCCGTATTTAAAAATTGTTTTTGTTTTAGATCGGTGAATAAAAGACGCAGTATATATAAGTAGGCTTTTTAAAAGTTCCGAAGCAAAATGAATGATACAGGTTGCATTCACCTAAATAATTTCAAAGCTGCCAAAGGCACAAATCCATATAAAGTTATCCACGCATTTTTTGTTTCGTGCACATCCTTTGAAGCTAGAAGATACAAGGTAATACAATTTTGTATATATCGTTAGTTTATTGTTAAATTATATAATTTTTTACTTTAAATTAGTAATATTATTTTGTTTTTGGAGAAATTGTATCGTATTCAAATAAGGATGCGTAATCAGCTGATGTGGTAACCTTCAGCTGTTTAGATTTTTTTTGATGTATCCTCCCGTGTTTAGTTTTCTTGTTATCATTTATATAGACGACTGTATATTTGGTTTGTTATTGAAAGGTTATACATTTAAGGATATACTGGGATCAGTTTTACAATATTGAGGTCAGCTTAGTAAAAGTTTAATTTGAATCGATTTTTCTTCTACCTCTTTGTTTATAAATTTCTTTCATAGATTTACTATTCTTTTGATCTGTCGACTACCCTTCTTATTATCTATCAAAACAATATTATTGAATGACACCAGAGTAAACATGATATTTTGTGTTACTAACTAACAATAAGTACCTAACTGTAGCACAACAGTTCAGTCTAAAGATACATACATTTTAAAAAAGTTTACTTTAGTATTTCATTGTTTAAAATGTGTTTTAGGCTACCTCATGTCTGTGTTTTGCTTGTGGTCAGCCTGGGCCACGAATGCATTCCTGCCTTCACTGCATATATTTTGCATGTTATGGGGGACACATTCAAGAGCATTCCAAAAGTAAAAAACACTTTCTTTATGTGGACTTGAGTTATGGAAATGTCTACTGTGCACAATGCCAAGATTATATTTATGACCGTGAACTAACTGAAATAGCAATGTCACATAGATTGAAAGAAGCCAAGTGAGTATAATGTGAATATGCTATATTTATTTCAGAATAATTTTATATTATTCTCTAGCATAAGGCCAATTCTGTTTTTATAATTCAAACAAAGGTAAACTAATATATTCAACTCCACACATGGTTACATAATGAGCAAGACAAAAGCACTTGTAGTCAAGGATATTCAAAGTTATGTTTCTCAGATTTATTCATATTATTATTTTTATCTAAACACTAGACTTTACTATGTATTATAAGTTAAACTTATATTCTAAAGTGAATATATGTATAATGTGGTGTCATCAATATATCTTATCCAATAATTATAATACTAGCAACACACCCAGGCTTTGCATGGGTGCATTGTAGATGTACTACCTTTACAAAAAAAATAGCCTATGTTACTCACTGATAATGTTGCTTCCTGATGAAAGAAAAAAGAATGGTCGAGTGGTTTTTGAGTTTATTTATTAAAAACATACAAAAATACAAATCTTCCCTCTTTATAATATTAGTATAGATTATATTTTTAACCATAAACTTCAAATGAGTCTTCAAAAAGAGGGGCAAATAATTTATTTAATAAAAATATGTATAGGTCTCTGGGAATGTGCGCACCATTCACTCCATGGATTCCTAACAATAATGAAGCCATTGCACTTCGGCGTTTGCGTAAAAGACGTATGATTAGCCCCCACACCACCATTGGACTTCGTGGACTACAGAATCTTGGTTCTACATGCTTTATGAATTGCATTGTTCAAGTAAGTGAATTTAGACATAATATTGTGTAATATTAATATAATAAAAATTAAATAGACAGCACATCATTGACTGATGATGTGTGACTGCCTCAGTCACACATCACCTACCATCAAGTGAACCTCATGATTGTCTGTCAATATTTTACATTAAAAAGAAATTAAATATCTAACATAACTATTTTTGTATGAGCTCAATAGAATATGGACTTTAAAGGCTGTTATGTCTGAACAACAAAATTTATTTGATTTGTTTTATTTGTGATTTATTAATAGCGTTTACAACAATACAAGTCCCCTGAACATCCTGCTTAAAATTCATTTAAGTATTTGACCTTGTATTATATCCTTAAACATGGGCGTATTGTTTACATTTGTTGTAAACACACTGTATTGATAAGATTAGTCAGTTAATTATTTTGTTACTATGCCAATGTTCCATACATTTTATCATACCTTCTTACATCTCTGTTTATATCTAGAGTCAGGTATATTTTTAGCTGGTTATCCTTATGAAGAGTTTGAAATTCAAACTTTGAATCATCCCTTCCGAGTTCGATGATATTCATCTACTGAATCAAATAAATCGTATTAATGAAAGTAAACAATATACCTACCTACTTACAAATATTATAGATATGTAATTTAATAAATAGGGTGTGGCGGCGGCTTCGCTAAAAGATTGGGTGTTTTACTTAGACAAAAGATAAACAGAGTACAATTAAAATTGCTTATTTATGTTGATGTAATTAGTGCTGTTAATGAAATTACAAATCTCAACTTTTTGATTCATCATAAACAACTAATTATAATTAATAACATATGTCGTTTTGGATAAATTTAACTCTTCGTTTTAGAATTTTTGGACATTTTCTGATAAAATAATTTAAATAAGTCATTTATCTTTACATTTTTAAAATATAGTATAAATAACTTCCACTTGATGTCGCACGTATTCCGGTAGACTGGTCAATGTGATAAATTTAAATCGTCATCATATCTGTTAAGTACATAAGTAAATATTGAGAGTTGCTGGTTATGGTGTTTTTTAAGACATTTTTAGCAAATTGTTCAACCAAATACAAATAAAAGGTCGTAATTAAATTATAAAAAAAATAGATAAGTCTTTGAAAAAAATCGTTAAGTGGCCGGCTGTGTTTAAAAATATCTACACATTTCAACTTACATATTATGTGATAAAAATAAAATTCATTTTATTTTTATCACATAATATGTAAGATTTTCTGAAAAGTCGCGATGTGCAGATTGTTTGTTTCGTCTTTTTTAGGGTTCCGTACTCCGTACCAAAAGCGGATCAATTCGTTGTTCGTCTGTCTGTCCGTCCGTCTGTCAAAACCGTTTTTCACAAATACTCAGGTCCCTTGCAGCAGTGTAATAATCGAATGTTACGGCACTCAAATGATACTCTCAAGGGAAACAAAACCTATAGGGTACCGTTGACCTAGAATCATGAAATTTGGCATGAAGCAGACATTGCTTGCATCATTGTCATGTAGCATTAGTAAAGGAAAAATACCTAAAACCGTATTTTTATCGGGAAAATGTTCACTTAACTAAAAGTTTGTACGGAACCCTCCGTGCGCGAGTCCGACTCGCACTTGTTTCAGTTTTTTAAATCACATTTGAAAATGGTTTAACATTTTAACTACGAAAATCTAAAAAACTGATCAATTTTTATTTTTATTTAAAGCATTTTAGAAAGAACTTCTATATGCTTAAACACATAGGCAACATGGATAAAGCGGTTAGAAATGATTTCTGTTATCACGCCTTGGTAATGATCATTATGATGTAGTTACCATTATCTTTAATTATATAATATAAAAAATTTCAGACGCTTATTCATACACCGTTGCTCAGAGATTATTTCCTTGGAGAGAAACATAAATGCAAAGCGCAGAGTTCGGGAAAATGCCTCGTGTGCGAGGTATCAAAGCTATTCCAGGTACGTTACTATAAATAGCTCGCGAAATATTGATTTGTCAGCGCTGTGCAGTCTATTGAATAAGTACGTAGGGCGCATTGCTACCTGTTGATTTCATATAGATAGAACAACTAGATTTTTATCATGTAGGTATGTATACTATGAATATGTTTCAAGTTATATTACGGAAATGTTTTGTGGTTAAATAAGATATATAACTTATTATTAGGAACTTTAAAACGGTAGAATCTCACTAAGCCGGCACTTCAATAGACCGACACGTCCAATAATCCGGCACCCTCTGGTTTTTAAAAGTGCCGCATTAGTGTGATTCTACTGTTTATTAAAACATTAAATATTGTGATTTTCGAATAATTGACTGAATTATTATGCTTTGGTTTCCTTTGATGGTGCATTCTCTACTACATTTACACAAATACTTTATTTACATTTTTATCTGATGGTTTTGGCTGAAATTGTAATTTGGAACAAGATGGATGGTCTAAATAACTAGTATTGACTGGAGTGATGTTCGTAATGTAATTAAAACAGTCAAGAGTTTTGTAAATGTTTATGGCGATAACGTAATATTTCACTCATCCCAACTAAAACTGAACTATCCCATTCCTTATTTCTATCTAACATAGATTATGCTGTCTATATATCCCACAACATACGGAATAATGACTAAATAAATGCTATGTCCATTTTATATTCAGCTCATTAGTTTATGAGTTTAAAGATATAGTTTATTTTTCATAATCACCATAGAATCCAGCCATTCTGATATTCCTTCCTGACCTTTACTGTTTGGTGTTCGATCCTAGAATAAGCTGTATCTACCGATACCTTGCAGTATCTTAAAAATTTCTTTCCACCTCAGCTCTCTTAGATCTCGATTTTCTTTTATTTATATTTTCATTTTTACGAATACACGAAACTTAAAAAAAAAAGTGTATACATGAGTGTATAGAAAACCAGTACATAGAGTGATCGATGATCTTTTTAACTGATTGCATTGCGGTATTTTATAATATTATTTTATGTATATATGTACATGTATTATGTTTATTCAATTACTTGTTTTGATTAGCACTAGCTCATTAATTTAAATAGCGTCTCGAAGATATCGCCTCAAAGATAGCGCTCTGTTTACTCTATTTATATGATATTCTCCAGTATGTGGTAGTTTACACTAGTTTTGAAAAATAAATTCAATCAACTAAAGTAAAATGACATAATGATCGAGTTGTATATCTATACTTCTATACTAATATTATAAAGAGGAAAGAATTGTTTGTATTGAATGTATTTTTGAATTTTTGTATGTTATGAATAAACTCAAAAACTACTGGACCGATTATGAAAATTCTTTCACCAATAGAAAGCTACATTATCAGTGAGTAACATAGGCTATGTATAGTACATCTACATTGCACCCGTGTGAAGCCGGGGCGCGATGCTAGTCTTCAATAAATAGAATTTCATCAACGAATTATAACAGTGCATTGTGCTGTGTGTGTTTTGTTGTTATATATCGACGGTTTTAAATGCTTAGGAGTTTTACTCTGGCGCAAAGACGCCACTGACCCTACATCGCCTGCTGCACTTGATCTGGACGCACGCGCGCCACCTGGCGGGCTACGAGCAACAGGATGCGCACGAGTTCTTCATAGCTACACTTGACGTGCTTCACAGGTATAGTGTTTTTAGGTTGTCCTTTAGTGGGGAGATAAACTGTGTCTATTGCAATGATCTGAATGAAATGAATTTACACGCATGTTGGTTGTACTTATTCTGTGCCCTGACCGACCGATATTTTTGTAATTTTGTAACCCCGAGTTGTGTTCATGCTAAGAATAACTAATACCCTCTCTCGCATAGCGGATATGACTACTGTACCAGTGGTAGCTCAAAAATACTTTTAAGAGTTTGATCTCTATTTTAGCTTAAATCGTAACATTCCGTCTAATACTATGCATAAGCTGCATAGACACTGGTCAAGACATATTCTACACATAAGAAATTCAAGCACTGACTTCAAAAATTATCTATATTCACATCAACTCCGAACTGTGAACTAACGGTAGCTTTAAAACTAGGTCATAAAATAAATTACCTTCCTACAAGCTGGCTACTTATCCGTGATACTCTTGATGTTGTGAGTGTTTATAGGTGTTAGTGAACATTAACCATAATCAAACCAATAAGGGTTTACATCTACACCAAAAAAAATATATATAAATTCTCCATTTCAGACATTGCATGAACGGAGTGGAAGACAATGGCGAGAAGAAAGAGAACGGTCGCTGCAACTGCATCATCGACCAGATCTTCACTGGCGGTCTGCAGAGCGACGTGGTGTGTACCTCGTGCTCTGGCGTCTCCACCACCATCGACCCCTTCTGGGACATCAGCCTGGACGTCGCCGGACCTGGGTCTGTATGACATCCGTTATTTGCAAAATAATGAATGAAAGGTCTGTGATTTCTTAGCGCTGCCGTTCATCAAGCCACCGATGGTACAAGCGGGCATGATATTTCATACGTTGTATATGGCATCGGCGCACACTGAACGTTCGTGTGGCCACGAGTGAGACTGGCTGCGTTTAGGTTGCGTTCGATGTTGATGTGTTCATTTCCGATGTCGAAGCGCGTCCTGCGTCTCTCTCAAATACTCTACTACTACTGATCGTTTCCGACGTCTGTCGTAAGGACTAGTCGCCGACGCAAGCGACAGCTCCGCGTCTAGTCGCGGCGACAAGACGTCAGATGCAAACGACAACTTCGCGTCTTGACACGGCGACAAGTCGCCCAGTTTGCGATGGCTCTAAGTCAATGGTGGCTGGATGTAGTTACCTAATGTGCGGCAGCATTTAAATTAGCAGAAGTCTTTTAAAACTTTCCTAGCTTGTCGTCGCGACTCGGCGACTGACGCCAAGTGTGCCAAGCTTTGAACAAAATATATGAAAATTTTCATATATTTTGTTCAAAGCTATATAATATACAAAATGTGTCGCGCGGATGATGACAGGTTTTAAAGTAAGACTGATCTAAACTAAACTTTGTACTGCAATATTATCTAACATACATTTAAGATAATATCCAGTTAATTTTCTTAGTTTTATTATTAAGTTTAGAGGCAGTAAATAGTTCTTATTTATTTTGTGATAAATACATATACTTCACGCCGTTTTCCTATTCGGAATTCTATATGCTAAGATCTTGCACAACACTTTTATTTAGTAGTCGCGTTATATTACAGGTCACTTCAAGCCTGCCTCGAACGCTTCACGCGCGCTGAACATTTGGGTTCTGCGGCCAAAATTAAATGTTCCAACTGCCGGGTGTACCGCGAGTCCACCAAACAGTTGACTCTGGAAACCCTGCCGATAGTCGCCAGTTTCCATCTGAAACGCTTCGAGCACTCGTCGCAGATAGACAGGAAGATATCCGCCTTCGTTTCGTTCCCGGCTGAACTGGATATGACCCCGTTCATGTCGACGCATCGCAGGGCCGTGGATGCGGCCGATAATAATAACTCTCCCGAGGGCATTTTCGAGGATAACAGGTATAAATAATTAAGCAACCCTTATAATTTGTGTTAAGGTTTAATCTGTGCTTAACTTTCTTGTGTGCTTGTCTTTTTCTATACTGTATTTATTTGTGAAAACTTGTAAATGGCCTTCTGTACCTATATATTCTGTTTAACTTTTTTTTCTGTTTAGCTGTAAGTTTTCCTAATATTTGTAAAATAAAATAAAAAATAAAATAGATTTAGTTAGCTCACGAAATTATGTGGACGCTATTTTTTTTGAAGATTTTATGGTCTGGTAACTATGTGGACGCTGATAAGCAATACAGTGTAAACACACAGAATACTAAAAAAGCTATATTATTTATATATCTTTGGTAATTTTGTCCCTAAACTTTTAAAATTGAATTTAAATTACAACTAAAACTTCATAGTCGATTAGTCAATGATGAGCTGTTGACTTATTTTTTACTTTGATAGTTTGTCAAAGTATACTAATATTATAAAGAGGAAAGATTTGTTTGTTTGTTACGATTTAACACAAAATTACACGACCGATTTTAAAAATTCTTTCAGCAATAGAAAGCTACATCTTGACCGAGTAACATATTTATTCCAGAAATAATTAGGGATTCCTACTAAAACTTGAATAATGTAACCCGAGGTGTAAAAAAAGGTTGTAGGGAGTAATCTCTGGATTTACTGAATTTTAAAAAATCTTTCACCAATAGAAAGCTAAATTATCAGCGAGTAACATAGGTATATTTTTTGTATATAGTACAACCACTTTGCACCCGTGTGAAGTCGGGGCGGATAGCTAGTTATTAATAAAATGAGTCTGAGCCAATATGTTCCGTTCCAGGTACTCGCTGTTCGCGGTGGTGAACCACCTGGGCTCGCTAGACGCGGGCCACTACACCGCGTACGTGCGCCAGATGAAGGGCAGCTGGTACAAGTGCGACGACCACATGATCACGCGCGCCACGCTGCGGGAGGTGCTCGACAGCGAGGGGTCAGTCGATACTCGTTTGTATTGTCACATTGAGACAAGTGCATGTAGTGAGATATGTCTCATTGAGACATGTTTATCAAGTCAGATGTGTCACATTGAGACAATTTTCTCAAGTGAGATATGTCACATTGAGACAAGTTTCTGAAGTGAGATGTGTCTCAATTGCTCGGTACCTTGGTTATTTATTAGTCATGTCACATTGAGACATAAAGTGAGATGTGTCTCAATAGGGAATATGCATGTTGTTTAAATTTACTTGATGTTTTTTCCCTTGAATCCTTATGGCCCAGATATTATGCCTAAACAATTATTTTCTTATTTAGTTCGTGTTTAATTGAAAAAATATTAATTAAAATGTGTAAAATAAGGGAGAGAAATTCAAGTTTGCAAAAATCATTCATTCATTCATTCATTTCACCATTGGTCGAAACAAAACGTGACGTCACCTTACACATTCTGTCATTTATCGGCAGCGATTTATCTATGGCGTCCATTGACATCGAAGATGGCGTCAAACACTGGTTACCATAGTTACCTCACTCTATGCGTCACTGAGCGTGTAATGTGATATCATCCAAAGCCCGCGAAATATGGCCGCGTTTAAACAGATCAAATTTTATCGATGTTTTCAAAGTAATTTTAAAAATAATTTGGACATTGCCAAGAGTATTTATATTTTTTATTAGGGTAAAATGATGTAACAAGTCGATAAAAAATATAAAAAAAATGCATGCATATTCCCTATTGCTCGGCACCTTGGTTATTTATTAGTCCTGTCACTTTGAGACATAAGTGTCTAAAGTGAAGTCTCAAATGCCTGATTGAATTTTTGTCTGATTTGAATTTTCATAAATTGCCGTACTAATATATTCCTATGGAGATGATATTATTTGCTGTAATTAGAAAATAACAGATATAACAGGCAATGTATTGTTTATTACAGGTACCTGCTCTTCTATCACAAGACTGTTCTGGAGTATGAGTGTGACGTATCTTAAATGATATTAAATTTAATTTGAAGGAATTTCTCACGCTATATCGCTATATCATAATGAATTAGGAAGACGTCGAACAGACGTAATAATTTTATTTTTGACTTGATTTTGAAATTGGAATTATCCTTGCTATCATGGTGCATCACTGTCTATGGAAGAGTCTATGATCAACATGAATTAAGAGTATCTATAAGTTTTATTTGAAATGTTATTTTTGAAGGTCACTCAGTGCTTTGACGCTTTTAACTTAAGGTGGTTCGTTTTCCATACAAAAAGTCATGATTATTAACGAAGTCAGTTTACAGTTTCGATACTAAATATTTATGCAACTATTTACTTTCCGGGAGTTCTTGACGCGGAGTTAATAAAATAATGTTATTTTATACAGAAATCATGCATATAACAACTTGAAATATTTATTAAGAAATCTTTCACTTTGTTTTATGCATGATTTTTGTATAAAATAACATTATTTTATACTTCTTGTATGGAAAACGAACCACCTTAACCCTTAAATTCATAATGTAGGATGCAGACTACATAATATTCTGATAACTGAACGTCGTGTACTTTTACCTTTTAAAAAAATTGTCACCTCTTACGTACATATTTTATTAACTAAAAATATCAAATCATGCATTTAAGGGTTAACACAAATACAAAGTAGTGTCGTAAATATACGTATATTAAGAGATTATTACTAATTATTGATGTTAGCACTAAATGATGACATACTAAATATCTCGTGAAAACTTCTAAATCACTTAACTCCAAAAATGAACTCTGTTGTAGTGTCATTACGGTATACAATTCTTTAAATAGTGCTTGTTTATTGCGAAACAATCACGAATTTGTTAGTATATAAGCTTTAATGTGTTTATTCACTAATTATATGGACTGAACATCTCTCAACTACTTTAGTTTTATGGTAATTATACCTTTATTGACCTATCGATATCACGTTTAAAAATTAAGGAAAATACGCATATAGTTATGGCTTGAATATTTTTTACGTTATATTAAGCTTTTTAATACCAAGAGATACAAAAACAACTATTTTAATGAGACATAGATCAAAATATGATTAATCTACCTCGCTCTTCTTTATTTGCATTTTTTACATTTATTCAAAGCAACTAATAATAGATTGTATTAGAAGTTCTCGGTAAGTGAAAATAAACCTTTATGATTGCGTGTTATGTAAGAGCACTGCGTAGTGGTAAGTTAATCTTCAAGTGTTTTTATCTCAACGTGTTCATAAAAATAATTTAAAGTCGAAGGCACTTGTCCCGCCGCCGAATGAACGAGAAGCGAGTGTGTAGTTCCGATAGTTCTGTCGCTGGGCTATAAAGCTTCAGTCACACACAGCTCAACGAACATTCAATGCGTAGTCGCTAACTGCAAACCAGCTAATAAAATTAGCTGCTTTTTTAACAGGTTATAAGTTTGTAATTACCAATTTCATTTCGTTAACACAAAAATCGTCAACGACCACTCTAGTCCTGACACACATCGAAGAAACGAATTATATCATTATTTCCCCGCTTAAGAAAATCTTTTTTTATTGGTTGATCTATGCAGCGACGAAACTGCCTGTAGCACAGATGTGTAATCTAGAGCGAAGCGCATCGACAAACAGCGAATTCTCGCGACGAATAGGCATTCGCAGCGATTAGTCGCTATGTGTGACCGAAGCTTTAGTCGCTAACTCGCCGGCGGTGAGACAAGTGCCTTAAGCGTTGTTTAATCAATTTGTGTGTAATAAAAACTTGACTGAACTGACATTAGTTTGTGATATTTAATATTTATGTGTATGTAATATTGTGTAGTTAGTGATAACAATTAATTTTTCCTACTAGTACATAGTTGAACAATTTGCTTGAAACTGGCGGAATATTTTGAATGATTGTGTTTAGTGTGATATTTGTGTGTTTGTGCAGACTGGCAGTAAATAAATTATGTTGTAAGGGAGTTGCCTGCTATATATAAAAATAAGATCTTTCATAGCCACACCCAAATTGACTCTGGTGAAAAAAAGGTTCAGTGAAGATTTTGACATTCTAGCTGATGCTATGTATTGAGTAATTTAGGTAACTTGCAAATCAGTTTTAGATAAACTTGTTTGAACAACTGTTTTCTATAAGTTACTTTAACCCTTTGTGCCATGGTGGTACTCTGAGAGTGCCTACTGTTTTATAACAATGTTCGAGTTTTACGCTGAATAAGCAGTGTTATTCGGAGTCGAGTCGAATTATTTCTGTTATCATTAATTTCGTAAATCTCACTATAAATACGAAATGATGAGCCTGGCAAGGCCGGACCGGATTGACATTTTCTTATTTTTAATCATTTTTATGGTTCCGTACCCAAAGGGTAAAACCCTATTACTAAGACTTCGCTGTCCGTCTGTCTGTCTATCATCAAGCTGTATCTCATGAACCGTGATAGACAGTTGAAATGTTCACAGATGACGTATTTCTGTAGCTGCTATCATAACAAACAGCTAAAAAACAGAATAAAATAAATATTTAAGGGGGCTCCCAAACAACGAACGTGATTTTTTGTCGTTTTTATAGATAATGGTACGGAACCCTTTGTGCGCGTGTCCGACTCGCACTTGGCCGATTTTTCAAATTTCAATCGGCCATATTTTATCCGCTATCTAATATATAGCAGCAATAATATCAGCAGCCCTTGGGCAGAATTTGTATAATATGCCATATTGGATCCGCCATTTTAAATTTTGAAATTCGTAATCAGCTACCCAAAAACCTCCGAGTAATGAATTTCAAGGCGATTGGACTGAAGAAAAATGCGTGGCACAAAGGGCTAAATTATGTGATACGATTCTGAATAGTTTGGCATTCCAGGGCGCGATAAGTCCCACAGTCTTGAGCAGTGAGGGAGTGTAGTAATTAGGCAAATAATAATCTCAGTATTTAATGTGGTGTACTATACACATAAGCAGATCGACACATATGATTCTATGTAACTTGTTTAATAAAACTTACTCTATACGATGCAGAGACGTTAATAACAAATAATAATTATTAAAATCGATATTAATGTATTAAAAATACTGGAATTTAATGCCAAACGTTATACAACTTTGATTGACTAACAATAAGCATATTCTAAAAAGGTAGGCATGCTTAAAAGGTTTGTGAAATCTTTTGTTATTTTGTTTGCCTCTAGCTGAAGCTGAATATTTCATAGCTACAATCATCAGGGTTGATTGAATATTGGCACCAGACATTAGTTACCTGCATCTCCCATTTTGACTGCATACTGCACATTTAATCGCCAGTTTCGTAGTATTTATTTGCATTTATTTTAATATTTTAGATCCGAGCCCTACTCAGTAATGTCTATATTTGTCGTCATCAAATTAAGATAAAAATTGTAGTTATTGTATAATGTTTGTAAAAATGTAATCAAATCGTAAAAAAAATAATTGTAAATGTAATTAGAATTATTTAAAAATATTATGTAATCAATTTTCCAATACAGGTATTACATTAAACATATTCGATTGTATTATGTAAAAATTGGTGTTATAATAAAAATAATAATTATTAATCGTGTAGTTATTGGCGTCCGTTTGCTTGTACGAGTGTGTAAGTACCAAGAAAAAACATTCTTATTACAGAAATTAATTAATATAAAAATTGACACAATCAAAATTCCATTAAAATATGTGTATTAAAATAAAACCCATATGCTATAATATAGAATCCACCAAAACATGCACATTGTAGTTAGATTTCAAGATAAAGTTAGATCCCGAAAGGTTTTTGCCAATTTTCAAATAGGTATGTATTGAAATTATTAAATAATACATTTATAAATATTTTTAGTAAAACTGGTAAAGCCATCCATATTAATATCCATCAAATAGACTACCTGTAATATTATATTCCCTTATCATAATCATGTCTGTTTAATAATTTGAATACTACTGTATCTGACAGAATTCTAAAAACATATATTTTGGGGTAAATATCTAAGAAAAATATTAAACGCAAGGTATTTGTATATTATAACTTTATTTATTCCATGCCTCATGAAATTAAAAAAAATAAACATCTACATAATAAAATTTTAACATTACACAATAATAATACATTACAATAATTTATTATCTATCCTATCACAATTTATTCAGACCTATCTTTTCCACTTAGTGTTCAACGTTCACTGGTTAAAACCATAATAATTTAATATAGTATTCGAGACAAAACAGAAACAATTAACAGCTATGTGTCTTCAAGAGATCCAATACTGTTGTAAGTATTTGTAAAACATAATGTTTTTGGAAACATTAAATAACAAAATATTTTTTTTTTATAATAATTGACTAACAACTCAGCTGTGAGCTGACTATGTTATAGGATTAAGATTTCGAATGACCACACTCAGAACGTTAGTCAACTAACTTTTCGTATAGACGTCTCGGAATTGCGCGCCAAAATCTTTATGGAATCTAATGCTATCTTGATCTAACCTATTGTAATTAGTTCTTATAAGAACGAGATATCTAATATAAACCGCCAAAAGTGAACTGTATACGTCGTCATATTCAAGATGGCGGCCGTCCACATAATATAATTGAGTAATTATAGTGACACTCTCTTTGTTAACTCAATAGTTAGCGACAGATATTGTTAGTAAAATATTTGTGTGAGTGACTGATTACATGAGATAATCTCAGTTCTGAATGAATGAATTTGTGGGATGAATATAATCTGTGGTTAATGCATGGGTATAAAACACTTGCCTATTTTAGAGACTAGATATTATTATTTAATACATTTACATAAATAGTGAGTTGTATAATATACGCGTAGCATTTTTGCTGCTAAAATCTCCCTATTATGGGAAGACAAGAAAGAATAATCCTTGTACTATTAGTTGGATAACTTTGCAAAACAAGATTTACAGTTTTAAGAACAATTCATAGCGTTACGACGGCGATAAATTAATTATCTTTCAGAATATTAAATATTATAGCCACCTTTGATTTTATACGACTCAATATGCACCTTATTGCACCCACAAAATGCCTTATATACATACGGTCTTATTCATAAACGAAGTATAAGCTTGAAATAGTTAAAGTACGTTTTGTCTCGATCTATCGAATATAAAAAGACTACAGAACGAAAGGAACCAAACATACTTTAACCATTTAAATAAAATACTGTATACCGGATTAAAACGCGATTAATTATTTATATTGTTTAAACAAGTATTTATTTAAATGTGTGATACTCGCGTTAATAAAAGACAATATTACTTTAACCATATTGAGCTTATAATACTTTTATGAATTTGTTTTTTTATTTTTATTTTTTTATTGTTGAAAAGAGTGTCCATGGAGTTTCTTGCCGGTTCTTCTCCATGAGACCCACTTTTTGGAACCGTGCAACTAGACGTTTCATAAGAGCCTGCAAAGGCCTATTTGAAATAAAAAACTTTTGATTTTGATTTTGAATAAGACCGATAGTGTTCAAGGCAGTAACGGCATACCTTACATTAATATTGCAGGCGCCTTTATATCGCTCTATTACGTTCTCTCACAAAGGTTGTAATTACACCGCTTTAAGAGATAGTGGAACAGCACCACCCCAGTGCCTACGGTGGTACATCGGAATATCCTTAGGGCAAACTAGGCACGTGCCGACAAGAACGCGATATTACAAAAGGGGCGCGGACAGGTTTTTTGACTTTCTCTAGAACTTTTGGACATTTTTCACAATTTTGTCAGAAAAAAATGGAGCCGAAGAAACTTTTAATAAAATAGGAAGAGACGCCGATGAGTCCTTGTCTAGAACGCCGTCGACATAATTCGCCACTGGCCATCCCTAAAAGGAATATTGGGCGTCCTTGAATAGAACGAGATAAAGCTAAAGGCGTTCTCTTGTACACAGGGACTGAATACCGGTTAATTTACTATGGGAGTTATACCGGTATAATAAAGGTTTTTGTTAATATTCTTTCGTTTTTATTCATATTTACTGAAAAAAAAAATACTGTGGTAAATTATGTGTACAACTAATATCATGGTATCTCAGTCACACACGTATATTGGAAATAAAAAAATAATTGGTTTCAGTCCCTGCAGTTGTACAGTAAGGTGACAATGGTAAAGCTGAAAGCGCTTTTCATGTAGACTTATTGCTGTTTCCCAGCCGGCTCGTCGAGCAGAGTCTCTAGCTGCTTGACGTCGGTGACGGGCAGCGAGCACGCGTACCGGCGGCACACGTACGCGCGGGGCACGTCACCCGCGGTGCGTATGCGACTGAGAACTGTAAAAGAATTATGCTTGTGGAAATAATTTTAACCCTTAAAAATTCAAATATCATTTATTCATTTAGGTAACACAATGTACACTTATACATATTAAATGATTCTAATTTTACATTTACTTCCAGTTCTCAAATCACAGGCACTGGCAATAAACCGCCACTCATTTTAATCACCAAGGTTTTTGTTTTACAAGTAGCACCCGTTCACCAGTATGACGCATAGCCAGCCATCGGCCCCCTCGCCATATTTTAGGGAGAGAGACAACCCGACGCATGGACGCCACCACATAATATACAGTTGTATCGGGCAAAATTACGTGATTTTCTTGATTCTTTTTTCCAGCAGGATAATAATTGTTTATTGAAAAACTGTGAAGATCAGTATATTTATTGTTTGTTATTTGTATTGTTATACATATACAAACCCTAGCAATAAGCTACCTGCTGTTGAATCGTTGGGGTCCGTGACGGCGAGCACCCGTCCGGGCAGCAGCCGCGACCTCACCACGCGCACCAGCTCGAGGGTCCTCGGGTCCGAGCAGCCCCCCGATATCAACACCTGCCATAATACAGCGCCATACTAAATTAACCTTCAAGCGGTCGCGCGTAACCGAAAAGACGTCCGGACGAGGGATTTGAAATAACAAATAATTACATAATTATTTACTTTTTATAGTTATATTTCGGTCAGGATAGTGTTTAAATAAAAGAAAAACATATTTACGAAATATTTGTGATGAAGAAATTCGAAGATATAAACAATATCTTAACATTTGAAATCGGCGCGACCGTTTGAAGGTTAAAAGCTCGCTGGGTATTATTTTTTTTAAGTCAGATATCGACAGACGAGCATGAGGTTCATTTCATGGTAGGTAATACTCCAGCCACAAAACATCAGTCATTGATGCGCTGTCGACCTACTTTTTACTTCGAGTATTTAGAAATCCATAGACTGAAACCGCAACGTACAATATGCACTTCACAGTATTTCCTTCTATGAACGGTGGTTCGTTACCCGATTGGAATTTCGATATTCCTCCCATCCGTTTAATGCCCGATGTTACCAGACGTGGGGAAGACATGCTTACAGTAAATTATAAAGTAAATTATAAACATGCCGTCCCGGTGGGATTGTAACACACGACCCATTGGATGCGTACCGCAGGTGTTCTACCGAACGCGCCAACGAGCCAGTCATCACAGTGATGTGACTTTTAAAGCCTATTCTTTGACAACAGTGTAAGTAAATGCTCGATCTGGGTGGAAAATAGAAGACAAAAAGAGATAATCGATTAATACACGAGAAAACGGTCGACAAATTTTTGTCGTGGATGTCATACTAGCTGGTCACTTCACAGGCGGTCTTACCTGAGTAGGCGAGTCATTATACAGCATAAGCGCGGAAACCATCTCGGGCAGAGCGTTGGGGGTTTCTATGAGGCGTTGTGCGTACGACTGCAGGAGAGTCTTGGCCGCGTTCCGCTCGCGCTCGCCACCGTCAGCCGCGGGGCTCTTGTCCGCGTAGGCCGCGAGTCGTAACAGGTTGTGGCAGGACACGCTGTTTCCAGCCGGCTCCGCGCTATCTTGATCTGGGTATGCCAAAACGCACAAGTAATTAATTATGTTTGATCTATTAACCTTTAACTAGATACTTGATTTTTTTTTACGTAAATTCTGACGTGGGGGCCTGAACGGCCCATTTTTTAATTTTTTTTTTATATTAGACGAGGCAAACGGGCAGGCGGCTCACCTGATGGTAAGTGACTACCGCCGCCCATGGACATCCGCAACACCAGGGATCTTGAGGATGCGTTGCCGGCCTTTAAGATGAGTATATGCTCGTTTCTTGAAGGTTCCCAAGTCGTATCGGTTCGGAAAAACCGCGGGCGAGAGCTGGTTCCACAAAGTGGTAGTGCGTGGCAAAAAGTGCCTAAGGAACCGCGCAGTTGTGGATCGCCAGACATCGACCGCACCCTCCCCATGCTACGACACTGGTGCAGTGTTAGTCAGAACAAAGGTCATAATCATACATCTACATTTAAAATATTGAAATTACCTTCTTTTAATCGTATTATAACAGTATCATCTTCATCGGAACATGTAAAATATCCACCAGTTTCAGTATCCCAAAATAAATCGTCTTGCTTTAGCTGCAACTCCTGCGCCCACTTCAACCACTCCAGATCGAGTGAAGCCTCATACAAATCTAGCAAACCTCGTATCAGAAAGGCGTAATCGTCCAAGAAGCCTTTTATTGGCACCTCACTAAAATAAATTATTTTGATATATAATTTTTTTTAATTAATTTGGTCTACAACTTGGGAGTTATTCTTTATTATGTATATTCCGGGCATCACTTCAAAGCGGGTGCCCCTATTTGGTGAATTATTTTTTTGTTGTATTTGCAATTATGTATAAGGATATGGTTTGTATGGAAGAAAATATGTGAAAATGTTTAGCAATTAAAACTATACAAATTACAAGTGCTTAGTGTCTGTTCATTAAATAACTATTGAAAGTTTTCTAATTTATTCAAAACAAGTATTAATATTCCAGGCACCATGATTTGAAATCTTTTTACTTACTTCTGTGCGATTGTTCCATTTTCAGATCGATAGCAAGAATGTAATAGATTCCTCGTATTTGAACAGTACAAGTATTCTTTAATGAAATTTGCAGTTTTTATAGCATCATCTACATAACTTTTCTCTTCTAAACCTTGGCCGGCTCTTGCTAATGCAGAAATCATCAACCCATTCCATGAACATAATAATTTTGTATCCAAATGTGGTCTTGGTCTTTTTCTCTGAGCTTGACGTAATATTTCTCGACAGTCCGATATGACCTCTTTAAATTGTTCCTTTGTTAACCTAAATTTCTGCATGGTCTCTTCTTCAGTACCATATACTATTAAAACATTCTTATTTTCAAATTCGCCTTTGATTCCAGCTTCAGGAGAAACATTCCCATCTTCTTCAACACTATAGTAATCACAGAATATATCTAGGTATGAGTGTGAACCAATTCTTTTTTCTGAGAGAAGACTTTTCAATTCATCATACTCCCATACATAGAAAGCACCTTCTTCCTTATTTGGTGCTCCAAAATGTGTATAGGAGTCTGCATCTTCAGCACTATAATACCCACCCAACTCATGTCTAAGATCATGGTTTACATACTTTATAATATCGCGAACAACATCTGCAAAGTACTCATCCTTTGTTGCCAAATATGCATCATTATATGCAACGGCCAACTGAGCTTGATCATATAACATTTTCTCAAAGTGTGGTACATGCCAATGGTTATCAGTAGAGTATCGAGCAAATCCCCCAGAAATATGATCATGAATACCACCTTTGGCCATTTTTGTTAAAGAATTAAGGCACATATCTAAACATTGTATTCCTTTTGGATCATATTTATCTCTTGCATAATAATGAAAGAGGAAGTTGAATGCTGGCACATGGGGAAATTTAGGTGCTGTTCCAAACCCTCCAAATTCTGGTTCATATGATGATATGTATTTTTGTACACATTTCATCCATGTAGCTTCACCAGGTATAGTAGTATTGATTTCCAGTTTTGTTGCATTCTTTATGTGTTTTATGACATTATCACCCATATCTAATAACATTTTATGATTTTGCTTCCATTTGTCAGACATTATTTGCAGGAGAGTTTTAAATCCTGGATATCCAAAGCGATCCTCTGGTGGATAATAAGTACCACCTTTAATAGGCTTTAGATCAGGTGTCAGAAAAACACTCATTGGCCATCCACCAGATCCTGTTGTAGCCATTACAAAGAGCATGTACAGACGATCAAGATCTGGTCTTTCTTCACGATCAAGTTTTATATTTATAAAATTTTCATTCATTATTTTGGCAATATCTTCATTTTCAAAAGATTCTTTTTCCATTACATGGCACCAGTGACATGTTGAATAGCCCACAGACAGAAATATAAGTTTATTTTCTTCTTTAGCTTTATCAAGGGCTTCTTGACACCACGGATACCAATTGACAGGATTATGACAATGCTGTAGTAAATAAGGGGACTTTTCATTTACCAATTTATTTGTGAATTTTGGCTTTTCAGCTGGGTTTAATTCTGTATTTGATGCTGCCATCTTAATTATATTATCACTAAAGCCTCTTAAAAATTGCGGAGAGTGAAGGCTATTGCATAATGTTGAATGCCTGGAATAAGAAATGAAATTACCATTATAACTTAAATACCTATTCAAAAACAAAATTATCTCTAATTTAAACAATGTGTTATTGCTATATACTCATAAGCTACCTTAATAATGATTAAAAAATATATTTGTCAATAAATTAGTTAAGTCAGTTTATTTTACACACATAGAATTTAAAGGAGTAATAGGTTTAAATACTGGTTCACTGGAAAGTATATAACTGTAAATATCTAAAAATTTACTTATTTTTGTATACTGAATTTCCAAATTTGACATTTTTTAATTTTGTGTCAAACATATTGCTTGACATACTATTCAAACCTTTTTTTCATTAGTAGATTTAGAGCAGTGGCTTAGAAAGGAGAATAAAGTTAATTTAAAAATTAAATATTTATCAAAATACATCTATCTGTTTTTGTTAAAAACATTTTATTATGGCAGATAAAGTCAGGCATTTTTATCCAATTAACTTATGTCGTCTATCTATATCTACTGGGTTAAACATGTAAATTAATGTGTTACACTAAATATATTGCTTTTTTCAAAATGACATAAGTTACATAACTTACAAGTTGATCTAACAAGGCTATACTGCATATTATGAACGTTCCTCCCAGCGAATACAAATCAAGGTCTCGCCTTACATCAAATATAAAAACGGGTCACGCATCAACAAAAACAATATTATTTCGATTTTGATGATTAATTTTCCGTCTTTGTGTACTATACAAGTATACAGTACGAAAAAACAAAGTAAAAAGTATAACTCACCTCACGTTCCAACAAAAATCCCTTTGATTACAGAGAGGATTTGCTGTTAATACTTCTTTAGTAGTATTCGGAGTTATGCCGAAATTCATTAATTTACTATCACCTGACGACAATCTGCGCAACAACAAAGCAGCGCGACTATTAGGCATAATATTAGTAGTAATTTAAGCAGATTAGAGTATTATATTAAAAGATATACCATTGCCGAACGTTTATTATTAATTTTATTGTATAATAATCGTATATAGTTATTTTTATTTTGATCCTCTCAGACTTTCAGCTTAGATCAGTTACATGTCAGATGTCAGTGTCACTGTCTAGTCTATTATCAGTTAGATCACTATCAGCTGTGGTTGTCAGTAAACATAATACATATTGTAGATTCTATATATTTATTGTTTGAATGAATGAATCATTAGATTTATGGTACTTAATCTGAGAGATTTATCCTACTTTTATTTTTTAATTTAACTTTGAACGTTTTATTCATCAGCCAGCAGGGACACTATAAAAAATCTCATAAATGTTTATTAGGCATATATTCTGATTCACATAAATTGCTAAGAAAATTTCAACAGTTACAGTTTTTAAGATTTTTAACAAAAAATAAATGTGATGTGACTTTGCTACTATACATATTTAAGGCGTTATTTTTAAGCGTTTAATATACTATTTTAGCAAACAACCAACAACTTCCTCGTGAAATAGAGCAATTAAATACTGGTTTGTTCATATACTCCAAAATAATGCTCCAAGGCACGATAGATATTCACATAAAAGTTTTTAAAGGTCATTGTATTTTATTCACTCTTTATTAAAAAAATATAATTTAATTATTTTCCCTCACCTTAATTAATAGATATGGAAATGTTTCATTAAATACAGATTAAAATCAATCTATTATCATTTTATATTGCCAAAGAACGTAGTAGTAGTAAATCTATGTTATTTAATACTGCAGATCGTAGAAAAATTATTAAAGAAAAAAAACCTTTCTATAATTAAATTTTTTGTTACTATTTTTCTACGTTGACAATGATTACGTTGTTAAATCATAATTTAGAATATTACGTAAAATTAAACTTATTAATTAACACAAAACGCAGAACATTTATGCATGTACATTACTAGGCCTGGTTGACCATGACGAAGCGAGACATAGGACATACATTAATAACATTTTTTTAATTTTAAAAGCTCGGATTAAACAATTTAATAATATAAGCACTCACAAATTTAGCAGCCTGTTGCTTCACCAAGGTGAACAGTTTTTAAACTCATTCATTCCCTTTATAACGTACACTTTGATACGTGTTATCTAAACAAGATTTAATGCTGCACTTTTAAGATAGGTACACAAAACCCCAGTTTTTCGGAATAAATAGCTGAGGGTCTTCCGATACAGAAATTGCACTATTTGATATGCACCCTCCCGTTACCAGGACAACGCATGCGCCAGAATCTGGACGCTATCCTCACTTTCACTGGAACACGGAGTGTTTTGACGTATAGTGCATGTTCACCCGCAATTAATGATTTCTTGACACGAAATGTCGTGCTATGTATTATCAGAAATGAAATACCGTGTAAAGTATCCCTTATGATAGTGAAGTAATCCAAAAAAAGAAGGGTGAGTATATTTTAAATTAATTGACCGTTTAACTTTGAGGTTGTCGCGGTGCGTGATTGAATATTGTAAACAATAATATTGTTCAACACAATTAAACTTAAATTGACCTAACATGCTAAAATGTAGCGATCTTTTAAATCTAGTTATATTAATTTATGCAAAAATATTCTACACGGAAAGATTATTTAGGTCACCTTGGCTAATTTGAATTAAAATGGGCAATCATCTGTAAACCTGCAATCAACGTCTCGGTTGGCACTTGGCATTTTAGTTTTAAGCTATTTCGAGGACGCTAATAACAAGAAAAAATATTAGCTCGGATTTATTCCCTCTTTTTTGTATACAAAAGTGATGAGTGAGTGCAGATTACACTAGTGATTTTCGATAACCGCACGTGTTAAAGTGCACGTTTGATCGTGAATGAAACTACAACACGTTGCCATGGTAACGTGGTGTCGGGTTGAGGGTTGAAGCCCTTTAGTACCAATGCACCCTCAAGGAAGTAACGAGACAGCTTTAATAAGATTGCAATTGTTTTTACGCGGTGCTAATAATAATTAGTTATATGCATATATCTAAACCATTAAATACCATTTGAATGTATAGGTACCTATCAGTAGCGGGAGTCGGGACCACCATACAAGTCCAAAAGCCCGGCTTATCGACAGTAAAATTATAGGTGTTTTATATAATTACTTAATCATATACATAAGTTAAATATTATATATGATTTATATAATTACGTTAAGGGCCATTATTATTTTTATGTTTCTGTACCTACCTGTGTGCATATTAGGCTTTTTGAATATATTTAGATACTGAAAGGCTAGAACGATGCACCACGCCATACAATCCTTTTTAATTTCTTTTCTTGAGCATTCTATTATTAGGTAAAAAAAGCATTCCAAAATCAAATTTTATTTTCAGGTGCAGAGAAGAATTTCAACCACGTGCCTTACGTACCCTTTCCATTTACAACTAAATCTACTTTGTCCATACTATCTGTCCAAGCTCATTGTATAAGATGAAGATATAGAGTACCCTGTGGTTTGTCGTTAATCGCGTGAACAGTTCAGTGGCGTGGATGGTGTTTCTAGGAAGATGTCTGTGTGGGTGGGCAGTGGCGGTGGCGAGGTGTGCGCGCCGTCAGCTGCCACTGTCCTTTCTACTAACACTTCTATGGAGTCTGGTATTGAGGCTGGGGTGTTGCCGACGGTCACCGGCTCTCTCGCCTCGGCCCGCGACTCTCTTGGGTCTCTCTCGCGCGCGGCTGAGCACTTGTACGATACTGATCACACAGACCTTGGGAGTGAACTCGATGAAGAGGAAATACGACGGGAGTTGATGCACGATGTGAGTAATGCTGTAGTAACCTTATGCACTTGAAAGCCCGTAGGTACTCCAAGAGGTTATGGGATTAAAATGCGATGTATGCGTTATATTATTTATCCTGACGATTCGAATGCTTTATACATAGCATGCAGAGGCAGCCTGAACAATGTCTTTGTAAATAAAAAATTGTTAGACAACGTTAATTTTAAAGTATTAGTTAATCATTTTTAATCGCTTAGTAACAATTGTTTTTACCTGGAAGAAATCGCTACTTAAAGATAAGATCACTTTTTGTAGGGTATATTATAATGTATTTTATTATTATTATTAGAAAACTCTTAAAACTAGATTCAGTCTGGAGCCACGTATTGGAAGCCTGGAGCCTAATTTTTTCAATTATATTACCAGTAATTCGAAGCAATATCACTAGAAAAAACAGTTGGGATATATTATGTAAATGATATGCGCATTACAGAATAAATGATGCGATTTATTTATGGCCGTATTTTATGAACTGAAAATTATTTGGATTGTCTCCATAGCGGGGAAAATTAAAAATTCGTGCTAGTTTAGATATAAATATTAACCATAATCTTTATGATAGTACTCAGGTATGCGCTATGTATTTTATATAGATTATTATTGATTGTTTCAGAAATGGCGACTTCTATTTGATAGGGTAAGTTGAACAAGTGTTTTTGCAACATTTGGTACATATGTTTGCGTAGAGGTGTCACTGTCGTCCATAGTGAACAGGCAAACATAAACAAAATTATTTTCCACCAAATCCTACTTGAAAAACGTTGCACATGTACCTTGAATACATCAAAAAGCTGACTTTTACGACGTAGAAACAAATTTCCAGAAATTCCTATGTGGACTTGATTAAAATGTACAGAAGCAGCGAACAAAAAGGTTTTATAAGCAGATAAAAGTGTGTCGGTAGCGCCAGAGATCAAACGATGTGTCGTCACGTAGAAAACATTGAGATAATGCCACTGCGCAGATAGGGGCGCTTCATATTTTTTGTCATCTCCTTTTTGGAAAGGAATGAAATTATTACAACAATATTATACACATAATAATGCAAACTCCCGGAATAGTGGGTGATTATGACGTTACGGATGCTCCTTTGAAATCACAATTTTGTTTTTGTACGTGACCGTGTCAAATCATGAAGGTGTGAATTTTATACTAATGATTCGTTTATTATGTTCTTATGCAGTTCGATCCGGAGGGTTTCGGGGAGATTCCGTGGCCAGACTTCCTGCAAACCCTTCAGCATCCCGATTTTATAGCACAGGTGCCACATCACAAACGTGAGGTAAATTACAATGTTTATTTATATTTCAAAACTCAATGTTAGTAGTAAAATATGAATTCCATACTGAGTTTGTCATAAACCATTGTCAGATTTGTTACTTTTTCTCATCATAAGCTAAATCTGGGGGCACGGCAGTGCCCCCGCCAAGTCGAGCAAAAAGCGGCACGGCCGTATACATTTTAATGAATCACTTACGAAACATAAAAGCAGGGACTATTTTTATTTTCCAAAATACGAGTCAGACTGAGATACCATGATATTAGTTTTAAAGAGTACTTAATACACCCTAAACTTACCACAGTATTGTTTTTTCAGTAAATATAAATAAAAACGAAAAAATAACAAAAACCTTTATTATACCGGTATAACTCCCATAGTAAATTACCCGGTATTCAGTCCCTGCTTAAAAGTGTTGTTAAATACGTAACCAACTTATAAGCATTTTTTTTTATAAAACTTATAAATAAATGTATTATGCACTTTTTTTACTAAATTTGAAAAAAACACTTTATTTGTACTTTATACATATCCCTAAACTTCTCTGTAATTATTATATTTTTTTTAGATTCTTTTGGATAAAGCAAAAAGTTCGAGCAGTCCGGCCATCACTTTTCAAGAATTTATTAATGTGGTGAGTTTGTAGAATGTAGTAATCACAAATTAATTTATTTTTTTGCTTTAAGATTGTTTATATATGTAGATTAATTACAATCTATATAATAATATGTATATCCTAAGAAACAATATCGTTACAAAACTAAAAAAATATAATATAATAAACTCAGTAAATCCTGGTCTATAATGATCACAAAATGGTCACAGACAATAGTTATGATAATATAGAATATATTTTTTTACTCAATACAAAGAAAAAAAAAATTATTATATCAATAACTGTTGCTTAGTGGTAAGCGCGATGCTTTCAGCACTGGAGGAGCTGGGTTTGAAACCCGGGAAAACAAAATTTAAAAAAATGTTTCAGTCGGACAGGACACAGAAGGCTGATCACTTACTTGCCTGTAAAGAATAGTGATCAGTGAAACAGACACAGAAATGTCCCATAAAGGGACTCGGGAATTCATTTTCACTATAAAAGTATCTACTATCGAAAGTAAATAGACTACAGAACGAAAGAAACAAAACATATTTTAACTTAAAAGCTTATTATACATTTATGAATGAAAGTTAGTATTTACCAAGTAATTAGTTTAGATTTAACGTGAGGCGGTATCGTTTAGCCCCAGTATCGGTTACACGTAGGTTACCTATATATTATCATCGTGGCGCTCCCCATCTCCAAAGTACAAGACAACTAAATTAAGATGCATCGCCGATTACGCTCTGGGCGCGAACCCATATCGACCCAAGTCAAAAGGTCCAGTTAAAGAAAAATAGAGCCTGTTACAAGTCGTCAGAATCCTGTGGACCCTCGCCCGATGAAAAAGTTTTCTAAATAAACTTGAAAGGACCCACATTCTTATCGTTTCTGTCGCCTCGAAACTCGATAAAGTCCAATTCAATTTATTAAGTGGACATTTATTTTTACATGATTAAATATAATCTTAAATACGCAAACAGGTGGGCTTTGGATGCTTTATATGAGAAACTCAACAACAGACGTTATTGTGTTAGGATTCATACGTTATTATAGATGTACATCGATTGCAAATTTTATTTAGTTTTGTCAGTAGTTATATTTTTATCTAACGCAATTAAGCATAATTTTTAGCAACTCTATACTGGGTGTAATGTAGGTACCTACACAAAAAAAAATTAAAATCGGTCGATTAATTTAAACGAATAAATCTTTTCTATTTATAATATTATATAGTTTAGATTAGTATTAGTATAGATATAGATATTAAATATTAAGCTACAGGCCATACTTTTATAGTCATACACAATTAGTAATGGTTTTATTAGGAGAGCAAAATAAACTTTAATACTCGGATTGTTAGTAACATCCATTGATTTAATACATAGTACTGTAATTTCCCTAATATATTCAAATAGTAGTTTTTTTTGCCAGACTTGTTAGAGAAATGGGTACTGTCATGGTATCTGAGTTGATCGCCACCATGTTTATATATATATTTTGTAAATGAATGAAATAACCGACCATAAAGGGAAGCATTGATGAAAGTGGTATGTAAGGATCGGAGCATATGGAATTCCGTGATCACTGTCTACCCCAATGGAAAAGAGGCGTGATGTATATATATGTCCTTTATGGGATCGAGAATTGTCTATCAAAATCTGACATAATAGATATCTGAATAAAAATATATCGCAATCAATTTGAAAGATTGTGTTTATTGCATGTAGGTTTATCTTTGTGTTTATGCGTCAAAGTTTGAATAATATATTTTATCCAAAGTAAACATTAAGTTACGACTTACAACAAAAATCCTTCCCTTATGATTAGATAAGCTGCTTTTAAAAATTACGATCTCGTTAAACTTAACATCGAATTTATGTCAAACGGCAAGTTATCCTCTAAATAATTACATATTGTAAAAAAGAAATATAAAACAAAAATTTGCATAAAGAATCTTAAGAAGCACTTAATTGCGTCAACCGAATGCGGTGTCATGAGTTATTACCTCAATTTTAAATTAAGTTATTGCTTAAAAGGGTCCACTTCATTTTTTTGGCTTATATGAAACTGTATCATTTAGTATAGAATATATATGCTTTACATAGTTATATATATATAAAAATCTCGAGACACAGTGTGGTCGCACTCCTCTGAAACGGCTGTATCGGTATAGCCGTTTCATGCCATTTTATGTTTTTTTTTTATATTTGGTGGATATGAGAATAGGTCGTAAAGTACATTTAAAGTACATACGGCTAGGTGATTAGGGTCTCGGTATCCAGAACCTTTTTTTCCATTTTTTGTCTATAATTTGAGTTGGTCTCATATTCTTCATTAGTACCTATACATTTTTTATTTATTTTGTACATATTTTTAGCTATAAGAAATCATAAATGAATAGTATAGCCATGCGAAGCTAGGTCTAGTAGCTAGTATGACATATACTATTTATAGTGTATTTAGAAGTTCTAAATATTGTAGGTAGGTATAGTTACGAAAATATCAGCTCATTACACGCTATGTGCTCCGGCAATTGAGAGTATTATTTGATTTTGAATTCAGAATGGATTCAAATTTCAAAAAGAAAATATTTTGCGTACAATTGTGTAGATAAACGTAAATCAAAATTAAATTCGACGTATAAAGAGACAACGAGGGACAGTGTTGGGTCGTGGGCGTCCATGATGCGGCATTCTTATGCTAATCCGGGTGAACCACATACGAACGGGGTGGGCCAAATTGTTATTTATATTGTCACCTCCATGCCTTTTTTGTTCGTGTTTAGTGAACTTCTGGACCAAATTACTGAGATCATTCCTATAAAGCTTATACTGTATAAATAATAAATACAATATATTGTTATAAAAGCCCATTTATATGACATTTTCTTCCACATACAAGAGCAATAATTGAATGCAATAATTTAAGCTCATTAATTGACATCCAAGAATTGTAAGCAACTGACACGCGGATATCGTTTGCTGTTTACACCAATATAAGTATTGAAACAAAACTTGTATACCAGATCAAGAATATAACGTGTTGTTTAGCCCATGCCAGTAATTTATTTATTCAATTTAATTGTATGCAACTGGCAAGAAAACTTAAACGTGTAAATGGGCCTTAAAACAGTTTTACCCAGAGTCTTCCATTATGTTATATTTGAGTTTTCTTCATAGTTGATCTTATATGTATATCATCATAGAACTTCTATGCCCTACTCAAGCGATACCTTTTCTTTTTGTTTCCCCGGGACTCGAACGCGGGACCTCCGGTCAACGCGCGTTCCACTGATTCACGGAGACGTTCTTCTGTATCTAATAAATACATAAATACTAGTTTTATTACATATATTTTGTCGAATAAGCTGTTTGGAAATTGGAACTAAAGCATCAATACCCGACATTTCTACTAAACTTGGTAATTCAAAACAAATTTGAATAATCCTATCTATCGATCTATAATATTGTACTTATATTATAATAGCAACACGCCCCGGCTTCGCATGTTACTCGCTGATAATGTAGTTTTCTATTGGTGAAAAATTTTTTAAATCTGTCGAGAAGTTTGTGAGTTAAATCGTAACAAACAAACAAATCTTTCCTCTTTATAACATTAACCATACCAGGTAAAGTTATGTGGAGAAAAGAAGCAGCTATGCCCCCTGTGCCTATACTTTTGCCTGTCTCATAGCACAAAAAACTTTTGAAAGACGCCGCAGACCCTTAATCAATTTATGAGGCGCTAACTGGTACACGGAAAATGTATTAAAGCTCGCTGTGGGAACGAGCCACACGTTATAGGTACACTTTAAATTGTCATAATATTATGTATAACTTAATTATTTATTAAGTTTTAACTAAGTTTATTTCTTTGTATTGAAGCAAGTAAAGGAATGATGCGCTGTTGACCTACTTTTTTTATTTCTTGCATTCGGAAATCCATTGACTGAAACCGAAACGCGCAATGTGCACTTCACGGTTTTTCCATCTATGAACGGTGGTTCGTTACCCGGTTGGAATTCCGATATTCCTCCCACTCGATCAATGCCTGAAATTACCAGACGTGGGGAAAACATGCTTACAGAAAATTATAAACATAAGGTCCCGGTGGGATTCGAACCCACGACCCATCGATTCGCAAGGCAGGTGTTCTACCGAACGCGCCAACGAGCCCGTAAAACATGATTTCATTTATTTTGTGTTTTATTTAAATTCAGACAATATCGGATCCATTTTATGTGAAAATTCTTACAAGCATGAAAAGATAATCACCTGGAATCCACATGGAGTTGGTTTTGAGTTTATGGCTTCTGAAAGCTTTTGATCATAACGTTGGTCAACTCTGCATCATTGACTGGTGTTCTGAGATGATGATACACCACTAACAAAGGCACGTTTATCGAAATCCCGATATTAAAAAATCTACATTATAGTAATTCAAAACAATACCGTTTTCAATTCTTATAATGTAGATATCCTTCGTTACAGTATTTGTGGAAGTCATTTATTGTATATTACTATAATAATACGTTAAATGGCATTTTGTATTCAATTGTAAAAAAAAAACAAAGCGTAGCGTAGTAAATTTCCACATTTCTTTATATTCAACAAATACAAGTCTCGGTAATTTGAATACAAAGCATATTGAACTTTATGGCGCATTTCAAATCTACATAGGGAACAAAAACAATTACTTAATAAAACACACCTCAATCAAAATTAATTGCTTTACGCATTAATCTCTTTATCTTCCCTCACTAACAAAACAACGTGTCCGTTCTCTAAGGTAATGGAAGCAATCATTTCAGATAAGATAACTCTAATGTGAGAAAAGGTAAGACGTTCGGCTCGGGTCGTTAATTTAATTTGAAATAATAAAAGTTATATTCATCATTTATCACTTTCGACAAATTTATTTTTAAATACCCTCTGCTATGTCCTTCTTATCTCCACGACGGCCGGAGGGTTAAAACTAAAAAGATGTCTATCGTAAATAGACATCGGAGGTGTTTCTAACCCGATGAGGTAACGTCAGTCAATAGCCAGCATCATTACGGGGTGTTAAAGCAACGCGACGAAAGACCTGCCGGGCTAGCATGACCGCCACGAGATATATCTCGCGCGAGAGAAGACAAACTAAGATGTTAAATATCTCGATATATTATATCTCGACATCGACAATTTTGATAGAAAAGATATCTCGATCGACAAATGTATCTATTTTTGATATTAAAAGTCGGGTTTTAAGTGTAATTGTCATGTTAGACCCGAAAGAAATAAAGCGATAGTCGATTGAAACACGAGAAAACGGTAGACAAAATTTTGTCGCGCTTGTCATGCTAGGCCGGCTGATGTTTAAAGAGAGGCCAAATACAAAGTCCGCTTTGATCGTAAAACTTAAAGGTAAAACTAATATCGCAGGCTAAAAGCCTTATCTTTCAAAATGGTTAATAAATTATTATAAAATAAAATTGATGTAACGCCCAATTTGAAGTACCTAATTCGTTAGCAGGTCCTGTCGCTGGGCACATTCCTCCGTCGAGTAGGTTTTCGTGTTGTGTCCGACTGTCCGTCCGTAACTCACGCGGTATCGGTGCCATCTAAATTGAGATTTTATTGACGATTAGTGTTCTAGAGACTGTATCGTTGCGATCTTGGCGCCCGCTCGTAGGTATCTCGCTGCGTCGCCCAATTCGATCAGTTATTGATGCCGTGATTCCATCTCAAACACAATTAAACGTTTTACCGCAGTTTGTAGATTTTTTTTTAAATAATATATTGGAGTAATTCGGAGCTCTTTTGCCAAATTACGTCTAATTGGCTATCGTTTCATAAGTTATTTATCAGATTTAGGAATAATTTAGGAGTATAATCACATTTCACGATATTAAAATTATATAGGTAATTAACTATTGATAATAATTCGGCTATTGCAGTTATGTTTATTACCTATTGTTCTTGATATTAGTAAATATATGATTTTAAGAACGATACCTATTACCTATATTACTAACTAGTAACACGCCCGGCTTCGTACGGGATGTAATATAAAAAATATAGCCTATGTTACTTGCTGATCATAAAGCTTTCTATTGTTGAAAGAATGTTTAACATCGGTCGAGTAGTTTTAGAGAAAAATCATAACAAACAAAAAATAAACAAACAAGCAAACAAATCTTACCGATTTATAATATTAGTTTAGAAAACTAAAACTACTTAAGTCTAGTGATTAAAATTGCAATGATAAGTTTTCGGGTTGTTATGCAAAATTCTTTTGAAAAGAAGTCATCAAGAGATATTATTTAAATTGAAGGAAAGATATTATCGCTTCGTGACCGCGGAAAGCTGTGAGGGGCAAATCATCAAGGGAGGTCACCGTGCCGAATCGCGAGGGTTGATGGTTCGTGTAATCGGAACACTTTTTCGTCAGAGCCAGACCACACCGCGGTAGATTTAGACTAATTTCACGCGTACTGCTTTCTCACGCACCTGTCCCTTTTTGATAAATATGTACAAATTGTTTTTATGTACCTACTGTTCAATTTGTACAATCAGGGCTGGATTTAGAGGTGTGGAAGCCTTGGGGCAACATAAGAGTGGAGCCCCCCTGGCCCCAAATTATTTTCATGTTAACAATATAATCATGTTTGTACCTACAACATACAGTAGGTAAAGGTAAAACAGCGAAATTTAATATCAAAGGAAAAGTTGTCTACTAGTGTTTATTCCTCGGAATTTGAAAGATTTTTTCCAAATTCTCTATTGTGGAGGCCCCGGAGCACATTGCCCCCCGGTTGCCTCGGATGCCCTCCCCTAAATCTAGTCTTGGGTACAATGTTATTTCATTTACTTTAACTAGATTTGCTTACTTAAAAGGTACTTGTCATACGTGCTTTCTTGTGCTTTCTTGAAGATTGTTACAATACATATGTACATACCTATATTTCACTCCTTTCCCATTGGGGTAGGCAGAGATCACGGAATTCCATATGAACTGATCCTTACATACCAGTTTCGCTTCTTCCACTTCGATTCATTTTGGCTTTATCAACGCAACTTTTTCATACGCACTTTACGAGTTCTTTTGACCTGCCCCATTTGAAGAACTCCCACCTGCTCGAGATACGTTCACCTATACTAGTTTCACCACTCCCGGCTTTTACACTCCTTTACAATAATTTACTTTATGTAATGTCTATTTATATTTTAATACTATCTGGTGCCTGATACTCTGTTCGCACGCCATATGGTGCTCCAGGCTAAACTTAATCTAACCGTGAAATCTGCATGAAAATTAGTTTAGCAGTTTCGGATTAGCGTGAACAATCACACAAAAATATTTATTTTGTTATCCACAGAACATTTAATAAAGTGTTTTGTGTACCCTTATATTATCAACCCCTCTCAATTTTTGGCAAATATATCCAATCTAAAGACTATCGTCTTATCGTGTGTATAGATTATTATATAAATAAAATATAGACCTAAGCCTTTTCTAACTATAACACTGTATCGATAAAAAATAAAAATATTCAGTAGGTAGTCAATTTGTATAATTAGAACCATACCCATATTCAAATAAATAATTGTGTCCATAAACCTTGAAACACATAAGGTTATCGTATGACCTATACTTAATTGAATGAAGCCTGCCTTTGTTTCAATTAGGTAGACATTACATAATCACCAACCTAAGTGATTGGATCGGCGAATGTGTTTTCACGTGTGGGAAAGTCAGTTTCACTACCGCATGAAGCCATGACACAGCTAAGACAAGGAAGTTCATTAGATTGCGGATAGATAATTCGCGAATACCATTATGTATGTATGTTGTTTGTGGTGAATGAACTCGCGATTATTGCGGAGGTGTTGCTCGTAAAATTTCCAAAACAAGCCGCGTTGATGCTGCCTTGTTACGGTGACATCACATAAAATTGTGATCACATTCGTGCTACTTACTACTATGTACGTTTATACACAAAAAAATGTATTAGTTTTCTTCCATTAAATTTCTGGTAAAATTATTCAATGTTTGGAAATTCCGATTATACTGTTTCATTAGAGCGAATTGAGCGAAGCTTTCATGGAGCGACTGAGTGTTTGTGAGCAAACCTCAGCAACAGCTGCTTGGCCGATCTCTAAATAAACTTTAATAATTTACTGAGGTTTCGAATTTTAATTTTTTGGCCTTTGACAATTTTTTTAAATACGCCTTAACTTTGGTAACTCTGTTCCAATATGCCGCTCTGCAAAGCATTATGGCTAGGCACTGCACACTTTCTATATATGTAGGTACAAGAAGATTAACGGTTACGTCAAGTAATCCGCCTACTACATCACTTTGCTTAAAATTTAGTTTTACGCATCATTAAAGAATATCTATGCATTCAATAGTCTACTAAGGCTACTACTAAAACTGATATTAATAGTGTGAGCAGGTTTTTAAATGACTTCTGTTTCTATTAACCAAATATCACGCTGTAACATCAGTTACTTCCGATGTAAACAAACGCACTCAAATACGTGAGGAAGCTTTCAAAATCCGTGCTTGGGATGCCATTTTCTAATCGTTATTTACAAGACCGTATCCTGTGAAGAAAGCACCGTCGATTCGTGAAACATTTATATCGATAAAGAGATAAGACAAGGGCGATGCCAGACGCGTTCAGGGCTAAATATTTACAATGACTGTGAGGAAACATAAATAGTACACGTCCCGCTCAGACAACATTCGTTAGTAGGTACTGTTAATTGGATTCGTCATACCGCCTCAGGCAGACGCTTTGGGGTTAACAATACTAAATTCCAAAAATACTCGTACATTGCAATTACATACACTCATAAATAATACAGCGGCATACTTTACATTGTCTGGTACAGTGTTGAGAGTTCTAAATAGATATTAAATAATTTCTTAAACGTATCGGTAAAACTTCTTTCATCTACGCTAGCATGCGCTTGATTCCCGCATAATAATACATTTCGTGATCTCTTTAATTACGTTATTTATTTGCTAATTAAAGCATTCATACAATTCTTATTCGTTTTCAAATTACTTTATATTTCCTCATTGATATTTTGATTAATTTACTGTTGTAAAGATTCTAGTGCTAAAGAAAGAGAAGGGTTCAGCGTAAAATATTTCGAAGCAGTTTTTAGTTTTGCGTCCCGCCAAAGAATCGAAAATAAATATTACCTAACCATCAAATAATAATCGCCTTGTATATTATATTTAAGGAAATCGAGATAATTTACAAAAGCAAAGGTTTTAACTTTATATTTTTGATACTACTTACCCGCAACTTCGTCAGCGCATACTTCGTTTTTTTGTATCTGTATTTTTTGGGTATTCTCTACTTACTGCAATACGCTCTTATCTTATTATATATTTTCGTCTAATTCTAACGGCTTATGCACCTCACGCCGAAATAGCTCTCAGATAGCAGGATTTTTTCCGACTTACCTGACACTCATCGTTAACTCAGTGTCGTTATAAATTATAGACTATATGTATATATTATTTATAAAAATAAAATAAATTTTCATCAAAATCTACGTAGTTTTTATCCATACATCCTCCAATCTTAGTTTATTATATTAAAGTAGGATAGGAAGTATGATCTACATCCGACGTAAGTTAGTCTTATTATAGCCGGCTAAACTTGGCTTTTATTAATATAATATTAAATGAAGTGAATTTACTCTTTTAATTTCACGTTGCCACCTCCGCACGCTCCATGGACCCTGGTCATTGGTCACACATCACTCGTCCTGAGGTTCTCACGGACTGTGCATCATCTACATTTATTATCCAACCATCATACTTATCTTTACTGGCTCATAAAATTATGAAATTTTAACATTTCATTATAATTACGTTATTAAAAACTACTGCGCGGTTCTTAGATATACATATATTCTATGCATAAAAGCTTTCTTGTGAAAACAAAACTGTATATACTCAGCGAAGTATTTGACGAGAATGTTAACGAGATTATGATGTTATTTGTTTTAGTTGAAGTTACAGGTAGCAAATAGGTAGTAGTGCAAACTGCAAAGAATGTATTTGTGGAGCGAGTTAGCGCAGCTAGAGACTCGGCCCTTCCCACGCCCACGTACCTTTCTTCATACGAGATTATATACGCTATTGTTCTGAAATGTAAATATTCTAGATCTTAATCACCGCGTCGAGGATTTGTTCACGCGAATTGTACTTTCTTATATTCGTAATTTCAACGCTCCTTGCATCAATATTCTTATTCTATTTCTCTGATATTTACTCGTATGGATAGTGCACTGGTGACTTGCCATCTAATAAACTGCTAAGTCATTATGTCGATTGTCATCTATCATTGAAAATTTTGAAGAAATCAGAAATTAATTCGATATAGTGACGTTTAAGATAGAGTTGTCAGTTTATGTAGAGACGTAATCCATGAAATCCGAGTGCACAATATTGCTACGGGCGTCAGTATGTAATTGATTTAGATATTTTGTACTAACCAAAGTGTCGCATACAGAACTAAGCATTCATCGGTCAGTCGCCACACAAGATGTTCCTCGTGCTAATCCCCCATTACTGAGAAAATGTCACAAATATAACATAAGCCGCATCTCCGGCCGGACATAGTATTCAATTGTTGGTGTTCCACTAATGGGATGTTTACCTTACATTAACCGCTACGGAATTAGACGGCTTTGTTCGAAATCTGCAAAGGAATAAAGAGGTGTATTGTAAGAGATTTGTCTGAGCTTATAAACTGGCCTAAGCTGTTAGCTGACCAGCACCTTTACGTTTTGAAATATTTTTTTTAATAAAAAACTAAGACATTATTTTCATCTTTGTTATAAGTAAAGGTAGATTCAAATTATCCAAAATTCAAAAAAACATTTTGAATATAAAATTTATCATTAGATTGATTTCCGTCTGCAAGTCTCTACGGTAAAAGTTACCTATATATTAAAATACATAAGTTATGCAATATATGTATATTGTTACAAATTATGTTAGTAATTATGTTTGACTTTGAGAAAAATTGCGAATGACGTTACCATAGTTAATGTATTTAATAAATGATATCATACAAGCACGTTTCAATGTGGGCAGACAATAGGCAAGCGGTGGGCGCGCGCCGCCAAAACGTTAACCTACGCTCCCTGCTTCTCTTACCGTTTACCTCTAGTGTGCCGCTACTCATAGTAACCCTAAAACACTGCTCAGATTATACAGAAGAACGAAGAAGTGGAACTATTATATGTTTATATTTTATTTTAACCCGGCATGAGTTGTAAAGTAAAAAAAGTTGAAGAAATGTAAATCACATCAAAAATATTAGAAATTAAAAAATAAATATCTTCGATCGATGCTTCGCTACGCAACCATCGTAAAAAGTTGTAATTCCCATATAGAGCGAAGTCTTTAAAAAAATTTCATTGAGTCACCAATGAGATGTCATAGCTTTTTACGATGCAAGGCTTGGCATATTTTTTACGTATTCTCACCTAATTCTCACTTATTTCTTGTATTTCGACTAAGAATTTGCTACAACTTAAACAACATTAAAGCCGAACGTCCACTGCCGGCTAAACTAAGTTAGTTTAGCTTAGCTCGCATAGTTGAGCCAGTTTTTCATACATGTGCGTCCAGTTTGCGGTGGACGCACATGTATGAAAAACTGGCTCAACTATGCGAGCTAAGCTAAACTAACTTAGTTAGCCGGCAGTGGACGTTCGGCTTAATAATAATAATTAATAATTCATCTATAAATAAGTATATAGTAGGCATGAAACAAAAGACTTTGTATCATGCCTTCTACTTTATATGTGATGAATTTCAAAACACTATGAAGTTTCTTATAGATTATAGAAGAAACTTAACCTAATATCACATCAAAACGCGATCCGTACAAAATTATATGTAGCATTGTAGAAAAATCAATCATCACAAAAACCAACAAAAAAATAATTGATAGAGATTATAATTCACGCATTGAATAAATGTAAACAGATTTACGGAGCACCGTTTATAATAAAATATACTGTAGGTGTCAGTAATCACAGGCCATAATTCATTCTTCTAACTTCTAAGTGTCCATACTTATCAGATATTCAAGAGATTGTGACGTTATTACTAATATCACAGTAGTGTAGCCGAGAAGCGGTGGCTGCACCCCCGGGCGCTTTGTCGGTGCTCCCCCGCTGCTCACATCTACCACTTACTTGAAAAATTACACAAACATAACATACCTGTACAGAAATCAGACTATTCGAACAGGAACTCTGAGCCATGAGTAACAAAGACGTTTTTACGTTGGCAGAGCGCGGTTGTTACGCTAATTGATGTGTTAGGTAAGTTTATGTGTCACCCATACATAAGCGTAGCGTCCACTACATCTCAATAAAGAGCGATCGTAGCGCGTCGAGCGGTCCCGGTGGCCTGCAGTGATATATTACTGTGGATGCCAATAAATAAGGGCCCAGCTCTAGTCAAAGACGGCTATTTAGTAATTTTCTGCTTTTTCATTCAGAATCGAACCCATTTTTATTTATTTGACGTCGTTTTATAAACAAATACAAAAGTTACTTAATCAAACATTTTTGTGCTTAGAAATATTTCTGTTTCAGTGGCATGAATCGGATCGAGTATTTCGACAGAATACCAATAAAGTCATCTAAATTTTAAAATCGATTCGTCATCGAACAGAGTTAGTGATTTACCGTCCAGTAACATCGTGACAGGTGCGCGGGATCGTACCGGTGCGATCGATACCAATTCGATATTATGTTCATAAAAACTATCAACACTGAGATATCTAATGCTATGAGTCACGTTGATTATTTACCAAAAAATCGATTAGACAAGTCGTGAACACAGCCGTGTCAGCCGTGTGAAGAATGTTCAACATTATGATACAGATTTATCTGTTTAAGCTTTATTTATTACTAGCGGACCAAACAGACGTTGTGCTGCCAGAATGTTGGCTGCTATAAAATATTTCTAGATCAAATTTTGCCATTTCAATTATTACAAAAAATCTATAAGCGTGCGTGACGTGAACTGTGGAAATTGGCGGAGTTCCGAAGCTAATTTATTTTCATATTAATTTTTGGATATATTTTTTTCCTGATGTTTTCCGGTATTTTCGATACGATAAACGAAAATTAGATATAATTAAAATTGGTACAGCCGTTCTTGAGTTATTAATGGTGTAACTAACACGAATTTATTTTATATAGATAGATGTATGCTTATATTACTCTATAGCTATCGAACTATTAGAAACCTATGACAATCACATCGCAATAGATTACATTGTTTTAAAGTTCTCAGTATTGCTTGATTAAACTAAAAGTTCATTTACACGATACAAGTTTCTTGCCTGTTGCATACAATTAAATTTAACCAATAAATGATTTGCATAGTCTAAACAACACTTGAAATTGTTGATCTGTCATACAAGTTTTGTTTCAATACTTTCTTGGTGTAAAGAGCACATAATATCCCCGTGTAAACAGTTGCTTATAAGTCTTGGATGTTCACGCCTGGTACGGATAAATCAAGTCAACTCACACATTTATGATAAAATAGTAGATCATAAAAAAACCTTAATATTCGCGTTTATAGGAAATTTGAACTCGACTATATCAAAGCTTTCAAAAATTAAAAGTTGATAGAAAAATATATAGTACAATGCTGATGAGATTTGAGGCTTTTAGATGGAGCCTTGAGTCCCTGAGTGTCTAAACGTAAAATCAAAGCAACTATAAATGTATGTATTTATTTGTAAACTAAAATAATTATGAGGAAAAAGCGAGAAACTTTTAAACGTCAAGAGATTTCCCATCTTTATGATAAACTGGTAACCTTACTACATACGAAAGTGAATGTATTGGCGTCTTTTGGAATTTACCATGAATTCACATACATCCAAGGACCTGGGAAATCGTAAATATTAAAAAGTTAACATCTTCGCTACAAAACGTCTTGCAAAAGCTTACCGAGCGAGGGTGACAAATATATTTGTTTTCAGTGTTCGCAGATTTGTACAAGTCAAGGTCTAGTGATGTCCCGAATGATAGTTTGTATTTCGATAAAAATAAAAAGTATTACTCCAAATAATTGGGCGTGAGGCATGACGTTATAGGTGTTGTCTATACTTCTATACTAATGTTATAAAGAGGAAAGATTTGTATTTTTGTATGTTATGAATAAACTCAAAAACTGCTGGACCGATTTTGAAAATTCTTTCACCAATAGAACAGCATTACAGCTACATTATCAGCGAGTAAAATAAGCTATGTTTTGTGTGTAGTACATTTACATGCACCCGTGTGAAACCGGGCGCGTTGCTAGTAATAAATATAAAAATACCTTTTTCTATGTAGTTTTACATATTATGCTAATTGCCGATATAAATGATCGTATCAGATCTTATTTCCCTTTCCAGAAAAAATGTTATCACAACATTCTGTTAATCATTTATATTTTATCGATATTCTCCTTCCTTTTTCCTCCTCCTTTTATTGATCGGTTCTTTCTTTTTACCATCCATAAACGGATTACAAGAAACTAGGTGGTCTGTGAACTGTTTTGTCTTGTTTTAAAATACATACTTACTTTAAAATACGACGACTTAAAGAGTAAATTTAATTTTATTCTTACATAACTAGCGAATTTAAGTTGATAAGGATTATTTCTGTATCCGTCTAAATAGTTTTATAATTTTCACGCATTGTACGTGACCATTTTTTATAAGATATGGTATATAGTAAGTTATCCTTAAAATATAGATATTATATGCCATCGCAGACTTTTTGTAGATCTATAAAAGAGAAATATCCCACCATACATTGTTCCGTTATATCTCAAAGGGATTAGGCAGCGTTTTCGATGAAATATGTTGTATGAGTTACATTTCAATCAATTTACCCAAAACTTGGACAAAATTATATGTCTAAACCTTCCTCATGGATCACTCTATCTAAAAGTGAAAACTGAATGTAAATCCGTTCAGTAGTTTTTGAGTTTATCGCGAACAGACAGACAGACAGTCGCGGCGGATGACTTTGTTTTATAATATTTGATAAGGTTGACAACTATTCTTGAATATTTGTGTAATCAGTATGTCTTTATATCAGAGAATATCTGTAACATGTAGCAATCGCAGGTGTCTTGTAAGTCTAGATGACATAACTTTTTCCCGATACAATAATGCAACTCTCTGCTGAAGATATACAGCTGTTTGTAATATAGATTATCTTTACATACCAACTGTTTTGGTGATGACGATTGACCGCCATTTAAAGTTTTCGAGTGTCATTACAGCTATTCCTGTCTTGTCCCGGTATAGCTGTTCCCGGAATGCAGCGGAAGTTCCGAAGTCTCGCAAGCCGTCTCCGTATTAATGGCCTGTTTAGACGCACTCCTTTGTTACTCGCTCCTGTCCAGACAATTTATAAGACAATCCTGTTGTTCTATTTATATAACACCTAATTCTCTAATTGTAGGATTTAAGAATCACTATTGCGTAACAAAATAGTAAATATCATACGTTGCGTAGTTGTCAGAGGAGTACCTAAATAGAGACGTTGAAGAATTTTCATTCACTAATTTAAACTACTTCAAACGGATGTATCCTGTTGTCAGAGATTTCCTGACGTTAATCCTGTGGATCGGTTAAATTAGTCACGAGCTTTTGATATTTTTATTGATATTATGTTTAGCGCTTTTTGGTCATTTTGATAGGATTAATATCAAAGGTTCGATGAGATAGGCACGCTTAATTCCCACAAAGTTATTTTGTGGGCTTGGTACTATGAATCATGTTCGAAAATAAATTCCCGCGACATTTTGCAAGGCCGGTCTACGACCTGCCTTAAAATGAATGTATTTGTCGCGGCATACAAATGTTTGTCGATAACCAAATTAGAGTCACTTTTTATTATCTATACTAATTATATTATAAATAAGAAAGATTTGATTGTTTGTTGCGATTTAACTAAAAAAAGCAGATTTTAAAAATTCTTTCATCGATAGAAAGCTACATTATCAGTGAGTAACATAGGCTGTTTTTGTGTATCTACATTTCACCAGTGCAATTTTATTGACGGGCTCGTTGGCGCGTTTGGAGGCTAATTTATGTGTATAGTACATCTACATTGCACCAGAGCACTTTTATTGAAGGGCTCGTTGGCTTGTTTGGTAGAACACCTTGCGCACCGATGGGTCGCGGGATCGAACCCCACCGGGACGGCTTGCTTTTAATTTTCTACAACCATGTCTTGCCCATGTCTGGTCACTGGGCATTAAACGGGTGGGAGGAATATCGAAATTCCGACCAGGTAACGAACCACCATTCATAGATGGCAAAACCGTGATGTGCACATTGCGGGTTTCTGTCTCAGTCTATAGATTTCCGAATGCTAGAAGTTAAAAAAGGTCGACAACACATCGTTGACTGATGTTCTGTGGCTGGGTTATCACCTAATATCAAGTGAACCTCATGCTGGTCTGTCGATATCTAACATAAAAAAAATATTATCCACTCAAGAAAGTAAAACATTGATATAATTATTCATACGGGTAATCAGTTCTACTAAATGGTGGTCAGCGAATCTCACTCACCAATTCCATCATACACTCTGTTAACAAATGAGAACTAAAACTCAAATTAATAGTAATAGTGATCTATGAGTACTGATTACTGAGTAGGTCAGACTGATTCGTGTAGTAGGGCGAGAAGTAACAGGTGCCCGAACCCAATGAACGAGAGATCCGGTTCCTAAATGTTATATTTAACACTAAGCTGCTATTTATAATGCGATTACTCTTATTACCCTATAAAATATTGGTCTGTTTCCAATATTCTACTGATATTAAGCAACACCAATTGCAATTTTTTAACTAAAACGTATTTTAATGCTTGATTTCCTTATTGCATTAGTTATTTTTAATTAGTTACTGTAAAACGCGCAAATCTATATCTATACTCATATTATAAAGAGGAAACATTTGTTTGTTTGTATGTTTGTTTGTTACGATTCAATTCTACTCGACCGATTTAATAAATTATTTCACCAATGGATATCTACATTATGAGCGAGTAAGATAGGCTATTTTTTGTGTATAGTACATTAACATTGCACCCGTGCGAAGCCGGGGCTGATTGCTAGTAACATGATAAATAAGGTACATAGTATAGTCTATTTAGTGACCGGTAGAATTTCAGTATGACGTATAAATAAAAAAAGCCATAACCATTCTCCATAAAAATCTAATTTATATTCACAATGCCGGCCTGACATGATCCTCAATTTTTAATATATTAAGTACCAAATCAAAGCAATTATAAGACAAAAGAGGAGCCTCTAAACTGTATTCTCTACTGAATCCAAAATAACGAAAACAAATAATAAAATTCATTTATTTTCAATGCATTGCTCACCACAAAGAGCTAGAGTAGATGATTGCTCAATTATCAGGACCTCCTTAGTAGAGGCCGGCGGAACACCCTCAGAACCAAACTCAACTTTATATTCGGTGTAAATAAGTGTTAATTTGTACAATCACACCTGTAATGTCAGTCGGCTTTACACAAAAGGTGGTTCCAGTCCGCGCTTTGTCATTAAGGTACAATCAAACATCATGTTTAGGGATCGCAGAGGAGTTAACTGGGGTTTTTCATCCATTCCATAATTTGTTATTTTGGATAGCTTATGTAGGAACGTGCCGCAAGAGACAAAGTAAATATTAACAGTGAGACGCCGCGTCGGCGCAGGCGCACCCACCGCCTGTAGCGATGAGTTATGACCAGCTCGTTATGTTTTTTGCAATATGTTAGCACTTAGTTTTTTCTGCCTTTTCACACAAGAGGTAGTGATAACAATTAAGCTAATTGCTAATAAGCATTTAAATCTATGGAAAGTCTAATTAATTCTACATTTACTAGTAATGATTTATTATGATTTATGAAAAAACGTAAAATAGTGAAAATTAATGAGTATTTTTCTATAATGCCAAATCCTGAATATTCAAATATATTGTAGAAATTGCTTTAATTAGTTTCCACGGTCTTTATATTCTCTAAATTATTTTAATCGTTGACTTTTATTACAATATACATATCATAATACTTTAATTTCGCTTTAAAAACTCAATTAGGCTTAATTTTAAAATTAAAGTACAAACAGTTAGAATTCTCACGCTATCGTATCATCGTACATAAGAATGGGTATTCTAGATATATAAATAATAATTTATGTTGTTACGTATTAAAGTTGATTGTATCAAATGCAATTACGCTCACATAAGCTCTTGAAACAGTAAAATTTGTTAAGAGAGGTCGGTTTACAGTTATCGCTAAGTTAAAATGTAACTCGATGATTTTTTTCTCAACAAAATATCCCCTTAGTGTTATTGTATCTAATCGGATTATACATACAAAAAACATATAAACCTAATATATATATTTCTCTAACAAACGTCTTTATGTTAAAAACGATAATTGTATAGTATTTAATACCATCAAAACCTAAAATTTAAACATTTTCTATTCGAATTAGTTGTCTGTAACAGTTTTTACTGTCGCAGCTAATGCAACAACCTTACTTATACGAATGATAATTTTGTTATGAGGAAATAAATAAAAAATAAGTTAAATTCCAACGTAGGTAAAGGTATTTAAAGTGTGGACATCAGAGGGCCTAGCACGAACAACTATCGAAAAAGTCTTCGAATCGTCCATCTGTCTGTTGTATGAGAGCTTATTTCAAATTTCTTACAAATGACAGCTCGACGATACGAATACGTTTTCGCAAGTTGTTCGTGCCAGGCCCTCTGTAATATATTACAAGTGATCATATTATGTTCTTATGAGTAAATAATTTCAAAACCTAATAATAATTGCATTATTTCTATTAATGTGTGTTAACTGCATAAAACCACTAAATTATTAATATTATATTGATCGTTGGAATTAGATCACGGAATGCAGTTTCGTATTCCTTATTAACATTACGTTATGCTCTGTAACTACGACCGGACAGTTATAACGAAATCTGCATAAACCGATTGCGTAGTGCGTGCTGCGTGCTTGTGAACATTTTACGGTAAACAACGGTAAATGATAATCGGTATTGTTAGTTCCACCACATGCCACTGCGGTCCGCGGTCATCGCAGCTTGTTCCCTTGTCACTACTCCGTTTCACGCACCGTCGCAGTTGACGGAGGCTTAATAAGACCTCGACTGCAAACAAGTTAACTATTAAAAAAAATATTTGAAGTGCATATTGCGCGTTTCGGTTTCAGTCTATGGATTTCCGAATGCTCGAAGTAAAAAGTAGGTCGACAGCGCATCATTGACTGATGTTCTGTGGCTGAGAACCTACCATCAAGTGCACCTCATGCTCATGTGTCGATATTCAACATAACAAAAATGAAAAAAAATCGTTTGAAGTAAGAATATTTCTAGTAATTAGAAATAACTTTAAATGCTTTGCTAACACCATTGACCTACGTACTACGTATAAATTAAGCCAGGCTCGTTAGCAAGTTTGCTAGTTTTGTTCCGATGATTGCGGGTTCGAATTCCGCCGGGATGACATGTTTATAATTTTCTGTGATAATGTTTTCCAGACGTTTCGCATGCTTTTTATCAACCGTGGTCACGGGCAGACTGAAAAGTAACAGCTGACTGTTTGATACTCCCTTTAATAAAAGACACACATACGTTTTAGTAGCAAACAGGTGAATAGAAATACCGTGAAGTGCACATTCTATACATTTTCGAATGCTCGAAGTAAAAATTTTTGTCTTGTTTTCTAATTTTCTGTACCTGATGTATTACCTATCATTAAGTTAACCTCAGACAAGCCTTTTGATATCTAACATAAAATAAACACTACAAATATAGCCGACCCAAAAGTTTCTGTCCTTTTCCTCTCTCTTTACACAATTGAATTAAGCTATATTATCCAAAACTCTATGTAAACACATGAATGCTTTACGTAGCGTTATTAACAGCCCACTCTTAATCTGAATTGCTGTGTAAATAACATTAATGTATTCGACGAGAGTACGCACGTTGGGCATCAATTGGCCGCAAAACGCAGCTGATTTATTCCGACAGTTATTGCTTCCAAAATTACAATTTGTAAACATTTTCGAATCATAACAATGGTCTAACACAAAGGCGCACCCGGATCTAGGATCTCTACCTGCGGCTTCCGAATCCGCGCGCAAAAAACTTAAATTGATTCAATGCGACGCGTCGCAAAAACCTTCAGTCCCTTGTATTTAGCGATGCCGATTCGACAAATAAGGTTACATCGTTCGGAAAAAAGGGATTATTGGTTTGCGAAATCAATTCTGTTAACAAATGAATGAAAAACTCCTCTTTTGAACTTGTATCGTGGTAACAATTGAGGATCTAGTTAACATTGTTCGATGCACCTTGATTGACCGTCGACCTGATTATCTTTGAGTTCTTGGAATATGGGTCAGTGTTAGATCGCTTGTGGGAGTCGGAAATTGAAGACAGGATGACGGTAATGAGCGGTGTACAGTAAGCTGATCGCATGACTTGACTACGCTCTATGTTAATCATTTTTATTGGTAAATTAACGGATAATGCTGTGATAATAAATTGTTAATGAATCATCTCTACATGATTTAATTTTACGTGGCATTGCAACCCTTGGTAGGTACAGATAGTTTCTTATATTATTCTGTCGGCATCGATAATCAACATACACGACAATAAACGAACTATAAAAACATATTTACAAAGTTTTTATATCAATCAAAATATATACTTATATAATGATTTTTTTTTTCAAAAGACATGTTACACAGCTATTTCATCTCTTATTAAATTCAATCCAATAATAATAATATAATTCCTGTAGGTGATATATATATACCTTTCAGGCAAATAAATTGTCATAACAAAAAACGTCCGTATTGATAAAGCGAGATTTTTATGACATTTCATAAATTTTTCATTTTGATTTCGTAGGAACGCTTGAAGTTATTACTTCAAGCGTTTTCACACTGAATTTTTATATGCAAATAACGCATTAGTGTATACTTCACATCTCTCCTCCATATCTCAGCTCCATAATATAACTACTTAAATAGCGAAAACTAATTGTCCTATGACTCTTTTTTTTGACGGACAGCGATATCGAGATCTCATCAATATTGCAGTGCTGCGTGGTTTCGAAAAGAAAACATTCCCAACGCGCGAGAGCGCGTGCTGCAATGAGGAAATGCTTCGGATGTCCACTAAATGACGAGACCTGACGACACATGTATAAGTCATGAAGTCGACGTACTGAATTCAATGTTCAAGCAAACGGAGGACACACCATCCATCTAAATCACGTCACCATTTCATCATTGATTAGGCTTCGTAGATACTGCTATCTAATACAGAGAGATCCTTAATACATAAGTGAAGTGTTTGCTAGTGGATCGAGGAACAGACACATTTCCGTGTCTGTTTAGTGGCAATTTTTATTGACAGGCTAGATAATAAGTTTTTTGTACCGTACCTGATTGAACTAAGTAATTTTTAAATCTTTATTTTTTTTTGAGAATTAAACCTAGAATCTGCGCTCCTAATGCAATACAAAATATATATTCATAATTATTATAAGTCAATACCAATGTACAAATTTTTTGTTAATAAAATATAGGAACATTTGATATTTGGGACTGAGATATAGAATACTAGCTGCCCGACCAAGCTTCGCATGGCTATTCTAATGAAAAAAAATGAGACTAAATCAAATTTTGTCAAATACTTCCTAATCACCTAGCGATATGAAGTATACTTTACGACCAATTCTCATATAGGTAAGATTAGGTATGATGGTATTGATAGGCCAATATACATAAAAAATCATAAAAATCGGTCTAGCCGTTTTGGAGGATTGCGATCACAAACATCGTGACACAAGATTAATATATATGTGGATAGAAAGTGTAAGTTGCGTTGCCTTGACGTTTGATGGTGAATTCTCCACATTTGAGTTTATGATTTTCACTTTAGACATTAAACAGGTAGGTATATTCGAGCCCCGACAGGTAACGAACCACTGTACATAAATGGAAAATCCATGAAATGCATATTGCCCGTTTCGGTTTAGTCTATGATAAAAGCCTCAACGTAAGAATTCTTACATAAATATCTGCGGAACGTACAGGTACTATTATTATAGATAGATTAAAAAACCTTTCTTTGTTTCAAAAAACGTTCAAAGAATGAAGTTTTAAAAAAAAAGTATTATTCAGTCAAGTCTAAAATTATCACAATATATTTTCGTAAACATTTCCGCAGCTGTAAACTATAACCCAGTGTTCTGTAACACAGTCCCGACGAATTTAAAAGGAACATTTTTAACTAGGATATATCCATCACTTTGGTATTAAAATAAGTCGGTTTATCTTCCTCTGTCTATAGATTTTCTTACAGAACATAGGTAGAACGACATTTACGATTCATTGATATAAATATTAAATTAATACAAGAACAAACATTCAAACAAAAATCCCTCAATTTTTTTAAACTTTGGACGTAATGTAGTAGAAAACCTATTACATTGAACGCATTAATAATTTAATTCCTGTTAACAACACTGTAAAAATCTATCTTATATAAATAATTAATTAGCGATACGCCACGCCTTCGCACAGGTGCAATAAAGATGTACTATCCAAAAAAAACCTATGTTATTCTCTGATAATGTACCTTTCAATTGATAAAGGAATTTTTAAAATCGATCGAGTAGTTTGTTAATATGTTTGTCCTCTATGCACTCCTATTATAACTATTCATCCGATTATGATGAAACTTTGGAGATTTGTTATGTACACGCCCGGGAGTGTACCCACTTTTACTCTACGTGGCAACCACAGAACAGAAGAAGTAAATGGCAACACATGCCGGGCAGAATGGCATGTCAGAAATCCACACCGATATTGTAAGTATACCAATATACTGTGTGTGTATAAGAACTGTTTGTATTGTTACAGTAAATACCTATTCATTTAACTGCGCCAAGAGCACCTTACAGTCTCTCAATATAACAATATGTATTGAAATTGTTATAATTAAATAATGTTGGTAATGTATTCAAGGTAGTCGCTGTCGGCGCCAGTGTTTATTGAATAATGAGGCAATCCTGTGGCGTCCTGGCTCAATCAATTGACTGATTGAATGATTGCTCACGGTTGTCATAGTTACGCCGCGTGCCGCATAATATCCTTATAACATGAATAAGGAGGTAATTTGATTATGAATTTGAAAGTCTGATATTGAATATTATAATACGTTAGTCAATGAAAGTAAACTTTTATGAAACTACTTTAATGAAATGGTATGAAGACGAAATAGTTGTTTGTGTAGATCATTAGTCATTACTGTATTGGATCAAAGTGAGAAAATAATGGTAATAATCACGTAATCACATATTTGTAGTACCGGCTACCTTTACGTTGCAAAGTACTCTTCTGTGATAAGTACAGTATTTGTACAATACTGCTTCAAGGCAGAATTAACATTTTTTTTATATTTTTTTGATAAACTAGATATGAGCAGTTCATCGAAGGTACAACGGACCGATCGTATCGAGATGGCTCTGACACAATGCCTAAATAGGTATAGTTAAAGAACTATATCGTTTATAGTTCATCCTAAAAACCGCTATATTCCACTAATAAATTCCACAATTTATTATTTCTTTTCTTGATATATTTGCTAACAAAAACGATTTAAAATGTAATTAAATATGAAATTACCTTAAACTCATTTCCTCTATTTGAGAATGCGGGTTTTATAATTTTAAATAATATTTTTATTCCTTACAAATATTTTCCCAAAAATTAGTTTTAGTCTGACCATTACCGTCTGACTAATTTGTATCGATTTGATAATTAATTAACATGTAGGTATAATAGAAATGGCGGTGTTACCCGCAATCAAGTAAGTAATATAAAATACTCGGTCTGCGTTCTCGGCAGGGGCGAATAAGCTGGCTGCCCTACTCCTATGGAAGATTATTGCCCCCCTACTCGCTGTAAAGCGAAAAATTTTATCTCTCCAAATTTTGCCGCCCGATGCCAAGGCCTATTTGACCTATAGGGAAATCCGCCCCTGTCCCTATATTATATTTTACTAGCAATTGCCCCCGCAACCCCCCTTGTGGGTTGAATTTCGTAAAATCCGTTCTTAGCTGACCTCTACTCGGCGAAAGGAATATTCCTACCATATTTCAAGTCGCTACGCCTTATGGTTCCAGAGATATCGTGATGAGTGACTATATAGGTGGAAATCTCTTTTATATATATAGATAACAATAAATATAACGAGTATTATTACTACTTGTGACCTTTATTTAGGGCTTGGCCGCCGAGACCATCATTATTCAACAATTGTTTACTACGTGTAAATTATTTATAGATTATATTAGATATCGATCAGACTCTAATTTTAGTCTGAGAATCATGTTCGTGCTTCGGTTACGCAAGCCAGTGCATTGTGCACTAATATTAGCGAATAATGTTTATTACCAACAAAGCCTTCCTACTGTTATTACGATACTCATTATCACATCAGAAGGCGCCAACCTTACACCGTAGTCTGTTCTTGATCCAATATAAAAATATAAAATTATTTTCAGTTTAGTAATACGAGTTACTTTATCTACATTTCTACACTAATATTATAAAGAGAAGAGAATTGTATTTTTGTATATGCATTAATTTTAAAGGATTTTTCAAAGTATTGTCCATAGCTAGATGTGAATTTTTCCCATCTTTGTGGCGAATCATGGATTCTGTCCGAAAAAAATTACTCACTTTTTGACCCCAAGAAGTCGACTGCAATGAAGCGTATGGCGGACTGTTTTAACGGGTTGCACAACATTGCACATCAAAATAGATGTTCATAAATGTAAACGGTGTTTAATGTGAATATTGCCGTATTAAAAAAACAATCCAATATTTCCGTTTTAAATTCTTAACTGTTTTCAGTATCTCGCTTGGATTCATGTGAACAAAGCGATAAGATTTGTTCCCTACCTGCCAATTAACTTTATGAGCGGCTTAGATCAAACAACACGCTTATTAATTGAGCTGGCACTTACACATACTGTAAGTATGCATTTTTAATAACTTCCTATATTTTCACAAAAGCAAATTATGATATATTGTATAAAAATGACTTCGTTAAAAAGTTACATTGATTATAACTTTTGAAAATTGATAAACATACAAATATCAAAAGGAGACGGCAATAAAATACGGTATTCTATTTTAAATTTCCCATTCTTGAATCATACTCCATGTCCTTATAAATAATCGTATACACCCTTCATTCATTTCTTAAGAAAACAAAGAAATATAATTCCCTCCATCGTGTTATGTTGACGGTCATAGTTTCCCATAAACTTCGAAAAATGGTTGACTACGTATTCGTTGTACCCGGTAAACTGTCAGTGCAAACAACTTGTGGTCAAATCTTTTAAGTAGGCAGTCGGTAAATATTTTTGTTAATAATTTAGTGTGAGTTTATTCCCACGATCGGTAATGGAGAAGTCTTGGTTACAGATAGCACCCTCCGCTTTAGGGTCATATTTGAACAGTGACCCATCGATTTTTATTTTCTCACTGTAGGCCGTGGTTTCACATGATTTCGTGGTAAAAATTTACTTTCTACACTACGACCCCTTTTTGGTAACATAAATCTTCATCAAAGCTTTTAAGTTTTTTATACATTAGTAATATAACTATATATGTTACAAACATTTTAACTACCAACATCCATTAAAATTGATACTATAAAGGCTCCTCAGACGCAAACGTATGTAAAAGATCGAAGTTGTATATCATATTCATCTAAATTCTAAAGGTTTACGATCGAACGGAAAATAATACATACAGATATATAATTATATGTACATATATTACATCGTTTATGAATAAGATTAATATGGGATTTTTGTTATTACGATATTAAAGTAAAAGACGTAATAGCCTGAGGAAGTTCATTAAACGGAACAATAAGTCGGTCAATGTACCAATTAACAATTAAGAATTAGAAAACAAAAGATAATTAAGTGTTGATGCAATAAGCAGATATAAACTGAACAAAGATCTGCTAAAAAGTCTTATATTCTAGTGAATCTGTGTTATTCTTTGTTTTTGAGTTTAAAGTAATAGTTTATTTGTTTTCTGCTATACTGACTGTTCCTTGCGGTTTCACCTGAAAAAAATCATTTTACTTTTGAATGTCGAACGATAGAGTCATTTGGATTTATTATTCTCGGGAAAAGAAAACCTACTAGATACAGTGGTGTAGCTAAGTGGACAAAGGCCCCGGTGCAAAGAGGAAAAAATCGCAATAGGTACCCTCTTGGGAGCGACTCCCCAAATATATTTTGTAGAGTGGAGGAGGGAAAGTTTATTGTGTATTTGCAAATTATTACTAATCAAGGATGCTCGGCGCTTCCATTGTTATATTTTTTTCTAGCTTCAAGAGCTGCCTCCCAGTCTTTCTAAAGCCCAGGGGGCCCTCTCCACTTCAGGCTTGCACTGCACCACTTTGCCCAATGATAGCTACGCCACTGACTTGGTACCTACTTATTTTCGTAAGAATATCGCGAAGGTTTCCTAATTATAATACTAACTGCAAATTGCGCAACATTGATTCCTGTTAACAATTCTCACAACACTATTACCTCAACCATGACCTATTAATTTATAGAGTAACGTTAATATAAATTGATTAACAGGTTAATTAATTGTCTTATGGCCGAACACTCGAACGCTAATCAACATTGAGTTTGAACTCGCGTCAAGAGCTGACTGGCATTTTATATATTATCATATTTTTTTAATTTTTCGAGAATTTTTAAATTTAAATATTGTTCCACATAAATATTTGATTTCGGAACTTATGTCTGTAGATATAAATATAGCGCATTTTTATGAATAAAATCAATAACCAGTCTAGCTGCTTTCATTCAACACCTACTTAGTAGTGTAAGTACCTACCCACACTTTTGTGAAATGAAGGATAGATACATTTTGAGAGGTCCTCAATATTGATAAACGTTTCTATATTGTGTTGCATGTAATGTAATATAGATTTTTGCTTGAAACATATATAGGTATGTTTGAATTATTTATGAAAAAACACACCAACGTTAACTACTAGATACCTACACCCTAGTTTGTTACTTCTTTCAAATAACGTTTAGAAATTGAAATGGGACAAAACACTTTAAGATATTGATTATTCCCTTTTTTACTTAATTACAAGCCGAATACACTGTAACTCTGAAGCTGACGAACGAAAAGGAACTGCGAGGAATTTTTGAACCTTACAAAATACTGTGATAAGATAATATTGGTATAATTTAATAATTACCATAACCACATTTCAAAATAATCGCCTACTTTTAATAAATATGCGCCTAGCATTGTAACTGGCTTATGTTGAGATAAATTGTCACACGATTTCTCAACAGAAAAGATGTATTACAAACTAGTGGACCCCGCAGACGTTGTTCTGCCACAATTTTGGCTTCGAAATTATATAATTAAATTGACTCTAGAAAATGTTTGTATGGGAAATAGAAAAGGGCTGTTTTTAGGGTTTTTCCGGAAATTATTCGATTTTTTCTCGCCTTTTAAACCTTCCCTAGACCTCCACGAACATTTCAAAACTAAGATAAGATAAATCCGTTCAGCCGTTCTCGAGTTTTAGTGAGACTAACGAACAGCACTTCATTTTTATATATATAGCCTACTCGTACATATTGTTTTCACGCTTTGCTTCGCGCCTAAATATTGAGAAGTCTCTCTGTTCCACAGTGCTCTGTGTAACATAATTGTTATTAAGGCAAGGGAGTTAAAAAGCTTACCGTGTAAAATACGTTAAGTGCATTGTCTAACATTACTGTTACGTTAAATCGATCAAGGTAACATTTGTTTGAATAACGCGAACTCTCTAAATAGAACATTGTTTACTATTCATGTTTTAAGTTTTAACTATTTTGATTGCGTCCTCGTTCTTGCCGATAATGGTACCTCCTCCGTGTATCAATTGTATACAAGTTCCCAGGTTCGAATCCCGAGGAAACATATAAAAATATTGGTAAAAAAATACTGGGTGTGAAAAAGGGGGTGGAAGTTTATATTGGGAATCAATCATTTCTTAAGGAATAAAACTCTTTATAATTAAATTTTTCGTATAAATAAATAATGTTTCTGCATTTTTGGCAAATCAGGTTCATTAGATGGTTTATTTTTTAAGGACTTGTGTGTGTTACCTAGCCGCGATTAGAATATTTTGATAGTAAGAAGATTGATGAAAAAACAGCTTGAATAAAAAATAACCTATCAGTAGTACTAATTCTACACATACGAAGTAACGGGCTTCTGCTAGTATAATTATGTATGGTAAGTTATATTTTCATGTTTATGTTAATTTAATTTTGATTTTTAATGAAAATACAGGAATACATCAATACATCAAGGTATTACCAGTATGACTCACACCGTTAAATAACTAGATACTCTGAATACTACAAATACTTCTATAACTATTTCACACTTTCAATTTCAAAAACATGTGATACGTAAACCGGTATCATTGACCGCGAAATGAATCAGCCTCAGCCCGATGGCTTCCGACGGATATCCTTCATATGACTTCAATGGATGCACTCTAAAATACTATGAATGAGACACAAAGAGCGTCGCACCAAAATGAAAAAGCCGACGCGCGTGCGCAGCGTACTTAAACCTTGGCGAGTCGTTCATACTGAATGGCAGATTCGGTAAACAGGTTCAAGACTTCGGTAGACACGTGATTCGTTAAATGAGGTTGTAAAATTATATTACTTTGTATATAAAAAGCTTACGCAATATAAGGGCACATGACTTATAAATATTTTATTTATAAACTGTGAAATATGCAATTTTTAGTTAATCTACAAAACCCATTTACTTCCTCCAACAAGAATCCGTATTGAATGAATCGACTTCCAATCACTTAGGGAATGTCAGAAACGGATGAAAGCGTGGTAACACCAGTTTTATAACAATATCAAAGCACCCTAATATGTACTTAAGTTTTATAAGAATAGGGACTATATTTCTGTATAGTTACGTAATGATTATGCGATACCTGTGCGGATATTGTAATGAGCGGTCGCCGGAAGGCCGTGCGGAGAATGGAACGGACATGAATGACGTCGATACGCACATTACAATATTATTAATTACTATAGGGATTGCCCGCAGCACGCTTGTGTGGTAAAATTGGAAATGTTTCTTCTGCATAAATGTCTGAGCTTCTCTGCTGTCTCAGTAACTATGTAAAACATGATGTCCCATACACTTTCCTTAGCATTTTAAAATAAGTATAATAATAAAGATTAGTATTATGTTGGAAAGTAACACGTAACTAATTAAAAATAGACTCTTAATCGTTAATTAATTACTATATTACGTAAGTACTAAGTACAATTACTATTGTAAACGAAAAGTACATTTGCTTTTGTAAATTTAATAATATTAAACAATAGCTAGATAAAACCATTAGCTTCTACTGTACACATACTTGGACCTAGGTTGATTGAATAATAGCTGTCGTTGTATGTTTACGTGACATGGCTATACGATGCATTCATTCACAAACGTACTCAAGGAATCTGCTATTCGTTAGTATTATTCTTATAAACTGTTTCATTCAGCGACAATTTGTCTTTCATGTCGTTGTTTACATTTCACAAGCGTGTAGAATAGAACAATAGATGCAGTAAACGAAACGTAACGGGCGTCCCCTGGCGTTTAGTGTTTACAATAGATACGGAACGTGAGAATGTTGTCCAAAACCAACTTTATCCCGAAGGAAGGTGAGTTCTACGTGCCCATTACAAAGCCGGCACACGACAGAACCTTGCATTCATTGTGTGGGCGGCCTGTGCAAAGGTGTAATAAACAACACCTATTGCCACGCTGCTAGATTTAAGCCCCTAAACTCACTTACAATCACGTTACTTTTAGGCAAGGAACTGTAATTATATGAGTTAATTGTTCTGTCCGTGGGAAAGCTTTTTGGATGGAATTTCGCTTCTTTTATAATACTTCCTGTTGCCTAAAATTGTGGGGGATCTCAGAGCAACGTTACTATAATGGTATGTTGACCTCGTCCGTAATACGTATGAACGATTATATGCAAATGTTGATGTGATAATATTTTGCTACGTGACCAAAATAAACGGAGATCGTTTGATAATGGTGGCTTGAGTCAATAGCCATCAATGCCAGGCTCGGTTCCTGCAAGCGGTTCCTGTTAATCGGCACTCCATAGGCTCGTTCGTCGGTGGGTTTCCGGCGGACGTGGCGGAACTTCCGGGCCTCTATTGTCCTCTCCCCTCATCATTAACTACATTAACCATTAAGTCCATTTAAAATGCATTTTTGAAATAAAATAGGAATTGCTATTATGATATATAAAAGCTATATATAAATAGACACTAAATCCAACAAATATTTGCATATCCAATAAGAGATACCATAAAATATAACTTATGTAGGTATAGGTAAGGACTAAGGGTGTAAAGTGTAGGGTAAAGTCGGGATAGATGCCTCAGGAGGATAGGTGCCCCGATTTCTATCTAACATAGTTCCGACAGGCGAAACTAACCAAAGGCTTTATATTATGATTACACACCTCCCCCACATAAACCATGCGCAAGCGGCTTGGCGTACGGATGTATTTGTGAGTTCCAGAGGGATGTGAATACCTACGCGACTCCAAAAATCACGCGTTTAATATTTTTAGATATTTGAGGACATTGCAACTTTTCATTTAATGGGTAAGTCAGAATTATTTCAATATAAATATAAGAAGTACAATCTGTAGAACTCCTATTTTATGTTTTTTATGGAAAACTTTTGTATAGTTTTTTTTAAATTAGAAGGGCATGTATCCCATGCTAAAAGTATAGTCGCCCCGATTTTTCAAGGTATAGATGCCCTTAGGGGCACCTATCCCTAATGTTTAACCTTATTTAAATAATGAAAAAAAAATGTGCCTTTTTTTACTATTATAATTTCTCGATGAATTCCAGATGAATTTCCAGGGAAACATCCAATTCTTGGTTTCGACAAAGAAAGTATACAAAGACTCGAAAAATCTGGTTTTTCCCCAGAACGCAAGGTAGTTCGTACTCTTGTATATCATTTTGCCGAAAAAATGCAAATAAGGCATAATTTCAACTCTGAAATACAAATGGCTGGAAATTACCAGAGCCATCAAATGACCGCTTTTGAGACTAATAAAACTTGTTAAACTCCATTTTTTTTTACTTACTAATTACTATTTCGTCACCTGAGTGCTTGTTTCGTCTATCTACTATTGGTAATATTTTACAGGAGAAGTTTTTTTTGATCTATATGAAAAAAAAAGCTCTAATTTTAATATTTGAAAGTCTTTATTTGTATTGATTGTTATAATTTTCACTTATGGTTGTTATGGTTGTTAATTAACCATATTTTACAGTTTTTTTGTGGAGATAGACCAAACATGCACAAATATAATTGTGGAGTCAGAATATTCGGATAAAGTGACTGCTTTTTTGCGTGCTTGTTTATTCAATGTGCCAAAAATTATATACAGAATGATTTTTTTCATTATTCCTAAGAAACTTAAATAGGAACACTATAACTAAAATAGGTTTATTAATTGTTTTAGTATTTAGCATGAATAACTGACTAGCATTAAAAGTTTTGAGGTTAAAGATGCTAATAAAAAATGTATTGCAGGAGAAAAAAAAATATAATTTAATAATTGATTTTATTAATATACTTTTCACATGAAAGTGACATGTACAGGATAAAAAAAAATCTTCGCGTTTTGCTTTAGATGTTGCTTAAAAATCGATTTTACTGTTATTTTTGCCATTTACTTCTTTCCTAGAGTGGTTAGATGTTTGAAAAAGATCTGACCTTAATTATATATATATACCTTATAAAAATATTGTATCGTATCACATGATTTACAAAAAAGCTTAAATACTTGATTTACTCAATTGTTATAAACTTAAATTTTTTAAAGATTTTTAAAACTTAAAACCTCAAAAAACTCAAAGTACAAAAACTCATCAATTTAAATGCTTTTATAAACTTTTCCATAAGCGACAACGTGATTCTTGTGTCACAGTGACAAATCGAACAAAATGGCGGACATGGAATCGCGGGCTGTAATTGGTCGTTTGCGTGGACATAGACCATTCAAGCACTAAACTTGTCTAATAATTAAGCATATCTGGACAATGAACAAACAAGCACAAACATTTTATTACAGTGTCGTGTCAAAAATTAATTTAAATTATGTTTTTGTTGCTTTAAAATCAAAAAGTTTTAAATCTTTCTTAATCAACAGGATTGAAATTTAAATCTTATTTTTGATAAATTTGGTCGATAGACCAAACAAGCACTCAGGTGACGAATTTTGTATCGAGAATTACTGAAAATATATAATAAGATATTTATATTTTTTAATATTATGTCAAAATAAAGATTATTTATTATTTCTAAACTATGTACGTGACTTTTACTGTCAAAGGCCTATCCCTATCACCGTCTCAGCCACTGGGGCACCTATACCAAGCATCGGGCGTCTATCCCGTTTAATAGAGGTATTTTTAAAGCTAAATTTCTTATTGATTTATTATGCAAAAAGAAATAGACATATCTAGTATGGTAGATAAAGGATCATAGTAACAAGAAATTAAAAAAGTTTTAAAATTGTGTGTATAGTTTAGTTGTTATGAGGATAAATTGAAATGTGGGGCATCTATCCCGACTTTACCCTATCTAAATTAAAGAAGAAATATCGGTACATACTTATTAAAAAGGAATAGCTTCTACTAAAGCTAGAAGAGAGAATAGTAAATGTCTAGTTTCTGTTAATAACATATCCGGCACACGTCTAAAGTTCATAAATCGTCCGAGTTTATTAAATTTCCTTCTCTTAGAAGACGTTATATTAATGAGGATGTATGAGCCACTGTATTCTAACTAACTCTTGTATATGATTGCTTAAAGTATGTACGATTTTATTGTCTACTTGCTGAATATAAAAAGTAAAAACTAACTCAGCCGTAATATGTTCTTAAAGTTAATGACTATGTATAATTGTGACTGTTGAAATCCTTTTATGAAGTGCTTATTTTTGATAAATTTATTCAAATGCAAACATTTTATGCTACAGTTGGCAAAGTAGATTAATTTGAGACAGTCTTCTCACCCTCATTATCGTGTGACTAAAAATATTCATTTTTTATCATAACTATTTTAATTTGTTCCAAATTTAGAAGTAACATCGCACGTGCAAGAGATACAGATGTATGCGCAAACCTTTTTTCGTTTTGTAATTTATGGAGATTAATGACTCATACGAGTATATTTTCCTAAATTATTTATTTTTAAATATAGTTTTTTGATAACTGAACACACTATCCACAATCAATATCAAAGTATGATGCGTTCCATAAATAAAAATATATCGATATTCGATACCTATACCGTAAAAAACACCTACCTGATACTCTGTTGTTAATAAACACGATACAAAAACAGGTCATACAGTTACCCTAACAGTTCGTTGAGTATCATTTAGCATAGTATATGGCCGTCAGGACAGATCGGCGTTCAAGGCGGAAATTACCTATTACATTAGATGGCACTAGCAGCTGGCGAGGCGCACGCGCAGCTGCCAGTCGAATTTCACCAAGATCGCGAAACCCGCCTTCCGTTTCCGGCTGATTGTAGTTTTTTTTACTTAAGGGTACATTTCAATTGATATCGTGAATACTCAATAAGAATTTTCAACCCCAAGAATGCTTTGTTTTGACTTTTGTTCTAGGTCTAAAAGAATAGCGTTAGTTGAATAGTTTATTATGCGTTATCAACGGGTTTTTCAACAATAGTGTAATAGAGGTGCTGGTCACGGTGTAAGGCAAGTGTCACGTGACGAGGCGATATAGTGACAATTGTTGCTGCTACCATTGCTGACTTCCACGGTAACTGACTGCGTGGCGTAATATATGTATATTACACCATATAGTAGCAGTTAGATTCACTCATACCGTGACTGGTACAATAATGGGACAGGTGACATCATAGTCTCATACAATAATCTCGTCTTAATAGAATAAAATTTTGCTCATGTGTGTTTATACAATATAGTTCGTCTAAATTACGCAATAGATTTTGATGCTGTTTTACTAGTGCTCATTCCGAGAGTCTTGTGGTTGATTTGTGTTCATATTAAAATATAAAAGAGGATGGGTATAGGGGAAGTGGGAGACCAAAAAATACATGGATTGACTGTGTGAAGAATGAAGGTGCGACTGATGATATGGCGAGTGAAAGGAGAGAAGGGAAAAAGAGAACATACTGCGCCGACCCCAAATAAAAAAAAGGGAACAGGGCAGGAAGAAGATTAAAATATAAAAGAGAAAATCTCAATGTTTTCAGATCTATAAAAAAGTCTACGGTAGTTGATCAGTCCAATTATAAGATAAGTTTTTCTTCTAAATAACTTTTATGGTTTAAATCTCTGCAAAGACATGACATCTACCAAAATAACTATTTACATCAATTTTATAACTAGGTTAAATAGTGCAGCGTTAGAAAGAAATACCTAATCTATACTTGAAGATTGAAGTTTGAAAGCTACTTAATTATATTTGCTTAATCCACATTTTGGGGTGGCAAAGCTGCGCCGCACGTGCGTCCGCGCACCTGCCGCCCCTCCCCCACGAAGATACTCGTGTCGGATGAAAACACTCACCTTTTCATACAAAATTACAAATATTATCATATAACCTGCGATAAAGAGCGAAGACGGATGCTCTTAAGTAATCAAAGAAAATTATCTTTTATAATACTTTTAAGACGGTTCTCTTAAATTGGGCGGTAATCACTTAGCTTTACGGTCGATGCAGTTAATTTTAACAGCCATTTAACAAGCGCTTAACACCAATTAGCAGTATTGATACTTCCTGTCCTGATCAAAAAATAACATTAATACATCTCTCTGAGTTGCGTTCACTTTAATGTGAAATGTTTTCGAATTATTGAGCTGGTCTTATTGGTTTGAATAATTACTAGATAGCGATTACGTGACTTCGCACTTGTGGAAATCCTTCCATCATATATTCTATAGCCCTAGGATTGGAATTCATCACTTGCTCTGTCCCGCCCGGCATAGGGGTGCGTAAATGTATTTTCCAACGTAAAATAGGGTAAAAATTCATTAAAAAATCCTTCTGTGTGTTTTTTGTGTTGCTGTGCCTTGATAGTCACTCTCTCCATTTAGATTAACAGATAAATTGTCAACACTTACCGAACTTCAATTAAAATATTTCTAATTATGTAGGTACCGTGGTGTTGCTCGCGTCCAAATTAAAACCCTAAGCGACTTTAATGTATAAAATAAGTAGCTTCTATATATATTTACATAAGAGCACCATTGTTAGAATACGTCATGACTTTCAGGTAAACTCAAAAGTCATTTTTTCACGCTTCATTTCCAAATATTCAAACGAATACAGACATACAATATCGTTATATTTAACAAACGTATTATTTGTATAATAAACGTAAAGAAAAACATTTATTATCCGAAAAAATACCTAGAAAACCTATATTAATTATTTTTGAATCAGTTTAGTAAGTAGTAAGAAACAAAAGAAACAGTTGTAGTTTCAGAGACACCTTTTTACAAAAGAAACAAACTGTTTAATCGACATCCTATAAAAAACATGAGGGTGAAAAAAGAGAAAATTTATAGATTGCACGAGACAACCCAACGCCTAAATGCATATATGTAATTATAGTTCAATTGCGCGTAAATAATTTCAGCAGCTTTCATGCATCTGTTGTCGAAACCCTCCATGTTTTTGAACCACAAAAACCCACGTGCCCAAAATATTTTTTTGTATAAAGTCACTTCCTTTACTGTTACGTAGATAAACTTTCTTTAAGATTATGAGCTTAATAATTAACATAAAACCTTAGAGGAAAATCATTCGATATTCAACTTTATTTAAATATTGCTTGATTACTTTATATGAATTTTATTTATTTATTTTAAATGTGTAGCTACCAAAAATGTTTGATTTGGGGTTTTAGATTTTTAATTACTCTGACAATGAACTGAATTAAAGTCTTAAATCTGTACAATACATAAATAGTGATTTTGTATATTATTATTCATTTTTATAGGTTACGTCTTTAAGAATTGTATGTCAAGCAGACCTTTGAAGTTCTAAAAGCATGTGTTGCATTTCTTTAAAGTAAACGCTTATAATATGTAGAGCTCTCAGATGTGCAATACAGCTGTATTCCCTCAATGAAATCAGTTTTTCAGAAATAGGTTTGTTTTTACTTTGATTTGTTTTCAATGCATTCCGGAAATCATTAAATATTTTTCAAAACACCTATAAAACTTCCATTATTAAATGTTTAAATTAGTGATATGAACATAATGTTTTATTATAAACCGGATTGACTAATAGTTAAACTAGAATCAATAGATAAATTGAGATGTTAGATTGTATCTGTTAATGTTCACACCAAAACGTCTCCAATTTCACAGATAATCTTGATAAAAGTTCGTCTCGAACAGAAGCTTCTCGTAATCTTATTACACGATAGTTCGAGGTTTAAAATAACACACTTAGCGCCTTATTGCTATGATCCATTGTATTTGCCTTGTAATCCTATTGTCCGATATTCCTAGCGAAACTGGCGCTTATCTCCCTTAACTATCTTACATCGTAACCGAGAAAAGCAAATTATGTAATACGATAGAGGTATCTGTTGATCTATTTATGATGTTTATCGGGTTTTGTGCTAGCTCGTATCTAAGGTATCGCACCAACACTGAATAAGTTGTTGTGAGCGAGTTGTTAGGTGTTTTACCGGTGAATGTATGGGAGCTTCTTAAATATCCTTTTCACCTTCGGACATCTTGTTCTTTAGTACTTTGTTGACTTATCAACATTCCGCAGAAATTGATTTGCCTCATCTTTTGCCCGGCGCCTGTATTCCCCGAAAAATATGACTTAGATGACGTCATGGGATCTTCTAGACAGTTGTGACCACCGTGACCACATTACACCACACCATCAAATGAGTTGATACTATATTTTCAAACAACTGTCTATAATTAGGAAAAAATATATTTTTCCAGGAATTTTTAGCGAATCAATCGCCTTTCAAATGAAATCATAGCAAATATTTTTTAATTACCTTTGAAATGAAAAAAAAAATCAATCGGGCAGGGTATAGAAGGCTGATCACTATGTCCGGAAAGGAAAATTATCAATGAAATAGACAGTCAGACACAGAAAAGATTCGGGAATTCACTAAGCAAATGATGTTCGCTTATAATAATTGTCCACTCGTTTTTAAACTCCCTACTAATAATTATGATATTTTTGGTTATATATGAGTGTATTGTGATTGTGCAGCAACCAAGTCAATCATTCACTTTGTGCTCGGCCCAGTTCGATAACATCTGGTGGCAACCGGCAAGGACGGCAAGGTGTCTTACGTCTATGAATACTATTGAACTATTCGATACAGTACCCGGACACAGAACCATATGAGGTTACATTTAACCGCAAGGTGTGTAATTTTGGCATTAAATGTCATAAAGAAAAGGTATTATTGTCGTATATACGAGTATAATGTATTTTAATACAATTTTGATAATAGTGATCAGTATAAGTTGCTGTTTTTCTTTAAACATTGTTTTTACTTCATCTGTGTATATACACTGTAATAATAGTATGACTTTAAAATATTATATACATACTATCGACACGCCCTGGCTTCGCACTAGTGCATTTATATATGTATAATATGCATTATTTTTGGTTGCGCGTAATTTTGAATCTGGGAGATCTTCTTAAGTATTTAGTGGTAACCTCTAAATTTATGAGTATTATGATTAATATGAAAATGGATCAAAAAAGACGTAATTTAAATTACGTTATACAAACTTTCCCTCAAACCAATATCTAATTAATAGTGAAATCCGAGATTTAGAAGAAGTAAGTAACCCAGAAAATTGAGGACAATAACTTTGTTTTATATATATTATACTTAGAGATAATGCTTAAAGGGCTAACATACGTTTTTGATATGATATTTTTGCGATTTATTGAAAAAAGTATTTCTATTTCTATTTTATTTTCGACATCTTTCAAAAGATTCTATGTAAAACGCTTCGATCAACAATACAAAAAAGGCAAATTTTTTACTGTTTAGTAAATAAATATGTGATAACTTTTGAGTATTAATACTGATTTATTGTTTTTACTCATACCTACCTGAAAATAATGGCTGGTATTGGCCATAATAATAATTGTACTGTTATAATATTGTCTATTATTAACGTGAGTATCACACATTTAAATAAAATACTTTAAAGCGGATTAAAATGCGATTTATTATTTATATTATTTATCCCGACGTTTCGGATGCTTTTCAGCAACCGTAGTCACGGAAAGTAATTATTTTATTTAAATTGTATTGTTATACAAATATTCGAAGCATCGGTATATCAAAGCTTTTAGTGAAGAACGCTACTAAAAGCTTTAGTATACGACGAGGCATCGTCTGAGGGTGTATCAATCTGGAGCCGGGTGTTAATGTATTTTTTCTATGACATGTGCTACTGCCAATTTGCCGGCAAGGTGTAGATGACGAACGGCGCCTCAACAATGATTTGACATTTTTGATACTCTGTTACATAATATTGTATCTATTAATTTAATTATATGATGATAAGGCAATGTTAACAAAATTTTTAATGGAAACGGTTTTATACTTTCAATCTACGGTAAAACAAAACAATAATACAATAAAATAAAAACCATATCTTAATCTAACCTAACTATACAATATTTACTATATTCCTACTTCCTAAGATATTGACACCATTGCCAGAACGAACGAACGGCGAGGCTTATTCGCTAAGTGAAAAGGTACCAGGGTTTAAAGTTTTCTGGGTTCCCCTGAAACATGGACTAGCTGCATGGACAAATCATGTACAAATAGTAGTATTAGATCTAAGTAGAAGTGGTCCTCTTTATGAAGAGTAAGTAATTAGCTAAACAGTATGAGGGTTGAGGGTATTTGCTTGTAGATGGGAAAATATAAGCTATTTACTTGGCATTGAGTAAAATCCCATGACTAAATAGCGTGTAAGGGTCACATAACCATCAAAGAAATGGCAGTACGACTCTGATATTATAATGAACTCTATAAATTTTATGATAAGAAAATATATGGAGTTTTCTTAATACCTGCAGAAAAATCTTTATGGCACTCTAATATTAAAAAAAAAATTGTACCATATTATATTAGACTTCAAAGTATATATTATAAATAAAATACTTCACGTCGATAATACCAAATATACTGTATACGGCTCAGATTAAGTACCTAGTATACGACTTAATGGCGGTAATTGACTTACTTCACACTTCACATTGGATAGTCAGCAGTGATGTACCGAATACCACAGACAACGAAACGGTGCGCTTCCTCCTTTATCTGCCGAACCGATGTCTATCTTTCCCGATTCCTACAATCTTGATGTCTTTAAAGGCAGAGTGAGTAGGCTTCTTCTAACTAAGCATGTTCTCATTTAGATCGCATCCGCGCTTACCATTCGGCAGGATTGCGGTCAAATGCTTACATATTCTTCATTAAAAAAAACATAATTTTATAACTCGGCAATAATATTAAAACGAACCAAATGGCCTAGGAACACATAGTGCCGAGATTTAACAGGTAAATAATAAAAAAAATTCGAAAATCTAAGAAAATTTCACGTCTAAATGGTGCTTTTATCCAATTTTACACAAAAATGACTCTATTATAGAACCCCACTGTGAAGCTACCGAAATTAATGTAATTGTAGGGTAATTCAAGTAACGACCAATTTAAAGCCGTCTATTCAGAAGGAACGGACCTCATAAAGGAATAGGGAATGTCAAATTTGAATGGGACACGAGCAATTAAATTTAATCGCGTCCAAACACGAATGTTTGCTCAAAGGCTTTTAAAAAGATTTAGGGCACGAGTTAGCATTGCGATTATACTCTTAAGTCATTGTTATTCTGCAGAGATTCTATCATAACCCAATTAAGACACATTGTATTGAATCCATCGTGAAGTGAATTCATTATATTCTTTTTTGATATATGTATCAATGAATAAATGTAACTCATTGTTCAATATAATTAAAATTATAAATAAAATTACTTTTGCGAATTCTGTCTATTTGCTGGTGATGATACTACACTATAAATATATTTTTAAAGCTCACTTTGGCGATAAAGTTTGTGAGGTTGTAGGGGGTAATCTCTGGATCTACTGAATCGATTTAAAAATTATTTTCACCAATAGAAAGGTACATTTTCAGCGAGTAACATAGGCATAGAAGTAGCATATTTTTTGTGTATAGTACATCTACATTGCACCTCTACGAAGCCGGGGCGTATTGCTAGTCCTAAATAAGTTAGTTATCTATAGTAAGTATACTTAATTCCTTATTTACAACATCGTTTACATTATTGTAACACACTGCTCTATAAATCTGTTTTTCTAGACGACACATATAACCCGCAGACACCAGTCTGGCGCCAACTTGACTGATATCTCAGATTCTGAACCAAAGCTCTAAAGCAAACGATCTATAGTTCTTAGAAACGATTTCGACTTTCATTACTTTATTGATATTGTTTCATAAATATCAAAGAAGGACAACTTTTTACTCTTTACCGTAAACTTTACGGAAACTCTTTACCGTAAAAATATTAGATAATTTTAAACAGTGTAGCAATTTTACTTAATAGATTTTTTTTATGTTAGATATCGACAGACGAGCATGAGGTTCACTTGATGATAGGTGACACCTCAGCCACAGGACATCAGTCAATGATGAGCTGTCGACCTTTTTACTTCGAGCATTCGGAAATCCATAGACTGAAACCGAAACGCGCAATGTGCACTTCACGGTTTTTCCATCTATGAACGGTGGTTCGTTACCGGGTCGGAATTTCCATATTCCTCCCACCCGATCAATTCCCGAAGTTACCAGACGTGAGGAAAACATGCTTACAGAAAACTATAGACATGTGTTCCCGGTGGGATTCGAACCCACGACCCATCGATGCGCGCGGTGTTCTACCAACGAGCCCGTCTTTGTATTTTATTGAATTGATACCTTAATTTACATTTTTTTTTCACTTTAAGCATAAATTGTTAATTTTGTATTTGAAATGATGTAGCTACAATTGTATGGGGTTTTTTGCTTGATTAAATAAAATTATTTTTAAACATTGCAGCATGATATGCTGAATAAAAAATATAATAATTTTGTCTAATCTAGAGACAATTATGGCGATCAAGTATAAATTAGAAAAACAATATTAAATAGATACCTATAAGCTATATTCTCGTAAATTCTACCCCCTAATGATCATCAAGAACCTTAATCTTACACTTATATAATTATCTCCATGCCAATAAACAATAATTAACAGTCCCCTTAGTAGAGAATTCTGTGATTATTACTGTCTAAATTAGATAATATTGCTAATACAAAATTTATATAGTTGATCGTCCGGAAACCCGTCAAAAGCGGAAGACGTACTCGGTCTCCCTCGGCTCCTCACCGAATTTATTGCAATCCGATACTATGCCATACTTATAGGGGAAGTGGAAACATATCGCTTACTCGCTTATTTTGTAAATCACTGTACTGTATAAGCATATGTCTTAGAGTAAGTTGAACTGATTAATATTGTCTTTTATTAACGCGAGTATCACACATTTAAATAAAATACTGTATACCGGATTAAAACGCAATTTATTATTTAAATTATTTAGCAACCGTGGTTGCTGAAAAGCATCCGAAACGTCGGGATAAATAATTTAAATAATAAATCGCGTTTTAATCCGGTATACAGTATTGAACTGATTAACCAAGTATTTCACTCATCTCAGTACTAACGAAGGGAAGAAAAGGACATAATGACAGACAGGGAAGAAGATAAAACCCTTTATTTTCTAGAAGATATGATATACCTTCATAATTAACTACTCATTTAAGATAAAATCAACTTATTCTCTGGATGAATAGAATTAAAATTAAAATCCCGAATCCCCTTGTGGAGCATTTCTGTGTCTGTCGCTAATAATTTTACTTTATATGAAAGTAGGTGATTAGCCTTATATGTCCCACCAGACCTGAATTTTTTTTTTATATTGTTTCCCCAGGATTTGAACTCGGGCCCTCCGTTGCTAAACCCAACGTGTTAACCACTGAGCTATAGAGGCGTTCAACCATAGTAATAGCAAAGGTAATAAAAATATTATCGGTTCCTCCTACATTTCACAACTACACTAAACACTCATTATTTAATCGGCTACCTGCACAATACAATGACTATTTTTCAACATTAGACATATTCAATTCCTCTCGCAACTCTTTCAAAGAAAATAACCTTAGAACACTATCAAACATCTAAATCACTGAATTAGGCCAATTTTGTATCATATTATTTTCTTAAAGCACACACACCTCCTCAGTTACACACAAACACACACACCTACACTCTATGCGTATTCTCTCTGTAATATTATTTTTATTGATTTATTGTAAACCTTGTAATTGGCGTTTTGTTTTATAAATTAATTTATTAATGTCCAGTAAGCTGTGTTATGTCCTCATTTGAATTTCGAAAGCTGACGTAAACATTGGATTAATGTAGCAGACTGTAGCACTGTATGGTTTTCCAAATAACTATATGCTATGTCCTCATTTGAATTTCTAAAGCTTTTTAACGTAATCATGAGTTTAATGTAGCAGACCGCATTAATATCGTGATTAATTCCTATTCTGCTACAGTGAAGCTCTACGAAGACATCATACATGCTAATCTTACTTCCGTAACCAAAGCCATACAATATACTATATTGTAATCAAACGGTAAAAGTTCGCATTACGGGTATCGCAACTCTAAATAACAGTTCGCATGTCCAGAAACAAGTAGTTTACAAGTTATAACGGCCTATATTTTCCATAGTACTAAATATGACGGCAGGCGACGTGCGTGTGGGACGGTCAACGCCTTTAAACGCTATTGCGGTCGATACAGACTTATAGGTTAAAACATTAGAATTCTTTATTTCTAATGAGTTCTAAAATTCATTGGAAATAAATAATTGTAATTTTATTAATTAATTATACTAATATAATTTCTGATGAATTTATTAGGCAATAACTTTTGCGTTATCGAATTAAGGGAGCGCAAATCAGCTGTAGTGCATTAAAAACACATGTACACAATATAACATAAAGTAGGAAGTAAACAAGATTTCCTCTTGATCTTTTCAAGTATCAAAAATAATCAACAATAACAAAAATACTTTATTGAACACTACAAATACAAAATAGTCAGTCCTTATATGACATTATCTACTTCATCTGTTTAAGTGTTTAGATCTTAAATATTGAGAGTTAGAAAAATAGTCATAAAAATAATACCTAGAAATAGCGTAGGCATATCGCGTGGCAATGCGGTAAAAATTTATAAACTTAACCCAACTCTTAATATTGCATAACGTTTGCGGGCATTACATAATGCGGCAGGTTTTTCGTGGAAAATTGCAGTATAAATTACCTTTGAAACGGACAGGTTTATGATTTATAATCAGTGACGTAGCTAGGTGGGTGGGTAGGAAAAGGGCCCGGTGCATAGAGAAAAAATCGCAATACCCCCGGTTAAATTTCTTCAGCAACTGCACACAATTAATTATTAAATAAATGAGCATTTCGACGTATCCGTGGAACAAAATCAGATATGATCATGATACCAAGGCTAAACTGACTTATATAATTTACTAGTAAAATCAAAACTAAAAAAACACAATGAGTTTTGGAAGATAACAGTCAAATAAAAATAATGGTTTATGAAGTTAATTTCTCCAAAAAATAAGATCAAGTGTAAAGTAGAGCGTCATGCAGAAGTAACGTTGTTCTACGAATACGTCGATTCGACATCTTGAAAATATAAAATGCTTGTGAGCGAACTCAGTTTTCTAGTTTTAAGAGCTGCTGCCCCTCTCCAAAGCCCAGGAACACTGTACCACATTTTCACTGGAATAAACGTTTCTGGGACATTTCACTAATACTAAAGAGATCAATTGCGAGTCGCGAAAGAATTGTTAAAAAACTGTTTTGTTTTCTCCGCCGACTCGACTCGATAATATTTCGTGACACAGCGTGTACTTAAGATACTTCCGCTGGTAAAAATCTTTCTATTGGAAGTTGCTAAGACTTGCGAAATAGTTATTCAATCTACCTTGAAGTTTTGTGGTAAAAATACCACATGTTTGCAATAGAATAACTGACAATGTCGCTTATAATTAAACGTACCCATAGCAGTGTTCTACGATAATTACAATGGAGGTAACATAAATATTTCGGATAAAATATATCTATATCGGATGTTAAACATGCGGGTCACTTCAATTATGCGATAACGTTGTATTTTTCGTAATTAACAACTCTACGAGTAAATACCTCCAAGTATTAAGTAATATTCTTCTCTCAAAAATCAATGACTTATTTATATCCTTTCCCAATTTTGATTCTTCTAGAACTGTCGAGAACATCTTCTATTTCAAATCTACATATCCAGGTACATAACCCAACTATTTTCATTCATTCATTCATTCGACTATGAAAAGGTATGTGTAGCAAGCAAGTCATTGCGTAGGTGTATTGACTAAACAAAATTGAATGTAATAATTATTCCTCTGATACAATAGATTACTGTTATTCAGTGTATGCGTAACACATTATTGCAATCCATTCTTATCGCAGAGAAAGCTTTTAAAGGAAATCGTGGGAGACGGTGTCTAAAGAAAGTAAATACAAACGTCATTACAATACCAAGATGCTATTACAATTATCAGATTTCTAGTAGCTTACCGTTTTTTGACATCATTTATTATAAAGAAGAATCGTGTATTTGCAGAAAGAGAAATCATTTTTATCACCGGAATTAACTGACGGCACGACTTGAAATACTTATATAGTTCTAGTAATAATTTTAATTCATAACACTTGCTTTGTTTTCAAATTTTTAAGTAGAGCGTCCGTACTAGTTGTTGCGTATTAAAAATTTATAAATAATACATATAATGCAGGAAATAACAACTGGTATGGATACAACAACGAGCTGGTTCGTAAGGATATTCATTAAATCTCTATTTCTGTAGAGTTTATGACTTTTTTATAAATATTTTTATATTGAAACAAGACCTAAAAATACATAAAATAACCGGAATAAAATATAATATTAGTATTTGGGAAAATTCAAATCAAACTGCCACCTTTGAGTCAGTTCCGTGGCCACATTTGCTAGAAAGCATTCAAAATATTGGCACAAAAAATATAAATAATAATATTATAAATAAGAAAGATTTGTCTATTTGCTTGTTACGATTTAACTCAAAAACTACTCGACCGATTTTAAAAATAACCAAAATCAGCAATAGTATCTATCGTAGGAATAATCACAGTTCTAATGTGCGTCATGAATATCCGAATTGTCAAAGTTATTATATTTTTAATGGTAAGTTCATGTTCTTCTATCAACATTTGATATAAATATGAAACACATTGAAGTTTGTCGAAAGTACACTCACACCTGCACGCTTATTATTCTATGGTTTAAACGAGTATTTCAAAAACATCTTTTACATTCCGCATTGCTGACGTGCCCCGTGTAAAAAATAAAATCCTGTGCATCTCGATACTGCGACAGGAAACTGTTAAAAAACTAGTAATGACGAGAAAATGTACTGAATATCAATAGTCTGTGGCCACCTGCGCATGCGGTCCTGCGAGTGCTGAATGAGCGACGCGTGCGCACAACGAGCGCAAGAAATCACATCCCATCTAAATAACTTCGCAGACATGGTACTTTCCGATTCGATATTGTTTTTATTGAGTTTAAGAAGCTGGTTTCATTGATCGTGTAGTCGAAGCAACACGATTTGTAAGCATTAATTACCAGAAGTAATATCAACGTTCATTATAACAGTAACATTGTTACAGTTTTGTAATCTTTTATCGCTTATGATACACTATGTTTGCGATGTGTTTTAATACGAATACAATGAGCTTTATACATATTATGCAGTCTGTCGGTTTCAGTTATTGCATTTCTCTCATGCATTTCAATTGAGGGTTTTTATTTGACAGTATCGTTTTTAGTAAATGACTCTCTAGTGTCTACTAAAAATAACTATCTGACATAAAAAAAAATATATGCAGGTGTTCTACCGAGTACCGAACAAGCCAATGAGCCCGTCAAAATATCTAATTCGATAGAGCTATAAATTGCATACATTTTATACAATATGTTAATAATAAAAAAATGTATGAGATTAAAATGACCATTTCAAAGTCTTATTAAATTTTGATCTTGAAATTTTATTAAATCTGTGTAAAAATACCCCTGTACGAGATCTTGACAAAACTTAGAACACGCATAACTATAATATTATGCTCTACGTAAAAATATAAAAATACATTTTCCGAATCCCAAGTTCATCATAATTTGATTTCATTTAAATAGGTATGCGATAACGTATCTATATTATCTCGTATTTCGAGCCATTTTAATTTTTCATGTCACCAAAATTTTTCAATCAAACAATGCTATTACTTCATAGTAAGAGAATCGTAGTCCGTGGGAGAGCTTCAGTGAATACGTGAGAACAAACCTCTACAATAGCTCTAGCACACATGATACAGCTCTGATTCAGAAGAGACATTACATCGAACAATGCTAAATCGTAGAGTCGTCGTGGTGTAATCATGGAATGATTACGAACGCATGTGTAGGCGGCATGGGAACGTATCAGCTTATGTTTGCTTTGCTAACTGCAGTCAAAGCCATCTTCCGCATACTACTTGGTAATTTGTTACAGTATCATTATTTATTCAATTGTCCGTTAAGAGGGCTCTTATGAAGTATCTGGGAACATTTAGAGATGAATCAAACCTATCCTTATAATAAGGATAAATTGCTGATACAATTCAATCGTTGCGACAATATTTCTTCAATGACCATTACCTATAACTAATATGACAATATAGTAGGTGTATACTATTATTGCTTTAAATTAGAAGTAGAGAATCAGTAATCAGTAAAATTTTCACTTACCATCCATATACTTTTCACAAAATTTCAAAACGTTATAGCTACATAATCACTTTAATCAATATACGTTAACTTTCGCATTACTTACCTCGTTTGCCACACGGCTTTTGTATTGTACATCTACATTGCACCCGTGCGAAGGTGGGGTGGATCGCTAGTTTAATATATCTTAATTTTATAACAACACAAAAACATAGCCATCTTGTTAGTTTGACACTGTGTCAATTTAATATTATTATAAGTTCAAGAGTTATTAAATCATCACTACTCAAACTCAACCTACGCAATATACTGGCATAAAAATATCATATTTGCGAAAGTTCTCGCAGCCGTCATCGTAACCTAAAACTCCTCTCAGTGTGACTTCATACCCCAATCTCGGAAAAATAGCACAAAGATCATCCTACTCTCCGCGTATACTTTATCACAAATAAAATATAACGCAGCAGTACATAACGAGAACATTTATTGCTCTGCTCGTATAATTTAGACATCAGAGGATCGTGCTTTTTATTGTCCTGGCTATTAATGCACCGCCCACAAATATTCGATAAATTGTCGTATAAACTAAGCCGATACGGATCAGGAGCACTCGTCTTTTTTCGGCGTTTTCATTATTGTATATCTTTTGAAAATAATATGTTTGAATTCATATTTGTCTTCTTATTATGTCTCACAAAAATTGTAAGATATAACACTACCTTTTGCATCGTTTTTATAGTGACTTATCGGGCAATAAATGATAGCTTATTGTATAATGATCGTTATTTACCCTAAGTATGACCCCTCAAATGTATTGTACATAATCAATTTAAATAAAATCCGGCAAACGTTGAACTTATTTGGACAATTGCCGAATCGTAGCGTGTCACACGCGATCACTTGCTTTGCTTTACTAATTGCACTTTTATACAAGATGACATTCTCAAATTATTATTACAAATGATAAGATAAGCTTTATGTTTTGCCGCCATATTTCATACCAGACTTTGTAAGCGATTTCGTCAGCGTGTATCTCAGCATCCACATTTTATCCCATTAGATGCGAATTTTCAAACCATTTTTATATCAATAGATCTTATTTATTATAAATATTTCTTTAAAAAAAAATACAGATTTCGTAGACCGTTTTGGTATAATATAAAAATATTAAAATTATCGCAAAAATTTAGGCTTAGGTAAGCTAATAGATCACAGTATTGAAAGTTTCTATTATACCAGAAAAAATACTTAAAAAATATGATGATGTTAATTACGCTCTATGTGAGTGAAGTCACAAATTATTATATTTTAAGTTATTTCTGACTCAATTGAAAATAATAAAGTGCAAGATTTAATAACTTACACCTACTTGAACTTAAAATTTATCTTTCATGTTTTACCAAAGAGTATAGAAGTATTATCTTCGCACTTTGTGATGCATGTAGTGTTATGCTCTCATCAAAGACTCAAACATGCATGTTCTAAATTTAAAGCAGACGAAACTTGTGTAACGATTTGCTCGTGTCCTACAAGGAACAGTTTTTCACGGCCGATATACATACAATATGTATGTTAGTTCGCATGTGTGTGTGTTCCACATCTATGAGTGGTAGAAAAACATGTATTGAAAAGAAATACAATTTTGATTCTCCAATATTAAATAGCCGATCTGTTTATTCTGTTTATTTCTCATGATTCGTTCATTAGATGTTCTATTATAAAAGTAGTTACTGTACTACTACAACTTTAATACCTACCTATAATACATACATATATCTAGCTATAGGAAATCCTTCATCCCTCAAATAAAGAATGTACCAAAAATTATTAACATATTACGCTTTCTACCTTTTCTTAATGTCAATATTTAGGACATCAGCTATCCATCTAAGTTGTATATAAACTTTATGTCGTATTCTCATTGAACAGACATTCACATATCATGAGAAGCTCAATAGCGTATTGGTATTGCATGTTAAACAGTTTCCTAAAAGAGTAAATCAATAGAACACGAGTCGAAGCGCCATCGCAAAGAGAATAGAGAAAGCAATGGCGACGCGGATGTTGCCGTATTTAGACCGCTAAAAGATCCCCAACGAGCACATACCCCTCGTGTTGCGAATTGTCTGAACTAATTCTGTCCTTTGAGTGCTTAATGGATGAAACATGCTAAAAGTTAACATACCTATTTTACAGTCGACCACATTTACATATAAATTGAAGGGTCTCGCAGACGACTCCACGTTTCAATGAAAGATTTCAATTTTCTTCTAAAAATTTACTTACACATAGCTATCGACGTTTTTCAAAAGCTCAGAGACATATTTTGTTTCATACGATATAAAAAATATAATTACAATTTAACATTATCTTGAAATGTATTTTTTTTTATGGAATAGGGGGCAAACGGGCGGTCGGTTCACCTGATGGTAAGTGATTACCGGCGCCCATGGACATCTGCAACACCAGAGGACTTGCAGCTGCGTTGCCGGCCTTTAAGATCCAGATAGAAAAGAGATATATCCAGAAATAGAATACATGATAATTTCGTTGAGTAGGTAATAATTATAAAAATTCCTCTTCGAATGTCACTAAAAATATCCCAAGTGCATCTTTAATTATGCAGGTGATATGCGCGTCCTTGAATTATCGCAGTAAGCACGTGCCAATATATGCCTGTGACCTATCGCATGGCCTTGCATATGTCGCCTGCAGGTGCCTTAAAATGTTACTGCTCTTGTCTATTTGTAGTAGCTCATAGTTTATATTATCCAATGTCTACATTAAACTTATATTCTTAGGGAGATTATTTTTATCATTACAATAAACGAATTATTAACAAATATACATATTAGTCTTAAATTAATTTATCTCTACATAGTATAAAACAAAGTCACTTCCCACGGTCTGTCCCTCTGTACGCTTAGGTCTTTTAAAATACGCAACTGATTTTGATGCGGTTTTCATCAATAGATATAGTGATTCAAGAAGAAGTTTTTGTGTCAATCACTTCAACGATTGTTAAAGAAAACAAAACATTATTTTTGTCAATATAAAAACGCAATAAGTGACGCGCGCTTCACTTGAAACCGAAGATAAGAAAACGTCGCGTGTCAGCAATATCGTATCATCTTTGTGATGTAGAAGAATATAGATTCACTGGATACATTGTGATTGATTTCCATCTCAATCCCATTGCATTAAGGCTTATTTTCGTGTGTTGGGAGAGGTATGTCTGAAGTGTGCTGGTGCGGCGGTGTTTGAAACAAGGTGTTTGTATGAGATAGTGCTTATCGCCTGGGAACCTCAAACAGGCAAGTCCGCGTGCCGCAGCCACCGCCTCGCCACTTGCGCCACGCTGGGGAAATACCACTGAGATAACCCGATTCGATTCTAACTCGAGTATCTGTCACGTTCACTGATTAATTTCTCCTAATACTTCATTAAAAACAGTATAGTGAAGTAAAATATAAAAAGATAAACGTAGTATTATTTACTTTTATTAGTAATTGTATTACCTTTTACTAAATTAAATCGCGATTTATTCGTTATATTATTATCAGCGAACCGCTTCGCGCGGGTGGAATGCATGTAGATTGTAGATGTACTATGCACAAAAAATAGCCTATGTTACTCGCTGATAATGTAGTTTTTATTGGTGAAAAATATTGTAAAATCGGTCAAGTAGTTTTTGAGTCAAATCGTAACAAACAAACAAATCTTTACTCTTTATAATATTAGTATAGATAGTATAGATACATGTTTCGACTTTCGAGTACCTTTCAGCAAGAGTGGTCATGGGCGAACTCCCAGATAAAGAATAAGATGAACCAATCGCGTTTAATTCATTTAAAAGAAGTAAAGTTAAACATTATTGTATTGTTTACTGTTTTTTAAATTATTAACACGGAAGCCTTTCGCATTTTTGTCTATAATAATCATTTCATTATGTGAATATTTACGAAATCCAAAGGCAAAAAGAAATATTATTACAATCGGTAGGAAATAATATGAACTCAATAATGATAGAATTTTAAAGTACCTAGTTACATATTATAGAGATTTATGTAATGAATCAACACACTGACAAGTTTTTCATTGTCTATACTGAATATTTTTATATAATGAAAGTTTCATGAGATAGAAAAAGTAAAGGATATCAACATGACTTAGTAGCTGCACTGATAGAATTAATTAGACGAGCAACGGAACTGCATCACTTTGTATGCAACAGGCTGGTCGCACGTCCATCCGTTACGGTGATTTTATATAAATAAAGCTTCATCATCACATTCCTATATCATATTAACCTAGCACCATCAGATATCCAAGCTCACGGCCGGCAGAACATCCTTCGAAAAGAACACTTACTTTTACAATTTTCTTATAACTCTTTATAATGAGGACTTTAATTCACTCTCAGTAATTATATTACTACAATAAATTTAATACAAATAAGATAGATTTACATCGTTATTTCAAAAGGTCAGGTTTGTGTTAACCTTAATAATAAAAAAAGAGTCAAATAATTGTCACACTTCCAACAGATTGCAAGCACCCTAATTTTGTCTATGAAGCTATCAAATAAAGTAAAGTATCATATGCCTTATATGCACCCGATGCGTTTTTATAACTGCACTAATGCTAACTTATTATGCATTATCCAAAACATATTATTCATAATCTGGTCATTTCTACGTTCCTACCCAATACTTGTTCATGAACTCGTCGTTCCTCCACGTCTCCTATGAACTACACTCCTATCTATAATTTATCTATCTATATAAAATAAAGTCATGTTAGTTACACCATTTTAAACTCAAGAACGGCTGCACCGATTCTTATGATATCTTATTTTTTGGATTCGTCTATTTCCCGAATAACAGAATAACTATTGAAATATCGGAAAAATCAGGAAAAAAAATATGCAGTAAATTAATTTTAAAATAAATTTGGCTCGGAAGACCGCACCGACACTGGCACGACCACGTCTGTCGGGTCGGATATAAATAAATAACATTTAAATATATAAAATAAACGAAAATTGCATATACGATCTAATTAAACATTGTTTCATACTGTTACCATCCGCGTCGCAAATAAAGCATAAATGAGAAAAATTATATTTGATTGCCGTATTCGTTGTCTCGCAAGCAGGATCTCATTAAGTACCTAAGTGGGAGCGTGTTTGCTGAAGAAGAATCCAGTTGGTTATCTGCGGTCGGCACTCGCACTCGGAATGCAACAATCGACAGGCCGGCTACAGGTGTCTGCGCACCTGCCGACTGACGATTATAATATATCGATACGTATCGATTTTACAAACATCGATCGATACTTTGTTTATTGATAAGCATGTTTATATCGTGTTAAATATTATCGATATATTAATATGACTTATAATTTTGTTCGAATTAACGTAACATTTGAATGTATAGTATTAACATATGTCTTCTTTTAGCCTAGAACTTTGGAGTTAACAATATTATTACTATTAAAAAATACAGATATGAGTAAACATAGCTTGCGCAGTGTTACCCCAAATATAAATGGGCACTGTTCGATGCTGTCATATCGGTGGTCTTTAATTCTTTACAAAAAAATTTAAACTACAAAAAAGTAAGAGAACATTTTGTAAATATGAGTTTTGGCGAAGACAAGAGATCCGTAAAACAAGTCAAAACTTTACTGGTCTTTTTTTTTTTTTTGTTTTTTTTTTGCATTTACACCATTAACAAAAATAGCATAAAGGCAAGGTCTGACCGACATTTGTTTCTCGATACGATTCATAGAAGGTTTCTTGTTTGATATTTAAAAGTATAACACCTACACGGACCATATTAAGCAGTAGATTGAAATTATACGATATATGTTGTGTCATTTCCTAATGCGACGACTATCAAAACGTTGGACGTCGTTCTGTCGGGTCAATATAGCGAATATGGGTTGTCTGGGTTCGCCCCCGCACTAACGGCTCGTCTCTTTGTGGCCTATGAGACTATGAAGAGTATACATATACCTACAGTTCAAATTGAAATGTATTCTTCTCAACGCGGGTTATACAGTTCATATGCAAATACATTAATTATACCGTAGGTAGCTAGATTATTTATGAACGGCAACTTATATGAGTGAATTAGTTTTTTTGTTTATAAAATAACTATTGGCAAAAATCTATTATAATTGCTGAGTATTCTATATTAAAAAAAACTTTTAAAATCACTATGAAATATGTTCGCATTTTTTTGCAAACCCGATTAGCGATGAAAGGCAACTTATAAGTTTTTATGAATTACGACATGTGAAGACAAAATCCTGCCAAACGCCAATATTATACTGAAGATTCTTGAAAAGGTTTTTGTAACATACTAGTAAATACTATTCGGGGTAGCAAAAGATTGTGAAAGTATAAGCACAGCGTCTTGATGTTATCTGGTATTCCCAAATCTCGAGAATTTGATATCACGCGTACCATAAGCTAATTTTAATACAAAAAAGAATGTTAAGGTTGTTGCTAACCGAGTATCCGCGGCCGGCGCCTGCGCAGCGGCCGTGAGAATTCCGGACTCTGCTAACTCTTCGACCGTGACTACGATTAGCCACTAACTGAACTGTGCTATGGACGGGTATCGAACGAATCGATTCACGAAACCGTATTACAATCGCTAACTTGGCAAAAAATTGCTTTATCATTACATAGACGGAATACTTGGAACTAGAGCGGGAAGGAATCTGGAAAATATGTTTTAGGTACGCTCTAAAATAATGTTTTGTCGCGATGGTTTGGCTTCACTCGCAAACTATTACTTTTATTTATAAAATTTAGCTGTTTTTTTGCTTGATATTACAATATATACGCGCTGAGAGTATAAGGTTTATAATTTTCGAAAAACGGAAATAGGCATTTCCATAAAAATTGAATTTTTAACGAATTCCATTTTGGTTACGAACTGCCGTTAAAATTGTATATAGAAAAGCCATAAAGACTGAAGTGCACTGTATTGTAAAGTTTTGCTAGTAATTTTACAATTTATTTAAGTTAAAAAAATTTATAAAAAGAGAGTAAGAAATAGGAAAGAAAATACATTAATTCAAAACACATAGATACTTAAATAATATAAAAGTACAAAAAATAAAAAGGTTGAAAAACAACATTAAATAGTTCCTGTGCAGCGCAGGATTCATCACCGACTCAGGATAATATGTGACACAGAGCTGTCACCGCACTGATTTTCAGGAGTATAGGTTCGGTGTAAGAAGCGGTAGGCACATCATTGATTTCTCAAATAAAAATGGCTGAGGTCAATCCATAAAGCCTCACTAGTTCATAAAAATTCTTTTGGAATTTTCGGAGGGTTAGTTAAGATAATAATCAGTAAAATACTTAGCGGTAGCGAGCAGGCGTGGCGCCGGTCGACAGGCAGCGGCCCGTCAGTAGTGTTTGAAAACAGTTAAGGGTTAAGGTGATTAAAACCACTCAGTTGGGCACGAGCCCTGAGGCACTCCGCGTATATCACATTCCAATATAAATTAGTTTTGGACGAGCCGTTTATGCACCCAAATAAGTTATGGGTTACCGTAATTATCCCCTCTGCCTTTATTATACCGAAATATAGAACAATTTTTCTTTGGAAAAAAATTAATACCGTTTAATCTCGCAAGACTTGTGTTCTATAACAGCTGTATTTCTTAAGACTTTGGTATTTTTCAAAGTACATAGTTCCTCAGGCCGAGACTGAAAAGCGGGTATCAGTGAGTTTAGAATTGACACGGTCGTTTAAGCAATTTTTATTTGCACAAAATTATTGGAAAACTCAAAAATATTTTGATCCTACTATTTACGTTTGTACCTATGCTATTTATTAAATGTTGCCATTTAAAAAGAAAACTGTCAAAAATCGAAGAACTAACTACTCGTAAAAAATGCTAATCATTAAACTAGCTACAGTTTACAACTAAGCGAATAGTAAAAATAGTATAATAGAATAGTAAACCTTCTTCATGAAAATATACCCATACCTGCCAATTAGTATGGAGATCGGTCCATCGCCATTTCTTGTCATGTCTGGTGTACTAGCGGTAGTATTAATTTATACAAAGTACCTACGCTAGGATTTACGAGGCTGAATAAGTAAAATAAGACAAGAAAACAATGAGTTGACCACAGCGGTGCGGTAGAGAGAGTTCTGGCGCACTGTTCAGTACCAGTATTGGAATTTACGATTGATAATTGAAGAGTGCGTTTCAAAACGGCGCGGTTTTGCGGTGTGCAAGCCCGCGACGCGCACGCGATATGCACCTAAATGTTTGGTCCAAGTGAAAATATCTTTGTCAATTTCTACCACCTGTTTCTTTAAAAAAAAATCATTAAACAAAGAAACAGGTCCATAATATAGTGGCTCGTTTGTTCCTGTTATATTTTTTGAATACATTTCCAGAATTTCTAGATTTTCAAACAGAAATTTTTGTCCATCAATTTTTATCCATCAATCATGATTTTCAATAAAGCAAAATGTTCTTCCAAAAGTCAAATTATTATTTTGTATTTAATTGTAGTAGGATCATATTATGACTTTTTTACTACTTTTTTGCGTGAATGTAAGCATAAAAAACACCTTGCATGTAAGTAAGCGCTAAAAAATATAAGTAGGCATGCGTTTATATGCAGTAAGCAACTATGCAAGTAAACATGCAAGTAATTTCGAGGTTAATAAAAACTAGGCTCGCTCCCGCTTTAGCCTTCTTTCCTATAATTCAACCTGGAAATTTAATGGTAATAGGATTAGTATTTTATGTAACATAAAGAAAACGCGAGTTATCATTTCATTTTAAAATCTTTTATAGCAGGCAGTTACAGGAGCAGTTTCAAATTCATTTTACAAATAACCACGAATACCGAATTCAAATATTAAGGTATTATTTTTATTTAAAGTTATTTAATTATATTATAAATCTTGAGTGGAAGGTATAAATTGTACTGACCACTTTCGAGTATTAAAAAATCCAACAAATATTCCAAATATAACGTTAATCGTCGTACATTACCAGACCGATATAGTAATATATAAAAAGAATAATACAATTAACCTATTTTTTTTTAAATAATTGCCAATATATATTTTCTCGTAACTTTAACCACACGCTAGACAGCAAACGTATTCCGTTAAAATCTCGCAATTTTAGCATTCACCCTGAGGATATTACCAAATTACAAAGTACTTGGTAAGTATAATTTCGTTCATTTTGCCACATGTGAGAAACCGACATACGCATTGTGTTAATAATCACTTTAATTAATTAATGTAACGTTGCGGACATTTCATCGTAACTAGAAAAAGGTTTTGAAGTGCTACGCACGCTACGAGACGTACGTAGCGCATAGATGTCGTAGACACTAGTTCAAACTTCACTTCACTTACTCGTACTGTTACCACACGTAAGCCTCTACGTACTCGTATATGTATTTCACAAATAGATACATCAAGTATTTATTTTGTTATTTAGGAACAATAGTATGACACTATTAAACGCCTACGCCTACGCTGTCGAATATTAATATTAGTAAGATAGAAAAATATTTTCGACATCGTTGTAATACATTATTCGCCATCCAGCCGGCCTAGCATGACAACCGCGACAAAATTTTGTCAACCGTTTTCTTGTGTTTTAATCGATTATTGCTTTATTTCTTGACAATTACACATAAAACTCGACTTCTAATGTAGACATATTTGTCGATTGAGATATCGTTTCTATCAAAGTTGTCGATGTCGAGATATAATATATCTAGATATCTTATATTTAATTTGTCTTTACTCGTCCGCGAGATATCTCGTGATAGTCATGCTAGGCCGGCAGACCAAATGTGCCGCAGACGAGCAGAAACTTTATAATACAAATATACAGAACGTCATAAGCGTTTATTTAAGAATCTAATAGTACGCTATATATGGTACCTGTTGCCCAATTCTCCATTATCGTGTAAAAGAGAAAGGTGTCTTCCCACGAGGACCTCCCCGACGCGCATATATTACAACACGCATTGTCGCCGACCGCGGCGCCGCCCGTTGGCCACACGCAGACATTACACTTTTACGCGCCCTACACTTTACTTTAGGGTAACCAGACATCAGGATTTGTCCAGACATTTCAGGATATAAAGGATTTCTTATATTTAGTGTGCTGATTATTTTTCGCCCTAAAATATGTTATGTATTGTATTATATAAACAACCTTAAAAAATAAAATATTTGATACAGTAAAAAAATAACATGACTGTTCTTCTTGTTACTAAATTTCATTTAAAACATTTTTAATTTATAAAAAAATGTTTAACTTTTCTGTTTTATACCTGGCAACCCTATGCACCCAATAACACCACAGCCAATTGGAAATAGTACTAATAACAGTACGCTTATTAAACGTTATGCTTATTATATTAACGTCCTATAAAAATCAACTATATGCTTCACCTTTATAGTTCTTTAGTTTGCTTTTGATTTTAATGTGGCGCCGTTTCTAACACGGCGTTAAATTGTTCAACATCTAAGGTTTATAATATCATCAAATGAAGCCTTTTCACGTTTAAGATGGGCCTGGGTAAGAATATTAGACCGCGGCAATGTGTCAGAAGTTTGAACAATGCTTTTAGCAAAAATTTATGGAAAATGAGCGGGTTTTTTTCTCATGGTTTTTTGTTATGGTCGAGCAGAGCACAGAAAACTAAAAAAAAAAGGAAAATGATCAGTGAAACAGACAGAATGTGCATGCCCCTCAATAATTATGAAAGAAAATACATTTAATATGGTGTTAATTTTTTATTAATCCATACGCATCACCAGAATCAGTATTAGCATGTTAATGAAGGGGCGGATCCTCGCCATGATTCCATACAAATCACGTCCTGTGTCTCCCACGCGGTACTCCTCCGTTGTGATATATGCGTTTTTTAATAACCAATTACATTGTCCACTTCAATTTTTTTTATCTTAGGTATTTCAAACGCTATTTACAAATCAATTTGGCTTCGTAAAATACTGACTTTGTAATAAAGACAGGTTTTAATGGACTTTGTTTCATTTCTTAAGAAATTCTTAACATGAGGAAATCGAAGTTGTTTTATGTTAGATTTAGACAGGCGAGCATGAGGTTCACGTAACAGTAGATACCCAGCCACCGAACATCAGCCAATGATGCGCTGTTGACATATTTTGTTTACTTCGAACATTCGGATATTCGTAAACAGAAACCGAAACGCGCAAGATGCACTTAATGGTTTTGTCTATCTATGTATGAACGGAGGTTCGTTATATAATACTTGAAATTCCGATATTCCTCATACTCGCTGTCCCAAGTGTCTTGAAGGGTCATTTCATCCCAGCGGAATTCGAATCTGCGACCCATCGGAATGCAAGGTAGACATACCCAACGAGTCAACGAGTCCGTCAAATGTTTGGGTACCTGTGCAGTGCGGACAGTGGGGCGTTAGGACAGGTATTGTTTAAGGGCTCCGATTAACATAGTAACGAAGGGGCGTGTTCCGCCGGTAACTCACGCCTGCACAAAATAAATAATTTGACTTGAGGAATGTGCCCCAATAATGGACCTCTCATCCCGATCTATATTTTACTGTTCAGTTGAATGATCTCAAACCGCAGTAAACATTTATGATTTTTTTATTTATATTGGAGCTTTAAATTTTGTCTATATTTATATAAAAAAAATTATAAGCTTAAATTCAAAAAATGTTTAAATTAAACAGATTTTATTGTGTTTAAATAAAATAATTTTTACCGGATTAAAATACAATTTATTATTTATCCCGACGTTTCGTACGTTTTATATACGTGGTCGCGGGCAATCTAATTTTATTTTATTGAAATCTGTGTAACTGTATTTATAGTATTTTAGTATTATTATTGTTTAAAGGAATGTATAAGACAATTACTTATATGGTAATTTTATTCAACAGTGATTTATCTCGTGTTGATTAAAATCATGATCCCGACTCCTGAACGTCGGGATACTTTATATTGTCTTTAATTTACACGTGCCGAGTTGCCGACCAATCAAGTATTGGAGTAAAAAAGCATCACTTTGGAATTTGCTGTAAGTTTTCGCACTAAAGAATGTTAATTGGTGGTAGCTTAGTATAGTGTTTAAAGAATCACTGATAGGAGATGATCTCTACAGTAAACGCCGCTCTTTGTTATTAGAATATAATATGGTGAAAATACTTGCTGCATTTTTAAATTTCATAATTTTCAGATTTTTAGAAAGCATACGAACAAGAATATAGGATTTGCAAGTCCTTTACACAACAAAAAATAAAATTTCACTAAAATTTCAATAGTATTACAAATACATATCGGATTTACAAAGGGGAGGAAGTTGAATTAAACTGTTAACGTGAATTATTCATATGATGTACAGTATATACTCGTAAAGTCAAACATAAACCAGCAAAAACGGCTAATAAATTATATCATAAAAAATATTGATATATTTTTAATTAAACGAAATCGAAAAGCAGTCTAAATGAGGGCAATCTAGTGTTAATACACAAAAAATATAGAAGATCTTTCAAAGGCGATGTCTGATCTCTCTCCAAAGAGCTCTTTTCTATGTTCTGTGGTTTATCCCCACACAAAGCTCCAAATTTCTACATAAATATGGAATAGGTATATAGTAATACTGTCTTGTAATAATGTAGTAGGTATATAGTAATACATTTGAATGAAATAATGGAAAACATTAACTGCGTGTATAAAACAATGTGCTTAATGAAATTATTTTGTTGATTATATCTACTTACACTCTTCGTTTGCGTGAATTTTTCATGAAATACAACATTTAATATAAATCTTGGCCCCTTGCTCCGTTCTTGCGTGTAATTCTGATATTTGTAGTATATAACAATAAAAATATTTTGGAAAACCTTAGGGAAATCACATATTGGTAACTCTTACTATTTATACATATAAAAATATAGAGTTGTAATATTTGTCAAATGCAAAGTTAATTAAAAAAGACGGATGATTGATGAATTTGATCCAACAAATAAGAGTAAGGATATAAATAAATGTCGCATTTGTTTAGCGTCGCGAGCCCGTACAGTGGGTGGTTTGTACATTTGTCTCCGTTAACCTGAAGCTATGTATGAGAATAATCCTTCGAGACTTCATAAAATTATATAAAAAAGTATTCGAATGAGATGAAATGAAAAACTACTTTATTGTACACCATAAAATAAATTAAAGCGAACAAAATTTATTTTAGGCAACCACGTGACTGATATACCGAAAAGTTAAATGTTTGGTGGACTGATCTAAACAAATATAATAATAAGAATACCATAACTAGCATATGTATGCTAGGGTGCAATGCTGATACTAAATACACTACAGAAAAACTGTTTTTATTAAACATATAAACCTTAATATTGTCTTTTATTAACGCGAGTATCACACATTTAAATAAAATACTGTATACCGGATTAAAACGCGAAATCAAACATACTAAAAAACAAGAGGACACCGTTAGTCAATATTGTCATAATATAGAAAATTACAGTAAATATCAACTCCGTAGGAATAGATGGCGTTAATATGTAATGATTGTAAAACAAAAACTTGGCGATTAAAAAGAGTGGCGGCGAGTTTCTTGCCAGTTCTTCTCGTCCGCTCTACGCCCTTGATTTGTGAACTGGTAGTAAATGTAAAATTAGAAGCATTTAATATTAGTAATATTAGTAATTTAATATGTATTATTTTTTATTGACGTTCATAGATGTACATTGTGTTACCTAAATTAATAGATTTTTTTTTTTTTAATTTAATTGAATTAAATATGGCAACTTTGTGACATTTCAAATATAAGACAACTGTCATCTTTCAGTCTCCCGCGACCACGGTTGCTGAAAAGCATCCGAAACGTCGGGATAAATAATTTAAACAATAAATCGCGTTTTAATCCGGTATACAGTATTTTATTTAAACATATAAACCTTCCTCTTCAATCACTCTATCTATTAAAAAAAACCGCATCAAAATCCGTTGCGTAGTTTTAAAGAATTAAGCATACATAGGGACAGAGAAAGCGACTTTGTTTTATACTATGTAGTGATTCTTCGATGGCATTTTTTTTTAGATATATGATTTATTTTTTCGTACATTACGATATATTATGACGATGTGTGTCACCTCCAGTATTAGTAGCTTCTACATCAAGTTACACGCGGTGGCCGTTATCTCAGCAACCATCGGGTTCTATGCAAATGTTGTTTTTGCGTTCCAATTGAAGAGCAAAGCGAAGTTGCATCCAGCGGCTCTGGGTGGCCGACAGACATACATGTTATATGTGAATATTTATATCGCAACTGGAGCTCTCATCTGTCCAATCATAAAGTAAATTCACGAGTCTACTAATGGGCTATGGGGTAATATTTTCTGTCTATTCCTGTGACCTTATTTTCAGATATCTATTAGACTGGCAAGAGATACAACTAAATGGAAAGAAATAGAGGAGGCTTTCAGCGCCAGAGCGGTCATTACAACAACAATGTAAACAAATGTATATAAATGTAAAAACTATTTATAAGGAATAGATAAAGCTATTATTATTAGAATGAAATTATTTGATAAATACGCGTAAGTGTAATAGAAATAGGAAAAATTATAAACATCTGGTCTCTAAAATCCGGTGGTTGAATACTTTATTTATAGCGAAAAAGAATATTCACGAAATCTGCAGTAATATCTTTTAAAATACTTTACAAATGATATTGAAAACTAATTTTTTTTAAATTTTCTTTTTTCTGTTTATTGTGAATGTTTTGGCTGCTTAACATCAATTAGAATAACATTTACTCATAATTTGTTCCACTTAAGGTGCAGAAGTTTCTTAGTAGGCAACAGTTTAAAAATATGTAGGTTGAGTTTAGTCATTTATTAATCATTGAATAGACAATCGTTTAAACAGAATTGTTTTACAATAATCATCACTAATTGTATACATAGAGGACATTGAGAGAGCCCCACTGAACAACAACTAGTTTACATATTATAATATTCAAAATTGCTCTCAACGACTGAGTCATTCTCTGACAGAATTGTGTTCAGTTTCATTAAGGCACAGTTTAGTCGTATCTATAGATAATGCCCTCGTAAATTTATTATTCCCGGTATAATAATGGTGTCAAGTCCATTCGTAAGTTCTGTAATATGTTTAATTTGCAACAGACTTAGTACGTTCGTTGTTTTTAAGGAGAAAGATTTTGGTAAACTATTTAAAGCTCCTTCTTACGAGAATAATAAAATAAAATTAAAATCGTTGATCAAAACAAAACCGTCACAAATAAAATACCACACTTATTTTAACTTATAAATCAAAAATTAACAAAATTATTTCCAATTTTCTGTTAGCAACATTAAGAACAACATCTCATAATCCTGTTACAATACGTCCACCGAAGCATGCATGATACTTAAATTAACTTAACACACGTCGCCTTAAGCCAATATTTTTTGCGCGGCACATCTCGATGCGACAGCGACACGACGATAAATTAGATGCGTTGAAATGTTTGTGTTGTAGCCCCATGGCCGCCGTCCGCGTCGACGGCGCACGCGCATACATTATCGCACAATACCGCGGGGGGCGCCCATTGTGTCCCACACTTCACACCCCACCCCTCTCCACCCTCTCCCGACCTCCCCCTAATGAACGATTCAATACCGAGACCTGCAATTATGAGATAAAAATCGAGACATGTGTGGTCAAAACTAAGCCTCTTATAGTGCGCGTTTACCGGAACAGTGAAATGTTCGGACGAACTACGATTAGGGGTACGCACGCTCGTAATTTTAGGTTTCCGCGGGTTCCGTGCCGACTAATGACCAGATAATTGGACGGCAGGTGCGCGTCAGGGTTGCACGCTAAACGCACATGCCAAGTGCCGACAAATCGATCATCGAAAACCTTCCAATAACCGATTGTTTAAAAAATGTGGTTCTGTAATTCTTAGCAAATAATAGGTTCAAGTCGAACAAAAACAATTTAATATATTCAATCATGATAAGTTTTATATTCATAATATTGAATCCTGTTGAATAAAGGATTTACGCAAATCCAAATTATTATGTTAATACAATAACAATACAGACATCATTCTAGCGGTATTCGGATTGGGAACAGTTGTACATCTTCAACTTTCCAACGGGGTGAATACGTAGCAGCTGCCTCAATATGAACTTCCTACAGTTTTTCAGACTTTTTGTTAATAATAAAAAATACATTTTTTTCGGTAACTTTTTGTAATGCACTTTGTTGTATAATATAGGTGTCCCGCCCTTTTACACCCGGGTGGAAACTATTAATATACAGTAGTTTTGGTTATAAACTAGTTAATATATCCCAATTTAAACTGATTCAAATACCCGCTCTGGGATGTCTGCAAACTTCAACTGACCTGAAAACTTTTAAGGCATTCAATTCCCTGGTATAAGGGACAATTTTGATTTACTTTAATTACTTGATGAAACTAACAATGTTAGTGAAAAAAGTTACATTTTCAACTAGATAACTCGAGACAATTGACAATATGTCGAAATTTTTCTCCAATCTTTTAATGCTATATTATAACCTACTAGCGTTTCTTTACTGTCTATACTTAGTAAAATAATTCTGAAAAATTGTATCAATAATTACTTTTTTTACTATAAAATAAAATTATATAATATACAGTTTTAGGCCCGTATTTCAAGACGTTACTCAAGTCGTAATCTATTATTGAGAACTGTCAATATGTCAAAATTCTATTGATAAAAAATGGTTTAACAAGTCTCAAAACTAGATTCAAAACTGAGACACGTCTTGGAATATAGGCCTTAGACTTATCCTCACAAAGTGCGGGTTTGATCACTCCACGGAGCAAATATTTACGTGATGTCTACAAGTCATATTTGCATTTGATATTTCATATAATGTGTTTTTAAAAAAAAATTGACGGGATAACATTGCATTTAATTATTCTTAGATGATACCTCGGAGGAACGTATACGTAAGGCGTGTATAGAACTGAAATTGAAACAGCGTTTTACATGAAATGCAAGCTGTTAGGGCAAAAAGTAACTTTTTCGAGACCACCTGGTACGCCACCCGCGCCAGTCTCTGACAAAAACTCTAAGAAAAAACGTCATAATATTTGAATATTGATACAAAAAACAATTAAGGCAGCCGCACGTCACCTGTCGCGGGCACGAGATACACATTTGCATAGAAACTAAATTCATAAAAAGTACAATGCCTCGGATATATTATCTAACTCTGAGACTATTGACAGTATTTAAATTATATTTTAACACTTCTATTTTTAAATATATATAATTATATACATAAAGACCTTCGATCAATGATAAAGACTGATAATGTACTTAGTCCTTATAAAGTATTGATGATTGGCTCGTTGGCACGTTGAATAGCGTTATGCAATATGCATATCGGTTGGTCACGGGAATTGGCTAATATTACTAACCCTAGTAATCGTAGTTCAATGGTCATTGACTAGAATTCTACCGCGTCTAACATATTCTCGTATATCGATTGCTAATAGCCAAAAATATATAAGCGAAATTTTTGGCAAAAAAGACAAACATTTTTTTTAGCTTTTCTTTCTTTCTTTTTTTCGCTTTTTCCTGTAATTTGGTCTAAGCTTTATGTATCTACTACAACATTTTTGACGCTTATATATTTAAATAATGTTTGTTTATTCCGAAATTACTTTCTTGTAAAGTTTTGGAATTCCCTTCTTGGTCGTTAGTCATCGATATGATTGTACTTCGGACTAAGTAATACGAGCGGAAGAAATTCATTCATCGAAATTCATGCTCATGGATAGAAAAGCCTTGAAGTACATGTTGCGCGTTTTATTTACAGTCTATGGGTCCAAAAGCTCTAAATTAAAAAAATACGTCGACAGAGTATCATTATTGTGTGTTCTCGTTCTCTTATTTGTCGATGAAAAATCTTTTTATGAAATAATTATCGTGTTTTATCTAGTGGCACAGATACAAAATACAATAGACATGACACATCTTTTGTCTATATAGAAAACATCTAATCAAGAACATGTAATATATAAATATCAGTGTTCATCTCTATTGTATCCGTAGACAATTCCGTGTTTTGCATTTTCTACCGCTGAGTTCATAAGATTCAATTGTAACAAATCTACTTATTATAGTACTAGCACAGTTGTAATTTATATCTGTATGCCCGTCTCCGTGGGTTAATGATAGCACATGAGGTCCTAGATTCAAATCCCGGGGAAATAAGATTAAAAAAAATTGTTTCAGTCGGTCAGAGCACAGAAAATTGATGAGTGAAACGGACACCGAGAGGCTGCCCTATACCCCACGAGGGAGCTTGGGAAATCACTACTATAATTTAATTATTTAATTAAAACCGTATGAACGATTTCTATTGAAGTCTATTAAGTCCTAGGACTTACGAGAGTGACTTATAACTTGTACTTTTTTCAGACAACGATACCTTTCATACTTTACTATTCAGAAACATTAAAAATTAAAAAAAATTAATAGATTAATAATTAATTGGTCACCCCGCGCTACGACTAGATACCGTTGGAGGCTTGAAAAATGCGGCAAAAAATACTACGCCGAATTTGGCGTACCGCCGGAGCAAAATGCCGGTGCAAAAAAGAAACAAGAATGATAGTATCACAAAATTATAAGAACAGTATGCGGAAAATAGTAATGGAAAATAAGAAATATTTTTGTAAAAGACCATTATGATAATGAAAGTATCGATAAAAGTAGTACCGTTTATTGCAGCCGCGGAGCACTTTCATTGCATTCCGCAGTCTGTTTGCGGCTGAAATTTTTATGCACTAAAGATATTTTAAATATGTAGTAGGTATATAAAGGTATTTTCAGTAGGTAGTTGTCGCAATAAAGTTGGTTAAAAAAATAATTTTCGGTTGATTGTATGTTTTTTTTTACCTACTTGGATGGAATAAGCAATCGTGATGACACAGAAAGCAAGTGTATTAATTATGTATTGTTTGTGATAAAGAATAAAAGTTCTCTCTGTCTCTCCTTTGTAGAGTTTTGTTCTTAAATTCTGTCGATTTCCAAATTATCCATGATAGAGGAATTTCATAAGAGACAAAGATTTCTCCTTGCTCAAAAGGAAAGGCTATCTGACAAGCCGTTGTTCATACTTTGATAATAATAATTCACTCATGAAAAGGCACGTGTTATTGAAGTTCTTTCTGTATTTATGATAAAATACATTTATATTAACACTGTTACCTCATACAGTTATTTAAGCAAAATAATGTCCCACTCTAATTTATAAACCCTTTTAAATAAAATACTGTATACCGGGTTAAAACGCGATATATTATTTATATTGTTTAAATTATTTATCCCGACGTTTCGGATGCTTTTAAGCAACCGTGGTCGCGGGGAGACCCTAAAATTACCATAACAAAGCAACCCCGAAACTAAAGCTAACGATGACGATTACTAGCCAGGCTTTAATTAAAACAACAGTATTTTGTCCCATTATGTAGTTTAACAAGTACTGCATGATATAAGAAGCTGAAATATTATAACTATATTATTATTACAATCTTAATTACTATAATATTACCTCGTTACTCTACCTGCGTCATCAAAATTTAAAAATAATACTAAATTATAACCATAAAATTCACAATACTACAATTGCAAATAATATTTAAATGGACTATTAAATCCGCAATAAAAGCTATAATGCCTTGGTATGTAGCTATTTCAAAGAAACTCAAGAGAAAAACTAAACTGCGTAAGCGCACGCATCATGAAGACTACAGTCGGTAGCCCCTCGCCGCGGGCGCTCGTGCCATTCGCGTTCCAATTTCGAATGCAAATCAGTTCTTAAACAAAACAGATAATATAACATGAAGGTTACGTTACCTATACAGACTCCATTGTGGAATGGAGGATCTTGACCGCTCGCGTGTCGAATACTCACTTTTCCCCTCGAGATAACATTGAAAGCCTTTTAATCCATTTAATGCATTTAGTGCCTATCAAAGCGTCTGATCGTAATCATCGGAAGCTTCCGTTTTCCATCGCAAAACTTCTTGTATCCCTAAAATTATATTGATAGCAAAAAAAAACAAGAACATATTATTATCTTTTTATATTTATTTGAACGATATCAATAAAGATTATTCCATTACCATGTTAATCAATAATTATTCATGAATTTGAAATTACAATTAGTCAATTAACTCATTATCATCGCGATGATAGTCTATGTCTATTGAAACGTGACGTTTTTACACGTCAAAATATTGATTGGGGTTATCGACTATCGTAATCGGTTGAAGTTCGGACGACCGAGAAGCAAGGCCGGTCAGTCACATTGGCGATCTAAGTCGCATAAAGTTGTGTAATGCGTGAGTCACTGCCCACAGGCTAATGTGAATCACTTTCACATCATACAGCCTTCAAATGTGCTAGAGACTTCGTGTTCTTTCGACCTTTAATGATATAAAGGCCGATTGATGAAAACATAATACTTTTTTCTTTCTAAAACTACTGTAATCTAGCCAACAGAGGCTAACAAACAGTTCCATTTTAAATTAATCTTCTAGGCTATTTTTCCTTAATTTAAAGTTCACCCACTAATGACTAATGAAACTAAACATTGTCTTATTTTTCTAATTTGGCAAAAAAACGATTATATAATTTTATTAAAAAAAGTTAATGAAATTAATATAAATAGATCTTAAAAGTTTAATAAAATAATTTTTTTTATCATAAATATGACGATGACGATACTTTAAAACAAATTGATTTAGCCTTGATATGTCAATGGCCTTGACCTACAACTTGTAGCCTATATGAATACCTCTTATAAGCTATTGGTAAAATTCAGAAATTAAATTACCAACTATAATATCGATGAAATTGGTAGCTTCTACAACTTCAAATTACAAGAGCAAGTGATGTATTGATCTCATCGTGGAAGGCCCAATTTGTTGGTGCTACTAAATCATTTGGTAAAAGCACCGCCCGATCTAAATCGATTTGTTTTAAATTATGAACTCTGCAGCCTGCTTTAATGTTAAACGCTTTTAAAACCGCAGTCACTTGTATATAAATACGTCGTTTTATATTATAGTCTTGCCAAGATATTCAAGTCGAAATCTATTCTTGAGAATATTCAAAAAGTGAATTCTGAAAAGAATGAGGTTTGGAAATTCCGAAATCTTAAGCAGCTTAGATTTCCTGCTTTCTGGTTTTATTATCATTTTTTTTTACTTTTCCGGGACACATTTATCGGGATATCCATTATTAATATTATTATTATACGTATAAACCAATTTGATGAAATTAGGCTTAGAAAGTTTAAAAAAATTAAAAACTGCTTTTGATACATATCATACCAAACGGCCGTAAAAAATAGAAATCATTTGAAGTGACTAGTGGTTTTAAGGGTTCGTTTTTTTCATAATGTTCCACCCCCACGCCATGTGTTTAGGACGTTTACCGGTTCGTATCATATGGTTAACGACCTCTATCACAAGATAATTATAACTTATCTAGACAAATCTACTGTCACGTGAATTCCGTATAAAATTCTAACAGATTCAGTAATGTAAATTTTTGTGACCCATGCATGGCGCGGCCATGACACATTTTATAATCCTGCCAAAAAAAATTAAAACTTCGCTCATTAAAAAAAATCTCTATTGTGACTATAATTATTACATGCATATATACGTATTGAAGAATACGTATATGTGCATGTATTGAAGCTGCTTTTAAAACTATGTTATATTGGTACAAATTTTTTATAACTTATTTTTTACATAAAGGGAATTCGTCGACAAAATTGAATAATTACTTCAAAGGCCATTAGCAACAGCGCTTCGGCAAATGATCAACAATTTGTGCTGACACCATATTGCCATAAATATTGTACAAATTAACGGACCTCATGTCGGCCACCTGCCCTTGTTGCTAATAGTTATCCCCATGTGTTGACTGATACTGTCCTGAATTCGCATCAAGTCAGCGTGAAATGTCATTAAAAAGTGATCAAAGAATTCACCGACACATCTGTCATTAGATAACCTTAAATTACAAAATATGTATAAAAAACAGTTTTCAAAAGGATATACCAATTGCTTGGTTTAATCATAGTGAAATAGTATCATAGACGATTTATACCTACTTAGAAAAAAAAATTTTTTTTCTTTCACTTACAGTTTGGAGTAGGTAAAAAATATCTTCATTGTTTGTCTAAAATAAATGAAAACATCTGAGAAGAATTAAAGTACAACGAATTCCTAATATTCAAAGCCGAAACAGATGTGTTTTAAATGTTACTGTAACAATAATCGTAAAGATAATGATTATTATCGTCTTCATTGCGTTACCTTTGTATTCAGATTAGCACATCTGGAAGGTGGATAGTACTTACACTTTTTTTTTCTGAACGACAAAGGACTGAAATTTTTTAAACTCATCGAATTTGCAAGCACAAAAACTGCATCTGATTTAATATTTAAACTATGCATTTAAATAAAGTAGTTTTTTTTAATGTTAGATATCGACAGACAACAGTCAATGATGCGCTATTGACTTACTGCTTACTTCGATCATTCGGAAATACATACATAGACTGAAACAAAAACGCGCAATATTTACTTCAGTTTTTCCATCTAAGTATGGTGTACTTAGCCCGTTCAATGTTCGAAGTTATCAAAAGTGAGGAAGACATGCTCACAGAAAATAATAAACATGTCGCCTCGGTTTGATTCGAACCCACGACCCATCATTTGTGGGCATTAAACGGGTGGAAGGAATATCGAAATTCCGACCGAGTTACGAACCTACATTCATAAATGGAAAAACCGTGAAATGCATTTTGCGCGTTTCAGTTTCAGTCAATGTATTTCCGAATGTTCGATCTGAAGAAGTAGTTCGACAGCGCAACATTTTACTGATGTTCTGTGGCTGGGGTATCACCTACCATCAAGTGCACGGCACCTCATGCTCGTCTGTTGATATTTAACATAAAAAAATATAAACTTAAATATAATATAAACATAGATAAAAGTTTGTTTTGAGTGATTTTATCTATGTATATTGAAGCAAACACACATATATAAGAAATACCTAAGACATGCGATCCGATTTTTTTGACTATGCAAGATGCTGTCAAAAAAATCGGGTCTGTGAAGATATTTAACAGCAACATTTTCCTACTGATTTATTTTAACTGCCAAGACGAACTCTGATCATTGACGAATCTAGTTGTTGTTGCTCTACATAGACTGGTCCAACCTATGTTACGATTCTTGTAAACAAATATTTTTTACATAAAGAAAATGGGTCTTTTTTATAATTGTTATAATGTCTATAAAAATTTAAATGAAGCAGCAACACCGACCATTGATGATTATTATTGATAATAATACTTTTAAGATAAAGGAATATTCAACTTGTAAATTAATTTACCATTAAAAAAAGCTAGGTTTTGCAAACAGTCACCCTCGGTGACAAAACCACCCTCTCAATACCATAACTTCCCTCGATCCTCTGAAAAAACAATGAAAAAAACTCTTCGAAGTCGGATCTTGGGGCGCAAACGGAACCAAAGTTGATGACTCGAACGTAATTTTCAATTCAGTCAGCGACGAGCGTTTGTAAGAGGAGGTTGTGTCGTTTTCAATATCGAATGGGTGGAACATAAGTCGCGTGTTCAATGTTGAGTGGAATATATATACAAAATAAACTTTTTTAAATAAAAATCTACCTCAAATAGTATTTAATGTGAAGTTAGTACAGTATTAGAATAGAAAAATTTTTAAAGGACTAAAATTGTTAAGTGAAATTGTTTTATGAAAAATGGGTAAGTAATTGATGTTTTTTATTAATGTCAAAAAGTTTTTAAATTAAATCATCTTGTATTTTCGGATCCTTTATCTTATTACAAAGTATATAATATATCCTTTTTTTGTTGAGTTCAAAGAAATTGGTGAATACTTTTATGGATTGCCAATAACAAAACTATTTTGCATAGATTTTTGTTTGTGAACCAAATGGTACCTACTTAACAAAAGATATTATTAACATTTAATACAATATTTTTCGCTGTAAATTATTAATATTGATCTTATTTTCATAACCTCCAATACGCAATAATAATATTAACTTTGACGTCTGTCATTAGTAATATTTTATTTATTTATAACTCTAATAATAGTTTTGATCCTTTTATCTATAATTAATTTATTTCAAAATTTGTAACTTGAAATATTTAAATGCTGGTACTAAAACTTATGAATTTTCTAAGATTTATTAAGAAGGATTTATAAGAATGCGATTAAAAATAAAAACCTAAAAACATCATTAATGTTTCTCTACCTACCGCCTCGGCCGTTTAAAAATGAGCAGTACATGTGAATTAGATTTGTTTAAAATATTTTATTTTCCCTTTATAATATTCATGTATAGTATAAAGCACTCAGCATTAAAAACGGGAACAGAATATACCTAGTAGATATAAAAACTTAGACATAATATTATTAATAGAAGAAACCCAATGCATACATAATCTGGTATTATCTCCGATACATGTCGTTAGACTGTATAATACCATAAGAACATAATATCAAAGAATTATGTTCTTTAATAATAAATAGGTATAAAAACGGTGTCTATTAATTAGTTATTGTTATGGAGCGATTGTATCAATTTTAACCCATCTACTGCATAGAATAATTCCCACAGACATTTTAAAAGTTTAGGAATGATTCCTACGTAACATTCCAACTTCTGTTTGCCTTATAAAATTTGTTTAATTTCAAAATGTATATATTATTTTTTTGGGTTTCTTTTGAATTGGATATTAATTGATTTAAGAACACACTGTGTCGCATTTTTTTAATAAAACTGAAATCAGCACTAGTCATCATTTGAAGCACTTATTGCCACGACCGGGACCGGACCATGGGTCAACAAAGGTTGTATATTATATTGTTACCGTTATATATTGTTATTTTAAAATTATTATTACTACTATACACGTCATATCCTCCAGTCTGCAAACTTGTTGGGACATGTCGCAAACTGAAATGAACTGAGATACGTATATCTATTAATTTTTTTAAATATTATTACTGTAGGTGAAATAAAACACTTAATTCGTTATTTACGACACTTTATTGTCCGAGAAAGGATTACCATTGTAATAATTGTATATTTCCAAAAAAATACCCAAATGATTAATACTGGATTGCATCATCTATCGTTATGTCTTGCCTAGGTACTCTTCAAGTAGAAAAATTTCCTTGTATTAAACTCTTCTTGCGAATCTTACATATTACGCTTTCACGGCATTGTAATAATGTAGAGAGAGACTTGAAAAGATTAGAACATAATGGTAGGGAGATGGAGGTTCGTGGGAACTCTCCCAGAGTTTAATACTTTACTTTGCCACGCTAAATGTAACATTAATATATGCAAGATTTAGATAAACTTTTACAACTTACATTAAATTGTAATTGTAAAATTACATATTGTTAATATCAGTTATTTTTTTATTTTTTTTCTGATTAAAACATTCTGCTGTTGATTTAAAACGATAAGCTTAGTGAATGAACTTTACAAAACGATCAATTAAGTTTCCATTCATACCACGAGTATGAATCTATGCTGGCACCTACGCTCATAAGTCACCGATAAATAATTATTAAACCCACAAGCAAAGTTGAGGCTTTCTTCATTATGTGAGAACGATCAAATATGAAACCTACACTTATTATAATAAATAAGCAAATGATATTTTAAAAGTATAGTTTTAAATTAAATTTGTTTAATATCAAAATAAGTTATCCAAATATACTTTAAAAATTCACCACGTTTAAAATGAAATCGTCTCGTGTAGCCTACTTACTTTACTATTGATTGTAATCTTATATTATAAATAGTGCAGCGAAGAGTGAAAAACCCAAAAATGAGTTACAAAATTGGAATCACTACGAAATACCATAATCTATTCATATAACTACAATGATTATTATTTATAACTTTGAATCGTAGTTTCAATGTTTCTAAAAATGATCATAAAGTGGGAATAGTGCCCCCTTTGCTTAAGAGTTCGGTAAATAACACAGAGAAAAATTTGGCTATTGAACGCCATTCTCGGGAGAATAACTATAAACCCATTCGATAAGGCGAAGGAGGCCTTCCGGGGGCACTATCGTCCACTTTGATAAACATTATTCTAAATAATTACTTATTAAAATGAGTATCGCATCGCGTAGGCTCGCGCGGGTTTGATGGGCAATAGCAATAGAGCCTAGTTAGTGGTTCCGGATACATATCGGACGTGTCGGATGTCGGGCTGACTCACACGGCGCCCACGTCGTCGGTCGCACCGCGCCCACCGGCGCCCGCGCAGATTTGCGAAAACGCTATGAACTTATCGTAAAACAAGTCATTAAAAACATAATTAAGCTTTACTGTAAAGTATTATAGAATCTAAAATTGCTATTCAATACTTACATATTTTTTCGAAATTAAATAAGACAAAGTAAACTATCAAAACTGTTCGGGCGCACGAGTTGTTTAAACGGAATATTTTTTTATGAAACAGTAATGCAATTATTTGTAATTTACGTTATTGGAAACAATAGAAACAGCAATGAGTATATAAAGCAAGAGCTTTACTTGCGTTTTGTTAGAAAAATAAAATAAGAACATTACATTCACAAGAACAACCTGTCTCTGTTTTCGTTTTGTTAGATATAGTCGCTGGGACAGATATAGCCGGCGTCTACAGCGCGTCTAGGCTATTTGAGTTTTGGCATTGGCAATTTTGCAGTCTCGTGGGAAACAGAGTTGAACGACTGTGGAGACAATGCGATGTTCTGATGAATCGCAACCAAGTCGACAGCTGTGCTGCCTGCTACCACCGCCCACCTGCGACCTCATACTATACTAGCCATTACAAATTAAAATATCTTACCATGGCCCCATAGCTATAACTTACTTTGAAATTACGTATTACGATTTGTTATAATTTACTATACTATGTTATACCTAAGATTTACCTTAGTATAAGAGCCTGAGAGATTAAATCCGAATAAAAGGACTCTTACGGAATATTTTAAACAGAAACATACGTCTCTGAATAAGACTTCTTAGTGGCTAAATACAAATTTGAACCGCAACTGCGATACGCCGCCGGTTTTACTTCTATTACTAAAAAGTCTATGACTAATTGCGTAATCTATAAGTCTAAAAATAGTATAACTTTAAAATCGTAGAAAACATTTAACTGTTTCGTCTTTATTAATTTAACTAAACGTTGACAAACGCTATCTATCTTCAATGTGAATCTAAATTTAGAGTAGCAATTACTTAAAATCGGTACATAGCCCGTATTTGCCTAATATCTAAAGATTAGACGAAATGAACCTGGTTGACTATTCGCTATTCTAGGTTTAGTTATTTGTAAGTGACCAATGTTATACATCGATACTGTCGGCCGTGGGGTGACTCGGTCGATAGCCACTGGAAGCAAGCCAGCCGCGATTTGTGCCGCGACACATAAATCCACCCTCGCGACGCCCGATTGCCAGATATTCTCATGCCAAATCCACGGGAACATTAGAGACATTGTCTCGAAGTGTCTGTTTATTACCAAAATTCAGATAGCTACTTGTGAAATTACTTTCTATTTTTTTCTATTAACAAAAATATTTCATACTGTTTCTGTTCCTAGGTCAGAGGCATTATACTGCTTTATAGATATAAAAATTATATATACCTACTAGACAAAATGTTAAAATAATGCGATACATTTGTCACTTTCTCTTGTAAAATAAGACGGCAGTAATGCTGCACTTGGTACACCCCTTGACTTAAAAAATATTGTCTACTATGTAATTTTTTTAATCAATAATTATATATAGTAATTTTTTTTTAATTCCGAACGATAAGGATAAACTGTTCATTGAAAACTTTAGGAAATGTATCCAATTTACGTTAACTTGTAAGGGTTACTATTTACGTTTCGTATTAAAACGGTCTAACATTTTTCAGATGAGTGGCAAAAGAACCAGAAGTTATAGATGCGCCGTACATCAGAGGGACCGTGAGGTCAGCTCAGAAAACGATTTCCATCTTCTTCTTGAGGATCCCACACTATTCGCCAGGTATGTCTATCATAACATACCCACTTATGTCCATATTCCAAGATATGACTCAAGATTAAATCTAGTTTTAATACTTGTCAACCCATTTTTTCACTTGCCATTTCACTAGTTTGCCATTTTGATTTTCTCTACTTAGAAGAATAGATTTCGACGTGAGTTATATCTTCGAATACGGGTCTTTGACAATTGCACTACGGACTACTTAAAATTGTATCATAAAATATACAGTTATGAAACACTAATATTACAACTCGTAAGTCTATATTAATTATACAATCAATAAGAACGCCTTATACGATTGAGCCGAAATTAATTTTGAATAATTTTCGTTATTCTTAATTTAAAATGATTATTTATAACTATTTAAATAAATGCTTGATGCTTTTTAAGATAATGCCTCATGCCGGTTTGAACACCTCAACGTTGTCTCCACTAGTTAATTTCATGCTTAATTTCATGGACAATTTTGGTATAACAACCGATGTCTCCTGCTGAAATTTAGGTTCTAAACGGCAAAGCAGCTGGACTAATGTCGAAAACATTGCTTCCTTATAGAAAAAACTACATTATCCCACTATCCATAGAGTTTGTTTTAAGATGAGGAAGTTTGTATTGGTAAATGCGACATTTATAAGGAGAAAAATATTTCACCTTATGTGTGCTAGTATAATTATCTGTACATCGCAATATTATCCTTAGCATTTTTAATTTTCAATTTCAACAGTAGGTACCAGAAAAGTTTGTTTTGACTATTCAGGTGCAATGCACCTATTCATTTTAAAAAGTGTAATTTTTTAATCAGATGTGTCATGAGTGTCAATTTGTCATGAATTCGCGTTATATCCGTGACCTACATTTACTTACGTCACCATAATTCCTATTTACAATGTCAGGACCGTAAAATTCCCGTAAAATGTTTTAAGAAATACTTAAAAATTATTCAAATTTAACATCAAAATTTTTAGTGTATCATTTCAATTGTATTCGAGTCGATAGACATCGCTGAAATTTTATGTTCGTTTATCGTGTCATAGTGACATGTGCTGTGCTATACTGCAATAAAAACTGTTCATAAATTGCTCCAATACAACGATACGAGTTAAGAATAACGTGAAAGTATAGAATTACGGCATTTTGTTACACGCATAGTGTACGGTAGTACACAAGAGAAAATACGATTATTTAAACACTAGTAATTCAGATTGTCGGGTAAATACAAAATCTTGCTGATATTATTTAATAGAAAATGAATTTGATTCCACCAATTTACATACAATTTTACCTTTTGATAAAGTTCTTAACAGTAATCGAAATATACGCAAGAGGTACTGTGATCGAGAGTTGCCTATCTATTTTTCACTTTCTTGATCTCACATTAATATTTATTTTTCCATATTCTAGGATGGTGCACTTAGTAGCAATGGAAGTGCTCCCTGAAGAGCGAGATCGCAAGTACTACCAAGAGAGGTACACCTGCTGCCCGCCGCCACTCTTTATCATCTGTGTTACATTATTAGAGGTAAACTTGCATTTCCCTTCTATCACAATTACCTAAAAATCACCGACATTTTTATCTTACTCATCACAATAAAAAGATAATCACTTTCAATCGTTCTGGTGACGTTTATGACGTGTAATAATAGACTACGAATATATGTATGGTATTCAGTATTCTCCGTTAGGACGAAACTCATCACTTTCTATGCGAGCACCGTTCGATCCCCGCTCCAGTTACGGCCGCTAATTAAAAAGTGTAATTGCGGATTTCACATCCGCACAAACAAGAGCTTTACGTGAATCACAACAATTACATTGATGTGCGTGCGCAGACCGCGAACCCGTCACACATTGATTCACCGCTCCGCAAACGCGCGATTCCAACTAGCTCTACGTTATAGATAAGGAACTCGTCTTGAAACGATTTTCCTTTTAGTAAATAATGAATGCGTGAATACTGGCATGCCTAAAGTTGATGACTGTAGGTCTATTCCAAAATCGAACGCAACGAACGGTACGAAACGAAAGAACAAACAACTTCGTATTTTATCTTATTAAGAAGAAATTTTCAATACTATTTACGATTATACTTACAATCATAGTTGTGTCAAACGAAAGACATAATGTCCAATTGCGAAAGACGGAACTATCATCGGATTCATAATAGGATAATATACGATCCGTCAGCCGAAACTTGGTTTTCTGTTTTGGTAATGGGCCTTTTGTTTGTTTTTGAAATTGAGAACAGCAATAATTATGATAGCTCATATTCAGTCTAAAGTCAGAAAATACTTTTAAGAACGGTCGATACGTTTAGAATATAGGCTTAAATCTCTAAAAAGTGGTTAAATGTTTAATTTACCTAAAGGCTTAAAACCACACTAGACAAGGTTTTACTGATATCACTGGTTTTTAACGGTCTAACGGAGAAGAGGATAGAATGTACAATATACATACATATATGTATGTACATTGACTAGTGGATAGTTACGCTTTGAATGCCTCATAACGCGACTATTCGTTTGAAGAGAGTCATTCAACTGAACATTCTAAGTTTTTGCATGTAATGTAGAAATCGCAAGGTATGACAGTTATTTCCGTTAATAATGCATTTTCTTTGACGGTGGAAAACTTAGTAAACACTACAATATAAGTAGACACTGCAACTCTCCAGACTTCAATCACTATGCAAAAGCAAATATGTAGATCTGTTGCTACGCTCTGTGTTAACCAACACACATATTTTAGTCTAACTCACATTCTGACCTCCAAGTAGGAAAGTCTTGCGAGAAAATTGTCGTATCGTCAACTCTTCTCGTAGCACTAATAAATTGTCAAAATCGAGTACCTAGGTATCTCACAATTGGGTCATTGTAAAAAGTGATTTCCCAAGTTCCATAGTACGGCATGCGGCAGACATTTCGATCATTTTTAATTACAGGCAAGTATTATTCTGTGCCCTATTCGGTCGAAACATTTTTTTGTTACTTTTTCATTTTTTTTGTTAAATATCGACAGACGAGCATGAGGTTCACTTGATGATACAGCCATAGAACATGAACGGTGGTTCGTTACCCGGAATTTCGATATTCCTCCGTTTCGTTCAATGCCCAACGTAACCAGACGTGGGGAATACATGCTTACAGAAAATTATAATCATGTCGTCCCGGTTTCTATCCCACGACCCATCGATGCGCACAGCAGGTGATCTACCGAACGCGCCAACGAAATTTATTCCGGATTGCGCCACAGTGTAGGCTTGAGTCACTACATTATTATTAACAATGTGTATATTCTAGTTGGGAGTGTTCGCGTGGTACGCTTGGGGTGCTGGCGGCGTGGCGGCGGCGGCTGGTCCCGTGCCGGTCGACTCGCCGCTAGTGTACCGGCCCGACAGGCGTCGCGAACTGTGGAGGTTCCTAACGTATAGTGTGGTGCACGCCGGCTGGCTACACTTGGCGTTCAACCTCCTCGTACAACTTGCGGTACGTGTACTATCAGTCATCTCTCATCTTATTATATATTGTCCATGGACATCGGCAAAACTGGAAGTATGGGGAATGCAAAGGCTATAGACAAGAGAGTCTAGCACGAACAACTTGCGAAAATATATTCGAATCGTCCATCTGTCATTTGTTGTATGAGAAATCATTTGAAATTTTATACAAATGACTGCTCGACGATACGAATACGTTTTCGCAAGTTGTTCGTGCTAGGCTCTCAGTGCTTGTACGTTACATAAAGTTTCTTGACTCTCGCAGATTGCCGAAAGTGATAATACGGCGATTTTTTACTAGCTTCAAGTAGGAAAAAGAAGCCCTTTGAATTCGGAATATTCAAAAGATTTCTTATGTAGTATTTAGCACTTGCTATGGCTTCTATAATATAGGTAAATACGGAACTGTACACGCAATATTTCATGTAAAATTTATAGTAAGTATCACAATAGAATAAACAGATAATATATGCACAGGACCGTTCATTATTAGTGATTAATACAGACGTGTGTCCAGAAACTAAATAAAAACTTCAATATTTTTAATAATTTTTTTTTGCCGCCGATCTCATTTGATTTTTTTTTATCTTTTATTTTATTACAACCGATTACGTAGTTAGTAGGGGTTAACTGATAGTAAGTAATCAACACCGCCCATAGACATTCGTGACTCAAATTAGGTATGTTGTGGGCCTTTAAAAATCTATAGATATTTTTGTTTGATATCGACAGACGAGCATGGTCTCATGAGCATGGTTTACTTGATGGTAGGTGATACCTCAGCCACAGAACAACACTCAATAATTCGCTGTCGACCTATTTTTTTTACTTCGAGCATTCGGAAATCCATAGACTGAAACCGAAACGCGCAATATGCACATCACGAATGAACGGTGATTCGTTACCCGGTCGGAATTTAGATATTACCCGTTCAATGCCCGAATTTACCAGACGTGGAAGACATGCCTACATACTTGAAAACACTGAAGGCGATAATTGATTCGTTTTGTTGTTCGTGAAATGAAATCGACTACATTGGGAATCTCTTCCAACAGGTGGGTTTGCCGTTGGAAATGGTCCACGGAGCAGTGCGCTGCGGAGCCGTATATCTTGCGGGCGTGCTGGGCGGGTCCCTGGCGGCATCGGTGCTAGACCCGGACGTGTGCCTCGCGGGCGCGTCCGGGGGCGTGTACGCACTGCTGGCCGCGCACCTCGCCAACGCACTGCTCAACTTCCACGCAATGAGATACGGCGCCGTGCGGCTGGTTGCGGCGCTCGCGGTCGCCTCGTGTGACGTCGGCTTTGCGGTGCACGCTAGATATACTAAAGTGAGTATTGTACTGGCTGAGTAGTACGAGCTGCTCAAAGTAGGGGATAGCGTTCCTTTTTTTTATCGTGGGGAAAAAGGGCATACCATCCGCGGCGCGGTTGCTTAGTGCGGAGGGGTTATGTGGGACTAGCTAACTGTGCCTATCTATTAAAACCCCACGGCGCCATCAACACTCGCTTTAGGCGGGACACGGTAACAGGGGAGGCCTTGTCCTTTCTTCTAGGGCAGTGGTCGGCAAAGTGCGGCTCTGTACAAATATCCAGGGAAAGCGCAATAATGTTTTCATATTTAAAAAAAATCTTATTTTTTTAAGTATGAAATTTAGTTTTATTTAGTGTAATAAAAGGATACTAAACAATCAGATTTGGCTCTCACTTTTTTTTAAATTGTTGTAATGTTCATATATGGCTCTTTTGGCTAATAAGTTTGCCGACTACTCTTCTAGGGGATAGCGTCCTGACGACAAGTGCAGAGGACGATATCGAATAGGTTGAAAGTGTTAAGCTACCTAAGCCGTCAAATTTACCAAAATATAAAGAGCCGGCAAGAAACTGCCGAGTTTCTTGCTTGCTCTTCTCGGTAGAAGACGAAAAAAACAATTGTTAAAAATTGACGATTCAAAAATAATTGTAAAAGTTTTCTTGAATAAAGTCATATTTGAATTTGGCCTATTCATAAGCGTGGTTCAAATTTGAAATAGTTAAAGTACATTTAGTATTTATTCCGCTCTGTCGAATATTAAATGACTTAATAACGAAAGAAACATCATTTTACTATTCACATTTAGATTTAGAGTTTTACTATTCCAAGTTTATACCACGTCTATAAATAAGGATCTTATACATTAACCTTTAGACAAATGAGCCCAAACATATAGTTAAAAATAATATTTGATAAGATCGTGAACAGTTGATTGCAAAGATGTAATGTATGATATTATGTCTATATTAATTTCTTTCACCTTAATATCCAAACTGATTTGATATGGAAAGTGGATTATTGAATACAATAATCCACTTTCCATATCAAATCAGTTTGTTACCTCCCATCTGACCATTCGCAAACCAAAACAGCCAGCAATAAGAACGCAACAATTGTTTGTCAGGAAGCGCCTCCAGTATCGTACGCGGCGCACGTGGCGGGCGCTCTAGCGGGGCTCACTATCGGACTGCTCGTCCTGAAGCACGCGCAACAGCGTCTGTGGGAGCGGCTGCTGTGGTGGGCGGCGCTCGGAGCCTACGCAGCTTGCACCCTATTCGCCGTCCTCTACAACATCTTCAGCGGGCCTGTCGACGAGCTACACTACATGCCTCCCGACCCACCGCCTGATGTCGCTGGGTTCTGATCCCATACATTCAACCGTTCCTAGGCTTCGAACTTCGAAAGCGCTGCCGCACATTAGGCTACCATATGCTACGGACATATTTCAAACGTTTTGTGGCATTGCACACTGAGCGTTCGAGTGGCCACGATCGACTCGCGCACACATGGCCACATTTGAAATGAAAATTATTTCGAAAGAAACTTTGCCACACATACAAAAAACAAACATTAGGTTAAATACTTAATCCTAAATACAATAGAGATTAAAAATAAAATATTTTTTAAATACTAAATGAGCTGTGTGGCACTGGAGTCTACTCAGTTAAAGTTGTGCTCATATTTTAATGAGCACAACACTGATTTTCAATAACCCCATTGTGTGACGTTTGGAGCTGAGCTGATAATTTTCCGGCTTCTCTATTCCACATAAGCAATAGTGGCGCCGACTGGAGACCTAATGTGCGGCGGCACAAATAAAGACATGTACATAACACGATGTAGAAGCCTACGTTTCGTCACGACACCAGCGTGACCGACTCACAACGCCTAGTCAATTTACCTTAGTGTGATACGCGATAAGTAGCAACAACGAGGGAGGCATCTGTCCAGCGCTCCGTCGGTTTAGAATTTGTTATTGGTTCATATTTCGCTGGCCTAATTATCAAACTTCGTAACTCCAAAATTTCCGATTTTTGTTTTTTGATGCCATCTTGTGTAAAATACCGTAACCGTTTTTCCTCCTCCTGTGAAGTTTGACCAAATGGCGATACGAAGTTTGATAACTAAGCCGACGATTTGCAGTTGCAAGATGAGCTATTTTTGTACAGTAGTTTGCACAGTTTTTGTTTCTCCGCCCCCTCGCGATACTTAAGTGTTAAGTAGTGTTAATTATATTTGATAGGTGAACTATTTTTGTACCTACTGTCAACGTCCGTAGTGATTAGTTCGAAGGCGTTACCGCAACATGTTCCCGCTGGACTGGCGACCGAGTTGGCTGTCTCGGCTCAGTTGGTTGTTGATTTTGTATTAATCATGGTATAATAACTAGAACGTGATAGCCGGCGTCAGCATTGTTCTGCCCAATACACCAAAGATTAGAATAATCGCGTCCATACTTCGAAGGCGAAGTCTTACGTTCTTCGTATGATAGATATATTACGTCCCTGTTTGCTAATTGTCCGATTATATTGCTCATAAATTATCAAATTGATACCTCCCACGTAAGTTGTGGTAAGCAATAAAATTATGGCCTTCTTCATATACGTGAGCTTGATATAGTTAAAATATGTTGTTTCTTTCGTTCTGTAGTCTTTTTTTGTTCGATAGAGCGAGACAAAACATTTTTAACTATAGCTTGTAAAACGTTTATGAATTTGGCCGTCAGTGTTTTGCGTTATGTTTTTTTTCTATCTTTGTATAATGTATTTTGTAAGTATATAAAAACATAAGATTTGTTTAATTACGAACACAGAAAATTAATGTAAAAAGTCGGTAGTTTAAAAAAAGAACACTAACTTGATTACCACAACTTAAGCGGGGGGCATCGAAATATTTAGCCGATATTAATATTTGGTGAATATGATTATTTTAAATTGCTCAATTGCAACTATGTTTTAATGATTATGCTCAAAGTGAGTCTTTATTTTGTGGGATCAATTTTTACATTGGCTCTTTTATCTCTCAGATGAGAGCAGAATGAGCAAACGAAACGAACATCGTAAAGCGAATGAGAATAAATTGCTCATATCGTAACGTGTTTGCAGCTAAAACCGATTGCGTCCGATCAATAAAGAGTTATTTCCTTGTACCTGTGTGGTATGCTTATTACAGCATAACAACTTGCTATTCACAAGTAAATAGTTTTACTTTAAGTAAATGTGCCTGATTCCTATTATTGTAAATTGATTGTATAATTTTAATTGTAATCAAATAATGTCAGAAACCGACTGATTTTTTGTATAAATTATTGCAGAGTGTTTTCATTTAATTTATTTTAAATTTATTTTAAGTGTGAATTGAGATAATTCTAATTATGTGATTATATAAAAGTAAGTATTGCATCTGATTAAAAGTGATTGATGAACGAATCTCATCTTTTATTTACTTATTGCTTTTCCTCAAACTCAAACATTCTGATCTGATCAGTAGCTAACTAAGGAACTTCAACGTCAACATTTTTGCTATTTAAAAAAAAAAACTAAACTTGTAAGCATATATCGAGTATTATTTAAAAACACAACTGGTTTCACCTAAACAGCGTATTTACTCACTTAATTTTAAAATTTTAGACTCAACACCATATAAAAAAAAAAAAATGTAACTCACCTATTAGAATTTTTTCAAAGTTTCACCTTTTTCAGATTATGCAAATACCTAAATTTTAGACTGAAAACCAAATATAGGTATGTTTATAAGTATTTTTTCATATAATTTCACTTTTTCCAGATTCTAGAAATACCTACCAATAACCTCTATACATTGTTATAGACAATGAAGTAAATTCAGTTCGTGATTGTCACAGATATATATCGGTAGCCATAATGAAACTTAATTTTCAATCAATAACTTTATCTACACAAATGTACAATATACAAAAAAAAATACAATATTCACAAATGTCAAAAAATCAAACAAAAAATGTTAAAATAATAACAATTTGTACTTCTTTACAAAACGGTGCACATATTAAACAATATAATAACACCGCTACAAAAAACCTACAGTAAGCATTAAGCGCGGTTTGGCGTACATTAGCCATAAATAAAATGGCGCGAATTATTCCACTGGTAATTCATATATTATTTAATTCGTCTGGTGATGGAAAACCTTATTAAAATTAATTCAATCGTTAAGATAAACTGTTAAACAAACAGACAGCTTTTTTTATATTATATAATACTGACAACGTTTTGCGTTTCCACAAAATATTTAAATCGGAATCGAAATATACGACTTTTTTGAACAATCATTAGACAAAAAAGGTTTCCGGTTGAACATCTTGCCCATTCTTTCTTTTATCAATTTTTTTAAAGATCAAAAGAAAATCGTCAGTTTTCGTTTACTTAACTGAAGCGGCGCAGATTTTCTAAGGAAGAAATGAGCCAATAGCTAGCGCTGACAGTAAAAAACGATTGTAATTGTTGGCTATCAGTGTAATTATCAAATTTTGCATCATAATGGAAATTATCGTACAAGCTGCGTACGATAATAATGTACCATCGTACGTCGTACGTAGTTATGAAATTATCGCACACGTACGATAATTATCGTACGGTTGCGAACACTGTTGGGACCCTTGTGCACTGCACTACCTTACCCTTCAATAGCTAGACCACTGGTTAAGAACTAACTAAAAGTATGTCCGGAAGAGTCCAACGGTAGCTCGCACCCACAGGGGCACGTGTCGCTCCTGCAGATCCCTACTGCATTCTTTGGCATACTCGTGCAGTCTTGCACACTCATCGTGAAGTCTGTTCTGGAAAGACATTATTAATTCAGTTTTCGACAGATACACAGTTTTGTGGTATTCGTGTCAAATGAAATGGTATATTTTTTTTTTTATGAAGAATAAGTAAACATTTGACCGCAATCCTGCCTGATGGTTAGCGCGGATGCGATCTAAATGGGAGCATGCTTAGTTAGAAGAAGCCTATTCACTCTGGCTTTGAAGACGTGAAGATTGTAAGAATCGGGAAAGACAGACCCAGGTAGAGAGTTCCATTCCTTGGCGGTTCGGATGATAAAGGAGGCGTACCGTTTTGTACGAATATATGCCTATAGAGTAGTTGTTGATAGAAAAATCTTCCATTTTCTTTTTTCAAAATTCCACAAATTATTTTCCACAAACCTTATTCAAAATTCTACTTCGTTCATAATATATTAGTTTAGGTTCTTTTTTTAAGGCGTACGTATTACTTGATTGTGACACCAATGATGTGACTTAGCTATTGCGATTACTTCGAGCTTTCGGAAATCAATAGACTGAAACCACAACGCGCACTGCACTTCACGGTTTTTCCATCTATGAATGGTGGTTCGTTACCCGGTCGGAATTTCGATATTCCTCCCACCCGATCAATACCCGAAGTTACCAGACGTGAGGAAAATATGCTTACAGAAAATACATGCCAACGAGCCCGTCAAAAAAATAGAGTCGTCGTATAAAATCAAAGGCGACTATAATATTAATTGGCAAAAATAGCACACTTACTTGCAGGTCAGGAGATGATGTAAATATGGCTGCTTGCGCTTCAAGATCCCGCTTCACAGAGCGCTCGCCGAGGTTCGCTGAGCCAACAACGGTCAACCACGGTACCTCGTTTCCAGGCGGATAATACCTACAAAAACAAAATAAACGAAGGTATAATAATAACTAGCCAAGTGCGAGTCGAACGCTCGCACCGAGGGTTCCGTACAAACTTTTAGTTAAGTAAAGTTTTATTACAATAAAAATAAAAATGTACGGTTTTCGATGTAATTTTTTCCTGTCTTGGGCTAAATAACATTGATTCATGCCAAATTTCGTAATTCTAGGTCAACGGGAAGTACCCTACGTGTTTATAGTTTTCTGCAAGCAGGTATACCCCACGTCTGGTAACTTCGGGTTGGAGGTATATCGAAATTCCGACCGGGTAACGAACCACCGTTCATAGATGGAAAAAGCGTGAAGTGCACATTGCGCGTTTCGGTTACAAACTATGAATTTCCGAATGCTTGAAGTAAAAAAAGTTGGTCGACAACTCATCATTGACTGATGTTCTGTGGCTGAGGTATCACCTACCATCAAGTGAACCTCATGCTCGTCTGTTGATATCTAATATAAATTAAATAAATTAGATTTATCAGCGAGTAACATAAGCTTTTTTGTGTATAGTACATCTACATTGCACCCATGCGAAGCCTGAACTTGATGGTGTTACTGTTACCCTAGAATAGATTTTTAAATTTTAACTTACCAAAGTCCTTTGGCATGAAATGTCCACCCTGGTCGTTCATATTCTAACATTTGGACACGACTAACTTGATTGTACTCTACTACTTGCTGCCAAAATCTGAAAACAGTAAGAAGAGTTGTTTTTATATTTTTAATTTATAGTTATTTATATTAAAATATGTATATGTACAATATAAAGATATCAAAATTTTAACAGATTAAAATAATTTCCAATTATTTGCACCTAAACTAAAAAGATCTTTAATATAGTAAATGAGTATGAGTAATGACACAGAGAAATATTTATGAAGAACTTATTTAAACACAACCATATAGTCAGTGTACATAGATAAAGCCACTGTTGATATTAATTTTGAACTGAAAATTAAAAACTATTATATTCCTAAATCTTCTTATAAACCTTGGATAGTTTCACAATAATTTTTCATATTGGTTTAATAGTTCCAGATACTATATTGTCAAAGCACCTCTGCCTTTAAAATTAATAACAAGAAACAAATTACTATTAGGCTACATGGTTTGCAGGATATGCAAACTAAATATTTTGTGGCATGTGGGAGCAAACTAAGATTTAATGATCGGAAAATCACCACACTACATACTGCAAATCTTTAAGGATAAAGAAATATAATTCATAAATATAATCAATAAATTATAATCTCATAAAACATTTTAAATTGTGAGACTCTTAAATCAATGTCATTATTAACGTATATCTAAAGCCCGGTTCCCATAGCGAGCGGAGTGGACCCATTAAGGACCCTATTCAACTCACAAAAGTAAACTGCATATTTGGATTTCCACCAACAAATAGTCGAGCGGAACGTACTGAACGAGTAAAAAGCGTTGAAATGAACTCGTTCACCAGTTCTACAGTTCTAGGCGAGTTCAGTAGAAATCAAAAGTCAAAGCTCTTTGTTGGTGGAAATCTAAACCTATTTCATTTAAAAGGAGTCCGTCCCGCTTAACCATTTCTCGCTCATTACCCTTTCGCGGTGCGGCTTTATAACTTACTCTCTTGCTATCAATGAATATGCATGTGGAATGCCTCCAGCCGGGCCAGATGCTCCCATGAATCCATTTGCCTAAAATGAAGAATTGAAGAAATAGAATGTATGCATTAGACATACATTCTATATCTGCAATTTAAATTGTATTATCACATTGTTTAAACAATAGCATGTTTGATATCAAGACAAAATTCAAACTTGCTCATTTCATATGTTAGCTTCAAGATGTTTTAAAGGCCGGCAACGCACCTGCAAGCCCTCTGGTGTTGCGGATGTCTATGGGCGGCGGTGATCACTTATCATCACGTGAGCCGTCTGCCCGTTTGCCCCCTATACTATAAAAAAAAAAAAAAATGTTCTATTACAAGACAATATTATTATAAGATTAATTAGAAAATTGAGCACAATTCGAGGACAAAGCATGTGAGCCTACCAAGGCAAAGAAAACTGATCGCTTACTTGGCTCTAAAGAAAAATAATCAGTGAAACAGAAACAGAAATGTCTGTCTGCCTCATGCCCCACTCAGGGACTTGGAAATTCACTTTTTCTTATTAAATATTTTAATTATGTTCATCAGTGGCAGGACTACCATACAAGCCCAAAAGCCTGTTTTGCCGATTTTAACATGTGTTTATATCTTTATATAACTTATATAATTACATAATCGTATAAGTTATATATGGCTAATGACATTATTATATATCTTCTTAATGCATTAATAAGGAAAAACATGCGTTTGGGCTTTTATGGTGGTCCCGCCACTGATGTTCATATAGAAACATGGTTTGAATTACATATTGAAGTACCTATATTTAATTTGATGTAACAAATTACTTACATTTGGATGTGCCATCAATAAACTAATGTTAGATTTACAGCATCTTAACAATGTTCTGCAATAGTTCTCTGTTAAATTAAAATATCCTGTAGCAAGTCTTATATATGAACCCTTTGGAGCTGTTTCAAGTATATTACAAGTTGCCTGCTCATCTTGATTTATGTTGAATTCACCCATTTGGATAAAAGGGAAAATCCATGTATCAATTTGCTTGAACTCTGTTAAAAAAGAGAACTATAGTTAAATCCCAATTATTCTTTACAATATACCAACACTACCAATAATCCAGCACCCTTCGCCTGTAATTCCCCCATATAAGTTGCACAAAAACAGACCCCAAATAAGGATTATTTTAAAACTAAGTCATAAATTAGTTGTGATATGTTTTGGTAAAAAAAAAATGTGTAGAACATGATCACAAATATACTTTTAAATAAAATACTGTATACAAGATTAAAACGCGATTTATTATATACATGAAAATGATAATTTTATTATAACACTAGATTTTATGACTGTGTTTATAATATGCTATACTTAAATAGTTTTATGACAAATGATTATATTTATCATTAGAATAGTCATGTCTACATAATCTCCATTTTACAACCTTATTCTTTGGCGAATAAATAAATAAATAAAAAATAAAATATTGTTTATTCATTATCAAAAAACATCAATAAAAAGATATGATTTGAGCACCCTTTTAAGTACATAATAAATACTTGTGTCAGGATAAATTTATTATTTATATTGTTTAAATTACTTATCCCGACGTTTCGGATGCTTTTCAGCAACCGTGGTTACAGGCAGACGCGTTTTAATCCAGTATATAGTATTTTATTTAAATGTGTGATACTCGCGTTAATAAAAGACAATATCACAAATATACTGTTTCCTTTTGTGAAATGGTTTATTTTATTTATTATGAATTTGTCTATACAACCCCGTAATCCAAACATGCCAATACTTCGGCACCCTCAAGTTTTTAATAGTGCCAGATTAGTCAAGATTCTAATGTACTTAAACTATATTCAAACCAGAGCCATGTCTTGGAATATGGTTCTCAGTCTACAGTGATAATTATTATCAATTATACATACCATCTTTAAGACAAGATAATTTACACTTCTGGTGCTCTTTCCATTTATTGATCAATTCATTAATGTTTTTACTAAGACTTTTTACCATATCTTCTTTGGAAATTGAAAAATCTTTTCCTTCTTGTTTACTAAACTTTGTTACCTCATCTGTAGACAAAAATAAATTAAAAAGATATTGAAAAACTGTTCACTGAAAAGCAAAGCTGAAACAGCAGAGAATATAGATAAAAAAAAACCTTTGCTGGTCTATATCCCCTGGCTTAGTTTTGCAAAACAATATAAATACATAATCAAACTAAACAAATAAAACTTACTATTTTCCTACCTATGAGTTCACAATAAAAATTTGCAAGATTCTGATCTTCTATTTCAATATAACGATCTTGCCTCTTCTTAAAATAGTCATTTGAACAATTAGCACCACTCAAAATTACGGAATCATCAGATATATACAATTTGATGTGCTGAAGTCCAACAATTTCATTGTATCGAGATGGAAGTGCCTTTGACCACAATCCATGTAAGCGGGGAGTTTGATACAATGCTAAGTTACAACTATCAGACAAACCCTTTGTTAATTGTCTGAATAAAGTTTTAGAATTCACTTCACCCCGTGTTCCTCTTTGATAGTCAAGTAATACATTTAATTTAAGATGTTTGTTGTTTTTTATATTATCAACAGTAACCCCCAATAGCTTGTTTTCCAACTCTCCGGTTCCAATGTATAAACTAGCTATTGATACTCTACGTTTTGCACGACCGAATCTTTCACACAGAGTTTCATAAAACTGTTGAGGATTTGTTATGATACGCACTTTAGAAGCACATACAGGAAAACATGGTGAGTTGTTGAAAATCCAGTTGAAGGATTGTAATTCTGGAGGTTTAAATCGGAATGTCATTTTGAGGAAATCTTCAAACCTATTAGAAATTTATAAATGCATTTTAATAAATTAAACAGCATTCAATACATTAAATTGTATTAACATTTGACAACTTAATATTTTGATAACTGAAACTGATAAGGATTCCGAGCACAGACACTAACATTCCGAGTTTCGAGTTTCGACCAATCTCGACCAAAGAGTATAATATAACTATTAACTAAAAATAGCTAATCATACAGAGTAGTAGTACATACTTATAAGTCTGTGCAGAGTACCTATATATCTATTATACTCCCGTTCATTTCAAGATTGCCGTTACCCGCCCTGCTTCCTCATACCGCTCTTCAAGCGTCCGCGTCGGTGGCCCGGTTAGTATGGACAGCAACGGCAGCGTGTTTCGATGTTGTTGTGATTTTTTCATTGAGTTTTATGTTTCTTTTGGTTTGTTATTTACTACCAACGTACGTACGTATAGATTTGTGTGGCTATAATGGTTCTACACAGTGGCGAACGTAAATTGTTATATTTAAGGATGTAGCGACAGCGCACAACAAGCTCTCGCTGGCTGTTTATTAAAATCAAATTTTAATATTACGTTCTAAATATTTTCTGAAAATAATTGAATTTATATTTTTTTTAAATATAGAACAAAGGATTGTTGTTATATATTATATGAGTCGTATAGAATCAAAGGTGGCAATCTGACTTACGGCTGATTGTTGGCAATATAAAAAAACACGTTTTTTTCCTTTATTTTTGTATAAGGTATTATTCACTGCATGTTTAAGGTATCTGTTAATATTAACAATTAAAGATAAAACAAAATATATAAAGATACATAACAGTCTAAACGACAACAACTTATTTTATTTTGTAGATTGCCGGATTTGATACTAAACATTGAAGATAACCGTATTTGATCCTAAGCCTAGGGCAGATTGCCGTTTTTGATCCCAATCAAATATCAAATTGTCACATTTGATTCCAAACTATCTTTGATATATCAAGGGCTGTCAAAAATACAAATACATATAAACTAAGTAGGTATTATTAATAAATATTTTTAGTCACTAACTGTCCAGTTGTAGTTCAGGTAATGAATAAAAAGAATTGCGACAATATTGTGACTTCAAGCCCTTCCTAGCAGAATATTCTATGTATATAATTAATATAATTCTATGTAGGAAAATATTATTCATAACTGATATGAAGTGAGATGATAGTCTGTTTCTTTCCTTTATATCTTAGATTTGTGCTTGGTGGCTTGAATTGAGTGATATTTTAAAATCTCTTTTCTTACAATATAAATCTTATATTATTACATGATATTATATACATATTTTTGTACAGTATGACAAATTAGCGAGATAAATACATTTCCATGTATCGATTTCGCTAATGAGTGAGAACGATACACTTCTAGGAATATTATGTCTCCGTCAAGAAACATTTTTACTGGTCTCCGTAGTCCGTAGTGTAGTACGTTGTAGTCTTGTTGAGTGCAGACAGACCATAGACTACACACCATAACGGTATGTACAGAAGGGTAGGTCAGTAACATTTACCTCACGCACACAAAGAATACAAGGTTAACTTACGATAACATAATAATATGATAATGCTCGTTTCAGTATTATGTTTGTTACTTGTATACAAACCATCCAGAGTTATTAGTCTAAGGTATGTACCTATTAATATTTCTAATTTTATTCAATAATATAATATAATTTATTATATAATTATATGGACACCTTATACGCCAAAATCACGCTTTGTAGAGCAAAATAGTAATAAGAGATGTATATAGGTATATCAATATTACGTACGTATGATGGTAACAATTGAAATAGTTTTAAAAATACATTTTTCTTACACCGTTATCATTTAGTTCTTATTTACTTTTTTAGCGACAACAAACAATTTAAATCAAAACATTTATTATTAATGTATAAATGAATATGATATGTCACAAATATTTTTATTAAATAACAATTTTACCTATGTAAACCTAGTAAAATGTGTTACATACGGGTAACTACGGGTAATTTATACCTTATTTTCCCTTCAGTGTAAATAATGTTGATATGTTTTCGTTATGCAGCCGCTACTTGCATTGATTTCTAATTTAATAAGCTTTTCTTACCATTTTGATTATTTGATAAAATTTGCGCTAAATCACATAATAGTTATAGGTAACTTCCGGTACCAAATTTCCAATTCCGATTTTGCAACTATTGCCAATATTTTTTAAATTAAATTGTATAATTTTGAAACATACCTACTTATTATCATCCTGACACGACTTAGTCGACGAAAAGCATTTCGTCGTTTTTTTAATGTTTTAAATAAATACATAGATTGACTTGGCAATCGCACTATACCTACCTACAATCTAATTTAATATAATACCTACTACCTAGATGTATTATTTGTGAGATACATTGTGTTTTTAATAAAAAAAAGATACATTGTGTTTTCATGCGATGGCCAAGTCAATCTATTTGTTTTAAGCATAAAATATTAGTTTTAATATTGATAATAATATGGTCCTTAATAGGGACTGAATAAATCGACCAACTTGGTATATATGGATCTCACAACTTTTATGTTTTTGATGGCATGGCATCACTTTTAAAGCTCAGAGGATTAATTCTGATGTTCTGTTATTTAGAGATATGGAACCAGTTATTATTGTCCACGGTGGTGCTGGAGACATACCACAAAGTCGTGTTCAAGGCAAACTAGATGGCGTGCGTGCGGCAGTTTTAGCGGGAAACAAAATACTGCGTGAGGGTGGGTCGGCATTAGACGCTGTTGAGGCTGCTGTTGTCTCCATGGAAAATGATGAATATTTCAATGCTGGTGATTTTTATTTATTGTTAACATCAAGTGACTGAATGAAAATTAAATTAAAAATATAATAACACTTTTATAGTGACTTGTGTTTTCACTGATAACTAGCTGAAAAATATTTGAAGTAGGTACTATGTATATAATCTGTTCTGTGATATTAAAGGATAATTACTAGATATTTATAGCGAATGTTTAAGATCAAAAATGTTGGTGTTATGGTTGCTTGGTAAATGACATAGGTACATAGTTGTATACTCAACGGCAAGATAGAAAAATATTATACAATGCTTAGAATCGTTTCAGGTTATGGCTCAGTCTTAAACTTACGCGGAGAAGTGGAAATGGAAGCGAGTATTATGTGTGGAAAGAACCTTGATGTGGGTGCAGTAACCCTTATCAGAGATTTTGAACACCCAATCAGCATTGCTCATAAAGTTCTGACAGATTCACCCCATTCTTTACTCGGTGGGGAAGGTGCTAAATTATTTGCATTGGAAAAGGTAACGCCAAAAAAAAATAGATTGTTTGTTTATTAGTTCAAATCAGTTTGTATGAAATAACACATTTCTTTATTTTTATAGGGATTCACAGCAGTGCCACCCGAATCATTAATTAGTGAAAACGCAAAACATGCACTCGAAAAGTTTTTGAAACACGGCGAATTTGGCAGAACTGAAATAGGTGTCAAAGATGATGTAAGATTAGAAAAAATACCTACTTTGAAATAATTAATCAATGTTGTGAGAATATTATATACTAGCTTTCCCCATGAACTTCGTACCGCCTAACAGTAATTGTTGCGAAACTATAACCGTTTACGTAACGAAAGCTCTCAAAAGGAATAAATTTTCCCCGTTTTTGCAACATTTTTCATTGATGCTCCGATCCTATATAGCTAACAACCTTCCTCGATAAATGGGCTATTCAACACTAAAATAATCAGTCAAGTCATAAACCGCGTTGTCAAAGGCCGCCGCCGCAACGACCTTGAGTTATTATTAGTTTTTTATTTTTTATCGACTTTATTGCTTAGGAGTATTACTATTTTGATTGTTGAAGATTTATTTATCAGCATATTTTTATTTACAATAACAATTTATTGCAATATTACTTACTAGATTTTTTAGAATTGCATTCATGTAATAATAATAATTAATTGCGTAAGTTTAGTTCTAATGCACAGTTGCAAGGATGCTCACGAATTTAATTTCACCTGTATATTTCCATAAACAAGTAACCCTATGACTTGCCCCCTCCACAATAATTATTGAATATTATTATTTCAGTAGAAATCTTACGTACGGAAATTAATATTATAATTATTATTTAATAATTATGTGTATACTATTGTAACTTGAGGCATAATAAAAAAAAATGAAGTTAGACTTGAACTTCATAACTCAAATGTTTAAGGGAGGTGTAGGCACTGTGGGCGCAGTAGCAATAGACTTAAACGGAAATATAGCAGTTGCAACTAGCACGGGAGGTATGAGCGGAAAAGCAGTCGGTCGAATTGGCGACACACCGCAAATTGGCAGCGGCACTTACGCAGATAATAACATTGGTGGTGTTTCAACTACGGGTAGGTAATATAAATAATTAGTACAGTCGATAGTTATAGTGCAGACTTAGCTTTTTTTTTCTATTCTTCTCTTCGTCTGTCGTCTGTATGTACTTACTTTCGTAAAATACTTATACTTGTGTATGAAAAGCCAATTACTTTCACATAAAAAAATAGATTTGACATATGAATACATAATTCTTGAATCCTACATATTCAGTTCGAGACAGAACTAAAAGGAAAATGGAAAATGTATTTTTTTTGTTTGTTTTCGTAGCAGAATATGTGATATGGCATAGGTTCAGGTTCTATATGTAAACAGTTATTTACACTTTTATAACCGCAATAATTCAACTCTACATTATTATTTTATTATAAAATAAATGTATTTCTAATATATTATTATTATCATTACAGGTCACGGTGAATCAATTTTGAAGTACTGCTTAGCTCACAGTATTGTTAAACTCATGGAGGGTGGTGTTGATGCCAATACTGCCACCACGGCTGCTGTTAATGGTAAGGAAACTCCATAAATCCCTTCTCTATTCCAAAACCCGTCTGTATGTTTCTCAGTTGCGTTTTTTCCAGACTCTTCCTTTGAAGTTAAATTTTAACAATAGAGTCGACACCACTGCTCTTGTCCCACGGCGAAATCTGGAACTAAACGTGACAGCTCCATATTTTTTTGTTTATCAGGAATGCGCGATACGACTTTATTACATGCAAAATATTATTGGGATGTCGAGAAATATCGAGCTTCCCATCAATTTACAAGGAAAAGTTACACCTCTTACTAACAACATTTTAATACGCGACAGAGGCGCCGCGGCTATCGGACTTGGTTGGTGGCGTTGACTCTCATTTCAATTTTGTTTTTTTCTGACCCAAGAAGCCAAAATACAGAAACGAGAATACCATAGATAATATTTTTTTAAGCACGTCAATATTACAAGAATCTTTTTCTAATAGATATTCAAATTATTGAGAATATAATTATGGTGTTTTCTTTACATTTTAAATGGAGTAATGTACAAGAAAAAGTTGGAATATATAATGTACCTATACTCCTAATATTTGTTTAGAATGATAATTAATTATACAAGCAAATGTTAACATTAAAAATATCAACTATATTTCTGTATTTGCTGTAGGTATGACCAGTCGCCTTAACAACACTGCAGGGGCCATAACTCTCTCAAAGGATGGAGATATCGGAATACACTTTAGCTCTATGAGGATGGCATGGGCGTATATCAAGAAAAATAAACTTTTTTACGGAATTGAACATGATGAAGTCCTGGAAGACTAAAATGAAATATGTATAAGAAAACCCACATTTATAGATATCCAATACATATCTTAGTAAGAACGACTAATATTGTATATTAAAAATAATTCTCATATACGAGATATAGTAGATATCAATAGAGAAATTTATTTTTTTGTATTAAATAAATATAGTAAAAAAATATATTCGTTTTTCATGTTAATAATTATTGCATGTGTATTCGCTATGATAATATTAATACTTTGTATGCAATAAAAGGGGCAGCGCCGAACTTACAATCCCTATTGTGTTCAAAGTCTTGTCCTGCAGCATAGCATGCCAACCACGACAAAATTTTGTCTACAAATTTCTCGTACTTTAATCGATTATCTCTTTGTCTTCCGAGTTTAATATAACACTTCACTTAAAACTCGACTTCTAATGTCAAAAGTAGAGATATTTGTCGATCGAGACATATTGTCTATTAAAGTTGTCGATGTCGAGATATCTTAGTTATAATATAGCGAGATATCTATGACAGTCATGTTAGGCGGGCTGGCCTATTGAGCATGAGGGTAGCTCTAGTAACGCAGTTACTATGACATTTCTTTCAAAGTATAGGTATGTATAGTTCATTTAGTACCTTTTTTCATTACTACCTAATCACCGATATATAGAATTTCATCGAAGTATAGAAAATAATGAGGTAAAAGCCGAAAATCCGCCAAAAAAAGTAACGGATACAGATCTTTCTTCTCCCTCGGATATCCGGTACATTCGTGAGAGAAATTATACTTGGTTTAGATCGAGTTATCCGTTAATCATAGAATATTATGTCGTAAAATCGAATGTGATTTAGCTGCAGCCTGCAGATATAATATGGATTAATGATTATTGTGTACCTATTTTGCATATTTTGTAGCTACTAGTATAGTCTCCAATTCTCTATCTGTGACTGGAAGTTGATTTCTTATCTACTTGAGGTTGACGTTTGTAATATGTTCGAAACCCGAATAAATTAAAAATGGTGGTTCAACATTTAGGAATTGGCTACGAAGTACTATTTTGAAGAAAAGCAGTAAAATAACTGTAATGATTAGTTAGATATTTAATATAATGTCAACTCCAGTGTCGAATCGTAAATATGGAGCACAAAAAATTCGACTTACGAGTAAGTATTTGCACCTTTCACCTAAAGATATTCTCAAACCTTATCCAAATTTTCGTAAAAGTTACCTGTAATTATAATGAATTAGTTAATTTAATAACCAATTTTATTTTTAGTTCTGTGTGCCAGAAACCTAGTCCGGAGGGATTTATTTCGTAAGTCTATTAATACATTAATATTCACGAAAGGTCGTATTAATGCAATAATTCGACCTGCCAGGGTACTTCTCAATGTTGTCGTACACAATTATGAATAATAATACAATCATGTAGCATGTATATAAAACGTCCTATTTAATACTGTATTTGCCTTGGTGTACCTTATAAAGGAAGCATTTTGGGACTTGTTTAGTAAATGTAATATAAAATTATGTATGATAAGCACCTGTAATTAAATTTAAATTGCTTTAAGAACCAAATACAATGTTAGATCATGTACAAAGAGTGGGGTTAATGTTATGTTTGTTTTCTGTAAACAGTTGTAACTTAACTGAATGTTGTGATTCCAAATGTGGATGATACTACTATTCACCATACAATATTTACTTATGAGTTATTTGTTATTCCATATTTAAAAGCAGTGATTGTAAAATAAATCATATGTTATTACCCATTCCTAGACTAGTAAATGCTTACTTTCAAAATTAAATTTAAGCAAAGATTGCTCAATTATCAGCAGTATTTTGTAATAAATGAAATCAGGAAATTGCTCAATATAATATGTTAACTGGTGCATAACTTTGTTTCTTGTGAAGATCAAAATTTGTATGTATGTAGTTTTAAGTAGGAAAATGGTATATAAACAGTAATTGTGCATTTATCATTGCTATTCTTGCTTCAGTACATTCTTGGAATAATTAGCATACAATGATTCAACTGTTCTGTATAGGGTTGCCGGATCCTTTTGCAAAAGTATCTGTGGATGGTAGTGGCCAAGTGTATTCAACAAGTGCAGTTAAAGCCACATTAGACCCAAAATGGAACATACATTATGACTTATATTTAACTAAAGGTGATGGTATTACAATAAGGTTTGTATATTTTAAGTTATTTTTTTAAATTAAAACAACAAAAAAATTTTTTTAAGATATAATAATTTGTCATTACATACTTTTAAACAATAAATTATTTTACAATGAATACTTTTGTTTTTTAGCATTTGGAATCAGAGAAAGGTTCATAAGCGACAAGGTTCTGGCTTCTTAGGTTGTGTGCGAATTCAACCATCCACAGTTCATAAATTAAAAGATACAGGATGTAAGTATTTACAATATATATATTTTGTCAACTTGTATATTTATATTTATTGTATTTTTAAGTTGTAATCCATGAAGAATAAAATACTGTATACCGGATTAAAACGCGATTTATTATTTAAATTATTTATCCCGACGTTTCGGTAATTATTTATCTCGACGTTTTAATCCGGTATACAGTATTTTATTTAAATGTGTGATACTCGCGTTAATAAAAGACAATATTATCCATGAAGAATCTAAAAAAGTAATTAAAAGATCCTTTTGACTTTACGATAAAATTATAAAATGTTTAAATTTTCAAAGCTACCCCAACTAGATATTATTTTCAGAAATAGAGATCAAATAGAGAACCTATATATAAAAAATATGATCCCCATATAGAGCCCCTTAACATGCAGATTTTTGAATAAAATTATGGCTGAAAATAAATGTAATAAGCAAACTTTAGAACATTTAGCTTTCACATTTTCATTATATTCAATTCTCAATTATATTTGAGTGTGAAAAATTATAGCAGCATAAAATACAATGCCACTCGATTTTTGCCTGTTTAGAGCACTTAACTTGAGTGCACTAGTTAAGGAGTTAAGGTTCAATGCTTTATATTGACTTCTTCTTTTAGATCAATGTCTCGAATTATGTGAAGACAGTTCTGGAGTAGCATGTGGTGTAAAGGGCCAAGTGATTGTGTCACTATTATCAAGAGATGGGGCAAGAGGGGAACCAGCGTCGGCAAATGGGGAGGGTTCTCCACTAGCTGTAGTGGGACCTGCTGGGGAAGTAAGAGCCCCTCGGGAACCACCTGTGAATAATGTAACTAATTCACCCTTGCCTCAACATTGGGAAGAGCGGTTTACTTCTAGTGGAAGGTATGAATTTTTCTTCACTATATTTTGTTATATTATGTTTTCATGGCAAAACTGATTTTGATATATTATATTTAAAATATAGATTTTGATGAGGAACAACTATACTTTTATAATAAAATGCACATTTGGTTGAGGTTTTGGTGTATGGGTAATAATTGGAATTGATGATAAGCAACATTTTAAATTTTAATTATTAGTATTATGAAGGATATTAACCTAAATAGCAATGTCAACATTTTATTATCAAGTAAATTTAGTTGATTGAGATAATAATTTTTTTAACATAAACAAAGCACATCTTAAGTTTGCTTTGTTTTTTTAAGCCAAAGTCTTAACAAATGAAATCTTTTTGCCAAGGTTTGTTATAGATTATATATTATTATGGTTTATATTATATTAGGTATTTACCTTGATAAATGCAAGAGACAAAATATCTTGTAACTAAATATTATTGTACGAGATTTTTGTTTAAAATAAGTTTGTCATTTACATTTTTTTTGCAGTAAATCCAAAAAAACGTGTGTGATAAAAATATATGCTATTTATATACATTGAAAATATGTAGAATTTAATTGTTGGAATATTACAGTTTATATCAGAGCTGTCTAAACCATAGGGCCGCGAGCCGCAGGCAAAATCATTATTGTTTCTTAATTTTTGTTCTATTGTTTGAATAAAAAAATTTAGAAAATTTGCGTTTTAAATTTTTTCTAATTCTTGTGAATTGTAAATATTTAGTCATTTTTATTAGCAAGGGATGCCATCTAGCATGGTTTATGTTATAAGATTTTAACAGCTACAGTACAAAATTCTCATTCATAGAAAAACTTTCACAGTTTTTCAATGGATGAAGATATGTATTATTCATTGGTGTTTTGGATTTTTTTTGACTAGATTAGACTGGGGAAACATGCTTTTTCATTTTTTTTTTGCACCTGTCAAAATGTTCCAAGGAATACAAAATAGTGAAACTTTCTCAGGCCGTACTACGTGAATCACGCGTTACGCCGCACGCAGTGGGAGCGTCCGAGCCCGGATGCGTCAACGCCGACGAGCCCGCAGCCCTCTCCGCCGCCCGCGTCGCCCTCGCCAGTGCCTATGAGCCCAGGGTCGCCAGTCTCGCCCGGGTCGCCAGTCTCGCCCGGATCCCCAGTCTCGCCCGCCTCACCCATCTCGGAGACTGACGTTAGCCATGGGAACTCCATATCGTTACGGTAATGTGACTGTCGAAAGTTGAACAATATGGCTTGTTAATATTGTAATGTATTTTGCAAAAAACACGTGTATTGAATGTGTAAAGAATAAGTGTGTTTGAGAGGTATGACTGATGATATGGCGAGTGAAAGAAGATAATAGAAAAAGAGAACATATTATTGCGTCGACCCCAAATAAAAAAAGGAAACAGCCGGCCTAGCATAACAACCGCGACAAAATTTTGTCCAACCTTTCTCGTGTTTAATCGATTATCTCTTTATTTCTTCCGGGTCTAACATGACAACTACACTTAAAAATCGACTTTTAATATCAAAAATTATTTATAAAATATATTTGTCGATCGAGATATCTTTTCTATCAAAATTGTCGATGTCGAGATACAATGTATTGAGATATCTTACATCTTAGTTTGCCTTCTCTCGTCCGTGAGATATCTCGTGGCGGTCATGCTAGGCCGGCAGGGCAGGATGAAGTAGATTGTAATTCATTTTAATGAAACAACTTAACGGATATAACGCAATTAATTTATTATATTAGCATTTTAATGTGGGCATTTTCAGACCAGAGCCTCAACCTCAAACAGCAGTGCGAGCACGAACAACGGTTCCACCGTCCACTCCTCCAGCTGCCTCCAATCCAAACCCTGCACCAGTCGCCGCTACCGACCTACCGCCTGGCTATGGTAAGCACGAGTCATTATAATATAATACTAAGCCAATTAAAAAAAAAATGTCTTTATGAAATGTATATTATATTGATTAACTTTTTAAATTAACAAGTTTTCGAACTAATTAAACATTTAGTTATACTAGATGCCCGACCTGGTTTCATTTGGCTATACTAATGTAGAAAATGAGACCAAATAAAAAAAATATATATGGATAGTTTATTGCCAGCTCTTCTCGTCCGTTCTACGCCCTTGATTTGCGAACTGGCATTAAATGTAAATTTAGAAGCATTTAATTTTTTATTTAATTTTTGTTGACGTTCATAAGTGTACATTGTGTTTTCTAAATGAATAAATGATTTAAATTAAAAATCACCAAAACCAAAATGATGAAAACCATGACAAATTGCAGAGATGCGCACCACGGCCCAAGGCCAAGTGTACTTCTACAACTGCATAACGGGCGCGTCGACCTGGCACGACCCGCGCGTGCCGCAGCACCTGCGACACTGCGCGGCCGCCGCCGGCCCGCTGCCGCCCGGCTGGGAGATGCGGCACGCGCCCTCCGGCCGGCCGTACTTCGTGAACCACAACAAGCGGACCACGCAGTTCACTGACCCCCGCCTCGCGCTCTCCGCCAGGCTGGTGAGTTGTCTTCTGTGTATATGGGAGGCCCTGTGTATATGTATCAGTTTGTAGCAACTTCTACAATATGTGAGAAGAATCAATACAAAGACGTCTAATCCTAAATCGCGCTATATAAATGTTTCCGAGCGTTAAGAATAATATATACAACATCTCGACATCAATCCCTGGAACCTCACCACTTGTAAACCACTCGCGCTCTCCGCTAGGCTGGTGAGTTGTCTTCTGTGTATATGGGAGGCCCTGTGTATATGCATCAGTTTGTAGCGACTTCTACAATCTGTGACAAGAATCAATACAAAGACGTCTAATCCTAAATCGCGCTATATAAATGTTTCCGAGCGTTAAGAATAATATATACAACATCTCGACATCAACCACTGGGACCTCACCACTCGTTAACCACTCGCGCACTCCGCTAGGCTGGTGAGTGACAATACCTGTCTTATGAGTACATCAGAGGGATATGTTTGTATCATCCATCTGTCACTTGTACAGAGCACGAACCAGGAGGCCTATTACCAAAACAAAATACGAAGTTTCGGCTGACGGATCGTACATTTTTCTATTATGAATCCGATGATCGACACGTCTTTCGCAATAAGATACTGTCTTTCGTTTGACATTACTATGATAGTAAGAATAATCGTAAATAGAATTAAAAATGTTTTCTTAATAAGTTAAAATATGAAGTTGTTTCTTCTTTCGTTTGTTCGTTGCGTTGTTTTTTCGTAATAGGCCTACAGGTGCGGATCCAGCCCTCAAAAACCCTCCATAGATCCGAATAGGGTATAAATTTTGGGTGTTCTGATTACTGAGTTCTGATACCTATTGTAATTAATATATAAAATATTTAATCTGCAACTGACAGTGAAAAGGCAGAGGGTTCAGTGTAGTGTCGCAATCATTTTAAACAATATATACCACATTAATTTTCAGTCTTTGCCTTAAGAGAATTCAGAATCAAGGAAGATTGCATACTACTAATGTTTTCAGACGCCGCCTTTAGAAGCGAATCCAACTCCGAATCCACCGACCCCAGCTGCGACTCCAACGAGTACTACGAGCGAGCCGGCGGACGCAGACGCGCTACCCAAGTACAAGCGAGACCTCGCCGCCAAAGCGAGGGTGCTACGAGCCGAACTACAAGCCTTGCAGCCGCAGACTGGCCATTGTCGAATTGAGGTAACGTAAATTTATTGCCTAGATAGAGTTGCCATTTTTGGACACTATAGTTATAATTTTATGCATATGAAATAATATAATATAACTAGCAATTGCCCCCGCAACCCCCCTTGTGGGTTGAATTTCGTAAAATCCTGACTATATAGGTGGAAATCTCTTTTATATATATAGATATATATATATATAAAAGAGATTCCCACCTATATAGATACTCATCACGATATCTCTGGAACCATAAGGCGTAGCAACTTGAAATATGGTAGGAATATTCCTTTCGCCGAGTAGAGGTCAGCTAAGAACGGATTTTACGAAATTCAACCCACAAGGGGGGTTGCGGGGGCAATTGCTAGTAGATTTATAAACCTAATCGATATAATGCGGCTGAATACTATCACTATATAAGTATATAGTGATAGTGTCATATAGCACGTTTTTGCTTTTGAAGCGTCTATTATTTTTAATGTTAGATATCCATGGTAGTCAATGATGGGCTGTCGACCCACTTTTTTTACTTCGAGCATTCGGAACGGTTTTTCTATCTATGAACGGTGGTTCATTACCCGGTCGGAATTTTGTTATTCCTCCCACCCGATCAATGCTCGAAGTTACCAGACGTGGGGAAAACATGCCTACAGAAAATTGTAAAACATTTCCCCCCATCCCATCGATGCGCACGGCAGGTGTTCTACCGAACGCGCCAACGAGCCCGTCATACGATATATAAATGTATACGAACTCTAATTCCTATCCCTATTCAATAGAACTATGAAATTCCCGCTTTCAGGTTTCACGTAACGAAGTGCTAGAAGAGTCGTACCGTCTCGTGATGAAACTCCGCGGCAAGGAGCTCCGCAAGCGGCTGCTGGTCAAGTTCCGCGGCGAGGAGGGGCTGGACTACGGCGGCGTGGCGCGCGAGTGGCTGCACCTGCTCGGGGGGGAACTGTTCAACCCCCACTACGGCCTGTTCCAGTACGCGAATTCTGGTGACGATCGATATGCGCTGCAGATCAATGCCGATTCTGGGGTAAGGCTTAGCACACACTATGATTATCCATTCATAGATGGAAAAACCGTGAAGTGCGGTGCGCGTTTCGGTTTCAGTCTACGGATTTCCGAATACTCGAAGCTCATGCTCGTCTGTCAATATCTGACATAAAAAAAAATACTGGGCAACTGGTTAATTTACTATGGGAGCTTAACCGAAATAATAAAGGTTTTTGTTAATATTCTTTCGTTTTTGGTCATATTTACTGAAGTGTGGTAAATTTAGTGTGTTACTCTTTAAAACTAATGGTATCTCAGGCAGACATGTATTTGAAAAATAAAAATTAACCGGTTTCAGTCCCTGCTTAGCATACACCACGATTATTCGATTTGTTTGACGGTCTCGTTGGCGCGTTCGATAAAACACCTGCCGTGCACATCGACGGGTCGTGGTTTTGAATCCCACCGGGACGTAAAAATGTCGTCCCGGTGGGTAATTTTCTGTATGTCTTTCCCACGTCTGGTAACTTCGGGCATTGAACGGGTGGGTGGAATATCGAAATTCCGATCGGTTAACGAACTACCGTTCATTGATGGAAAAACCGTGAAGTGCATATTGCGCGTTTCAGTTTCAGTCTAAGGATTTCCGAATGCTTGAAATGAAAAATAGGTCGACAGCGCATCATTGACTGATGTTCTGTGGCTGATCACCTACCATCAAGTGAACCTCATGCTCGTCTGTCGATATCTAAAATAAAAAAGGTCGACAGCATCATTGACTGATGTTCTGTGGCTGAGGTATCACCAACCATCAAGTGAACCTCGCATGCTCGTCTGTCAATATCTAACATAATAAATAATAGTTTAAAAACTAAAAACACGCTTTTTACAGAAAACCGAACTAACAAATTGAAAATAAATTTTAATAAATATAAATTAATAATAGTGTGAATAAAAAAAAAATATTTTGAAAAAAAGCGTATGGTGTCAATAGTTATAAATATTTTATTGACAGAAAAGAGTAGAGTGATTATCATTTTGATAATATCTTTAAAAAAATGCGACACAAGCGGTCATAAGGTGAATAATTATCTGTTTATAGGTGAACCCAGAGCACCTATCGTACTTCCACTTCGCGGGTCGCATCCTGGGCGTAGCGCTGTTCCACGGCCACCAGTTGGACGCTGCGTTCACTGCGCCGTTCTACAAGCAGCTACTGGGTAGACCCATCACGCTCCGGGACATTCGGGACGTCGATCCGGAGCTACATCGTTCGCTCTCTTGGATGCTGTGAGATTTTGGAAATACTATATACTAACGGCCTTATTCATAAACGTATTATAAGCTTGATATAGTTAAAATATGTTTTGTTTCTTTCGTTCTGTAGTCTTTTTATATTTGATAGAGCGAGACAAAACATATTTTAACTATATCAAGCTTATAATACGTTTATGAATAAGGCCGATGTGTTTTGGCCTACTATATAAATGGACGCTGATTAGCAATACAGTGTTGACACTGTATTGCTAATCAGCGTCCATTCAGTGAGTCCAGTCCATTCATCAGTGGGTTGACCCACAATGATAAAAATGGAAATTTTGATACCAATTTCTTATGAGCATATTTCAGAAGAGTTATATATAATTGAAATCGTGTAATGTTTACGATTTCATTAATCTATTTCTCATGTATACATTTTATCCACGTAATTTACGTAAACGTAAATCAAAATCTATCTTGTTATATTATCTTTTATAAAGCGAGTAACAAAGGTTTAATTAAAACCTGATTAATACCCGATTTATTATTTATCCCGACTTTTCAAATGAAATGCAAACATGGTCATGGGCTCTCTGATATATTTTTGTTATATACCTTATGTTATTTTGAAATTATATACGTTTTGCGGAAACCAATCTATATCTATACTAATATAAAGAGGAAAGGTTTGTATTTTTGTATGTTATGAATAAACTCAAAAACTACTCGACCGATTTTAAAAATTCTTTCACCAATAGAAAGCTACATTAACCCATTAGCGCCCAGAGGACACAATTTTGACATCTGAGTTTGAGCTGTTGCCACGTGATGAATTCCAACAGAAAAAAATCGGGAGCTACTGTTTCCTATGTTTACAAGTGTGCTCTTTCGAATGATGGTGGTTAAAATTGCGCCAGAAAAAATTTAACCATAGAAAAATGGAAAATTCGCCAAAAAGTCGTGATTTTTCGATGACATTTTTTTTTAAAAATGGCTTTTCTTTCCCTGTCGATTTTTTTTCATGCCTAAGACCAATCTATATCGTGACCTCGATGTCTGAACTGAAAAGCCATGAGATAATTTTTTTCTTTTTACGTTTTGGTTAGCCAAAATGGCGGTCTGAATGAAATTTTCTTTTCCGAAACCTGATGAATTTTTTTCTCGTAAACTATAGAGTTGAGCAAAAAATGTTTAAGGACAAAAATGTCTTAAAATTTATCAAAGAATACTCTAAAATTTTTTAAATTAGCATTTGATGGAATTATTGATTTTCGAAAAAATTACGAAACTGCGATTTCGAAAAACGTCGTCAAAAACTCTGAAGAAATGTTATCTGGGTAATCCTTACATTAAAAAAAAATTATTATTCACAAATTTTCATTAAGGTTTATAGTTTTAGTGCGTAAAATTGTTGAGCTTCAAACTGTATAAGTATTGATAACATCGATTGATAGAGTGCCCATTTATATGTGTATATTCGAATGGAATATATGTCCGGCATTTTCACTGTCTTTGAGGTAACTCGGAGCTGAAAAGTGAACATTTGAGAAAATAACGTACGTACGTATTTCACGTATCGTTATCGTATGGTATCGGAACACGTATGTATATACGTATGTATATGTTTTGCTCGATAGCGAGTACACGGAAACCGTTACTCGCTATCATAATATTTTTTTTCGAATTTTTTTTAAAAAAGAAAACGTTTTCGAAAAACGTCGTCAAAAACTCTGAAGAAATGTTATCTGGGTAATCCTTACATTAAAAAAAAAATATTATGATAGCGAGTAACGGTTTCCGTGTACTCGCTATCGAGCAAAACATATACATACGTATATACATACGTGTTCCGATACGATACGATAACGATACGTGAAATACGTACGTACGTTATTTTCTCAAATGTTCACTTTTCAGCTCCGAGTTACCTCAAAGACAGTGAAAATGCCGGACATATATTCCATTCGAATATACACATATAAATGGGCACTCTATCAATCGATGTTATCAATACTTATACAGTTTGAAGCTCAACAATTTTACGCACTAAAACTATAAACCTTAATGAAAATTTGTGAATAATAATTTTTTTTTAATGTAAGGATTACCCAGATAACATTTCTTCAGAGTTTTTGACGACGTTTTTCGAAATCGCAGTTTCGTAATTTTTTCGAAAATCAATAATTCCATCAAATGCTAATTTAAAAAATTTTAGAGTATTCTTTGATAAATTTTAAGACATTTTTGTCCTTAAACATTTTTTGCTCAACTCTATAGTTTACGAGAAAAAAATTCATCAGGTTTCGGAAAAGAAAATTTCATTCAGACCGCCATTTTGGCTAACCAAAACGTAAAAAGAAAAAAATTATCTCATGGCTTTTCAGTTCAGACATCGAGGTCACGATATAGATTGGTCTTAGGCATGAAAAAAAATCGACAGGGAAAGAACAGCCATTTTTAAAAAAAAATGTCATCGAAAAATCACGACATTTTGGAGAATTTTCGATTTTTCTATGGTTAAATTTTTTCTGGCGCAATTTTAACCATCATCATTCGAAAGAGCACACTTGAAAACATAGGAAACAGTAGCTCTCGATTTTTTTCTGTTCGAATTCATCACGTGGCAACAGCTCAAACTCAGATGTCAAAATTGTGTCCTCTGGGCGCTAATGGGTTAACAACGACAACATAGGCAATTTCTTCCTTTTTTTGTGTGCTTATACACTGCACCCGTGCGAAGCCGGGGCGGATAAGTGAGTCGTATAGAATCGCAGGCGGCTATCTGACATTTTTGGTCCGGCAATCTACAAAATAGAAATAAGTTCTTGTCGTTTAGACTGTTATGTTTTTTATATATTTGGTTTTATTTTTAATTGTTAATATTAATAGATACCTTAAACATGCAATGAATGATACCTAATACAAAAATAAAGGAGAAAAACGTTTTCTTTTTTAAAATGCTAACAATCTGCCATAAGTCAAATAGCCGCCTTTGATTCTATATGACTCAAGTAATATAATAAGTAAGTAAATAAATAAATATATGTCTCATTACAGCGAAAACAGCATATCCGGCGTAATAGACACGACATTCGCGGTGGAGTGTTCATCGTTCGGCGCTGTCCGAAGCGTGGAGCTGCGGCCGGGCGGCACCAACGAGCCCGTCACGGACAACAACAAGCGCGACTACGTCCGCCTGTACGTCGCGCACCGGTTCACCCGCGGCGCTGAACGACAGTGGCTAGCTCTCCAACGGGGCCTCGCCGACATCATCCCACCGCAGCTACTGAGACCGCTATCTCCCAGAGACCTCCAGCCCCTGCTAGCTGGACGAGCCGATCTCGACCCAGCCGACTGGAAACGACACACCCGGCTAAAACATGTCAACATAGACGCGCCCATCGTCAACTGGTTCTGGGAAATCGTGGAGGAATTCGACGCGGAAATGCGGGCTAGACTATTGCAGTTCGTGACTGGCTCCCGACGCGTGCCGTTAGCCGGGTTCAGAGCGCTACAAGGGTCTACTGGGGCGGCCGCACCGCGTCTATTCACTTTGCATCTGGTAGCGGACGCCTCCCCGGACTCGCTGCCCAAAGCGCATACCTGCTTCAATCGTCTCGATCTACCCCCTTATCCGACTAAGGAGAAACTTCACGATAAACTTACACAGGCTGTCCTTGAAACTGCGGGATTTGCTGTTGAATAATTTAATATTTATTTATACTTTCAAGTGACTGGCAAAAAGGATGTTTTATTGTGACATGACAAAACTGGGTGTTATAAAATTACAAAATATAATTGAAGACAGTTATTTTACTGTTATCTTAAATAAGTTAGGAACGTGTACAAATTGAGTGAGCCTATGAAATACTCAAATATTAAAAGTTTTAATCAGTGAGTTTTCAAAAAGTATGATTATGTTTTTTTGCAATCGTTGCATAAATAGATTTTCATTTCCAGCTTTTTTGGAATGAAACAACATTTAAATTTCGTATGCACAATATTAAATAGTTTTATACACGCTCAAATAAGACTTATACATTCAAGCGATAGTTCTAAGATTCGAATTTCTATCCTTAAATGATAGTTTGTAGTTAGGTAATTTTATTAATCATCTTTATTTAACCGAATTAAATATCCACATTTTTATAGCCAACAACATATTTACCTGAGTACATGAACATGAAACAGTATTAAATTATGTTGTTAAATATTGAGGGTCCTTGTATTTAGTAATTGAAGCTATATGTTATAGCCGGGTATCTTTAATTTTAAAATTAAGCAATAGTATTTTATATTGGGCCAACTTAAAAAGCTAAGTTTCTTCAGCTGAGTTACTGCCATACCCATTTTATTATATAAAAAAACGTTAAATGCTAAAAGACAAAAATCACTTTTATTTCATGTGTCAAAATTTATAAAAAACTTATTTAAAGGATTTGTTAATGTATAATATGTTTGTATTATATTATGTAAATAATTTATTATTATTCAGTACAAAGCACAAATAGTGTCATCTGTTATTTTTCAATCAAATCTAAAGCATTCATGTTTGAGGTGCCTTATATATTATTATTTATATAGTTATGTATCTAACAATGAATTTATTCAATTTTTTACAATTATTATCATCAATCAGTAAATTGACTTTCAACATTAATATATGTGGAATATAAGTTAATATTAACATATATAGTGCTTCTAACAATTATAACAAGGATGAGTGCCTTTACGTTTTAAATATTAATTTTTAAGTGTAGTTAGTATTGTATGACTGTTAGTGATATGAAATGATTTAATAGATATTATGATAGTTTAAAGGAAAATATAATATTTTTGCACAATATTTTGTTGGTGTTTGCATTATTTATCTACATTTATCAAAGATACCATGATGACATCATTTTATGTCAAACAATAATAATACATATATAAAAATATTATAAGGTACAAATTCCAAACTACAAATGATAACCATTGAAACTAGATACATCAAATTCTCTTCTCGGTGTTATTTTTTCAAACAACTTTGTTCATATACAGTTAAGCCCTAAAGATAATAATAAATGAGATAATTCCATAACCACACTGCCTCTTTTTCTCGCTTAATTCCCAAAATATTGTTCGTTCACGATTTTCATATATGCGCAACATTTTTTTTTATAGTATAGAAAATATTGATCGTTCACGATTTTCATATATTATGCGTAATATTTTTTTTATAGTATAGAGGGCAAACGGGCAGGCGGCTCACGTGATGGTAAGTGATCACCCCCGCCCATAGACATCCGCAACACCAGAGGGCTTGCAGGTGCGTTGCCGGCCTTTAATAAAGATGTAGGCTCGCTTCTTGAAGATTTCCAAGTCTTCAAGAAGCGAGCCTAGCAGACTTGTGGAAAACCAGCATTGACAGATTTGGAGTCCGAGCATGCACCGTCGACAACGACCTTGATGCTCCGATCTGCCAGGAAGCTGGTGACCCAATTGCATAATTTAAATGAAATGAAATTTATTTATTTCAGAGGAATCTTTGCCACACGTACAAAAAAAAACAAATGAAAACAAATATTAGGTAAAATACTTAATCCTAAAAACAGTACAAATTAAAATAAAAATCTTAATACTAAATGAGCTGTGTGGCACTGGTCTTCAGCAGCTCTCCGCTCCACGTATGGAGGGTAGAGATAAGGAGTAATCTCTCTGTATATTAGAAGTGTCCATAAAGTCATGTGATATTATGGTGCTGTAAGCTGATGACTGCATTTGAAAGAAAGCGCCTAAAACTGTTCGACTATAAGTAGTAGGACAGAATTTATTTATTTATTTATTTATTTGATAATAATTAAAACGGCTGATTAGGCCAATTACATTAATTATTCTTATAAAATACCATACAATTAAACATCATTACAATACATTCAAATACAAACAATTAATTAAAAATACCCTAAACTGATAGATTATTATCTTACACATTTAAATTATATCAATGGACCACTCCTGTCTCCAAGTGTTTAAGACACTCAGAGCGCAAAGTGGTCCACCCGTCAGAAAAGATGTCGAGGGCTGGATTGGCGTCCAGCAGGGCGTTGAGGGCGGCGAGAACACGCGGGATGGGAGACTGTGCTCTGGCCGCAGTGCGAGCCGCCGGCGCGGCAAATAGCTTATGGCCACGACCTCGTAAGTAATTATCGGGAACGAAAAGCCGACAGAGTTCATTACTTAAATTAGGAACATCGATTTGTCCACGGAATATTTTTAAGGCCATTGTGATTTGGTCGAGCTCTCTACGGGCTTCCAACATATTGATACCAAGACATCCTAAAAGAAACCTTGTGGGATAGGCTAGTGGATAAAAACCATACTGGTGCTTATATAAAAATCTTAAGAAGGCCTTTTGAATTTTCTCCAACATCAACACATATTTTTTTTGATATGGGTTCCATACACAGGAACTGGTCTCTAATTTGCTCCGGACAAGCGAATTATAAACCAGACGGATTGTTTTATCACTTTTGAAATCTCTGGCATTTCTAAGCACAAACCCCAGTCGCCTAAAGGACTCCTTCACCAACTGTGTCACGTGATCGTGGAAAGTGAGCCTGTGATCGAAAGTGACCCCCAAGTCTTTGATTGTTATAACTCTGGTAATAGATTTGTTTTCGATATTATAATCAAAGTTAATTGGGTGCCACATACGACCGAAGGTCATTACGTAACATTTATCTGAATTAAATTCAAACTTATTGCGAACACTCCATTGCCTAATTGCATCGATGTCAGACTGAAGGGCCAAACAATCTGCTTCGGACTTAATCTCATTGTAAAGCTTTAAATCGTCTGCGTAGAGGAGACAGTTCGCATGCGATACAACTGATGGCATATCGTTGATCATGATCAAAAATAGAAGAGGTCCTAAAATAGACCCCTGACTCACACCGGAACGAGCGTGGTAGGGTTTAGACTCATACAGGCCTAGCCTTACAAACTGCTGGCGATCGCGAAGGTAATTCGCAAAAAGTTGGAGAAGAGCCGGGGCAAAACCTATAGCACTAAGCTTCGTCAAGAGGATGTCATTATCAACCCTGTCAAATGCTTTCCGGAGGTCAAAATAGAGCACATCCACTTGACAACCGTGATCTATTCGGGTGGAAATGTAGTCTGCCAGAGTCAACAAATTTGTGTTAACAGATCTTTTGCGTCTGAAGCCATGCTGCTCATTACACAAATACTTATTTACCTGTGCATATATATATTTATGTAAGATGCTTTCGAAAATTTTAGCAGGTGTAGACAAGACAGCTATCGGTCGGTATTCTTCGACTTGTGACTTATTGGAGCTCTTAGGAATAGGAGTAACTCTAGTAAGCTTCCACTGAGTGGGATAAACACCTGTTTTCAAAATTAAATTAAAAATGTGGCATAAAGGAGTACATAAAATATTATCAGCCCCCTTGATAACGTCAGGTGGGAGATTGTCAGGACCAACAGAACTATTAGATCTCAACATTCTGATACCCGAGAGAACATCATAAGCAGTGAGTTTGACAATATTGATGCAATCACTATTGAGTCCAGAGGTATCAAATTTGTCAAGATCTAGGCGAGGCACATCTGGTAAAAAGACACTGGCAAAGTAGTTAGCGAAGGCTTCAGCTGCTTCGGGGCCAGAGAATGTTGAGCCCTGATAGGAAACATTAGACTCGAATCCCCCTTTAGAACGCAAGCTGGAAATGTGCTGCCAAAACTTACGCGGGTTTATTTTTATGTTATCCTCAATTTTAAGTATATGAATATTATATGCTGATGCTATTCGATGCTTCAGATCAGCTCTGAGACTAGAGAAAGAGTGATAAGATTCAGTAGATTTGGAATGTTTCCATACAGAGTGCAGTCTGGATTTCAGACGAATATCTCTGATAATGTCACTGGAGAACCACACTGGATAACACCGACATTTGGACTTATCACGTCGTTTTTTTGGCATACATGAATCAAACATATTGTAAATAGCCCTATAGAAATGTTGGCACGCAAGGTCAACGTTTTGGGCTTTCAACACTTCATTCCAAGAAATTTGAGACATCAACGAGTGTAGGAGCTGAAAATCACACCTTTTAAAATTCCAGTCAATGGCTGGGTCTATATTACTAGGCTTAATTACATCAGAGTGATGCTTTGGCTCAAGTACTACCTCGACATCTAACGGCGGATGATACGGGTCAGGGGGAACAATACCATCTGTAACTGCGACAGTTACTTCCGATATCACTTCATCCTTCCGTACAAGAATAACATCCAGCATTCCTCCATGACAATTGGTCACAACATTATTTTCAAAAAGATTGCAAAATGACATAAAATAACAATAATAATTATTAATATGTGTTGAGAATGAAACGAAGAAAGATATATATCCGGTCCGTAACGACTTTCAAAAGATAGTAAAGTATTTTCTTACATTGATTAAATATATAACAATAATTTTAAAAATTTCAGAATTCTTTTGAATAATGACGTTTTCAATTGCATACCTATTTACTTTATTTTTATAAACTACTCTATTCAGTACAACTACTTCTGTACTTTACTGTTTCCGTTTGGCATACTTCACTTCATTAATAATCGCCAAATTCACATCGAACCATCAGTGGTCATCAGCGCCTTTTTAAGTTTTTAGTTGGTTTTGGAACTATAATCTAACAGCTTATCATGGACACTTTTGAAAGTAAAGCCCCATATGAAAGAGTGCTCCTTACCTCTACCCTCCATATTTAAAATAAAGGAATTCTCTTTTGTTTGTGGTGTTCTATATGAAGGATGACCCTTTGCCCACCCTTTGGAAATAATTAAAAAATAACATACTATCTATGGTCACGTTAATGTTGCCAGTACAAGTATTCTACCTGATTTTAAGTTTTTAGGCTATCACCTACATATTTTGGGATAATTGCATAAAATAATCTGTACATATTTAGTGTAAGTTTTAAGGTGTAAATGGAAGGCCCGTAATAAAATGTATGTAATGCAGTTGCATAAAGCACCTTTCTTTCGTTATTGTTTAGTGTGAGGCTTATAAAGATAAATAAGAAAAATAAAGTCAAGTACGTATAAGTTAAAACTCATCTTCAATGGTTTGTGACACTGAATCATTAGCATTTGTTATAGTCCCTATTACTCAGATTAAGAACCTACCCTATTGTCATCTTTGACATGTTTTTTCACAAACTTTTTACATTGTGGTTTTTGACTTTGGCAAGTAGCAACACTTAGTTCAGGTCCGCTGGTGCTGTTTGCCAGGTGCTTGATGCACTCTCAAGCATTAATTATTTAATTACATGCAATTTGTGATATCTATGTTATAATAGGTAGATTAATGCAATAATTACTGTTTAATGAATATAGTTTTTGAGAAGTTGTTAGTTATCCGTTCCATCGAATTTCCAGTTTCAGAAGTATAACAAATACCGTTTATACTTCGTGATTTTGGAATCAATCGTGTGATGTATATCATACAGTGAAGTGTTTATATAAAAAGTTTATAAAACAGTCACCATGCCAACAAGTGCCGTTTATCAACCGACAACTGTGACCTATGAGCAACAGCCCACGGACCAACGCTGGAACTGCCCTATCAGCTACTTCTCACGGAGAGTGACAAGTAGTTTGAACCGGGCAGTATGTATTAGACTCGCTTTATGTCTTCTGGGCAGTACACTCTTCATTATTGGTAAGTGTGAAGCATGATTTATCATCAGATGCAATTCCTATTAGAATTAAGTAGGCTGAAAAGTCATAAACAAATTCCGTATACATAATATGGTGTAAAAATATAACTATGACTCATGCCATTGTTGTGGTCACATATTAATACTGTAATACCAATGAAATTTTAAAATAATTAGTTTATTTTTGGTTTGTACAGCGAGTAGTGTTGTCATTTTCTCTCAAAACAAAGTTCTTTAGTTTAATGTGGTTTATTATTATAAAATAGTTTATCTTTCAAAATAAATATATATTATGTAAAAATTAATAAGAAAGTTGTGTTCAATTTCTGAAGATTGAATTACAATGTGTCGTCATCTTAGCACCTTAGAAATATTCAGAATAATTTTTTAATATATTTGTTGTTTTAATTATGCTTAAGAGCTCACAAACAATTTCATTGTAGTATACTGTTTTGAGTAACAGCATATTATGCATTGTTAAGAGGGCCCTTCCCGGTTCGTCTATCGCCAACGCGAGCATGGTTGAAAAGTTTTTTGTTTCATGCAGCGCATACCTCTGCCGCTAACGAGTGAGTGAGAACGCGATAATATTGAACAAAAAATAGTGTGCGGAAATTTCATAAAACTTGTTCTAGGAAATACGTGTTTTTCAGTAGTCCTTACAAGTTTGTGAAATATTTTTTTGTAATTTAGAATCTCCATTATATTTGCAAGGTTTCTATCATAAAAAAATATTTACTTTCACAATTTATGAGTACATTATGAACGCCCAAAGTTCAGGTAATTTTTTTGCAAAAAAGCTGATTTTTGGAGGCTTATACTGAATTTATTTCTGAAAATTTTTAGATTTTGTTTCGATAGAAACCTAGATATAGTGCACGAGATACCTATTAGTTCAAAAGTTTCAAAGAAAAATCGGTTACATCGCCATAATCACGTACGAGCTTTTGTATGGAAAGTAAGACGGGTTGGGCGCTCTTAAGAGATAGTTTCAATCTCTATGACTAACAAGTTACGAAATAATGTGATGGCACAATACAATTTGTATAGCTCTATTGTTCTATCATCAAAGCATCCTGCAATTATACTATTTTAAGAGATAGAGAAATAAATCATCTGTGACTTGAATTACAAAAAAATATATATATTTAAGGGCGCACCCATACAACAAATATGATTTTTTTTCTTGTTTTTGCTCGATATTGATAACAGCAACAGCTAGACTCTTGAAATATTCACAGAATATTTAGTAATATATTCACTTTAAAAATAAAATTAAATAAATTCAAATGAAACCAATAATTTAGGGGGGCTACCGTACAACGAAAGTGATTTTTTGCCATTTTTATAGATAATGATACGGAACCCTTCGTGCGCAAATCTGACTCGCTCTTGGCCAGTTTTTTTATTTTGTTTCAGTTGATTCATGCTAGTCTAAGGGTATGAATATTTTAAAATTCACTTTATTTATATTAATCAGTGATCTGAGACTAAGTTGTAGATATATAGGATTGATGTGAATGATCTCAAACTTATATACATACTAGCGACCCGCCCCGGCTTCGCACGGGTCAAGATTTTTTGACAAAAAAAGCAGGGGTTGTATGTATTTTTTAATGCCACATTATAAAAAAATAAAAACAAAAAATTTCGTCTCAAAAAAAAAAAAAAAAAAATTAGGGGTGGATTACGCTTAACATTTAGGGGGATGAAAAATAGATGTTGTCCGATTCTCATACCTACCCAATATGCACACAAAATTTCATGAGAATCCGTCGAGCCGTTTCGGAGGAGTATGGCAACGAAAACTGTGACACGAGAATTTTATATATTAGATATATTCTGATTCTAGAATTATACAAAAAAAAACCCATTTATTTTGCATGGGTTTGCGCAAGCCAAAACACAATATTTTTTAGATTGAAATTGTATCCATTGCATTGTGATTCAATTTAATTATTATGATTCCAATTTTTCTTTGTGAAGAAATATTATTCTGCTTTCTGGTTGTGTAGTCGGTTGTGGTTGACCACATATTATGTATACAATTACATGTAATAAACTACTGTGCAAATTATATTATGAATATATCTATACTAATATTATAAAGAGGAAAGGTTTGTTTGTTTGTTACAATTTAACTCAAAAACTACTGGACCAATTTTAAAAAATCTTTCACCAATAGCAAGCTACATTATCAGCTACATTTTCTTTGTATAGTACATACTGGTCCTGTGCGAAACCGGTGTGTGTTACTAGTTCATTTATAAAAATTGTTATTAGGTATCATATTACTAAATTTTTAATTATTAGTAAACACTATTAGAGTACCGCTAAAAATAATGTACTACAAACAAGTATATGATTACATAGTCATTATATTATGTTGATGAAAATCATTGCCTTGGCTCACCTTTTAAACAAAACATTTTTGGTTAACAATAAAACTGGTTTTATTTTATCATCTGATGTACGAAATATGGAAAACGTGTTGTTAATGAAGTGGAAACTTGTAAATGAGTGTTTTTGAAATCCAAGAATAAATTTTTTATATGGTTGCAAAATTATCATTCTTGGATGACATGAATGGCCATAGGACAATAATTATATTTACTAGGTATTTTCCATGGCTTTGTTTGCAAAGCACATCCTATGGGGTTATAATTTTTGTCTCTCTTATAGTAGATTTATGTACGGTCTATATTTAATTTTAATTTAACGTTTAAAAATTTAAATTCTTATTAAGGGGAGTGTTCATTAATGTTGTCAATTGTAACGGTATATACGAAAGCAAATATTAATATTCCAAGGAATTATCCTTGTGGAAGTAAGAGGTACGGGTGTACGGAAACGTGACGCGGCTCTCCGACGAGTTTGTCGACCTTCGCGTACTGCCGTTTTAACTAGTTGGTGTATCACGTATTCAATGAAATGCTGTATCACTGCAGATCTTTTTACTGTTAAATTTGCCACTTTTCTATAACATATAAAATATAAACACATATTTCATGCCATAGGTACTAATCATGGTTTTAATTTTGTACATAAATTCGTTGGAAAAAAAGCTTTTTTTACTAAATAATATAAAAAAATTGATTATAATAAAAATATAGTTATATAAAAAATGTCCACAAAACAAAAGTATCCTGTAAATATTGAAATCAAATAATATGAGTAGATTTTTTTTAGATAGTATAAATAATATGGTGTTCACAGCAATAAGGGATATATTAGGCATTCCAAAACTATTTGTAATTAATACATTAAGTATTAATAAGAATTATGTTTTTCCATAACAGCAACAGAAGAATTAAAGTAAAATGTAAGAAAATGTACTTGTTTATTTTCCAATGTTGACTAAATTCAATATTAGTGTTGAATTTATCATAATATTATTAAAGTTAGATCAGTTTAATAGCTCGTTGAAGGATATGATTACAAATCTAAGTGACCTACTGTACTATAACATTCGACATGGTATGGGCAACAAGATGAGTCATCAAGCACTACCGGATATTATCATAATGTATGATTCATGTACTTTTGTACCTACTATTACCACGTGGAGTCTAGTGAGGAAAAAAGCTTATATTACGAATCTATCTATCTACTTCAAATGCTTTTTAATACATTTTTATAATATGAATATTATGCATACATAATGTAGGTACTGTGCGATGTTAATATTTCCTCAAAAGAAGCTCCAAAATAGTCGTATAAAATAAAAGCTATTTAAATATTGATTGACAAAAATGTTAATTAATGAATTTCTTTCGATGTTTCAACCTTGCCTTTGTTGTACATAAGCACGTAATAACATTTCAATAATTATTGCCATACATAAGAAGAATACAGTCTCTATCACTAATATAATAATAAAATCGAAGTCGAAATAATACTCCGCATGTGGCTTGAATTTAAGCGGCCCGCAAAATCTTTTTGTTTCTTATTTCTTTTTGTATTGTTTAAATAACAAAATTTAGAAATAAGCGTTTTTTATTCGATTTTTGGTAAGCTGTTAATACGGCCCCTCAATATATTTAGATAGATAGATACATAGAATGTTCTTTATTTATCAAAATTCAACGAAAAAAAAGGAAAAAGAAAGTGGATAAACGGCGGCTTTATAGCTTTTTAGCTATCTCTTCCAAGCAAAATGGAAAGGATAAAGAGGAAAATAATAAAAATTAAGAGTAGAGTGTAACAAGAAGAAAAAATACAGGAAATTATTATTAATTTCCTATATTACTATTACAGACTAAAGTAGAATGAATGATACAAAAATTTACCTAAACTAAACAGACAACATATTATTTAAGGTTTTTGAAAGACGCTACCGTTTGCGCCTTTCTTATATGTACAAGTAATACATTCCAAAGTTTTTTTTAGTCATTTTTATAGGCCCTAGATCCTTTATAGTTTGGACTGCCCTGTATTAGTATATATTATTAGATGGTTATGAAGATTATATTATTTTAAACAAGCCTTTAGATAAGTTATACTAAGGACCTATTCCATCGCATTCTTTGCTATCAGGGATTTAAATGGTTGAATTCAATCAGTTACTTCCGCATTTACCATAGTGACATAACACCCGGACTTTGATACCGGAAATATCAAACCTTTATGACGTGTCATAGTTTAAAAAATATACGTACACATTATACACCCCGGCTTCAATTTGAATAGCGATCGAACGAATTTAATCTTTGGTAATGACACTTTCCAGGTTTTTTATAACTTTTTTTAACGTTACACCTTGTAGTACGCCAACAACGCGGTAGTGACCTCGGCTCAAATTTATACTCCCTAATGACCCTTTTATGTTTAACCTAGAACTTTACATTCAAGTGTGCCAGAAATGTATTTAACTCGCAATGAATGTGGAAATGAGCGGATTTTCATTTCCGCTTCAAAACGCAAAAGATGTTTTTTAAAGCATTTTTTATCATCCGGAAGCATAGAGCAACACGGGCCACCGGCGAACCGGAGGGGAGTAGCCATAGCGCTCTTTACCGATACCAAACTGTCTGTCATTTTTTGCGGGGGGAAATCTGCGCTATGTGTGCGTACTCAAAGCTGCACACAAAAGCAATCTTCTGTCACTACGAAACTCACACCGTGACAATTAAAAAATACACTAACAATTTCACACACACATTTAAACATTCCGTGTCATAACAGTATAATTAAATGGCGCAACTACACTGACAAGTCTTTATAGCCGTAGTTGCGACAACTGTCGATACGCATTATCGATAAATTCAAGAACTCGGTTAGGGAAATTATAATGCCCCTTATTCCAAAACCAAGACTAAATTTAATACTGAGTTTAATACCAGCTTTAAAACTTGGACTTCAATAAACGATATTACAAAAACGAGTTTATCGCTAGTCTAAGGATTATCTATAGTACTAAAGTTAAAAACTCAGTAACCCCTAGTTTAACTTCGGTACTAACCTCAAAACGTCAAGTTCTCAGTTGTCATTAGCGTCGTATTTGTATTATATTTTAATTACAAATAAACAACAGTAGAAAAATGGACGTGAACTCGATTGATTTCATGGATTTGGAAGATTTGGAAGTGATGGAAATATACTGGCGATTTAACAGACCTCGTAATCGCGTGATTCCATTTGATTAAAATGATGAAGAATTCTACTATTATATTAATATATCAACAAAAGGTTGAATTAAAAATAGTAGATTAACTACGTGAGGATTTAGTCGACGACCCTCGAGGACAGGCCCTCAGTCCTGAGTTGAGTACTTTGCGCGCTGAGGTCGTCATGTAGTAAGTATAAAAGTGATATCTAATGCAAATAGAAAACAATGCTAACATGTCTCAAACGCTGAAATACTAATATTATTGTATTATTCACAGATTCAAGACGATACATTGCAAGCCTTTCTTAAAGATATATAAAGATGCCTACTACTTTGGATAACAAAGATCAGACTATTGTTGCATGTTTAAAGTGGTGGTGAAAGTAATGATCATGTTCACACTGAACATAATATACCAGTACAACCGTATGATGCAAATCCAATAATAGTGGGAATATAAGGAGACGGCAGTTCATTGAAACTCACTTTTCATATTTTAATATGTAATCTATTAATAATAAATTTTCTTATATTAAGTTTAGTTTACAAAGATGATTAAAATATACACAGATAGATAACAATACTTGTTTTTAAAACGTCAAAGAACAGTCTTATATATAATAATTGTCATTATAATGCAGGTAATATAATATTAGTATATGTATGAGATATACATATACTAATAATTTTAAATATAATTACTTCTTATGCATAATATAACCCAGAATTAAATTCAAACATGTATTAATAAATGCATAATATATTATGCAATAAGGGAAGTCTTAGAAGAAAACATTACTATAAAATTGTGTACAAATTTGTATGTATTAATAATCATTTATTAAAACCAATATTTTTTATAAACATGTTTCATTGTCTAGTAGGAATTGCTCCATATTACAACACAAGTAACGTTCGTTGCACATTGTCGTTCAAAAAAAACTATTTTACAGTGAACTTACTGTTCTTAAGACATTCAAATCAAATCATTTTAGAACAGTGCCTATTTATTTTAGTAATTTGAGTTGCATTGCAAATTGCAATATAAACAAACATTTTGATAATATTTAATTTTGAAAAGAAAAATAAAAAGCCGAAAATAAGGTCGAAAAGCTCCTTTATAAACTTATTTAATCTATTAAACTAGTCAATTTTAAAAACCGCTGATAGATATTGATACAGAGCTTTCACTGGTTTTTAAAATGTATTAGTTTTGTATAAATATGGCGAATACATTTTTGCGGGTTTGTTTTTTTCAATAAGAAGGAAATTCTTGTATCAGCATATTTTTCCATAATAACTCTTGCCAGTTCCAAATTATGATTTGTAAAATCATTTTCGTGCGAATGATAACTAATGGAGGGAAACAAGTCTTTGCCAATAAACTTTTTTAAGGAACGTGATACGACTTCAATTGTGGTACAAGATCGTGTAGGTTTATTGTCATCACTTAAACTTCCTCTTATTTCTTTTTCACAAATCCGACATAAAAGTATTACCTCTTTTGAGGCATAAAGTAAATTTCCTCTGCTTTTTTGGTGTATTATACTTTTTTGATCTATCGGCCCGAGCAAACCTTTTATGCACGTATTGCATTTAATTCTTTTGGCTGTCGAGAAAATAACAAATCCAGCTATATATTCCACAACTTTTTCCGCAAAAGGGGATAAAAAAGTTAGAGCTTCAATCTCATCAATCAAATCGTCAGTAAAATTGGTAAAATTAACTTCATCAGTAACGTCAATGCTGTTGTACTGTCTTACGGTTGAAGCATTAATTTTTTCCAGAGCAGATGTGCAATTCAGTATTGTTATTTTTTCCAGTGGAATGCAGTTTGTACCTCTTCCAGTTTGTGTTAATTCTGTATTAACAAGAATTTTTTTATAAATTGCTTCAAACTGGGAGCTTGAGGGATTATCGCAATAACCACCATGACTCCTTACAACGGAAAAAAATAGCTCAATGTGATCTTGGCTTATTCTGTGGAGTGGCATATATTTAAGATCATTTTGTTTGTTTTGTATTAAATCTAGAAAGATAGACTTGGTACTCTCAATGCAGATCAAAATACCCAGAAAACCCGTGTATCGTGGAGAATCTAATAATTTAATTTTACGTGACTCCCCGTTGCTCTTTTTTACATATGCCGATAAGCTCAATAAAAGCGTTTGAGCTTCGTCCATTTTTCTAAAAGCTTTCTCAAAGTTTTCAGAGTTTAATGCTCGTTTATAACCATTTTGACGTGACCTAGAATCCAATATATCAAAAATGTCGTTTATCAGTGAAATAAACTTCGAAGTTGCAGTTGATCCATTAAACTCCGGCAAATTTAATTCTTTCTCACAAAACATAAGTGCGTCAGCCACACTTGCGCTGAACAATTGTGCTGCAAGGCGAACATTCATTATCTTTGTTTTATAATAAATGTGATTTGCTTTCAACTTATTCGCCATGAAGAATAATTCTTCTTCCTGGATTTTATGTAATGCTTCCACAAATAACCATTGAATTTTATTTTCATTATCATCGTAAAAACATTTGTAGTCACAAAAAGTGTTTCGAATTAATTTTAACATGTGACTCGGGTCTAAAAAAAAGTAAACTCGCTGCCCCGTTGCAGGATCTAAAATGGTAGTTTGCAATTTATTTGCAACTAAGCAACAACCCAGTTCCATGGCCATGGCTAAATTTGCCTTTGCGCCGTCACATGTTAATGCTTTTATTTCCACTCCAGTTTCATGTACTAATTCAAATGCTTTAGTTACAAGCTGAGATTTTAACTTAGCACTTGTGCCTTTAACTAAAAAATATCCAATTGGGACTTTCCATTGAGTATTAATGCCTACTAATAGAAATACTAGGACATCTGTTGCTTCATCTGTATTATCTGTTATTAAATCAAAACCATAATCAACATACCCGAATCGTCTGTCACCACTTGAGTTGTCATGTGATTGTGTTTTTATTTTCATTTCGTCGAAAACCAAAGAACAATAAATTTTACTACCTGGATTGGCATCGACTTTATATTTTAAAGCCGCCAATGCTTCTTTGGTAAAACCGGGCCGTCCATCAATATGACTGTACCATTTTGTTAAAGTACGTGGAGCAGGTAAACAGGTCCCAAACGTTTTACGAACATACTTGTAGGCTTTTGGGGAGTAAAAGTTGAGAGTTAAAGCAAAACATCTCAGTTCTGGTGAATACTTAGCTCGTGAGAGCTTCCCACTATTACATTTTGTTAGTTGACGCTTAATAATTCCTGCCTCTTCAACGCCAATTTTTTCAAGGATCATCTTTTGTTCCTTATCTATCAAAGCTTTTTCATCTAGACTCTGAAGAATTTCTTCTAGCCCAGCAACTTTTTTCTTTAAGAAATTATTTTTAGATTGGAGCCTTTTAATTTTTTTTTTCTGACCATCTAACTGATTCTTCATTTTTCTTTTTCTAGGTGAAAGTGCAATAGTGGGAATTGAATTACATTTTTTAGATGTTTCCTTTGACTGAACCTGAAAAACAAGTAAGATATTATAATTATGCTGTAATCACATATCTGTATAGCTTACTAAATCTGAATAATAAAATAGTAGAAATGACTATATTAATCATTTAATCAAACATCAACTACAAATAAACAATTAAAATGCAACCCACATCTTGACGAGTTGACGATGTACACGGAGATGTCAACGAATCAGGATTAGTGAGAGTGGCACTAATGGCATCATGAGATGATAGTCTTTCATCTGGTTTATTGAATAATTGTTGATGAGTCTGAAATTAGATTTAACATTATTTTTTTAAGTTTAGAAATATATGCTTCCTTTCGCCACTATGTTTAAGGTGAACTACATCATGTGGACTGTACACTCATTTACCCTGACCATGATATAAAAAAAACTTACGCAACAACTACAGTTTGGAGTTAGAGTTGGTTTGGCGTCATCGATTAATCTCCTTCTTTTGTTCGTCAATACTTGAAAGTCAGAGGCCTCGAAATGGTTTGAGCAAATTACACTGTTTCTTGTGGGAATCCAGGTTATTTTATTATTACAAAATAACGTCCATCTATCCCTTAAATTTGGATCTTTAGGAAACCTGCAATAAATAAATTAAAAAACATTATGGATGAAGTACACACTAAGTGATTTTAATGTGCTAACGCGCGTAAGTATTATATTATATTTCAACTATGTATATTAAAATAAGACTGATCCGCGTATTGTATGAGGGCAAGCGGCCCGTGTTGGTAAAAAAATCCGAAACAACACGACCGATAATATTGTAATTTTTTAAGTTTAAAAGAAAAAAATTACTTACATATGAAAGGTAACCCCATCTTTTTGTAAATTTGACGTGGCAGATCTCTTTTTACAACAAAAAACAGAGCAATTCGGCATTTTTATGACGACAATCAGGAAAGCACTCAAAAGACTCAAAACGTAGAAAACACGAAATGAATTAACAATTTAACACAGAGTAAACAACTGTCATGCGGCATGCCAACGACAGACTAAAAAAAAGATCGATTTTAATCGATAAAAAATCGATAATCATGTATATTAGTTTTATTTAATTAATAATTTATATTTTATTTAATAACATAACGGTAATTATATGCATTATATTGTATTTAAAATGCATTTAATTACTTTTGAGTTAATTACCTTGTCCAAAGGTTTTCTTTTTGTGATTGTGTAATCGATTCAATTAATCGAGAATCTCAGGAAAATTATCTTTCTCATATTTCTCCTCTCCCAGACTGAGAATTGAGCTGGTTTTTTATATTATAAGATTAAAAATATGTCATTTTTTAGATCATATCGCAATTATTAAATTTGGGCCCACAATTTTCCATATCCTTTGGATTTTTAGGAAATAAAAAAAACATTATGGTTGAAGTTTACACTAAGTGATTTTAATAAATGTGCTAACGCGCGTAAGTATTATATTATATTTTAACAATGTATATTATCACAATATAATATTTGAATCAGAAAATTTAATCTCAAAACTGTCTCTGTATAGAAGACTCCTTTACCATTTTTTTCGATAACTTAAAACAATCCGATAACAACACTATCGCTCGGCGACAGCGACTTCTCGGAAATAAACTCGGATCAGTCGCTCGACAGATCCGTGTATTGCATGAGGGCTCATACAATACGCGGATCTGTCGAGCGACTGTGTTGGTAAAAAAATCCGAATCAACACGACCGATAATATTGTAATATTTTAAGTTTTAAAGAAGTAAATAGTAATAATATGATTAAAAAATACCTACATATGAAAGGTAACGCTATCTTTTTGTAAATTTGACGTGGCAGATATTTTTTGGCAACAAGAAACACAAACAATTCGGCATTTTTTTAGGAGGTCGATTCAGTCGCGCATCTGGATTTAGTCTAGTGAAAAGTGCGGCTACAACTAGTTTTATTGTACGCATAGGACCATTTGGACTTGTACTTTGACAGAGGGGAACGCCTGCGTATGGCTACTCCCCTCCGGTTCGCCGGTGGACCGTGTTGCTCTATGTCCGGAAGTATACCACGGCCAATTAGCGTAAAATCAGTGCTTGAGATAGAGGTATGGAGCCACCGAGGCAACAAATAAGTTTTCAAATAAAATGTTTCTTTTTTTAATATTTAAGAACAATATAATCATGTTTGTAAAAAGTAGTACAAACAGCGAATAAAAATTTCAAAGGATTAGATTTTTTTCCGAAGTCTATTTACGAATTTATACTTTATTTTACGAAGGGGCCTCTGAATGCCCTAAATCCGGCCCTACGTAAAATAAAGAGTAACGTGTCTTTTTGTTAGAACAACGCAACGGATTTTGGTGTTGTTATAAAAATCATCACCATAGTTTAGAGTTACTCTTCAGAAGGTTACATTATCAACCGGTCAATATAAGATCAGCCCGCCTAGCATGACCATCAAGAGATATCTCGCGGATGAGTGAAGACAAACTAAGATATAAGATATCTCGACATCGACAATTTTGATAGACAAATCTCGATCAACAAATATATCTACTTTTGACCTTAGAAATCGAGTTTATCGACTTACACTTAAAGTCCCAAATTAGACCCGGATGACATAAAGAGATAATCGATTAAAACACAAGAAAACGGTCGACTAAATTTTGTCGTGGTTGTCATGCTAGGCGGGTAGATAAGCCATCATCGGTGGAGAATCTCGATTTTTTTTGTAATGTACCTTAACCATAACCATCCAAATTATATTTTAACAATAAACATACATCGGAATTGTCCTTAACTCCATGCAATTCCCAAGTCACTGGCATCAAATACCTACGCAAACCGGTCAAAGCGGCTTGAGGATAATTAATTATTAGGTATTATTAGGTATATTACATAAAAAAATGCTATAACTGGATATTTATAAGTAGAGTAGTAGAAGCCAGGGAGTAGAATTTATTAGATACAATGCAATTTAATAAAAGCGTAATATATATTCGAACCCAAGGATTGAGGTGATGGTTTCTATAATTTACTTAAGACTTTACGTCATATAAACCTTAATTCTATGTACCTTGAGTGTGGATTGCGGAAAGGTCAATATAGCCGAGCTAGTGAATCGTTTTACATCTATAATTTAAATAAATAAAATCTTCAGTTCTCCAAGTTCCAAAATCGATTATTTCGTCTATTAATTATACATACATTAATAATAATATTGCTCGTGTGTTATAAGTATTTGAAAGAACACTGCGTTATGAACTTTCGATAGTAGAATATGTAAAATTATTTGGTATCGACTTTAAGGTTTCTAAGACCCATATTCCAAGACGTCTCTCAGTTTTGAATCTAGTTTTAAGACTTGTCAAACCATTTTTTCTCTATAGAATTTTGACATCTTGACAGTTCCCAAGAATAGATTACGACTTGAGTAACGTCTTTCAATACGGCCCTAAGAATATAGTGCTGTGTGTCGGATGGTTAAAGTCTGAAAGCGTTTACATTTAAAAAATATAAATGTAATGATATACTATTGTGGTAAACCCAACATCTCTTATTACTTTGAAATCCCAATAAGGTTTATTAGCACACCGTCAAGGTGAATGGGTTCATTTATATCTTATAGGTGGTGTCCAAATATACACATTATATTATGTAGACAAACATGTATATTATACCAACTTTGTCAATACATGATTCTATGAGTCATCAAGGAACCTTTCCAAGGAGAAGACTCAATAATTTTAATATCACTGACAAAGAACTTATGTTAATTATTCGGTATGGCGCCGATCCAGCCATCGACCAACGATTTTGAGGTTATTTTTTTTTTACAGGTGCATTATGACTTCTAAACACCACACATAGTCTTATTATGATGGCGCATGGCCTTTTTTGACTTAATTATTCGGTATCGCTCCACCAGCGACTATATTATACAGATAACATAATTTCGAAAAAATTCAGTAAAATCATCATCATAAATAATAATCAGTTAAGGTCCGATTACACTATGCAAGATTCTTGCCTGTTGCATACAATTAAACTGAAGCAATAAATTACATGCATGGTCTAAACAACATATATAGATCTGCCATACAAGTTTTGTTTCAATACTTTTCTTGGTGTAAACTGCACATAATATCCCCGAGTAAACGGTTGCTCACAATTCTTGGATCTCAATTATTTCAAACATTTGACGGCATAGAATTATATCAATGAACTAGAATAGAAAAAGAGTTGAAGAATGTTGTTATATAATTTCTTCTTTTTCAGGCCTAGCCTTGCTAATAGCGGGGGGTGTGCAGTATTCCAATGTCCCTGCGACCACGAATGCCCCGCAAGACGCCGATAACGGCATCGGCGCGCTAATTGCAGGCGGCGTCATACTATGTCTGGGATTGTTATTTGCAGGTAAATATTATGACGCACTAAACGTCGTGGTACTCATCGACATTATTTTGTATTTAATAGTCAGAATATGAGAAAGATAGTGAGTAACAACGAGCGACCTCCAGTGTCTAGCAAAGAGTAATGACTTTGGAAATAACCAAGACACGGGGAGAATTGTTTCTCAGTTGTTTTTTTGACATCTAAGTTCAGAGGTTCAAGCATGAACGTATTTGAATCGTCAGTTTGACAGTTTTAGAAAAAAGAGAATATTATGTTCATTTCACTTTAGTTAAACGACACTTTACTAGCGTAGGTATTAAAGGTTTATAATATTACTTTGCATCCGACATCTTAAAAACAGCTCGAACAACATCGTATACTACAAATAATCTAATACCTATATTTTTTTTATTTGTGATTATTTCTTACCTTATTAGTCAGTACTCCTTAATCGTTATGGCTATTTAAAGAAACCGGTTATTTTACGCAGTAGACGTTACTAGTCTTGACTATATGAAACATTTAAATCTATTTTTAAACGATGCATTGAAGCCAATGATGCATTTTATTTATAAAGTGATTTGCTACGCAGTATATTATTCATTGTTAAATCTGTAACGTACGCCGAACGTGCTATGTGATCACGATCGTCCCAAAGGAAGTGGAAAATGTATGGACGGAAGGTCGATGCTAATCTCACACTCCAATACGGCAGTGCGATTGACTATTATGTTAAAAGCTTTATATTGTTAGCGTTCTGTCTTGAAAGGTTGAACTGATGTCAGGGCGTACTTTATTGGACTATTAAAGTATTTTCTTGTATTTTGTAATCCGTATGTGCTGAAAGTTAATGAACTTAATAAAATGATTGATGAAGAACAATTTTGACGGGCTTGTTGGCGCGTTCGGTAGAACACCTGCCGTGCGCATCGATGGGTCGTGCTCGTGGGTTCGAATCCCACAGGGACATGTTTATAATTTTCTGTAAGCATGTTTTGCCTACGTCTGGTAACTTCGGGCATTTATCGGATGGGAGTAATATCGAAATTCCGACCGGGTAACGAACCACCGCTCATAGATGGAAAAACCGTGAAGTGCACATTAAGCGTTTCGGTTTCAGTCTATGGATTTCCGAATGCTCGAAGTTAAAAGTAGGTCGACAGCGCATCATTGACTGATGATGTGTGGCTGGGGTATCACCTACCATCAACTAAACCTCATGCTCGTCTGTCGATATCTAACATAAAAAAAAACAATATAATTTTTGTTCTAAATCCTTTAAGTTAACATCGTAAATGCATCTACTAAATGTTTTGGTATAGTAAGGCCAATAATATAAGCGCGTGATCTACGTGTGATGTTATGATATCAACGACAGTCCACAAAACCTTTTGCAATCATGAAATGCGTTGGTGTCAGCGTGTAGGTTGAAATTATACTGTACGCAGGGCATTTGACACATTTGTAACCGGTTGTGCAGGCGTAGGTGGTTGGGCCTGGTCCTCTCGCTGGGGCGGCGGCAAGGAAGCCCCGGCTAGCGGCGCTGCTGCGCTCACTGCGCTAAATCCCTCGACGGATCCGCTCGTGGCTGCGCAGTACGCGCCCGTACGAGACGCGCCGCCCGCGCCCGACGATGAGATGCGGAATTTAATGGATAATAAAGAGTGGTGGGTGGCCTTTGAGTTTTCTATACTAATCTACATCTATACTAATATTATAAAGAGGAAAGATTTGTATTTTTGTATGTTATGAATCAAATCAAAAACTACTGGACCCATTTTGAAAATTCTTTCTCCAATAGAAAGCTACATTATCAGCTATGTTTTGTGTATAGTAGGTACATCTACATTGCACCCGTGTGAAAGAATGGGGCGCGTTGCTAGTAATATTATAAAGAGGAAATATTTGTATTTTATGAATAAACTCAAAAACTACTAGACCGATTTTGAAAACTCACCAATAGAAAGCTACATTATCAGCGAATAACATAGGCTATTTTATGTATAGTACATCTACATTGCACCCGTGAACCTGTTTTTTAAGAAAATATTTAGGTGTGGTAGGGCTTTCTCTGTCACTTTCTAAATCGCTATATCTGAATCAGGAAGGACATTATTTTATTCATTAAACTACTGCTAATAAAGTGAAGAAATCCTGGCAGTATAAGCAACACGTAATAGAACTAGATAATTTGAAGAGACGTGTCATCCATCAAATCGCACTGGGCTAATATTATGGTTAACCGAAGGTTTTCTCAGTAGGTCAGAATAGTGTGACTTTATATGGCTTTTACGTCGTGCGCGTGTACTTTGAAACTTTAAACGGACTTACTTATTGTTTTCATATGTTCCATTCCATCTCTAAAGTAATTATATCAATGAACTAGAATGGAGATGGAATTTAAAATATACTTCGTTAATGTCTGTAAGTTCTGTCAAACACAACACCAGCATAGTAAAAACGATTATTTTATTGCTATCTGGGTCACCTTATAAGATTACCTTATTACTTACAATCTTTATCCAATTAGTATTTGTCATTGCAATACTGTTTAATTCCCTTTATAACTCTAATAACTTTTCAATGGTAACCCTAAAATATAATAAACATCACGATAATAAACTGTTTTAATATTATTGATGTGTTAAGTTGTTATAGGTTTTAATTTTTCAAATCTTTTTATTTTTTCTTAAATAAGCATTGTATAATCGCTTCTGCCAGCGTCCCCTTATTGGAGCCACTGAAAATCAGTGTTGGGGGTTTTCCCCAACTTATACTGAGTGGTTATCCATTTCAGGATCATCATATATTTTTCTGTTTAGTTTTAATGTCGTTTATTATTTTAATTGTATATTATGGTGATTTCTTGAATAAATATATTCTATTCTATTCTAATAGTAAATATTATATGAAGTATTCGTGCAACTTATTTGAAACCAATGGACTACCTACTATTATATTCAATGAAAAAAATTGTGTGATGTGAAGATATATTGATGTTTGATATCTGCTCACTTTACACACACAAAAACTACTAAACTCATCATTTGACGGGCTCGTTGGCGTGTTCGGTAGCAGTGCCGTGCGCATCGATGGAACGTGGGTTCGAATCCCACGGGACGACATGATTATAATTTTCTGTAAGCATGTCTTCCCCACGTCTAGTAACATCGGGCATTGATCGTGTGGATGGAATATCGAAATTCCGACCGGGTAACCAACCACCACCGTTCATAGGTTTCAGTCTGTGGATTTCCGAATGCTTGAAGTAATAGGTAGATCCACAGCGCATCATTGACTGATGTTCTGTGGCTGAGGTATTACCTACCATCAAGTGAACCTCATGCTCGTTTGTCGATATCTAACCTAAAAAAATTTAACTCATAGGGAGGTTAGTCCGAAGTAGTTAATAGGTTGTGATTGTTTGCCATACATTATTGGTATGTATGGTTTATGTGGATGGCCTGAATATATGGCAAATATAGGTTAATTAATCGTGTATCGCGCCAATATAGCGCCGGTCATCGTGCTACATAAAGTCTAACATCGGGAGGTTGTTTAAATAAAATTGTTGTTCAATTGTTTCCTCTCGACCCGATCTTTAGAATATTAAAAAAAAACAGACAGTTTGTGTGTCATAAAATTTAACGTATTGAAACTAGCAACGCGCCCCGGTTTCACACGGGTGCAATGTAGATGTAAACATAATATGTGTTACTCGCTGATAATGTAGCTTCCTATTGGTGAAAGAATTTTTAAAATCGGTCCAGTATTTTTGATTTTATTCGTAACATACAAAAATACAAATCTTTCCTCTTTTTAATATGGCTATAGAAGTATTATGATAGAGAATGGTTAAATAAGAATAATAACCGTTTTAATTGACCATATTTTTTGATATTTGCATACCATTATTGGTTGGATAGGCAATTCACTATCTAGGTATTTTCTTTTTCATCCCATTTACCATCTACATCCCTACTTTTAATATCATAAATGCGAAATTAACTCTGGCTGTCTGTTACGCTTTCACGCCTAAACCACTGAATCGATTTTGATGAAATTTTGTATAGAAGCAGAAGTTGTGGGCAGAAGCTAGTTTGTAAATAAATTAAATTGAATTAATTATTAACTTAGGCCATTATAGGACATCGGATTCAGTTTCAAAATCGTTTATTACGTTGCATCAGCCCCGAGATTATAAGTGAAAGTGACCGCCCATGCGCAGTTTTTATTATACTCTCTCTTTTCTATTATCATATAATTTCCGATAGAGAAGCAAAACAAACGTCTTAAAAATAATATATAATACTAGTTGCTTCCGGTTTATATTATTGCTTTTTATTTACTTATATTAGGTTTATTTCTCAACACTCAAGCTAGGTCTATTCTATTATAAATTTAAATATTTTCTTTTCTATTGCAAGCAATAAAAAATTACACATGCTTTCGAATAAATTATAATAAATCTATTATATATTTTGCTTCAACTAATGAGTCATAAATTGTGATATCAATCACTGAGTTTAAAATTATATGTATAATCGAAACATTGAAATCATAGGTTATAAACATATCGAATTACAATAAAATAATAAGAATTTTGGATTAAGGCAATTTATATATTTTCTTAATGTTGGACGGGCTCGTTGGCGCGTTCGGTAGAACAACTGCCGTGCGCATCGATGAGTCGTAGGTTCGAATCCAAATCGACAAGTTTATAATTTTCTGTAAGCATGTTTTCCCCACGTCTTGTAACTTCGGGCATTGATCGGGTGGGATCTAAATTCGGACCGGGTAACGAACCACCGTTCATAGATACCGTGAAGTTGCGCGTTTCGGTTTCAGTCTATGGATTTCCGAATGCTTGAAGTAAAAATTAGGTCGACAGCGCATCCATTGACTGCTGTTCTGTGGCTGAGGTCCCATGCTCGTCTGTCGATATCTGACATTTAAAAAAATAATAATTATATGATGAAGTAGCTTCGTGACAAAAGTGTCAATTCGACAAAACTTCTTATTAAAGCGAACGGAGCACCGAGCATGCTCATTAAATTAATTAAAAATAATACATGAAAAATTCTCAATTTCAGTTTAAGCAGCGCCGAAGAAAGTGACAAAATGTTGGACGGCCGGCCGTCGGTGGCGTAAACCGACAACCGCTGACTCGCACAAGATTTACCTGTACATCCATACATTTAGGCCTCTATTCCAAGATGTGACGCAGGTTTGAATCCAATTATAACGGGCGACAGATTGAAATCAAAAATGTTTTCTTTAAAGTTTTGAATTAATGAAAACATTAACGTTTTTGTTTTTAATTATTTTTTTGTTTAATAAGTTATAAAAAATTAGAAAATCAGCATGTTTATGTAAAAAATATACCGACGAGCAAAAGTGTAGCTACGGATGACGAGGTGTCTGTGAGACCGAGGGTGGGTAGTTATGGGTTAATACTAGGGATGTAACGGAAGTGGTTTTATCGGAACCGAATTCGGAATCGGAGTTTTTAAATTTGGTTTGTCGGAACCGAAATCGGAACCGGAACCGGAATCGGAACCGGAACCAGAATCGGAGGCAGAAGCAAAAGAGATATCTGTAATAAAATAAATCAGTTTCATTCATATCACTTCAAAAAATAAAACACCTTCCTAGTTGTTGAAAATAAAAATAAACGAATTGACTTAAATTTTAAACCGTAGTAAATTAAATCAAATGGCACTGATCGTGGTCGCCGCCGCCACTGTGCTTCGACCTCCGATTATAACCTCCGATTGAAATTTATCGGAACCGAAATCGGAATCGGAGGTGCAAAATCAATCGGATGTTCCGACTTTTCGAAACCGGAATCGAAGCTCCGTAACATCCCTAGTTAATACCATCTAAGCAGAGCTTTTTCTCTATAGATACATTTTGACAGCTCTCAAGAATATACGTATATTTCGATTTGGGTATTTACTTGGAATACGGGACATGGTGTAACTAAGACAACTATTTTAATGTAATTGAAAATTTATTTTATTTCGGCAAAATTCTACTTGTCATGTTTGCAGTCAGCATTTTTGAGATGCTGCGATTGAATATAAGTTCAATGAATGACTTGATTTTTTATGATTTAAGCAAACTATTTTTTTCAAAAGTTTTATTCCAGGGATATATTTTTATATACTATTTTAGGTTTTATGCATTTTCCGGTACAAAGTGGACAATATGTTTCACGTAAAAAAAAATATTATCTGTATTCGAATATAATGCTTTATATGATGGTAATTTGGATTTTTATATATGTTTTCTTATATCACGTTGGTAACACGAATAATGTCGAAATGTACAAATCAAATTTTACCTTTTTGCGGATTTTTATTAGATTTCAAGCAGCTTCTTTTGTATACATAGATAAATAAGAGAGATAAATAACACAATTAACAAAATGAAAAATGCAACATTTAAATGAAAATATCTATCACGTAGTTATAGATATTTTAAATTTAAAAACATTTTTTTTGTACTCATTAGCGTATGCACTAACTTACAGGGGAATCGCGAAGAGTTCAAAACCTGCCATATTGATGTCTATATTTTTATTGCATTTGATATTATTCGTGTTAATCGTACATAAAATATTTTTATTTTTTATAATTTACAGTAATATATTAAAATTTCATTCAATAAATATTAAATCGTAATTTAACACGTGGCCAAATTATCGTCCAGATATTTAGAGATGATGAGAAAGTGTTTCTTAACTGTTAAGCATTTCATGTCTAGGTTTAAGAAGTTTGTAGTTATTACAACAATTCTGATAAGGTAATTCTTTGAAACGGACATCATAACTAATAACATTTATAAGTATTATAGTAATAATATTATGCTTAGGTGAGATTGTATTTACTGTAACAAATGAAAAATTCCATCGATCATATTATTTTCCTACAATTGTATCGTGTTTAAGTATTGTAAGGAGTTAATATACATATTATGTAGAATACAATATATTATATTCGTTTAATCATGACAGCAATACTGCCGTCATAAGGAGAAAGGACGTTACGTCTATTGAAAACAAAATAATACTGGTAGATGCGGCTTATTTTCACTGATTCACAGGGAAACTAGCGAAAAAGTAATCGTGCTCTATAAGATAAAAAAAGAAAAAGTCAGATACGTCCTTTTTCTTTAAGAAGGCAAAATATATGTTCGTGCTTGTATTCTGTGAGAACAGAAATATTTCAAAGTAGCGCTGGCGCATATTCTGAATACTTTAGAATCAGTTTTATCGATTGTAGCGATGAGATATACTTGCCAAATTCAATACCAGGGCTTCCAAGTACGAGACCGTAAAAATACCAGTAGGCCTATTACGAAAAACGAACGCAACGAACGGATCGAAACGAAAGAACAAACAACTTCGTATTTTAACTTATTAAGAAAACATTTTTAATTCGATTTACGATTATTCTTACTATCATAGTAATGTCAAACGAAAGACATAATTACCTATTGCGAAAGACATGTCGATCATCTGATTCATAATAGTAAAATGTACGATCCGTCAGCCGAAACTTCGTATTTTGTTTTGGTAATAGGCCTCCAGGGTCGAAAACCACCGAGCTCCGAAGTCGCCATACCAGATAATACTTGCAAAAGAATTCTGCTCCTTACAACAAATACGGATGATTGTCCTATGCAAGTATTTTTAATTTCAACCCGAATAGCTAATAATTTCATACTTGCAAGTTTATCCCACTCGCACCAGGGCGCCCTATTTCCAAGCGAAGCCCTGGTTTTAAAACTTGGTAGCGTAAATACGTCTCATCTTTAATCGATTGCGCTTTTAAAAACAAAGAAATTTAAATGTGTGTTCAACAATTGCTTTGCAAATATTCGATGTAGTTTTATTGGTATTTCAGGTTATATTTTATAAAAAAAAAAAACTTTTTGTGTGCTCAGGAATTCAAATGTCCAGTAGTTAAGCATATTTCTTTTTGTAGGAGCCGTCCTTTTAGATTTAAGTATTATTTTCGTCGAAAACAGCTGGATTTTTTTATTTTTTTTAAAGCGTAAAATGTGGAATGGTTGTGTAATGTATGTCAAAATGTTACTTTAGCATTTAACTGCGTTTTCTCTATTAATACTATTTATATATTATAGCTCTCTTTAAATGTTATTATAATGAAACAATGTGCAATCATTAACATCACAAATATGTAAAATATTATATTTTTCAATCATTCAATCGTGGGTTTACTTAGCAGACCCATAACAAATATTATATGATGATAAAATCGATCTACTTTTATAATGTTTATTTACACGTTTTTATTTTTTATTATTTTTTGTACCTTAGTACAAAGTTATTATTGATCTTGATATTCCTTCTATATATGTTTAGTACTTATATGATATAGTACATGATACTGTTATATTTAGGTTATGTACTTAAATTTGCAATCTCAATATTTCAATAAAGTATATTAAGTGTACCTACAAATATTTTATTTTATTCCACCTATTAAAATAAAACAAGAAATTCAAGTTTATATTTGTATTGAATAAAAAATGCTTGTTAAAAAAGTATAAAATAATACTCATATAAAATAATGAATTCTTAAAAATCTAATCAGTCTCTATTTGTGCGACGCCACCAAGGAACTCCGAGTATTTCATCATCTTGAGATATTGTTGAAGTTGTAGGCCTAGAAATAAATATCAATCTTGGCATAAATAGTCTTAGGACTCATTTCCAATCATAAGATTGAAAGAAATACAGAAAAATGGCGTAAAAGTTATCAACAATTGAAGTACTGGCCATAAGACTACATTCGGTGAAAGGTAAAATGATTTTATCTTAGGATTCTAAAGTTGTATATAATGAGTTGTTTACCTATATATTTGACTACGAGGTAACGTGGACGGCATCAAAGGACGCGCTGGCGCAGGTACTTCCTGAAAAATATACACAAGTGATAATTTTCAATATCCACTTCGCCTTGACTTAAATGTAGTGCAGCAATTGCAAATTAAAAGGAAAAAGATAGTTAAAATGTTAATACATTAATGCTAAATGGATAATTTCATTCACTATGGGTATAGGTACTAATGTTGTTGTTTAATTAAAAAAACCCTGAGTATATGTCATTATATCCTTTAATATAACGCGTTAAACCCTCCATAGAAATCCTTCATTCAAAGCAGGGATGTTACGGAGCTTCGATTTCGGTTCCGAAAGGTCGGAACTTCCGATTGATTTTGCACCTCCGATTCCGATTTCGGTTCCGATAAATTTGAATCGGAGTTTATAATCGGAGGTCGAACCACATCGGCGGCGGTGACCGCGGTCAGCACCATTTGATTTAATTAACTTCTGTTTAAAATTTAAGAAAACTAGTTTATTTTTATATATCACACACAAGAAGTGTTTACTTTTTGAACTGATATGAATGAAACTGATGAATAATGTTTGTAATTTTATTTTATTACACATCTCTCTTTTGTGTCTGCCTCCGAATCCGGTTTCGGTTCCGATTCCGGTTCCGATAAACCAAATTTAAAAACTCCGATTCCGATTTCGGTTCCGGTAAAACCACTTCCGTAACATCCCTAATTCATAGTCCCAAAAAAATATCAAAGTTATGTGCAGTGGGCGGGACCACCATACAAGCCCAAACGCCAGTTTTACCTGATTAATGCATTAAAAAGAAATATAGTAATGTCATTAGTCATATATAACTTATACGATTACGTAATTATATCTGTTATATAAATATATAAACACGTATTATGTTAAAATCGGCAAGACGGACTTTTGGGCTTGGTAGTCCCGCCACTGGTTATGTGTTGTGGTGTTAATATATTAATAGCATATCTATATAAAAATAATATATATAATTTATTTTAGTAAACAAATAACGTAGTATACCTGAATTGACTGCATAGGGATGTGCATGTTCGCTCTAAGTTTGCGTTGTCGTATCTCCCTACGGACACAGCACTGGACTCCAAGCAACACTCCGCAAACACATGACGAGAGGCAACCTACAATTTGTGAAAAAATTGTAAAATCAGAAATTAACATTCGTAATAGCCGTGTTGTTCACAATGATCAATAATTTTGAAGTTCTAGTTAATATTTATTTTTAATTATTTTAGAGCAATTGATGTTATTATTTATTCATACTCTGCTCACATTCACGTTAAAACAGGCTACAAATATGTAAAATATAAATGGAAAAGAATACCATGCTCAAAAATCATTATTTCTTTTTGTCTTGAAAAAAAAACACGACATGTTATATACACTGCAAACTTGATAATTTATTTTCGAAAAAACAATTGGAATTCCTCCCTGTATTCACTCACCAATATAAACTAAAACTCCGAGATCTCCATTCCGATTGGTCCGTCTTAACACTATACCAGCTATACATAATGAGATTCCAGTCAATATTCCCACTACAAATATTACCTAAAAAAGAATATAAATACATTTAATAATTCCCATGTAACTTCTTACATAAAACAGCATTGTTTAGAGCAACTCAGTCATCTAGTTTTAATACAATGTTATTCAATTTCAACATGAATAAGTTTTTAAACTACATTTGGACGCTGTTAAGCAATACAGTGTCAACGCACAAAATTATAAAAATTTAAATTTTGATACCAATCGCTTCCTTATGAGTCCATATTTCAAAAGAGATATATATCATTTAAATCGTTTTAATAGCAAAAATTTGCGGGCACGAAAACCTACAATGTTTAAAATATTTAACAATAATGCACTAAATTCGTTACTTTGATTGCTACCAAGAAAAACGATATATATTTAGTCTAATAATAATAATTACATAAAAATTTATTATTTCTGTTTTTTTATTAAAAGAAATTTAATAAAACCTAATTAAAATTTCAAACTCAATTTTCTCAAAATGGCAATCATGTGGGTTGACACTGTATTGCTTAACAGCGTCCATTTAATATAATGCTGGTTCAAAGGTAAAACTCAGTGTAATTAATGAAAATAAATGTTGCTACTATTCCTTATTTTTAGCGTAAATTTAGATTAACAAATTAATAAGTGTGTATTGTGCTTTAGTTTAGTTATGGACCAGAATATGTAATTAGTTCTTCATTCTAACAATAAGAGTAAATCTTAAAATGAATAATAGTATCAAAATTTACTTTTATTCAAAACTAGTGGACCCCGCAGACGTTGTTCTGCCACAATTTTGGCTTCGAAATTATATAATTATTCTTAAATTTGAATACGCCCATTTACCTACTATAATTGTCTAATATGTCACTGATTTGCAATGGACATCTGTGAGCTGTCAAGATGGCGGAGTTCCGAATCTAATTTATTTTATAATTAATTTTATGCATATATTTTTTTCCTGATTTTTCCCAATATTTTAATAGCTTATATCTTATTCCGGACATAGAGGAATCCAACAAATAAGATATCGTTAAAATCGGTACAGCCGTTCTTGAGTTATAAACGGTGTAACTAACACGACTTTCTTTTATATATATAATAATAAGATGTCACTTAATGAGTTTTACTTTTGAACCAACAATAAGAAAAATAAAAAAATAATTATTATTTCACAGAGAACAAACCTGTAAAATATAATAGCAAACATATTCAAATCCAGGGCATTGTCCACCGCATGCCCCAATTATTGGCACTTCTGGACTAATGGAGGGCAATGAAGGTACTGGCAGGCGTTCCATGGCTAAATGTGGCTCTTGCAGGGGCAGAGAAAAGGAGGACGCACATGTGGGGAAATTATAAGTGTTTGTTGGTGCAGTTCTATCTCCTCTCTTGAAGTCATTCCATGTACCAGTGCCGTATGGTGAATGGTACACTGGTGATGGAGGACCCATCTCTTTGTATTGAGGAACCTGGAATTATAATATAAAAATTAATTTCAATATGTGCTATTACTATTTCTGGTTGGTAATTTCTATTACTATTTCTGGTTGGCTGGGTCTGCATTGATTGCCCATTGCTTTCTAACAAAATATCATATTTTTGAGATTATAATAATTGTTAACGCCATCTATTGTCAGCAAGACAACCACAAACATGGACAAGAATTTTGTGTCTGTGACTTTTCCAGCTGCCGCCATCTTTTTATTCAACATCCATTTGAAAATGCGTTTTAAGCGTTATTATAGATTTTTACTGTTGTATTTACAAGTCACTTTATATGTTATGTCAATATAATCAGTTATTTTCTTGTTAACAAAAGTTATTTAAACAAAATAAAGATTTTATGAAATTGTTCCAAAATGAATGAATTATGAATGAAAAAAGGTATTTTTCAAATAGGATAATCTTTTCTAGATTCTACTTTTTGAGGTATCAATGAATGATATTTGTAATAAAATAGTACAGGTTGAGTTAATGTATAAGTTTGAAATGTCTTTATAGCTTCTTTTAGTTATTAAACCTAGGGCTTGAAAGCCAGTTAATTTACTACGGGAGCTTAACCGAAATAATAAGGTTTTTGTTAATATTCTTTAGTTTTAAGTCATATTTACTGAAAAAATTCAGTGTATATAACTTTTTAAAACTAATATAATGGTATATCAGTCAGACACGTATTTTGGTGAATTAAAAATTAACCGGTTTCAGAGAACTGAGATCTTTCTTTTTTTTACTGTTTTGTTTTTTGTTTGACCTGTGTGGGGTAAGCTTGCCTTTGAACACCTAGATTTTTGATAGTGATTTACATGGGACGTCAAAGTAGTAGAGATAAGTTCTTTATCCAGTCACAATTAAGTTAACGTCTTTAGAACATCCTGAACCATACTTGTTGAGCTGACCATTGTCAAAAGTGTGAGATAGTGAGATGTCCTACATAAAGAATTTTTTAACAATTAGGTTTTTGCGTAATATTTTATTAAGTGTTGATGTATCAACTTGAAGAACTATAAGTCTCCTGTCAATAGTGATCAGTTTCCTAACAGTAGTGGGTGGCCCAATCTTTCATTCTCATCTAAATTATAGTTACTTCTTTGAAATTCCTGATATCACCTGAATACATTAGAAATAGAATGGCACTATATACCAAAGGTACTGAACATTTCTTCGTGGCACTCTTTGTAAGATAATCCATGAGAAAATCACTCTGTACGTACAGTTACCAAGAATAGCCATTTTGTAAATAAACATATTGTAAATTAATCTACAAAATTTTGAGAGATGGCAGAACCAAAAAATACAGCATGCATGGACTTGTATTTAGTGACAGATAACCATACCATCTTTAATCATATATATCAAAACATGTTAGATTATTTCTATTGCAAGACTACTAAAAAACAAGTTTTTTTACTATGGTCATTGAAACACCTAAAGTAGCTACTTCTCCCTTTATATCAGGCAACATGCTGCATCATCTTCAAAAAACCTTACATGATACTGGTGTTCAGGCGTAGATCGGTCAGTGCCTGCAGATTGATAAACTGGCGTGGTTAGGGCTTCTGCCCAAGGATACTTCGCCCTGAGTCGAGACGCCGTCGCAAATTGTTGCTCGCTGCGCGGAACTACTGTTGTTTGATACGGATGTATATTCCGGGGTGCATTTGTACCGAACTGTGGCGTTTGTTTAATCATGATTTATTTATCTCTAAATCCATAAATAATGCCAAAATATAAAATGGCAAGCTTCATGTGATTTTACAAACTTTTTCTTTTCACACAACACATGTCTCAACTTCACCAATGAATAAATTACTCTTTACACAGTATTAAAGGCATAAAATAAAATATAAATGGTAAAGAAACAAATTACAAAACCCCAAAATTAGCAATGCCAGATCTTTATGACTTATGTTTTTATCAAAGAGTAAAGTATAATATATAGGGAAGTTTTTATGTTCATTGTAGATTATAGGGTTGGGCAATTCGGGTTTCCGAACCGATTTAACTCGAGTTTGAGGAATCTCGATTCAACTTTCGATTTGATGAAAATTGCCAAGTACTATTAACAGTTAATAATAATTTGATGTTTTCACCATTGTTTTATTTATGTTCAAGAAATTTATCAGCAGTTAGTGTAGTTTAGTAGTACGGATAGCAACGCTGCCGTGTTTCGATTTTGTTGTTAATGTTGTTTTGATTTTTGTTATTTACTATAAACGTCTACATAGTGGCGACCGTAATTTGTTATATTATAACCTTTTTCTTTGAACAAGGAACAAAATAAAAGGAAATAATTATTTCAATGGGCGCTGAAAGTGATTATAGCGACACAGAATGGATTGATGATAATGATAAAAAAATTAGTGATTTCGATGACCACGGTTGCTGAAAAGCATCCGAAACGTCGGGATAAATAATAAAACGCATTTTAATCTAGTATAAACTATTTTATTTAAATGATTTTGATGAAATAACTGGTATTGAAGTTATGGATACATAAATAATCCTAAAAATTTTTTTTGTATTTTCTTATTATTCCATTATATTTTTGTCTACAGTACCGTTAGCCTGGCCGCCAAAAAAATCGACCCACCTGTTAGTTATTACTTACAAAGTTGTTATCTTAAGTACGCGACGACATGGTTAGATTTTTTGCTTATGCGTTATTTATTAACATCTTTGTACCCATTTGACATTGTTTAATAGGAATGCAAGTGTTTTTGTGGGTACTTGTAACATTTTAAGAGCATTGATAGGAAAATGCTAATTTGTGCATAAAGTGCATGGTTAGTTAATTTCGAACTTTTAATGAGTAATCATCTCGGTTTTGTGCATCGTATTGATTTAATCTTTTAACCTTTGTCAATCACAATCATTTTCATAGCTAATAACCTAAAAATATGGATACTACTGAAGCAGAAGCTGCACAAGTTGTAGCTCTTATTCGTGAAGGGTTAAGTCAGCGACAAGTGGCCAGACGATTACATTTGAGTCGATCAGCAGTGCGTAGAGTTTATAACCGATACTTAGAGACGGGGGAGTACCGCAGGAGACCAGGATCTGGAAGAGGACGTGTCACATACCCGAGAGATGACCGATTTATTGCCTTGACTTCTTTGCGAAACCGGCATTTTTCTGCTGTTGACGTTCAGGATAGGCTGAGGGAAACTCGTGGAGTGTCTTTAAGTGGGAATACTGTGAGAAGACTTTGAGAGCAAAATCTAAAACCATACAAGCCAGCAACGGGACCAAAACTCACTACATCTCATCCTTAATTGGACTTTAGGACAATGGGAGACCATACTCTTCAGTGACGAAAGCCGAATGTCTCTTGTAGGCTCGGACGGACGTCGTAACGTTATGCGAAGCACAGTGTTGCATTAGAGAAACAGTTCCATGGAAGAATGGGAACGGACCCCACAAGAAAACATTGTAAAGCTTATCCGCTCGCTTAATAGGCGTATGCAGGAAGTGATCAAAGCAAGAGGAGGAAACACCTCATATTAAAGTAAGGTTTACCTAAGAAAATTGAAGAAAAATAAACAATATCGCTTACAGCTGAAAATTTTATATAAAAAATATATTTTTATTTCCGTTCATATTTTTACTTTAAAACCCCTTTTTTCACTATATTATATTGCCGTTTTTATAATCCTAATATTGCATTTTCTCATAATCAGTGTTAAAATTAACAATAAATGGCGGTGAAAAGACATACGATATTTTTTTACCAAAAAAGCGTAGGTGGGTCGATTTTTTTGGAGGCCAGTATATATTATCAATCTAGTTTTTTAGTTTATTTATACTATTAAAATGTTATCTTTTATTAATAAAACATTCAGATTCTTTTTCATGTTTTATAAACGAGACGATCAATTTTTTTATGTGAATTCATTTTCAAAAGAATAATGGATATCATTTAACATATCCGATGCTAACATACTTCGTCGGTATATTTTAAAAGCATTTAAATTACAAGCTCTCGTCAATTTTGCAGCTGCAAACGTGCTGATACTTTGACTTATTTGTACGGTTTTATTGCTTTCACAAATATTAGATCTCAGTGCCCAATTTAAAAAAGTACCTAATGCTCCAGCTAGTATATCACCTTGTCCACCGACACGGCGACCAGATCCACCTTGTGAAAGCGTCCAATTTAAATTCGAAACTGGCGAATGATATTGATCTTCTGCACCTTTTTCTAAAATTGATACAAAATTTCCCCAAAAACTATACCATGGCACATTAATTTGAAATGGGATAGCCTCTTTAATTCTTTGTGCTTCAACGTGATTGGGTGTCAAAACTGCACCAGGGCTTGGCAAATCTTTTAACACAGTAATATTCTTATATATTGCGTATAAACCGTCGGCGTCTATTACTAGTGGTTTTTTTAAATTCCTGCACATATCTACAACATTGTAAACAAGTTTCAAAGAATCTGTTTCCCTCCCAAGTCCAGGCCCTATGATAACTAGATCCATTCTTTTAAGGATCTGGTGGAGATCTGCATCTGATGGGTAGGGTATAACAATTAGATCAGGACTATAAGATTTAATAACTGGTGCAGCAGTTTTAGTAGTTATGACATAAACTAAATCAGCTCCAACCTGTAACAAAGATAAAAATAACTTGGATTTATATTTTCAGCTTGCGATTCTGATTTCAGTTTAGTTACTTGATTTCGTTTTTATAGAGATATTTAAAATAATCATTCTCTTTTCTTAATGATTCTGGTAATTTTTTTCTCGGATACGGTTTAAGATCACAGTTTCTATGTTATCACATTTAAATTAATTTATTAACCCTTAAATGCATGATTTTTTATTTTTAGTTAAAAACATCTGAAGGAGACAGATGACAGGTGACATAATATTGTTTTTTAAGACCAAGGCGCATGACATTCAGTCATCAGCCGGGCTAGCATGACCGCCACGCCGATATGTCGCGGACGAGAGAAGACAAACGAAGATGTAAGATATTGAGATATATTATCTCGACATCGACAATTGTATACAAATGTATCTATTTTTGATATTAAAAGTCGAGTTTTAAGTGTAATTGTCATGTTAGACCCGAAACAAATAAAGCGATAGTCGATTAAAACACGAGAAAACGGTAGACAAAATTTTGTCGCGCTTGTCAGTGTTATGTAGTCTACAATATGCATTCAAGGGTTAAAAAAATATTGATCTTATATTGTACCTATGTTTAAGTAGCAGAAGTATTTACAACCAACGAGCTAACATACTAAGGCATGTGATATTTTTGAAAAGCTTTTTGAGATAGGACTCCACACTCGCTATACTCAAGAACTGGGAAACCGGTAAAATAAAGGTTTCTATTAATTTAAAAGAGGATCAAAATCAATTTTTTTTTACTATAGATATCGATAAATGCATGAGAACCCTTAACCTTAGAGAACACCAGTCAACGATGCGCTGACGACCTAAAGCAAAACGTGCAACATTTATTTCACGGTTAAACGGACCAGACGTGGGAAAAACATGTTTAGGTACAGAAAATTATAACCATGTTGTCCCGCCCGAATTCGAATCCACAACCCACCTGAACGCAATCTGCTACTGAACACAACAACGAGCCCGTCAGCGTTACAGGGTCGAGTTTACAATAAAAATAACAATTCTATTTTATTTCTTTTTAAACCATAGCCACTACCTACTTTCAGTAGCCTGACTTCTGTAATATCAGCTATTACCATTGACATAGTATTAAATAGACTTCAGGTCGCATACAAAATTCACGAAAAAAGTAACCTGTTATTTAAACCTCGCCCCTTGTCAAATTTTGAAAAAATGACACTGCTCAATGGGAACAAAGAAAAGAGTGAAGTCGAAATATGATTTTATTTGTTACCAAAATATATATACATATCTATGTATTATACATACACACTTGACTAACTTCGAAGACTTTGGTATTATTAGTATAGTTTATGAAACACCAATGTGTAAATTATCATGTATCTAATAGGGTACAAAATAATATATCAACATGAAACGTAAACTATAATATATTTGATAAACAATAATATAATGTTTTATATAAATTGTAATTTGTATTGTTACGAGCTATAATGGTTCGGGATTAATAAACGCCGCTCTTATACACTGAGGATTTATTTATAAAAACAACACAAAAGAAAATAAATAAAATAATGAATTACCTAATTAAAAATTACACTACTACAATTAGAGAAAAACGAAACTAAAAAAACTACAATTACACTGCGCACAAAACACTGACTCTTATACTCTTCTGGCTCTTGAACTATCGCACTCGGATCTCTCGTACATCGCAGAAGTTGATCGCTTGGTATCGCTTTCCGAACTTTTGCTATTTGATAGATACTGCCTTAAAACGGCCTGAAATCGTATGTCAGCTTGCTGAAAACGTCTCTAAGTGACTGAAATATACCAGAAATGTTTCTCGAACTTTCTTCAGCCTGTCTCCGTAACAGTATGTTAAATAATAATATCCGCAAAATGAACACACAGATTGGAATGTTTTCTTTTCCGTTTTAGCGTGAAAGCGTAACAAACAAAAATATCACTTTCGCATTTATAATATTACTAAGGATGCTTATCCTAAGATAGTAAGGATTATTTCAGTACAAATCTACTCAATGCATCCACTATTCTGTTACACAATAGTTTGCGCATGTGTTGGCCAACCTTGGCCAACATTTGTAGCGTTGATTTAAAACAGATAATTTTGTTCAAATTTTGAATTATTTGTTAGTTTAAAAGCTTAAAATATATCTTATTTTATATGTACTAACCAAAAATAAGACTCCGTCCGTAAAATAGTTTTTTTCGGGAATTATTTTCGCAATTTTTGAAGACAAACTGCGTCATTGTGAAACGTCTTAATATTGGCCGTGCTTGAAGAGAACTAAACAAAATAGACTCTCACATTTCAAGTGAGCCGATATTTACCGGCACGGATTTTTTGCGTCGACCCGATATCTAGTATATTGTTGATCGAAGGCTATTACAGATAAAATAAACTTAATTTTTATTACATCTATTCTAAAAGTGCTAGTTGGTTCCCTGTAAATAGGGACGAAATTAGGTTTTTAATCCCTGGAGATTAAAAGTGATTTGAATTGATAGTAAATGAAAAATAATACGAGCGCGATCCAAATTTAAAAAAATAGAAGTGTCGCCTCCTCGGAAGCGACACTTTTTTAAACTCGTGTAATATAATTTGAATTTCACGTTGCACTCAGTATTCGCTTCTTAATTTACTAACGATTAATATTGTCTTTTATTAACGCGATTAAATAAAATATTTTATACCGAATTAAAACACGACGTATTTATATTATTTATGAGTTTCGGATGCTTTTCAGTAATCATGGTCACGGGCAGACTCAATGTAGACTCCGAAACGTAGGCATAATATAAATAATAAATCGCGTTTTGTAATTTACATTTACTAACGACTTTCAAAAAAAGAGTAGAAGTAATTACATCATATAGTTAATCATCTCAGAGGAGAAAAAATTCTTAAAACAATTCTAGATAATATTATGTATCCGCGATTAAGTCCGATTAAATGGTTATGTAGTTTCGATACTAAATCGATCCAAATACTTATTCAGTATCCGTTTTTTCGGAACCTCTTACTCGAGTTATCTTTTTTGTTGTTTCAATAGAAGGAATAAATATTGATGTTTAATTTTACCTTTAATGCCGTCATTGCAGCAAAATAAGGAGCCCCAGTATATTCATAAGAACCACCAATAACTGCAATTTTACCAGCTTCACCCTTATGTTTTCCACTCATATCGGGAATAATAGATTTTGTAAACTTTATTAATGCATGCTCATTTATAGTTTCTAAATGATTACATTGTTCTATTACCAATAATGTCACGTAATGAGGATGCAAGAAGATGATAAAAAAAGGAATAAATAAAGGGAAGTACAGCATTTTCACCCTCTGCATTAAAAATGTTATCTCAAATTTTGAAAGTCACAAAAATATAAACGTATTGTGGACTTGTTCTTATCACTATAATTATTAAAATTCCTTCTATAATTTTAATAGATTACACAGTTACACAGAGATAAATGCACCAAAAGTGCAAGCTTCTGAAGTTGTGGTAATTCGGACAGCACAGTGCATGTACATAAAATTGTCACTGTCGACATTAAAAGTAGCGCTAAATAATAAAAGGTTACCTAATGGCTAAAACCAAATACCGGTATCGAAAGTATCGCCGCTGACTAACATAAAAGAACTATATTTATTTAAAGGCTGTCCTGACAGCCAATGTATGAGGCAATCTTTTGAAAGTGACGTCTATACATTATGCCGGGGACAATAATATATCAATTTGTAGTACATAATATTTAAAAGGACGATATCAAAGTTCTGCGTAAGCCCTAAATAAATTAATGTACGTAAGATGATATTGTGTCATCTTACTACTAATTTACATCAAGTATTTAACCGAAAATGAAATTGTATCGTTTAAGGGCCGTCGCACTTTGGAAGTAGTGCTAAATAACAAAAGGTTACCTAATGGCTAAAACCAAATACCGGTATCGAAAGTATCGCAGCTGACTAACATAAAAGAACTATATTTATTTAAAGGCTGTCCTGACAGCCAATGTATGAGGCAATCTTTTGAAAGTGACGTCTATACATTATGCCGGGGACAATAATATATCAATTTGTAGTACATATTTAAAAGGACGATATCAAAGTTCTGCGTAAGCCCTAAATAAATTAATGTACGTAAGATGATATTGTGTCATCTTACTACTAATTTACATCAAGTATTTAACCGAAAATGAAATTGTATCGTATGTGAGTACGTTTCAAGAAAGAAGTCCCACGGATAATGTTGGAACTAAAATATTTTTTATGAAAGTATTTTTAACTCCATAGACACTAGCGACACCTAAAAAGGACTTCTTTTAAGAAAGGGACTCATGTATGTATTGTAATTATTGTAATGTAAGAGCCGTCGCACTTTGGATGCGTTTTTGAACGAATTCTACTCGTACGAACACGAACGATCCCAAGACTCCGAGTACTATAGTACATACTACTCGTTCCTTTGAAGATTGCTGTTACCTCCCGTCCCGCTTCCTCATCCCGTTTCTCAAGCGTCGCCTGGTTAGTACGGATAGCAACGCTGTCGTGTTTCGATTTTATTGTTAACATTGTTGTGATTTTTGTTTTCGTTGAGTTTTTGTTTCTGTTGATTTGTTGTTTACTACGAACGTACATACGAACATATTTTTATTTTTATTGTGTTGCTATAATGGTTCTAAACATTGGTTAACGTAATTTGTTATATAAGCTAATATCATTATTTGACCAAGAAATAATGAAAGGGAACTAATTATTTCAGTGGCCGCTGAAAGTGATTATAGCGATACAGAATGGAGTAATGATAGTGATACAGAAGTCAAAAATGAGTGATTTCGTTGACCACGTTTGCTGCATCGGAAACGATGGGATAAATATCCCGTTTTAATCCGGTATAAAGTATTTATTCGATAAAATAACTGGTATTGCAGTTATGGATACATAAATAAACCTACAATGTTTTGTTTGCGCCTTCGTAAATAATTAATTTAAAACAATATTTTTCGAATGTTCAGACAGTAAAATAATGCTGTAGGTACATTTTTTAGATTACTTTATTTTTGTATTCTATTGTATTTTTGTCAAAAGTACCGTTACAAGGACATGAAAACGGTGGACATCGGCATTCTCGTAGTGAACGTGAAGTATGTACGTTTACGTTCGATACAATCGAATGTGCGACCGCGACCGCCTTTAGTCTAGTGATCAAAGACGACATTTACGAGTTAACGCAATAATTCCTTAAAATTTTATTCTACCTCATAGCTTGGCAGTCAATAGCTATTTGAGTATTGATGAAAATTAATAATAGCAGGTACGTTACCAAAGAGTACATAAAGGAAGTAGTTACTGATGTTACTGATCTGTCATTGATGTGACCAGTGCATATTGTCTATGTCCGATTTAGTATATTTCCGATTTCGATTCTTAAGGAAAACCAAATCAACAAATGCATAAAAAATACTGTAAAAATATTTTTTAACTTATTAAGATTTCTGGATTGCATTAAATAGTTCGTGAACGTCTTGATGGCTATTACCTAATAACTTTAAAATAGAAGTAATAAGAGAAACGTGTGTTATGAATAAGTGTAAAAAATTCCGTGTCGACCAGTGGGATATTTTTTTTCGATTCAACTTATGATATATAATGCAAATAATATATGATGGAAAATAGATGACCTAACTTCAGTTTTCAAACCGAAAACAATGGTTGGAAACGGATTTATGAAAACTGACCATTCAGCAAGTGGGGTGGATGATTCGGAAAACCGAATACCTGCACCAAGTAATTTTTGTCGAGATTATATTAAGGGTTTCTGCAATCGCGACAATTGTAGATTCATTCATGAAATACCACCTAAATCGCATTTGAAAGAGCTGTTTAAATTTTGTCACGACTTCCAGAATAAAGGTTGTTTCAGACCAAATTGTAAATTTTTACATTGTTCATTAGAAGAGGAAAATAATTTTTATATTACTGGAATATTACCCCGTGAGCCACGCAATGTACCTGTCTGTTTAGCTCATGTACATGGAACTTGTTCAAATCCCGATTGTAAATTTTTTCATATTCCAAAAAATAATACAAATGAAACAGTTTTAATTAATAATATTCCTGTACCACCACCAATGTTTGACCGGCCTCCACCCTACATGAGAGATGACAGTTCACCACCAGAGGCTAAACTTAGAAGATATGCATTTGATGAAGCAGGAATGGAAAATAAGGTTCTGCAAACATCAAATATCTGCTCAAACTGTGAGGTATTAGATCACAAAGTGAAGTTATTACATGATAATATAAGTGTGTTATTAAAGAAAGTAGCTGATTTGACAGAGAAAAATATTCAGCTGACTTCAATGAATGAGTTTTTATTGGAACAAACCACCTCAGTGAGGAGTGATCAGCCTTGTGTCATAACTTCAAGACATGGCCCTTCGGCACCTGTGTCTTTAGCAACTATGAGTGTTACTCCAGTAGTAAGCCTTGCAGGTGCTCTTCCTACTTTGGTCCCAGCAGCAGCAACACCAAATCTAACATTAGCACCTGCTGCTTCACAAGCTCAATTGCTAACACCTGCACCTCAGATACTCACAGTTAGTACAACTCAACAGTTAATGGGAAATTCAGGAGCATTAATTGTTACAAGCGCAGGAGCACAACAATTGATGCAAGTCAGTGACTCAGGCACTCTCATGGGCGGAGGACAGACAGTTGTTGCAGTCACTCCTGCTCAGCTCACGTTAGGTCCAACTACACAACAGTTAATGAGCAATGGAACACAAACTGCAGTGCAGCACCTTGTCCAGACATCAGCTTTGCAGCCCCAATTGCCTCAACATCAAGCATCACAATATGCTGCACAGCAATCAGTTCAACATTTAGCAGCTGCACAGCAATCTGCTCAACACGTTGCAGCTCAGCAATCTGCACAACTTGCAGCTCAACAGTCAGCCCAACATTTAGCACAACAATCTGCACAGCATCTTGCTGCCCAGCAGTCTGCTCAGCAATTAGCTGCTGCAGCTCAGCAATCAGTACAACAGATGGCAGCTCAGCAATCAGCTCAGCAGCAACTAGTTCCATCTGCACAGCAACTGGTGCATCAGACTTCTACACAGCAAATTACTATTTCTAGCAGCAGTCAACCTTTGGCTTTACCGAATTCACAGGCACAGTCTATCACATTCCCAATCATATCGCAAAGTATTTTGCCTCACTGAATCAATGTGTGTGTGTGTGTTGACATAAATTATACGTTTAATTAATTATTGTTGTTCCTTAAGCATATGCTAATGCATGTTTTACTTTATAAGTTTTTTTCCATTATAAGCTCATTTGCTTTGTTACCAAAAATTACTAGGAGAGGGCTTGCTCTTCATCACTGATTTCGTTAAATTTACAGCATATGCAGGCCTAGGCTAGAAATTGAAGAATGCTAAGTGAAAACTACAGATTACGAAGCGTTTTGAAAATTTTGAATGCAGCTCTCACAGTATTAAGTATAGTAATATATTTATGTAAGCTTGTTTGGCAAAAAAAACAACAGCGGTTGGCGTAGTGGTAAAGCATGGGGCTTGTAATCGCTATTCAATGGTCGCACGTTCGAATACCCGTGCTGACACTTATCTGGCTCTTTCCCAATTTTTAAATATCCATGTCGCAATTAGGTGAACTGATGTGGGACAATCGCATAACGAATCCGAGTTCTTACCACTACGCCAACCGCTGTTTGTCAAACGTTCTAAAATGAATGGCTTATATAGTGCGAGAGTCATTTAATATTATAGTTCTTTTCATTTACATCTGTAGTTCCCACTTCAGGTACTTTCATTTCTAGTTAAGCACTACATTTGCTGTAAATTTGAACAAAATTCGTGATGACGAGTTGGAATCCTCCCTTGTAAGTGTTAGAAAGTAACAGTAATAATATTGATAACATTAGGAAACAAGGTGCAAACAGTATTTAAACATAGAAATATTTTGGGTACATTTTATCTACTGATACTTGTTTCAGTAAATTAAGAATAAATTAACATACTGTATACCGGATTAAAACGCGATTTATTGTTTAAATTATTTATCCCGACGTTTCGGATGCTTTTCAGCAACCGTGGTCGCGGGGAGACAGAAAGATGAATTCAGTTAAAGTTTAGGGACAAAATTACCTAAGATATACAAATAATATAGCCCAGTAATTAATTTAAAATTATTTTGACAGCTATAGAAACCAGTTTTTTTAACAAGTAATGAACACACATTTTGGATAAATTTGAACAATTTATTGAACTATATTTCGATAGCTCCTCTGAATATGGGCCAAAATGCAAAATCACCAAATTTACATTTACGAACATACAGAAATTACTATTTTTTAAATAGTTTACTTTTTTAATAAGATGCGTTTACCATCAATAAGTCAAAATGAACAAATAGTTAGATTGGCCCATATATGTACATAGGACCCATTGATTTACATGTGAAATTAAGAGGCATGTACATTGACATACTTGATTGTAATGAATTAGAATAATACATACGTTATTTATTTTGTGATTAAAGTAATTGCCATTGAGAATTGTATTTTTAATTGTATATTATTTAAATCTATTGACATTATTTTGTCTGTGATAGCACTCACTATTTTTATTCTCATATTTTACGATTTTTCCGTATGTCCCCAGTACAAAATTGCTGGCATAGTCAAATGCTATAGCAGTAACATTGCCTGGTATATTTTCTACATTCTTTAAATAACCTGTTTCGTTTTCGTGAAGATAGGATAGTGTCTCGCTAGCAACATACACAATATTTTTATGGAATGAAATTTGCGCAAGTCCATCGTATGTTACATTATCAACGAAAATTGGAAAAGATAGATTAGATCTAAGTACAAATAGCTTCTCTTCTCTGATGAAATAGAAATTGTTTTCATCGTCCACAGCCACTTCATTAACATCATCAAGAGTTTTAAATCTTGTTTTATTTTCACCGGAAAGTAAATAGAGTTGTTCTACACCGTCGGGACTCTCTGTTATATATTTATTTCCGTCTCTATCTACGAATAATTCATTGGGTTTGATTTCGGGTGATGAAATTAGTAGTGTATCTTCAGATTCATAGTTGTAGGCATAAATTCCTTTTCCTGTACCGAAGTACACCTGAGAATTCTTCTTGTCAACGGCGACGGAGTAACAGAGCCCATCAGGAAGACCTTTAAAACAATATAAGGTACATAAGAAATAATAGAAAAATCTAATTTATCCGATAACAAAGTATCAAATTTAAATAAAATACTGTATACCGGATTAAAACGCGATTTATTATTTATATTGTTTAAATTATTTATCTCGACGTTTCGGATGCTTTTCAGCAACCGTGGTCAAAAAATCAAATGTTATTTTATAAGAAGAATATGATAATCATATTATACGGCTTATGTTCGACTATAAAACAATATCGCTGAACGAAGTCCAGTGGCGGCGTAAGGCGTGGGCGACGTGGGCCACCGCCTACGGCCTCGCGACCCAGTGGGCCTCGCGCCCCAAAAATTTATGCATTACTTAAAAGCCGCGAACGCGCCAAAAAAATTTTGCGCTGGCAGAGGGCCCCGCAAAATTAATCTTGTCCACATAACATTTTGGTCTTACGCCGCCACTGACGAAGTCTTATAATTAATAAATATTAACTTACCGGAAACTTTTTCAGAAACAGTAGAATTGGCTTTTACAATTTTTGCATCGAAAAAGTATCCTTCGAAATTTCGACCGGATTCGATGAAAAATAAATTTCCGTATTCGTCATAATGAGTTTCAATTGGATACGCTTCGCCAATGTGGTAGACGTCCGATACATTGTAATGGTCTTTGTCTATAGTTAAATCTGATCCACATGAATCCTTAGGAAGATCAAAACTATAAGACACTTGTACGAGCAGTATACTTATTAAATATATCTTCATGTTTAAAATCAACTGCAATTTTATTAGTCTCTTCACACTGATCGCTAGCTTTTAAATGATTTGATTCGATTCAAACAATCTATAAAGTGAAGTACTAAATAGAAGTTAATGCCCATATAAAAATAAATTCGCCCATTAAGATAAAATCTTAGTTACAAGAGAAATACGAGTGTACCAATAAACTTTTAATTTAAAAATATGAAAAACAAACCGATTATTATTATAAGATATATGTTTTATTGTTATATTTAATGTACATTGTACAATCATTACAAATGAGTTATCACTTATGAGAAACATATAAATACCTACCAATAAAACTTACATTATGAAGCACATCATATAAATATTTAATAATTAATGTATGTACATTATATACAATGTAATAATAAAGATATCAAACATAGGCCATTCCACATTATTTGCCTTACAAAAAGTTTCCGTTAATCGAAAACATGTCGATGGCTAAGCCAAAAAGGGATGTGACATTTTTTGAAAAATAGACTTATTTTTGGCCTTCCTTTCTTATTTGAATTTTTTCCATGAATCTCTATAAGTATTTTTATGATTTCTTCTTTCGTTTATTCCGAAATTAAAATTACTTTCCCGAAATGTTGAGGAATGGCGGCTATCCCTTATTGGCTGTTTACATCGAAGTATCGAGCGAATGTTTTTAATATTAAAACATTATAAAACGTTATAGAAACGGCATTAAACAAAAAATATTTAAACAATAAGTAATAAACGTATAATAAATTAAAAAAATAATATTTGCACTTAGCTACCATAGGTACATTTACTAAGTAATAAGCTCAGGTAATAAGATATTATATAATATAAGACTTTAGCTGCTTTTAGAGAAGCTTACATTTGTAATCAATAAACACGTTGCATTATACTATTATTTTTTAAATGCTTGTATTACATACATGTTCTTAAAACGAGTAACTATCGAGGTTTGCCAGCTGTTCTCATTCAATTCAACTTCCGAAGCGGCGGTGGTACAATAGCTTTAAAAAAATAACGATTACGAAGTATTTACTCTTAAAAGGCCCACTTTGCTAGGCGAAATAGGTCTCAGATAGCAGGACTTTTTCACAATATTCATGGTTATAAATTATAATTTGTGCAATTAACTGATAATCGTTATATATTATAGCCTATATATTATTCAGATGTATCAACAATCAAGTTTCATCAAAAACCATTCAGTAGATTTTGCGCGTAAGACTAACAAACATTCACATAAACAATATTAGTAGGATAGAGTTAATCAATGAATAATGGATATTAATAGTGGTCTCGTTTGAATGTTATATTTACCGTGGCAGACTTAAATGGTTCTCAAAGTTGAGAGCTAGTTAAAATGATTTTTGTCTCTTATATTATGCACGGTAATGAAAGCGATAAAAGGTAAAGCTTCGTATCCACTAGGCAACATTTGACTGGCGTCAAACATGTCGCATGTCGAGCAACAGCTCATCATGTTGAACGGTGACGAGTCACTTTCGTGTAGCAAAGTTGTCTGTCCGTGCAACACCAGTCGGAGGAACACGTTACATCACACTACGGCCATTTTTGCTATTGCTATCAACATGCAATTGACAATATTTGATGCTTATCTGAATGTTGCTCAACAAGCCGCGCTTCCATTATTGCCTAGTGCAGTGGTCGGAAAACTTATTAGCCAAAGAGCCCAATATGCACATTACTACAATTTAAAAAAAAATGGGAGTCGAATCTGCTTGTTTAGTAAACTTGTATTACACTAAATAAGTAGTATACTAAATAAAATTAAATTTAATACTTCGAAAATAAGTAATTTTTTCAAATGAAAATATTATTGCGCCTTCCGTGGATATTTGTGCCAGAGCCGCTCTTAAGGAGCCAAAGAGTCACATGCTTCTCTGGAGCAGCACTTTACCGACCACTGGCCTAGTGGATACGAGGCATAAAACTCTTAAGTAAAATTCAGTTTAGATTAGTGTTATCGGACCATTAGCAGTTAACAATTATTAAATATTCTATTTTCACATTGAAATTTAATAGACTCGGACGACTTGATCTTATTCTTATGCCCTTACTTTATTAATTTACAGTTTTTAGAAATTATCAGGTATATTAATATTATCACTTATTATTACTGTTCTATTCTCACTATTTTCTCCGGTTTGGCACTGCAGGTAGGATGGCAATCGACCATGCCTTTCGCCTTTGATTTTATGAATCTTCCATCGATGACCTTGTAGAATTTTCCTATGCGAAATAAACACAATTGTGTTAGATTAAAATGTGAAGCCGGGGCGGATAACTACGAGAAAACGGTCGACAAAATTTCATTTGTCATGCTAGGCCGGCTGTTTTGAAAAACAATACTATTATGTCAATTGTCAATATAGAATACATTTTCATAAAGTTTAATAAAACATCTGATAATACTCGATCCAGTGGCGTAGCTATCATAGGGCAAAGTGGTGCAGTGCACCGGGGCCCTGAAGCTGAGAGGGCCTCCTGGGCTTTAGAAAGAGGGGGAGGCGGCACTTGAAGCTAGAAAAAATTATAACAATCGAAGTGTCGATCGTCCTTTATAAGTAATAATTTGCAAATAATTAAGGTTGCGATTTTTTTCTCTCTGCACCTTCTTCACCTAGCTACGCCACTGACTCGACCGATTTTTTTTGTATAGTACATCCACATTGCATCCGTGCGAAGCCAGGGCGTGTTGCTTGTAATTTTATATAAGAAAATACGTTCATATAATAATTTCCAAACATTGAATATTTACTCACTTTGTATTGAATTTTTTGTAACAAATCTCGCATTCAACAGTGCCCTGCCTCAGATGTATGTCTTTGATGTGCTTCTTCATATCATGTTTCGTTGAAAAGGCTTTCTCACAGTAGGAACACTAAAACATGTTTTTAGGATTTGATTTATATGTTGATAACAACTACACATAATGATGTGACCTAAGGGGACTGGCAGATAGCGTTGTGTCATGAAAGTTTCACAGCATATGCTGATACAGTTTCCACGCGACCGCAGTGTAAAGTGCAAATTGCGATATGATTAATAAGTTTTAGTTTTTGTTGTGTTATAAGCCAGTGGTCAGCGCGATGCGTTTGGCACCGGAGATCTTGGGTTCGAATCCCGGGGAAACTATGGGCTACGGGGAAACTTGTCTATGGGCGGCGGTGATCACTTAACATCACGTATGCCATCCGCCCGTTTGTCCCCTATACTAAAAAAAAAAATATTTAAAAAAAAACGTATCGATCAGGCAGGGCCCAAAAGGCTGATTACCTACTTGCCTATAAATAAAAATGATCAGTGAAACAGACAAGTGCCCCATGCCCCATTCACTGTATGTTGCATAGTTATTTGTTTGTGATTAAACGTTTTATCTATGTAACAAAAAATGTTGGCAACATTACTTTTATTTTTATATCAGATATCGACAGACGAGCATGAGGTTCACTTGATGGTAGGTGATACCTCAGCCACAGAACATCAGTCAATGATGCGCTGTCGACCTAATTTTTACTTCGAGCATTCGGAAATCCATAGACTGAAACCGAAACGCGCAATATGCACTTCACGGTTTTTCCATCTATGAACGGTGGTTCGTTACCCGGTCGGAATTTAGATATTCCTCCCACCCGATCAATGCCCGAAGTTACCAGACGTGGGGAGAACATGCTTACAGAAAATTATAAGCATGTGCTCCCGGTGGGATTTGAACCCACGACCCATTGATGCGCACGGCAGGTGTTCTACCGAACGCGCCAACGAGCCCGTCAAAAAAATTTTCTTATTAGAACGGCGTAAAACACTTTCTAACCATGAAAAAATATCTGCCTTACATTAATTAATCATCAGCATTGTACCATCAACTAGGTACTTAGTACTTAGATTAGGTCACTTTAATTCTAGGGTTTATGGTCTTTTGAAGTTATGGTATTACCTTATATGGCCGGCTTTTGCTGTGGACATGTTGCATATGTTTGTTTAAGTTACTGGAAGTGGTTGTGGACTTCGGACACTGTGTACATTTGAACGGTTTATCAGTCATATGTGTCCGTTTGTGCACTTTCAATAAATCCATTGTTCTGCCTTTATATGGACACGCATCGCATTTAAATGGGAATACGTTTTCGTGTATACCCCTGTAATATTAGAAAGGTAGGTGTTACGTATATTGCTCATATGGTTTAGTAGAATTTTTTACTAGAAAGGAAATCTTAAGGAATCCTAACTTACTATCCAACTAATTATTAGGGTGGAGTGAAATGTGTTTTTTTTGATATTCACTATGGCATACCGGCAAAAAGATGCGTGATAGGCATAAGAAGAAAAATCGAAAAGAATTTTTTGTCTAAGTTTATATTTAAAGGTGCCCCCGGTAGGACAACATTTTGAAAAAAATCCGAAATGTGTCTAAGTTCAACAGTGTGAAACTTAATAAAAAAATCTTTAAAATTATTTTTATTTTATTCCTGACGACATTTTATCATTAGAAGAATCAAAATTTACAGTTATTGAAACAATTATAATATGTGGTTTCAGTCTCAAGTAAGCGTTCTCGGGGGAAATGAGTGTTTGTTTTATTGATAGTGACTGTGTTTTTTGAGAACATGGTTTTGAAACATTTGTTAAGTAAATTAGATGATCATAATGTAATTTAGTTATGATTTGTAGTAAATACGTTTAACAGATTTTAATTTAGTTGTATGTTTGTGGTTCAGAGTAAAAATGACTCAATTTACGACTCGTCGAATGACAAACTGTCCCGTGTTTGGCACGCCCGAAACATTACCCTCCTCTTAATTACCCACTTACTTTGAATGTAATAAATACTATATTTTAATCAAGCAAGAGTTAAAACCTAAAGCCTAAAATCATCTAAAGAACCGACTGTTCAAGAAATCTCAGAAAATATTGCGACTCGATTTTTAGAAATATGGCATAAATCCTCGCTTGCAACAGTCAGTTAAAAAAAAGTATTGCAATTTATTTATTAGAGCTTACCACGAAAAAATATAGAAAGTTAATGAATCCATTTAAAGGACATGGAAGTCCTGAAAACTTTAAAGAGAAAATAAAAAAAAATCCATTCCCTTTTCATGTATTTCTTGCACCGTCCCTATTTTCTTTAAGTTATATCTGTCACCCAAAGGTAGTCTGAAAGAGATTGCTACTCTAGCAATAAGACCACCTATTGTACCTTTTATTTTTGTAAATGAAGTTTCTCAATTGTATTACTTCTGTGTGAAATAAAGTTATAAATAAATAAAAATAAATAAAATTTCAAAGAAGATTCCCAAAAATTATTCGACATCAGTAGTTGCAAATGTGTAATGTAAAATAGCTGTCGTTTGTACGTGTGAAAAAAGCAGTCGTACTTATACGAAAACAGGAAATTAATTTCTTAATAGATCAGAGGATTACAAGAAAAATGATTGTTGGGACATTGATGTAACTACAACAAAACAGATCCAGAAAATCAATAACGAAAAAAAATAGGTTTTCTTTTTGAAAATTATGAAAACGGGAACAGGACCCGTTCTCAAGTTAACGAAACATCTATTACCAGCAGCACCAGATTTTGTGATAATTTACCTCTAACTGCATTTTCCCCTAATCAAGAACCTATTGTAGAAAATCAACTAACACAACAAAATATTGTTGAGCCGAATAAATGCGAATAAATCTCCAGAAAAAACGTGTCGATTTTATCAGGGCCAGACTGTCATCACGTCAGATGATGCCTTTTTCAATACCTAACTTGAATTTTCTACCTGATTTACTATTTTATAACATTTTTCAAATAAATATTTCATAAATATCAGTTGCATTTTTACTCCAAAATTCTTCATTTAGTTTTGGTTTTTAGAGGTAGAGGGGCACCATGAACCTAAAATGATTATATATTTTTTTTATTATTACGTAAAAATAGAGGATTTAAATTATATAAAAAATACTAGTCTGATGAATTATTAAGGAATATATATATCTTAATAAGGCTGTCAAAAATGGACGAAATTATAGTTTTTTTCAAAATTCCTTCATGCTGGGGCACCTCTAACCATTACAATACTTAAAATATATTTGACATACTTCATTTATTCATCCATAGGCAGCTTTTTACCACTATGCTATTACAAAAAAAAACAAAAAAAAAACCTTCATACATTTTCACTCCACCCTACTAATTATATTGTAGTGTACTAATATTATAAATGCGAAAGTTTGTGAGGATGGATGGATCGATAAATGGATGTTTGTTACTCTTTCAAGCAAAAACTATGCAACGGATTTTGATGAAACTTTACAGTAATAAAGCTTATATATCAGACCAACATATAGGCTACAATTTATAAAGATTTTGTGTAATTTTGTACTTTTATTTTTATCGTAATAGGAAAAGTTTCAGCCCTCTGAAAGCTATCTTGGCTACTACGTACGTTTGTACGCTGCCTAAGCTTTTGGAGTTACACGAAGATAATGTATCGCGGGATTGCTTATCTTCATTAGTTCTATATAAATTTATGACGGGCTCGTTGGAGCGTTCGGTAGAACACCTGCCGTGCGCATCGATGGGTCGTGGATTCGATCCCACCGGGACACATGATTATAGTTTTCTGTAAGCACGTTTTCCTCACGTCTGCTTCGAGCATTGATCGGGTGGGAGGAATATCGAAATTTCGACTAGGTAACGAACCACCGTTCTTAGATGGCAAAACCGTGAAGTGCACATTGCGCGTTTCAGTTTCAGTCTATGGATTTCCGAATGCTCGAAGTAAGAGTAGGTCGACAGCGCATCATTGACTGATGTTCTGTGGCTGAGGTATCACCTACCATCAAGTAAGCCTCATGCTCGTCTGTCGATATCTAACATAAAAAAAAGTCTACGACAGCATATCTACCTCTTATGTGAAGGCCAATGCCCAATATATGATTCAAAAAACATCAATTAAATTGGATACTTTTTTTACAATGCACATTTTAGAGTATTTTGATAATTCTTATCAAAATTGATACATTTTTCGCTTGCAATATTTAATATAGATTTGTTTTTCGACCAAAGTGACCAGTTGTAGGGAAACATGTGTACGAATAATATAAACATTGTCACGCCGACGGGATTCGAACCCGTCGAAACGCAATTACCACAATTAACTGTATACATATATTGCCAATTTTTTAACTACTATTTGCGAGCGACCCAGACTTACATATGAATCAGTAGATTTGCATTAGACTTGGAAGTTTTCCCGCAAATGTCGCATAAAAACTTTTTATTTCTCTCCACCTTTGGAATCTCCGTATTCAGTGTGTTGCACTCATCCAAGTGTGTATTGTATGATGTCTATAATGACAAAAGATAAGAGGAAAAATTATCAACTTATTTCTAAGTTATTAATGTCAATTTCAATATTTCCAAAACAAATAATGTATATTTTTTCTAGAATTTTTTTGACAAAATAAAACCTTATACCCTGCTATAGTGGGAAATGGGGCAGACAGACTATTCTGTCTGTTTTACTGATAATTTTTCTTTATAGGCAAGTAGGTAATCAGCCTTCTATGTCATTCTAAAATTGTTTCCCTCAGATTTCAATTTGGGACCCCTAGTGCTAAACGAAACACGCATAGCACTGAGATAAGGTACACATACATACTATTACCATATGACTTGTTTTTAAGTGCATTTCCTGTATATAAAAGACTAACCACGGAATACTGAAATGATAATCAAAATTTGAGGACTGCTTAAAAATGTTTTTGTCTTTCATTTTACCTTCAAAATGAAAGGGTTAGAGATACTTTAAGTACACCTCAATTTGTTGCGTTCGAGAATTCAGCCGTTAGCCTGTTCTATTTTATTTAACAATCATAAAATATTACCATGTCTAAAAATTCTTTATTGCAAGTGGAACAGACCCATAAGTCTGAATTTTCATAGGAGTAAGTTGGCGATGGAATGTTGTAGGACTCCTCAGTTTCCACATCCAGTTGTCCTCTTTTGTCTTCACTACTTACATACTCTACAAACACATTGTTTCTTTTACTGTTACAACATTTAAAGGGGATGTTTGCTGTATGCAGTGGCCGGACCACCATACAAGCCCAAACATCTATTTTGCCTTATTAATGCATTAAAAAGAAATATAATAATGTCATTAGTCATATATAACTTATACGATTATGTAATTATATAAGTTATATAAACACGTATTATGTTAAAATCCGTGAGACGGGCTTTTGGGCTTGTATGGTAGTCCCGCCATAGGCTGTATGTATGATATATCAATACCAGCAATTTATACTATGCTAACTTGAAAAAGTATATTTACTCCAAATGCAGCTTAAACCAACATTTCAATAACTTTTTAATTAAATTTTCAAATTTAAAAGTTATCGGTTAACTTATAATTTATATACTTATAAAGTTATTATCTTAAATAATTTAAAAGTTACCACAATTTTTCTTTGAAATCTTCTGCCTTGAAATATAATTTTATCAAGTTAGCATATTATTAGTTGCTGATGTTGATATATTGTGTGTGTTATGGGTTAGATTCTCGTTTTATATATTTGGTCCACAGATATACAATTGTAAATCAGGATTTCAAAACCTTAATATATAAAGAAATATAGGTCAGCAGTTCATGTTGTGAACTGAGGTAATCAAGTAAGACCATCGTTCTTTGACTAATTGGCAACTTTCAGCAGAATGTACTCTGTTAATATATCCGCATTATTGGAAGATACAGTTTCATGGTCAATTTACTGAACCCAAGTAAAATCTACGCCATAACCTTGCATATGTTGCAGCATGTAAATTTTTTATGTATTAACCTTTTTTAATAGAAACTTCCACCATACACCTTTTGCTACTTTTGTGGCACATATCTCGAAATAAAATGCAGCCCTGTAGAAGATCTACACAATGTTGACATATGTATTTTGAATGTTTATCATATTTGTGAATCTGAAAAATACCATTAATAATATTTAAACTAGGGCCCATTAATTAAAAAATATTTCAATTATCAAAATAAAATTGATACTTACAATAACTCCAGATATTTTTTTAATTTCTTCAGATATATTAATATGGTTTGTATTATCGAAAATTGGGATATCAGCCCTCACTTCGTTACATATTCGACATAATTCTAAGCCATCCGTTTTTTTTGCGGCACTGTAAATTCATAAATAAAAATTAACTCATTTTATAATCATATAAATTTAAGACTGTTAAATAAATGCAATAGTAAGTTTTATTTTACTATAAATAAAATAAACAGAATAAGGAAATATCCAAAAATATTTTTATATTATCTATCATTATTATTTGGGAGAAATCTATTATAATTTAAGGGAAATTACAAATATTAGTAATAACATTGGTAATAAGGTCTTACAATTTCAGCTTTTTCCTTCTCTTCTTTTTCTGCATTGCGGTAGCAAATAACACTGATTTTAAAAATAAGAGAGAACTCATTTTAAATTGATGAGATTTTAGAGATAAATAAATATTTACAAAAACTGACGAAAAAATTGTAAACAGTACATACTACATACATATGTACATGTACATAACGCAATTTTAAGTACCTAATGTCAAAGTCTCTTAAGTCTTAAGGAGTGTGTTCCGAAATGATTTGACAGTACTGTCAGTACTAGAATCTAGTCCTAATCTAGTCTTGATGTCCTTTCTAAAATGCTTTTTAGATACATAGATAGGTGATTATTCACATTTTAATTCAAATGGCGTAAAAAATATTAAAAAAACATTTAATTTTTATAAATAAATAAATGATACTCAATTTAATAGGGAATATGCATGCATTTTTTTTATATTTTTTATCGACTTGTTACATCATTTTACCCTAATAAAAAATATAAATACTCTTGGCAATGTCCAAATTATTTTTTAAAATTACTTTGAAAACATCGATAAAATTTGATCTGTTTAAACGCGGCCATATTTCGCGGGCTTTGGATGATATCACATTACACGCTCAGTGACGGATAGAGTGAGGTAACTATGGTAACCAGTGTTTGACGCCATCTTCGATGTCAATGGACGCCATTGATAAATCGCTGCCGATAAATGACAGAATGTGTAAGGTGACGTCATGTTTTGTTTCGACCAATGGTGATGCGTTTTGCAAACTTGAATTTCTCTCCCTTATTTTACACATTTTAATTAATATTTTTTGCAATTAAACACGAACTAAATAAGAAAATAATTGTTTAGGCATAATATCTGGGCCATAAGGATTCAAGGGAAAAAATATCAAGTAAATTTAAACAACATGCATATTCCCTATTATAGGTAATTGCCGGTTATTTTTATGGGCAACCCATAGTCATTAATCCATTAACCCTTTGATCGCCAATGTCGGCTATGCTCGACCGCAGATGTAAGGCCGGTTTAAAACCAATTAAATCAATTCGTTTAAAACTAAAAAAATGGTTTTTAAACCATTTAAACTACATTTTCTTCATTTTACCGAGGTAGGGATATAACGTAGTATCTTGTAGCGACACCTATGATCCGCTACAAGAATCAATACGAAGACGTCTAATCCTGAATCGCGCTATACAAATATTTCGGAGCGCTGAGTAATGAGTATATATACAACCTACCGGTTTACATACAATACCGAGCTTCCTTACTTAAGGAACACTTCTTCAATGAAGATCTCAAGAAAAATATAAAACTTAATAAGTACACGCGAGCATTAGCGCAAGTTCGGCTCTGTACGATACGTGCTAACAACACGTATGGTGAAAGAACGACCGCCTACATAATTCCTCGCATTATTAATGACTTATTTAAACTGAAAGATTACTTTTTAAACAATATGCTTTTATTTTCTTAGATTGGATATGAATTAATCGAGTTGACGGTCTACCTAAGATAGCATTAGATATAAACCTCTGTGGTTTCAAATTTGCTATTTAAATTAAATTTTGTAATTGTCTTTTATATCGATAATTAAATAAAAAAAAATAGTTTTATTTCGTTTTTAAACGATCTTTTCGTTCTAAACTGGTAGGTTTAATCTTGGTTTTAAACCGGCCTTACATCTATAATCCTGACTTTTGCCACATATTGTCACACTGTATATGGTCGACACAACACGGGGGTGTCCGATTAGTTTAAAATAATTTTTAAAGAAGTAACAAGCTATGGAGTGTCGTAGTATTGAAAAATTTGACTGGCATTCCGTATGTAATAAATATAGCCGTCACTACAGTGCTGAAAGTATTAATTGGAAATTGACAGTGATAATGTCGTCACTATCAGTTTTTTTAGGACGCACATTTTTCAGTAAAATTAGTGTCAATACTGACAATATGGTCCATATAGTCATAGGGCCTAGCACGAACAACTATCGACAAAGTATTCGTGTCGTCAAACTGTCAGTTGTATGAAAAATAATTTGAAATTTCATACAAATGACAGCTCGACACGATACGAATACTTTTTCGATAGTTGTTCGTGCTCACTCCTCTGCTCATTTCCGAACAAGCTCAAATCAAGGACTTTATATATATAACAGGACTGAGTACTCGCAGCCTGATAACGAGCCGAGCAGGACGTTTAGTACGGAGGAGGTGTGTCACTTTCTAATAGGGTGACCACAATATTTTTGTTACGTGGGGCTTGTAATTATTATAATATTTGTAATCACAAATCGGGAACAAACCTACAGAAACCAAGATTTCAATAACATTTTGTATGCTAATAAAGGCTACTATATCACATTTATTTTATTTTTTTGGAGGTGTTCACTCTATAATAACCCCATAAAAATGCCTAAAATATAATATAAACATATCCATTATAATTATTATTAATAACAAAGCTTGGTATGAAAAATAATATATTCACCTGTAAGTCTACCATCACTAGAATCATTTCACAATTTTAAAAAAGTCTACTTTTTTCATATTTTGTTAAATATTTCTACAACAACTTGGTTTTAGTCCAAAATAAGTATACATATAAACTCCTCAAAACGACGGTATAGTCATGAATAGACTTTTCCATTGGGGGCAGATTGCCTGTGCTTAACCGGCTAGCCACTAGACCCTTAATTTTAAGTATTGATGATATAACAAATTCAAATAAAAGAAACTGTATTCATTGAATTTATTTTTTTCTTAAGTAATTAGATTTTGATTTTGATAGAATATTCTTAAATTGAAATATGAATTACTTAATGCCTTCACTAACTGCAACTTATGGGTTCCTCATTACATTGAACAGGATGTGGAGGGCAAAATAATTTAAGTTTTGTAAAAATAAATGCTTTAGTATCATCAAAATCTTATTTTTGATAGTATTTCTGAATCAGGAATACATTGTTCGACGGGTTGTAACAGGGCCTTACTCAGTACTCTTATCTGCTTATTTTGTGCCTGCAACAAAATAATAATATAACTTCATGAATTTTATACATTTGCTCAAAAAGTAGACTTTTCTGTGTTTTACGTGCAGAAAGTTATATTAATATATGTAAGTAGGTAAGTGTCCATCAGCTAATAATGGGCTTACCGTAAAAACAGACGGTATTGCGGCTTTCAATAACTGTTGGGAATTAGCTGTACTAAAGTGAAGGCTACATACAACGGAGCTTTAAGTAATCTTTTATGACATCAGAACAACATTTAGCCATATTTTTTCTGGTTTTCATTCTTCGGAAAACTGTCAAAGAAATAAAAATAATAATACGTCATGGCATATTTTTTTTTTTTTTTTTTTTTTTTTTTTTTTTTTTTTAAATACAATTACAACATTTAATTTAAATAGCATATGTGAAACCACAGAGGTTTATATCTAATGCTATCTTAGGTAGACCGTCAGCTCGATTTATTCATCTCCAATCTAAGAAAACAAAATCATATTGTTTAAGAAGTATTCCTTCAGTTTAAATTTTAAGTTAGTTGGCGTAGCACATTGAATAAACTCAGGCGGTAAGTCATTAATAATGCGAGGAATTATGTAGGCGGTCGTTCTTTCGCCATACGTGTTGTTAGCGCGTATCGTACAGAGCCGAACTTGCGCTAATGCTCGCGTGTACTTATTATGATTTATATTTTTCTTAAGGTCTTCATTGAAAAATTGTTCCTTAAGTAAGGAAGCTCGGTATTGTGTGTAAACCGGTAGGATTTTACAATGTTTGAACAGCCCAATATCGTTACTGTAATATTTGTTTCTAATGTTGTCTGATACTATTTGTTTTAGGATTTTTAGTTGAAGTTTGTATATTTGATTGAGATATGTCTTGTAGGTGCGGCCGTAACTGCTAAGACCATACTGAATGTGTGATTCAGCTAGTGCATTATATAATATTAATTTCATTTTAAATGGTATCCGATTTTTTAGGATTACAATATTAGCCAGGAATTGTCTCAGCTTATCGCAGACTTGTTCGATATGAATACCCCAATTAAATTTTTGGTCTATTATCAACCCAAGATATTTGTGACTTTCTACTTTTTCGACTAAGGGGCAGCTACACAATATATTATTGAACGAAGCGTGAAGGCAATTGTGGGTATGAACAACTAGTTCCTTTGTGGGGACATCTTTGATGTATGGGGATTTTATTATTAATAATTTGGTTTTGTTAGGGTTAAGAACTAATCTAGCATCGTGGCACCATTTAATTACATTATTAAGGTCGCTTTGCAGAAGATCACGGGCTTTTATGGGATTTTTATCAGATATTACTAAACAAGTATCGTCTGCAAACTGATAACATGTACAGTGGTCAATCAGTTTGCTCATCTAGTTGACGTAGGTCAGAAAATGTATGGGTCCGAGAACTGATCCTTGAGCGGTTCCTTCCGTTATGGTTATTGTTTCACTGTACATGTTATCTACTTTTACCGCGAACGTACGGTTTTTGAGATAATTCCCACACCAATTTAGCAGTGGCCCACGGACTCCACAGTTGTCTAGGTTTTCTAAAATTTGTGTGTGATCCAACGTATCAAATGCCCGTGAAAAGTCTATGAGTAAGACGAAGACATATTTTTTTTCATTTAAACTATTATTTACTTCATCTGTGAAATTCGATAGCAGAGTCGATGCATTTTTGCCTGGTTGAAACCCGAATTGGTTTTTGTAGATTATTTACCGTTTTTTAAAGAATGTTTGTATTTGTTCAGCTACGTATTTTTCGACTATTTTATTTATTGATGATAATAATGTAATAGGACGATAATTGGAGTAATCATTCTTTTTTCCCTTTTTAAAAACTGGCCTTACGCATCCTTTTTTTAGCTCGTCTGGATAAAGTCCTGTTTTTACACTTCGGTTTATTAACTCCGCAATTGCGGTGCCAATATATTTTCCTACTGATTTAATATCGATGACTTTGATATTATCGCGGCCGGGAGCTTTATTCTGATTAAGTTGTTTAATAATTTTGTGTACTTTTTCGCTAGTTGCAGGTTGAAAAAATAAACTGGAATCAGCAGCTTGATAGTTGTGTTTAGAATTTAAAAAGTTAACATTACATTTGGGAATAATATCCTTAACAGCTTTGTCAAAACCTAGGGCAAAATCATCGGCTATGCGTTTAGGTGAAATACCTTGTGCATCAAAGGCCTTTAGAATAGCTTCGTCGATTGACAGTGTTGTTCGACCTAGCATTTGATTAATTATATTATAAACTTTCCTAGTATTTTTAAAATTTTCTTTTATTTGATATTATATGATAACACCAGGGATAACGGACCCTTTTTTCAAGTTGGTTAAACAAATTAAATGAATGGCTTTGCACCTTATTTTTTTTATTTGGTTTACATAACTAATAACAATTTTACACGCTGATGATAGCAATCGTAGGTATAACAAACGGATCATAAGACACTCCGACCAACTAATCCCGAAATCCCGCATGATATGGTTACCCTATTTGTTATAAATCAAAAATTACCTTTTTTCGGCTTACCTGTAAAATATTATGCTGCAAACATCATAGGATTCACTTTTACAAAATTGTACACAACACTTTTTCAATTGTACACAACCATTTCTTCGAAGAAACCTTACTAAATTACGAAAAATAAATAAAAACAACTATTATGACATTACATCGCATAAATGCAATGACATGCCATGACACATCAGTCATCAAATGATTGATTGACATTGATTAATTTCTATCGCTTGACATGTGTTAGAAAGAGCTAAACAGCCTCCGTACTAGATATCTCGCTCGGCTCGTTTTGCCTCTGTCAATGTTGGAAGCCAAAATTGAGTCTTAATACCTATACCTTAAGATGTGTTTTTGTAATTTTAAATTTTGGCAGTGCTCAGTCCTGTTATATATATAAAGCATAATTTAGTAAGGTTTCTTCGAAGAAATGGTTGTGTACAATTGAAAAAGTGTTGTGTACAATTTTGTAAAAGTGAATCCTATGATGTTTGCAGCATAATATTTTACAGGTAAGCCGAAAAAAGGTAATTTTAGATTTATAACAAATAGGGTAACCATATCATGCGGGATTTCGGGATTAATTGGTCGGAGTGTCTTATGATCCGTTTGTTATACCTACGATTGCTATCATCAGCGTGTAATATTGTTATTAGTTATGTAAACCAAATAAAAAAAATAAGGTGCAAAGCCATTCATTTAATTTGTTTAACCAACTTGAAAAAAGGGTCCGTTATCCCTGGTGTTATCATATGCCATGACGTATTATTATTTTTATTTCTTTGACAGTTTTCCGAAGAATGAAAACTAGAAAAAATATGGCTAAATGTTGTTCTGATGTCATAAAAGATTACTTAAAGCTCCGTTGTATGTAGCCTTCACTTTAGTACAGCTAATTCCCAACAGTTATTGAAAGCCGCAATACCGTCTGTTTTTACGGTAAGCCCATTATTAGCTGATGGACACTTACCTACTTACATATATTAATATAACTTTCTGCACGCAAAACACAGAAAGTCTACTTTTTGAGCAAATGTATAAAATTCATGAAGTTATATTATTATTTTGTTGCAGGCACAAAATAAGCAGATAAGAGTACTGAGTAAGGCCCCGTTCCAACCCGTCGAACAATGTATTCCTGATTCAAAAATACTATCAAAAATAAGATTTTGATGATACTAAAGCATTTATTTTTACAAAACTTAAATTATTTTGCCCTCCACATCCTGTTCAATGTAATGAGGAACCCATAAGTTGCAGTTAGTGAAGGCATTAAGTAATTCATATTTCAATTTAAGAATATTCTATCAAAATCAAAATCTAATTACTTAAGAAAAAAATAAATTCAATGAATACAGTTTCTTTTATTTGAATTTGTTATATCATCCATACTTAAAATTAAGGGTCTAGTGGCTAGCCGGTTAAGCACAGGCAATCTGCCCCCAATGGAAAAGTCTATTCATGACTATACCGTCGTTTTGAGGAGTTTATATGTATACTTATTTTGGACTAAAACCAAGTTGTTGTAGAAATATTTAACAAAATATGAAAAAAGTAGACTTTTTTAAAATTGTGAAATGATTCTAGTGATGGTAGACTTACAGGAGAATATATTATTTTTCATACCAAGCTTTGTTATTAATAATAATTATAATGGATATGTTTATATTATATTTTAGGCATTTTTATGGGGTTATTATAGAGTGAACACCTCCAAAAAAATAAAATAAATGTGATATAGTAGCCTTTATTAGCATACAAAATGTTATTGAAATCTTGGTTTCTGTAGGTTTGTTCCCGATTTGTGATTACAAATATTATAATAATTACAAGCCCCACGTAACAAAAATATTGTGGTCACCCTATTAGAAAGTGACACACCTCCTCCGTACTAAACGTCCTGCTCGGCTCGTTATCAGGCTGCGAGTACTCAGTCCTGTTATATATATAAAGTCCTTGATATAAAGTCCTTGGCTCAAATACATTTAGGTCCTACACAACAGTGTTGCCAGCGGTGTCTTGTCAAAAGTTACCTAAAATGGTTAAAAAAGTAACCTATTAGTATGAAAAGAAACCTTTTTTTTGTTGGTTGTATTGTTGTACAGAAATAAGGATAATTTAGTAAAGATTTCATATTTTTTCCAAAATAAACAAAAGTAAATGCGAGTGCGTCCCCGACCAAATGAATTATGATTCGGCGACAAGCACGAACGAACTCTAACAAGAACAAATTCATTGAATTGACTGAATAAGCGAGTAAACGAGTTTGGTCGATTGTGTTATGGATACAATATCAGTACGAGAGAAAAATACTTGTTTTTAGAAGCTGAACCTCAGAGGATTATTCGTCTGAGAGTTGCACTCACTGCCTGGGCCATTCTTCAGAAGGCTGCAAAAATTATGTGTCTAACAAAAACTTCAAAAAATCCTTCAATAACTTAATCCTAAAAATGGTTAATCTATGTATAATAAACCAGGTCAAAAACTACCAAAGTGATTTTGAAAAATATCTTCATTTTATAAATCTATTTGAATAAAACAGTAAAAAAGTTCCTTACCGTGACTGAGTTCAATCAGTGTATTTCTAATGAATTCTTTCTAAACCAAAAATACGCCTAGAGATTGTGTTTTTTTTAACGATCACGTATTTTTGTGGCATTATCGTTCTATAATATCAAGTACTTACCTAAAACACGTCGTAAAATTTGTAATAGTAAAAAAGTTCATTTCCGTAATAGAATATTGTTCGACACTTTACGCGGTCAAAATCCTTTGATGAAATCTTCGAAATGAAGTTCACTACAGTTCACCTTGTAAACCAGATAAGAAATAATAATACGTTTTCAATATCGCTGGTATTCGTTACTTATTCGGAGTACATTTCGATTATCGTGTTCAAAATTGGAACCTATTTACTCTCGTTTTGAAGAGGCCCAACTTGTATTGTTCGGGAAAAACTGAGGCAGGAAGGCAGTTCCAATTCTTAGCATCATATAGTGAAAAATTAAGCAAAACGACTTGTACGGAGTGATCAGTGAAGGGATGTTGACTAGGTAAGGTGTCTTACCGTGTATCGAGATGTCCGAAGATGAAAAGTTGATGGAGGGATCAGATTATGTAGCTCCAACACATATTATCCGAATTGAAACCGGAAAAACACTGAGAGACCTGCCACTCCAGCGGTGGTCAAGGCTTAGCAATCGGCGATCAGCCAATATTGGGTCACCTATAAACTTCTTGGCAAGCCTTTCCATCTTATCCAAAGCTTCCGGTGGCATTTGGCTGAAACTCCCCAAAGGTGAAAACAATTTTCCACACACGATCGGACTTGAGTTTGGTAAAGTATAAATAGCTGTCCCGGTGTAAAATAGTGCCTCACCTTAGCCAGGATATCGAAGGCCAATAGGGCCTTGGACCCGACTAATCTGCCGAAATTGAGGTTATCCTATAGGGTGACGCCAAGCAACTTCAGGTGATTACTAATAACTAACGTAACTATTATCTAGTTGTTTAAATATATATAACATTATTATAACGTAATTTCATTTTTATTCATTACCGTAACTTTATTTTCATTACCAGTCCCCGACTTTTCACTTAAAGTAACTCGCAAAAATAACAAAAGTTCGATTATTTAAAATATTATTTAATATTTTGAGTAGTTAAACTCAGATACATATTTACAAAAGTAGTGCGCATCATAATTTCAAATTAATTAGATGATATTTCATAAATAAGGCTTGGCACAAAAAAATTGCGTAAATACGGCAAAAAATTGCGTATTTTCGGAGAATAAGCCGCCTACGAATTAACGTTTTTCGTTAGCTAACGTTTCAAGGTGGTTTCATGTAAAAAATTAATTCTATAAATTCCGCAAAATTACCTAAAAGTAACCTTTGGAGTCATGTAACCTAGAAATAACCTGAAGGAGTTAAAAATCACCTAAAAGGTTACAAAAGTAACCTTCTGACAGGCTGCTACACAACTACAAAGGTCCTTAAGCACGAATAACTTGCGAAAAAGTATTCTTATCGTCAAGCTGTAATTTGTATGGAATTACCAAGGACTCTATATTATAAAGTCCTTAGGAATTACAAACTGTGATTTCTTATACAACTGACAGTCGACAGATCGATGATTTGAACACTTATGTAGGTAAAACTTTCTCGTTACAGTTAAATTAAATTATTAAAGAAACTTAAGACATATTAAACGTATTTTGTGTTAAAATTAAATTTAACTAAAAAATGATAGCTGATATTATTTATTTTTGTTCGTATGTTATAAAATTAATTCTTTGGAGTTGCGAACACAGAAAACATGTTTTATTCGATCACCGTTTTGGAGCACTAAAATATTACTTGAATATACGCGGAGGCACATGGCTTGAGGTACAATCTAGCCAAAAGCAAAATACTTGTTTTTAATGCACCTAAACAGACACCACGCCATGTGCCATCTCAGTGGGGAGGTTTTGGAAAGAGTTAACTCTTTCAAATATCTTGGTCACATCCTGACGTGTGATTTAAAGGATGATGCAGACATTGAGAGAGAGCGTAGGGCGTTATCGGTTAGGAGCAACATGTTGACCCGCAGGCAGTGGCGGCGTAAGGCGTGGGAGACATGGCCCACCGGCCTCGCGACCCAGGGGGCCTCGCGCCCCGAAAATTTATGCATTACTTAAAAGCCGCGAACGCGCCAAAAAAATGTTTGCCAAAAAAAACCATTTTTGCGCTGGCAGAATGTATCTTGCCCACATAAAATTTAGGTCTTACGCCACCACTGCCCGCAGGTTTGCTCGGTGCACTGCAGATGTAAAGATAGTTTTGTTCAAAGCATTCTGTCAGTCTTTTTACTCGAGCAGTCTGTGGGTCACGTACCTACAACCGCGGTACTTAGAACGCTCTACGTGTAGGGGAGACCAGGTATGAAAGTAACACGGGATGAACGTAACAAATGAGTTTTTGAACGAATTATGCTAGCTGCATTGATGGTTGATTCATTAATATGGCCCATTTTGGATCCCAATTCACCACAATTGCGCTCTCGGCGCTGTGCCGACAGGTGTATGACGTAGCTAGTCAGTCCCTCAAAAATACCCCCAAAGTAACTTACAACCGTTTTTTTCAATTGCGTTTATTTTTATTGTAGTAGGTTCTAACATGCATTTGAACTGTCAGTGAAATAGCGTAACTATTCATCTCTCTATTTTGGTGTTTAAAATGGTATCTTTCTAAAATGGTTTTTCGGTTATAGGCATATGATTGTCGTATTCGGGAAATGTTAAATACAGGGATGAAAGTAACAATTTGTTACTTTCATCCCTTTTATGTTTTTGTTGCGTTTTTATTATATTCCAAAGTAAAACAAATACGTTCTCTTATCTAAGACTGCCTAAAAGTACGACCAGTAGAGGTTTAGCTACTACAAACTATTGACGGGCTCGTTGGCGCGTTCGGTAGAACACCTACCGTACGCATCGATGGGTAGTGGATTCGATTCCCACCGTAACTTCGGGCATTGAACGGGTGGGAGCAATACCGAAATTCTGACTGGGTAACGAACCACCGTTCATAGATGGAAAAACCGTGAGGTGCATATAGCGCGTTTCGGTTTCAGTCTATGAATTTCCGAATGCTCGAAGTAAAAAGTAGAACGATGGCGCATCATTGACTGATATTCCGTGGCTGAGTTATCACCTACCATCAAATGAACCTCATGCTCGTCTGTCGATATCTAACATAAAGAAATTAAAGAAAATACAGAAATAATGGATTTGGCTGCAGAAGGAGTACTGCTCAGAAAAGTACCATTTAGAGACGGTGCGAATTCATATCAACTCTGCCATGTAACTTTATATAGTGCAAAAGAAGAAAAAAATACTTGAAAAAGGTTCAATAAGTCTTCCAAACGTAGGCTACGTATCGAAAAAAAGAGTTTGTACCGACGAAGAATCCATCCATTGTTCTCAAATTAATTACGGATTAACAAACAAATAAGTACGAAAGCTGGCGTTTCAACTAGAAATAAAATATAATAAATAAATAAGCTTTGTGTGTCATAATAGTTTCTGATTGAGATTTCAATTTTGAATAATGTTGATTATTTTCGAATTTATTACTGTTTCCTAGAAAAGTTAATTTTTATATGATTGTAATAGTAATGTGAAACCCAAAAGGTTGATTATGATTACATAATATGTTGATTATGATAGTTACTTTATTTTTATTTACAATGTTACAAATATCCCCTTACACTGTTACAACCAACCCTAGGGGTTGGGATGGTTGTAACAAATCCCACTTCAAATAATTATTCGTTTTTCTCAAAATCTATAAAATATATTGCATGTAAGCTGGTGTAAAATGATAGCTGAAAGACCAATCTCACATGTGTAGTAATTAGAATTTTAATATTCAGAAATATCTGGGAGATATTACGAAAAAACCAAAAATTGTTACGTTCATCCCTGGTCTCCCCTACTGTATAATAACGCTTTTAGAATGCTGCTTTAGAATGCCACGGCGCTGTAGCGCTTCAGAGATGTTTGCAGAAGCTCGTACTGATGGTTTTACTGCCATCATGCGAAAAAAGGCAGCATCAATATTGCAGCGTCTCAAAGCCAGTCCTAACAGTATTCTAAAGGCGGTGGCTAACAGGCCAGACCCCTTCCTACTAAAGCGATGGATGGAGATGGCCATTGGATTATAATGTGCAAAACAATATAATGTATAATACTAATCATTTTCGTTTATTTAGTCTAATTTAGCAGTTTACTTGAATTCATAATTTCATTGTTATATGATCCAACATATATGGAGGACACCATAGTAATAATCAACTCTATTTAGTATGTACTCATTTTCTACTATGATGTGTCACACATAAAACCTCATTTCATTTAATTATATTTATTTTTTTGCTCGATTCTATAGTTTTCAAGAAAAAAAATGATCAAGTTTCGTGAAAAAATTTCCATTGACTAACCAAATTCGTACAAAATAAAGATAACTTACGTTTTTGAAAAAAAAATGTGAAATAAAAAAAAGCGGCTTTCATACTTAATATTTTCTGACACCATTTTAACTATTACAATTTGAAAGAGCATCTGAAAACATACGGTTCCCGAAATTTTCCTTTTCGAATTCATCGCACGGTAACAGCTCAAACTAATGGGTTAATCGATTACGATGTAAAGGAAAAAACAAGACTGAAATTAAGCCATTTATTTTTATTTTTAATAATTAAGTATTTCATAACGCTATTTACACTGTTTGTTTATACAGAATGTCCCAGAAGTCAGTGGCGGATTTAGACATTTCCAAGGTGTAGGCTATTAACTACCCTCCCCCTCCCCGTCTTCAATTATCTATACTTAATATAATATATAGAGTCCGATTACAGGAGGCCTATATATAATTACCAAAACAAAATACGAAGTTTCGGCTGACGGATCGTACATTTTATTTTATTATGAATCCGATGATCGACACGTCGCTATAGGACATTATGTCTTTTGTTTGACATTACTATGATAGTAAGAATAATCGTAAATAGAATTAAAAATGTTTTCTTAATAAGTTAAAATACGAAGTTGTTTGTTCTTTCGTTTCGATCCGTTCGTTGCGTTCGTTTTTCGTAATAGGCCTACTGGTTCGACGCGGCGAACTGGGCGTTTTGCTATAGGATATACAAGTATGATATTTCGTTCTCTTTGATTTCCGTAAGACAAGTAAAAATAAAACTGGTCCCCAAATTTGCCACCCCTAAAATCTGCCGCCCTAGGCTCAAGGCTACTCAGCCTGCTGGTAAATCCACCACTGCCAGAAGTTGATGTAAAACTCGCAACTTAGAATCAATTCAGGGAGTTGTAGTAAAGCCCTATTAGCGCATTAATAAAATTCTAGTAAAGCGCGTACGTTTTACTAGAATTTTTAACCGACTTCAAAAAAGGAGGAGGTTCTCAATTCGTCTGTATGTTGCTTTATTTTTTTTTTGTATGTTTGTTACGCGATAACTCCGCAAGTTATGGATGGATTTGGATGATTCTTTTTTTGTTTGAAATTGGTACTTTTTTAGAAAATCAACAAAAACAAAAATATACTTCTATGTAGATGATGTTTTGGTTTGTGGTTCTTTCACGACGCTGTCTCATTTGAGCAGCACGTTTAGTGCCTAGGTCTACTAAATTATTATGTAAGGATTAATGAATTTAAAAATTACACTTCCTACAAAAATTTAAAAATAAAATTATTTTTAAACAAAAAACAAAAACCGACTTCAAAACTACAACTACTATATAGTATGTACAAAATTACACTAAAAAGTAAAAAAATAATATTTTAATTATTTCAAAGCATTATTTATTAACTTTATTTTGGAGTCGGTGCCAGTCAAGAAGGACAGTTGAATCTTGCTTTTGCAACAAACTTTCGAACAGTACGGAGATGCCGCTCCAGTTGGGTGGATATATCCAAGAAGATACACTGCACGTATTTAAAAGCTCATCCCTCCATCACCTCGAGCACCGAGTTCAGTGCAGACTACCGGGTATAAATCCATGCTAGCAGTCTGATATACGGCTGTAGAGACTCAGCGTACACTCGCATATCACCTTTTCGAGAACCTTAACCAGCACTGGGAAAAGAGTAACAGGCCTGTACGCTTAAGGGTCAGTGAGCGGCTTTCCGTTTCCCTTTGGTATCACCACCAACCGACCGACTTTCCAGATGTCTGGAAAGACATCTTCGCGGATGTATTTGGTACACATTTGGGTCATATCCACCGCGGCTACCTTCCAGACTACCTTCACAATGCGCGCAGTTTACCGTCCAACCTCCAGGATTTGTTGGGTTGGAATGATTATCTCTAAAATGGATCGGTTTAACAGTTCAGAATCTTCGCCAGACGGCATGCAAGCCGCGGCTAAGCGCACGCTCAAATGGTATGGCGTGTCAGCGGCCCGGTCATCATCCGGACACATAACCCATTTAGGCCAGAGTTTAAAGAAGCAGTATTTCAGTACTTCATAACAAAAACAAATAATTAAAGAAGTTTTGATTTAAAGAAATCTATAGTAACATGAGTTAAAAGAACGCTACAGGATGTTCGTTCAGGATGATAGACTCGATTTTATTTTTATTATGACTAAGCCTGCTTCCCGTTTCCAGTTTGACGTCGACTTTTGGGGCATCCTGTATCTAAATATTAAGATTTAAATTCCACCTTAATTTTTTTGTGCACTTTTATTGTACAAAGAAATAAATATTATTATAGTCAATATATATAAATTCAAAGGTTAATCATATATTCAGACTTATTACATTAATCCTTTTAGTATGTATAGACCATGGAAGACTCTAATATTATTTTACTTTTGTATAAACAGTGCTGTGTGTATCGATACTCTATTGGAGTTCTTAACTCAAAACATCGATCAGGACTCCATAACTGTATTAGAAAGTACTGATTTGTACAATAAAAATTTTAATATATCGGAGCAAGAATTTGAAAAATATATAGAAGAATTCAAAGCGGGAGAAGACGATGAAGACAAGCATCTAAGCGCGGTCCAAATAATAATGAAATATGGATATTCCGTTGAGGAGCACATCATCGTGACCTCAGATGGACGTGCTTTAAAAGTTATCAGAATACCGGGAAATGGCCCACCTGTCTTCCTCATGCACGGTCTTGAAAGTTCTTCAGATGACTGGGTAACAGGTCCAACTGACACAAACATTCCTTTTTTATTATCGGGCAGAAATTTTGACGTCTGGCTAGGAAATTCAAGAGGGATTAAGAATTTAAAAGAGAACGAGAAAATTCCAAAAGAAACATTTTGGGACTTCAGTTGGCATGAAATCGGAATGTATGACGTACCATCCATGATAGATTATATACTGGAGAAAACTAATCAAAAATCCCTAATATACATAGGGCATTCACAAGGAACTACTGCGTTTTACGTGATGTGTTCATTACGACCTGAATATAATGATAAAATTTCACTCCTTATTTCATTATCACCTGTAGCCTGGTCCTCTCACATGAAAAGTCCTATACTACAATTACTTGCTCCGATTCGAGAAGAACTCTATAATTTTTCAACATCTCACGGTGTATACGATTTGTTTGAAGGAGGAACACTTTTACAATTTTTTCATAATGCAATATGCGGAAATATTATAGCAGCCGAAATTGTATGTAAAAACTTTTTGTATTTGTTTACTGGTTTTAGTTCTCATTTTCCTATCCGGCGAATGCCTGTAATATTTAACCACTTTCCCTCTCCGGTGTCAATGAAACAAATAGTACATTATCTGCAGTTGATCAAATCTGGTCAATTTCAACAATTTGATTATGGCTCACAAAACATTTTAACATATGGATCATCGGAGCCCCCATCTTATCCGGTTGAGAATATAACAGCACCAGTTGCGATATTTTTCAGTGATGGAGACTGGCTTTCAAGCAAAAGTGACGTAGAAATATTACAGTCGAAATTACCTAATTTGGTTGATATTTATGAAATTCCAGTAAAAAATTATAACCACATCGATTATCTTTATGCAGATATAAATAAATCAGTGTTATTACCAAAAATATTAGCGTTACTAAAAATATATTCGTAAGAGCCGACTCAAAAGAAAAATAAGAAAACTTTGTGTGGGATAAGACCGAATAGTAATAGTTTTGGACATATTGCGGGTAAGACATAATATTATACAGACATGTTTTAGTTTAATCAGCTATTTTTATTTGAATTAAATTATGTTGTTGTCCTAGTGCCTCACCGTACTAACCGCAAATATTTTTCCTATATTGAATATTAAACTCACACTGTCAGTACTTGTTAACTTAACCTTAAAGGGAACACAAACACACAAGAAATTCTAGTCAAAATGGAGGATCTGAAGAAAATAAATGGAGATGTCATAGAGATTAACAATAGATGGAAGAGTTCCAGAAACAACTCAATACTGCACCACTTGCACCTTCATCTACTTCTACCAGTTCGCCTCCTTCCCTGCTGGCTAGGGAATTTGCGTTACTCCACATTTCAAAGTTAATCTGTCTTGAAAATTTAGAACCTCAAATGGAGCTGCTACTTAAGATGCAAAATCATCAGTAAATGAGAAGCCAGTGTAAAATATTATTGTTATATGAAGTGAATGATGTGAAGGATGAGGATGCTTCATCTATACGTATTTATAATAAGCTGGTAGTTTCATGTGTTATCAACATCTGGGCATCGAAGACAAATCTGAAGGGTTCCGAAATTACTTTGTCAGAGTTTTTGACTAAAAAACGTCACAACATTTTCATGACTGCTAGAAAGCGCTTTGGCATCTCTAAATTTTGAACCAAAGATAAATAATAAAAGCAAAGAAGGTCTTATAAACGTGATCTGCCGGCCTAGCATGACAAACGCAACAAAATTTTGTCGACCATTTTCTCGTGTTTTAATCGATTATCTCTTTATTTCTTCCGGGTCTAACATGATAATTACACTTAAAACTCGACTTTTAATATCAAAAATAGATATATTTGTCGATCGAGATTTCTTTTCTATCAAAATTGTCGATGTCGGGATATAATATATCGAGATATCTTACATCTTAGTTTGTCTTCTCAAGTCCGCGACATATCTCGTGGGGGTCATGCTAGGCCGGCAGGGCTATAGATGTAAAACAAACGATTTATAACATCTATATAAATAAAAATGAATTGTTGTTCGTTAGTCTGATTAAAACTCGAGAACGGCTGAACGGATTTATCTTATCTTAGTCTTGAAATGTTCGTGAAGGTCTAGGGAAGGTTTAAAAGGCGAGAAAAAATCGAATAATTTCCGGGAAAACCCTAAAAACAGCCCTTTTCTATTTCCCATACAAACGTTTTCTAGAGTCAATTTAATTATATAATTTCGAAGCCAAAATTGTGGCAGAACAACGTCTGCGGGGTGCACTAGTTTTAAATATAATGTTGCCTTTTTCAACCCGAAATAAACCGTTTCACCGTGTCACTTGATTACTCTCACATAAAAAAATCTAACTTCTCTTACTGAATACGATGCATATTTATAATAATAGGATAATAAATAAATTACTATTCATCACATATAATCCTGGTTTTATGACAATAATCAACTGAAAATTCTTCTTCATATTAAATAAGGATGGTTACTTGATTACTCTCATCAAAGAAAAATTTAAATCTAAAATACAGTAACATATTTTAATAATGTGTATAGCCTCCTTTATGGAATACAACTTCATAGATTCGTTGTGGGAGAGAGTCCTATAAACTCAGATTAAATACCTTTTTGAAGTGAAACTTCTTTATCGACGTATGGGAGAAATTTTGTAAGTATCGTCACGTTTTTCGGTTACGCGCCATGTTGCTTTTTTATCAAAGTTTTGTATAGTGACGTAAAGAATATAATGTAATATATTATAATAATAACAACAATATATTAGTTTTGAAGTTTGGTTTGAAATAAGAATAACAATATATTAATTTGAAAGTGATAAAATCTTTTTTCTTAAGGCTTAAGCATTATCTACCCCATTTTCGTGAAGTTGCAAATAGTACAAAAATGATATGTCGTCATTGACATAGTATTAAAGTTGATCGAAGTATGTCGTAAAGAAGTTTCACTTCTTACCTGTGTACTTTGGTACACACACACAATTTTTATTTAATTTGAGCCTATAAACTGATTATATACTGTTGCGGTAACTTTGACCAAGTAATCAATGATTTTCTGTCATTATATTGCATTCCATCATCGTATATTTGTTTCACATTGTATTTTCTATTATATTTAGTTCAGGTGAATGGGCTGGCCATTGAAGAACGTCAAATTTTATTGTTGTCGAACCAGCTCTGGACAACCCTAGCAGTATGAATGCTGGCGTTGTCCCGTTGGAATATCCATGACTGAACATTAAATAGATTATTAATTTCACGAAAATTACACTGAAGTAATAGTTTATATTTTGCAGCAGTTGTCTTCCCGATAAAATCTCTAAATTCAGCGTACCATGCATAGAAACGGTACCCTAAGTTATGACAGACCCAACATTAAACTATGTCGCCTCGATAAAAGGGTTTAATTTTTTTTAAATCATGGAAGTAATAAGCAAAGCCGTCTGGGCCGACCTTTTTAATTTTTTAAACCTTTTTCAACAGAAAAGACCATAATATTCTTCCACGTCATATGAAATTGAGCGAATTCCAATGGGGTAACACGATGTTCATTGGGTAAAACTGGCCATTTTTCTTTTTTTTTAAATGAGTTTATTTGCCTATTATTCGTATACTTGAGCAAATACCAAATCTTGACGCATATTGTGTCGCTGTACTATAGAATTTCTTAATATAAGGCGACGTACGTACTTTGCGATTTCTTTCGTAACTTTCTGGGTCTCGCATATAATTTTTTATAACCCAAGTACTCCGATGAATCATTCTAGCAATTTTTCTATTTAAATATTCTTCTTGTTTAAGTGTAGAAATCTGGGGGCACGGTAGTGCCCCCGCCAAGTCGAGCAAAAAGTGGCACGGCCGTACTATCCTTTTCTCGAAGTAGTTCGGGCCATTTTCGACCCCCTATAACTTCGTTGTGGATAAAACTAGAATCCTGAATTTTCAGTCACTAAGCAGACATTGTATAAACTCGGTATATTTCAAATATCATTCTGTTTGAACCAGTAGTTTAAGAATTATAACTAGTCAAAGTTTGATAATTTGTCACTCACTCACTGACTGACCGATCATCAAAACTCTAAGGCACTTCTAGCAGACATAGAAACTTCAAATTTAGAATACAATTAGTGTTTAGTCTATAAATCAAGGAAAATCTACAATATTTTGAAATTTCGGTCCAGTTTTCTAGATATACAATTTTTTTTTGTATTTCTGTATGTAATGAATAACTTAAAAACTACTGGACCGATTTTAAAAATTCTTTTACCGTTAGAAAGCTACATTATCACTGAGTAACATAGGGTATTTATTACTAGAAAAAATAGAGATCCTTAGAAATCCCTACTAAAAACAACCCAAGGTGTAAAAAAAATTGCCATAAAATGTCTTTCACCGCATGTGCTGCGGAAAGTATTAATGATAGAACAAAAAAACGTTCTACAATATTATAGAACATATCAAAATCTACAAAAAACTTCACGAGACCATATGTCCAACTATTGTAGTTATGTCACTATAACTACTTTTTTACATTAAAAAGTTGATAAAAATGCCGATCAAAATCAGACTATGTTATCCATAGCTTTGTATTAATTCTTATCCAAATAAACTAAGAAAAGGACTATCTACAAAAAGAAATGAGATGCCATCAAAAACATAAATTGTAAAAAAAGCCAAGTCTTGCAACTCAGTTCTTCTATCGTAAAAAGTTGTGAGATCCATATAATACCAAGTCGGTCAATTTATTCAGTCTCTACTGAAGGATCCTTCTGTCTTAAGTAATTACATGATAAGCTAACCTAACAATATCTTATAGTGATCGTATCAATGCCAATATTAAAAATCTTTGATGTTTAAAATAAATAGATTGACTTGGCAATCGCACTAAACAATCTAATTTAATATAATATGAATTACTTGTGAGATACATTATGTTTTTAATAAAATAAAAAAAGATACATTGTGATTTCATGCGATAGCCGAGCCAATCTATTTATTTTAAACATCAAAGATTTTTAATATTGGCATTGATACGATCACTATAAGATATTGTTAGGTTAGCTTATCATGTAATTACTTAAGACAGAAGGATCCTTCAGTAGAGACTGAATAAATTGACCGACTTGGTATTATATGGATCTCACAACTTTTTACGATAGAAGAACTGAGTTGCAAGACTTGGCTTTTTTTACAATTTATGTTTTTGATGGCATTTAAGTTCTCTCTGTCTTCCTTCTGCCTTAGTGCGCAATGTATTTAAAACATTTAGCTATAGCACTCAAACGTCTATTCAAAAGAATAGACATTTGGTGGCAAAATTTGTTATATTGCTATGCCCTTTTTATCTTAACCAACTGCCCTTTTTAACCTTCAAGCGGTCGCGCGCAACCGAAAAGACGTCCGGATGAAATTTAGGGATTTGAAATAACAAGTAATTATTTACTTTTTATTGTTACATTTCGGTCAGGATAGTTAGATATTATAAAAGTAAAACAATATACGAAAATTTGTGATGAAAAAATTCGAAGATATAAACAAAATCTTAAACCGTTGAAATTCGCGCGACTGCTTGAGGGTTAAAAAGCCAAGGTGGCAACACTGTATGTCAGTCAAGTGTCAGTTTCAGAATATAGTATTATTTAAAAAATAGATTGTATTCTAGTAGACATGGGTGATCACAGGTCAAACGTGATATCTGTTACTGTTACTCAATAATAACAGATGTAAATATCAGTTTTAAATAACAGACTTATTTCCATACTAAAGGAATTACACATACCACGAAAAATTATAGGAGTGACATTTGAAGGTGATTTTCTTTCTGTGAAACGTACAATTGTATTTTTTTATTATTATCCAAAAAAATACTACTAGGTGTATCTCGTTTTATCACACGACAATCATAGATGTTTTTAACAGTGAGACAGGTGTCAGGTAACAATCACAGTTGTTATGTAATAGCTTGGCTGTTACTAGTATTTGTTGAACAGTTGTTATTTAGTATTGCATGATATTTTCAATAACTGCAGATAATATATCACAACCACAGGAACAACTGTTATTTGTTATCTTTAAATATACCTGTGATTTATATCTGTAACGAGCCTCACTCCTAATTCATATATTCTAGTACAAACTACAAATTATGTACAAACTACAAACACAGTACAACCCTAAATCTGTAGGATATATAATGCTATTTAAATAATAGAATAGGATCGACTTAGCGCCACTGTCAATTCAAACCAATTAGGTAGGGTGAGCAAAACAAGATTATTTAAAAATTAAAATTAATTTACGAAGTTTGAGCGAAAACACCTTAATCACATGTAACTAACAGAATTAATATAAGAAACAGTATCAGTCCACAAGCACAAACACTCAGTCGCAGGACAAAGTACCAAAGACGGCATTTAAGTTCTCTCTGTCTTCCTTCTGCCTTAGTGCGCAATGTATTTAAAACATTTAGCTATAGCACTCAAACGTCTATTCAAAAGAATAGACATTTGGTGGCAAAATTTGTTATATTGCTATGCCCTTTTTATCTTAACCAACTGCCCTTTTTAACCTTCAAGCGGTCGCGCGCAACCGAAAAGACGTCCGGATGAAATTTAGGGATTTGAAATAACAAGTAATTATTTACTTTTTATTGTTACATTTCGGTCAGGATAGTTAGATATTATAAAAGTAAAACAATATACGAAAATTTGTGATGAAAAAATTCGAAGATATAAACAAAATCTTAAACCGTTGAAATTCGCGCGACTGCTTGAGGGTTAAAAAGCCAAGGTGGCAACACTGTATGTCAGTCAAGTGTCAGTTTCAGAATATAGTATTATTTAAAAAATAGATTGTATTCTAGTAGACATGGGTGATCACAGGTCAAACGTGATATCTGTTACTGTTACTCAATAATAACAGATGTAAATATCAGTTTTAAATAACAGACTTATTTCCATACTAAAGGAATTACACATACCACGAAAAATTATAGGAGTGACATTTGAAGGTGATTTTCTTTCTGTGAAACGTACAATTGTATTTTTTTATTATTATCCAAAAAAATACTACTAGGTGTATCTCGTTTTATCACACGACAATCATAGATGTTTTTAACAGTGAGACAGGTGTCAGGTAACAATCACAGTTGTTATGTAATAGCTTGGCTGTTACTAGTATTTGTTGAACAGTTGTTATTTAGTATTGCATGATATTTTCAATAACTGCAGATAATATATCACAACCACAGGAACAACTGTTATTTGTTATCTTTAAATATACCTGTGATTTATATCTGTAACGAGCCTCACTCCTAATTCATATATTCTAGTACAAACTACAAATTATGTACAAACTACAAACACAGTACAACCCTAAATCTGTAGGATATATAATGCTATTTAAATAATAGAATAGGATCGACTTAGCGCCACTGTCAATTCAAACCAATTAGGTAGGGTGAGCAAAACAAGATTATTTAAAAATTAAAATTAATTTACGAAGTTTGAGCGAAAACACCTTAATCACATGTAACTAACAGAATTAATATAAGAAACAGTATCAGTCCACAAGCACAAACACTCAGTCGCAGGACAAAGTACCAAAGACCAACAACGAAAAATGGCGATTAGCCGACTGGCGACTAGCATCCTCTTTTTAAATAGCCTTGGCATGGCTTCTGGGCCTTCGCGGCATGGGTCCTCTTCACTTTCAGGCGAATTCTTGCCAACAATGAAAACATGAAAGGAAAAAGTATGGTTTTAAATTTATTATGTCTTTAATAAATAAATATTATATTTAGCAAATGTATGTAAAGTAATAAGGTTATTTTTTAACAAAGTAAAATAAATCGTTATTGATTTGCAAATAAGTTTTTTTTAGCAAACTGAACTTTTAAAATGACATTTGACAGGTAGAGGTCATTGAGTATTGACATTTGACGTTCCTATTCTTAGTTGAATCGCATAGTACAAATGTATTAACATTTCATTAGAAATTTTAGAATTTGTATCTTGTTAAGTGTTCAATTTTCTATGAAAATTAAGAGAATAAAACATTATTTATTTATTTCTTAAGTTGTGACCATGACTAAATATACCTTGTAATACAAAAAAATAAATTTATCGGACTTTTGTAGTTTGACATAATGAATGTTTATTTAACAAAGAAGACGCTTTCAAAGCTCAACAATGTTGCTTATCCTGTAATGAATACAGTTGCTGAAGATGGTTGCATGAGTGATCACTGGCAAAAACTATTTGCTGATGGGTAAGACATTTAGTTCAAGTAATAGCATATTATAATAATTGAAAGAATATAATGTAGTATAAAGTACTTTTCATAATTTGTATATTATACTGCCAAGGTAATTTATATAATATATTAAGTAAATCTTTAAATTGTAAGACCTTAGACATTTTTTTTTAACAATGATGTGAGAATATATCAAAGAACTAGCTTCTTTAAGGAAGCACAGAGCCTATGTTAACTTTTGGCAAAAAAAAGGAATTCTGCTTTTGAACTGTAGAGTGCATGGCAATCGGTATGACACACACATTTGAGCGGTCAGCTGACCCTCCCCGCTTTGCTCTTGATTGCTCTTACGAGTGATCGGCAATAATGCACCCCAAGCGCCAAATGTGTGAGAGCGAGTAAGAATGCACCATTACTCCAAGCACTGAAAAGTCCAACATCACAGTGTATTCCTTTATACGGATATAAAGCAGCTTTGCGGTGGCTGAGGCAAGAACTACTCTTACTCCAGAGAAAATGTGCCAATGTAATCTATGTTCTTTATACCACAATGGTTTCATACTATAGAGTAATTTAGTTTTTATAAGAATGAAACCTGCCTGTTTATTATTATAATAAATGAATGCCCACATTTGCAACTAATTCTAATTAGTTTTAAAATTATGAAACACTTGTCTATTGAAAATTTACAACCATATTTACTTACATATTATTTTAATAATATTTAAGGAAAATTGGCCCACAACTTTCTAAAGAGATGATATGTAGAGCATGTGGAAGGAATGGATGCACACCATTGACAGAGAGGATTTCAGATTATGATGACATTATGGGAGCAATTCGTAGTGTTAGCAATTTAGCAGTAAGTATAACTTTAAAAAATTTAATCAATAATTTGTCTCCCTTCATCATTACATTGTTGTTTAACAGTTAATATTAACAAGTAAGAAATACTATGGCACACTACAGTTTAAAAGAAAATTTAAATAATTTAAAGTTGATAAATTTGCATAAATGAGATAAGCCAGCAGATAACCATTAAGGCTAGACCCAATGTTTATTTTTTTAATGGAGTCTCGCTGTTAGCCCTATTGGTTTGATTGGTGAGTGCTGAGTTCTGTGGCTAAACTTTGAATTTTTGGGGTTTGCTACGGTACACTTAAGTGCGTCTCCTGCGAGACATATACCTCGGCTAGGGATGCCGTAGGGGGGAAGGTGCCTGAAGGGCTGGAGGGTAGCTCACCTGTATGAGGGCAACGCGGTACAGAGGTCCTCGGCTTCGCAAGCGAACCGTCGCGATCTGAGGTGTTTTTGGGCCTTTTCTACTTACTGCAATACAATCCTATCCCACCATACTTTTTTTGTTTAACTCTAACCCCCTTATTCATAAACGTATTATAAGCTAGATATAGTAAAAATATGTTTTGTTTCTTTCGTTCTGTAGTCTTTTTATATTCGATAGAGCGAGACAAAACATATTTTAAAATACGTTTATGAATAAGGCCGGAATAGTTTATGTAACGCATGGCGAAATAGCTCTCAAATAGCAGGATTTTTTCCGACTTTTGTCTCATTGTTATAATTAAGGTAATAATATCAATATCGTTATAAATTATAGCTTATATAATATTCTGATATATAAACAACAGTACTGTAAAGTTTCATCAAAATCTGCTCTATAGTTTTTGCATCCTCACAAACTTTGACATTTGTAATATTAGTAGGAATTAATAAAAACAATATTATGATAACCAAGATATTGTTAGTGCCAGTGTATACTTCACTACATAGTATAAAACAAAGTCGCTTTCTCTGTCCCTTTGTATGCTTAAATCTTTGAAACTACGCAACGGATTTTGATGCGGTTTTTTTTAATAGATAGAGTGATTCAAGAGGAAGGTTTATATGTATAATAATAACAGTTTTTCTGTAGTGTATTTAGTATCAGCATTGCACCGGTGCGAAGCCGGGGCGGGTCGCTAGTATATTATAAAGAGGAAAGATTTGTATGTTTGGATTTTTGTATGTTATGAATAAACTCAAAACCTACTGGACTGATTTTAAAAATTCTTTCGCCAATAGAAAGCTACATTATCAGCGAGTAACATAGTGTGTATAGTACATCTACATTGCACCCGTGTGAAACCAGGGAGTATTGCTAGTGTAAAATAAAAATGTGCTTAAACATTGATTTATTCTATTATTTCAATTAATTTTCAGATTAGTTCTGATGATTCTCTACCAAAATACATCTGTACTGAATGTTTGGAATCTCTTAAAGTGGCTTTAACATTTAAGAGAAATTGTGAGATTGCAGACAGGAGATTCAAGAAGATATTAAACCCAATGGGTATTTACCTATATTTTGTTATTATTTAGCACACTATAGAATGGGCAGTGAGAGAAGCCTCAAAAGGAGTATAAAAATATTTGTGTCATAGAGTATTTAATTTTTTAATGATAAATATCAACAGATGAGCATGGGGTTCACTTGATGGTAGGTGATACCTCGGCCATAGAACATCTGTCAATAATGCGCTTTTTTAAACAGATATATACACTTATATATATATTGACGGGCTCGTTGGCGCGTTCGGTAGAACACCTGCCGTGCGCATCGATGGGTCGTGGGTTCGAATCCCACCGGGAGCACATGCTTATAATTTTCTGTAAGCATGTTTTCCCCACGTCTGGTAACTTCGGGCATTGATCGGGTGGGAGGAATATCTAAATTCCGACCGGGTAACGAACCACCGTTCATAGATGGAAAAACCGTGAAGTGCATATTGCGCGTTTCGGTTTCAGTCTATGGATTTCCGAATGCTCGAAGTAAAAATTAGGTCGACAGCGCACCGTTGACTGATGTTCTGTGGCTGAGGTATCACCTACCATCAAGTGAACCTCATGCTCGTCTGTCGATATCTGACATAAAAAAAAAAAAAAAAAAAAACATGTGTCTTCTGTACTCAATAATAGATATATAAACAATCCTAGTGCTTTGATATGATTTGCTCCAGTATAAAAAGGGAACGCGATTGAATATCTCGGCTGCATTTCCAGACTCGGGGCGATCGCCAACATTCACGACTTTTTTAATGTAAAGTGGGAGTAAACCGTGTTGCATGTGCCACGTGGTATCAAATTATTTCAGAATAATTAGTATTATTATTATTTTCTTATGTAGCCAAGTTCACATTTCAAGGATCGTCATGCTCGCTTAAATGTCATTGCAGTGGCGGCCCTTGATTTGAGAACTGGCGGTAAATGTAAAATTAGAAGCATTTAATATATATTTTTTATTGACGTTCATAAGTGTACAATGTGTTACCTAAATGAATAAATGATTTTTGAATTTGACTTGGTAATTAACTTTCGATAATGGGTCTTCACTTCTTTCCAGGTGATCCATTACTTCACTCATATCCATATTCAAAACATGATTTCCAATTGATACTTCATCATTTGAAGAAAAAGCGGTTGAAGCATGAAGAAGCAAAAGAACTTGCCAGAAAGAAAAAAGAGAGACTGCAGCAAAAGAAGCAACAACCTAAAAAGAAAGAGATTAAATGTTCTTCATGTGATATGGCATTTACTTCAAAGGTATCTTGCACTTGTAAATTTAAAACTTATTTAAATAGAATACTGTATACCAGATTAAAACGCGATTTATTAGTTATATTGTTTAAATTATTTATCCCGACGTTTCGGATGCTTTTCAGCTACCATGGTCGCGGGGAGACACTATTTTATTTAAATGTGTGATACTCGCTTTAATAAAAGACAATATTAATTTAAAACTTGTTTAGTGACTTCGATATAAAAAATTACTAATTAATAGATTTATTTAAAATGTTTATTGTTTTAGTATATCATATTCACATTTCCTTAACTGCTCTCACTGAAAAAGCCTATAAAGGCCTCATTTTATTCAGAGTTCACGTATCGATTTATTATTTATATTATTTATGCCGATGTTTCGGATGCTTTTCAGCAACCGTGGTCGGGTCAAACTGAAAGATGACAGTTGTCTGATTTGAAATATCACAAAGTTGCCATATTAACGCCATCATTACGGAGTTGAATTTTTCTGTATTTTTTTATATTGTGGCAATATTGACTAACAGTGACCTCTTGTTTTTATATTAAATATAAATAAAAAATCGCATTTAATCAGTTATAAAGTATTTTATTTAAATGTGTGATACTACTTTCTACAAGCAATCTTTTACGATCCAGGCCGTCAAGTTATGGAATGCTTTGCCGCTTTCAATAAAAAAAGCCAACTCACTGAATATTTTCAAGAATATGCTTTCAAATTATTTTTCTCCTAAGTTAATGTCTTCTAATTGAAATATTTGAATAATTGTTAGAATTTCTGCATGTAATATAGACACACCGGCACAATTAGCGGAACAGAAAAAAAAGTGAGACTATGAGATAATAACGCATATATTTGACGAAAATGTAATTAGACACAAAATAACAAATTGCTTAACATCTTTTAACAACGACTTTGAAAAGTCTTCGTTATTTTTTATTGAAAAATAAAGAAATTTGAAATAAGTGAAATCTTTAGATGATTATGAACCATCACAAAAAATAAAAAAAAGTAAGCATTAAATGATTTAACAATAAAATTAAAGCAAAATTAATAACGAGTGTTTCCCCCTCTTGCTCTGATTACGGTTTCCATTCGTCTGGGCATGCTACAGATTATGTTATCGATGATTTCTTGAGGCAACCGCTCCCACTCCTCAAGTAATGCGTTTCCAAGTTCATTCAGATTGTTGGGGGGTGGCATTCTGGATTTAACCCTTCTTTTTAGCAATTCCCAGACATGCTCTATCGGATTCATATCGGGGGAATTTGCTGGCCACTGTCATCGAGGCGAGATGACAGTTTTTTACAACTTGGAGTTCGTAGGAATACGCGATTAATGGCTGTACAAGCTCGAAATGAACTGGAAGACGTTCGAGGAGTACGAGTAAGTGAGCGTACAGTTCGTAGGAGATTTGAAGAAGTTGGTTTAGGGTCGTATATACCTGCCAAAGGCCCAAAACTTGAGAGACGTCACCGCGTAAACCGATTAAGCTATGCGCGAGAACATCGTCATTGGGATTTAAACGAATGGCAGCAGGTTCTCTTTATTGATGAGTGCAGAGTTCTTTTAAAACAGATCGATGGGAGACAGCGAATATGGAGACGCAAAGGAGAACGCCACATACAGTCTAATTATGAACACACAGTGGCTTATGGTGGCGGCTCGATTATGGTTTGGGGAGGGATATGTTTGGGAGCTCGCACGGAGTTAGTGATAGTCACAGGAGGGACCATGACAGCAGATCGATACATCAGAGACATTTTAGAAGAACATGTTGTACCATTTGCCCCATTTATTGGTGACGACTTTATTCTAATGCAAGATAATGCTCGTGCTCATAGTGCACAATCGGTACAGGCATATCTGAGTCACGTAGGTATACCGGTGATGCAGTGGCCAGCAAATTCCCCCGATATGAATCCGATAGAGTATGTCTGGGACTTGCTAAAAAGAAGGGTTAAATCCAGAATGCCACCCCCCAACAATCTGAATGAACTTGGAAACGCATTACTTGAGGAGTGGGAGCGGATGCCTCAAGAAATCATCGATAACATAATCTGTAGCATTCCCAGACGAATGGAAACCGTAATCAGAGCAAGAGGGGGAAACACTCGTTATTTATTTTGCTTTAATTTTATTGTTAAATCATTTAATGCTTACTTTTTTTATTTTTTGTGATGATTCATAATCATCTAAAAATTTCACTTATTTCAAATTTCTTTATTTTTCAATAAAAAATAACGAAGACTTTTCAAAGTCGTTGTTAAAAGATGTTATGCAATTTGTTATTTTGTGTCTAATTACATTTTCGTCAAATATATGCGTTATTATCTCATAGTCTCACTTTTTTTTCTGTTCCGCTAATTGTGCCGGTGTGTATATGTATGTATATGTATTTATGATATCTATGTATATAAGCAATGTATTTTTTATTCTTGCACTACCCATTTCTTTTATCAATTTATCGCTTGTACCATATGGTTTCCTGGAAGAAATCGCTGCTTAGCGATAAGGCCGCCAATTGTGCTTCAATGTATGTAAATGTCTATATCCTCTGTATTATTTCTGTTATTTAGTGCAATAAAGTGTTAATAAATAAAATACAATATTTGGTACATCATTTCAGGATGGGTTGATAGCCCATCGGCAAGAGAAACAGTGCATGCTCCGTGCGTGCGATATTTGCGGTCAGTTAGTGTACAGCATCGCAAAGCATATGCGCCATATACACAAACAAGTCGTGTCCCACAAGTGTCCAACTTGTGGTAAAGAATTTCCGATTATAGCGAGGCTGAAAAATCACATGTAAGTAATTACTTTTGCTGTAATTAATATATACATCTTATTTATATATAAATGAAAGTTGTGTCACACCGTTTATAACTCAAGAACGGCTGCACCAATTATAATGATATCTTATTTGTTAGATTCGGCTATGTCCCGAATAACGGAATAACTATAAAAATATCGGCAATATCACAAAAAATATACGCAGAAAAGAAATTGGGTTCGGAAATCCGCCATCGTCCCCAACTGAAAGCTCACGTCTCACTTAGAGAATAGAATAGAAGTGGGAAATAGCATAGTATTCAAATCTAGAATTTATGTTTCTTTTGAAGCCAACATTCAGCTAGTATCTATATAAAAACATACTTGACCAGTTTTTTACGTTCATAATCCGGGAATAAGATGATCTTAGATTACTTTGAACCTTTGCAGCTGAACAGCGCCTCGCAGTCGCCATCCTGTTTTTATGAGGCAACCTCGAAAGGCGCAGTTTCTGAAATGACTTACGACAAATAATATTTATAGTATATTTGACATACAAGATTTGTGTAATCGAATCAAATCAAATTATCATTTATTCATTTAGGTAACAAAATGTTCCCTTATGAACATCAATAAAAAAATATTAAATGCTTCTAATTTTTCATTTATTGCCAGTCCTCAAATCAACGGCATAGAACGGACGAGAAGAACTGGCAATAAACTCTCCGCCACTCTTTTTAATCGCCAAGTTTTCTGTTTTACAAAATGTTTGTAAAGAGCTGCAACCATTACACCATGTTCCACATGACATCTTGAACTAATTTAACTAAAGCTAGTAAAAAAAAACATTTTTTTTAAATAAAAAACAACAAAGATTTGTCCTCTATCAGCATGGTGAAATAAGAGCACGCACTTACATTATCGTGGGAACAACACATAGTCGAAATAACTAATATCACCGCATACACGAATTCAGGTTGTGTAGCATCGAATATTAACGACCTAAGCCTTTGTCTCGCTCTCAGGCTAGTCCACACAGACACGTTCAACTTCTTCTGCGACTTGTGCCCGTACAAGTGCAAGCACAAGTACTACCTAGTGATGCACATGCGCACGCACACAGGCGAGAAGCCCTACAAGTGTCCCATGTGCCCGGCCACATTCGTCAACCCGTCCAACTTGAACAAACACAAACTGACTCATCAGGAGAAACAGTTCAAGGTAGGTTTTCATAGAACAGACCCTCTTTAGCCTTATAAGAAAACCTTTTGTGTTACCTTATTGTACCCCCACAACCTGTCAAAATAGATGTTGTAGTCGCGCCGGTTATTCGTCGCCGGGTATTGAGGGAAAAAAATATTATGAAAAAAAAAACTATTTATTCAAATTGTGATAACCAAGGGCCGGCGCATGCGTAGATATACGTTGTATGCGTTGAAATAAGATCGAAAAATAATTAACTAAACAATAATCTCTTAGGCCCATATTCCAAGACGAGTCTCAGTTTTGAATCTAGTTTTGAGACTTGTCAAACCATTTAACATATAGACAGATCTTAAGAACAGATTACGACTTGAGTAATGTTTTGGAATACGGGCCTTAGAGCACCTGTAGCGTAGTCGTAAGCGCGCAGGAACTTCGATCTTATTTCAAATATATTTTTTTTGAAGATTTTATGGTCTGGTAACGAGACTTTAAGCCAAGTCTTCTTTTCGGGAACCATTTTTTTTAAGTCTTGTATCTTTTCACTTGTTCATGATGTGATCATGTGAATTTCAAATAATACAAAGACAGTAATGCTTTCACGATATTTGCACCGGCCCTAATCGTGTAGATGTGTCCTACAGTGTATGATGTGTGAGAAAGCGTTCCGCACGAACGCCGCGTTGCGGGAACACCACGACGCGACACACCGGAACATCAAGCACACTTGCAACTTCTGCGGAAGGGACTTCTGTTACAAGTTAGTGTACTAGGTCTAAAGAATTAGATTTTTTTTGTTTTTTATGATGTAGCTCAAAAAGTATTGGACCGATTTTTAAAATTCTTTCACCAATAGAAAGCTACGTTATCAGCGAGTAAGTAATAGTGTAGCTAGGTTTTTTTTTGTGTTTGTGGGCGTGTAACTAGTACATATACGGATGGATATCTAAGAATTAAATTTACGAGACTTTAAGTGGCAGGGGGCAGACACTATAGAAGAAAAAGTGTCATTTCTGAGTCTGTTTCACTGATTGTTTTTCATTACAGGTAAGTAGGTCAAAAGTAGTGATAATTGTCTATCAAAGTTGTCGATGTCGAGATATAATACATATATGGAGATATCTTATATCCAGCCGGCCTAGCATGACAACTGCGACAAAATTTTGTCGACCGTTTTCTCGTGTTTTAATCGATTATCTCTTTATTTCTTCCGGGTCTAACATGACAATTACACTCAAGACTCGACTTTTAATATCAAAAATAGACATATTTGTCGATCGAGATATCTTTTCTATCAAAATCGTCGATGGCGAGATATAATATATCGAGATATCTTACATCTTAGTTTGTCTTCACTCGTCCGCGAGATATCTCTTGATGGTTATGCTAGGCGGGCTGTACTATGTATAATCTATACTAATATTCCAAATGCAAAAGTAACAGTCTATGTATTTAAATAAAATACTGTATACCGGATTAAATTTTTTATATATATTTATTATATATAGGATATATAATAAATATATATAATAAAATATAGGATATACTATATAGGATTTATTATTTATATTGTTTAAATTATTTATCCCGACGTTTCGGATGCTTTTCAGCAACCGTGGTCTCTAGACAGAGACCGTGCTCTCTGTCTCCACGCGACCACGGTTTGCTGAAAAGCATCCGAAACGTCGGGATAAATAATTTAAACAATATAAATAATAAATCGCGTTTTAATCCGGTATACAGTATTTTATTTAAATGTGTGATACTCGCGTTAATAAAAGACAATATTAACAGTCTATGTATCTGTGATATACTGAACATTTTAATTTTACACTTAATCATATTCATGCGCAGGTCTGACTTACGGAAGCATGAAATACGCACACACAACAGGATAAAACGTGACTATGTCGGCGGCGAGCCCACATACAAGCAGGTGGAGAGGATGCAGAAGGTCCAAGAGACGGAGAACCTGGACAAGTGGCGGCACCAGGAGTTGCTCCAGCCCCAAGTGGAAGCGACCTTCATTGAACAGAAGCAGGAGTACATTCATGGACATCAGATGTTGTACTTCACGGACGTCAGTGGGATTATTCAGCAGCCCGGAATGCGTATGTGAACTTTGATTGGGAGCTTTTTTTTTTTTTTTATGTTAGATATCGACAGACGAGCATGAGGTTCACTTGATGGTAGGTGATACCTCAGCCACAGAACATCAGTCAATGATGCGCTGTCGACCTAATTTTTACTTCGAGCATTCTGAAATCCATAGACTGAAACCGAAACGCGCAATATGCACTTCACGGTTTTTCCATCTATGCTTATTTGCTTTGGGGAATTATAGGGGTACCAGGAGATAATGACAGCCACAGATCAAAGAGAGCCAGAGAGAGAAAGAGAAAAAAAAATTAAACATATCCATATTTAATGGGCATTATTATTATTTTTATGGTTGCATTAATAGGGAAAGCCGGGCTTTTGGGCATATTTATTACTCGAATTTGTCTGCACAGGAGTGTATTTAAAAAGTATCCTTTTGAGTCTTTTTTTTCAAGGGTCATCGCTTAGTAAGCTACTGTGGCCCCGGCGCTTTATGCTATCCACTTTCACAGGTTTCAAACATCCACCAGTTTTTTGTTATCAACATTACGTTCCGCCTGCATAGGCTTCAAACCTCCACCAATTTCTTAAATTCTGATTAATAAGTGCTTCAGAAATTGAAAAACACTTAACCGTTAACTTGACCACAAGACCACATATTTTTTTTTATGTCAGATATCGACCGACGTGCATGAGTATTTTTCCATCTATGAACGGTGGTTCGTTACCCGGTTGGAATTTAGATATCTCTCCCACCCGATCAATGCCCGAAGTTACCATACGTGGGGAAAACATGCTTACAGAAAATTATAAGCATGTGCTCCCGGTGGGATTCGAACCCACGACCCATCGATGCTCACGGCAGGTGTTCTACCGAACGCGCCAACGAGCCCGTCAAAACGTATATACTCGTACATATGCAGTTAGGCCAAAGAGAACCCAAAAGAACAACGCAATAGTGCATTTATAGGAATTGGAAGTAAGACCGCAGTGATCCCTGAGTATGCATGGATTAAAGCGGTGGCTGTAATTTAATTTAATCTGCAAATGATAAAAAGTTACATAAATTGTATTTTCTTTTCAGTTCAACAGCAAACGGTGCAGCAAACATTGTAAGTTTTTTCATAATAAGTTTTGAATTATTAATATATTTGCTGACATACAATACACGTAAGACTTTTCAGCAAAACTGAATCCCAACATGAAAACAAAAAATATTTTAGTATAGATCTAACACAACTTCTCATACTTGTGATTGTCTTAACATCACAAAGATAACTAGCACAAAATGGATATAATCATTCATGTTAAAATGATCTCTGGAAAGATCATATAAAGCACGACTACGAGACTCGGGTGACTTAAGAAAATCTATAAAATTTTAAGGAATATTGGTCATCATCAGCTTGTAAGGCAGATGTATTGATCATTAGCTGAATCAAAGAATATAGATGTACATAGAAGGCACAGAAAAAGTAGTTCTATTTTGGAACTGTAGAGCGCGCGGCAATGTATCGGTGTGACACACACATCTAAGCAGTCCGCTAACTCCTCCCCTCGCGTTGTTACCTTACCTTTCTACCTAAAACCATAGACATATGGCAACTCCTTCAAATTGTTCAACGGCAATATACTCTACTTAGGAAAGTATAGTGCTCCTCACTAATACATAAAACAAATCTACAAAAAATGTATCTAAAAATAATACAAGATTTAAAAAGTAAAATCTGTCTGTATTATAATTCTGTTGAAGATTTATTAAATTATTATTATCATTGTTAGTATATTCAAATATTGTACATTAGAAATATTTGATTTTTTTAATTATATTTATATTTCTATACAGTAAATAGTTAATTGTTATAATGATTTCATATGGTTTTTTTGTATTTGTATTTTTATTTTTAATTAAATAGACAATTATTATTAACCGGATTTCAAATCCGCGATTATTGTACTAACGACCAATATCCTGTATCATTTTAAATGTCAGTTCTAATTTCAGGCCGGAATTAGATATGAAGAAGGATGAAGTGAAAATGTACGAAGCGCAGCAGGCTATGGGATATTTTTGAACACTAATATTGGATGCAGTGTTGGATTAGTTATTATTTACTATGTTATTTATTAATTAGGTCATACTTCTGCTGTCATTCTGCTATACATAAGGCCGGCACTTAATGGAAGTGAGATGACCTAATAAATAAATAGAGTATTATTATTTTGATTTGTAAGCTTTAAAGTGATTTTACACTTCCAATATAATATGAAATACAAATATATAGTACGATATTCAGCCTCGTGTTTTAGTTCTTATAGACATTCAGCAGCTCTTCAGCGACAAGACATCATCAGTATTTTAAAGGCTGGCCATAGGGGCGTTAGTCGCTTACCATCAGGTGAGCCGCCTGCCCGTTTGCCTCCGCTAATATAAAAAAAAAATCCCATGTGTACATGTTTTTTTTACAAGTTTCTAGTAGGTACAACAATAAACGTAAAACGTGAATTCCCTCGTGGAGCAGACACGTTTCTGAATCGGTTTCACTGATCATTTTTCATTACATACAAGTAGCCTTCAGTGCTCTGCGCTCTGAATTTTTTTTTAATCAAGTTGCATTGCTATATACATTGCTAACCGCATTGCGCTTACCTCTAAGCCACGGAGGCGCAATACAAAGCTACTGTGGAGGTTGCCGTTTTGTATTATTTTATATATACGTACGTGAGCGGGAAAGGCAGTCGCCTGCTAACCGCGCCATGTATTGGTTGTGGTATTAAAAGTAAACAAATATAAAAATGTGTTATAAATTATTATCGAACACGCTATACTCCTAAAGTGGTGACCCCGACGTGATCTGATGCCCGACGCGATCTGATAGCCGACGTAATGCTGATAGCCGACGTGATCTGATAGCCGACGTAATGCTGATAGCCGACGTGATCTGATAGCCAAAGTGATAGGACTGCCACCTCCACACTACTTACAAAATTACTCCGGTTAACCTGTAAATAGGCCTTATTTTTTTAGGCTTGCATTTGAAAGGCTGGGTGGTGATATTATTATAAGTTAGGTGTATTTTATTTTTAAGAATTTTAGGGCTACTTCAATTAATGAAAGCTAAAAAAGTGATGTTTGAAGTTGAAAAAGAAAAGTAACTGTCTAATAACCTAAGGAACTCCAAACATGATGGAGTCAACTTTCCTCGAAAAAAAATGAAAAAATAATCATCAATCAAAGTCTATTGAGAGCTTGCACCAATTGAAACCAAAACAAAAATTAAATTAATGAGTACTTACTATTTGCAAACTATTGTAACTATGTCAAAGAAAATATTAGAATCCTCGAATTTCATAGATGCCTTTCCTTAAAGGAGTGCTGAAAAAAATGAGCTCGTTTATTAAAAAGTAGTTTCAGTTATTTTTTAAATTAAATAAAAATTCATTTTAATCCGGTAAGAGTTATTTTATTTAATAATTTGATCATTTTCGAACCGATGAGCGGCCGCTCTTCAGATAGCTGTAACTCAAAAAAAAAATGAGATATGCAAATTAAATATTTCGTATATTATTTTTAAAGGTAGAGGAAAGGAATGAAGGAAATTTGGAATACTATATTAGACATGGGTTAACAGATAAGAGAGTAAAACTGCATTCAATGTCAGAGAAAATTAACTTTTATTGAAATAAAAATAGAATAGTACAGTTACAAAAAGTACATCTATCCCAATTAGCTAACATAACTATTAAAAATTAATTAATACATACAAAACTATTTTTATATGACAAACGGGAACGAGGTGAGAGAGAGTTTATTTACTGCACAAATTAACAAAGTTTACTAACAAAACTAAACTTAACAAGTAAACAATAAAATATAAAAATTATAACATGAATAAAACAATTTGTGTTTGGCAGTTAAAAGCCGCAGTCTCAGCATTGTCTGGTAAGCTTCAGCCTCACGGCAGAAACTTACCACGCTGATTTTCAGTTTTTTTTTCTAACTTTAAACCTAAACACGGAAATAAAATAATGATAGTAATAATTATAGTAGGTATGGACTTCGGATGGACGATCAGATTGAGAAAAGAGTGTTATTCTGTATGCTGCATCGACAATAAGTATCGTTTTAAATTATCTTTGAAAGATGCCTTTGATTTTCAATTGCGTATGGGCGGAGGCAGATTGTTCCAGCATTGAGTAGCTGCGTACTTAAAGCTATCCCTAAATGCTGCCGTACGATGCAGCGGCATCATGAGGACATGTGAAGATGGTGGATATGTAGGTACATTGTACGTCCAGCGTAACTTTCTAAAGAGGTATAGTGGAGCTTGGTGCTTAGCGATACCATGCAGTAGACAATCAAGGTGGAGTTTACGACGAGCTTCCATTTTCAGTAATCCTGCCTCGTTTATATACGAAAACAGGACCGCGCACACGCATTTTGCACACTTTGTATTAGCCGTCTACAAGGCATTCAATGCAAGTGTAAGTGCAAGTGCAAGTGCAAATAGGCCTAATACGAAAGATTATAAAGAAGTGAAATGTTGATTAAGAGTTTTTTGAAAGTATTAAGAGATTGAGCTCTTCGAATATCAAGAGGCAAGGAGTTACAAAGAATAATAATACTATTTGTACCGTGAAAGAGGAGGTAAAAGTCCGTTTTATGTGCAGGAGTTTCTAATAATAAAATGGCTTATTATAAGTATATAAATTTTATTATATAAATTTTGGTTTAATTATGAAATCACATACTGGCGTTGTTTAAGATAATATTTATATATTTATTATAAATATATATATATTCATTAATAGATATAATAAGCATTAGCATCATTTCCTCTATAGACTATCGAAATATGCAAAAACAAAAAAAACGTCTTTTTTTTTCAAAATTTCACACACAATTAAACTTTACGAATATTTATTTAGTAACGCTAATATTTTAGGCAATAAAACTGATTTATTTACATCCGCATACAATACATCGATGTGGTTATACATTTTTACCGGAATTTCATAAATATCAACCAAATTAGGTAATTTCGACTCTAATATTTCTATGTCACTCTTTATTGAAAGCCAGTCTCCATCACTGAAAAATATCGCAACTGGTGCTGTTATATTCTCAACCGGATAAGATGGTGGATCCGATGATCCATATGTTACAATGTTTTGTGAGCCATAATCAAATTGTTGAAATTGACCAGATTTGATCAATTGCAGATAATGTACTATTTGTTTCATTGACACCGGAGAGGGAAAGTGGTTAAATATTACAGGCATTCGCCGGATAGGAAAATAAGAACTAAAACCAGTAAACAAATACAAAATATTTTTACATACAATTTCGGCTGCTATAATATTTCCGCATATTTCATTATGAAAAAATTGTAAAAGTGTTCCTCCTTCAAACAAATTGAACACACCGTGAGATGTTGAAAAATTATAGAGTTCTTCTCGGATCGGAGCTAATAATTGTAGTATAGGACTTTTCATGTGAGAGGACCAGGCTACAGGTGATAATGAAATAATGAGTGAAATTTTATCATTATATTCAGGTCGTAATGAACACATCACGTAAAACGCAGTAGTTCCTTGTGAATGCCCTATGTATATTAGGGATTTTTTATTAGTTTTCTCCAGTATATAATCTATCATGGATGGTACGTCATACACTCCGATTTCATGCCAACTGAAGTCCCAAAATGTTTCTTTTGGAATTTTCTCGTTCTCTTTTAAATCTTTAGTCCCTCTTGCATTTCCTATCCAGACGTCAAAATTTCTGTTCGCTAAAAAAAAGGGAATATTTGTGTCAGTTGGACCTGTTACCCAGTCATCTGAAGAACTTCCAAAACCGTGCATGAGGAAGACAGGCGCGCCATTTCCCGGTATTCTGATAACTTTTAAAGCTCGTCCATCTGAGGTCACGATGATGTGCTCCTCAACGGAATATCCATATTTCATTATTATTTGGACCGCGCTTAGATGCTTGTCTTCATCGGCCTCACCAGCTTTGAATTCTTCTATGTATTTTTCAAAGTCTTGCTTTGATATATTCAAATTTTGATAGTACAAATAATTAATTTCTAGTTCATTTATGGAGTCTTGATCGATGTTTTGGGTTAAGAACTCCAATAGAGTATCGATACACACAACACTGTTTATACAAAAGTAAAATATTAGTACCATATTCCACAATCTATACATTTTATCAGAGTATATTCGGGCCGAAGGATAAATGTGGATAAGTGCAAAATTTTAATTACGTTTGCATTTATATCATAATTATATTTTTTGTACACTACAGTTGTCAGTAGTAGACAAAAACATTAAGATGGAATTTAAATCTAAATATTTAATAAGTAATATAAACATAATATATACCTACTACAGTTTAAACAGGGTAGCAGAATGCATAAATACAATTTTTAAGATTTTTGTTCTTTCTGTTTGTTCACGCTAATCTCCGAAGATACTGAACAGATTTTCATGCAATTTCCACAAATGCATATATTAAGCAAGGCTTTGCGGGGCAACATATTGTTTCATCTAAATCGGTTGTCGGAAAGAAAATTTATAATTTAAAGATTAATTTTAAAGACACCATACCAATAAATTGCAACTGAGTCGCGTTTAACTTTTTCGAATTGTGATTATTTCACCACTTTCGATATGTATTCGTGGCATAGTGGATATGCGGTCCCACTGCGTAACTCCAGACGGCCTAGCATGACCGCCACGCTGTGCCGCCACGAGATATGTCGCGGACGAGAGAAGAAAAACTAAGATATAAGGTATCTCGATATATTAGGTATATCTCGACATCGACAATTTTGACAGAAAAGATATCTCGATCGACAAATATATCTATTTTTGATATTAAAAGTCGAGTTTTAAGTGTAATTGTCATGTTAGATCCGGAAGAAATAAAGAGATAATCGATTAAAACACGAGAAAAAGGTCGACAAAATTTTGTCGCGGTTGTCATGCTAGGCCTGCAGATGCGAGATCGAATCTTCACTGAGGGAGATAGTTTTTGTATTTATATATTAATTTTTTGAAACAACTATATTATAACTTTAGAAAATGTATTATTGAAGTATTTCTTATGAGATCGTTAATTTCGCCATTTCATCAATCCTTTCGCTTTAACACAATAACAAGTATACGACTTTGCTTTTATTGTTTTGTGTGTTTTAAGAAATAACCGCCTCCGTACCTTAGAGTGGCGTGTTTTATATATGTTTCTGAACGTATTAAATGTATGGGATTGATTAATTATTACTGACAGCGTCAGATACCGCGGCGTGGCGTCGCGTTTTGATAGTATGTTTCCGCAATAATTGTTTTTTTGTAATTGTCAAGACAAGGATTGGATTTTTTTTTAAATCTTACGGAATTGTGAAAAAAATCAATTTGAACATCTCTTTAAACATATTGATTTTCAGTTATTAAAACTGTAAAGGGGGGATTGGTCTCATTTTATTCATAAGTTTTCACCACGTCTCGCCACTTCGATAATAGATCTGGGAATATCGAGTAACGAACCGAATTTTAATATACGTATATGAGCTTGGGAAGGCTCCATTAATCTCATTCTATCAACGTCCTCAAGTTGGAAACTAATATTTTTTATGTCTCTTCGTAGATCCATCTTAAGTTGTTTTGTTTGCCAAAAAAGATTAATGGATTGGTAAGATTGACTAGGTACTTATTTCTTATAGAAAATTGTTATGCATAAATTGAAGCTAGAAGAGTAAACATTTTAAACACCAGAAGAAATGTAAAACTTAATTAAAACTCCAAACAGCACAATAATATACAGAAAGTATTCGTATTTCTGTGTGAAAAATCAGTCGAGTACTAGGATTATCATGATTGTAAATAAATACAAATAATAAATACAGCTCCATATCTCCATATTTGTGAAATCCAAAATTGTCTGTCTTGTAATACCGAATTCGTAATACCGGTTTGTAGTGAAACAATACTGCAAATACTTATTATTGTTTTTCATTAAAGACCGCGGCGGACGCGGGTAAAAATCGCTCCATGAGTTCTAATTAAAATATGTCTCATGTCTCATGTCTCATATTAATTTCATTTATGTCAGTTAAATGTTAGAAAAACCGAGATATAAAATAACTAAATTCGTTAACAGCATAACAGTGTTATATTTTGTATGGGAACTTCAATACCCCTGGCCTCTGGTTAAGACGCTCGTAAATTTGGGATAAATAATATACAATTTGGGTTTATTCCTCTCAAAGCTTACATATTAATGAATTAGCTATTTCGAATGTTTTTTTACTAAAGCTAATATTTTTGGGAATAATATTAATTTATTTACTTACTAGCGACCCGCCCCGGCTTCGCACCGGTGCAATGCTGATACTAAATACACTACAGAAAAACTATTATTATTATACATATAAACCTTCCTCTTCAATCACTCTATCTATTTAAAAAAACCGCATCAAAATCCGTTGCGTAGTTTCAAAGATTTAAGCATACAAAGGGACAGAGAAAGCGACTTTGTTTTATACTATGTAGTGATGATGATGCAGTGAGCAAATCGACGTGGTTATACTCATTTATCGGATATGTGTAAAAATAAATTAAATAAGGTAATTTCTAATCTAATAGGCAGATCACTCACACATCACAGGAAATCTCACCGGAGATGGAAAGTGGTTAAATATAACAGGGAATCGACGGATTTCTTCTTATTCGTGTCGCTCTTGACAGAGCGGTTTTTACTTTTACAAGATCGCATAATTTGGTAATTATTAATTAATACCACAGCCGCAGCTGCAGCGACGATACGTTCTCTTTCACTTTGCATTTTGAAATGAAGCTATCAAAAGATCTACACAGACCGACACGCACCGTTGAAAGAGCCCCGTCTGTGTGCGTTACCGTCCGTGGTCGTCGGCTGTGCGTGATCCGTAGAATCGCGGACCGTGGGAAGCCAGCTTAAGAATTATATAGTTCTTCATGGATCAGAGTAAGTAATTGTAGTATAGGACTTTTCATAATATGAGAGGACCACGCTTCGGTTGATATTGAAATCATGAGTGCGATTTTGTTTAAATTATATTCAGGTCGTAATGAACACATCACGTAGAACGCAGTAGTTCCTTGTGAATGGCCTATGTATATTAGAGACTTGAATGATAGAGGATTAGAGTTCTCAGGCGTATAATTTCCCCCACCCTTTTTTTATTATCGACAAGGTCAACTATTCGATTCAGGTCTAGAATAGAGTAGTATATTCGCAAAATTTGTTTAATCAGAAGGAATACTGAGTTAATAACTTTAATTCACACTTCCTATGAGGTTGGGCCGAAGCTGCTATCATCTTTCCGAGTGTAGACTTCAATAAAAGTGAGAGATTTTACGAGTGAGGAAGAGAACTGTATTTAACAGTCAAATAAAAAAGAGAGAGTACGTGCTCCATACTCACACCATCATAATATTATCATGGTCGCCTCGCTTTTTATGATTGTATCTTGTAGATTGACAGTTGTCGCTAAAGGGTTTTCGAACAGGTCCATCGCCCGGGACCTCGCTTGCAGGAGCCTCAGTGACCCCAGTTGAAAATAGTTTTTATTTTGTCCTTCCCCAGTTGGAGAGGGGCGTGGGAAAGATACGTTGTTCTTACCTTTTCGCTGATCATATTTTCTTTACAGGGTGATCAATGACGAGTGCCTACGCCGAAACATTTTTTTAAATCTTGTTTTCCCGGCATCCGAACCTGGGTCTTCCTAATACCACTGAGCAATAAAGGCGGATGTAGATTAATTTATTTGATGTAACTTTTTATGAAGAGAGAATAAATATATTAATATTAATTAATAAGAGCCTACTGATATTTCTTTGAAAGAGTCTGACACCACTAGCAGTAAAGGGGTTTGATAATAGCTAGAGCTACGCTTAGGAATGTACAGAGTCAGGTCTCAATCATTAGAGCGCAGATACAGCTCATGTGATGATCCGTGAAAAAAAACTGTTATCGATATCGATATAATTAGGTATTTAATAATAATAATTTAAAAATAAACACAAGGAACACAGAAAGAGTTATAAGTGTTTGACAATATCAGCTTTCATCTTTTTTCATTTACAATATTTTACGCTGGTAGATAAATAAAAGTTTCATATATCTTCCAAGCAATGTTCATTTGAATAGCCTCCTATATATCATATATTGATATCACAAAATTTATCCTAAAGCAAAATGAAGCATTTTAATATTAGATAGGTATATTATTATCAGTCAATTTAGTTTTATCCCACGCAAAGCTAAATGAATCAGCTCTTAGTATACTTTTGTACTAAAGTTAATATTTTTGGTAACAATACTGATTTATTTACTTCTGCTAGAAGAAAATCGAAATGGTTATACTCTTTTATCGGAATTTCGTAAAAATCAATTAAATTAGGTAATTTTGATTGTAATATTGCCACGTCTGTCCTGCTTGAAAGCCAGTCTCCATCGCTTAAAAATATCGCAACTGGTACTGTTATATTCTCAACCGGATAAGATGGGGGCTCCGATGATCCATATGTTAAAATGTTTTGTGAGCCATAATCAAATTGTTGAAATTGACCAGATTTGATCAACTGCAGATAATGTACTCCTTGTTTCACTGCTGTCGGAGCCGGAAAGTGGTTAAATATTACGGGCAATCGCCGGATAGGAGTTTGAGAACTAAAACCAATAAATGAAAACAAAAAGTTTTTACATACAATGTCGACTGTCTCCAGATTTTCGCATACTACTTTTTGAAAAAATTGTAAAGATGTTCCGTCTTCGGTAAATTCGTATACGTCGATGGATTTTAAAAAGTTGTATACTTCGTCATCTTTCGAAGCAAGCGCTTGTAAAAAAGGGCTTTTCATATGAGAAGACCACGCTACTGGCGATAGGGAAATCATGAGTCTAACTTTATCATTATATTCAGGTCGTAATGAACACATCACGTAAAACACAGTAGTTCCTTGTGAATGTCCTATGTATGTTAGGGATTTTTGATTAGTTTTCTCCAGTACATAATCTATCATGGATGGTACGTCATACACTCCAATTTCATGCCAACTGAAGTTCCAAAATTTTTCTTTAGGAATTTTTTCGTTCTCTTTAAACTTCTTAGTACCTCTTGCATTTCCCATCCAGACGTCAAAATTTCTCGCCGCTAAATAAAAAGCAACGCTTGTGTCAGGTGGACCATCTATCCAGTCATCTGAAGAACCAAACAGACCGTGCATGAGGAAGACAGGTGGGCCATTTCCTGGTATTCTGATAATGCTTAAAGCATATCCATCTGAAGTCATGACAGTGTGCTCCTCGACGGAATACCCATATTTCATTATTAGTTGGGTATTATTTAGATTCAAGTCTTCATCAGCTTCTCCCGCTTGGATTTCTTCAACAAATTTTTCTAAGTACTGCTCTGATATATTCAAATTTTGACTGTACAGATTAATAAGCTCTCGTTTGTTTATAATCTTCTGATCAATGTTAAGTGCTAAGAACTCCAATAGTGTATCGATACACACAGCACGGTTTATTAAAAAGTAGAATATTATTATCATCTCCCACTGTCTGAACATTGTGGCAGAGAATATGACTCGAAGGATAAATTTTAATAAATGTATTCTTATGATTAACCGTTGAATTTATATACAATCGACTATAAAAGTATACAAAAAATGTAAGATTGAATTTAAGTGTAAGAAAAACCTTATATATACAGGAAGTAGAAATCTACTAACATGAAATTTATCCGAATAATTTTTTTCTATTCTATTCTATCCTATTCTAAATGAACATTTTAGAGATATTTATGTTTTATGAAATAGTATCTTCTAATATATAAAATTTCCATGTCACAATGTTAGTTACCGTACTCCTCCGAAACGGCTTTACCGATTTTTACCAAATTTTATATGCGTATTCAGTAGGTCTGAGAATCGGCTACTATCTATTTTTCATACCCCTAAGTGATAAGGGTTGTTCATCCTTAACCGTTTTTTTTAATTTTTGGACGAATTTTTTTGTTTTTATTTTTTTATAATGTGGCATTAAAAATACATACAACCCTATATTTTCACTCTTCTATTATCAACCCCTGTTTTTTCGAAATTATTTATATGGTAAAACAACGATTGCCGGGTCAGCTAGTTTTTAAATATAAAATGGTTATTCGCAAATTAATGGCAAGAATGAGATAGCTCTAAAATTTTGCGAGAAGATGGGCTTGTACAGCGCCTGCGCGGAGGTAAGTAGTTCATTTACAGTGCTAATAATGTTTAGCTAGGTCTACTAATCCTGACTCGTCCACTCACACCAGATTCAAAAATCAATTTTGTTTCCATCATCTTGTGGTTGAAGGGAGGTGTGGTCTTCCTCCAACCTAAAGGGAGGATCCTCGACCAGTCGAACCACTGACTGGCCGGCCCTAAGGCCCCAGTGGTTGATGTCGAGATGTTGTATATATAGTTTAGCGCGCACAGAAACTTTGATAGCGCGATTCAGGAATTGACGTCTTTGTATTTTTTTGTATCTACATGCCCAAATCAAATCAACATGCCTTTTTCAATTCTTTTCATGATATCGTCTATTACTCCAAAATGCTTTCGACATTCACTATTTTTTATTCTGTCTTTCAGAATCAAACCACACTACTTCTCAATGCTTTCATTTCTACAGCATTTATCCTACTTTTATAATTCTTCCGCCATACCCAACATTAATTTACATCAAGGTTGGAACCAACACACACTTATGCACTGGTAACCGTGCCTTTTTGTACAGGATCTGACAGCTCATTAAAAAGTGTAATGCCCCGTTTACCTACTTGATTTCCAACTTTCACTCTCCTTTCAATTGTGATCACATTCCCATCTCTAGTAAACATAAATTCTAGATAAACATACTCTTTCACTTGCTCCAATTTCACTCCGTTAATCTTAACCATACAATATAATCCCACCAAAAACATTTTCATATAAAGTAACGCCAAGACGAGTAGGTACTTATTGCTTTCACTATAAAAAGTTATCAGATCTTATGAAGAGCCAAGTTAAAACGTCCTAACCTAACACTCTCTTATCATAGCGCATGTATATACTATGTATAGTGTTCTGCGTGAATGTTCTCTACAAATCCTATACCTTAGTCAAAATGTGTGTCTTGACCCTTTCGAAAGAGTGACGTAGACACTCCTGTGTGCTTATGAACAGAATGACATCAGTGACTTTCCAGCAGTGTCCAGACCGAATCTATAAGGGTACAAAAATACTATCAAACGCTTCGAGTAAAGGTAGTGCGATTCCGCTGTCTCATCTTAGCTTGGATTGATTGTTTTTATCACAGAACAGGAAAAATAAGTAGAAGTGCGAAGTAGGCGTGACACGCGTGTCACAATTAAGCATGGTGGCGCATAATCGATCACAGTCAGCCAAAATCATCCTTATATATTTCACATAAAGTCTAGTTTAGTAATAATATATTAGTTTTATTTTAATATTACAAAACCGTTATGGCCAAGTACTAAGATATATTATCAATTGTAGGACTGGTCACACTGGTGTGGTTTAGCTAGATTTGAGTTACCGTTGTAACTGTGTGCAGTATTAAATACTCCATTCATTTGTGTGAATTTGGAGACAGTCGATCCGGTACAAATTATGACACATTGCACTTCTACTTACTTCATCTCTTCTTCTTCAGGTGCCTCTTCAATTAATGAAGGTTGGTGGTCAGCGATTTAAATTTGTCTCTGTCCCTGGCTGTACGGAACAGATCAGCAGAACTGGCGATTCCCGTCCATTCCCTGATGTTGCGAAGCTACGAGTTTTTTCTGCGGCCAACACTTCTTTTTCTTACATAATTCATGTTCTGTGGTTTTTATAACTATTGATATTTCACTACCCGTTTGTTTATTTAACATCGTGACTGTTGTGGCACTCTGTATATATGTTCAAACTATTTATTTAATGGCATAATTAATTTTATAATTTGATTATTTTATTATTTATATTATTGAATTTAGGTTGATTATGAAATTTCCGTGTTGTACAAATCGTATAAAGTATTGTTTTATTTATATTTATTTTAATCGAAAAAGTCATTAATGGAAAAAGAGGTACGGACGGGAGGCAACATATGTTTCAAAGGTATTTACGTACTGCTTCACTATCTGTTTTTGATTTGTATATCATTATAGTCAAAGTCTGGAAAAACAGAATTCTCTGGGTGCCAGGTCTGATGATATCGGTGGATGACGAAGACATTCCAATAATTACATAATTCTCTCTTTTTTCTCGACAGACGAGCATGAGGTTCACTTGATTGTAGATACCTCAGCCACAGAACTAGGGAATGCAATCTCGTTCTCGCGAGATCTCGTTTTTGCGAGATCTCGGCCGTTTATAGCGAGATTGATCTCGCACGAAAAAAGGGCGAGATCTCGCGAGATTAACGAGATTGTACTGGGGCATAAAAATTTCTTATTGGAAGAGCGGAATGACACCGACGGAGCTCGGAGTTACGATCTGTTGGTTTCATTCGGTGCACGGGAGGCGGCGGCCTGCACGCATTTGCTTTGTTTGCTATTAAGTTATTGCTAGCTAACGTGATTGAGCTTATTTTTCATATATTTTTCGAATATTTTTCGAAATTTTTGGTTATTTATTCAAAAAAAAGTTTCTTATTTGATTTACGAATATTTTATACAGACTATGAGAGTGTGTCAGAATTATGGAAATACTTGATTGAGAGCGGAAAATAGATTGAGTGCTAAGTGCAAACTTCTTATAATATTTATTATTTTTTTCCTAATTTATTCAAATATTGTGATTAATTGCAAAAAAACACACAAAACTGCCAATCTCGCGAGATCTCGAAATTGCCGAGATCTCGCGAGATTGTTATTCATAATCTCGCGGGATCTCGCTTGAGCCCCAATCTCGCGAGATTTGCATTCCCTACACAGAACATGAGTCAATGATGCGTTGTCGACCTAATTTTTACTTCGAGCATTCGGAAATCTATAGACTGAAGCCGAAACGCGCACTTAACGGTTTTTCCATCTATGAACGGTGGTTCGTTATCCGGTCGAAATTCTAACTCCAGTCCTCCCACCCGATCAAGTTACCAGACGTGGGGAAGACATGCTTACAGAAAATTATAAACATATCGTCCCGGTGGTATTCGAACCCACGACCCATCGATGCCCACGGTGTTCTACCGAACGCGCCAAGGAGCCTGTCTGTCCGTCTCTCTATATTATATATAACATATATCCGTTAAAATTATTTTCAATGTATATGTGTGATATTCACATTAAGTAACACAATATTATAATCTTGTTGACTGAAGAAAGTCTTAGCAGAAAATAATCAATAAAAATTATAATATCGTATAGTATATAAATGTGTATTTACTTCTCATGGGATGAATTATTTCTTATCTAGTTGCAACAGAGCCCGTGTGCTTGTTTGAGGGGATTTGTTATAAGAAAGCAAACACTCAGTGCGTAAAATCTCATTCCGTTTCTGAACATAATCGCTAAGAAAGTAGAAGCTTATCTTGGCACGACTTTCCTCTTTGTGTGCCGCCATTCATCACAATTAGTTTTACATTTTCACGAGTGCCTCAATTTTCACTGAGAACTACGAGGATTTTCTTTAATTTATAGGTATTCAATAAATATCTGTTTTAAACATCAGAATTTAGTACTTTTTGTTGATTTGAGAACTGGCGGTAAATGTAAGTTTAGAAGCATTTAAAATTTTATTTTTATTGACGTTCATAAGTGTACATTATGTTACAGTGTCCTCCAAAAGTTAGTTTAAATTCTAAATAATGTAAGAAATGTTAGGATATTATAAAACAGCCAAAATAAAACATGGCTTCAATAACTAAATATTAAAATATATTCGATTAAGAATATTTCTAATAATAAGACAACCATAACAAATTTAATAATTACAACTTATGTAAATAAATAGTACCAGTAAACAGAACTTACGATGTCAAAAGTTAGTTGAAATTGTTGAAAAAATGTTTTGCGGATTGTGTATTCGTCAATATTTGAATTTTAACATATTGTATGACCACCATCATTCTGCAGAGCTGCTATAAATTGTCTAAGCATTGATTCTATAAGATTTTTTAATGTTTGACTGGTATAATCTACCATGTTTTTAAGAATTTTATTTTTAAACAAATTCCTGTTGCATCCCACGGGAATAAGGATCCTGGGTCAAGTCCAACCAAATCCCATTGTTACCGCAGATTGTTTTAAATTGGCATGGAAAATATTGCAATAGATATGTGCTGTCATTCTGCCTTCAATTAGTTGAAGTCGCCCCAAAATATGCCAAGAAATACAACCCCCAACCATCGTTCCCCCACAGCCGTGTTTAACATTGAGCAGTAAGTATTTGTTGTTGTAAGAGTTATCATTGCCACTGCGCCAAACAGTTTGCCGACATCGATTTCCAAATAGTTCGAAGATCATTTGCAAAACACTATTCTTTCAAAAGTCGAAACACATATCCGAATACTTGAGGGCAAACTCCAATCTTCGATTTTTATGGATCGATGTTAATAAATGTTTCTGTTTTGTAATGTGACCTCGTAAATTAGCATCAAGCAGGTGTCGCTTAATAGTAATGCTATTATAATAGTAATGCTATAATACATTATTTTATTCAGAAACCGAGGTTCCTGCTTGCCGTAACTGGTATTTGATCTCTCGTACCACAATCGTCTGATTGATTTTACTGTGCCCCACTATGTGTCGATTATCAACAGAGAGCCCTCCCGACCGTGGTGTATCTGTTATACATACTAAGACATTTTAAACTCTTTTTATTTTTCGGAGTCCTTCCGGACTAACTTAAAATATTTTCCCCACTACGTTCAAGCTTTTCATTTTTTCCAATGCACACTAGTGTGCATTGGAAAAAATGAAAATGAAAATGTTTTGCGGATTGTGTATTCGTCAATATTTGAATTTTAACATATTGTATGACCACCATCATTTTGCAGAGCTGCTATAAATTGTCTAAGCATTGATTCTATAAGATCTTGGTTCTTTATTGTATACTTAGTTTTCGTCTACGAGCCATTATTTATTAAAACGCAGTCAAATAACCTTATAATATCTAATTATTTAATGAAAACTACTAATATTGTTCCACCAATATTAATAAATAAGTTTAAAACCGCGAGTGTATCGTGAATCAGTGAAAGTTTCCTATTTCAACTGACTTTTGGCGCACTCAATTGAAGTAGTGAGGAAATAATCATGGATTATAAAAGAAAATATAATTACTTTCGGGAAACTATTTACCATACCAATTAGTATAGCGTATCCGAACATACAATAAATAATAAACAGTTCAGTCACTGATACCCCCATATTTTATAAAAAATATATGAGAACATTCACAAGATGCATTTTCAACTAACTTTTGGAGGACACTGTACCTAATATGAATAAATGATTTGATTTAGTAATTAAAATAAACTAATTAATTTAATTAATTTTTTACTATTTGTTTAGTAATTGATATTATAATAATGTAAATTTTTAATATCTCTTTACATATGAAATTAATGCATAGAATAGCGAAGAATTTAAAAGAAATAAACGTGATTTTGTTTCAGATTTACAAAGTTAGTTAAACGCAAGGTTTTCTCGTGTAACGAGTTCTCTTGACGTCACACTAATAATAATTATCCTTCATGTTTAAATTAAATACATGTTACTTATAATGTTTGGTATATAGAGTGCCGCTACAGTTGCGTTATTTCAAAAAACGGGTAGTGCTGTAGTAAGAAGTTATCAAAAAATAATGGACTGTTATAATAAAATAACTGGCAAACAGATTAAATAATAAATTAATTTGCGAAATCTGTACTAGCAGCACTCTGGGATCCATTTACTAATGCCAGTCTGGTCAAACAGCCAGGTACACGACGCCGGCGCGAAGCTGACGTGACGTGAGCAGTTTTAAATTGTAAATGCGTTAGCGTCACGCTGAGCCTTCGCGCTCGGCGCGGGATGCGGACGTAGCTACACTAAATGTTGTATTGTGACTTCTACCGGCCTAGCATGACAACCGCGACAAAATTTTGTCGACCGAAAGATGTAAGATATCTCGATATATTATATCTCGACATCGATAATTTTGATAGAAAAGATATCTCGATCGACAAATATATCTATTTATTGTAATTGTCATGTTAGACCCGGAAGAGATAAAGAGATAATCGATTAAAACACGAGAAAACGGTCGACAAAGTTTTGTCGCGGTTGTCATGCTAGGCCGGCAGCGCGACCTATCAGGATCATCACGCTCGCAGTGTGATATCCACGCTGAGGTGCCGCTCATTCACAGTCGCGTTGCCGTCACGCCCCGCTAGACATGGGTAACTCAGTGAAATTCCCCGCGCCAACTCAGCAACTCAGGCGCAGTGTAGTGCGTCGGCTCCTTGAGTCAACTCAAAATTGTGCCACGACGCAACAAAATGGGACGCGCAAAGCGAGCAGTGAAACCTCTGAAACACACGCAACGTCACGCTCATAGTTCACTCAGTTAGTGAGGTACTCCGCCGCGCCGTGCGCCACCACTTTATGAATGTGTGAGCTGACTCACCCTGCGCATTGAAGCGTGCCGACGCAATTGCACGGTGCAGCGCAGTGTTACACATGTCTACGCCCCGCCCACTGTTTGACCAAAGCGTAATTCTTAATTGTATTCATGACTTACTTGTACTTTAAATATTAAATGGTTAATATTACGAATTAATTCACACACATTAATAAAACGCGCTTTTTATAGTCATTATGGGCGTATGACGCAATTATAAGGCTAATCAAATCAGTTTTTATGAAAATTGCTACGTTTAATATTATGTTTATAATGTTTCAGTAAATATTATCGTATTAAATAGGATTCTGACTCCGGTTGACTTCTAGCAAATATTTTTTCATCGTAAATAAATCATTAAAAATATTTTTACAAAATTATTAATAATAAACACATGTTTTGGTAAATGTGAATAAACGATCGAAATTTATTAATTTTAGTAGTAATTATTAATAATTCACGACACATATTGGTAAAAGTTATAAAATAAATAAAAACCCAATGTTTTTTGACCAGCAGGTATTTATTTATAATATTTTACTTTAAAACAATTTTATGAAGCCAAGTAAAATAAGTAGGATTCGGTTCTGGCACTCGTCGGCCGCTGCCGCGGCACCGTTCGCTTCGCTCACTCGACTCGTGCGCGGTGGTCACCATTGACCATACCAACATAACCTAACCTAGAACTTCAAAACCCTTTAGTGACCACCGCGCCACCACCCTATATACTTTTGTTTGAGTTTGCGTGCATTTTTTTTTCTATGGAGTTTTATGGCGTCCTTTATGATTCATAAGGACTCGTATTTATTCCTGAATGGAAAGCTTTGTTTTTCATAAACTGTATGAATCTTAGACCTTCTGACCGACAAATGTGATTAATTTATCACTTTAACCTCGACTTTCGGTAATTATTAATAATAATAGATAATTATTAATAATCTTCAATTATTCACTCTTACCGTGACATATACATAGAATAAAAATAAAAAAAACTCGTACTTAATTAGTAAGTTAACTCGTTTCTCACAATCAGCCAGGTCTGAAAACGTTTACAATTCGGGCCAATGTTGCCTCTCATTTTATCTAGACGTGATGTCAGAGCAATGCGCTATGTACGTACTATCACAAGAGCATGCTACCACTTCTCATAGCCTTCGTCCAGTGGTCCCCCAATCTACCGATTTTTCCGAGTGAGTAAAATAACATTTCTAGTTTAAAATAAAGAGATTTAATCAATATTTTTTTTTCATTTACCTATTTTTGGTAAAAATATATCGATTTTACTTGGCAATCATATCGATTTCTAATTTGACTTTCGAGACCATTGCCATTTTAATTTTCACCCCGTTTTGTGAAAAATTCCTAATAAGAGCAGAAAACTTAGATGTTAGATTAGATGTTAGTAATGCTAGAAAAAGAGTCCAATGCTGGGTATTTTTATTTGCTTTAACAAATAAATGTATACATCGAAAAATAAATCAGATGAAAGCATAAGAGGTTACCACAGTTCTTTGGAGAAATATTACGCGGTAAAGTAATTTATTTTAAAAGTTTTAATTGCCTTGATAAGGAAGAAACTACGAAGCTATCAAAACAAATTAGGTCCGACAGAATTGACCTGAAAATTAAATACTCTCTTTACGTCACAGTTTTCTTTGCTATTTGAAATATAATTGTTGCTAATAAATAATGATTGTTGCATTGACGTTTTACATAAAAGGGTTCATTGTATTTCAACCCTTTTATATTGTAATCTTCTATAGCTTTGTGCAAGATTTATTACAAAACCTACGAGCAGATCTATTTATGTTATACAATACTGGCAACTAGACGCTTAGAGCGTAATCCTCTACGCAACTTTTGGCTCGGTCAACGCCACTAGAGAGCCAGGGATGTTATGGAGATCCGTAACCGTATCCAAAATTATCGAATATCCGATATAAAAATACAAGACATTGTATCCTTAATATAATGAGCCTCAGTAGAACGAATTTCTCGATTAAACAAACTTTTCAAAATCTTGGATTGGCCGTTAGTAATATTGTCTTTTATTAACGCGAGTATCACACATTTAAATAAAATACTGTATACCGGATTAAAACTCTGTCTCCCGCGACCACGGTTGCTGTAAAGCATCCGAAACGTCGGGTAAAATAATTTAAACAATATAAATAATAAATCGCGTTTTAATCCGGTATACAATATTTTATTTAAATTGGCCGTTAGTTCTAATGCAATATAGGTATACCTTGACATTACGAATACATTTATCGAAAAAAGCTCATAACGAATTTTAAGTTATTGCAGAGTCTATACTATACCTATTATTGACTGATAGAATTATTATTGAACTCTATTTAACGATTTTAAATTAAAACCTTTACATTACGTATTCTATTAATTGTTCCCACTTAACTCAACAATATAATTCATGTCGACATGTTCAGATATTACATTATTATTTCTATTGCTTAGATTATAATTTATAACTAGTCAGTACAATATCTCGCACCATCCTTACGAGAGTCACTGAAAATCAGTGTTGGGGTTTTGTTCCAACTTATACTGAGTGGTTATCCATTTCAAGATCGTCATTTATTTTTCTGTTTAGTTTTAATATTGTTTGTTATTTTAATTGTATATTACGGTGATTTCCTGATCCTGAACAAGTATATTCTATTATATTCTAATAGATTACGTTACAATATCTAATATCCGTTATCGAAACTATCCCAAACAAATGAACAATCCGAAATAATTTCATATACGTAAACTCATCTTCAGATACCAGTTTCAACTGGTATGATATTATTTCTATATCCATATTGGTATCCACATCCGAAATTTCATATTCATAACATCCCTAGCCAAAACTATATAAAATGTAGGAAACAATGTATTTATTGTATAATGAATTGACCTCGAAAATCGCCCCTTGTTATTTTATCATATTATACTTAGTTCATTCTAGCAATTAATTGTATATAGTGTTTGAGGATTAAACGAATAACAAATACGTTTCTTGTGTTAACGACTTTACTTCAGCGTACTTTTGCGTAGTATTTGTTGCTTCATTTTCAAGCCGCCGACGTAGCGTTCGTAGCGTGTTCGTAGCGCGCGGAGACCAATTAAGAATCGAAATATTAAAAAAATCTTATTATAAGTGGTAATTAATCGAAACACAACACTATTATATCTTAATTATTAACATAAATGCTGAAGGAAAGTATCGATATTGACAGGCTATTTGCCTCGCTGATAGATAGATACCCCTGATACAGGACAAATCTGTTTTTTTTTAATATATTTTTTTCTTATTACAGCTAATTACTTCAAGATATCACGTGGAACATGGTGTAATGGTTGCAGCTCCTTACAAACATTTTGTAAAACAGAAAACTAGAAACATTTTGTAAAAAGAGTGGCGGAGAGTTTATTGCCAGTTCTTCTTGTCCTTTCTACGCTCTTGATTTGACAATTTGCAGTAAATGTAAAATTAGAAGCTTTTAAATAAATTTTTATTTTTACGTCAATGAATAAATTATTTGAATTTGCAATTCATTGACTCACTCACAGGTTTGAAATTTTTATGATTTTTGGTAATGGTTTTTTCCACGTCTGGTCTTAAGCTAATGGGAGGATAAAGAATTACCGACGGGTATCCTTTATAGATGGAAAACGGTTTAGTGTTGCCACTAAGGAAGGACAGTTTACTAATTATAAGGCAGCTATGATACATACTTAGGTAATTAATAATATAATAGTTATAAAGTTCTCAATCTTATTTCATGTTTTTGTACTTGAAAACATTGAAATTTATGTACTTAAATTACAATGCCTTTAGATATTACTGTGAGTAACCTTGAATTAAGTAGTAGGTATGTATATATTCAATAAGTGTGACTAAATTATATTAGAAGATTCTTTTATATTTTGCATAGAATTTGCATTTATATTAAACGGAGAATTAAAATCACAATTTACAACTGTATATAAATGCGGCTTAGAAAAACTTCATTCGTTGAATGTCTGAGACTACTGAGATTCTTATAATTCAAATTTAGAATAAGAAAATCTTTGTAATGAACAAATCTTTTTTATTTTATGGTTTTCTGATTGAGAACTACTTTGTTTTATGAACGTGTAGGAGAGCCCGTGGGAGATCGTCCTTCACCGATCTGATAACCAGATGAGACGTATTTTTTATTAAATATTTTTTATAAACAAATATGCCTATAATTGCTTGCCTATCGAAAAGTGGTCATGGCTATTTTTAATTAAATTAACTTTTATCGATTTTTTTTTCATCACCTTCATACTTTTGATAACCAAATGAAATTTATTTGACTGATAGTTTTTGATACACAGAATATGCCTAGGTATGCTTGCCTACTCATTTCAGTGTATAACTACCTGGCAAGCAGGTGTAAACATTGTAAGTCAAAATAATAAAAAAAAATTAAATAAATAAATAAATAAAATTAAAAATTAAAAAAAAAAATTAAAATTAAAATAAAAAATAAAAAATTAAATTAAATTAAAAAAATAATAATAATTAATTATTATTTTTTTTTATAAAAAATAGCCATGACCACTTTTCGATAGGCAAGCAATTATAGGCATATTTGTTTATAAAAAATATTTAATAAAAAATAAGTCTCATCTGGTTATCAGATCGGTGAAGGACGATCTCCCACGGGCTCTTAGACCATAATGCAACATTTGCAAGTATAATTTCACATTTCTTCGTGCAGATTAAAATTAAAATTTAAACTTGTGATATTCTTTTTCTCTACAATCGTTCCTTGGGTTTGACAATTGTCTTGCATTAAACTATTACGTAGAGCAATTTTTGAAGACTTTGAGGGATTTTCCGTAAAACATAAACGAAAAGGATTGGCAAATTGGGAGAATTGATTCCCTAGTTTTTTATTTAAACAAAAACAATGTTACGTAACACATTGTTCGAACCCCCCTCCAGACCCTGTTAACATCGTAATAATATTTTCACGAAACCAAATCCCACCCCCAAAATGCTTTACGTAATACTTAAACGCCCCTTAGTCGCGATACCTCGGTATTAGGCTTTATAACAGTAAAGTTACTCGCATATTAATAAAAACATTTGTCTATTCAGAGGCCCTAATACGAACAGCTATCGAAAACGTAATGGTTTCGAATTCTCGATAGGATTGCGTTAATGACGTCATGTCCTAGCGTAACCGAGCGCGCAAAATAATTGGTTCAGAAATTCAATCAAAGAAAAATTATTTTTGTACATTACAAAGGTTTCCAAACAAGAGTACCTGACACGTGAAGAACGACCAGTATGGCGAGGAGGGCTTTGTGAGAGTAGTGAAGAAAAGGAAGAAGCTCTCAAGCCGAAACCACTTTGGCACCGCTCCGACTGGACGTCGGGCAGTATAAGGACGCAGCTATACGTGTCCCGACTGCACTGGGCTACGAAGGTGAAGGAGGATAAACTATGTCCGCAAGAAGTCAAATGTTATCCTGAGGGTTGAATGGTAGAGATCCGCTATAAAATGAATTTTAGTTCATTTGTGGTGAGAATGTCGACCTTTGGTTTGACGATATTTATCTAAGAGGACTTCTACCTGCAGGGTATCGTATTTCGGAGATTTCGAGGTCACTTGCTGCTGACACCGCGGGCAACACGTCGATGTTACGTGTTATACGAAGCTTATACAATATATTAAGGAATATATGTTTTATTTTATATATTATATATACCTTATAAGTATATATAATATGCGCCAATATTTGTAATGTAAGGTACATTTTGATGCCTGATTTAAATAAATAAATAAAATAAATAATGCCAACAGTTAATTATTATTAACAAGAACCAAGGTTAAGGCAATTTCTATTACCTATTAATCTAAACGAGTGTTTTTATTATTATAGTAGTTAATTAATTATAATTTATCTAATGAAGGTTTGTTAAATGACGAGTAATGACGTTAACGTGCCTTAAGACCAGAGAAAATGGGGGGAACTCGCAGGTAAAAATGAAACGAAAATGTCTTCTAAATCTTATAAAAATAAATTTTGAATGATTAAAACTAATAAATATTTCAGTTATAGTAAAAAATCTGTAAGTTTATATGACAAAAGTGTCTCCAAATTGTTCTGCTCGCCAGTTCTTTTTTCTTGAACTCTGCTTGATATTTTCGATACTTGTCTCACCATATAGGTGAATAAAGTTTCGACAGTTACTCGATAGTCTTCGAATTTACGCTTCGTAACATTACTTTGAGGTAGGAGTAGGTTCTAACTGGTTAAATTTGTTCTGCGTGTTCCACGAAAAAACCCATTCCAAAATAACAGGGATAAACTTCCAAAAAGCCAAAACCGAATTTTGTCTTCTGGTACACACGTCCCCAAGACTCGCAATATTTTTAAAATATTGATTTTTTTTAAACTACAGAAAATGGTACTGGTGGATTTTATTCATTTTGAAATATCTTATTGTAGGTACTTCCCTAGTAATTATTTTTATTTAATTCTTATTGTTAGAGTATGCTAGCTGTAACACTTCGCAGCGTTCATTTTTGAGTGGAGTTGACATTACCAATGTTTTAGGCATTTTTTAATAAAATCTGTGGACTTAAAATGAAAATTCGGGGTTCGATAAAAACATTTTCCTAAAGTTTATTTAGACACTAAAAATAGATTGTTGAGATCTGCTCACAAACACAAATGACATTTGAATCGCATGGGAACTTCGCTCACTTCGCTGACTCTGCTCCAATAACGTCGATTTTCTTATTTGGTTATGTGAAATCAAATCAAATTTTCATTTATTCATTTAGGTAACACAATGTTCACTTACGTCAATAATAAAAAAAATGCTTCTAATTTTATATTTACTGCCAGTTCTCAAATCAAGAGCAAGAACGGACGAGAAGAACTGTCAGTAAACTCTCCGCCACTCTTTTTTATCGCCAAGTTTTTTGTTTTACAAAATGTTTGTAAGGAGCTGCAACCATTATGCTATGCTCCATATGACATCTTGAAGTAATAAAAAATAAAGGAATAAAAACAAAGGTTTGTCCTCTATAAGCAGTAGGCATGGTGAAATAAGAGCACGCACTTACATACATCATCGTGGGAACAACACGCAAATACATAGTCGAAATAACAAATATCAACGCACACATACATGTCTACATAACAGTTATATTGTTGAAGTAAATAATGCCCGGCTTTATATAATTTATGTTAATATAGATAGGTAAAAATGTGATCTCTCTAATATAGTTATATTTTTTTTGTTTTCTACCAACACACTACCAACTGTCAGTATTAATACTCCTAAGAGTGAGGCGTATTTATCGTAACAGATATTAATCATATAGCTAGGGAGGCGAGGTAGCTAAATGGCGTAATTCAACGGCGCCGTCGAGACCTATCAAAATCGAAAGATAAAATAATTTCGAAAAGAAAAGCTCGTATGGTAAAAACCATTTTAGCGGTGGGTTTGGCGTGTATGGTTTTTCAAAAATGTTAAAAAAAACAGTTACTTGGGCATTCTCGAGCGCGTCAGATATTCATACTACGTATGCCCCAAGGGCCTCTGATAACAACGGTATACTAATCTGCCGGTTTGCGTGGTGGGGGTAGGCATATAAAGTAGTCAAAAATGCAAAAAAAAAAAATTTACTCGAGCGCGTCAGATTTTCAGAAGGGGTGTTACGTAGGCCCCAAGGAAGCTCCCTTTAAAAAAACTGACGATTTGGGCGTGACGATAAGTTACGATGAATTTTTGAAAATGCAAAAAAAAAAGTTTTTTTGAAATACTCGAGCGCGTCAGATTTTTATAGGGGAGGTTTATCTCGGTATCCTGAAAGCATATTTTCTTAATCTGACAAAAATGTTGGTGGGTTCTCTTAATCTGACCGAAAAAGGTTTTTTGGTTTCTATTTTCCTTTCTTTCTCCTTGATAAAACGGGGAATTTAATCGGCGACATACTGAGGGCACACGGGTATATATATATATATATATATATATATATATACCCGTGTGCCCTCAGTATGTCGCCGATTAAATTCCCCGTTTATTATAATATATTAAACATATATATATATATATATATATATATATATATATATATATATATATATATATATATATATATATATATATATATATATATATATATATATATATGTTTATGGTCCCCTACCGTAGACCCGTGTGCCCTAATACCTAACCTAATACTTTTGTATACAGATACGCGTAACTTTTTCCGAGTCCACGAAAATTGTCGAGAATCTTTAGAAAAAAAAAAATTTGAGATATAATAAAAGTCACATAATTTAATCATCGTTATTTCATATCAATTTTTTTAACACCCTCAGTTTTTGAGACATACCCAAAAAACCGGGAGTTTGAGTTTTTATGATGCTTCAAGTCAAAAAGTTTTAACTTTGGACAAAAATGTAAAGAGATGTTTTTTGTGTAAAATTAAATTACCTTTAAAGTTTATTTAAACTTTTTTTTTGTAAAATGTATCGTTCGCGACTTATATGCCGCAACGCGTTTTTCGGAAGATGAAATGGCTCCTCCACACTTCCAGTCATGCGGAAACCGGCAGATTTTGTATTTTTAGTAAGTTTTAGATTATATTCTTCAAAATAAACAATAAAAAAATCGCGCTCGAGAATGCCGGATTAACGTTTTTTTTTTACAAGTTCGCGACCCTATAACTCGGCGGCGTCAAGGACTTATCGTCAGATTAGTTCAATTTAGTCTTAAAACACTAAAATCAACCCCCAATATCTTAATCTGACGCGCTCGAGTATTTCAGACTATCGATTTTTTTTTACTAATCTGATCGTCTATCCTAGGCGCGCGTCACTACATATAGAGCTAAATACTTTACAAGGTTGTTCTATTAGGTCTAATAAATCTCTCATATCTTAAACTGCCACGCTCGAGTATTACCGAAAATTCACCTATTCGCCTCCTTAACCAATAGGTATTCAACGATAACAGATAACAGTTGTTCCCGCGATTGTGAAATATCTGTAATTGGAAAAAACCTTGCAAAAAATAACAACTGTTCAACAAATACTAGTAATGGCCAATCCAATACAAAACAACTGTGATTGTTACCTGTCTCTGTTAAACATATATGACTGTCGCGTGATAAAACGAGATGCTCCTAGTATTTATTATCCAACAAAATACAATTGGACATTTCACAGGAAGGAAATCACATTGAAAAGTTACTCCTAAATTAGATCGTATTATCCGTAATTCCTTTATTTAAATAACAGACTGTTATTTAATAACAGATGTTTTCATCTGTGATATGAGAAACAATCTCAGGTAGAACAGATATCATGTTTGATCTGTTATCACCCATGTCTAGTCAGTATTTATTTTTAAAATAAAAGAGTACAATAAGATATAAGCGATTTTCAAAGTATTCATAATTGTATTATGGTTATATTTTTGTTAGTCAGAGTTGTACAGAGTTTGTTATTACTGCAGAGGAACGTTATACAGCACAATAACAAGCCCACCTTAGCTTATATACTTGTTAGTTGTCAGTGTAGCTTGTTATCAGAGCAACTCGTGATATAGTATACTTGTAAGATATGGAATACTACACGTAATAGCTTGTTATCTGTTTGCCGGAGGGCAGTCGAGCCTTCAAGTAAGATACATAATATATTATGTGTAGTATAAGAACATCTATATACTCGTATGTATATATAATAAAATACTGGAACGAAGGCACTCAACAAAGGATGAAATAATTTAGAGGAAAGATTTGTATTTTTGGATTTTTGTAGGTTTGTAACGAATAAACTCAAAAGTAAAATACTGATTTCAAATATTCTTTCACTATTTGAAAGCTACATTAATTATTAGCAAGTAACAAAGGCTATGCTGTTTATAGTACATCTACATTGCACGCGTACAAAGCCGGGGAAAAGTGTTGGTAGTTTTGAATATTTTTACTCCTGAAACAATTTTCATGCAGTTCTCACAAGTACCTATAGATTTAACCGGAGCAATTATACTTATAGAAACCGAAATCGGATGTCGAGAAGAAGTCATATTTTAAAGGTAATTGCTTGCAAACGAAGGGATGGGCAGTAGCTAGTATTAAATAGTTATGATAGTGTGTAACTATGACAGAAACAGTTAATGAATTGAAGTCCAACGATATATAGTTACTTTGAAAATATTAGAGATACGGATCGCAAACATAAACTTGTAGGTATTCGTTTTTGAAATATGTAAATAAAGGCACTCTTTAAAATATTAAAATAACAATTCTTATTGGTTCTGAAGCAAGTATTTGTTAGAAATAAATCTAAATGAAAAACAGAAATAACGATTTTCCTATAAAACATTCTAACGCTTTGCCACAGACAAAGGTTTAGTCCTAGGAAGGTAGGTCGGTTCTTCGGGACATAACAACAACATCGTTACTGAAATCGACGACCGACGGTATGTATAGTTCTCACTCGATAAGTTTAAAGATATATTAAGAAGTCATTTAAATATACTATAATATGAATGAAATGTAATTGAAGAACAATCGGAACAAGTCAGACGTGTGCGACGCTTAGTCGAAATTAATAAAATTAAATAATAATACAAATAATAAAAATTAACCTAAGTGTTTGTAATTAAGAGTTAAAGTGCAATAACACAAGAAATTCCTGAATACAACGTGAGACTAACAAGTATAGCGGGAGCAGCTCTTCACCCCCTCGGGTAAACAAGAAGGACATATATTTTTTCGCTCACTTGCACGCGTGAACACGGTGCGTGTTACAAAATATAATAGCACGACCTGCGAGTCTAACTCATAAGTTATGAGCGTTACAAGATCACCACCAGAACGCGCAAGCGGAAGCGGCTCGCTACAAGATTTACGCGATTTAACTGTTGATAATACTAGTAAAATTAGCTTACAAAGAAAACGAAAACAGCCTGATGGAGATATGCGAGTGACAGAACAATTGTCCATGTTTCGCCAAGAAATGACAAACTTCTTTCGAGAGTTCAAGAAATCGCAGGAGGAACACTGTGACGTTATGAGACAAAACATAAATGAAATAAAAGGAGAAATTCAAACAATAAAACAATCAACTGAAAATTTAACTTTGGAACAAAAAACTCTAAAGGAAACTTTCGAAAAGATGAAAAATCATAACGTATCTCTGGAGGAAAAAATTAATAGCCTAGAAAATGATATTTCGTTATACAAACAAAAATTTAATAATAATCAACACAACTCGCCGAATCTTAATTACTTGGACCTTATATCGGAACTCGAAGATCGGTCGATGCGTGAAAAAAATATTGTGTTAGTAGGCATATCGGAATTGAACTGTAAACAGTCTGCGTCTCGACGTCAACACGATTTAACAGAAGTGTCTAAGATATTAACAATGATAAAAGAAAATTGTCCCATGCCTACAAAAATTTTTAGACTAGGGAAATACGAACCAGGTAAAAACCGACACTTAAAATTATGTTTTGAGTCGAAGGACATTGTTAGGTGTATCCTACGTAATAAAACGAAGTGCATCCATGAAGAGATACGAATCTTCTCCGACCAAACACCCTTGCAAACTAAATACCTCAAAAACCTTCGTACAGAACTCCAACAACGTCAAAATGAAGGTGAACTTAACTTAATAATTAAGTATATAAAAGGTATCCCTAAAATTGTAAGTAATAGTGAACCAAAAAACTAATTGCGCCTTATCATGATAATTTTTGTGAACAGAATACTTACGAATTGATAAGCGAATATAATAAAATAAAGTTCTCGTCTAAAAATACACTAAAATTTTTTTACGCGAATATCAGAAGTATTAAAAGTACGGGTAAATTCGATGAGTTGAAATGCATTTTAAAAGGATTTAGTTACACTATACATCTAATAGTTTTAACGGAAACATGGATTAATTCTAAGTTTGAAGCGGAATACTTTCAAATACCAAATTATTCGCATGTATACAACTTACGAACAGACAAAAGAGGCGGGGGCGTTTCTATCTATGTTCACAATAGTTTAAAATATAACGTTCTTATAGACACCTATGCTAATGGGAATAATTTTTTATGGATCTCTTTAGAAAAGTATGCTTTGAGCGTTGGTGCAATATACAAACCACCTTGCACCAATATAAAAGATTTTACGGATATATATTCGGTTCAGTTAGAAACACAAAACCGGTCTATAGTTTTTGGCGATTTCAATATTAACCTTTTGTCCGAAGACCGTCAAACTTTAGAATACACTCGCATGATACAGGAGTCGGGTTATACTATTATAAATAAGATAAAGAAAGAATATTGCACGCGTGAAACCACGAAAACAAGGAGTATTATAGACCATGTTTGTTCTAGTATTTCTAAAACCTTCTTTCATATGGCAATAATAGATTCCCCACTGTCTGACCATAAGCAAATCTATATAGAATTAAAAAAACATAAACATACTCCACTGCGAAAAGTGCAGTACAATGCTCTAGACTATAATCGATTCCAGGAATGTATAACCAATGTTTTATCTACAAATGATTATAATGACTATAATGAATTTGAAACACTCCTAATACAGCAGATAAATCAAAACAAAGTTGTTAAATTTAAAATTTTAAACCCTCCCCAACAAGAATGGATTAACAAAAATGTTATAAATGGTATAAATGAACGTAATAGGTTATGGAATATATATAAAAATGACTCTAAAAATAAGCTAGAAGAAATAAGATATAAAAAAATTAAAAATGAAGTAGATATTACGATTAGGAGTGAGAAAAGGAAATACTTCCATAGGGAATTTCTTAATAGTAAAAGTAAACCTAAAAAAATGTGGCAATTAATTAATAACTTGGTAAGCAATAAAATCAAAACAGCATCTGAACCCCCAAAGCTTATAGTTGATAATAAAGAAGTAAAAGATGGCTTTGATGTTTGTGAAACTTTTAACAATTACTTCGCATCCATAGGCCCTTTGTTAGCTAGTAAAATTATACAAAATAGAACAAGTACTCCGAACTATTCCAAATACAATTACATTGACTGTTTAACACAGCTAAAACCCTGCACTCAAACCGAAATATTAAGAATAATTGACACATTAGATACCAATACAAGCTCAGGAATTGATGGCATAACAACAAAATCTATCAAATGTTGTAAAGATACAATAGTACCTAGTTTAACACAATGTATAAATAACTGCTTAGAGAAGGGTATTTTTCCTGACTCACTTAAAATAGCCAAGGTCACACCTATTTATAAAAGCGGTGCCAAAAGTGACCCAAGTAACTATCGACCTGTATCAGTGTTACCTATTATCTCAAAGGTGTTTGAACGAGTGCTGCATTGCCGGTTGCTTGATTATTTAAATGATATTGACTATTTGTATGAATGCCAGTATGGCTTTCGCCCGAAATCTAGCACACTTAATGCAACTGTTGATCTCGTTACTAAAATAACTGAAAGCATTGACAAAAAGCAAATAGCGTTAGGTATATTCATTGACATGAAAAAGGCATTCGATACAATCAGTCATTCAATTCTTTTACACAAATTAAGTAACATCGGTATAAGTGGTATAGCATATAAAATTTTTGAGTCATATCTTTCGAATAGACACCAATTGGTAAAAATAAATCAGTATGAGAGTAATCTAACTAGAATACAATGTGGAATACCACAGGGCTCTATTTTAGGCCCATTGTTTTTCCTAATATATGTAAATGATATAAGTAAAATTGGTCTTTTGGGTCACGTAACATTATACGCCGACGATACCTGTCTTTTTTATTTTGGTCATTCTGTCGAAGTAATACTGGAGAAAGCTCAATGTGATCTGAATATCCTATCTAATTGGTTAAAATGTAATCTTCTAACTGTTAATATAAAGAAAACCTCCTACATGATTTTTGCTGCAAAAAACAAGAAAATTCCAAATTTTTCACCTCCTAGAATAGACCAGGAAATAATTAAAAAATCCAATCAGGAGAAATATCTTGGACTCATTTTAGACCCAAAATTAACATGGAAAGCACACTTAGAGCACATAAGATCCAAGATATCTCCCCTCATAGGATTAGTCAAGCAAATTGCAAAATGCATTCCTCACACGGCAAAAAAATTTATTTACAATTCCCTTGTCAAACCACACTTGGAGTATCTGATTCAAATTTGGGGTGGTGCAGCAAAAACAAACATAAAGGATCTCCAAGTTACACAAAATAAAATAATTAAAACTTTATTTAATTACCATAGACTTACACCTACAAAAAAATTATATAAAAGCTCAAAAATATTTAACATCTCACAACTTCACACTTATCATACATGCATACATATTCAAAAAATCATCACAAATACAACACATTCTCACATCACATTTCACAAGAAAGTCCATAAGTACCACACCAGACATAAACATAACTTAGCATTACCAGCAGCCCGAACGAATTATGGTAGATATAATATAAGGTTTGAGGGAGCTAGATTGCACAATGAGTTACCTGAGGATGTGAAGAAGTCAAAGTCTGTTGGTGTTTTTAAAAGAAAATTAAAGAAATATTTGCAGCAGGAGCAAAATTTATAATATGTTTTACAACAGACTTTGACTTCCTTATGAATTTTGTTTTCTTAATTAGCCTGTATAATTGTTCCGTTGTTTTGTTTTCTAAGTACTTTTAAGTTTTAATATTAATTTTCTCTAAAAAGTGAACATTGTAAGTTCTTCGAGAAAAATAAATTCTTTAAACCCAAATAAAGTTATTTTTAGATATTCCAAAAATATTTACCGTCTTCTGTTGCTGGCAGTATTTAGACACCTATTGCGCTGAAACTAAAGCGCGCTACTATCAGAAGGTAAAATGTTTCAATAATTTATAGAGCGCCTCTAAATATGTCACACGAATTCGAAGCTACCACGATAAATTGACTGCACGTTCGTTGCTAGAAGCAAATATAAATTTAGTGCAGACTAACGAGCCACACTTCACGTAATTCAATAAACTAGGTACTACGCGTTTTAAATTTCTTTAGGTCTAAAATGCCAAATATTTTTTATAAAAACACTCTAGTATACAAATGATCAGCACTTTTGCTTTAATCACACTCTTCCAGATATATTGAAGAGGATATGAAACATACGATAGGAGGAAGTGGTTTAACTAAAAAACACATATTGTTAAAAGAAAATAACCATATGTCCAATCAAATAATAAAACATGGGCCGGACACATTTCTGTGTCTGTTTCACTGATCATTTTTCTTTACAGGCAGGACACAGAAGGTCAATCATATATTAATGTGACAAGCCTCTGTGCCATGCTGAACCGATACATTTTTGAAATTTTGATTCATCGGGATTCCAATCTTAGACCTTCGATGCTAAACGCAACGCGCTTATTACTGAGCCATAATAGTGAGGTGGTCAGTAAATTATATTCTATAATAAATGAAAAGAAGGAATGAGACAGAAAATTAAGGATGTGAATTTCACCTTAAATGAAATCCCAAACTTGGGGTAAGTAAAGACGTAGTAAAATAAATCGTTGTCTTAATTAAAGTTAAATTATTGAAAAAAAAAAGGTAAAACATTGGCAGAATTCTTAATATAATAGAAAAACTTTTAATTTAAAAGCACTATAAACAAAACGAAGACACCTTGGCGTTGATGGATCGGAATCCTAGAACACTATTATTGTTCGGAACGTAATTCAGTTTATAGCATCATTAAATCAAGGTTCTGTTCTCTTTTGAGGCCTCCTCATGGTAGGTATAGTCATAAATTACTACGTTAAGCTACTATGGATTGGCGGGAAAAGACATAATTATTATGTTACTGACCCTTCTTCTGTTCTGTGTACTGACCACTGACAGGTGTTCGTTAAAACCTGCTGCTCGTTTTAAATATAAAACATTATACAAAATGAAAACACATTGTGGTTCTTTCATAAAAGCGGTTTAAAAGTTTGCGGACATGGCGGCGTCGTTTTAAAGTTGTACAATGTACGCTTTATTTTGTATAAATTACGTTCATGGCACCAACGCTTCTTTAAAATATTTATATTTTTTAATTGTATTTAGCAAATCCTCCTTTTATAGAAATCTTTACTGCAACCCCATTAACTCATAACTCTTTATATATATAGGAAATGGTTCCTATACATGATTTTGTTCATAATATATGAACAAAAGAATGGTCCGATTCTGAACTGGAGATTTACATTCACATCACATAAGATCATAAATTCACGTAAGCAGAAAAGACTGAAAAGGCTTACGTAATGCGTGATTCGCTTGTCTCATATTTTCTCTGTAAGACATTATCGTTAACGTTTTGTGAGAATTTTGTACGAAAGGTTTGGAAGGATTGCATTCACAAACACTTTATAATAATAACTGGGAAATTATTTCTGAAATAAGATTATACTTACAAATGAATGGTGACCTGCCGGCCTAGCCTGACAGCCGCAACAAAATTTTGTCGTCCGTTTTCTCGTGTTTAAATCGATTATCGCTATATTTCTATCGGGTCTAACAAGACAATTAGACTTAAAACTCGACTTTTAATATCAAAAATAGATATATTTGTTGATCGAGATATATTTTCTATCAAAATTGTCGATGTCGAGGTAGAATATATCGAGATATCTTACATCTTAGTTTGTCTTCTCTCGTCCGCGACATATCTCGTGGCGGTCATGCTATGCCGGCTGTGCTAGGAAAGCCACGCTACGCTGTTACAACACTGTTTTTTACAAGCTACATATATAAGACTTTGCTGCAATTTATAAATCAATAGCTGACCGACCACTTCGCTGGACAAACATCTTAATATTAAATTTCCTTTATGATGTTATTCATTTTTATGTATATAGACTGACGTGTTGTGTATGAAAATAACATCTAAATATCACCATATATTTTTTTACTATTAACAAACGTAAACGGCAATGTCTTATTATCTATCATGTATATTTAATTCACAACAGAGGTTTCTTATTAAGTGAGATGCACAATAATTCATAGTAAAAGGGGCGTCTAAAAAAATACGAAAAAGCCTTTGGAAAATCGAGTTTTATGAAAAAACCACTGCATAAATCAATTACAAATAAAAGTTATTGTATTGTTCGATAACCGTGATTTGTCGGTACCGACTTTGTTTTGAAAATTTGATACTACTTTTATTACTAATTTAAGCCCAAAGTTGTGTTAAAAATGGCAATAAAAACGAATCTTTGGTAGCTCGTAACTTTTTAATGGTTTTTTATTTTACCATTCTGTTTCCGCACAGACAAAATTAATAATAAGACAAAACGATATTATGTTTAACTTTGCATGTCCAGTACTAAATAGTGGAGTAATACCCCCCCGAAATTTCTATGGAAAAAATGTCGACTAGTGTCACCTTAAGTAAGCGCACGCTGATAAATCAACGCATCAGCCCGTTTTCTCGAAATTGATTAACTAATAATATTATTACACAATCACAATCAAAATAAAATAATAAAGTAATAGTGTAGCTTTCTCCTGATGAAAGAATTTTTGGAAAAACGATTCAGTAGTTCCAGAGTTACTAACTAACAAACTTAAAAACTTTACACCTTCATAATATTATTTTATTTTGGACAGTCAATATCACATTTGCACCCGTGTCTCGCGCTCCTCCTCATCAACTCGGTGTTTTATTATAAAACATCCGTTTTGTTGAGCGAGTTGACCGCCTCCACATCGCTTTCTTCGCGTTCCTCGCCTCTAGACTCCCGGAAGCGGTCGTAGTCGGGGTTTGAGATTCGTAGAATTTAGTACAGTGCGTGATATTTGTGTTTTCGTTCGCTTCGCGTATTAATCCGCGCAGTGAGCCGGCGACCGCCTGATGGCGCCACTGCGCCCATGCAAAATTGACCACCCTATATTCATAGGGCGCGACCCCGCTTCCCCCAGCAAACGTTTTTACTGTCATCTGGGTTCCGTCCGTCCGAGAATTACTATAGATAGAATATTATTCTAATATACATAGATATAGATTAGTATAGATGAAGCCGGGTTCGCGTGACTAAACCACGACGATAATATAACGAAAAACGATTTCATAACGTTTCATTCTGTCGTCGATAAATATTGTATTTATATATTTATTGCAGTCTCTGCAAAGAACGTAGTTTTTTCGTATTCAATACAAACTCGTACGTTGTGATTAGCCTGATATTGTGTAACATACCTATTGGATTTCTTCCTATAAGTGACATAATCAATAGGTTTATAACACATTTTTATCCTCGTCGGTTCAATTATAGCGTAGGAATGGTAGCTATAACTATACTCCTAATATAATATTTATAAAGCATGTACCTATCACTTTTCAAGTGAAACCTAAGTACAATTCTTACGCCGAATATTAAATGTTTAATATAGTTTTTTGCCTGATTCTCGAATAGACAAAATATTTTTTTTACACATTTTAAATGTTATTGTTTATAGTTTGGAATTATGATTCTTCGAGGGTAATCCTTGAGTATTGGATAACTAAAATAGACACAGCGTTGCGTAGCGTAAATAATAAGATATATTTCAGATTACACTGTAATTAATAATAAAAAAAAATGTAAAACAAAATATTGGCGCGATGTCAACTGTCAAGATACACATTTACAAAGTGTTTTTGAAATTGGAACGATAAAGTTATTATATCTTGTTTATGTGACGCCCTTCGCTTTGTTATTTATTATGCTTTCCTCAATTTAGAAAAACCTTTTGGCAAACACAACGATTGTTGTAAATCTATGTCAGTGTAGTACTCTTTTTGATATTACACAAGTTACAGTTTGTATAATATGAATATTAGTCATAGAGGTATCAACATCTTCTATTTGAATATAGAACATAAATTTTATTATGTTTAATAAATAAACATGACTGAGAAATAATGAAGAAACGCAATCACAGGCATAAAGCCAGTATGAGACGAGCTTCCAGTCTCGGGATTTTATTAGTCTGCCTTTGGGAGTACTCGCAAGCTGGCTATGTACCTACGTAAGAGCCATAAATCTTGCGATATATTAATTCGTTTGCTATAGGATTCTGCATCATGGATAACACGTTGAACGCCTCGTCAGTTTTATTGATGAATTTTCTATTATGTTCAATGCTGAAATATCTGCAATAGATAAGTTACAGTATAACCGTGTTAAACATAGTTTGCGACTTCACACCATTATATTAACGATAGAAATAATAAAAAAATCGAAATATTGGCATTTGTTTAAATTATATATATATATATAATTCTTTCAATTTGGGCGTCACCGGTGACCCCCGTAATGCTTCTACTAAATTTAGTGATTGTCACCGTTAACCCCGTGGCGCTTCTGCCTAGTTTAGTGATGGTCACCGGTGACCCCGTGGCACTTCTACCAAGTTTAGTGATAGTCACCGGTGACCCCGTGGCACTTCTACCAAATTTAGTGATAGTCACCGGTGACACCATGGCACGACTACCAAGTTTAGTGATGGTCACCGGTGACCCCGTGGCACTTCTACCTAGTTTAGTGATGGTCACCGGTGACCCTGTGGCGCTTCTACCTAGTTTAGTGATGGTCACCGGTGACCCTGTGGTTATTTTGAACAATTACATATTATATTAAACCTCATCCTTTATGTTACATTGTTTATGTGGCTCGTTCTTTTACGTATTAAATATTAATATTATATTTTGTACCTCTTTACAAATAACTCTTTCAAATTTGTTTTTTATGGGAGTGATAATTATTTTTAGTAATAAGGAAGTAAAGTGTACAATATTTTATTCGCGCTGTTCTGTATTCTGTTTATTTTTCTTATGGTGTATAAAAAAGAAATTAAAAAACTTTTCTTCTACTTTTATTTAAACTCTACTTATCCAATGAATTGTTGTTCGAAGTTAGAATTTCTAAAAGCTACTCAGTCAAGTAAAAGCTAACAGTGTGTCCTTGTTGAGTTTGAGTGATTACTCGATAAACAGTTGAGAAGTGAGTGGACTTTGTAATATGAGAGCGTTTATGTAGCTTGGCGCTTCTGTTTGCTTAACTACGACTATATACTGTACTATGTTTATTCAGCTTATGTACATATATGCTATAAGCCGGAACGTACTCCCACATATTATATGAAGCTTTGATATTGTAGTACCTAATTGAGCATAATATGTCTTAAAATCTGTGAGAATAGGAGATCAGTAATAGTATACCTGAAGTATGACACGTTTTTAATCACTTTTGATGGGCTCGTTTGCGCGTTCGGTAGAACACCTGCCGTGCGCATCGATGGGTTGTGGGTTCGAATCCAACCGGGATGACATGTTTATAATTTTCTGTAAACATTTTTTTCCCCGGTTGGTAATTTCGGGCATTGATCGAGTGGGAGGAAAATCGAAATTCCGACCGGGTAACGAACCACCGTTAATAGATGGAAAAACCGTGAAGTGCTTTTTGCGCGTTTTGATTTCAGTCTATGGATTTCCGAATGCTCGAAGTAAAAATTAGGTCGACAGCGCATCATTGACTGATGTTCCGTCAATATCTGACATAAAAAATCTTACACAATATAATTTCTTGGGTTTGATAAGTAAGCCCCTCTTACTTATCAATACCATTCCGAAGGAAATTCCACTAATTCTGCTTCGTAAATTATACTTACACAGATATATGGTTCCTGATTCGTATAATAATTATTTTCTTTATAATATAGTTTATCGAAGTAGGCGATAGCCCCTGAAGGTCTCCTGAGTAAACAGAGAGGCCGGGCGGTATTGAATGCGGTATGAAAGTGCTGCTTCAACTAGCTCCCTTGTCCGCGTCAATAACCACAATTTTCTCGCAGTCTTTTACGCACCGGCACCCTATTACTCCACAAGAGGACGCTGTTTCTCATTTTAAAAATTGGAGAGGGCCTAGCACATACCACTACCGAGAAAGTATTCGAATCGTCAAACTGTCAGTTGTATGAGAAAACATTTGAAATTTCATACAAATGACAGTTCGACGATACGAATACTTTTTTCGATAGTTGTTTGTGCTAGCCCCTTTGTTTATAACAATGAAAGTAATGAGCAAAAAATCAAGAGGTTTCAATCTCTTGATTTTTTGTTTATCGATGTGAATATAAAAAAAACCGACACCTAGTGGGGTATAGAACAGGTATTTTGTGTGTCCGTTTCACTGATAATTTTCCTTAACAGACCAGTAAGTGATGTCTTCAGTGCTCTGCCGCCTAAACCGGAATTTGAACCCGGGACATCGTGCTAGACGCAAAGCGAATACCACTGAGATTCGGCTGTGATCGGAATATAATCAGTATTAAATATTTTCTAGTCACACTTACTTAATTACTAGCAACGCGCCCCGGCTTCACACGGGTGCAATGTAGGTAGATGTACTATACACAAAACATAGCCTATGTTACTAGCTAGATAATGTAGCTTTCTATTGGTGAAAGAATTTTTAAAATCGGTCCAGTAGTTTTTGAGTTTATTCATAACATACAAAAATACAAATCTTTCCTTTTTATAATATTTGTATAGATTTCCATCTCCAAGACAAAAAAGGATTTAAATACGTTAAAATACTGTATACCGGATTAAAACGCGATTTATTATTTATATTGTTTAAATTATTTATCCCGACGTTTCGGATGCTTTTCAGCAACCGTGGTCGCGGGGAGACAGAAAGATGACAGTTGTCTTATATTTGAAATGTCACAAAGTTGCCATATTTAATTCAATTAAATTCAAAAATAATCTATTAATTTAGGTAACACAACATCTATGAACGTCAATAAAAATAATACATATTAAATGCTTCTAATTTTACATTTACTACCAGTTCACAAATCAAGGGCGTAGAGCGGACGAGAAGAACTGGCAAGAAACTCGCCGCCACTCTTTTTAATCGCCAAGTTTTTGTCTCCCCGCGACCACGGTTGCTGAAAAGCATCCGAAACGTCGGGATAAATAATTTAAACAATATAAATAATAAATCGCGTTTTAATCCGGTATACAGTATTTTATTTAAATGTGTGATACTCGCGTTAATAAAAGACAATAAAAAAGGATTTATTCAGTGTAGTTATACGAACGAAAATTTTAAAATTCGAGTTACTAAACTCGAATTTTAAAATTTTCGTTCGTCTGTTTGTCGGTTAAATAAACCCTAGTCGTCGTATTATACTTGTTTAAACAGCGAAAAATAAAACATCGCTGAGATGACACGGCTCGTTTGATAATGAGCTACTTACCATCGGCATTGTTCCTACAGCCAGCGAAAATACGAACAAATTATTTTAAACTGCTTGTGATTCTGTCGTACTTTTTATAAGCTTTAACTAAATTGTTTAAGCTGAACTCTTATCGAGTTTCCTTGCATTTTACTTGGCTTTATGTGTAATGTGTGTTACATTGACAGTAAAATATTTTATTACTGAAGGAATTATGTTTTCAGCTGGAAGACACAAAAAAAATGTTCTTAATATTAATTTAATTATTAAAACTTAAATCTAATTACACTTATGTAGTAGCGCGATGCTAATATAATAATTATAATAAAACTTATTAACTAATTAAAGTAATATACTGGCTCGATGCTAGATAATAATGAATTTCAATTTGATTCAACTTAATATGGGAAACGAACGAAGAAGATACACTTTCACGATGGTATAGGGTATCAGCAGCGTCAGCACATAAAGGCACGTATTAGTTATAGGGCTGTCCTACAGGGTTATATATACAGGGTTGGCACATATGTAACTTAGACTTCTAGGTTTTATTTGTTTATTTTCCATGATATTACCTCGTCATTCTAAATAAGCATCAGATTATTATATTATAATCTGATGCATATTTTAAATATTTAAAAATAATAGACAATTTATTAATTAGTATGTGTTATTATGATTCATTTATTATTAAAAACATATATCCTAGAACAATGAATCTTAAACAAAAAACCTTAAAATATAATATAATAACTAGAAAATATTATTAAAAGGAGTCCCTTTAGGCAAGGGATGATGATTATACTTATAACTAGCGACGCGCCCCGGCTTCACACGGGTACTTCACAATGTACTATACGTATACACAAAAAAGCCTATGTTACTCGCTGATAATGTAGCTTTCTATTGGTGAAAGAATTTTTAAAATCGGTTCCATAGTTTTTGAGTTTATTCATAACATACAAAAATACAAATCTTTCCTCTTTATAATATTAGTATAGAAGTATAGATGAGATTATTAAAGGTTGACCGTTTTATAAAATTTCATAATTCTAGATAGATAATATGCACCATATAATAAAGTAATGCATATTCCTATATTAGCTAAGATAGTATGCCGTCATTTATATGCGAGTTAAAGAACTTATAATCGAAATGGAAGTGCAGATAAACATATTTAAGATTCCGGATCTGAGTCGAGATCTTAGTAAAGTTTAAAAGAGTAGTAGAAGTAGTAACCCAGCAGAAGAATCTCAACGATCCTTCATAACTGGAATACAAGTCTTGTGAGATCAAACTATTTTAAAAACTTAAATTGAGATTTTGCGTAGAGGCATTCTGAAGACGTTTACTTATTTTGTGTATATTATTATTATTAATTGATTAATCTATTATGTCAATATTGATTACTGTAAGATTTTATTATTTATACAAGGTATTTATAAATATATTTTGTTCATAGAATAATATATCAAAATATACATATTAATATTAAAAGTATCTTGTATATATTATACTTTGAGAGGTGAGTACCAGTGGCGGCGTAAGACCTAAATTTTATGTGGGCAAGATTCATTTTGCGAGGCCCTCTGCCAGCGCAAAAATGGCTTTCTTTGGCAAAATTGTTTGGTGCGTTCGCGGCTTTTAAGTACCTAATGCATAAATTTTCGGGGTGTGTGGCCCCCTGGGCCACGAGGCCGTAGGCGGTGGCCCACGTCGCCCACGCCTTACGCCGCCACTGGTGAGTACTATATATTTGTTTCATTCTTTGTTTGTGATTTTCGTTTGTCAAATTTTGAATAATAATGAATCCTATTAAAAGTTATGGATATTATCCTCTGGTTGTCTGCATTAGATGGAGTATATTGATTTCACATATTACAATACATCGCCTCTTTATCGGAATATTAATTTCAAGTTCAGCGAAGATGAAAGTAACTTCAAGTCATTGTTGTGCAGACGTAGACGAGACAATTTAAGTGGCGTGTAACGAGAATATTATGAGGGCGGTGACACTGAGATGTGACGGCAAATAGACTCGAATGAAATTATATTATATCAACCAGTTGGTGGACTGTTTCTAATAGATATTTTAATTTATTTATTAAATATATATTAACAGACGCGTGTGAAGTTCACTGGGAAGCTAGCCAAAGGACATTAGTCAATGCCCTGTTGATCTGTTTATTTTAATTTGAGCTGTCGTAAAGTAAGTAACCACGGTAGCGGTACACATGTTTATAGAAAACTAGCTGACCTGGCAAACGTTGATTTGCCATGTAAATAATTTCTAAAAAGCAGGGGTTGGTGATAAAAAAGTAAAAATTTAGGATTGTATGTATTTTTATTGGCCACGTTATAAAAAAATAAAAACTAAAAATTTCGTTCAAAAATTAAAAAAAAAAAATTAAGTGTGAACAACCCTTATCACTTAGGCGTATGAAAAATAGATAGTAGCCGATTCTCAGACCTACTGAATACGCATATAAAATTTGGTAAAAATCGGTAAAGCCGTTTCGGAGGAGTACGGTAACTAACATGGAAATTTTATATATTAGATTATAAAAATATAATCCCGGACGGATTCGAACTTGCGACCCCACGCCCAAACGAGCTCGTCCATCAAAAGATTAAAGCCTCAGGCTCGTACAATTTTGTATCATCAATCTGCAATTTTTCCAATTTTAACTCATTTCTCATACAAATTACATTTTGACGATACGAGTACATTCCCGTAAGTGAAGTTTCTGTAACGCGAGACCATTTTGCTTCTTAAAGGTCAACAGTATGTCACTCTAAGCGCATTTTCCCATTTAGATTTTATCTACTTATCTTTTTGTTTGCTTTTAATTAAGTGAAACGTGTTGTATCTACGTATTCGAGGTGGCTACGATGAATAATAATTGATCCATATTATTTTTTAACCTTTTTAAGGCTATATGGTTGTGTGAGTGCTCAATGTAGAGGTAATAAAAAGATAGTATTTTAAAACCTCTTTATTGGTCAAGTATTTTTAACTGCAGAAATTACAACATTTTCTTTATATTTTATTTTTAATGAATTGAAATGCGCGTAGCCTAGCGGTATAATAAAGTGAAATTTTATTAGATTTGGCCGCGGCAAGACTCGAGTGAAAGCTGTTTGTAAACCAGGGATAAAGGGAAGCATATCTTATTATCTAGCTGTACAAAGAGTTTTGTCGATTACTGAACTGTTGTGTCGTAAAAGACGAACGATCAAACTAATAAATTAGGATTACGATCTATATTACGGCTACATTTCGTTTTAGTTATTATAAAATGAATATACATAATTGTAGTTATATAAAGCAATAAACAATGAAACAAAAACAAACGATGAAAGTGAAATGCTCCATAAATTAAATTTACCTGTGAAATCTTCCGACAGAAGTCTGGCGTTTCGCCAAACGGATCTGGAATTTCAACCCTTTCCGACATAAATAATTGTTATGATTAATGTGAACGACCAGTGTTTATTACTCGGCTGTTGAAATCAAAACTGAAACTGTAACAAATACTTTAAAATAATAAATAATGATTTCACTTTTAAAGTAGCACTGTTTGTCTTTAGAATATCTGTGATGAAATGATTCCCGTTTGTAATATTTCTCTCTTGATTTTTTTCTTTTTTTTTTTTTATGTCAGATATCGACAGACGAGCATGAGGTTCACTTGATGGTAGGTGATACCTCAGCCACAGAACATCAGTCAATGATGCGCTGTCGACCTAATTTTACTTCGAGCATTCGGAAATCCATAGACTGAAACCGAAACTCGCAATATGCACTTCACGGTTTTTCCATCTATGATACTATGATATGATACTGAATGATTCAATTATTTAAAAAAAAATCATTTTTGTCTTTAAATAAAGCAATTTTATTTCAACTTTCAACATTAAGTTGAATATTTCGACGGGTCCCAAGAACAAAATCGTAACTGTGAAATAGTTTATTTGCACATACGATTTTGTTCTTAGGACCCGTCGATTTCTTTCTTTTTACAAGTATAAGATAAATATATATATAAATAAGTGACGCTTCAAGATGGCTTCAAACATAGAGGAAAAGAAACTGATGAAGGTTATCACTTATCGTACAATTCAACATTTACATCGTAAATTAAATCAGAACTTAAATACATATTTACACATCGTAGCTTGAACGTGCTACGACGTAGGTATAGTGCTACGATAGAAATTATTTTAAATAAATATATACTTTATCCGGTTGTGCCGGTTTTCCAGCTTATTTGATACATATAATAGATATACCTACTGTTTTTTTAAAACTAGGTTTAAAGAAGAATAATAAATTGTACCTTATTTGTAGCTTTCTTCAAAAACAAAAGAAATCGGTTGTAAGTTGCAATAATAACAGATAAGAATAAGAAACTTGAAGTAATATTATGTTAAATTTGACATTAGTAAAAGCAGTAGGTACACACGAAGTTTTCGATAGTCATTTCTGTGGGGAGAAGTATATTACTCGGGTACGAAGTTTTAATAGAAAGCATTTCTCGGAGTTGATACAGAGAACTTTGTACCCAACATACCCTTAACAACAGTTTAAACTTCGATAAAAATATGCATATACTAAATGGAAGTGTATCAAATAAAATTGTTTCAATATTTATATTATTTAAATTTATTTCATTTGAATAAGAATATTTTAAATGACACACAAACATACAGTTAATAAAAAACAAAACTGTATAAGCGTAAGAAAATTATTTGAGACTATTCGTATAGTACAACTTTAAACGATTTCGACTACCAATGGCGAAGGTATTCAAAGGGTTAGACGTTTCAAAAAAACACACCATACCTTTTACCTACTGCGAAATTAAGAACATTCATAATATGCGAGAAAGACCCAAAGTAAAGCGTAAACCTCCTCAGCGTTTTTAGTAAGTTAGTACGTAGATTAGGATGCACGATGTGTTATATTGGCTGAGTTGCGGTCATGTATGTTTTATGTATTCATTTAAAAGGGGTTGATATGACCAACATTTGATAAAAATTCCGACGGTAAATTTTCGTATACTTTTAGAGTTATTAATTTTATTGGGAAAGGTCAATGACCTAAAGAAAAAGCGAAATAACGCATTTCTATGGTTTCTATGGAGTTTTCTCGATAATCGCAATAACTTCAAAATTAATGTAAAAAAAAATTTAATGTTTATTTCCAATCGTATATGATAGCAATATCTATCGAATAGACATATAAACCATACATGTCCGCAACTCAGCCAATATAACACACCGTGGGATGTTAGGACTCCTCGCCACTACCGGCTAATATTAGTATTCTAGTTTCCTGATATATTTCTATTCCAATATCTTGGCATCTATACCTACTAATATTATAAAGAGGAAAGATTAGTTTGTTATGATTTTATTTTTGTATATACTCGTAGTACGTCAACATTGCACCCGTGCGAAGCCGGGACGAATCCCTAGTATTTTATATAGTCACGGTCACCGTATTAAAAAAAAAGAAGTTATTATTATTCAGATTCAAAAGCACAAAACGAATTTCAGAAAAATATTTTCTTAATTATTGACTGAAGCAAGTCTCAGAAAAACCCTCAAAGAAAACTCGTCAATATTTATCTAACGGAATGCCCTGTTGGCGAACCGTAATCAAATAACCCTCTGACGTCAACAGCCACCGCTCTCGCTCCCAAGACGAATCAAGTAGGCGAGCTGATTGGGATTGATCACACTGTGAAATGAATACCAATTTTACTATCGGCACAAGTAAATCAAACCTCTTGTGACATCGCTATCGTGTTCTTGTTATTGAGTTGCTGTGCTTTTGAGACCAAACGAAGAAATAATGTGATGTTGCGAAAGCTCTTATCTTTAATAATAATAGAAAATGACTAACAGTATAAAATCCAGTGTCTTGTTAACGTTGCCAACGATGGTGCGTGCTTATGGGTCGCGGGTTCGGATCCCGCTGAGACGACATGTTAATTATTTTCTGTCTTCCATACGTCTGATCACTATGTTCATTAGAGTGGGAGGAATATCGAAATTCCGACAAGGTAACGAATCGCCAATCATATATTAAAAAAACCGTGAAGTGCATATTGCGCGTATCGGTTTCAGTCTGTGGATTTACGAACGCTTGAAGTAAATAGTTCGAAAGCGCTTCATTGACTGATGGTATGTGGCTAAGGTAAGTAAGGCACTACATTAAGTGAAACTCATGCTCGTTGTTAGATAAATAACAATAAAAAAAATATTTGCCTTACTGTTATTTTAGAATGTGAACGAATTTTGATGTTTTTCCTCACATTACGAAAATATCCTTACATATTACTATACAAAAATATAGAATTTCGTCTGGAAATCAGGTCTCATTGTAAAAAAAAATTGTTTATTATAATTTCTGAAAATCACTCTTAACTGGGGGAAGGCTCTTATCATGGAAGTTTCTTATCATGCTCAAACTTTCTAAACACTGCACGTTGTCCAAGTGGAAAACTATTTTCTACGCTTTTACGAAAGTACTTATGTACTTTCCTGTCTTCTGAAAATTATTGTTTGAATCACTCCAGTTCTGATGTTTCGTTATCCGATCTAAATTTGCTCGCGAATTTGTCACAAAAGACCTCGGAATTTCCACACTTCACTTTTTGCTTTCATTTCCCATTTCAGATTAAAATTTTCATGATTTAAGCCTCGTTTTAAGCCGCTTATATCACTCCTTTATATTTACATAATAATAGCATTGCATAAATCAAACCATACTATACGTACAATATTTTTTCTTTGTTTTATAAGCCTAGGAAATCTCAAAAAAATCTAGAATTCAACGATATGTTGAGGAAATGTATATACCAATTTTTTACGAATAAATTGTATATGTAATGTTTCCTATAATAATTACAGTAAGAAGTATATTCAATGCCAATGAATGCCGGTGAACATGAGAACCTCAGATGGTATATTAATTACTACGCCCCAGTTTCTATGAGAGGCTGTTTACTTTCACCAATATTTTGTATGAAAGAAATACGTGCTTAGTTTTTCGCCAAAGACCTAGGTTTTCTTTACCTTTGCTCATCTTTAGATTGAAAAAAACCATAATCATTATTCGGTTGTCTCTTTGTTTTGTTGGTTCTTCTTTTTTGACATTTAGATATATTTAAATTAAATAAAATAGAAAACATTACAAAGTAAAATAAATATCTTAGAAGTTATCATAGGTTCACAATTCGATTGCATAAAATGATTGAAAAGAATGCGAGTTGAAATGAGGATCGCAGGAATAACTCACAGCGGACATTTTTATTGCATTATGGATAGGTAGCATATCGTTCATATTTTTAAAAGAGATGATTTGCTATTTACATTTTAGGTTAGAAAAAATAGGTTTTATTTTGATATAACTACACTTATTTTGCAAATGTTCTGCGTTATCTGAAAATAAGTATATATTTGGTCAATAAAATATAACAGACATTATTTGTTGATATTTTTGTATGAAAGGTTAAAGGAAAATGGGACGACCAACAGAGCAATGGTAAAATGAAATTAAACACATTGCCGGAGAAAAATGGAAGAAAACAGCTGTGGATAGAGAACAGTGAAGAGACAGAGGAGGCCTTCTTAATAGAGGTCTTAATTATAACAATAAAAAAAAAACACATTTTTATTGTATTCAGTAAATATATTTATATTGTTATTAACGTTAGTAAAATTAGATTAAGTTTTTTTTTATATATTAAGGAAATAAAAGGCTATTTTTTATTTAATTTGCCTGATCAGGTGAGCCACCTGTTCATTTGTAGGAGACAAATGGACAGGTGGCTCACCTGTTGGGTTGTTTCATTTCATTTCTATTTTTATTCTTTTTGTAATATACTTAATACTTATACAAAAAGAATAAAAATAGAAATGAAATGAAACAACCCTTGTGTGGAATTAATGTGACGAGTAACCTTGAATGTAAAATGTAAGGAAGCAGAAATTTTCCTTCGTAAATGGAATTTCTGCTGAATCTTTGTTTTCAATGTACTTAATATTACAAACTTTCTCGTACCGTTTTAATTATACTTAATGTGCTGTTTTGTTTGTAGAACTCCATTCAGTTTAATTGTTATAGCTAATTTCTTGAATAATTAAGGAAAGAAAATGTAAATAATTAAGTAACTATATTTTATTTTTATGAGATTAAAATTATAATTAATTTAGTTGTTTTTGTGAGATTCAAGATTTTAATGCGGTTTAGTAAATAAGTATTCATTTATAATATTTATTTGTAGTGCAAAGGCATGTCATTATCGAAATCTTTTGAAAACATGTTATTTAAAAGTCAAATTTTGGGATCATTTTTAAAATTTAAAAAAAAATGATAACCATTGTTACTGCTTCATTGTTTAATCATTACTGAAAGAAATGCTATTCGCTCTTTCAGTACCAGTCTCAGAAGTCAACTTAGGTTAATAAAGAAGAATTTAGGTTAATTCAAACATTCACATCATCAAATACATATAGGTACTCTTATTCTCGATCGAATACCTACTGTATAAGATTTAAATCTTTATGTTTCCTCGAACATAACAGTTTAATAAGAATAAATTCCTTGTAAAAAAATCTAAAACGGAGTTTCAATACTTAACAAAACAGAATATAATTAAAACCTAATTTCTGAAAGCTTCTTTGAAAAAAAATTAACAGCATTCACCATTCCCATTGTTCTTTTAGTAAGCTTTTTGTGGGAGGATTTGATTGGCGTGTTTGATACAAATCCAAGTTGATCAGCATTCTAAACATGTTTATATACATGTTTTACGATTATTGGCGGTATTGGAAGTTGTCCATCGCTGATACGATGTTTACATTTGAACGTGGCTCAACGGGAAAACGTTTTGTTACTCATAGTAAACTGTTTGCTAACTTCACTGGAAGAATATATTGCGCCAATACAATGTATCTAGGACACGGGCTATTCTGTTTTGAACATTCTTTTACGACCACGTTGGTTTCAAAAAATGAGCTTATACATTTTTAAAAGACTGACAACGCAACTGAAACACTTCAGAAGCGGATGTGATTAATTACCAGTTATCGACAGACGAGCATGAGGTTCACTTTAAGGTTAGGTGATACCTCAGCCACAGAACATCAGTCAATGATGCGCTGTCGAGCTAATGTTTACTTCGAGCATTCGGAAATTCATAGACTGAAACCGAAACGCGCAATATGCACTTCACGGTTTTTTCATCTATGAACGGTGGTTCGTTACCCGGTCGGAATTTAGATATTCCTCCCACCCGATCAATGCCCGAAGTAACCAGACGTGGGGAAAACATGCTTACAGAAAATTATGAACATGTGGTCCCGGTGTGATTCGAACCCACGACCCATCGATGCGCACGGCAGGTGTTCTACCGAACGCGCCAACGAGCCCGTCAAAAATGTTAACGGATTGCTGCTTGGTTATCTGCTGTGTAATATTAAAAAACATGAAACAGAAATGAGTTCATGTTAGATCATTAAAATACTCGTAGGTAAGGGATGGAAATTAAAATAATGATCTGATCTCTATAGATCAAAATTCACAACCATGGTCAATGAATATGGCCTTTGTAGATACAGACGAGCGTGACGTTCATTTGATATGAGTCGACCTATTAATCTTCGTGCATTCGGCAATCCATAAACTGAAACCGCAATATGCATTTTACGGTTTTCCATCTATGTATCAATTCGTGTTTTATGCGTAGGCTTGAAAATGACTCTTTGACTTCAGCGATACATTACACATATAAAGGACCTACAAAATTATTCTTATACGATGATTCATTCACATCAAATCCAAAAGCTATCAGAGTTGCTGGTTTTATCAAAAATGATCCTTGCCATTAATTACAAACTAAATTCCTTTATTAGTCGAAACTATTTGTTGAAAATTCTCGATACAACGAGCGTACCTACAACCAAAACCATTAATTGATTTAGGTTGGAGCAATATTTAGCGGAAAATTGAGAATGGCATTAGCTAGCGACGAGGGTTCTGCCACCTACATAGTAGCCGTAACTTTATACCTACGTTCTAATTAAGTCTCATAGTAACAATGAAAAGTGAACCTTAAAAACAGTTAACAAATTACAAGCTCGGATTAATGGAAACATATTGAAGCTTTTGTTTTAAATTAAAAATTAGCAAGTACAAAACAAATGACGTATTGAAAATTGCTTGGCATTGCATTTTCACTCGGATTCTTATTACATTACATACTAGCGATCCGCCCCAGCTTCACACGGGTGCAATGTAGATGTACTATACACAAAAAATGTAACCTATTATATGTTACTCGCTTATGACGTACCTTTCTATTGGTGAAAGATTTTTTGAAATCGGTCCAGTAGTTCTTAAGTTTATTCGTTACATACAAAAATACTAAATCTTTCCTCATAATAATATAAATTAATCACATTAACATATTACTATTTAGTAATCTAGAACGTCATTCTTTCACTTGGAGCTTTCCAAAATGTCTAAAACATCAAACCTTACAAGCTATTAATTTATATGTTATGGGATTTTAATACGCAAAAATCTTAATATAACTGAATATTATTAAGATCATTAGTATAGGATATGAGATATACCGCGGAATACTGAAACGATAATCAAAACTTGAGGGCTTCTTAAAATGTTTCTGTCTTTCATTTTACCTTCGTAATGAAAGGGTTAGATATACTTTTAAGTACACCTCAATGTTGATTAGCGTTCGAGAATTCGGCCATAAATATGCCTAAATCTGTAAAGTTGAAATCTAACATGTTATCATGTCTTTATGATACAAGGTTTAAAAATATAGTAGCTTTTCATATTCACAAAATCATTGGTATTAGTATAGCAGTTCCCCAATGCAAAAGCTTTACGTCATAAACATATTTTCATATACCGCTCTTCTGCCGTTCGCCTGACACTTCCATTCCGATGGTCGGAGAGTACTCCAGTCCCAAATAAAAGTAGGTTATTGCAAATGGAAAAACTTTTATTTGTCACGCACGTGTATTAAGTATATAAATACTGGGATAATATAGGTCAAAGGTGATAACTATACTTATAAAGATTTGTTTGATTGTTACCGATCAAAAAAAAAAAGATTTATAGCATAGCCAAGTGCGAGTCGGTTAAGATAAGTAAAAAATTTCCCAATATTTTTTTTCAAAAACAAACAGTTTTACAAGAAAGAAATACATAGGTATCTAAAGATACATACTATAAGTATAGTAAGAATAGTGCTTATACTGACATGTCAATGTATAACACGATCAGCTCTATATAAAGTGTTCGAGTAACTATTCAATTAAATTGTACATACTCTATACTTCAGTTATATATATGTACAAAAACACATAATATATCTACACTCCCTATAAGTTATACCCACTTTTCTCTGAAGAACGCACACTTCACTTTTCGAACGACTCGAATAACGACGAAGAAAAAGGTCAGATTAAAATCTTAAGTGATCTTATGCGAACAAGCTAAGACGGGCAGAGATTTACTGAAATTGCTTTTCGTGCTACTACACAGAATGACAGCAATATATTCCATAGATATACATAAATTGTTCATGTCAACTGTCAAGTCTTCTTAGATTTCTTTTCTATTGCACCACTATTAATATTAAATTAAATTTCAATCAGTTTTCTTTTTATTTCAATGTAAAAAAGCTAATGTGCAGTTACTCGTTACGTTAAATTAAGGTCTAAAATCTAAATTAAAGTGTTGTTCCGTCAGAATAAATTTTCTAACCAATTGTGGATTTTTAAGCTATTATTTTTATCATGATCATAGAACTGTTTAACTATATCAATTATTATTAAGCGAACCTTGCGATCAGTGGCGGGACCACCATACAAGCCCAAACGCCCGTTTTGTCTTTTTAATGAAACCATCCAAAAGAAAAATAATAATTTCTTAACGTAATTATATAAATCTTATATAACTTACATGATTACGTAATTATATAATTTATATATACAAGCATATTACGTTAAAGTCGGCAACCCGGGCTTTTGGGCGTGTATGGTAGTCCCGCCACTGCTTGCGATTGCCTTCAGTGGGGGATTTTAATAATGATGTTCCCTGTTGACAGATGTCATGATAATATACATACATATTAGGATCATTACTACTTAAGAATAGGCGGTATGTTCGAAAACTTTAGCCTATTCTCCGGTGACTTAAAAAAAATAAGATAGACGAATCTCTAGTATATTTCAAACATTTTGAAATAAGAATTGACGATGTTAATTAATTAATTGTGAAAAGCATGAATTACTACAGTTTTTTTGTGACTTCATAAAATTTATCGCAGTAATAATACCATTTTGAAGTTAATTACCTTTATTTAATTGCCTCAAAAAAAGAAAATTACAATAAAACATAGGTAGGTAGGTACTTAATGTTTAATTAATTAGTTCTCGTAAAAGATAAAAAGAAGATTTGTGATACTCGTGTTAAACAAAATATAAGTTATTTATTCATATAAAATTTGTTTAACTTGAAATAACTTTCAAACGATATTCATTGTAATTTTATTCAGGCTTTTCGAATAGTTAAATTGATAAGAGCTTGCCTATGACCACATTGACACGGTTGCGGAGTGATTATCATAATAACTATTAACTGTTCTATTGCTTTCTTGTTACGTTAGCGGTTAGACACGTGTATTAATCTTCTAATATACTCGTATAAAATTTCCATGTCACAATTTTTGTTAACGCCTCCGAAACGGCTTTACCGATTTTTACCAAATTTTATATGCGTATTCAGTAGGTCTGAGAATCAGCTCCTATCTATTATTCATACCCCTAAATGATAAGGGTTGTTCACCCTTAAATTTTTCTTTAATTTTTGGACGAAATTTTTTGTTTTTTTTTTTTATAATGTGGCATTAAAAATACATACAACCCTAAATTTTTACTTTTTTATCACCAACTCCTGCTTTTTTTTTTCAAAAAATCTAGATCCGTGCGAAGCCGGGGCGGGTCGCTAGTAAAATTGTATTATTAAATCTAAATCACGTCCCAAATATTCTTTCGGCGAAATAAGTAAGTCGCAACAATATTTATACATATTTGTCGTAATACTTGCCAATAATGTTTTTCTTGATTGAGTCTTTATTTTCTTCGTCCAGATCGTATCTACGAATATATTTGAAATCAATACTTGTATAATAAAAGTTGTTTGTTTGTAGAAAGTAACTAGAATGGATCTTAACATTCTTTCAGTTATAGAAAACTAAATTATCTCGTAGTTAACATTGACTATATACGTATTTCATTTAGGTAACACTTTGTTTTCAATTCATATGTCTATATTAGACTCTATCTAATCTGTAGTAAATGGATGCGATGAGAAATGATATGGAATTGCTAGATCTCTAAACAGTATAAAATAACGTATTGATACGATTTTCACTGTTATTAGGTTACCCTAAAGAGAGACATCAGCATAATTCACTAATGAATTGTAGTTCTTCAAAAATCCCAGAGATAATCGGCAATTACGGCTAACTCACAGTAACCATTTTAATATTTAAAAAAATAATTAAAAATGACGTTATTTGCGATTATACCCGTGTCCACTTCGCTGGACGAAATAGATCTCAGTATTCCGACTAACTTGATGTTTCTAATTTCTTGTTTATAATTTGGCCAATTAACTCAATATCGTCATACATTTATAATATTAACAGGATATCAGTCGTAAAGACATAAGAATTTAATTATAACGATCAAAGCTATCGACAATTTTTGTCATTTTATTGAAATTTGTCGTAAACTTTGCGCGTATTTTTAATCGAATCGGTAGAGACGATATAGCTCACTGATATCTTGTACAAAACATAATATTACCCCTAACGACGTCACCACGTCTAACATAATAATATGTAATTTGCATATTTATTATCACAATGCATAATTTATTCCACAAGTCGCGTCGTCCAGGGCTGCGTCCGGTTTATTTTTTTTGTTTCAGTGGACAGTTATAATACAACGTAACCGTACATCTACACACTTCACACACGTTATGGTTAAGAAGTGGCGTTACAGAAAATAAGGCTAAATGAAACGACTACGTACTAGGTACTATTTAAATAAAACTAGTTTGACATCGTCGATATGTAACGAATGTTTGAAAGCCAACATTGAAACTTTCCACCCAACTGACACAATTATAATTGATTTCTATGGCGCTTTTTAGTTTCGATAGTTCAATAACCTAGATCTTCTCAGAACCGAATCAGAATATAGAATAATATATTATAAGCTAAATGCAGTAAGGGATGCCTTATTCACCGGCCGTGCAAAATTTCTCGGGAAAACGTCGACGAGTTTCGGAACAAACTTGTGTCTGAGGTCGAGACTTCTTTATCCAATGTTTCGGACGGGGGTCGACATAATCTCTTCCAATTTAACCTTAAAATGATACAGGTTTGCGCGTTTACCACTAAAAAAAGAATCCCTTTATCTATGTACGAGGGTGAATCAAAAAATTCTTGGAATCAATATTAAAAAATGCAAAGATTTAAATAATAATATTTTATTTTTCTACATAATCTCCCTCCAATGCAATGCATTTAGAATAACGCGTTTCTAACTTCCTTATTCCTTGTGAAAAAAAATTATTTTCTTGACTCTCGAAAATGTCCTCTACGGCAGCTATAACCGCGTCATTATCGTGAAATTTTGTTCCACGAATTTCCTCTTTTAATTTTGGAAATAAGTGAAAATCACTTGGGGCTGAGTCCGGAGAATATGGTGGGTGGTCAAGGAGATTGAAGCCAGCACAGCGGATTGCGTTGAGCGCAACTTCCGATCGATGAGCAGGAGCGTTATCTTGAAGGAACAACACGCCCAACGACAGTTTTCCACGACGTTTTTCTTTAATCGCTTCACGCACTTTCGGGATTAAATTTGCATAATAGGGTCCAGTAATCGTCTGGCCTTTTGGCATGTAATCAATAAAAAGGATTCCTTCACTATCCCAGAACACAGAGGCCATAACTTTGCCAGCGGTAGGAGCAACTCGAAATTTCTTGATGGATGGAGAGGATGGTCGTTTCCAAGACATGCTTTGTCTTTTAGTTTCAGGATCAAAATGGTGGACCCACGTTTCATCCATGGTGACAAGACGACGGCAAAAATTATCCGAATCACGCTGGAACATTTCGAGATTACGCTTGGAAATTTCCAAACGTCGCTTTTTGTTTTCGTCGGTTAACATTCGTGGCACCCATCTTGCAGACACTTTTTTGAACCCCAGTGAATCAATTAAAATGGATTGAACGCTACCAAAAGATATCTTTAGGATCTCAGCTATATGTTTTATAGTCATTCTTCTGTCTTCCAAAACCAGATTCTCAACCTTTTTGACATTTTCTTCTGTAACGGAGGTTGAAGGCCGCCCAGAACGCGGGTCATCTTTACAGCTTGATCTACCTCTTTTAAATTCAGCCACCCAGTACGCAACCGTAGAATAGGGTACAGCATCACCCCCTAATGTCTGCTGAATGTCCAAAAAAAATTCCTTCGTAGACATTTTTTTCAAACTGAGATATTTTATCACCGCACGTAACTCACTTTTATCCATAATTTTGACTTTTTAGCAACTCGTTGCACAAAAAAATTTATTACATGCGAACGAACTGACAAAAACAAGTGACAGTCTGCATAAATATAGTGTGATAGACACTCTTTAATTTGAATATCGAACTTGATCCAAAATGGTTTCATATATATGCACTTCTAAGAACTTTTTGATTCACCCTGGTATATACTATATATATTTATATATATATATATATATATATATATATATATATATATATATATATATATATATATATATATATATATATACCACCCAACCGATGCCGCTCCGTACTGTTCGTAGAATTTTTTTAGGAAGTGTATTTTTTAAGTTGATTAATCCTTACATAATAATTTAGTATACCTACCACTAAACGTGCTGCTTAAATGAGACAGCGTCGTGAAAGGAACCACACACCAAAACATCATCTACATAGAAGTATATTTTTGTTTTTGTTAATTTTCTAAACCAATTTCATTAAAAAATATATGCGACCACCTCTGAACAATCATCCATCCTATGAAATGATCATCCAAATCTATCCATAACTTGCGGAGTTATCGAATAACAAACATACAAAAAAAAGAAAAAAAAAAGCAACATACAGACGAATTGAGAACCTCCTCCTTTTTTGAAGTCGGTTAATAAGATATGTACATATATTAAATTTAATACACACGAAATAAGCCTCCGCATACGTATCAACGTCTTACAACCTGACTAAGCATATTTTATCTAGAGCAAGTAAGCCTATTTTCAAACTATACACCCATACACTTGGTTATTGCTTGCTGCTACGATTGATTAATTATCTTTTGCTATGATTATATACGTACATTATTTTCATCAAATAATATAATACGATCCGCCTCGGCTTCGCACGGGTAGTAGAGCATATTTATGTCAAAATATTTTGTCTGTCGTTGGGGCGCATTCACGTGCGTTAATTTTTTGCGATAACTCCTAAGATATTCATTTAAATTATATGGTGTTTGATATATCCATCTAAATAGCTAGCAAATCGCGTTGTACGTGGCCATTTTTTTAGAAGATAGAATGGGTATAGTAAGCTATCCTTAAAAGATGTATACCATCGTGGACTTTTTTGTAGATCTATAAAAGAGGAATATCCCACCATGTATTGTTTTGTTATATCTCAAAGTTATTAGGCAGCGTTTTCGATGATAGCTCCCAGGCGCCTTGACTTTTTACGACACTTCCAACAATTATCGTTAGGTATATTTCAATTAATTTACACAAAATCTTTACAAATAATATCTATAATTCTAAATAAATAAACACCGCTTTTTAGTATATCGCGAACAGACAGACGCGGAGCAGGACTTTTTTTACAATAATTACAATAGTGATATCAAACTAGCGGATACGACAGACGTTATCCTCGTCGAACGTTGGCTTAAAAAATATCATATTCATTTTCCTGGAACCCTATCGTAGCCACCTACTGGGTTCAATGGTTATGAATCGATACCATTCAAGGACATAATTGCTCACTCATACGTAAAAACATGTTTTCCAGTGGGTAAGGAGGAATTCAGTGACATACACACATACAGAAGAATTATATATATTTATATATTGTTTTTTTTAGTATTTAATTAATTTGTAAGCTTGTTCAATTTAACTATTTTATTTTTAAATGTTTTCTAAAACTAATATACCTAGTTATTGACGGAAACGCACATTTTATTGGAGGTATTATCTACGCTTAGCATTTTAATTACTCATAATAAATTTAAATTTTATTATAACTATCTAACATTTCAATGAAATAATAGAAAATAATTGTTCGGGCAGAATTTAAAGAATGAAATTAATTATATCGTATTCAAAATGCGACATTAAATGTAATTGCGATATTAAAAGTTAATTACTTAAAGATGTAATGTGGAACATGGTGTAATGGTTGCAGCTCCTTACAAACATTTTGTAAAACAAAAAAATTGGCGATTAAAAAGAGTGGCGGAGAGTTTATTGCCAGTTCTTCTCGTCCGTTCTACGCCCTTGATTTGAGAACTGGCAGTAAATGTAAAATTTATTTTATATGTATTTTTTTATTGACGTTCATAAGTGTCATTGTGTTACCTAAATGAATAAATGATTTTTTGAATTGAGGACTAGTCACTGAATACTTTAGCTTTTCATTGTAGTAATCTTACTAAGATTTATGCACAGAGCTAAATTATAATTTATTAGTCTAAATAATAGTAGTGATTAGTAAGGTTTCATGATAGCTTATAATGAGGGTTTCAATCTTTTTTTTTTCACAAAATAGGTCATTGGCAGTGAGACTTAAACACTCAGAAGGATAAGCAAATTCTTTATCAATACCTCTGTAAGACATTGCCTCATTCATTCAAGTGTCACGGTACATTACGACATTCAAGTACGAGATGCGAATATTTATGCGAAGAAGCTCAGCGTAGTGTAGGAAAATTCAGCTGAAACGGGCGCGGCGGCCCTCCCGGGATACCCCGAGCTTTCAGTTCTCTCCCGGATTCCATCCTGGACACACGTGCGCCTCTTGCCAGCAGCATTATATACCGCGATCTAACTTCTCTCAAGGAATAAGCTTGAAATGGCTCGTTTCTTTTAATGCATGCCAATCGGATATGTGAAGTGCGGAGTCGTCTATTGTGTTCGAACTTTTACTGTGCTCGTTTGCAAATAAATATTGCATTATTTTAGGTTACTTTCATGGATGAGGATTGAATTAAGCCTTTCTCTTGATATAGATATGGGTAATTATGTCAGTGCTATTGTTCATAGATACCTTTGTTAGTATTTTTTTTTTTTACACTCATGTGAATTTTTTGTTATATATTTTTCATTGTTATTCTTCTGATTATTTCAAGAAAACATACATACATATACATCACGCTTTTTTCCTACTGGGGTAGGCAGAAATCTGAATTCCATATGCTCCGATCCTTGCATACCACTTTCAGCAACGCTTTCATACATGCTCGTCGCTTTCGAGTACTTTTTTCAAGATAACATCAATAAAATAAACTACAGAGGGATGAGCACAAACAACTATCAAAAAAGTATTCGTATCGTCGAACTGACATTTGTATGAAATTTCAAATGATTTCTCATACAATTGACAGTTTGACGATTCGAATACTTTGTCGATACTGGTTCGTGCTAGGCCCTCAGTATGCAATAAATCATTTACTATAATTACAATTTCGCCCAGGCTGTATTACAAAGTGTGTACGTGATACCCTTGTATAATGTTCATTAATCTTCTACAATATTCGAATAACGAAAATTGAAGTTTTCAATAGTAAAATTATGGAAAGTCTATGACTGTAATTGTATTAAACATAAGAAAATACTAAATATGATAGAAAAATGACAATAAAACTTTTGTATGATAGACAATACCACGGTTGGAGAGTACAAATAATGTAGATATCAACAATAAAGATATGCCGCTATTGATTTCCATTTCTCACTTCCCTTAGAGCTTTCGAAGAGCCATTATTAAAATCATCTATTGTTATCAACCAAAGAATTGTTTTTTAGTCCTTTTATCATAATTTATTTCATTCAGCCAACTTGAGATTACCTAATTCATGAAAGATACAACAGGATAAAGATTTTTTATTTAAAGTAGAACTAAAATGCATTAATTCCTAAATTTTGTTACAACATCGTGAATATCTATGAACATATTTCATTGTATGATATTTAGTTTAATAATCGCAGTAAGTAAGCTGATGGATGAAAAACGTTTGCATGTAGCTGAGATGACAATCCTGAGATGGATGTGTGGAGTGACAACATTAGATAAGATAAGAAATGACTATATAGGAGGAAGTTTGAGAGAAGCACCAGTCAATGAAAAATTGAAAGGTAATCGTTTGGCGTGCTATGGGCATGTTATGAGGAGAGGTGAAAAACATGTATCTAAAAAAGTTTCGAATATGAAAGTGGATCGGTATAGAGGCTATAAAATGGATACAAATGCCAAAAAAACATGGATTGACTGTGTGAAGAATGATATGTGTTTGAGAGGTGTGACTGATGATATGGCAAGTGAAAGAAGAGAATGGAAAAAGAGAACATACTGTGCCGACCACAAATAAAAAAAGGGAGCAGGGCAGGAAGAAGAAGAAGAATCGCAGTACATGTAAATGGAGTTGTAAGAAAATGGGCTGTTTGGTTACTCTCGGCGCGGCGTGCTCCGACTAGTTTGCGAGAAAGCTACATATCGTCGTTGCGCCTGCCAAATTCCATATGTGCATTTTTTAGATTTTTGGTTTTTGCACAAAAAATAATCTTCGTTTTTTTCTCTACTGTGTTACTAAAATCCTTTTTGTGATATTCGAACTGGAAAGGAGTTTAACTAATTCCATATGTGTTTTGACCGTTAAGAAAAACTCCGTATGTGAGTCAATAATACGTTTTTCGTTGTTTCCGAAAACTATACAAAAATGCACATATGGAATTTGGCAGGCGCAACGACGATATGTACTACAGCCGGGCTAGCATGACCGCCACGAGATATATCTCGCGCGAGAGAAGACAAACTAAGATGTTAAATATCTCGATATATTATATCTCGACATCGACAATTTTGATAGAAAAGATATCTCGATCAACAAATGTATCTATTTTTGATATTAAAAGTCGAGTTTTAAGTGTAATTGTCACGTTAGACCCGAAAGAAATAAAGCGATAGTCGATTAAAACACGAGAAAACGGTAGACAAAATTTTGTCGCGCTTGTCATGCTAGCCCAGCAGCAATGTTCTTTTACAAATTAAGCTCCCTTTGCCTACCTCCTTTGCCACTTTGCCTGCCACCTATCGGTCTACCAAGTTTAAAAAGACAATACGTTTAGTAGTTTTAGCATGTTTGAAATCTTAACTCATATCTTCATATACCACAAGTTTTCGCGTCATCTTAAAACAATTTATTATTATATATCTCGGCAGCCGGAAGTTAGTAATTCCATAGGACCAATGTCCAACATAATGGTGTTACGCTTCAGTTGTAACAGCCATGCTGGAAAGTATTTTAGAACGGACATCTGGTACTGACAGTACTGTCAGCTCATTTCCGAACACTCTTATTATACCCAAAAAATAGCCTATATTATTATTATTTTTTTAATTTATTTACCATTTAAAAATACAAATTCAAAAGTTACGTTAAGAATAGCATCAAAAAACCACTAGGGTTTAAACATGTGCTAAAATTAGTCTATGCCTTAACATTAAGTTATTACTCGCTGGTAATGTATTAAATCTGTCCAGTACTTTTTGAGTATATTCTTTACAAAAATACAAATCTTTGCTCTTTATAATACTAGTTATTAAAATATAAAATTTATGAAGTTGTAGTAAAGCATTGTTGATAATGTTAAAACACATCACAGGCGTCCTAGCTATAGAAAGTATTTCATTGAAATAATTTCCATTTGCACGGTATTCAGTTTAGCACAGTTATTTAGGACAAATTAGGGTTGCCGTTAACTGACCTGACCCTGGCGCATAGTTCGAGAACAATTTTCTACGTGAAATCCAGTAAAACTAATCTCTGCGGATAATCATACCGTTATAAGCAATTTCACGGTCTGCACACATAACTTATTATGTCACTAGTTTTAGCTGCTTGTTACTTTATACGAGGGTGAGAATTTATTTATTCTTTGATCATCTTTTTCATGCTGGAAGATACATTATAACATACTAGCAACGCGCTCCGGCTTCACACGGGTGCAATGTAGATGTACTATACACAAAACAAGGCCTATGTTACTCGCTGATAATGTAGCTTTCTATTGGTGAAAGAATTTTCAAAATCGGTCCTGTAGTTTTTGAGTTTATTCATAACATACCCGATGCTAATTTATCGGAACCGAAATCGGAATCGGAGGTGCAAAATCAATCGGAAGTTCCGACTTTTCGGAACCGAAATCGAAGCTCCGTAACATCCCTGGCCGTACCAAAACTATACTTCTATACCAGGGATTATAATGTATCTTCCAGTCTAAAGACATTATAATGTATCTTCCAGTCTAAAGCGCTCGTCAAAATCAACTGCGCCTGATTTCTTCTGATTCTCTGTAGCAAAAACTAAATAATTTAGGGTTACGAAGTAGGCTTCGTACCAAAAACGGAACCCTTATGGGATCACTTCGTTGTCGGTCTGTGTGGCAAGACCCTTTTTTCAGGAACGCGTGGTTGAAATTAATATCAAATACTCAGGTCTGCAATCCCTTGCAGCATTGAACAAAGTTCTAAGTCGATTCAATCAAAAGATACGGCCTTTTATGCTCAGTTTACACCGCATATATATATAACATATTATACAACTACTTCTATACATATAAAAAATAGATAGATAGATAGATAGATAGACATTTATTCACAGCAAACACACGCACATACAAATATAACGACTATGAACAAACATCAAGGACGAAAGGAAAATTTAAAAATAAAATTAACATATAAAGTTTAAGAACTAAATCCTATTTTCTACAATCAAACAATCTGTGCGGCAGTGTGCTACCATGAAAAGGAAGGCTACTCAGTTTAAGTTAGGGAGTATTCCTCTAACACTGATTTTCAGTAGCTTCCTGGCTGAACGGTGTGTCCTGTCTATTTTACAAGATGTGAAAAGGAAAACAGTAATATTTATATTTAAAATTTATATATATACTCGTATAAGTATATAAATAATGTAAATTTAATAAGTTAGTATCGGCAATCAGTACAGAAAATAAATAAATAAATATGAGGGATATGGATACAATATGGTGGGTGAAGTGATTATGGTGAATTAATGAGGTAACTTGAAGGCATGTTATGTAAATTAGCATTATAATAAATTATATTAATAAGGGAACCGTTAAGAAGGAAATTGAGTTTTCTGTAAATTAAGCAAAACGTTTTTTAGTTGATATTTAAAATTATGGATACTATTGAGATTGCGAATAGGTGGGGGTAAGTCATTCCAGCATTTAGAGGCACTAAACCTGAAGCTTCCTCTAAAAGCCGTCGTCCGATGGTGGGGAATTTCCATAAATATACATATATATTTAAAGAACAATTTAATACTTTTTTTTTTAAATAAAAGTCTAAGCTAAAACCATAGAATAGATAAAAAAAGCCCTTTTTTATCTATTCCGTGGCTAAACCTACCGGTTTTAGGATGTAATTGTATCATTCAACCATTTCCGTCGTGTAGGTAAAAATAAAATGGTATGTGACTAGATGTTCCTTAAACCCTGAAACGGTTGTACTTTAAGAACATCAATTTATATACGTACTTCCAAAACTAGCCTTTATTTATAGTAGGTAATAAGGTAATAAAAAGTTTTCCAGAGATTTTACTAGCGCTGGTAGAGGTGTTTACGAACTATTTTATAGACCTAATATGCTACCCCATATTAATGTCACGCTAGGGAACAGAGGCGCGGAGAAAATAGCAATAACCTCGATTTTGCTTACTTTCAACGTATCAGCTTTATAACGTAACAATTAACTATGTTATTCCACGATTATAATTACTTTCATTATAGTTAATCTGTATTATTATATGTATAAATCGCTTGTCACAAATAGTGATGATATTCCTCTGAAACGGCTCCACCGATTTTTATGAAATTTTTTTATGTACATTTGGTAGGTATAAGCCGTAAAGTATAATATATTTCATTTGCTAGTTGATTTGGGTGTCCTTGTCCAGAATTTTTTTCTACAACTAAATTTTGACCCGCCTACCCCCATCCTCCGTTTCTTAATAGCGATTTTAGAAATAATGTATATGGCAGATCAAAATTTGCCGGGTCACCTAGTTATTTTGCTAATGAGGTTTTGGAAAACACCTAATTAGGTTGACACCGCGTTATGGATTGATGTCTGCGGCTGAATGACCTATTATCAAGTGAGGCTAACACTTGTCTATCAATGTCTGATATAAAAACATGTTTGTCTTCAAATATTAATTAAAATAATGTATTTTATATATATAATTTGCGATCCGGTCCGGATTCGCACAAGATGCAATAATTATGTTTTTGTTTGCGTGTAATTTTGAATCTGTGATATTTTCAAATGAATATTTCATTTGAATGATATAGCGTATAAAATAACCATATGATTTATATTATTATATATAAAATTAAGTAATTCTAATTGTACAACATTATCTGACGTTTCGAATTGATTTATAACATTTCACGAGGTTTATTTATTTATATGATTAAATTCGAAGTTGGAGCGGCCCCGTATGAAATCGTTACAGAGAATGAATACTGAGTAATTTATGCATGTGATGTTATCTATGATTTACGACCAAATACTGAAATGATATTACTCTGTTTTATTATTTCAACGGACTGTCGGAACTGATGGATCAAATTAATATATTGTATGTAACTCAAATTCGGAACAAAGAGAAAAATCTTATCGTTTATATCTATTAGTTTAAATGTAAAAATGCAAAAGTTAGGTCTACAGTTCGACAAAAACACGCGTTTTTATCAATTATGATATTATAGCTTCGTGATATTCTCATATAAAGTAAATATAGATAATTGGCATGGAAGTAATACACTGAATATAGTAACCATGTCGTACATTTTAGATTTTCAAAGCCGGATTTTAGCTGCACTTATCTGTAGGTATATTAGTATGCATTCAACACAAGCTACAAAGGTTCCACCATTTCCGCGAGTGTTTTAATTTGAAATGAAATGAAATGAAATACATTTATTCGGGACGGGGATAATGTGTTCAGTCGGCCTAGCAAGACAAGCGCGACAAATTTTTGTCGACCGTTTTCTCGTGTTTTAATCGATTATCGCTCTATTTCTTTCGGGTCTTACATGACAATTACACTTAAAACTCGACTTTTAATATCAAAAATAGATATATTTGTCGATCGAGATATATTTTCTATCAAAATTGTCGATGTCGAGATATCTTACATCTTAGTTTGTCTTCTCTCGTCCGCGACATATCTCGTGGCGGTCATGCTAGGCCGGCAGTAATTATTGCCTTGATGTAACCAGTGCACACAAGCCCAAAAGCCCTGTCGTCCTATTAATTCCACCAAAAAAATAAAAATAAAAATGTCCTTAACGTTATTATATAAGTCAAATATAACTTATATGATTACGAAGTTATAATAGACTAGCTGATGCCAGCGACTTCGCTCGCGTAGGCTTCACCTGCTGAGCTTTTGAGCAAGGTTTCTTCATATGATATATTCAATTGAAATTGGCGAAATAATCAAACTATTTCATTTACATATCTAACTGTTATTGACATCTGATAATTCGAAAAAGTTCGACGCGAGTCATTTTTAATTGCATTAGTTGATATGGTGTCTTAAAACAATCTTTAAATGATGCCTTTTTTTATTTAATCTGAGAAATGATGATAACTTTTTTCCGACAACCGATTTTGATGGAACAAAGCCTGTTGTTGATGAGGGGCCTGATGTTGCCCCGGGCTTTGCTTGTATTTATAAAATTGCATGAAAATCGGTTCAGTATCTTCGAAGATTAACCAGTACAAATAGAGAAACAAAAAAATTAAAAAACATCTGGGTTTGTTCTATTTCTCTTCTTACATCCCCCTGACTCGGTTTTTAGCATTTTTTTTCTATGTACAGACATTTGACCTTTACAGTTTTATTATATGTAAGATAAGATAAACATGTATTATATTAAGGGAAACCGAGCTATTGGGCTTGTATGGTAGTCCCGCCACTGGATGTAACCATGCCTAGTCTAGTATTTTCTATTTTTTTTATTTTAGGTGTTGATTGTAATAACCAGGCTCATCAAACTCTAAATATAGACTCCAGTGAAAAATTTGAAGTAAAAAAAATTGAAGAAAATTCTGGTCGTTATACAAATCATATTATTATATTCCACTACACTTGCGTTATATTTTGAGGAGTGAATAGATAATAATTCTTATTTTTTCGGAAATTCATAGACTGAGATTGAAACGCACAATCTGTACTTCACGATTTTTCCACCGGGTAATGATCCACTGTTTGTTAGGTGGGATTCGAACTCGCGACCCATCAGAGCGCAAGATCGGTGTTGTACCAAACGCGCCAACGAGCCCGTCATGTTATGGCCGCCTATTGCGATGGATGTCGCTTGGGAATTTATTCAAAGCTGTTTGACAACGTTGCTTATCGCTTAATAAGTGGGATATCAATACCTAACAAGGGCTTCCCACGGTCGGTGATATCGCGGACGGACGCGGACGAGCTCGCACGACGCACCGTGGGAAGGGTCTCGTCCGTGGTAGCACAGGTTGTCTGAGGCGGTAACTTCAAAGGTGCGGTGAAAGAAGCTGAGTGCAATTGCAAACCGATCTTGAACAGATAACTGGACCAATTTTATTCAGTAGGTATTCGAAATCACTTGAAATCTCTTTCACTTTGCATTTTGAAATGAAGCTATTAAAGATCTACACAGACCGACACGCGCCGTTGGAAGAGCCCTGTCTGTGTGCGTTGCCGTCCGTGGTCGTCGGCTGTCCGTTATCATCCGTAGAACTGCCGACCGTGGGAAGCCAGCTTGAGATATTAAGCTGCCTTCCCACGGTCCGCAATTCTCTGTAGATCTTTTGATAGCTTCATTTCAAAATGCAAAGTGAAAGAGATTTCAAGTGATTTCGAATACCTTCTGATTAAAATTGGTCCAGTTATATCAAGGAATGATACATACCAAAAGCGAAAATATATTCCTGTTCAAGAACGGTTTGCAATTGCGCTCAGATTTTTTCACCGCACCTTTGAAGTTACCGCCTCGCGACGAATACCGGCGCACCGCCACAGATGCCCTGTGCTGCCACGGACGAGACCCTTCCCACGGTGTGTCGTGCGAGCTGGTCCGCGTCCGTCCGCAATATCACCGACCGTGGGAAGCTAGCTTTACAAGTATGCTACAATTTATCTTCGCCCCAGGAGCTACTGAATTAAAACCTTAATTGTATTTTGGCATTCAGTGATTGCTTCTTGGTATCAATACCTGTTCCCATTATGTTTTTTTCTGTTTGTTTTTTTGTATGTTAGATATCGACAGACGAGCATGAGGTTATCACTTGATGATAGGTTATACATCAGCCACAGAACATCAGTCAATGATGCGCTGTCGACCTACTTTTTCCTTCGAGCATTCGGAAATCCATAGACTGAAACCAAAACGCGCAATGTGCACTTCACGGTTTTTCCATCTATGAACGGTGGTTCGTTACCCGGTGGAATTTCGATATTTCTCCCACCCGATCAATGCCCGAAGTTACCAGACGTGGGGAAAACATGCTTACAGAAAATTATAAACATGTTTTCTCGGTGGTATTCGAACCCATGACCCATCGATGCGCACAGCAGCCGGGCTAGCATGACCGCCAAGAGATATATCTCGCGCGAGAGAAGACAAACTAAGATGTTAAATATCTCGATATATTATATCTCGACATCGACAATTTTGATAGAAAAGATATCTCGATCGACAAATGTATCTATTTTTTATATTAAAAGTCGAGTTTTAAGTGTAATTGTCATGTTAGACCCGAAAGAAATAAAGCGATAGTCGATTGAAACACGAGAAAACAGTAGACAAAATATTGTCTTTTATTAACGCGAGTATCACACATTTAAATAAAATACTGTATACCGGATTAAAACGCGATTTATTATTACACTTGGCCATACTGTGTTTAGAAAAATAACCCATACTGATAGGTACCTCAATGGTGATTCCCACCACCACCCTTGCCAACTCTCTTCTGTCGGTGTATGTTTGTTTCAGAGAGCCCACCGCCTCTGTGATGCTGCCCACCTCAACGGGGAACTGCAACATGTTAAGCGGGTACTCCGTGACAACAAGCTGCGGGTGCCTCCACAGCATCACAGAAACAGGAATAAACCACAAACAGTACAACGTCTACCAGCCTACCTGCCTTATGTGAAGGGTGTTACAGACAGGATTGGAAGAATCTTAAAACGAGCTTCTATTAATACAGTTTTCAAGCCGCACAAGAAGATTCAACAATTCTTGAGACCAATAAAAAGTAATATTCCTTTGCAAGATCCAGGTGTATATAAACTGGATTGTGACTGTGGTTTATCCTACATTGGGCAAACTAAACGTAGCATTTCAAACCGACTTAAGGAACACATTGCGGATAACAAAAACAGACGTCACTCTAAATCAGCAGTATGTGAACACACTCTGGATAAACCAAACCACTACATACGTTTCGACCAACCGAAAATCCTTGCAAAAGAAAGTAGATTCTTTCCCAGACTAGTGCGTGAGGCTATTGAAATTAAAAAACATCCTAACTTCAATAGAGAAGATGGTTTGAGACTTTCTAACACCTGGGATCCAGTAATTAAAAATCTAAAGCCCCAAATCAAACATACTAAAAAACAAAAGGACACCGTTAGTCAATATTGTCATAATATAGAAAATTACAGTAAATATCAACTCCGTAGGAATAGATGGCGTTAATATGTAAAGATTGTAAAACAAAAACTTGGCGATTAAAAAGAGTGGCGGCGAGTTTCTTGCCAGTTCTTCTCGTACGCTCTACGCCCTTGATTTGTGAACTGGTAGTAAATGTAAAATTAGAAGCATTTAATATTAGTAATATTAGTAATTTAATATGTATTATTTTTTATTCACGTTCATAGGTGTACATTGTGTTACCTAAATTAATAGATTATATTTTTTTAATTTAATTGAATTAAATATGGCAACTTTGTGACATTTCAAATATAAGACAACTGTCATCTTTCAGTCTCCCGCGACCACGGTTGCTGAAAAGCATCCGAAACGTCGGGATAAATAATTTAAATAATAAATCGCGTTTTAATCCGGTATACAGTATTTTATTTAAGTAGACAAAATTTTGTCGCGCTTGTCATGCTAGGCCGGCAGGTGTTCTACCGAACGCGCCAACGCGAACGAGCCCGTCAAAATACCGATCCGTCCTACTTAAAGATAAAGCAAACTTAAATGTAGCCAATTATGATCGTTGAACGGATATTGATTGGGTAGATCATTATTAAAATGTATGTTAACAGTATATAAATGAGGTAACTACGTTGATAGTTCACAAATGACGTCAAATTAATGTTAAAACACCATTTTCCATTCGCCTTTCTACAAGGCTTCTGATAATATTATCTACAGTTGAATAATAACTTAAATGAAAGGCACCTACAGGTATATGATTAGGATAGCAATAAAAATTGTAAATATTATCAATCAAAACCTTGGTAACCTTGTCGATCTTGTAATTGTATACCTCTATAATTTCATTCATCATACTTCAGAAGTCTACAATTTTCCATTAAAAAAAATCAAAATTTTGTCTTTTATTAACGCGAGTATCACACATTTAAATAAAATACTGTATACCGGATTACAACGCGATTTATTATGCTGTCTGCACGTGACCACGGTTGCTGAAAAGCATCCGAAACGTCGGGATAAGTAATTTAAAGTTTAAACAATATAAATAATAAATCGCTTTTTAATCCGGTATACAGTATTTTATTTAAAAATCAAAGTTCTTAATAGATATGTAAATACACAAATACATAGATAGTTATAGAAATTAGTAAGCTGTAGTGTATTATTTTTATAGGTTTCGAAGCGATACCGCCGCTATTGTAACGGAGTCTTTACTATCTACGCAGGCCTCCGTAGGATTTATCCCGTTATTTCTGAAAAAGCCTTGCAACACCAAAATGGCGGTGATAATTGGTGAGTGAATGCTTTATATAAATATTATAAACTGAACAGTATCCTTCACTAGAAATAGCAATATTTATAGAAGCTGAAATTTAATAAATGGCTTGTCGTATTTGAAAATGCAATTACTTACTCTACCGTTTTGTGAATAGGTAACTTGCGCAATGAATCCTCTTTGATGGACCGAGTTGATAATGGGTGAAAAGCGCCTAAGTCCTTGACCAAATTACTTCATTCACATTCTGTACTCTGAGGCCCTAGTAATAGTTATATACATAAAGCATAGTACACCTTATATCGTTTTACATGCCTTAAAAATCAATAATTTAATTTGTATCAGGCATTGTTTACAATGTACGATAACGATATCGACAGACGAGCATGAGGTTCACTTGATGGTAGGTGATACATCTGTCAATGATGCGCTGCGACCTACTTTACTTCAAGCATTCGGAAATTCATAGACTGAAACCGAAACGCGCAATATGCACTTCACGGTTTTTCCGTCTATGAGCGGTGGTTCGTTACCCGGTCGGAATTTCGATATTCCTCCCACCCGGTCAATGCCCGAAGTTACTTAGGGAAGACATGCTTACAGAAAATTATAAACATGTCCCGGTGGAATTGGAACCCACACCCATCGATACGCAGGGCGGGTGTTCTACCGAACGCGCCAACGAGCCCGTCAAACCCCCGATTTCCGGACGCTCCAACTAAAAATAAATAGGTCAGCAGCGCATCTCTTGTCGATTTTATGTGGCGTGTTGGAAAATCTATAAAGCAGACATATACATTATACAACGGAATGTATAATGTATATGTCTGAAACGGAACGGGAATTTACTTATTGAAGTCACTTTAATTACATTTCTATGATAATATCCAGGTCGAATATATTTGCGGACGGGCGCCGTGCTTGTGTTAGCGGGCAGTGCCTCCGGCCGCGTCGCCGGAAAGATGGGCGGCTACTCCAATAAAATGGGAGGTGTGTATCCGGATTTTGTTCAATGAAAGTCATCATCTAGCTCCTACTATGTTATATTATGTAAACTTACAAATATTATCACCTAACACGCTATAGCAATAGGACATATAGCACTAATTACTAGCAGTAGCGGGACCACCATACAAGCCCAAATGCCTATTTTTCCTTATTAATGCAGTAAAAATAAATATAGTAATGTCATGTTAGTCATATATAACTTATACGATTACGTAATTATATAAGTTATATAAATATATAAACACGTATTACCTATATTAAAATCGACGTGGGCTTTTATGGTAGTCCCGCCACTGATTACTAGCTTATTAATTTTTTATTATTTATTTTTCATATGCTCATGCTTTCGTATTAAATGTTTTTTTTATTCATTTTATTCACTCTAAATGGTTATTTCTTTAAACCAAAAACACATATACCTAATATTCCCCCAATTTTTGAAAGCAAAATATTAATCAATGATTTTTGCATTCAAATAAAGAATCTTGCGTTATTAAGAAAGCAATAATAAATAGCAAGAATGCCTGTGCTCGATATTACTTCGACATCCCACCTCGTACACATGTAACTCCCTATCTGAATGAAGCTGGCCTTTTAAAAATGACGGCCCGGAGACAACTTCATTTATATAATCTTGTGCATGATGTAATTAAATATCGTGTACCATCTTATCTTTATGATAAATTAAACTGGACCCGCAGTCAGGAGTTATACAAATCGAGGTCGTTCTCTTGCGTATTCCTGATGCCTATGTATAGATCAGCAGCGTTTAGGGGTAGCTTTATGTATCGAGCCAGCAAATGCTGGAATGACCTCCCTCCACCCCTACGCGATTTGAAATGTACGAGTAATTTCAAAAGTAAAGTTAGGGATTATTTGTTTTTGAAACAAAAAGAAGAATTCACAGCTACCCATCCATAATTTATAATTATTTTTATTAATGTTTTACTGTTTCTTATCGAACCGACACACGCGATAAATTTATTCATTACTTTTAGATTATATTATATTATTATTTTATTATTATTTTTCGTATGTACTTATATATATTTTAAATTGATATGTTGCTCTGTTATCGTTGTTTTTTTTCTAAGCCTTCAGGTTATGGCTGAAAATCAGCGTGGTAGGCTTTGGTTAAGTAGCTAAAGACTATCCACTTTATGCTGAGTCCATGACCGTTTCGTCGTAGTCGTTTTTTATATAACTAGTATAAATGTTCAATTGTAATAGTTGTATAATAATAATAATAAAAACTTTATTGTACACAATAAAAAATAACATAGAAATACAAATAACTTACATACTAACATAAATATTGGATGTACAAGGGGCGACCTTATCGCCTGGTGGCGATTTCTACCAGGTAACCCAGATATTGAAAAGTAACAAGTTATAGAACGGATAGGGTGTATTTAAGATATAATTAGAAAAAAGTACAATAAAGACTAAATACATACACATTCAAATAAAAATAAAAAAAAAAACATTAATAATTATGATTATTATATGAAATCAGTAGACAGAAATAAGAAGATTATAAACGAGAGAAAAGAAAAAAAAAAAAACATTACAAACTATTAAGGAAATAGTTTTTGACAGATTTTTTGAAGGTAATATAGGTTTGGGATTGTCTGATCACAGTAGGTAATGAATTCCACAATCTTACAGCTTGCACAGTATAGGAAGAGTCATAATAAATGGTCGAATGGATAGGCATATTGAGAGTAAGATTAGTAGCGGAGCGAAGGTCGAGTTCATGAGAAGATCCCATGAAAATAAATCGTTTTTTTAGATAAGAAGGGGTACGAGGATCGAAGAGGACAGAGTATAAAAGACATAGAATATGAGTATTCCGACGAAGTCTTATTGGAAGCCATTTGAGTTTAGAGCGGTATGCTGAGACATGATCATATTTACGCAGACCGAATATAAATCTTATACAAAAATTTTGTAGTCTTTCAAATTTATTTAGTTGCTCCTCAGTAAGGTCCAAATAGCTTGCATCCGCATAATCGAGAATGGATAAAAGTAAAGACTGAGCTAACAAGATCTTAGTAGGAATGGGTAAAAAGTTTTGTAAACGTCGCAACATTGCAGCAACACCATATATCTTTCTGCTGACTTCTTTTACTTGAACATTCCAAGATAAGGTTGAATCGAAATGCAGGCCAAGACTCTTAACAGACTTACTATATGGAACACGGACACCATCGATCGAAATATGATGAATATTATGCCAGGCCACTCTAGATATAAGATAGGAGCTGCCAATAATTATTGCTTGGGTTTTGATAGGATTAACTTTTAGCCCATATGACTGAGCCCATTCAACAATAACACGAAGATCAGAGTTTATGCGTTCAACCCCTTCGTTGAGATTATCTAAAGTAACTTGTGTATATATTTGAAGGTCGTCAGCATATAGATGGTAAAGAGAAGAGAATTTAGAAGAGATAGAATTTATAAAAACAGCAAAGAGAAGAGGTGACAAGACACCCCCTTGAGGTACGCCAGCAGTAACATCGTGCCAGGAAGAAAAGCTTTCATCCACGCGCACGCACTGTCGTCGACCCCGTAAATAATTACGAAACCATTCTATCACATCAGAAGATATATTAAGAGAATGCAGCTGAGCCAACAAAATGTCAAAATCGACTGTGTTGAAAGCATTGGAAAAGTCAACGAGAGTGAGAATTGTTAGCTGCTTACTATCCATGGCCATTCGAATATCATCTGTGACCTTGACCAGAGCTGTGACCGTGCTATGACCAGCTCGGAAGCCGGATTGGAAAGGATCAAGTAGCGAGTTATTATTAAGAAAATAGCACAGCTGTTGCTGTACTAGTCGCTCTAAGATTTTAGAGAGGAAAGGTAAGATTGAAATAGGACGATAATCGGAATAACAAGTAGGATTTATTTTCTTAGGGAGTGGGATTATGTATGCTCTCTTCCAAATTTGAGGAAACTGACCAGATGTGATGGAAAAGTTAAGGATGTGCGCTAAAATGGGAATAATAATATCGAGGATAGGGATTATCATAGCACGGCCAATGCTATCGCAGCCCAGAGCATTCGAAGAGATGGACAATATGTTCTTCTTAATATCTTCGTCTGTGAAAGGAATGAAAGAGAATGGAGGATAATCAGGTGTCGGGAAAGAAGAAAGAAAATTTAGAGTATGAGCTTTTTTAACAGGATCGAAGTTAACCGTTGTGCAAGAGAAATGCTTATTAAGTAGATCAAGGTTAGTATTAGAAGAGACTGTGTTATGTTGAGATTTACCGACACCAAGCGATTTCAGAAATTTCCAAGTTTTAGGTGTATTGCCGTCCTCAACAGATTTGTGAAAATGGCGACGCTGTGCATCTCTGCACATCATATTACATCGATTACGAATAATTCTGTAATTCTCTCGATTAATGTCCGAGTTCCTTAGTTTAAATTTGGATTTCGCAATGTTTTTTTTATGCATTAAAGTTTTTAATTCATCTGTGAGCCAAGGTGCTGGAGCATGTTTAATTTTTATGGGTCTAATAGGTGCATGTTTATCATATAACTCAGTTAAAATGACATTAAATATATTAACCTTTTCGTCTATTGCGTTAGCTGTTAAAACATGCGACCAATCTAATCTACGCGCATCTTCACATAAATCTTGAATGTCCATTCCATTAAAATTTCGCTGAAGCAAGATCTTGTGCTTTTTTTTGGGAGGACGGATCAAATAAGAAAGAAAAATAAGGTCGTGAAAGGAGAAAGCATCAGCAGAGAGCTGACCATGTTTAACAACGTGATCAAGAGAAGAAACTATGATAAGGTCTAGGAGAGAAGGAGTGGAGCCTGGAAAAAAGTGAGTAGCATTAAGAGGAAGGATATTTAAATTACAGGAAGAAATTAAAGATTTAAGCTTATCACTTCGAGAATCATTTTTTAAAAGACATGTGTTAAAATCGCCCATGATTATCGTGTGTTGATAAAGCGGACAAAAATCTTCAAGAACTTTTTCACAGGTGGAAAAATAGTCTATAAGTAAAGAGGGACTGTAAAATACGCCTACAAGTAACTTTGAATTCGACATTACTACTTCTATTAAAAGATGTTCAGCAGAATCAGGTGGCGGTGGCTGTGGAGATGCACTTACAATAGAGAATGGAATATTGGATCTGAGGTAAATAGCAACCCCACCACCAACGCGACCAATGCGATCATTGCGTATAAGATTAAAACCAGGTAAGGAGTAACAAGAAGAGGAAAGACAAGGTTTGAGCCAAGATTCGGAAACAAGAATAGCGTGAATAGAGTTCGAAGTAAAGGATGCAAGCATATCTGTGAAGTGAGCCGGATTAAAGTTTTTGATAAGATTGGAAAAAGTAGAAGCAATCATATTTTCCAAAGACAAAAGCTCAACACTATCATCTTCATCACCACTATGATCAGAATTATTTAAAACAATTGAGGATAAAAAAACATTATTACTATCACTAACTGACGAAATCGTGATTTCAATACAATAAAAATAAAAATTATATGTGTGTATTGATTAACTATTCAAAACAATATTCTTATCTAAGTTACTATATCTATCTTCCCATACCCGCCAGCTAAATTCCACAAAATAAAATATTTAAGAAACAAAAAAAACACCATAAACAGCAACAAAATATAAAAAAAAAAAATATTAAAAATATATATATATATATAATAAATTATATTTTTTAAATTATTTCTTATTATTATATATATTATAAATTATGTATATATTTTTAGCATTTAAAACAATGATAATAAATATAAAAAAAAAGCGCTTTCTTTTTCCAAACTGAAGTCTTTCTTGGAACGAAACGTAATATAAGTTAAGACCAGTGACAGTCAACGTCAATAGAGACATTAAGACATTCATTTGACTGAGCATTTGACAGATTAACTTAAAAAAAAAAAAAAAAAATTGTTGTATTATGTGTTACGACGAATAAATGTATCTCTCTCTCTCTCTCTCTCTCAATAAATTAATATTTTGAAAACAAAACTTTTTCAGGAAAATCGACAAGTGGTATCAACGAAGAAATAATATGGATAAGTATAAGCATGGCCATCGCGATCGCTGTCTTAATTGCGATTGCCCTATGTTACATACTCAAGGAGAAGTGCACAAAACGCCAAGCCTACAAAGAACAATCATGACGATACAAAGAGGAGTTCGCTAAGCACGCTCTGGCCGACTCCTACGATGAATTCGAATTTCCAGCATACACCCTCTATCCCCAGTACTCTCCAGATGGTACCGAATACTATTATAACTTCCATCGATTCTCTTATTTAAAAAACTCATTTAAAATACCTCCCAAAGATTACAAAAGTGGTAGCGAAGAAATTTATATCAACGCGTAATAAGCTAAATGCTTTAATAATAATGGAGTACTGTATAATATTTTAGACCTATTATTTGTAGTTTAGATTGTGAATAAAAATTTAGACCAATTAAATGAAATATTAAAGAATTTATGTAAGCCCTGTAATTAAAAAATAAATTTAAAAATCTGAATATTATTAATATAAAGAGTAAGTGCTGGAGTAAATTGAAGCAAATTTAAATATCTGTGATAAATGACACGGTAAGCGGGGTCAAACATTATTTGCCTCTCAACTCTGATGATAACTTTGAAAATATTATGTATTACTATTATATTTATTGAGGACCTACGAAAATCAATAATATAGGTACTTAATACTACGTACCTACTAACTAATTATAATGACGTCACAATCATAAAGCAGTTAAACATGTTGGCATTATATGCTACATATTCTTCGTAATTTAGAATATTTCAGCAACTTAATATATTTCGATGCTTTTATGGCAAAAATCCACCTGATGTTGGCTCAACTTATTAAAAACTGTAAATACATAATAAAAATACTTACTTTGTGTTTACTGTACTGTTGTTTGTGTTTTGTAATGTTATAGTAAATATAATATAATATATATCGGAATAACCATTTAAAATATCGAAATTAAATTTAAAGTTTAGCAAAGATATTTTGAGGATTTAATACAATGTAAAATATTATAATATAGTATAAGTTTATGGTATAAATATTCCTTTTTTACATAATTATGTATTATTTATAATATGGACCTTCACGGCCAAATGGTCAGTCTATGTATTTCCGAATGCTCGAAATATAAAGTAGATCGACAATGTTGAAAATATAACGTATAAACTTTAGCATAATATTTTTATATGTTATATTGTTTTTGACATGCTGCTATTTTTTTTTTCTTTTACTGACATTCAAAATGTGTCCGGTGTTTCTTCTATAATATAAATTTTAATTTGATTACAACCACAATAGTGTCTGCTTTTATCTCTAAAACCCAACAAACAACGCATCATTGACTGATGTTTTGTGCCTATCACCTCGTCTGTCGATATCTATTAAAAACATACGCAGCTAAAGAATGATAACTGTGTCCAGCGATGTCACTTCATTATAAGTCTTAAATTATGTTGTTCTCTAAATATACCTAAATCCCGCAAGGTTTTACCTTATCCTATCAAGGGCGGTTCCAGGTAGGGATGTCATTGGGTCATGACCCCTCTTGGGCTGGGTATATGTTGACCTTTGATATTTCTTCAAGGCTGAGCCACAGTGCTCGCCAATCTTGGCCGCGTTAAGCTGCCGAGGCCACTAGGGCCAACAGTGAGATACCATACAAAAAAAAAACTTCTAATATCATTGATAAGTTTATTAAATATATTATGTATGCAAACAAATACACTCGCATAATAATGACTATGTACTGTCATTATATATTTATCTATTACTAGCAACGCGCCCCGGCTTCGCACGGGCGCAATATAGATGTGCTGTGTGTGTGATGTGAAAAACTCGCTGATAATATAGCTCTATTGGTGAAAGAATTTTTAAAATCGGTCCAGTAGTTTTTGAGTTCATATATAACATTAAAAAATACGAAAATCCAAAAATACAAATCATTCCTCTTTATTATATTATTATTATATAGTATAGATTGTAAGTGAATTGGAGCCTATCCTGACTTGAAAGCTGGATCCGTCCTTGTGTACTATCCGTTTAATTGTATGCAACTCATTAGACTATTATGTACAGTAAGTGAATCGATACAACACAAGATCGTTCTTGAATCGTATAGGATAATACGTTTCAAGAAGTATGTACCTAATAGTAACAACGCAATTATTGTAATATCTACTATGTTATTTACCCTATTCTTACCATCTACGTGGTACATTCTCGGTATGACAGACCGCAGGTGTAATGATATTGTTGTATTACTGTTCAAATAATGGTAAATTAAAACAATACATATTGTTTTTTCATATTTCACATTAAATACACCGTGTTTTGAAATATTTGATGTATTGAAATTTTCTATAACCTTGGTTTTTATTGATAACAATAGAAGCCGCTATTAAAACAATTACTTGTTTACGCAGATGTAAAATTAACGCATGTTTTTATGTTTAGGTAAATTATTGTGTATATAAATTTGTATATAATAAATAATAAACTAATACATATATACCTATATAATATGTGTCTTTTTGTCTTCAATTTAAATGCCATTTGGGATTTTTTAATTCTTTAGTGCTAGGTAATATTTCAAATTACACTTTTCATAATTATTATATGGTATAACACCATGATCTACGACTAAAATGTCGAATATTGTGCATCATGACTGCACAATATTCGACATTTACTGAACCGAAGAACATTAACGTAAAGCCTGAACCTAAATACTGACACTGTTTTAATTAAAAACCTTCATTCCTTAGCAAATTGTTTGTGCGCTACGTTTGGATTATAATATGTATGACCTACTAGATGCTACTTTCAACCTTCGTGTTAATTTAATTTTTGTTAGATACTATCAAAGAACATAGATGTACATATGTACATAGAAGAACAGGTCTTATAGGCGCGCTTGGTTCTTACTCTAGCCACTGCGGAGTGCGGCGCTGCTAGTATTTGTGTTAACGCACAATCTGACTCTGGAGTCATAGCACACACTCTCTCGCACCCTGTCGCTTTTAGAGCATTATTGTCGTTCGCTCGAAAGAGCAAGCAAGACGAGGGGAGAAGTCAGTGGACTGCTTAGATGTGTGTGTCACACCGATATATTGCCGCGTGCTCTACATTTCAAAAATAAAACTACTTTTTCTGTCCCAAAAATTTGTATGGGCCTGTTCTTCCTATGCACATCTGTTTTCTTTGATACTGTACAGGAGGTAATAGGTATGTTTTCCTACGGGGCCGGGGGCTCAGCAAAATTAGTAAACATTTTATATTTTCAGTTAATTTTGCTGATATCTCTACAATTACAATTATTACTTCTACTAATTTATGAATTAAACATTAAAAAGGTATTTAGATAAATTTATAGGTTAATAAATTGGTTAATTGACTGATACTACAGTAAAGTGATAAGCTAGGGGATAATACATTTTCAAATATACTGTGACAATAAATTAGACGCAGTGCAACAAGTAATACTGACGTTATTGAAAAAATCACAATTTTTTTTTTAAAAATTTTTTTAGCAATTTGTAAGGTGGAAAAATGTACATCTTAACCTATGTGTTAAGTTTTCACAATAAATATATATACATATATATATATATTATTAAATTATATCAGAAAAATCAAATATCTATAAATGTTTCGGAAGAGATGTGGCTCACAATTTTATTAATAAGTGATATATTTTATCCAACTAGCGATCCTCCCCGGCTTCGCACGCGAGCGATGTAGACGCTAATAATGTAGCTTTCTATTGATGAAATAAATAAGGTCTCATAAATAAGGTTTTAATCCAATCATCAAATAGATTGCCATCGAAAAAGCCACCCAGAAAGCGATTGAAGCGACTTCTCGGAGGTATATTCTCACACTACATGTTTTCTGGGCCTTGTTTACCACAAAGAGGGGTAACTTTAGATATTCCTTCGGTCGCTTTAGAAGCCATATCTTCTAACTGTTTTTAATTTTGATGTACAATAAAGTATTTTTCATTTCATTCAGATTTAAGGAATCTGATGGATAACCATACTCAGCACATATATTCATATAAATTGAAATATATATTTTATTACGGCGTCTTCTGAGCTGCTTTCTATTTTATTTTCCGGTTAGCAGATCTATATAAAACTGACAGACTCAAAGTGCATATTGCGCGTTTCGGTTTCAGTCTATGGATTTCCGAATGCTCGAAGTAAAAATTAGGTCGACAGCGCATCATTCATGTTCTGTGGTTGAGGTATCACGTCACACCTACCGTCAATTGAACCTCATGCTCGTCTGTCGATATCTGACATAAAAAAAAATGTTTATATAAAAATCTCGTGTCACGGTGTTTGTGGTCGCATTCCTCCGAAATGGCTCGATCGATTTTTATGTATATTTGGTAGGTCGTAATAGGAGATTGTTTATCAATGGAGTAAACCACTATTTTGAAGGCGATAGTGTTTTTTGAATCCAGAGTGGATCGAGGAATTCAAAGTACGTCACTCGAGTTTAAAATAGTGTTGCTCCCGAGGTGAACAGTCTACTTTTTATCACCTCTATGTGAAAATAAGTAATTGCAGCTCATGAAGTAGTATTACGTTTATTTATTTATATACAGTTGGGTATAGTAAGAAACAAAAATAATTAAATGCTAATGTTTTTTATACTAAACAATTATAATAAATCTTAGATCCGAGTTTCTTATCATACAATTATCCGTGATCGTTTTCTTTGGTGATTGAAACATTTACTAACAATATTCAAATTCCAAATTCAAATCACTTTTACTCCCTAGGGATTAAAAAGCTATTTTGGTCCCTTTTTATAGGGTAATAACTAGCTCTTTTTTGAATAGATGTGATAAAAACTTCGATCATTTAATACTATGTCAATGGATAAAAAGCTTATTTCATAACGCTAAGTGATTAGGGTGTCTCTATACAGATTTTTTTTTCTATTTTATTAATAAATATTTGATTTAGTCTCAATTTCGGTGCGGGTGCGAATTCGGGTCGAACAGCTAGTAATATACTATATTTATTTGAAATATTTTTTAATCAATCTTAAAATTGTTGGTAATAATAAGTTTTTGGAATCTTTTGCATAAATAAAATCAAAGTGACTGAAATGCTTATCTTTAACTACATAAAAGTCAACTAAATTTGGTAGCTTAGATATCAGAATATTATCATCAGCTGCAACAGAATTCCAGTCCCCTTCTCCATAAAATATAGCTACTGGTGCCGTTATTTTTTCTACTGGATACGATGGAGGAGTTAGAGAACCATATTTCTCCAAATTTAATGAGCCGTAGTCATATTGTCGGAAATAACCAGATCGTACCATTTGTCCGTAATGAATAAATTGTTTTACAGAGGAACCCGCTGGAAAATGATTATAAATAACTGGTAGACGGGAAAAATTAGTTTGATTATAATTGAAGCCACCGACGCTAGAGGTAATCTGTTCGCAAATAATAAATGCCTTTAAAACACTACCACAAAATTCCCTCTGAAGTAATCTTAAAAGAGCAGTATCTTGCAACACTTCGTAAATGCCCAAAGATGATGAGAGTGCGTCCAGCTCATGAATAATTGACGCTGCGAAACGTATTGGGGGACTTATTATGTTAGGTGTCCACGCCATAGCAGCCAAAGCTATCATGAGGCTAATTTTGTCATTATACTCGGGCCGCAAAGAGCACATTACGAAGAAAACAGTGGTTCCCTGAGAGTGTCCGATGTATATCAACGACGTAGTATTTGTTTTTTCAAGAATAAAATCGATCATTGTCGGTAAATCATAGAGTCCTATTTCGTGGAAACTGAAGTCCCAAAATTTTCTTTCTGAAGGACTGATATTGATGTTATGTCTTGAGTGTTTATTTCCTCGATTATTTCCCATCCATACGTCGTAACCTTGTGCTGCTAAGAGGAACCCCATTCCACTGTTTACACCACCCGTTATCCAGTCATCTGCACTACAAATAATCCCGTGCATTAGAAACACGACAGGACCGCTTCCAGGTATTCTGAACAGTTTCAGTTTGTATCCATCAGGCGTTACTACTGTGTATTCTTCTACAGGATATTTACTTTTCTTTATTAATTGACTTATATTTAAAAAAATATCTTCATTTTGGTGACCTAAGTTGTATGACAGAGTGTTTGTGTCCTTTTCCGTGGAGGATAGATAATGTGAAGATTGATTTATTAAATTATTACCAATAATAAGATTGCCATATACAACTTCACGTTCAATAAAACATAAAATAATACACGATATGATAAAAAAAGACTTTCCGTAGATAAATGTTTCCATTGTAAAATAAAAAAAACATGTATTGTTTTGTTCAAAAAGGTAGTTTCGACTATCGGAATCCCTCTATACCATGTTATATATTAAACGCTAATTAGCATTAATAGGCTATTATTGGTAAGTTAAAAAATAAGATAAATATTTTATTAATGTATTAAATTATTATATTACTAGCTGATGCCCGCGACTTCGTTCGCGTGGGGATCACTTTATGCTGAACTTTTGAGCAAGCTTTCTTCATATTATATATCCTCCATCCTCTGTACTTGGTGATTTCTTTTCGGAAAGAGCCATCAGAGTAGTCATTGGCGGTTGCTTTTGCATCATATTATAGACATGTTTAATGGTGGTTGAGGTTGGGGTTCAAATGATGATTTGAAATTCAAAAGAAATACCATGGTAATTGAAAAAATGAACCTGACTTTAAAGAAACTCTAGGGAGATGCATATCAATCAAATTTTACGTCACCAAAATGCAGATATGTGTCTTTTTTCCACTAATCAGAGTTCAGTCGAAGATTGGATTCAATGCATTTTCCGGCTTAAATATATGCACGAAAATTGTACGGGTGTTTGAAAATACTTGCGACACATGGAAAAAACGCCAAGAAAATGTCTAAATACGAATAAAATGAAGGTATGGAGAAATGCAACGTAAAATGAATGAAAAAAATAGTATGGCCATATTGGCCAAATACTTATTTTTTTATAAATTAAATTAGTGTGGAAGATACTATATCCACCTCTATATTTATTTCATTTAATTGATCACTTTTAATTTCAGATATTTTTGTTTAATTCCCTTGGAAAGGAAAGGATTGATGAAAATGCGAAATAAACGATCTCATAAGAAATACATTTTTATATAATAGAATAGTTCAATAATAAATTTTCTATTTTCAATATTAGTTCTTTTAAAAATATAAAAAAATAAATACAAAAAAATATTTCCCTGAGTGATGATTCGAACTCGCATCTGAAATTACGTAGTACGACCGTATTTCCACTATGCCACGAACACATATCGAAAACGGCGAAATTATCAAACTATTTCATTTACATATCAAACTGTGATTGACATCTAACAATTCGATAAAATTCAACGCGAGTCAGTTTTCATTGCAATTTGTTGAAATGATGCCTTTAAAATAATATTTAAATCATGATAACTTTTTTTTCCGACAACCGATTTCGATGAAACAAAGCCTATATGTTGCCCTGGACTTTGCTTAATATAATTGTATAAATTACGCGAAAATCGGTTCAGTATCTTCGGAGATTAGCGTGAACAAACAGACAGACAGACAGACAGACAGACAGACAAGAATCTTAAAAATTGCATTTATGCATTCTGCTACCCTTCTTTTATCACCCCTCTTAATTTCTGGTAAAAATATTTAGTGAAGCGTAATTTCGATCCTACTCTTTTATTATATGTATAGATGTACATGAGAACATGATAAAAGGATAAAATAACTTAATTTGATAAAAAATTTGAATCACAAAAATGTTTATTTTATCATTAGATTTTAGTTATAATATTCCGTCGTGATCGATGTTTTAAATCTTTCTTTAGACAAATAACACACAAAAAAACAGGATATGATTTTTTTTTTTTTTTTTTTTAATAATATAGGGGGCAAACGAGCCTGCGGCTCACCTGATGGAAAGTGAACACCGCCGCCCATGAACATCTGCAACACCAGAGGACTTGCAGTTGCGTTGCCGGCCTTTAAGGTAGGAATAGGCTCTCTTCTTGAAGGTCCCCAAGTCGTACCGGTTCGGAAAAATCGCTGGCGACAACTCATTCCACAAAAGCGTAGTGCGTGGAAGAAAATTGCGCATAAAGCGCACAGTGCTAGACTTCCAAGCGTCAAGATGGTAAGGGTGGAACTTGGAGTTTTGTCGCGAGGTGCGGTGGTGAAAATTAGCGGCTGGGATTAATCCGAACAATTCCTCTGAGCACTCACCATGATAGATACGATAGAAGATGCAGAGTGATCCGACATCTCTACGTAGCGCCAAAGGGTCAAGCCGATCGGAGAGAGCCTGGTCGTCGACGATTCGAGCCGCTCTACGTTGAATGCGGTCAAAGGGAAGGAGCTGGTATTGGGGAGCTCCCGCCCAAAGATGAGAGCAGTATTCCATGTGGGGCCGAACTTGTGCCTTATACAGTTGTAGGCAATGGCCCGCTGTGAAATACCGTCTCGCTCTATTGAGCACACCAAGCTTTTTTGAGGCCAATTTGGCCTTCCCTTCCAGATGACCGCGAAACTGAACGTCGCTCGATATGTCGATACCGAGAATTCCGATACTGGCTGTGGCTGATAAGTGAGTGCCCTCAAATTGAGGAGAAACGACAAAGGGATTCTTTTTAGTGGTAAACGCGCAAACCTGTGTCTTTTTAGGGTTAAATTGGACTAGATTAAGTCGACCCCAGTCCGAAACTTTGGATAAAGAAGTCTCGACTTCAGACACAAGTTTGTTCCGGAACTCGTCGACGTGTTCTCGAGAAATATTTGCACGGCCGGAGTATGAGGCATCTCCAGTACTGTCATCCGCATAGCAATGAATGCCACTGATTTGCAGCATATCATTGATATGCAGAAGAAACAGAGTAGGAGATAGCACACAGCCTTGTGGAACACCAGCATTCACAGGTTTTGGGTCCGAGCATGCACTGTCGACAACGACCTTAATGCTACGGTCCTCAAGAAAGCTGGCTATCCAATTGCACAATTTCTCGGGAAGCCCATAAGAAGGAAGCTTCGAAAGAAGCGCCTTGTGCCACACCCGATCAAAGGCCTTCGCTATATCCAAACTGACAGCCAACGCCTCCCCCTTGGTCTCGATTGCCTCTGCCCATTTGTGCGTTAAGTAGACTAGCAGATCACCAGCCGAGCGACCCCGACGGAAACCGTACTGGTGGTCGATTAACAGCTGGTGCTCCTCTAAGTACCGCAAGAGCTGGCAGTTGATAATGGATTCCATTATCTTGGAGAACAAGGAAGTTATAGCTATAGGTCTGTAGTTGGATGGGTCTGAGCGGTCGCCTTTTTTCGGGATTGGGTGCACTTTAGCTGTCTTCCAGGAGTTCGGGACGACGCCTAATGAATAGGAGTACCGGAAAAGACGCGTTAGAACCGGAGCCAACTCAGGAGCACATGAGCGCAATACGATTGGAGGGATGGCATCGGGCCTACTCGACTTATGGACGTCTAAAGAAAGAAGTGCTTTTCGCACTGAGCTCTGATGAAATTGTATGTCTAGCATAGAGCTGTCACACCGCGGGATGGTCGCCGGTGGCTTTCCCCGGTCGTCCAAAGTCGAGTTGGACGCAAAGAGTGTGCCCAGAAGATCGGCCTTCTCTTTTGCGGCATGAGCCAGCGATTCATCTCTCCCGTGCAGGGTTGGAAGAGAGGGCTGACAGAAATTCCCTAAGACAGCCTTAGCGAGAGACCAGAACGCACGAGTTCCCGAAGGAAGGCGCACCAATCTCTCGCCAATTCTGCCAATGTGCTCAGACTTTGCTTTGGCAATAGCTCTTTTGAAGGCCCTTGAGGCAGAGTTGTACTCCTTTTTAAGGGCGCTGGTTTTTTCATCCCGAGACGTTGATGCTTCGGCCCAGGCTTGGTAACATTCCTGCTTCCGGCGACACGCCATTTTGCAAGAGCGACCAAACCAAGGCCGGGATTTGCCACCAATGGGCACCGCAGAGGAAGGAATAAAAAGTTCCATTCCCTGAAGCACTACATAGGCGACAGAATCAGCAATAACGTTGGGATCGTCCGGCGAAAAACAAATCTGCCCCCAAGGGTAAGATGCAAAAAAAGAGCGCATACCATCCCAGTCGGCTGACCTATAATGCCACACGCGTCGGCAACCAGCAGAACGCTGTCGTTTTATGCGAGCTAGCGGCACCATACTCCGGATCAAGCAATGGTCCGATGAACCTAGTGGGGCGTCAACGGAAACTTGATAATGGTCCGGATGAGAGGTCAATATGAGGTCCAACAGGGAAGGCATATGATCTTCAACATCTGGGACACGCGTAGGCGCAGATACCAGTTGAGTCAGATCATATGCCAAAGCAAAGTCATGTACAGATCTCCCCGCATGGTCGGTAGTACGTGAGCCAAGCCATTCGGCGTGGTGGGCGTTGAAATCACCGAGGATCACGATTTCTGCGGAGGGGATTAACTGTAACACGGAATCTGTAGCCACTTGAACGTGTTCCATGAGTCGGTCTGTTTCGGTATTTCCACTATGGGACCTGTACAGGCAAGCATAGACGCGGGGATGGTCATCACAGTCTACGCGCAGCCAGAGAATAGAAAGGTCCCGTTCTTCAAGATTGTCGAGGCGACGAGTGCGGATATCTTCTCTTATGTAGGCGCACACTCCGGCCCGTGGCACAAAGGAATGCTCCAACATATACCCAGGGTAAGTGAGGTAACAGGTGTCGGCAGGAGAAGATATCTGCGTCTCAGTCAAGAAGAGCAGAGCCGGCTTCGCCGTTTCTAGATGATGGTGGACGGCGTCAAGATTAGAGTGTAGACCCCTGATATTACAGTAGTTTACGATGAGGGCGTCAGGGGGTGCCGAAAATGCAATGCTCTTGCCCCGAGTAGATTTAAGCGCGGATTTGCCCTCCCCAGAATACGAAGGGCTGCCTGGGCATCCACGTCCAGGTGGTATACAGGGTCCTGGGCATGGACGTCCAGAGGGGGATTCTCCACATCCCATGGTACCCCCCTGGGGTAGTCTAACCTCAATCTGCGCTGCCATAATTTCCTACCCAGGTTTGGGCTTCCGGGATTCTCACAAACCGTACGAAACGCAACAGCATTGCTGTTACTTCACGCCGGTCTCCAGTGAGAGAGTGGTATTTCCCCGGACGTGCCGGCCCATTCGGCTGTAACCAAAGGTTACAGCGTGGCACTACCACTCACCAGTTTTTGGTCCACGCCAGCTAAAGCCGGTACCCCCCATATCTGGAGGGCATTCCCCAATCCGCCACCCGGGGACGCGCCCGATGGGAGCTCTGGCAACTCACACACGGGGAATGAAATGAATTTTCCAATCTTTTTTGTAGCTTATTATTATCTGTTCTTATATTGGTTTCAAAACATCTAGATTTACTACCTACTACAATTATTATATGTATACACAAGATACAGACATCATTTTATATTCATCATCATACGATATTCTATATAGTATATAAGTGTGAACACTTAGATAGATTTTGCATGGCTGGTATATGTCTATACTAAATATTATATCTATATCTATACTTAATATTATAAAGAAGAAAGATTTGTATTTTTGTATGTAACGAATAAACTTAAATACTACTGGATCGATATCAAAAATTATTTTGCCGTTAGAAAAAAAATCTACAATATTATACAACATATCAACATCTACAAAAAACATCGCGAGAACTTTCCAACTATTGCACTACTCGTATTTACATTTAAAAAGTTCATGGTCGATCAAAATCAGACAATGTTATCAATACATTTGAATTAATTCTTATTATATTATTATATATGATATCATATTCAAGACTTTTTAAATAAAATACTGTATACCGGATTAAAACGCGATTTATTATTTAAATTATTTATCCCGACGTTTCGGATGCTTTTCAGCAACCGTGGTCGCGGGAGACTGGAACATGGAGACATAAATAATTTAAATAATAAATCGCGTTTTAATCCGGTATACAGTATTTTATTTAAATGTGTGATACTCGCGTTAATAAAAGACAATATCATATTCAATTACTATTTCAATACCTGTTTATTACTTTTTGAATTATTTAAATCGGACATTTCATTCAAAAGATATTACGAAATTTAAAAAAAATATATATAAAAAACGATTTAACACAAAAACTACTAGAATGATTTTAAAAGTTCTTTTACCGATAAAAAGCTACATTATAAGCGAGTAACATATGCTATTTCTTGTTAGTGTCTGTATAGTTCATCTACATTGCATCCGTGCGAAGCTGGGGCAGATCGCTAGTCTGTGTATAAAATTAAATGTGAGGAATTTGTGTTCCAAGTAATTCACACGAAAAAAATTTGTTCTCGGTCACTGTGAATAAGTACCGCGAGGCCGCTATTTCTGCAGCTGTATTGTAAAAATAACATAACGACAAAGATGTACAATGTATTTGGATTCAACAGTGAGTGCAAAATAAGGCAAGAACTAGAGCAGTGATTCCCAAAGTGGTCTATATCGACCCCTAGGGGTCTATGACAACCTGCAAGGGGTCTACGTCAGAAAAAAATTTGGGGGTCCATGAAATGAAAATGGGGGTCCACGATAGTGGATCTCAACACATACATTGATAGTACCTATTTACATACATCATACTATCTTATAATATCAAAACATATACATTATTTATAAAAGTACCTATGAAGTAAAAAAATTATTATATATGTTTATAAAATTGTGTAAGTTGTAGGATATTGGTATTCGCTTTGTGGCGAAAAAATTTACAGGAAATCAGGGGGTCTACCCAACACGGAAAAACATGGCAAGGGGTCTACGACACAAAAAAGTTTGGGGAACTCTGAACTAGAGTATACCATATATTTTTCATAAAGTCACAACATCCTGTACACCTATCTTCAAAATCGCGATTATTTTATACATGTTTTCACCTCAAATAAGAAAAAAATCCAGAAATTTCACGATATGTATAAAAAACATTTTAAGATATACCTATAAGTAGTTGTAGTAGTAATCTAGATGTTTTGGAAAAAGGTCTTCAGCTAATTGCAATATAATAGCAACTGTAATAAAGTGGCCTAAAAAATTATTTAGAAAATGAATGTTAGTCATATATTATTATTTGTCTAAAAATAGATTTAAAAAATCGTTCACGGCGCGATATAACTAAAATCTAATGATGAGAAAATAACCATTTTTTGTGTTTTAAATATTTATCAAATTAAGTTATTTGTTTTCACAGTAATGTCAGTTTTTAAACTTTCTCCTCCGAGCTCCTTTCATGTTCTGATGTATCTAATTTATGGCATTTAATTGCAATAAAATAGTTATCTTATTTTGTAACTTCCGAATAATAGCCTATAAACGCTAATTAGTGTTTAATATATGAATAACATGGTATCGATGGATTCCGGTAGTCGATACTACATGTTTTAATAGAACAACACATATATTTATTTTGCAATGGAAATATTTATAATTAGAAAGTCTTTTTTCATCATATCGTGTATTATTTTTTGTGTTATTGAACGTAAAGTTGTTTATGGCAATAGTATTCTTGGTAATATTTTAAGGAACCATTCATCACATTATCTATCCTTCACAGCAAAGGAAACAAACACTCTTTTATACAACATAGGACACCAAAATGAAGACATTTTTTTAAATATAAGTCAATTAATAAAGAAAAGTCAATTTCCTGTAGAAGAATACACAGTAGTAACGCCTGATGGATACAAACTGAAACTGTTCAGAATACCTGGAAGCGGTCCTGTCGTGTTTCTAATGCACGGGCTAGTTTGTAGTGCAGATGACTGGATAACGGGTGGTGTCAACAGTGGAATGGGGTTCCTCTTAGCAGAACAGGGTTATGACGTATGGATGGGAAATAATCGAGGAAATAAACACTCAAGACATAACATCTATATCAGTCCTTCAGAAAGAAAATTTTGGGACTTCAGTTTCCACGAAATGGGACTTTATGATTTACCGACAATGATCGATTTTATATTGAAAAAAACAAATATTACGTCGTTGATATACATCGGACACTCTCAGGGAACCACTGGTTTCTTCGTAATGTGCTCTTTGCGGCCCGAATATAATGAGAAAATAAGCCTTATGATATCTTTGTCTGCCATTGCGTGGATGTCCCACGTAGTAAGTCCTCTTGTACGTTTCCTATCATCAATGATTCAAGAGCTGTCTGCACTCACATCATTTCTGGGCATATATGAAATATTCCAAGATACTGCTTCGTTAAGATTATTTCAGAGGCATTTTTGTGGTAGTGTTTTAAAGGCATTTATTATTTGCGAACAGATTAATTCTAACATCGGTGGCTTCAATTATAATCAAACGAATTTTCCCCGCTTACCTGTTATTTATAATCATTTTCCAGCGAGTTCCTCTGCAAAACAAGTCCTTCATTACGGACAATTGGTACAATCTGGTTATTTCCGACAATATGACTACGGGTCATTAAATTTGGAGAAATATGGTTCAATAACTCCTCCATCATATCCAGTAGAAAAAATTACAGCACCAGTAGCTATATTTTATGGAGAAGGGGACTGGCTTTCTGCTGTAACTGATGTCAATATTCTGAAATCTAAACTACCAAATGTAGTTGACTTTTACGGCGTTGAAGATAAACATTTCAATCATTTTGATTTTATTTATGCAAAAGATTCAAAAAAATTATTGTTGCCTAGAATTTTAAGATTGATCAAAAAATATTCAAAATAACAAAGTTTCAAAGTTTCCATATTTATATTGATTTCATGACGTTTACATCTGAGAGTCACCATACATCAATGTGTTAGATTAGCCCAATGAATTATTATTTATTCTATATATTATACTAATTATACGAGGGTGAATCAAAAAATTCTTGGAATCAATATTAAAAAATGCAAAGATTTAAATAATAATATTTTATTTTTCTACATAATCTCCCTCCAATGCAATGCATTTAGAATAACGCGTTTCTAACTTCCTTATTCCTTGTGAAAAAAAATTATTTTCTTGACTCTCGAAAAAGTCCTCTACGGCAGCTATAACCGCGTCATTATCGTGAAATTTTGTTCCACGAATTTCCTCTTTTAATTTTGGAAATAAGTGAAAATCACTTGGGGCTAAGTCCGGAGAATATGGTGGGTGGTCAAGGAGATTGAAGCCAGCACAGCGGATTGCGTTGAGCGCAACTTCCGATCGATGAGCAGGAGCGTTATCTTGAAGGAACAACACGCCCAACGACAGTTTTCCACGACGTTTTTCTTTAATCGCTTCACGCACTTTCGGGATTAAATTTGCATAATAGGGTCCAGTAATCTTCTGGCCTTTTGGCATGTAATCAATAAAAAGGATTCCTTCACTATGCCAGAACACAGAGGCCATAACTTTGCCAGCGGTAGGAGCAACTCGAAATTTCTTGATGGATGGATGGATGGTCGTTTCCAAGACATGCTTTGTCTTTTAGTTTCAGGATCAAAATGGTGGACCCACGTTTCATCCATGGTGACAAGACGACGGCAAAAATTATCCGAATCACGCTGAAACATTTCGAGATTACGCTTGGAAATTTCCAAACGTCGCTTTTTGTTTTCGTAGGTTAACATTCGTGGCACCCATCTTGCAGACACTTTTTTGAACCCCAGTGAATCAATTAAAATGGATTGAACGCTACCAAAAGATATCTTTAGGATCTCAGCTATATGTTTTATAGTCATTCTTCTGTCTTCCAAAACCAGATTCTCAACCTTTTTGACATTTTCTTCTGTAACGGAGGTTGAAGGCCGCCCAGAACGCGGGTCATCTTTACAGCTTGATCTACCTCTTTTAAATTCAGCCACCCAGTACGCAACCGTAGAATAGGGTACAGCATCACCCCCTAATGTCTGCTGAATGTCCAAAAAATTTCCTTCGTAGACATTTTTTTCAAACTGAGATATTTTATCACCGCACGTAACTCACTTTTATCCATAATTTTGACTTTTTAGCAACTCGTTGCACAAAAAAATTTATTACATGCGAACGAACTGACAAAAACAAGTGACAGTCTGCATAAATATAGTGTGATAGACACTCCTTAATTTGAATATCGAACTTGATCCAAAAAGGTTTCATATATATGCACTTCTAAGAACTTTTTGATTCACCCTGGTAATATACAACATTTGTGTTTATATCATCAATAATAATTACGTATATGTCATTATTATTTGAGGCTGTTGCTTTGGAGTAATTAAAATGTTAGTTTTGAAGTCGGTTTTTGTTTAAAGATAATTCTATGTACAGACAGTTTTATTATATGAACTAGCTGATGCCCGCGACTTCGTTCGCGTGGGGTTCACTTAAAGCTGAGCTTTTGAGCAAGCTTTCTTCAAATGACATATCCTCCTCCATCCTCTGTACTTGGTGATTTCTTTTAGGAAAGAGCTATCAAATTAGTCATTGATGGTTGCTATAGTTGAGATTGGGGTTCGAAGGATGATTTGAAATAATTAACCTGACTTAAAAGAAACTTTAGGGAGATTCATATTAATTAAATTTTACGTGACCAAAATCCAGATATGTGTCTTTTTCTACTAATCAGAGTTCAATCGAAGATTGGATTCAATGCATTTTCTGTCTTAAATAGATGCGTGCGTTCATTTAATTAGTCATTTTCATTTTCGGACATTTTTTTTAAATTCCCGGGATTCCTGCCCGGGTTTCCGGTGCTAAATGCGGAAACCTCTAAGATACGGAAGCAAAAAAGCAATGTCGAATAATCGTAATTCTGTTTTTAAGAGAAAGGATTGATGAAAAGGTGAAATAAATGATCTCATAAGAAATACTTTTTCATATAGTATCTCAATCATTCATTTTCTATTTTTGTTTTAATATAGTTCTTTGAAAAAATAAATAAATACAAAAAATTATTTCATTTATTTCAAACTTTAGATTCGAACTCGCATCAGAAGCTACGCTATGGGACTGCATATCCACTATTCTACGAATACATATTGGAAATGGCGAAATAATCAAACTATTTCATTTACATATCAGACTGTGATTGACATCTGACAATTCGAAAAAGTTCAACGCGAGTCAGTTTGCATTGCAATTTGGTGATATGTTGCCTTTAAAATAATATTTAAGTGATGATAACTTTTCTTTCCGATAACCGATTTCGATGAAACAAAGCCTATATGTTGCCCCGGGCTTTCCTTATTATATTTGTGTAAATTGCATTAAAATCGGTTCAGTATTTTCGGAGATTAGCGTGAACAAACAGACAGACAGACAGACAGACGGACAGACAGACAGACAGACAAGAATCTTAAAAATTGCATTTATGCATTCTGCTACCCTTCTTTTATCACCCCTCTTAATTTCTGGTAAAAATATTTAGTGAAGCGTAATTTCGATCCTACTCTTTTATTATATGTATAGAAGATGTATAGAAGATAGAAGACAATAGATAGATATATATTTTTGGTGGGATATTTTCCTTAGATTAGGGCAATATTATCACTTCACAACAAACATTTGGCAGCAGAATGTAATATCTTCACCAAAACTGAACACATTGCGTTCTGCTCCCAAATGTTGTTGTTGTTGTTGTTGTTGGATGTAATGCGCTTCTGAATATGGCCATTATGTGGACGGTCTATTTGGGTATTTGCCTTTTTGACCCCTTTGTTGTGCGTCAAGACACCGAAAAGCGCAATGTAACGCGTTTTTGGCATTGGCCATATTTGTCAAATGGCAAATAAGGCTAATACTTGATCAAACATACTATCCACACATACTAGTAATTGTTTGCCAAATATGCGAGATGCGCAAATACAAAAGAGATATGCTCGATTTTATAGACGTAAAAATCATAAAGTAGACACACAAGTATAAGGGAATATTTTTTTTGCACCATTAATAAATCTTTAAAAGTGTGTTAATGAAGAGTATCATAAAGGGCAATTGATGCGAAAAAATTAAAAAAAATCTATAAATAATAAATTGTTATCGATTATTGAAATATTTTCAGCTAAAAACATTGACAAAGTATATGTCAATGGCTAAAACGCCTTGACAACTTAGTAATACAATGTAGAACAAGAAGTAATAATAACTTCATCATGACTACATTACAGAGAATAAACCTCAAGGTGGCCAAAAATAACAAAGCGTTTTTCTCAAAAGTAAACGCACGAGTGCCAGAAGGAAGGCGGACTAATTTCTCGCCAATTCTGCCAATGTGTTCAGACTTTGCTTTGACAATAGCTCTTTTGAAGGCTCTAGAGGCAGTTGTACTCCTTTTTAAGGGTGCTGTTTTTTTCATCCCGAGACGCTGATGCTTTGGCCCAGGCTTGATAACATTTCTGCTATACTTCGGCGACACGTTATTTTGGAAGAGCTGTCAAGACCGGGAGTTGCATATGAATGTCTTGAACACTACCAAATTGCCAAATTCGAGCCGTGGCTTATTCAAGATCGAGTTAAGTCCAAAACAAGTTAACAAAACAATTAAAAACGAAATCAAACTCAAATCAGTTTCGGGAGTAAGCCGCAAAACTACCTACTTATTTTAAAGGTAAGCCTTTACGACACGATTATAAAACATAACAACATTTAACGAAAGTGAAACTTGGGTTTAATTGTAATCTAAAATAATTCAAACACAACGAGCTGAATCAATATTTACTTACTAGTATGTAACTGATAACCACTCATAACAACAACTTTTTCTGTCTTCTTTTATTTTTAATTTAATTTATTATTATTTTTATTTTTATGATCGATTTTGAATGTTCTTTCATTTTATTATTGTTGTATTTTTTTATTTTTGTCTATTGTAGGTATATACAAAAATATATTATTTATGGAATAATGCAGCTATCGATCCAATAGTCGCAAAGGGATTTCCCTGAGTGGAGTCCCAGTTTGTATTGTTATATTATTATATCTATTGTTATATTGTACGCGAGTATTAAATTTAAATAAAATAACTTTTTACCGTTTTAAAAAGCTCTTTATTATTTATATTATTTAGATATGACCCGCAAGATGAAGGTATTTATGTACTGGATTGTAACTGAGGTTTATTCTACACTGGGCAAACTAAACGTATCATTTTAATACAAACGTCACTCTAAGGCCCTTCTCCCATTACGAAACAAGTACGAAACGATACTCAAATCGCATACTGGCAGAATACTTGTTGGCAACTCGACGTTCGCACATTACGCTACTGAAAAAACAAAATACTTCATTTGCTTTGTGTTTTTTTAATGAACGGACGTTATGTCGAGCGATTTCAGTGACGAAGAAGCGATTGCAGTTTATGTTTTATAGAAACAGAAGAAGGCGTCGTCGCATAAGAATAAATGACTGGATTCATCCCTATCTTGAGAAGAACATAAGTGGCAGAGCCTTTGTTGGCAGCACGAGAACTACAACATGATGATAAAAAATTCCTAGCTTTTTATCTTATGACTAAAGAAACCGTAGATACTGTAAAAACTTTACACTGTGTGTGTGAAACTGTAGATACGTAGAAGACGCGACGCGGGCGACCAGCATGTCGGGTCGCGCGCGACTAGTAGCGGACGCGTACGATACCGGTAGTGTAGTGTGTGCGAGCACCAATACAAATGTATGTGCGATACTCCGCGGCGATTAGTCTCCGAGACTCGCAGGATACTAGAGTTGCTTGGGCGTATCGTAATGGGAGAAGGGCCTAAGTCAGCAATATGTGAACACACCTTAGATAAGCCAAACTTTGTTACGTTTCGACCAACCGAAAATTTTACACAACGAAACTCAGGTTAACGCTATATAGCCATACCAATTGCAATACAGTCACCGAATATGGGGATTTAGATGATTAAGTCCAGTTTTTTAACTTTATATTCTCTTCTGCCGAGTGCTCACGACGATAGTGCGCGGTGTGGCCGATTCTGCCAACCCCCACAACTGCAATTCCAATATTTTAAAGTATCAACAGAAATGGCATCTATGATTTGCCATTTTAGCACGTATTAAACAATAATTAAAGTAGTGACTTATAAAATAAAAATAATTTCATTACGATTCGCCATGACAAAATCTGTTTTCACCCTGCGCAGGGAAACCTTCATACATACTCTACCTATAATAATGTATCTCAAACATATAATAACACACAGAGGTAAGTAGTCCGCGTCGTAGTCTCAAACATCGCCTATCGGATACCAATATCGTTGTCGGATAGTGTGAAAACACTCTGTCAAATTGTATATATCTATGTAGATTCATATAGTATGACATAACCGAATTTAGATAGTCTGTACTACATTTGTGAACAGTACAACACAAGTTTTTTTTATTTTACAATGACCGCAATTAAATATAAAAAGTCTATCTTCATTATTTCTTACATTATTTTTTGTGTCATGGAACATGAAGTTAATTGTGACAATTCCGATAATTCCGTAGCTGACCTAGTATCACATTACCTATTCCCCACAGAAGCAAATAATGACACACCGTCATATGACTTCGGACAACAAAATGAAGATGCTACTTTGAATATAAGTCAGTTAATAAAGAAAAACCAATTTCCTGTAGAAGAGTACACAGTAGTAACGCCTGATGGATACAAACTGAAAATGTTCAGAATACCTGGAAGTGGTCCTGTCGTATTTCTTATGCACGGGATAATTTGTAGTGCAGATGACTGGATAACGGGTGGTGTCAACAGTGGAATGGGGTTCCTCTTAGCAGCACAGGGTTACGACGTATGGATGGGAAATGCTCGAGGAAATAAACACTCAAGACATAATATCAATATCAGTCCTTCAGAAAGAAAATTTTGGGACTTCAGTTTCCACGAAATAGGACTCTATGATTTACCGACAATGATCGATTTTATTCTTGAAAAAACAAACACTACGTCGTTGATATACATCGGGCACTCTCAGGGAACCACTGTTTTCTTCGTTATGTGCTCTTTGCGGCCCGAATATAATGACAAAATTAGGCTCATGATAGCTTTGGCTACTGAAGCGTGGGTATCCCACATAGAAAGTCCCCCGGTACGTGCGGCAGCTATAATCACTCAAGAACTGACTGCACTCTCATCTTCTTTAGGAATATATGAAGTGTTCCAAGATACTGCTTCGTTAAGATTACTACAGAGGAATTTTTGTGGTAGTATTTTAAAGGCATTTATTATTTGCCAACATATTGTCTTTAACATTGGTGGATTTAATTATAATCAAACGAATTTTCCCCGCTTACCTGTTATTTATAGTCATTTTCCAGCAGGTTCCTCTGCGAAACAATTTTTACATTATGGGCAATTGATACAAACTGGTGATTTCCGACAATATGACTACGGCTCATTAAATTTGGAGAAATATAGTTCTCCAACACCTCCATCGTATCCAGTAGACAAAATTACAGCACCAGTAGCTATATTTTATGGAGAAGGGGACTGGCTTTCTGCTGTAACTGATGTCAATATTCTGAAATCTAAACTACCCAATGTAGTTGACTTTTACGGCGTTGAAGATAAACATTTCAATCATTTTGATTTTCTTTATGCAAATGATTCAAAAAAATTATTGTTGCCTAGGATTTTAACTTTGATTAAAAACTATACAAAATAAAAAAAACACAGATATATTATATGATGACATTTACATCTGCAACAGTTGACCAATACAAAAATGTGTAAGGTGCGAACACATAAAAAAAAAGGTCGTCTGATTAGACCAATAAATTATTATTATTTATTCTATATATTATACCTATAATATATAACATGTGTATTTTTATTTTCAACTAGCTGATGCCCGCGACTTCGTTCGCGTGGGGATCACTTTATGCTGAACTTTTGAGCAAGCTTTCTTCATATTATATATCCTCCATCTTCTGTACTTGGTGATTTCTTTTCGGAAAGAGCTATCAGAGTAGTCATTGACGGTTGCTTTTGCATCATATTATCGACATGTTTAATGGTGGTTGAGTTTGGGGTTCAAATGATGATTTGAAATTCAAAAGAAATACCATAGTAATTGAAAAAAATGAACCTGACTTCAAAGAAACTTTAGGGAGATGCATATCAATCAAATTTTACGTCACCAAAATGCAGATATGTGTCTTTTTTCTACTAATCAGAGTTCAGTCGAAGATTGGATTCAATGCATTTTCCGTCTTAAATATATGCACGAAAATTGTACGGGGGTTTGAAAATACTTGCGACCAGTGGTGGATTTACCAGCAGGCTGAGTAGGCTTCAGCCTAGGGCGGCAGATTTTAGGGGCGGCAAATTTGAGGATCGATTTTTCTTTTAGCTATCTTACAGAAATCAAGTCTTACTTTTCTTACTTTTAAAACAGTATTAGGTAGCTTACAGAGAATAGTCTAAAAGTAAGACTTACTGAGAGAAGTTTACCTTCAAGACAATTCCTATCATTGTATTTTAGAAAATTTAGGAACTTATATTTATAGAGCGGCAAAATTTTAATAGCCTATACGCCAAAAATGTGTAAATCCGCCACTGCTTGTGACACATGGAAAAAAAATGTCTATGTCTATGCCAAGAAAATGTCTAAATACGAATAAAATGAAGGTATGGAGAAATGCAACGTAAAATGAATGAAAAAAATAGTATGGCCATGTTGGCCAAATACTTATATTTTATAAATTTAATTAGTGTGGTAGATACTATATCCACCTCTATATTTATTTCATTTAATTCATTGACATAGTGTATATTGTTGATCGAAGATTTAATTGATCACTTTTAATTTCAGATATTTTTGGTTAATTCCCTTGGAAAGGAAAGGATTGATGAAAATGCGAAATAAACGATCTCATAAGAAATACATTTTTATATAATAGGATAGTTCAATAATACATTTTTTATTTTCAATATTAGTTCTTTTAAAATTTAAAAAAATAAATACAAAAAATATTTCCCTTAGTGATGATTCGAACTCACATCTGAAATTACGTAGTACGACCGTATATCCACTATGCCACGAACACATATCGGAAACGGCGAAATTATCAAACTATTTCATTTACATATCAAACTGTGATTGACATCTGACAATTCGAAAAAATTCAACGCGAGTCAGTTTTCATTGCAATTTGTTGAAATGGTGCCTTTAAAATAATATTTAAATGATGATAACTTTTTTTTCCGACAACTCATTTCGATGAAACAAAGCCTATATGTTGCCCTGGACTTTGCTTAATATATTTGTATAAATTACGCGAAAATCGGTTCAGTATCTTCGGAGATTAGCGTGAACAAACAGACAGACAGACAGACAGACAAGAATCTTAAAAATTGCATTTATGCATTCTGCTACCCTTCTTTTATCACCCCTCTTAATTTCTGGTAAAAATATTTAGTGAAGCGTAATTTCGATCCTACTCTTTTATTATATGTATAGAAGATAAAAAATCCGATTAAAGAAATTCTTTGAAATTATATAATTTTATATAAAATGTTAATTTCTTAACTAACTTCACCAAATTTAGAATATGAATTAGACATGAGTTCGATATAATTATCAAACCGTAACATACAACGGTTTACAATATCATATCATACCGATATGCATATCAGTATAACGAAAATCACAAAACCTTTATCGAGTCAAAACCTCATCTAGCACCCAAGAACAAAACGGAAAGTTCGCAAACGATATAGAATGTCCAATTGATATTCGCTACCTCTCTCTCTAATTATATCTGGAGCAACAACGGATGCGCAGGTTAATACCTTTACCTTTGCTCGAAGCGATTCATCAATTTCGGTCTGGACAGTGCTAGGAAGTTCTGAGGATATTATTATAATAGAATACTAATTAAAAATTCCAAGTTTCAAATGTATAGTACAACTAAAATACCCAAACACTCACTCACTGACTAAACGTCATAAAAACTGTTAGTATACAGGGTGGAAAGAATCAATGGGCCCTAGATTATTTTCTTAAAGGAAACATTCCTTTATTTTTAAAAAGAAACAAAACTGCATTCAAAGATTTTCTTGCTTGTCTCATCCGGAAATCGAACCAGCTAAAAATTCAAAATTTAAGCATTCGTTATTTTATTCCACTAATCGATAGAATTAACCTCAGATTTTTGTTATTAAATCTGAGAAATCAACGTTCAGGATAAAATCTCTCTAATAAACATTTGGTCTTAGAAATAAAAAAGATCATGAAATCCAACATTAATTTTAATATTGTCTTTTATTAACGCGAGTATCACACATTTAAATAAAATACTGTATACCGGATTAAAACGTGATTTATTATTTAAATTATTTATCCCGACGTTTCGGATGCTTTTCAGCAACCGTGGTCGCGGGAGACCTAGCAGGACATTGAATTATTTAAAATTACTACTTATTTGTTACACTTTAATAATTTAACTGATAGTAAATTGTTCGAAATATTTTTTTTAAAGGTCCCAAGTTCCGGATACACTAATTTGAAATTAACTTCGTGTAGCCTTCTGCAAAGTCTTGTGGTGAATTCTCCTACCATCATTTTCTACCACTTTTCTCTTTCTTTCCCTCCAGGGCCCATTGATTCTAAAAAAAAATATTTAAATGAAGTCACAATAAAGAGGAGATTTTGAATGGTATCATTAAAGTTGTGATGAAAAATGGATCCTATACGATAATCGAAAATGCTCATCACAGTGGTTAGACCCAGCCAAATCGTGCCCCAAGCTAAAACTGACTCAAAATAAGTTACTTGTTAGTGTCTGGTGGACCAGCGTTGGTGTTAACAACTACAGCTTCCTAAGATTTGGTCAGACGATTACGGCAGATCGGTATTATCAACATTTGAAAACCATGATGGAAAAGCTAGCCGTTAAACAACCGAGATTCATCAACTGCTTCAGCCCACAACTGCTTCAGGACAACGCTAGACCACACACTGCACAACAGACGGCAAAATTAGAGGAGCTAGGATTGGAATGTTTCCGTCACCCACCATAGGTACTCCCCGGACCTTGCACCAACCGACTACCACTTTATTCGGAATTTGGATAATCTTTTAATTTTAAAAATTCAATTCAGAAGAGGCAGTCCAAAATGTCTTTAAAACCTTTATTGATTCTCGCTACCGCAATTTTTACAGCAAAGGAATCAATGAACTCCCTATAAAATGGCAAAAGTGCATAGATAACAACGGTACATACTTTGATTGATTAGGTAAAAAAAAATTAGAAAAATAATAGTTTTCCTTTTTTTCATATAAAACACCAAATTCATACACAAGTATTATATACACGAACCATTTTGACACCATCATAACTCAAAATCTATGTAACATAAACTTACCAAATTTGGAAAATATTTTGAGACCCCCTAGATAATCCCCCTAGGTACCTAGTACCCACAATTTCATACACACCGCTTAAACGTATAGATTTTCAAGTCCAAATTCGTAATTTTTATGAATGACCGACTGACATATAGATCAAAAACCTAACCCACTTCCAGATGACCTAGAAAATTCAAATTTGGCATCCATCTAGGTAATTGTATATGCAAACTAAAATATAAAAAAAAACAGTGAATTTCTTCTAAGATTTGATTTTTATTTAAATATTTATTTAGCGCCTTTTAAAATTAAAAGAGCAATATTTTCTTATTTATTCTTCGCAAGAGAATAAGTTTCATGATAAAAGGTTGTTAATATTGTTTTTATAGGTTACCAATTTCTTTTGAATTTTAATTGACTTCTTTTTACTAAAATATGTGCTAAATTAAATAAAAAGTAAAGTAAAGTAAGCTAAATAATAAATGTGCCTTTTCTCGATAAAGGCACATTTATATTTAGCAAAGGACAGGCTTACATTACACTCTCTAGAGTTGAACACAAGATTGAGTAGGTACATCTTATCAATCTAGATCTTGATCAAATTAAAGCATACGTAAGTTCTATTATAGAACACAACCGCCGGCGAACATTATACGAACTCTTTTTTTTTTACCTTTTGAGCGGATTTCCGCGCTGGGGCAAGATGGTAAAAGTGGCGCGGGGAGTGTGGGTGTCGGGGCAAGCCCCCTACCCACTAAATCCACAAGGACCCTCCATAGCGCGCATGAGTCGGGTCGCGGTAACAGCAGAGCCTTAACCCGCTCCCCTCCACGCGCATAGCGCGAAGCGCTGAAAGCAGCTCGCGCCTGGAGAGGCTGAGGAGTCAGCCCGCCTAGCATGACCATCACGAGATATCTCGCGGACGAGTGAAGAGAAACTAAGATGTAAGATATCTCGATATATTATATCTCGACATCGACGATTTTGATAGAAAAGATATCTTGATCGACAAATATTCCTATGTTTGATATTAAAAATCGAGTTTTAAATGTAATTGTCATGTTAGACCCGGAATAAATAAAGAGATAATCGATTAAAACTCGAACTCGAAACTATGCCGTCTACTCGATCAGGCCACTATATACTGCGCGACCCAAACCTCACCATACTCGCCCCATACTGCCACCATTCTACGACCATTCCAGGTCCGCTCTACGTTCAGTCCAGTAGGTCTATTACCAAAATCGAACGAAACGAACGGTATGAAACAAAAGAACAAACAACTTCGTATTTTAACTTATTAATAAAACATTTTGAATTCTACCTAAGTACGATTATAATTATGAAAATAGTAATTTCAAACGAAAGACATACCTAATATCTAATTGCGAACAAGACGGTTCAATCATCGGATCTGAAATAGGAAAATTTACGATCCGACAGCCGAAACTTCGTATTTTGTTTTCGTAATAGGCCTCCAGACCATGTCCCCATACAACGCGGCCCGAACTGAAATGGGTATTAAGTTCTATAGACAATCCTGTTATAATTTATTTATAACAACGAACCATCCATTGAAACTCAACATTGTCTTGGCTAGTTTTTACCAGCAAATCAAATACAATATTTAAAAGAATAGAACCTTACAATATAAAATTAATAATAAGTCAAATATAAAATGACTAGTAAGTGAATTAGTACTTTAAACGTTGATAGGCAATTAGCTGAAAAGAGCCTATTTTACCAGTTTTTTAACAGATAAGCTATGTAAATTAATTAATTTTGTGTATCTGAAGTTTGAATTCTACGTTGAATCTGGGGGCACGGCCCACGGCATCTACTCATGTGATATTGTCTTTTATTAACGCGAGTATCACACATTTAAATAAAATACTGTATACCGGATAAAACGCGATTTATTATTTATATTGTTTAAATTATTTATCCCGACGCGGTTTCGGATGCTTTTCAGCAACCGTGGTCGCGGGGAGACAGAAAGATGACAGTTGTCTGATATTTGAAATGTCACAAAGTTGCCATATTTAATTAAAAAATAATCTATTAATTTAGGTAACACAATGTACACCTATGAACGTCAATAAAAAATAATACATATTAAATGCTTCTAATTTTACATTTACTACCAGTTCACAAATCAAGGGCGTAGAGCGGACGAGAAGAACTGGCAAGAAACTCGCCGCCACTCTTTTTAATCGCCAAGTTTTTGTTTTACAAATGTTTTGTTTTACAATTACTACGGAGTTGATATTTACCGCAATTTTCTATATTATGACAATATTGACTAACGATGTCCTCTTGTTTTTTAGTATGTTTGATTTGGGGTTTTAGATTTTTAATTACTGGATCCCAGGTGTTGGAAAGTCTCAAACCATCTTCTCTATTGAAGTTAGGATGTTTTTTAATTTCAATAGCCTCACGTACTAGTCTGGGAAAGAATCTACTTTCTTTTGCAAGGATTTTTTGGTTATTGATTTGGTTTGGTTTATCCAGAGTGTGTTCACATACTGCTGATTTAGAGTGACGTTCACATAATTAACGTTGTACTGTTTGTGGTTTATTCCTGTTTCTGTGATGCTGTGGAGGCACCCGCAGCTTGTTGTCACGGAGTACTCGCTTAATAATTTAAACAATATAAATAATAAATCGCGTTTTAATCCGGTATACATTATTTTATTTAAATCTACTCATGTGGCAGTGCCCCCACCAAGTCGAGCAACAAGCGGCACGGCCGTACTATATATCCTTTTCTCGAAGTAGTTCGGGCCATTTTCGACCCCCTACGTCCTAACGTCAATCTATTTATTTTAAACATAAAAGATTTTTAATATAAATATGGTCACTATAAGATGTTGTTAGGTTAGCTAATAACGTAATAACTTAAGACAGAAGGATCCTTAAGTAGAGACTGAATAAATTGACCGACTTGGTATTAAGTATATGGATCTCACAAATTTTTACGATAGTAGAACTGAGTTGCAAGACTTGTTTTTTTCACAATTTATGTTTTTGATGGCATATGATTTCCGTGATGAGTTATATTATGTCCCATATACGAATCCAACAATTAATAAGAGATCATTAAATTCGGTGCAGTCGTTCTTGAGTTCAATGGTGTAACTAACACAACTTTGTTTTACACAATATTAGGTTATTAAAATATTGAACCGATATCGTATCGGATAAAGTAAAACCATTCTAATCTAATTGTATTTGAGCTATCAACATAATATAGTGACTAGACTATCTATTGGCATTTGCTATAGTTTTTAACCGACTTCAAAAAAGGAGGAGGTTCTCAATTCGTCTGTATGTTGCTTTTTTTTTTGTATGTTTGTTACGCGATAACTCCGCAAGTTATGGATGGATTTGGATGATCCTTTTTTTGTTTGGGTGGGGGATATTTCAAAGGTGGTCCCATATATTTTATCGAAATTGGTTTGGTACTTTTTTAGAAAATCAACAAAAAAAAAATATACTTGTACGTAGATGATGTTTTGGTTTGTGGTTCCTTTCACGGCGCTGTCTTATTTGAGCAGCACGTTTAGTGGTAGGTTTACTAAATTATTATGTAAGGTTTAATGAACTTAAAGAATGCATTTCCTACAAAAATTTAAAAATAAAATTATTTTTAAACAAAAAACAAAAATCGACTTCAAAACTACAACTACATATAGTATGTACAAACTTGCACTAAAAAGTAAAAAATAATATTTTAATTACTTCAAAGCATTATTTATTAACAGTTATTTTTGAAGTCGGTGCCAGCCAAGAAGGACAGTTTAATCCTGCTTTTGCAACAAATTTTCGAACAGTACGGAGCGGCACCGACTTCAAAAATAACTGTTAATAAATAATGCTTTGAAGTAATTAAAATATTATTTTTTACTTTTTAGTGCAAGTTTGTAGTTTTGAAGTCGGTTTTTGTTTTTTGTTAAAAAATATTTTTTTAGATTGGAAAATAAGATTACTAGCTTGATTAATACGTTTTGGAACAAATTACTTTTGTGAATCGTGTTTTACCTATTTTAAGTATGCGAAACATATACGTACAGTATCATTTTTTTTTTCATTTTAATTACACAGCAATATATAAAAAATGTATGTCACAAAATTATCAATTCGTTTTCCAGTTATAATGATCTTAATAAAATAATATTATTGAATAGAACTTCAATGAGATAATAGTTCTCAATACCTCTATATAGACTTTATTTAACAAAAAAAATATATTTTTGGTTGATTAAAACGTTCTCGTTTATAGTAGTTGGTTTATCTTAAGTGTGTTCGCATACCAATTGCATGCCAATTGTACTTTCTACTGGGAAGGATTTGGCCTCCTTAAGGATTATTATCAGAGTGTAGGAGTGTATCTTTCGTCCAGTAAAGTATGAGCGGCACAGACTGACGATCGATATAGATCATAATATATTTATTTGGAAAAAATGTTACCCGTCCTTTGGCATATTTTACAATGTATGTTCAGAATAGATGATGTCAAAATCAAGGTATTTTAGATATTTTTTTCATCGAATACAATGTAAATAATTAAAAAAACTTTAATGGCGCGTTGGAACAGAATCAAATGGTGTACAGGTGTACATTGTACAAGTATAAGAATCCTAGGTTTCATTTTAGAACAGCAGTAGCGACTCAAAGTTTCCAGAAATGTTGACTTTTTCGAGATGCCTTAACACAGGAACTCTCTAACTAGAAGGCCAAAGCCTTTTTTTTTAATGTCGTGAAAATGTGTTGACACACCCCCGACGCTGGGCGTTGATCGGGTGGGAGGAATATCTAAATTCCGACCGGGTAACGTACCACCGTTCATAGATGGAAAAACCGTGAAGTGCATATTGCGCGTTTCGGTTTCAGTCTATGGATTTCCGAATACTCAAAGTAAAAATTAGGCCGACAGCGCATCATTGACTGATGTTCTGTGGCTGAGGTATCACCTACCATCAAGTGAACCTCATGCTCGTCTGTCGATATCTAACATAAAAAAAAAATTATACCTCGGGTTTATGCTTAAGAATCAAAAAATATGGTCGACAGAGCATCATTGATCGATCTTCTGTAGTCGAGGATTACCTACCAACCATAAGTGGGCCTCACGCTAGTCTGTTGATAGCTATGTAGTATAATAAATTTCAAGGCAAATATTGTATATTGAAATATACAATACAAATATTTAAATTTTTATATTTACTCAGCTTTCTTCTTTTATTAAATGTATTTAATTAAATCTGTAGATTGACAAAATTTCAATAAAGTATCTTATATCGATCTAATCATTAGTAAGTTATTAATAGGTATTATAGAAGAAAATTGATGGAATACAGAGAAAATTGAAAAAAGGTTTTCTTTCTACGTTTTATTGGCCATAATGTAGGACTGGCCACAGACACAGTCTAGCTAATTAATTGAACATCTTTCAAAGGAATGACTCTTTTGGTTAATAAAAATTGCTAAATCTTACCGCGATGCATATTTTAAAGTTATATTAATACCTATTACAACATTTAAGATTCTGCCAATCAGGTATCGGTTCACATGAAATCATATGGCTTCATATGAACCGATACCATGAACGAAACAGGCACGAAAGTGCCCCCACTAAGTCGAGCACGACCCTGTAACTTCATTGTGGAAAAAACTAGAGGCCTAAATTTCCAGTGACCAAGAGGGCATTACATAGCTAGGTATATTCCAAATTACAATAAATTTGAACCAGTAGGTATTTTAGTAATGATTGAAAGTCAAAGTTCCTTAATTTTGTCACGGTCTGACTGACTGATCAAAAATTTCTAAGATACTTCTAGGAGACCCAAAAACTCCAAATTTTGCACACAGTTATTGTTAATCCTACAAAGCAAGGAAAAACATTCGGTAATTATGCACTTTGGTTACTTTTGCGAAAAATTGAAGTTTTTATTTTGGCTACTTCATTTGGTTGCCAATAATGATATTCCGTCGGGGGACGCTGACATTTTCCAAAAAATCCATTGGCTTAATAAAACAATTACCAACGTGAGCTAACAAATTGTTTTATTAAGCCAAGTAAAATAAGGTAGGATTTTTTTTTTTTTTTTTTTTTTTATATTAGAGGAGGCAAACGGGCAGGAAACGATTTAACAACTTCAAAAAAACCTCAATTTTTCGTAGAAGTAACCAAACTGCATAATTAGCAAACATTCTGCAACTTTGTAATAAATTGATACTTTGTTAGCTAACAATATTTTATAATAACCATATAAATATTTTAAGGATTTCCGACTGCTCGAAGTAAAAAAGTAGGTCGACTGATGTTCTGTGGCTGAGGTATCACCTACCAACAAGTGAACCTCATGCACGTCTGTTGATATCTAACATAAAAAATTATCTTTTATTTATTAATGTCATAAATAATTTTATATGTTAATATAATGCCGTCAAAAACATAATTGTAAAAAAGCCAAGTCTTGCAACTCAGTTCTTCTGTCGTAAAAAGTTGTGAGATCCATATAATACCAAGTCGGTCAATTTATTCAGTCTCTACTGAAGGATCCTTCTGTCTTAAGTAATTACTTAATTAGCTAACCTAAAAACATATTATAGTGATCATATCAATACCAATATTAAAAATATTTGAAGTTTTAAATAAATAGATTGACTCGGCTATCGCATGAAAACACAATGTATCTTTTTGATTTTATTAAAAACACAATGTGTATCACAACTAACACATATTATATTAAATTAGATTGTTTAGTGCGATTGCCAAGTCAATCTTTTTATTTTAAACATCAAAGATTTTTAATATTGATATTGATATGATCACTATAAGATCTTGTTAGGTTAGCTAATTACGTAATAACTTAAGACAGAAGGATCCTTCAGTAGAGACTGAATAAATTGACCGACTTGGTATTATATGGATCTCACAACTTTTTACGACAGAAGAACTGAGTTGCAAGACTTGGCTTTTTTTACAATTATGTTTTTGACGGCATCTCATTTCTTTTTGTAGATAGTCCTTTTCTTAGTTTATTTGGTCAAGAATTAATACAAAGCTATGGATAACAAAGTCTGACTTTGATTGGCATTTTTATCAACTTTTTAATGTAAAACGTAGTTACGATTTCTTTTTGTAGATTTTGATATGTTCTATAATATTGTGGAACTTTTTTGTTCTATCAACAATACTTTCCTCAGCACATGCAATGAAAGACATTTTATGGCTAATTTTTTTACACCTTGGTTTGTTTTTAGTAGGGATTTCTAAGGATCTCTATTTTTTCTAGTAATAAATATAGCCTATATTACTCAGTGAAGATGTAGCTTTCGAATGGTAAAAGAATTTTTGAAATCAGTCTAGTAGTTTTAAAGTTATTCGTTACATACAGAAATACTTTAAAGTTTGTATATCTAGAAAACTGGACCGAAATGTCAAAATATTTTAGTTTTTCCTTGATTTATACCTTCGATCAACAATATACAAGATATCGGGTCGACGCAAAAAATCCGTGCCGGTAAATATCGGCTCACTTGAAATGTGAGAGGCTATTTTGTTTAGTTCTCTTCAAGCACGGCCAATGTTAAGACGTTCCACAATGACGCAGTTTGTCTTCAAAAATTGCGATAATAATTCCCGAAAAAACAATTTTACGGACGGAGTCTTATTTTTGGTTAGTACATATAAAATAAGATATATTTTAAGCTTTCAAACTAAAAAATAATTGAAAATTTGAACAAAATTATCTGTTTTAAATGAACGCTACAAATGTTTGGCCAAGGTTGGCCAACACAAGCGCAAACTATTGTGTAACAGAATAGTGGATGCATAGAGTAGATTAATACTAAAATAATTCTTACTATCTAAGGATAAGCATCCTTAGTAATATTATAAAAGCGAAAGTAATTTTTTTTGTTTGTTACCCTTTCACGCTAAATTGGAAAAGAAAATATTTTGCGGATATTATTATTTAACATACGAATTACTATTTTTATAAAACATTATATTATTGTTTATCAAATATGTTATAGTTTTTGTACCCTACTAGGTACATGATAATTTATACATTGGTGTTTCATAAACTACGCTAATAATACCAAAGTCTTCGAAGTTAGTCAAGTGTGTATGTATAATACATAGATATGTATATATATATATATATATATATATATATATATATATATATATACATATATATATATATATATATATATATATATATAGATATATATTGTATATATATATATATATATATAGCTATATATTGTATATATATATATATATTGGTAACTAATAAAATCATATTTCGACTTCACTCTTTTCTTTGTTCCCATTGAGCAGTGTCATTTTTTCAAAATTTGACAAGGGGTGTGGCTTAAATAATCGGGACACTTTTTTCGTAAATTTTGTATGCGACCTGAAGTCTATTTAATACTATGTCAATGATTTATACACTAAACACTAATTGTATTCTAAATTTGAAGTTTCTATGTCTGCTAGAAGTGCCTTAGAGTTTTGATGATCGGTCAGTCAGTGAGTGAGTGAGTGACAAATTAACAATTTTTGACTAGTTATAATTCTTAAACTACTGGTTTAAATTTATTGATATTATTAAAAATACCGAGTTTATACAATGCCTGCTTGGTTGCTGAAAATTCAAGCTTCTAGTTTTATCCACAATGAAGTTATAGGGAGTCAAAAATGACCCGAACTACTTCGAGAAAAGGATAGTACGGCCATGCCGCTTTTTGCTCGACTTGGCGGGGGCACTACCGTGCCCCCAGATATCTCCATAAATACAGTGACGAATTTCCACCATCTAAAGAAATATTTAAATACTATTTAGCTCTTCTATACTATATATATATTCTATATACTATGATTAGTCAAATAGTAGATTATCTTTATATATATAATTCTTCTGTGAGTGTGTATGTCACTGAACTTCTCTCAAACGACTGGACCGATTTTGATGAATTTTTTTGTGTGTGTTCAAGGGGATCTGGGAATGGTTTAGATTCACAATTTTGTCCGCTGGACAATGTTTTTTTAATTAATTTTTAATATAATTTCGAAGCCAAAATTGTGGCAGAACAACGTCTGCGGGGTCCACTAGTATGATTATACATTGATGATTATTTTGACGAGCTCGTTGGTGCGTTAGGTATAACACTTGCCGCGCGCATCGATGGGTCGTGGATTCGAATCCCACCGGAACGACATGCTTATAATTTTATGTAAGCATGTTTTCCCCACGTCTGGTAACTTCTGGCATTGACCGGGTGGGAGGAATATCAAAATTCCGACCGGGTAACGAACATGCACATTGCGCGTATCAGTCTCAGTCTATCGTTTTCCGAATGCTCGAATTAAAAAGTCGGTCGACAGCGCATCATTGACCGAACTCTGCACCTGATTACAAGGCACGAACTACCCGAGCCTGGCTCGAAACCATCGTTTCGAACTTTATAAGAGCTGAAGACTGGCCCTCGTCTAGCCCAGATCTGAATCCCTAAGACTACAAATTATGTTCAGTTTGAGAAGACATGGCTAAACGCATGTCGACAGTGAGTCTCTTAAGAAATCTCTGGAGCAAGCAGTGGCTAAATTTTCTCATAGAAACCATAGATGCGTAAATCTATAGATTCGTCCTGTTTTAAAGCCAAAGGTGACCCTTTCAAATCTATTTTTATTAAAATAAATATCGAAAAGACTTCAATAAATATGTACATAATATTAAAAGTTTTATTAAGATTACATTACTTTATAAAAAAAATAATACATTTTCATTTGTAATAAACAGAACTTATGGCCGGACTAGGTATTATAAGCAATATATATTATATATGTTAGAATCAAGGACTTTATATATTTATAGTATTATACATAGTCTATATATATATATAGTCCTTGGTTAGAATAAATAATAATTTATTGGCCCAACAGATGTAAAAGTCATCAAATAACTGTTATAACGTTTTTTATTTTGAATGGTTTTTAATCAATCTTAAAATCCTAGGCAACAATAATTTTTTTGAATCTTTTGCATAAAGAAAATCAAAATGACTAAAATGTTTATCTTTAACTTCGTAAAAGTCAACTAAATTTGGTAATTTAGATTTCAGAATATTGACATCAGCTGCAGCAACATTCAAGTCTCCTTTTCCATTTAATATAGCTACTGGTGCTGTTATCTTTTCTACTGGATACGATGGAGGCGTTGGAGAACCATATTTCTCCAAATTTAATGAGCCGTAGTCATATTGTCGGAAATAACCAGATCGTACCAATTGTCCGTAATGGAAAAATTGTTTTACAGAAGAACCAGCTGGAAAATGATTATAAATAACAGGTAGACGGGGAAAATTAGTTTGTTTATAATTGAAGCCACCAACGCTAGAGGTAATCGGTTGGCAAAAAATAAATGCCTTTAATACACTACCACAAAAATTCCTCTGTAATAATCTTAGAAAAGTATTATCCTGGAACACTTCATATATGCCCAAGGATGATGAGAGTGCGTACAGCTTATGAATAATTGACGCTGCGAAACGTATCGGGGGACTTTCTATGTGGGATATCCAGGCAACAGCAGCCAAAGCTATCATGAGGCTAATTTTGTCATTATACTCGGGCCGCAAAGAGCACATTACAAAGAAACTGGTGGTTCCCTGAGAGTGTCCGATGTATATCAACGACGTAGTATTTGTTTTTTCAAGAATAAAATCGATCATTGTCGGTAAATCATAGAGTCCTATTTCGTGGAAACTGAAGTCCCAAAATTTTCTTTCTGAAGGACTGATATTGGTGTTATGTCTTGAGTGTTTATTTCCTCGATTATTTCCCATCCATACATCGTAACCTTGTGCTGCTAAGAGGAACCCCATTCCACTGTTGACACCACCCGTTATCCAGTCATCTGCACTACAAGTTAGCCCGTGCATGAGAAATACGACAGGACCACTTCCAGGTATTCTGAACAGTTTCAGTTTGTATCCATCAGGCGTTACTACTGTGTACTCTTCTACAGGAAATTGGTCTTTCTTTATTAATTGACTTATATTCAAAGAAGCATCTTTATTTTGTTGTCCTAAGTCATATAACGGTAAATTTTCTTCTATGGAGAATAAATTTTGTGATACTAGGTCAACTAAGGAATTATTCTTTGAAATATTACTAAGGATACTAGCGTCACAAATAACTTCATGTTCCATGACACAAAAAATAATGTAAGAAATAATAAAGAGAGTCTTTCCATATTTAAATCCGATCATTGTAAAATAAGAAATATGACGCGTTGTTCTGTTCACATTCACAAACTTACTAAAGACTAAATTAGATTAGATCCGTCGTTGTCTTACATATATACGTCTTACGTTGACATAATGAGCGCTTTTACACTATCCGACACCGATGGGCATATAAAGCGATCGTATTATATAGGTAGAGTATATGTTAGGGTTAAGCACTTCGCAGAGTGTAAACAAATTGTGTTATGGCGGATTCTAATGAAATCAAATGGGTTGTTGTACATTCGTCACAAAGTAAATTTGTCACCTTTTTTAAAACACCATACCTTGAAAGTTAATTCGTCACATGCATTAAAAATATGTGTAAATTCGTCACAGGTAGTTAAAGGTTATTGTAATTTGCCACAAATCCTCTTTTTCTGGTTAAAGTAGCGGTAGCAAGCAAAGGTAGGTCGACAGCGCATCACTGACTTATGTTCTGTGGCTGTGGTATCACCTACCATCAACTGACCCTCATGCTCGTCTGTCGATATCTAATATAAAAAATAAAACATCATTTTTATTGAAAAACGTTTTTATGTTACTCCTTTACTTTTTTCCTTCGATCATTCGGAAATCCATAGACTGAAACCGAAACGTGCAATATGCACTTCACGATTTTTTTATCTATGAACGGTGATTCGTTACCCGGTCGGAATTATGATAAATGCCCGAAGTAACCAGACATAGGTAAGAGATGTGTATACAGATAAGAGATGTTTACGAGCCCGTCAACTTTAATATTATCGTGCAAAAATGACAAATCAGAGATGTAATTTTTGATGATAATTTGAAATATTGGGATTGCAGTTGTGGAGGTTGGTATATAGGAACACTGCACGATATCGCCTTGAACACACGGCAGCAAAGAGTATAAAGTTTTAAAAAGTGGACAACAGTCCACTTTTTTAACTTTTTTAGATAAAAATAAAAGAAGACAGAAAAATGTTGTTGTTATCAGTTACATACTAGTAAGTTACTATAAGTAGGTTATAATATAGGTAAAGTAGCCGCAAACGATCGCAAACAGTAGTTACATTATCACCTAATTAAAAACCTAATTATTGTTTAGGTACCTACTTGTAGCTGACGTATTTGTCTATGTTATAATATAGACAGATGAGCATGAGGCTCATTTGATGCTAGGTGATACCTTAGACATGGGGCATCAGTCAATGATGCGATGTCGACTTATGTTTTATTTCAAGTATTCTGAATTGCATAGAATGAAACTGAAACACGCACTTCACGGTTTTCCATATATTAACTCCCGGTCGGAACTTCGATATACCTCCTCCAACCAATTTAATATCCGAAGCGAACAGACAGAGAAAGCATTTTTACAGAAAATTATAAACATGTCATACCGGTGGGATACGAATCCGCGACCTATCGGATCGCATAGTAGGTGTACTACCCAACACGTCAATGTTTGATGGGTATCTAATGTTATTTTGTTAGAGACTAGTCACCAGTCACCACCCCAGCTACTGGGAAATTATTTCTACATTGTCAGCGAGTAACATAGGATATTTTCTTTTAAAAAAATTTTTTTAGTACGTAAGTATATCTCTAGTTAATCGCTAGTCAATTATAAAATAATAATACATCACTTAGCAATCCATCAAGTTAAGAGGATATGTTGAGAAAAATGCGGTTTTTCTATTACGTGTAACTTGTTGAGGCTGTGGATTATTGATATGAAATTTTGGAATAAGTTTTTTGACTATATTTCGCAGTGTCGCTCAAAAGGAAAACATGTTTCAATGAAATTTTCTCTATAGAAAAAAAATGTGAAGTTATGTCTATTTTTACACTTTTTTGGATCCCAAGGCATACGTAAAGTTATGATATGAATTAGTTTTGGCACATACTAAAAAATAAAATTTTACTTGCATGACAAACATGACATTTTAGAACTATATAGCAAAACGCCCCGGTTTGTACTTGTACATGTACATCTACTTTGCACGGGTGCAATGGTTTTATGTACTCTTAGCTCCGACCAAACAGTTACTAATATTTGTGAAAGTCAAAATATTGCCTACATCTAAGGAAATTTCATTCCAACAAATTAAACAAGTGTAATATAATATGTAATATATATTATTACTTAAGATAAATAAACAGACACATAACTAGTTTGCATATAAATACAGTTTCATAAAAACTTATCTTTTTCCGTTATTAATTTGATTTTGGTTCGCGTTTTATTAGTTAAAACCTTTCAAATTTCCTACACATTTTTTTGGTTTTATTATCATATTACAATATGGAATGGGGTGTAAAAGAAAATGGGATTACATCATTACAGTGATTGCCTTTGTGGGTACTTTGTAGAGCCGTCGGTCATATTCAAAAATGACATCTCTTTTTTTGAAAAATGTAACATTGACTTTCCAGCAGGGTTCTGCGCCTGTTTATAAGCCACGAACTACCCAAGCCTGGCTCAAAATCAACGTTTCGGACTTTAAAAGAGCTGAAGTCTGGCCATCGTCTAGCCTAAAAATCTGAACCCCTTAGACTACAAATTATGTTCGGTTTTAGAGGACATAGCCTGCTTTAAACGCATGTTGACACTGAATCTCTTAAGAAATCTGTGGAGCAAGCAGTGGCTAAATTTTCCATGGAAAGAGTGCGTAAATCCACTCTTCTTCTTCTTCTCTTCAAAGACAAAATCAAAGACTCTTCAAATCTATTCGTGTCCAGCCGGGCTAGCATGACAAGCGCGACAAAATTTTGTCTACCGTTTTCTCGTGTTTTAATCGACTATCGCTTTATTTCTTTCGGGTCTAACATGACAATTACACTTAAAACTCGACTTTTAATATCAAAAATAGATACATTTGTCGATCGAGATATCTTTTCTATCAAAATTGTCGATGTTGAGACATAATATATCGAGATATTTAACATCTTAGTTTCTCTTCTCTCGCGCGAGATATATCTCGTGGCGGTCATGCTAGCCCGGCAGAAAGATGAAAGGCCTGTATGAAAGCCAAAAGTGGCAATTTCGAATACAATATTTTTTTTTATTTTTTGCTGAGACTAATAAATATGTAGGTACATAATATAGTAGTAGAACTAGGTATTATAAGTAATAAGTATATAGTATAAATAATAATTTATTGGCCCAACAGATGTAAATGTCATCAAATCAATGTAACTGTGAAAACATTTTTTATTTTGAATGGTTTTTAATCAATCTTAAAATTCTAGGCAACAATATTGTTTTTGAATCTTTAGCATAAATAAAATCAAAATGACTGAAATGTTTATCTTCAACGCCGTAAAAGTCAACTACATTGGGTAGTTTAGATTTCAGAATATTGACATCAGTTACAGCAGAAAGCCAGTCCCCTTCTCCATAAAATATAGCTACTGGTGCTGTAATTTTTTCTACTGGATACGATGGAGGTGTTGGAGAACCATATTTCTCCAAATTTAATGAGTCGTAGTCATATTGTCGGAAATCACCAGTCTTATACAATTGTCCGTAATGAGACAATTGTTTTATAGAGGAACCCGCTGGAAAATGACTATAAATAACAGGAAGTTGTGGAAAATTCGTTTGATTATAATTGACGCCACCAACGCTAAAGGTAAACGGTTGGCAAAAAATAAATGCCTTTAAAATACTACCACAAAAATCCTTCTGAAGTAATGTTAACGAAGCACTATTTTGGAAGACTTCATAAATGCCCAAAGATGATGCGAGTGCAGACAGCTCTTGAGTCAGCAACGATCCGAAACGGAAAGGAGGGCTTACTGCGTGGGACATCCACGCAACAGCAGACAAAGCTATCATGAGCCTAATTTTGTCATTATATTCAGGCCGCAAGGAGCACATAATGAAGAAACTAGTGGTTCCCTGAGAGTGTCCGATGTATATCAACGACGTAGTATTTGTTTTTTCAAGAATAAAATCGATCATTGTCGGTAAATCGTAAAGTCCCACTTCGTGGAAACTGAAGTCCCAGAATTTTCTTTCGGAAGGACTGATATTGATGTTATGTCTTGAGTGTTTATTTCCTCGATTATTTCCTATCCATACGTCGTAACCTTGTGCTGCTAAGAGGAACCCCATTCCACTGTTGACACCACCCGTTATCCAGTCATCTGCACTACAAACTAACCCGTGCATGAGAAATACGACAGGACCACTTCCAGGAATTCTGAACAGTTTCAGTTTGTATCCATCAGGCGTTACTACTGTGTATTCTTCGACAGGATATTGATTTTTCTTTATTAACTGACTTATATTTAAAGAAGTATCTTTATTTTGTTGTCCTAAGTCGTATGATGGTGTATCATTATTTGCTTCTATTGAGTACATATAATGTGATAATAGGTCAACTACGGAATTATTCATTGAAAAAGTACTAAGGATGCTGTTGTCACAAATAACGTCACGTTCAATAACACAAAAAATAATATAGGAAATAATGAAGAAAGACTTTCCATATTTAAATCCAGTCATTGTAAAAAAACTGGTTTAGTTCTATTCACTATCGTAGTTCAGACTATCAGTATTTATAGATGTCATATTATATATATAACGTTGACAGAGTGTTATCACACTATCCGATATACCGATATCGGTATCCGACACCGATGTGTAGGTACTTACCTCTGTGTATCTACCTATTTTTTAGTATGTTTGACTTGGGGTTTTAGATTTAGAGATATTATTCATATATAATTTACCATACATTAATTTGTAAGAATTTTAACAATAATCTTTGTTCATACTCTCACGAAGTTATCAGGATTTTAAAAAAGTATATAATATTCCCCCGTTACTGTTCTGCTTCATCTTACTTGAACAATGGGATGTTAAACCATACTTTATGAGATAATATATTTAAATAAAATACTGTATACCGGATTAAAACGCGATTTATTATTTATATTGTTTAAATTATTTATCCCGACGTTTCGGATGCTTTACAGCAACAATATAAATAATAAATCGCGTTTTAATCCGGTATACAGTATTTTATTTAAATGTGTGATACTCGCGTTAATAAAAGACAATATTATGAGATAATATATTTTTTTATTTGTTTGAACACTTTTTTATTTTAAATATTAAACTTTACCTATAAAATAAATCTAAGAAAACATAAATTCGGTAAGGCGCCATTAATGTTCAATGCAATTTTTAATGCAGGCAAACTGGTAAAAAATAAATTGATGCTTGAGATAGAGATAAAATGATATGGTGTATCCTCTACAAAACAATATATAAAGATACAATTAATAGTAGAAGTAAATACAATGGTGGAATATGGAATTACGATGCTGGAAAAGAAAGATAGTGGTATTTCCACATTCGTTTGACAACAAGAAGAAATTGATCTGTTTTAATAGAAAGAGATAAGTAAATCAGTGTGATACACGGGAATATTTAAACATCACTTTGCCCGACATCATTTTGGATGATTAAACGTTAAGTAGGGGAAGGTAGGGCTGAAAGTGCCGGGGGTAAGTTGTTCCGATGCAAATATCTTAAAACAAAAAGAGATAGCTATATGTTCGTATTATTCCGTTGCTCTGGTAATATAGCGCATGTGCGGCGGTCATTTTAGTTGCGCCAGAGAGGCGGACCCAGTGGCAGTGTATGTTATGATCTTCCAGCATCGAGTGAGTAAATATTTTATCTTATTACTTTTTGGTCTCACGTAAGCATTTTTGGCTTTAATATGGGAATTTTACTAATGTGTTTGTAATTTATCCAAAAATAATAATTTATGCAATTTTAACGCCTCATACAGACTATTTTTTTGGCATATGGTAAAAAGTTTACATATTTGAAACGGGGTAAAAAGTGCCGTTCAGTCGAGGTCAATTTTCCGCGGCACAAACAACCCCCAACTAACCTTAATAACCTATATTGTTTCCTTTGATAGGATGAGAATATACAAAACACATCCCAGGATCTTTTACAAAGGGCTGTTGATGCGACGATTAAGGACGGGCGTAAATTAAAAACAGTTGCATGTGAATTAGAAATTTATCACACAATGCTACAGCGGTTTGTCAAGATAATAAAGAGTGGACGTATGTCCGTCCTACCGGAGTAACCGTAGGAGTAGTCCTACGGTTTGACAAAAAAACCAAGACTGACATTTAATGAGGATCGTCATTGACATGACGTGATATCCCAAAAAGCCCATCTATCTCATTCGAACTTCTACCTGAAGAAGTTAGACAACTTGTATACCAGTGTGTCGCCCACTCGTATGCAATTTAGTTTAGGTAAGGCCTATAAGGATTGGTTGGATTTTTTTGAAAATAAACCCAACATTTGAACGTGCGATCTCGTTCAACAATACGAATACAATGCCAATATATGAAACACCAGGCATACTAACATACACTTTTCCGTTGACAGCAATTTGTGAGACGGATTAATAAGATAATAATCATCTTGCTGAAATCAGTTTCCTTAGGCATTGGGATAAAATTTGATTTATCTTAGTATGTAAAATGGTATTTTTAATAACTCTGTCTAATAGATCTCATTTATATTAAAATTAAGTAAAAAATATTACATTTAGAAGATAATAATTTCAGAATAAAATAGTTAGAAGAATAATAGATTAATGTTTTTTTCAATGATGTTTAGTAAATAAACTATTAAAGCTTATAAAATTTTGATGTTGATAATGTAAAAGGCCAAACATTATAAACGGCACAACCAACCTCAGCTGCGGCACAACTTGCCTCAGCGAGGAGTCAAATTTAATTCCCTAAATAAAACTATTAAAAAACCACTAAAACTGTGTATATATTTTAAATCTAGAATAAATTTAACCTCTGATAGACTTGAACTATTAAAGGCAGCATTCATCTTGTCCGATTTATCTAGGGAATTGTCAAAATCGGCACATTCAGCCCCGCCTTCCCCTACATACATACATATATTATAATATGGAATAAAAGTATTCCGATAATTTTCAATCCAATTTTTTTATTGTACAATAGCACGTAATACCATATAAGAAAGTTTATATAATTGAAACGGAAAAACACATAAAAAGATAATAAGGTTTTCTTTTGAGTGTAATTTAAATACCAATTTAGTTTTAATAATATGACGCAACAAAAAAAATACAATATAATATACATTTTAACGTAAGTTTTATACTTTCGGTGGTTCCTGTATAATTTAAGTACCTAAGTGAAGAGTGTCTTAGTTGATAATGAACGGCCATCATAATATTATTTTTATAGTGTTTTGTGTTTTTTTTACTGAAGTTATTTGTGGTTATAATTTTCCTAATAATGTAATGAGGCACGTTTTTACAAAAGGTAATGACGAGAATCGAGCAATTTATGTAGACAATACAAAAAATCATTATTCTGAACTACAATATTATCCCGGGCAACGAAAAGAAGATATTTTTTTAAATATAACACAGTTAATTAAGAAATCTCAATATCCTGTTGAAGAATACACAGTAGTAACGCCTGATGGATACAAACTGAAACTGTTCAGAATTCCTGGAAGTGGCCCGGTAGTTTTTCTTATGCACGGGATAATGAGTAGTGCAGATGACTGGATAACGGGTGGTGTCAACAGTGGTATGGGGTTCCTCTTAGCAGCACAGGGTTACGACGTATGGATGGGAAATGCTCGAGGAAATAAACACTCAAGACATAACATCAATATCAGTCCTACAGAAAGAAAATTTTGGGACTTTAGTTTCCACGAAATGGGATTGTATGATTTACCGACAATGATAGACTTTATTCTTGAAAAAACAAATAACACGTCGTTGATCTACATCGGGCACTCTGAGGGAACCACTAGTTTTTTCGTTATGTGCTCTTTGCGGCCCGAATATAATGACAAAATTAGCCTCATGATATCATTAGCTGCTATTGCGTGGATATCTCACATAAAAAGTCCTTTAATAAATATAATAAAACCATTCGTTTCCGAACTGGATACATTACTAACATCTCTAAGTATATATGAAATCTTTCAGGATAACTTAAAGTCGCGCCTATTTCGGAGAGCTTTGTGTGGTGATATTGGATCGGCCTTTATTGTTTGCCAACAGATAGCTTTTATCATTGGTGGCTTCAATTACAATCAAACGAATTACCCACAACTTCCGGTTATTTTTAATCATTTTCCAGCGGGTTCATCTGTTAAACAATTTGTGCATTACGGACAATTGGTACAATCTGGTTATTTCCGCCAATATGATTATGGTTCATTAAATTTGAAGAAATATGGTGCCCTAACACCTCCATCGTATCCAGTAGAAAAAATAACAGCACCAGTAGCGATATTTTATGCAGAAAAAGACTTGTTTTCTGCTGAAGCTGATGTCAACATTCTAAAAGCTAAACTACCCAATGTTGTTGATTTTTACAAAGTACAAGATGAAAATTTTAGTCACATTGATTTTGTTTATGCGAAAGATTCTCTAAACTTATTGTTAACCAATATATTGAGACTTATTAAAAAATATTTGTGAAAATATATGCCTTTTCAGCATAACCTTTATTTGTCCTGTGTTTTTTAATAGTTTTAATAAGTACCATTTACGAATTTTACTATCTACATTATAGCGAGTTATCTACCTTTTGACACTCGTAGGTTAATTATGAAATAAATAATTTATATCTCTATATAAGCCCGTAGGGGGAAGATACTTCTGAAGCAATTTGAAAATATTCTTCCATTTATTCATTGTTATTAAATTTATTTAAATGAAAGCGTTACTTCTATTTATCTTATTATATAATTACCTACTTGTCAGATTTTAAACCTTATCACATATAAGACAAGATACAAGAAGAATTATAATTTTTGATTTAAAACCTCGATCTCCAGCTAGAAAAAAGATCTCAAAATCAAAATCAAAATCAAAAGTTTTTTATTTCAAATAGGCCTTTGCAGGCTCTTATGAAACGTCTAGTTGCACGGTTCCAAAAAGTGGGTCTCATGGAGAAGAACCGGCAAGAAACTCCATGGACACTCTTTTCAACAATGGTTTAGCTTACAAGGACTCGGTAAGACACTCTTTTCAACAATGGTTTAGCTTACAAGGACTCGCTTACAATAGTAATAATTGGCTGAGAAGTTTATATAATGCAAGGTATACAGAGATTCTATACAATGCAAAAGAAAATTGAGTTTTTACTATTAGTGTAAAATGAGATACACACACTTGCACAGCGCAAGTTGCCAGGGAAGGCGCACATGCAGTGATGAATTAGCACCATACATCTTTATCGTCAACATAGTCTTGGATTTTATAATACGCTTTTTTAATTAAGATTCCTTTGATGACGTTTTTGAACTTTTTATTCGTAAGATCAGTTACACACTTCGGTAGCCTGTTGTAGAATCTGACACAATTCCCAAGAAACGATTTATTCGATTTTGCTAATCTATATTTTGGGACTACTATTTTATGCTTATTCCTGGTATTTATATAATGAATATCACTTTTGACAGTGAATTGATGCAAATTTTTACGAACAAACATGATATTCTCTAGAATGTAAAGGGAAGGCAACGTGAGTATATTAATTTCTTTAAATAATTCTCTCAGAGACTCGCGGGGGCCAAGATTATAAATTGCACGAATTGCCCTTTTCTGGAGAATGAATATGGCATCTACGTCAGCCGCTGCGCCCCACAGTAGAATACCATAGGACATTATGCTATGAAAATAAGCAAAATATACAAGCCTAGCTGTAGCAACGTCAGTAAGCTGTCTTATTTTTCTGACTGCATAAGCTGCAGAACTTAGTCTACCTGATAATGCTGCGATGTGAGCTCCCCATTGTAATTTACTGTCAATGGTTATGCCCAGGAAAACAGTTTCAGTGATGACTTCAAGTTTGTCACCGTCAAGAGTTACGTTAAGCCCTACTGGGGTGACATTAGGCAGCGAGAATTTAATACATTTAGTTTTAGCAGAATTGAGGAGTAAATTATTCGCGGCAAACCATTTCGATAGAGTTACTAAGCTATCATTGACGTTTACTGGACTGGAATCTTTCCTATTAATTTTAAAAACGAGGGAAGTGTCATCAGCAAATAAGATAATTTCCGATATCTCAGACATCATATGCGGGAGATCATTAATATAAACAAGGAACAAAAAGGGACCCAATATGGAATCATGCGGCACGCCCATTTTCACTATTGATCCAGATGATCTCGAACCACTAATTTCTACTTTTTGCTGTCTGTCTGAAAGATAGGAAAGGACAAGCGCGAGAGCTTTACCACGAACACCATAGTGGCTCAACTTACAAATGAGAGTATCGTGGTCAACGCAGTCAAACGCCTTGGATAGGTCGCAGAAAATGCCTACGGCATCCTGTGAGTCCTCCCAGGCGCTTAAGATTTGGGTAATCAATCTTGCACTTGCGTCAGTAGTAGACCTACCCTTTGTAAAGCCGAACTGACGGTCATGTAATATGTTGTTAATATTAAAGTGTCTTAGCATCTGATCTAGGATGATTCTTTCGAAGATTTTACTGAAAGCTGGAAGAATTGAGATAGGTCTATAGTGTGAAGGGTTCTTCTTACAACCTGATCTAAGAAATCATTTATAGTTTTACCAAATCTGGTATCTAGACACTATTGGGAATTCTTATGCATGCTTTTGCAGCAGTGTCTAATGGCTATACATGTCTAGTTTAAAAATTAGCCTGTATAATTATATACTACTCAAAACAAAATAAGGGCCACATGAATATTTTACTTATTATTTAACTAAGCAGAATAAATTTAAAAATTGTCATTGTTATTAATTAAAGGGGTATTTTTCATGAAATTAAAAACAAATCATGTTTATTTGGTAGTCATTCAATTTAAAAATGAAAGTTTAATAAAAACCACCGACTTGTTAAACGGTAAGGTTTCGTAAAATTGAAGATATTTTCTTACATGACATTGCTGGTCTTCGTGTAGTCGATTTCGTATTTTTAATCGACTTCAAAAAAGGAGGAGGTTCTCAATTCGTCTATGTTACTTTTTTTTTGTATGTTTGTTACGCGATAACTCCGCAAGCTATGGATGGATTTGGATGATTCTTTTTTTTTTGATTTCAAAAATAACTGATAGTAAATAATGCTTTGAAGTAATTAAAATATTATTTTTTACTTTTTAGTGCACGTTTGTACATACTATGTGTAGTTGTAGTTTTGAAGTCGGTTTTTGTTTTTTGCTTAATTTGGTCGCTCTCACGAGTGCCCGTAGCTCGCTGTAATGCATTTTGTATGGCACGGGCAGTAGAGGTTCGCTCTCTTCGTGCGTTTAAACGGACGTATCGATCCTCTTGAACTGTTGTAAGTTGTAACTCGATTTCTTCCTGAGCCAGGACGTCTGGTGACATTCCCCTTCTCCTGGTCCAAACATTTTGAAACGCACGTCGGGAATATCCTAACCTTAAAGCTACAGCACGCTGACTGTACCCCTCCTGGATCAAAGTTACGACCCTTGTAGCCATAACTGTATACATGTGTCACCTAACACGTTGCATTATGTAGGTATACAAGCGCTGTAAACTTATTTCACTGGTAGCCAGAGTAAAACTAATAAAAATTGACACATTTCAAGTGTCTTCAAATAACTCGATAAAAACAAAGTTTATGTGTGCCCACTTGATATGATTTGTCACTAGAAACATTACTGACACATCAAGAAACCCATAAAATAACAAATTCAGCTACTTGTAAACATTAATCAAAAGAAATATTTGTTTACAGAACAACTTTACACGTGGCCCTTATTTTGTTTTGAATAGTACATAAGCCTTAATCGCTATCGTATTATTTGCTTGTAATAGATGAATATTTATTGCAAAATATCAATAGTTTTAGGACTTGACTTTTTATCACACGAGTGTCACAATTCATCTAGATATTTTCAATTGTTCTGCACGATTGTTAACAATTCGTATGGTCAACAAGTTAATTCAATAGAACTACAATTCATGCTACCAGTACTGGATTCACTCAACTGCAGTAATTTTTTTTCTTTGGAATATGGGAGAATAAAAATGGAGACATAGATTTTAAAGGTCGGCAACACACCTGCATGCGTTCTGGTTTTGTAGATATATGTATGTCTAAGGGCGGCCGTGATTATTTAATATCACGTGAGCCACATGCCCGTTTGCCCCCTATTCTATAAAAAAATTTCAACAATATTAGTTGCTAGAAGATCAGAAATATATGATGTACCTACATACCCGTTGCCCTTTATTATAATATTATTTAAGATAAAATTAGATATTAGAATTAAACTTGACTTCTCTATGATGATATTGTCTTTTATTAACGCGAGTATAACACATTTAAATAAAATACTGTATACCGGATTAAAACGCGATTTATTATCTCTATGATGGCGATAAAAGTATTAGATAGACACGGGGATAAAGGTACCTAAATACAAAATAACTATTTGTGTAATTTTAAAATATCTTCTTCATACAACGTATTTATCAGGGCCCAATAACTCGTTTAAAACCACTCTGTAAAAATTCCTTTGCCATTGTTCATTAAAAACAATACAAGAAATGGATATCTGACGATTTAAGTCAAATTAATTTCGTAGGTATATACGAAGTGTAGTGTAATTTGCGACAGTAGTTTTGATGATCTAAATACAACAGTGTCAACTACATTTATCACATAATACAAAATAAGTAATTATAAACAACTGTACTGAATTACTTAAAAGATTCGTGTTACAATATAGACGCAATTAAGTTTAAAACAGATCTACTAATAGAGGGACAACAATAAAATAATGCCACTACTTTAAAATATTTCAAGCTGTAAGTAGTTTTACTTAAACCAGTAACCAATATTATTCATGAACTCTCAGCCGGGCTAGCATGACCGCCACGAGATATGTCGCGGACGAGAGAAGACAAACTAAGATGTAAGATATGGAGATATATTATATCTCGACATCGACAATGTTAATAGAAAATATCTCTCGTTCGACAAATATATCTATTTTTGATATTAAAAGTCGATTTTTAAGTGTAATTGTCATGTTAGACTCGAAAGAAATAAAGCGATAGTCGATTAAAACACGAGAAAACGGTAGACAAAATTTTGTCGCGCTTGTCATGCTAGGCCGGCAGGTCAGCCGGCCTAGCTTGACCGCCACGAGATATGTCGCGGACGAGAGAGAAGACGACAATCTAAGATGTAAGATATATTATATCACGACATCGACAATTTTGATAGAAAAGATATCTCGATCCACAAATATATCTATATTTGATATTAAAAGTCGAGTTTTAAGTGTTATTGTCATGTTAGACACGACAGAAATAGAGCGATAATAATCGATTAAAACACGAGAAAACGGTCGACAAAATTTTGTCGCGGTTGTCATGCTAGGCCGGTAGGTCTCATTACCTTTAAGCCATGTCTTTTTTTCGGACACTTTTTCACTTATTCATTTTATCATTTTTATTTTTCACAACGTATTTCACATGATTTCCCTACTACTACTATACTAGATTTTAAGATATGAATAATATTACATACAGACTTTTAAACATACTTCTCATACATATAAAACTTTTGACTTGAACATATTATTATTTTATTATATATACTAGTGGATCCCGCAGACGTTGTTCTGCCACAATTTTGGCTTCGAAATTATATAATTATTCTTAAAGAAAAAAGATTTTCCCGCTTTTCTGTTGAAATTCTTTGCTACGAGTATAAACCTCACGGAGCCCGAGACCTTTCCAACGAATGCAAAACCGTGGAAATCGGTTCGTGCGTTCTAGAGTTATAGTGTCAAGAAGGAAAACCCGACTTATTTTTATATAGTAGATTTATACATCTGGTGTAAGTGGAAGATCGAAGAAGTTCTTCAAGTTCGTAGCCCGGCGTATTCATTAAGCATTGTACTGTGTGATTTTCACATATTATAGTAATATATATAACATATTATTCTGAGTTAGTTATATTTAGTTAAATTGAATTACTAAATATGTTGTTAGTTAAGCATTATTGTTTTTAGTTAAGGTAATAATTAATATTAAAATGTATTTCATGTAAGATATATTTTAAATGCAGAGAATTTTAAACAATCTTTGAAATTCTTTAAACATAAATCACTACATATTATAATAAAACAAAGTCCTCCGCCGCATGTGCGATACACTCAAAAACGATTGAACGGATTTTTCATTGGGTTTTCACTAATATACCAGGGTGAATCAAAAAGTTCTTAGAAGTACAGTATATATGAAACCTTTTTGGATCAAGTTCGATATTCAAATTAAAGAGTGTCTATCACACTATATTTATGCAGACTGTCACTTGTTTTTGTCAGTTCGTTCGCATGTAATAAATTTTTTTGTGCAACGAGTTGCTAAAAAGTCAAAATTATGGATAAAAGTGAGTTACGTGCGGTGATAAAATATCTCAGTTTGAAAAAAATGTCTACGAAGGAATTTTTTTGGACATTCAGCAGACATTAGGGGGTGATGCTGTACCCTATTCTACGGTTGCGTACTGGGTGGCTGAATTTAAAAAAGGTAGATCAAGCTGTAAAGATGACCCGCGTTCTGGGCGGCCTTCAACCTCCGTTACAGAAGAAAATGTCAAAAAGGTTGAGAATCTGGTTTTGGAAGACAGAAGAATGACTATAAAACATATAGCTGAGATCCTAAAGATATCTTTTAGTAGCGTTCAATCCATTTTAATTGATTCACTGGGGTTCAAAAAAGTGTCTGCAAGATGGGTGCCACGAATGTTAACCGACGAAAACAAAAAGCGACGTTTGGAAATTTCCAAGCGTAATCTCGAAATGTTCCAGCGTGATTCGGATAATTTTTGCCGTCGTCTTGTCACCATGGATGAAACGTGGGTCCACCATTTTGATCCTGAAACTAAAAGACAAAGCATGTCTTGGAAACGACCATCCTCTCCATCCATCAAGAAATTTCGAGTTGCTCCTACCGCTGGCAAAGTTATGGCCTCTGTGTTCTGGGATAGTGAAGGAATCCTTTTTATTGATTACATGCCAAAAGGCCAGACCCTATTATGCAAATTTAATCCCGAAAGTGTGTGAAGCGATTAAAGAAAAACGTCGTGGAAAACTGTCGTTGGGCGTGTTGTTCCTTCAAGATAACGCTCCTGCTCATCGATCGGAAGTTGCGCTCAACGCAATCCGCTGTGCTGGCTTCAATCTCCTTGACCACCCACCATATTCTCCGGACTTAGCCCCAAGTGATTTTCACTTATTTCCAAAATTAAAAGAGGAAATTCGTGGAACAAAATTTCACGATAATGACGCGGTTATAGCTGCCGTAGAGGACTTTTTCGAGAGTCAAGAAAATAATTTTTTTTCACAAGGAATAAGGAAGTTAGAAACGCGTTATTCTAAATGCATTGCATTGGAGGGAGATTATGTAGAAAAATAAAATATTATTATTTAAATCTTTGCATTTTTTAATATTGATTCCAAGAATTTTTTGATTCACCCTCGTATAAAGTGATTGATGTTGAAGGTTGGAAATTGGTTGAAATATAACGATAATTGTTGGAAGTGTCGGAAAAATTCAAGCCACTTTTTTTTGCGCTTTTTTTGTAAATATCTCATTTCCTATGGGTTTTTTGCTATTTGTATTTACTATACAAAATTCTCTACAAATTTTGTTAAAAAAAATTATATTGTGAACCGTTTTCGAGATAGAGGGCGGAGAGCGCGAGGTCACAGCATCACTTCAGGTCAACCGGTGCCTCCGGTCGAAAACGAGCCATATATAGTTGATGAACTATCGATAAATCAATGATTATAAATATTTGTCAATTTTTATTAACTATTATATTATATTTTATCATTTTCCTCATGCATTAAATCTATTTCTATTCAATAATACTAATAATAATCGTTTCCTAAAATTAATAAATAATTATTTTCCCATTTACACTAATGACATTTTAAATAGAAAATAATTAAGGGCATCTTCTTTAAAATCTGTAAATTTAACAGATTTTAAAGAAGATGATAATCACCTGCTCCAGAAGATTTGCTAAATACAATTTTCTGCAACTGCAAGAGTGGTTGTGGTTCGCGATACTCTTTACAGGAACATCAAATGTCACAAGCGATATGTTACCACGCTGAGCTGCTGGATAGTGACAACAATAATATTAATATTGAGTACTTGAAAGAAAGTGACAATATAATAAGGATGAAAGTTGTTTCTCGACACATCAATAGCAAGACATATCAATATTTAATTGAATATGACGTAGGTTGTTGCTCACATGTAGCATCAATAATTTATTATTTTCACATGGCCTCTATAAATCGAAAATCATCAAGCCCGCTGAAATATTGATACATATACATATTTGATATTACTAATGTTACTAAAACTATAAAAGAAAATAGTGAAGGAGATTAAATTGTGTCAATATTTTTGTATGGAAAATAAAAGTTATTAATATTTTATAAAAAATACTGTTTTTGTTTTAACACTAGTGACTTTTATTAGATTAGCAAAAATACACTATGTGCCTACCTATTTAGAACTTTTATTGTTTTGAATATGTTCCACCCATCACACATCGATGTAATTTCTACGTATAATAGTTGGATACTTACGTAATTTACATGATTTGTTTGGTCGGTGTACCTCATAGAGCAACACGGGCCACCGGCGAACCCCGGCGGCCCGTGTTGCTCTATGGTGTACCTCAAGAAATAGCCACGAAAAACCACCCTTAATTTTGTTATTTTTTTTTTGCTGCCCTATAGCTGGCAGAAAAATTATGGTAAAAATATGTACCTAATGTAGATCTGAATAATAGCTTTTGTTTCGCAATGGTTTTATTCAAAAAAATCTTTTATAGTTTTGTAGAAAAATAATTTTGAAGTTAGGGGTTGCAACCCTTATTTTGCAAAAACGAATGATGCATGGGGCTTGATAATTGGCCCAAAATTATTTTCAACAACTAGCAATATAATAAAGGCACCAATGTCAAAAAAAGACGCCAGTGCAGATTTCATATGGTATCCCGGTGAGACCCTTTAAGGTTAATCCATCTTCAATCAGTCACATTATCTTCTTCTTCTTCTTTTAATTAATGGCAACCTCCATCAGAGACGGATTCTGCCAGTGTCGAGTATTTTGGGAGACTCAATAATTTTATAATGTCGGGGTATTACATACTATTTGAAACTTGACGTACGAGCCATGGTCGAATGTAAGTTTTGATACTTGGAGTGAGCCAGAACACAAACACTTAGGACTGCACAAATATATGTGTGTGTATTAATTATATAAGTACTAATATGTGTATTTATATAAGCAGGTATATAAGTATACAGTAATTAGTAACTTAATGTTAATACTTCAATCTGTTAGAAATAATAAATTTGGAGAGGATTTTTATAAATTGAGAAGGGACAAGGGATAACAGACATTTAAAGTTAATAGGGCGATGGATATCAGGAGGAAGGACATCCAAGTCACATTATCGCTTAAGTCGATATTTAAACATCAATTCTGGTAACACCAACCATTCATACAATAAATTAAAAAAAAAATCGATGAATGTCGATTTTTGTGATAGATTCTGTCAGCACTACAGAAAATGTCAATTGTCAAGTCAAAATGTCAAAGAGCTACTCTTCACTCTTGATAGTAAAGTTTAAAATGGGTTATCAAACTTGATAAATTTTATTAATGTTTTTACCAAGGAAAAACCCACTGTTTGATTTATAAGAAAAATATTTTACAGAATTAAAGAAATGTGGAATTTGTTTTTAAAAACCCGTTTTTATGATATTTCTCAACGTGTACGAGGAAATTATTTAAAATATTTGCGAGAGTCTTCTCAAAAAGTTCATAGCAAAATCTACACTATGGTAAGTTTGCTTAAAACTAAGTTTTGAATTTCGCAAACCTACGAGATAGTTTTTTGTGCCTATAGCTATCGCTGCCTTTAACATTTAGGTTAAATAAATACATTACAACAACATTGCACTTTTAAGTTTATACGTGCAAAAAGTTACTGGAAGTTGGAACTAACTTGCTAAAACAGTTGATAATTCTGAAAGTAGGTGCTAATATTGACTTATCTAAAACTTATTCCATAACATTTTAGCTGATCGAATTATAAATTGTTGTTTTTGATTGCGTTACACACTTATCAGCATGAGGTCAATGATTGACCTGTAAGATATTATTAAATATCTATCGAAATTGTTGGCTTTTTGTATTATCAAGTTCAGTCTCGCACAAAATAAGCGCCAATTGAAATAAGAACACTAATTTCAGAAATTATTTAAATATTTTAGAATAAAATACCTCAGAGAGGCTTTTCGGACAATATGAATAATAAACTATTAAATGGTAATCTATGGGACACGGATCCTGAATTATATGAAATTATTAAAAATGAGAAACATCGCCAAAAGAGTGGTCTAGAAATGATTGCATCTGAAAACTTTACTTCTATTCCTGTTTTGCAATGTCTGAGCTCCTGCCTTCATAACAAATATTCCGAAGGAATGCCTCATCAAAGGTATGTTTATTTATTTAATTCTATTATCTAATTATTTGTTAGTATATATATTTGTTAAGAATGCAATTATTTAATAAATTTGTGATACAAGGCTGAAAGACCTTAAGTATGTACTCGCAATTATTCCAGGAGATAAATAAAGTGAAAAGTTCTTAATTAATGACAATATGAGCTTTTTACCTAATAACACATTTATGGAAAGTTTAGATCCAAGGCTTTTTGACTAATAATGAACTAGGGGAACAATGACCAAAATGTTTTCCACAGCAACATTGTTAAATTATGATCAGATGTATCAGAATTGTAATATTAAATGACTTTCAAGTATACAACATATACCTCCTTTCAATAAACATAAATATATAAATAACTTTGAAAAAATTAATTGGATGAGAAAGTTACATTCCATCACCAAAGTATAGATACTATCACTCAAGATAGTTACTCATAAATCTGAAATGTCAGTATCTCTTACTCCGTCACAATCTTCCAGATACTGTAAGACTTGACCCTTTTCTAACTTACACCTTCTAATTGAACATGTCCTTAATATTTCCTATATTTGATTTCAATCTGTATCACTTTAAAGCAAGGACTGAAAATGGTTAATTTTTATTTTTCAAAATATGTGTCTGACTGAGATACATTGATATTAGTTTTAAATAGTAATACACACCAAACTTACCACAGTATTTTTTTTTTCAGTGAATATGAATAAAAACAAATGAAAATTAACAAAAACCTTTATTATACTAACTCCCATAGTAAATTAACTAGTATTCAGTCCCTGCTTTAAAGTAGAAGTCTACTTTATTTGTATAAGTATCACTTTAAAACTATTATAGTTTATAATTATAGATATGGAATTAAAAATGTTCTCTTGCAGGTACTATGGAGGAAATGAATTCATTGATGAGATAGAAATCTTAGCTCAGAATCGAGCTTTAGAAGCTTATCGTCTGAATCCAGAAGAATGGGGTGTTAATGTTCAACCTTACTCTGGTATATAAATTTAATTGTTTTATTATTTGGTTTACTTATGATTATAATATGAATCAATACAGACTTGTATATATATTTTTAAATATACAGTAGAATCTCACTAATCCGGCACTATTAAAAACCAGAGGGTGCCTTAATGGATTACTTGATTGTATTGAAAAATTCATAATAAATAAAGGAAATACAATCTATTTCTGTTCTACACGGTTTTTTTATGACTGTAACATAACTCTCAATTCACTTATTACAAGGTTTTAAAATAATCCTTAGAGGTCTGTTGTTGTGCAACTTGTAATAAATATGGAGCACATATGCGGTGTGTGCCGTAGGGAGGGACGAGGCTGAAGGGTGCTGGATTATTGCAAGTTTCGGTCTATTGAAATGCCAGATTAATGAAATTATACTGTATATTTTTTAATTTACCTGCAATATATTTTTTAATTAAGCTTTGTTGTTATTTTTAAGAAACAAGCTTATGATTATAATATTTTTCTTTATTTATATAAAACCTGTAAGATGATTAACTTAATAATGTGGTTATTAAACGCTATATTTTCAATAAGAAAATAGTAAAATATACCAGGTGCAAAAAGTAATAAATTTTAATATTATCGCAGGGTCACCCGCAAACTTTGCTGTATATACTGGTATTGTTGAGCCACATGGTCGTATCATGGGTCTTGACCTACCTGATGGTGGTCATCTTACACACGGATTCTTTACACCTACTAAGAAAATATCAGCGACATCGATATTCTTTGAAAGCATGCCTTATAAGGTTAGTTATTAATAATAAGTAAACTAGCAAATGAGTGAGTGAGTGAGAATGACTGAGAATTGAGTAAGTTCCTTAACAATGTTATGAAGGCATTGGAAATTTTTAATTAGTACTACTAAATGCTTTTTATTTACTTGCTTGTCGGGTCGCATTAGAAAATATACTTGTTACGTAAAGCATGCTTTATATTGCAAATGCTAATATAACAGCTAATTTTAATCCAGTCTTGTAATATAAAAACCTAATTATTGTGTAGTTAATTATTAAACATGCCATATACAGAAATGATTTCCTTTTATGTATAATATTGGATCTAACATACATATACTTAAAGACGTATTGAGTAATATGCTCCTAGAAAATTAGAAATGTGGTATATGTAATTTATTTAAAAATTTGGTATTAGACTTTGTAAAGTTGTAAATTTTCCAATCTTTGTAAATAGTAATCTAAGTTGTGTTTGGAGATATCGATTTAAATTAATTATTTTTATGTAATTTTAGGTCAACCCAAGCACAGATCTCATAGACTATGATAAACTAGCAGAAACTGCAAGATTGTTCAAACCTAAATTAATAATTGCTGGTGTGAGCTGTTACTCGAGATGCCTGGATTATAAGAGGTTCAAAGAAATCGCAAATGAAAATGGTGCATACTTAATGGGAGACATGGCACACATCTCTGGTCTTGTTGCGGCAGGTAATACTAATTTAACTAAAAAAATATATGTTATTTTTAGGAAAAAGACATGCTTACTCTAAGCTAAGCTCATCTTGATACAACAATTAGTTTTTCTTTTCCTCGCTCATCCTTGAAAGAAAACATTGATAACTAAACTATTCTATATATGATTGTCAAAGCAAGCTTCTGTTGTTGTTTAAAACCATTAATTATTTTTAAATTTGTTTAATAATATAAAGTATTTATTTTGTAGTGCTTAAAATAGATTAAATTATGAATTGTTAGTTAAATTTAAATTATGTCCTGTACTTCTATACTTTCTCCAATCTTCGCCATTCGCCTTTCTGTCCCTCCGTAATAATGTTTAAATGGTAAACAAATATCATACCTATCCGGGTATTATTCACGGCTGTCTCAGAAACGCAAAATCATATTTTGAAAACATTAATATATGACAACATGATATTCATGCATAGCTTTGTCTCTTTCTGTATTCAACGATGCTGGTAATAATATTGCTTTGAGGATTGTAATATGCCTACAAGAAATCAGAAATACAACTTTCTAAAAACAACAAAAAATAACAGTAAATAATTAGTGAAATTTAATAAGAATGTATCTTATATCCTATCAATATTGGTAAATATGTCAATTACTAATGTTATTGACGTCAATGCCACAAATGAGAATTATAAAATAAATTACTGATAAGAGCAACTTCAGATAGAACTAACTAAATATACAGTAAAACTATTATAAATACACTTTTATTTTTAATATGATTTCCTAGCCTTTTTGAATATTATATAAATACTAGCGACCCGCCCCGACTTTGCACGGGTCTAGATTTTTTGACAAAAAAGGGCAGGTTGGTTGGTGATAAAAAAGTAAAAATTTAGGGTTGCATGTATTTTTTTAATGCCACATTATAAAAAAATAAAAACAAAAAATTTCGTCCAAAAATAAAAAAAATTTTAAGGTTGAACAACTCTTATCACTAAGTATATAGGGGTATGAAAAATAGATAGTAGCCGATTCTCAGACCTACTGAATACGCATATAAAATTTGGTAAAAATCGGTAAAGCCGTTTCGGAGGAGTACGGTAACTAACATTGTGACATGGAAATTTTATATATAAGATTTTAATAAAATATAAATTAATCATATTATTTCGCTTTTAGTGTATACATTTCCGAGTGCTCGAAGTAAATATAATATGATCGATAGCACATCACTGATATTTAGATGTTTGTAGCTCATGCGTAAGTTCATGCTCGTCTGTCTGTCATAAAAAAAAACATCCAAAAACTTTCGTATTTCAGGTGTAATCCCCAGTCCATTTGAATACTGTGACATAGTAACTACAACAACGCACAAAACTCTGAGAGGACCTCGTGCGGGGGTCATTTTCTACCGCAAAGGGGTTCGCTCTGTGAATGCTAAGGGAGAGAAGATAATGTACGATCTCGAAAACAAGATCAATATGGCGGTGTTCCCTGGGCTTCAAGGGGGACCGCACAACCACGCAATAGCCGCTATCGCCACAGCAATGAAACAAGCCACCATGCCAGAATTTGTTGATTATCAACGACAGGTAAGTTTTGTGATACGTGGTTCCAACTTTTACTGTATTTCAAGGCGTTACGAAAGTCGAAATATATAATATAAGAATATATATTATTTCGACTTTCGTAACGCCTTGGAGAGAGTATTGTCAAAATATCAAGATCAAAGAGTGGCGGAGAGTTTATTGCCAATTCTTCTCGTCTATTTCGTCCGTTTCTCGCCCTTGATTTGACAACTGGCAGTAAATGTAAAATTAGAAGCATTTAATATGTATTTTTTTATTGACGTTCATAAGTGTAGATTGTGTTACCTAAATGAATAAATGATTTTGAATTTTAATACCGATATAATAAACGTTTTTGTTAATATTCTTTGGTTTTTATTCATATTTACTGAAAAAAATTAACCCCATAGTATATCAACTGGTATTCAGTTTCTGATATTAACGACGAAAACAATTCCTACAGGTAATCAAGAACGCTCAGCGGCTCTGCGAAGGTTTGATATCTCGCGGTTACAAGATAGCCACGGGAGGCACCGACGTGCACATAGTGCTGGTGGACGTGCGCAACGTGGGGCTGAGCGGCGCGCGCGCAGAGCGCATCCTGGAGCTGTGCAGCGTGGCCTGCAACAAGAACACCGTCCCCGGCGACAAGAGCGCCATGAACCCCAGCGGCATTCGGCTCGGTGAGTGCCTCATACGCTTGACCCTTTGACTAATTGCTAGACATTTTTGTTCGTAAACAGTTTTTGCTTTAGTTTTCGAAAAAAAAATCGTCGATTTTCGGGAAAAAAAATCGTCGAGTTTCGAGGAAAAAAATTCATTCTGGACGCCATTTTGGCTAGCCCAAATCGTTAAAATGTAAAAATAACCTCATTGAAGCTTAATTCAGACATCGAGGTCGCGATATTAGTTTGTTTTAGACAGGAAAAAAACGACGGATCGAATAGTCGTTTCAAAAAAATAACGTCTATCAATAAACAAATAACAGTATTTTCGATTTTTCTATGGTTTAATTTTTTTCTGGCACAATTTTAACCATCACAATTCGAAAGAGAAACATAGGGAACAGTCGTTCCTGATTTTTCATCATACGGCAACAGCTCAAACTCAGATCAGTCTTTCGTTTGACTAATTAGAATTGAAAATGTTTTCTTAATAAATTAAAATACAAAGTTGGCACAAATGACAATTAACGATACGAATACTTTTTCGTAAGTCGTTCATACTAGACCCTCTGATAGCAGCAAACTCAAATTATCTCTAAAAATAATAGGAAAGTGATTCCAAAGCTTCACTATAAACAACATTATGACGAATGTTATTCAAAGATTGAATAATTTACCGATATCAGATAATTTTTCAATGTCAGTAAGATATAGTCAAAAAACCACATAAATAGATAACCTACGTAAATGGATAACCTCACTTAACTATATGATATTCATTAGATTTGGCTCTAGGAGCACATTGTGCTGCTGCTCCTTCCTGCTAACCATTTAATACTATCAATAAAAGTGAATTCCTGACTCCACTAGTGGGGCATGGGGCAGACCCATTTGTGTCTATTTCACTGAACACTTTCTTAACAGCCAAGTATGTGATCAGCCTTCTCAGCCCTGCCCAACCAATTTTTTTTTAATCTTGTTGCCCCGGGATTCGAACCCAGGACCTGCGGTGCTAAACGCATCGCGCTTACCACTGAGCCACGGAGACGGTCTAGCACTATCAATATTGTCTATTAATTAACGTCCGAATTAATTCGCCTTAAATGGTTCAAATTACTTAGTAATATATTTGCTAATCGTATTTATAAACCTTTTGAGAACTCGTTGTTCTCTTATCTAATATATAAGATTCTCGTGTCACAGTTTTCGTTGCCATACTCCTCCGAAACGGCTTGACCGATTTTTAACAAATTTTATATGCGTATTCAGTAGGTCTGAGAATCGGCCAACATCTATTTTTCATACCCCTAAGTGATAAGGGTTGTTCACCCTTAAATTTTATTTTTAATTTTTGGACGATTTTTTTTTGTTTTTATTTTTTTATAATGTGGCATTAAAAAATACACACAACCCTATATTATCACTCTTCTATTACCAAACCCTGCTTTTGATTGTCAAAAAATTTGGACCCGTGCGAAGCCGGGGCGGGTCGCTAGTTTAAGTATAAATCTTCGCATTGTAAATTTATTATTTATGGTTATGCTTGCATGATGAAAATATTTATAGCCGGTCATAAACTTACGTCAGGGTTGATATAATCCTGTTATCGCTAAAACTAATGAATTGAAACATAAACAGGGTATTGAATCAACCTAACAGCAAACAACATATTATTGTTTGTTTTTATTATTATCAATGACCATAACAATACTTTACTTATTCAATAACAATAGGAATAATATAAATAAGAAGTAGTGCGTCAATTGATAGCATTTACTTTTAAATTATATATTACTTATTATTATAATTTTCTGTATGTGTATGTAACAAAAATCCTAAACCACGGAACCGATTTTTGATGTTACTTTTGTTTTCTGTTTATTCTTTTTTATTTTATAAAGCCAATAAAAAATTCTATCAGTACAACTAGTATTATTAAACAAATACAGATCATTAGAAACCCGTTTTAGAGTAAATGTTTTTATACACTACTAGTGGACCCCGCAGACGTTGTTCTGCCACAATTTTGGCTTCGAAATTATATAATTATTCTTAAAGAAAAAATATTTTCCCGCTTTTCTGTTGAAATTTTTCCTGAACTTTCTTTGCTATAAACCTCACGGAGCCCAAGACTTTTCCAATGAATGCAAAACCGTGGAAATCGGTTCATGCGTTCTGGAGTTATAGCGTCAGGAAGGAAAACCCGACTTATTTTTATTATACACTATTACATACATATTATATACATCACGCCTCTTTCCCATTGGGGTAGGCAGAGATCACAGCATTCCATATGCTCCGATCCTTACATACCATTTTCGCTTCTTCCACATACATTATTATAGATTTTTTTTTTCATTATTTCAGGCACTCCAGCACTAACGACACGAGGCCTCAAAGAAACTGACATCGATCGAGTTGTAGACTTTATAGACAAAGCCTTGAAACTCGCATCGGAGATCACAAAAATATCAGGACCGAAGCTCGTAGACTTCAACAGAGTTATAGAAGAAAATACTGAAGTCCGTACGAAAGTTCAGAATCTAAAAGAGAGTATTGAAAATTACAGCCGTTCTTTCCCTCTGCCTGGTTATGAAGATTATTAGCTATAAAATACATTGGCTTGAGCTTATAACTTCCTTCTCTCCTACAAGGTTTTCTTGAGGCTCTCTCGATTGTTATACTTTACCATCCATTGGCGTTTGTGTATTACCGCCATTTATATATGTTACATATTATATTTTGATATATAAAATATATTTTAGATATAAGTGAAGAATCGCAATTAGCATTACAATTATACATTCACCAAAAATATTATTTTCTGGTTTAAGTTAATCAGGTACTTTAAAGTGACTAATGTCCTGAGACAATAAAAAAGACTCGTTAAAGTATTGTTTCGTATACTGTTTGTAACAAATGTCAGAAAGTAATTTAAGATTTATTTTTACGATTCTGTAATGGTGACTACGATGTATTATGTAAAAGGTCAAAATCCAGAAAAAGAATCTCATATCCGACAACGAAAAGAACGAGGTAAATACCTTTCATTGCAATGTGAATTTCAATGAAAGATATTTTCCTTCTAGAAGCATTGTTAACATTACACACATTTGCAATGTATGAGGCTTATAAATAAAATCTATATTTTTATTAATCATCTTTTATTTATACAATACTGGTTTTGCACGTAGATGTACTATACACAAAAAAGAAATTGCCTGTTACTCGCTGATCAATTGATATTAAAATCGGTCGAGTAATTTTTGGGTCAAATTGTAACAAACAAATCTTTCTTTGTAATATAAGTATAGACGAAATAACAGTCCTACTAAATATTATTTTACGAAGGCTTTATCATTAAGTCTGTGAGTATGACTATCATTATTTTTCATTCAATAAATAATCATTAGAGTATGTTTCAAGAAAGAAGTCCCACGGATAATGTTGGAACTACAATATTTTTTATGAAAGTATTTTTAATTCCATAGACACTAGCGACACCTAAAAAGGACTTCTTTTATGAAAAGGACTCTAGTTTTCATCGAGCGAACAAGTTTTATTTGGATTTTAGTTTTTCAAAATTTTCTATGATTCATAGATTCATGCTCTTAGGCGGATACACTCACTCTTATCGCAATTAGATGGCAACTAATTCAGAGCGTAAACGAAATTGTTTCGCAGGGTTAGCAGTTTTTGGATTACTCTTTGGCTGGCAACAGAGATGTTCGTCAACAACACGTACACTCAATCAGAAAAAAAACAATCAAATGCGTACCACTGGTGGTACGCGCGGCCCGATGAGGAAGTCTAGCTCGAGCCACCGATGGTACTCCTAAATACCTAATAGCTTATATTCGACTGGTGACTTATAAAGCAATTTGGCTGGTGTTACTTGCAATATTATTTTAATTTTAAGGCGATTATTTCTTGTTCTATCACTTTAAGGATATAATATAGTTTTTTGATCTTACCGAGGTTGACTGTGTAGTAAAATAATTTCTAATAGTACTTTTTTGCCCACATAATACAATATCTACAGCGCATACCAGCCGCATCGCAGCAAAATACATACGTTTTTCTTATTTGTACCTATTACATAGTTTATTAGAATATTTAAAAAAACGAAAGCTGTTTCACAATAATATGTAAATAAATGAGAAAATAATACTCCAGACTTTGATTCTCTCACTTGGTCATTCATGATTGATTCACGGTCTCGTTGGCGCGTTTGCTAGATCACTGCGTGCGCATTAATGGGTCGGGGGTTTGTATAGTGCATATTGCGCGTTTCGTTTTCAGTCTATGTATTTCCGAATGCTCGAAGTAAAACGTAGGTCAATAGCGCATCATTGACTGATGTTTTGTAGCTGTAATACTCATCTGTCGATATCTAACATAAAAAAATGTTAATACAATATGTTAATTATATCTGTACCCTAAACGTCTGATGTTTTATAATCTGTAGCTTTCATCTATAATCTGTACTTTATGCGAAGACCTTTTGCTATCTATAATATTTATGACATTCGTCGACCATTTATTTTCGTGAAAATCGTATTGTTTTTGTATTGAAAATTTGACCCAAAATTTGTGAAAAACATCTTAATTAGTTTCTTCTCATAAGATATATCACTTTTTGAAATAATTGTACGAAATATTGTAAAGATTTTGTTTAATATTATGTATTTACATTTGCATGAAAACTTGAAACGTTAACTAAATATTTATTGCATTTTGTGTTAAATCATCAAAATCATATTTCACATGACGTTGTTTAATACAATATTCACATTTTACATGGATCACGATAAAGATTGAAAACTGGACGATATTATGTATACACTTGCGTGGGGTAAAAACCACCTGGGCTTCAGGAATACATGGAAAGTATGTTTAGCACGACTGGTATGGTAGCAGCACCGCAGCAGGCGACTGGACAAGTTGCGACGAATGGCAGTACAACTTTACCTAGGTCACATCATCAAAGACCTGGTAATTATATAGTTAGCACAGATAAAAATATAGATTTTAGTGTTTTGTTGTTTTTGCATCTCTTATGACCCTGAAATATAATACAATTAATTAAAATAATGCAATCATACATAAATGATTCCCCTTCTATATAATAAAATTTAATTCAACACATCAGTTTTCAACAATTGAAATTATATTTAATATTCTTCTATTCTAAAATATGGATCTGCTAAAATATTGTTTTTGACCAATTGAAAGCATGTAATGAACCTGATTATTTTTATAATATTAAGTTATCAAAACTGTTTTATTGTGCTTTGTTATTATGTTAGTTCTTAAGTAAAAAAACAATTCTCAAAACATTCCTTGTATTATTATTTTTAGGACGACCACCTGCAGCGCCCAAATCATATGACTACCTTTTAAAAGTATTACTTGTGGGTGACTCTGATGTCGGGAAACAAGAGATTTTACAGGACTTAGAAGATGGTTCTGCAGATTCACCTTTTTGTAGTGGAAGTGGTAAGGCAGATATAAAATTTAATATTTATATGAATTAAGAGAAATCTCTTATGATTAACCAGAAAACAAATTAACAAGGAAACTGCCCATTTGAAATGTGTAGTTCATTATGTATCAGTTGAATTGACTAGTTACAACTCATGTTCACAATGTGTAATGAAATACTTTTAAAGTGTGTAAAGAATCAAGTGACAATCATTCTCAGTTTACCTACATCATTCTTTTTACATTAATTCAATGCTAGATTTATTAATTTATGGAATGAGTTTCAGTTGCTAAAAAAATTGATGACTATACTGTGTTAGTTTTTAATTACATAATATATATAAATTTGCATTAACAAATGTGATGTTCGTATTTTTGCAGTGGTGGCTTGTTAGCCAATTTGATTTGTCAACAATAAATCTAGTGTTAAAAAATTATTCTTTTCAGCATTTTCAGAATATGATAAAAAGCACTTTTGTAGAGCTTCAAATATCATTCTCTAAATTGCCTTTTGCTATATTTATTCTGATATGTAGGTCCTTATATATTTATAATGCAATAAATTTGTTAAATAAATAAATAAGAATGTTTTGTTCTAATTTCATTATATTTTTTTAAATTTTAAATGCCTTTTTCTCGGAAGTTCGGTTTTTTGAGTTATTTGAGTGGATGTGAAATATGTTATATTTCTAGCAATATAAGAATCAGTATTCAAATAATAAATTCGTAACATTTTTACTTTACTGTAGCATACAAAACAACAACTATACTCCTGGATGGTAAGAGAGTGAAGCTGCAGTTGTGGGACACTTCAGGACAAGGCAGATTTTGCACAATCATACGTTCCTATTCAAGAGGTGCTCAGGGCATTCTACTCGTGTATGACATAACAAATAAATGGTCCTTCGACAGCATTGATAGGTGGCTTGAAGAAGTTGAAAAGGTAAATATTATAACCTTACTATATCTGATTTTCGTATAACAGGGAATTGCTTATTTCTATGCCAGTGAAGAGGAACGTCACAAATAAGTAGAAAATTGGTTAAATAAAGTAGATTTTATATAGATTATGAATAGGTACTTTATTTTATAACCTATGTTATTAATTAAATTCACTAGAAATAATCATTAATTAACTGTGACATTTTAATTGACTATATTCAAGGTAAAATGTTTATCACCACAGTCTTGAATAATTACATAATGTGAGTTACATTTATTGAAATTTTCACAGTTTAAGTATTATGTCACTATGTCGCTGTTTGCTTAAAGGGGTTTCCAAATCCATGTTTGTATAAAACTCATAATTTTGATTTGAATTTTTTTTTTCGTTACTTTGTTACATGAGTCGTATAGAATCAAAGGCGGCAATCTGACTTATGGCTGATTGTTGGCAAATTAAAAAAATCGTTTTTCTCCTTTATTTTTGTATTAGGTATTATTCACTGCATGTTTAAGGTATCTGTTAATATTAACAATTAAAGATAATACCAAATATATAAAGTAACATAACAGTCTAAACGACAAAAACTTATTTTATTTTGTAGATTGCCGGATTTGATACTGAACATTGAAGATAGCCGTATTTGATTCTAAGCCTACGGCAGATTGCCGTTTTTGATTCTAAACTATCAAAGATATATCAAGGGCTGTCAAAAACACAAATATAAACTAAGTAGGTAATAATAATAAATATTTTTTGTCTTTCTGTAGTAGGTAATAATAATAAATATTTTTAACTGTCCAGTTGTAGTTCAGGTAATGAAAAAAAAGACTTGCGACAATATTGTGACTCCATACTTGTCATGTAATTTTTGCATATATATATTACAACATTGCAAAGATTTTATATCATGTAAGGAAACGCTTTCTGGCGTAGATTTCGATATTTTAAAAACGTATTTAAATAAAATAGGTTAATAAATAGGGTTGAGGGCAAATAATGTAATTTTACATTATTGATTCCATTGGTAAACCTACTATACTGATACTTTGTTAGTAACGTACCTAACAATACAAAGTTTTGGCTTGATCTTGTTATAATAAAATATAAAAAAAAATATTAATCATAATATAATCATAATAAAGAAAAATATAGCACTTCTGTGTTATAGCAGTAGGTTACGTAGGGTATGTATCTTAGCTATATTATATGTACAAGAAAAATATAAATTAGAGACATGATAGTGGCAGCCCTAGGTATACCAATATGCAGCAGTAACATCAGTTTTTAGCAATATTTCTTTTCCATTTTGTAAAATCTGTTTAGTACTTTCGACCAAAATGACTGTTCACCGGGGTCGGATGATTATCCATTGTTATAATTTTACCGAATTAACTCAACTTTAGCAACTGGATATTTAATAAATAGGTAAAATGTGCGAAAACAATTTCGTAATTTACTATGGAAAGTAAGACAAGATGGACGCCATTTAGATGCCTGCGATTGGCCGAAAGAGCCAGATTGCCGTCTTTGATAATGACTTTGTAAAGATTGCCGGATTTGATCCCAACCTGAAACTTTGTAGTGATTTTTGTATGAGAAATAGTCGTATTTAATACGAAAAGTAAATAGTGGAAAAAAGTATTCAAAGTTTTGAGTATTCCTATATTCACAGCTAGTTTTTACCAAAAATGTCAGATAGCCGCCTTTGATTCTATACGACTCACATTACAGTGATGTAAAATTGTATATAACTATGAACAGGTACATTCTGACTGCACTATTTTAATCCAAAGTATTGTGGTAATAATCTCGGAAGTTCTTCGTGTTGGGCCTCTTCTTCTTCTTCTTCAGGTGCCTCTCCAATTAATGAAGGTTGGCGGTCAGTGATTTAAATTTGTCTCTGTCCCGGGCTGTACGGAACAGTTCAGCGGCACTGGCGATTCCCGTCCATTCCCTGATGTTGCGTAGCCACGACTTTTTTCTGCGGCCAACACTTCTTTTTCCGGCCACTTTTCCCATAACACTGGTCTGCAACGAAATCCTCCTTTTTATTAAAATATGATAAATATGAAGAGTGTAATATGCTAAATCTATGTTTGTTTTCCATTTTGTTCTATCACATATAGAAATTTTTTAAAGTAGTTTTTAAATTTCTCATAATTACGTGTTTTTTGTCTAACATCGTTGCATTAACGCTGCTCTATTCAGTTCAGATCGTCTCAGTACTTACGAAAACTGATCGCGCTGATAGAAAGACAGATAAAGATATCAGCTAATGTGGTTTTAGCACGAATGTGCACACTTACGCATATCACTTACGCATAATCGTAGCGCCCAGTACGTTAAAAATTAGAATCGTGATTGTTTCTTGCTTACACCGAATTTTTTGGTAAGTTTTGAATTTTATTCATACGTATAACTAAAATATGTTGTCCTTATTTATTTTTTTCACCTATAAAAGCATAATAAAATTCACACAACTAGAAAATTGTTCTGAAGTATTAGCAAATTTCTCTTTGTTTTAGGTATAATATGCCAAGAAGTTGTATAAACTCCCCAGACATTTTCTGCTACATATGTGGCGAATTTATTATAAAATCTCAACGGAACAGATTGTTAATTTTAGTTAAAAGTGCTTATCAGCAATACTTTGAATTTCCGGTTGATGAAAGAGACAAAAATTGGCTCCCGAAAACATGTTGTAACAGTTACTCAAGAATTTAAAGAGTTTGGCTCGGAGGAAGTCATAAGACCATGCCATTCGCAAAACCAGTGATTTGGCGTTCTTGGAAACAAAAAAAAAAGAGAACTACCATGAAATCATCCTCGAACTTCATTCTTCATACAAAGCCCTAAAATGCAACATGGACCTAAAAGTTAAATTCTTGGATTCTCATTTGGACTTTTTTCCCGCACTTGCCGACTTGAAGCAGTTTCAGATGAACACGGCGAAAGGTTTTATCAAAACATATTGCACATAGAAAGACGGAAATAATGGAAAATGGTCAGAAGCGATGCTTGCCCATTTCTGTTGGTCGCTTCGTCGCAAAACACCTATGGAAAATATGAAAAGGAAGAAATCTACAAAGTGAAATAATATTAACAACTAGCAATGAGAGCATCTAATGATTTGTAGGTTTTGTAACACATTTATCCAACATTTGTATTAGTTGTAACAATTTTAATATATTTTTTTAGCAAAAAAGTGAGTTTCATTTAAAATAACAATTGAAAAAAAATTATATGTGATACGGAAGATTTAATACTATATTTCTATTCAGAATTATCTAATTTATCATTCGTTATGCATGAAATAGAAAGGAGGGAAAAAATATTTTTTTTTGCAGACCAGTGTAATTATTAGTTGCAGAAGTTCGTACCTATTGTGCCTTAATACATGCCCTAGGTATGCAACTTTCTTTTTCTTTATGTCGCAGAACTTCCACATTCGGAACTTTTTGGGTCCAGCTTATCCTCATCATACGCCTGTAAGCCCACATTTCAAAAGCCTCAATGCGCTTTCTGAGATCTTCTTTTATCGTCCACGCTTCACATCCATACATTATAACTGGCCAAATGTAGCATCGGAGAAGTCGTGTACGTAAGGAAATCTTTAGGTTGCGGTTACAGAGAACTTTTTCATTCCATTGAAAGCATTCCTAGCGAAAGAATTCCTAGTGTTGGGCCTCTGCAAATCTATTACGAAAATCGAATTGTAGGAAATCTATCGATTTTAGATTTTTTTGCAATTTTCGTAAACATAATAATATGGACGCTGTAATAGCAAGCAATACAGTGTCAACCCACAAAATGATAAAATTGTAAATTTATATAATCTTATTATCTTCTCTAATATATAAAATTCTCGTGTCACAGTTTTCGTTGCCATACTCCTCCGAAACGGCTTGACCGATTTTGATGAAATTTTTTGTGCTTATCCGGTATCTATGAGAATCGGCCAACATCTATTTTTCATCCCCCTAAATGTTAGGGGTAGTCCACCCCTAAATTTATTTTTTATTTTTTAGACAAAATTTTTAATTTCTATTTTTTTATGATACAACATACAAAAATACATACAACCCCTGCTTTTTTTGTCAAAAAATCTAGACCCGTGCGAAGCCGGGGCGGGTCGCTAGTTATTATATAATTTAGAGATATATATTATTTAAATCGTTTTAATGGTAAAAAAACTAGCGGGCACGAAACTCTAAAATGTTTTGAAATATTTAGCAATAAAGCACTCAATTCTATTACTTTGATTGCTACCAAGAAAAACGATATACATTATTCAATTTTCTCAAAATGGCAACCATGTGGGTTGACACTATTGCTTAACAGCGTCCATATGATGTACACACTACAGTAATGTATTCCCAATTCCAGCACGCACCGGGCGTACCAAAGGTGCTAGTAGGCAACCGCCTGCACCTCGCATTTAAACGTCAAGTACAAGAGCGCGACGCGGAAATGTACGCGGCTAAGAATCACATGGCGTTCTTCGAGGTGAGCCCGCTGTGTGACTTCAACATTCGCGAGAGCTTCTGCGAGCTTTCGCGGATGGCGCTGCATCGGAACGGCATGGAGCGACTGTGGAGAAGCAATAAAGGTAACGTTGAACATTTTATTTTTACTGTGTCCTTGAATTCTGGTACAATGAAGATGTACTATACAAAAGTAGTTGCAAGTAACGTAAAGATAATGTAGCTTTTTGAATTTTTAAAATCATCCCAGTAGTTTTTGAGTTAAATCGTTACAAACAAATCTTACCTTTTTATAATATTAGATAATATTCATTCTGAACTTAACAATTTTCGTCTAAAAACTATGGTCGGCCCTGACCTCCCAGTTAGAGTATACCTGTGTTAGGGATGAAACGTATATTCTGCCGTCATAAGGAAATGTTTAGCGTACTACAATCACTGCCTACCAATAAGCAAGTGTCATAAACTACAACTCACTTATCCTCAGACACCTACGATAGATAGAATCGCGTCTAAACACTGACTAATCAGCAGAGACTAGCAGTCTCACTAAGTCACTCACTAAACCCTAACGTTAATTGCAACCCACTATTCATATATTTATTTTAGTAAATAAAATATGCTTCGGTACCACAGTCTTAAGTTTAACTTCTGCGAGAGTAACATGTATCTGTGACACCTATAATATCTCAATAACAGTTTGAAGACCAGCCGGCCTAGCATGACCACCGCGACAAAATTTTTCGACCGTTTTCTCGTGTTTTAATCGATTATCGCTTTATTTCTTTCGGGTCTAACATGACAATTACACTTAAAACTCGACTTTTAATATCAAAAATAGATATATTTGTCGATCGAGATATGTTTACTATCAAAATTGTCGATGTCAAGACATAATATATCGAGATATCTTACATCTTAGTTTGTCTTCTTTCGTCCGAGAAATATCTCGTGGCGGTCATGCTAGGCTGGCAGTACACGAAATTAATACCCTTCGGTCAGCATTATAATATTAGAGTTATCTACAACTAAAATCTCTTAAAGTGTATCTGACATACTGAAGTATTAAAAAAAACGAAACGGCCAGTATTTTCTCTCGGTTTTAAATTTTAAGAATATTTTTCTTGTGACGGCAGTATTAATTTTACTTACCTCCAGACATTATTAAGACACTGGCATGTATATTTCATGAGTTTAATAAAATTTCAAATTAAATAAATTTATTTTAATAATGCGGTGTCCTAAGTGAGCTACGCGATATTACACACGAGCGATGTCCTACGTCAAATAAGTGCATTTTTACTCGAAATTTCAAACTTGAAGTTCAAAATTTTGCGTCGCGTCGCGTGTAGCGTAGCAACGCGTTCGTTAGGACTTAGGACACCGCGTGACCTACATAGGCCACCGCGTAATAAAAAACAACTTGATGGTATGCTCATGTTGCATATAATTGCAGTCCTCAGTCTGCAAGAACTGTGTTGTCGTGCGATAGTGGCCCGTACGTCGGTGTACGGGCTCGAGCGCTTGCCGCTGCCGACCACGCTCAAGTCGCACCTCAAGTCGTACGCGATATCGGCCGCGCCCAGCCGACATCGCGCGCGGCCCTCCAAGCACCCGCACCACGCCCGCCTCAACTGTACCGGCAGAAACTCTTGCTCTATCACATAACCGAATCAGCGATATCCCCCCCCCATAACACAGTGGTTTTGTTCCGCGTTGTAGGACTATTCTGTATAATGCGTTTGTACAAATGATTCACGTTTAACTTTTCTCGATATTGAATATTAACGGAAAATTCTTAATCATTTACTCATTTAGGTAACACAATGTACACTTATGAATGTCTATAAAAAAAACTATGTTTGAACGAAATATGTATAAATTAATATATTTCACAGTACAGAAATATGCGGTAAATCCCCGCGTTTTATGTGAGGGACATGAAATAAATCTAAAAGTACCGCGTTATAGGGGGATTACTGTGTATTGAGCATTTATTAAATAAAAATATTGAGTATTATATAATCTATAACGGCGCCTTATTTATTATTCTATAAAAAAATACAATTTTAATCGACAAAAATGTTTAAAATAATGTTTATATCATAGTTTCGCTCTTTGTATCTTGCTTTTGTTGTTATAATAGAAATACCTAACCCTGGATTATATTATAAAAATTAACATTACAATAATTATTGGCACAATTCAGAATAATACAGTTTTTTTTACTTTGTAATAAGTTGCTTAACTATCGATGTCTTTGATTTTATATGACTCAATTTTAACCTACAGGTACAAAATTACAAAACTCTACATTTGTATTAAGCAATTTTATAGTCTGTGCTACGACAGCTGACTCAGCATAAACTGAATGTCAAATTACTGATTTTCAGTGGCTTATCTCATGGACAACCCCGTAGGTGTCTAGTCTGGAAATGCTAAGGCATTTATATGATTAGTTAATTTCCCCAAAAAAAATATTCACTCAATTCAAATTATACTATTTCACTTTATCACGAATCTAAAAAGAATGTTAATATATTTAAACTACGTGTAAAGTAATAAAATTCAAAGTTCACTGACCTGGTTAAATGACAATTTGGTGCATTACCAATATAATTATAACTCAACAAGAAGATTATCCAATTTTGCGTCTTATTACGTTACAATAAGAACTTCAATTAACTTTAGCGCTTTATAACACAAAAAACGAACGTAGCTAGTTCTGTTTTCATTAAAGTGCGGTTTAGAAATATCAGAATTAATTTGCCTTAAGCATATTTTGACAATTGTCTCACCTAATAATTCTCTGCTATTAACTACAATACGAAGAAAGCAGAGCTAATGTGAAATTGAAAACCAGTGGCCATCCCCATACAAACCCAAAAGCCTGGCTTGCCCGAATAAAAAAGAAAAATAACGCCCTTGACGTAATAAGGCTTTTGGGCTTGTATTGTGGTCCCGCTACTGTTGAAAACAATACCACAGGATCTCACATCTTCCTAACATAAAAAAATATATTTCCTAACACAGTTCAGTTCAGGTTCAATTGAAACCTTATATTAACCATTTTTTCACACACGAATTACATATAAGAATAGAATCGAATCATATACTTGTATCATATCGTTGAATTCGCGCTCCTAACTTGCATTTCCATCAAACGAAAGAGCAATTTTATATATGTACTTGCAATTAGGACTTTATATTCGTCGATTTCTTTCGATATTTACGCGACTGTATTGAAATAAATATAACTAATATGGAAGGACGCTTCATGAATTGAATCAATGTAGGCTGTAATTGACAACGGATTTGTGACTAGCATAAGCTTAGCGTAGGGTAATGTTACTTAAACGTGTCTATTGTGAATTTTGTGAATATTTAAAGTGTTATTTAATAATAGCGTAATATGTGAATATTTTGTAGCACGGCATCTCGCCCTTCAATTGTCCATATTATATTAGAACTAACACTTACTTGTGTAGCTTTTGTCATGTGTCTAGTGATGTAATATAGTTTAGGTGATAATGTACTAAAGCTTTGGTGCAAATTTATTTTTCTGTTTACAACTATATTATCGGCTTTATTCATAAACGTATTATATAGTTAAAATATGTTTTGTTTCTTTCGTTCTGTAGTCTTTTTACATACGATAGAACGAGACAAAACATATTTAAACTATAATATCAAGCTTATATACGTTTATGAACAAGGCCGTATGTATTTTGAAATTCAGTGTTAAAAACTTAAAAAAGAAAACAGTATTAAATATTAATCATTTATCTGTGACACCAAATTCATCCTCTTACATACTGTTTAGTTGTTTTTTTGTTCCAATACTTAACACGGCTCATACAATTTTTAAGGGTTATGTTTTGCTGATTGTTTAAACTTAATTCTTTTTAAAATATGTCACATTTGTCCATTACTATAAGAAACTTTTATAAATAATCTATAGTGTACTAGAACGCGGATATTGATACTTGTTTTCAATGCATCTTGACAAATGACAATTTGTATAGCGTTGTCGCGCTAGGATAGTGTTTGTATGGGAATGACATTTGATTAGCGTGCGTCACGCGACCGACCGATGAAAAACGATATCCTAAGTGATTGTCTCAATTCCTAGGATTAATTTATATATCGCTGGCCTAATTATCAAACTTTGTAACTCCAAAATTTCCGATTTTTTTTGATGCCATCTTGTGGAAAATAGCGTAACGAATACGATGGAATCACTCGTATCTACTAATTGTTTTTAATTTTTTGGCATTTACAAAAAATAAAACTACGTATGCCCTAGACACTGCGCTGCGCCGCACAATTGCGCCGGCACGCTTCACTGCGCAGGGTGAGTCAGCTCACACATTCATAATGTGGTGGCGCACGGCGCAGTACTCACTCACTGAGTGAACTATGAGCGTGGCGGTGCGTGCGTTTCGGAGGTTCACTGCTCGCTTTGAGTTGACTCAAGGAGCCCTACACTGCACCTGAGTTGCTGAGTTGGCACGGGGAATTTCGCTGAGTTACCCATGTCTAGTATGTCCACGGAATGTTTGACCTGTTTGTAGTTTTTCCTCCTCCTGTAAAGTTTGACCAAATGGAGATACGAAGAGTTTGATAATTAAGCCGACGATATTTACTATTTCCAAGATAAAAGGCTACAAATAAGGACTTCAATCATTCGACATCATCTATGCAAAGTTTGTGTGATTTTATTTAAAAAAAAAAAGTCATCAATTTTAAAAAAAAAACAGTAATATTGTGTCTAACAGCTGTGCAAAGATTAATACAATTTTGTTAATCCGTCCCTAGGAGATAACTGCCTGTTTCGAATTTTGGTTATTTTTAAGCGAATGGAGTGTGGCCATATTCAAGTCTTAGTACTTTCAGTGCTGTCAAAGTTGTAATTTTGACTTGAAATTTGACAGTGTATTGATTTTGAGTAAAGTAGCCAAGTTATTGGTCGCGCTTCATACTATGTAATAACTCTTGTATTTTTTCTCTTGTAGTATTAACTTAGTAAAGTACATATTTTAATAAACTAAGTCAGTACATAATAATTATGACTACTTCAATAACTTTGTATTCATTAATTTTGTAGGTGCAAAGTATACTTACGACTGAAATTTTTTGCATGAAATTGTATCTTTATAAATTTTGTAAATAATATCTTCACTCCTCAAAATTATTTTGATTTGTTTATTTATAAAACTATGAAAAATTATTCAACATTATCTTTTGTACATATTATAATAATTTCTTTTACAATTATTATTTGTGATAGTTTAAATATAATCCAAATATTCTTATACCAGCTAAAAGTTCGGTGAATGCAGTCATAACGTTATCACTTCTACTGTAAGTTGTGAAGTAAAACTAATTTTAAAATATAATCTCTTTTATTTTCCATTTATTTACTTATATGACGTATGTATTCAGTGGCGGAAGAAGCATACAAGCCCAAAAGCCCGGATTACCGGCGTAAACGTAATTATATATGTTATACAAATATACTTATGTAATAATATGACTTATAATAACGTTAAGAGCATTATAATTTTTATTGTTGCATTAATAGGGCAAGCCGGGCTTTTGGGCTTGTATGGTGGTCCCGCCACTGATGTAACTCATCCATGCAGTGCAGATGTATGGCGGTGGCGGCGGCGTCCAGACACATACCAGACAAACACAATTTCTATATACTTCCTTATTCCTAACTCAACTAGTGTTGGCTAGTACAGGACTTCAAAAAGAGTTTGTAAGAGTAGCCTCTTTTTCACTCTGAGCCAGTACAATGTCCCACTTCAAATGAGGCGAGGCGTATGAAGCTCGAAGCATAATTTGTATAGTTGCCGAGACGTAACTTGGCAAGGTTTTGGCGTAGTGGGGGTAAGTTCGCGCATGTACACTTCGTTCCAAAAAATGGTCACCTTTAAGGCTTGTTTAATAATTATATAGTATTTTATTATTTTTATTTATTATTATCAGATATATACATTTTTATTTATATTTTAGAATAATTAGTTTGTTTTATTTATTTAATTATTTCCAAAATTTATTTTTAAATATGTCTGTTTGGATGAAAGTTAAAGAAAGGAGATTAATATATTATTTGTTATAAATAAAATGTATACAGTTAAGTTTTAAAAAAAATACTATATAGAAAATGAAAACAAAAACGCAAAAAACAAAAGGGTCGAATTCTAATGCACGGAAGTGTACTGGGGAGCGAACGGAACGTCGACACACTGCGAGATACAAGTGTCAACTGAGCAAGGAACATTTTTACTCTAGGGAGCAACTGAGCAACCAAACGATGCTAGCTAAGCTTCTTCCCCGCGTCCCGCTACATAACCAAAGAGACCTAAAAAATGAACTCTGCGCATCTAACGACTCTTGCCAAGTTACATCTCGGCAACTATACTAGCGAGTATTAATATGACATTTGATGCCTTTTTATGGTTATTTAGGACCCAAATACATCGAGAAAAAACGAGCGCGATATAAAATTTGAAGTAGTATATTTTATAATTTCGAGCCGCTCTTACATTCTGACGTCATGTCCGGGACAAATGTACCGCCTCTTGTATGTCCTACTCAACACTAAACTCAACCAAGTAGGTACTCATAATAAAGAAACTTCGTTTTTGGATGATAGAATAATATAAAGGTAATTTTGTCAACTTATTTTATAACTTCGAGCATTTACAAATGTATATATCGAAACCAAAAATACGCAGTGTCAATTCTACAAACATGTATGATGCGGCGGAACTCGAACCCATGACCAACAAGCCTGTTGACGATAAGTTACAATGTCGTTAGAATGGCTGCTCCGTGCTCATGGAATTTGTACGATAGTGAAATTCAAACGGTACAGCAAAACAGTCGATCCACCTCTGCAAGGGTCGTTTTGTATATGTACAAATACAATAAAATATTGCTAGAGAAGACAACATGTGCCTTTAATATAGGAAATTTATTTATAGACCTAAGTTAACTAACAACATAAAATTACACTTGCTAATTGGTCATCACCCATTAAAAATACAATTGGGAAGGAAACTATCTGCGGGCCCGACAGCTTAACCTAGGTTTGTGACCCATACAAATAAGAAATATTTTTTGGCTATAAATTATACAAAAATACATTTCTGTATCTAATATTTCAATTGTGATAAAATCTCGAATGAATTATCACAAATCAATTATTTAAATATTCTATCCTAGTCTTCCAATTTTTATTCTCTCGTTCTATAAATAAAAAATTCTGCGTGAATTATATATATATAATATATCCTATGTATGTCTATAACATAAAACTATACTAGTTGCAAATCAAAGTAGAAATGATTGTGCTGCACATAAGAAAACCAAAGAATACATAATGAGCCACTATGCACTAGAAATATAATGAAGTTGTACAAAAGGCGCCGCTTAGAGTTAGTGCTGACACATCGTTAACATGCGCGCTTGAAAAAATAAATCGATAGAATATAACATGCGCATGTCTACTTTGCGTAACATTCATCCAAACAATGTTTCCACTCTCACTATCAATGCTCTAGGGCTATAAATAAAACAAATGTTTATCAGAACGAAGAAATGTAACAAAATGATGATTCGCCTAAATAACTTCTTATATATTTTCAATTTACGTCAAGGCACGATTTTAATTGCCGTCCATCAAATTGTAAGTATTTTTGAATTTTCAACATCGTATTTTAAAACTGCGACGATAAATATAACGATTGCTAATATATTCTTGCAGGCGCTATCATCTTTCGTGCTTATAATATTATTAGTTGGTATATCACACCTTGGAGAAATGTTACAATTGCTTCATAACGACATGAAAGATGAAGAAGAGAGGCGAGGTTTTTATGGGGTGGGATATGGAGACCAGGTGATCTTCCACGAAGGTGATGTAATAAGTACGAACAATCAAGTAAGATTTGCAAAAGCACAGCATCTTGCTTCAGGTTTGTCACGACTGTATTGTATTTACTTTTTGCATAGCTATGAAGCATAATTTTATGAGAAGTACACACTGATTCGTAAGCGCATTCCGTTTAGCACCGGACGTCCTGGGTTCAAATCGCGGAAAACCAAATAAAAATATTGGTCGGGCAGGGTACAAAAAACTGATCATGACATCATGACCTGTCAAAACTATATCAGTGAAACGGACACAGAAATGAGTCTACCCCATGCCCATAGGGGTACTCACCGCGGAATACTGAAACGATAATCAAAACTTGAGGGTTTCTTAAAATGTTTCTGTCTTTCATTTTAACATCGTAATGAAAGGGTTAGATATACTTTTAAGTACACCTCAATGTTGATTAGCATTCGAGAATTCGGCCATCAGACATTCAAAAATTTTTACACTGATTTGTTTTTTTATAGCTTGACTTTGATTTCAGTAACCGTCGTTATTCTCTACACAAGTACAATATTGACAGCCATTTATCTGATGTGTTCTATATCTCTTCTTTACGGCGCTATCAAGTACAAAAAAGAATATGTTCTGCCTTGGATCATGGCGGCTTGCATTGCAGTGGTGCTACTTATTAACTTCATTATTGTGTTTGATGGATATCCATGCATTGTGAATCTGTTCGGTGGTCATAATATTTACCGTGAGTATTTTTATAATTACCTAAAAATAAGTTGTCAAGTGAAGATCGCGATAGGAGTCGAGATGAGAACGATATAGTACTCTAGGCTCTACTATTTTTCTCACAAATATTATCCCAAAATCATTAAAATAAAGGTGGAATATAAACTTATACACCTGTATAATAGGCCAGTTATAACATCTTATATTTTAAGGCTGAACAACTGAATCGATTTTGATAAAATAGTAACGTTAAGAAATGAAGAATGGCAGAAATGATGACTATATAAATACTTTATCTCAAATTGTTCGTGTTTAGACCTAATTTTATATGAAAACTCTCATGGTCCCCCACGGTGTACAGTAAAAACATTTGTTATTTTCAGATTTTGGGTGCACATTGTTCGTTTTGACATTCATTTACGCTATCTGCGCAGTCAGCAGCTTTGCGCTCGAAACCGGTGGACGATGCTCCCAAGCTATCTCCAATAATGATGAAAGAGGAGAGCGCTTGCTGCTACTCGACCATGCTGCTCACTCCAGCTTACTCTCAGCCGCGCAACTGAATAAACTATCACACGGCACTAGGACGCATTTCGTTTAAAAACCCCAAACGGTGTTAAATAGAAAAATATTTTTAGGTCAAAAACATATTTATTATGTAAAATTATTGTAGATGATTTTTAGATAAAACACAGTACATTAGTTATTGCAATATTTTCGGTTGTGTCATGCACAAGTAATGTAAGGTAATTTTAAGAGCTGAACTACCAGCTTTCTGTGATTTCAAATTATTATGCAGGTGTTATTGTCAAATTATGAACAATGCTTATTTTGTGAAATGTTTTAAATTCAGTAATTATAGATTTCAGGAAACAATTTTAAAACACAACATATAAAAAAAAGTTGTTAGTCTACTATCGCGTCTTATGCTAAAAGTTCAAGTAAATTATTTATCAAGGAAAACAACTTGTTTTATTGAATTTTCAATATAAATTTAATATAAACATTTATGATTTAACTAGTCCTACATTGTACAATTTTAATAATCATGGTTAAGCTTCAAATTAAATTTTCTGAGGTTAAACCATATCGACCTTATAAGAATATCAGTATCAATGTTTGATAGTTTAGTAAAAAACATGAATCCTAATTTAATTAAATTCAAATACTATAATTAGTAAATAATTAACATTTTTATTAATTATTTGAGCATGAACTTGATGTGACATCTCATTATTTAAAGCTATATTGACTATATTTTAATCTTACATAAATACTGCTATGGAAGACTGAATGCTATATTGAAGATTAATATGTTATTTAAATTATGACATAACTATACTGAGTGAACATAAGTCATATAAAAAGCAATCAAATATAACAGTAAATTAATTATAACCTAAATAATGTCTCAAGCAATAGATCACTTATATATTATATACTATATACATTTTACTCTCAAATATTATGGTAAATTGTTCATCAGTAACTATACAAAACATCTATAATCTATGGATACTATGGTACATGGTTCACACTATGGTTCAACCCCAACGGCCATTCTCTAAAGGCCTCTGAATTCCTCTAAAACCCCTAGCCAATATGAACTTCTCTGATGAATCTGATCGACTAGCTTTTGGCTTTAAAATCTTTATAGTCTTATAGAAACGTTCCAGGTCCATTTCTAAAATAGGTACTTCTTTTCCATCCCATACTTTGAAGAGAAGATTTCCATCTATCTTAGTTACAAGAGCGGCAAATCTTATTGCCATGTAACAAAGTCCCAGGATTCTATCCTTGTCTAATTCTCTGATACCTGTGGCGCTAGGTGCCATGTCTGATAGAACTATATCTACCTGCTTTCCATTAAGAGTTTTTATCACTTTGTCATGCGCATCTATTGTTGAAAAGTCCATATTACTCATAATAGTTGCACCCTGAAAGAGAGAACACTAAAATAATATTTGTTGTGGCAATATAATAAATTACAAGTACTACATAATTGTAATTTTAACATAATGCAATATATTATATACTTTACAATATCAATTGAAATAATAAATCTGCAATTTCAAGTAAAGCACAACAAAGTTATATTTCAATATCTATTTCCCTGATAAATTTTCTATAATCAATTTCGTTGAGACTATTTTTCACAAAAGAGCCATAAAGATCAACTATAAATAATAATAATGAAATAATACCATACCGAAATAGGAAAAATTTGTAACTTGTCAATAGATAACACTGTCCCCCTCGGTTTTGATGAATCTGCACCATCTGCATTAGTTTTTTGTACAGCAACTTGAGTCCATGAACCTGGAGAAGCTCCCAAATCAACAACAGTGAGCCCAGGCTGTAGAATATTTGTCTTTTCGTTCATTTCTAAAAGCTTAAATGCGCTCCGACATCTAAAACAAGTTATTATCTAAATAAAGACACACAATTCACAAAGAATTACCAATATGTTGCACATTGCGAATGCATATAAATAATAGAATTATTATTTAAAGTGAATAATTATTATAGTTATACCTGTAGTTGCTGATCTTTGCTTTTTCAACATATGGGTCTGCTTTTTGACGTATGAGCCACTGTTGTGAACTTTTCAATCTTTTAATGCACTTTACCAGAAAACACATTTTGGAAATATTTACACCTTTGAGTGTTGATGAACTTGATAACAGCATGATTATAAATCTCAAGTATTTTGATAACACTTGTCATAAACTACGGTGAAATAACAAAACGAGATGTTTATTGACATTAATTAATATTACAATAAAATATCAAAACTGTATAATTATTATATATTTTTTGCTATGTTATCGAAAGCATTAAGTATTACTACCAGTGCCTAATTACTAATTAAATACCTATTAATCTGTACATAAATAAAATAATAAGTGTATTTTCATTGTATAGCACTAAGCAGGTAGGTTATTTGATATTAATTCTATTTTTAATTTTTATTTTATAATAATTCGCTACAAGAACTTGACAGTTGACGGCTTTCGGCTCACGGCGTCATTTTGACGGCTGACATTGATAAGGATTAATAGTCTGTAATAATAATTCACAAAAAATCGCACTTTTATTTAAATTTTAAAACAAACTTTTTAAGAATTTTTAACGAAATTTTTTAAGAATCGATAAATCACCGCTAGGTACTTGTCTTTGAATAAATATTAACCCTTTTCTGTATTATATCGTAATATCAAAAGCTGTCTCAAATAACAGTGTATTTAGACTGTTTAAAATTTAAATAATAAAAAACAATGTTTTTTATGAATATTGTTCCTTGGCTGTACAATTAGGTACTAATAGTTTCATTAAGTAACGATTTGTCTTTATGTTATAGTACATATAACATTATTATATGACTTGATAATTATTCATAACAATCCCGAAAATAAGACTTGGCTTAAAGATCTCGTTACCAGGCCATAAAATCTTCAACAAAAAACATCAAAATAATAGTTGACACTAATTGTAGTTGGCGCGAATCTCATGGCTGGTATACACTTTGATTAGTGATTAGTGCGAGTGGCTTGTTTAGTGTTAAGTGTTTAGCAAAAAACACGTTCGGACAGTTCTGTTAAGTGTTAAGTGTATAGTGTTTAGCGAAGTACAGTATTTACAAGTATGTTCTATTTTTTCTGCGAGTAGCTCCTCCCGCGCGTCCCGCCTTCACCCCTCGCTTGCACTAAACATGAACTTAACACGTCGGGACGTGCGTGACTGTTAAGTCAACAGTGTCGTGTTCGTTTCTTCTGTTGTTGTGAATGAAATACTAGGTGGATCGAATCCGTAACCCACAAATTTGTGGAGTTATATGTTCAACATGCGTGTTTATATAATGTAAATGTTTATATAAACAAGCCAGAGACGCAGCTCGGCAAACCATAGCTACTGAAATGCATTTAGAAATTTTGGGGCGAAGGAGGCTTACACCTTCTCTCCTAGCTATCCATAATCGAGGTGGTCTCCTCAATTCCAACTCAATTTCTTCTCGAATGTGAAACGCAAGCACATTCAATATTTCATTAACTACATTGCGAATGGGCTCATACATATTCACTGGTTTTTTTTTGTTAATTATTACTATCAGTGTGTTTACAGGCAAAAAATTGTCTATTTTTTAAATGAACTAAACACTGCCTAATAAACAGTATAGGACATTACTAATCACTTAACACTAATCACTCTACATACTAAACACTAAACACTTGACACTTGACTAATCAAAGTGTATACCAGCCATCAGCGCGAATACTGCAGTCAATCGTCATTGGTTAATTGGTATAGCGAAGTATCTCTAACTAGTCTGTGGTGTTCGCCGACCGCCGTTCAGCTGTCATATTTATACTGAGTGTCCAAAAAGTCATGGATTACATTTTACCTACTGATGGGCCTACCAATAAATGGATTGGGATCTACCAATAAAAAAAATGACCATAGTAAAAGTCTTATGTCTCCGAGTTTTTTTATGTTTAATGAAATTTTGGAAAATCTCTAAAACATACATACATACATACACTTTTGAAATTTGGCACATTTGTTCAGACGCTTATGACCTCTAAATACTTCAAAACATAAAACTCAGAATAGTGTGCGACAGTGAGCGTCCGTTAATTGTTGACCTTGAAACGGTTATATTTGCACGCTTATTTGTTAGTTTGAAGATTTAGTGTTTAGCTCCAATTTTCTGGCCACCCATCTCCGGACCTCAATCCCGTGGATTTTTTTACTGGGGCGCTCTGAAGGACCTGGTTTATGCAACTCCCATAACGTTCATACACCAGTTGCAAGAAAGAATAAATTCAGCCGCCAAACAAATCAGCAACGCGGGTTATGCACGCCAAATCAAAAGCTCATTAATTATCAAGAGGTGCCGAATGTGCATTAGAGCTGAAGACCGCCATTTTGAACACCTACTGTAGTTGAAAACGATAAATTAATTTTATTTACATATTATTTTATTGTTATTTACATCCACACACCTACCACCACAAACATGTTTTGCTATTAGAACTTTATTTCAAACACTTGACAAAAATAAACCCTTTTGGATTAAAATTGTTATAACAAGAGTTTAAAAGAAAATATTACTCACTATTATACCATTTTTAAATCTTTATAAAATATGGAAGTTTTTGAAATAATTTGGACACCCCATTTGGTATAATTTTTTTTCACCAGGGCTGATCAAAAATAAGGGAATTCTTTTTTTTAGTGAAAATTTTAAGTTTAAACCTAAATTTTAGGTATTTTAAAGATGATATCTGTAACTTTCTTGTATTCATATTCAATCGATAGTATGATGATTCAAGATTAAAATAAAAAAAACTGTACTCCCATTTTTCATTCGTAGAAATGGCATGGAAAAAACTGATCAAAGGTAGAAATTTTCTAAAATTTCATTAAACATCAAAAAACTCGGAAACCATAAGACTTTATTATGGTAAATTGTTTTTATTGATAGTTCCCAATGTGGCCCATCAGCAGGTAAAAGGTAGAGTACGTTTCAAGAAAGAAGTCCCACGGATAATGTTGGAACTACAATATTATGTGCCCTTATAAAACACACAGCGTCATAGTGAAGAAGCTGTCTATGGTCTTGTTACTTATCTGTGTAATTCCTACCTTAATTATCTGTGGTTTTACCTGTTTGTTTCTTATATTTCTCACCAGAGGCGCCACTGTCCTTATAAAGGCTATGGTGACGCTCTTTGTTGTCATAGCGTTTATGGTTTTGTAACGAATCGGTTTGTACAAGTTGAAAAGTAGTTTTTTTAATAGTACAAGAGAATAATTCATATTCCAATACTTACAAAGTTATAAATTTAGTGTATTGTGTTCAATTCTTGTGTAATTTGAACAAGATGAATGCTGAGTGTGACAAGATCAGTGGCAGACGTGATTATGAGCGCTGCTACAAACGAAAAGCGTGAAAAGACTCGAGTTCTCATAGATCAGAAGATACTTTTTTGATAGTCGCATTGCTACCCTTCCATCTAACAGCAGTCGGTGGCGTGAGTATAAACAGCATTCATATGATGACCCACAAGTTAAATTGTTAATTTGTCAGTTTGCTTGCATATCTCAATATCTCAAACAATTACCTAAGTATTAAATAAGTACTGTGTAGTGTGTACCTCGTTACAGATACTATAATTTCACAGCAGAGCTTTTTAAATAACCCAGGTCAGTCTAACAATAATTTAACCTTGGGATCTTTCTGTTGAGTATAAGAGCAGATTATTTACTCCTGCCAACAATAATTGCCTCACATAATTCTATTTCTAAGTTTAAAACTGAAGTGTGGAAAACTATTAGATATAAAAAAGTTTAACAAGCCCTGATTTTGTAGCTTGAAAATTAATAATGATTTAATAAACAAAGAGATTACTTATTTCACTAAGAACTTGTTGGTTGGATTGTCTAATGCTGTGTTAGAGCAGTATCATCCAATGAGAGGTTGTTAATTGGGTTACTGCTAGTCCTAAAGACTTTACCCCCAATTCATAATATAACATGGTAACTGTGAGTTTCGGCCACTTCCATAAAAAGTGTTTACTATCAGGCAGATTATATGTGGTATTAGGACTGAGTGTATATATGGGAAAGAATTTTTAAAAGAAATAAATAATACAAGTCTGTGCGATACATTACAGAATATTCCACTAAACTTAAAATACTTATTTGATAAGAAAAAAATTACATTTGTTTATTCAGTTGTGGTATTTAGATGTACTTGATGACTCCCATAAAGGTACATTTACCTTTTAGGGACAATTTTAAGGACTATTATTATAAACCTTAAAATTCTGCCTCATCCTACTTTGATCAACCTCCACATGAAAGAGATAGATCAGTCTGTAATAAAAAAGTCCAATTGGATTTTGAACATACCACCTATAATAAATTCAGGGTACTTTTCCAAACTTTTTGAGATGGAGGTTTCATTGTAGGAGGGGGGGGGAGTAAAACCTATTTGACCTCAGGGGTCTCAATAGTGATATATATTTCTATAAAAAACTTTCTTTTTCATTTCATCAGATGTCAACAATTTCCTTCAAGAAAAGGAAAGACTTGCAAGATAAACCTTTAGCTAAAACCTTTACCTTTTTATTTTTACAAGTGGTTTTTGAGAATGAGATACAAAGAGGAGATTTTACAAACTGCTCTCCCCTTTGGCCTTGCTTCCGCTACCCAAACTTTTGCAGCCCTATCAATTGGATTGCAGAAATCATTCGGGCCCGGGGTATTGGATTGCTAGTGTACCTAAACTATAACCTCTTTGTACATTAGGGTAATTATAAGTTGTCAGGTCGCGGAGACTGTGACACTTCCTTAATAAAGATTATTATTACTTCTACAAACTTTAGGCTGGCACATCAACCACCTAAAGTGTGTCCTAGACTCAGTTCAAGAGTACTGTTATCTATTATGGGACACTCAAGGGAGCATATTAAGTGCAATAAGGGTAGTTTTAACAAAGTTATTGAGTCTGAAAAGTTGCACATTAAAATAGGCTCAGAGCCTACTAGGTCAGCTAAATTTTTCCAACCAAGCTGTTCCAAGAGATTGCTTGCACTGCGGAAACCTTCAGATAATTCTAAGAAGTTTCAAGCAGTTGTGTACTCTTAAGAAAGTAATACACTTCCTAACTATGAATGCAGGCTGTGGTGCCCAAACTATTAATAGGCAGTTGGACAGTGGAGCAAAAATGTGTGGCATTCCAACGTCAAAGAGTTGTATGTTGTATTTGCTACCAGTGACTGAATACCGGTTAATTTATTATGGCAGTTATACCGGTATAATAAATATTTTTGTTAATATTCTTTCGTTTTTATTCATATTTACTGTAAAGATTATTGTGGTGTGGATTACACTTTAAAGCTAATATCATGGTATCTCAGTCAGATACGTATTTTGGAAAATAAAAATTAAACGGTTTCAGTCCCTGTTTGCTGTCATTCAGTCATAGCAAAAATATCATTTAAATGTCCACTTTTGGAACTGACCAACCAGCTCATTGTGACGCTGTTGGCAGTAGATCTCACGGCGAGACTATACTCGATTGCCGATGTTTGGCAAATATTAAGTACTTGTTCCATTGCTATGTTATAATTGATAACACCACTTAGAACTAACCGACTAGCTCATTGTGACGCTGTCGGCAGTATGTCTCCCGGGGAGACTAAACTCAATTGTCAACCATTTGGCAAAAAGGGTCGCCCAGTACCAGCTGGCACCTCTAACCCCAAGCCACGGAGGCGATATTAATAAAGTGGGTTATTTCCGAAGTAGACCTGTTCACCTCAAAAGAAACCGTAAGGGTCTCTCTTTTATGTCACCTTTGACTCAAACAATAGCTCAGCTATGTTTTGCGATGCCTTCAGCCGCCAGTGAGAGCACAACCTGAGCTGAATATTTCTCAACCAATTATCATACCGAGGGTACTAGCTTATTTAAATACATCAAAGGGCTCAAAGGACATTCCGACTATCACGTTGGCGCGTTTGGTACAACACCGACCTCGCGTTCCGATGGGTCGTGGATTCGAATTCCGCCAAGACGACATGTTTATAATTTTCTAAAAGCATGTCTTCCCCACGTCTGGTCACTTTGGGCATTATACGGATAGGAGGACTATCGGAATTCCAGCCGGGTAACGAACCACCTTTCATAAATGGAAAAACCGTGAAGTGCAAATTGCGCGTTTCGGTCTCAGTCTATGGATTTCCGAATGCTCCAAGTAAAACGTAGGTTGCCAGCTCATCATTGACTAATGTTATTGGCTGAGGTATCACCTACTATACATACTACTATACATATTTAATTATAACACCAGATTAACACTAGTGCTTTTGGCTTGATCTACGGTCTCAAACCTTGATGAAGCCAGTTCTAAATACATACCTGCGGAAGGTACTCATAGATCCACATGTCTTATCTCAGGTGGTTCAATCAAAACTCCAGGCTTGTATGGTTAAAGTGGTCCAATCAAGTTCTAGCCTGGGATGCTAAAGAACAAGAGCTGTTACAGGGCAGTTATAGCATCTTCCAATTCAAATTATCATTTATTCATTTGGGTGACAAGTGTACACTTATGAATGTCAATAAAAGGAATGGAATGTTTCTAATTTTACAATTGCTGCTAGTTCTCAAATGACTAGCATAGAGCAGATGAGAAAGACTGGCAATAGACTCTCTGCCACTCTTTTACTTATAAAGTTCCAATAAGAAGATAGATTCCTTGGTACAGATTCCAACTTCAACCAAGTTGCTTGATTCGTAGCAGATCTATATAAAAAAAATATATATATATATATATATATATATATAATGCTTTGGCTATTCTCAATTATTGCAGGAAATCCACAGAGAACCTGAATAAACTAAAAATAGTCCATCAGATATTAAAGGCCGTTTCCTTTGCAGATCCAAAGCCTACAAAACCTCCAATTTTTGACATAGGTTTACTATAAACAGTGGATTCAGAAGTTCTTGAGATCCATTCTCACATATATATAGAGTTTCTTGCCGGTTCTTCTCCATGAGACCCACTTTTTGGAACCGTGCAACTAGACGTTTCATAAGAGCCTGCAAAGGCCTATTTGAAATAAAAAACTTTTGATTTGATTTGATTTGATCATAGCAAGACATACAGTGACATAGAATTAATGATTTGACATTATTATTATATTGTATGTGTGCATGATAACAGTTTTAAATTTGAGTCTCAAACAGACACTGAGACTCATCAGCAGTCAGGATCAGGATGGTTATTATTACAACATCAAAATTTTAAAGTAGGTCCTGTGTATCTTTTTCAAAATTTTAGAGATAACCTGTAATAAACCTAAAGGATTCAATAAAAAATTAAAAATAATAATATATCATCAAAATAAGAGATCTTAAATTCTATAGCTGTGCCTCCTAAACCAGCCCCTATTAAGTATTGCTGATTGGATGATTCATTTTCAAAATGAGTTTCCATAAATGCATTTCTGGTAAAAATAATAAGCAGTTCTTCTAGAAGGTGGATTGTAAACAGGCTTTTTGAGATTTGGTCCCAGATATTTTGGACCGAGGAAACTGGAAAAGCATTTCTATATTTACTAATCATTATTGCCATCCAGTGCAATGCTCTTCTTGGCAATCAGGGCATTGGTTATTTTCAAATTTGTATACAATTTAAGTAACTTTATCTTATTATTAAGAATTAAGTTAAGTAAGTATTCTTTGACTTTAAATCGAGCTGATCTTATTAATTGAGTAAGAATTTTCATTTTTTATGTTGTAATGGTTAACCATAAATACTTTTAAAACTATTACACTTTAAATGTAATACTAGTTATATTTGTCTTCATTAAATTATGTCTAAAAAATTCAATAATATCAAAAGACAAATTTTTTCACATAGCGTTTATGTTTTTTCTAGTTATTACTTCTCAACAGCAGATAACAAACAGGTCTTCACTATGACGCTGTGTGTTTTATAAGGGCACATAATAGAACTGTTTTGCATTACAACAAAACAGATATTATGTGTCAGATAAAACACACAGCGTCGAGCAAGCAGCTTGCAGGTGAGTGAAGACATCTATGACAACAAAGAGCGTCACCATAGCCTTTATAAGGACAGTGGCGCCTCTGGTGAGAAATATAAGAAACAAACAGGTAAAACCACAGATAATTAAGGTAGGAATTACACAGATAAGTAACAAGACCATAGACAGCTTCTTCACTATGACGCTGTGTGTTTTATCTGACACATAATATCTGTTTTGTTGTAATGCAAAACAGTTCTATTTTTTATGAAAGTATTTTTAACTCCATAGACACTAGCGACACCTAAAAAGGACTTCTTTTATGAAAAGGACTCTAATCCATGAGTTTTTGGACATTCTGTATATACCTAAATGTATTCTATGCAGCTGTCAAGTCCAAGTGTCAGCATTCAGCCGTCAGCGGTGGATGTTGATATTGTTTTTACTTTATAGTGCTTTATAGTTAATTTTAACTGTTTTGAATCGCACTTAAAGACAGAGATGTATTAAAAATAAATTTGTGTGTGTATATTGTGAAATCCTTTGAAATATGAATACTGATGCTTATAACTAAAGAGTACTTTAAAACATATACTGGGTTATAAACCATAACATTACTTAGTGATGGTTAAAACAAATAATGCTATTCTTTATTCGTATCGGACTTAACTTTAAAAATAAATTGTACTTTAAGTACCCTAATGGATATCTAGTAAATCAGCAACGATCTAAAATTACAGAAAAAATGAAATATCTTAATGTTGCCGAAAAGAATGATGCTGCAAAGAATATTGCACTACACCTATCTCGAGGGACTTCACGAAGGGTCTTGTATATTTCTCATAATTAGTTAGTTGTCTCAGTATAATCAGAATCCAAATATATTATTTGATATATAATTTCAAATAAAAATTTAGAAAAAACACAATTAAATGTCTTTATTTGTATATTTACTGAGTACAAATTCACCACATTGTGTGTTTTGTAACACCTTATGTAATTATTTTTATTTACAAAATTTTTTTAGAGGGAGGGTCTATCACAGTATAACAAGATTTATGAATTTGAAGCGGAAGTGATGGGTCAAAAGTGCCAAATGGTGATGACTTCAGTGTCTGGTCATCTGCTGAGCTTAGAATTTGTTGGTGCTTATAAAAACTGGCAATCCTGTAATCCCTTGACATTATTTGATGCACCAGTATTTAAATACTGCCCTGAAAACTATGAGAAAATTAAGGTATTTTATATAAATGAAACTATTTCTAAAAGTAATAGTTATTAAAAAAAATATGTGAATTATGTTTAATTATATTTATTATATAGTCTTAGTTTTGTTATTATTCCAGAAAACGCTAGAACGAGAGGTGCGAAGTTGCCAAGGTCTCATAATATGGACAGATTGTGATAGGGAAGGAGAAAATATTGGCTTTGAGATCATAGATGTTTGTTCTGCTATCAAGAATAATCTAAGTATATACAGAGCTAAGTTCTCAGAAATTACTGCTGTGTCTGTCAGAAGAGCTCTACAAAATTTGGAACAGCCTAATAAGAATATCAGTGATGCAGTTGATGTGAGACAAGAGTTAGATCTGCGAATAGGTATCATGCCATGTTATCCCCCTTAGATAATTTAAAATTAAATTAACTTTATTAATAGATGTCTTACCACATCTTTCTTTACTTTCCCATTGTTTTACAGCTACACTTATATTAGTAATATAGAGGGTAGATACATTTCAATGTCTATTTTTACTGATCAATTTACAGGTAAGTAAGTGATCAGTTTTCTGTGCCCTGTTGGATCAAAAAAAAAAATTAATTTGTCTCATTGGAATATGAATCATGTTTTAAATTCAGCATGCATTAAATATATAATATCGATGGTTAATAGCCTATATGTATGAAAGCGTTGATGAAAGTAGAAGAAGCGAAAGTGGTATGTAAGGATCGCTGCATATGGAATTCCGTGATCTCTGCCTACCCCAATGGGAAAGAGGCGTGATATATATGTATGTATGTATGTAATAGCCTATATGTCGTAACTGAGCGAAAATTAATTAAATATGCAGTTCAATTCAGTTTGTCATTCTGAAACAAACTGCATATTTAAGTCATTTTCGCTAAAAATGTCGGTTACGACATATAGGCCGTTACCCATCTATATTTTTTTACTCTAATTATATTTGTATTAAGTTTTCAATAAAAAAGAGTATCTTAGAATATTGTAGGTGCTGCATTCACCCGGTTCCAAACACTGCGTCTGCAAAAGGTGTTCCCAAGTAAGCTGGCACAAAGTTTAGTCAGCTATGGGTCCTGTCAGTTCCCCACACTTGGCTTTGTGGTGGAGAGATACAGGGCTGTTGAGAACTTTGTGTCTGAACCTTTTTGGAAGATTAAAGGTGAATAAAATAATGAATTTTGACTTAATGTTTCAAGAATAATTTATACATGTTTTCATTGTTAGTACTAGTATATTATTAGTTTAGAAAATAAGTACTTTTGAATCATCTATTTTTTAAAACAACCACCAATTTCAAATGTTGCAAAACAGAGATTGGCTCATCTAAACTTTATTTTTTTAAATACAGTAGAATCTCACTCATCCGGCACTTCAATAGACCGACACGTCCAATAATCCGGCACCCTCCGCCCGTGTTACCTCCATACAAATTGCACAAAAACAGACCTCAATCAAGGATTATTTTAAAACTACATATGTAATTAGTTCATTGTGAGATATGTTACAGTTATAAAGAAACTTATATTATAATTATATGAACACAAATATGTTCACAATATTCCCTTTATGAAATGCTTTATTTTATTTATTATTAATGTTTCTATACAATCCAGTAATCCTCGCATTCGGCAATCGAAAAATAATAATCCTGCACCCTCTGGTTTTTAATAGTGCCAGATTAGATTCTACTGAATTAATATTTTTTTGTTCTAAAATTTGTGATTTTTTTCTGATGGCTAAATTCGAACTGATTGATAAAACTAAAAATAATAAAGAATATTTAATTTTCAGTGAATCACACCCTAAATGGATTGAGTGTTGATTTCAACTGGGAGAGAGTAAGACTGTTTGATCAGCAAGCGTGTCAGGTCTGTATTACATATTCATTAATATTTACTATAAATATACTATATTTGTAACTCTTCGTATCTATATCAATCAGTGATTCTAACTTGGGGGTTTTCCCCCCAAATTTAGGGGAATCAAGATGTCCAGGGGGTTTTTTAAGGGGTACCCTATTGAAGATTTTTTTAGAAAAACGCATGTTTTTTACAATTTATACTAAGCCTGGAACCCTGAATTTCATTGTTATAATCATTAATATTATTAGGTCATTAATTAATGTATGTAAGCTAGCTATTTTATACTACTTGAATGTATTTTTATTTAATTACTGCTCAAACCGTTCTAGGGGAAACATTTTGTAGGAGTTGGTATCACTGGTCTGATATCTCTATATTGTAATCACCAATTTAGATTTACGTATTTACATAAGGAAAAATCTAGTCCAATTACAATTTAAACAATTTAAGTTCAAGGTGCATTTCGTCCAGTCTTACTTTTATATAATATATTTATTTTTATTATTTAATTTACTCGATAATAAGTCATCATCATCTCAAAAACGGATCTCTTTCAGGTGCTACATGACGTGTGCACAGAGAGCCCTCTCGCCACTGTCAACGATGTTAAAACTAAACCGAAGTCTAAGTGGCGACCTTTGCCCTTAGATACAGTGGTATGTATATCACTAGTGCCATGAGAATACTACTACTACTAATATTATAAATGTGAATACTTGTGAGTATGTTTGTTACTCTTCCACGCGAAAACTACTGAACGGATTTTGATGAAATTTTTCAGTATTATTTTATTATATACAAAAAATAAAATATAAATAATATTATATTATTATAAAATATAGGCTACAATTTATTACGATATTGAGTTAATTGGCCATATTATAACGATGAGTGTAGTTATAAGAACACAAGTAGTAGCTACCTTGCGCACCGATGGATCACGGGTTCGAATCCCTCCGTTATATGTTTATAATATTCTGTAAGCATATCTTCTCCACGTCTGTTCACTTCGGGCATTAAACGGATGAGAGGAATATCGAAATTCCGACCACCGTTCATAGATGGAAAAACCGTGCGCGTTTATGCCTCAGTCTATAGAGTTCCGAATGCTCGAATTAAAAAGTAGGTCGACAGCGCATCATTGACTGATGTTCTGTGGCTGAGGTACCACCTACCATCAAGCGAACCTCATGCTCGTCTGTCGATATCTAACATAAAAAAAATAAGTCGTAAAAAATCCTGCTATCAGAGAGCTATATATTTTGCCTACAGTGAAGTAGGCACGGGTCATCTAGTAGTAATATTATAATATCTAGTAAGTTAACAATTTCAGGAACTCGAAAAACTAGCTTCAAGAAAATTAAAAATAAACGCAAAAGAAACAATGAGATTGGCTGAACGGTTGTACACCCAGGGTTTGATCAGCTACCCTCGTACTGAGACCAATGAATATCCCAAGGAAATGAACCTGGGACAACTAGTGGGTTTACACACGGGTGACCCCAACTGGGGTGGGTTCGCACAGAATATTCTGGATAGCGGAGGGCCAACGCCGAGGCAGGGTAATAAAAGTGATAAAGCCCATCCTCCGATACATCCAACCAAGTATACTAATAGTAAGTAAAAACATATGTACATACATACATACATCACGCCTCTTTCCCATTGGGTTAGGCAGAGATCACGGAATTCCATATGCTCCGATCCTTACATACCACTTTCATTAATGCTTTCATACACGCTCGTCGGTTTCGAGTACTTTTGACCTGGCCCTTTTGAAGAACATATCCGATCTGTTCGAAGTACGTTCGCCAAGGTCGACTACTCTCGACTCTTAAAAAAATACCTAATCTTATTTAACCCTTTGTGCCACATATTTTTTCTTCAATTCAATCGTCTTGAAATTCATTAATAGGGGTTTTTTGGGGTCACTGATGACGCAATGAGGTCCAAATTGCAAAATGCAAAATGGCCAATCCAAAATGGCGGATAAAATTTCGCGAAACGGTGCAAATATGATTAAAATGTAAATTCTCGTATTTTTTGACTCATTTATATATATGTATATGCCCAATCAAATCTCCAAATTTTAAAATAACGGATTCAATATGGCAGATTAAAATTTGAAAAATAAAATGTCAATCCAGTAGCTAGGTTCATAATTTCGTATTTATAGTTAGATTTACGAAATGCACTTTCGATTCCCATAAATTTGAATCTGAGGTTATATTCGAAGGTCGAAGCACATCGACGGCGGTAGCCGCGGTCTGCGGCATTTGATTTAATACATGTACTTAAATTTTTATTTTCAACACCCAAGAAGGTGTATTATTTTTTGAACTGATATGAATTAAACTGATGAATAATGTTTCCGATTCCGGTTCCGACAAACCAAATTTAAAAACTCTGATTCCGAATTCGGTTCCGATAAAACCACCTCCGTAACATCCCTAGCACAAAGGGTTAATTCTAATGAACTAGTATTACTTTTGTTTTATCAGTATTGTGTGAGCTAGTTTTTAAAAATTTTATAATAATATATAAAAATCTTCATATATACATATTAGTTTTAAATTTAAAAATACTATCTTTTTCTCTTAGATCTAAGTGGAAACGAGCAACGTCTATACGAGTTCATAGTACGTTCGTTCCTCGCCTGTTGTTCGAAAGACGCGCAGGGCCAAGAAACAACGGTTACCATCAACATAGCCGCCGAGGTGTTCTCAGCAAACGGGCTCATGATCACCGCTAGGAACTACTTGGACGTATATCCTTATGACAAATGGTCTTCTAAGGAAATTCATATATATCAAGTGAGGTTTTTTATATAGGTATTCCAACACCAAGTGAGCTTTTTACTAGTAAAACGTCAAAAATATCCTATGTTACTCGCTGATAATGTAGCTTTCTATTGGTGAAAGATTTTTTTAAATCGGTCGAGTAGTTTTTGAGTTTAATCGTAACAAATCTTCTCAAAATATAGATATAGATGAATGAATGAAATACTTTATTGCACAAAAATAAAAACTTATTTTACTGAAAGTTAAAATTGATTGTGAAAGTGTGCTAGATAGCCTCAGATTAAATAAAAAAAGGCAGATGGAGCGCACCGAACACGCGAGTGAGGGAATCAAAGATAATACAAAATCAAAACATAATACAATCTCGCGGCAGTGCTAAACGAACCGTCGTAATGTGTACACGTCACAAGTGATTCGTTATTTTATGATAAAAAATGCCGTCTTGTGTTTTTAAACATTGCAAAAATTGTTCCCAAAAACAAAAAAAAGAAGATGGAATAACATTTCACAGGTAACTATCGATTATTGGGCTGTTTTTTATTATTTAATAACTCGAAAAATTTATGGTTGTCATGGAAACAAAACCTCAACAATAGTTCGTCTGTGTTGCCAGCTTTCATCGAAATATTTTTCCCTTCAATTAGGCAAACAATGTAGGCATTATTTTTGCTTTTAGTGTTGCTGACTGCTTTATGATGGAATTTGTGTGCAAAATATTGTTCTAAGTCTGTATATCATTTTCGTTTGTAATTCCGAAATCTGTAATCTGTCTGTCCGTCTGTCTGTCTGTCTGTCTGTTTGTTCACGCTAATCTCCGAAGATACTGAACGGATTTTCATGCAATTTACACAAATATGTTAAGTAAAGCCCGGGGCAACATATAGGCTTTGTTTCATCGAAATCGGTTATTGGAAAGAAAAGTTATCATCATTTAAAAATAATTTTAAAGGCACCATATCACCAAATTGCAATGCAAACTGACTCGCGTTGAACTTTTTCGACTTGTCAGATGTCAATCACAGTTTGATATGTAAATGATTATTTCGCCATTTCCGATATGTAATCGTAGAATAGTGGATATGCAGGCCCATTGCGTAACTTCAGATGCGAGTTCGAATCTGAAGTTGAACGGAAATATTTTTTTTTTGTATTTATTTATTTATTTTTTTAAAGAACTATATTATAACAATAGAAAATATTATATGAAAAACTATTTCTTATGAGATCGTTTATTTCACCTTTTCATCCATTCTTTCTCTACAGAATTACGATTATTCGACATTGCTTTTATTGCTTCTTAAGGACTGTCAGAGGTTTCCGCATTTAGCGCCGGTAACCCGAGTAGGAATCCCGGGAAAAGGGAATTTAAAAAAAATGTCTCAAAATGAAAATGATCAATTAAATGAAATAAATATCGAGGTGGATACAATATCTTCACCACTAATTACAATTATAAAAAAAATAAGTAATTTTCTTTAAAGTCAGGTTCATTTTTTCAACAATGGTATTTCTATTGAATTTCAAATCATACTTCGAAATCTCAACCACCATTAAACGTGTCGATAATATGATGCAAAATCAATGACTAATTTGATAGCTCTTTCCCAAAAGAAATCACCAAGTACAGAGGATGGAGGAGGATATGTCATTTGAAGAAAGCTTGCTCAAAAGCTTAGCTTAAAGTGAACCCCACGCGAACGAAGTCGCGGGCATCAGCTAGTATGTAATAAAAAATGAATTACCTATGATTTTAAATTTGAAATTCCCGTATAAATAAATAAATATGTAAAAAAAGGGAAAAAAAACTCAAGGATTTTTCTTGTCTCGTATAAATATTAATTTATTTATATCAGACCAATGTTAATCGATATTTTACATTAAAATTAAATAAAACTTTATAATAAACTGACAAGATATTTAAAATATTTATATTATTAATTAATATAAGGTAATGGCTAAGTAGTAATATTTTACATATATTTTATACTTTTAAACTTAATTTATAAATATAAAAACAAACATAAAACATGTAAATATTTATTTTGCTATTTATCTATCCAAATACTACTTTTATAAAAAATAAGATTTAAAAAATACGGGGAGTTTTTACTGTTTGTGGTATCATTACACGCACACAAATGCACGTGTCCCTACAGTGCCGCTGACAGTTGTCAAGCACACATGAAATGTCAAGCGGCCGTATAATTTTGTTCCGTAGGTTCAATCTGTCTTTTTTTATTTAATCTGAGTAGATAGCATTATAGTATCCCCACCAACGAACAACCATTCATAGATGGAAAAACTGAAGTGCACATTACGCGTTTCGGTCTCAGTCTATGAGTTTCTGAATGCTCTAAGTAAAAAGAAGGTCGACAGCGCCTCATTGACTGAGGGTCTGTGGCTGACCTACCATCAAGTGAATCGCATGCTCATCTGTCGATATCGAACATAAAAAAAAATAGCAAAATATCAATCTACACTGGGAACCTTTTGCAGTTCACGGTCACACTAACAAGGGGACCCCGCGTACTCGTCATCGCCGATTTGGGCTAAACTTATCCCACATGCAGCTTATGACTTTAAATGAAAGTAGCCAAAGAGAGATTTATAGATGGCCAAGCGCTTAGGAGATATTCAAATTTTAAGCGGCTCTCGCAAGCGAAGTACCATTTATGTTAGGCTCGTTTCCAAGAAGCCGTTCGCGTTTGTCAAGGGAAAATAAAAAGTTCTCACATGGAGAATCGAACGTGGGACCATTGCATCATCACCCAAACACTAACTACTACACCAACGCGAACGGCTTCTTGGAAACGAGCCTAACATATATGGTACTTCGCTTGCGAGAGCCTTTTAAAATTTGAATATCTCCTAAACGCTTGGCCATCTATAAATCTCTCTTTGGCTACTTTCATTTAAAGTCATAACCTGCATGTGGGATAAGTTTGGCCCAAATCGGCGATGACGAGTACGTGGGGTTGTAAGAGTTTTTGTACGCTACTCTAGCTAGTTAAATAGGATACAATGATACTAATGAATAATCTTAAATACTTCATTCATGATCTTTGTACACTATTTTAAAAACAAAATAAATAATTTATTATCTTTACAGACGGGACAAACATTTAACCCCTCAAGTATCGACCTAGTAGACGGAAGTACTTCGCCTCCGAACCTCCTCACAGAAGCTGATCTCATTGCCCTCATGGAAAAGCATGGCATAGGTATTAATACTACGTCTATTTAAATGTTGCTGCGCATGAGGCCACCAATGGCGACTACAAGCTGGGGACATGATATTTTATTCATTTTATATGGCCGAGTTTGACCCCATATTTAATTAGTGGCCGTGTCTCGCAGTCGTAGCTTAAGACCCTTCAGTTTGCAAAACGCCATGCTTACTGATTTTTACACCGTGTTTTAAAAATACAATATCAATGCCATCAAAAACATAAATTGTAAAAAAACCAAGTTAGACCCGGAAGAAATTAAGGGATAATCGATTAAAACACGAGAAAACGGTCGACAAAATTTTGTTGCAGTTGTCATGCTAGGAAGGAAGATATCTTAGTTTGTCTTCACTCGTCCGCGAGATATCTCTTGATGGTCATGCTTGACAGGCTGAACATTAAATCGTCCTATATAATTTCCTAAGGAACGGACGCGACCCACGCCGAGCACATAGAGACGATCAAGAACCGTTCGTACGTGGCGCTCGCGGACGCCATACACTTCGTGCCCGGGCTGCTGGGTATGGGGCTAGTGGAGGGCTATGACGCGATGGGGCTCACCATATCCAAGCCCCACCTCCGCGCGCAGCTAGAGGCTGACTTGAAGGGGATATCGGAGGGCAGGAAGCAGCCGCAATTGGTCTTGGCGGAACAGGTAATATAGAGGTTTTTGAGCTATTTATAATAAAATAGTAACATGCCAAAAAATACTATACGCGTATGTTACTCGCTGATAATGTAGCTTTCTATTAGTGAAAGAATTTTAAAATCGGTCGAGTACTTTTTGAGTTAAATCGTAACAAACAAAAAAAAGACCTATTTATAATATTACTAGCTGATGCCCGCGACTTCGTTCGCGTGGGCTTCATCTTAACTGAGCTTTTGGGCAAGCTTCTCTCTGCTAAAATATTTTTATTACCCTCTGTAAAAAATATTTTTTTTTTTTAAAAAGGATCCTATGTCCTTTCTAATACCTCTAAGAATATGTGTAATTGTGAAGTTTCATGATAATCGGTTGAGTAGTTTCGGCGTGAAAGCGTAACAAACAAACTTACATTAATTAAAATATTAGTAGGGATAGTATCTATACTGATATTTAAAGGTTCATCAACCACTTTCTATGGGACATTGGTACTGATATAAAGTTCTTTGTACAGCAACAAAATATATGCCATTATATTCCTCAATGTTGTAGTATATTTAGTTTTTATTTGAGTTCGAGATCTAGTTGGGTGTTATGAGATATCTTCATTTATATATTTAATAAAAAGCCACTACATTAGTTCATAAGAACCTGATTTTTTTGCAATTAATAACACAATTAGTCTTATTTTGTTATTAATTAATACCAAATAAATATCTAAAGGGATAAAACAGTCTACTTCTCAGAGGTAGACCGTTCCCATATGCTTCCCCGGTTCTTTCCACCGAAGGAAGGGTGACCGGAAAAGGTTATGGAAGGGTTTATATATATAATTCATCTGATGATAATAGTTTTTTTAGATAATTTCAACAAGACTAGTTTTAACAAAAGAAAGAAGAAAAATGAAACACAATAATTATTTTATTTGCTTTATTAATCCACCTCCTCATTTTCTCCATCTTCTCTTACACCTATATTATCAAGGCATGTGGCTGGTGCATTAATATTATTTTGATGCCGTGCCCATCCTAAAAACCATTCTACTGTCATTGTATGGGCACAGCAACCAACAGTTCTTTTGCCAACAATACAGTTACAGCAATACCCTTTAATTAAAATGATGGGTTCGGGTTCTATAATGTCTTCAGCTAATAAAATATAAACAAAACTAGCAACGCGCCCCAGCCTCACACGGGTGTAATGTAGATGTACTATACACAAAAAATTGTCTATGTTACTCGCTGTTAATGTAGCTTTATATTGGTGAAATAATTTTTAAAATCGGTCCAGTCGTTTTTGAGTTTATTCATAACATACAAAAATACAAATCTTCCCTCTTTATAATATTAGTATAGATATACCTTGCCTGTATGATGTCTTGACTGTATCTTAGCTCTCGAAAAGAAATCATTTTCGTTAAAATAATTGTTAAATGTGATGTGCCCAATCCTCTCAATATTCTGACATATCTCAATATTGTAGCTGCCATTTTGGCGGATATGCTCGCCATAATAGGAGCGGGCTTGCTTTATCTGGTATGTTCCCAATGCAAACAATATTAGATTTTCCATTGTTAACATTGGGAACATGTTTAACTGGGGCAAATCTCCATTTATTGATGTAAAGGCCGCCCTTCTCCTATTAACCTTATGGTGTTCAACGAAATCTGAAAGTTGATTGGGCACATCCATTCTATTTCTAAGTCGATCGGTAATTAATGTATGAAAAGCATTTATTTATGCAGCAGCAATCCTGAAATCAGTCATGAGATTTCTACAGGTATTATTAAAATATGTTTGTCGTAATAGTTTATAATCTCTTTTGAATTTTCCATTTATTACCTCAATGACCCATCTGCATATTGTAAGTTACAATTTGTAACACATCGGGATTTATTTGCTCGTATTATTGGCAATTGTGTTTCCCCTTCTTGAAGAGATTCAGGCTTATGAGGTTCCTAATTACACCCCCTTGAATCATCTAATGCATCTCTAAAGCCACATTCCAAGATAAATACATCACCATCTCTAAAATAACTTCTGAGGGGTCCATTTTCTTCTGCAAATAAATCTTTTATTATCGTTGCATCTGATACTGTAGCAGAATAAGGACCCACGCATCTATTGACCATTTGAAGCGATTATCAAAAATGGCTTTACCAATTTATTGAATTTGTGAAGACTAAGTTTATTTTAGCTTGCTTAGCTTTTTTGTATGTATATACAAAAAAAGATATGTTGCATCTGCAATAACAAATGCTTTATTATTTTGTTCCTCACCAAACAAACCCTTGGGTATCAATTAATTTTTATTTAATAGGCTTGGCCGGGGTAAACACTGTAACCCCAAATGCTGTGACACAAATTCGCGTGATAAAATGTCGCGAGCTTTTTTTAGTCGACGTGCAATAGTTGTGGTTGGTATTTGCAGTAATGTGCCTAGTCGCTCATTAGAGTCCCCAGTTCTTAATTTTAATAAATATATACCAATTACTGACTTGGCATTACAGGTAGTCCTTAATGTGGGACATTCATTTATTATTTGCATAATATGTTCTACAGAATGACCCAACCAATAATGGCAAATATGAGGACTCCAGGTTTCTATACTTTCAAAATCTAATTTAAATGCACATCTTAAGTCATTTAGAAGATCCAGCATATCTTCAATTTGTTCAGGGCTAAATGTCTGAATGAATTCATTTTGTTCTACAGCACTATCCCAATTGAATTGCCTAATATGTTCATTACATATGCGTGCTGATTTGGGCACATACAATTTAAAATCAGATAATAATCTAAGTCTAATCGTCCTTGGAACACGGAGTCTTTCAACATTGTTACAATTAGGATATATACAGTGACCTGGGGTAGCAGCAGTACGTCTGTAGTTAGGCAATGCCATATTCACTGGTCTATTAGGAGTCCCTGGAGTGTCATGTTGATCTTGCATGTGAATTTCCGATTCTTCAGGTATTTGATGGATAGCAACAGTTTCAACTTCAGCACTTGTTGTAGGACCACTTTCTTCAGCAACCATTATTTGTCTTTCAACATCTGTGCTAGCACAACGTTGTATGTTTCTCTTAGCAGCAACCCAACAAGCATAGCATACACGAGCTCCTTCTGGGAGCTATAACAATAAAAAAATATGTTAAATATACAGCATAAGTGAATAATACAGCAATCAAGGATGATTTTCAGTAGACGAGAACATGCCTGGGGCGAGTCCAGGCCAGGGCAGAACCGTGCAACAGCTGTTGCATAGCTGAGAAACACGAGATCAGCAACTGGGCATTGATCATGCACAGTGTAGTATTAACTGCTTCATACAAAATGTATGTAATGTTTCAAATTCGTACCCTATCCAGGGACAGCATGCCCCAAACATAGCCCAGTCTAATATAGATCATCCCTATGATTTCTGTTTATATGTCATTACATAATTTAAAGACTATATCATTACTAGCTGACCCAGCAAACATTGATTTGCCATGTAAATAATTTCTAAAAAGCAGGGGTTGGTGATAAAAAAGTAAAAATTTAGGGTTGTATTTATTTTTAGTGCCACATTATAAAAAAATAAAAAAATTTCGTCCAAAAATTAAAAAATAATTTAAGGGTGAACAACCCTTATCACTTAGGGGTATAAAAAATAGGAATATGGATATGGAAATGCAAATAATACAACACAATCTCAATTAGTTAAAAATGAAAGTATTATTCTGTTTTCTGTTTAAATATAGTACCATTATATTATTTTTAAACAATAATATTCTACTACTAACTCTTTCTTTACTAACTTTAACTATTATCTTACCTGACGTGGAGAAATTTTTTCCTCAATGAATAATCTCTCCCGAGTATTCAATTGAAGAGCATTACTTCTTGTTCTCAATATTGATTTGCCACACCACACACAGACTTGTGGGTGACCCAGTTGCCGCTGAGGAGCGTCTGTTGCATCCAGACTTATTTGTATAGTATTCAAGCATTGACTACAGATGAAGCCTTCATCAGAAAACTAAAAATAATTACCATACATAAATATCAAGGATATTAGTTTGGAACAAATATAAACCTAAGAACATATTGAAGCTCAGTTACCTGCCCTTGAGGTAGCCACTGATGTATTCGCTGAATTATTTCAGTTCCGAGCTGTGCTAGCATGTAGCGACGTTCTCGGTGTGAAGACAACCCACAGTTCATACAAGGGGTCTTCATGTCTGCGAATTGAATAGATGTACAACAACGTATTTATTTTTCATGATTATTCACCATTACTGAACAAATTATGTGAATATATTTACCGTATACTAAATAAAGTAGTGATTTTCCGAATCCGTAAAGCAAGCCAAAATCCTGTATTGTTACAAAACCAAAGTCCAGTCGCCTTTAATCCATCCAAATCGTAAGCATAAATCGAAATCCGTTACGAACAGCACAAAACCATAAAAATCGCAGAAAAACAGAAAACACGAAGAGCATTCAACAAGCGTTCGCAAATGAATGAACTCTGTCAATAAACGTCAAACAAAGACGTGACATTGACAGTCAACAGATGATATCGATTTCAGATTTTATCATCAACCACATCGATTGATTACCATTATTAAAATAATTAAAAGTGTTTGCTGATTCTATGGGTACGTAAATGAATAATAATTAATGCGTTCATACATTGCCACATGACACATGACGCCCCGACCACATGGCATCCCGACGCTTGGTTTTTTTTTCAATGACAAAGATTAATCGATTACTAGTAATTCGATTTTTTTAACACTAGTGTTATTCCTACGTCCCTTTAAACGCTATCTACAATTAATAGAAAACAAATCTTCGCGGTTTTTCTATCTGTGAACGGTGGTTCGTTACCCGGCCGGTAATCCTTAAAATTTACCTTATAGGTAGCGAAATACAAAGAAGTGTATTTAACAGTGACAGCGGAAGCTAATAAAATAGACGGCGCACTCGCGGAGAGGTTCAGCGAGAGGCCCGCTGAATATACGCCGAGTGTGGAGTCTATGCCTGGAAACATGCCTTCTGGTAATTTTTATCTTATCAATAATTACCAATCTAGCTGGGTTCTAGGGCCAATAAAAATTACTAAATAGATTGGGGGCAGCAAAATATTCAGAATTTCAACGAATCTAATAAAAACGCATTTTTTTTATAGAATAGGGGGCAAACGGGCATGCGGCTCATGTGATGGTAAGTGATTACCGCCGTCCATAGACATCCGCAACACCAGAGGGCTTGCAGGTGCGTTGCCGCGGCCTTTAAGAAAGATGTAGGCTCGTTTCTTGAAGGTTTCCAAGTCGTATCGGTTCGGAAAAACCGCCGGCGAAAGCTGATTCCACAGAGTGGTTGTGCGAGGCAGGAAGTGTCTCAATTTTTTTTTTATTTAAACAATACAAAATGAAATAAGAAACAAAAAGATTTTGCGGGCCGCATAAATTCAAGCCTTCGAATTACATAATGTTATCTCTAATATATCAGTGTGAGTGTAACGTATGGATGGTTTTATTAGCTTTGGCAAAGACTACAATAAATGTTTGAAAAATGGCATATAAAGTCATTAATTTTAGTAACTGTTAGAAAAGGCTTATTTTCAGTCTTTTGAGATCTGATTTGGGATAAAAAAAAATTGTTTTCAGTATTCAAGTGCCCAAAATGTGGTTCCGATATGGTATTAAGGCAGAAGAAAAATAATGCAGATGAATATTACATCAGTTGTTTGTCTTATCCGAACTGCAAGAACGCCGTCTGGTTGCGTTCTATTGTGAAAACTATGCAAGTGTTACCAGATACATGTCCTTCAGTAAGTAAATTATTATGCAACAAATACACCCTTTTGAGGGTATTTTATTTTTAATTGTACTTGACAAAAACAAATTTTTTTGAATACATAAGCTAAGTATAGATAATTTTAGGTATTTTTGACGGGCTTGTTGGCGTGTTAAGTAGAACACCTGCCGTTCGCATAGATGGGTCGTGAGTTCGAATCCCACCGGGACGACATTTTTATAATTTTCATCATTGAACGGGTGGGAGGAATGTCGAAATTCCGACCGGGTAACGAACCACCGTTCATAGATGGAAAAACCGTGAAGTGCATATTGCGCGTTTCGGTTTCAGTCTATGGATTCTAAATGCTCGAAGTAAAAAGTAGGTCGACAGCGCATCATTGACTGATGTTCTGTGGCTGAGGTATCACTTACCATCAAGTGAACCTCATGCTCGTCTGTCGATATCTAACGTAAAAAAGGTATTTTCTAAAGTTATTGCTTATAAACTTTTTTTTTCAGTGTGGTCCAAATTACAAAAAAGTGGTATTCGAATGGCGGAACAATTCAATCAATCACTTGTATCCTCCGCCTTACACCGCATGTATCGGTGGTTGCGACGAATCATTTTTAGAATTACTGAAAATTAACTTGAATAATGTGAGACATACAACAACTATTGAAAACAACCAGAATATAAGCAATAGACCTACATCTAATAGAATAACACCTAGCAGTACTAACGTTTCTAGTATAAGCAATACTAGACCTACATCTAATAGAATAACACCTAGCAGTACTAATGTTTCTAGTATAAGGCAAATTCCACCGTCTCTCAATGTAAATAGAGCGCCAGCACCAAGAATGTCCGTACCAAGAAATGTTGGAAACGGTCCCAGATTTCCAACCCCGAGTAGTTCTGGGGCCAGTGAGGACAATAATGTTATATGTGGATGCAACAAGCCGGCCATTTTGTTGACCGTTCGGAAACAGAACGCCAATTTTGGTAAGAATAATAAAATAATGTTATTTAAGTATGATGTACTTAACGCTGGCTGGCTTAGCGACCCAAAATGAGATCTAAAAAATTAGCACTGTGGTGATCCTACGGATGTCCTTTAGTTACATATAATATACTAAAATGTAACGGGAATATTTTAGTATGTATGTATCAAAAAGTTACAATTATACTCTGCTTAAATATTATTGGTTTTGTAATGTTTATTTTGTTTTGGCAACATTTTATATTCAATTAAAAATTTTATTTTAGGAAATATAGTCTGAAGAAATATATTTATATAATTATTTATGTCAATTGTGGAAGATGGCGAAGTTCTGAACCTAATTTATTTTAAAATTAATTTTCTGCATAATATATGTTTTTTTTTCTTGATTTTTTTCATAAATGGTATAACTAGCACGACTTTTTAAGTATAGTTCATCAAAGTGGTATCCAACGGGTTGAAAGTTGAGTTAAGACAACTTCAATGGCCAAATTGCCCAAACTAACAAAATAGCAGTTATATCACGAAAATATTTTTTTGCTTTGATAGGTAAAAAATTCTATAAATGCCAAGCGGGTAAGGATAACAACGGCTGTGATTTCTTCCTCTGGGCACCTGAGTCAGTGGAAACAAACGTACAAAGCAATTTCGATACACCCCCTACGAGCAATTCATGGGGCAACAATCAGCCTGCTCCGAGCAGCTCCCGGGGCAACTCTCAGCCAGCTCCGAGCAGCTCTTGGGGCAACACCGAGCCTGCTCAAAGCAGTTCTAGGGGCTGGGGAGTCACTCCGAGCGTCAACAGGGACGACTATCAGCCCAATGACGATAATGTCATGTGTAACTGCGGTCTGCCTTGCAAAAAGTATGTATTGGAAAAAAATATTAAAAATACAAAGTACCCTCATTTCGTTTGTTATGCGGCGAGGCTTTCCCTTTTTATTTTATTAAAATAATATTATTAATTATCTATATTTATAAAAATCTCCTGTCAGGGTGTTTGTGGTCACGCTCCTCTGAAACGGATCGACCGATTTTTATGATTTTTTTTTATATTTTACGAGTTGGCAAGAGAAGTAAAATATATTCCATACCACTAATCACTTACTATGATGTCCCTATCCAGATATTTTTCTTTTTTTTTTGACAAAAATTAGATAAGGTCTCATATTCTTCATAAGTAAAGCCTTGCGAAGCATTAGGTACTTTTAAATATTTACTTAAAAGTACTAAGTAGTAGTTTTGGGTGAACGTAAATAAAAGTAATAGATATGGTGTATTGTGTTTATTATATGGATAATATGGATAATGTTATTTGCAGAATAACCGTCCACAAAGAGGGTCCGAATAAAGGCCGCCCGTTCTACGGGTGCCCGAAGGAATATAACGCGCGCTGCAATTTCTTCCAGTGGGCGGATGATGGCTCTGCGACTAGTACAGGTTTGTTTTGATATCTATACTAATATTATAAAGAGGAAAGATTCGTTTGTTTGCTACGATTCAACTCAAAAACTACTCGACCGATTTTAAAAATTATTTCACCAATAGAAAACTATTTTTTTTTTGTATAGTACATCTTCATTGTAGGCGTGCGAAGCAGGGGTTTGTTGCTGATATGGTATAAAGCTATGACTCAGTGATATGTACGGGGTACGTTGCATCAAGAACCGCAGGATCCAGGTTCGAATCCCGGAGAAGTGGAAACAAGTTTAAAAAAGGGTTTCGTCCTCGCAGGGCACGGTTGACGATCACCTACTTGTCTGTAAACAAAAATGATCTGTGAAATATACACAGAATTCACTTATATATCTTGTGTTGTGTTCAACTTGACGTTGTAAATCCTTGTAAATGTTTCAAATATTATTATTTCATTGTATTAAGTTTGAAACGAAGTTTGAGACAAACAATTAAAAAATAAGAAAATGTCAATCCGGTAACTTGCTAGTTTAATCATTTCAAATTGTTAGTATGATTTATGAAATTAATGATAACCAGTGCTTATTCAGCGTAAGCGCTCTCAGGAATGCCTACTATTTTTTAACCATTTCTGGCACTCTGTAGTGCCACCATAGCACAAAGGGTTAAAGAGTGTTTATAACTTTAAGTTTAAATTTATTTTTGATGATTATTTAAAGAATGGGGCACTAGTACCAGCAGCAACAGACGTGGCCGCGGTCGCGGTGGGGCGAGCGAGAGGGGGGACGGCAGAGGGGGGCGCAAGTGCGGTCTGTGCCGGCAGGAGGGGCACACGAGGAACCGCTGCCCTAATAACAATCCTTAAATCGACCTAACCTTAGAAACAAGTCACTTCTGCATAATCTCTACTATTTCACTCGACTTTACTCTTTTAAATAAAATACTGTATACCGGATTAAAACGCGATTTATTATATATATTGTTTAAATTATTTATCCCGACGTTTCGGATGCTTTTCAGCAACCGTGGTCACGGGCAGACAGTAAATAATTTAAACAGTATAAATAATAAATCGCGTTTTAATCCGGTATACAGTAATTTATTTAAATGTATGATACTCGCGTTAATAAAAGACAATACATCTTTATTATTTGTAAAAATTAACTACATTTTTCGGCTGCTTTCTTCGAAAATGGTTTTTTTTTTAAATATTTTATTAATAAAGTAAGTTTAGTCCTACAAAATAATTTAAAAGCTATTTTGCATATCCTTTTTTCTACATATAGGTCGAAATATACACTGGCTGTGTCCGTTTACCCACCATTTTATTCCTAAAATTTTCTACTATATTGTTACACTAAGGTAATAATTGTTACTAAAGATAAATATAGTTTCATACAGAATTGTTCGTATTGAAGTGTTAAAAATAAAATACATTATTTTGTCTATTTATTCGTTTTATTTCAATAAATTCAAAAGCCTAGACAAAATGTATACTTCCATCTGACTAGATTTAGTATTTGTCATCCCTTCTACTTTAAGTTATTAAGAAAAAAAAATCTATTCTATTTACGATTATACGTACGATCATACAATATGATTATTCATAAGTTATATCAAACGAAAGACTAATTGCGAACGACGGATTGATCATCGGATTCGTAATAAGATAATATACGATCCGTCGAAACTTCGTATTTTGTTTTGGTAATAGGCCTCCTGATGGTAAGCGACTATCGCCGTCCATTGACGTCCGTACCACCAGAGGTCTTGAGGATGCGTTGCCGGCCATTAAACTAAGATTAGGCTCGTTTCTTGAAGGGTCCCAAGTTTTCATATCCAAAAATGTTCTATCCTCTTACATACAAAATCACCATTTGTGTTTTTTATTTTTCTGTTTCAATGAACTCATGCTCTGTGAACGCTGCAGCTCAGCCTGTTGTTCGGCTTCAACAGTCTTATCCGTCATCATATCAAGCAATATTTCAAATTTTAACCGTAACATATTGTTCTCTTCCTCAAGTTGTTCCAAATCTTTTTTTAGTCTCATATTTTCCTTGTGAACAGCACCTGCTTTTCCAGATGCTGTAAGATAAATCCACTTATAAATAAAAATAGAGTGAAGGAACTCAGTCAGTTTTGTTACGTTTATGTAGTTGAGCAATAGCGATTTTTTTTGTTTAGAAAAATAAACCGGTATAAGAAGTAGGAAGGTGCTACGATAAAACAAAATAGGTAAAAGAAAGAATTCGTAAGTAATGAAATATAATAAAATCCAACCTGGTATCCACTGGCCTTCTTCAAATGATACTTCAAAATCTCCTAATTTTAATTTCAACGGCTGAATTTCAATACTCAACTCTTTTGACGCGTAATCACTACCGAATTCATTTCTTAAAACAGAAGTGTCCTGCTTTCTAACGGGAATACTTTTAGGTGAAAACTTATTACTAAATAATGGCATTTTGGATATATTTATGCACAGTAGAAATGATCTATAAAATATACACGAAAGACATTCAGATTTCTTTGATTATGATGTTACATGATATTATGTTATCAAACACGTGTTGCCATGGTAACGGAGTCAACCACAGCGCAATGAGAACGCTACGCTACAATACACAGATCCTAAACACCTCAGCCGGGCTAGCATGACAAGCGCGACAAAATTTTGTCTACCGTTTTCTCGTGTTTTAATCGACTATCGCTTTATTTCTTTCGGGTCTAACATGACAATTACACTTAAAACTCGACTTTTAATATCAAAAATAGATACATTTGTCGATCGAGATATCTTTTCTATCAAAATTGTCGATGTCGAGATATAATATATCGAGATATTTAACATCTTAGTTTGTCTTCTCTCGCGCGAGATATATCTCGTGGCGGTCATGCTAGCCCGGCAGCTCATTTGCTTACCTAAGGGCCTGGCCACAGCTTCTGGCGGTGTGGAGCGCGGCGCGGCAAGAGGGTCTGCGAGAGGCGCGGTTTGCGGTGGTATGCCACAGCTCGACCAGTTGCGACCGCGGCGGCTCAATGCGCGGTTAAAACAAAATTATTTGTTTCGGTCGCGCGATGCTAAATGCGTCGACCATTGCCGCCGCGCGCGCCGCTCTGAGCTGTGGCCGCCTCGATACTCCCGAGTGCATTTGTTTCACTCGCAAGCCGCGCAGGCCGCCGCCACCGCCGCCGCGCGGGTAGCCACCGCGCCCCAGGTCGCACCGCAATGCGCGTCGCCGATAGCTGTGGCATACTTCATACAATTTGCTCAATTTGTTTTTGCCGCTCGCCGCTTTGCGCGCCGCAAAACGCGCCGCAGGTGACTGTGGCCAAGGGGTAAGGTTTAGGGTCTGTGCATTATTACATACCAACAGAAGAGTGTAAACTTTGAGGTTCACTTGGTAGATGAAACATCAGCTATTGGACAATGGACATCAGTTATTGATGTCAACCTATTTTTTTACTTCGAGCATTCAGAATACCGAAACGCGGTATGGTCATTTGTGACTTCTTCCGATATTAGAATTTTTATTTACCCGTTTTAAGAATCGGCATACCAAATTAGATCAAAATAGATCATGCCTTTTAAAAAACATTGTTAAACGAATAAGTTTCTAATCACAATTACTCTCTTTATAGGTTTGGAATCAAATAAAACAACAGATAACTTTAATACTGGTATATTAAACATTCGAGGAAGTAATTAGCGTTAATAATAAATATAATAAAGAAAATTGACGTTTAGTCATACAAACTTAAGTAAATAATATTGTTCGAATACTCTGTTTTATCACTGTACGTAGGCTATTCCCTCCTAGTGACGAACGGCCAATAATCTTTCAAAATTCTTACAAGTTCCTTATAATCATAGCTTATTAATTTAATGCAGATAAAAAAATGTGAAACAATAAATTATTTGTAAAAGATTGTTGGAAGATCGTAATAAATATAACAAAAGTATAAATATGTAAAAATATATGAGGCGTTCGAAGCCCTTGGGTTTGGGGCCTTCAATGTTTCGTTTTGAGGTGAAGTCTTGTAATAATTGATATTTAATTGCTAATTTTAATTATTAAAATGTAACACACATCTAATTATTAATAACTGCTATCTAATTAGTCTTATATTTCAGTCATAATTCTTATGAAGATTGATGATATGAAATGACTATGGAATAATATTGTCTTTTATTAACGCGAGTATCACATTTAAATAAAATACTGTATAGCGGATTAAAACGCGATTTATTATTTATATTGTTTAAATTATTTATCCCGACGTTTCAGATGCTTTTCAGCAACCGTGGTCGCGGGCAGACAGAAAGATGACAGTTGAAAAATACATACACAAATGACAGGGATAAATAATTTAAACAATATAAATAATAAATTGCGTTTTAATCCGGTATACAGTATTTTATTTAAATTACTATGAATTTAAAGCCAATTTGTATGTCCTTGGGTCAGACAATAACGGCGAAAGTTACGTTATCAATTTTAGTGTTATATATTGAGATATTAGCAACTTTACAAGTCTCTAAATAAAATAAAATACAAAATAAGGAAAATTTGTTCAAATGGTGCCATTAGTTTCAACCAATACCCAAAAATTAACTATTTCATTTTCTAGTCTAATACATAATATAATGTCTTTTTTATACTGGAATATCACACATTTTAATTTAAGATGTTTGACAGATTTTAAAATAAAACCGCGATTTAAAATCTGTATAACCTGTAAAATAATTCAATTCACATTTTTGTAAAAAAATAGACTAGATATATAGAAAATAGACAATGACTGTTGGCAGTAAAGTAGGCAAGAGTTACTTCAATTACTTATTTTACGTCTTAAGTCTATATAACATCACAGCTGGAATTACAAGAATAACTGCGCCGATCGTGTATGTGACAGCTGCGCCTGAGCACCAATATACTAAAAAAAAATAGGTAAAAATAAATATAATATACAAGGTACATAATTCTTCATAATATATACTAGTGTAGTATTTAAGTACGATTACGAACATATGCGACACAGAATACAATAAACACAGAAATGGGTCTGCCCCATGCCCCAAAAAATTACTGGTCGTTTCTGTTTAACAGATCATTTTTCTTTACTGGCAAGTAGGTAGCCTTCTATCCCCTGCTCGACCGAAACATATTTTTTTTTATCTTATTTCCCGAGATTCCGGAATTTACGCTTTATACCTATTGTTAGTATACAAACAACGCTTTCGTATGATAAAGTAAGAACGTGATTGCTAGAAGAAATACTGCTAATATTTTTATTTATTACGCCATTTGTATAATATTATATATACAAAACTATAATAAATTTTAATGACCCATAACGATTTTAAGATTGACATTGAATTTTTTTGTAAAATATCATTGATTTTTTGTTTTATCGACTCATTAATGTACTCGTACAATGACTAAATGTACTCAATTCGTTGGAGCCTTAATACTATTTACATATTTTGCTGTTTGGACGCAAGCCAGAAAGATTCTCACTGTGAACTGTTGAAGCGACAACCAAATTAAAAATGTCTGTACTGATATAAAAATGTTAGTGATGCTTCCATCATAAGTCATCGTCGAGCGTTATCTCAATTAAATGGACTTATTGATAGGAATTATATTCTTAGGTAACTTCGGGCATTGAACGGGTGGGAGGAATATCGAAATTCCGACCGGGTAACGTTCATAATAGATGGAAAAACCTTGAAATGCATTTTGCGCGTTTCGGTTTCAGTCTATGGATATACGAATGCTCTAAGTAAAAACTAGGTCGACAGCGCATCATTGACTGATGTTCTGTGGCTGGGGTATCACCTACCATCAAGTGAACTTCATGCTCGTCAGTCAATATCTTTATCTATATATATACTAATAAAGAGGAAAGATTTGTATTTTTGTATGTTATTAATAAACTTATAAACTACTGGACTGATTTTAAAAATTCTTTCACCAATAGAAAGCTACATTATCAGCGAGTAACATAGGCTATTTTTTATATAGTAAATCTACACTGCACCCGTGTGAAGCCGGGGCGCGTTGCTAGTCTAACATAAAAAAAATCGTGAACCGATCTATAACATCGCACCGTTTCACAACGCCAGCGTCGCTACACATCCTATTACCTGTGGAGGCGAGCAGCGGGCCGGCGGCGCGGGCGAGCGCGCCCAGCGAGCGCACGGTGCCCAGCACGGCGCCGCGCGCCTCCGCCGGGGACTGCGCCGCCGCCATCGACGTCATACAAGACACCGCGAACGCCGTCGCTGCCACACAAAAACAATAAGACTATCAGATAGCTATCAGTCAAAAAGGGATAAACGACATTTTACTTTATTTCTTAACTAGCAATCCGCCCCGGCTTCGCACGGGTGCAATGTATCAGATCATCATGATAATAAAATCGGTCGAGTAGTTTTATATGGATAATTTTCCCCGTTTTTGCAACATTTTTCACTAATGCTTCGCAATTCACAAAAATGTGTACTACAATACATTTATGGGTCGCGGCGTGATATTATTATAGCCTAAAGCCGTCCTCAATATTTGGACCAACACAAATTTTTCAATTCAAACCAGTAGTTCCTGAGATTAGCGCGTTCAAACAAACAAACTCTTCAGCTTTATAATATTAGTATAAAAGTGATAATGAAATCTCGAGTCCCCTAGTGGGGCATGAAGCAGACCCATTTATGTTTCTGTTCACTGATCATTATTCTTTACAGGCAAGTAGGTGATCAGCTTTCTGTGCCCTGCCTGACCGAAACATTATTTTTAAAATCCTCTTTCCGGGTTTTCTAATCCAGGACCTCAGTTCCTAATCGCATCGCGCTTTCCACTGAGCTTCATAATACTAACAAAGTCCATTTAATCATTTAGTACAAAAATAACCATCAAATTTCATATTAATACTAGCTAGTACAAATGTTCCGTGCTTCATATGCCTCGCCTCATTTGAAGTGGGACATTGTACTGGCTCAGAGTGAAAAAAAGGCTACTCTTACAAACTCTCTTTGAAGTCCTGTGCTACCCAATACTACTGCACTACACTTACATAAAGCGAACAATACTAGGCCCGCCCAGAGCCAGGCGATTGGGGCCATGAGCGCGGGTCGCGGCACGGCGGCGAGCGCGACGCACAGGAAGGAGAGCGGGGTCAGCATCAAGGCGAGCTGCGCCGCGCGCACCGCACCGCGCGGGCTCAGACGTCGCGCTGCCCCGCCTTGCAGTACGCTCATTATAACACCTATATAGTTTATTAGATTATTATTTCTTTACTAATCAATGCAACTGACTGTATCAGCCGGCCTAGCATGACCGCCACGAGACGCGACAAACTAAAATATAAGATAATTAGATATATTATATCTCGACATCGACAAATATAACTATTTTTGATATTAAAAGTCGAGTTTTAAGTGTAATTGCCATGTTAGACCCGGAAGAAATAAAGAGATAATCGATTAAAACACGAGAAAACGGTCGGCAAAATTTTGTCGCGGTTCTCAAACTTCGTATCTCCATTTGGTCAAACTTTACAGGAGGAAAAATCTACACGCAGGTCAAACATTCCGTGGACATACGTAGTTTTATTTTTTGTAAATACCAAAGAACTAAAAACAAATAGTAGATACGAGTGATTCCATCGTATTCGTTACGGTATTTTACCCAAGATGGCATCAAAAAACAAAAATCGGAAACTTTGATACGTGGTTACGAAGTTTGATAATTAGGCCAGCGATATTTAAATAAAATACCTACTTTATATAAAATAATATAAATAATAAACCGCGTTTTAATCTGTAATAAAGTATTTTATTTAAAATGTGTGATACTCGCGTTAATAAAAGACAATATTATGTATCAGGATAACTGAATTTTGACGGGCTCGTTGGCTCGTTCGGTAGAACACCTACCGCGCGTAAAGATGGTTCGTGGGTTCGAATCACACTGGGACGACATGTTTATAATTTTCTGTAAGCATGTCTTTCCCACGTTTGGTAACTTCGGGCATTGAATGGAAGAATATCGAAATTCCGAATATTATATATAATATTTTTACACGCTTTTTATTAGCTTCAACTGTATGTATGTTTGTAACCGACTTCCTTGGGCGCGATTTTGACCCACTTTATTTTATAGTTAATTTTTGCTGCATGGTGTGTTATTTGCATTGTAACCTCTTTTCTCATTTATGGACCTCTTAGGTATTTTTGTAATTGTTTTATTTTACGACTGTTTGTGACCCAAACAATAAAAATAATTGATGCATAAGTAACTTATTTATTTTGTATTTTTTTAAGTATTCCGCTCATGTAAAAAGTTTGGCTTTTAAAAAGGTAACTGCCGAGTTTATTTCCGGTCTCTTCTCAGTAGATGTATGGATGTTCCGAACCGGAACCTACATTTTAAAGAATGACGATTCAAAAGTGCTTATTTGAATATAGATATTTTGAAGCATTTGGGAAAGGATGTCTCGTGGAAGTCAACTCCATCCCACAAAATGGAAGTAACCAGCACTATTTGTTTAGCTTTTTTTTGATAATCGATAAAAATATTTTTATTTTTCATTAAGATAAGCTGCCTTTGGTGCGACTTTTAATGTATTTTTTTTTAATTATTGAATAATTAATAATTATATTGTATTAATTGCTCGCATGATGAATTAGGTCACGGTATAATATAAACAAAAAATAGACTCAATGGAACAATATAAGAAACTCATTATTAAAACAACATGTCTTTCATTAATTCAATAAATTAATTGACAGAGGTGAAGCGAAACATTCATGGCCAACTGAACGTCAAGGGCACCTATTTGGGTACCGGTCAATGACCACTATAATAAATTAACCTTGTTATAATAATGCAAAGAATTTGAGGATTGTTTTTTTTTTTATTTGTTATTACTAAACTGATTGTCGCGTGCGCTGTAAACCTACTTTTTACTTCAAGCCTTCGGAAATCCATTGCTCCATCTATGATCGGTGGTTCGTAACCGGCTCGGATATTCAATATTCCTCCCACCTCGTTCAATATCCGAATTTATATTTAATTATTAAAAGCTTCACTCATTTAATAGTCTTCCAAATAATAATTCTAAACACTATTTTTATGTTAGATATCAACGGACGAGCATGAAGGTCACTTGATGGTAGGTGATACCTCAGCTACAGAACATCAGTCAATGATGCGCTGTCGACCTACTTTTTACTTCTAGCATTCGGAAATCCAAAAACTGAAACCGAAACGCGCAATGTCCACTTCACGGTTTTTCCATCTATGAACGGTGGTTCCTCCCACCCGTTCAATACCCCAAGTTACCAGACGTGGGTATATGAATATAGAAAATTGCATGCTTATAGAAAATTATAATAGTGTCGTCCCGGTGGGATTCGAACCCACTACCAATTGATGCGCACGGCAGGTGTTCTACCGAACGCGCCAACGAGTCGGTCAAAACTTTATTATTAAAGCTTTAAATTAGGAAACTTTGGTTTTAAAAAGTCCGTTGTACTCAGTGGTGGGCCTGCCCTATTAATACAACCATATAAAGAAAAATAATAATTCCCTTGACGTAATTTTATAAGTCACATATAACTTACACATTACGTTAGAGCGTCTATTGGGCTTAAATTGGTCCTACCAATGGTTGTACTGTTTCATTTTCAAAACTAATTAATTCTGCCTATTTAAAAAAAAACATTACTTAAATTACAAGCTATTATGTATTAAACAAAAAATGTAATCTTTTATAATAACAGAATACTTACCAATAACTAAGAACATTTTCCCTTGTTGCATGGCAGTGTACTTGAATGTATGATGTGTTAGAAACGTCAGTGTGAACTCAAGTCCTGAGTATATGAAGAGGTAGATGAAGTAAATCAAACCTAGCTTATAGAGCACTTTACTCTGGTGTTCCGTCAAATTCTTTACAGCACTGAACCTCACTAAGTGCCATGGAGAGACATAGTCTAGAGACTTTGAAAGGCTTAATGATAATGGAGCTCTTTTTTCCTGAAAGTAAGGAAAATACATTTTACTTCTATAGCAGCTATTTCTTTGTATACACTATAATTCAGTAGTTTAATATTAATTTATTATTAATAATAATATAAAATTAATTTTCAGACATAATATAACAGAAATACCATTTACATCAGACTTAATTATACCGATGATAGGACTAAAAAATACTTGACATGGCGTGAAAAACCATGGGGCAGGCACATTTCTGTGTCAGTTTCACTGTCAGTTTTTGTTTAAAGGCAACTAAAAGATTAGTCTTCCTTACTCAGTCTGACGGATTTTTTTTTATTATTAATTTTTTTTTTCTGGGATTCAAACCTGGGAACTTCCAGTTCTAAATGCAACGCGCATACCACTGACCCACGGCGGCGGTCAAGCAGTAAAAACTAGATATACATAGGTGTCTACATAATGGCAAAAAACATTTACAAACCTTAGATAATGTCTCAGGTATACAGAAAGTAACAAGCAGAATGTTTGCAAGGGAAAGAAACAGAGCATATAGTGCAGGTCGTTCACCCCACATGCCTGAAGAACGATTATTCTTTGCAAACCAAGCACCAGCCAGTGGACCCACTATGAAACCTATTGAAAATGCCAAACCTATTAAGGCCTGAAAAAAGAATATCATACAATAGGCAAGAAATGTTGATCTAAAATTAAAAAAAAACATATTGTGTACAAACTAGTAATGTGAATTACAATAACAAATTCTTTCATATTTACTATTGTAAAAAGAAATATATTAAAATTATAACTCTACTTACCATTCCTCTAGCCCTATTTTTTTCATTGGATACATCAGTAACAATTGCCATGCTGAGGCTAACATTAGCTTTACTAAGACCTCCAATAAATCTTGCCAATACAAACAAACTGAAGGAGCTGGCATAACTCCATAGCCCGTGGGAGAGAGCTATTCCTATCTGTAATTTATATCAGAATTAAGCCTGTCCTTTCTCCTAGATTTTTCCAGATTGTTTTATCAAAATCAATTGAGCAGTTAAGCCGTGAAAATGTAACATATAATTTCTTTAAATGTTAATAAAATGTACATTTATAAGATAATAACATAAGCCAACTCAAATTCAAGATAAAATAGGAATTCTTTTTTTACATACTTGAGTTGATATCTTATGATGATAAAAACTCTTTGTTAAGTATTTTGTACAACTTTTCAATATTTGTAACTACATTTGCTTGAAGGCAAAAGTGTATGGTGAACCATAACAAGAATGATAATTAATATTTTTTATTGACAATTAAATTAAATATATAATAAAAATACTTAAATAAAATAAAAAAAGGGTTTTCGATGGTTTAGTCATAACAGAAATGACCACCTATACCAATATGCATTGAAATACTATTTACTCAATATTATTTTTAGTGTACATAAATTTTAAATTATGAACACTAAAAATAAGAAAATGAGAATATTTTATTGAGATACTTACCAAGCATATAAGCAGTAAAGGTTTTCTTCCATATGCATCAGACAGACTTCCAACAATAGGGCTTGTAAGGAATTGCAGAAAACTGTACATAGACCCTAGGGCTCCACCAAACAGAACAGAGGCAAATCTTTCTGGGGCCCCAGTTATCTTCTGAAAACTTCTGACCGCATTTAGAAGAGAAGAATACAGAGTTGCCTTCTGTCCTTCTTCCTTATCATAGTAATCCAAGAGTGAGGGCAATAAAGGCAATATCATGGTAAATGCAAGAAGATCGAGCAATAGTGACACAAATACTAAGCCAATTGTTTTGTTATTAGATGGAATATTTTTCATTGGTTCCTTTTTAATTTCATTCTTATCGGTTAAAAGACAGTCTGTCTCACTAGTATCATACTTTCTCTTCCTTAATTCGCCGTTGGTATGCTCAAGTTTCTCCTTGTAAACAACGTGTAAACATTAAACATTGAATTAAATGAGTACTAAATAATATAAACAGGACCTAAATTATCTATTTAAATATGTAATCATATAGTTAGTAATTAGATCAAATTCTGTAACATGATTAATAATGACAATATTAATTATTTAAATATTTACCATGGCAGCTGGATAGTATAACTTTGCTGAAATTAAAAAGGTGTAAAGTATTTCATTTATCAACTTCAATTTCCAATAAAAAAACTAATTATTAAGTATACACATTATATCAATACTTTCACTTTCGATCGCTGCAAAAAGAAATGTATATTTGTCACAATCGCATCGCGTTACACCTCGGTAGTCGGAACACAGACTAATTAGAAAATCTTTTTACCTATGTATATATTATACCCTATACAATAAATACTACATACCTAATTACCTAGAGTATTTTTACATCGCTTTATCTAATTTAGAATGATAATTTTGACAGCTCATATTAAGGTTGGAGTAGGATATTATGATCGTTATTTAACCTATTCGATTATCGATGATTATTCTCATAGTACATGGAATCGTTAGTTGCATGGTTATACAGTATAAATAAACTTTTTTTTAATTTAATTAGTTATTTATTAATACACATGTTGATATAGTTGCGTGATAATAAATTTGATTTTAATATTTATAGGTTCGATTAATTGCTATATACGAGTAGTTTGTTGTTTATCGATGCGTGAGGGACTTCACTACGCTAAGTTGGCGATACCCGACCGCGATCACTTCGAGAATGCCGCTGTCGACCATTATTAATTATGTCACAGCCAACGGTCCTGTAGACAAAAATATGTAAAAATAGAGAAAATAAAATAATCTAAAAAATTGACTGCTTTATTTTACTGTATGAACATACGAAAAGTATTGGTTTAAATTTATAATTTACGAAGGCGCAAACAAAATATTGAAGGTTTATATCAGGTTGGCGGAAGTCTTGCACCAAGTCTTGTCTAGATGCTAGGCGATCTGTTGCTGATTTTATTGGTTACTCTGTCTACGTTATCCGGGTGGCGGGTATTATAAAATATAATTATTATATCATCTGTGGTTATCAGTAAACGCATCGCGATTCGCGTTTCCAATTTTCAACGCCATTTTGTCTTTAAGTTTTACTTTAAGGATTTGCCGTTATTGTAGTGTTTGTATTAAAAAGTGAATTATTAAATTAAGTTTTAATGGGTGAAGATAAAGGTAAGCTAGTTATACTTTGATAAAATGAAATGCAATTACAAATCTGAGTGATTAAAAAAACGACTTTGTAGATCGTCGACGCCGATCGCGCTCAAGAGAAAGACGTAGAACTCGTTCTCGATCTAGAGATCGTCGTGAGAAGAAAAAAAGCAAATCCAGATCTCCAACAAAACGTTCTCGTCGTCGCAAGCCTTCATTGTACTGGGATGTACCGCCGCCAGGATTTGAACACATCACGCCACTACAGTATAAAGCCATGCAGGCGGCAGGTCAAATTCCGGCAAATATCGTGGCAGATACACCACAGGCAGCCGTGCCAGTCGTCGGCTCTACTATTACACGTCAAGCGCGGCGCTTATACGTAGGGAACATACCATTTGGAGTCACAGAAGAGGAAACGATGGAATTCTTTAATCAACAGATGCATCTCTCGGGATTGGCACAAGCCGCGGGCAATCCTGTTCTAGCGTGTCAGATTAACCTTGACAAAAACTTTGCATTCCTTGAGTTTAGATCAATTGATGAAACTACCCAAGCAATGGCATTCGATGGAATAAACTTTAAAGGACAAAGTTTAAAAATACGTCGCCCACATGATTACCAACCAATGCCTGGCACAGAAAATCCATCTATAAATGTTCCTGGTGAGTCATAAATATTGTTTTGCTTTTTTTTTCAATAAGAAGAAGTACACAATTTTTGCTTAGTAATAGTTGTATAATCTGCTTTTGCATCTTTATAAAAATATTGTATTTTGAAGGTTATAATATTCTGCTACTAACTGGACCTACTATCTTTAAGTCCTGATATATTATTGAGAATATTTTGTGGCATGTTTTAAAATTTGTGATTATTACCAGTGTTGTTCTTAATTTTTGCATTACCTTGCCTTTGTCAGTAAGTAACCCTACAGTTTTTTTTTACACAGCATTTTTTTAGAAGAAGACACATTCTTACGTTAAGGGAGTCTAGGTTACCTAATTTAGTTCAAAATGATCTCTTACCTTTAGTAAGAACATACAACAATAACAACATTGAATGGAACTATTTAATAATCACAAGTCACAAATACTTGAAATTCATTCTCATTTTTAATTAATAGAATGAAAAGAACAACACTGTTTTATTATTTTACTTCAAACAATTAATGTCTCTTACAAGTTAGAACACACACTAGAAACTGAAGAATTGTTTCATTTCATTGCCTGTGAATGTGGCTTGGTGCTTGAATGGTATCATTTTTGCAACAAATTTAATTAACATACCCTCACAAACATGTATGACCAATATTGGGAAATATTTTTTTACAGCGGGTGTCATAAGTACAGTTGTTCCAGATTCACCTCATAAAATATTTATTGGAGGTCTCCCTAACTATCTTAATGAGGATCAGGTAAGTTAGAGTATATAAAGGGATTATAAGTATTAGTACAGAATGCTAAAAACATTGAAATAGGCCATAAGTAACAGAAGAAAACATAACTTTAAAAATAAATATAAAATTTTCTGTTATTTATGTGTTAAATTAGTATAAGCTCATTCTAAAATAAAACTATAAAGAAAACGAAAATCATATCCCTCCCAAACATTTTGATATATTGAAAAACTTATTGGTTCCTAAACCCATAGAATATTTCTAAATACATAGTGTTAAGGTGAACCAATTCAAGTTGACTTAAACAGAATGTGTTAACCACTATGGGAGTGAATTTGTTCATTTTTCCACTGTAAAAAATTAAAAACTTATACATTTGCCTTGTATTTTGCAGGTTAGTCACAAAGAACATCTTTTTTCTGAGAATTGAAATCCTGTGGTTAGGGATAGTGGAATTAAACAGCCTAATGGCGTAATTAACCATCTAAAACTTTTTCTGATATCTCAAAAGTAAATTAGCACAGACTTTAGACATTATGTAGCTTAGGTTCAGTTCCCATAAGGCCATAGGTGCCGCTGCTATTTCAGGGCGAGATTCAACAGTTGACAGGGCTACGGTGCTGCCAGCAGTGAGCCGCGTTATAATTTGATCCGTTTCAGGTATTTCAGGAACCCATACTGGGATGAGCGTGTACGTTGCACGCTCGATACATTCTTTTTACATCTCACTGATAAAGTTTGCTTTTTGCCCCTCCCTAGCATAGATTTGGCACATTCGCGGCCCGCGTGTCACTGTTGTCTCTCATTCTCACCCATACGTCTTGTACTTGAACGAGACGCCGGCACGACAAGGCAAGTCTCCTACGTTCACATCTGATTATAACTTGCGGCTATGACACAGGTCAGATTACACTAATACATAAATGTTTGCCAAATTCCAGAGCAAATATAACGGGACCAGAAAGATATATTATATTTCTTATTAATACTAGATAGAAATGCAAAATTGTTGTAATTAAATATGAAAATGTTTAATGATGCAGTTTTGGCTTAGCGGTTTATCTAACGTTGGTTAATATCATGCAGGTTAAGGAACTTCTGATGTCCTTTGGGCAACTGAGAGCTTTCAATCTTGTGAAGGACTCATCGACTGGTCTCAGCAAGGGTTATGCATTTGCTGAGTATGTCGATATAACTATGACTGACCAGGTAAATCTTTACAACACTTTGATTGGACTTAAACTGGGATACTCCTAATTTTCTACATATACAAGTATATTTATTTTTCAGGCTATCGCTGGTCTCAACGGGATGCAATTGGGAGACAAGAAACTGATTGTGCAGAGAGCAAGTATTGGAGCAAAGAATTCAACATTAGGTAATTTACATTTTTGCTTCACATCACACACCACACATGCACACATTTGAATGGCTTAGGCACCTATTGACAGAGGCAAAATATAGCTAAATACAGAAGGATAAATTAGGTTCTAGGTCCGGATAGTAGTGGCATTAGGATGGGTATATATATAAGCTTGGCTAATAAGATGTCTTATTGTTCATGTGATAATGTTTTCGTTTTGTTTTTAGCCATGACAGGTGCTGCGCCAGTAACCCTTCAAGTGGCCGGAATGACGTTGGCTGGAGCCGGGCCACCCACAGAAGTGCTGTGCCTGTTGAATATGGTCACACCTGATGAGCTGCGTGATGAAGAGGAATATGAAGACATCCTTGAGGACATTAAGTTTGTACTTTTATAATAATTATTATAATGTTGCTATGAATAACCCATGAAAAGTAAAATTAAGTTATGTATGTAGACCACCACAGTCTATATACAGTATCAGATTGATAATGCTGGTATTGGGTTTTGAGGATTTAAAATGCTAAGAATTCTTTGCCATGTGTTTTTAAATCAGTGACAATAATAATACCTATATCAGAAATTAAAACATAATCCTACTATAATAAAAAGTTAAAATAGATGTGATAGTTGAAATACAGTCCTAAAACATTGATTTGAACAAAGCATGTTCAATACACAAACTATTAAAGAATAAAATAAAAAGGTATCCATATTGATCTATAAAATTGTAAAATCTAATATGGATCTTCTACATTTTTTTTTATTCTGATCCTGATAGAGCCAGTGTTTTTCTACTACAAATTCAGATGAAATAACATAAAATAAATTGTATTTTATATTATATCGTCGTTGCGCCTGCCAAATTCCATATGTCCCTTTTTTTGGATTTTTGGTTTTTGCACAAAAAATAATCTTCATTTTATTCTCTACTGTGTTACTAAAATCCTTTTTGTGATATTCGAACTGGAAAGGAGTTTAACTAATTGCATATGTGTTTTGACCGTTAAGAAAAACTCCGTATGTGAGTCAATAATACGTTTTTCGTTGTTTCCCAAAACTATTCAAAAATGCACATATGGAATTTGGCAGGCGCAACGATGATATAATAATATTATAAATTTACTAACTGGTCACATATAAAATATTAAGACATATTATCAATGAAGTAATTGTATGCGAATAATATATAAGTACAAATTACAATAATTAATATAACTTTTCTTTTTTTTCAGAGAGGAATGTAACAAATATGGTTGTGTACGCAGTATAGAAATTCCGCGACCCATTGAGGGCGTAGACGTACCTGGATGCGGAAAGGTATTGCTTGCATACTATACTATTTAATAATTAAAAAATAATGGCCTTGTCATATTTTTGAGGCATTGCTTTGAACAGAAAAGTTCATTATATGAATGTTAACCGCTTAAAGATGTTTTTTAAATTTAAAATAATATATCTTTATAATGCAATTTGACAGTAATGTTTAAAGGGTACCAAATATTTTATTATTAAATACTTATAAGATCACTTGCGAGTCTGTCGCAATGTATTTACTCTGAACTACTAAATTCAACTAAATGAAGTGGAAGTTTGGATATTTTAGTGACCCCATCACAAACAACACAAATGAATTCATCATTAAGGGATCGAAACAGATAATTTAAAAATGTAAATGTCATAGCCCTAATGTGTCACCTCCTGTGTGTCACTTTTGGCAAAATCACTTTTACGCCAGACCATTCAACATTTTGAATCTCTATCGAATGCAAAATCTCTCATCTGTATACGACGTTTCAGTCGTATTTTATATACCAATTTCAAAATCTCCTATTTGCTTGCTTCACTTGCTAACTTTTTTTACTATGATATTAATTTTGCTTTCAGTTAATAATAGCAAAGTAAAAAGCAGGAAATCATGTGGCTGATACCTGTATTTTTATTGTATTTATATATTTTTTTTTCAGTAGACGGTTTTTATCGATTTTCTCATAATATTGATTTTTACACAGAAGAGGTCTTAAAGTCGCAACGACGATATATAAAAATTCAGGGAAACTATGAAATTATGGGCGACTGTTTTCAGGAGTCTGAAGTGCCCTTGACCTGTCTTTAAGCTATTTTGATGTTTAAATTTCCATTACAGGTTTTCGTCGAATTCAACAGCATCGCCGACTGTCAAAAGGCGCAACAGACTCTCACAGGACGGAAATTCAGTAATAGGGTCGTCGTTACCTCATACTTTGACCCCGACAAATACCATCGAAGAGAATTTTAATTCAACGAATACCACATCTCATTCTGATTATGAAACATTTTCCATTTCAATTGACATGTTAATTTACGTGAAAGTACATGTACCTTCTAAATATATTTAATGGTAAAATAAATTAAAATTTATCTTTTATGTTAGTTTTATTTTAGTTATTAAAATCTTAAATACTAATCTTAGGGTCTAGATTAAAAACATTTTCTAAAAATCTATAGAAGTTAAACTTGTTCGTTTTGCATTGCTGGTTGGTACGTATTCAAAGAACCGGAATCAGCAGAAAGTACGATCTTTCTCATGACGACGTATAGTACTCCGCCAGCTACCAGCATCCCCATACCAGCCATCAAGCTGATCGCCCAAGCAGGAACGGAGTTTCCATCTGCGTGATGAGTAGTTTGGACAATGTAAATGAAATTGATTCGGGGTATAAAAAACATTATTTTTTTAAATGAAAGTGGAACTGGAATAGAGACGATGATGTTATTTGTTAGTCTCACAAAAAGCTCTACCTCACAGATATTTGGAGGCAAGAAATTTCAATGCGTACCGAATGACACGCTTTCTATACGAAGCTTCGAATTAAGATGTTTGAAAAGTATACATTCGAGTTCCTCTCACATAAATTTAATTAATGTTTCAGATAATTTTATTTTTTAAATGTTTGATATCGACAGACGAGCATGAGGTTCACTTGATGGTAGGTGATACATCAGTCAATGATGCACTGTCGACCTAATTTTTACTTTGAGCATTCTGAAATCCAGACTGAACTGAAGTGGTTCGTTATCCGGTCGGAATTTCGATATTCCTCCCTCCCGTTGAATGCCAGAAGTTGCCAGACATGCTTACAGAAAATTATAATCATGTCCCGGTGAGATTCGAACCCACGACGTCGATGCGCACGGCAGTTCTACCAAACGCGCCAACGAGCCCGTCCGCGTCACCCAGTAAATCACTCGCGGTTTGACTGTATAGTTGAATATAGTAATGACAAACTTGTAGACAGCTCTGATTCACCATGAATAGGTAGGTACATTATTAATCTCTACTTACGATAGTATGTACGGGTCATTACCCTTCTCCCGCGCAAGATTTTTCTTCTGGCTTCTGTTTCATGAGTAATGGTGCTGAGAATTACTGAAATTATTTTATTTATTGTTTAAATTTAAAATTAATAACACTTTGAGTGAGGCTCCATATCTATGAACGATGATAAATACATTATTTATTATATCGCACATCGCATTAAAAATTAGGAAGGATATCGATTTTTCGTGTGGTTAATAGACAAGGTAGGGCAAAACTATGTGCCTAATTAGATTGTTTAACATATTATGTCAGACCCAATGCATTCGAATTCACAACCATACAAGGCACGAGACACTCGCAGGCCAACCGTGTACCTACTAGATATATTATTATGCAGTACCATAATGATCTCACTCAATATTTCTTGTGGTTGTAGTTCTATCTTAGATTCCCGACGGACAAGTTGTTTGTTTTTCCGTCCATCTGGTAGGTAGGTAGATATAATAGATCGACCACAGCAAATCATAGTAGGTTGTTGAAACATTTTATCGGCCATTATGATGCAGTGCCAATGAATCAGAATCCCAATTTTCAGAATTGGTGTCACGATATTCTTGTCTATATGACTAAATATTTGGAGTATGGGGTAAATATTTGACTACTGTTTGGCGTATTTAATAAACACTTACCGAAAATAACGGCTATATAAAATAATAAAGGTTTTCTTTGCGACATTTTCACTGTTTACACAATATTTGTTGCTGTATATAAGAACAAACGTTTTCAATGAAATACCACTAGGTATAGTTTATCAACGCGGGCCTATCACTTGAGAGATAAGATAAAGGTAGATTAAAATATATCGTAGGTAGGGCAGTTATGATGATATAGGTGATACATACCGAATACTTTAGTGAAAAAATTAAAAATTATTTACGTGAAGCAAACTAGTTTGTTTATTTCATTGAACATATTTTTTTCATCGAGACATTTTAATATGGAAGTATAATGTTAAATAAAACAATTTGTTTGTTTGATAAATAATTATCTATTGCAACTAATTAAACATAACATTTCTGACTATTTACTATTTATTCTTTGAAAATATTTTTAATATTTGCTTCAGACAAAACTTGCGCCGTGGCTGAGTCCGGGTTAATGGTTTTGGTTCTAGTAGTGTCGGGTTCTCGCTCGCTCGTCACAGCGGCAACCGACTTTTCCACTAACTCAGATTCTGGTGCTCCTTCCTTTTGCAGTTGTTGGTATTTTTGTACAAGCTTCTTTGTTTGAGTCTCTCCATAAGGACTCAACATATTGGATCCTATCCCGTGCCCTTGTGTATGAAATTTTCTGTATAAAATAAAAAAGGGTTCAGTTAATGGTGGCGGATTAGCACATTTCCAAGGTATATAAACGAAAATCTCATAGTATAATACGTAAAACAATAAACTCAAAATTTTTGGGCTGAAAGGGGTGGTCAAACCCTTTTTTGTTTCGAGATTATTTTCTAATCACTACATATTATAAAACAAAGTCCTCTGCCGCTTCTATCTGTCTGTTCGCTATAAACTCAAAAACTACTGATTGCATTTTCATGGGGTTTTCACGAATATATAGAGTGATTCATGAGGAAGGTTTAGATTTATAATTTGTCTAGGTTAATGTGTAAATTGGTCGAAATATAAGGATAATTGTTGGAAGTGTCGGAAAAAGTCAAGCCGCCTGGGAGCTTTCAACGAAAACGCTGCCTAATTCCTTGGAGATATATCAAAAATAGGTATGGTGGGATATTCCTCTTTTATAGATCTACAAAAAAAGTCCACGATGTATTAATCTTTATCAATTTAAATACGTCAGTTACCTTAGGTATTTCATGCACATTATTATAATATTTTACTCCACAAAAATTCTATGAATATCTTAGGAGTTATCGCAAAAATTTTAACGCGCGTGGAATGCTTCCCTACAACAGACAAAACATGTACTGCTCTACTCCACACCATGCATTACACGTTTTGTTAAGGTAATTATACATATTTAGTAATTATACATATATTGTATATATATTTCGTCGGCTAGCAAACAACATCACGCTAGTAGTAGCTTGATTTTAGTACTGTTAATAGTCCCAGTCAAGAAATCAGTAAATATACCTACATAAAAAGAAACTGTTTTTTCCGTCCCTTGTAAAGGCGATAATAACGACTTGCGCGGTTTTGTTTGCTAGCCGACGATATGCTTTCTTATACTTACACTCTAATAACATCCTCTTTATACAAGATTTGTCTTATGGGCTTATTTTCTGGTTTTGGCCTTGCAAACGTAGGTTCTGTTACTGGCGGAAAGGCCCGATATACATCAAACCAAATTGGCCTATCATCAGGCCTCATAGCACCTCTTTTTAGTAGACCTTCAGCTCTATAAAACATATTTATAATATTGTATTTTCATAATATGATATAAAATTAATTTATGAATCATAAATGTTTAGTGTTCTTTAATATTTAGTTTTGCTGAATAAGTTGAGATTGAAATTCCATAATATGATGGTTGTCAAATAATATGTTAGTTTTACTTTTGCCCTACATAAAAAAAACACATTGATAAAGAAATTATTTTTATTAAATATTAATTATTGGTAACAAAACAGAAAGCAGCAAATTAAATTAAAAATCATTTTGCATAGCTTGAAGGAAAGATCTACGTAACGATTCCCAGCCATTTCTTTTAGTTTCTGATACAAGCTTTTCTTTAAGTTTGTTTATATCTTCTTCTAATTCTTCACCTAATTGTGCCAATTGAGATTTGTGCTCTACTTCCATATCGTCACATCTAAAAACAAATATTTTATAAGCTGTGTTTGAAATTTGAATAAAAATCATCAAAAAATAAAACTAAGCAGGGAAAAATATATTTCATACTCTTTTTTAAAAGTGTGGTGGATTTCCTTAAACATCTTTAACTTTTGCTTGTGTGCAGCAGTTGTTTGTTGCATACACTTCATAAATGAACTTGTTAGATGTTCTAATTTCTGCTCATTTTCTTTCAAGACATCGTAGTCAGCTTCTAAAGAATCAATAACTTCCGATAAACTTCTTTGAAGGTTCTCATTAATAAGTTTCCTGAAAGAAATTAAAGTAATAAACATATATTAAGGTAAGCTAAAGTTAAATTAGAAATGATGATATTTAAGAAAAAAAATATAAACTTACCTTGTCTCAAACTGATGAGTTATTTTATTCAATATTTTCTTTCTAGATTCGCCACATACTGGTTCATGATGAATTTTACCCTTTTTTGCATTTGTTGCACTATATCCAACAATTTTTTGTGGTAGATCCTCGTCGTTATCGTCAATTTCATGAACTAATTTTTGGCGCTTCTGTGGCTTTTTAGTTTTAGGAGAGCCTCTTATAAATTGAGATTCGTTTATAAATTCACCAATATCGTCCGGAACAAATTTAGGTTTAGTGTTCTTTTTAATAGAAGTCATATTAATTGCTTTGTAATACAAAACTAATGGTTAAGTGTCGTAACTCGGCAGACAACAATGGAAACATGAGATACTAAAAGAACCGCGCTGGAAATACAATATTCGCGCCTTTTTTGAGGTTTCGAAATTCAAAATGATTTTTTTTTTTAATTTTCACTAAAAGGAAAAACGTAATTTTAGATTTTTACTTACCTTGTAAATATAGTACCAATCCTTTCAAGCCTACTAGTTGCCATTTTATTTTAAGCGAATATAGTACAAAACAGAATATTTATACTTCTGAAAATAAATTATAAATACTAAATATTATGTATTTAAATTTTAAGGTTACTTTATTATTTATTTTTGAAATGATAATCACTTGTCACTTCACGCTTGTCAAATGTCAGTCTAACAGAGTACACAGTGATGGGTAGGATTGCCAAGCAAAATCGGTAATTTGGACTAAATCTCGGTAAATAAAAAAAAAATCAAATATTTTTATTTTAAACTAAGAATGTTATTTAACTCACTATTAATGATATTAGCCACGGAATACTGAAACGACAATCATTTGAGGGCTTCTTAAAATGTTTCTGTCTTTCATTTTACCTTCGTAATGAAAGAGTTAGAGATACTTTTAAGTACACCTCAATATTGAGTAGCGTTCGAGAATTAGGCCATAAAACTATCGAAATCCGACTCGTTAGTAAAGAGATCATTCACCGCTGGCCACGGCCAACGAGACATTAATAAGAAAAAATCAAATCTTTGCATTCGCTGTTTTTCCAAATAAATAAATTAATGATATTTCATTTTTGCAATGAGGCGAATATTTACGGTTGTGCGGTGTGCCACGCTGAGACGCTAGCGTTATTTTTATCGGTGCTAAATCGCTTTTATTTACTTATTTTTGGAATTTTTGTGTGTGTTGTTTTTAGCATACTATTCTTATTAAATAATTAAAAACATATTATATTAACAGTGGATAAGGTATTAAATAAAAGATCAATTCAGCATAGTCTATTTTATTCTTAGACATAAAATTAGGACATCACAAAACAAATCCAAAGCACTCATATCATAGGATAAACTTTACAGTTAGTCAACATTAGTATCATTCTACATACGATTAATTATATACAAATCCAAAATTTCAGATCATTCACAACACTAATTACATTCAAAAAATTATTGCAAAAGCTTGCCTTGAACATTGCGACGAGCTTAAATAAAATGGGTCTGTTTATTATCTTTAATTGATTGCAAGTTTCTTTTTAACTAGTTTTAAACACAGGTTTGATGTACTATAGTACTATTATACCAGTTATTGGGGTTTCTGCCGGTTAGATTTATTTTATATTCACGGCTTATTAGGTAAATATAATAAGAAAACGAAAAGCACCGTAGATATCTAGAAACATACTAATCAGAATTATAAATCAACCTTCATAAGGAACCGGATTATTTTTCACACTTATAACAAAAGTCATGATATACGTCTATTAGTTGATCTTAGTTGCGTAATTATTACACTTATTTCCATATTCCAAGACGTGACTAAACCGTTCTATTAAAATGTATTTACTCTTGAAAATTTTCCATGACTAATCTTAATTGGATTAAATCGCGGAGTGCGGTTACAAGAGATGAAGACATTAGACAATTTGACTCTACATCTGTTTGTAAGAAACCTCAATTTAATTATTGTCAACTGTATCAACAGCCCTATCTATATTATATAAATAAAAATCAATGTATGATTGTCATTTATTTATGCACTCCCTAAACTATTTATCCGATTATTATGAAAAGTAAGTTGTTCTGTGAAGGTCACTGGCCCAAAAAATTACAACAAGTAATATATTTATATACTATAATAAATATATTTAAACTACTAGTCATATCCAATAAGCCGACTCCCATTAGAAGGTCATTATACATATCTATGGTTAACAGTCAAAAAGGGATAAGCGGCATTTTTGGCAAAATAGACTTTCTTTTTTGGCTTTTCTTTCTTTACTGCTTCATCTAGTCTTCATTAATCCACGATAAACTTTTTGTCGCTCGTATATTAATTATATCATTATTTTTATTTTATTGCGAACATTAAATTACTTTCCTATAAAATTGTGGAATCCCTTTTTGGCTGTTAGCCATCTATATATGTATTAAAAATTGATAAATATTTCTTATACAGAGAAACTAAGAATACTTAGCTCTTCTCGCTTGTAGATAAATAAAGAAATATAATTTTCTATATAAAAGGCATTTTTAATGGTAACCCCTAAAATAACCGACAATTTTTACCTATGATTCAGAAATTTTGCTGTCATTTGGCCAAATTGGCGTTTTCGTGCAAGTCAATGCCCAGAACCAAGGCTAATGGTCAATTTTCTAACAGCAAGGTTGTGCTATGACTGCGAGCGGTGCTTCCTGAAGCAGCGCTTGTCCGCCTGCCGCGTGAGGATGTCCGACACGAAGTTCCTGTGCTTGAACACTCGCAGGATGTCCTCGCGGGCCTCTTGGATACCTTCGCATACTATTTTACTTCTCTGTATATTACCCTGTTAATAGATAAAATTGATCCATTATTGTTATTAGTAATGATTAATTTTAATGTTAGTTCCTAATTTAAATATAATATAATACATAACACGCCTCGGCTTCGCACGTGTGCCATGTAGATGTACTGTACACAAAAAAGCCAATGTTACTCGCTGATAATGTAGCTTTCTATTGGTGAAAGAATCTTTTAAAATAAGTTCAGTAGTTTTTGAGTTAAATCGTAATAAACAAACAAAAAATCTTTCGCCTTTATAATATTATACTAATATTATAAGAAAAATGACGAAGAATTCTTTGCGTACACTAGGCAAAGTGCCACATGATTGGAGGCCGTATTTAGGATGTTTCGACTGCCGCTTGACCAACCAAGATGCTGTTTTCTAATCATAGATGAAAAACTGTGCACATTGCGCATTTCGATCTCAGTCTATGGATTCAGAGTGCTCTAAGTAAAAAGTAGGTCGACAGCGCATCATGGACTGATGTTCTGTGGCTGAGGTATCACCTACCATCAAGTGAACCTCATGCTCTTCTGTCGATATCCAACATAAAAAAAATATCTTCTTAGCAAGCGATTAATTTGACTTTTGACATTTTTCCATAGTCATTTCAAACGTCAAAATTAATTGCTTAATAAATACATCACCAAATTATTATTAAGAAAATTAAACTTTTATTTTAAGTTTGAGTTTCTTAAAAAAAAAATTACCTTGATTAGTTCGAGCAGTGAATGTGAGAGTGGCTTGAGTGCGTTTTGAGCACGGCTCGTCTCCAGTAAGAGATGCACTCCCTCTAACTGCTTGCTTACATCTGTTTCTAGCGATACCTGTACAAAAAACCAATAGTTAGACCTATCCAAAATTAATTAAATTATATAAGAGATGGCATTCAAATTATTTATAATAAAGGATGTAATTATTAAATAGGAGATGATGTTAGTATGGCAAGTTTGTAGAAATTCTAATCAGACATTAGGATTATTAATGTTTATTTGATATAATAATTGTATTTATTATTCCGACTAAAAGACATGCATCTATGATCGTGCAATAAATAAAAAAAACAAAATCGGACATCTTTCAGTTTGCCTATGACCATACTTGAATTTGAAAAGTTAGGATAAATAATAATGTATAATTCGCGTTTTAATGTGCTAAAAGTAATTTCATTTAAACTCTTGACTGATTTAGATTGAAGGTCCAAAACTTGCTGTAGACCCCTTTACTCTGTTTTTCACTTTAAAACCAGTTAATTTACTATGGCAGTTTAACCGAAAAATAAAGGTTTTTACTAATATTTACTGAAAATATTTTTTTTATTATTCTTAATATAGTATGTATTACTCTTTTAAATAAATATCATCGTATCTCACACACATATATTTTGAAAAATTTTAAAGCAAACCCCAGTGGTTTACCTTACATATTATATTTTGCAAATTTACAACTTTTAATTTCACACTCTTTGGATTTTAGCAGTATACCCTCAATAGCAATAAAGTGTTACCAAGTCGTCCATCTGCGCCGTCAGATGGTGCACCTTCCAGCCCTCGGCGGAGACGAGCACGTGCTTCTGCGTGGCGATGGCCACGATGTCGCGCGCGCGCGGCTCGCGGCGGCGCACGTCCGCCGGCCGCGTGAAGTGCAGCGCGGTGCTGCGCCAGCCGCACACGTACTGCGAGCTGAGGGACGGGCCTGCGTGACGGAGACACTATTAGACTTACAGAAGATATTTTTTTCTTAATATTGTCTTTTATTAACGCGAGTATCACACATTTAAATAAAATACTGTATACCGGATTAAAACGCGATTTATTATTTATATTGTTTAAATTATCTATCCCGACGTTTCTGTCTCCCCGCGACCACGGTTGCTGAAAAGCATCCGAAACGTCGGGATAAATAATTTAAACAATATAAATAATAAATCGCGTTTTAATCCGGTATACAGTATTTTATTTATATATTTTTTTCTTTTTTTTTTTGTCAGATATCGTGATACTTTAAGACTTCCAGAAGATATACCGGGCGTGAAAAGACCAATTCCGATAACTTCGGGATATGATTATACTACCTATACCCGTTTCGGAAAAGTGCTTCTTTTTAAAAAATAAAGTATTCATTTCACCAATTCTAAAAACCCTGATTTTCAATTTTGGATCTCAGATATGTCATTATATATTTCAGTAAAATTTCATTCCAGGTTCCAGGACTTAGGTGGATCACTAATTGAACATAATTATTTTATTTATATATGTATTTTGTCACCATACAGATTTTATGTAACTAGGTACATACCTTCAATATTTAATTAATTTAATATAATATAATGTATGATGGCAAATGTTTGTGCTTCTCTGGATGTCCTCAAGAAAAGATGGCAATATGTACGTGTACAAGTTATTATGTATAAAGTTTTTCAAGTGTACAATAAAGAATAAATATTTTTAAGTACACGTACATTAATAAGATACCTATTTTTTACTTGTATCTATTGTTATCAAAATTAAATTATAAGTTCTGGACTTGACCACGACTATGTGACCCCCTCTTGGCGCCAAACTTGGATTCGCCCTTGCACCTCACAATGTATAACAGTACTGTTTATACATTGTGAGGTGCAAGGGCGTACGTCCTGACTTCATTGTTCGCCCCGCCCGGCCCGCCCGCCCGCGCTCTGAGATCGTTGAACCATGAACAATCGACTCGCGCGTCGGTACCTAACGCGCATCGCATGAACTTTCTGACGGACTCGTTGGCGCGTTCGGTAGAACATCTGCCGTGCGCATCGATGGGTCGTGGGTTCGAATCCTACTGGGAGCACATGCTTATAATTTTCTGTAAGCATGTTTTCCCCACGTCTGGTAACTTCGGGCATTGATCGGGTGGGAGGAATATCTAAATTTCCACCGGGAAACGAACCACCGTTCATAGATGGAAAAGCCGTGAAGTGAATATTGCGCGTTTCGGTTTGAGTCTATGGATTTCCGAATACTCGAAGTAAAAATTGGGTCGACAGCGCATCATTGACTGATGTTCTGTGGCTGGGGTATCACCTACCATCAAGTGAACCTCATGCTCGTCTGTCGGTTGTTACCCGGTCGGAATTAAAGTTATATGTTTAGTGTTTACTTTTTAAATTATTGACTAAAGTCTTTGGCTTTTGCACTTACGATGTTCGAATATCAAGGTAACTATTGCACAATATTGATGGTTGATTTAAAAAAAGGCCAATTTGATGAATACTTACGTTTCGGAATAGGATTAATAGGCGCGGGAGGCGGCGGCGTCGGGACTTTCTCTTCAGTGGGGTAGTCGCATTGTCGAACTTCACTAGTTAATCTGTAAATAGAAAGAAACATCAAATGATTAACAGTTCTCATCTCTCAATAGTACATTATTGTCGAGGTTATAAAAGTGAAATTGCCGGACGAGTTGTGTTCGAAAATTTAAAAACTTCTATAAATAAAAACGAGTCCGGCATTCGCCTTTTCCGCCGAGGCTTATAAATAGAGCGTCTTTTCAAAAAAGCAAGGAAATAAAATAAATTGAATTTAAGTATATCGCGTGCTTAGAGGTAAAAGGACTTATAACAATTTATGTGCCCTTTTACCTTTGCAAAGGTAAAAGGGCGCAAAGGGGGTAAAGGCCCTTAAAATAATTTGGGACCAGGGGGCTCCACTCCTTTGTTGCCCCAAGGCCTCTAGACCCCTTAATCCGGCCCAGTATATTCCGATTAGTAAATACCTTTTCTTTAAACAAAATACTTACAATTGCTTGCGAGGTTTCTTTCTTGGCGAGACGTCCGTGTGTCTCGGCGGTTCGGGCTCCACGTCCGGCGTGGGCGAGGACGCGGCGGACATCGTCGTGGAGCCACTGCCGGGCCCCTGCGTCCCGGGCACGTCCTCCCACCCCGTACTGCCCACGTACCCCATATGGACACTCACGTTCCCACCCATCACACTGTTACTCACTACACTGTTCACATTACTCACACTGTTACCAATGTTATTCACCGCACTGATATTGTTTATATTATTCACTGTCACCACTCCCATGTTACCGACACTGTCCAAACTACCCAAGTTACTTATGCTACCGATGCTAGCCAAGTTACTGATGTTACTAACACGTCCGATTGCATTACTTAAACTGACAGTGTTCAAGCTAACGTTGCTCAAGTTATTAACGTTCCCTACGTGCACAACGTTACTAATATTGCTAATACTGCTCAATGTTGCAATGTTGCTCAAATTGTTTGTATTGTTGCTGCCTAAACTTGCAATGTTCACTGATGTCAGATTGCTGACGTTGCCTATGTTTCCGACTGTAGATATTGTTGATATTGTGTTGGGTTGGTTTTTTGACGGTGATCTAGAAAAAAAATAAAGGGTTAATAATTTTATGGTATGCACACTGAGTTTAGATCTGGAGGTACCGGGTTCGAATCCCAGGAAAACAAGATTAATGAAAAAATTGTTCCGATCGGGCAGGTAATAGAAATTTGTCTTATCCCACTAGGGGACTCGAAAGTTCACTAACTTATATTCTAAGTGAAGTGAGTTAAGTTTATTTAGTAATTTTGAATTATATATTCTTATGAATAATGAATAGAACTCACCCTTCAACATCGCGTTTCCGTAGTATAGAAGGTCTGGGTAGAACGGGCGTGCTCGCAATAATGGCGGTCGTTTGACGTACGTCCGCCGATGTCTGGACGGTATTCACTGCACTCGCTAGTTATAGAATATAATAATAATAATATATAAGATAATTATCAATTTAAACTTCAATTAAAAATCTCCAAAAAATTATAAAAAAGTATTCAGTATTATTAGAAAGTAGTTAATATTTATTGAACTATATTATTATTGCTGAAATGACATCAAAAAAATATTGTTCTATTGTAGATAAACGACGCAGTTTCTTATTAGTTTTCCTTTTGCGATTTAAAAGATACACAATCTTAGGAGGTTTTTATTGTCTTGCGTGTGGACATGGATAAGGGATACTTTTATGTATGAAATGGAGTTTGAGAATACTAAATGTGAAGGAAAAATGTACTAAGTGCAAATGAAAAAAAAATAGAACATTTAATGATTAGCAAATCGACGTTTCCGTAAAAAAAAGGCGAATATGATTATGATACCAAATCTATTATTAATATTTTAGTATTGTAATTGCTAAAATTCAATATATTTACGTGAAGATACTAGATAATATACCGTTGCACTGTTAATATTAGTAGTTTTTTGCAATGTCTTTAAATGTATTTTTCTTTAAACAATAAATAAATTAAAAAAAAGTGTACAGTGTCATGTAGATGAAACTTTATTCTACGCACACGTGTTCGCGAGGTGTAAGCTGAGCTTTGCATTTGTGTGAGTGCACATAGATAGTGTAGGTGTGATAACGGCTTGAGGCGCGGGCGGTCCCCGCAACTTCCGCATTTCACCTCTTGTAGTAGTAGCAGCGTGACGTGATTAATTTTTAATATTTTTATTTTAAATAAAGTAATTTATAACGGACTAAAACGCGATTTATTATTTATATTATTATTCGGATGCTTTTCAGCAACCGTGGTCATGGCACACTGAAAGATGACAGTTGTCTGATTTGAAATTTTAATCCTTTATAAAGTATTTTATTTAAATGTGTGATACTCGCGTTAATAAAAGACAATATTATTATTATTTTACTATAATACATCTCCTCCTTATGTTATTTACCTACCTAAAACATAAAAAAAAATATTTTTTGAAAGTTTTTTGTTTGAATCTACATTTGGTAATCACTCACACCAATGCAAAGCTCAGATTACGCCTCGCGAACTGTACGCTAGGGGCGATAAGTTTACCTTGCGTGGGGAGGCCGTGCCCAAACGGCCTGGGCGCGTGCTGATGCGGGTGCGCGGCGCGGGGCACCTCGTAGTAGAGCTGCGGCGGGGCGCTGTTACCCACCCCGCGGACACCCACACTGGCCACACCTACCACCTGCTTAACACACACACTTTCCTACTCAAAATAATGAACCTGAACACTTCCGATTTCAAATAGTTATGTTATATGCAAAGAACAAAGATTTACATTAGAGCCTTAGAGGCACAGTTTCTCTGGGGTGAGAGTAGTTATTACCCCAGCCACCGCGGCGCTGCTAGTATCCGTGTGAACGCACACTCTCTCGCACCCAGCCGCTTTACCGTGCTTGTCGTAATGGTGGGTTCTCGCTCGCTCTCATACGTTTGGCAATGCTTGGGTGCTTCGGTTCCGATGCCTAAGAGCGTTATTGCCGCTCGCTCATAAGAGCAAGGGAAACGCGAGCGCGAGAGGAGTAAGCGGACTGCTCAGATATGTGTGGCATACCGATACATTGCCGCGCGCTCTACAGGACAAAAGCAGAACTACTTTTTCCATGCCAAAAATTAGTATGGTCCTATGTATATATATGTTTCTTGCTATGTGATATTGATAATAACCCCTTTGCACTCCGGGACTTTTTTTTTTAATTCTTCCGGGCCATTGAGTTACGGCATCAAACCACGTGGTGAGTGAGAGTACAGTTGTAATAAGCCCGCTAGCTACTGATACCGAAAGTATATAAACACTAACTAAGTACCTAAGAGATAAACCACTCAATGTTTTTAGGGACCAACTAAAAAAATGGCTAATACAATGTAACTTTTATGATTTAAAAGATTTTTAGGAGCACTCCGATATTAGTGTTATGATACTATAATGATTGTAACGTTATAAAATATGTTCGCAAATTTCGTATCTGTGACAATCCAAATATTTCTGAAGATATTAGATATATACAGTCAAATAATTAATAAACCTTTGTTTTACTATATACATGATGCGAATAGATTGGAATGATTGGTAACCTTGAAAACTTTTGTCTTTTGGATATGCAATTTCCATTGTAATATTTAAGTTCCAATGCTTTTACGAAGTTAGTAATAGGAACAAAAATCTTAGATAGATAGATAGTTTTATGTAGTATCTTCTAATGGTCACATTAATTAAAATATTTTGTCTCTTACCTTAGCAGGTTGATAGTTTCTCTGTAACAGCGGCAAAGGTCGAGGTGCTGGGGGTGGTGTCGGTGTTTTAGGTCTAGCAGTAGCAACCACGCCTACCGTACTCGGCCCTCGTACTGTGCTTGATATAACCACACTCGCTAAAACAGTAAATACATTCTATACAAGTGCCTTTTACCTATCAAAAATTATCAAAATTCTTTATCAGAAGTATCAAGGACTCAATATGGCGCAAGAATTATACAAATTAAAAGATTATTATAAGACGGGATGTTAATTCTCTTATTATTACAAATTAAAACTTGAAATTTATTTGTAATTTTTGAATGAAAATTAAACATTTATATGCAATGATATTATCCAAACAAATTCTTAGCTCAATTCTGAGGACTGATTCTCATAATTAGGACATTTACTAAGATTATCATGTTAGTAAATGTCCTAATGTACATTTTATCAATATTATTTTTTAACATGTTCCCTGTCTCAAACAAAAATGCTAAATTGAGCTGCAACTTCGATAGACTTTGACAAACATAGAAACAATAAGTTGTCAGGAAAAAACACAAGTAAATAAAAATAAACTGAGACTTACTGACCCGTAAGTAAATAATAATAATTTGACTTACACGTTAGTACTGTAGGGCTGGGTAAAGTGACGATAGCTGAGTGGGGCGACTGTGGTGTCTGGACGGACTGTGGCGGTGTGTGAGAGGGCGAAGGCGCCGGGGAGGGCTGACGCGGTGGAGCCCCACGACTCAGACCCCTCGAACCATACACTAAGGCGCCCCGACCGCGACTGTTAGCAGACCACCCGCTACCTATTTAAACCAAAAGGTTATTGATGCACGCACACCATTGTTTTTTAACCCACCAATATTACAAATATATAAAAGTTGAACTTGGATTTGTTTTATTTTGACTCTGTCCTTGTCTATGTTGTATATGTGAAAAGGTAAAAAAAAAATATCAAGGAGACGGTTACCTGTGTAAACATTAGCTTACCTGGACCAGCAGTGGGCTGTGTTGAAGCAGCGACTGGTCGAACTGCCAAAGATGCACCTGCAGCCAGCCCTCTCGGCACATGGCTGGGTACACCCTTGCTCACAAGAACACCACTACTAGTGCTAACATTCACACTAGTTAGTACTGTAAACACATTAATTTCACTTAAAATTAAAATCTAACGCCTCCCCCGTATCAGTAGCACAAAAACAGACCCCAATTAAGGATTATTTTAAAATATGGAATTTGATATTTTTAACTCATGTTACATTTAAAAAAAAAACACATGTAGAACATGAACACAAATATATTGTATTTGTTTTATGAAATGCTTTATTTTATTTATTATGGTTTTTATCTATATAATCCTGTAATCCGAACATTACAATCCACCCTCTGGCTTTTAATAGTGCCGGATTAGTGAGATTCTACTGTTTTTGCTTGTCTTGTCCTTGAAAGACAGTGTTTGTCATTAAATTTCAAGAGAATTAAAAAAAGCTTTGCATGAGAGGTAATATTAAATCTATTCACATTCATTTAGATCAGAGCTGTCCAAATTATTATCCTGCAGGCTGCAGGCAAAGTCATTATTGTTTCTTATTTCTTTTTGTAAAGTTTTGAAAATTTGTGTTTTAGATATTTTGTAAATATTTTACCCCCAATTTAATTAAGTAATTTTTATTGGCTCTAGAGACCATCTTGAACAGCCCTGATTTAGATTATAAATTATAAAAAAATAGAGCAAAATTCTCATAACAAAATGGGTTTTAATTGAAAAGTTTCCTTCTCATGACCATATTCGACATAGAGCATTCAATTTGTTTTTTCATATTATACTCATATTAAGAACTTTAATTAAATGGTAGTCACCTCACCTGGTCTGGTGTTATGGTGTGGAAGAGGAGGGAGCACTCTAACGTTGGGTCCTCCCAAAGGACGCACAGAAGAACTGACCACTAAGCTTCCTGATCCACTGACAATCTGACCACCCACATTCATCACCTGAGTTCCACTCAGTGTAGATGTTGCACTTGTCTGTGTATTGCTCAAATTACTCGGGTTTGACACCTGAGCAGATAATTGTGTGCCTTGACTAATTATCTGTGTACATGGACTTAATATATGACTGCTCGATATAAGCTGTGATTGAGTAAGTATCTGTGGATTTTGACCAATTAACTGGCTGCCTTGACTTACAATCTGTGTCCCCTGTAAAATTCATAAATAATACACTATACAAATTACACAATATGAATATGACAGCACAAAATTGTAATGTGATAATATCATATTATAATGATACTTGATTGAGTTTGTGAAACAAACATCCACCCCATTCCTATTTATTTTTCATATAAGTTTTAATAAGCTGTTTAAATAACTAATTGTACCAAAGTACTTGATTAAAACTAAATGCAGATAAGTCGATTTACACTAATAGTTCTTCATCATTATCCATCCACCAATTTCTCACCTAAGGCAGAAACATCAAACAGTAACCAATCTGGTTGAATAACCTCACTAAATGATATAATTTATGTTAAACTAATAATAAATAGATTTTGATGATTATTGCCACTATAATGATTAAATAATTAAAAGAATGTATCAAATCAGTATTTTGTTACAAAGCGAAATTTTAAAATAGAAATTTAATGGAAAGTTACCTGAGCAGCGACTCCCGAAGAAATTATTTGGGCGCCAGAAGCTGTACGCATCAAACCAACAGGTCCTGTGTTCGAGTGCGTAATAACTTGACTTGAACCACTTGGCTTCGCTTGTCCTGGTATTATATGGGCCATTTTTACCTCCGTATTAGAAATGCTCTTCACTATAGTTATTTTTTGAGGCGCTAAGTCAATGGGATACATTTTCCCAGTTGTAATAGCCCGATCATTTTCTAGATTATTACTCATAATGATAAACTAAAACTCCACACTAAATTCGAATTACATTATAGATCTAAAAAACTTTATTGACAAAACTCTTTCAGATTGATTCAGCAATGTTATTCTTTTTATTTTACGTTTCTACCAATCAACTTCAGATTTAGATACTTCAATATTCGAACTTTCCAAACGCAGTTATTCTATTATCTTTGGATTTTGGAACTTCTATTGACATTGCCGCTGCACCAAAGACTACAATAGAATGAACATAGTCTAGTCAACAAGTTCAAAAACGTGAAAAATAGAGATTTAAAAGGTCCTAAAAATATGAGCGATGGCTCATTCGATTCGGAATAACCTCTAGAAAAATGTTTTTGAAGGATTTTGGTGCAGGTAAAAAATTGCAATTGTTATTAACAAAATAAGATGAAAAAAAAACGATATTTCGTTTTTTGTTAATAACTCGAAATTTAAATTGAAACTCGTGTTTTAGAGAACCCCTTTAATTCAGTTTTATTTATTGCAAAAAATGGTCCACACTACACATGGTTGGATGATGTGTAGTATCAGCATCAGGTTCTCTGACCAAGTCGAGTGCGGTAGTCCTATTTTATCTATAATGTTTTGTCAATGTTCTTGTGCCAATTGTCTTCGCTCTAGCTTTTTTTCGTTGTTTGTGGTATAACAACCATGGCGGGTCACGTAGGTGGCGGTGGTTTTACCAATGAAAATATACAACGATATAATAATGAGAGACGTAGTAGTAAACAGTGGGTTAAACTTAATGTTGGTGGTACATACTTTTTAACAACAAAAACTACATTGTCTAGGGACACTAACTCGTTTTTGTATCGATTAGTACAAGAAGACAGTGACTTAATTTCAGATAGGGTTAGTTTGTAGTTTCAAAAGTAAACTTTCAAAAAAGTTTATATTTTTGTAACGGTTGTTGATTTATGTTTCAGGATGAAACTGGTGCTTATCTTATAGATAGAGATCCAACTTATTTTTCTCCAGTCCTCAATTACTTGCGACACGGAAAATTGGTCATCAATAATGACATAGCTGAAGAGGGAGTTTTAGAAGAAGCAGAGTTTTACAATATAACAGAGCTTATAAAATTAGTCAAAGAACGAATTTCTCAAAGAGAAACAGGTCCATCGAAGGACTCTAAGAATCATGTTTATAGAGTTTTACAATTCCATGAAGAAGAGTTGACACAGATGGTTTCGTCTATGTCTGATGGTTGGAAATTCGAACAATTGATAAATATCGGATCTCAGTATAATTACGGTAGTGAAGACCACGCCGAATTTCTTTGTGTGGTTAGTAGGGAATGTGGAAATAATCCTAATAGTAACGATATTGAACCTACAGACCGTGCTATGGTACTGCAGCAAAAAGGGTCGAGAATTTGAAATTTTCATAAGCAATACTGCAGGTGATGTTTAAGACTTATTGTATGTGGAGTGTTGTATATATTGCATGAAATTATGTGAAAGTGTTTTCAATTCTTTAATATTAAGTACATAAATGCATAAGTCCAGTTATAGTATTTCAACAACGGCTCAGTGTAAGCTAATTCTATTGAAGTGATGAATGATATTGTCTTCTTGACTTGAAATATATTGGCCAAATACTCAGTTATATTATATATAGATTTGTTTAAACTATTTGCATTTATGCATTTCATAAGAATATTGATAATATTATGTTCTGTTTATGAGACACTGGTAGTATTTTTATTAATTCAAAACTTCTTTTTATCATAGAAGTATATTTTAGTCACTTTCTTAAATAATAATAGTCATGTATGTTAGAAGTCTCATAATGTAATTATGTAATGTTGCTCAAAGGGAGAATTAGGCCGTGTTTGATATGCAAAGTACAACATTTACAAATCTTTTCAATGTTTTAAATGACCATATTTTTATAAGATTTGTCATTTAACATAATACAATAAAAGACACTGCCTTTTCTTAGTAACATTATATTAAGTGTTAAATGTACTTACATAATAATTGAGCCTGAATCTACATAAGAAAACAAAATATTTGTCTGCTAACAATTCACCTTAAATTAAGGTGTATTTTGACTATAAAGTGCATCAAACCAAGTGCCTCCTTGTCAAATATACTGATGATGATTATTATTATTGTATAATCACAATCTCACAGTAAACATATCTATATTATTACAAGTAATATAACATGCTTAATGTGTGATATGATTTTTTATTAATCTAAATTGAGACACTTATTTCTTTTTTACTGGAAATAACTAGTTCTTATAAGAATTAGGATGGTAAAATTAATAAATTGTTTTCTTGTTGATAACTTTATTTCACAGATTAAAGTATAGAATTGACTGATGATGTAATGATTTATTTGACACACATTCTCTAAAGATTTATTTTCAGGTTAATCAAATATAACTACATTATATGTATGATGATTTAAAAAAAATAAAGGTTTTCACTATTTAAAACTTATTTAAATTACACAATTCATAAAATATTGCATAACTGCATTAAATACAAGTCAACATGAGTACCTTCTAAGATACCCTTAGAATAGATTAGATAATAATATATCAAAATACAGTTTTCACTCGCATTAGTTAAGGCAATAGGGGTTTATTGTAATCCAGTAAGAATTAATCTAATATTTTTAAAATCATAATGATTAGTAGCTGCTTAGCACCAGTCTGCCATATATGTGAAGTCAGTAAATAGTTTATGATCTGATGTACTTAGAGGTCTTGGCTCTTTGGGGGGAGTGAGAACAGCTGCTTCAGAGGTGAATTCACTATCAAAGTTACTGACATCTTCTAGATTATTGATTGTTGGCACAAATGGTGGTTTTACTTTCCTCAAAAGCAACTGTTCCCAGTCAACATTTCTGAAGAAAGCTTGTTTTTTAACATCTTCGGCGTCACGTTCTGATGAACCTAAACGCCTTTCTGGGTTTTTCCTTAATAATCGACGCATGAGTGCAATCGATTCTAATGACAAAGTTCTAGGATAACGAACTTCATCATTTACAATAGAGTCAAATACTTCCCCTTCATCTTCTCCTGGGAATGGTGATTCACCAACCAACATCTCAAAAATCAATACACCAAGACCCCACCAGTCAACTGCTCTAGTGTATGAGGTCTCTGTTAATACTTCAGGGGCTAGAAACTCTGGGGTGCCACAAAATGTGCCAGTACGATCTCCCCAACCCATTCCCTCCTTACATAGACCAAAATCTGCAATTTTTACATAACCTTCTGTGTCAAGTAACAAGTTATCCAACTTTAAATCTCTATAAATAATGTTATTTTCATGTAAATACTGTAGGCCTAATACTACACAAGCTGCATAAAAGACTGCTCTGGGCTCTGTAAATACGTCTGCATGAATATGCATCATTAGATCACCACCTGCTGCATATTCCATAACAAAACAAACATGTTGTTCAGTCTGGAAGCATGCAAATAGGTTTACTAAAAATGGATGCCTAATGGCATTAGCTACTTCGAAAATGCGCTTCTCTGATAAAAGTGAATCTACTTCATCTCTAGCAATAATATCACCTTTCTTTAAAGCTTTAATGGCAAAATATTCATTGGTTGGTCTGTATTGAGCTAATATGACTTTACCAAAGTGTCCTCTGCCCAAGACACTTAATAAACTGAAGCTATTCATAGACATTTCTCCTGACTGCCTTCTAGAATCTGTTTCTTTAATCATTGTTTCTATAACAGATGATGATCTTGACGACGACAGGCGCATATTGCTTGTTATTTCCACAATTTGGTCTTCACTGCTTGGGTATTCAAGAACTAATTTAGGAGAAGGAGATGGGGGATATTCCACTAAAGGAGTATTGCAAGCTGAAGACTGAGGATCCTTTGCAATATAATTATCTCTTGTGTACGAGTCTTCTAAAAATGCAAAAGCTTCTTGTAACTCTTTCTCCATTCTTAATGTAGATACATTTGGAGGTGGTTGTAAAGGTAGAGTTGGCTTTGGTGGCGGTGGGGTAACAGGCACTTGTGGTATAGTTGGGGTCAATGGTAGACCCAATGGCCTGACACCGGCCATGCCAGTAAAAGTGGCATTTGTGTTCTCAATATCCTTACTATCATGCTGTGATTCAAAGTTATGATGGTGAGGCTGATTGAGAGCATTCTGAATGTTTTGAACAGAAGGTGAGGAACGTTTCAACAACCTACCTAAAACAACAGCAGGTATATGCATCTCGCCATATGATGTCCTTGGGATATTTTTGCCTTGTTGTTTGAAAATTTTTCTCTGACGTTGTAGTTTAGGTTTCCTAGATATAATAGGATTCAAGAATTTAATTTCTGCAAATAATAACCCTTGAGGCTCCAACTCCAAAGCCATTCCGTGTCGAATATCATCAATGAATTCTTCTAATCTTAAGAATTTTACAGCACATAATCCACGCCAGTCTTTCCAATGAATTCCAATTTCAAGCTCTCTAGATTTATCCAGCTTAATTGTAAATCTAAGGAAAGAAAATTTTTAATGATTAAATAAAATGTTGTGCATATACAATAAAGTAGTTGTTTATTGAAATATTCATCATGATTTAACTTAGCTGTTTTAGTTATTTTATTAAAAATGATCATAGGAGTTATTTTTCCTAGCCTCTTTCTTTTAATCTGTTTCAATGTATATCAATCATCTTAAACTGATTATTATGTTATAAGGTTTTTAAAAGTATACTAGAAGGATAACATTCAAAGTAAGCTGCTGTTGTAATAGATAGTGTAGCCTTACTCATACAACAAATATGTAAACTGAGCCTATTGATAAGATACAGTGAGTAATCATAATGTATAAGAAATTATAAAGCTTACATTTCAAGGAAATAGATAATGTAGTTAAGAGCTATTGTTGATCTTATAGTATTTATAAAATGGCTATGCAATCCTAATATGCTTTATAGAATGTATCGCTCATACAAGAGACAATACCTTATATTCACATGTGTATTGTATTATGTTACATAGTAAAATCCAATTATAAAGGAATTTTAAACCTCCGTAGGTTTTGCTTTGATAAAATTTAATTATAGCTACAATACCTCTGGTCCCAGGCCTGTTGTGAGCATGGTCTCCAACTTGTCTGAGCAACAGTATGGTTGTCAAGCTTCATCACTGCCATTATTTCATTACTGGTATCTTCTTTAATGCTGTATGTATACTTCATTGAGTTTCGGATGGCAACTCCTTTAACAAATGACTTCAGATCTGATGGACTGGCCAAGGGATCTCTACGAGTACGTCCTGGTACATCTTCAAGTAGATCTTGGCAGCCCATTAGCCTGACTTCTAGAGTCCCCGTAACTTGAACACAGGGGCTTATTAATGGTGCTGGTGATATGAAAGGAGGTCTTGCATTGGTTGCGCCAGATAAACTCACATAGCCAGGACTAGATCCTGTGCTTCGTAACTCATGCCCCAGCTCTATAAATGCAGCACTTTCAACTGGCAGTTCTTGACGACGCATATCTAGTGACCTGCGCAGCAAATCTAGTTTTTGTGTTGACTCCAACAAGTTTGTTTGTGCTTCTTGCAAAGCTTTTTTATCAGTAACTTTTTTATCACTCTGTAAGAGTCGTATGGCATTCTTAGATCCTTCTACTACAGCTGCTTCTATGCGTAGCCGATTCCTCAATTCTGCTATTCTTTCATCAAGCAGAGGTTCAACTCCACTCATATCCGTATTTCTGCCATCACCATTGGTGCCAGCACTATCACCTTTTTGTTGTTTGGAAATCTTTGATATTCTTAATTTTAAGTATTCAATTTTAGCTTTTGAATCGGCAAGCATTTGATGAGCTTCTGCAAGTAACTTTTTATCCCTGGACTGATTACTGCTGCTTATGCTCTGTATCATGTTTTCAGCGCCTTGCTTCACTTTCAGTTCAATATTCAACTGTTTTTCAAGTGAAGCAAGTTTTCGATCGGTGGTACCTTCGCCGAGCTGACGCTGCTGTTGCGCTGCCTCCGAAGCCAAGATAATCTCTTCATCATAAGATAGGTCTTCAGGTGATGTTGGGGTAGACTGACCGCGTGACAACAATAGCTGGGATTCTAACTCTTGCAGATCGGATTTTAGTTCATTTAACTTAATATTAGCTTTTTTGACGAGGTTTGCTACATCAGAAAGCGATTTTCGATCAGTAGCAACTTCACGTAATTTCTCCGCACCTTCCTTTATTTTCAATTCTTTACGTATTTCTCTACGTATAACATCCTTGAGTTCTTCCAACTTAGATGGCAATGCTATTTCTGGAATACATTCCGTCTTAATACCATACTTGACACCCAGTTCGTAAAGGACGGGGTGACGAATATAATCACTGTGGTAATAACCTGGGTCTGCCATAATTGAGGATGCACTGTCTAACGTCAGTTAACCATAATTATGTGAGAAAATATCACTATTATTGCTTTTAAATCACAATACAAAAACTATGATACTATAGATTACTACACGAATACTTTTTGAATGAATACAAGAAATCATTATGAAAACCGTACATAAATAAAAAATAGCCCTAAATTAATTACAAAACAATTTACAAACAAGTTGATCGGTCAACGAAACCAACGAGACGACGAATTCTACTTTTTCCGTAGACAATAGACCCATAATTCATAAATTATTTTAATACAATATGAATGGAGAAGTTTTTTAATTAAGAATTACAATAATTGTATATTACATTTTTTGAGCGTTGGATCTTTTATATCCAATACTAATAGTTTGCAGATATCCTATTAGGATGGCTGTGGTGAAATTATCAAGTCTCTAAACGAGATTTGAAAGGAAATTACAGAGAGCTGTGGTTCTTTCATTATCTTTGAATTTGACTTGTCAGTTGTCAATTGTCTTTGACAGTTGACATAAATTAAATATGTAGGCAACTCAGATTAAGTAGGTACGTAGGCAAGGACTTTATAATATATGTAATATAAAGTCCTTGTACTTGTATGTAGGTAATTAAAATGTTAATTAATGATACATATACACAGTGTTGCCATTTTAGCTGATTTGTCGCTAGATCTAGTGCTATTCTAGAGTCTCTAGCGCTTTTTTTCTCATAAATATGCACTAAAAATATCTATCGGAATCTGGCGAATAATTAGATATTAGTTATCAACCAAGATTAATTGCGCTTTAATAATATTGATAGTGTGAAACCATAGAGAAATAAATGTAGCGAGTCGATTTCGTTTGGGTATTTCTCGACCAAAATGTTGTAGCGATGAGACATACTTGCCAAATTCAATACCGGGGCTTCCAAGGGTCAAACAGGGTCGAAAACCAGGTTTTATAATACTTTACCGAGCTCCAAACTCGCCATACCAAAAATACTTTAAGTTTAAAATACTTGCATAGGATTGTGCTCCTTATACTTATACAGTAAGGATCATTTTCCTATGCAAGTATTTTCAGTTTCAACTCTAAGCGCACCCGACTAGCTAATACTTTAATACTTGCAAGTTTTTCCCGCTCGCACCAGGGCGCCCTACTTCCAAGCGAAGCCCTGGTTTTAAAACCTGGTTTCGTATACGTCTCATCTTTAAAATGTTCCTGATGCCAAGCTGATGCGTTTAATTTAATGTTTCATCTCCCTTTTATGGTATAATGTAGCTCTGTCGCTTTAAAATTATCTTAGCGTTACTAACCGAGAGGAACTGGTTTTTCTTCCTTTGGAGTTTCATCGTATTTGTTTTTTTCATGGAAAGTAAAACGTTATAATAAATTAAATGTTAAAATTATAAATGGAGGTACCACTGAGAAAGAAGGCTTATAGCTAAATTATATGTAAAAAAGAGACAGTAACTGGTACAGGCTCATCCTCAGCATTGGTGGCGATGATGTAGAAATGATTAATTAAGTTGAGCTTAGACATATTAAATTGTCTTTATTTTATAGATTTTATATATCTACCTACCAATTTTTATATTTACAAATCGTTTAGTGGGAACTGGTACTTTTTAGAAGCCGGATATTCGCAAGATATATAACGCATTTTTGATAGGGGTATAGAATTTTAGTTTCGTTAAACGGCAACACTGCATATATATACATCATACATATTACATACAATTAGTAATTACATAGGTTAGGTATATAATATATATTGGGTATGTACTCAAAATGGTTATAGTTTTTGTTATGTACGTTTTTCGCTTATAGAATTGATAGAGAATGTACCTACTGAGGATTTATATGAAAACAAAGCCTTGTAGTATTTAAGCTTTGTTTTTTTATATAACCAATATTATAGAAAGTTTAGATATTGCTGCCATTGATAGAAGGAAAATACGCGAAACAACGAACTGTCAAACTCGAGACAAGTATCACAAATCACAATTTTATCTGACTCACGGCTCATCTGCGTGTGTATCTGCTGCGTGCTCGTCAATAATACTACACATACTTTGCTAGAGAAAGCTGCGTTATAATTTTAATGGAAAATAATGCCTGTTAAAGTTGACATTACGCCGCCACCACCAGCTAACTCCAAACAGCCTGGTGTAACTAAATCCTTGCTTTATAACGGCTCGAAATTTCAAGGGCACCAGAAATCTAAAGGAAATTCATATGAAGTCGAAGTTGTGCTGCAGGTTAGTACGAACCCAAAATCCGCAACTTTGTAATGAAGGGATAATAATATATATAATTTCTAAAATATTGCAACGACAGTTCGTCATTTGATTTCAATTTTTTAATTTGATTTTTTTGCATTTCAGCATGTCGACGAAGAGAATTCATATCTATGTGGCTATTTAAAAATTAAGGGTCTTACAGAGGAGTTTCCAACATTGACAACATTCTTTGATGGAGAAATAATTTCAGCTAAGTACCCTTTCCTTACAAGAAAGTGGGATGCGGATGAGGATGTTGACAGAAAACATTGGGTAAGAAACATGAATTTTTAAAACAAATAAAGTTTATAAATGTCTTACTTATATCTAGACTAATTTTTAATATGAAAATGATATTTATTGGTTAACACGGCATGACACATCTATTATTATTATTCCAGAGTAAATTTGAGCTCTTTGTACCATATTTGAAGACTTTTAACTCAGATTCATTTGATTATGAATCTTTAGCAAAGGCTGATTATGTATTTATGAGGTGGAAGGAACATTTCTTAGTGCCAGATCATACAATAAAAGACATTAATGGTGCTTCGTTTGCTGGTTTCTATTATATATGTTTTCACAAATCTGCGGCAACTATTGAAGGCTATTATTATCACAGAAGTTCAGAATGGTAAGAAATACATTTTTATCTCAAGTTCAATGAATCAAAATTAGGTCAATGACTGTTAATTGCTTGTTTATGTTCAGTCATAGTATTGTTTTATTTTTATCTCTAAAAAATGTTAAGTCTGACAAATTGTTAATAGATCATAATAAGTGATACTGTTGGTTGGTAGTGGTCCATAATGCAGTATTTTCAATATAACAAAAGCTTATAACATTTATTATAGAAGTTGTATCTTACAAAGTCTGTTTGTCTGTTAATGTTGTCAGGCATACACATATCCATTTTGGTGGGTGTGCATTATGCACACTATAACAATGTATATGTGCACACTTAAAAACATTCATAATCAAACAGACTTCATGAAATAGAATATGTACACCTATTAGTGGCCTTAGCCCTTTGAATCTTTGTTATTTGTTCCCATCCATGACTTATGCCACTTATGCTGTAGTTATAAAACACATTTGGTATAAGCCTTATTCAATTCTTATTATTAAACTTTTTTCAAAAGAACTACCTAACTTAACAGACACTCGCTCATTTAGAAATTAACTCATGATTAAATAACAAATACAAATATATTGTAAATTCACTGTGCTTATTATATTAAGTCAAAATAGTTTTTATTTATGTATGTCATGTAATGTACCTAATTCTTTTGAGATGTAAACGTCTAACCATTATTTTTTGTAACTTTCAGGTTTCAGTCGTTAACTTTAAGCCATGTTCCAGAACACAGTATCCAAATCTATGAGTTCAGATGAAACGTCCGAGTTGATATTGATGTTTGGATGAATAATTTAAAAGTACTTAAATGTTCTTTTAAAGTTTAACTCAGGAAACTGTTTAGAAAATAGGAAATAATTATAAGATCACCCATAACAATTGTAGAATTGATTGATGATTGATAATAATACTTACATTTATGAACAATGATTGATTGACTTGTAATTGCATATACTATTTTTTTTAAATTATATTTTATATCTTATTATTGATAGTATTACTTAAAATAATGTTTAAATTAGTATTTGATGAACTGGCAAATAACATCTGAAGTTTCATAGCTTATTGTGATAATAATGTACAAAACTGTTTGCATGTAAGAGGTGTTTTTTTCATTAGTTACATTATTGATATTCCTTTGACCTATATAAGGGGATGTTACCTATTTTTTATGTAGTGTATGCAAGAACAGCATACTATAATATTATGAACAAGTATATATTTGTATTGATACATGTAGATTATCAATAATTATTATCTGTTATGATAAAATTGAATATTTTTTTCAATAAAATGTCCTAAATAAAAAAGAGGTTTTATTTCAAAATATTATGCTATATGTATAATATCTAATACTATATTAATAGCCTATGCTATTGATTTTACAGAACTTAGATGCTATAGAAGGTTCCAGGCTTTGATAAAATACATAATCAAAACTTTGACAAAAAATCATAAAAAAAATATAAACAGGACAGGACAGTGTAAAGTGCCTAATATATATACTTATGTATATGTATGATGTGATATATTTTTTGTATGAATTAATTTTGTCACTAAACTTATAAAATTGAATTAAAGTTACAACTATTAATTCCATACTTATTGGGTTTTAGCATCATACTCTTAATATGTTAGTTGTAATATACCTATGGGATTGCTTAGGCTTCATAAGGTGTAATTATTTCTTAGAATGCTAAAATATTTTATTTTACTTTTAAAAAATGTACTGCTAAATCAAGACTGAAATAAAAATGCAATAGGTATTTTATCTTCAAACATTTTAATATAACACATTCATATTTACAATAAAATACTGGCAATGATACTTGTCTACAAATTGCAGGAGTTAGCATGTTACAGACAGATTATTCGTTAAAAATAGTAAATTTATTCTACATGCAATACATCTTTAGACTTAAGTTTTGTACAGTAGGTACTGCTTATATTTGTAAAATAATTTTATATTTGACATTTCTTTATAATGTGTAAAGACTGATTCAGAGAGAGTTTGGAGAAAGTATTTTGTGAGTCAATTTAGGAGAATGTTTGGATATTAAATTGCAATATTATTATTCTTTATTATTTAGCACTGGTTTCATATATATTTAATTTTTCGTAACAGACAAGTAATTGTGGAAGCATACAAGTTTTCAAAAGCATACAAAATTTCAATAACAAAATTACAATGAATGCACATATAAGTTCTTAAAATAAACTTCAGTACCTCAAAATGAAAAGATAACCAATTATTTCTAATATTCGATTTATCATGAACATGATTTAGAATCAATTCATGTATCTGTTCAGTTATCCGTTCTCACGCATCTATTTTCTCCAAAACATATGTATCATTATTTAAAATTCACAATTTGCCGTGAAAATTTAAAATGTAACACTTCAATATTAATTTTCTGGTGACAAGAATTTGTTTAGTATGAATGAAAATTATGGTATACAGTAAGGTTATTTCACCTATGTATGTTTCGATTATAAACGACAACTTTATTATGTTATTTAGAACTTCAAATCCGATCTATCAAAAATAAGCTGATAATTATTTCATATTAATATAAAATGTTATTTTATGCTAATAGGCTGAGATAATTTTGTTGAGAGTCTATGAACTCGTAAAACAAAAATCTCTCATTGAAAGAAAATCTATTCTTAGTACATATAAAAATACATATAAAGGTATCTTTGAAAAATAGGGTACTTATTATCACGGCTACTCCATTTAATAATTATTATAATCTAACTAATTTCTTATACTAAGCTTTGGTGGGATCATTATGTGGGTAGTTCGGTAGTCGATACAAAGTAATCAAATTTCGATTGTGTTAAAGGCATGGGTACGGTTGAAACTAAGAAATAATTTTGCTTTTTTTTTAAATATAAGTTATCATAATATGAACAAGGTATATATATTCAAATATTTTTGATGAATTTCAGTAGAATGTTGTCTTAGGGCGAAATGCTTGATTTAAGCGATTTTAAATGTACATGGCTATTACAGTAATAAATTCTAAAACTTTTTGTCATGCTGCATGCCTTGATTAAGTACCTAGGTGGGTCTGATTTTTTATTAAGTTATACATAATTCTAATAGTGATCGCATAAAAATTACGCAGCCGTTTTTAGTTAAAAGCTAAAATATTCCACAAATATAACTACACAGTAAGTACATACTTTAATAAACTACTATAGGTAAGGTAGAGGCATGCCTGTGCCATTTTGAATATATTATAATGAGTTCTAACTTAATAATTATGTTATTGCAACTTAGGTTGACATTTAGCCCTACATCAAATCAATCTAATTTGAATTAATCGTAGTAACACAGGGCAAGTTATTTTAAGATTATACATAATATTAAATCATACCGCGCTTGATTTATCTACAATAATAGCTATAATTCACAACAACAAAAATATACACCAAATAAAAATAAATTAGTGAATATTAATACAACAATTTACATAATACAAAACAACGATAATACTAAATATATTCAGCAGCAAATTAAAACATTGAAGTGATTAAAATATTTACAAGAACTTAAAATGTCTAATAACTTAAGAATAATTATGACTTTAATATTTGGCTTTAAAATAAATAGATTATTTATAATACCGAAAGCTATGATGAAAATGGTACATTGTAATGCGTGTCATTTGAATAGTTATAAACATGCATGTTAACATTATTTCCATAGCTTCCAATATACGTCGTCGGGTAACATCAAACTGTTTAATTTAAAAGAATGCTAGCAAGCTATCTCTTTGACGCGCCCTCGCTGCTGAACCAATGTCTTAAACCAAGAAGACTGTATATGTCCTGGTCGTTGGGGTGAGATCGAAAGGGACTAGTATTGTGTTGCACGTTGTGCGGATATCGTTGAACTCCTGAATACATGTGAGGGCGAACATCAGGGTAGCCGAGAATTGGATAACCACGAGGCCTAAAGTAATGAGGATACGAGTGATGGTGACGTTTTGGATTCTCGTGCATATTGTTGTAAACACCACCTATTTGGTTCCTTCCGGGCCAATAATCTTGCACGCGTTTGAATGGATAATTAGGCGGTGGTGAAACATTATCGTTAGGATATCTGTAGTATATGCCAGGTCTCCCTCGAAGATTTTGAGCTAAGATTGCTTCTTTAATTACCTCGGACGACTGTTGCATTGATGATATATCTTTTAAATTATCAGACATTTTCGGTTTGTTACGACGGTGTTGAAGTTTTGTGCGCGTACCTAGTATAGTTTCGTCAGGGTTTCTAAAATTGTCATCTTTGGGAAAATTATCATCCGTTGATACCTCAGCATACCTACTTATTAGTTTGATTGCTTCCCCGATATCAGAATAATCGTTTTCGGGATTGAGTTTGGTAGTTTCTGCATCTTTTGTTGTAAGTGAAGGCAAGGAATGTGATTGCTGCTCATCACTTGTTTTATTATCTTTATCAAGCGAGTCATTGATAGTGCCGTTCAGTTTATCTGACACTCTTTCTGTTAATGGTTCATTTGAATCGGCTGGCTGTTCATTTTGAACATAGGTATCGTACAAAACGGGATCCACATTAACGTGTCCAAAAACTTTTTCTTTTTCTCCCTTATCAACACTATCCTGCGTGTTGGTGTCAGTCGAGTTCAATATTGGACTGTCGCGTTTTGGTTTGTCAGAGTAATTTAATAAGTTATTCAGTACATTGTGCGACAAAATGTTTGTATTATCGGCTGAAGTTTCGTTTAAGTGCGCATTTTGTTGTTGCAGTTTTAAAAGCTCTAGTTCAGCTTCTATACTCGCATCATTTAACATTACATTATCGCCCTTTTTATCAATATTCTGTAAAAATAAAATGGAAAGTAAATAACAGTTGGAGAACATAAATGTTGATTTGAATTTAACAAGTTTAGTCTGTTGTATACTATTACTATAGAAATCGATAATTCAGGTCAATATTTTGTAGAAATTGTAGTTATAGATAAAATTATAAGTACCTGATGTGATTGGGGGTCCAGTCCGATTGGTATTGTTAGCTGCAGAGGGCCCGGTTCATCTTCACCATAGTCATACAGTACATCTGCATTGTTAGAAGGCGTCGAGTTTATAAACAAAGCGTTCAATTGATCCAGTAAAATTCTTTCATGTTCGTCCTTATTTACTATCACGGGCTGAAACATCAAAAACAAAGTTAGTAAATACACCCAAGTGAAGTGCGAATCTTAATTGATAATAATATTTAAAGAGCTTTTCCAATATTTACAAAATTATATATTTTTTTATTATAGACATGACAAAAAACTGCGAAAGAATGGAACTCCATTCCGGCTTCTGTCTTTCCGGACCACTATAACTTGGGTAACTTTAAGGCTAGGGTAAATAGGCTTCTTCTAGACAGACGTGCCCTTCCTTAGATCGCATCACCACTTACCATCAGGTGGGACCTATTATGAATTAAAAAAATATACTTGTAGCGTTTTTTTTTACCTGTACACATCCGTTTCTATCGAGTCTTTGGCCTTTCGGGCAAACAAGTGGCGTAATAAACAGTGATTTCGTTGTGATACGTCGTGGTGGGCCATTGGGATTTCCGCTTTCTGGGCTCTGAAGCCAAGAGCGCCAGGCGAGTTCTGCTGCTTGTCTATCGAGGGTACGCGGTGGAGCACGAGTGGTTGCAGCGGGTCCAGGAACCTCTGTTACCGCTACAGTCTCCGATGCAACTGGACTGGCTATATCACTGTTAAGGCCTGCTTGACCAACTGGATCTGCCGCGAAACCAATTTGACTGGTTAAGTTGACAGCTCCATCCGGTCCTGCTTCGTCTGAAACCGGACCGGTTACATCTGTAACCTGAACGGTTCCCTCTGTCACCGGTCCGGTGTCCCCCTCGACTTCTGCCTGCACCAGTGCGCACGACACCAGCAGTAACATGAACCACGTGTACCACATCGCAAACTTCTGAAAAATTAAGAAAACATGTTTTAAAAAGATACCATCATTAGAAGTAACATAATGAATAACATTGTCATCAACTTTCTTATGGCAACTAATTAAAATTACTATGATTAACCTAAAAGTTTGTATTTTTTTATATCAGATATCGACAGACGAGCATGAGGTTCACTTGACGGTAGGTGTAGGTATACCTCAGCCACAGAACATCAGTCAATGATGCGCTGTCGATGTAATTTGTTTACTTCTTTCATGTTTATATGTATGTTCGTTGTAGAATTATGAATATTATGAGCAGTTTCGATGTTAAAAAGATGTTCGATGATAAACTCTCTCGGTTAAAACGAAGAGATATCATGAACAATCCAGAACAAAATGATTTGCGAAATAGATCAAGGTTCGGCCTTATTCATTGTATCAATAGCTAGTAAATAGAGGGTATGAACGAGATGCATCTATCGTCATCTAGCTATTCATTGGAAGCCCACAATCTACCTGCCTTTGTTGACGAATCTGATTCTATCGACAGTGACTCTCGATTTCCGACAGCATTGTAAGAGATATAACTTACGTGGGTGGATTAATAGCTCAAAGCTTGAATTTAAAGTGATGACTTAACGAAAAACGAGAGCATTATAGTGATATTAATGTCGAAAATCTGACCTTGAGGCCCTTAATGTGTGAAAGTGAAAGCAACGTAATGGTTGCCCATAATATTATGTTGAAATTAACAAAATTTCTCGTATGTATACATGAACTTAAAAGTTTTAATAGGAAACACCATATTCAAATTGTTTCGAATTTGTCTTACATTAGTATATAGACGTTTCGTTAACATAATGCAGATCCTGACAGAATTTCTTTATTTAAATAAATTACTTTATTCGGGATTAAAACGCAATTTACATTTTATATTGCTGAAAATAATATAAATAATAAAACGCGTTTTAATCCGGTATAAAATATTTTATTTAAATGTGTAATATTCGCGTTACTAAAAGACAATATAATAATTTCGTTATTTGCGATTTATTATCGTAGAAATTGATTTAATTGTGAATGTAAATGTATACGTATTTCCCTTGACCCTAGTCATGAACACAACTAATTTGAATTTACAATCTGGTACATTAGTAAATAATTTAGTGCACAAAACAAGGGCAGTGGCTGTTGACCCCGTCGCGATCTATCGACGGCATCTGGCAATGATCGCGCACCAGGCGCCTGCGCATCGCACGCGGAAGCGATTCACGGGATTTGACCGTGTTTGAATAGTTGCTTGATTAAAGCTTATTTGATAAACCCTCCAACTCCGTCGCCATCAAATCTTATCGATAACCTCGCTGTCTGACACAACGCAGTGCTGTAACAAATTAATTTACATTGCACAGACACTGGGTAATCCGCCTCCATGTGTTATTAGGTATTATTAGCGCGCACCGAATCTTCGAATGTTGAACCCTACCTTGACATGCATGTGTGAACGAGACGAAAGTCGCGGAACAGCGCAAAGGTACGAGCACAGGGTTGCACGCAAATAACTTTCCAGTGAGAACTCGAGTCGAGTGCTTCTGAGAGTATTTGGTACTCATATGAAATAATATTAAAGAGAAGATAAGCAACTTCGTTAATTACTCGTACTAGTTAAGCCCGGTTGAGTGACACGCATGATGAGTGACCACTCGCTACAAAGACGCATTGCTGTTTATCCTCAATGCACTCTAATGCGCTTGACTATTTAGATATGTGTCTACTTCCTTTAATTAAAATGAGCGGGTGAATCAACAACATCGGACAAGGAGGGGAGCGTGAGATACGGACTTTCTATAGTCACGCGTGGCTTGCCAACAACCCTCCTAAGAACTGACAGGTGTTGTGCAGATGGTCTTAACGAATTGAGCACGGATATATTAAGGAAGCATTTTATTTTTTTAATCTTGAAGAGGGTTATACGGAGATAACGTTTTATTTCAAAATTAATGTCTATGGACATTACAAGGTGATTTTGAGATGTTTCTTTCAAAGATAGTATGCGCAAATAATTGCTTCTAATTGTGGGTCTGGTGAACAGCTCACAGAACAGGACTCACGGTTTGCTTTTAAAAGGAGTTTATAAAAAAAAATTGTTATCTAGTACGTACGAGTATGTTCTTCTTTTTTTTTTATGTCAGATATCGACAAACGAGCATGAGGTTCACTTGATGGTAGGTGATACCTCAGCCACAGAACACCAGTCAATGATGCGCTGTCGACCTAATTTTTACTTCGAGCATTCGGAAATCCATAGGCTGAAACCGAGACGCGCAATATGCACTTCACGGTTTTTCCATCCAGTATATTGCAACGCAGGAATAAATTCTTGTGGTAAAATTTTATGAGGTGGATATAAATTAGCGAGCTATAGGTTTTATAGCTACCAAAACCATTAATGTCTATTGTATGGTAATGACCAAACATTGATGGCGTCGTGAAAGTGCTGTCTACTGATGCTAACTGGTCAGGCACGATGTCGGTCAAATTTACATATGAAGTAACTTACACTGTTTACTTTGTGTACAGGAAATTGATTTGAATTAAGTAATCAGTGCTTAATAATAAAAATCTTAATACTGGATTGTAATTGATTTAAAAAAAATATCTGAGACGTATTTCCGATTAGAACAAATATTATTTTTCATTTAAAAATGAGTTTCAAAAGAAATTTAATTATTAAGGAAATTAATCATTTTTTTATCAAACAGTCTGTTTAAAATAAAATAGTTTTAAACACGGTTATATTTTGTCCATAAAGAAAAAGAATAACCCGTCCAATCAGCTTTGATTAAATTGAGAAATTACCGGTTACAATTTTGCTACGTAAAAACGAGAACACTAGTTCCCCGTGGTATGCTGGAAATGCTAATTAAAGCTTTCGCCAGAAGCTTCGAAGCTACCGCACCTACTAATTGAAGTTAAACAAATAACTGTGCGTGGCATACAGTTTATTCCCATGTGGTAGTAATAAGATTTAATGTAAGTAAATACATGGTTTTCAGACAAATTAAAAGGGTTTTTCTTCAAAAATCCAGAACTATCTATCCTAGAACCACTTTGATGATTATTTACAAACGTGGCGTAGGCTTACAATTAGTAGTTAAAATGTTTTGTTTCCTTAAGTAATTAAGTATTTGGAGGGAACGAGATAAACGCTTACCGCACTTTTACTAAGTTCCTTAAAGATTATGTCTTCATTTTGAAACAGTTTTGAAAAATGTTTTATGTTCCTAAGGATTCAAGTAGCTTTTAAATGCGTAGCAACTGTCGAATTTTAAAGACTGAACTGGTCCGGTTATTTTAGTTTTAAGCGATAAAATTGTTAAAAAGTATATTTAGTGCTATTGTTTTTAAAACTTCTTGAACAAGTAGTTTGTATTTTTCACATTTATTGAATGAGATATGGTTAAATGAATGACGGGAAAATTTTATATGGGACAGCTACGGTTTCTTTAGCTTGTATAGTATTAGTATAGTTAATATTATACAACTGTACACATAACAAAAAATGTTTTACTTTTTCAAGAAAAACTAACATTAATTCTCTTTAGAAGGTTGAGAATTTATGGAGTCGCAGTTACTAAACTGTCACTATAATATATTTATCTTATTAAATAACTGCACTATGCAGTAAATATTCGAAACAGATTAGTCTGATAGTTTTGTAGTTAATATTACTTTCTACCACGACGCAGATAAAAACTTGACTGGGTTCTCTCAAATTACATATTTTTGACGGGCTCGTTGGCGCGTTTGGTAGAACCCACCGATGGGTCGTGGATTCGAATCCCCCCGGGACGATTAGGTTTAGGTTTAAAGACATTTATTTATTATGATTAATAATACGAATAAATTTCTGTAAGCATGTCTTCTCCACGTCTGGTAACTTCAGGCACTGAACGGGTGGGAGAAATATTCAATTCCGACCGAATAACGAACCACCGTTCATAGATCGAGAAACCGTGAAGTGTATATTGCGCGTTTCGGTTTCAGTCTATGGATTTTCGAATGCTCGTAGTAAAAAGTAGGTCGACAGCGCATCATTGACTGATGTTCTGTGGCTGAGGTATCACCTATCATCAAGTGAACCTTATGCTCGTCGGTTGATATCTATCGTTCAAAAAAACTCTTTTTTCCTACCACGGTACATGCTGCTAATCTTCTAACGAAGCCGTGGGTTAACATAAATAAAACATAGAACATTAGCAATAATAAAAAAGTCAAGTCTCAAAATCTGCATTAAATAATTTTGGAAAGTTGAATGGACAGTTTTAAATTAGGAATCATAATGTCATGAGTGTATTTTCGGAACTTCGCCCCATTCGAGGCAGACAGTTTGCATCATTTACATCCACACCGTCTCATGGTTACTGTGCCCTCACAATAAATAAGGAGACTTTAATCTTAAAGGTTACCTACCTGAATGTAGTCGTAGTAGTGTTGTTGGACTTGTTTTACCAAATAATCGTTTTATTGTCAGGCGTTATTGAAGGCAAAAGTATGGTATAGGGAATAAACTTGTATTATTATTTGAATAGTGAAACTAAGGCCCGTATTCCAAGACGTTACTCAAGTCGTAATCTATTCTTGAGAACTGTCAATATGTCAAATTCTATACAGAAAAAATGGTTTGACAAGTCTCAAAACTAAATTCAAAACTGAGACACGTCTTGGAATATGGGCCTAATTCTCTATACGTATTATGACGATATATTAAGATATAAGACTTGTTAATTTTTAGACGATTATTATAACTGTATATTATTTGTTTGTTTCTGTTACAATGAAATATTAAAACAGTGATTAAGATTACATAAATTAATTTGCCACGAAACGATTTCTGTGATAGTTTTATATATTTAATTGATGGCAACCAAAGAGTTTTCCGAGATTCTATATATCTAAGAAAAAATATATTGTATATAGAGGTTTGTTATCGATTCCATCGAATTCGAATGAAATCTTAATTCGTGCACTTGAACACTACCAAGTACACGATCGAGCCGTGGCTCAAACTGGAACAACATCAGATACGATACGATCAGAATTATTAATTGTCAAAACACTTGATTACAAGGAAGCTAGGTACTTTTCTAACTTACCATAGAGCTAGAATTTGTCTGTTACAAATAAACCCGATACGCTCGATGACGGTATTATTTGATAGTAAATTTTACTTTTAATCTCAATTAGAATGAAAAAAGTGGTCTCGAAAGTCAAATACGAAATCGGAATGCCAAGTAAAATCGGTAAATGAATAAATAAAAACAATAAATTTTAACAAATCTCTTTGACATTATTAAAACTACCGAAAAATCGGTAGATTCGAGGCCACTAGATAAAAAGTATGCTTTCAAGATCGAGTTTAATATTAAAACTAGTTCGAATGAAAAATAAAATAAAAATAATTTCGGGAGTAAGCCTCCAAAAGTTTAAAAGTTTACCTTGAGGGAAGACGCGCGTGTTCGTGCGCCGCTCACATTATAACCGACTGCGGCGCGTGCGCGGCTCGGGCACGCTCCTGAAACAGAAAATGTAGGGTAAGGTAAAGGTATAAGATGTTTTTTTATTCTTGTGTCACAATGTTCGTTCCCATACTCCTCCGAAACGGCTCGACCGATTCTTATGATATTTTTTTTGCACTTACTGAATAGTAAGTCTGAGAATCGGCTACTATCTATCTTTCAAATCCCTAATTGATAAGGGGTGTCCAACCCAAACATTATATGTGGCATTAAAAAATACATACAACCCTATTTTTTCACTCTTCTATTACCAACCCCTGCTTTTTAATAGTCATTTTAATATTTTTTTCATTTTTCTCGGGATTTCACTTTAAGTTAGGCTAAAAGTTAACACGACATTCATTGACTGTTAGGCAGTACAAAGTTTGCCGGTTCAGCTAGTAATTTATAAATATTACAGAGATCGTGACCCTCATTTGATATTAGGTGATACCATATTCATGAAACAATGATGCGACATTTTTTATTTTTATTTTGAGCATAAATTATAAAGCATTTTTGACTTTCACAATAATTACCTACTAAATATATTATTGACATATACAAATAAATATAAATCAATCCCAGAACAGGTTTTTGATCAAAGATGTTTCGTTTAGTGTGTAGCTTTAATGGCCTTAACCTTTGCCATTCTTTTTAAATTAGTTTCTGTTTGGAAATAGGTAATTTTCATTTATAGTTGAGACCTTAGTATGTTTCATCATTAGCTTAATTCATTGAAGTTGCGATTAAGCGAATATTATCTAAGCCTTGTCAAAGATACAACAGTAGGTTACTATAGATTAAAAGTGCTTCAGAAAGCAATAATATTTATTATGATTGTATATATATTTCTCTACATATGGTTGAACAGTAGAGTCGGCGAGTCTATACAATGTATTTACCATCAATTGAGAGAGGACAATGCGGTCAATACGTATTATTTATGCTACAACGTCAAACATTTTCTCTATTATAAAGACTTGTTTCAATAAGTTCCTGTTTTGTGTCCCAGAGACATGATTCGTCTGGATCGCTTTCTAGTAATGTCTGATCTCGCAGAATGTTGCAGCGACGCACTGTCTGGCATACAAACTGTATGAAAGTGGACCATCGTATTGCTGAAGGTCGATACTTTTCGAAAATATGATATATTTTTTGATTTAAGCGATGTTTCTTATTTTATTTTGTTTCTTAGTTATGCAAATGAATTCGTAAAAAATGTGTCGACTCGATACATATAATTATTGATGACAGAAAACTATTACAACTAGTATGTCGTTTAACTCTTATAACTTGCAGTCTCGACAGACGAAGAGCAGTCAGAATATTGGCTTCAAAAAAAATCTAGATTTTAATATGCTATTTTCCCACTTCTATTTTATAGATTTGCAGTGGACAATGTCCACTGGACATCAATAATATATCCGAAGATCCGAACCTAATTTGTTTTAAAATTAATATTCTCCATATATTTTTCCGATATTAAATAGTTATTATGATATACGGGCTATGTACCGAATCAATCCAACAAATAAGATATAATTAAAATCAGTGCAGCCGTTTTTGAGTTATAAACGGTGTAATAAACACGACTTTGTTTTATATACATAGATAGATTTCGATCCTGCACCAAAGTATACTACACGGCTTAGCTCTTTCTAGGTGCTGTAAAATATGTATTTTGTTACAAAACACAAAGAATCGAGCACAAGGGGATTAGCCGTCATTTAGTAGACAAAGATAATGTCAATATCGGTTTGTATGGACAGTAAACACGGCTCGAGCGGCTGACTCCCGAGAATCTTCACCACACTCCATAACAAACAGCAATTTTGCGTGAAATTAGTTCTTACTTACAATAAGTTGTACTCCAAACTGAATCTATCTATTCTTTTGTAAACATTTCTCGTTTATAATCAATTAGGAGCTGTTTAAGCAAATGAATCAGCTTGAGATAGGCATACAATATGTTTCCGACTTTATTCACCATCACCACGAGACTACCATAGATACAAGCCGAAAAGGCCGTCTTGCCGACTTTAACATAATACGTGTTTATATGTAACTTATATAATTACGTTAAGTATTTTATGGTCCCATTAATAGTGCCGTTAAGCCGGGCTTTTGGGCTTGCAAGGCCAATGATTCTCCCTATATTTTAGAGTAGGTAAATGTAACTACTTCATATTATCTTAATCTATGTTTCTATGCCAACATCCAATGATTGAAGGAACCAAAAGAGTGAATAATACATAAATAGATTCGATACAAAACATGTTTTCTGTATAAATAAGATTAAAATACATATAAATCTCAACTTTTAAAATTATAAAACTTGTGTGCCCTTCTATGAAAAAAAGGAGAAAACGTTTGCCTCGATATTGCATAATATAAGAGATAGTTTGGAGAAGGTGAAAAAAACTCGTATTTGGGCTGCAAGGGTATCCACAACAAACTTTGTAAAAAAATATTTCAACAGTGCATCATAGTTTTACGAAAAAAGAACAAAACTTAATTCGCATTTCAACGGCAAATTTAGTGTGCGTTATTGTTACAATATCCGGTTGGATACAATCAATATATTTCTTGTTTGATGATTAATACTAATTAATTTTAACTTCGAATAATCTATACTACTTCTATTTAGTAAATTATACATATCGAGGTTGAATATTAGAGTTATCAGCGCTGTGTTCAAACATACTGTGCGCGGTGTGTCAAAATAAAAGAATAGAGAATGAAGTGTATTAGAGTACTGCGTTGTTCCCAGGCATGAATCGTGAAATAAAAACATTGTGAGCGTTTATTTCAAAACACTGTGTGCAAATTCCTATCGATATAATAAAACTACATTAATATCATTACTATTTGTTAGCTTAAGCTCTAATCACATGATGTAGACGATATATACATATGTATGGAAGTAACTATGATTACGGTGACTCTTTAGTACATGGCATGAATTGTTTACGGTTAGATTACTTCTGAATATGGAAACCTGTGTACAACCACGTGCAATGTAATGAACTAAAGTTATCTATTCAGATTAACATTTACCTATTACGTAAAATATTCGTAACACCAAGTTTTAACACTTATTTTTTTCTTAGAAGTTGTCATTCGCACCAAACTTCGTTAATCTGTTTTACTGATAAAGCTAAGATCATGACGTTTTTCCATCACAAAATTCGACACTAAACTAATACTTAACAGAGTATTTTTTTGTTTATATTTATCGCATCTTGTTTTATCTTATATTATTGTAATTATGAAAAACATTAAACATGATGCGTCTTAATTATTATATTTTGACGTAACGATAGTAACAAGTGATTATGTTACTGATTATTGTTATAAAACGATAATAACGGTAGTTTTTTTAGAATTATAATTCGACAGCCGAGCATGAGGTTCACTTGATGGTAGGTGATACCTCAGCCATAGAACATAAGTCAATGTTCTGTCGACCTATTTTTTGCTTCGAGCATTCGGAAATCCATCCATCCAATAACCTGAAATCGAAACGCGCAATCTGCACTTCACGGTTTTTCCATCTATGAACGGTGGTTCGTTACCCGGTCGGAATTTAGATATTCCTCCCACCCGATCAATGTCCGAAGTTTACCAGAAGTGGGGAAAACATGCTTACAGACAATTATAAACATGTGGCCCCGGTGGGATTCGAACCCATGACCCATCTAAGCGCACGGCAGGTAGACCACCGAACGCGCTAAGGAGCCCGTAAAAAAGTTTAAATATTACTATAGACTACTCGAAAAAATGAGAGCAATCACTAAATGCATCTAATGGGTAGTAAACGATAAGAAATTGATTAGTTTCAGGGTTATTAGTGTGCAATGAATGTTGTATTGATAAGAACGGAGAGTTCTACATTCCGCCAGAACTTGTATTCGTATTACACTCCGTATGCCACTTTAAAAGCATATAAATCATAGTAATTGTCATTAGTTGAAGTGAAACAAATGACCCAGTTATTGTTTTAATTGTTTAAACTATGTGTTATTGTTTGTGATCTTGCGGTTGATACAAATTTTCCAAAGAATAACAATGTCTAGTAATATACGAAGTATGACTGACATATTATAATATGTTATGTATTGATAAGGTTTTGAGCAAACTAAATTCTTGTTTGTTAACCTTAGTAAATGGAGCGAAAAGTTAAAGCAGGCAAATAAATATGGTTAGAATATCTATAATATATAAATTCCTTATTTCTTTTATTTTTTAAGTTAAATATCAATAGACAGGCATGAGGTTCACTTCATAGTAGGTGATACCTCAGTCACAGAACATCAGTCAATGATGCGCTGTCGACCTACTTTTTACTATGAGCATTCGAAATATTTTCCTTCCGTTTATCATACGAAGTCACCAGGCGTAGGAAAGACATGTTTATAGAAAATTATAAACACGTCCCGGTGGGATTCGAACACGCTACCCACACCGTAACGTAACATAAGCGTTCTACCCAATGCGCCGACCGCTACGAGCCCGTCAAAGCATCGATCGCATCAGATAAAATTTTCAGGCACTATAGTAATAGTGCCTAAGTATTTTTTGTTTCTATATTATTCGATTTTACTACATACTACGATATTTTTCAAAACTCAATGTTTTCTTTGTAAAATATCTAGTGGCGAAGGATGAAATTTTCAAAAGGAAAAAAAATCACTGCGCAATTTCGAATTTCATACAGTGGGTAAAATACCCAAAGTAGCGCGATTTTTAGTTTGTTAATAGATTAGTTATTGGGTTAAATACCGATGGGTAACAACCTATTTAACCGACATTATTAGCGAAAATGAGTTAAATATACAGCTGGATTCAGTTTGTCATTCTGAATCGAACTAATATTATAAAGAGGAAATATTTGTTTGTTTGTTACGATTTAACTCAAAAACTACTCAACCGATTTTAAAAATTATTTCACCAATAATTTATATCTACATTATATTTATGTAGATATAATTAATTTAATTTTTTATTTCTACATTATCAGTGAGTAATTGTATAATATATGTAGTAGCAATGTAGAATACACCCAGGGCGGAGTATAATAGGAATCGGCTTATTAGGACTCGCCACTGTTATACATATCAATAAAGAATAGATTTCCTAGGCACAATATATCATTATTTCTTTTAAAATTGTATATATTTCCTAAAATAAACCATACCGCTATTCTATATATTTTCTGGCAACATGTATAAAAAATTAATTGAAATTTGAAATGTTCCATTCATTACCGATTATTATCGATTCGCTTTTGTACAACAGCTTAATATAAACTACATGTTATATCCAACTTTGATTAATGAATACTGTTACTGTTTACGCTATCTAAATACCAGTATGTTTATTATATATGGGGCCGTCCATTAATCACGTGAGGTCGTTTTTCTCATTTTTTGACCCCCCCTCCCCCCTGATGATATTTGGTGAGGTTTGGGACCACTCCCCCCCCTCCCCCTGGATCACGTGTATTTTTCTGGAAGTCTATGTAAAGGCTATTTTTGACTGGAAAAAAATATTTAACAAATTACGTTTTGATTCGAAAAACATTTATATGTATTTGCAATAAAATTAATGATTAATTAATTAATTAATAATAATTAGCCTAGCAACGGCGGGCGAGTCAATCAAGGTCATACTAAAAATCGTTCAAATTTTCGCGCCGTTCAAAATTTCGGTTCATAAACAGCGCTTTTTGACAATAAATAAATAAAATTAATACACGTGATGTCTAACGAGACCCCCCCTCCCCCCTCGTGATGTTTCGTGATGTTTTCCGTACCCCCTCCCCCCCCCTTTTGAGCCTCACGTGATTAATGGACGGCTCCTATCCACATTCCACATAATTAATCAATGTATTATGTAGATGTCATTAAAGACTGTAGGTAATCTAATCATGAACGCATACGGTTCAAAGATTTAGGTACATTTGAAAAGTAATTAAGAAACCTAATATTGTCTTTTATTAACGCGAGTATCACACATTTAAATAAAATACTGTATACCGGATTAAAACGCGATTTATTATTTATATTGTTTAAATTATTTATCCCGACGTTTCGGATGCTTTTCAGCAACCGTGGTCGCGGGAGACTGTAAACAATATAAATAATAAATCGCGTTTTAATCCGGTATACAGTATTTTATTTAAATTAAGAAACCTGTCATTATGGCATTTTATCATATTGGCATTTTTATATTTATATTGGGTAATCAGTACTTTTTTTCATGAATTTTGTATTAGACTTTTAGTTTATCTATATCTATACTAATATAATAAAGCGGAAAGATTTTTTTGTTTGTTACGATTTAACTCAAAAACTGCTGGATGCAATTTAAAAAATTCTTTCAATAATTAATAGAAAGCTACATTATCAGCTAGTAACATTTTTTGTGTATATTACATCTACATTGCACTATTCGCACCGGTGCGAAGCCGGGGCAGATCACTAGTCAACAAGTAGTAACAAAGTCTGATTTCCATTTTCCTATATAAGAACTGCTGCCACATTAATTAGTTGAATTTTATTTCAAGGATGATGCATAAATATTTCTCTTAATTATAAAAATTATTCATAATTCAATATTTACCTAATTAAATAAGTTTTTTCGATTTTTAGTCTATGATATATACTTTTGCTTTTTAGCCTTCGATAACTCTACATCAGAACCCTAACGATTATAACTTGATTTCAATAATCACAGGCACACTGGAAATAAAAATCTTGGAGATAACTTACTTTTTTTTTGAAGATTCATTTCAACTTTTGGTTTGAATACTCATGACAAGTTCAATATACTCAATGGTAGTAAACTTTGTTGTCTATGATTCAATTTCATTCTTATTTCCCGCTGATGCACTAAGCGAGCCTAAGAAGATTGCTTCTAATACCTCTATTTCAAGATAAATTGAATACCGACAGAGTGCTTGAGAATCTAAAAATAATTCAAATTGCATACTGAATGGTTCATTGATTTTGTTTCTTATATACTTTTGTTATTATGTGAGAACATATTTGTATAGATTTCATTTGCCTTATATGCAAATCATAATAAGTGTAATTACTTCTCAATAGATCTTGCGTAATATAATTTTTATACTATAAGTACTCTTAATGGTTTACAATGATCGTCTATTTATAAACTTAACAACCTAGTACGCTTTAAAGTTAAATAATCGAGTTGTTTAGTTCCAGGGTGATGAGCACAGTACACTGTACCTTAGGACATTAAAGCTTTCTGAATGAAGTTTCTTTCTATCAAATGAATGCATTGCGCAAATAGAGATCTCATATTACAACACTCCCTGCTCCGGTTTCACACGGGTGCAATGTAGATGTACTATACAAAAATAGCCTACGTTATTCGCTGATAATGTAGCTTTCTATAGGTGAATGAATTTTTACAATCGATTCAGTAGATCCAGAGTTTACCCCCTACAACCTCACAACCTCACAAACATTACCTCTTTATACCTGCGACATTTTTCCGTTACTAAGTAGGTACCACTTTTCCCTCTTTATTAAAAAAAGTTTGTTCCGAGCTCTTTCTTCTAAAATTTAAAAATGCCTGTTTTATTCGTCACTGAGTAAAACATCCACGTATATTCATATCCTTACAAAATTATGATGTAATATTAGTGACATTATAGTGCTTTTGGATTGTAAATAAATACATAATATGGTAATTGACAATTGTCTCTTAAGTAGGTAAATTTTATAACTGTTTCAGAAATTGGTATATGATCGAATTGTACAACCCATTTTATGCTCATACATATTCTTTATATATTGGGTATATAAAGAATAGTTAATCTAGTACATTGAACTAGTCGGTACTCGGCTAGCTATTCATGAAAGTTGCTCCCGCAATAAGAATGCCAACTGGCGCCGTCGAAGGCTCAAGACTCGTCGTAGGTTGATAGTAGGATATTATTGTATCAGATTTAGCTCGATACGTTGTATAGTGTATTCACTATACGATTTCAGAATAGTAGAAGGAAAATAATATAAAAATACACTTCAATGAAACTTTTATTTGTAAGAATTGCTTTACCATTAAATATAGAAGTGCAAATTTGGATTTTGATTTCCTATTGAGAAAATACATTTAATATATACTACAAGTATACCTACTACAAACAAAATATTATTCAGATTATTTTTAAGCAAAAACCAATTTCAAAACTACAACTACCTACATATATGTAGTATGTACAACTTAACTAAATAGTTAAAAATATTTAAATTACTTCAAAGCAAGAGCCTTAAAAGACAATCGATAAAATTATTGGTACTTATATATACTACTAGCAACGCTCTCCGGCTTCACACGGGCGCAATGTAGATGTACCACCAAATCCATCCATAACTTGCAGAGTTATCGCGTAACAAACACAAAAAAAAAGATGCAACATACAGACGAATTGAGAATCTTCGACTTTTGAAGTCGGTTAAAAAGAAAAAAATACCATCTACTAAAATTAGTTGAAACACGATAAAAACATTATATACCTACCTAATTATTTGCATAATAATTATGCATGCATGATAATTTTCCCCGTTTTTGCAACATTTTTCACTGATGCTTCGCTCTTATTGGTCGCATTATGGCCTAAAGCCTAAAGCCTTCCTCGATAATTGTACTATCCAACACAATAATTTTTCAATTCGAACCAGTAGTTCCTGAGATTAGCGCGTTCAAACAAACAAACTCTTCAGATATATAATATTAAGAGTTGTGTGGCGTGAAATAGGATGCTACTGATTTACCGGCGTGTATGTAGTCACAACATATTACAAAGGCTTTCATCCTCATCAATGTAGACCAAACTGATCACGCGCGAATATAAATAATATGCGTCACGTGTCTAATGATTATTATGAATGATATTAGAGAATCATAGAGAGAACTATTACAGAACAATAGGATTCACTTTTACTATTTCGTAATGCACAGCTCACACATTATTTGACATTACTCTTATAACATATTGTTATTATCGTACTTATCATTTTATAATAAAAAAGCCAAAAGTTATTCTGCTGTTGTAAGTAGGTATATTAAGTAAAATTAAAAAAAAAAAACATTTACTCAGGGCCTATTATAATTTCAGATGAAAATTATTAAATTCTTAATAAAGATTAAAGAAAGATCAATAAGATGAAGACTTACCTCGGAACATTCCTATGGATATGTTTATGGTTGGTGTGGGTTATAAAAAAATCTAAAAAGATTCTTTAAAGTGGAACAACGATTTATGAAACAATTCAATATATTTTTTTTTCATGAATCTAAACGAGGGTAAGTCTCTGTACTAGTCATCATTAAACATTTCGTAGTGCAAACTAAATAAATTTAAATGATTTTATACTATATATTTTGATTAAAAATATAAAGCAAATGAAACTTTTTTAATGTTATTCTTATTTGCACTTTCGTGTTAAAGTTAAAAGTGTAACACGCGGTGCTTTCGAATTCAGAACGTTGTCACCGCGATACATTGCTAACTATATTTACATTAGCGATACGACGTCAATAAGAACGAAAAAAGATAAAGCTGCGTTTACACTGAAACGTGTCCAGTGTTTTCACTTTCGTCTGCAATGATAAATGAGACTATTTACAATTCCGCCCGCGGCCAGGACGTCACGTCGCAGCTTCCGCATTAGCATGGCGGCCCTTCACGAATACGAGACGTTGACTACTCTGAACTTGGCTTTACTTTCTATTGTTCGGAAGCCTATATCCTGGTTCCTGAACAGCTCATGTAAAGTTGGGTATAATTTATATTGAAAGCACAAAGTATATAGTGTATGAAAGCATTGATGAAAAAGGATGAAGCAAAAGAGGTATGCAAGGATCGGAGCATATGGAATTCCGTGATCTCTGTCTACCCCAATGGGAAAGGGGTGTGATGTATATGTATGCATGAACGTTTTAAGCTAAGTTAGTGGAAATCTGGACTGAGCTGGGGATTTAGAGGTATTACGCGAATAAATTTCGTTACCATGATATTTTAAACTTTTTGAAGAAAATAATATACGAGCTATCAAACTAGGTTGAAAAAAAAGATGCGGTAATTTGAGGGTATTTTTTTTCATTTTATTCATACATTTAAAATGAAATGGTTCAGATATTTGAGTTATTTTAGGTAAAGAAAATACTACACAGTTTTAATTTAATTTCAGTATATTCGTTCGTTGGTTAAGTTGTTTTTTCAACTGTAATTAAATAATAAAATTAAAATTTATTTTGTATTCGTGGCATACAATATTTACTTGGTTATTGTTTGTTTGTTTGTATACAACTCTGTCACACTAGGAGCGATGAGTTAATAGTGTAACAGGAAAGCTTGTTTATCACAATTCCAGTTATCTTAACTCTTATCTAACCGGATACGCGCGTGAAGCTGTAAATCTGCACCCGTCAATCATCAAGATGCTTGTGAAACTCAAAGCATATTATTATTTTAACAACTTTATCATATTGTTCTAAACCGAGTATCACGGAAGTGAAGCTGTTGCTTTAACAACGTAACATGCAATATGTACTGTGTTGATAGTTCTATGTATGAAAGACAGAATATAGATATAAAAGATTTAACTCTTGATTCAATTAAATTGTTTTTTTTTAAATGTGTGATTTGATTATACGAAGGCCTTGAGATTTTATTTATGGAAGGGGTAGGTGATACCTCAGACACAGAACATCACATAATGATGCGTTGTCGACCTACTTTTTACTTCGAGCATACAGCAATTCATTGACTGAAATCGAAACGCGCAATATGCACTTCACACCGTTTTTCCATCTATGAACGGTGGTTCGTTATCCGGTCGGAAATTCAATATTCCTCCTAGTTCGATAGAACACGCCAACGAGCCCGTCAAAGTTTATTTCTAGAGTTGAGAATCTCTTACACTGAAGCCTAAACTTTGGATCATGAACGGTCTTGGATTTTAATGTTTACCTAATAGGATATGACAAGCATTGCTTATGAATGACATGCTAGAATTTTTTGGCCGGTGATAGATCGTTAGAAAGTCATTAAAAGTTTTTGTTTCATACAAATTATTCGAAAGACTTACTACACTTTAGATATAAATATAATATTGCTTCTGTTTCATATTTTTTAAAAATGCGTTCTTAACGGTCTCCTCAAACGGATAAAAATGCAGAAATATTGTTGATAACAGATTCTTTTTGATTTTGCTTTACAATCTTTATGGAAATGTGTTACTGTAAATGTTACGTCATATATATATATATATATATATATATATATATATACATATATATATTTATATGTTATATCATTCGTCATAAAATCTAAGTGGCAATTATAAGATATAAAAATAATTATAAGTATTCTGGAAAACACACGTAGATGACTGGCGATATGTTATAACGAGGTAAGTATTTAAGATAAACAAATAGGCGTCATGTCTGGACAAAGTAATTTAGATGACCATATTCAATTCATTATCAGGCCGAAGAAAACTAAATTAAAGTCATTATAATAGCTGAGGGAATTTTCCTCAGCTACGCAATAAACGTTTAACTTTTATCATATACGATTTCGCTACAAGGAGCCAAAAGATTTAACAGATGGTAGTACAAAAAGCTAAGCGTTTGTGCCAAGATCATTTGTCTTGTCGATGTTAAATGAAATTAAATTATTTATACGTCGAATAATACCGTATATTTTCATCTGTGGTATAAACATTTACGTTCGTATTAAAAATACGGCTTTTAAAAATTGAACGTTAACTGAAAACATGGTTTAGCTTTTGGTTGGGCGTTACTATAATATAATATTTATAAAGGAATTAGGTATGTGTTAGGAAATTCAGTCCGTGTTATTACTTATTATCCCATACGGTTGTAATGTTAATTTTTAATTACGTTCTAACTTTTTTAAGAGGTTCGATATTACTTCCGAATAAGAAACAGCGGCCTTATATTTTTATATGAATGGAATAATTTTGATAAAAAGCTTATGGCACCTGTATCGAAAATTATCAAATAGTCTTTTCACGAAATATCTCGATATACGAATATAATTTAATTATTTTCCTTTATCATTAGTATTATTAAGTAGAAAATTATACATCTTATGTAAAATTCGAATAATACTATATATTAACATTATACATTTGATTTGTTATAGAAGGATCATGCATAAAATAAATCAGTAGAATCGTCGAGTCAACGAACAATTGAAAATTGTTAAAAAAAATCAAAGTTCAAAAATATCGAATTTATAAAAAAAAAGAATATTGATTAGTTTTAAAATTTTCTTTACTACCATAACAATATTTGACCATTGTTGTTTTTTGTCTGAGTAACATTATAATATAATAAATAATCATATAATTTTGCTTGCGTCGTATCGATGTCTGCACCTCATTTCCTTTCAAAATGATCTCAAAAATCAATCCTAAAGGCCTCTAAAAGGATTTTCATGCAGTTTTCACAAGTTGCAACAATAGGCTATTATGATTTATCGAATTTGGATGTCAAGAAGATAATTCATCGTCATTTAAAGATAACTGCATGTGAATAAGGCAGCAAGTACTAGCTGTTCGTTAATATTTTTGGCATGATTCCCTGTAAATGAGGACGTAACGACTAAAGTGCAACGATGTCTTTTGAGAGCAGGAAGTGCACTCTAACAACATACAAGGATGAACATGTAACATGTAGACACTTCATATAATTTATTACAAAAGCCGTCTGCAATATTCTAATAGGCATTATTAATTATTTTCATTCATTTGCATAATATCTGTGTGTTATTCGCAAACGAATACGAATAGGATGAGTTAGATATTATGAGTCATATAGTAGACATTTTCGAAGGTGAAATCTCAAAAATAATAGACTGGACATCTATTAGTAAAGCGTATTTTTATATAATCACGACATTAATTCCGAGTTTTTTATTTTATGTCAGATATCGACAGACGAGCATGAGGTTCACTTGATGGTAGGTGATACCTCAGCCACAGAACATCAGTCTATGATGCGCTGTCGACCTAATTTTTACTTCGAGCATTCGGAAATCCATAGACTGAAACCGAAACGCGCAATGTGCTTTTCCATCTATGAACTGTGGTTCGTTACCCGGTCGGAATTTCGATATTCCTCCCATCCGATCGATGCCCGAAGATACCAGACGTGGGGAAAACATGTTTACAGAAAACTATAATCATGTTGTCCCGGGTGGGATTCGAACCCACGACCCATCGATGCGAACGGCAGGTGTTCTACCGAACGCGCCAACGAGCCCGTCCAAAACAACGTATATCGTATTGAATAAGAATCCGTAATATACAGAAAATTAATCTCCAACGTGAAAAAGGTAAAAGAGAAAGCTAAATGGGACCCATCGTCTCCATTGTTTGCGTTTGTCGTGTGTCGAACATACTCGTATGTAGGCTTTATTAAGCATTGGTCTGCTTCAGTCATCTCCTTTATCGTAAATAACAATACAATATTTCGGATATTACCTTTCGATAAATCATTATGGAATAGACAAATATATCAAGAGGTAACCTATAGAGCATCTTATTATGAGTTAATAATGTTATAAGCATTTAAATATTATAGGACCTTACATTTATTAAGTACATGCCACGCCTTCGCAGGGGTGCAATGTAGATGTACTATACACAATAAAATAGCCTATGTTACTCGCTGATAATGTATATTTCTATGGGTGAAAGAATTTTTAAAATCGGTCGAGTAATTTTTGAGTTAAATCGTAACAAACAAACTTACATTCACATTTATAATATTAAGTAGGGATTATAGATTATTTATATGTAGATTACAGCCTCTTCTCGTCCCAACTTCTGTATTTAATAAAAAATAATGATTTTAATAATGTGAATGTTGTAAATTATAATTAAGAGGTAAATACGAAATTTATACTAAAATATACCTACCAATATAATATTATATATATCTGCGTAAAGAACTTTCAAGGCAATCGCACATGTGCTTCTCATACTTATTGTCAATTGACAAATACGTTTGCGGAAAGGAGTCTGTGCGGTGCGTAGTATAGAATACTTATTTTATAGACTATATAGTTCGGGAGCCGCTGACACTAAATGTGTATTTAGAATGGAATTGAATTTCATATTTTGTATACAAATTGATAGCGATATCATAGGTACAACGTAAGTTCCATAGAACATTTCATTTATTAAGTGTTCTTTGGTAAGTTCGGTATGGTAGGATGTATACCGGTAACAGTATTTTATTATTATTAATGAGCAAAGTATTTTTGCCCTTACTGCGAAATTAATTGTAGACAGACAATTTTATTGCAAATTTCATGTGTTTTTCAGAAAATGTTGGTCTGAAAACTGCCATTGTGGCAAAAAAATCTGTTACATCAATGTTTCTGGTGACAATAGGGCAAAATTTGAAAATTCATGTAAGTACCCTTTTTGTGTCAACGGCTCCCGGACTAATAGATGTGAGCATGACTGTTGAGTATGTAACAAGAGGAAGATTACGCGCCATCTTGGATCGCGAAATTATGATGTTTGGAAATAAGACAAAAGCATAATATGTTTGCAATCCAAAGCTATAATACTTTTTATTAATGATTTTGTGTAGTTATTGTATATTTACCTTTATGTAAATACGTATTCGACCCTCTGATCAATACAAAATAACCTTAAATTGTCTAAGTGAGTATTTGTATTGCAAAATAAGAGAACTGTAGGCCATTTTAATGAGTCATTAAATAAATATATTAAAATTAATGACTTTTGATAGCTCTGATTTGATACACGCTGTATATATATTATTATCTCTATATTACTATAATTTATGACAAATAAAGAGAGAATTATTGCTTATTAATGTCCTTAGATGATAGTCCAGACCGAAAAAAATATGGATTGACTGTGAAGAATGACATAATATGTTTTAGAGGTGTAACTGATATATGGCGCGAGAAAGAAGAGAACGGAAAAAGAGAACATATTGCGCCAACTTCAAATAAAAAAGGGAACAGGGCAGGAAGAATGAGAAGAAGAAAATTATAATCCAATGATGATGATGATAGTATTCATAAAATACCCAAATACTGATGTAAAATAAAAAAAAAAACTTATTTTTTGGTTGGAAATTGCGAAATAGAATATGTTTTTAATAATCCTTAAGAGAAAATGAAAGCATAACAAAAAAGTACTTTCACTTAGGGGTGGTTATTCCGAGAGTTTGTTCAAAAAAAAATGTTATTTGTCCGAATTTTGAATTATTCATAAGATTCCATAATTTACCCAATTAAATTGGCTCACTTTTCGGAATTTCAATCAACTGAAGTCCTACGATTTGTATTGATTAAGCTTCATCCGCGAAAATATTTCGTTTATTAATTCTGATGATATAACCTTCAGCGGTTTTTAATGACTTGTATTTAAATGGTCCTTATAATTATTTAACTAAATTTTACCTTGAAGTACACATTGCGCGTTTCGGTTTCAGTCTATGGATTTTCGAAAGCTCGATGTAAAACGTAGGTCGAGAGCGCATCATTGACTGATGTTCTGTGGCTGAGGTATCACCTACTATCAAGTGAACCTCATGCTCGTCTGTCGATATCTAACATAAAAAAAACAAGAAATTGAGGATTTAAAACTGCGACCTATGGCTTTGTTAATAAAGATATTAATAATAGATTATAGAGTAACTTTGTAGTAATAATATTCCCATTTTGAAACAGAATAATAATCTTGAATTTAATTAGACCAAAATTATGTTAGATAACATCGTTACAATAACAATATCAGCCAGTCATATAAACGGATATTAATATATTATGTATAATCCGTAAAGCTTACTAAAAATCGGATTTTTATATAATAAAAAATTTATGAATAATGTCCATTTTCTAATAAAAGGCTACATACGAACGCCTATATGATTCATGAGTAATTACTAGAAAATAAATATAATCTAAATTAAAATTAGGTGCTATTTTTCCTAGAAAATAGAATAAGCACCGCATACGTCATTACGTAAGAGGTATGTAGAGTCAAAGATGTTTTCTTCTACCCCAGGAGCTGTATATGTCATTCACCTCAGGTGATTTTCCGTCTCGTTTGGGACCATTAGCCAGTAGCGTAAATAAGACGAGGGGGATACTGAAACTTTTCCCCGGAGAGCGTGCTAGGGCAGTATTCTACGATAATTACAGATGCAATTTGCGAGTTCCGTAACACAACGCCAGAGATCATTAGAGCTTAGCTTAGTTTTCATAGTGACGTCAATCAGGATGAGTCTCTTTGGTCACCCCAAATTACACTCAATGTATTGTATTTTACGCAAAACATAACGTTAATTAATTTGAACAGAGGGGTGAGCACGAACAACTATCGAAAAAGTATGCGTATCGTTTCTGTTACTGTTTGAATTTTTATGAAATTTCAAAAGATTTTTCATACAACTGACAGTTTGAAGATTCGAATACTTTGTCGATAGTCGTTCGTGCTAGGCCCCCTGGTCTTAAAAATATTGTATGGAAATCGATCACTGTAAGAGTTACGCGCAATTTCAACGATGCAGTTTCATTCGATCAACAAAATGGAATGAATTACCACTTTCAGTATTTCCAAGTGATTATGACCTTATTAGATTCAAGAAATAAGCCTATAAACGGCCGACAACGCATGTATGATATTTGAGTCGCGGATCCAGGTACTTACCATCAGGTAACCCACCTGTTCAGTTATCTGTTCTATAATAAAAAAAGCTCTTGTTTTCAAAACCTGACGACCTAATAGGTAATAAGCCGTTTAATTATTTGATACCCTATACTGCTGAAATTATGAACGAAAGTTGAATAAGTAGAACCATAGTACCATATAAAATCATGCATAGACAACTATTCAAGTTTTTTATTGCCTTTGCCCTGATGTAGACTACTGCAATAAAAGTTAAGCTTGCTATTGAAGTTACGAGGACGGTGCACTTGAGACTAGTGCTCGCAATTTCGGTATAAGTATAAGGTACACGTGTTTTTGAATTCCCATCGAGCGGTGCTCTTATCATGCTATGGGGATTTGCATGATCTCATCGGTTATAGACTAAAGTGTTTTATGGCTTGCATTTTTCTATATAATATTTATTAGACATACGATCGATAGATACGATACGGATACACTGAGTATGCTTTTATAAGAAGCTTTATTTTATCGGGCTCGTTGGCGCGTTCGGTAGAACACCTGCCGTGCGCATCGATGGATCGTGGGTTCGAATCCCACCAGGATAACATTTTTATAATTTTCTGTAAGCATGGTAACTTCGTGCATTGATCGGGTGGGAGGAATATAGAAATTCCGACCGGGTAACGAACCATTGTTCATAAATAGAAAAACCGTGACGTACACATTACGCGTTTCGGTTTCTGTCTATGGATTTCCGAATGCTCGACGTAAAAAGTAGGTCCACAGCGCATCATTGACTGATGTTCTGTGGCTGAGTATCGCCTATCACCATCAAGTGAACCTCATGCTCATCTGTTAATATCTAACATAAAAAAAGAAGCTCATAAAGTCTGCAGAAAGTTCTTGAAGAAAGCTTGCGATATTGAAATAGAATATCGCTGTAGTCGAAAATAGTAAAAAGTTGAAATTGGATCGTAATATGTACCTTCTAGGGTGTATGTAAACATTTTTTTAAATTATAATTAACTCTTTAACTAAGATCATAAGACTGCCACGTTTGTCAATTCACTGGATCACTTATTTTAATTAATGAAAAGGTAAAGTTAAAACGTGAATGTATCATGAGAAATCATTTGAAATTTCATACAAATGATAATTCGACGATACGAACACTTTTTCGATAGTTGTTCGTGGTAGCACCTCTGATGTATATTAGAATAGAAGATGTAAGGCTTTGATATAAACAATTTTAAGCCTTCGTTTATAATGAGAACTCTTGGGACGAGAGGTTAGCAAAGTTGACTTATGAGAACATAAATAATATAACATAGAGGGGTCTAGAGAGAACAGTGAAATAGAGTGGTTGACATGAAACGCACCTTTATTCAATTCTAATATCTGAAATATTTTTTAAAATGATTTTAAATATTTAGTCAATGTAATTGGCGAGTTCGGGGCTAAATTAAGTAGTAATTTTTAATCAAAAACATCATTTTACTTTATGAAATTCATCAAAATATGAGGTTACAACATTATTTTTAAATTATAAATAATAATATTAAAAACTCTAATGCATACAAAGTTAAATTTACAATATATAGTTAGATTGTTGTACCGTAACGGCCTCATCGCTTAGTAGCGATTTCTTCCAGGCAATCCCGGAGGTATTAAATTGATAAATTTAACATACAGAATATGGAAGGCAGTGCAAATAACAGATTACAATGGAATTAAAACTAATTTGACAAAATATAAATAACACATAATTTTCTATTCAACTCATAATTTCCTACAAAACTGCAAAAAGTGATCCTTGATCGTTTTTTGTAAGCGTCTTTAGATTGCGGGTCTGATAGTTTCCGACAAAGTGTTGAAAGTTTCTCATTCGAAATTGATAACGAAATATAAATGATAATTCATTTACAAAAATTTAAAAGCACATTAATCAAACCATGAACTAAATTATGACTATCCGTGACCAAAATCTGAATTTGAATTAATAAATAATTGACATCATACATCGAGTATAATGCGGAACCTGTTTAGTAAATTAATTACGCTGCAGTTTCTTAGAATATTTTCATCAAGCAATGATGAATTACCCGTCTCTGATAGAAGGCTTATAGGTTTAGGTAAAAACTCGAAATTGATTATCTGGTCATATTTTATCGATCGACTGGTTTAGTTCGAACTCGTTAACAGCCTACAGTCTCTATCAAAATAGTCTTACTTTCTATGAAAGGAAATCGAAATTACCTCACTACATGGACACATTCCATTTCTCTCTCGGTTGTTTTGATAATGGTAACGTGCGTTTTTACTTTTATCGCGCGATTGCCGTGACGAAGACATACATTGAACTGCGTGGAGATAAATTTTATAAGTATATATCTATCTATATAAAACAACGTCATGTTAGTTACACCATCTATAACTCAACGGCTGCACCGATTATAATGATATCATATTTGTTGGATGTCCCGAATAACAGGATAACTATTAAAATAATGGCGAAATTCAGAAAAAAAAATATGCAGATAATTAATTACTTTCGGAACTTCGCAATTGACAGCTAACGTCTCGCATAAGTGATAATTAATTGATGTACACCGCAAATCAGTGACATATTATTAGAAGTGGGAAAATAGCATATTAAAATCTAGTTTTTTTTTTGAATCCAACATTCTGCCAGAACAACCTCTGTCGGGTCCGCTAGTAATTATTAAAAGCTATCAGCGTGTTATCTGGGAAACTGCTCAGAACTATGCTAAAAATGATAACGTGTTTGCACACCGCAAATATTGTTTACATTTCAATTTATAATCATTGCAATTTAGTATATATCCTAATTACTTAATTTTTATTTAAATTAAGGTAATTAACTAATAACCTGCTGATAAGGTAGAAAAAACTTGTTGTTTGTGTAATGATGGGGTAGGCCAATATGAATTTATTTTTTTAAATCATTACCTCGATTTTGATGTTTAGAGAAAATATTTCGATGATTTCCATCATGTTGGCATCATGACATTGTTATTTGTTATACAATTTATTCGGTTACGAACTATCTATTGGACAATTTAAATTGAGCATTTTGCTTACTGTTTTTGCGGAGAAGCAACCAACGACGGCTCTAATCGATCCTTCCTTCCAGAAGTCAGCTATAATGTCAAAAAGGGTAGTGAGTATCTCATATGAAGAAAAGTTGCTCAGAAGCTCACCTTAAGAAACCAAGTATAGTCGCGGGCACCAGCTAGTTTAAAATATAGCAAGGATTTCGCCTTTCGTGTTGTGAAATTCACTTTCCTGTCTTAGTCACAACATAGAGATGTCAGATCAGATCCGTTAATAAAAACAACATTACCAACAAATGCACTTAGTCTCAAATCTCGTGTGTTGTACTATTTACTAACAAACAAAGAGCTTTAAAAGGGTAGAAGTTCAATAACCTCGAGTAAAAAGTAAACGACATGGCGACAGACAGGTAGGAAGCAACGGTAGCCAACAATTTATTTGAACACAGCAAACTAATGAAAACATCCCGATGCGACGAGTGCTCGGCTAATTGCCGTTGATTGTCGAGAACGAATTCTAGTTTACCGAAGATGGAAGTAGATCTTCAAACGTAGAGATATTAATAGCGAAACGGGGCGGGTCTCAAAGTGTACACCAGTTTTAGAAGTGCCTGTATCTATTTCGAACAGGTGCAAATAAATCTAGCAAGTCACTTTCAATCGTAGTTGTCACTTTCATTGCTTGCTGCCGCTCGCCTTGTCCTGTCATTACCTACCTACACAAACGACCTTATACAGCGACACATGAGACATTTATTAAGATGATATTCTGCATATTGATTACAATACTAGATCTATAAATTTGTGAAAATAAACTTAGTATTGAATAAGATTCTTTGATGGAAAGTGTGTTGTTTAAGTTATTAACCCAGAATATTCATGGCTTCTAATACCCATTTTATTCTATATATTAAATTTATTTATTAATGTGATCCTTTGAGTATAAAATAGTGATAAGGATGAAATTAGTGTATTAATAGAATTAGTAAATTTATAGTCTTTCATTATTCTACTCCATATTTAATAGTAATAAGAAACTTATAAACTATGTAGGAATGCATCCATGTCATGTTGATGTCGGCAAATTCTTTATGCACTCTGAAAGATTCTCACGTTGAAGCCATTAATAAAGTAGATCATTTAATGCTACAAATCCATTTTCATTCTTATATAATTTGATTGATTTTTTAATGTAGCGTTTATGCGTGACTAACGCCAAACAAAGTAGAATGACATAACAATGTCTGTTCCAATATACGATGTAATGTAACCGACATTGAAGCACGGCGCTGTGACGAACCAAAACAAATGAACGAGACACCGTTATAGTACTTCGCGGAATTAAAAAAAAATCACAGCGAACAACGGTAATCTTTGTTCGCGGCGTAAGAAACATCGGTGTAAAACACCACGAATAATTTAGGTATGATACCACTATAATCGGCTTTATATAAAGATGTAATTATTACTCCTATGTATGTTATAAATTACCTACAACATACTCGCGGATAAGAAAGCGCAAAAGCATCAGGTATTATGTTGTATAGAGGCGGCGTCTTAAAATGGTCGTAAATATACGAAACTCGGTCGATTGTCACCTTTACTGCACCCAGATGGCACAGTTCCCAGTGAAAACAGTTTTGGCGTACGCACGTAAAGAGTTTGAATCAGTCGCATCGGCACAATCTTTTGTGTCTACGATTAGTAAAACGATGGGAGATTAACTTTTCTTTCGAACCAGCGCGATCGCGACGTTACCGCTTTATAGTTGCTGAACAAAAAATACCTAATGATTACGACAAATGCGGAAACATCACCGTAAAACAATGCGAGCGAAACGAAAACGTTTCCGAATCGATTGGCGCAATATAAAATATTTAAATTAAAAATATTAGTATAAATTCTGATGGTGTTCCACATCAGAATCGGACCAGGTCGTCGACTGAAGGACGGGGTATCTGGAAAAAAATTATACGCGGAAGAAATCTTGTTTCTATAGACACAAGAAAGAGACGAGTATTGCTTCGTGGAATTCTTATAGAACGTTAATGAGTAATATAAACCAATGTTGAAGAAAAAGTGTGCAGTAACGTGTTGCTATTGTGTCCGTGAGGTGGAGACGGAAGGCGGTGGGGACGTGGGAGCCAGCGCGGGAGACGACCTCATCTTGGGAAAATCTCACTCCCATATTTCGTTCACATGCGAGTGTATTGATAAAAAGTTAAATCACCATTACAAATCATGACCATATCAAGGCGAGCAATATTCTCGGAATATAATCGGTCGTATTCAATGCCGTATCGTTTAAGATTTCATGCGAGTGCGCGGAGAAGAAAAATAAGTGATGATGTGTACGGACATTTTAAATATTTTTGCGTCACTTAAAAATGGAGCCATGAATTTCTGTTAACTCTATTGTTAATCTACATTAAATAAGAATATCATATACATATTTCTGTTAACTCTATCGTAAAACTACAATAAGAAAATCATGTACATATTTCTCTATCGTAAATCTATATTAAATAAGAAAGAACTTAATGGATTGAATTGATTAGAATAACCTTAAACATTAATCGAATTAGACCAGTCTCACAGTCAAATAAGCATTTCTCAAAGCGGATTATCATTGACTAGGTAATAACTTTAAATGATAAGTAGCACTCATACCGTTCATCTTAATCCTGATCCCTTTATTCCGTTGTGTACACAAGAAGTTACATTAGTTTAATGTAATAATGTCCTCTCACAAAGACTCATAAAATTATCATTAATCTTGTTTCTGTGCTTTATATTAGAATTAAACTAATGTACCTGTTCCGGCAGAAGTTAAGCATTATACTTAACATAGTGTCATGTTGATAGAGAATAATGTTTGGCTTGGTATTTTTAAAAACGCTATACATTTTAATACTAATAATAATCATGGATGGTTAAACACCGATAGATAAAAAAATTAAAAGTAAATTATCGAACCAAAAATAAAGTTAAAAAAATAAAACTTGCCAAGTGCGAGTCGGACTCGCGCATCGAGGGTTCCGAACAAACTTTTAGTTAAGTAAATATTTTTCCAATTAAAAAAACTACAAATTTACGGTTTTCGGACTTTTTCCTTTACTTGTGCTACATGACATTGCTTCATTCCAAATTTCATGATTCGAGGTCAACGGGAAGTACCCTTTAGGTTTCGATTCCCTTGCGAGTGTCAAAATATATGGCATAAACGGAGCATAAAAGGCCGTATCTTTTGCTAACTTTATACCTCCACGCGTTCCTGAGAAAAAATGTATTGACAGATAGACGGACAGACAGACAGACAACAATGTGATTCTATAAGGGTTCAGTTTTTGGCACGGAGTATGGAACCCTAAAAAGAAAAAGTAAATTTTCAAACCTAAAATAAAGTCAAAATATAAATAAAAATGGACGATTTTATAATGAGTTAAAAATACAGTTCGATTCAGAATGTCAAATTAATGGCTGTCACCCATCGATATGCAATAACTAATATACCTACCTAATTAATGATTATTATATCCGATTCTCATCACTATGCACTGACGCCCAGTACAAAAAATGGGATCGCTCAATTACTCGGACAAACTTGTAATGATAGCAAGCACGATGCCCCACGATCTTATGATCCCAAAAAAATCAGCTTCATAAGGATGATTTCAGTATAATAAGCTGTCGAGAAGCTATCCAGGACAGGTTATGGTGTCCAGCGAGTGTAGTGCCAATGTCAATGCGATAGCCTCTCTTAAAAAGGTATTGTACCGATTTCTTGACTAGTAAACCTTCATTGCTTTGTACGAAAGTACTTGTCGACGTTTCACGTTATCGTAAAAACCTCACGGCCATGGTTATAGCTTATATTTTTTCGTATCGCAATGACACCTTGTAAATCCTCTTTATCAAAAACATTTACACTAAAATCAATTATTGGATAGTGATTATTCCGTAGATCGTATTATGATCTTTAGCCGAATTTGAAAATGGATTTAAAGTTCTTTCGTGTACACGATTTAAACAAATAGCAACTTTTTAAGTTTCAAAGTACCGAATGCTCAGACGCTAATCAAAATTGAGTTTAACTTAAAAGTATTGTAAGTGACGGATTTTCATTAACATAATAAAAGAGAATCGACTACTTTGTTCACTGAATTACATATTATAAGACAGATTTTAAGTAGTTGTGTACCTTGATTACCATTTCAGTATTCCACTAAATGTGGACCATTTATTATTTCAATATATTTATTTCAAAGCAAACGCAGCTTTGTGAATGAATGCTCTATTTATTTATTCCTTGACATTTGTAATCTAATCCATATAGTATCGACACTAATAGTTAACATTGAGGTACACACACTATTGTATCAAGATGTGCTACTTAGAAACCTATGCTCACTTGAATACATCTACTATCTGATTGTAAAAATTCACACATCTCTCAAAATGTATAATTTTAGCTTCATGAATAACAATGAATATCATGTTTGTAGCACTTACACCAATCCACGACTTTTCTCTGAGAATTTTCATATTTGTAATGTAATTTCTTTTCTTTGGGTACAAATTATTCATTGTTCTGTTCAACTTGGAAATTGGATTATACATTCTAATTGTGCATGAATTATTCGTATCTGTCGATAAAAAGCAGATGCCCTGATTGACTGATTCATCAACACCAAGTCAAAGCAGTTTAAGCTATTTTTTATGATTTAATTTTCAGGTACAGGCGTCTTTAGTAAGAAGAGATTTTATGACATAAATATCGTGAAGGCATAAAATCGATGTTAAACTGATACCAGGACAAAACCGGAGATGACCACTAATTTATCAATGTGTATATGAAACTGCTACAATTATTACACAATCTGACGTAATGTTATTGTGTATTATTCTCTTTCATTCTATTATTCACCTACATATTCGTTTTAATAAGACGTTATAATTGTAACGTTTTTTCAGACTTATGTATTTTAAAGCAATTTGTTTGGTGAAAGTAGTCAATAAAAGGAACCGTTCGTTTACCTGTATTTATAGAATTCTATAAATCTTATCGATCTCTCAATAGAAATAAGATATATTAATATACTATAAGTGAAACCATTTAAGGAGCAACGCGGAACTACTCCGACTCCACTATATAATATTAAATATATAGCACATAAACGTATTGGTATGCTGTCCTTTAGAGTGAACGTAATAAATATATTGAGACAGACTCAGACAAGGCACCTGTTGAAAGTCGTTCAAGCCATTTAAGAAAGTGAAATATCATAAAAATAATGATTCTAGTTTCATTCGATGCGATACCCATTGATTAAGCGATAATGACAAATTTATGAATGCATTGTGATGGCTCCGTAAACAATATACAAACGTGATTGGATACAATTTGAGATTAACTGCGCATCATTGTTTTAATTTCAATATGTCATGGCAGATACGATAACATTATCAAGTCCTGGTTAACAGTTTAGATAGATCAATAGATATGTTATGGTTACCAAAATGTTAAGTGTTTTACGTTTTTTATACTCTATACCTATGTGCCTATAGTTGTCTTAGTGAGAATTAATCTTTAAACCTAAACTATACCGTCTGTTTTAATTTATATTCTGTGTTCGCAATAAAACATTTTTTAATAAATTTGACCACTATCGCAACTGGTAGTAACATTTAAACCTGTTATTTTTTTATTCTTATAAGACGTATAAATTTATACCACTATATACAGATAGATGAAAACGGACAGCCTAGTTTAAAAAAAGTAAGTTTGTTTGTAGGAAATAATCTCTGGAATTAATGAACTGATTTTCAAAATTCTATCACCAGTACAAAGCTACATTATTCCTGAGTGACACATGCATATACATATTAGATTGTGATTGATATTTATTTTTTAATGTGAAATAAAAATATTTGTCAATAAATTCCGAGAAAAACGGACCGCTCGCGCTGTGTCGATTTATCGGCGTGCGTGGCGTAAACGGAATATAATATTATATAGTGAATAACTATAATCTCCTCTTCTTCTTCTTGTAATCGTTTGGCATGTTTTGAGAAAATATGAAAAACATGTATCTATAAAAGTTTTTAATATGAAAGTGGATGAGTATAAGGGAAGAGGGAGGCCGAAAAAAACATATATTGACTGTGTGAAGAATGATATTATGTTTAAGAGGTGTAACTGATAATATGACGAGTTACAGAAGAGAATAGAAAAAGAGAACATACTGCGCCGACCCCAAATAAAAAAAACAGGACAGGAAGAAGTAGAAGATAGTCTTCTCAAAAAAAAAAAAAAATATTAACATTCAGTAACTAAGAACCACTGAAGATAAGTTCATCACAGGTACCTACAAAAATGTTGGAAGTGAATACGGGTCAGCTTCCTATGGGGAAGTTAGTGTTTTGTATTAAATAATATTATTAAGTGGATCATTAGGGGGCGTCCATAAATTACGTGAGGTGTTTAAGGGGGCGAGGGGGTCGAGTCAAATCTCATCTAATCTTACGTTGGAGAGAGGGGGGGTCTCGGCAAATATCACGCAATTTTTTTTCTGATTAAAACAAAAAAAAATACTATTTTGGTCCATTTAATCCAGATTGTACACATGTAATTTTTTTTTTTACAATAACAATCCAACGCGTTTACGTAAGAAACCCACATTTTGAAAAATCTCACGTAAGATTGGGGGATGGGGGAGGGGGTTGAATAAAATCTCACGACATCTCACCAGGGGGGAGGGAGGAACAGAAAATTTAAAAAAACCCGTCACGTATTTTATGGACGCCCCCTTACAGAAAATCAATTAATATTAGTCATTAATAAGAAAACCCAATTACATATATTATTTACTTTGTATTTTAATTTTATATTAAATCATCATTCAGTGCAAAAGTATGATTACACGAGTAATGCGGTAATTAACATATTAATTACTAATTAATTAATTTGACCGGGCGAGGTTCAATGCCGCGTGTGCGCATCGGATTGACAGCAAGACGTATAGGCACTGTTATACAATGCAAAGTTAATGCACCTACGGCCACAAACCACAGATAACATTCTACAAGCTAAAATAGTCTAATGTATGGTCAGTATGGAACATAGTATTATATTAATAATATAAATTGTGAAATATATTTAAAAAAATCAATTGCCACTAAAGTTTATCCGCGCGCTTCAAAGCGGCTGCACCTATTTGACTAATTCTCTTTTTGTCGTATTTGTAATTGTCAGGACAAGGTTTGTATGAAAGAAAATATTTGAAAAATCGTAAGGAAGCGTAAAAAATAGAGTTTCAACATCTCTACAGAAAAAAGTGAGTCGAAACAGTTTGTTCTAGGTATGGATTTTAAAATTATTAATTAATCATTTATTAGTACTGTAAGGGGGAGATTTGGTTTAATTTTCTTCATTAGTAGGTATAGCTAGTAATATATATACCATTATATTTATTATTTAAATTATACAATTTTATAAAATATAGCAACGCGCTCCGGCTTCACACGGGTGCAATGTAGATAATTTAGCATTCTATTGGTGAAAGAATTTTAAAATCGGTCCAGTAGTTTTTGAGCTTATTCATAATATACAAAAATACAATTATTTCCTCTTTATAATATTAGTATAGAAGTATAGATTATAACGTGTTTAACATTACGAAAATATAGAAAAACAAAGGGCTCGTTGGACTCATGGTTAATAATCAATTATTAATTAGCTGCCGAAACATCGAGTATTCAAGAGTTCTTAAAGCCGCACGTGTTGATTAAAATTACCATCCCTTTGAGAATATTCGGTCATTATAAACAGAACTAATAAATCGAGTATTTTTTTGTTATAAACTAGCCGTGCCAAGCGTTGCAATGGCACGTTAGGTAAAAAAATGTTTAGGCCAGAGAGCCTAGTACGAACAACGAATAAGTAGTGCCATTTGTATGAAATTTTAAATGATTTCTTATACTGACAGATTGACGATACGAAAACTTTTTCGCAAGTTGTTGTGCTAAGCCATTTGGAACCTTTGCGGGCGTATGCCGAACATCTCACCAAAGTTTTATTATAATCGGATGAATAGTTTAGTAGTGCATATAGGACAAACATGCTTATATTGAGTTTTATTTACATAGATTGGTGTTAAATGCTTACTTGTAAAACTTTAATAATTATCGGAATAGGTCTATGACGAAGTTGTTACTATATTAATTACATAGTTAATTTACTAGCTAAAACATTTCAAACTGGTCTAAGTATGTAATGTAAACTTAATAATATGTTTTAGGACGAATTTATGGTATACTTATGAGCGAGCGTTAATCTGAAACAGCTGACATATATTATACTATTATGTAAAACTAGCAATCCGCCCCGGTTTCGCACGGGTGCAATGTATCAGATCATGATAATAAAATCGGTCGAGTAGTTTTATATGGATAATTTTCCCCGTTTTTGATACATTTTTCCCTGATGCTTCGCTCCTATTGGTCGCAGCGTGATGTTATATAGCCTAAAGCCTTCCTCGAGAATTGGACCTTCAGTTCCTGAGGTTAGTGCGTTCAACCAAAAAACTCTTCAGCTTTATAATATTAGTATAGATAATGGAAACGTATATTTACATATGACGCCAGGTTAATTATCTTGGAGCTCCAGAGAGATTTCACTGTCTAGAGTTCCTACTGTTGAGATCATACACATATATTTGTCTTCGGTATCGACGCTTTATAGGTATATATTTGCACGATAGTCCTGTCAATTTTCATCGATCATCTTTCAGCGTCAACTCAGTGGCGGAACCACTTATAATAAAAACCCTTCACGTAATTATATAAATCATATATGATTACGCAATTCTTAAGTGATATATATGCACGTACTACATTAAAGCCAAGCCGGCAATTCGGGCTTTTGGGCTAGTATGGTAGTCCCGTCCCCCGTCAACTAAGTACATTTTTTGTCAGTGAATAAACAGATTTTGTATTCACTATTCAGTAGTTCTTCATACACTTTATACGTATATATGTGTGTTTATGAATGTTTTGTTCAGGAATTTCTGTTGTTATTTGTTGATACACGAACACAAATATTTAGTTTTAAGAGAAGTGGATGGAATAACATTTTAACGTCTTCCTTTAAACATAAAACATGAATGATTAATTTCCTTTTGCTGATATTTTCCCGCGATGTTTTTTTACGATTAAATATAGATTTCAGATATCTACAATCAGCTACATTTTTGCCATTTACCACACCAGAAACGGGCAAAATAGCAAACGTAAGTAGGATAAAAGAAATTCTCAACAAATTCTGTGTCTGTCATTTTCTCATAATTGTTACTTCAATATGCATAATAGGCTGTTTATTTTTTGTCTACACATTTATAAAAAAAATATTAAGATTTTTTTTGAAAATAACATTGGCAGGAATTCCGCGCGGCTGAATCCGGGTAACAGCGTGTAGATATGAACATATTAGCAGTTGACTGAATTAACGGATAATGAGTATGTAAATTAATAAGGGTATGAGTGTGACAACTGATAAGTGCATGCAGTAAACAGTTTGCGTTGCTTTGTTTGTATTCACCGTTATCGGAATAACAACAAGAGTTAACATAATTTTATAGCACTTCAGAAAAATAAGTAGGTCTTGATTTTGTAATACAAAGTTTCTATGTAGGTGGGTGGGTATATAGAGAAATAGTCATGACATGGAGTGAGTTTTTTTTCTAGGTTTGTATTAAGGTTCATTTTGTGACATGAATATTTTTTAAAATATTACTTAGAATAAAGATATTCAATATAGTCCACAAAACATTGTTAATTTTCTACCATTTAGTTTGAATATGTTACTTAGTGGGTATACATTTTGTAGGTTCAATGATTTTAGAAAAGCCTTCAAGAAAAGAGTTCAACGCACGCGTCAAATGATAAAATAAAAAGTCTTGAGATAAATATAATTAAGATGCACATCACACTCTAAGAATCTATTAGGAACGGGTTTGCGCACTATATAAATTTCTTATTAGTTTATTCTAAATGTTTAATCACATTATGTTTTGCGGCCATTAATTTCTATATTATTTTTTAATGACTATTTTGCGCTACTTTGAACGAAGTTCCCATATACTTATTGGCTGTGTGTTTTTGTTGATAAGGACACTGTTCACGATATAATGAAGTGACATAGAAACTGCAAGGAAACGTCCGACCTTCGATAATAATGCAGTTCACGGCGCGATCTCTTCTCGTCCGCATAAATCAGCTGGAGTAAATACATAAATATATTGAAATTCAACACGTACTCACCGTAAACAGACGGCCGTATTGAAAATAAACCGTAAACCTCCAATGTGAAGTCACAACAAATAAACAATACAACACAAAACTGTCAAACAAAATGAAAGTCAGTATTTAGAACTGAAAAATGATCGTAGCACTGCTTTTTCCGACTCAAACGCGATTAAAGTTTCGATACGCGGAGCGAACACACGACACGTTCGAATGGCTCGACGTTCACGAGACGAATCGTGAAATGCGAATGGAGGCCCGACGGCCGACGTCGCTGCCGTACACTCGCACTGGACATACGCAACTTCTCACGCGAAAACATGCGTATATTATTTTGAATGTTCCCCAGGCACTTCCTGGCCATTTAGCAAAAATTATTAATTCATATTTTTGTTACTTTCATCCAACGCCGCAATGTCTTTTTACAATATTTAAAATACATATTATATCTTTACTTATATTATAAAAAATAAAGCGATTTTAAAAAATATTTCACCTATAGAAAGCTTTGTTTGTTTTTTTTTTGTTTATATTACATCTACATTGCACCCGTGCAAAGTCGGGGCGTATTGCTACTTGCTAGTCGTGAATGAAGTGAGAAATTTGGAGACACCAATTTGGGATTTTTTGGATGCAGAATTATTTTGATTGTGATTTTGTCTAATTCGAAGAAATCAGATAAGAAATCAACATAAAGCAACTAGGTATCCAAATTATGAATAAATAACATAGGTCTTACGCCGCCACTGTTTTCAGCCATCGTGACTCGTGAGTAGTGTTGCCAGGTGTCCCGATTTGCGCGGGACGTCCCGATTTTCAAGGGTCTGGGGACGCGTCCCGATTTATACCTAATCGGGACGCAAAATGTCCCGATAAATCAAAAAGTGAAAAAGAAAATCATAAATTTTTTTTAAGTAGGTAGGTGCGTAGTTTTTAATTTTTTACTCATCACGTCACTATTTCAAATTCAAAATGGCATCAGCTTCACGTCACTTCGCATTGCATGAACGAGAGAGCGTAATGTAATGGATAAAAACTAACTTCAGTATGACTTGTAATGAATTTTATAAATATGCTTTAAAAAACAAGGCCATTTTTAAGGCGGCAAAGTCCAATGAAAAATATAATTTCGATAAAAAATAATATAAATACTTTAAGTACACTTTAAATACGACTTTATTTTTTAATTTTCACTAGTACAGCAAGCAAGACTGACTACTTGTTTTAGAATAAAGACATATTTGATATAGATAATATAAAACTAAACTTGCACTATTAATATAGAATGCAATAAATTAAACCCTAATTTAAAAACACCTTGTTTTTTTGTTTGTCCCGATCTGCAACCCTAAATCCCGATTTTCTTGACCTCATGTACCGACTGAAAACAAATCGGACCTGGCAACACTACTCGTGAGCCACATAATTGATGTAACCTATCTCATTATTAGGTAAAAATTTTTTGGTTATTTATACCGCGATTTATTATTTATATTGTTTAAATTATTTATCCCGACATTTCGGATGCTTATCAGCAACCGTGGTCACGGGCCGTCGGACGTTTTAATCCGGTATACAGTACCTATTTTATTTAAATGTGTGATACTCGTGTTAATAAAAGACAAGGGTATTTATCTCTCTCTATAAGTTAATTTACAGTTAACGGTGTCTAAAAGTGCTCCTACGAGGTTAGCGTCAGGAGGAAATTGAGTTATTCGTTTGGTCTTGCTAACCATAAAAACCCCTTTTCCTTCTATAAAAATACAAAGTTACGTCCAGTAACATGGTTTTGCTTTTTAAGTCACAGTTTTGCTTAGGCGAGGTACGCCGAACGCAAAAATTATGGTTGCGATAATCGTATCCTTACAAAGGTTACTTGCAATAAAAATCTATTAATAGGCAATGTTGGCATTTCCACATAAAATAGCGAATGATCCTGACCTAAAGGAAGCCCGATTTCATGTGTTAATCAATATTCAGTTACATTACCAATTTTAGCCGTAATGTATTAAGAAGCGATTTCAAAATGCCATCTACAATTAAGTTTCGACGGGCTCGTTGGCGCCTGCCGTGCGCATCGATTAGTCGTGTGTTCGAATCCTACCGGAAAAAAACATGTTTATAATTTTCTGTTAGCATGTTTTCTCCACGTCGGGTTACTTCGGGCATTGAACGGGTGGAAGGAATATCGAAATTCCGACCGGGGACGTTATATGGAAAACTAGATAGACCGATAGATGGAAAAATTGTGTATTGCACATTGCGCGTTTCGGTTTCAGTCTATGGATGGATGGAATGCTCGAAGTAAAAAGTAGGTCGACAGCGCATCATTGACTGATTATCTGTAACTGATTTCTAACATAAAAAAAAGTTTGTACTATAATGAAAAACTCGTTTAAAACAATCTTAAAATTAATGATTTTTTTTTCTTAAGTGACATTAAAGGCAACTTTCTTCTAATAGCGTAAATTTGTTTGTCTCAAGAGAATGTTATTTTTATGCGATAAGACAAGCCCTTGCTAACAAGTTGCATCCCGTCGGGAATTCAGATAATAATCCTAATGTTTGTTGTTATGACTTTTTGCTATTATAGCTGTCCCTAGAAACAAATGTATTGTTTGAAAATATTACTTTTACTTTTTTAGTTAAAATACGCAGGTACATAGTAATTCTAGTTTACGCTAGTAGGGGTAGGGGCAGACACATTTCTGTGTCCGATTAACTAATCTATTATTTAAATAGGTAATTTCTTGAGCTGTATTCAATGTCCCTTGTTACCACAGAACAGATTCCCTGTTCTGTGCTTGTTACATACAACAAGTGGACGTACTCATCACTTCATCTCAGCAATGATCCTAACTTCTCCCTTAACTCTCTTTTTTAAGTTTGATATCAACAGACGAGCATGAGGTTCACTTGATGGTAGGTGATACCTCAGCCACAGAACATCAGTCAATGATGCGCTGTCGACCTACTTTTTTACTTCGAGCATTCGGAAATCCATAGACTGAAACCGAAACACGCAATATGCACTTCACGGTTTTTCCATCTATGAACGGTGGTTCGTTAGTTCGTTACCCGGTCGGAATTTTAGATATTCCTCCCACCCGATGAATGCCCGAAGTTACCAGACGTGGGGAAAACATGCTTACAGAAAATTATAAGCATGTCGTCCCGGTGGGATTCGAACCCCACGACCCATCGATGAGCACGGCAGTTGTTCTACCGAACGCGCCAACGAGCCCGTTTCTTCCACTTATACCTACAATATGAGTGAATCAATTACTTCATTTGCTTTAACGTTTTTACTTTTTTATTTTACATGAAATATCAAGTTACTGTTTAGAAAAGCATCAAAATAGCAATTAAGCACCCTACCAATATAATAGTATAAGAAATAATGTGTTTTTATTCAAAACGAAAAGAAAATGAAAAGGTATCGTTATTATATACAAGGAACTTTTACTAACAAATAACATAAAATAAATAGTTATAATGTATTATAAATAATGTATTATAAACTACATTCATTTTCCGAAATGTTACGGTATGATGTCACGTGGGACTCTACTCAGTATAAACTGTGGCTGCCACAGCACTGATTTTCAGTGGACCCCATGCGATTGCTGAAGAAACAGAACCCTATATTACCCTCATATCCATCATCCACAAAATACGTGAATATATATATTTATGTTTTTTTTTCTTTTAAATCCCTAATATTTTTCTAATATTAATAAAAAAATAAATAAATTAAATAAAAGTTACATGTTGTGCCCGAGTTAGCGGCATTGAATTCGTGGTCATTTTCGTTTTATCGTAATATACTTAGATGGAACAAGCTTTCAAATCAAATAAAAAGTCGATGAAGTACAACAACGTAATGTTATATAATTATCTTAATCGTTATGTCGGTTTTGAGAGCGCAATAATATATAATAACTGTTCACTGTTTGTAACAATAATTTTGGTCTGTAGAAAGCAGTTTCTCGCGGTAATCCGACTATCGAGAATGGCGACAGATGTCACGCTTCCACTTTCTTCTAGCACGCATTATATTTCTATACCAATATTACTCTTATTACGTCAAAATAAATTATATAATGTTGTCAAATATGGGAATGCTTTTATTGTATCAAATAACGTTTGACGGGCTCGTTGGAGTGTTCGGTAGAACACCTGCCATGCGCATCGATGGGTCGTGGGTTCGACTCCCACCGGGACGACATGTTTATAATTTTTTGTAAACGTCTTCCCCTCGTCTGGTTCGGGCATTGAACGGATAGGAGGAATATCGAAATTCCGCTGCGTAACGAATGTTACGCATAGCTGGGAAAACCGTGATGTGCATATTGCGCGTTTCCGTTTTTAGACTATGGATTTCTGAATGCTTGAAGTAAAAAGTAGGTCGACAGCGCATCATCGACTGATGTTCTGTGGCTGGGGTATCACCTACCATCAAGTGAACCTCATGCTCGTCTGTCGATATCTAACAAAAAATAAAATAAAAAACTTGTAAGATCAATGAGCTGTAAAGCTTTTGCAATGTTTGTTTGACAAAGCGGATTCCCGGGAACAAAGTTCAAACCTTGTTTCGTCGGGATTCGAACCAGTGGTAAACTCATCGCGCTTACTACTGAGGCGGTAAATATGTTTGCTTTAGCTTAAAAATCTCGACGTCATGCACATTATTTGCCATGTTCAGTGGCGTAAACCAATTAAAAGAAACTGAGATGAAAGTTATTTGAACTTTTATAAGTTTTAAACGTAAACTTTCTTTGACGGGTGTTGTATACTTTATAAATAAATCAGAAACCTTGCTATTACTATAATGCATTATCTATATCTCTATATATATAAAACAAAGTCGTGTTAGTTACACCATTTATAACTTAAGAACGACTGCACCGATTTAAATGATCTCTTATTTATTGGATTCGTCTATATCCCGAATAATAGAATAACGATTAAAATACTGAAAAAAAAAAATAGTATGCAAAATAAGAATTTTAAAATAAATTAGGTTCGGAACTCCGACTTTTTTATAATAATTAATTCGATGCCCACTGCAAATCTAGATAAAAAAGTGGGAAAATACCATATTCAAATCTAGAAATATTATTTTTTTATTTTTAAGACTACCTTCTGGCAGGACAACGTTTCTCTGACATTTTTCATGTCATTGAGTATTCGACACAAATGTAGCTTCCACAAACGCCTTTCGCAACCTTGTATGATCAACTACAACAAATCAAAATTTAAGTTTTACTTACTTTCCTTAAACGTTTTTGTATATCTGGATCTGAAGATTTTACATGTTATTGTTATGATTTTATATTACTTTATTTCTGTTATTATTTTGTTTTATTTTCAATTTGAGTTAATATTTGACCCAGTTAAATATAATATTATTTACCATTTATAGAATAATATTTTAGTATGTATCTTTTGAGGAAAATCAAATTATGGCGTAATAAACAGGAATATCCTGCCAGTCCTGCCAGAATGTTGTCTTAAAAATAAAAATTGCAAAAATTATGTAATGCACTTAAATCGATGCAAAATATGGTACATGATCGTGAAATGAGTGAAATTTAGCTAAAATATTTTTTTTTTCACAATGATTTAGATTTTAGTTAGACTTTCTGCAAATTGGTAATGATACTTTCCGAGAAATTGAGTTGTGTACATAGTAATTTATCCTTGGTATAATTAATTAAATTAGTAAACAAGGCGTTTGACAGTTAATTTTCTTAAAAGCTCGGGTTATTGCACTTTAATAGAATACTATAATTAACAATGCCTATATATGTATAACACAGAAGTTAACCGATTTTGAATAGTGTTTCATTCTAAAGTCGTTGATTGTAAAGTTAGTGTTGGCGTTGAATACGCTGGCACGTACTGGATTTGAGAATTAAAAAATGTTAAGAATTCGGAAAAATATGTGTAATCGTTTTTAGATTAGTAACAAGAAGAGAAACCAAAATCTAAACAAAGAACCATTATAATAAAAAGGTAAAAAAATGACATTATGTACAAAAGAATTTTTAATAGCTAGGATAAAAGAATATTAACTAATCATACTCAAACAATAATAATCAATTTACAAACGTTTATAAGGTAAGATATTAAATATGTATCGATATAGATTATAGTTTATGACAAATATCTATAGATTTAAAGATTGGGTCCGGGGCTCACCGATTTCTCCGCCATAAATGGCCACCGTTGGGTTTAAGTCGGTAGGGTCGCGATATTTTGACTGCTTGGGGTTTGGATGCGAGAGTCCCTATAACCCGTCACCGCCCTCAATGATATCATTGATGATTTTATCCACAAAAAACAAAAATCGGGGTAAAAATAAGTTTAATCTGTATTTATTATATCAATTAGATGCAGCAATTCATATTTAACATTGTTTAATTTTTTGGTGAGATTACTTGCAATTTATCATATTTTAACCTATATACATTTTTATTTTGAATCACAGTTTCAAAAATACAATATTTTCCTCAGTAGGTAACCGTTAGCGGAAGTTCTCTAATCATTATGAGGCGGTCAACTAGAGGAAGTTGTTGTGTCAATTGATTTATATATCGCTCGGTGTTAGAATACAAGGTGGACCTTTAGTATTAAAGAAACCTAACTCAAAATTCGTCGTAGAATGGCCTAAAAACTAATCATGAAAAATATATCTTCCTTACGTTGTAATGATGAACATTTTTACAACAACTACATACTTAGTTTGTTTTAACTTTTAACATTTGACTGCAATCCTAATGGGAAGCAAGTTTGAGGTCTAAGAAGCCTATTTACTCTGGCTTTGAAAACATAGAGATTCCAAGAATTGTCCTTGTCCATATTTTAAGTGTTTACCAAAAAACTTTATGAAGAATGATGAATTAGCCACTTCAATTCTGAAGGTGAGCACTGTATATGTATAAACTGGCAAACATTAGTTATTATCATTTTATCGAAATTTTAACATGAACTAAAGTTACGACTGTGATGTGAACTAAAAGAAGAAAACAATCAAGGCACACTCCACAAAAAAATTACGTAGAAATTAACTACGAAATGACTATTGTAGTAATGACGTAGCTAAGGCAGATTAAGAGAGCCGGAATCAATTAGAAACGGAATAAGGCAAGACAAATATTATTCAAAGTGTTTAAAGTAAAGGACTGGTAAGGCTCGTTGCCGTGCTTTGTTTTCTACGGTCAAGTTATGCGAAATCCATCTACCATTCTTTTGCATTTTAAAAAGTTGATGAAGGCGATGTTAACTACATTGCTGAGTAACATCTAGTTATTGTGCAACCTCAGCTTTAGTCTGAGCCAAATCTTTTTTCAAAAGTTTTCGAGTTTCTCATCTTAAACTTTAGTAGTTCGCCCAATCGTTTTAGAAAATCTAAATCTCCTATCCGAAACCTTTGATATCGCATCTTACATGTTAAGTCTATTATTACGGCGATTTCCCCCGAGCAGCATAAATCAATATTGCAGCTTCAGCAGCAATTTTCTTTAGATAAAAGGCAAAAAGAATGCAATGTTACTTGTTGACAGATATATTGTCCACTTGTGTTTTTATATCATATCACTTAGCCTGTTAAGAATCTATTGTTTTTAAAGCTTAAAAATATACACTTATAATAATTAATGGCAAAAGTAAAATCAATTTATGTGACCCATATGTCAAATGACAGACATACAATCTAAAGGCACCTTATTAATAATTTGTATACCTAAGGTGTAAAAAATTATAAATGTGCCTTTTTATTGTTATAATTTTCTGCAAGCATGTCTTCCCCACGTCTGGAAACTTCGGGCATTATACAGGTGGGTGGAAAATTGAAATTCTGACCAGTTAGCGAACCACCGTTCATAGATGGAAAAACCATGAAGAGCATGCATATTGCGCGTTTCGGTTTCAGTCTATGACTTTCCGAATGCTCTAAGTTAAAAAAAAATAGGTCGACGGCGCATGATTGACTGATTTTCTGTGGCTGCGGTATCACTTGCCATCAAGTGAACCTCATACTCGTCCGTCGATATCTAACATAAAAAAAAAACATATTATTATATAGCTATTCAACGAAATGTATTTTTCGAATAAGGCCATAATACATTTAACTGTCGTGTGTTATACTAATTACGCTAATGTACCTACTACTATTTTAATCCGCTGAACTCATAATTAAGTCTAGTCATATTTTAATTATAATAATCATTAGAAATCTACTACTTACATAGCTCGCTTACCCCTTTGAACTGAAAATATAGAACATTTAAAGAAATACATATTATCATTAACACTGTAATAAATGATTTTGATGAAGTCGTATTAATGAAATAATACTTAATTACCCTATTAGAGCGCACAACCCTAATACGCAAAAATATTTTAATGAGTGTCTTTTACACAATGTTATTTCATAATTATATACTTACTGGAGATTACATTTTTCTTATTTTTATGGGACGTCAATTTCTTTATATGGCATGGTGAGCCAAATAATTTTATAACATTTCTTAATTTTGGTTTAATTTTGATAAGAGTCGGTGTCTCTATGTTATTTCCTCAAGTTTTGACATATCGGCCACTCTCCAAATCACTAGAAACTGGTATAATCGATTATTATAAATGGATATTTCATTGAAATATAATAAAAAGAGTCCTTTAAATAAAATACTTTATGAATTAAAACGCGATTTATTATTTATATTATTTATGCCAACGTTTCGGATGCTTTTCAGAAACAGGATGAGTTTCGTCCAACCGAAAATCCTCGCAAGAGAAAGTAGATTATTTCCCAGACTATTACGCGAGGCTATTGAAATAAAAAAATACGCCCTAACTTTAATAGAGAAGATAGTTTGAGACTTTCCAACACCTGGGATCCAATAATTAAAAATATAAAACCCCAAGTCAAATATACTAAAAAAGAAGAGGGCACTGTTAGTCAATATTGCCACAATATATTTAGTACATTAGGTACAGTAAATATCAACTCCGTAGGAATAGATGGCGTTAATATGGTAACTATGTAATATTTCAAATCCGACAGCTGTCATCGTTCAATCTGCCCGTGACCACGGATGCTGAAAAGCGTTCGAAACGTCGCGGTCGGCATAAATAATATAAAAAATAAATCACGTTTTAATCTATATATATAAAAGAGATTCCCACCTATATAGATACTCATCACGATATCTCTGGAACCATAAGGCGTAGCAACTTGAAATATGGTAGGAATATTCCTTTCGCCGAGTAGAGGTCAGCTAAGAACGGATTTTACGAAATTCAACCCACAAGGGGGGTTGCGGGGGCAATTGCTAGTCTGTTATAAAGTATTTTATTTAAATGTGTGATACTCGCGTTAAAAGAAGAGTCCTGTCGAAGTAGGTTTGTCCTTCTTATAAACTATTGGATTTTTTTAATTTGAATGATAAATATATTAGTTTCTAAGGCCTCGTAGCATAAATACTTTCCCGATAGGAAAATACTTAATAGACCTTAGCTACTTGGTATGGATAATATTCAGTGTTCCACTTATACTGACCGGTATTCCTGTATCTCATGACACACTTATTGACTACTAACAGGCCAGCGTCGTTTTAGTTTGGAACTAAGCTGAAGTGCTTATTGGAACTTCCTCAATTGTTAAATTAGTCTGTCACCCATATATGCTGTTTACTCATGATTCACGAGAGAGTTCGAAATGTTTTAATTGAAAAGTCGGCGAAAAGAGATGTAATATATATTATAAGGGTTGCTGCTAAAATTTCAGTGCTTCAATTATTTTTATTTCATTAATTAATCGTAAATTGTTGCATATCGTTTTAATTTTATGATAAAGTAGCGAACCCGACAGATCGCGACTACGAGAAAGGTGGCTTCAAAAATAAAAAAATATTTCTAGTTTTGAATACTTATGTCATTTTACCACTTCTCTATTATAAAAATCTAGTACATATATCACTGATTTGCAATGGACATCAATTATTACAAAATATCTATTAAGTGTGCGTTATGTGAGCTGTCAATTGCCGAAGACGGCGGAGTTCCGAACCTAAAGAATTTTTTTTCCTATATTTTTTAGTTAGTTGTTGGTTTCATCTATGTCCCGAATAACAGAATTCGGGACATAGATGAAACCAACAAATAAAATATCATTTAAATTGGTACAGCCGCTCTTGAGTGTGTGAATGGTGTAACACGACTTTGTTTTATGTAGCTATATAAGATGAAGGTTATTAAGCCGTATATGTGAAATACATGACAAGTGTTAAACTTAAATTAGAGGTAATAATTATAGTTAAGCTAAAATAAACAGTTACCTTTTATGATTATAGTTTGTAGATAATGTGTCCTACATGTTTTGGTCTAGTATCCTACTTAAACAAATGTGAGAATTTTAAAAATGGTGTGAATGTTTAGTATAAATATAAGAAAATATGTATGTTGCTGTTATTGTAGATTATTTAAACTAATACATATTATTTAGATCGGGCAGGGGTCAGAAGACTAACTACTTATAAAGAAAAATGTTCAGAAAAACAGACACAGAAAAGTGTCTTCCTCAAGTCGCACTAGGAGATTCAGGAATTAACTATGTTTTGCTAGTAAAATGTAGCTAAAGAGTTAAAGACACTTACGAACACTGTTATTATAGAATACTAGCGATCCGCCTGGCTTCGCACAGGTGCAATATAGATGTACTAAAATAACAAACAAATCTTTGCCCTTTATAATAATATTAGTATAGATATAGATTTTAACTAATATTGTTTCTGTCGGGCACGGTCCAGAAGGCTGCTATTTTACTTGCCATAAAGAAAAATGATCAGTAAAACAGACACAGAAATATGTCTGCCCTATGCCCCACTAGGAGATTCGGGATTAAACTATATTACGCTATTAAAATGTAGCAAAATACCTAGTCACGAAAACTGTTATCTAGTGTAAAATATTTTTACTAATATTGTTTCGGTCGAGCTGAACTCAGAAAGTTGATATCTTACATGCCATAAAGAAAAATATTCAGTGAAACAGATACAGAAATATGTCTGCACCATGCCCTATCTATGTTTTCAAGTAAAACTGTTATTGTAGAATACATACTAACATTGTTCAAATGGAATTTTCACATAATCCTTATTGAAAAATTTATATGAGAATTGATTGATGTACTGTCCCTGATGTACATAAAGCCATTTATCAAATAATAAGGAATGATACACAAACCTCATTCCATCAATTGATATTATGACAGATAAACTGCTCTGAATCATTCTCAGCTCCTGAATTCAGTACTATGTTTTAAGTATGGTATTAAATTTTATTGCGTCTCAATACAAAAGGTTTCAGTTTATATAAAATTTATGTATTTTTAACGAGTTTTAATATAATTTACTGATCAAGGGCAATTCAATCTTAGTCTTGTGTGACCGTGTTTTATGATCCTAAATATCCTTGAGAATATTGTTATAAGTACATACTTTAATTAATACCGTCCAGGATGCTTTTGAGTATTGCAATAAATTGAAGAAACTAACAACATAATATAGAAAACGTAATTTAAAGTAGTACGGTTAAAAAATATTAGTATATTATGAATAAATACATTAGTATATTATCCGCTCCGTGGCTCAGTGGTAAGCGCGATGGGTTTAGCACCGAAGGTCCTGGGTTCGAATCCCGAGGAAACAAGATTTAAAAAAACATTGTTTCGGTCAGGCAGGGCACTGAAGGCTGATCATCTACTTGCCTGTAAAGAAAAATGTTCAGTGAAACAGACACAGAAATGGGTCTGCCCCATACCCCATTTGGGGACTCGGGAATTTTACTTTATGAATCAGTATCCAACCAAAAAAAATAAATATTTGTATTATTTGAAAAATAATTTTAATTTATTATGTAGGTATAATATATAATTATGAACGTGATTATAAAATGTAATAAAAGCATTAATTCTTGAACTTCAACTTATAAAGGAGTTCAAATAGGTATATTATGGTTAAGTGCTAATAATATAGTTATTACCATATAAGCGTTTTATTTACCTTCTAGCGATATGTTCATTACTTGTTATTAAATTTTTTAAATACCTTTGTTTATAGCAATCTATAAACAGTTTTTGAGTGGAAGTTTATACTAGTGAAATACATTATTTCAATGGTAAGCATTAAGCTTTAGGTTTTGTCCCATAAATTCAAATTCAAAATCATTTATTCATTTAGGTAACACAATGTACACTTATGAACGTCAGTAAAAATACATTTTAAATGCTTCTAATTTTACATTTACCGCCAGTTTTCAAATCAAGGGCGTAGAACGGAAGAGAAGAACTGGCAATAAACTATCCGCCACTCTTTTTAATCGCCAAATTTTTGTTTTACAGAATATTTGTAAGGCGCTGCAACCATTACACATGACATCTTTAAGTAAATAACTATAATAATAAAATTATACAAAACTATCAAGAGACTGTTTTCACCAAAGTTTTTTCACATGCAGACGTTCTTTTAAACTTGTTTGGGTTTGACTCAACGTCCTTTCTCTATCGCTGACTAAGCAGGCATCTAAAGAGTGTGTGAAGCACGCGGCCGTGCGCGCGCGCATGCCTTGCGCACTCGAACACACACGTGCAAGCTTATGTCAAATCGCACGTGCTATCACTGATTAGCCAATTACATTCATAACATTTTTAACTTTTATGAATGGAACGTGAATCTATACGTTTTATTAACGGAATGCTCGGTTCAACATACTTGGAATAGAGTCGGATAGATCTAGTAGTTTGAAATTAACAATTATTTATTCAAAATTTTTTATTGGATTATTTCGGCTTCATTGATTGATTTTATACAAAGCTCCAATTATAAATTCGTACATATTGTAATGGGCCAAACCGTATTTTTTTTCACCATCCTTTAGAAGGATGTTCGAAATAGTTAATTTAGATATGTAAAGATTGACGAAAAAAATATTTTTTTATTTTGGTATACCTAGGTATATTTTATAGGACTTCCAACTTCCCTATTCTTATTAGAATTATTCAAATCACGTTCTCTATAACAAATACAAATTTCAAATTATTTATAATAGCCTGCAAACATTAAAGTGCACTTTGATTCAAAGTTTGCTTGTGAAGTTTCTCCTGAGTTAAATTGCTTCTAATTAATAGTATAAAGTAAACAAATATCTCGATATATGGAAATACACACTCGATATCTCTATGCCTTGAATACACTGTGGAATCAGATGTCACTGGAGAAAGAAGATTTAGTGCTGTAAACGGCCATAGGTCCATTTACTGTCAAGTGGACGGTCTGCCCGATTGAACTATGTCTTATAAAGATAATACAATAGTACTACTATCTAACATTAAAAACTACAATCAGTACGAACTACGAAGACGCCAATAATCCTGAACCGCACTATCAAAATTTCTCCTAGCGCTGAGTATACATCTATACTAATATTATAAAGAGGAAAAAAACAGACATATTTTTTCCAAGTTTCTTTTAATGTACATATTATAGGTAGTGTATGTTTTTTTACAAATTTTACAAAAATATATATTGTCTCCTGCACTTAAAATTCATTTTGAAAATAGACACAGATTTATGAATCGTTATTGGTTGTGTATTTTTTATGATTTGAAATAATTTAGGATTAATAAATATATGAAGTGAACATAGTAGTTATTGTATATATTTTCCAAAATCATTCGAAAGACATACTTTATTTTTATATATATTCAAATTCAAATTCAAAAATCATTTATTCATTTAGGTAACACAATGTACACTTATGAACGTCAGTAAAAATACATATTAAATGCTTCTAATTTTACATTTACCGCCAGTTCTCAAATCAAGGGCGTAGAACGGAAGAGAAGAACTGGCAAGAAACTCTTCGTCACTCTTTTTAATCGCCAAATTTTTGTTCCATGGAGAACATGACATCTTTATAACGTAATTAACTATAATAATAAAAAAAATTAAACCAGAAAAAAAAACAAAGATTTGTCCTCTATCAGCAGTAGGCATGGTGAAATAGGAGCACGCACTTACATTCTCGTGGGAACAACACGCAAATACAAAGTCGAATATAAGGACTTTAATAAATCCAATACAATATCAGAATTTGAAGGCTTAAGCGGACACGTGACAAGCGTGTTTACAAACCTCAGGTAACGTGCGTCACTACCACGTGTATTATACTACCACTATGTTATCTTAAAACCATGTTGTCTTTTTGCTCTCTTTTATATCTGATACGATAGCGATCTAAGTCATGTATGACTTAGCTTTCAATTTGTATTCTTCTATCAAAACAAATGAATCCATGAATCTATTATATGGATTATGTGTAAGTCGTTCTTAATTGTATGGAGTTCTAAGACTTGTTAGAGATAAAACTATACTAAAGACGGGAATTATAAAAAATAACATACTTCATATAAGAATAAGATATTGAGTTTTCTTCTTTGTAAGGAATTTAAAAGTATATATTTTTGTACCAATAAATAAAGCTGTTCATTCATTTCATGTTGTTGTATGTAATGATATATGTGGTGACGCGTGGGAAACTTGGAACAAGAATAACACATTTTGTCAAAAGGGTTTTAAGGTATAGTTTCTCACTAATGGGTTTGAAGAACATTCAAACATATACTTCATGGAATTCAATTACTATTTAGCACAAGTCAAATTTTAGATGGTATAATCATTTAAGTTCACCCAGTTTTCTTGGAATCCTTATCGGTTCATTTTTCACAAGGTATTTTAGGATTACTATCCGAGGCTAACTATTGGAGTAAATGGCAAGGAACTCCTTTTATATTTACGTGTTTGTTGGGAAAAATTAAAAAAAAAGATAAATAGATGAAGTATTTCCTTTACTAGTAATAAATTGGTTGTGATTTTTACTCAAAATTACCAATCCAATACGCACTCAACCTCAAGATACTCTAGTACGGTCTTCTGCTCCAATGCCTATCAAAAGTAAATTATAAATACGTTAAATATAAGGTAAGTACGGATAGTTTACAAAAATAACAGGGAAAGTGTTCCTACCATGCACTGTTGATTTTTAGGAGTTATAACGGTCCGTTATTATAGATATGGTTTGTGTTTACTTTCTAACATAAATATAACTTAATATTGTCTTTTATTAACGCGAGTAACACACATTTAAATAAAATACTGTATACCGGATTCGTGATTTATTATTTATATTGTTTAAATTATTATTCCTGTCTCCCCGCGACCACGGTTGCTAAAAAGCATCCGAAACGTCGGGATAAATAATTTAACCAATATAAATAATAAATCGCGTTTTAATCCGGTATACAGTATTTTATTTAAATAAATATAACTTAATAGTCAAAACAGCCTCACTTCACAATCAACCCGATTAGTTGCGTTTAAATTACCCCTAAAAATTGATCCATAAATTTCCAGGCATTACGGGATAATCTGCCGTTAAACAAATAAAGGGGACAATAAATTCCACTTTCAGAAGTAGGTCATGGTCGATAGGATGTGTGTTACCTGTTGCTGTTACATGCCGCTTTTGACCTACATATATTGATTGTAATATATTTTTTTATGTTAGATATCGACAGACGAGCATGAGGTTTACTTGATGATAGGTGATAGGTACCTCAGCCACAATTCATCAGTCAATGATGCGTTGTAGACCTACTATTTACTTCGAGCATTCGGTAATCCACAGACTGAAACCGAAACATTGCGCACTTCACGGTTTTTCCAGATGGAAAAAAATAAGACTCTATGAACGATGGTTCGTTACCCGGTCGGAATTTCGATATTCCTCCCACCCGATCAATGCCCGAAGTTACCAGAACTGGGGAAAACATGCTTACAGAAAATTATAAACATGTCGTCCCGGTGGGTTTCTAACCCACGACCCATCGATGCGAACGGCAGGTGTTCTACCGAACGCGCCAACGAGCCCGTCAGCCCGTGTAATAAGGTTCTGTTTTTTTTATTTATAATTTCAATAGTAACTCTACCTAAATTGTTCTTGGGGACTATGAGTATGTCTAGCTGCAATTGGGTGTTTGGATTTGTATCATAAATCGTTTCTATCGGTACAGAAGCCTGATCACCCACGTAACTGTTACAAAAATGATCATTGAAATTAGAAACATGTACAGAAAATAGAAATGTGTTTGACCCATCGAGTAAGTTGTCGGGAATTCTCTTTTTTATTGATTTCTCTAATTTCTGAGTCTCAGATATGTTATGTTTGCTTAATTAAATGGAGCGATATTAAAATTGTGCATTATCGTTAACTGATCTACATAAAATCTACGTGATTTTTCGATTGGATTATGTCAGGAGGTGCCTGGATTGTGCAGGAAACCGCAACCGTTACCTTGAAAAACGACTTTTTGCAAATATTTCTGAAACTCAGTTTTATGTTAAAAACAGTAGAGACGTTTTTTGTAGGGGATAAAGTTTCCTAATAATTTCATTAAAAAAAAAATCCATATTGTTTATATTTTCCGAGATATGTTTAGTTGAAATAATAAAATTTTTGTGTTCGTAAAAAAAACCATAGGTTATTAATATCTAGCTTTTTTTTAAGTATTTAACTCACTTGACTTAATATTACTTACTAGTAACTACTAATATCGAACACCACGACGATTTCGAGTTACTCACTATAGGCCAATGGATCAAGTGATCGTCTAAACTCTAAACCGAAGGTTCCCAAAAAAAATATTTTACTCTTTTGCACTGTTTTTCACTTACAACCCCACTGGTTAGTGGTTACCTTATATTCAATATTAGGTAAATTATCAACATGAAGTATTAGATAGCGAGTAAAGTGTTCTAACTATAGTGTATCGTTGTAGTCCTCTGGGGGTCGATATAAGGACATTCATTTTCATAAATTGAACTAGATCCTTTCGTTACTTGAAGAAATCCTATAACAACACGCAGTCATTAACTTATCTAAACTAACGAGTTAACAGGTAATGTGTTTTAAATGATACACGGAGCTAGTTGAGTCACCACACTTACCAGAACATTTTTTGCACAATCAGGAAATTTTAGCATCTCTGTCTCACATGAACGTTTCTTGAGGAAAGGCATCGTTTCTTTCATCCATTTGAGTGAGTCACGACCGTGGAACTAACCGCAAATTGTAAGAACTTGTTTAATCTCAAGATATTTATTAAGCCTCTATTATAAGCCTTGACTCATGATCTTAGGCCGTGATTTTTGGAAATCGCGTTAAAAAATGCGTGAACTATTATATTATGCTCTGGTGACAAAGTATTAGAAAGTTCATTACTCTCGAGTGATATAATTGCGCTTTCAATAAAGTTATTTATTGAAAGCGCAATTATATCACTTAATTTTAAAGGCTGGCAACGCCTTCTCGATACCTCTGGTGTAGCGGATGTCTGTAGGTGGCGGTAGTCGCTTACCATCGGGTGACTTGTCTGTCCGTTTGCCTCCTCTTATATAAAAAAGTACATTTCCATTGTTTTTAATGATGATTTGGCATGAAGCATCAAAGTAGTTTTTTTATTGAGTAAATCCTTACGTCCGATCGCACTTGGCTAGTATTTTATTATTTAACTAGCTGTACAAGAAACAAGACTATCAAATTGAGGTCAAAAATTAACATAAAATATCAGTCATAATTAATCTTACCGAACTAATAATTAAAGTAAACTACTATTAGATTGGTAAACTTAGATACATATTTAATCATTTTCAGGAACTAAAAACACAGAACAGAAGAAGTAAGACTAAAGAGCAGCCTTTTTTTGGAACGTTGCAATTGGTACGTAGGGGGAAGTCCCGTAACGCCGGACGGCACCTAACGCCGGACACTTTTATTATCTCCACAAGTTAGAACGTGAACGATTCGAACACATGTGAAATAGGTGCGGGGGGTATAGCGACTCTGTAGTCACAAAACGCAGTTTGTTAGTGACGCTGAAGGCAACATCAGGACCGTCGATTTCTGTTTTTGGCAGAAAACCACTGCGTCACATAAGATCCAGGTAAGTGTTACAGCTACATTTCGGGGTTTAAGTCTTTATGGTATTTATTAATTAAGACACCGTTCCATTATTATTCATAGTATATATTTTCATTTGTTGATTTTCAAAATGGATTACGTACAGATTACGTAATCGTGATGTTATCCTGTCCCCTAGTACCGGACAAAAAGTAGTCCCTTAACGTCGGACAGTGAAAAAACTTATTTTTCTCGTAAAGAATTGTATTTATTGTAAGTAGTAATTTTTGCACGTTATTTTATGCGGATGCTAAGAAAAAGCAGCCACTGACTGAGATATCTGAAGTTGAAAAAACTACTTGCGTAGTGTGTTTAGAGGACTACGACGAAGACTGGATACAGTGCTCCAGCTGCCATGGGTGGGCTCGTGAAGCATGTGCAGCCATTCCTGAATCTTCAGACGACTAAATATGTGATCGATGCCGGATATTCTAAAAACGTCCGGTGCTAGGAGTTTGAACTGAAGTCCGTCCGGTACTAGGTGCCACTTCAAGCAATTGCATTTTTTTTTACCAAAGTTTAGTTTTTGTTTTTAAATAAGATTATGCAGAAGTTACATTTTTGCTAATTTGAGTTGATTTGACAGTTACTCAACTTGACTAATTAATAAATAAAATTACATTTCTCGAAACAGTTTTTATTTTATTTCCTGAAAACCTTAGGTGTCCGCCACTAGGGGACTTCCCCCTAAATTTTTTGGATCACGTGGGAAGACATACTAGCTGCTCGTCTCTAAGTTGGCCATAGCCAAAATTTGGCTCCCTTTTTCATTATAATCACCAGGAGCCCCTCATCAAATCATTTAGCAAGAAAAAATTACAAAACAATAGGTTCAAATATCTTATGGGTCAAAGTAACACAAAGCCTTAGTTAAAGTCTATCAGTGTTTTTTATTCGCAATATCTCAAAAAACAATAAGGTTTCTTGTTAAAATTTCACTATGTACTTGATCGAAAAATATTTAAATACAAATCAAAACATTAACTCACCTAAGTAATCCGTTGCATGAGAAAGTTTGCACTACAATATTTTGGGCGAAAACCTAAATGTCTAAATAAGCTACAGTAACCAATGAGTGCAATTTTTTTACCGAGAGCATCCACAGATGTTCTGTGCCATCTATTGATTCCCAGGTGTTTTTTTTGGCAAAGGCCATTTGAAGTGGTCTGGCGGAAAGTTCAAACTTTTTCCAATGTATGGCTAATGTCACCCCCCAGGACCAAATTCAATGAGCTTAATACAATATATATATTAATAAAAATCTAATTTATTTAATTTAGAAATAATTTGCTTAAGCTTATTTAGTAAGTTAAAGTTATGTTATGCCGATTATTATCCAACATTAACTTTCTATCAATAGATACAATAATAATTTCTATTTCTATCAATAAATGGCGCCTAAACAGATTCAATTACAACAAGTCAATAACCGGAAAATAGAAACTATAAAGTCTTGAGCTTGATTCATAATGAAATATATACGAGTAAACAATTTATATTATGTATCTAAGTAACATTTAATACACATATTTGAATACGTTCTTTATTTTAATATACAATATCAAACCCTTGTGGTGGTCGCGCCCAAATTAAAACTTTTGTAGCGACTTTTAAAAGATGTAATACAAGTACGTCGCGGTCTTTTTAATTTCATATATTAAAAAGTCCGCGTATTTATAAACTGAAAGAGTATTTTTTTAAATTGGTTTAATGTTTCCAGGGATTACTCTGTACCAAAAATCTTCATTATTATACGTTTACCTGTATCTGTAGAGTGACAAATTCTTCTAAAAAAAATTTTGTAATATAGACTGGAAACAAAAAGGTATTAAAATTAGAGGTCGCTATCTTAATCATCTCAGATTTGATGATGATATTGCTATAATAGCCGAAATACCAAAAGATCTAGATAATATGGTAGAGTTGCTAGAACAAGAGAATAAAGTTACCTTAGAAAAGAATGCAATAAAAACTAAGATAATTACCAACACCTAGCCACTTAAAACCTATTAAAGAAAAGGGGAAAGCAGGTACCTTTTAACAAGACTTACAATGAAGGAAAAGGATGCTACTTGATGGAACAGATACGGCTCCTTAAAAAAATCCTGAAAGGTGACTACAATCTACAGATAAAAAAGTGGTTATGGATACTTGCATATTACCATGTTTACTGTACCTACGGATGTCAAACTTGGACGGATGTCAAACACAGAAAAAGTGAAAATGAAAATAAAGAGCACCCAAAAATTAATGGAAAGAACTTTGATTATTTTTTTTTTATTTAATCTGAGTTTATATGTCTCAAAGGGAAAGAAGTATAATGAGGATTAGAAAAAATCACAAAATAAGAAGTGATAAGATAAGGCAAAAAACGAAGATCACCGCACTGCATTAACACTAAAATGGAAATGGGCTGGTCATATCTCACGATATACAAACGGAAGGGACCATTATCGGGAAAAAGAAGTGTAGGTAGACCAAAAAAGCGGTGGGCTTATGACGTGTCACAAATAGCAGAATAATGGATACAGATAGTTATGAACAGAGCTCTGTGGAAGGGGTTGAAGAAAGCCTTCACCCAACGAGGGGTCCAAATCTCACCTCTACCTCTATCATTAGAATAATTAAATACTAGCAACATTTGACATTTGAATTTTTTGTAAAGATATTTGGAATAAACTGGCTTTATTATTATGCTGTTACAGAACTTTCCTTGCGCGAATCTATTAAGAAAACACCATTAATGCATACACCTTTAATGTAACATGAAAGTTTACACTTTATATCCACTCAGATACTACGATACAGAAGTATAACTTTAGCTATAAATCACTTTAGATCACTATTAAATTGACACTGTAATTATTATCCACAATTGGGCAGAGTTTCTACTACTTTAGTTGGTGCACGTGGAATGCCTCTTCGTGGCGGGAACTCAGCTTTTATATCATCATCGGCTGCCCGTTGTCGGTAAAGTGGACACCCCCACTAGTAAATGTGACGGTGACGTTGGTAATAGTGACATCTGTTGCTGCTGCGGAAAAGCGTCGAAACTTCAGAGCGACAACATCCGGCCGTCCTGCACACGCGTTCGTCCTCGAACGGCGTATGTGTCTGGTGTATAGCTGAGGACATTGTAAAGGGTTAAATAAGCAATATTTAGAAGCAGTCAGTATGCTGGCTTATATGGTTTGAACTGGTTGATGTTCTGATCAACCAGTCGTGCATCACCATTACAACAACGTTCACACATTTAGAAGCCGTCAGTATGCTTTAGTACTCAATTAGCCCACTGTCGCTGGTGGATGGCTGGCTCGATATGGTTTGAACTGGTTGATGTTCTGATCAACCAGCTGTGTATCACCATATACGGTTTAAACTGTATGATGTTCAGATCAAACAGTCGTGTATCACCATTACAACAGCGTTCACACAGATACCTGTTGCACGAGCCGCCATTCCATCAACCCAGTGGACATGTATGGTTTGGACTAGCTGATGTACAGATCAAACTAGCCGTGTATCACCAAATTAAACACCAAGACAGACCAGGCTCGCTTACAATGTTGAAGCATATACACTTGACAATAAAGTTTACACGTATTCCCTTTTTTGTCTATATTGTAATAATGCTTGTAAAGGGATAGCTACAAAAGTTTACTCCTATTCACTTTCTTGTTTATATTGTAATGCATGCATAGTTATAGTTACAAAAGTTTACTCGTATTCTCTTTCTTATCTAGATCGTAGTGCATGTATAGCGATAGTTACAATTTAAATTAGCACTGCCATTTCTATAAATAATATAAATTTAACTCACGTGTCACGTGGACTTACTGACAACATCCGGACTTATTCGGTAACATTAATACCTACTGTCATAATCTCTTTAGTACTATGTCCCATAATTTGTATATTTCAACGATTGTTTCAACTTCACTCAATTCACTTGTCACGGCCCAAGCTCTAAGGTATTCTGAAAAGTAACTTTTACACCACGGTTATGCATAGGCAGCATATGCAGGCATAACTTATACTTGTATTTCATATGAATTATCTGGTTATCTAAAGCACCACTAAATTTTCAACAGCGTAAATAGACGCATCAAAATCCGTCATTTTATTTTGTCTCGCATATCCGTCAAAAAATAATATTCATTATCATCATTAGCGATCTCTTTATATATGAATGGATGATATGATATCAAGGAGAAATATAAACCTCACTGAGAACTAGATCAGACTTTCTTTACATTTTTTTTTTCTTAGTTAACCATAATAGATTTTTGTAGTGATTTGCACCCATTTGTATTTATTGCAGCACTATAATTGGCTTTATTATCTTGGCGACTGCGCCATCATATTAAATGCTATGTCATTAAATGTATCGCATTTGAATCGTTTTTTAATATTCTTAACCATCGAATTGAAAACCAATTTTGGCAACCAGTCTTAGTTGTACAGACTACTTCCTCACTTTCTTACTTTTACTCGACATTTTGTATTGATCATATTTCTGTTATTTTTATTCATGTATTTTTCACTTATTTTTGCTATTATGATCTATACTGCCATATACCTCAGTTTCTTTTACAAATTTCAGTTTTTATTGTATTCGCACTGTACAATAATTGTTATATTGCTCCAAGCGATTAAATAATATTGTGGAAAATGCTCAGTGGCTTTATTTCTTTAGCCTCTTTAAATAATATTTATTTCACTTTTTTTTACATTTTTCAATTTTCATTTATTTCATTCAGGTAATTTTAGTCAAGTTAAATAGATAGCAATTTCAATTTATTGAGCGTATATAGTAATACAAGCAAATTGTTGTAATGTTTCACGTCACAAAGGGACCAAGATGATTAACATGGAAAATGTCAAATGGTTAGCAGTTAGTACTGGATATAACTAGCTTGGTCTGCCCAGGAATATAATTGAGACCACTTTCCATCTATTGGCCTATAAGTTTCTTAAGCGCGGGAAACAATGTCCAACATCCTCACGGTTGGTCCCCACATTCAGATCCTTTATATTTTACTTTATTATTTAACAATTCGTCAATATTCAACTACTTATTATTATTCGTTTCGGCCTCACCTGACTAATATATCGCTTACTAGGGTCTTTTAGTGGAACGGACGGTAACTAATCATATTATTTACTTCAGAAACTACTGTACGCAATTCGTGAATGGAGTTTCTATTTTATGCACCCACGTAATGTATTTTTTTTTTTAATTGTTAATTATACCCTTTAAGCGTTTATATGTGCAAGACTACTTTTTCTGGTTCTGACATAATTTATACTATTGTTAACAGGTTAAGAAGCTTACTCTCCATTCTAGATTTAATTGAAATTTTACGATTGAGTACGAAGACTTGTTGTTTGGTACTCTTGAATGCTACACTAGCACATCATATATATAATTTAATAGAATTGGTAGAACTTGATGGAACTAATTGTAATCGTTATTTATGTTGAATTCATTTTTGGTAAAAATTCTTGACTACATTTTGACATTTATGTATTGAGTGAAAAATCGAACTATAGTTTATCAGAGTTCAATGTACATATCAATATAAGTACTAATTTTACTTTCATTCTAGTGACAAGACTGGCGTTCATAGTAGATAGGTATTCTGGGACCATCTAGCGGTTACAGTTTAGTTAAAGGTTGAATTTAAGTAACGTTCAATTTAGATAACGATTTGCCATGACCAAGCATCTATTCAGAAATAATCCTTTCCTACGCCTAGACCCTCTTATAACATAGGGTATACTCATTACCTCTTTACTCAACCGAAAAACAATAATTAAGTAATTACTTATTATTCTCAAATAATATTATAATTTTGCAATGTATGCTCTTTGTCGTAAAATACTATATTAGTTAATGTGTATTTGAGACAATTGACAACACATATTTATATATTCTATTACTGAAATATTGCGCGGTCATTTTTGAAACAATTTGACAACTTACTTCAACACTACTATTAGTATTTGAAAACACCGCATGGTATAGGGTTATTACTTGCTTTAGTAATTATTAACTTGAATGAATGAATATTCATCACATGCCATGAACACTATTCCTTTTTGAACCATGAAGGTTCGATTCACACTTTATTAAACTCGATGGCGCATCATGCGTCGTCATTTATTAAATACTTTAGATAAAATGTCAAAATATTTTTCTTTCACGTGTTAAAAGTTAAACATGTTTGGAAGTTACGTCTTTTACAGCCACGTTCCTTTTCGATCGTACAGTCGAAGTGCGATTTTCATGCTACAGTATACTCTAAACTAAACTTTGTTCAAAAGTACCAATTTTCTCACAATTAAAAAGTAAACTAGTCAAAATTCGAGTAAGCGTGGTATTGGGATTCAATTTCAAAAGTAATCTCGCTGATAGTTGTGAACTTCTATACAGTATATCATAACAATGACAATACTTTACTTTTAGAGGGTATTTTGAAATAACTGTCTTCAATATTGTAACTTAGCCATTATAGCTATGTCTAATATGCCATTCTAAATAATATGAACACAAGCATTGCAAATAGCAAGCTATTAAAATATATTGATTTTCCCACGTATAACGTATAACCTGTATATATTTAAACTTTTAAGTTTTACTGTAACTGTTTTATATATCCATTCAATTTTTAATTCCATTCAATGAATAAGATTATTTTAACAAAACAGACTGCAAAACCTGTTACTAGGTCTTTGTCATTAATGAATAGCTGCGATCCATATTTAAATATTATTAAATCTCAACATCTGTCAATTTATTATTTTCAATGTTGTTATTCAGTCTGGCTTATAAAATTGCTAAAGGCCTGTTTCGAGGGTATCTCGTATTTTACAAAAAGATGCTGTATTGTCATAATAACGGAAATCCTGTGCAACACTGATATTTGTTTCACCAATTTATCAGACTAATTACTATAATTGATATCATACTTTCGAAAACTTCATTAAGTAAGATATTGTTTCGATATCCATGAGAATTACTTTTTCATAAAGTAATTGCAACCATATTTCATTTTGCAGTATACCGTTACTATTGCACAGCTGATACACTGATCATCGTAGTGTCAAGACATTTAAAGACATGTGAAATACTTTCTATCAATATTATCCCCGAGAGGCATGTCCTCTAATTCAGAAATCATTGATGATAATAATTAAACATTCTGACTTACAGTTGGCGATCCCTTACGTTGACATTTATAACGTTATTCTTTCTCCGTCTGTCACAGTTACTACTGCTCGTATACATAGAGTACGGCGTACTTGAATTCTCTGATAGCCGCGTGGCATTTTGTGAGCGTAGAATATCCCACTTCTGATATTAAGAAAACACCATTAATGCATACACCTTTAATGTAACATGAAAGTTTACACTTTATATCCACTCAGATACTACGATACAGAAGTATAACTTTAGCTATAAATCACTTTAGATCACTATTAAATTGACACTGTAATTATTATCCACAATTGGGCAGAGTTTCTACTACTTTAGTTGGTGCACGTGGAATGCCTCTTCGTGGCGGGAACTCAGCTTTTATATCATCATCGGCTGCCCGTTGTCGGTAAAGTGGACACCCCCACTAGTAAATGTGACGGTGACGTTGGTAATAGTGACATCTGTTGCTGCTGCGGAAAAGCGTCGAAACTTCAGAGCGACAACAAATCCATTTTATGTTGCACAAATTAGATTGATTGAGGTGCAGCTTCCGATCGCATGTCCATTTCGAATAGATTATCGTAAAATTAATAAGATTGTTGTTAGGAGATCATGACAGGAAGCTACGTAATTTTAAGGAACAATATCGATTTGGTATTATGCAAAAGACTTTCGAAGTGTTAAACGTAAGTCGTATCCGGCTATTATATTGCGCTACGGAACTCCTCTGGCGGTTGCATAATTTGTATAGAACATATACATTATTAATAATAATCAATTTAGCGCACGCACTGGATACATTAAGATTATGGTTTATTATGAACGTATGTATAAAAAAACTAAATTACCTTGTTTTATTATAAGTCTATACTTTATATTATAAGCAGAGATCCAAAATATTTCTCGAATAATAATACTGAAGTCAGTAAAGACAGTTTAACACGAGTAAATACAAACACATATAATATGGTCTGAGACTGGAGACTGGAGGATGGAGCCACAACCAATATAATTGGGTTAAGATGTGCTGCGATTTATTTGGGCGTAAACTCGATGGAAGTCTCAAGTCGCCTTCCTGCTTGTATCTAGACTTTCGATACTCGGATATATTATGTATAATATGCTCAAATGTTTTGGTTGAAATGGGAACGTATTTTCATAATAACGATTTTTTACTAACGCGAGTAGGTATCGCAGAAAATGAAAGAATTTTTACGGAACCAAAATGCGATGTATCATTATATTAGGTACTTCGTATGTAATTGGTGTTTTATATGAAAAAAGCAGACCTATTTTTTTTAACATGTTGTTATCTATGCACTTTTGCCATTTTTTTAAGGAGTTCATTGATTCCTTTGCTGTAAAAATTGCGGGAACGAGAATCAATAAAGTCTTTGAAGACGTTTTGGACTGCCTCATCCGAATTGAATTTTTTACCAATTAAAAAATTATCCAAGTTCCAAAAAAAGTGGTAGCCAGTTGGAGCAAGGTTTCAGACCTTGCTTCAACTGGCTACCACTTTTTACACGGCTTTGGAATTCCTAACCAAATGCCGGATTTTTGAGATCAAAGTGGCCAGTTCGATAAAACGCCAATTTTATGACATTGGCGTTTTATCGGGTTTTATCGTTTTATTGTATTTACCTATGGGTAAGGACCTAATCACAACGCTTCAAGTGTTGTACAGCAATCATGGTCACGGGCAGACTGAGATCTGTCCGAATTGATATTTAGGGCCGGTTTTTTGATCCGTAGTTAACGTTACATATCCCAACAAATGGTTAAATTTAACCAAAAAATGATAAAACGTGTTATTTAAACGATAGTCAGCCTAACAAATAGTCAAATTATTAACTATTTGTTAAATAAATTAACTACTGCTTTCGCACGGGTTAAGCTGAACCAAGATGGCGGATAGTTAGTAACAGCGCGTCAGCTGATTACAGTGCACATATATTTTATTCTTAAAAATGAATTTAAACATTGTTAGCTGGCTACACTAAAGCCATATATTTCAACGGAGTTGACACTTCCTCTTATCTATACTTCTATACTAATATTATAAAGAGGAAAGATTTGTATTTTTGGATTTTTGTATGTTGGTTGAATAAACTCAAAAACTACTGGACCGATTTTAAAAATTTTTTCACCAATAGAAAGCTACACTATCAGCGAGTAACATGGGCTATATTTTTTGTGTATAGTAAATCTTCATTGCACCCGTGTGAAGTCGGGCGCGTTGCTAGTCTTCTATATTATTATGACAACACTGGCTTATTATAATATACACATATAATACAATAAATAGCATTTAAACCGGGTAAACTTTATTTCATTTAAAGGTACTGTCTGGTAAGAGTAGTTAAGGAATACTTAAACCTTACAAATAAAGTAGACACTATTCAAATAAAACAATACTTAGTTTTAATGCATATGACTTTATTTCTAAAGCCTTTGATAAACGTGCAGGCTGTGACTGATTCTGATTAATTGGGGACTACAGGTCATTATATTACGAGTTTAAGTAACGGTAATACGGTACGTGATCCCGTAACTCAAAGCAATTTATGGGAACAAATTGTTTTTACATAGATGTAACATCCATAATAATATTGCGTCATGAAAAATTGTTTTAAAACGAGGTCAATGTCCGACTTAGCATAATAATTCTATAGATTCGTCAATGGATATGCTGTAATAAACTTATTATGAGGTTTCTTATTAATTTGATGAATTTGCTATTATTACACCATAATATTATATCAGAAAAATGACTAATTAATGTTGAATGATAAATTATTCTAAAATATTTTGTAGTATTATGTATATCGTTTCCAATTTATGTTATCTTCGTATCTTAATATTGTCTTTTATTAACGCGAGTACCTATCACACATTTAAATAAAATACTTTTCAGCAACCGTGGTCACGGACAGACTGAAAGAAAGAAAGCATCCGAAACATCGGCATAAATAATAAACCGCGATTTAATCCGGTATAAAGTATCTTTTAAATCTTTTCAAATATTTAACCGACTTCAAATAAAGAGGAGGTTATCAATTCGTTGTAATCTTTTTTTATAGTGGAATTGCATATTAATGATAAATTAACGACACGAATAATTTTTGACAAGTTGTTCCTTCTTGAGCCTTTTATATAAAGAGAAGTGTAGAGAACGCGGTCATTGTTGTATCATATGACATATTTATCCTTCGAATTTCCCCATGTTTCACAGAAGAAATCTTGTAAAACGAATTGCATCTTGTGAGATTGTTCGATAAAACCTTCTTGTATGATCTTTAATCGATCTTGAAGAGATTCTTAGAAACGAATAGTGACCGATATCGATGAGTATTTAATACTCATTTGTTGTGACTTGAATTCATATTACAATTGGACTAGTGTAAAGACTTAAAAGGCCTTCCATTGGAGCTATTGTTACCTGGTATAAAAACTATTATGCAATCAGAGAACAAAATGAAATGTGCATGTGAGTACAATGACAAACAATGTTTTAAAATACTCTAGTGATTGAACATTGAAGTAATTCTTAATTTTGTAGATATAACATATATTTTCTTAGCTTCCTGTATATTTTAGTTGTTATTAAGTATATAAACATCTCTCTCCTTCCCTAATTACAACGTAAAGTCAAATATTTTGTTCCCTTCAATAATATAAATATTCAAGTTAGTAGAATAAACTTGTTATATATATTTATATTACTTGTTATTATATGTATATGCCTTCCACAGGGAAAATACCCTACAATTGGGTTTCATCAGCTTTTAATAACAAGTAGAATATTGAAGGTAACAAAATATTTGACTTTACGTTGTAATTAAGGGAATTAAATCATTGATTTTACGTGGTAGGTAATTAGAGAAGAAATATATGTTTATAAACCTAAAGGTTGCGGGAAGCTAAGTTTAAGTTAAAAATTAATGGTTTACTTGATTCTGTTGCCATACTTAAAAAAAAACTATAGTATGATATTTTTGTACGGCATTATTAAAGGTTGTTCAAAAATGTCAGATGAAGCAATAGTGATGCGCGTCAAATCGGCGGCATTCCGGACTGTTATTGAAGACGAGAATTCGGACCGTTACGGCACCCGGACGCAGAGTTGCGCAACTGAACGCATTCGGTTGCTTATGTAAGACGATGCATTGTGCTCTTACACGGGGTGATTCGATACGGTTTTTTTTAAACTACCCTTATTTTTTGAGACAGTGTTAATAGCAAGAGGACGTCGATTCCTACTCGTGATAGTACGTATAAAGTAATATAGTATTTGCCCATAAGGAACTGGGATATATAAAACATTAAGGATTTTATAATATACACTAATGTTTCAATTATTATGTTTTTTATATGTAAAAGGCAATTTCGATTAAATGTTAACTAAAATTATAAAGAAGAAAGCTTTGGTTGTTTGTTTGTTTGTTACTATTTAACTCAAAAACTACTTTTTTGTGTATAATACATCTCCATTGCACCCGTGCAATAGTAGCATATAGTAGCTGATATTATAATAATATGTACCTATAGTTTTATTAAAAGTTTTTTATTGGGTATTTAACTATTTTAGAACTTTTTTTAAATTAAGCGTTATCACTAACAATATAATTAAATTACCTTCGACTATAACCACCAAGTGTGGCACTAACGCCAGATGCGTAGAACGTTGTGAGTTTGTGACGAACGCATTCAGCAGGCGCCGACACTGCGGCCTTGACAATGTCGCGAGTCGCGACGCTTTCCACTGTTGATATATAGCACCCACAGAACAGAAGAAGTAATAGCACCTTTAAAGACAAACCGTTACTAAAACGTTTGTCAAGAATCGAGCCATCAAAGCTACATATCTTAAAATAAATATTATTCTTATTAAAAAATAACCCTTTTATACCTGGCGGACAGACAGGCAACGAAGTTATTCTATAGGGGTTTCGTTTTTGGTACGGAGTGCGGAACTCCTTAAAATTATAAAATTTAATTATCTCTATTCATAGTATAAGGCAGATATGTACTTAGTATGACGGATATGGATTTAGAAACGGTTTTATATTTTTATAGCTTTTCAACAGCGAGATATTTTGATGACAAATTACCTTTTAAGATAGGTTTCAAGAGAAAACTCAAAAGATGTTTATTGAAGACAAGAATTCGATGGTGATAAGATAAGATATTAGAGTCTCGGGGTGTAAAAAAATGAATAAGCTTATTTATTATACATACTAGCTGATGCCCGCGACTTCGTTCGCGTGGGGATCACTTTATGCTGAACTTTTGAGCAAGCTTTCTTCATATTATATATCCTCCATCCTCTGTACTTGGTGATTTCTTTTCGGAAAGAGCTATCAGAGTAGTCATTGACGGTTGCTTTTGCATCATATTATCGATATGTTTAATGGTGGTTGAGGTTGGGGTTCAAATGATGATTTGAAATTCAAAAGAAATACCATGGTAATTGAAAAAATGAACCTGACTTTAAAGAAACTTTAGGGAGATGCATATCAATCAAATTTTACGTCACCAAAATGCAGATATGTGTCTTTTTTCCACTAATCAGAGTTCAGTCGAAGATTGGATTCAATGCATTTTCCGTCTTAAATATATGCACGAAAATTGTACGGGGGTTTTAAAATACTTGCGACACATGGAAAAAACGCCAAGAAAATGTCTAAATACGAATAAAATGAAGGTATGGAGAAATGCAACGTAAAATGAATGAAAAAAATAGTATGGCCATGTTGACCAAATACTTATTTTTTTATAAATTTAATTAGTGTGGAAGATACTATATCCACCTCTCTCTATATTTATTTCATTTAATTGATCACTTTTTATTTCAGATATTTTTGTTTAAGTCCCTTGGAAAGGAAAGGATTGATGAAAATGCGAAATAAACGATCTCATAAGAAATACATTTTTATATAATAGAATAGTTCAATAATACATTTTCTATTTTCAATATTAGTTCTTTTAAGAATATAAAAAAATAAATACAAAAAAATATTTCCCTGAGTGATGATTCGAACTCGTATCTGAAATTACGTAGTACGACCGTATATCCACTATGCCACGAACACATATCGAAAACGGCGAAATTATCAAACTATTTCATTTACATATCAAACTGTGATTGACATCTGACAATTCGAAAAAATTCAACGCGAGTCAGTTTTCATTGCAATTTGTTGAAATGATGCCTTTAAAATAATATTTAAATGATGATAACTTTTTTTTCCGACAACCGATTTCGATGAAACAAAGCCTATATGTTGCCCTGGACTTTGTTTAATATAATTGTATAAATTACGCGAAAATCGGTTAAGTATCTTCGGAGATTAGCGTGAACAAACAGACAGACAGACAGACAGACAGACAAGAATCTTAAAAATTGCATTTATGCATTCTGCTACCCTTCTTTTATCACCCCTCTTAATTTCTGGTAAAAATATTTAGTGAAGCGTAATTTCGATCCTACTCTTTTATTATATGTATAGATATATGTATATATAGATTAGATGAAATAATTTGCATAAGTTTTCTACTACATGTAAACAAGGAACGGGCAACTTTCTTTTTAAAATTTTAAAAGTCGACAATGCATCTGCAATTCCTCTGGTGTTGCTGATGTTAATGAGCGACAGTTATCACTTACTATCACGTGAGCCACCTGCCCGTTAGCAGAATACGGAATTCTATAAAAAAATTTTTTTTCAAGAAGCGCTTTCAGTGAAGCCGATCCTCTAGTGTGGTAAAAGCAATTATTTGTTTCACTCATCATTGTCCTTTACAAGAAAGGAGGTGGTTAGCTCTCCCCTGTCTCAACGAAATATATATTGTTTTATAGAAGTTCACAGAACGTAAATAAACTCTTTAAATGTTATACAAGCAATGAATAGGAGTTAAATATTAAAAAGCCGGTCTGGACGGGGTTCCATAAATTTATCAGTGTTTGTTAGCATAAAACCGCTACGCCTGATCGCTTTATTGGCGATTCGCCAAAAAGCTCGCTTATTCGTAGTACATTGATATGGATATGTACGGAAGTGTTATGGTTTAGGCAGTTTCCATTATCGACAGTATGAAATTTGTTGATTCATATGGCAATTAAGATGTTTTGTTTTAAACTTTAAGTGTTTGCACGGATATGTGTAGAGCAGACCAATAAGTTTGTGATTTTAAAATTATGTCATATTTTAGGTTATTGTACTTTTAGATGAATTAAAAAAGTGAAGAATGAGTTTGAGAGGTGTAATTGATGATATAAACAAGTAAAAGAAGAGAATGGATAAGAGAACAAACTGCGCCGATCCCGAATAAAAAAGGGAACAGCAGGAAGAAAAAGAGTAGTTTTAGATGAATTTTCGCTTAAATGCTATTGATGAAATGCCTCTTGTATAAAAGATGATTAAGGAGACGACCACTGCAAGTGTCAAAGCATCTGATGTAGCAAAAACAATATACTGTGAAGTATTAAAGCGTCGTTAATAAATAGACCAACGGGTATAATATTTAAGAAAAGCTGTTGGTTTTGCTCAAGCGTAGTTGGTTTACATCGTCAGAAAGTAGAGATTCCAACGAACAGAAACCACACCAACTTTTTGAAAAAAGCTGATATTTTGACAGGTGAATTTTCGATTGAAAATTAGGGTGTTTTTTCGATATTAATTCAAAATAAGGTGAAAAAATAAATATTTTTAATTAAATAAATTACAGCGTATTTGGGACATAAAAAGGTAAGTTTTCACAAAATTTCGTTAAAAAAAAAATTTTTTTGTAAAAGATAAAAATAAAAACCAAAAACTTGGTTTTTTGAATTTTTCACATAAATTTTGAGGTTATGTGAAAAAAGTGAAAACACAAAAGTTGTAGATCTTTTTATTACCTACAACTTTGCCATTTGACTTTTTTCCATAGGACTTGTAGTTTTGCCGGAAAACGAGATAAACCGTTTTTTACCCTTAAAACCCCCCCCCCCCCCACTTCCACTTCCCGAACTCGGATCGACCGTAATTTATTTTTCCTTTCATTTTGATCATATTCCCCTCCTTTTCTAATGGGTTTCATCCTACTGTAATTTTTTTTCACTTTTTACCATTTTTAAAGGCTTCGGCACTGGTCTAAGAGTGTTTTTTTTATAAAAAACAATAAGTATAGAGATATAGAAATATTGTCACTTACAATAGGTCAGAAATTTTTATAGGTTGAACGGGGCCTGAGTGGCCCCTTCTAGCGGTTGAGAGGACACGGGTCTCGTTTGATGACATGTGAAACAAAGCTTTTCAGATGTAAAATGTCTAGTGATATTCAGAATCTATGTTCTGAATAAACTCTGGTATCCTATACTTTATATTTTGTGCTATTCAATATTTTAATAAACCAAGACGCTAAGACCCTAATACGCTAAAAAAGTTGTCCGCGAAATAGCAGCTAAATCATAAAGCCAACGTTTTTGTATAATATAGGAAGGCGAATGTGCTCTTGCTTCTTGAATATTTCGTAATCATCTTGTATATTTAAGGTATTATAATAGAGTTAAATAAATAAATACCATAACCTTTAAAAAGGCGTGGCTTTGTTGGCGCGTTTAATTGATTTCTAATACTCGTAAGTTAGTTTAGTATTGATGTTTCCCGATTTCTAAATTTACGAATTTTTCTAAAATTACGAACGATACGAATTCCATGATTTCTCGTAGGTTTGAAAGATGTCGAGGCAGGCTGAAATATTTTGAATTGGTTTTTCCTTTGACAAAGGAATTATGACAATTATGGCAATAATGAAAACAAACGTATAATTTATATAAAAAGCATAAAATTGTCTAAGAAATGCAATAATATGCATAATATTCTGTTTTGAATATTTGTTATACTTTATTTACTTTAGTAATTTGAAAAAATAAGTCTTTAGAACTGCAAGATTGAGAAGATATTTCTGCACCTCAAAGGGAAATTAGCTACACATTATTAGTAAGTAGCGCAAATTTTCTATATAATATGTTCCTACTGTAGGCGATCCATATGAGTCATCCAAATGTTTATTTATCCCACCCACACATGTGTAGTATCAGTATATACAGCTATTAAGATAATATATCGGAAAAACTGCTTCAGAGCTCATTATTATTTATGATTTGTTTTTAATAAGTGATGGATGTAATAAATGTGCCTTAGCTTCGTTCCTGACTCCTGTAGTATATCATATACCTGTATTTTCATGTAATCGGGTGAATAGCGTCTGGACTGCGTGTCGGCAAATGTTTTTCGGTTGGCAAATCGCTATCAAAACAATATAACACTTATTATCTCAGAAACTTGTGATATATTAAGTTTCTTTTCTAATGTGAAAAGATTAAGATATTTTAAATGTGCTAAAAATGTGACTTCTTTTATTAAAACGGTCACAGCACACTTTCATTTACTAAGGAAATGCTTTATCTTGTTTAGTTTTTAAGTTTTGTTGTAAGGGATCGCTGAATTGTAGCGTTAAGGACACCTTTTGCACTTTTGATAATGTTGACGTAAGATAATGTAAAATAAAAAATACTTACATATATAATAATAGTTTATGGGTATAGGTTAGTATATGTTATCTATGGACTTTGGAAATCCAAGTATAAAAAAACCGACGTCCATCCTTTTCATCGCTTTGTCGTTAATTTCAGTCAAAAAATTCTAACAAAGATACTGTATTAGGACGTTTTGTATTAAATAAGACTAGTAATCAAAATGAAAATTGGTGACCTATGTATTAATTTTTATGTTCCTAGTGTAATTCAAATACAACAATGAGCTCTACCATTGTAGAGTATAGTTGTAAAAGCGATCTGTGAAACAGTGACTATGTGCCATAAATTCTTCATCTGCCAAAGGTTAACCACGTACATTACTAGCAATTTTGTTTTATGGTAATACTTTGGCAGATTGCCGGACGGTTGTGAACTCAGAGGTACATCAAAGGGGATGTGTGCGAAAGATTTGAGGTATGGAACGATATATTGTTATTTACTGTTTCAGAAGCCACGACTTTAAACACGGTTAAGGTGAGATTAATAATATAATTACGAGTACTTAGACTCTTACAGTCATATGAGATGTTCGCAAGGTTTTTAAACTTTTGTTTTCTTTTTTAACTTGTTAAAACTAGATTTGACACTTAAACTAGAAATAAGATAGAAATAAGAAGCAAATTACATGATGGTAACTAATACTAATGTAGGTTAATAAAAAAGGTTGACAAACTGAAATGTAAAAAGTATTGAAATTAAGTGTTCACTGTCCAAAAAATAAGCGTTTTTTGAATAATGCATAAAATAAACCACCATTTACATTTAAATAGGTTTTTCTTTTTTTTTATGTCAGATATCGACAGACGAGCATGAGGTTCACTTGATGGTAGATGATACCTCAGCCACAGGACATCAGTCAATGATGCGCTGTCGACCTAATTTTTACTTCGAGCATTCGGAAATCCATAGACTGAAACCGAAACGCGCAATGCACTTCACGGTTTTTCCATCTATGAACGGTGGTTCGTTACCCGGTCGGAATTTAGATGTTCCTCCCACCCGATCAATGCCCGAAGTTACCAGTCGTAGGGAAAACATGCTTACAGAAAATTATAAACATGTGATCCCGGTGGGATTCGAACCCACGACCCATCGATGCGCACGGCAGGTGTTCTGCCGAACGCGCCAACGAGCCCGTCAATCTTTATCATAGTGCTGAAAGAGATTTATTACCCATCTGGGAAATGCGATATACGAGTAATGTAATAAATATTATTCAAAATATTTATTTTAAGAAATATCGAAATAAACGTGACTTGGAAGTTCTTTGGCTAACAAAATTTATATAAAAGATTTGAATTTTGATTATTATTATTCAATAAAGTACGAGTAAATATTGAAAAAAAGAATTACTGGCCCTCTCGAATATATTTTTTTTGATTGTTTTTATTATATATCATATGCAAAGCGAGAAATAACTTCATTATTTATTCCGGAAGAATAACAAAAATAAAATGAAGTTATTTCAAAATTAGATAAAAATTAATGTCATACCGGTGGGATTCCAACCCACTCCATTAATTGGAACGTAGGATATGTTACTACACGCAATATTTATAAATATTTTTATTATTGTTTTTTACGTGACGCTACTTGTACATAACCTTATTGACAGAAGTAAATAGTAGAGGCGTAATTGATAATATCATGTTGCGATAGGTATACTTACCTTGCAACTAACTGATTTGATAAGCGTTTTCCTCCACAACACAACAAAGAGATCGGCCTTTGGCCGCTTTGAGATCATTATGTTTTCTTAATTAATTTCCCTCACATTTCATAGAAAGTTGAATACTTTGCTTGAAATTTTTTAATAAGAGATTCTTTTTGTTTCAAACTTAAAGGCCTTTTTCGATATTTAAACTTTATTATATTTAAAACATTCGTTACAAGAACTTTGTAAAAAAGACTGTACGATTTTACAAAAACGGCCATGGTAAAAATACCAAAGGCTAAAAAAAAGCCAAAAAGGCAATAAAAGGCAAAAATACTAAAGTACTACAAGCTGTTCATGTTATATTACTTGAAATCACCTTTTCTTTAAAGATTTCCATCAAATATCATATTCATTCGTTCCTAAGTCCTAGTACTTAAATGAGACATAATACAGTATTAAAACTGTTTTTGTTTACCTAGACTCCAGTAGGCTGCGACTGCTTGTACGAGAATTGAATTCCTAATTGAATATAATATGTGAAATTCGTGCCAATGATGATATTTTAGAGAATCCGAGGAATTTATGTTATATTGAACACTATATCTCCGCATTGTTTACGTTTAACTGTTATGCATTATCACATGCCACGCTGAATGCATAATCTACATATTTGAAATATTGTGCGAAAGCAATCGGTCTGTGGTAGATTGCTGACCTTCGGTCTTGTAGTTCATTTAAAATCTGATTGCTGCGCATTAGTTTAACTTTACTGCACTTTTGCAATTCTTCTTCTTCTTCATGCCCTGTTCCCTTTTTTTATTTGGAGTTGGCGCAGTATGTTCTCTTTTTCCAATCTCTTCTTTCACTCGCCATATCATTAGTCACATCTCTCAAGCACATATCATTCTTCACACCATATTTTAATATCTTATATTAAAAGTGGCAAGTGGCAATATGCAAAAGGTAAGAGAACATAGTGTTAACATAAATAAAAATTAGTTGGTGTTACCAACAAATTTTCTAGCCTACCACTAAATATACGTATAGTATGGTATGTATATAGAAAAGTACTTTTTTGAATGCGCCATTGTTTATATTATTATTGAACTCATCAGCTATCGAGAATTAAAAATGTATAAAAGTTTGTCATTTGTCAAAACGAAACGTTGTGAAAATATCATGTAAAATACTTCCACAGTCCTCAGAATCCTAAAACTCCTACATGTAAACTATGATTTTCGTACTGTGGCTGGATGCAGTGATTATGATGCTCTGATTTTAATCCTTAGCTATAGCTAGCTACAAATAATTTTAATACAAAGAAAAATTCTGATTAATGTCACGTAATACCTTGTTACCGAATAAACATTAAGTTCAATGAATTGCTCATTGCGTGCATAATTCCCGCATATAAATCTCACTTCGATCGCTGGTGGTCCGTTACTCGTGAATCGTTTTGTTATTTACTAAAATGCCAGGTTCTTACACAGAACTGTCTCTCAATGAACATAAAATACAAGTGAGTCTATATTATATTTAAAGCGAACTTTGAAATACAATAAAATATCAAATTCTCAAGACAGTAATGAAGACGTTTTGTGATTAAATCAATGTTCGATTTAATCTGAAATAACTTTAATAGATAAATTGTTTACTTACTTACTTGGAATATCATGATTTTGTAGAAAAAAATATTTATTCAAATAATTTTTACAATTACTTGATCGACATTTTTTTTAAATTCGGTTCGGAATGTTGTTGCAACCAACCGAGAAGAGCCAGCATGAAACCCATTAGACTATTTTAAATACCCAAATTATACAAATGTGTTAAAAATGAAAAAATAAAAACTACCTATTGAGTATAAAAATAAAGGAAGTTAAGCTAAGCTATAGTTGAGATAACAAAGAAATAAAAAATAAAATGTATGGGAAATCAAATATAACTTTTTTCATGCGGCCAATATTTAATGTTCTTTTTTTATTTTTCCAAATCGAATGAAGTATTTTCCATATTTATATTATAAAGAAGAAATATTTGTTTGTTTGTTACGATTTAACTCAAAAACTACTCGACCGATTTTAAAAATTCTTTCACCAATAGAAATTTGCATTATCAGCGAGTTAAAAAGGCTATTTTTTTTGGTGTATATTATTAACGGCGGAACGGATCGCTAGTAAGTTATACACGAGGTTTGGAAATGGCAGATTATTAAGTTATGAGGGTTTATATAGCAGTATGGAGATCTATAGGACTGAAGCAGAGCCATCGTGAAGTGGGCGTACTTAACCTTATCTTAAACAGAATTCTGCTCTGACCTTTCGTTTTAGAATTACTAAATGGAACAATAGTGCAATTTAGTATTGGCTAAAATCAATTGCAGTATCATTTATTTTAAGCAGTTTGGTTATATCAAGGTTTTAACTTATTATTTCAAATGTAGGCTGGCTTTTAGTTATAATAATATAACAATGTATAATATAAATAAATGTATAATGTATATGTTTCCTAACTATTCCCTACTTAGACATTTCTCTATTTACCTCGTTTGAAAACTGAATAGGTATATTATAACCTGTCGCGACACCTTTACGATCCTTGTCTAAAATCTCTTAATACCGCAAACTCGCATAAAGTTACGCTATATACGGCCTTATTCATAATTCACATATCTAGCTTATAATACAGCTAGATATAGTTTAAAAATATGTTTTGTCACGCTCTATCGAATATAAAAAGACTACAGAACGAAAGAAACAAAACATATTTTAACTATATCAAGCTTATAATACGTTTATGAATAAGTCCGTTACTAAACAGTATAAAATCGTTCTTAGGTCCATAAAATTTTATATACATACTACTAGAGACATACATACTGTATAATATATACATATTCATCGCGCCTCTTTCCCACTGGGGAAGGCAGAGATCATGGAATTCCATATGCTCCGATCCTTGCATACCTCTTTCATTTCTTCCACTTTACTAATGACAACTTTTTCAAATTCGATGACTGATGTTAAATCTTATGATACCTGCTTTGATTGTTTTTTATAAGATTATGGTTATTTATATGGCACCGGAGGTCTCGGGTTCGAATCCCGGGGATACAAGATAAACAAGCAAATTTTGTTTCAGGCGAGCAAGGCATAGTAGACTGAGAGACCTGTTTTTCCAAGTTATTTAGGGTTTTTAGTATATAGTATGATAATGAGTAGTTAACTAATGGAGGGATATTTTGGAGGGTTAATTATGAAGTGATACCATCCATGCATCATGTCATATTGTACCGATAGGGCGAGGCTTGGGCGGAGGTCGCATTATCGCATGGATCCCGTGAGAAAATAATGTCTAAGGCATAAGCGTAACGTAGTTGTTTTTTAATAATGTATTTTATTAACCCGAGTATCACACATTTAAATAAAATACTGTAGATTACACATTTAAATAAGAGACAGTGTCTCCCCGTGACCACGGTTGCTGAAAAGCATCCGAAACTTCGTGATAAATAATTAAAACAATATAAATAATAAATCGCGTTTTAATCCGGTATACAGTATTTTATTTAAAAATAGTTGCTTTTTTTATACGATAGGGGCAAACATGCTGGCTGGTGCTTTATATTCGAAAATTGCAAAGGTATATGGTATCAAAATTTCACTATAAATGTCGGTATATAAATTACTATAGCAATTAGTGGCGTCGTTATCCGTCACAATACGCGTTTTATTATTAGACTTATAAACAATGTATAATCCCATAGTTACCTAAAGGCACCCGGTGATACCAAGCCTCAAAGAGATTAGTAATTGTACTGATTTGATGTGTAAAACTTGTAACCAATCAAAAATGCTTCGATTAACTATTTAAGTTCGAGCTTAAGTTTATTTTTATTACTTTAACATTCGTTGGGATCAATGGCGGGACCACCATACAAGCCCAAACGCCTGTTTTGCCTTATTAATGCATTAAAAAGAAATATAATAATGTCATTAGTCATATATAACTTATACGATTACGTAATTATATAAGTTATGTAAAATATATAAACACGTATTATGTTAAAATCGGCAAGACGGGCTTTTGGGCTTGTATGGTAGTCCTGCCACTGGTTGGGATTAAGATATCTAAACGGATCTTACAAAACCGCTATGTCTTTTAGCTTAAACCGCGGATTCCTAAGCAGATCAACAATGCACGCAAGGTGAAGCAACGCGCGGAAAGGGCAAATTCGACAGATATAAGACCCCAACATCCCTGTTGTCTGTATTCCACGCCGCGACTCACGATATATCATATCTAATAATCGACTATCGATAAAATACGATAACATGACGAAATTGGTAAGAATATATTCAATGTTTTAGGTAAATATCTAATTTGAGAAAGAAAACAAATAGCGTGTTTCTGTTTTCATCTAGGGTTATCATCTAATTACAATTGTGTCATTTTTTTTTTCAAACATTCTTCTATTATCTTTAAATGAATGGTATTATTTCAAGTTATTTCATACAGGTTATCAGCCGTCCTAGCACGACAATTACGACAAAATTTGGTCGACATTTTTAATCGATTATCTCTTTATGTCTTACGGGTTGTACACTTAAAACTCGATTTCTAATATCAAAAGTAGAGATTTTTGGCAATCGAGATATCTTGTCTTTCAAAGATGTCGATGTCGAGATATCTTTTATCTTAGTTTGTCTTCACTCGTCCACGAGATATCTCTTGATGGTCATGCTAGGCGGTCTTGAAGGAATCGCTTGCGATAAGATAGAAATTTTCTTATCTTGTTTTCCTATTTAACTTATATTTAAAATGAGATGTGCAAAAAATCATATATCATTTAATTAACATGCATTTAAGATAGGTTTTGATGACCAAGAAAGAAATATGGAGACGCCTTCTCACTTCTTAGTCAAAAAATATATTTACCTTATTCATTTTAACTTCATATAATCGAAAATCCGAATGCTCGAAGTAAAAAGTAGGTCGACAGCGCATCATTAACTGATGTTCTGTGGCTGAGGCTCACCTACCATCAAGGGAACCTCATGCTCGTATGTCGATATCTTACATAAAAATAAAGTTAAAATATCTAAAAGCTGATGTAATTTTACACATTACTTGTAACGAATAAGTTATAAACGAATATCTGTGATGTTTCAGGTATTTTTAATGATGGTGGCAATATCGTCTGCGGCTCGACTGGACCACCTGTTGCCGAGTTATAGCAGCGGCAGCAACTACAACAGCGGCAGCAACTACAATGGCGGCAACAACGCTGCTCCTTTCAACTTCGAAAACGTTAACAATGGTGACGGGAGCTACAGATTCAGGTATAAACACTTTGACATATCAAAACAAAAGCAACAAAATATTGTGCACCACTCCAAAATATTTATTTTATTAGTGTGTCTTTGTAACAAAAAAGGTGAAAATTCTGAATTTACGTAAGTTTCAAACTTCCTGGAACTAGATATAACACTTCGTCAGACCTATGAGGTGAGGCACAAAACGGTTTTTCATTTATTCTTATAAATATCAGATGTCTCAGAATACGTTTGAAAGCCGAATAAAGGTATATAGTAGGAGAGCCCGTGGGAGATCGTCCTTCACCGATCTGATAACCAGATGAGACGTATTTTTTATTAAATATTTTTTATAAACAAATATGCCTATAATTGCTTGCCTATCGAAAAGTGGTCATGGCTATTTTTAATTAAATTAACTTTTATGGATTTTTTTTTCATCACCTTCATACTTTTGATAACCAAATGAAATTAATTTGACTGATAGTTTTTGATACACAGAATATGCCTAGGTATGCTTGCCTACTCATTTCAGTGTATAACTACCTGGCAAGCAGGTGTAAACAGGTAAGTCAAAATAATTAAAAAAAAAATTAAATAAATAAATAAATAAAATTAAAAATTAAAAAAAATAAAAATTCAAATAAAAAATAAAAAATTAAATTAAATTAAAAAAAAATTAATTAATTTTTTTTTATTTTTTTTATTAAAAATAGCCAGTACCACTTTTCGATAGGCAAGCAATTATAGGCATATTTGTTTATAAAAAATATTTAATAAAAAATACGTCTCATCTGGTTATCAGATCGGTGAAGGACGATCTCCCACGGGCTCTTAGACCAATAGTAATGTCGGAGATATCACGTAAATTGACGGGCTCGTTGTGCTCATCGATGAGTCGTGGGTTCGAATCCCACCGGGACGACATGTTAATAATTTTCTGTAAGCATGTTTTCCTCACGCCTGCTATCTTCAGGCATTGAACGGGTGGGAGAAATATCGAAATTCCGACCGGGTAACGAACCACCGTTCATAGATGGAAAAATCGTGAAGTGCATATTGCGCGTTTCGATTTCAGTCTATGGATTTCCAAATGCTCGAACTCAAAAGTAGCTGGACAGCGCATCATTGACTGATGTCCTGTGGCTGAGGTATCGCCTATTATCAAGTTAACCTCATGTTCGTCTGTCGATATCTGACATAAAAAACACCCAGACTTACGAGTATACGAGAAATGAAGTAAATCATATACCTAATTCTAAAGTTTGCTAGTGATGTCGAAATCTCCATTATGACATACTTTCTTCCTATTAATATTCCGTTTAATTAAAAAGGGGATAAGAAAATGTTTATGCCATAAGCTAACATTTGAATCCGCAAAGTATGTATTAAATATTCAAATAGACATTAAAGCTTCTTCAAAGAAATATTTCCTTCTTTCATGTAAAATGTTACTCAGCTTATATCATGATACTGTTCATATAATATTATAAATAATATTCCGAGTTATATATTAGTTTTAACAAGAATATTATGAACCTTACAGTCAAAAGACGTATGTCATTACGCTGTAAGAACAAATTACCTTGCATTCTGGGCTAATAGCAGTCACGATTGCAGTTATGATACACCTACTGGCATTTCTGCACACGAGAGTGGGGCACCCCGCGCCCAGGGCCCCGAGGGCCCTGCCGTGACTGCGGAGGGAGGGTTCTCCTATCGGGCCCCAGATGGACAACAGATCTCACTCACATACACGGCTGATGAAAATGGATTCCACCCGGTGGGGCCCCACCTCCCCACACCACCGCCAATTCCAGCGGCCATTCAACGCTCACTGGAATTCAATCGGCAAAATCCTTCGTGAGTTTTATTTAAATTTTTATTTTTGTGTCCAAGAAACATGGGCGTATTTAAATTGTGAAAAAGTGCACGTATCAATTTGGACATGTAATTCAGGAGTTGGATCGTTGTCAATTTGTTATCATAATTATCGGGCTCGGTGGCCCGTTGGACCTTGCGCTCTGATAGGTCTCAGGTTCGAATCCTGCCCGGACGATACTATGTTTAGGTATAATATTTTGAAAACCGTGAAGAACACATTGCGTTTCGGTCTCAGATTTACGAATACTCGAAGCAAAAAGTAAGCCGCAGCGCATTATTGACTGATGTTCTGTAACCATTAAATAAACCTCATGCTCGTCTGTCGATAAACAAAAAAATTTTAAAAAAAAGCTTTACTTTTACTGCGCCTGTTGAATGAGAATATCAAATAACTTTACATAAAGATTGCTTTTATTTTAATGTAAATTGGTTATCAATGGAACGTTACGACTAGACTTTATCACTACAATATTTGCATGGATTCCAGGAAGTGATGTCTCTCTAAGTTCAAACTCAGTCATATCCTTTGACCGAAACCGAACGTCTGTAAAGTCCGCTAGTAAAATGTATAGCTAATTACAATGGTTATAAAAGTAGCATATAATTGTCAATAAAAAGCACGTCCTACATGTACCTATGCTTGAAACAAATATCCCTATGTTATGTCAATTATGGGGTCAAACCACGTGCCATTCCTTCCATTTATATCCCATTCAGTTATATAAATAAGGATTACGAAATTATTTATGACATAAATGAATGCGGCTACGATTAATTCATTCCGTACTCGACTTCATGTGACAGATGAACTTTGCTTGAATTATTTTATAGGAGCTTCTCAGTCGTGTCAATGTAATAAAATTAAATAACGTTTCAATCCATTTCCTATCTTTTAACTATGCTTTGAAATTAAAGTTCATAGCAGACAAATCTGGATGATCACCTACTGAAATTCATTTTAAGAATGCAATTAAATTTTGGTCGGCAACGTACCTGCATTTCCTCTCGTGTTAGAGATATCTATGGTAGGTGGTGACCATTTACCATCATATGAGCCACCTGCCTATTTTCGTCCTATTCTATAAAAATATGTATATTTAACGTTATGTTAATTATATTTATATAATTTAAAGTCAATATTATATATATATTATTTTTTGAATATAATGAATATCTACATCAGGGGCGTATCAGTCGTATCAAAGATAGCGACCTAGCGACAGGGGCCCTAAACCCGTATATGCGAAAATTTACATTCCGCAGTTAGGCCGTATAGGGTAAACTACGCTCCTGAGATTCGAAGTTGTTATTAAAATTAATTAATCGAAATATTAAATTAATTTAGTGTAAATTACTGGTATGAAAAAGAATTTATAATAATGAGTCGTGGTAGAGTAATATCGTAGCAACCAGGTCATTAGTTCGAATCCCGTTGGACAATAAAAAAAAATTCTTGCTGTACATTGTACAGATAGGCCAACCGCGGTACACTCATGATAATAATAGGCTTAGAACTAAGCCTGTTCCGCGGCTTCAATATAAAAATAATGGATAAATAGGGACTTTGAATGAATGTTGTTACTGTCTCTTGTCTATAGTTCAACGCACTGAAGATCTCGTTTGAATCATAACGTAATAAAATAATAAAAGACAAAAGATAATAAAACGTTCAGTCGGGCATGACAGAAAATACTGGTAAGAAAGTTATTTAAAAATGTGAAATCTAGTGTAATTTAGAATAACATACTACCTAATTATTTAGAATAAAACCTTGTTGATATTGATTATCTACTAGTGCAAAATATAACTTACCATGGAAATTGTATATCGGATATGGGATACTGATTTAAGGCTTATTTTAATAGATCATATCGCATCATATTGTTTTTTTCTTATAATTATATTTTTTAATATGTAAAGAACAACTATTTGACTGCGTTTCACTTGATGGTAAGTGACAACGCAGTCTAAAATGGAGCATGATATTTCTTTGGATTTTCATCCTATACTAAAGAAAACCAACTAGATCTGATTTCGGAGATTGTGTAAATCTTTTAGCGAGCTGGTAACTTGTTATTCTCAAGTCAAAACGACAGAAAGTGATTCACATAGAATTAGTTCGTGACCTTTGTATTGAAATGCCAGCCCTTTCTATGTACCTTGAGATTATTGTGTGAATACAACGAATATCTCTAAATGCTTAAAATACCTTTGTTTTTTTTTTCAGTAATGGTGGACGCAACTATTACTGAACTTGAATTGCAAGTGGGACGTACCTCATGAAGTCAGGACTGTGATATCCTATACAATGCTATGTTATTTAGATAATGTAATTTTTATGCAAAGAATAAAATGATTCAGATGATAATAATGTATTTTTACTTTAAAATTATGTATTATAAATTATGAGTAGAGTATAACAAGTCTACTCTTATTATTATTAGTCTATACTTATTATTTTCCTCTCTGTCCTTTCCATGCAGTTGCTTGGAACATATAGCTAAATAGCTATAAAACCGCCGTTAGTCTCATTTTTTATCCTTTTTTTATTTAATTTTAAGCGACAATAAAGAATATTCTATCTATCTATTGTATTTTATTAATATTAATTTCAAATAAATCTGGGACTGGGGTGTAACTTTGACCGGATTGAAACACACTCTGAAAATCACTCGAAACGTCCGTCGGGATAAATAATATAATGAATATATTGAGTTTTAATACGGTAAAAATATTTAATATGAACTTAGCTGATATTTTTTACTACTATTTAGACGAGAGTAAGTCGGAAAAAATCCTAATATCTAAGAGCTATTTCGTCCAGCGAAGTGGGCACGAGTTAGCTAGTGATTACATAGTTAAAGAGTCCAATGGTAATGTTCTGACTTTTGTTTTTCATTGAGGGGAAATGCAGTTTACGCACCCGCTCGCAAGAACACAGCGAGTTTGGGACTCACCTTACCAGTCTGCATACTGCATACTCATGGCTCATGCTCAGCTCATGTCAGGCTGTGATCAATTAATGGGTTCATTGGCGCTTTGGTTAGATACAATGCGTTCCGTTTCATTGTTCCATACAATTTTCTGTTTTCCCTACGTCAGATTATTTCGGACATTAAACGGTGAGAGGAAAATAGAAATTCGTTGATGGAAAAACTGTTAGCGAATTTTGGTTTCATTCAATGAATTTACAAAGCTCAAAAGCCCATCTTTGAGGCTTCACGCTCTAATATAATAAAAGTACTTAATAATGGACTACAGAACTTGAAACACATTCATATAACAAAAAAACATTTGTAGTCTTTTGAATAATACATTTACTAATGAATGTTGAGAAGGAATTACTAATTAACTCGAGCAACTTTAACTATTAAATTGAGCAACACTCAAACAAAATCGCAAGGAATAATATAAAAGCTTTAATCAAGAAACCATTATCGGTACAAATTGAAGAGTGGTTACAGGACCAGATTTAGGGGAGGGCATCTGGGGCTCCAGTCATGGGGCCTCCACAAAAGAGGTGCCCCACAATAGAGAAAAAATCTTTCAAATCCCGACTAGTAAACAACTTTTCATTCGATATTTTTTTTTGCTGTTTTATCTTTACTTACTGAACTTTGTACCACAACATGATTATATTGTCCTTAATATTTAAAAAAATGTTAATTTTATTTGGAAAATAATTTGGGGCCAGGGCCTCCGCTTTGTTGCCTCCAAACCACTCAATCCGGCCCGAGTGGTTTGTGAACAAAAATAAACATCAATTTACATTCCTAATTTATTTAAAGCTCTCGACTCATTCTTTTCTGTAATTGAGTTAAGAAGATGTTTCTTGAGATGATTAATTAGCTATTACTATTTATACTGTTATGCAAACATGTATAAAGAATTCTCAAAGAAGGGAAGAAAGGGCAAGTAAGTAAGCCGATTATATTTCCATTAACACCAAGATCACAACACAAAATTCATATACTTAATATTGGCCATGGGCCAAGAATTAGACGCAGAGAGATTATTAGTCACACACCAGGTTCCAGCCATCAGCAGCAAAAAGCCAGAAAAGGAGAAAAGGAAAAAGGGGAGGTCTACGCCGCGACCGAAGAATATAATTATTATTGTTACTGATATATTAATGATATGTTAATTATATTTCATTGTTTAAATAAAACGCGTTTTAATCCGTTATAAAGTATTTTATTTAAATAAAATAAAATTATTTTCAAAATAAGAACATCCTAATTTCCATTATTTGTACAATCACACCATATTTTTTTAGATTTAAAATGTTAGGCGACACCAGAGAAATCGTTTTATGGATTTGATATTTTTAAAACATATTCTTAGGAAACAGTGTAGGTACCTGTACTGGTTAACTATAAAAATATCGTTAACGCCACAGTCTTGTGTGAGTAAATAGTTTCATGGGTGCTGCAAAACCTCATCGATGTTATGAAGGAGGTCCTCCAATGATGCCATGACATGATTGCTAAATTTGAATCAGGGAATAACACTGTTATAAATATTGATTTCCAACGTTTTGGAATGAAGTTTGAAAATGTTCCAACGCCAACCAAAGTGAAGAGATAGAGTAACTTTGACGAAGAAATTGAAACTTTCATGAAGTTTATCAACAAATCCTTTTAATTTTTTTTTTTTTTTTTTATGCGATGTCGATTTACGTGTTTTTTTATTCAAGCAAAATAAGAAGACTTAGTAACTACTGTAAACAGCATGTGGTGGACACGGGGCTTCACTATGGCAATGCGCCCTCGAACTCAGCACTCAAAATGAGAAACTTTCTACCGCACACGTGCTTTTAACTTTTGCGTCACCCTCCTTACAGCATTTGGCACCATATTATGATCTATTGCTAGAAATAAAGTGAATTCTTGTGTCACCTAGTGGGGCATGGGGTAGACACATTTCTGAATAAATATGATAAGGAATAAAGTGAATGCCATCAAAAACATTAATTGTAAAAAAAGCCAAGTCTTGCAACTCAGTTCTTCTATCGTAAAAAGTTGTGAGATCCATATAATACCAAGTCGGTCACTTTATTCAGTCTCTACTGAAGGATCCTTCTGTCTTAAGTAATTACATAATAAGCTAACCTAACAATATCTTATAGTGATCATATCAATACCAATTTTAAAAATCTTTGATGTTTAAAATAAATAGATTGGCTCGGCTATCGCATGAAATCACAATGTATCTTTTTTTATTTTATTAAAAACACAATGTATCTCACAAGTAATACATATTATATTAAATTAGATTGTTTAGTGCGATTGCCAAGTCAATCTATTTATTTTAAACATCAAAGATTTTTAATATTGGCATTGATATGATCACTATAAGATATTGTTAGGTTAGCTTATTATGTAATTACCTACTGAAGACAGAAGGATCCTTCAGTAGAGACTGAATAAAGTGACCGACTTGGTATTATATGGATCTCTAAACTTTTTACGATAGAAGAACTGAGTTGCAAGACTTGGCTTTTTTTACAATTAATGTTTTTGATGGCATCTCATTTCTTTTTGTAGATAGTCCTTTTCTTAGTTTATTTGGATAAGAATTAATACAAAGCTATGGATAACAGTCTGATTTTGATCGGCATTTTTATTAACTTTTTAATGTAAAAAAGTAGTTATAGTGACATAACTACAATAGTTGGACATATGGTCTCGTGAAGTTTTTTGTAGATTTTGATATGTTCTATAATATTGTAGAACGTTTTTTTGTTCTATCATCAATACTTTCCGCAGCACATGCGATGAAAGACATTTTATGGCTATTTTTTTTACACCTTGGGTTGTTTTTAGTAGGATTTCTAAGGATCTCTATTTTTTCTAGTAATAAATATGTTACTCAGTGATAATGTAGCTTTCTAACGGTAAAAGAATTTTTAAAATCGGTCCAGTAGTTTTTAAGTTATTCATTACATACAGAAATACAAAAAAAATGTATATCTAGAAAACTGGACCGAATTTTCAAAATATTGTAGTTTTTCCTTGATTTATAGACTAAACACTAATTGTATTCTAAATTTCAAGTTTCTATGTCTGCTAGAAGTGCCTTAGAGTTTTGATGATCGGTCAGTCAGTGAGTGAGTGACAAATTATCAAACTTTGACTAGTTATAATTCTTAAACTACTGGTTCAAACAGAATGATATTTGAAATATACCGAGTTTATACAATGCCTGCTTAGTGACTGAAAATTCAGGATTCTAGTTTTATCCACAACGAAGTTATAGGGGGTCGAAAATGGCCCGAACTACTTCGAGAAAAGGATAGTACGGCCGTGCCGCTTTTTGCTCGACTTGGCGGGGGCACTGCCGTGCCCCCAGATAAGCTTACGCTATTTAAAGAGCTAAAAGAACATTGCCAGAAGATGACGTGTTGACGGTAAAGTTTCAAAAATTGGTTAAGACCACAGAACAGAAGATTATTTTTCTTGTTCCGTGGTTTAGACGCATGAAACGGTTTTTAGATGCTGGTCGTGAATTCTTTGAAAAATAATACTTTGCCTATAGAATTATTAATTTTTATTTTCGCAAAACTTTGTGAGTGTTCAACATATTTATATAATACTAATAGATGCTTATTAGTCTCTAGGTACCTTTTAAATTTAACAGATGTCTTTTAACTAGAAAGTGTTTGCAACTTCAATAGGATTTTATTTAATTTATATTAGGTATATTCAGATACATAATTTGAATATCATTAACACCACTTCAATCATTTTTTGCGCAAATGTGGGTAGTAATGTTTCTTAATATCACATATTGTGTCGAAAATTGATAATATTGCAAAATATTTTTTGATAAGAGATCGAAAAAGAAAGAAATTTTTAATACAATCATTCATTTATTACATATCTACTACACTTGCTTAGATATTTACATAGTACCAACATTACATTATAATATAATATTAAATAATTACTTACTTTAAGCGTTATTGTGGTATCACAGTCCTAGGTTCAATAATATCATGGTCTTACATACTAGCCTAGGTCCAAGATATGCGAGTCAAGCAATAATATTTAATGAGAAATGACATTAATATAAATAAGGTTTAAATATTTGTAAGAATGGAGCTTTATACTACCAGTGGCATAGCTAGGTGGTAGGTAGGTAGGTCCCCCACCCCCTAGCACAAAATTATTTATTTGCAAATAATTACTAATCTAGGACGCTCGGCGCTTCCATTGTTATATTTTTTTCTAGCTTCAAGTGCTACCTCCCCCTCTTTCTAAAGCCCAGGGGGCCCTCTCTCCTTCAGGGCCCTGGTGCACTGCACCACTTTGCCCTTTGATAGCTACGCCACTGTATACTACTAATAAAATGTTACTGAAACGAAATTGTTCGATAGGATCGTGATTAAAAATAATCAGCGCAGTTTCTTTTGAGTAACTTTCATTACATACAACGGGGAACATTGATACAAAACTAAAAAAATCAAGCAAAATATAATATAAGGTACATGGACATGATATTTGAATAAAATATCCTTAAAGATAATAAATACTAATACCTATAAGACGAAGTTAAAAAAGCTCATTTACTTTTCACTATAACAACCCCAATGCCTAAACAAATTATTCCGATTTAGCGCTATTTCTTAGTTGAATGCTGGAATCAAGAGATCAGTAGTGGTATCCACCACCGGCACCACCGGAACCAGACCCGGAACCGGAACCACCAAAACCACCGCTACCGGAACCAAAACCACCGCTACCGGAACCAAAACCACCAGTACCGGGGCCTTTGAAACCGCCCGCCCCACCGGATCCACTTCCTGAGCCACCAAAACCACCGCTTCCAGAGCCGCCGTAGCCACCGGATCCACTACCCGCTCCGCCGTAATTTCCGGAACCACTGCCGGAACCACCGAAACCACTGGATCCGCTTCCAGATCCACCGTTATAAGAGCCTTCACTGTAATAAAATTATTTACTGGTAAATGTAACTTCTTTTAGAAAATTGACAACTTTTCAAATAGTATTATTCAACCTTTATAGGATTAAGCAGATTTTAACTGGTTGCACAATATATCCAAAAATTTCGATATAAGAGTACGAAGAATATATCGATAACGAAGTAAAGCTATATGATAGCTATACCCGCTATATGCTATACAAGTTAGAGCGTTCTCAAGATCAAAGAATTAATAGCTGTATCAGCCGTTTGTTTTATACATATTTGTTTGTATATCAGCTAAATGTTTACAAAAGCGAACTATTATTTTCTAACTTTCAGAAACAATCCACACTGCATGGCATCACATCCTGCTTCTTACCGTGTTTCTTGCCGTCTGAATGCGCAATACCAATACTACGAATAAACTACTTACGAAGATGGGTTGCGTTTGTTGAATTCTATCGACTGGAGGATGGCTTCTGGGATCGGAGGAGGTGTGGGAAGATGGTCACCAACAGGGTGGAAGCCGTTCTCATCAGCCGTGTAGGTGAGAGAGATCTGTTGCCCTTCAGGCGTGCGGTAGGAGAAGGCACCTTCGGCAGTCACGGCGGGACCTTCTGGACCTTGGGCTCGAGGTGACCCACTCTCTTGTGCTTGGATCCCGTTGCCAGTTTCATAGCTGTAAACGGATACTAATTCATGATAAAGTAATAACTTTTTTACATCTTAAGACTAATGTTATCTAGGTTTAAGAGGGCAAATGGTTTTATTTTAATCCAAACTTCTAGTTTTCTAGATTCAGTTGAATTTCAGTTATGTCTAAAGATTCTATTCATATATTATATTAATTCAATTAATTTAAATTTAATTAAGTTCCAATTATTATTTTTTGAACAGTTGTTGTATTAAACTACATGAATTTTGTTCTGCTTTTACTCCGGGCCTTTTTCATCGTGTTGCGGAATCGAACCATTTAATGAGTGAAAGTCACCAATGGACTGCAAAGGGTTAATATGAAGGGTAAAGTACTATATCGTACGTTATCCCATATGCTACCGAAATATATGAAACATAAATTTATAAATGAGTGGCTAGAATTTTATAAGTTGTCATGTTCGTTGTACACTCACGAATACATACGTGTTAAATATTATCTGTATATGAAATGGAGGATATATGAAATTAAAAAAACACTTTTCATTGAAATTACAATATAATTAGATGCCAGTTAAAGAGCTACTCATCAGGCTGTTGCTGACATTTACGTCAGAGGCACCACAACACTACTATACACGACATGATCAATTACGATGTACGAGCAAATCAGTGCTCTAAATAAAGTACCTCTTCAGGACCAAGTTCATACAATGAGACAATATGTATAATTAGGAAGGAGATTTTTAGGAGGAATTAAAGGAATTAAAAATTAATCGGCTTATTTGGTAAGTGATGTAGGGCGTTTAATGACATCTGCAAAATAAAATGGTTTGCATTGTCGGGCTTTAAGGAATAAGTAGGTTCTTTTCATCAAAATCACTGTGATGTATCGGTTCAGAAACACTATTAAGGGACAATTGTCCCCGTTGATTCCACAGAGCAGTTGCGCGAAGCAGAAACTTCATAAGGAATCTTGTAAGTGTCGATATTCAGACATCGCATCGAGGTGGTTGGGTACAACTCTGTCTTATTCAATTTAAATTTGTTCTTTTTTTTAAAATATTTTATGCTATTCAGTGAAATATAATACAAACTTTTGATATGAGGTTTATGTTATGCAACGTTAAGTAGCAACTAACAATAAGTTCATACAACTAATTTAACTTTAGCTTATAAGAGGAAGCCAAGTGTTAGGAAATGTTAGCCGCAGGTTATATTATTATGTTTATTACCAAACTAGTGCAGTAAATAACAAAGTTTTCTTAATGAAGTCACAAACTTACCTGAATCGATAATTGCCGTCACCATTGTTCACATTTTCGTATTTCACTATTGGTATATTGGCTCCTCCAGAACCGCCAAAGTTTCCGCTTCCGCCTGCACCACCGCCAAAACCAGAACCTCCGCCTGCACCACCACCAAAACCAGAACCTCCGCCAAATCCGCCGCCTAAACCTGTATGGATTAATTTTATGTCAGATCTCAGCAGATGAGCGTGGGTCTCTTTTGGTCTTCAGCCTTAGGCACAGGACGTGTGTGTTTAATATGCGAGGTGAGCAGATCAGAAGAAAACATGTCTATAGAAAATTATAAACATGTTGAACCTAGCGGAATCAACCGCCGCAAAATGCAAGGTAGATTAACTCCCCAATGCGCCAACAGCAATCGATAGAAGACTTGAGACATTTAAAAAAAGATAACTATATAGTTATCTATAAATAGCGATCCGCCCGGGTTTCGCACGGGTGCAATGTAAATGTAATATACAAAAAAAATATATAGCCTATGTTACTCGCTGATTATGTAGCTTTCTATTGGTGAAAGAATTTTTAAAATCGGTCCAGTAGTTTTTGACTTAAATCGCAACAATAAACAAATCTTTCCTCTTTATAATATTAGTATAGATATTGTGTGCAAATATCTGTAAACTGTTACTATTTGGTTTCTAGATCAAACCAGCTCTTTTACATTTTTTTTGTAATTATATAAGTTTTTTACATTGATTATGTAAAAAACTTATATTATTTATATATAAATAATCTTAGGTAAAAAAGTATAGCCAGAAATAGACCTGCATTACCCCCGCCAGATCCACCTCCGAAGCCACCACCGAGGCCTCCATTGCCAGCTCCTCCAGAACCTCCAGCTCCTGGACCGCCAGCACCGCCTGCACCCCCACCCCCAAACCCAGAACCTGGCCGCGGTGGAAGGTATTGAGGTTCAAGCCGCCCGCAGGATACTAAAGCTATTACCGCGGATAAAAGAAATGTCTGGAACAAAAAGGTTATGTTATATTTAATTTTGTTATACTTAATAGGTATTTCGTCTTGGGATCTTTAACTGATTATGAAAAGTTTTAATTGGGTGGATGATTCTAATTCTTTTCAAATTTAATTACCTTTACAATTCATAAATACATATTACACAGATTTATAAAGAAATAATAATATAGAGCGTATTAAAATCACCTAGAATGTAATTCTGTATACTTTTTTACTGTGGTTGTTTTTTGTTTTTACCTTTGATTCTTCTGTAGATTTTGATGAATAATTGATTTCATACATGGCATGGCCCTAATGCAACCATGCAGGCACTAGTGCCATCTCTTTAAAAGTTATATTGAAGGATTCCTTAACGACTTATTATACGTTTCAATCCTCAAAACCGCGCTACTACGCATTAGAGGTCGAAAATCTATGAAACATTAAAGCCTATGATCTTTTATAAGTAAAAGTAGATATAGATCAGTTCGAGTCTCAAGCGTCACTGCAATAAATAATTAATAAGTTCACCGTACGTGATCCTTGTGATGACACCGCGTTAATATCGTGAGAAGCTCTATGCGAATGGGTAATAAAGTCACATCTATTCATGGATCCCATAAACCAAGTTGTGCTTTACTCTGAATCGTGATATGCCGTAATGAAGCAAATATATTTTGTTTATTTTTTCAAAACCTTGTATTTAGTAAGCGCATTAATGATTCAAGATCGTAGAACTTTCTTCGTTCACTTTGCTTCAAAATAAGGACGTTCGTAACATATTTGAAATATGCATTTCATAATTAGAAAATACTTTTCTATCAAAAAACTGCAGATAATTTTGAAAGGCTTTCAATGCTTACTAAACTTACACCATATTACGCCCAGGTTTATTAATATATCCGTCTCTAATAACAATTATTGCTGAAAAGCGAACTCACTACCAATAAATAAAACCGATTGATTAAAATGGGAAATATTCTAAGAAAGATTTCTTAAAAAATGCTTACCGTTGCAGTATACATAGTAATATCCTATATTGTACAAGGCAGGCACTCTTCGTTCAGCCGATAGCAGAATACTCTAAGACAGGATGCGCCCCGTTTTATATGGCTCGAATTTGCCCTTTCGCGGTTGCTTCACCTTGTGCGTGCTGAAGCTATCGGAGTGAATCCGTGCTTTGGACTCCGCCTTAGGACTATCTAGACGTGGATTCCGTTTAGGGCTTAAAGAAAATAACAGAGATGTATATTGTAACTTTTTATATCAGTTCAGATATTTTAAATATTCAAATTTCAAATCTATTAGATTTCATTACTGAGTTAAAAGTTTCGAAAATATTTTGGCAATATATTGCGTTGACCAAAATAATAATAAGCTCAAAATTAAAATCTACAGTATATTGTGTATACCGTGCGTGGAGAAAGGGGAACATAGCGTCTTTTAAGCTTCAAAATTATTTTTGCTGCCGTAAATACCTGAATACATACTACCATTGCTCTTCAATATACTCTTAGGCCCATATTCCAAGACGTGTCTCAGTTTTGAATCTAGTTTTGAGACTTGTCAAACCATTTTTTCTCTATAGAATTTTGATATATTGACAGTTCTCAAGAATTGAGTGACGTCTTAGAATACGGGCCTTAGAGAAAAAAGCTGTTTTAAAATAGCGTAATTAATATGTTATACATTAAAAAATAAATATGTTATACATTGTTTTGTTCAATCGATTCGAATGATTTTCAAACCGTTCCCACATCAGCGAGATCTACGCTTCTATCTTGTCTTGTCACAGTGTCATACCAATTTCAATTGATGTAGCGAGTGAAAGATATTACTATAATATCGTCGTTGCGCCTGCCAAATTCCATATGTGCATTTTTGTATAGTTTTAGGAAACAACGAAAAACGTATTATTGACTCACATACGGAGTTTTTCTTAACGGTTAAAACACATATGAAATTAGTTAAACTCCTTTCCAGTTCGAATATCACAAAAAGGATTTTAGTAACACAGTAGAGAATAAAACAAAGATTATTTTTTGTGCAAAAACCAAAAATCAAAAAAATGCACATATGGAATTTGGCAGGCGCAACGACATACATACTTACATACATACATATACATCACGCCTCTTTCCCATTGGGGTAGGCAGAGATCACGGAATTCCATATGCTCCGATCCTTACATACCACTTTCGCTTCTTCTACTTTCATCAATGCTTTCATACACACTCGACGGTTACGAGTACTTTTGATCTGGCCCTTTTGCAGAACGTCCCCGATCTGAAAAAGAACGACGCAACGACGATATGGAATTTGGCAGGCGCAACGACGATATTATACTTGTACATTAATGTACGATAATTAAGTAAAACTTACGTAATATAATTATTATTCGAAGCTTAATGTAATTGACCCACAAAATATAACACGCCCCCCGGCTTCGCTTTATGTAAATATACTATACAAAAAATTACTAAATATATACCTACTATATTACTAGATGATGTACCTTTCTATTGGTGAAATATTGTTTTCAAATCGATCCAGTAGTTTTTGAGTTAAATCGTTCTTTACAATAATCGTTCTTATAATATGTTTTTAACAAACAAATCTTTCCTCTTTACAATATTAGTCTATACTATATATATCTATAATCTATATATATAGATTATAGATATCTATAATCTATATATATAGATTATAGATATTACTTATCCCAACGTTTCAGTTTGCCTGTGATCTCGGTTGCTGGAAAGCATTCGAAACGTCGGGATAAATAAATCATAATGCACGAATTATGTTGGTTTTTAATTAATTACGCGAAAAATTAGCGCTTCACTTGTGGTCGTTGAACGTTGCGTATGATAAGTAAACCCCATACAACTATCTGAGTACCTCTTTCATTTAACAGCTAAACTCATTACAAACTGATTCTAATATGAGTGCTGAGTGACATTATGAGTTGCTAAAATGGTTATAGCAAAATACGTGAGTTATTATAGTATATTAAGTTTATTTATGTAACACCTGCTGATGTAAACTAGTATACCTACTTTTCTCTGGCACTCGATAAAATGAGAATAATATCAACAAAATCTCTATAAGTCGTAAAACACATTTTATTTTATACCTAAGCCATTTACGCTAATCTAAAGGTCCATAATTTGAGTTCTTTTAAAGCTTTTAAAAGAAATTATAACACAATAATAATACAATAATTAAAAATATACTTACAATAAAATAATTAAGTCATTGTTAGCGCTAAAATAGTATTGAAAAAATACAAATTCAGAACACCAAAAGAAAATTATATTATTAATAACGTGGTGCTTTCCTTGGTAAGACATTTATAAAACTTAAGACTATATTTCATTGATGATTTTACTAATTAGCGTAGTGTACAAAATAAAAAAAAAATTGTTTCTTTGAATTTCACGCCATATCATGTTGAATAAACATCATATTATTATCTTAAACAATCGGGTTGGGCTTTTAAGTACCTTTAACTGTAAGATAAATATTTTAAAACATGATAAGCGGTTGATTTAAATTACAATGTAATCGGTATTAAGACATTCAAATCTATTATGTGCAATAATTCAACAGATTAGCTCCTGCAAAGGTATTTATTTCCATCTCACCTTTCATGAACACTGTTAAAGGTGTCTTGAGATCATCAATCATATGGATTCTAGCTCGACAGCTATTTGTTCAATTATATTAAATTATATAGATGTATAAAGGGGAAATAAATATACGAGTGATGTTTGTATTTTGTTTTATTTGTTTATTTTTGGTAATCCTTACTTATAGATATACTGTCTCATGAATTCCGTTTGGTTGTGGATGTTGTAATGGTTAGGGAGGCGAGGTAGCTAAATGGCGTAATTCAACGGCGCCGTCGAGACCTATCAAAATCGAAAGATAAAATAATTTCGAAAAGAAAAGCTCATATGGTAAAAACCATTTTAGCGGTGGGTTTGGCGTGTACGGTGTTTCAAAAATGTTAAAAAAAACAGTTACTTGGGCATTCTCGAGCGCGTCAGATATTCATACTACGTATGCCCCAAGTGCCTCTGATAACAACGGTATACTAATCTGCCGGTTTTCGTGGTGGGGGTAGGCATATAAAGTAGTCAAAAATGCAAAAAAAAATAATACTCGAGCGCGTCAGATTTTCGGAAGGGGTGTTACGTAGGCCCCAAGGAAGCTCCCTTTAAAAAAACTGACGATTTAGGCGTGACGATAAGTTACGATGAATTTTTGAAAATACAAAAAAAATAAGTTTTTTTGAAATACTCGAGCGCGTCAGATTTTTATAGGGGAGGTTTATCTCGGTATCCTGAAAGCATATTTTCTTAATCTGACAATAATGTTGGTGGGTTCTCTTAATCTGACCGAAAAAGGTTTTTTAGTTTCTTTTTTTCCTTTGATAAAACGGGGAATTTAAGAATGACAATAAAGCGATAGATACAACCAACGTAACCCGTAGGACGGCATATTTCCGCGAAGCGCTCAGTCTGTATTACATGTTTATGGCAAATTCTTCTTTTTTGCTTCAATTCTTCACTTCGTTTTGCTTACGGTACGTCCAAAAATCAATTTGAGGATCAACAGGCTATTGAATAATATACATACATGAAACTGTACATGTTAATAATACTTTTGTCTACAGATACGCGTAACTTTTTCCGAGTCCACGAAAATTGTCGAGAATCTTTAGAAAAAAAAATTTGAGATATAATAAAAGTCACATAATTTAATCATCGTTATTTCATATCAATTTTTTTAAACACCCTCAGTTTTCGAGACATACTCAAAAAACCGGGAGTTTGAGTTTTTATGGTGCTTCAAGTCAAAAAGTTTTAACTTTGGACAAAAATGTAAAGAGACCTTTTTTGTGTAAAATAAAATTACCTTTTTTGTTTATTTAAACTTTTTTTTTGTAAAATGTATCGTTCGCGACTTATATGCCGCAACGCGTTTTTCGGAAGACGAAATGGCTCCTCCACACTTCCGGTCATGCGGTAACCGGCAGATTTTGTATTTTTAGTAAGTTTTAGATTATATTCTTCAAAATAAAAAATAAAAAAATCGCGCTCGAGAATGCCGGATTAACGTTTTTTTTTTACAAGTTCGCGACCCTATAACTCGGCGGCGTCAAGGACTTATCGTCAGATTAGTTTTTAGTCTTAAAACACTAAAATCAACCCCCAATATCTTAATCTGACGCGCTCGAGTATTTCAGACTATCGATTTTTTTTTACTAATCTGATCGTCTATCCTAGGCGCGCGTCACTACATATAGAGCTAAATACTTTACAAGGTTGTTCTATTAGGTCTAATAAATCTCTCATATCTTAAACTGCCACGCTCGAGCATTACCGAAAATTCACCTATTCGCCTCCTTAACTATAAAGCGTACATACAATATACAATACATTGTTTCAGTGTGCGTAGTTTTAGCCCGCGATGAACGCTTCCGAGATTACGCACACTAAAACAATGTAGGTACATATATGTGCACGTCTGACAACATTCATAGCCAAACGGACTTCGTGAGATAGAATATTTTTTGACGGGCTCGTTGGCGCGTTTTGTAGAATACCTGCCGTACGCATCGATGGGTCGTGGGTTCGAATCCCACCGGGACCACATGTTTATAATTTTCTGTACGTCTTTTCCCTACGTCTGGTAACATCGGGCATTGATTGGATAGGAATATCGAAATTCCGACCGGGTAACGAACCACCGTTCATAGATGGTAAAACCGTGAAGTGCACATTACCTACGTGTTTCGGTTTCAGTCTATGGATTTCCGAATGTTCTTAGCAAAAATTAGTTCGATAGCGCATCATTGACTGATGTTCTGTGGCTGAGGTATCACCTACCATCAAGTGAACCTCATGCTCGTCTGTCGATATCAAACATTAAAAAAAATCTATGCCAGAGCCCAGAGGCTAGTCTTGTGGCCACTAAGAGACAGACACTGCCAAGTTTAGGGCCACATCATTAAGCAGACTGGATGAGTCGCACACTTCCTGCGTCCTTGCACGACGCAGCAGGTGCGTAAACTGCATTTGTTCTCGGTAAAAAAAAAACGGGGCCACTCTTATGAACTTAATTGATTAATATTTATTTATTTATTAAACGTTACTTGTCTTGACAGTTTACCCAATGCGACAAGTAACGATACACTACATACTATACACTATACTTATACATAACTTATACACTACAAATTAAAAAACACCCAATATAAAATAAATATAAAATAACAAAAATCCTAAACCATACAATATCATATATAATCTATTACTACAACTAACCATATGTTACAGTAAATAAAACTAATCTTGTGAGCTCACTCAATGCTACCATAAACACATCTACTCTGTCATAAACTTTATTTATGACAGAAATAGATCTGTTTATGGGCGCTTTCTCTAACAAGTTAGTTCTGACCGGTGGTATATAATATGAATACAGTGAAATTGTGGTAATTGTTATCGTATTAAATCTAATATATAAAATTCTCGTGTCACACTGTTCGTTTCCATACTCCTCCGAAACGGCTCGACCGATTCTTATAAAAAATTCAGTAAGTCTGAGAATCATATTAAGTAAGTCTGAGAATCTGCTACTATCTATCTTTCAAACCCCTAAGTGATAAGGGGTCCCCCCCACTAAACCCCAAAATTTTTATTTTTATTTTTTTGGATATTTTTTTATCATGTGGCATGAAAAATACATACAACCCTATATTTTTCTCTTCTATTACCAACCCCTGCTTTTTAGAAATTTTTTACATGGCAAAACAACGTTTGCCGGGTCATCTACATATAAAAGTGTCATCCATAAAAATGCCATCATCTACGAAAAAGAAAATCATTTTTAATTTACCTTACTTTGCATTAATTTTGATATGATCGTTAAAACTTTCCGTTCCGTTAGATACAGGGTTTTTCTATATGAACTCATCTTGTGTATGCAAAAATACATATACTTGCATTTTAATGTCTTCGTGAGATTGAATCAGAGCGATAAGTATTTTTTTGAAAGATGAATCGCAACATATATCATAGATAATATTTATGGAACAGTTATTTCCTGACTCCGAGTATATATGTATAAATTAAGTATATTCATTGATATAACCCGACTTATCAATGTGGTAAGGATATCGAGGTTAGTCGTAGTGTAGAATAAATCCCTATTAAAGCTTACTTTATTCATTTATTCTTTATATATATAAAATTCTCGTGTCACAGTTTTCGTTGCCATACTTCTCCGAAACGGCTTGACCGATTTTGATGAATTTTTTTGTGCTTATCCGGTATCTATGAGAATCGGCCAACATCTATTTTTCATCCCCCTAAATGTTAGGGGTTGTCCACCCCTAAATTTTATTTTTATTTTTTAGACAAAATTTTTAATTTCTATTTTTTTATGATACAACATACAAAAATACATACAACCCCTGCTTTTTTGTCAAAAAAACTTGACCCGTGCGAAGCCGGGGCGGGTCGCTAGTTCTTTATATTATTTAACCCGACTTCGCAATGTAGATGCACTTTGCATGTAGCTTTCTATTGGTGAAAGATTTTTATAATCGGCCCAGTAGTTTTTGAGTTTATTCGCTACAAACATAGAAATATACAAATCTTTCCTCTTTATAATATTAGTATAAGTATAGATATAGATTTATACGACGTAAATGCTTTAATTCAGTGATTCTAAGCTAATATATCATTGTAAAATAAATGATTAATTGTAAAGCGTGTCGTATGGAATGAAGTCAATAGAATATATTCGCGTGCGCGTGTTAGCTATCAGATCGCCAAATGTCACATAGCTGAAGATCGCGTCCGTGAACGAGCCCGACCTCATGGAATAATAATATCAGGTCTGCTAAAATTAAGTTGTATGATCAAACTACTGGGAATTGGCATGGGTTTGTTATTTCTTTATCTCTTTTTCAGCATCATTTCATTAATATAATACCAGTGAGTTTTATTCTACACAGGCGGATTTTAAATTATAGCACGAACAGTTTTTTAATTATGAAAAGAGAAAAGCTTTGACTAAATTTATGCGATGCATAAACTAATCGAGAGATTCGACAAGGATACTTGTAAGTTATAATTATATGCTCAAAATTAAGTGCGATTTTAGCAATACCTCACTATCTACAGCCCGGGCCATGAGTGTCAAAGCATGCCCACAATTGTTTTATTACCTCCCTATTAAATTTATGTATTAAAAACAGACTTTTGACTCATATGACATGATACATAATTTTTAAAAATTATACACAATACATATATGATTTTTTTTTGCTATATATCGACAGACGAGCATGAGGTTCACTTGATGGTAGGACCCCTAGCCACAGAACATCAGTCAATAATGCACTGTTGAACTACTTTTTACCTCGACTATTCGGAAATACATAGACTGAAACCGAAACACGCAATATACACTTCACGGATTTTCCACCTATGAACTGTGGTTTGTTACCCGTTCGGAATTTCGATATTCCTCCCACCCGATCAATGTCTGAAGTTACCAGACGTGGGGAAAACATGCATACAGAAAATTATAAACATGTCGTCCCGGTGGGATTCCAACCCACGAGCGCACGGCAACTGTTCTACCGAACGTGCCAACGAGCCCGTCATACCTGATATTATTTTATCATGTCCAACCTCTACAAACCATTATTGAAAACGATCTCGTTTTCGAACTCGTTACCGTTCACAAAACTCGCGAACTATCTTAAATTCTGAAGGATAATTGTTATATTAAAAACTAAAAGTGTAAATGAGATGGTAAGTTTATTTTTATGTTTCTGATTTTGATTACTAAATAAAGCAAAGTTAAAAGATCTTAGCTGTATTATTTTATTTATAGTATTGAAGAAAGAATTTGTCGTTTAAAAAAAACAAAGTACTCGTTTTTTTTAACGGTATAGGTGAAAAGAATTAAATTTCACCATCGAACTTAAACGCCCAGTGAAATATTTATATCGACCTCGAACCCCACAGTATTCCGTCATGATCCTACTATTTCACGAATATAATGATCACGAATCTTATTATAGTCGCTGTACTCTGAAAATCCTCATTACTTAGTCGTTACTATGAATGCTGATTTTAATACTAATAGCGGATCCGACCGAATGTCTGTGTACAATTTTCAGGCGTTTATGGGTAATTCTCGCATTTCGTGCAAATTGAAAGAATTTGTGAGAAAAAAATAGAATTTATTTTTTTCAGTGCCATTGCATAGCTACTTGAAAAATAAACTAGCTATTTGAGTATTATTAAATTATACCTAATATTGGCAAAAAATGGGCTTTATAATTTTTTCGTAGATATGGTAATGAGGAAAGAAATTTGGTAATTATATGAGGGACAATGGTAATGAGAAAATACTATTGGTAATGAGAATGTAATTAAAAAATGTAATTAAAATTCGTTTTTCTTTTAATAACAATTATATAAGTACTTCAATTGAGTTTTATTCACTTAATAGTTTCATTCAAAAGTAATTTCACAATCAATCGTGTAACAAAAAACTTTCAAAATACTTTAAAAGATATGGAATCCTTCGTAATAGTCAATACTCATAATCAAACTCTACATTATTCATTACTAAAACTCTCACAAGTTCTGTTCAAGCATCTTTCATTGTAGACGTCACAGCATAAATCTATTCTATCGCCATCAGCAATAAAGCACATATTTTAAATGGCTCCTTATGAATCTAGAACAGAAATCAGAATTAAAACACAATTTTTGTACCAATTCAACTTACAGTATTTTAGTTGCGAAATCTATAACTTCCTACTGACACAGAAAAAAAATTGCTGACGAGATAAGTACCTAAATTCCTGTCAAAACAATGGCACGCAAGCCATTGGTTCGTCATCACTGATCTAGAACAAGTAAAATCTGTTGTTACATTAATCTTTATTACCATCATTTTATGATCATTACCATTTTTCAAATAGCTGATGGTAAATCATGGTAATGAAAGTAATGGTAATGATATTTTAGCAGTTTTTTAAAAATACTCCGTAAATAACTGTAAAATGTTAAGCATTAAGATCATAAACTACATAAACTCGAAGGTTATTATGTTAACATTCACCATATATCAAAACAAAAATTACTCTATATCTCAAAATAGCACTAATGGTAATGAAAAAAAAACTTACCACGCATAATATTCTCACCTTCATCGTTCTTTATCAACAAACTGCAAGACGCTAGACCCGGTCTCTGTTCACTGGTCGATTGGGCGAGAATCAAGTAAAGGGGAAAGGGGTAGAGAACATCATGTGCGCGTTCAAACATGATAATTTTTTTACTTCGAGTTCAGCTGACGGTAATGATTATTTTTTTTGGTCAAACTTATTTCATCAGAGCAATTGTAAATAACAAATAGTAAACGATTTTTTATTTAAATTTTTTTATTGCTTCATATGTATTTTATTCATAACAAAACAATAATACATAGTAATGCACCAATTTTTTGTGTTATTAGCTTTCAACTACCAAAAATCGATTTCTGACCAGTGTTGGTAATGATATTTAGGCGTATATTTTATTTATATATTTTTTTCAAAGTACCTGGCATTCTTATAGTCCAGTGGCAGATATACATATACACAATACCTAGAATATAAAAAATATTTTGTAACTTAGGCTTACTTAGTTTAGCTTTTATTCTTACTGACACGTGTTTTGCACGAAACGGTAGAAATACCCTTATAAATTCACGCGGGAAATTATAAACGAACTGTTTGTACAATATTCCGGTGACATATACAACTGTTAATAATTTTTAAATATTTCCTTTTAATGATATTAACCGACTTGGTGTGTCAGTGGAGCTGGAAACAGAAACTGCTACTAAAAATATTGTTTCGGTATATATAAATATAATATATACTATCCCCCTTATTTATAAACGTATTATAAGCTTGATATAGTTAAAATATGTTTTGTTTCTTTCGTTCTGTAGTCTTTTTATATTCGATAGAGCGAGACAAAACATATTTTAAAGCTACGTTTATGAATAAGGCCGTATATGTTACTACTCTTCAAAATCAAAGTAAAAGTAAAGTGATCATTTTATATATAAGTTTATATAAAACATAAAGATTCAAAACAAAATAGGTAAATTGGTTAGGTTCGGTTAGTATTGAGAGAAATCAATCATATTAAGCGAAACGTTTCTGGCGAATTTGATTGTTTCTCTGCCCTTTTGAGCCTGAGCTTTGTTTCTGAAAAATATTCAATTCCATTCGTTCCTATTTACATGACGAAACACCCCTTGAGAAAACCTTCTAGAATCAATTGAACTCTACAAAAAAAGAAAAAAATACTTTATACCTAACAATCATAAAAATGTAATCCTCTGAGAAATGGAAATTATTGAATTTCTAAACTTTTTTTTCGTTCGCGCGTAAATTGTAACTTTGAAGACTTTTTGCAACCATATTTTTGTAATTTGTACTTAGTGTATTGACATCCGATATTGGTATTTTCTTAAAGCGAAATATTACACGAGTCAACTACTAATAGAAGATGTCCACACAGCTGTTATTAGTGTCAAAGTAGAGTTTTGCAACTTACACCAACTAGGTTAGGTTTTTTGCAGCATTATATTTATTATTGAAATCGTAAGAACCAGAATCATTACTGTTATAATAATTGGATTTTGAATTCCAAAAACATATACTCGTAGGTATTTGAAAGAGTTTAATAGACTTCAATTAGTTATATGTATATAACAAGCATTCTTTTTTTTATTATGACTATGACTTTTAATCGTAGACTCTTCCAAGGTCAAGACATCCAGCTCTTCGATGCAAATACTAGATGCAAATTTGAGCCAGGATATAGAGTAGATGGACTCGTGACGCTTACTCCTAATAAATACCGTAAACCTGGTCCATTGATATAATCTCTATGCTACTTAAGTATTAGTTCTATAATCCTTAATTGTTTAAGGGCCGACAAAGCATCAACAAATCCTCTGGTGTTGTTGCTCATGGGAAGCGGTATTCATTTTCCATCAGGTGAACTGCAAAAATAACCCTGAAAACTAAGTACCAATTTAGGCGAAAAAAATAGTATCAGCTTTTCCTATACCTAAAAATAAACTACGTTTTAAATTATTCACCGCAACAATTTACATGCTACGCGCTACGTTAGTCAACTAACGTGATGCATTAAATAAGCAATTAAGGCGTAAAACAAACGTCATTTTAGCCCAATGTTTAAACAGCTCTGTTTAATGTATGACCTGCTTTACTGACTAAGCTTCTCATAATTAAAAACGAATAGCATCAAAATTTTATAATTATCTTAATTAGTTTATACAAACGCGAATAAATTGATAAGAATATTAGAGCTGCATTTTTCGTCTAGTTCCGCTCTAGTCAGAGATTGGACATCAAGATGATTTTCACTGTGGACTGAAATCAGTATCTTTTGTTATCAGCCATGAATGGCTCTGACACCTTCTCCTGATGCTGTATTAGATTTTTCTCTAATATAAGTTGATTTTAACTTATGAGAGAACATTATGTGACATAATATGTTGGTAGAGTTTTAATCGTCACTTATGTTATAAAAGCCAAACTTTATTTTCTGTTTAACTCAAATTGACTTGTTTTTTAAATAGGGTTAGTTTAAGGGCAGAATATTGTCATGATTTTATCCTGGGAAAAAAGCCGCGGCCGAACTCTAGTAAAAAAAAATGGAAGACCTCAGAAATGCCTTGAACTTTAAAGAGTCACGAAACTATGTGCTATTCGAAGTGCACGCTAAGTAACAATTCCTACAAAACCTTCGATTTGCTTTTAAATAATTTCCAAAGTTGCATTATTTTGAACAAAATACTGAGTATTCGAAATGGAAGCAGAATAACATTACCGCTAGAATAATTAATTAATTAAATTAAATAATTATTTATGAATTGATATCCGTATGTAGGTTACCATGGCAATGTTATTTATATATGTTTTAATTGAGGGGAAGGCTAAAGTATTTTAAGCATTCGATCTACTACAGTCTGATCTCGCCAAAAGAAGCCTTTATTTTTTTAACCATAAACACTATTGCTACCTATCGACATCGTCCTGGGGGGTTAGAAGTTAGAACGCAAGTCGCAAAACGATTCGACTGATCGTCTCGCTTCATTGTGATTGGTGTAGAGAGTCTCTAGAGAGTCTCTACACCAATCACAATGATCTCATGAATGATTTATTTGGTGGATGATGCTAATTCTATTTTAGATTCTATTTAAAGCCACGTCTGTCTAGAATTTAAAAATGTTTAAGATTTGGTTCTGAATAATTTATGGTCAATTTTTTTTAAATTTTGTTTTATATTTTATAGTATAATCTGTTGAAGTTTGTAGGCAGACCATATTAGAAATCAATTTTGACATTATTTATGTGACTTATGAATATAGAAATTTAAATTGTTGTTTACTTATAGAGAAATACAAAATGTTAATACCCACATGTTTGATAAAATTCCTTGAATTAGTAAGTACAAATTATATCAATATTGTATCAAATGCTTTCAGTTCGTCTTAATAAATGTTCCCATTCCTCCTACATAAAAGATAGCTCCAAACTCTTCAAAGTTTAAGCTTCCTTTATAAGAAATTTAAGATATTCTAGAAGATTTTCTTCTTGGATTTCTTTTATCGAAGTTTTCCTAAGTTTACTTTTTAAATTTTAAACTTTTTTATTCAATTTATTTAACAATATTGGTCGATATAATTAATAAATATTCCTCCTTTCCCGCTGCCTCTACATATTTACCTAGAGCGTTTGTTTTCGTAGGAGTTAATTCAAAATCGGTTTCAAAAGTCACGAAAATGAAATAGATATTCATATTAGTGAAACATACTTTCGCATTTATAAATTCATTAATATTAGTATGACTTGATTATCGCTATATTCTGGCAGCTTGTTTGTTTACATTTACGTCAATCCGATTTTAATTTTGTTTGTTTTGACTCAGTGCTATGAGCGTTGCGTTTAGCACCGAAGATCCTGGGTTCGAATCGTGGAATTCGAAAGACAAAATTTAAATAAAAACTGTTTCGATGGGTAGTGCACGAGTCTCATCACCTACTGCCCTATAAAAAAAATTGTGAGTGAAACAGACAACAGATAATATGTGCCTGTCCCATGTCCTACTAGGGTACTCGAGATTTAACGTACCTACATACCGTATTGCACATATTGTTTATAAGAATTAAATAACCAATTAGAATTTAGAAAATTAATTTTCTAAATTCTAATTGGTTCGTTGTCATCTGTAAAATAAACTACTACTATTTTTCATTTAAATTCTACTTTCAGATGTTAACGATAGCGTGTTTAACCCTACACCATTACAGCTACGATCTGACAGATATTCCTACATTAATGCTGTGTTCTGGAACCTACGTAGGCTACATTGTGGTTCTCTCTGGAGAAATTGTCGGTTTGTATGAATATGTGATCACTCGCTTTAGGTTTACGATCGATCCCTAGTTAGCTATGTCACCGCTGACTTTACTTAAAATTCTGTTATGAATAGGAATTTATTTTTTAAAAGTCGCATTTATATTGAGCAGAAGTCATTGTTATAATTGTGGAGAGAAATAATAGTAGAAATAATTAGAAGTAGGAGTAGATATTTTCTTAGTTAGGGCAGAATAACAGCGTTGTGTGACCATAACATAAATATAGAGCTCTAAAACTTTAATTGATCCAAAAATCTTTGAAATTTATTTGTTATTAATTATACCTAGTATCGATGAATAAAAATCTATATATCTGTCGTATCTATCTAAATGTGTTACTTTGTATTAACGTGTCTTTGTGTTTGTCCATCTTTCACAAAGGAAGGACAATAGAAATCTATGTTCTGAGGTATTTTACAGCAAAACAGAGCATTATATTGATATAATTGGTTTTCATTTTATTATTTACCCGCCAAAATATTTTAAAATTATCTATGTTAGTGAAGCTGCATGCATCTGGGCATTGATTGGGTGCGAGGAATATCTAAATTCCGACCTGGTAACGAACCACCGTTCATAGATGAAAAAACCGTGAAGTGCATATTGCGCGTTTCGGTTTCAGTCTATGGATTTCCGAATGCCCGAAGTAAAAAATAGGTCGACAGCGCATCATTGACTGATGTTCTGTGGCTGAGGCCGATATCTGAAATAAAAAAAATAAAAAATCCGACTCGCACGTAGGTACAAAGTGACATCTAAAACCAAAAGACTATTTTTTGACATGTCTTCATAATGGACAATCGAAATAGGCAAGTTTATGAAAGAATCAAAGCACTATACGTTTTAGCAGCTTAGTTTGAGAATAATTATTATCGGACGGGCTTTGTGAGATAATTTATTTATTACACGAACCTTGCAATGGGTTGCAGGTTCTATTCCTGTCGGGACTGACGTTATTATATAAATTATATTCCTATTTAATCATGTTTTTCTGTAATTGTGGCTACATCGAGAGTAAAATGGGCTTTATACCATTTAACTCAACTGTAAATGATGCTTACATTCGATGATTACATGATGTTTTGATTTATAACATGAAAAACGGTGATGAAGTTAAAAGAAATAAGTAATCATAATTTTAATAGAACCATTTTTTTAGGGGAAATTCTCTTAGCGCCCTTGGATTTAGTGCAGGACATGTACTTCGGTATGCTTGGCTTGGGTCTCTTCGCTGTGAGTGGGGGCCTAGTGTTATCGGATAGAACAAAGGGCTCGCAGTATCCACGCACAGGAGACCACAATACCGCTCTATTGGCTGGCTCTTTGGCGATTCTTAATGCCGTTATAATACTTTTCGATTTGAGTCTGGCTTATTTGGATTCGGAGCAATATGACGATGAGGCGAGCGTGTAAGGTGATTTTTCTACAAAGTTTTTCATACGATTAAAATGTACCTATACAGATTATACTATATATCTCCATACGAAATATTAATATCGATTCTATGCTTTTATTTGTATCGTATTGAAGAACTAGAGTACGTTTCAAGAAAGAAGTCGGATAATGTTGGAACTACAATATTTTTTATGAAAGTATTTTTAACTCCATAGACACTAGCGACACCTAAAAAGGACTTCTTTTATGAAAAGGACTCTACATTCTGTTTTGCTCACAAAATACAATTTTTTACCTTTAAAAATTAATTAAAATATAAATGCGACTTTTACTTTATGTGTTCAGTAAACAATTAAAACATTGATTTTTAATGAGAATTCTACGAAATAAATATACGAAATAAACAATCAGCAAAATAAGTATATAGCCAGTTGAAATGTGAATTATATTTAAAACCGTTTTAAAAACTGTAAAAATAAGGGGATGTATATGACCATATACTATATATACATATATAATTATTAATTATGTATTGTATTTATGAGCCGTTATGATTCAGTACTTGCCTAATTAACTGTATCATGCCCACGCGCTGCAAGAAGATTTATGTCGCAACTGTACACATTTGCAACAGGCTGAGCACGACTTGCCGTTTTACCCCAATAGACGATCTTTCTAGCACATTTTTTTTTCTAGCAGGCTTACAAGTAAAAGTAGTTTGTTGTGTTGTTTCTCTAAAAAAGTAAAAATAAATCTAATTCTTTTTGTTTGTTTGTTAAGGTGAAACGGTATCAGCAGCAGCAGATGCGTATATAGACGCCTGGTGGTCAGCTATCGGCGGCGTACTCTACGGAGCGTGTGGTGCACTCACACTGCATGGATGGCGTGATATTCCTATTTGTCTGAGGAAGAACCACGCCCAAGCAGCCGCAGTGTGTTCACTGGCCACCGCTGCCTTGATGACCATAGACGCACTTTTGGCACTCTGCTCCGCTCATAAAGATGATATGAGCACTCGTTCTAAATCTACTAGGCGTAATAGCCCGTAAAATTATTTTTTGCTATAAGTAAAGTATATTTTTTGCTCTATTTGCGTTTAATTTTATAGGTAACTAGCAACGCCCCCCGGCTTCACACGGGTGCAATTTATATGTACCTACTATACATAAAACATAGCCTCGCTGATAATGTAGCTTTCTATTGGTGAAATAATTTCCAAAATCGGTCCTGTAGTTTTTGAGTTTATTCAAAACATACAAAAATACAGAAATACAAATCTTTCCTCCTTATAATATTATTAGTATAGAAGTATAGATTTTAACTCGGGATTTCTGTGCAGAAGTTTTCTTTGAATTAACGACATGATCCAGTGTTTTAGTCATGAAAATTTAATAGATGGATTGTATGAGAAATTATTTGAAATAGCATACAAATGACAGATTCACAATATGAATACTTTCTCGCAAGTTATTCGTGCTAGAGCCTCATTACACAAATAATAAATAGTGATACAAAAAAGACAAAAAGCCATCTATTTATACAGGATGCAACTAAGTTACTTTAAAGGCAAGGAAGCTGAGGAAGCGACGCAGTGCTGGTTCATATTATATTATGAAGTCTATCGAATAGATGGCGCGCAAATCAAACTCTATTCTCAAAACAAAACAAAACATTCACCTATCAGTAACACCAAAGAACATTTTTTTTTATGTGAGATGTCGACAGACGAGCATAAGGTTAACTTGATGGTAGGTGATACCTCAGCCACAGAAAATCAGTCAATGATGCGCTGTCGACCTACTTTTTACTTCTAGCATTCGGTGAAACCGAAACGCGCAATGTGCAGTTCACGGTTTTTCCATCTATGAACGGTGGTTCGTTACCCGGTCGGAATTTCGATATTCCTCCCACCCGATCAATGCCCTAAGTTACCAGACGTGGGGAAAACATGTTCACAGAAAATTATAAACATGTGGTCCCGGTGGGATTCGAACCCATGACTCATCTATGCGCACGGCAGGTGTTCTACCGAACGCGACTCTCTCCTCGCGTTGTCTCGCTTGCTCTTACTAGCGAATATCGCTCTAAAGATGATTGGGTGCTCTATGTCTCCAGCGTCTAAGCGTAGTTCACACGGATACATAGCAGCGCCGCGGCCGCTGTGGCTGGGGTAGTAACTCCTCTTACCCCAGAGAAATTTCTTATGTACCTACTCCAGTAAAACTGTGCTTCCTTGTTCTTCGGTAAATCTCATAATACAGTTCAACAACATTCTGTATTATGAGTACGGTCTACTATGTAGCATTTGCTCACAAATTGTAACCTTTCCTTAGGGTTTAAATTCCCAATACATATATGCCTACATCTACGCCATAATAGGTACTTTGTGTAAAATTTTCAATTCTCTTATCCCAACAGTCATTCGGTTTTTTTTATAAAATAATAATTTTATATAATATTATTTGTAAATTAAAAGTTTTGGAAATCGTCAAGATTATTCGGCCTTTTTGTGATCGTATTTCAAAACCAGTTAATGTATATCTTAACTTTTTGAAATTGTAGGTAATTTTAAATGGACTAGCCGTTCGAAATACACAAATCCTAGGGAATTCTAGTAACTAATGCTACTAGTAGGACAAAGATAGAATAATATTTGACTAAACAAATATTTTACTTCTTTTTCTATATTATTATACCTACTATAATTAATAATCATTAATTCATTATAACCTGTTGATAAAAACAAAACAATAGATATTATTCAATGGCAGTTAATCTAACGGTCTTTTGAATAATGAATTTAAACTGTAATATTAATGAACATAGAGCATAATATTGAACAATTTTTGTGATTTTAATTATCACGCTAACTAACGCCCGAAATTAATAATGTAACTCCCATCTTAGATTAAAACCAATCTCAGATGAATGCGTATCGCTCGATCGATCTCTAATCCACATGCCAATAATATAACTACGCAATCTAAAATTTTTTTGACGCCGGATCGCTAGCGATCTTGGCCCTCTTTACCGTTCCGTTCTTAGCATAATGTTTTATTATGCAATACTTTTGACTCAATGTTTTATAAAAACAAACGAGTCTCAACATTATAAAATAATATATAAAATATTTTCCAACTAAAAACGAGTGATTTTAGGTCTAAAAACATGTAAAAATTACATTTGCAATCATATTTTATTAGTTACTTTACAATATTATATCAAGTATATAAATTAGCAAAAATGGAACGTGCATTGGGTCTGTGGTAACCGACCGCGACGTGCGTTAGTTTGAATGATGGAGGGTAGAGATACGGAGGAATCTCTCATATGGGGCTTTACTTTCAAAAGTGTCCATGATAAGCTGTTAGATTATAGTTCCAAAACCAACTAAAAACTTAAGAAGGCGCTGATGACCACTGATGGTTCGATGTGAATTTGGAGATTATTAATGAAGTGAAGTATGCCAAACGGAAACAGTAAAGTACAGAAGTAGTTGTACTGAATAGAGTAGTTTATAAAAATAAAGTAAATGAGTATGCAATTGAAAACGTCATTATTCAAAAGAATTCTGAAATTTAAAAAAATATTGTTATATATTTAATCAATGTAAGAAATTACTTTACTTTACAACTAAATTTTTGAAAGTCGTTACGGACCAGTATCCGTTAACTGAGCAAGAAACTCCAAATCACTATCGTCACTGTCACTAAATAATAATGCCATGGCCATTTCTTCTTTCTACAAACTTGTAATCCAAGCACCAAACTAAGGAATTTCTCAGATTGCAATCTACGATTGTTTACACGGATTGAAGCAAACGTCAAAATAGACGGATTGGTTATTGACATGCACAAACTGTCATTTTCGAACAGAGGTCAATCTTTAATCTGTAATCCGCACTCCCAAAGATGGATTGCTATTTAAGATACCAAACTCAATCCGATGATAGTTTATTGGCATGCTTAATTCAAAAAACGGATTGAAATACCAATCTTAGATGGAAAAATTTGGATTAGGATTGATTATTAATTTCGGGCGTAAAACCACCATTAAAACAGTGATGTTAATTACTAGACACGTCTTATTTAGTAGTGGTTCTTGTACATTTGATGCAAGTATACAACACGTGAAGGACAAATCGTTTAGACATATTACGTAAAATTGATGAGTTAATATTGATATGTTTTGTACCGGGCTACTAATTATGTATATTTATATTGAAGTATGACATCATAAACGGTATTTTAGTAATTAATGAATAACAAAAAATATACTTAGAGTGAATAATTATTAAAAATATTATATTATGACTTAGGAATGAGTAAATGGCAAAGACTTTCTGGCTAGGTGTTTCTTGAGTTACTTAATTGTTAGTGTGAAAGACAGATTTGAGACAATTTTATTAATGACATGATTAGGTCGAAAATATCTTGTAAAATAATAATATTTAGTCACAGCAATGATCTCATCGGTCGCGTCATTCAAACTTGGCGGTTGTATGGTGCAGACTGCAGAGTGGACATTATAGCGATTTAGGCGCCTGATATAGCGCTTTTTTGACATTATTGTGTACTTTTGAACATTCTAGCGCTGTTCTAGTTAAGTTACAAAAAATGTACCAGACTATTTTTCGATTTCGATCAATAAACTAATAAAAAAGTATTTGTATATTGTAAGTGGGATAAAATAGACAGAAAAGGAAACATTTGATGTAATATTTTATAAATATGTACCTATTACTTTTATTTAAATAAAAAAATTCTAATATTTTCAATTTTCTTATAATGTTTTCTGATAAAATCTAAGAATAAAATTAAATGTATGTTTCTGCTGTTTAATCCATTACGATCCTTATACAAGGTGGGCCAAAAGAAATCACCCTATTAGAAGATACTCTTATTTTTGCAAATGGCGGCCAATGTCAAATCTGTTTTGACATTTATGAACTAGATAGATGAAGAATACAAATGAATAAGCCATGGAGCGATACACTCCCCAAGAACGCGGAATAATCGTGTCTATTTTTTGCGTAACAATTCGTCTGTGGTGTTGGCGCAGCGCGAATTCCGCAATTGAACGAATTAGGACTGGAGGACATGTGGTTCCAACACGACGGAGCAACGGCACACACTGCGCGAGCCACAACCGATATTCTAAAGACGGCGTTCCCGGGTCGCTTCATCTCTCGTTTTGGTGATTTGCACTGGCCCGCAAGATCGTCCGATTTAACCGTTCCAGACTTTTTTGTGGGGTTTTTTGAAGTCCCGTGTTTACGTGAACAAGCCTGAAAGCCCTCAAGGACAACATTCGACACGAGTGCGAGAATATGTCGCCCGAAGTTCTCATCGAAGTGACGAAAAATGTCATAAAACGAGCCCGTATAGCAATCAATTGTGGCGGCGCCCATTTGGCCGATATCATATTCTCGACTTGACCAACAAAATTCTAAAGGTTCAAATAAACATAATCAAAAAACAGAATCGAAGTTTTTTATTTAGAAAAAAAATGAGAGCCAAACAACATCAGATGACTTCTTTTGGCCCACCTGGTATTATGAAAATATTCGAGTTATAATTCCATCGATTTTTCAAAACATATGGAATGGAATCGATGGAATGTAATAATCATGTCACCAAATTTTATTCAAATCGGTTTCTTAATCTCATTAAATCATTTAAACCGCTGCATATGAAAAAGGAAAATAAAAGTTTATTATTACGCTTTCTAATCATACAGTTTATTAAAGTACTAGTAGATTTATATAAAATCCAGCGCTTTTTGCAGAACTGTTAAGCGGCTAACGTTAAATGTCCTACGCTGACAGTCAGCAGATACGGCATTCGCGCGGCGCATTTTCCTTGGAGTTGTAAAACGAGCAGTTGCGTTTTTACTCGCGTGTAGTGTAAACAAGCGTGTGATATTTCAGTGAAAATGGCTGTGAGCAGATTATCAATCATTAAATTCTTGGAGCTGGTATGTTAAAATGTTCTATTTGTTTTGGTTAACAAAATAATTTCGTTTATTATAATAATTATTGTATGAAACGTGCCTTGCTCGTTTTCCAAACCGGATTGGATTTGGGTGGCCCACAATTCCGACTAGTACTATCTGCGCGACTGCGTCATATTAATTTTACGCGTTTGTTTATAGTTAGTAGTTATACATAATAATATTAATAAACTACTAAGATTGCAATGAACTGCAAGCTATTTAGTATAATAAACTTGGTGTAATTACTTGATTACTTACAAAAAAAAGAAAAAAGTATGGTTTTAAAAAAATATATGACTTTAATAATGAAATATTATATTTAGGTAATTAGATAAAGAAATAACGGTTTCTTTTAAATTTGATTTAAGTAAGACTCAATTAAACAAAGTAAAATAAATCGTTATTGATTTGCAAATATATCTTTTTTGAAAACCGTACTTTTCAAGTGACATTTGACAGGTAGAGGTTATTGACGTTCCTATTCTTATTTGACGCATAGTAGGTACGCATTGATATTTCGTGCTCTAATAGGTACAGATTCATGATATGAAGTTGAGAACTTGAGAACATGCAGTAAGCAAGTTATCATATAGTAAGCTAGTAAGCTTGCAGTGAGCAAATAGGTGCATACCTATTGCGTTGTATGCTATTGTATGCATTAAAAACGGTATTATTTATATTAAATTTGGTAAAGTTTGTTATAAGGCAGGGCCCCGGGGCCTCCACAAAAGAGAGCCCCCCACAAAAGACTTCAGTAAAAACAAACTCCTCCACAAATCCGGCCCTGGTTATAGGTAACGCATAATGAAAACTTGATATATCATTTCTTTTACAATGTCTTTTACAGGAGACAGACAGACAAATAAGTGATTTGTCTGTCTGTCTGGCTGATTTGTGGAAAATTTTATTTACTTTGATGTCGCAAAATAAATAATAATAAAAAAACATTAAATAGGTACCTATATAATAATTATAATATTGTCTTATGTAAAAAAATCCCTAAAAATTATACTTCTTTAAAAAATAAAGTAATTCGAAAGTATGATAAGTTATAACCTGGTACAAATATATGCTTGTTGAATGCTTTGTCAATGTACATTGTACATAGTAATCGTGATCTAATAGGGCGTTGGCGTTGTTGTCTACTTAGGTATTAATTTAATAGGTTAGCAACATTTTAATAGCCACAACTTATTATATATAGATACTATTTTAATTAATTAGTAATATAAGACCTAAATTTTTAGAGTTCTCCCAAACACGTAAACTTTTAAGAATCTTCTAATTGTAATGGATTACTGCTTAATGCATAAGGGGTTCTATCTCCATCGAAAAATTAAACGGCATAAAGTACATTTTTATTCTGATCTTTTTTTATCTTGATTAGTTAGAACTTAGAACGTAATAGTGCGATTCATTTTGTATAGCCATGTCTCTTTCTAGCGTCAAGGAATCCTGCATAAATACATACAATATATTTATAAGGTATTTTCCTACATATTGAGAATCACCTAGCTGTCGGCGATATCATGTGAAGTTTTCCAAGTTATTGCGACTTCACGTATTGACATTAGACACTTATCGCTCCATTAAACGTTTATCTTTTTATTTATGGTTCGGCCTCAATAACAAGTCATTACGAAAGTCATTTTTACTGGTTAACTACGACTATGATAAGTAGAAGTTGGAACTAGGACCTTTTAGAGCAATAGATATTTTTGCCATCTTACTTTGCGAGAGAAGGTGACAGCGCGGTATATCTTGTACTGTCTATCGTGTCTCTTTTTATTTTAACCAGCCGCTAAGCCGGCATGACAACCACGGTAAAAAAATTCGACCGTTTTCTCGTGTTTTAAATCGATTATCTCTTTATGTGTTCCGGGTCTAACTCGTCGATATTTTTCGATCCAGATACCTTGTCTATCAAAGTTGCCGATGTCGAGATATAATATATCGAGATATCTTTTGAGAGTAATAAATGTCGTTCACCCTTTGGTTTGTCTTCACTCCGCGAGTTATGGTCATGCTAGACGGATTTATGGGAGGAAAAAATCTTTCAAATTCCGACGAGTAAACACTAGTAAACAACTTTTCTTTTGATTATTTTTCGCTGTTTTTTTCCCTTTACTACTTTACTTTGTACAAAAATGATTATATTGTTTTTAAATATTAAAAAAATGTTCACTTTTGTTGCCCCAAGGGAGACCTCTAAGTCCGGCCCTGATCCTACCATGATTTTGTGTATTTACCTTTCGACCAAAAGGTGTTTGACACCTTTGCATTTGAATGTAAGAAAAAGGATATCGCTTAATCCATTTAACAATTATTATACGAAAAGTCGAAATATACATTGAGAAAAAATGATTAAACAAGAAAAAAAATATTGAAGTTAAAATTTTAATTGTCTTTTGACACTTGCTAGAAAGTGTTAAAGGGCTCCCGAAATAATGTTGGTTTGAATGTCCCATCTTTAACCTTTTGACCGCCAATGTCGGCTATGCTCGACAAAAGCAAACGTGCCCTCGACGCGGTCGGCTATGATCGACAGCAAGACAGAAAACAGCTCACAGAAAAATACAAAATAAACCTATTAAATCATTACTTTACTGTGTTTTTTTAATACATCTTAAAAACTAAATCTTTAATCATTACTTTATTGTACAAAGCAAAGAAAATTTCATTACATTATTTCGTACAGGGCACGGAGATGCCGTTTTGACATGGCGGTCAAAAGGTTAATTTGTAACTATCTAAAGTTATTTAGTATGAAATGTGATCTACTTAGTGTCTTTCTAGACATTGGCAAAAACCGCGAAACCATAAAAGTTGCCATTAAATAAAATAACAAAATCTCAGCAACCGTGATCTTGTTGAAGCTCTTGTTAGCCTTGCTTTGCTTTAGTGCAATAATAATTCTCATTGACATTATCAGTGTCAATGTAGTTTATAACAGTTACGTAGTATTTATGTGTAGTTTGTAGTTATGTAGTAGGTATATAGAGTCCTTTTCATAAAAGAAGTCCTTTTTAGGTGTCGCTAGTGTCTATGGAGTTAAAAATACTTTCATAAAAAATATTGTAGTTCCAATATTATCCGTGGGACTTCTTTCTTGAAACGTACTCTACTTTAAAACTATATGCGATAAAATATAACTGTCAAAGGATGCGTTATGGATAATGATTTTACATAAGGAGTTAAGGAACGAAATCGAAAGGATTTGTAGCGAGTTATCACATAACAGTGGTTAAATGACTGACTGGTAACCTGAACCTCCGTATAAAATCAAAACGAGTTATCTTACAACGATCGTTTACGACCGGAGGTCAGCCTTGAGTTTACTTTTAGTGATAGTAATCGTGATCTAAAAATACACAATGATCGCAGTGTTTCCTTTTTATCATGGCTTCAACGATATTTGATGCTTCATAGTGGGTCGCATCTAGGGTTGCCACATTTTTGGCAATATGAAATATTTTTTTAACTCTGTCCTGTGTTTTTTCAACAGCACTACTTTGTGTCGGATGTACTATACCAAGTACAAACTAAGAAAAGTGCTTCAGACCGAAATAAAATTTTGTTGGTTTTACACAGTTTTTGAAGTTTTTACCTTGTTTTTGTGTTTTTACTGTTAGTTTAGCATCTGTAGCACCCCTTTAAAAAGGAAAATATTGAAAATAATTTGTACTCCTTTAAGTACATTTGGCTTTTATACTATGATGTTATATTTTATAACAAAAATAACATCAATAAACATATATCAACAAAAGTAAATGAAATCCGTATTTGGATAAGTTACATTGGGCAGTTGCTCTTGTATCTAGTTGTACCTAGTACCACACAATTTTATTTTACAATACAGTTTAAATGTCAGGTCTGAACTATTATATGTACTTAGTATGTAATATACAAGTAAGCGGGGAGATTCTAGGTTAACAAGGTACACAGATACAGTATAAAAATGTAGTAGTATAAGAGTAGGTACTAAAAACTTCACTTTAAGTGTTTCATTATTTCCATGTAGGTATAACCTATTATAAGACCTCAGATTAACCTTTCATAACAGGCATCTGACTACGGATACGGGTGACATCCCTATTTTAGTAACATCCGTAGGTTGTGCGTTATATTGACTCAATGACTTAGCTATTTGTGAATGAATGAACTTTATTGAGTCACAAAAACACTTAAGCTGACCTACCTATTAATATTTTTTTTTAATTTTAAGAACAAAACTGAGCATGATATACCAGATGAGACTCATTTGTTTTGTGGCTATAAAAACCTAATCATTTTGTTTCTCAGAAATTTTAAAAAATTAGGTTTTTATCTATCTTTCAAAATTCATAGATAAAGCTACTCATAAAACATAAAGTATGGAAATGACTAACGTATTTACAAAGTACAAGATCATTGATTAATATCCTGTTTTGCTTGCGATAGGCCAATAATAATTACCGTGTAAATGATGAAATCATCACAGCGATACACCGCGTCCTCTTTTTAATCTTTGTTTACCCATAAATAAAGTCTTATCAATAGTTTATAACGATAGACTTAAAAACGATAAAACAATATTAAGTCTACGTTGAACTGAGTTATGTTACAATATTTTCTTTAATTTTTAACAAAATTTAATAAAATTTGTGCGTCTTACTAATTATTATTCCAATGTATAGACTATAGTATATAAAGTTCCATTTATATGATGTCATTTTCTTTTAAATTCAAAAGCAATAATAATTTAAGCGCAATAATTGATATCCAATTAAGTTACACGTGGATATGTATTGAAACAAAACTTGTATAACAGATCAAGAATGTTACGTGTTTAGTCTATGCAAGTCATTAATTGCTTCAATTTAATTGTATGTAACAGGCAAAAAACTTGCATCGTGTAAATAGGCCTTAATACTGCACTACCTTAAGTATATTTTTTAAATTTCGGGTTTGCTAGTTACATTACTTAATAATTATATGTATTCAAATTTGAACTTGGAACGCATTAAAAATATCGCTAATACGAGGAATATAAAAGAATAAAATATATCAAGGTAATTAACATTAATTCAATGGTTTTTAATCGTACTAGTAGCTCATACGAGGTCTTAAAACGCGATGGCCTCGTGACGTGACCTGCATTCAGGATTGCTGTCATCATGCATGACATCACCTTTCCTTACCCGATTAGTTGGGCCTTCGAACAAGTCTGTACTCATAGAAGCTATTATTCACATAATAGTATCTATATTACGTCACGGTTCGATTGTGACTAATGATTATGAAATACAATACCTAATGATTATAGAACACTGTTTGTGTTTTGTTTCCGTTCCAATCATGTGTTTCAGCCATTTATTCGCCCAGGTTTAGATATTTTGTATAATATCATATATTTCGATAGACAAGCATCAATTCTTGAGGAGTGAAATTACTTTTTCATATTTTTATAAAATAGGGGGCAAACGGGCTGTCGGCTCCCCTCATGATATTCATAGACTCACCCATAGATATCTGCAAGGACTTTCTTTTTTTACCCCTCGCTAAGTCCCAGGTTTGAAACTCGAGGAATGTTTTGTTTGTTTTGACAGTGTATTTACTCGGCTAAATAGTTTTCCATCACTTATTACTATTTACATAACTGTTAAACTGTTTGTATCTTTCGTTTGTTTTGTTTGGTTTGTGTGTTTAAGGTGGCAAATAAAGTTGATATCTATCTAAATATAGTCATGTGTACAAATCTCTCAAATCCTTCTTTGTAGGTACTGATTCCTGCACATTTATTATTTTCAGGCGTTGACCTGCGCATGCGTCGCGCTGCACTACCACAGCTACAATGGAGACGCTGATATCGGGATGCTCGTCACCGGCACCTTCATCGGATACCTGATCATTTTCGCTGGTGCTGCTGCAGGTAAACGGAGAAGGCTTTCGTGTGAACAACACATAATACACCAATTTTCTATTAAATATCACACATTCGAAACAGCGAATTTCACATGTTATAACTATTTCTACGAACTACGTACACACTTCTATAAATACGTTACGACACTTCTATAAATTATAGAAAAGTCACAAATGTTTGAAGTAAAAAAAGGTAGTCGATGACTTGTGGCTGAGTTACCTATCGTTCTATATCTGATATAAATTCTAATATTTTTAACATAGTCTTGTGCTGTGGATGAAAGTCACTAAGTAACTAATCTTCCCAAGTGTTCCAACCACGTTCAATGAACATTTCATATTTCAGTGAGTCGTTCTCAACCGAAATACACAAATCAATAAAAAAAGCGAATCATTGAATGATCTGGTGAGGAGATTTTATTATATTTCAAGCCTTTCGATGGCCATAATGGTATGGTATATGATATGTTTGAATTTCGGGGAAACACGACTAAAATATTGCCGCAAGTACAGAAAGCAGATCACTTTCTTATATAGAAAATATATAGCTCAAGTATTCTCTGTCTTCTTATGTAGTTGGACACTCTTGACAGAGTGGTCGTGGTCTTGACTTACTAGGGAACCATACCTACATCATCCTTTCTTTCAAAGACTGCTGCTTGACGTACAATGCTTCTCCATTTCATGCGGTCACTTGTATTTTAAACACAATGCACTAAACTAGATTGTGTGGCCCTAATGAGGTCGGTCCAGCGTGTTGGTGAACGACCACGTGAGCGCTTCCCTACCGCATGGTCCTGCTCTATATGTCTCTCCAAAGAATCCTCATTTCTTGATATGTGCCTAAAGAATTTCAGTATTCGAATCTGCACAATCAATGAAAGCATATTTTGTTTGTGAAGCTATTTGAGGATTGAGTTGTTGCAAAACGCTGTCCATGTTATTTTTAGTAGATATGGTATTCACTGTATGCCATACTTAAAGTATAATTTGTTAAATTTCAGGGTACATAATGCAAACACCAAGTCATAAGCGAATCGATATCTTCTATTCGCTGGTTGGTGTGTGTCTGTTCGTGGCCAGCGGTGCTGTGATTATTGACAGGTACATACATATATACAAAATACGAGGTTATGTAAATATAAGGGGGTGATTGGAAAAGTTTATTTGATTGTCGGAATATGATTCTGTTGAATTATTATAAATATTTAAATAAAATCTAAAATAAAATAATACTTGTACTTTAGTAACTTTATTTGCTGTTATTTATTAACTATATATATTAATTGTATTTTAATGATTATTTAAATTAATACTGTCTTAAGATAACAATTTTGTAGATTAACTTTAATTGTCTATTTCACCCCTTAATTTACATTACATTATTAAATACATGGATCCTAAGAGTATTGACCAGTATTAAATATTAAACTGTTACTGAAAAAAGTAACTGTACTCTTCCAATTATCATTTCGGCATACTTAAGAAAATGAAATGCACATGATTTATTTGTAACACAATACAAGTAGGTAGATTATTTAAATCTTTCGCTCTTTGTCTAGGTTATAGACTATAGAAGGCTAGTGTTACAAAAACCACAGTGTAATTTGATTATCATGGAAGCCTAAAGTAGAATATGTCTCGAATACATGAGACCTGTATTATAAAGAGGTTTCTTCATCTGTCTTCTATTTAATAAAAAAATAAATCGTTAGATCCTTTGGTGCCCCTTACATTAAAATTATTTTTAAAGTATTGACAGATGTTAATATATTATATAAGTAGTTTTTTTTAATTTGTAGTACTTATACAGTAATAAAGTTGCCACAAATTAAAACTCCCAACCATAAAAAAAAATAAAATTAGAATAAGTACCTAAAAGTCATATTATAGTATGTATCTAGATAATATACATACATATATTATCTATTAATGTGTATAGGTTTTGGTAATGCATGGTTTCACCTTTATTCTCAGCTTACTAACCATTACATTATAAAATGGTGATGTACATTCAACATTTTATTTTTTAAAATTTCGTTGGATCAAAGTTAAGTTTTGACAGGCGCGTTCGTTAGAACACGCACCGATGGGTCGTGGATTCGAATCCCACCGGGAGGACAAGTTTATAATTTTCTGAAAGCATGTCTTCCCCACGTCTGGTAACTTCGGGCATTGAACGGGTGGGAGGAATATTTAAATTCCGACCAGGTACAAACCACCGTTCGTTGGTGTAAAAACCGTGAAGTGCATATTGCGCGTTTCGGTTTCAGTCGATGGATTTCCGAAAGCTCGAAATAAAAATTTGTTCGACAGCGCATCGTTGACTGATTTTCTGTAGCTGAGGTATTACTATCTACCGTCAAGTGAACCTCATGCTCGTCTGTCGATATCTAATATATAAAAAAACTATTAATTTAGAAATTAGTCAATTTGAATAAAAATCTGACTTTTCTACTATTGCTTATTTTATGAGTTAATCGATAAGAACGAAGCACTTAGTGCGTATTATGGTCCATAACAAAATTATGAAGCGCAATACAGTAATTTGATTCAATCATATTTTTTGTAAGATCATTTCACAAGTTGTAATTATTAAAAATGAAATTAATTTCCATTCCAGGTTCCAGCATTATGGAAAGAGTGAATTAAAGGACAAAAATCTTGCTAAAGCTTCGTTGGCGATCATTAACGGTGCTCTTCTCCTCGTTGACGCTGTGTTGACACAGCGTGGCGGATAGATGGCGCTGATCTTAAAATAAAATCAGTTGAAATATTTTTGTCTAAAAATAGTTTTGATACATTTTGTAATTATAAATGCTAGTTCTATATTATGTCTCTAATATTTGCCTTGTATTCGAATATTTTGTAATAGACAGTCATAGTTGATCGTAGAAATGGAAATAATATATATAACTTAAGAGGTAAAAATCTTGAAAATATTTTCATAAATAACGTTTTAAAATATTTGAATATATTATGTACGTTTATAAAATAATTTTAAGATTTCTTAAAAATATTAGAGGATCCACTCTGTAGGCTGCACAATAATTGTAATGGCTTTTATATTCGCTAGTCTGTAGTTTTTTATAAGCCCATTTTGTAACTAAAAAAAAAGCGGGAACTTGGTTCAAAATCGAGTTGATCTAATTAGATCTGGACTTCTACCACAATCTCTCAGAGCAGTATTATTGCAGGAGTATTGGATGTTCGAGCGAGATAAAGCTATACAAATGTATGGTTCTGTCACATTCACTCGAAGAATAAGTAGGTACTACTCTAGAATATAGTGGTACAGACCGAAAATCTTTTAAATAGCAGTTTAATACGACTTGACCGATGGAATTTGCTATCATGGATTGAGTTACAATATATTTTATTTATAATTATTGAGATGAAGACTTCAGCGAATACAATGCAAAACTACCTCACATTTTTACTGAAAATCTACTGCCAATACAATTAAGTTTTTCTGGAAATCACAAAAGCTATCAATATAGCTTTTGTGATTTCCAGAAAAACTTCCCGTTTTTGACTAGAATTATTTGTGTTTCTCGATTTTAACTCGAATTATTTGTGTACCGGTATAGTTGGGCTTATCGAATAAGCATTCCATATTATTGAAATCGTGTTTGTTGATTTTTTTCTATTGATATTTTTGTTAATAAATATTATTAAACATCGTCGACGCTACCGTCTAGATTTACTTAGTAAGGAGCCCAGGGGTTGTATCAAATTGACGCCAAAAAGCCTTATATACTAAACTATCTTTTGATTTTTAACAATATTTGCAATAATGTTATACTTGTTCTCGCCTGATAGCTTAGCTCTTCCGTCCTGATTTCCAATGTAGTAAATTGGAACATAAATATAATTAAAATGTATTCACTAAGGTGAAAAGCAAAGCTTTCAGTTAAGTTCATATATAACTTATGTAATAAATATACGAAATAAAATGTCAAACTTCACGTTTTTTATTGTTAGAATTGACAGTGATTGTGCAATTTCGTAAATTATTCCGTGCGATGATTTGAAGTGAGTGATATTTTATATTTAAAGTTCATAAATTTACCGAAACCTTGACTGTTTTTCAATATTTCACAGTAAAAATCACTTATTAACTTATATTTTGAACTCTACGTACGTCACTACCCCACCTCTACACTACGACCAAAATCCAATATAATTTTGATCCAATATATTTTTTAGAATAAGATAATTATTTTAAGTATCGTCTAATCCGACATTTGCTTTAAGTCAAGTGAATAATTTATTGTTGATATTTGAAAGGATCACTTCCACAATTTGTATAATGTCACAGCTTTTTTATGTGTTTATAATAAATATTTTTAAGTACATTTATTTTTATTTAATTTACCTAGATGAAAATATTTTAATTAATTAGAAAAAAAACAGGTTTTAATATTTTAAAAGTTTTCCGAGCCTTCAAACCTTTCATAAATTCTCTCCTGATCATGTCAAACTAGCATAAATAAATGAAGCTAATAATTGTTGCATTATAGAACCCCCTTAAAACAACATTAATTAATTTTAAAATGTGAAAGTCTAAAAGGTGAAATTAAAAATATTTGATTTGAACCAACAGAAAACCAACGTGTTGTTTAAAAGTGAATTCTCTAGTCGCTTAGGGTGTATGGGACTGATTTCTGTGTCCGTTCAGACAAGTTAGTTGATCCAATCTTCTATGCCCTGCCTGACCGAAACTATTTCACTATAATCCTATATTCCTTGGATTCTTATCCGGCCGGTGGTAAATCCAACACAGCCTATGATGCGGTCAAAGTAATGATATTTCTAAAAAATTACATCCGAATAATCTTAAAGGTGCATCTAAACGTGCTATACTTTCCCGGCAATGTATAGCTGTACTTTTGGCAATTATTGCTCGGCCAACTCGACAACATTTCAATCTATGGCTGGGCCATATATTGCAACTATATGGCTCATGATTTGAGATCGTAAACGGACTATGCAATCATGCAACAATGGTTGATGAAATGATACTCAAATATTATTTTATAAAATTAGACTATAGTCCAGTCAAATTGTCGCTCAAAATGGCTTAAATAAACATTAAATCTGCAATTTAATCGGAAAAAATATCATAAAAGTGGAATAGTGCATAGACTCGCCGGGCACTATATTGTAGTAAAATATGGCCCGTTTCGAAGCAGCTTAACAGAAACCAATATAGAATTCCTATGGATTTCCGAATGCTCGAAGTAAAAAAAAAATAGGCATAGTTGACTTTTGTTCAGTGGCTGAGGTATCACCTACCATCAAGTGTACTGTCGATATCTGGCATTAAAAAAATATTGCTACAAAAAACGACGTTGTAATTATGTGTCATTTGGAAAACCTATAGTTACATTACTTACGTACTATCTCTGTGTTTATTTAACAAGAGAAAACGCAACGAAGTGACTAAGTTTCACTTCAGCAAACATTACTTACACTTAATATAGAGTAATGTTAGTTATTACGTATTTACTGCATTAAGTACCTTCGTGTCACAACAAAGCCTCTCCAAAATAAAACAAATTCTCCAGCGATATTAACGCGTGAACATTTTAGTAGAAACTACGCAATGTTGATATTACCTTTCTTAATAAATCTGGTTAAAATTTCTACAATTCCGCAACAACTTAATGATATGGCAGCACTGATTGCCAATACAGAATTTTCTTATAAATATCCTACCGCAGTTGTTGGACGGACAATGGATTCGGAAAATATGATAAATCTATTTACAAAATATTACAACGGCCTTGTTGTCACTATATCTCATAATGATCTTACAGTCAATGTAAATTTTGGCAAATCATTTGCTTATGATCAAACAGTTTTATACGTTAAAAGTGTTGATGAATTTAAATCATTTTTAAATATGGTGAATAAAGTAACTGTCAAATCAATTCGCATTATATTGGTTTTAGTTGAAATAAATGAAAACATAACAATTAATGATTTTACGAAAATAGCATGGGAAATGGATGCGGCGGATATTATAATAGTGAGTTTAAACAAAAGTAATAAAATTGCCTTACATACTATTATCCCTTACTCTGATGGCCATTGCGGTGACTATACAGCTGTTCCAATTGTAAAAGAATTAAGTTTCTTCGCAAGAAAGTTCCATAACTTTCATAAATGCCCTGTATTGGTAACTGCGCATAATTCAATACCCTATATCACAGTCAAAAAGGAAAATAATACAATATCTGTTAAAGGATTTGACGGTGATGTAATGAAGATTCTCCTTGAAACACTTAATGCTACGATGTTAGTAGTATCTAACGACGAAACCAAAGAGGAGAGGGAATTTGTAAAAAATAGCACTTTAAGGATCGGTTTTAGAGATTTAGTAAACAAGGTTGCAGATGTAATGATACCAGCTGTGATTATCACTCAAAAGAGATACTCAGTAGCTTTGACTTCATACACTTTTAATTATGTGAGTATTGTTTGGTGTGCTCCAAGGAGACGAGAAATTTATGCTTGGGCGAAATTAATACTGCCATTTGTGTCTCGTATAACACCTTTAATATGCCTATCGTTCATATCATTTTTGGCAGTTATCAAACTTATTAAACGGTTTGGGCGATTTCGTGAGAAAAGCAGTGGTATAATATTTCAAAGTCTAACGCTATTCTTGGGACTAGCAGCAAGGTTTGAAACAAAGTGTTGGTTGAAAAATACTACATACATAATGTGGATTTGGTATTGTTTCGTTGTACGCATTGCTTATCAGGGTGACCTTATAAATGGCTTGCATAAGGTTATTTTAGAACCACCTATTCGTACTATCAATGACGCTTTGCAGACTCTCAATGAAGTAGTTGGTTCCCCGACTATACAGGAATTATATAGAAATACTTCAATCGAGAAACATTTTAAGGCTCTAGGAAGACGTGATATGGAAGTATACCTTAAAAAAGTTGTTGACGGCGAAAGAATTTTAAAAGCAACTGATTTAATGGCAATAGAATCGGAAAGATACGACGTTCAGATTTTGGAAGAAAGTGTGATTAGATTGCCAGCTTGTTTCTTCATGAGACCACAGTGGCCAGCTGCATCAGAGTTTCGTAGTAAAATTATAAACCTCACTGAAATGGGCTTCTTGATTCATATTTATAATAAATATTTAACTGATTGGTTTCGAAGGGGTCCGAGATGTGGAAATAGTGTCAAACCATTAAATATGTTAACGTTAAGTTCATGTTTTTACGGGCTTCTGATTTTAGAAGCTATATGTCGGCGCGAGTAACAGTGAAATAATGTCATTGTCACTGTTACGGTTGTGAACGATGATGTCATCAAACCACCACTACGTAAATCAGGCGAGGAGGGGGCAGACCGGTCGCCGGCACTATATAACTCCGTGTTCTGGGCCTTTGAGGACAGTTTATTCGTGGCGCTCAGTCCGTCAACTATTCCAAGTTGTGTTATGGATCACGTCTGAATTACTTATTATTGTGAAAACTGGACGATGGGAATAAATATTGATTACAAGACAAGAAGATTGGATTATTATTATTCACATACAAGAATCTATCTCAAATTCTCCGATATCAGAAGCGGAATCTGGACTCGCGTGCTATGTTCGAGATGCAGCAGAAAATATATTGATGCTGTTGATGTTGATAGAAGCCATCAGCACCCCGCCAACGGCACCTAAGACCACGCTGCCATAAATCAATCCGGAGCATCTACGTGCGGAAAACCGAGTCACAAAGCGGCGGATTATCGTTCCAAGTTTACAAGTTTAAGAAGCCTCCTGATTTTAACATCAATAAAAAAAAAGCGAGTGTTTACGGACAATTGGAACATCCGGTGAGTCGTATTATGTTTTTTTTGTGTTGAAAGCTTTCTTGTCAAGTAATCTATTAACCGATACTTTAAAGGTCGTCATTTCTATTCTATAGTCCGTATAAAAGGTATTGGTTGTGTAGACTGTACCGAATCTTTGCGGTATTTTCATGTATGGTCATTGTTTTCACGTGCTATCTTATTATTCAAATAACTGTTTGAAATATGATGTAATGATCGGTCGCGAAATATGAAAACAAAATGTCGCAATCAACATGGTTAGCTTCCTTGGTTATTTCTAAACAAAAATGTGTGTCTTCTAGTTATAAACTAAAGCCTGTAGTGGTTATCGATATCGATATGCAAAATAAAAAAAAAAATCTCTACATAGTATCTATGTACATTGCGCCCGTGTAAATCCGGGAAAGGTAGTAATGAATAATCCATAGTTTTAATAATTAACGGTCTACCCGCACACGTGATGAACTGAAAATTAGGCTTCTAGATACGAACTGTACTGTCTGTCGTCAAACTTAGACTGTGGCTGTAGCGAACTCTGTAAAGATTTTTTGACATTATTTACAAGGAAGATATTTTAAATTTTGTTCGAGTGTAATACATTGTGATGCATTCCAAAAAATAGTGGATATTATACATACCACGTGTTGATAAGCCGCGTAACTAGACCTCTAAATATTTAAACTTCAGATGATACCAAAACTGCGATTAAGCTTGACGAGACAAGAGAGCAAGCGGCAAGAAACAATGAAAAATGTGCTAGTTATGAAAAATACTAAAAGGACGATTGGTATCTTTTGAAATCTTAGAATAAACAATATAACCCATAAGTACGCTCACGATTGAATACAAAAGATCTGATCGTAATTATAATCGTAAATAGAATTGAAAATGTTTTCTTAATAAGTTAAAATACGAAGTTGTTTATTCTTTCGTTTCGTTCCATTCGTTGCGTTCCGATTTTCGTAATAGACCTACTGGCCAGCAAGTGCGGATAATATATGCTTCGGAGATCGTAATATACAGCTACTGACAAGCAACAAAAGAAATGATTTGATTCTGGTGTTGATTAATTATTCCCTAATTAAAGAGAGTAGAGAGTGCATAGACCGATTTAGTGTTGTGTGATTTACAAATGGTTTAATTTATTCTTTGTAATAATGACGAACAAATTTTATTTCATGTCTCATGGCTTTTTGAGTGATTAAATTTTGATAAGATGCGATTTATTAGCCTTAGGTGGTAGCCTTATCCTTAGATAGATGTTAATAACGTTTAGCTAAATCACAATTTGGCAAAATAGACAATAAACGTCGAGGTAACAAAGAAAATCTGTCTCCCCCAGACGTTGCTCAAACTTATGAATTACGCTCAGGTGTATTGTAACGTAGAGTAGCACAGGCTGCCTCCATACAGTCCCACGAGCTTTCAGGTAGTCAATTATCAACCATATCTACGAGTCATTTATGCGTATTGGATAGGAAAAGATTCTTGCTAGGTATTGTGCATACGCGGAATCTACTGGTTCAAACATATGGCTAAAAATGTTTGTCGATGGATGACCTGTAAATTATTCAAATTTCGTTCGGAACGTGTACAGGCTGAACTTGATCCGATCCCCAAGATTAGTGTCCCGTATACAGTTCATGCTGATATGGCAAGCTCACCGTTATAATTGATGATTTCACTTTTATCCATAGTATCTTACTCTTCGCATCGATTCAGCCATTTCAACTAGAACTATCTCCTTGTTCGGATCACCGACTCACGTTATTTTCGACCAGGGTCGATGCATCGCCAGTTAGGGCTTTAATTCTTGTGAATTTCATGATTGAATTCAACTTTGCACTTGACTGCGACAGTATCAAGCTGTGTTAACGGGCAAGTTGAAAGGGTTATGAGTTCACTCATAGGCAAATTTGCTAAACCTTTAGACGTTACTGTCCGATAGCGATGAACCTGATATTAACTAGGTTAAGTCACAATCCGTAGAGAATATTGAGAAGGTTTCTCTTCCAAAAGGCGATTTCATTTCAGCAAATTTAAAAAAAAAAAAATCCTCCTGTGCATTTGACTTTGTCTTGTTAAAAAATGAAGAACGCAATCAAATAAAGCTTGTTCCCAATTATAGAGGTCCTTTCAAAAATGGTTGGACCTTAGTGTCATGAGTTGTATATTGGAGTAGGCGATTCGCTTGATAACTTGCACCTTCAGTCATTCGTAGTGATAGGCGCGAAATCGGGCTTGATTTCCCGTCACAGTGCGGTACGTTTACAGTATTGTATACTGATATACAACGCTGACGAACGGGACTAACTTTTTTGACGAAAACTGATTAAAGTAATTATTATCTTGTTATCTATGGTAAAGTTCTTTTGAATAAATTTAGGTTACAAGAATCTTAAAAATATTATAAAAATAAAACAATAACCTAGATCCTTAACTAATTATAACACACCCTCAAGAAATCTAAAAAAAAAAAAAAAAAAAAAAAATTAAATGTAAATTGGAATTGAGATTCATGGAAATCGGTTGCCGGCCAGGGAGGCCAAGTGAAAGAATTTTTACTGTGCAAAGTTATCCTTGTTTCAGATATCACACACGAGGACGTGTGAGTCGTCAAGATGGCCGTACTGCAGCGTCAGTACTATAGCGCCATCTATTAGAAATATTGAGCAACTCGTAGCTGCTTGAATGTAGTCGATGCCAGTGGAAACTTAATACGTGAGAAGCAAGACAATATGCTGGTGAAGCAAGAGCTCTTCTAATGACAGGACGGCCGAGCGGCATATGGTTGCTTATATGAGACATCATGTCGGCGCTGTGTGTATCAGAAGATGACATAGTTAGCGTACGTATCATAATTCATTTATTTCGTGTATCGTTTTGTGTCGCAAGTACTTGTACTTTCGAGTGGGATGACTTTTACCGGATTATAATTGAAATAGCAACTTTCTGATAATTCAAATCAGACAGGTGTTTGACAGATAATAGTTCGGTGGAGGTTGTTTTATTTCGATGTGTGATGCTCGCATTAATGAAAGACAATATTACTTGTTCTTGACTAACCGTAAGTTGAGGACAGGGGCCTCCTTACGTGTGTTGTGTGTAAGTTGAGGACAGGGGCCTCCTTACGTGAGTTGTTGTGTGTAAGTTGAGGGCAGAGGCCTCCTTACGTGAGTTGTTGTGTGTAAGTTGAGGACAGGGGCCTCCTTACGTGAGTTGTTGTGTGTAAGTTGAGGACAGGGGCCTCCTTACGTGTGTTGTTGTGTGTAAGTTGAGGACAGGGGCCTCCTTACTTGAGTGAATGTGTGTAAGTTGAGGACAGGGGCCTCCTTACTTGAGTAAATGTGTGTAAGTTGAGGACAGGGGCCTCCTTACTTGAGTGGATAGATTAGTTCCGTTACTTGAATGATGTAGATGTGAACAGATGTACTGTTTGTTATTTTGTTTTTAGGTCAGAGGCGACCTGTATGCAGGATGGCCGTGTCGGCGCGAGTAACAGTGAAATAATGTCATTGTCACTGTTACGGTTGTGAACGATGATGTCATCAAACCACCACTACGTAAATCAGGCGAGGAGGGGGCAGACCGGTCGCCGGCACTATATAACTCCGTGTTCTGGGCCTTTGAGGACAGTTTATTCGTGGCGCTCAGTCCGTCAACTATTCCAAGTTGTGTTATGGATCACGTCTGAATTACTTATTATTGTGAAAACTGGACGATGGGAATAAATATTGATTACAAGACAAGAAGATTGGATTATTATTATTCACATACAAGAATCTATCTCAAATTCTCCGATATATATGTTTCGTCATATTTTGTTTCGAAATTTTGTGGTTCACATTAAGGAATGAAAATAAGAGAAGAGTTATTCAAAATTAGAGGAAAAATAGTTAAAAAAAGGAAGAACAAGAAGATTTTAGCTGGGTAAATGCTAGAAATCTGGTTTATTTGAGAAATATAAAGATTCATAGGGATATTATATTATTAAACTAAAATACTTGACTGACTTGACTGTTTAACTGCTTAAATGTTATGGTAGAAATTTCTATACTCTTATTAAATTGGTTTGAGACAAACCGACAAATTACCAGGAGGCAGTCGAAAACTTTATCAGCCTTAAAACATCACAACTAAATCTAGTAGTTAATTAACTTGATGTATTTCAATAAGTCAATTGCATCTGTAGATGCGATCCATTGCGAATCGAAGCCATCTACTCAACTAATTACATGTAGTTATAGTACCTATGCATACATGTGTCTCAGTGAGTGATTTCTATCTAAATATTATATAAATTATAGAAACATTATAATAATTTGATTGGTTTTTTTTTTAAATCAGCTTTCCGATTTTGTGTTTGCCGGTGCTAATGAAATCGACCCCTGCAACTAGTTGACTAGTAGTCGCCAGCCATTGATATAGTTCTCAGATCTTTTCTTAAGATCTTTCAGAAGATCCCACTGGCGATAATCACTGTCATGGCCGCAAGTGGCTGAAAAAGTAACAAGATGTAAGAAATCGGTACTGGACAAGCCACGGACAATTTGTAACTTCAATCAAATCATCGTAACGTAGGATTCTAATAATTCAGTCAGGACACATTTCCATTCAAATGAATTTTGTAGCGGTGCCCACTATCTCTACTACGTATCTTTAATAACCATAAATCTACAAATCGAAACGTAGCAATTATTTATGGGCATAGAAAAACCCTTGGTCTAAGAGCCCGTGGGAGATCGTCCTTCACCGATCTGATAACCAGATGAGACGTATTTTTTATTAAATATTTTTTATAAACAAATATGCCTATAATTGCTTGCCTATCGAAAAGTGGTACTGGCTATTTTTAATAAAAAAAATAAAAAAAAAAAAAAAAAAAATTTAATTTAATTTAATTTTTTATTTTTTATTTGAATTTTTATTTTTTTTAATTTTTAATTTTATTTATTTATTTATTTAATTTTTTTTTTAATTATTTTGACTTACCTGTTTACACCTGCTTGCCAGGTAGTTATACACTGAAATGAGTAGGCAAGCATACCTAGGCATATTCTGTGTATCAAAAACTATCAGTAAAATAAATTTCATTTGGTTATCAAAAGTATGAAGGTGATGAAAAAAAAATCGATAAAAGTTAATTTAATTAAAAATAGCCATGACCACTTTTCGATAGGCAAGCAATTATAGGCATATTTGTTTATAAAAAATATTTAATAAAAAATACGTCTCATCTGGTTATCAGATCGGTGAAGGACGATCTCCCACGGGCTCTCCTACTACCTAAAAACCCCACGAATTGAATTCTCTTTTCAAATGTCCTGTCATTCTATGTACCTGTTTCGCAATTACGTATATTTTTGACATGGGATTTTTGTTAAAATAATGTAAACTAGTAACTTTTACTAATAGATGATGTTATAATCATATGAATTACTGAAAATAATCAGGAAATTAAAAAAAAGAATTATAAGTAACTAGCCGTCCCCGCTCGCCCACTTCGCTGGGCGAATTGTAAAGGATAGACGAATATGAACTAACCACATAAATTTGAAAAAAAATGGTAAAGGGTTGATAAAATTCAAAAAATGAATAGCCTAAAACCTTCTACAATTAATTCCGCGTCGAATGGTCATGGTATCATGCCGATCGGTCCAGTAGTTTTCAAGTTTATTGATAACAAAGAAAAAAAAGTTGCTTATATATATATAGATTTAATGTACATATCCTGACCCATAGCTTCAGTCAAGTGTGGAAGCCTATTCAATTAATTATTAAAATCATCTAAATTAAAACAAAAGTGCCCGTGTCATATTGAGATAATAGATTAGAACCTATCTACTAATTTTCCAGTACTAATCCTGAAGTCTGGCCTTATGTAAATGTCTGAATGAATCCAGTGTCAGGCGTACAGATCGGCAATTAAAACGCTTGGAGCGTCCCGAGGGAACTGCGATCCGGATCCAGTTATCGGCTTACATTTATCTGCGCTAATTGTGATTGTTAATTGTAATACACTTACTTAAGGGTGCGTGCTGTTTATTTTTAGTATTAATTACTGTATATTTCTAAAAGTTATTGTTTGAAGCTTGGACGGGCTGTTACGACAATAAATAAATGAACGGGAAGTCAATCACAGATATAATAATGTTATGTACAATGAAACTGCCAATTTCACTCACCATAATAAATATACTTTAGAAATTATTCTCATTCCTACCTACATAAAATCCATATAAAATTAAACGTAAAAAATACCTACATAAAAAAATCATAAAAATCGGTCGAGCCGTTTCGGAGGATTGCGACTACAAACATCGTGACACAAGATTTTTATATCTTTTATAGATATACTTTTTAAATGTGTACCATATTAATGTTTTGACAATAAATACTAGCAAATATACACTGTTCTAAAGTAGATCAGTCACGTCATGGTCTATAAAAATAAGCAAACAAAAACACCCAACCCATTCAATAACTCCAATACGTGATAAAGGTCGCAAGCCTCCGTCAATGCATACCTCATTTGTAATATTGCCTGGCAGCGCCTAAACAATGCCATCAAAGGCCTCGTGTCCAAGTGAATTGTGCCAGACTCCTATACGTCTGGTGATAAATTGTCCAGAAACAATAGAGCAGTAGCGATGCCTGGCGCGCCATGCATTGGACTCACATAAATCAGTTGAACAGAGCATGTTGTACAGACAACACGTAATGTGAACTAGGAATTATTTTGTCCGATCGTTTGATGGAAAATTGATGCAATTATACGACGTATGTTCTAATGAAAGTTCTGATTATACAAACTTTATTGCAACATGCTATTAAACTTATTAAATTATTAAGAATACAAATAAATTTATTAGGCTTTATACATACGATAAAAATCTCAATTAAAAAAAAAAGTTTGTATAGGTATTAATTCTTTATGCACATAGAGTAAAAGAATAAGGAGCTATTTTTGTCGTGTCATTTTCTTATTATAAAAAACAGAAAACTAGACGTAATCAATATAAAATAGATCCAATAAAAATCATAATTAATCAGAGATAGCTTTATTAATTGTATTTTTCAAATCAGTTTGGTAGAAAGAATAATTCAAACTCTTTATTACATATATATTTGTAGATATAAATAATATTGTCGCGGCCATAATTGACAATTGACATAATATTCGAATACAAGTACATGACAGCAAGTGTCATTTACAGCATACAAAACGTTATACGAAAACTAACGGTCATTCGCATTATACTCCTATTAAAATACGTTATACGAAATCGAACTAATTGTAAAATTCTATTAACAATATACGCAATTTTAATACAAACAAGCTGGACCTTTTTCTTGGCGCCCTTCACGCATATACGCTACATATTTTGGACCTTCAGCCGGATTCACGAATTTGAACCATCAACCGAAATCAAGTTGAATCAAAGAACAAAGAAAAAGACGTCTGCGCAAAAGAATAAGGTACGACCAGCTATCCATATTCTATCCATACGTATTCCGTTCCCTTCCGTTTATTCCTAGTCAATCCGTGATCGCAATACCTTAGCTTCATCCTTTATCATAGCATTTTGTCTAAATGAGTGAGCGTTCGAAATCGCCTTTGCTTAAATTAAACGATGATGATGATTCTGTTAATCAATTAATACGCGAATTAACTAAGAAACGATCTATAATCAAAGGTCGTTTAACCCGTTTCAGCAACTACTTGAATTCCGTGGATGGTATTCGAAAATCACTGCAATCCACGATAGATTTAAAATTAAGAATAAAAAGCGCCACGGAACTATTCTCTGAATTTAACATTATTCAATCGCATATAGAGGAAAATGTTTCCGAAACAGACCTCGAAGGTCAATTCCAAATTCGTGATCAGTTTGAGGAGTGCTACTACAGTGCACTGTCTCATGCTGAATGTATGATCAGCGGTGATGAGAGCACTTCCAGTTCTAATCAGTGTTCAAACGATGCTATTAAATTACCAACAATTTCACTTCCTACCTTTAGCGGGAACTATGAGCAATGGTTGGAATTTCGAGATACGTACCTAGCTTTAGTTCATAATTCAAATAAAATATCTAATATACAGAAATTCCATTATTTGAAGTCGTCCCTAAAGGGTAGTGCAGCATTAGTAATAGACTCAGTCGAATTTTCAGCGCATAACTATAGCATAGCCTGGGAACTATTACTAAACAGGTATAATAATAACAGACTTTTAATACATAATCATGTCAAATCACTATTTAGCATTCCTTCGGTAAACAAAGAATCGTCAGCTACTTACCGAAACCTTATAGATATCATATTAAAAAATATACGCGCATTAAAATTACTAGGCGAACCTACTGAGTATTGGGATACAATTATCATTTATTTAGTAGTGTCGAAACTAGATTCCTCCACGGAACGAGAATGGGAACAGTATAAAAATACTTTATTATCTTCTGATGAGCAATCAGTTAAAATAACCTTAAACGATTTAATCAAATTTCTCAGGGATAAGTCAGATATTTTAGAAACATTGTCAGTATCTCATTCAAAACCTACTACAACGCATCTATTCGATCACAGACGTTCATCGGCTAACATTCATACACACTCAAAGATACACTGCAACATTGTAAACAGTAAATATTCTACACCTCAACAGCATAACAATTCACGCACAAAAACTTGCATACTTTGTAACGCAAATCACTCACTATATTCTTGTTCACAATTCTTAAACTTAGATCTACACGATAAACTTAAATTTATACGGGATAAGAACTTATGTGAAAACTGTTTACATTCATATCATCCACTAAACGAATGTCGATACGGTCCCTGCAGAAAATGTGATAATAAACATAATACATTAATTCACAATAACGATGACATCCGCACCGTGTCACTGCCGTCAGTAAGTGAAAGGGAGGCTCGCAGTGCGCCTACGCAGGACGAGCGGGCCACTCAGGTAAACTGTGACGCGCATCTATACGAACCTATACATACATTACACATACACTCTTCTAAGCAATACGTTTATTTATCAACTGCTATAGTTGAATTAGCTGACCGGGCTGGTTCATTTCATAAAATTCGTGCAATACTAGATAGCGGAAGCGAACGCAGCTTTATTACGCAGTCTTTATGCGATAAATTGCAACTTAAAAATATACAGTCCACTTTACAAATAAACGGGGTTGGTAATATCGTCACAAATAGCACGCGAAATTGTGACGTAGATATCAAATCAATTTGTGGTCCATTTTCCATGCGCATTTCATGTTTAGTGCTGCCACAAATAACTTCTAATTTACCAACTTTTAATATTGATAAAAATCAATTTAATATTCCTACGAATATTCATTTAGCAGATCCTATATTTAATGAATGTCAACCTATCGACATGTTAATAGGGGCAGATCATTTTTGGGATATTTTACTTGAAGGTAAGATGCGCCTATCGAACGGACCTTATCTTCAAAATACGAAGCTAGGCTGGATTGTGTCCGGTCCTATCATACATAAAACGAACACGCAATTATCACAGGATACGATATCTTGTAAGCTTTCATCAGTATTCGCTAACAATAAAAATAAACGTACAACATATTCACAAACGGAACAAAGATTAAAGGGCATTTAAAACGGAATCCTTCCTATAAGGATTCTTCTAGAGAATATGTTGATTAATACGCATTTTTTTGTAACTTAAATTAAATTAATAAACGTACTATCTACATCACGATAAGAAAAATATTTAAAATTTTATAGACATTTAAGGTAGGTTGTGACGATCAGTTGAGAAGATCAGACGAAGTTTCGCATAACGTCATCCTGACTAGGAACCGGTTTGTTACAAGCTTATCTATACTCGCCACTTATACGCATACCGCGACATACAATAATCATAAGCAATGTGAACTCATGTATTCATTCTGCTTATGGCGCATGAGTGTATGTTCGTGCAATGTGGATAGTCCCGTAACCCGGGTTCGATTCTTATCGTGTATTATAAACGACGTAAGTTATAATAAAAATATTACGCAAAATAATTCACCCGAGGTGAAGTCTAATTCGTTTTAATTTTCATTTTTTGGTAGGTTAATAAAATTTTACATCAAGTAGTTTTTCTTTAATCGTCTCACACGTACTTACACATACGTTTTTTAAACAATAATCGCCAAATATAATCTAGTTTTCGAAATTAAATTTATTCATTTATTTATTTAATTATTATTTTATATACGTAATGTTAGGTTTAAGCTCTCAAACTAATTCGTATACGAATAAATACATTCGATTTTACTCTTCTAAAACGATTCGTCCTATTATAGATAAGTTGTCGAAGGAACGCTCAAATCCTTTCCACTTCTCTGGTCGACTAAACTAATGCTCATCTTAACCGCAAAGGCAGAGGTTTTAAACGATAAATCATACGAACGCTTATGTATTTGTTTCGTTGCACGTTATATTCACTTAGAGCTTGGAAGTGACTTATCTACCGGAACATACATACAAACGATATATTTTTCGACACCGTAAACATATAAAATATTTTCCAATTTAGAAAATAATTTCGTGGGCGCTATGAACGAATTTTACGGTATTCAAGTAGTTGTCCTTATATTATTATTAAACGCGTATACGATACGATTCAATTTCATTGATTTTAATAATTCACGCTACTCATTGCGACGGCTTGTGCGAGGCTGGAGTGGAGGCTTGCAAGTATCACTTGCTGCGTGTCTTCGGAAAGACTCACTATTCCTGCCCTTCCACTCCTCTGTCACCCTTTTTAACCGAACCATACCTTCCCCTGACTCCTGTACATTTTGTTGGTCGTACACTTACTGCGCTAATATATCAAGGCATGTGAGACAAACACGATGGCCCTATTAATCGATGTCTTATAACAGTAGCAGTGGAGAAGATCCGTCATCACTTCTGATCCCGTTCGACATACGACATACGTTTCAAGTTTATAAGCAAGGAGCAAAATGGAGAGAAAACGGCGATACGTTGAAACTCAACACACTGGTTGTTATGAAGTACGACGATCTCCCTTTGCTGAAGTACGGCTGGGCGTATCACCAGCATTGTTCCGGACGATGATGGCGTCTCTCGCATAGCAGATCTTCGTACATCTTCGAGCACTACAAGAAGAGCATCATCAAGATCTTCGCTTGGTTGACCTGAACGAGACTACATTTTGAAATCAACGAGGCGATTTCAAGGCCGGGGGCATGTCGCGGCCATAATTGACAATTGACATAATATTCGAATACAAGTACATGACAGCAAGTGTCATTTACAGCATACAAAACGTTATACGAAAACTAACGGTCATTCGCATTATACTCCTATTAAAATACGTTATACGAAATCGAACTAATTGTAAAATTCTATTAACAATATACGCAATTTTAATACAAACAAGCTGGACCTTTTTCTTGGCGCCCTTCACGCATATACGCTACAAATATTATAAAAACGTTCTCAGTCTGATGGGACCGTTTCAACACAGAAAAAAATAAATTAGTAGCTATACATGACTATTCGAATTCGAACACTAGGTACTCTTGTTATCGCTACTTGTACAGTTTGACAGGAATGTTGCTGAAGCCAAGAGAATTAGATAGGTATGTAAGAGTAAGGTACACCACTGTTCATAGATGGAAAAACCGTGAAGTGCATATTGCGCGTTTCGGTTTCAGTCTATGGATTTCCGAATGCTCGAAGTAATTATTAATTGACTGATGTTCTGTGGCTGAGGTATCACCTACCATCAAGTGAACCTTATGCTCGTCTGTCGATATCTGACATTAAAAAAAAAAAGGATTATATGGCCCATATTCAAAGGAGTCAAAATTGAACATTCCGTAAGGGTGTCTTTTTTGCTTGTGTAATTAATTGAATTCATAATGTAAGAATCAAATAATAAATAATTAGAATAAATCAGATGCTGAAGGCGGGTCTTCTGGACACGGCCCGCATATTCAGAACGTTCCTCTCTCTCCCTGCCCCTACAAGTAGCCTTTTTTTAATGTGGTGAAAATGTGTTGACACACCCACGACGCTGGGCGGTTCATAGGCGCGGGGAGTGTGGGATTCCGTCGCGTCTGCTCCGAGGCCGTTTAAGTTACTTCGGAGACAAGATAGGTTTTCGGTTCCCATTAAAAACACCACGGCCCACTTTTCGTTCGCAGAGCATATCTCCAGGGGTAACTTCTACAAGTAGCCTGGGCTGATTATGGACTTGCTGACGATGATGAATTTTTTTTAAAATATTTAATTCAGAAAAAGGTTCAAAGGTCAGCAACGCACCTGCAAGCCCCAGAAGGCTCCTATGTCTATGGGTAGCGGTGATCAGTTACCATCTGCCGGCCTAGCATGACCGGCACGAGATATGTCGCGGACGAGAGAAGACAAACTAAGATGTAAGATATCTCGACATCGACAATTTTGATAGAAAATATATCTTGATCGAAAAATATATCTATGTTTGATATTAAAAATAGAGTTTAAAGTGTAATTGTAATGTTAGACCCGGAAGAAATAAAGAGATAATCGATTAAAACACGAGAAAACGGTCGATAAAATTTTGTCGCGGTTGTCATGCTAGGTCTGCAGGTGGCTATAGAAAAAGAATAAACATAATTATATTATAATACCTCAAATGATTATAGACGACGAGGAATTAGATAGGTACGAGTAGCTACTGTAAATAGTGAATTTTTATAGTGAAAATTTCTGCCAATTTCAATATTAAATTTCCTAAGCAAGAGCATTGTAATAAGCAGTAATACAAAGGAATGCTCTAAAAGTGTTTTATATTAAAACTGAGCGTGTCTAAAAACAGTCATTTCGAGCAATTTGCGAGTAACTCAGAACAAATGTCGTCGGATTTCATGATAATTCCCTTTGCCAACACTGTTGGAACCCTTCAATTATTAAAATATTTAATATAAGCATTCTTTCAATGGACTTTTTGAAATGGTAATGTTTGTTCTTTATTTTGAAAATCATAATTAGTGAAGAGAAAGGGTTTATTAAATCATGCAAACTGTAAAACACAATTGTTTTGTTAATTATTGTTGAGTTGAATGCAAAATGTAGTAAAGGAAATGCTTATGATTCAGGTCTTTTATAATCGTCTTCAAAAAGGGAGAGGGTTGTCAATATCATGATTTTAAATTAAATAAATTTAACAAAAAAGTACCTACTTGAATTTATTTCTAAGTTATTTGTCGTATGTGCTTATTTATTTCGCCTTTTCACTAAAACAATTTAGTTATACTACAAAATACTTCCTTAACCTAAGACAAAGTATCACTAAAAGTATATTGATATATTTTTTCATATCTCTATATTTTTTGAATTTGTATAGTGAAAAGAAGAAATTAAGAACAATATTGGACACCTACCGTGATTTCCTTACTACATAATTTATATCTATAATTATATATTAATATTATAAAGAAAGATTTGTTTGTTTGTTTTTTACAATTTAACTCAAAAACTACTCAACCAATTTTTAAAAATCTTTCACCAATTACTCGCTGATAAATAATGTATCATCAGCGAGTAACCTAAGCCTAGTATCTACTAATTTTTTTGACAAAAATTTGATTTGGTTTTCTTCATTAGTATAGCCGTGAGAAGCCTAGTTATTTTTTTTAAAATATGTTGCAAAATTGTAATGAATGTACAGTAATACTAGTTTACCAAATTCATTGTATTCTGCTCTCATTCATAAAATATTCTGATGCAAAATCCAGTATGTAGCATCTCGTTGAATGTATGTAAAGTGAAAATTTTCTTATTCTTGTTATGCTGTGCAGCAGATTGGTATCGTTTGTATGGAATAAAGATGATTCTGAATGTATTTTATGTAACATATCCTATATTTTACGCACGTAGCTCTTTCGAGCCCATTGCATTGGCGCGATTGGTAGCCCTTACCCAGAAATCAGATATTAGGATGATAAAGTATCGTCATTTAAAGACAAAGTCAGGAGCATCAGTAGTTAAACTAAATTTTTACTATCTACGTAACCACATAATATAGTTACGCAAATAGCACAAGTTTACACTAATAAACAAGATAACTGCCGTAAAACTATAAAATGTTACGACAAATATCCGTTTTCATATTTGTTTTTACGGCGAGCGGACACATCTCAGTTTTATGCGACCTTTATACGTTGGGATCGCCTACCATCCCTTTGTTTCATTTCAATGACACTTGATTTGGTAACGATTTGGTTTCAATGGATTCAGAGTTGACTGGAAAACTATCTTTTGTTCAGATTCAGTTAAAACTGTAGAGGAAAAACTGCAATAACATCGAGTAACACCTTTTTTGTTTTAATTTTTTTTACCGAGGTACCTGCAGTTGGTAGTGTAAGGACGAAGAACTACTGCTACACACTGTTGCCGACCTCTTTTTAGATAACCTTTTTTTGATATACTTTTTGTTTTTATATGAGACTTTTTCAGAATTATTATAATATTGGTAAAGAAACTATGTTCTTTTATTCGATTATAGTACTGGTACTTAATCTGAGTATTATAGTAAGAAATATCCTTTGACATAATTATAAATAATCAAAGGAAATATCCATATTTTTATTCCTCATTCAATCTGCTTAGCCTATTGCTCTCCATCGCTATCACTCACCTTAGCTTAGACTGCCTGCTATGTGCCCTCTGCTTTAGGCAGCTGGGTTTCTGGGAACAACACACTAAAACCCCTTACTCCTCAATGCGCCATAATGAGGCCCACGGGAGAGCCGAAGCAAGCCATCGCGGGAATCAAATAACACCTAATGCTTATTATGTTTGCACACTTTTCAAATTTAGTGCCTCACCTAAAATTTACGTCATGTAATGTCAACACGAGTGGCTTTTTAAATTGTAAAGCCCATTTACACAATGCAAGTTTCTTACCTGTTGCATACAATTAAATTAAAGCAATAAATGATATACATAGGTACATGGTCTAAATAACACGTAACATTCTTGATCTGTCATACGAGATTTGTTTCAATACTTTTCTTGGTATAAAGAGCATATAAAATCCGTGTGTAAACAGTTGTTTACAATTCTTGGATGTCAATTATGGTTCTTGTATTTACAAGAAAATGGAATGGGCCTTTATAGATTTCTTATTAGGGGACTGGACTCAGGAATATAGGCACACTGTATAAGTTAAAACAAATCGAAATCTCTCTTAATACTTTAACTGGTTCGTTGGCACATTGAGTAGTACCTTGCGTTCCGATGGGTTCGAATCTCGCCGGGATGATATGTAAATGTTTTCACCACGTATGGTCAATTCGAGCATTAAACGAGGAAAAGCGACATTCCGACCAGGTAAAGAACTACCGTTCATGTTGCGCTTTTTGGTTTAAAAAATAGGTCGTCAGCGCATCATTGAGTTCATCAACGTTAATGTCCTGTGGTTGAGGTCATTTTCCATCTAATATTGTCTTTTATTAACGCGAGTATCACACATTTAAATAAAATACTGTATACCGGATTAAAACGCGATTTATTATTTAAATTATTTATCCCGACGTTTCGGATGCTTTTCATTCCATTGAGGTACTAAATAAAGGCCTTAATTTTGCTCCTGCGCCGCGTAAAATACCCTGTGAAGAAATAGTCAGCTACGTTGAGGAATGTATCTACAAGAACACGATTCCTAAAGACGATGCGGAGGCAATCCGGCAAGATATTTCGTGCATATTACGAACTAGCAAGCCGCCAAAACCTAACATCTCTCGTGCGGAATCAATGGCTCTAAAACAACTACGAGCCAATGAAGATATCATAGTACTCCGAGCGGACAAGGGAAACGCGACGGTCGTGATGGATACGTCAGATTATGAACACAAAATGTCCCAGATCCTTGCAGATGTTTCCACCTACAAGAAAGTTGAAAAAGACCCAACAAACAAGGTAATAAAAAAGACATCTGAATTGATCAATAAACACAAAAAGACACTTAATCTTGACAGTAAATTCCTCACACCTGCATGTGCAAAGCCTCCAAAAATGTATGGGTTACCAAAAATTCACAAAATAAACACACCCTTAAGACCTATAGTGAGCCAGATTGACACACCTACACATAAACTGGCTCAACACATAGCTAAAGTACTTTCTCCCCTCAGAGGGAACAGTAGTGCTCATGTTAAAGACTCATACCATTTTGTTGAAACTATTAAAGATCTCAAACTCTCCAACAATGAGACCATGGTAAGCTTTGACATTGAGTCTCTTTTTACAAATATTCCTGTATCGGACTGTCTAAATATTGTTAAGAAAAGGTTATCAGAACACAACATGTCACCAGAATATGCAGATATTTTAGAACATTGTTTAACATCTGGCTACCTAACGTGGAATAGTGAATTCTATATACAGGTTGATGGGGTGGCTATGGGCTCTCCAGTCTCACCTGTTGTCGCTGACATTTTTATGGAGGACTTCGAAGAAAGAGCCCTAGCCACAAGCCCGGTTAAACCGAGGCTTTACAAGCGATATGTAGACGATACCTTTACTATTCTGCCCACGGAACACATATCTGTATTTCTAGACCACCTTAACTCCATACACAGTAACATTAAATTCACTATGGAGAAGGAGAATAATAACTCACTGGCCTTTCTAGACATTTTAGTGGTTCGGGGAGGGGATGGTACACTTGGCCATACTGTGTTTAGGAAAATAACCCATACTGATAGGTACCTCAATGGTGATTCCCACCACCACCCTTGCCAACTCTCTTCTGTCGGTGTATGTTTGTTTCAGAGAGCCCACCGCCTCTGTGATGCTGCCCACCTCAACGGGGAACTGCAGCATGTTAAGCGGGTACTCTGTGACAACAAGCTGCGGGTGCCTCCACAGCATCACAGAAACAGGAATAAACCACAAACAGTACAACGTCTACCAGCCTACCTGCCTTATGTGAAGGGTGTTACAGACAGGATTGGAAGAATCTTAAAACGAGCTTCTATTAATACAGTTTTCAAGCCGCACAAGGAGACCAATAAAAAGTAATATTCCTTTGCAAGATCCAGGTGTATATAAACTGGATTGTGACTGTGGTTTATCCTACATTGGGCAAACTAAACGTAGCATTTCAAACCGACTTAAGGAACACATTGCGGATATCAAACACAGACGTCACTCTAAATCAGCAGTATGTGAACACACTCTGGATAAACCAAACCACTACATACGTTTCGACCAACCGAAAATCCTTGCAAAAGAAAGTAGATTCTTTCCCAGACTAGTACGTGAGGCTATTGAAATTAAAAAACATCCTAACTTCAATAGAGAAGATGGTTTGAGACTTTCTAACACCTGGGATCCAGTGATTAAAAATCTAAAGCCCCAAATCAAACATACTAAAAAACAAGAGGACACCGTTAGTCAATATTGTCATAATATAGAAAGTTACAGTAAATATCAACTCCGTAGGAATAGATGGCGTTAATATATAAAGATTGTAAAACAAAAACTTGGCGATTAAAAAGAGTGGCGGCGAGTTTCTTGCCAGTTCTTCTCGTACGCTCTACGCCCTTGATTTGTGAACTGGTAGTAAATGTAAAATTAGAAGCATTTAATATTAGTAATATTAGTAATTTAATATGTATTATTTTTATTCACGTTCATAGGTGTACATTGTGTTACCTAAATTAATAGATTATATTATTTTTTTTTTTAATTTAATTGAATTAAATATGGCAACTTTGTGACATTTCAAATATAAGACAACTGTCATCTTTCAGTCTCCCGCGACCACGGTTGCTGAAAAGCATCCGAAACGTCGGGATAAATAATTTAAATAATAAATCGCGTTTTAATCCGGTATACAGTATTTTATTTAAATTTTCCATCTAGTGAGTTCCAACAAAAGTTGGGTATCAAAAACATTACAAGTGTCAGAATAAAACTAGAATTATTGTTTTAAAATGTATTAACAACCAACAGAAACACGCAATCTATTCGAGTCACTTTATCTTATACGACATTTTATAATTTAAAACAAATTAATGATCCATAGGTACATCTTTGGCAAGTCAACTTTTATATTATTCAAAAAAGCCTCCAATTATTAATTTAGATAATACAAAATTGGTTATATGAAGTCATCATTAAGTAGGATCCCTATTTAAATATACAAATATAAATTATATAGATACAGTAAAATCTTATAATTATATTAAATAATAAGAAATATTCCTCAAGATTTAGGTAACAGAGTTTTCCCTCATGAGATCGAATCGTGAGACAAATGCTGAATCTTAAAGTAATAGAATTCTGAAATATTAACAATAAATAAACAAAAATATATACAATAAAATTGCTAAACATACGATTGCATCGAAACAGTCCAAAGACGTATAAAACAAACAGATATTTGCTATAAAATTCTTATAAATACATATAAAAAAATATCACATATTATAGTCCTGTATGTGTATAATAATGATATGTGCCTTGAGCTTTCCAGTAATGGTAACAGAATTCACAACGAAAGTAAAAATAGCGAATGATCTTATAAAAAATTTCTTAAGCTAAAATTGCATTTCACTAAAATTATGTACATTTTGCACTTATATATTATATATTTACCTACGTACGAGTCTTCCCATAGTACTACTTACCCAACTGCCCCAGGAGAAGGGTTATGTTTTTCAAAATATACAAACAACGCGTTTCAAATCGGTAAGAGTTCGCTTGAACTCCTCAAAATAGTATTAATCGATTAACTGCCAATTTTGTTTTTAGATTGCATTAAGGTTATGTAGCAGTATAATAGGGAATATGCATGTGATTCCAATGAGGGTCAAACTTTTTTTAATAGACTTTATTACTTCAGAATTACGATTCCATCGATATTTTTTATTACAATTTCAGTTTTGAGTAGTTGAGTAGGACATACAAGAGGCAGTACATTTGTCCCGGACATGACGTCAAAATGTAAGAGCGGCTCAAAATTATAAAATGTACTACTTCAAATTTTATGTCGCGCTCGTTTTTTCTCGATGTATTTGGGTCCTAAATAACCATTAAAAAAAAACATCAAATGTCATAATATTAATAATCGCTAGTACAAATTATGCTTCGAGCTTCATACGCCTCGCCTCATTTGAAGTGGAACATTGTACTGGCTCAGAGTGAAAAAGAGGCTACTCTTACAAACTCTTTTTGAAGTCCTGTACTACCCAACACTAGTTTTGAGCAAGAAATTAATTTTTAAAAAGTGCAAATAAACTGTGGGAAATTCAAATATTTGAAAGGCCACGCCATTGGTTAGAGCGAATATGACGTAAATTTCTATGCCAGCAACTGTTAATGCGGTAGTGCTTAGTAATTAGGTGTTTCTGGTTGACGTCAAAGTCTATTAACAAAACCCGCGAATTTGGCGGGCGTTTAAAATGGCCGTATAGGTTGGCAATTTTTAACTTTTTTTTTAATACTTTAAATCAATTTTTTTGGCGTTGAATTTTTTTTCTATTATTAACAATGTAAGCTACCAAATAAAAATATAAAAAAGATACATGCATATTCCCTATTATATTATGTTTTGTCTTGAAATTGATTTTTGAAAAAGTACCATGTATCATGGCAGCTAATGGGTTAATTCAATTCATTTAAATAAAATAACTTTTTCCAGATTAAAACGCAATGTATTATTTAACATGTTTCGGTCACAGGCAGACATCGGGATAAACAATTTCAATAATAAATCGCGTTTTAATTCGATAAAAGCTATTTTATTTGCGTGATACTCGCGTAAAAGACAATATTAATTCAATTCATATTTGGCATATTCATGGCTCATGTTTGAAGTGGAATGGAGTCAAATTGTTGTACATATATCATTTGGACAATCTTTGGCACCAAAATCTTAAGTCTATAGAACCAAAGAGTTGCATTAACATTCTTATAATTAACTTCGTCAGATCCCAGATACATAATGTAGGACTAGCGCGATACAACACCGTTTAATAAATACCGCATTTAAGCTATTCAAATATTTATATTTAAAGGAACTTATTGTATCTTTAGAAAAGACCACACTGCTTAGTATGAAACAGTAATAAATATATCCTATTGAAGAGGATCAAACCGCACCCTTAGAATCAAAGTGACCTAACTCATAATTTTGGCAAATTAGTTTTTTCATTCTAAATTCTCGAGGCCCCGATTGGGGCATGGGATAGACACATTTCTGTGTCTGTTTCAATGAGCATTTTTCTTTACTATCCTACCTGATCGAAACATTTTTTTAAATCTTGCTTCCGCGGGATTCAAAGCCACGAATACTGAACAACGCACGTTGTTCAGTATTCGTCACTTATTTTCATAGAACTGCCGAAAAGCACTTTCTAACCATATGAAAAAAATATCTGCTTTAAATTATGAAAAATCATATTATTTCTGAAGAAGAAAGAAAGTTTCTTGTTTTAAAAATTGTGATATAAACCACTTATATATGTAATAGAAATATTAGGTCCAAAGCTTAGGTTATATTTTTAACAAAAAAAAAACTAATTTGAATTAAGCTTCAATTCTACAGATGCGGTCCTAAGATGCCATTGAAAGCAGCAGCCTCTTGCATTGAAATCGCTTAAGCCTAGCCTTCATACCGCCTAACCCAAAATGCATTACACAGTTCCTGACTACTCAACACATCTCATCTACACTCACTGTTTTATTTCACTAACACTTCATCCACACTGTCATACGAAGTCATTCAGTTCATTTTGTAGGGGATTTTCCGCTTTTTCGACGCACTTTCGTATGGCATCGAGGATGGTGACCAAGCGTCGGTCAAGTGCAGTCAGGTGCGGTTCCCAAAGGATGGGGGAGACCGGGTCGGCCCTCATTGATTCGCGGAGAGCAGAGGAAAGAGGCACTCCGTTGTTGTATCTGGAATATTTTTTATGTTAGATATCGACAGACGAGCATGTGGTTCACTTGATGGTAGGTGATAGAACATCAGTCAATGATACGCTGTCGACATATTTTTTACTTCGAGCGTTCGGGAATCCATAGACTGAAACCAATGTGCAATGAGCACTTCACGGTTTTTGCATCTATGAACGATGGTTCATTACCCGGTCAGAATTTCGATATTCCTCCCACCCGTTCAATCCCCGAAGTTATTAGACGTGGGAGAGACGTGCTTAGAGAAAATTATAAACATGTCCTCCCGGTGGGATTCGAACCTACGACCCTGTAGTTCATATATACATATCGATGGATCGAATATATGTAACCGACATTTTTAGCGAAAATGAGTTAAATATCAGTTCAATTCAGTTTGTCATTCTGAATCGAACTGTATATTTAACTAATTTTCGCTAAAAATGTCGGTGACGACATACAGGCTGTTACACATCGGTATATAGGTTAGCACTAACTTCAAGAGCGTCGCGAGCGTCGTGTGCCGCACGAGGCAGCACTGCAGCAGCGGCGCCAGTATGCTGAGCTCGTCGTGGAAGGCCTTCCCGAACGCGCGGCCCTGGTCCAGGTGCAGCGTGAACGTGTCGTTGCCGAACATTCTGGAAGAGAGTTCTTTATTTAAATACCATACCTATAATCCTACTTATCCTACTAATCTCACTATCCTACTAATCCCACTATCCTACTAATCCCACTATCCTATCGTACTTTAATATTATAAATGCAAACGTTTGTGAGGATGGATGGATAGATGGATGTTTGTTACTCTTTCACGCAAAAACTACCGAACGGATTTTGATGAAACTTTACAGTAATATAGCTTATACATCAGAATAGCACATAGATTTTGTGTAAATTGCCAAAATACATATATATAATAAGATAGCACCGCATACACGAATTCAAGTCCGACCAGTCATCAGAAGTAGCCATCGGCCATCGGCCCCCTCGCAATATTTTAGGGAGAGAGACAACCCGACATGGACGCCGCCACAAGCAGTGACATTTCAGGTTCAGAGGTTAAAGAGGAGATCAATGATATACGGACCCATGGCACGGACCCCGTACTATTTGTACCCCATGGCATTCATAAAAATTTAATTGTTAAGTACGTAAATATTACGTTCTGCAGGGCGCATAAGGAAATACGCTTCTTTTTTTTAATTTTTCTTTGGTGTATTCAATACTTACTTGAAAGTTTCGTAGTGGTGTCTGTCCATATTACCGGTTAAGAAGTCGAAAATGGACATATCCATTAAATCGAGGAGTCTTCTTCCGGAGTCGTATGGCGGTGTTGTGCGCACCTGCGTAAGCAAAGGTATATTTAAACTAGTTTTAAATATTTCTAATCTAAATAAACAGGCAAGAAGAGAGGAATATATAAGAAAACTATCAATCCCGTTTGACTTCATTCGAGAACTAAATAGCGGATTCAATATAAAATATGGATGCATAGATTTTTTTTTGGATTTATTAAGAGCAAATATTTGTATCACATGTCATTCAACATTCGTTTTAATATACGCACTTTTTGTTCGAATTATTTTATTTACTCAAATATGTGTGTGCTCTACACATATTTATGTCTATAAATTATTGCCAATAATTACATTACTTTTTATACAAAAATAAGGTATCTTATACGTATTATAAACGCGTGTGTGTGTTGTGTATGTTACTTTTAAAATTTAAGATTTTTGTTTTAAATTGTCGTTTGGTTCTCAATAAAATTTTAGAAAATATCTTTAAAAAAATATTATTCTATTTAAACAGATATTAGTGTAAATTCTTAAAATGTGACTCTGTTTTGTGAATGTATGCTCGGAATGTGCCAAAAAACAATACAATATGTGACATGTCTCAGAAATTACTCAGAATACTAACTTACCGTATCGCAGTAATCAGACTGCAATTCCCACTGAGCTTTTCGTCGTTTGTGATACGATCGTCTCCACGGGTGTCTCCATACCTGGAAATTATCGAATTATAAATACAAAGTAATACAATAAAACCTCGACCTCCACCTCCGTATGTTCTTAGTAAACAGCTTATGGTATATTAAATTGACATGACGTCCATCTAAAATGAAAAGACTGTATATCACACGATTACTAATTACATTATTAATTTTTGATACATATTAAAGTTATATTCCCTTGTTATACAATGATTATTGTGAATTAACATGAGTGGCCATTTGCAATTAATTAATACCTTTTTCAACGCGTTTTTCGGTGCGCATCGTCGTGGGTTCGAATCCTACCGGGACAACATGTTTATAATTTTCTGTAAATTCTTCCACACGTTCAATGCCCCCAAACATGGGGACATTGAACGTGTGGAAGAATATCGAAATTTCGACCGGGTAACGAACCACCGTTCATAGATGGTATAACCGTGAAGTGCATTCTGCGCGTTTCGGTTTTAGTCTATGGATTTCCGAATGATCGAAGTAAAAAGTAGGTCGACAGCGCATCGTTGACTATTCTTCTGTGGCTGAGGTATCACCTACTTTCAAGTGAACATCATGCTCATCTGTCGATATCTAACATAAAAATCTACAAAAATCTGATCCTAGCTTTTTTAAATACAATTGAAGTAGTTAAAAGCAAACCACTGTTAGATAGTTCAAGCAATATAACTATCATAAGAAATTCAAAATAACGAAGAAGCGCTCCGCCATTTTATTCTCCAGTCCAAATTTTTACGTGGAGTCTTTCTTTGCTTAACGGCATCAAAGACACAGCTGTTTTAAATTATTTAAATTATTAGACATACTCACGTCACTGTATACAAAATATTAGCAAAAAATTAAAAAAATATCCATCATACCTTTCGGCCAGCCAGATCGGAGGACGGTAAAAACGCAGCAAAACTCCCCTCCAGCATATCAGGATTCCCACAAATGGCGTGTCCCGTGTCACAGTAGTACGAGCACTTGCCGTGGAAGCAGAAGTTGTTCGCGGGCGACACGAAGAATGTTTTCAAGATATCTCCCTCAGTGACGTCATAAATCTCGGTGGTCATGTTTAATTGACGGCCGACTACCGGCATCGCACGACGGAAGCCAAGTATCCTGAGTTATTAGATAATATTTATTGTATACAGCAACTCATAACAATACATTTACTAAAAAAATCCTTAATAGTTTTAAAAAAAACTCTTCTTTACTAATTATAATCTTCGTATTTCTGACTAATTTGTGTTTACTGATTTCTTATAACATTCATAATTATTAATGTACTTTTGTTTTTTTATTTATTTCCTTTTGTATGTACGAGTATTTGGTCTTTATTGTACTTTTTTCTTATTATAATTTAAATACACCCTATCCGTTATAGTATAACTTGTTACTATTTCATATCTGGGTTACCTGGTAGAATTTATTTTATTTAAAAATATACTCATAATAAAAAAAAAAATTGTTTAGTTTTAGCGCTAAAATTGTGTTTACAAATATTCAATAATAGGTTATACATAGTTTGTATTATAGAGTTCTCAGTCACATAGTTACACAATTGTTTTGTGTTTCATTCTGGAATCCTAGTTATTTTTAATTTGAGTGTGTCATTGAAAGGTATGCTCACAACTATTATTGTTTTGTTGAACGAATATTAATTATTTTATGGAAAACTCAAACAGGGTTGTATGCTAACAATGTAGATCGTTAGTTATCGTAAATTTGTAACATTTTTTGTTCTGTTCAGTTCACTTTACAAGTCTTTTAATTAATTTGAAAACAATTTAATGAGAAATTGGTGGAAAAAAGCCTTAATGAAAGTGGAAGAAGCGAAAGTGGTATGCAAGGATCGTATCTCTGCCTACCCCGATGGGAAAGAGGGGTGAAATATCTGTATGTATGTTTCTTGTCCATTTCCTTTTCGACTTACAAGAATATTTCCTGGTATTATCTTTGCAGATGCTAAAGATCGCATAGAATTTAGTAGAAAACCTACCATGCGCTCCGATGGGTCGCGAGATCGAATCACGCCGGGACGACATGTTTATCACTTCGGACATTTAAACGGGTAGAAGGAATATCGAAATTCCGACCGGGTAACGAACCACCGTTCATAGATAGAAAAAGTCTATATAACTATTGTACTTCCAAGGTGTGTGTTTTTGTGTGTGTGTTTTAATAATTTAATTTTTACCTGTCTAGATGAAAAGCAGCGATTTCTGCATTATGTCGTTCATAGTCCGAAAAGTAGAAATGATTAGGCAACGTTTGTACGTCTCTTGCAAATCTGTGAACAAAGTTTTAACATTTCAATGTATTCAGGAGCATCTTATCATAAAGAATTATTACATTATTACCTACTAAAAAGCCTTAACGTGTGGGTACAACCACTCATTGTACGTTATGAGTACCTACACGAAATTATTTGAATTCTCGGCCGTTGCATAATAGCTATTCTGTGATAATAGACACAGAAAGGAGACGTTTTAGAAATGCATTTTGGTGTAACATAAGGTTTTGTTCGAAATAATTAACATTTCGGCTATTTTATGACGATCTAATGGTGATTTTTTTAGAAATCGTACTATGAACTAATTGGATGAAACAAAATAAAATAAATTTCATTTTGTTTCTTGAACATCGAATAAAAATTATTAGGTACTATTAAAAATACTTTTGAAGAACTTTTTTTAAATTAATAATTAAATGATTTTTCTAACTATAAAACGGCCTTATTCTGAGCATAGTATTAAAACAGGGAAAAGAAGACGTGAATTTTTATAAATAAGAAATTCACTATGTAAGAGACGAAAACTCTGAGATAGAGCACGGATCACACCTAAGTACTGCGATACAAATCAATATTATCTAATAAACGTGCTTATCAAGTGATTAAGGTTAATAGAGGTCATTGAACTCAGGCTTATAGTAACTGACCAATCTTGATAGGACAATGTAGTCTAGAAAGTTATACACAGAATTTTCAAAGTGTTATTAATATAAAATTGTTTTCAATACATTTTATTTGATTTCTTTTTAATATTCTTTATTGCACAAATAATTAATAAAATTGCAATAAAAATCTAAAAAAATACTTTAAATATCTAAGTTTTATAAGCGGCCTCATCGCTCTCAGCGATCTCTTCCAGGAAAACGTAAACTATAAAAGGAAATGTAGAGAAGAGTTTGTAGTATCATATTATCATATTTTATTAATTAGGTATACTCATATTATCATATTTCCATTTAGGTATATTGCTCCGTTTATCACACAGAATAATAGTAAAAGCAGAGCGTCATTGTTAAAGCTATAACCATATATTATATAAAATATAGGTACATATTTTGCTATAAAAATAATGATACACAATATCTATATTTCCATATGTAAGATAAAACTCGTGGATAATATATATATACGATAATATATAGGACATCGGTCCGCTTAGATTTATCGCAAAACCGAACACAAGCTTAATAAAAAATATAAGAAACTTCTTCAAAACACTACTGATAAATATTGGAATAGCCTCGTAAGTCCTGTGTTTTTGAACAGGTCTAGTTCTAATGATCTAAAGCATTTCAAAGAGTACATATTAAAAAATTGTTTCTGTCAGGCAGACACAGAAATGGGTCTGCCCCATTCCCCATCGGGAATTCACTACTAATTGAGACTGCAAAGCGAGTATCAGAGCTTTTAAAGGTGACCTAGTCGTGTGCATGTAATTTGTTTGTTTTTTAAATAATATTTCATATGGTCTATACTTTATGAAATATTAGAATTAATTTGTACTTTATGAGGATAGAAATAAAATAATAGCATTCCAAGATTATTTCACAGAATGCTGTTTACTTCTATATTACATATAAAATATACGACAGAAAATTGAGAATTAGAAGTCCTCAAAGCACCTATCTTGAAACAGTCAAATTCTACGACACAGGTAGAAGTAAAGATTATAAAAGATTCTACTACTACTAAAGTTCTATTTTCTATGTATCATTATTTAATAAATCGATATTTTTATTTGTCGATTGTTTATTTATCAATCGTTTCTAAACTTAAGTTCTAATCTAAAATAAATAATAAGAAATAATCGTTTCTAAAATTTAGTATTTCTCCTAGGTAAGAATAGTATATCTTTAATTTGACGTTCATTTAATTACAATCCATTAAAATAAAATAATTTATGACGGATTAAAACGCGATTTATTATTCATGCCGTGACCACGGTTACTGAAAAGCATTCGAAACGTCGGCATAAATAATAATATAATATTATAAAGTATACTCGCGTTAATAAAAGACAATATATAATTCAATTGTTGCATTAATAAAAAACAATATTAATTATATTTCACTTGTTTTATCTATTATTATCATTTGAAGACATTATTAGCTTTACAGTGATACTTTTCTCACAAAAAATATAAGAATTGATAGCAGCCCTACGTTATCGCATGTACCCGATAAACTCCACGATAAAGCAATCGCCCGTAGAAGAAAGGGTTATATCGACTGTCCTCAAATTTATCGGCCCTGTGTGAATATTGGTGCGTCACACGGCACACCGTCCGACTTGATATGTCGACGGGTTAAACCCAAGAGTCAATAATTTATGTTGTAAACGGAAAAAATAGTGGATCTATATATATCGCAAGGACTTTATATAAAGTCCTTGGTATATCGTTAAGAAGATAATGAAATCGTTTTTGTTCTAATTTTAAATATGATAAATGATTTATGATTTTTTTTGAAGACGTAAGAACTCTTATCTCTTTTCTCTTCGTTTACCTCATTGACATAGTATATTGTTGATCGAAGGTTTACCTAATAATAATTTAACTTTAAACATTACCATACATCACACTAATTTCTTCCATTATTCCTTTACTGCTCGTGCTATACAATTCTGCAATTCCCTACCTCTTTCTATTAAAAATGCTCAATCTCTTCCTATTTTCAAACGAATGCTAAAATACCACTATCTCTCCTTTCCAGCATAGTAACTGTTAAATTGTATATTTATTGTAAAAAAAATTATGTATATATTTATCCTACTGTTAATTGTATATTTTTATATCCTCTACACCACTTCCTATCCTCAGACATAAATTCCTTTCTATCCAGGTTGCCTGGAAGAAATTGCGTAGCAATAAGGCCGCCTTACTGTAATTCCAGTTTTCTTAGATTTGTTTAAGAGGTTAATTTTTATAATATAAAAGTTTAAATAAAATACTTTTTAGCAGATAAAAACACGATTTATCATACATATTTATCCCGACATTTCGGATGTTTTTCAGTAAAAGTGGTCACGGGCAGACTGAAAGGTGACAAATGTGTGATACTGGCGTGTGATGTTAATAAAAAATAATATAATATAAGTGTTAAATAAATAAACAAATGTCTAGCATGCTAATCGTTGAGATTTTTGTAATAACATCACTGACCCTCGCTATAATCTATAACATTTTAGCTTATCTCGTCTGTGATAACTGATAATAAACGTTATTATAATATTCATCAATCACACTGATAGACACATCATACCTACTGATGACATATTTAATTTTTGGAACACTAGATTTCCTTAACATAAATCAATCATAATATAGCCAGCGTGGCTCAGTGATATACGCTTTTAGCACCCGAGGGTCTCGGTTTCGAATCCCGCCAGTACATTAACATATCTATTCCACGTCTGGTCACTTTAGACATTAACGGGGGAGACCAGTTTAGGAGGCCGAAATTTTGTTGTTTTTCGTGAATTTTTTACATAGGGACGGAATAACCAGATTCTTTTTTAAATTTGGGAATATTTTATTCATATATTGAAGTAGACTTAAGAATTTTTTCAAGTAATTTCCGCCGTAAATAGTGTCGTTAGATCGTGCTGTCCATTGACGATTGCCATTGGAGTATTTTGCTGGTGGGCACTCCTGTGGTAGCAATTTTCATCTGTAATCATCACAATTTTTGTTTTTCGTTAGGAACATATTTCCTAAGAATATGAACCTAATTGTGTAAAAAAATATTGAAAATTGCACTTTTTTGAGGTGTTTGAAGACAATGTTATGTTTTTATACCATATTTTTTCATCTTTTTCGCATAAAAAAACATATTTTTAATAATCATATAATCCCAGGATTAGGTTCATCTAGATTTGAATGGAATAAAGAATGTTCACACCAAATTTCAGAATGATTGGTCAATAACTTTTCGAGCTAGAATGCCCACAAGTTGAAAAAAAGTTGTTTCGAGAAAAACGCGTTTGAAATAAAATGTGACGAAAACGGGATTCGAGGCAGTATAATTAATTATATAAAATGTTCACCGGTTAATCAGCTATTCCAGCACCATATAGCAATCCCTTTTCTTGTCATTTCGGGCTTGCATCTCCTCTTGACGACCTATACGAGCTTCCTTCGTCTCCAACGAGCTGCCTCTTTTTGTCTCGTCACGCGCTGACTATCCATGTTTTCGGCAAAATTGAAGCTCTGCGAGCCAACTACGAGTTGTAATTCGTTCACCACCATTAGAAGAGCTGAATTTCCTTCATTGAATAATGCAGCACCCAAGAATGCAGCAACCTCCGCTATTTTTAGGCCAGCATGAAGGTGCTTTGGAGCCAATCGCCAAACGGTCGAATTAAAACTTTCATTCGCGTTCTGCGTATGACCGCCTAAACATCTTGTCAGCAAATCGTCCCTCGATAAATCTTTGTATATCGGAAGAAGTTCCTTTTGAGCGACCGCTGCGTTCCAACTACCGCGCGCTTCGACTCCGGACCGACGGGCGGTCATTTAAGTCCTCATAGCATTGGAAATAATGCGAATTTTGCTTTCAAATTTTGACCACATATTCTTGACTAGTTATACTTACAATTTATACAATTAAAAAAAAGTCGATTTTTTGATCGGTCTAAACTGGTTTCCCCCCTTAAACGTGTGGGAGGAATATCGCAATTCCAACCGGGTAACGTAATGATAGAAACACTGTGAAGTACCTACACATTGCGCATTTCGGCCACATTCTATTAAATGGATTTCCGAATGCTCGAAGTAAAAAGTAGGTAGCGCATCATTAACTGAAGTTGCAGTGGCTGGGGTATCACCTACCATCCAGTAAAATCTGTTGATATCTAACATCAGAACTATCTAAAATAAAAATATGTATACGTATACATATAGGTAGATACATATGTATTTCTAGCAACTGTAGTATACCTGTAGAAATTTATATAAACCTATTTTAATATTAAATTCCTCCACGTGCTAACAACAGCACAAAAGTAAGTAAGAACTCGCATTGTACTTCAATAACACTTGTAGTTGGTAAAAGGCGAGCCTCTAAGCCGATCACGTGAGAACTTCCGAACTTAGGTGAATGGAACCACACTCAACAAGGTGACAACTTTCCGATAGTCCTTCACGAGTAAGCACTCGAACTATTGCAGAAGTTTCCTTGTGTTTACTTCTTATGCATAGAAAAAATACAGTAAAGATATTTACTAAACAAGTGAAGTACGAAGTCTTTCAATAAAGAGCCAAAACTCGGGACGATCGTAACCAACTCACATCAATCAAAGCGAAAAGTACGCAAGTGTTTTAAGTAGTTACATGATTCATAACTCGCGACTACGTTCGAATGGACCTCATCGTGAAAATGGAATTTACGTAGAGATGTTTAATTTCTAATTATATACCTATTACTAGCAGCGCGGCCCGGCTTCACACTGCACGGGTGCAATGTAGATGTACTATACACAAAACATAGCCTATGTTACTCGCTTTCTATTGGTGAAAGAATTTTCAAAATCGGTCCAGTAGTTTTTAACCGACTTCAAAAAAGGAGGAGGTTCTCAATTCGTCTGTATGTTGTTTTTTTTTTTGAGTTTATTTATAACATACAAATATACAAAAATTCAAAAATACAAATCTTTTCTCTTTAGATTATATAATAATAAATCTATAAATATCGTTAATTTTTCTTCCAGACATTCGATTTCGTTGTAACGAACTGCAAGCTGGCAACATGCAGGAAATGGCGCGAGACAGAACCCGGTGGAAGACTCTCGTTTCGGAGGAAGTAAGTAATATATACATATTATGTTACTCTAGGATAAATTTATTTTTATTTATGAAAACTGCATGAAAATCGATTAAATAGTTTTAGAGATTGGCGTGAACAAATAGACAAAAATATGACACTTTTTTCATCGTCCTCTCAATGTTTCATAGGTTAATCTGGTTCGGTTTTTATAGATTAAGTAAATTATTATCAAAGTAAAGAAATGTTTGACTTCTTTTGCTGACTGTACGTAATTTGAGACAGCTCAGCGAAGTACTATCGATAGACAATAACTTGGAATGTTTTCTACATTGGCATACTACACATGACTCATGTTTGTGAGCAAGAGCTTTTCTCACTAATCATAATTATTGAAACTCTACATAAAATATTGTCTTTTATTAACGCGAGTATCACACGTTTAAATAAAATATATTTATTTTTTTAAATAAAATATATTTTTTCTTTATAACGGATTAAAACGTGATTTATTATATTCTAGATAAAATAAAACAATAGAACTGATGACTCTGAGCACTGAATATACGAATGCCATCAAAAACATAAATTGTAAAAAAGCCAAGTCTTGCAACTCAGTTCTTCTATTGTAAAAAGTTGTGAGATCCATATAATACCAAGTCGGTCAATTTATTCAGTCTCTACTGAAGGATCCTTCTGTCTTAAGTTATTACGTAATTAGCTAACCTAACAACATCTTATAGTGATCATATCAATACCAATATTAAAAATATTTGATGTTTTAAATAAATAGATAATAGATAAATAGATCAGCAAAACAGCGATTAATGAAACTAAAATGATTTGTATAGGAGGGGGTTTTGGGGGGCGATGTTGCCCGCGTCCGTAGGTTATTACACTAGAGTCCCTACACGTGTCCCCTGGGCTGTGCCAAACGGGTAACTAATTTTCTGGTGGTAGGCTTAATCGCCGCGGCTAGTCACCACCCACCTGATAGAGACTCACCGCCAAGCGACCATAAATCGTGTTCCGGTGAGAGGTCAGGTGAAGCCATTAGGGGTAAAAACTGGGTCTGGAAAGTTGTTGCGCATCTGTGAACCGAATCCGAGGCTTTGGTATTTTGCACCGGGCGCCTAGATATGGAGAGCAGCGGGATCCGGAGAAACGGTTAACCGCTGGCCGACCGCAGGTTGTAGGGGGCCCAAGTAGCGAATTAGCCACTCACGAAAGGCTGCCCCGCCGCCTGTGTATAATCCCGGATTGGCCTCAACGTGCCGGCTGGCGACCGGGTGAGAGGACCCGTTGACGAAATCTGGGGGGTTCCGGGCGTCCCCGCGGTCTCCAATCTAGCTTCCCACCAGTGTGGAAGCCGAAGTTTTAGGGTGGTTCTATTTGCGCGGCCTCTTCCAACTTCCTTTTTATGACCCCAGCCTATTTATTACTACTCACAAACATGAAAAAGTCCAAGAAAAAAAGTAAGTGTTTACAGCGGCTGCACTTCCTCTCCTTCCATGTGCACCTCTCAAATATTCGAGGCTTGCACTCTAATATCCATCCAGTCCACCACCATCTTGAGACTCAAAAGCCACACTTACTTTTTCTTACGGAGACGCAGATCAGATGTCCGGATGACGCGACATACCTTGGGTATCCTGGGTACCTACTTGAATACAATTTTCATCCCAAGGCCGGTACCTGCGTGTACGTTCGCGATGACATCTGTTATCAGCGTCTTCGCCACTTTGAAGAGCCCAGTTTTTCTGTTCTGTGGATTTTGGTGGATACAGGTATTGACAAAATTGTCTATACATGTGTATATCGTTCGCACACTGGCAATTCGGAGACCACAAGGCTGTTCAACTATCTCAGCGAAGCGGCCGATTCCGTTCAAATGCGGTACCCGAGAGCCCAACTTGTCTTCTTGGGGGACTTCAATGCCTGCCACGAGGACTGGCTGTACCCGTTTCAGAAGACCGACCATGCTGGGAGAGAGGTCTTTAACTTTGCAACATCTCACAACCTCTCTCAGTTGGTTCAGGAAGCGACTCGAGTACCGGACATTAGCACTCACACTGCAAATTGTCTAGACCTTCTGCTGACTACTGATCCAGACAGATATGTGGTCACAGTTTCTGCTCCACTTGGAACATCTGACCACTGTCTGGTGAAGTCTATTTCAACATATTCTCCCCCTGATCCTACCCCTAAGGGAACTAGGAGATTGTGGAAATACAAACTCGCAGATTGGGATGAAATGAGACATTTCTTTGCGTCATATCCATGGCGGTCAGTTTGTTTCTCTTCCACCGATCCGTCGAGCTGCGCAGATGCTGTTGTTGATGTGGTGCGTCAGGGAATGGAATATTTTATTCCCTTCTCTGATGTATCAGTCGACAGCAAAGCTAGACCCTGGTTCAATGCCGAATGCGCTCGTGCCGAGCACGATAAGCAAATCGCTTATAGAATCTGGGTTACTGCTCGATCCTGTAAAGCTCCGGACATTGGTGTTAAAAAAAGAGCATTCAACAAAGCCGCCAAATCTTGCAAAAAAGTGCTTAAGAGAAGTCGATTTGAACATATTCAGCGTATTGGAGCCAAACTCGCTTCGTATCCTCCTGGTAGTAAGGCCTTTTGGGGTCTCGCCAAAGCTGTGGAGTCAAACTTCTCTCGCCCTTCGTTGCCGCCACTATTAACATCTAATGGGTCCCTAGCTCATACTGCTAAAGAAAAGGCTGATACCTTTGCCACTCTTTTCGCAAATAACTCGCGTCTAGATACAACGAACAGCTTTCCACCTACAATCCCACATTGCGGTTCTTACATGCCTAATATTCGTATTACGCAAAAGGATGTATTAAAAGTACTTCGAGATCTGGACGTGAATAAAGCCAGCGGACCCGATGGTATCCCTGCGATAGTTTTAAAACTCTGCGCAGCCGAGTTGTCTCCAATACTGACACGTCTCTTCCGCCTGTCCTTAAGCTCTGGGGTTGTCCCCAAGTCCTGGAAGCTCGCCAACGTGCAGCCTGTGCCCAAAAAGGGTAGTCGTGCTGATCCAACCAACTATCGGCCGATTTCAGTAACCTCCATACTCTCCAAGATTATGGAGCGTGTACTGAATCATCGGCTCCTCGCGTACCTAGAAGCTAATGACTTGCTCAGTGACCGTCAATATGGCTTCCGCCAGAAACGGTCAACTGGTGACCTTATGGGGAGAGGCCATTGAGAATCACGGGGAGGCACTAGCTGTCTCTCTGGATATCTCAAAGGCTTTCGATAAGGTCTGGCACGACGCCCTTCTGAGTAAGCTTCCATCATTCGGGATACCCCCTGTCCTTACAGCTTGGATAGCCGACTTCCTGAGGGAAAGATCAATTCGAGTAGTCATTGGGGGCTGCTCGTCTGATCAATTGGCAGTCAATGCCGGGGTACCTCAGGGGTCCGTTCTCTCTGCAACACTGTTTCTTCTGCACATAAATGATATGCTTAAGCCAAACATTTTTGGATATGCAGATGACAGCACTATTGATGAATCTCACCTTACAGGATGTCTCCAATTGGGGCGATTCCAACCTGGTCAGATTCAACGCCGCCAAGACCCAAGCGTGTCTTTTTACAGCCAAACGGAGTCCCTTCCAACTAACTCCAACTTTCCGTAGTGAGCAAGTAGAACTTACCGATCATCTGGAGTTGCTGGGCGTAACGTTATCGCAAACCCTCAACTTCGGTGGGTACATCGAGTCTAAAGCCCAACTGGCAGCCAGGAAGCTTGGTATCCTAGCCAAGGTTCGGCAGTATTTTACACCGGGGCAGCTTTTGAACATTTACCAAGCACAAGTCCGATCGTGTGTGGAATATTGTTCTCACCTTTGGGGGGGTTCGGCTAAATGTCATCTTGGGGCTTTGGACTCGATGGAAGGCCGTGCCAAAAGGCTTATTGGTGATCCAACCTTGATCAACCGCCGATTACTTAGCCTCGACCATGGTCGCAAAGTGGCAAGTCTTTCGGTGTTCTATCGGCTTCATTTCGGAGAGTGTGCGACGGAACTACACAATTTGATTCCCCCATCTCCTTTTCACCTTCGGACATCCAGGCGCACGGCGGGTTTCCATCCGTACTTGGTTGACATACCAACACTCCGCACAAATCGATTCGCCTCATCATTTATTATGCGAACTGCAAAAATCTGGAACACTCTCCCTGCGTCTGTCTTCCCCGAAAATTATAACATGGGTCTCTTCAAAGCAAGAGTAAATAGGCATCTTCTAGACAGTTGTGATTTACCATCCTGACTGCATCTCCACTTAACATCAGGTGGGATAGTAGTCAAACAACTGTCTATCGTAAGGTAAAAAAAAAAAAAAAAAAAAAAAAGGAGGCTTACTTATAAATTGTTAATCAATCATCAATTATTTTATAAATACCTAATTATCACTTAATTAGAAAATTGCTATAATATTTATGTAAATGAAGTTAAAATAATATCGATTTAAAACTTACCTCATTGGCTTAAACAAGGCTTGCACGCCATTAGGATAGTCGATAATAAGCTTCAATTGCGTTCCACCTTCCTTTTGCTCTGTAAGTAACAAAACATAACCTTCAAATAACTGATATTTACAATTAAGGCTAAGCTTGAAAGTTGTCTAATTTAATTCTATCGATCTGACACTGGAATAAATTAAACAATAATTATTACAGCGTATCTAAAAATAAAGGGTGGTCTACATTAGGGTTGTAACGGAGCCGGTGTTATCGGAACCGAAATTGGAATCGGAGTTTTTAAATTTGGTTTGTCGGAACCGGAATCGGAACCGGAACCAGAATCGGAGACAGAAGCAAAAGGGAAATCTGTAACAAAATTAATCAGTTTCATTCATATCAGTTCAAAAAATAAAACACCCTCCTAGTTGTTAAAAATAAACGAATTGACTTAAATTTTATACCGTAGTAAATTAAATCAAATGGCGCTAATAGCGGCCGCCGCTGTGCCTCGACTTCCGATTATAACCTCCGATTGAAGTTTATCGGAACCGAAATCGGAATCGGATGTGCAAAATCAATCGGAAGTTCCGACCTTTCGGAACCGGAATCGAATCTCCGTAACATCCCTAGACTCTACATGATAAAGTCGGTCCAACAATGAAATCCATTTAAGTGATTTAAATATTTAAGTCCAATTGGAAGTATAAGGGCGAGATTGTTGTGCCACTATTGTCCGTCCGACCGCTAACCCCACAACTGATTGCGGGACCCGACTTCATTTAATATACATACAGCCTTAAGCTTTTCTACACGCAGGACCAGAACTTGGAACACCTAATACATGGTTTATTTGATTTTAATTATTTAATTAGATCATTTAATATATTTCAATTTGAATTGCGTTGGAATAACTTATTTCAAATAATAAGCACTTATAATTATACTTATTTTAAAATTCTAGGTCAGTCTAAACGAAAGAAATAAACATTTGCATAATATTTATAGTGTCTCGGGTTTCACGGGATCGTTGGCGCGGTCGGTTGAACACCTGCCTTGCGCATCGATGGGTCATGGGTTCGATTTCCACTGGGACGACATGTTTATAATTTTCTGTAAACATGTTTTCCCCACGTCTGGTAACTTAGGGCATTGAACGGGTGGGATCCACAATTCCAAACCACCGTTCATAGATTAATAAACCTTGAAGTGCATAATGCGCGTTTCGGTTTCAGTCTTTGGAATTCCTTGCTTGAAGTAAAAAGTAGGTCGACAACGCATCTTTGACTGATGTTCTGTGGCTGAGGTTATCACCTACCATCAAGTGAACCTCATACCCGTTTGTCGATACCTAATATAAAAAAAACAAACTTCGCACGCTTTTTACCTTCGCTGCATAGATTAAAAATGTATGGGTTGTATTGTCAACAATAGTTTCTTTTTTAATTTATTGACCATGGATTTTTATAATTCTGTCAATTCAACAACTGTCTTCGACGATAATGACACAGACCAGCAATAGAGATAATCATTATTAAATAAAATAATTTAGTTTTGTAATTAAACGTTTTATCTATCTGATTCAACTGTTAAAAACAAAGTTATCGCAATTGTTTTTGAAATATTTAAGCAGGTATTAGGTATATCTAAAGCGAGTTTTATACTTTGTACTACGTTGCGAAATGTTACAATCACTTTATTAAATAGAGACTAGTTATGAGTGTTTTAACAGACAACAGTAGACTTAATATTAATACCTATATCACAAAATACTGTTCTTGAGACAGAATTTTGTATATCGCCATTTTCAAGACGCAATTAATAGCAAAGAAGATAAATTGACATGTTCTTTGTTAAAAGCTAATAAAATTCCTTTATAAATACATGTTTAAAATTGGAACAGAATTAAGAGTATCAAAATAAAATGTCGCTTATATTAATCAATTAAACCTAATTGCATTTCGATTTAGCAGTACCCTCTACAAATAAACAATTTTATTATATAATTAATTATATTATATGTAGATGTAGTTATGAAGATTAGAAGAGTAAAAAGAATTTGTTATCGCAAGAATGAATAAGCTTCTTCAAAGTAAGCATGCCAAAATTTCCCATTCTTCAAAGTAATTAGGCCGCACCCATTAAGCGCTGTTTTGGTTAAATTGTTAATAAAAAAATTATACATTGACCTTTATATCCCTTAATAGTCAAAAATATAATTCAGTATGCCCTTACCAACATGCAAAATTGGTGAAGTTGCCATATCCTTCAGGATAGCTTCTACCAATTTCTCTTCAGATTCATACAACTCATGCTGTGCTATCTTCAACTGAAACTTCTCCAAATTCGATGCATTGACGCTGTAACGAAATCGAACTTTTAATTTAACTATCCGAAATACTTTTTATCCTAAAACAATCAGTAGTAGTAGCATTCCAACGCATGTTGGACATTTGTAATCGGGATATTTAGTTATATGGAATCAGAAACTTAAATAGTTTAATTTTGAATGTTTATTCATGTGTTAGTAATAAATAACGAAAAATCAGGCGAAAGTTTCATTCAAATCAAAATTCGTTAAAGACTTGTACAGCCGAATACCAAATCTGATGATAGTTATTATAGATATTCTATCTCACGAAGTCCGTTTGGCTATGAATGTTGTCAAGCGTGCACATATACATTGTTTTAGTGTGTGCAATGTTTAGCGTGTGCTCACGAGATTACACATACTTAAAAAATGTATATTTGCATGCGTTTATAGCCAAACGGACTTCGTGATATATGCTCAAAAAATATATATATATATATATCTCAAAAAATGGGTAATATATCTGAATGCCTAATTAACGGTACTAAATAGGTATTAAGACGTATCATAGACAATTATATAGTAATGCTATAAACCTAACTTTCTTATAAGTATATAACTCAATAGTAAATAGCCCTAAAGAAAAAATATAGCGCTACGTGTTCAAGTCGTTGAAATCTCCACATGAATTTAAAATTGTTATCACACACTCTTAACATGATCGTTAATGTCGAGATTTACATGGAAGATTTTCCAGCGGCGTGTTGGTTTTGGCTGCGTGGAACACATAAGTGGACGTGATTTGCCTGCGAGGTTTGGCCCACACTCCAGGCGACGCTGCGCGGGACACCACTGAATACTAAGGAGCCTACGTGTACCGCCCTCGATTTGTGGCATGCTCCGATAACCTGCATTTAGAAATCAAGCCGACAGCTGCTATAAAATTTATTGACTCTCTTTTTGGTGCGAATTGTATTCAAATCAAATGGGAATTCAGAGCCGGCACCGATTTGCAGTACTTTAGAATTCTGCATTGTTGACGCGATTAACGTAGTGCTGCTTTCTATTCCTACACGACGTGACTTTGATGGTACAGCTTTAGATAAAAGGGAAGATTGGTGTTGAACGACAAAATTATTCCAAAATGTTAGAGACTGCATATAATGTATAGATTGACCTTAAAGTTACTATGTAGAGACTTCGAATCTATTGGGTATACGTATATGTTCCTGTTGTCTTATCAGCACTATTTATGACCGAGATCAAATTATTCCAAACAAAATATGGTTTCGTTACCAAAATTTTACTGTACCTTTTTGCAGTAAACAAAATATTGTTGAGAATAAGCCCATCTCATTCCACATTCTTATGCCTCGTCATTTGCGAATAAAGTGTCGAAAAAATAATTTGAAAATTATAACAACCCTTTACAAATGACACGTATAATGAGTTGTGCCATCATAATATCTGAAGAGGCGTTTGAGGAAGCCTCTTGCATTCCATTTAGTTTTATTGTCAAAGACCCCGCGCCTATCTCGGCAGGGCACCGTAACAGGATTTTTAAATAAGATTCCTCGCAAAGCTTCTGAAATTTGCTTTACAAGATAAAAAAGGTCGCCTCTCCGTTACATATAGAATGGTCCCATCGTAATACTGATATTATTATTCGCTTTTATAGACGTATCGAAAAGGAATCCGTCCAAAACTAAAATGTGGATTTATAAAATACTAAAGAATAAAAGAGCATGTTTCGTTATACTTTTTCATTTCTTGCAGCGTTCCTATGAGATTTGGTCTGCCTATATTTACTTAAGTGAAATTACGTCAACGTGTGGCGGCCAACCTGTTTGGTTTTAATGCATAGTTCAGCAGTTGCCAGGTTATTCGTAGAGGATAAAAGGCCGAGCTTTTAGGATGTACATAACTAGCCAATGTTTAGTTTAGGTTGATAAATGGCAACTGAACGAGCCTTACATTATTTAGAGAGCACATTAAGAGACAATAATTAATTATAGAAACTGGGGTTTCGAATCGATTGGGCTTTAATGCACTGAAAGGATTTACGCAATCGGAAACGTTCATAGATTTATTTTGGGAAATCAGAGGAAGGCGGAAGATGGTTATTTAGCAGATAAAATGCATATCCTTGTTGTTGAATCGCCCTAACCGGAGAGAATTTTACTTTTCTTTGGCATTTGAGCTTGTCGAATTTTATATAAGAGACTCCTTACGATGATGATCTTTATCAACAGCACATAACTCCGGCTCCTCTCCCCACAAGTCGAAGAACCATGTTCGTAGTTTTCCTCCATCTTATAGTAACTAAATATGTACAACAATATAATTCATCAGATAGTAGTCGGAAGATCCAATGCAGTCCAGAGTCTATCCTAATTGGATGCCATAAGAATGTTAAAGCAATCAACGAATAAGGTGGCATCACAAGTAGTAACTTCTAGACTGCCTTTCAAACATAACGACCACTGACAATTATAATAATAAATGAACAATAATCAAAGTTTAATTGCGGCTATAACGAAGTGAGAAACAGTTTAATTCGGCAACTCGACGAGCGCTACATAAATCGTACTTGTGGATGTCAGATGTCGGCAACTTTCGAAAATTTTCCTTGTAATGTCCTTTTAGCGTCGTTTTTCGTGGAACAATTTTAATTAATATTTCCTAACGGTCTTGCGCCGGGAGGATAGACTATTTTGTCATATTTGTAACGAAATAAAGTTTTTTTTCTGTTCGTGCTAATTGCAGCTAGTTTTCTTCGTGAGTATAGCAAGATTATTTATTAGTATTATGGGACAATAATTATTAGAAAAGTTAATTAAGCTGTGAAAATAACGACGAGTATCCTATTTATTTTTTAAATTCATTTAGAATACAAATAGACGCATTAATGTAAACAGTAGAAGAGAGTAGCAAAGAAATGTATTCCACAAAAGTAACAATTTCCTCGAAGAACAACTGGTTTCAAATGACTTTACTGAGTTCATAGTTCCCAACTGCATTTGCTATTAGGATTCTCTGATACTTAGGTGTATAATATAATACATTGCTATATATAATACATTGACGTTTAATATTATTACAAGCAATTGTAGGAAACTGTGGCAAGAAAAATCAAAGTATTCTACAAACCTAGGTTCTAAGTCCTCCATTTCACCTATTGTTGGATTCTCCGGCCGCAACACATTCAAATCCTTATGCGGAGGCATTACGACGGTATTGTCGTCAGCCTTCCCCTGAAGTTGCAGAAGCAGTATCCTCTGCAGATCTTCGAAGCGATCAGCTGGCGGTGTCGGTGTTCGTGGCTCAGCGTCTAAACCGCTCGTTTCACTTGGCGCTGACTGCTCGAATTCCCGGGAACTATTGATGACATTACTGAGAACAAAAATATATTATTCAAATTGCAAATTAAAATCATTTATTCATTTAGGTAACACAATGTACACTTATAAAGGTCAATAAAAAAAATGCTTCTAATTTTACATTTACTGCCAGTTCTCAAATCAAGGGCGTCGAACGGACGAGAAGAACTGGCAATAAACTCTCCGCCAATTCGGCGGACATTTCTGTGTCGGTTTTTTAGCAGATTGATATGATATTCCATAACCAGGTTAAAATACTTTTTACCGGATTTTTACCATAGTATGGCTTTAAAACAAAAAATAGTAACTCAGTACTTAAATAAAATTTTAAATAATCAGTCTGTCCCTGACCACGCTTACTGTAAAGTACTCGAAACGTTGGGATGAATAATATAAATAAACCGCGTAAATAGTAAAAGGTATTTCATTTTATGTTTTATTCGCGGTAACGATATTCAATAACATAATACACACATTCATGTGATATATTATATATTCTAATCGATTTTATCATTCAATTACTTATCATTGACAAATTGAAGTGGACATCACTGGAAATCCCTTTTGCCTGTACTTACAAATTGTTACAATAGGTCTTAATAGCGTTGCTACGGCGGAGGCAATCAGTATCTAAGTATTAACAATCCAAAAACTTGAACCCATTTATTTAGTGCTTAAAATACTCAAGAACCCTTACTGTGATAAGCTTCTATCCGTTGTTATTTTGAAATACAGGTTTCGTATTAAAATTCATAAATTTTCAAAATTAATTCGAATTTAATTTTCATAACACTCTATCAATAGAAGATATATTTTATATTTATTTTGCGAATAGCAACAAAAACTGCTGTTTCAGATTATTTCGATGTCAGCAGTCTAGATTCAGAATTTCACAAGCACGCAGTTCTATGACTTCATATAATATTCAGTATTATTCTAATCAGTACATCGATTTACTATCTATATGTATATGTATAAGGACTATACACAATATGCCTATGTTACTCGCTGATAATGTAGAGTATGTTCCAAGAAATAAGTCCCACATAATGTTGGAACTACAATATTTTTTATGAAAGTATTTTTAACTCCATAGACACAAGCGACACGGGATTTATGAAAAGGACTTTAGCTATCTATTTGTGTATTTTTTTTTAAATCTGTCGAATAGTGTTTGAGTGCTTAGCCGGGACGGATTGCTAGTATAAAATATTCCTTACTGCTAGCAATAAAATTAAAGAAATAAATAAATTATGTACGCCAATGGACTATGTAAAATAAAAAATTGTGTGTGTGTACCAGAGAACACAGGTAAGAAGTGAAACTTCTTTACGACATATCATTTTTGTACTATTTGCAACTTCACGAAAATGGGGTAGATAAGGCTTAAGCCTTAAGAAAAAAGATTTTATCACTTTCAAATATTGTTATTCTTATTTCAAACCAAACTTCAAAACTAATATATTGTTGTTATTATTATAATATATTACATTATATTCTTTACGTCACTATACTAAACTTTGACAAAAAAAGCAACATGGCGCGTAACCGAAAAACGTGACGATACTTACAAAATTTCTCCCATACGTCGATATAAAATACTGGGCAGACTTAATTTCTACGTTTTGTATATGTATTAACATGCGTTTTATTAAATATTCATACCGTAAGACAGACAGGCATGAATAAGGCAGCATTCTATTAATGTTCCATTTCTTTTCGGTTGTACAGTATTAAAAAAAACTTCTATTACGTCATATTGTCTTTTATTAACGCGAGTATCACACATTTAAATAAAATACTGTATACCGGATTAAAACGCGATTTATTATCATACTGTCATCTTTCTGTCTCCCCGCGACCACGGTTGCTGTAAAGCATCCGAAACGTCGGGATAAATAATTTAAACAGTATAAATAATAAATCGCGTTTTAATCCGGTATACAGTATTTTATTTAAATTCTATTACGTCACTTGTTTAAAGTGAGTGTATGTGTCCTCAGCTTTGCACTTATGTTGACGTTGACAGCTTTTGTCTATAGGACAATACATTAATTAATTTGCCATCGCTTCGGCTGGATAAATATTTTAAGTAAACGAAATATGAGTTTGCCACTCATTGCTTTTATATTGTGCGAACAATGCCTGTAAGTCACACAAACAATAGACTATTAAACTACGCAAAATCTTTACGCTTTTGTAATTATAATTTGTTTATTTTACTAATAGCGGGAATGTATTTTATTGAAAATTACTGACAAATTGTACTAATAAATATAGATGTAATCTCAGGATGAATCCGAAATAAATGAATTATAATAATTATTATTATAGCGGACCCGATATTAACCGAAATTATTATTATTATTATGCGTTGTCGACCTACTTTTTTACTTCGAACATTTGGAAATCCATAGACTGAAACCGCATCACTTAATGTGCACTTCTCGGTTTTTCCATCTATGAACGGTGGTTCAATGCCTGAAGTTACCGGACGTGGGGAAGATTACTACCGTAAGTAATCACCACCGCCCCTGCACATCTGTGATTCAAACGTCTTAGATGCGTTGTCGGCCTTTTAAAAGTTTATAGGTTCGTTTCATAAAACCAACGAGGTTTATATATCTGTATAATATTAATTGTATAGTCCAAGTATTTAATCCATTTTCATTTATTTTAGTATCAACATACACATTATTACGAATATACCCATTGAATATAAAATTCGATATAATACGAGTATCGTATAATACCATTTTAATTATGATAAGTAATGAAATATTACGTTATATGAAATACATCTTTCGAAAACTACTTATCAATGAAATCATTATGGACTCTTCAGATATGTGGGCAAATAGAAAATGGTCACAGATTGCTTTCAAAGGCAAACATAGGTTCGTTGTAGCAAATATTGAACCAAGTTCAATATCATATTACATTTCATAATTGTTGCTCTAAGTCTATGGTATTCAATATTTCATAAAATATAAAAATATTTGTATGTGACGTGTAAAATTCTATGTTAGGTAGGTATATGTCAACATTTAATATTGAATAACGAGTCTTAACGAGAAGTAGACACAAACAAAATATTAAACTTCGGTATTTTGTTTAGCCTGGTAATCAATTCAGAGTAAGAAAAGTTCGCATTCATTTCAGAGTTATATACACTACATATTAAAATACAAAAAGGAAAAATGTATTATACAAATGTTCACCACATTGGCTTAAACGAGCTTTACTAGCCTTTTATCATATCTAAATATGTGTTTATTGATCCGATAATGGGTTCGTAGTTAACATACATGTCATATTGGAGTTTTATTAATAGCAATTCTGCAAACATATTGTAATAGAATGACGTAGGGTCTTGTATCCATGTCAAATTAGTACTAGACGCTCCTGATAATGTAAAATTCCAACACCTGAAGCATTTACATTCTTCCTAATACGACATAAATACCACAGCTTTGTGGATATACCGGATATAATGATACCGGAAGTTCCTGAAAAAGTTTAAGTTTTTTTTTGTTTTATGCGATTTTTTTATTATCAATTGGTGTTCTTAATTCAAACTGACAAAATTGAGATTCCTGAGATGAATCTTAAATAAGGTCGACAACTTGTATATAAACCTAGTTGGATCAAATAAATCATGATGTATTCATATGAATCACTCTTTAGTAATTTAAAAAGCAAGCAGGCATAGAAAGAAAGGGAACTATATCTTAGATGGTCGTTTAGAGAGTTTTACCTATGATTCATATGAATACATCATATATTTTTCGATTTAAGTCTATATGCAATTTCTCGACATTTAATACAAGACTCTAGAGTCTAGAACGTTACGGCCGGTTTTTCAGTAGTTAGTCTCACGAAGGATCCTGGTTAAATTAGATTTTCACGTATTTGCGACACTACTTGTATTTTCTGGATTATTAGCTACCTACTGACTAAAGCATATGCGGGGTTTAAGTTGTTTAAATTCTAGATGCCATTTGTGGGCGAGTCTCAAACTATCTTCATAATTGGAATACCACCTAACTTCTTATATTAAAAAAAATAAAAAAAAAATTTTTGTTTGTAAGTCACTCTATCACATATAAATAGAACGCACTGATATTATGTTTTTTGAATAGGTATTATTAAGAAAAAGAAAAGTGACGAGAGCTTTTTCAGGCCCCTAATTAATTTAAATTTCGAAATGCTCAAAGACTTTTGTTGCTGATCGTACATCGTACATTCAGAGTTCTATCAAAGAAATATTTTTATGTTTGTGCTAAAAAAGTATCGTATTTAATGAATAAGGTAACTAATAACGACATGTTTGAAATATAGAGTTTTAATTATTATTTACTTATATGAAACTTTACTTGAAAATATAATTATATATAGCTGTGTATACGCTATGATAAGAGTGACCCTACAAGTGTACAAAGGCCGATATTGTATATGTATATGCATATAATTTATTAATTTGAGAAATAAATAATTTGTTTTGAAATAAATAATTCCTAATAATATAGAGAAGCAAGAAATCTCTACAGTTTTTTAGGTTTAATGCCTTTATTATTATTTTAACGAAACTGTTGTATGATAAGTACCAATATCATCTAATTAGTTAATAGCACTTAATAGGCCTACTTCATTGTTGTGATTAAACATTGAGAGACTATGAATTATGTTATCTTCAAAGACGCTGTCAAACCGGTAAACACGTGATAACAGGCGAATAATATTAGTTCCTTTGAACTGAGCAAATACAAATCAATTCATAATATACAATTATTTTATATAATTATTATAATTGGTTATTATTTTATACAACGTAATATAGTTTTTACACTAAACACGTAAATCTTTTTTATGAATAGAAAGATTTTTGAATTAATAAAATATTATTCTTATTGTCAGTATTGTTAAAGGTATACAATTTATTAATAATCAGATTATATTTATGAGCAGCTCTAATAAAATACATACCAGAAAAATCCACAAATCACACACAAAACACATCTCACCTTTTCTGAAGGAAACGTTTCCGAAATTCAATATAAGCAGAGTGTCCTTTATCGGTTTCATCAGCGATCTTGACCCTGCCGTGTAATGGAACTCTGTGTCCTGATATTCCATAATCCATTTGTAGATCAACGATGAGCATCAGCGTGAAGAGTATTAGGAAGCCGCTAACGGCCAGCGCTAGGCGCTCCTTGAGCTTCATGTTGAGCATCGTGCGCGCGATCGGACGGCGCGGCGCGTTCGCACTGCGGGCATCCTCCGGTGTCGGTGATCGCTTGCACTCGTGCGCACACGCTAAGCGCCAACGACGCCGCCAGCGCGCGCGCGCCCACCCGCTGACACTGCAACATTATCACTAGTCAGTCACCAATCAAATACTATCGACATGCGCAGGGAACATAAGCTGGCTTCTTACATAATTAAAATAGTAAGGGGTTAAATCTGGTAGTGCCCCGATGCGTAGATAACGTTCGAGTCTGTTCGCGATGCAACGGTCAATATAAACTTAATGCACAGCTCACGCGTGTTTATAACTAGTTGTTTCGCTAATTCGACATTTTTATTTGTACAATAAGCAATTTTGCAAAGGAAGACGACCCATGTCGTTTGCTATGAAAATGTATAGATTTATTTTTTAGAGTAATTTTTGTTATTGAGTTACATATTAAATTTATAAACACTCCTCTGTCAAATTAAATATGATTAATATCTGAAAGTAGAAGAAGCGAAAGTGGTATGTAAGGATTAGAGCATAAGGAATTCCGTGATCTCTGCCTACCCCAATGGGAAAGAGGCGTGATGTATACCTATATTGTATGTATGTATTAATATCTGTAATAATTCTATTAAAAAATAAATAGCACGCGTGTCGCATCGAGAATCTTTTATTTATATGAAATGCGATTCAACAGCTGATTTGCGATGAGCCCGTATCATTTGCTAAGAATCACTAAGGGCCGGTCTCACCGCTTGCTGATAAAGTCCCGAATAGCCTATTCGGAACTTATCTGCAAGATAAACTACAAATTTCGGTTTCACAAGTCTTGAATAGAAATATCTGGCAGATAAAGTTGCTGGTAACTTAACAGCCGATTCAAGTGGATGTTAAAGTTTTTAACTGGAAGATAACATATAAATGGCGGGAATAAAAATAGTTTTGGAGTATTTTTCAGTATAATAAATACTACTAGCATTTTCAAATTAACCAGTGTAGACTGTAGTCACGAGACGGATTTGTTTGACTTTTTAGAAAATAAATTTGATGAATTACACGACCTCGTAGGAATCAAGTAATTTGCCGTAGACCAAAATTATTTTGAACAAATATTTTAGAATTCGATTCCGGCTTACCATAATGGCTGTTTATAATATTCTACAATTAACAGAAAGTGATATAAAGAGTACAACTGGCTTTGTCTAGACTGCACCCGTGCGAAGCCGGGGTGGATCGTTAGTAGTAAATGAATATTCAATTCATCCATTCCTTCAAATAAAATAATTTTAGTTTTTTATTTAAAAGACAAATTGAATATTTAAGGAAAACAAACAAAAATATTATAATAATATGTCATTTATTTCAAAGTGAAAAATCTACACTATATTGTACTACTGTGCTAGTGCTGTGCTGTGCTACACAATCCTGTAAATTATGACTAAATTGCACCCGAAACTATCATTTTTTTCACTTTTGTCCCAAATTCTTATTAAAAACTCTATTTGAGAAGAAGATGTTGTTTTTCTAATTCATGCATAACATTCTTGTTACATATCTCTTAAAACAGCCTCATATTTTAACATGAGGTGTTTGTGATTGCGATATATTGACCCAGATGATGCATTAACTCCCGTCTCAAGATCCTTCCAGGCTTTTTCTTTACTTTACCAAGTCACAGTCGCATCACTTTTTTATTTTCAATTATATGTTTTTTTACGTCTGCAAGCGTTACTAGATCCGCTTCATCGTATGTTTTTCCATTTTAAATAAACATAAATATAAAATAACAATATAGTCTATCACAATCGTTGAAAATTAATGGATTAATCAATAATCCAAACAAGTCAGATTCCTTGTCACAAATGACATCTTCCTTTCCATTTGACGTAAATACATTTGGAACACAAACTTCTAATCATATTATTTATTATTTATATTACATACACTGTCTATTATCATCATAATATAATAAAATCATATTTGAGAACACTAAAAAAGTAAACACATCTCATTTTAAATAAAAAATAATATACAATTTATGTTTTTAAAATAGATTTTAAATAGCAATAATTTGCTCGTCGTATCGAAACGTAAAAATGCGATGTTGCCGTTCCGTCAAATAATAAGTGGCGGATAAATTTATTTGCCAGTTAATTTATCTATGAGTTAGATGGTGAAACAAAAAAAATATATCAGCAACCTTTAACTGTGAGATAGTGTTAAATGGCAAATAACTAACTGAAACTTTATTTAGAACCGGTGAGACTGGCCCTAAGTGTATCATTGACATGCTTCTATTATGTAAATTATTTAACAATGCATTGAAAATTTTAAATCATTGACATATTAATATGTCAATGGTTGAAATGGCAGCATTTGAATAGTTTACACCTTGATAACTGTATCAGGCTAACGATAGACTTCACCGGTTTCACGTGTAAATAAAATTGATCTATGTAAATTCGATGTAAAAGTATGGGGTCATTGACTTAATTTGATGTGGCAGGCACTTTCAATAGATTTTATGTCATAGTCATATGTATTTAATAATTATAAAATTGAATCTGACGCAACGTTTCTAGCTACAACACCGTCGTCATAAGCAGACTGCTTTATTTAAGAAGTAAATGGTAATAAATTGTAAATGTATTAGGTATAGTAATTGTAATGATAATTAATCAATAATTCTATCAATTGTCTAAATATTATATTTTAGTCTAGACGGAATATTAAGCTACGACAGCTAAAACCGCGTAGGACAACTTTGAATAATAAAAGTTGGACCTCTTAATACATATTTTGTATTAAATCATTGACAAGCAATCATTTCCATATTAATTCAATGTCAACATTGACGCATTTCAAGTTATAACAACTCTACTCCTAGAGTTAACATTATAGTATTCAGTCTACGTATTATGCTCTATCAAATGTCGGAAACGTGATATTTTTTAAAGTGTAAAGAATAGAAAATGTTAATGTTTCTAAAATAAAGCTCCATTATACACGGCTTAGTTCAAGTAAGGCGAAGCTAAAACCTTTTCTCATTTTTTCACTGAACAAAAAATTTATTCAGTTTTAATGAAACTTTCTGTTTGATAAAAGTATTTGTTGTTTGAGGCCTTTGTATGGTATTAAATCCTGTATTTTTTTGCGAAAATTCAAGAGTATAGAGTAAGCTATATACTCGATGTAAACTATATAAGTAAATAAGAAATTATATTAATTACAGAAAATAAAACAGATTGTTTTTGTAGTTTCTTCATAATTAAAAAGCATTAGTTTAACTTCGTTTTTATCTTTACTTATAAATGTTTATCAACGCGTGTATCACATATAGTTAAATGTAAAATCGTATAATGCATAAACAAGCTTTTAAAAATAATCATAACCGATAGCAAATAATCATAAGCAAACAAAGTCGATGGAACTATCAGGTCTAACAAATAAAATAAGTTATAACGCTCTAGTTATTAAAAGAAAGGTCATGCAAAGTACGCGTGTAAAAGATAACTAGAAATTCATGATCGTGATTCATGACATTGTTGTAAAATATCATATACATTAAATTTAATATAAATACAAATTGCACATACTAGAAAACTTGAGTTAAATGAAGGCTTATCTATCAAAAACAAATAGCAAAAAATGTAGCAAAAAAAATATTCTTAATTCTGAATACCACACATATGTACATTTATGTACCTACGCATTGATAAGACAACAACACTTGTACGCATTTTTTATTGTTTGGGAGCTTAAGCGTTTGAAGAAATATAGAGTAAAGTAAGTAAAAGTAAAAAAACGTTTTATTGCCATAAACTTAAATTTAACCTATCTTAAATAATAAAAGTAAACAGGTTCTTGGCAACGGCACTAGTCTCAGCTTTATGATGTCGAATGATGACACTTACACATACTTTATATAACTAATATGTATAACTTATTCTATATACCTATATACTATTTTCGTACATTAAATTTTTTTACCAGAAATGGAGAGGGGACGATTAAAGAAGGGGCACAGTATACATGAACTTTGATTGTTTATGTCTATTTATTCACGCCAATCTCCGAAGATGCTGAACTGATTTTCATAGATTTATTGTCACATCGGGGTAACATCAAAACACTGATGTTTCATCGAAATCGGATGTATTTTTATTTATATAACTTGCTTGCGAGACAAGTTGCGGGGACCAGCTAGTTAAAGATAAAACTTTTGTAACTTCAGCAATTTAGTTAACAGTGATTATGTAATTTATTATTCGTAGACGTCAGTAAAAGGGTTAAAAGTTATAATTCTGACTGTTTAATTTGTTACTGATTACAAAATTACAGTAATTAAATTTTAAAAGCAATACGGTGGTAACTTTTCTCATGATATGCATGATTAATTTGGAGACAATTAAAATCCAATACCTACCCTAATATAAACCACTTAAAACTTAGACTTAGTTTGTAGTTTAATTAGGTCTAGAATTATTAAGCTGAATTGGAAAATAAATGAATGTTGTCGGAAGCAAATGCTTTACGACTCTACGCGCTATAACTAGATCATCGAGTTCATCTATACTAATATTATAAAGAGGAAAGATTTATTTGTTTGTAACGATTTAACTTTTTTTTTTAATTTATTTATCGATATAAAATACAGTTACAACATTTAATTTAAATAGCATATGTGAAACCACAGAGGTTTAAATCTAATGCTATCTTAGAAAGACCGTCAGCTCGATTAATTCATATCCAATCTAAGAAAACAAAAGCATATTGTTTAAGAAGTAATCCTTCAGTTTTAATTTTAAGTTACTAAAAAACTACTCGACCGATTTTAAAAATTATTTCACCAATAGAAATATATGTATTTATAGTATGTAAAATAAATGTATTAAAATATTTGCATGGTCTAAATAACACGTAACTTTTTTTTCTTGTTCTGTCATACAAATTTTGTTTCAATAGTTTACTTGGTATAAATACACAATTCTCGGATGTCAATTATTGTTCTTGTATGTACAAGAAAATAGCATCGTGTCTTTAATCTGTTCTTTTTGGCTGTACTGTTTACGCGCCAAATATCTAATCTTTTTATGAATAGCAATTAGCGAAGTTTCGATTTTTCTAACTGTTTTCATACTTTCATACAGTAACTTAATGAGTTTATAGTAAAGAAGCTGTGAAGAAAACATACTATTACATTACAGAAAAATACTTCAATCTATTTTCAAGTTTGAAGCAAGGGGTCGGAGGTTGGGATTAGCTATTATTTTTGATGAGAGGTGTTTTTACGGAACCGAACAAAACGTGTTTTTATCGAGGATCCCAACACTTACCTAGCTATAATCGCTATTCATTCAAGTTTTTTTTAAATTCATTATTCAGACTTTTCAAGGCTTCTAACATTTATTAAAACAATGGGTAGGGTAGGCTTTAATTATAAAATAACAAGCCACAAGTATTATACTTGTATGAAGTCTTTATAAATTGATTGTATCCGTTTCCCTTGTATATTTTTTGATCTATTGCTTCCTTTTCCGATATTACTAATACGAATTACAAATAACTGACTGAAGAACTATTGTAGGTATTTATTACGTCGCATCTACAATACATCATAGTATTTTTTGTTATACAATTACTTATATTCGTTTTTATAATTGTTTTTAGTATTATTTTATTTGAATGATTTTTATTTCCTTTTATTTTAAATTTTCTTTACGTGTTTTCTGGCACTCCAAAAGTTACCCAGGCAGATGCTGAAAATCAGCGTTATAGCCATTGCGCATCGGCCTTTTCTTTCGCCACACAGCATAATATCATGTATTAAGTTTAAAATTTCAATATAGAATGTATTTTAGGAGTGTGGCATTGAATAAATTTTTCTTATTTCTTAAAAAAGTTATATGGAATTATGACTTTATTAGTCGTGTTACGCTTGTTGAAGAATCGAAACAAGGAACTTTTAATTCATGCGTGGGCGCCATAGTATCTGCGTTGCGTTCCGATGGATTGCGGGTTTGAATTGAGGTATGATTCTTTTTATAGATAGATAAATAACAATTTTCTTTGCCACCTTAAACACATAAAACGTATATCTACGAGTAGTTTAAAAGTGAGTTTGTATTAACGTTGACACACTAGCTATATCTTACCAGTTCTAGTTATAATCGGAATAAAGTATGTAAAGTACCGCCTCCGTGGCTCAGTGGTAATCGCGATGCGTTTAGCATTGGAGGTTGTGGATTCGAATCTCGGGGAAACAAGTTAAAAAAAATAGGTTGGTCAGGGCACAGAAGGTTGATCAGATCTGCCAGGAAGCTAAAAATGATCAGTAAAATATACACAGAAATGAGTCTGCCCCATATCCTATCGGACTCAGGAATTCACGTTATGTAAAACAATCTGGTAGCAAAGCCGTTCATTCTGGTAGCATACCACCGTTCAGGAAAGCAAAAGCCGTAATGTGTTGATTGCACGTTTCGGTTTTAGTCTATGTGTTGCCGAAGGTTCTGTTGACCATTATTCAGCCTAAGAGCTTATGTACCTAGTACTTGTACCAACAAGCTCACGTGTCAATAACTAAATTTAAAAAACCCGTAAACTTACGCAAAGCGACCCACATTATTTTTAATATTTGAGAATCACTATCAGATCTGAATCTTATCATAATAACACGAAGATAAAAGAGTGATAAACTTTGTATCGTTACGGTTAAATGGTTGTTTTAATTGTATTTCAGCGATGACACTAATTAAGGTCGGTGCGCTGGAAACTTATATAAATTAACGAAGGCTTCATATCGTGCTACAAATTGGATAATTGGAGTCTTTTTGTTTCCCTTGTATCGTTTGCATGCGAGCCTGAAGTATGTCGAGTGTGTTCCACAAATTCAGCAAACATTTTGACGTAGCGTTTGCGTTTTTATATTGTATTCGATTGGATATCGGACGATTTTATGTTTTTGATTCTTTAACGATGTCTGATGTACATGTTCCAAAATTCGCTCTCATTAAAAAAAATAAAACACATCGCATTTCAACATAATTGGCAGTGTTGATTCAAAATCTCTATCTTATTAAAATAAACATTAAAAAAAAACTTTTTTTTAATGTTAGACATCAATAGACGAGTGTAAGGTTCACTTGATGGTAGGTGATGCGCTGTCGCCCTATTTATTTTTCTTCGAACATTAGGAAATTCATGTACTCAAAACCGAAATGCGCTAATCGCATTTCACGAATTTTCCAGCTATGAACGGACGTTCGTAACCCAGTCGGAATTTTGATATTCCTCCCACCGGTTTAGTGCCTGAAGTGACCAGACGTTCAGAAAACAAATTTACAGAAAATTATAAAAAGTCATCCTGGTGATATTCGAAACCGCGCCCCATAGGTACATAAGATTGCAATACCATACCCAACGTGACAACGAGCCGGTCAAAGTCATACGTTGTTAATATAAACGTATAAGAACGGCGGATCAACATCCGTCAATTTAATCTCACCAGACCTAGATACCATCGTGCCGTGGACAAAATTGACGAGTAATGACTGCTATGTTTACGAGGTCAAATGGAACTAAGGCCGAGTCCCCTATTCTGCCGTAATATTAGCTAATATGCGTTATCACGATAAAAGGGATGAGATCTCGATGAGATAATTGATATTTTGGAAATGTTATTTACTCATTAAAATTTGACAAACGAAAATAATTTCTAAAAAGCAGGGGTTGGTGATAAAAATGTATTTTGAATGCCATATTATAAAAAATAAAAACAAAAAAAATCGTCCAAAAATTAAAAAAAATTTAAGTGTGAACAACCCTTATCACTTAGGGGTATGAAAAATAGATAGTAGCCGATTCTCAGACCTACTGAATACGCATATAAAATTTGTTAAAAATCGGTAAAGCCGTTTCGGAGGAGTACGGTAACTAACATTGTGACATGGAAATTGTATATATTAGCTTACTCGAACGGAGGTGGACTGCTATTAAACGAAAATGAATTAAAAAAACGAATTCATTTTGTTTTCGTAAATCGTATTAACGTGGTTACTTTCCCTTGATAATAATCTAGCATGAACAGTACTAATAAAAAAAACATAGCGATAAACATAATTTCTTCCGTATGTATATATACTAGTTATCCGCCCCGGTTTCGCATGGGTGCAATGTAAATGTACTAAAAAAAGCCTATGTTACTCGCTGGTACTGTAACTTTCTATTGGTAAAATAATTTTTAAAATCGATCGAGTAGTTTTTAAGTTCATTCGTTACATACAAAATTCAAATCCTTCCTCTTTATAATATTACTAGCAACGCGCCCCGGCTTCACACGGGTGCAACGTAGACGATGTATGCACAAAACATAGCCTATGTTACTCGCTGATAATGTAGCTTTCTATTGGGGAAAGAATTTTCAAAATCGGTCCAGTAGTTTTTGAGTCTATTCATAACATACAAAAATACAAAAATTCAAAAATACAAATCTTTCCTCTTTATAATATTATTATTATATTATTATTATTAGTAAGTATTAGTATAGGTTTTTATACTAAGCAGCGGTGACATCATTTCATGGTGTATGAATATTGGCCTCTCATTATTCGCTTGTATGCATGTGCAGCCGTGCATTAATGTCGTCACTCGCTTTCAACACTCGCCCTGCAAAAATGAGGCCCATAGCAAACATTGCCCAATACTTGTTTCGTTTTCATAATTTCGTTTCATATTTACGAAATTACGCACAAGTTCTAGATCAAAAAACAAGCTTTTGCAAATAACTTGTTGCTGCTAATAACAAAATAAATAAGGTTAATTAAGATATAATATGCTTGACATATTTATTCTAGTAGGCTTTAGCCTTTAACTGATGATTAAATTATGTTATAGTGTATGGATGTAAGGATTCCACTTACTAAATTATAAAATGTCAAAATAATATATCCTATGAATATTACTGCAAAGGATTGTCCACGGTTTGCAAGGAAAATTGGGATGATTTTCCGAGTTATGAAAGCCTATGGTCCTTGTCTAAGGTTTGAGCTATCTCAATAGTATTTATGAGAAACGGTGAAGTGGTTTGTCCGAGAAAACTTAAAGGAATTTGTCTAATATTAATATGGATTAAAGAAGTATTTACTAGTAGCTTCTACTAACTTCTAATTACTAGTATAGATATTCTATCTCACGAAGTCCGTTTGGCTTTGAATGTTGTCAGTGTCATATAGATTGTTTTCGTGTGCGCTCCCGAGATTACGCACACTAAAAAAATGCATCTATGCACGCCTAACAACATTCATAGCCAAAAAGACTTCGTGGGATAAAATATTTATAACAATATCGTATACTACCTTACATATTGAGATAATCACATCAAAACGTAAGCATAGAGTACTAAGGTAACATAAGCGTTAGAAGCACGCAATAGTCACTTCACTCATTCAGCGGAGATAAACAATAGAACAACAGCCATAGATAACATCTTGATCGCAGCCTCCATTAGCCGGTGCTTTCTGTACTAGTATGTTATAAATAAAATAAGTTAAATACTGTGGTAATCATTGAGCGTGATTCCTCTGTGTATTATTTAGATAATGACTGATGTCATTAGGAATTTATCATACTGCGCGCAGCAAGGCTTACCAACAGAGCTTCGATCAACAATATACTAGATATCGGGTCGACGCAAAAAATCCGTGCCGGTAAATATCGGCTCACTTGAAATGTGAGAGTCTATTTTGTTTAGTTCTCTTCAAGCACGGCCAATATTAAGACGTTTCACAATGACACAGTTTGTCTTCAAAAATTGCGAAAATAATTCCCGAAAAAACAATTTTACGGACGGAGTCTTATTTTTGGTTAGTACATATAAAATAAGATATATTTAAAGCTTTCAAACTAACAAATAATTGAAAATTTGAACAAAATTATCTGTTTTAAATGAACGCTACAAATGTTTGGCCAAGGTTGGCCAACACATGCGCAAACTATTGTGTAACAGAATAGTGGATGCATGGAGTAGATTAGTACTAAAATAATTCTTACTATCTAAGGATAAGCATCCGTAGTAATATTATAAATGCGAAAGTGATTTTTTTTGTTTGTTACGGTTTCACGCTAAAACGGAAAAGAAAATATTCCAATCTGTATATTTGGAACATTTTGCGGATATTATTATTTAACATACGAATTACTATTTATATAAAACATTATATTATTGTTTATCAAATATATTATAGTTTTTGTACCCTACTAGATACAATATGATAATTTACACATTGGTGTTTCATAAACTATACTAATAATACCAAAGTCTTCGAAGTTAGTCAAGTGTGTATGTATAATACATAGATATGTATATAAATATATATATATATATAGTTATCTCTCCCCGTCAAATGTTGAACATTCGCGACGTAGCATCAGTTAAATGTTGATCGCTTAGCAAATGTTGATCAGCGGCAGCGTTTGTTGATCTGCTGTCTCTGTTTACGGACTACGTTGATCGATTTTGATCAACATTTGCTAATCTTAAAATACCAAAAATTATCCCCCCGCATACCCCCGTATGTACAAATCACACTCTGGCACATGTTGATCACATTTAAATGTACCAATCAGAGCTCACTTTGCTTGTGATTGGTTATTAGTATTGAGACTTAAATGAACTAAAACAGTAAGTTGATATCTGCCTTTCTTCGTTCATCAATTGGATTTTGTTATCATTTATTCAGGTAAGATTAGATCTCGGATTTTTACATGAAAGACGATTCTACATTGTTTGCAGATCTGAAATATATTTTTTCAAAACGGCGGTTTTCTTTTTAGTTGATACATTTTTGACAAAAGACGACTTACTATCCTGCCTGAATTTTGTGGTGGCATTGGATTGGATTGGCATACAGATTCATACTATTAACATTATATTTTATGTACTAGATACTGTATTTGTATTCTCACTTTGTGCTGGCTATAGTTGTCAAAAACCCGTTAGCTATCGGTATTTAACCAAATATAAGATAAAGATAAACGGTTTTTTAAACATTGTAGTTATAAAAGTTATTTAAGTCATTTAACGTAAACTTAATAAAATTACGTACAATAATTAGGTGTACTACTTCCGAAAAGAGTAAACCGAATTTCGTCATAAAATTTGGCAAAGACATTCCATTCGACTATCTTATCTATCTAGTCCCCTTAAAAGGATTTTTGGCAACACGCAATATTTTTCGAAATATTGAAAAAAAAGATGTTTTTTTTAAATATTTTTTTTATGATATCGTCGGACAAGCATGAGGTTCACTTGATGGTAGGTGCTACCCCAGCCGCAGAACATCATTCGGATTCCGAGAACTCGGATTTTTTTATTATAGCACGAGACGCATCGGCATGGCATAAAAAGTTCAAATAAACTGTCGGAATCTCAAATATTTGAAAATCCACGCCATTGGTCAGAGCGAATATGACGCAAATGTCTATGCCAGCAACGGTTACTTATGTCATATTCTATTAACAAAGTTCGCAGGCGGGCGTTTAAAATCGGCGTTATCGGTTACCAATTTTTTACTTTTTATTTTTCTATTATATCTATTGAATAAAAATATACCAGAATATCATTAATAGAATCAAAAATAAAGTTCTTTATTATAAACTTCAGATACGCCAAAGAAGTAGGAAAGAAGTAGTAGAAGAAGTGGTGAGAATACAACTGAATGCATAAAATAAAGTTTGTCATATTAAGAATTAAAAAAAATATAAAAATAAAAATCAACAGGTATTAAAACTATATTAAAAAATCAGAATTTGCTTATCCAGTCTCATATTCATATTTTTTATCCCTTTATTGTTATTCCCTAGACCCTATCAAAAAAATTTAAAAAAATTTATCTTATATTTTAGAGAATAATATAATATTTGAGTTTCTTTAAATTCGTGACGTTTAAATTTTTGTTTTTTTTTTATTTTGTAAGAGAAAATATTTTTTTTGTTTTTTTTTTATTAATAAAAAATATTTTTTCTAAATTAAATTAATTATTTTATTGGAAAAACTAACGCGAGCAGAAGTGTGATAACTAAGGGAAATTTTTCTCTTAAGAAAGTGATTTCATGGTAAAAATATCAAATTCCGTAACTTCCCAGAGGCGGCATCTCACCCATGCTTATCCTGCTACACTCTTTCATCCTCACCACCTCAATGCTTGAAAATTCACAACTGTGCGTTTTCTTATGACTTATCTGTTACCACACTTACTCGGTGGTAACTAACCAGTTGTCGGTGGAACCAGTTGTCGGTGGAACCAGTTGTCGGTGGAATCAGCGATATATCCGAATTGATACGACTTGGGAACCTTCCAAATTAACTAATTTTTCAAAGGCTGGCAACACACCTAACCTTCAAGTCCACTAGTATTGCAGATGTCTATATGGGCATCAGTGAGCCGACAGTCCGTTTGCCCTCTATTCAATAATTAAAGTTAAGATATTTTATTTAAAGAAAAATATAAAAAGTTTTTTTGTTATGTCGCATTTGCATTATATACCTAATATATTATTATTAATTAATAATGTTAAACAACGATCAACAAATAACGGATGTATATTAGAAAGAGATCAACGTTAGATTGTAATATCTAAAATAATCCGTATATGATCCATATTTGATGGTTCCATCTGATATATGATGTAATTTATACTGATCGAACCACATAGTGCGTCTGTATGTGACGAAAAAAACCGTTACGCGTAAGCAAAATGATGACTAGTCACGATCAACCTAAGATAGTTATATGTAAAATATAATCCGTATATGATCCACATTTAATGGTTTAATTTAATAAATGTCTTATACAGATCGAGCCAAGTAGTTCGAATGTATGTAACGAGAAAAACCGTTACGCGAGCAACGTGAGATGGAAAATCTGATGACGAGTATTTCATGCGGGGGTGATCGCAAACGCGGCAACGTCGCGAGTAGATAGGTGTATCTCTTGTCCCTTTTTTGATGTACTCCAGAGGAGCGCGGCAATATGGTGTTAAAGGGTGATCAACATCGGCCTTAAACTCGGACACGATCAACATTAGGCGGGGAATGGTAATTATATATATATATATATATATTTTGGTAACTAATAAAATCATATTTCAACTTCACTCTTTTCTTTGTTCCCATTGAGCAGTGTCATTTTTTCAAAATTTGACAAGGAACGAGGCTTAAATAATCGGTACACTTTTTTCGTGAATTTTGTATGCGACCTGAAGTCTATTTAATACTATGTCAATGCAACAGAGTGTTAAAAATTATAATATATGATATGAAATACATATGAAATACATAGAATTGAACTCATTATGATGATCTCTCTGCTTTTAATTTACTTCATCATTTCTTTACAATAGCTTTCCTGGCCAAAGCTCCTTCAATGTAAATTACGTAAGATGATTAAATATGTAAGTAAACTAAATTAGTACTGTATATTACATATACTGATATATTGTCATTATTACTTTTTTATGTTAGATATCAACAGACGAGGTTTACTAAATGGTAGGTGATACTTCAGCCACAAAACATCAGTCAATGATGCGCTGACGACCTACTTTTCACGAACGAACTTTTCACGGTTTTTCAATCGTTGAACGGTGGTACGTTATCCGGTCGGAATTTCGATATTCCTTCCACCCGTTCAGTGTACAGAAAATTATAAACATGTCCTCCCGGTGAGATTCGAACCTACGACATCGGATCTGTCAAACGCGCCATCGAGCCCGTCAAAGTTAAGTATAAGATATACATACTTAATTTTGATATACAGTACTAATTTAGTTTATAACACAACTAGAAACAGTAACATTGCATCTAGGTATATGAAACTGTCACTTATCTATACGTTACACTATTTTTACTTTAACTTCTACGGCACAACGTGGTATTTACAACTATTCCCTCATAGTTTACGCAAACTGTCACATAATCAACAGCTAGATAACAGAACTGAACAATAACATGGAAAATCTCCGCACCCGATCGGTGGGAAATAGAACATTTTTTCACTTGACTTGTGATCTTTTGTATTGAATATCGTATATGATGTGACAGATTATTGCTTATAAAACTAAGAAAGATCCACGCTCTGATTAAGAAAGGTATTGTGCTTTACATCACAAAGATAGAGCTGTGTGCGACTCGCTCAGTTCCAAGCGCATTGCAACTGAGGGAATCGGAATATTAGCGATTTTTTTTTAAATCAATTTTAGTCGGGCAGGGTACAGAAGGCTTGACACTGTTACTTTGTCTCCCGTCCAAAGCGAGCAGATGGGGCCCTGGGGTTTTAGTGGGTAAGGGGGCCATTGCACTTCCGGCCCGACCCCCACACTCCCCGCGTCACCTTACCTTCTTTGCCCCGGCGCGGGGGCCTGTAAAAAGGGTTTCCCCAGGTAAAAAAAAAAAAAAAGGGTACAGAAGGCTTGTACCGTCCTGTCTGTAAAAATAATCAATAAAACAGACGCACCAATGTGTCTACCCGATGCCTTCTGCACTAAAACTTCTCATATTCAGATATTGTAAAACTTTCAAAACGAACTGTAAATGTGATTCACTCATTGTTTTTTAAGAGTTCATACATTTGGCTTAAAACCGAACCTATAGGTACTTTCGTCAGTCAGTTTACAGTATATTTTCTCCTAAAAAGATTTTTTGGTAGGTATAGAATTCGCTGACCTGATCCCGGACGTATACCGTAATTTTTACGGACAAAATTTAAGGAATAAAAATAGTCTTCTGTATCTAGTTTTTAATATTACAAGTGCGTACAAACTTCTGTTCTTTATCAGACCAGAATATTTATTTTTCCAATTTTCAATGGAGTTCAACCCTTAAATAATCTGTCGGTTATCGTGCTATGTGGTCAAGAAAAATTATAAATAATTGTATTACCCAAAACCAGATAATATTATTGTTCACAGGTCCCTCTACATTTTGTTCTAGATTCTTATGAGGTAAAAAAGCGATGAAAATTGCTGATAATTTTGTTGAGTGCAAATACGGGTGTATTTAATAAAGTATTTACAACCGTTATTTGATATTTTCTTTGATTTCGCTTCATTACATTTCAATAAATTGTATATTGTATCACTGTTTAGGACATACGTATGTTATGGACTTACTATTTCCGGTAGAGCGATCGCACGCGTGAATTGTTGTTCAACTAACCGACATATTTTATAGGCTTACTTCCCACTTGTTGAGGCAAGTATTGATAAATATTGGGAATAGAAATAAATGTAATAAGTCCATTTTCAAATGCGATAAGGTAATTCCAACACTTTTTAATTAACGTAACAAAGTTTACGCTAATTAACATTAAAGTTTAATTATAGTTCACGCTTATTTTTTTAATCAATGTTAAATGAAATAAGAAATAGCTGAAATATTAACCGCGACTTTGTAAGCAATAACTTTACTTCTTGTCATTCGACTTCAATAAAACAAATCATTTATTTTTATCCAGAATAAATGTTATCCGAAAAGTGCAGTTTAATATAATAATTTTGAAGATTAAGGTGGTAAGAGTTTCGATACTAAATATTTGTGCATCTATTTACTTTCCGGGAGTTGAAATATTTATTAATTTATATACAAAATATATTTATATTTTACGTTGTTATATGCATGATTTCTTTATAAAATAACATTATTTTATTAACTCCGCGCAAAGAACTCCCGGAAAGTAAATAGTTGCACAAATATTTAGTATCGAAACTCTAAACTGACTTCGTTAATAATCATGACTTTTTGTATGGAAAACGAACCACCTTAATGTGAACAAATAGAAATATATACATGTATAATAAATAATAATCATTTCATTGGGCAGACCCATTTCTGTGTCTGTTTCACTGATCATTTTTACTTACAGGGCAGTAGGTGATTAGCCTTCTGTGCCCTGCTCGACCGAAACAATTTATTTTATCTTGTTTCCCCGGGATACGAACCCAGGACCTCCAGTGCCAAACGCGTCGCTTACCACTGAGCCACGGAGGCGGTCTACAGAAATACATACAAAAGTGTTAATTTTCTTTTATTGTAACTTACAGTTTCTGGTTAATATTTTCAATAAAAGTTTTCGATGATTTAATTTAAAAATTATGTCTATTTTTAAATGAAAACATGATTAAATTTCAATATTGTTATGTTACACTGCGTAGTAATAACAGAAATGATAAGAATAACAATCATGCCGTGAAATTAACTCTACGCTTACAAAATTACTCTCCAGATAATAAAAAAGGAAGGAGACAAATTACCTACCTACGAGGAAGTTAATGACTAAATTGTTGTCTCTCTGTTTCAACGCGAGGACACGATAGTTCACTCATACATTGTACACTGCATCTGCATCCTTCATACAAAAAGATAGAGAATATTTAAATAAAATACTGTATACCGGATTAAAACGCGAGACAGTGTCTCCCCGCGACCACGGTTGCTGTAAAGCATCCGAAACGTCGGGATAAATAATTTAAACAATATAAATAATAAATCGCGTTTTAATCCGGTATACAGTATTTTATTTAAATGTGTGATACTCGCGTTAATAAAAGACAAGATAGAGAATAATAATTCAAAGATAGGTTTGATATAATTGAAAAAAAATTAATTTTATATTATAAAAAAAATATATTAAAGTTTATATTATTTATCCCGACTTAATCCGGTATAAAGTATTTTATTTAAATGTGTGATACTCGCGTTAATGAAAGACAATATTAATTGCAAAAATATTTGTATTTCTTAAACTTCCAGAATTCACCGATAGTTTCTAATTATTAATATGAGATATTTTAAATAGTGCTTAATCTTAAAAAGCCTTACTTACCTACTTGATACATAAATTCTTCGACAGTTAATATATCAAAAACCAAGAAACACAGTAAAGTTACCTTATTAAATCAAGTAGGCATTGGATTGAAATGCAGATTTCGTCACAGCGAAGACATTTATTTTAGAAACGAAGGTGCATTTCGAAGAAAGCATTTCTTTGTCGTGAATGTGTGAGGGTTTGATGTGAGAAATTAAAACCCTGAGTGGTTTAAGAGACGAAAATGAAATGTCGCGAACGGAAATGAGGTTCTTTCAACGACCTCTTTTACATTTTGTTTAACTTTTTAAAAGTCCATTTTAAAACAGTTTACTCAGATTTAATATAAATAGTTTAAGTACTTATTGCTTTTAAAAGAAGAACATGCTCCGGCTTCGCACGGATGCAATGTTGATACACTATAAACGAAAAGTAGCCTATATAATATTGTTGATATCGGTCCAGTAGTGTAGATTATGTAGAGTTCGACATAATATACGTATGGTACCTACCGCAAAGTTTGTTGTAGATATTGAATAGTATTTTTGTTCTATCATTAATACATACATAGTTTGGCTAATTTTTTTACACCTTGGGTTACATTATTGAAGGTTTAGTAGTTTTCTAGAAATAAACATAGCCTATGTTATTCAGGGATAATGTAGCATTCTAATGGTGAAATATTTTTAAAAGTCGGTCCAGTAGTTTTTGAGTTTATTCGTTACAAACATATTAATACAAAAATACAAATATTTTTACTTTTTATAGTATTAGTGTGTAGTGATTTAAATTGAAGTGTATGAATATTACGTGTGACACGAAGATCATTGTTACAGAAAAATCCTTGACCTTTGATACCAAGTGAATACTTTGATTTTTATAGATAAAAATGTAACAATGAAACGAAACACCCAAAGAGCTTGCGCTTACGTGACAGGTCACTAATATTCTCCCAAAGTCACTTTATTTAACATTCCGAAAGCCTTCGCGTAATGATATACAAATACAATTACAGACACATAGTGATATAATTCAGTTAGAATATAATTGTCGACCTTTACCTAGAAGATATAAGTGACAGAACAGCAAGGTCGCATTAGCCTGAGAACTCTGGTTGTCGCAAGTCTTTCAATAGAAAAAATACAGAATAAAATATTATTAATTATCTCGTATAAAATCTTTTATAAACTTTAATTATATTTTTTTAAATATTATAATTATCAAAATGTACCTACACAAAATGATGAATAAATATTACATATTCGTCATTATTTAGTACCAACCTAGTTTAGTAAGCTTTGTATAAAACTTTCATAAAACTATTTCTAGAGTCCTTTTAAGCAAATTGAAGAAAAGATAAGATTATAATATTAAAAGATTGACCTTTTCGGTATTGTCTTGTAAATAGTACAAATAGATAATATGAAACATTGTAAGCATTCAATTTAGCCCAAAGAGGTGTTTTAAAGGCTGACCCTTGGTTTTATTCACGCATTGTTGGAATATTTAGAATGTTGTCCAGACCTCAGAGTAATATGCGTTGACCCAAAAAGGACTAAAATTGTGACTCTGCGTCAATTCTTCTGAGAATCTTTTGCGCTGAATATACAATTATTTAGATATCTATATACATATAATACATATAATAAAAGAGTAGGATCGAAATTACGCTTCACTAAATATTTTTACCAGAAATTAAGAGGGGTGATAAAAGAAGGGTAGCAGAATGCATAAATGCAATTTTTAAGATTCTTGTCTGTCTGTCTGTCTGTCTGTCCGTCTGTCTGTCTGTATGTCTGTTTGTTCACGCTAATCTCCGAAGATACTGAACCGATTTTAGTGTAACTTATACAAATATATTAAGCAAAGTCCGGGGCAACATATAGGCTTTGTTTCATCGAAATCGGTTGTCGGAAAAAAAAGTTATCATCATTTAAATATTATTTTAAAGGCACCATTTCAACAAATTGCAATGAAAACTGACTCGCGTTGAACTTTTTCGAATTGTCAGATGTCAATCACAGTTTGATATGTAAATGAAGTAGTTTGATAATTTCGCCATTTTCGATATGTGTCCGTAGAATAGTGGATATGCAGTCCCATTGCGTAACTGAAGATGCGAGTTCGAATCTGAAGTTGAACTGAAATATTTTTTTTTTTGTATTTTTTTTTTTTAAAGAATTATAATATTATTAAAATAGAAAATGTATTATTGAAATATTATATGAAAAAGTATTTCTTATGAGATCGTTTATTTCACCTTTTCATCCATCCTTTCTCTACAGAATTACGATTATTCGACATTGCTTTTATTGCTTCTTAAGGACTGTCTTCGTATCTTAGAGGTTTCCGCATTTAGCACCGGAAACCCGAGTAGGAATCCCGAGAAAAGGGAATTTAAAAAAAATGTCTCAAAATGAAAATTATCAATTAAATGAAATAAATATCGAGGTGGATACAGTATCTTCACCACTAATTAAATTTATAAAAAAAATAAGTAAATTTCTTTAAAGTCAGGTTCATTTTTTCAACAATGGTATTTCTATAGAATTTCAAATCATACTTCGAACCCCAATCTCAACCACCTGTCGATAATATGATGCAAAAGCAACCGTCAAATAAATCACCAAGTACAGAGGATGGAGGATATGTCATTTGAAGAAAGCTTGCTCAAAAGCGAACCCCACGCGAACGAAGTCGCGGGCATCAGCTAGTAAGAAATATTACAACATTGCCTTAATGAAGATTAGTATAGTGTCTGTAGCACTATTATTTAGTGATGTGTAATAGTAGTATCCATATTAATTAGTGATGTGCCGGATCGTTAAAAGGAATATCCGCGGATACGGATCAGAATACGGATATTTGGTGTTAATATCCATAACTTTCTTACTCAATCGGTGTGGATGCGCGTGACCTTGAATATATTTATTTATTTAGTTATTTTGCAATATAAAGGTGCCAAATATTTGATTTTAAGAAAAAAAACTCGGAAAAACAGACTGAGACCGAAACGCGTAATGTTTACTTCACGGTTTTTCCATCGATGAACAGTGGTTTATTACCCGGTCCCACACGTTTAAGCCCAAAATTGCCAGACGTGGGGAAGATATACTTATAGAAAATTATAAGCATGTCGTCCCGGAGGGATTCAAACCCGCGACCCATCGGAGCGCAAGGTAGAGCCCGACGAACTTAATCATTAAAATATGCGCGTGTGAGTAAAATAATTCTGAATTTAAACTGAATTTCTTATTACTATTTTCGGTGTTTTCTCTAAATGCCGTGACATTGATAAAGATCGTTTTACATGTTCACATCCGTGAAACTAGAAGTGACTGAGGCTGTTTATATACAACAGACGCTTGACCCACTGTGCACCACGACGTGCATTTTAACATGTTTTTAATTCTACTGACATACTTGTGGGTTCGTTGTCTGTTGGGCCTAAGACTGTCTTTTGTTTACGCGAGTATTTACCTTTTAAAGCCTTCTGATAAATGTGTAGTAATTAATTTACTATTTTTACCAGATAAATTGTAAAACAATACAATAAATGACAATTAAACTTGGTCCGTGGGGTCCTAGCGCTATAAAGTTTCTTAAGGAAATAGCAAAAAGGTTAGTCGACATCACAGGAGACCGAAGAGCTGGAAGCTATCTCGGACAAAGAATTAGTCTTGCTATTCAAAGGGGGAACGCTGCCAGTATCTTCGGAACCTTGCCTAAAAGGACTCCTTTTATTAATATATTTTAGTTTTTATACTATATTTTTTAAGGTTTATAGTTTTAGGTTCTTCGTTATTAGTTACGTATATAATATGTTAAAACATTACTTGCATAATTTTACTTTTTTTGAATTCGCTTAGAGCAGGTTAAAGTTCTTCAACGGCCTTTTTATTACAATCTTAAGAATTTGAATTGAGAAAGTAAACATTATGGGGCTTCCGCTAAAATGTCACTTGTCGTCGTTTTGGGGTTTACATTTCAAATAAATTTAAAAAAAGAACACTTTGGAAGAAATTATGAAACAGTTGAAATTATTTTAAACCTCTTTCCTTTCTCAACCGTTATCACCTTGGTATCTGAGATTGTTTTACCCATTAAGATGTAATGTGCTGGTTTCCTTAACTACATTGGTGGTCATTACGTGACACAATGCATATTATTTCTGCTTATCTTTGCAACAGTAGGCAAAAACTTTAGCTATTCAGACATATTATTCCATTCAATATTCATTCAAACCCCGTACGTGTCCGTTACTAATGTTCCACGCTTATCTTCATAAAATAGTGACGTTACTACTTTGGAGGCATGAAATCGGAATACTAATCATATTTTGACGCGAGATCTTTGTGAGACTAAAATGAACTATTGTTGATTGTCGACGATTTCTCACGCTCATTTGAAATATATTGGAAATATCTTTATCATTTAAATGTATTTTTAATAAAAAATTTTGAGTGTTCTACAGTTTAAGGAATAATATATAATATGTATTATATGGAACTGAATTAATATTAGATAGAAAAAATACACTGTTAATAATTATGTTATCTATACCAAAGGTTGGCGCGTTGACCTAAACCTACCTGTGAATCCCACCGGGATGACGTGGTTATATAATAATATATTAATTTTGCCTTGAGTTGGGGAATCATTGAAATTCCAACCGGATAATACGTCGATAGAAGGAAAACCCGTGATGTGCATTGCATGTTACGATTTTTGTTTATGAATTTATACTCCAAATAGTCGAAGTAATTATTGTTAAATAAAAACGAAAACCGACTTCAAAACTATACCTGCAAACTTAAACTAAAAAATAATATTTTAATTACTTCAAAGTAAGAGCCTTAAAGGACAATCAACAAAATTATTGATACTTATATATCTATTTAATGTTTATTAACAGTTATTTTTAAAGTCGTTGCCAACCAACCCACGCTGCAGCCGCTCCGTACCGTTCGAAAGTTTGTTGCTCCTATAGTATTATTTAATCATCAAAATCCATGCATAATTGGCGGAGTTATCGCGTAACAAACATACAAAAAAAAAACAATATAAAAAAACATACAGTCGAATTGAGAACCTCATCCTTTATTGAAGTTAAAAAATAGGTATCACTTTACATCAACTAAGCCTCGCGCTTATCTGTCGATATCTTAAATAAAAGACGTATAGGATATCTCTGAACAGCTTCTTACAAATTTTAATAATATTTGTTTTAAGTTACGTACTTACTAAAATGGTTTCTATAAGATACTAGACTTGTTTACTGTATCAATTTTCACTAATTATATTAGGTTTTCGCTGTTAAGCAATATTATTAGACGACGTGCTAAAACGTTGCGAAATACAACACTCGGGTCAAACGGCATCTTCAATATAAGTTGACACTATTTCAACATCATATAACTATTTTATCAGAAGTTATCGTATTACAAATCAAGGTTTTTAGATAAAAGTAACGCTATAACAAGGAAAATACTGTTCCTTTCAGTAGAGTCAAAAAACTTTTCTAAAATAAAAACGAAAGTACAAAAATATACAATAAATTTCCATTTTGATACAACCTATACAAATAATGTATGTATGTACCTATATCCGATAAAATACCAAACTAAAAGTATTTTATTTAGATGTGTGATATTCGCGTAAGTAAAATACAATATTAAGTAGTAGTTAGTATAAACTGTAGAACTAGCCATGTCAACTGTCTAAATCCCTTCGATCAACAATATATATGTCAATGCTAAATCCTTTTAATGAAGCAGGTAATTCATAGATGGAAAAACCGTGAAGTGCATATTGCGCGTTTCGATTTCAGTCTATGGATTTCCGAATGCTCGAAGTAAAAATTATGTCGACAGCGCATCATTGACTGATGTTCTGTGGCTGAGGTATCACCTACCATCAAGTGAACCTCATGCTCGTCTGTCGATATCTGACATAAAAAAATAAAGGTAAGATTCGGACTAACCCACAGCGGATCTAATAGTCTAAACCTGTATAAAATCAAAATATATTAATGTAAAGTAATTAACTGTTAGCTCAACAATTTCTTCCAGGCAAACCCGGTCTTTTTTATGAATAGAAACTTTCAAAGCTATTTTTTTGTTATTTTAAATAAGAGTTGCTGTATATTCACACTTTTTTGCTTGTGTATCTTTTTTATGTTTTTGTAGTTTTTACGATAGAACAAAAGTCGTTGGAAACGACTTCTTTGCTCTATATGCAATATTAGTTTCATAAACTGTTGATACATAATTACTATTACGTTGAAATATATAACCAATATTCGCTATATAGACCTGATTTTATTCGGTTTATTTATAGGATAACAATTTTTGTGTGAGATAGATGTATTTTTATGAATCCTTGGCCGTTAACCTAGCGAAAAGCTTTCTTCATACGACGTCACGCGACATGATTAGTTTATATGAATGGTTGGCTCAAATCCAACGCGAAACGTAACCTAGAACTACTTTTATAAACTGAAGGAATTCGGCCATCACTTAATATACAAGAAACAACGAAATATCTTTTGTTTTGTATTTCCGACTCAATAGTCGGATGATTTGTTTTTTTTATGAAAAAACATGTTTTTATTAAAAAAAAGTTAATAAAAAAATGTTATATATTTATTGATCACACGTTATTATAGAGCACTAATAAATGAATAACTATGATTTTTAAAAACACCGAGAAAATAACGATTTTTAGGAATGAAATTGATGTAAACTACAAAACATTTTTTTTTCACCCCAAGCTGTGGGGGTAGACTGAGGTTAAGTCGGTAAGCTCGCGACGTTTTGACTCCTTGGAGTCCAGTGAGAGTGAGAATCCGACATAACCCGTCGCTGCCCTCAAGGTGGAGTGGTATCATTGATGGTTACTCCAAGAAAAAAAGGTAAACTTCCTTGTGTCATCGAGATGGCAATACCCATCGTGGTAGATTTTCCACAAGTTAGTATTATTAAAAAAACATGTATGTACTTTTTGTTACAGAAAAGAAAACTGTCAATAACTATTTTATACGTTACCTAACGATATTTCTCAAAGAAATTTTAATTACAATTTTGTATTTAATTATCATTTTGTTACCCCTATACATTAAAGGAACCTACAGAATCAAACTCAAATGTGTATAGATTCTAATTTAGTTTTCGCACATGACAAATAAACAATAATACTCGTACTATGTGATACATTATTACGCTACTCACAATAAATTAGTGTACAATTTGCTATAACACAATATATCAGACACAGTTTGGCACGGTTTAACAGGTGTCATCGCCCCATCCCGTCGGAGCAAATTACTTAACGTCGGTTGCAATTCATTATTTATTGTTTAATATAGAGCACATTATTTAGTTAAAACGTTACATGTTGTGCGGAAGTCTTCATAGAAGCAGCTGTGCAATTATTATTGAGCAATTGAGAATAACGAGACTCTATTTCATTTCAATTGCGTAGTACTGTAGGGTAAAATCAGGTCTGGATACGAGTAATAATGATGAGTAGCGAATATCATCATTCGATTAGAAAAACTTGTCGTAGTAAGAGTATTTAAAAGCTACGTCGTAGCAATGAGTTACGGAGTTAAAAGTTCCCAAAAGCCAAAGTGAGTTGGCATAATACAGTTTAAGAAATATTAGTGACACATTCATTGTATTAATAATATTGGTATTGAACTCCTGATTTTAAAAAATATATATTCTTCACTATATACGATATTTTATATCCAAAAGAGTCGAGTAAGATAGATCGTATCTCCAATCTGTATTTTGTCTGAGAACTTAGTTGAAATTTCATACAAGTGACAGACTGACGATATATCTACTTTCTTGTAAGTTGTTCGTGCTTCTCTCTAGTAAGAATATTTTGAAATAATTATTTCATTTCGAGCCAGATCGTCCGCGTCAGCTTTTGTGTTTATGTTTACGTCAAACGTGTTTTAATAGATTTATCACGTAGCTACTTTATAAATAGCTTAAACTGCAATACAAATAAAAGTACTTCGAGATCTGGTAAAAGTACTTCGAGATCTGGACGTGAATAAAGCCAGCGGACCCGATGGTATCCCTGCGATAGTTTTAAAACTCTGCGCAGCCGAGTTGTCTCCAATACTGACACGTCTCTTCCGCCTGTCCTTAAGCTCTGGGGTTGTCCCCAAGTCCTGGAAGCTCGCCAACGTGCAGCCTGTGCCCAAAAAGGGTAGTCGTGCTGATCCAACCAACTATCGGCCGATTTCAGTAACCTCCATACTCTCCAAGATTATGGAGCGTGTACTGAATCATCGGCTCCTCGCGTACCTAGAAGCTAATGACTTGCTCAGTGACCGTCAATATGGCTTCCGCCAGAAACGGTCAACTGGTGACCTTCTAGCACACGCCACTCACTTATGGGGAGAGGCCATTGAGAATCACGGGGAGGCACTAGCTGTCTCTCTGGATATCTCAAAGGCTTTCGATAAGGTCTGGCACGACGCCCTTCTGAGTAAGCTTCCATCATTCGGGATACCCCCTGTCCTTACAGCTTGGATAGCCGACTTCCTGAGGGAAAGATCAATTCGAGTAGTCATTGAGGGCTGCTCGTCTGATCAATTGGCAGTCAATGCCGGGGTACCTCAGGGGTCCGTTCTCTCTGCAACACTGTTTCTTCTGCACATAAATGATATGCTTAAGCCAAACATTTTTGGATATGCAGATGACAGCACTATTGTAGAGAGATACTTATCTAATCCTCGCGCCTCCAAAGACCAAATTCAGGCAGAGAGGGAAGCCTTGGTTAAGCGGGTGAATCTCACCTTACAGGATGTCTCCAATTGGGGCGATTCCAACCTGGTCAGATTCAACGCCGCCAAGACCCAAGCGTGTCTTTTTACAGCCAAACGGAGTCCCTTCCAACTAACTCCAACTTTCCGTAGTGAGCAAGTAGAACTTACCGATCATCTGGAGTTGCTGGGCGTAACGTTATCGCAAACCCTCAACTTCGGTGGGTACATCGAGTCTAAAGCCCAACTGGCAGCCAGGAAGCTTGGTATCCTAGCCAAGGTTCGGCAGTATTTTACACCGGGGCAGCTTTTGAACATTTACCAAGCACAAGTCCGATCGTGTGTGGAATATTGTTCTCACCTTTGGGGGGGTTCGGCTAAATGTCATCTTGGGGCTTTGGACTCGATGGAAGGCCGTGCCAAAAGGCTTATTGGTGACCCAACCTCCGATCAACCGCCGATTACTTAGCCTCGACCATCGTCGCAAAGTGGCAAGTCTTTCGGTGTTCTATCGGCTTCATTTCGGAGAGTGTGCGACGGAACTACACAATTTGATTCCCCCATCTCCTTTTCACCTTCGGACATCCAGGCGCACGGCGGGTTTCCATCCGTACTTGGTTGACATACCAACACTCCGCACAAATCGATTCGCCTCATCATTTATTATGCGAACTGCAAAAATCTGGAACACTCTCCCTGCGTCTGTCTTCCCCGAAAATTATAACATGGGTCTCTTCAAAGCAAGAGTAAATAGGCATCTTCTAGACAATTGTGATTTACCATCCTGACTGCATCTCCACTTAACATCAGGTGGGATAGTAGTCAAACAACTGTCTATCGTAAGGTAAAAAAATAAAAAAAAAAAAAAAAATAAATAAAAAAAAATTCACTTAGGTAAGCTAAGCTAATATTTTATTGCAGTTTGGCAAGCAAATATTATGTTCTTATACTCGTATATCGTGGTTCAGAAATAATTGATTTTCACACTAGAAATATCATTAGGTATTAAAGTATAATACGTTTGAATCCTTTGATAATAAAATTGAAAGAAAAATAATGTTTCGTTTGGACTGAGTATAGAATACTGACAAAGAATTTATGTCCCACGCAAAAGATACATGGGAATTCACTATTATAAAGTGAATTTCCGAGCGTCCTAGTGGGGAATGGGGCAGACATATTTTTGTACTGATCATTATTAATTTATAATTTTACTTATAAGGCAAGTAGGTGAACAGACTTCTGTATCCTGACCGACTGATTTTTTTTTAATGTAATATTGGTTCCTCGGGCTTCGAACCCAGGACCTCAACATACTGCTTAACACAACACGCAACACTTTCACACCGGCCACGTAAGTGGTCCCTATATGATGTGGATATTATTTCTAGTAATAGGTAATAACTCATAATAATAGGTGATCAATCTCATGCATTTATACAATGCATACGTAACATGACGTCTACGCGTTCAAGTTACACGGACTCTCCTGCACATCGGAAGCGGAAGTCGCACGCGATGTTACGCGTCTTCGGGCTTCTTCACGCAGCGATGATTTCAATAGCGAATCCGTCATACAGGAAAGTGTTAAGATTGAAATGAAATAACTTTTATCGGACTATACGCTTATTGATTCATAATATTATTTGTCAACGTGCTTTGAGTACTTTACAGCCAACATGGTCACGGGCAGTCGGAATTGATAATAAGTATAATAATTATTAATGTTGTGGAAATGAGATCATTGAAAGGTATGTGTGGTGAAAGATAAGATAAGAAATAGTGATAGAATGTTGTGGTGTAAATGTAATGTAATGTAAATGTCGATGTTGGAAGATGAGACTTGAAAAAGGCATGTAGAGAGAATGGATGAAAGTAGGGAAACGAAAAGATTTATGATGTGAGTGGAAGAGTCGGGAGTGGTCGACATAGGCAAACGCACCTCGATTAGACCGGAGACGTTCATCAAAATGGCTAGGTCAAAAGTACTCGAAACCGACGAGCATGTATTAAAGCATTGAAGAAAGTAGAAGAAGCGAAAGTGGTATGCAAGGATCGGAGCATATGGAATTCCGCGATCTCTGCCTGAGAAAGAGGCGTGATGTATGTATGCATGTTTTAATCTAGTAAAGTAAGTTCATTTAAATTTTCGATACTCGTGTTAATAAAATATTATGTAAAGTACAGTTTTCTGTATCCAATCGTATCGTTTATTGCGGTATCTATGTTGATAGACAGAAAGTTACGGCTTATTAATATTCTTTAAATGTTTGTATAATTCTAGCTTCCTAGTCTACAACCTAGCTAACTAGCAACTTATCCTTAAAATTGACTAAATAAGAATTGAAAAAGTATATCTCACCTAAAACAAAAGCAGACAGCTGCACCCAGATTCCTGAAACAAAAGAATTTCACGTAAGGCACATATTTATATTTATATTAATTTTTCAACCAAATAATATCAACTCATGAGTTATGATCCTTTACAACTTAATGTTATTAATATACTTATCCTGATATGACAGACGTTGTTTGCAACAATAACCATCTTCAGCAATATTTCATTAAACTGAAAGCACCCTTATAAATCGCACAGAGTAATAAAATCTAGAATATACTATTTTTAGATTTATTTTATCTTTTTGTGTTTTATTTTTATATAAAGAATCGAACATGCCCATATTGAGGCTGGATCCTTAACCTGACCTGATTTTGTTATTAATATGTTCATTCTGTTGGAGTAAGTCACGATCTATTCAACCGGTAGATCATGTTTATAAAAACGACATTAGAACTGTAATTAAGCTAAACGATTTTGAAGTGGATACAGAATGGAAGAATTAATGACTTATCAATTGTCAACACAAACATATCATATAACAATATTTTTTTTGAGCATTTAGAGCAATAGAAAATATTAATTAAAAAATATACTAACATGAAATTTACTTTTGTTCAGAAATTTAGATATTGTTTTCATTTTGAGACATTGATAGACGATTATGAGGCTAGCCTTCGTAAGTAATATCAATCACAGGACATCAATTTATCAATGATGTGTTGTCGTTCTACTTTTATTTACTTTAACCATTCGAAAATTCATAGACCGAAACGCGCAATTTCACGCGATTTTCCTCCTATAAGCGGTGGTTCATTATACCTATAATTATTTACATCCTTTCGATTCAAAGTCCATCTAGGACGTAAGGACGTATTTATAGAAAATTATAAACATGCCTTGGAAGAAGCGAAAGTGGTATGCCAGTACCAGAGCATAAGAAATTCCGTGATCTTTGTCTACCTCAATGGGAAAGAGGCGTGATATGTATGTATTAGGGATGTTACGGAGCTTCGATTTCGGTTCCGAAAAGTCGGAACTTCCGATTGATTTTGCACCTCCGATTTCGATTTCGGTTCCGGTAAATTTGAATCGGAGGTCGAAGCACATCGTCGGCGGTGGCCGCGCTCAGTGCCACTTGATTTAATTAATTTCGGATTAAAATTTAAGAAAATTAGTTTCTTTTTATATATCACACCCAGGAAGGTGTTTACTTTTTTGAACTGATATGAAAGAAATGATGAATAATGTTTGTCATTTTATTTTATTAAACATCTCTCTTTTGTGTCTGCCTCCGATTTCGGTTTCGGCTCCGATTCCGGTTCCGATAAACCAAATTTAAAAACTCCGATTCCGAATTCGGTTCCGGTAAAACAACTTCCGTAACATCCCTAGTATGTATGTATAAACATGTCAGGCCTGGTGAGATTCATACTCACGACCAAATGGAACGATGGGAAGATGGATCACGCCAATGAGTCAAAATTCTATTGTAGCATTGGGATTTGCGAGTGGGTGCATTTTATGATAGTTAGATACTTTATTGACAGTTCCTAATAAACATCAAAATTTACGACAGACTATGAAATGTCAAGAAATGAAAAGCCATCAACCATTAGACGGTAGGCGGAGGTCATTAGAGGAAAAACGTGAAATCAAACAGATACTTGGACCACTAAAAGACAGCGACAGTCCCCTAATTGACGAGTGCCGCTAAAATACACCCGAGAAATAAATACGCGATCAATAAAAAGGGTATCGTTTACTTTCAGCGGTAATTATGGTGATTGCCTCAAACGAGTTGTTAAATTGAATGTTTTATTTATGTTACCATTTTTTAAAAATTATATCATATTTTCGCGAACATTCTAACTTTTAAATGTTAGCAAGTTTGTGTTTATTTCTATTCTAGCGTTGCCTTTTCGAAGCAGATCAAATAATAACTTTTAATGAAGGTAAAGTCTAAAGTACCTAAGTATAAAATTGTAATATTTATATTTATTTAAATACTATATGTATTAATTATAGTAATTGTTAATTGCGTTTGTTTCAATGATCATTTTTAATAGTAATAGTTTTCTCGGAATTCGAACATTGGACTTCAACTTAATGCAATACGAATACCACTGATCCACGGGAGCAGTTTCAACTATTATAATATTTCGCTAAATATTTAGCATAAATTGTAGAATGAACCTTGGTTCATAGATAATATGCAGTGTTTTTACGTGCACTTTAGAAAACTATGGCGCTTCGCGGATGTTTGCGGAAGCACTGATGACTTTGCTACCATCATACGACAAAAGGTAGCATCGATACTACTACGTCTTAAAGCCAGTCTTCTGAAAGCGGTGGCTGGACTCTCCTAGAGATAATAATTGGATTTTAATAAATGTGTGCGTGTGTAAGATAATATGTTTATTAAACATACTAAAGTAGGAAAATTGTAACTGAGATACTAAAAAATATTGATTATTATTAATTACGGTTAACAACAGTTGCTAAGCATTTCGGATTTTTAGCTATTATTATTTTAAATTACCATAACTCTAGACTAAGTACATGTAGTCTTTAGTATGTCTTCAATGAGTAGGAAACTTAAATTTATTCATAAATCTATCTGAACCTTAAGAATTATTTCTTTCCGCTGACTTCAGATACGAATAGGTCGGCCGTATTACAAACATCTCTATAAGTAGATATAATAAAAGAGATGCTGCAACAGTCGTGCTAGATATTAATGTCTGCTTTGTACAAGCAGTTGTTTATTGCACTTAGTATTCGTGAATTGCAATTACACAATTTAATATTTACATCTGTTCGAGAATTAATGAAATTACGGTAGATAAATATTAAATAAACAAAAACTCTTAAAATTTAATTTGTATTATTTCTTTAAATGTAAAGGGTAAAAAAATCTTTTAATGTAAAGGGTTTAAATGCGGCATTGCTCGCAAGGAAAAATTGGGAAAATGTATTCTTTTCCATAAATTGTTAGTGTAGTCTCGTGAAAACAGATAGAGTTATTTCTCTATTATTAGTATTGTGGAGGAAGGGAGGTGTGGTCTTCCTCCAACCTAAAGGGAGGATCCTCGACCAGTCGAACCACTGACTGGCCGGCCCTAAGGCCCCAGTGGTTGATGTCGAGATGTTGTATATATACTCAGTGCGCACAGAAACATTGATAGCGCGATTTAGGATTAGACGTCTTTGTATTGATTCTTGTAGCGGATTATAGATGTCGCTACAGTATAAATGCATTTAAAATTTAAATAATTTATTTCTGTTGATATGACAAATAATATCTAAACATGGGCAGTCATGACCGGGGCCTACCACGATCTCTAAGAGCAAGATTATTGCAGTCTCACCTATTAAGAAAGTGACAGCGCGATACATTTTGTATAACTCTATCTCTTTCTATCAAAGACAAAGACTAATGCAATAATACTGCTTTCTTAAAATATCCTATCAAAAATCACATAGTGATTTTAAATTAAGAATTTACTAACCTATTGTATGCGTAGCTAGTACAATTAATTTTTGTTCGTAGAAGTACGAAACAACGAAGTATAGGAAAGAAAAATAAAGAAATTGCATTTATATAAAACATATTAAGATACGGTCATCAAAATTAAAACTGACATGGTCAAAACCGCGTAATTATTTGTACATTTACACAACACCGGTTTACGGCAGGTAACGTACCTCAAGGTCGGAGACAGGTTTGAATGAACTACATCCGTCATAATGTCAATGAACATCAAGCTCATATAACTCGCATATTTTTACGTGTTAAAAGCCTGTGGTCCTTCGGGTCATTAGTATTTTATGTTTCAATCTGTTAGTTCAACGTCTTGTGTAGCCGCGATATAGAGGGTGTATTTAACTTAAAAATAGATCAGCGTCTGATCGTTTTTGTTTAACCGGGTCTATTCAAGAGCCTATTCACATTTTAACGGAAATTGATAGATATGTAGCGACATCTATAATACGCTACAAGAATCAATACAAAAGACGTCTATTCCTGAATCGCGCTATCAAAGTTTCTGTGCGCGCTGACTATATATACAACATCTCGACATCAACCGCTGGGGCCTTAGGGCCGGCCAGTCAGTGGTTCGACTGGTCGAGGATCCTCCCTTTAGGTTGGAGGAAGACCACACCTCCCTTCCTCCACAGATATTTCCATTCCGATGAATCTCTTGTTCGAATTCCACCAGAATGTCATAGATGGAAAAATCGTGAAGTCCGTATTGCGCGTTTCAGTTTCAGTCTATGGATTTCCGCCCGATGTTAAAGTAGGTCGACAGCGCATCATTGAATGATATTCTGTGGCTGGGGAACCATCCAGAGAACCTCATGCTCGTCTGGCGATATCTAACAAAAAAAATGGCATGTTTATAATTTTCTTCTTACATGTTTTCCCTTCGTCTACTCACTTCGGTTAATGAACGGACTGGGAGAAATATCGAAAGTCTGACCAGGTAATTAAAAGCGCATAAATGGAAAAATATTTATGGCAAATCGGTTTCAGTCTATCGATCTAAATCCTACTCACAGTAAACAATACGGTGATAGCGAATCATTAACGCATGTGCTGTGGCTGATGTATCCTATTAACAATCACGCTTCACTATCGATATGTAATATAATAACAAAAATCATATTTTGCAAATTGAAAAATGGAATAATTTTATCAAATTAGTGTATTGTCATCGGTCCTTGATAAATCTACAAAGTTTGAACGAAATCTGGCTGTTTAAAGTGGGTCAAAATCGCGCCCAAAGAAGTCGGTTACAAACATACAAACATACGTATACAGGTGAAGCTAATATAAAGCGTGTAAAAAGAGTGTAGAGTTAAAGCTTACAGACATGAGTAGCATCAACTCCCAAACAATCAAGCACAAACTTCCATAGGTTCCTCATCAAAATCAGTTCTGCAATTACACACATACATGAATATTTTCAATATACATTTTTGCAGCTGTTAATGATGATGGCATATCATATAAATTTCTTCGGAATGAACTGACCTTCAGCTGTTTTCCTTTTAAGGTAAAGCAAGGTAAGGAGTTGCTCCCTATCACCGACATGAATTGCGTTCAATATGGATGGAAAAATATAATGAACAATATCGAATCAATAAAGGAAAGAAAATGCTTACCAACTTATAGTAATTAAGACTATAAATACATATAAGAAGGTCAGAGAATAGAAAAAATATTTAAAAACTACAGTTACAGTACCTTGACGGGCTCGTTGGCGCGTTCGGCAGAACACCTGCCGTGCGCATCGATGGATTGTGGGTTCGAATCCCATCGGGACGACATGTTTATAATTTTCTGTAAGCACGTTTTCCCTACGTCTGGTAACTTCGGGCATTGATCGGGTGGGAGGAATAGGTAAATTCCGACCGGGTAACGAACCACCGTCATAGATGGAAAAACAGTGAAGTGCACGTTGCGCGTTTCGGTTTCAGTCTATGGATTTCCGAATGCTCGAAGTAGTTCTGTGTCTGGGGTATCACCTACCATCATGTGAACCTCATGCTCGTCTATCGATATACAACATAAAAAATATATAGGTCTATATTGTATGTGTATTGAGATAGACAAAAAATGAGTTTCAGGGTTCATAAGCAACATTAGTGTACTTAATTAATTTAGTATCCTGTTTTTCAAGCAATAATATTTATTGCTGAGGCTTTATGAATGTGACCTATTTTCACTCACTAATTATTAGATAGATAGAATAGCTATAACTCTTTATTGTCACTCAACATTATACAGAAAAAGGAAACATAAAATGCAGTCGACAAATGAAGGATTTTTAGCTATTTTTCCAAGCAACCGCATGGAGAGGACCTAAAGTAATTAATGCTTAATTATGAATGATGCTATTTTTATTATTTTATATCACTGTGTTGTGTCTTTGTTATTATTTATTATTCGATTAATTATTGCACAAATTGTGAGTATTATATCATTTTATTAATGTAATTGGCGCTAAAATATTTTTAATCATAAATATATTATTATACTCGAATCAAACATTTTTTTAATAAAACAAAAAAAACACCTATTTTAAGGTTGGATGTATTATGGGAGAGATTTGTAACTATTTAAACTTTTTAAATGTCTTTAACAGAACATACCTTTAATATTTATACTTAAAAAAAACTATTGTAAAATCTTTATACTATCATTTTGGACCTATTAGTGTTAATTAGCATAAATCAGTGGAACTTACAAAACTAATTTAATACTTTCCAATTTATACTTTTTTAATCTATCGGTAATTATTAATAATAATATACAAACTTACTTATACATTAGCACTAAACAAAACTGTAAATAGCGCATCACTTTCACAGATAAAATTACACTAACATCCATAATATTACGAAACACAGTATAACGTCATGTTTACATAAAATCGGTACTGAAGGGTGGTGTAAAACGAGCCGATTCACGCGATGTTTTGAGCGAATCTCGTTTTCAGAAAGCTCTTGCGCCCACGCATCTCCCGAGTTATAAAGAGAACGAATGTCGCCGGCCCTGAAACAAGGTTGCTGGAAAATGGCATACAAAGACTCGCTTCTTTCCGAATTCTTTCTTGTTTTTGTATTGTAGTCATTGAACTGTAATGCCCCATCATTTATGTTTATTTTTTTCTTAAATAATAATATTATTTCAATGTGTCTTATTATTGTTTTCTTTAATATATTTTAAAATCTGAATATTTCAATAACGATTTATTTTTTATAACTATACCTTTATAAGATTTTATTTTCAGTTAAAACCCTCTTCGTTCAAACCTATCTACTATTTATTAGTCTTATAACTAGTTCCGTAGCATGGCATGGACACTATTATGTGTCTGCTTCCCTGATCATTTTTTTACAGGCAAGTAGCTGATGAGATGACATAGAAAAATGTCCTGCCCAACCCAAACCGAATTTAATTTATTTCCACGGAACTCGAACTCGAAACCGGTGAAAATTCGGTGCTAAACACACATCCAACAGAGCCAAGCGTACATAAAAGCGTTTTGCGTAGGAATTAATAATTACGGCATAGTAGCGACATCGATTAAATATCTTTGAGTAATTCTCAGAATTTGCACATCTCATACTTTATTATGATTTACAGTTAACGAGTCGATTAGGTTCTTAGATATTCAAATACTTTAAATGATATATTAATATTTGCTTACCACCACGTCCAGGTTAAGATGAAATTTATTTACTAAGTTTCAGAAGGCCGCTAAAGTAGTGTTTGTGGCGTTCAATCTAATGAAAATTGCATCTATTAAGAAAATTATTAAATCATACACGATTGCTTATTGGTTTAAACAATATTTACAAGATAACTATAATTTAAGCGATGTAAATAGGTATTAAAGTATTAATTTGGCAACAAAATATAATCAACAGAAGAACTTAAAATTACGAGTACATATCCGTATGTCGGGTGTGAATAGGTTGATAAGTCGCCTTGCATAATTTTTTTAAAATCATAATAGGCATTAGGATTGCTGTATTTATAGGGTGAATAAATATTGAACTACTAGTACTACGCTAGTTTTTTTTATGTCAGTTATCGACTATCGAACCACTGTAATGTCATGAGTTATAAACGCTGTGGTTATATAACTTATTTTCAACATTATATTATGTACCAAACAACGATATTTTTAAATGAACAATTCAATGTAGAGTCGCTAGTTAGTATAACCTTATTTTCATCTTTCAAGGCCCAAGCTCTATCAGTTTGTGTTTTGACACATCTGCCGTGCGCTCCAATGGATCGTGAGTTTGATCCCACCGGAACGAAATGTTGATAATTTTCTTAACATGTCTTCCCCACATCTGGTAACTTCGGTCATTGTTGCGAACCACCGCTCATAGATGGAAAAATCGGGAAGTGCACATTGCGCGTTTCAGTTTCAGTCTTTCGATTTCCGAATGCTCGAAGTAAAAATTAGGTCGACAGCGCAACACATCAAAAAAATTGTCAATACGTTATTTGTATGAGAAATCAGTAGAAATTGCATGTAACATACATCATCATATCGTCAATACGTAACGATTTTTTTCTTGAGATCTTACAAGTGATATGTATCTTACACTGTCTAAAACAAATATGTAGTTTTATCGCCGCGTCAATTATCTTTACATCTATCTCCTTCTAAAATTAAGTAACAAATAGAGACAAAACAAGTTTAAGCATAACATATTTTGACTTTGACTTGAATAAATAATTGTATATTACATATTTTTATTTTTTATTTTAAACTCTTTATTGCACAAAAAGTAGTGTACAAAAGGCGAACTTAATGCCTAAAGGCATTTTCTGCCAGTTAACCTTGGCTTTGTGGAGAGGTGTGTAGGCAGTGCAATAGTAAATAAAAGAAGAAAATGGAAAAAAAAAAATGTAAATTATGTACTGTACAGGCCCAAACTACGGTAAATCCCAAGATTTACCAAGTTTTAATGGTAAAAGGACGAAAATCCTGACATTTACACGTTTGGAAACCCTAAGATTTGCCCAATATACCTACTGAGTTTTTTAGTATAATATTTACATATAGTGCTAAAACCCAATAAGTATGAAATTAAAAGTCGTAAGTGAAATCACTACCACAGTTCTTAGATGGAAAAACCGTGAAGTGCGTTTCGGTTTCAGTCCTAAGGCTCGAAATAAAAAAAAAAGTAGGTCGACAGCGCATGATTGAAGCGCCACAGAACGGCTGAGGTATCACCTACCATCAAGTGAACCTCATGCTCATCTGCCGATATCTAACATAAAAAAACAATTTTAAAAGTTTAGGGACAAAATTACCTAAGATATACAAAGAATATCGCCGTAATTAATATTTGTGATGTGTTATATTTATTGTACCTATATTAGGTAATTTTACGACATTTATTTTCAAATTTAATGGATTTCAGCTCTCAATATATTTAATAAATATAATAACATTGTTTCAAAATATCATAGTTTTATTTCCAAAACCGCACGTGTATTTTATATGCAAAATAAGATTTTATCGCAGAAATTGCATTTCGAAAGAGACGGACATAAAGCCAAATCGTAAACGAGCTATTTTTGATTAGGTTTGTTTGACTACGAATGCTTCATAAAAATTGTTTCGATTAATATATGCAGTAGTTTGAAGGTCAGTACATAAGGCTGAAAGTGAAAGAGTAAATTGGTAGATATGGTAATCTAGTATAGAAACATTCATATAGTATGTACAATGTACATTGTACATATCTCAAGGGTTACATAATAAGTTTGATGTAAATAAGGTTAAAGCACATTAAAATAATCAGAATAATTAGCAGTTAATCAGATTAATATCATTTTGCTAATGCATGTTCTAATTATTTGTACCGAATGACCTCTAAAATGTTAGTCATTGTAATACTTATCACAAAATTTTATATATATATCTATATAAATCTCGAATCACGGTGCTTGAGGTCACACTGCTCCGAAACGACTCGAATATTTTTTTTTTTGTTATGTAGGTACATTTGGTAGGTATGAGAATAGGTCGTAAAGTATATTTCATACCGCTAGGTGATTAGGGTGTCACTATCCAGTTTTTTTTTCTATATTTGATTTAATCTTATTTTCTTCATTAGTATAGCCGTACGAAGCCGGGTCTGGCATCTAGTATATAATATATATATATATATATATATATATATATATATATATATATATATATATATATATATATATATATATTTGTTTTCTTTATATAAGTAATATCCTATCAGTTATAATATGATAATTATTTCTTATTATACGAATTTTGATTAAAATTCAAAAAACATTATTAGAACAACGACGTGTGTCATGCGTAATTAATTTCATCTTATGTTATTAAATAGGTAGGTACTAGATTTAATATGAAGCAAAAACTAATAATTAAGCCTTAAGTGAAACTCAATTTACGCTAAATAAGGCAATTTAAATTGTTTGCGAGACTCGGTTTTCTACAATTCAAGATAACATTATGCCAATTTGAGTATTTTGTAATAAATTGTGTGAGTATACTTCAATACTAATTTCAGTTGTAAAATTATATCTAGGCGTATTAACCCCTAATAATCTAATGAGCTTTCCACGACACAGTGCTTTCAGAACCATATCTCTATTTTCTACATTACACTCGTGGAATAAGACGAAATATTATTTTTATATCGAACCCAGTTCACCTAGTGTTTATACCAGTTCATCTCTTAAGAAAATGAAGGTCATAGGGAAGCATATGGAATTCCCTGATCTCTGCCGACTCCAAAGGGAAATAATGAATGAAGGTCATGTTTTCATCAGCAGAATTGAAAATGACCCTTATTAGCCGGTTGAATTGTTGAACTAAGAGTGAATGACGTAATAGTTCACTTGTAATATTGGGACGAGCAGCGAAAGTTGTTAAACAAGTTATAGCTTCGGTCGCGGTGTGACGCCCGCGACATCCTAGGGCTGTTGCAAACTTGGTATTAAAGTGTTATAAACAATTAAATGTTTTAGAAAAATGTACTGAAAATATCTTTCGTTTTAGATGCGTACACACACCATTTAATTCTTAACGTCTAGTTATGATATTTTCTTCCATTTATGTAAATGTTTATATTTTATCCTTTTTCAATAATAACCCCATGTGTAACAGTCAATTTAAGAACTATTCGTATAATGAAAATATGTACTTGAAATCTAAGTAATTTGAAGCAAAGCCAGCCCTAGAAATTAAACGCATAAAGTGGACCTGACCACTGTGTCATCGGAGCAAGGCGAATAGACCGCGATTAATTACTTAACTGTCTCACGTAAACCGTAAAAACTGGTCTCTTATTGTAAATTCAACGTACAAAACCTTGGAAAAAAGCTCTAACAAAAATTTTGTAATTCATGATTGCGATTCAACACAAATCCATAAAATGTTTTAACAATACGTAATTTTATAAGCCTTAAACACTACGTCATATTTGTGACCTTTAACTGCGGACGTGGAGGCTCACAGGGTTCAGGCTATTGCGGATTTGTTAGTATAAAATATTTCTCCCCATCCCCCACGGGCGAGCGCCTCATTAGCTTCGAGTTAAGTTATCAAAAACACAGTCAGCTGTTCACTTCGTCCGGTACTATAAACGTAAGTTATTGCTACTCAGTTAGTGCTCAAATTTTGCAGGCAGGCCGGCAACGCACCTGCAAGTCCTCTGGTGCTGCAGATGTTTATGGGCGGCGGTGATAACTTACCATCACGTGAGCCGACAGCCATTTTGCCCCTTAATCCATAAAAAAGCATTGGTACAACTGATTATAATTATATGTACAAATTAAAGAAACGGATGAGTATTCATTATGTTAACAATTCACTCGCTTGTTTTCGTATGTAACCTATGTACATATGTGTAATGGAAAACGATAGCAATTGCCTTGAACAGTAGCAACTGACCAAATTAATGCTATCGCTGCTGAGAAATGGAGATTAGAATATTGTAGCCTATATTTTTAAAAACAACTATTGAAATGACGAAATAATGACACTAGGTATCCACATAACACTAGGTATCCACAATCTGTGAAAATGTATTTTATGTATGTTATAAAAAATACTAAGTAAGAAAAGGTAGTTTAGTCGAAAGATTTATGCCTGCACCGTAGGCGAATTAAATACAATATATAAAAATAAAATAAGTAAAATAAAAAATCTATATAACAACGAACATATTTTAATTATAAACTAGACCAAAAAAAAATATTTGCTTTAAAAATGTTTCCACATTCGTTGCTTTATTAATTGCGATCATGTTGCCTAACAACATCGAAACATAACGCAATAATCAGTACGCAAAGTGCAAAACTATCCGTATAGCTGATTATAACATCTATACAAAAACAACATTTAATTCGTCCGAATGCTTCGGAAAATTAGGTCAACAACGCATCATTGACTGATGTTCTGTGGCTGAGGTATCACCTACCATCAAGTGAACCTCATGCTCGTCAATCGAAAAGAAGATCTTCAAAAATTCACAAAAATTGATACAAAGTAGGTAGTTTGGGAGCTCAAACTAAACAAAGCTTGTATCTTGGACGTGGAGTTTTTTACCGAAAGGAAATTTACGTACCCAATGCGTTAGGGATAGTGCAAGGACGCTATTAGGAGTGTGGGTCTCACCTCACCTCAGACTGCCTGCTGTGAGCGCTGTGCTCCAGGCAGCTGGGTCACTGGTACCCACTAATACCCCTCACCCCTCAATCCGCTATATTATGGGACCCACAGGATCAATATACAATAAATGCCACCGCGGGATCTTGGACTCCCCTAGTACAATCGAATACATCATAAGATATGGGCTGGCAGTTTTCTTTGCTACTCTTCAATTGTGTATGATTCTGCTTATCGTGAGGTTCAGTTGATAGGCAGGCAGGGGATACCTCAGCCAGAGACCATCAGTCTATTGTTTATTTCGAGCATTCGAAATTCCATAACTTTTTCCATCTATGACCGGTGGTTCCGCTCGGAATTTTGACTTTTCCCCAACCCATTTAGTGCCAGAAGTGACCCCTAGGAGATGTAGGGATAACATGTATATTTACAAATGCTTTAATTTAAGCATTTAAATATGAACAGTGGTCAATATTATTAATTATTAAAAATAAGTTTGTTACAATTGAAATACTAATCATACAAGTAAATAACAAATAGAATTCATCTTTATTCTCTAAAATTAGTATGAATAAAAAAATAAAACAGAGCAATTAATAAACCATTTTAAGCAATAAGTATAGTTTTTATTTTTACTACGTCAAAGTTTTAACAGTAATAGTTTTCCAATAAACATATAAAAAAATATGGACTACTTTTATGTAAGCAACCTTTAGAACCAGTGGAAGCTTTAAAAATGGATAAGTAAAAAAACCTTGTAAAAGTCAAATTGAATAATTTGTCATGTATGTTGTGGGAAAAAAAAGAATAATATTATAAACAATGTGGTTATACTGTTCAGTAACACATTTAACATTTAGTTAAATAACTTAATTAAAAATACTTAGGTACTGTATATTTTTGTGCAATTAAGTTTTACATTCGTTCACATATGTATTATTGTTACTAATCTAATAGGTATATTATAAAATTTCCATGTCACAATGTTAGTTACCGTACTCCTCCGAAACGGCTTTACCGATTTTTACCAAATTTTTTATGCGTATTCAGTAGGTCTGAGAATCGGCTACTATCTATTTTTCATACCCCTAAGTGATAAGGGTTGTTCACCCTTATATTTTTTTTTAATTTTTGGATGAAATTTTTTGTTTATATTTTTTTATATTATATGCATTAAAAAATACATACAACCCTATATTTTCACTCTTCTATTACCAAAATCTGCTTTTTTTTGTCAAAAAATCTAGACCCGTGCGAAGCCGGGGCGGGTCGCTAGTAACCTTATAGAAATTATCGCTAGTGAAGAAGTTAAAATCTCATTATTTTGTTGTAGTATGGTTTCGATGTCGATGTCGTCACTACCGCGGTTAGAGGCCATGGTTATTTCGTTACCTAATCTGTAATAATATTGCTTTTCATTTTTTCCTAACTTTACCTTTTGTTATTGCTCTGATTCACAATATGCATCAGCTAATATAAAAGACAAAAAGTAGGAATCGTTACAAAATTCGGTATTTTGAAGTAAAAGTAAACAAACATATAATTTCGAATTTAATATTGTTATAGCTATTAACAGAGTTAAAACAAATGAACGTAGTACTCGTTGACAAATATAATACTTTTTTCTGGTTAAAAATATAACCTAAAATTTCCTAAATTATACACATTAACAAACCAGCCGGCCTAGCATGACCGCCACGAGATATGTCGCGGACGAGGGAAGACAAACTAAGATGTCTCGATATATTATATCTCGACATCGACAATTTTGATAGAAAATATATCACGTTTGACAAATATATCTATTTTTGATATTAAAAGTCGAATATTAAGTGTAATTGTCATGTTAGACCCGAAAGAAATAAAGCGATAGTCGATTAAAACACGAGAAAACGGTAGACAAAATTTTGTCGCGCTTGTCATGCTAAGCCGGCAGTGTGATAACAGTTTAAAAAATATACCTGGTATGTTTAGTTACATAAATACTTACTTATCCTAATACCTATTTTAGATGATTTTATCGCAAATTACTGATATTTAATTTTTGAAAATTTCTTTTAAAATTAAATCTTATACCCAGAGAGTAGTTAGTTATGTACAATAAGTAATAATATAACACCCTCGCAAGACCTTCAGTGATTTTAATTTTAGCCCTAAAATATTATCATATCAAAAACATTTTCGTGTAAAGTAAGGCCAAGACGAGTAGGTACATATTGCTTGCGCTGTAGAATGTTATCAGATCTTATGGAGAGCCAAACTCTTAAGTATCATATCCCGAAAATTAGGACTTCCTAGCACTGTTCAGACCGAAATTATAAGGGTACAAAAAACGACGAAACGCTTCGAGAAAAAGTAGGTAATGCCCTGCGCTTCGGCCCTCTCGTTTTGGCGGGGACACTGCCGTGCCCCCAGATACTATTTATAATTTAACATTTTTGTAGGTACTCTCGTTAGTTTTAAATTATTGTTAGTTGTAATACTAGATTGTATTAAAACTTATATCAATAAGAAACATGAAAGGAACGTTTTATTTTTACAACGTACCTTTTAAAGGACATAATGAAAATGTCATATCCGTGTACATTGTACCCGACATTTGAGTCAACGACTGAGCGAGACGGGATTATGCAAAATATACGCAATACTCCTGGTTCAAGATATCGATACTGTCAGTGAACGCTAACCTTTATAATAATATATGTATAAATGCCTTTACGTAATACCATTCTGTAATACAGTAATGCATCTCAAAATTAAATTAATAAGAACTTATTGTTGTATATTGCCAACGATAGGACCCTTGCTAATCAAGTCATTGGAAAATCAAACATATACATAATTGTATTTGGATTAATTAAAAATTATAATATTTTATTTTGTTAATGTATGTTAATTAATTAAAACGCGATTTAGCACCCACTGCTAGCGACCCGCCGCGGCTTTCCAAGGAATAAGACAGCATGTTCGAAGAAAGCTTTCGATCGTGTTGAACAATTATAGATATATTTCAACTAATGAATTCAAAACAATATTAAAGTATGGGGAAAACATGCTTACAGAAAATTATAAACATGTCGTCCCGGTGGGATTTGAACCCACGACCCATAGATGTGCACGGCAGGTGTTCTCACGAACGCGCCAACAAGCCCGTCAAAATCGTGTTTATGTACTGGGACTTGGTACTTTTGTTAATCAGTTCCACCTTGCAATGATACCGGAGATAAAGCACATAGTTTGAGACATTCTATAAATCTAATATACTTGCTTACTCAAGCGCTAAATCGCCTGTTCTCAATCAATTTCTGGTCCGCTAGTACATAATTAATTCCGAGAGTAAAAGTACTCTTTACTATTATTACAACAATAGTCCATAAAATAATGATATTTGTCAACTATTCAAGTTATTAGATGTCATAATATACCTATTATAACGAAATCCAAAGAGGGCATTTACTCTCGGATTAAGCTAACTTGACCTGCTTTATGTTTATACTTTATTGTGTACTTTCATGTAGGTACTTTTTAAATTGACGATTACATACCTAATTACCAAAAGCTTAAAACTTTACATAATATTATACAAACCAGCAACACGCCCCGACTTCGCACGGGTGCAATGTATGTAGATATCTGATATATAAAAAATAGCTGATATGTACCAGAAAATTGCATCCTGTAAATGGGAGTAGACAATACAAAAATAGCCTATGTTACTCGCTGATAATGTAGCTTTCTATTGGTGAAAGAATTTTTAAAATAGGTCTAGTATTTTTTTAGTTAAGTCGTTACAAACAAACAAACAAATATTTCCTCTTTATAGTATTACTTTAGAATTTAGATGTATGATGATTGATGACAGATGATTCAAGTTATCAATAAAATATGAGATGACAATCACAGTTTAGTAGAGTTATCTTAATATTGTCTTTTATTAACGCGAGTATCACACATTTAAATAAAATACTGTATACCGGATTAAAACGCGATTTATTATTTATATTGTTTGAATTATTTATCCCGACGTTTCGGATGCTTTTCAGCAACCGTGGTCGCGGGGAGACAGAAAGATGACAGTTGTCTGATAATATATATTTAATTTAAACAATATAAATAATAAATCGCGTTTTAATCCGGTATACAGTATTTTATTTAAAATTAGAGTTATCTTTACAAAATTTTAGTACCCCGGAGTAAATTTATTCTCGACTAGCAATACGCCCCGACTTGGCACGGGTGCTATGTAGAGGAACTGTACAGCAAACATTATTTAATTGATTACTCTGTAAGTCTGTGTAAATGTGTTTTCATTCAACTACGACCTCGTTGGTTTTAAAAAGGGAGCTATAAATTTTTGAAAGGCCGACAACGCATCTGAGACTTAAGTCGCGGATGTCCATGGGCGATTACTTACCATCAGGTAACCCACCTGCTCGGTTGTCCGCTGTTATAAAAAAAAGTCTAAAGATCTACGAACATCATAAATCGTTCCACGCAATGGATAACGTATTCGTCTGATCCCATGATATGTTAACCGTAGGACTGTAGAGGCATTTACGGCGTCTCGATGTATCAATTGTCTCCAAATGACCCCGTGTCCCGACTGACAAACAGCCGGCTATAGACATTGATTTGTATCTACGTAGTATGTTTTTTCCGGCATTAATGCAGTAGGTATGAATAAAGCAGTATTGTTGTAATATTTTGTCTTTGGGAAAAACTACAATGCAAAATACGTTGTTACTAGCTTGTTTTTAAATCTAAGGACATTATTGCATATTCGACAGTATTCGGATTCGATATAGAAATTGAACTGAGTCAGTATAAACATGGACTACAGTTGTCGGTTTTGTTAATCAAACTGAAAAAAAGTGAATTCCCAAGTCCCCTAGTAGGGCACGGGGCAGACCCATTTCTGTCAACTAGGTGATAAGCCTTCTGTGCCCTGTCCGACCGAAACACTTTTTTAATCTTGTTTCCCCGGGATTTGAACCCAGGACCTCCGGTGCTAAACGCATCGCGCTTACCACTGGGCCACGGAGGCGGTCTTAACAATCAAAGAAAAACACTTATTATCTTGTTATTATTGTTATTATATCTATGGCAGACTCATCAACAACATCGCACTTGTGCTTAAATTGATATAATAATAAAATTAAATAGAACATTTCGGCAACTTTTATTTATAGATATTATAGTAGTAGGTATATCTGTTTGACATAAACTAAACCCTAATACGCCGATAAAATTAATACCACCAGACGGCGCATTTTAAGGAAAACTCAAAGATATAAAAATATATAACCTTGTTATTGTTAATCCCTGATTATTATGTTTTCCGAAGTAACAGAGACACAATAACAAAACATTAATTAAGAAGAATTCAAACATTTGTTATAACTGCGCCTGATACTAAAATTGCAACTTACGATACGTAGTTCATTTGTTTATTTCACCACAAGCGTGAGAATTTTCTCTTTAAACAATACTTAATCCAATCACCTATTACTAAGAGATAACAGGTACTATCTGGTACGAGTAGGATAATATATTATGAGATATTCTGTGATCTAGAAATTACTAGATTTTTTTAAGAACCATGCTAGATAGTGGCGGTATGTGTTTCATAATTTAAAAACACAACATACATACATACATATACATCACGCCTCTTTCCCATTGGGGTAGGCAGAGATCACGGAATTCCATATGCTCCGATCCTTACATACCACTTTCGCTTCTTCTACTTTCATCAATGCTTTCATACACACTCGACGGTTACGAGTACTTTTGATCTGGCCCTTTTGCAGAACGTCCCCGATCTGATCGAGGTACGTTCGCCTAGGTCGACCACTCCCGACTCTCCCACTCACACCAGATTCATAAATCTTTTTCGTTTCCCTACTTTCATCCATCCTTTCTACATGCCCAAACACAAGAGTAATATAATTTTACATTATATTTAAAAAAAAGTGATTAATTATTTACGATTAACGATTCAATTCACAGATTAATTACGGTTTGTAATTAATTAGAGGCTACGACAAAAAATATATTATTTTTAATATTATGTATATGTATGTACAGTACAGTAGGTACAGTAAGTTTTCCATATTCCTGAAATATATTTCCATTTTATTTGCGATGGAGCTGCGAAAGTAGGATAATACTAAATGCTCTAACGCAGTAGCGCTACGTAGATATTATAGTGTAAATAACATTAGAGAATGCATTTGCTTCCAAATGAAATTTGTTTTAATAAGAAAAAACGATATCTGTTTAATCTCATATAGTTTAAATTTTCTTATAAAATATTTTTGAGAAGAAAGTTTTTTTTGCATTTTCTTGTCTTTACATTTTGTAAAGACAAGAAAATGCAAGCTTAGGATATGCAGTTACGAAAACATGACACTTGAAAAAAAAATGGGCCAAAATCACATCACTGTTTAATATTATCTGCGTTACAAGACGTCAAATGAATGTGTTAATGTCGGTTGACATCTGATATATGATTTGCTAGCAACACGCCCCAGCTTCACACGAGTGCAATGAAGATGTTCTATGCACAAAAAATACAAATCTTTTCTTTTTTATAATGTAGGTACCTAAATGTAGAGAATATAAACAAAATCTTCACTTATATCTTTGTACTACAAATTTCTAGTCTCCAATTGAGAGTCCAAGGACGAATAACTTGCAAGAAAGTATTCGTATCGTCAATGACAGATAGATTATATGAATACTTTCTCGCAAGTCGTTCATGCTAGAACCTCAAAATTCAGATATCTTGGTGGAGCTTGAGATCTCTCAATGATTACAATACGAAAGTATAGAGTTCAGTGGTGGTCCCCGGTGAATAGGAGAAACTCCCAATATACCCCCTACTCCTCGGCAAAATTTCTTCAGCAAGTGCACAAAATTAATGATTTGCAAAGCTTCTGTTGTAATAAATGATCAAATAAAATCTTTAAAAAAAAAACACTTGTGAGAATTCTCGAAGTCTTCTAGTTTCGAGCGCTGCTGCCTCTCTTTCTAAAGCCCAGAGGGCCCTCTCAGTTTCTAGTACACTGCACTACTTTGCTCTATGATAGCTATAGATACGCCACTGATAGAGTTTCGTTTGATTTGTCTTAACAAAATGGCCACAAACGGCGGATAATAGCTTGATTTTAGAAACATTTCAACATATATTTATTAAACTAGCGGACCCGACAGACGTTGTCCTGCTAGCAGGTTGGCTTCAAAAATAAAAATTATTTATAGATTTTAACATGTGATTTCCGGAAAATGGCGAAGTGAGTGATTTTAATTTTTTCTTGTATTATATAGGATATTTTTTTTTCGTAATATTTCGAATATTTTCGTTCGTATTTTCCGCCGTTCTTGAGTTTTTAATGGTGGAACTAACACGACTTTGATTTATATATTATATATAAGTATATAGATAATTTCTGATACTTAACTCAAATATTTGGGTTTTCTCATTTTTAATTAATGGATTAAATAAATTTTGTTTTTACACAATTTTAATTACAATATCCTTGTAATAGCTGTACGATAAGATCGCTGGTAAGCCATAAGCTTAATTAGTTCTATTCCAATCAATAGTACGAGTTGGTTCTACGCGTACCGTGAACCACCGATATCTTTAATCAGTAGACAATTCATTCGAAACGCCGTTTTTCTTAAAAACCGTAGGAAATTAAAGTTGCATGTGTTTCTTAATTGACATTCCACTGATTAGATAATTTGAAACGGTACAATGTTAGAAAATAGATCTGTTTTGCGGTAAAAAGTAATCAGGTTTAACAAAACTAAATAACATTTGTAATTAAAATGCAATTGTACTTTGATTATATAAAAACTACAATTTATATAATATTTACTGGTACAAAAAATAGCTTGTAACGTTTATGAGTATGGATTTCAAACAACAAAATTAATATTCGCCATATTATATGTATATTATTTAGGATTGTTCGATGTTCTGTTGCTGAAATATTCCTCTGTCTGTCGATACTTGTATGGTCTTATCTTGCACCGCCTGCAACAACCTTTCGTCCCGGGTCATGGTTAATATGCCAAGAACCATATATGGTAAGCAGTCGTTGATCATCAAAATCGTGCATAATTCTATAATGAAGGTATATAAAACTACTGTTGAATTCGCTCATATTTTTATCAGACTGATATATATTAATAAAAGGTAATATTTTAAGAAAATAAGAAAGATTCCTAATGCTTCATTCCACCATCGCAAATTCCACTCATATCACGTCGATTATTATTAGAAGTCTACTATTTTGTGCTGTCCAATAGATTTTTTCTTCGTACAAAAATCATATGAAATTAATTGCCGGTGGAAGGTTTTTATAGGACTTGGACCTTACCCAACAAAAAGGCCAGCAACACACAGTGACTCCTGAGATTGCAGGTGCTTATTGGCGTTGGTGATCACTGAACACCAGGTGACCGGCAGGCTCGTTTCTTCACTATACTTTAAAAAAACGAATGCGACAAAACGATTTAATAATACCTTATCAAAATACAAGTAACGAACGAATACACTTTTATTTTGCAGTATAATCAAGAGCCATCAACCGATACTAAGTGAGGAGTCACCAAGCAGACCTAATAACACCATAGCGTTCATAATTTTCTTGATAGGAAATGGAACATGAAAAAATATGTTTACAGTCGCCATTAACGCACTCGCTATCATTAGAAGATGCCGCTAATGATATCGTTTCTCAATTATCAACTGGCACCCGATGTTTAAATAAAGAATACTTTTTAATCGACTTCAAAAAAAGGAGGAGGTTCTCAATTCCACTATATGTTTTTAATTTTTTGTATGTTTGTTATGCGATAATTTCGTAAATTATGTATGGATTTTGATGATTCTTTTTTTATTTGGTAGGTCATATTTCAGAGGTAGTCCCATATAAATTACTAAACATTGAATAGATCTATAAGTATTCATAATTTTTTCGATTGTCCTTTAAGACTCTTGCTTTGAAGTAATTAAAATATTATTTTTTAGTTTAAGTTTGTACGTATAGTTTTGAAGTCGGTTTTGTTTTTTTTTTAAATAACAATATACAAATGTTATTTAGTTAGTATTATTTATGTTTAGTTTCTAAAAACTGATTGTTGTTTAAACTAGCTGTACCTACCCGCCATGCGTTGCAATGGCACGTAAAGTAACAAAGAACAACTCACTTTTCAGAACAAATCATAATCGGATGAGTAGTTTGCATATCTTAATTGTATGGATAGATAGGTAGATATATTATCCAACTAATAAAATAAATATTATTTCATCATCATCATTATTCAATACAGTACCTATTCACAGAACAGAAATTCTGTTCTGTGACATTATTGATCTAAAATAATGTAAATTGCATAGATATTATCATAAATTTTTGAAAATGTATATATCTTCATAAATTAATATGTTTGCTTATTTTTGATGGAAACTTTAAAAATTAATTTTTATAAGTTACGTTACACAGAATACTTTTTGCGTCTGTGATGCAATATTCGCTCGCAAGTATATAAGGCAATAAAAAAATCGATTATAATATTTGTATTATCTTAATCTTTCAGTTATTAAATTAAAATTATGAAGTTTATTTTTAGTACCTTTATTTCTCTTAATCTTATTTTTAATTTTCTCTTATTTTTAAATAACGCTAGGTTCAATTGAAACTGATATTAATAGCAGATATATTATGTAGGTGCATTTTAATTACAAAAATAACTTTATTAGTTCTTATTAATTATATGTGTACTATAGTTCTACCCAAGGGAATTGTTTCGCCAATAAATGGGATCAATATGGATGCCAATTTATATCTTCAAGAATGATTTTGAAATTTTTCAATATGTAGTTTTAAAATCATTTTGATAATGTTCCTTGCATGTAACTTGGTAAGATTTTTCCACGGGTCTAATATTTTTGCAGTATAAGCTATTTTATGCTAATATATTAAATAAAGTATTAAGGGAATTTACATGTACGTAGGAGAAAAATGAAAGACAAACGACTATTCTTAATGTGTAACTCAGTTAATATACGTAGTTTATATCCCATTGTTTGCAAAGAATAACAAGTGGCACACTCCATATTATATTCATTATTAATTATATTATTTTATGTTGTGTATTTTACATATTTATTAATTTCTATTTATGTTATGAATGTTGTTTTCTCCTTAAGTTACCGTTGCTTTATAATATTATATTCTAAGCAGGACCTGATTTATTTAGAGCAACAAGAGTGGAGGAGTAGCCCGAAATTATTTTCCAAAGAAAATGAACACTTTTTTATATATTTACAAAGTACAGTACTATATCGGGAGTTGGGTTTATTTATTTGGTGTATTTGAATTGGTGTAAATAATGAATTTTTAATTTATTAATTTTTAACATTAGGTAAAGGTAAACAGCGCAAAAAATATCAAAGGAAAAAAGTTTACTGGTCGGAATTTGAAATATTTTTATTAAGGGTTTCAATACTATTTTTTAAATAATAATCGAATTGCCTCAAGAGACATTTTAATATGAAGAATAAATCTTATGAAGTATGAACAATTAACAATAATGATTTACGGAATATAGAAAAAAATATCTGAAGTCTGAACTGATTTGAATTATACAAATCCCAGACTAATAAATACTATAATTCGTTTATTTTTATAGATAGATAGATATTTAGATTTTTTATCGGTGTGAGTTGACAAAACGGTTAAGTTTACGTGAATACTTTATATTAGTTTTAATAAATTGTTTAAAATGAAACAGTTTTAAAGATTTTTATTTTGTCTTTAAATACACTTAACGGATTTTTAATATAAGAAGGCTTTATTAATGAGAAATATTCAATCTATGCAAATTATGCTAGATAACTTGAAGTTTACTGAAGCACCTAGGCATAAGTTTCTTAACTTATAAACTATCAGTAGCAGTTATGGGTTCTATTATTATTAGAATTTCAATCTATTTCCGTTTACATTGTATAGTCATCCATGAGTCTGTTCAGCTTGATTATATCAATTATTGTTAAAATCGGATCGTTTCAAAAGTTTACACATCACACAGATTTTATGAATAAATAAAATGTCGTATTATAACATGTATATTAATATATGACATCTATATCTATACTTATATTATAAAGAGGAAAGATTTGTTTTATTGTATGTTATGAATAAACTCAAAAACTACTGGGCCGATTTTTAGAATTCTTTCGCACAATACAAAGCTACATTATAAGCGAGTAACATAGTAAGTACACCTACATTGCACCCGCGTGAAGCCGGGGCGTGTTGGTAGTATAATAAAAAAAGTATGCATAGTACACAAAAAGTTGATACTTTTTTAGAACCTATTGAAATAGTACCTACACTTAGTCGGTAACCCTTATCGAGTTGAAGAAAATACTCAATACTTAATTAGAACAATCATATCGTATGAAACAATCGTAATCAAGCAATGCAACAATTTGTAAACAGTTAACCAGTATGTTGACGGCCACTCTGTGGACTATTGTATAAGCTTTTGCTTTCAGTTATGCAATGATTTTGTAAAACAAACCAATAATGGCTTAAACAAACTTGAAATAAGTAAGCGCGTGCGTACCTGCCCATGTAGAGTCAGCTATAATATTAAATTCGCATTACTAGTTTTTTATGTTTTAAAATTGAAGGGATATTTACAAAAACAACACAACTTTTTAGAAACAATTTCACAGGAATTAAAGAAAACTCTCTGCAATCCACATTTTTCTCTGCATAACTAAAAACTTTTGATAATTTATTCATTATGATGTATTTGATTAAGGACTTGAGTTTTTTTACTATTTAAACCTGCCATTGTGGAGAAAAATTATTATATGTAATGTTCACTAGTGCTCTTTTTGTAAAAAAAATCCACTTACGTTATTTTTGTAAAAAATAAAGTAAAAGTTTAGAAAATTAAATAAAAAACATATCTTAATTAAGTAGTTTATTAGATATCAATCATACGTGAACCCTACAAGATGATTATTTATGATAAATTATGTGAAATAACAGAGGAAGGAGAAGATATTGATGTTGATAATGAAGATGTAAGTGGAGGAGAAGAATAAAGGTTATTTTAAATAATGTTTCAATCTCTGTAGGTCATTGGCTTTATTTACATTTAATGGAATTCGAGCCTTGTACAATGGACTGAAATTTAGTTCTGAAGGCAGTGGACGCTTTGTCCGTACATGGATTCTTGTCCATTGTCCAGTAAAGTTATACTTGACCAAGACAAACGGTGATTCTTGATCTATTTTAATAATCCTTGCTTCTTTAATTTTCATAGGTGGTTTACAAGTTTTTAAAAAATAAGGCTCCAGTGTCTTTTTTAGATCAAAAAACATGTCATGAGTGATACTTTTTATTTCAAAAGGTGATGGATGTTTGCGTGCCGTTTTAATCAGGTCTTCCCATTCTTCTGGTGTTTCTACTGTATGTTTTTTTTTCAAATTACCAATCAAGGCAAAATCCTGGTCGTTTGGCAGGAATGAGTGTCCACGTATAGGAAACACATTTAAAATTGAATTATAAAATTCCTCGCTTGACGCGTAGTCGGACATTTTTGACAGCAATAAACAAGACTTTTTTTTTCACAAAAACTAGACAACTGCGTTCTTTAACGTCATTTTTGTAAAAAATACACGCAATTGTGTAGTTTTTGCAAAATATACTTTATTTTACCATGTAATTCTGTGCTAATTAAGATGTTTTTGTCAAATCGAATTTCACTATCAAGTGTAACTTTTTTTATAGATTAGAATGCCATATTTAAAAAAATAACGTTAAAAATGTTAGTTATGTAGTTTTTGTAAAAATCCCTTCAATTGTAGGATTATTATTAGTCTTATTGTTATATCTTAGCCTGCTTTTTCCTTAATTTTGAAGTATCACGCTTTTTATAACGATACATTGAGAGCCAATGTCTAGTCCATATATTTGTTGAATTAAATATATTCCATCAATGGTAGCAACCATTTTGTATTTCTAAAATGATACATAATTCATTATGACGTATAAGTGAATGATGTAAACAAAATAACGTCAGAATCTTTTTCAAAATTAGTATCAAAAACTATAGCATAGTATCAAATAATAAAGCATGTTTAGTCAAAATAATTAATAAAACTTATTTCCTTATATATTATTTATTCAAGTGTAGAGCGACATTAAGTATATTTCAATAATATTTAGAATGCCTTATAACTGAAATAATTAGATAATAGTAACTGAATATTTATGAAATTACTTACTAGCTCCGTATAATATTTCATAGATAATATAAATAACGTAAAATACGTTTAATAATATTAACCTAACGTCTTATAAGTTTCTTATTGTTAAACAATTTTCATCATTAGTTAGTAGAGACTGTGGTGAAAAACCACAACGATTTCTTTGTCTCTACCTTATTGAAAAATCTTACATGGCGCTAATAAAATCACTATCGTCTAGCACAGACTACAAAAGAAAAGATTATAGATAGGTATATTTGCAATTTAAATGTAAATACAAACCTGTGATTCGATGACACCCGGCTAAATGACTTACGTTCGCTTTTATAAACTTAAATACAATGATTTATATAATTGTTCAACCTTGGTCTAATCACGCAGAACAGATGTTTATTGTACACTCTCAAAAATATAGAAAAGTAAATAAACGTTTTTTGAAAGTTTTTAAACTTTACGTAAATGTTTACGCGGGATTCCAAGCCGAAGGCGCGCAGTCCGTACAGCCTCGCAGTTATTACTGAATTGAAACTTGGACTGTCAGTCCACACTCCACATCGGAACTCCGAGCAGTTTGTTTCAAGTTTCAATCTAACTACGTGAACGTGAATAGGTATAGAATAATTTACATCCGCCTACTAGGACTATTGGGTTATCCTGTTTTTTAAACAATTCAGCTTATATTATCGTAATATTATTTTTCTACTCAGATTTTGACAGAAGGATGTGGGCTCACTTGATGATATACCTAAGCGGCATATATTATAGTGATGCGTGGCTTTCAATTTTTTTTGAGATATAGTATGTACAAATTTAAACTATTTAAATAAAATACTGTATACCGGATTAAAACGCGATTTATTATTTAAATTATTTATCCCGACGTTTCGGATGCTTTTCAGCAACTAAAATTAAACAAATCCAACATACTAAAAAACAAGAGGACACCGTTAGTCAATATTGTCATAATATAGAAAATTACAGTAAATATCAACTCCGTAGGAATAGATGGCGTTAATATGTAAAGATTGTAAAACAAAAACTTGGCGATTAAAAAGAGTGGCGGCGAGTTTCTTGCCAGTTCTTCTCGTCCGCTCTACGCCCTTGATTTGTGAACTGGTAGTAAATGTAAAATTAGAAGCATTTAATATTAGTAATTTAATATGTATTATTTTTTTAATGACGTTCATAGATAGTGTTGCCAGGTGTCCCGATTTGCGCGGGACGTCCCGATTTTCAAGGGTCTGGGGACGCGTCCCGATTTATACCTAATCGGGACGCCAAATGTCCCGATAAATCAAAAAGTGAAAAAGAAAATCATAAATTTTTTTTTTAAGTAGGTAGGTGCGTAGTTTTTAATTTTTTACTCATCACGTCACTATTTCAAATTCAAAATGGCATCAGCTTCACGTCACTTCGCATTGCATGAACGAGAGAGCGTAATGTAATGGATAAAAACTAACTTCAGTATGACTTGTAATGAATTTTATAAAATTAATATGCTTTAAAAAAAAGGCCATTTTAAAGGCGGCAAAGTCCAATGAAAAATATAATTTTAATAAAAAATAATATAAATACTTTAAGTACACTTTAAATACGACTTTATTTTTTAATTTTCACTAGTACAGCAAGCAAGACTGACTACTTGTTTTAGAATAAAGACATAATATTTGATATAGATAATATAAAACTAAACTTGCACTATTAATATAGAATGCAATAAATTAAACCCTAATTTAAAAACACCTTGTTTTTTTGTTTGTCCCGATCTGCAACCCTAAATCCCGATTTTCTTGACCTCATGTACCGACTGAAAACAAATCGGACCTGGCAACACTATTCATAGATGTACATTGTGTTACCTAAATTAATAGATTATTTTTTAATTTAATTGAATTAAATATGGCAACTTTGTGACATTTCAAATATAAGACAACTGTCATCTTTCAGTCTCCCGCGACCACGGTTGCTGAAAAGCATCCGAAACGTCGGGATAAATAATTTAAATAATAAATCGCGGTTTAATCCGGTATACAGTATTTTATTTAAATGTGTGATACTCGCGTTAATAAAAGACAATATTAAATTTAAACTAAATAGTAAAAAATAATATTTTAATGACTTCAAAGCAACAGCCATAAAGGACAATCGACACACATTACCACGACCACCTCTGAAATAGGTACCTATTACCTACCAAACAAAAAAATAACCATCCAAATCCAAGCATAACTTGCGGAGTTATCGCGTAACAAACATACAAAAAAAGCAACATACCTGCAGACGAATTGAAAACTTTTTTAAAGTTGGTTAAAAAATTTTTTGGTTACCCTGTAATCGCAATGTTTAGTACTTGTATGAAATAACTATAGATATTAGATTTTAGTATGCGTAGGTATGACAATATTTTAATGTTAGCTTGGACTTTTCCAAGAAAATAAAAGAAATAATAATAAACACATATTATATAATGTGGTACATTTTCAGGCTTAACCCCTAGGTCAGGCTTTTATATGGAACGGAGAAAAATCCTTCCATATTCTAGCCGGTTCACGAACTGCCATTCGTAGATGGAAAAACAGTGAAATCGATACCTAAATATTATATATTCTCAAATAATAATAATAAAAAGTAATACCTAAGCATCTAGGGTCCATCTGTATATATCTAACATAAAAGGAAGGAATACCTACATACCAAGGTTTTCTTATTATTTTAGGAACTCGCATTAAAAAAAAAAAAAAAAAAAAACCTATACCTAAACGCGATTTATTATTTATATTGTTTAAATGATTAATCCCGACGTTTCGGATGCTTTTCAGCAACCGTGGTCGCGGGGAGACAGACACTGAAATAATAAATCGCGTTTTAATCCGGTATACAGTATTTTATTTAAATGTGTGATACTCGCGTTAATAAAAGACAATATAACCTTTATGAATATTGTAAAATGTACTTATTAAACCGACTACATTTTTGTGAGATTCGGGACTTATCAAATCGATTTCAAGACACTTGTGTAGGTATCATTAAAGTTTAAACTTATATAATATATAACTTTTATATGATATTATGTAGGTAAATATTGTTTTTATAATAATATGATGAATTGATAAATCAAACTACTAAAAATTTGTTAGGTTGGCTAAATTGAAATTACCTAAGAATATAGCGACATCTATGACGTACAATTTCACCTAAGTTTAGAATACTTTTTAGGATATTTTACACATCTTTTGAAAATCCATTAAACGTAACTGTTAAAAAAATTACACAAAAAATTATCATTATATAGTGTTATATAAGTAGGATGAATTTACCAATTGAATAATTTGAAAGACACGAGCTTGAACCGTATCTTTTGTGTATTGGCAGCCATGTTTATGACAAACTTTAATTCGTCTCATCCGTCGTGAATGTGTGGAAAAGTGACGAAAATGGGTTTTAAATCGATAAAAGGAGATTAAATACTTATTTTCTATAGTGATTTGTGTGTTACGATGTTTAATTAAGTATACTTTCTAATGAAACATTATTTGTGGGGTATATAAACTGTTAAAATAGGATAGTTTAGAAAATGTTATTGTGTGCTAAGTTTCTTAATGGCGGCCCGTCGCGTCCCCCGCGCCTCCATTTCGGTGACATTATGACAATGCCGATAAATAGAAATCAAAAAGTGTATGAAAACTTGTAAATAGTGTTAAGTGAATTAGTTTATATCAAAAATGAATCCGGATCATCATAATATCAACACGGGAGGTGGCCAGCCTCAAGGGAATTCTGAGGTTTGATTCATTTTTTCGATTCTTACATTCTCATTTAGTATTAGGTGTATTAAGGGGAGATTATTTTTATTTATTGCAGTCACAGAATCAAAGATTGCAATCAGCTCAACAGCAGCAAAATAGCCTTACTCCTACGACATCTGCTACTGACCTAAGGGTCAATTCGGCAGCTGTAAATGTCGCTTTGTCTAGCGTCGCCAAATATTGGGTGTTTACAAATTTATTTCCCGGTCCTATACCACAAGTTTCTGTATATGGTCTGCCGGCAAGTGCCAGGATTGAAAATGGAAAACCTGTACAGGTAACTTACAAATTCTATTCTATTTTTATTCCGTAATATATATAAATATAGTAATAGATAATACATTTAAAGTATAACATTTTACTGTTTTTAAAGCCACTACAGCTTATAAGTTTCAATTGGTTCTCAAAATAGATGTAATGAATTGTTACTTGTGCATACATTAAATGTATGTGTATCAATAATAATACTTACATTACTTTTATATATTTTACATTATTATATAAATACAGGTACTGTAACAACCTTACCAAATATGCTATAGTAGTTTTCATTTCATGGGTGTATTTTGATGCACATATTAGTATTTTTTTTATTAATAACCACTAAGTGTAATTTAAAAGTAACAAATGGTTTCAGGACCTTGGGCAAGCTCATGCAAGTATACTCAATGGAGATCCCAACATAATATTGGGTCATCACAATGGCCAACCACAAGTTACGGTCTCTGCAGGAGGCCAACAGATTCCTATATCTCAAATCATAACAACACAGTCAGGACAAGGACATGGTAATAATAACAATATGGAATTTCTACAAAGTAGTTTAAGTCCCTGTTGTCTTATCCATTACTGGCTCTACCAATTCATAAAGACAGTCAATCTTCCTAAAAGCTACATATATTGGCCTGCAAAAAGCTGTCATATTAAACATGCACAGTATTGTCAAATCTTATTTACAGACTAACCAAAATTTATCTTCAAACTGATCATCACTCTGCTAAAGCTTGATTACTAATGCTGTGGTGACAATTATTTGAGTGGAAATTTTAGACAATATATTAAAGAAAATAATTATTAACTAGTTGTAAGTTATATAACGTTAAAATAGCTTTTGGGCTTGTATGGTGCTCCCGCCACTGTTCTCTGTTTTGTATAGCTCTGTCTCATACAAGTGTTAAGTACTCCTGCAATAACACTGCTTTTAGATAAGGTAGTGACGCCCCTGTCTCATATTGAATTATATTTCTATTTTAGCTACAAAACAAGTTTAAAACACTTAAAGCCTTTATTCCAAAACTGGACTCAAGGTTGATGCTATTTAAACAATTGTAAACATTTTCTGTATAGATTTTGACTAGAATTGTGTCAAATATTAATTTGATATTAATCATGGCCACAATTAAAATATAGCTTTTGGTTGTTTAGTAAAAAAAATATGACCCTGGTGTAACAATTTGACAGCAAATTGCCATTAGTTTGTATACTGTGCTTACATCTGTACAATGCAAAACAAAAATATACTGTAGAATTTTGTATTTTCATCCAACACCTGAGCACTGAATATAGTTAAGTTTTCAAAAAGTAATCACGCTGGTAATAATTGACTTTCAGCTTGGCCTTAAGATAGGCGATAATGTAAAACCAGGTCATCAAGGTGTCATGCCCATTGTCTGTAAAAAAGTGATGCATGCTATTAAATAGCTTAATTATGTTTAAAGAATAAAGATTATTATATAAATATACTATATACTATATTAAGAAATAAAGTGTAGTAAAACATCTAGTTAATTAAATGTACACTCATAAAGAGGAAAGGTTTGTAATTTTGTTTCTCTGTAACAAATAAACTCAGAATCTACTGGACTGATTTTATAAATTCTTTCACCAGCGAGTAATACAGGCTAATATTTGTATATAGCACATCTACATTGCATCCGTGGGAAGCCCGATCATGTTGCTAGTAATTAATAAGTTTATCTGCTTTGGCTATAAGTGTAAGTGTAGTTTTAAATAATTTTAATAAATAAATAAATGAATAAAACGTTTGCACCCGTTAGAGGATATAGCTTTGGGGATGCAAGGATGTATTGGTAACAGTATTTCATCCTAATTTTTAGAAACCCTGGTGACCCACAATCACCAACAAGAGCTGTCGGCCCAGCAGTCATCAAGCGGATCATCGCAGGTGTCAGTTAGTGGGAGCCAGCATCAGCAGGTACCCAATAATCGGGTCGAGTTTGTTCAACACCATAACATTGATATGGTAAATTATGTGGTAACACTACCTATACTAGCGGGAATGCTTTACTGTTGCTGTAATATAGATTTTAGATTTGTCTAAGTATTCTAGGTATTTGATACAAGAATGCATGGAAGTACTAGTTAGTTTTTTTATTAATTCAGTTGTCTATGATTACTGTTTATCTAGTTTAAATTTCATTTGTATTTATATGACTGCATGTCATTAATAATCATGATCTGTTTAGATTTTGAAGTATCAGTATTGCATGATCAGCTAAAAAGTTCTTTTGGTCATTAGAACCTTAAGAAATAGTCAGAAAAGTATTGAAATTATCTATATGTCAATGTCTGTTATATTATCTATACTGAGATCATATTTTTACAAATTATTATGTTTAATAGATAAATTTATTCATATAGGGCCATCATTCACAGCAACATATATTGCAACAACAGCTGATGGCAGCACGGCCAGAACACTCTAACCAACAGGTGTGTACACATGTTTTTTTTTATAATATTTGTTCAATATTAATCTAACAAATGCTAATACAGTAATTTAATACATCTTTTCCTATTTTTTTAATTTCAATTGATCAGTTTTCATTTTATATCATTGCCATACAGTGTGTGTCAACTATTGTACTTTTTGTTTTATTTTTTAACCTAAATATAATCAAATCTGATTTTTATAAAAATCTATAATTTTAACTCTGAAAACCACAATGGGTACAAAATTAAATGTGTACACGTTAAATATACTTTGGGCGCTAAATACGTAAGACGTTTTCACATGCACTTGACAATTATTTGGAATGTTTTCACGCTATCTTATGTAATCATCAAAATCAGGTTAGTGAGGTGAGTTTTTAGATAATATGTTGGTGATGGTTTAATACTTGAAACCAAATACTGTGAAAAATATAATTAAATGATTTTTCCATTGAGTTACAATTCCATTGAGTGACTTTAAAAGTATCCCTAGATACAACTGTTTTTATCTAAAATTCTAGAAAAACATTTTAACCATATTTTCCACACCTATGTAATAAAGTTTTAGTAAAAGTAGAGAAAATATTGTTCACTGCAATCGAAAATCGTTCTGGTTTTTAAAGTTGATTTGAATTGCTCTAAAATGTCATATAACTATAATTACTAAGCCATGTGCTCCTTAATTATAGGCCTCACAAAGCTCTATAAGAAAGTCTATAAAACATTTAATTTGTTCTCTTTTTCAGAATAAATCAAAATAATTAGAATAAATCTTATTTGAATGTTATGATTTAAATCCATATCCAAATAAGTTAAAGCAGTTAATGCAGATCAAATAAGGCTTTCCCAACGAACTAGTTAAATTAATGTTTTATCACAAATCAAAAAAAAATTGCAACAAATAATTACACTTGTCAACTCAAAACCACACAGCAGTCATTTTGGATCATGTATTGGGCATATTCATATTTTTTATAATAATTTGAAACATCACGCCTCTTTCCCATTGAGGTAGGCAGAGATTACAGAATTCCATATGCTCCGATCCTTGCATACCATTTTCGCTAATAATTTGATATCATGCATATTATGGCTATTTATAAAACGTAATTACGTCACATCAAAAGTAACCATCCGAGCAAAGCTGGAACATGGCAAGTATGTAATATTAATACGTAAGGGTTATGGACCGCCTCCGTGGCTCAATGGTAAGTGCGATGCGTTCCTGGGTTGGATTCCCAGGGAAAACTATTAAAAATAAGTTTCCGTCGGGCAGGACACTTACTTGCCTGTAAAGAAAAATTATCAGTGAGACAGACAGGAATGGGTCTGCCCCATACACTACTAGGGGACACGAGATATATATTAAACTCACATAAATAGCAAATATAATGTAATTTGTAGATATCTCATTGTAAAACACTTATCGTCAAGAATTACTGCATTAATGACTAAACTGTGGCAGTAAAGAAGCTGTTATATTTTCCTTACATTTTAATAAAACAACCCACTTCTTTGTGAAGTTGCTTTAATTTTAGAAAAACCATTCTGGCCTCTGCCATCGTAGACTTAGCTGAAATCATCTTTCCTAAATAGAGTTCTATATATTCAAAGTTAATAAAAAATGCGAATCTATGAGTATTTTTTTATTACAATAACATGGTCTTATGAAGGCGAGCTTACATCATTAACACTGCGTGCTCCTTCCTCAGATACAACTGACAGTAAGCGAAGATGGTATTGTGACTGTGGTCGAGCCCGGTGGGGGTAAGATGGTGGACAAGGATGACCTCCACGAGACCATCAAGATGCCCTCGGACCACACACTCACTGTGCACCAGTTGCAACAGATTGTGGGACACCATCAGGTTTGTTAATCAACTTTCAAAAAGGAGGAGATTCTGAATTCGACTATTTTTTTTGAGTCGTTGGCAGCCAAGAAGGACACTAATCCCGCCTTGCAACAAACTTTCGAATGGTATCGAGCGGCGTCGGTTGGTTGGCACAAATATTAAATCGATATATAAGTATCAATAATTTATTTAGTTTTTCAATAACATACATGTATAGGCATCTTTTAATTGATATCAATTGAATGTTAATGTAAAATGGAAAAGTAAATAATCTGGTACGTCGTCCTACTATGTCCAGATCTATTAAATCAAATTTTTCCAAAAAAAAAAAACTTGAATAATCATACTTCATTAGAAATTGGAGTCTGATAACCTAACTAACATTGATAATTATTTTTATCGTAGGTGATAGACAGTGTGGTTCGCATTGAACAAGCTACAGGCGAGCCAGCCAATATACTTGTCACTCAAAACCCCGATGGCACCACCTCTATAGAGACGAGTGCCACGGACCCGCTCTTAATAAAAGACGAGAAAAATGTCGCTAAGATTGAAGCGGCACATTTCGCTTCACCAGCTGAGCTAAAGGACATTAAAGGGATTGATTTGAAGGTAAGGTATAATGGCTCTTGAGCAGCGATGTTATGAAGCTTCGACTGCGGTTCCGAAAGGTCGGAATTTCCGATTGATTTTGCACCTCTTGTTCTAATAAGCACTATCGGATTTAATTTATTACTTACTGTTTAAAATTTAAGAAATTCGTTTATTTTTATTTTCAACACCCATTTTCAAAATCTGTTTTATTTTTTGAACTGATATAATTAAGTTTTATGAAACTATGACAAGCTTTTTATTGTTCACATATTTATATCCTTCTTTTCCATTTATTTTACACTTTAATTTCCTGTAAAGTTGTTCTCTTTTCGGCTGTTAACCATCGATATAAGCACTTCTTAACGCCTATTTATTACAAATAAGGCAATGAACCCAGCTTAATCTATGAGAAACACCAGCAATGTTCTGATTTTAAGCATATACAGATAATACCACTTACAAGGGATAGTCACATAAGTATAATCTTATACAGAGCGTGGGCAGCATGGGCGTGGAGGGGGCAGTAGTGAAGATATCCGCCGGCGCCTCCGACCACGACATGCACGCGATGTACAAGGTGAACGTGGAAGACCTGTCGCAGCTGCTCGCCTACCACGAGGTGTTCGGCAAACTGAACGCGGACACGCAGCCAGCGCAGCCGCAGCAGCCGCAGCAGCAAACGCAGCAGGTCAAGGTTGGTAGATGAGAAAAATGACAATGTCTAAGGTTCTACTGTCAATGGAGTCCCCACACCAGGATACCCTATGGTTTAAAAATCTACATGATCCCTCAAGTACTAAAGAACTTTGTCTTTTGGCACAGAATAAGTAGTTCTATTTTTGAACTGTAGAGCGCGCGGCAATTTTTCGGTGTGACACACACATCTAAGCAGTCCGCTGACTCCTCCCCTCGCGTTGTCTCGCTTGCTCTTACTAAAGCGGCTGGATTCGAGAGAGTGTGCGCTGCTATGACTCCAACAGAGTGTGCGTTCACACGGATACTAGCAGCGCCACGGTGGCTGGGGTAATAACTACTCTACGCAAGAGAAACCGTGTCAAGCGCACCCATAAGCCCTGTGCTTCTATGTAAATCTATGTTGTTTGATCTTAGGTAATTACCGTCAACTAGTGACTGTTAATTTCCTCTAGAAATAATTATTAAGTAATGATTATAATAATCAAAGATACTTAAAACGACTCATACACGATCGATTTGCAAGATTATTATTATTTTTTGTGTATAGTATTGCATCTGCATTGCACCTGTGTAAAGCCAGACGCGTTGCTAGTTATTAATGAAATAAAATCACGCCTTTTACTTAAGAAACAGAGGCTGCAGCTTTCCATTCGCTACTGTTTACATTATAGTTATCACATTTAAAAGTTATATACTTTGCTAACAGCAGCAGCCTGTCATGTACGATGTGGATATGGAGGCCGGGACCAGCGCAGCCATGTCTGAGGCAGAGGCGTCTCCTGGACACCACTCTTGTGACATCTGTGGGAAAATATTTCAATTCCGCTACCAACTCATTGTTCACAGGTGATTTTTATTTATTCTCGATACATTCAACTTCGACTATCAACAAACAAGTGTGAGGATCACATGATGGCGGTAGGTGCGCATACCTCAGCCATAGCAGTCAATGATGCGTTCTCGTCCTTATACTGAAACCGAAACTTTTATTTACTCGGTTGGAATATCGATATTCCAACCATGTCCAAAGTGGTCAGACTAAAGGAGAACAAGTTTATAGAAAATTATGAGCATGACATCGTGGCGGGATTCGATACCAGTTCGATATACTATATACTGTTCCTGCGTTCCAATGCCCATCGTGTAATATATAGATATACTATCCAACGCGCAATTATACATTATCTATATCTATATAATATTATAAAGAGCAAAGATTTGTATTTTTGAATTTTTGTAATTTTTTATATATTATGAATAAACTCAAACTACTGGACTGATTTTAAAAATTCTTTCACCAATAGAAAGCTACATTATCAGCGAGCAACGTAGGCTATGTTTTGTGTATAGTACATCTACATTGCATCCGTGTGAAGCCGGGGCGCGTTGCTAGTTATAATATAAAGAGAAATGATTTGTTTGTTTGCTTGTTACGACTCAAAAACTACTCGACAGCTTTTAAAAATTCTTTCACCTTTAGAAATCTACATCTTCATCTAGTTACATTATTTCCAGAAATTAGTAGGCTGTAGGGAGTAATCTCTGGATCTACTGAACCGATTTTAAAAATCTTTCACCAATCGGAAGCGACATTATCTTCGAGTAACATAGGCTATTTTTTTTGTGAATCCACATTGCACCCGTCTGAAGCCGGGGTGGAGTATGTTACTAGTACATTAATATGACCTAGTATTAGGTGATTAAAAAAAGAAACATTTTGTTAATAAAACCGATCATGAATATTGTTATCCGAAAGAACCTTTAGATTAAATATTACTTACTACTATTATATATTACTATACGTTTTTACAGACGATATCACGGAGAAAACAAACCGTACACTTGCCAAGTGTGCGGCAATTCTTTCAGTAATCCAGCCGAATTATCTAAACATGGGAAATGTCATTTAGGTAAGAGTTAAGAGAAATAATAATATATATAATATAGTTAATAATAATATCGATCGCTTATAGTGGGAATAAATAAGGCGCAACTGCGTTTCTCTGTGAATACAAAAGTTTTATTTTCAAAAGAAATATCTATTAATTTACATTTAATTTAAAAATATTTACAAATTATTCACTCACCTGTGAATACAAAAGAAACAACATTTAAAGCCTATATTCTAGGTTTTATAAATTAAAATAATGTAATGAAAAAAATAAAATATTTTACACATATGTCAAGTGACAAATTAAACATCGTCGATCAGACGGCAAAGACAACATTACAAAAGAGTTTATATAAAATATAATATAGAAAAGAGTTTGTATAGGAAAATATATTATGTTTTCCTTACATCTCCCCCCCTACAGAGTAACAATTACATGTAACTGTTACTCATCGACAATCACAGGGGATAATTTTGTAATGTGGTAGAAATTTGATTCCGCTTTCTTGCGTCCGGTATCAACTTCAAATATTGAATTGGAAATCCTCTTCAGTATTTTGTATGGACCAATCCTCAATTCATCCATTTTCTTCCTATTTAGTCGATTTCCATTTTCCACGTAGACTCTATCTCCCACTTCCAATTTATAATCTTCCCTGTGCCGGTCGTATAATTTTTTATTATAATTGTGAGATTTTATTGTGTTCTCCAGAGCTAGTTCCCTATCTCTTTTCAAATCTTTTTCTGTGCATCTTGATTTCAATTCGCATGGTAGGATATTCACATTCTCGCCTTCCAAAAGGTATTTTGGAGCAAATTTCGTAACTGTGTGTTCCGTTTCGTTATATTTTTCCACACATTTCTGTGCAATAGTAGTCCATGCAATCTTTTTATCACTTTCATTTATTTTACATCTTATCTTATTGACTAAAGTTTGATTAAGCCTTTCATTAAGTCCATTTGAAAACGGTGAATCCACAGCAGTGAAAACCATTCGTATATTTTCATTTATTAGGAATTCTTTAAATTCTTTAGAATTTATGCTAGGATATTGATCGGTTAGTACCATATCAATATTATAGCTCTGTGTCACATTTTTAATTAGTTTTATAAAATCACTGGAGCTTTGATTTCTTGATGTTAATATAAAAGCATATCTTGTAAAATGATCGACCAAAAGGTGCAAGTATTTTTTTGTCGACCGTGATCCTCCAAAGCCTCCAATGGTATCAATAGAAATAATTTCAAACGGGCGTGTTGATGGACCCAGATGTGACATTAAGCCATATTTTGACTTCCTCCTGGATTTGTTTTTTATACAAATTTCACATTCATCACAAATTTTTTTAATGTTTGCGATGATATTCTTCGCTGTGTAGAATGGTGTTATTTTACTTATCATCTGAGTTCTCCCAATGTGGCAGTAAGTGTCGTGGACATCTTTTATAAGAGTCTTGCTAAGTTCTTCAGATAGTATAATTTTTTTACTTTTTGAATTCTTTTTGTAATAAATTTCATTTTCAAATATAAGTTTTTCTTTTTCTATATCTAGATTTATGTTTTGGTCATTTTTTATATCTTTTAGGTTTATTATATTGACTACTTTTAAAAAATCATCATTGTTATCATAAGGTTCTAGAACTGGGTTTCTGCTTAAACAATCTGCTTCTTGGTTTGATTTTCCTGGGTTATATTTAATTTTAAAATTATATTGGGATAAATAATATGTCAAATCGCCTAATTCTTCATCGGTTCTAGACTTGATGTTCATATTTTCTAAAGGTTTATGATCGGAGTATACGATAAATTCTTTTCCCATAAGCCAGTGCTGCCAATATTTCACAGCTTCTTTTATTGCTAAACATTCTAAATAAATCGCCTTCTTCTTTTTTTGAACTTCGTTTAATTTTTTTGAAAAATAAGCAACCGGTCTATTGTCCCCGTTTTTATCTTCTTGTTTTAGAACCGCTCCCACTCCTTTTATACTAGCATCTGTGTAAATTTTTATTGGGAGATCGGGATCATAGATATTCAATATTGGTTCTGAACATAACAATGTTTTTATTTTTTCAAATGATTCCTGACATTCTGTGGACCATATAAATTTCACATCTTTTCTTAATAGATTGTGTAACGGGTCCAGAATAATTGCACTGTGTGGTACAAACTTATGATGAAAATTTACTTTTCCTAGAAATTGTCGTATATTTTTCTTTGTCTTAGGAACTGGAAAGTTTCTGACAGCGGTTAAATAATCTTTCAGAGGTCTGATTGAATTGTTTTCTATTATATGACCTAAATATTTAGCGTGATTATTTGCAAAAGAACATTTTGAAAATTTAAGTCTAAAGCCTTCTGTTAGTATTGCCTCCATTAATCTTGATAGATGTACTAAATGTTCTTGAAAAGTTTTAGAAAAAATTAAAATGTCATCAATAAAATTGACTGCAAAACTAGAAAGTTCATATTTTCTAATGATGTTTCCCAATATTCTTTGGAATATGGCTGGAGCAGTCTTTAACCCAAATGGTAGACATGTCCATTGAAAATGTCCTTCTTGTGTAACAAATGCAGTTTTGTATCGATCTTGAATCTTTAAAGGAATTGACCAAAATGCTGAATTTATATCCAAACTAGTAAAATATTTACAATTTACTGTCTTTATCATTAAATCCTCAATCAACGGAAAAGGTTGTGATTGAGGAACGACAATTTTATTCAGTTCTCTGAAATCTATACACAGTCTTGTTTTTCTATCATCTTCTTTCTTATATGCCAGAGTTACTGGGGCAGCAAACGGGCTATAAGAATCCTCAATCAAATTATTCTTTAAAAGTTTTAATATTTGGTTTTCTATTTCTCTTCTATCTTCAGGTGTGCATCTGTAAGGACGTTTGTAACAATATTTATCTACCATTAAGTCAATATGAGCTTCATAATCTCGTACAGTGCCGATGTCATATTTATCCTTAGCGAAGACTGGTTTATATTTTTCTATCAACTTATTAATTTTTGATTGTTGGTATAAATCTAGATGGTTTACTAATATTTCAAATCTATTCGAGTCCATCTGATCATTGAAATTTATATCACATTTATTCGTGTGTTTTATTCCTTTTTTTAATACCTCAGAATATAAAAGAAAGTCTTCTTTATTTTTGTCACCTAGTACATCAGGAATTTTGACATTTGTTATCTTTGAAGTATCATTTTTTGATAAGTTTTCTTTTTTTATACCCTCTTCATTTAAGGCTATTTTCTTTTCTCTTGGGTTCTTACATTGAATGATCTCTAATTTTTCATTTTGCATTAATTTAAATTTTTTGATGCAATCCAAACCAATTAGAAAATCATAGTTAAAATTTTCATTATCTACTACAAAAATATTCATATTTCTTGCAATATCGAAGATTTTTATTTTTAGTGTCACCATACCTTTTGTTTTCTTCTCACCATTAATAGTTCTCAAGTTAACTTTTTGATTGTTACTTTCATTTTCTTTTGGCTGTATATTCAATAATCTTGCATTGATTAATGACACATTTGAACCTGAATCATAAATTCCAGTAACATTTAAAGTATCATTTAATAGTAACTTGACTTTTATTAATGGTGGCACCTCTAGTTTTTTGGATCCTCTTCATTCAGTTCAATTTCCAATTCTGAGTTATTTACAGATTTGATAAATGCTTTTTGATTTTTCTCTTTAAACCAGCAATTTTCCTCAGGATGGTAACGTTTCCCTCTTTTCTCGAAGATACAGATTTGGCATGGCTTTTTTTCTTCATTTTTTTTTGATTTAGTGTCAAAATGTATTGTATCTTTTTTATCATATATTTTTTTTCTAACAAGATGTTCCAGTTTTCCTAGTTCATGGTAGAGATCTTCCGTTCCTTTTAAACTTTCTCTGTCAATTTTATCAGCCACATTATTAGGTAAGCCAAATGCTATAATATCTATGAGTGTCCCAGTATCAATTGATTTTCTTACTTCCAGTAACAGTTTTTCTTTTTTTAAAGCATACTCAAGTAATGCACCTGTTTGATATTTAAAAGCTAGAGCATACCTAATGGGTGACCATCCTTTGTTTGCAAACGTCTCACAAAAGTTTTTCTCCCAATCGATCCATTCTGAATCCACTGTTAGTTTTATTAGCATGCAACTGTACCAATCTATACTACAATATTCCAAAAAAAAATTTAGTATTTCAATTTTCTTTTTGTCTTCATTGATTTGGAAACGTTCACACTCCTTATTAAAATTTTTTATCCACTGGTTAGCATTTGAGTTCTTACCAGTAAATTTCTCAATCATAAATTCCTTTGCAATTTCCCCTAAATTTGGAGTTTCAGATTTTGTTTGTTTTTTTTCAATCAATTTCTCTAAAAGTTTTTCCAACGATTCATTTGAGCCACTAGGTATAGGTTCAGCATTATCTGCTTTTTCCAAAATTTCTTCTAGGTAAAAATCATTAAACTGTATGTTTTGCTCCTCATCTAAATATATATTTGATAAATCTTCTGTAATGGTTATCCATACTTTTCTAGTTTGATATCTCTTATTTAAAGATTTTTTTACTTTAATGTAGTTGGGAGTTTTTATTACAGCTTGGTGTAAATTTGCAGGCTGAAACTCGGCCGGAATGGCAAAAACCTGTCCACCAGTTGTAGCGATCGTGTCTATGCAAATGATGTTTGATTTTCCATCTTCTGACGGTTTCACAATAAAATCAAACCTCAATTTTTCCATATTTCGTGAAATATGCGCAGAAAATGTTGTTTTATAATAATATCGATCGCTTATAGTGGGAATAAATAAGGCGCAACTGCGTTTCTCTGTGAATACAAAAGTTTTATTTTCAAAAGAAATATCTATTAATTTACATTTAATTTAAAAATATTTACAAATTATTCACTCACCTGTGAATACAAAAGAAACAACATTTAAAGCCTATATTCTAGGTTTTATAAATTAAAATAATGTAATGAAAAAAATAAAATATTTTACACATATGTCAAGTGACAAATTAAACATCGTCGATCAGACGGCAAAGACAACATTACAAAAGAGTTTATATAAAATATAATATAGAAAAGAGTTTGTATAGGAAAATATATTATGTTTTCCTTACATATATAATAAATAATAATGGTTGAATAAATAATGATGAGTGGTGTAATAACTTAAATTGTTGCCCAATTTTATACCTATTGTATTGTATTTTTCTTTTCTTTTTATTTGACATAATTATAATATTTGATATTTCACTTTATAAAAAGCTTACATAAGTGGAGGGTACAGTGCTAAAACCCAATAAGTATGAAATTTTAAATTTTCAAGTTATTCAGTGTTAAAGTTTAGGGACAAATATACCTAAGATATATAAATAATATCGCCGTAAGTAATATTGGTAACGTGATATATTCTTTGTAACAGCTGGAGACCCGGCTGAGCGGCAAGCCAAGCGGTTGGCTCAGGACAAGCCGTACGCCTGCACGACCTGTCAGAAGACCTTCTGGCGCAAGGAGCACCTCGACAACCACGTGCGCACGCACACCGGGGAGACTCCGTACAGGTCTGTTACTTAGATCTTGTATCGATTTCGATAGCGTTAATATTATGAGATTTATTACATTTGAGCATCTTACAGCAGCGTCTGTGTGTAGATTTTTTTTAAATACATGATTAACTTTTTGCACTTTGCACCTTTAAGGTGACACTAGTCGACATTTTTTCCATAGAAATTTCGGGGGGGTATTACTCCACTATTTAGCACTGTACATGCAAAGTTAAACATGATATCGTTTTGTCTCATTATTAATTTTGTCTGTACGGAAACAGAATGGTAAAATAAAAAACCATTAAAAAGTTACGAGCTACCAAAGATTCGTTTTTATTGCCATTTTTTAACACAACTTTGAGCTTAAATTAGTAATAAAACAAGTATCAAATTTTCAAAACAAAGTCACTACAAACAAAGCTCGATTATCGAAGAATACAATAACTTTTATTTGTAATTGATTTATGCAGTGGTTTTTTCATAAAACTCGATTTTCCAAAGGCTTTTTCGTATTTTTTTAGACGCCCCTTTTACTATGAATTATCGTGCATCTCACTTAATAATGAGTGCCCCAGTGCGGTGCGGGAGAATAGCATGCTTTTTGGCGACGCCCACCAGTGAGTTCGAGCCCGCGACTTGTGCAACCTTAAGGACTGTCTAGAGAAAGATTTTTGACGTAATTTTTGGGTTGGAATAACTTAAATCGTTGAAATTGTCGTGATGTAATTTCACATAGTATGAATGTTCGTTTGAGAATAAATATTTACATTAAAAAAAATTAAAAGTATTTTCATGTAATTTTTTATTTTTTTACAACATGGTCCGCTGAAAACCGCCTCAATCGGCGCCCAGTCTTGGTGATGTATCTTAAAAAATATATTTGAAAGTTATTCAATTTTAAAAGTTTAGGGACAAAAATACCTCAGATATACAAATAATATCGCCGTAATTAATATTTGTGATGTGGTATAATAGGTACTTTTGTCCCTAATCTTTTAAATTTGAATAACTTAAAATTCCATACTTATTGGGGTCTTTTTTTATGTCAGATATCGACAGGCGACCATGAGGCTCACTTGGTGGTAGGTGATAAGTCAACGACGTGCTATCGACCTAATTTTTACTTCGAGCGTTCGGGTTTTAGCAACCGTACGTTCGATATAAGCCGATTGCGTCCGGCAATCGCTAACTTCCCGCCTCTACAATAATGTACTATTACAGGTGCCAATTTTGCGCGAAAACGTTCACGCGCAAAGAGCACATGGTGAACCACGTCCGCAAGCACACGGGCGAGACGCCGCACCGCTGCGAGATCTGCAAGAAGAGCTTCACGCGCAAGGAGCACTTCATGAACCACGTCATGTGGCATACGGGTGAGGGTTTTTTTTTTAATATGACTCAACCGGGCAGGGAGCTCAACCTGGTGATCACTAGAAATCGTTATCGCGGAAATCTATATCTATACTTCTATACTCAATTTCAAAATCATTTATTCATTTAGATAACACAATGTCCACTTATGAACGCCAATAAAAAATACATATTAAATGCTTACACTTACATCCAGTTTTCAAAGCGTTGTACTACATAGTCTCGAGAGTACCTAACCTATACCTATATTGGGACTTTTTGCATCGTTTCTGCATCAATCCATATCCTTTCAGTAACAATGCCAATGAGGTTTAATGCCAATAGGAGGAGGCCAATGAATTAACATTTCTAAGAGCATAAACCTCAGAGGATGCGTTACACAAGGTATTACAAAGTAATATTCTATTCTAGATAGATATTATTTGACTTGTTCGTTCGTGCCCTCGTGATAACGATGTCTAGTGATCAATCATAGACATCCGCAAAAGCAGAGGGCTTGTAGGTGCGTTGCCGACCTTTACGTATCAGTTTTATACTATTGTGAATGTCTACTTAAGTTTTTTTTAAATATCTTTAGATAGTTATTCTGAAGAAATTTATTTTCATTTCATTCAATAAACAAAACGCACCTTGAAAACCAAACTGACACTAAACTTTGAAATCCCGTTTAAGCGTGACCACGATTGCTGAAAAGCATCCGAAACGTCGGGATAAATAATTTAAACAATATAAATAATAATTCGCGTTTTAATCCGGTATACAGTATTTTATTTAAATCCCGTTTAGTACTCGAAACGTGTACGTGTTCCTAATAATGACATAGTGACACTTGCGCCATCAAGCGTTGATCTTATGTTTTTGTCTTTGCATTTTGAACATTAATCTCAAAAGATGGCGTTGATAGTTGAAAATCGTCAGTTTTCCTTTAGTGACGGTTTTATTTTCAAGGTGCGATTATATGTTGCTTGTACGGTACCTAGGTCTACTTCATTTCAACACTGATGAAAATAATACTATGCTATTGGCTGTTTGTTTTGATGGCTCGTGTTGATATAGAGAGTATGCGTGTGTGATTATATTAAAGTAGTTATATAAATCCCACATTGTATCAGCCCTAGGTACATTTGTGTAAAAATATTTCAGTATATATCGTCGGTTCAAACGTAAAACTCACTGTCATTTTGAATAAAAATATTTTTTACTACTATTGCTTATTTTAAACGTAAACCTACGGCAAGAACAAAGCACTAATTGTGTATTTTGGTCCAAAACTATGAAGAGCAATAAGCTCCTAGTAAGTGGTTTTCATCGTAGATGTACGGTTAAAAGTTCAAAATTAACACTTATTTTAGTGAGTTTTACCTTTGAACCAACAATATGCTTATTCATGTTTTCTTTTTTTTAAACTTTTTATTTATTATTTTGGTGTTGGTTTCTGCATTTTAGAACATTACTACACTTACAATGCTAAGATCAAATTTTATACTTCTAATCCTTTTATTTCTAAACCGGTTTTTTTTCTTGAAATTATTTTCTTTTAAACAAATATATTTATAAAATATAAGTGTGAAGCCAAGCCTGCACCTAAGTAGGGAATAAGAGAAGTGGTGCAGAAAGTAGAAAGTTACTAAATGATTCAACTATTCATTCATAACACGTCTTAGTTTCTAAAATTTTAAGTATTCTATAATAAGCTCGCTTATGTCCAAACAACTAACAATTGCACGAAAAACATATAGACCAGTGTTTTTCAAAGTTTAGATCATTAATTAAATTCTGAAGGGTATCCGAAATAGCTTTTATACAGTTTTAAACGAAAATTAAACCGAAAGGTTAACGCAGATTTACAGATATAAATAATAATAATATAAATATTTATTGCAATAAATGCATATTAAGTGATAAATATATATTAATAGTGGTGAGCGGTTGAGTCGAGACATTATCATTACCTTTTAAGGGCATTGATCTCTGAAAAACGTTGAGAAACACTGACATAGTTGCATCATTGATGAGACGTTTTATTTTCTGCCCCGCTCGCTAGGTGAAACGCCGCACCATTGTCAAATATGCGACAAGAAGTACACTAGGAAGGAGCACTTAGTGAGCCATATGCGCTCGCATACGAACGACACGCCGTTCCGATGCGAACAGTGCGGCAAGTCGTTCACGAGAAAGGAACACTTCACCAATCACATTTTGTGGCACTCCGGTTAGTATTGCCCTTTTTAATACGCTTTCCGCGACCCTTTGGTGATCAGGCTTGGATTTACATTTTTTTTTTTCAATATTATTTGAAATGAAATAGCTTGTAAGTTGTATTAAACCATAATTCATCCCGATGTTTCCAGTGTTTTTCAAGAAACGTCTCGGGCTATAAAAAATAATTCACCATAATCAATATTGTATTTATTAACACACGCGTTAATAAATACAATAGTGATTATGGTGAATGTGAGTAAAATGTTGATTTTACGAACACATCATAGCAAAATGAATGATTAAAAGCTAACAATAATCATGCTGGTTTTTGACACACTGGATTAAAATTGTTTAATTTTGAGTAATTATTGAATTTTTGTATCCAGATTCAAGTAAGTCCAAACTATAGTATAAAGGCGTAGTAATCAGAAATATTAAAGTACTAAGAATCCCCTTCAACGTGGTGAGCTTACGAATGTTTATACATTCTTATACGCCTCATTATAAAATATTCGAAATATTAAAACGATGTTAAAGCCATTATATAAAAAATAATATATTACGTGGCAGATTTGTATAAAAAATGTAATTATTTTTTAGTTTATCCCAATTGAAAAATCTCTAAATTATGATTATTTTTCAGGCGAAACACCCCACCGCTGCGACTTCTGTTCGAAGACGTTCACCCGCAAGGAGCACTTACTGAACCACGTGCGGCAACACACCGGCGAGTCCCCGCACCGGTGCAACTACTGCTCGAAGTCGTTCACGCGACGCGAGCACCTCGTCAACCACGTGCGGCAACACACCGGCGAGACCCCCTTCCAGTGCGGATACTGTCCAAAGGCATTCACTAGGAAGGACCATTTAGGTAAATAGTTAAATACTCGTAGTGACATCTATAATCAGAAAAAGATGTCAATAATCTTGAATCGCGCTATCAACATTTCTCAATTCTCTAAACAATTTCAATACAAGATTTCCGCATAATTTTTTATATTTACCCAATAATTTGAAGCTTGAATTTTTCTATGGCAGTACTAATTAATCTTAATTGCAGTGAACCATGTCCGTCAACACACCGGCGAGTCACCTCACAAGTGTTCGTTCTGTACGAAATCATTTACTCGCAAGGAGCACCTGACGAATCATGTGCGACAACACACCGGCGAGTCGCCGCATCGATGCACTTACTGTTCCAAGTCATTTACTAGGAAGGAGCATCTTACAAACCATATCAGGTAATTACTACATACATAACTCTTATAGTGTGATTTCACTAATTTGGAACAAGTGAAGTTCAAATATTCAATCAGTAGTAGAGTCGTGGCCGTAAGTATGTATCGACGGGCTCGGTGGCGCGTTCGGTAGAACACCTGCCGTGCGCATCGATGGGTCGTGGGTTCGAATCCCACCGGGAACACATGTTTTCCACACGTCTGGCATTGATCGGGTGGGAGGAATATCTAAATTCCGACCGGGTAACGAACCACCGTTCATAGATGGAAAAACCGTGAAGTGCACATTGCGTGTTTCGGTTTCAGTCTATGGTATTCCGAATGCTCGAAGTAAAAAGTAGATCGACAGCGCATCATTGACTGATGTTCTGTGGATGAGGTATCACCTACCATCTAGTGAACCTCATGCTCGTCTGTCGATATCTAACATTAAAAAAACTCACGTTTCCGCGTAAAGTAAGACGGCAATAAAACTGCTTTTACAAATCGTGGTACAGCCACAGATGATGTTTTAACAAGACGTAGCTATTATAGCCAAAGCAAAGAAAAGCCTCCGCGACATTTAACATTTTGTTATTGGATTGTTACCGAAAAATACATTAAATATTTTATGTATAATCGTTGTTTTTAAAAATACATTAAATATGGGTACTTTTAGTTTTGTTTCTAGACAGTTGTTTCAATAACTCATCTATATAATAGATATACTTCCTATCCAAGTAATGAACCTATTGTCGGGGGATCGGATGGAATGTAGGAATAGAAATATAACGCTTTGTAAAACTGGGTTTTACATTTTTTGCGTTACTCTTTCCCAAGCTAACTCTTACGATAATAATTAATGATTACCCAAAGCAGAAAATTTTTTTATGTATCAATTTAAAAAAAATTTATTGTAATTATAATAGCAAATTTAAACTATAGAGTTATATTATGTGAGGACTGACATGTATTCATAGTACTGCTTTTTTACCAATTGTATATATACATTGTTGTTTACAATGTAAATGTTCTACTAATAAATCTTCGTAATTAAACTGTGTTGATAAATATATGAAAGAAAATAACTTAATATTAAAAATGAGCCATTTCTTTTATAGCTATCGTTATAACTGCACCATAATCTGTACATACATCATACTTGTGCCTTAACCGTCCGTCGCATATTCGCCATAATGCTGTGCTACAAACTTATATTTCTATTCTAAATCATTCCTTCGTAATATCTCATTATCGTATCCTAATCCACAAAAAATAAGATCATTTGTGTGAAGTTTCCTTTATGCTGTTAGTAGCACAGCATTGTGCATTCCGATTTGAGATCTCTTTGCTTTCGGCGGTGTTATTGTTTAACTAGTGTTAAGTATTCAAATCGGAATGTACTCTGTGCAGACAGCATACAGGGGAGGCTCCACACAAGTGCTCGCTGTGCCCGCGCGCGTTCGTCCGGAAGGAACACCTTAAAACTCACATTCAAACACATACGGGCGAGTCGCCGCATGTTTGCTCCTACTGTAGCAAGACATTCACGAGAAAGGAACACCTTAACAATCACATTAGGTGAGTGTAGAGTAGTGTTGGGTAGTACAGGACTTCAAAAAGAGTTTGTAAGAGTAGGCTCTTTTTCACTCTGAGCCAGTACAATGTCCCACTTCAAATGAGGCGAGGCGTTTGAAGCTCGAAGCATAATTTGTACTAGCGAGTATTAATATTATGACATTTGATGGTTTTTTTATGGTTATTTAGGACCCAAATACATCGAGAAAAAACGAGCGCGACATAAAATTTGAAGTAGTACATTTTATAATTTCGAGCCGCTCTTACATTTTGACGTCATGTCCGGGACAAATGTACCGCCTCTTGTATGTCCTACTCAACACTAGTGTAGCCTTGAGCAGAATGTGTCACTGAAATGAAATTATATGTATGCATATTTTCGACACCGTGAAGTGGTGGACCTGCCGGCCTAATGACCACGAGATATCTCGCGGACGACAGAAGACACAACTAAGATGTAAGATATCTCGACATCGACAATTTTGATACAAAAGATATCTCGATCGATAAATATATCTATTTTTGATATTAAAAGTCGAGTTTTAAGTGTAATTGTCATGATAGACCCGGAAGAAATAAAGAGATAAAGGGCCGGCTGGTCACAGATCTTCCGGCCTAGCATGACAACCTCGACAAAATGTTGTCGACAATTTTCTCGTGATTTAATCGATTATCTCTTTATGTCTTCTGAGTCTAACATGACACTTAAACTTAAAACACGACTTCTAATGTCAAAAGTATATTTGTCGATCGAGATATATTATATCTTAATTCGTGTTCACTCGATCACGAGATATCAATGGTCATGCTAGACGGGCATGCATACCAAAGGTTAATAGGCATTATAAGTGGTTACTTTGTTTCAGACAACACACGGGCGAGACACCGTTCAAATGTACGTACTGCACGAAGTCGTTCTCGAGGAAGGAGCATCTTACGAACCACATGCATCTGCACACCGGGGAGACGCCGCACAAGTGCCCCTTCTGCACTAAGACATTCTCTAGGAAAGAACATCTGACCAATCACGTGCGGTAAGTTATTTTTAAATTTCTACATAAAATATTAGAATATAAGGCTGTAAGACTAAAACACATGTCAAAAAAGTTCATAACTGTTTAGGAACAACTAAAAACTTATTTAAAAAAACTAAGAATTTTGGTGGTAAGTTAAAAAAATAAAGTCTTTTTTGACTAATGTGCTTTATGTTAGTCTGCCGACCGTAGAAATCCTCCTTCAATATTTTTAAACATACGTAATAATTATATATATTCAAGTATTGTTAGAGTAGGGGTTAGTTTTGAAAATGTTGCCAAGCTATTTTGAATCTTACTTACTTCTGCGTGTGATATGCACAATTGCACAGATGATGAGCATGACATCATTTGCTAATATTATACATTTTTTTATTTATTTGAAGGTTTATCAGATAAGCTCTATCACATGTTATATACCGCTAGTCAAAAATATATTCTTCTATTTAGAATACATACGGGCGAGTCTCCACATCGGTGCGAATTCTGCAACAAGACGTTCACGCGCAAGGAGCATCTCACTAACCATATGAAACAGCACAACGGTGACACGACGCACGCCTGCAAGGTCTGCTCGAAACCATTCACGAAGAAAGAACAACTTATCACGCATATGAGGTAAGACACTCGATAAAATTCAAATTTAAAATCATTTATTCATTTAGATAACACAATGTACACTTATGAACGTCAATAAAAAATACATATTAAATGCTATACTCCGTCCAACCATTTATTTTCTTTTTGACAGTTAGAAAACTAAGCAATTAGTGTAGTCCTAATGCGTTATTGATTCGATTTTGTATAATAATCGATTTTATTTATCAAGAAATTTTAATCGATTTAACAATGATATATTTTCATGCTCAACATCTTGTATTATTTTGAAACATATACACAGGTTACAATATCTAATATAATAGTTCAAATTACAATTTTATATATTTAAATAAGTCATAATCAGTGCAAAGTATTATGGTAAATGTATTTATAACTTGGCAACATTAATTTACTATACTATAAAAACCGTGATGTGAATAATATTTTAGGAAATTTAAAAAGTCATTGTAATTATTTTCGATAGGACCATAGATTTGACATTACTTGACTTATTCACATCCCTAAAATGACATTGTCGCTAATGTAATGTTGAACAGACATGGCCAACAAAATGGATTGTTTTGTATGGAAAAACCTTCGCTTGACGCTGACACAAAGTTATATAAACGAATTTTGCGAGCTGTCAAAAAGAAAATAAATGGTTGGACGGATTATAATTGCTTCTAATTTACATTTACTGCCAGATCATTTAGTAAAGCCGGAAACAAATTATCATAGTCGACAATGTGTTTGCAGCTCAATTTAACCATACAGGATGTCAATAAATCCAAATTAGGTCTTACTACTATTAAAAACGTATTTTATTATTTTGCTGTACGTATTTGAGAATACATAAAAAATATGAATATATTACCTTTATGGACCAAAAATCAAGTAATTGTTAGTTGCTAATTAGCTACCAATTGGTAGGTACATATTATTTTTTGTGTGATCACTTACACTATTTTTTATTTATTTAGATCACATAGCTGCGGTGAGAGACCATTTAGCTGTGGAGAATGTGGTAAATCATTCCCATTGAAAGGAAACCTACTCTTCCATGAAAGGTCACATAATAAGGGATCATCTAAAGTATTCAAATGTGATGTTTGTTCGAAAGAATTCATGTGCAAAGGTAAGCTACTATTGATATTCATCATAATATGTATACGTAAAATATAAGAAATGCTATTTCATACAATATGAAATTCCCGTTTTCATCTTGAAACCGGCATTTGGCGTTATTCTGAGCAAACTGAGACTGAGAAATCAATCTACACTAATAATATTATAAAGAGAAAAGATTTGTATGTTTTTTAACAAATAAACTCAAAAACTACTGGACTAACTTTTAATAATTATTTCACCAATAAAAGGCTACATTATCAGCGAGTAACATATTGTTCTATTTTTGGTGTATCTACATTATACCTATGCAAAGCCGGGCGTGTTGGTAGTAATATATAAATTAAGGTAGGACATGGATAAGATTGCATTCATAGGTTTTTATTTATAGGACATTTAGTAACACATCGGCGCACTCACACGAACGCCGGGGAGAGTGCCGCACCTGAGGAACACCCACCGGAGATTGATAACTGCACAAGTGTCTGCAGCAAAACTTTTGAAAAGGACCCACTAGAAATGGACACGAAACCTGACATTAGGTGTGTATTTAATTTAATAATTGGGAAATAAAGAAAATTAGCGGAGTATTTTTCTCGTTATAAATAAGCAGTATCCACTTGCCAAAACTCCATCTATGTTCATTATTATTTTTTGTCATTATTAAATGCGTAAAGATCTATTTCGACGGGTCCCAAGAACAAAATTGTATCTATAGACAATTTCACAGATACGATTTTGTTCTTGGGACCCGACGATTTGTTATATGTTACACGGTATGTTCAGAGTGAAACGCCTTTGTTTCCGTTGTTAACCGTGAAGTGCATTTTGCGCGTTTCGGTTTCAGTATATGGATTTCCGAATGCTCGGTAGTAAAAAGTAGATTCACAGCGTATCATTGACTGATGTTCAGTGGCTGAGGTATACCTACTATCAAGTTAACCTCATGCTCGTCTGTCGATATCTGACATAAAAAACGCCTATTAACACTTTAAATTATTTACTGAAATGCAATTTATTTAACATACTCCATTCATTCATTTTTCATTAAAGCCATTTATTCTAACTTTTACAGACATCTAACGGAAAACAGAGTAGCTGAAAATTCAGTTAGTCAACCACAAACTAATGCTGTGATGCAGATTACTACTCAGGTGAATTTTAAATTTATTTCTCATTTTTACTTTATATTACTATACAATGTGTTAGATGTTGTGAGATATTTGGGACAAGTATGGGTTACTTGTCCCAAATATCTCTCCTATTTAATATTAATGTCAAACGAACGCCACATTTTCCTGACATAGTTTTATATCATTTTTTTATGAACGAATGAGAAACACATTATTGTCATTATACTTAATAATTTTGTTTTATAAGTGACTAAACTTAAATCTTATGTAACACAGCTGTCATATATTATTTGTAAATGTTATATGCTTACGTAAATTCATAAACGTATTATAAGCTTTATATAATTAAAATATTTTATTTTTACGTGTCTTATGGAAATCAAAAAGATTTCTGTACAACGTTTTTATGATGTCATTCAACCAAATATCAAACATGCATATCCTATAGCAAAACACCCAGTTCACCGCCCCGAACCAGTAATCGGACTCCACATATTATATTAATTTAAGAATAGACAATTGTAGACGGGGCGGGGGGAGGGGGTAGTTAATAGCCTACACCTTGAAAATATGTAAATCCGCCACTTTGGGTTATACACCCAAAATGTTTGCTTTGTCCAGCGAAGTGGACACAGGTCAACTACTTAACAATAATAAGATATAAATCACTAACAAAGTACTTTTGCCACAGCAAGTGCGTGCAACAGCCCCAGCAAGCGCCGCCAACGTCGCTGCTGGCACTTTTACTTCGACGCAGCACCACGCCGGCGCTGCCATAGCGCACCATCCAGTCACCGTCAACTACTAGCGGGACTCGGCCTCGACACTCGCCACGGACTGATGTTCTGAGGGCCTAGCACGAACGACTATCGAAAGTATTCGAATCGTTCACCTGTCAATCGTATGAGAAACCATTTGAAATTTCATACAAATTACAGCTCGACGATACGAATACTTTTTCGCAAGCTGTTCGTGCTAGGCCCTCTGGTCGCGAGTACCTCTGTGTGATAGTGATAATGAGTATATCGACGGCTGCCAAGAATGAAATCATTTAAAAGACTTTAGACAATTTCATATCTGTGAAATTTTGTTCTTGTGATCCGTCTATATCAGCGATCGTAAGCATCTATATGAAATAATTAACCCTGAATTAGGCATGTGTCGTTCATTCGATCGCAAAGAATGATCAATACTGAGCTGTTAACAAAATGGTCTGGTTCATTCGACCCGTTCAATTTCAAATGATTAAACATAGCTAAGCAAGCAGTAGTAAATATTGATTGAAATCTGTGATCACACCCAATCTTCGGATCGCCGCGACCGTGCCTGACTGTAATCGAACGAAACATTTTCAACAAAGTGACTCATTCGATTGTACAGATTTGAAGATCTGGTTCTTTTGAATTGTTCAATCGCGCACGACGCACACTTACCCTAAGGCCAGGGCTACACTTGGCGGAAATTCCGTTGCGGATCTACAAATAGCGGGCACATTACGCGGAAAATCGGTCGCTCCGTCCGTAACATGTATTGGCGTTCCGTCGAGGATCTTCCGCGAAGGAATTTCCGTTAAGTGTAGCGCTGGCCTAACTAATTTTGACTAGTACACTGGACGTGGAGAAGTGCCAGGATTTAGGAGAAATTGACATTATTTAAGTTCAAATGCCGCGTCGTTAAAAACGCACAGCCGTCACCTCTTATAGTATTATTATCGCAGGATTGCTTGACGAAGACATCTATACGAAATGTATACTGTCACATTCTCACCTTAAGTAAGCCGGCAATAATACTACTGTTACAGCTCGTGGTACAGCCCCAGATCCTCATTCAAAACGTAGTCAATGTTGTCGTAGTATATTCAAATGTTACGACAATTTTAGTATATTGACAGACGACATAGACATGCAAGGAGCCTTGCTGAATATTTCAACTGCCCCTATGTAGTCGAAAGTAAAAAAATAATCATTTATTTTACGTAGGGACAGTCGATTTGCTATGGACTGCCCCTATGTAGTCGGAAGTAAATGATTGCTTTGTATCAAATGTTAAGAAAGTACTTGTATGTACAGTGCCATTAGGAAATAACCTGCTTTCCTTGATCAGATATAAGAATGGACCTTTGGTGTTAACACAAATGGAATTTCTTCTATTTCGTTTGTAAAATATTGAAATACCGTGTAATTAATTACTGGTAAGAAAACCTGCCGTTATTTGTACAGTACTAATGTAAGTTTTTTTTTAAATTGTGCATATTTGTAGTCTTGTGCTTCATAAATTTAACCCTGATCACATGTGACGGACAGTGTGCATATATATACAATGTGATTTTATATTAATTTTTATATTATTTAATATAAATGCAGATGTTAGATGTGTATCCAGCGATATTTATAATTTTAAGTAACATAACATAGTCAGGGGTTACCAGGTGTATCTTAAACAGAGGCCTGTTTAATATTATTGGTTGAATTGACCTCTTGTAATGTGGTGAGCCAACTTCGTCTTTTGACGCTTTGCCAACGTTCCTTCGGCGTTTTTGTAACAGTCTTTTACAATTTTTTGTCTATCTTTTAAAGTATACATTCCTTTTGACCAAAATACTAACGAAAAACGAAAACTCAAGAAAATCAATTGTTTTATTTGTTAAATGAACACTAGTGTTAATTAAAATTTTTATACATCAGATCAATTTTTAATGCACTTGATAAATTTTAGTATGCCAATCTACTGAGCTATTCCAGACAAATAGGTGGAATTAATCTGTAAATTGTATTCCAGAGAACATTTAGATTTACATTAAATTACGTATGTTTCACGATCATGTAAAAGACAGTGTGCATCTGTTTTTTTTATCATGATGCGGCTGCCTCAGTTTGATTATAGTAATGTTTAAATTAAATTATCACTCAGAATGAGTATACCGTAAATTTTCTGCAGAGCCAGAAAAATATTGAGTTCTGTCATGGTAGATAAAGGTGGAAAATAATTGGGTACTTATGCTGTTTGAGTGGGAATTTTCTTTGTGCCACTTTTGGAATATCTCGGTAGTGATTAGTTTACCAGGTGAAAATATCAGTGATATTCTATGTTCAAAACCATTAATTTCTATAATCAAACATCTTGAAATTGTTAAAATCTTGTCCTATTTGCCATTTTGTGTGCAGTACATTGTGTGATAAAAATAGTTTATAGTAATTATTAAAACGGACACTGACAACTTTATAACCTAAGAAGTGGTGTTATAATCACTTCATCGACCTGTAATATGTAGGGAACTTGTATGTATAATATGTAAATATTTAGAATTAAATTATGTTCATGTTAGATTAAGTTGTAGTTCTTCTGATGTGTTTGGCTGATTTTTAAAACTATGGAATATGTAAAATATTACAATGAACGATTAAGAATCGTCATGTACTCTTATAATTTTTGTCTAAGGTGCGATAAGTTATTGAGATAATTTTATATCTATAATTTATGTGATACAAATTTATCTCCAATGATGCCACGCTATTTATATTTTACTATAGATTTTTAAACTGTTAGACACTATAGTGTGTACTAAATCTTAAATTATATTCAGTAATTTGATATGAATGAGATTAAAATATGAAACACAAAATGCTTTTCATTTTGTCTTATTATTATAGTGTAGGTAGTGGCTTATTTAGCAGCAAGATTTCACGTTCCTACAGTGAGTCATAAGTTTGTGTGCGAGGCAGATGATACGCAACACATTTTATTTCCTAAACTTTAGGCCACCTGAATGAAATCTGATGATGAGTCACATAACTAGGGTAAAAACATAATGAAAAGTGCCAATAGAACCATAAGGTAGACAAATTACACAATTAAAACTAAGCCTGATTTTGAGGAAGGCACAATAATTTGACTAAAATTTGGAATACTGACCTTAGCAATGATTCAATAGTTATGTTTCTGCAATAGTGTTCTCAGTACTGATATTTGTTCAAAAATTAAACATATTCTTCACAACACACTTCCTGAGAGTTGAGAACAACACAAGTTTTTTGTTAACTTACTGGGTAATAATAAGGATATGCATTCCATTCATTTATAAATATGAATAAACACAAGTAAATCCACTATTAATAATAAAATATATATGTATTTCACTTAAAGCTTTAACATTTACATATTTAAAATATACACAAACCTTTTCAGGCTTCCACAGCGATTTTTTTTTGACTTGCCTTCGTTCTTTGAGGCTTTTCTGGCAAAGCTTCTTCTTCTGTATCTGGTATTTCTTCTGTAGGAACCTCCGGAAGTTGACCTTTGACATCAAGCATCTCTTCCAATTCAGCCTCAATAGCATCTTCATCTTCATTTGTCCATTGACCAGAAATAAGTTCATCAAGTTCCCGTTGTTTTTCAATACCTTCTTTTGTTTCATCCATGATCTTTTCTATTTCATCAATACTTAACATATCATGAACCTTCTTTAGCGCAGCATTACCATTTTTCAACCCATCTAGGACCTATTAGATGTAATGCATTGTTATGAAATATTTACATGAATGAGCTAAAGATTTTTTTAAATTATTAATGTGAACAAAAAGGTTTAGCATTTGATTGTTTGAACAATAGATGTTACACCTTCACATTCAAAATTCCCTATGGGTTTATTTTGGCGTATTTAATGTATTTGTGAAAACATTTTACCCTACATGTAATTATATTGAAATTCTATCCAGGTAAATCATTATCCTTCCTCAATGGCAAACAGTGCAGAATGCCTGTTTCAGTTTCAGTCTATGCATTTCTTATGATGAGGTATCATCTATCGCCTAGTGAGCAAACTCATCTGTCACCAAAGCAACTACAACAAGTACATTAACAATTGTACTTATTTCTATAACAACACATACTTTTGAAACACAAAAATGAATGAAATAATTATGTTTATACACCTCAATAAAATGCCCTCACAAATATTGTCTTTTATCTACTGTTTATCTAAAATGCAGTGATAAAATGCTTTAAGTTTTAAATAACAAAATATCAAATTAATAGTATTCCATACCTGTACTTCAATCTGAGTGAATTCTAGATCATGTGTTAGTTGTTCCAGTTTCTCTAGTTGGGAGTCTGTGTTTTGTAAAAGGTTTTCCAAATATCTCTTCTTTTTCAAAAGTAATTTAGCCTTATCTCTTTTATCCTCAGCTAAAAGTTTTTTGGCTAGCTGTCTCTGTCTTTCGAGAGTTAGCTCTATTTTCTTTTGATACTGTCTTAACTTATCTCTCTGTTGTTTCAACTGAAGCACTGCCTTATCTTGTTCAGTGACCCTACTAACTGGTTTTTTACTTTTGCTAAATAATCCGCCCATTTTAGTAATTCAGCAAATACGTTAAAAAATGAACAAACTAAAAGGAATACTTATAATTAAACACATAGGTGAGAGCTACTCTCTTATTGTACTAACTAATTGTAAAACAATTTGCCTTTATGTACCTTGTAAGTACATAGTCATTGGTATTTCTATGAAATATCACGCAAAGTCGCAAAATGAGATTGAATTTGTATAAAAATTTCAATCATAATACGTATAATTGAATTCAAACTATTTGGCGGCTGTGAACATCGTGCGTTTCGATGCGCAGAACGCTATAACAAGGTGTTAGCGGGACGTGGAAGTGACGCGCAGCGGAGGAATCGCCCTGCGCGCCCTCTCTTTTCCCCGCAGTCGCCTCATGCGTCTTAATTCTTTGTGTGAGTGACATCGGTATACTGCACACACGCGCACATTTCTATCTAACTACAGTCGAGCTCTTAAGAGTTAATTATTAATTATATTGTTATTGTTTCATTTTTATTGTTATTGAATGTTTAGTTTCATCAGTTATTTATTTATGTTTCATTTTTGTTGTGTTAGCTTGATTGATTAATAAAAAAGATAGAGAATAAGAAGACAAATTTGATTCAAGCCAAGAAAAAGAAGGAAGTTCTATGGAATGTATAAATATAATGAATACAATAATTAATAACAGTTTGTATATCTCATAAAATGTTTTTTTTTCTTGCATCCTTTGATTTAAGGACTATATTCATCTAATTCAGTATTTTAAACAATTCTTCAGATACGAATCTATAAGTAACACATTTGTAATAGCATTTCGTAATTTAATAGAAATTCAAATAGATCTAAATAATTTTGGACTTGATTATACCTGCGCGCACTTGTACTTGCTACTAATTTCCAGCCGCCAATAAGTTTGCATCGGACTATACCTACCTACCTATGTAAAATAAACTGAAATGGAGTGTCAACTGTCACCAGTGATGTTCCAAGTTTTTTTTATTTATTTATTGCATGACCATGGATACTTGTCCTTCAGTCGGAATATTAAATACTGATGTTCCAAGTCAATTTCAGGGTTGCCGTAAGACATCAAGTAAATTTAAATAAAATACTGTATACCGGATTAAAACGCGATTTATTGTTTAAATTATTTATCCCGACGTTTCGGATGCTTTTCCGGTATATAAACTGGATTGTGACTGTGGTTTATCCTACATTGGGCAAACTAAACGTAGCATTTCAAACCGACTTAAGGAACACATTGCGGATATCAAAAACAGACGTCACTCTAAATCAGCAGTATGTGAACACACTCTGGATAAACCAAACCATTACATACGTTTCGACCAACCAAAAATCCTTGCTAAAGAAAGTAGATTCTTTCCCAGACTAGTACGTGAGGCTATTGAAATTAAAAAACATCCTAACTTCAATAGAGAAGATGGTTTGAGACTTTCCAACACCTGGGATCCAGTTATTAAAAATCTAAAGCCCCAAATCAAACATACTAAAAAACAAGAGGACACCGTTAGTCAATATTGTCATAATATAGAAAATTACAGTAAATATCAACTCCGTAGGAATAGATGGCGTTAATATGTAATAATTGTAAAACAAAAACTTGGCGATTAAAAAGAGTGGCGGCGAGTTTCTTGCCAGTTCTTCTCGTCCGCTCTACGCCCTTGATTTGTGAACTGGTAGTAAATGTAAAATTAGAAGCATTTAATATTAGTAATATTAGTAATTTAATATGTATTATTTTTTATTGACGTTCATAGATGTACATTGTGTTACCTAAATTAATAGATTATTTTTTAATTTAATTGAATTAAATATGGCAACTTTGTGACATTTCAAATATAAGACAACTGTCATCTTTCAGTCTCCCGCGACCACGGTTGCTGAAAAGCATCCGAAACGTCGGGATAAATAATTTAAACAATAAATCGCGTTTTAATCCGGTATACAGTATTTTATTTAAATGTGTGATACTCGCGTTAATAAAAGACAATATTATCAAGTAAATTGCCGTATTTTAGAGAAAAGGTAAAAAAACGGGTCGTATAGTATTCTAAATGTTTATTTTAAATCTTAACATAATAAATGATACCGTATTTCATATAATATGCATGGACCTAAAAAAAAGAGCGGACACCACCTCTCGTTACAATAACTAAAGCACCCCTAGGAAGCCAGCTCGCTAATACAAACACGCCGGCACGCACACATTCACACCATAGGAAGCCGATCGCTCGCCATTACGCTCCCAATCGCCTGCGCGTGATGTTATATGACGAAAAATAAAAGATGCCGTTCTACGTGATGAAATATAGTAGAAACCATAATGGTTCCATTAAAGAAAGTCAGGGAATCACCTTTCATAAGTAAACAAGTTATTTATTCACCATAATTCTCGTTTATACTTCAATATAATTTAGCAAAACGCAACCAAACAGTGTTGTCAGTAATTTAAATCTGCAAATTACCTAAAACGTAGGAGTTAAATTATTTTTATCTTAATGTACTTAGCACCGTGTAAATTTATTATAATATTATAAATAAATATATTTTTTCATTAAATATATTTACCAAAAATATTTATAGACTGATCGAATATTTTTTAAACTATAATTATAATATAGATCAAATTGTATTTATTAGGAGATCAATATTAAAAGGCACACTTGATATAAAAACCATCAATTATCAAAAAAGACAAATATCTAAATAAGAAGATCAAATTTTATTTAGGTATACCAAATTTTATGGAGTATAAATAAAAGTTAAAAAATAATTAACATGTTACCTTGAGCTTGAATGCAGTTCATTTATAAATAATACAAACGCAATAATGAATATAAAGATTAAACAAAAAATACATCATTTATTTTAAAAGTGCTCATTTATATAAAATCAATTAGATTTTAGAGTATTACGTTGCCTTTTTGTTATTTATAATAAAATCCAAGTTCCGAGGTCACCACACCTTAAAATTGGGTAATTTTTTTCCATCTGGCAATAATTTAGACACTCACACATAGTTCGCCGCCGCCATTGTGGTGCTTCAAAAATTTCTTAGCGACGTTCTGTCCGCTCTTTTTTTTAGGTCCATGATAATATTTAAAACAAGTCAAGTATATGTACCTACAACAAGTCGTATCAAAACCATTTATAACTCAAGGACGGGTGGAACGATTTTTACGATCTTTGATTTGTTGGATTTATCTTCTCCCCAAATAGAAGAGTAAAATATTCAATCTGGGTAACATTGACCTAGTTTAGAAGGATTTTAAGGTATTACGCGTTTACTAATGATTTATTGTTTACAAGTTAGTATTTTTGGTGGGATATTATCTCAGTAAATCTACATTTCTATTTTATTTAAAAAAAAATATAGCTAAATAAACTATAAATTTCCAAAAAAAATTGTGCGCTAAAGTAACAATGATAGTTGGGTAACATTGCCACTTATTGCCACTTATATAAAATCGATAATCTAAAATGTTTCATACCTTTTCGCTCAAATTAACTTATGTTTTAAGTTTAAAAATAGTCAATTTAACCATATGATATCTTTTTTTTTCTTTTAGTGTGTCAAAATAAAGGTATACAAGTTTATAGCTTACTATCTTAATTTCTGATGTGAAACCCCTAATTTGACTGGACTAATATCGATGATACGTTTTGCCTCGTCTAGTCATACCCAAGTTTACCCAATATATTATATATGTTTTTCATAATAATTGTAAAATACAAGCTATTTATTATCCTTTGATTAATTTTTTTTACAGTTTCTAAGATTTTATTCTGAATATTATACTCCATAAAAAGTACGTTAAAAAATAATATAATAATAAAGAACGGTAATATATTTTTGACTTGTGGCAAGTTTCCACTGGGGCACTGGCAACACTGAGCAATGAAATATCTCGGAGGTATAGTGAATCACTAATAATTGTGAATTGTATTTAAAAATTAAAATTATTTGTGGCCATTGTGTCGGCTATAAATATGGCGATCCTTTGAATTTAATTTGTACCTATGTAATCCTTATAATTGTTCGTTATAGTCTCACTTATTGGTTTTACAATTTTGAATGGTGCATCAGTGGTAAACTGTAGGTTAGTTTGTCAATAACCATGGCTGTCTTAGCGGCGGCTCAGTTGCTTGACGAATTGATGGGAAGGCATCGAAATACGAATCCAAATGAAAAAATAAAGAAGCCTAATTGGGAAGATCCAGAGGTAAGTTGAATAAGGATAAATAGAAAACATGAATAATACCGCAAAGGATGAAGTTTTAAATTTTTGTATACATTAGATTATCTAAAAAAGAAATGCTCTAAATAAGCAAGTATTCATCCGTGTATTGTACTGATAAATTGTGAATAATCTTGAATATTCTTTTACAGTATTGTAAATATTACATGGTAAAGTTCTGTCCTCATGATTTATTTGTCAACACGAGGGCGGATCTTGGTGCATGTCCGAAAGTACATGACGATGAAGTTAAATACTTATTTGAAAAGGCTGACTCTTCCTACAAAAAAGCCCAGTATGTTGAGGAGTTTCTACGATTTTGCCGTCACATGATTAATGACGTTGAAAGTAAGTAATGGTTGTATTCATGTTAAAATTATCATTTTCCAAATTGTGTTGTACTGAGAAATTAAATAATTAAAAGGTCTTTACTATGTCTATACATACATAATATGTTAATCTAATTGTGTTAATCATTTGCTATAGGAAAAATTCAGAAGGGAAAGCAAAGACTTGAACTCATGAATTCAAGAGCTGAATGTCCTCCAATGACACAGGCTCAAACTGAGAAAAATCAAGAACAGGTTTGTATTTTCAGTTGTTTCTTTATAGATTTTGATGGGCTTGTTGGCGCATCGGTAGAACACCCGCTATGCTATGCAAATTCGAATTTATAATTTTCTATAAGCTTGTCTTCCCCACATCTGGTTACTTCAGGCATTGAACAGGTGGGAGGAATATCGAAATTCCAACCAGGTACAACACATCACCATTCATAGATGGAAAAACCATATAGTTCATATTGCATATTTTGGATTCAGTCCATGGATTTTCGAAGTAAAAAGTACAGCTGACAGTGCATCATTGACTGATGTTCTGTGGCTTAGCTGTCACTTACCATCAAGTGAATCTCACACTTGTCAGTCAATATCAAACTAAAATTATTTAGAATACAATTTGTAATAGATCCGTGTATTGATCACTTATAGGTACAATACAATAAAAGTTAAAATTAAAAAGGGTATATGTAAATATTTACTTAATATGTTGATAAATTATTTATATAATTTAATTTAAATAGGTATCATTGCTCTCCGAGAAGATAACAGCATTAATGAGGGAAGCAGAGGAAGCGGGAACCTGTGGAAATGTGGAGCAAGCTCAAGGACTGATGAAACTTTGTGACAGGCTTAAGGAAGAGAAGGATCAACTTCTTAAACAACAGGAGAACAGGCAAGGCCGTTATAAAGAATAATATTAATATTATTTTCACTGGTTCCTTCCTGTGGAATTCCACTTTAATCATTGTCGTTTTGCCGGCTTTGCCTTAACTAAGAGTGCTAGTTAAAGGTTTATCATATTGTTTTCTAGCCACTGGTCCATGACAGCTGAGCTAGCAGCTGCTCAGGAGAAGCAGATGGAAGTATGTCCAGTCTGTGGGGCTTTCTTAATTGTTGGTGATGCTCAGCAAAGGATTGATGATCATTTATCTGGAAAACAACATGTTGGGTAAGCATAATCTATATATTTTGTTCTTTTTTAATTTTGTAAATGCTAGTCTAGAAATAAATTTGGTAATATTGGTGAAATATAAGCAAGTGTCAATAATTTATTGATTACCTAATATACATATGATTACCATATATTTGACAATTTAACTGAGATCCATACTAATAAATACAAAGTAACTGTATGTCTTAGGTCCTCAGAAATAATCATGGCCTAATCACTATTATACTTTATACTTATAATAATATAATATATTATTATTTTAAATTGGCAATGCTTGGCTGGCATGGAAAATAATAGAAAAACATTTTTGGATTGACTAAGACTGAAAATGTTTCGTCAGGATAAAATTATCCTATTTCCTTTTCTCTCTGGAGTTAAGCTACTCGTATCACTGTAGCAATTTATAATAAATATAAAAAACGGTTTTGTAATTTGACTGTTAACACGTATATACTTGACCATTAACTTAAAAGCTTTTGACGAGCTCGTTGGCGCGACTGGACATAGAAACACCGTTCATAGATGGAAAAATCGTGAAGTGCACATTGCGCGTATCGGTTTTAGTCTATGGGTTTCCGAATGCTTGAAGTAAAGTAGGTCGATAGCACATAATTGACTGATGTACTGTGGCTGATGTATCACCTACCATCAAATGAACCTCATGCTTGTCTGTCGACATCTAACATAAAAGAAAAAGATCAGGGCTTTCCAATCTAGATGGGATAAGGGGCCAATAAAAATTACTAGATAGATTGGGGGGCCGCAAAAATTTAACAGTTTACAAAAAATCTAATAAAAAATGTAAAATGCAATTTTTCTAAATTTTGTTATTCAAACAATATAAAAAGAAATAATAACGATTTTTCCTGCGGCCTATAATTTGGACTGCTCTGGGTTAGATAATGAATGTAGTGATAGCATTTTTTTAATTTAGGTACTTTAAACTGCGACAAGCTTACGAGGAGATGGTAGCTTCCCGTGAAAAGGAGCAACAAGAGAAAGAAAAGCGTCGTCGAGAGGAGAGAGAGAAGGAAAGGAATGCAAGAGGAGGTGGTCTCGGCTCGGATAGACGCGACCGTGAGCGTATGGAACGGGACCGGGAACGTGACAAGGACAAAGATAGCTCGCGTGACAAGGACAAGGATGGCTTGCGTGACAAAGACAAGGACAAAGATAGCACACGTGACAAGGATAAGGATAAAGATAGCTCGCGTGATAAAGATAAGGATAAAGATAGTTCGCGTGACAAGGATAAAGACAAAGATAGCTCGCGTGACAGGCACAGGTATGTCCTTTTTGTTTTTGACAACAGTAAAAAATTAAATCAAAGATTATCTTTTTAAGTTTTTTAATGGTGATAATAATAATCCATTTTTTTATACATACACATATTTCATGCTTTTTCATGGGTAGGCAGAGATCACAGATTTATATATTGTTGGTTCAAATGTAAAACTCACTAAAAAAACGCAATAAGTTCTTTGTTCTTTTATTCAAAATGACACTTAGTTTTAGCTTTGAACCAACAATATGCTCTGATCTGTATATTTGTGATTTTTTGTATAATATGTGCTTACTATTTGTGAAAATTTTATGGCTTCCTTTGACCAACATTGCTATGGTGACTTATCTACTTTTATCAGTTATTTGACTATTGGAAATTGAATCATAGATGGAAAAACCGTGAAGTGCATATTGCGCGTTTCGGTTTCAGTCTATGGATTTCCGAATGCTCGAAGTAAAAATTAGGTCGACAGCGCATCATTGACTGATGTTCTGTGGCTGAGGTATCACCTACCATCAAGTGAACCTCATGCTCGTCTGTCGATATCTAACATAAAAAAAAAAAAAAAAAAAAAAAAATCAGCATTTCTTACAATATTTATGATTATTTTTTAGGGAAAGCCGCGATGCTGAGAAAAACAACCGGCATGAAGACCGTGATCGCGAACGCGATCGTGACCGTGACAAGGAACGCGACCGTGATAAGGAACGTGAGCGTGACAAGGAGGTGCGTGGCCGCGACAAGGACCGCGAACGGGACAAGGACAGGGAGAAGGACCGCAGCGAGCGCGATCGGGACCGCGACCGTGACAAGGATCGTGAGCGTGATCGCGACCGGAAACGGAGAAGTAAGTGATTCAGTCTTTGTAAATGTTATTGATGATAAATAATTTTGCACTCAATATTAATTTTGTTGGGATAATTAAGGATGAGGAAAAGAGAAATCTAGGTCATATTTCTTAATACGATTATGTCAACACGTATTAAGTAACAGAGAGAAGTATTATACATAACGAGGTTATAGTGCTAAAACTCAAGAAGTCTGAAATTAAAAGTTGTAAGCTTAATTCAGTTTTAAAAGTTAAGAGAGAAAATTTTCGTTTCGTACGTTGATAGTGCATAAGATAATGTGGCGTTTTATTGCTATGTAATGCTAACGCGTTTAATATGGAAACACATAACCGTCAAATGTTATTTCCATATAATTTTCTCCATATTTAGCGTTAGCAACATATGCGAAATTGAGCTTAAAGTCACGTGACTGACAAATCCATATAAATTTCTCCACTCAGTGTTACCAACATACGCGAAATTGAACTTTAAAGTCACTTGACCGACAAATGTCAAATCCATATAAATTTCTCTCTCATTCAGTGCTACCAACATACGCTAAATTGAACTTAAGTCACTTGACCGACAAATGTCAAATCCATATAAATTTTTCCACATTCAGTGTTACCAACATACGCGAAATTGAACTTAAGCAAGGACTTTATATATATAACAGGACTGAGCACTGCCAAAATTTAAAATTACAAAAACACATCTTAAGGTATAGGTATTAAGACTCAATTTTGGCTTCCAACATTGACAGAGGCAAAACGAGCCGAGCGAGATATCTAGTACGGAGGCTGTTTAGCTCTTTCTAACACATGTCATGCGATAGAAATTAATCAATGTCAATCAATCATTTGATGACTGATGTGTCATGGCATGTCATTGCATTTATGCGATGTAATGTCATAATAGTTGGTTTTATTTATTTTTCGTAATTTAGTAAGGTTTCTTCGAAGAAATGGTTGTGTACAATTGAAAAAGTGTTGTGTACAATTTTGTTAAAGTGAATCCTATGATGTTTGCAGCATAATATTTTACAGGTAAGCCGAAAAAAGGTTATTTTAGATTTATAACAAATAGGGTAACCATATCATGCGGGATTTCGTGATTAGTTGGTCGGAGTGTCTTATGATCCGTTTGTTATACCTACGATTGCTATCATCAGCGTGTAATATTGTTATTAGTTATGTAAACCAAATAAAAAAAATAAGGTGCAAAGCCATTCATTTAATTTGTTTAACCAAGTTGAAAAAAGGGTCCGTTATCCCTGGTGTTATCATATGCCATGACGTATTATTATTTTTATTTCTTTGACAGTTTTCCGAAGAATTAAAACCAGAAAAAATATGGCTAAATGTTGTTCTGATGTCATAAAAGATTACTTAAAGCTCCGTTGTATGTAGACTTCACTTTAGTACAGCTAATTTCCAACAGTTATTGAAAGCCGCAATACCGTCTGTTTTTACGGTAAGCCCATTATTAGCTGATGGACACTTACCTACTTACATATATTAATATAACTTTCTACACGCAAAACACAGAAAAGTCTACTTTTTGAGCAAATGTATAAAATTCATGAAGTTATATTATTATTTTGTTGCAGGAACAAAATAAGCAGATAAGAGTACTGAGTAAGGCCCCGTTACAACCCGTCGAACAATGTATTCCTGATTCAGAAATACTATAAAAAATAAGATTTTGATGATACTAAAGCATTTATTTTTACAAAACTTAAATTATTTTGCCCTCCACATCCTGTTCAATGTAATGAGGAACCCCATAAGTTGCAGTTAGTGAAGGCATTAAGTAATTCATATTTCAATTTAAGAATATTCTATCAAAATCAAAATCTAATTACTTAAGAAAAAAATAAATTCAATGAATACAGTTTCTTTTATTTGAATTTGTTATATCATCCATACTTAAAATTAAGGGTCTAGTGGCTAGCCGGTTAAGCACAGGCAATCTGCCCCCAATGGAAAAGTCTATTCATGACTAAACCGTCGTTTTGAGGAGTTTATATGTATACTTATTTTGGACTAAAACCAAGTTGTTGTAGAAATATTTAACAAAATATGAAAAAAGTAGACTTTTTTAAAATTGTGAAATGATTCTAGTGATGGTAGACTTACAGGAGAATATATTATTTTTCATACCAAGCTTTGTTATTAATAATAATTATAATGGATATGTTTATATTATATTTTAGGAATTTTTATGGGGTTATTATAGAGTGAACACCTCCAAAAAAATAAAATAAATGTGATATAGTAGCCTTTATTAGCATACAAAATGTTATTGAAAATCTTGGTTTCTGTAGGTTTGTTCCCGATTTGTGATTACAAATATTATAATAATTACAAGCCCCACGTAACAAAAATATTGTGGTCACCCTATTAGAAAGTGACACACCTCCTCCGTACTAAACGTCCTGCTCGGCTCGTTATCAGGCTGCGAGTACTCAGTCCTGTTATATATATAAAGTCCTTGAACTTAAGTCACTTGACCGACAAATGTCAAATCCAAATAAATTTCTCCACATTCAGTACTACCAACATACGTGAAATTGAACTTAAAGTCACTTGACCGATAAATGTCAAATCCATATAAATTTCTTCCCCCAGTGTTACCAACATATTGTTTGTAACACTGGATGATTTACTGTACATGATTATTTTTGTGTGTTGTAGGATCTCCCCGCGACCGGTCACGTCGTCGCTCACGAGATCGACGCTAGCGCTAACTGAGGTATCACAAACCTCGAAACGGTAAGCATAACGATACAATACTCCCTCATACGGCCACCACAGACACATAACCGGCTGTCACCATCATATAACGGTCACTTTACCTCACACAAACAGATGACATACCTAATAATGAGACAAATAACAAGTAATAAAGTGAACACTGTTGTTTTACAGCTTTTAGTAAAATATACCAAAATATAACTTCGGTATATGGCAATCATATGGGATAGTTGACCCCGTTGATTCGATAGTTGTCGTCACACCGACGGATTGAGCAGGTATTTGATTGGTATTTTGATTAGCAGCTGGGTGTTGGTAATAGTCGGTCGTACACAGACTGGCCTATTCGCTAAACGTCAGCTCAGCGTCGTTTTATTGAGGTACATAAAATTATGTTTCGTCGTCGTGAATCGAGTTGCCAGTCGGCCTTCTGTCGCATGAATGCGATTCCAGGTATTTGTTAGGGTAATATTGGGGTGATAGAGAACTTCTAGGGCCAATTGACTTGTATCCGACTCAAAATTAATAAAATATTTTCCGTCCAACTTTGTTGAAAGATTTAAAAAAAATACAGATTCTTAAATTTAAATTTCGTGAATAGGTTCATTTTAGTGTAATACGGATTGACATCACATTCATTAGGCAATACGATGGGGACGCCAAGGAGCGTATGAAATGTTTGCGTTGAGACAATTTGGATGCTGTTTTCACATCTACTATATGTTTACAGGTACTCAAATTATGGCAACAAGTCTTGTTGTTTTTTATGTTTATTGTTTTCTTTTTATAAATATTTTAATGTCTCTAATAATTTGTTGCCATATGAAAAATAAAAACCTAATCCCAGTATGGAATTAACTTTTAATGATTGTGTGTGAATCGCACGCAATCACTGGAGTCAGTTCCTGTTTTCTGCTCAATTCCTCTTTACTAGAGTGTCAATGGACTTTTCAGTTGGGAATGTGAAGAGGAGACGGCTCGGCAGCGACATTGAGGTACTTTTGAAATTAGTGAACAATGAAGAGTCGAATGATGAATATGGGAGAGTTCAACGCCAACGGTTTCGAGGTGACTCCAAATAGTCACGATATACGGATATTCATAAATTAATGCATGTAATTGTATTAGACATATAATATTTGTTATGCTAGGTTTAATATGTATAGTGTAGCTACCTCTGCAAATGTGTCCCTAGGATTTATACTGATTCCACTGAGGAGTGATTCAGGTATTTATCAGTTTTTTTTTCGTTAATGATGTTCATAATATTGTGTTTGACGTTGATGTGTACTATTTCGCAGTGTGAACGGTTAGCGTTGTTTTCTATTTGAAATAAATTGATATCTAATAAAAAATTGTATTATTCGCTGTCCTAAATAATCCCTTTGTCGTTTCTCCTCAATTTGAGGGTTCTCAAAAGTAATGAGTTCTTTCGTAATTATGCTTAAAAAAGTTTATTTGTACAACAACATATAAATGTAACAAGATTAAAATAAAAAATAAGACATTACAAAACGGTAAATACATAAAAAAAGAAAAATATATAAAAAGTATAGGTTTTAATGTCATCAAATTCATCTGCAGAAAACAACTTTTAACAAGATCATGAAATACCGATACAAAAATTACAAAGAAATTTTGCTATACTAAACTATCTGAAATATTTTTAATCAATCTTAAAATTCTAGGCAATAATAAGTTTTTTGAATCTTTAGCAAAAAGAAAATCAAAGTGACTGAAATTTTTGTCTTCAACGGCGTAAAAGTCAACTAAATTGGGTAGTTTAGATTTTAGGATGTTGAAATCGGCTAAGGTTGAAAGCCAGTCTCCTTCTCCATAAATGATAGCTACAGGTACTGTTATCTTTTCTACTGGATAAGAAGGAGGTGTTAGAGAACCATATTTCTCAAAATTTAATTGTCCGTAGTCGTATTGTCGGAAATAACCAGATTGTATCAATTGTCCGTAATGAACAAATTGTTTCACGGAGGAACCTGCTGGAAAATGGTTAAAAATAACAGGTAGTTGTGGTAAATTCGTTTGATTATAGTTGAAGCCACCAATGCTAAAGGTTATCGGTTGGCAAAAAACAAATGCCTTTAAAATACTGCCACAAAAATGCCTCTGAATTAAACGGAACGTTGTAGTATCTTGCAATAATTCATATATGCCCAAAGATGACGTGAGTGCGGTCAGCTCATGAATCATCGGCACTAAGAAGCGTATCGGAGGACTTACAGTGTGGGACAACCACGCAATAGTGGCCAAAGATATCATGAGGCTAATTTTTTCATTATATTCGGGCCGCAAAGAGCACATAACAAAAAATGATGTGGTTCCCTGAGAGTTCCCGATGTATATCAACGACGAGGTATTTGATTTTTCAAGAATAAAGTCGATCATTGTCGGTAAATCATAAAGTCCCATTTCGTGGAAACTGAAGTCCCAAAACTTTCTTTCTGACGGACTAATATAGATGTTATCTCTTGCGTGTTTATTTCCTCGAAAATTTCCCAGCCACACATCATAACCCTGTTCTGCTAAGAGGAACCCCATTCCACTGTTGACACCACCCGTTATCCAGTCATCTGCACTACAAATTAGCCCGTGCATGAGAAGCACGACAGGACCGTTTCCAGGTATTCTGATTAGTTTCAGTTTGTATCCATCAGGCGTCACTACGGTGTATTCTTCCACAGGATATTGACTTTTCTGTATTAATTGACTAATATTTAAATAAATATCTTTATTTTCTTTTTCTATGTCGTATGAAATTGGGTTAATATTTGCTGGTATGGAGAATAGATAATGTGATAATAGTTCAGAGACGGAATTATTCATTGAAATATTTCCAAGAATGCTATCGTCACAAATCACTTCACGTTCAATAATACATAAAATAAAACAAGCTGAAATGAAGAAAGACTTTCCGTATTTAATTTCGCCCATTTTAAAATAAAAACTTGTATAGTTCTATTCACAAACGTAGTATAAAGTACCACGCTCTTCTTGTGCCATATAAATAAGACGTTAATTATTCTTTATGTTCATTAGCCTTTGTTAATAGGCTATTATTGTAACGTATAAATAAATTATATAAATTAATCTTATCGTGCCCTAGAAACCGTCTGTAATGTCTGGAAACACCTGCGTAAATATTCAGCTAGTATCTAACAAATTCACAAATTCCATTGAATTAAAATTCAAATTTAAGTTAAAACTTCATTGACGTCATATATGACTTCCGACTAAGTAAGTAGGTTTTTTAACCAGCGCATTATTATTTATTTTTTATTTTTTCAAGAAAACATACTTTTTAATTAAAAATAGCATCGAAACACATTACAGGCACCGGTTCCATTTCTATATATGATATTATAGCCAATTTATTCTAAATATCTTTACAAAAAATTCATATTTCAAATGCTGTTTTTATGTATTTAATTATTCTAATGATTAGTAGAGTTAGTAATTTTATCTTCTATTTCTGAGATTTAGAAATTAAATGATTCGTTATAATTAAAAATGTAGTTTTACAAATAAGTGTATATTTCGCAGGCGTATGGTTTTGATTGGGGCGCTGGCCCACTAATTAAATGCCGGTATTCAATAAAATAGCTCAATGTCCACTGGATGTTTGACTCATACAAGCAAAAATAACAATCTTTTGTTTCCTTCCAAATCATTGGTATAGCAATATGCCAAATGTTTAGTTTCTTCTTAAGCCCAATCTAATAGGTGCCTCACGCGTATTAAGCAACATACAATAGAACCCAGGATGTCCTGATGGCCCAAGGAAAACCGAAATAGTCTAAATAACTCTTTTCCATCAATGGTGTAATTTTTTTGACTCGGAGATTCAAAAGTTAAAGCAAACACATAACAAAAACTTTTCGGGTTTTTAAGCACTTTCATGGCATATTCACAAACAACTACAGCAAACGTCAATAAATCCTTAGTCAAATACGATAATTTTCAAGTCACCCACATTGAGTCGATGAAACAAAATCACCCGAATGAGGTAAAAATAGATAAAAGGCCGTCACAAAAAAAAAATGGATGTACCTAAAACAGAATAGATTTTTTTTGTAATGTGAGTACACCAATAAAAACAAAAATCAACTCAAAATTCATCTGCCAAAAATAGTGTTGACCAGTGTAATCACTCTTCTGTTCTGTGAGTGTAATAGTATCTATTTAATGGAAGATTTAGATCTAGAAACTATTTTTTAATCTATAGGTACTAATAATATTATAAAGCTGAAGAGTTTGTTTGAACGCGCTAATCTCAGGAACTACTGGTTAGAATTGAAAAACTGCGACCAATAGCGAAGCATCAGTGAAAAATGTTGCAAAAACGGGGAAAATTATCCATATAAAACTACTCGACCGATTTTATTATCATGATCTGATACATTGCACCCGTGCGAAGCCGGGGCGGATTGCTAGTCATTAAATATTTTTACTTGAAGGAATACTTTTGTTTATTACAATATTGTATATGAGAATTTCTTGGAAATCCGAGAAGTTTTAATGGCCACCTCGAAAAACTACGAGATTAGTTTTGTAACATTTATTTTTTGCAATGGGGATGACAGCCAACATTACTAAATACATTTCTTGGACATATTATAACAGTATTTAAAAACTATTAGGTTTATTCAGAACTCAAATTTAAATCAATTACTATGAAAGTATAATATATAACACTTTATATTTTATTCGTGAATTAAATAAAAGTGTTACAAGTTAATTACCTCTGTCCCTTTTAAACGGGCCTGAAATTAAAGTGTTCCATTTTATTCGGGAAAGTTTCTTTGTATTACAGAAAGATAAATAACGGTCGCCTGAGAGTTTGGTTCAGAGCGCTAGTACGCAAAGTTCGAAGCGTCATGAAACTTCTGTATTTAGTATTAATTATTCAGCGAGCGCTTACAAAAATAATGAAAAAAAATAAACACAATATGAAACGAAAGTAGTTTTATGGCAGCTGTATACGAGAGAATATTACTTTACCTAATCTAAACTAATATTATAAAGAGGAAATATTTATTTTATTTGTTTGTTACTATTTAACTCAAAAACTACTCGACCGATTTTAATCTTTCACCAATAGATTTTTGTACAATTGTACAATGCACCTGTGCGATTCCGGAGGGTGATGCTAGTACATAATAATTTCAATCGCGTTGATATGAGTATGGAACTAGGAAGTATAGTTAGATACCATAATCTCATATGTTGTGTATTATTATATACTTACGCTATTAAACGAATTATAGACCAATATTTTGACTATAAACTGATCAGGTAGGTATTTTAATTTTGCTTATGAACTGTGATTTTAACACTATCGCCCCCACAAAACAAAAATAGTATTTGTGGTCTAAACGCATGTGAAAACTCAGGGCACAGTATGTCAATTAATAGTTTGTTAATAATAAATAATAGGGACAATATTCGGAATCACACCAATCTTTACGAGAGAACTCGATATCGTGAAACATAGTGTGTAGGTAGCTTTTCTCGACCTACAAATAATCGAGTAAGTGTTTTTTTTTCTTTTATTGTATTGGAAATTCCTATTTGGAATAGATTTTGGATTTCTGACTAGGTTAACAAAAGTTAAAAGCGTCGCCACTCGCAGTGTTGCCAACTCTGGATTAACCACAATGCGATGGTTCAGACTTTCCCCTTAGCGGACAAATATTAGTTAGTGACTAGTGGATTTTCTAGAGGCTTCGATTGCTTCAGTTAGCGGTAAGGTACGATTTTCAACCACTAGTACGATTAACATGAATACTCTAGTTAGGAAAGAACGTCATATAACATTGACTAGCAGTGGCGTCAAGTCCATCTACTCAGTTGGAAAAATACTGGCTTAGCACGGGAAGGAAAATGCTGCAACAGTTAAATATTATCAAATAGTGTATTATAAAAAAATGTAACTAAGGAAATGTATTCTTCTCAAACTAGAATTAATGTAGATGAAGCAGATTCTTCCAAAGATGATCATCTTTCTTTATCTAACTAGTAGTTTTTTTATCACAAAAATAAATTATTATCATTTAATTATATAAATAACAATAAGTACTGTTGTTCAGATCAGAAATACAATACATTATACATGACGTGTTTGAACGTGCACCTAGTTTGAGACTATAGTGGCTCTAGTGGTTTTCTGGTGGTTCAGTTGGTGGATCATTTGTTGTATTTGTAAAAATAAAGTTGGCAACACTGGTCACTCGTCAAATGTCAAGTGTTAACTGACATAAACATTCCGTGGATTGTGGAATGCCAAACTATTTTTGGAATTAAATAATATTATGATTTATGAATTATTGTTTTCAGTTGTTTAAATTATTGTTGTTTTTATTTGAAGGTTTTTTCTATAAATATTTTTATGCGGTGTTATAAGTTTAATTATTAATATTCAGTCTAACTGCAATAAAATCTTAATTTGTTCAGCAAATTTTAAAGTTTAGAGAGTAGGTAAAGTTTAAATATAATATTTAAATAATGGTATCTGAAATTGAAATTTGTAAAAAAAAACAGGCAAGGGCAGAATTACGGGAATCCTTCCTAAGATCTGTGAAAGAATTAAAAGGTGAGTTATTTAAGTAACAAGTAGCTAGTTAAAACTTAGATTAAGAACAGTTGAAATGACTTATTATAATATACAGACTATATATTATAGACAGATAGTCTGTTGGAATATTACATTCCAATAGAGTCCAAAATTTAAAAGTTTTATTTTTAGGCCAACCTTGCAGTATTTTGACTTATGAAAGGTCAACTTTGAACGCTACTTTTGGTGTATGGAAAACAGATGGCACCGAAGTTCTAGTCCATGATCTGAAAACACCAGCTAACCTTCGAATGGAGTCAGTAATCTTAAGGACTCCAGATATATTGGCAATAACATTTGATGAATAAAATATAAGATTAATAAATTAATAGAAACTTAAGAACAATAAAAAGCTTTTTATTGGATAATTTCATATCATATAAAATGTAATATGTATGAATTAATATTACAAATTATAAACTTAAGTAAATAGCTGGGTTTCTTTATGCATACAATGCATAAAAATTCGAAAAATAATTTAGAAATTTGTATACTGACTGTGATGGTAGGTTAATTCTCAGAGAAACAAAAGCTTTGTATTCCAAGAAAATATCCCAATAAGTAGAGCTGAAGACTAATAATAACCTTAAAAATCTGGGGTATTTTCAATAAGAATAATAATGTTTTATTTGACACACATCCAAACATACATAAAATTAAAAAAGAAATGAAAGACTAAACTTACATACAAAATCCAAAGGAACTAGGTATAAGAAAGAAATGTAACATATATTTATGTCTTTTAGAAATGTAGTTAGTGTGGTGTCAAATGGGCCCTATGCAATTGCTATAAAAAGTGTATGTCCCACAATTTAAAAGTGCTGTTTGTACTTATATTTAAAGCTTAAGATATTATAGATTAGAGGAGACAAGTTGTCTCAACATTTAGTTGTACCATACATGTAGCTACCCTGGATTGTTGATGTTAGATAGATTTTGGGAATATTTAACATAAATAGAATCTATAGCATCTATAATCTGGCTTTTATGTCTTTATTACTGCAAAGGGCAACGTCATCCCAAATGTAACAGCGGTTATCCATTTTATGGACCGGTATTGCCTTCTCAGTGCACTGTAGTAAGTGTGAACCATACACAATATTGGCATAGTTGAATAAAGATACTTAGCACCAGTGTTTCACATAACTACTAGGTACTAACATTAGAATTAAGCCTTTACTAACAACTTATGGATCTTTGTAATCTGATATTTAATTAAATAATAATAACTTGGTGAAACATTGGTGCTAAGTGCTTGACGAGCTTGTTGGTGCTTTCGGTAGAACACTTGAAGTGCGCATCGATGGGTCGTGGGTTCGAATCCCACCGGGACGACATGTTTTCCCCACGTCTGGTAACTTCGGGCATTGAACGGGTGGGAGGAATATCGAAATTCCGACCGGGTAACGAACTACCGTTCATAGATGGAAAAACCGTGGACCGACAAAAAGTAGGTCGACAGCACATCATTGACTGATGTTCTGTGGCTGAGGTATGACCTACCATCAAGTGAACCTCATGCTCGTCTGTCGATCTAACTTAAAAAAAAACTTTTTGCGAAGACATTACTTCAGCTTTGTTAGGCTGATACAGATGTAGGTAATAAAATTGACAAATTATTCACTGACTTATTGAAAAACTAAACTATCATAAACATCGAATATAAAGAATTGTTTAAAAGCTTTGTTGTATAATAGCCCAAAATTAATAATGCCTTGTATAGCATTACACTGTGTAGTGTGGTGGGCTCGTTGGCGTGACCTACCTTGCGTTCTGATGGGTCGTGGGTTTGAATGCCACCGGGATATTTTTAAATTTTCTATAAACATGTTATCTGATCACTTCGGGCATGAAGCAGATGGGAGGAAAATCGAAATACCTTTGTTCATACATAAAAAAAACACGAAGTGCTTGCTTCGTCTTTCAGTCTGAATTTTCGAATGCTCGAAGTAAAAATTCAAGTTCAATCACGCTCGTTAAATGAAATTTATTATAAGATATCTTTACCTAAATATATTTTGCCTAATCAAATAAACGAGTGTAAGAAGCGAGATAAGTGAGACAAAATAAGTTTCCGCTCAGCGCCTGGGGATTAGGGCACATTAATTATAGTGCTAATTACTTTTTTGTAACCTCAAGTTGTGTAGCGGCTGGTCGTTATGAGCTGAATAGAGATATATTTATAAAATGCATAACATGCTTCTCATTCATAGGTAACTTTACCTGTACAAATATGTAAGTATATCCGTATGTAATGGTCTAGAAACCTTACATTAACTTTAGGTATATATACTCGAACACAGCAGCTCTTGAAGATATTAGAGGGTTTGGTAGTATTGAGGGGCAAACGAGACTGCAGCTCACCTGATGAAAAGTGAACACCGTCGCCCGTGAACATCTCCAACACCAGAAGACTTGCAGCCTTTAGAAGGGTTTGCAAATGGCATCCAGTGGCGTGGCAGCTATTATAGGGCAAAGTGGTGCAGTGCACCAGGGCCCTGAAGCTGTGAAGGCCCTTGGGCTTTGGAAAGAGGGGGAGGTAGCTCTTGAAGCTAGAACAATTCTCGCAAGATTTTTAATGAGCATTTATGACGCCAATAATAGAAGCGCCCTCGATTAGTAATAATTTATAATAATAATAATTATTTTGTGCAGTTGCTGAAAAAAATTAGCCGTGGGGGGTGCGATTTTTTCTCTGTACTGGGGCAAGGTCCACCTAACTACACCACTGCTGGCATCAGCAGAATATTAAGTACATATAGAGTATAAGTAGGCTTAAGATGTTATGCTTAATTATTAATAAGACTATAATTTTCTATTTTAAGTATAAATAAGCAAATTCTTGTTGGTAAGTACACTTATAGACTCAATCGGTTTATTCATTTATAAGAAAGTGCGAAATATACCTAATATTATTACTACCATGACTCTACTTTGAAGGCTGCGTAGCTCGTATCTTGAAGATCTCAAGTTGTTAATCTCTTTAAGAAGTTAAGTAATTAGTCGTGAAGGATCCATCTTGAATCTTGATTATGAGACATGCCTTCATATTAAGTCGTACCATTTCTTGAAAGTGAAACCTTACATGAATACATTTGGGACATGTCATTGAGCGGAGATATTATATATATGTGGAAAATATCGATTTATATATTATATTCAAGTGATTTTATTAACAAAATATGTATTTTGTTAATAAAATCACTTGTATCTTTGTTTAAGTTTTTGTATTATAGTGGGCACTGGGCACGCGGAAATAAATATGTACTTCGAGCACAGTAAATGTATTTTTTGTTTCTTTCGTTCTGTAGTCTTTTTATATCCGATAGAGTGAGACAGAACATATTTTTTAACTATATCAAGCTTATAATACGTTTATGAATAAGGCCGTTAGTGTTTAGCTGTAGTAAGTTACAAACAGGGACTCAAGCTTTGTTATTGTAATGTTGAGATAACCTAACCTACCACCTAATGTCGTTAATTGTTTTATAAAACTATACACCCTATGTAGCCACACCTTACATTACCTACTTATTAACATTAAAACATTATTGTTTGCTTTGAATCGTGCCAGTCTACATTACCAAGCGTACTGTTAATGTGAATTAAAGCAGGCTGGAGTGTGCGCCATACAAAGCCGACTGAATCGATTGAGCAACAGGTACTTTGGCCCGTAGTCGCCGTAGCAGGGGATTCATGTCTGCTACGTGTAAGGAAGAATACTGAACATCACAATTCAGCTGGCAACGGTGTGACTCATGAATAAGTCTATGTTTGTTTATGTATAATTTAGTAAAGACGTCAATAATAGTAATACAACAATGGTAATAGGATTTAGAGTAGAGACTTTAATTTAGATAACAATGTTGCAAAATTCTAGCTTAAAAATAAAATATTTTTTAAAATTATTATTAGTGTTAAGCTTGAACATAATATTAAAAAAAATATCTATTATTGGCCCATATGATATTATTTTAATGCTCAATATCATGTGGGCATTTTTTATATAATAGATATTTATTTAGTCTAATGCCTCAATAGCTGGGTGACTATCTTGTCATCCAATACATTTAGAAGTCTGTTTGAATCGGACACGGTACATCTCGGTAAGGGTACTCGCTTATGGATGAAGGCGTGGCTACGTAGTAAGAGCTTTCGTAATCATACCCTGCACTGTAAGTAAACTTATAATAATGACGTACAAAACAAGTACAAAATTCGCAATTAATAAAATATTTACTAATTTAACAAAATATTCCCGTAATGTAAATCGCCTTGTGTGTTTCGCCCTTAGATTAATAATTGGTTATAGAAAGACCAATTATTATTAATCTATGGTAATCTAGAAAAATGTTGTTTCTAATACGCTAATGCATAATGTACCTATTTGTCGCTGTAAAGGTTACATTTCCTTGATAAAACCTCGCATGCTTCATTGATGTATTAGCGAATGATGCTATGACGCTGTGGTCCTCTCATTTACGCTAAAATTAAGTAAATTTATGTTCAGTTAGGAGTAGGTACCTAATATATTGTGACAAAAGTAAATAGTGATGTTCTAGAATCGGCAAAATTATTCGGGCCAGAAATAATGTTTTATCGAATTCTGTTATAATCGAGTCGAAGTTTAACTCGTTACTAACGTATATATATATATATTCTATTTTACATTACAACTAGAAAAGTCACTAAACAGAACAGACGGAACGTAAAGAAAACAGCTCATTACCATGCTGTCGTTTCCATATCTATGACCTTATCAACGTAATGGGGGCTCGTTAAGGACTCTTGAAGTTTTAATTTATGCATGTTGTTATTGTTTTGTTTACTGAAGACTTATGACGGGAAGTTTTATTTTTTATTTATCTGTTTGTATGAATGTAGTAGTATTTTAAATTAAAATATTACTTAGTTAAATCAGGCGGAAGGAGTAGAAAAATAAGATTCCTTGGTTTTTTGATTTTGTTGCTACGAGAATTGAATCACCATCCTCAAAATTTCAATAATATGTCCTTACATAAATACTCGTCTAAATACTTGTCTAATACCTTTATTAGACGAGTATTTAGACCGTATTTGGCGTAACGACGCGGAGCAAAATGCCGGTTTGCGTAGTCAAACTATAAAAATAATACTACAAGAAACAAGAAAGATACTGGCATGACATACCATCAATAAGTATTGTAGAAATCGTCATAAAGTTCACAGTAAAATAATATAACGAATCTCAATGTTTAACACACTCTACAATATTGAGTTGCCGCATTCAGGAACCTGCTTTTTCTTTATAGCGCGGTATCTAGTCGTAGGGCGCGGAGACCAATTATTATTATTAATCTTAGATATAATTTTTTTATTTTTTAATTATTGACCACTTCTGTACCGAACAAGGAAAAACAATCAGTGTGCCAAAACCTGTTCTGCAGTGTCAATAAAATTGAGACAAGTAGGAAATAGTATTTTATTTAAATACATTTGTAGTGGTATTTTCTAAAAAGTTTCATATCCTATTCAGAAACCTCTTTCAAAGACATTTTGTAATTCGAACACGTTCGGAATATTCAGTTCCAGGCTTAGGCGAAATTCTTTAAACATATCGGCATCGCAATATACTGTTTTAGTTTTCGATCACTTTTTAGGTCATGTTAGAGGCGGTACAGTTTTCGAATTCACTAGTCGAAATAAACCGCGTTATTGCACTGCTTCCGAACAAAATCTGCCAGTCAGCATATTAGATTCCGTTCGCCGGATTTTCCCTTTCATTAAACTGTAATCTGTTGTGTTAGTCCATTTTGGGTACAGATGTTTCAAATATAAAATCGCATCGTTTTATCGTGATAAAAAGTACCCAAGTAGATACGAATTACTTTTAAGGTTGGTTAATATCAGATCTTTATTTTATTATTAAAATTAATTTCAAGATGAACTTTATTACTCACAATTTAAATAAAAATCATATATATAATTAATTATTATACATTGTATGAGTTCATTTAAACAAAAGGTCTTATCGTGCACAAGCTAGTATCTAGAACTAGTACCTACTATTAGAAAACTAATTACACAACCTTTCTCGGCAAAAGTGTTAATTCTTCTCAGTCCACATTCAAATATTTTTCAACTCAAATACATAATAATTAAATATGTCTCATAACTTATCTCATTAAAAATATTCGTAATGAAAATACCTGAAAGTTTAGATTTCATTTCTTTGAATAAATGTAAGTACCCATTTAATTAAAACTTCAAGTTACATATTCTATTTGTTACTAGCGATTCGCCCCGGTTTCGTACGGGTGCAATGTAGATGTACTATACACAAAAAATACTCAGGTCCTGAGTGTACATTATGTACAATTATTATTTGTCGAAGAAAAATCTGTTCAAATAATTGATTGACGATACAAATTTTCTGGCAAGTTATTTTTTATTTATTTATTTTTATTTCAGAGCGGACAACTGAGCAGGTGGGTTACCTGATGGTAAGTAATCACCACGGCGCATGGACATCCGTGACTTGACTCACGTTAGATGCGTTGTCGGCCTTTTAAAAATTTATAGGCTTGTCGTATAACGAGGTCGTAATCGGATGGAAACACTGTAGGCGGTAGTTCATTCCACAGTTTAGTTGTACGTGGAATGAAGTTGCGCGTGAACCGTATCGTGCTCGACTTCCATTCATCGAGGTGATGAATGAAGTTGTTAGCGGAGTCTCAGACCACTTGACTTATTAGAATTTTAACGTGAGTTGATGTTTTCTAATTTATCTATCTAAACCTATAAAAACATACCCTAACTAAATAACTGATATATTAACACCAAGCAGAAACATCTGAAACTTGTTTGTTAAGAACTACCTACTGTTTAAGTATTGTGAAATATTTATATACCATGATATATAATGACGCAAAAACCATTAACTTCTTTCGAAATTAGTGTTAAAATAGGCGATGTGATACATTAAAATGCATCGGAAAAAAGATATAACAAAGCAAAAAATTTTTTTGGATGTAAGCTCACAAGGTATAAAGCATGTGTGGGTTGTTTACAAAGCTTGTTGTCGATGTGAGCTCCGAACTGGAAACTTTAAATGAGTGCAATGTTCACAGCTTTAATTAATTTACAATTTTTAAAGCTAGACCTAGTAAAATATTCTAAGTACGAGTAAACAATGTTTTTATCAAAAATATCATTGAAATTTTATGAGTAGAAACTATATAATGAAAATAGGTATATTAAACGTTTACTCAAAGCAATAATTATTTTACGTAGAAATTGGAAACTATTTATAGATAAACAAGTTCTACATGTACTTTATATATGTAATTGTAGCAACAATTCTATATTTTTTTAAATAATAATTATAACATAATAACTATTGAGTTGACGTTACTCTGGTACTGTTAATTTACATGCTGAAATGTGGGAAATGTTTTAGTGCTATATGTAACAAAATAATTACCACACCTCCACAGGGAGCACATGCTTATAATTTTCTGTAAGCATATTTTCCCCACGTCTGGTAACTTCGGGCATTGATCGGGTGGGAGGAATATATAAATTCCGACCGGGTAACGAACCACCGTTCATAGATGGAAAAACCGTGAAGTGCATATTGCGCGTTTCGGTTTCAGTCTATGGATTTCCGAATGCTCTAAGTAAAAATTAGGTCGACAGCACATCGTTGACTGATGTTCTGTGGCTGAGGTATCACCTACCATCAAGTGAACCTCATGCTCGTCTGTCGATATCTGACATAAAATAATTCAATTTCAAATTTTTCTATAATATAATAATATCTTGTTAATATATTATAATCTATGATCTGTCGCTAACTTATCATGAAGTATCCATTGTCTATGATTAATTTTTATTACGAAGTTTTGGAACGTACAATATTACATTGACATTCAAATTAAAAATTTAAACAAAATGGAAATAATTCGTTCGGCATATCATACCAAGAATGTTATTGATCATTTGTATTACAATTTAATATTTATATTATGAAAAATACCGTTGTTTGAACAAGATGATATAAAGTTTGCATACCTACAAAATAAATATTTGATGGAGTCCTGTGAAGTTGCTTTTATTGCTTTCATGACGAGTTTTACGAGGTTGTTTGTTAAGAAAATAAATAGGCGTACAAGCTAATTTTGTGGTTATTATTAAATTTGTCTAATATAAAAATGATTAGAACGTTTTTGTGAAATTTCTGTAATAAATACTTATTTTCAGTAGAAGAAATAATACAGTTCAGTGTCCCAAGTGATCTTCAAACATGATGGGTTTTTATGTTTTTCTGACTAATTTTTAGTAAAGAATTATATGACAGAAATAGTTGCGAGTAGTTATTGAAATTAGCAGATAATAATGATTAATTTTTTAAACTAGTGTGTGATTGCTACATTACTTATTTAAAAAAACAACCAACTTATTTTTGTCAAAAATGTATCTAGTTTTTTAATAAATAAAAATATCTAAACTACCTTCTTTATGATAGCCATTCATATTGTAAGGTCATAACTCATAATATACTTCAGTTATTAAAAATATACATATGTATTTCATTATTTCTTATTTACTGAATGGTTTTGTCATCACAAAGCGGAAATATATGGTAAAATCGAACATGAGTTATTGCAATTTCCGTTTTTAAAATATACACAGTGAACAAATCACTCGTTGGTATTTAATAATTCAGTTTATAATAAAGCGGATATGAATTTTGTATTACAGAAAAAATGTCATGTGGAGTCGAACTCGTGTGAAGGATTCCGTGCTATATTTCTTAAGCTTTCCGTGACAATTTAACAATGAAGGATTTGTAAAATATTATGTTTTTAGTGTTTGGACGCTCATTATTATAAATTTTATTTTATTAAAAATTATGGGGGAGTGTTGAATTATCTTCATTAAACCCCTGGGTAAAACAAGTATTATTTTTTTAATAAAACATTTCAATACATATCGTAGCTTGTAAAAAATACTTTCTGTTGAGCCTTTTTTTGTAGTTTCGTCCTACGGAGCGAACTATGTAGTATAATACGCAAATCGGCGTAATTGAATTCTTCTGTATCATTTAATTACGTTGTGCATCAAATTCACCGGTTTCGTCTAAGTTTCCTCTTTGTGTCCGTAAAGGTCTGTTTGCGGAGGGTGAAGTTACGAATGCGAATCAATATTTGTTTTCGTCCTCTTCACCTTTTTAATCCCACCCTCGGGTAACTTTGTTTGTTGTTGTCAAAGATGGATTAACTCCAAATTGGCATAAAATGATAAAAGGTTCTCGTCAGTCTAAACTACAGTAATATAGTACAGACCAACGTCTTGCTTGTTTTTTTCTGTTTGTAGAATAGTGTGGTATAAAACCACTTTCTCTGGTAAATTTTGAAGAACTAATGATAGCGGCAACTGATTCCTACCTACTTGACACTATCACATTGATCGAACAAGTAGTATCTGTAGAACTTTTGAACATATACAAATCGTTACACTAATAGAGATCCACACTATTTGATAAAATTTATTTTTCTGTCGAAATATTAATACTAAATGAATCTATACTAATATTATAAAGAGGAAAACTTTGTGTTTGTTTGTTTATTAAGATTATACTCAAAAACTACTCGACCGATTTTAAAATTCTTTCACAAATAGAAAGCTACATTATGGTACAGCGATGGTATATATACATTGCACCCGGGCGAAGCCAGGGCGTTTTGCTAGTTTCAAATAAAATGCGCTGTCGGAATTATTATCGGTGTGCGCTTACTAAACAGATGAGTGCGGGTACTACAACAATTTTACAAGTAGATCATAGGTCTGCAAACTACAAAATATATTTAATTGAAATGAAAGAAATATTCTCATAAATATATATATTTTAATTTGAGCCTAAGTTACACGCGGGATTACCTATTAGATATAATTTTTATTAAAACTTTAATCCAAATGTGGCGTGAATATCACAAAGTAAATTGAATCAACTAAATTACGATTTACATGTAGGTACAATAAATGAATCGTAGCTTCTCACCGTAGCAGATTAGTGGAAGATGAAAATCTTCGTAGCCGTTTGCTACGACAGGTTTTTATAAGTAACTTTAATTCCCCTTTGAAATTAAAAACGATACATTATTATAAGTATATAAATTAGAAGCAAAAGGTCCCGGCCATTTTACTTATGACTCTCTTGATGATGTGGAATACTAACGACGATGTTTTTCATGTGGCTAATGATGATGTGGCTAACTTTGTTCGTATATAGTGAATCCCTATTTTTGGATGTGTTCACTGATCATTTTTGTTTACAGGCAAGTAGGTGATCATCCTTCTGTGGCCTGCCTGACCGAAAAAATTATGTTTGAATTTTGTTTCCCCAGGATTTGAACACGTTTCGCGCTTACCAATGAGCTATGGAGGCGGTCAATTCTATGCAAATGGTCTTTGTTTGGATGCCTATCGTTGAAAAACTCAATGTAAAAAAATGAGAACATAAGTTTCATCATGAGAATTGAGAACACATTTGGGAGTCTCGTTGAAAACACAAGTTTTCATTTGAATTCACTGTAAGTAGGTAGCGATACCTGTTGAACGAGTGTTTTATGTAACATTGTGAACATTTGAAGTTGTTCTAACAAGCTTACGATTTAGAAAGTTCTCAACTGTGAGATATAAAGCTTAGAAGTCTAATTTACTTAGAAACTGAATATTTTTTTTAAAATCTTTTTATTTTTGAAATCTCCAACTTTGATGAATATAATAAAATGTTACGCAGAAAATGACTACACATTTAATAATAAAGTAAGTCTTGATCGGTTTATTGGTAAATTGGTGTGCTTATGGAAACACTTCGAAGATTCCTCGTTTAATTATGGAACCATAAATAACAGTTAATTATTATTTATTATCTTACTTAGGTATGGACTTTGGACTCATAATTCCAACCTTCGCTGGTGAATTCTCAACAATATCTTACGATAGCGTTAAGTTACGCTACGTTCGCGGTCTTTATTTTCTATGTCCATGTTATATATCAATAAACAAAACGTGAAGCCAAATGGTAGACATTACCTCAGTCATAGGACTTCAATTTATCAACGTCCATCTGTTCATAGATTGAAATCCCAAATGGAAATTTGATATTCTTCTAAATTGTTTTATACTTGAATTATTTATAAGCATTTCTTGTCTCGCTAACAAACCCATGGAAATTATTTTTCGAGATACAATTATAGTCATAACCCAAACCTTAATATTCATACCTAAATGAGTTTAACGTTTACTGATAATATAATCATCAAGATACGCTCACTTTCCCATTGGGGTAGGCAGAAATCACGGATTTCAATAGGCACTTTCGCTTCTGTCATTTTGAACAACTACCTACACATACACTGATTAATAATTATTAAGTAAAAGGTAAAACAGTTTTATCTAATTTTGGTTGAGTTCATAAATCTGAAAACCTTCCATATTGCTTTAATCCAATTTATTCAAGTTGTGAGGCCAGAAAATGTTCTCTTCTCTTAAAGCATTTATCAAATCGCATTGCTCATAATTCTTCGTTGAAATATTTAGCGTGACTGCGAAGGTTAAGGAAAATTATATAGAAGCTGTGTCGCCTTTTTGAAGATTACTCGCGGATGTAGATTTGAGCTTTCCTTTATTGTTAGTTGAATTCTGATCTTAGCTGCTGTTTATTTTTACAATCCTCACTATTAATATTTTCGTAGTTGTTTTGTCTAAAGAAATTTATTAGAAAGTGTGTTCAGATCCATCACAGGTATTTTTTGAGAACAGCTTGATCGGCATGTGAAAATAAATGATAGCCAAGATTCATGTCTCCCAAGAAAATACTTCTGCTATATACTTATATACTTTTGTCGTAATGGAAATGTCACAAAATGGAATGTAGAGACGTTAAAAAACTGCGGGATTTCTACTAAACAACCTTTTTATAGGTTGTGTTTATGTTTCTATTTAGGTTAACGAGTCTTTAAAGAGAGATATAACATATATAATAGCTATCTATTATATATGTTATATTATTTATGAAACATTGACTTTTATTTCTTAAAAATCTGTCTAAAATATAATATGACACAAGTGGCCTATAAACTAATTGCAAACAAAATACTGAATTTTATTAAGAAAAATATTTATTAAAATAGAGAAATAATACTGTTTAAGATAATTTAAGGGCTAAAATAACATTTATTTCAGTAAAATAAACAAATGTATTAACAGTAATGTTCTCGACCTCCGTCACACAAATTACCCACCTCGTTAATCACTACCGCCCTTTCTTTCCAAACTGAAATATTTAAGTGGTATTACCTTAGTAGTATTATATGGCTATATTTTATATCACAATTAACTGATTGGACGTCAAAATACAATATTTTGCAAGAAAGTATTCATATCTTCAAAGTGTTATTTGTATGCAATTTCAACTGATATGTCACACAAACTTCGATCAACTATGTCAATACACACAAATGATAATTTGACGATCTGAATACTTTATCGATAGTCGTTTGTGCTTGGGTTTCTGAATATAATATGTAAGGAGAATCCTACTGGCAATCTATCAATACAGTGCCGAAATAACTGAGGTTGGAAAATTGAATAATTAACAGAGCCTTTCGTTTTACGTAGAGACGTTTCGAATACTAAAAAACAAGAGGACACCGTTAGTCAATATTGTCATAATATAGAAAATTACAGTAGATATTAACTCCGTAGGAATAGATGGCGTTAATATGGCAACTTTGTGACATTTCAAAAATCAGACAACTGTGATCTTATCTTTGCTCGTGACCACAGTTGCTGAAAAGCATCCGAAACGTCGGGATAAATAATTTAAACAATATAAATAATAATTCGGGTTTTAATCCGGTATACAGTATTTTGTGTGATACTCGCGTTAATAAAAGACAATATTAACAGAGCCTTTTTCAGTAGGAAATTAAGTAAATACTTTCTTGCATATAATTAACAAAAAAAATAGAATTAACATCATCACAGATATGAACAACAGGTTTCTTCCATGCAACTCGTGATTGAATAAATGCCGTATCAGAATAAACTATGATATCTACCCTTTATTGTAATGCTATGTAAATTTGGAAAAACCACGTCCAAGAGTTTAATTCTGACATCGACCCGGATAAACTAGAGAGAAATATCTTGTCAATTTATAGCACAGAAACATGCGATTCTGACGATGTTAAAATGTGAGTGAAATAAAATGTGAGAGTATCACACAGCTTTAATATCTTTAAGCGGTGCAGATATGGTAATGTGTTTTAAAGTACAATAATAAAACATATCTCTCGAACATTACTCGCTAGTAGTCACCCACGTTTATATCAGGGAACTCTATTACAGTGCGCTTAACAAGATTTTTCTTTCACATACATTTAGCGATTTATGGAATCTAGGTTTTTCGAACTAATACGATGGTAAGCATGATGCGTTTATCACCGGAGATGCTGAGTTCGAATCCCGGGGAAACAAGTTTCGATGGCTCCTACGTATACAGGCCTAAGTGAAAAAAGTGAATTTTACAGGAGAGCGGTTTAAAGTTGCCAGAACTATATTTTGGGTCATATCTTTTAAACTACTGAATCGATTTTTATGTAATTTTGCAGTTAGTGTTAACATATGGTGGTTTTTATACATATGTACATAAATTTTATATATTTTTTATATATTTCGAGATTTTGCACATTCGTCTTTTTACTTTGTTGGTTTCTTACGATTTTAGTTTTATTGTTCAACGTAAAAAGGCTAAAATGACTTTCAGCCTATTTACAAGGGTCAACACTAATTAACGTTTGAATGCAACATTGTTTTTATTTCAAATACATATCAAATTCTAATACTATTATGAGCTAAAATAATCAACGGTCAATCAGAAAATTGTACCTAACTTGGCGTGATTTCAGTTTTAAAACTTGTACGCCCATATTCAGTGTGCAAGTAACTGTTAGGTCTTTTTACCGGCTACAATTTCAGAACAAAACAGTTATCCAAAATCAAAAGTTTTCTTCTTCTTCTTCTACCTGCCCAGTTCCCTTTTTATTTATTTGGGGTCGGCGCAGTATTTTCTCTTTTTCCATTCTCTCGTTTCACTCGCCATATCATCAGCTGTTAGGGTAGGGTTTGTATCATGTGACCAAAAAAGTTCATGCGGTTTTAGTCGTGGTTCGCTATAAATACATTTTTTAAACCTGTTGGGCGCTAGAAATCGCTAGCGCCCAATATTTAGTATCAATATAATATGCACAAACTCTTCACTCTATTATGCTAACACGCCTTTCATAGGTAAATTATTATTATCTAAAATGTCGGTTACTACTAATATGATTCGCACTTGTTTGCTCTACAAACGGCTTCAGAGGCATCTTGTACGATATGTACGGCAATCGGCGAAGATGCAGTATCAGAACGTACTGCAAAAAGTGGTTTAAAAAGTTCTTGTCTGGTGACGAGTCGCTTAAAGATTCACTCGTTCGGGAAGACCCTCTGTTATTGACATTCAAAAATTATGAGCTGCCATTGAAAACAACACTAACTTGCCAGAAACTTTCGCTGTTTGGTGTAAGTGATGAAACAATTCGGTTGCACTTACATCAGTTAGGTAAATTAGGGAGGTTATGTAAATGGGTTCCTCATGAATTATCAGACGAACATAGGTTTCATCGAGTATTTCAGTTTGTTCAGTTATGCTTTCGCGCTATAAAACCAAGCCGTTATCGAACTATTTGCTTACAGCTGATAATAAATGGATTATGTACAATAATACAAAACGTATCCACCATTGGTTTGCCCAAACCAACCAGTACCAATCAATAAGAAAATATCAAAGACGACAATTGGTAACTAGAAGATCATGCTTTGTGTATTGTCGACTGCTGCTGGTATAATACACTACCGTTTCTTCTCGAGTGTCAAACTATAACTGCTAAACTCTACTCGATGCAGCTTGATTAAGTATACAAATCTTTACTTCAGAAGCAGCCTGGATTAGTTAACCGGAATAAAGGAATATTTTTACACGATAATGCTAAGCCCCACGTTGTCAAGTTCACTCTGGAAAACAAGTGTTTTAAAATGGGAGTTACTACGTCACCCTCCTTAGTCTTCTGGTATGACTACAACGGATTATCACATTATGTTGACTTTAAATAATCATATAATAATATGATAACATAAATCGAAATAAAGTAATTATCGAAGAGGAGACAGACAATTTTTTTGCGTCTAAAAGAAAAAGCTTTTTCGAGGACGGGATAAATAAACTTGTGTCTCGTTACGAAAGAATTGTAGAATGCAAAAATGCTTATAAAAATTAATAAATTGTTTTATAAATAAATCTACAAGTCCTTAATTTTTATCATAAAAACCGCACGAATTTTTTTGGTCACCTTATAGAAAACTTAAGACTAGGATTCCGCAGATTACTATACGCTATTATGAGAGAGAGTATTAGGTTAGATCATATGGAGCTGGCATCCTGGCTCTCCATAAGATCCGATAACTTTTTTTCAGTGCAAGAAATATGTACCTACTCGTCTTGGCGTTAGTTTATATGAAAATGATTTTGGTAGAATAATGTTTATTGTAAAAATATATCTTTAAAAATAGGTTGGTATGAGATCAAATACGACATGGAAAATTTAACTAAACGTTCAATTAATATGTATCACTTAGGATTTTCATAATACTATAAATTACCATCAATAGGTTCGGCTAGCTCTGATGTTGAAGTCAAATAGTCCGAATTAACAAATGGAACGTTTTCAAAAGAATTATCTTCACTAGAATCAGCAGAAAATGACTTTGCTGGTGACGGCATCGGTGTATTGCAAATTATTGGTTCAGTGTTATCAATAAAAGACGTTTGTACATCATTATCGATGGTCCTTGTTAGCTATAAATCTGTATGAGCATATATATAAAAAGATAAATATTTAACTGCATACTCTGCACCAGATGGAAAAGGAAACACTGCAATAAAAGATAATTTTATCACATATAAGAAGTTTTACATAAAATACGTCACTAGTTGCTTCTGAATTTGAACAGAAAAAAGCAATTACACATTATCTGATCTGGGAATAGAGCTTTCACAAAACCAACAAATTAAAACATTAAATTGGTGTTTACAATAATAGCAAATCATTTAATACTAACTGTAATTTCCATACAAACAGCCTGCCTGCACTTACGCCATCGGAGGTTATTAAGTCAATGGTAATAATTAACTAACAAAAGAACTGTCATAGTATACAAATGTATAGTTCTATCCGTAATGACATAAAAAAAATATTAATTAGTTTTCATTAAGTACAAAATATGACATGTCTACAAAACAGGCGAATACGATTTACTAAAAACCGAATCACGTAAAAAGGCAAATGTGATGTTTCGCCTTTATACGAGGTTTTCGGATACTGAATAAAAGGACTGAAACGGCACATTCGCCCTCTCACCGCGCCCCCGACGCGCTCACACGACGCCGTAAATCAACCAAACGTTTGATCGGTTTTTATACGCTACCGATTTGTGTACATACGCCTATGTGCCTAAAATTTTATTTTGTATCTAGTAAAAAAAATAAAATTTTTATTTGTGAATGTCATAGAATAGGATACAAGGAACTCAATGCACTAATAATTGGAAAAAGGCTTAAGCGGCAGTTTCGCCCCTTTATGTAGGAGCCATCGGTTTATAAAAAATTGTTTCGGTCGGGTAGGGCATAGAAGGCTGATCACCTACTTGCCTGTAAATAGAAATGATCAGTGTAACAGACACAGAAATGTGTCTGTCCCATGCCACTCTAGGGGACTCGGGAATTCACTGCAGTGGAAACGTTCTAAAACGATTATTGATGTTGTGGGTACTTAGGATCAGCCCTAACCACTTAATATCAGGTAACCAGCAAGAGAAGTCGAAAACCTTGGTAATTATTATCTAGCAAGCTTACCCGGTATTATATTCTGATTAAGATTTTTCTGTAAGTGACTTCTTAAAATATATATAAGAAAAAATAAATATTGATCTAATAATTTGATGAAAATAATGAAACTCTACATAATGCATTTTATCCCTTATCTGACATACTTCTTGTATCGTGACATGGTATCTTTTTGTAAATATGTGTCAATTTATTATTGAATATCATTGTCTATATACTAATATTATAAAGAGGAAAGATTTGTTTGTTTTTTTGTTACAATTTAACTCAAAAACTTCTGGACTGATTTTAAACATTATTTCACCAATAGAAAACTACATTAAGTTACATAGTACCAGTGGCGTGCCTACCATACAAGCCCAAAAGCCCGGCTTGCCCTATTAATTCAACATTTGAAAGAAAAAAGAATGCCCTTATCGTAATTATATAACATATCAATTGAAACAAAAAAAATATTTGAATTAATAATTTTATGCACAACTATATCGTAATTATATTTATATTTGCGCCATCTAACGAGTCAGCGTTGAATTCGACTCCCACAATATTTAATTTGCGTCACCCGATACTACATATCTTGCGAATTGCGACTAGCTCAAGCGCAAACGTTTCGCTTAAACTCGTCGCGTCGTCGTGTTCTGTCGTGTTACGTATAACGTTTTCTTTCTCTTTCTGGCATTGGCTTCCCATAGTGAATGCCGTTCGGACAATTTCTTCATACAAAACTCAAGATAAAAAGCTATATAATTATATAAATAAATGTAGCGATTCTATGAAGAACGTAACCCAGGCTTTCGGTATGAAGTTAGTGAAAAATTGAAAGAGTAGTGTTACTTCAAGTTTGTTATGATTGTTTTTTGCTTTAGTTTGAGCAAGTGATAACGTGCGCGGTGCATTTTAGTTTTGTTTTGTTTTTATTATTATTTATTATGAGTAATAACGTAGTGGAATGTGTTCCGTGTGAGGATTTGAAGTGTGTGCAAGTTTTAAAGCAGCAAGATAAAGTAAAACCTTTAACATTTCAACAAATATTAAAGCTACTTACTTCGTCAAAACCAACGCCCAACTTGTGTATTTCACAAACGATTAAAGGTCATAAAAGGAATTTCAGGTTAGTTTATAATAATAAATGGATTGTTGGTTGTTCAGATACAAATAAACTATATTGTTGGTGTTGCATATTTTTTTCTTATGACAAAAACGTTTGGAATACATCTGGTTATTACGATTTAATTAATTTATCTGGAGCTTTAAAAAACATCAGAATTCTCAAAAACATTTGAATTCTGTAATTTATTTTTGTAATTTTGGTAAAAAACGAATTGAAACTTCATTATCTCGTCAGCTATTAATTGAAAGTAGGTACTAATCATAACGCGCGTGTTGACCATAATCGCAGTATTTTTCAAAGGTTAATAGATATTGTGTCACTTAGCTCAAAAAAAATGCCCTTTAGAGGCCACGATGAATGTAAAAATTCATTTAACAGGGGTATTTTTTTGGAATTGGTTTCATTACTTTCAAACTACCTATGACATTGTTTTAGAACAACATAATATGCAACATCAACAAAGTGGCAAATCGGCACCTAGTTATTTATCAAATAAAATTCTAAATAACATAATTCATTCAGTAGCCTCATTCACTATTTCAATCATAAATTGAAATAGAGCTTAAATGTGTAATTTTTTGTCTAGTAGTAATACCTTCTGTGTGTTTTATTAAAATCGGCGAGTTTATTAATACAACAAGGCTTGGGAGTTCACCACAAAAAAGGTAAAATAAAAAATAAAAAATTGTCCAATTTTTTAGGAGTCCAGTTTTTGGGCTTGCCCTGCATTCAAACCCTAGGCACGCCACTGCATAGTACATCTGGTTGCAAGACGTATCTCAATATCAAATAGCACCAACACTTGAGTTATGTCAAAACAATAAAGGAGTTAGGTGGTCTTCACAGTGAAATGTATTTGAATAAGATCCTAGCTTCTATTTTTAGATAATTTCCCAAGTGATTGTATCGCGTTACTGCTTCGTGCTCATTAATGAATTGCAGTTGAGTATTTATGAAAGCTACTACTAAAACGCTCGGAAGATGAGATTGCTGAGTATCGTAACAATTGAATTGTATTTACTGGGTACAGTTGAAGTTTCATAAACTTGAAGTCTTGCTTGAATGAAGTGTATGAAGCAATATACTACTTATTTTAAAGCTATCCTTATCATCACGATGTTTGACTTATTGATATTATTAGGAACAAAGTTTCAATTTATCTGTATCGGAATTTTAGATTTAGGACACCAGTATAGAGATATATTACAAAAAAATGTTTCTTAGTAAAGAATAGAAACTTAAAAAACATATGAGAAAGTCTTATGCAGGCGTTATATATTTGATTTTCTTCTTAATTTCGGAATATTTAGAATGAAGCCCAAATAATGATCTGCTATTAACTGTTTAACGGTATTTTGTTACCGGAAGAGGATATATAATATGGAATTAGTCCTAAGTTCATCAAATAAATATGTATGTCTCAAACCTTAGATGTATTGTTCCAACCTTAGATCATCTAAGGTTCCAATAACCCCGTTAAAATTTAAAGAAAGGCCTCGTTTAATGAGAACTTAAGACATATTTTTATTCTCAAAGTAAAGGAATTCCCGTTAGTACAGCCACATATTCTTAAAACTTAAACAGAACATAATGAGGAATTCCAGAATTAAAAATCTCGAGCAACGCAGAGAACAATGTAGGCGGGCGTAATGAATACCTGCCTATAGACTTGTGCGTTAATTTTTAAAAAGCTATTCTTCCGAGCCGAAATGAAATAAATACACAATGTGCTCAACAATACGGAGTTTGATTCTTTAGAAGATGTATTACTGTTGTATAATATTTTTTTAAATCCTCTTACTTATTTCTAGAAAATTGCTGTTGTAAAAAACTTTTACCATAGCTATGTTTAAAATTTTAAATATATCACTCAAGTATTCAACCGCACTAGGGCAAGTGGTAAGCAGTTGCTTTTAGAATCTTAGCATAGATATTTGAGGTTCAACCATGGAGGGGTTTCGGTTGAGCAGCGCTCAGAAGACCTATTTTTCTCTATAAACTTTCAGTGAAACAAAAATCACTATTAAGATACCACCCAGACGAAATACCCTATATGGATATGGTATGGACTGTACTGATACAAAGCCAACCTCAGAACAAATATAATAGGTGAATTTCCGAATCTGCTAGTGTGGCATGGGGCAGACTCATTTATATGTCTGTTTCACTGATCATTTTTATTTACCGGCAAGAAGTCAGCCTTCAGTGCCCGTGTGTAAATTTGTTTCGCCGGGATTCGAAACTAGGACATCTGGTGCTAAACGCATCGCGCTTACCACTAAGCCACGGAGGCGGTTAAATATAAATATAATATGGCGGTCACTAACATCACTATCATTTGTCGAATGCGGGCTTTGAAACATCATAATATACTTTGTTTTAAGTACAACTGAACCTCCGTGTACTATTTACCTACACTAGAAAAATATTCAATACTATCATTAATTATTAGAATATTTCTTATTCTTTTCAAAATTAGGTCGTTGAGATCCTTTGTTACACTTAACGGATGTGATAAAATAACGAGTATTTTTACTACGGCACCGCGTACCGAGAACCACCTTAATTATTACACACATGAAAAGCCCTTTGTGTAAAGACTAAAAGCAAAGAGAACGCAAAAAAGAACTAGTGCTTTTAATGATTTCTTTTTCAAGAAAATTTCGGAGGAAAAATTCTTTTGCTGGTTCGTGTCAGTGAAACGACTTATATGTATATATTTTTTATTTCCATATATTTTATTGAGTTCGACAAATTGTGAACAAATATAATTGGATTACCTATTTCCTTTTACCATGCTTTTAATAGCGGTCTTTACATCTAATAGTTCTTTTACTTTTCAACATATAACCTTTTTATTAAATAGTTTTTATTATAATTTTGTAATTATGGTAACTATTTAAGGAATTAAAAAGCTTTTTAATTTTATTTTTATAATTGCAATTATGATATCACGAATTACTGCAAGAGACATTGAAGCACAATTGTAGAGGTTTTTAGTGAGTTTTATGTTCGTACGTTTTTATTTCCACAGCGCGACGGTTCTATTACAAGTCCAGCCGGCCTAGCATGACCGCCACGAGATATGTCGCGGACGAGAGAAGACAAACTAAGATGTAAGATATCTCGATATACCTATTATATCTCGACATCGACAATTTTGATAGAAAAGATATCTCGATCGACAAATATATCTATTTTTGATATAAGTGAAATAGAGTGATAATCGATTAAAACACGAGAAAACGGTCAACAATTTTTTTGTCGCGGTTGTCATGCTAGGCCGGCTGATTACCTTAATCTCTGTAAGACCTGTATCAGGAATATAATTACGCTTCCTTTAAATATATTTATGTAATATATATCAGAACTCAGTACAGAAGTATTATAAATCAACCAGCTACCAGCCCCAACGCCGTTTATTTGATTCCGAACATCTGATACTTCAATCCTTCAAATTTGTGCCGAAACCGAGTTAATGAGATTCTCGATGGTGCTTGATAACAATTTATGCGTCAGAATATTGATCAGAATAATCAGGTAAACCTTATTTCCTGTCAATTTACCCCATCAGTAATGTAAAACAGATGTACGGCGCACTAAATACAGTTTTAATGTTTCTCTCGATAATATTGTCTTTTATTAACGCGAATATGTGACATTTAAATAATAATTTTAATCTGCTAAAAATTTATTTTATTTAAATTTCTCTTTATGTTTATATTCTAAAGATTATAGAATTTATATGATATATTTATAATAAAATAGTAGACCTATAAAAGATTTCCAAGTCAATATCAAACAATAAATGATATCAGAAAATATTTCATAAAGTTTATTTAGGAAGTTTATCGTTAGTGTCGGCGACAGTCCGATGGGCGGGCTTCCGCTGCAACATGAGCTGTAATTTCCGGACGGCTTGCCTTAATGCTGATCGACATTTTAACTTACTCTCAAGATTTTTCTTCAGTTCAACATATTTTATTAAGATCAATTAATATTTTTCAAATACAAATTTAAATAGACCTTTACAGGTAGATACATATTTTTCATTCATCATTTTTTTATATTAAAGCTACCATCGCTTCGGAATTCGTCTTTCGATTCTACAAATGTGTTAAAAGAACTATTTAGCGTAACAATAATGGGTGACTCGCTGAACTACAGTTAAGATTCTCTATGCGTTTTATCTTCTAGGTACTTCTAATAAGCTTTTCATTATGTCACGTTATGTTTGTTTTATTATTGTTTTCAATAACATTGCATCGCATCATTTATAGAACACATGATGATTCTATTATAGATTAGTATTGTATTAAATTAAAACGCAATTTATTCAGTACAACGCGGCCCGACTTCACACGGATACAATGTAGATGTATTATAGCCTACTCGCTGATATTGTAGCTTTCTAGTGGCGAAAGAATTATTAAAATCGGTCCAGTAGTTTTTGAGTTTATTCATAACATACAAAAATACAAATCTTTCCTCTTTATAATATTAAGTATAGAAGTATAGATAGATATAGATATACATATTATCTATTACCGACGTTAATATTGTTTTACAGCAAGCGCGGCTCCGGGCAGACTGAAAGGTGACAGCTGTCTGTTGTTACACTTAACGCAATCTGTTTCTACGAATTTGGTTTTTACTATGCAGCGTTTTCTTTGCCCAATGGAGGATAAGCCAAAGTAAAGTTAATCTGCATCAAGTTAAGGTTATGTAAGCATGCGTTAATATTACATGCAAAGAAATGTACTTAAATTATATTCTTTTTCTTTTATGTCAGATATCGACAGACGAACATGAGGTTCATTTGGTGGTAGGTGATACCTCAACTACAGAACATCAGTCAATGATGCGCTGTCGACCTAATTTTTACTTCGAGCATTCGGAAATCCATAGACTGAAACCGAAACGCGCAATGTGCACTTCACGGTTTTTTCATCTATGAACGGTGGTTCGTTACCCGGTCGGAATTTAGATATTCCTCCCACCCGAAATTTCCATTTTCTTCTTCCATTTAAATCACTTATTTTAAAAATGAAAATCATAATATTATTGTCTTCTTTAACTTTTACCGGATTAAACTGATGCTGAAAATCCTCGAAATGTCTAAATAATAGAAACAATAAATTGCGTTTTAATTCGTTCAAAAAGTTATTAGTAAAAATAGTTAACAAATATAATTCTCAGCACTAAAACGATTTATACAACACAGCATTTTACAGAGAGATTTAAATAAGTACGGAAAGGGAATGTAGAGTTTGCTGTTAAACGATGTCTTTTATTATTATATTAGTCGTCTCGTTGCCCATGAGCGGCGATATCAACATAATTGGAAAATGTTCGTCGCTTTCTTGTTATTCAGTGTCTGAAGGAAACGTGACATAATAATAATGTTTTTAACAAGGTACTAACATGTAATATGAATTTATTATACATTTTTGATTAATTTGAGATATGATATATATATATATACCAGGGTGAATCAAAAAATTCTTGGAATCAATATTAAAAAATGCACAGATTTAAATAATAATATTTTATTTTTCTACATAATCTCCCTCCAATGCAATGCATTTAGAATAACGCGTTTCTAACTTCCTTATTCCTTGTGAAAAAAAATTATTTTCTTGACTCTCGAAAAAGTCCTCTACGGCAGCTATAACCGCGTCATTATCGTGAAATTTTGTTCCACGAATTTCCTCTTTTAATTTTGGAAATAAGTGAAAATCACTTGGGGCTAAGTCCGGAGAATATGGTGGGTGGTCAAGGAGATTGAAGCCAGCACAGCCGATTGCGTTGAGCGCAACTTCCGATCGATGAGCTGGAGCGTTATCTTGAAGGAACAACACGCCCAACGACAGTTTTCCACGACGTTTTTCTTTAATCGCTTCACGCACTTTCGGGATTAAATTTGCATAATAGTAATCGTCTGGCCTTTTGGCATGTAATCAATAAAAAGGATTCCTTCACTATCCCAGAACACAGAGGCCATAACTTTGCCAGCGGTAGGAGCAACTCGAAATTTCTTGATGGATGGAGAGGATGGTCGTTTCCAAGACATGCTTTGTCTTTTAGTTTCAGGATGAAAATGGTGGACCCACGTTTCATCCATGGTGACAAGACGACGGCAAAAATTATCCGAACCACGCTGGAACATTTCGAGATTACGCTTGGAAATTTCCAAACGTCGCTTTTTGTTTTCATCGGTTAACATTCGTGGCACCCATCTTGCAGACACTTTTTTGAACCCCAGTGAATCAATTAAAATGGATTGAATGCTACCAAAAGATATCTTTAGGATCTCAGCTATATGTTTTATAGTCATTCTTCTGTCTTCCAAAACCAGATTCTCAACCTTTTTGACATTTTCTTCTGTAACGGAGGTTGAAGGCCGCCCAGAACGCGGGTCATCTTTACAGCTTGATCTACCTCTTTTAAATTCAGCCACCCAGTACGCAACCGTAGAATAGGGTACAGCATCACCCCCTAATGTCTGCTGAATGTCCAAAAAAATTTCCTTCGTAGACATTTTTTTCAAACTGAGATATTTTATCACCGCACGTAACTCACTTTTATCCATAATTTTAAGCAACTCGTTGCACAAAAAAATTTATTACATGCGAACGAACTGACAAAAACAAGTGACAGTCTGCATAAATATAGTGTGATAGACACTCTTTAATTTGAATATCGAACTTGATCCAAAAAGGTTTCATATATATGCACTTCTAAGAACTTTTTGATTCACCCTCGTATTAAAAGCAATTTAGTGAAGCGTCTATGTCTTCACTAGTTTCTACCCACGACTTCATCTACGTAGATTTCGATAATTGACTGTTTTTGGGTATTTTCGAATCACTACAATTTAGCTCAAGATAGCAGGATTTTTTCGGTTTACTTCCTAAGAAATACAATATACTAACTTGCTAATATATCAGATGAGGAAAAAAAAATTAAAATTATTGGCGATTACTGTATCAATACACAATGTTTCATGAGATTACAAATTAATAATAATATATTTTTGGAGAAGAACCAGTTGATAATTATGATGCAAACGCAGTTGTAAAATAAAGCAAAAGCCTATCCATCTTAACTTATCAATTTTCTTAATTTAAGTTAATATTTAGAATATCTATTATAATAATTATAATTCACTATGGTAATGCGTGAACACAAATGTTAAAGAAGAGCTAAGTGTTTAATTGTGTTGTAAAGATTCGTACTAAGCAACTGTTCTTACATGATCCGACCTCCATCCGCCCCATTATCTTCAAATGAATTGGGGTTGGCTTGAATATTTCCTACCTTTAGTTTGAACAGTTGTTGGATGTAAGTTACTCGCTTGAATTATTAAAGAAGTCAGTAATATAAAATGGGCTCTCGTTTTATTTCTTAAACTATCACTTATTTAACTGGTCAATATAATATATAATATAATTAAGGTTTGTTTGTTCTTTCTTTCTTAGTTTTATTTTCTTCAGAATTTGAACCTTTATCAGAGCAATAAAGATTAAATATAAGAATACATCTAAAGACCAGAATAAATTAATATATGAAATATAGTAGGTACTATATTATTCAATAACATACATATCTAACGTATATTCAATACATTCAATAAATAGTAGACTCAGCGAGTCTGTATTCTCACTTCTGGTAGATTAATATATTTAGTTATTATTAATAAATTGAGTGAGTATAAAAGAAGTGTTACAAAATATACATATAAAAATTACAACATTTGTTTCTCGGGACGCTCATGAAAATTACAGAACTGATTTTCATGCAGTTCTTCAGATATATTCAGTATCTGAAGCAACAAATAGGATTTGCAGCATCTAAATCAGTTGTCAGGAAGGAAAGTTATTGTCATTTGAAGATAATTGTGTGCGTAAGATGAGCATGAGCTAGTATATATAACTCTTAAGGTTTGAACACGTTTCTAAACGGGATAAAATGAGCCTACGTAAACTTTACTTGGAAAATTGTCACGTTTAAGCATGTTATTTCAGACCGTCTTATCTGAATAATTAAATTAATACAACATAATATTATTATGTTAAATTGTGTTGGGAATTCGTAATTAAGTTGCCTTGGTAATTTAATTGATGAAATTATATATTTATATGAATTTTATTATATTACAGTTAATTATATAATGTCATTTATTAGCGATATATTTATAGCAACACGTCCCGGCTTCACACGGGTGAAATGTACATGTACTATACACAATAGCCTTTGTTAATTCCTCGCTGATAATTTAGCTTTCTATTGGTGAAAGAATTTTTTAAATCGGTTCAGAATAGCCGGAGATTTCCCCCTACAACCTCACAAACTTTACGTCTATAATATTAGTAGAGATAGATTACTATAATATCTATAATCTTTATCCCCTGCAAAATATATTATGATTTTTTTAAATGTTGGATATAGACAAACGAGCATGAGGTTACATGGATGACACATCACACACAGAACATCGACTTAATTTTTACTTCGAGCATTCGGAAATCCACAGACAAACGGAAACGCGTAATGTGCGGTATTTTCATCTATGAATGGTGGTTCGTTACCCGGGTGGAACTTTGATATTCCTCCCACTAGAAGTGACCAGACGTGGGTAATACAGAAGATTATAAGCATGTCTTCTATAACAAGGTCGGTGTTCTACCAAAGGTGCCAGCAAGCCCTCATATTATTTAGATACAAATGTGTTTGCAATTGTGTGTGTAAATTTAAATTCTCTTTTGTGAATTACTATTAAAAAAGTCTACGAATGTAGTATGTATGTACCTATGTATGAAAGTAGATAACATAATGTGGTAGACGTAAAAGGTCTATCCAACTCAGAGAATTAACTCTGACCTGAGTGCGAAAGGACTAAACTAAACAAGTGTGTGTTATGTTTAATTTAGGAATGTTTACCTTTTCTTCCCTCTATACTAGGGTTAATGTTTATTTAGTTTCTGCACTATTACTACTGAAGTTTTTCGGTTGAAAAGGCCGAAGTTTTAAGCTGGTTATTAATCTGTAGGTCGATAAACGGCGATTGTAGAATTTGAATATATAATATGTCTATAGTTATTACTGAATCTTCGTAAACATTAAAATAAGCCTGAATTAGGAATATATTTTATGTTCTCATGAATCCTTTTTAATAATTTTCTGTTTTCTCTACGTCTAGTCACTGTAGGCATTGAACGAGTGGGAGGAATTCCGACCGGTTGACGAACCACCGTTTAAAGATGGAACAACCGTGAAGAGCACGTTGTACCTTTCGGTTTCAGTCCATGGATTTCAGAATGCTAGAAATAAAAAAATAGGTCAATAGCACATCATTGACTTATGTTTTGTGGCCGAGGTATCACTTACCATCAAGTGAGCCTCACGTTCGTCTGTCAATATCTAACATTAAAAAACAGCCTCTAATTTCTACTATGACTTCTATAAATTCAATAAAAATAGGTTCGAATTTGGAACACAATTCGAAAGAAAAATTAAATACAGCAGGCTTCTCAATCCTTGGCAAGGAATGGCGCTGATATTTCCTTCAAATCTTGGTAGCTTCACATTTTCAGTCTGAAAATTCACCCACATTGCAATTGTCTTCAAATTGGAGGATTGTTGAGGCGCACTACAAAAGTGTAACTGAAATATTGTTCAGAAGTCATGTAAGGTCTTTGAAATGTGGCTCTAAGACTTTTTTATATTATTTGAATTGTAAAATAGACTGCATAAGTCATCTCGAGTCCTCTAGAGTTCTCATGGGGCAGACATTTCTTTGTCTATTTCACTGATATTTTTTCTTTATAGGCAAGTGGTCATGTTTCTCTAGTTTGCCTGACCGAGGAATTATTTTTTCCTCCGCAGTTAAATCCACTGAGCGGGTGGTCCACGTGCAAAACAGACATAAATATGGATATTACTGAAAATATATCAGCACCTTCAATAACTAACAAAATTCAGTTAAAATTATTTAACATCGTATACCTGAATCGATCTTACAGGAATTCGATAACACCTATAGTTATAAATACCTATGAAGATTAACTATTAATGGCAAAGTTTAAAAGTCCTTACTTATTAACTTTTTACTCATGTTTACTAGAAGCTTTGCAGACTTGTTTGGCATTTTTGTGAGTTGACTTTCAATAGAAGTGGATAATGAAAGCTCAAATCTTGAATACTTATTGTTGTTTTAAAAAAACCATAAATGTGAAGAACCTAAAAAATAATGAAAATCAAAACATGATTCAGTTAACATTCCTCAATATTACTTAAAACATCGAATAACAAAATCCAGTTAGTTATTGAACATCGTACTTACATCTGAACCGATCGTACAGGAATTCGATCAAATACACGTAAGAAGATTACCTATCAATGGCAATAATCTGTCCTATCAGTGAGAAATCGGTTTTGCGATCCTCGTCTAATATAGCAGGCGTGGAACGGAACAGATATAAAATTATTTTATTTTGCACTCTTTATTGAAAAAAAAAACTATTGTACAAAAGGCAAATTTAATGCCTGAAGGCATTTTCTGCTAGTTTACCTAGGCTTTAGGGAGAGCAGTGCAAAAGAAATATTAAATAAAAATAAATTATTCTTACATAAGCAACGAATAAGAAATGTGAAAAATGAAAACTTTAGCAGTTTAATAATTTAAAATAGTATTCGACTCTCTTCCTGAATACATTTATAAACAATGCGTCATGAATGTGAATGTGTATCACTATGGATTTTTTAGAATATTTTATACCTATATTCACTAACAACATAACGGTTACCTTAAAACCGGTACGTGAACTGCATGCTTGCGGATATATCCAAGGGAAGAAAAACAAATGCTTAGCTTAGTTACCTTTGTATAATTATTATTAATAATAATGTTCTCGTTATTAGTCTCGTCCGCGTCGTCTTGTGTTGTATTTTGGTACTCGGGGGAAAGGGATGGACAAAGCTTCTTAGTTTGGGTAATACCTCTCTTGTGGGTTTTTTATGCGAATTTAAATAAATAAATCCCTACATGAGGTAATGCCAGATTGTAGGCTCAGTAGCATGCCTATTCCTATGAGCATCGGAAGTCACAATTCTAAATCCCCGAAAACAATGTAAAAAAAAGGTCGAGCAGGACATAGAAGAGTGATTACCTAAGGTTCGTCCCACACAAGTCAGTAACATATATAGCGTCTGCTACATGCACGATTTTAAAACTCCGGTTCTGAAAATTCCAAGTTTGGACCCAGATAATCCCGGGTATTTCGGAACCAGGAAAAAGTCCGGGGTTCTAAATCCGCGATTGAAACATACATTATTATATTCACTACCCGTGCCTTTGAATTGAAATTCACATTCATACAGCAACGTAATTATTCCAGATGTTTACCGAATAAAAATTTCAATATACCACGCTATGAATTTCTTTTACGATCCAGGTGCTAAATCGCAAATCCATATATATTTACTGAATACATGAATTTACTATAAGGCAATCTGTGTCAAGTGTGCTCTGTTTTCAATCGCTCTGTATACTTATCGTTTATAAGTCCTGATCAACTTTTTACTCATGTTTACTAAAAGCTTTGAGGACTTGTTCGGCGTCGATTTTGCGAGTTGACTTCTAGAAGTGGATAATGAAAGCTAAAAACTTGTTGATTGGAGTTTAAAAAAAAACCTAAAAAATAATCTAAATCAAAGCATGATTCAGTTAAAATTCCTCGAATAAAATAAACATAAATTTATTGAAGTTTGAACTAATTATATTCGTAAATTATTATAACTATTGATAAGCTCCGCAAACGTACTTAAATCAATAGCTAAAATTGTCCGCGAGGCAGTTGCAAAGCAATTTTTTGTTCCACAACTTCAATTTCTTTAAATTTTGGTCTCAGAAAAAGCTCTTATTCGCTATTTCTTAAAAATATGTGATCTCATTTAAATTGTTTGTTATTAACTTTATAAATACATTTTGCACGTATCTCCAATTTAAATTTAATAAAATTAAATTTCTAACCATAATTACTTCAAATGAACTTGTAATTAGTTTCGGTAGTAATATATTATTTAGTGTTCCCATGTGATACGTAAAAGTAGCGTCTGCTTATTTCTGAAATATTTGTATAAATACCAGTATAGCAATCAATAATAGATTATTATCTGGTTTTTTGTTCGCACAATCACATGAATTATTTGATAACAATACGAAAAACTTGTATTGCGGGCGAATGATTTAAGATGAAGTGACCGATCAATAAGAAGCGCTTTCCACGATTATCAGAACACGAGGACACGCCGGAGGATCATCAGAAAACTAGTGTTAAATTTTAAACATAAAGAACTCGACTCGGTTGACAATATTATTACGCGTCATATACTACCCTCAACATTACATTCTATTAATATTCTATTCGAACTGTCATAATAAGGGACAGTAAAACTTTGCCTAAAACTCACATCCATCGTAAAAAGATTTATAAAATACGGTGGAATTAACATCGACTAAACTGGGACCTCTCGAGAAATCAAAGCTGTTCAGTACACGCTTGAGAAATTAATTAAATTACCAGTGGAGTTGTGAAACCTGACTAATTAGCTGACTATGGAAGTCAAAGTTATTCCTTTTTAAAAATCCACATTATTACCTTTTTTTCATTTTTAGAATGGTTTATGGTTAAAAGGTAAAATCATATTAATAGAAGATATATTTTTAAAGAATTGCACTTACCCGTATTATGATTGATGCGGTTCAACTTTTACAAGAGGAAGCGGATTGAAATTTGTATTTGGGTCAGAGGCCTTGCGATGGCTCCAGGCAGGCGCGTCTGACAAACACGATGGTGAACTTATTAGAGATGTGAAAATAGTTATTTTTGCGAAAAACAGTGGGAATGACAACGCCGTTATTTTGTAGCATTTCAAGGTTAAGCTTTTCTTTATGGTCGGCGGAACAAAAATAATGTAAAGCCCTCGAAATGTTAGGACAAAATATATTATAATGTCTGGATAAATAATAAAAGGTAAAAGTTATTTCATTTAAACATTTATTTTAATATGTATAAAGGTATTAAGTGTTTATAAAAGGATTGATACGAGAGACGTATTTGATACTGTGCACAAAGTATTATATTGATAAACATCATAAAGAACCCATTAAAATTCGTTTTGGAGAATTATGCAAATGAGATTGTAAGAGCTTACTAACAGGGTACAACGCTGGCAAAGATTGTCGCCTAACTCAATTTTCTTGCGACTTTTGTTGTCCTTTGTGAGGAGACAGGCAATTTTATTACTTGTGAGAAGTTGAGCTTGAGCAAAAAATGAAAGGGGTTTAACTTTGAAAACCTGATATTATTCAGCCCAACCTAAAATATCTTTCGATAATTTCTATAATCTTAAGATATTATTTTCAGATATAGATAATTGATGAGGTGAATCTAATATCATGGTAAGAACTTATGTATAGGAGTATGATAAGTAAATAAAATAGGTTTTCTTTTAATACTTTATTTTTCAACCTAACATTTTTGTAACTCGATCACCAGCTACGTTAACAGATGTATTTTATCTAATGAACATTGTTCATACCATACTTCTTATAATTATTACACAGTCAGTACCGAAAAAATAAACATCATTATCACGAAATTTTCATTTATCACGAAAATACTATTCTTAATTTTACTAATATAAATTCCTTTTACTCAATACTTAAAGAGCTCGTGAGAAAAAGAATATTTACTACATTAATGTTTTTTAATTAAAAATCTATTGTTAAATATTATAATCTTTGAAAATGTTAAAATCGTTTAGGTAAGTATTAAAGGTTGGAAGACGTTGTGTAATAAACAGATGGGTTCTTTTAGGTTAGACAGTTTCGGTATTTTCTGAAAAGTTAATAGATACAGAGTAGATAGTAAATTGTTTTGTTGGAATGATACATTTGTTAGTTTGTAAACATTACTTTAAGAATTATTTATAGATTATAGAATGTAACACCGATAATAATGTATCTATGTAACCCCTACACTACACACATAAATTCCATGTCTAACGACCATCTTCGCGAGTTATATATTATTAGAAATAGGAAAGGCACAGTCGAAGTATAAAAATTATTGCTGACGTCCCTAACTAGTACGTTTCATAACGATAACTACAGATACATAATTTAATACAATAGAAAATTATAAGGCATGCATTAGAAGTTTTTCTTTTAATTTTTTTTTTTTTGATTATATTATATTGACATTTTATATTGGAACAAGAAAGTAAGGACAAAGCCTAGATAAATAAAAACAGTCAGTATTAAAATAATTATTTTTAAATATATATTGGTAATGATTAAAAGTAAGTAAACAATGATAATGAAAGTTTGAAGTGTCATTTATAGCAAAAATTACATCTAATTTTTTTTTTACATTTGGCACATTTGAGTTTCTAATATGAAATTCTCATTCTACCTAGGACTACTGTAGTTTACCAGAATTTGTAAAATCTAATCTCAGCTTTATTGAAATATGTTAGGTACCTACGTGGAACCAATGTAATAGTTGCTAACATTATACATTGCGTATTGATAGTAATTACTTATTTACAATACATAATTATGTATGAAAATAGGAATAATTTATATTCAGAAAATATAATTTTGTTTAAAGAGAAATACTTTTCAATTCGCGAATGTTTGGTTCTGTTGTCAATTCTTAAGGTACAGTGTCATCAATTTAAATATAGTATGCTACAAATCTAAACAGTCGTTTACTAGAAGTCTGCACTAAATATACATATACAATAATTCATAGGCTTTATTCTAATCGTTGACTTAAGTTATATTTTCAATGATTAGAAACCCGAAGTTCTAAAGTCAGCTTTAGCAACTTTAAAGACATTAACTTAAATGTTAAAACCACACACAAACATAAATAGTTCTTTGTCACATTCGAAGATTCCTAATGTATTTATAAAATATACAAAACAATTATAACATACAATTATATAGAGCTTATAATAACTACATACGAACATCGATAAAAATAAATGTAACACATACAAACCACCATTTCGTTGAGGCTAATTGAAACGTTTAATGTCTTCACACAACGAACAAAACGTTAAATAACGTCAATACTAGGCTAGGTACTCGAAAGTTTGTAACACACGAGCGTCCTGAGAAATACCACCACCACAAATTGACTAGATCTAATAGCTATCTAAATAATCATACAATCACAACTTAAATTGATTAAAGTCTGTATATCTTGAACCAGCCGCAAGTAGATAACTTAGGGTAAGTTGTAGGGTAAAGGTAAAAAGGGAGTGTAAACGATTCCAAACGTCTTATCACTTATTCACAAAACCACTCGTAAAATTCTATTCATAAAGTTTAAACACTATTTTGAAGTTACCGAGTTCAAGCTTCACGATCACTAGTCATGGGCGTATTCGCTACCGTTATCGGTGTTCACCGGTGTGGCGCTAGCGGCACCCGTTGTTGACATCGTTGTTTTCGGCAACGGTGCCGGCCACCAGCGGTCAGTGTAGTTTATACATCGTTTTATTAGTGAGAGTGATATTTACAAAATCCATAGCATTTTTTGATATGATCACAGATGTGATTCAATGCTGCACGTTGCCGTTGCCGATGCCGTGTCGGTAACACTAGGTAATTCGCACTGAATCACGATATTGAGTTTTCTGGTGCCGGTGACATCCGTTGTATATGACTTTGGGATCGGATACAACATCGTTGTTACAAAAACGGCCATCTCTAGTTACCACCAATCCGTAGAGGAATAGGAAGGGAGAGTGCGAAGGGTCAACGGGCACGGAAGTCGGTTTAGATGTAGACTTCGTGATGTTGCTGCGGCCGGCCCCGCCTGGACTAGGAGCCGCACTCTGATAACTCGACTATATCATCAGGTTCTGGTCTCCCTGAGTCAATCTTCCTTCTCTCAGCTATGACAATTCTAATTTTCTCTTCTTCAGTTATCGACGGGTCCGATTTTTCTGCTTGCGATCGAAACGAAGCGTGACTCACTTCGGACTCCGTTGACGGTCTCCGTTTTGTCCTGTCTCTTAAGCTCTGTCTCGTAGAAGGAACCATAAGTAGCACTGGCGCCGGACGAAGTAATCTAGCTTCTTCGCTTCTTAGCGAGTTTCTTTTATCTACTCTCTGTCTACGATTTTGTGCGAAAGAATCTCGTCTCGTTGGACTTCCCGGTTCTAGTTCATCGATATCGTCAGCGTCTATGAAACGCGCATCTTCTTCATATAAAGCCGGGGTGTCTGATGTGGAGTCCTGTCTGCGTCTGCTAAAGGCATGAGGAGATAATGAGGCCCTTCTTTGTGGAAGAGCGACGGGCAGTAAAGCTTGATGTGAATGTAATGTTTTTCGCCTGCGAGGAGATGGTAGAGGTTGATGTTTCGGTTCGCTGTAAGTGAAATTAGCGGGCAAAGACGGTACCTTGTTCAATGATCGCGGGGGCAAAGTGCATTGTTCGAGAGCTCTACAGAGAGCTCTGTCTTCTTCATCGTCCGCTTCTCTTTCAAGTTCTCGCTCTAGTTCAACGTCCATATCCATTTCATCTTCCATTTGTTTGTGGGATTCTTCTAGGTGTTTCATTAGTACCTGTAAAAACACCAAATGTTAATATATAAAATCACTAAGAGAATCCAACTCATCTATTTTAAAAGTACTTACAGCAACCACTACATTGACGAGAACAAATTGTGCCATCAATACGAAAACGACAAAAAATATAGGCGCAATAATAGTGGAGACGCAACAATTTCTCACGCAATCCACTGAGCTATCGCAGTCTTCTCTCAAGGTATCTTTCATTATACCGTTCCAGTTGTCTCCGGTCGCAACGCGGAATAAAGTCAGGAAGGCCATTCCAAAATTAGCAAAGTGTGCATGTTCACCGAGACCTAAAAATATTGCGATTGAAAGAATATGCCAATATGATATCATAATTTACACATTTTGGACTAATAATCTTTTAGTTTATACAGAAACGCCATCATAAATGCATTATTTATTAGAAAAACTTTAAGGAGAATTAATTTGTATGTTTAAATTAAAAGATCAATTATGCTAAATAAAATAACACACCTTGGCAAGGAATTTCATCCGAACATTCCAGACGACCGAATAGTTCTACTCCTAACGCAGCAAAAATGAAAAACAGTAGAAAAAATAATAAACCCAAATTCCCGACTTGTGGAAGCGCTTGCATGACTGTGTCTAACAACGCTCTTATTCCTTTCGCCATCTTCAATAATTTCAACACTCTTGCGATCCTCAACACTCTCATAACCCTCATTATCGTCGGGTTTATTGGTATTATATTTGTCTCAAGCTCTTCCAAAACTATACCCACTATAGAAAGTATGACAATTATCACGTCCAATTGATTCCACTTATCTTTAAGATAAATTTTGAAGCCGAGCGCAACAAGTTTCATCGCCGCTTCGAGTATGAATACTGCGGTAAAGAAATAGTTGAATATTTTCAAGGCGTATTGTAGTGCGGGAGGCATCCTGTAATATTCTATCGCCATTGTGACCACGTTCAGACCGATGACTCCGGCGATGGCCAAGTCAAAATATTTGGAAGTGACCACATTGTGCACAAACAGACGTGTTTGGGAATAGTCGGAATAGTATGGCCTTTGATGCATCTCTGTAATAATAAGTTTTCGTTAAAAATTGATGTCAAAAAAAAATGTTTAGAAAATTATTATTTTTATTACGTATTATTCTAATTTTTTTTTAGGCCTATTACTTACTCCTTCTCTTCTTCTCCATCTGTAGAGCTCTCTTAGCAGCTCTTCTAACTCTTTCCTCTTTCTCCTGTTCCTCACGACACCGATGGAAGTTCTCCACAACAACTCCCACAAACATGTTGAGCACGAAGAATCCCACCAGTAAGATGAATGCAATAAAGTAGAGCAAACGCCATTCTGAATAGTTCACTATTGGCTGTTGGAAAAAAGTATTTAAGCTATTTTATATTTATATCAAGCATTTGGAATTCGAAATCAGACACTGAAGACAATACGCGCGTTTTTTAGTGGAAGAAATGGACAGAGTGTTTTCTTCTCATTTAAAGTGCGAAATAGGCAACACGATCTAATGTTTATAGAAAATCATTAACATTGTTATATCCGAATCCGTAATCTTAACTAATCAAGACGATAGAAAGGTGCAACACATACGTGGAAACTGATAAATAAATAACTTCAAAGAATTAAACAGTACAGTTTGCTACAAAGCTTTTCAATTATTATCTAACCAGATTTGTTTCATGAAATACTTATTATACGATTTTTCCATATGAACGGTTGTTCGTTACCAGGTCGAAATTTCCATATTCCCACCCTTATACCCTAAGTGTCTTCTCAGCGGAATTCGATCCCGCGACCCATCGGAGCGCCAGGTGTCGTACCAAACGCACCAACGAGCCCGTCATAACCCACCTGCTGGTCGACGCCGACCGCGTCGAGCCCCGTGTACATGATGTTGACCCAGCCGTCCCGCGAGCTGAGCACGAACAGCGACATCAGAGCCTTGCCGAGGTCGTCGAAGTTGTACTTCCTGTTGACCCACACGTTGCCCTCTATCGCCAGGCAGTCCGTCTTGTTCCTCACGCTCTTGATGTTGGCGCCTTCGCAATAGAAGAACGCGCCTTTGAAAAGCTAAAAGGAAACGATTGTGTTACGATATATTCAGACGCGGGAAGACTGAGTTTTAATTGTTCGTGTGTTATGTATAATATATTTATTTTAAGTGTTTTTTTTAATGATTACAAGAATGAATATTTTTTTGACTTGGTTAATTGAGTCAATATTTTGTATTGGTTTCTAGAAATCAGAATTGTTATACAGTAATACACCGGCGATAGTTGGGACTGGGGGACAACAGCGTAACTCGAATTCGCGTAAATAGGGGTATAATTTTGTTAAAGTTATTTTACTTCGCCTATTTCCAGGTTCGCGTAAGTCGGGGTATTACAGTATATTCAATTATTATATTAGTGATCATGATTTTTTTTTATTATTAACATATTATTTCAATTACCGTCAATATAACTTAACAATCATTGCGTGAAGACTTACTTATTTGTTCTACTTAATAATGCGGGAAAATGTTTCTTCTTTTTTTTGCAACATATTTTTAGTTTGTTAATTGAGTCATAATTTTAAATTGGTGACTAAGAATCAGAATTGTTATAATATATTGGACACGGATAAAATATGTGAACAGTTTTCATCTTCATAATAAAATCGAAATTTAGGTTAAAATCGATTAGTATAGATGTTTTTTATTTCGGATAAATGTCCGTTTTAGAGTTATCACATATTTTAAAATTTATCATTAAATTATTATTTTAACTGATTTACAGTCATATATTAAAATAAAAAAGGGGAAACAGTGAAAGGAAAAATAATAATGTCTTATTGTTACCTGTACTCCCAAAATGCCGAATATTATGAAAAACGTGCAGCAAATTAGCACAATATTTCCAATAGGTCTCAATGACGATAGTAATGTCTGTACAACCAACTTTAATCCTGGAGCTCTGTTAATAACTCTCAAGGGTCGTAAAGACCTTAACAATCTGAACACCTACAATTAAAATAAACATGATTTATTTAGCCTGGTTAAAATAATAAACAATATTTACAATTTCAATATACATTTTAGACGGAGAGCCGGTGACACTAAAAGTGCAATATCACGGATTTTAAAATTTTGTATACCTGATAATTTACTGTGTTTTTTGGGCTTAAAAATAACTGTACTTTTGAAACTAATAGTGTAACGTCGTTATTAGTACTTTTTTTTTAAAGAAAAAAATGGCTGTCGTATATCATATTCTGTTTAAAAAACATTGGCGTGAAGGCTTTTATCCATGACGGTAATTGTCATACTAATATTTTCTGAAAAAATAAATAAAATTGTGCAATACAGATATAAAAAAACTAGGTATATACCTATATTTAATTTTGTATAATTTTTGTATTATGTGTTTACCCTGGGAAATAAATGTTTTCCATTTCTAAAATGTTTCAATAAAATGCTCACTTACGATTAGATTCTAGTAAGTGTAAAAATCCTATTATTCCTTAATAATAAAAAAATAGAAAATATATACATATATCTGTTTTTTATTTTTTACTGTTACCATAAATCCTGCTGAACCTCGCTTATATTGTAGCTATCAATGTATATACAAAATATGGAGATCCATATAACTGCAATTTTAGTGTCACCGTACTATTCACTTACCCTTAGTATTCCAAATATTCTCGGACTGGATTCAGACACTAAGGACATTAACAAGTCGATAATAGATATGATGACCAATGAACCGTCCATAATATTCCAACCAGACGTGAAATACGCCTCAGGGCCGTAGAACATTCCAGATGCCATCACCTTTATAATACAATCGAAAGATCTTAATAGTATTTTGTGCATGAAAGTACTATTTTTTTAAGATCATTAAATTTAAATTAACCGTATGCCGTCTTATATATTTGAATCAAATCAAATCAAATCAAAAATCATTTATTCATTTAGGTAACACAATGTACACTTATGAACGTCAATAAAAAATACATATTAAATGCTTCTAGTTTTACATTTACTGCCAGTTCACAAATCAAGGGCGTAGAGCGGACGAGAAGAACTGGCAAGAAACTCGCCGCCACTCTTTTTTAATCGCCAAGTTTTTGTTTTACAAATGTTTTGTAAGGAGCTGCAACCATTACACCATGTTCCACATGACATCTTTAAGTAATTAACTATAATAATCGAAAAAATATACGAGTATATATAAACGAAAAAAATAAAAATAAATAAAAACAAAGATTTGTCCTCTATCAGCAGAATGTATGGTGAAGTAGGAGCACTCACTTACATTCTCGTGGGAACAACACGCAAATACATAGACGAAATAACTAATATCACCGCATACACGAATTCAAGTTCGACCAGTCACCACAAGTAGCACCCGTTCACGAGTATGACGCATGGCCAGCCATCGACCCCCTCGCCATATTTTAGGGAGAGAGACAACCCGACGCATGGACGCCGCCACAAGCAATGACATTTAAGCGAGCATGACGATCCTTGAAATGTGAACTTGGCTACATAAGAAAACAATAATAATATTAATTATTCTGAAATAAATTAGTACTACATGGATCACGGTTTGCTCCCACTTTACATTAAAAAGGTCGTGGATGTTGACGATCGCCCCCGAGTCTGGAATTGCAGCCGAGAGATTCAGTCGCGTTACCTCTATACTGGAGCAAATCATATCCAAGCACTAGGATCGTTTAAATATTCATTTATGTTATAATAGGCCTTAGCAAGTAGTTTTACTTTAACGTACGATTTAAATTTATTTATTGACAACACTTGTATCTCACTAGGGATTTTGTTGAAAAAACGTATACAATTGCCTTGGAAAGAATTACTCGTTTTATGCAGCCTTGTGGTTGGTGCACTAATTTTGTCTTTATTACGAGTACTATAATTGTGGAAGCTACTATTCTTTTGAAAGATATCTATATTTTTCCGCACATATAAAATATTCTCATAAATGTATTGACTTGCCAAAGTCAAAATATTTAATTCTTTAAACTTGCTTCGAACTGACTCCCGTGGGGATAATCCGCAGATCGCTCTTATAGCCCGCTTTTGCACTACAAATATCGATTTAATATCAGCTGCATTACCCCACAAAATAACACCATATGACATAATACTATGAAAATAGCTGAAATAAACGAGCTTTGCTGTATTCTCGTCAGTAAGATCACGTATCTTTTTCACTGCGAACGCTGCAGAACTTAGCCTATTCGAAAGACCTTCTATGTGTGGGCCCCACTGGAGTTTACTATCTAAAGTAATTCCCAAGAACACTGTATTATCAACAAAGTCTATTTCCTCATTTTTAATTATTATTTGACCATTGCTACTTTTTACATTTGTAGTTACAAATTTAATACATTTTGTCTTCTTTTCGTTTAGCTTAAGATTATTTGTATTAAACCAGTGAACTACACTGGAGATGGCACTGTTTACATTCTCAAGTAATGGATCTCGTCGTTTCACTTTAAATAAAAGCGAAGTGTCATCAGCAAACAGTACTATCTCGTGAAGCTCTTTTACAAGAAATGGTAGGTCATTTATATAGATGAGGAATAAGAAAGGTCCAAGTATGGAGCCTTGCGGTACACCCATAGTAACAGACGATCCCATTGAGGTTGTTCCATTTATATTTACCTTTTGAATTCTACCGCTCAGGTATGAATCCATTAGTTTTAGCGCTTTTTCGCCAATGCCATAGTGTTGAAGTTTTTTGATAAGGATTTCGTGATGGACACAGTCAAAAGCCTTTGATAAATCGCAAAAAACTCCAATGGCATCATGAGCATTTTCCCACGCATTTAAAATCTCGGAAATTAATTTAATACCAGCATCGGCTGTGGAGCGACCTTTTGTAAAACCATACTGTTGGCTATGCATAAGTTTATTATTATTGAAATGTATCATTAATTGATCAAGAATCAATTTTTCAAAAATTTTACTCAATGCAGGCAGCACAGATACGGGTCTAAAATTTGTGGGGTCAGAAGTGCTGCCCGTTTTGAACAACGGTGTGATTTTACTTAGTTTCATCTGGTCTGGAAAGACTCCACAATCTATACATTCATTAAATATTATAGCTAACTCTGAACTGATAACATCGATTACTGATTGTAAAACGAATACAGATACACCCCAAAGATCTTTAGTTTTTTTTAATTTGAGTTGTTTAAATGTTTTTATAATATCATTGCAGCTAATGCGGCTAAATATAAACTTATGATTGCATACAGGAACATTCTTTTGCAATAATAAAAGGGCGGCTGATGGTGAAGAATTTAGAACGCTAGTTGTATTCATTGGAATGTTAGTAAAAAACTCTTCAAATGCAGAGGCTACTTCGAGGTCGGAACTAATTACTATGCCGTTTATGTTAACCTTATATTCAGTATCCTTTCTAGAGGTTCTTCCAGTCTCCTCGTTTATAATTTTCCAAGTAGCCTTTATCTTATCAGAGCTATTTTTTATTTTAAAACTTAAGTGTTGCGCCTTAGCGATTCTACACTCTTGCCTAAAACTTTTTGAGAATATCCTAACATGCGTTTTAAATTCTTCACTGTCATTATACTGTTTTTCATTATACAATTCATACAATTTTAGCCTTTTCTTGTGTAGCTCAGGAGTTGCCCAGTCACAAAAGGTAGGTTTCTCTGAGACCAAAAAAGTCTTTGGAGTGAACACATTTTTGAACTCATCAATAAATGAATCAAAAAATATGTTATATAAATTATTAGGGCATCGATTACTACACAAAAATGGCATTTTAAATATTAAATTTTTCTTAAATCTGTCTAACCGATCATCTGTTATAGGAACTGTGCATATTTTCTTTTTTGGATCTTTACATTTAACTATTTCGAATTCAAACAATTGACCAGAGTGATCAGACGTTAGTTTGTTGATAATACAGGTGTTGAGAGGAGCGATATCACTATAGATATTGTCAATACATGTTGCCGTGGTGGCTGTTACCCTAGTAGGTACAATAAAATTATTAATTAAATTAAATGATTTAAAGAGATTAAGCATACGTTTACTTGAACTACAGTTGTCAAGCAAATTTACATTAAAGTCTCCACAAACGATCAATCTTTTCTTGGACTTTTGCAATTTGTACAGAACCTGTTCTAATATTTTTTCCAAGCCATCATATTGAGCTGAAGGAGGGCTATACAAACTGACAATGATGAATTGCTTCAGCTCTACACAAGATATTTCAATAAGACGTTCCACAGAGAAGCTCACTATGTCCTTCCTTTCCTTAAATTTAATTTTTTTACTAAGCAAAATTAATGAGCCACCGCGTATTGCATTTCCTCTGCAGAACGAACTACCAATCTGATGATTACAAAAATTGAACACAAGTTCACATGTTTTTAACCAGTGTTCTGTAATACACAATATGTCAACATTTTCACAGCTCAAAAACAACTCAATTTCAAGTAACTTACTTTTCATTCCTTGTATATTTTGGTGAACCAGATTGATAGTATTTTGTTTTAATTTACTTATCTTACTTACTAGTTTTAAGCCAGAGAGAATCTCTGTTGTCTTATTATCTAATTTAAATTAGAAATACTATTTCTTGGAATATCTTCCAAGGTCTTACTAACTAAAACCTGCTCAATAGAAGCAGGTTGTCTAGCCAAATTCTTGGCTGTTATAAACAAAAAATATGATAGCGAATCAGCTATCTGTCTCTTAAAATATAAAGGTAGATTATATCTATCCTTTGTCAAAAAGTTATTATTACAACTAATGTACCTATTGGTATCAATTAGTGTAAAGTTATTATTATACACTGTAAATGTATGCAGAGTCTGATTTAAAATATGTCTTATATTATTTTCCTGCTGTGTAAAGTTTTTGCTGTAAGGGAATGTAAACATAATCAGATTTTTAGTACTAAGTGAGCACAATTTTTCATAGTAATTAATAAGCTCTTTTTTGTTTAAATTCCCTCTGTTGCCTATAAATATAACTAAATTATCAGTTTTACAGGAAGACTGCAGTACAATATTCTTAATAATATATTTAAAAGTGGCATTTGGGTAACAGCTGTTTATAAGATTTTGTCCCTTATTTAAAAATTGGCTCATTTGTTGGCCTATTTCGTCACAGTACATTACATTTGTTAATTTTGACATTGAAATATTATTATTGTTTATTGTATTAATTGAATTTTTATTATTATCACTACATACTGATGACACCTGTACAGACTGGGTCGAATGAATTAAAGATAAAAGTAACATATTTAATGATACAATAATTATGAACATTAACTCTTATAAAAAATATACTAAAAGTCACTTAACCATTGAACATATTTTGCAATAGATAGATAGATAGATAGATAGATAAAAACATTTATTCACAAACACAGTACAACATTACAATAGCTTAAACAAACTAAAACTAAATCTATGCTAATTCAGTCAAGTCGCAATGTGCACTGCGGTTGCGAATAGGAACTGGCTCAGCATATGCTGTGACACTTTCATGCCACAGCGCTGTTAATTCTGCCAGTCCCCTTCGGAGCGTAAGGTAGCTGCGCCAGCTACCTTCAATTTATAATAAATATTTAAATATGCTTATAAATTTATAGGAGCCATAAAGAATAAAAAGAAATAATAAACAAAACTAAATACAAATAATATAATTAAGTGATTGATATATATTAATAGATAAGAGAAAGATATTAATAGATTTTAAAAATAAATAAGATAAAAAGTAAATAGAATAAATGAGCCATATATTCGATGTAGTATGATAAATGTATTATGTGACAGAACTGTGAACATTATGGAATAATATGTATTATGTAATAATAAAGGCCAAAACAGAACATTATGGAGGAGGTTTTTGAGAAGACAGCAACAGTGACCTATATGCTAGTTTGAAACCCAGTCTCGATGTCATTTTTTGGAGGGGAGGGGGTAGGTCATTCCAACATTTAGTAGCCTGGAATTTAAAACAACCCCTAAAAGATGCAGTTTTGTGTGAAGGTGTTACTAATAGTTTACTTATACACCTAACATTTTTCTTACAAACTTCACTTCTCCACAGAAGTTTTTTAAAAAGGTAATCAGGTTGCTTAGTGTGTACTATGTCGAATAGTAAACAGGCCAAAAATAACTTTTGTCGGTTTTTCATATGGAGAATATTTAGTTTGTTCAGATATGGTGAAACATGACTGCGAGGAGGTATATTAACACAGAAACGTGCACACGCGTTCTGTACACGTTGTACTAAACGTTGCGATTTATCGAACAGACAGGGACCGTAAACAGATATGCAGTAATTAAGTTTGGATAAGATTAAAGTTTCACATAGTTTGACACGCAGGTCTACGCAAAGGTATGGACGAATACGATATAAAAGTTTTAGACGGTAAAAACAGTTTCCAACTACTTCTGCCACATGATTTTCAAAACGTAATAAACTGTCAAATACCAAACCCAGATTACGCACTTCTGTTACCCTTTCAATGGGACTAGAGTTGACTGTCAAAGTCGGATGGTAATTTTCGATTGAGAGTACCTGTTTCCTAGTTCCGGTAATTATATATTTTGACTTAGCCGCATTCAGGACAAGACAATTGTTACTAGACCAAGAGGCAATGCGTTGAAGGTCTTCATTGATTCTAGCCACAGAATCATTGATACTGTTAGGGCTGATAGGTGCATAAATTTGAACATCATCTGCGTAAAGATGGTATTGACAGAATTTTATGGATTTTACAATATCAGCTGAGTAAACAATGAACAAAAGTGGTCCCAAAATTGAGCCTTGAGGTACGCCACGGCTGAGAGTTGAGAGAGCTGATTTAAAACTAATACCATCATATTTGGACAGTACCACTTGTTGACTACGTCCGGACAGATAACTACTGAACCAAGCTGTAGAGTTTGCGTCAAATCCATAGTATTTTAATTTAGCTATAAGTAATGGCACATTTAAACAATCAAAGGCCCTCGAAAAATCAAGGAGAGTAAGGATGGAGGGCATACCGCTATCCCGTGCACTCAGCAAATTATCCACGACATCAAGTAGAGCAGTACAAGTGCTACGGCGTTTCCGAAAGCCGGACTGAGTAGAGGGGAATATATTTGAGTTTTCGCAGTATTTCATGACCTGATTATAGACAACCTTTTCAAGAACTTTTGATAAATAGGGTAAAATACTAATGGGTCTTAGGTCTTTAATGTTAGTAGGGTTATTATTTTTAGGAATTGGTTTAACTAAAGCAACTTTCCAGATTGATGGAAAAGTGTTAGTAAGTAATGATGTATTGATTATGTGAGTTATAATTGCAAGCGTGTGAGGAAGTGTGAGTATGACTAAATCTCTGTAAATATTATCAAAACCCTTTGAATTCGATTTAATGGCCAGGATAATATTGGCGATGTAGTGCTCTGAAACGGGTTCAAATGAAAAGGAATTAGAAGAAAATAAATTATTATCAAAGAAAGAGAAAGTATTTGGATCTACATTACCATCTCCGGGAACATCCAGAAAATGATTATTTATTTGTTCAACATTACATAAATGATCTGGAATTTCTACTGCGTTTTTAAACTTAGGCAAAATGTTATTTTTAAGATTTTTCCAAAGTTGCTTCGAATTATTCAATTGGGAATTTATGTAAGTGTCAAAATAAGCTCTTTTTTCAAAATATAAGTTACTATTAACTAAGTTTTTCAGCTCCTTGTACTCACGTCGTTGTACATTATCTTTAGTTTTCTTAAAACTTACATGTGCCTTATCCCGTAAACGCATTAAATAACGAATATTGCTTGTAATCCAGGGTGATGAAACATCTCTAATCACTTCAGTTTTTTCAGGTGCAAAATTATCAAACAAAGTAATTAGGTAAGTATTGAAAGTTTCAACCATTTTATTTACATCAGGAAGTGAAGCAATATCATTCCAAGGCAAATTGGAAACAACCAAGTCAAAATATTTGATGTCAATATCTTTTAAAGGTCTAAATGTTATGCGCTTAAGTGGCGGTTTTTGCCGCTTTATTTTTAGTTCAACAGTTACCATAGCATGACCACCGAGTTCCGGAAGGTGATCAATATTAACATGAGTAACCGGAGCATCAGTACAAAAGTAGTCGATTAATGTTTCGCTATGAGATGTAAAATGCGTTGGTTCTAAAACGTAATTAGTAAGATTTATTGATTGTATAAAAGTGTTTAGTCGAATAACGTTACTATCGTTATGATTTAGCAAATTGACGTTCCAGTCTCCTAGAAGAATCACAAAATCGTTACTACTAAAAAACATGACTGACTCGGTGAGGGCATCCAGAAAGACATCCAGACTGAGCCATGGAGGTCGATAAGCCGTCCCTAACATGACACTTTTTGAGTTAATATTAAGTTTTATCCATAACTGTTCAACACTATTATTTACAATGGGGTGAGAACAGGTACGAACGGATATTCCACGTTTTATATAAAAACCAACACCGCCCCCTCTGGTCCTTAATTCAGGTGGACGTGGCTTGTGTCTAAAAGAATAACCGGGGAGAACAGGAGCTCGTGCCTCCTGCCCCTGACGGATCCACGTCTCGTTTATGGCCAATATGTCCGGAGAATGTCGTTCTACGGCCACTTGAAAGTTTTCATCTTTACTCCCTAAAGACCCAGCATTATAAAGCCCAACAATCAAATTACGTGACTGCACCATTTATGTTATCAAGAAAAATAAATCGTCAGCGTCACAGACGCTATTTTTAAGCAAACATAAAAAAAATGTGTCAGGCAGTTGTTGCGTGGGCGTTAGGGATAAATAAAAAAGTGTATAATAAGTAAATATAATACGTTTGTAACATATTAATAATTTATATGGCCATTTAATACTATTATATAATATATAGTAAAAATATATTAAAATAAATATAATATAAAGAATTTCATTATGAAAGAATCTACTTAAAAATATGTTATGCTCATAAAAAATAAACATATAAAGGTATAATGCACATGAAAAATCACACACCACAATGCACATCACAAAAGTAACATATTTTATTTTAAGCGTTATAATTACGAATATATGTATAACATTATTCAACGTACAATTTAATACAAGATTAATAGATAAATAAGTTAAAAGTAAAATCTTACTATGTCTATGGCTCCAAAGATAAAAAACAGTTTTTATATTAAAATTAATTACCTTAAAAACAAAATAAGTGAGATAAAAAATATATAGTATTGAAACAAATGAGAAAAAAGTAAAACCTAAGCTACAGAAAATAATTTCTAGATTACAAACATTACTATGTAGTATGAAATATGCGTGAAATATCACATTCTGAACGAAATGAACAGATTTGACTGGTTTCGTGCTGCCTAGCATAAATACGTCCACCTTTGACCCAAACGAATCTCCATTTATAAACATGGCTAAGGTCCCGAACCTTTGAATATAGCGTACGGTTTGATTTAGTGAGTCTTTCGTTTATAAATACGCGCAAAGGGTTGTGTTGGGAAGATTCTATATCACTAGAAATAAGATTGCGTTTAATACGAGCCATTTTTATCATTTCATTACGAATTGAGTGGCGCGTGAGTTTAACAGCGATAAGACGAGGTCTGGAGGGGCGCCCGGCGATCGATGGGGTGACGCCGTCGGCTCCCTCAGTCGGCCGTCGAGGTCCTAGGCGCTGCGCGTGCGAGATATCGCACTCATCAAGACTAACGCCGATTTTTGATGCAATAGTTAGAACAGTGTGCACTAAGGACTCCGAGTCGCGCTCGGGGATGCCAGATATTTCAAGTTCGTTTGCGAGGTCCGCTTGTTTCCAGTCATTGATATCACTCTGCAATGAATCAATAGTATGACGCAAATCGGAAATTTCATGGTTAGATTGACAGCTGGAGTGCTCACATTGTAATGATTGAATTATTTGTTGTTGTTCTGATAGCTCATTTCTTAATTCAATTATTTGAGATTGTAGGCAGTCTGTTGTCTCGGTAAATTCTTTCTTAATTCTGTCCAAGGCCATGTTTAAATCAGTTCTAAAATCGTGAGTGAGTTTAGCTTGCATAGCACTTAATTTAGTGTCAAGTTTAAGATCGAGCTTGGAGTCTAGCATAGCACCAATCTGGTCAATTAATGAGTTATTTGCAAGTGCTGAGATGTCTGCATCGCCATAGTCGCATGACATATTGTTTATTTCGTATGACCGTTCTATGGACGAATGCTCATGTTGTTTATGCACAGGGGTGTCGTCACCTTTACGTCGAGAACTTACTTTATTACACGAAGGGCAGGTCCAAGAAGTACTTGAATCCTTCAGGTGCATATTATAGTGCGCGGCCGTCATGTTTAGGCACATATAGTGATAAGTACCCATACAATCTACACAGACCAGCTGTTCCTCTCTTCTTAGTGATAAGTTGCATGCATAACATTTCATTTTGGTGAGCTACTTCGCAATAATTACTTGTATCAGTTTGACAGTAAGACACACAGAAAAGTTGCCACGATTCTAAGGCAAAAGTAGTAGTTACTTGCACTAAGGATTCGTAAATATCCAGATAAATATAAAACAAACACACACAAGAATCTTTAGATTAACCACTGCCGATAAACACTACTTTTACAATTTAAATTCAATAATTATCAGAGAGCAAAAATAATACGATGTTTACGTTACGGGCGCAGCTACCCTCCCTGATAGCTTACCTAATAGCTTCATGGGAATTGAAAAAGGCTCATCTTGGGGTTTAAATGCGAATAATTATCAGTAATAAGTAAATTCCTTATTATTTTTATTATGTAATTACTTTCAATATATCTTACAAGCATTGCGTGAAACAATTTTCGTTCTTCTAAAAAAGAGCGGTATGTAAAAAAATTTTTTTTTAAATCTAGAGCAAAGACAACAGAATATCATAAATATTTTTATACCTATAACTATGAATAATGTTTGAGAGACATTTATCTATTTTTATCTCGTCTTATAAAAAAAAACAACATTTCACTTACCTTAATAAACATCTCAACAGCAAAAACAACAGTGAACACATAATTGGCAGTGGAGAGGAATGATCGTTCCTTCGAGTCCGGCGGGATGTTGGGCCGCTCCATGGCCAACGTGATGCAGTTCAGCGCGATGAACAGCAGCACTATGTTGTCGAACCAACTGCGGGTTACCATCCACGTGCAGAATCTTCTGATCCTATAGTAGATTTTTTTTTATGTCAGATATCGACAGACGAGTATGAGGTTCACTTGATGGTAGGTGATAGCCACAGAACATCAGTCAATGATGCACTGTCGACCTAATTTTTATTTCGAGCATTCGTCATTCGAGCATGAATAAGGAGACAATGTATACAGATTGAAATAAAAAACTGTATACTGGATTAAAACGCCATTTATTATTTGAGGCCGTCAGAGCATAAGTGGCCTAACCCACAATTTTTCATATTCGTACTTAACTATTGCAATTTATTTAAAACACAATAATATTTAGTTAAGAATATAGAAAAGTTGTGGGTCAAGCCACTTTAATTATTATTAACTATTGTATTTTTTTCAAACACAATAAAATTTATTGTCTTTTAATTAATTGTTTAAGTACGAATATGAAAAATTGTGGGTTAGGCCACTTTTGCGATGACGGCCTCATTTATATTGTTTAAATTATTTATCCCGACGTTTCGGATGCTTTTCAGTAACCGTGGTCACGGGGAAACTGAAAGATGACAGCTGTCTGATAAATAGATAAATACAAATAATAAATCGCGTTATTTTATTTAAATGTGTGATACTCGCGTTAATAAAAGACATAATGTGTACAGTTACACAACAAGTTGCCGCTACATTACTGATTTCTTTTTATTTAGTCTGTATTTCACAATAAATTTATAATGTACAGAAAAATCCAAACAATGCATTGTGGTATTGGCAGTCTTGTTACTAAGCAGTGATTTCTACCAGACAAATAATTACGTGAAAGATAAAATGTGAAATTAAATAAGAGAGACAATGGAGTAAAAGTTATATATTGACCAAAAAATAATAAATATAATAAGGAATAATAATTATTTAATAGTGTAAGAACATAACAATAAGAATTCAGTTTTTAATGAGTAATGCGCTCTGACATGAGAAAAGTTGGATATATTGTAGCTAAAAATAATTTGTATACCTATAAACTGAACGACTTTACAATTATTTACTTAGTTTTGTGATTTTAATCGTTTTAAGGCCTACGCAGACCGGGACGGCATGGCAAGGGATTTTGCCGTGAGTCAGCGCACACTGGCCGCTTAGATACCGCGGCATTCCAGCACTTTGCCACGGCATGCCACGGCGTGCCGCGGCACGACAAAGCACGCCTCAGCGACTCCTGCTGCCTGATACACTTTTAGTCTTTAGCCGCACCCCGCAGTATATCACTACGAGCGCCGGAGTCCGTGGCATGCCGTTGCCTACCGCAGTATGCCACGGCATCCCGCCACGGGAGCCTGTGGCGCGTGTTGCGATAAAATCCCTTTCAATGCCACGGCATCATTTTAAAGCATAGCAATTTATGTCGTATTTCTGTACCAGTACGGTTGAATGTCCATTAGTAAAAATTAAAATCCCTTGCCTTGCCGTCCCGGTCTGCGTAGGCCTTTATAGAATAATTAGTACGGTCGAAATGTTATTGAACTATTTTCTAAGGGGAATATTACAAAGACAAGGGCTGAACCGACATGTTATTGACAAATTACGAAAGCGAGCCTAATAAGGATCAAAGCAATAACCTCTTAGAATCTCCAATCTCCGTTAATTGAAATTCCTATTATACATTAGGTACTGTATGTGACGTTTAATATGATAAGAAAACGTAGATTGTTTTGACTGGTTTCAATAGGCACAATTATGAATTAATTACGCATATTAAATAAAATAAATAAAAATAAAAAAGCCTTATATTGTTTTTACAGTCATGTATAATACAGTTATCATATTAAAGAAAAACAAAATACCAGTAAATGGAGCAGATTATAAAATATGTCAAACGAGAAAAAAATGTCATGAGCTTACAATTATTTAAAAAAAAATTACACACAAAATAAAAATATGAATAAATACATTAAAATTAAAAAAAACATTTCCAATTGGAAAATAATGTCATTAATTTAAATTAAAAAAAAATTTATGAAATTAATTACTCATTTAGAGTAGGTATGCTTATTTCTTCACGTGAATACCCGAGTCCTATTTCACAGATTTTTTTTCAGTAGTCAAATACAATAGGTATGTGAACAGATTGATTATTACAGTACTGTTATAGTACAGTAGTCAAATAGGTGAACAGGTTTTGTGCTCTGCCTGATTAAAACAATTTTTTTATCTTATTTCCCTGGGATTCGAATCCAGGACCTCCGGTGCAACTATTGAACCTTGAAAGCAATTTGGAATGAAACAATTTTATATAGATAACATTAGTAATAAAAAATCACTTACTTATTATCCGGCGCAAATAAATAGAGGGAGTAATCCTCCTTTTCCTTAAGACACCCAGTCGGTTCCATAAAACGAAAAAGATCCTTGACCCTAAACCTCCTCCGGTCGAATCGCGATGAAAATATACAAACATTGTTTATTGCCACCTGTAAGTAATTTTAACTTGGGAAATCTTTTTCATAAGTAATTATTGTATCGTCTCTACGAGTACCAACGTGGGAGCTGTAGCTTTTGTCATGAGGACCCTTTAATTATCGCTTACTTTTCTTGAGAATATTCTTCAATAGAATTACTGGGCCCGCTATCCATTGGGTAAACAGAATAACGGTAGCCGTTAGATATTTCAACATAAAACAATTTCAAAATAACTTAATTGAAAATAGTTTTTTTAAAGGTATCGACAAACGAGCATGAGGTTTATTTGATGGTAGGTGAATAGACATTCACATAACATCAGTCAATGATGCGCTATCGGCCTATTTTCTTTTTCGAGCATTCGGAAATCCATATACTGAAACCGAAACGCGCAATATGCACTTCGCGGTTTTTCTATCTATGAACGGTGGTTCATTACCCGGTCGGAATTTCGATATTCCTCCCACCCGTTCAATACCCGAAGTTACCAGACGTGGAGAAGACATGCTTACAGAACATTATAATCATGTGGTCCCGGTGGGATTCGAACCCACGACCCGTCGATGCGCACGGCAGGTGTTCTACCGAACGCGCCAATAAGTCCGTCAAAAAGAATTTTATTAGCTGGAGTAGGGTGGATTTTAATTATAACGTTATAAATACAAAGGCACTAGAGTGATGAATAAAATGAAATGTATTAATTGCCACAGAATTAATTCCATTTCTTTTATTTCGTTCAAATGTGTTCGCTGAAGACCGTTAATAACATTAGAAACGAGTTGTAACATTAGTTTGGAGTGGTCGTTTGTCCAGCTGGTAATTATGAGAACTGACAAGTGTCCAAAATTCAGCGAGGTTTATTAGGCTACGAAATATCACTAATTGTAAGGTGAATAAAAGAACACATTGTGGAATAACACCGCTTAAGTATATTACAATTTGGTTAGACATGTAATTTGTTCTTAAAAAAAAAAGAAGAATTCCTTAGAAAAGAAAAACTGATGATTATCTACACAGCTCATTTAGTATTAGGATTTTTATTTTCATCTGTATTGTGTTTAGGATTAAGTATTTTACCTAATATTTGTTTTTATTTGTTTTTTTTTGTACGTGTGGCAAAGATTCCTCTGAAATAAATAAATTTCATTTCATTTCATTTTCATTTCATCTATTCATATAAAATAATTACTCACTTCCATTGTAATAAGCAATTTAATGTTTGTTTATTTTCATTAGTTATTAGAATTATTATATTCAGTTCCTCATGGCAATTATTTAAAATGATTACCGTCGAAATATCTATACATACAATAAAACTGTAGAGGTCGAATGTCTGTACATAGAAAAAAAATGCTAAAAACCGAGTGAGGGATGTAAGAAGAGAAACAAAACAAATTCCGAATTTGTAAAATTTTTTTGTTGCTCTGTCTGTTTGTCTGTTTGTACAGGCTAATCTCCGAAACTGGTTTACCGATTTATATAAAATTTTGCATAGTCGTACCTTATATCCCGGACTTATTATCATGGAAAATTAAAGAGTTCCCAACATATAGGCTTTGCTTCATCGAAATCGAATGCCGAAAAGAAAAGTTATCATCATCTATGAAGCTCACGCGAACGAAGTCGCGGGCATCAGCTAGTACAAAATAAGTATTCAACTGGAATTTAAATTTCATATATTATAAAATAATGGTATTCCACTCACCTCTTCATTGATTTGTTTAATTAACGGCAGCGGTTGGTTATTTGTTCTGGGCAAGGCTTCGTTGAGGGGTCGGGGCGGTAATTGTGCGAGTTGACCGCTCGGTGTTAAGTTACTCGCTTTCACCTCCGACACTGTGGTAACTAAAACCGGTTTGACTTTTAATTGATATGTAGCTGATAGTTTCTAATTGATATGTGTACCATGTAGAAGATTTACACATTTCCAAGGTATTATTTTTATTATTATATTAGGTTATTAAATTTTTGCCGCCATTGCCTCTAGGATTGTTAGTTTCGAAATTATTCCTACTAATATTAGAAGCTAGTATACAACATATATAGCAGGGACTGAATACCGATTATTTTACTATGGGAGTTTAACCGGTATAATAAAGGTTTTTGTTAATATTCTTTCGTTTTTAGTCATATTTACTGAAAACAATACTGTGGTAAGTTTATTGTGTATTACTCTTTAAAACTAATATAATGGTATCTCAGTCAAACACGTATTTTGGCAAATAAAAAATTAACCGGTTTCAATCCCTGTTTCCAAGGTATGGGTTATTAAATTTTTGCCGCCTTTGCCACTAGAATTATTAGTTTCTAAATTATTCCTATTATAAATATGAAAGTTTGTGAGGGTGGATGTTTGTTACTCTTTCACGCAAAAACTACTGAACGGATTTTGATGAAATTTTATAGTATTATTGTTTATGCATCAGAATAACATTTAGGCTATAATTTATAACGATATTGCATTAATTCGCCAAATCATAACGATGAGTGTCAAGTTATTCAGAAAACAACTTGCTATTTGAAAGCTATGTATATCGGCATAAACCGTTAGAGGTACACGAAATAAATATATTGTGGGATAGGAGTGTATTGCAGTAAGTAGAAAAGGCCCAAAACAGATAATAATCGAAGTCTGCGCGGATGAAGTCGCGGGTAGAAGTTAGTATACGTCATATATAGGAATCTTGTTCGGGACGACTCGGTTATTTTGCTACAGAATAAATAAGATTGCTTTAGCGTTGAAAATACAATGAAAGGGACGAGTGAAAGCCATCGGCAAAATGTCTTTGAGACTGCTCAAAGATATGAGAAACACCAACAATTGATGGAATTAAAATAAAATAACTTTTAGCGGATTAATCATTAAAACTTTATTTAATATTTCGTCATGATCGTAGAACAACGACGGTTCTGATTTTTTACGGTTTTAGTTTTATTGCATAAAACTATCTGACTACTTATAAAAATCCATTTTTTTATTTGTTCTGTTGATAAAGGGTTTTTAGACAGTTCTAAATTATACAATATAGTACTGTCAAGGAGTTTCATGTTATGACTAATACAATAGAAATAAAATCGTAAAAAAATGAGAAACGTCGTTGTTCTACGATCATGACGATTTATATTATTTCCGGACGCGGACGTTTCGAATGCTATCCAGCAAACGTGGTCACGGGTAGACTGAAAGATGGCAGCTGTCTGATGTAAATTATCACAAATTTGCCATATTAACACCATCTATTCATATGAAGTTGATATTTTCTGTAAAGTTATTTATTATGGTAATATTTACTAACAGTGTCCTCTTGTTTTTATGTATGTTTGACTTGGGGTTTATCCGGTAAATGTGTGATACTCGTGTAAATAAAAGACAATTGATGGAATGTTTCATCCTATACTATTTGAACGATCCAAACATTTGTCAGTTTAAGACGAGCAAAGCTGAAGTTTCAGTACGCTTTAGTTACAAATCTGCGATAAATCACTTTGTATCGATCGTAGAATACACTAGGGAATTTCATTTAGTTTAAACTCGAAGTTGGAATGATTAGAGATATGTGGACTTATAACATATTAAGTACTTTAGTTAAGTATAATGAATTACCTGTCAAATAGTCATTTGTCAGAGAGAGTCTATGGGGAGGAGATTTAACTGTATCTAAGCGGACTGTTGAATCTGATGAAAAGCCCGCTTCTGGAGCTTTCCATGATACCTGCAGAAATAATTAAAGATAAGAACATTTATTATTATAAATACGTATGGTAACATTGGTCTGTCACTGGAGCGCTGGTCACGAATAAATACATACATACATATACATCACGCCTCTTTCCCATTGCTCCGATCCTTACATACAACTTCGTAAAAAAAGTGTATGGTGTTGTGTTGCTAAGCAACGCTTTACATTGTTTCTTCCGACAAAGTTTGTTTATCGAGATATTGGGTTTTTTATAGCTGTTATTAGTGTAGCCGCATGCCAAATGTTAATCTTTATATTGAGGTTGATAAAAAGAAAAAAATCTCTCTGCGCGGGAAAAATGTATGATGAAGTTTTGGATACAGCAGTATAAACCAGTATAAGTGGTAACGAGACTTACATCAGGTAGAATGGGTGTGGCGTGCGCGGAGACCCTCCTGGCGGGTGGCGCCAGCGCGCGCGAGGGCCCCAGCGGGCCCCGGGCACGGGCCTGCGGCGGGGCCCGGGGCGTCTCGGACTGCGTGTCGTTCTTTATTACTATCGAGGATGAGAGCAGAATGTCGTTCCTTCGAATACCTGAACCTGGATAAAGGAAAATTATAATAATGGAGGAGTATATACGAAAATGAAGATATTTTTGAGTGATATTTAAGAATAATTATAGGTACCAACTGCCATCATAGCGTCAGATTATATTAAAAGAGTATCTATGAATTATGATTATGATTTGCTCATTGTTATAATGTTTAAGGCGCCTTGTTGGCTGTTATAATGTTTTACATTCTAGTTTATTTCAAAAAAACATGTCAATAATTATTTAATTTTCAATGATTTTAGTTCGATTGGTAACCACCTGCGAACACAGAAAACATTCGGTCGCCGGTGGCCACACTTCACATATTAAAATACTGTTTCGGTTTACTTTTTTGATAAGACAAACAGTTGGAAGCTGGAGCTGGAATTGTGTGGATATTAAGGTTTTTAGATATAATATTACTGTCCCAAGATAGCTCGAGTAATATTTTAAATAAGGTTAAAATACATGGAGACTATTATAAATAACTAGCGGAACAAACAGACGTTGTCCTGCCTGAGTGTTGGGTTCAAAAAATAATTTACTCTTGGAACCCTACCGCAGCGCAACCTATCAGTCTAAAGGTGTACGACATCAGTGGATATCGGAGCTGAGTTGACATTACCGAAGATTCGGCATTTTTTTTAAAAATCTGAAAATGAAAATAAGAACTTCGACTCAGTAATTTGCGTAAGTTTATTTAGACACAAACATTTTCATTTAGACCAAGCGGTTGATGAGATCTGTTCACAAACACAAATACCATTTGAGTCGCTCCACGGGAGCTTAAAAAAGAAGATTAGCGATATCGATAGGGATATCGATATATTTGTACAACGAATCTCACCATTGCAAGCGATGTGGTCTCGTCCGTTGTTTAGAACGACGGCATCTGAATCGGAACCAGTTCTTTGTTTCTTCTTCCTCAGGCTGGGTCTGGAGAGTCTCCAGCTGTAGCCGCGCTGCACTCTGCACTTGTCTTCGCCATTTGAAGTGGGCGTGGTTACCATCAAACTTCGGAAAAAAATAATTTCAATGTCAAATGCCCTTTAAACCAGTGCTTAAAAAATACTTCGAAATAGCTTTACTTTAAGCATTTATTTAACTTCAAGTCTATTTATATAAAGATATTGAGTTTGATAATTAGACATCGTAATCGTTCGGGCACGAATGATTTGTAGATTATGTAAACAGAGTGGACAAACTACATAGTCTTTTGAGAGTATCTAACCTATATAGGTTGCAAAAAGTCCCAATGTAGATATCTACATTGGGACTTTTTGCAGCGTTTCTGCATCAATTCATATCCTTTCAGTTCATAATAAATCGCGTTTTAATATGTTATAAAGTATTGAAGTGAAACTACTTTATCGGGGTTGGAAAAAAAATTTGTGTAACATTTTTTCGTTACGCGTCACATTTTTCCGTTACGCGCCATCTTTGAAGTGAAACTTCTTTATCGACGTATGGGAGAAATTTTGTAGCAGTGTAAAAAAAAAACGTCACGTTTTTCGGTTACGCGCCATGTTGCTTTTTTATCAAAGTATAGTATAGTGACGTAAAGAATTTAATGTAATACATATTAAGAACAATGATAAAAGAAGTTTCACTTCTTACCTGTGTACTCCGGTACACACACACAATTTTTTTTATTTTAAAGTCAATAGTTTATTAATTTTAAAATACGCATGTAGATATTTTTGAATAGAACAGTACTGGCAAATATAAAAACTCTTAGAGGACGCGTAAAATGAGGTATTACATACTAATTGTCTATTCTAGATAGATATTCTTTGACATGTTCGTTCGTGCCCGCGAGATAACGATGTCTATTGATAATATAGTATACACTAATAAACACGTTTAGTAACAAAAGAGAGCGCACAAATTGTTTCTTTAAAATTAAAATAGTGTGCTCAACTATAATACTATAGTTAAGAAATTTTCTGATGAGCTAATCAACGACACTTTTAAAGTTCTTATTACTTTAAACTTTCATATTGTTAATTAAAAAAATTAATTTTATTTAAAAAAATATGTAGATCAGTCTTACCTTTGTGAATTCAGCAAACTAGATTTATCACTAACGTTCAAACAATTTTCATCTTTAGCAATTGTTACTTGTAGATTTTTCTCCGGGAACATCGGAGAGGGGAGGGACCGCGGGGTCGTTGGAGTTCCAGGGGAAGTGGCTCTGGATGGCGGCAGAGCTAGGGTTAAGGGGGGAGGGGCCAAGGAAACGGGGAGTCTGGCCTTCTCTGCACCCAAAGCAGCTGCGGCTGAATGCAGAGTTAATGTGTAACTATTCGGCGGCTTTAGTAACCCCGGTATACTTGTGCACTGGAACAAAATATTCTATTTAATATTCTTCTTATTATCATACATTTTTTTTTATAGAATAGGTGCAAACGGGCATGTGGCTCACGTGATAGTAATTGATCACCGCCATAGTTATTTGCACCATAGGGCTTGCAGGTGCGTTGTCGACCTTTATAATTTTAGTGTGTTGGGTTAAACCTGGCAATATATAAAACAACACAGGGCTCGTGGCCATAACAACATAAAAAAAATACTGATATAAAAATATAATGTATGTAACGATAGTAGCACAATGTAATTTCATTTATTTGCATGTGCGCCAGCGCCACCATTTCCCGAAAAAATTGTTATCTTTTCTTGCTATTCACAAGCTCGTCTTAATCTAATAGAACAACTAATTTACCACTTTCTATTGAGTTAATCGTGTCCGACAAATGGCTTATTCTCGTGTACTTATTCAGGGTGTACATATTGATACAGTGGTATTTTAGAATAATGTTTATATTTCAAAATTAATATGCTGCATAATATCTAAGCATATCCAGAGAACATAAAACCTATGGGCGTGTTCATTTAATGACAGTTGGGTAGTAAGTCAGTGCTAATCTCTCTTTAGGATTATAAACATTAATACTTTTTTACTATTGCTTGCTTGCGGACAGAATTTCTGTATGTAAAGTGCCATATATGTACATAGATATCATATTATTGGTAAAGTTATAACTCAAATCATTACTGGAATTAAAGTACAATAAAAAAGTAACACAAGGAAAACATGATTAAAAATGTACATACCGAAGTACGATCGATTGAGTCCAAACTAGATAACATCGATGACCTCTCCAAGCTGAGAGCTACGTTGAAGTCTTTGAACGACGCTCCAGGCTCTAAAGTAGTCGATGGCGAGTCTTGCGGGGTGGCCGCGGTGTGCGTGATCATTGGCACCACAGTACTGTTACTGTGGTCGTTTATTGAGCTTGATGCCAACATTTTTGACTCCTAAAATAATTGAAATTGAATAGAAAACTAAACAACGAAAATTTGGCGTTTATTCCCTTCTTCAAATTGGTGGTTCAATTATGAACACACACTCGTAGGTTAATCTTCTAATATATAAAATTCTCGTGTCACAATGTTCGTTCCCATATTCCTCCGAAACGGCTCGATCGATTCTTATGAATTTTTTTATGCATATTCAGGAAGTCTGAGAATCGGCTACTATGTATCTTTCAAATCCCTAATTGATAAGGGGTCGAACGAAACTTACTTAGTGTTTTGGCTATGAATGTTCTTAGGCGTGCGCATATACATTTTTTGATATGTGCACATATGTAAATATGCATATATGTAAATTCCATAATCTCGGGAGCACACGCTAAACATTGCGCATACTAAAATAATTTATATGTGCACGCTTGACAACATTCAAAAGCCAAACGGACTTCGTGATATACCTAGAAATTATGTGCTAATAGGAAAGGTAAAATATTATAAAAAAAATGAGTGAACAAATAAAGTTGATATACCTACATCTATGAATATTGATTTACTCACCTTCTGTAGATTACATTTATTAGACTGTGTACAGTCTTTACATAATGTTGGATTATGTATTGTCTTTGGTTTTCTCCGGGATTTAATTACTTTATTACCACTTGGATCATCTTTAGATTTCCGAATATCATCCGCAGATTTCCAGAAGTTTTTTATTTCATTCTGTTGTTTAAGCATAATTCAGGATTAATATTGGTTCAGTTTTACGTAGTAATAATGACGTAATTTAAAAATATAAATTGAATAAGAAAGCAGGATTAATAGAAGAAAAGAGCGGAGATATAGAAGCTAAGAAACTTGCAAAAGATCACAGATTGGAAGGTAGTCGGTAAATAATATCACGAGAAATATAACTCTGTTTATATATTTCACCTGAGAAAAACTGTCGCTTGAATGTGATCCCGAATTTGATTCATTGTATTGTAAGTCGTTGTTATCGGAAAAACATTCACTTGATAATTTCGATTTTGCCAATTCACGTTGTTCCCGCTCCCTTCTTTCGTTTCGCTAAAAAATCGATTTCTTAATATGAGTACACCAAGTTCAACAATGTGGTTTTATCATAAATTCCTTGAGCCACATACCTCTGAACTAAACCCTTCTACTAATATAGCAACAAGTAAATTAAATAACACATAATTGCCAAACGTCATTAACGCAACAAAATATAACGCGGCCCAATGACTTGTTTTTTCCATTCCATTAAATAATACAACGTTCCAATCTTCTTGTGTTAAAACCTGCAAATATTACAAATGGGTCTTACAAGTTGTTCGCTCTACCGTTTACTCTACCACAACATTTATCAAAAATCATTAAAAATTGTAATAAATAATAAGCGAGGTGTGCTGTCACATTGTGTTCAAGTCGTGCCTCAATGTTGGTATTGTAAAGTATTAAAACGTTTAACGTAAATAAAATTATAAAATATAAAAAAATCGTTAGTACAGAGCGTGTTCGTGTTATCAAGTTTGCCAGTGTTAATGTTTAATAAATTACACTGTTACGAAACGTAACACAGACGGCGGTTGGAGTACACAAGCAAAAGGGGGCATTACCAAATATTCAAAATACAAAGCAAGATGCACTAACTACAAAGCGTTCCTTACTAAATGTTACTATTAACTATAATCTAATCACACAACTCAATACATCAATAACAAATCCGAGCTTCTCGTTTCACACAAATTCTTCAATTTCTAATGAACTGAATGCACGAATTGATCTGTTTGTAGATTTTTTTTAATACGAGAAACACGTATGTGATTCTACGTAAATCGAAAAGGGTCGCAAATAAATCAACAGTGTATTTGTCTACTGGTCTTTCAAAGCTTACCTGAAAGACAGTGACCGTGGCCCATAAGATGTTATTAAAATGTTTTCTGTCACATTCACACTTGGGATGATTCGATATGATCTCAGGGCAAGTACAGTCCCTCTCGGTGCCATTGTCTTCGACGAACTTGCAAAACTTACCACCGAACAAGTACATGCCCAGAATACTGCGTGGTGAGCCCGATGAGAAAATGAAAGAAAAACAAAATGCTAGGCGCAAACGACGCGGCGGACCATACTAATGATGTTTATTGCGTTCACGACGGTAATACTTTTAAATCAATACAAAATCAAATTCTGATAGCATTAATTATTGTCAAACTCATTTCAGTATTTCTTTTTCGTTTAAATGTGTTATCGTCGTTAAACGTCTGTACAAACGGTTTTGTTAACATCTATTAAATCATTGTTATCAAAGATTTTTAATACCATGTTATTCTGTGCAAGTTCCCCAATAATATTAACATTCATCTTTATTTACTGCCTCATTAAACAAAACGATAGATGCCTTAAAAAGTTAAAGAAAAGAAAGTGCAGAGTTCATTCTTAATAAGAATCATAATCATAGTGATTTATCATTCATTTAATGCATTCGAGAAAAAAAAAATATCATGTCAAGAAATTTCGTAATGATTTAAAATTATAATGGAAAATCATAGGAATTTTGAAATAGATAAATATTATGCAGGGAATAAAGTGGAAGAAGTGAATAATTGCATCAACATAAGAAATCATGCGTTGTGACGCTATTTTAAGTGTTACCAATTTTGTAAAAAAGTAACAAGAATACTTAAAATAATCGAAGCAGCATGCAAAGTGACAGAGAAATTGTAAAACCCGAGTATGGATTTTGTAAAAGAGATTCTGATAAAGATATTATCCGCGACTCAGTTCGATCGACCTCAACTTGTCCTACTACCAAGCTACCTAATACATGTGATCGTCAAAGTGTATGGGACGAAATCTCATTATATGCATGTGATACTAAATGATGTTCGAGCGATTTGTAACGAATGCTTTCTATTTGTTTTCTATGCAACACTAGGCTAGCTGTTATGCGACTGAACGCCTCTTTAATGTAACACTATGGTGCAAGGTTGACATCTGAAATATCATAAATGGCAATAGAATATTCTTGCATCATAGTGAGTAGGTTGTGTACTCGCGTGGTTAGTAGATTAGCCGTCACAATGACAATTATCCTTTGTTAAATGGTCATTCTGTCGTGAGTGGTGACTGCTGACAGCCCGAAGGTAAGCGTTAAGTATATAAGTTCAGTTTGTCTTTGTTTAATAGGATCTTTAATTCAAAATGTTCAATACCTGAAATACTGTGACAAAGGCCCACAAGAGAGTATCAAAGTTTTTTCTGTCGCAATCAAGATCGCCGTCTTCATCTTTCTTGCAGAATTTGCACCCGAAGATGTTCATACCGAGGATGCTGAACGTTAGCACGCAATATACGATTAGATATAGAACGTAACTATGTTTCCTTTGATATATAATAAGGAAATGATACAATTATATCTAAATGAAAAGTGACAAGTGAAAGTAAAATTTAGTGGAGAAAAAGCATATAAAAGCGTGAGTATCTACTAGAAATAATATTAAATTGAAGAAAACGTTGTAAACAGTGTGAATAGTGGTGTGTTGAGGAATATTAAACTAGAAGATACAAACACAGGATAGTAGAAAGTAATAGGTGAAATCACTCACAGTTAAATAGTGCACGGGTTAAAGAATGCGGGTGTAACAGTTAAGTAGAAAGGATTTCATGAAAGATTTCATATGTTTGGATCCGTATTGATCTTCGTTTGCTATGAAACAATGAATTGCATATAAAGCAATCGGTATTACCCTCAGCTTTCTACGGAAGCAATAGTAACTACAGGGTAGATGAGTCACAATATTAGGAGACAAAGCAGTGATTGGGTGTTGAAGTTCACTTAAGAATATACATTTATTTAATTTGATTCGAGAAGAGAGTAATAATTATTTGAAGAAATCCCGATACGCTGGGGCATAGTAGGATAATTTAAACAAAAAATAGAAGAAAAAGTTGATTCCCCAGAAAAATCGAAGAAAGCAGTTTTACGTAATTTAATAAGACTATTTTAACGGATACACTTTACAATAATTAAACGATAATTCTGGTTTATTGTTTGTATTTAATTCATGCATTTTAATATGTTTTCTTAAATATACTTTATAAATTCACCCCCATTTAATTATTTATTGCCCTTATCAAAAATCGAAGTTCTCAATACAAATTAATATTTACCTAAATATGAAGATAAAAAGAACGAGTAGCGAAAAAAATACTGCGACATTATCCATTGTTCTCAGCATCACGAAGAGTTGTCTTCTTAAATTTGGCATAAAGCGGACCAATTTTAGTATTCTCAGCAGTCGAAATGTGCGCAAGACAGATAGTCCTGAACTGCCAGCTAGGTCGTGCTCATGTCCCATACTCTGTGCTAGCTCGAATGCGCTGTATACATTAAAAAAAAATTAAAAGAAAATCTACCAAAAAAAGGTCAAAATTTGTTCTAATATTACCTCAAGATGACTATGATACCATCAAACACATTGAATCCATTCGATATATACTTGAACGGGCCTTCAGATATTATTTTAAGAATCATTTCAACCGCGAATATAGCTGAAAATACAACGTTACTAATTTCCACGATGACTGTGAGCTCCTGAGGTTGATTGTGATATTCGATGCCCATTGATAAGGTGTTGATTAAAATAGCCAGTAGTATACCTAAAATTATAAAATCGTTTAGATAATAGGTAAGCTATAAAACCATTATACTTTCTATATCAATAAGTACCTTGCTGAAAGTATTTGTGATTCACTATAGCCTTAATGTGTTTTCTAAGTAACGATAAAAATTGATTCAAACGCTTCCATAAACGTGAACAGGCTCTCGTGAAGCGGTTCTTCTTCGTTTCCTTAGCCGCAGCATCTGCCGCTATTAAGTCGGCGCAGCAGGAATAATCTTCTATCTCTACAATCTGATTGGACCAAATCACATTATACGGAATAGTATCTTAATAATATAATAATAATATTGTATGAAGTTACAAAATGTAAGTGCGTGCTCCTATTTCACCATTCCTACTGCTGCTAGAGGACAATTCTTTTTTTTCTCGTTTATATTTTTTATTATTATAATCAATTACTTAAAGATGTTATCTGGAACATGGTGTAATGGTTGCAGCGCCTTACAAATATTTTGTAAAACAAAAATTTGGCGATTAAAAAGAGTGACGAAGAGTTTATTGCCAGTTCTTCTCTTCCGTTCTACGCCCTTTATTTGAGAATTGGCGGTAAATGTAAAATTAGAAACATTAATATGTATTTTTTATTGACGTTCATAAGTGTACATTATGTTACCTAAATGAATAAATGATTTTGAATTTGAATTTGTCATTCGTCATCTTAGGCATAGTGTATAATATAGTGTTCGTATTAATGCCCATTTATATAATGCAAGATTTTTGCCTGTTGCATACAATTAAATTGAAGCAATAAATGACTTAACACGTAACATTCCTGAGCTATCATACAAGTTTTATTTTAAGACTTGTTTTAGTTAAAACACCACATAAAATAAGATACTAGTCGAATAATGGTTCATGAAGTTAATTTGTTCAAAGTATTCGGTCAAGTGTAAAGAGCGTCAGGATGAAATAACTTTGTTCTATGGACAGATCGATTATTTCCAGAAAAGCATTTATCATGTCTATGCATATGTAGTCACAAAAATGGTCGCCATTAACACAAAATCAAAAAACTGCTACAGAACAGCAGTGTACATCAATAGTAGTTACCTTGGTATCCGATTTTTCATCTCCAGCCCGTTTGCTGATGCCTTTAGTGAGTTCTTCGAAGAATGAGTCTAAAGCGACCTGGCCGGTAGGTAAGGCCGCGGATAGTGCCCCGGAGAGCGCGAGTAGTTCTTGACATGACATCGTACCACCGGCGGCCGCGCGCTCCTCAACCGAGTCTGCTGGTAGGTCGAATTCTACGTCCCGCAAATAATTATCACTACAGTGTAATACTACTATTTCCATATGCTATATCTGTTTTTTTTTTACTTTGGTATTATAATCAAATTCTAATCGTTTCTTGTTTTTCTGATAGCTATCTCTAAGTTCTATAGGGATTTCTGATAAAACCCTTAAAATGTATAGAATATCTACATCGGGGTTTTTCTTTGTTTTACTACAAAATATTATGAATGGAAACTTAAATCATTAAAAAAAGTGTGGAGAAAGTCCTGTTAAAAAAAGACAATAAGGAATTAGGAAGAAAGTAAGACAGTACATGCCCGTCTAGATCTACAGCATCTAGACTCACCACTTTGGCTCTTAAGCCAGTCGCGTTGAATCAATGAATCTATAAAATTTTACCCATTATTAACACGGAAAATGAAGAATTGAAAATTGCTAAAGAAGATAAGAATCAGTATGATACGATGATTAATGATTAGACATCGTAATCGCGCGGGCACGAACGAACTTGGCAGAGAATATCTGTCTAGAATAGACAATTAATATATATTACCTCATTTTACGCGTCCTCTGAGAGTTTTTATGTTAGCCAGTAGTGTTATATTCAAAAAGATCTACATACGTATTTTAAAATTAATAAACTATTGACTTTAAAATATATCCCGACGTTACGGATGCTTATAAAATAAATAATAAATCGCGTTTTAATCCGTTATAAAGTATTTTATTTTAAAGTCAATAGTTTATTAATTTTAAAATACATAATATGTAGATCTTTTTGATTAGAACACTACTGGCAAACATAAAAACTCTCAGAGGACGCGTAAAATGAGGTATTATATATTAATTGTCTATTCTAGATAGATATTCCCTGCCATGTTCGTTCGTGCCCGCGCGATAACGATGTCCCTTAATGATTTAGAAATTGGATACGTACCAGTCTGTGTCATTTTCTCAGAAGAGCATACGTTGTTAGGATGTGAATGCGTTGCATTCGGTGCATGAAGCAGCACTGTATCACTGAACATTACTGAAGACCGTCGCCGGGCGAGGGATGGTGGCGAGAGTAACGAGAGATTGGATGCATTCTAAATGAATGAACACGTCTCTTAATTTACATTTTGTGTTTTACATAATGGAATCATTTAATTGAATTGTACAGTTTATTTCTAGACACCTGTTGTGTAAGTAATAAAACAAAATTGGATTATTTGTGTTAATTTAAAAAATAATTCAAAACAAAAGCTTCAAAAGATTGTTTATTAACCCATTACTTTCCCAAAAAATTGCTTTGGTTTTTTTTGTTCAAATATTTAAATTAAGTTGTATAAAATAATAATAATATAAAAATCCTGGTTGTTTTATTAGCTCGATGTTATTATTTGTTTTATATTTAGGAAAGGTCTTAGAAATGTTTCCATGTACTTTGAAGTTAGTACATTTGTGTGAAATTTAACTCAAAATATTTTCATTTTCTATGAAACAAAGAAACAAAAGTGATCAACTTTGAAATCAAATAAGACACGTAAATGTAAATGTAAAATAGTAAAATCAATAAAATATAATAACTCGTGAAAAAAATCAAACATGAAAAGAACGGAAATAAATGAATTAATTAAACACATACGTTATCGGATATAACTGAATACGGTTCAAGACAATTCTAAATCCACTTAAAGGAGACACAGGACGTTAATGGAAATTGAATTAGGAATGTATCTCACCTCGAGATCGGCGGCGGAGAGCGAGGGGACGCGCAACAGGCTCGGTCTACTGAGGGGCTCCTCCACGTCTTCCGTTTTTCCATTTCCCTGTTTAAATTTAAAATCAAATTAGTAAACGAACATAGCGAACTATAACCATAGAACTTCTAACCTTCAAGCGGTCGCGCGTAACCGAAAAGACGTCCGGACGAGACTTAGGGATTTGAAATAACTAATATTTAAATAATTATTTACTTTTTATTGTTATATTTCGGTCAGGATAGTATTGAAATAAAAGAAAAACATATGCTTGACCGCTTGAGGGATAAATAAAATACATACAGTACCTAATACAAAGAAAAAACAAGAGGACATCGTTAATCAATATTGTCATAATATAGAAAATTACAGTAAATATCAATTCCGTAGGAATATATGGTGTTAATATGACAACTTTGTGACATTTCAAAAATCAGACAACTGTCATCTTTCTGTCTGCCCGTGATCACGGTTGCTGAAAAGCATCCGAAACGTCGGGATAAATAATTAAAACAATATAAAAAATCCGGTATATAAAATACTGTTATTTAAATGTGTGATAAGTACTCGCGTTAATAAAAGACAATATTATAGCGGACTTTTCTTTAATATTAGATATCGACAGACGAGCATGAGGTTCACTTGATGGTAGGTGATACCTCAGACACAGAATATCAGTGATTGATGCGCGGTCAACCTACTTTTGTACTTCAGGCAATCGGAAATCCATAGACTGAGACCGAAACGCGCGATGTGCACTTCAGAGATTTCCATTCATGAACGGTGATACGTTATCCGTTCGGAATTTCGATATTCCTTCCACCCACTTTAACGTAATAATTTTATTTATATTAATAAAAATTCGTCATCACTTGTCCCTTTTTTAATTTTGGTGTATAACAAGTTTTTTACATCATTATACTTACTGTAAATGTGTAACTAAGAAGTATAAACTACTATTGTTTATTACCTGTGGATGTAGTTTCGGGCAGCGCGGGTGGTGTTGTTTCGGTCTATTAGCTGGCAACTGCAAAGTTTCGCGACTTGTTCGCCAGCGGAGTTGAGCTTGTTGATATCGATATACTCTATAACAATAATAGATAATTTTAAATGTCTTATTGTTTTTTTCTATTAAAAGATAAAATATATTAATTTATTTGATAATTATACACAAATTACTATTATGCTATAATAGATTACGATAGATGAACGTGAGCTTCACTTGATGGTTAATGATACCCCAGCCACAGACAATCAGTCAATGATACGCTGAAGTTCTATTTAAACTTCAAACATTAAGAAATCCGTAGACTGAAACCGTAACGCGCAATATGCACTTCAAAGTTTTTCCATCTATCAAAATATTCGAAATTTAAAATAAAACAACCAAATATCGATTTTCAAATTCAAATTTTAAATATAGAAAATTTGATTAAATACTTACCTTATTTTTTTAGCCATTCGTCTTTTAAATCTTCTCCACAGATGTGCTACGTATTTAACAATTTCTGCATAGCAAGTGGCCGGTTCACTGTTGTTCGTGGACGAAGCCAGTGTAGATGAAGATGTAAAGCGGGCTCGTTCCGCACGCATTCTTTCCATTTCACGTTTCTTGGTTTCACTGAATTGAGTCGCGATTACGACCAAGCAGAGGTTGATCATGAAAAATGACCCAATCTACAAAATGGCGATAAAATATGACTCGATTTCATTTTAGTAAGTACTTGTGAAAGTAAGAGCTTTATCTGGGGGCACGGCAGTGCCCCCGCCAAGTCGAGCAAAAAGCGGCACGGCCGTACTATCCTTTTCTCGAAGTAGTTCGGGCCATTTTCGACCCCCTATAACTTCGTTGTGGATAAAACTAGAATCCTGAATTTTCAGTCACTAAGCAGGCATTGTATAAACTCGGTATATTTCAAATATCATTCTGTTTGAACCAGTAGTTTAAGAATTATAACTAGTCAAAGTTTGATAATTTGTCACTCACTCACTCACTCACTGACTGACCGATCATCAAAACTCTAAGGCACTTCTAGCAGACATAGAAACTTGAAATTTAGAATACAATTAGTGTTTAGTCTATAAATCAAGGAAAAACTACAATATTTTGAAATTTCGGTCCAGTTTTCTAGATATACAATTTTTTTTTGTATTTCTGTATGTAATGAATAACTTAAAAACTACTGGACCGATTTTAAAAATTCTTTTACCGTTAGAAAGCTACATTATCACTGAGTAACTTAAAGTATTTATACTAGAAAAAATAGAGATCCTTAGAAATCCCTACTAAAAACAACCCAACGTGTACAAAAATTAGCCATAAAATGTCTTTCATCGCATGTGCTGCGGAAAGTATTTATGCTAGAACAAAAAAACGTTCCACAATATTATAGAACATATCAAAATCTACAAAAAATTTCACGAGACCATATGTCCAACTATTGTAGTTATGTCACTATAACTACTTTTTTACATTAAAAAGTTAATAAAAATGCCGATCAAAATCTGACTGTTATCCATAGCTTTATATTAATTCTTATCCAAATAAACTAAGAAAAGGAATATCTACAAAAAGAAATGAGATGCCATCAAAAACATATATTGTAAAAAAAGCCAAGTCTTGCAACTCAGTTCTCTCGTAAAAAGTTGTGAGATCCATATAATACCAAGTCGGTCAATTTATTCAGTCTCTACTGAAGGATCCTTCTGTCTTAAGTTATTACGTAATTAGGTAACCTAACAACATCTTATAGTGATCATATCAATACCAATATTAAAAAGCTTTGATGTTTAAAATAAAAAGGTTGACTTGGCAATCGCACTAAACTATCTAATTTAATATAATATATGTGTTACTTGTGATACACATTGTGTTTTTAATAAAATTAAAAAGATACATTGTGTTTTCATGCGATAGCCGAGTCAATCTATTTATATAAAACATCAAAGATTTTTAATATTGGTATTGATATGATCACTATAAGATGTTGTTAGGTTACCTAATTACGTAATAACTTAAGACAGAAGGATCCTTCAGTAGAGACTGAATAAATTGACCGACTTGGTATTATATGGATCTCACAACTTTTTACGAGAGAACTGAGTTGCAAGACTTGGCTTTTTTTACAATATATGTTTTTGATGGCATAACGTTAACACTAAATACAGATTGCTAATCTGTAGTATAGAACTTTAGTATCAATTTTATAAATATATCTTGGTTATTTTGTATAATCAAATGTAGGTAAATGTAGATTACTTTCCCCTGTCCCTTATATTGGGTTTTGGGTATATTTTTAAAGTTGAGCCAAAATGGCTCATCAAGATTAGTAGGTATATCTAATGAGAAAATTGTTTTCATTCTTTATACAGTATAATATTATCTTTTAAATACTGTAAAATATTGAATAGTAAAATTAAACATAATATACTATTTGCGTTCAATATAGGCATACAATTAAATAATTTGAATCGAAGCAAGGTAGTAAAAATACTCACTACTATAAGCAATACAAAATAAATCCAATCCCAAAAACTGTGTGCGTCCTGTACATAATACATGATATCCGTCCAACCTTCCAGAGATATTACCTAAGGAGACGATAAATAGGATTACCAATAAATTTTACTTTTTACAACTTTCCGCCGGCAAAAACGAACTTACCAGAAATATGGCGACCCAAGCGAGACCGATGTTATCAAAAGAAATCGTGCCTTGGAATGGATTCGATCCTCGTTGGGTACAGTTTGTGTAATATTGATTCCAGTTCACGCATGAGGAGTTTGAGGGAGTGTTATATGAGAATGGTTTTGCTGTCTCGTTACACACAACAGGCCCGTATCGGTACGGAGGGAAGTTTCCGCACTGATGCATACCGCTGTCTGCAGGCGTCGTGCAGATGTAATCTAATTCCTTCGAGAACTCGTAGTAGAATGAAATGCTGCGTAAGAAATCGAATGATCATGAATAATATAAGGAGCTTAGATGTTAATGTCTACATAATGTGCATAATATTATGATTATTTACAATCGGTATTCATTTTATCGTGTATCTTGAAATAAATAAGTATTTTAACTATATAGTCGAATTTCTTATGGATTGATGGCGAATTAAAAACACCATAGTGACTTATGATTTTGGTAAATTTAATGCTGTTTCTAATTTTTAAAGATCATATTTTTAAATACAAGAACATAATATATTAAACGTATTATGATTGTGAATACAAAATCAAATTCACGTGCATTACTTAAGCGTAGCTGATTTAATACTTCATGAGTTCGACATAAAGCGATACACTGAGCGACCCAATTATACTAATTCAAGCGTTATTATAAATCATGCGATTAATGGCACATTGAAAGGGCATGCAGACAATGAAAGCGAAGGAGAAGGATAAAGGTAAGAATAATTAGTAAGGGATTTCAATGTTATTGGCGATTAAGGATTATTTTGAGTCAGGTGAACGTTGGTTGGATCGAAATAATTTCAGCTTGGGTAGACTTGTGTTAATATTAGTTCGAGCGTATTATGGACATTCATAGCATGACCTTGTAAGTAATGGAGGCCGAATCGACTAACGTATATGAAATCAAATTTAATACTGATGATAGTAATGTATTGTAATCGTAATGAGATGACAGTCAATGGATAAGTAATATACTTGTAGTTGTTGAATTACAAACAACTGTTTATTGAATCTCGAGACGATTTTTTGTTCTTTATAGTAAAATTTTAGATTTGGCGTTTTATTTTGGTGTTCAGAACTTTAAATACAGTATTTTAATAAGTCAAAGTAACCATTTATTTTTTTATAGTGCATCCTAAAGTCGGAAAACTTTCATATGAGTTCCAATTCCATTTGTAATAATAATTAATCAGAGGATCGGCTCTACAGTGAGATGAGGAAATAAAATATTTTATTTAGGGGTATTGGAGGCAGATAATTTTTTTAAATATCTTTTGAAATTATATTGGAACTGTAAAGAATAAGAGCAAATAAATAAGTGTTATAGTACAACTGTCGTGTATACTGAAACAAACTGGCAGTTTTATGTGTACTTGAGTAATTAAAATGAATGATGAGTAAAGTGTTGTGAAAGAATGTAAAAACAAAACTGCCCGTTTGTAGAGGGAAGCAGAAACAAAAGCACATCTGGACGGCAGATGTGTAAAGGTACACGATACAACATATCTGAACGTTTTTAAGAGAAACACATATTTTCCGAAATTCTTACGAGTTCACTCTGACGCGCACTCTGTACCATTCGGACAGGTCTCTGGAACACAAATTGATGATGTGGTGATGGATGTCGTGTTCCTACGATCAACTACATTCAATTATAAGTATCTATGTTGTAAGAACAGTCAAAATTGTGGTCCTTTTTTACTTCACGTTTTTAAGCAATGTATGGAGACACATTTTTAACTACTAACATTCATTTGACAATTTGCTATGTTTAAATCTGAAACAGTTTGCACTCTTTACTACTATTCTATAGAACTCTGTACGGCATTTCAAGTTCGTGTAGAGTTATGCGGGATCATTTTACGAATCTAAATTCATCTTTCGCATCATAAAGAACCATGCGAGTGTCAACAAACTGTATTTTATGTGAGTATTGACAGAATGCAATATTTAAAGTGTTAAATGTAAGCATTAACATGTGCATTGTGTTAAACATGTATTTGTTAACAATGTTAAATGAAATGCAGATCTGGAAGTGCCCGTAGTGTCATTAAGCACTAAATATTGCATGCAGTCAATGTTAGCAATGGGACGTGCTTCTAAGACGAGCGATCTCGAGCAAATGGTATAAAATAAAATACTCATTTCACTGCTATTTATTCAAAGAGCTATTGAAATTCATATTCTCTTTCCATTATTGAATTCTTGAATGTTCTGCAAAATCTCATTCGAGCCAAAACTAAGCTGTTTTAAAACACTGGATACATTGATTTCTGTTATTTTAATAGCGAGATATTTGTACTGAATGTTTTATATAAAATGTATTGTTTAAGTATACATAAACAAGATATCTTACGTTTATCAATGTATCGAGTATTATAAGGTTAATATATAGGGTCGTGCAATAAATAAAACTGACATACTTGGGTCGAAGCACGTTCGGTGGTAGAACCAATTCACATCGCTGCCTCAGAATACCTTCCCACAATTGAACACCAACGATGCCGAATATGAAGAATACGAAAAAACACAGAAGTAGAACATTGCCTAACATTGGTAATGTGTCCAGGAGAAGCATCACCAGAATACGCATACCTGGAATAAAATATTAATGATAATAAAATAATCGCCAGGAATATATCCTAATTGATAATAAAATTAAACAATTTTATTATTATCTTTTAATATGTCACTCATCTCTCCTAAGTAGCATTTTTATCTTAATAAAGCTTTTACTTTTATTACTTACACGCGTAAAGGAAAAAAAAAGTTGTAGAAATGCTTTGTCTTTGAACTTATAATATAACGTAGTCGTATAACATACAAGGAGTTTTGTCTGTCTTCATAATACAACGTTAGAAGTGTCAATATCATTAAAAGGAATAAAAGGAACAGAATGTATGTATGAATGTATATGAATAGCACAAGTTTCGATTTGAACTTTTATTAAATTATCAAATTAGATTAAAAACATTAGGATAATGCATAGCTTAGGCTAAGTTTCTTAGAAAGGTATATTAAAGAACAATTTAGGGATTGCAGAGACTTCTGTTGTATTAGTATAAGCGACTGATATTTCTAAATTAATCTAAGCATATTATTGTCGTGTGTAAAACGTCAGTGAAAGCAATAAATTGTTGGAGGACAAATTAGCGGCTATGTTACGTCTAGCCAGGCGGGTGGAGCCTGGATTTAATTTGCGGCATTGCATTGTGCCACTAGTTTGCAACTCCCCGACGAGATTTAAACTTTACCACGCGTCTTTTGTTTGAATCCACAACTAGCTATTTGAAAACAGTCCCCGAAGAGCCGTGATTTATGAAAATTTACTTGCAGTTTATTGTTTTTGAATGAAAGGATTTATAGTATAAGGATTTGCGTGCGGTTTCGCTCAGATGAAAAGTTGGGGTGTTTTCTCAGGATAAAGTTAGTTAAATTGGTACAGCTGATTAGTCGTGAAAACGCAAATGACACACATTTGCATTTATGAAATTACTGATAGTTTTATTAGTATTCATAACATACAAATTCATAATTTATTATAATAACAGTATATATATAAAACTTTTTCAGCTATTCATAATAAAGAAAAAACCGAAATTCTATGTAAAATCGAGTCAATTCCCTACTTTTCTTTTTTACGTGAAATACACGCTTTTACTCTCATAATATTATAAAGTGATAGCGGTGATTATGCATGTATATAATCCTCTATGATCCAGTTCTACAAACAGATCAATGTAATCTTTTAGTCTGTAGAGAAAATTTAAACTATAAATTATGTAACATATTACAAGCTCCGGTATTCATTGATAACCTTACGTGTAATACCTACTACCTATAGCAATATTGTTTATTTGTCAAATACTACATGGATATTTCGTATGGAGTGTTATTTAATTTATGTTTATATTAACCCTATGTTTTATAGACAAAGTTATTCTAATCATTGCCAAACCATCTAATAATGACTTCCTAAGATCAAAATATTTTACTTTGCGAATCAGTTCAATTCCTGATTAATGTCTTTATTAATGATAATTACGTATACTGGATATATGATTAAACTTTCATGATAATGAAGAAATGTAATGATTAGTCTACATTTAGTATATAAAATTAAAGGACATGAAAGAGCGACAGCCATGAAAACGACATTAGGTGTTAAATTATTCATCATCATTATCATTGTAATTTGACTGTCATTAGTTATTGGTATGATGACATGAATTATAATTAATTATATTTAATATATCTATTTTAGAAACAATATAATGATTGATTTTTTGGCCTTAGTAATTCGTATCCTCTTACATTATCTTAGAACAGTTTACTATAAAATATATTTATCACTGTGTAAATACGTAATTAGCCGTATTTACTTTATGTTTTTAATTTGTTATGTTATTCGTATTATTATTATATGGAACTGTAAATAAACATCTATGATTTTATAAATACTGGGTGGCGCAAAAGTAAAGACCCTATTTGGTTCAGCTATAACATTTTTTCTAAATTAGAAAACTAGATTTAGGTTTTTTTAAATGTATATTTGTGCCATTAAATTTCGTACCATTAGGATTTAAAGATGATGTCTTTTAAATGGTGACCTCCAGAGTTGATGCACATTTGAGCCCTATTTATGACATTTTGCAAAACTTGCCGTAATACTTCCTGCGATATGTTCCTTATTTCTTGATGAATGTTTTCTTTTAGAGCTGCGAGAGTCTGTGGCTTGTTCATATACACCCGAGATTTCAAAAAACCCCAAAGAAAGAAGCCTGGACTGGTCAGATCGGGTGATCTTGCAGGCCAAGGCAAATCGCCAAAACGAGAGATAACTCGGCCTGGAAAAGCGTCCCTCACTAAGTCCATAGTGTCGCGCGCTGTGTGTGCCGTAGCGCCGTCTTGTTGAAACCAGATGTGCTCCAGCCCCAATTCGTCCAAACTGGGTATCAAAAACTCACGTAACATGGTTCTGTAGCGTTCTCTAGTGACAGTTATCGCATTGCCTCTCAATTTTTCTTCAAAATTGGTTATGAGTGACGAATTTCCATCTCACAGGGCATGTCAATAAGAAGAATACTTGGTTCTGGGGCACTGATAATCCGCGCATTATTCAAGAAACACCTTTACACCCACTAAAAGTTACTGTATGATGTGGCATCTGTGTTGACAGAGTGATCGGACCCTATTTTTTCGATGACGCTGGAGGTCACCATTTAAAAGACATCATCTTTAAATCCTAATGGTACGAAATTTAATGGCACAAATATACATTTAAAAAAACCTAAATCTAGTTTTCTAATTTAGAAAAAATGTTATAGCTGAACCAAATAGGGTCCTTACTTTTGCGCCACCCATTACCAGGATTTTCAGAATTGTTTTCTTATATTTATTACAAAACTCTTCGCTATCTATTACATTCAACTGTAAAGTGGTAAACTGTAAAGGTATAAGTGAATTCCTGAATACCCCAGTGGGGCATGGGGCAGCCTCATTTTTGTGTCTATTTTACTGATATTTACAGGCAAGTAGGTAATTAAGATTCCCCGGGAACCCGAATGCTTTGTAATGCATAATATTCTTTGTCATTCTGTCAATAACTATAATATACCCTTACCGAACTAATCACTTTTTTAACAAATATTCCATACAAATCTTGTCCTGCCATATATAAATCCAAAAAAAAATGTATTAACTTAATAGGTGCAACCGCTTTGAAGTGATGCGTGGCAATTGGTTTTTATTTATATATACATATTTCAACTTTTATATTAACATTGAAAGTGAAGTTGGTAACAGTTTCGGTGGAAGGAAGAATGAAATTACTCGTACATCGCGAACACGTGATCTAATATATTCTCAATAGATGCGACGGTTGAGAGGCTTCCAAGTTGAGATTAAGGCAGAGTATACTTGTTGCCGGTCAACTTGAGGTAGTGCAACACGTAGCTTTTTGTTCAATATTGGAGGTTTCACTTTATTTACCTATAAAGTTTTTGGAGAATGCTGATATAAGTTTTTGGAGTATTTAGCATTGTTATGCTGATATGATATTATGTAAATATCTTCTTAGTTTTTAGAGCAATGATATAAAAACAGGGCCGGATTAAGGGAAGGGCATCCGGGGATTCTGCCCCGGGCCTCCACAAAAGAGGGGCCACCACAATATAGATTTCGAAAAATTCTCAAATTCCGACGAGTAAACACTAGTAAACAAGTTTTCCTTTGAATTTTTTTTTATTTAGATGATATAGACATATTAAGATGAAAATAATTTAGGGCCAGGAGGCCTCCACTCTTTTGTTGACCGAGGCTCCACACCTCTAAATCTGGCCCTGTAAACGAAAAGCCCCATTTCATTGTTTGTGAAAATAGTATATACCTATTATAAAGCATGAAGTTTTGATATCATTTATCAAAGAATTTGATTCCTGGAGAAATAACTTAAGATTTGATATGTCGTTCATCGTTTGCCTTTCGTCTTCTTTAGAAGCCTTAGGACATAAAATATCTTATTGATTTACTTTCTAGTGACGCGTGGGAGTTTGAACCCAAAGTTCAAGCATCTGATACTGGATAGCAATTAAAAATAATATAAACTTTATTGTAACACGCACGTATATATGTATGTATGTAATCAAAAAAGAAAATAATCTGTCACTGATTTTCAGACATTTTGTACATATATCAACCGCATACATATTGGAACATTAACAAAACCAGTGCGGTAAAGAAAAATAATTATAATAAATTGTGTAAACTGCAAGGGTTTTTGAAAAATTCGGGATTGCTAGGTTTTCATATTTAAAATTTACGAAATATTTTTAGGTTTTTAAGTTGCACATCCTACAAATATCTTTGCTTTTACTTTAGATGCTTTAAACTTTTAATGTATGTAGATGTAGATGCGAGTGATACCGCAGGGGATAACTAGTTCATTATTCCTTTGAAGAATCGTAGCTTATGCATTCTGAGCTGATAAAAGCTTTCGACTGTATAATATGTAGCTGTAGGTACTCTGTGAAAATTGTTTTTCTTCACGACACTGTATATTTTGCACTACATTATTCTTTACGAGAAAAGCATACAGCAATTTTCATTAAATGTTCATGAAATTAACTACATTATTTTTACGAGAAATGCATACAACAATTTTTATTTAGACAAAATTACTATTTAGACTTAAATAATATTCTAGTTAAACTTTATATACCTATAATACATAGTGGGGTGTATATTCTCTAAGTTATGTATTTTATACATATATATTTTTGAATACCACGGTACATACACATATTCAAAATTTGGAAAGTAAAAAAAAATACTTATTGAATGTAGATTTTAATAATAGAGATAATAATATACTATTATTGGAATTTATCGCTAATTAAGTAAGCACTACTAAATTGCTCTAGGTACTTATAATCACAAAACCGCTTTGGCTCTATATATGGGTTATAGTTTTATTATTAGAAAGATCATCGAATAAAAAAATACAAGTGAAGTGTAATTGAATATTTATAATTAACTAGCGATCCGCCCCGGCTTCACACGGGTACAATGTAGATGTACATAAGAAATAGCCTATGTTACTCCCTGATAATGTAGCTTTCAATTGGTGAAAGATTTTTTTAAATCGATTGAGTAGAGTTAAATCTTAACAAACAAATAAACATCAAATCTTTCGTCTCTATAATATAAGTATAGATTAATTATAGTTTGTACATTGAAATGCTATTATATCTAAAAGAAAACTATAAAGGCAGTGTTTGCTCCTTATGCCTTGACATTTTTTTATAAATATTTGGCACTTACTTGGAATCCTGTTTATAGCTCTCAGCGGTCGTAGTACTCGGATGGTCCTTATCGCTGATAAATTTATATTTTCCACGTTCAATGCATATTCTAGAGCCCTGTATCAAAACAATTGAATTTGAAAATCGAATTGCTAATTAAAGAGTCTCTTGTTAGTCTCATCTTAGATGAATAATTGGTCTCTGCGTGCTACGAGTAGATACCGTCGGCGGCTTGAAAAATACGGCAACAAATACTACGCCGTATTCGGTGTAGCGCCGAAGCAAAATGCCGGTTTGCGTAGTCAAACTATAAAAATAAAAATAATACTACAAGAAACAAGAAAGATACTGGCATCACATACCATCAGTAAGTATTGTATAAATCGTCATAAATTTCATAGTAAAATGATATAACCCTAAAATCTCAGTGTTTTACACAGACTACAATATTGAGTAGCCGCATTCACGAACCTGCTTTTTCTTTATAGCGCGGTATCTAGTCGTAGCGCGCTGAGACCAATTATAATTAATCTATGACTAAAACTCAATAACTATGAAATTTTAAGTTGTAAGTTAAAGTTTTAAATGTTTAAGGACAAAAATACTTAAAATATATTAAAAATATATCATATCGCAAATATTAATTATATTTAAAAGGTTTTGAAATAAAATAAAGGTAATAATAATAAATGAAACTCACCCAGCAAAAACAATGAAAAAGTCCAGTCTATTCCATGAGTCGGCGAGGTAAGTGCCATGGCCGTACACACCCATAGCGACCATTTTTATCGTCATCTCCAGAGTGAAAAATGCAAATATTATGTCATCAAAAACCTAAAAATATATAACAATTTTAAAATTTTAATATATCACACGAACGAATTACGAAAGAGAAAGAACATTTTTAATTATTATGGCCGCATGTACGCGCCAAAATATGCATTCTATTTTCGAATTTTAAATTTTCCATCACACTTCTAAAAATAGAATGCGCAATAATTATTTTTCAGCCAGTGCCATTTTCAAGTAACTTAGTATTATTTTGAACTTGAACTTTAACTTATACGGCATGCTTTAAATCATACTAGCTCTTTTTAAATATTTAACAACTTAGTAATATTAAAAAAAAAGATATCATACAGAGTTTTAAAACTAATCCTCGTATAATGCAGATTATTTAAAAAAAGAAAAAACAGTCAACAATTTTTAAAAATTCCTTGATCATATGAAAATAAAAAAAATCTCTAAATATATCGTTTTGACAGCACAGATATAATATAAGCCTTTAATATTCATATTAATTTTATCAAATAATAATGAAAGTAAAATTAAAAAAAAAAGGTACCTGTAGTATTTTACACCTATTTGTAACACACTGGTCGTCCACACACGGTTGGTACATGCCGAGGGTCACGCAGTTCAACAGGATCACCAGCATAGATACTCTTTCAAACCATGTGCATTGAAGTTAAGGATAAGAATTTGAAAAAAAGAACTAATGAGCCTCTTTAATTGCGACCGGGGACTTAGATACAAGTCATTGAAGATTAAAAAAAAAAACTAATTAAAATAAAATAATTACCAACCTTCCTTTAAGTAAATATATTAAAAGTTCAAAATGGTGTAATAATTTTGTACAGTTAACTACAAATATAATAAGTCTTCATATTTATTTTACGCCCACTTCTATACGAAAATTAGAAGCAAAAACTTATTCAATAAAAGTTTATGGACTCCCAAGAGATAGGTTAATTGATTACTTGATTTTTTAATTAAATCTAAAGTATGCTTGAATCTGTATAATTGAAAATCTCAGGATCGTTTTCGCTTCAGAGCGATGAGAGTTTCATTGGTGCTGTTAACTTTATTACTTTAGCGTTCAATACTTAGGAGCTTAATTTTTAGGGTTCCGTATCCAAAAGGTAAAACGGGACCCTATTATTAGTACTTCACTATCCGTCTCTCTGTCTGTCACCAGGTTGTATCTCATGAACTGTGATAGTTAGACAGGTGTATTTCATTGCCGCTATAACAACAAATACTAAAAAACAGAATAATAGTTAAGGGGGCTCCCATACAATAAACGTGATTTTTTGCTCGAAATTGATAACGGCAACAGGTAGATGCCTGATATATTCACAGAATATTTAGTTATATATTCACTTTAAAAATAATTATAGAGGATACATATTTTTTTTTCGTTTATATATATTTTTTGATTATTATAGATTACTTAAAGATGTCATGTGGAACATGGTGTAATGGTTGCAGCTCCTTACAAAATATTTGTAAAAAAAAAACTTGGCGATTAAAAAGAGTGGCGGCGAGTTTATTGCCAGTTCTTCTCGTCCGTTCTACGCCCTTGATTTGAGAACTGGCAGTAAATGTAAAATTAGAAGCATTGAATATGTATTTTTTATTGACGTTCATAAGTGAACATTGTGTTACCTTAATTAATAAATGATTTTTGAATTTGAATTTGAAAATTAATTAAATTAAAATAAAACAAATATTTAAGGGGGGCTCCCATACAACAAACGTGATTTTTTATCCGTTTTTATAGATAATGGTACGGAACCCTTCGTGCCAACTTTTGTCCGACTCGCGCTTGGGCGGATTTTTTATGTGATATTGATAGACGAGTCTAGGGCTTAACTGATAGGAGGTGGTAACTTAACCACAGGCTATCAACGATTAGCAATGCTGCGCTGTCGAGGTATTTTTTACTTCGAAATTCAAACGTGTATGGGCTCTGCTACTCACGGCTTTGCCATAGATTATTATCAAAATGCTATTTAATCCAAATCTAGCCTCGCGATTGTATCGTTCCCGTGATATATGAAGATAGATATTATATGGCTTACCGCGGAATACTGAAGGGTAATTCTCGCATTTCGTGCAAATTGAAAGAATTTGTGAGAAAAAAATAGAATTTATTTTTTTCAGTGCCATTGCATAGCTACTTGAAAAATAAACTAGCTATTTGAGTATTATTAAATTATACCTAAAATTGGCAAAAAATGGGCTTTAAAATTTTTTCGTAGATATGGTAATGATTAAAGAAATTTGGTAATGATATGAGGGACAATGGTAATGATAATGTAAATAAAAAATGTAATTAAAATTCGTTTTTCTTTTAATAACAATTATATAAGTACTTCAATTGAGTTTTATTCACTTAATAGTTTCATTCAAAAGTAATTTCACAATCAATCGTGTAACAAAAAAACTTTCAAAATACTTTAAAAGATATGGAATCCTACGTAATAGTCAATACTCATAATCAAACTCTACATTATTAATTACTAAAACTCTCACAAGTTCTGTTCAAGCATCTTTCATTATAGACGTCACAGCATAAATCTATTCTATCGTCATCAGCAATAAAGCACATATTTTAAATGGCTCCTTATGAATCTAGAACAGAAATCAGAATTAAAACACAATTTTTGTACCAATTCAACTTACAGTATTTTAGTTGCGAAATCTATAACTTCCTACTGACACAGAAAAAAAAATTGCTGACGAGATAAGTACCTAAATTCCTGTCAAAACAATGGCACGCAAGCCATTGGTTCGTCATCACTGATCTAGAATAAGTAAAATCTGTTGTTACATTAATCTTCATTACCATCATTTTATGATCATTACCATTTTTCAAATAGCTGATGGTAAATCATGGTAATGAAAGTAATGGTAATGATATTCTAGCAGTTTTTTAAAAATACTCCGTAAATAACTGTAAAATGTTAAGCATTAAGATCATAAACTACATAAACTCGAAGGTTATTATGTTAACATTCACCATATATCAAAACAAAAATTACTCTATATCTCAAAATAGCACTAATGGTAATGAAAAAAAAACTTACCACGCATAATATTCTCACCTTCATCATTCTTTATCAACAAACTGCAAGACGCTAGACCCGGTCTCTGTTCACTGGTCGATTGGGCGAGAATCACGTAAAGGGGAAAGGGGTAGAGAACATCATGTGCGCGTTCAAACAGGATAATTTTTTTACTTCGAGTTCAGCTGACGGTAATGATTATTTTTTTTGGTCAAACTTATTTCATCAGAGCAATTGTAAATAACAAATAGTAAACGATTTTTTATTTAATTTTTTTTATTGCTTCATATGTATTTTATTCATAACAAAACAATAATACATAGTAATCCACCAATTTTTTGTGTTATTAGCTTTCAACTACCAAAAATCGATTTCTGACCAGTGTTGGTAATGATATTTAGGCGTATATTTTATTTATATTTTTTTTTCAAAGTACCTGGCATTATTATTTTCCAGTGGCAGATATACATATGCAACATACCTAGAATATAAAAAATATTTGGTAACTTAGGCTTACTTAGTTTAGCTTTTATTCTTACTGACACGTGTTTTGCACGAAACGGTAGAAATACCCTGAAACGATAATCAAAATTTGAGGGCTTCTTAAAATGTTTCTGTCTTTCATTTAACCTTTGTAATGAAAGAGTAAGAGATACTTTTAAGTATACCTCAATGTTGATTAGCGTTCGATAATTCGGCCGTTAGCCGTTTAAACTCTTATCAAGGCATCTTAGCGGTTTCGAAAATCACACAAATAATTTATTTCAAAATAAATACATACATATAAGGTCGATACTCAAACATTTATCAAGAATTTTACTTAAAATATTTGCTGTTTCTTTCGTTAGCATATAAGAGACAGAATCAGTTTAAGAAGCTCTCAACTTTGATTACCTTTTAGTATTAGACCGAATCGTTAAATTATTAAGACACTTTTCCAGATCTATTATGAATTTTCGAGTTCCCTTGAGAGACACGGGGATGATAAGTGAAACGGATACATTTCTGTGTCCGTTTCACTTTTAATTACAGGTAAGTTTCGGGCGGACTGATCATCTAATTAGTCACCTGTGCTCTGCCCAACCCGTCCGAATAAAGTTTAAAATATTTAAATACTTTTACCGGATTAAGTATGTGATACTCGAGTTAATAAAATACAATATTAAGTTTAAATTATTTTTTAACTTTATTCCCCGGGATTCAAACCCGGAACCTCCGATGCTAACACTAAACCTACCAAATGGTCAATGACCGCTTTCGAGACTTTAATAAAAACATTAAATTCCAGTTTTTCCTTTTTTCTTGAACTTACTGCACGTCTCTTTCTATAATATAAAGCTATATACATATTTATATATTATAGAAAAAAATCGAGCAGTATGTTCCTTAAAAATTGAGTTACAAGTTTTGTTAAATTCTCAAAGCGGTCATTCGACCACTTAGGTAGGTTTAGCGTTAAACGTAACACGCAACCTCCAACAATAAGTTGGTAAGATCCGTGATCAATTTTCGATCTATGCTTTCATTGCTTTCAGATAATTCAGTGGTTTATAATGCTGAATGACGGAAACAAATCCTATTCTTAGCTGATCTTTCATTTTTAGTGATTATATTCAATTCAAACTGGGTTTTCTCTGTATAACGTCTTAAATAGAGAAAATTAAGTTGGCAGCGCTCCAAGTAATAGTAAGTGATATTGCTTTTACTTATAAACGTCAAACTAGCGATAAAACATTGCTTTGAGATATATTGAACCTTATAAGGAAAACTCTATAAAGCTTCTTATACATATATCTTATTTTCCTGGTCAATACAATAACTTTTAAAATAACTTTTAAATAAAATACTTTATTACGGATTATAACGCTATTTATATTATTTATGCCGACGCGCGACGTTTCGTATGCTTTTCAGCAACCGTGGTCGAGGCAGACTGAAATATGACAGTTGTCTGATTTGAAGTTCATTCAGAACGCGTTGGCATAAATAATGTAAATAGTAAATCGCGTTTTAATCCGTTATAAAGTATTTTATTTAAAAGTTGGTTATTGTATTGACCAGGAAAATAAGATAATATATGTACTAGAAGCTCTAGACTAGAAAATACAAAATGAACTTTCACATTGAAAATCTTTTTAATAGCAACACCTGAAAGCTCTGTTCCAAGCACGAATAATTAGCACCCACAATGGTGATTATACTTGAATATGGTATGGTATAGCTACATTTATTTCAGTACCTTGAAAGTACCAAGTTAAAGGAGATTACAGATTATAGATTTTTTATAAATCTAGTTTGTAGGATTGTATAAGTAAAATAATAAAGTTTGCCATACTCAGAGGATTTACCAGCAGGCCGAGTAGGCTTGAGCCTAGGGCAGCAGATTTTAGGGGCGTATAATTTGAGGACCAATTTTATTTTTACGTGTCTTATGGAAATCAAAAAGAATTCTGTAGAGCGTTTTTATGATGTCATTCAACGAAATATCAAACTTGTATATCCTATAACAACCAGTTCGCCGCCCCGAACCAGTAATCAGACTCTATATTTACTAGAATCAAATGCGGCTATCTGACATTTTTGGTCCGGCAATCTACAAAAATAAAATAAATTCTTGTCGTTTAGACTGTTATGTTTTTTTAAATATTTGGTTTTATCTTTAATTCTTAATATTAATAGATACCTTAAACATGCAATGAATGATACCTTATACAAAAATAAAGGAGAAAAATTGTAGATATAGTTAATAGCCTACACCTTGGCAATGTGTAAATACGCCACTGGCCATACTAATAAGATATTATATAAGTTCGTCTTTCCAAGACAAGAATTCCATTTGAATAAACGAGTATTTTAATGGCAAGCGCTTTGAGAGAAGTCACAGGACTCTCAAGTCGGATGTTTGTCCAGATAATGAGTTTCAAATATCAAAGAGCTTGCTTCGCTTGCGCTTTTAAAATATTATCCGCAAACTTAATAACCCCGCCGCCGTAAAGCTGGAGGAAATGACGTTTGCTCTTTTCTCAAAATATATTTTATATGTTCATCGTAACAAATATGCCTTAAGGCCCATTTACATGATACCATTTTCTTGCACCAATAATTTAAGCGCAATAATTGACATCAAAAAATTGTAAGCAACTGTTTACACGCGGAATGTTGCGTTATGTGCTGTTTATACCAAGAAATGTATTGAAACAAAACTTGTACAATAGATCAGGAATGTTACGTGTTGTTTTGACCATGTAAGTCATTTATTGATTCAATTTAATTGTATGCTCCAAAAATAACTGTCAATAAATAGTGTTTTTTTTTTTTTTTTTATGTCAGATATCGACAGACGAGCATGAGGTTCACTTGATGGTAGGTGATACCTCAGCCACAGAACATCAGTCAATGATGCGCTGTCGACCTAATTTTTACTTCGAGCATTCGGAAATCCATAGACTGAAACCGAAACGCGCAATATGCACTTCACGGCTTTTCCATCTATAAACGGTGGTTCGTTACCCGGTCGGAATTTAGATATTCCTCCCACCGATCAATGCCCGAAGTTACCAGACGTGGGGAAAACATGCTTACAGAAAATTATAAGCATGTGCGTCAAAGTGCTTGGAAGTAATTAAAATATTATTTTTTACTTTTTAGTTGAAGCTTATACATACTATATTATGTAGTTGTAGTTTTGAAGTCAGTTTTTATTTTTTTAATTTAATTTTAGTTCAAAAATTTTGTAGGAAGTGTATTTTTAAAGTTCATTAATCCTTACATAATAATTTAATAGATCTACCACTAAACGTGCTGCTCAAATGAGACAGCGCCGTGAAAGGAACCACAAACCAAAACATCATCTACGTATAAGTATATTTTTGTTATTGTTGATTTTCTAAAAAAACACCAAACCAATTTCGATAAAAATTATATGGGACCACCTCTGAAATATCCCCTAGCAAACAAAGAATCATCCAAATCCATCCATAAATTGCGGAGTTATCGCCTAACAAATGTACAAAAAAAAAGCAACATACAGATGAATTGAGAACCTCCTCCTTTTTTGAAGTCAGTTAAAAATACTTTGTTACTCCCTGATAATGTAGCTTTCTGTTGATGAAATAATTTTTTAAATCGGTCTCAAAAACTACTGAGTTAAATCGTAACAAACAAACAAACAAATCTTTCCTCTTTATATAATTAGTATAGACATAGATATATACAGCAAGAATTGTAGTTATAATTCCTTTTATTGACAATATTATATTTATTATATTGAGCAGAAAATATGGGGGAAATCAATTATTTTCCGCATCCCCCTGTTTACTGAGATCAAACTGATCGACGTCCCCTCAGACATCTGACACCGACATTGACTCGCTCGGCTCCGACCGCCCATAAAACTGTCGTTAAATATCCCGAATGTTTACCTCCGTACTGGAGTTTCTCTGCGAAATGCGACCGATTTTAAATGTGTCTAATTGCCTCTGAGTTAATGGCTCAAAAGGTTGTCAAAGATTAAAAGCTTCGATCAACATACTATGTCAATGATTAAAATACTGCTAAGTTCTCTTCTATAACGAACTTCAAACTTAGCGACTGTAAACAAGTCTAGGATAAAAATCATACATCGATACATACGGTATGTATTTTCTATGGTATCTTCTTACTATGAAAATAATAATAATAATAAATAAATGAAAAGCACACTTCTTCCAATTAACCATTCAAGATTGGTGAGCTGTGGATGTAATCTTCAGTCTCTTGATTTTAACAGAAACGGTTCCTTTTGGATATAATATGTAACTTCATATCTCAAAAACGACATTATACTATAACTTAAAATAATTTAATGAAACTGAAAAGTCAATAAAAAATTCTAATCGTAATCAACATCAACTTTTTTCCATAACACTTGCATTGTCACTGTCGATTAATGTGATCCATAAAAATTAAGATTTAATATTTTTTGCTATTGATGCTTTGGGCTTTTTAGGGCTCCGCTTTATCCATTATTAAATCTACTTAAACGACAAAAGTCACTGAGATATCCATAGATAAGCTGCTAGCGCTTTTAAAAAACGACAAATGTTTTGCAATAGCATAAGCTTTCCTAATCTCTTTTATTTCGTAAAGAGTCTTTTTCTAAGTTTTACAGATCACGTCATTCATTATATAGTATTTTTGTAAACATAAAGTGACATATTTTTCCGTGCAAGTTAAAGTCAAATTAACAATGTGTACTATTTATTTTTTATTAATTTCTAGTAATAACTCCAGTAAAAAAAAAAAAAATTGCCGCACTTTTGGCGCTGCTAGATGTATGTATAAAAATATCAAGTATTGAATTGGAAAACTTTCCATTCACTCGTTAATTTTAAAGGAAGTTTACATCTGGTATGTTTGTATATTACGAGTATGTGCGAAATATTGATTTCGTTTATAATATTTATTTTGTAAATACACCGCTTTTATTGAGGTCAACACAACTTACTTTATATTTTCATCCCGCTTCGTAATATGGAAATATGATTCCGTTAGCGTAAAACTGCATTTTTTCATTTTAATCTCCCTAAAAAATGTACCGAAGGTTTAGCCTAAAATAGTAATTAATATTTTTTTTATAATAATGATTAACTCTCTTCACTTTCACACTTTCAAAGTGAGGCTCTGGCTTCCTATTCGGGAGTTTCAAGTTCCTTCTCAATAGTAAGAAAAGTACAAGAACCAAGCGGCATAAAGATAAAAGATAATGTATTTTGACGTGCTCGTTCGATAGAACACCTGCCGTGCGCATAGATGGGTCGTGGGTTCGAATCCCACCATGACGACAGGATTATAATTTTCTGTAAGCATGTCCCACGTCTGGTAACTTCGGGCATTGAACGGGTGGGAGAAATCAAAATTCCGACCGGGTAACGAACCACCATTCATAGATTGAAAAACAGTGAAGTGCACATTGCGCGTTTCGGCACTTCCGAATGCTCGAAGTAAAAAGTAGGTCAATAGCGCATCGTTGACAATCATCAAGTGAACCTCATGCTCGTCTATAGATATCTAACATAAAAAAATGTATCTCATAGGATTAAAGGAGCTTATTTTTAATTAAGAAAGTAGGACAGTTATTTTTGACTTCAGGTTATGTGCCATTAAAGGTATATGAGCGGGCGTTGGTATTCATTTTACAGGTCATTAGAGTAAAAGGGTGAATAAAATTGTGCTAACGACCTTTCCAAAAACAATTTGCACGCATAAACAGACATACTGAGGAAGCTAGTATGGTTGCCAACAATTTTATGTGATCATTTAAAAGACTGAGAAGCACAAAATAGCCCCGTTTTACTTTGTTTAATATGCTGGTGTTGCGATGATAATGCTTAATATGGAAACAATATATTCATAAGCAACACTTTTAAATCATCTTTTTGAGCATGACTCAACTCTATCGATTGCTTTCATGGCTTATTTCTATCTATTTTTCAACTTTAAACATTTAACAATTCATATATAGGTATATATACCTACTGTTGTCGAAACGCGCATATTGCACTTTACGACTTTTCTATCGAAAAAAGGTCGTTCTTTCTCTGAATTTATGTACTTCTTCTACCCGTTCAATCTTCGTTACGGCAAGGTACAGGAAAATTATTTTTATAGAAATATATTAATAGCCTCAACGGCCGGCAGGAATTCAATATGCAACTCTTGGATTCAAGGTTCGTTTATTAACAAACACAGAACATTCCGGAAATCCTAGATAAGTACAACTCCGGTTGTTTAACGCCATGCAGTGGCGCTATAATACAGGTGAGCAAATAAATTAGAATAAAAATATATAAAAGTTTTGCTCATGATTCCAAAAAAGGAAAAACCCAGTTGTATTGTGATTTTACCATTTAATAAAGGTAAAACTTTCCGAAAACAAAGGAAAGACGCCATAAGACGAGATGTAATACCATATTTTTACTTCTTTCATTTCTTCAAAAGAATGTCTCAGCGATAAATCAGTTTGCATCCTCAACATAAAAGGGAAAAATCAGAACAAGACGACTAGCGGCAATCAAGAGTGCTTTTGACACCCTTATCCTTGAAAAGAAAAAGAAATATAACACATAGGTGTTGCATGATTTTTAATACTCTTTAAAGAATAAGTTAATGAGGATATAATATGTATAATTGCATAAGTGGTTTCTCGAAATAGTCTAAAAATACAAAATAACATTTGTTTTAATATCGCACTGTCATTTCATAACAAAAATAATAAATAATCGAATAGTATTGTTTTATATTTAAAATAAATACTAATAAGAAAAAAGTTACAATTCTATATTTTGATGAAGCTATTTGAACAAAAAACAAATTATAAATTTGAATATGGAGCACAGAATATTCATCTAAATCAAAGTTTTTAATTAATGCGAACAGTTTTCATTAACAACAAAATTTACCCAACACTTTTCAGCATATAATTTATGTGTATGGATTTATTATATGAAAATAAAGTCAGCGACTATTAGATAAGGTGAATATTACCAAAAAACTAAGCCTATCAAGTAAAAGTCAAAAGCTGCCATGGAGTGCTGGAAATCTATGTACACTAATCTATATATCTATACTAATATAATAAAGAGGAAAGATTTGTATTTTTTTATGTTATGAATAAACTAAAAACTACTGGACCGAAAAATTCTTTCACCAATACAAAGCTACTTTATCAGCGAGTAACATAGACTATTTTTAATTTTTTTTGTATATACATTGCACCCGTGCGAAGCCGGTGCGGATCGCTATTTATTTATAATGTGTAATTATGAATTAATTCCTGACATTCTTTATATCATGTTATAATAATAACAATTGTTTGCCGTCATTCTCTTAAATATTTTTTAGAAAATGTTCTTTGGAATGGTGTGGTGTCTGGCAGAATGACCAGCGTCATGGAACATGCCTGCTTCACAACAAAATACTGAGCACGACACGATTATAACCATAACACATATTTACACCCGTGGACTGAAACGCTTTGTATTTTATTTTTTGTGTTTCTGCGTGTGTGTTTCGTTTGTAAATATTATGTCTATGTCTGTGAATGTTGTTTTATTACTATTGTTAAGGAGAATATGTTTATAATCTTACTAATGTATATCTACTACTAAGGATATCATCGTCATATCCTGATAATTTAAAAAAATCCGTCACTAACCAAGCTCTATCCATTATTCAATATTAAAATTGTGAAATACACTTAGCGAAATAAGTACAGCTCAGTAGAAAATATTTCTACATTTAAAATGCAACGCTGGAACTCTTGACAAATGCTGCCTGTTTAAAATGTTAAGATGTTTTAATGAACCAGAAAAATTGTTGAAAAATATATTTTTTAATGAAATTGTCAGAATAGCGTGAGGCTCTCTTGATGGTAGGTACCTCAGCCTCAAAACATCAGTCAATGATGCGCTTGACCTATTTTACTTCGAGAAACCGAAACACGCACTTCACGGTTTATCTACCAATTAACGCTTCCACCTAGTGTTACCAGGTCCGATTTGTTTTCAGTCGGTACATGAGGTCAAGAAAATCGGGATTTAGGGTTGCAGATCGGGACAAACAAAAAAACAAGGTGTTTTTAAATTAGGGTTTAATTTATTGCATTCTATATTAATAGTGCAAGTTTAGTTTTATATTATATATATCAAATATGTCTTTATTCTAAAACAAGTAGTCAGTCTTGCTTGCTGTACTAGTGAAAATTAAAAAATAAAGTCGTATTTAAAGTGTACTTAAAGTAATTATATTATTTTTTATTAAAATTATATTTTTCATTGGACTTTGCCGACTTTAAAATGGCCTTTTTTTTTAAAGCATATTTATAAAATTCATTAATTCATTACAAGTCATACTGAAGTTAGTTTTTATCCATTACATTACGCTCTCTCGTTCATGCAATGCGAAGTGACGTGAAGCTGATGCCATTTTGAATTTGAAATAGTGACGTGATGAGTAAAAAATTAAAAACTACGCACCTACCTACTTAAAAAAAAAAATACGATTTTCTTTTTCACTTTTTGATTTATCGGGACATTTGGCGTCCCGATTAGGTATAAATCGGGACGCGTCCCCAGACCCTTGAAAATCGGGACATCCCGCGCAAATCGGGACACCTGGCAACACTACTTCCACCCCTGTAATACCAAAAGTGATCAGACGTAGGAAAAACATATTTAGAGAACATTATAAACATATTCCAGCGGGATTTGAACCTGTGACCCATTAGAATGCAAGGTGTACTTCCCAACGCACGAACCAGTCAGTACATGTATGCTCATAGTTTTGACATCATTTAGAGGTAGACATATACAGGGATGTAGATTATTGTTTGTTTTCGCATTTTGGCCTTTAATTAGTAGGACACGAAGGCATTGTTTCCCTCGGCAACAATCTGATAAGTGTGGTTTTTTCAGCGACTCTGGGTCACGTACACTACACGGAAATTCAACGATATAGGACGACTGAGTAAACCATGTGTAACGTTGAAAAGGGATTGTTTGTTTGCCCTATAAACCTGCGAATGTTAGCTATCCACATTTTTTTGGTTCTATCACAATTATTAAACTCATTTTTAAATAATGACCTCCTCCGAGGTTTAGAGGGATGTACGACCCGGGTACGAGAAATGGGCAAATTTAAAAAAAAAGTCGAGCACGAGACAGAAGTGTGTTTGCTCCATGCCCTACTTTTCTAGTGGGAAATTCTCTAAAACTCGGGAATATACATAAGTATAAACAAATGCAATGTTAATTCAATTTATGATAATATTATATCAAAAGCAAGGCCTTTAGGCAAATACTGGTTATAGTTATGAATTGATATATTATTTTGCTTGCTTCGAAACTATTTCAAAGATATTGCATTATTTTATTTGGAACATTACCAACAATGAAGTTGTTGGAATAACAATTGTTAACTCGGACTAAATCACTACCTATTTGTAAGCAACGTTTTGCTGGCATGCAATTTTATGCAAATTGCCTTAAGCAAATCATATATGTTATATACACTCACAACTTTTTATGCTTCTGTTATTAGAAAAGTAATGTAATTCATAATATGCCACCCTTCCAAAGATTTTTCCTTAAAAATAATAAGTATTTTGTAAAGCTTATTTGGCTGATATTTATCAAATACAGCATATTAGTTTCACTAAGTAATCTACTCGTATGTAGATAAAAATATTTCTTCACACTATGTACTAAAACCTGTTATAAATCACTGTAATTGTTGTAATTGTTTTTTTTGTTTCTGTATATTTATGTTTATTATGAAATAAAGAATAAATAAATAAAACGAAGATTTTAAGTTTATATCTATTCATATTTTTAATAGAACTTGAAATTTATATACTTGTGTCATGTAATCATGTTGTTTCGGGTCGTTAATCTCTCCTTGTCTATGTATGTTTAGACTTAATGAAATTAGTTTTCTTTAAAAGATAACAGACAGTCAAGGCCACGCTAATTCACTGATCCTATGAGCCACGAATTTTATGTTTCCGGCGTGCCAATGGCTCCGAAAATTATGTATATAAGTGTTTTGTTTATATTGAACGATGATGTAAGATCCGCACTAATACCGCGAATGCACCGCAGTTTCCGTAACTATCACGTGCATTGGGCAAGCAAAAAGTGTATGTTTAGTTTTACATGTTTGAAATATAATATTTTAAGTGTCTAGTGATCTTTAATTCTTAACTGCCCACTGTCGATCTCATGGACACCCATCTTCTTCATCATCCGAGTAGTCATATTGTAGTGTGTGTAAAACACTGAGATTCGTTATATTATTTTACTGTGAAATTTATGACGATTTATACAATACTTACTGATGGTATGTGATGCCAGTATCTTTCTTGTTTCTTGTAGTATTATTTTTATAGTTTGACTACGCAAACCGGCATTTTGCTCCGGCGGTACGCCGAATTCGGCGTAGTATTTGATGCCGCAAACGGTATGTAGTCGTAGCGCGTGGAGACCAATTATTATTATTAATCTATGTTGCCGACCTTTAAGGAACGAATATGTTCTTTTGTTGTCGGCCACGCCTTGGTAGCCGCAGTGTGGGAAGACCGCCTGCACGCTGGAGTGACGATCTTCGAAAAGTGGCGGGAAGACATTGGATGCGAAGAGCAGGGGACAGAAGAAAATGGCGCGCTTTAGGAGAGGCCTACGTCCAGCAGTGGATGCATACAGGCTGAAGAAGAAGAAGTTGTCGGTTAGGTTATTTGTTTCGAAATTGCGATTTAAAGTGGAAGTGAACACTTTGTGATCTCACATTTTTCTTTTGTGAGTAAAAATGAAATTCTTTACAACGAACGCGCTTTGATATTTACTCTCCATATAGTTTCAGGTTGATATAAAATTATATTAAATTACAGGTCAGAGTTTACTCATTTTCTAGCAGAGATTCCCTGATTTCCTGATCCCCTGTTCTCCTCTTTCATAATATGTGGTGTTTCATTAATTTATGAATGGTGTAAATTTAAATTGGTTTTTATTTAATTATGTTATAGGTACTTTTTATTTTTTAGTTTTATGCTTCACGGATCGTCATGGATGTCCATGGCGCTGGTGAACTTATTACATACCTGATACCATCAGACAACTCGTCTGCTCGGTTGTTTGCTATGCATAAAAATATATACTATTCAATATATGCAAATAATTGCATAACTTCTCCCCGAGCTCGTACTGAATTTTAAAACTGTAAAAATTAACTGAAAAGTAAAATGGGCCGAGCGCGCGGAGAATTTTATATTAAACTGCATGCATATTGTTTTATTTATTCTTCTTTTTACGCTCAAGGTTTAAAAGGTGAATTTCGTATGAATACTATACCGTACTCGTGCATACAGATGAGCATGCTATGATATTTATACAGCTTTACATATTTTTCTTATTTCTTCGGTGACAGTTAGTCATTTTTGTTATTTGTTTCAATAATGTAGTTTTTATCGGTCAAGAAAGCTCATTTTTTGTGGATGATTTTCCAAAATGCGTTTTGTGTAATGTCAAATATATTATTGTATTGATAGTTAATTACGTCATAACACTGTTGCTAACAGATACTATGAGCTATCAATATCGTTCAAAAAGCGTGTTAACCATTCATTGTGGCCGTCTGGGAGGATTCGAAAGCATTAGAAACGTCTCTCGGAATAAATAATAAATTGCGTTTTCATCCGGTACAAGTTGAATGAATGAATGAATGAAATGATTGAAAAAGTTGTTTCTTTAAATACATAGATAATATTGGGTATTAAAGCTTGTGTTTATATCGAATATCTCATATATGCTACACGCCAAAATGTCTCTTAGTGAAATTCACTATTTCATAGTCATAACTAGGAGGGAGGCGTATTTATCGTAACAGATATAAATAACAGGTATTTAAAGATAACAGTTGTTCCTGCGGTTGTAATATATTGAAAATATCATGCCATACTAAATAACAACTGTTCAAGCAATACTAGTAACAGCCAAGTCGGGCCAAGTGTAACATAACAACTGCGATTACCTGACTCTATCATCTATGATTGTCGTGTGATGAAATTGGACGTTTATTATCCAAAAAATACAATTGGACGTTCACAGGAAGGAAAACATCTTGAAATGTCACTCTTAAATTTTATCGTATTATCTGTAATTCCTTTAGTGTCTAAATAACAGATAGTAACAGGAGCAGATATAACAGATATCATGTTTGACCTGTTATCACCCATGTCTAGTCATAACTCCCACAGGGCAGAGTAATGGTGTATTGTAAAACCCATTCATTACACCGCTTGCTGACGTTGTACTATAAGACGCTATGTTTTGGGTCGGTGCCAGCATCCAACCGTTAACATCACATGACGTATGCGACCTTTAACAACTTAATACGATTGATGGTTTCTCGGTTTCTTCCGTTTTTGCGAAGCTTGTTTTTTATGTCAGATATTTACAGACGAGCTTGAGGTACCCACAGACTATCAGTTAATGATGTGCTATTCATTCGAGCATTCGGAAATCGGTAGACTGAAACCGAAACATTAGGCAATCTACAATTTTTCCATCTTTGAATGGTGGTTCGCAAAATTACGATATTTCACCCAATGTGCGATACTAGAATCTCACAAAAATATAATATATTTGCATGTTTCTCTAATCTATTTAGCTACACAATATTCAGAAAAATAATAAGTATTAAGCATATTAGAAAATTTTGTAAAATTTGTTCAACCTTACCGCTGTTCTGCTTTCATTTGCATACATTTAGTTTTCATACCTATATAATCTCAGCTTATGACAGCAAATTGCGTGTTTGCTCTGTTTATACTTTAGCCATATATGTATATATGTATACATATTTACGTGATATCTTGGGTCTTCTATTGGGGATAGAGCAGACATATTTCTATGTCCGATTAACTGAGGGGCTAGCACGAACAATTATCGAAAAAGTATTCGTATCATCAAACTGTCATTTGTATGAAAATTCAAATCATTTCTCATACAACTGACAGTTTGACGATTCGAATACTTTTTTGGTAGTCGTTCATGCTCACCCGAGTTTTACCCGACCGATTTTTTAAAATCTCAATTCCTCGAGATACGAATCTGGGACCTCCGGTGCTAAAAGTAATTAACATACACTTGAGTCACGGAAGTTGTCAATATGAAAAGAGTGAGTACTATTAATTGAGTTGCTTTTGTGTTCATACTTTCAGCACTATTCATATTTCAGAACAATTGTACAATAATTCCTTCAATTTATTTATTTTCCATTCACAAGAATAATTAATTATGCACATGATAGGTACAGTAAAGTTCTAAAGTAGGGTAAATTTTTAGCCCAATTTGCTTCATAATATGATATTTTTTTTGATGGGGTCGTTAGCGCGTTTGTTAGAACACCTACTTTGCGCTGCTATGGATCGCGGGTTCAAATCCCGCCGGGATGACAGGTTTATAAGAATGTCTTCTCCACATCTGGTTACATCGCGCATTACATAAACGGGTGGGAGGAATATCTAAATTCTAATTAGTTAGATGGAAAAACTGTAAAGTTCACATTACGCGTTTCGGTCTAAATCTATGGATTTCCGAATGCTCGAAGTAAAAAGTAGATCTACAGCGCATCATTGACTGATGTTCTGTGGCTAATTATTGTTTTAAAACATAGATCTAAAATAAATAATATAGATGTAAAAAGATCTATTTAATAACGTGAATATCCAATAATATTGTATGAATCGCTTAGAGAATTTCATTCACATGACTCCAGGGATGTCAATAACGTGATAAACCTCAACATCATGTCGAATTTTATCTTGGAAATAGGCCAATGGCGGTGTTTATTTATTATCACAATTTTATAGACCGAGCCGACGTGTAAAAATAAAATACTGTATAAATCATTTGCAGCGCGTTCAGAATGCCATTGTTGCTGGGAGGAAACAAGAAAGCTGTAATATTATATGGTTGTTACGTTTTAAAGAGATTTATAGTCTGGATGTGGCGTCAGAAGAGTTTTCGTGGAGCTGCGAGTTATTATGTTTTATTCAATATAATTGCGTATAATGAACGCTTTATAAACGTAACTGTTATTGTGAGTTACTGCAACATAAGAAACTACGCTAGAATTCGAATCGATTATGAGTTATAGAATAATTTTAAAATGAATTAAAGTTCAGAAAAAAATAATAATAGACGGCTCAGAATCCTACTTATGTTGTGTTTTCATTACAAGGACTAGTTAAAAGTGAATTCTCGAGTCCAACGCTGTGGCATGCGGCAGACCCATATTTTGTATATTTTACAAAGCATTTTTCTATACAGGTAAGTCTATTAGTTTTTTGTGTAGAAACATTTTTTAAATTTATTTCTCCGGGACTCGAACCGGGGATGACCGGGGCTAAGCATAACGAGCATACCACGGAGACCCCGTAAAAATACCGTTATAGATATATTTTTTAAGTATTTCTCTATATGTAAAATTCAAGTTATATGTACCTAGTTTTTTTGGTATTTATTTGACCTCTACCTGGCATCGCTATACTTGATTAAAAACGATTTAAAAAAAAATCGATGGTAAAAATTCCAATGTACCTTTAATGGCACTCAAGAGAAACATTTTAAGAACCTTTTAAAATAAATCTTTCTTAGAGAAGCCTTGAAGCGTAAAATCTAAGTACACGACTTCGTACAAGTGTCATTATATTGGACTAGACATTCAAAACAAAGTACCTAATTATATTTTAGTGGCCAGTACAACATTCACTATAGACATTATCAAAAGAAATGCTTTTTTCATTTGAATATACAATTCTTGAGAGCGATTTTTAGCAAATATATCCATATAATTAGTACCTACCTAATACTTCAATCGTAAATGTGTCTTGGAATTAAAGAAAAAAAAACATTTATAAATATTTTTCTCAATAGGTCGAATGCTTATAACAAGTGTCAGCCGTAACAAAGTGCCGTACAGTCGAAGAACGCGTAACAAAAAATAATAATCGGAGGCTCGGAAATTTACTGTATTTGGTTATGGTAATGCAAACTATTTGTAATCTACTAAATTATGTAAAAGTTAAAACAATTTTTTTTAAGGTCCAGTTTGATTCGCTCAGACAAAATCCATACTTGTAATATTTCATAGTGTACTTGATTAAAGCGCTTTAGAAGAGTTATCAAAATAACTCTACAAAATCAGTCAGTATAGAGCTATAGCCGGATAGAGCTAGTTTCGTAATAAGATTTATTAAGAAACTAGCTCTATCCGGCATACGTTGCAATGTCACGTAAATTTCCAAACCTGTATTTTTTTTGGGCTAGGGAATATGCAGAAAAACTCAACAAACAAAGTGCCGTACAGTCGAAGAACGCGAAAAAAATAATAATAATCGGGGGCTCGGAAATTTACTGTATTTGGTTATGGTAATGCAAACTATTTGTAATCTACTAAATTATGTAAAAGTTAAAACAATTTTTTTTTAAGGTCCAGTTTGATTCGCTCAGACAAAATCCATACTTGTAATATTTCATAGTGTACTTGATTAAAGCGCTTTAGAAGAGTTATCAAAATAACTCTACAAAATCAGTCAGTATAGAGCTATAGCCGGATAGAGCTAGTTTCGTAATAAGATTTATTAAGAAACTAGCTCTATCCGGCATACGTTGCAATGTCACGTAAATTTCCAAACCTTTATTTTTTTTGGGCTAGGGAATATGCAGAAAAACTCAACAAGTGTGTGTATAGAGGACAAACATACATTGATTTTTATTTATATAGAAGAGTTTGATTGTTCTAAAAGAATACAAACGTCAGATAATTTCGTAAAAACGCTCGCTTACGTTTCGTTCATATACCACGGGAGTCTTTATTGTACACATGTTGTTACGATGAAACAAACCAGATACGTTTTTCATAATTTATACGCTAGTTAGCCACAGCCAACCTTATACCTATTTTCTCTACGTATTTCTGTTAGCTTTTTGTTTGAACTAAAAGTACACGATCGTTGTTATAAATGATTTATATATGTCTGGTTTATTTAGTCATCGCTCTATTCTTATTAACATAGCACAAGGGTAACTGTGTTAATTTTTAAACTAGATTTTATAATAAGCTTTTGCGACACAGTGTCCTATTTTTGTGTCTGAAATAAGCGATGGATTAATAAATGATCGTAATGGTATAATTATAAATTTTATAATCTATATTTGGAAAAAGAAAACTGATTATTAGGTTCATTGAAAAAATGTCTTAATCTTAATATGATATGAATCAAAATGTCTGAATATTGAAAAAAAAAATAGAAATGGAATCCTCAGCCCCATTAAAGAAGGGTATAGGTAAAGTTTTCGTCTATCTGTCTGTTTGTTCACGCGCTGTGTTACTCTAATCTCCAAACATACTGCTTTGGTTTTACAAATCCATATAAAAAATACGTTATCTCCTTTATAAGGGAATCTATCACTGAATGAATCCCCGATTTACAGCTACTGAGAAAATGGATTGCGAAATAAATAATGAATAATTAATCTTCAGAAGCCACATCTACGGAATTCATTACGAACTCTGATAACTGATTCAAATGTGCAATTCAATGGTTTGCATACGATTAATGTCAGACGAAATGACAGCGGCCCTTTGATGCTTTCCGTGACTGATTACCATGTCAAAGGTTGCTTACCAACGGATGCCAAAGTCGCTTTTGTTTTTTAAAATGTATAAGATTTTTTAGCAACTTACCCTAGTAAAATAAACCGGGATAACATATAGGCTACTTGTTTTACTATACTACATATAATATTGTGCGATTAAAAAGAGGGGCGGCGAATTTATTACTAGTTCTTCTCGTCCGTTCTACGCCCTTGATTTGAGAACTGGCATTAAATCTAAAATTAGAAGCATTTAATATGTATTTTTATTGACGTTCATAAGTGTACATTGTGTTACCAAAATGAATAAATGATTTTTGAATTTGAATTTGAATATATTACAATTTATACCTATAATTTCGAAATCAAAACGAAAGGGTGAGAGTCATATTGAAATTACACTCAGGTCATGCAGCACCGTTTATAGATAGAATTGTGTGTTTCGATTCCGTCTATGGATTCGGAATGCTTGAAGATAAACGAACTGATATAAAAAAAAGTCTTTGGTCTATGAAAGGTGGTAAAAATCCTTAAAATATACACTTATATATCCAATAATGCAGGGCTCGTAACCGGTTAATTTTTATTTTCCATAATTCGTGTCTGACTGAGATACCATGATATTCGTTTTAAAGAGTAACACACTTAACTTAGAACAGTAATTTTTTCAGTAAATATAATTAAAAAGATAAGAATATTAACAAAAACCTTTATTATTTCGGTTAAGCTCCCATAGTAAATTAACCGGTTTTCGAGCCTTGCAATAAGGACCTCTAACTGCAGGAACTTTGAATTCATTCATCTATTTAACGGAGGTCTATACATTGCCTTTTTTCTTAGGTGGTGTTTGATTATTGCACGGGATTTTCCTTTTTGTATAATATGTAACTACTTGATAATTTATTGACTGACATGAATTAATTTAGTAATTCGTACTGAAGGAGAAAAAAAATAATTGTAAGGAAAAATATGTAATAAGTGGTAACTAAAATATATGAAACTTGCTGTAGTCAAAGTCAATTTAATGAACTAAGACTCATATTCCAAGATGTGACTAAAGTTTGAACCTAATTTTTTAGTCAAAACCACCTTCCCACTCTTGAAACCACTCTAAGGATAGACAGTGGTCAAGAATAGATTTCGACTCGAATAGCGTCTTGGTATAGGTACGGTCCTAAAAATGATCATTATATAGCAAAAAAAGGCAGGTATCTATACTAATAAATAAGTTAACTAAGCAAATATCAAGACATTAATTAATATTGTCGTTTATTAACGCGAGTATCGCATATTTAATAAAAATACAATACTTTATATCGGATTAAAATACGATTTATTATTTATCCCGACGTTCGGTTTTTTCAGCAACCGTGCTCACGGGCAGACTAAAAGGTGACAGCTGTCTGATGTTAATAAATCACGCTTTTATCCAGTATAAAGTATTTTATCTAAAATACATTAATTGTATCATAATAAAAAGGATATGGATTAGTGATGAGTTTGAGACACCAACTCCTCGGTCGTGTGTCTTGAGTCAAATACCGAAGAGCAACCGGCGTGAACCCGGGAAACGGTAACCCATGGTCCACCGTGCTCTCCGTACTCAAACCTCCCTCTGAGTCCGATTCACCCCCGTCCGATTCCGAACAACCCCCACTTGAGTCCGACCCCTCCCTGTAGCCGTAGTAAGGCATCTCCCTTTCACTCGTCATTCACTTAACTTATAAGCTCATTGTATCACTACACTACACTATTTAACCATCTTTGGGACTTCAACTGTACACATAGGTATCCGTTAATATTGGTGGCGTACGCTTCGATTGCTCCGTTAGAATGTCGAAGAGTTGCTCCATGGTCGAGGAATGGTTTCGTATTTATCTGGAACAAATAGAAAATATTTTCTGAGTATTTCACTTACAACTTATATGTTGGATGATTTTAAATAACATTTAGGTTTAGGTTTAAAGAATTTATTTTTCATTAAGACTGAAATATACAGTCACTTACATGAAAAACTTACACTTACATAAACTATGCAATCTACGGCGACCTGAATATAAAATATGCATGCAAGAACGAATACAAATAGATTAACACAAAACTTTTGACAAAATACATATAGAAGAAGGGAAAACATCATATTTTGAGACACTATTTTAATAAGGAATGATCGTTTAAAATATGCTTAGCTAGCTCAGTCTTAAACATACCAAAAGATTTAGCATTTTTAATATTTTTTGGTAATTTATTGAAAAGCTGTGCTCCCTCGAAAGTTATTATTTTTTTCCCGTAATTAGTGCGGGCTTTAGGAATGGCAAGTTTATGAGAACTACGAGTTACGATATTATTAATATTCCTCATACTGAAGGAAATATTGGTGTGAATAGTTCTATCAATAATTTTACGAACAAGAATACATAAGCTATAATTGTAAAGTTGTTTAATATTCATTAATTTAGTTTTCTGGTATAAAATATTTGTAGATGTTAGGTAAGGAAAATTGAATAGAAGTTTAATTATTTTATTTTGTGTTATTTGTAATTCGGCTAGTTTAGATTTGGAAGCACACCCCCAGATTTCTATTAAATATAGCAAATGCGGTTTGACAAGGGAGTTATAAATTTGCATGCGGATTTTTCGAGGCAGCGATCGAACGGTATTTTTAAGAGAACCAAAAAGACGCGAAATTTTTGACTTAACACGGTCTATATGACTATGCCATGTTATAAAGCTATCGAGTGTTAGTCCAAGATATTTTTCATTATTTTTTTCAGTTAAGTTTATATTATTTAAAGTTAGTGGAATATGTGCATTTTTATGACGTATTCTTCGCCTTCGTAGTTTAGTGGTTAGCGCAAAGCGTTTAGCACTGGATGTCCTGGGTTCGATTCCCAGGGAAACAATATTAAAGAATAATTTTGTTTACATACACTAGTAAATTATATAGAGGGCCCTCTAGCCTTACAAATACATAAACCAACTTGGTATCATAATCATATCCGACTATGATCTAAGTGTAGCGCGTTATAAGATGATTTTAAACCTACCAATAATTATTTTATCATACTATTCCCATATTAAGTCATTAAGTCATATAAAAACATGCACAGTATTGAGGAATTAGGTACTACAATAAAATTTTATAGAGTTCAGAGGCCTATGAATCAAGAGCAGAGCCCTTCCTTATCATTTATATATATTTGTACGACTTTGCAGTGCTCTTATATCGCGAATCTTATATAGTCCAATGAAACATGCATCAAATTGCGATTACAGGTAATAAGGTATATTTCATACGTGTTCAGACTCGGTATCTGCTTTATTTTTTGGTATAATAACAACGAAATTGACTAATTACTTATCTCCCTATAGTTGTAGTTAGGTGAAAATAAAGTAGAAATACATTATCATAAATTATGTTTTTTACGATTCCGAATCGAGAACTGAATAATAAATCAATATGTGAAAAGTTTGCAGAGTATAAGTTGTGGGATTTATGTTTTTTATAACTTTTTGCATCGCCGATAGTTTGAAGTTTCGAGATAAAATATAGACGCTTACATAAATCGCTTTTGTTTCAAATTGATTGGATGTAGTTTTTTTTCATCAACAACGATGTATAGTATCATATTTCAGTTTTACTAAATTAGAAATTTATTGAATCTGCCAATTACTTTCAGAGATACTGTAAGGGTAGGGTTGCCAACCGCACTATAACATATACTATTGTACCTACTACATATATGGTTTATAGCTTATTTTGAAAAATGTTTTATTTCGCCGAAGAAATATTGGCAACCCTTAAAACCCTTTGGTTGTAAGCTCACATTTAAGTTGGATTTTAAAATAATTATTTATTAACGACTTATTCACTCACTTCCGTCAATATCAATAGAGTGTAAACGGAAAAGACACGCTTCGGCGGCTGTATTATAGTACAAATGGTTTCCTATTTTGAAAGATAATTAATCCGTTCCGCCCGGACGGGCTCATCATCTCAGACCTGCGTACAGCGCCTTCGCCGGCGAAGGCGAAGAACCTTGTTCCTCACTCTGGTTCGAGTTCCCGTCCATCCATTTAGGCTTCCACGTCACTCCTAATAAGGCACCCCAAACCGAGTTTTGCAACCCCTAAATTTCAAGGCTGAACCACAGTACGTGCCACTCACGTCTGTGTTAAGCTGTAAAGGCCAAAGGGAGACTGCGGCGAAGGCGAATAAATAGACTTTATTTTTAAAATCGGTTTAAACATTTTACAGTCATATTTCCATGGGTTGTGGTGGTGGGAAGCTCAATATAGTGTTACGGCCCTTTTTAACCCAATTAACTTTTTTATAATATTTTGTTTTGTGGGGACTGCCAGAATTTCTCTGGAATTGATACCGAAAATAAAATAAATCATTGGGAGTACTGACCTAAAAAAATTAGAACAATATTATAAAAATTTGGGTCCGTACTTGAAATATGAAAGCGCTTTGTATACCGTTGAACTGCACCGCGCTATTCAAAAATGGATTTCATGGAAAGTATTTTATGATGGGATTAATTTGGAATTTGATGAAAAATTTTATTGAAACGATGACCTGGTTTCTGTTTAGTATCTGGTATTTAAAGATATAATGAAAGACGAGACTCAGAAAGTACAGATTTCAAAGACATTTGAGTCGTTGTTGATCATGGACTTTCCAAATAAAAAAAGTAGAAGTTCTTGTCTATGTTAAACTTGATTTAAATGCTTGAACTTTAAAAATAACTATGGTCATAACAAAATTTGCGTAAAGATACCATCGATATTATCATCGATAATTTAATATAATTATGTTAATCAGCTTATAAATTATCAAAATAAGTAATTCTTACTAACGAATAAATACAAAGAGACAAGCTAAAATTACCTTTTTAAGGTTATAAAGTTAATAATTCTATTGAAAATAGGACCTACATATTATATTTGATCCCATAAATACCCTATTAACTTTCTAATAGTGTGTTTACATTTAAGCTTCTTTACTATACTCGTAAATCAAATCAAATATATCTTTATTCAAAAAACATTTGAAAGTGCTTTTGAATTGTTTTAAAGCCACCTCCGGAATTTGGCCATTGGAATGTTGCTGCTACCGAGAGGGAATGGAGGCAGAGGGAGGGAGGGAGATAGAAATTCAACTTTTACTCTTCTTAACCCCTAAAGTTATAGGATACACAGGTCAAATATATTAATAGATTATATACACATAATAGCTATTATATAAACAAGAACTACCCAAATTCACGGCAGAATTATAGCAATTTGTTCTTGACTGTCCGCTATATAGCATGGGTATAAATTTAGCTTCACATCGAGTCAATATTTGAGTGAACATAGCATGAACTAAACCGCTCCATCTTCATTAAAACGATGTCGAGAGCTTAATAACCAGCGTTTATATCTATTTAATAGATCCGATTCGAATGCGGTACTTCTGTATGTATATTATGTATGTTTACTGTGTAATTACGTAAATATTTTCATTTTATTGCGAGTGACCTTTTTTATTTTTATGGGATGTGGAAGCGACATAAAATCGAAATATGTTATGGTAATATGTTACATTTGAAAATTTAATTTATATGTTGGAGCTTGAGTTCGGTCTTATTTCTGAAAGTTAGTTATGGTTGGCGGTTTTTCGAATGGTATGTGTTTGAGAGGTGTATTTGATAATATTGCGAGTGAAAAAAGAGAATAGACATGAGAACGTACTGCGCCGACCAAAATTAAAAAAAGGAATTGGGTAGGAAAAAGTAGAGTTAGGTTAATAGTCTATTAACAATATATTCTCAACTTCCTCACGTCTTGTAACTTTGGGCATTAAACGGGTGGGAGGAATATATTATGTAGTTTATAGATGGAAAAACCGTGAAAAGTGCACATTGTGCGTTTCATTCTCAGTCTATGGATTTCAGAATGCTAGAAATAAAAGGTAGATCGATAGCGCATCATTGACTAATGTTCAGTGGCTGGGGTATCGTCTACCGTCAAGAGAACCTCATGGTCATCTTTTTAATATATTACACTATTAGTCGATATCTAACATATTTTTTTTTATTAAATACACCTTTAAAAGCTTGACCTATATGACATACAAGATGCCATACTTCCTCGATATTCGATTACATGAGATACATAAATTTTCAATCCAATAAAATGAAGTCGTTATTTCTATGGCGCCGTTTTACGTTCGTGTGCATCTCATTTTATAGAACTTTACTAGATATACTTTCATGTATACACATGTTTGAATATTATATTACTGTAGCGTAATTTATGAATTACTTAGGTATGTTTACACAGCCAAATACAGCTGCTATCAGTGAACAACTGTTTTGTAAGTTGATAAATCTTATTATACAGTAACTGATTATATCTGGGACGTAGTTGCTTAGGAATTGCTAAATTACATATTTTGTTTTAGTTTATATTATACTCACTAGCTGATGCCAACGACTTAGTTCGTATGGGTAAGTTGAGTTTTTAATTAAGATTTTCAAAAGAAAATAACTTTTCTTCTCGACATCGGATTTCAAAGAGACAAGGTTTTCGTGTTGTCTCAGAATAAGCTCAATATATTTATGTGTCAAAGCTACGTAAATCAGTTTAGTATCAGACAAAGAGACAAAAACATTCAAAAACAATATTCATGTGTATACTGTTCCCCTTCTTTATTCCTCCTCTCCATTTCTGTTAAAAAAAAATGTAAATTAAAATTTTCATTCTACTGTTTTAGTTTAATTACTGATTTTCTTGCCGGTCTCTTGTCGGTAGGTGAAACATTTCGAAGCGGTTATATGTAGATTAGATTAGATAATTTCCTCAGCATTTAGCACTGGAGGAACCGTGTTTAAATCCTCGAGAAATAAGATAATTATTTCAGCACAGAAGACGAGGAGCAATAGAAATGTATCTGACCCATATCTGTCTGCCTATGCCCTTGGGCATTCACTATTCATTAATAACTGATAACTATACTGAAATTATTTGTCATTCTACCTATAATACGAGTATATATTTATTAGGTATATAAGTACGCTATTACAAAAGTAACAAAGCAAGCTTAAAAAATTATTGTTTGAACAAAGCTCAGTCGATGAATTTTTCATAAAGCTCTTATTCATGCTATGTTAATATTTGTGTAACAAATTTTAGCAAAATTCCTGTATTTTCTGTTGGATACTTTTTAATTAAGATCCGAATATCGAATGTCTTTTACTGTCTATATTATACCTTTGTCCATAATGTGATTTTTTTGTCAGTTTTCGACAATCGAACACAAGGTTTAATACTTCGCCTCTTTTCATTAACTATGAAGTTTATGATATCAGGACAACAATCAGTGATGTGCTGTCGATCTTATTTTTTTTTACTTCGAGCATTCAGAAGTCCATAGACTGAATCCGAAAAAGGCAATCTCCACTTCAAGGCTTTTCCACCTCTGTGGATCCGATATTTCCACCCAACTGTATAATGATTGAAGTAGCCAGACGGGAAAACATTTTTACAGGATATAATAAAAATATAACCCCGGCGGGATTCGAATCCGCGACCCATGAAATTACAAGACAGGTTGTGCCACTTAATGCGGTATTATCCTACGTTTTTTAATGCTTCGTACTATCACTTTGTGGAACCAACTGTCACCGGCAGTTTTCGACTACGACTTGGAAATCTTCATGAAACGTGCCTATTCATACCTTGAAGGTTGACAACGCATCTGCAAGCCCTCCGGTTTTGCGTATGTGTAAGTGCAGTGATCAATTTTCATCCAGGGAAACCAGGTCCGTCCATTCTATAAAAAAACTATAAAATATCATGTATATTATTTGAATTTCGCTTTCATAAATAGCATACTTTATGAAAACAATTTTCTAGAATACATCGCTGCCCTACTTGTCCTATTTTATGCATAATTTACAAGCCCGACATACATCCCTTCGTACCAATAACCAGCAGTGAAAATAAAAACCGTTGTTATGCAAAATACTGAAACAATTTAATGTTTGCGAACGTAAACGTTATTCATTCTCTGTGTTTACTGAACGCACATTGTATGACATAACCTTCTTTAAGCATGCATTAAGATTTCTTGTACATCATTTTTATGTTGTCTGTACATGTTCGTGATATATTGAGCCGTTATTTACATCGCACTCTCGTATATTCGGAGATAAATGCTGCAAAGCCGCGTATACAATGTAATCTTCTACATGACTAGTACTTTTTTTTCAATGTTTAAAGAGGTTTCATTTCTGCTTGCTTATTAAAATGTTTCATTTTCTTTAACAGAATTTCACGTGGGAGGGATGGAATTTTATTTATCAATAGATGATAAAATCATGATTGTTGCTGCCTATTGAGTTCTCTAACAGATGAAAGCGATTTCTTGGAGACACTCATGTACATTATTTTTATTTTTGGGAAAAAAGCTCTTGTTACCTACTACTATACGCTTTTCTAATGATTTATTTTTCGATTCAGGCATGTACACTAGGAAATAATAATAAGTAATTTTTGGTAAACGCGAATGTGGCCTAAATAGAAGCATGTTTACATATAAGAAGTCGATTTAATACCTTTGAAGATATTCACACTGTAGGTAAAAGATGACCCAATATACTAATTTAGTTCGGAAAATAAAAGAGAAAGCATACTTATCGTTTGGTAAGAATGTAACATACGTCATGAGAAAAAACACCAGCCGGCCTAGCATGACCGCCACGAGATATCTCGCGAACGAGAGAAGACAAACTAAGATGTAAGATATCTCACGATATATTATATCTCGACATCGACTATTTTGATAGAAAAGATATCTCGATCGACAAATATATCTATATTTTATATTAAAAGTCGAGTTTTAAGTGTAATTGTCATGTTAGACCCGAAAGAAATAAAGAGATAATCGATTAAAACACGAGAAAACGGTCAACAAAATTTTGTCGCGGTTGTCATGCTAGGCCGGCAGGAATGAGCTGTTGTAATTCTGACGTACATAGTGACCTGTTAGTTATCAATATTTTATATCAGTTTAAAATAACAAAAAGACTTCACGTGGTTATAGTCAGGCCATTAATAATATTACTGTTCTTATTTTTTATATTGACAGACAAACATGTGGCAGGCATACTTGATGGAACAGGATCCTTCATACGACACCAATAGGTGATGCACCGCCAGTCTATTTTATTTAGCTTAAGTCTGTAGTTTGCCGAATATTCGAAGTAAAACAGTTCTGTGTCGCGCTAGTCTGTCGATATATAACATAAAATTATTATAGTTGTGATCAAGTTTCCTCCCAATTATAAATTTTGAACAACAACACCACAAAACTTAAATATTCTGAAGACGAGAAGCACATCTTATTAACTCTATACTCATATAGAAGTTACAAATTACTCAGTTTGCTTGTAACATCAGCTGCATTTGATTAGTCAGTTAACAGTATAACTTATTAAAAATCAATATGTTACTTAAATCTAGTTGTTCAGCAAATTCGTTGGTAATTATGCTGCAAGTCCAAGTCTCGTTCAAGAATTGAAATAGGTATAAGTAGTTAGACCAAGTGAATTGTAATTGACTCCTAACTAGAGTTTTATGCAAGAAAACGCAGTGTGGCGTAACTTTCGCTGTGAAGTTTCTTGCGCCATTTATATTCAAGAACATTTATTTCAGTACTTGTTCTAACTAAAATATTCATAAATGTTATCATGATATTTCTGCGTAAAAGATATTCTATGTTCTTTGATAGAGATAGCTGGTGTCTCAGAAAACGGATGAGTTTAACAAACGCTTTTATTATTACAATAAAAGCAATAAGTATTATGGGTAACACCACTAAATAAAGCGTTCAATCAAGATAGAGTGTATAAACCACTATCTATTTCCCTTTGTATCAAAATAGTAGTTTATATCGTACACGAAACAAGTTGGGAGCAATAGTCACGTCATTTGTCCCGACAAATCGATTGTGGCGCAAATATTCCATTATCTCTATAGAGTCACAGAATGCCTTTGTTGTTTCCTGGGGATATTTTAGGTGCTTTACTGCTGAAATATCAGGCGTTTTATGTCCTCTTTCTTTAATGTGGCAACATTATCACTTTGTTTAACATTTGCTTGGTGTTTGGTGGCACGTATCTTTTATATTTGTTTTTTATTTTTCTGAGGATGTGAAATGAGTATTTAAAATTGGTACTTTACTCTTTTTGCTATTTTATGTTGAATGTAAGTATGTATTCCTCAGTTACATTATAAGTGAAAAATTGCTTATCCCATTGACACGGAGGTCTCTTCTTCATTACGAACGTAAGTACGGATGTGCGAAGCAAGGCTAAATATTTTCGAATTAGTATTCGTTAGATTTATTACATTGGAGTGCAGTGAGTGAAGCTCCCAGGGAGGGACTGAAATGGCATTTGTGTCTGTGAGTAGATTAGAAACCGCTTGGCCGAATGAACGTTTTTTGTCTAAATAAACTTTAGCAAATTACTGAAATTTTGTCAAAGACCTAATTTCCATTTTTGGCCCATAGATTTTTTCAAGGCCAAAAATTTGGTAATGTTAACTTCGCTCCAACATGCCGCTGTGATATGCATTATACGCTGCGTACAATGTTATAGCCATCTACTATGAAGCCGCATTAAATCATGAAACATTGTTTCTGAGTTTTGTTAGTACGTTTCTAGCTGATATTTTGGAATAAACGGTTTTCAAAAATCGTAATGAAATTAACAATATAGGTACGTAGCATCTCATTAACTGAAGTGCTTTTGGCAAACACCGTAAAGGTATGGCAATTAACATTACTGAGGCAATGCGACGCGGCTTTATGGAAGGGTACACGGTTGCTGGAATTAGAGCTATAAAGTCCCACGGTATGAGTGAATGGTGTTGAAATGGCTTTCAATACGTTTTCAAGCGAACTAGGTGTATTATTCATTTAATCTAGATCGATATTAGTACTTCAGCGTATTACTACTTCTATCGTATAGCTAATATTGAATCGTGGATTTTTCAACAGCTTTTATAAAAATAGGAAATAAATGAACGTCTTGGCGGGCGTACTTCCGTGCTCCCAGATTAAAACATTTGTAAGAAAATATATTATGTTGAACGTATGAATGTTGAGTGGTATTCATTTCATAATAAATATCTGTTTTTGGCTCACTATTTCGTAATTTCACGTTTATATTATTTATTTATGTAATTATTATATATTTTATTTGTAATATACTTTATTTACGGAACAAAACATTGGTAAGAAACACCTATTTAACTGTGTTTCAGGAGCTGAAACACAATTTTTAACTAGGTGTATCGGGAGTCTGGGTTTAACTATTTGATGTTTTCTTGTAATTAAATAATTTATTATTATCTTCTTCTTCTTTTAATTAATGGCAACTTCAATCAAAGACGGATTCTGTCTACCAATGTCAAGTATTTTTGGGAGTGTCCTCGTAAAATTAATTAATATTATTTACATATTAACACATGCTGCCACTCCAATATTAAAAGGTGATCATAAAATAATGTAAAATACATTCATATTGCCCCCTTGATGACTGCAAAAATAATAATATAATAAAAATCAGTTTAATTAATAAAAGTAAGAACTAGAGTTAAAACGCTTAGTTTGTCTTCTTATAAGCAAATTACGACACCCAACGAAACCTTTTCTATAATACCTTGTTTATAAAAAAAAAACATATATTTATTGATAAAATAATCTAAAATATTATGTGAAAATAGAACGATGCGTTATTCATAGTTTATTTAAAAATAACTATATTGCCGACGTAAAATCATTTTAAATAACTAACAAAGAATTTTGATAAATAATATATTTAGGTGAAACAGACAATAAATTTATTATCATTGAATATGCACTGTGATATTTATAACGTGAAGCATATAATATTAATGATTTGTTTGACAACACACAAGTCTATTCGTATCGACCCGCTTGGTTACATGCCGAACTAATAAATCATATGCAAAATGCCACTGAACTTTCAGAATTATCAGCGTGTCTTCGTATTGTTATAGTTTACCAAATACTAGGTTTGATTTTCATGTTCTTCGGCGATTTCTAATCATCTAATTATTTATTTACTAGTCTTAGTGGATGTCTGCGTTTTAGACAAATATTTTCAATAATTAATTTCAAGACTGTGAAGTTATTTCAGCTAAAAGAATCTTTTTATTGGTAGATAAGTCATTCTTCTTTGTTATTTGATGAAAGCTTTTCAGTATAAATACAGGAGAAATAATAAAGACATATAATCACATTCTAAAGGAAAAAAGGAACACTGAAACGACACAGCTCCGTTTATCGCATATTTTGACACTCGCAAGGGAATCAAAACCTATAGGGTACTTCCCGTTGACCATGAAATTTAGCGTGACGCAATGTTATAGACTTTTTACAAGTAAAGTATTTTTTTTTTTTTTTTTTTTTTTTTTTTTTGTCAGATATCGACAGACGAGCATGAGGTTCACTTGATGGTAGGTGATACCTCAGCCACAGAACATCAGTCAATGATGCGCTGTCGACCTAATTTTTACTTCGAGCATTCGGAAATACATAGACTGAAACCGAAACGCGCAATATGCACTTCACGGTTTTTCCATCTATGAACGGTGCGGTGGTTCGTTACCCGGTCGGAATTTAGATATTCCTCCCACCCGATCAATGCCCGAAGTTACCAGACGTGGGGAAAACATGCTTACAGAAAATTATAAGCATGTGCTCCCGGTGGGAATCGAACCCACGACCCATCGATGCGCACGGCAGGTGTTCTACCGAACGCGCCAACGAGCCCGTCGTTCAATCCAAATCCGTAAATTTGTAGTTTTTATATTTTATTAGGAAAATCTTTGTACGGAACCCTCGGTGCGCGAGTCCAACTCGCACCTGGCCAGTTTTTCCTTTGTTATCGTATCGTTAGAAACTTGTTAATTGTTATACAAAGAACACTGAGAATAACAGCAACTATTATAGTAATTTTCAGCAGAATTGTCTAAATACATAGTAGCTGCTTTTCTAGTCAAGTCTATACTGGGCATACTCCTCATTGCTCGATGCTCGTCAATCAGCGAAAGCATTCCCGTTAAAGGTCGGCCGTAACACGTTGCTTCAAGATATTTGAATACTTTGAACCTATCGGCTGCTATAAAACGAAACTTATAACAGCTTTTGAACTATAACTTTTAATACAGATTTAATCCATTTTTGTTCCTTAAATAATTGAATGAATAAATTACTTTTTATTTCATATTTTTTATTATATTTAAACAAAAATGAAGATCAAGCTATCATCGGATCAATCGCACTTATAAACTTTAATCTTTTCGTAAGCCACTCTTATGTTTAGTTATAAATGAGCTAAACTTATGAAATTATTAAAACTGTCAAATAAAACCTCAGATGAAAGGCAATTTAACTATTAAAAAATTGGATCTGTCAAAGTAATTTATCAATACACTTTTCAGTATATTATATAGATAAAGAGTCGATAACTAAATGGCGAAGCGTTTGAATGGCCGCCCACGTACCAGGCATCAAAGGGCATACTGCTGCATGTTATCGACAAATAAACAATACAATAGGTTACAGATATTTCGGTCCGTCTGCTCAGCCAGACATGTATGTCGATGACTTGCTGTTCTGAACGAGGAACGATAATAATTAATTAGGCTCAGATATTTTGGTTATAGATAGGATTATAAATGAAATTTAGGACGTACTCATCCCAATATCATGATGGATTTCAATGTAAAGGATAGGTCAATGAGGTCACTATCGGTAACACCTTAGATAAGTTCACGGTTAGTTTACACCTACTATCGCGCTAATCCCAAAAGCGGTAGCGGTAAAATCTTAAGGTGACTTATTAATAAAAAATAGTCTGCATCAACTTAACTAAGCCAAAAGCCTCTAGCCATTAATATAAATAAAAATCCTTAAGAATATTTTTCTTGTCTTAATCGTTAGCGAGAAAATTACATTTACAAAACAACAATTATCTCTTGTGCAATTAGTTGAGAAAACGCTTCGGCATAGTTATGACATGCATACTGAGTGGTTGTCTTTATATCCAACGCAGAACACCTACCTTGCGTCCTGATGGGGCGCGGCTTCAAATACTGCCGGATTTATAATTGTCTGTAAACATATCTTTCCTACGACTGGTAGTGACCAGCCGGCCTAGCATGAGCGGCACGAGATATGTCGCGGACGAGAGAAGACAAACTAAGATGTAATATATCTCGATATATTATATCCCGACATCGACATCGATAGAAAAGATATCTTGGTCGACAAATATATCTATTTTTGATATTAAAAGTCGAGTTTTAAGTGTAATTGTCATGTTAGACCTGAAAGAAATAGAGCGATAATCGATTAAAATTCTGAACGGAGCCATGAAGTGCATATTGTGCGTTTCGATTTTAGTCTATGGATTTTCTAATGCTCGAAGTAAAAAAAAAGCCGATAGCACATCATTGACTTAAAATCTGTGACTGAGGTATGACCTACAATCAACTGAACTTCATACTCGTAATATAAATTAACAAGGAAAATCACAGGATGTGTGAGAAATTATATCAACAAACAAATTGTGAGTTAAGCCAGCTTTAAGGAGAGGAAGAAATATTATTTCCACTTCATCAAGCTTTTCATTCATAATTATGTAAAGACGAAAGATAGCACGCTTCTCGGCTCCCGCATGGTAATATTAAGTCAGATTATGTTTTCTTGTGGGACGTTGCAATTAGAGTTCGTGGATTAATTGGAGCAATATGAAAAGAAATGACAATTTATTTATTTCTAAAGAAACTTTACACACATGAAATTAGATAATTAAATCCTTAAAATAACCACCTAACCACAGTAAGGTACCTACACTATTAATTAAAGTTAAAAATTAAAAATTATTGGTGGGTATAATTTGGCCAATTATTAGCAATATAAAATATAGCCTATATGTTACTCTAATGTATAAATAATAATACTGTAAAATTCGTCAAAATACGTTCAGAAGTTTTTGCGTTAAAGAGTAACATCCTCACAAACTTTCATATTTATAATATTAGGTATAGTAGAATTAAACAGGTTGTTAGCGAATTAGTATCTCCAACTCAGTATTTATAGTTATTCTGATGTTTGTTAGTCGATCATGCTTTGTTCAAAACATAATAACACCACATGAAAACTTTTACCGGGCGAAGCCGAGACGGTCGCTAATAAAGTACATAACATATATGTATTTGGATACAAGTGATGTGTTTGTAGATAATATAATATAATAGAATAATGACTCAGGTTTATCAAACCCGCGACCAATATTAAAGTTGCACCAACAAACATCACAGTCACAAGAATAATATACAAAACCAGATAATTAAAACTTTAATTGAAATAGAAAGCATCAAAGTGATTTTGTTCATTTTAAAATGAAACGTTAGTGTAAATACAGTTCCACAAAAATAGTTGTGAATTTTGTATTCATAATTGTAACTGTGTAGAAAGTAATTTCATAGAAACTCTTAATAGTACTTAATTCATTAAATATCTGAAAGCTCGAAATTTAAACTGAAATAGGACCTGTTATTAAAAGATCTTTTAATGAGTATCCTGTTTAAAAAAAACTGCATCTATATAATGAAAAATGTAAATGCAGTAAACAAGTTTTAAAAAATGTTTTTAAATTTAGCTTTCCAACTGAACCATCACGTGTTTTAACGTGATTAAACATAGAAATGAATTCGTTCAAAAAATTCTACATTGCTTTTTCAAAACTACGTTTGAAAATATTAACTCGGCAAGTATAAATGGATTGGATTTAGAAATGAATGGAGAAATTTGGATTACAACATAATATTACTATTATTATAATAGGCACTTCAATGTTTCGAAGATCTGTTTGTGGATGGATGGACTTCGATGGGTCATGAATTCGAATGTGTTTGATACGTATATGTATTGTATTGTTATTTTATGTTATTTTCTACGACTGTGTACTGAAAATATGTCGAAAATCCTCCAACATTCAAAAGATGAAAATACCGTGAAGTTTGCGGGTTTTATATGTGCTTCTAAGTAAAAATAGCCAACTATCTTTGATGTTCTGATACTAAGGAATTTTGGGCGTTTTTGTCTGTTGTTATCAAATATAAAATAAACTTCAAAAATGAAAATTTTCGAATTATTATAAGTCCAACAGTTTTAAGTGTCGTTTTAAACTATTTGAGATGTTAGTGCTACTAATTATATTTTTAAACGCAATGTGACCAAATTTTTTTCATTAACCTGTAATCCAGAAATCTTATTCTGCTCCTAATTACCCAATTAGTGCAGTATGAATAACTATTTCTTCCATTCGTCTCTTTCCAAATTCATCATTAGTGACATCAATTTTTAACGTAGATTCGCCGACAAACATAGCATCATATTTTATATAATTTCTGGTGTTTATTAAAAATTGAGAGTTGAATTCCCTCTGGGGAATTTTTCGCACTAAAATAAAATTTGACCAAAGTTCGATTACTGCAAATATCATCTATTTATCTAATACATGATCCCAATAACTCCCACAGAACCTTATTTGATTAACATATAACTGCAACAATCAATAGATGATTTTTGCATTATAACAATATATACAACAATTTGTTTGTAATAATTTGGTTATACAATATTTCATTTAAGTGAGATTTGAAACTATACCCCTCAATTAGTATCAGCAATGACAAACAATAGTATTTGAATAATATATCTATCAATACTCTATATTAGAGAATTCATTAGCAATGTTTCGGTTTTAACCGAAACATTGCTAATGAATTGAATATGTCATTTATGACAAAATGGTGTATTTGCAAACCGCACTATTTGTACGACAAATAGAATTGAATTATTGGATTTAATCCCTACGTTACTGTTGCTCTGTTTCAGTATTTCAATATTGACACTAATTGTCAATAGCAGTAATATGACACGTGCAAAACTGAAGCTACAACATCCATAATTCTGGATTTGAATAAGTCTCGGTTTAGCTTTTTTATAGTATAGGGGGCAAACCGGTTGGTGGCTCACGTGATGGATACCAGAAGGCTTGCAGGTGTGTTACTGACCTTTAAAATATTTTAGTTGAAATGAATAGCTAATTAATTTATTAAACAGTCTTAATTATAATTATTATTAATTAATAATTACATAAATTAAATATAAAAAACTTATTCGTAAATTGTTCCTATTTATAAAGTACTCTTTAAAGACTTTAAAGACAACATTTATGGTTTTTTATCCTTTTTTGGAGAGAAACCTTTACAGAAACTCAATTAAGTAATAAACTAGTAACCGAAGGACAGGCAACCCTCGGGAAAGGCAGTCATTAAGATCAGCCAAACTCCTTTGAGGGGAGGAAATATCTGAAGCAATACGGTTATCGCTGATTTTTAACTCAGGATTAAAAGGCAAAATAATGGATCTAATTTCTATTAAGGAGTTTCTTTTAAATATTTAGATTTTTGATAAGGCTTTTCATGATGGAATGGTTTATTGATACCAAATCTTTACAACGTACGTATGACCTAGACTCCCAAAGCCACACGCTTTCAGAATGTTTTCGTATGCTTTCAAAAACCTTACATTCAGTAAAATGATAAGATGAAAATATTAATCATAAAATTTCGTACATTTGATTTATAACAAGTAACATAGGTATATTGAAAATAACATGCTACTTTTCAGTTATTGTTTTAATTTAATTATCTATATAATAGTGTAATACTTTCATTGCCTTTTTATCAATGAAATAGCTTTGTTCTAAACCTTCAAATATAATATTATTAGTTCGCAAAAGTTACAGTTTTTTTTCACTTTAAAATTAGTTTCCCAAAATGGATTATTACAATAAAGATTTGTTCATGAATCAAACATTGACTCTTGTAAATGTTTAACAAATTTTAATTTATTATTTCAGTTATATAATAGATGATCAGATAACGAGCGTGTGTTTCTATTACCGATTCGTTAATAATAAAGGAATCTATATACATATATTGTAATATCTGCGTATAAAATAATGTCATGTCAGAATTCCATAAATCCCGGCTCACAAAAATCTATATAAAAGGCAGATAGGACAAAAATATCAAATATTCATCCCTAGTTGAGTGGTCTAGCAACAAAAAATACTTTTATATTCAAATCCCAGTCACAACTGTTGTCAATAGTAAAATTGACATTTCATCCTTGAGCACACATAATATATTGTATTTTTACAAATATTCGTTTCTGCCTAGAGATCCTAGGCCTAGATCCCTAAATCATAGGCCGATATGATATGTCGAATATCTATTTATCTCAGTCTTCGACTCTAGGGCTCGTATGATACTTTGTCGAATATCATATTAACTCTGTTTTTGTCTTCATCTCCTAAAGAAGTATACTTATACATGATTAGAGTCTATCTTAGTTTTTACATCTAGTGCTCAAGCCCATAATTCTCTAAACTTTTAAAATTGAATTTAACTTACACCTTTTCATTTCATGCTTATTTTATTTTAGCATTATATCCGTGATATATTTCATGGCTGAGGAACGAGTTTTCAAGTTTGACACATTTTTTATGATATAACCTCGAATGTGATCCAATTTTCACAAATATAACCCATAGTCAAGTATTTACTGTGTCAATAGTTTCTTTTTCTAACCCGCTATTTTAATAGGTACATACTTCGAAACAGCAGGTAATTGATACTTTAGCACTCGTAAATGAATTCAATATTTACCCGCACGGAGTTTAAGTGCAGTTATAAAATTCAAACAGTGCAACGATTTCATGTTAGCAGCCCGGACACAGGTGAAAATTTAAATTTTATGACATGGCAATTTCTAGACTACGTGACTCGCTTGAGCATGAATACTTTGGGACGGCGTTAAATTATATGGTCCGAATTAATTGCATTTCACGATGTTGGTGTAATTTTGCAGATTTTTTGGATATACCTACCAATATTTACTTTTTTAACGCGAGGAACGAAATTATAATACATATAAATTACAATATGCTTGACATTATTTTCAGCATAGTGAACACTTAATACATTCAGAAGGTTAATATTATGTACAGATTCAGAATAGACTTATGAATAAATACTTGATGCTTTCAACTCTTTGATAAGAAATAATTTAAGATTAACATTTGTATGTTTTAAAACAGACTTAATAGTAATAGATAACCTGTCCCAACGGACATCCGCATTACAGTAGAGGTTCCTTTTAAATAATAAAATATACAAAATTTTTAACAACTTCTCTTGCAGATTATACCTATGTAAAATAATCCATTCATCATTTTCTTTTTAATAAAGTCCCGCAAAATCCATCCACCACTATAAATATAAAAACATAATAGGCTAGTTATTAACTCCACTTACACCACAAAAGACACGTAAGACCGCAAGTATCTCGCCCGAGCTCCCTGCCCGTAAACACATGCTAACAATGCCCAGATGACGGACAGCGAAAATAGAACGTAAAGTAAACAATTGCGGACAAAACGCTCGCTGAGCTGTATCGGATGAAACCCCGAAACTTGACCTTCTGAAGCGAGCTCTGTTGATTGGAACATGGTAGCATCTCGCATATCTAGACATAGACATAACATTTATTACAAACGAAACACAAAATAATAACATAAATTATGGAACACAAAATGAAGAAGGTACATTTTTTTAAAGTGTGTAAATGTGTGTGTGTTGTGGTTGTAATTGGCCCTGGCTCAGCATTATGCTGTGGAGCAGACGATTTCCACAGCGCTGGTCATTCTGCCAGAGACCACAATAGTTTGCGCTTCAGACGCAAAAAGAAAAAAGTAATAATAATTAATCATATTATAAAAAATAAAAACAATATCTCTAGAGATATTAACAACTACAACAATATAATCAAGTTATAAGAAAACAACCTTACAATAACTCGTACAAATTCTGAATTAATTTATGTTTAGAATTCTAATTTTAAAATACTTCTTTGAGAACATGATCCCAGAAATAGTATATGATATTATGTGCTTGATTGAGAGCGAGTTTGTCGATGGTAATGTTGAAGCTTCGATCAACAATGTATGTTGAAGGGATTAAATGGTTTATGTCATTATGCTAGTTGATTTTGGAAATAATGTGTTTTTTCGTTCGGAGATATCGGATTAGACTGAAACGTGTATTTAATATTATACACTTCACGTTGTTTTGTCTATGAGTATTCATCGCACCCGTTTAATGTTCGTAGTAGCCAGCTTTAAAGAAAAATATAATCAAGTCAATTCAATCCAGTACATCGAACGCAAGGTAAGTGTATTTACCCAATGTGTTAATAATTGTGAATCTTGTGAGTTTTGATCATGAAATAGGTAAGTTAATTCAGGAAATATTGCATAAATGCCCGTAATGTAAAACATTATGAATGAATCACGAGACTTGAACAACTCTACTGAAGGTATTCTTGGAATACTTCGTAACAAAATAAATAACAAGTTGTATGTATGTAAGTATGTATAATTGATGCACGTTTTCAATTAAGACGAATATATGAATATCTACGTTAAGTCAAAAAGAAATGGTACTTTTATCATTTTAGTGTTACATAATATGACTTCGGAATGTATCTATACATAAATAAAAATCAGTGTAAGTATATTTGCCCTCTATGTACCTACTCCTAACATATTCATGACGGGCTCGTTGGTTGCCGTGTGCATTGACGGGTCGTGGGTTCGAATCCCAACGGGACAACATATTTATAATTTTCTGTAAGCATGTTTTCCTCACGTCTGGTAACTTCGGGCATTAATCGGGTGGGAGGAATATCCAAATTCCGACCGGGTAACGAACCACCGTTCATAGATGGAAAAACTGTGAAGTGCATATTGCGCGTTTCAGTTTGTCTATGGATTTCCGAATGCTCGATGTAAAAAGTAGGTTGACAGCGCATCATTGATTGATTTTCTGTGGATAAGGTTTCACCTACCATCAAGTGAACCTCATGCTCGTCTGTCGATATCAATCATAAAAAAAATCTCCGATTATGATGAAAATTTGGTGAGTTGTTCTGCATGTGTCCTCGAAGGTTTTTGGGAAAAAAACACATTTTTTTTATTTTACGTGGTATTCCATCGCAGGCCGAGTACAACAGTTAATATATAAATAATATGATGATAGCTTGTGTTCATGTATCAACATTATCTCAATAAACAGCAGAAAACCACTAAACGGATGAAAAACGTCAAGCCGTCTGAAGTACCTTAGGCTAGGTTGGTTGGAAGGTTTTTGTATGTGGTTACTGCGATAACTTAATAACTAAGAACACTCAGACAGAGTTAACATTTGTATAGCTAATAGCGGCTTTAGATAAACGGGAGTTATCAAGATATCTTCAGTTTCAAAGTATAACCACAAGATTTATGATTCGCAATGAAAATTAATTGTTTATTTTATTTGATATTTACGAGAGGATTTTTTTATAGAATAGCTCATAGCTCACGTGATAGTAAATCATCGCCGCCTAAAGATATCAGAGGGCTGGCAGGTGCGTTACCGGCCTTTAAGCTCGTATTTTGAAGGTTCTCAAGTCGTATCGGTTCGAAAAAAAGACCAACGACAGCTGGTTACTCATAGTAGATATCTTTATCGTTACGCTACTGGACCGATTTTAAAAATTCTTTCTCCAATAGAAAGCTACATTATCAGCTACTTGTAGTAACAAGTGCAATATTTTTACATCTACATTACACCCGTGTGAAGCCGGGGTGCGTTACTAGTGTATAATAACATCAGAAATAACCTTGTTTTTCTGAAGTTATTCTTTTATTACTTAACTTCTATATTTCTCCAATTTTAGAATCATGATGAATTTTCTAATATTTTAATTAAAATCCCATCTAACTTATTACAGTGGCTATCTAAGTGTAACTTGCACTTTACGTAACTAACATTGGCCTTGCTCAAACATTTACCAGGCACAGTAAGTGTGTGCACAAACAGCCTGTCTATATACGTTATCAACTTTACCTGCTACAGTGCTTTAATAATTATAAAATATTGTTAATGTTATACATAAGGTATTTTTAGTATTCAAAATTAGCAGGATTCATAAGTTTTGTATTAACCCTTAACCACCTAGCATACGTCTCACAGACGCCGAAGATTCTCTCATTGAATTTAAAAAATATATATGCAATGATGTCCTTCCTTTATGTGATTATGATAATAGATCTCATTTTCCAAATATGTTACTTTATAAGTTTAAAATAGGAAGTGTTGATAACTTAATTGAGATTTAATACAAAAATGTTAATTTTAATGTTCCTTTCTTTTTTTAATCAATAGTTTAATGTGTTCCTAAACTGGCCTATAATTAAAAACTAAAACTTACCTCATAAAATTTTACAAACGAGAATCATTTTGCTGCGGGGTCTCACAGACGTATGTTAGGTGGTAGTGTGACAATAATAGATGATAAGTGGTTAAGGGTTAAATGTTTGTATTGTCAATCCCAGCCTAGCATGACAACCACGATATAATTTTGTCGACCGTTTTCTCGTGTTTTAATCGATTATCTTTTTATGTCTTCTGGGTCTAACATTACACACTTAAAACTCGACTTCAAATGTCAAAAGAAGAGATATTTATCGATTGAGGTTTCTTGTCTATCAAAGTTGTCGATGTTGAATCTTGTATGCATATTTTTTATTATTATTATTACTACTGTTTGATCTACGGTTTTTTTTCATTGTAAAGTTATTTATTAACACTATTATATTACTTAACTTTTACCGTACTACTTCTGACATGTTTCTGTTTAATTCCAACCTACAGAAAGAAATATAAGAAAACATAAAAATTCAATTTTCCTAAGGTGTTTGTTATTCATATTGTGTCTTTGATTCTCTGTTATGTTTGCAGGCTTTGATATATTTTGATTGTGATTACTTGTTTGAAAGGAAGTGAGAAGAAATGTAAATTTCATACGCCAAGCATTTGTGGTTTACGTAAAAAAAAATTGAATAAACATTTGATTTTTAGTATAGAGTTGAGTAACGTCTATCAGTTAAAACATTTTTGATTAGTTTTATTTAACAACATAACTATACAAGATATAGTAAGGTAGGCATATTTAAAAAAGACGAAAGTATCTCTAGAAAGTTTATTTTACCAATGACTTCGTATAGTTTGTAGTAATAAATTTCCTTTCTCATTTTCACTGTCTTCACTTCTAGATTTGAATATGCTATTTTCCCACTTACGAGTATATTCTGCAGTAGACATCAATTATTATTACAAATAAGCTCTACGTGAGCTCTCAACTACAGAAGATGGCGGAGTTCCGTACCCAATTTATTATAAAATTAATTTTCTGCATATATTTATTTTCCTGGTTTTCTTTCCGATTTTTTATTGCTGCTTTTCGAGGCGGAGACTAGTCCAACAAATAAGAGATCTTTAAAATCGGTGCAACCATTATTGAGTTATAAATGGTGTCACTAACACAACTTTAGAGCGAAGAAAGGTCAGATAGATAGACATTAGTATTAACGAAACATGGTTAATAGGTCATTGGCCTAAGCTTGAACAACATGCGAGATAGTATTCGTATAGTCAATCTGTCATTTATATGCAATTTTAATTTCTTATATATACAAAGACTTGCGGATTAAATGTCAACAGCGCCCTAGGCAAGCACCGGCGCCCCTTCCTCCTTGTTAAAAATTTACTCGTTTACATTTTTTTCTGGCGAAATTGTCAATAATATTATCATAGTCCGAAAGTTCTAGAGAAAATAAACTTTTTTAGGTAGGTACTTTTTTCGTCAGTAATTTATATATCTTAATGTTCATTAGGATAATCAAGCACTGCATACAACCAATAGTTTCACGATACGAATAATTTCTCTTTTCTTCATATATGAGAGGAGTAAACTTGTTGTATAGAAACATGAACAAGTCACCAACACGGTATCCTAATGTAATTAGTATCGGCTCTATACTGTGTATAGTTTACTTTATTTCAATTGAAATCCTAATATTTGCTAAATATTTCATAAATTCTATGAAAGGAGTAGGCTTCATTATCATGTCGTCGACAAAAGTCTACAAAGTTACCCGACCTCTTTTGAAGTTTGGATAAGATTCGGCTTCATATCTTAATTATTATCGAATATCGTGAGTATATTTTATGATCTTGAGAGAATTAGTTTCTCAGAATTACAAACATGAGTTTCTGAATCATCTGGTGGAATGATAATAATATTTGAAAATGAGATGTAAAAATAAGATTGAGAAATCTGATATATTTGTATTAAATTATTATTTACTTGATTAGAAAAAATCCAATCAAGATAACCAATTTTGGAATAATAGTCATAAAAGCATCCCGACCCTATCAACACATATCAAAAGTTAGAGAAAGTAATGTTGGATAATTATTATATTTATCTCAATACTCATAATCGTGTCCTTAAATTTCTGTTTCAGTTATGAGTAAAATACTATATAAATGTCATTGACTTGACATTCATAAATCGCAAAATATTCCAAAATACTCGACACTGTAAAACGTTGGAGCGATGGTTTACGATGTTTGATTTATTGGGTGCGGATTTTGTTGATGAAAGTTGATCGAAACTGATGTACCATGAATCATGAAAGCAGTTCGCGGCTTCTGGGGGGAGACAACAAAGTAATATCGTATTTTTACCACTATCTTTTGATGTCCCATATTGGATGTTGTTGGAGAGAAGATGGCCCAACGACTCGGACCACCTTTAACCTTTATAGTCTTACTTCACAGAGGTATTATACCTACATATACATAATGTTTTGGTAGTCAATTTTTCAGCTAATTTTTACTAAGTAGATAAGAGAAGCTAACAAGGTTTAAAGACATTTATTTCCCGTTAAAGATTTACATCGCTTACACGAGAAACATAATACTCGTATAATTTAAATAAGTATAAACATTCGTCGCCGCTATAATACATATTATAATGTGTAAATTTAGTATGGCGGAAAATAATGACTATTATCTGATAGTGTCTTATCGAGATCTATAAGAGAGCCCTTATCAGAAACAAAGAATGAAATGTTTTAATAATATTTTATTTTTTGTTTCTTGAAAATTTCTCGCAGCTAGTCTAACGAATTTTTAACAACGGCCATTAATTTTTATTAAAGCTTATCTTCCAATTAATTGCTGCAATTAAGATTGATAGAGAGGTAATATTATTTGAACTTACTCTTCATTACCATTAAACATTTGTTAATTTAGTTATTTCAGTATCGGCTTTAAATTAAATATTTTATAACGAATTAAACCGCGATTTATTATTTATCCCGACTTCGGATGATTTTTAGCAACGGTGGTTACGTGCAGAACTGGAAGTTATAAAGCATTTTATTTAAATGTGTCATACTCGCGTTAATAAAAGACAATATTAGTTTTTATAACGGTACTGAGTTAATTGGCCAAATTGTAACGATGATTGTCAAATAAATTGGAAAAAATCCATGTTTCTAATTACTATTTCGGCGTGCGGTGTACAGGCCTTTAGAGTTACATGAAATAAGATTAATTTCATGATGATGATGATGGTGATGAGATATTTATTTCATATCATATGATGGAAAAGGATTGTATTGCAGTAAATTGAAAAGGCCCAAAAACAACAATCCAAGTCACGGGTAACGGTCACAAAAGAAAAGTACAAAAATTTGAAAACATTTCCTATAGTATCCTATTAGCATATGGTAATTTTCTTATTATCCTGCTCCATGTTCGAGGTTCCTATCGGATCGTGGATCTGATATTATTGTATAGATAGTCATTTTTTCTTCACAGGGTTTTAATATAGATTGCTCTGTACTAAATACAAAACATTGTACCTACCCACGGATAAGTTAAATATAAATTAATAATCGGTTGAACTTCTCACATACATACTATGAGGCAGACAGCAACAATTACTCCTATATATTGTTAACCTTGGCATACTTTGAGTATATCATAAATAGTGCTTCCGATATGTAACTTCAACCTACTTATGTAGACGACCTTATTGCAATCGCGCAATTTTCAGAAGTGTTTAAATATTGATACGGGTTCTTCTCACACATGTTTCTTAGAATTTCTGACGGATAGAGAATATGAATGTTTTCTATGTAAATTATATGAGGCAGTGTAAGTTATGGCACGAGGGAGAGAAACCGGTCAAGAGCTATTTACCTACAAATTCAACTTCAAAAGACTTTTTTAAGAATTATATGAAGAGTGGAGACATAATATGCTAGGTAATCATTTTTGAGTATTGGCGGACGCAGAAAAGGCATTTTGATATTTGGCATTTGTAGCTATTAATAAAAATAATTATGAATTCATAATTACTTTCATTTATACCTTGAAGTGTTTAGTAATATATATTTCGATTCATACTTGCAAGATTTAGCTTGAATTAATAATATATACCAGTTGTCTTAAATGTTTTTTTTTTAAATTAGCTTAGGGATTACCTTATAGCCTATACCACTTAAATTAGTTATTAATTAAAGTATCCTTTTTAAGTCCTAGGACTCGGATAACACACGTTTAATGCCTGCAGTGCCAAAGCAACTGCAGGCATTAAACATGTTGAATGTGTATTAAAATTCTGACCGAGTACAAAACACGATCATCGGAAATTACAAATTACGTGTTTTGGTTTCAGGACATTGATCAAATGCTCGAACTTAAAAAGGGTCTACAGTTCATAATTGATTGATGTCCTTTGGCAGATGTATTGTCTACAATCAAGTGAATCCCATGCTTATCTATCGAAAACATTTTTTCACAGAGTATTCAAGATACACCCAGATCAAAGATAATTAGAGATTTTTTCTCTATAATATTAAGGAGGATTTTTTTCTCTATAAATTTTAGGAGGTACCTTTTGTAAGTTATTTAAATGACTATATACATTTTTATAGCACATTTTCATTGCATCGGAACAACAAGCAGAACCACGAGTGTACAGCCAATGTTCAAGAGCGCTCAATGGCTAAGCCGTCCACATTTAGTATTTACCTATTTCAAAGCACTACAATGGCTCATGAAGGCATCCTCATAAAAGGTGACTTTATTCCAAAAATGGAACCTAAATATTTTGCACTATTTTTGGGAATCTATAATTTAAGGTAATGACAAAATCAGCATCACGTTTGACGAGTTAATACTTGTCAAACCATCAAACAATTTTAATAAATGAAATGAGCTTTCATCATTATCTAAGATTCACAATCATTTGTGAGAATGATTCTCGTATTGGATAAGGGCTCATAACTGTATACTTTATTGTACTGTAAATTACTATATTAAACTATTAATATTTACGTTATTTGAAAAACTGCATAACAAGATATATGAAAACGTTAAGTAATATTGTCTTTTATTAAACAATACAAATAATAAATCGCGTTTTAATCCGGTATACAGTATTTTATTTAAACGTTAAGTAAATATTAGGATTCTCTTACCAAATATTATTACGTAGGTATTCCGCTCAAGCTTCGTGGCTTTTGATTTCATAAATCGTCAATAGATGGCGTTGTTCGTCATTGAAACGCGCTATCAAATTGATTTTTCTATAAGATATTATTATGTAGCGATTTTTGTACATATGTTGCGGATGTCTATAAAAGGCGACGGTGATTACTTACCATCACTTTTTGAAGAGTTTACTGTGTCAGTTTTGGCTCAGAACTCTAATTAATCTTAAAAGTTAAGAATTTATGATCATGTCTAGAGGTGGGTCGAATGTCGATGACGGTTTTTGTGTTAACGAAATGAAACTGTTAATTACAAACTGATAACCTGTTAAAGAAGCAGCTAATTTTATTAGCAGACAGCAGTTAATAATACACAAACTGCTTCGGATGATGTTAGGGACTACGTGTTAAACGTTCGTTGAGCTTTCGTCGAGTTGTCGACTATACAGTATCGACTTATAACGGTTGGCGACCTTCAACCTTGCTGATTGCTGAATTGTCTCAACATTATATTGTTGAGTGTTGATGCTCATAGTTACTGTTATAGAACTGAGCCAGTTAACTCTTTAACCACATTATACATTATCATGTGCTTTGATTTTATTACTCTTTTTTTTATTGTTTTTCTATAGCCTATATTAGTCTGTGTCTGTAAGTCATTTTTTAAAGTTCAAAAAAGGAAAATGCTGTCTTTTATTAACGCGAGTATCACATATTTAAATAAAATACTGTATACCGGATTAAAACGCGATTTATTATTTAAATTATTTATCCCGACGTTTCGGATGCTTTTCAGCAACCGTGGTCCCAAATTTAAATAATAAATCGCGTTTTAATCCGGTATACAGTATTTTATTTAAAAGGAAAATGCTATGCTTATTCGTTTTTAATAAATATTAAGTGTCTTTAGAAGCAGCATGAGTATCTCTATTTATTGTCTCAGAACTTCCTAATGTGTTCCAGTCTTAATTCTTGAAATAAACTAATAGTGTTTTACAGTGACGTAGTATAGGTAACGGATCCCAAAGCCGCCCCCTTAATTTTTCAAATGATTATAAAAAAATGGGGATCTTATTGAATAACACTAAGCTAAAGAGAAAATCCGTTATTACGGAGATGTAGTTATAAAAAAATAAAAAATTGAAGGAAGTTGATTTTTTTCCGTTACCTGCGAAATGCCGCCCCGCCAAAGTGACACCCCGCCAAAGTGCCGCCCCTGCCAAAGTGCCGCCCCCGCCAAAGTGCCGCCCCCGCTAAAGTGCCGCCCGGGGCGGACCGCAAACCCCATGCTACGCCACTGGTATTTTATTGACGCGTTTACCAGATATTAAGTGCTATTTCAATTGAAGAACAAAGTTAATATACGCTCTGTGTTATGTGATACGTTGTGTTTTGATTTCAGTTGATTATATTCATAACTCCCTTGACCTTGAAACTAGAGGCGAAGGTCGAATACCGTCGGTCAATAATATTTTAATATTAGTTAATAAAACGTTTCAGTGCAGACGAACTTGTTTTATATTACACGTTCTACGGACGAAAATATTTTAATGATGTTATAATTAATTTTAACTGCGCTATATTATATTTATGATTTGATCATAATAAAAAATTCCTCGAAGAGGGTATTCAGTCGGAAGGGCTCGTAGTTTCTGTCAATATATACAAAAAAAAATATTTAATCCAAATTAAGCCATATTTATTTACGGTCCGTAGTTTATTTATCCTTATGATAATTTTAATTATAAGTAAAAGTTCGAAATGTACTGCGATGATAGTTCATTTTAATGATTTCTCGCTAATACTTAATTACGACTCATGTTGAAAAACCATAGATTGACCAATATACTGGTTTTTGCGGTAATATAAATATGTAATAAACTGTTTTTAAATTAGTATTCGAAAGTGATCATCTATTAATAATTTGTTGGTGTGGTTATTTGGACGCTGTTAAGCAATACAGTGCCAATCCACAAAATGACAAAAAAAATAATTTTGATATCAATCGCTTCCTTATGAGCTGGAGTACATATTTCAAAAGATTAATATATCATTTAAGTCGTTTTAATAGCAAAAATATGTTTAGAATATTTAACAATAATGTACCTACTAAATTCTATTACTTTGATTGCTACCAAGAAAAACGATATACATTTAGTGTAATAATAATAATAACAACAAAATCTATTATTTTTGTTATTTTTAAATTTTAACAAAAACCGAATTAAAACTTCAAACTCAATTTTCTCAAAATGGCAACCATGTGGGTTGCCACTGTATTGCTTAACAGCGTCCATTTGGTATCTCTGGAATTGCTGAACCAACCAAAAAATGTTGGTAATTATTACACACTAGCAACAAACACGTACTCTTTTGGTGGTTTTTGAATAGTCTAGATCTAGAATTACAAAGGAAAAAATATGATTGAAAACATTTTCAAATTTTGTATATGGCTATTCTTCTACAAAATGGGATTTATATTGCTAGGGAGCTAATGTCATTTTTCTATTTCTAAATTTAGTTCGAAAAAAAAAACAATCCATTAATCACCCCACACTTCATAATTTTATTAGTTATTTTAAAATTGCTTTACAATTTTAAAAACGTAGGAGTTATCGTATGTACTTTCACGAACACTGCTGTTAGGTACTGAAAGCTAATTGGAAAACGTTACTTTGTTCCAATTAAGCAGCTTCAGTGTTGCCACATTCAATTAAAAAAATAAGAGTTGCGGAAATTTCTGAATAGAGGATTTTTTTTTAATTTTGTTGGTTTAATGGAAATATCTATGGTGTGGGCCAATATTAACAATCAGTATTTTTAGTTGAGAGTAAAAACAATGAACTGGCAAATTTTATAGTTATAATTTATTTTTATTAAATTTTATGAAATTGTACCATAAATTGGCGTTTTTGACGACTATTTTGAAAGATTGTATTGTCTTTTATTAACGCGAGTATCACACATTTAAATAAAATACTGTATACCGGATTAAAACGCGATTTATTATTTATATTGTTTAAATTATTTATCCCGACGCGACGTTTCGGATGCTTTTCAGCAACCGTGGTCGCGGGGAGACAGTATTGTACATTACAAATAAATAAATAGATCTAAATGTTAATATACCTTAGGCTTTGTTCTCAAACAACACTCTACATTTGAAAACGCACTTTCCAATTTGTAAAAACTTACGTACGAATGCTTCACCGAACACCTGAGACATGACTCATGTAAAGATTTTTTAAGGCCCTCTCTTTTGGGATCCTTACATAATTAATTAATGAATGGCTCCAAATAGGTACCCATACTAATTGGTAGAACCTCAGAGGACCTAGCACGAACAACTTGCGATAAAGTATTCGTATGAATTACGAATACTTTCTTGCAAGTCGTTCTTAGAAGGGCCACAGATATTAAAGAGAATATGTACGTCGACAAAATAGACTTTACACTTGATCTTATTCTTTGGAGAGATTAACTTCTCGTAAGTACTGTGTGTTTTTGAACAGGTGTAGTTCTAATAATCTAAAGCACTTCGAAAAGTACATATTAAAAAAGTACTTCCAATCGAGACTTCAAAGCGAGTATCCGAGCTTTTAAAGGTGACGAACATATTACACGAACGAACGAACGACTAGGTAAGTCGTTCGTGTAGTTTGTTTTATATAACACCTTCTGAAATACTAGAATTAACTTGTACTTTATAAATTACGCTAGAACTTACGAATTATTTTCATGAATTATTTTTATTTATTTATCATATTTACAAGTTATTTATACAATAGATTTGGGGCCCAAACTAAGCAAGCTTGTATCTTGGACCCCCAGTACAATAATAAACTATGAGATGTGGGATGACGTGGTTTATTTTTAAATATATTAGTTGTAGTGTAGTGCATGCTATTTTTATTTTTTATTTTTATTTTTTTTTATTTTTTTTTTTATTTTATTGAAATAAGTAATTAATTATTATTATTTGTTATTGTATGGATAATTTTAATTGGGTGTTTGTGGGTGTATCTTTTGTAAGTTTTCTAATCTTATGAGATAAATTCTTAAACCGTAGGTTTGCTACTATTTGTATATCTGAAGAAGACACTCCGTGTCATCGTATGACTTATTTTGGAGCCATTTCTTTAATTTAACTCTAGCGACACTTTCTGTACAGGTTTTTATATTGGCGGCATTCACTATTTTATTGTATAGAAAATAATGTAGGAAAAAGGGATGCTTTTGTGCGAATACAGTTTTAACTTTTAGTACAGGAATATTGTACACACGTTTTGTTAATTGGGTTTCGTATTCCGGTCTTCTCCGTGTTGATGTGTGCACTAGTACAGTAGCTCTTAATATGTATAGCTGCCTTACGCGCAGTACTCCTGTTTCCGAGTATACGCTGTTAGTAGGGGTAAGGAAGGGTTTTTTCAGCATTACTTTTAAAACTGCACGTTGAGCTCTCTCTAACTGCATCATATAGGTCTTTGCCGCGCCGCCCCAAGCAGAAATACAGTATTGTAAAACAGATTGACACAGGGCAAAGTACACTGTTTTTAGAATGTCATATGATACTTTCTCACGTAAGTTTTTCATTAATAATAATAATAATAACCCCCCCAAGGGATCACCTTGTCGTGGTGGGGGGGCTTACGGGTATAGGGACTGAATGAAGTTCATAACATCTGATACTATAATTTAAAACATACACACATATACTGCCAACTACAACTAGGCAACCTACCCTTACTAACGATCCCAAACCTAATGAGTGAAGTTAGAGTAAGATGTATTCTATGGAAAGTAAACCTAAGAGATATAACCTTCGGCCGCTGCCCGGGGGTCGCCGGGGCGCATCTGGAGCCAACGCTGGATGCTACAGTATGCGAACCGTTGGCGACGGGGGACTGAACAGGCGGGTTCCCCTCGATAAAATGACTACAGCCGAACAACCATCACCTCATCCATCCGAATCACCAACACACCATGATTTATCATCAAGTTCAACAAATGATAGCTCCAGTAGATCACCAAGTTCACTACAAATAACATCACCATCATCAACAAGCTCATTTCAATCCATAACTTCATTAACTTCTCGTAATAAACATAGTTCGCGAAAACAACGCAAAGTGTTTAATCTTAAAAATGCACGTAAAAATATTTTGACTAGCCGGGAATCAATCACCTCAAACCTTCTACAGAAGGCCTCGACAACATTCATGGATGTTGCACAGACAGCAGGTAGTGCTGGTGATACTGTGCCCACCACGAATGAGAATGAGAAAAAAATGCGCAGAAAATGGTCAACAGAAATGAATGAGTTTATCCTGCGCACTTATCTTGAAATCACAAAATTAGGAACAAATAATAGAACATACCTAGAACCGTTATACGTTAAATTTATAAATAGATTTCCTCATATTCAAGTTAGCAAACAACGCATTGGAGACCAAAGACGGGCAATTATACGAAATAAATTATTGACAAATGAAAGAATAAATGAAATAACTAAAGAAGTACAAATACAATTGAATTTAACACAGAACACAAACAGCACAATACAAAATACAAATTCCACTGACATGATTACACGCCAACATTCCCAACGCATGAAATGGACGAATGAATATAATGAAACCATCATTAGAAGCTATTTTAAAGTCACTCAGTTAGAAACTAATAAAACTGCTTATAGAAAACAAATGCATCGTGAGTTTATTTCAATATTCCCATTCTTAGAAAACATATCGGAACAAAGAATAGCTGACCAACGACGGATAATAATAGAGAATGGATATTTAACCCAAGAAAGAATTGCTGAGATTAAAGAAGAAATTGCTGCTGAATTACGCATCACTACTAGCCATATTGAAAAGAGTACTGACCATGATAATACTTCACTGGTACAGACAAATCCATCAAACCAAAGTACGGGACAAACAGTATCGAGTCAAAATAGCACAATAAATAATAATTTTGAAAGCAATAAAAATATAGGGGTAGGGGGCATTACAAATAATTCAACTACAACGGCTTGTGAAAATACACTGGATGAACAAAATCTCTCATTTTTGAATAGTATTAACCCAGAATTACTAGACGATCAAACTCTACCAACACAAAGTAATCCCGAACATAATACTGAAATAGATAAAATATTTAACGAAAGTTTAACATATTATTCACAAACCCTACCTACAAATCGAGCATATATCCCTAAGCAGAGAACTTCAAGAAAGCTAGCCATAGCTGTGCAATATATAAATCAAGTTATTCTTCCCAAACATGTAGATAAAGATACAGATTTTATAAGCCTACAAACAGTAATTTATTGTGCTGCTGTAACAGCAGCTAAATATAATGGATCAAAAATCAAAAACTTAACAATGAATAACTCAGCATTTAGAAATAACATATATAAGCCAGCGTGGCAATTAAGATTAGAAAAGAGAAAAGAAGATTTAAGAGCTAAAATAGGTAGACTCACACAGTACATAGATGGTAATAGAAGTAGGAAAATAATAAATCAAGTAGAAAAAATAATAGAAAACTATAAAACTCACGCCACGTACGAATTAGAAAACTCACAACCAATACATGTATTAGATACACTTAAACAAAAGTTGTCAGTTCTAACACGCAGACTTAAAAGATACTTGGACTGTACACTTCGTAAATCCCAAAATAATCAATTCTCCAATAATGAAAAAGTATTCTACCAAAAACTTAAAAATAAAATAGGTGAGCAACAGGAAAAATCAAGCCCGTTACCAGGCGAGCTTCAGAGGTTTTGGGCGCATATATGGGAAAGACCTCTAGCACACAATGATAACGCCGATTGGATAAGAAACGAAGAAAACAAACACTCAACATTAGAAACAATGCCCTTCGAACACTTTAGCCCTGAAACATTCCATAATGCACTTCGTAAATTACAAAACTGGAAATCCCCCGGATCTGACAATATTCACAGTTACTGGTATAAAAAATTCGCACACATCCATCCCTATTTATATAACCACATAAATAACTTCATGAATCACCCTGAAACAATGCCCAAATACGTTTCAGAAGGAATAACACATATGATACAAAAAGACTTAAGCGACCCCCTCAACCCAACTAAATACCGACCCATCACTTGTTTGCAAATAATATATAAGATAATCACTTCCTGCATAACTGAAACCTTATATGAACATGTAAAAAATAATAATTTAATTAGTGAAGAACAGAAAGGATGCATAAAGTTTAGCCAAGGATGCAAAGAACAATTGACTATTGATTCAGTTATATTAAATAAAGTTTTCAAAGAAAAGAAAGATTTATTCACAATGTATATTGATTACAAAAAAGCGTATGATTCTGTACCTCATTCATGGTTATTTAAAGTTTTAAATATATATAAAGTAAACCCTACAATTATACATTTTCTATCTATTACATCCCAAAACTGGACAACCCGATTAAAAATTTATACAAGTAATGGGTTTGAGCTGACAGACAACATTAAAATACAGCGTGGAATATTCCAGGGAGATGCTCTTAGTCCTCTTTGGTTTTGCCTCGCTTTAAACCCTTTATCAAATATTTTAAATTCTAGTGACATTGGCTATTCCCTTAAATATAATCTCAATAACACATATTCTCAAACATCCCCTCATCAAAATATAAATAGTATTAAAATTACTCACCTACTTTACATGGACGATATAAAACTGTATACATCAACACAAAGTGATATGAACACATTGGCACACCTTACTGAAATTTTTTCAAATGATATTTGTATGGAATTTGGTATAGATAAGTGCAAAATAAATTCCATTAAAGGTGGACGCAACCATGAGCATCACTATACTTTAACAACAGGAGAAACCATAGACCCATTAGAAGAAAATACCGCATATAAATACTTAGGATATAATCAATCCAAACAAATTTTGAATAAAGAAACTAAAACCGATTTGACAAAACAATTTAAGACTAGATTGGTTCTTCTTCTAAAATCTCAGTTAAACGGACGCAATTTAATTAAAGCTATTAACACCTATGCCATACCTATCCTTACCTACTCTTTTGGAATTATACACTGGTCAAAAACAGAACTGAAAAACATCCAACGCATCATTAATGTAAATATGAGTAAAAATAGGAAACATCACCCAAGATCATGTATACAACGACTAACATTGCCGAGGATAGATGGAGGCCGAGGACTCATAGACATAATAAATCTTCACAATAAACAAATCACCACACTTAGAAATTACTTTCATAATAAAGCACTTACCGTTAATTTACACAGTAGCATAGTACAAAATGATATGAAATACACACCTCTTAATCTTGCTGACCATACAACCCAATCTAACGAAAAACTAACCAGTAAATCCGATAAAATTGCAGCGTGGGCCCAAAAATCACTTCATGGAAGACATCTCCAACACCTGAACCTACCTAACGTCGATAAGAAAGCATCGAACGCATGGCTCAGAAGAGGGGAACTCTTTCCTGAAACTGAAGGGTTCATGTTAGCCATACAAGATCAGGTCATTGAGACACGAAATTACCAGAAGTATATCATAAAAAATTTACCTTCTGACATCTGTAGAAAATGCAATAGTGCACCAGAAACTATCCAACACATAACAGGGGCATGTAAGGCAATAACTCAAACAGATTATAAATTTAGACATGACCAGGTAGCCAAAATAATTCATCAAAACTTAGCACAAAAATATAAATTAAGTAACGTTGATTTACCATATTATAAATATACGCCGGAAACAGTTATAGAAAACGACACTCACAAACTATATTACGATAGGACAATACTTACGGATAAAACTATACACTTCAATAGACCTGATATAACTTTGATTGATAAAAATAACCAAACAGCAATGATTATTGATATAGCAATACCTAATACACACAATCTCCAAAATACAATATCCGAAAAATTATCGAAATATTTAGAGCTTAAACAAGAAATAACAAAAATGTGGAAATTACAAAAAGTCTCCATAATACCTATAGTCCTTTCCAGTACAGGTGTTATACCAATCCAACTACATAAATCGCTACAATTATTAAATCTACCACCATACATTTACATATCCTTACAAAAGACTACAATTTTAAATACTTGTCGAATTGTCCGTAAATTTCTCCAGACAGAAGATGACGAACAAGACGCAACTGCGTCTTGATTATTAGATATATAATGTACACTTGGTATACGCCCGTGTATATTATTAGCTCCAGTTTGAAGAAGCTGAGAAAACAAAAGAAAATCATAATAATAATAATAATAATAAAAACTTTATTCACACACACAAAACACAGCATACAGAGAAAAAAAAAAACAATTAATTATCAATCATTCACCAAAATAATTATTTAAAACAAACATTATATAAACATGCATTCTATAAATATCTGCGCAGTAGCTGTGTGGCAGTGTGCGTGAAATAGGATGCTACTCAGGATATCTGTGACGTAATGCCACAGCACTGATTTTCAGTAGCTCCTATTATTTGACGCTTGACGTCGCGGTGCTTACAACTAACATAAATATTTTTACATAATATATAAGGAAAATGAAGAAAAACAATAGTAATAAATCAAAAAAAAAATAGACAATAAAAAAGGATTAACTGTTATTAATATGTGCTCAGTTATTTTTGTGCAACCAAAGTTGGTTAACTTGTTTTGACATTACATACTCCTTTATTTTCAACCGAAAGTTTGAAATAGTTTTTAGGTCGCGTAATGGTGGAGGTAAGTTATTCCAACATTTGGTTGCGTTGTAGCGAAAGCTACCTCTAAAGGCAGCTGTGTGATGCTTAGGCACATCTAACATCCAGTTTGACGCTCTGGTACCATAGGCCCTATTTTTGTCACCTAGCCATGAGAGTTTTTTGTATAGGTAAGGAGGCGTATGATATTTTACTATACCAAAAAGTAAGACAGCAAAATGTGTTCGCCTACGACTTTCCATATTGGGAACCTTGGCATCGTTCAAATATGGTGTTATGTGCGACCTTGGTGCAATATCCCAGCAATACCGAGCACACGCATTCTGGATGCGTTGAATAGCATTTTTTGTGCGAACCAGGATGCGGTCGCCATAAACAGTGTCACCGTAATTTAGTTTCGAAAGGACCAGTGCTTCGCATAGTTTCAGTCGTAGTGTAGGAACGATATGACATCTAATACGGTATAACAATTTGAGGCGATATAAACAATTGGAGATAACTTCATCTATATATTTCTGAAATCTTAGGCTTTCATCAAAAACAATGCCAAGGTTCCGAGCTTCCTTCACGCGTTCAAGCGAAGTTCCCTTGACGTGTATGAGCGGATTAAGCCTTTCAAACTGTGCAAGAAGTGTAGGTGTACCAAGAAGCATAAATTTAGACTTGTCAGGATTCAAAGCCAAGGCACTTTGTTCCGACCACTCAGCAATACGCTGCAGGTCAGCGTTCAATTTATTTATGGCTGTGTGAGCTTGTGCCACTGGAAACGAAATATATAATTGTATATCGTCCGCATATATATGATACTTGCAATGTTGTATGTTTTTTATGATGTCAGCAGTATAGATGATAAAAAGTAACGGGCCTAGAATGGACCCTTGCGGTACACCTCTTGATAGTGGCTTAAATTGTGAATAAGATTTTTTACCATCATCGTTTGTTACAACAACAGCCTGGAACCTATTTCTGAAATAACTTCTAAACCACAATACGAGCTGTTCGCTGAACCCATAATAGATAAGCTTAGACAGTAGCAATTCCACATTGACAGTATCGAAGGCGCGGGAATAATCTAATAATACTAACACTGTGCATTCACCTTTATCTTGTGACTGCAAAATATTATCTACAACATCAATTAATGCTAAGGTTGTACTCCTTCCCCTCCTGAATCCGGATTGCAAGCATGGAAGTATGCCATTAGTCTCTAAATACGTAATCATCTGGCCATGCACAACTTTTTCTAAAACTTTCGACATGCACGGAAGGATGCTTATTGGTCGAAGATCTTTAAAAACTACGGGATTTGTAATTTTTTTTAATGGGCAAATAATAGCTGTTTGCCACTGATCCGGATAGGTATTATTTATTATCATTATGTAAATCAATTTTCTGGTGCGATCTGATAAGGCCGATATATGTTTTTTGGTCATATATCGGCCTTATCAGATAGGTGAGATTACGGTCAATAGTTACTCCTAGATATTTTACAGTGTCTGTATTGACAATGTGTGAACAAGCACAATGTCGTTGGGTTTCTTCACCGCAAGTATGAATCTTTATATCAGTCGGGAGAGAGATTTTTGGCTCATGGGGTTTTTGGAATGTGACGAAGTGGGTTTTTTTGTTGTTCAAGGACAGTAGGTTGACCTGTAACCAGTGTGAGATCTCAGACAGTCCTGAGCTAGCTACTTTATATAACGACGAGGCTATATATACGAGGTTATTCGACTGCTATCTTCGAAAAAATGTTGTGTATTTTAAAATATGATTTTACTAGTAAGTTATATAGGTCAGTTTAGCCTTAACAAATACAAAAAAAATCGTTTTGGTATCATAAACATATCCGACTTTGTTCTACGGATACGTCGTAAAAAATAATTCTTTTTAACGATAACTTACTATAACGAAACAAAATAGAATTGTTAGTTAGCATCATTAAGTTGTCAGGTCTCAGCGTATTTAACTCGTAGACAACTTAAATTAATAGTGCACCAGAGAGAAATGTTTTGTATTTTCTCCACAACTCAGTGTCGCGGTAACTATTAATATCAACGCTTGTGGCTTATCTAGACTTCTAAATCCACCGGGACTATACTGAAGACACTGTGACTCTTTCAACGTTTAAAATCTTAGTTGACAAATTTCTGATGAGCGTGTTACGACTTTACGACAAAATTGTCAAATTGATTTTGATGAATTTTGAAGGCCGGCAACGCACCTGCAAGCCCTCTTGTGTTGCGGATGTCTATGGGCGGCGGTGATCACTTACCATCATGTGAGCCGTCTGCCCGTTTGCCCCTTATACTATAAAAAAATAATAATAATAATAATTTGTACTGAAATAGACCAAGTACGGGTGCTTGCATATAGTTTTTGCCAAGTAGGTAGGCAGATATATCTATAGTGATATTATAAACAGGAAAGGTTTGTTTGTTTTGTTTGTTACGATTTAACTCAAAAAGTATTCTACTGATTTTAAAAATTCATTAACGAATAGAAAACTACATTATCAGCGAGTAACATAAGTATTTTTGTGTATAGTATATCTATATTGCACCCGTGCGAAGCCGAGGTGGCTAGTTGTTCATAAAGCGAATATAGAAAGGAACAGACATAATATTATACCAAAGAGGAAAAATTCGAGTAGTTCGATTTTTGTAGCTTATAAAGGTAAATAGTAGAATAAGGTGCCATTGTTAACTTTCAGCATCAAATAATCTTACGAATGTAATAAACATTTCAAATTTTCGACGAAAGCTTTCTTTGATGTCACAAACAGAACAGTATTACTAGAATTCCTAAGACATTGAACAGCCTTCGAGAATAAATTCCAACCTAGTGATTATATTATTCAGGAACCTTTGAATTTCAAGTTTGTTTTATCTTCGACTATTTAGTAAACCCTACTTGAACATTGTAGAATTTCAATATTATTAAATAACTAGCGACCCGCCCCGGCTTCGCACGGGTCAAGATTTTTTGACAAAAAAAGCCGGGGTTGTATGTATTTTTTAATGCCACATTATAAAAAAATAAAAACAAAAAATATCGTCCAAAAATTAAAAAAAAAAATTAGGGGTGGATTACCCTTAACATTTAGGGGGATGAAAAATAGATGTTGTCCGATTCTCAGACCTACCCAATATGCACACAAAATTTCATGAGAATCTGTCAAGCCGTTTCGGAGGAGTATGGCAACGAAAACTGTGACACGAGAATTTTATAATAATATATTAGATATTTTTGAAATGAGAACACTGAATATTCTCTTTTTAATATACAAATACATATTTCCTGCCTCGCACAACCACTCTGTGGAATCAGCTTTCGCCGGCGGTTTTTCCGGACCGATACAACTTGGGAACCTTCAAGAAGTGATCCTACATCTTTCTTAAAGGCCGGCAACGCACCTGCAAGCCCTCTGGGGTTGCCCCCTATACTATAAAAAAATATACGGTATAATAATGAAAATATCACAGCCCACAGGCCATCAATTCTTAGAGCCAGAAACCAGACCCGAGTAGCCGAAAGATTTTGGTATCTTGGAGAAGATATAATATATTAATTATATAATCCCAACGCCATTTTAGATAAGTTTGAACTACTCGAGATTTTTTATTTCCTTCTTACTATTTCATAACGGGCTCGTTGACGCGTTCGAAAGAACACCTTCCAAGTCGTGGGTTCGAATCCCACTGGGACAGGTCGACAGCGCATCATTGACTGATATTCTGTGGCTGAGCTGCTTCTCCGTCGATAACTGACATAAAAAATTACGTCAAAAACGGGAAAAGTTGTTGTTGACCCTATTAGTTACAAATATCTCAAAAATCTACGACCTTTTTTGTCGGCCTGTTATACGAGTAATTATGGCCGAAATTATGAAAATAATTTTTTTACAATTATATTTTGGAATTCGAAAAATTCCTGAATATTTTTATATTATGTTGTGATAACTCTTGAACGAACCATTCACCGATTCATTACGAGATACTGCTTTCTAAGCTTTCTGATTAATGATTGTGCATTATCTTATGGAATCCCGCATCCATAGTAATTTGTTAACACAATAGGCAATGTTTATTGTATTTTCTTGTGCCTCGGTTTTAATTTTACTTGGAGATTCAATAGCCATAATTCCCCTCTGAAAAAGATTAATGTTTGAATAAATTTGTTGCTCCATGTTTTCTTTTATCTGAGTTAGATATATATACATAATCTGTATCCACTAATTAATTTATTTCAAAACAACATTTAAGCCATCTGTAATAATCATCATTTAATTAAAATATATTTTTTTAAAGTTTTATTTTTATAACAATACTAGCTGACCCGACCAACGTTGATTTGCCATGTATTGAATATGAATTTCTTAAAAGCAGGGGTTGGTGATAAAAAAGTAAAGATGAAAAATAGATAGTAGCCGATTATCAGACCTACTGAATACGCATATAAAATTTGGTAAAAATCGGTAAAGCCGTTTCGGAGGAGAACGGTAACTAACATTGTGACATGGAAATTTTATATATTAGAAGATTACTCTCTACGTTTGGTAACTTCAAGTATGAAACGGGTGGCAGGAATATCGAAATGGAATGGATGGATGGAATAGCCGTGAAGTGCATAATGCGCGTTTCGGTTTTAGTATATGAATGCACTGAAGTATATCATTACCACCAAATATGCATAGTAGGTATATAAGGCTAGCACCTCATAGGCGCGCTTCCCCTTTGTTAAAATTTTTTCTTCTACAACTACCTTTGGTCGCTTTTCTGGCGAAATTATCAATTATGGCATCCTAGTTCCAAGGTTCTAGAGGAAGTATAAGTTAGGGTGTTACTTTTTTCGTCAAAAATTTCTGTCCGTACGAGCCCTTTTGTAATGACGTAGGCATGTGCCTAGTTATTTTTAAGGAAACTACGCAACTGAGTTTGCATCGACTAAAGACTACGTCATAATAAAAAACTATAAGGAAACAAACACCAATATGTCTCATATATTTTCATTACAAGTATTATAAATACCTATGAAACAAAAATAGTAATTTACATAATGAACAAACACGTCGCGACACGGTCAGGTTTAGTTAGTTGCGATATGCAAACACTTCTATGTTAAAGCTTCCAGTAGGTCTAAGTAAACAAGTGTCAGTTGACTAAACATATTAGATTCGTAAGATACTTGGCGTCTCAGTCGTCTCTTGATTTATATTTGTACTAGCAACGCCTTTACTCGCTGATAATCTTCGATCAACAATACACATGTCAATGCTAAAAATGTAGCTAGCTATTGGTGAAAGAATTTTTAAAATCAATCCAGTAGTTTTTGAGTTTATTCATAACTTACAAAAATACAAATCTTTCCTCTTTTTAATATTAGTATTGATATAGATAATAACTTGGTTACCTCGTAGGTGCGTTGACTAATGCACCTTGCGTTCCGATGGGTCGTGAGCTCGAATCCCGCACGGATAAGCATTTTTATAATATTTTGTTTTCCCAACTTGACATGAAATGGGGGAGGGATATCAAAATTCACACCGGGTAACGATAGATGGAAAAATCGTGAACCGTTTCTATCTCAATCAATGAATTTCAGAATGATCGAATTAATAACAACAGGTCGTCAGCGCATCGTCGACTAATGTATCATCACTACCATCAAGAGAGCTCGTCTATTGATATCGAACATAAAAAGAACGGAGTGCCTATATCAATCATTAGAGAACATAAGAAAAGGAAAAAAGCTTGTAGTAAACATTGATTAGTAAAATTAGCGCTGATCGTATAAGTCAATAAAAGTATATAGAGCAATAATCGCCTTACAAAACAAACTTTGGTAATACGATACAAAGAAAATCCCTCATCAAACTTTAATGCTGACAGCGAATAAGTTGTAAGTCGTGTAATTTGACGCTAATTGCAGCTGAGCCTAATATTTATAGTATATCGAATTGTAAACAATTTCACTTTGAAGACGAAATCACTAATAAGTATTTAGTATTAATATAATAAGACTTTTGAATTCGAAGAAAAAGCGTATATTTGAACTTAAATTAATTTATTATTTATGTAAATCATGCATATTACTCCTGAGCCACAGGTGTACTCAGCTTTTCAGCAGTCATCGTTTCTAAATTGTTTTTCTGTTAAATGTGTTTCTATTTCACTAATAAAGATTATTATAGATTATTACTAAATCTACTCTAAGCTTTACGAAACTATTTCTTTTCGTATAGGGTAATTTTAAGGTTTTTACATCAATAAATGAATGACAATACTTTATTTTATACTTATAAAAAATTTAATATATTAGAACTTTTTTGATAATATGTACATTTAATTCAAAATCAGCGACGCTATATGACCTGCCCGTCTAGCATGACCATCAAGAGATATCTCGCGGACAAGTGTAGACAAACTAAGATATAAGATAAGTCATGTAAGACCTGGAAGACATAAAGATAAAAACGGGTCAACAATATTTTGTCGTGGTTGTCATGGTACGGCTGATGTCGTCTTCAAATTTTAACATATCTACGCTGTTTTTTTTTATTAAAAAAAATAGTGTACCTAGTTTACATCTCTGACAATCGAACTAACGTAGAGTTTAAACATATTATATACATTTTACTATTACTATATATAAATGAGTATTTGTATAAGACCGTCCCGTACCCGTGAAACATCACCACAAGAGGACACAAAAAATACTAAAAGCTTTTCTTTGTACCCCGCATATGTGTTTCGGAGTTCAAACGGCTGAATATATCCCACCATAGATAAATAAAAATACTTTTTATAGTACAAAGATGGTTGTTATGTAGTTATATTTTGACGGGCTCTTTGGCGCGTTCGGTGACAAATATTCTCAATTCTCATATAATATAAATTTAATATTATCTATTAAGTTTTCTAATAACGTATTAAATCTTTAAGAACATGATTTTTTAAATAAATCGTCTATATATATTTTTTGTATTATATATAACATTATTTATGTCAATAATCAAAGTAAAGTATGTGACTTTTTTATCACCTAGTGCACCCGAATAAAGAATAAAGTTATCAAAACTAAGATCCAATAGTTGCAAGTGAAGTCTACAATGAATTATTCTATTTTCAACTGCAAGTTTCGTACAATTTGAATGGAAGCGTTTAAAATACGGAAAAATTGGACACCTCATGTTTCTGTCTGGTAATTTTTCAACGATTTTCACCAGCTAGCATTTAAACGTTCTTTAATAACAAAGCTTGCTCAAAACTGATGTTTCTCGAGATTATAGATATATTTTAGTTTTTTCAATATTTTAATTGTTACGGGGCTAGTAACAAGAAGAACTAGAAAGGAAAATAAGCAAGAAGAATGCCAGTTCACAGGGTAGAGAACCTGAAGAAAACTATGAGAGCTGGCTGGTTAGGAGTGGCACAGGACCAAGAGAAATAGCGGTATAGAAGTAATTATTAAAACAAAAAAAGAGAAACAGCGGAAATTGTAGAAGTAATGTCACGACGAAGAATTTTTTAAGATGTACAGTTTTGTCTGTTTTTGTCACGGCTTTAAGAGGCTTAATAAATAAATAAATATGATAATTAATATTGTTTAAAGATTGAGCTGAAGTTTTTAAATTTTTATTACATAGTAATTTTTCTCCTTATATGGTTTAATCGTATGCTAAAAACGCGTGTACTGTACACGCGTTTTTAGCATACGTTTGAATGACAAGAGCAAAATGGAACTGAATATTATTTTGAAAATCTCGAAAAAGATATGAAGTAATAGAAAATAATATTATTTAGCGATTATAAAATAAAACCTTACAGTAAAATAGAATTGTTTTCATTATTAACATCAAACTGACAATCACAGACGTGGCGATGCTTGTTTCATATGTAAACATCATTATTTTCCAATTACTTTAATATTTATATTCTTTCCAATATATCGAAAAGGTCAATCAATATACTCTATTTACATATAATTATTATGAACGTGTGTATATCGATAAATGGACTGATTTTAATGAATTCTTAATGTGTTTGAGTTTGGTTTAGAATCCCGTATACAATTGAAACAATTGGTTACTGATAGGTGACGCTGCAATAAGGTAGCAAAATATTTATTATTTGGAGACAAGGCAGGACACCGTCTGTCGGGTCCGCTTGTATCCATAATTCATAATTAAGTAAGAAAAATCTAGGCAATTATTTACGCTTTTTTAGATTAAGTTCCACTTGTTTTTCATACTTTTACGAGGGCAAACAAATCTTAAAGTTTCAATTCAATTAAGAAGCCTTGGGGTCTACGAATAACAACGCCAATTCAATTGTGAACACATGGCAACATTCCAGAATCGCTGCTTACATAATGAGAGGATTACTGTCTCCACGCCGCTAAGATTACATATACGATATTATTAAATGGAAATAACATTGATTGTGTAAAATATAGCATTAAGAGAATGTTGGTAATGTTTAACTCATTCTAGCGCTCGATTGAGTTAATGACTTGTTTTTGCCTACGATTTCGTCTGCGTGGGGAGATTGAGATATTTTTCCGGGATAAAATAAGAAGTTTTTGTCGGTCATTTAATCTTTATATTCGAGCAAAAAATCAAATTGATCTATATCTCAGATTTTCTTAAAAGGTGCACTAATGATAAATTTAAATATTAGTTTTGTGGTAAACGTGTTGTATTAGCACCGTAGTATTGGGTTGATAAGGCTCTTAGAAATAGACGAATGCATTAGTAACTGACCTTACCTTATTTTAATTTAGACTGAATATTATTAAAATCTCAACATCCCTAGTACAGATAATAAATTCCACCAGTTATTGCTTAACTATAACTATCACGATTCCAGTTTTGTAGATCACTTCACAAAATTCAATATGGCCGAATATTTCAACCCTTATTTCGTAGCAAGAGACCGAAAAATAATTTCTGAGATTTTTAGCCACAAAAACACAGTAACTCACTCAATATGTTACCACTGCTTCACCACGTGCCAATATTACTTACTTTAAAGATAGCTGCGTATATTTTTCGCCGCCGGGAAGAATTGTTTATAATTTTCTGTAAATATGTCTTCCCCACATCTGGTCACTTCAGGCAAAAAATGAGTGGGAGGAATCGAAATTCCGACCAGGTAACGAACCACCATTCAGAGATGGAAAAACCGTGGAGTGCATATAGCGCGTTTCGGTCTCTGTCTATACTTTCTCGAATTAAAAAGCAGGTCGACAGCGCATTATTCACTGATGTCCTGTGGCTGAGGTATCACCTACCATCAAGTGAACTATCTAATCGTCTGTCGATATCAAATATTAAAAAACCATAATATGCAGTACAGGAGATTAAAGTTTACAAGAAGCTTTTTACGTTCTAGAATAAACACATCTAGCACTAAGTGAGTAAAATAAACTTTCGCCTGATTATTTATGGAAGCGATTTCTGTAAAGTCTATCCGCATTCTTTGATAAATGAATTGGGAAATTCTTTTGAAAATATTCAATAGAGCACTAATTGGTTTTAATATCAACAGTTCCATATTACTAGTTGAGTAAAAATCTTCAGTCATTCCTTTTATTATATAACTAGTGACCCCACAGACGTCATGTCAGAATGTTGGCTTCAAAAGTAAAAAAAATATATTTCTAGATGCATTGTACATCGATTATTACAAACAAGCTATGTATGCGTGACCGCCTCCGTAGCTCAGTGGTAAGCGCGATGCGTTTAGCACCGAAGGTCCCGGGGAAACAAGATTTAAAAAAAATGTTTCGGTCAGTCAGGGCACAGAAGGCTGACCTACTTGCCTGTAAAGAAAAATGATCAGTGAAACTGACACAGACATGGGTCTGCCCCATGCCCCACTAGAGGACTCGGGAATTCACTTTGTGTGACTTGAGCTGTCAATTGCGAAAGATGGCGGAGATCCGATAATTTATTTTAAAATATTTTTTCTGCATAATAAATTTTGTCCTTTGATTCTTTCCGATATTTTATTAATTATTCTGCATATACGAATTCAATAAGTAAGAGATCATTTAAATCGGTACAACCGTTCTCGACTTATAATGGTTTAACTAACACGACTTTGTTTTATTTATATATACTAGCGACCCGCCCCGGCTTCGCACGGGTCTAGATTTTTTTGACAAAAAAGCAGGGGTTGTATGAATTTTTAATGCCACATAATAAAAAAATAAAAACAAAAAAAATCGTCCAAAAATAAAAATAAAAATTTTAAGGGTGAACAACCCTTATCACTTAGGGGTATGAAAAATATGATAATAGGATAGTAGCCGATTCTCAGACCTACTGAATACGCATATAAAATTTGGTAAGAATCGGTCGAGCCGTTTCGGAGGAGTATGGCAACGAAAACTGTGACACGAGAATTTTATATATTAGATATATATAGAGATTTATTTACATCGAATGTAAAAGATAGGTACTTATATAATTAATGATCCAAATATATATTTTGAATTGAATTCTTCAATTAAGGTAACGGAATTAATCTAAACTATTTCTATAATCTGTAGAATTCTCCACTGGATGTTACAGCTTTTAACCCTTGATGTGGATTTTATTGGAATCCTCACTCGAATGAAGCAGTGCTTAGATAAAAATCTACGCTACATTTCTGTTCGATGGGACGTGGAAACTAATCTCCCCCAGATCGTTTTCAAAGTTATTATATGAGTGCACAAGAAGTCTTCCAATTTATATCTTGGTAAGATTAGTCTTTTAAAGAGGATTTAGTGCTTTCACCGTGAGAATCAGTATTACCAAGATCGCGACTTAATTTTAGATTTATTTTACATAGTAGTCAATTAATTGGTTACAAATTTTATATCAGTAGGTACTTTATTGTTTTTTTGGCTACTGACTACTATCTATACCCAAGAATGTCGTGATAGGTATAAACTTAAAAATATATAATAAATATTTTCAAAGAAAATCGTCTCTTTCCCATTGGGGTAGGCAGAGATCACGGAATTCCATTTGCTCCGATCCTTACATACAACTTTCGCTTCTTCCAATTTCAATGCTTTCATACACGCTCGTCGCTTTCGAGTTCTTTTGAGCTGGCCCTTTTGAAGAGCGTCCCCGATCTGCCGGGCTAGTATAACCGCCACGAGTTATATCTCGCGCGAGAGAAGACAAACTAAGATGTTAAATATCTCAATATATTATATCTCGACATCGACAATTTTGATAGAAAAGATATCTCGTCATATTTCTCGATATCGTTATATTTCATCCTGTTATACTATGTTTTTATAAGTTCTATAGGTTATAGAAAGCGGCATATACACTATTTGTATAATAAACAGAATGTTACTGACTGACAGCGGACTGTCAGACAGACCTCTAATAGCCGTATACCACAGAACAGAAGAAGTAAGCGTATACTCAGACGCTACTCTACATTGAGACGTACGCTCAGATTAATAGACGTACGTATTGCTGTCCCTGTCATTAACATACGTAAAATGAAAGATGGATGTATTTTGAGAAGCCATAAAATTTGATATCGTTTTACTATTCCACGATTACTCCACTAAATCTGTACAAATGGGACCAATATCTTCGTATACAGAAGTGACAGCTCACTGCCGTAAAGTCTGACATAGTGCCGTTGGTCATAACATATTGAGGAGGAAACTGAATTTTTAGCGAACTTTTATTGTACATTTGTTACTTTTCAACTGTTAATCGTCTCAATTCAGGTACTATAAATGAACAAAACAAAAAATAATAACAAAAATATGTTTGCATGTCTGCTGACAGTGACAAGATTAGATAATGTAAGAAATTAATATATAAAAGGAAGTCTGAAAGTGGCGCTACAGAATTAAATTATTTCACCGGGATACGAACCCAGGACTAAACGCGTCGCGGTTACCACTGCACTACGGAGGTTTTAATTATACATTAAGAAAAAAAAATGCTTTTGCTTAAGACTTCTCATTACTTACAAACGACAGGATATTAATAGAATCCAGAACTAAAACCACAGAGTATATTACATAGAGACTGATACGATTAATAGCGTCTGTATTGATAGAAGTTCTTGATTGGAAGAGCGTTTATTGACAGAACTATTACATCGCTTTCAAAGTACGTTACGGACTTCCTTTGACACATTACATCAAGAAACGGTTAAATTCAATTAATTTACAAATACCTTTATTTCACTTTGAGACCTCAAAAATTCAATTATATATAAAATATGTAATAAATTAAAAATAATATTTACAATTCAAACGTCAAAGAGTTTTGGGAATTATACTTTTCTACATGAAAAAATACATTTAGGTATATACGAATATTCATAAATAAAAACATCTATTTTTGTATATACGGAAGATTAGATCTTCTTTTTTTACATTAACTGTTTTTTTATTGATTTTTTTTAAGCCTGATTGCATTTATTAAGCTTGAGCGGCTTTGAACATAGGTAGTTATTACATATTATATACATAAATACATATCTGTTTTTTATGTTAGAAATCGACAGGTGAGCATGAGGTTTACTTGATGGTAGGTGATACCTCAGCCACAGAAAATCAGTCAATGATGCGGAAATCCATTGACTGAAACCGAAACGCGCAATATGCACTTCACGGTTTTTCCATCTATGAACGGTGGTTCGTTTCCCGGTCGGAATTTAGATATTCCTCCCATCCGATCAATTCCCGAAGTAACCAGACGTGGGGAAAACATGCTTACAGAAAATTATAAACCGGTGGGATTCGAACCCACGACAAATCGATGCGCACGTCAACTAGACGTTTCATAAGAGCCTGCAAAGGCCTATTTGAAATAAAAAACTTTTGATTTTGATTGATTTTGATTTTGCATGTGTTCTACCGAAAGCGCGAACGAGCCCATTTATATCTAAATGAAATATTACAAAAAAGTTGGTATAATTACAAAAAAAATCAGGGTTTCCATTTGTAAAACGCACTTTATATGATACAGAACATTCAAAATATGAACAGTGAGCTTATTTCATATTAGAGTATTTAATCACACATGTTACACACAGGTTACACATGTTTTAAAACATTATTAGTTATTACCTTTCGGCAGTTAAATATAAATTAAATCGTGAACAAACAAACCGAGTCAGAACGTCATAACAATGTCAGTGTTAAATCTTTGTTCATATAATTTTGCGTTTCATGTTCGATCGACAGTAATTATATTCTTACGACTCATAAAGTTTTAGGTTATCTTATATATAAAATTCTCGTGTCACGGTGTGCGAGACCGAACTCCTCCGAAACGGCTCGACCGATTTTCGTGATCCTTAGCGTGCATTTCGGCCAGGGTGGATATTCGATCAACATCTATTTTTCATCCCCCTAAATGTTAAGGGTAATCCACCCCTAAATTTTTTTTATTTTTTGGACGAAATTTTTTGTTTTTATTTTTTTATAATGTGGTTTTATAAAAAATACATACAACCCTAAATTTTTACTTTTTTATCACCAACCCCTGATTTTTAAAAATTATTTACATGACAAAACAACGATTGCCGCGTCAGCTAGTATTCAAATAAAAATTAAAATAGGTACTATAACATGGTTTGGTTGCGAATGAAAGGGTTGTCTGATTTCTCAGGATTAAACATAGCCTGTATTTTTTCTCAGTGTTTAGTAATTATGTTTTTATTTCGACCAACTTTAATTGATTTCTTGAATTAAAAGAATGAATGAAATATCTACATTATTATTAAAATTATTAGGTACATTATCAGTTATCTATCTCTATACCAAAAAGGAAACAAAACAAAAGTAATGGGTAAGTGGTCGCGGGAGACAGGACCACGGTTGCTGTAAAGCATCCGAAATGTCGGGATAAATAATTTAAACAATATAAATAATAAATCGCGTTTTATTCCGGTATACAGTATTTTATTTAAATGTGTGATACTCGCGTTAATAAAAGACAATATTATAAAACAAAAGTAAAAAATTTAAATTCAGAAATATATACCTAACACAATAATCTGAAATATTTCTTGTGTGCTTAGATTAACTTTCGATAAAGTAGTCTTATTAAGATAAATTTTCATAAAATCCTGTTATTATATTATAATACTTTCGAAATTTCTAACACATTTGTGGTTAAACTTAATTTCTTCATGTTATGTCAACGTTTTTGTTTTGTTTTAAACGTGGCATGTATATTCAAATACTAGCCGTCCCCGCCCGCCCGCTTCACTGGGCGAATTGTAAAGGATAGACGAATATGAACTATCCACATAAATTTGAAAAAAAAAATGGTAAAGGGTTGATGGAATTTAAAAAATGAATAGCCTAAAACCTTCTACAATTAATTCCGCGTCGAATGGTCATGGTATCATGCCGATCGGTCCAGTAGTTTTCAAGTTTATCGATAATAAAGAAAAAAAAAGTTGCTTATATATATATATATTATATATATATATATATGTAGATACCTATAGACAACACGACTGAGCTTTTACGCGTTTTAAGTGGAACCTTCACAGGTAAGTTGAGTAACCAACAAAATTAGTGTTTTATGTTTATTACTCTACTTCGCTGGACGAAAGCTCTTAGACAGCAGGATTTGTATGCAGCTGACAGCAACTTTCATCTTTATCATTTGGTTTAATATCATTATAATTTATATAACCGATGTATAAACAATAATACTGTAAAGTTTCATCAAAATCCATTCAGTGGTTGTAATACGCTAAAATATCCTCACAACACATTTATAATACGAGTATTAAGCTGGATACCGTCTGTTTTCGACGTATGTATAACGACGTTTGAAGTTGTATAATGATAGAATTCATAAAATCAGACTGAATAGCTTAAAAAACTTATTTCTTTTGATCACCACAAACTACGAAAAAGGTATCGCCCTTTATGTGAATAGATATGTTTATTCATTATGAACCCAAAACTAAAAGTATAACACAATTTCCAGAACAACATCTGATTATGGTGCATTCATTGAGAAGAGCTACACAACTCAACAGACGGTAAGTAGAGCACTACTAGAGTTGCTATCATGGTTTTATCGCGTTCCGATTATAACTAGACAACGCTTTTGTTTGCGTGCAGCGTAGCATTAGCGCGGTTGAATTATTTAGTTTTAAATTGCTGGCAACTTCAATAAAAACACTATTGAGCAATAGATAATAATATCATACGTTATAATTCTTCATAAATATACATTGCAGTGTACACAAATATACATTGCTGCTGATAGAGGACAAATCTTTGCTTTTTTTTTATTATTATAGTTAATTACTTAAATATGTCATGTGGAACATGGTGTAATGGTTGCAGCGCCTTACAAATATTTTGTAAAACAAAACCTTGGCGATTAAAAAGAGTGGCGGAGAGTTTATTGCCAGTTTTTCTCTTCCGTTCTACGCCCTTGTTTTGAGAACTGGCGGTAAATGTAAAATTAGAAGCATTTAATTTGTATTATTTTATTTTGTATTGACCTTAATGAATAAATGATTTTTGAATTTGAATTAATTTTTTATTGAGAAGATTAACTTAAAATATACTTTTTAAACAGGAGTGTACAAAACACATGGGTACTCTTACCTTAATTTATGAAGAACTGAAGTTGAAGGATTGTAGAAAAGGTAATTCCTTAATATTAATTACGTATCGATTATTTATTTGGTTCACTCGTTACACATCTGGAACAAAAATATTCAATTGAGTACGTGTTGATAAAGTGCGTAAGAATCACACGTATTCACAAACTATGATTATAAATATATATAAACTATATAAAAGGGCTTTGGAAAAGTACATACTCTTCCTTTTTGAGATCAATATCCATCGTGACTCTTGTCAACATTAATTTATTGGGTCATATTGGGGCAGTGGTCTCGAATCTACCGATTTTTTGGTATTTTAATAGTGTTATTAGTGAGTAAAATAACATTGCTAGTTTAAAATAAAGAAATTTGATTAAATTTATTGTGTTTTTAATTGATTTACCGAATTTTGACCCAAATATTTTTTTACAATTTTACTTGGCAATCCTACCGATTTTGCATTTGACTTTCTAGATCACTGTATTGGGGAACAACCCCCTTTTAAATAAAATACTGTTTACCGGATTAAAACGCGATTTATTATTTAATAAAAGACAATATTACCAACCCCTTTTTCCCACAAACTTTACTATTTAAAATAAAATATTTAAAAAAAAAATAGTTTTCATTAATTCTATTTCATTCATTTTTCATAATTAATTATGTATTTAAGTTCTTGTACCAATTTATATTAAATTGTTTTATTTTATTTGTTTATAGTTTTACTAGCGATCCGTCCCGGCTTCGCACGGGTGCAATGAAGATGAAAAAAAAAATAATAAAAAAGAATAATACACAAAAAAAAATGGTGAAATAATTGGTCGAGTAGTTTTTGAGTTAAATTGCAACAAACAAACAAATCTTTCTCTTTATAATATTAGTATAGATATAGATTATTGAAATATATTTAAACAGAGGATTTCTTAGACTATCTTATTTAATTATTATATTATACGTCATACGTACAATTATGATGTAATAAAATTGTTAAATAATATTAAACAATAATTAAGTACACGTTGATATTTATATTTCTAATCACACATACACAGGTAGTTTTTTTAAAGTCCACAATAATAAAGATTAAAGCAAATCCACAATAAGGTCGTTATAATATTTAACAACATACTTTCTTATCTAAAAAGCCGTAAGCCGGATAAATTCCCTTTGAGGTCATAATTGTTAGCGCCGTAATGAGAAAATCAATTATTCACGAAAAAGCACCGCATTGTAATGTTTCTTGACATCAACCTAATTCAAACAGAAATCAGACACGCAATCTCCGAATTTACGCTCTGAAATAAGTTGTTGAGTGTTTAATGTATTCACGCTTTCATTTTACATTTTCATTATCGATTCGTGTTAAAACGTAATAAACATAATCATAACTATATTTTGTCACGAAATTTAATGATATCAATTTAATTATATGGTTATTTATCAATAAACGACCGAAATGCACAAAATAATTTACTATTTTCGTGCATTAAGAGAACTATCGAACCGGGAAATGATGCTGAATCAACTACATAACACAAAGTTCATGCTTTTGTCCATCCATGTTATAGCAACATGGAAAATGAGGATATTATTGATTTCAGCGAAACAAAAGAAAAATCATTATTGGGTTCGCCTCTATTTTCTTGATTGGTTTTATGTCTTTACTCTTTACATGCGTTTACTGTGAAGTTTTGTAACTTCTCGCTGTCATAGTCGTTAAAATTAATATGAAATAATTAATTTAGTAATTTATTTGTACTAATATTATAAAGAGGAAATATTTGTTTGTTTAATTTGGTACGATTTAACTGAAAAACTACTCAACCGATTTTAAAAATTCATCAACTAATAGAAAGCTATATATCCAGCGAGTAACATAGGCATATATTTTTTATATATATCATATTATGTACTAGTACATCTACATATCATCCGTGCGAAGCCGGGTCGTATTATGAGTATAAAATAAATATCGTCGTTTTTACTTATTTAAGCTTTATTTCTGTTGAGTTGGTTGTTTTTCCTTAATTAATAAAACCATACAAGTTTTGATTGACTTTCCGTTGTTCAATTGGTGGTATTTTGCGTCTGTAAGTTCTATGGCAAAGAAAATTAATGCGAATGAGATTAGAAAAATACTTTAAAAATGGGAAATACTATCTGGAAACAAAAGGGTTAGGGACCACGACAAACTAGAGGAGGCCAAGACCAACAAGGCGTTGTAGTGCCGATGGTGTAATGTAGTGGATGGATGTTTCTAAATTCTGGTGTATAAGACGCGTGAAAAGCTAGTAATAGAAAACAATATAGTCATAACAAATGATACATTTATACTCGAATGGTATCAATTCAAGGCTTCGGCTCATGTCGTGACGTACATTGAAGCTTTTAGTTATCACGCATTAGTACCACTCGTATTTAGTTTATCCAATGTATTTGTATTTCATAGAGGAGATTTATCATTGCATTTTCAATCCGAGCGCTAAATGCGCTTGGGGTAAAGTTCACCGAAGACTCGATATATTGTATCTGGGGGCACGGTAGTGCCAGACACGCAATCTCCGAATTTACGCTCTGAAATAAGTTGTTGAGTGTTTAATGTATTCACGCTTTCATTTTACATTTTCATTATCGATTCGTGTTAAAACGTAATAAACATAATCATAACTATATTTTGTCACGAAATTTAATGATATCAATTTAATTATATGGTTATTTATCAATAAACGACCGAAATGCACAAAATAATTTACTATTTTCGTGCATTAAGAGAACTATCGAACCGGGAAATGATGCTGAATCAACTACATAACACAAAGTTCATGCTTTTGTCCATCCATGTTATAGCAACATGGAAAATGAGGATATTATTGATTTCAGCGAAACAAAAGAAAAATCATTATTGGGTTCGCCTCTATTTTCTTGATTGGTTTTATGTCTTTACTCTTTACATGCGTTTACTGTGAAGTTTTGTAACTTCTCGCTGTCATAGTCGTTAAAATTAATATGAAATAATTAATTTAGTAATTTATTTGTACTAATATTATAAAGAGGAAATATTTGTTTGTTTAATTTGGTACGATTTAACTGAAAAACTACTCAACCGATTTTAAAAATTCATCAACTAATAGAAAGCTATATTATCAGCGAGTAACATAGGCATATATTTTTTGTATATATCATATGTACTACTACATCTACATATCATCCGTGCGAAGCCGGGTCGTATTATGAGTATAAAATAAATATCGTCGTTTTTACTTATTTAAGCTTTTTTCTGTTGAGTTGGTTGTTTTTCCTTAATTAATAAAACCATACAAGTTTTGATTGACCCACTTTCCGTTGTTCAATTGGTGGTATTTTGCGTCTGTAAGTTATATGGCAAAGAAAATTAATGCGAATGAGATTAGAAAATTACTTTAAAAATGGGAAATACTATCTGGAAACAAAAGGGTTAGGGACCACGACAAACTAGAGGAGGCCAAGACCAACAAGGCGTTGTAGTGCCGATGGTGTAATGTAGTGGATGGATGTTTCTAAATTCTGGTGTATAAGACGCGGGAAAAGCTAGTAATAGAATACAATATAGTCATAACAAATGATACATTTATACTCGAATGGTATCAATTCAAGGCTTCGGCTCATGTCGTGACGTACATTGAAGCTTTTAGTTATCACGCATTAGTACCACTCGTATTTAGTTTATCCAATGTATTTGTATTTCATAGAGGCGATTTATCATTGCATTTTCAATCCGAGCGCTAAATGCGCTTGGGGTAAAGTTCACCGAAGACTCGATATATTGTATAACTTTTTTTGATGTAAAGAATACATAATATCGGCATACAATTTTTTGATGTCAATTATTGTGTACAAAAAAATTATATACAGTGCGTCTGGCATACTCTTCTGTTTGTTGCTGCGCTAGACAGCGAGTTCGACATCGAACGAGGAGTTTGATAAAATGATTTTGTTTAGCGAGTACCGTCTTTTATATAAGAAAGAGGCTCCATCAGTCTCATTCTCAGAATACTCGAACGTAATGAAATGCCAGAGGTATAAAAATAACGAAATAATCAAGTTGTACGGGTCGCCGTATCGTACATGAAATTTTCTATGTCAAGCATTGATTATGACTGATTTGATTTCAGAACCTCAGTATTTACAGAACATCCTAGTATCCAGCGTAAACCAATAGATCCATTACAACATAGGCCAATCTTAGTTTAAGTAAAACGTCAACTTGTTGCTTGAAAAAAAGGTTAAGATTTTAATATACACCTTTATAAAGAAGGTAGGTATTTTAATTTAAATCAAATACTTTATATCGGATTAAACGCGATTTATTATTTATTCTGACATTTCGTCTGCTTTTCAGCAACCATGGTCTGGGACGCGTTGACAATAAACGACGGGATAAATAATATAAATAATAAATAGCGTTTTAACCCGGTATAAAGTATTTTATTTAAATATATGCTACTTGCTTTAATAAATGACAATATTAGGTATTTTTATTTAATTTATTTCAATCCAAAGAGAAATCATGCGAAAAATTATATTGTTTGCGAATACTCTAAATCACGCTAAAATGAATTCAGGGTGGCACGTAATCATTTCAGTTCGCAGATAGAATCAATATGAACAGTTCGGAGTGGAACTCGATTTGTTCATATTGTTTGGACACGTTTAATTGGGTTGTGGACTGGCAACGGTGACGTTCACATCACGATAGATACTGTAGATTAGGGATGTTACGGAGCTTCGATTCCGGTTCCGAAAGGTCGGAACTTCCGATTGATTTTGCACCTCCGATTCTGATTTCGGTTCCGATAAATTTCAATCGGAGGTCAAAGCACGGCTGCGGCGGTGGCCGCAATCAGCGCCATTTGATTTAATTTACTACGGTATAAAATTTAAGTCAATATGTTTATTTTTACTTTCAACAAATAGGGAGTAGGGGTGTTTTATTTTTTGAACTGATATGAATGAAACTGATTTATTTTATTACACATCTCTCTTTTGCTTCTGCCTCCGATTCTGGTTCCGGTTCCGATTCCGGTTCCGACAAACCAAATTTAAAAACTCCGATTCCGAATTCGGTTCCGATAAAACCACCTCCGTTACATCCCTACTGTAGATACACGACAGATTTATCTGATAACGTTTTTGGTACTGATGAAATGAAAAAAAGTCATTCGATGTTCAAATATTTTCAATATACTTTTTTATTAAAAGATTGGGCGGCTGAGATTAGTTATTCGATAAGTAGATCGAATTTTTGCTAGTTTAATTGATGGTTGATCGATTAGATCAACCATCAATTTGGTTGATTTTTTTAGGAAATCTTGTCCCTTATCTGAGTCGATACGAAGCTAAAGTTAATATGCAATTTTCAAGTAAGTTTTATAATCTTATTATAAGTTTTACAATCTCATGTAAGTAATTATGAAAGTAATGTCTCGACATTATAATATTGTCTTTTATTAACGTGAGTATCACACATTTAAATAAAACAACTTTTACCGGATAAAAACGCGATTTATTATTAATTCCCATGTTTCGAATGCTTTCCAGCAAACGTGTCATTATGTATGTCTGCCCGTGACCACGTAAGCAAGTAAGTAACACGTAAGCACGTAAAGTTATTTTATTTAAAAGTAGTAAAATGTTCAAAATTTCTTATACATTGTTGACGAGTTTGTGAAATTTTAATGGGACATTTACATAATGACAATGACAATAATAGTTTAAAAATTAGTAAATTTATTTCAATTTAAATAAAATACTTTATAACAGATTAAAACGTGGTTTATTATTCATGCCGACGTTGCATGCAGTCTGCCGCGACCACGGTTGCTGAAAAGCATCCGAAACGTCGTCATAAATAATATAAATAATAAATCGCGTTTTAATTCGTTATAAAGTATTTTATTTAAATGTGTGATACTCGCGTTTAATTTTTAATGTATTTATATTTGATTTTATTTCGATCACGTACGATCGCGATCTAAATTAATACTTATAAGAACTATGTCATCTACATTTAAAAAAATATACATCATTATTTTTCATAAAAATTCATCGCGGAACGCGGTAGGTGAAACTTCAGCCCGAACATCAATTGTGACCTACATTTTAATTCGAGTATTCTGAAATTCATAACATTTGGTATGTGAAATGTTTTAATCATTTGCTTTATTCAATACTGTATTATTATACACTATACAATTGCTACGTTGAAGCTTAGAAGTTTTTCAAATTCAATTTTAATAAAGTAAATTGCTGAAACAATTTTTTAAAGTTTTCCCTAATGTAATGTTGGATAATCATGTTACAAATTGTAACTTATGGTATTACTATACAAAGTAGATTAGTCAATTACTCAGAAAGGCGATATTATAGCTGTTTTTTATGTAATAACTGTATTTGTACACAGGAAGTTTGTTGTAGAGAATTGAAAATAAAGTCGATTAAAAATTATTCGTATTATACAGATTTTTTGGCAAAGAAATATCTGTGTAGTTAATTTTTTCCAAAATATAGTAACTGTAATTTTTTTTTGTAGAATGTAATCTCCATAAGTACTTATTATATACTGATGGATTGAGTCGCCGTAATAGTAGCATAAACTATGTATATATATTTTTTATGTCAGATATCGACAGACGAGCATGAGGTTCACTTGATGGTAGGTGATACCTCAGCCACAGAACAATGATGCGCTGTCGACCTAATTTTTACTTCGAGCATTCGGAAATCCATAGACTGAAACCGAAACGCGCAATATGCACTTCACGGTTTTTCCATCTATGAACGGTGGTTCGTTATCCGGTCGGAATTTAGATATTCCTCCCACCCGATCAATGCCCGAAGTTACCAGACGTGGGGAAAACATGCTTTCAGAAAATTATAAGGATGTGCTCCCGGTGGGATTCGAACCCACGACCGATCGATGCGCACGGCAGGTGTTCTACCGAACGCGCCAACGAGCCCGTCAAGGACCGTTCTTAGCTTTTATTTCGAAATTTCAATATAATATGTAAATGATTTCTGAATAAAATGTGCTGTTTAGTACCACGCTTGAATGAATGTGATACTCCACCATTGGTTTCAGTAGATCTATAAAAGAGTTCAAACACTATATATCCAGGTTTTGTATTATGCCGTAATAACCGTAAAGACTTCGTTTCAATTTGGGCGCGAGTGACATTGTTAGTACCAAGGACTGAATAACCGATTGATATGGGCTACCTTTTTGAAACGGTACCCATATGAAATTTGTCATAACGATACCGATTCAATTCAATACCTTTATTCCGGTATGCTTTTAAAACGGTATCAAAATCACAACCGTTAAATTAACAGTAGTCCTAGTATGAGTTTTGATAGTTAACGAAAACTTTTATAGTTTTCGTTTCGTTCCATACATTTTTATTCAGCGATAATAAAAACGCGTTCAAACTGTCTCACTAATTAAAGTCGCAACTTGTCTGGGGCCACGATAGGTTCAAGGTTGGTCATTTAGGTTACCGAAATATAAAAGGGTTCAATATAGGTACCATTTAAAAAGGTTGATATTTCGATATCTTATTTTATACCGGTATTATTCCGGTGAATTATAAAGGTTACGGTACCGCATTCAGTCCTTGGTTAGTACGGGATAAAACAAAGATAATTTTTATAACACTCTTCGTCATTTTACATACAGTGTGTTTTTCAACCTAATGTACGAATACAGATCACAATATTCCACTGAGTGTGTTAAGCATCAAATAAAAACTTCTAAAGACTTCGAGGATAAAAGGATTTCAAACAATTTCCAAACAGGAAAGCATTAAACGCACATGACCATTACGAATATTGCTGAATCATTAGTCAGCCGGTAATGCTGGAGAATATGAGATAATATAGCTTAGTCATTAGTTAATCTAGCTATTGAATATTTCAGAGCCGTGAGTAGGGCTCAAGTGTGCGTGTTTTGGTATTTCGGTATCACTCTCCATGAGAGGTTTTATGTCGTCGGGTTTGTCAGCCTAGTAGACATGGGTAACACTGCGCTGCGCCGCGCAATTGCGCCGGCACGCTTCACTGCGCAGGGTGAGTCAGCTCACACATTCATAATGTGTTGGCGCACGGCGCAGTACCTCACTCACTGAGTAAACTATGAGTGTGGAGTTGCGTGCGTTTCGGAGGTTTCACTGCTCGCTTTGCGCGTCCCATTTAGTTGCGTCGTGGCGCAATTTCAAGTTGACTCAAGGAGCCGACGCACTACACTGCGCCTGAGTTTCTGAGTTGGCGCAGGGAATTTCGCTGAGTTACCCATGTCTACAGCCTAGCAATTAGCATGACCATCAAGAGATATCTTGCGGATGAGTGAAGACAAACTAAGATATAAGGTATCGGGATATATTATTTTTTTTTTTTTTTTTTTTTTTTTTTATGTCAGATATCGACAGACGAGCATGAGGTTCACTTGATGGTAGGTGATACCTCAGCCACAGAACATCAGTCAATGATGCGCTGTCGACCTAATTTTTTACTTCGAGCATTCGGAAATCCATAGACTGAAACCGAAACGCGCAATATGCACTTCACGGCTTTTCCATCTATGAACGGTGGTTCGTTACCCGGTCGGAATTTAGATATTCCTCCCACCCGATCAATGCCCGAAGTTACCAGACGTGGGGAAAGCATGCTTACAGAAAATTATAAGCATGTGCTCCCGGTGGGAATCGAACCCACGACCCATCGATGCGCACGGCAGGTGTTCTACCGAACGCGCCAACGAGCCCGTCATATTATATCTCGACATCGAAATCTTTGATAGACAAGATTTATGAATCGACAAATATCTCTACTTTTGAAATTAGAAGTCGAGTTTTAAGTGTCATGTTCGAGTTTCAGTCCGAAATAATCCGTCACACACAAGCTAACGGATTATCCCATGTGAAAAAAAATATAGAATATATAGTATGATTAAATATAATTAACGGATAAGAATTAAAATAATAATCAGAATAATTATTTGTTATTTTATTTTAGCTTTATAGTTTAAATAATGATTTAGTCAGCGCCCATAAGACAGAACACCAACTAGATGGACTAAATCATTATGGCAATGGCAATGGCAATTATGGCATTAGGCAAGTGCCTATACTGAAAATAGATCAGCAGATCAGACACAGAAATATGTATGTCTCCTAGGAGTCGCGTTTCGGAACGGTAATCCCCGTTTTCCTGACATACATAGTTTTTATTCTCGTGACGATTTCGCAATTTGACAGTAGCGCAATACGTTGAAATCAACCGAATGAACGGTATAAAGTCCTTGTGAACGGTTTACAAATTGACAAGGCTTGCAACAGAATAAAACAATTATTTACTGTTGAATGGACACACATTTATTTACATACTGGCTTGTTCCCGTAGCTATTAACAAACACACTTCCTTCATAATATGAAAGACTAAGCTTCCCGGCTTATATACTTATTCACCAACGTAGTACAAGCTTAATAGTTAAACTGTGTTTTGTTTCTTGCTTTCTAAAGTCTTATAGTATTCGATAGAGCGAGACAAAACATACTTTATAAAGTGGTATATAGAAAGTTTTGTGTGATAACTGAATTGTTTATTTAAAATGGAATAATGTATTTATTCAAGTTTCGAATGCTGCTGGGTGGATTAAAATTAGTTTTTTTTCTAATGTCGGATATCGACATACCATCATAAGGTTTAATTGATGGTAGAGTCAGTCACAGAACATCTGTGAATAATGCGCTGTCGACCTACTTTTTACTTCGACCATTGGGAAATCCATAGACAGAGACGAAAACGCGCAATGTGCACTTCACGGTTACTCCATCTATGAATATGATAGAATTTTTTCAACAATACTCATATTTTCAATATCGTTCACAGGTTTATCGGGTGTCTTTCTAAATTTCAAATAATATATCTGGTGCAACAAGTATGGAGAACAGATGCTAAAACAAGCACAAAGTCTGTGTAGAGGGAATGGTAAATTCGCAATAGTTCTACGATTTGAATACTTCAAGTACCTACTTGTTTTGCCTTAACAGTGTAGAAATTCTATAGTGGCATTGTATCGAGAATATAACCTTAACTTATTTATGGTCTGGTCTATTCCATTTTGTTTTTATTTTGATTCGTTAATCACACAGCCTCTTAATTTCATTTAGTTGATTAAATCGAATATAAAGGTATCGATCTTAAAAAATCGAATCGAATTTAAAGAAAGGAAATTGCAAGGTATGTCCTAGATGTAACAAGTTTGAATAGGAGGCTATACAAAGTTAATCATAAAACATAATTATATACCAGGGTGAATCAAAAAGTTCTTAGAAGTGCATATATATGAAACCTTTTTGGATCAAGTTCGATATTCAAATTAAAGAGTGTCTATCACACTATATTTATGCAGACTGTCACTTGTTTTTGTCAGTTCGTTCGCATGTAATAATTTTTTTTGTGCAACGAGTTGCTAAAAAGTCAAAATTATGGATAAAAGTGAGTTACGTGCGGTGATAAAATATCTCAGTTTGAAAAAAATGTCTACGAAGGAAATTTTTTTGGACATTCAGCAGACATTAGGGGGTGATGCTGTACCCTATTCTACGGTTGCGTACTGGGTGGCTGAATTTAAAAGAGGTAGATCAAGCTGTAAAGATGACCCGCGTTCTGGGCGGCCTTCAACCTCCGTTACAGAAGAAAATGTCAAAAAGGTTGAGAATCTGGTTTTGGAAGACAGAAGAATGACTATAAAACATATAGCTGAGATCCTAAAGATATCTTTTGGTAGCGTTCAATCCATTTTAATTGATTCACTGGGGTTCAAAAAAGTGTCTGCAAGATGGGTGCCACGAATGTTAACCGACGAAAACAAAAAGCGACGTTTGGAAATTTCCAAGCGTAATCTCGAAATGTTCCAGCGTGATTCGGATAATTTTTGCCATCGTCTTGTCACCATTGATGAAACGTGGGTCCACCATTTTGATCCTGAAACTAAAAGACAAAGCATGTCTTGGAAACGACCATCCTCTCCATCCATCAAGAAATTTCGAGTTGCTCATACCGCTGGCAAAGTTATGGCCTCTGTGTTCTGGGATAGTGAAGGAATCCTTTTTATTGATTACATGCCAAAAAGCCAGACGATTACTGGACCCTATTATGCAAATTTAATCCCGAAAGTGCGTGAAGCGATTAAAGAAAAACGTCGTGGAAAACTGTCGTTGGGCGTGTTGTTCCTTCAAGATAACGCTCCTGCTCATCGATCGGAAGTTGCGCTCAACGCAATCCGCTGTGCTGGCTTCAATCTCCTTGACCACCCACCATATTCTCCGGACTTAGCCCCAAGTGATTTTCACTTATTTCCAAAATTAAAAGAGGAAATTCGTGGAACAAAATTTCACGATAATGACGCGGTTATAGCTGCCGTAGAGGACTTTTTCGAGAGTCAAGAAAATATTTTTTTTTCACAAGGAATAAGGAAGTTAGAAACGCGTTATTCTAAATGCATTGCATTGGAGGGAGATTATGTAGAAAAATAAAATATTATTATTTAAATCTTTGCATTTTTTAATATTGATTCCAAGAATTTTTTGATTCACCCTTGTATCTTGATAAACCATATTCGATATTATTATTTACTCTTCATGAAATATGGTCTCTGACGTCCTATTAAACAAATATTGTTTTGTTTTTGTCAGGATGTTTATTACTCTTTCACGCAAAAACTACTGAACAGATTTTGATGAAATTTTACAGTATGATTGTTAATACATCAATGACATATAGGCTTTAATTTTTATTGAGTTAATAAGAACCAAATTATAACAATGAGTGTCAAGTTAGTAGGAAAAAATGCATTAACCGTTAGGTAGAGTTAGGTACACGAAAAAAATATTGTAGTAAGTAGAAAGGGCCCAATAACAGATAATAATCGAAGTTTGCGAGGGCAATGTCGCTGGTAGAAACTAGTATAATATAAAGCACTTCCCATAGCCTCATAAAATTGCACCCTTGTTTGTAATTCTTCTCAATTACTTAAATGAACAGCAGACATAATTAACAAGTAAAGTTTTCTTACAGAAATATTCGGTTTCTGAATTCAGCTCAACAGAAAAACCACAAAGAAGAATGTATAATTAATATTCTTAACGTAGCAGAAACTTAATCCAAGAAACAGTGACAATCTTGTGAAATGTTCTTTTGTAAAAAAATAAATTGTATACAACGCAATAAGAGTAATTAACTCTTTTCATCCGCTGCTTACACAATCATATACTATAGTGTTCACCTTTGTATGTTACCTAATTAATTATTTCAAGTAAGTATTTAAAAATATATTATGAACGAAGTTGGCTATTGTTAAGAATACTTTTTTTTATTCGCCTAGCCTATTGTGTATCTTGACCGCCTTCCTGGCTCAGTGGTCAGTGGATTCGTTTAGAATTGGAGGTCCAGGGTTTGAATTTCGGGGAAATTCAGAATGACCTCGTTGGTTTTAAAAAGCGAGCCTATAAAGTTTTAAAATATCTACAAGGCATTGTCCATGGGCAGTGGTGATTACTTACCATCTACGTATAGTAACCCGTCGGTTGTCCGCTCTGTTATAAAAAAAAGAAGGTTGATCACTTACTTGCCTGTAAAGAAATAATCACAGGAATTATCTTTATTGTTTCTTACAAGTAAGGTTCGTTACTGCACCCGACGCAACCGGGGCAAAAACGTTATGCACTACTTATCAAAGAATAAACCTTAACAAAAAATAAAAGGCAGACTTGCATATTGAAGAGGTGGAAGTAATTGCTGAAAATTCAAATATGTTTCGTTCTCTTCTGATATCTTTGAAACTTAAATAGATATGGCAAAAGATTAGATGGAAAATTCATGAATATTTCAGTGTTCTACAATAATATGGTTTAAAAATTACCTAATATATTTGCTTAATTTTATTTCAAATAATAAGGTAGCCTCCATTAGTGAACAAAGATAAGTTATCACTATGAGCTATCAATCAATTTAGCATAAAAGCGACAATCGTTTGTCATATCGAATGTCGAATGGTTTTGGTCATATTAAATACACTTAATAATTGAACAACACGCATTTCCCGGTATAATTATGGATTGAAATGAAACATCTCTAACATTTTATTATTATATACGTGGACGTACGATTCAACAAAATACAATATTATGATTACCGATACTTTTGTTACCCGATATAGATCTCTTTGAATGATTCAGAATTTGGCTACATTAGTCAGCCAATAAGAAAAATTGAACGAATGTTTTAACAACCTCTAAATTGGATCTTTTTCATCTATTCATATCATAACACAAATAATGAATACAGTGACAAAAAAAATCGTTAAAATAATGTAAATATTAATAGTGCAATAGCCGGTCTTATCGCTCTCAGTGATTTCTACCAGACTACCCAAAACTATTAAAAGAATGTAGAGTGTACGTTCATTAATTAATTTAAATATGAGGAAAACTTTGAGGTTTAGAAGAAACAAGAGTAAGTGCAGTTTCTTTCCACTTCTCTGGAAATGCAACGTTCCGAAATTGACGAATCAAAAGTGAATTTGAGTTTGATTAGTAGTGAAACTACACATCTGAATGAGTCTTGATTAAAATGGTCAAGTAGTTTCGTTCAATGTTAACTATATACTTTGACTTATTTCCAACAAAATACATTTAGCCAATGTGTTTAGTGTTATCTATTAATAAGGAAATGTATATTCTGGACAGTATCCAAAGGCGTACTCTACTTGAGTTATGTTCTTGTATTATGTTCTAATTTACTAGACACGAAGGACTTCCATTAAGACTTATGAAGTAACTTTACAGTGAGTTTACTAGAATTATTAGGTTATATAGTCCATTTGAATAAAAAGTAAGCACAAAATAACATCCTAAGCGAACATGCGCCACCATTTGAAACCAGTATTGAAGAGAGATTTGTACTTGTACGTGGAGTTAGACATCAATATTCGAAGATAAACTTATTTGAGATATAGTGATGTTACATCTTAATAAACCTCAATTTTATATTAAAATACACACTTTGCATGACCTTTCATATATCTTATTGCTTACATCATCATTCATAATCATAATATAGAAGTATCAAGTACCAAATAAACTAATGAATTTGTTTTCTGGCAAATGTGCGTCACACTATACATATTTGTTCTTCTTTATCAAATCACCCACGAAGGGAAGCTTAAACGAGTGCTTGAAGCCATTTTTCTAAGCGTGACTCGGAGGCGAAATTGGAAAAATATATTCACTTATACGAAACCCTTAGCTCGGGATGGCTCTATAGATCAAGGTGATAGCTCCTGAATACCATGTCAACGACAAATGACGCAGAAATCGGCGAACCTATCTCAGGGGGTTTGCGGTATTTTATTACCTTCGATACGACGGAAGTGATCGGTAAAGGTATATTTTTCGGATGAACCTCGGTCGGTAGACCTTGTGAACTCTTGATATAACGTCATTATAATGCACAAAAAGAAAATTATATTACTATGATACAGGGACTGAAACCGTTTAAAATTTATTTTCCAAAATACGTGTCTGACTGAGATACCATGATATTAGTTTTAAAGAGTTATACACACTAAACTTACCACAGTAATTTTTTTCAGTAAATATGAATAAAAATGAAAGAATACTAACAAAAACCTTTATTATACCGGTATAACTCTCTTAGTAAATTAACCGGTATTCAGTCCCTGCTATGCTACTATGTAAATTAATTTTCTTTTTACATTATATAAGTCGTAATCTAACTATGGCGGTGGTGAAAAAAGAATAACTCATAAAATTGGTAGAATCAACAATATTTTAAATAAGAAATTTTTATTTATTTTTACATTTTCTGTCCGCTTTCATTTATTTTTTTTTATTAAACTTTATACGTCTTGTAAGTAGCTATATATTTTTTGTGAATACAAAATAAATAAAAACAGATGGTATAATTTTAAAAAATGTAAAACAACCATATGTTTTAAGAATATCCATCTAATTGAAAAGTCATTTCGCAAAATGTGAATAGAAAATACTAAAGCTTGTTTTTCTCGCAAAAATATGAAGTGAACTGAAGTCCTTGAAGTCCACTGTTTCCACATTAACGTCTTATTTTCTTCGGCGACGGTTCTGTAATGACTCTGATAACGAGTTTCATGGTTTGCGACGTATTTTACAATTACTACGTATTTCCAACGAGTTTTATGTTTTATATATGTAGGTGTCGGGCAGACTTTTCTAACGTGTTATTTCTAATTTGTATTTCACCTTTCATCTAATGGAAGTGGAAGAAATCATTTCTAATAGATTAAAGACGTCCTATTATTATTCTATTTTTGAATTATATTTCTAGTTACGCATTTTTTTATTTTCATAGCTAGCTCGTACATTTACTTCTTACTGGAACCGCAGTTCGTATTGTTTTAAAGTCGGATATCGATATGATATTTAATTGACGGGATTGTTGGCGCGTTCAGTATTCCTGCCATGCGCATCGATGGGTTGTGGGTTCAAATCCCACCGGGATGAATTTTCTTTATGCATGTCTTCCCCACGTTTGGTAACTTCGGGCATTGAACGGGTGGGAACAATATCCAAATTCCGACCGAATATCGAACCACTGTTAATAGATAGAAGAACAGTGTAGTGCATATTGCACGTTTCGGTTTCAGTCTATGGATTTCCGAATGCTCGAAGTAAACTAAGGTCGACAGCGCATCATTGACTGATGTTCTGTGTCTGAGCTGTCACCTACCATCAAGTGAACATCATGCTCGTCGATATCTAAAATCAAAAAAATTCATTGCTTAAGATAAAATCAAAGTCACGATCATTTTTCATTTTCGCAATATTCACTTGTTTCCCAGAATATGTCTGAGTTAAATCCGCTCTAGATCTCATAATAGCCTTTAAGATTCGAGGAGGCGTATTCTTAAATAAATAATACAAGGGTTATCCCAAGAGTCTAAATCGAAGCTAGCATCAAGTGCATATTCTTCAGCCTACGTCGTATTTATAATTCAACGGCTAAAATATTAATTCGGCTTCTTAAGCCCTGCTAATGTTAGCTTAGGCTTAGTGTGTACGCTCACAAATAATAATTATGCTTAAGCTAAGGCTTTACGGGTTTACATTGTGGTCAAATATAATATTGAAATGAAAATGATTCTCGATCGATCCATTTCATTAAAACCTCAAACCAAACAAATTTTTTATTAATCCACATACGTATTATTAGCATGGTACCCACACTATTTAAATAAAATACTGTATACCGGATTAAAAGACAATATTAGGTACCCACACTAATATAGTTTGCATATGTTTGTTTGAGGAAAGTAATCTCTAGAACTATTGAACATTAAACATTATAGCATTTAGGTTTTAGTTCAAATTTTTAATATTTTTAGATGAAGATAGAATAAAATTTCGCCGTTATAACAAACTCAACAATATTTTACGCTTAAAAAGATTGTTAATTGACTATCGGCAATATATGATGGATATTATTTTCAGAATGTGGAAAGATCCCTGAAAAGCCTGGTAAGTTAGCGACCATACGGTGTTCATAGTGATGGCAATATGATTAAGTGACTACGATAAAGTGACTATAACTTTAGTAAGAGATCAGCCTTAGAAGATAAGTCGCTGGATACAATCAAATCAACTTTCTTTCACTGTTTACTTGTATAACTTGACAGCTTTGTGGCATTCTTTTAAGCATCAGTATCCAAGATTTTGCGGGCTGTATTGTTACTGAATCAGACTTTAAATTGTTTTATTCACAGACACAAAAAATATGAATAAAGTATTATGTTCACTGATTCAAAGAGAAACGGAGAACCGAAGAGCGGTATTTCCCAGAAATAAGAAATATGTATTTAAATATACATGAGTCGAAATTTGAAGTAATTGAGACAAGATGAAGCACTGTCAAAGACTTCTTCCAGTATTAACCAATAGTCTGACATAATATTGCCTTTAGTCTGACAGTACTCTGAAACTATTACAACTTTTAGCTAATCCATGGCCTTAAACCTAACTAAGATAAACATGAGACTTTTCTTTCTAAACCCCTTGTTTATTATTATTTATGATAAGTCAGGAATTATGTTCTACTTCAACCTATTTAAAATTAAATTAAACTTGTTAATTAATGATAAATAAGAACGAATAAATCGCATTTTAATCCATTCGAAGTTTTTCAAATAAATGTGTTATTATGTTTTCTTCAACAGTAGGCACTTTCGCTTTGTATAATAACTATAATGATTGAAATCCATTCTTATTAATTAAAATTTCGATATAATAATTTTCTTACGAACCAAATTAATTGCGAGGAATACAGCAGTATACAATGAATGCTCACTAATTATTGTAAATTAAGTAGAAATAGATTCGAAATTATCTAATTAGAAAAAGCTCTTAATAATTATCAACCTTATTTATTTCTAACTAGCAACGCGACCCGGCTTTACACGGGTGCAATGTACCTAGATGTATTATACACAAAGATGCCTATGTTACTCGCTGATATTGTAGCTTTCTAATGGTGAATTGTTTTTTTAAATTTGTCCAGTAGTTTTTGAGATTACTCATAACATACAAAAATACAAATCTCCTCTTTATAATATTAGTATAGATATAATAGTACTACTGAAATAGATAACTTCTTGCTAAACTTATTATTTACCTATCTATCGTATCTTAGTTTTGATAAGGAGTCAACTAAGATTAGCCATCAAAGTTCCTTTGTTGAAGTTATCTCTCAATTGAAAGTTAATTTGGTTAACCAAAGTCGAAACGGTAAGTTAGGCGCTGAGTTACATTGGTAACCGCTAGCTTTGCAATTATTTAAATTATAAGGAGTTTACTGTTAGAAGCGAAAATAGTATGCTAGGATCTAAGCATATGAAAGTCCGTGATCTCTTACGCAGAGATGGGAAAGAGGCGTGATCTATGTATGTACAATGTACATACGAGTATGTATGGTACTTGATACACTACATAAAAGTTATAACCGTTAATCATCAAAGAAAACGTAATGTGTCCATGTAAGGGCCAGTCTCACCGGTTCTATATAAAGTTTCAGTTAGTTATTTGCCATTCAACACTATCTCACAGTTAAAGGTTGCTGATATATTTTTTTTGTTTCACCATCTAACTCATAGATAAATTAACTGGCAAATAAATTTATCCGCCACTTATTATTTGACGGAACGGCAACATCGCATTTTTACGTTTCGATACGACGAGCAAATTATTGCTATTTAAAATCTATTTTGAAAACTTAAATTGTAAATTATTTTTTATTTAAAATGAGATACGTTTACTTTTTTAGTGTTCTCAAATATGATTTAATATATTATGATGATAATAGACAGTGTATGTAATATAAATAATAAATATTAGTATGATTACAAGTTTGTGTACCAAATGTATTTACGTCAAATGGAAACGCAGATGTCATTTGTGACAAGGAATCTGACTTGTTCGGCTTATTGACTATATTGTTATTTTATATTTATTTGAAATGGAAAAACATAAGCGTGAAAGAAGCTTTAATTTTAGTTAAGATGAAACGGATCTAGTAACGCTTGCAGACGCAAAAAAACGTGATGCGACTGTGACTTGGTAAAGTAAAGAAAAAGCCTGGAAGGATCTTGGGACGGTATTTAAAACATCATCTGGGTCAATATATCGCAATTACAAACACCTCAAGTTAAAATATGAGGGTGTGAAAAGAGATAACAAGGATATTATACACGAATTAGAAAAACAACATCTTCTCAAAATAGAGTTATTAAATAAGAATTTGGGACAAAAGTGAAAAAAAATTCATAAGTTCGGGAGTCAAACTTAAGGTGTTTTATTTTTTGTGCAAATTTTAGTTAAATACTAATCATAAACTCATACAGTCATAAACTTTTTTATCAGGATTCTGTAAGTAGTGCACAGTAGTACAATATAGTATTGATTTTTCACTTGGAAAATAAATGACATATTGTAATAAGAACTTTCTTTATTTTAACAGGTTTTCCTTAAATATTCAATTTGTTAATATTGATTAACTACTAGGGATCCGCCCGGCTTCGCACGGGTGCAGTCTAGACAAAAAATAATAAAGATAATTGAAATGTCATATAATATCTAATACTTTATTTACCAATCAGTTGTAATCTTTATATCACTTTCTATTAATTGTAGAATATTATAAACAGTTATTTTGGTAAGGAATTGAATTCTAAAATCTTTATCGGCGAGTGATTCAAAATAATTTGGTCTACGGCAAATTATTCGAATCGTACATCAAATAAAAAATCAAATAAACAAATCAAATCAAAATCAAATGACTACAGTCTACACTAGTAGAATTTATTATACCGAAAAATATCCCAAAACTATTTCTATTCCCGCCATTTATATGTTATCTTCCAGTTAAAAACGTTAACATCCACTTGAATCGGCTGTTAAGTTACCAGCAACTTTATCTGCCAGATATTTCTATTCAAGACTTGTGAAACCAAAATTTGTAGTTTATCTTGCAGATAAGTTCCGAATAGGCTATTCGGGACTTTATCAGCAAGCGGTGAGACCGGCCCTTAATCTCATATTCACCCACTGAGTATTTATTAGAAAATATTTTTTTTTACATATCAGGTATAATTTTTTTATTAGATAATGTTTTTTAAAAGCTGGAGAAACCTCAAATTTTCCAAGAGCTTTATTCAATTATTTAAGAAAATAAAACGATAGTAAGTAAGGAACAAGAGGATTGAACAACGAAGAATGTTAGTTAAAGCTTTGCTTCTTGAGAAGTTTTCTGAAGCATCAATAGCTTTGAACATCTCAATGGAAACTTAATTTGTGATAAACTCAAACACAAAGGCAGATAAATTATTTATTATCAAGGCGCGATAATATTTGTTTACGAATACATAATGACTTGGCCTCTCTTTGTTGGTGAACAATGGTCACTCAACAATAAAGTATTCTGTTGGCGATCCTTTTATCATAAAAATTAATACAATTTTTCTATACATTTTCGCCTCATAAATGTTTTTTTAATGTGTGCGAATGGATGGTAGGTAACCACCAATTGAGTTGCCTACCATCAAAAGAAAAAACCATCAAACCACAGGACATCAACTAATGACTTTCTTTTGTTTTTACCTCGAGAATTGGGATAAACCTTTTGAAGCCGAGACGCGCTCTTCAAAGTTTATATAAATATATAATGTTGTTTTGACATAATTACATAGTTTATTTGGGAAGTTTTAGGGTAGTTTGTTATAAAACTGATGATTGTACTTCATGCTCACCTGTCGATATCTAGCTATGCATATATCTAGTTATGGCTGATTCTATTAAACAACTTATAATAAATTCAACCAGGGACTGAAACCGGTTAATTTTTATTTTCCAAAATACGTGTTTGACTGAGATACCATGATATTAATTTTAAAGAATAATACACACTAAACTTACCACAGTAATTTCTCAGTATATATGAATAAAAACGAAAGAATATTAACAAAAACCTTTATTATACCGGTATAACTCCCATAGTAAATTAACCGGTATTCAGTCCCTGAATTCAACTCTAAATTCCTTAACAAAGTGACTTTGGTGATAAAAATGCATAGACGTCGCTTCCTGTTGTCAAAATATTTTTATGGACTTTTTGTTATTTTAAAATATCTCAGAGAGAATAGTAAAGTTTTTATTCCATTAAGCTTTTTCGTTAATTGTCAGTTCTAACTTAGAAGAAATAAATGCCCATGAGGTAGCAAAATAGATCAAAAAAAGCAAAATAGGTCGGCAACGCACCTGCAAACACTCTGGTGTAGCCGATGTTTAGAGGCGGCGGTGATCACTTACTATCACGTGCCTGTTTGCCCCCTATCCTATGATAAAATTGTAGAATTGAGCAGATTTCTATTTTTTGGAACAAAATTTACCATCAATGTGATACAAGACCTAGGGATTTGATAAGAATGTGTTTGAAGAACAAGCCAGTTTTTGTTGTTAAAGTTACGTATCATATAAACATAAAAAATTTAAATAAGGTTTAATTGGCGACTTTTTTGAATTGAATTTTTTTTAATGTCTCGAAAATTCAATCACATTCTCTTGATAAGTCATCTACAAACAAAAATCACATATCTAATTGCATATATAAGAACAATATGACCGAATTTTTAAGACCAACGCTCTATATTTCTATAGCACCTACTTCAAGCCACTTCGAGCATTAAACGGGTGGGAGGAAAATAGGAATTCCTTCCGGGTCAAAAGCTACCGTTGCAAGATGAAAAAGCTGTGTAGATTGGACATTTCAGCCGCAGTATATTTTCAAATGCTCGACGAAAACGATACTTACAGTTTAATTTAATATTTATTGTTTTATTTTGTATCGCTATTACTATTATATATGACTAATGTTATAAATACATACTGTTGTTCTAAACGGTAATTTCCATGATAGATCTTAATGGGATATTTCATAATTAATTACAAGCTTAAGTAGGTTGATGCATTTTTCGATCGAGATATCTTTTCTATCAAAATTATCGATGTCGAGATATAATATATCTTAGTTTGTCTTCTCTCGTCCGCGACATATCTCGTGGCGGTCATGCTAGCCCGGCAGAGGTATGAAACGTCGCTTCTATAGAGAAGTGCCGGCAACAATCTAGATATAATAGTAACAATAATTGTTTTTAAAATATAACAGAATTTTTCAACCTTCATCATATATTTATCAATCTCTGCTTTCGATATTGAATATAAAAACTCTTTATTCGCCTCGGGCCAACACAATATTATAGATACGATTCACTCAAGATACGACTAGGTATATCCATGGCGTCTTCATAACGCATTTCACCCTCGTACCTTACATAAATTTCCGCATGGTATAGTGACCAATTTCCCGAAACTCAGGTTGTGGTAAACTTTATATCCGTAAGATTAATATTCATTGTGGCTTGTAGAGGAAATTGTAGGAAATGTAACTTTAAAATATTCATTTTCTTCTTGATTTAATGCAATAGCAGTTAATTTAATATAACAGTGATTTGATAGTTAGATGCAACAATTAAATATTAGATCAGTCCATATAGTAAAAGCCGGCAACGCACCTGCAAACCATCTAATGTAGGCGTAAAAATCACTTACGAATAAGTGCTCTTCTCGATAAAAAACAAACTGAGTTATTTACAGAATAATTTTTTTAAACATTTTTTATGAAGATCTTTCTAGTTGTTAATTTATATTTTTAGTTTATTATAAACCAGTCAATGTGTTGATGCCTATTTTAAAAATAGGCACTTTCAAACCATGACAAAGAAACTATAGCGCTTATTTGATACAATTTCGAGTTAGTTCAATTCTGAGGAAACTGTCGAGGTGGACAATACCCACAATGCTATAGAATTCCAAGATTAAGTCAAGATTCAATACATATTATTCTCCCTTCCTACCCCTGACCCGATTCCGCCAAACAATAGTATACGCACTGTTGTACAAGTTTGAAGGGTAATCCGAATTATGTCATATGTATTCGTTGTTATTACTTTGACCTTATATACGTATTATTTTATGGCAAGGTACTAAATATCGCTTTTAAATAGGTCACTAGATAAAAGGAAAATCTAAGATAATAATGTTATGTGTGATATTCTCAACTATCATAAATCAGTAATTACAATTTTTGAAAAAATAAATTATCAATTTTTTTCAATTACTAAAATTAATCTACATCATCACTACATAGTATAAACAAAGTCGCTTTCTCTGTCCCTTTGTATGCTTAAATCTTTGAAACTACGCAACGGATTTTGATGCGGTTTTTTTTTAATAGATAGAGTGATTCAAGAGGAAGGTTTATATGTATTATAATAACAGTTTTTCTGTAGTGTATTTAGTATCAGCATTGCACCCGTGCGAAGCCGGGGCGGGTCGCTAGTTATATATAAAACAAAGCCGAGTTAGCTACACCATTTATAACTAAAGAACGGCTTATATTGTCTTTTATTAACGCGAGTATCACACATTTAAATAAACTATTTTATAACAGATTAAAACGCGAAATAGAAAATGATAAATAGATGGCGTTAATATGACATACATAATATAAATAATAAGTCACGTTTAATAATCAAGAACGGCTGTACCGATTTTAATGATCTCTCATTAGTTGGATTTGTCTGTCCCGAATAACAGAATAACAGCTATTAAAATATCGGAAAAATCAGGACCAAAAATTGCAGAAAATTTATTTTATAACAAATTAGTTTCGGAACTCCGCCATCTTCCGCAAATGACAGCTCATGTCACGCACGCGTATTAGTTTTTTTTGTAACAATAATTGATGTAGATTGCAAATCAGTGGCAGACATTATATAATAGAAGTGGGAAAATAGCATATTTAAATCAAGTTTTTTTTAAAAAAAATTGAAATCAACATTCTCGCAGGACAACGTCTGTCGGGTCCGCTAGGTATTCAATAAAAATATGAACTAAAAAGTAGAACTGTCACAAAATTAAAAAAAAACGTTTTTTTCTATATACTGTTAACATTAATGCTATGAATGAAAGCTTTATGGTGACTGAGCTTTTGAATACTGTTCAAACTTGATAAATACGCCGGTTTGTAAATGTGAAATATATTAATTAAGTAGGTACAGGGCTGGATTTAGGGTAGGGCATCCGGGGCTATCCGGGGCCTCCACAAAAGAGGGGCCTCAACAATAGACTTCGGAAAAAAATCTTTCAAATTCCGACGAGTAAACAACTTTTCCTTTGATTTTTTTTTCCGATGTTTTACCTTTACCTGTACTTTGTACAAACAAGACATTATATTTTTTTTTTAAATATTATTGGATTTTATGTTTTTCATTTTATTTGAAAAATAATTTGGGGTCCGTGGGCCAACCCGGCCCGGAGTAGGTAACAAATATAGTACAGAAAAAACAGTCATACAATGCAGTTCCTATTGGATATATTATTTATTACCATGATACTCTTGTAAAAAACGCTTTAAAGAAAAATGTTTTATGTGGGCGAAATACATGAGACGTCTTCACTTTAGAAATGATTTATGTTAAAATTTTAAATATTATTTATTTTAGCAAAACATAAATAGTGTTACATACTAGCTAACTAGTTTAGCTAGAGAATTACATATTTGTAGCCTTACCGCTTGTTAAAAAAATCACTCTTCCAGGCACCCCATAAATCATAGGAAAAACACATTTATTATTTAGGTCTGAAAGCTTACATTAATATAAATTGAAACCGCAATTTTTCGCCTCCAATGTGAATTTTAATATAAATATAAAATCTATTTACTATATAAAAATCTCGTGTCACGGTGTTTGTAGTCGCACTTCTCCAAAACGGCTCGGCCGATTTTAGTAAAGTTTTTAATGTATATTTGGTATTTTAATTTATGGTGGTATTTTTCATAGCGCTATATCGAGTCCGTATCCAGAACAAATAATTATTTGGTCTCATTTTCTTCATTAGTATAGCCGTACGAAGCCGGGTAAGGTAGCTAGTAATAATATAAAAGTAAGATACTCGATTTATGCTTTCATTATTATTAAGAATCGATAGTGATTGGAATTACGCAACCATTAATTTATTGATTAATTAGTACTATTGAATAGTGAAAATAATATAGTACAATATTAACCTGTAAAGTCAACAGATATTGAGAGCAAATAACGTTTTTCGTTAAAATAAGCTCCGAACGCAACAAGTAAAAGATAGAGCTCTTTGTTCCCGCAGCTATTCTGCATAATTTAAATAGTAAAATTCCAGAACCCTGCTTAGAATTCCACAGGAAGCGACATTAAATTACCATCCTACATAATTATAAACATCGGCTAACACTAAAACAGCGTAATCGCGCGGAAAAATAAACTATGTAAAAAATTACATTATAAATTAATTAAAATATCAAAATGCATACTTCACTCAATCCATTTTAAGCTCAATGCACTAAACAAACACAGAGTCAGTGTTACACATGTATCGGATGGACCATAAGTTCGTACGCGGTACAGTCGAAGCGCGCGAAACGTCCTGCCCAAAGTAGAACCGAGTTTGCACTGGCCGCCCGCCCCTCGTCAAGCTCCAGAACTCCCATACCTGTAACAGGTATCAAGAAGCTATCGATGGATGGATCGCATTGATCCCCGTAGCTCGCGCTAGTTTTGATAGCATTAGTATCGGTCTGCAATTAATATAACAATTCAAATTTACGGTGTTCCATTCAAAGATGGCGGCAATAAGCTCTCAAATTATGCTTATTATTATGAAATTTCCGGAACTGATTGGTTATTTTGAAAGTTTTGATTCTTCATTACTGAAATATTAATACCAATTACGCACTTAACATTTTTCATGTTAATATTTTTTTCAAATTTTAAATTCAGTTTAGCGCATGACAAATGGAGCTTCGGACGGATTATATGGAGATTTTGATCGATACACAGCTGTGAATTAAAATATGGGTTGCAATTAGCCCAAAAAGCCGACCATACTGATGAACACTAGTATTATAATTTTATATGAGTGTATTTATTTCAAATAAAAATTCAAACTCAAAATATTATTGTGTTTTAAGTTTTTAAATTGTGAAATAGCTGTGTGATGTGTTCAATTATATATTTATATATCTAAGTTTTAACTCAAGTAAGTGAACTTTGTTCTTTTTGAGTAATAAATGAATCTTAAACCTAGAATTGTAATAATATTAAAACTAATACATAAAAAAGGTTTATTAAATATACTAAGAATAAAGAAATTTTCCTAAAAAAATTTACATTTATTACAAAAATAAATAATTGCGGAAATGAGCGAATCGAGTACATCCTTAAATATTCGTTTAGACGCATTTTTTAAGTTTTCGTTGTGTACTCTTGTATAATAAAAGTAATATATTTATTAATGTCATGTGAAAAAAAAAACACTTCATTTTAAACGATTTTTAAGGTTATAAAGATGAGATTTTTGTGCAGAATACATAGAGCATTCCGATATTAAATTCCGACAATGGTCCGTCGAAAGCACATAAATCGTTTTAAATTCCTTTTTAATAACACTGAAGCAGTTTCTTTAATACTTCCAATGAATTTTTGACAGAGTATGTCTTATTACATACAAGCGAAGATAAATGAAAAATGTGAGAAGCCAATATTTTTTTAAATACACATATCATACGCTACTTACACATTTTTTAAATGTTAAATACCGATAGACGAGCAACGAGAACATCAGTCAATTATGCGCTGTCAACCTACTTTTTTTTTACTTCGAGCATTCGGAAATCCATAGACTGAGACCGAAACGCGCAATGTGCACTTCACAGTTATTCCATCTATGAACGGTGGTTCGTTATCCGGTCGGAAGTTCGATATTCCTTCCACTCGTTTAATGCCTGAAGTTACCACGTGGGGAAGACATGCATATAGAAAATTATAAACAAGTTGTCCCGGCGGGATTCGAACCCTTCGCGTCGGTGCGCAATGTAGGTGTATAAACCAAACGCTCCAACGAGCCTGTCGAAACACAAATATGTATAACGCAAATCTTAGGACACTTCATAATATATTAAAATCTGTCTAGCAATTTAGGCTATAAGACCTGTCGAACAAATTGATGAACAAAGTAAAAATAAAAAAATAGAAAACTACTTTTAGTCTTAATTTACGAGTCCGCCATGAAACATTTTAGTGTGGGTTGGAGAATGTGTTGCTCTCTCATACTATGTTTGCGGGCCTCATCACGTAATTATTTCACCGAGATCATCGTTTTAACTATTTATTATTATTTAGACAAGCAAAGAGAAACGGTTTGGAATAAAAAAATAAAATTTTGCAAACACGCATTACTTTGATGTAATGATGCACACAGGAAGCTCATGGCAATCACTGGAAACGTGAATGATCATCGTAAAATCTTATATTCTATTTTTGAAAATTTGACATTTTATTTTATTTTATTTCACCTACTACGTGAACTCATTAAAGTGACAGTTATAGGTTCAACAATCGATTAATGTCTTTTTTTTTCTTGTAAGTCTAATATTTACATTCTTTTTTTATCGAGGTTTTACTTCGGCTTCGTTTGCGAATCCCATTTGAAAATGTATTATTGTGGCACTTACCTTACCTTTACTTTTATATCTATACTAGCAGCGCCCCAGTTTCACACGGGTCCAATGTAGATGTACTACAGTACATCTACAGCGAGTAATATTGTAGTTTTCTATTGGTGAAAGAACTTTTAAAATCGTTCTAGTAGTTTTTGAGTTAAATCGTAACAAACAAACCAACAAATATTTTCTTTTTATAATATTATACAATAGTATAGATTAAAACATTATATAAAAAGCTTCAATTCCTTTTAAGCTCTAAGCTGGTATCCATTATACGAGGGTGAATCAAAAAGTTCTTAGAAGTGCATATATATGAAACCTTTTTGGATCAAGTTCGATATTCAAATTAAAGAGTGTCTATCACACTATATTTATGCAGACTGTCACTTGTTTTTGTCAGTTCGTTCGCATGTAATAAATTTTTTTGTGCAACGAGTTGCTAAAAAGTCAAAATTATGGATAAAAGTGAGTTACGTGCCGTGATAAAATATCTCAGTTTGAAAAAAATGTCTACGAAGGAAATTTTTTTGGACATTTAGCAGACATTAGGGGGTGATGCTGTACCCTATTCTACGGTTGCGTACTGGGTGGCTGAATCTAAAAGAGGTAGATCAAGCTGTAAAGATGACCCGCGTTCTGGGCGGCCTTCAACCTCCGTTACAGAAGAAAATGTCAAAAAGGTTGAGAATCTGGTTTTGGAAGACAGAAGAATGACTATAAAACATATAGCTGAGATCCTAAAGATATCTTTTGGTAGCGTTCAATCCATTTTAATTGATTCACTGGGGTTCAAAAAAGTGTCTGCAAGATGGGTGCCACGAATGTTAACCGACGAAAACAAAAAGCGACGTTTGGAAATTTCCAAGCGTAATCTCGAAATGTGCCAGCGTGATTCGGATAATTTTTGCCGTCGTCTTGTCACCATGGATGAAACGTGGGTCCACCATTTTGATCCTGAAACTAAAAGACAAAGCATGTCTTGGAAACGACCATCCTCTCCATCCATCAAGAAATTTCGAGTTGCTCCTACCGCTGGCAAAGTTATGGCCTCTGTGTTCTGGGATAGTGAAGGAATCCTTTTTATTGATTACATGCCAAAAGGCCAGACGATTACTGGACCCTATTATGCAAATTTAATCCCGAAAGTGCGTGAAGCGATTAAAGAAAAACGTCGTGGAAAACTGTCGTTGGGCGTGTTGTTCCTTCAAGATAACGCTCCTGCTCATCGATCGGAAGTTGCGCTCAACGCAATCCGCTGTGCTGGCTTCAATCTCCTTGACCACCCACCATATTCTCCGGACTTAGCCCCAAGTGATTTTCACTTATTTCCAAAATTAAAAGAGGAAATTCGTGGAACAAAATTTCACGATAATAACGCGGTTATAGCTGCCGTAGAGGACTTTTTCGAGAGTCAAGAAAATAATTTTTTTTCACAAGGAATAAGGAAGTTAGAAACGCGTTATTCTAAATGCATTGCATTGGAGGGAGATTATGTAGAAAAATAAAATATTATTATTTAAATCTTTGCATTTTTTAATATTGATTCCAAGAATTTTTTGATTCACCCTGGTAGTCTGCGAATCAGCCTCGTCGTTGAGTGAGGCAATGTCGCCATTACCCTGGGAAATATGGGGCATGGTCGTAATCTTGATATTTTTTAATTAGATTTCAAACTGTTTGTCTCGCTTGTTGAACACGCCCCTCCACCGGAACCTCTGAAAATCAGCGCTGGGACATATTCTGCCCAATTAATACTGAATGGCAACAATTGCTTTTATAAAACTTTAACTTTATTTTTATATATATTATAAACTTTTTCTATTCTTTTTTTCTGTATTTCATTTGAATTTGCTTTTATAATATTCCTTCTAACTGTCTGGTGGCAAGGTATAACAAAGCGGATTGATCAAGTAAAGGAACTTTCTCCATGAAAAATACATTTTATACGTGCAAATTTTATTGTGATTTCATATAAAAAAGTAAAACCTTTTCATTACACAAAAAAGTATTTAATCCGAATTTCATGTTAACGTTGGCACAAAAAAGAAGTTGGTACATTAGCAGTAATTAAGCCTCTTCATAATGGTGCGTCCGTGCATAATTAGTCAACATTACACTCCGCTGTAACGCTAACGTAACTGAAATCGAGGTTTTTAATATCCTCTCAAACTGTTTCATTTGCTGCGGCCAGATGCCGCCGTCAGGTGAAATATAACCGCAATTTGGGACCTCGGATTCTGTGAGATTTTCTTTTCACAAACACCGATTTCTATGAGAAGCAATTCAGAACATGTTTAAGCGAATGACACAATTTTGCCCGCCTTTTAAGTTGGGATTAAGGCTTTTATAGGCTTTAATGATGTGGCTGTTTCTGTTATAAGGGATCAATTTTTATCTCCCATTAGTTTTGGCTAAATATTGTACTGTAGAGTTTTTTTTTAAATGTTAGATCTCGACAGACGAGCATGAGGTTCACTTGACGGTAGGTGATACCTCAGCCACAGGACATCAGTCAATGTCGACTTACTTTTTACTTCGAGCATTCGAAAATCCATAGACTGAAACCGAAACGCGCAATATGCACTTCACGGTTATTCCATCTATGCACGGTGGTTCGTCACCCGGTCGGAATTTCGATATAACTCCCACCCGATCAATGCCCGAAGTTACCAGACATGGGTAAGCATACAGAAAATTATAATCATGTCGTCCCGTTGGATTCGAACCCACGACCCATCGATGCGCACGGCAGGTGTTCTACAGAATGCGCCAACGAGCCCGTCAAATATGATATAATGTCAAAATAAAAGTAAATACTCGTATTACAAGACAAGCTCCTTGGCGCGATGAGTGGTACACTTAGCATTCCGATTGACTTATGTTAGTTGGAAATTGGCTAATTCAAACATCAAGCGGGATTAATATCTATCTACCATTTACCAATAATTAGAAAGCGAACTATCGTTCATAACTAGCCGCAATACTACTGGAGATTGTACCTATTTCGGACAGACATGAAAATTTAATCTTTCGGAAGAAATCCTCGAAATGATGGCGAAATATTAATTGTGTATTAGATGATTTAGACGTTCAAACAATATAATATGTTTAAACACAAATACGACCTCATTTTATACTAAATACAGATTCAACCTTTAAGATGACAAGTATCCAGCCGCGTGCAACCTTATCAATGATCTCTTACAAACCTTTTCTTAGGTTTAAAGGAATGGAATTGTATCTTTTGCATTGAATAACGTTTACAAAGGTGAATTCAGTTGTCCTTGTCATTGGAGACAACTGTCAGGCCCCAAACCACTTACTGAACAAACTCCAACGTGCTCCAACCAAGATAGGACACGTTATGAATAAATTAATACAATATTAATTATTATTCTGTGACTTCGAATGGGTACTTTATTATTCAATTCTTAATTATATTTGTTACTGGCAATTTTGTGCGATGCAGTTAAAATGATTTTAGTGATATATTAAAAAATATGTAATATATATTAATAACTTTCACACGTTTTGGTTCAGCCTATGGATTTCCGAATGCTCGAAGTAAATAGTAGGTCGACAGTACATCACTGACGGATTTTCTTTGGCTGAGGTATCACCTACCATCAAGTGAACGTCATGCTCGTCTGTTGATATCTATATAGTATACTAGCTGACCCGGCAATCGTTGTTTTGCCATGTAAATAATTTCTAAAAAGTAGGGGTTGGTAATAGAAGAGTGAAAATTTAGGATTGTATGTATTTTTTAATGCCACATAATAAAAAAATAATCGTCCAAAAATAAAAAATAAAAATTTAAGGGTGAACATCACTTAGGGGTATGAAAAATAGATAGTAGCCGATTCTCAGACCTACTGAATACGCATATAAAATTTGGTAAGAATCGGTTGAGCCGTTTCGGAGGAGTATGGCAACGAAAACTGTGACACGAGAATTTTATATATTAGATATATATAAATGAAAGTTGTGTTAGTTGCACCATTTATAACTCAAGAATGGCTTCACCGATTTTAATGTTTTCTTATTTTTCGGATTCATGTCCCGCCGAATAACAGAATAACCATTAAAATATCAGAAACATTCAGGAAAAAAATATATGCAGAAAATTAATTTTAAAATTAATTAGGTTCGAAACGTCACGTCACGCATATTAGTAAATTTGTAATAATCGATGTCCACTGCAAATATATATAAGTGGTAAAATAGCACATTACCTATATTCAAAGCTAGAGCTAGAAATATTTTTATTTTTTTTATTTTTGAGCCCAACATTCTGGCAGGACAACGTCTGTCGGGTCCACTAGTCTAACATTAAAGAAACTGTCATTATGGGTATGTAATTACCCATTTATTGAAGTACTGAACAGACGATCCGTAATAGCATAATTTATAGTAGTAGGTACACGTATACCACGAGGGTAAGCGTACTTTATCACTCCTGAGGGAGGGAATTAAATCAGCCTCTATTAGCCGGCGAACAAACGGGAATAAAAATATATTACTTCCCCTGGCACATTTCACGTATGATGGCTTTGGTCTATAATTTTACATTAGTAGAAAAGATTAGAACGCCTTTCTTGTTTGTATTTAAATATCGACATGAGCGTGAAGTGCACTTGAAATTAGGTAATACGACATCAATTAGTGATGCGCTATACCTATTTTTACATCGAGTATTCGTAAATTCATACATTGTAAACGAATTGAACGACCCTACACAGTTTTACCATCTATCGTAATTGCGAAATTTCTACCACTCGTCTCACGCCCGACATAGGTACGTAACGTTGTTCATAGGGAAAAACGTATATATAGAAAATTATAAAGATGCCACGATATTCGAACCCGTGACATGACCGGATACTAATACCTACCCAATAAATTTGAAAATACAAAATATTTTAGGGAATATGCAAAGCGGTATAATACTGCTAGAAGCAAAATTTTAGAACCCTACTATTGGCGGTGGAAAGAATTTAAATAGCCAAAATCTAACCACTTATACCTATATACACATATACTCCTAACTGCATTAACATGCTCACTCAAGTGGTTAAGAATTAAATTGAAACTCAGAACGCTTAAAATAAACCCCTTCGTTTATAAAGTGACTTGAATTCTCCAGACACTGCGAATTGAGGACACGTTGCAAAACAGGCAAGTGTACTGTGTATAAAAAATAGCCACAAAGCAGGTGAATTGTGCTCCGTTGAATACAAAAAGAAAACCTTTCACGGTACAAAAATATACATGAAAGTGGGAATTTTAAGCTCTTTGAACCTGTCGTTGAAAAAATACTAATTTTTGGAACATCGAGCATGTAAGCCAGAATGTTGTGTTAACTTCATATTCGATTTTGATTTTTTAATGAAAATATAGAGTAAATAGTATTTTTTAAAAGCTATAAAATCGTTTTATAATTTTTTATATTTTATATGAATCCCCCCCGACTTGTTTACTACTATTATTGTTAGTAATTAGTGTAGTTTAAAGTATCTCAATCAAGAATTGATTAGATATTATTCCAATACTAGTTTTCTGTCAAATATTATACATAACATTGCAAAGTGTTCGTGCAAAGTGTGTTGTTATATTTATTGACTAAACCAATTGACTTTCTCGAAACCGTAGATATTCTGAAAACATATAGTGAGGTCCCAAAGGGGGCTTTTCCTCTGAACAAAAGCAACAGTAGGTTTAAAAACTTCATGTTTAACAAACTGATGCGCTATCGATTACTAAACCCTTGCGAATATAAAATAGTGACGAGTTTTCAGAACGGATTACATTGCCCAAAGCTTTACGAACACGGTGTTGTATGTCGGGCGTTGTTAAAATTTCATTCAACTAAGCGTAGAAATGTTGATACATGCAGGAAATTACATCTCTTCCCTTTGTGAACTGAGCTTTGTACGCGCTATACCGCTGTTTAAAATAATTGTAAAGCTTAGAGGACGTCCGCGTCGGGCAGTCGCTATATTTTGAAAGCAATTTCCAACTAGTCATTATGTATGGATATAAATTTTATTATTATCAGAGTTTGCTTTGTCTCTTGATTTATTGCTTGCATGTACTAGCTAATGACTGTTTGAATATAGTTTTAGAATTGACTTTTTGGTGACTTACTAAGGAGTTTGGCTTTGATAAATATGAGTATTAAGGAGGTTTTGTACCTATAAATAATGTTAGAAAATCTTTGTTCATATAGTCTGTATATAAAGGATAGGTATTTAAGTAAATAAATAATGTCTGGAACACTATTGTAAAAATCGTTATATAATTATACGTAGTAGTTACTGAACATTATTTGAACAAGTGGTATAAGAAAAGTAACAAATTATAGAAAATATCAAAAAAGAAGAGAATAAAGTACATGATAGTCTTATACAAGTACAATAATATAAAAAATTGATATGAATACGTATAAATAAAATAACTTTTGCCGGAATAAAATGCGATTTATTTATTATATCATATTATTTATCCCGACGTTACGAATGCTTTTCAGCAAGCAGCAGCAAGCAAGTGTACCCTATACATTATTGCTGAAAAGCATTTGAAACGTCGCGATAAATAATTAAGAAATCACGCTTAAATCCTGAAAAAGTTATTTAATTTAAAAGAGTTATTGTTATGAAAAAGTAAAAATTACTTACTTAAAAGAATTTATTTTTATAATATAGGCACCGAACAAAGGTCAAATATATTTCTGTTATTCATTGATTACATTTAAAACGGCAAAAACGGCATTTGCCGCCGAAACCAATCTCTCACTTAATACTTACCGCCTCGAGAAATATATTGTTATAGAGGCGCAACTCATCTCACCTACTCTTAATTTTTTTTCAAGAATGACTTTTGAGACATTTTGTGGCCATATTCACACTTTCAAATTTCTAACTTTCTATATGGAGGTAATACCTATAGGCGTAGGTATAGGCATTCGAGATATTATGATATTATTACACTATATAAATAACTAGCAATTCGCCGCGGTTTCGCACGGGTGCAATGTGTCGACGGGCTCGTTGGTGCGTTCGGTAGAACTAGCATCTATGGCTTGTGGGTTCGAATCCCATTGGGACGACATGCTTTATGGGAATTCTCTGTAAGCATGACTTTGGTAACTTCGGGCACTGAACGAGTGGGAAAAATATCGAAATTCCGACCGGATATCGAACCACCGCTCATAGATGGAAAAACCGTGAAGTGCATATTGCGCGTTTCGGTTTCTAGTCTATATATTTCCGAATGCTCGTAGTAAAAGTAAATCCACAGCGCATTATTGACTGATGTTCTGTGGCTGAGGTATTACCTACCACCGAGTGAACCTCATGCTCGTCTATCGTTAGCTAAATAAATTCATATCATTCAATCATTATATTTAATTTAAAAATATAATTTAATTATTTCTTAACCTCGCCATCCTATCAGTTACTAGTACCTTTTATTTTCATATAGGGTAACTCATTAAATACAGAAAATTAACTGAAAAAAGTGAGCCTCAAGTTCTAACATAAAAAACATTGCTATCTTCGTATTATGGCATACTTCCTTATTTGTGTTTACAAATCGGCGAAAAAGCGGCGAAGGCAAAATAAATAAGCTCGTGTACACTTCACTAAATTCCCAGTTCCACCAAATGTTTGGCCTAATGATTATCCGTCTGTTCTCAGCCTAATCGTGTTTACTGGGTAATGTTGGCGTAATGTCAGTCTGTTACCGACACAGCCTGAGTACTATGTAACGACTGTGTGTATTAATCTGAATCTAAATGAAGATCGTTATACAAATACAAATCTTTCCTCTTTATAATATTATTAGTATATTATTATTACTGGTCGACCTAGGCGAACGTACCTCGATCAGATCGGGGACGTTCTGCAAAAGGGCCAGATCAAAAGTACTCGTAACCGTCGAGTGTGTATGAAAGCATTGATGAAAGTAGAAGAAGCGAAAGTGGTATGTAAGGATCGGAGCATATGGAATTCCGTGATCTCTGCCTACCCCAATGGGAAAGAGGCGTGATGTATATGTATGTATATGTAGTATTAGTATAGACTAGCAACGCGCCCCAGCTTCACACAAATGCAATGTAGATGTCCTATCCACAAAACATAGCCTATGTTACTCGTTGATAATGTAGCTTTATATTGGTGAAAGAATTTTCAAAATCGTTCAAGTAATTTTTGAGTTTATTCATAAAATACATAAAATTAAAAAATACAAAAATACAAATCTTTTCTCTTTATAATATTACGAGTAGTATAGATTTGTGTAGAGGAAGCGAAAGTTTTTATTAAAGAATAGGCAAACTCTTGCCCGCCTTCGTATCTGATGAAAATTATAGATGTTAAATTACGCTTACCTATTTATTCGAGACTTTTTTTATTTATATACAGTACTTTTTGTTATAGTCACTGACTGGACGCAGAGCGACTCTTTCTCTGCACCTTTAGCTACGTCACTGGATACAGTTTAGGAACCTTCAAGAAACAACGGCCGGCAACGCATCCTTAAGACCTCTGGTGTTGCGGATGTCTATGGACAGCGGTAATCCCTTGCCATCAGAAGAGCCACTTATCAGTTTGCCTCCTCTTATATAAAAACATATGTATTCATTTCAACATGATAATGAACCTTTGTTTTAGATCTTTTAGTCTTTTTTATGTTAGATATCGACAGACGAGCATAAGGTTCACTTGATAGGGGTGATATCTCAGCCACAGAACATCAGTCAATGGTGAAATGTCAATGTCTTCGAGCATTCAGACTTCGAGGATAGTCTGAGGTATAAATTCACTTCCTATGCACACCAACGCACCTTTGCGTTTATCCGTTCGGGCAAAATAAATATAAGTGTCAATTAATTAACAATTTTCCATGTTCTACACTATGTGATAAAATACACAGTATGACGGCCAGCTTTGAGTTAATTTCCAGCACAGTGCATACAACAGTTTCAGAGGCGTGTACTTAGGAAAATGTTTTCACTACATAATCCCTTTTTAAATGGGAGATTTTAAAAGGGATTATTTATGAATGAATTTATGAAAGACTTGATATGATATAAAAATAATCGTAGAGCATATTGTTATTATGTTTAGAATTTTTTTGTTCCTTTTTTAAACTATATAGATGTGGATAAATTCTATTCCGGAATTTCAATTATAGGAACATAAAAAGGTATTCTTTAGAATCCCCTAGTGTAGCGTGGAGCAGACACAATTGCATGTCTGCTTCTAAGTGTTTTACTAAGTCTACTTAATTTTTCATACTCCCTTATATTTGGGGCTAAAAAAACATGTTTTCTTACCTTGCACTTATTATCTCATCGGTTACACCCCTCAAACACAGAGCATTGTTCACACAATCGATCTTAATTTTCTTTGACTTCTTCTCTATACCCATCCACTTAAATTTTCGCAAATTCCATTCCTTATCTTATCCAATCTTGTCACTTCACACATCAATCTTAGCATTCTCATCCCAGCTACAGGTAGATGTTTTTCATTCAACATTCAGAACCATACATCAAGAAGTGGCTTTTTCGGGCATCCCTACATCACACGTTGTTTCAATGTCTTGTGTAAAAGTTATTAGTATGTTTTTGACACTGTATAAATTTCAAAATAAGTCTGTAGAACATTTTTTGGCTAAAATTTACTGACAGTTTCATAACATTTGTAATGAGTGTGAACTATTGGGTGAAGATAATTGTTGTGATGTAATTCCAATTGTATTGTGCTGTTCATTGAATTTAGGATACAAAGATCACTTATTTTTGTTAATAAATAAAATATAGTATGCATATTTATATTATTAAAACATATGTTATTACGGTATATAAGTATTTACCACATTGTGATGAGGCCATCCTCTTGTATAATGTTTAGCTTCAGTTTTTATTGTTTGTATGATTGGTTTTTGTGTACAATAAGATATATTCTATTCTATATGATCGAAATGTACCTATTTTACTTGGCAGATCTACCGATTTCACATTTCACTGTCGATACTAACAGGAAGGAAGATATTACCTATCATAGTGTTGTGATTCGTAAATTTAAAAGGCAAAATCGTATATTGTAATCAAATTTAGTGTTAAAAAAAGAAATAATTTATATTAATTATAATGAGTTTACAGTAATGCTTTTAAGTGTATTTAATTCAGATGGTCAATCAGTTCATTCAATTCATTCGACTGTTCATTCTTTATTGTATTCGTTCATGTCATTCATTTGTTTCAATCATTATTAGTCAAGAAACTGTATCGACTCATATTTAGCTGTGAAGTAAAAGATTAGAAAAAGATCATTCTGGCTGCAGTCATGCTGCAGTCAAGTTCTATTTATTGTAAGGGAATATTGTGATGTTGTTGTATTAAAGTCTATACTAAGTGAATATTGATATTTGAAAAGTATACACGTGTTGGTAGTTGAATACACGAAATAACTTATTTTCTAGCTGATACAAAATAGTAATAAAAAAGAAAAACAATGTCATTCGTATCTTCTATTACGAAAAGTTTTATCTCTGATAGGAATGTTTACTCGGCGGTGAACATTCCTGTTTGAACATCGAGGTTAAACTATAGGGAACTATTCCTACTAATATTACGGTTACTAGATTTAAAAAATATTTCTTTTTTTTATCATTTCTTTGATTGCGAATTGCGATAGGTAAATTTCATGCTTTTATTGAAATAAGCAATTTTTCTGGATGGTATTTTGTGTACAACTGCATATTGTTTTTGACTTTAAAGACATCAAGACATATTTAATTATATTTTAAGGAAACCTTATCAATAAAGCTAAAAATATCAATAATAGTTAGTTAATCCTGTACCTATAGCTAAATATATATATATATATATATATTGTTTAGATAAATGTTACACTGATAATGATAAAATTTCGATTTGAAGCTTTGAAATAGATTTTGACAGATTTTGATTGTTAGTTAGCGCATTGGGTAGAACCTTGTGTTCCAATGGGTCACGGGTTCGAATCCCAACGAAACATGTTTATATATTCTGTAAACACCCCTACGTCTGATCCCTTTGAGCATAAATTGGTGGGAGGATTAACGATCCGACCGGATAACGAACCACCGTTCATAGATGAAAAAAACATGAAGTATGGAACGAGATTAATGTCTTACGAGCATGAGGTTCACTTGATGGTAGGTGATACCCCAGACACAAAACACCAGTCAATGATGCGCTGACGACCTACTATTTACTTTGACCATTCGGAAATTCATACACTGAAACCGAAACGCGCAATTTGCACTTCACGGTTTTTCCCCGGTTTCCAACGGTGTTCGTACCCGGTCGGAATTTCGATATTCCTCCCACCCGTTCAATGCCCGAAGTTACCAGACGTGGGGACGACATGCTTACAGAAAATTATAAGCATGTCGACCCGGTGGGATTTGAACCCACGATTCATCGATGTGCACGGCAGGCAAAATAAACAATAGTGCAACCATTGTAAATTTTCACCCATATTAACTGTAATAAGCCCACTATTTAAACAAAGCACTAATTAGTTCAAACGTAGAGATAATCCCAAAACACCCGGGTTTGGATAATTATCCGGTTATATCCGTACATAATTGCTATTGTCTCTCATATACATTTTGTCTTACCTCAAGGCGGTTATTGTAGGTAGGGGAGTTTGGGACTATTAGTAGCATTTATTAGGAAGATTTGGCTAGAATTTGGTATTCAATGAGCATGCATTGCATTGCAAGTGAACTCCCAAATTCCTTGATCATGGAGTAGACACATATATAAAGAGGAAAGATTTGTATTCGTATTGTTGAATTTTTGTATTTTTGTATGTTTTGAATAAACTCAATAATTACTGGACCGATTTTAAAAATTCTTTCACCAACAGATATAGCTAATGTAGCTTACATTTTCAGCGAGTGACATAGGCATAGTATCATTGTTTGTGTATAGTACATCTACATTTTCCCATGTGAAGCCGGGGCGCGTTGCTAGTATTATATAAAATAGCTAGCTTTTTAAAAATATTTCCAGTATTTTTCGTCTCAACGGTGAGAATAAATACCGCTCCTGTTTTACTGTCACTTACTAAATAATTCTCGAAACTAAATAAACGTCAACTACAGCATAAATTATCTGCACTTATGTTCGATTCGGGTTATTAATATGGCACGTGACATTTAATAATAGGTAACCGTTGCCGGCGCCTGCTCCCGATCGCTCGGCAATTTAGCTTTCCTATCTGTATTGAAACGATTTCAAATACATTTACGCGGTTAGCGATTTGCATGGTTAGCATAGATAGATAAATCATAGTATCACCGGATCCGTAATATATATATATATTTTTTTTTTTTTTTTTTTCAAATACACCAAATATGTAAACCCAGACTCCCGATGTAGTTATGAACTGTGTTTCAGGAGTCTGTGTCTTCCCAATTGTTTGTATTGTAAACAAAGTTATTAACATAAATATTAAATTCAGTGACTAAAAGTTTTAAGTGTTATTATCAAAGGATAATAAATAATAATAATACATCATTTTTGACGGGCTCGTTGGCGCGTTCGGTAGAACACCTGCCGTGCGCATCGATGGGTCGTGGGTTCGAATCCCACCCGGGACAATATGTTTATACTCCACGTCTGGTAACTTCGGGCATTGATCGGGTGGGAGGAATATCGAAACTCCGACCGGGTAACGAACCACCGTTCATAGATGGAAAAACCGTGAAGTGCACATTGCGCGTTTCGGTTTCAGTCTATGGATTTCCGAATGCTCGAAGTAAAAAAATTTGGTCGACAGCGCATCATTGACTGATGTTCTGTGGCTGAGGTATCTCCTACCATCAAGTGAACCTCATGCTCGTCTGTCGATATCTAACATAAAAAAAAAATCATTTAAAAAAAAATTCTACCGGCTTACAAAGCGATGTATTAATTATATTATTCATCCCGATGTCTTCAAATTTATTATATCAAATATATATTTTAGCACCAGAGGTCCTGAGTTCGAATCCAAGGGAAACAAGTTAAATATGTTTCGGTCGGGCAGGGCACAGACGGCTGATCACAACTATTTTAAACAAAAATTCCTTGAATCGGAATCTCAACATAATTTATATCATCAATTTCGTTAACAATTAAAAAACAAACAACAAAATGTACCGATGTGGCTTAAAAAATACGTCAATCAATTGATCATCAATACCATCACTCATTTATATTCTCAATAAAAAAAGGATTTGTAAAAACATTACCTCCGATTAATTTTCAATTGAAACACACAATTAATGCTACGAATAAGTATATCTATGATGAAAGTAATCAAGCTTTTAGAACACAATGCAGCAATCATGAAATACATATTTAACGATATAATCTCAACTTGTGGAACGTAGTTTTACACAATGTAGAATTTTCCCTCCGTTTTCCAACTCCTAAGTTTCGTCACGAAGTTCTCATTAGCGGTACACAGTTGTATGACAGAAATAATGGCGCATAGAAACTAGACATGGGTAACTCAGCGAAATTCCCTGCGCCAACTCAGAAACTCAGGCGCAGTGTAGTGCGTCGGCTCTTTGAGTCAACTCAAAATTGCGCCACGACGTAACAAAATGGGACGCGCAAAGCGAGCAGTGAAACCTCCGAAACGCACTCAACTCCACGCTTATAGTTCACTCAGTGAGTGGGGTAGGTACTGCGCCGTGCGCCAACACATTATGAATGAGTGAGCTGACTCACCCTGCGCAGTGAAGCGTGCCGGGGCAGCGCAGTGTTACCCATGTCTAATAGAAACGACTTACGTAGCGTACATACTGATAAGTCTCATATAGACTGTTTTAAGTGTCTGATAAGCTTTTCCAACTGAATTTTTGAAGAATCATTTTAATCATGATTCAAAATTAGAACGTTTGTATTTTGACTTGATACGTCTTACGAAACATGATTAATTCGAGGTTTGATTGATCTGAATTTCATGGAATGTAATATATTATGTAATTATTGATTTCTATGTCTGTGGAGCAGAGGCAGCCACATTTCTGTGTCTGTTTCACGGATATTTTTACATACAAGTAGGTAGTATTATATTCATTACAGCAAAATAAGCGGTCAGACTTCTGTGCCTTGCCCTCTGGAAACTATTTTATTGTTTCTCCGGGATTGGAACCCAGGACCTTTGGTGCAAAACGCAACGTATACCATTGAGCCATAAAGCTTGTATATACCTACATATTATAGCTTTAACCTTCGTGAACTAGTAAAAAGAATAGTAGTCAAACTCAGGAGACAAAATACAATATTTAAGCCAAAACAAAAAAAAAAAAATTGTTTCTCCGGGATGTGAACCCGAAACCTTCGGAACTAAATGCAACGCGTATACCCCTGAGCTATGAAGGATGTCCATATAGCTGGATGGATGTCCGTATTCATCAACCTTCGCAAACTAGTAAAAAGAAAAGTAGTCAAACTCGTAGACAAAGTTAAATATTTAAGCCCCAGTTAACCCAAGAAACAGACGAGATACAAGATAAGAATCGTATTCTGTATTAAACTTTTTGCTGAGCCCAAGTTTATGCATCCATTTGGTTAGCATTGAATTGTAATCGCGGTTTACGAGCGCGACTATCTGCTCTGCCCCGGAAAGCCGGGGAAACAAATAAATATAACGTCCTCACGACATTTCAGCCATCGTAAACAAATGTGCCTTTAACCGTGTCGGGTTTCATTTGTTTTTCTCTATTCTTCAAGCTTTTTAATATATGCCTATAAAAATAAATACAACCTCTTTGGTTCGAAGGCCCGCTCATAAAACATTATAATTCCTAATATTGTCTCTGGCATTTTAATTTGCCCGTGACCACATTTGAAAAGCTGAAAAGCACCCGAAATTTAGGGATAAATAATAGAAATCGCGTTTTAATCTGGTAAAAAGTATTTTATTTAAATGTGTGATAACTACCTACTCGCGTTAAAAAAAATCAATATTCAAAATCAATCAAGAAAATCAATACAAAACATTGTTTTGTCTGTTATTATTGTTATACTGTTTATTTAAAAACATCCTCAAAATTAAACTTTTTCTACATATACAGTTGAATAATATTAAAAAAAGTATAAATATGGGGATCATAACGCCCTAATTAACCCTGGCTACCGGAGGGGGGTCGGCTGTGTCTAGTATAGCCTTCTACATCTGACCCAGCAACCAAGCGAGAGTTTTTTTAGGTGTTCATCGAAGGTCTTCGCTATTAATCTGTGAGCGGAAATTACCATATATTATAATAATTATTAAAGCTTGTAGCCTGGAAAAGCACATATGGATTATAAATGGATATTTCTTATATGGGAATGGTTGGGGAGAAGGTTAAGTCTTTATTAAGCTAAAGAATCTGGCGTTAAATATCTAAAAGAACAAAAATATGGGCTTACAGTCTTGCTTGTAAAATACATTCTAAAATTAATTACAAGTGTGCAGTAAATAACAAACCATTGAAATAGTTCGATCAAATTGACTAGAGTCATAATTCATTTTATCTCGCATAAATGAAATTCCTTCTTATATTTAGATCAGCGGCAGAATGGACGGACTAAAGTGCTTCAGTACGTAAATTATACATATATGATAATCCAAGTCGAAGGTCGCATACAATATCTTAATATTGCTTTTAATATTTTTATCACATCTATTCGAAAAGAGCTAGTTGATTCTCTGCAAACAGGGAGCAAAATAATCCCTACGGAGTAAAAGTGATTTGAATTTGGAATGTGGATATTGAAAGAAAGAAAGAAAGAAAGAAAAACATTTATTTCACAAAACACTCACAGGATACACTTAATAAAATAAAATAAAGTACAAAAAAAAGAAAATCAATAACTAAAACCTATTAACTAAAATCAATAACTAAAAGCTATTGAATAAAATATTCCTATTTCTAAAATAAAGTATTTAAACAATCATTATGTTTAACACTAGAGAGTTCCTGTGCAGTGCCGGAAATGGGTCACCGACTCAGGATTATCTGTGACACAGCCGCGGCTATGACACAGCACTGATTTTCAGCGGTGCCCGTTTAACTCTGGAGATACAGTGCGCTCTACATAAACTACTACAAAAAAAAATAACATATACAGGATGGAAAGAATCAATGGGCCCTGGAGGGAAACCACTTTAAATCCTTGAGATAGAGATTTTTACTTAAAGGAAACATTCCTTTATTTTTAAAAAGAAACAAAACTGCATTCAGAGATTTTCTAAAATTCGTTCACCTCACCCGGAAATCGAACCAGCTAAAATTCAAAAAACTAAACATTCGCTATTTTATTCCACTAATCGATAGGATCAATATTCAGAATAAAATCTGTCTTATAAACATTTAGTCTTAGAAATAAAAAAGATCATGAAATCTTACATTAATTTAATTTTATCATTAGTTTTAATACGAAGTACATGTAAACATGAAAGAAAATTATTAAGTACCTAGCTGGACATTGCTACTTTTGTTAATAATTATTTAAAATTACCATTTTGTAACACTTTAATAATCTATCTGATAGTAAATTATTAGAAATAATATGTTTTTAAAGGTGGTTAAAGGTGTTACAAACTTTGTCTTTTTTAGCCTTCTGTAAAGTGTTGTGGTGAATGCTCCTAATAATATTTTCTAAAAAACAAGGGATATTTTTTCAAACAATTTATTAGTTAAATTAATTATTAAAATGTCACAAAATTGTTATTTAAAATTTTTCGAGTATCAATGTCTAACTAGCTAGGTAAACATTTTCTGTCAGTTTACGTGTCCTTCGTATCAGAACTGATGATATAATAAAATAAATGTTAGATTTCATGATCTTTTTTATTTCTTTTACTAAATGTTTATAAGAGAGATTTTATCCTAAACATTGATTCTATCGATAATTCTATCGATTTCCGGGTGAGACAAGCTAATTTTAGAAAATCTTTGAATGCAGTTTTGTTTCTTTTTAAAAATAAAGGAAAGGTTCCTTTAAGTAAAATAATATATCTTAAGTATTTAAAGTAGTTTTCCTCCAGGGCCCATTGATTCTTTCCACCCTGTATACTACAATCTTAAATAATGGTCATTAATAAATATAAATATTTTGAAATAAAAAGTATATTGTTACTATATGTTTCAATTGCCAAAGAGATCGACCACGTACATTGTATGAAAACGTTACTTTCTGGCAAAAAAAAACCCGCGCGCGGACAAATATAAAAAAAAAGTTTTTGTAAAAGTGTAAACGTGCGAAACGCATTATTTCTTTTGTTATTGTTCATCAAAAAATGTATAACCATCCTCGGCTTCACCATATAAAATTTTATCAATATCAGTTCAGCAGTTAGACCTTGCACACGTAACGTACAGGACTATAGAGTTAGATCAGAATTTATACTATAGTATTTTGGTGTTTCATGAACAAAAGATCTAATATAACTCATAATAAATTTGTTACATTCAACTTATTTTTTTTTTAATCTTATTTATTCAAATATTATTAGATATATAATTCAAATATTATTTCGCTAATGTAAGAAACATTTCAATTTGTTTCTAATTTATATTTCGTAATTTCCGTATAGAAGTAAGAAGAGTTTGAGAAACTCGTTAAGAACTTTCATATTTTTAGCAAAAACCTTGACGTTTTCCATCCTGTTTGTTCAGATTACAATTATTTTTACATTCAAGTAATAGGTATCGCAACTGTGTACTTGTGTGCTACCTCGCGTTCTGATGGAACGTGGGTTTAAATCCTGCCGGGGTATGTTTTATATTTATTATGTTTTTTCTTGGGTGGAATACTTTGTGATTCTATTGCAATGAAATGTCACCAAAATGTACTAAAAAGATGTCAAGTAGACATAAAAAATTGGAACAATGTGAATAATTCAAATATTCAGACAACACTTTTACCGCATAAAATTCGTTTAGGTTTCCCAGCAAAGCTATTTTTAATCTTTTTGAAGCTTTACCAAAGAACCTTGCGCTGGTTTCCAACTAAAAGAGGGATTATAAAAAGATTCTGTCAGAATTATTTTATTGAAGCTTGCTGTAGATGCGACCAGCGGAGCCTCGGGAATCAAAAATAGTATAAAGCAGGTTAAATTAAATTATTTTATTTAAAATACATGATTGAAAAACGATTTAAATTATTGAATCGTTTTATTATGATTCACGTCGTTTTAAGTAATTATGATCAATGAAAAATCTTGTCAATTTAATTAATTTTACTAATTCAACGGGTGCAATGTAGTGTATACATATATATAAACAGAAAACTCGAGTAGTTTTTGAGTTTTTGAGTTAAATCGTAACAAACATATCTTTCCTCTTTATAATACTATAATAACTTACTAAAATACTTTATAATACTTTAATACTATAATAGTAAGAAAAAAGAAAATTTAACTTCTTTTGTTTTTTTTCCATTTCAGCAACAAATGGTTGGGGAATATATCGAAATTTCGACCGAGTAACGTACCACCGTTTATAAATGGAAAAACCATGAAGTATATTGCACATTTCGGTTTCAGTCAATGAATTTCCGAATGCTCGAAGTAAAAAATAAGTCGTCTGTCGATATCTAACATAAAAAAAAGAAAAACCCTTTGAAAATATTATACATTTGTTTTCAGAAAAACAAACATTTTTACAATACAAAACTTAATTATGAAAGTATGAGTAGCGGACTATCATAGTTTTATAAAATGGTGAGGACAAAATTTTATAAGAATTCTTTAAACAACGCTCTGAGGGAGAAATAAGTTTTAATAGCTCTATTGAAACTGTTCTCCAAAGCAAAATTGTAAGAAAATTTTAAATATTAAATTTTTACATTTTGTTGAATGTGTAAGAAAATGTTACCTACTTAGGGTTTTTTAAATTAATAATATATATTTTTTAATTACAGATAAAACTATAAGGTTGTATTTATAAACTATGACACTGGTTTTCAGTTTATTCCTATCTGTTTATCTAAGCTTGAAAATTACATATAATATTTGAGAAAAAATCTATCGACCGTCCTTACAAAACGACATGTCAATAAACCGTACTTTTTGAGATGTCTTTATATACGTAGGGACCGTCGCTATAGGTATAACAAATAATTTAAAATCGATTACCTTTACTATAATATTAAAGTACTTAAATTTATCAACAAATTGGATAATGCTAAATGAAATGTATTTTTAATACCTAAGTAGTACAACTTATTCCATCCGCTGAAGCTATAACGCTACTCCTAATAATTAGGAATTATAAATATTAGGAATTAAGGAAATTATTCAGCAGATATTGATAAGATACTGTCATCTTCTATATATACCAGATACCTATATATCTTCTACATATCAATCACTCAGTATTTAAATTAGATAGACTGTGTACGGTAACCAAAATATTAAAATTTTTAATTATATTCTAATTTTTCATGTTTGGTCAAAAATGCAGAAATATTATTTATTTCTTACGAAAAGTTAAATTATGTTTTATATTCCTTAGAAATTATTGATTCACAAACTTTCTTAACCCGGAACTCAAACTATCTCAATAACAAAATTTTATCTAAACATGTTCAGCGGTTTAAGCGTGAAGAGGTAACATACAGACAGAGTTACTTTCGAATTTATAATACTTGTATATAATGCTGCAAAAAATCAGTATAAACGATATATATTTTTAAGCTTAATCAACAAAATCGTTATTTCAACCTTCTGTCGGCAATAAATTTAGGTTAAGCAAAAAAAGGTTATCAAGATAGCGCTATCATCGGCCGAAGCTTACTTCTTTATTTTCGGTTAACGTTTTAGGGAAAAGAATCAATTTAAGTGTAAATTTGAAATAGCTTCCCAATTTCTGCAAGATCAAAAAGTAAAATAGCTATAAGAAAAAAGGTTACTTGATTATGAAAAATAATGCAAATATTCTCGATGGTTACATAGATTTCAGTATTTAAAAAGATTTTCTGTAATGAGACTAACAATAAGATGTAATTAATCCTAAATTTAAAAAAAAACCGACAACGCATCTGAGACATTCTAGATGTGATTACTTACCATACCCATTTTTAACCCATGATTAACCCATCTGCTCGGTAATAATAAAAAAATACCAAAAATCCAAAAAAAAAAAATATCTGCCTGAGTTTAAAAAAGGTTAAAAATCATTTAGATTTTTGATTATCAAATGTCATAAATACGTCGTTGATTGCCAAAGTATGTGGGGCTTATCTATATACGTATAGGTGAATTAAACGACATTATAAAATTATAAAGTCTCCCAAAAATACTCGACATTGGCAGAATCCATCTTTGATGGAGGTTGCCATTAATTAATAGAACATAATAAAACGTATTTTGTAGTCTCGAGAAACTGCAATAGGCTTTTCGAATAGCGTCTTACAATAATCTTAAAGAAATTGATTCCGCACTTTAAAAATATCATCTCCCAATCCCATACAAACCCATACTATACCTTTTGTAATACCGTGAGCACTTATCATTCTGAGAATATCTACTACGTACTGCTACAATATTCAGAGGGGTGAGCACGAACGACTATCGACAAAGTATTCGAATCGTCAAACTGTCAGTTGTATGAAAAATCAAATGACAGTTCGACGATACGAATACTCTTTCGATACTTGTTCGTGCTCACCCCTAAGGTATCAACATAACTATAGACTATGATCTCGCAACAATCTGACTGCGGAATTTAACCCTTGGATATTTTTGTTATAAGGATATATAATATCGGAGAAACATCCCCACACTTAACTGTGGAGGAAGTTATTAAACCTTTTGAAACCGAGTTTGAATGTTTCAGTTTCAATTAAAAGTTTCGCATGATTTATATTTTAACTGAGCCGTTTCATTCATTATATTATTACATTATTTGATTAATTATTTATTATTTTATACAATTGGTGTTGTTTCAAACAACAGGCAATGTTTGTAATTCGTACCCTTTTTAATATGTAATGAAAGTGAAAAACCAGTTCCCAGTTATTGAAACAGGACAAAACAATCTATATTTTTGTGTCCGTTTCAAAAACTCTTCTTTACAGGCTTCATTATTTATTATTTCAGATTCAATTCTATTCATATTGTTGTTCTTTTCCTGGATTACATACAAAGGATCGTACTGACGGGATATTGACGGGCTCGTTGGCGCGTTCGGTAAATCACCTGCCTAGCATGACAACCGCGACAGAATTTTGTCGACCGTTTTCTCGTATTTTAATTGATTATCTCTTTATTTCTTCCGGGTCTAACATGAAAATTACACTTAAAACTCGACTTTTAATATCAAAAATAGATATATTTGTCGATCGAGATATCTTTTCTATCAAAATTGTCCATGTCGAGATATAATATATCGAGATATCTTACATATTAGTTTGTCTTCTCTCGTCCGCGACATATCTCGTGGCGGTCATGCTAGGCCGGCTGCTGTGCGCACGATGGGTCGTGGTTTCTAATCCCAATTTTCTCTAAGCATGTCTTCCCCACGACTAGTAATTTTGGGCATACAGATGGGAGGAATATCGAAGTTCCGACCGAGTAACGAACCACCGTTCATATATGGAAAAACCGTGAAGTGCATATTGCGCGTTTCGGTTTCAGTCTATTTCCGGATGCTTGATTGATTGATGTTCTGTGGCTGAGGTATCACCTATCATCAAGTGAACCTCATGTTCGCTGACGTTATCTACGTTCATCTCTTCCAGTTAAACCTTTTTTAGCTACCTTAAAATATTAAAAAATATATAACTAACAAAGAATTTAAGGGAAAAATCCTAACTTCAAACAAATATAAACTTTGGTACTCCACCTACTTTCACGTATAAATCCACAAACGAGTCGAGTCGCAAATGAAATCAACTTTTCAAACACTCAGTAGTTTTCAGTTTTCTCCATACATATTTTCTCGTGATATACATACTAACATTTATTCTCGTTTGAAGTCTGTGTATAGGGAAATAAATACCTACTAAAGTATTAAAAAGGGGCGATAGATATTACGTGGATCTTTTAAGTTAACATCACAGATACCCACAGAATAGAAATCTATTTAATAAATAAAGCAGCAGAAACGTCATATCTGTTGAAAGTGGATCATAAAAGAAGCGTAGCTTGTTCCAGCTATTAGCGAAACATCTAAATTAATTTTCATTTATTCGTTTTTATTCACGAGAAAATTCTGTCTGTCTATCTTTGCTGAAGTAACATATCGGGCTTTGTTCTCTTAAGAAAAAATTTATCGTCACTTTAATGTAATACAAAAGTCATCCCTAACTCGCTTGCAAAAAAGCCTACGCAATCAAAATCGTAGACACCAACTTCTTATGTCATTTAAAATACCTGCCACAGAATCGGTTACCAAAATGATTCCAAAACAGTTGCAACATTAAGGCTTTTCAAAGAGCTAATGTACATTACGCTACGATCACTAGGTGATAGGAGGTAGGTAAAAAGTGAACGTGGTTACTAGTTGCAGCCACAAATTATTAGGGGGAAGAAGCCAGTGACTAAGGCCGTGTATTAGAAAACGAGTGAGTGTTAATCACTCCGGCAGATTGTGCCTTCCGTGGCCACTCGAAAGCTCACTGTACGCCGATGTATGAAATATCGATGGCCTAAGGAGCAGCAGCGCTAAGGGCTGACAAATATTTATATCTATGTATATCTTAAACTCAAGATAAAAACCAAACAAATATATCTATACTTCTATACTAATATTATAAAGAGGAAAGATTTGTATTTTTAAATTTTGTATTTTTGTGTGTTATGAATAAACTCAAAAATTACTGAACCGATTTTAAAAATTCATTCACCAATAGAAATAAACATTATCAGCGAGTTACATATTTTTTGTGTATAGTACATCTACACTGCATCCGTGTGAAGCCGGGGCGCGTTGCTAGTTATTTATATAATATTTATTTCTATATACTGAAATGCCGCAAATATTCTTCTTTAATGGGGTTTAATGGGGTACGAATTTGCGGCATTAGCATTTGTAACTTTGGGTCCTTGGTCGGCGCATACCAAAAAATTTGTGAAGGATTTGTCCATGCGGCTGGTCCATGCTTCAGGGGAGCCCAGAGCTGGTACCTATTTCGCCCAGCGAATAAGCCCCGCCATTCAGCGAGGAAATAGTGCCAGTATCCTGGGAACCATACCGCATGGCAGTCTTCTTGAGGGTGTATATATATTATAATTGTTTAAGATCTAGGTTATTGTTATTGAATATTTTTCTGTTTAGTTTTAATTATTATCTTGTTATTGTATATTTTATATTTATTATATGTATAGAGATTATAGGAAAGATTACGCATTTTTAGTAAACGGAACTCTATTTACCACAGATAAGCTAAGCTGCTAAATTGATTTTATAGATTACATTTCTATAGAATCTCAATTTTACCATTTCAACTTTATTCATAGCATGATTATCTAGGTCAACTTCTTTTAAATATGGAATTATTTTTCCGCAAAACAGCCCTACAATATTTGTTCAAGCAATAGCAGTATTCGTGGGTAATTGATAATTTGCCTTACAATTAAAATATTGTGATTTTAAATTGCTTTTTCGCCTTTATTGTAAAATATTATTGTTTGGTCTGTTTTCAGAATTGTCGATTTGTTAAACGAAAAGTTTTTTTTGTATAATAACTAGCGACCCGCCCCGGCTTTGCACGGGTCTAGATTTTTTGACAAAGAAAGGCAGGGGTTGGTGATAAAAAAGTAAAAATTTAGGGTTGTATGTATTTTTTAATGCCACATTATAAAAAAATAAAAACAAAAAAAATCGTCCGAAAATTAAAAAAAAAAATTAGGGGTGGTTTACCCTTAACATTTAGGGGGATGAAAAATAGATGTTGTCCGATTTTCATACCTACCCAATATGCACACAAAATTTCATGAGAATCGGTCGAGCCGTTTCGGAGGAGTATGGCAACGAAAACTGTGACACGAGAACTAATATATAAAAATATATTAGAAGAAGATTAGAGATAAACTGGAACTGTCCCGTAAATCTACAATACCTATCATTTTTACTTCTCATACTCAATACATGTGTATAAGGCCTTATCCTACAGATTTTTTAACTGCTACCTTAAATTTAGACAAAAGAAGTTGATATAGATTTTCAGGGACTTTTTTTTTAAATAATAATATTTGCCTCATAAAATAATTTTGAACATTTTGAGGACGAGATTCAGTTTATTTTTACTTCTTGTTTTATATTTATAACAACATACTATAGTTACATACAAATACAACTGAAATAGTTAAGTATAGCTTAATATAAATATTATCTTCTATTTTAGTTTAAAAATAGTCACCAACTTCTGTTTACAAGAGTAACGAAATGACGCCATCTACATAAATTATTCCGTAACATTCATAAATATTAAAATCACTATGATAATCCATTTGACGTCTGTAAGTAGTGACGACTCATCAGGCGAAATACGGCCCGTTAGGTAAGGTTTTTATAGTTATATACTTTTAGGATTCCCTAGAAATGTCGAAAATGTTAAAACATTTCGAAATCTCCCACATTATGGTAATAGTAAAAGTAGTTAGCGTTAATTTACAGACAATGCTAATAATTTTCAGGAAAGAAACGAATCATAATTTCTTATATTACTTATATTCATTTATTTTGAAAAACTGACATCGGATATACTTATAAATTATAATATTTATTTAAATAAAATACTGTATACCGGATTAAAACGCGATTTATTATTTATATTGTTTAAATTATTTATCCCCACCCCGCGACCACGGTTGCTGAAAAGCATCCGAAACGTCGGGATAAATAATTTAAACCATATAAATAATAAATCGCGTTTTAATCCGGTATACAGTATTTTATTTAAATGTGTGATACTCGCGTTAATAAAAGACAATATTATTATAATATTTATGTCCAATTTTCTATTGAAATTGATTCGATTTGCTGGTATGAACATTATTTGAAAAAAATATGCGATCCAACAATTTAAATTTGGGCATCGACAAAACCTCAGTAATTGGTTAGTTTATTTAGAGACAAAAACAAATTCAAATTGGCCAAGCACTCGCTCAGATCTAGTCATAAACGTAAATACATTCATACCGTTCTTTTTTTTTAATTTTTGATGATTTTGTTGTTTTTTACTGGAGTCACTTCCTTTATTTTGATTTTTGTTCTTGTGATAAGGCTGCCTTTTTCACGATACTTTTTTTTGTTTGTTTCTGCGTCTTTAGGTTTAAGTGTATTGTGAAATAACAATTCAATAAATACTATAGGAGCTACGTTCGATTACCTTATACCGCCCCAATTAATAAAAAATTCGAGATGAATAAATTGCATTATATTTTTATAACGACAATTAATTTAATAATGTTTTTCCTATGTATTGAAACTTAAAAAGTTAATCGGATAGAATGAAAGTCCGTCAAACCTCAATTCATAAATGGAAAAGCCAATTCATAAATGTGGCTGAGATATTACTTACGGTCTAGTGAGCTTTAAACTCTTACATAAAAATAAGCTTAACTTAAGAATTAAATGCAAAATAAGTTGGTGTTTATATTTAAGCAATTCCATTTGCAGTTTAATTAGGAATTCTAAAAAATTTGGTTATAAAAACTTCTTCATAAAGCTGTTAAAGACATTTTTCTATATTTTATTTCCTTTATAAAATGTCTTCCTATGTGTTTTTGTTTTATCACAAATAAATAAATCATTTCATTTCATATAATACCTCTGTACGTGTGTATATCACTGAACTCCGCAAAAATTGCTTTACTGCTGGATTTTGATGTTTTTGTGTGTTAATTAATGTGTAAAAAGTTAATTACGTTAAGGCCATTATTATTATTATTATTTTTTGTTACATTAACAGATTACATTAACATAAGATGTATAGAAACAACTACCACCATGAAAAGGGCAAGTACTCAGCATGACTGTGTCAGAGCATAAGTTCTGACTCTGATCTTCAGTGCACAATGTGACAGAAGACAGAAAATAATAAATAATGTATTTTGTACTTTTTAAAAGTGTACAGGTATGTCAGTGATTCTCGGGAAGCGATATATTAATATATACATTGAATGAAGAAAAGGCATAAAATATGTGTGTATGTATGAATATTACTGTTGATAAATAGTAAATCTATCTCACAATCTTTCGAAGGAACCATTATGAAAAACCCGGCACGCCGCTTCCCATTTCATTTTATTGCAGAGCCAACTGCTGTCTAGAACTTAATATTTTTTTTACACTTTAACGTTGAAATTATACATTTAATAGCGAAAGTTTAGAACCTTTTATCGTAGACCAGCGTCTAGACTCGAACGATCTCGCTGAAACACATTATATTGTTTTGTCAATTAAAATTTTAATGGAAATTAAACCATCTTATGATTTCGTCAACTCGCACCCAAATTAAAAAAATTGATTGAAGTGAATAAGTTTAATAAGTTTTTCATACCTTAATTAACAATTTAAAGTTATAATTTGTACTTACTTTTATTTCTTCTATTTTTTTGTAAGTCTAATATTAGCTTTCTTCTATATTTTTTGCAATTTTTATGTTATAGAACGACAATTTTTAATATACAATATGTTTTGGTGTACTTATTAATTAAAAAAAATAAACATTTACAAACATTTATGTTCTCTTAAGATTGCATAAATCATTAAACACACACACAGACATGTACGTTTCGGTTTCAGTCTATGAATTAAAAAGTAGGTCGACAGCGCATCATTAACTGATGTTCTGTGGTTGAAGTATCTACTCCCATCAAGTGAACCTCATGCTCGTCTGTCGATATCTAACATGAAAAAAACTGAGTGCGTACACGCAATTCGAATTTTACAGTCTATATTTAGTGTTTACAGTTTGAAAATATTGTACTTGTATTATACATTGTTTATATGTACTCGTATGTACAATGTACATATATGGTTCTCATAGATATACCTAATAGAATCTCATAACCATTCAAACTTTATATACATGTTAAAGTATTCAAACCAATTCTTTCGGCATTAGTTACAAATATTTAAGAATGAAACTCCCTGGCGGACTATATTTCCCAACATACATACGGTACATACCCAATTATACATATAAGGCCAGGGTGAATAGGCTTTTTCGCGGTCAAATGGCAGATGATGCATTAAAAAAATTGTTTATTTTTAAAATGATAATAAATGATTTCAAATTATTTACTAATATATAAAACTTTTAAGCAGGGACTGAAACAGATTAATTTTTATTTCATTGACATAGTATTGTTCATCGAAGTTTTATTTTCCAAAATACGTGTCTGACTGAGATACCATGACATTTGTTTTAAAGAGTAATACACACTAAAATTAACCACAGTATTTTTTTTTTTTAGTAAATATGAGTAAAAACAAAAATAATGTTAACAAAAACTTTTATTATACCGGTATAACTCCCATAGTAAATTAACCGGTATTCAGTCCCTGCTTGATTCAATAATTCCAAAGAACACCATAACTTTCTTGTAAATTAATTTTTTTCCGATAAATAAAAAGTTAATTAACACATTTAGTATTATTGGTACATGGGAACACGAAATGCTTCTAAAGAGGCATAAAAATTACCATGTTTAATGTGCCTGTGAGCTGAAATACTAAAGTTGGCAGGCGTCAACGATTCTTGTGGAATTACAAACAACGGTTGCGGTTCTTTTGTTCGAGCTGCATCTAAAATAAAAGACAAAAACCGCTGTAATTGCATCCATTGCATAGAACATATTTACATAGAAACGTAAAAAAGTAAGGTTAATCGTTTGGAGAGATGTAATTAATTATTAAAAATAGAGGTAAGTCAAAGAAAAATGTTTACAGGAATTTTGTTATTATATAAGTATTGTTGTTTATATATTATACACTAACAACACGCACCGGCTTCACACGGGTGCAATTTAGATGTAATATACACAAAAAAATGCCTATGTTACTCGCTGATAATGTAGCTTTCTATTGGTGAAAGTCTTCTTAAAATCGCTCTAGTAGTTTTTGAGTATATTATATACTATAGACTGAGACCAAAACGCGTAATGTGCACTTCACGGTTTTTCCATCTATCTACTGTGGTTTGTTACCCCGGTCGGAATTTATAATAGATATTCCTCTCAACTGTCCGGCGACCAGACGTAAGGAAGACATGCTTATAGAAAATTATAAACATGTCGTCCCGGCGGGATTCGAACCCACGACCCATCGAATCGAAAGGTAGGTTCTACCAAACGCGACAATGAGCCCGTCAAAAGTTTTATGTTAATACCAGATACATATGAATAAGGTCGTTACTCTTTAACGTAGCTAGAACTCTGTATTATCTTTTAAGAAAACCATTACACATTAAGATCTCATTAACTTAATAACTACCCCCGAAAACGTAGAATAAATACGACCACGTAGGTACACATAACTCTTACTTACGCATTAAATTGAAAGGAATGGATACAGGTAGCCAGATAATGAACCACTATTGTTTGAAATACCCAAAAGCGAATCGGACTCTCGAAGCAAGGTTTCCTTATTGTACCCTTACTTTTAGGTTAACATTGAAATTTAAAGGGCTATTAGATTGCTGTTCTTGTTTACTTTGATACCTTTTAAATAAAATACTGTATACCGGATTAAAACGCGATTTATTATTTATATTGTTTAAATTATTTATCCCGACATTTCGGATGCTTTACAGCAACCGTGGTCGCGGGGAGACAGAAAGATGACAGTTGTCTGATATTTGAAATGTCACAAAGTTGCCATATTTAATTCAATTAAATTAAAAAATAATCTATTAATTTAGGTAACACAATGTACATCTATGAACGTCAATAAAAAATAATACATATTAAATGCTTCTAATTTTACATTTACTACCAGTTCACAAATCAAGGGCGTAGAGCGGACGAGAAGAACTGGCAAGAAACTCGCCGCCACTCTTTTTAATCGATGATACCTGATGTATAGGCAGCTGTGACAGCAACAGGATTGATGCCTTTCCGTGGTACTTGCTATTAGGAATATCTTAGACTTCAATGAACAACGAATCCATCGTTTAATGCTTTCAAAGATAAGTTTTTTTTATTGTTTAACAAGATTATAATAATGTTTCATAAGGTAAGATAAAAGAAAAAGTACAGATAGCATATTTCGGTTTTAGTCTATGGATTACTCAATGCTCGAGATAAATAATAGGTTGCATTACATACTCGAATAAGAGAAGAACTATTAAAATATGTATAAAAAAACAGGAAAAATAAAATTATGCAGAAAATTAATTTTAAAATAAATTAAGTTCGGAACTCCGCCATCTTCCGAAATTGACAGCTCACGCACGCTTATAGCTTATTCGTAATAATTATTGATGACCACAACAAATCAAATCATTACAGAATAGAAGTGGGAAAATAGATTATTTAAATTAAGAAATAATAAAATATGATTTTGTCCCATTCGGTGTCGAGACCCTTGGTCCGTGGGGTCCTAGCGTTATAAGGCTTTTTTAAGGAAATAGCTAAAAGGATGGTCGACATCACAGGAGACCGAAGAGCTGGCAGCTACCTCGGACAAAGAATTAGTCTTGCTATTCAAAGGGGGAACGCTGCCAGTATCTTCGGAACCTTGCCTAAAGGGACTCCTTTAAATAATATATTTTAGTTATTATATTGTATTTTTTAAGGTTTTTAGTTTTAGGTTCTTTGTTATTAGTTACGTATTTAATATGTTATTGTGTTAGAGCGCGAGCGTTACCGCGCTATGTATTGGTTGATTTAATAAAAAAAAAATTATACCCAAAACTTGATGAAGTCTACAAAAAATGATTCATTGAGAAATATTTAATTATTTATGAAGCCAACATTCTGGCAGGACAGTTTATACCGGGTCCGCTAGTGTACAATATAAGTATTGGACAATTTGGATTGGAAAAATGAGTCATCTCTTTGGTATAAAGTTGAATATAACGTCAGAGGTCGCAACAATTCGACTCTACGTAATGAGGCTCTTGTCCTATTGTGAATTCCGTAATTTCTCACCGTGCGGCTTCACGTCACGTAATCCTTTTATGTAAATGAGAGAAGCCTCTCGGTTACTCCTTTGTGATATAGACACGATCTCTAATTTGTCACTTTTGAATAAATTTTAATACATCTGTGTGTTTCTATCGCTTTTAACGACCTTCAATCATTCCACATTCAATCGACCCTCGATCAAAAATCATTATTTCACTTCAATTATAAAAAAAAAAGTTTTAATAACATAGACAAAGGACTTTTCTTGATGTTGAGTATTTTGAATGTTACTCGTTTAAGAGTTAATGCTGTTTTTATGTTTTTCGCACTAGTCTTAGAAGTTCTAACGGAGGCTCTAACACCATTTTTGTTTTGTAAAATAGCTAGTCCAGAGGTCACTTAGAAAATCAGCGTTGACAAATAAATTGGTGGCGAACATATTATTATGCTGAATGTGTTCACTTCCCGCATGGTTAAATATCTTTATATATATAATTCTTCTGTGAGTGTGTATGTCACTGAACTTCTCAAACGACTGGACCGATTTTGATGAAATTTTTTGTGTGTGTTCAAGGGGATCTGAGATGGGTTTAGATTCACAATTTTGTCCGCTGGACAATGTTTTTTTAATTAAAATTGTGGCAGAACAACGTCTGCGGGGTCCACTAGTATACCTATATATTTTTAATGTAATCTTCTAATTTAATGTAATGTAATGTTTGAGTTCGGTTTTAGGCTCTCATATGTTTTATTTTTTTGTGTAAAATAGCTTGTCCAGAAGTAGCTGACCATTACAGGGTGTAAAATTAAAACAGGCGCTCCGTCTACAAAACAAAATTGATGACAGAGCATATATTGTGTGATCCTTTTCTGAATTGCTAAATATAATTCTATTGTAGTTTTTAATTTTTTTTTTTTTTTTTTTTATGTCAGATATCGACAGACGAGCATGAGGTTCACTTGATGGTAAGTGACACCTCAGCCACAGAACATCAGTTAACGATGCGCTGTCGACCTAATTTTTACTTCGAGCATTCGGAAATCCATAGACTGAAACCGAAACGCGCAATATGCACTTCACGGTTTTTCCATCTATGAACGGTGGTTCGTTACCCGGTCGGAATTTAGATATTCCTCCCACCCGATCAATGCCCGAAGTTACCAGACGTGGGGAAAACATGCTTATAGAAAATTATAAGCATGTGCTCCCGGTGGGATTCGAACCCACGACCCATCGATGCGCACGGCAGGGTTCTACCGAACGCGCCAACGAGCCCGTCAATATGTTGAATAAATGTTTCATTTTATTTATTTATTTATTGGTATCCAAACAACATACATGTATTAAACTTTACAAACTAACAATACTTAAGGTAAATCATGATAAACATATACGTCAATTATATGGATACACTTAAGATGACGTGATATATAACTAAAAATAAAACAAATACAAATTACTTTAAAGAAAAAGAAGGTTATGTTATTATCACGACTATAGTGAAAGGTAAATACATGTTACTAACAAAATTATGCAAAAATTAAAATACTCTAAGAAATAAAAATAAAAAATAAAAAATGTCTCCTTAAAACGTAAAACGAAAAACTAAGACTGTTACCGGCGCAGAGTGTCTAAAACTATGCGACGAAAAGTACAGAGACTATTAGAGAACACATCCATACAGTCATTGACATTTGCTAAATCATTATAAGTACGAGATAATCTATTAACAGGTGCGTTATATGATGTGCACAAACGAGAAATTGGAACATAAAAGGGCCTTACGTTTCTAGTCATACAAGGATTACAGTATAGAGAAAACCTGGACAGCAGTTGAGAATGAATATTATTATTTACAACCTTATACATGTATATTAGATCAATAAATTTACGGCGCATTTCAAGTGCGTCGAGGTTAAAATATTTGAGTCTAGCTTCATAACTATGCAACGATGTTCTAAGTTTAAAACGATTACACATAATTCTTAAAAAGCGTTTCTGAACATTTTCCACGGTGTCAATGTGGTTTTGATAAAAAGGTGACCATGCTACTGAACCATATTCTAAGATACTACGAACCAGAGATTTATATAACATTATAATACTATATTGGCATTTGAAAAGTTTTGAAATACGCATGATGAAGCCTAGCATCTGATTTGCTCTTTCAGCGGTTGAATCAATGTGTTCAATAAATGATAGTTTTTTATCAACAATGACACCTAAATCTTTAATAGATTCTTTTCGAGTTAAAACTGAATTTGAAAGGTGATAAGAAAAATTAATACTATTTATCTTATTAGTGAATGTGACAATATGACATTTGTTAACATTTAATTTCATTAAATTATTATGACACCAAGAGTCCAGAGCAAGAAGATCACGCTGTAGATTGAAACAGTCTTCAATGTTTTCAATTTTTCTGTATAGTTTAAGATCATCTGCATAAAATAGGTATTTACTATTGCTGGTAAAATACAATGGAGCATCATTAATGAACAAGGCAAACAACAAAGGACCGAGATGAGACCCTTGAGGTACTCCAGATGGAACCAAAATTGCATCAGATAAAAAGCCGTTGATAGCCACTATTTGTGTACGATTTTTAATATATGAGGTGATCCAACGCAGTAAACTACCATGTATACCACAGTCCATAAGCTTTTTAAGTAAGAGCTCATGGTTGACCTTATCAAATGCTTTTTGAAAGTCTGTATAAATGACATCTACCTGTCCCTTATGATCAATGATATCGAATAGATAGTCAGTATATTCAGTTAAGTTAGATGTTGTAGATTTATGTGATACGAATCCGTGTTGTTCAGGAATCAATATAGGTTTAATAAAGTTATAAATATGACTGTATATAGCGCGTTCAAATATCTTTGCAAAGCAATTAAGTATACAGATGGGTCTGTAGTTGCAAGCATCAGTTTTTTCACCAGATTTGTATACAGGAATTACATGGGCAATTTTCCATTGCTTAGGGAAAACTCCAGATGATAGGGATTTATTAAAAATAATAGATAGAGGTTCAGAAAGTTCAACATGACATGATTGAACAAAATGGGACGGTATTCCATCTGGACCGGGGCCCTTATTCGGATTCAAGTATTTCAATATTCTATTTACATCATCAACCTGAACATTAATACTGCTAAGACAGCCCAAATTATTATTATAGACATTAGAAATAAAATGACATGACATATCAGCTTCATAGACAGTGTAAAAATAATCTGCAAAAATTTGACAAATTTGGTTACCATCCGTAGCAACTCTGCTATCTAATTTAACAGTAGATGGAATATATGAGCTTTTCTTTTTGTTTTTTACATAATTCCAAAATAATTTAGTGCTTCCTTTTTTTAGACTAGACTCGATATTACTAATATAACTAGTGTAACAATCTTGCATCATTTGCTTTGATCTTTTGCGCAGAAGAGAAAAGGTATCATAATCCCGAGGATTTTTATACTTTTTAAATTTTCGGTGATATTTATCCTTTTCCTTTAAACATTTAATTAAAGAGTTACTAAACCAGACTGGTATAGACGATCTACGTTGTTGCTTGTAAGGTGTATTATTTTGTATGACATTATTAAGAACTTTATAGAACTCAACAAGATCATTATCTATGTCAGTAGATGAGAGAAGTGAATTCCAATTTATATCATTAAGTTCTTCTTTACATTTTTCAATATTACATTTCCTAAAATTCAAAATCTTACTTCTATTGCAATTTTCAAGAGCTGGTTCAAATATAGCATAATTTACATTAACTTCAAAGGCAGGATGATGCACATCTTCTCTACACATGGCTTGAGATGGCTCAAGTGATACAGAAATCTGGCGGGTAAAAAATAGGTCAAGCGTATGACTATTACTATTTTTGATACAATTGTGTTGATTAAGGTTGCCAATAGACATTAAGTCCATTAGAAATCTAACTCGTGTATCCATGATTGCAATATTAGCTTTTACAGTTTTCGACGCATTATCTATATACCAGTTTACATTAGGCGTATTAAAATCACCTAGTAAAATTAATGACTCATCTGAATTTGATAGAATATCATTAGTTTTATGATAGAACGCTTTTAACTTATCTATAGACAGGTCAGGTGGCAGATATACAAGACCCAATTTAGTATTTTTAGTTTTGTGCTTACCAACACTTTTAGTAATAAGATTAAGCCAAATACATTCGACATTACATTCCCAATCAGAGACCCTATCAGCCACAAAATGTTTCTTTACAGCAACCAATACACCTCCACCTGAAATTTTGTGACTAGTATTTACATCGCGATCTCGTCTGAAAATTCTGTATCGATCGTCTAAGATCTCATTATCCTTAACAGAAGAGTTCAAATTAGTCTCCGTTAAGCAGATTACATCATAGTTGCTATTTAATACATTTATATAAAAATCATAGAGCTTAGTTTTAAATCTATTAACATTCTGATAAAAGATTAACATATTCTTATACCATAGAAAGGAGACAAATGATATATATAAAAGAAAAATAAAATGCTAAGTATAAATAATTGCTTAGTATCTAAAAAAGTCTTTTGAGCTTTTCTAAGCTGTTAATATTAATAGCTGGAGAATGTTCGTCCTTTCTCATATATACCTTACCGAACTTGACCCATACGTACTTAAAATTCAGAACTTTAGAGGCTTTCCTTGCTTCCATGTGCAGATGTTTAACTTCAGGTGAAAGATTTTCAGCGACATATATTTGCTTTCTTTCGCCAATAATATCAAGGTCCAATGAACTAAGCATATCCATTGAGTTAGCCTTATTATATCGATGAACCGCTGATAAAATTAGGTCACGGTGTTTCGGTGTCGTCAGAGTAACTACAATGGTGCGAGGACGATCCGATTCTGTACGTTTAGCTACTCGATTGCATGAAATAATAACGTCTTCTGGAAGTGACACTGAAACTTTATTCAATAATTTTTGTAAAATTGTATTTAAGTTTTCATTCTTCCTTTCTGGCACAGATTGTATTTCTAAGTTGTGGCTTCTTGATATACGTTCAAGTTGCATAACCTTACTCTGAAGAGTTTTGAAGCTGAGATCAAAAGCAGTGGAGTCATTTTTTAAATCCGAGAGCATGGAGGAGTGTGATGAAGATTCGAATTGTAGTTCCTCAATCTTCTTGGAAAAAAATTCTAATGAGTCATTGTATTCCTTAATTTGACTTTGAATGACTTCAATCGAATTTACTGTATCTTTAAGAACTTCTGCGTTGCGATTGTTGCTTTCTTTTATGTTATTTGAACATTCAATCACCGAGTCAAGATCAGTTCGAAGTGACTGAAAACATTTTCTCATATCAGCTAACTCGGTTTGCAAGCAATTGAGGCCATCACTGAATGCATCAAACTTCTCGTCCTGGCTGGTTAATCTTGAGTGCATTTCATTACGAAATGATTGAAGTTCCGATAGTATGGTAGAGCAATCAGTTCTATTATCTTTTATACCCGATGTCGACGGCGATGTCTCCATGCGTTGTGGTGCCCTGATAGGTGTATTAGTGTTATCCCCGATCTTCCGAGTAACAGCAATACATGAAGGACACACCCAGTTGACACGGGCTATTTGTCCTGAATTTGAGGAGATGCATTCAGTGTGGTATAGTGCATTACATTTAGTACATCTAATTCTTTTGTGTGTCACCAGTACACCCATTTTACATGCCAAACATTCTCCAGCCATAATTATTTAGTAAAAGTTTGGATACAGCATTGACAACAAAATATTACCGGTTTTTCTTTTTTTTCGAGTATGGCAATTCTATTTAAGCTTCAGAAATTAACAGCTGACACTTGACAATGACCGATAAGGTTGTCACTTGTCAGTTACGTCACAATTATTAACGTTGTTTACAATAGTTTTTAATGCCTTTTATTATTTACCCTCATAATATGTAAATAAGTGAGAGTAAAGGCAAATAAATCTTCAAATTATAATGTGATTTAGATGTCAACAATGAAGTTCCATACGTACAAAGGTCGGAAAAGTTTTGTAGCACAGTTTACACAAATTCACTTAGCACTTTAGTCATTTATACTATTATTAAATACTCAAAATAATCAGAGGTAACGAAACACGATTTACTACTTTGACAGCTTGAAATTATATATATTTTGAGTTAATATAATATGTATGCATAATAGCGCAACCTTTGATTATTTATATGTCTAGATAGACAGTCGAAGCTGAGAACGCGTCAAAAAATATTGTGTCCAGCTGTTAGACTCTTTATACCTTCCCCGCGCTCAGTAGCAGTTGTGCTGTCAATGGATACGCTCGAGTTTTTTTGTAAAATTATCTTGTTTACAATGGCGGTTTGTGTGATTAAAGTGTGCAGAAATTACAAAGGACGATTTAAAACAACAAAAACAGTTACCTATCATCGGTAAGTAACATTATTTCGTATCAATTCCAGCCAATTAAACCATTTAAATATTTCGAAATTAAATAATTATTTATTTCTGCCATTTTGTGTTTGACGCGTGTGTTGCCAGTTTATGAACCCAAAAATACCTTAAAAATATGACCTAGTATGTAATTCATAAAGATATTAGAAATAGATTTAGCGTCGACATGGGTGCCGTTTTTAACCGACTTTAAATAAAAAAGTAGTTTAATATTAATTGTTTTTTTTTTTAATTTAATTATTTATGCTAAATAAAAGTAAATTAATATGAATATCTATTAAGTAAATATGTCAAGGTATGAACTCTGATTATAGTTAAAATGAAAATATCTCTCTATAGTAAATGAAAACCCCCCGTTCAATTATTTTTTACTTTTTAGTACCTGGAAGTCGTTCTTACAATATTTTTTTTTGAAGTTGTTTTAAATTTTGAGGATATTGGTATGATTGTTTTAAATATGAAATCCAAGTTTATTTTGTTATTTAATTTTAGAAAAAGCCAATATATATAATAATAATAAATAAAAAAAAATAAGTGTGATGTTGTATTTCATTATAGTTTAATGACGATAATTTTTGCCCTTCGTTCGTTTAAAAAAAAAACAAAACGGTTTTTTTTGTTTCTGACGTGGCCTCAAAAGGATTTTTTTTTTAATTATTGTCAGATCTTCAATCGAAGATAGATGTATCTTAAAAAAAATAATTATTTTTAATAGAGTTAAAACAAATGTTATGAGTTTAAATATACATAATAATATTATATATTCCAAGTTAAAAAACATTTTTCAAACGCATTTGCATATAAGTTATGATTTTATTTTTATCTATCCACATAAATCATAGTTTTATATATTCCAATTTTCTTCAAAATTGACCCAGAAGTTTTAAAAAATAATAATTGGTACGTTTATATGCAAAGAATGAAAATGACTTGAGTTCCGACCTTCGAAATATTGTTAGTATTGTTGTTTTATTTCAATTAATTTATTTTTTCATACTACATATTTTTGTGAATTGAAAAAATTTATTCTCGACTTTGATTAATTTCTCCCTATTTTGAGATGAGTTTTTCCACAACTGGTAACATTATTCACGCCAACTAGGAACGCATAATGACTTATCGCGAGTGTAAGTCGTAGCTGTCACGCACACTATTATAACAGACTTGGATTGTTTGTTTTAGGTCGTTTGCAGCGCGACACTCTATCTAGACATATAAATAATCTAAGAGCGCAACGAAAAAACTGTTACAATTATTTCAAATCATCGACAGTGTGAATTTTGAGACCTTGACTGTAATGTTCAGTACTTCTCGTTGTAAGGGTGTAATAACCACTTCTAGCTTATTTCTCGGTCGGAAAAATTGCGCTTTACATTGTTAAGTATGAAACTTATATTGTTAAAATTATTTTATATTCTAGCTAATCTTATCTTAATAATATATACATATAAATCTCCTGTCACGATGTTTGTCCGCGATGGACTCCTAAACTACTTAACCGATTTTACATTAAATTGGCACACCGTGAGCAGTCTGGTCCAACTTAAGAGATAGGATAGCTAAGATCTTTAATTATAGTCGCAATTTTATTTTATTGCAAATTATTTGTCTATAATATATACTACTCGACCGATCTTAAAAATTCTTTCACAAATAGAATTTTTGACCATCTACATTGCACCCGTGCGAAGCCGGGGCGGATCGCTAGTGTTTTATATTCTATAGATAGTATAGTTATAGTATAGAGCAACCAACTCGGTAGGCTACCTGTTGATAAATAATCACCACCCGGACATCCGCGACACAAATGACTCAGATGCGTTGTCGGCCTTTTAAAACATATAGGCTGTTTTTTTAATATTTGCGACTTCTTGTATATTACAGATTCTTTTATTTCATAAGACACCTACATGAAGCGGTGACAATATATATCTCAACATGAGCCAATTATGGATTTTATAGCCAAAAATATTATGATACATCCATCCGGCCTAGCATGACCGCCACGAGATATCTCGCGGACGAGAGAAGACAAATTTGTCGATGACGAAATATAAGTCGTTTTTCCTAACTAATTTAATTGTCTTGATAAGACAAAGAAGTGTTGCTATTTTTAACGAATATTGTTAGTAGAAAGTACGTAAATATTAAAGATTAAATTATTAGATTATTATTAAAGATTTGACACTTAAATGATTTTATCAATAGAAAAGAACTTTTGTTTGCAAATAATTTCAAAACGGCAAAACACTTCTCGTCATCATCGAAGACAAATATTGTCAATGTGTCAAAAGTCGATAACATTTGGTGCGTCATGTTAGGATTCGTAGACAAAATATCTCGATCGACAAATATCTCTATTTTTGACATAAGAAGTCGAGTATTTAGTGCAACCATGATATAGCCGGAAGACATAAAGAGATAATCGATTAAAACACGAGAAAACGGGTCGAGAAAATTTTGTCGTGGTTGTCATGCTAGGCCGGCAGGGATACTGACTATTTTTCGTCTTGGATCAAGTCGCGGTTCATTAATCTAACGCCTGAATATACTTACGTATATACATATGTATTTATTGTATATGTATGTATATTGTATATATTAATTGAATCGATGACTGTGTAATATAAACATTAACGTTGTTCATTTTTCAAGAAATAAACGACTTCTTTTTGTAAATAATAGTGTTGCTATTGTTGACATTATAATATAGTAATGGGGAATAAGTCGACATCTTTGATTATCCACACATAAATTTACTTCGTTTTTTTAATGTTAGATATCGACTGACGAACATGAGGTGATAGATGGTAGATGATACCCTAGCCACAGAATATCAGTCAATGATGCGCTATCGACCTACTTTTTACTTCGAACATTCGGAAATCCAAAGACTGAAACTGAAACGCGCAATGTGCACTTTACGGTTTTTACATTTATGAACGGTGGTTCATTACCCGGTCGGAATTTCGATATTACTCCCATCCGTTCAATGCCCGAAGTTTCTAGACGTGGGAAGACATCCTAACAGAAATTTATAAACATGTCGTACCGTGGGATTTCGAATTCTGATTCTGAGTCAATCACACCAATCTAACTTCAAACAGGCAAAGTGTACATTAAGTTATAATCAAATCCAAATCGTATATTTTTCTTAAATTTCAACAACAAAATTCTCACATAACTTTACGTGAAGCATATTATTCATTTCTACAAATACCGTGGCATTTTTCAAAGTTCCGCAGCAAACTTGGCTATTTCCAACAAACTTTCTCTTCCGAAGCTTTCGCGTTTTTCGCTTTCAGTCTGAACTCGATTTGCATATACAAAGATTCGGATGGAGCTCTATTATTAAGCCTTTTACCTACTCTTCAAGTGCTTTTAAGGTATTAAAAAGATTCCATACTTAAGTGTTTTTTTATAATGTTTACCGGGCGGGATTCATTTATTAATTTAGGTAACACAATGTACACTTATGAACGTCGATAAAAAAATACATATTAAATGCTTCTAATTTTACATTTACTGCCAGTTCTCAAATCAAGGGCGTAGAGCGGATGAGAAGAACTGGCAATAAACTCTCCGCCACTCTTTTCACCGCATACACGAATTCAAGTCCGACCTGTCACCACTAGTAGCACCCGTTCACGAGTATGACGCATGGCCAGCCATCGGCACCCTCGCCATATTTTAGGGAGAGAGACAACACGACGCATGGCGTTGCAGCTGTAGTCAAATACAAAGAAACCAAGGTCTTAATCCACGGCAATCACGATTTTCTAAAATATGTTATCGCTTTGAATCCATCTTATAGAAATCCAATCACTGAGGGATGCTATTGTTCTTATTACAATCGCCTTAGAGGCAATGAAAACTGGGGCTACCAGTGCAAAGTTAAAAGTACATAATTAAGGATAATTTCATAGTAAGGACTGGCATTCTCTATCTTCCCTACAAGGTATGATGTGGATACATTAAAAAAAATATGAATATTCTCTTCTTAGATCAGCGTGTTCCATCGTAGATCACATTGTCACTTAAGACGAGGTGAAACAGTGGTCAAACGCTGATCTAAGTAAATTTATTTTAAAAAAAAGTGCTCTTGACTCTCTTCGTAATTTTCACACACTCAATATATTAACTTGTAACGTTTTTAGTTACAATATAATTAAAAAGTTAAGAACAAAAACAATATTAATTTTGGTATAATAGAAAATGTAATTCTTAGTCAAGAATAAAAGTAGAAAATATTTAGCAAAAATATCGTGAGCCTTTTTTTAAAAGGTTCACTCGCGCGCAGAGACAAAGTCTAAACTTTTGGTCCTAATCCATCCATTCCACTCAACCACAGACTATTCAAAGTCCGCTTCAAACTAATCGTAGTATCGACTAAATCAAACCGGTTCTTCAGTCATTTCCGTCACACATATCTTGCTGGACATGGCGTACAATCTTCATCAATTAACCGATATCCGTTCGCTAACGAACAACCAGATTGACAATCTCTTCCTCATTTCCATGCAGTGCCCTTGACTGTCCATCGTGTTCGTTAGCAACGTGTATGTATGTTTACTACATAGAATAGTTCAAAATTACTGCTTCCATGGCTCAATAGTACATGCTACGTTTAGAACCCAAGGATCAGATCCTGACGAAACTATATAAAAAAAAATCTTAAAAAAACGCGCGTGATCGTTGAAATTTTTCAGACACGAATCACAATCTCCGCAGTTGGAATTTGTGTGATTGTTAATTGGTCTTCTTTTGGGTATAGTAGCTCACAGAGATTCTACAACCGGACGGAATATCTGTCATCCACAGGCATAGAATAAAAATATTTATACCTTTCGAAATATAGAAGGGACTGCTATGAATTTGAGTAGTATTTTTTCTTATAGCACAAGTTTCAGTACACATAGTTAATTTTATATTAATTAGATATAATATTAAGTATGGATATCAATTTAATATAAACAAAAATAAACAAAGAACTTTTAAAAAAATACTACTTACTTTTGTTATTTTTGTAAAATAGCTAATAGTCCAAAGGTTACGGGCACAATAAAACCGCCGCTCCGTCGACAAAAAAGTGTTGACGGAGCATATGCTGAGTGTGTTCCTCATCTACATATATATCTGGATATATTTATTATTTTAACTAGCGATCCGCCCTTGCTTCACACGGGTGCAAAGTACTATACAAAAAAAAAATAGGTCAAGTAGTTTTTGAGTTAAATACAAATACGCAGACAAATCTTTCCTCTTTTTAATACATGTATCTATATTAGATATAGTATAATACAATAATGTAATATGTGAAATTAATTAGTCATTATAAGTGAGTTTCTCTGTAAAATTACTTAAAACCATAGTCTAGCTCTCAGAACGTCGAACAGTTTCGCAAAAGCCAATTAATTAAATGCGTACTCAAACGTTTTCATACGGGCTATTATGCTTTTACGATCAGAATGGCGTCCTTATTGGTCTAATTATACCGATAAATAGCGGTCATTAAGAGATTTAACGCAGTTGTGTCCCATTTCAGAACAAACGTTGAAATTATATTGATGATAGATACAATTAAGAGAACATTATAATCTACGTAGACATGGGTATGTCATTCCTTGCGTTACCTCAGTAACTCAGCCCTCAGGCGCAGTGTATTGCGTCTGCTCTTTGCGTTAACTCTACTTTGCGCCATGACTCAACAAGATGGTAATAGGAAAATGGATTTTTAAGTGTCGCCTGACAACACAACGCCTTGATACCTCTCTTTTTAACCTCTAATTTCCCGGACCTGCGCCGTGCGATAAAACATTTTGAACGAGTGAGTTGACTCATCCTGCGCAGTGAAGTGAGTTGACGCAATTACGCAGCCCAGCGCAGTGTTCAATGTATGTCTATTATAATCGCCAAATGTCGTTAATACTCGACAAGTATTATACTAGTATATAGTCTAACAGTTTAACAGTCTGACTTCTATAGGTATTGTACGTAGAATTGAATACCTTATGAATATAATATAGCTCTTAGAAAACGGCGAAACAAAATGACGAAGTAGGTATGTCAGAAACGTAATAATAAATCTTGGCTGTCCCGGACAGAGCAACAGGTAGGTCAAGGGCGTTCTCCGGGCCTCGTATTAAGGATATATTATTCATTTACGACATTATACTATGTATACAGAATTTTCATTTCATCTATACATTTCTATGTATACTGAATTTTCATTTCAATCTACACTAATATTATAAAGGAGAAATATTTGTATAATATAATATTAAGTATAGATATATATATTAATGAAAGTGATACCAATAGTTTTAAGTAAAGCTCAATTTTGATTGGCGTTTAAGTATTTGGTATTATAACGTATATAATATAGAACCAAACTATTAAATTATACTTCAGAGCCACAATATTCATTTGTTTTTTTTTTATTAAAATATTCTAAATACACGGTTAATTGAGACAGCTTTTGAAATTACGATATATAATTCAGAAAAGGGTTGTTTTTTTAATGAAAACAATATTTATTTTAATATATGCGTTGATGGCTCGATTCTTGAAAACCTTTGGTTTGTCTTTAAGGGTGTGACATAATATATCCATGACGTATAATTTAGCTTCTAATTCTGGAACATTTCAAAGCTCTTTGGTATTGCAATGTCCCATGGACATTATAACTTACCTTTAAATGATTTGTTTGCCTCGTCTTACATAAACTCATTATTCAGCCGTAAATATTACCTCATATAAACATAAATGTCTCCTACCATCTTAGATAATACTACTCCTTTCAAACCCATTAAAATTAATCCGAATTACCTTACGAAAGTACCTTATTATTGAATTAATCTGCTTAAAGAAAATGTGTTTTGGTTTACTCACGTGGGAAAGCTAGTCTTAGAAATTACTGAAAAACCAGTCTGTATTTATCTTATTTTTTATGTTATGTTATGTATCGATAGATGAGCATGAGGTTCACTTGGTGGTAGGTGACAGTCTAGCCACAGAACATCAGTCAATGATCGTTGTCGACCTACTTCTTACTTTGAGCATTCGGTAATCCATAGACTGACCGAAGCGCGCATTTAGTTTTTTCATTTAAGAGGGCCTAGCACGAACGACTATCGACAAAGTATTCGAATCGTCTGTCAGTTGTATGAGAAATGATTTGAAATTTCATACAAATGACAGTTCGACGATACGAATACTTTTTCGATAATTGTTCGTGCGGACCCCCCAGAGGGCCTAGCACAAACGTCTATCGAAAAAGTATTCGAATCTTCCATCTGTCAGTTGTATGCCATCAAAAACATATATTGTAAAAAAAGCCAAGTCTTGCAACTCAGTTCTCTCGTAAAAAGTTGTGAGATCCATATAATACCAAGTCGGTCAATTTATTCAGTCTCTACTGAAGGATCCTTCTGTCTTAAGTTATTACGTAATTAGGTAACCTAACAACATCTTATAGTGATCATATCAATACCAATATTAAAAATCTTTGATGTTTTAAATAAATAGATTGACTCGGCTATCGCATGAAAACACAATGTATCTTTTTAATTTTATTAAAAACACAATGTGTATCACAAGTAACACATATTATATTAAATTAGATAGTTTAGTGCGATTGCCAAGTCAACCTTTTTATTTTAAACATCAAAGATTTTTAATATTGGTATTGATATGATCACTATAAGATGTTGTTAGGTTACCTAATTACGTAATAACTTAAGACAGAAGGATCCTTCAGTAGAGACTGAATAAATTGACCGACTTGGTATTATATGGATCTCACAACTTTTTACGAGAGAACTGAGTTGCAAGACTTGGCTTTTTTTACAATATATGTTTTTGATGGCATCTCATTTCTTTTTGTAGATATTCCTTTTCTTAGTTTATTTGGATAAGAATTAATATAAAGCTATGGATAACAGTCTGATTTTGATCGGCATTTTTATTAACTTTTTAATGTAAAAAAGTAGTTATAGTGACATAACTACAATAGTTGGACATAATATGGTCTCGTGAAATTTTTTGTAGATTTTGATATGTTCTATAATATTGTGGAACTTTTTTTTGTTCTAGCATAAATACTTTCCGCAGCACATGCGATGAAAGACATTTTATGGCTAATTTTTTTACACCTTGGGTTGTTTTTAGTAGGGATTTCTAAGGATCTCTATTTTTTTTCTAGTATAAATACCCTCACCACTCAGTGATAATGTAGCTTTCTAACGGTAAAAGAATTTTTAAAATCGGTCCAGTAGTTTTTAAGTTATTCATTACATACAGAAATACAAAAAAAAATTGTATATCTAGAAAACTGGACCGAAATTTCAAAATATTGATTTTTCCTTGATTTATAGACTAAACACTGATTGTATTCTAAATTTCAAGTTTCTATGTCTGCTAGAAGTGCCTTAGAGTTTTGATGATCGGTCAGTCAGTGAGTGAGTGACAAATTATCAAACTTTGACTAGTTATAATTCTTAAACTACTGGATCAAACAGAATGATATTTGAAATATACCGAGTTTATACAATGCCTGCTTAGTGACTGAAAATTCAGGATTCTAGTTTTATCCACAACGAAGTTATAGGGGGTCGAAAATGGCCCGAACTACTTCGAGAAAAGGATAGTACGGCCGTGCCGCTTTTTGCTCGACTTGGCGGGGGCACTGCCGTGCCCCCAGATGAGAAATCCAAGGAGAAATCATTTGTTTCAAACATACGACGATACTTTTTCGCAAGTTGTTCGGTACTCGGTCAGAATTTAATTTCAAGAATGTAAATCGGTAACTAAACATTTTGTGTTCGGGTTAAAAGCCCGTTTCTGTACCTCAAAATGAAGGTGTTTCTTAAAAAGACATTTCGTTGTCTTTTTTTGGAATATCGACAGACGAACGTGATGGAGAGGGCTCACTTGATGGTACCTGAGTCACAACAGAAAATGAGTGAATGATGAGCTATCGACCTATTTTCGGAAGCACTTTAACCAAAACGCGCAATATCCACTTTACGGTTTATCCATCTATGAACGGGGATTCTTTATTCAGTCAAAATTTCAATATTCCTGTTATTAATTTAATGCTCTGAGAGGCCAAACGTAGGAAAAATTCAAGTCCGCGACCCATTGGATCGCAGGATCAAAGTTTAAATGGAGAGACAAACTAAAGCGCTTCATAAAATATGGCTCTAGTTGTAGCCTATGATTTGCGTATTTCAATCAACATAAAGAATTTTAGGGCGAAACACAGCATTTAAAATTGTGTGTGTGTACCAGAGTACACAGGTAAGAACTGAAACTTCTTTTATCATTGTTCTTAATATTACATTAAATTCTTTACGTCACTATACTAAACTTTGATAACAAAACAACATGGCGCGTAACCGAAAAACGTGACGATTTTTTTTTTACACTGCTACAAAATTTCTCCCATACGTCGATAAAGAAGTTTCACTTCAAAGATGGCGCGTAACGGAAAAATGTGACGCGTAACGAAAAAATGTTACACTAAATTTTTTTCCAACCCCGATAAAGTAGTTTCACTTCAAAAATCTCCATTCATGTCTCATTATTTCATGATTCGCATGAGATAGTTGAGTTGTTTATCTGAAAAAAAAACCCAATTGGCAGATAAAAATTCAAATGTCTTGTTTAATTAGAAAGAACAGAAATATATACTGTAAAAAGGTTACTTTTAAAACAACTAAACCGTAATAATACATCAAAGAAGCTAATACAGACTCGTTGAAGCATATCAATAACCCTCCATTATGAAACTCAATATCATTCATCTTCATACAAAGAATATTATAGGGAAAATATATAATATTTACAAGATTTTAAGTATGTAATCAATTACTCTTGCTTAAAAGAATCCTAATTAATACTGTATAGGGAATTAATCACATTAACTAGCAATTTTATATAATATCTTCAAAATAGTATATAATATATAGCATTACATGAATATAAACTTCGTTCTTATAATAACGACTAGTTTTGAAGTTCTAGGTTAGGTTATGTTGGTATGGTGACAACCGCGCACGAGTCGAGCGAGCGAAGCGAGCGGTGCCGCGGCAGCGGCCGACGAGTGCCAGAACCGAATTCTACTTATTTTACTTGGCTTAATAAAATCATTTATTTGGTACTAGACCTTATATCTCAGGATTTTAGGTGATTTATTGTGGAACTGATTTTGCATTGTTTGGTGACTACATTTTGGTGACAGATCTACTATTTTTTACATTATCCAAGTAAAATAATATTAATATCCAAGTAAATTAATATTTATTATTATTATTTAATTTTTATTACATTATCCAAGTCTTTGAAGATATTATATAAAATTGCTAGTTAATGTGATTAATTCCGTGTCAATTATCACTTTATCTAAATTGAGTAGACATTATAAATAATGGCTAGATAATATACATAATATCCAGATTAATTACTTTGGATGTAACATATAGACAGACAGAATTAAAAACTCCATATTATATTATTTTATGTATTAATTATTGTTTTCTTAACAATCCTAAAGCAATTTTGCCAAGCAAGAACATTTAACTTAATTTTCTTACCTGATAGTCAATTAAAAAGTAGGTCGGCAGCCCATCATTGACTGATGTTCTGTGGCTGGGCTATCACCTACCATAAAGTGAAGCTCATGCTCGTCTCTCATATTTAACATAAATAGGCCAATAATACATCCTCAGTCCTACCAAGTCTCAGTCCAGGCTCATACTCAGTCCTACTAAGAATGTTTTTTTTGCCCGGGGTTTGAAACCGAGATTTTCGGTGACACAATGACCACTGGTCTATGAGTGGTTTCTTTTCCTCTACTTCACTATAATTTTAATCGTATATACATACGTATCTATAGGTACGTACTATAGATTGTCGTATGTACAAAGACTTCTTCGACGGATGTTGCTTGAATAAAATTAAATTAAAAAGTCAAATACTCTCAACCTAAAAAACGTCTTTGTCCACACTAAGGTAAGACGCTTTCATCAGTGCGTAAATTATACTTACCTGTATTTTTTATTCTGTGACGCTCTTAACAGTTCAAGGTAAAGGTCAAAACGGACCCCTGTTACCTTGGCTGTACTGAGAGGAGCTGGGTTAATTATAAAACCTTCTTAAGCCGTACCCATACTGAATCAATATTAATTTATAATCAATTAATGAAGAATATTATAAAGAGAAAAGATTTGTTTTTTATATGTTTGTATTTTTTGTATGTAGCGAGTAATGTAGGCTATTTTTATATATATAGCCTATGTAGATATCTACATAGCACCCGTGCGAGGCCAGAGCGTGTTGCTAGTTAACGATATAAATATAATATTCGTAGAAAAGGATAACATACCGTGCCGACTCCAAATTCAGAAGGTGGCAGGAAGAATAAAAAAGGGCAAATACAAAAAATAAATATAAATTATAGTGTTGAAACTCGTGACACGTACAGATATCGAACAGCAATTACACGTATCCGTCAAATACATAGTAATGGTAATCATTTTAAGGTCCGAAATTTCAGCCATTTCATTCTAAACATAATAAATAAATGATTGTAAAATTTTGAATAAAATTAATAATATCGTAACTATTGACACAGTATTAAACGATATCATTATATTTTTGAAATACTTGTTCAAATTAGTTATGCTTATCCTACAATGACATAAATCGTAAAAATATAAAAAAATAAGTACGAAATCTCAGAATAAACTTCTGTTCTTTTACACAGTTTAAGACTTAATTTGGTATCATTTTTTTATAATATTTACTAAGGATTTTGCGATATATTAAGTTTCGAAACAAAAATCTCGAAGATACCAGATTTCTGTATGAAAGAGCTTGAACGCGATGAAACAATATGATACTGGAATATTGATCGTCAGATCGTTGTGTGCGTGATAAGCACACCCACCTCAACCAATTCACCTCATATCTGACATTTTTCACACTTTTCAAATATTCTCAAGAGCCCACTTACTTTGGCGTACTTCAACGTACTTAAATTGTAAGCAGCACTTAATTATTTAGGTACATTTTTTGTTGAAATTTTAAATCAATTCATTAGAAAATGTACCTTGAATGACGATAAAACTTTATATAACCATTCCTAGACTATTGTATAATATTTAGTTTATATTTATATAATTCCAAAAATGAAATAGAAATCGATATTCATTTTTTAAATCAATTATTCATTTTCAATTCATTCATACACGTCAAATATTATTTACAAAGTTAAAGTATCACTACATACAAAAATTAAGGGATATTGGAAAAAATCCAAATGAGGTGATTTTGAACAAGATTATTCTTCGGAGAAAAATGGTCGTACGGAAAATAAAAAGGAAAGGAATTTGTAGCTTCAAATGCCTAGTTTTTAGATGTGGCTGAGTTTGATGGTCAATCTTGTAATTTTTTTATTGCGTTTGCAAACCTCTTTTTCATGTCAACAGTAATTTCATTTTTTACCAATATAATATCAGTATTATAGAAATAACTGCAGTGCAATATAATGAATAATGTGCTCTAAGAATGTTAGAACGCATGCCAATAGTCATTTCAGCATTCTTTGGATTGTGTAACGCAGATCATTCAAATCATACGCATGAAACCGCGCACGCGTCTATCAACAAATGTTTCCATTTGAAACGATCATAAAATGCGATTCAAAAATATTTTTATAAAAATACTCGCATACAGTGTTATGATAATTACAGTGGGATATTTGTATTTTTCTAAAAGAGACATAAAAGTTATGAAAAATGTATTTTTTCATGAAAAATTACGCGTTAACCGTATGAGAATTTTTAATAATCTTGATGAAATTAAGAAAAAGACGAAATACATTTTACAGTGGACTTCGAAATATACTGTGCCGTTCGTGTATATGGGAGAAGGGAAAGATGGTTTTACAAGCAGAAAGTGTCAATATACAAATTGTATCGTAACAAGTAACCGATCCCTTCTAGGAGATTATACCAAATTTGACGTCATCGCTTTTAATGGACCTGAAGTAGTGAGAATGGACAAAAACAGTTTACCCCAAAACAGATCGTATCATCAGAAATTTGTGTTTGCATCTATAGAATCTGCTGATAACTATCCGGTATGTTCCAATACGCTTGATAACTTTTTCAACTGGACTTGGACTTATCGATTAAGTTCGGAAGCTAAATGGGGATACTTGGTAATAAGGAATGCAAATAATAGGGTCATTGGACCGAATATAAACATGCATTGGTTGGATTTAAAAATGATGAAGCCTGTTAGTGAAGAACTGCGAGAGAAATTGAGAAATAAAACGAAAGCAGCCGCTTGGTTCGTATCAAACTGCATATCTAGAAGTGGTAGGAACAATTTTGTGTTAGAATTAGCAGCTGAACTAACTAAATACGATTTAAGTATTGATATTTATGGTACATGTGGAACCTTGAAATGTTCTCGAGATGTTGAAGAAGAATGCAATGAAATGCTCGAGAGAGATTACTATTTTTATTTATCATTTGAGAATTCGTTTGCTGAAGATTATGTGACTGAGAAATTGCTACATCCGTTGAAACATCTCGCCGTGCCCATTGTGTATGGAGGTGCTAATTATACACGGTAAGTAATGCTTCATATAGAACCTTTTAAACGTGTCTTCAGAACATGGAAGAGACTAGCCACCCAACACAGGGTATCGTAGTGTGAGGACGAGTACCCGTTATTAAATTTTCATTTCATTTCATATAAATTTCATTTCATTTTATAGGATACTATATTTTGCAAAAAATTAGTGCATTTGAATGCTTTAAATACTTAAGACCGTTATTAATTAACAACTAACTGATATATGTAGATAGAAAAGCATCGTTGTTATTTAATAAATGAATCTATTTATTTTAATAAACTATTTATTTATCATAGTTTATGTTGCTGCTGTGGTTATCTACAGAGGTTCTTTAGTTAATTCTTTGATTACTAGTTTGTGAACGAAATTTAGAATAAATCATTAATTAAATTACATTAAAAAATAAATAAATTTCTATTAATATTATTATGTATTCTTCAAAAGTTAGTTATACCATTCATAAACCTAAATACATATACGTATATTAAATAATTAGTGCTTTTAATGTTTCTGATATTTTCTAAATCTGAGTTTCCTGCCGGCTCTTCTCCAAAGAAACAACATTCGGAACCGGTGATAGATTGAAAAATTCTAGAATACCTGTAAAAGATTACCTACTGTAGTCTGTAATAATTATATTTGTATTTGAATTAAAAGTATGTAATCGTTTTAATAGTTACGACAATAATGTAATATTTTTTAAATAATAATAAAATTTAAAAACCTATATTTTAATTTGCAGATTTATGCCAAATGGTGCTTATCTCAATGCTAGAGAGTTGGGAGTTGTAAAATTGGCAAGAAAAATGAATGAACTGATAGAAAATCAAGAAGAATATATAGACTTTTTTAAATGGAGGAACCACTATTCGTATCATACAAGAGCTGAGAGCGTTGAAACAGATGACTATTGCAGATTCTGTTCAATACTCTTTGAAGAAGAGTTAGTGAAGAGGAAATCTGTCTATGAAAATTTTAGAAAATGGTGGGATCCTTCTTTAAGATGTCAATAAAATAGAACAATAACTATGTACAATTTAAATAAATATTAAATTTTAAGTATTACTATAGGAATTTTAGTTTTACTTACAAAAGTTATGATTAGGGTTTATAATGTTTATAAGCATGTCTTCCCCACTTTTGGAAGTCGACATATTTATAGAATAGAAATTCCGACTGGGTAAGGAACCATCGTTCATAGATGAAAAAACCGTGAAGTGCACATTGCGCGTTTCGGTCTCAGTCTATGGATTTCCGAATGCTCGAAGTAAAAAGTATTTCGACAGCGCATCATTGACTGATGTTCTGTGGTTGAGGTATCACCTACCATCAAGTGAAACTCATGCCCGTCTGTCGATATCTAACATAAAAAAAACAAAGATATACATTACTATGGCAACAAAAACAAACTTATACCTAACTAGCGACCCGCCCCGGCTTCGCACCGGTGCAATGCTGATACTAAATACACTACAGAAAAACTGTTATTATTATACATATAAACCTTCCTCTTCAATCACTCTATCTATTTAAAAAAAACGCATCAAAATCCGTTGCGTAGTTTCAAAGATTTAAGCATACGACTTTATTTTATACTATGTAGTGAAGTTGAAATCGTAAAATGTTTAACATCGTCTTTCAGATTGATTCTTATAATCGATTGCTATAAAATATTACATGAAATATGCACAACAAAGATTATATTTCAAACGTAACAATACGTTCTATTCTTTAATACATTTTAGATAAAAGGATTACTTATGATCGTCAGTAAATACAATAGAGTGTAATATTGTCTTTTATTAACGCGAGTATCACACAATTAAATAAAATACTGTATACCGGATTAAAACGCGATTTATTATTTATATTGTTTAAATTATTTATCCCGACGTTTCGGATGCTTTTCAGCAACCGTGGTCGCGGGGAGACAAATAAATAATATATATATTTAATATAATATATGATAAATAATTTAAACAATATAAATAATAAATCGCGTTTTAATCCGGTATACAGTATTTTATTTAAACAATAGAGTGTAATATATGCTGAGTCCATGACCGATTCGTCGTAGTCGTTTTGTATATAACTAGACGTATAAATGTTTAATTGTAATAATTGTATTATATGTTACGACGAATTAATGTATCTCTCTCTCTCTCTCTCTAATAATAATTAGCTATCGAGCTATCCCGATTGACAAATATATCTTCTTTTGACATTAGAAGTCGAGTTTTAAGTGTGTCATGTTAGACCAAGAAAACATAAAGAGATAATCGATTAAAACATGAGAAAACGGTCGGTAAAATTTTGTCGTGGTTGTCATGATAGGCCGACTGGAAGAAGCAGAAATTGGTAATTTTTATTTAATTAAATTGTAAAAGATAATCAAGATATTCAATTTAAGCTCCAGTTGCGACAAAATGCTGAGTCAGTACCGCTTTCCTAAGTCTAAATACAGATAAAAAATAGTCTACTGTTGCTGTACTTGTATTTTTGTTTTACCGCCAGAAATGTAATTGTATTCTATTCAATGACCTAAATATTAGTACTGTGAGATGTCCATGTTTCTTATCTATTAGCTTTAGTAGTGTGTTGATAGATAATTCATATAATTAGTATATTCTCAAAAAAGAATTACGAATAGAATCTGAAGTAAGCCCGTAAGCTTTCAACATAAAGTTCCAAAGGTTTTCTATTGAAAATATCTTTACGATCTTAATCTCGAGAAGGTTCGGTCTCTTCTTATAAAGTTAAGTAATATTAAGATTGTATTTTGTGGAATCCAGATAATGTTGAATACAAAATCCAAATCAACATTATTGTATATTATACAACGCCCAACGGTTTACTCTGGCTTCACTAGCTTATATAATTAAAAAAAAGCTTAAAAATAAAAAAAGCAAGCTTTGCCTTATACTTATTTTAACCTAATCTACATACTAAAATTAAACTACATTAAAAATACTTTTTAGATTAAGGTACAATATATCAACCAAATATAGAGTTGAACTCTACAATATATCAACCAATGCGTTGTTTAAAGAGTGTTTTTCTTTAATTGTTTATTTACGGTTTACTGAAGAATATTTGGATACTCCTCCCACCCGATTAGTGCCCGAAAATTATATGCATTTGAACCACGACCTATAAGATATGGAAGATAGATGTACTACCAACTACAACTTAAAGGCCAGCAACGCATCCTCAAGACCTCTGATGTTGCGGATGTCCATAGGCGGCGGTATTCACTTACCATCAGGTGACTCGCCTGTCCGTTTGCCACCTCTAAAATAAAAAAAGGAAAAAATATATATGTAAATGAAATACTGTATACCGGATTAAAACGCGATACATTATTTATATTGTTTAAATTATTTCGGACGTTTCGGACGCTTTTCAGCAACCGTGGTCGCGGGGAGACAGAAAGATGACAGTTGTCTGATTTTTGAAATGTCACAATTTTGACTTACTTTTGTAATATTATACAGGAAAGGTTAGTAAATAAAAAATCTATTGAATATATAATATTAAAGATAAATATTGACTGTGATATAGGTCCCTGACCACACGCCTCTGGTAATCCCTGCCAGTTGACAACGTTTCATTTAATTGCCTAAGCTATTTCACCGCTTTGACTTCGCATTAAAGATTCTCAAAGTCACATCAAATGGATTAACCTGAAAAGGTTTACAAAGGCTACTACTACTGAATGTTTACCTAAATGAAGATTATAATATGTAATCATATAATCTTTATTTAGGTAAACATTTATTATGTATGGCTAGTCTGAAAATGGGAATGTTTAAGCAATTTGCGTTTGGCTTCTTGTAATAACCTCGTCCTTTATATGCATAATATTTAAACTAACTCATAAAGTAGATATGTATATACTACAACTACTAGCTGACCCGGCAAACGTTGTTCATGCCATATAATTTACTAGCAACGCGCCCCGGCTTCACACAGGTGCAATGTAGTTGTACTATACACAAATAATGTAGCTTTTTATTGGTGAAAGAATTTTCAAAATCGGTCCAGTAGTTTTTGAGTTTATTCATAACATACAAAAATACAAAAATTTAAAAATACAAATCTTTCCTCTTTATAGTATTATATAATATATAATATAGTATGTATATAATTAGTATAGATAGTATAGATAGTATAGATATAGATATCTAAAATCGCGATTAAAAATGGGAGAGTGGAGGGTGAAGATTAGAATTTATATTATTTTTTGTCAAAAAATTGAAAGAAAAATCTGGAATCTCATACATACATGTATGTATAAAAGTGTGACCACAAACACCGTGAAACGAGATTTCTATAAACAAAGATAGATATAGAAAAAGTAAATGACTTAAAACTATCATGGAAGAATACCTGTCAGCTTGTGCTACACAATGAGAGCTGTGCAACGTTGTATACAATTTATTTATGAAGAATAAGTAAGCATTTGACCGCAATCTTGCCTGATGGTAAGAATGTGATCTAAATAAGAACATGCTTACTTAGGAGAAGCCTATTCACTCCAGCTTTGAAAACATCGATATTGTAGGTATCGGGAAAGACAGACCCAGGTAGAGAATTCCATTGATTTGTAGTTCGGAAGATAAATGATGTTTAGTAACTGATTTTTATGCCGTATAATTGAACGTAAAATAAAGGTTGAAATTTTCGATTCAAACATTATTGTGACTTCTATGAAGCACTAAAGATATTCAAAACATATGTCTAGAGTTTTATTTATAAATAAATTCATAAATAAGCCTCGACAAATACGAAAAGCTCACAGAATAACGAGATTTTCCTTTCGGGGTATAACCAAATCCGACGAAGATTAGGACGCAAACAAAATTCGCCCCGATTTGGCTACCGAAAACACATACACAATAGTGAATAGAAAGTATTTCTTTGAATCAGGTTGGTTTTTAAAATTACCTGAAAGACATTTGCCTCACAAAGATTTCACCGAGTGGAAGTTTTGTTTGAATCATTTGATTTAAAGTCGATATGTGGATAGTAATGATTAATTATCAAAGAATTTTTTTTTTTCATTAATCAACACTTTGTACGACTCAGTATCGGCTCTAACTTTCGTTCCGCTTGTTCACGGGTCCCTTTCCAGCGGGGGTTGGTATATTTAAAAATTTACATAACATGTTTTTCCCTATTTCACTTCGAGTATTCAATGGATGGGATATCATAATTCCAACTTGAATGCTCGAATTCAAATAAAAGTTAACTGCGAATTAATTATAATTATATCCTTGGGCAAGAAATATCCCATGATATACAGAACAGAATACCGGGTGTATTCTGTTTTGTAGAAACACACCGACACTTCATTCGGTAGAAAGGGATCTCGAGAGCTAACATCCCACAAGATATCTATGTAATTGATATCTACGATACGATATATGATAAGATATGTTATGCTATCAGTTCATTAAGAAAAATATTCTTTTATTTCTCGGCGGTTGTTCTATACTGTGTGTATTCCTATTAACGATGTCAGCCCAAGTTGAGACAAAGACGAGGCAGGCAAAGGCGAGACCGAGACATGTATGTCTTGACCGTTTGTTGTATGAAATAGAAATAGAAAACATTTATTTCTCAAGGTATACATACATAATACAAAAATAAAATAACAAATTAAATATATATATGAATAAAATACTGTATACCGGATTAAAACGCGATTAATTATATTATATTGTGTAAATTATGTATCCCGACATTTCGGATGTTTTTCAGCAACCGTGACCACGGTTATTTATTTTATTTACTAAAATGTGTGATACTCGCGTTAATAAAATACAATATTAAATGAAATATATATTGTTTATTTTTTATATCTACATTTACCTTCAGGGGTTACTGACTCAGCATTTTGTCGTAGCCGGAGCTACGACGCTGTTATTCTGTCAGGAACCTATTACTGAGAGGTGTGGCTGCAAGAGTTGTAATTATGAAGGAGAACGTGCACTATGAAAGTAGGATAGGGAAATATGTATGACAAAGTTCACGAGCGAAATTATGACAAGTGATTTTTTTTGCATCCTTTATTCCAGCTGGCCTAGCATGACCACCACGAGATATGTAGCGGGCGAGAGAAGACAAACTAAGATGTAAATCTCGATATATTATATCTCGACATCGAAATTTTTTATAAAAAAGATATTTACCTACGCTGCATCTAGTTCACTAAGGCGTCTCTCTAACTTCTTGCCAATTCCAACAAAAATTATGCTTGCCCAATCTCTTTTACTTCCTCTCCTAGATTACGCTGATGTTTCCTTTCCAGATCTTTCAGAAGAGCAGTTAAATAAACTTGAGCGTCTCCAAAATTTCTGTATAAGGTTCGTATTTGGTCTTCGAAAATACGATCATGTTTCCGAATTTCGCAAACATCTCAAGTGGCTTCCTATTCGACTTCGCCGGAATTCTCATCTCCTCCATCTCCTCTATAAAATCCTTTTTGATCCCAAGACTCCTCCTTATTTAAAAGAAAGATTTGAATTTCTTAAATGTGATGCGCATTCGTTGCGCTCAGCGGAAAGACTTACTTTGCGTGTTGTTCCTCAGCAAACAACTTACTATGGAGATTCATATGCTGCTACTGCGATTCGGCTTTGGAACTCTTTACCCGATAATATTCGGTTGGCTCAGAGTCTGTCTACATTTAAAAAGCTTATATATGAACATTATCTTTCAATAGAGTACGGCCCTACTTAACTGGTCATTTTGTATTCATTCATTTAGTTGCATTTCATTATTTTTTACGTATATACAATAGGTTATACATTTTCTCTCCTCGATTAATTATATCATAGTACGTTTAAATTTATATTGTAGTATTATATTTAAATATCTTTATATATTATATTTTTTATTCACCACCCTCTTCAAACTCCCGTTTCCATATCGCTTTATCCGACATAAGGTTGCCTGGAAGAAATTGCTTATAAGCAATAAGGCCGCCATTTATGCCTTAAACTTTATTCATAAGTTACTTTTGTATTTTTATTTTATTTTTTGGTGAATAATAAAGTGTTAAATAAATAAATATGTCGATCAACAAATATATCTATTTTTGATATTAAAAGTCGAGTTGTCATGTTAGACCCGGAAGAAATAAAGAGATAATCGATTAAAACACGAGAAAACGGTCGATAAAATTTTTTCGCGGTTTTCATGCTAGGCCGGCTGGACAATGAAAATTTACCAGAGATTTAAGGAAAAATGTTTCATTGAGTAGACTTGTTCAAGACTAGATTTAGTCTATTTAATAATGTATCAAAATACCAAAAGGCACTACACGTACTCAGCATAGACAAGCAGCTGAAAAATTCACACGTCAGAACAGCTGCTCGATCGCAAAAATGTTTTAGCTAATTTCCCTCAGGCTAAAGGCGTAATACACGACTGACATGTCTTTCAGTATCTATGCCTTTATGTAACTTAAGAGCAGTATTGAGCGAACAAGTCTATAGTCGAGGTAAGAAATGGACTATGTTTTCTAATTTTAGTAAAATTCAGGGGCAACGTTATGTAAGTAACGGCTAAGCGCTCGCGATGTGTGAAGTACAAAAATATATTTTACTTCTTCTGTTCCGTGTTTTCAAGGCAAATCTTTTCAATACAAGATGGCGCTGTAATCAAAACACTTGCCAAAACTTGGATGGTTTGCTGACGTCATCACTCGGACCCTACATCGTCGTTTCCGGTTCCGTTTCCATTGAAGACATAATCGTAACCTCGCCACCATGTCCTAGTTGTTTGTGCGTTAGATTAGATCTTTTGTTGAATCGCTGGACGAATAAATTTGATCACATAAAACTAACTATAATAACTTACCATAACGGATGTAAAAAGTGTATGCCTTATGCTCCCTACATGTTTTACAGAAATCCAAATGTTTCTTTTGGCCATTAATCAAGATAGTGTTACTCAGGTCTGTAGTAGTAGGCCGTAACTTCATAACAAAGGTAGGTAAATACCTAACTACGATTAATGAAGATTATACATAAATGTTATAAATACTATTTGATGTAATGTAATAAATCTGTGATGTAAAAATAAAATGTAATAAATACTGCTTAAAATTATAACATTTCTATTACGTTAACTTTCGAAAGGTTTGAGTGATTCAACAAAAAAATGCACTTAGTTGTTGGTCCCTGGAAAATACCTTCGTAAACTTTATTCTAAGTCTAACGTGAGTACTCAGGGGCTTTGCAGATAACATAATGGCTTGAATATTGACAACTGATATCTCTGGTTCGAAACAAATTTTAATCTATTCTTGATAAAAAATTAAAAGAAAAAATCGCTAAGAAAAGTTTTGACACATCTCAAAAGACATTAAATTCTCGAGTTAGAGCAGTGTTATGCACGATGTTAACTATTAAAGTAACCAGTAAACTTTAAGTTTTTAATAGCAAAGGGTGAAAGTTTGACAAGCTCTTTAAACAATAGTTAATAAGTCGTGGGATTGGTTACATTGGTCTAACATGTTAATAATCTTTTTTTTTATGTCAGATATCGACAGACGATGAGACGAGCATGAGGTTCACTTGATGGTAGGTGATACCTCAGCCACAGAACATCAGTCAATGATGCGTTGTCGATAATTTATGGATTTCCGAATGCTCAAATTTAAATAATTCTATTAAATTATTACTATTAAATTCGTCTATGGACTGAAACCAAAACGCGCAATATGCACTTCACGGTTTTTCCATCTATGACTTTACACAACATAAAAAGAAAAATAATATTAACGTTATATGTATAAGTTATAAGCACGTATTACGCTAAAGTCGGCAAGCCGGGCTTTTGGGCTTGTATGATGGTCTCGCCACTCAGGCCGGTGTAGGTCCAAGGTCCCTTGGACTTGAGCGTTAGTGCAGATAGCGGCAAATATAGCGGCCTATAATCGGGCTGATTTTTTTTATAATTCTTTTTTAAGTAAATATCATAATAGGAAGTAATACTATTATGATGGCAGACAACCTTTTTGCTAATTATGCAGTTTGGGGGATTTCTAATTACTTATGAGGTTTATTTTTCTTAGTAACTAGTATTGAATATCTCGAAACTTGACTATATAATTAGGCAAAAATTATAAATTCCTATTCGTTACATTGATACTCTTATAACTTCAAAGGTTCGGTTCTGGCACTCGTCGGCCGCTGTCTTGTAACTGAGGAGCCTACATCATAATATGTCAGTTCCTCAATATATTTTTTTTGGATAATGAATAATTCTATTTTAACTATTAATTTATATTTATTTAAAGTTAACCCACTAGTGTCCTTTAAACATTATCTTATCACATTAACACTATTTATGTTCACATGAACATTTTACTTTGTGAAAAGTGTGAATAGCCATATTACACTAGCTATAATTGACATAAAAATACAAAATTTACTAAATCCGAAATAGAGTTAAATTCATAAAAGTTCTCAAAGAGTCACTTCAAAACTTTACACTTAAGAACTACTTTCTAGATCATTAAATCGCTGGAAGTATTCCTAACTTATCTTAGTTTTCAAATTGATAGCCCACAGGATGATGTTCCTATGTTTTTTCTTACTATATTTATCATTTTACAATATTTGTACTATTAGCCAATTTGTTTATAGCCTATGAGCCAAGACATACAAAAATTATATAATTCATGCAAACAATACTTCACTACTTACATAACCGATCTTACATTTTAGGAAGAGTTAAGAAACCTCAAACATTGTTTCAAAAATCTAGGTTTGCTAACTAAAAACAAATCAAAATTAGCATCAAAAGCCAATAATCTATTTAATAGTGTAAGAGCTTAACTTAACTGTAAAAGAAATGATGTTCACTGAGATTAAAAACATCCTCGAGTTTCATAATATAACGGGTATAAATCAAAGGTCCCAATCCATCATGGCTTATGAAGGGTGGGGCGGTTCTCCCTCAAATATATTATTATGAATTAGGCACAAAATGGACCGCAGCTCAGATTCTGACTACATTACCTTTGAGATACATTTTATGTTATGACGGATAATAATAATATTATGTCGTATATGGGCGATACTTTGTCCAATTAATTATTATTTTTTTTAGCTAATGAGAAATTCTATTTTAACTATTAATTTATCTTTATTTAAAGTTAACCCAATAGTGTCCTTTTAACATTATGTTATCACATTAACACTATTTATGTTCAAATGTACATTTTACTTTGTGCAAAGTGTGAATAGCCATATTACACTAGCTATAATTGACATAAAAATACAAAATTTACTAAATCCGAAGTAGAGTTAAATTCATAAAAGTTCTCAAAGAGTCACTTCAAAACTTTACACTTAAGAACTACTTTCTAGATCATTAAATCGCTCGAAGTATTCCTAACTTATCTTAGTTTTCAAATTGATAAGAAGCATAGCCCATGAGGATGATGTTCGTATGTTTTTTCATACTATATTTATCATTTTACAATATTTGTACTATTAGCCAATTTGTATATAGCCTATGAGCCAAGACATACAAAAATTATATAATTCATGCAAACAATACTTCACTACTTACATAACCGATCTTACAATTTAGGAAGAGTTAAGAAACCTCAAACATTGTTTCAAAAATCTAGGTTTGCTAACTAAAAACAAATCAAAATTAGCATCAAAAGCCAATAATCTATTTAATAGTGTAAGAGCTTAACTTAACTGTAAAAGAAATGATGTTCACTGAGATTAAAAACATCCTCGAGTTTCATAATATAACGGGTATAAATCAAAGGTCCCAATCCATCATGGCTTATGAAGGGTGGGGCGGTTCTCCCTCAAATACATTATTATGAATTAGGCACAAAATGGACCGCAGCTCAGATTCTGACTACATTACCTTTGAGATACATTCTATGTTATGAGCGATAATAATAATATTATATCATATATGGACGATACTTTGTTTAATTAATTATTATTTCCTTTATAATGTCCCTATTTTCAAATAAATAGAGATACACTTGGATATGTTTGATAAGTATCTCTGTGTATGTTCGATGCCAAATCACGAACCCATTTTAATAGATCTAATATTCATTATTATTTATTAAATTATTTAGAATTAGTGTATGCTTTCATAGTCTATATATTCGTAAAACATTCTAACGGTACAGTCCTACATAAGTTTACTAACCAAAAACTTTGATTCGTTAATATCACTTAATAAGGATCAATAAAAAAAAGTAAAAAGAAAGGAACTCTGAAAACATTATATATACTCGTACAATAATACGCATAAGAATGCGTAATGAAATTAGTAATAAAACAAGTGAATGTATTGATATTTGCTATGTATTTGAAAATATCCTTTAGGCTAATAAGTGAGGACTACAAAAGGCAATGGCACTTTTACTGTTGATAGATTAGAAGCGAATTATTCTAATCAGGGTTTGTACGTTTCGTTGTTTACCCTTGATGGGCCCTGTATCAAAATTTGGTAGCCCTTCCTAATTGCGGCGAAGGATACCTTCCTTCATTTTTTTTTCACTTACACGGATTCGGGGCCCCATATCTTTGATACGGCAGTAGCTACGCCCTTGAATCGAATTTTATTTGTTATTTGTATTTTTAACTAATACTAATAATAATCTGTTAACATTCTTTTACATTATAAGATAAAAATCTGGATCACACATTAGCGTGTTATTTTTTAGCAGCGTTATTAATATGAATCTTTCAAAAAAGCTTATTAGATGGTATTATTATATATTGATTGAATTTTTTTTTTCCCTACATCTGCCGGCCTAGCATGACAACCGCGGCGCGGCGTCACAATGTGACATGTAAGACCCGAACACGAGAAAACACAATGTGACAATTACACTTAAAACTCGACTTTTAATATCAAAAATAGTAGATATATTTGTAGATCGAGATATCTTTTCTATCAAAATTGTCGATGTCGAGGTATAATATATCGAGTTATCTTACATCTTAGTTTGTCTTCTCTCGTCCGCGACATATCTCGTGGCGGTCATGCTAAGCCGGCTGGTCGTGTGGAGTGGGGGGAGTACCAACATGTTCGCCAAGTAAGGAACAACGAACTATCCTTGCATTTCAATCAATGCACGAACGTGTCAATAGCACATCATTGATTGTTATTCTTCAGGGCAAAGGTGCCTTTTGAATCGCATGGTTGTAGATTACCCGCTTCGCGGTAGTGTTGGACCTAGCTTACTGTCAATTTCAAATTGCCGTATTGATCAGTTAGGCTTCGGCTCGCTTCGCTACTCATTACTAGAAATACATTGGCTAATATTATGGTCAAGGCCTTAAGTATCTACATCCAAACTTTTTTTTCTCCGCTGTCAACATCGCTCGACTAAAATTTATGACCACACTCCATTAGGCGCTTGTTTCAACCACGCCCAGGATAGGCATTATTTAATGGATAGCATACAAATATAATGTTACTAACTGTACCCGGCATATGAAAGTATTTATGAATCCAAATTATAGCCTTCCCCTAGGGATTAAGCAATATTTTTATGAGTGAAGTCTCCGAGGGGTTTTTAATATGTATATATGTTACAGCCAAAGTAATTAATCTGGATATTATGTATATTATCTAGCCATTATTTATAATGTCTACGCAATTTAGATAAAGTGATAATTGACACGGAATTAATCACATTAACTAGCAATTTTATATAATATCTTCAAAGACTTGGATAATGTAATAAAAATAAAATAATAATAATAAATATTAATTTACTTGGATATTAAAATTATTTTACTTGGATAATGTAAAAAATAGTAGATCTGTCACCAAAATGTAGTCACCAAACAATGCAAAATCAGTTCCACAATAAATCACCTAAAATCCTGAGATATAAGGTCTAGTACCAAATAAATGATTTTATTAAGCCAAGTAAAATAAGTAGAATTCGGTTCTGGCACTCGTCGGGATAATTCATACCTGGGAACAATTTTTGTTTATCTGAGAACGAAAATATTTCGTGGCGATAGATCTATTTATTATGTCTAGTCAATTTTGTTATTATATATAATGACCAGTCATTATGTATAATATCTATTTAATCACTGTGACTGTAACATATACATTTATACATGGTATCTAGGCCTTATAAAAGATAAAGGAATTTGTATAGATCCCACCGGGACGACATGTTTATAATTTTATGTAAGCATATTGTCCCCACGTCTGGTAACTTCGGTCATTGATCGGGTGGGAGGAATATCGAAATTCCGACCGGGTAACGAACCACCATTCATAGATGGAAATACCGTGAAGTGCATAGGGTTTCGGTTTCAGTCTATGGATTTCCGAATGCTCGAAGTAAAGATTAGCGCATCATTGATTGATGTACTATGGTTAAGGTATCACCTCAAGTGAACCTCATGCTCGTCTGTCGATATATAACATAAAAAAAATCCAAGGAAAAATGGCATACGTATATCAGAAACAATAAAGAAGATTATTATTGATGGTTTCTTGACATAAGTGACAGATCTAAAAGTGATTAATGAGAAAGTGATTTCAAATTCATGTTTTGGACATCTCATTATAACATGAGACATCAAGCGTCTCATGTGAAGCGAAATTTAGAAAGAAATTATTAAATATACAATACTATGCGCCGCGCTTTCGTATGTAAAAAATATTGTTCACAATATTTCAAAAACGTAAAAAGAATAGTCTGGTATGTAATTGTATGTATGTTAAGTAAATGCTGAACACATTAATTGTAATTGAATACTCGTATATTCCCTGGAATTGAAGTTTTTATCAAAAATATGTATTACAGAGATTTGAGTTACTTTAATATTTATTTATAGTATTAGTATGAAATTATAGATGTAGTGTGTATGTGTATTTTTGTAGTGTAGACAACTCAAACGTTGGGAAGACGACATAAGAAAATACTGTGAAATGGAGTGAAAACATTAGAGGAAGCCTTAATCGAAAGACACGCTGTTTCGCCGATTTCTGATATAGATCATAATAGATAGTTATAGTAAAATAATAAGATTATATCATAAATGGTGTTACTTTATGTAAGAAGTAGCAAATACAGGCTTATTTTGTTTTATAGTGTAGTTACTGAAAATTAGCACTCCTTCATAGCATAAATTGAAAAACCGTGAAGTGCATATTGTGTGTTTCAGTTTCATTCTGTGGATTTCCGAATGCTTGAAGTGAAAAATAGGTCGTCAGCGCATTGACTGATGTTCTGTGGCTGAGGTATTACTCATACCATTCAGCAAGTGTCGACATCACGTCTGTCGATTTCTAATACAAAAAAAAAGTTTTTGGAGTATATGCCTTGATTATAAAACGAGAATTCGATCAAGGCCAAAAGCACTGTTCCTGTACTCATAACATATAGTGAAGGCATACGAGTAATACTGTTGTTTAGGGTTGTCCCAGTAGTAGGATTTCAAAAAATAAATAAAATATCATGAAACCTTATCGCTTCGCCACCACTCAAAAACACACAACAATATTCATTAAAATCGGTCCCGCGGTTAAGCGGGAGTTCATGAACATAGTATGTAGGTAAAGAAAAAAATTATATATAAAATATATGTACTTATACAATGCCTGCCTATAAGTGTAGTATTCGTTAATTTTGTTCGTATAATTGTATAGCATCAATAATTCTATGTTTTGTTACCTGTTTGGATGTAAATTCTTCAATTTACGTTTCGAGTAAGTTGTAGTCTCTGTGGAAAACCCTTGAAAAAAGTAGGCCTCATCTTAAGTCTCTCGAGAAATCCATTGTAAAGTATCAATTTCTTGCTTCATTTTGTAATCTTCCATAAAAAGATTATGTGTATTATTATTTCCACAAAAAAGATTATATTTTAAATTTCATGAAAATTTTCATATTGTCTCATGTTATTACAGTTGTAATGGGGGAAATTGCTTTGTTGGCTTTGTTTATCCGCCATGAATCACGGATAGATAGATTAAAACTTTATATTAAGCAATTACAGATCTTGAGAGTGGCATCGGCTTTTGTCGCATATATTAATTTTATAGACGCTTCAAGACTTAGTACATAATCTTGCCTTTCTTATTTATCTAGGTACTAATATTATAAAGAGTAAAGATTTGTTTGTTTGCTACGATTTAACTCAAAAACTACTGGATTGATTCATTTTTTTACCAATAGAAAGCTACACTATCAACGAGTAACCTAAGAATTTTTTGTGTATAGTACATATACATTGCACCCGTGCGAAGCCCAAGTTACCAGTAATTATAGATATCGACAGACGAGCATTAAACTCGCTTGATGGTGGGTTTATTGATTGCTGTCCTCAGACACAGGACATTGCCTAATCAATGATAAGCTTTCAAATTTTTTTTTTATTTCTTTTTTCCAGAAAACCATAGACTAAAATCAAAACGTGCAATATGCATACCATTATTTTTATATCTATGAAAGGTGGTTCGCTACCCGGTTTGAATTTTGATTATTTCTCTACCCGTTTCATGCACTAAGTGACCAGACAAAAGCAAACATGTTTCTAGACAATTATAATATAATCCCGACGTTATTCAAACCTGAGACTTGTCGCAACGCAGGGTCGGATACCCAAAGTGCCATCGAGCTCATCAAATATTTATGAAAGTAGCGTTTTCGTGTGCACAAACATACATCGCAATATTTCTGTCTTCTTTTAAATTATACATGATAATTTATAAGGTCACTATTTTTATAACACGCGTACCATATCTATATCTGGAAATCCATAACTGACTCCTAAGACACTTTCTCCCTCGCACAACCACTCTGTGGATCCAGCTTTCCGGCACAACTTGGGAACCTTCCAAACCTACATCTTACTTAAAGTTTGGCAACACACCTGCAAGCCCATTGGAATTGCGGATGTCTATGGACGGCGGTGAGCCACCTATCTATAAAAAATAAACTTATATTAATTTAATTTTATGGTATTTTCAGGTATCTTTACTACACCTTTTAATAATAAAAATTAAATGTGCTCCAATATAGTATTAGATTACATGGATGACCTGGTAGAATGCTTTGAAAGTTTTATACAGAAATCCTTGCTTGCCATCATCGTAGCTTTAGGCGTTATAGTGGCCAGCGTCCTCTATCTTCTCAAAATATTGTCTGATCGAACCTTGGAAAGCTCTTGTAAGTCATTTTAACTTTTATTGACCCTTAATATAGTACTGGCAATTAATACTTATGTATTTTTTTTAAATTGCGAACAAAAATGCTATATTAAATACCTATGCCTCTCAAAAGGCAATATATGTAAAGGTTTGACCGTGATCGCGTTTGCTGGAAACTGGAAAGTATTCCAACGTTTATATCCAGTAAAAGTTAAATATGTGATAAAGAACAATAGGAATATCTTTAACCATTAAAATATTATTTTGAACCTTGTTACTTTGTTAGTAATTTAAAATATTAATCATAAGTATGGTTTATGTTTATTTATTTTCTCTAAAAGAAATATGTAAATTTCACTTAGCGAGAAAACATTGTTTAAACTTAAAAGTAATAATAACAAGCACACTTTATAATATACTAGCCCCCGCAACCCCCCTTGTGGGTTGAATTTCGTGAAATCCGTTCTTAGCTGACCTCTACTCGGCGAAAGGAATATTCCTACCATATTTAAAGTCGCTACGCCTTATGGTTCCAGAGATATCGTGATTAGTCAATATATAGGTGGGAATCTCTTTTATATATATATAGATTACTTACATAGCTAAAAGATGAGAAAAATCTAACAAACACACACTAAGAACACCACAGTTTAATTAAATTTTACTTATAAACAACTTAAAAATACTCGTACATCTAAAATTAACTTTTGTTTATGATTTCTTTAAAATGTCGGTATTTGTAACTAAGCCGACTGGTATTATTTATCGCCATTGTATTGTCACTGCAGTCAAGATAGAGTGGCTATTATCAAGATATATTTGACTATTTTTATTTTTGGTTATTTATAAATTATGCTTTTTTTACACGCTTTTTATTAGCTTCATAATTATATTATATTTATCATCTATTTTTCTATGAAAGTCTTATAGGTCTATTACCAAAATCGAAACGAAATAACAACCAACTTCTTATTTTAACTTAAGAAAATATTTTATATTCTATTCACGATTATACTTAAATAGTAATATCAAATGAAAGACATATTCTCTAATTGCGAACGACGGATCGATCATCGGATTTGTAATACGAAAATGTGCGCTCCGTCAACCGTCGTATTTTTTTTTGGTAATAGGCTTTGGTGATTCTATACCCAATCTTGTTCATAATATCCACCAAAGTCCACCAAATGACTTATTCCTTACGTCTTGACATATTGCAGTTGGTGGCCAAGAACCACGTATCGACGGCAGAAACTACCAAAATACCATTAGCAGAGAAGGTCGAGTAAAACCACGAAGGAAAGATGTTGTGAACGAGGATTTCTTAGCGATACAGAATGACAAAAAAGTTTCCACTGCAGCTATGGCGCATAGTATTCCCAGTTATGATGAAAGCGTTTTACGGCTGGTTGGACTAACCTGCTGTACAAAAGTATGTATTTAATACGTTTTTGTTTTTTTTATAGAATAGGGGGCAAACGGACCGGTGGATCAGCTGATAGTAAGTAGTCACTGTCGTCTATAGATATCTGAAAGATCAGACATGTTTCTATACATTATTTCTTTATGAGGTATACTTCACTATTCTAGAGAATTATGTATGACGTAGCTTTACTAATCTATACTTCTATAGGTACTAATATTGTAAAGAGGGAAGATTTGTTGGTTTGTTATGATTTAACTCAAAAACAAAATTTTTTGTGTATAGTACTTCTACATTGCACCTGTCCAAAACCGGGCGGATCGCTAGAGTACAATAAAATTAGCGCTTAATTTTGTTTGTATCATTTTCTTTTATTTAATATTCAATATTAACCAATGTTAACAGATAATCATTCACCTATTTTTTATTAATTTAAAACAAGAAAACTGATTAACTGAACTGACAAAAAGTCGCTTTGATGAGACAATGATATTAATCAACCGCTTATTTTAATAATTTAAAAGCAACAAAAAAAAGCCACATCCTTTAAGAAATAATAAGATAAATTCATAATTTTAAACGTCACGTTTTTGACGTGTTGCGTAGTACGGTCAGTAAATTATGTTTGAAATAAAGACATGTACATATTTCCGAACGCCTGACATAAATTACAAATTGCGTTCGGAAATACTGCTCGTATTATTAATTCTGACTGCAGTTTGTCGCTTGTGTCAGTGATTTAGTCGAATTTTTCAAATCATGTAATGTAGACAGTTGGTAGTAATATGCAATTTACGTTAAATGTCAAAAAAACACAACATAAAGAGACAATAATGCAATGATTTTTTTTCAGTCTTGTTGCAAATCAAAGTCAAAAACACAAGGCACGGATTATGACAGAGGATCTAAGTATGACTGCATTATTTATACATATATTAACATATGAACGATTTATAATCAAAAAAACATGCCGTCGCGTCAGTGGAAAGGCAAAACTGCTAAAGCAGTACATAAACACAAATAGGGAAATAAATAACATATTTCATTTGCAGAGGTAGACAAAAAATAATTTTAACTACATTATTATTTTTAAATAAATAAATCAGATGAAGGATATAAGAGATATGATTTAAAAAAAGTGTAAACCTAATTCCCCATAAGTATAATTTTGGTGCTATGGCAATTTTGCCTTTCTACTGACGATATAGACTTTTTCCCACCCAGTTATAACCGTTTTTTTGTCATCCTAAAATTGTATGAAAATTAAATTGTATGAAATTTAAGAAAATATGAAAATAAAAAAAACTGATTTTAAAGGCCGGCAACGCATCTGCAAGTCCTCTGGTGTTGCAGATGTTCATGGGCGGCACTGTTCGCTTTCCATAAGGTGAGCCACAGGCTCGTTTGCCCCCTATACTATAAAAAAACTGACATCATTGACAAATTGGCGCTAAGAACATAGTCTTTTCTGAGCTGCTCCAGATAGTGGTGATAACTTATGAGTTCGAGTAAGGAGCTTATGTTTCTCCGGCAAAGCCGCAAAAATTTTCATTATGTTCAACTTACAAATATTTCTATAATTTATTAATTGAAATTAAATAACCGTTTTCGTCCCTAGATGGTATACGCCTTGCTTTTAGCACCAGAGTTTACGAGTATACAAATTTAAAAAAAAACTGTTCGGAAGGGCATAGAAGTCATGCTCCTCTAGGGGGCTCGAGAATTCACTTTATTTTTCCAAATAGTATACGAACGTCTCACCTGAAATACCAAATATATGAAGCTTTAAAAAGTAATGAGTCGAATAAGTCGATTAATGTACCTACATTGCTTTTTTATGTATAGCATAGGGGGAAAACTGGTGATGGTAAGTGATAACCGTCGCTAATAGACATCTGCATTACCACAGGACTTGCAGATGCGTTGCCGACCTTTAGGGTATATTTAGGCACATCTCTTGAAGGTTATATCGGTTCGGAAAAACCGTCGACGACAGCTGGTTCCACATAGCAGTTGTGTGAGGCAAAAAGTGTCTAAGGAATCGCGCAGACGTGAACTCCATATAAATTAAAAGAAATATGATAGAAGACCTAAATAAAGCTATATATCTAGATACATGAAGTATCAGTTCATAAAATTATTCACCTTAAATGCATGATTTTGACATTACTGGCAAATTAAATATATTTGGAAGATTAGCTCTATAGTAAGAAAATAATATTAAAAACATTATATTCTTAAAAATACTTTTTTTTTATTTAAATGGTTTGGTGGAAATTTACATCTTAATATAATCAGAACTAACCTACTGGCTACTATGGTTGCGTAAAAGTTACCATAAACAATAATTATAATCCCCGTATGTACTCTGTGGGAACGAAAAACTGGAACTGAATTGTTTGATGGATTACCAGTTTCATGTGACTACATAATGGCGTTAATAGATTTAAACGGTTAACACTTAATGATTTCACTCAATATTTCTTTTTGCAATGTTTCAGATCATCCGATATAAATATGGCTCCGATAATCAAACAAGAGGTGGAGTATGAGATACAACAATCTAGGTATTATGTCGATTTATACAATATAAATAATATATTATATAGTATATTATTGGGTGTATTTTTTACTAATAATAGTTTATACATTATCTACAGTCGTATAATAAAGTGAAATAGTTTGCTAGACCGCTTCGGTAGCTCAGTGGTAAGTTCGTTGCGTTTAGCACCGGAAGTTCCAAGTTTGAATGCCGGCAAATAAAAAAAAATGTTTCGGTCGGGCAGAGCACAGAAGAATCACTTATTTGCTTGTAAATATCTCCCGGATCCCTTAGTAGCTCTAGTGAGTACTAGAATAACTTGTTTGTAGGGAAAAACGCGCATAAATTGAAAATGAAAATTATTATCAAACAATACCCTCTTACCCTTTTAATGTATTGTTTCTCTTTTTATTGTGTATCCCTATATAGTGATGAGGCCGCCATTTGCACCATATTCTATCTGTATATTAGTATTTAAGTTCTATTTTGAAGTGTAATAAATAAAATAAATAAGTTTAAATTTCTAAAGTTGCACTGAGATATCAAATAATAATCTTATGTAGCCAATGCTTTCAGATCGCCAATTCCGAGTATGCCACAAGATATTAAACTTGAGAAACCGTCTAGGTAATAAATATATATTATATATTTTTACGTATGAAGTATTCTGCTCAATATGTACATATAAATTCCTAACATATTGTTAAATAATTTCCAAATAAGTTCATATTAAAACTAGAATATGCAAAATACATCAGTATTGTACATGAACGTATTATTTTCTTAGCATTTAGTATCCAGGAACTCCTAGATAGTATTTTACAACGGTTACGATTAAGATATAAAAATGTCTGAGGTTATTTTTGACGACTTTCCGATTTAGTTTTCTTTTATTAATAAGTAAGGAATCTTTCACAATCACGAATCGACGATCACAAATACTTTCAGATCAAATAGTCGCAGTCCACTTCGATCACCCAGTCCTAAACGTAAGTTTCTCTTGTATTTCATTTAATTTAATTACTTCATCACACATTTATTGTTGGGATCGAAAACGCTATTAAATAATAGGTATATTTGAAAAAATGTACAGCCTAGCCTTTGAATAAAACCTAGTCTTGAACTTTAGTGCTAAAATAAAATGAAAACATGAGCTATCATTACCAAAACGCAAATATGTAAGTGCCACTTGAATTTCCGAAAGGCATTGCGATCATCATAATAATATTAATGTAACATTTAATACATACATTCAATTTAATAGTAAATTTTCTCCAAATGAAAATTACCTATGGATTCTAATTATAAAAATGTATTCCTTGATATATCTATAATTGTAAGATATCATAGCCGTTCATAACATACTTTTTACTAAAATTTTCAGATAGCTTGCCATCTATAATAATCTGCCCCAAGGCGTCTAGCCGAAAATCATGTTGCTCTATGTGTTGCAAGGACGAAAAACAACTTTAATTTTATACTTTAAAACTATAGAAAATGTAAATGTTCTTAATGTCAGATGTTTTAAATTGCATGTTCGTATTTGAAATAAATATTAAAAACCCTGTGCATTTTTAATAATTGATTCTTACGGCGACTGCAAATATCCGTATGGTCATGAATGATCTCACAAATATTTTGTGTGTATTCATAAATTATAAAACTATAACTGTATATACCTACGCCTTAGCAACTTATCAAAGTAAACTTTACTTAACTAAAGTAGTCGAAATACATTTTTATATTAGAAATATAAGCAATAATAATAGAATCAAATTTTAATTAAGTTCAAAAACTTGTTTCAACTTCAAAGTTATGTCAATAATTATGTTATTCCCGCGTATTCTGCCTCAGTTCCACAGATTAAATCAATTTGTAGGAAGACCAAGGATTTTATAGTTATATATATAAAGTCTTTGAAGAAGACCCAGTGTATATAGATAATTAATTATTTCGATTGCTGAATACCTATATATATTATGTTTGTCGATAAGATCGTGAAGAGGTTTCAAGCGTTTGATACAGTATGTATCTGTTTACTTTGACGACGGACTCCTTCTTATGTTCAATGGGAATTTGGTTTCGATTCTACGTCAGTTTTTTTTTATGAATAAACATTTTACATCTACTCAATATTATATCCGGATAACGAACAACTCTCATGTGTATAAGTGGAAAAGCCTTGTTAATTACGCGCTTTACAAATAAAAAGCATCAATATATTAAAATTAACACCAATTTTTCGGAAGTTTCTCAATAAATGAAGTAATAAACTTATACCTATTAGTTATTAATAATAATTGCATTCAGTGCAAGATACGTAGTAATCTTTTAAAAACTGCATCAATACGCTTTATGACGCTGAGGACGGCATGAGTCTTGCACACTAGAAAATTCCTTTTCACAGTCGTAATAGCCAAGCAATTTAGCCCGATGGCCGACGAGCGCACGTATATGTTATATTATCCAACATAGGTAACGTATATTCAACGCTGTTACAATTTTACGACTCTATCCATTTCATCATTGAATTTTTGCAATTCCAATTTCAAAAAATTCGACCTCTGCTTCCTTTAATTTTTCTTCATTCGTCATATCGATCGCTAACAGCCAAAAAGGGCATATTTGGCAAAATAAACTTATTTTCTGTTTTTGGCTTTTATCTCATCTCACCTTTTTATTATTTACCTTTTTTCCTGCGTCAACTTTCATGTATCTACAACAAACCTTTTGACGCTCATATATTTATAATTATTATTATTTTTCGTTCATTTTCGTTTATTACGAACGTTGTCCTTTACTTATCCTGACGTTTCGCTTGCTGTAATTGTGATACTCACGTTAATAAAAGACAATATTTAAACTAAGACTTAAATATACCTAATCGTACTATAAATTAAAACTATTTCTTTTATTCTTCCTTTTCACCAAATTTTATCATTATCTGTTTATTGAAAAACCGTTCGGCTTTTCAATAAACAGATAATTAGGAAATAAACATAAATACTTTTGCAATTAATAGTTTTTTATGATTTATGGGCTCGTTTTCGACTAGGTAAAAACCAATATTTAAGCGCCAATTTAAGCGGAACCACTGAAATTGTGTCGGGATCTTCCGTAATAGGTCTCAACGTATACTAAGTGGTATTTTTTGGGATACACCATATTTATGTATAAGTATAATTGTATATATATTTTTTTGTATGAATTGTATTGTTTATAGTTAGCCTAATTATTATTATCATATACGCTCAGTAGTACATAAATATAGATATGTACCTCTGCTACGTGACTGAGTGACATACTGAAACGGTAAACAAAGTTGAAATCTACTGTCTCGCTCATCTTCTTCTTCCTGCTCCTTTTTTTTATTTAGGATCGGCGCAGTATGTTCTTTTCTTCCATTTTCTACTTTCACTCGCCATATCATCAGTCACACCTCTCAAACATAACATTCTTCACACAGTCAATCCATGCTTTTTTTAGCCTCCCTCTTCCCCTATATATATCCACTTCCATATTCAAAACTTTTTAGATACATGCTCTTCATCTCTCCTCATAATCTCCAAGCCAAACGATTACCTTTCTATTTTTCATTCATTGGCGCTACTCTCAAACTTCCTCTTATAATGTATTTTAATGAAAGTGACAGTAAGGCTTTTGAGTAGAATATCGATAAATGTGTTGTGTTATATATATAAAGTCCTTGGTTGTGTGTGAGTATTTGGACATTAGACACAATGACTTATACACAAATACATACTTAGATCTTATGACAAGATGTCAGAATAAATAGATTGATTTGGTCATAGTGTTTGGCGTGAAATTCAATTAAATTTATTATGATTTTATATTTAACGTAAATGTTACGAAATTCCAAAATCATTAATACGTAAATTATAGTTATAATTCATCTCAACTATTAGTAATGGCGAAGCGGCATGGCTACGGTAAGAATTATCGTTCGAATTGTATCATACTGTATTATTTACGCTATATATAAATATAAAACCTGGGAATCGGCATACAAATGCGTAGGTACTAAGCACTTAGATCTAATATTAATCGCTATTTAGAAAACACAGTTTGTATCGGGCTGAGCACAGAAGATCGACTTTGCTTTTAAAGAATAATGATCAGTTAAACGGACACGAAAATCTGACTGCCAGTGGCGTAGCTATCATAGGGCAAAGTGGTGCAGTGCACCAGGGCCCCCAACCTGAGAGGGGCCCTGTTCTTTGGAAAGAGAGGGCCAAGCGTCGTTGATTAGTAGTATTTGCAAATAATGAATTTTGTGCATTTGCTGAAGAAATTTTGCCGAAGATGAGATGTTATTGAGATTTTTTTCCTTCATTTCATCGCGCACTGGGGCCCTTTTCCACATAGCTACGCCCGTAGCTTCACAAGCACTCGGGAATTCATTTTACAAGTTAACATATTTCAAGTTTTGTAAGAAATACACATCATAACCCAATTCAATTATATATTGGGTATTTATAATAATACTTAAGATGAACAACGATCGTCATTCTCTGTTATATATTTGATTGAGTGAGTAATTCGAGTATTAGTATACTATTAGTCGAAGCTCTAAAGCCTATTAGCAAATCTGTACTGAAACTCCGCACCTAATTACTTAGTAACAGATGTGCCTGCTCAATTGATATTATACATTATCAATATTAATAGACAAATATCAAATTAATAATCAAGACGTTTTGATGGGCTCGTTCGATAGAATGCACCTACCGAGCGCATAGATAGGTCGTGGGCTCGAATCCCACCGGGACAACATGTTTATAGTTTTCTGTAAGCATGTTTTCCCCACGTCATGTAACTTCGGGTATTGAACGGGTGGGAGGAATATCGAAATTCCGACCGCGTAACGAACCACCGTTCATAGATAGAAAAACCGTGAAGTGCACATTAAAACGCGATTTATTATTTATATTGTTTAAATAATTTATCCCGACGTTTGCTTTTCAGCGACCGTGGTCAAGGGCAGAAAGAAAGATGATAAATAAATAATTTGCGAAAAAGATGATAAATAATTTAAACAATAAATCGCGTTTTCATCCGGTATACAGTATTTTATTTAAATGATATCCGACCAAAACATTTTCATGTTAAGTAACGCCAAGACAAGTAGGTACATATTGCTTGCACTGTAAAAAAGTTATCAGATCTTATGCAGATCTAAGCTCTTAGCTCTATACGCCCTTACCTAGCACTCTCTCTCATCATAGCGTATAGTATCTCTCTTACATAAACATTACTTTGCTATTTCCTATCCTACTTCTTAACTATCCTTTTTTTGTTCATTTCGTTAAAGTTTAAAATGCATAAATGTAATATACTTACTTATTGTACTACTGTACTACCTGCACGAATACTCTCCATTTATTTTTATTGTTTAGGGTTGCCTGGAAGAGATCGCTGAGAGCGATAAGGCCGCCTATTGTATTGTTTATATTTAAGTTATATTTTCTAAGAATTTTATTATTGTTATATTTATATATCCAAGTACAATAAAGAGTTCTAAATAAATAAATAAATAGTGTTCTGCGTGAATCCTAGTCTGAAGTTTTCTACAAACCCTACACCTTTATCAAAATGTGTGGCTTATCTGTTTCGAAAGAGTGACGTAGATACTCCTATACGATTATGAACAGAATATCACTAATTAGGGGTTTTATGCTAGTAGGTCCTTGAGTAACGAAATGGCCAAGGCAAGTACTACGAAACATCAACGAATCCTCTATTCCACAGGTCCATGCTCGCATCACCAATTTACTCCACGCAACACCTCAAAATTTAATAGTTTGAAGATTATAGTGTCTAGACACCTGTCGACTGCGTATAATTTTTTTTCATCCAGCTACTTTATCGTCCTCACTTTAGCTCTCATAATTTTGTTCACCTTACTTTTACCCGATTTCTCGCAACGAATCGACAAGACTACGGAATTAAAGGAAATGAAGAAAGTTTTAGATAGGATCACGGTACGGCTTTTTCAATTAATATGGATTCTGATCAAATAGCTAAGTATGTACATATAATATCTATGATGTCCTTTGTTAATCATGAGAGTGATTTTACATTGTTTTCCGTCTATTTCAATATCAGCACCTCATTTTGATATAATAATAAATCCTATTAATATTATAAATGTAAAAGTTTGTCTCTTTCACACAAAAACTATAGAACGGATTTTGAAGAATCTTTACAGTATTATTGTTTATAAGTACTATCCTACTATCTGAGAGCCATTTCACCCAGCGAAGTGGGCACGGGAAGTGGGCACGGGTGTATTATAAACAGAAATCTAATATTTTAGGTTTGTTTATTTACTTTTTAGGTTTTTGTGTGTGTGAATACATACATACTATATTACAATGTAGCACCAATATTATAATTAATGCTTTGTGCCTATGAAATAACCAGTATCCCTTTATCTGGATACTGGCTTATTTCAGTCATCAGTTATACCTTCACACTCCCTAAGACTTTCTTTGCATGTTTTTATTAGACACTGTAGGTCTTGAAACATGTAGAATTTAAATATTTCCAGGATGAAATTGTACAAGCCGAAAGAACCTGTTTCACGGCGGCTGAAGAGATATGCAATCTTCACTATGTTATCCGAGATGACAATACCAACTTTCAGTGGAATTTGTGAGTGGTTCGAAATAGAAAATCAAGTGAGAAACCCACCTATAGCCCGATGGGCGGCTGTGTTCTATTAGTAAAAAATTGTAACAATAGCGAACTGCCCTTAAAGTCTCTAAATAAATATTTCTTTTATAACGTTATTTTGTGTTTATAACTTTATTACAACAAAATGTATACATAAAATACAGCGATTTCAATATTTGCAAATAGGCAGCCCATTATTTTCACAAATAGGACATTCCTTAGACACCTTCTGCCGCTCACAACCACTCTGTGGAACCAGCTGTCGCCGGTGGATATTTCGAACCAACACGACTTGGGAACCTTTAAGAAACTATTTTAATATATTCTCTAAGGTTGGTAACGCAACTACAAACAAGCCTGTGTTGCAGATATCTGTAGCCCTGCATCAGCAACGGTGATCACTTACCATCACGTGAGTCACATGCGCATTTGTCGCCTATTCCAAAAAAATCACCGGTTCATACTCAAAATATTACCATCTTTGTTGTGTATTGGTTTGGTTATATCTTACAAAGTAGGTATCTAATATAGTTGATGTTTGACCAAATTATAAGTGAGAAATATCAAGAAAAATTCCTAAGACCTGGAGTCTACAAACTAAACAAACCAATCAAATCATTTTTAAAAATGAGAATTACATAAATATACATAACTAGCTTCTGCCCGCGACTTCGTCTGCGTAGAATTAGTACTAAGCGTAGCTTATTTTTGAACCGAGCTGTTTTTTCATCAATGGCGTTATTTTTCAAACCGTTCGTCCAAATTACTTAGTGTAATAGACAAAGTTCATCTATACCTATTAAATACTGAAAGCGAAAAATGTATCAATTTTGATGAGAATTAGCTAAATACTCTAAAAATTACAATTGAAAACATGAATCAAATTTAAATGTATTTATGGCTCATAGTTTAGGGTATATTGGCTTCCACATAAAAAGTAGATATATGCTATCGCGGACTTTTATTTAGAACTATTTAAAACAAACAATCCCATGGTATATTATATTCTTGTAACTCCAACGGTTTAGGCAGCGCACGCCAAGAAAGCCCTCAGAACGCAGGAATTTTTCCGAGTTACTTGATACTTATCGTTATATTATGACCAATATACAAATCTGTTTATAAGTTGTAGCCTATATGTTATTCTGATATATAAGCTATATTACTGTAAAGTTTCACCAAAATCCGTTCGCTAGTTTTTGCGTGAAAGAGTAACAAACATCCATCCATCCATCCATCCTCACAAAATTTCGCATTTATAATATTAGTAAGAAGTAAGATAAGATAAGATAGGATAAAATCAATTAAAAATTACAAGTCAGCCGACGATATACATATGTTTTTTTTTCAACAGATAATTATAACAATTATTTTCAAAAATCATAAAAAGTTATTTATCTTTACCTCAGATTAAATAAGTGAGATCTTTACGTACTTACCCTACGTATATACCTATTATCCAAAAATGCATTTCAACTTAAACGCAGTTTCATGCCCAATAAAACCTCTTTGGCAATTTTTGCTATAGGTAGTTTATATTCCAAAAGTAGGAATGGCCTCAGAAGTTTCATAATATATTTTTCTCAGATTAAGTAATATTTTTTGATAATAATTTAAAGATAATATGATAAAACAACCCCCCCCCCCCGCCCCGCTTATATTTTTATTTGTCAAGCTTCCTTCTTAACCCCTGATTTATATTCTATATTCTAACTCGAATTGTTTGACAAAATGTCAACTAGAGTGCGCGCCAGATAAGTCTGCGCGCGACGGGTGGCGTACCAAATATTGCCAGGTATAGAAAGCAAACTCTCAACCACTATGCAACACCAAAAAAATCACCGGCGTTCTGAATGTTAATTCGTATTAGGTATACTTAGTATACAACAGAAAACAAATTTATATTTAGATATCACGTCAAATTAACTACTAAATCTGACATGATGTAACAATTTTATTTGTAAATTTCAATTAATTTTAGGGTGATGAATAATAATTACATACTAAAACTCAGTGAAAATATATATATTTTTAATTTGTTACATATTGTAACTGAATAACTCCTTATTTACCTGCTCCATAAGAAATATTTACATAATCTACAATTTAAATAAAACAACACCAAATTTTATATATATATTTAATGTAAATCATTTATCGAGAATATAGCAGAACTTCTAAATTTTGGATAACTATGGGTCAATCTTTCCATTTTATTTTCACATGTTTCTGATTCACTTGACTCGTTATTAGAAGAGTTTGAATTTTTGCTGTCACTTGCATGATGAATTATAAATTTGTCCAGTTCTATGTCCAAAAACCTGTCAGATTCAAAATATTGGTCTACGATTTTTTCAACATGCTGACACACATTATCGAATTAAATGCCGCTTCAGATTGAAGATATTTCTCCTGTGGCTTGATTTAATTTTTTTTCCACAATACGTCTTTTTTTTCAATGGGGTTTAAATCCTAAAACAAACTAAATCATTAACCAACAACAAAGTTAAAATATGTATCGTATAAAAATACCCCACATAAAGACATAATACCATGTACTGGTCACCCCAAAAATTACCTGTCAAGTAATAAAAAGGTTTTGAAAATGGTACAATCGGCCCTTTATTTCGCCGTTCTGCTTCATAAGCACGTTTTACTTTCAATATAACATCTCTGCCAGCACTTTTTATAACCTTAGGCATGATGATTACCAATAAAATCGAATAAAAACGCCACTGCTGCACACTAATTTCGGAAAACAATATGGCGGAAAGAAATTTAGTTCCAATTTTTGCCGCGCGCAGACTTATCTGGCGCGCACTCTAGAATTATAAGTGACAGTGATTATAGACTCGTAACCTTAGCACGTAAAGAAAATAAATTTGGCAAAATGTAAAAAAAAATACTTTAAATTTCTCTGAGTGATTTTCAGCGCTTATTCAGGACCATGATGTAAATCATGCCGATCAAAAAGAACTTTCTGTTGGAACTTGCAATATTCATAAGCGTTGTCTTGATCACATCGCACCTAACCACCCATATTTGGGACAGGCATTTTTTACGTCGCGATCTATATAAAATGAGGCCAAGCCTGCATACACTTAAGGTTTTTATGACTTTTCTTATACAATACAAAATAATTTGTCTCGTTGATTTCGACATTTTAAAAAAGTAAGGTTAGAGAGAAAAATAGAGTTACAACTATAGTACTATGTACAGTGGCATGATGTTGTTGCATTTTATCTCAGCTGTGCGGCCTAGCAGGAAAACCACGACAAAACTTTGTCGACCATTTTCTCGTGTTTTAATCAATTTCCTCTTTGTCTTCTGGGTCTAACTCGACTACTTATGTCAAAAGTAGTGGTATTTGTCGATCCAGATATCTTGTCTATCAAAGTTGTCGATATCGAGATATCTTATATCTTAATTTGTCTACACTCATCCGCGAGATATCTCTTGATTAAATTGTACACGTTAATAATAATTATTAAATAATTCTGTTGCCGTAAATGCCGTAACTGTATAACTTAAGTTTTATAATAATTCACATTAGCTGTATTTACTAATCTATCTTGGTCCAGAGCCAAACATTCGCGGTTATGAATGCCGATTGACAAAATGTCGTTTTTTTCTAAAAAGATACGAGTTGACATTAGGTTAAAACGGGTTCAAAATCCGCCGTATTCAAAATACTTATTATCTTCCCTAAAGATAATGTTCCCTACATCTGATCAGTTCGAGCACAGCTTTTAGTACATTATAGTCTATGGATATCCGAATGCTTGATGTTTAATGCCATGTAGTTGGGGTATACCCCATCATTCCACAACAACGAGGCTATAGCCTACAGGAAACTAATCAATAATCATCTGACTCGAGCCTAAGCTTTAGCCTATTTCTTACAAAATGATAATTTAATGATTTATTTCAGAACACACTTGTTGAAATAGGTACAGCGTATGATAATTTACACAGAGATGTGAAAGAAATAGTAAAGACAGAACACTGCAAAAGCTGTTGCCAAAGCGCACATAATGATTTAGATCGAAGAAAACAATACGATTTGAACGTTGTTAATATGTTAAACGAGAAAAAGAAACACAGCACAGGGTTGCAAACGATACAAAACACTGATTTTAATAAGTACTGCCTATCCAGAAACGCTTCTACTATAACGAGATATCCACTAAAATCAACTGGCGTCGGGATAACAACAAGGCAGTATCGTGTTTACAAAGAAGGTTGTTCTTGCAATAACACACGGCGCAGAATTGGGAAAGTTTAATGTCGAATACTCGAATGCTATTAAAAATTGAGTTTAATTTAAAAGTATTGATGTTACAATAAAATGTTGTTATAAAACAAAGTCGTGTTAGTTACACCATTTAACTCAAGTAAAATAATTATTAAAATATTGGAAAAAATAAAAAATAAATTATTCATGAAATTAATTTTAAAATTAAAAAGGTTCGGAATCTTTCGCAATTGACACCTCACGTCACGCACGCTTAGGTGGGTATAGCTTGTTTGTAATCAGTGACATTATAGAACAGAAGTGGGAAAATAGCATATTCAAATCTAAAAGTTTTTTAATATTATTGTTGAAGTCAATATTCTGGTAAGACAACGTCTGTCGTGTCCGCTAGTATATAATAAGAGACAGATACATATTTTTAAGTAGATCTCAGTTTTGTCTACTATTTCAGTTTAAACCTTTGATAATTGATTGTAATACGTTATTATATTAGATTAGATAATAAAAAATACACAAACGTTTATAAGATATATTTCTTTTCTGTGGTTAACATCAAAAAACTCCTTTTAATGTGTTTCTCATAGACTTATGATCTAGTCAATCACTTTTTACTTTTAGATTGTTTGTAAAATTCAACAATTTACTGTCATTTTTATATGAATGTGTAGGTGGTTCCATATTCAAAAATACGTCCACATTTGGAAGAGATAGCTGCGTTTTAGGATTCCAACCAAAATATCCTTTTTCAATAGTATTTGCTAAAGCATCTAAAATCTCCACCTGTCCTTCAATCTTTGGTAACTCTTCGGAAAACTTTAATATTCGCGACTCCAAATATGAGTAAGAATTCTTCATGTCCGTGAGATTATGCTGTGAAAATAATTTTGTAATATTTTAGTCAAAATCATTTATGACGTCGTAAATGTTTAGGCAAGATTTTAAGTGAATTCCCGAATACCCTAGTGGGGCAAGGGACAGACTCATTTCTGTGTCTGTTTCACTGCTAATTTTTTTTACAGGCAAGTAGCTGATCAGCCTTCTGTGCCCTGCCCGATATAAATATTTTTTAATCTCGTCTCCCAGGGATTCGAATCCAGGACTTCGGAGGTAGGCGATTCTCAATGCATCGCATTTACCCACGAGCCACGGAAGCGGCTAGATTTTTAAACATACTATAAATATTTGTTTAAGTGAGGTGTTCAAATTAATGTTGTTTAATCGAGCATACAGTAAGTACATGAAAATTGACTTTAACTGGTAGGCCTCCCGAATCCAACAAGGAAGTATATTATGATGTACACTTGCGATGAAAAGGCTCAAAATTAATAATATGTAATATTGTATTCTTACAGTTATATCGTCTAGTCCTTTTGATATACTATGTAAATCGCACTTGCTTCTACAAACGGTACAATGGTGCTCCAATAACAAATAAATAATGGCCATTAAACTCGACAGAATAAGAAAGCTACATAGACTATCAAGGAATGATGACTTCTTTGGTCTTGGCACAATGTTTGGTTGATTAGTATTCGCCTTGGGTCTTCCACGACGTCTTCTTCCATGATATTCCATTTTTCAATTGAAAAATGCAAAGGGCACTGAAAACAATAGGAAGTTTTAGTTTATTTGATTTATCATGTTTTTGATTTATATGTATTACTTTTCCATTTTTTTTTATTGAAAAATTGTATTGGTATGTTTAGGTTAAGTTTGTTAACAACTAATAACTGAGAAAAATAGAATGTCAAATTATATTCTGTCATTTCAAAAAATAGAATATAAGAATAAGGTTTTATGTTTTGTGATAATCGTAGAAAAAGCCGTAGCAATTTCATCCAATATCATCATCTTAATTTCTCAAGTAGGCATTATTGATAAATATGCCATCTATCGTTTGTTATGAACAGATACAAAATTTTATAAAGGCTGTTTAGCTTACCTAACTCCACGATAGCATCACTCGCCAGTAAGAATATCATAAAATTAATGATAGATGGCGCTGATGTAAATTAATTTTATGTTATAGAATTTTATTCTATAGAATTCTGTTTCTTTCAATGTCACTTAAATCATTCTACATAATTGAAGCATATTTATAACACATTTCACTTAGATTTTGGTGATGTTAATCATAAAACATACAATTGAATAGAATTCGAATTCCCGCGGTATTAATAGTTGTCGCCATCATGATGCGCCGAACAGCCAATGACGATAGCCGAGCGAGATGACCAGTGTAATTTTCTGTCTCTTTCACTCATATTATTTTCCATACTTGGTTTTCATTTTACATTCATTCGGGGTTCATAGTGTTGAGACTACTTTAAACCCTTTTATCGATAATTTTTCAATTTGCTATAATACAATTAAATATACATTTTATGTCTTAAATTTTATGATTAATAGCCGATGATGTAAAACTTAATTAGTTACATTCAGATTACTATGCACAGGATTATGCTTTCGGTTTTTGAAAATTTTATAAAAATAATTATAATTATCTTTATTTCAGCTGACAAAACATTTTGCTTTACATAAAGATAAGTCGATTTGCTTTATATAACGTATTTTTGTTTTTTATTTAATTTGACATCTACAAACAATTCACAGGCCTTGTTGAAAATTGAAAGTAATCATCACTAATCAATAATAATCATTACTACAAAATTATTATTAAGATCGACACGGAGTGACATCACTAAAGTCGTGCACCGGCCGGTCGCGTTCGGCTCGCTGCATGATGTCATTCATCAGCACACACTCACACATAGAACAGGTCGTCAGTCGACCCGCGCGGCTGTTTACATTTGTATAGCAATTATATATCTTCCTTCCCGTGTGTGGTGACTTCACGGCGACAACCGTGTTGACTGTGATTTAACTTATAATTTATTGTACAAAATAGTTTATAGTTACAAAATGGCAAACAACAGAGCAGCAAAATCTGGATTTGCCGCCGAGGCACAAAGAAAGGTAAGTTTTGAATTTGGAACCTTATATTTTAAAACTATTCAAAAATTTCCAGTGCTGCCTGCCTAACCGGCCAATTTTGATAGTTGCTTGGATGGCGTGGTCTTAGGTTTGGTCGGATTACGTAGATATTGATTTGCCCTGGAAAATAGGGATGCTGGGTGGATCAGATGATATTTCAAGGCCCAGCCATGACCTATTTATGACACGACACGTGTGAATCCAATAAGCTACTTGTAACATTGAATTTTTATTTTTTATTGTAACATTGAATTAATAAGTTTTATTTATAACTTAATCCAATAATGTTAATGACAGTAGTAACTATATTTAAATTTTGAGATGTTATTCTTATTTGAAAAAAAAAAATCTTACAAGATTAAAAAAAAATATAGTCACGCTGCCGATCGTTACAATGTCACTGATAAAAATAACATTTAATGTATATTTTTATTAATAATAATACCTAAATCTCAAAAGTTAGTGATGAACGCATCCATAAATGGTGGAATAACAGGTTCTAACGCAATGGCAAAAAATAGGTTGGCAGGTGCCACCTATAGAATTAATTGTTTAGCCCTTATTGGTTCTTTTCCTATAGCCAATGATTTTGTGTAATGTGGATAGAGTTTAAAAGAAATAGATTTAAATTTAGAACAAAAAACTGCCAAAATTTATTAGAATCCATATCCATAATACAGGCTCTCTGTTATATCTTCCAAGTGAGGATCGTTATTTTTTTTTATTATTTAACTAACCATAGTAATTGTTACTGTTGATTTGTTTTATCTAATATATTTACACAATAGTACCACCCTGTATACTTATCAGATGGATTTGTTTATGAACGCAACCAGCACTATAACGTCGCACATTCCTATTACACGTACCTATAGGGTTTCATTTGTTCGATTAAGGTTGTATATGTAACACATTTTGAAAAAGTTTTCAAACTATTGAAAAACCATTGCGTCTTTCAAAAAAAAAAAAAAATTAATATGCTATTTTCGCACTTCTCGTACCTACCTTCCTATTACTGATTTGCATGGATATAAATTTTTATAAATAAGCTACATATAATCGTGCGTGACGTGAGCCGTGAGCGGTCAATTGCGGCAGATGTCGGAATTCCGACCTAATTTTTTTATCCTTTAATAGTTATTTTGTTATTTGGGATAAAGACGAATCCAAATAAGAGATCATTAAAATCGGAGCAGACGTTCTTGTTTTCTAAATGGTGTAACTAACACGACTTTCTTTATATCATCGATTCAAAGGTGTAATTTTGAATAAAAATAAATGTTGCTTATTTTAAGCGTAAACCTACGATAAGTACAAAGCACTTATTGCGTATTGTGTTCCATAACAAAACTATGAAGCGAATTTCGAGTGCTTTATAAGCAAGCCTGCCGGCCTAGCATGACCGCCACGAGATATGTCGCGGACGAGAGAAGACAAAATAAGATGTAAGAAGTCTCGATATATTATATCTCGACATCGACAATTATGATAGAAAAGATATCTTGATCGACAAATATATCTATGTTTGATATTAAAAGTCGAGTTTTAAGTGTAATTGTCATGTTAGACCCGGAAGAAATAAAGAGATAATCGATTAAAACACGAGAAAACGGTCGACAAAATTTTGTCGCGATTGTCATGCTAGGCCGGCTGACCTTGATCACGCTTGCTTATTTAAATCGCGGTTTAATTCGGTAAAAGTTTTTTATTTAAATGTGTGATATAAATATTCTATCTCACGAACTCCGTTTGGCTGTTAATGTTGTCAGGCGTACACATGTACATTTATTTGAGTGTGCGTAATCTCGTGAGCACACGCTAAACATTACGCACACTGAAACAATGTATATGTGCACGCATGACAACATTCATAGCCAAACGGACTTCGTGAGATAAAATATCTTTTTTATGTTAGATAATAGATATCGACAGACGAGCATGAGGTTCATTTGATGGTAGGTGATACCTCAGCCACATAACATGAGTCAATTATGTGCTGTCGACCTACTTTTTACTTCGATCATTCGGAAATCCATAGTATAGACTGTAACCGAAACGCGCAATGTGCACTCACGGTTTTACCATCTGTTTTATATCTATACTTTCATTAACAAAAGACAAAGGTAACATTTTGTTAAATAAAATCTATCGAAATCTTATGATTCGTAAAGGCTTAACTTCAATATATATACTTACAGTATATTTTGTATGTAAAGGAGTTCCATGGCAATGTTCTGAGGTAGGTTTTGCATTTTAAAGACATTCTGAGAAACATTTGCAATCATGTTCAAACACTATGCGAGATACCAGACGGCTATACGGTATTTGTACTTCATCCTTTCCATGCAAAACCCTTTCAAAAAAGGGACTTTCGAAATCTATACTTACTATAATATACTAATATTATAAAGAGGAAAGATTTGTATTTTTGTATTAAAAAATATATATATTTATTTTAATATGCTACTTTCCCACTTCTAGTACCTACCTTCCTATCACTGATTTGCATGGATATCAATTTTTATAAATATAAAATAAGCTACATAATATAATCGTGCGTGACGTGAGCCGTGAGCGGTCAATTGCGGCAGATGTCGGAATTCCGACCTAATTTTTTTTTCCTTTAATAGTTATTTTGTTATTTGGGATAAAGACGACTCCAAATCCAAAAATCCAAATAAGAGATCATTAAAATCGGAGCAGCCGTTCTTGAGTTCTTAATCGACTTTGTTCTATATCGTCGATTCAAAGGTGTAATTTTGAATAAAAATAAGTTTTGCTTATTTTAAGCGTAAAGCTACGATAAGAACAAAGCACTAATTGCGTATTGTGGTCCATAACAAAACTATGAAGCGAATTTCGAGTGCTTTATAAGCAAGCCTGACCTTGATCACGCTTGCTTATTTAAATGGCGGATTAATTCGGTAAAAGTTTCTTATTTAAATGTGTGATATAAATATTCTATCTCACGAAGTCCGTTTGGCTGTTAATGTTGTCAGGCGTACACATGTACATTTATTTGAGTGTGCGTAATCTCGGGAGCGCACGCTAAACATTACGCACACTAAAACAATGTATATGTGCACGCTTGACAACATTCATAGCCAAACGGACTTCGTGAGATAAAATATCTATTTTTTATGTTAGATATCGACAGACGAGCATGAGGTTCACTTGATGGTAGGTGATACCTCAGCCACATAACATGAGTCAATGACCTACTTTTTACTTCGAGCATTCGGAAATCCATAGACTGAAACCGAAACGGTTTTACCATCTATGTTTTCTATCTATACTTTCATTAACAAAAGAAACAGGTAACATTTGTTAAATAAAATCATATCGAAAACCTTATGTTTGGTAAAGGCTTAACTTCAATATATACTTACAGTATATTTTGTATGTAAAGGAATTCCATGGCAATGTTCTGAGGTAGGTTTTGCATTTTAAAGACATTCTGAGAAACATTTGCAATCATGTTTAAACACTATGCGAGATACCAGACGGCTATACGGTATTTGTACTTCATCCTTTCCATGCAAAACCCTTTCAAAAAAGGGACTTTCGAAATCTATACTTACTATAATATAATATACTATAATATACTATAATATACTAATATTATAAAGAGGAAAGATTTGTATTTTTGTGTTATGAATAAACTCAAAAACTACTGGACCGATTTTAAAAATTATTTTACCAATACGAAGCTACTTTTTAAGCGAGTAACATAAACTTTTTGGTATATAGTAGGTACATTAGACTGATTCAAAATATTTTTTTTTTTTTCATTTTTGAGTAATTTTTTTTTTTCATTTGGCCATTCTGTTGGGCTCAAATTGAGAAAATCACTCGATATCTTAAGTTGTTCGAATAATATAAAAGATCTTTTTGTAAAAATGAAAGAGACCTTTTTTGTAGAGAATTTAATTTCCTACAAGACACCAAAAAGGGAAATTTGAAAAAAAATTTTTTCGACGATTTACAATGAAAATAAAGAAAAAAGTTTGTTTTCAATGCATTTTAAATGAGAAAGGGAACCCCCCCATGCGCCAGCTCAATTTTCAAGATATCAAGCTAAGAGGTTTTTTTTTGTCTAACAAAGAAGCTTTTTAAATATATTTACTAAAACAAAAAAAAAAAAATTATTTTGAATCAGTCTAAGGTACATACATTGCACCCGTGTGAAGAAGGGGCGCGTTGCTAGTATTAGTATAGAAGTAAGAAGAACAAGAAGAGTTAAGAAAGTAAATATATTTTAGGTATTTTTTATGTTAGATGATGACAGACGAGCACGACGAACGAGACGACGATGATGAGGTTATAGTTACTATAAGAAAATGTAAAATTTAGTAGAAATTCCTGATATTATAGACATTAAAAATACTATTTTTTTTTAGATGTATTGACATTTATAACATTTTCTAATATAGTGGATTTACGACGAGTATAATGTACCAAATAATTCCAGCGTGCTGATAACTGAATTTACATTTATTATTACTAACACTATCAATATATTAAGCAATAACATACCGCAATTTAAATTAGAACATTGATGTGGCACGTATATATGTAATTGTACTTGGTATTTACTCCACTTATCTCGGAACAGTTTAATATTTTGTCACCGTAAAACTAAATTCGGTATTTTAATATTTTTATAGAAACACGTAAACAGTAGAATACAAATGTCTGTACATTGAAAAATATTACCAGTTAAAAATAAAAATAATTTTGTATTTTTTTGTCTGTCTGCCTGTTTGTTCACCGAAGATACGGAACTGGAACTATTACAAAACAAAATGCGAAGTTTCGTTTCGTTCCGTTCGTTGCGTTCGATTTTGGTAATAAACCTACTGATTTTCATGTAACTTTTAAACTTTAAATTAAATCAAAATTTTCTAGAAGTCCCAAATAGATAAATATAGTAAATACTCTCGCCTTGAAGAGACCCAAGTCCCAAGATGTTTAGTTTTTTTTCTCATTTCAAGTTTCTCCGTTGCTACCACTTTATCAAAGACACGTTGTTAAACCCTCCAAAAATACAAAATATACTTCATTATTACTCTTTATTGTTAAACTTGTTTACTCATATTTCTCTTTAAAAGTATCGAGTAAAAGGTTACCAGGCGCAGCGTTATTACATTACCTTTTAAGGCTATTGACCTCAAAAAATTTAACGAGTATAATTACATAATTTGTATTCTTATTTTGGTTGAACACATTGTTGTGATACTATTTTACGTAGCCTAAAAAGAAAATATGAAGTAAGTTAACGCTTCGGATATTATTTTATCTATTGGTTGAACACCTCCATGGTTCAATGACTTGTTAGCATTGGAGATACAGGCTTTAAAACCCGGAAAAAAACTGTAGGGCTATTCACGATCATTCGAAATCGATCCGCCCGGAAAGCTACGCTCTCCCAATGAAAGTTGTTTCGTATTTACCGGATATGAAAATGGTATTCACAATTCCCATAGGATTGAGCATCGGCATTCTTCGGGAGTTTCCGATTAGAATCTTAGTATAAAATGATAGAAAGCTTGATATATCGGTACGAAATCTTGTAATATCGGAACGGAAAGTTTTCGAATGATCGTGAATAACCCTACTGGGCTGGAAAAATAGAGACTCCTGGAGACATAGAAAGATAGAAAGACTTGACTTATACCATCATAAGGCACCTTAATGTTTTAAGAATTTTCCAAACAGGAAATCGCTGATAATAATTGTAAATTACTTAAAATATTATGACTCTTACAAAGATAATATTTTCGTATTGAAATATTTATTAAACCAAATACGAAATTAGACATTCAAAAATAATCAATAAGCGAAAAAAGTTTCCCAAAATTAAGCTAAAGAAATTGCTAATTGATTTCCTGTTATAATAATTAGTGTCAACTGTCATGTAGCCATTTTTAATATGGAAACGTACGGATGCAATCGTCGCATTCCTCATTTCATATGCAAGTAACGCAACAACCGTTATCAAAGTAAAATATTGGAAACCATCCACCTTTCTTCCTGCTACGAGCATGTGGGTCAAGGAGAATCGGTCAATACTTCCAACCGGTTTCCTTGTGAGAGTCGTTGATGGTGGCAATATGTAATGGCGCCAGTGCATTATTAATATAATAAAATAATGCAATTCGTATTCCACATTCAAACTCATAAATATGTCTTAATTGTAATAAGATTTAATTTATTAAGCTTTTTGGAATCGTTTTTTTTTAACTAGCTGATGCCCTCGGCCTCGTTCGTGTGGGCTTCATAACATAAATGATGAATACTTTTCTTTTCGACAACTTATTTCGATGAAACAAAGCCTTTAAGTTGGGAACTCTTTAATTTTCCGAGATGAAAGTATCTAAGATGTTGACCGGGGATATAAGGTACCACCATACAAAATTTCATGTAAATCGGTTTCCAGTTTCGGAGATTAGCCCGTACAAACAGACAAACAGACAGAATTTTTTTTAAATAATCGGGATTTAAGATTCGATTTTAAGAATTCTATGAACAGACATTCGACCTCTACAGTTTTATTATATGTATACATTGTACCATACAGTGTTTTTGATCGCCACTAAGAAATATAAGTACAATAGATTAACATCCTAAGTATAGGATAGTACACTATATTAAGTATAACTTAACAAAATCAACGAAATAAGTGTAGTCGTTGTGTACAAAGATCCTCGTAAGCTATGACGAGTTCATTAGCGCGTCGCTTGCACCTTGCATTCAGATCGGTCGTAGGTTTGAATCCCTCGGATTTGATAATACACTATTATTTACGAACCTTCAGACATTGAACAGGGAAAATTCGTGAAGTACATATTGCGCGTTTCAGTCCCCATTACTTTTTGATGTCCTATGGCTAAGGCATCAACTATCAAGTGACCTCGCGCTAATCTGTGGATATCTGACATTAAAAAAGCTATTATTATTTGACATCGCTATATTGCCTCCTTAATGTCGCGCTTTATTCGGACAATGTATTGACTATTGATATTATGTAGATGGACTAGAAGCAACTAGTCATAGAGCATTGTATTATGTTTTGTTAAATTCCGTACCTCTGACGCACTCTAACGACACTATTAAATTCTCATTCGATTTGACACTGACAGTTGTCAATTTGATTTTGTAATTGTGGGAGCCGCTCTCTTCCTTTATCCTTCCCGCCTAGCATGACCATCTTTGTCTTACACATATAAGATAATAGATAACTCGACATATTATATCTCGACAAATTTCATAGAGAAGATATCTTGATCGACAAATATCTCAACTTTTAACATTAGAAGTCGAATTTTAAGTGTAACCCGGAAGACATAAAGAGATAATCGATTAAACACGAGAAAACGGTCGACAAAATTTTGTCGTGGTTGTCATGCTAGCCAAGCTTATCGCTTCAAGATGGCGTGGCCCACCACACATATTTATTATAATCTAGGTACCAGTATTAGTTGAAGAAATATATCAATTCCGTTCAAGTTGACTTTTTCATTACCAAATACTAATCCTCACACATTTAGTTACTCTTTCAATGTTGTTTTGTATATTAACTGTTTCAACGTAGGTATCTATTTTAATACGAAAAAAAATATTATGCTCACACTAAAATATAACTTTTCGTCCTATTATGTTAACTACTTCATAGTTCACTAAGAAGGTTATTTGTGCCTATATTATCGTGACAAATTCGTTGTGTCATTTTTCTATAGTCATATCCCCTTATTATTAACCTTTAGTTTAATCCTTCTAAAAATAAATTTTCATAACTTCACAATTCACTCATTAAGTTTGGAAATGACGTAATGACATTTTTTCTTTAGTCATATCCTACTAAAAAAAGACTCCCGTTCAGCCATATGTATTTACTATTTTGCCATTAATGAACGACCTTTACCTACTGAATGAAATCTATTAACTATAAAGTGTTTATAGGAACAGATGTTTGATTACAGGCAAAAGAATTTTGTTCATACTAATTCATCGAGACGATGACTCACATGGCACGGTTCACTTACAACACAAACCTCGCCTTATATGGTATGGCCTTTACTCAGGACTTATTTATAAGGCTTAAATATAGGCTGCTTTCAAAACAGCGCCATATGTTCAAGATTGACGCTTGACCAAATTTCTCTCGAAAGTCTTGCTCCATGTAATAACAATACATGGATTAATACTTTGTATACGAAATACATCATATACTTAGTCCCATATTCCAAGAGGTGACCTGGCCTTAGACTAAATAATTGATTTTGATTTGAGTAATATTTTAGAATACGGGCCATAGTGTAAACAATGATTGAAACTAGTTTTTAGTTCCTGTGTGGTCTACGAAACATGAGATACTTATGTCATGGTAACTCAAAACCTTCGCTTATGCCCAGTACGATATAGAAATCCTAGTACGTAAATGTTACTCGGATATTTTATCGGATAAATTCTTTCACCAAGAGAAAGCTTTTTTATATGTTAGATATCGACAGAAGAGCATGAGGTTCACTTGACGGTAGATCACCTCAGCCGGCCAGATCTCAGCCACAGTCAATGATGCGCTGTCGACCTACTTTTTACTTCGAGCATTCGGAAATCCATAGACTGAAACCGATACGCTCAATGTACACATCACGGTTTTTTCATCTATGACTATGATTATTATGAGCTACATTATCAGCGAGTAACAAAGGTTTTTTGTGTATAGTATATCTACATTGCACCCGTGCGAAGCCGGAGCATGTTACTAGTTATATATACGATAGGTACATCGCAGCAAAATTAATGGAAATCAAATAGAAACCCTTCAAGTTTTAAAGATTAAAATAAACAGAGCGAGATTGCAAGGTCTTGTTCTAGAATTTTCTATTATAACCTATTTACCGTCAAAATATTACGAAAATTTGATCCTAGTCCATGTAAAAGACAAAATTGGAAAAGGGCATTGTCAACAAAGTTGACAGCTCACACATCACAGCTCAAAGCTATAGGTATATCTGATTAATTGTACATTGTTTTATTTTATGTCTGTAACTGATCCCATTCCTGTCTCTTTACTAATCAAAGCTGATGGTATTATCGATACACAATGCGATTAACATTATTACCGCAAGTTCAGCCTCTAGTCTGACTTAATGAAAATACAATTGTTAAAGTCTTACAATCATTATTACTTACGGAGATAATAGCCTCTAGGCGGGCGGCCTAAGTTATAATATATTTAATCTATGCATGACTATTTCAAGTAAGTTTAGTTTTTAAATAAAATACTGTATACCGGATTAAAACGCGATTTATTCTTTATATTGTTTAAATTATTTAACCCGACGTTTCGGATGCTTTTCAACAATCGTACAATACTGAACAAATAAATTAACATTATTTTATTAACTCCGAGCAAAGAATTCCCGGAAAGTACCTAAATAGTTGCACAAATATTTAGTATCGAAACTCTAAACTGACTTCGTTAATAATCATGACTTTTTGTATGGAAAACGAACCACCTTAATTTCTTTCATGATGTGGTCATTTACATTTTTCATTGTCATTTTTTTTCTATATCGACTCGGAAGCAAGGACATATTCGACAGTCATAATTTCAAGAAATTAAAATCGTTAATCGTGAGTCATAGTTATTTCTGTCTAACGTTTTTGTAAGCAACGGACATGTACCCATCCATAGTAATGACGTGTATCTACGGGCTATGAAAGACCTCTTGTACGTTATCAGTAATACCAACGTAAGACGCATCTGCTGTTCTTTAATTTGCATTAAAATTGATTTGAATATATAATAAATGCCGTCGTAATAAAGAACGCAGTATTTGACAAAATATGAATTTTCCTTTTTTTTTAATTTAAATTTAAAAATAAATGCGTACAATTCGCAATACACGTTATTTTAACTAAATCTAAATACAATTTCTTAAAAAAATATTAAATTCAACTGTATTTTTTAATAAAAAATACTTTTACCGTGCTTTACCAGAAACCGCCATTTTGCAAGTACTGCGTTTACCCGTACGACGGCAGATATAGAGACGGGTCCCAAGAGCAAAATCGTATTTGTCAAATTGTCTAATTACAGTTTTGTAACTTATTGTTAGAGTCGAATAGTTAGCCATGAATCAAGTCCCACGGCGAAGTCTGGAACTATACGTGACAGCTCCGTAACACTTTTTGTTTGTCGAGAAATATCAAGTTGATGGGATGTGAGGAAAAGTTTTTTTTTTTAATTTATGAAATAGGAAAGCGTTCGTTTGCGATCATACCTGATCTTAAGTGTTGATGCAAACTAAGGTAGTAAATCACGCTGGCTTATGAAACGCCTATAACAACAACTTACACTTCTTACTTACAACATACGCGGCAGAGGCGCCGCGGCTATCAGACTTGAGAGGTGGCGTTGACTATAGAAGTTCTGTGAAAATAATAATAATCTCCTATTGACTCAAGTAAAGACGATTTATGTAAAATTATTCTAAAATATTTTACATAATTCGTCTTTATTTGAGTAAATATTTTATCATTTATTCATTCATCATTTTCAAACTGTAATTAGACAATTTCACAGATACGGTTTTATTCTTGGAACCCGTCGATATTTTGTCGACACTTGAGTCTAAATGAATTTATATATGGTTTATTTTGGTAATTGATTTATGTGTAAGGAAAAACTATGTCAACTTGTGGTAAAGTAGTAAATGAAAATGAAAAATAGTAAATTAGGTAATATGGGTTTTTAAAAAGTTTGTTAATTTAATGTTCATTTGTACTACTTCATTTTTAAGATGCTAATGCTATTAAAAAAGTGAATTCCCGAGTCCCCTAGTGGGCATGGGGCAGGCCCATTTTTGTGTCAAATTTTGTATTAAGAACTTAAGTTAACTTTAGTTAAAGTTTTATTTGCGAGGCCTATGATCATCTATCATATTAATCGTCGCGGTTATTTATCAAATATCCCCCCCACAAAATATTTTAAATAGGACATAGTTAACAAGAAGCCACTTCCTTTGTCTTGTATCATAAATTAGATAACGTTTGGAATATTAATGACCGCCCAAATAGTTTGACGTTATCGACCAACTTTATCGACACGTCTTGAATCCAACCGAACATCCGCCACCGTTTCAAATTAGTGCAATATTTTATTGACTTAACACCCTATATCACTATTAAATTAAAATGAAAAAAAATATTACGGTGTAGAAGGAAAGAGCTGCTTGTTCAAGAAATGCTTTTTAATTAGTTTACACGGACTTTAAGTACCTTAAAATATTTGGCGATTAAAAAGTGGCGGAGAGTTTATTTCCAGTTCTTTTCGTCCGTTCTACGCTCTTGATTTGAGAACTGGCAGTAGGTAAATGTAAATTTAGAAGCATTTTTTTTGTTGACATTCTTACCTATGACTGTATTTTGTGTTACCTAAATTAATAAATGATAATTTGATTTACGTAAATATTTAGAGTTGCAAAGAACCGGAAACTATCAATCCTACAAACTAAAAAAAATGTCTAAAAGTTAGCAGCTGTGTTTTCGTAGAATTTATATTAAAATTCGTCATTATTCGCTTTAATCAAGTGAGTATTCAACCTCAATAATTTGGACACATCATAACCGTTTTTACCGTCCACCGTGCTTGACTTCGCTGACTCATTCGAATCCTTAACTAATTACGTCATCGTCTTTATATAATTTAGCTTCTCATCTCTTGCAAGTTGAATAATAAGCCAGTTTCATATATTTTGTATTAGGTATTAATAAATATTATATTTTAATGTATATCTCACAAATAATCAAACAACTTACAAAAAATATTACTAACTAATATATTACTAACTATACAAATATGTACTCTAAAAATCACAAAGACTTAGATTTGACGGGCTCGTTGGCGGGTTCGGTAAAATACCAGCCATGCGCATCGTTGGGTCGGGGGTTCGGATCCCACCGCGACATGTTTATAATTTTCTGTAAGCATCTCGTCCCTACGTCTGGTAACGGTGGGAAGAATATCGAAATTCCGACCGGGTAACGGACCCATTCATTTCAAAGATGGAAAAATCGTGAATATAAAAATATTTATATGGAAATATATTGCGCGTTTCGGTTTCAATCTATGGATTTCCGAATGCTCAAAGTAAAAAGTAGGTCGACAGCGCATTATTCACTGATTTTATGTGGGTGTGGTATCTACAATCAAGTGAACCTCATGCTCGTCTGTCGATATCTAACATAAAAAAGTTACTAAAATACTATAGGTATATCTAACATCCTCAATTTTCTATTCAGGAAGTGTTTTCTACCTACGTTTGCAAGTTATGACCTCATTTTATAGATAAAACTATTCTTTTGTCGTACAGTCGTAGTATAGCGACGGGTTGGCAGGTGCATGATAATACGGTTTTTTATTGACAATGACAATGAAAACATTGAACAATCTGATAAACTACAGAAAAAAGCTTATGGCCGAATACTTAAATAATAATATTGTCTTGTATTAATACGAGCATTACTTATTTAACGGTAAAAGTTATTTTATTTAAACGAATACTCAAATGCTCAAAGTAAAAAGTAGGACGATAGCGCATCATTGACTGACATTCTGTGGCTGGGGTATCACCTACCATCAAGTGAACATCATGCTCGTCCGTTGATATCTAACATTAAAAAGATAGTCACCTCTACGGATCTAGGAAAACTAAATCTAACTAGATACTTATGTTATAATAGTAAGTATTATTTATAACTTAACTAAAACCTTAGTTAGAAATTCCAATCAGCCTATATTATTTAATGGTATATATTAAAATTATTTATTAATACCATTACAGCTATCGAGGTTAATGAAATACCATATTAAAATTATTGAGATTACTCTAATACCATATCTCCAATTATAGTTTTACGTGTATAAAATAGAGGAAAATCATAGATGTGAAGTATTCAATTTAGTTTGGCCAGTACATTTTCTTATACAGCAATAACGCGCTACGATGATCTAATAACAAGACCATGTGCATATAAAGATAATTTATCGATCAGTCATCATCATTAAAGAGGTATAAATTGTATTTATTCAACGTCAAATGGCCATAAGAAAGTACAGTTGGCGACAGACGGTTGTTTATCTCAAGCTATTTCGTACAAATCCGAGTCATGGAGACCGAGTCTCGAGTAAACGTAACGTAAACTTCAATTTTATTTATCAGTCTTTGACATTGACATCATATATTAAAATAATCTTTAATAAGTTTTTTTGTTGTTGTTTTAGTTAAAACACACTTGACTTAAATCGAAATGAGAAGGCTTCGTCGAATACTGAATCTAACGACTGATTCTTGCAAACTGAGTTATTAAAACAAAATGCAATTCAAATACAAAAATAGACTATAAAAATATTTTATTTAAAAAAGAATGTACTATCTTGTACAAATAATTATATTGATTGATTATAATATTTTTTTTGTGAGTACGGTCCCAGGCATACCACACACACCTAAAATCAACCTCACAATCACTTAGGTACCTGTCTGTATGTATGGTAGGTACATATTTGATACTGGTAATGTTTCTGGAAAGGTCTGTTCTCAATACAAATGAAAAGGCCTTTCTCTTTTATCTCAACTTTGTTTTCTATCAAAGCCTAATTCAAATACTGTGGAAACTCTTCGGTGATCACGAATAAATAAATAAAGAATACATTTTCTTTTGCTGCGTTCAAAATATATGATGTAACGTTTTTGAGGCTAGCATTAAATTTACGTCCGTAGCAAAATAAATTACGAATTTACGAGCATAAAACCTCCCGTTCTGGGTTTCTGATTTCTGATATATCTATACCGTGTTAGTTTACGTAATACGGGGAACCCTTGGTTAAAGTATGACAGACCGTTATTGAATTAAAATGTAATGATGCAATTACGCCAGATGACTAACGGCCGCGTATTTAGCTAACAATATATTATTTATCCTTTCCTTATCAGTATAACCTTCGCGTTAACATTGGTGAAACAGCATAAATAAGGTTTCATATTATTTAGTTATACAACTTTTTCTAGTGTTTTAAAGTAATATCGGACTCGTTGGCGCGTTGAGTAGAACACCTTGAAAACCGAAGGGTCGCGGCTCGAGTCCCACCAGGGCATGCTTACAGCTTTCTGTTAAATTTTATTTCTTATATCTGGTCACTTTGGGAATTAAACGGGTGAGAAGAATTTCGAAATTCCGACCGTCGCGTCGGCCTAGCATAACTGCCACGAGATATCTCGCGGACTCGATATGTTATATCTCGACATCGACAATTTTGATAGAAAAGACATCTCGATCTAAAAATATATCTATTTTTGATATTAAAAGTCTAGTTTTAAGTGTAATTGTCACGTTCGACCCGGAAGAAATAAATATATAATCGATTAAAACACGAGAAAACGCTCGACAAAATTTTGTCGTGGCGGCCATGCTATCCTGGCAGGACTACGCACTACCGAATAAATCTATAAATCATGAAGTGCATATTGCGTTTTCAGTCTATAATTTTCCGAATGCTCGAAGTACAAAATAGGTTGATAGCGCTTCATTGACTGGTGTTCTGTGGATGAGGTATCTACCCTCAAATGTGATATCATGTTCGTCTGTCGATATCTAACATAATTAAATCGATTTAAATATTTGACGAACGGTATTGCAATAGGTAGTCTCGCTGGAATGTGTTCTAGTTTACAAGTATGGTCTAGGACAAGTACGTAGCTCGCAGTGTTTGGGTTGGTAGAATGTTGTCGAAAGCGTCATCAAGAAATTCTTGTCACTCGAGTTCGAGTAAGACATTTTTTTAATATTAGATTAAGTCGAGTGTGAGGTTCCCTTTATGGTAAATGATTTCTCAGTGTTATATTTGGCACAGGCGAGTTTCCATCCTTCGTCAACATTCCATTCACCTCCACCTACTAAGCAGTTGTTATTTACCATCCTGATTCATCATCACATACCATCAGTATAGTGGTCAAACAACTGCTTTCTATGTTATAATTTATTTGAAGTATTTTTAAATCCATGTAATGAAGCCAAATTACACAAGCAAGGTATACCAAATGGTAAGGTGAAAGAATTCCGATATTCTTCTAATCCGATAGGATTCTCTTACATGCTAATAAAAATTATATATATATATATAGAATATATATAGAAAGATTTGTATTTTTGTAAGTTATGAATAAAATGGAACGATTTTAAAAATTCACAGTGTATAAGTACATATTCATTGCACCCGTGCGAAGCCGGGGCAAGCTACTAGTAAAAAATATATAAATATGCCGGACTTAAAGAGTATGTTGTAGTTGTAGATAAGTATAAATTAGGAAATATTCGAAAAAATAAAACTTTTTTATTTCTTCTATACATCTGAAGATTATCTGTAGAATTAACTTATATTACGTGCCTCGTGAGTAGCACGTGATTGAAAATTCAAATACTGTACAGTCCATACCTACTTGTTAACGAGTAAGTATTGTATATTCATTGACCTTATTCTTCTCTTGTGGCAGGCGTCTGGCCTCATTTCTCTTCTCGTTAAAACGAAGGTTGCAATTTTCTCACAAGTTAATTGCTTAATTTTGTATATACCAGATGTACAACTTTTATGTCAGATATTGACTGACAAGTGTGGGACTGATAACTTAAAAGTTTAACTTACCACTTGTTGAAAGTATATACAATATAACAGTGGGTATATTTACCTACTCGTAAAGATAGAAGAGAAATTATAAAGCAAAAGATACCCTTTATTACCCATTGTGCTTTCAATGGCACAATGATATCAGAGCCATTTTCTTCAAATAAGGGTGAGAAGATAGCCAAAGTTCCGTCAGCTTTTAATAGCTGTAATTATCATTAAGCTGTAATTTATTTATTTTGCAACGTTTTAAAAAAAGGGAAATAAAGTCATTATTTATTTTTATTAGACATTTTCCATCCGAGTAAAGAGTTCACTAAACGTAGGTTTTATATATCCCAAAGTTAACAAAGAGTCCCTTTCCTTTACAGGAAGAGCGTATTTTTTTGACGTGAGTGACCAATGACGCGAAATAATGTAACGTCCCCCGCTCCCTCAAAACGATGTTATTCATGCGACTGTCACTGTTTTTAGTTTTGACTGTGAACATAAATTCGAGAATCGCATATTTAAATTTTGTTCTGCATATTTAAGTGGCTTTTTGCAAAAGCCCCTTTGTTCTCAAAAGCGATCAATTCAATATACTGTAAATAAACTATTCTCTCCTTTCCAGATCAACAGCAAATACAGCGAGGAGTTGGCGGAGGAGTGTTTGGAATGGATCAAGGTTATCACCGGAGAGCCCATCGACACATCGGGCGATATGGACAACTTCTACGAAATACTTAAAGACGGCACCATCCTCTGCAAGTGAGTAAAAATATTTTTGTTAATTATCTCCACACCTTATATAATATATTCATATACATATGAGGTGATGACATATGCATACCTTCATACTCATTTTCTGGTGATGAAATCTGGCTAAAAACCTTAGTTTGCACAGAATCTGTCTTTGACGGGCACGTTGGCGCGTTTGGTAGAAAAACAATCCTAGGTTTTGATGTGTCGCGGTTTCGAATCCTTATAATTTTCTGTAAGAATGTCTCCCCCAAATCTGGTCACTTCGAGTATCAAACGGGTGGAAGGAACATGAAAATTCCGACTGGATAACAAACGGTTTCATAGATGGAAGAAGTCTATGATGTTCTGTGGCTGAGGTCCTACCATTCCTACCATCAAGTGAACCTCATGCTCGTCTGTCGATATCTGACATAAAAAAATCTGTACAAAAGAGATTAATTAAAGATATGCCAACTGCTTGCTTATTTTAAAAAATAAGTTTTATTTAACCAAGTATTCTACGAGTGTAACCATAACTAGATATCCTTCATACCATATAGGATTCAAACTAAAACTCAAATATTCCACATAATACCTACTACATTAAAAATAATAATTATTCGTTGTACTGTTATATTATTCAGTTAGAATTCAATACTAAACTTAAAGAGAATTTACCTACGTAATATCCAGATAATATGTGTCTCAACTGAAAAGTATACTTTCCTTTTTGTACGTATTCCTCAATATTTATAAATAATAAATTATAATTAATAATATTTAAGATTAATAGAAAATGCTAATTAAAAATGTACTTCTAATTTCAGACTGGCGAACAGCATAAAACCTGGCCAGGTGAAGAAAATTAACGAATCGAAAATGGCGTTCAAATGTATGGAGAACATCAATGCATTCCTCGAAGCGGCGAAACAGTTCGGTGTGCCGGCGCAGGAGACCTTCCAGACTGTCGACTTGTGGGAGAGGCAGAACCTCAACTCCGTAGTTATTTGCTTACAGTCGCTGGGCAGAAAAGTAAGTATTCACCAATCAGGAGCTCAACAATTTCTCTGAGTAGTCGTATTGTCATTGTATTGTCCTTGACGGTGAGATAGTTATATAAAACTTGCATTCTCTCGTAAATTAACAAATGGCAATAAGCTCTGAGAGTTAGTGGTACAGCCCCAGAATACTCAAGAAAGATGTTCATATTCTACGTATTGTTAGTATGTCATTTGTATGCAATTATATCGCACCTTGAGAATCAAATCCGTTACTTACGAAAACTGACAATTTTTAACTATCAACGCCATCTTGTAAGATTATTGTTCATCTTCAAAATGCAAGGACACAACTTCAAAAGGTCAACCTTATGGCGCTGTATGGCACAAGTGTCACTATGTAATTATTAGGAACTCTTACATGTTACGAGAACTTTAAACGGGATTTCCAAAGAAACATATTTTTCGTTTAGTATCAATTTGGTTTTCAATATGCGATATATTCATCTTTTATTTTAATTGAAATACCCTTTTGTAATGTATTCTGCAAAAGTCCAGTGGTTATGAAGTGCTAAAGGACAAAAACGTTGAAATTATTTTATTGTTTCGTTTTTTCATTGTTTTACATTTGTAGAGATTTATTTCAACAGTCCTCAAGAACCCGGAGGTCCAGGGTTCGAATCAAGGGGAAACATGATACAAAAAATCGATTCGATCGGGTAGAGCACAGATCTTCGATTGATCATTTACTTGTAAAAAAATTATCTGTGAAACAGACACAAAAATATGTCTGTCCCAGAAGGACGATGACTCTGGAATTCACCATACCTACTCAATTACTTGCTACTTACCTTTAAATACTAAATCGTTATTCAAAGTAACCTGACTAACACATAACAAGCATATTCTAATGGATAGCCTAAAACTCGTTTATTCGATACTATTATTTACTTTATTTATGCTTCCAGGCCCACAACTACGGCATGCCCTCAATAGGACCAAAAGAAGCCGAGAAAAATGTTCGCAACTTCTCTGAAGAACAACTGCGAGCTGGTCAAGGGGTTATTTCCCTACAATACGGTTCCAACAAAGGCGCCACTCAGAGCGGCATTAACTTTGGCAACACTAGACATATGTAAATTCGCTTAAAATTACCATAATCTGTGCACTACTAATATTGACTTTGACAGATTGTGGAAAAAAAAAGTTATTGGCAGGAAACTGCAACAGTCAACAAATGTTAAGTCTGTGGTTCAAACCACAGAGTAGACACCCATGGTACTTACCGTGGGTTATTTATGTAGTTCTGATTAGCTGTAACAAAAGTACTTAGAGAGTCAAGAATGTTCAAGTCTTTAATATTAATTAATAAGGACCATTATACAATGTTTTTCTAGAATCTCGGTGACGAAATTTTCTTTCTAACGCTTTTTCTGTAGCATTGTATTGAATTTTACATACCAATAATTTTAGACATTCCACGGCTTATTCCATATTTTGAACTTTTCTTATAAACTATGACGTATTGACAAAAGTAAGTTTTTTTTTTAACTTAGGTATAACCAGCGGCACGAAAGTCTAGCGCTGGCCGATACGTGGAGGGGATTGCTGCGCATGTGTACTGTCGCGCACGCAATACATTATATGCCACTTTGATTAATGATTACCTAAATAAAGATATTAAGCTGAACGAAATTTGGATTTGTTTCAAAGAATCAATTAATTCGTTAGATTCCCTTTTTAAAAAACAATTCACGTCATAAACCATTTTCCTGACTTGTCTTTTCAAAACAGTATTTGTTCTAGGCATATTCACTTTAAAGTCACAAACAAACTTAAAAACAAATAACAAGCAACAAAACACTTACAAATTCAAACGTAACAAAACACAACAAAACGTAACAACAGTAACAATAATATTAATGACGCGACTGTACACGGGATGTGCGCGGGGCGTCGTATCGGTGCGGGGGACGGAATGCGACTGGAGAGCCAATCGACGCTACGCGCGCCCGCTCTTCATTCCGCTAGCCCCCCTCAGATACCTTATTTTTTACTTCTGCGCAATAACGGTCAGCGCTAGAGTTTCGTGCCGCTACTTGTACTGTAAAAGTTATTGTAAGCATGCTAGTATTTTTCTCGTTTTGAAATTAAGAATTATTATAAGTTTTCTAATTCGTATCTTAAAGATCTTTTAAAGTGCCAATCTCAAGTTATACATTTATTTGCGGGGTTTTCCAAGAAATGCGTAATTAAAATATACAATGTGCCTTCAAAAGCCCATAGGGTTTTTATATATTCATCGAAGGTGACTATAGTTCTTTTGAATTGTACCTACTATTAAGAAAATATTCATTCCAAGTTAATATTTATTGTGTTGTTACTCTGTGATTAACCGTTATGAAAAATCCTCTATTCTTATAGTTATAATAATAATTATTATGTATATTTTTATGATTCTTTTTTGTCGAAGTGTAACAACTTTGTGAAAGTACGTAGAAATAAATAATAATCTCATAAAATTGTGTTTCTTTTACACTTTAGTACCTAACAAAACACCTTATTACCTAGACGGTCATTGCGGCTAAGTGGTATGTGCATTTCATTGATCACCGGCGGTCCTGGGTTCAGACAAATAAATTATTTCGGTCGGGTTAGAATATTTAGGATTGATAATACTTGTCTATTAACAAAATATCACTGAAACAGAAAGACATACCTATCTGCCACATAGTTCAGAACTTTTTTATATAAAGAATTTCTATTATCGTATCAGATTAATTAATTATAATTAAATTGAAATTATTTGAATCATAATAATTATTATGATTCAAATAATTTCAATTTCTTTAAATCCGGCGAATTTGCGACATGACGTATCACGTATCACGTATATTTCTACATATTTTACTAATCCTTTTTTACTAATACTAGTCATCGTACCGTCAACTGGCCGCCATGTTATTCTCCCGTCCTTATTTTATGTTGTTTTATTACTGAGACACAAATAAAACTTGAATCGTGAGAACAAAAATAATTATAAAATGTAATCTATACTAATATTACAAAGAGGAAAGATTTGTTTGTTTGTTACGCTTTACCTCAAAAACTACTCGACCTAAGAATAAAGGAAAACTCAGCTCACGTAATATTTTGTATATTTTATTGAAAGGAACTGTATTTTAATCCTGCGTTGTAGGTATTTTATACTAGATGGCATTTTTATAGAAAATGTTAGTCGCGTATATGTCGCGATATAATTTTAATCACAATTATAAAAGTATTCACAATTGTTTTGGACTTACTGTTTAGGCAACCGAAACCATAAGATATCGTTCTGTATGGAACTTTTCTTATATCCAGCATAGCCTGGCATGACCATCAAGAGATATCTCGCGGACGAGTGAAGACAAAATAAGATAATGTGGAGGAAGGTGGCTGAATCACGTCGGGGTCACCAATGTGGAGGAAGGGAGGAATGGTCTTCCTCCAACCTAAAGGGAGGATCGTCGACCAGTCGAACCACTGACTGGCCGGCCCTAAGGCCCCAGTGGTTGATGTCGAGACGTTGTATATATTCTTAGCGCGTACAGGTATTTTGATAGCGCGATTCAGGATTAGACGTCTTTGTATTGATTCTTGTAGCAGATTATAGATGTCGCTACAGTACTTCCCCCCCGAAGACCGGAGGTCATTATTTTATTCATTAGTACTTAATAGTGTTAACATTCATGTTACATTAAAGGTGTATGCATTAATGGTGTTTTCTTAATATCAGAAGCGGATTATTCTACGCTCACAAAATGCCACGCGGCTATCAAAGAATTCAAGTACGCCGTACTCTATGTATACGAGCAGTAGCAACTGTGACGGACGGAGAAAGAATAACGTTATAAATGTCAACGTAAGGGATCGCCAACTGTAAGTCAGAATGTTTAATTATTATCATCAATGATTTCTGAACTAGAGGACATGCCTCTCGGGGATAATATTGATACTCGTAGAAAGTAATTCACATGTCTTTAAATGTCTTGACACTACGATGATCAGTGTATCAGCTGTGCAAAAGTAACGGTATACTGCAAAATGAAATATGGTTGCAATTACTTTATGAAAAAGTAATTCTCATGGATATCGAAACAATATCTTACTTAATGAAGTTTTCGAAAGTATGATATCAATTATAGTAATTAGTCTGATAAATTGGTGAAACAAATATCAGTGTTGCACAGGATTTCCGTTATTATGACAATACAGCATCTTTTTGTAAAATACGAGATACCCTCGAAACAGGTCTTTAGCAATTTTATAAGCCAGACAGAATAACACACACATTGAAAATAATAACACATTGAAAATAATAAATTGAGAGATGTTGAGATTTAATAATATTTAAATATGGATCGCAGCTATTCATTAATGACAAAGACCTAGTAACAGTATTGGTTTTGCAGTCTGTTTTGTTAAAATAATCTTATTCATTGAATGGAATTAAAAATTGAATGGATATATAAAACAGTTACAGTAAAACTTAAAAGTTTAAATATATACAGGTTATACGTTATACGTGGGAAAATCATGATATTTTAATAGCTTGCTATTTGCAATGCTTGTGTTCATATTATTTAGAATGGCATATTAGACATAGCTATAATGGCTAAGTTACAATATTGAAGACAGTTATTTCAAAATACCCTCAAAAGTAAAGTATTGTCATTGTTAGGAAATACTGTATAGAAGTTCACAACTATCAGTGAGATTACTTTTGAAATTGAATCCCAATACCACGCTTACTCGAATTTTGACTAGTTTACTTTTTAATTGTGAGAAAATTGGTACTTTTGAACAAAGTTTAGTTTAGAGTATACTGTAGCATGAAAATCGCACTTCGACTGTACGATCGAAAAGGAACGTGGCTGTAAAAGACGTAACTTCCAAACATGTTTAACTTTTAACACGTGAAAGAAAAATATTTTGACATTTTATCTAAAGTATTGAATAAATGACGACGCATGATGCGCCATCGAGTTTAATAAAGTGTGAATCGAACCTTCATGGTTCAAAAAGGAATAGTGTTCATGGCATGTGATGAATATTCATTCATTCAAGTTAATAATTACTAAAGCAAGTAATAACCCTATACCATGCGGTGTTTTCAAATACTAATAGTAGTGTTGAAGAAAGTTGTCAAAATTGTTGCAAAAATGACCGCGCAATATTTCAGTAATAGAATATATAAATATGTGTTGTCAATTGTCTCAAATACACATTAACTAATATAGTATTTTACGACAAATAGCATACATTGCAAAATTATAATATTATTTGAAAATAATAAGTAATTACTTAATTATTGTTTTTCGGTTGAGTAAAGAGGTAATGAGTATACCCTATGTTATAAGAGGGTCTAGGCGTCGGAAAGGATTATTTCTGAATAGATGCTTGGTCATGGCAAATCGTTATCTAAATTGAACGTTACTTAAATTCAACCTTTAACTAAACTGTAACCGCTAGATGGTCCCAGAATACCTATCTACTATGAACGCCAGTCTTGTCACTAGTATGAAAGTAAAATTAGTACTTATATTGATATGTACATTGAACTCTGATAAGCTATAGTTCAATTTTTCACTCAATACATAAATGTCAAAATGTAGTCAAGAATTTTTACCAAAAATGAATTCAACATAAATAACAATTACAATTAGTTCCATCAAGTTCTACCAATTCTATTAAATTATATATATGATGTGCTAGTGTAGCATTCAAGAGTACCAAACAACAAGTCTTCGTACTCAATCGTAAAATTTCAATTAAATCTAGAATGGAGAGTAAGCTTCTTAACCTGTTAACAATAGTATAAATTATGTCAGAATCAGAAATAGTAGTCTTGCACATAATTTTAAAAAAATACAATACGTGGGTGCATAAAATAGAAACTCCAATAAAGAATTGCGTACAGTAGTTTCTGAAGTAAATAATATGATTAGTTACTGTCCTTTCCACTAAAAGACCCTAGTAAGCGATATATTAGTCAGGTGAGGCCGAAACGAATAATATAAGTATTTGAATATTGACGAATTGTTAAATAATAAAGTAAAAATAAAGGATCTGAATGTGGGGACCAACCGTGAGGATGTTGGACATTGTTTCCCGCGCTTAAGAAACTTATAGGCCAATAGATTGAAAGTAGTCTCAATTATATTCCTGGGCAGACCAAGCTAGTTATATCCAGTACTAACTGCTAAACCATTCGACATTTTCCATGTTAATCATCTTGGTCCCTCTGTGACGTGAAACATTACAACAATTTGCTTGTATTACTATATACACTCAATAAATTGAAATTGCTATCTATTTAACTTGACTAAAATTACCCTGAATGAAATAAATGAAAATTGCAAAATGTAAAAAAGTAAAAGAAATATTATTTAAAGAGGCTAAAGAAATAAAGCCACTGAGCATTTTCCACAATATTATTTAATCGCTTGGAGCAATATAACAAATTATTGTACAGTGCGAATACAATAAAAACTGAAATTTGTAAAAGAAACTGAGGTATATGGCAGTAAAGATCATAATAGCAAAAATAAAGTGACAAATATAAAAGTTAATAGTGAAAAATAACAGAAATATGATCAATACAAAATGTCGAGTAAAAGTAAGAAAGTGAGGAAGTAGTCTGTCCAACTAAGACTGGTTGCCAAAATTGGTTTTCAATTCGATGGTTAAGAATATTAAAAAAGGATTCAAATGCGATACATTTAATGACATAGCATTTAATATGATGGCGCAGTCGCCAAGATATTAAAGCCAATTATAGTGCTGCAATAAATACAAATGGGTGCGAATCACTACAAAAATCTATTATGGTATCGGATCATTGCATATACTTAACTAAGAAGAAAAAAAAATGTAAAGAAAGTCTGATCTAGTTCTCAGTGAGGTTTATATTTCTCCTTGATATCATATCATCCATTCATATATAAAGAGATCGCTAATGATGATAATGAATATTATTTTTTGACGGATATGCGAGACAAAATAAAATAACGGATTTTGATGCGTCTATTTACGCCTTTGAAAATTTAGTGGTGCTTTAGATAACAATATAATTCATATGAAATACAAGTATAAGTTATGCCGTAGCCATAACTAGTGTTGCCAGGTCCGATTTGTTTTCAGTCGGTACATGAGGTCAAGAAAATCGGGATTTAGGGTTGCAGATCGGGACAAACAAAAAAACAAGGTGTTTTTAAATTAGGGTTTAATTTATTGCATTCTATATTAATAGTGCAAGTTTAGTTTTATATTATATATATCAAATATGTCTTTATTCTAAAACAAGTAGTCAGTCTTGCTTGCTGTATTAGTAGTATAGGAGGTACCAACGTTTTCGAGAAAGAATTTTAGGTCAGCTGATTTTGTGATATGTCGTTCATCTTGCTTTTTCGGTTAGAGTCTGGACTGTCTGGCAGGCGGTAGCGGTTGCGTTCGTTTGTGCGCATCCAACCTGTCAGGTGATAATCCTGGATTTTAAAAGCATTTTAAGACGCGTAATTTTTAATTTTTTGTTTTTAAATAAGTCTACCTGACATACTTTTTTATTGCCAGACATTTTTGACATTGCTAATTATGTGCCATACGCGATTTTTGGTTGGATGCGCACAAACGAACGCAACCGCTACCGCCTGCCAGACAGCCCAGACTCTAACCGAAAAAGCAAGATGGACGACATATCACAAAATCAGCTGACCTAAAATTCTTACTTTCCAAACGTTGCAGGCTCCCGGACCATAGTGAAAATTAAAAAATAAAGTCGTATTTAAAGTGTACTTAAAGTAATTATATTATTTTTTATTAAAATTATATTTTTCATTGGACTTTGCCGCCTTTAAAATGGCCTTTTTTTTTAAAGCATATTTATAAAATTCATTAATTCATTACAAGTCATACTGAAGTTAGTTTTTATCCATTACATTACGCTCTCTCGTTCATGCAATGCGAAGTGACGTGAAGCTGATGCCATTTTGAATTTGAAATAGTGACGTGATGAGTAAAAAATTAAAAACTACGCACCTACCTACTTAAAAAAAAAATTTATGATTTTCTTTTTCACTTTTTGGTTTATCGGGACATTTGGCGTCCCGATTAGGTATAAATCGGGACGCGTCCCCAGACCCTTGAAAATCGGGACGTCCCGCGCAAATCGGGACACCTGGCAACACTAGCCATAACCGTGGTGTAAAAGTTTCTTTTCAGAATACCTTAGAGCTTGGGCCGTGACAAGTGAATTGAGTGAAGTTGAAACAATCGTTGAAATATACATATAATGGGACATAGTACTAAAGAGATTATGACAGTAGGTATTAATGTTACCGAATAAGTCCGGATGTTGTCAGTAAGTCCACGTGACACGTGAGTTAAATTTACATTATTTATAGAAATGGCAGTGCTAATTTAAATTGTAACTATCGCTATACATGCACTACGATCTAGATAAGAATACGAGTAAACTTTTGTAACTATAACTATGCATGTATTACAATTTAACAAGGAAGTGAATAGGAGTAAACTTTTGTAGCTATCCCTTTACAAGCATTATTACAATTTAGACAAAAAAGGGAATACGTGTAAACTTCATTGTCAAGTGTATATGCTTCAAACATTGTAAGCGAGCCTGGTCTGTCTTGGTGTTTAATTTGGTGATACACGGCTAGTTTGATCTGTACATCAGCTAGTCCAAACCATACATGTCCACTGGCTTTGTTGATGGAATGGCGGCTCGTGCAACAGGTATCTGTGTGAACGCTGTTGTAATGGTGATACACGACTGTTTGATCTGAACATCATACAGTTTAAACCGTATATGGTGATACACGGCTGGTTGATCAGAACATCAACCAGTTCAAACCATATCGAGCCAGCCATCCACCAGCGACAGTGGGCTAATTAAGTACTAAAGCATACTGACGGCTTCTAAATGTGTGAACGTTGTTGTAATGGTGATGCACGACTGGTTGATCAGAACATCAACCAGTTCAAACCATATAAGCCAGCATACTGACTGCTTCTAAATATTGCTTATTTAACCCTTTACAATGTCCTCAGCTATACACCAGACACATACGCCGTTCGAGGACGAACGCGTGTGCAGGACGGCCGGATGTTGTCGCTCTGAAGTTTCGACGCTTTTCCGCAGCAGCAACAGATGTCACTATTACCAACGTCACCGTCAAATTTACTAGTGGGGGTGTCCACTTTACCGACAACGGGCAGCCGATGATGATATAAAAGCTGAGTTCCCGCCACGAAGAGGCATTCCACGTGCACCAACTAAAGTAGTAGAAACTCTGCCCAATTGTGGATAATTATTACAGTGTCAATTTAATAGTGATCTAAAGTGAATTATAGCTATAGTTATACTTCTGTATCGTAGTATCTGAGTGGATATAAAGTGTTAACATTCATGTTACATTAAAGGTGTATGCATTAATGGTGTTTTCTTAATAATAGTCTTTCAATCCAAGCTATACACACTGACATTTCAACTTCTACAATATATTGAATTCTTGATGTAAGTCAAGATATCTCGATGAAGAAATATCTTTCTTTACTTTTGACATTAGAAGTCGAGTTTTAACTTTTAAATGTGTCATGTTACCCCAAGAACTTTATATAATATATAACTATATAAAATCCTTGTGTTACCCGAAGATATAAATAGATGATTAATTAAAACACGAGAAAACGGTCGACAAAATTTTGTCTTGGTTGTCATGTAGGCCGGCTGAGCGACCAAATAATAAAAGTCCGTCCCTGAGCGTTATAGGAAAATAACTTTAATTCTTCTAATAATACAAGGTTAAAGGTGCAAAGATTAGACTATTCTATTAAATATAACTATAAAATAGGCAACTATTATTATTTTAAATAAGGTCAATCGCTATATAAAATACATAAAATAAATTAATAAATGTATCATGTCTCCCTGAGTAAGAATGATATCATTGCCCCCTACAACGTATTGACACAAGTTCCTTTGATAACCTTCCTGCCCCCTTGTCACTAACTGTGAAGACAATAACTATATTTTTATATTCTTCAATATACGTTCTATGTGCAATAGTTATTATTAAATATTTTTATAACGCTTAACAGCTGTTCATTATAACATTTAGATTGATAATGCTAGACTAAGATACTACTCGTACTACTCGTATACCATAATTTCACCTCATGGTGTCACCCTTACCCGTTCGTTTCTACCTTCCTTGTAGCCACAAAGTCCACAAACCATAGACAAGACCTAACGACTATATTTTGACTTTCGATGTAAATCCATTTCGCTTATTGTAGTAGTTTTAAACAAAAATGGCTTAATTACTTTTAATGCAGAAAAGTTCTAGGAAAGAAGTCAGAGAGACAATTATTTTAATGCTTTCGGACGGACGGAGGAAGATGTCGGACTCGACGAAGAGTTCCGTACCATTATAAAATCATGTCTGTTCACTGAAATATTTGTTTTATGTTAATTTAAGAATATTAAGTCATATATTATTCACTTTAAATTATTTTTAAAGTGAATATTTTCCGAACTGCTGTCAAAATTCAATGTCAACCACTATAATTTGATAGACGTCAAAATACCTAACCTTTGCCAATATTTAACAATAATAAATAATAATAGTAAATCTACAAATAAATCCTATATTTACATAGCATATTTCATTTTATAATTTATGGATATCTTATGTTTTAAAGATCACATACGAGTGGCGAATAAACGGTGAAATTATGCTTTAAGTTCCCTATACAGTGCACACGCAAGGGTATTTTAAGTTGATTGTTTAGAGTATTTTTCAAGCAACAATCAGATCATGAACTAATAACTTGTGATGTCGCAGTTAGCTGGGGCGTATTCGAATGGCTGGGCGATCGACACAACGCCTGTTGACCTGAACAACACAGATAAAGACGTAAGTGTGGCCCCCCAGCAAAGTTGTTTGCCGCGATAAGAATGTCCTCTGTGACCTAGCCACTGTTTCACGCAATGAATACGTTTTATTCCTTATTCAGACGGCATATTTCATCATTGTTTTTCAAAGATTCTTGGTAAGTAAACATACATAAAGCAAAGAAAAATATAATACATGTTATTTGATTAGTTTCGTGCCTAACACATGGAAAGGTCTTTATATAATCAGGTATTTTTTCACTTGATTTTACACTTTATTTCATTAAGCTCATCTAACTGTCATTCTAAAAGTAAGCTTCTATATAATTTAATAAAACGGGGCCTAGTTGGATGTACCCCTAGGTTTTGCTTGAACTATTGGGTACATAATATATGGAAAATAGTCATAATGTCGCATGGACTTCTACATATTTAAAGCTATTTCTGGAGAATTCGATCAATAAGTTAGTTACACAACATTACTATACACTAAACGGAACTTTGTTTTACACAATTATAAAATTAGTATAGTTATGACGGTATAAAATAAACTTTAAGAATATTTGGTTCCTTGAATGTTATCTTATGGTAATTATTCTATTTACAAAGTATAATTATTATAATTAAATACACTGGACATCAGAATGTTATGATAAGGATATTTAAAAATAAACTTAGCAACAGTAGATACATTACCTATTTTATCTTTAAGAAGGCATATAGAATAGTATCAGTCTATTTAGGAATTGAATATCATTATTTTTCAAGTACATTAATACTAAATATATACTTAATTTCATTTAAGTATAAATATTATAAATTTATATGTTGGAAGAAGTATGTAAGTAATTAATATTTTAAAAACTTAAGTTTTAATTTGTATAATAATTGAGAATTGAAAGTCCAAGACCGTTTTTTATTTATCATTATTAATCATTTAAAAAAAAGAAAATAAGTAGTAAGTAATAATAAGCTAATAAAGCTGCATGTAATATTTAATATTCAATACTTAGAATAAACATTTGCTTCATTTCTTATCAACATAATTTTAATATTGTATAGCAACCGGACTTTGATAATAATGCTAAGAAAAATGATTAAATTTCATCTCACAATTTACCAGAGCGTACACAATTCCTCTTTTATAAAAAAAGAGGCTTTCTAGTCAACTCTATATTAAATAAAATATATTCAATATTTATTTATTCAGTTACATTTGTAATCAAAACTATGAAATCATAATATACAAATAAGCTATATATAAAAGTTTTTAACAACCCAAGATCATTAGATATCGACAGACGACTATGAGATTCACTTGATGGTATGTGATACCCCAGTCACAGAGCATCAGTCAATGATGCGCTGTCGACCTACTTTTACTTCGACCATTTGGAAATCCATAGACTGAAACCGTAACGCGCAATATGAACTTAACAGTTTTTCATCTAAAAACGGTGGTTCATTACCCGTTCGGAATTTCGATATTCCTATCACCCATTCAATACCCTAAGTTATAAGGGAATATATATATACATGCTTACAGAAAATTATAGACATGTCCCGGTGTGATTCGCCCACGATCCATCGATGAGCACGGCAGTTGTTCTACAGAACGCGCCAACGAGCCCGTCAAAATGATGAAATTATATTCTCGTTATATTTAACTTAATTTATAGTATAAAAGCTGGAATGCTAAAAATAAATGGCTTGAAGACAAACATACCTATAACAGCAGTATCACAATCATATCAAAATAACGGAAAAAATACTTCACATTAATCGTACATGAGTACTGAATATCACTATCTGCCTACTCATTACCCCCTAGCGCGGATCATTGCTATCAAAAGGGGTAATCAGGCTTGACCTTTGCTCATTGTCTGTTGCCGATAAAGGTCCCTATAAATTACCTCACTGTATGGCATCGCGCCACTTGTTTCTGGCATTGCACGCGAGACCCTCGTACAGTGAATACTCTTCAAGTTTTATCGATATTCTTATCGCTTCCTTCTTTGTTACATTCCTAATGGCTAAATTCGTGAATTACTGTGATTTCTTGTCTCCCAATTAATTTTAATTTGTGCTTGTGTGAAAAGACATTTGTTGGTGAAACTTTATTTTTGAGGACTTTCGTTTTTAAAATTTATTCTGGCGATTGCATACATGTATCATTATATGAACAGGCTTATCCAAAAAATGACTATAACTTTAATGTACCGCGTCAATCCCATATATTATTCGGATTACTCGGATACGATTTAAAATTTTATCTAAAATCATATCGATTTAAACGTGTCCTTTGCTATTGGCTCTATAATTTTGAATACTATAAATTCGGAGTTTATCCAAAAGACATCACCTGACATCACCATATCGTCTTACTACTTTGGAAAGAATATCTTATATCACAATGGATATAATCGCAAATGTAAGTTGAACAAAGAAAACTATGATTTACTTAATTAGGGCATTATTGTATAATGCTTGGGATAAATACTAAGATCGAATCGACAAAGAAAATAACTAGAGTCTACAAAATCGATATTTATCTCGACTTCATAGCGTGGGTCAAAGTTTATCAGTGTTTTGCTTCGTTACAGTTGTATAAATCGAATTATTTGTGACAAATTATTTCACAATAACTAATCTTATGTAAAAATGTTATTTATTGCAGTATCACCCGGTTTTTAAAGCGTTCCTCGCTGGGTCCTTCTCTGGCACATTCAGTACGATCCTCTTTCAACCATTGGATCTAGTCAAGACAAGGCTCCAAAACTCTTCACACAATGTTGTTGCGACGACAGTCGAGTAAGTATTCAATGTTTCAAAATGACCGCAGTTCATTCATATATATATTATTCATAGATATATTTGTATGATATTTCAAATTGTCATACAACTGACAGACTAAACGCCCATTTACACGATGCAAGTTTCTTGTCTAATGCATACAATTAAATTGAAACAATAAATGACTTGCATAGTTTAAACAACACGTAATATTCTTGATCTGTTATACAAGTCTTGTTTCCATACTTTTCTTGGTGTAAACAGCACATTATATCCTCGTGTAAACAGTTTCTTACAATTTTTGGATGTCAATTATTGCTCTTGTATGTACAAGAAAAGGGAGTTTTGAAATTAAATATGTCCTTATATCATGTTTACAATGATGCCCCCAGTATTTGATAAGAATCTCACCAAAGCGGTTTCCTTTTAGCGGCCGAATCCAACCCGGCATGATAACAACATTCGTCAACATAATACGTCAGGAGCAAATCATTGGGCTATGGCGCGGCATGGTCCCGTCTATAGCCCGTTGCGTTCCCGGCGTGGGACTTTACTTCTCATCCCTTCATTGGCTGAAGACCAAACTGGGGAAGAATAGGCAGGATCTCAGCGCTACGGAAGCGATCGCGCTGGGCGTCATAGCGAGGACCATGAGCGGAGTTGCGCTAATACCGATCACTGTAATTAAGACAAGGTAACGTAATCTTTTACAAGTATTTTTTAACGAAAACTGACAATTTTCAACTATCAACGCCATCTTGTGAGATTATTATTCGTCTTCAAAATGCAAAGACACAAAAGGTCAACTTTATGCCGCTAGATGGAGCAAGTGTCTCTATATGATTATTAGGAACTCGTTACGAGAACTTCAAACGGAGTTTCCCAAAAAACACATTTTTCGTTTAGTGTCAGTATGATTTTCAAGGTGTAATATGGGTATATACACCTTGAAAACCAAACTGACAAAACCAAAACAAAAGACAATAATTTTTTTAACTCCATATATTCGATTTTAATAGAATGCAACTGGAAGGTGCAACGGAAAATTTATATAACTAACCCGGCTTCTATTGGTTACAATTCCGATATGAAATGTTCAGCCATTTAATGCCCGAATTTAACAGAAATAGGGAAATATAATTTTACAGAAAATGATACACATCAGACTTGTTGGGATTGGAGCCCGTGACTAATCGGAAGGCAATACACACAATAACATGTATGGTATTTGTAGCATAAATGTTATTTATGTCCTGCTTCATTTAAATGTCATAATTACTAAAAGTGTTCAGTGGTTATTGTAGGCAAAAAAAACAGTGGTTACTAAACGAAGTCCAATAATGTCGCTCAAAGCTACGACAGTATTTTATCTTTTTCGAGAAAAGTATTAAGATTATATTTCATTTACAATATTTGTTATTTATCATCAGCATTCAATATTTATATTAGGATAAAAATCAAGGTCTTACTTTCTTTGTTCTCGAAAACTGCGTATTTACTTGAATTAAATTATTGTACATGTTAATGATATGCAAATGTTTAAGGGTTACTGCGTGTTAACTTTTGAATTTAGAATACCTATTATAAAAGCAGAAATCAAAGCATTGGACTTTAGTTCGCGGAAAATTCATGGATGTTTTTCGCAAGGCAGATTTTAACCAATAATATATGTATAAGTAAAAAAGTTAATATGATACTGTCTTCTTTTAAGCAATGATAATTATTTGCAGTAAACAGTTGCTTACATTGACAATAGTAAAATAATATTATCGTTTATTAACGCGAGTATCACACATAAAAATAAAATACTGTATACGCGAATACGCGATACGGATTAAAACGCGATATTTCGGATGCTTATCAGCACTCTTTCTGTCTGCCCGTGACCACGGTTGCTGAATAGCATCCGAAACGTCGGGATAAATAATTTAAACAATATAAATAATAAATCGCGTTTTAATCCGGTATACAGTATTTTATTTAAATAATATCATAAAATAAACAATTTTATAGGAGTCAAAAAAGTCTAATATGTTTTTCTCACCTCAACCTTTTATCTATATGAAGAAATAAAATGTTGATCCAAAAACTATACTGCCATATATTGAATTACTAAAAACTTACAATATTTATCTTATTTCCAGATACGAGTCAGGAGTGTACAAATATAATAGTCTTAGTGGAGCATTGAAGGCCATATATAAAGCGGAAGGAATTAGAGGTCTCTCCTGCGGTCTAGGACCAACTTTAGCGAGGGATGCTCCCTTTTCCGGACTATATCTTATGTTCTATACTCAGACTAAACAGGCTGTACCTAAAGGTTTGTTTATATTTATATCAAAAAAAGAAAGTAAGAGAATTACTTTTATATTATAAGTATGAAAAAAGGCAAAAATGAGTTTAATTAAAATGTTAAAATTGTAATGTCTTTCGATTTCACGTGTTTTTGATGTTTTAATATAAAGACGTAACTCAGATTATAGGTTTTTTTTATGTTAGATATCGACAGACAAGCATAAGGTTCACTTAATGGTAGGTGATACCTTAACCACAACATCAGTGAATGATGCGCTGACGACCTACTTAAAATAAAATAATTATAAATTAATTGAATATAATAATGTTGCCAACTTGGTGTTTAATGTGCTAATTAAAAAAATAGCCTCTTATCGCATTATAAACATGATTAATTAAAAATGTATGAAATATTGCTATAGTTAGATATAACAGTCGAATTCCCTGTATTATCAATTGTACTGATAACCTGTAGTAGTGTTTTCATACTTAAAAATGTCACTATAATATTATATATCATCACTCAAATGAAATGATGTAGATATTTTGACTAATTTCATAGAGCTAAACAATCGATCGACCGCGCATGTATGACCTCAATCTGTATGTTGCTTCGGTTTTTTTGTATGTTATATATCGACAGACGAGTATGAGGATCACTTGATGGTAGGTGTCACCTCAGCCTCAGAACATCAGTCAATGATGCGCAGTCAACCTACTTTTTCCTTCAGGCATTCGGAAATCAATAGACTGAAACCGAAACGCCCGATATGCACTTTACGGTTTTTCCATCTATTTACGGTAGTTTGTTACCCGGACGTGATTTCGATATTCCTCTTACCCGTTCAATGCCCGAAGTTACCAGACGTGGGATAGACATATTTACAGAAAATTATAAACATGTCGTCCCGGTGGGATTCGAACCCACGACCCATCACATGCCGTTCACATACGGCAGGTGTTCTACAGAACGCGCCAAAGAGCCCATAAAAAATTCTGTCTTCAAGATTTCAATCTGTATGTTTTCTTCTGTCTTCAAGACCTCAATCTGTATGTTTTCTTCTATCTTCAAGACCTCAATTTGTATGTTTTCTTCTGTCTTCAAGACCTCAATTTGTATGTGTTTTTTCTAGAATGGCTTAAATCACCAACAGCAGCTAGCGGCATACACTTCACATGCGGTATAGTGGCGGGAATCGCCGCGTCGCTCGTCACCAACCCAGCTGATGTTCTCAAGACAAAAATGCAATTATACCCGGACAAGTTTCCGAACGCGTTTAGTGCTGCCATGTATGTTCATCAGGTAATTGGTTTTTTCTTTTTTTTATATTTACAATAAGGGATAAAGGGCAAATGGACAGGTGGCAACACCATAGGACTTTAATTTTCTTGATCTTTAAGGAATTTATAAGCTTGATTCTCGAAGAATCGAGGCAGTGCTTGAAAATCGCGCGGTTTTTTTATATAAATGATTTTTTGGAAATCGAGCTGACATAAGTGCATTATAATATTACGTATTAAAACCAGTTCACTTATTTATTTATCGAAGATATAATTGACTTGACTTGTATATAAGTAATGTTGTTTGAGTTAGTACAGCACAAAAATTACTGAACGGATTTTGCTGCAATATTTCTTTTGTAGTATTGCTTTCATTTAAAAATGGTGCAAGTACACCGGGGTACCACAGCCATATAACAGTACAATACTATATACCGGTACCATAACGTTATACCGCTATGAAACATTTATCAGTACCACATCGTGTATCGATACCTTATACCGGTATAAATAAAGACAGGCAAAATAAGAGAAGTCATAATATAGTTATTTTATCGCACGAGTAAATTATAATTAAGAACCATAACGTATTTAGTAGCCTTCTTAAGAGGGGTCAACCCGTCTTTCTTTCAATACAAAAGCTCGTACGTGATTATGGCGTTGTAACCGATTTTTCTTAAAAGAAACTTTTAGGTAAACTAATAGGTATCTCTTGCACTATATCTAGGTTTCTATCGAAACAAAAGATCAAAATTTTCAGAAATAAATTCAGTATAAGCCTCCAAAAATCAGCTTTTTTGCAAAAAAGTTACCTGAACTTTGGGCGTTCATAATGTACTCATAAATTGTAAAAGTAAATCATCAAATAAAAAGTAATTTAGAATCTCCATTACAAAAAAATATTTCACAAACTTGTAAGGACTACTGAAAAACACGTATTTCCTAGAACAAGTTTTATGAAATTTCCGCACACTCTTTTTCGTTTATCGGGTTCTCACTCACTTGTTAGCGGTAGAGGTATGCGCTGCATGAAACAAAAAGCTTTTCAACCATGCTCGCGTTGACGATAGATGAACTGGGAAGGGTCCTCTTAAACACGTAAACGACCCGCCATGATAACATTGATGAATGAACCTAAATGAACCTTAGTGGTGCAAGAATGACCCTTATCTCATTGGGGGGCAGACCCCGCCTGATAGCGATTGCGCACTTATGAGAAAACTATAAGAGTTCGAGAACTAAAATAGGTATACAAATATTGTTTATGTATAAATAATTCCTTTATCATTTACGTAAATAACTTATTGGTTATAAGGAAGTACATTTTGTTATTAGTTCTGCCGTCTGCGTGAGACTTGACAAACTGATGGAAGTTCATCTGATGAACTCGTTGATTTTAAGAAACGAGCCTATAATTTTTGAAAAGACCGACAACGCACCTGAGACGTTCAAGTCACGGATGACCATGGGCGATAATTAATTGTCCGCTTCCGATTGTCCGCTCTGAAATAAAAAAGTAGTTCTAAGAATTATCGTCATGGATTCCGAATAAGTCCATATTAATATCCAAGTGTTTTTATTGTTTTGTAACAAGAAATATGAAAGTGTATTCGTTTGTTTACTTTCGAGAAAGACGGCATGATTTGTAAACATAGATAGTATATCTGGGAAATTATACAGACTCCTAGGTTTATAATCTATGGAATATAATTTAATTGTTATATGTGGTGGAAACAGAAGGAGCGTTGTTCTATTTTAATAATAAAATTAACTTTTATAGTGATTGGAATTTGAAATATATATATATATATAAAATGACCGCATTATCTTGAAAAATATATTTCTGGAGTGAGATTTTTTTTTAGTATATTCTGAACTTAATAAAAATTTAATCTTAATTTTCTGGACATATGTGATATGGCAACACTGAACACACGTCCTGGTAGCAAAGCTAATATTAATTTACAAAGTATTACTTTAACCATATTTCTTATTATTCCAGACACACGGTTTTCTCGGATTCTTCAAAGGTGCAGTTCCACGAATGGTACGTAGGAGTCTGATGGCAGCCATGGCGTGGACAGTCTTCGAGGAAATAACTCGATCTATTGGCTTAAAATAAACCTTAATCACTTCATTTTCTTTAAATTTCTAATGAGATAGAGCTGGTATAAGTTCCTAGAATTTTTATTTTTATCATTTTTGCTTAATATTGCTTGTTTTCTTATACTTTACTATTTTATGTTTTCATGTTTATTGTTAGCCATTAGGTTGGGTTAAGCTAAGATAATGTTATTATTTGTAGCCAATATTAAATATTGTGTTGTTATAGAATAGAAAACACATGTGATATCGTTATTACGAAATAAATATTTTATCAATATACCACATTATTTTATTTCAATTCACATTGAATAATTTCTGTTTACAAATGGCAGTAAAATCTAACTTCTTTTTCTGTAATATTTTATTTTGTCACATGCTCCCTGTATCCAGTTGTGTGTGACAAGTTTGTAGTAGTTGCAATGCCAGATAGTTTTTATTTTTGGGTCCAAAGAACCTTCGCAGTTGTATGCAAACATCACATCTTAACAAAGTTTTATTATAATCGGATAAATAGGAGTGCACAGATGCTAAACATTGATTTTTATTTATAAAGATCTACTGGGGGAACCGACAAATGTCTTAAAGATATATTTATCTTTTCATAATATCTTACGTCATCTCGCACAATCAAATAAAACAGCTGTGTTAATAAAACAAATATAATATTTACACATTTTGATCTAAGTTTTATTTCATATAAACTCAAAGCCTTCAAACTTTAAATTATCTACTAAAGTATCGTCCAACAACAATTTGCCACTTGTTGTAAATGCAGTTATGTACGTGGCAGTTTTGCCTTCAAATTCTGTTGTTTTTAAAGCAACTATTGCTTCGTCCTTCGATCCAGGTATAAACTTGAATGATGAGAAACCATACTTTGGTTGGTGTTTTGTTATCTGAAAAATATAATAGTTAAAACAACAAGCCAAAGAAAAAAAATAACAACAACTTTAAATCTATTCTTCAACATTAATACCCAATATAGTATATGAATTTTACTAAGGGTATAATTTTTAAATGCCTTATAGCCAGATAATAATAAGCATGCATATAGAGATAATTTTAAACATGCCCTGGCAAGAAATTAACAAAAAAAATATTAATGAACATCAGGTCTGCCTATTGGGGTCACGGGATCGCTTAGCATGCTACTGTAGCCCCAATGCTTTGTGCTATCCACCTTCATAGGCTTCCAACATCCACTAATTTCTCAAACTCTGATCGATAAGTGGACAAGAAATGAACCAAAGACTCATAGAAGTTCCCCACTGATTATTTGTTCTGAGCAGCACAGTACGTGAAGAAAGCAAAAAAAATACAACATACCTGAACAGCTTTGACATTGTTGAAATTACTATCAGCTGTGATCAAATAGTTACACCCCATAATTTCATCTCTCGACTCATTATATGGTTGGTGACTGCATCTTCTTGGTAAAAAGTACCATTTTTCATTTACATCCGACCACAGTCCTGATTCATGGATCATATATCCAGGCCATTCAACGCCTATAGATCGTCTTATTGTTTTGTACTGGTGTACCCAATTTAAATGTTGTACCTGTAAATTTTAAACTAGGTTGAGCTTTATTGGCAATATCACCTCACTAATGATCCCATACTTTTATAATACATTCTATTAATCTCACAGATATGATGAGAGAGAGAGATGAGAAAAATGACACAGATATGATGAGTAAAGAAATATAAATTGTCATTTATATGGACTTAACTTAATTTTAGTTAATTTAAGAAAAACAATGTCAATCATAAAAATCAAAAGGAACACTAAAATAATTAATACCTCGCCATGAATATTGATAGCTTTTACCCACATCGGGTCATATGTCTGGAATTCCCCACTAGCTGTTGTCCATTCTTTTCCCATAGATCCAACATACAGTATTTCGTCTTTGATTGTAGCCCATTCTGATTTGAAGCCCTTCTCATTATAGCCATTACCATCAGATAGGATCACCCATGGAACTACTTTGTTGTTTATCAATTCGAAAACCTGAAAAATTGATATACTATATAAAATATATACTATTTATAACATTGTTGTAACAATAAGCCATCTCAAATTACATCAGTAATAAATGTTATGGTAAGTAGTTTTTCTATTAGAAATATAAAATTTAATAGGAAGCAGTTTATCAACATTAATAAGATGGAACTGGTATTGTAAGAACTTAACTGACTTAAAACCAGGACTATTAAAAACTTTACTCTGAATAGAAACTTTATAATATTTTATGGATTATTTGTATTCCTTATAGACTGTATTTATTTTTAAATGAAAAAATATAATAGCAATAAAAAGGTCTAACTTACCATACCAGACCGGTCGTCAAATGTCAGCAATCTCCCATCAAATACAATCAATTCAGATAACTCCATACCTCGTCCTTTATGTGAATATGTGGAAGACAACAGAATATCTGGAGTCTTATCCCACGAAACTGTTACATACTTCTCTGCAGGGTTATAACTTAGATGTCCTTTCTTAAGGTAACTGTCAAATGTATGTGCTTTAGTACTGCTCTTAGAATTAGTGTCTAAATCAGCCACAATTCCTATCCTATAAGTCGTAATGTCTCCGGAATGTAACACAGGTGAAAGTGGATATGTTCCATTGTATGGTCGTGAACTCCTAGTCCAACGGTTTAAAGAATTCGAATGGTCACTTGTCCACCAATTGTAATAAAATAATACTAATAATAAAACTCCTAATAAAATTATCAGATACATAAACTGAGGTTGGATTCTTACTGTATTTCCTACTCTATAGGTTGCTGGAGTTCTTAGGGCCTTACGCCAATCTCGAAGACCACGCATTTTACGATCTCCAAGTTCGTAATAGTCATTCATAACGTTTTACTTCTGTATCAATTCATTATTTCTCTTCAAATTCAGTTAAAACAACACATAAAAAAAAATGACTAGAAAGTTAACCTTTTAGATTGGGTTCTATAAATTACACGTCACATTATTTGAATAACGTAATTTAAGTTAAAGACACGTAAATCTACACATTTTGATAAAATTTAAAACTTATTACCCTCGATTATTGACGGCTAATATCTGACAATTGACATGTCACATGAATATTGAAAATTGAAGTTTGAACTTGACATAATAATATGTCAATTAGTAAAAGAAGTCAATTTTAAGACAGCTTTGAAGAATTCCAGCTGTTTCAAATTTATACTTGGCAATCTTCAACTACAAAATATACTTTATTGACTTATTGAGCGTTTTGACACCATACTTCACTACATAGTATAAAACAAAGTCTCTTTCTCTGTCCCTATGTCCCTTTGTATGCTTAATTCTTTGAAACTACGCAACGGATTCTGATGCGGTTTTTTTTGAATAGATAGAGTGATTCAAGAGGAAGGTTTATATGTATAATAACATCCTTTAAATAGTGGAGAAGTACTGTTATTTTTGAGGTTTCTAATGTGATGTCGTAAATAATTACATTTTTTCCGCTTACATTGCAAACGCAGGCTGAACCCTACGAGTTTTATCAAAATAATGTACTAAGTATTGTACACATTGAAAAGGTCTACAGAAAAGTCCGTGACTGTATATTATGTCTATCTCGGATAACCCACAATAACTTTTTTTTGTCATTTACTTTTTACGACAAATAATGTCTAATTTTCGAAGCGATTTTAACCAATACAGCATTAATCCTTATCCAATAAAATACATTGTTGATTTAATATAGCTCTATATGAGGGGTATAGATTCAAAAGCGCCTCTGTCCAGTTTTTTACCCAACACGTTTTTAGATTAATGGCAACACATTGCATGTTTGTCTATACGTGCAAAGCCGTCTCTAACTCATACTAAATTTGAAATTCTCGGCGAGGTGCAAAAATGCCTCTATTATATTATAATGTAGTAACAAAAGCGCTTGTATCCCGCCGCGACCAATCACAGAGCCGGGCTGTGTTAGTTATTCTGTGTGTCCGCGTTAGAGTTGCGCAAAATATATCACTGAAAAGAAAAGAGAGATATATATCTTTTCGATCTGAGATATATATCACTCTTTTATATCTCGCTCAGAGCGAGATAGAACAGAGTAACTGATCGTAATGAGCTATTTATCAAACTGAACCGTTCGATTGATAGAGCCGAAAGAGTTTGCAGAGAGCGAGATAAAGCAAAGCCGTGATGTTATCATATATAATTATATTTGATCATTCTTGAAAATAATATCGTTATCGATATTATTTTCAAGAATAATCTAGAATTGTCTATTTTAGAATTTCTATTGAGGAATAGACATTTCCGGCTTATCAGGCGTAGAAAAAAGATCTATGTGAAGGTTTACGAATTGTGTGATAGTGAAAGTACACAAACACGAAAGTTCTTATTTTAAAATATTTACTGGTACTATTTATTATTATATTTATTTATTTATTTACACTATTTTCAACACATAAAACATATGTTATACTAATACGATAAGTATATTATTAGCGAAAAACAATCACGCGTATTCATTTTTCAAATATAAACAAATACTTAAAATTACGTAGGGACATTATTTTGAAAATCTAAGTCCAACGGGAATTGCGTAACGCAACCTATTTTGTGCTTTATTCCCATAATATAACGTTCCTTTTTTTTTTGTTACTCATTTGATTCTCACTCGCTCTCGGCTCGGCCGGCACATGCGCAATCTAAGCAACGTCATCTATCTCTCTCTTTACCCTTCCTCAAGCATCTTCTTATTCATCTAATCTCAAACGCATCCAAAATGAATCTTAGCTCTTGGATATAAAGATATATTCAAGAAACTGGTGAGCGAGAGATATACTCGCTCTTTTGGCAAGATATATATCTTTCATATCATTCGCTCGCGAGCGACACAAGTCTAGTCCGCGTGTTGTTTCTTGAACATTTCGTCCCGTTATTTTATTGATTTTTAATAGTAAAAGAACGCAAAATGGAAGTTAATATTGCCTCAGTGCAGCATAATAAAGGAAGAAAACGGATCCGCAATCAAAAACAATGGAAACGTAACGTGCAAAAGCGTGCAAGGTAAGTTTCCCTGACCATGTTTTGTATGAGAAGATGGTTAATGGACGGGTCAATACCGTGATGACCAAGCAACAATATCGCGGCGAACGCACCTCTTGCAATAAGATTTATTATGATGATTGTTTAACTTTACGGAAAATTTTACTCTATATAAATTATTTTATAGATTTAAAAAAAAATCACTGGCAAAAGAACTAAAAAATATTTTATTGTAATGAGTTACTTTTATTTAAAATATTAATATTAAATTAATGTAAAAACTGTAGATTTAACCTTAATGTCGTGAGTTTCATTCGCACTTGACCGGTTTTTTTTTTATATTACAGGTATTCTGCTAAAAGACCACCGGATATAACTGATATAAAAAATTGTGTATTGTTTTACATAAATGTTTTGGACGAAACTACTCCAGGTGAAGGCGAAAATGAAGAACCCTGTGAATATATGGAAGAAATTGGATTTTGTGTTTAATTTTTAAGGAAGACAATGTTTTTATTTTAGAAGGATAATTGTAGAGCATTTGTATATTTTATATTACTTAAATAATACTTTTATTAAAATTTTAGACTAATAAAAACATTTATAAAACACCCGTTTGATTACTTTAACCATACTAGTACTGCTTGACAGTCTTGCATAAAACCGTCCACAAGGCGAGGTTATGTAAGACCAAAACCGCCTCTATCCATAGTAATGCAATGCAAAACCGCCTCTATCCAACGTTTAGACGCAAAACCTACTCTATCCAAATTAAAAATAAAAATAATAAAGAATAACGTTAACTATGCTTTCAGATAATGCAATTTTGTTAAAGTTTAGATTATTTAACATCAAATGAAATCTAATTATTAAATAAAGCCTTGCTGTAGTAGCCGCAAAAGGTTTTTAGTATATTGTGAAAAATTTCAAAAACTGGACAGAGGCGCTTTTGAATCTATACCCCTCATATGGCCCTTTACAGCATATGATTTAAATGAATATTTTCGAAGATATTACAGATTTAAAAATTGCGGGACGTAGCGTTTGCGGCGGTACCGGCCGGTATTTTTTTTATATACAACGTTCACAGTTTTTCTGTAGTGTATTTAGTAACAGCATTGCACCCATGCGAAGCCGGGGCGGGTCGCTAGTTTTAAATAAAAAGAGATGTACATATGAAAAATGAAAATATCATTTATCGGTCACGTGATATAAACGTTATATAGTGTAGGTGCATACATATTATAGGTACTTACCATCGTAAATAGACAAGTTACTATTATCATATACCTTTACCTTGCACTACATACCAGATTACCTTATTACCTGCGCAGCCAATATACCAGGCTACCTCATTACCTTTACCTCACAGACATCAAACTGATGTCTGCTACAATCACCAAGGAGGAAGAGGAAAAATAAGAGAACACCAACATATTTATTTCATCATCAAGCTGACGTCTATCATCGCAGAAACAGAGAAGCAGACAGTTCTGAAAAGAACTATTTTCGTGACTGTACGTGCGAGGATCAGCGATGCAGGACTCGGCGAGCGCAAGCTGCAGGAGGTACCCCGACGGTGCAGTGAGGAGCGACCCGTTCGACGCGCGGACTCGGATTGAACTCGCGGCGCGACGCGCGCGAGCTCTAGCTCGTAGACTTGTGTCGCTCGCGAGCGAATGATATGAAAGATATATATCTTGCCAAAAGAGCGAATATATCTCTCGCTCATCAGTTTCTTGAATATATCTTTATATCCAAGAGCTAAGATTCATTTTTGATGCGTTTCAGATCAGATGAATCAAAAGATGCTTAAGAAAGAATAAAGAGCGAGATAGACGACGTTGCTTAGAGCCGAGAGCTAGTGAGAATAAAATGAGTAACAAAAGAAAATGTACGTTATAATATGGGAATAAAGCACAAAATAGGTTGCGTTACGCAATTCCCGTTGGACTTTCAAAATAATGTCCCTACGTAATTTTAAGTATTTGTTTATATTTGAAAAATGAACATGATTTTTTTCGCTAATAATATACTTATCTTATTGTTATATGTATGTTTTATGTGTTGAAAATAGTATAAATAGTTAATAACAATAACACTGGTCAACAATTTTCAACTTCATAAAATTTTCCTAAAATGTTTATATCAAATTAAGTGTATTTTTGTGTGGTAAGTTACACATACGTATTTTTTTGTAACAGCTATAGTTTTTGAGATATCTTAATTTTTAAAATTTATGGGTAGGTCCATACTTGTACTTTAGTTTTACTTATCGCATCTGTTATTGGCGTTAATTAATACAATAAATACGAAGAGGAGATGTTGTTTGAACGATCCAGATAGTTTTTGTTTAATTAACGATGAATATACCTTTAAAAAGTATAGTAAATCTATCACGGACCTCGTAAAAATTGAATATTTCAACTACTTTGGGGTGAATATTTGCAATCAAGACAAACCATGGGTGCCAAATATAGTGTGCCTAAATTGTGTGGTATCTTTACGACAATGGTCAAGTTAGAAAATATCCTCCCTAAAATTCAGGACACTAATAATATGGCGAAAACGATGTAATGATTGATATATTTTTGTGGTGAACATTGCTGGTATAAACTCTTCAAACCCGCACAAGTGGTCATACCTGACGGTGCTTTTGACTCAAAGACCTCTGCCACACTCTGTTGAGTAATCTATGCCAGTACCATCGACATCCTCAACTTATTGAGAACAAAATTACATGAAAATTGAAGAAGAAAGCGATGACACTGCTTCGGATTTCACCCTTAGTCAAGTAACAGATCCTATAAGGTAAAAGCGGGTATTTTAAATGGCCTACAGATTGGACGGCTTATCAAAGACTCAAATTTTGTTCAATCCATGAATGAATTCGAATAGAAAACATGGAAATCATTAATTTTGGTAATCTTTAAAATTTTCCTGGGAATCATTAATCAGGGAACTAATTTCAAATAAGTACAGGACTTGTTGTAAAATTTAAGATATCTGGGGTATAACATAAGGATTTAAATTTGTTATTTACACTGTAATTTGGATCGATTTCCTAAAAATCTTGCCGACTCTAGCGAGCAGCAGGGTGAAAGATTTCATCAAGACATACGAATAATGGAAGAACGATATAAGGGAAGGGATGATTGCAGATTACTTCTGGAATATTTGTCGAGGTCTAAAACAAACTGTTCATTCAAGGAATTCATAAAAAATGCATTTTTCTATAGATCCACATCAACTTTTACAGTTACTATGTGCGAAAAAATATTTTTTGTAAGCATATAGAATTCTGTGTATAACTTAAAAACAAGAGCTGCTAGATAAATATTAACATTGTTTTCGTAATCAGCACACTTCATTTAGTCAAAAACGATTAACAGTAGCCAGGAAATTTTTTATGTGTTGACCAGTGTAATAATTAAATAAATATAATATTAAATAGTACCAGTAAATATTTTAAATTAAGAAATTTCGTGTTTGTGTACTTTGACTATCACACACGTCGTAAACCTTCAATCATAGATCTTTTTTCTACGCTATTGTCTAGATCAGGGGTCGGCAACCTTTTGCTATAGCAGGGCCACATATGTTGCCAGAGTATCAGTGCGGGCCGCACTTATTTTTATATTTATATGTTCGGGTATGTATTATTAATATTTGAAATAAAACGCATATATATTAATACAATCATGTCTATTTTAATTGAATTACTATACTAACATAAAAGTAAGAACTAGTGAGATTTTTGCGGCTGCATTTGACTTGCAAGTTTTTTAACGTCTGCTTTCATTTTAGTAGTAGACACGCGTAGAATCGCGTCCAAATGTTCATCCGTTAACCGCGAACAATTCTTATTTTTGCGGTAGTTGAGAATTGAAAAAGTCTGCTCACACAAATATGTACTACCAAACATAGTTATTATCTGCTGAGCAAACTTTTTCAATTCTTTGAAGTTTTCAGAACTCAAACCTCCGTAGAACAGTATCAAGTCAGTGCTTTCCTTAAATGCCGTTTTAAGTGTGCTATTACTTTGCAAATCTACTATGTTCATTTGCAAATTGCTTGGTACCTCACTAATATCAATTGCAAAAGGGTTTTGGAATATTTCCAGGTTAAGGGAGCTCTTTTTAAAGTCGGTGAATCGATTTACAAACTCAGTTTGTAGTTGTGTTAACACGTTTCTCATTGTAATATTTTGCCACACAAAATTATCTCCAGCTTCTTCCACGGCTTTCTTGCAATTAGGAAAATGGTCAAGCTTTTTTTCATCAATATGCTCGATAAACAGTTTCAGTTTCATCTCAAATGACTTAACATCTGAATACATATCGCAAATCAATTTATTTTTTCCCTGCAAGCGTTTGTTGAGCTGATTCAGTTCCTTAGTCAAATCAGTCAAAAAACCAAGATCGATAATCCACTGTTTGTTAGTAAGCTCTTCGACTGGCTTTCCTTTCATCTCCATGAAGTTGCCAATTTCTTTCCTCAAATCAAAAAACCGTTCCAAAACGGCACCTCGACTGAGCCACCTCACTTCACAGTAGTAAACCACGTCACCATGATCAGCTTCCAGATCTTCCAAAAACTTTTGGAACTGACGGTGTGTCAGCCCATTTCTTCTTATAAAATTAACAGTGGATGTTACAGTATCCATTATTTCTTTCCAGGATATAACCTTGGAGCACAATGCCTCTTGATGGACAATACAGTGAAAAATCAATGGCACAGTAGATCCAGAATCTTTCACTTTGCTGATGATTCTCCCAACAACACCTTTGTTTTGACCGCTCATGTTCTTGCCTCCATCGGTAGTGACACTTGTTAACTTTTCCCAGCTTAACTGCAATGAATCCAGAGCTTGTTCCACATGGTGAAATAAATCTTCTCCCGTAGTTGTACCTTTCAAACTGCACATTTTCACAAGCTCTTCGTAAACAGTAAAGTTTTCGTCAATGCCGCGTACAAATATGAGTAGCTGTGCTGTATCCGACACGTCCGTACTTTCATCCATCGCTAAAGAGAAGCAGTCAAAAGACTGCGCCTTATCCCTGAGTTGTTCACACAAATTAGCACCCAAGTCTTCAGTACGTCGGGTGCAAGTTCTCGCAGAGAGACTAAGACTTTCAAACATTTTTTTTTGCTCTGGGCATATTTCTTCTGCGATAGCTAAGACACACTCTTTTACTAATTCACTATCGGTAAACGGACGTCCACTTTTTGCTAGAATCTCTGCTACCCTGTAACTGGCACGAACATTCGATTCGCTGTTGTCTGCCACAACCTTAAATATGTTTTGTTGATTTTGTAATGACGATTTCAAAGTGGAAATTTTCCTTTGTCGTATTTCTCCTTCAAGACAGTCAAATTTAGCTTTGTGCTCAGTGTCGTAATGTCGCTTCAGGTTATATTCCTTTACTACAGAAATACTCTTTTGACAAATCAAGCATAACGGTTTTCCTTTAAACTCGATAAAAAAGTATAATTCTGTCCATAATTTGTTAAAAACTCTTTTTTCTTCTTCTATCTTCCTTTTTCTTGAAGCCATGTTTATATAAATATTCTGTAACAATAATGAAAAAAATTAAATTCGTTGTAAAATTATATGTTCCAGTTAGCACCTACAAATTCAACTCCACATTCAAAAAATAATTAAAACATGACATACTCGTAACTGACTTCATGTCATGTAACTACTATCCACGTCCTTATAACATTTACCCATCAATCTGAAGGTTCACATAAACAATCAGTAAATAAAATAATACAAATTGCTCGCGAGTGCATACAACGTACTTACCTCATACGTCGTGCGTGAGAAGCTATCATCGAAGGGAAGAAAGGTGAAACGAAACGCGTAGCCAGCAACCAGATGAGACGTGAGTTTCCGGCGAATTTCCACAACCGAATGAGGCGATTAAGTATGTGTCGTTCGCGATTGAACGAACCAAAAGACCCGGGTCGTGATATCTGCGCGAACCAATGGGTCACTTTGTTGAAAATGATTCGTTCGTTCGATTACAGTCAGGCGGGTCGCGGCGAACCGAGGTAGTAATAGATCATAGAAACGAACGAACCAAGCACGAGCCGACGCGGCGATGACGTTTTCTGTATTATATATTATAAAGGTCACCGTTCTACTAATATGTATGTAATATTATGTCTAACTTACTGTACTTATACTTCAGAAATTTTAATAAGCTATATTGTTTACGTTAATAAGGTTCAATATTGGAAAAAATAATATGGTAATGTTATAAGACAAACATATATTATGTATTTTCTAGTATTTATTTTTAATTATATGTATCCTTCTGTTTGTCCGGGCTAAACTCTGAAACGTTTAAAACAATTTTAATGGGACTTTCACCGGAAGATATAGGAGATTATAGAGCAACATATTTACGCGGGAAATATGTTGCTCATATACACTAGGCTAGTCTATAATATTATAATAGTAAGAAAATTAGAGTTTTTTGTCTCATACTGCTTAAAAATATATTATATAGAATATACATATAATGTTATTCATCAAAACTGAATAAAACGGTGACCTGTGATCTCAATCACTATTTACTATTGATTGCTTTGCTATGTTGGTTCGTTTGAAATTGAACCAATCAATAGATTGAACGGGTCGAACGAACCAATAGATTGAATGGGTCGGACGAACCAATTGATTGAACGGGCCAAACGAACCAATTGATTGAACGGGTCGAACGAACCAGATCATTTTGTCAATGGTTCAGTATTGATCTAGTTCTTTGCGATCGAACGAACGACACATGTTTAGAGGCGATAGCTGCGCGCGGCTGTGATTTTAACTAAAGTCGGTCGCTTTGAATTTTTTCGCCGCCGCACACCTGCGTCTAATCAAAGACTGCCGCCGCCTATTGTCTCAAAGGAGCCGCCCGCCACCGACGGCCAGGTGCAGCGTATAAACGCAAAAAAATTTGCCAAGAATTGAATAAGTACAGCAAATATTTATTTTCGGTAGAAACAATACATAACATAACAGTTCTTAAAAAATGAAATAGGTACATTTTTATCACCCCGCGTGGGAGCGAGCTTTCAAGAATACTCTCATGGCCCAGCAGCATGGCCGTATAAATTCTAGTGATTCTAGTAATATGGCCTATTGCTTTGGTATTTTTTTCTTAAGGACCTGAGGCTTGCGGGCCGCAACGAGATAGAGCACGGGCCGCATGCGGCCCGCGGGCCGCCGGTTGCCGACCCCTGGTCTAGATCATTCTTGAAAATAATAATATTATTATCATCACCGCTTTGCTTTATCTCGCTCTCGGTATACTCTTTCGACTCTCTCAATCGAACGGTTCAGTTTGATAAATAGCTCGTTACGATCAGTTACTCAGTTCTATCTCGCTCTGAGCGAGATATAAAAGAGTGATATATATCTCAGATCGAAAAGATATATATCTCTCTTTTCTTTTTAGTGATATATTTTGCGCAACTCTACTAGCTCGCGATATGCAATGTGAGGCCGCCGCGGGATGTGTGCCGTATTTATAACAATAGCGGGCGCGGACAAGTTTGAACAAGTTTCCATCTCGCACACGCACGCGATGTGGCGTGATCTGAATCCGCCAATCAGATCAACTTATTTTTACCTATTCGCTTTTACACATTATATTATTGTTCCATTTTTATTGTTTATATGTAATCATTTTTTCTGTAAATACATTCGGACAGTCTGTAACGCATCGCACACGTGTCTCGCGCTCCTCCTCATCAATTCGATATTTTATTATAAAATATTCGTCTTGTTGAGCGAGTTGACCGCCTTCACTTCGCTTCCTTCGTGTTTTCTCGCCTCTTGACTCCCGGTAACGGTCGTAGTCGGGGTTTGAGTTCTCCCGAAAAAGTCAGTGCGCGTTATATTTAGTGTTTTCGTTCGTGATTCGTACACTTAGTGACAATCCGTTCGTGCCTGTGTCCCAGTGTTTTAAATTTTAATTTTAAAAATACAACTTTCTCTTTTGTGTGACTCATCGCGATGGATTCCGGCAAGTCATCTGGTCGTCTGTCTCGCTCTCGCTCGTGCAGTGGTTCTCGCTCGCACAGCGATGGAAGCGCGCCAGCGCCGATGTTTGCGGACTCCGCCGCATCAGTGACGCAAAGTGCAGTGTTAGTGCGCGACGATGTACATTCCGCCACCGACCTGCATACCACTCCTCGTACAGTGGGTTCGATTCCCGCTTCGGTCGACCTCGCGCAGCCCGCATCTGACGATGTGGCACCGCGTTCGGCCTCCTCATCGCCCGGGACTCAATCCCCGCCGCGATCCCCCGGTGAATCCCTTACAGTGTTCTCCCCGCTTTCAACCGGGGAACTCATGAACATCTTAAGTGATGACCCCATCCCTACTCCCCGCCTGTCCCCGTGTTCTGAACTACGCGCGGACATTCTAACAACCGCCACTTTAGCTAAATCCGGTGTGTTAAGCGCCATTATGTTGTCGGTGATGGCCGCCAGCCTCAGCAGCCGCGAGCAGGCCCTGCGGGCCCAGGGGCTGTTCACCGACGCCAACCTGTCTCCGGAGGAAGCCCGCGAGTTAGCCGCGATCGATACGCGGCTCACTCCCCTCCGACGACCACGCCCTACCGATGACAACGATTCCGATGAGGACACCGTGGACCCGATGCCGAAGCGGATGCGGCCGATTACGGTCGCGCCGCTGTCGCAGCGTGATCCGCGGGTCCGCCGCCGCCTTGCCGCCGAGCAGGCGCCCGCCACGCCCGCTGCCGGGCCCGCTGTCGGGCCTACCGTGCCCGCCGCTGACCCCGCCGCGCGCGATTCGCGCGCTACCGCGCCTGTCGCGCCCACTGCGCAAGCTGCGCCCACTGCGCAAGCTGCGCGCCCCGCCCCGGCCGCGCGTACTGCGCCGCCCGCGCCCACTGCGCGCCCCGCTGCGCCCGCTGCCCCGGTCTCCGCGGTGCCCATGGACACCGCGACGCCGAGCACCTCCGCCGCTGCGCCGTCCTACGCGGCCATGGCGGCCGCGCCGACGGTGCCGCGCCAGCCCGCGCGCCGCCCTGCGGCGCCCGCCGCCTCACGGTACCCGCCTATCGTGATCGAACGCCTGCCCGACTGGATTTACCATCTCGGGCAAATCTCCCAACTCCTCGGTCGGCCCGCCAACGCTAAGGCGTTCGGTTCGGGCCATCGAATCACTCCCGAGACGGAGGAGGAATATCGGGTGGTGCAAAGATACCTCTCGGACTTAGAGAGGTCAGATCATCGCATTAGCTGGTTTTCTTACTCTGTTCCAGCCGAACGAGACATCAAGGTGTGTATCCGGGGAATTCCGGTTGACACCGCCCCGGACGCCATCATGAACGCGCTGCGCGAGCTGGGCTACGAGCCCGAGCACGTGCGGCCGATCCAAGCGCGCAAAGGTCGCCCCGGGTGCATTTACCTGGCGATCTTGCGCCGCACCCCGGGCATCACCCCGGCCATATACCAGCACACTGAGCTGTTGTATATGACCGGGGTCACCGTTGAAGCTTGGCGGGGGAAACCTGGCCCCGCTCAGTGTCACAGGTGCCAGCAGTTTCGCCACTCCTCGCAAAACTGCCACCGCCGTATGGCGTGTGTGCGTTGCGGGGAGGAACACCGCGCCACCGACTGCCCGCGGCCCCGCGACCAGCCGCCTACCTGCGCCAACTGCCGGGGCGCACACCCGGCAAACCACGCCGGCTGCCCCGTGCTCAAGGCGGAGGCGCGCAACAAGCGCGCTAGCACCGTCGCGCGCACGGGGCCCTCTCAGCGGGCCGCTGCGCGTCCGCGCGGCGCACCCGCGCCTCCCGCTGCGGCTGCTGCTGCTGCGGCGCCCGCTGACGCCGAGCAACCGCGCCCACGGCGCGCCTCTCGGCGCGGCGGCCGGCGCAAGCGCGCCGCCATCGCCGCTGCGGCGCAGGGCGCCCCCGAGGCGTCTAGCGCGCCCGGGGCCACTGTCACGCCCTTTGAGCGTGCGACCCGCACTGCCCCGCCCGCGCGCGCTGTCTCGCGCGCGCCAGTTAGCCGCCTACCAACCGTAGGGGGCCCCACGCTGGAGGAGGCCCTAATCGCGGTGACCAACCTCCTTCTGGCCGTGCAAGCTGAGCGCAGCGCCCCTCCTCCCGAGGGGCCGGCGCCGGCCGTGCACCGCCCATCGCGAGCACGCCAAATCTAATGGGGGGCCTCAGGCTCCTACATTGGAACGCCTGCGGCCTGCGTACCAAGGCCGCCTACCTCAAGCAAATAATTAGAAACCAAGACATTGACGTGGCGCTTGTGTGCGAAACGCACCTCGCGCCACAACACAAACTTTCATGCACAGGTTACGTCGTGTACCGGCTCGACCAGACGTCCCCGGCGGGCTATTCCTACCGGGGCCTCGCCGTGCTGGTGCGGCGGCGTATCCCGCACCGCCAGTTGCCCGCCTTCGACCTCGCCGGGCCGCTTTCCGCGCTCGGCATCGAACTCGAGTTGGCGGGAAACGCGACGGCTCTCGTCGCGGTATACCACCCGCCGACCCACGAGTATAGTTCCGCCGACGTCCGCGCCGTGCTTGGCGCTGCCCGCCATACTATCGCGGCGGGTGATTGGAACGCCAAGCACCCAGCGTGGAACTCCCGCGTGTGTAACGCGCGCGGGCGCCGCCTTCTACACGATGCCGAACTCCACGATTTCGAGATTTCCGGCCCGTGCGCGCCGACCCACTATCCGGCCAATTCCGCGCACCGGGCCGACGTTCTCGACATCGTGGTGCACCAGGGGGTCTCCTGCCTGATGACGCAGGACGTGGTCGTCGACGAATTTCTGTCCGACCACCAACCTGTCGTCGTCACGCTGACCGACATGACCCCCGTGCCGCCGCGAGGCCCGCTGATGCGACGGTGCGTCGACTGGGAGGCCTTCCAGCGGGCCCTCAACGACGCGCCGCAGCCGCCACCGCCGGACAGCCCGGAACTAATCGATAATTTCGCAGCCCAGTACACGGAGAGCGTGCAGAGCGCCCTCGCTGCCGCCACGTCCGAGCGTCCCGTGCCGGCGCTGTACCCCGAGCTGCCGCCGCGCTTGCTGGCTCTTATACGCCGCAAGCGCGCCCTCCGACGCCGCTGGCAGCAGACGCGCTGTCCGCGCATGCGCGCCGACCTGCGCGCACTCGCCGGCCGCGTCAAGGCCGAGCTCGACGCCCACGCGACCGTGTCGTGGGAGCGGGCCCTCGATGACGCGACCACTGACTGGTCGCGCCTCCACCGCCTCTGCCGGGGCCTCAGCGGTGCCGCCGAGCCTGTCCGGCCGCTCCGCGACGAGTCCGGGACGCTGCGATACTCCGCAGCGGACCGCGCCGAGCTTTTCGCGGCGCACTTGGAGGTCCAATTTACACCGAACCCCGCGGCCGACCCCGCCCGCGCCCTTTCCGTCGAATCCGACGTCGCGCAGCGTCTCGCTGCGCCTTTTCCTGACTCTGAAACCCCTCTATATTTCTCTCCGCCGCAGCTGCGTCGCGCTGCGGCGAGACTTAAATTACGTAAATCTCCCGGTCCGGACGGCATCGGCAACGCCGCCCTACGCCGCCTGCCTCCCCGCGCGGCGGTGTCCCTTTTGCGCCTTTTCAACGCAATCCTCCGGACCGGCCATTTCCCCGCGCCTTGGAAAGAGGCGCGGGTCATTATGATCCCTAAGCCACGAAAAGACGTCCTGAGAGCGGCGAGTTACCGCCCCATATCGCTGCTCTCCACCCAATCCAAGCTGTTCGAGGTGATGTTGCTGCCCCATCTAGGCCCGCACATCGCCCCGAGGCCCGAACAGTTTGGGTTCAGGACCGAACACTCGACGACCCTCCAGCTGTCCAGAGTGCTGCACGCGGTCACGGCCGCCCTTAACAAGAAGGAGACGGCCGTGGCGGTACTCTTGGACATGGAGAAGGCCTTCGACCGAGTCTGGCACGCAGGACTCGTGTCGGGGCTACTGGACTCGACGCTCCCCCGCAGGTTTGTAGCGATTTTAGCCTCCTTCCTCCGCGACCGGCGCTTTCATGTCGCTGTCGCGGGGGTCAAGTCGACGGCCCGCCCTATAGCCGCGGGGGTCCCGCAGGGCAGCTGCCTTTCGCCTGCCCTGTACACTGCCTACACAAACGACGTCCCTGCGTCTGCGGGCGCGTTGGTGGCCCTGTACGCCGACGATACGGCGTACGTCACCACCTCCATGAACGCCCGCCACGCCGCCGTGAAGCTGCAGCGCACGCTCGACCTCCTGCCCGCCTGGCTGGAGGAGCGGCGCCTTGTAGCGAACGCGGCCAAGACGCAGGCCATAGTCTTCGGGGAGAAACGACTTCCTCCTCCCCTTAGGTTCCTCGGCGAAGACATTCCGTGGCGTCCAGAGGTCAAATACCTGGGCGTCACCCTAGACCGGCGGCTCTCGATGCGCAAGCACATCGCCGCAGCGACGGGCCGCGCCAAGGCGGCCGCCGCCCAGCTGCGCCCCGTGCTCGCGTCGAACCTGCCGATCCGGTCTAAAATTTCCATTTATAAAACCTATATTCGTCCCCACCTCACGTACGCAGCTCCAGCGTGGTACCAGCTGGCCGCCGAGTCCAACCGGCGGCGCCTGCGCGCTGTCCAGAGCGCCACCTGCCGGCGCATTGTAGCAGCGCCGCGGTACGTGAGGAACGCAACCATCGCCCGGGACCTCCGCCTGGAGAGCCTCGACTCCTTCATCGAGGGGCTGGCGACGCGGATGTTCGAGCGTGCGGACGCCTCCCGCTTCCCGCACCTCCAGCAGCTCGCCCCCCTCCACTCTAGGCCTCCAGAGCACCGCCGGGCGTTCCCGCGCGAATTAGCGCGCTTGGGGACGACACCACCGGCTATGACATCCACCTGACACGACTTTTCCTGCCGGTCTTATTTTATAAGCCGGCAGCCCTTATTTTGACCTTTCACTCACCCGATTTTGACTTTTCCTGCCGGTTTTTATTCATTAAAAACCGGCAGCCCTTATCATGACTTTTCGCCCTGACTTGACTTTCCCTGCCGGTTTTTATTCATTAAAAACCGGCAGTTAATCGTTCTACTAACCCCTAGCTGCCTATTAACAATAAAATGATATCCCTACCGACCTATACCTTTCCTTATTGTGTATTTAATTGTATTTTAATTTCCCTTTCCAGCGTGTGTTAAATTCAAAATTCGTATATTTATTTACTAGTATATTCTTTCTTCAAATAGCACTTCTATTCGGTGCAATCGTTTGGCCTCGTTTGTTTTCGTTTGTATGTATCTATGTTTTCTGTTTTCTGTTTTCTTCTTATCTATAGGTCGGCAGCCCACGAACTTCCACATCCCCCTTCACACCTCCCCTCCCGGCGCGCGTTGTGGTCTTGCCGGTCCCTCGCTGGGCCTCACCCGGGCAACCGGGGGTCTCACCCGGTGCGGTTCTTCCGCGAGACAAACGCGTGCAATTTCCCATCTTAATGTCCCCTATATGTAACGGTATCAATTCTAACTTTATTATTTTAAATGCGCTGACTTTCTTAATTAGCGCATTTTAATCTTAATTTTATTATTTTTACCCTTACATATAGACAGTCCTTCTAAATCGCCGCAAGCTAGCCAGCTCGACGGCGTCTCCAGGCTGACCTGCCATATATTTACTTCTCTCTCGCCGCTGCCGCTTCGCGTATCATCCGCGGAGCGTGCCGGTGACCGCCCGAGGGCGCTTTTAGCGCCCAATCAAATGACCGCCCTATTTTTATAGGGCGCGACCCCGCAGTCCCCTGCATGCCATTTCCTGGCGCAAACAGGGTTCCGTTTTTTCCGCCGCCTCCGGCGGGCGGAAAAACGAAGATATACTCGATTCGTAAATACATTCATTCATTCATTCATTCATTCCTTCACATTAATACCTTCTGATCAAGAGTTTTATTTCGCAACTACGATCGATACAACCCCTCTCTACAATAGGTAGGTAGTCATTTTCATACCGTGGATAAATTGACACTTGACATAACTTTTTTTTACGTGTAAACATCTCTATCTGTTAGAAATTAGAATAAGTTATGTCAAGTGTCAATTTATCCGTTGGATTTCTTTTTTGAAACGCACTAACAATCTCCGCTGATATATATTATTATTTACTTCTAAATACATATTATACTTTATTATTATATTAATATTACGTCTCGTTTAGACAAAAATTCATTTACGAGGCTTTATTGCAGCTCTCTGGTGCCCTACGTTTTGTTTTTTAAGGTTGTCAGCGGTTGTCATATTCTTGTCTCTCGCATTATTTACGTTAGTTTATTATAATTTTATTTAAAAAAATATATTTATTTTGTGTTGTTTTATCATGATGCATGGTCAATTTACGAATGTCCTCTGGTATTTGGAATTTTTTGCATTTGTTGGAGCTTTAACAGCATTTTTCTGTTTCATATTTTACTTGGCAAAAATAAATTACGTCACATATAATCTTCAGCATGATATGAAACGAAAGTAAGTTTTTAATACGTTATACGACGGTTATTTATATATATAGTCATAAATAACTTTATCCTGCTACATTAAATAGTCAAATGTGAATCTAAATAGGTGATTTTATTCAAAATTGAAGAGAATTAATTTTCATTATTATTATTATTATTTTCGCCCATAGGGCAGGCTAAAGTCTTTCGAGTTTCGACTAGTCTTATGTTATATTTTCCTTATATCTCTCCTTAAATATGTCTTACGTTACTTTAACTCTCTGAAATCTCGAATTCATTTTCAATTCAAATTTCCACATCCACTATAAAAAAATGTTATAAGGTCAAGGTATATCGCATCATGTAGACGCTTTGAGAAAAAGTAATTCTAACTTGTTTTAACAATAAATCGCGTTTTAATCCGGTATAAAGTATTTTATTTAAATTTATTGATTTTCTAAAATGATAACATTACTAAAAATAGTATTTCAACAGATATATGGCAGATGACACATGGATGATACAAAGTTAATGCAATGCTTACACCAGAGACGAAAGTAAATATTTTATTGTAAGATATTTTATATACCTCTTATTCTAATGTAGAGCTGCCGGCCTAGCATGACAACCGCGACAAAATTTTATTGACCGTTTTCTCGTGTCGTTTTATCGCTTTATTTCTTTCGGGTCTAACATGACATTTACTAATATTGTCTTTTATTAACGCGAGTATCACACATTTAAATAAAATACTGTATAGCGGATTAAAACGCGATTTATTATTTATATTGTTTAAATTATTTATCCCGACGTTTCGGATGCTTTTCAGTAACCATGGTCGCGGGGAGACAGCGATAAATAATTTAAACAATATAAATATAATAAATCGCGTTTTAATCCGGTATACATTATTTTATTTAAATGACAATTACTCTTAAAACTCGACTTTTAATATCAATAATAGATATATTTGTCGATCGAAATATATTTTTTCTCAAAATTGTCGATGTCTTCTCTCGTCCGCGACAAATCTCGTGACGGTCATGTTGGGCGGGATGGTCGTTTTTGTATTTTTTGTTTTCATGCTATTTAAAATTCTAATTATAAAGTTTTGTCGTATTAAATTTTACATTTGTACCTATAAAGAAAAAATAAATAAAATAATGATTAAGAGATTAAGATACATTTACTTATAAAAATAAATATTTTGTAATAACATGTATTGGGATTTTAGGCATCCGAAATTGCCTGTAAGACCAAAAATGAAGATAAAGGAACCTTATCAAAGACCAGTGTGCTACGATCTAGGATGCATCTGGTTCTGTCGTCTAATGGGTAGTATTATCACCATTGCATTATGCTATTACTTTGCATATACCTTTATTTCAGATACTAAACTCAAGTTTGGATTATTTGTACCATAGATTTTAATTCTTTTTCGGTAATAAAGTACCTAAAAAGAGCACAAGTTTTCTGTTATTTATCTATTCTATTAATAAATATAGTTATCTGTGGTCTTGAGTTTTGTTTTTTTTTAATTATTTTTTATTTAGTGGTATTCTCTTTTTTTTTTCAAAATGTGTTAAACTTGTGGAAAGGAACTAGCTCCATAATATATATATTTTTAAGATGAAAATCGGGGCTGTCAAATTATAATGAGACAAAATTTGGTTTTTTGACAATAATTATATGTAGTTAATAAAGAAAAACTAGTATTGTTTAGTCTGTTTGAAAAAATCGATAAGTTGTAGTTTTTTTTAAGTACAATTAATATTTTGGTATTTTAATGACATTCAATTAAACTTTTTATAATTGCTGATACATCTAACTAAAAAAAAAGTTACTTATTCGTATACGTTACTTATACTACCTACCTGTTCTTAGACTACTTTCAAATTTGATTTTGTCTATGCCTTTATAGAACAATGAGTTGTAAATGTTCTAATAAAAACTAATGCGATTCTAAATGAAAGAGAAAATACATTAATGGTAACAAAATGGTATTCAATTTGCGATTTTGGCACACATACATTAATATTGTCTAAATCGTGACTGGTTGTTACTGACCATTGCTTAATCTAAACTTAATTGAAATCGCCCCTAGCAAATACTACTAAAAATCTCTAGTGTGAAATAACTCTCGTTTTTAAGAACTAAGGAAGATATGAGACACTTGCTGACCCGGCAAACGTTGTTCTGCCATATAAAGGGGTAGGAGGGTGAAAAAATGGGGTTATTGGTAATTATTGATGTCAAATTTAAAAAAAACAAAAATGTTTGTCAAACAAATAGAAAAAAAAAAATTTAATAACTCTTTGCCGTTATGCCTTGAATCCAAAAAAGTGTTAAAATAGACATAACTTCACATTTTTTTCTATCGAGAAAATTTCATTAGAACATGTTTTCCTTTTGAGCGACACTACAAAGTATAGTCAAGAAACAAATCCCAAAATTTCATATCCATAATCCACAGCCTGATAAAGTTACACGTAATAGAAAAATCGTATTTTTCTCAACATATCCTCGTAATGCGTTAGGCCTTAACAAACGTATTACTTCCACCTGTTTAGTTCCCGAAATGATCATCTTTACAGAAAATTATAGTGAAAACCCGATGGGATTCGAACACGTGACCCATGTGTTGATCAATGTGTCAAAAAATTTGGAGGTAACGCTGAAAGTATCTTCGAAAATAAATCGAGGGAAATGATGCGGATTAACAGTATTGAAGAGAAAATCAAAATTGATATTAGGGTAAGAATAATTCAAATATCAGATAAATAGGCTCACTTAGGTAATATAAGTGGCGTATTTTGGTGGGAGTGAGACTAAAGTTTCATACCTTTTAAATTTTACATTAAAAAAATAAAGCTAACGACTCACGAAACACAAATAGTAGGGGAAAACTTAATCATATCTTATACAAACAAACAATCTATGCTGTAGGTAAAGCGCTGCCATGAAAAGTTTAAAAATAAAAATTTTAAAATACCTAATATACAAAGAATTTTTAATAATTAATAAATTTAAATTCTTTATAACGGCTAACGCGATTTATTATTTATATTATCTATAACGACGTTTCAAAATACTAAAAAACAAGAGGACACCATTAGTCGTTACAATTGTCATAATATAGAAAAGCATCCGAAACGTAGGCAAAAATAATAAATCGCATGTATTCCGTTATAAAGTATTTTATTTAAATGTTTGATACTCGCGTTAATATCATACTTATTGGGTATATGCCCTCGGGCCTCGATATTGCTTTAAGAAATGTCCGTAAGGCCCCAGAAATGTTGCAGTTTATTTTAACACCGTAAATCTCGATGACCTACCGGGATATCTGATCGATTCAATGATATTCTACTTGCATTTTAACGAACAAAATTGGAGTGAACGCGTGACAAAAATAAATATTTAGTCTAGGGCAAGATTTTGTCTACTTTTGAACGAGTTCAATTCTTTGTTTTAGATTTGTTTGAAGTTAGATGTGTTTGAATTGGAGTTACTAAGTGAAAAGGGGCGGAAGCTGTAATTGACGGAGCTAAAATTATTATTAGATTTACGCTATAGCCACATAATATTAAGTAAGAGTAAACTTGTTATTAAATCTTCCACTTTCTGCGAATAAAATATAGTATTATTATTTTACAGCTTAATTGCACACAAAAAAATGACAATATGAAACTACAATTAAAGGAATAAGAGGTGGTATTATGGCTAGAATAGCAATATCTTCCAAACTACCTTTTGTTGACAGGAATAACTTAAAGTAGGATGAGGACAGTGCAAGAAGTATATAAAAAGAAGATGGGAGTATAGTATATTGTACAATATTACATACAATACATCTATATACATATAATAAAAGAGTAGAATCGAAATTACGCTTCACTAAATATTTTTACCAGAAATTAAGAGGGGTTGTAAAAGAAGGGTAGCAGAATGCATAAATGCAATTTTTAAGATTCTTGTCTGTCTGTCTGTTTGTTCACGCTAATCTTCGAAGATACTGACCCGATTTTCATGTAATTTACACAAATATATTAAGCAAAGCCCAGGGCAACTTATATGTTGTTTCATCAAAGTTATCATCATTTAAATATTATTTTAAAGGCACCAAATCAACAAATCGCAATTAAAACTGTATCGCGTTGAACATTGTCAGATGTCAATCACAGTTTGATATGTAAATGAAATGGTTTGATAATTTCGCCACTTTTGATATGTATACGCGAAAAAGTGGATATGCGATTACGCTGAGTAACTTTAGATGCGAGTTCGAATCATCACTAATGAATATTACTTTTGTATTTATTTCTTTATTTTTCAACAACAAAACCTTTTCTCATTATAATATTAGTATAGATAATCTCAGTTTATGTTCACAGTATTTACATGATACGTCGTTAAGATTAACTCTCAATACATAGACTAACAGTTCAACAAATCAACCTCTAACAAATATTTGAACAATACAAGACTTGGAATAAATGGGCACCTAACAACTAAACTATGCAGAAATTGTTTCTTTCAAATAGAAAAAAATACTAATAGCATATCTTTATAGTATTTCTTTTTATTAATTAAAGTCCCAGTTGTGGGACGACTATACCAGCCCAAAAGCCCGGCTTGCAATATTAATGCAACTATAAAAAGAAAAATATTAATTCCTTTAACGCAATTACATGTCACTAGCAACGTCCGGCTTCGCACGGATGCAATGTAGATCTACTATAGACGCTGATAATGTAGCTTTCTATTGGTGAAAGAATTTTTAAAATCGGCCGAGTAGTTTTTGAGTTAAATCGTAACAAACAAACAAACAAATCATTCCTCTTTATAATATATATAACTTATATAATTACGTAAAATCGGCTTCTTAGCTTTTGGGCTTGTATACTGGTTCCGCTATTGATATCTACATGTACTTATGTGTTCGTTAACATCTCACTTATTTTATCAGTAAGCTGAGAGGCTCTCGTTATTTGTCCTAAACTCTTTTTGTAAAACACCTTGGTTTAAGAACATCGATGTCACTGCTATCAATAATATTTATTAAGGTATATCTAAATTAAAAAACAAAAACGACTTCGACGTCTTCGACGTCGTCGACGCCTTCAGGTTTGAAATTAGGGTTATAAACGTAAAAAAAATAATCTATATTATGTACATCTGAGATACTTCACTTTATCGGCAAAATTCGACATTTATTATAACTTTTTTCTATTGATTAGTTTTTCTAGTTAGACTTCAATATCTTAAGAACTGTAAGGTACTTGTTTATATACAAATAATAACGGCTCTAATATACACATCAAAAAAACAAACTTGTAAGTCACGAAGTCTTTAAGTTAGGGGTATTCAATATACCTCGATATTATATCGTCCATCTATCAATTGTATGAGAAATGATAGTTCGACGATACGAATACTTTTTCGATAGTTGTTCATGCTAGGCCCTCGGAAGCCTTAGCATGAACAAGTTGCGAGTACGTAATCGTATCGTCGAGCTCTCATTTGTATGAAATGTGGAATAATTCCTCATATAACAGACAGTTCAACGATTCGAATACTTTCTCGCTAGTCGTTCGTGCTAGGGCCTCTGGAGTTGCATCGGAACGTCAAGTTAATGACGTTATATTGTCTTTTATTAACGCGAGTATCACACATTTAAATAAAATACTGTATACCGGATTAAAACTGTCTCCCCGCGACCACGGTTGCTGAAAAGCAAAGCAAACGTCGGGATAAATAATAATTTAAACAATATAAATAATAAATCGCGTTTTAATCCGGTATACAGTATTTTATTTAAATTAATGACGTTAACTTAGTTTTATTTTATGTTATTTTAATACTTTTATGTTTCTAGTATAAAACTATAGGTAAGCCCTGAATAAATGAATACTATTATTATAAAATATAGCTTCGTTTTCGAGTTGACTCACTGTTAAGATGACTATATATTTGTAATTGGGACACATGCAAATACATATAACAGTTTCAGAATAACAAAACAAAGAGACGACTTCGTAAATACAACATAATTATAATTTTACATGCGTGTCAATCTTGACACGGTCTTAATTTTCAACAGGTTCAGGTTGGCAGCAGGTTCTCTTTACTGATGAGGGCAGAGTTCTTTTAAAACAGATCGATGGGAGACAGCGAATATGGAGACGCAAAGGAGAACGCCACATACAGTCTAATTTTGAACACACAGTGGCTTATGGTGGCGGCTCGATTATGGTTTGGGGAGGGATATGTTTGGGAGCTCGCACGGAGTTAGTGATTGTCACAGGAGGGACCATGACAGCAGATCGATACATCAGAGACATTTTAGAAGAACATGTTGTACCATTTGCCCCATTTATTGGTGACGACTTTATTCTAATGCAAGATAATGCTCGTGTTCATAGTGCACAATCGGTACAGGCATATCTATATATACAACATAATTATAATTTTACATGCGTGTAAATCTTGACACGGACTTAATAGTATTATGCTCCAATTAAGAGCTAAAACACGCGTTAATTTAGATACGATAAGAAACACAAAAACTAAAAGCCTTCGCATTTCCAACGCAAACTATTTATAATTTCTTCTCGCTGATTTGAATCTTGGATTTTCGCTTTAATAATGCTATATTTTTATAATACCATAAAACATAATTAAAATAATTGATGTACTTATACATTATGCACTTACCGTACGACTCGGTCCAATAATAAGGTATGTAATTATTGTCAGACAGATTTTGTTGGAAAGTAACGATTTTTCACAGAATATGAAGTTATGTATACATAGATTGTTATTCGTTGCCTGTTTAGTTTAGGTAAGTTTTTGTATTGTGCATTCTACTTTAGTCTGTGTATTAATTTCCTATATCTGTACTTCTTGTTACACTCTACTCTTAATCCTTATTATTTTCCTCTCTATTCTTTTCATGCGGTTGCTTGGAAGAGATAGCTAAATAGCTATAAAGCCGCCGTTTGTCCACTTTCTTTTTCCTATTTTGTATGATTAATTTTGTGTTGTATTTTTGTGTGACAATAAAGAATATTCTATCTATCTATCTAGATTGAGATTGCTAAGTTTCGCCTAATTTTATCGTGATGTACGAACGCTAAAACAAAAGTAGTAAGTACCTATTTGCTAACATCAAATATTTTTGTATTGGTACAGTTAGATGGTCCCAGGTTCGTGTCCCGGGGATACAAGGGAAAATATTCGTCATGTAGTACACAGAAGACTAATGACCTACTTGCCTGTACTAAAAATAGTTTAGTGGTACTCAAGTAACTTCCTCTAAGGAAGATATGATATTCAACCACTGTCAAGATGCTTTATATTGGTTACTACTCTAGCGTTTTTGTTGCATGCTGTTCAGCTGCGACGACTCTTCTTCTTCAGATGCAGCTATAACCATAATATTTTTAATTAGATTCACCTACAAACTGCGAGTGTTTTGGTGCTACGTATGTTTGAAACGTAGAAAAAAAGTTCGCAAAAACTTTTACTCCTTTTTTTTATAGAAAGAATCATCTTAAAACGCAAAAATTATATTAATTCTGGTTCTTCTTCTTCCGGCCTTGTTCTCTTTTTCCATTCTCTCCTTTCAGTCGCCATATCATCAGTCACACCTCACAAAGACACATCATTCTTCACACAGTTAATCCATGTTTTTTTGGCCTCCCTCTTCCCCATGTTGTTAATTCTAGTTATATTCGTTATATATCCATTATATGTATTATAATTTAGCCTCTTAATTAATTATATTATGATTTAAGAATGTTTTAGATTAGGTGTAGGTATTTTTTTCTGTTTCTCAATTTAAATCAAAAACTTTCTGCATAACTTTTAATAGTGTTAATATATTTTTATCTCGACATTTTGAATACATTAAAGAAAGCCTGATCTCAAAAAGACTGATAAAAATATAATGAACAATCGTATTTTAATCAGTTGAAAGCTTTTTCATCTAAATTTATTTTTGTTGCCCAAAAAAGAAAACATTCCTTTTTTGAAAAAATAATGCCACAGAGCAAACAAATACCTTTCTAATCAACTCCTTAGGACGAGGGTCAAGTATTTTTGGTAATTTAAATAAATAAATGTTTTATATCCTGGACCTAAAGAGAGATTAAGCAAAGAAACGCAGATAACGGTTCTGTTTTATACTGTTTAGGATTTTATCACAATTCTATAATACTACAAATGTAAGTGGACTTACTAAGTGAATCAAGTCCCCATGTGGGGCATTGGAAAGACATATTTTTGTGTCTGTTGCACTGATAATTTAGATTTTAATCTTTACAGGCAAGTAAGTGATCTGCCTTCTATGCTCTGCACGATCGAAACATTTTTTTTTATTTTTTTCCCCGGGTTCCGAACCCGCGACCTCCGGTGCTAAACTTAACGCCTATACCACTGAACCACAGAAGCGGTCAGCATGGAGTGGACTTACTGCTTATTCGATATACTGTTACTTAAAATGAGGATAATTCAAGTAGTTGCTAATTACCTCTTCAGAATGTACCAATTTAATATTTATTTGTTATAAGAACATCCTTATCCACTTGTATGGCTATCCTCTTAGCTTTTTGTCACTTATTTCGATTGAATAGCTGTAAAACAAAGCGCAAACAAGCAATAATCTTCAAGTATTCTTGAGATGTTTATTTTTAAAAGTAGGTTGTTTTCTTTATGTGGTAATTACAGTGCCTTTTTATATTATAATCTAATTACAATGATTTGCTATTTCATCTTTGTTCGTTGTTTGAATTGTTAAAGTTATTTGAAATTGTTAAAAAAACTAACTTATATGTTTATAATAATTTAGATATTGTACTACACAAATTATAGTTTATGTTGTTGTATGTTTTAATAAAATTCTTTATACCGGAGTAACCGCGATTTAAAATTTATATTATTCATCCCGACGTTTCGGATGCGTTTCGTTTTAATGGGTTTCAAAAAAAAGTATTTAAATGTGTGATATTAGCGTCAATAAAAGACAATATTATTTGTTGTGCTTATTTTGTTTGTAAAATTTGTTAATCTTTCAAAAGTCTTTTAATACTAATTGTTGTCTTTTAATTATTTTTTAACTTCTATTTTTTCTTTCGACTATTTTTTTAATTACATTTTTTAGTTTGTATAGTATATATGTTAAATATGGATTTAACCAATTTAATAAATTTATTGTAATTTTCTCTGTAAAGTTTTCTCATTTTGAGAGCCAACTCTTAGGCCCATATTCCAAGACGTGTCTCAGTTTTGAATCTAGTTTTGAGAATTGTCAAACCATTTTTTCTCTATACAATTTTGACATATTGACAGTTCTCAAGAATAGATTACGACTTGAGTAACGTCTTGGAATACGGGCCTAGTATCTCTATCCCAAAATCTATTTACGAAGCGAAAGTGTAAGCATCCCTTGTGCGCAGTATAAACGCGCGCATTGCACGCGGCGCATCACTCGCGATTTGAGCACGTTGACGTGCGCGCGGCCCGCACGCTCACATAGACGTAAAGCGTATCCGTGTCTAGTGTTAGTGATTCAAGATTTTGTTTTTTTTTTATTTTATTTATCAGTGCTTTTTGGCGTCGAATTTTTGGTAAGCGATTTTTTTTTTAATTTATTATTTCAATATATGTCGATTAATCATTTTATATTAAAAATAAAATATTTAGTTAAATCAATAATTATTTAATAATATTTTAGAAATTTAAAAAAAAATCACGTACTTTTGTACTTTTGTTTTTTTAAAATAAAATTAGCAAAATTACTAATTTATAAACATGAACTGTTAATCATAATTTGAATTTGATGATACATATAATATTAGAAAAATATATGAATAATTTCTTATTGAATATATCAAACCTATTCGTAAGTTAAAACTAACAGTCACAATATTATTCTAGACAAATATTTTTTTATTAAAACATCGACTGCCTTAAGCGGAACCAATGCGACAAGTAACTTTTTCCTACTACATTAACAAATACTTAACTATTAATATAAAATAAAACCTTAGCCATAAAATATCTAATCTAATCAATTATAGAATAGAAAAAGTAAAAGAAATCTTGCGAGCTCTCTCAATTGCACCATAAACACAGTATCTACTCTATCACAATTTCGTGATTAATAAATGATTTTAAAATATGTAGATTAATAATATAAAAAGCACGTTAATTTCAAACTGTACTGTGAGCGTGTTTCAGAAAATCTGCATTTCATCTGAGTTCAAATCACCTTATTTAGCATATCGGAGCGCACTCTGAGAATTATTACTTCGAGTTAATTATTCTCTTCGCTGGATTTACGGAACATATAGTTTATCCTACGCTAAGCCTTTATGTATTCTTTGATTGGAAATCTATCTATACTATACTAGCTGCCCGACCCTCCTTCGCAAGGCTATAGTAATGAAGAAAATGATACCAAATCTCCCCTTTACAATAGTAATCTGAAAATCAATGTGTCTATATTATATTGTTCAAAGATTATTTTTTCTATTAAGTTTTTTGAAATTATCCAAATTTCATCGCAATTTTCTTAACTTTTCTTCCATAAGAACCTTCTACAAAATATTAGAAAACTTAAAAAAAAGATGAATGAAATCGGTAGTCGTTCCGAAGTTATGGAGTGACCAAGGGAAAAAATATTCATTTTTATGTAAATATGTAGATGTAATAATGTATACATATTTTATATTTATAAACATTTTATAAAAATAAAATATGTATACAAATAGAAGCAAATGTAGTAGAGACATACCGTACTTAAAGCATATCACTATTACCTATTTTTTCACAAGTAAATTATGTCTTTAATATGTATATTATTTATTAATATGAAAGTAACTACGTCTACGATACATTTATACGGCACAAGTGATGAATCGTTTTTTGTAAAATTGATTACAGAGATACTTAGTTTAAATATTGACGAAGGACATAGGCTTTTTATTCCGCGAAATAATGCAAATTGGTTCATGTGAACAAAGTCACAAAGAAATTCTAGTTTTGAAATAAGTGTAAATCTTTTAGTATTTTACCCCCCCTACTTGCTGGAAAAAAGACGGACTGTTTTTATTGTAGTACTTAATTAATCAATTTTTTTTTAATATTTTAAACATACTATTTAAAACAAATAACTTACTAAATAAAAAATAGTTTACTAAATTCTGAAAATTCTAATTAAACATTTTTTTCTTAGTTTCCGAGAATTAAAAAAACTTGCTATTTGAAATTTATAATGTGTGACTTTTATGCCATAAGCTTTAAAATCTGAGCAACAATATAAGATCATCAGTTATTGTTGGCAATACAATGACTTAATATTAAATTAATATTGTACATATTAATTTTACGTCATATTATGTAATTTTTCTTTATTGGCTATGACCAAGCGACATGAATGGGATTTTTTCTAGTATATAAATTACCTATCCAACTTTGGTCCTTAATATATTTTTAACGAGGGCCCAGTTGACCCTAATATTTGGTGGGTCTATACCCCTCCACCACCCCACCAAAAACCATTGAAATCCTCGACCCACACGTCTGAGGGTCTCCTTGTTAGATGGTTTTTTTTTCTTTCTTGCCCAAAAAAACAGAAAAACCAATAATTAATTATATATAATATACATTTACCTACGATGTAAATAAATACAGTTCCTTAAACTGATTCAAAGCGAACTTCGTAGGCATATATTATCTGTGATTTCACCGTTTCAATAATAATTTGTATTCCATTTACGTAATATAACTCTATATCGGTACTGTTCAATACATATTTCACACATTAATATTATCTAATTCATTTTCCTTTATCGATAGGCATTTATGTACTGCCATTAGCGTCGATTCGTTACGACACCTCATTGAAATTCAATACGTGAGAAAATGTTAAGTTCAAGAAATAATTTTTGCATCAAGTGTCATACGAATCAGATGCGTCTCCGAATGACCACTTTCTACGTCACCTGTAATAGAAAGACTTTCACGGAAACATGCGTAAAACGATCTGTTAATTGATTATCGACAAAACGGTAACGTGAATGATATCGAATAGGTGCCTAATCCAATTTTTATTTTCATTGAATCGATCGTAATTTATTGTCATTTATCGAGGCAATGTTTTGACGCTTTCATTTCAATTTTAATATTTGATGGGCTTGTTAGCGCGTTGTTTAAAATTGTTATTAAACACGTTTTTCTTTACGTCTGGTCACATCGGTTTCTAAATGGATGGGAGGAATATTGAAATTTCGTTCATAGAAAAACTGTAAAGTGCATAATTTCAGTCGATGATTTTAGAATAATCGATTTAAAAAAATTCTTCAAAGGTCCTGGGTGAAGTATCCAATGAGCCACACCTGTCTGTAAATATCCGACTTGACTCGATGATTAGTTTAAAATCGTATCAAGCTTTAAAGTGAACCTTAACCATAAACGTTAGTTCTAGGAACAACTTATAGTTAATTGTGAGACACATAAAGTTGCCATTGGTATGTGCTGTGATTTACTAGAGCCAATATTCTACTTTTATTCTATTCTATAAACCTGTTTTCAAACCCAAAGTATTAGAGAACACCTATATTTGTTTAAATGACACTTTCATTTCATTTTCCCCGTTAAAATATTCAAAATATATAACAGAACTTAGTATTTTTAATAAAATCGTCCAAAAAGAGCGTCAACATCCCAATTGGAGTATCGTGTCATCTTCCATTTACTTTACTGACCAATTTCTTAAATACTTTGGTGTTTTAAATATTAAGCTGTAAGTATAACTTATAATTCTTGTGGAAAATTCAAAATACCCCAAAAAAAGTTTCAAATAATTTCAGATAAGCGGATTTTAAATAAGACAAGTTGTAAGAAGTTTAGCCTGAATATGTATTATATTAACGCGAGTATCGTGTGATTTAAATAAAATTCCTACTATCCCTATCCCTACTTCCCTATCCCTACTAAACCCTAATAATATTATAAATGCGAAAGTAACTCTGTCAGTCTGTCTGTCTGTTACGCTTTCACGCCTAAACCACTGAACCGATTGTGATGAGTACAGAAGTAGACTAGAGCTTGGGAAAGGACATAGGCTTGGAGGGGCTGATATAGGGGATGCAAAATTGTATGGAAGTTCGTTAAATATCGAAGATGATACCATGAAACGTTGTATTTAGGCACTTGATAAGATATAAATAAATATTTATTCTTGCGTTTTTGAAATTTCGACCTGTGTACTGTGTAGGGATGAAATAGGGGATAAAAGTTTGCAGGGAAGGCCAAACAAATCTGTCTATATTTACTATACGTATATTCATCGGAAACATGTATATGATTAGTAAAAATGCCGTACAATGAAAGATATCAAAAGTAACCAGGGTAAAATGAGAGGGATGGTACTTTTAGAAACAAAAAAACTACTGAACAGATTTTTATGAAACTTTACAGTAGGTACATATGTAACTATACTACCACTGAGAGATGAATATGTAGATGATATATTTATCATATTATCTAGCCGCGATCAGAATATTTAAATAGTAAGGAGATTTATGAAAAAACAGCTCGGATAATAAATAAGCTAACCGTAGTTAGATAAAAGCCCGTTAAAATCCGAAATAATTTACCGATATGATATTATGCCTATAATCTATATCCATCTGTCTCCATATCCGAAATTTCTTATTCATAACATCCCTAATTTCTATATAATATGCGATGGTCAGTCAGGAACATCTCTAACGGTGATATTTATCACTAGCCCGTGCAAGACCGACACGAAGCGAGTAATGGTGCTGGACATAAGAGCCTCTATTAAATTTATTTCCACTAGACTATTTGTGGAAATTGCAGGCCGATGATAAATACATTTTATGCGAGCCAGTAATCGAGGCGAGTCGTATGCTGATTTTCATGGCTTTCAGTGTGTAATATTTACACTGTTCAATATAAAACGCATGGCGTTTACGAGATTTGTACCTACTCTTGACTGTTTGATACAACTGTCTACATTTATATATATTTTTTCTGTCACTGACGTCCATTTAAAGCGCTGGATCGATTTTGATGTCATTTTTTATGTTCGGGATGATTGAGAATTTAATATTTTTGAAGCCATCGTCTGTCGGCTCTATAATTTCGCTCAAAAACATTCTTATATGTTTTTTTATTCGGTTGAGTCTAATTGTATATATGACTAATTTCTCATTTGGATACAAAATGTAATTTTTTAATTGACTCTTTTAAAATAATATCTCCATAATTGACGGGCTCGTTGGCGCATTTGGTAGAACAACCCGAATCTTGCGCTCCGGTGGGTCACAGGATCGAATTCCTTCGGGACGACATTATTATAATTTTTTATAAGCATGTTTTCCTCTCGTCTGGTCACTTAGGGTATTAAACGTGTGGCAGGAATATCTAAATCTCGATCGGGTACCGAACCACCGTTTATAGATGGAAAAAACTGTGAAGACCATATTGTGCATTTCGGTCTATGAATTTCCGAATGCTCGAAGTAAAAAGTAGGTTGACGGTGCATCATTGACTGATGTTCTTTGGCTGGTCAGACCTTCAATTTAGTGTACCTCGTCGTCTGTCGATATCTAACATAAAAAATAATAGTATTGACGAAAGCACGACTAATACGGTACCTATTCAGCATATTTCTACCCGCATTTCCCGATTTCAAATAAAGATTTACTGATATTTGCATTCTTACGAGCGCTTTAGCAATTTTTTGGTGCAGAACGACTGAGACGCGGTTAGCCGCGAGATATTGACCTCTTATGCATTGTAATAAGGTTTTCAAGTAAGACAATTACTTGAAAGTTGTTACTAAGTGCAGCAACGTGATTGAATCTTTGAAATCCGAAGCGCTAATGATATTATAACTCTCTACTCTTGAAGTTAATATTTTATTATGGACCAAAGTATAAATTGTGTTTTATTCAGAGTAGTAGTTCTGTTCTTTCTAAATCATATTACTTCGTTAAAGTTATAGTGACACTGGCATTAGGGAGGTATATTGATAAGTATTTAACTTAATTTTCTTTTGCATTGTATAGAATCTCTGTATACCTTGCATTATATAAACTTCTCAGCCGATTATTACTATTGTAACCGAGTCTTTGTAAGCTAAACCATTGTTGAAAAGAGTGTCCATGGAGTTTCTTGCCGGTTCTTCTCCATGAGACCCACTTTTTGGAACCGTGCAACAAGACGTTTCATAAGAGCCTGCAAAGGCCTATTTGAAATAAAAAACTTTTGATTTTGATTTTTGATTTTGATTTATTATTGTTAAGATGTAAGTAGTGGTCTCGAATCTACTGATTTTTCAGTAAGTTTAACAATAATTCTAAGTTTAAAATAAAAAGATTTGATCAAATTGATTGTTTACCGGTGAGTGAGAAAACCGTGAAGTGCGCAATGTGCATTTCAGTTTCAGTCTATGGATTTCCGAATGCTCGAAGTAAAAAGTAGGTCGACAGCGCATCATTTACTGATGTTCTATGGCTGAGATGTCACCTACCATCAATCATGCTCGTCTGTCGATATCTAACATAAAACAAAAAAAAATGCGCGCCATCTTTCTCTGTATCTTATTCTTCACATCGATTGTCTTCCAACCATTTTTTCGACGTCACTCCCAGCATGCAGGCGGTCTTCTATCACCGTGGCTACCAAGGAGTGGCCTCCTCTCAGATTACCACAAAGTTACTCAAATCTAAATGGCAGTTCAGAAGAGTTTTATTAAAATAGCATAATTTTATTTATTATAAGTAGCGAGCTTCCCGGACCGGCTTCACACGGCTTCCTCATGAAGAAAATGAGATCAAACCAATTTTTTGTAAAAAAAAATAGAAAAAAAAAATCTGGATACCCGAATCACTTAGCGGTATTAAATATACTTTACGACCTATTCCAGTCGTTTCGCTTTTTTAGAGATTTTTAAATACATAATATATAGGTCATAACAAAAAAAAATATTAAACTAAATAAAAATAATCTGAGTAAGTAAAATTTTACTTTATGACGAATATATGAAAGCTAAATTTGATTTCTTTTGATAATAATTGCAAAAGTAAAAGTTCTCAAAGGAAATTTCTTGAACAATATCACTCTCATCACGAGAGGATTGTTAATACTGCAAATATTATTTACTTTTATTTCCGAGACAAGACATGAAATTACATACTTATAACAAATAGCGATCACGGAACATCTCGCAAACATTGAATGTTACAAGTCATGTGCAAAAAGTCAGCCATTCACACAACTAATCGAATGAAAGTAAGTAATTTGTTAAACATTATGTCTATGCCTATTGTTCCAAAATGACGGTAAAGCTAGCCAAATTATATCAACACGCGAACAATGTAAAAAACTCGCGCTTCTTCCGGTCGGTATAGAACCAACGAATGGTATATAATCAAGCTATTATACTTTAAATTAGCTTCGTCTACACTTTCGCTTGCGCAAGACAATTTGCTGTCATTGTTGTGCCTTATGACATTTGACATTGACATTGGTGATGGCGGAAATTATCATTTTTATTGATGGGTTTTTTAGCTTTAAAATTCTTGATGAACGTGTGTCGATTAAAAAGAGTGGCGGAGAGTTTATTGCCAGTACTTCTCGTCCGTTCTACGCCCTTGATTTGAGAACTGGCAGTAAATGTAATATTAGAAGCATTTAATATGTATTTTTATTGACGTTCATAAGTGTACATTGTAATATTGTCTTTTATTAACGCGAGTATCACACATTTAAATAAAATACTGTATACCGGATTAAAACGCGATTTATTATTTAAATTATTTATCCCGACGTTTCGGATGCTTTTCAGCAACCGTGGTCGCGGGAGACTGAAAGATGACAGTTGTCTTATATTTGAAATGTCACAAAGTTGCCATATTTAATTCAATTAAATTAAAAAGAAAATAATCTATTAATTTAGGTAACACAATGTACACCTATGAACGTCAATAAAAAATAATACATATTAAATTACTAATATTACTAATATTAAATGCTTCTAATTTTACATTTACTACCAGTTCACAAATCAAGGGCGTAGAGCGGACGAGAAGAACTGGCAAGAAACTCGCCGCCACTCTTTTTAATCGCCAAGTATTTGTTTTACAATCTTTACATATTAACGCCATCTATTCCTACGGAGTTGATATTTACTGTAATAAATAAATAAATAAATAAATAAATATGTTTGATTTGGGGCTTTAGATTTTTAATAACTGGATCCCAGGTGTTAGAAAGTCTCAAACCATCTTCTCTATTGAAGTTAGGATGTTTTTTAATTTCAATAGCCTCACGTACTAGTCTGGGAAAGAATCTACTTTCTTTTGCAAGGATTTTTGGTTGGTCGAAACGGTTGCTGAAAAGCATCCGAAACGTCGGGATAAATAATTTAAATAATAAATCGCGTTTTAATCCGGTATACAGTATTTTATTTAAGTGTACATTGTGTTACCTAAATGAATAAATGATTTTTGAATATGATGTTGTGATTACTCAATTATTTACAACAAGAATCTTAAAAATTGCATTTATGCATTCTGCTACCCTTCTTTTATCACCCCTCTTAATTTCTGGTAAAATATTTAGCGAAGCGTTATTTCGATTCTACTCTTTTATTATATGTATAGATATAACTAATTGCAATGAGTTATATGTTAATTTAGTATAGGGGGTGGGAAGTATAAGAAAAAATCTGGCTTGTCGTGAAAAATATAAAGACATACAAAGAAAATAATTTTCTTATTTATAGGATTACTTTGTAGAATAATATTTGTATATAATGATAATATACAGCTACAACACTTGTTGACTTAACTGACAATATCCTCCAAGATTCACATTCTTAATTAAGTTTTACCTTGAAAAAAATACCATGACAATTATCGAAGTAATTACAAATGGTAAGCTACATTGGAATTTGTTTGGTATTTTTCCTATAACACAAATTAATACATAAAACCTGATTTTAACAAATATTTAATACAACACGTATTAGACAAATTCGTATAAGTTACACCATTTATAACTCAAGAACGGCTGCACCGATTTGAATTATATCTTATTTGTTGGATTCATCTATGTCCCAAATAAGAGAATAACTATAAAATTATCGGTAAAAATGCATAAAATTAATTTTAAAATCATTTTGGTTCGAAACTCTGCCATCTTTATAATGGACAGCTCATGTCACGCACGCTGATAGTTTTTATGTAATAATTAATTTCCAATACAAATCAATGACGTACTAGAATATAATTGCGAAAATAGCACATTTTAATCTATTTTTGAAGCCAACGGCAGGACGTCTGTCGGGTTCACTAGTAGAAAATAAAAAGAGATTCTAAGAGGTGTCAGGTGTCTAAGTCAAATCAAATTGCGTCAGTACCGTTCTCAATTAAGTACAACAAAGGTTGGTGAAAGTAATTACATTTGCATTGCGAATAGTATTTAATCACCTAATTACGTTTGCGAAAATTAATGCTACATGGTGACTCTCTCTTTGTGGCTACTTATCCAACCACACGAGCTCGTGACGATGTAATTGACCAAAACCTTTGCTTTCATTTTTATGCAATACCGTATTATAAGAGTCATGCTTAATGTTTGTCCATCAAGATCTTCCACTTAGATGATCACACATATATATCAAAATTATTATAATTATGTTATTACTAACAAATAGTCTACACTTTTGGAGTTTATTCAATTTCACTTGGCTTGGCCATTTTATGAGCTCAAATTGATTACTTAGGGGTGTGAAAATGAACATTAAAATAGACCCGGGTATAGGAAAAGTGAAATCCCGAGTCCCCTAGTAGGGTCCCCTTCTATGCCCTGCCTGACCGAAACAATTTTTTTTAATCTCTTTTCCCCGGGATTCAAACCCAGGACCTCCAGTGTTAAACTCTTCGCACTTACCACTGAGCCACGGAAACGGTCAAACCCGGGTATAATTAATATTAAACATTAATATGCCAATTTTTTATTTGTGGTAATAATTCTTAGTTTTGTTAACTTATTGAGCACCTTTTGTTATAATGGACTTTTAAAGTACTTTATACACAAACGCGTTTACTTTAATGTGCACAATATCTATACATATAATAAAACTGTAGAGGTCAATGTCTGTACATAAAAAATTGCTAAAAACCGAGTCAGGGGGATGTAAGAAGAGAAATAGAAAAACTCCAGATTTTTTTTTAAATTTTTTGTTTCTCTGTTTGTCTGTTTGTACAGGCTAATCTCCGAAGATGCTGAACTGAATTTCACAAATCCAGGGGCAATATATAGGCTTTGTTTCATCGAAATCGGTTGTCAGAAAGAAAAGTTATGATCATTTAAATATTAATTATCTTAAAGGCACCATATCAACAAATTGCAATGCAAACTGACTCGCATCGAACTTTTTCGAATTATCAGATGTCAATAACAGTTTGATATGTAAATGAAATAGTTTGATTATTTCGACACTTTCAATATGTATTCGTGGAATAGTGGATATGAATATATCATATTACCTTGCTCAAAAGCTCAGCTTGAGATGAAGCCCACGCGAACGAAGTCGCGGGCATCAGCTAGTAGCATATAAAATAATATTAATAATTCAGTGTAAACTAAATATACTATACCCACCATTATTCATTGTTATATATTACCTATGTTCTACATATTTAACGCTGTCAGTTATTTTTTATATATTCTTAATGTACACGCATTAAGAATATTTATATTTTATAAATGTATTTTATTTCAACTTGACGTCAACAATTCTTTAAATGGCATATTAACTTGAGCATAAAAAGCACACAGCTAAAAACACGGCTCATCATATTGTTACTGTTTAATTATAACAATTATTATCCGAGAGTCTTTGTTCGTTCATAATGGGATATCAGGCGTGATTATCTTAAGACTAATCTGAAGATAAAGTAGTCAGAAGCGCTACTGTACGGTCGATGACACCTGATGCAAAGCAATTACTCCTATAACGAACATAATTGACTATAAAAATATTGAAATACATCTCATCTTTGATAACTGAGTTATACCGGAAATGATATCTCAATGGTGCTCAGTTATGAAATTATGAAAGTAATAGTAATACGAAAATTTATTTATCTATCTATACTAATATTATTAAGAGGAAAGATTTGTTTGTTTGTTACAATTTAACTCAAAAACTACTTGACTGATTTTAAAAATTTCTTCACTAATAGAAAGCTAAATTATCAGCTGTTTTTGTGTATCTAAATTGTGTACAGATAAATACAATGTTAAAACACATCACAACACAGTGTAGTGCAATCTTTAAGTGATAAATGCTGTTAATTTCGACAACATAAGTAATTGTAGTGAGTTTTTAAGTGCAACCCTTACATGTAGCAGACATATTTCTAGGTCCTTTTTTATTGATCATTCTTCTATGTATAGGCATGTAATCGATCAGTTTTCTAAGACATGTTCAAAAGAAATTTTTTTAAAAGTCTTCCCGAGGACTTCCGGAGCTGAGGCATGGAGACGGTCTTTTATATATTATACTAGCGACCCGCCCCGGCTTCGCACGGATCTTAATTTTTTGACGAAAAAAAGCAGGGGTTGGTAATTAGAAGAGTGAAAATATAGGGTTGTATGTATTTTTTAATGCCACATTATAAAAAAATAAAAACAAAAAATTAAAAAAAAAAATTTAAGGGTGAACAACCCTTATCACTTAGGGGTATGAAAAATAGATAGTAGCCGATTCTCAGACCTAATAAATACGCATATATAATAAAAATCGTTAAAGCCGTTTCGGAGGAGTACGGTAACTAACATTGTGACATGGAATTTTATATATTAGATAATGTAATTATTTAAAAATAAAAATGATCTCTTATCTAAAAATATCACAATCTCTCTACAAACATTCATTTTAAAATACTGATACGGCACTGCTTATACGCCATCATACATTATTTACGTCTTGATCATTCTAAATCGGTCCAGAGTGAATGAACACTAATAGTATTTATTGTTTTTCATATAAAACATGAAACTGGCTTAAGCGCACCTGCTCTGCCTTCTATGGTACATGAGACCAAACATCGTCTTTACTAATGATCGAGTTAGCTAGTATTTTTACCACGTAAAAGTGAAAAGGCGGCATTTCCTGACTTTGAATTCCTAGAAATATCATAACCACCGTATGATCATACAAATACTATATTATTTTAAGTAATTTAATAGTATTGCTTTTAGAATTAATATACATTTTTAATCATAGATTTATATTTTATTAATAAAATATTGAGAGATGAAAATCAGGCCATAGGATATCATAATATTGTCTTTTATTAACGCGAGTATCACACATTTAAATAAAATACTGTATACCGAATTAAAACGTGATTTATTATTTCGGGAAACGTCGGGATAAATAATTTAAACAATATAAATAATAAATCGCGTTTTAATCCGGTATAGGTACAGTATTTTATTTAAACATAGGATATCAATCAATATTGCGATGTCGATTATTAATTGTTTTTCAACCATTTGAAAATTCATTATAACTTAACATGTGAAAATTTAAGAAAAGGGCGCACACTTAATGTCCGCCTTATAATTTTTGTAACAAAAAGCATTAAGTTTACTATTTAAATGCGAAAGAGACCAACTTTTCAATAAAACTTACCGACGCTGTTTGCCCACTATGCTGTGCCGAAGTATTTAATAATATCATAATTAGCACTGATCTGAACAATTTTCCTGCAGTATTCTGTAGCCAAGCTTAGCCTAAAGAAAAGATCTCAACGCGCACGTCGTGCTCGACAAGCTTTGAAAATCTTTGAATAAATTATTATTATCACTATAATTTTTCTTCCGCTATTATAGGTCTGTTCCACTGTATCATATTATCAGCTGATGGACATCGATTTTCTCAGGGATTGATAAACCGGTGACATTATTACAGACATCGTGAGATCGTCCTTTGCCAGTCTGTGCCTTCTAACTGTAGGGCTTTCTAATTAGTCTCGTCCAGTAATTGTATAAAATTAACAGAGTATATGAAATATGGAAGTTTAATTATACATATTTAATGTCTAAATGCTTGAAAAAAATTGTTCCAAAGTTGCACATAATATAGTTTTTAGTTAACGCGAGTATTACACATTTAAATAAAATAATGCATACATGATTAACACACGATTTAATATTTATATTGTTTATATTATTTATCTGGACGTTTCGGATGTTTTTCAGCAATAATTTAAACAACATAAATAATAAATCGTATTTTAACCCGGTATCGCGGTATACCTACAGTATTTTATTTAAATTGTTCACAAGCTCTTAAATGTTCACTATTTTTTTTTTGGCCTACAAACAAGTCAGTCCCACACTCATTTGTCTGATTCAATCAAATGATGAATACAAGTATAAAAATAAATATTTTTTTATGTCATATTATATACCTACATAGATATAATCAAGAATTAAAGCCTTCGCAGGTTGGTTATTAAATCTTTACTACAATTGAATTTTGTAATGATTGTTAACGTGGAACTTTCAATAAAATAAAGTATCTCTATGATTCTATGTTTAAAAATTAGGGTCTCGTGTTCAAATCACGGGGCATTACATAAAAAAGATGTTTCATTCTTACAGAGTACAATAACCTGCTCAAAGAGTTCAGTGAAACAAGTACGGTGATCTCTTTTCAAATATTCTACCCTTCCTTCCGTTTCGCCAAAATATATTTGTCAAGGAAATGATTGGAGTTAAATTTGTGGCGTGTGTAAAAGTAATTGACATAATTATATTGGAACCAAATACAGGCGGCATGCGATAAGTACTTTCTACAACTGTAACTCGGTTGGCGTGCTCGTTTTTGACAAATAGTTCACACGAATGTTTTTCTTTTTTTGCGGTAGAGTCATGATGAGTCAGTCGTGGGGCAGACGTTATGTCAATGTGTCGCTGATAGGTTTAGCTAACTTATTAAGCCTTTTTTAACTACGGTAGAAACTGTACATTACATAAAATAATATCATGCCATTTTTAGTCATGTAATCTGGCGTGTATGACGCCTCCAATTTCCGCCTCTAATTTCTCTCAGTCCTGTGCCACTTCTATCCAGCTAAACCTCCTTATTTTCATCAAGTCTTCGACCCAGCGGTCTACCGGCCTTCTTCTTGCTCTCTCGGTGATAATTAATTATCTATACTAATATTTATATTATACCGAGGAAAGATTTGTTTGTTTGTTACGATTTAACTCAAAAACTACATGACCGATTTTAAAAATTCTTTCACCAATAGAAAACTACATCAGCGAGTATATAGGCTATATACAAATATAATATATGAAGGGTATATTTTTTTGTATAGTACATCTACATTGCACCCGTGCGAAGCTGGGGTCGCTAGTTAATAATAATAAAAAAAATATTTATTGTACACCAAACAACAATAAAATACATTATATAATACAGTACAAAGCATTATCACTTAGTAGCGATTGTTCCTGGCAACCCCTAATTTTTATTAATGAAATTATTCCTTACATAGAGTCCTTACGTAAGTATGCAGCAAGATTGTCTACTATACATATAGCTAGACCATAAAAATTTCTTTTATTTTGTTTCCCGGAATCAAACTCACAACCACGCATGGCCACAAACCATTGAGCCACAAATGTGCTTTGAGTCAATTAGATAGCTGAAAAATGTAAATTCACAGTTGGGGATTTTGTATAAATAAGTAAAAAATAATAGTATATGACTGCACAGATATTATTTAAATTAGTGTATGTCGCCATTTGCAAAGCATCGGCCAATATTAATTAAATACGCATGGACATTTTCCATTTTAATAAAATAATTGCTATTTTAAAGGATTATTACTCTTAAGACTATACTATTAATAAAATCGACCAATGACCTACATTTAAATCTGATGTCACTACTAAAAATAAAAGTGAAAGTAATTTTATTTAAGCGGATTAAGTAATTTACGAAAATTTCTTTTTTATGTCAGATGAGCGATTGCGGCTTACATGATAATTCAGCTACAGGAAACCAATGAATTATATGCTGTAGACTTATTTTATTTCGATTTCATCCAAAAAAAGTATAGGGTAGATAGATGCACCTTAAATGAAAAATAAGTAGTTGAATTTCCAGAAGATTTCGTAAAAAATCAATATCAAAACTCTACCTACTAATTAGTAATTGTAATATTGTCTCGTAGTAAGTACCAGGGTAATAAAAGACAGCAGAAAATATAGTTCTACACACTCTAATAACTTACGTATATATATAATATACCTACTAAAAGTTGTTTAAGCCGCTGATGATATCATAATGTTTTTTGACACATTCAAATGTGTATCACCATAAAAGGTGACGTTATAATCAGGGGAATCGCGGTTATACAAACTATTCGCGATATAGTGAACGCTATTAATATTAATGTTATGTCTGAAATAAACCAAGCTGCCCGTGTGAACTTGAAATTAAAATATCCGTAACGCGCGCGTGATGAGGTTTATTAAACATCTAACTGTTATGGTTGGTTGTTGGTTGGTCCAAATTGCAGCGGAGTGTGGGGAATGACATTGACATTGATTGTATTTACTTGGAAAAATAAGATTTTCTCAACCGTGGATCTTACGTAAAGTTTCAATAATGTAGTATTATTGAAACTCGACGTACTGATGTTATAAAATCATCGTGTCTCCTAAAAATGTTCGATATTGGAAGAGTCCGTCTGTGATGGAAGTTGTCATTCATTAGAATATATTTTTTTGCAGAAAAAATGGTATTTATTGTACATTTAGATTTATTTAGTCAGGTTCTAAATTTTAATTTAAAATAACGTGGGTTATGGGTATGTTTAAAACATCAAACATGGCATTTACATATGGATCCATGACTGATATATTTATTTTAGGAAAACAAACAGCAATTTTGATACAATTCCTATAAACAATATCATTATTACAAAAAAAAACTTTGCGAATGAAGTTGTCACAAACACTAGTATTCCATAATGGGGCGTTACGGAAGGATAATAATCACCGCTTCTCTTCATATTAAAAATCGTTCAAGTTGATATATATAATTCAAAGGAGATGAATAAAAAGCAGCAGGGATTTGAACTTGCGGCTGTTTTTTCCAGTGTCTTGCTATCAAACCGCCTCGATCGTCTCTATATCAAGTTTTTCTACTAAAGATAATAACGTCTCTATATGTGCAGATAAGTACATAATATTATTATGTACTAAATGGTTAGCTTACAAAGCAATCTCCGTACTTAGAGGGGATCTATATATATCAATACTGATTTATCAATATAATCTTAATTTTTTCATATTAGATTAACTACACTCAATTAAATTTTAAATTATTATTGGTTATTATAATAAAAAAAATATTTCTTATTTTTTAAATTTATTTATTATTACAAAGCTATAAAAAAATTGAGTACATAATAGACGATATTTCTGGCAAAGTACCACATAATATGTGAACATGAAGTGAGAATGCCTATCATAATAATAAAAGTCCGTATTATGGTAACCATATAATAATTTCACTAACCAAAAGATATACCTGCATCATGGGAAGATCTTAAACAGCCAAATTCTTGTTGAAGTGAGACAGAAGTTTATGATGATAATTATAAAAATCAGTCTTATATTATCAGTCAGTATTAAGCCTAAATTATAACAACATCAAACTGACATGACATATTATTATGGTGTGTCTTTAAACACATTATTTTTTTGGGAATTTGAAAGTGCTAAGATGAAAAGAAAATTAATATTATTACAAAGGAACCTTTAAATACGGATAGGAGCAATAGTATAAAATATGTAAATTAAAAGCAATTTTTAATAATCACCTGTGTTTATTTGTTAATACAACAAACAAGCAAAAACTGGGTAACGGCTGGTTCCTACATTCAATATCCATCAATAGACGAGCTTAATGACAAAAATATGTATTGTCATCGGACTAAATGCGCATGCGCATGCAAATTTTTATTTCCGGAATGTAGGTCAAAATGAACTTTTAAAATTTGATTACAGAGATTTAGCATCGCTAATCATAAGTTATCGACAATAATATGTTGTGTAAATGTAAGTTTCAATACATAGTATGTATTATGTACAATATAAGCCAATGTTACTAAAACTCATATCAAACGTCTGATGAAACCATATCATATAATATAATATATTGTGTGCTTGGACCATACGATGAATATGGAAGATAACGACGCGTAGAGAAGCGAAGAAAGGCCGGAACAATAGTTTTGTTTTTAAAAGCACTATACACAATAAATAGTTAAAGTTGTTTATATGTTTGTAGAAGGTTATCTCTCTATAGAATCGATTTTAACTCTAGAAAGATGAACAGGAGAATTATTACCAAAATCGAACGCCGAGATTTCGGAGCGAAAAGAAAGAACAACCAGCTTCTTATTTTAACTTATTAAGAAAACATTTTCAATTGTATTTACGATCATAGTAATGTCAAACGAAACGTATATTAACGCGAGTATCGTACATTTAAATAAAATACTTTATAACAGATTAAAACGTGGTTTATTAATTATTTATCCCGATGTTTCGGATGCTTATAAAATAAATAATAAATCGCGTTTTAATCCGTTTTAAAGTATTTTATTTAAAAGTCAATAGTTTATTCATTTTAAAGTTATTTTTGAATAGAACACGACTTGCAAACATAAAAACTCTCAGAGGACGCGTAAAACGAGGTATTACATACTAATTGTCAATTCTAGATAGATATTCTTTGGCATGTTCGTTCGTGCCCGCGCGATAACGACGTCGACTAATTACGAACGAAAAAAAAGATTTTCGTAACAGGAAAATCGTCACCCGGTCACTAAACTGCAAACGATATTATTACTATTTTTTAAGTTAATATACGGTTACAATAGAATATTATATTTTGTAAACGTATCCATTGGTACCATTATGATTTGTTTTTTTTTTAATCTCATAAAAACGATAAAATCACAAACATATAAAATGATGTCAGAAATAGGTCACATAACGTTTATATTTAATTACAATACTAATCTTCTGAAGAATCAAAATTAACACACTTATTAAAGAAAATTATGATAATCCCAAATTCTTGACGGTGGGAAATTTAATTACAAAGTTCAATATAGTTATTAAGAACTTACAGTAATATAAACTAATTCGTTCCCGCTTTTCTCGTCACATCGATGTTAAGCAACATTCCCTGACGTCATTATTTGGATGGGTGATCGTGATATAATTTATATTATTTTCATAACTTAAACATTGTATTACATAGTGAAAATGTAAGATCCGTATATATAACATTACATTTATGGATAAAGATATAATAACAATCACTTTAAAAAATAAACCGACAAGTCTAATATTTCAAATGACAAAACTAGATTAAAAAAAAAAAATAGTAGTAAATGTAAAAAAATGTATGTATGTAAAAAGCGGTACAAAATTGATGGAGATATCGCTTAACATACATACAAAAAATATACAATCTAATGGAGAACATCGTCTCCATTCACTCTCACACTCCATTCACTTCTAATGGAGAACAACAGAGTCTGTTACAAGCCATGGCGTAGGTACATTATTTCAGTGACAAGCACGAATATTTAAAATCTCCTTTTATACTGATTTTGTTATAATAATTTGAGTTTTTTTGTATATAAACTCAATTCTAGCCTAGCCTTATAGCTTAACACGGTATTTTTTTGTCATGTTAAATGTAAATGATATTCGATTAGCGAGCGTACGAAATCAATTATTCTACTAGTATATCAGACGTTCGGAATTTCATACAATCTAGGTGTCTGGGTCATGAGAAAAGTGGTGACTACTGATCAGTCTATAGTTAACTTCCTAAAATGTCACTAATTATCACATAGAATAACTAGTTTATTATAAAGTTATTACCTACAAAATAATTATTTTAATTACGAGGGGGCTTTTCTACTAATAAGTGATTCTTGCTAGGAAACCAATTGGGCGAAAGATTGGTAGATGATAAAGTTGTTTAGTTTAAACTAAACTTAGAAAAAAATACAATAAAATATACAAGACTAGCAACGCGCCCCGGCTTCACACGGGTGCAATGTAGATGTATTATAGCCTATGTTACTCACTGATAATGTATCTTTCTATTGGTGAAAGAATTTTTAAAATCAGTTCAGTATTTTTTGAGTTTATTCATAACATACAAAAATACAAAAATTCTAAAATACAAATCTTTCCTCTTTATAATATATAAGTAATAATTAAAGTATAGAAGTATAGATTTAATATTGTCTTTAATTATATAAATTAAGCAAAGATGCGCGTCAGCCATCATCCTCCTTTATCTCGTCACCTAAGTCATATTGTGCATATTGCGATTCTGTTTCAATCTATGAATTTTCGAACGCTCAAAATAATAAATAGGTCGTCAGCGCATCATTGAATGCATCTCATCAGGCTTTACATGCGTCTTCCAATATCGGATAAAATAAATATAATGTTACCATTAAAAGAAACGTATATTCTAAATGTACACAAACGAGCTACATAAATTGAAGGATTTATCAATAAAAACATTTAAAAATCAAGCATGAAATCGATAACAATTCACCGACCTCAAAATGAGTTATTAAAACCTATTATGAGTTAAATACAAATATCATATTTCGAGTGAACGACCGAATGAATTAGTCATTGTTTTCTTTATTCGTATAAGGATTAGAACATATCGTTTTAACAACTCAGCCACGAAATTCCTTATTTATCTTTAATCACTAACATTGACTCTATTTTCGCAAATAGTTTGCTTAACCTAAGTCAGTACTATTACTGACTGAAGTATAATACTGATAAAATATTACAGTACGTTTTGTCAATGTAAACTGCAAATAAATTTGTTATATAAAAATATATATGTAAAATTATGCTGTCATTTTGTAGTGAACAAAATTTAAATAAAATATTGTAAGTGAAAATGCGAATTATTCATTATATTATTTATTCGGACGCGACGCGACGTTTCGAATGCTTTTGGTCACGGGTAGACTGAAAGGTGACAGCTGTATGATTTGAATTTTCTCAATGTTGCCATACTAACGCCAACTATTATACTATGGCAATATTGGCTAGCAGTTCTGGTAGGTACATATTTTATAATAGTATGTTTAACTTTAAATAAAATGTGTGATATCGCCTTAATAAATGACAATAATAAATAAATTGTAATAATATGTAATGTCAATATGAAAGTATTTTTTTTATGTTAGATATTCATTTATGTGCTTGAAGCTTACTTGATAATATCATACAGTAGTGGACCCCACAGACGTTGTTCTGCCACAATTTTGGCTTCGAAATTATATAATTATTCTTTAATTTGAATATGCCCATTTACCCACTATAATTGTCTAATATGTCACTGATTTGCAGTGGACATCTGTTATTCCAAAAAAATTAATTTTATGCATATATTTTTTTCCTGATTTTTTCCAATATTTTAATAGCTTATGTCTTATTCCGGATATAGAGAATCCAACAAATAAGATATCGTTTAAATCGGTGCAGCCGTTCTTGAGTTATAAACGGTGTAACTAACACAACTTTCTTTTATATTATATAGATATAGAAATTCTGACCAAGTACCGAACCACCGTTCATAGATTAAAAATGGAATTGGGTAGTTCGGTATCAGTCCAAATATTCGAAGTAAAAATAAGTCGACAGCGCATGTTTCACTAATGTTCTGCTACTAAGTACTTACCTTTTACAACCAAGTCAGCCTTGCTCAAATAATCACGCTCGTCTGTCGAAATCTAAAATTAAGAAAATTCACACATATAACATATTGTATACAAAAAACCTCCTAGTCAAAGTTAAGTATTAAATTATTCAAAAGTTACAGTTAAAAAGCTTTTTACTGTTAGCCGAGGCTTGAAGTTCATTTTCTTAAACATTTGAGTTTGTTGAACTAAGTGTAAGATTAATAGAGAAATTGGTTCGGCTGAAGAGTGCACTGCACCATAGCGAAATGGTTAGTTACTGCTTTTGTTCTTTGGTGTTAGTGAACGTGACTATTTTATTATCTCTTAGAAACTGAAAACGATATAATTGTTTTCAATTCTGCCATTTATTTACCATTGTTGGGACATAATATGACATTACTATTGTGTAACTACGCTGTTTCGCTAGTCTCGGAGTTGTAACGGGCAGCGAATAGTCGTATCTTAAGTTAGTATCATTTCAAAAATCAGACAGCTGTCATCTTTCAGTCTGGCCAGTGACCACGGTTGCTAAAAAGCCTGAAGGTGATGTGGTCAGGGTGGTAAGCGGATCTCCATAAAGTTACGAGAATATATAGGTATATTTGAAGAGACCCAAGTAATATTTGTCGAGTAGTTTTTGTGTAACAAACAATTAATATATCTTTCCTTTGTATTGATATAGATAATAATGTTCTAATTTTAAATTTTTATGAAGTAGTAATACCCAGTAATTTTGTAAAAATAAAGAAATACAATTCTCGCCGGCCCTATAAAGTACATGAGCTATTTCCTTTGTAAGTTGAAGTAAAGTTATAAAACTAGTATATAAATATAAAATTCAAAATCATATAAGGCTTCGCTGTTAACTATCTCTTTCCTGTCATTAATATTACTCAAGCTATGATTAAAGTTAAACAGACATGTTCATTGTTGTAGTCTTATTGACAATTTGATCATATCGTTTCGTATCCGCTCATATTAGCATGGAATGGGAGACAGCTAAAACAAGAATAAAAATTGTACAACCAATGTCTGAAGGAGTATTTACATAAAAAAATCTTTGAAGAGATTGGGAAAGTTTGCAATTTCTTGGAGACTACTCAATATCATTTTATAAACTAATGTAAGAGTTGTTTGTTTGTTTGTTTGTTACGATTTACCTCAAAAACTACTCGACCGATTTTAAAGATTCTTTCACCAATAAACATAGGCTATTGTTTTGTGATTTAGATTGCACCTGTGCGAAGCCGTTGCGTGTTGCTATGTATTTATAAAACTAAATTAACCATCCAATATTAAAAATCCATCATATACCTAATATCTATATCAACACAGAAGAAGAAGAGAAATGTGTCTTCTCCATGCCACACTAGGGAATACACTATTTTATTATTTAAACCCCAAGTAAAACAAAATATTGCACCTAGAAAACCAAACTGACACTAAATGAAAACTGACGAGTTGAAAAACTCCATCTTGTAAGATTATTGTTAGTCTTCATTGCAGAAGACAGAGTTTCAAAATGTCAACTTTTTGCCGCTAATGGCGCAAGTGTCACTTTTATCTATACTAATATTATAAGGAGGAAAGATTTGTATTTTTGTATGTTTGAATAAACTTAAAAACTACTGGACCGATTTTAAAAATTCTTTCACCAATAGAAAGCTACATTATCAGCGAGTAACACAAGCGGTTTAAACGGTTTTTCCCAAAAAACATATATTTCGTCAGTTTAGTTTTCAAGGTGCGATATAAATACTAGAATATTCAAACATCTAAAGGTGTGTTTTGAATGCACTGTGTGTACCCACGGCTATGGCCACTATAATTTATTATACATATTTAAATCCATGTAAGTTATTTTAATATTTTTTGAGAACAAAGATCTTCAAATTCAAAAAAAGCTACTATAAATGAGATGCAATACTCTAACTTATTATAAAAAAGATTCGCAAAATTTGCATCACTTGATTTCGTGAGAACCTTACGCTTGATTTAAAGCTAGAATCAATTGATGTCATTAATAGCAGCTCAGTACGTCCGTTACATAATCTAATCGCTCATTAAAATTCTTCAGCCTATGCTTATATGGTTAATAAGGACTACTCTGTCGGGATAGCCTCCTGTTTCCCAAGGGATTCTGCTTTTGTAAGTATAGCGAGAACGATTATAATTACTATAATCTAATACAATGTTTAAGAAGCGTATTATATTTAAAGCTTTCTTCTCCGAGATATTTAACTTTTAAGTTATTCAATTTTTATTGTTATAAATGTGTGGATAGCCTACTGGGTATATCAAATCAAAAACTAATCCACATATTATAACAACTGTATTTACGATTTTACAATATTATTTGATATAAAAATTAATTATTAAATACGAATTTACGAGCACATTAAACAGAGTACAGAGCAAAAGATATGACATGCATTCGCCGTGAGATCTAGCCGCGCAGTGTTTGAAGCTGGCTGCTGCGTCGACCAGGAGAGATGTGCTCTGCTTGCTGACCGGCCGAAGTGCAGTGTGCTGTGCTGAAGGTGGCTGAGGGTGTTGACCAGGCATACGCGCTCGCTGCATGCTAGTGGACAGGATACCCGTTGTAGCCGAAGGTGCTGGCTGGCTGTGACTTGGTTGCTGTTGATTGATGTTGTAGGAAGGAGTGATGACGTCATGCTTCTCGATGTTCAGAAGTAGGGTGTTCTTCTGCGGGGTCACCAATGTGGTGGAAGGTGGCTGAATCACGTCGGGGTCACCAATGTGGAGGAAGGGAGGTGTGGTCTTCCTCCAACCTAAAGGGAGGATCCTCGACCAGTCGAACCACTGACTGGCCGGCCCTAAGGCCCCAGTGGTTGATGTCGAGATGTTGTATATATAGTTAGCGCGCACAGAAACTTTGATAGCGCGATTCAGGAATTGAAGTCTTTGTATTGATTCTTGTAGCGGATTATAGATGTCGCTACAGTACTCCCCCCCGAAGACCGGAGGTCGATCGAGTTGTTGAAACAGCTGTGTTGAGTGTTGCTTGCCAGTGCCAGATTGTCCGAGATTCCAGTGAGTCGGAATCGGATGTCGCAGAGTTCGCGGTGAGTCGGAACTGAGTGCGATGATGCTGCATGATGCTCCAGTGAGTCGGAGTACTGTAGCGACATCTATAATCCGCTACAAATGTTTAAGAATTAGAATACTTAAGATTTACAAAAAATACTTCACGTTACATATATTAACTACGGTGATATTAATTGTATACCTTATGTATTTTTGTCCCAAAATTTTAAAAATCGAATTTAACTAAAAACTCATACTTATTAGGTTATCACTATACCCTCGATATTAGTAATCGGTATTTAGTAATTAAGCGAAGTGACACTCTTTGTTTATAAAACACATACCCATTACACCTTTTCCCCATTGCGGTAGGATCCTTGCATATCACTTTCACTTCTTCCACTTTCATCAATGATTTTATGGGCATTTTACCCGAAATAAAGGATATTATTATTATGTATACACACACGTTGGATCCGAGTACTTTTGACCTGGCCCTTTTGAAGAACGTCCCCGACATGATCGAGGTACGTTCGCTTAGGTCGACCACTCCCGAATCTTCCAAAATCTCAAGTACATAGTTATTAAAACTTGGCGATAGTGCCACTTAGAAATCAGCTGTGCTCGCAAGGGGGAGCTTTCTAACGGGTTGAATATGATGAACCACTAAGGGAGCTAGTATACCGCTTCAATGGCCAAATTATTTTAGGCCTTTTACCAAATTCTGCATACGATTTAGTATATTTTTATACGCCAAATTATTAAGTGGAAGAAGCGAAAGCGGAAGGATCGGAGCATATGGAATTCCGTGGTCTTCGCCTGCTCTAATGGGAAATAGGCGTTCATATATATATATGTATGAACATCACTACATAGTATAAAACAAAGTCGCTTTCTCTGTCCCTTTGTATGCTTAAATCTTTGTAACTACGCAACGGATTTTGATGCGGTTTTTTTAAATAGATAGAGTGATTGAAGAGGAAGGTTTATATGTATAATAATAACAGTTTTTCTGTAGTGTATTTAGTATCAGCATTGCACCGGTGCGAAGCCGGGGCGGGTCGCTAGTTATCAATAAAAATAAAATTAATATAATTTGAATCAAAAGAAATTAGGTAAAATATATCTTCACAAAATTGTTAATAATACATACTGCTTGTTATGAATGGTATGTCCAAAATATTTTTTTTAACATTACATAATTTGGCTGGAATGTTAACACAAAGAACACCGTGGCTCTTATTAATGTAATGAAAGCGAATTTAAAGTGCAGGAAAGCAATTATTAAGAATTTCACATTCATTTTTTGTCGATGACTTTCATAATTAAGGTGTATACATTACTGGTAATGTTTTAATGTCAAAGTGTCATTCAAAGAATTCTATTGCTTTGATGTTAATGTAACTAGATATTTTTTTATATGGGTACAACCCATTGAGGCTTACTATGTGGCTAATATAAACCTATTTACAGCTTCACGAAGTATTATAGAACAACAGCTTAAGAAATATGTTCATGTACATAATTACGAGTATGTTTTAAGAATAACCAACCGGTCCCACGCTGATAAAACATTGCACTTTTTCTTCAAACTTCAATTACACATAATATATTGAGAATTTGAATAGGACTCGGATGTTTATCAAAATAACATATTAACTATATTGGTGTAGCTTTGTTCTGGAGATCACTTCTCACAAAATTTTCTCTGTATAATTTTAAAATGAAATGAAAACTTATTGTACACCATAAATCACCAAATAACGCAAATTGGTAAAAATAAATTGAGGTTTTACTTAACAATTTCAATTTTTTTTCGTAAATTTGCATCTACTTAATATATTTTTTTAGGGAATGTAATTCACCGGATTTCCAATATGACTGAAGTAGATGATTAAATAATAAATTACGTTTTAATCCGGCAAAAGCTATTTAATTTATTAGTAAAAATCGTGTTTATTAATTATGACCTTGTTGGTATCAAAAAACGAGCCTTTTCAAAGGCCGACGATGCATCTGAGACTTTTAAGTCACGGATGTCCAAGAACGGTGATGTTGACTTACCATTAAGTAACCCACCTGCTCGGTTATCTGCAATAAAAAAAATATTTAAAGACAATATTATGTGATTGTAATTTTCTACATAATACATATATTCTTTTTTTTATATTTTACTAACAATAGTATTAATATTTAAAACGCTAGTAACACAATCTGTTATATTAATTAACTATGTAAGGAATTTAAAAGCTTATTTATTCATTTATTATGTGATTGAGTTACTGTCTAAGCATGCTAACTGTGTGTTGTTTACAAGAGCCATTTAGGTTACGGTTAGACGCAGTAAAATCAACACGGAAGCCTCCCGACTTACAACTGCAAACGTGTCGTAACGAATCGCGCAATTTGTAATGATAACGGTAAATTAATGTGTAAGTCTGAATCAGGATAGATGTACTATAGATCTGTGGTAAGGGTTTTGGGTAAAAAAAGCAATAATGAAAATGTCAAAAACAAAACCGATTTTGGTTATGAAGAAAACAAGTAGGAAATATTACTGTGAGATTGTCATATTATTTAATGCATAGATTAATGTACCTAATAGTATTGTCACTCAATTGACTCTTGCTATAAAAGAGACTAGACTTCCGGCCCTCTCCGGTATTCGGTGAATTCTTATTTTAATTTTCTATCTATCCTATGTTACTCGCTGACAATGTAGTTTTCTAATGGTGAAAGAATTTTTAAAATCGGTCCAGTAGTTTTTTTCATAACATACAAATCTTTCCTCTTAATAATATTATTAGTATACATATACATAGATGAAGCCTACTCGAACGAAGTCGCTTGCACCAGCTAATTCCAAGTTTTGAAAAATACAAAGATAATTCAATTGAAAGCTATATATTACAGAAGCAATTGAATAGTCATAGCTATCGATAGAATGGTCGTTTATTTTCTCGCCACTGTGCGTAGAAGCGTATTCAAAACTAAATACTAACACATGTTGAGGTCTAATTGTCGCAAATGTATAATTACGTATTCCATGTGCCGTGTAAATAATAACTCCATTCTGCATCCGTGCAACGGAGGCGAACGAACTCATTTCACACATCAATACACTGGGGACATCTTCTAGGGTTGCTTATAATGTGGTTGTGGTCAATACTTTCACTCATAGAAACTGTACGCGTGAAAATTCGCACGCTGTCTTGACGGACTACAGTACAGATGGAACTAGGGTCGGATTTACAGATCTGGAGACCTTGTGGTAACAAAGGAGGCCTCCAAACTATTTTCCAAATGAAATGAAATTTTTCTTGTATATTTAAGAACAATATAATCATGTTGTACAAATTACAGTAGGTACAGGTAAAATAGCGAAAAAATATCAAAGGAAACGTTGTTTTCTAGTGATTACTCGTCAGATTTTTTGCCGAAGTATCTATTGTGGGGCCCCTTTTTGTGGAGGCCTCGTTGCTGTAGCGCTGGATGCCTTCCCCTAAATCCAGCCTGGACGGAAAAAAGACACAAATCACTTTACTAGTACATTATTACTGCGATACGTTTCCTTTCATCCTATATGTTATATTATAACGGTGCCAGGTGAGAAAATATAGGATAATACCTACTTAATTGTTTTTGTTTATGCACAAAACTATTACTATCTCAACTATTACACAGAATAAATATAACAGCTGTAAGCTTTATACATTAATGAAGATACCATTTATATCTTACACACCGGTGAGAGGACTTTTGAAAATGCAGTAGGTGTTCGCAAATTTGTTATTCCATTTCCTATCGAGTCCTATTTTTACTTAAGCGTCACGGTTATTTTATGTATTCTCTATAAATAGTAGAGTATTTTACATATTACTTATCTGGGGGCATGGAAGTACCCCCGCTAAGTCGAGCAAGACCGTAACATTAACTATATCTTGTAGCATAGCAACAACAGTTAAGTAATAAAAATGTATAGGATATAGAATATGTCTTTTTTTATCTATACTATCTATATCTATACTAATATTATAAAGAGGAAAGATTTGTATTTTTGTATGTTATGAATAAACTTAAATACTACTGGACCGATTTTGAAAATTCTTTCACCAATAGAAAGCTACATTATCAGAAAGTAACATAGGCTATGTTTTGTGTGTATAGTACATCTACATTGCCCCGCGAAGCCGGGGCGTTTTGATAGTATTATATAAATTAAATTTGACAAATACTTTAGTCGATAAAATTCCGTTAACTATCTCCAAGTCACAGAATTCGTGAAAAAACAGCGTTGTTTTAAGAATTGTTCGATTCAATTTGACGTTAATTTGCCATCAATATTCAATTACATTCAAATATTCCTATGTTTCGTTCATCATGAACGGTTCATCACCGTTATAAATCCGCCTAACCACTCCTTTATTATAATACAAATCTAAAATAGCGAAAATATAGTAAACTAGCAACGCACCCCGGCTTCACACGGGTCGGGTGCAATGTAGATACAAAAAATAGCTCGCTCGCAGACTTTTTAAAATCAGTCCAGCAGTTTTTGAGTTTATTCATAACATACAAAAATACAAATCTTTCCTCTCTATAATTTTAGTATATAGATTACATGTGACCATTAAATTAAATATGTAATGATAAAAAATGCATTATTTATCTAAGACACTGAGTCATAAAGACTTCTTATGTATTTAATTGGAAGCTTGCTTCAATACTCCTTTATACCATCCTAGACTTTTTTATTGTATGCTGTTCTTTAGGAGCGGAGTAAGCGAAGCGAGCGATGGAGCGACACAAATGACCTATGTATTTGTGAGCAAATCTCTGCAACCGCTTGGCCGATTTAAAATTTGTTTATATCTACATAAACTTTACTAAAAGGTTTTTTTTTGATGCCCGAATTTTGATTTTTTTGCATAAAATTTGGTAATGTTATCTCCACTCTAATATGCCATTGTAAAGCGTTATAGCTACGGCCACAAACTTCATGTGACAGCTATGTGGAGATCCACACATTTTCATTAAAGTATATTTAGATCGGTGGAGAGCGATTGACAGTCAAGAAGATGCACCTTATCATGTTGAAAAATATAATCCATCATCTATAATATTGCTTTTACATAGTATTACATATTATAGTAGTTTGATGTAACTTTGAGAGCATTTTCTACCTTGTATTACCACTCAATCATCACCACTTACCACCATGTGCGGTCACGGTCAAACGACTGACTATAATGTATAAAAAAAGGATTTGGATATTATTTATTTATATTTTGCTTTAATATTCTGTCACACCCCTAATTGGTAATAGGTATTATTCAAATTTATTAGTCATCTGCCACTGAGGTATACCTATAAATAGTAATAAAATGTTATTTATTTATACATACTATACCGTTTTTAATCGAAAAAAATTCTTGTATGATATTATAAACGTGTTTTTGATCGCAAAATATTGTTTCTTATTTTTTAAATTCACCAGGTATTTTATATGCATATAAATATTATATTCAATATTAAATCTCTTACCTCTTACCTTTACATATATCTCTAGCTCTTTCATCACGAAGGTAAAAAGAAAGACAGAAACATTTTAAGAAGCCCTTAAATTTTGAGTATCGTTTTAGTATTCCGCAGATAGATTTAGACCATTGCACTTAGCACTTTACATATTCCTTGTAAACTTAGCTACAGTCTATATCCCCTTGTTAATATAGTCACGTTTTGTCACGTCTAGGAACTGTTTGGAGTCTAGAACATAGAAGCGAACTGTTAAATCCTTTAACAACTGAGTACGTGTTTTTACGAATAGATTGCGCTTTGAAATTCCTACACGCGAATACTGTGTATCAATAACGTGATTCTCACAGTTTTGCAAAAGACATTGACGAGGTTTTAGTTAAGTGAGTTTCGTAGAGGGCATTAGGTAGTATGAGTGTGTTTTGCAGCTGAAGGGAAACTTAAGAAGAAGTTGTTACGGGACGCAAAATATTGATTACTAGTGAATCGCCCCGGCTTTGCACGGGTTCAATGTAGATGTACTAAAAAGCTTATCTTACTCGCTGATAATGTAGCTGTTTATTGGTGAAATAATTTTTTCATCCAGTTATCATCGATCCAGTAGTTTTTGAGTTAAATCGTAACAAACAAACAAACAAATCTTTCCTTTTTTATATAATACCAATTATTAGTATTAGTATAGATTCCTTGATCTATAGAGAAAAATCCGATCAATGTAAGAGAGAAATGATTTTTTGCGCTAATACCGTTATAACTTTGTTTTATTTATTTAAATGGAGTTATAAAAAAATATTTAGGTATGCATGTACTATAAAACAAAGGGAGTTAAAGTTATTTTTCAGTTGAAATCTTAAAGGGTTTTATTTGTTATGTCCGAGAACGCAGTAGTGTTATAGTTATGTTCTTTTAATACAAAGGTACATTATTATTTTTTTGCATAACACATGAATTGAGAAGATGAAAATAAAAGAGCAATCGGAAATACATAGACGGAACCGAAACACGTAATATGTACTTCCCCGTTGCTCCACCCTTGTAAAATGAATATTCCGCAGAAAATATAAAAGTAAAACCATTTTTTTGCTATTAATCGATATCGCATGCATCGAAGATAGCGTTATTTACGACACTACTTTACAATTCTAAACGTACGACAGTAAATAATTTTGCATATATTTCCTTTAGTGTTATAAATTTTAGCATTTACGTGGATGATAGCATTACGACAAAAAAAAATGGGAAGAAAATACTAAGCCATGTTCGTTTAGTGAAAATTAAGTTAAAATAGAAAATCTGCATATTATTATTCTATGTCAAAGAAAACTTTCAGTACCATGTCTTTCAGTGTGCATGGCAACATAATCGTTGATATGAAATTCAAAAATGGAATAAATTTATTAAAAAAATTGAAATATTCCAAATTCAATTTTCAAACTGGGCAGTGTAGTCATATTATATTGAATTACTTATTACGATTTAGAAGCACAATTCCAACACTTTCTCTGAGCGATGTGCAAATACAGTTTCAATTGTGCATGCAAAATCGGACTTTACCCAGCGTCCGTTATTGTCGCAGTGACAGAATTATTACTCAATGACTCAAACAATTACTTGTTTAATGAAAAGATTTTTAAAAAAAGAACACCCGACTAATTTATACATCTTTTATACCAGGATTTTTTATCAAACGATGGAACGTCGACTTGGAAGCAAAATAGTATTTGTGAGTGCCAATAATATTGTCGTGATGAATAGTTAAGGAGAGCATAGAGTACAAAAATACATTGTTTTTTGAAGTTATACTTCTTTAGGCGCGTTATGAAAAAATGATGAGAGTGAAATTTTAAGATGCGCGCGCATCTGTGACACAAAATTAACAGTATGAAGTTGGCTACAGATGACCTGCGCGCGCACGATGTCCCAAAAAAACGACATGATGAAGTTGGCTACAGAATAGAATTTGATTGATTTTAACATTTTGCTTCGATATTTACTGCAGTTTTGTTTTTTAAAATTTTTCTTCAGACGCCAAAGAAGTATAACTTCTAACGCGTATACATAAGTACACACATACCTTTTTTTTTATATATTGTAGATAGAAAGATATAAGATGGGGATCAAAGCTTTACACAGTGCATTGAGATCTGGAAATCTACCGCTGATACCGTGTATTTATTAACATACTGTTTTAATATCGAAATGAACCTATTTCATAAAATATTTATGATCGCAATGTAGTCTGACATTTTATGTTTACATTGTAGATTAAACTGCATCTATTAAAATTGTCTATTAGAAATGGTGTATCATTAATAGCTGTATGTAGCCTTCAGGTGTGCAATCTCATAGGAATGCGATAAAGCTTGTAATATCGTAATATATGGGTCTCCTTTCTAGGTTTTACGTGTCAGTTACCAACGTCTTAAAAAAGTCGAAAATATACTAAAATAAAAAGAAGATTGACACTTTTTAACCTATTTTTTTTTTACCTGTCGATAGACCGTTGTTTGACTACTATCCCACGTGATGTTAAGTGGAGATGCAGTCAGGGTGGTTAATCACAACTGTCTAGAAGATGTCGAAGACTCTTGCTTTGAAGAGCTCCAAGTTATAATTTTCGGGGAATACAGACGCAGGGAGAGTGTTCCAGATTTTTGCGGTTCGCATAATAAAAGTTAACGTAATGTTAACTTCGAGTATTTGTTTATATGTTAGATATCGACAGACGCGCATGAGGTTCACTTGATGGTAGGTGATACCCCAGCCTAAGAACATTAGTCAATGGAGCACTATCAACCAATGATTACTTCGAAAATCCATAGACTGAAATCGAAAAGCACAATATATGCTTCAAGGTTTTCCATCTATGAACGGTGGTTCGTTACCCGATTGGAATTTCGATATTCCTATCACCCGTTTAATGCCCGAAGTCCACAGACGTAGGAAAACATGTTTACAGAAAATTATAAATATGTCGCCCTGGCAGGATTAGAACCCGCGACCGCAGAACGCAAGGTAAATGTACTACAGAACACGCCTACGATTCTGTTAAAAAAAAACAACACCCGTCAAAAGAGATGTGATGTGGGTTCTACAGTCGTTTTGACTTTAGCAACTGCATTGCTCTTCATTGCAGATCGAGTCTATAGATATAAAATTATTAATATAAACTAGTTATTAAACCTTAAAAAAATCAACTGTACTCGTTTTTAAAATGGTTTTTTCACAAACAAAACATGGATTGACTGTGTGAAGAATGATAATAATGTGTTTGAGAGGTGTGACTGATATATGGCGAGTGAAAGAAGAGAATGGAAAAAGAGATCATACTACGCTACCCAAATAAAAAAAAAGGGAACAGGGCAGGAAGAAGAAAGATGAAGAATTTCACAACAATGTGTTTCACAAATATGTATCAGTGGCAAGTCTCAAATGACCGCTTTCGATCAATCTATATAAATATAGAATTAGGTCACAAATATTTTTGTATTATCTGTTTTAAAATAGCGACGATATTTTACGACCTAAAGTTGTTTTGAATTGCATGTCAGCCAAATTTATATTTATTAATAAAAAAAAGCGTTTTAATCTCTCAATATATTCCATGATCTATGGAAGCCATTACAATACCATAAACAAAGGCTAGAGATGCGGAACTATGAAATTAAATCATCAAGGAAATCATTATGAAATGCACATCAAGTTATACATAAAAACCACTCAAGAGCAGTAAATCGGTTGGAGTTAAGCGAAACTGATTTAACGGAAGCAGTGAAGTCACGTTAAGTACAAAACTTGCGGTTTACGGACAATATGTTTCATGTGCCATTAAAAATATATAACACGATAACAAAAACCTAAATAAAAATTATGTAGTCAAAGAAAACAATAATATTTATACAGAGGTTTATTATTTATTATAATATCGGTCTCCGTTGCTTTTAAATCTGTTAAATGATGTTTGCGTCTAAGTATCTACAGAAAATCTGTTTAAAAACTATTAAAAAAACTTTAAGCCGATTAAAACGCGTATATTCATTGACATAGTATTAATGTTTTCTGTGTTCACAGACTTCGGGTTGCATACAAAATTCACCAAAAAAGTGTCCAGAGGATATTTTAAGCTTAATTATATTTCAAATATTTTTGTTAATGACCTTTCGAATGATTTGAATTTTTTAACAATGTTTCCATAGTAACGTTTTAATCTGGCAAAAATTATTTTATATGTGTGATACTTGACATAAGTGACAATATCTTTAATTATTTTCTTTATTCTGATGGCTGAGCGTTTTTTTATTTGATCATTAAATTGATAACTAACGTAAACTTTGGTCATTAGATTACACAAAATTGTATGCTTTATTTTTCTTAAATCAAGCTAATGAACGCTAAATTTCGAATCCAATAATGAGAGCCCAATTTATCCAAAATTGCAAAAAAATGTGGCACCAATTTTTTTTATATTTTTGGATGTTATTAGTTGCCTGTTTAATGTCTTACCTTCACTACACTCTAATCTATAGTCTTTGATAGAGCTTTATAAAATTTAGTTACCCTAAAAAGCTTTACATTTTTATGGTTTTACGGGCAGGATCCTTAAACGAGTTCCTACAGTATCTTCTTATGAATTAATATCCTTCGCATATTACTTGTATACTCTACAGCATACATTGTACCAATACCGTGGTTTATTACCTCTAATTAAACATTAATTGAAGAAACGATACACGCATTCGTTTAAGTAATGAACATAAACAATGAACGTTACCGTGAAATTAACTTTCACTATAGTAATTAGTTAAGATACCGGACGCATCAGTCAAAGTTGAAACGAACTGAGTGTATTTCCTGTTGTAACAACTAACTATGCAATTATGTTTGATAAAACTATAACAGCTAGACGGACAAAACTATAATTTCATAGCCGTAAATTGATGATTACTTAGTAATTGATTTATATGATGGCTGGTTGAAAATTCGTTCGTATGGATTTTGGAACTAAGATTAATTTGCCACATTGTAAAAGTATAATATCGGTACTTGCAAATCCATATCGATTCTTTAGACACTTTCTGTCTCATCGCCGGCGTTTTTCCGTACCGATACTAATTAAAAACCTTCAAAAGAGAGAAAAAGTTTTAAATGATTGTAAAATGTGCTTATTCATTCCCTAAAGCAGCACCCTATAATTCATCTAGTGTTGCAGCCGCCTGCAAAAGCAGTTTATTTATTTATTTATCTCTAGTAAATGATCACCGCTGCCAATGGACATCCGTAACACCAGAGGTTTTAGATAAGATAAGAAAAACCTTTATTCAACACTTCATTACAAAAATCAAAATGGACAATGAGCATAGAGTTGCAGACTGACAAACACAGGAAGGACAATTTTAAAAATAAACCTAGTTACAAAATATGACTAGTTACGAATATACAGTTTCACGTCTTAGCCTCAGTTTTACGTCTTAGCCAGTGAGGGGTAAGACATTGGTATTCTGCCATTCGAGTAGAATAGTTACAACAAACAAAAAGAAGAAAATTATATAACAATAAGGCCGTCCGTGTAAGGTGAAAGATCGTTACTTTAAAAAATGGGATTGTTTTGTGGATGCATTGCCGGCCTTAAGGTTCGTTTTAGAAGGTTCCCAAGTTTTATCAGTTCGGAAAAACCACTAGTGAGAGTGGTCGAGCGAGACAAAAAGTACCCTCGGAATCGCGCAGTTGTGGATTGCCAGACATCAAGGTGATCTATTACAACTGATAAAACCTACTAGGTTATTAAAAAATCTTCAAGTTCTTAATCCCAGTGGCGTAGGCTGTGAGTTTGACCACTTTCTTCTTCATTAATACCTCAATAGTCAGCAGAATAACAACAATTTTTTTGCGAATAACACACAACATACGTAAAAAATATTTGTTCAAATACGATACGAAGACTTTCTCGCAAGTCGTTCGAGCTGAAGCCTCTGAGCTTTCCCTGTGATGATAATTATTTCGCGTTTTCACAGATAATAAAACTGTCCGCCCTCATGGAGCGAATTTACGATACTGAAACAATGTTGCCAACTTGTACAAATTATTCATGTTCAATAAGTTCATGTTCGTTTATGAATATGACAAAAATGAAATTTCCTTGTTTTCCGTGTTTTTTTTGAAGATAAGTTCATAAGTCCCATCCGATATATAGATGGGGTGTCAATATTAGTGTCATGAAATAGTTTGTAGCAAGGGCACTTCCAAAATGTAGTTATTTGTTTGGGCATAATTGATTAAAAACGACGTAGAACCATGGAGTGAGTGCATTCGAAAAAGCAGAAAATTTTAAGTAGGATGGAATTCATATATCATTTTCGACCAAAATGTCGCTTATATATTACCTTTTAACCGTCGATATGTTACTGTTATTATAATTGTAAAATCACCGATGGTAATTGTTCGTTTATAAATTCCCACAAATGAGAACGCTGTTTATAAATTCACGGTGTAACCCGGTGACATATACATCTGTAGTAGAATCTCCTATACTAATTACAATGCGAATGCTACTGAGATTTGGAAGCAGTCAAAACGATTACTTGCACTTAATACAACTGTGAATTATTTATTCCTAATATGTAAATGTTAAACCGAGTTTATCTCTTTCAGATCACAAGATAATCTTCTCCGGCGTGAAATGTGAGTACTTCACCTACATACGATTGCTAAATTGCTTGTTACAAAATTACAACTGTTTTTGTATGGGAATAGGGTTAACACAAGGAATACTTAGACTCAACAGACTTGATAGAAGGATATTGACTATGTAATTGTCAATTATAATCACACAGTGACAGTCTATTCAAAATTAATAGCCCAAAAACCCGGACAGACATACGACTTTTTAAAGGGTATAAGGGGACATAGTAGGTACACTGCAGACTTAGAATGACGTTTTGTGTTTGTGACACACGTTTTTTACAACGATTCGTTTTTATGACATTTTCCTTAGGTCGCTCTGTGTTTTTTTTTATTTAAATACTCGAATGATCTAAAGTGCTGCCATGGTATATGGGAAGCACTTTTACCTACAGATGAAGTGCAATATTTTTTGAGCATTTTTTAATTTAGTTTTATAGCTATTTTCATTTATACGGCTCCAATCGTATGAAAAACTATCATGATTTATCAAGATAAAAGTTGCCTGAGTCCTCTCTTAGGGATAACGCTTCTCCGTACCAAAGTTTCATCGATATCAGTTAAGTGGTTTTATTTATATTCGTATAGATTTTTTTTATGAAATAACTTTTTGAACTCGACAACCCTATTTCAATAATGGCATCTATCATGATGCGCTTTACCTATTTGAGATGCAATGTTAAGGTGCGCTTTCAATGCTATTATCTTTACGGCTTAACTCCTTAATGACACATATACCTTTTAAACCTTTCCAAATACATCATATACTGGTATTTAAAAAGAAACAAAGGATACTTAAATTTTTTTTTGGAAAAGTTTTCAATTTAGCAAACAATTTTTGTTAACTGACAGTAATATTATAACGACCAGTTTTTATCATTGCCATTTGATATCACATTTTTTTTAAATTAACATCAGTATCAATCATAAGCGATATACGTACCTATAACTAGTAAAATACAATTCAAAGTTATTAAAAAAACCTGTAATTAAATTTTTTTTTTGAACATTTAAAAAAAATATATTTACATATTTTTTTGTATCAGATATCGATAGACGAGCATGAGGTTCACTTGATGGTAGGTGATACCTTAGTCACAGATCATCAGTCAATGATGCGCAGTCGACCTAATTTTTACTTCGAGCATTCGCAGATCCATAGACTGAAACTGAAACGCGCAATATGCACATCACGGTTTTTCCATCTATGAACGGTGGTTCGTTACCCGGTCGGAATTTAGATATTCCTCCCACCCGATAAATGCCCGAAGTTACCAGACGTAGGGAAAACATGCTTACAGAAAATTATAAGCATGTGGTCCCGGTGGGATTCGAACCCACGACCCATCGGCAGGTGTTCTACCGAATGCGCCAACAAGCCCGTCAAAACATTTTAATATATATTTACAATTTATAATTATCATAACATCGCGTCGTTGCGCCTGCCAAATTCCATATGTGCATTTTTTTGATTTTTGGTTTTTGCACAAAAAATAATCTTCGTTTTATTCTCTATGTGTTACTAAAATCCTTTTTGTGATATTCGAACTGGACATGAGTTTAACTAATTTCATGTGTGTTTTGACCGTTAAGAAAAACTCCGTATGAGAATCAATAATACGTTTTTCGTTGTTTCCCAAAACTATACAAAAATCACAAATGGAACTTGTCAGGCGCAGCGACGATAATATTTATTAATTTATTTGTTCCCCTCATGAAAGAGGGCCTTTAAAGCCTATCATGATCTATCAAAAGATATACTGCGATGATTAATAGCTAATATCTCAATATCCTTAACCTGTAAGACGCCGGCGTTATTTCCGTAGCAAATTCAAACTTGTTAGTACTGAATGTATGACTTGTTTTAATTACAACTACGTATGCGTGTGTATATCAATTTGCGTTTAAGGTTTATTAGTGCTAATAACTTTATTGAAATATCATAGTTTATGTAATAACAGGAAGTTGTGAATAAGTTATTATGAATTTATTCATATACAGACTTAGCTACGTATTAAAAACTAGATTCTATCCGCAACTTCATCCGCGCAGAAGTCGATTAGTATCTGTTATAATTTGGCCAAATAACTCAATATCGTTAAACAATATAATAATAATACTGTAAAGTTTCATCAAAATTCGTTCAGTAGTTTTTGCGTGAAAGAGTAACAAACATCTGTATAAACTTTCACATTTATAATACAATAAGTAGGATGTAGGAAGTATTAGAAAAACATTTCACGTTTTTAAATAAAAAAAAGTGACGATTTTCTTTATTCTAAACTAGCTGTTGCCCATGACTTCGTTCGTTAGGGATTCTTAGCTATTAAAAAGAAAATAACTTTTCTTCTGGACAACTGATTTCGATGAAACAGTTTTAATGTTGCCCCAGACTAAGCTTTATCTATGACATAGATTCTAAGTGCATACTTCATGAAAATCAGTTCAGGATCTTCGGTGATTAGCGTGAACAAACAGACAGACAAAAACGTTTAAATTGATTTTTGTGTCAATACATTTCTGGTAAAATTTAAGGTAATAATTTTTAAAATCAGTCGAGTTTTTGAGTTATATCGTTTTGGTATATAAACTAGGGATGTTACGGAGCTTCGATTCCGGTTCCGAAAGGTCGGAACTTCCGATTGATATTGCACCTCCGATTCCGATTTCGGTTCCGATAAATTTCAATCGGAGGTTATAATCGGAGGTCGAAACACATCGGCGGCGGCGACCATGATCAGTGCCATTTGATTTAATTTACTACGGTATAAAATTTAAGTCAATTCGTTAATTTTTATTTTCAACAACTAGGAAGGTGTTTTATTTTTTGAACTGATATGAATGAAACTGATGTATTCTATTACACATCTCTCTTTTGCTTCTACCTCCGATTCTGGTTCCGGTTCCGATTCCGGTTCCGATTTCGGTTCCGACAAATCAAATTTAAAAACTCCGATTCCGAATTCGGTTCCGATAAAACCACTTCCGTTACATCCCTAAGATAAACCTATGTATAGATTTGAAATGATGTTCTTATTATGGAAAAAGTGTAATGGAATGATTGTGACTTCCAATTTTAGTCAGTTTATATATTTTTAATACCGTAATAATATGTAAATGTCTCTTAAATGCTATATTTTAAACTCTGGTGCACATTAACAACGCAGTTAACCATTTTAAACAACCATTACAAAACTAGCGGTAGCACCTAGACGCATAAATCGATTAATAATAAGACGAAGCGCAAAGCTCTTTTGTAATTTTGATAAATGAACTGGAAATAGTACAGAAATGTCCATTACGTGTGCGCGTTACCTAATTTGACTATTAAAGTGGCTTAAAATCGGTCATTAATTACAAACAGAAAAACTATAAATTACGTATGTATATATGACGTATATACATTACAATAGAGTTCCAAAAATGCTTTACTAATATACAGGAAGATATATTCTACTAGCAACGCGCTCCGGCTGCACACGGCAATGTAGATTTACACAATATACACAAACAATTACCTATGTTACTCGCTGATATAATTAACGTAGCTTTCTATTGGTGAAAGAATTTTTAAAATCGGTCCAGTACTTTTTGAGTTTATTCATAACATACAAAAATCCAAAATTACAAATATTTTCTCTTTATAAGTAATATTATATTAAAATATTATTCTATATGTGTATAATATTTTATTGATCAATTTCTAGAGTCGTCGTATTTTGCTTCTTTGATCTTGTTATGTTGTTTATGGAACCAAATTAAGGTCTATTTCTGGGCATATAATATGGATTCATCATATTCAGTAGTAAAACCACAATTTATTATTGTAAATGTATGTAATTTTCTATTCATATTTTATATTTGTATGTTCTTTGATATATTTATACGTTAATCACTATTTTTAACACTGACAGTTAGTGAGGAGAATTGCATAGTAAAAATAGTTAATTTACATAACATTAATTGCCAGGAAATAAAGAGAAATCTCAATAACTTCTATATAAGGGCGCAAATATACTTTCCATCCGGTTAAATATCGTGATTAATTGTTTCTACGTACAGGCTTCAAAATGTTAGCGATTCTTAATAGTTTATTTATGATTATATAATTAGGTACGGTCAGCCACAAACACCTCTGAGCATTTCGGCATTTTTTTTTATTGTATTTATCGTAAGAAGTATTTGAGTTGAAGTTTCGAATATAATCATTTAACTAATTTCAATAAGAAATGCTGCAAATGTAGGATTATAATTGTTTAGTTTATATTCATTATACAAATTAAGGTGTAGACTAATTTTTAGCACATGTTTAAAACCCAGTGGTTTTTTGATGCTATTCTTAATGTAACTTTTGAATATAGTATATTTTGAATACATTTTAAAAAAAATGTTTTTTTTTATGTTAGATATCGTCAGACGAGCATGAGGTTCACTTGATGGTAGGCAATGATGCGCTGTCGACCTACTTTTTACTTCGAGCATTTGGAAATCCATAGACTGAAACCGAAACGCACAATGTGCACTTCACGATTTTTTCATCTATGAACGTTGGTTCGTTACGCGGTCGGAATTTCGATATTCCTCCCACCCGATCAATGACTGAAGTTACCAGACGTGGGGAAAACATGCTTACAGAAAACTATAAACATGTTGTCCCGGATTCGAACCCACGACCCATCGATGCGCACGACAGGTGTTTTATCGAACGCGCCAACGAGCCCATAATTGTTTATCATTTCTTATTAATACGTCATACCATCGTCATGTCATCGGCCTACGTGATACCATAAACTATTTAACAAGCCACTTTCCTCACACCTTACAAGTTAATTTAATATGGATCTTAATAGAAGGCTTTCTCCGTTTATTTCTTATCATGTTTAAAACTTAAGTGTTTCAACGTGTATTCGGACCATGCTCTGATTTTCATTTAACCATAAACATTCTGTTAAACATTATTATTGAGCCTCTCTATGGTCACTACGTGGTATTCTCGTTGTATATAGGAGGGCCCGGATTCGAATTCTGGGAAAACAAAATATGAAAAAATAGATTACGAACAGTAGACTTATTTGACTTAAAGTCCTAAGTCCCCTAGGTGGGGCAGAGGGCGTCTACAGTGCTCCGCCATCGCGTTCGATCTTGAGCTACGCGCTTCACCTCAGGCCACGTCAACCCTATTGCCTTAGCTTCGGCCGTCACGGAGCGTCTCCAGGATTGTCTGGGACGTCCACGCTTTCTCTTTCCTTGGGGGGTCCATTCCAGACGAACAGTACGAACAGTAGAATAGAAGCTTAATAGCGTGCCTGTATTGGAAAATGATTGGTGCAGTAAACACAAAAAAAAATGTTTTCATAGCGTAAACATAGTGTTTCTGACTGGAAAAAGGAATTCAATTTTTCTAGAAAAATACCTGACATTTTATTGTTGGAATTGTATCCTGCTTGAAATACAATTCACGTATTTATTTATGAAAAAAAACTTAAAAAAATATATTGAAATTAAAATTACTTTACTATTAGTCTATGGATTTCCAAATACTCGAAGTTAAAATAAGGTAGACAGCGTATTATCCTGTGAGAGTAAAAAACTTGCCATTGAACATTACATAAAAGACACAGGTCATTTGTAATAATTAAAACGTGATTTATTATTTATGCCGACCGCGACGTTTCGGATGCTTTTCAGCAACCGTGGTCTCGGCAGACTGAAAGCTGACATTTCACAAAGTTGCCATCTATTCCTACGGACTTGCTTTTTACTGTTATATAATACTGTAAGTAATAAAATACTCGCGTTAATAAAAGACAATATTATAATTATACTGACCAAGCATTAGGTTTATTTCTTAACTTCAAGTCAAACAGCGAAAGATTAAGTCGTGTTCTCAACCTGTTTCTCACTTGAAATGGACTTGCAGGCCAGTCAATTTAATACCTGTAAACAGTTTTACTATAATAATCATTAGGTATTAATTCAAAAAGCCTTTGTAAGTTGCCAGAAAATCAATTTACCATTCAATAATGTATTTACTAGGTAGACATTTATTCATTTTCATTGATTTACGAGTCATTCTCTAAGCATAGAGTTGTCGCGCGTTATGCGGTATTCGATGTAAATCATTGGAGACCCAACAATGGCGCGGTGAGGTGTCGCACGCCCCTACAATCTGTTACATTGTATTATAGTGTTTTCTCATATTTACGATTTATTATCTCGAAATGTGTATTTAGATTTTCACTTTCTATTACAATGCGACGTGTCCATCGGTCATCATTTACCACAAAATTATAGACGAGCGTAAGGCCTACTAATTGAATGCTCTTTCATGTATATAATAATATGTATGTATGCTGATGAAGGAGAAATGAACTGATGATGATCATTAAACTTTTTCTATCTTTTTAAGTTCCTGTGACTGAGATATTATTTACCGTTACGTGAGCATCATTTTTTGTTGCGATGATGAAACGTTTTTGACATATTATGTTTTGTATTACGGAAAAACCGTGAAGTGCATATAGCGCGTTTCGGTTTCAGTCAATGGATTTCAGAATGCTCGAAGCAAAAAAGTAGGTCGACAGCGGATCATTGACTGATATTCTGTGACTGACACATACTATCAAGTGAACCTTATGCTCGTCTGTCGTTATCTAACATAAGAAAGATATTAGGATAGATTACGTTCTAACATTTAAATAGCTCTGTATGAGCTATTTAAATTATGGATCTTTGTAATATGTTAAAAAAATTAAATTATAATAATAAAAAGTGTCCATGTACGTTTCTCGATTTCTGAAAAAAAAAGAGAACTAAGTTATTTTTTGCAAAACTCAACCGATATACAATTTCTCACAGATAAAATGGATAAGTGTACCGCGCCGTGGGCTGTCGTCTATTCTAATTACTGTCCAGCAATTATTCGTACAACACGCAACCTCTACACTCATGCTATTAAAATCTTCAGCAAAAAAGAGTATAATAAAAGCACCTACATAATGATCGTAACTTTCTTCAATTAATAAAGTGTACGATATATTGTCAGTCGATGAATGAAAAAGTAGTTGAAAAAGCTAACTTAATTGTTACGCCACACAGCCTTAGGGGACCGCCTGAGACGATTCTAAAATTTTAGTCACTTTTTCATCGTTTTTACACTTTTTGCCGATCGTTTTCACTTTCGTTATATCTAGTATTGATAAATGAAAGTAATAGGTTTAAATGTAAAGGTAAATACGATTTAATTTGTACGCCAATGATAGACTTCTCTTGAATCTTGCATTTGTTAACATAAATTAATTGAATTATACTTTCCAGTGATGGTCATTTTTTATGTCTAATATTGATAGGCGAGTATGAGACGAGGATTGAAAGATGATACGCGAACAGAATTGAGTTGTCGGTTTATTTTATTTTTTAAATCCAGTAAAGCCATTGAAAAAGTCGACACATGCAATCTGTATACGGGATTTTAATCAGTGAGAGTTGTTTTCTGGGTGAAATTTCCCATCACATGTGTTGCTACTCAAAGTTACTAGACATAGGAAATTACGTGGTAATATATTATATACTGGCAACACGTCCCGGCTTCCCACGGGTGCAATGTAGATGTACTATACACAAAAAGTATATAAAATACCCTTTCTTACTCGCTGATAATGTAGCTTTCTATTGGTGAAAAAATTTTCAAAATCGGTCCAGTAGTTTTTGAGTCTATTCATAACATACAAAAATACAATTCTTTCCTCTTTATAATATTAGTATAGAAGTATAGGAAAACAATATGTTAAACCCGATGGGAATCAACCCAGTACAGATGCGTAAGGTTGCAACGAACTGAAGTAACCTTTAAGAATTTGCTACTGATGTTTCTCTTTCAGAATCAACCAACCGTTATTAATATTGACTAGAAATCTTTTAACTGATTAAAATTAAACTGTTCTGTGTTCGAACACTCTTGTGAGGTACTATTATAGAATGTATTTTTATACATAACTAGCAACATGCCCCGGCTTTGCACGGGTGTAATGTAGATGTACTATACACATAAAAAGAATAGCATATGTTACTCGCTGATAATGTAGCTCTCTATTGGTGAAAAAAAAAATTAAAATCGATTGAGTAGTTTTTGAGTTAAACCGTAATAAACAAACAAAAAAGTCTTTCCTCATTATATTATGTAATATTAGTTTAGATGAATAAAGGTTCAGATTATTTTTTACAACTTTTATTTCAATATGTGATGATCGTGATATAATAGTACTTAACTTTGAATATCGAATGTGCCTCAAAAATTATTATTTATTCAATGGGAAGCTTGCTGTAACGCAAGGATAACCTTTTCTATAAAAAAATCAACAACTGACCCTAACAGACGTTGTCCTGCCCGAACTTAGGCTTCAATAAATTTTACCTTTAATCCTATGGTAGTGCCACCTACCGGATCTAATTGTAAATCTAAACCATCCAGGAATCCACTCGAACACAATTTCTTATTGAAATCCGGCAGTTCAGAAGTTCAGTGACATTTAACACAGTGACACGTACGAGTATATAAGAATTATATATAATACTAACTGACCCGGCAATCGTTGTTTTGCCATGTAAATAATTTCTAAAAATCAGGGGTTGGTGATAAAAAAGTAAAAATTTAGGGTTGTATGTATTTTTAATGCCACATTATAAAAAAATTAAAACAAAAAATTTCGTCCAAAAATTAAATAATAAAATGGCCGATATGCATATGAAAATGTGAACGATGTGAAAATTTTAATCGTGTCCAGTATTGCCAGTAATAGGTGCCTAAAATAATACCTTATGATTTAAAACAGTTAAATTAATCTTCAAGATGTCCAAAGAAGCAAATTGTATCTTTAAAACTCTTCTAAAGATTAAAATAATCGATCTCCGCGTCTACTACAATTAATGTTACGTTAAACGCTATCTTCAAGTTCTCTGACGTGCGTTCTTTTTTTGAAATTGTTTTAAACTAGCCTTTTATTCTCAGAGATAAAAATATTCTGCACTATGCAGAGGCTGCGGAATCTATTTTTATCCCTACATCATTTGAGTAGATACTTAGTTGGATTCGTTTCATCGTCAATGTTTTATAGAGAGTAAACGTTCTATTTTCGAATTTGTTGTGTGCAACAATGTCCAAGTAGCTTATTATTTCTGTAATGACCTCATATTAGTTTAAGTGAATTTTATTGAGAGCGATTCATCAACTTATTTTCTGTTAAATTGTTAACTATCAGATCTATATCTGATATTTAACAAGATAGACAAGGGAAACAAGAGAATGTTTAAGAAGATAGACGAGCGGGAGGCTCAATTCATGGGGGGTGATATCTTAGACATCAGTGATACGCCTATTTATATGATCGGTCTATTTTACTTCGAGTATAAGGAAATTCATAGAGTGAAACCAAAATATACACTTAAAGGTTTTCCATTTATGAACGGTGGTTTACCTCTCACCCGTTTAATGACCGGCATAATTAGATATAGGGAAAGAAATGATTCCAAAAAATTATAAACTGGAATCCGAATCCACTACCCCTCCGAACGCGACCCTATCAATACCATCAAAAATAATTTTACGAAAATATATTCTTTGGTAAGTTCTAATTAAACGGGCGCGTGCTTATATTAAACATAATTGTTCTTAAAATAAAATGCGATAAAAGTTCAGCCCTATTCACCGAAGGCCGTGCAAAGGCCGGTTACTGACCTGCCAACAATATTTATAGCACGTCATAGAGGCGTGGCCAGACGGGTATCAGATACGATAATTGATATATCGTGGGATTTATTTAATACGCTGACTAAACCACGATTTTTCTCGTAAAATTTAACTACTAAAACTAAAAATACAGTCGAAATATTTGTATACTTATATTATAAAGAGGAATGATTTGAATGTTTATATGTTAGTTTGTTTTTAACGATTTAATTCAAAATTTACTAGACCGACTTTCGAAATTTTCACCAATAGAAAGCTAGATAATAGCGAATTACATAGACTATTTTTTTTCTACAGTACAGAAACCGGGGCGTGTTACTAGTCACTATTAGAGTTTACAGTATTTTTTTATTAATTTATTAAATCTAATCTAAGTGAGATAGCCTGGCTGGCTGGTCCTTGGTTCGAGTTCTGTACAAGTAGACTATAAAATCATTTCATACTTGTCTGTAAAAAATATAATCTGTCAAAACAGACATAGAGTTTGTCCCACTCGAAGACAATGATGAATAATCAATATTCAACTCTGTCTCCTAATACATAATGCCATTTTTCCATCTTGCGTTGATCTTTATATTTATGGTTAGTAAAGTGACTTCTTAAAAAAAATAGTAGAAGTTTGATTAAAGATTTAATATAGATTGCGACAACGAGTACTTGGAACATGAATAATAATAATAATAATACATAATATGTACTCAACTAACATTTTCTTAATTGTTGTTATAATCAACACTGTAAGTTGCTTGTTTTCTTGAAGATATTAGCATAAGTTGCCAGTTGTCAACTAATTCTCCACGCTATACGTCAGGCGTGGTTAATTGAGGAGGCAACCCACACACTATACAAACCCTCAAAGTGTAACGAAACGCACTGAAAGGATATACGTATGTGTCTCGAAATGAAAGCTATAAATTAGGTGTCCTTAGATTCACATCGTTTCAGTATACGATCATGATGTTTGATTGACACTAGGATGTAAAAAACATACAAAAATAGTACGCGTACTACTAGCAACAGTCGCGAGACAACCGTGCAAGCCTAAAAGCCCGACTTGCCTAAGAATAAGCTGATAAAATAATAATGCCATTAATATATTTTTTTATGTCAGAAATCGAAAGACGAGCATGAGGTTCACTTGGTGATACCTCAGCCACAGAACATCAGTCAATGATGCGCTGTCCACCATATTTTTACTTCGAGCATTCGGAAGTCCATAGACTGAAACCGAAACGCGCAATATGCACTTCACGGTCTTTCCATCTATGAACGCTAGTATATAATATACGGCGGTATGGTTATAAAATAACTTACATGATTACGTAATTATATAAGTTATCCATTAATACTACTTACGTTAAAATCGACAAGCCGGACTTTTGGTCTTTGTTGGTTATGGGCTGCCACAGACTAGCAACACTCATTTTATGTGTATGTCACAACGATACATAGCCACGCCCTCTACAGGTCAAAAGTAGAACTACTTTTTCTGTGCCAACATTTTTATGCGCCAATGTTTCTATGTACATTTACGTTCTTTAATACTGCATAGTGTACATTTTATTGTATTTGTAAATATAAGGTATTTATAAACACATTAAATATTACATCAAATGTTTCACATAAAAAACTGAAAAACTACTAATAGTTTTTCAGTTTTTTATGTGAAACATTACAACTAAACTTATCAGTGAGTCGATATTATTTATTTATTTATTTATCTATTTATTCAGTAGAACGGCAAAACCAATTACACTACTAAAATTACAATGTAAAAATAAAATTTGAATAAAACGTAGGTATATACGTAAGATTAAGATATATAATACGTAAGATTAAGATACGCCTACGAATGAAATGGCATAATTCAAATTGTTATACCCATTTGCATGTGCGTTAAGTAGAGAGAAAGGTGCTAACAAAAGAATTACATGTCACATTGTATATTGTCATATAATAATTATACATATTAACTGATAGTGTAATATAAAAACCGTATACTTAAAGCAGTGTTATCAGCCAAATTACCTCAGAAATATTTTAACAGAGAAAGAATATTTATTCTTTTGGTAGAGCTGTTTTTTCCTATATAATACTAGCAACGCGCCTCGGCTTCACGCGGGTGCAATGTAGATACAAAAAATAGCCTTTGTTACTCGCTGATAATGTAGCTTTATATTGGTGAAAGAACTATTTCGTAAAAAAAAATTATTCGTAATTTACAAAAATACAAATCTTTCCTCTTTATAATATTAGTATAGACTATAGAAGTATAGATATAGATGTATCTGTAAGATACCACCCTGTAATGTGTATCTCAATAAATAAATATAATAAGCATGAGGCTCACTTGAGAAATTACCATCAAAAGACATCAACGCTGTCAAAATATTTTACATTGACTTCGATCCTTCCAACTAAACCACCGCCTAGCATAACCATCAAGAGATATCTCGCGGACGAGTAAAGCGATATATTATATCTCGACATCGACAATTTTGAGAGACAAGATATTTCGATCGACAATTTCTCTCTACTTTTGACATTAGTAGTTTTAAGTGTAAGTGTCGTGTTAGACCCGCAAGACATAAAGAGATAATGGATCAAAACACGAGAAAACAGTCGACAATTTTTTTGTCGAGGTCATGCTAGGCCGGCAGACCGTGTCATTACATCTGTTCATAAATGGAAACTATCTAAATAGTGTTACCCGGGTGGTATTTATATTCCTACCACCCGTTTTATATTCGTAGTGGTACATATATTATATCCGGTCGGAAGAGAACTTGCGACGCTTGTCTTTTGATATTATATTGTAGCGAGTTTGACAACAACAGTCAAGAAAACACAACTTCTATTTTTTAAATTTTATCTTCTTATATATAAAATTTCCATGTCACAATGTTAGTTACCGTACTCCTCCGAAACGGCTTTACCGATTTTTAACAAATTTTATATGCGTATTCAGTAGGTCTGAGAATCGGCTACTATCTATTTTTCATACCCCTAAGTGATAAGGGTTGTTCACCCTTAAATTTTTTTTTAATTTTTGGACGAAATTTTTTGTTTTTATTTTTTTATAATGTGGCATTAAAAAATACATACAACCCTAAATTTTTATCACCAACCCCTGCCTTTTTTTGTCAAAATATCTAGACCCGTGCAAAGCCGGGGCGGGTCGCTAGTCTGACTATAAAAAAAGCCTTTCCGTTTTGATATTGCAATTGCAGATTCAGTCGTCTTCCAATAATACCAATATTAAACGGCTAAGATAAATCTACCAGGAACTATCGACAACATATCCTAATAACATGCCATTTGGTATGTTAGTATAATATGATCCTTAACAGATAGCCTTGTATTATTTGATTAATAGTTCTAGGAGCTAGGCAATGCTATTTCACGTAAATCTTCACGTCAGCTCGGAAAGGCAATTTTGTGATCTGTGATATGAAATATACGTACATACATTTTGAAGTATAGAATTCACCGTGATTGATAACTTCATAGAATAATGTTATATTATTACTTGTATTATGGTAGCGTTCTTATAAATATTCATTAGGTTTATTTTGTGGTTTTATTAAAGACTTATAGAACGTCAATTTCATTATTTGACTTCAAATAAAAGTGATTGATGAAAGTTAAATAATAGTAGTACAGTCACTTAAGACGTCGTTCAAGTCAGCGTAGCAATTATATTAATCAAATTATGCAATTTAGATTATTATTTTTAATTTTATTGGGCTCTGTTTTAGATTATATTAAGAATGATAATTCTGTTTTAAAGAAATCTGAGTAAAAAAATGTTGCAGAAATTTCTAAATACATATTTAATCCATGCTAAAATTATAAGTCACTTTGCTTGTCAACGTGAGGCTCATTGGATGGTGGGTATTCCCCAGCCAATAAATAATGTGCTATCGACCTATCTTTTACTTCAAATATTCAGAAATCCTTACATTGAAACCAAAACGCGCAATGTGCACTTCAATGGTTTTCCAGTTGAGAACGGAAGTTCGTTTCCATAAAATTAAAAGCATGTCATTCCGGCGAGATTCGAACCCACGACCTATCGGAACACGAGGTAAATGTACTACCTGAAACACCAACGAGCCTGTCAATATGCTTTTTGTAGCTCCAATATTAGTTTTATTTTTATTTATTTCTCTTTTAGAAGCAACTATATATGGGAGTATTTCAGGCATATTTTATGTTCACTGTGATTGTTATAAATTTTTAAAAGACAAATTGTAATTTAAATTAAAAAAAAAAATGTAGTAGACCTTAATTAAAATAAAGACCGTAGAGTAGATATTAATCAATTAACATAGAAAGTGTTCTAGGAATATAACTGTTGACTGTAGCCTATATTGTAAATTCCAACCAGATTTGAGATAATAGCTTTATTCCTGGACACGAAAGCCGTTGATGGATGTGCCACTCAAGAGACAGTCTGGGATGGAATTAGGTTATCCAATGAGCTATTAAAGCTAAATAGTATTTATACAAAATGGATGGGGGCGTAATTCCATTAGCGCATGTCTTCTATTTTTAGAACTCGAGCTAGGAAATATTATGTTTTATTTAATTCAATAGAAAAGTAAATTCCTTAGTCCCTTGTAACATGGGGCAGGCATGTTTCTATTTCTGTTTAATTCGTTTTTCTTTTCGCACTGCTCATACTAGGAGAGTCAGTTAAGATTAAATTTGATAGGAAGTGGATTCGAATCCCGCCAGGTTTGACATGTTTATATTTTTTGTCAAAATGAAAATTAATTTAAAGTAGCCATACACATTTCGCGTTTCAGTCTTTGGATTAGTGACTAAAAAAAACATAGAATAAAAATACTTTATTCAAAATGTCACAAAAACAACAATAATTTTTTTACTGCAATAATTAATTGGTGACCTGACAATGGAGAACTGATTTCCCGTATATTTTATTGAATTTGGTATAAATTGTATTACACATATCTTTACATTCTTCTGTGACCTACCAGACTGTACAGTATTTTTATTTCCCTGGAATAGAAAATCAGAATCTCACATATTATATACAGAGGTGGTTATGCTGCCATTTTGTTATGTACTGTAGCTGTAAAAGTATGATTCATTACGGTTAGGTTTTCGCTGGTGTTGCAGATATCTAGTGGCAGTGGTGATAACTAACCATCACGTCAGTCAGTCTATAGCAAAAAAGGCCTAAGAACTCTGTAAAAGGGGCTACAGTTCGAAAAATAAAACAAAACAATATAAAGAAAAAATAAGGTCAACATAAATAAATAAAAAATAAAAATAAAAAAGCTTTTATTTTTCCTTACTATTTACATACAGGTATAATTATGAGATTAATCTAATTGTAAAATATAAAAAAGAAACAATTGTATGCATATTATGAAAAAAAAGAAAAAAGAGTAATATAAAAAAAAAACTAATCTAAGTAAGGACCGCCTGTCGCGGTAAAAGCCTCCTCCAAACACCGCCACTGTTCTCTATCCCTAGCCCTTCTCTCCCACAGGTTTCCCACAGTTATCTCAAGGTCAACATACTACGTTTTAAATCGAAGTCGAATATTTAAAAAAGGTTTGATTTTGAATACCTTTTAACTTTCCAGCTCATATTCTTGACTTTTCTATCGAGTTTGCTCAGAGGGTGTCGTGCGGCTTCTGTTTAATCGCAACAAGATCATACAGTGCAGACTAACGCCTAATGAATTCTTTAATGATTTCACCCATTCACGAACTTGACATTAAGAGAAACAGTAGACAGGACTTTATACCTGCGATTAATTAAATATTCAACGTACCTATATTTTGTTGATTCCGTCTTAACAAGTGAAATCCTTTTCCAATATAATTTGCTTAAAAGTCAGTACCTATCCACCTCAATTATGTTGAAATTACTAGGTACTAACCGTGACTTAACATACTAACATAGATGGGAAAACCGTGAATTTGAATTGGATTTCCGAATGCTCGAAGTAAAAATTAGGTCGACAGCGCAACATTGACTGATGTTCTGTGGCTGAGGCATCACCTACCATCATGTGAACCTCATGGATGTCTGTCGATATCTGATATAAAAAAAACATAAAGACAAAAAGATTGGTTTCCAATTGCGTAACTTCGTTACTAATTTACTTGAAACAAAACTAAATGAAATGACCCCCAAATTCAATATTGTACTATCTGACTGGTAGCGAGTTACTACAAAGCGGAAAGGATATAAAACTTATTCACAAAAAAAAACTTATACGAGCCAATTTTCATGGTTATCGGTCAAACGCCGGCCGTTGGAGTTTGATGATTTCATAATATACATAGGTACTCATGGTGGCCGCAATGCTAACCACAATGCTTAGCAGCGGCATATTGGAGCGGGTTTAACATTACCAAAATTTGGGTATTTAAAAAAAAAACCTATGTGCCAAAAAAGAAAATTTGCACTTCGACAAAACCTCAGTAGGTAATATGCTAAAGTTTATTTAAAAACAGTTATTTTATTTTACAAAGATCTGCTCACAAACACAAACCCTATTGGATTCGCTACATGGGAACCAACAAATATCCATTGTTATACAGATTAATTCGAATATAAAAAAATAAAAAATTGCATACAATATATAGGAAAACATTATTAAATTCGTCGACCTTATAGCGATTTCTACCACTTCATTGAAAGGGTGTCGAGTTGTAGATTAATAGAGTAGAATAATTATTTTTATGGCATAGAAGTCATCACTTGCAAATAGGCAATTTTATGGAGAGCAATTACTGACTCGATCTTATTAGAAACTGTGAGTCGGTAGCATAATTTATTGCTTATTAGATTTACTACTTAATTAAAATTGTAGAATTTAAATTAATTCAAATTACTACCTCTTTCATACAGTTTGCTATCTATGTATAAAGTAAAGCTAAGATATAACTTAACATTTTCGAAAGAATTATTATTTTTAATTCGTGTTTTAGATTACTGTTATGCTTAAAACTTACTCTTAAAACTTCAAATAAGACGTCATATATAATAAATGAATTTCAATTGTTATTTATTAATAAAGAATAATAAGCATTTAAATCGCGTCTGATAGTAACCACAGATGTGGTCTAAACTAAATGGAAGTATTCTTACTTCTAAGTAGCCTATTCACTCTAGCTATGAATACGTCCAAATTGTGGTGATCGAAAGGTAGGCCCAGTTTTAAAAAAAATCTTCTTGTCTTCTAATTTTATTCTTCTTCTTAAATAATATTATTTTATAAACTATATTATGCTAATACTTAATTTAGACTGATTTTTACATTTATTACGTCAAAGAAGGATGAGATGGACTATTAAACTAAAGATTTTATTTAACTTTCTACATCTGTTCTATGTAGTAAGCGCGTGGCATTTATCATTGGAAGTCTCGGATTCGAAACCCGGAAAAAATATCAAAGAAAATATTTTAAAAAATGGTCAAACAGGACAAAGGCTGATCATCTTATTGCCTGTAAAGAAAAATGAAATGAAACAGGCACAGAAATGTGTCTGGCTCTTGCCCCTCTAGAGTACCCAGGAATTAACTTATACCATCTACATAGACGCCGCGGCCCCCTCCGTGGCTTAGTAGTAGTATCCGTTGCGCGATGCGTTTAGCACCGGAGATCCTGGGTTCGAATCCCGGGGAAACATAGAAGGCTGATCATCTACTTGGCTGTAAATAAAAATTATCAGTGAAACAGACACAGAAATGTGTATGTCCCATGCCTCACTAGGGGACTCGGGAATTCACTTTTATCTACATAGACGAAAGCTTTTAGTATTACATAATATTTTAGTTATTATTTAATATTATCTATATTCTAATAAAATTATATTAATGGATGGAATTAAAGTAATTTTGTATTCTAAATGCGAATCTATTATAACGATAGGCTTACACCGGCTTTGACTTACACATTAAGTCTTCCGTTATAATATATGGGCGAATTTATTATGTATATTACGACAGATATATTTCGTAACTGTAATTTCAATACAATATAAAGCAAATAATATATTGATAAGATCGTTTTAATGATAAAATACGTACTATACGGAGAAAATGATTGTTAATAGTATTACTAAGGATATTCGAACGTCCTTAATCGGTATATTTGTCATAACGAAATTAATCTTAAATAATGTGCCATTGTTAAGAATATCGATATGGAAAGAAATGATACACCGTTTATTTTGGGAGCTACGTCTTATGTTATCTGTCGCCATCAATTTTATTGACCCGAATTGCACGTATTGAAAAATATATTTTATTAAGTTTATAAAAAAATTCCTCAAAATTTGGTACATTTGATACAACACTCTTATGGAAGTCCGTGTGTATATTTTTAATGGTTTCCATTCAGTGGCGGATTTACACATTACCGGGATAAGAATAATAATAATAACGAGATTTCCAGAATGTGGGATGTTGACTCAACAATTATTGTCCGGATAGTCATTTCCGTTCACGGATTTATAGCGAAGTGCTTCGATCAACACCCTCGCTTGGTTGCTGGATCAAGGGTCAGATGTAGAAGGCAATTTTACTGGATACGGACCGTATAATGAGAACTGAGTAGGTTCCTCTCTCTGCCTTATGTCCTTGTTGCCGTTGGTGATCCCCATTTTTTTTAAATATTTTTTTTTTTTTTTTTTTATATATTAAAACTTTAAATATAATTATTTTTATGGTCTGGTAACGAGATCTTTAAGCCAAGTCTTATTTTCATGAAGTAAGTAGGTACTTATATGATGTAACACGAAGTTTAAGATTCGATGCGTGACTGAATCACCGAATGTACAGTAAAAGCGTGGCAAATTCATCAACAGACCAAAGACAAAAAATGAAGAGTTAATACTCGCACGGGTTCTGTATATATATACATAGTAAGTTTTAAGATTTGATTAAATAAACTTCATTGCGTTGGTTCCTGAGCGAGTCTAGAAAACATCGAGATTTTTTTTTACTTAGGAGTTTTGCTAAACTCCTAAGTTAAGACTTTCATCACCTTTTGCGATTTTTTCTCTATGCGCCGGGCCCTTGTCTTACATTGCCTGGCAACCATTTTTCTTATTATGGTTGCATTAGTAGGTAAGGCAATCCAGGCTTTTGAGCCATCTTGACTTCGATTCAAGTAAATATTATATTTTATTTCGTAAGGAACCATAAATTGTTACACAATCAACAGCAAAACGTCAGCTCGTGCCAGTAATGACAGGAACTAACCGTTTAATGATATTAACGTGTTAGGTGTTACTCAATACGATGAAAGGCGTTATATTTTGTCATTTTTTAATTACTTCTTGATTTAATAACAGCTATTTTATTAATACGCTATTGGATACGCTTACACCGTGTAGCGAATCTTTCGGCTTAGAGTAGTGCGATTGCAACTACGTATCGACAAAGTATTCGAATCGTAAACTGACAGTTGTATGAGAAATCATCAATCAATTTCCTACAAATGACCGTTTGACGATACGAATACTTTTTTGATAGTTGATCGTGCTAGTCCCTCAGATAGAGGATCAGATTCTCTATCTACAAAGTGTTCTGATTTCAAACTAGATATTTATAATGATGCCATTTTGAATTTCTATAATATATCCAGTATCCACGTACTTTATAAAGTACAAATTAATTTTAATATTTCATAAGGTGTTATATAAATAAAAAAAAATACACAAATGACTAGTTCACCTTTAAAAACTCTGAGGTTCGAGCACGAACGACTATCGACAAACTATTCGAATCGTAAACTGACAGTTGTATGAGATATCATATGAAATTTCCTACTAATGACAGTTTGACGTTACGAATACTTTTTCGATAGTTGTTCGTGCTAGCCCCTATGATATTCGCTTTGTAGTCCTGATTGGAAGTACTTTTTAATATGTATTTTTTGAAGTGCTTTAGACCATTATAAGTAGACCAGCCGGCCTAGCATGACAAGCGCGACAAAATTTTGTCTACTGTTTTCTCGTGTTTCAATCGACTATCGCTTTATTTCTTTCGGGTCTAACATGACAATTACACTTAAAACTCGAATTTAATATCAAAAATAGATACATTTGTCGATCGAGATATATTTTCTATCAAAATAGTCGATGTCGAGATATAATATATCGAGATATCTAACATCTTAGTTTGTCTTCTCTCGTCCGCGACATATCTCGTGGCGGTCATGCTAGCCCGGCTGTTCAAAAACACACAAGACTTACGAGGTATTCATTAACATCGATATACTAGGGCTCATTGGCGCTTTCGATAGGACACCTGCCGTGCGCACCCATGGGTCGTGGGTTTGAATCCTACCGGGACGACATGTTTATAAGTTTCTGTAACCATGTTATCCCCACGTTTGGTAACTTCGGGCATTGAACGGGTGGAAGGAAATTCGAAATTCCGATCGGGTAAAAATTATAAACATGTCTTCCCGGTGGAATTCGAACCTACGACCCATCGATGCGCATAGCAGGTGTTCTACCGAACGCGCCAACAAGGCCGTCGAAAATTGTATTGTATCGTCTCTTTCTCTGTATTTTTTTAAGTCATATATTCGTGTCACTCATATATTCGTGTGTTACAGTTCGACATAACAAATAATATTTTTAAAACAAACTTTTTTGTATAACTACAAAATTATTCACATAATTTTACGCTTCTTTGACCAGTTTTAGATTGATTGATAAATTATTCTGAGTTAGCTTTTTTATGTGAACTGTTTAGCATTTTAAACAAATATGGGCAATCAATAAAAATGATGAATGTTATAGACTACTGTTGGTTGTCATAATTGCCAATTGTTCATTGACCTCGGGATATACTACGATATATAAAAGCAGTATTAAAGGTCGGCAACGCATCCTCAAGATCTCGGATGGAGGGGAAGCGGGAGTCTCTTCATCAAGTGACACACCTGTTCGTTTGTCTCCTCTAATTTAATTAAAGGTCTTACTTTACAAAGAACGCGAGTGCACGATATATTCAAATTTCAAATTCAAATCATTTATTCATTTAGGTAACATAATGTACACTTATGAACGTCAATAAAAAAAAAGGTTCTAATTTTAAATTTACCGCCAGTTTTCAAATCAAGGGCGTAGAAATGAACTGGCAATAAACTATACGCCACTCTTTTTAATCACTGCAACCATTACACCATGCTCCATATGACAACACGACATATTGTATATAGCTCCATCTCGTTGTACCATCAAGGACTCCAAGTGGCGGATTCAAATATTTCTGGCGTATAGGCTGTTAAAATGTTGCCCCTCTAAACTCTATAAGTGTGAAATTTTCTAAAATACAATGATTGGGATTGTCTTGTACTTCTCTCAAGTCTCTTTTAGACTATTCTCTGTAAAATGCAGGAAATTGTCTTACTTTTAGAATGGATTTCTATAAGATGGTAAAAAAAAATGATCCCCAAATTTGCCGCCCCTAAAATCGGCCACTGAGGTTAAATTGCTTGTATTGTACACCCCTGTAGTTATATTGCTTTTAGAAATGGTTTTATGGTACCTACAAGGGCCAAAATAATTGTTATATTTTACAAGTTTGTAAAAAAGCACGTAGAATTCCAAGATCGCCCAAACAGCTCAAATATATTCTAGTACTACGTTTGTTTTAGGGTGAAATTATAGACCCGGGGCTAAATTTTGAGTCAGATGAATCCGATTGTATCAGCTACTACGAAATTATCGACCCGCTTGACTTATATTCGCTTCAAGCACTATTACAAAGTGCTGAATAGTTGCTAACGAAATTAAAGATCTTCGTTAGCAGCGAAGATCATAATAAAATAATAAAGCAGACACCGCTTTACAGCTCTTTTTGTGGCCCTTGAAGGTTGCTGTGTTTAACGATCGACGCTGACGCTTCAAGCGCAAAGAGAATTTCCTTTAAGCGTTGCAACTTGTGGGCCTCGGGCAAGAGTTACGCAACTACCGGCTTCTCATTACGATAATATCATAATGATAATATCAATACATAATATCTGAAGGCCCTTCTACTAAAATTATCTTCAAACCTAATATTTCATTATTAATTGGACGCTGTTAAGCAATACAGTGTCAACCCACATGGTTGCCATTTTGAGAAAATTAAGATTGAAGTTCTAATAAGGTTTTATTAAATTTCCTTTAAAAGTAACAGAAATAATAGAGTTTCTTGTAATTATTATTATTACACTAAATGTATATCGTTTTCTTGGTAGCAATCAAAGTAATAGAATTTAGTGCATTATTGTTAAATATTTTAAATATGTTAGGGTTTCGTAACTGCTAGTTTTTTTAAATATTTTTGCTATTAAAACGATTTAAATGATATATATCTCTTTTGAAATATATACTCTAGCTCACAAGGAATCGATTGGTATCAAAATTTACATTATTTTTATAATTTTGTGGGTTGACACGGTATTGCTTAACAGCGTCCAATTTCGATGCTGTTTAAAAACTGAATAAACAGGGGGCCTAGCACGAACGACTATCGACAAAGTATTCGAATCGTCAAACTGTCAGTTGTATGAAAAATTATTTGAAATTTCCACAGAACAGGGAAAAATAAGTCTTCTGTTCTGTGGAAATTTCATACAAATGACAGTTCGACGATACGAATACTCTTTCGATACTTGTTCGTGCTCACCCCCCAGATAACTACAAAATATGGCATAATAAATATGGTATACCAGTTTAATTTGGTACTAGAATCTTGGCTTTGAATGCTGGGGATAAATGTGGCACTGGTGGCTATAAAGGGACTTAATAATGCTTATATATATTACTTATAAATAAAACTATCATAATATTGAAGAATTGTATAGAATTTGTGTATATATACGTACTTATATTTTACGTATATTAAATTAAACCGTTTATATAATAATTATTATATTTCTCTTCCAGATCGACTACGTTTCTTGGAAAAAGCTACATCTCGTACATAAAAGGTAAGATTCACTGAGGAAATATTTGCCAAAAATGATAACATATTGTTTAGAATTTTCCGTAAACATGAAAAGTAGATATGGTCTAGAAGATTTCTTAATTACAGTCAAGTTCATCTTGATAGAGTAAAACTATGTAAATCAGAATTTGTCGAATTTCTTGCTCACTTCACGCTTTCTACTAAGTATCTGCCTCCACTTGGCCAAGATCTCTCACTGATACACTTGTTTAATAAATTTATTTAACACAATACAAATGAGATTTTAAAGAAAGTAGGCCTTTATATTCACAAGTCTGTTATTTACGAGTTTTGTTACTTAAATTGTTTACAGGTTGTAATTTGTGTGTTGTACTTTATTCAGTATAGGGTTGTCAAAAACTATAAATATGCATATCTCTCTATTGTACAATAATTATTTATTTATTATAATATAAATAAATATATAAATATCGTGTTTATGATCGTACTCAACGGCTCAACCGATTTTTATAAAAAAACGAGTATATCTGGTAGGTATGAGAATAGGTCGTAAAGTATATTTCATACCACTAGGTGATTAGGGTGTTCCTATCCAGAATATTTTTTCAAATTTTTTTTACAAAAATTGGATTTGTTCTCATTCTCAAGTATAGCCGTACAAAGCCGCAGCTAGTTTTCTATAATATTTTTTTCGTGCATTAGTTTTGTTATTTTAACGAGAAGTCTAGGTTTGTGATATTATAGAACAGGGTAATATTATTTCATCCAATAATTCATTATTGGCAGCCCTACTATTTTGGTAAAGATTTTAAATCGAAAATTCAATTTTGTAGTTAACATGATTTATCATTTAACGTGATATAATCAGTGTCATTATATTGATCACTATTATGGAAGTCTCGTTACATACATACTTTCACATACAAAAGCTTTCAATGTAACACTCCATCCTTTGCAGGGTATAGGAAGGTATCGAAGGGTGTAAAGTTCAAAATTCGAACATATTTTAAAAAAATTGAATTAAATCGTACCTCAATAATATTCGAAGCTCAATTACTTTCTTTGACAGGAGCTAGCGTAATCTAGGATCTCTGAAATACTACAATATCTAGTACATTATTATTTATCTTTTAAGATTTTGCCATGAAAATTAATTGTAATCGTATAGATTTTTTAAAGGCTGACAACGCATCTGCGACATTTGGGCCGCGGATGTCTATGGGCGGTGGTGATTACTTACCGTCTGGTAATCCTCAGTTGTCCACTGTGTAATAAATAATAATAAAAAAAAAAACTAAAACCGACGTCAAAACTACATAATAAACTATATACAATTAAAACGAAAAAGTAAAAAAAACATATTTTAATTTCTTTAAAGCAAGAGCCTTATAGACAATCGATAAAGTTATTGATACTTATATATATTTTAAATATTTATTAACTGTTATTTTTAAAGCCAGCTAAGAAGGACAGTTTAATCTTTGGCAACAAACAAACAACAATATCGAATTGAGAACCTCCTCTTTTTTTGAGGTCGGTTAAAAAATACTATGTATTTATCTAACATAAGTTTCATATAAATTTCAGAACATTGAACCCTTGACATTTTCAGCGCGTTAACCAGGCCATATAGATAGCGTTCCTGCTAAACTCATTTATCAGTCAACCTATTTAATCCCCATATACATTGCAAATGTAAACACGGCTTCTTCGTGCCTCATCTGACCCACAACTAAGGTCAACGCATCGCAAGGTGCAGTTAAATCAAATGTAAAGCGCGCTCCTGTGAAACACCCGTGTCTATGTATTTAAAATTCAAATCACTTTCAAAATGTGTAATCAAAATTTGAGGGCTTCTTAAAATGTTTCTGTCTTTCATTTTACCTTCGTAATGAAAGAGTTAGAGATACTTTTAAGTACACCTCTATGTTGATAAGCGTTCGAGTATTCGGCCATTATTCATTTGGTAACATAATGTACACTTATGAACATCAACAAAAATAAAATTAAATGCTGATGATTTTATATTTTTTGCCAGTTCTCTAATCAAGGGGTTTAGAACGGACGAGAAGAACTGGCAATGAACTCTCCATCACTCTTTTTATTCGCCAATTTTTTTTTACAAAATGTTTGTAAGGAGCTGCGACCATTACACCATGTTCCACATTCCATCCAAATATCACCTAGTACTTCCAATATTAATACTGATTCTAGTCTAGTAGATTACTATTAATATTGTATTTTTTAACGAACATTATCAAATTAATTTGTCAACAAAAATTAAGAATTGTCTCTTTTATTTGTTCTATATCTTTGCGCAATGTGGCTTAGATTATTGATATGTCAATTAATCTAAGCGATGTATAGAAGAGGTCTTCGTTGCTATTACCGCGGGGGACCTGCACTCATGTAAATTTAAAGTATCAGTAAAAAGACATAGAAATATATCTGCTCCATGCTTCTATCAACAATTTAATACTATGTCAATGGCTCCATGCCAAAAATTTATGATTTTGTCGATTATTAATATTGTCAAAATATATATTCGATTTGTAGAAATATTTCAAAGTCTTCATATGCACTTATTTATACAACATTCTTTCATTTTTTAATACACTTATTTCCATAAACAACAAACCGAATTGTCTTCATTGTCATCATTAACATGACGTAACCCTAATATTCAGCTGAAGCTATGTAAGTCTGTGCTTACGTGTTTGCGGTACTTTAAACAATAACAGTTAAGCACATTTGCATACTATTTAAACTCATTTCAAGGCTCAATAGTTAATGTCCTCATTAAATAACGCACATAAGACGAATAGCGGTTATATTTAACAAACTAATTAGCTCAGTTTGCTATTGTTATTGCCAGTAATTAGTCGTTTCATTATTTCTATGTAATGAGCTTCGAAATTGATTCCTACGGGATTGATTGTTCTATAGCTGTTAGTTATACTGATAGCTTTCGAGTTTAGTTTTCATCAATGACAAGTAGAACCCTTTTCAATTTGACAAATAAAGTTTCTGGTGAAATATGGTTTTTATCAATGACAACTAGAAACTTTTTCAATTTGACATATTATTATTAGTTAACTTAATTTTTTTATGTCAGATATCGACAGAGTAGCATGATGTTCATTTGATGGTAGATGATACCTCAGCCACAGAACATCAGTCAATGATGCGCTGTCGATCTTAATTTTACCGAAACGTGTTATATGCACTTCAAGAGTCCATTTATGAACGGCGGTTCGTTATCCGGTCGGAATTTAGATATTCCTCCCACCCGATCAATGCTCGAAGTTACCAGATGTGGGGAAAACAAAATTATAAGGATTCGAACCCACGACCCATCGATGTGCACGGCAGGTGTTATACCAAACGCGCCAACGAGTCCGTCAAAACTCACTCACTTCACCTTCTTGAGTCTACAGTCTGTTTTCTTTCCTTATTATAATCCATCTACATTATGTTATACTAATTCTTTACATAGGAAGTAATTGGCGCCTCAAGCCGTAATAATGGTCGAGATAATGGTAACAGAATTAATGCGTTTTTACCGCTCTGCATCCATTAAAACTACTTATTGCCTGCTCATTATAGAGTGAGACTCGAACTGAGTAATAAATTGACGCGGAAAAACATTACCTTATAAGAGGTTTGAGAATGCGTTTAATTATTTGATCTTAAATCAAAATTGTAAAATTTGTCAAGTAACGGTTTTTTGTGTTAATATTCGGTTTCTTTTTAAGTTAATACATGATTGAGGCTAAGTTACAAGTTAAATTTGGAAGCTTAATAACCAATAAATGTTCATTAACGTGGAGGTTTACTTGAAATTATTGCTGTCACTTTCATTAACATACGTCTTGAATGAATGATGCAATTTCGTTCACCGTTTCAATCTTTCGCGGTAAAAAAATTGCGGTCACCGAATTTATACGTGTTCTTTCTTCAGTCACAAAAGATATCGAATGATTTCAAATATGTATACTATGACATATAAAGGTCTCAGTATTATTTATATGTATATTCTTGCTTTTCTATGGCTCAGTATCAAGTAATCGTAACAGTACATGAGACTGGCGCAGTCATTAAATATAACCTGTACAACGTTTTAATCAATATTTACTTATCTAAAAATTATTCTGAATATATTTAAAGTGGAAACGACAGAGTCAATGTTATCATAACGCCAGTGGCTACATTCCATTTAAAATGGCAGAGTAACCGCGCCTAGGATTATTAGTTGCGTGCCGCCTGCGCGAAACCAATAGTTTCAATAATTATTGTACAATTTTAATATTATTCTTGCAATGAATGTATGGCAAAAACATGACTGTGTCCTTTAAAGGTTGAGAGATTTTAAAATAAAAATCACCATTTTCTTTAAATTATAAATTAGAAAATATATATAATTCTTCTGTGAGTGTGTATGTCACTGAACTTCTCTCAAACGACTGGACCGATTTTGATGAAATTTTTTGGGTGTGTTCAAGGGGATCTGGGAATGGTTTAGAAGTTCAAAATTGTGGCAGAACAACGTCTGCGGGGTCCACGAGTAAATTATAATATCTTAATATTGTCTTTTATTAACGCGAGTATCACACATTTAAATAAAATACTGTATACCGGATTAAAACGCGATTTATTATTTATATTGTTTAAATTATTTATCCCGACGTTTCGGATGCTTTTCAGTAACCGTGGTCGCGGGAGACTGAAAGATGACAGTTGTCTTATGTTTGAAATGTCACAAAGTTGCCATATTTAATTCAATTAAATTAAAAAAATAATCTATTAATTTAGGTAACACAATGTACACCTATGAACGTCAATAAAAACGTGATAAATATGTGTGATACTCGCGTTTATAAAAGACAATATTAATTCCATTCAGTCTGTCAAACGTCAATCTATATTCCTTTTTTAAAGAGAAATAATAGTAGTCGTTATTTTTCATCATTAAATAAATAAAATTTTGAGAAATGCAATGAAATAATAAAATAAATGTTGTAGAATATCCTAGTACAGATGTAGCTTTCATCTAACGGTATATAAAATTAATACGAAAGAATAACCAAACAATAATTAATCATTAGTAATGTTACAGTATGACATGTGACATGTAACATATGTATGATATAAGTAGTGTTAACCGATTCGTACAGAGGACATATTCTATAACTTGTATAATCAGTTTTAAGACTCAATAATGTTTAATGTCCAGTATTAATAAAATAGATTACCAGTGCGGATCTTTATAGAAACGTCCACAAAACCGCAGGTTGCCATTAGCTCGGTGGGTTAATGGTCCAAGTAGTCTCAGCGTAAGGGAAAGCCTTAGTCGCGGTAATATGCGGTTGCATGCCAACCTGTTTGTTACCCCTGCTACGGTCCTAGAGTGCATATAAACTTGGCACTTTATGAAACTTTTATTAATAAAAAAAAACTGTAGCAGATTGCTGTGCGCTATCAGCTATATACTGAGCCTGCTGCTGCTAGGTACTGTAGTAGTAAAGTTTATTTTAATGTTAAAACATAGATTAATATCATAATCTAGTCCGCGGTTATATCGGTATAAAAAACTTTTTTATATATGACACTTCACCTCAATAAATACTTGAAGAGATTTATACTTAAAACTTTTACCGCATTATAACGCGATACTATATAACCCGACATTTCGAAGCGGTTACGAGCAGACTGAAAGGTGACAGTTTGAATCGAAATTTTACAAGCCTTTGATACACTTATTGTTGGCGTTAGCGCCATCTATTGCTACGTAGGTGCTATAATTCTGTATATTATGGTAATAATGGCTAATCGTCTCATTTTATATTTAAAGATGTTTGACAAAGGCTTTTAGTTTTTGAATTACCAGATCGCAGATGTTAAAGAGTTTCAAACCATCTCCTATTGATATAATAAAAAAATGTATTTTATACTTTATTTTTAATTCGGTAACAGCTTTTTTATTTAAATGTGTGATAATCGTATTTTATACATAGCCTCGTTAATGAACAAACTCGGCTTGAGCAATTTCCGATTTATATCGACCATTGCCATTGCCACAATACATTATTCTTTTGCCGATATATGTAGATGTAGAACCACAGATACTACTCTGTGATCTACATACAGAAAACATTAATAATGGCACACTGTCTTTCTTTACACGAGAGCATAGCTACCCTATTCACAAGTTACCTGGCGCCAAAGTGTAACTTTAAAAAGAGTTGTCCTTTCCATATTAATAAAATTAGTTTTTATAAGCATATAAGTTATTTATATCGACTGATATATTCAATTACTATTTATATATAAAAATAACCTTAATATTTGTTATTAGATTAAATAATTCAGTTCTGACTTTATGTAAATTACACCTGTGCTTAAGTCTCATCATCTGCTTTAAAATAAATGATTGTACTCAGCATTTATTTTAAATCTGGTGATGTGACATCCGGGGCAACAGTCCCGGGGCCTCCACAAAAGAGAGGCCCCACAATAGACTTCGGGAAAAATTCTTTCAAATACTGACGAGAAGTAAACAACTTTTCCCTTGATGTTTTTTTCGCTGTGTAAAACAGTCTTAAATATAAAAACTAAATAACATGGCAGTAGTATTCCTATAAGATTAATATTACTGCCATCGTATAGGTCGTCCCGGGTTCGATTCCCAGGTAGATGGTTAAGGTTTTTTCAATTTCTGGGGCACCTTTCGATCAGATTTTAGAAATTGTTAGGTATTTGAAACCTGTGCAGGCGGCCATAAGGTTGATAACATAAACTGGTAGATGTTGGAAGCTTATGAAGGTGGATAGCACAAAGCGCCGGGGCCACGGTTGCGTGCTAAGCGATCTCGTAAGCCCCAAAAGGCGAACTTATTTTTTTAGGTATCGTATAGGTAGATACAGTCCTTTATAACACTCAAAAGTATTACTAGGCTGTCATAAATTATCAACAAAATGCAATTTTGAATTCAAATCTTTCAAAAATCGAACAGAATAGGTTTAACTTGTTATAATATACAACACAAGGTTATAATAAGTATATTAAAATGCAAGATTGTAAGTAGATGTAGATACAATAACCCACTTAAAACATAAAGCTTATATGAAATATGAATTTTCGAATATTTACATGAAAGATCAGTTTTGTAACATTTATTAATCGTTTACAATAAGAATGTACGGTATTGTCGATAAACGATTTATGTGACGCATAAGTAAGAGTAACATTTACTGAGAACCATAAATAAGTCGGATTACATTTATTTTATATGAAGCCATTTATTGAATATACAAAGTTTATTATAAAACTAGCAACGCACCCCGGCTTGACACGGGTGCAATGTAGATGTACTATACACAAATGCCTATGTTCCTCGCTGGTAATGTAGTTTTCTATCGGTGAAAGAATTTTTAAAATCGGTCCAGTAGTTTTTGAGTTTATTCATAACATACAAAAATACAAATCTTTCTTCTTTATAATATTATTATATTATATAGTAAGTAATATAGATATAGATAAATTGGAGATCTAACTTACAGCGTATAAGGTAAAAAGTACTTGCTGACAATATTAATCGATGAAACCTTAGATTAAAAGCATTTCCTGCGCCTGAGTTTATTTTTATCGCGAGCTTTTTTTATAGCTTTACCTGCACGTTTTCTGGAACGTGTCTCAATTGCGTCAAGTAGCTCGAAAAATGTTTGATAGTATACAATGAAAATCTATCTAGAACAAAGTAGTTACACCATTTATAATTCAAGAACGGGTGCAACGATTTTGATGATATCCTATTAATTGTTGGATTCGCCTATGTCCCGAATAACAGAATAACTTTTAGAATTTTCGCAAAATTTCACAAATAAAAAATATGCAGAAAACTAATTTTAAAATAATTTAGGTTTGGTACCGCCATCTTCCGTAATTGGCAGCTAACGTCATGCACGATTATAGCTTATTTGTATTAATTAATTTCCACTGCAAATCATGGACATATTAGACATTATAGAATAGAAGTGGGGAGATATCGGAATAGCTTATTTTCAAATCTTTAAATATTTCGGGTAGGGTAGTATTAAATATTATATACCATATAAAGTATTATATTATGGTCGAAATACTGTAGCCCTGCGAACACTTGTTTTATTCGGTCGCCGCTTTAGCCTCACTCTTGGCGAATAAAAGATAATCAATATTGTTTTTTGTCGAATTTGAAACATTGTGTCCTAAATTGCAAGTTCTCAACAGTATATTCAAGAGCCTATCTTGTCTTGTGTTCCAATTCTTAGATATCAAAAAGTGATAATTTAAATCAGGTGATATATTCTATGTCTGCACACTATGTCTAGGTAATAATATCAACGTCTCATTAAGAAAAACTTCTGAGATAAAAATAAAAAAGAATTAAATTATAGCCAAGATAAAACAACAACAACAAACAACAAAATACTGAAACGATAAACAAAATTGAGGGCTTCTCAAAATATATCTATCTTTAATTTTACGTATGTTAATGATAGGGACAACAATATTCAGTACAATTCAGTGTTGGTTACCGTTTGAATATGCGGCCATAAAACCGCTTTTATCCAAGTTATGACATAATAATCCGTTATAATATTACGCTTAGATACATTGTTTTTGTGATTAACAAGTGTGATCGAATTAAAGTTTTTGTTGCCTCTCGACGTGATAAAATTACATAGTTGAGATAATAATCGCTCCTATAATATGTAATGTTGCCAATTAAGAAGTCATTGATCTCATGAAATTAATAGTCAATTGTCCTATTTCGTAAAACATAGTACACATTGTATTGAAATTAATATGCCAATGGCCGTTGATGTATCACGGATTTTGTGATTGGAAATTTTTTACAATGTTTTGTAAAATTGTAGTAATGTAAATTCAAATTACAATTATTCATTTCATGCCCGAATATGTTTAACTATTAGGACAATAATTTTCTTTATATCCATAATCCTTGTATCAAAAATAATTAATACATCTATCAAAACAGATAAAAGTAGCCATCCTGTATCTGATAATGTATTTTAATGATTTGTTATTGTTTCACACAAAAAATGATTACTGGACTTATTTGATTTTTTAAATATACAGTTAGGAGAAAAAAATAAGCATAGGTGATTTATTATAAAATAACCTATTTATTTAATACTAGCAATTGCCCCCGCAACCCCCCTTGTGGGTTGAATTTCGTAAAATCCGTTCTTAGCTGACCTCTACTCGGCGAAAGGAATATTCCTACCATATTTCAAGTCGCTACGCCTTATGGTTCCAGAGATATCGTGATGAGGTGGAAATCTCTTTTATATATATATGTAGATGAGCGAGCGACAGGTAAAATCTATTTGAGATTCGCTCGAACTTTTGCCAATTAGGACAACATTTAAGTGCGCTATCTCAAAGCGTCGAATTAACATAGAAACATGTCCACAGAATATAAAAACTTACCTTTTTAAATACTATCGACGTTAGAAGTTGCATTTGTTTTAACAATATTTTTTACAGCATCGTGTTTCAGGACCGGATTCATCTTCCATTTTCTATGATATATATAATAATTGTTATTTATTGCTTCTTCCTTATCAACTTTAATTATTTAATATTTATACACGGTATAAGGCGCATCCTTTGAGGATTTACTTTTTATTTCTTTTAAATACCATTTTCAATTGGACCTAATTATGGAGACGGGTTTCGTAGTATTTATAAACTTTTGACTGGTTTTGTAGAAAACCTACCTTGAGCTCCAATGGTTCGCGGCAGGGACTGAACATCGGTTAATTTACTATGGGAGTTATACCGGTATAATAAAGGTTTTTGCTAAAATCCTTTCGTTTTTATTCATATTTACTGAAAAAAATACTGTGGTAAGTTAAGTGTATATAAAATTAATATAATGGTATCTCAGTCAGACACGTATTTTGGAAAATAAAAATTAACCGGTTTCAGGCTCTGGTTCGCGGGTACGAATCCAGCCGGGTTATAAGTTTATAATTTTCTGTAAACCTACGTATCTTCCCTAACTCTGGTTACTTTGGGCAAGAAACGGGTGAGAGCAATATCGAAATCCGATCGGGTAACGACCCACCGTTCATAGATGGAATAACCATGCAGATTGCGCGTTTCGGTCTCAGTCTATAGATTTCCGAATGCTCGAAGTAAAAATAAGTTCGACAGCGCATCATTGTCTGATGTTCTGTGGCTGCGATATCTACCATCAAGTGAACCTCATGCTCGGCTATCGACAAAAAAATATACATATATTTAAAGTATAATAAATAATCGCGTTAATAAATACAATACTACTATTAAGTTAAAGTAAATTAGGTATAGACACAACAGGCTATCGTAATAACATTGTTAAATACAAGTTTCTCTTTATTTCTCTGTAATGAATATCGATTTCCGATATTTCTCCGACTTTATCACCGTAACTTTCGCTCTCCATGCTTTGTTTGACGCAAATTGCGGTCATTACTACGGGAATACAACGTCACCTGGCTTCGACTTGATGACAGGTATCTTAGAGACGCAGGCGCATTAATGTTATCATTGATTAAAACTAAGGAAAATTGTTTTCCTTATTACCGGTGATTTTTAACGATACCTCATCAACAGTAAGTATTCCAAAAATCTATATATATAAAAGAAAGTTTTGTTAGTTACACCGTTTATAACTCAAGAACGGCTGTACCGATTTTAACGATATCTTATTTGTTGGATTCCTCTATGTCCGGAATAATATATAAGCTATTAAAATATTGGAAAAAATCAGGAAAAAAATATATGCATAAAATTAATTATAAAATAAATTAGATTCGGAACTCCGCCATCTTGATAGCTCACGTCATGCATTCTTAGCTTTTGTGGAATAACAGATGTCCACTGCAAATCAGTGACGTATTAGACAATTATAGTGGGTAAAAATGGGCATATTCAAATTTAAGAATAATTATAAAATAATTTCGAAGCCAAAATTGTGGCAGAACAACGTCTGCGGGGTCCACTAGTGTTTAATATAGAAAGGTCTTATGTATTTATTCCTAGTGATTTTTTCTATAAAATTATATATTTTTTTAATGTTAGATATCGACAGACGAGCATGAGGTTCACTTGATGGTAGGTGATACCTCAGCCACAAAACATCAGTCAATGATGCGCTGTGGACCTACTTTTTACTTCGAACATTCGTAAATCCATAGACTGAAACCGAAACGCGCATCGAACACTCCACGGTTTTCCATCTATGAACGGTGGTTCGTTACCCGGTCGGAATTTCGGTATTCCTCCCACCCGATCAATGCCCGAAGTTACCAGACGAGCGGAAAACATGCTGTGGGAACCCTTCCGGTGGGATTCGAACCCACGACCCATCGATGCGCACGGCAGGTGTTCTACCGAACGCGCCAAAGAGCCCGTAAAAAATTATACTTAATATACTATTATTATTTTATTATTAATTTTTCCTAAGAAATAACGTCTGCTATATTAAAAATTACATTAACATATTTTTAGACAATAATAAGCTAGCGGAGGACAACTAAGATAACGTCTTAGGTACTATTTAGTAATTGTATCTAATACAATTATTAATTATTATTAATACACAACAATCAGTTCGAGTATTTGTATTCTTATTTTTAAGAAGTAATACGCCCCGGCTTCGCACGGGTACAATCTTGATGTACTATACACAATAAATGGTGAAATAATTTTTGAGTAAAATCGTAATAAACAAATCTTTCCTCTTTATAATATTTGTAGAGATATATATTTACAAAAAGGAAAATGATTATTTACAGAAATAAACATTAAAAATCCTTTTTAAGAATTAATATAATACGTGGTGGCAAAAACGGTTAAAAATATAATTGAGTTCAATAAACGTATATAGAGCGATAATTATTATCATTTATGTAATCAATCTTGTAGCAGGTTATTCACTTCTTAATTTATTTTTTTTGCCCTAAGTTTTTCAATATTTTATGAACTGGTCTTAAGATAATTAATATTAATGCAATGGTAATTTGACTTCAGGGCCGGATTTAGACCTCTGGAGGCCTTGGAACAACAAAGGAATGAAGGTCCCCTGGCTCCAATCGATTTTCTAAAATGAGCAGTTTCTTAAATTTTCAAGAACAATATAATCATGTTCCTACAAAATATAACCGATAAAGGTTAAACAGAGAAAAACATCAAAGGAAAAGTTGGTTACTAGTGTTTACTCGTTGGAATTTTATTCCGTCTCTAGTCTCTCACTCAGTCTTGTGAGGTGCCTCTTCTGTGGAGCCCCAGGGCCTCCGGATGCCCTCCCCTAAATCCGGCCTGGTATGACTTTATAATTTTGTGGAGCAATCTACAGGCAATTAATTAATTCTTCAAAAAAAGTAATAAGTATATTTTATTTTGTATTTCAAGAGTAAAATGCAGAATAAATTGCTCCCAATAGGACAAAAATGGAAATAAAAAGATGAAATATTTAACAATATTTAAATGAAGGATTGAAGCCATGAGATTGTGATACATACATATTTACATATAAATTAACAGATGGTGCATTTACACTAAAAGCATTAGATTTCCCAAAAAAAAACTTACTATTCATCTAAATACAATGCTTTATACCGGATTAGAACGCGATATATTATTTACAAGCGATCCGCCCCGGCTTCGCACGGGTGCAATGTAGATGTATTATACACAAACTTATAATAGCCTATGTTACTCGCTGATGATGTAACTTTCTATTGGTGAAATAATTTTTATAATCAGTCGAGTAGTTTTTGAGTTAAATCGTAATAAACAAACAAAATTTCCATCTTTATGATTAGTACCTATAGGTACTTATACATACTATTTATTTATATAATTAGTAACAAAAACCTTTAATAATGCCATATAACTACAATATAACATTTTTAATACATTCTACAACATACGCAGTTCAGTTGATAATTCAAAGAAAAATTCTTGCTATCTGATTTGCATTGAAAAAAAACTGTGGTCATAAAATCTACCAATTACGAGAGGATATGTAGACTAGGCAAGAGACAATTAATAGAAGCGCCATGAGGATAACGTGTACTTTATGAGTTCTATGGCTTAGAATCTATTCTAAGAACTTATTCTTAGGTATTTAATTACATAGCTTTTTTGTAACTATCATAGGCACTGCTTACTCTATCGAATAAAAAATGCGCTTTACGACGATGGACAATTATTACAATTTTTAACAATTAACTGATACTTCCTATGAAGATGAGTTTGTCTCATAAAAGCGGTTCGGATATTATAGAAAATGGAAAAATATCCGTTCATATCGGAGTGACAATTGACACCTCCCGTGTTTTTCGAACATCCAATGTTAAATGTCAATTTTCACTATGGATTAGTGACAATTGACATTCAATTTTATTTTAAGATTTTATATACTACTAGCGACCCGCCCCGGCTTCGCACGGGTCTAGACTTTTTGACTAAAAAAAGCAGAGGTTGGTAATTGTTAATTGTTGAGGTTGGTAAAAGTAAAAAAGAGTGAAAATATAGGTTTTAATGTATTTTTTTTTTATTATTTATCACTTAGGGGTTTGAAAGATAGATAGTAGCCGATTCTCAGACTTACTGAATATGCATAAAAAATCATAAGAATCGGTCAAGCCGTTTCGGATTTACGGTATGGAAACGAACATTCTGACACGATAATTTAAGCCAATCAATTTTTAGTAATTAATGACAATATTCATTTAGTAAATTAGATTCTAACACTTGTCTGTAATTAATATCCTCGTTAGCTTATTTCCCTGAAAATAACATCGTTAAGGGGAAGATATGTATAATAAAAGCGCTGTAAAGGCTTTATGTAGGAACAGCCAATAATTGCGAAATGATGAACGCCTTCCGTCCTTGTCTTGGCATATGAATATGTCGATTATATTAATCTAGGAAACCCTAAGGCCTTGTTTTCTATAACCACTAACGAAGCTAAATACTCAGCCTTATGGGCGGTAGGTAGGTTTAAATATCATAATATAAGAACAAAATTCACCATAAAACGCAATTAATTAATATTATATTTTAGGTTATATAATATGTATTATAATAAGGTAATTTTTTTTTTTGAGACAAATAGGTAAAATTTAAGCTTTTTTCCTAGAAACATAAATATATCTATAAAATTTTATGCACAATTAAAAAAAGATTTCAAACCGTGGATATTACATGTTTTTGCATAATAGGAAACATTTTTGAAATAAAAGAAAGAAGTAGATAGTTATACATACCTAGTTTTGACGGGCTCCTCGGACGCGTTCGGTAGGAGTTAGGACACCTGCCGTGCGCATCGATGAGTCGTGGGTTCGAAACCCACCGGGACATATGCTTATAATTTTCTGTAAGCATGTCTTCCCCACGTCTGGTAACTTCGGATATTGAACGGGTGAGAGGAATATTGATATTCCGACCGGGTAAGAACCCGTTCATAGACGGAAAAACCGTGAAGTGCATATTGCGCGTTTCGGTTTCATTCTATGGATTTCCGAATTCTCGAAGTAAAAAGTTTGTCGACAGCGCATCATTGACTGATGTTCTGTGGCTAAGGTATCACCTACCATCAAGTGTATCTCATGTTCGTATGTCGATATAATATTTTTTTTTTTGTGTTATATGTAAGCTTAGGAGGCTTTCTTAATGATTAATAATCAATTTATATCATTTTCCTTTTTCGTCTATAAAAAGTACATCATATGAAATGTAGTTAGGAAATAATCACGTCGAGGAAATGAAAATGGTAAAATAATAATAATTTGATTAGCTTGTCTCACGCAGGTGTTAGGCCTAATGGATGTTTGCACTTTATCCACAGTTTACTATAAACAGTTGGCACGTTATTTATAAACGCCTTTTATAAAAAAATTACGCCTTGCGCATCGATGGGTCGTGGGTTTGAATCCCACCGGGACAACATGTTTATAATTTTCTGTAAGCCGTTCCAAACGTCTAGTAACTTCGGGCATTGATCAGGTGGGAGGAATATCAAAATTCTGACCGGGTAACGAACCATCGTTCATTGATGGAAAAACCGTGAAATGCACATTGCGCGCTTCGGTTATTGTCTATGAAAAAACGTGCTGTTTAAAGCACATATACTGTATTTCACTAATAAAGATTATTATTATAATTATACATCCAACGTCCACATCATATAATAATAATATATACTGTACTATTATACTAATATATACTATACTATTATACAGGTGAATATAATATGCCTCCGTGACAAACAATAATAATATCGAAGATAAGTTAAATCACAACAGAAATTATATTGTTGTTTTATTTGAATTGAACTTCATATTTTTATTTATTGTATATTAAGTCAAATTTCAATTAGCTTATTACTTAGAAGGGAGAGAATACTTAATTTTTATTTTCCTCTTATTATTTCGTTACTGTAACTGTGTTGAATGACGCGTTTATTTAAATGTTACCAACTGTTCCTATCTACATTGTATGCTTCATTTTGTTTAGAACTTAATGTAATGTTAATGATGACTAATCTATTGGTACTTGTTTAGTAAAAAGTTTAAGATTATCTATACAAATAATAAAACTGTAGTGGTCAAATGTCTGTACATAGAAAAAAAATGCTAAAAACCGAGTCAGGGGGGTGTAAGACGAGAAATAGAACAAACCCAGACTTTTTTTCATGCAATTTACACAAATACATTTAGCAATACCCGGTGCAACATATAGGCTTTGTTTCATCAAAATCGGTTGTCGGAAAGAAAAGTTATCATCATTTAAATATTATTTTAAACGCACCATATTACAATGAAAACTGAGTCGCATCGAACTTTTTAGATTTTTTAGTCATGTCAATAACAGTTTGATCTCAGATTAAATAAAAAAAGGATTTAATCTGAGAGTTTGATATACAAAATGAAAAGTGGATATGAATATATTATCATATGAAGAAACCTTTTTCAAAAGCCCACGCGAACGAAGTCGCTGGCATCAGCTAGTATTTAATATTTTGTACCTACATCAATATTCTATTTAAATCACGCTTACATTATTCGTCCATCGTTAATTTTATATTGATTGCCTCCGATGCTAAAATCATCAGAGATTTTGGGTTCCAAGGTTTTTTCATTAGTTGGCCTTGGTAAAGATCATCTACTCACCTTATGATCAATGAAACAGACAATTTGTGCCCCATACTAAACTAAGAGAGTTGGGACTATAAATATTTTTTCAATGGCCGTTCAATGCCCAGATTTACCAGACCTAAGAAAGACATGCTTACAGAAAATTATAAACATATCGCCCGTAGGGATTCGAACCCATGACCCATTGCGATCGATGCGCACGGCAGGTGTTCTTACTAACGCGCCAAAGAGCCCGTCAAATAACCGACTATGTTCCGGCCAACAAATATTAAAATATCGAAATAAGAAAAATCTCATTGTATAGATCTTAATTTGCCCTTTGGACCTACGTTAATTAATTTATAAGCCCGTTTTTCGTTTTTCCAGGATAAATCGAAATAGAATTTTCCATTTTCTTATATTTCAAATAGTCATATCTCGTTGAAAAATGATTATTGTTTACTCCATCAAGCGTAAAAAAATTGCCCTTGGGCTACTTTAATTTGCCCGCGTGCAAATTCTTAAAAATATTCAATAATTAACAAATAAATAATAAAAAAAAAACTGTCGTGACATTTTCAAGCCAATTGGCTACTTGACAGTTATAACAATAAAATATGCAATCTACTGGATATGGTAGTTTATATGTTAAGGATAATTATTATTGAATATGTTTTTTGCATTAAATTAAATTTTAAAATTTTATTTTTAAAAAATAAATTTGCGATTTTTTATCTGTCGACTAAAAGTAATGAAACCTCAGAATGAAACGGAGGCGGCCATGATTGAACATCGTATGATGTCATTTCACATGTAAACAAAACGTCTGATAATTAATATCGTGTTATTTTATTGTATTTATTGAAGCTAACTTGTGAAAAGTTTCACTAAATGGAGCCAGGATATATAAAATCTGATAGTGCAAATATATTCAAAGTATAATTGTAGTGAATTTATAGTCGCAAATTTCAGTGTTATCCTAAGTTCTGCAGAGTTATGGAAAACAAAAACTTCCATGTAAGTACTTGAATAAACAAAGTAATATACCATTTATTTATTAAGTCGATAATAACGGGTGTCTCAGTAAGAGTGCACTTTTTCATTTTAAAATAAAAACAAGTTTTTTATGACAGAGTTGTGATATTTTTATTGTATTGTAAAGAAGACATGTTCCGATTAAGTATGGAATAAAATATCCGGCAAATGACCCCCCGGCTCCGACGACAGGCCCATTACTCTTTTCATGAAATTTTCCATGACTTTTGCACAGAGATGTGGCTGTATCTCACCGATGACACGTTGGATTTCCGATTTGAGGTCAGAAATTGTTTCGGGTTTATTCGCATTAACCCGAGATTTCATAAAACCCCAAAGAAAAAAATCGCACGGCGTTAAATCGCACGATCTTGGTAGCCAGTTTTTCGTGAGATAATGTGTTCTGGAAATCGTTGCTGCAATAAGTCGATTGTTTCATGCGCGGTCGTCTGCTGGTTTGAGCTCCTGAGTTAACTGAATCTTGTACGCATGAAGGTGGAGGTCTTTAGTCAAAATTCGCTGCGTAGTGCTTCGTGAAATTTGAAGTTGTTGAGAACGATGTCGAATTGATGTTTTCGGGTTTTCGGCGACACTTTCGTTTACAGCAGCAATGTTTTCAAGAGAACGACCAGTACGTTGACGCAAAGGTTTCTTCAAATTTTTTGACCACCCTTCGAATGGTTGACACGTTAGGTGCACTTTCTCGGCTGAAAATTTGGCGAAGTTTGCGAGCTGTTTCAGCGTAACTTTCCCCATTTTTGTAATGAGTTTTCACAATTATAACGCGTTGTTTTTTCGAAAAGCGCTCCATTTATAATAATCGGAATAAACAGAGATGCCAGCTGTCAAATTTCAGAGTTGCCACTTGCATGAAAAAAAATATATTCCATTTTTAAAAAGTGCACTCTTACTGAGACACCCTTTATTAATAATTCTTAGGATAGAAAAATTGTAAATAGTTATAGGATTGAGGAAATGCTTACTTAAATACGAAGTGTTTTTTTAATTTTAGATCTTCACAATGGTGCTCCAAACGTGCAGCGGCTTTTTAAATGTGGACTATGAGTCTATGTGTGACTAGACTATGTGAAAGTGAGGAGCCAAGTTGCACTGCCACTGAATGTTATTCAAAACTACGGGCACTAGTACTCTGAAGTGCATATTAAATAAAAAATATGTACAGGAAACAGTAATAATTCCTTATACACCTGACAAGATGGAGATTATATACTTTATAACATAAAAATGAATAAAAAATTGTAGAAATGCTAAATTCTAAAACATTAATATGGTTATGAAGACAAAACAGCGCAATTGCTCTTATTGAATTATTTGAGCTCCAGATTTAATACTGAAAATCTGTATGTCTGCCGTTTCATATTATGTCAGGAGTATCCTATGATAGCAGCATTTCTTGATGAGATTTTTAATGGTGATACTGTTATAGAAAAAAATTATCAAAGTGATGATATTACAAACATGTTTATTGCTGAGTATTGATTGAAGATTTGGCTAAATACATAGAAGACTTATTTATTTATTTATTTATTTATTTATTTAACTCTTTATTAATAACCTTAGACTATAATACAAACATAAAATAACTTAAAAAACTAATCTTAATTAAGGCATTAAAGGCGGCCTTATTGCTTATTAGCAATTTCTTCCAGACAACCCTTATCTGGATAAAGCGAAAGAGAAAAATAATAATAATAGAAGAGTAGGTGTGGGATATAGGATATATATAAAAAGTTTAAATAATATAAATGTCTACCTGAATCTAAAATACTATTTATAAACAGTAAGGAAAATTAATTATAACCTATAATATATGAGGAAAAAAATACAAATTAATTCGGGCCGTACTCAATTGAAAGAAAATATTCATTAATAAGTTTTTTAAATTTAGCCAGATTCTGTGCCAACCGAATATTATTGGGTAAAGAGTTCCACAGCCGAATCGCAGTGGCAGCATACGACTGTCCATAGTAAACAGTTTGCTGAGGAACAACACGCAAAGTAAGTCTATCAGTGGATCGCAGCGAATGCGCATCACAATTAAGAAATTGAAATTTTTCTTTTAAATAAGGAGGAGTCTTGGGATCGAATAGGATTTTATAGAGGAGATGTAGTATGTGAGAATCCCGGCGAAGTCGAATGGGAAGCCACTTGAGATTTTTGCGAAATTCAGAGATATGATCGTATTTACGGAGACCAAATACGAACCTTATACAGAAATTTTGGAGACGCTCAAGTTTATTTAACTGCTCTTCTGAAAGATCTGGAAAGGAAACATCAGCATAATCTAGGAGAGGATGTAAAAGAGATTGGGCAAGCATAATTTTTGTTGGAATTGGCAGAAAGTGAGAGAGGCGCCTCAGTGAACTCGATGTAGCATACATTTTACTACTGACTTCCTGTATCTGTTTCGTCCAAGACAACGTTGAATCTAAGTATACACCCAGGTTTTTGACAGAATTACTAAAAGGAATCACAACGCCATCAATTATAATAGAACTCAAGCAGGTCCAGTCAATTCGGGAGATAAAATGAGGGCTACCAATTATTATGACCTGACTTTTTTTAGGATTGATAGTAAGGCCATAATATTTACTCCAATTCACTATGGCATCCAAATCTGCATTAGTGTTGGATATAGCAATAGGGAGATCTTCCAGAGTTGCTTGAGAGTATATTTGTAAATCGTCGGCATACATATGGTAGAGCGAAGATAGAGAATTAGTGATAGAATTAATAAAAAGAGCAAATAAAAGAGGAGACAACACACCACCCTGAGGAACGCCGGCAGCAACAGAACACCATGACGAGTGTTTATCATCAACCAATATACGCTGTCGACGTCCATTCAGGTAACTATGAAACCACTCAATCACCGCTGGAGATATGTTAATAGAACGGAGCAGGGCTAGGAGAACTTCAAAGTCTACACAATTAAATGCGTTACTGAAGTCTAAAAGGGTGAGAACTGTTAGCTGCTTGTTATCCATACCGAAACGTATATCATCGGTAACCTTAACGAGAGCTGTAGCCGTACTATGACCAGGACGGAAACCAGATTGCATAGGATTAAGGATGCGGTTTTTATTCAGAAAAATACTGAGTTGTTCATGGATTAACCGCTCCAAGACTTTGGAAAGGAAGGGCAATATGGAAATAGGGCGATAGTCGGAAAAAGTACTGGGATGAGGCTTCTTAGGGAGAGGAATTATCTGAGCATCTTTCCACGCGAGAGGAAAAGTGTTAGAACTAATGGAAAAATTCAGGATGTGGGTAATGATAGGAATGATGATGTCAAGGATAGGGATGATCATATTACGACTAACAAGATCGCAACCAACAGCATTAGAGGTTATGGATAGTATGTTCTTCTTAACATCACAGTCGGTAAATTGAGTAAAAATGAACGGTGGAAACGTAGGGGTTGGTAGCAATGAAAGATCAGACAGTGTACTAAATCGATAAGTATCGTTTAAAGGAGAAGAAGTAGAAGAGAAATGTTGATTAAGGGAATCAATATTTATTTGAGATTCAGGAACTTTTTGTACTGGTTTACCAACCCCTAAGGTTTTAAGAAATTTCCATATTTTAGCCGTGTCGCCGTTCTCGACAGACGAATGAAAGTGGCGTCGTTGTGCGTCTCTACATAAAGTATTACAACGATTTCTTATACTCTTATACCTTTCCTTAGCAACATCAGATGTAGCGCTTTTAAGTTTGGCCTTGGCACGATTTTTCCTCTTCATTATAGAGACGATTTCTTCGGAAAGCCAAGGTGCAGGTGAATGCTTCTTTTTAACTGGTCTGAGAGGTGCATGTTTATCATACAGTTTTAAAATATGATCGTTAAATAAAGAAATTTTGGCATCAATAGAGTCCGAATTAAGTAAACTATCCCAATTAATATCAGAAGCATCTGAACAGAGTTGTTTCGTGTCAATTCCAACAAAATTACGCAGAAGTACAATAGATGGCTTAACTTTAGGTGGACGTATTTTGTATGTCTATACTTATTGTCTGAATTAATGGCTTTTTGGAACAAATTTGTCCATATCAGTACCAAATAAAAACAATTGAATCATAATAAATATGTATTTTTAATTTCCATTTACCATTACTGATTAGCTACAGAAATCATTGCACATGCAATAACAACACAGTAATCTACATATTTTAATAGTTTCTTATTAAGTATAGTATGAGGTTTTAACAGAAAATTCTTGCTTTGTAAAAATCTATATCAATATGAATCCTTAAACTTGCTACCTGGTTTGTTTTGATAATTTACAGTTAGATTAGACACTATCTTATTAAATTATTTCTTTTTGCAGTAATAGTTCTTCTATATGTTTAAATCCTCTGTCTGCAATGTAGACACCAAGTTCTAAACAATATAATGCTAACTATATCCACTGCTTTCAACGTTTAAACATTTAAGTATGTGTATAAATAAATTTTTAGGACATTAACGGTTGTATTTCCTCACATTAACACGGCACACGTCTTGTACGTTTTAAATTTTCCAAGTATTTTAATACTACATGTATTAATAAAAATATTTTTAAAATTTCCTCTCAAATGCGCTTAGAGCGTTGTATAATAATTCATAGCTCGTTTTGTTTATATAATATGTGACATCATCGCCGAAAATGTCACGTGACCGGCAGTTTTCGCGCGAAATTCAAATTAATGAAAATAAAATATTTAAAAAAAATTAAATATCGCTTATTTTAAGAAAAGGATGATTGTGGAAGGCATAAAATGAATATTTACACATTTTTCTGAAAGTTAATTTATGTACGCATGCGCAATGCGCAAATAATTAATTGGCTTGAAAATGCCACGACAGTTTTTTTTTATTATTTATTTGTTAATTATTGAATATTTTTAAGAATTTGCACGCGGGCAAATTAAAGTAGCCCAAGGGCAATTTTTTTACGCTTGATGGAGTAAACAATAATCATTTTTCAAAGAGATATGACTATTTGAAATATAAGAAAATGGAAAATTCTATTTCGATTTATCCTGGAAAAACGAAAAACGGGCTTATAAAATAATTAACGTAGGTCCAAAGGGCAAATTAAGATCTATACAATGAGATTTTTTTTATTTCGAAATTTTAATATTTGTTGGCCGGAACATAGTCGGTCGTCAAATAAGCTTTTTTATAGAATCACTCTCACCATAGACATAGCTGCGACAATACTCGTAGGTAAGCCTAAGGCCTAGCATAACAACCGCGACAAAATTTTGTCGACCGTTTTCTCGTGTTTTAATCGATTATCTCTTTATGTCTTCCGGGTCTTACAAGACAATTACACTTAAAACTCGACTTTTAATATCAAAAATAGATATATTTCTCGATCGAGATATCTTTTCTATTAAAAATTGTCGATGTCGAGATAGAATATATCCAGATATCGTACATCTTAGTTTGTCTCTCGTCCGCGACATATCTCGTAGCGGTCATGCTAGGCCGGACCTTTAACAACTTTAACTGCCAAACATTAACTTTGTCAAGTAGTATCAAGCTACGCTATATACAATTAATCTTATTTGGAAAATAGAGAGGTAAAAGGGTGTCTTAATGAAGGGCAATAGAAATACATTATAATATTACAGTAATAAAACTAGTTTGCAATTAAAGAGTTTACTCTTTGAGGTATCCGAATAGGAAGTGTTAATTATCGGGTATCGCAATTACATTAATACTATCTGGATTTCTCTTGATATAAATTTGATTGGGGTCTCGATTTTCACATTCAACTGTTTATTAAAACGGATATTAATATTATTTAAAATAATGTTGATGCATTTTTTATAATTGGAGTAGCTGGGGTAATTAATGAATTTAAACTTTTTGTTCAATTAGATTTCAAAAGGCTCTTGTAAATATGCTAGTATTTACCACAGATTATATCCGAGGATAGATTGAAAATTATGTTTAACCATACAAATGTAACAGTTAGTTCCGAATTACTATTATTAATATATATTATTTTTAATTTTTGGCAGATAATTCTAAAATGCGGCTAGAAGAAGCACTCACGCCAATACTTTTCACCTACAACACGCCTACCAACAATGTAAATAATAGCAAGCTTACAAGGCGAGTGTCAAACTTGGGAATCACAGATTCCCATCACTTTTATATATATTGTAGGGCAGGGTCCCCTCAATAAATATATAAAATTAATAAAAAGTAACTCAACCGGGAATTGAACAACCATCCGGTTGCTCAGTAAGCAAGAGCGTTAACATTACGCCACGGAACCATTGCTGTAACCGGTAAAAAGGTTCCTTCTACTTAAGTTATATATATAGAACTTGTAGTTGAAATTTCTCAATATTAAAAACGAATGGCGTCTTGCCACTTTATATATTTATTGAGGGGACCCTGCCCTATAATATATATAAAAGTGATGGGAATCTGTAATTCCCAACTTTGACACTCTCCTTGTTAGAGTTTTTGCAAGTATTATTTATTTTATTTATTTATTTAAAAACTTTATTGCACACAAAAGTAATACAATTAAGAAAAAAATACAAAAATAAAAGGTACAATAGGTGGTCTTATTGCTAGAGTAGCAATCTCTTCCAGACTACCTTTGGGTGACAGAAATAAATTAAAGGAAATGGGGATGGTGCAAGAAATACATGAAAGGGAATGGAAGAATAGTATAAAAATATATTATCATATAATACACACAATACATAAGCAATTAAAACAGACTGTAATGACCAAAATTAGATTAGGACATGTATGTAAGTATGCAAGATCTTCTGCTGCTTTCATTTAGATATTTTTCCAGTAGTACATATTTTAATCAATATGGCGAGCTCTTCATTCTGGAGCCCTGCACTAGAACATTTATTGATATTTTCTTCTAACAGTGTAATCTTCTTTCGATAGTATTCATTCATACATAATAAAAAAGTAGAATCGAAGACTCTACATTCAATATATTTTTGAGAAATTGAGGGATCGTTCCGTCCCGCATAAAGAAAGGTCATAAATACAATTAAAATTTGGCCAACAACGCATAATGAATAATAAATATATTGATATTTACCTGTGCTTTGCTTTTACTGGTCACTATCTTAAAAAATATAAAGAGGAACACAGTCAAATTATACTCCAGATATACCAGAATCGATTAAGGATCTTGCCGACTTAATACCATTTTGCACTGCATCTTAGAAGTAATTTTAATAACGTTAATCTCACCTCAACCAAGTACAAGTAATAACTTACAATGGCGACGCGCTTATCAACACGTCAATTTTTCAAACACCCATTAGGCTACCGTAAAACCTATTTGCAAGTGCAAGATAAGCAAGACTGATGCTATAACTGCAGAAATGCATATTAACGCCGGTAACAAACAGCTAATTGTATTTACACGCCATTATTAATCATCCGGCGTGTAATGGAAAGTGTTTGTTTGCATATCTTTGCATACAGGTTCGGAACTACATTTCAATTTGAGTGACACAAGACATATAATCTAGTAAATTAACAATTAACACAACCCATTGAATGTAGAATAATAATTTTACTTTTTTTAATCGATTTTAATTAAACATCAGTCAAGGTATGGATGGGTAACATGTTCTCTCTTATCTTGAAAATAACTGTAATAAAAGTTAAAAGTTCACCATTTTTATAATTTTCTATCTTTACCCGGCATGTGTTGCAAAGTTAAATAGTGTTTCCTATACTAATATTATAAAGAGGAAATATTAATTGTTCGTTTGTTACGATTTAACTCAAAAACTACTCGACCGGTTTTAAAAATTCTTAAACCGATAAAAGGCTACATTATCAGCGAGTAACATAGACTATTTTTGTACATCTACATTACACCCGTGCGAAGCCGGAGCATGTTACTAGGGTTATATTATTTTATTGGAGCAGAAAAACTCACCAGTTTTATCATAATTGGATGAGTGATAATGTATATTATACCGCTAATAAAGTATGGTAAAACATTAACTTTACTTGACTTCCAGGACTACGAAACAATAAGTTTAGGCTTCTCCTGTTTAGATCAATAACATATTTCATAGTCATTTCTATAAAAAAAAAGAAGTCGATAGTGTATAGACCTTCCTTGAGAAAAGAAATACGTACTCTGATTTGCATAAATTATCTTTTTACTAGTATTAATACACTTCACATATTTTTGGCGTCGGGATGTGACGACCCCATCGCCCGCTGGTGGAATAACCTTTGTGACAGAGATTATTCCACCAGTGCAGTCAGTCAACCTTAGTGGTAGTGCCATGCTGTGCTCCTTACAGCCGAATGGGCCGGCACGACCGGGGAAATACCACTCTCTCACTTGACACCGACGTGAAGTAACGGCATTGCTGTTGCGTTTCGTTCGGTCTGTGAGAGTCCCGGAGGCCCATCCCCCCCCCCCCCCCCCAACACACACACACACATATGGCAGCACAAAATACGGTTATACTACCCCAGGAGGGTACCACGTGCCGTAGCCGTGGAGAATCCCTCTCTGGACGTCCACGCTCAGGACCCTCTGCATCGCCTGAGAGTGGACGCCCAGGCTGCCCTTCGTATTCTGGGAGGGGCGATATTGTGCTCGAATCTCATGCATCTGCTCGGGGCAAACGGAGCAAGAAACATAAGGCATCCCCAGTCACGCTTACCGTGGACTTTTGCAACATCAGGGGACTTCATTCCAACTTGAACGCCGTCCACTACCACCTTGAGACGGCGAAGCCTGCCCTGCTCTTTTTAACTGAGACGCAGATATCCTCTCCGGCTGATACCTCTTACCTCTCCTACCCGGGGTACAAATTGGAACATTCCTTTGTACCACGGGCTGGAGTGTGCGTCTACGCTAGGGATGATATTTGTTCTCGTCGCCTCAGCAGCCTTGAAGGTAGGGACCTCTCCATCCTCTGGTTACGCGTAGATAGCGACGACCATCCGCGCATCTATGCGTGCCTATATAGGTCCCATAGCGGTAATGCCGAAACTGACCGACTCGTTGAGCACATCCAAATGGCTACAGATTCCGTGCTACAGCAGATCCCATCCGCAGAGATCGTGATTCTTGGCGACTTCAACGCCCACCACGCCGAATGGCTTGGATCACGTACCACCGATCATGCGGGTAGGTCTGTTCACGATTTCGCCTTGACCTCGCCAACGCGAATCCCAGATGTTGAGGATCATACACCTTCCCTGTTGGACCTTCTGCTGACCTCTCATCCGGACAACTACTCGGTTTCCGTCGAGCCTCCTCTTGGTTCGTCGGACCACTGTCTGATCCGGAGTACAGTGCCGGTGACGCGCCTAACACGGCCCCGCTTCGCGGGCTGCCGCCGCGTGTGGCACTACAGGTCAGCGGATTGGGACGGGATGCGCTCTTTCTTCGCGTCCTACCCCTGGGGGCAAATTTGCTTCTCGCCGGATGATCCAGACGTCATTGCTGACTCTGTCACTGATGTGGTGCTTCAGGGTATGGAACTTTTCATTCCTTACTCTTCGGTGCCTATCGGCGGCAAGTCCCAGCCTTGGTTTGGTCGCCCCTGCAAAACGGCATCGCGCCGAAAGCGGGAGAGCTATCAAGCCTGGGTTAATGCATCAGCGTCTCGTGATTTAAACACCAGCGCACTCAAAAAGGAGTATAATTTTGCCTCCAGGTCCTTCAAAAGAGCTATTGACAAGGCAAAATCGGAGCACATCGGCAGAATTGGCGAGAAATTAGTCCGCCTTCCTTCGGGAACACGTGCGTTCTGGTCACTCGCTAAGGCTGTCTTAGGGAACTTCTGTCAGCCTTCCCTTCCATCCCTGCACAGGGACGATGACTCGTTGGCCCATGCCGCGAAAGAGAAAGCCGATCTTCTGGGCTCTCTTTTCGCGTCCAACTCGACCCTGGATGATCAAGGAAAGCAACCACCGGCTATCTTGCGGTGTGATACCAACATGCCGGAGGTTAAATTCCGGCAAAGTGCAGTGCGTAAAGCACTTCTTTCCTTGGACATTCATAAGTCGAGTGGGCCCGATGGCATCCCTCCGATCGTGTTGCGGACATGTGCTCCAGAGTTGGCACCGGTTCTAACGCGTCTTTTTCGGCATTCTTACTCATCAGGCGTCGTCCCGAACTCTTGGAAGACTGCTTTGGTGCATCCGATCCCTAAAAAAGGCGACCGCTCTGATCCGTCCAACTACAGACCTATAGCGATTACCTCCTTGTTCTCCAAAGTAATGGAGTCCATTATTAACTGCCAGCTCCTGCGGTACCTAGAGGAACATCAGCTAATCAGCGACCGCCAATACGGTTTCCGTCGGGGTCGCTCAGCCGGTGATCTTTTGGTTTACCTGACCCACCGATGGGCGGAGGCAGTTGAGAGCAAGGGGGAGGCGTTGGCAGCTAGTTTGGACATAGCGAAGGCCTTTGATCGGGTGTGGCACAAGGCGCTTCTTTCGAAGCTCCCTTCCTATGGGCTTCCCGAGAAATTATGCAATTGGGTCACCAGCTTCCTGGCAGATCGGAGCATCAAGGTCGTTGTCGACGGTGCATGCTCGGACTCCAAATCTGTCAATGCTGGTGTACCACAAGGCTGTGTGCTATCTCCCACTCTGTTTCTTCTGCATATCAATGATATGCTGCAGATTAGCGGCATTCATTGCTATGCGGACGACAGCACAGGAGATGCCTCATACTCCGGCCGCGCCAACATTTCTCGGGAAAACGTCGACGAGTGCCGAAACAGACTTGTGTCTGAAGTCGAGTCTTTGTTAACCAAAGTCTCGGAGTGGGGCCGACTAAACTTAGTCCAATTCAACCCCAAGAAGACACAAGTCTGCGCGTTTACCGCTAAAAAGTCACCATTCGTCGTATCTCCTCATTTCGAGAGTACTCCCCTGACTGCCGCAGCATTGGTATTGGAATACTTGGTGTGGACATATCGAGCGACGTTCAGTTTCGGGGTCATCTGGAAGGGAAGGCCAAATTGGCCTCTAAAAAGCTTGGTGTGCTCAATAAGGCGAAGCAATACTTCATGCCGGCCCATCGCCTGCAACTTTATAAGGCGCAAATTCGGCCACACATGGAGTATTGTTCTCACCTTTGGGCGGGGGCTCCCCAGTACCAGCTCCTTCCATTTGACCGCATCCAACGTAGAGCGGCTCGAATCGTCGATGATCAGGTTCTTTCCGATCGGCTCGACCCTTTGGCGCTGCGTAGAGATGTAGGCTCGCTCTGCATCTTCTATCGCATTTATCACGGGGAATGCTCGGAGGAATTGTTCGGTTTAATCCCGGCCGCTGAATTTCGCCATCGGACATCGCGTCAAAAATACCACGCATACCATCTTGATGTCTGGAAGTCCACAACTGCGCGATTCCTGAGACACTTCTTGCCTCGCACAACCACTCTGTGGAATCAGCTTTCGCCGGCGGTTTTTCCGAACCGATACGACTTGGAAACCTTCAAGAAGCGAGCCTACATCTTTCTTAAAGGCCGGCAGCGCACCTGCAAGCCCTCTGGTGTTGCGGATGTCTATGGGCGGCGGTGATCGCTTACCATCGCGTGAGCCGTCTGCCCGTTTGCCCCCTATACTATAAAAAAAAAAAAAAAAAAAAAAACTTCAACTTTGCCGCCCACTCTTTTACTTTTACCATTTTTAATAATTCTAGCCGGTGCGCAGTGGTCTGGAAGAGATAATTATGAATTCTAACGAACTTTTACACTTTGCGCAAAATGCACTTCACGGTTTTTCTATCTATAAACGGTGGTTACCCGGCCGGAATTTCCATATGCCCCCCACCCACAGAGAATATTTTGCAATAAAGTTTTTGCATAAAATTTATATAAATAAATAAATTATTTCCTTAGTTTCCTCACCAGTGTGCCTAATTGCAGGACCATTTGAGAAGTCTAAATAATGACTTCAATTACAATACTGGTTCCATTCCGTTTTACCTAACAGTGGTCACCTAAAGATTTATGGTGTTTATATCTTTCCTCCCACTGGTTGTCTCACAATTTATCTTACTCCACGCTTGGACATTAGTAGCGGGTTATTTGTGGAGTCGGTGAACTATTGGCAATTACTGGCGAATCGGGGTTTCGTTTACAATAGTATTTGTTACAAACAACAGTATTTATTTAAAGGACGATTTCCGGGTTGATGAATAATTTATTTTTTACATTATTTTTTATATTTAACGATCAATTTATATTTAATCATCGTTATATTAAGTAATTAATTTATAAGACATACAATATATATCTTGAAACTGAATTGGACCTATTTTCATCAGCCTTTGCAGTTGTCCTAAATGTATAAATTACAAAAGTTACAATTTTCATAGATGGGATCAAACTGGGATAACAGCTTTCTTTTAAAACATCTTCTGTTAATCTTGGGATATAATCGTATGGTATCTTATAAGATACCATATGGTTATAACCAAGAATATCTCGTAGCTCAACTATTACTCAACTCAACTGTAGTTCTGCCGGCCTAGCATGACAAGCGCGACAAAATGTTGTCTACCGTTTTCTCGTGTTTTAATCGACTATCGCTTTATTTCTTTCGGGTCTAACATGACAATTACACTTAAAACTCGACTTTAAATATCAAAAATAGATATATTTGTCGATCGAGATATCTTTTCTGTCAAAATTGTCGATGTCGAGATATAATATTTCGAGATATCTTACATCTTAGTTTGTCTTCTCTCGTCCGCGACATATCTGGTGGCGGTCATGCTAGCCCGGCTGTATTAATGTGACAAAAATTGGAATGGACATAACACAATTTATTTAAAATATTTTTAACATGGTTTTTGATTAACATTAATAAACTCCCGTTAGAATCTAAGAAAATATTACATTTATTTATTTAAAATTTTCTCGTTTCAGATAACGACATGGGTTGCTCCTTGCTATTGGTCAAGTTAGTCTTCATTTGCCTGGTACTTCACTCACATGGCGCTCCATCAAGGCGATCTCGAGAAGCCGCGCTGCCAGAGGAGACGAGCACAGTCCGGCAAAGCAAATTACAAGAAAAATTCAAAGAAACTACCACAACCGAAGCAACTCCCTCCAGCAGACGCAACAAAGCCCTGAATCTATTTGGCTACTTCCCATCTTATTTATCATCAGGCCTGGATTACAACGAAGACGACGATGATGACGTCACTTTCTCTGTAAATGACGACAATTTTGATAGCGAAGACTTGTCCCGTACCATTCCTTCCAGACGTCGCCAGCAAAACAAGAAGAAAAACGGCAACGGAGAATCGTACCCGAATGATAACATAAACTCGTTGCAATATGACAACTCGCCTATTTTCTACATCCGACTGCCCCCAACCCCTTACATGTTTGTTCCAGGTTTGGGGTATGTATCTCAGCCCCCAAGTCTTGGTCCAGCGATGCCTCCTATGATGCCACAGAGCATGCAACCACAAGATCCTTTCATTAATCTGCCCCTAGATTTCGTTTCGAATGGTAAACCCACAGGTGTCTACCAATGGAGTGGAGCACCACAATTCCCTCAAATGCAACAGATGCCTATGGATCCGTTTGGATATGGTCCTCAGCAAATGATGCCTCAACCGTCTCGTCCCAGCTACAACAACCCATCTTATTCCAAGCCAAAACAACCAAATAACTCGAAGATTACGAACTTGAAGGGACCATACGTTTTTAACGGAAAACCAAATGACAGTGTTTTCGTGCTACGAGACACTTATAACTCCATTTATTCAGACGCTCTACAGAATTTCTATCCTTAGATTGGTTTAAATTAGTGATGTGCCGGATATCCGTTTCTGTATCCGGAGATGTCCGAGGGATAAGAAAGATTCGTATCCGTATCCGTTCCTTTTTAGGCGGATCTTTTACCTTATTAATTTTTAATACATAGATGAAATTCTGGTATATACGAGTACATAGGTGATTAGGTAACAATTCCATTTAGATTATGTTTTATTTCTTAATATCATGTATTTGGCATCTTTATCTATATCCGTATCCGCGGATATACATTTTTAACGATCTGACACATCACTAGTTTAAATGGTACATGAAGCTTAATGGCTCGTATCGAGCTAACGTTGATAGGAATTTTACGTGGACTAATGATGTATACCTAATTGGAAGATTCTGTAATTTATAGCTCGGCCTGACCTTGCTATAAATATCATTTGTGAATAATAAATCAATTCATATCGTCTTTCATTAACGCCAGTATCGCGTTTTAAAGTAATTTAATAAATCAATTATATAGGCAAATTATGATTTTGTTGAAATATGGAGGTCATCTGACGATTTGGTCAACATACCTATTTACATTGTTTTCCAAATCTCTGTTCTTACTTACTTAAGATCGATATTGTAGTTTTAATTCGAATAAACAAATTGTCAGATGCAACCTTAATATCTTCAACTACAATATATAAACCTATGTATGTTCTAAGGTGGCTTACCGAGATGCCTCACATAATATACATATAAATAAATTATTAGAAGTATATAAAAATATTTATATTGCGTATATACAGAATACTTTATCACGAAAAGAACGGTGTATATTTGTTTTTATGTATTCTCTGATTGTAAATTAATGTACAACTAGCTATCGGCTTCTCCAGACTGAGAACCAGTCGCTGCTAATGTGACGTTACAGAGTACATATTATAATGACAAATATGGACATTTTTAAAGTTTATTAAGTAACTAGTACACATTTTTTAGTCACTGGGAACTTGAGAAGTGTTGCTTTAATACAAATGTACCAGTTTTTCAATTGTTTAATAAAAGGTTACATTATAGGTAGGTACTTATAGTGGCGTGACCACCATACAAGCCCAAAAGCCCGGCTTACCGACTTTAACATAATACGTGTTTATATAATAACGTATCTAAATACGTAATCATATAAGTTATATGATTACGTTAAGGGCATCATTATTTTTCTTTTTATGGCCACGCCACTGGGTACTTACATAATATAAACCTGCCAGAAGAGATTCTTTTAATTATGGTGAAGTTGTTTAGTTTAGAAAATTAGAAGTAAGCGAACAATCAGAAAGACCTTGAGATGTTTAAACATCAAATAATATGAGAGTTGTAATATGTTAATAAATAAAAAGACAACAATAAAAGAAGTCGAGTCATAATTATATTGAATTGTGTAAGTTATTTAGTGTAATTAGAAAATATTTATAATTTAGAATATAATAATAATATAATTCGATTATGATCTTAATTTATTTGTTAAATATTAAGACGTACAAAATGCTCAAAATGATTTTAGGAATATCCGTCCGCAATCAAAATATATTTGGTACTTTACAATCGTTGTATTGCCTTTATACCTAGAAAATACTATGCATTAAGTTAAAGTAATTATTTTATAGAATTATGATATTTACAAAAATGCTCATTATGAAAGACGTTGTAGAATATATTTGAGTACTTGTTTAAGAAATAGGACCGACGGATATGAAAAATAATTTTGTATGAATATAAATTAAAAATGTTATAAAACTTAGACTGTGTTTAATTTAGCATAATCGTTAATTATCAATAGGTACCTATTGGTTATACATTATTAATAACTCAGACTTAATATTCTACCTAATAAGTATTATTAATTCAAGACCCAAAGACAAAAATAAAACAACCATAACAAAGCTTGCTCGCCAAAAAATAAATTAATAATTACGTCTATTTATTAACATACAGTGAGGAACAATAAGAAATAGAAATAATTAGATGATAATGTTGATATAATATTTTGAACAATCTTTAAATCTGAACAAACAATAATCTGCTTCTTCCTGACCTGTTCCCTTTTTTATTTAGGGTCGGAGCAGTATGTTCTCCTTATCCATTCTCTTCTTTCGCCATATCATCAGTCACACTTCTCAAACACATAATACATAATATCATTCTTCACACAGTCTAATATGGATTATAAAATATTTTTTTTTATTAAATTATTTACGACGATAAATTATACAAAACATTGTTGGTTTATTTATGTATCCATAACTGCAATACCAGTTATTTCATCGAAATCATTTAAATAAAATACTTTAATATACCAGGTTAAAACGCGATTTTTATTTATCCCGACGTTTTGGATGTTTTCAGCCACTGTGGTCAACGAAATCATTCATTTCTCATAGAACTCATTTAGCTTATAGAACAAATTACGTTCACCACTATGTAAAACCATTATAGCAACACATGTATGTCCGTACGTACGTTCGTAGTAAATAACAAACCAACAGAAACAAAAACTTCACGAAAACAAAAATCACTACAAAATTGAAACACAGCAGCGATGCTATCCATACTAACCGGGCGTCGCTTGAAGAGTGGTAGGATGAGGAAGTAGGGCGGGAGATAACGGCAATCTTGAAATGAACGGTAAATACATATTATAACATAATATTATTATATTATATTAAATTATCCTAATGATTATTAAGGTTAGTGACATTTTTCGTCATGTTTTCTGACACTGGTCATTTGACAGATGAAACCTGACATTGATGTGAAATGTCCAAATATCACTCAGAAATCAATGTCAATAATTGAGAATAAGTATGTATATTTATATTACATATTTTGTGTAAAAGTGTAAAACAAGGCTCACTGGGATTATATTCACATTTACGATTCAAGTGAATTGAGAATGTATTATGAGTTAACCTGTGTGAAATGTCGCCATGGAATCATTCAGTGCAATAATACCAACAGTATAAAGTGCTTATTCGTTGTTAACAGGAAATGACCAAATGTTTCGTCGTAATTAATTTTAAACAGTGATGTTTCGAAGTAGGAGTTGGTTTGGGGGAGGATGGGGTCGCCCTAAAAATCCCCATTCGTTAGAAAGACTAAAATATTTACATAATATTCTGTGTAAGAATACGACTGTTTCCGAGAGCAATCGGGGCATTTTAGTGGAGTCCTTGAGATGTATCGCCGAAATTTTAATCTGGGGCGATCAAAATGACAGTTCGGTGTTTGAGTAAGTAATAAACATTATAATATACAACTTCACAAAAAACAATTAAAATTGTATACTTACTAGTAATCACATAAAGAAACATCTATGAAGAACAAAGTAAAACTTCCTCATCAAATGCTTTTCAAGTATGTTTCACTAGTGCATGCTTGTGTAAAAAAAAATACAATGTTTTCATGGAATTAAAAGAATTGTGTTACTATTTTGCTTCCGCGCTAAAAATAAATATTATTTATAGCTCTACTTTTGCATGAAAAAAGGAAAACTAACAAAACCAATTCACCTTCAGATTTATAATATTGAGATACAGGCATTATATATAAATAAACTCTTAATTAATATGTTTATGAACCAATTATACATATATTAAATATTATATGGACGTAATTTAGCAAATTTCAAGGTAATATGTGAACTAAAATTACTTACAGTATTTTTTATATTTTTTCAGTTTCTTTCTTGAGAAGAATATGTTATCGTATTTCCTTAGAATAATGAGACAAAAGTGTGGAGGTTCTTCATATGTCTGTGTGCAGTTATTACAGACACTTAATATTCTATTTGAAAATATTAGAAATGAAACATCACTATGTAAGTTTTTCCATATATAATAATTTAACATAAATCATTAAGTAAATGGATATAATGTATCTGTCATATAATTCAGTAAAGTCCAGTTACATAGTTTTTTGAATGAAATACTTATCTTATTCAGCCAAAATTCACACAGGATCTTTTACGTCCTTTAATGTTAAAAATTTATATGGGTAATCAATTACCACCAGGATTGCCCCCTATGATAAAGAAATGAGTTCTCACTGAGAATAAAACTCACTAAACCATTTTGAATAATAATATTTATTACTAATTTTAAACGTAAACCTATGGCAAGAACAAAGCACTTATTGCGTATTGTTGTCCATAATAAAACTGTGAAGCACAATACTGAAGTAACAGACAAATTTATTTTTATTCAAAATTACACTTAGTGAGTATATTACCTTTGAACCAACAATATATTCATATTATATATTGAAATCTACTTATATTTAATAGTATACGGTTTCATTTTGCTTATAACATTTTACCTTACTTGGGATTACCAGTTATAGTGATTCTATTAACAAATAAGCACTTTTTGTTTGTTACATGACATTGCATAATAGCATTAACAAATATGGAATCTTGTTTTTCTATAATTGAGGTTTGATTGACATGGTTCAATAAGAAATGAGTTGTTTACTTTTATTAGCTTCTTATATTTCAAATTTAATTTTTTAAAGCCCATTAGTGCTGATAATAGCTCCATAATCACATAAGTAGCCTTGGCTTAGATTTAGCTTGACATGTCAGTTGTCTCAATTAACCAGTATTTACACTGATCCTTCAAGCAAAGCAGCAGTACACAGTACTTTGCTTTCAGAATTGTTGAAGTAAAAATAAGTTGACATTTATTAATGTTTAATATACTATACAGTATTTTATATACTGTATACCAGATCAAAACTCGATTTATTATTTAAATTGCTTATTTATCTCGACGATTCGAAGGCTGCCTGCCCATGACCATGGTTGCTGAAAAGCATCCGAAACGTCGGGATAAATAATTTTAACAATATAAATAATAAATCGTGTTTTATTCCGGTATACAGTATTTTATCTAAATGTGTGATACTCACTTTAATAAATGACAATATTATTTATTAATGTCCTGTGGCTGAAGTAAAACCTACCTTAAACTAATGGTCTTATTCGTCAAGGTATTAAATACTGAAAATAGTTAAATTATGATTTGTTTATTTCATTTTAGTCATTTAGGTTTTGATAGAGCGAAACAAAACATATTTTAAGTATTTCAACCTTATATGATGTTTATGAATAAGAAGTCTGTAGTGGTTACACCCTTGCACAATAAATCTACCACTTAAACTTGACTGTCAAGATGTAGAACAGTAAATTCATAAAAAAATATTTATTTCAGATTACTTACTCAGCAACAACCATGTAAATTCAATAATTGTACACAAATTTGATGTTTCTGATGAGGAAGTTATGGCGTATTACATATCCTTTTTAAAAACACTTAGTTTAAAGTTAAACAATCATACTATACACTTTTTCTACAATGAGGTAAGTTTGTATAGTTCTAGTTATTAAATTTTTCATTTGTTTGAACCTATGATTTGGTATGATTAGTAGATAAACAAACAAAAAGAAAGGAGACTATCTCTATGCTCCAGGTTTAAGTTATCTCCATACATTGTTTTTATAAACTTAAATTAAAAATAGCCTTCAAAAGTAACTAATAGATACGTAAAATGAATTACTTTCAAATATATAATATTAGTGATGATAATATTATTTAAGTTAAATTTGGTAAAATTAACTTGTACCTGTGCTTATAGCATTCTGTCTTATTTAAATTTCTTTTTAGCAATGGCTTTCTTTTTATAACTAGCACCTCAGTTATATAAGTACTCATGATATTGGTATTTCAGCATACTAAAGATTTTCCACTGTACACTGAAGCAATAAAATTCTTCAACCATCCCGAGTCAATGGTCCGCATAGCTGTCCGTACTCTAACATTAAATGTATACCGAGTTCAAGATGCAAGCATGCTTAGGTTTATAAGAGATAGGTATGTATTTTTAATAACTTATTGATTATGAATTTCTTAGTATAGTATAACTAATAAGCTAGCAGGCTGGTAATTGGTTCATGAATTATTAGCAATTCTAACGATTTTACATTATCTGTTTATTATAAAGAGGCAATTAGGTATGGAAGCCATAAGAACAAAAAAGCCAATAGAACAATAAAGAGATGCAAATAAAAATAATAGTAGAATAAAAATACAAGTTCCATGAATGAACATAATACAGTCGACTCAGGTCAACTTGACACTTGCTAATATGAAACTTTCAAAAATATGCAATTTTTCTTTGGTTCATCAATTAACAAAAAAATCAATATTAATAAGTCCCTTCGGTAATATTCAGTAATTTAATAGTTCTAGGTATTAAACTTATGCAGGTGCAAAACACTTGTTAAAAAAAGTTTATTGTCAACTCTTGATAATTTGAAATATTCCTCTGGTCCCTTGAGTTTCAAATTATAGTGAAACAACTGTATAATAATAGTAAATGTTATAAAAAAGTCTTTGAGCAAAAAGAAATCATCTTATTTTTATTACACATTATCTGCTAGTGATTGGTTAATATACTTAGTGGCCTTCACAAGTGGGACTATTTATATGTTTCGCGATACAATATTGTCATTAGCATAATGTATTACCATTTTAATAAAATTATTAAAAACACTCAATTAACAATTCACCTTATGACTTTTTATCTTTTGTGTTTTGTAACTTTATCACATATTAAATGTTGTTTTGAGATTTTTATGAATGTTAATTCAATGTATTATTACTTTTATGTCAGAACCGCAGCACCATACTTCAGTAATCTAGTTTGGTTCATCGGTAAACACATTTTGGAATTAGATGCCTGCGTCAGGAATGATGCAGAGTAAGTTGTCCTTGAAATATTTTTTTCCTAGGCCAACCGCAAACATTGCTGCCTTGAAGAATTAGTAATAGATAATAATTCAAATTCATTAACAGTTACGCAATAAGCTTAGAATGAATGAATACAAAACTAAGCCCATTTTATAAAACGTGACTATTACAAGGTATTCTTGTGATTTGTTAATAAATGCCATGAGAAAAATGTTTTCACTGTTCTTAGTGCTTGACCGCCGCATCTATGAACGGTGGTTCGTTACCCGGTCGGAATTTCGATATTCCTCCCATCCGTTCAATACCCGAAGTTACCAAACGTGTGGATAACATATTTACAGAAAATTATAAACATGTCTCCCCGGTGGGATTCGAACCCACGACCCATCGGTGCGCACGGCAGGTCTAACAAACGCACCAATGAGCCCGTCAAAACGTAGCGTAACGTAACGTAGAAGTGTTTAACAGATATGAACTCATGATATCATACTATGCTTAGTACTTAAAAAAGCTACACTCAAAAGGTAGTATGTTTGCGAGGGCCCTATATTCACTTGACGGTTAAACATGACTATAAAATAGTCGTTTATTTTTCAGTCATCAATCACAACAGAAACTCGACGACCTCGTGGCCGAACACTTAGACCATTTGCATTATATCAACGACATTCTATGTCTCAACATTCCCGATCTAAATGACGTCCTCACGGAACATCTTCTACATAAACTCCTAATACCGCTGTATATTTATTCTCTAACGTCCCAATCCAATAAACGTGCGTCCATTTCATACAATCGCGACCATATACAAAGTATAGAAGTGATAACACGAAACTTAGAAGCCATTTTGTCCGGTCGAAATACAGAGAGTCCGCCGCGTCTAAAATATCCAATACAAAAAACTGAGTCCGAAGATGAAACGAAACCGTCTGTGTCCTGTGTGGTCGCCCTATTTCTACTATCGCAAGTGTTTCTCATTATAACTCACGGCCCAATCGTCCACGCCTTGGCCTGGATAATTCTACAATCAGATTTATCTATATTTGACGAAGGCGCAATGAAGATATTAGACATGTATGTCAGTACGGCAAAGTCCAATGTCAAATTGGAGTTTTCGAAGCCTCAGTTGAGCCTAGAAAAGGCTTTAGAATGTTCGACGTGTCATGAGCGAGACTATACTACTCCTGAATACAGCGGGGCTAAAGCCTTCGGGTACGATACCGACCAGTCAAGCTGCGATCTCGATCCAGAGTTGGTATCAAACTCTCTTCCATCCACTTCGCATATGAGTGAAACGTCGAGTATCGCTCACGATTCAACGGAGGATTTAGTCACGCAAATACAATCCATAAAGTCTCCAACTGTGAAAGAGAATATGCCAGATTCACCGCTTCCTGATTCTGGTATAGATTCAACTTCATCGAAGACGTTATCTAAATTAAATAATATAACGGATGAGGAAAAACAACAGTTGCTTGGAACATTAACGAGTGCCGACAGAGCTGTGACGCTAGAAAATATTATAGACAAGGAAAGGAGGGAGATAGAAAGCAAACCGTTTTTAAAGACGACCTTAGACTCCTTGGATTGCAGCGAAGACGATTATAAGGCGCTGTTTGCGCTCTGCTTGTTGTATGCTCTTATTAATAATAAAGGTAGGATTAGTTACTGTTAATGCAGTATTTAATTAATCTATACTAATACTAGCGACCCGCCCCAGCTTCACACGGGTCTAGATTTTTTTGACATAAAAAAAGCAGGGGTTGATAATAGAAGAGTGAAAATTTAGAGTTGGATGTATTTTTTAATGCCACATTATAAAAAAATAAAAACAAAAGCTTTTGTCCAAAAATTAAAAAAAAATTTTTAAGGCTGAACAACCCTTATCACTTAGGGGTATGAAAAACCGATTCTCAGACCTACTGAATACGCATATAAAATTTGGTAAAAATCGGTAAAGCCGTTTCGGAGGAGTACGGTAACTAACATTGTGACATGGTTTTATATATTATAAAAGGAATAATTTGTATTTTTGTGTGTTATTAATAAACTCAAAAACTACTCGACCAATTTTAAAAGTTCTTTCACCAATAGAATGCTTGATTATCAGCGAGTCACTATTTTTTTGTGTAGTACTTAACTACATTGTACCCGTGCGAAGCCGGGGTGGATCGCTAGTGCACTATATTTAGCCTGTTATTGAAATTATACGTTCTTTATGTGTTATTTCTTAGTAATGTCTCGCGAGTATCACATATTTTAATGATTTTATATTCATTATATTATTTATCCCGACGTTTCGAGTGCTTTACAGCAAGCGTTGACAAACACCTGATAAATATTATAGTGAATTAATTACGTTTTAACCCAATAAAATTATTTCATTTAAATACATATACATATTATCTTTATTTGAAATATCTAAAACAATCTTCATATTTTTCACGCGTACTTGGATGTTTAGTGGGTATGATATTTCCTTTCTAATTGTCTTATCTATTGTAAAAAAAAAAACAAATAATCTTATATATCTATTTTTCCAGGAGTGAGTAGCGAATTACTAGAAACGTTACTAAAATCCGAAATAGATAAAAATGGTAAAGAAATTACGTCAAATGATAGTTTAGAAGATAATAGTAATGAAAACAGCCAGGAGGGAACACCTCAGCCTATACAATCTAAAGACAGATTCAACGCTTTGTTAATAGCTAAGTTGATGTCTATCGCGCACCTCAGCTGCAAGCCTGGTAAGGATTTGTTTACTTATTGATTACTAAGTAGTATTAAGCAAAATATGCGTCTGTCTGTCTGTCCGCGTACTCCTACTAAATCATGCAACGGGTTTTGAGAGAGTTCTTATTGTCATTTAGAGAATTTCTTACAGAAGGCAAGTATGTACAAGAGATCAAATTAAGTTTTTGTATAGTAGATTATTTTGTATTTTGAAATTGTATATTTTGTAATTAATACGTCAATAATATTGCATCACTCTTTTATATTGTTAGTGGAAAGGAAAAATTATGCCTATTGGCACAATAGAGAAATACTATATTTTATTTGCATAGGCAAATAGGACATAATTGTAACAACGGTAATTATTTTTAAATAAATCAGATAAAAGATATGATTTAAAAAAAAGAAACTTTAAATCTCATTTCTCACAAGTATCGTTTTGGCATTGCATTTCCAATATACCATAAATAATCTATCTATACTAATATTATAAAGAGGAAAGTTTTCAGCGAGTAAAATAGTCTTTTTTATTCTTATATAGTACATCTAAATTGCTCCCGTGCAAAACCGGCGTATGTTACTAGTAACATTATAAAATCATAAAATAAATAACGTAAGACACAAAAATTACAGTCAAAATTATTAAATTAACAATTACAAAATTAAAATACGATATTAAATTAATTACCACATTTTTTAAATCACCTTACGAATTAGTTAATTACCTTATGAACGTAAAGTATTGAAACGGTTTCAGCATCGAAGGTACGTCTAGTGACGTGTGAAATAACAGTTCGTCTGCTCAAGATAGCTATGGAGGGTTCTGACGGTGTTGCCAGCGCTAGGCACTTGGCAGCGGCGGACAATCTCAGAGCACGCGCCGCCGCACTCGCAAGGAACTTCTATAAAAGCGACGATATCTTCCTGGATATGTTTGAAGATGAGTAAGTCGACTTTTTTATGTCAGATATCGACAGACGAGCATGAGGTTCACTTGATGGTAGGTGATACCTCAGCCGCAAAACAACGGTTAATAATGCGCTGTCAACTTTTTACTTCGAGCAATCGGAAATCCATAGATTGAAACCGAAACGCGCAATATACAGACGTGGGGAAAACTATAATCATGTCGTTCCGATGGGATTCGAACCCACGACCAGCACACACGGCAGGTGTTCTATTGTACTAAAAATTATGTATACAGTAATCCGCCTAATGGCTAATGCCAAAAAGCGATGTTTCAAAAAAATGTTTTCGTGTGCCCCTGATAGCGAATACCAGTCTACATCAATGCGCCTTAAATATAAATTAAAAAAACCCTAAAAATATATTTCCTAAATTACAGATTACTTAGAAAATACTTAGAAATTACTCTTCTGTTAAACAATAAGTTTAAAGATTAAGACATGTAAACATTATTACACACAGACTAAAGAATAAGTTGTTCTAATTTGGTAATGTATATAGTATAGCGTAAGGGTAGGAAGAAGAGGGTTTATAATGTAGAAACGATTAATATATATTCAATTTTATCTAGTCAATAAAGTTATTAATAATTGTCAAATTGGTCCTTTGTGACAGATTAAGTCAAATTTGTAATAATATAGTAGTGAGGTAGAATTTATTTCATATTATTGAACTATATGTTACTGTAGGTATTGCGAGATGTGCAAACGACCGCTGAACGTGGAGTGGTTGTGTATGGATGCGGCGATATTGTTGCCGCCCACAAAAACACCTATGTCGGGGATCGCTTTCGAAAAGCGGTTGCCAAGTGGAGAGGTGAGTTACAGTTAAAATTCTAAAGAAAAAAGCAATAAAAACAAAAAAGCACTAAAATGGTTTTTTATTAGCAAATTTTTCTTAATCTGATTAAAAATTCATCATCTATCAGTAAATAAGTTAATAATAGATTCATTGGGTCGAAAACCTTCGCAAGCGTATTCAGAACAACTCAACAAAGTTTCATCATATCGGATGAATATTGTAGGAGTGCGTAAAGGACATGCTAGTTCTCCAATCTAAAGAGAGGATCCTCGACCAGTCGAACCTCTAACTGGCCGGCTGTAAAGCTGGTAATGTCAGGTGTTGTATAATATATACTCAGTTCTCGAAGAAACTTTGATAGCGCGATTCAGGATTATTGATATCCTAGTACTAATGATAGGAGAAGACTGTAGATGTCGCTACAATATCGTTTTTTTTTATGTCAGACTTCGACAGACGAGCATGAGGTTCACTTGATGGTAGGTGATACCTCAACCACAGAACATCATTCAACGATGCGCTGCTGACCCAATTTTTTACTTCGAGCATTCGGAAATCCATAGACTGAAACCGAATCGCGCAATGTGCACTTCACGGTTTTCCCATCTATGAACGGTGGTTCGTTGCCCGGTCGGGATAATGTTGATCTTTTGAAGTTTTGTCTTAACATTTTGATGACAAACAATAATAACACAAGATGGCGTTGATAGTTGAAAATCGTCAGTTTTCGGTTAGTGACGGTTTGATTTTCAAGGTGCGATATGCTTCATCATTGTTTTAGGTTATTAATAATAGGTTTGTGAATTGTGCTACTCGCTTATCAGATGGAGAGGGCTCGTCGCGCGATCCGAACGTTCTTCCTGATTCGCGATCTGTATCTCAAGCTGTCCGGAAAGCAGGAGACGCAGTTGCCTCTCGCCAACCACGCGACTTTCGTGCAAGTGGGCAAGACTTTGGATCTCAGTAAGTTGTCTACTTGTTATTATTTTTAATAAAATTTTCGCTGTTAATACCGTTGAATGTAGATATGACGATCTATTACAAAAAAAAATTTGGACAAACAATTACACTAACCGACGACAGAATCTATATAAATAAAACAAAGTCGTGTTAGTTACACCATTTATAACTAAAAACGGCTGCACTGATTTTAATAATACTAGACATTATAGAAGAGAAGCGAACCCAAATCTAGAAATATTTTTTTTATATTTGAAGTCAACATTCTGGAACGACAACATTTGTCGGGTCGGCTAGTTTGTAATAAAAATATGTTTTTTTTTATCAAATGTTGACGAGCCTGAGGCGCATTTAATAATAAGTGATACCTCAGTTATAGGACATTAATCAATCATGCGCTTTAATGCACTTCTCGGCTTTTCCTACTTCGTTTAGACTTGATAGGATCTTAAATTCAAAATACCGTTACATTTTTTCACGAATGTCTAGAGAAATGTCTTTAAGCAATGGTATGGCAGGAGTCTATGACGAAAGACCGAGATAAAATACAAGATACATCGCTTTCTCGCTCTCTCGTAAATAGCAATATTATTTCTCTAAGATATTCTGATTTTACTTAATCGGCTGTAAATAAAATAAAAAAAACAGTCAAAGTATACCAACTCTATCACATAACAACCAGAGAAAATAGGAATTCATTTTACATTATAATTTCAGATGATTCCGATCTTATATCGTGCGATATAACGCAGAAAGATGGCTCGTGGCAGCATCGCTTCTTAGCAGTCGATAACATACAGATAATTCTGGTTGAACCAGACAAGCAGAAACTGGGCTGGGGCGTGGCCAAACTAGTTGGTAGCTTGCAGGACTTAGAGGTGAGTTGAGACAATATATTAACATATATAATGTTCACAAAGCATTTTCCTACATTTTAAAGTACACAAGAACAGACTTGGTTCATGAAAATTTTGCCTAGTTTTTCCTTTTTTACATATTTTGACTTTAATGTTATGTATGTATTCAGCCACACTTGCTGAAAATCACTCGACTTGTCTGATGAATTATTTTTGAAAGTAAAGACAATTCAATGTATTGTAAAGTCTCTTCACTGTACGCTGTTAGTCTATATAAATAATTTATTATACTTATCGTCTTATTCATAAACATGATATATGCTTGAAATACTTAAAGTATGTTTTGTCTCGCTCTATCGGACACTAAATGACTTTAGAACGAAGGAAACACAAGATAATACAACTATTTCCAGCTTGTAATACGTTTATGGATAAATGCGTTATTTTTTCATACTTTTATGTATAGATAAACAATACTAGACTGTGTTCTGACCAGATAACAGGTGATAAGGAAGACCCCAGATGCTTGCACCTAACGATACACAAGCCCCGCGTGGGAGCGGGCGGGGTTTCCCCGCGAACGGTTTTATTACGCGCCAAATTCAAATTCGACGACCACATACGAAGCATGGCCGCTAAGCAGAGGCTCACTAAGGTATACCTCACAATCATAATCCCATCAAAAATATAACATGTACTTTTAAGGAGCGTTTACATTACGTTTCAATAATTTATTTTATCCTATTGACCCATTGGATGAATCAGCCGGCCTAGCATGACAACCGCGACAAAATTTTGTCGACCGTTTTCTCGGGTTTTAATCGATTAGGTATCTCTTTATTTCTTCCGGGTCTAACATGACAATTACACTTAAAACTCGACTTTTAATATCAAAAATAGATATATTTGTCGATCGAGATATCTTGTTTATCAAAATTGTCGATGTCGAGATATAATATATATCGAGATCTTACATCTAAGTTTGTCTTCTCTCGTCCGCGACATATCTCGTGGCGGTCATGCTAGGCCGGCTGAAGTCTATTATACATAGGGTCTAGGGTATATTTTGTCTATAATATACAGGGTCGCACGAAATCTCGTCAAAAGAAAATGCAGCAAATCGGTCGACTGTTGGAGGTGTCGGGCATATCCGCGCCCGCGCCCGCCCCGCGGCACCGCCCGCTGTTCGCGCGGCCCTCCCTCGCCACCGTGCGGAGACATTCCGGTACCGATATCTACTGAAATATCATTCCGGTACCAATATCTACAAAAAAAATATTATTCCGGTACCAATACCTACTAAAATATAATACCGGTACAAATATGTACTAATATATGATTCCGGTACCAATATCTACTAAAACATCGTTCTGTACCAATATCTACCAAAACATCATACCGGTACAAATATGTACTAAAATATCATTCCGGTACCAATATCTCCTAAAATATAAATATAACATTCCGGTATCTGCGGCCTTTTCAATGCCAAACATTGAATATATTTCAGTTTTTTTTTTTATTATTTGTTAAGTTTAGTTTAGAATTAGTAATCTTTGTTAATGTTTTGAATGTGTTGTTGTTGGTGTAGTGAAAAAACCTATCTCTTTCTCTACTACACGTTGTGAATTCCAAGTTCCCCAGTAGGGCATGGGGTGGACCCATTTCAGGGTCTGTTTCACCAATCATTATGATTTACAGGCAAGCTTAGCTTAGCTTAGCTGCCCGAGCTTATCAATTACTAGCAACGCGCCTCGGTTTCACACGAGTGCAGTGTAGATGTACTATACACAAAAAAGCCTATTTTACTCACTGATAATGTAGCTTACTATTGGTAAAGAATTTTTAAAATCGTTTGTGTAGTGTTTGAGTTAAATCGTAATAAACATACAAATCTTTCCACTTTATAATCTATATACATATATAAAAGAAAGTTGTGTTAGTTACACCGTTTATAACTCAAGAACGGCTGCACCGATTTCAACGATATCTTATTTGTTGGATTCCTCTATGTCCGGAATAAGATATAAGCTATTAAAATATTGGAAAAAAAAAAAAATATATGCATAAAATTAATCTTTAATCTATATATATAAAAGAGATTTCCACCTATATAGTCACTCATCACGATATCTCTGGAACGATAAGGCGTAGCGACTTGAAATATGGTAGGAATATTCCTTTCGCCGAGTAGAGGTCAGCTAAGAACGGATTTTACGAAATTCAACCCACAAGGGGGGTTGCGGGGGCAATTGCTAGTTATAAAATAAATTAGATTCGAAACTCCGCCATCTTGACAGCTCACGTCATGCATTCTTAGCTTTTTTGGAATAACAGATATCCACTGCAAATCAGTGACATATTAGACAATTATAGTGGGTAAATGGGCATATTCAAATTTAAGAATAATTATACAATTTCGAAGCCAAAATTGTGGCAGAACAACGTCTGCGGGGTCCACTAGTATTAGTATAAATATATAATCGGCATTATTCATAGCTTGATTAATATAGTTAAAAATATATTTTGTTTCTTTCGTTCTGTAGTCTTTGGTTGATTTTTATAGGGTTTAGTCTAGGAAACGCAGTGAACTAGCTGGACGTTGATCCCTGACCGTACCCCTTTTTACCTTGACCCCCCTATGATCCCGGCTAATAGTAGAACCCCTGTTGGGCTTGCAGGAAAAGGGAAAGGAAAGTAATATGATATGGACTTACGATGGATGATGAGGTGCTGCGGATGCCCTCGACAGCGCTGCCGGAACACTTAAATCTTCTTCAATTGCACTGGAAAACTCACTTATTAAATCCAAGCACACAACACACACTGCCTTGATTGTTTTATTAAGTTTTAATTAGATTGCAAGACGGCTGATGCGTCGGTTGCGCACACGTTGTACGAAGTGTTGTTTTAACTTCCGCTGCATAGAGGGCGCGGGCGTAGGAAAAGGTAGATTTCGAGGAAAGAAGGAATGCAAGCCGCAACATTTCCCCCCACTTGATATGATTCTATCATTTCAAAAAAAAAAATATATATATATATAATGTTAGAAAACAAAAAGTTGGAAAACTTAAATTTAACTATGCGACATGTAAAGTAGAATAAAAAAAAATGAAATAGATAACTTTATAGTAAACTAGAATGAAAATATTCATGTAAGTACTAATTAATTGGTAAAGGACACAGTTTAGTTACTGGCCTCTTAAGGAGCCCACTTGTTGTTCTCAGTGTCACTACGCGAACAACACCGTCAGAACCTGGAGGCCTATTACCAAAACGAAATACGAAGTTTCGGCTGACGGATCGTACATTTTACTATTATGAATCCGATGATCGACACGTCTTTCGCAATAAGACATTATGTCTTTCGTTTTACATTACTGTGATTGTAAGAATAATCGTAAATAAAATTTAAAATGTTTTCTTAATAAGTTAAAATACGAAGTTGTTTGTTCTTTCGTTTCGATCCGTTTGTTTTTCGTAATAGACCTACTGGATGTAAGTTCGTAACAATACCGTTACGCCATTCTAAAGGTGGCAAATTATTATCTACTATTAGAACCACCTGTCCAATTTCAATATTTGCTTGATTTTTTAACCATTTTTCGCGTTGCTGCAGCGTATGCAAATAATCAAGTTGCCAAGTTCGCCAAAAAGTAGTTGAGGTGGAAGCGTGCTCTTGAAGTAAGCTATGGTGACGTTTTCCGCAAAAAGAACAAGTACTTGTAGAAAAGCATTTATTTGCAGTATGATACTGACGTAAACAGTTTGAACAAACGTTATTGTTTGAAATTAATTTATATTTTTCAGGAATGCTAAGTGATAATCACTTAGAACATTTGAAAAGTGCATGCGCCTGACTGCAACACAAACAATCAGCTGATTAATTTGCAGCTTTAGAATTAATCACTGTGTTGGACGGCAAAGACGTCGATTTATATTTAATATTATTTTTATGATTATAGTTTGTTTGTCTTATATTAAAAGCAGTATTATAACTTCCCGACTGACTTTCTTATAACTTTTTAATATATGTTTGTAGAAAATTTGATAAATGAGTGAAACCGGGTATTTCTTCCGTATTCCGGAGCTTCAAAACGCTCCCGCGTATCACTATCCAAAATACGTGAAACTAAATAAAATAAAATAAATTCTCAATAAGACTAATTTTAATAAATAAAATTGAAATAGACATAGCCTTTAAGGCGTTAACAGTTTCTTTTAAAATATTAGTTAACTCGCGTAATTCTTTAAAATTTTTATTTTTTAACGGTGGATAATTTGCTATTTTGTCTAAATAATTAACGACTAAAATCCTTTTATTTTGAAACCGATCGACAAGTGCGTCGAAAACAATCGAATAATTGTCTGAAATGACAGGAATGCCTTTTACAACTGATAAGGCAGACCCCGAAAGACAAGATAACAAATAATGAAATTTTTCTATAGAAGTAATATTATTTTTCTCATGAACAAGTGATAAATATGTATCATAAAAAGTTTGCCAATTCTCAATATTACCGTCGAAATGTGGTAAGTTAATTTTCGGTAACCGGGCGAGAGTAAGTATGCTGCTTCGCGTTACTGTGACGTAACGCTCGCGCCGGCCGAACTTGGCAAGCTGAGTATCGAAGCTGCGTCGCGCTGCGTTTGTACTGAGGATTCAACTTCAAAATATAACTCATCGAATACGCTAATTGAGTTCAAATTAATATCCTCCTCAGGATTTAAAGTTAATTTTAACTCATTTATTTTATCGTTATATTCTAAATACTCCTTTCTAAGACTTTCAATTTTTTTACATCTTGCGAAAAAATTAGATTTATTTTTAGATATATCCTTAGATAAATCAAATAAAATTTGCATATCAATAAAAGCAGATACACGTTGAGAACGTACTAATTTTAATTGTCTTTCTAAACTATTTTTGTCGGCCATGTTAAAAAATATTAGCTAACCGAGAACAACAATATAACGCCGTGCGTCACGTATCGAACAAACTTATTTGAAATACCTACCTACCTTCTTTTTATTTTTATTCTAAATTACTAATTAAAATATGATATTATTTTAAATAGTTAAACTAATAATTAAAATATGATATTAATGGACTGTATATTATGTAGTTATAGTAATAACTACCTAGAAAACTGTATTTGGCTACGAAGGACCACTATTAAAATGGTTGATTTTTATAGGGTTTAGTCTAAGAAACGCAGTGAACTAGCTGGACGTTGATCCCTGACGGTACCCTTTTTTACCTTGTCCCCCCTTTGATCCCGGCTAATAGTAGAACCCCTGTTGGGCTTGCAGGAAAAGGGAAAGGAACGTAATATGATATGGACTTACGATGGATGATGAGGTGCTGCGGATGCCCTCGACAGCGCTGCCGGAACACTTAAATCTTCTTCAATTGCAGTGGAGAACTCACTTATAAAATCCAAGCACACAACACACACTGCCTTGATTGTATTATTATGTTTTAATTAGTTTGCAAGACGGCTGATGCGTCGGTTGCGCACACGTTGTACGAAGTGTTGTTTTTACTTCCGCCGCATAGAGGGCGCGGGCGTAGGAAAAGGTAGATTTGGAGGAAAGAAGGAATGCAAGCCGCAACAGTCTTTTTATATTCGATAGAGCGAGACAAAACATATTTTAACTATATCAAGCTTATAATACGTTTATGAATAAGGCCGATAGATTCAAATATCTATGAGAGGTGGTTTCTTGAGTAATTTCTATTGTATTATAATGATTCCTAGGTATCGACGTTGAGGACTCGGAGCGGCGCCTGCGTCGGCCGAGCGGGCACGTGCTGAAGGACGGAGTCGTCGTGTACCGCGAGCGGACCACCACTAGCCGGGAGAGGTAGGTACTTTGTTTTTTTTTTTTTTGGTTTATCGATGCCTCCTACGTAAAATATGGTAACAAAAAAAGTTAGTTTTTTTACGTTATGTCATGTCTAGTCACCTAAAAAATTTAAATATGTTTGATTTTTTATTGCGAACACAGAAAATATATTAAATCAAACGGTATAGTTTAAAAAGCGTAAAACTAACTATGTTGATTACCATCAAATACAGATTTTGGCAATAGGTGCTTTTTTTTATAACTTACGCCCGTATTCGCCTGGGTATTCATCCTCATGGCAAAGTATCTAATTTCTCAGTGTCGGAGATGTCTATAGATTCGTTATTAAAACAAGACATAATCATTAGTAATATTATTAAAATGCGATGTGTTTGATTATTTGTCCTTCCTAAAAGCAAAAATGGAGCTACGGATTGCACAAAGATCGTTTAGGGATGGGTATCACGCTGGCGTCGTCTATTGCCGGCGTACGTACACGCAAATGATTGAGTGGATGCCGTCTATTTCCGGCGCTTGTACGCAGGTGATTGAATGAATGCCATCTATTACCGACGCTCATAATGACAGGGTTACCTTATAATAATCCTATTCCAATATATTTTAACAGCTCTCTCAGCTATGCTAGCCGCTATGTACTATGAAATGTCCATATATTTGCAGCAGTGTATCGCGCGGCAGTAGCGGGCGGGGCGAGGGGTCGCGGGAGGGGTCGCAGGAGGAGATCCCTCTAGAGGACATCCGTAGGAACCCTCCGCTCGCCGCCGCCGCCCCATCCACTAGCCGGCAGCAGGTATGGACGCTTATCTGACGGGACATTTTATAGGTTTTTTATGTTAGATATCGACAGACGTGCATGAGGTTCACTTGATGGTGTGTGATACCTCAGCCATAGAACATCAGTCAATGATGCGCTCTCGACCAACTTTTTACTTTGAGCATTCGGAAATCCATAGACTGAAACCGAAACGCGCAATGTGCACTTTATTTAGTTTTTATTAGGTTTTAATAGTTATATACTATGAAATCCCGTGTTCCTTAGTGGGGCATGAGGCAAACACATTTTTGTGTCATTGATATTTTTTAATAAGTAAATGAATAGAATCAGTTTTCTTTAAATATCAGTTATAGTACATATAAAAGCTGACACTTTTTTTTGTTTGTAGAGCTTTATATCTGGAAGTTCTGAATCGATGTTTAGTGTCATGTAAATCTGAAGTCAGAAGAAAATAGGCTCTTCATAATGTATCAATACAAAATTATATATTTTCCGTATTATAGTGTATCGATACACATTTTATTAGAAACCATAGAAAAATAACTTGTGTAAAAAATGGGTTGAATCATCATCAGCCTCAAGCATCATCTACCATCATAGTTAGACACGTGCCTAATTATTATGGTAGGAACGCGAGGCACACGCCTTCTTGATATTTACTTTCAGATTTGCTCGCTTATATAATCCTTATTAAACGTATTAACAAAGTAATCAACAACAAAGTAATAGTCCGAATGCTTGTAGTAAAAATTAGGTCGACAGCGCATTATTGACTGATGTTCTGTGGCTGAGGTATCACCTACCATCAAGTGAACCTCATGCTCGTCTGTCGGTATCTAACAAACAAAAAAAAAGTAATTACGACCAGAAATTCACATCAGGTAACAATAACATTTCAGCCTGTTCCAAGCCCGGCACAAACACCTAAAGTGCCTTGCACTTCCTCTGAAGAAACCTCGTTCATCTCCGGCGAGCTGCGCCCTAAACGGAAAGGTATCATTGAGACCATTTGATATTAACACGACCAATTTTGGACCTTCAAATAAAGGTCCTAAGGTCGAAAATTCAAATATGGTATGAATAACTTTCGCGATGGTGCGGACGATTTTGAAACTTCAAATCTATAAGTATAAGGTCGAAAGTTGAAACGGAAATGACAGATTTTGAGTTGTAAAATGTGAATGATCTCTATGGAAGTTTTTAAGTAATTGGGTGTATAAGTAAAATGTTGCGGTTTTAAATCTGTATAGATGATCAAGGCGGTTAAGGCGAATTGATCGAGACATTAAGATAAATTGTATGAATGTTTAACATACGAGTAGTTTAAAATCGTATCATTCGAATGTGTTTATTCAAATATTCATAAGGATTACTTAGAGCACTTGTACTGGAAGAATAAATATGTAGAACTAATGGCAGACTAAAATGTGTTATCCCTAAGTCTTGAAAAAAATATCTGACTAAAACTTTTATTGTTATTCCAAAAAATATTTGTCTTCCAGTTTAAAAACACTCGATAAAATTATTGTCACACACACATGCTAAAAGCATCCATTGTAAAATTTATCGTTTCTATTCTATCGATATATGTATTAAATAATTTATTATCAAAACCAATTCATTCCTTAAAACATTATTTGTTATTAAAATAAACAGAAATTTTATAACTATCACTGAAAGAAAATCAATTAAAAGTCTTATATTTCAAGTCATCTGGAAAGAATTGAACTCTTCCAGCGACAGTCTTCCCAGGCCATTTATTCTTGATATTTTTAAGGCACAAGTAAAAAAAGTAAAAACTTCACCTTTCATTTTATAACCATTTAGCATCCAACCTGTAGTTATCCGGCTCGAAGTACCAATATGTTTAATTTATATTGTAAAATTCCATGGACGTCGGTAATCGATTACCATCAGATAAGCCTCCTGTCCGTTTGCCATCTAAAAAACTTAATAAAAAATAGTAAGATCCTTGGATCTATCGATAGAAATGCTTAAGATTTTTTTTATATTTCTACATTATGTATACATATAAAAAAATCTTGGTGTGCTTAGGTTGTGTTGTAATTGAGTTTATTCGATACATTGTGCTAACTTTTAGATTTTTTTATGTTAGAGTTTTTAATATGTCGATAATAGACGAGCATGAGGTTCACTTTATGGTAGGTCAATGATGCGCTGTGGACCTACTTTTAGATAATTTACCGTAATTATAATTAAGTTTCTAGCAATAACTGAATATATCAGTATTTCGTGTGATTTTGTCATTATTTTTTTTATTTAATTTGTTTAATTTTATTTTTACCATATCAATTTTCGTTCTCCTGACTATGGAGTAAAATATTTTTTATTACGTGTTGCATATAGTTGTCGTAAATGTAAGATACATCCCTACTTAATATTATAAATAAAGTTTGTTTGTTACGCTTTCACGACAAAACTACTCAACCGATTATCATGAAACGTTGTACACATATTCTTACAGGTATTAGAAAGGACATAGGATAATTTTTATTAAAAAAATATTTTTAACGGAAGGTAAAAAAAATATTATTTTTATTTTAGCAACAATCCACCCGTGCGAAGCCGGGGCGTTTTGCTAGTTATTATATTGTACATATACGTCCATTCTTCCACACGATATAATGAATTTATTTTTTTACCCAGAATAAATATTTACCGTGTAAAATATAATATGAACTTATTTTGCATTTTTTCGTAAATCTCATAAAAGTTTAAAGAAAGTGACTAAATCTATGAAGGTAAGGTTAGAAGCATAATAAAAAGAACGTATACTTTCATATTCTCATAAATTCTGATTATATAAGTTATTTGTTACCTTTTTTTCTGCCTTCTTTCTGCTTTCTCAATAGTAAACGCGTTGTGTTAAGTACCGGAGTTCCCGGATTCGAATCCCGAGAAAATAAGAAAAAAAAATATATCTTGTTTCCTTTGACAAATAATCATAGATAGACACCGAAATTTCTGCCCCATACCTCACTAGGGGACTCGGGAATTCACTTTATTATGTCCTGTTTAGAAAAACGGAATATCAAATCAAAGCTGTTTTTGTGATAAATAAGTATTATGTTTGGAATAAATGTGGCCTAGATTTAGTTTACTTTTTTAATATTTCTTCTTAGTAGATAATATTTTTTTATACCCGATATAATAATATAAAAAGTACATATTTTTCCTTTAGTTTCACAAAATTTTGATTTTTTGTTGGAAGGAAGGTGTGTTCTTCCTCCAAAGCAAAGCAGGATCGATCAGTCTAACCACTGACTGGCCCCAGTGGTTGATGTCGGTATTGTATATACTCAGTGCTCGGAAACACTTTGATAGCGCGATTCAGGATTATTCATGTCTTCGTAGTAATTGTAGACGCAGAGTGTAGATATTGCTTCAAGTTATTTGATAGTCCATTATTTGATAAATTATCATCGATTTTAAATTCGCATTGCGTAAAAACATTTGCGTAACTATCTTCATCAGTACTAGTCTAGTTTGAAATATTTATCTATAATTAGAAATCTTGGTCCATTAATGTAATGTATAGATCGCCTATCCCTATTTAGTATTATCGGATGGGAAAATCGATTACATTTATTTGGTACGGTTATAAAGAGATTTCTGATTTTTGATGTACGAAAAACATGAGTAATTTATTACCGTGTAATTGTATCATAAACATATTGTATTCAAAAGTGTTTTGTTCCATTTAAAAAAAAATGATAAGTGGAATAAAATGGCTGACAGTGTACATCCGACAATTTTAAAAGGGACAGGCGAAGTAATGTATATGTAATAGTCTCTCATATGCGTTTTATTGTTAAGACTCTCGGTAAAACTCCTTTCAGACGCCTGCCTATAATTAGTAAAATAACATTTAATTTGAAAGCGTTTTGTTAAATTTTACATTAAATAAATGTTAGTAAGAAGTGTAACTATTCCCTACATCCCATCAACTTGATATTTCTCGACTTTCCAATAATAATTTGCGCGTAATGAACTCGTATCGCGTATTCCTGAAAAAAACAACAAGATTACGGAGCTATTGCGTTTAGTTCCAGAATTCGCCGTGGCGTCGACTCTAGTTGCAATAGCGACAGCTGTTGAATGATTGACAGATTGTTAATAGTCAAGTTGTCAATTGTCAAGCATTAAGAACTCATACATTTGACAGTTATTCGTACTAAGGTTTAAGGACCTTCGACAACTTGATTGGCTGATTCTATTTTATATTTTTTTTTCTATATTTTTTTAAAAATGGCGGATTTTTCTTAAGTCTAACCGGGGCGTAAGAGGTGTATGTTGGTATTAAATGGTAACTAAAGTGTGTTTCACCAAAGACATCCCAAGAAAAAATAAGGAATTGAATATTTAAAATATCTAAATTCCTTAGACCTATGTGATACTTAATGAGTTCTTTCCTGAAACTACCTTTAGCTCTCTGCATGTGTCAAAATTTATTGGTTTATGGATGTATTTGTTTAATCGTCTTGTCATATGTTGTGATTTTTTTTAAGGTTCGCAATAATGTAAATATTATGTATTGTATATGGTATATAATTAGTGTTGGGAAATATATGACATGTTATAATATTGTTTTGTTTTATTTACATTCATTATGTTACTCGTAATATTAATTCAATTTTAACTAAATGACTGACTAATAAATTAATTCAATTTTAACTAAATAATTTGTATTTTGGACCTGAATATTTATTCAGAAATTAATAGTAAATTAAAATATGATTTTGAAATAATACACATACTATTATTCTTCTAATTTATTTGATTAATCATCTGCTCTATACACATGATATGCACCAATGCCTATAAATTATACAAACAAAAAGGGGCTCGATTAAAATAATAAACAAACACATTTATTTTCATATAAAACTGGTAACTTGAGCTATGTCAAATATTAAAATAATATAATCATTCTCAATAAACTATCATTACAAACTAACATAGTTAAAATATTTTTCTTTAATGCTACTCAGAGAACTTAAATAAAAAATAAACTTATTTGCCTATTAAAATCACAGTGATCAATATATACGATTCCAATCATAGACATTGAGAATCATAGACATTGAGAACCATAGACACCGAGACTCTAGAAAGAGAAAGCGATCGTGCGGCCAATCCCTATGGACAATTACAATTATTGGCCGCACAATCACTTTGTCTCACACACGTAACTATTTATTTTTCACCTGGATGGAGACAGCTCACTCCAAAATCTAGGTCTATGATTACAATGCATCGTCAGTACTGACTGCTTTCGCAGAGCAAGAAGAAACTTAGAAATACGTAGTAAAAATTAAAGTTTTAAGTAGATCAGTTTAGCATCGACGATTAATAAACATACAATGTATAGTTTAGTTCAGGTTCTTAAATTAATTTTGCGTTAGGGTTACCACATCTATATCACTTATTTATAACATATACTTTTAGGCTGGTATCTCTATACTTCATAAGGTTGGTACTTAATTTTCTGATGTTTATTAAATTGAGAATATATCAAGATGTAATTACTTATTTTTATTACTCCCAAACTGTGACTTTTGATGTAGACATAGCAACCCTATATTATTTTTACAATAGATAATGGATATATTTCAATTATTGAAGCTTAATTTAAATCAATCATACAGCTAAATCATACTTATTCATAAATCACTTATTTGTATTGAACATCTTTGTATTGGTCTGCGCAACTTATACTAGTAGAGGCTAACCCAGCCATTACAGATAATATAAACACATTCACATTAATTACTAATATTGCTGTGGCCTTTAACTATATTATACCAAGTTTAAGTTTCTTTGTTCGTTGAAGTGAAACTTCTTTATCGACGTATGGGAGAAATTTTGTAAGTATCGTCACGTTTTTCGGTTACGCGCCATGTTACTTTTTGTATCAAAGTTTAGTATAGTGACGTAAAGAATATAATGTAAAATATTATAATAATAACAACAATATATTAGTTTTGAAGTTTGGTTTGAAATAAGAATAACAATATATTAATTTGAAAGTGATAAAATCTTTTTTCTTAAGGCTTAACCCATTTTCGTGAAGTTGCAAATAGTACAAAAATGATATGTCGTAAAGAAGTTTCACTTCTTACCTGTGTACTCTGGTACACACACACAATTTTTTTTTTAGTACTTGTATTGAATTTGGGAGGTCAATTGATACAATTTGGCGAGTAATTTAAACTAACCAATCATATACTTACCGAACACTTATTTGTAACCGTTTTTTGAACTGACGGTAAACAGCAAACATTAACTTTAACAGGAATATTTTTCAATGAAAAAAAGAAAATTCGTTTCAATTTTTTCGTAGAACTATTCAGTATTCACTATCAATTAAAAAATCTAAGATTGTTTGGACTTGTTGACTAAAAACAACTTGTTAATGAAACATGACTCAGCAATCAATCCAAAAAATTTAATAATTATTTACAATATTTTCCGGTTAAAATTAGTTTCGGTTAGTCATAATATATTATCTGTATTCATACAATCGCTTGATTATATTAGGCCGTGATTATACTTTATATGTTTGAACGAATCGTAAATAGCTAAGCAGCACATTCTAGTAAGTTTCTATCTAAGCCTTTTGGAAGCACATGCTTATTACTGCTAAAACCTGAAGTACTGGTTAAATAAAAAATATGTCTAGACACGCTTATATACGTATGTAGGTATACGTTAGTTATGTCATTTTACAGAAGTGATAGGTATTTACATATAAATACTCGTATATAAAGAAATGTCAGCCATTTCTTAAGTAAATTACATATATTTACACAATGAATAAAGTATACTAAATATCTGACCTTATGACGTATGATATTGATAGAAAAAAGCCCCAGTACCTCAGATTTTAGTACAAATATTTTGTCAAAATAAATATCCCTAACGCATAATATTGTACATAATATCTAAAAGGAACTTATGAGTGATGAATAGGCTACCGTCGAATGCAAATGAGCGATTGCTATATTATGTATATAACAGTTATTATAATCTCCGTATTTTATAATACCTTTTTTTATTTCACCATAATTATGTTATTTTTAAAAACGTTGCGTAATCTATCTTATCACAAAATAAGGTGCGGATTAAAAAATTACAAATAGGTAGGTACACTGCATATCGTAACGCTGACAAAACGTGGGTAAGTAAATATTTTTCTCGAATACTCTTTAAAAATTAGATGAATGTATAATCTGTGTGAAAACTGTGAATTCGAAACGTTAACAACTCGAGCCGGAAAGTGCAATATGCTCTCAGAAATATTTAATCTGTTAAAATTATTTAGTACAATTTCGAATGAAGTAGGAAAAGTTAAGCTCCGATTTCGTTCCGGCCCTGTATGATATAGAAAATTTTGCTGGTAGACAAATCTAAATCACCCTGTCCACAATCTGTGCGCTTAAATATTAAAAAAATATAAATAGGGTAGAAATATATGAAATATAAAGTGAATAGGCTTTTGAATCTGTGTGCTCCATCGTAGACCGCGTTGTCACTTAAGACCAGGTGAAACCGTAGTCCAATTCGAAATTTAAAAAAAGTTAATACGTTGAGTTAATTCTAAATTAAAAAGTAAATACGTTGATCTTATTATTCTTAATTTAAAAAATAAATACGTTGGGTGTGTTTGGCAGAAAGAAGCGCTATGAAGCGCTTGTAAGCAAAATGGCGATCGCTAAGCGGTACGCGCTATCAACTGCTAAATAGCTATTATCCTCTAGGAGGCTAAGTTAGCTTTAATCAGAAAAAATAACCCAACTTAAATACCTGTATGTTTGTAAAGTATTCATTCATATTAAATTATGAGTAAATGATTAAATTATTAGTCACCAGTTATGAATAACTATTTAACTAAATATTTTTTTGGGCTGACATTATTATTAATTTTAATAATACTTGCAAAAAAATAAGCAAAATGGCTGATTGTGTCAGCGCTATTGAAGTAAACAAACGTCTCCGGCCGACAACTGTAAACTTAGTTTGTTTCTCAGCGCTAGCTAGCGCTTTTTGCTGCCAAACACAGGGGTGGAATATGAAGGGAGTGGAACTATACACAACGCAGTTCTAAGCCACCAGTAATAATATACTAAATAAAGCTCATGTTTTTCCTTAACGTCTATGTAGGTGGCTACATGTTACTGATTACATTGAACATTCCGGTTGTTACAGAAAAGTGTATCGCAATGATTCAATAATTTTTATTTCAATAGTATGACTGATGATATAAATAATACTTATATTTCAGAGGTGTTTTATAAAATACAGATACTCAACTATGTTTAATTCCTTGGGCAAAATATATATAACAATTTAAAAAATAGTTATCAATGCAATTAAATTTAAATGTCTTTAGGTATCTTTGTAATTACGCACATTAATTTATTTAAAATAAGCCAAAGTTCAAATCCTATGCGAAAATAATTTAAGTAATTGACACTTCTTAGATTTAAATAATACAAAGTAACTATATATCATCAAATTACCAAGTTATAATTGACAAAACTAATCAAAAAATTTAATTTTTTAATAAGATATTTCAAACTCCGATAGCACGGAGCGCACATAATTTAATTCTAATTAAAAACTGCAGATATACAATTGATTTCACTACGAAAGGTGCAAATACTTCTAAAATATATAGTATAGTATAGTATATTTATAAACAGTACTCTATATGTGCCATATACAATGCACGAGTAACACATAATTATCGTATTTCCTTATACATACTATGTAAAAAGATAACTGTTGAACAGTATCACTATACATCGATTTTCATGTTTTAGCTAACTATAATATAAATATTATTTTGGTGTTTTTGTTTCGTAGTTCAAGTGCCAAGAAATATTTAAAAAATCTCATAAAGCAGTGGCGTAGCATGAGGTGGGAGGGTCCGCCCCGGGCGGCACTTTGACGGGGGCGGCATTTCACAGGTAACGGTTAAAAATGACTTCTTTCAACGTCCTTTTTTTAATTATTTTTGTCAGTAAACCTTAATAACAGAGTTTCTCTTTAGTTATTCAATAAAAGTACCATTTTCACCACGTCCCATTTTTTTATAATCAATTACAAAAACAAAGGGGCGGCAAATATGGGATCCGCACCGGGTGTTACCTATGCTACGCCACTGTCATAAAGATTTATGAAGACTTACGAAATAGAATAGATATTTGAATTTGAACATTACAAGAGAGATATTTTTTTATTATAAAATATAACAACATTAAGAATATAGATATATTGCAGAAGTTATATTAGAATTTGTAATTTAACTGTTATTCATGGCATTTGAACTACATTAATTAGATTGGTTAATATAATATAATTCAAATAAAATCAACGCACATACGCCATAACACTCTATACATCATTTAACAATCATTATTGTCAGTTATAAATCTATTTTTATGAATTTTATATTTAAATATAAATTCGCATCTAGTAGTAGGCAGTTTTAACATAATTATAACATTATATTACATTCAATATCTATTTAGTTACACAATACAGTTAGATGCATTTTCGTAATTTGTTTCAAATATAAATTCTTAAGAAACAATAAAATTAGTTCAATTTTCTTGAAATAATTGTCTACGTAAGTATGCTTAATATGGATGGATCTAGCACATTCAGCAATAGGCCAGACATTATATATGTACATTTGGAAATGCATGTGAACCGAGAAGGATAAATTTTGGATATTAAGTAGGGCGGGCCTAGAAAAGCTTATCTTCAAATTGTAGACTAATATTTTCTATTCTATATATATATCTTGGAAAAAGGGTTAAATTTCTCAATAACTCGGTTCTCCGTTGAGATAGGTTTGATGCAATACGCACGTAATATCCAAAATTTAGCCTTCTCAGTTCATATGCATTTCTAGCCCGTTTTTTTCCGACGTAATGACTGGACTATAAAATCACTACGGAATTTAACGCTTAGTCTACCGTAAATTATGATAGCAGTTCATACACTTCACACATATCGATATTAAACTCACGAATGTTCACTTTAACATCACATGTTACTTTGTAGAGAATTTTATATAGAGTTGTTCGTTTTTTTTGGGTGCTTCTGATGACTGACTTGAGGTTTACGATTAACACGTTCAATACGAAACGGGGTCTAAATCACCTTGTAAGTGTCTCACAAGCGGTGTGGCGAAGAAAAGCTTTTTAGATCAATTAGTTCGTTATTTAATATGATCAAAACAAAAACCAATATAATATCTTTTATATAAGTCAAAAAAGGATTTTAGTTTTTTAAAACGTTATGGGGCTCAATAGGTCTCATGCAGCTACAATCATAGTATATTACAAGGTCTAAAACGCCCCGTATGGCATGAATGGAAAGTACAGATATATTAGTGCCGTTGTGAATTTGTTAAAGAATAGAATATAGACCATTTATAACAGTATGTTTTAGTATAACGACGTACATTTCAAGAAGAGTAGCATATTGTATAACGTAATAGGGTTTAAAACGGTATTATTCATATTTTTTTAAATGAGAATTTATCTGAATTTCTAGAAAGCTGTATCGTCTATTGAAAACATACAACAATACTTGCAAATTTTATAGTATTTTGACTCGAGAGACTATTTGTTGCAATAGACTGAATATTCTTTTTCAACTTGTCACAAGATACGCGATGAATGAAAGTACACTCAATCACATAAAGAGGTCTTTTGAACTAAAATCATAGAATTTTTACCGCAGAAATACGACAAATTCTAACACAAAATACGTATTTCAGAAATGCTTGAGTCAGACCAAAATTCGAACGAGGTTCAGTAGTGATCACTTTACATTGCACGTTTGACTTCACGTGCAAAGATATCGTTATAAAGTATGACAGTATATGATGCTGTTTAAATTATTGCTTGGTTATGATCGCAGTTGCGCGGGGCTGAGAACTAACTCGCCGTCGGTTCCGCCCGCGAAAGATACGTTTCGTGGCGGAGGGCGCTTGGATGAGTTGGTATGCAGCGCGGATGTTGTGGCAGTGTGGGGGGGATTTGCCTGTAACATAATATGGGCATTTAAGTCTTGTATAGGATTATAGACTATTTAAAATAACATGTTCATTCTCAAAGCAAGCTATATTTAGAAAACTACATTTAAAAATTGTTAAATATATCTGAAAATATTATATATTTAGCGAATCACAAAATTTAAGAATAGAGAAGTTTTACATGGAAAAAAGTGTTTTATAGCCTATTTTACATGCAGGTTTCTTACAATACCACCAGTATTGTCAGGAATGTCTAATCAAACAGTAGGTATTAACTATTGGCCGAACTTGCGAGCACACAGTAAACTATATAAGGCTCCATCAAATTTAGAATACTGACATTATCTATGATTATAAAATGGCAACTTTGAGTATTCAAGTCAAACCAAACCATGTCCTGCCCAAGGACTTTATATATATAACAGGACTGAGCACTGCCAAAATTTAAAATTACAAAAACACATCTTAAGGTATAGGTATTAAGACTCAATTTTGGCTTCCAACATTGACAGAGGCAAAACGAGCCGAGCGAGATATCTAGTACGGAGGCTGTTTAGCTCTTTCAAACACATGTCAAGCGATAGAAATTAATCAATGTCAATCAATCATTTGATGACTGATGTGTCATGGCATGTCATTGCATTTATGCGATGTAATGTCATAATAGTTGTTTTTATTTATTTTTCGTAATTTAGTAAGGTTTCTTCGAAGAAATAGTTGTGTACAATTGAAAAAGTGTTGTGTACAATTTTGTAAAAGTGAATTCTATGATGTTTGCAGCATAATATTTTACAGGTAAGCCGAAAAAAGGTAATTTTAAATTTATAACAAATAGGGTAACCATATCATGCGGGATTTCGGGATTAGTTGGTCGGAGTGTCTTATGATCCGTTTGTTATACCTACGATTGCTATCATCAGCGTGTAATATTGTTATTAGTTATGTAAACCAAATAAAAAAAATAAGGTGCAAAGCCATTCATTTAATTTGTTTAACCAACTTGAAAAAAGGGTCCGTTATCCCTGGTGTTATCATATGCCATGACGTATTATTATTTTTATTTCTTTGACAGTTTTCCGAAGAATGAAAACCAGAAAAAATATGGCTAAATGTTGTTCTGATGTCATAAAAGATTACTTAAAGCTCCGTTGTATGTAGCCTTCACTTTAGTACAGCTAATTCCCAACAGTTATTGAAAGCCGCAATACCGTCTGTTTTTACGGTAAGCCCATTATTAGCTGATGGACACTTACCTACTTACATATATTAATATAACTTTATGTACGCAAAACACAGGAAAGTCTACTTTTTGAGCAAATGTATAAAATTCATGAAGTTATATTATTATTTTGTTGCAGGCACAAAATAAGCAGATAAGAGTACTGAGTAAGGCCCCGTTACAACCCGTCGAACAATGTATTCCTGATTCAGAAATACTATCAAAAATAAGATTTTGATGATACTAAAGCATTTATTTTTACAAAACTTAAATTATTTTGCCCTCCACATCCTGTTCAATGTAATGAGGAACCCATAAGTTGCAGTTAGTGAAGGCATTAAGTAATTCATATTTCAATTTAAGTATATTCTATCAAAATCAAAATCTAATTACTTAAGAAAAAAATAAATTCAATGAATGCAGTTTCTTTTATTTGAATTTGTTATATCATCCATACTTAAAATTAAGGGTCTTGTGGCTAGCCGGTTAAGCACAGGCAATCTGCCCCCAATGGAAAAGTCTATTCAAGACTATACCGTCGTTTTGAGGAGTTTATATGTATACTTATTTTGGACTAAAACCAAGTTGTTGTAGAAATATTTAACAAAATATGAAAAAAGTAGACTTTTTTAAAATTGTGAAATGATTCTAGTGATGGTAGACTTACAGGAGAATATATTATTTTTCATACCAAGCTTTGTTATTAATAATAATTATAATGGATATGTTTATATTATATTTTAGGCATTTTTATGCGGTTATTATAGAGTGAACACCTCCAAAAAAATAAAATAAATGTGATATAGTAGCCTTTATTAGCATACAAAATGTTATTGAAATCTTGGTTTCTGTAGGTTTGTTCCCGATTTGTGATTACAAATATTATAATAATTACAAGCCCCACGTAACAAAAATATTGTGGTCACCCTATTAGAAAGTGACACACCTCCTCCGTACTAAACTTCCTGCTCGGCTCGTTATCAGGCTGCGAGTACTCAGTCCTGTTATATATATAAAGTCCTTGGTCCTGCCAGAATGTTGACTTCAAAAATAAACAATAAAACGCTATATAAGCGTGCGTGACGTGAGCTGTCCATTGCGAAAGATGGTGGAGTTTCGAACCTAATTTATTTTTAAATTAATTTTCTGCATATTTTTCCGGAAATTTTCCGATATCTGTTGTTTGGAACTAATCCAACAAATAAGATATAATTAAAATCGATGCAGCCGTTCTTGAGTTATACATGGTGTAACTAACACGACTTCTGTTTTATATATAAGTATATAATAATAATAATAATAATAAAAATCTTTATTAACCATTTTTTTCGTGTACAGTTTTAAATGTGTTAAAGGTTAAAGAAGTCAGCTCCTATATATAGAAGATTATCTAAGGAAATCTTAAAATATTGCTCAAGAAAACCGACTCTCATACCTGTTGCACTAGGACGGTCTGCGGTTGTGGATGCAGATTGGGTTGATTCGAAGTACGATACCGTCTGAGCCGTTCGTCCTCCTCCCCACTGGATAGACTGGAGACGTCGCAAGAGGAGTCCAGACGTCTCGCGGGCGAGCACTGCGCAGGCCCAGCACGAGAGCTCGGACAACCGCCTGCTAGGGGCATATCTTCGCCCTCTGCACCACCTGACAGTCTGAAAACGTATTTGCTGAGATTAGGGCTTTCAATTCAAAATCATTTATTAATTAGGTAACACAATGTACACTTATGAACGTCAATAAAAAATACATATTAAATGCTACTAATTTTACATAATACTAGGCAGTAAATGTTGTCAAATCAACATTTAGTTCTCAAATCAAGGGCGTAGAACGGACGAGAAGTTATAACTAGCAATAAACTCTCCGCCACTCTTTTTAATTCATAGTTATTATTTTACAAAATGTTTGTAAGGAGCTGCAACCATTACACCATGTTCCACATGACAACATTAAGTAATTAACTATAATAATAAAAAAATTAAATAAACGAAAAAAATAAAAAAAACAAAGATTTGTCCTCTATCAGGCATGGTGAAATAGGAGCACGCACTTACATTATCGAACAACACGCAAATACATCATCGAAATAACAAACATCACCGCATACACGAATTCAAGTCCGACCAGTCACCACAAGTAGCACTTGTTCACGAGTATGACGCTGTGCAGCAAGTTAAAACGCAAATAACAACAATAGGAATGGTCGCATTTTCGATGCGTTTTTGTTTTTCTACTCGTACGAGCACGTACGAATAAGCACGAACGATCCCGACTCTCCGAGTACTAGTGCCTCGCACACTATGCGAACTAGTCGTGCGTATAGATAGTTTCAACGCAGAGGTCCGTAAGCATTTTCCGATGCAAATACTTTATCGTATCGACATATGCTTTATCGTTCGAACACACACATTCATATCATCATATTTCATAATTACGCTCCCAATCATTCGTCACTTAAATTCTTACGCTTATTTTATATCTACCCACATATTAATTACTTTATATATTATACTAGCAATTGCCCCCGCAACCCCCCTTGTGGGTGGAATTTCGTAAAATCCGTTCTTAGCTGACCTCTACTCGGCGAAAGGAATATTCCTATTTCAAGTCGCTACGCCTTATGGTTCCAGAGATATCGTGATGAGTCAATATATAGGTGGGAATCTCTTTTATATATATAGATTATTACTAATACGCTAATCGAAAGTACCTAATTGAAACGCTTACAAATAATTTTCTATGTAAGTGATTTATGTAATCTTAAGAGGAAATAAATCTCTATTAAATCAAAAAAAAAGAGTTTATCAAAAGCCAGCTAACCTTCTGTTCTCCTTGTGATTGTTCCGCCGCCGACAGCAAGGCTTGGCGAATACACAGAACATAATACGCAGCAAGCAGCAGGCGAGGCCCGCCACGATGAGCGACGGGCCCACCAGCCGCAGCGCTGGCGTCTTGAAACCCTGCGAAGGCTGCTTTTCATCACATATGCAACTTAATACTGATTAAATACTTTGGTCAATATAGTTTTTATTACCAAGTATAGTATAGGCAGGTTATATTCGCGTAGTTTGAGATATTCTATTACGTTTTATAGTAAGATAAGTCATTATAAGATATTTTTATTACAGAAGTCTTCTTTTCCATGCCTGCCGGCCTAGCATGACAACCCCGACAAAGTCGATTTGTTTTTTCGTCTTTTAATCGATTATATCTTTACGTCTTCCGAGTCTACCATATAACATGCGTACCACAATCGACAATTTTTAGTCTTTTGTCGAGAAGACAAAAACTTCTTGCAATTTTTAACAAATATTGTCCACACGTTATTTTTATTATTTTTTAATGAGACAACATATATCTCGACATCGACAACTTTGTCTTCACTCGTCCGCAAGATATCTCCTGATGGTCATGCTAGGCCGGCTGTTCCCCCTTTTTTGGGATCAACGCAGTATGTTTTCTTTTATTATGGCAAACAAGTGAATTCCTTTGTCCATTAGTGGGGCATGCATATCGCAGCGTAATAATCGCACTGATACAGAAATGTCCACCCATGCCCCATAAACTTGATGTGCTCGTTCGTGCTTTCAGTAGTAAATCTGCCATCGATGGGTGGTGGGTTCGATTCCCACCAATGATTATAATTTTCTGTAAACATGTCTTCCCCACGTCTGGTAATTTCGGGCATTGAACGGGTGGGAGGAATATCGAAATTCCGACCGAACCAGAGTTTATAGATGGTAAAACCGTGAAGTGCATATTACGCGTTTCGGTTTTAGTCTATGGATTTCCGAATGCGCCAAGTAAAAAGTAGATCGACACCACATCATTGTCTGATGTTCTGTAAGTTGTGTCACCTAGAGGTCATCTAAGTGAAACTCATGCTCGTCTGTCGATATCGAACATAAAATAGTAACGGGTATATCATGAGTCTCAACTCACCTTGTCCCCGGTTCCAACGAAGTACACAACGAGACCCACTGCAAGAGTCCCAAGACCCACGTACAAGAGCCGAGCGACCCCCCACGGCTCCCCGTTCGCCTCGTCGCCGTCCGATTCCGAAGACGACCCGTACGACGCGTCGCGAACCTTTAATTTTAAATAAACTCTATAACACAAACACTACTGGGCAAATTCGAACTAATCTACTAACTCAACAATATCTAGAAACCGTTTTAACCAATAAACATGCAAACTACGAAATATTTTTTTATTTTATAATTCAACAATATTTTATTTGTGACGCAAGTCACGACCCATGAAAAGCCCAAAGCGTAATGTCTACACTATACAATTATATTACTTTTTATTGTAATACTTTATTCATATGAATAATCTTTCAATTCAGCGGGTTTGATTTGATATTACAAACGCGACCCCTTCCGTTACATTTTGACATTGAACAGCCCGCTTAGCATGACCAACAAGAGATATCTCTCGGACGAGTGAAGACAAACTAAAATATAAGATATCTCGATATATTATATCTCGACATATGATAGAAAAATATCTTTACTTTTGACATTAGAAGTCGAAGTATAAGTGTCATGTTAGACCCGGAAGACTCTATACTATTAATAAATATTATAAAGCTGAAGAGTTTGTTTGAACGCTCTTATCTCAGGAACTACTGGTTTGAATTGAATTGAATTTGTATTGGATAGTCCAATCATCGAGGAAGGCTTTAGCCTATGTAACATTACGCTGCGACCAATAGGAGCGAGCATCAGTGACAAATGTTGCAAAAACGGGAAAAATTATCCATATAAAACTACTCGACCGATTTTATTATCATGATCTGATACATTGCACCCGTGCGAAGCTGGGGCAGATTGCTAGTCGATTATAAGATGAGAAAACGACAAAATTTTGTCATGCTAGGCCGGCTGGTTACGTGATCGTTGCTTATCACTTCAAATAATCCAATCACATTCAAATACTACAAAATAAATACACACTAAAATACAAACCACAATATCTCCACATGCTCTAAACGCCGTACAACACTGCTACCTCGGATCGGGGAAAAACAGTCTAGTTTACAATACCTCAAACCATGCGGTCTAGCTACGTCGCTCGGCTACTTGGTGATCGGAAAAGATAACTTTCATTTGGTACCCGGTTGTTCCTGTGCCACTTGGCCCTCGGGTCGCGGCGTGCTCCGGGGTGGTCTCCGAGAACGGAGCAGCGCCGAGCAGCGCCGCCCGCGGCTCCTGCGCCGCCGCCCACGGACAGCGCTGCTGCCTCTTGCCATGCTGCGCGGCCAGCAGCGCACTGGAATACATGATTGCTGCTTATTATATGGCCATGACCATGCATTAAGTGCATAGTCCTTATGGACTTATATAATCTGTATAGATTAAATCAGCCCGCCTAGCATTACCATCAAGAGATATCTCGTGGATGAGTGAAGACAAACTAAGATATACGTAAGATATCTTGACATCGACAACTATGATAGACAAGATATCTCGATCGACGAATATCTCCTTTGACATTGAAAGTCGAGCTTTTAGTGTAAGTTGAATGTAAGACGCGGAAGACTTTTTCGTTGTTGTCATGCTATTCAAAAAAAATTTATGAAATAAATTGGGATTGCTTCTTAAACTGAATATGGGATAAACATTTGGAATTGGAAAAAGGTCAGATATAAATAAACTTTAAGTACATAATATTATATATATTTTTTTAAATAATGTAGATGTTATCATATTTTTAGGGATTTTCCCCTATACAGTTGCCAAAATTACACTTTTCCTGTGTAGTTATCCTTATTATTTTAAGCCTGTCCTTCAATACAAGCTAAGTTGACAAACTTTCAACCTTATAACATCATAGATAGTAGACACTTTTAATTCAAAATCAATATTTGAAATATATTTTAAAATTTCATTATTTAATAGAGTAACAAGAATAGTAGGTAAAGCTGGCATTCCGGGAATCCAGTTGATGCGTATTCTTGAGGACTGTCAAAATTAGATAGACAAGACAAAATTGTATTCAACTGTATTCAATTCAAACTTAGATTTCGTTACATTTTTAAACATGTTTTAGCAAACATTCCAATACTGTTTTTCGCAATTAGTTTAATTTAGCTCCGCCATCTAAATTTTCCCCAAACAAAAACAACCAACAAAAGAAGTAATATAATATGCAAGTCCTCTATTAAATATTTTGCTATGGATTTTCGAATTTAAAAAGGTCAAATCAATAGTTTTTGCATTATTGAGTAACAGACATAGTTCTTTGATCAATGTGTGAATGTTGGCAAAAAATAAAATGCCACTACACATTAATTATTTTCTACTCTCTTCTTGTGCGAGGTGAAAGTCGCGAAGACTCGATGGCTTTGGCGCGCACACTATACCTCCGATGTTCGTACTGAATCATTAACGCTAAAATAACACAGTTAAATCAATGATAGGATCAAAAAACCATGGGTTAATATAGAACGATAACGATTTTTGTATCTATTTCACCTTTCAATTTTCAAGTAGATGTAAGTAGATGTCTTCGATACCCGACGGATTTTTTTTTTTAAATCTGTTTAACTTAGCCATGGAGGCTGTCAGATATTTTTTTATTAGAATAGGAGCTGGTGGTGGTGGGTCATGAGATAATAAGTGATCACCAACGCCCACACATCTGCATCACCAGAAGGCTTACAGGTGCATTGCCGAGCTTCAAGGAAAGTGTAGCCCCTTTTCTTGAAGATTCCCAAGTTGTATTGGTTCGGAAAAACCGCCGGCGACAGCTGATTGCGCACAGTTACTAGTTATGCGAGGTAGAATAGTGCGGGCAGAGGTAATAATAACAGTAATTCTTAAAGTATTGTTAGGGCTCGTCGTTTGCTTATACAAGTCACGATCTCGATATCCAGAAAATGATAAATAATACCCACAAAATGGGTACATTGTAATTTGTATCGGTCGTAATCGGTCGGTCGGTTTGGCAATATTTTACTAAAACATTTATCGCAGTGATAGTCGTTTGTTTATGTTATATAAATACATATTATATACAATCGTTCCACATGCCAAGTTAATTTAACAACAGGCCAAAAATTGAAAGATGCTCAAAGTAGTCACGGAACTGATGTCGTCAAAAGCGAAAACTGCTTACCTAGTGAGATTTTTTAATGTTGAAAAAATCGATATTTTCTGTATTATAATGAAAAAATACTATTTCATTTCTACCCAGTGAACACTGAGTTTATTCTTGACTAGGTAATTTTACATCAATTACTACTAATTCAGTCAGACTACTAGCAATTTTGAATCGTAAATTAATTAATATTAATATTCCATTTCTTTCATTAGCGAATTAGTTGGTTGTAAATTCACTGTGGTCGTGTTTTATATCAAATAGATTTCATGAGGTACAGTTAATAGTAAATGATTACATTTCACATGAAATAAATCTATGTTGCTTTATCGAGCTATTTTTTTGGTTTGAGCTTTCGGAAATTCATAGCCTTAAAACGACTTCAAAGATCTTCATTTGAGAACGATTATTCGTTACCCTACTTTACATAACGTTGGTTCAAAGGTAAATATACTAACTGTAATTTTGGGTAAAAATAATTTTGTCTATTCTTGCTTATTTTTAGCGTACATCTACGATAAGAACCAATTACTGATTGCGTATTGCTCTTCATAGTTTGTTATTGACCACATTACGCAATTAACACTTTGTTCTTGCCGTAGATTTACGCTTAAAATAAGCAATAGTGGTAAAAAATATTTTCATTCAAAACGACACTTAATGAGTTTAAATTTTGAACCGACGATAATTTCGATATTCCTACCACCCGTTTAATGCATAGGGCAAAACATGTTTACAGGGAATTATAAACATGTCGAACATAGTGGTATTGGAACGGAACCCAAGTTCTAATCGGAAAGTAGGGTAAAAGTCGATTCGGTTCAGCATTAAACAACGTAAAAAATTAAAATAATATATTACTAACAATTAATTGCTCCCGAGTCAAAGTCGAAAATATCTTATTCAGAATGTGCCAAATAAAACGCAATTGGCTATGCTAATGAATCTCCTTCATAATTATTACATATGATTTATTGTTGAAAACACCCATTTGCATAGCTAGGTGCGCCACACGCCACTGTAATTTATTTTTGAAATATAGTACTAAACGAATAAATAATTCAATATAAATAAGAATATTAAATCAAACAATTACAGTGTATTAATTACAATACGTAGGTAATTTTTTATGATTTTAAATGAATTAAATTTTACCGGATGATGTAGGTATACAGTTCATCTTAATTTTTTTTCTTTTTTTATGTTAGATATCGACAAACGAGCATGAGGTTCACTTGATGGTAGGTCACCTCAACCGGCTGGTTCTCAGCCACAGAACATGTCAATGATGCGCTGTCGACCTACTTTTTACTTCGAGCATTCGAAAATCCATAGACTGAAACCGAAACGCGCAATGTGCACTTCCTGGTTTTTCCATCTATATCATTTAAGCTTTTACACATTATTTAGTCAAATTGATTTTAAATGTCAACAGATTAAATTAAAATTAGTGAAATACCTAAAATATTTTTGCCTGTGCTTAACCAGGATTAAAGGGGGGAAAGGGGATTGTAGGGAAAATGGTATGAAAACTTTATCAACAAAGGTAGCCTACTAGACCCGTTAGCTCGTGGCGAGGTCTTGACGTAGTTACGTATTATTGATAACGCAGCGCGAGTATCCGTATTTTAGCTAACTTTCAGTTAAGTTTATTAACACGTTGAACGCCATGGCAGACACCATATGTCTGCCAGTATCTATTCTCAGAGGGCCAGATGAAATATTAAAAATCAGTTAACATTTTTTGCATGATTTTCCAGTTCATATGTATGAAAAATGGGTATAATTTAATATTAAATACATACAACAGCAAAATATAGTAAATATAGAGAAAAAAATGTTTTTTTGTATGGGATGTTTTTTGTTGTATGGATGGGATGGAACAGTGAGCTGTTGGCCCTAGTGGCTTTCACAGCTTAACACGGACAAGAGTAGCGAGCACTGTGGCACAGCCTTGAAATTTAGAGGTTTGCTACGACACGCCTAAGGGCGTCTCCTGCGAAACACGTAACTCGGCTGGGGCTGCCGTACGAAGGGAGGGAGCTTCGCCGGGGTATTTATTTATTTATTTATTTATTTAGCACTCTTTATTGCACTTTAAAATATAACTAAAACAATAATAAAATCCTTAGAAATAAATTAAATGTACAATAGGCGGCCTTATCGCTCTCAGCGATCTCTTCCAGGCAACCCTAAACAATAAAAAGAAATGAGAGTATTCGTGCAGGTAGTACTACTTATTACATTTATGCATTACACTTTAATGAACTTCAACAGAAAAGGAAAGTTAAGAAGTAGGATAGGAAATGGCAAAGTAATGTTTATGTAAGAGAGTTTTGAAGGAAGTTAAAGAAGGAGCTTGTCTGATATTAACGGGTAAGGAGTTCCATAGCTTTATGGCGGAAACTGTAAAAGAGTTACCATAAAAGATAGATTTGTGTGTAGGGATTTCTAGAGTTAGCTTATTCAAAGAACGTAAAGTGTAGTCGTAAGGACCCATAAACTTAAATTTTTCTTTAAGGTAAGAAGGTGTTCTGGGGTTGAAGAGGATAGAGTAAAGCAGTTGTAAAGTGTGTACATTACGTCTTAACCGGATAGGTAACCATCCGAGTTGTTTGCGGTAATGGGACACATGGTCAAATTTCCTCAACCCAAAAACAAAACGAATACAGAAGTTTTGCAATCGTTCCAGTTTATTCAAAAGCTCTTCATTGACATCGATAGTGCAAGAGTCGGCATAATCCAGGAGAGGAAGAAGGAGTGACTGCGCCAGTGTGATTTTTGTGGAAATGGGTAGGAAGTGACTAAGTCGCTTTAAAATACTTGAGGCAGCATATAGTTTGCGGCTGACTTCTTTGATGTGACAAGACCAAGATAAACACTGATCAAAGAATACACCAAGATTTCTAACAGACGTGCTGATATCAATAACCACCCCATCGATGCAAACTCGTGGAAGAGAGGCCCAATCAACTCTTGATAAGTAATAGGAGCTGCCAACAACGATAACCTGGGGTACCGGATTGAATACGAAAGTTATCCCGTGGGCTCCAAGAGGGCGAGAACTGAGGGTCTAGAGGAGTTTTGTGGATATTACTCACCCTGCTCTCTGACTAGAGAGACACACCGGGTGAGGTTGAGTCCCACACTCCCCCCCGCATAACATTTCGCGGGGTGGGGGGGATGGTACCCAGTGCGCAAACGCATTCCCCTAGAAAAAAAAAGAAAAAGAGAAAAAGGAGGGGAGGGAGCCTGAAGGGCTGGACGGTAGCTCACCCGTAGTAGTCAATTGATATAAAAAAATTATTTTGTTTTCTTTCTTCATATATAATCCCAAGTATCACGTCCTCGAGTATCGATAGTGTCTCAACAGTCACCCTGCATAAAGAGAAATCTATAGGATTCAGCTTGTTACGACTCGCAACTGACGCGGACCAATTATGATCTGCCGGCCTAGCATGACAACCGCCACAAAATTTTATCGACCGTTTTAATCTATTATCTCTCTATTTCTTTCGGGTCTTTCATGACAATTACACTTAAAACTCGACTTTTAATATCAAAAATAGATATATTTGTCGATCGAGATATCTTTTTTATCAAAATTGTCGATGTCGAGATAATATATCGAGATATCTTACATCTTAGTTTGTCTTCTCTCGTCCGCGACATATCTCGTGGCGGTCATGCTAGGCCGGCTGTTTAAAATAAATATTAAGAAACCCAACCTTTACGTTAATTTTGCTTATGTATTCCTACGAAGCCTACGTTACGAATTAGAACTAACTCGTACCAGTTGTTTGCAGATACTGATTGGAGATAATGACTAACTACGATCCGACATGAAGTATTCCAACTTGGAAACCTCTCTATGGAATTTAAACTTACTTCTCTGAATTTAATATAATGTAATGAATTAAAGCAGGATAAAACATATTTATTCAACAAAAATGAATCTGTCAATATAAAAATGGATGTTTGCATTCATATGAAGGGCACAAGGCTTAAACCATGGAAGTCCTGAACTTCCACTTTTTTTGCATATTGCAAAACCACCTTATTCATATATATTTTGTAATATTTTCAATAAATACTTTTATCAAAAACTCTTATTCCTTCAATTTTTATCATCTATGTATGATTAACCTCAAACTTGACTAATAACTAAATTAAGATTTATCTTATAACCAGATAAGTAATTATATTACTTATCTATAAAATGGTTAACGTGACTTATAAGTCCCTAAATTTATAATTTAAGTTTTCATGGTATATTATAGCCTTTCATATATTATGACCTAAGTCTTCGATCAACAATTTACACTATGTCAATGACCTAAGTACTCGACCTTATAATTAGGAGTTTAGGTTGTATTTAATTTAAAGTAAAATCCTAATTATAAGTTTAAGAAATAATATATAAGTAGGTAGGTCTTGTGCACGTTAACCGCACAAAACTGCTAAGGAATTAGGTCGAAGTCCTTTCAAAATAAAGTTATTACTTACTTCGAAGAGAAACGTCGCTTGAACGAGAAACTAGACTTTCTTTGAGATTGCGTTGCTATTTTAAAATGTATACCGAGTTTAACAATATTTCGCATTTTAATTATTTGCAATTTTGAAATATCGTGTAAAGTATACTACAAAATTAATAATTAAGATTTGATTTTTTTTCCTGTCGAAATTGAAAATTTTAGATAAGTACGTGACGGTTTGATTGACCGAATTTGTTTTTGTGGAAATATTTGTACATATTTTCCCGCAAAAAAGGATTCAGCTACTGACAGTTCGTTGCTTTTCTTCACATAAAAGAAGGGTAAACTATTTATTATTAGGAATTCGAGCATGACGCTTTCTAAGCACAATAGATCACCGCTTCTTTGGAAGGTATAATCATATAATACATATAAATGTATGTATAGACTCTCAGCAAAAAAATTAAATTGATGATCTACGAAAAACGATCCTTTTTTCTTCAAATGCCAATATCTCAGCAATGATAGGTTGTACTGATGTTCAAACCCTATCTTTTTTAAGCTAAAGAATCAGCCTAGATGAAAACAGTATTTACAAATTCATAAAAAAAATTCTGGACACGCACGTTTTTGATAAAGACGACAATTTTGAGAAATTCCTCGCACTATTTCTAAGGGTCATGCTTAGCGTGTTGTTTGAGAAAAAAAAAACGGGTACGAAATTAAAACTTCAAGCTTCGAGATTTCAAGCTTCCAAACACTTCTTAGTTTTTTAAGATTCGACTATTTTCACCAAGTTATTTTAGCTCTTCAAAAAACAATCAAAATAGTTTAAAATCTTACTTTTCCTTTAATTTTTTGCTGAGTGTATTTAGCGAGAAAACGAATATTACAAGGACATGTTTTATATATAAAGTCCTTGGAATATTATAATTTATTAACATTTTAAAAGTTAGTCTGAATATTTTTAAATTAAAATCTTCATTACAATGTGTCGATTGTCTTTGATTAAAAACGCGAAAAAAATTCACTATTTTTTTGCTCTAGGAACATTCTATTACTATAATATTTATAGGTACTATGTATCCTAAAAACTACACAATACATTTCACGTTCTTGTCAAACGGTTTTGACGTCGTTATGAAAATTCTTGAATAAATCCAACCGTCGAAGGAAACTTCTAGTTATAAATATTTTGCAATTAAAATTTCCCAAGTTTGTTTGGCTTTTGAGAGTTTCCACTGTAAGTACTAAGTTGCTTATTCTACTTGCTTACGTGTGGACGTTTTAACAGTGCGTTATTACTTTCATCTATCGCTTTACTTAATCAAAAGAAATAATTTATCATGTTGATTATAATTTTAAAAATAGAAATATAGTGAACGACAATCATTGGTGTTAATGAAAATTTACTATACAACTTACATTATAAAAATGTTGTGAAATGGATACGTAATAATATACGTAGAACTATATTGCAAAGGAGTGTAAATCGAAGTTCCAAAATAACTCTGGCTAAGCATAGCTCACGGTATGCTGTAAAATTGATTATCTGGTTTTTGTTAATAAAAAAATATAAATTAAAAAGATATGTAAGTACATTTTTCTCAATATAGCGTCGATACATATCTGGTTTATAGCATTGATTGTGTAGCGAAATAGTCTACAATAAATACAAAGACGTCAGTAATCCTGAATCGCGTTATCGAAGTGTTACAATATTACAATTCACAAGACTTTGACGGGCTCGTTGTTCGTTGGTCGTGGGTTCGTTCATAGATGGAAAAACCGTGAAGTGCAATATAGCGCGTTCCGGTTTCAGTCTATGGATTTCCGAATGGTTGAAGTAAAAAACAAGTCATCAATGCACCTACCATCAAGTGAATCTCATTGCTCGTCTGTCGATATCTAACATAAAACAAAAATATACAGATTGGAAGAAAAGCACACCTTCCTTCCTCCACAATTATTTTAAATATATTCAAATACAAACAATTCCTTTTATAAAACCGACGCAAACCTTAGTTAATATACATTATTAAATACGCCCATGTTCATCCCTTTGTGCCAAAGCGATCAAACTCGATGAATACACACTACAAATGGCCCATACAGCCCTGTGAAGTGTGGACCTAGCATAACATCCGGGTAGATGCGTTTTCATTTCTATGTAAATGAATTTGACTGTAGGTCACACTGTCGAAAAACACTTGTTTGTTGGGCCATATTGCTTCAACTGTTGTACGTGAAAGTATAAAAGGTTTAATAAATATATATTTATTTATATTGTTGTGATTTATATAAATTCGGGTTTTAGCCTGTTGTAGCATTGTACTTTTTTTAAATGTGATTTAATTTTTAATGTTAAATATTTGTAATTTATTGTATTTTTAATATTATTTAAGAAATATACAATATGCAATTTCTGTATTGTTTAAGTATCTCTATATATCATTCAATCATCATGAATTTATTAGGTAACCCAAAATTTTTATAGATATTTACACACAATATATACTTATATATTATTATAATGTATAGTTTTGTCTTTATTTATTTTATATATTTATGTAATTATTATATCGTTATGTCAGATCAATCATGTTGAAAAGACATCTAACGATCTATAGTAATATCATATTAAATTCAGCATATTTGACAAGTTTTTTATTTAAAGTATTTGTGGGGAATCCCTGATCTTTCTAATCACTGACTGGCCGGCTGTAAGGCTCAGGGGTTTATGTCGAGAAATTGTATATTATATAGTTACAGCGGAGCTCGAAATTTTGATAGCGCGATTCAGGATTATCGTTGTCGATTGTAGGCGTAGATTGTGACGGCGACTTATTTGCACTAATATTATAAAGAGGAAAGGTTTGTATTTTTGTATGTTTGTAACGAATTAACTCGAAAACTACTGGACCAAAAAATGATTAACAGTAACATAGGCTACTTGTTGTGTACAGTACATCTACATTGCACCCATGCGAAGCGGAAGCGTGTAGCAACAAGTATACAATAAAATTATAACATTTACCTTTCTCATACTTTTAAAAAAAAAATTGAAGTTCTTGACAAGGATAAAAATATTTTTTACCTATCCGTGGGTGACAACGAGCCATAGCATAAATAATTATGTTGTATTTTAAGGTTAAATTTGGGGATAAAATGTTATAAAAAAACACTAAAATACCAAAACAGTAGAGTAATTGATATCCCGCGTGCATAATGAATCAATTATTTGCCGCTCCAAGGTTCCATTACCTCGCTCATTTCCACTTTCATATCACAGTAATTGTTTCGTAGCCCTCATTAAATGAATATTCAAATTTTATCCGAAAGGTGGCTGCCCACTACACTCTACCATAGGTGTCAGGCTAAAAAAAATTATTTGTATCGAAAAATATTAGACCATTTAGACCGTTACGTCACCGAACAACACCGTCACGTGCCATGCACGAAATGCTCATTATTTGAAAGTTTAAACCCTAGTGGTTTTTTGATGATATTCTTAACGTAAATTTTGAATTTGTATTTTTAAATGGTAAATAAATTTAAAAAAAACTACATTTACAAAAATAAAAGGTGCAATAGGTGGTCTTATTTCTAGAGTATGAGTAGAAATCTCTTCTAGACTATGGGTGACAGAAATAACTTAAATAAAATAGGAACAAAAGTAGTAGTAGTAGAACAAAAGGATAGTATGTACAACATTAAAATATTATTTTTTTACTTTTTAGATTAAGTTTGTAAATACTATAGTATGTAGTTATTGTTTTTGAAGTCGGTTTTTGTATTTTGTTTTTAAAAAATTTGTAGGAAGTTTATTTTGTAAGTTCATTAATCCTTATGAAATAATTTAGGAGGCCTACCACTAAACGTGCTGCTCAAATGAGACAGCGCCGTTTGGCAGAAAGTATTGACGGGAGGGAATATTTGATCGCGTAACAAACAGACATAAAAGAAAACATACATACTGTTAATGTTTCAGTGATGAAAATCAAAAGAACAGTGTTTGAAAGTCCTCATCAAAAACTCGCTGAAAGAAAGAACAAACCAAAACATCTGTGATTATATTTTTTTGTTGATTTTATAAAAAAAGTACCAAATCATTTTCGTTAATTTATATTTATACCACCTCTAAAATATGACCTACTAACCAAAAAATCATCCAAATCCAAGCATAACTTGCGGAGATATCGCGTAAAAACATACAAAATAAAACAACATATAGACGAATTAAGAACCTCGTCCTTTTTTGAAATCGGTTAATTTTTTTTTAACATTAAATCTATTGAAGGATTGCTGTGACATATGTCACTCACTACGTCACGATATAGTATTTACAAATTCATAAAAAAAATTCTGGACACGCACGTTTTTGATAAAGACGACAATTTTGAGAAATTCCTCGCACTATTTCTAAGGGTCATGCTTAGCGTGTTGTTTGAGAAAAAAAAAACGGGTACGAAATTAAAACTTCAAGCTTCGAGATTTCAAGCTTCCAAACACTTCTTAGTTTTTTAAGATTCGACTATTTTCACCAAGTTATTTTAGCTCTTCAAAAAACAATCAAAATAGTTTAAAATCTTACTTTTCCTTTAATTTTTTGCTGAGTGTATTTAGCGAGAAAACGAATATTACAAGGACATGTTTTATATATAAAGTCCTTGGAATATTATAATTTATTAACATTTTAAAAGTTAGTCTGAATATTTTTAAATTAAAATCTTCATTACAATGTGTCGATTGTCTTTGATTAAAAACGCGAAAAAATTTCACTATTTTTTTGCTCTAGGAACATTCTATTACTATAATATTTATAGGTACTATGTATCCTAAAAACTACACAATACATTTCACGTTCTTGTCAAACGGTTTTGACGTCGTTATGAAAATTCTTGAATAAATCCAACCGTCGAAGGAAACTTCTAGTTATAAATATTTTGCAATTAAAATTTCCCAAGTTTGTTTGGCTTTTGAGAGTTTCCACTGTAAGTACTAAGTTGCTTATTCTACTTGCTTACGTGTGGACGTTTTAACAGTGCGTTATTACTTTCATCTATCGCTTTACTTAATCAAAAGAAATAATTTATCATGTTGATTATAATTTTAAAAATAGAAATATAGTGAACGACAATCATTGGTGTTAATGAAAATTTACTATACAACTTACATTATAAAAATGTTGTGAAATGGATACGTAATAATATACGTAGAACTATATTGCAAAGGAGTGTAAATCGAAGTTCCAAAATAACTCTGGCTAAGCATAGCTCACGGTATGCTGTAAAATTGATTATCTGGTTTTTGTTAATAAAAAAAATATAAATTAAAAAGATATGTAAGTACATTTTTCTCAATATAGCGTCGATACATATCTGGTTTATAGCATTGATTGTGTAGCGAAATAGTCTACAATAAATACAAAGACGTCAGTAATCCTGAATCGCGTTATCGAAGTGTTACAATATTACAATTCACAAGACTTTGACGGGCTCGTTGTTCGTTGGTCGTGGGTTCGTTCATAGATGGAAAAACCGTGAAGTGCAATATAGCGCGTTCCGGTTTCAGTCTATGGATTTCCGAATGGTTGAAGTAAAAAACAAGTCATCAGTGCACCTACCATCAAGTGAATCTCATTGCTCGTCTGTCGATATCTAACATAAAACAAAAATATACAGATTGGAAGAAAAGCACACCTTCCTTCCTCCACAATTATTTTAAATATATTCAAATACAAACAATTCCTTTTATAAAACCGACGCAAACCTTAGTTAATATACATTATTAAATACGCCCATGTTCATCCCTTTGTGCCAAAGCGATCAAACTCGATGAATACACACTACAAATGGCCCATACAGCCCTGTGAAGTGTGGACCTAGCATAACATCCGGGTAGATGCGTTTTCATTTCTATGTAAATGAATTTGACTGTAGGTCACACTGTCGAAAAACACTTGTTTGTTGGGCCATATTGCTTCAACTGTTGTACGTGAAAGTATAAAAGGTTTAATAAATATATATTTATTTATATTGTTGTGATTTATATAAATTCGGGTTTTAGCCTGTTGTAGCATTGTACTTTTTTTAAATGTGATTTAATTTTTAATGTTAAATATTTGTAATTTATTGTATTTTTAATATTATTTAAGAAATATACAATATGCAATTTCTGTATTGTTTAAGTATCTCTATATATCATTCAATCATCATGAATTTATTAGGTAACCCAAAATTTTTATAGATATTTACACACAATATATACTTATATATTATTATAATGTATAGTTTTGTCTTTATTTATTTTATATATTTATGTAATTATTATATCGTTATGTCAGATCAATCATGTTGAAAAGACATCTAACGATCTATAGTAATATCATATTAAATTCAGCATATTTGACAAGTTTTTTATTTAAAGTATTTGTGGGGAATCCCTGATCTTTCTAATCACTGACTGGCCGGCTGTAAGGCTCAGGGGTTTATGTCGAGAAATTGTATATTATATAGTTACAGCGGAGCTCGAAATTTTGATAGCGCGATTCAGGATTATCGTTGTCGATTGTAGGCGTAGATTGTGACGGCGACTTATTTGCACTAATATTATAAAGAGGAAAGGTTTGTATTTTTGTATGTTTGTAACGAATTAACTCGAAAACTACTGGACCAAAAAATGATTAACAGTAACATAGGCTACTTGTTGTGTACAGTACATCTACATTGCACCCATGCGAAGCGGAAGCGTGTAGCAACAAGTATACAATAAAATTATAACATTTACCTTTCTCATACTTTTAAAAAAAAAATTGAAGTTCTTGACAAGGATAAAAATATTTTTTACCTATCCGTGGGTGACAACGAGCCATAGCATAAATAATTATGTTGTATTTTAAGGTTAAATTTGGGGATAAAATGTTATAAAAAAACACTAAAATACCAAAACAGTAGAGTAATTGATATCCCGCGTGCATAATGAATCAATTATTTGCCGCTCCAAGGTTCCATTACCTCGCTCATTTCCACTTTCATATCACAGTAATTGTTTCGTAGCCCTCATTAAATGAATATTCAAATTTTATCCGAAAGGTGGCTGCCCACTACACTCTACCATAGGTGTCAGGCTAAAAAAAATTATTTGTATCGAAAAATATTAGACCATTTAGACCGTTACGTCACCGAACAACACCGTCACGTGCCATGCACGAAATGCTCATTATTTGAAAGTTTAAACCCTAGTGGTTTTTTGATGATATTCTTAACGTAAATTTTGAATTTGTATTTTTAAATGGTAAATAAATTTAAAAAAAACTACATTTACAAAAATAAAAGGTGCAATAGGTGGTCTTATTTCTAGAGTATGAGTAGAAATCTCTTCTAGACTATGGGTGACAGAAATAACTTAAATAAAATAGGAACAAAAGTAGTAGTAGTAGAACAAAAGGATAGTATGTACAACATTAAAATATTATTTTTTTACTTTTTAGATTAAGTTTGTAAATACTATAGTATGTAGTTATTGTTTTTGAAGTCGGTTTTTGTATTTTGTTTTTAAAAAATTTGTAGGAAGTTTATTTTGTAAGTTCATTAATCCTTATGAAATAATTTAGGAGGCCTACCACTAAACGTGCTGCTCAAATGAGACAGCGCCGTTTGGCAGAAAGTATTGACGGGAGGGAATATTTGATCGCGTAACAAACAGACATAAAAGAAAACATACATACTGTTAATGTTTCAGTGATGAAAATCAAAAGAACAGTGTTTGAAAGTCCTCATCAAAAACTCGCTGAAAGAAAGAACAAACCAAAACATCTGTGATTATATTTTTTTGTTGATTTTATAAAAAAAGTACCAAATCATTTTCGTTAATTTATATTTATACCACCTCTAAAATATGACCTACTAACCAAAAAATCATCCAAATCCAAGCATAACTTGCGGAGATATCGCGTAAAAACATACAAAATAAAACAACATATAGACGAATTAAGAACCTCGTCCTTTTTTGAAATCGGTTAATTTTTTTTTAACATTAAATCTATTGAAGGATTGCTGTGACATATGTCACTCACTACGTCACATATCGTTCGAGGATTGATATCTGCATAGCGAAGAGCCTTGACACGCTGGTATGATGGGTCTCTTGCAGTTGTCGAAGGGATTTGAATGAGTAAATAATTATTTTTATAAACAATCAAATGTAGCTCATGGATACTACCAATAGAGATGCTGCATGTATTTTGTTACGATCTAATTTACTTAATTATTATTTTTGTTCATAAATAAAAAATTAATGAGTTGACGTGCGTCATAGTGACAATTGACATTAATTTAACATTGGATCATGGATGTTCGAAAATGGCGGGAAGCAGTTGTCATTCCGATGAGTAGATTTACGTTTTAGATGAATATAGCAACTTTATTTAATAGAAAGAGTTTAAATTATAAATGAATTAATAACCTTAACATTGTAAAATACAGTTATTTTTTTGTAAATCTACCTCAAACATACAAGGTTTAGGATGGAGCATATTTGATCTTAGATAAGTACCTATACGCATTTATCCTTCGCATTGATTGCTAGAGATCTTACTTATAATATTTTTAGGACCACATTGTTTGAATTAAATTAGATATAATGTTTTACATATTCAATCAAAAATAACACAGGCACAAAATATACTAAGAATAATACTATTATTATTTTTTGCACTACCCATTTCTTCCAGTTTGTACCATATGGTTGCCTGGAAGAAATCGCTGCTTAGCAATAAGGCCGCCAGTTGTAGTTTTCCTGTATGTGTTTGTATGTTTGTATATTTAAATAAATAAAATAAGCGCACAAAAATCTATCGGGTTTCGTCTAGTAACTGGTTCTAAAAATTGTGGGCCTTTGTAATCATAAAGAACTATATCTTTTTAAAGTTAATAATAGAGAATAAAGTCAACTTTAAAAGAGACAACTTTTTATTTTTTTTATAAGCCGTATAGCTTTCATTACTTCTTAGACAAAAATGGCAATGTTTGTATGCAATTATGCAGTTTTACTATAAAAAATTATCTACTTGAAAGTGAACTCATTTAGAATACGAAGCTTTAAAATACTTTTGTCAAACAAAAGAGCAATTGAATATGAATGGAAACTGTTGCATCTAGAAAATGAATTGTCTAGTTAGTTGAAAAGATGCCCATGAAATTGTTCTGAGGGTATTAAATAGTAAGGTCATTGCGTTGATTTAAAACTGCTTTGGCTGAGGTATCACCTGCCAAGCCTCACATTAGCTTTACTAACATTAAAAAAAACAAAATCACAACATCGTAGCAAATCGTAGCAACATTTTAATTCATATAGCTACATACATCGCGTAGCGCTGTGTTCAGTGATCTCAAACTCGTAGCAGACCGCTACAAGATTATGGAATGGCTTGCTACGAGTTCTCTACAAAAATACTACATTCATAAGCTACTGCATAAACAACAAGCAGTCACAGATCTACGATTTTTTTTTCTTATTTTAAATATATTTTATCTAGCCTACAACAGTTTACTTTTCAACTTACTAAATTATATCTGTCTTACTAAGATAGTGTACTTTTCTTAATGTCTCTATCATAGGGGGATATATTTTTGTTATGTAGCTTGCACAACACTAAACTTTTGCACTATCACTATACACTATCTAAGATTACGAAAAATTAAATATATCTAATCATAATTCAAATCCAAAAAAAACAAAATATAAATAATTTGTTGATTGCTTAAAATATCATGGAAACGGAAACATGCTTAATAATTCAGTTTTTCTTCCAAAACAAAATTATACTTATTTAAAATGAACCAAATTAAAAACTAAATAAAACAATTTTTGATATAATAATATCAACAACTGAAGACTAATGATCCCGGCTCAAAGGCAATGACGTATGACTATCTTTGCTTTCAAGTAGATACTGGTTATACCTTATCTATCTCCACCAATATTAAGTTGACCCATTTTCATCGTTTTTCACATTGATAAGAGCACTTGTTGAAGTATCCGGAGTCGGAACAAAGGCCATCTTGTGGCCTATTTTATTTTAAGTAATAGATATAAAATATAAAGTGTATTCCAAGATTTGTAATAATTTACTTTGTTTAATTTAATTTTAAGTTCCGATATATATTTAGGACCAAACTCGTCAAAGAACCCACCAAAATTTTAATTATAAACGTATTCTTTTTTTTATAATTCAAATAAATTGAATTGTGGTCTAACTTTTGTAATGTAAATTAATAGAAAGCAATATGATATTCTATGACATAATTTTATATTCCTTTGTTATTTTTAATTCAATGCACTCGTTTCCGTGCACCAAAAAGAAAACTAACAGTGGACTTCTTATAAAATATGAATGTATGCTATACATATAATCACGTTCCGTAGTGTAAAATATAGCAAAACACATCGTTGCTTTGCACGAATACCGGCACAACTCAACATTTTAGTTATAAACACCATACGATCCAATATAGTCCTTATTTTATTGTGTATAAAACTCACATTCATATCGACATAACTGACATAATGACGAGACAAAATGTCATCATTGAATTGGTTGATTTTGACTCTATTTTTAAACAGCCACAACATTTTTTTTAAATAATATAACTTAACCTTGATTAATGCTATTTTGATTAATACATGCAATGTTTTTATATCTTTTATGTATAAAAAGATGTAACAACAAATATTTTGTTTAGTTTTCAAACGACTCTTCTGTAAAATGTCCTATTTTGGATTGGCGATTATTCATGAAAAACAGCGATATGTATTAAAGCATTATGTGTAGCTTAGACGAAATTTTAGAACTATGCAATAGTTCTATAAATCATATTCTTAAATATTGTTTACTTTAAAATATTAGTAGTTTAAATATTTCACTGATTACTATCAAATGTAAACTGTTTCCGTGGCTAGTTCGTGCAATTTCCGTATGTCTAAGCAATGTGTTAATACGAGGCTTTAATGAATTATGCATGGTCAAGTATACCGGTGCCTAAATATTCACATATTAACATTTTGTAATGGAATTACCGCTATATGTTATATACCAATTCATTTTTCTTTACGCGTAGCCACCTCCGGTCTTTAACATATGCAAGGATTTTGAGATTGCGTCCGGGTAAAGAACCACCGTTCAAAGATGGAAAAACTGTGAAATGCAGTCCACATTTTTATTTTATGGATCGACTGACATAAAAATAAGTCGACAGCACATCATTAATTGGTGTCCTGTAACTACGTCTGACATCTGTGTGGACAGAATATATGTCATAGAAAAAACTCAACAAACAGGCCTACCGCCTTATATACCTATTATGCGTTCAAATAAGTTTTTAAAGTAAAAAAGGGTTTACTTTTAACTATATTATTTTGTTAATAGTCCCGTCACTTACAAGACCTCTAACTAAATTTAAAAAAAATTGTATCAAGTGCAGATACAAATACGTTTCCATTCGTTTATATTTACGAAACACCCTTTCAATAATCGCAATATACGAATCTGTTAACTTCACTCGTGTTTGATATCAATAAAATGATGTTAAAGCGCTCCCAAATTGTATTTGGATGAATACATTTTACTACTACGTATCGCATAATAATCGAATGTAGACTCTAAAATCTAGCAATATAGGTCTGAATTCTATAGTAGGGACGTGCATGTATGAAAAAAATTGAAGCGCAAATACGAGGTGTGGTAATGGTTTCCGCAAGATAGGTGAATGGGCGTTGACGGGGATTTTTTCGCGAGCCACGAGTTCAGTGAGTTTCTCAGTGAATGACTATTCGATATTAAAGTGAACGTATTTTTTTATTTCTAACTGCTGTTGGGTATTAGATATTTTTCAAAAGAGTTTTACTTTCTAGTATTAGTGATAGGTAGGAAAAATATTGTAGAAAATTCACTCTAACACAAATATCATTTGTTTTTTAAATAATCAAATTTATATTAGAGATTCTCTATTAATCATGTTTTGATGTGAATAACGCCATTGTTATAGCTTTATTTTTTATGAATAGAAAATGTTTTTTATACCTACAATATTTTATCCTAAATTTTTAGAATCCTAAACTGCCAATATTCAAAGGCTTAAAATCGCGTGATTAAAAAAAATAAACGTTTGTCACGAGGACGAAAGTCAGGTTATTGCTTCGCTTGCACGCTATTGTCTTTTATTAGATATAATTTTGCACAAAATATGAAAAATTAAGCTATCATTATTTTAACGAATTATAAAAAAAGGTTACAACCCCTTAAAAATATATCACACACTTTCTTTTAATTTAAAATAATATAGGTATAAGTACTATCGTACATATTTTTACAAGCTCGTTGGCGCATTGAGTAGAACACCTACCTTGCGTTCTGATCACGGGTTCGTTTCCCGCCAGGATACGTTTACATTTTTCTATTAACATTTCATTTCTACGTCTAGCCACGAAATTCCGACCGAGTTACGAACCATCATTTACAAATGGAAAAAATATTGCGTATTTCGGTTTCACTCTATGAATTTCCGAACACTCGCAGTAAAATGACTTGACTGATGTTCTGTGGCTAGATGTGATAATATCATCCACCATAAAGTGAACCTCGTGCTCGTCGAAAAGCAACATACAGATGAATTGAGAACCTGCTCCTGTTTTGAAGTCGGTTAAAAAGAAAAGCCAGTCTATGGATTATCTTAAAATAGGTCATCAGCGCATCATTGACTGATGTTCTGTGGCTGAAGTATCACATACCGTCAAGGGAACCTCATGCTCGTCTGCCGATATATAACATTAAAAAATCCTGTGCTAGTCAGTACCTATTGGAGAAGGCTCCGATTTTGAAATTATGTATTATTTGAATTCGCCTTGAAACTTAAGACTTAAGAGAAAGTTTTGTTAATGTTTCAAAGTAGGTACCTACAATAGTATAATATTATACTTATTTCAAGTATAATATATAGAAAAGCGTAATGTTATTTTAAAATTTTGTTTCCAAATTGACGCCATTGAAATATTCATGTAAGTAAATTATATAATATAGATATACTTAATTAAAGTGTATTTCTTTTCTTAGATCATTTTTTTTTGTTAGCTAACGACAGACGACCATGAGGTTCACTTGATGGTAGGTCACAGAACATCAGTCAACGATGCGCTATAGACCCATTTTACGATAATCCATAAGCTGCTTTTTACTTCGAGCTTTTGGAAAAAAAATCGTCAAAATCATTCAAATGTCTCAAATAAAGGAATTATTATAGAAAAAACAAATGAACGTCTTATATTTTATTATAATATTAATCATGAGTTTAATCTGTTAACCGCGTTAACCACTCGATACGTCGAGTAAAATAATATTATGTAAACACGTTTTAACCGATGAAAAAATATTTTATTTAAACTACATCTCACCATTAAGAAAGACATGACACAAAGCACTCTAAAATACTTCTAGTTCGTCACCAGAAACGCTGTATTAACTTCCGTCATACACTATTCCGAGTTCGTTATAAGTGTATGATATAACTACTGTCTAGTGTTAAACTTGAGCGAGTGGGTTTGGAGATTACTGGCTGTTATAATATGCATCGCTTTACTCCAACTTACTTGACTGATGCAGACCTAACCGCACTTATTCATTATTGTAACCCACTTCCTAGGAAATTTTAATGACTTTAATGTAAAGCCTGGCAATCTTAAGAAGTTAAAGTTATTATATAATGTATTTTGTGTCCACAGAGTTCAACCTTACCTTTCCTGAAAATAGATTCAGCTCTTTACTGCTAAAGATTCACAGAAAGACAGTTCGCCTATCCCTATTAAAATTGTCAGATGTGTATTTTGAGCAATTTTTCACTAATCATTTTTGTAAAAGACTCTTTATTTAAATAGGTCATTTTTTAATACATCGGCAACAAGAGAGTCACAACACATAAAAATAAGAAATTGAGATAAGTATACCATAAGAACGGCAATCACCAACTTTATCTGCTAAAAAAACCTCATAATTATAGTGCGGTTCCTCGCCAAGAAATGGCATTTAATACCCTTTTCACCGAGCCACTTTCCTACCTTGAGCGGCGTTAACAGTGCCACATCAAAGTTAAAAAAATATATAAAATAGAACAAATATCTTTACATTTTAATTTCCATAAAAACACAATAGAGCATTAAATAATGTTCTTAAAAATATCATAGAAAAAATAAAATCGTGATTTCCCAAAATCTACATATTTTGTGTTGTGACACTCTTGTTGCCGATGTGCGACATGTTTATGAACCCAATTACACGGTAATAAATTACTCTTATGGTTTTCGTAAGTATTTTAAGTCAGAAATCTCTTTTTAACCGTACCAAATCATTCACATCCGATAATATTATTAGGGATAGACGAGTTAATGTAGATAAGATTGACTTTTGTATTTTTCTTTTTTAATTATGTTTTGATGAATATTGTCTTTTATCACACATTTAAATAAAATACATATTTAATACAGGATTAAAATGTCTGCCCTTGCGGTTGCTGAAAAGCATCCGAAATGTCGGGATAAATATTAATAATTAATAATAAAAAGTGTATCAATCCGGTATAAAGTATTTTATTTAAATACTAGTAATACTCCCCGGCTAGCACTATGACTAATAACACTATACGTATGTTATTCGCTACTAATGTAGCTTTCTATTGGTTAGGTAGAATTTTTAAAATCGGTCCAGAAGTTTATGAGCTACATCGTAATAAACAAACAAATTTTTACTCTTTTAAATATTAGTATATGTAGATGCGATGTTCTCATGGAATAAAACAGCTGTGCCCTTCAATAGAGATAAGGCTCTCTACATACTAAAACCAAATCCACTATTTTCATCAAAATCGGTTCAGCAGTGTATTCCTCAAAATGAAAAAGACACGATTAATTTCACATTTAAAAGCACCGAAGTATCGTTTATTACCGCTTCATACCAACCTATTTTTTAATTACAGATATTTCGAAAAACAAATTTTAATTTTCCAACATTTCATTCACCGCAGATCTAAGTAGCAATTAAACCTATTCTTTTAGGTTTCATTTCAATCGTTTATATTTTATAAACAACTTCGCGTTACAACTCAACTTCTAGGCTGAACGGTGCTGTTTTATAACTGCTATATATATTTTGCTTACTACAGCGTTATTATCAGAATAAGTGTGTCAAGTCCCTATGCTAGTTAGAAAATAGGGTACATTCAGAGCATTGTAGCGTAAATGCAGTACCAACTCGGGAACAAAGCACGGCTCTGAATGCAACGGACAGCAGTTAGACTGATGAATTACTTGTTGCACATGGTAAAATTGCTATAATACATCTATTGTGAGATACGATAATTCTTCTGGCTTTGCATGGATTACGGTGGAATCTATGAATGAAGATTCTTATCTAAACATTACCTATTCAAAAATAGGTTTTTTGCAACAGTAGGTATTTATAGTAGATGTTTGTCCTTTGTCATAATTTAATTAAAGAGTCCAATTATTTTTTTGAGTTTTTTTTAACTGAAAAGACAGAGAAGAGAAGAATATTCCTTATCTATCGTAGTTTTTTTTAAATGCCGATATCATTTCCCTATTACATAATATTTGTTACTTATGGATTTATTATTTAAGATAGCTGGTTAGCTGGTGGTGGTAAGAAAGCATTTTAAATAAAGTTAATTATTATTATTCAAAGGTTTTTAGATAGTATTTGTTTATAGTCATGGCATTGAAGTGGACAATTTTGTATGATATAGTACACGTTAATACATTGTATGAATAATTTAAATCACGTCATTAAACAATTAGGCGTGGGCTAAATGTTGAGTTTAACTACCTTTGCACGCAGAATATATGTATGTAAACTAAATTATCTAAAGATTCACTGTTTTTCTATGATTAAATATTAAAGGATGAAATGAGTCAACTAGCGCCACGGTTTTTTTTAATTAACTAAAATTCTGTAAATACAGAAAACATAGAGCCATATCTTTGTTTATATAGTTACCGCTTTTATATGTTATATTAGTTTAACCATTTTGAAGACAAACATTTAATATACATATGTAACGAGTATAAAATTGATGGCAAATAGGACTCTTCATCTACAAAGCAGCACATAATGTCGCTACATTGATTTTCAGAGATAACCTTGCGGTTTTGATGACGAATAAGAGTCTATGTCCCAAATAACAGATTAGCTATTTAAATATCGTAAAAAATCAGGAAAAAAGATATGCAGAAAATCAATTTTATTTATAAATTAGGTTTGAAACTCCGCAATCTTCCGCAATTGATAGCTCACTTCACGCACGCTTATAGCTTTTTTGTAATAATTGATGTCCACTGCAAATCAGTGACATACTTAACATTATACGATATAATAGAAATGGGAAAATAGCATAACTATTCAAATCTAGAAATATTTTATTTTATTTTTGGAGCCAGGCAGGCACATTCCGGCAGGATTCTGGCCACATAAACACAAAACACTGGACTGCTTAAATCATGCAATTACACTAATATAAGTAATACATACCCAGGAAGTAGGTGGGTATCTCGGGAAAGGTGCAATCGTCTTCGTAGCGACGTTACTTGGTATTTCCTGCTTGATGCCTCGTTTGAGACGCTGTTTTCTTCGCTCCCGAGATTTTGCTCTTATCATAAGAGCTGCCTGCATACTTGCCAGTTTTGTGGCTTTATTGAGCGCTCACGGATAAACTACACCACTTATACGAACCAATGTTTAAAGTTAACTAGCGTAACTATTTACACAAACACCGATATCACTTTTCAGTTAATCACAGTACGTATGTTGTATCACTATATAGATTTAGAATTGGATAGAGATAGGCACGAGACAAGGCGATAATTGTTTAACTAATTGAACTTACAATACGATATGTGAGTGATGAATGGAAGCTAGGGCGATTTGGCGTTTAATGTTTGTTAGTTACATTCAACAGTCATGTTTCATTCCGTATATCAAGTCGTAGTCTTTGATTTTTCGCCTGCCACCAAAATCTCTTCCTTAAATGTCGATTTTTCATGGCCGGCCCACTTCTTGCACTTTACCAATTAACACTTTAGAACACATTATAGATCTTATACTTACTTTAAACTGTTTCAAGCTATAAAAAATGCTGATATTGTAACACCAAAGGATGTAAAGGGGTTATTGCACTGTCTCACATGAAAAATCATGCATCCTACGCATACAATGACTTATAAGCTCTATATTTTAAATAAAAACATGGCCCAGTTACTATCGCATTTTGTATGAATAATATCTGGTTCATTAACAGTAATTTCTAAGACATTTAAAGCGTACAAATATTATTTAATACTAGAGAATGGACACGTACGGAGTTACTCCTCTCGTCATAGAGTCAGGTCAAGTATCGCGACACCTTACTCTAACTTATGTTTAAAAATACACATTATTCTTGTACTCGGCACGAAATACAAAGACCACATTAAATATTTTATTCAATTATTTAACAACAACACCGACTAAGTAATATTACATGCGTTAACTATACGGTTATATACTCAATTACCAAGCTTAATAACTTACCATCACTTAATTTTTCGTCACATTTATTGTAAATAATGAGGTTGTATAAAATAAAGACTGGTTGCGTCTTGATATTTTTTATTATTTACTTCTCTCTCGTACTTAAATATTAAAATATTTTCAACAATAATAATATAAAAGAAGCGACATCGACATTCATATTATTCCAGATTAAACTCACTAGTCAAACGTGGCCAAGCGACTTTGATTCCGTCGTTTCAATAGTATATGTATGTATCATATAAGTTATCAAATTTCCGAAAATATCTCTTATATTTTAATTTTAAACATATTTCAATTATTTATAGCCATCAGTATGCCGATTTAAAACGTGAAGTACATAGGTAATAGAAAATGTTAAAATACAAGTAACGTATCAGAATCAAAGTCTTAACAAAGTCTGACTGTACAATAGCGACACCGAATTCTAACACTTACATGCTTTATACATACGGTTGGTTCTACCTCGACGAGTTCGCTCTGTAATGGCTCGACGGCGGATAGCGGGCGGGGCGGTGGCGCGTGCAGGCGGGATTCCCAGTGCTGGCAGGAGAATGCGCGGACGCCGGTAGGTGCCGGGTGGATGGGGCTGCTTGGACGCGGGCTCGACGGCGCGGGATGGCGGCCGTGTTGGCGCGCCTGTTGCCAGATAACAGGAGTACTTAGAATGGATGCTACATACATATAAAACACAACTGTTTCTGTTGCTACATAAAATCATTAAAACGAATTGTATTATTTTAAATGGCATGTCATCCACCTCTACATACGCGTAGAACGGTATCTGCGCTACGTAGCTGTAGCTAGTGGGAGTAGGGTATTACCTTTCGGCCCGCGAGCGACGCGCCGCCCGCCGCCGCGTACATGCACCGCGGGCGCGCTCGCTCACCCGGCGCGCATAGAGCGGTCGCGCGGGTTCCTCACAGGCCCGCTCCACCGCATCCGCGCTACCCACCTACAACTATCAATTATTATTTAAAATGTTTAAGTATGTTAGCAACAAACACACAATTTAATACCACACTAGACTTAATTGTTTCAATCACATATTTAAAATAATTGTTTGGTAGGCTAAAACTTGAGAAATTTTCACTAAATATTATACTTTGTTTAAATATGTTCACAAGTTAAAAAAATAATATCTTTCAACGGATTAAAACGCAATAAAGTATTCAAAAGCTTCGGAAAAATACGATAATATGTATTATGTACTATACTAAATTAAGACGCGTTTTAACTTTTAAATCATTGTACCTACAGTAGGTAATCAATCATGTCAATCGACAGAGCGTGATCAGTATCAGTACGATACGATTGTATTATTATTTCGATTATTCAGAAAGTGCGATTTTTACCTACCCGAATTTTATCCATATCTGTTCCGAATTTAAGAATTCCTTTTTAAGTATTCCTTCTACTATTAAATAGCTATCGGCAATTACATGTACGTCAGTATAGTGTTATTCATTAATAATGTTAGTCGAAATTTTTCTTTTTGTTTTAAAATCACAGAGTAATCACATTAAATATGATATTAATAAAATAGACAGGGCTGGACTAAGAGGAGGGCATGTGGGGCTACTGCCCTGGGGCCTCCGCAAAAATAGGGCCTCCACCATAATCTTCTACTATATAAAAATAAGTCGGATTTTCCTTCCTGACGCTATAACTCCAGAACGTACGAACCGATTTCCATGGTTTTACATTCGTTGGAAAAGTCTCGGGCTCCGTGAGGTTTATAGCAAAGAAAATTCAGTAAAATTTTCAACAGAAAAGCGGGAAAATCTTTTTTCTTTAAGAATAATTATATAATTTCGAAGCCAAAATTGTGGCAGAACAACGTCTGCAGGGTCCACTAGTTCGGAATAAATCTTACTTTTCCTTTAATATTGTTTTTCGCTGTTTTATCTTTACCTACTTACTATACTTTGTACAAACATGATTATATTGTAAACATGAAAATAATTTGGGGCCATGGGGCCTCCACTCCTTTGTTGTCCCAAGGCCTCCACTACTCTTAATCCGGATTCGTCGATAATTAAATTGTACACAGTATAATATATGCTAAACTAGTGCAACAGTTATGCTTGGATTCATGAGTAATTAGCTCATAATATTAGACTAATATTTTGTGAAACATATCGTGCCAAACCATTAGTCGGTTGCACGGAATGTTACCATTAGATAAATTATAATTTAAAATACGTAATGTGCTTTATAAAACATGTCCTCTATTTCAGTAATAAAATTATCAACAACATTAAATTTATATTATTCACTAAACCGTAAAAATAAAGCTTGTTTATGGAAAAAGGGCAGATAACGAAATGATTTCTAAGTAAAAAATATTTTAAAAAAAAGGAACATATACTATGAACGTAATTCTGTCAACAAATCCATTTTAGTTTTTTGTATCTTAATTAAATTGTGAATTGGTTAATATTTAGATAATAATCACTCAAATATCCGACCGTGCGAGCAAACGTAAGACGGTATATTTTTTTGGATACTAAAGCGTTTTTGGACGGTTAAGTACGAGTAGTTAACGTGTCTATCTTTTAAATATAATTTTTCTATTACGGTGGTTTATTGTAAGGCAGTATCTCTACATAGAAAAAAACAAAGTCACTTCCCGCCATCTGCCCCTCTGTATGTTTTAATCTTTAAACTACGCAACGGATTTTAATAAGGTTTTCATCGGTAAATAAAATGATTTAAGGGGAAGATTTCTAATTATAGGTTTATATTGTTTTGTGTTAATTTATTGAAATGTGACGATAATTATTCAAGATGTCGGAAGAAATCAAGCTGATTGAAAGTACATAATATTTATTTTTAATCACTCCACACTGACATTACATAAGTATCTACTACTCGTTCATTTCAATTAAAACAATATTTTTATTCTATTATATTATTGTCTACAGTACCGTTACAAGGAGATCATAATGTCGACGGCGGCATTCTCGAAGTGAACGGGAAGTATGTTACATTGGGCTGTGTGAAATGTTGTAAAATGTAATCTTTTGTATAATAGCTGCCTAGTTTTCACATCTTTCAAGTACAAGTTCCCGTGTGTGAGTTGCCAGAGCTCCCATCGGGCGCGTCCCCGGGTGGCGGATTGGGGAATGCCCTCCAGATATGGGGGGTACCGGCTTTAGCTGGCGTGGACCAAAAACTGGTGAGTGGTAGTGCCACGCTGTAACCTTTGGTTACAGCCGAATGGGCCGGCACGTCCGGGGAAATACCACTCTCTCACTGGAGACTGGCGTGAAGTAACAGCAATGCTGTTGCGTTTCGTACGGTTTGTGAGAATCCCGGAAGCCCAAACCTGGGTAGGAAAATTATGGCAGCGCAGATTCAGGTTAGACTACCCCAGGGGGGTACCATGGGATGTGGAGAATCCCCCTCTGGACGTCCATGCCCAGGACCATGTAAATCACCTGGACGTGGATGCCCAGGCAGCCCTTCGTATTCTGGGGAGGGCAAATCCGCGCATAAATCTACTCGGGGCAAGAGCAATGCATTTTCGGCACCCCCTGACGCCCTCATAGTCCACTACTGTAATATCAGGGGTCTCCACTCTAACCTTGACGCCGTCCACAATCATCTGGAAACGGCGAGGCCGGCTCTGCTCTTCCTGACTGAGACGCAGATATCTTCTCCTGCTGACACCTGTTACCTCACTTACCCTGGGTATATATTGGAGCATTCCTTTGTGCCACGGGCCGGGGTGTGCGCCTACATAAGAGAAGATATCCGCACTCGTCGCCTCGTCAATCTTGAAGATCGGGACCTTTCCATTCTCTGGCTGCGCGTAGACTGTGATGACCATCCCCGCGTCTATGCTTGCCTGTACAGGTCCCATAGTGGAAATACCGAAACAGACCGACTCATGGAACATGTTCAAGTGGCTACAGATTCCGTGTTACAGCTGATCCCCTCCGCAGAAATCGTGATCCTCGGTGACTTTAACGCCCACCATGCCGAATGGCTTGGCTCACGTACTACCGACCATGCGGGGAGATCTGTACATGACTTTGCTTTGGCATATGATCTGACTCAACTGGTATCTGCGCCTACGCGTGTCCCAGATGTTGAAGATCATATGCCTTCCCTGTTGGACCTTATGTTGACCTCTCATCCGGACCATTATCAAGTTTCCGTTGACGCCCCACTAGGTTCATCGGACCATTGTTTGATCCGGAGTATGGTGCCACTAGCTCGCATAAAACGACCGCGTTCTGCTGGTTGCCGACGCGTGTGGCATTATAGGTCAGCCGACTGGGATGGGATGCGCTCTTTTTTTGCATCTTACCCATGGGGGCAGATTTGTTTTTCGCCGGATGATCCCAACGTTATGGCTGATTCTGTCGCCGATGTAGTGCTTCAGGGAATGGAACTTTTTATTCCTTTCTCTGCGGTGCCCATTGGTGGCAAGTCCCGGCCTTGGTTTGGTCGCTCTTGCAAAATGGCGTGTCGCCGGAAGCAGGAATGTTACCAAGCCTGGGCCGAAGCATCAACGTCTCGGGATGGAAAAACCAGCGTCCTTAAAAAGGAGTACAACTCTGCCTCAAGGGCCTTCAAGAGAGCTATTGCCAAAGCAAAGTCTGAGCACATTGGCAGAATTGGCGAGAAATTGGTGCGCCTTCCTTCGGGAACTCGTGCGTTCTGGTCTCTCGCTAAGGCTGTCTTAGGGAATTTCTGTCAGCCCTCTCTTCCAACTCTGCACGGGAGAGATGAATCGCTGGCCCATGCCGCAAAAGAGAAGGCCGATCTTCTGGGCACACTCTTTGCGTCCAACTCGACTTTGGATGACCGTGGAAATCCACCGCCGACCATCCCGCGGTGTGACAGCTCTATGCAAGAGATTCAATTCCATCAGAGCTCAGTGCGAAAAGCACTTCTCTCTTTGGACGTCCATAAGTCGAGTGGGCCCGATGGCATCCCTCCGATCGTGTTGCGCTCATGTGCTCCTGAGTTGGCTCCGGTTCTAACGCGTCTTTTCCGGTACTCCTATTCATTAGGCGTCGTCCCGAACTCCTGGAAGACAGCTAAAGTGCACCCAATCCCGAAAAAAGGCGACCGCTCAGACCCATCCAACTACAGGCCTATAGCTATAACTTCCTTGTTCTCCAAGATAATGGAATCCATTATCAACTGCCAGCTCTTGCGGTACTTAGAGGAGCACCAGCTGTTAAGCGACCACCAGTACGGTTTCCGTCGGGGTCGCTCGGCTGGTGATCTGCTAGTCTACTTAACGCACAAATGGGCGGAGGCAATCGAGACCAAGGGGGAGGCGTTGGCTGTCAGTTTGGATATAGCGAAGGCCTTTGATCGCGTGTGGCACAAGGCGCTTCTTTCGAAGCTTCCTTCTTATGGGCTTCCCGAGAAATTGTGCAACTGGATAGCCAGCTTTCTTGAGGACCGTAGCATTAAAGTCGTTGTCGACGGTGCATGCTCGGACCCAAAACCTGTGAATGCTGGTGTTCCACAAGGCTGTGTGCTATCTCCTACTCTGTTTCTTCTGCATATCAATGATATGCTGCAAATCAGTGGCATTCATTGCTATGCGGATGACAGTACTGGAGATGCTTCATACTACGGCCGTGCAAATATTTCTCGAGAACACGTCGACGAGTTCCGGAACAAACTTGTGTCTGAAGTCGAGACTTCTTTATCCAAAGTTTCGGACTGGGGACGACTTAATCTAGTCCAATTTAACCCTAAAAAGACACAGGTCTGCGCGTTTACCACTAAAAAGAATCCCTTTGTCGTTTCTCCTCAATTTGAGGGCACTCACTTATCAGCCACAGCCAGTATCGGAATTCTCGGCGTCGACATATCGAGCGACGTTCAGTTTCGCGGTCATCTGGAAGGGAAGGCCAAATTGGCCTCAAAAAAGCTTGGTGTGCTCAATAGAGCGAGACGGTATTTCACAGCGGGCCATTGCCTACAACTGTATAAGGCACAAGTTCGGCCCCACATGGAATACTGCTCTCATCTTTGGGCGGGAGCTCCCCAATACCAGCTCCTTCCTCTTGACCGCATTCAACGTAGAGCGGCTCGAATCGTCGACGACCAGGCTCTCTCCGATCGGCTTGACCCTTTGGCGCTACGTAGAGATGTCGGATCACTCTGCATCTTTTATCGTATCTATCATGGTGAGTGCTCTGAGGAATTGTTCGGATTAATCCCAGCCGCCAACTTTCACCACCGCACCTCGCGACAAAACTCCAAGTTCCACCCATACCATCTTGACGCTTGGAAATCTAGCACTGTGCGCTTTATGCGCAATTTTCTACCACGCACAACGCTATTGTGGAATGAGTTGTCGCCAGCGATTTTTCCGAACCGGTACGACTTGGGGGCCTTCAAGAAGAGAGCCTATTCCTACCTTAAAGGCCGGCAACGCATCTGCAAGTCCTCTGGTGTTGCAGATGTTCATGGGCGGCGGTGTTCACTTTCCATCAGGTGAGCCGCAGGCTCGTTTGCCCCCTATATAATAAAAAAAAAAAAAAAAAAAAAAAAAAAAAAAATAGGCTCAGGAGCTTGAATAAAATCTACCCCAATATGTAAACCGTATAACTTTAATGGAATAAATAATCTCCTGAGCTCAGGCCGCTGCTTCAATCTAAATTAACTACATTATATCCTAAGTTGTGACTTCGCCCTTGTTAATATTTTGATTGAATTCAATATAAATGTTTAATTTTCATTTATTTTATTAAAATATTTAATTATTATCTAACAATAAACATTATGCAATATAATAACAACGTCGTTACAGGCAAGTAGATAATTAATCAGTCTTCTTTGCCCTGCTCGATCGAAAAGTTTTTTTAATTTTTTCCCCCGGGCATCGAACCCGTGACCTCTGATGCTAAATCGAATGCCATCCACTGAACTACAGAGGTAGTCTTAGCAGAACTCTAAGCAAAATACAAAAACTTGACCAACTATTTTTTAACAAAATACATAAGTAAGTTTTTTTTAATACTAACATTGAACCTCATGCTCGTCTGTCGATATCTAAATTTCGACAGGCGAGCATGAGGTTCACTTGATGGTGATACCTCAGCCAGAGAACATCAGTCGACCAACTTTATCGAGCATTCGGAAATGCTCGAAGTACAAATTGGGTCGACAGCGCATCGTTAACTGGTGTTCTGTGGCTCAGGTGTCACCTACCATCAAGTGAACCTCATGCTCGTCTGTCGATATCTAACATAAAAATAAAACAAAATCCATAAACTGAAATCTTCCATCCATCTTCTTTCTTATTATATATATATATTTTATGATATCCAGTTGTTTAGAATTATTCTTCCTTTACTACTCAATTTCCCTATGGTAGATAAGTTACAGAACATCAGTCCGTAATACTCTGTCGACCTATATTTTACTTCCAAATCCATAGATTCAAACCGAAACGCGCAATATGCATTTCACGATTTTTCCATGTTTTAGTATTGCAACCAAAATAATATTTTTCAACAAACTACGCGACGTTAGAAATGAGAAAAAGAAATTAAACACGTATTTTCTTTTAGCACTTTCGTGACACAAATAGGGTTCATGGAATGCTGCGATTGACCGATAGCACTTATGGGAAATTATAATTGCTGGAAATAATTCCTCCGCGTGCATTTGAATTGTATTTTTTTATTTCATGTTATACATATTAAAAAAGGGTTTTATTTTATTTATTTCTTCTAAAAATGTTCATAAAAATTAAACACTGGAGATTTTGAGGTAGATGGACTTAAGCAGAGCTCGTACTGCAATCTTTGATCCCCGAGTACAGCACAAGAAGTGGGGTAACTAATGAGATATTGGCAGAGACATTTCTATGTCTGTTACACTTATGATGTTTCTTAAAAGTGATCAGCCTTATGTGCCCTTTTCGAATGATTTTTATTTTAAATCACATTTCATTCTGAAGCAATATACTATGTTTTACGGTTTGATTACAAACTAATTGGTTTTACCGTTTCGACAAAAAAACATTTATTGAAGAAATTGATTCTAATCATTTGTTTATTAACATTAACGAAGAGATAGATAATACATAGCCAGAAAAGTTGTTATTTGCTCAGGCGAGCATCTTAAACATGTAAAATTCAAAACAGCGCCATTGTATAGCTCGTTTGGAGCTACAGAATGCAACGACTTTGCTACGAGCAAGCAATAAAAAAATATTTAAAATAATGTATGTTTTATTCTTTATTGTTTTATTTGATGATCAAATAAGCATAATGTATTTAATTTGAATATATATATGGAAGGGAAAGGGCTAAAATAAAGGGTAATGGAATGCTCTACCACTTTTTATAAAAAAGACTATTATAAGATGGATATTTTCAAGAAAATAATTAATAGACATCTGCCAGTCTAGCATGACAACCACGACAAAGTTTTGTCGACCATTTTCTCCTGTTTCAATCGATATCTTCCGGGTCTAATATGACACACTTAAAACTCGACTTCTAATCTCAAAAGTGGAGGTATTTGTAGATCGAGATATATTGTCTATCAAAGTTGTCGATGTCGAGATATCTTATATCTTAGTTTATTTTCACTCGTCCGCGAGATATCTGTTGATGGCAGGCGGGCAGGGCGCTTTGCATCCTCTTTTATAATCCGTACAGCTAAGAAGTGGATTTCTCTCCCTGGGTCTGTCTTGACGGACTAATGTAAAATGGACCTTTTAAAGAAAATAATTAATAGGTATCTGATAGGTAGGCGTGATTCACCATCGTAGCCCGCATCTACACTTTACAATAGGTGGGATAGCGGGCAAACGGCTGCGTATTCATGAATAAAAAAAAGAATGGAATTCATATTGGGTCGGGAGACGAAGAGAACAGAGCAGAAATAAGAAGTTTACATAGCAATGCTTCAATGATTAAGTATACTAAAAGTTGATTTTTAAATATTATATTGAAAATGTCGAAATAAAAGTATAGTACAGTCTATATAAAGATTGGCCTTCACTCAAGAGTCTTGTTCTGTAGGTATCACAAAGGCAACCTCGAAAACCCTTGTGTTCGCAAGTCAGGTTTTTCAAGAGTTTTTGAGAAGGTCGCATTCATCACCTTTCAGCTTGAAGTTGAAGCATCTATTCTCTGATCGGTATGATCGATAATAAATCTATAGCGCGCTCTGAGAGCTCTTAAGTAACTTTATAAAGATTGAAATATTAAGAACGAATTTTAAATATCGTTGTTAAAGTTAGCTGAAAAAGCGTATTTATATCGATGCACTTGATCTTGAAGGTTTGTTAAAATTGTAGCTCAGAATACGTAGTTAGTGGGGAATGTTTAACAGAAAGTTTTGTTTTGGTATCTGTTATCAAATGATGTGTGTAAACAATGAAACCTACACACAGTGTACATGTGTTTGTGTAGGCCCATACCCCACTTGCGATACGCCCCGGCTTCGTACGGGTAAAATGTAGATGTACTGTACGCAGAAAAGTTTCACGATGACAATGGTGAAGGAGTTCTATTGGTGAAAGTGTTTCTAAAATCGGTCGAGTAGTTTTTGAGTTAAATCAAATAAACAAATCTTTCCTCTTTATAATATTAGTATATATAAAATTTCCTTGTCACAATGTTAGTTACCGTACTCCTCCGAAACGGCTTTACCGATTTTTACCAAATTTTATGTGCGTATTCAGTAGGCCTGAGAATCGGCTACTATCTATTTTTCATACCCCTAAGTGATAAGTATTGTTCAGTGTTCACCCTTCAATTTTTTTTTTTAATATTTTGACGAAATTTTTATTTTTATTTTTTTATAATGTGGCATTTAAATATACATATTATAACCCTAAATTTTTACTTTTTTATCACCAGCCCCTGCTTTTTAGAAATTATTTACATGGCAAATCAACGTTTGCCGGGTCAGCTAGTATAAGTATAGAAAACAAAGTCGCCGAAATGTATGTACGTGCCTCCCGAACAACTGCACCAAATTGGCTAATTCTTATTTGCTTTAATTGTTTCTTATTGATCCTAACTGTTTTTGTCAGGACAAGGTTTGTACGAAAGTATTTAAACAATCTTACGAAAATGTGAAAAAAAAAAGTTTAAATATCTCTATAGAAAAAAAACTTTAAACATAGTGTCAGATTGATTTTCATTTATTAGTACTATAAAGAGGAGATTTTGCTTCATATTCGTCTTTAGTATAGCCGTGGCAAGCAGGGTCGGGCAGTTAGTTAAAAATATTGTGAAAGGTAAATGTTATATACGAAATTAGTAGATTCTGAATAGTTCTCTCTGTTCTATGTAAGATATTAAAAGCAATATGTATTTCGATATTATATGATAAAAGTTATGAAAAGAACCGAGATGATATAAAAGTTGAAAAACTATTCAATAAATACGAGAGTTTCAAATACATTGAGCCTTAGCAATAGTATCTTGAAACTTAACAAAGAAGAGGTATATAAAAGTTATAAAGTCGGCTTTTTTAAGAATACTCTTTCAGTTATATTTAGCTCTTTATTTATTTAAAAATACTTTAAAAGCCCCTATAACAATTGTTGATGGTCACCTCTATGCTAAATAAATTTTACAGAACTGGCTGAATGAATTTGTCAAGTCTGAATGGTCAGTACCTTAATAATATTGTTCTAGTTATGTTTAAAAAGAAGTCAGTCGGGTCTACGTCTTTGTTGATTATATTTTCCTATCGCTTTATTGTGTGTTTGGCTTTTGCAATTTTTCCCCCCTTACAACAAAAATAATACTATATACGAAGGTTTGTGTGTATGTAAAACTAGTAGATGTATTATCGATTGATGGTTTGAAGAATGATATGTGTTTGAGAGTTGTGACTGGTGATGATATAACGAGTGAAAGAAGAAAATGGAAAAGAGAACATAATGATGCCATAGCAAATATTATGGAAAAGTATAGTGAAAGTTTCAATAAAAAGTTTTTTTCTTTCTTTTTTTGTTAGATATCAACAGACGAACATGAGGTTCACTTGATGGTAGGTGATACTCAGCCACAGAACATCAGTCAATGATGCGCTGTCGACCTACTTTTTACTTCGAGCATTCGGAAATCCATATAAAAGTTCTGTAGAACTTCTCAGTATTTATTTCTACGAAGGTTTCTAACATGTTATCCATAATGTACAGTCAAGATTATTAAGCGCGATAAGGTTTGATAAGCTTTTTTTGGGGCTTTGACTTTTCTTTACTGAAGTTAAATAGTAGATTGTTTACCAATGAAGCAAACCACTATTGTTAAGGCGAGAGTGTTTTTGGAATCTAGAGAGGAGCGAGGGATTCGAAGTACGTCACTAGAGTTTAAAATAGTGTTGCTCCCGAGGTTAACACTCTACTTTTTATCAACTCTATGAGACAATGAGTACGTGCGTCGTGCAACTCATGAAGTAGAATTACGTTTATTTATTTACATACAGTTAGGATCAATAAGAAACAGAAATAATTAGATGCTAATGTTTATATTTGAACAATTATGAAAGATCTTAAATCCGAATTTGAACAAACAATAACAAAAGAAACAATGCGTTTTTACTTTTACAGAAACCTGTATTTTTTTTATTTGTCTCGCGCGGATTTTTTTTGACAGTCAGTAACGATTTCATAGAATGTTTGTGATCGATCTCTTTGATGATTCAAACATTCACTAACAATATCCACATTCCAAATTCAAATCACTTTTACTCCTTAAATAATGTCCAAATCACTTTTACTCCAAAAAGTCCCTTGTTTTAAGAATTATATATTATTCAATAACAATACCATACGTGCCCTTTATATAATATTTTATGTATTTGTAAAAAAAAAATTGTTTTCATACTAATGATGATTCATTGTTTCATTAAAGGACAATAAACCCAATAACAATGAGTTTTTCCTTCATGGATGTAATTAAAAAAAAAACTATCTCTAGTTATGCCATACATGCAGGGATGCTTGGTAATTGCGAAATTTTAATTGAGGTAAAAAATATTTCAACAAATATGAAGGAAAGTTATGCTGAAGTAATTAAGAAATACTTTTACCCTTATGAAGTGTGTCTCATTTCATTTTATAAAAGAATAGATAAAATTTTTACTAAATATCGGTATTCAACCGTCTGTGTATATATACGTAACATGAAGGCAATTATAATTTATATTTAGCGCTTATTATTATTATATATTTAGGCTAGCATGAACTATTTCTCATGCTGCACCCTCCGAATACATAAAAATAATTTTAATAATTTGTGTCTATCTCATTGTTCCCAAGTTCAGAATGAAATGAACTTATAGATACATAATAAAAAAGTCAATTCGACGAATTCGTACATTGAATATATACATCAGGGGATAATAAAAGAAGTATAACAAAATACAATACAATAATTTATATTAGTTTATCAAGTCAATTAAGCTTAACCTGAAGCAACAATAACACGAAATATTAGTTTCAAAGACATCGATTGTCGCTAAGAAACGTTATCGTTATTTAAAGACAATCAGGTGAATAAGTTCGCTGGCATTGACTACTTTATATATAAAATAATGGAAAAATCAATCAACCAGTAAACCCATTAACACCCGAATGGTGATTTTAGTTATCACCTTGTAATGTTGTTTTAATAGTTGCCTTACCAAGCTTGGTTGTAGCGAGAATGAGTACTTAATAGCGGTCAACGGAAGTGTAATACAGAATACGTAAAAAAATTCGAGACATTATATCGGAAATTCTTTTTTTGAAAACAGTTTTAAAAAGCAGTTTTGAAAAAAGTAATTAAATAGAGAGACAACGCCTTAGTTGTTCAAACATTTCACACAATCACATATATATACATGCACGCGCATACACAGAAACACGCGCACACGCACAGAAACACTCACTAATATAAAATAATGTGTTGTAATGTACATATTTACTTAAATGAATTTCCCAAAAACGGGTTAAAGTCAAAATCTCTTATAAAATAAAAATCATTTTTTTGAGATTTCAAAGATTTGGTTTGAGATTTTCATTCGTAATCTGATCTTATATGCTTTGCAACTGATAAAAGAAGATCGTGACTAGAATACAGTTATTTGAAAAACTAGGCTTTCTTCTATAGATTTCTATAAAAACTTCACCATACTCTAACATAAAGTCCAAAGTAATAAAACCAAAATTTATATACAGCTACAATTTCGTCCTAAACAAACTTATTACTACACATGAATACTTCAGATACTTTGCTTTTCATTTTGTATCTGTGAAGTACTGTAATAAGTGTAAAATTTCAATTATTTACAAAAATGACTACCATTTAAAGCGATAATATATTTTTTTTATGTTAGACTTCAACAGACGAGCCATCAACAAGTGAACGTTGGTGGGTGATAACCATAGAAATCAATGAAGTACTGTCGATCTAATTTTTAATTCGAGCATTCAGAAATCCATAGACTAAGACCGAATCACGCAATGTGGACTTGACGGTTTTTTCATCTATGAACGATGTTTCGTTATCCAGACAGAATTTCGATATTCCTACCACCCGTTTAACGACCAGACGTGAGGAAGACTTGCTTATAGAAAATTATAAACATATCAACAATCCGCGACCCATCGGAACGCAAAGTAGGTGTTCTACCAAAGACGCCGAGCCCGTCAAAATAGTATATTATATATTTTTTAAACAAACCATTAGAATTAAGTATCGAACAAGGTCAGTTAAGTATTGGATAGATTGGAGATTGTTCGAAACTAAAAGATATTATAAAAATACTTTGCACGAAAATAGTTTGAGAACTCGAAAGTAAAACCATGAATGTTTTTTTGGAATAATTTGATTAGCTGGCCACTCCTCTCCAAATTATCTCCTATCTCCCATGTATCACTCCCTCAAGAATTCAGCGGTATTCTTACAATAGTAACGTTTCTATCATTCCCTATTATTAACCTTATTTCGACTTCCCTAGTGGGGATTGATCAAGTTCATGCCCGTGATGAAATATCTTCTATGTTATTTCGTATTTATGATTCTCCTCTGTATCAAAAATCTAAATGTAATTGAGTAGCAAACATCTATAAAACATTCTTTCACATTTATATTATGTACTTTATTAAATAAAATATAATTAAAATGTAGTTGCAATCCAAAGCGAACAGTAATTGAAAGAGGTGCTCCAGAAAGAAATCATTAATGTTTGCGTTATTTTTGCAATATCAATATCAAAGGTGTTTTTTGTTTTTATACTAGTAGTAATAATTAATTAGTATATAGTACTTCACGCCTTTTCCATTGGAGTAGGCAGAAATCACAGAATTCCATATGCTCCGATACTTGCATACCAATTTCGCTTCTTCCACTTTCATCAATCCTTTCATATACACTCGTCGGTTTCGAGTACTTTTGACCTGGCCCGTTTGAAAGATTATCTCCGATAGGATTGAGGTAGGTTTTTATCCTTGAATTTAAATTCACATGTTTCTATATCACTCACTGAACTTGAAGAACATATATTTTTTAACATATTTCCGGGTTACATTTAGGTATAATAGGATACTTTTTGACGACCGTTTTCTCGTGTTTTAATCTCTGCCGGGTTTAACATTTAAAACTCGACTTCTAATGTCAAAAGTAGAGATTTTTGTCGATCGAGATAGGGTAATTTAGCCGGTTTCCCGTCCAGGTCCTGTTTTCGTCCACTAACGCGGATCTTGTAAAACATTTACGTAGAATAACATTATAAAAATAGTCAACCGTGCAAATTTGGTCTCGTTACGGACCCTAAAGTCAAATTTGCATGTCTATTAAATCAAAATATTTATTAACTAGTTGAGACTCGAACAAAAGCTACTTCTATCTGAGGCTTGTTTCCGAGCTACAAACATGTCATCATAAATGTAAAAAAATAGTGGTACGACTTAACTTTGCAGTCAGTTTTTTTTATTGTTTTAGCATGTATTTCTTATGTTTTGGGTATTAATGACTAAGTAAAGACATAAAGAACATATTAAAAGGTGTGTTTCGTACTCATTTAAAGAATTACTTTAAAAATCGAGGCGGACAAAAACTGAAGTACCTATTTCGTAAAATATTCAGTTCTCGTCCGCGTGGACGAAAACACAAAAATACAAGTAAAGTTTGATTAGTCGTTTAAAATAAGGAATGCGAAAAAATTCTGTTGAAATCATTATGGAATGATCTTCGATGGTTAGTTAGTCTGATATTTAGTTTCCGTCCACCAATTTAGCAGTATTGCAAGTATAAATTTATATTCAAATATTGTGGACGAAAAATTAAAAATACGTTGAAAATTGCTTTAGTTTCCGTCCATGAGTGGACGAAAACTAATACTGGTTAAGTATTTAGTTTCCGTCCATCACAAACAGCGTTATGTTACTTTTCGTTTAGCTTTTTTTCTACATACGTGTAGAATATACGCGATATAACCCACTTATGATGTACGTAATCGCGTATATTGTTTGGACCTATTTTATTATTTTAATTTTTAATAAATCCCATTTTTATAGATGACGTCGTCGTCTAAAAAACTAGAAAAAGGCACCATGATACTCTGAGGATGCCTTAAAAAAGCTCTTGCAGAGATCCGTGATAATTAGAAATGTATGTATAAGAAAATGTGCAATGGATATGCTTCATATACCGTGGACGGAAACTAGCCTACACAAGGTCGAAAACTAACATTTTTGGACGAAAACTAACGGAATCGGTACTTTTCACTAAAACATTTTATATAAAAAAAACGTTAATTATAATTATTTGCTACTTAATGTAAGCCTAAAATAGACTATATCAGCTTTCAATAAAAATTCGGTTTGTTAGAGTTGGGCCAGTAGAACATATTAGTTTTAAGCCCATAAGCTGGCAAGTCCACTAAGTGGACGAAAACCGGCTAAATCACCCTATCTTGTCTATCAAATTTGTCGATGTCGAGATATAATATATCGTGATATATCTTAGTTTGTCTTCACTCGTCCGCGATATATCTTTTGATGGTCATGCTAGGCGGGCAGGCTATTCCAAAGCTTTACATACATTACTTGAATACCAAGAAAACATTCATAGAACATATTCATACTATGACATGATAAGTAAAATTACATTATAATACCTATAGACCAACGACTTAATATTTATTAGTATGTATTAAATCTCGCTCGTATATACTCGTAACATCAAGATACTAAGTTCAGTTAATTTACCTCCAGACATTTCACCTTCTCGTTTTGACGTTTGGAATTGCTAATCGATCGTAATCCAATCAAGAACGGCTACGTATTCGCACAGGAATAGCCGTGAAAAAATTACGTAAACGACCTTGTTGAAGTCGAGGGTAAGATAGCGGAATTATTTTAGGCAGGTGGTAATATTATCTATATAGTTAATATTCACCGAATATACGAGTATATGTCTCTAACGAGACGAGACGTAGACATTGACTTATATGTATAGACAAGCAACTTGGAATAATAATTGTGTCGCAATTTCGGATCGCGCGGGCGGGTAGAGAGGGGGAGCAAGCATGGCGAATATGCCTTGCAAACGCTTGCTCTCGCATATTTCTAGTAAAGAGTAAGCGTGATGGAAAATTATGATGGCAGTAGGGTTATTCACAATCAATCGAAACCGTCTTTCCGAACCGATTTTAAACGATTCCTTTAAATCTCAATTCACGAATCCGTATCGGAAAAAAATTGACGTTTTAAAACTGGATTTTCACGGAAAGTTATCCGAGACCAATTTGCTGTCGGAAGCAAGCAAGTTCCGAGATCAATTAGTATTGTGATAACCTTAAATATTCATGACTGCTTTGATTATTTATATTTTATATTGATGAAGCTAAACATAAAGGCAGTAGTGTTTGTTTACTTCGTTTTAGGTTGATTCTCTTTAGTATTCACAGTCTTTTTGTATTAGTAAAATAATAATTGACGGTGAGTAATCGAAAAGAGTTTGTGTCCATCTTAAGTTAATCATAATATATTATATTAATAATACAATAAATAATAATATTAAACCTTTAGTTTTAAGCGGAACATATCGACGTAACGTTGGAAAACAAAACAACAAACTAATTGTTGTAGCTTCAAATTACTCATAAGAAAGTGAAAAAGGCAGCCCTTCATTTTAATGCTCAATAGCAGAAACCTGATGGAAGGGATTCTTTTAAGTCAAGCTTCTGTATCAAATACTATATCTCAAGCTATAAATAGCCTTATTATATCCACATTTCTGTAAGTGTTTCCACATTCTGCACAATAAAGGCAAGTTAGATTGTTCAAGTTTGTATATTTTTATTTTTGTAAATGAAATTAAAAAGGAAACATGATTAAAACATAATATTTAGAGTTTTACTTAAATATATACAATTTTGTAGAAACAATAGTAATTTGTAAAATAATTTTCTTGGTATGCTGAGTTTTGTATTAGATACAATGATATCTAAATAAAAATACCAGTGGATTGTGAAAAACTTTACATCAATAGAAAATGCCAACATTCCCTGAATGTACAAGTGATAAAGCCTTATTCTTCTTCAAAGTTCTAAAAATTCAATAGTTATTGAACTATTCATTCTTTGACAATATACATTTATTGTAAAGATATCCAATTTTAATATACCTAATATAAATGCTATTTAAAATATAGGTATCTGACTCTGACTGAAGAATCATAAATATATTGAATAAACTTAAGTCTTTTAAATAAAATACTGTATACCGGATTAAAAATGTTATTGAAAAAAATTTAAATGTGTGATTAAAGACAATAGTAAACTTAAGTCTATTTATTGTAGGTACAGAATGCTGTTGAGAAATGCTTTGTTGTGTGGCCTTCGTAAGCATGAATATCATGAGCAATATATTTTGCATTAGTGATTTAAGTGCTGCTGGATGAAGAAACACATGATATCAGCTGCAGCGATCCACCAGACACACCTGCACAGCAAGTGGCAGTGGCCCTTTATAGAGGACATTGGACTTTAGAACCTCAGTAATAAATAAATAGCCTTTTTATTTGAACTGTTTTTATTTTATTTTTAATAGGTATATAATCTATATCTATTGTCTATCAAACCTTTAAAAATGAATATAAATTATAATATTCCATAAGATTCATCAACATTATCAGTTTTTAATATAAACAGTTTTACAAAAACAATATCTTGGATAAATATTAATAGTATATCTATGAAAATTTAAACTTTAATAAACAAATATAGCATTTTACTACCTATGACAAATTATGATATAACTATCATAGGAACTATAAAAATCTATCAGTTTGAAATATAAAGTTTTGTATCTATTAAGAGAACTAGTTACTTTATAATTAACAAAATAGGAAAACTGAATTATAATCTATACTAATATTGTATGTTATGAATAAACACAAAAACTACTTGACCTATTTTAAAAACCCTTTCACCAATAGAAAGTTACATCATCAGCAAGTAACATATGCTATTTTTCTACCACTATGCTACCCGTTTGAAGCCGAGGAGGATTGCTAGTATTATATAAAGTCTTGATCTTTGGATGCAAAAATTAAACCATTTAAAACATAATAATAATTTATTTACTTAATAATACAAACTATTAAATTATATCTTGGTCACCTTTACAAATGAGTTGATAGAATGAAAATTACATGTAACAAAATCACTTGAGTAGACAATTATTTGATATTTACTGTCTAACAATTATAAATACTATATGCACACATTTAGACTTATGTATATAAACATATTAAGAGGTACCAAAACAAATAAAATAAAAATCAATTAGTGATTATAAGTATAAAATTAATTTCTTAATTCATAGAGAACAGCAACTTGTAATTCTTATTGATAGTGTGTAGTGCACTGATGAGGATAAGGAGGTTTTCTGTTAGTATGTAATTCAGTGATTGCTGCAATTTTGTCGTCAGCATTTTGCCTCGAACAGATTAGGGGCGATTCCAATTTCTTTGTTGACTTTGTTAAATATAAATGGATGCATGAAACATGGGAATCGATAACCAAAGGCGGTTCTATCTTTCGATAAATATACCCTATGGATTCTATGTATTCTAGCTCCTTGATTCCAACTTGAAGGGTTTCTGTATAAAGCTAAACGAGTTACAGTTGTTGAACTCGAAATACACTCTGTAGCCTTGCAGAGTTGAAGACTTTATCGGTGGGGTAGTGGCGAGGTTTGCGGAGAAATGTCTTGACTTATTGAGTACATATAGTTGGCGTATATTCATTATTATATTATTATTTAACTTTAATTTATTTTTTTATTATGACAGGCACTGTGACAGATGACAAGTAGCGGTTGTGACATATATGCTTCGTGCATTTACAGAGTCTTTTTATTGGCACAAAAAAGATTTTGTTATCCGTAATATATTTAAATATACACAAAACTCAAGAAATTATAACTATAACTAAGAAATTAAACTATAAATAAACCATACAATCTTAAATTAACTTATGTAGTATCTTAGGATATTCATTTTTAGTATAGACCATAGACCATCAATTCACTAGCGTTCTTCATGAACGATTTCTACCATTTTACCAAGACTCTAATCGGAAACTCCCGAAGATTGCCGATGTTCAGTTCTATCGGAATTGTGAATACCATTTTCATATCGGGTAGGATACAAAACATTTTCCGTGGCTTTCGGGTCGGAACGCTTTCGATCGATCGTGAATACAGGCACAGTTGTGTATTTATATTTACGATAATTATTGTTTTAGACAAATACGAAATAAATTACTTAGGTACTTACTGAAATAGACTTCAAATCACCTGGGAAAACTACGCACATAAATTATAATAGTATTTTATTGGTTACGATGAACAAAATCGGTGTTAGTTTGTCGAAAACAACGTTCACGGCTTACAAAACGAGTTATGGAGAATTAACCGCAACTCAGTGGCCAATTATTTAAGGCCGCATAGCTTGTCTAGTAGTATACATATAAGTCAATGGACGTAGACTGTGTAAATTTTCACTAACTCAAAAAAAAAACGTTATTCTGGGGCGGAAGTGAGACCTTATCCTTTATGAATTAATTAAATTATAATATTCCTAAGTATATATTAAAAGTTTTGGATCACACCCACGCTACGCTAACATAAAGTTTATTGTTATTTTAAGCCCATTAACTCTTCCACAAGCCTGTTTCCGAAAGCAAATCTTTAAAAACACATATATTTTTTAGTAATGGTGTGCCTACCTTTAATTTAAGTACATTTAAATAATTGTATAATTTTTGTCAAATTATTAGTGTAAGTAAATAAATTGTATTTAGTTGGTAAGCCTTATTAAATAAATAAATAAATAAAAACTGCCAAATTATGAAATACATATAGGTACGTCATCACTCTTTACCATTGTAGACATAGATCACAGAATTCCATATGTTCCTTGCATACCACTTTCACTTCTTCCACTTTCATCAATGCTTTTATATACGCTCGTTGATTTCGAGTACTTTTGAACTGGCCCTTTTGAAGAACATCCCCGATCTGATCGAGGTACATACGTACATTTCCAAATCAAATCAAATCATTTATTCATTTAGATAACACAATGAACGTCAATAATAAAATCCAACGTCTATGGAATATGATTGTCCCCCAATATGCTGCTAAATTACCTTTAAATGAAGCACATGTCGGAACATGAGTGTCGCACTATCACAAACGCAATTAAAATCAGTGCTACTCTGTCAAACAGCAATATTTCTCGTAAATTATTGTTCAGTTATCGGATAATTCGTGTGGTAACGATAAGCAGCTTAAATTATTTTCAATTAATCACATTGAAGTGAAATAATAATTGCTGTTAATTTCAATGTGCTTTTGGTTTTTGAAAATGTATATAAATGGTGATGAAATATATTAAAAATGCGTCTGAAAGGATCCTATTGTTAATGATCAACATTAGTAGGAAAAATGTTTGTGGAACACATTCACTCATTGTGGTCGCACTTCTCCGAAACGGCTCGACTGATTGTGATAATGATTAAAAACTGATAATGTTGATGAATCTTATGGAATATTATAATTTATATTCATTTTTAAAGGTTTGATAGACAATATATATAGATTATATACCTATTAAAAATAAAATAAAAACAGTTCAAATAAAAAGGCTATTTATTTATTACTGAGGTTCTAAAGTCCAATGTCCTCTATAAAGGGCCACTGCCACTTGCTGTGCAGGTGTGTCTGGTGGATCGCTGCAGCTGATATCATGTGTTTCTTCATCCAGCAGCACTTTTAAATCACTAATGCAAAATATATTGCTCATGATATTCATGCTTACGAAGGCCACACAACAAAGCATTTCTCAACAGCATTCTGTACCTACAATAAATAGACTTAAGTTTAATATTGTCTTTTATTAAAACGAGTATCACACATTTAAATTTTTTTCAATAAATTTTTTAATCCGGTATACAGTATTTTATTTAATTAAAAGACTTAAGTTTATTCAATATATTTATGATTCTTCAGTCAGAGTTAGATACCTATATTTTAAATAGCATTTATATTAGGTATATTAAAATTGGATATCTTTACAATAAATGTATATTGTCAAAGAATGAATAGTTCAATAACTATTGAATTTTTAGAACTTTGAAGAAGAATAAGGCTTTATCACTTGTACATTCAGGGAATGTTGGCATTTTCTATTGATGTAAAGTTTTTCACAATCCACTGGTATTTTTATTTAGATATCATTGTATCTAATACAAAACTCAGCATACCAAGAAAATTATTTTACAAATTACTATTGTTTCTACAAAATTGTATATATTTAAGTAAAACTCTAAATATTATGTTTTAATCATGTTTTCCTTTTTAATTTCATTTACAAAAATAAAAATATACAAACTTGAACAATCTAACTTGCCTTTATTGTGCAGAATGTGGAAACACTTACAGAAATGTGGATATAATAAGGCTATTTATGGCTTGAGATATAGTATTTGATACAGAAGCTTGACTTAAAAGAATCCCTTCCATCAGGTTTCTGCTATTGAGCATTAAAATGAAGGTCTGCCTTTTTCACTTTCTTATGAGTAATTTGAAGTTACAACAATTAGTTTATTGTTTTGTTTTCCAACGTTACGTCGATATGTTCCGCTTAAAACTAAAGGTTTAATATTATTATTTATTGTATTATTAATATAATATATTATGATTAACTTTAGATGGACACAAACTCTTTTCGATTACTCACCGTCAATTATTATTTTACTAATACAAAATGACTGTGAATACTAAAGAGAATCAACCTAAAACGAAGTAAACAAACACTACTGCCTTTATGTTTAGCTTCATCAATATAAAATATAAATAATCTAAGCAGTCATGAATATTTAAGGTTATCACAATACTAATTGATCTCGGAACTTGCTTGCTTCCGACAGCAAATTGGTCTCGGATAACTTTCCGTGAAAATCCAGTTTTAAAACGTCTTTTTTTTTCCGATACGGATTCGTGAATTGAGATTTAAAGGAATCGTTTAAAATCGGTTCGGAAAGACGGTTTCGATTGATTGTGAATAACCCTACAGGTAGGATTCGAATCCACGATCCATCGATGCGTATGACAGGTGTTTTACCGAACGCGCCAACGAGTCCGTCAAATTCATTGAAAATTAGTATTTTGAAGTAGATAATATGTATGTAGATAATTGGCTAACATTGATCCTTAGACCGGTAACATACGACAATTGTAAATAAATTATCGAACTAAAGTTTGCAGAATCTATAACAATGTTTGCGAGTCCAATTGAAATGCAAACATTTAACAATGTAACTAAAATACAGGATATAGTACTTATTTGATTAACCAACGTAACACGGCCATCTTTGATTCGTTTTGTTGGAACAATAATTAATCAGCATTTACTGTTTTCATGGTCATTTTTTATTTTATTTCTAGGCCAATAAGATTTTAGATAGATCTATCTGGGGACCTAGCATGAATATCTTGCGAGAAAGTATTCGTATTGTCGATCTGATAACTAACTATAATACATATTATTAAGAGGGTAGATTTTTATAGTTATGTTTGTAACGAGTAAAGTCAAAAAATTATAGAACGATTTCAAAAATTCTTTCACCAATTAAAGGTACATTATTACTAGCATATAACAGCAATAATAACATATTATCTTATATATAGTAACATCTACATTGCACCTGTGCGAAGTCGCGGCATGTTGCTAGTTAGTAGGTATATAATTTCTCATACAATTGAGAGATTGTAGATGTACTATAAAAAATAGTCTATGGTACTTGCTACAGTAGATTTTGAGTTAAATCGTAACAAACAAACAAATTTTACCTCTTTATAATATTAGTATAGATTATTGGAATTTCCAATAGATAATAAACGAATTAAGTAGTCTTAAATATATTCTTTGATTTAATACTCATAGAGTACAAGAGATATACCTACACAATGAATCGAAACCTCGTTTTCTATGAAAGCGAATTTGTATGTCCATAGAGTTTGCTTCGCTAGAAATTGGGCCACGGATCCAATCTCTTTTTTATGAGCTTACTAATCTCTCCATGGCCTTTTAATGATCCTCGTTTAGTATTTTTTAAATCTATTGTCATTCAAGAGATTTTGTATTAGCACTAAGAAATCTCTCCGCAATTATGTATAATACAAAGTTCATCTCGCAATTTCGCTTGCTAGAAAAATTGTAAACTCTTCTAAGAATAAAGAACTCTATCTCCTTCCCTAGACTTCAAGTTATTTCTGTGCAAATGATAGATGAAACCAGACAGTACTTTACGTAAAACACGAATTTTGTTAGTTACTCCGATTAGTAGCTACATAATATGTCTACGTGGGAGATATCCAAATATGTATTCTCTATATAAAACGTATTTACAAAAATCCCAAAAATAGCTTTGCTCCATACGTAACTAAATAATTCTTGTCTTTTTTAAACCTCTAATATTATGCCAATATACCAATAATATTATTTTTATTCTTCAATGGTATATTATATTTATATTAATTTATTATAACTATTTGATTAAAATTTATTATTATTATTATTATCTGTATGAAAAGCTGGTAAAATTTTATGTGGCAATTCGTCACAGTATTTCTAAGGCCCATATTCTAAGACGTGTCTCAGTTTTAAATCTAGTTTTGAGATTTATCAAACCATTTTCTCTATAGAATTTTGACTATTCTATTCTTTTAAATAAAATACTGTATACTTACCGGATTAAAACGCGATTTATTATTTAAATTATTTATCCCGACGTTTCGGATGCTTTTCAGCAACCGTTTGGACCACGGTTTTTATTTAAATGTGTGATACTCGCGTTAATAAAAGACAATATTATTATATTCTTTTTCTATTCTTAAGAACTCTCAAGAATAGATTACGACTTGAGTAACGTCTTGGAATACGGCGCTAAGTCTCGTGAAAAATTGAGAAAATGTAGATACATCCATCTGACTCTTACACCCCGATATGTTATCGAATATTATAAGTAAAAATATACCTTACTATTTCTCGATGTTTAATTTAACTTCAATTCCGTGCGTATTTAAGTCGGATGACATGCAATTTAGTTGGTTTAATAATGGAGCTACGAGTAGAATGTGGCCATAGGAACTAAATAATAAATCAATGCATAGGTCGAGTTTCATGTTGCTTTTTTATAACAGAGCAAACAACCGAACAGGTTAAATTATGGTAAGTAATCATCACCTTTCATGAAAATCCGTGAATGAAAGGTCGGAGATGCGTTTTCGGCCTTTTAAAAATTTAAAAACTACGAGATTTTTTTACTGAATAAAATGAAACGTTTTTTTAAATACTTACTTTATATGAATTTTCATTATTTTTTATTTATACACTTCATAGAAAAAATCACTTGTAAAATATGCACGGTGTTGTCACGAATATTAAAACTTCAGTTAAAGTAGGTATTTGATTAGAGAATAACTTAAAAACAAAAACTTTAAATATTATCTTTAAATGAGATCAGTACAGGTATAATTTGCTATGGTAATTGTACGGTATTATGAATACTTTATTCCCATTTAAAATGTGACTTTCAATATAATATTTTTAAAACAAAGTTTGAACTGGAATAATAATTGCTATAACAAACACTTCATTCGTACAGAAATAATTAGTGAATACATTGTAACAATGCTTATTGCACGCGTAGGGAACAATGCATACAATCGCTCTATATTAATCAATAAATTAATTGCTAGAATATTAAAACCGGTATGATATTAGACACCAATACCGAAACTATTTAAATTATGATGTGAGACAGTGCAATTTATTTTGTTAAGTTTTCCCCAAATTATTCTTAGACTAATCACCCGCGATGACGTCACTCTATTAGAAAAAGCACAAAAACTCGGTCGAAAAGTTGACCCGCGCTCGGGGCGGTCTTCGCCAAACCCATAATCTGTTAATTAGCTCACTTTTTAATGTAATTAATTTTAACACTGGCCGTTATGAAGTTTTAGCGAAGTTTGACAGTTCGAATATTTGAATATGGAATGTTCGGCTCGCGGGACGCGGTTCTGTCGACTGCACGGGCAGAAGGGCGCGCGCGGGCGCTGTGTGCGCGATGCTCGCGCCGCGCCGCCTCAACCTCGACTGACGGCATGGAAATTCGATTTTTCTGACGTTTCCTCCGCGCCTTGCTTGACGATCGAAGTGCACGCCACAGCCATATGAATAGTCGCCTCCAGTGATTTTGCACGTCCGTAATAACAATACCATGATATTTATGCCACTACTGCGTGGAGCAGACAGGGGGCCATTGTGAGGAAGCCGAACACGCAACTTTCGATTGTTTCGCATTTTCGTGACCTTGACGTCTTGTTTTTTCATATAAAGTAGTTCGATGTCATTGTATTGATATCAAGTTGTAATTAAATACTTTGATCTCCGTTTCAACAATACTTGGTTATAATTCGTATAATCTTAACCTTTAACCTTTGTTTCTACAAGCTTTCATTTCTTAACTTACAATTTAACAATAATAAGTCTCGTTACACTTATAAAAGTGAATTCCCGAGTCCCCTAGTAGGGCATGGGGCAGACCCATTTCTGTATCTGTTTCACAGATTCCTTTTCTTAACAGGCAAGTAGGTGATCAGTCTTCTGTGCCCTGCCCGACTGAATCAATTTTTTTTATCTTGTTTCTCCAGGATTCGAACCCAGGTCCTCTTGTGCTAAACGCATCGCGCTTATCTCTGAGCTACGGAGGCGATCAGTTATACTGTATGTAAATTGCACGTAGATATAATATAATTATTATGGATTTTTATTCCAATTTGAAAATGTATACCATGTAGGTAAGCAATTATTTATTTATTAGTAATCTATACCTACAGAGTGGAAAAAATCAATAGGCCCTGAAGGGAAATCACTTTAAATCCTTAAGATTTAATTTACTTAAGAAAACATTTATTTCTTAAAAAGAAACAAAACTGAAATCAAAGAATTATTCAAATTCGCTGGCCTCATCAAACCACATAAAATTATACACATATAAATCTAAAAAAAATCTCTTTAAGAAAAAAAAAGAAATTTAAGTTTTAATAGAGTTCTTGAAAACGAATATTTTAATTTATTTTTGAAGTTTCAACGATTAAAGCTGGTGGAAGGCTCAAAAACATGGTTTGAGAAGCATAAAATTGTTCACAGAAAATCGCAAAACGTAGATGATTTATTTTGGTTAGATATTAGTATGAAATATATACATATCTATGTATGTTTAGAATCCCATCGGACACACGCCTAGTTCTCAAATAAATAAAAAATGTATGACAAGAACACTTTCTCGACAGTTATTCGCGCTTACTTTATAAATAAAAGTGTGTTTTTCTTTTCGAAATAAAATTTTAAAATATTCGGAGAAATGATAAATTAACATGAAACTATGGCAAAAAATATCGACAACTCTTGTTTCTAAAAGAACATTTAGTAGGTACTATATGTAGTTTTGAATTTTGACAGTCTCGTTGGCGCGTTCGGTAGAACACCTGCCGTGCGCATCGATGGGTCGTGGGTTCGAATCCCACCGGGACGACATCGTTATAATTTTCTGTAAGCATATCTTCCCCACGTCTGGTAACTTCGGGCATTGGTCAGGTGGGAGGAATATCGAAATTCCGACCGGGAAAACCACCGTTCATAGATGGAATACCTGTGAAGTGCATATTGCACGTTTCGGTTTCAGTCTATGGATTTCCGAATGCTCGAAGTAAAAAGTAGGTCGACAGCGCATCATTGACTGATGTTCTGTGGATGAGGTATCACCTACCATTAATTAAACTCCATGCTCGTTATATCTACTTTAAAAAAAATCCTTCGGCATAAAACTAAATAATTATTGTAGAGGGATTATGCATGTGATAATATGTAAACAACCATATCTTGTATGTAAGGAATAATAAAGCTTATTTTATTTATTTCATTTATTTATGCATGTGATTCCAAAATGTGTATAGTATTTGACTAATATTAAGTATTGGTAACTAGCCTAAATAATGCAGAAATATACGTATATTTATTGAAAATATGTTTGTAGGTATAAAATTGCCATAGAAAAATTACACCGCATAGCTACATAATGCGAAAATTTCTTCGATTCCATAACTTCATACGCTATTAGGCAATAAAAAACAGAAAGCACTCATTAGGGGTTGTACACCGGATATATGAATAATTTACCTCACGGACGCTAAGGTTTTAGCGAACACGGAAAGAAAGTCCAAAGGAATTACTCGACTGTCGATAATCATGTAATAAAATTCTATGTCTACCTATTAGTATAAAACTTTGTATCTTATACAAATATATATTTATATACTGAATGATTCTACATATAATATGTATGAATGTGTTAACGACTGATAAGTTTTGGAAAAAAATTACAAAGAAATTTACAGTTTTAAAATTTTACAAATTATTCTCGTTTGTTATATAGGTATCTTATGTATTTGCCTGGATCCGTAATCTTATAATTTAAATTTTCCAAGGTATATATAATCTAATCTAATCTATTCTAATATTATAAAGAGAAAAGATGTGTATTTTTGTATGTTATGAATAAAAATAAAAACTACTGGATCGATTTTGAAAAATTCTTTCACCAATAGAAAGCTACATTATCAGCGAGTAACATAGGCTATATATATTTTGTGTATAGTACATCTAGATTGATCCTGTGTGAAACCAGGGCGCGTTGCTAGTTTTAAAAAATACCTGTGCCAATTTTCATGACTGTTGGTCAAACGCCGGAGCTTAGCGATTTCATATATTCTATTTTAAATGTTAGATTTTGAAAGACGTGCATGAGGTTTACTTGATGGTAGGTGATACCCCAGCCACAAAACACTAGTCAATGATGCGCAGTCGACCTACTTCTTATTCCGAGCATTCGGAAATCTATAGACTGAATCCGAAACGCGCAATGTGCACTTCACGTTTTTCCATTATGAACGGTGGTTCGTTACCCAGTCGGAATTTCGATATTCCTTCTGTCATCCTGGATGGATTCGAATCCTCGACCTATCGGAGCACATGGCAGGTGTCAAAATTAAATAAGCATCATTTTTTATAAATATATACCTACAGATTATACTTGCATATTAAACACATCGTAAACAAAATTGTATAATCCGTAACAAAGTTTTATTTTAATATAGACAAGAGAAAATGAAATAAAATGGCATAAATTATCTCACGCTGGCAGCACCACTATCTCGCTATTATCGCCCGTTTTACAACGAGTTTGGCTTAAAACCCGAAGTCGTTTAAAAACTATTTTCCGCCTCCAAGCACATGTCATCTGCGAAGATTTTGGCATAGATACTGCGATAAAAATATTATAAAATCGAATGCAAAAAATAGACAACTTCAATATTTAAATATCGAATTCTATTTCATATGTAGATACTTTTCTAGGTGCTGTGTTATGGCTACCATAAAAAAAAAATGTTGTTTTAATTTTAATAGAATAGAATAGGAACAATATCAAATAATAACTAATTTTTAATGGTTGACTTTTGGATAATTGCTTTTTTTGATGAAGATTTTATAGCCTGATAAGGAGACCTTTGAGCCAAGTCTTATTTTCTGGCACTAATTTGCACTTTCTTTTTTAATCGTGTGTTCACACTTGTTAATGATGTGATTTTATTTAAGTATTTAAATCGTCCCCACGGTATTTTAAACGTATTTATATTATTGCGCTATAACACTTTTTGTTAAATAATATGATTTTTTCGTATTTGCAGTACCGTTTTTGCCTTTTCAATAGTTCTCTGTACATTTATTTATTAAACGACACATGACTTTACAGTATACCCAATGCGACTAGTAACTTATACACTACAAAATAACAAACACCCAATATAAAATTATAGAAAAAAATAAAAAACATAAACCATAAAATATATTATTAAAACTTTATATGTTCCATATACTCATAGTAAAAATATTAAATGTATTCGAAAGCATAGTTAAAATATTCAACATCCTTTGTGGGCGAAGTCAGTGCCGGTGTTAGGGGGGCGCGCGATGGGGCGATGGCCCAGGGCGCCAAATTTTGGGGGGCGCCGAGGTGGAGTCTCCTACCTCCCATGCACACGCTCAATACGCCCTGTGCTATACGCATATCGTATTCTGTCGATTGAAAATGAAACCGCTGGAAAGTTAGTATTTTCTAATTTAATCCGTGTATAAAAAATAAGTAGAAAATTAACATTCGATATTGATTTCCTAAAGTGGGCGCCACAATATTCTTGCCCGGGGCGTCAGTGGCCCTAACACCGGCACTGGGCGAAGTCGATAAACAATACAGTATATTTGTAAACTATTGCTATTCACAATATAAAATCGAAGTTTTTGTAAATGCAAAATTCATGTCTTTCAGAATATGAAACTCAATAGGTACATTGAATCAAATTTCTATTTTTTTACAAATAAATCCTACTAATATTATAAATGCGAAAGCTTGTGAGGATGGATGGATAGATGGATGAATGTTTGTTACTTTTTCACGAAAAAACTACCGAACGGATTTTGATGAAACTTTACAGTAATATAGAGCCTTATATATCAAAATAACATATAGGCTTCAATTTATAATGATTTTGTATAATTTAGCTTTAATATTATGGTAAGTACCAAGTAAGTCGGAAAAATTCCTTCTTGGCGTGCGTTGCCTAAACCGTTGAAGTTACACGAAGATAATGTATCGTTGAATTATTTTTCTTAAACAGTTCTAAATATATCTACCTTATATGTGGAAGACTATATGATACCCCAAATTTTAAGCCATAAATACATTTAAATTGTATACTTTTTTTACAATGCACATTGTAAAGTATTCAGCTAATTCTCTAAAATATTAATACATTTTGTCGCTTTCAGTATTTAATGTAGATAAACTTTGTCCTTTATACCTACTAAGTAGTTTGAATGAATATTTAAATCCATTAAGCGGAGATTAAAAGTTAAAAAATAAGCTACCTGTAGTACTAATTCTACGCAGATGAAGTCGCGGGCAGAAGCTAGTACGAGAACATATATGTGGTTATGTCCGTTTTATACGCAAAAACAAAAAACCAAGTAGCCTTCGTTGCCCGACCTAGATATTTTTTAAATCTCATTTCATGGTCCTGAACCTAGATCATCCGATGCTCACCACTAAACCACTCAAGCAGTCAGAAATGCCAGTTTCTATTAAGGAAAACATTATCTTTACTTGCGAATAAAATCGCATCCGAACATTTTTTAATAACAATAAGAAAAAATATTCCAAGAAAATGTAATCATAACTGTGGCAGTTGATTTTTTCCTATTTTATTCTGAATACCGTTTTCAGCGACAGATTTACTTTGTTTATCATTCTCACAATGGTTTGTAATATTCTTCTATTTCTTTGCATTCATTCATTGCTGTGCGAGATTGATTGAATGAAACAGCAGCTGACGTAAAACCGCTTTGTATTTATTTTCTATACATCCCTAGTTTTTATCATAACAATACTGACATTTCCCCACGGTATCAATTACGTCACAATTAAAACTAACCATCAAAATAATAGTCATGTTCACGAACTGTAATATACCTATTTAGTAATTTAGCGTAAGGACTTGTATCCAGGCCATGTAAATAATTCAAAAAAATCAATTTGAAGAAACACAATGTATGTCAAAAATCTACTATGTTGTACAATTATGTAGTAAATATCAATTAAAACGAATAAAATAATAATTTGTAATTATGAGTCAGTACATCTTTAACTGAACTGAACTGTTTTTTAAATCGCTTTATTACTTCCAGAACTTTCTTCCTACTAACTAATACAAAGAATAAAACATATTTTGTACAATAAATCGTAAAACATTTATTTTTTATGATAACCAAACCCGATTTTGATCTCACGCACATACACGCGCAATACACATCGTATAAACGTATTAATCACAAGTAAAGCCCACTCGCCGTCGTGAATGCAAGAACTATAGTAGTTACTGTACGTCTCAAATAGTAGCACAATAAAAAGAAAAGGAATCCTATGAATTATTAATATCAACAGTATCGCAAAGATGTCTATCCCGTAGTAAGAAACCCTAATAAATAGTCGCCTACGAGCTCGAACGAACAATTTAATTTGTAAAGTAAAAGCCTCAGAACAGGGATGTCGACGACTTCCAGCCTTTGTTGACTTAAGTGTTCATCTTTATAAAGTCTAACATACATTGTTTTATTCAACTAGCTTACGAATTCAAAGCATTTGCTTTTTACAGGGATCTGGAAGATCTTTACCGAATTAAAATAAGATTTATTTATCTGAGTGTTAAGAGGGCTTTTCAGCAAGCATTACCACGGGCTGATTGAAAGGTGACAGCTGTCTTATTTGAATTCGCCATACTAACGCCATCTATCTCCATGGATCTACTTGCTGTAATTTTCTATTAATCCTTCGAGCTGTTTTTGCAGCGCTTGTGCCACGGTGGAACTCGTATTCGAAAATAATGCGATATTTTAAGTTTTCCATATTGTGCACAGAACGACGTCAAAGCAAAATGAAATGGCGCAAAAACAAAAGAAATTATCACTTTCTAAACACAAATAGAAAAGTTTTAAATTGCTGTTTTAAATTTAGAATTCCTAAACAAACGCCAGATTTTGGAGATCAAAGAGGCCAGTTCGATAAAACGCCAATTTCTTAGGTAATATAGGTATACTCTAATATAAAGGTAGTTGTACAATGTAGATCATTAAATAAAATAAATTTGATTACGATACTAAATCGTTTTTTGTAATCATAACACTAAACAGTGCAAGAACTGAATTTTCACGATTCTAAAGTACCTAAGTATATAAAGTATATCAACGTGAACATAATTTAATATTATTTTCTTCATAAAGAAATAGAAGATGCACTCATTTCTCTAAAAAATAAGGTTGTCATACAAATTATAGCTAAAGTAACTTTATTCCGTAGACACTTCTATTCGACTGAATAGAAAATATACCTTCATGTATGTTTGAATATGTTTTAAGCTAAGTAGAGCTAGCTTCAGAGCGAATGAATATAAACTTATTGCTACCTCATTAAATGCTATACAACATCAGAATAACGCAATATAATATATTATTATATGAATTTTGAATGCGAGTTCTTTAAACGTATTGTAGGTACATGCGAGTCGTTTGTTCCTAACGAGTTGTACTGACTTCCTATTCAAAGCGTTATTTTAAAACCTTGGGGCCATAGATTATTTTTTTATGTTCCGTATTATCGTATATTTTATATTTTTAGCTTTTCTTTGATCTATGTCAATGATTCTAATGAATGAAACTCATTTTTACTATGACAAGCATAGCTTAATTTTTAACAATTTAAAATAAATTTAAATAAAATACTGTATACCGGATTAAAACGCGATTTATTATTTATATTGTTTAAATTATTTATCCCGACGTTTCGGATGCTTTACAGCAATCGTGGTCGCGGGGAGACAGATAATTAAAAAATATAAATAATAAATCGCGTTTTAATCCGGTATACAGTATTTTATTTAAATGTGTGATACTCGCGTTAATAAAAGACAATATTAATTTAAAATAAAGTCAAAGTATATAGAAATACAAAAGTTTTTTTGTAAACGCCTCACTTGTGGTTTATAATTCAAAAACTAGTCCAATTTTAAAAAATATTTCACCACATTTTTACATCTATACATTGCACCCGTGCGAAGCCATGGCATGTTGCTCGATATGAAAAAAAATGTCTTATTTTACTAAAATTACATTTAACCTCTAAATATGGATGGATTAATACAATCTTTGGTATAAATAAATACTATTAACTATTTAAAAATAGGCTCTTATTTTAATATTCTATGCATCCATATTCATTAAAGTAGTCACGTAGGAGTTAAACAGAACAATGTCTTATGCTCTATGAAGAGCCTTATGTGGTGTTGCCAGCTCAGTGAACTTTAAAGTGACTTCGTCATAAATCTAGCCCAGATTAAATGTAGGGCATTTTATTTTCAAAAGATTTTCTTATGTGCGTTACAGAATTTGTGCGGTAATTGCACATTTAAATTGGAATATCATTGATGATGTATTATATAATATATTTCTTCCAGGTAACCTATACTGGCTAATCTGAAATAAATTTAGCTGATAAGGTATATTTCTTAGGTTCTTCACGGTTTTTTCGTCCAAAAACCGTTCGTAACTCGGTCGAAATTCCATTTTATATCGTCTTCCACACTCGCGGGGGCGCGCGCCCTTTTTTTGTTATTACAAACGAAATAATTGGCAGGCTTTAATTAAATTATTGAGAACACGTAGTGTTGCTTGTGCGGTGTAACGTATAAAAATAGTGGGTAGGAAATATAAATTATTTTTATTATTAAAATTAATTTATAATATGGCGCTACCGCCTCCCATGCGTTTAACGCCCACAATAACTAGCCTTATAGATTCGACAAATTTTAATTTCCTTTTTTAAATTCAAGAATTATTTAACTGTATTTACTTATTTCACAGATTATAATGATTCATAATTGTTAGTAAAGTCTCATTCTAAAGTCAGTGCACTAATCGGATCTAAATATGTAACAAAAAAACGAAACAATCTATGCGTACACTTGCCGATTCGAACCGACAATTATGTGCCTCCTGTGATAAGTGATACAGATAAAAAATCAACATGACAACAAAAACAAGATTTAAAAATTCTAGTTTACGATCTAAGAGGGCTAGGTTAAACAAGAGAACCTCCTTTTGGAGATGAAAAACATAGAAGAAAACATTCACTTTACTTTAATTTTGATTTTCTTAACGATAGATATGCGGTGAAAATTGATTTTAAAAATGTGGAATAAGGACTGGTTGAAAATCAGCGCTGTGCAGACCCCCTGACTACAGAACGAAAGAAACAAAACATATTTTAACTATATCAAGCTTATACGTTTATGAATAAGGCCGTTAGTATTTCAGCTCATTATTCTGAATAATATTAAATTATGTATGTAGTTGTGGCAATAAAGATCATATTATTATTATTATTGAATTTTCTGTGGTCAATATTATACATAGTTCTCTAAATTGTGTCATACATCCGAAAGTGTAGGCGAATTATATTAATTTGACTTCGACTTCGAATTACGTACATACAATCAACTATTCGTCCGATCCGATCAGAAGTTTTATTTGCAGGTAAAATTGAAAACATCGCAAAAAGCTCCGTTCACAAACAGTTCAAATTTCTGTCAAAACAAACTGGAATGGAGTTTAAAATTTGCAAAGCGTTCAATACCTCCAATTACCTGCCTGCTCCAGTATCGTTTTTTCACGTTTAATTGAGATGATAAATGAAAGCGATATTTTCAAGGAATTCGTATGTGCATATTGTGCATAGGTACATTTTATATTTTAGTATTCATTTGTCAGTAAAAAAGTGCCGATTTTCTTTATAATATTCATACTAAGTATGTATATTCATAACATACATACAATACAATGTGGTCATTTTCTATTAAGAATAACGATTTATTGCAATGAGTTTGAATTTCGAGCACATAGCTGTAATCATTGACATAGTATATGTCAATGTTTATAACAGAATGGTTTTTGAAATTCGAACAAAGTCAAAATTTATAGTAATACACCATGATACCTTCATCTGCACTATCAAATAAAACTTAAAACTTCAAAGGCATACATTTTCTCTAAGTCTATTACCAAACCTTAAATAGGACGCGAATCCCCACATTAAGAAAGTACTTAGAATATCAACAAAACGACAGCTATATCATGAAGTACAGAGATGATTTCAAAAATCACGACTTATTTGAATTTTTGGGATGCAAAAATTGAGAAGCGTTACCGTAATAAAATGCAATAATGTTATGACAATTTTGTACATATTGTATACTAAGGTATGATGTATAGTGTACCTTTTCACAAATAAATAGAATTCATAAAAGGCAGACTCCTCCTTCCCCAGGATTCGCATTAGTAATATTAGTATGGATTATAAGCGAGTTTTACAAAGTAAATAAATATGTTATTTGGAGCTTAACATCACATGAGCGCAACTAATCCATTTTGTATTCAAACATAATAATAGCCACAATAGGCCGCAAGTCAATCCAATGTCGAGTTTACAATGATTTACAGAGCATAATAAATGTCAATGTCAAATCATCTTAATATTTAGAACATTAAAACTCACTTTAGCTTGCCAGTTACTTCATTCGGATTAGGTTCATGCGGTAAGAACTCTAGGAAATTATGAATAGTATGTGGTTTATGTTTGAAAAGTTCAAATTACTTATAATACAGAAAATAAGTTTTGACTTGCTCGTTTGCGCGTTAGGTAGAACACCACCTACGGTTTGATTCTGTTAGATGTATGTCTGATCTCTTACAGCTATAAGACAATTTGCCTTTGACTTTTTTGATTTTCTATATAATTTTTCCCTTTTCCCTTAGATTGTACATTTGGTACAGCAATTTTTTTATTCAATAGTTAAACACTCGATTCGTCGCTCCAACCAGTAATAACTAGTAACACTCCCCGGCTTCGCACTGGTGCAATGTACTATACACAAAGAATAGTGTTACTCGCTGAAGCTTTCTATTAGTGAAATAATTTTGAAAATCGGTCCAGTAGTCCTTAGGACCAAGCCTAAAAATCTGCCTATATATATGGCCCCGTGTGAGTGAGTACATTGGTAATTACGAGGATATATCTTACCAAAAAAAAAAAAAACTTTCCTCTATATAATATTAGTATTAGTATAGATTTAAGAACTCACAATTATAGAGACAAATGACCGCTGCCGCTACTAATCTGTATTCATAAAAAAATTACGTAAAACTTAAAAGTCAAGCGCACAGTACATATATCAAACGAAACATTAAACGATGAAGCTAATATGCAAATAATGGAGTTGAAACGTAGCAGCCACTCGACCTACTGCCAAGTAGCAATTTGTACCGAGCAATGATATTGCATTTAATCTGATGATTTTTTTTTAAATGTCAGCACACGGCTGCATTTTCATTATAAAAGTTCACTCAAACGGTTTGTAACAACTTATGATAATTAAACACGTATTTTCGTGGTAAATTTTAGATGAAAAATCTGAATAATTATAAGTATAATCAAAATGTCTATCTGGAAAGCAAGACAATCTCGACTGCAAAACCGGTGTCAAATAATTATTATCTATGTCATTTAATCATATAATATTGTTAAATAAAGGCTATTATTACTATTATATTCAAAATGACTGATTGCGTTCTTCGTTCGTCTTCATCCAATAAATAGACAATAACAAAAATATACCAGGCTCTCAAAAGTTTGACTACAAAAAAGTTTTCATGGACGAAAGTGCACTGGCCAGTTATATATTTTTATTTTGAAAAAATTATTAGTAACTTAGCTTCGATCAACAATATACATGTCAATGTAACTTAGTGTTTAAATAGGAACATTCTAATTTCAAATTTATAATATATTTCGTTATTGTAATATTCATTTTGTATAAAGGTTGATGGTAAAATATTTAATAAAAATAAAAAATACAATAAAAACTTACTTTAGTAAAATTATCTGAGTGCCCTTTATGTTATTATTGATACATTTTTTATAAATCGAAATAATTAATTTTGATATTTAATCTTAATGTTATAAAAAAAATAACAAAGTTACAAAATTCAGTCGCATTCCATATTTGAATTAATCATATTTGGCACTAATGTTCCTTTTTTAAAAAATAATTGACTCGATTTTGAAATCGAACACTCTTTAAGCACAATACTATATTCGCACTACTACAGTTCAATATATACTGGTTCAAATTTATCTACTTACCATAAACAAAAGTAAATTACAATTATTATTTCTCCATTCATTAAACCAGAATTGTGCAAGCGAGGCAGTATTAATACATTCAAACTCCGCCTCTATAAAAAGGCATTCATTTAAAACAATGCATCTCCCGGACCTTATATTCCTGCAAATTGCATACTGTATACCATACATTCTGAGCTGAAATTCAATTTCAATTTGATTGAGTGTCAAAGCCCGAAACAATATGCTAGCATGCATTGTCACTTGAAAATTCGACGGGCGCGTTCGGTAGAACACCTGCCATGCGCATCGATGGGTCGTTGGTTCGAATCCAACCAGGATGACATGTTTATAATTTTCTGTAAGCATGTTTTCCCCACGTCTGGAAACTTCAGGCATTGGTCGGGTGGGAGGAATATCTAAATTCCGTCCGGGTAACCAACCACCGTTCATAGTTGAAAAACCGTGAAGTGCATATTGCGCGTTTCGGTTTCGGTCTATAGATTTCCGAATGCTTGAAGTAAAAATTAGGTCGACAGCGCATCATTGACTGATATTCTGTCGCTGAGATATCGCCTACCATCAAGTGAACCTCATGCTTTCTGTCGATATCTGACATTAAAAAAAGTCCTTCCTCTATGACACTTCTAATACATAGTATAGTACATTTATTCTCCTCATCGGATCATCATACCGCCGTGGCTCAGTGGTGTGCGCGATGCGTTTAGCACCGGAGGTCCTGGGTTCGAATCCCGGAGAAACAAGATTTAAAAAAAACTTTGTATCGGTCAGGCAGGGCACAGGAGGCTGATCACCTACTTGCCTGTAAAGAAAAATTATCAGTGAAACAGACAGAAATGGGTTTGCCCCATGCCCCATTACTCTCGGGGATTCGGAAATTCAATTTATTCATCGGATCATGTGTTCGCTGAACGATTTAGCGAAGATTCCAGGGACAGAAAATTAAAAAAAAATATGTTTTGATTGGGCAGATTATATAACATCACCTACTTACCTGTGAACGTAAGTGATCAGTAAAATAGACAAATGAGGCTTATTACCAAAACAACATACGAAGTTTCGGCTGACGGATCGTACATTTTCCTATAACGAATCCGATGATCGATCCATCGTTCGCAATTAGACAATGTCTTTCGTTTAAAATTATTATGATCGTAAGTAAATAGAATTGAAAATGTTTTCTTAATAAGTTAAAATACGAAGTTGGTTGTTCTTTCGTTTCGATTTTGGTAATAGACCTACAGACACAAGGGACTTAGGGAATTTACTTTTATATTAATTCCCTTTTACATTTTTCTTTTAGATAATGCTACTGTTTACATAAATGATGACTGACTGTTAGTAACCCAACTTTATGTATTTTATACAGTGGGTAAGTATTTACCAAAGTAAGATAAAGGTGAATTCCCGAGTGGTTGTGAGGTATGGGGCGGATACATTTATATGTCTGTTTCACTGATCATTTTTTATTACAGGCAAGTGATGTGCCTACTGCACTTGTCGGTCCATATTAAATATAACAAAATTCTATAGCAATACAATAAAGCCACTGGTTGAAATAAAACAAAGTATTACTAAATTAAGGAAGATGTGTATTAGCCTACGCGCAGACTAGAGCCAATAGTGTAGAACCACAGCATAGCCACCGGTGGCCGCCACAAGCTACGGGCGTGAGATTTCATACATTTTAGGGCATCCGCGCAAACACGGCGCTCGAGAGGCCGCCACCGAGCTTCTAGCCACCGGTGGCCGCCACAACGCGCGGGCGGGATATTTCATACATTTTGCAGTGGCTGAAACGCGGCAACCAGTGGCCGCGTCTAGACGCCGCTTCTAGTGGCGGCCACCGGTGGCTCTAGTCTGCGCGTAGGCTTAAAGTGAATTCCCAAGTTTGGGGCATGGGGCAGTCACATTTCTGAGTCTGCTTCACTGATAATTTTTCTGTACAAACATTTAGGTGACCAGTCTTCTGTGCCCTACCGAACCGAAATGTTTTTTAATTTTTTTTCCCGGGATTCGAACCCAGTACCTCCTGTACTAAATGCATCGCACTTACCACTGAGCCATGGAGGCGGTCAAGTAGCGTATTGTGTGGAATAAAATAAGTCTTATAAACCAACCACCAATCTATATAGTTATCACAGAGTAAATATCTATCTATAGGATTGTAGCGTATATTGCGTGTAATGGTAGCAAGAAAAATATTTAGCTAATATTGTCTTTTATTAACGCGAGTATCACACATTTAAATAAAATACTGTATACCGGATTAAAACGCGATTAATTATTTAAATTATTCGGGATAAATAATTTAAATAATTAATCGCGTTTTAATCCGGTATACAGTATTTTATTTAAAAATATTTAGCTAGTAAAATTTTAGTATAATTGAATATTACAATAATTTCGTTGGGACATTCTTCAAATGGGCCAGTAGGGCTATTCACGATCATTCGAAATCGATCCGCCCGGAAAGCTACGCTCTCCCACTGAAAGTTTTTTCGTATTTACCGGATATGAAAATGGTATTCACAATTCCCATAGGATTGAGCATCGGCATTCTTCGGGAGTTTCCGATTAGAATCTTAGTATAAAATGATAGAAAGCTTGATATATTGGTACGAAATCTTGTAATATCGGAACGGAAAGTTTTCGAATGATCGTGAATAACCCTACTGGTCAAAAGTACTCAAAACCGACGAGCGTGTACGAAAACATTGATGAAAGTGGAAGAAGCGAAAGTGGATGCAAAGTTCGTAGCATATGGAATTCCGTGTTCTCTGCCTACCCTGATTGGAAAGAGGCATGATGTATGTATGTGTGTATTTCGAACAAAGCGAGAATTCGAATAATTATTATAATTATTATTTTCGCCCATAGGGCAGGCTAAAGTCTTTCGACCATACCGCCTAGTCTTATGTTGTAAATATTTTCCTTATATCTCTCCTTAATTATGTCTTACGATACTTCCCGCCATTTTTTCAGACCGAATTCGAATAACCATTCAAACTTTTGACGTATGATGACATGACAGTTGTCATTTACGAAACTGTTCTTCTATCTGTCATAAAGGATTTATGTTCGCGATAAGGCTTTCTCTTTAATAGAGCTAAACGATATATATGTAGGTATATCAAATTAGAATAGTCAGAGCTGTAAGGGCTATTTAGTTGAAGTGCGTCACGAGTCGAGGGGTGAAATAAGATGTGCGTGAATAATGTCCTTAGCAAGGTATCGTGACGTATATGATTCTAATGGCTTTATTGACCTTATTTAATAAATAGACAAAAATAGCCTATGTTACTCGCTGATAATGTAGCTTTCTATTGGTGAAATAATTTTTAAAATCGATAGAGTAGTTTTTAAGTTAAATCGCAACTCCTAATCTAAACTAATATTATAAGTTCCTGTTTTTATATTAATTTAGGTAAGAGGAATATTGAAATTATGTCCTGATAAAGCAAGCAATCGGAATCTGATTTTTTTTGATAATCAGAAATAATTTCGACGGGATCGTTGGCACGTTAGAACACCTGCCGTGCACTCCGATGGGTCATAGGTTCGAATCCTAACGAGACGACATGTTTATTATTTTCCGTAAGCTCGTTTCGTTCTTAGTCTGTAGATTTTCGAATGCTTGAAGTAAAAAGTAGGTCGACAGTATCATTAAGTGATGTTCTGTGGCTGAGGTATCACCATCAATTTCCTCGTGCTCGATATCTAACATAAATTATTTTAAGCAAAAACCGACTTCAAAACTACAACTACATACAAACTTGCACTAAAAAGTAAAAAATAATATTTTAATTACTTCAAAGTATTATTTTGTTAACAGTTATTTTTGAAGTCGGTGCCGCTCCGTCCCGTTCGAAAATGTATTGCAAAAGCAGGATTAAACTGTCCTTCTTGGCTGGTTTTTGTTTTTTGCTTAAAAATAATTTTATTTTTACATTTTTGTAGGAAGTGCATTTTTAGGTTCATTAATCCTTACATAATAATTTAGTAGACCTACCACTAAACGTGCTGCTCAAATGAGACAGCGCCGTGAAAGGAACCACAAACCAAAACATCATCTACATAGAAGTAATTTTTTGTTATTGATGATTTTCTAAAAAAGCACCAAACCAATTTCGATAAAAATTACATACAGACGAATTGAGAACCTCCTCCTTTTTTGAAGTCGGTTAAAAAGGTTGACCCAATTTTTTTCTTCATGACTTACATGTTAGCATTTAAGCACGTTATCGGAAATGACAGATCCATTCATCCTGGGTCCATTCCGAATGCAATCGAATTATATCAATTCCAGTACCATGAATATGAAAATTGCTCTGTGGAACGTCGTTGAAAATTTATGATATTCATTTGCATGAATTTTTTTAATCTTTTTTGCTTATAGAGGAGGAAAATCATGTGGCTTACCAGTGTAAAAAGTTTAAAGAGACTTCATTTATTGAGAAAAAAAGCATATAAGTAATATATATATATATAATATATATATATAATATATATATATATATATATGTTTTGTATTTGATTTTGTTCAAAAAAAAACAAAGCTTAGTTAGTAGTCGAACGAGTGCAATATAAATATACTATACAAAAGAAGTTACTCGCTGATAGAGTAGTCGAGTCGTTTTTGAGTTAAATCGTAACAAACAATCAAACAAATGTTTTCTCTTTATAATATTAGTATAGTATAGAAGAACACCCAGACTAAAAGCTTTTCCCACGTTAAAATAAAGGTTTTCACAGATTTTTTTATTATAAAAACATGGAGTTATATTAAACTAGCTGACCCGGCGAACTTCGTATCGCCAATAAAAGTTGTCTGAACTTATCTATATAAATAAAACAAATTATTGTATTTTATTACCATTTAAACCTTCCTTGGACTTCCACAAATATTTCAAAACCAAAATTAAGCAAATTGGTTCCGCCGTTCTTGAATTTTTGTGAGACCAACAATTAATGTCAATTCATTTTTATATATACATATAGAAAGCTGTTCGACTGTGGAATTCTCTCCCTGCATCAATTAGAAAAGCTCAAAGTCTTGATACCTTCAAGAATCTAGTAAAGTCCCACTATCTTGGTCTTTAATTGTTTTTCATTTGTTGGCATTGTTGACATTTTAGTATGTAGTATTTAGTTTAGTTTATATAATAATTATGTTTTATTTTTAATTTGTTTGTGCCTATAATCGCAGCCCTACCTAACTAATATATGATTGTTTCCTATTATGTATGGTTTGCCTGGAAGAAATGGCTGCATAGCGATAAGGCCACCAATATGTACTTGTCTAGATTAGTTATGTTTGTAACATTTTTTTTAATTTTTTGGTACAATAAAGAATATATAATAATAGACTAGCTGCCTAACCCGGCTTCGCACGTATACAATGTAGATACTGATGTGTGTGTACAGTTATCCTACCGCAGACTCCAACGTTCTAACGTTCTACTTCGTCACACTGTATTTAATTGATTTAATAATAATATATAAATAAATAAATTATAAATATGTCCCGGCGGGCTTCGATCTTGCGTCCCATCGGAACGCAAGGAGTTTTACCCAATCCACCAACAAGCCTGTCAAGAATTTCTGCCAAATATCGGCCTCGTCTACGTCATTTCATTCAAAAATTCAAAACTTATCAATTCAATGTTTACCATGCATTTATGAATATTTATACTGATTATTCAATTCCCGCTATAATTTGTCATAAGTGTTTGTATAGTTGATTACAAAGGTGCAAATTGGCGAATGTAGATTTGATTACAGTGAACATGTAAACACGACCGTGTGACTTGTGACCGAATGCAATTCATTAAGGCAGTCCGCACACATGATGTTTTATAATCAAACGGACTTCGCACCAGTCGTAAGTCGAATATCGCACCTGTAGGGCTATTCACGATCATTCGAAATCGATCCGCCCGGAAAGCTACGCTCTCCCACTGAAAGTTGTTTCGTATTTACCGGATATGAAAATGGTATTCACAATTCCCATAGGATTGAGCATCGGCATTCTTCGGGAGTTTCCGATTAGAATCTTAGTATAAAATGATAGAAAGCTTGATATATCGGTACGAAATCTTGTAATATCGGAACGGAAAGTTTTCGAATGATCGTGAATAACCCTACTGAAGACCTAAGTGTACTCACTTGTCCTTTAGCATATTAGATGCTTAAACACGCAAACGTGGTCGGATTGTAAATGCTCATGTTATTGCATTCTAAGTACTTTTTTTAAGTATTCTTTTTTGACAGATATCGACAGATGAGCATGAATTTCACTTAATGGTAGGTGATACCTCAGCCATAGAAGATCAGTCAATGATGCGGTGTCAACCTACTTTTTACTTCGAGCATTCGAAAATACATAACTTGAGACTGAAACACGCAATGTGCACTTTACGGGTTTTCTACATTTTCCGATGAACAGGGGTTCATTACTCGGTCTGAATTTAGATATTCCTCCCACCCGTATACTGCCCAGGAAGTCATCCAGATTCGCGGGATTCGCACCCGCGATACATCAGAATACTATTTCTACCAAACGCGCCAACGAGCCTGTCAAAACTTATATACTCGTATGAATAATAGTACTAACGCCAAACCAAAACAATTTAATTAAAATAAAACTGGCCATGTGTGTACCGTCTAGTTTTAGTACTGAATTGAAGTGCACATTGTTTATTTATGAATTTAATAAAAATGTTGAAGCGTGTACTATATAGTTTTGTTAACTGAGTATCAAATAAACCTCACTCCCGTCTGTCGACATCTATTATAATATGTATATTATATACAAATCTATAAAACGAATTCGTGTTAATTACACCATTTATAACTTAAGAACAGCTACATTGATTATTTAAATTTTATTTGTTAGATTCATCATCGCCCCGAATAACTATTAAAATATTGGAAAAATTTACGGAAAAAAATATACGAAAAATAATTTCTAAGTTCGGAACTCCGCCATCTTCCGCGATTGACAGATCACGCAAGTTTATAGCTTATTTGTAATAATTGATGTCCAATGCAAATTTATATAATAGAAGTGGAAAATTAGCATATTCACATCTATATTTTTTTAAGCCAACATTCTGGCCGATCGCCGTCCGTCGGGTCCGCTAGTTGGCATAAACTATATTTTAATACAATGTACAACAGCCACCTCATGGGCTCAGTGCAATACCTCCCACTACACACTATTCTATGTTAAAAAAAATCTGATTTTTAACACACGAAAAACGTAATATAATGTTTTGTTGCATTTCTAAGGTCAGGGTATTTTTTAAAATAATTAGTGAAATAAAATGAAAATGTCTTAAAATGCACATTCGACAATTTTAATAGGGATAAGCGAAATATATGTTTTTTTATAACAATCAGTCTGCACTATCTTTATAGTAATTATCGCATTTTATACCAGTTCCAAAGCGTCAATATGCGTAGATTAAAGTCCCGTATGTGCGGAGATCTGAACAGCAATTCATTAACAGGCGGCCGAGCACTCGCAATGCCAGATGATCGCAAGATACGGAAACACTGTTGAACTAAAGCGAGGCTTAATTTAATTTATTTACTTTTCGACGACATAGACATAGCACGAACCACGATTTTTAAATATAAAACAAAAGCAGACAAGGAGAGTCTAGGGTAGTAATATATTTCGTTCTGAAGGGTCGCACACGGTCGTCAACATCGGGCACATAGGATTGGAGGAATACCGTTTCAATCGGGTAATAGATTAAAACACGATTATATATTACGCGCTTCAGTTGTAATCTATGGATTCTCAAATGCGTGAAGATAAAATAGATAGACTGTATATAAAAAATGAGATAATACTGTAAATGCCTTTTACCGGTGACCCATCCCTCAAGTTACACCATGTAGGTATATAACGAATTTTCAAAAATCCTTCCATATAATGCCGTAATCAAATGGCGAGACCCTGTGAGGAATAGATCATACATTCCTGGGTCTGATTCAATTATCATTTTTCTTAATAGGACTCGCGTCCAAAATATTTTTTAAATCTGGCTTCTCCGGCATTCGATCGCGTGACATGCAATGCAAACCGCTAACAATACAAACGCACATAACAGCGCCGCGGATGCAGTCAATGGTCTCTTATTGGTATAGATATTCTATCTCACGAAGTCCGTTTGCCTATGAATGTGGTCAAGCGTGCACATATACATTGCTTTAGTGTGCACAATGTTTAGCAAGATCAAGATTACGCACACTCAAAAAATGTATATTTGCACGCGTAATTATAGCTATAGCCAAACGGACTTCGTGAGATAGAATATTTTATAGTATATTGTAAAGTATGTGTAAAGTAAAACTCATACTAGCTTTATGCACATTATCATACACATCCTATACGTATACATACCGACCCTGAGATTAATTTGCTGCCAATGAATAAGTTATAAACGATTTATTGGTTTCTGCATCCAGATTGCGTCCTGAGCAAATAGTGAATAGTTTATTACTCTCAGTGCGATGAAACGTTAACTGTCACTGCAACTTTTATAATTATAGCTGGTATTGGCAATATCATCAAATAGCGTTATTATGGCGACTTTGTGAAAATTCAAATCTGACAGCTGTCACCTTTCGATCGACCGAACAATTGTAGAATTTTTCAAAATAATAATTTACTAACTCCAAAATAAATAAATAAACTTTTAAAGTTGAATTAAAACAATTTTATAAAATGCAATTTTTTAATCTTTATATTTAGGAGAATGATATTTTAGAAAAATTCATGTCACCTGAATTCAATTACGATTATACTGAAATTTTCATGTATTATGATTATGTTCATCTCAAACATTTATATACGATCCACTAATCTTTGATCCTTTTTAATTTAAAAATACTTAACAATAACCTTGATAAAAAATATTAAGGTAAATAAACGATAACTTAAAGTATGTACCAAAGTATAGTTTCGAAATGTTGGCTGCCCTGTTATAAAACTCTACATACAAGACTGAGCGGCGCGATAAGCAGAGCGACAAAATAATATACATAGTTATAACAGATTATTATTATTATACAATTAATCTGTATGAATATAGATGTTATTTAAAATAGGGTAACACCAAATATTATTAATATAATTATAATATTTGGTGTTATAATTTATTTTAGCGAAATGAGTTTGTGAACGATATCAGGTTTTCTTTGGTAATAAAATTTATAACTTGTTACAGAAAAGTACTTGAAACAATTCAATTCGTCCGATTTATAGATGAAAGAGATATTGAGAGATAGACAACTTAGTTATTTATTTGCAGTTATTATCTACATACAAGACTGAGCGGCGCGATAAGCAGAGCGACAAAATAATATACATAGTTATAACAGATTATTATTATTATACAATTAATCTGTATGAATATAGATGTTATTTAAAATAGGGTAACACCAAATATTATTGATTCTTACAAGTATGTAATATTTGTGGTCCTAACTTGCTCATCAAGTCAAGACAAAACCATTGAAGCTAATTAGACACTGATAAGCAATACAGTGTCAAGTGTCAACCCACATGGTTGCCATTTTGAGAAAATTGAGTTTGAAGATTTATTAGGTTTTATTAAATTTCTTTTAAATCGTTTTAATAGCAAAAATATTGAAAAATCTAGTGGCCACGAAACTCTAACATGTTTAGAATATTTATCAATAATGCACTAAATTATATTACTTTGATTGTTACCAAGGAAAATGATATACGCTTAGTGTAACAATTATAAAACATATAAAATCAAATATCATGAGACACTGGAATATTTAATTTCCAATTGGTTCCTAAAAATTAATATCAGCAGCTGTTATTCTTGCTGATAAAATTCCAATTTGTTGAAGGACTGATTTACTACGCTTGAATTTTTCATTTTTAAACCATGTATTTAAAGGAATTTGTTTGCCAATATTTTTTACGTAGGTATAAAAATCGCTATACTCTACACCCATGAATAAAACCTCACCTTTTTATTTCGGTGACTTGCGCAGCAGTCAACGGACGAAACAGTCGGAATATGAACACCGTTACACGCGGACATGAACAAAAATTCGATTTTTTTAATGAAAGACATTTATCTAATTACAAAAATAATATCGAGGTTTTTTTGCTTTGGTATTTGGATAGATCCAGATACTAAAGCAAAAAAAGTCATTACACTTTTATTTATTGAAAAACATTCATGTATTTTATTTTCATCCTTTATTTGGACATTATTTATATCATAATATTCATTTAATTATTAAGAGAACATCTAGTCTCCAGAGTAAAATGGGAAATGCTGAAAACCAGTGCTGAAATACAGACATAATGTACCACAGACAACAAAAAAGCTGTTGGGCTAGATGGTATTCCTGGAGAACTTCTTAAATATGGAGGTGAGGAACTTCACCACCTTATCTGGAAGTTATTTCAAATAATGTGGGACACGGAATCTACACCTCGCACCTTTAAAGAATCCAGAATCTGTCCAATATATAAACACAAAGGCAACCGCGCTGACTGCACAAACTACCGGGGTATATCTCTTCTATCAATTCCGGGTAAAGCTTTTGCCAGGATTTTGCTGAATCGATTGTTACCACTATCAGAAACACTGCTACCGGAAACACAGTTTGGTTTTAGACCGGATCGAGGTACATGTGAAGCTATTTTCTCAATACGCCAGCTGCAAGAGAAATCTAAGGAGCAACATCGACCTTTGTACCTGTGTTTCGTAGACCTTGAGAAAGCTTTTGATAGCGTGCCACGGGAAGCACTTTGGAGCGTACTAGCCAAGATCGGTTGTCCTGAAAAGTTTATAAGGATACTGCGGCTCCTGCATGACGATATGACCTGTTGCGTGGCTGTGGAAAAGGAAAATTCTGAATTCTTCCCAGTAAGCTGCGGCGTGAAGCAGGGCTGCGTGCTTGCACCGACTTTATTCGCTCTATATTTCGCTGTAGTTGTGAGGGAAGTACTGCACGAATCAGAAAATGGGCTGCGAATTCGTTATCGTACGGATGGCGAACTCTTTAATATCTCCCGCCTAAAGGCTAGATCTAAAGTATCCTACGAAACGATAACTGAAATTATGTACGCAGACGACCTGTGCTTTGTGACAGATGCATTGAATACCATGCAGAGTCTTATGTCTCAATTGCACAGTACATGTAAAAAGTATGGTCTCACTGTCAATATAAAAAAGACGGAAGTTATGGCCGCAGGAACCGTTTCAACAGAACTTGCTGAAGTGAAGCTAGGTCAAAACACCATTAACCAGGTTGATACTTTTAAATACCTCGGCAGTACTTTAACATCTAAAGGTGACCTTGACATGGAAATAAATAACAGAATATGCGCAGCCTCTGCCGCTTTCGGTAGATTACAATCGGCTGTTTTTAACTCGCATGATATACAGAAATGCACAAAGGTTTCCGTATATGTAGCTACAGTTCTTCCCACCTTACTCTATTCATCTGAAACCTGGTGCTTATATCGAAAGCACATCCGTACTCTAGATAAATTTCACCTGCGATGTCTGCGCTCAATTTTAAATATTAAATGGACGGACTATGTACGGAACACGGATGTCCTTAGAAAAGCTAATGTTCCTGGGGTTGAAGCATATCTAATGAAAAGACAACTAAGGTGGTGTGGTCACGTTTCGCGCATGAAAGAGAACAGAATTGCGAAACGGATCTTCTATGGCGAACTCCAAAACGGAAAGCGAAGAGCCGGAGGGCAGTTCCTCAGATATAAAGATGTGGTAAAAAGACATATGAAACGTTGCGACATAGATCCATCTTCCTGGGAACTGAACTCGAAAAACCGTACCGATTGGCGACGCCTCACTCATGAAAAGATCAATACATTTGAGATCGGAAGAAGAGCTGACCTAGATCAGAAACGTGATCTTATTAAAGCACGATCACCAGTGTTACATAATTATAATTTCGTAGATGGCATCCTCACCTGCCCACTTTGTGCTCGTATCCTCAAATCCAAGATAGGATATATAAGCCACATCCGAGCACATGAGAGAGCAGCACCACCTAACTCTCAATAAATAAATAAACTCTAAGCAGTCGCCGCGGTCGCATCGGCCAGGATCATATATATATATATCTGCACATGGATTCTTGTTACGTTTTCTTATTATTTCTTTATGGTTTCTGTACTTTTGTTTCACATACATACATACATATACATCACGCCTCTTTCCCATTGGGGTAGGCAGAGATCACGGAATTCCATATTCTGCGATCCTTACATACCACTTTCGCTTCTTCTACTTTCATCAATGCTTTCATACACACTCGTAGGTTACGAGTAATTTTGCCCTGGCCCTTTTGAAGAACGTCCCCAATCTGATCGGGGTACGTTCGCCTAGGTCGACCACTCCCGACACTACCACTCACACCAGTTTCATAAATCTTTTTCGTTTCCCTACTTTCATCCATCCTTTCTACATGCCCATACCATCTCAACATACCTTTCTCAATTCTTGCCACTACATCGTCTTTTGTTTTATTTAATAAGTATTTCCTGTTAATATTATTTATAGGAAATAATAGTTTCTTCTTCCTATTTTTCATCACACATGGGTTAGATATTTATAATTGAAAGAGAGGGAAAAATGAATTGCACAAAAACATAAAAATTCCTTTTAAAACTAATCTTTTTAAATTGAATTTAACCATATACGTCGGATATGTAACTGACGGTTTTAAAGCTATAATCTTTAAAACAAAAATTCAGTTCATAAGATTTCAGCCGAGCGTAAAAAATAATTGAAATTCAAACCAATAAAATATGATCGGGAGCGTCCGTACGAGTAGGTGTCAAGAGATGTCTCGTTATGGACCTGAATATCTTACCAATTAGAAGGCTTCCATAGGGTTGGCATTTGATTTTTATTAAATCCTTTATATAGTTTAATATAATATAAAACTTACTTTTTCAGTCTATCCGTGATTAAATCGGTCAACCAAATTATTTAAAGTTGCCACGTAAAGTAAAAAAGTATGTTTTAACACGTTGAAAGCCAAAAAAAAATATGCACCTCCCGTTCAGGACCATACTCCATTATTTTATTATTGGCAACCCTAGCTGAAACGAACGGATCTCACCTTCCACTCTGAAGAGAGCTTAATTTTCCATTTATTTTAGCGAAATGTGTTTGTGAACGATATCAGGTTATCTTTGGTAATAAAATTTAAAACTTGTTACAGAAAAGTGTACTTGAAACAATTCAATTCGTCCAATTTATAGATGAAAGAGATATTAAGAGATAGACAACTTAGTTATTTATTTGCAGTTATTTAATCTATATTTTACCCTTGCGTGCTGTTATTGTACAAATTACGTCAGTAATGTCGGACTTTCCATATTAGCATTATCTACACTAGTAACATGCCACGGCTTCGCAAGGGTGCAATGTAGAAGTACTATATACAAAAAAAAATAGTAGGTTTCTATTAGTGAAATAATTTTTAAAATCACGAGTATCACACATTTAAATAAAATCTATATAATATATAAAAGAAAGTTGTGTTAGTTACACCATTTATAACTCAAGAACGGCTGCACCGATTTTAACGATATCTTATTTGTTGGATTCCTCTATGTCACGAATAAAAAATAGCTAATAAAATATCGGTAAAATTCAAGAAAAATTAAAATAAATTAGGTTCAGAACTCCGCCATCTTGACAGCTCACGTCATGCATACTTAGCTTTTTTGGAATAACAGATGTTCACTGCAAATCAGTGACATATTAGACAATTATATAAAAAAGTGGGCAAATGGGCATATTCAAATCTAAGAATAATTGTATAATTTCGAAGACAACATTGTGGCAGAACAACGTCTGCGGGGTCCACTAGTATTATTTTTGCGGAATAGCTGGTAGTCCAGAGGTCGCTCCGGGGGCATACTGAAAAACGGCGCTCCGTCGACAAAAAATTGTTGTCGGAGCATATGCTGAGTGTGTTTCCCTTCCACATCTTCCACACCTTCTTCTTCTTCTTCCACATCACATCAAATCTTTCTCTTTATAATATTAGTAACTATAGATTATTGATATAAATGTATGAGAACTGACTTATTCATCACTTTAGCCATAGAAAATCTGTCCGTGACCACGTTTATCCGACCACTCGAAACGTCGGGATAAATAATAAATCGTAAAACAATTTACAAGAAAATTGTAGTTTATAAATAAAATTATGATATTATTATTATTATTTGTACCTATGATAAAATTGTAACTAGAAAATAAAAAGCGAACATTGTTAAAACACTGTATTTAAATATATTTTACAGCTCCCTCTATTAATGTTTTCTCGTACTAACATGCCTTACACCATGAAAACTGTTTCAGGAAATGGTTGTGTTACCTGCGCCAATAGATGGCGTTATCACAAAAAATCGAAAATTCCATGAGAACTCTAGATATTATATGTTAGAATTTAGGTATAATATATTTTGTTACGATTTAAGCCTTGATAAAACACTACTGTTTAGTATGTTATTGGTCTTTTTGGTTCGTTCATTACATAAAAACGATTTTCACAATTAGTAAAAATAATAAGGTAGCTATTTTGTCTTTAACAATAAACCTAAAATTAATTTACCAGGTAATCCTACACTACAACTAATATATATAAAAATAAACCACGTCATCCCACATCTGATAGTTTATTATTGTACTGGGGGTCCAAGATACAAGCTTGCTTAGTTTGGGCCCCAAATCTATTGTATAAATAACTTGTAATTGTAAATATGATAAATAAATAAATAAATCCGGTAAATACGTGATTTGTAATACATGGATTGCAATATAAGCGATTAACAATTGGATTTACCTTCTACTGCAAATCTAGCAAATAGTGATTCCGTAGCCATAATCCTCTTATCGAAGCCGTGGTAGGTATTACATGTGCGATATGAATCGGATTTTAATCCATCCTCTGTAACATTTCTCATTTATATTAACCAAAGGGGATAAATTGCATTATTTCGTAAAAAATATATAGAACAAGTTAAACATTTGTGACACATTATTTTCAAGGGTAGATTTTTAACTAAGAGTATTTTTTATTAATTTTCAGTGTTATATGTAACAAATAATTATTGATTTCTCCCAAGTACATTAGGGTGGTCTTTATTTAGGGTCACAATTAATTTTACCCTTTCCGCCCTCTATTTAGACTCTATTTAGATTTAGGTTCGAAATACGTAAAAAGTAAGGCTGTAATTTTGCAGATTTTTAAACAAATGTTTATCCCTTGACCACGGGGGTTGAAGTGTTTCATTTAAAATACATAGAGTTTGCAGTCACTACTTTACTGTGCGCCCAAATATGCTTGGAAAATCTTGTATTTTTAGAAGTTGCATGGGAAAAGTCTTGTATTTTAAATGGAATCAACCCTCGTGGTCTTTTAAACAGTTTTTTTTAATCTGAAAAAATTACAGCGTTACTTTTTACGTATTTCGAACCGATTTAGTTGGCGAAAAGGATAAAATTTATTTTGACCCCAAATAAAGACCACTCTAACGTTATATAACGAAGGTATACCTACCTATATGAATTCGTAGTATGTTATATCAAATGATACACTATTTGGCAGTATTTTTAATTATTTACAAAATTCAAAACATCAAAACCTATTATTATTATTATATACATTTCTATAGGTCTGATTCAATTAGACAAAAATAATAGTGGTCCTTATTCAACTTCACAAGCCTTTCAATTCACACGAATCCCAAAATATATCTCGAATTACGTTCGCTATAGAGCTTTGCAGTTTGCACCTATTACATCGTTCAATATTGAGCGGAATTTTCGTCTATAAAAGCTTAAGGTCATATTAAGAGCTCGAATATTCTAGATGGAGGTTAAAGCATAATTGCATTTGCCTTGAATGCAAACTAAAAACTGTAAAACTGTTGCCTCGTACGGAAGTCGAGCCACTGCATTGTGCTGCTAACGATGAATTCAGGTTTATTGTTAAGATTTTATGCTATTTTACATCTATTTAAATCTATTTCCTACTAAATTTTATAAAAGTTTTGGTTTTATATGTATTTAAAGAAAGTATGTACAAACGCTTTTCTGTAGTACATATGTCTTTTTCAGTACATTACTACATATGTTATTTTAATTTATAAGACCTAGATTAAAGGCTTTTAATATTGTTACTTTTGTATTCATAAGTGAGTGACTCTTTTATAAATATATATATATATATTAAATTTTTGACGAGCTCATTGCCGCATCCGGTAGAACACTTGCCGTGCGCATCGATGGGTCGTGATGAATCCCACTGGGACCACATGATTATAGTTTTCTGTAAGCATGTCTTACCAACGGGAAGAAATCGCCGTTAGGCGATAAGGTCGCCCCTTGCACAATTAATTTTAAGTTTAGTTCAATAAGTTTTGTAAAATTTATGTATAAATTTTTGTGCAATAAAGTATTCATTCATTCATTCATTCATTCATTCATTCATTCATTCATTCATTCATTCAACTTCTGGTAACTTCGGGTATTGAACGATGCGTCAACCTACTTTTTACTTCGAGCATTTGGAAGCTTGGAGGAAGAGCACACCTTCGTTCCTCCACAGGCCCCCCACCAAATATCAAATTATGCCCCATCAGGGGTAAGCTACGCCCCTGCTTAAACAATTGACTATGACACACATTACCAGAATTGCGGAAGTAATAAGCGAATATAACACTTTTCAACATTTTACTCGTACATTTCTGGCGTCAACTTAATTTATTAATGAGTGCGATAAATTACTTGGTGCGCATATAATGGCACTCTTTTCGAGTAGCACAAACGCACGCCCTCATCTCTTGTAGTCTCTCGAGTCGAGTGACAAGGTAAAGTATACCGTCTTGATCTGTCAACAGTAAATAAACGGGAGTACTTTAAAGATTTCTTAACAAATTATACCGTATCTTTATGAGTAGAACGTTTGTATTGAAATGAATCAAAATAGAGATTAAGCTCTTTAAATAATAGTGGTAAAATATTATTAGAAAAAAACTAACTAACTTTCGAATTAATTATGACAGTAGTTTAACATAAAAGGACCTACAAAATACTTACTATCGGCTGGATCAATTTCACTAAACGACGACCTATTAAAATGGATCTATATAATTTGGGAATTCAATAGAAAAAAAATACTATTATTATGGAAGGATTTAAAGTATAGAATGTAATGAGGTTTTTATCATTGACCTAAGCTCCATCGTCAATATCATTCACCTAGTATTAGCGCGATAACTTTATAACCAAAAGGCGATGCTTTCGATTCTTAATGAATAAAAAGACAATATGTGAAAAAGCATAGATAGTTACGATACACTTCTGTTTGGCATAATCGTTCCGCAAATTATGATAATTGGTCAATTATTATCTTTTATTGACGCGAGTATCACGCTTATGAATAAATTAAGTTTTACCAGATTATAACGTTAATTATAAATAATATTATGTACATATCCCAACGTTTCAAATGCTTTAGCAAGCTTCTGAAAAGAGATGAGTCTTCTTCTTCTTTTTCCTGCCCTTTTTTATTTGCGGTCGGCGCCGTCTGTTCTCTTTTCCATTATATTCTTTCATTAATGGCCCAACATTCAGAACCATACATCAAAACGGGTCTTATCACGGTCTTAGAAGTATAAAATCTAAAATCTACAGATAATATATCGCGTTTTAATCCGATAAAAGTTATTCTATTTAAATTGGTAAATTTTAATACAAAATGTATTAATTTACTTAAAATAGTTTTCAATCTTGCTTTTAATATTATCAGAATTTATTTATAGTTTAAATTTATTAAATTTTAATTATTTTTACGGAACCCTAAAATTAAAAATCACCCAGTATAAATATTATGTAACAAAAGTGTAACTTACAGCAGTAGATTAGATCCGCTCGCGAAAGCACTTAGCATATTGGTCGTTAATACCACGAGACAATTTAAATGACGGTATATGGAAAATTGAAATTGAATTTTACAATTATGTTGTAAAGTTTATTACGAATATTTTTTTAAGATATCAAAACCCATAATATACTTTAAAAAATACATAAATAATACTTGAATATTTCGGAATCTCGTACCGTATCTCCCTTTTGTGGTAAGTATAATCAATTAGGATTTATAATATGATGTCAGAACAGCATATCCAAGACTGTGGTATGATCTATCATCGCCTATCATGAGGCACTTTGTGCGTACACTCAAACTTTCTCGTGAATTTTATATTTAGTTTTTTTTTTAATATGTGCATGTATACTAACACTAGACCGTAAGGTTCTACTAATATACATAAATAAATTAGTCTATTTATTTATTTCAACTTTATAAACGAAACGTATTGGCTCATCTGCCTTATGCTTCAAAGGGGAGTGGTGGAATGAACAACGCTGTGGTATGAATGTGACTAGTTCCTTACTGTAGATCCTCACACAGTCGCCAACTTTATATCCGATCGTTGGACATAAGGAAATTTAAATTTTCATGATGGTAAATTTATAAATTTACTTTTAATTCAATTTCTTTAAAATATATTTGTTTAATGTTAAACCTCGTAATTAATTAGGAGCCTATTTTTAAGGTTAAGGTAGAAACTATTTTGGCCGGAATGGCCCAATATATTTTTAATATCAAAAATGACGGCCAATTTTAATAAGTTTTGTACATCAGTAGTTACATGCTAAAAGTACCCTGTAAAAGTTTTAAATTAAAATCCATTTAAACACTCTTTTCATTAAAAAAAAATACTAATAAATAAAATTTAGATTGGGCCTTACGATGCCATAATGATATAAGCCAGGCATTTTCAACCGTTGTGCGGCATATGTTTTCAATAGTCCCGTGAATTTTAAGCCGCATTACAACCATGAGCTACATTAATTAATTATCTGTATACCGTACGGAACCTAGCACGCGCGTACGAATCCCACTTGGCTACTTTTATAATCAGTGTACCGAGAAACTTTGATAAGACGAAAAGTGGGCCGGTGAAAACAAAAGGTTTGAACGCCTGCCATATTTAATTTTTGAAAAAAAAAATACTGCTCAGAATTCCAACTTATTCTTGGATTCTATTTTTAGCTTGTCTCGCGATAGCGTAAAAATAAATGCATTCAATCCGCTGCAAAGAAAGTGATAAAAATACTTCAGATGGAAAATCGATTGGGCGCAAACCAGACATAATTGCATTTTGCGCTGTTCCTGAATAGATTTCTGTCTGGACTTTGAATAAAGGAAAATATAACAGTATTTAAGCATATCATATTATTCGATGAGTTCTGTATGAGGTGAGTGGATTAATATCTGCTGATGTTGGCCTCTAAACAGTTGGCTTGAGAATTTAATTATAATGGCTATAATTCGTATTAACCTCATATTAAATAGTCGAAAGCTTTCAAATGACCTTAAAATTTATTCAACATAATCAAAATTTCAAAAAACAATCAAATTAAACTATCCAAAATTTCTTTATTCTTTATAACATAGGCAGTTTTTTCATTAGGGGCCGTCCATTAATCACGTGAGGTCGTTTTTCTCATTTTTTGACCCCCCCTCCCCCCTGATGATATTTGGTGAGGTTTGGGACCACTCCCCCCCCCCCTCCCCCTGGATCACGTGTATTTTTTTGGAAGTCTATGTAAAGGCTCTTTTTGACTGGAAAAAAATATTTAACAAATGGCGTTTTGATTCGAAAAACATTTATATGTATTTGCAATAAAATTAATGAATAATTAATTAATTAATAAATTTTCGCGCCGTTCAAAATTTCGGTTCGTAAATAGCGCTTTTTGACAAAAAATAAATAAAATTAATACACGTGATGTCTAACGAGACCCCCCCCTCCCCCCTCGTGATGTTTCGTGATGTTTTCCGTACCCCCTCCCCCCCCTTTTGAGCCTCACGTGATTAATGGACGGCCCCTTAATGTTCCATACATTCTTTCTATATTGTATAGGTATGAACCTATTCAATTTGATGGAGCCTATCATAGTTCACTCAGTGAGTGAGGTCCTGCGCCGTGCACCAACAAATTTTGAATGTGTGAGTTGACTCAACCGGCGCAGTGAGGCATGTTAACGCAATTGTGTGGCGCAGCGCAGTGTTACACATGTCTAAGTTTTAGACTTCCAGACATCGAGATCGAGATGAAAGGCGTTGTTACATGTAGAATATATTTTATATTGAAATCGCTATAAAGATCTATACTTGGGCGCCTGTCTTCGACACGTGTGTTCTTAATTTAATAGCTATATTTTATATAAAATAAAACCAATTTTTAATAGAAGTAGAATGTTTACAGTATTTTAAGCTTAATCGTAAGTAAAAATGTGGAATATATTTAGACGTTGTAACAAAAGCGCGCGATTTGTTTGCACTCGGTGCGCTCGTAAAACCACGAAAACGGCCATTACTTATTGAACTCCTGCTTTTTTTATCTTTTAAATTCCCGGGTACTTTTATATTTTTCTATTACAATATGTTTGTTTTTCACTTGAACAATTTTACATTAAATGATATCGTTTCCCTGTTCTATGATATCGAATCATTACTTGTATGTATTAATAATAATAATCACGTGTTAAGATTAAACTGAATTAAACAGAGTACTTACTTATATCTTCTCGTAAATATAAGATGTAATATTATATAAGATTTCTGATCCCTTGTGAAAGTTTCAACAAGATAGAAATATAAGATCCGTTCCCTGCATAAATCGATGAACTCCTTTTTTGAACTGATTTTTTTGGAAAATCTTAAATTTAAATGTCAAAGCTCTTGGATTAACACATCTTAGTCATCTTTTTATATTTTCTCAATTTTTATGAGATTTATCGATTTATGCACTGAACGGATCATATAGAAAACGTGGTGAAAAGGGCCTATGTTGATTTCGGATATTTAAAAAGTATTACACATATAAAACACACTTTATAAAAGGGAATTCTATTTAATATCTAACAATAACATAAAACAACTATGAAAACCGTTTTAATTTATATTAGAATAATATCAAATATATAATTTTTTTATTAACGTTCATAAGTGAACATTGTGTTACTTAAATGAATAAAATATGATTTGAATATGAATTTTACTACCGATGAATTCATCGATATTATATACCTATAATTATATAAAATATAATATAATCTGTCATAATATCTACCAAAGACCAATAAACACAGTTTTTAACTATTTCGGGGGCTGAGTTCAGACAATTGGCTTTGAAATTGGTGAAAAAAATATATATATTATAATACTACTAGACAAAAGTTGTTTTTACTGAACAAAATATATCAATATATCACAGCCTCCAGCATTGTAATCTAAATTCACACACACCATATTATCAAAATCGATCCAGTGGTTTAGAAGGAGTTAATTGATATACACATTATACACGTCCGACTTATGATAAAATTAAAAAAATATATTAGGCAGTAATATCTAACAATAATCTATATAAATAATTTATAAGTATGTTTGTCGTCTATACACTCCTAAACTATTCATCCGATTATGATAAAACTTTGTTTAGTTATTCTGTATGCAGAATTACACACATACCTATACCCATGTTAATTGTTGCCCGCAAATGTTATTGACACAAAAACAACTAGTACAACACAAAACTCTAAATACACAAACATTGTTCATATTTTGTAGATAATCTACACCACTGGGATTTACGAATAGCTCTCATTAGTTATTAATATCACTCGGCGCCACTTGCATGCCTGCCTATTACGATGAACAAAGGTATCATTACCTTAACGTTTGCAAGACGAGCGCTTGCTAACCTAATAGGAAGCGTCATGACAATGAATAGATAATGTTGGGGCTGTTATGATGATTCGCGAAAAATAAGGGAATATTACCATAAGCGTGCTTAAGCGCTGCTAGACGTTTTGTTAAGAATCTAATCTATACTAATGTTATAAAGAGGAAAGATTTGTATTTTTGTATGTTATGAATCAACTCAAAAACTACTGGACCGATCTTAAATATTATTTCACTAATAGAATGCTACATTATCAGCGAGTAATATACATCTACATTGTGTGCGTGAACCCGGAGCGCGTTGCTATATTTAATAATGGTATATCCTCTCAGAACTGTTGTGGATTTTGTATAATTGTAATAATTACAGACAGTTTTTTTTAAAAATGATGAAATAGCATTTGTTTGACATGAAACTTAATCTGTATAACAAGGACTTATAGAGGCTATAGAGACCAGGGTCAATTTTAAGAGTATTTTTTACAAATTGATAGACGTGACATTTACTTGCTGGTAGGTCTGACGCAGGACAGTCACTGTCTACCTATATTTTCTTTATCATTTAAAAATATTTATTTTTCAACTTACGTGCGGCGTATTATTCAATGGTTTTGGAACAGGGTAAATTTAAAGGGTATTATTTACAAATTGATAGACAAGACATTTACTTGATGTTAGCTCTGATTCAGGACAGTCAATATTACACTGTCGACCTATGTTTTGTTTTCATTATTTAAAATCCTGAAACTGAGACGCACAATCTAAGGCTTTTCTAACGATAAACATTGGTTCGTAGCCCAATTGAAATTTCGATATTTGTCCAAACCGTTTAACGCCTGAAAAGCTAAACAAAACTGCTAACCTATCAGCTCGGTGGGATTCGATTACGACCCACGCATAAATTAACTTTGTGGGCAGAATAAGAGAAAATAATATAAGTATTAGTGCTTCAGCAATTCATTTCTGGAAACTGAATATTTATTTTATCATCCTCCATAAAAATGATTTAACTTGGCAGTGTACTTAATTAATGCAAAGGAGATATTCATTCGCGGAAACCACAAAAATCCTAGTATTACAATAATTGCCTTGGAGGTATATTTCTGAGAAATACATTTCTCTGGTAAAATGTGTGGCCTGTAAAATTATATGATGGCTCCTTATTAAATAATAGTTTCATTGAATTAAAATAATGCATTTTTTTTTTAATTCTACGTTTTCATAATTATTTGTTTTTTTATATTATATAGAAGCATACCATAACCATAACCTTATGGAAAGCCATGAGCATCCGTAACATCAGAGAATTTGCAAATGCGTTGCCGGCCTTTTAGCCTTTAATTGGTCCCCAAATAAGGTTCGGAAAAATTACCGGCACAACTCATTCCACAATTACGTTGTGTTTGGTAGAAAGTAATTACATATATTGTATAAGTTTCGCTGCACCAACAAGATAAAGTTATCTACTCTATGTTCATATTGTGCCATCGCGCCCCTCCACTGGAGCCACTGAAAATCAGTGTTGGGGCTTCTGTCCCAACTTATACGTTTCAGGCACCACTTGTTTTTTTACTTCATATTTTATTTACTTTTATAATTGTTTTATATGTGTGTAATATAGTCTTAAAATGTAATTTTCGTTTTAAGTGGTAATCTGAATAAACTTTTCTATTCTATTCTATTCTATTCCATATTGCTATAGACCAGAATGAGTACCTATCCGATTTTCATTTTATGCAAATGGGTAAACGATTCCTCTGATTTTTCGTTTAGGAGGAATCAAAATTCGCTCTAAGCCACATATGGGTATCGGAATCGAAATTATCTTTCTACACGTTCAACGCGGTGCATTTTATATATGGGAGAACAAATACAAGACAGCTTTTACTCCTATCTTTTTAGTTTCAGCCTAAACTATTGTTCCTACGTTTCCTGAATAACAAAAGGAGATTTAAAGATTTGAACTTTGAGACAATCTCTCGTGAAAAGCGCTTCGCCGACATTTCTATAAATCCTGTTTCTTATCATCGTGGAAATTCAATTAAAAGAAAGAATAGATTTAACTTCCATATTTTTTTTTTCAATTTCTATTCAATTTTAGTTTCCGATTGATAATTTCAATTAATGACATCTTGTTGACTGAATTGTTCCAATGGTTTGTATTTAAACAAATATTTAATGAGTTTTCATAGTTCTGTTTTTTTACAGTAGCTTTGTATAATAAGGGACAGAAATATTTTGCAGATGTCTTTTGCTTTCGTAGGGTTCCGTACTCCGTACCAAAAAACGAAACCCTTATAGGATCACTTCGTTTTCCGTCCGTTTTTCGCAAGGTATCTAGTTAAAATTAATCTCAAATAATCAAGTCTGCAATCTTTGCAGTAAAAATCGACTTATAAGTTGACGTAAAAAAAGATACGACATTTTATGCTCCGTTTATACAGATAATTTTGACACGCAAGGAAATCAAAACCTATGGGGACCTTCTAGGATACTTCTTCTTGACCTAGAATCATGAAAGGCATGTAACAATTTCATGTATAGTACAAGTAAAGTAAAAAAATCCAAAATTTATTCATTTGTAGACTTTTATATTAGGAAAATCTTTATTTAAATAAGTTTGCATGGATCCCTCGGGGCGCGAGCCCGACTCGCACTTGGCTTTTTTTAAATAAATGAAGCATTTTATTTGATTTGCGACTATAACCAATACGTAAACTGTAATATTATTTATTAACATTATCCACATACTAAGTATGATATACGGATTTAGGAGCGGCAGTTGCGTGTCACACGACCACACATTACATAAAAAATGATCTCTTTAAACGAAATGCAGACAGACGGGATGACTCTTACAACTAAAATAGAAATGTGTTTAAAGTTTTGATGGGCTACTTGGCGCGTTCGGTAGAACACCTTCAGAGCGCATCGATGGGTCGTGGGTTCGAATCCCACCAGGAGACATGTTTATAATTTTCTCTAAACATGTTTTCCCCACGTCTGGTAACTTCAGGCATTAATCGGGTGAGAGGTATATCAAAATTCCAACCGGGTAACGAACCACCGTTCATAGATGGAAAAACCGTGAAGTGCACATTGCGCGTTTCGGTTTCAGTCTATGGATTTCCGTATGCTCGAAGTAAAAAGTAGACAACAGCGCATCATTGACTGATGTTCTGTGGCTGAGGTATCACCAACCATCAAGTGAACCTCACGCTCGTCTGTAGATAGCTAACATTTAGAAAAAAAAATTGCTGAAACTACGTTAATACACACATCTCTACTTGATCTTATATTTAACACTCCAATGATACCACTCACAAGCTATTTGTTGTTCAATCCATTGCCATCGCGATCCTTTACCATCAAGTGGACTATCACTCTAGTAGTATTTCAGAAAACAAATGAATATTCAAAAACAAATAAAACCTTGTGTCTTTATAAAATTCCATATTTGAAATTAAAACTTCGAATATTTATAATAGTATTTCAAATCTGTGTATTCTACTACGAATTCGATAATTATATAAATCTCTCTGTACGTCGTAACAGATATGATGTAGAAGAACTTCCACAGATAATCTGTTTGTAAATCAATTGTAAAGATACCTTAGATCTATGAAATAGACTTTATGAAAATAGACATACAACCTTCTTTCTTAGAAACAATAGACTGTGATGTCACAATGAAAAGAGAGTCCATGGAGTTTCTTGCCGGTTCTTCTCCATGAGACCCACCTTTTGGAACCGTGCAACTAGACGTTTCATAAGACCCTGCAAAGGCCTACTTGAAATAAAAAAAAATGATTTTTTTGATTTTGATTTTGAAAATAATCTATGCAATTAATTACATATAACATAACACACATAATGTAAATCATGATATATTAAGTGGTTTATATCGACCAGGGCTCTACAATATATAACAATATTTGCCAATTTATGTTGATGACTTTGCAAAAAAAAACCTTTACTTATAAGTGAAAAACAGTTTGCCCTTTGGGTAAACAAGAGAAAATATTTGGAGGCCATCAATATAATAAATAGATTAACCTTTAATCGACAATCTTAAAATTCAATAACAAACAAATAAATCATTCATCGTATCATATACTCATAAGAATCAAAGTTGTATACGATATTAATAACATTAGTGCTTGTAAACGGTCATCTATCACGAGGATATCGTTATCTTGAGAACTTCACGAAACTAGCCATATTAAGGCTATCTCATCGGAGGAGCTCATTTCATTAGGCGAAGTATTATTGGGCAATGACCACACTGGAGAAATATGAAAACTTTGAGAAATTTGCTTGCTTTTATTAAAATTGTAATACAGTGACAAATACGAGTATAGTATAGAAAAGAAGATAGAAATCAATGTATTCTGTTGTGTATAGGCTGTTTGTATTATGTATATTGAGTAATCATTGAAAAATAGCATCAATTAATAACTTCACTTGTTACATTGACTGGACTGAATAATTTTTGAATCTATAAAACATTTATGTTGAAAAATTATAGTAAAGAAATATCAATTAAAAGGTTCAAAATATGTATATGTTTCATCTCTCATTTCTATTAAATATAATTACCATTTTTTTCTTTTACAATCTTATAGGCATATAATGTAGGTTTTAGATATCTTATTCGAAGGATTTGTATTATAGTGAAGTCGAAGCCTTATAACGGAAGAGGTAAACAGAACAATTCATTGTTCGCGGTCGAGAGATCACTAAATTAGCTGAGATATATTCCCTATAGACTTGGATTAACTCTACGAGTTAAATCGGACAGCTATACATTTATTTATAAGAAGCAGTGACAAAGAGTTCAATCAAGCCAATTTCAAACGGCTTTCCTTGATATATTTAACACAATAACTAATTTACTAAAAAATAAAACCTTCGCACTGTTTGAAAGTTCGAAATTTTGCAGCCCGGTGTATTTTTTTTTGGAACGAAAATAGCTTCTGAAAAATTTCACCCTTTGCCATTGATAAGTCATTAAAAGTACGCGAATTCTGAGTAAAAACAGAATCCAAATTAAGGTATTAGTTACCTAAAGCTTATGCATATTCAGTAACATGGGATGTGACTTTACAAAAGTTAAATCTGAAGAGCAATTTATTTCACCGCTCCGTCACTAACGGGTTTATAAAATAAAATTCACAAGCGTTGAGAGATTGCCAAAACAGTGAAGGTAGTTGATATACGTCCATCCGTTGAGATGTAGGTCAGTGCCTCTGTTAACAGCCTGAAAGCTTTGTATTTTTAAGTTTTAAAGAAGGCGTTTCTTTTTTAATTATGCCGATTAATGATGAACAATTTGCGAGAAAGTATTTGAATTGTCGATCTGTCATTCAATTTCAAATAATTTCTCATGAAACTCTCATACAACCCTCTGTCCCGAAAAAAAACGTAGGTTTACTGATTATTATTGTTACTTCGTTGTAAATTTCTTGGTAATTTATTAAATAATAAGTTCTATTCACTGTCGTAGCTTTCGTAGCACCTTCGTAGCACGATTACTGTCATTGTGACAAAACATTATGTATTTTTGACGTTAAGAGTTTTCATTAAATAGAAATGTTTTCTTCAGTGAAAGTTGCTCGATTATTCCTAAGCGTATTAATAGGATTTTATGACGTTAGTATCTATTTTCTTATACAAATGTGTTAAACATATTATTTGAATTCGTAATAAAAAATATAATTTAATATAAATACAGATATACAATAAAAACAGACCATATAAATTTATAAAGCAAGAACTAAAGATAATCTTTCGTAAAGTTACTACCATACATTACACAACTAGCCTACGCTATTGTAACTTCACTGTATTGTGCACTCGTCCGTAGCCGAACTATTGTTCCATAGAAATCTATTAACATAATATTTTATGATCATTCAAAGCTCCGACAAGGCATGACTTGAGGAGCTGATAAATTTTGCATATAGAATAGCTACTGGGTTCAGCTTGATAGGGTTGTAATATTAGATATGAAGCAGTCGTTATTGGATAGATTAATTGTTAACACCTACACGGTATTGCTACGCTAATCCATACTATTTTATCATCAGTATAGCACTGGCAAAAGGTGAAAATTTTCAAAAGTTAAAAAAAAAACACAAAATGCACACAGTATGATTTCTTAATAACATCAATTTCAATTAAATTTAATTTAAATTTAATACCGATCTATAACTAACATTATAACCGGATTTTATACTTTTTTATTCTAATATTAATAGATTTTTTTACAACCCAACTTTCTAAAAGGAATTTGGTGTGAATATGGAATCTGAAGTATTAACTTCCATCACGGTTCTCCTTAGTACCCGCCTTAATACCGTCACATTTTACGTCAAAAAATCGAACATTTTTTGAAGTAATTTACGCTCAATTTTTCAGAATCTAATATATATAACTAGCAATTGCCCCTGCAACCCCCCTTGTGGGTTGAATTTCGTAAAATCCGTTCTTAGCTGACCTCTACTCGGCGAAAGGAATATTCCTACCATATTTCAAGTTGCTACGCCTTATGGTTCCAGAGATATCGTGATGAGTGACTATATAGGTGGAAATCTCTTTTATATATATATAAGAAGATTCTCGTGTCACAATGTTTGTTCCCATACTCCTCCGAAACGGCTTTAAACCGATTTTTACCAATTTTTTTATGCGTATTCAGTAGGTCTGAGAATCGGCTACTATCTAATTTTCATATCCCTAAGTGATAAGGGGTTGTTCACCCTTAATTTTTTTTTTTTAATTTTTGGACGAAATTTTTTGTTTTTATTTTTTTATAATGTGGCATTAAAAAATACATACAGCCCTGAATTTTTACTTTTTTATCACCAACACCTGCTCTTTTTTGTCAAAAAATCTAGAACCGTGCGAAGCCGGGGCGGGTCGCTAGTATATATATATATAAGTAAATGGAGCACAAATTTTAAACATAGAACACCGAGCTTTTAAGAAGAAGAAACTTTAAAATAAAACATTCGTTAAATACACAATTACGTGAAGTATTTAATTAAGATGCAGTTAACATGTTTTGCGCTAGAATAGATTAAAGAAGGCTTGAGTGCAGCGGATTGCCCACTTGTACTGCACTTAGGCAAAACAATGGAACTCATTTCAAGGATTTTTCACCAGTTGTCTGAATGAAAAGACTCGCTTACTCAACAAAGAAGCAAACACTAGATTCTATGATCGGTGTTAAAAGCTAATCTTGCTTTTGTAAATTAATCGCGCTTCCAGTGGGCTGCTTGCGCATTTGAAAGCTTTTGTTTATACACCTGCTCATTCAGTGCAAATGAGAGTTTATCTCATTTAACTTTTACTACTTGTAACTATTGATATTCTTAGAATATAAATCCATACCTCTCAATTATATGTACAGATAAATCATACCTATTTTTTACTGTAATATACAAACAAACAAATCTCATCAAAAACATGCACAAAAATGCAAAAGTCTCGCAACGCAGTTCTTTTGAGTAAAAAAGTTGTGAAATCAAATGTAAACCAAGTTGGTTAATTCAGTGCCTACTTATCTATGAGATCAGCTATGCAACCAATTTGTCATTAATTGATACCTTGCTAGATAACTAACAACATTTTATAGTAAACATATCAATATCTATTAGTTTTCTTTAATAAATATAGTCTCTTAATTCTAGGTTTTTCCACAGTGAAGTTACAGGGGGACGAAAATTGTCCGAATAGCTTCGAGATGAGGATATTACGTCCGTGCTCGACTTGACAGGGGCACTTCCGTGCCCCTAGATAATTAGAGAAAGTGTGCAACGTCGTGTGTCTTGAATATTACCGACGGCTCACTACCCATGTTTGCAAGGCAATTACTGCAATGTTATTTTCTTTAACACCCCATTCCATATTGTAAGTTGAAATGAACACGAAAAAAAAATTGAAATGGTGGGAAATCGAAAGAATTTTTAAAATAAAAAAACGTGTTCCAAATTCAAAATAATTAAGGAGTTGAAAAATGAAAAGTTTTTATATGACAGTATTTATCGCCAGACTAGTTCTTGCTATTTTAATATTACACTAAAAGTCGCTTTATAACAGTTAGTAAAATATTTACTACTACTAAAACATAATTTCCTAAATAGCAATCAATCATATTCAACAAAGGAGTCAAAATATTGTGCTATTTGGAGTCATTGTTTCTTGTCTTGTTCAAACCTACAATAAAACAAAACTTGTATTTTGCATTATACTTTAATTATTATTTTGTTCACTAGTTGACGCCAGCGACTTCGCTCGCATGGACTTCGAAGGAAGCTATTTAAATGAAGATAACTTTCTTTCCGACATCCGATTCCGATAAATGTGCCCCAGACTAAACTCAATCTATGTGTCAAAGCTATATGAAAATCAGTTCAATATCTTCGGATATACGTATAAACAGATAGACAGACAAAATTTTTCGAAATGATTCTTCTGCATACTTATCCCCTTCTTTAATCATCCCTCATTTGATTCTACAGTTTTTTTATTATATGTATACAACAAAAATGTGTCCCGCTAGAACACTATCTTAGTAAGAAAGATATAATTTAGTAGCGTAGGAAAGAAGTAAACTGTTTGTTAGCCTAAAGTGATAGTCTAAATTACATGTTAATTGCAAGGCTTAGTGCTTACGTGGTAAATACAATGTGGTAAGTTATTAAAAAATATTCATAGGCCCCAATAATCGATACTTCGAATAATAACTTTCAAATTCCGATGAGTAAACACTAGTAAACAGCTTTTCCTGTGATATATTTTTCGCTATTTTACTTGTAGTTTGAACAAACATGATTATGTTGTTGAAAAAAAATTAGGGCCAGGGGCTCCAATCCTATGTTGCCCCAAAGGCCTCTAAATTCGGCCTTGTGTATACAACTTTGAGATGAGAATACTTTTTATGTAATTAGTACTGTAAAACAAACATTATTAAAACCTCAAGTGCCATTTTCCCAGCACATGTTCATAAAAAATATAATCTGACTGCTTGACACTATAATGGGATAATATAATTATATTTTTCCTTTTTTTAATTAGAACCTTTTCGTTATTTTGCGACAGAAACTCTAATTATGCTAATAAAGGACAAAATAACTGCTATTTCCTTATTTAAAATAGGCCTGTACTTTTTATAATCTCTTGTAACAAAATATGAAAGCGTTCACGGATGTGATGAAAATGGTTTATATAGAGGTAATATAATACAAAGGGCTTTGAAAGATTTAAAAACAATAAATTGCGACCACACACCTAGATTACGAGGCTATTAAAAAATCTTTATTGTTTTGTTTCAACATTTATTTCAAAATGGAAATCCGTGTAATCTTGTCTTTAATATGAAAATGTTTATGAAAAATGTATAAGAATGGCCGAACAAAAGCTATAATATATTCTAACTACATATTTAAAAAAAAAATAATTTATGGAATGCATTATGTTATTAGCAAATATAAACTACACAGCGATATTTGTGTAGAATGTGTATCTTCTGTCTCTCTTGTTTATTATACCTAGACATTAATACGTGCTTCCTCGTACTTTAGTTGAATAGTATTTTTACAGTTATTACCAGCCAAGCTAACATGCAACTCATACATTGTGGCAGCTACTAATAAATTCTAACTTTTATTTACCCTAAAAAATGTAGCGTTTGTAACTTTACCTACAAAAAATTATTCACGACAAAACGGTAAATAATATAATGAGGTCACTTGAATAAAAAATGCTGTGTATTTTCGCCGTGTTTTGTGGTGAGACAAATTATTGTCATTATACGCTTACATAATGCATGTAATACCCGTGAACTTATTAATTTTAAACCGACTCATTGAATTTCATGATTCGCAAATTGGTTCAATATCATAAAGTCACGATGCATGAATTCAATATGCATGTCGATTGCTTTTGCAGTTTATTAATACTACTCGTATTAAGTTAGTGATGATCATTAAGAAGAGTGGCGGAGAGTTTATTGCCAGTTTTTCTCGTCCGTTCTACGCCTTTGATTTGAGAACTGGCAATAAATGTAAAATGAGAAGGATTTAAATTTTATTTTTTATTGACGTTCATAAGTGTAATTCGTGTTACCTAAATGAATAAATGATTATCGAATTTGAATTTGAATGAACATAATATGTAGCATTATTTTATATAGAAAACAAAGAATTTCTAGTTAAAATAAATAAAGCTAGTATTAAGGTTAAAATTCGTATTATAGTATGATAATATACTTATAAGACCAAGTAATAAGCTTGGTAGTAATAGTTACGCTATTGTAATTAAAGTCTCGTTAAACAATTATTGTTGGCTTGTGGACCGGACGTCCTAGGTTCGAATCCCGAGGAAACACGATAAAAAAACAATTGTTTCGGTCAAGCAGGGCAAAAAAGGCTGATCAACCCATTGTCTTTCATTTTCAGTGAATCAGACACAGAAATGGATCTGCCACATGCCCTAAGGGGAACTCAAGAATTCATTTTTCATCGCAATCGCAATTATTATAATTGTGATATAATAGAGATGATATAGGCGCAATATTACCATGCTTTATATGTAGATATGTAATAAAGTATCTCTTTTTTGTATTGGGTCTTTGCAATTTTTTACTAGTATATTAAGATAAAATCAATATGGAATTCTCGCATTAACTTACTATGTGGAGGGAAAAAACAAGTAAGACGTTTCACAAAGGAATTAAAATAGCCTTTGCTCCGGCCGGACGTTCGACCAACGGATATTACGAGTATGTCTTTGAGAAGGATCGAGATTGCCACTGTAATAACCTTTCCCTTTGAAGCCTTAATTGTCGTGTAAAATGTAATGGTCAACGCTAAAATTCGATTTTTATATCTTTTACACAGACCGCGTACCAAAATAAAATTTCTATTCAAGTGCTACGCCGTAGCTGGTTCGTAGATACTTTCTCAAAGGAACATCTCGGAGAATAGATTTTCTTAGAAATATAATACTGCTACGCTCCGTACGAAAAATGAGAGCTTGGGAGCATTAGTGTGGAAAACATAATATGTATATCGGTAAGTATGGATAGAGACTATCTCACTCTTTCTTGCAGGTATTCCTTACTTTGTTTTTTGTGTTAACACTTTTATAGGATAGAGGTGGCAAAAGGGTGACTCACGTGATGGTGAGTGATCACTGCCACATACATCTGCAACTCCATAGGGCTTGCAGGTGTGTTTCCAACCTTTGAAATGGTTGATACAAAAGTTATAAGGTAAGCAAGTTACCATAAAACGCCAATCACCGTGTCTGCTAGAAGCGAAGTGAATAAAATGGGAGGTTTACCTCTGCTATGTGAACAGTGCTAAATGATGATGCGATTAAAGGAGCTTTATAACAATCACTCTATAATTAAGGTGGTTCGTTTTCCATACAAAAAGTCATGATTATTAACGAAGTTAGTTTAGAGTTTCGATACTAAATATTTGTGCAACTATTTACTTTCCGGGAGTTCTTTGCGCAGAGTTAATAAAATAATGTTATTTTATACAGAAATCATGCATATAACAACGTGAAATATTTATTAATAATAATCATGACTTTTTGTATGGAAAACGAACCACCTTAATATTAATATATTTGACATGACGACATTATAATTTATAAGGTCGAGCTCCTTTTTGGTTATATAAATAATTGTATAGACATCGAATATACATAATGTTTAATCATTCAATTCAGTATAGCATACAATCTGTATTTGTTTAAAATAATGATATAGTTAGTTAACTCGTATGATAAATAAAAATACATATACATATCCTATTTCTCGAAGTCTGTTTAGCTATGAATGTTGTCAAGCGTGCACATATACATTGTTTTAGTATGCGTAATGTAAAGCGCTCCCGAGATTACGCACACTCAAAAAATTGTTATGTCCACTCCTAAAAGCATTCATAGGAAATGGACTTAGTGAGATAGAATATTTATAACTGTCTAAAATATATTTGATTATTATATGTGGTTTATTTAAAAGTGCAAAACAGGGCTAAATGATACAAGAGAAAAAATAATGGGAAATGTTGTCCAAAACGGTACAGGGCTTATTATACTATATGAACTGGTAGCAGCCAATTAAAATTCAATTACCCAATACAGGCTTATCGCGTCATTGATAGCGATAACGCTGTGGTTGTTAACCGCATTTAATGGAAAATCTCGAGCTTCAAATTTATTAGTTACTAGGTTATGGCCGCGGCTTTGCTTGCATTTGTTATGTTTTCACGGGATAGAGATAGAAAATATCAAGGTCCCCACCAAGATAGCCTTATCTGTATCAACACATAACTAGGAAAATTGTGTACGAGTATTTATACATTAATTTTATGTCAATTAAGTTAATATGAAATTAAAACCACGCGGGTATTTCAATATCATTTGCACGTCGACCACAGACTGTGAAAATATTCTTAATCTTTTTCTACGTATTTTCTTTTCTAAAAGGCCCCCTTTCAGGGTGCAATGCCCCCTTTGCACTCTGCAGCTGACGCCCAAGGCAAATGTCTATATCTATTACCTTCTATGAATCCATAAAAATCTAGAATATTATATTTGTGATTTTTGTAAGTAAATATGTTCCATACTTGTAATTTGGATTCTATAATGTTTGGGTATCATAATACCAAACCTCCAAACACATTTTTTTCATCTTTTCAATAAATCAAATTATTTCCTAAATTTAGTGGTTTTATTTTGTTAATTATTTCCTAATATAAAAGTTAATAAGTTTTAAGTACTCGCATATAAAGATGATTAGTCAAATAGTTTAGGTAAATACTCAAAAAACACAATAGGGTTACAAATTACCACCCCTTCCTCTATGTGTATTCTATAAGAATCTGTATTACACATATCTCATAATATCCCTACTAATATAATAAATGCGAAAGTAATTCTGTCTATCTGTTATCTCTATACGCTTAAACCGCTGAACCGATTCAGATGAAATATGGTATGGAGATAGTTTAAGTCCCGTGGCCTTCATAGGATAGGTTCATTTTATCACGGAAATCATCCTTTAAGGGTGTGGAAGTTTTAAGTAAGGAATATAAAACTCATCATAATTTAACTTTTCGTAAGAAATAATAATATTTCTACATTTTTGACCAATTAGAAGATGATTTTTTTAAGGATATTTGTATACCGTATCTATTTATCTATTCTTACCACTGAGAAATTAATATGTAATAGATATATAGTATCTAGCTCCAATTAGGATATTTAAAAAGTAAGGATATTGATGAAAAAACTGCTCTATAATAATAAGCTACCCGTAGTACTAATTCTACGCAGACGATGTCGCGGACTGAACTATAATTGATATATCTATATGATAAAGTGATGAGTACTAAGCACTGGTTAGTATAAAGGACATATAAATAATGCATAATTTATATTCAAGCTTCCCTTAGAGAAGATACTTAAACGGATTATTCATCAGCAAGGATGTCTCTATACTTATTCTGTAACGTAATATTTTATTATTATTTATAATAAGAGATAATGTATATAATCTCTTATTATATTCTTATTATCTTCTCAAAAAGAACTACTTCCAATATAATCTTTTCTTTAATTCCGCGGAAAAGTTAGAATAGATAAAAAAGGCTATCTATTCCGTGTTTAATTCCTATCTACCTACTAGAAAAAGTATGACATGAAGATTTTCTTTCTAAATTTATATTATCATAATAGGTATATTATTATTAAACTCTCTTTTGACTTTGGATTTAGGCATGATATATTTGAAAAAATATATCATTACATTTTCTCTAAACGCTTATAAATATTAAGTTATAAATATATGTACTATAATAGATATGCTTTAGTTTACCTAACTACCTAAAGAGGACTATTGACTTCTAATAGAATTTCTTTAAGAATTATATTTGTATAAGTATTACATATTTTTTTTCGAAACACTCTAAATAAGATTATATTTCGTTCGAACGTATAATAATATTATTGTGAGAATATTCTCCCAATATTAAATTCGATAGAATTCTTCAAATAAAATATCATTGAAAGAATTCGATTGTCAGTGTGTGCGTGCGATATACCTAAAACCTCCCAATAACAATCTAAGCGTCCTTCGATTACGTAAACCGAAATTTGTGAATATTCAAAGGATCGATGTGGAAAATGGTTGAATTTCGATTGTAAACAATGCATCGCGCAGCCGCATAGATCGGGCGGTTAATAATTTTACTTACGGCGGTCAGTGTATGCGTCGCGGCGGTCACCTCGGGCAATCCATTGAGCGCTGGTGGTGTCGGACGCGCGTGGTAGCCGGCTAGCGCGGCAGGACTGCCGGAGTCGGCACGTGCTCGCGTATCAATCAATCGATGCGCGGCGCAGGCGGCACATTCATGCGGCGAACAGCTGACGGGCGAGAGCCGTAAACATGAATCGGCGAGCAACCCCGCCCTACCGCCGCGCCGCCCGTCTTGACCCACTCTGCGCAGCGTCGAACGCAATCGCTACAACCGATACGGTGTATGATGGTGCACTGTTAATCCACTAGTTTGTAGAATGCCTAATATTTTTTTTAAAGTTATAGTTCTTTTGGCGCGTTTGGATGAGAGTGAATTCATGACCGCGCACGATGTCCCAAAAAAACGACATGATGAAGTTGGCAACAGATGACCTGCGCGCGAACGATGTCCCAAAAAACGACATGATGAAGTTGGCTACAGATGACGTGCGCGCGCACGATGTCCCAAACAAACGATATGATGAAGTTGGCTACAGAATTGAATTTGATTGATTTTAACATTTTTCTTCGATATTTACTGCAGTTTTGTTTTTTAAAATTTTTCTTCAGACGCCAAAGAAGTATAACTTCTAACGCGTGTACATAAGTACACACACACCTTTTTTTTGTAGGTACATATAATTTTTCGTCGAAAGCTTCAGTTAATTGTCTTTCAAGGATAACCGGCATCGTTCATAGCTTGAGTATTAATAAATAACGGAAGTTATTGCTTTCAATACTCGATTGTGGTAGCAGTTATGTTAGTTTGTCATAAAATCAAACGTATATTTGTATAAATTATATTAAATTTTAATATAAGTTAAGATTAAGAATAAATAAATAAAAAAAATATTTATTACACATATCGATCAAAGGTGCAATGTAAAAGTACTATAAACAAAAAGCTGCTGATAATGTAGCTTTCTATTGGTGAAAGAATTTTCAAAATCAGTCGAGTAATTTTTGAGTTACATCGTAACAAACAAACAAACAAATTTTTCCTTTTTATAATATAGATTAAGGTTTGTGATTATTCAAATTGCAAGGACAACAGCGCACACATATCGGTCGTATCACCATTAAATCTAAACGTCGGTGGGCGTTGCTGGTCGCGGCGCTTGCGTGAGGAGTTCAGGACAATCCTCCGGGACTCGCGACCGTGCAGGTGTCTACTCCATACATGACTTTCTTTCTATCTGTCCTACTAAAGATAACTTTTTATCTGTCCTACTAAAGGCAACTGGGCTAGTCGTCGATTACTACATTCGTTGGGTTATATAGAACTAGGGTGTGTTCCTATCCCTTGAATAAAAATTTCGACGGATTGATTTGCTCCACAATATTGTATTTATAATATGAGTAAGGATAGTTATTTTCGTATTTTTTTATACAATTGAATAAATACTTACGAATTCTTATTTACAATTTTGAAGATACGATGGTTAAATCAGATTTTAGAATTAAAGGGCTTTATTAGGGCATTTATTTAATTTAAGACGTTCATGTATATTTTTTACTGCTTTAATTAAACGAGCAGGTGGTACACGGATCGTATATTATGTCTTGGTGATAAAAAAAATATTCTACATCTGCTGGAAAAAGTACCATATCTCTTCAAAAATAGGACGGCAAATAGATACGTCAAAACTGTCATTCAAATATGCTGCCGGGAAATATGTATGAAAATCCATTTCGAACGCGCTGTTTTTTTTTAATCCTGAATGATATCACATTTTTTTATTTAATTCATTAGGTCAAATTCAAAGTCGTCCAAATCAAAAAGTTTTTATTTCTTAATTCGGAGGAATTGGCGATTTGATTTTACTGTAGGTTCTAAATTTAAATATGGATAGTTATTATACTTTGAAAATTGCAAATATAATTGAAATTGTTCCAGTAGGTATAATTATGAGAAAGTACAACTCCCAAATAATATGATTTGAGACGTTGTTAATCTATTATTTTCTTGCCGTTTGAAATCAATTGGTATTTTTTTTTAATTTTAAGAGATAAAAAATTAAATATGTTTAAAAATATAATATAAATTGTGTTTAGGATAACCTCTTTGAAAAAAAATATTTTTGAGAAAAGTTAGTATACTTGTATTAGTAATTATTTTTAAAACCACAAACCACAAAACGCTTTAATCCCTGAGGTCATTTTTTAAATTTTTTTCGATCTTATTAATTGTAGCTGTGGTATAACCTGTTCAGTGCTTTAGCCGTGACAAATTCAAGGACAGATATAACTTTTTTCGCAATTATAATAATGGATCCAATCCAATCATAGAATAAAAGTGAGCTCATTTCGGGCAAATTACAATGTCAAAAAAAAACTACCAAAATTGTACAATATAATCGTTATAAAAAAATATTTTACAATCTTAAACTTAGACAAAATATACAAAGTAAAAGACTTGAGCCCTACGTTACATCACAGCAATACAATTTTAGATGAATTATGTATTAAATTAGTCACTTTGAAGACAAACCAAGTCATGTATTACAACTACAACGTATCACCCTAAATTCTGAGAAACTAAAGCGTTACCAACTTAGGAACACGAAGCGAAAACTCCATCCCGCTACTACATAGAGTTCTGAAGAATAAACTAGCGAAGTTAGACACAATTAAGACTGTAATTACACAACGGTCTCTAGCTTATATTACTCTGTGCCACTTGAACTGGTATTTATTTACTACTGGTCGCTGTTTATGTATTTATTTTTTACTAGCAACGCGCCCCGGCTTTACACGGGTGCAATGTAGATGTACTATAGACAAAACATGGCCTATAATGTTACTCGCTGATAATGTAGCTTTCTATTGGTGAAAGAATTTTCAAAATCGGTCCAGTAGTTTTTGAGTATATTCATAACATACAAAAATACAAATCTTTAATCTTTATAATATTAGTATAGAAGTATAGATAAGTTATTTTAATATCACTTTGAGAATTCAGAATCCTGACATTCAGACATATATAAAAAAAGGCAAATCTGTCTATATGGGATTATTGTTATCGATTATTGTACGGAATATATAATTTGATCAGTATATTTTCCTTGATTAACCATTTATTATCTATGGGAAACGGATTCAGACAGAATTTTTAAATGTGAATCTCATCTTGATTTATAATCGCATTTCGAATTGTGCTATCCTAATGACTTCATCTTAGCTGCGATAGAAATTGCGGCGCCTTATATTTAAAAAAAAAAGCAATTTACTTTCCGAATGTATGAATTTTAAAATACTATGTATAAGCGGTTTACTATTAGATTGTTTGCGGGAAACCCGATTTAGACAAAAATAAAAACGTTAAGTTTTATTTTATATAATCGAAATACTGTTGTCCAAAACTATGATATTTTAAGCGTTTACCAAAAACAGAAATTTTGGATTGGGTCACTGCAACTTGTGATAAGTAACTACGTCTTTCAAAACAAACTAATAACTTGATAAAAATATGATTTGACTTCTTTATTAAATTACTTATAGTTTAGTAAATCTTACAATAAAATATTCTTATCAGAGAGAATCGCACGAATTCGCTGGAATAAGAAAATAACAAGCAACAAACAATACTATGTCTTCCATTTCTCCAGTTCATTTCTCGAGTGATAAATCTGGTTTGTTTTTCACAAGCAAAGCCTTGCGGAGACGTTCCTTGACCCACTTGTATGGACATCTGCGATCGACACTTCGGAAGGCCGATACGATTGAAACCCGTGATTGAAACCTAGAAATTTACAAACGTGTCTCCGTTTGTATGTACACTAGTTTTTAAAAATCGCCTTCTACGAGCTTCGCTACGAGCGGATTAGGATAAAAAATAAGTTTATCTATTGTCTAGTCTATATATGTGTCAAATGTTATTCCAATGCATGAAGCCGTTTTAGCGTAATTGAGTAACAAACAAACATTTAAAATGATACAATTTAATATATTTTATAGTTTATATGCTTGTTGATAAGCAAGTATTGCACAGACTTAATCTACGATCTGCGGCTACAATCAGTACGAAGACGTCTATAATCCTGAATCGCGCTATCAAAATGTTTCTGAGCACAACACCTCATCATCAACCACTGGCTGGCCACTCAGTAGTTCGACTGGTCGAAGATCCTACCTTCCGTCCTCCATAAAGTGTAACATTACGTGAGAAGTCGTGTATTTTGTAGTTTATAAAAAAACTACTATTCATCTAGCAATCGTTTACAAAATCCAATCCATTTTGGTATTTCACTAGTAATTTATATTGCTTAGATTTTGTAACCAATTACCTAGAGATAATTAGTTACGTGGCATTTACAAGCTATTTCAGGTTTTATTACCTGACATTTTAATACCCCGGTGCAATATTGTGTCGTTAAATTTGTCATACACCTACCTACTTTAAGAACATGACATGGGTTATGTCTTGTAGAAGAGCATCTAGGTTTTTAGTAGAAATAACCTTTCATAACGTCGCGTTGGTTTAAATATTGGCGATTCAAAAGTGTTTTTTTTTTGTCTCTTATTTTCTTTTAAATTGTTTTCTAATGCAGATGGTATCTCATATCTACTAGTCTGTGATATCAAAACCCTGGTTATATAAACTCGTAAACAAAGAAAAGTATGTTAATAAGCTTCGACGGGCTCGTTGGCGCGTTCGGTAGAACACCTGCCGTGCGCATCGATGAGTCGTGGGTTCGAATGCCACCGGGACAAAATGTTTATAATTTTCTGTAAGCATGATTTCTCCACGTCTGGTAACTTCGGGCATTGATCGGGTGGGAGGAATATCGAAATTCCGACCGGGTCACGAACCACCGTATGAACGGTGATGAAAAAAGCGTGAACATTGCGCGATTCGGTTTCAGATTATGGATTTCCGAATGCTCGAATTAAAAGGAGGTCGACAGCGCATCATTGACTGATGTTCTGTGGTTGAAGTATCACCTACCAGTGATCCTCAACCTCGTCTGTCGACATCTAACATAAAAAAGCACCGGCCAGTACCAATATCATTGACCAAAAAACAAATTATAGACAGAAGAATAACTATAAAGGTGGATTGACATTGCTAGGTGCGCTACGCCAGATTCCATTTTTTCGTGAGGCAACTTCACGATGCAGAGACACGACTTACAAGGCGTCGGAACGCACATACGAGTAGATGCCATACGTCCGTAACTTTCCGCTATCCAAGGAATTCTAAGAGCTTCGGACTTAACAACTATTTAGGTAAAAAATCGTGTCATGCCTCAGAAATCATTCTTAGTTTTCTTTTTCCTATTTTAAAATAATAGAGGAACTACAGCATATTTGAAATACAATTTACTTGTTTTTTAGTGTAATGTACACTGTAAACGTAAACGCTGTAAATGTAAACGCTGTAAAAAACTTACCACAGCGTACATCGGAAGCATCGAATTGTCTAGTTAAATATTAATCTATAGAAGCAACAGTGACCATAGATCGAGCCAAAACACATTCGCGGGGCATCAAGCGAGAGTTTTATTTCTATCACATATATAATTGAATCGAAATATCTTGCTCTGGATAGTCGCCAGGAGCAACAGTTGTTAACGTTTGGATGCACTCCACTACCGGGTTTTGGCAAACCACTCGAACAATGAACAGGCTTATTTGATAGGCTTTAAGACAAGCCCATTATATATTATATTTTAGCAGATTGAACTTCCGGTTTCGTTTAATGAACTTTCGACTTCTTTAGGGATTTGGGCACGATCTGTGCGATTCACTGATTGTTCAAACTCTTTATTCAAATCAGCTTAAAGTAATCGCAGCCTTTGGAATCATCAGTTTTTAGATCTATCACCAATTCGGAATCTCAGGACTTAAGTGAACAACAGGAAGACTAAAGAAATTAAATTTGGTACTGCGAGATCATCTCCGTTATATGTATATACGTATTATATCGGCTCGGAGACTGTAGAATGCGTATATAGTTACGAAGGGAAAAAATGGTAATTAGGTTTATTAAATGTCAATCTATCTCGTTTCTAGTTTATTTGGTGAAGTGTGAATATACTAAAATTAATATAGAAATATCGTATTTAATTATTTATTTTATGGACATAATATATTGGGTGTATGCAAAAGTAATGCAACTTTTTTCTTTGAGTTAAATACTGTATTTAAACTTTAAAAGTTTTCGCGACTTTTTGTGTTGTGGAAGCTCCATGTTTGAGCAATAAGAATTGGCAAATGATTTTATATTAATTTGTTTATATTGTGAAAAAGAATAAGGTTGACAATGTCACTAATTGTAAGTAAGAAAACTTTTCGCCATTGTCCTCGTTATTAATTACAACAAGCAAAAAGGCAAAATATGCCCTCAAATTGTTAACTCAAGTCTGTAGCAATATTACACGGAGTTATTTATCGATTACTAGATGGTAGAACTGATTCAAAGATGACAATTAGAGTTTTAATGACAATTAAATCGATGGTTTTCCAGAAAATTGTCTAAACGACGAATCGCAAGTGTTGCTTGACGAATTCCAATGCTAAAGTCAAGAAAATTTGGCAGAAGTGCTTGAGGTTGATCGGCATACTCTCCAGCCGGGCTAGCATGACCGCCACGAGTATGTCGCGGACGAGAGAAGACAAACTAAGATGTAAGATATCTCGATATATTATATCTCGACATCGACAATTGTGATAGAAAATATATCTCGTTCAACAAATATATCAATTTTTGATATTAAAAGTCGAATTTTAAGTGTAATTGCCATGTTAGACCGATAGAAATAAAGCGATAGTCGATTAAAACACGAGAAAACGGTAGACAAAATTTTGTCGCGCTTGTCATGCTAGGCCGCCAGATCGTGCTATCTGATTACTATATTTTTAAATTAATGAGTACTTAATGCGTTTTAAGTTGTACTTTTTCGATCAATTAAAGTTACTAAATTGGGCTAATCATTTCTTTGCTTCGAAAATCCAAATTCAATCCAATTCTTTCACGAGGGAATCTATGAAATATGGAGCCAGTGGCAAAAGATGTTGAACAATAAATAACCGGCAATTTTAATAGTGCAGTGTTTTTTTCTAGAGTACAATTCGAAAGTTCAGAAAAGTTGCATTACTTTTGAATACACCCAATATTTACCTGACTATATATTAATATCTGTATTATGCGTCTGAATAGGTACTTGCCGTTCTTGGGCCTTATAGAGCAATTATTTTAAAGGCCAGTCTGGCATTTCAAAGAGCTGATACATTTCAAACAGCCTTACAAAGGGAGTTTCACTCGCTTGTAGAAAAGAAAGTGCATTACTGACTTGGAGATATTCATAAATAAGTTAAATAGTAAAATAAATTAATGTTATATTTGAATCCATGTAGTTATTTATGAATATGCGGTATTTTTCCGTCAAACACGCTCGAATAGATCCGATGTATTTTTTAACCGACTTCAAAAAAGGAGGAGATTCTCAATACATCTTTATGTTGCTTTTTTTGTATGTTTGTTACGCGATAACTCCGCAAGTTATGAATGGATTTGGATGATTATTTTTTTGATTGGTGGGTAATAATTCAGAGGTCCCATATATTTTATCGAAATTGGTTCGGTACTTTTTTTTTAGAAATTCAAAAATATATACCAGATGATGTTCTTGTCTGTGGGTCCTTTCAGCAAGTTTCTCTGTTCAATCTCTGTTCTTTAAGCTGTCATCACTGAAACATTAACAGTATGTATATTTTCTTTTATATAATATGTTTGTTACGCGATCAAATATTGTATAATAAACGATCTTCCGTACATCAATACATTCTGCCAAACGGCGCTGTCTCATTTGAACAGCACGTTTAGTGGTAGGCCTCCGAAATTATTATGTAAGGATTAATGAACTTAATCCTGCTTTTGCAACAAACTTTCGAACGGTACGGAGCGGCAGCGGTTGGCTGGCACCGACTTCAAAAATAACTGTTAATAAATATCTGTAATGTTGTCGATTGTCCTTTAAGGCTGTTGCTTTGAAGTTATAGTTTTGAAGTCGGTTTTTGTTTTTTGTTAAAAAATAATTTTATTTGTGTTATTTTCTAAATTATCTTGAACTATCGACCCGCCCCGGCTTAGCACGGGCAGTAGAGCATATTTTGCTAACATGTTTTGTCAGCTTGATGCGTCAACTACGTTGATTATTATCGCATCAGGCGAGTTTCGTTCAAGGACTTTATATGTTACTAGCGACCCGCCCCGGCTTCGCACGGGTCTATATTTTTTTGACAAAAAATCAGGGCTTGTATGTATTGAATTTGCAGTTTTTGAATTTACCGCGAACAGACAGACAGACGTGGCGGAGGACTTTGTTTTATAAGGTTGTGATGTATATATAAAAAATAGTGTCACTATTTTTTTTAAAGTTAGATATCGACAGACAAGCATGAGGTTCACTTGATGGTAGGTGATACCCCAGCCACAGAACACCAGTCAATGATGCGCTGTTGACATAATTTTTACTTCGAGCACTCGGAAAGTACCTATGTAGTGATAGAAAAAAATGTTTTCAAAATGCGATTGCCAAGTCAATCTCTCAGTATTTTAAACATAAAAGATTTTGAATATTGATATGGTCACTATAAGATGTTGTTAGGTTTGCTAATTACCTAATAACTTAAGACAGAAGGATCCTTAAGTAGGGAATGAATAAATTGACCGACTTGGTATTATATGGATCTCACAACTTTTTACGATAGAAGGACTGAGTTGCGAGACTTGCTTTTTTTACAGTTTAAGTTCTTGATGGCATCTCATTTTGAAGTGAAACTTCTTTATCGACGTATGGGAGAAATTTTGTAAGTATCGTCACGTTTTTCGGTTACGCGCCATGTTGCTTTTTTTATCAAAGTTTAGTATAATGACGTAAAAAATATAATGTAATATATTATAATAATTAATTATTTTTATTTTTATTTATTATAAAATCTTTTTTCTTAAGCCTTATCTACCCCATTTTCGTGAAGTTGCAAATAGTACAAAAATGATATGTCGTAAAGAAGTTTCACTTCTTACCTGTGTACTCTGGTACACACACACAATTTTTCTTTTTATAGATAGTCCTTTTTTATGTTAGATATCGACAGACGAGCATGAGGTTCACTTGATGGTAGGTGATATCTCAACCACAGAACATCAATCAATGTTGCGCTGTCGACCTACTTCCTGCTGCCGAGCATTTTGTTCGACACTGAAGATTTTGCCGAGCATTTTGCTCGACACCGAACATTTTGCTCGACACCGAACATTTTGATCGACACCGAACATTTTGCTCGACACCGAACATTTTGTTCGTGCCCTCCCACGGGAAGTTTAGGAAATAAGATATGTCGCGGGTCGGTAAATATAAATCAATAATTTTGAATTAATTTCTATGGATATGAAATAAAAATCAAAGTTACAAAACAACATTTACTTAATTTCCAATGAAACATTACAATGTAGTCACGACCTGATTCCATTCATAGACAACTACTTCTATATTTTAAAGTATAGGTACGATAAAAAACGGCGGAATATTTTAAAACAAAGTTTTTTACATATTACATTATATACAAACTTAACATTTCACGACAAATAATATTTTAAAACATAAAAGTTTTTATATCGATGGCTAACAACCAAAAAGGGACATGCAACATTTTTGGCAAAATAAACTTGGTTTTTTCTTTCTTTCTATTATTTGGTTTTTTTACGTCATTTGATCTAAGTTTCATGAATAGATAACAATATTTTATTATTTTATTCCGAAATTTACTTTCCTGTAAAGTTGTAAAATGACGATTCTCCCTGTTTAGTTGTTAGCCTAATATATTTATCATTAAATATTAACTTACCAACGAAGTACACTGACAGACAATCAATGTTATAAATGTAATAGTTAAGAATTACGGCCTTATTCATAAACGTATTATAAACTTGATATATTAAAATACGTTTTGTCTCGCTCTATCGAATACACAAAATCTACAGAACGAAAGAAACAAAACATATTTTAACTATATCAAGATTATAATACGTTTATGAATAAGGCCGTTGGTTTTAATAATAGTTAATTAAATAGACGATTTTATACATCGTGATTGAGAAAAAAGCGTTATAATCATTTAAGTGAAACGTTTATAGAAAGTAGGTATCACAGCACATTAACACTATATCGGAATCACACTTCTGGAGGGCTGAAAATAAATTAACAATCGCAAACATATAATCTGACGAAATCTAAAAGTAACATCATATTATTTTCAAGTTATACCAGTTAATGGTGGCGTCTAAGATGTAATTTTGCTCATGAAGTTTCTACATACGCGTATCTAGTAATGTGTCAACTTGATTTATTAACTTGAGTTGAGCTTAGCTCGAATTAACTCGAGTTGAATTATCTCTTACTCGAATTTCGAATGGTAAATGATCGAATCAAACGAGTATGCGATGACGAAGATTTAAACCAAAAATATATATAAATATATGATACCAAAAACATAGATGTACATAGAGAAGCACAAGCCCAAACTTTTAGCACAGAAAAGTAGTTCTACTTCTGACCTGTAGGGCGCGCGGCAATGTATCGGGGGAGTACTCACATTTAAGCAGTCTGCTGACCCCACGTCTCGCGTTGTCTCGCTTGTAGCGAACGGCAATAACACTCTAAAAGCAGCGTGCGAGTGCGCGCTATGAATCCAGCGTCAGTGTGCGCGTTCACACGGATACTAGCAGCGCCGCGGTGGCTGGGGTAAGAACTACTCTTACCCCAGAGAAACCGTGCCAAGCGCGCCTATAAGGCGTGCTTCTATGTACATCTAGGTTCTTTTATGATACATACAATAAATTCCATTTTTATTTAAATTCTACCTACTTTAACTAAGTCAATAAAAAAAATTATTCACGCAGTTTCACCAAATTAACTCGTTCAATTCGAGTTACATAAATTTCAACTTGAGTTAAATCGAGTCGTGTTTTTCCGAGTTAGCATCTGTATATTAATCACTTTTTTAGTTCCAGGTTAAAAGTACTCCAGACCGACGAGCTTATGTGAAATCGTTGATGAAAGTGGTATGCAAATGATAGTTTAGGCCTCATGTATCCAAACAGATGAGACGAAAAAAAGATTAGCCACATTTAAAATGAGTTCTTATTCGAATTAATTATCTTGCTACGGCCCCAATATGCCTGTACTGTGTTAAATAACTATAGGAACTAGTATTAAGTATTTGATACAATATTACTCTTCGTTCAGTCTCCTCTGATATATCGTAAAGTTACCTGGAAGATATCGCTCATAAGCGTTCGCCTTATTGGACCAATTTATTATAAATTACTATAAATTTTTACTGTATTTTGTGGATGTACAATAAAATAATTTTCATTCATTCATTCATACAATGTTCATTCATTCATTGATGCATAATTCATTCATTAATTTTCGTTAAATGTAGCTATTTTTAAATAATAAATTACAAAAAGCACTGTTATTTCTAAGCCAACTAACCAACACATGAGCAAAAGTCATCCAACATATTGTTGTTCTAAAGCAATAAAGACTAACGGCTTTATTCATAAACGTATTATAAGCCTGCCGGCCTAGCATGACCGCCACGAGATATGTCGTGGACGAGAGAAGACAAACTAAGATGTAAGATATCTCGATATCTCGACATCGACAATTTTGATAGAAAATATACCTATTTTTGATATTAAAAGTTGAGTTTTATGTGTAATGTAAGACCCGGAAGAAATAAAGAGATAATCGATTAACACATGAGAAAAAGGTCGACAACATTTTTTCGTGGTTGTCATGCTAGGCCGGCTGATATGATGGGGGAGATGGTGCGGAGTTCCGAGGCATGGAACGCGGTGGTCTCCTTCTGCGAACGAGTAATGTTGCAGAAGGAGACCGCCGAGTGCGCCGCTCCAGCGGGCACTATAAGAGCGAGGAGGAGAGGGGAGCGTAGGAGAAGGTTCGCCCATCTCCTTCGCTCTCCATAATGTGTTCTTTTAGGGACACGGTAGTGCCATCGTGGCAAGTCGCCGAGGTCGCGGTAGTTTACACTGTTATCCCGCGGCCTCAACACGGCGAAAAGAGGGGCCAGAGGGGGTTTAGTGGGTCGGGTCAACAGGCTGTCTGGCTAGCAGACAGTCGCGAGTGACTCAACCCCACACTCTCCCGGCAGTTTCAAAAGGGCCCCGCCGGTGAGGTTAGGTTTGTTGAAACTTCCCCCTCTATAAAAAAAAAAGGCCGGCTGATATAGTTAAAATATGTGTTGTTTCTTTCGTTCTGTAGTCTTTATATTCGATAGATCGAGATAAAACATATTTTAACTATCAAGCTTATAATACGTTTATAAATAAGGCCGTTAATTTTTCATGTTCTCTCTTTGGTAGAACCCATACGAGGTCTGTCTTATGTACTGTTTCAGTTCGTGAAACGTTATCTAATGTGTGTTTCTGGGGGCCTAGCATGAACGACTATCGACAAAGTATTCGATTCGTCAAACTGTCAGTTGTATGAAAAATCGTTTGAAACTTCATACAAATGACAGTTAGACGGTACGAATACTCTTTCGATACTTGTTCGTGCTCACCCCTCTGATCAATGTATCGAAACATTTTAAGGCATATTTTTATTTACCAACTAATATTTTTTTCAATCGTTAAAATTGTGACGGCAAATCGCTGCTTTGCATGAATAACAACTCTCTTATTTTTTTAATTATTAGTTGAGAATCCTTATCTTGCGATCCAATATAGGCCTTATTTCATTGTAGATAAAACTTTCATACTTATCGGTATAACTTCCTGTATTGGCATGTTTTTTTGTTTTTTGGTTCATGGTTTGATTTTGAAGCTATTTTTGTTAAACAGTCACATCTTATTCGTACCTTGATTAAAGCTATTTTGATGTATACATTCAATGTTTAAATATCCTTTGTATATTGAAAAAAAATATTTTGTTTAATTTTCAAACGGCTATCCTGTAAAATTTCCTATTTTGGATTGTGTTGTTCATGCAAAGTAGCCATGTTAATAATATTAACATCTCTTACAGAGAAATCTCTGATTAACAGCATGAAAGAGCTTTTTAAAAACACTAGATTTTTGTTTTATAATATCGACCTATCCATAAACAAAGTTACGTCTACATAATGCTTTACTTTACTATGATTCGACTGCTATCTTCGAAAACATAATATATTTTGAAAACGTTGATTTTACTAGTAAAGGTCTTGGTACAGGTCGATATAATATAAAACATATCATAAATAGAGAGATGCATCTATCTTTCTTGTTTTTTGCACTGATAACTAAGGATGATGAAACGATAATTAAACTTGAGTTTCTCAAGATGTATCTTTCATATGACGTATGTTAATAATGAAAAGAATACTTTTTTTTTATGTCAGTTATCGACAGACGAGAATGAGGTTCACTTGATGGTAGGTGATACCTCAGCCACAGAACAGCAGTCAATCATACGCTGTCGACCTAATTTTTACTTCGAGCATTCGGAAATCCATAGACTGAAACCGAAACGCACAATATGCACTTCACGGTTTTTCCATCTATGAACGGTGGTTCGTTACCCGGTCGGAATTTCGATATTCCTCCCACCCGATCAATGCCCGAAGTTACCAGACGTGGGGAAAACATGCTTACAGAAAATTATAATTATGCTCCCGGTGGGATTCGAACCCACGACCCATCGATGCGCACGGTAGGTGTTCTACCGAACGCGCCAACGAGCCCGTCCCTTTTAAGCACATTTCAATGCTGATTAGCGTTTGAGTATTCGGCTATAAGTCACTATCCAATTTGAATCTTATGATAAAAATTATAGAAATAATATCCACGAATAAAAATACATGAAAATATGTTTGTTTTAACCTGGTCAATTTACTAGCATCCCCTTCTTCATATCTGTGAAGGCTAAATTACCAAAGATCCCATATACAAGGAGGATATGAAAGCTTAGAGAAAATGGTAAATAAAGTTTATTTTCATATACTTATGAAGACATTCTGCGACGGACGGGCTAATTTTTAATATATAAAGACAACTTATCAATCAAATCGTAAAAAAGTAGCATATAGTGACGTGCCGGATATCCGTATCCGCATCCGAGGGAGAAAGATCAGTTACTTTTTGGCAGATCTTTTACCTAATTAATTTTGAACACAGATGATATTATCTATATATAGATGATTAGGTAGAAATGAAAAACTATTAAATTCCATTCAGATATTTTTTATTTCTTAAAATTTATTTTTATTGTTTTGCACCTTTATTTATTCAAGGTCTAGGACTAAGAAAATTAAGATCCGGATCCGCGGATCTTAACACTAAATATTCTTATTCGGATCCCTATCCGCGGATACATATTTTTAAAGATCCGACACATCACTAGTACCGTATCTATAACTAAAAATAAATTCTCATTAAAATAAAACGATGTAATTAGACGGTGGTTGTCAAAAACAAACATATATTATTAAATACGTATACAAAACTTTTAACTAAAGGCATATCCTCATGATATATGAGATCATTCAACGTCAATTGATGAAATTCTATAGTAAGATCTAATATCTATAGATTTTTAAATGTCTTCCATGGCAATTCATGAGTGGGTCTAATATACATTAATAATCCAGGGCCCACTCGTTGTCCTGTAAGAAGGCATCGACTACCTCCTTCATAGTAAAATTGGGTATCAGCTGATCTGCTGTCAACTTCACGCGTGTTACCGGATCAAAATGGCCGACTCGCTGGAAAGGAATTGTTTTTTAAAACATTTAAAAGTTCAAAACTTTGAAATACAAATAAAAATTAACTATCCGACTCGAAGGACCGACTAGTATTAACATTATTTTAAATTTTATAAACTACTAGCACGCAATGTAGCAATGTAGGTGTACTATAAACAAAGAAGCTTATGTTACTCACTGTAGCTTTCCATTGGTGAAAGAATTTTTAAAATCAGTCCAGTCGTTTTTGTGTTAAATCGTAAGAAACAAACAAACAAATATCTATAAGTATGTATACCTCAAGATGTTCCTCAATATCTTTCCGTTCGTACGTTATACCGCTCGGAGTGATGACGGGCTCGTTCAGTATCTCGAAGCTGATCTTGCCGCATAGGTAGTCCGGCACATCGCGTTTCTGCAACGTCACATCAAATATCAAGCGATGGCCTAAAATTGAACCTAGACCTCCTTAATGTAAAGTTTTCGAGCTATTTCTACGCTATCGAGTTTGGCAACATAGAATATTAAAAACACTTGTTGTAAAAAAATAGAGGACATTTTAGATTGTTTTTGACATATTGTAAAAAACTGTATTATTTTCAATTATGCCAATAAATAAATGTACCTTATAACATTATAATCTAGGATTACGTTTTTGAATTAAGAAAGAGGAATGACAAAAAGGCCATAGCCGGGTAAGAAGGGTTGAGCGGCCCTGCGCGTATTCGTTCCAAATTTTGGTCAAAAGTTGCACCTGATGGGTTACAAGCTCGCCCCAAATTTCAACCCTGTAGCTGCACAAGGTACAAAGATAAACTTACAAAAGTACTTTTTGGAGAAGATTTTTTTTCTCAGGATCTACTGGACCGATTTTTATAAAACAAAATGTATTTTGTAAATATATTGAAGGGAATTCATAGAAAAAATTGAGAACTCAAAATCACGAATGGAACTACCCGAATTTTACGCCACGCGCACAACCTAAAAATGTCCGCTCCGTACCGTTCGAAAATTTGTTGCAAAAGCAGGATTAAATGTCCTTCTTGGCTGGCACCGACTCCAAAAATAACTGTTAATAAATAATGCTTTGAAGTAATTAAAATATTAAATGTGGCTGAGATATCACCTTCCATCAAGTGAACCTCATACTCGTTTGTCGATATTTAACTTAAAAAAAATATCTATCGAAAGAAGAATATGTTATATTGTCAAAACAAGCAACAATAAACAAAATTGAGGTCAAAAGATCGAAAAAAAACTCAGATTAGCATTTCAATTCATATTTGTTTTTTTATTATATACGACTTATATAAGTATTCAAAAAATTCTCACCCTCCGCCGCTCGTCGATTTTTGAAAACAAATTATTCAACTCCGAACTGTAGTTATTCTGTAAAATTGAACATCCTTATACTATTTATGTAAACTAAACCAATTAGCATGCTTCATTGCGTGTATTTTATACTATTTTCTTACGATAGAGTACCTAGCTTCTAATGAATTAAGTCTCCTGCGGACAATATTGGCGGTAACACTATGACGCAAAACCGCGTCACGTAATAATAAATGCGATTATTCTTTGCTAGTACGGGGTGGACTGTTAAGTTAGATCCATAAATACATTCTTATTAATATTTCTGAGTATTTATCCATACTGATCGCCTTTGTAGCTCGGTGTTAAACGTATCGCGTTGGGTTCGAATCCCGGTGCAAAAAAAATAAAAAATCATTGTTTCTGTCAAGAAGAGCACAGAAGGCTTATACTTGCCTGTAAAGTAAATTAAATTAAGTAAAAAAAAGATCAGTGAAACGGATACAGTAATGAGTTGGTAAATTCACTTTTTTATGGATCCCTAAAAACAAAACATATCAAAATAAACAAAAAGTTTAGATTTTTTTTTTATTGAATAAATTTCAATTATTTAAAAATATAGCAAAATAAATAAAAAATATCAAAAAAAAAACTTACGCATTCTTCCTCAGCTTTAGAGATATTTGCACTTGCGTCTTCTTCATTCATACTGTCTAATTTTATTGATTCTATTCTACGCTGTAAGTCTTCATTTATTAACCTTCAAAATAATAATAAAAAGCTCCTTACAAAAAAATTGTAAAACAAAAACTTGGCGATTAAAAAAGAGTGGCGGCGAGTTTCTTGCCAGTTCTTCTCGTCCGCTCTACACCCTTGATTTGAGAACTGGCAGTAAATGTAAAATTAGAAGCATTTAATATGTATTTTTTATTGACGTTCATAAGTGTACATTGTGTTACCTAAATGAATAAATGATTTTTGAATTTGAATTTGAATAAACACAGATTTTATGTAACAATAATTATTAGTGTAGAAAAATCCTTATAATTTAGATTTATTTTACTTTGTACTGTGATCGTTTATACGCTTCAAATTCTGGGGAAACCAAATTAAAAAAGTTTTGGTCAGGCAGGATTCATAAGGCTGATGACCTACATGACTGTTTAGAAAAATGAATAGTGAAACAGACATAGAAATGGTCTTGCCTCACTAGACTTGAGAATTCACTTTATTTCTTACTAGCGATCCGCCTCGACTTCGCACAGGTGAAATAGTAATAGTAAATGTACAATACACAAAAAAAATTGCCTAAGTTACTTGCTAATAATGTAGATTTCTATTGGTGAAAGAATTTTTAAAATTGGTCAAGTAGTTTTAGATTTAAAGCATAGCAAACAAACAAAGAAATCTATCCTCTTTATAATATTAATAAAGATTGTATATTATTAATATGTACAAACAAAATATACCTACATGTGCAAGACTTCTCAGAATATTTACAAATGTACATCATCAAATACTTGATTTAAAAACATATGTATGTTTTTAAATCATACATATGTTTTTAAATCAAGTATTAATAATAATATTATGTAATATTATTATTCTATAAACACGCTCCAAACTAAAATTCAGAGCATAAGATTACCTATTCAAATAAGTCTGCAGTTCAATTTCTTGTGATATTCTTTTCTCTTCTTGAACATTCCATCTCTTCTTCCTAGCAATTCGTATTTGAGCGGCAATATCATCGCCAAAGTTTAACTTTTGTTCTCTGGCCAAGTCACTGGCTGCAACATTAATTATTTTTGAAATCTTAATAGTAATAACAGCTGTAAATACTATGAACATAATAATAAATCATTATCAACAAGTTGTTGATTGAAAAAATATAGAAAGGTTATTAAATTTTGTTTTGATGACAACTAGTTTGAGATGTTCCTGTTATAGCACAAATGTCACTTTAATACACTTTTATATCTATGAATATTTAATTTGTATAGTTTTATAGTTATAAGAAATAAAGTTATATAATTACAATAAGACGAAAACAGACAGAATAGTAAAAAAAAAAATATAATGTAACACTAACTTTGCTTTGCTTTGCAATATATGTTTATTTATTTATATAACTTATATAATAACATAATCGTATAAGTTATATATGACTAATGACATTATTATATTTCTTTTTAATGCATTAAGAGGGCCCTTCCCGGTTCGACTATCGTCAACGCGAGCATGGTTGAAAAGCTTTTTGTTTCATGCAGCGCATACCTCTACCGCTAACGAGTGAGTGAGAACGCGATAACATTGAACGAAAAATGGTGTGCGGAAATTTCATAAAACATGTTCTAGTAAATACGTGTTTTTCAGTAGTTTTTACAAGTTTATGAAATATTTTTTTGTAATTTAGAATCTCCATTATATTTGCAAGGTTTCTATTATAACAAAATATTTACTTTCACAATTTATGAGTACATTATGAACGCCCAAAGTTCAGGTATTTTTTTGCAAAAAAGCTGATTTTTGGAGGCTTATACTGAATTTATTTCTGAAAATTTTGAGATTTTGTTTCGATAGAAACTTAGATATAGTGCACGAGATACCTATTAGTTCAAAAGTTTCAAAGAAAAATCGGTAACATCGCCATAATCACGTACAAGCTTTTGTATGGAAAGTAAGACGGGTTGGGCCCTCTTAATAAGGCAAAACAGGCGTTAAGGCTTGTATGGTGGTCCCGCCACTGCTGGTAACCGCAACTTATGTGAGAGGTGTCAAAAGATCTATAGATAAGAACGTTTTATAGCTTACCTCTATGCAAATGTTTGATAGCTTCATCATAGTATTCAAGTTCAACAAGAGCTTGTCCTAGAAAGAAATGTCCCTTTACTTGGTTACTATCTATGTCTAAAGCCCGCCGACAGTCTTGGCATGTGGACTCCCATCTCTTCAATTTCAAATGACATAGTGCACGGTTTGTAAAATATGTTGCAACTGATGGGTTTTTTATCTAAAACAGTTAACTTCCTTTATTGTATACCTGACTACTAAAATATTATGTAGCAAAGATCAATATAAGAAGTTTTAAAATCTAACACTTGAGTTAAGTTTATTTAGTCATAGTAGCTAGCCATCTTTGGTGTATCACCATGTTGGAAACAAAACACCATTGCTTTACTATTTTGTATCAAAAGCATATCCTTTAAATAAACATAAATATTATGTCCCTGAAAATATCTCAGTGGCTTTGCCAAGTGTTAAAAGTTTATAAAAACGTTATAATATATATGAGGTACTTCAAAAATAAAATTTGTAAGTCTAATTTAAAAAGGAAAAATGTTTCTTTGCCGCAAAATGTATCAAATTTTAATAAATCTTTTATTTATTGAATCTACAGCCTTGACCTCTGTTATCTCACTATTCAAGAAAAGATACATATAGGAAAACAACAATTCAAACAATAACTTATTATACTTAGATATTGCTATAGATACTTACAATGGCTTTTGTGTAACAACCCATGGCATCCTCAAAACGTCGCAAGCTGAACAGTCTATTTCCTTGTTCTTTGAGTTCTTTGTCGGTCAAATTTGCAGTAGAATACATATGCTTACTCATTTTTATACTTTGTGGTGATTGCCAAACACTTCGAAATTAAATTACAGATTTCATTATCATTTTTTATTCTGAAGAAAAAACGTATGTAGTTCGTCGCTACTAGTTTGAATGAGAAGAAATTAATGCGGCACAACTTGTTTTTCTTTCTAGAATTTTAATGCAACTCAACACAGGAGAAATCGCCATAAAATTTCAATGAAAATGACAATTTCAATTAGAGATGTGCCGAGTCAGGCTGACTCGAATACTAAGTACTCACTACTACAGTACTCAGATTATAGGATTCAGATATACGGTATTCGAATACAGGTTTTGGTATTTCGAATCCTAAGTCGAGTACTCAAATCGCGACCTTATATACACAAAACTAACGTCTATTTTATATTGTGAAGTCAGTTACGCATGAGAACAACACGTATGAACTCGTAATACCTTCGGCTGGCTGATGAGCGAAATAATATTAATAATACTTATTTATGCGTCTTTAAAAGCTTTGATGGATAAAAAGTCTGATAAATAAATAAAAAATCACATTAATTGAATTTCAGTTTTATAAATATAGATATTAAACAGAATTCAAATGTACTGTGGGAACATTTATCAAAACTTTTACAGAGGAAGGTATTTTATGTTTGTAAGCAGAAATAACAGTATTTTCGTTGATTTTATGAAAAGAAGTTCAATTTTTATTTTATAAAATAAAATAAAAGCTGTCTAAGAAAATGTATTTTTGTAAGGATGACAATTTCCTTTCCTAGTTCGTGCCTAATTTTATTAAAATAACTGATAATGATATCATTGCTTAATTATTAACATCACTTAAAAAGATTCGACTTGTATTATGTTTTCGAATACTCATACAAGTATTCTAGTATCTGTCCGAGTCCTCTGACTCGATTTTTTTTAACGAGTGCCAAAAAACTCGAATACCTAAAATAGCCGACTCGACACATCACTAATTTCTATTCAAGGGAAATTGACAACTTTCTACGCATTGATTGAAGAAGTGACAACTGACAATTGACATTTGTTACCAGTTCATATTTTTCCAAATTGCCTATTTAACGAACTGACTAAACTAAATATTATGTCATTTGACCATGCCGCCTAGTGAAACGTAGTTATGAAATCACTATAAAATATTGTTACGAGATTATCTGGTAGGTGGAATACCAGTATTTAGAATTCTCCGAATGCTCGAAGTAAAAATTAGGTCAACAGCGCATCATTGACTGTGGCTGAGGTATCATCAAGTGAACCTCATGCTCGTCTGTCGATATGACATAAAAAAAAAGTATTCAACACTTGAATAATATATTATATTATTATTATATATATTATATTATTCAAGTGTTGAATACTTTTTTTTTAATATTAATATTATTAAATATTTTTCTGGATAACATTTTTCAAATCTCGTTTCGTTCGACAATTTTTTTCATAGTATTAATAATTAATATTTATTTATTTATGAGTAGGCATGGACCTAAAAAAAGAGCGGACACCACCTCTCGTTACAATAACTGAAGCACCCCTAGGAAGCCAGCTCGCTAATACAAACACGCCGGCACGCACACATTCACACCATAGGAAGCCGATCGCTCGCCATTATGCTCCCAACCGCCTGCGCGTGATGTTATATGACGAAAAATAAAAGATGCCATTCTACGTGATGAAAAGTTGTAGAAACCATAATAATTCCATTAAAGAAAGTCAGGGAATCACCTTTCATAAGTAAGGAAGTTATTTATTCACCATAATTCTCGTTTATACTTCAATATAATTTAGCAAAACGCAACCAAACAGTGTTGTCAGTAATTTAAATTTGCAAATTACCTTAAACGTAGGAGTTACATTATTTTTATCTTAATGTACTTAGCACCGTGTAAATTTATTATAATATTATAAATAAAGATATTTTTTCATTAAAAATATTTACCAAAAATATTTATAGATTGATCGAATATTTTTTAAACTTTAATTATAACATAGATAGATCAAATTGTATTTATTAGGAGATCAATATTAAAAGGCACACTTGATATAAAAACCATCAATTGTCAAAAAAGACAAATATCTAAATAAGAAGATCAAATATTATTTAGATATACCAAATTTTATTGAGTATAAATAAAAGTTAAAAAATTATTATCATGTTACCTTGAGCTTGAATGCAGTTCATTTCTAAATAATACAAACGCAATAATGAATATAAAGATTAAACAAAAAATACATCATTTATTTTAAAAGTGCTCATTTATATAAAATCAATTAGATTTTAGAGTATTACGTTGCCTTTTAGTTATTTATAATAAAATCCAAGTTCCGAGGTCACCACACCTTAAAAATGGGTAATTTTTTTCCATATGGCAATAATTTAGACACTCACACATAGTTCGCCGCCGCCATTGTGGTGCTTCAAATATTTCTTCGCGACGTTCTGTCCGCTCTTTTTTTTAGGTCCATGTGAGTAGGTATATAATATATTAAATTTATATTTCATAATTCATTGTAGCCAAGAATTCTAAAAATAATTCTATATAATATACAATAATCCTATTTAATTATATGTAATTTTATAAGCACCAAGAAATTCAGGAATCTGCTTATTGCTTGCTTTATTACGTACACAGATTACTGAACACAGAGAATACAAAATACGTGACCAATGATGAAAATCCACATATTTTAAACCCTATCCTTTTCAAAAATTTGTTAAGTTATACCTACATATTGTATCTATACTAAAATTATTTTAAGTAAAAACACTTCACTTTCTAGTAATTAAAAGACGGAAGATGCAATCAAAGATATTTATTATTTTAAGCTAGGAGAAAGGTAAGAAGGCATTTTTGTGACAGGATAAAGAATAGAAAGGTTCTTGTTCCACCAGCTGTGTCTCTTGCATTCAGAAAACTTTGGAGTAAGTCTGAAAAAAGTTAAAATTTACAAACAATTATTTTTTATTAGCAACGTTTTTGCTAGGAAAATATGTATGTGGTAAGACCAAACTATTAAGTATTTTTTGGATAATATTAATTAATTTTATAATATTAGTAGGTTAAGTACCTACTTCTAGATGGTATGATTAAAGTATTCTATAGTTGAAAGATAAATGCGTCGAAATGAAACTTTTTATTTTCGTTCTTATCTACTGGAATAATTTCTCTAGACAACAACACCGCCTAGTTTTTATAATTGCTTTCACATTGATTAGATGCATAAGTTTACCATTAGACATGAGATTTTTTTGTTTTGTATATAAGTTGTATGGGATAATTATTTTTATTAGAATTACATGAGTTACAAAAAAGAAGAATCACAACCACAGTTGAAAAGTTCATATAAAACGATAGAATATTGTTTTTATAAATAAAATAATGTAAGCGTAAGAGGTATAACAGACGATAGACTTTTTGTGTGACCGAGTTCACGACGGACCAAAAGTCTACGTCAAAGATTATATACCTATGATAGAGACAATAAGAAAAGTGTTAAAGGACACTATCTTAGTAAGAACATAAAATCTAGGTAGTTTAGGATAGAAATAAACTGTTTATTAGCCTTAAGTGTTAGGCTAGATTGCATGTATTTTAAGTGCTTACTTGGTAAGTGCTTAGTTATTAAAAAAAAAAAAGATTATATACGTGGCGCGGATAACCAAAAGGCTTTGTGTGATGTGTGACCGAGTTCGCGACGCACCACAAGTCTACGTGGCACGCAAAAAAAACAAAAGGTAGATACTCGTAGTTCACAAACTCAAATCAGACGACGTATGTTCATCTTTGGACATTTTTTTAGTAAACGTTATAACGTTTAACTTAAATGTGCTCGAAGAAATATATTTCTTCGAGCACATTGTGTGTGTCGCGATCTGTAGGAATAACAAGGATATGTGCGTCATGTATGTTACTTCCTGTTATAATATCACCCGGATGAGAATTCGACCCGCTCCTCATATGCCCTCCCAATCTACGGCGATCCAAGTCCGTCGTAGCCCCCCGCGAAGCGCCCTTAGTCTACGTCTAGACTCTAGACGCCGACTCGCCCAAATGCCAATTCGAAAAAAAGGCATATATAATTCTCAATGTTCAATTTTCACAGACTAAAAAGTGCGGCATGGACAATCTGTCGTCTGTGGTACCCCTAATTGTATTGTTAAGTAGACATCGAAAAAAATCTTACTTCAGTGTAGGGTCAACAATAAGAGGATATTCCAATGGTATCTTGAATTTATGAATCATTAGTGGGCAAGGAAAATTTAAGTTTCCGAGTGGTAAAGTTCCTTCTGTTGCTTGCTTCACCTATAACGATATTCAAAAATATTTTCCATAAACAGTCAGTCATTAATAAAGATAGTAGCTAGTTAGTTATCCAGTACCTTGTCTAAAAACATTCAAACATTTAAAGGTAGTCGTAGGACATTCACTGATGTGTTGTCGATCTATTTTCTGTTTCAAGCAAACTAAAATTCAGAGCGCATCACGATTTTTTATCTATGGACCGCGGTTCTTTATCCGGTCGGAATTTCGATATTCCTCCCATCTTTTCCATATTCTTTTGTTTTTTATTTTCTAAACATTTTTATAATAAATTGTAAATATTTATAACCTAGCAGAATTCGAAGCCGCAATCCACCGGACTACAAAAATTCTACTAATTATAGCATTAAATAAAAAATATGTGGTTTAATAATGCCATTATAAGTATTGTAACCTTTTTTATTGTAAGTATATTATAAAAAATAACAATACGTGCTTCGTAATGATTTTCTGTTTTTGCGTATAAAATAGGTAAGTAGGCATATTATATCTTGCTTGTGTAAGTACATAATTTATCTATCTATTTATGTATAATGTTTTTAATGTTAGTTATATGTCAATTACTAACATTATAATTACCGCCCATTTTCGAATACAATTTAAGAATATTGGAGCACCATTTCCAAACATTTTCGTCACTAGCTCCTCGTTGATCTAATCTATCGTACAGATCCGCCATCTTTTTTATTGCCTTAAACGTCTGAAAAATAAAACACACAATTAATGTTACCTGCTGGTGCCCGCGACTTTGTTCGCATTTTTTTTTTATATATATATTAGAGGAGGCAAACGGGCAGGCGGCTCACCTGATGGTAAGTGACTACCGCCGCCCATGGACATCCGCAACACCAGGGGTCTTGAGGATGCGTTGCCGGCCTTAAGATGCGTATATGCTCGTTTCTTGAAGGTTCCCAAGTCGTATCGGTTCGGAAAAACCACCGGCGAGAGCTGGTTCCATAAAGTGGTAGTGCGTGGCAAAAAGTGCCTAAGAAAACGCGCAGTTGTGGATCGCCAGACATCGAGGTCGCATCCAATTATAATTAATAAGTGAAGTGAATAATATAAATTATATTGATAATAATATAACTATAACTTTTCTACCTTAAATCCGATATTAATTAAAAAAATCTATGTTACTCTATATTAAAATTAATCAACCTGTGAAAATTGCATGATTCATCATTTTTGAAATCATAATTTTTTTCGAATAACACTCAACGAATAATGTATGATATAATTGCGTGTTCTTCACGTTAACACTACCCCTAGCACTATCGCTTGGTGTCATGTTAAAATATTTTATTCACAAGTAGAGTTAATCATTCCCCAGAGACTTCTAGCTATCTAACTTAACTCGTTAATATATTATACGGTGTTACACACAGTGGCGGATTTACCAGCAGGCTGAGTAGATAGAGAGTAGTTGAGCCTAGGGCGGCAGATTTTAGGGGCGGCTTTGGGGACCAAATTTATTTTTACGTGTCTTATGGAAATCAAAAATAATTCTGTAGAACGTTTAAATAAAATACTGTATACCGGATTAAAACGCGATTTATTATTTAAATTATTTATCCCCACTAAATAATAAATCGCGTTTTAATCCGGTATACAGTATTTTATTTAAATGTGTGATACTCGCGTTAATAAAAGAAAATATTCTGTAGAACGTTTTATGATGTCATTCAAAGAAATATCAAACTTGTATATTATCCTATTGCAATACACCCAGTTCGCCGCCCCAAACCAGTAATCGGACTCTATATAGAAATTATATTAAAATTAGATTATATTTTTACTTAGATATGTTAAATAATTGTGATCCTTATGGTTTATGATGACTACTACTTACTTGTAAAGAAAAATTATCAGCGAAACGGACACAGGAATGTTTTTGAAACAATCCCACAAAAAGACTCGAACTCGCGAGTTCACGTATAAATAATATCAGGCGCGGCGTAATTCATATACCACCCATTGTGGCAACGAACTCATCAAACTCTTTAGAATACTTTGCCCTTCCTACTCCATTCCTAGTTCATGAATGAAGTAGGAAGAGGGGATATAGAAGTTATATCTCCATACATATTTAGCTATACGAAAGAACATCTACACATATAAAAAAACTGTAGAGGTCAAACGTCTGTAGATAGAAAAAAATGCTAAAAACAGAGTCAGGGGGATGTAAGAAGGGAAATAGAACAAACGTAGTTTTTTAAATTTTTTGTTTCTCTGTCTGTTTGTATGGGCTAATCTCCGAAGATACTGAACTGATTTTCATGCAATTTACACAAATATATTATGCAAAGCCCGGAGCAAAATATAGGCTTTTTTTCATCGAAATCGGTTGTCGGAAAGAAAAGTTATCAATCATCATTTAAAGATTATTTTAATGGCACCATATCAACAAATTGCAATGCAGTTTGCACTTTGCTTCGAACTTTTACGAATTATCATATGTCAATAACAGTTTGATATGAAAATGAAATAGTTTGATTATTTCGCCGCTTTTAATATGTATTCGTGAAATAGTGGATATGAATATATCATATGAAGAAACCTTGCTCAAAAGATGAAGTCGCAGGCACCAGCTATATATTCTATAAATAACTAACAACTCAAGTAAAAGAAATGTTCACTCATTAGTAAAGATGTCATTATGTTAATCCTATTAGTATCTGTAGTCGTATTCTCGAAATGACTTCGTAACAAGAATCCTTGCAACGTCTAAGAGCGTCACACAAATAAATTTGCGTGTTCGACATCGTAGGCGTAAACTAAATCCACTTACACTCATCATGGGCTTTCTCACTTTCACTTTCCTCCAGCCGAATGACGGAACTGATTTAGTGATAGCCGCACTTGTAGGCTTCGTGAAAGACGTCGGTCCAGAAATATCGACTTCAGAATCAATCGTACTCTTCAAGTCTTGATCGTGACGTAGTATGATATCCTTATAAAAAGTATCTGTTTAAAGAACACCTAAAGACCTATTTACACAATGCAAGTTTCTTGCCTGTCGCATACAATAAAACTGAAGCAATAAATGACTAGCTTAATCAAAACAAGATATCACATTATTGCTGTACTGGGCAAGTTTTCAAAACCATTCTTGGCGTAAACACCATTTACAATTTTTTGCAATTATTTTATTCAATTGGCATATCTTTTCATTTTCATTAGTACAGTGGTAAGCAATAATCTAACGTAGTGTAAACAAAATAAATTTGCAAGTATTTTTGAGAAGACTTGCATTCAATTATTGTTCTTCATTATTTGCAAGAAAATAGCATCATGTAAATGGGCTTTAAGTTGCTTAATGGCTCTAGTTTTCATTTCGAGGAAACTAAAAAATATATCAGTCTAGTTTGAAGATTGGCCTTTTGGCTAAGGAATAATCATTAGTAAAACAGACTTAGAAGTCAAAAATGTCTTCAAGTCTTAACTCGCATCGAACCTTTTTATTAAACATTTTGTTTTTTTTTTATTCCTTTCCCCAGTGGATTCAATGGGAGGATCGAAATATTTGCCAGACAGAAAATTTATTCGAATGCTTCGTATTGAACTATGAAGCAATCGCTGGCAATCGCTACAGAAGACAATACAATATAAGTCAGACTTGAAGATTACAGGTGCGGAGTCTTACTGTCCTCCTTTTTCACACAATTTTCACATTAACATTACAATCTCATAATAATTTCTAATTTATATCGTCATAATATACAGAAAAGAACAAAGAAAAAATACCTAAAATGAACAGTTCCCTAGTAAAAGCACGTTACGATGAATTAAATCTGTACTAATAATAATAATAATACATATTATAAACAGGAAGGATTTGTATTTTTGGATTTTTGTATTTTTATATGTTACGATTTAATTCAAAATCTACTCGACCGATTTTAAAAACTCTTTCACCAATAGAAAGCTACATTATCAGCGAGTAACATAGCGTCGCTGCGCCTGACAAGTTCCATATGTGATTTTTGTATAGTTTTGGGAGACTACGAAAAACGTATTATTGATTCACATACGGAGCTTTTCTTACCGGTCAAAACATATATGGAATTAGTTAAACTCATATCCAGTTCGAATATCACAAAAATGATTTTAGTAACACATAGAGAATAAAACGAAGAGTATTTTTTGTGCGAAAACCAAAAATCAAAAAAAAACACATATGGAATTTGGCAGGCGCAACGACGATAGGCTATTTTTGTGTATAGTACATCTACATTGCACCCGTGTGAAGCCAGGGCATCATTTAAAAGACGTTTTCAGACAAAGACACAAATATAGGATAAGTCTTACACAAATATTGATATCAACTCACCCGTAGTTTATCAATGTCCAAGTTAATTTTTTGTCTAGCCAGCGTCTCGGCCTTCATCTCATCTATTAGAAATGCCCAGTATTTGTTAACTCGTGATAAATCACTATACTGTGTTTGTGAAACATACGCAAGTATTCGTTTTCCTATTGCAGATGGAAGAAGTTGCATCTACCGTGAAATATATTAAATATTATAAATCAAACCAAAAACATTAATTAAAAAAAGAAGCAAAATCGGAACAAAAAATCAGGAGTGGAAAAAATGTTTCGGTAAAATAAATGATATATAGTATGTATAAATAGAATCCAAAGTCATAAGCTGCAGCTGTGCAGTTTTTAGCATTGGCAAAAACACAAAACACTTAAATGTTCTGTGGGCAAAAACATGTACTTGCATGAATGTATGTTTTTCAAAAGTTTGAAATATTCCTCGATACTAAACATGTTAATTGTCAAGATTCTACGTACTTGTTTTCGTTTTTATCTATCACTTATTGCTGTAAATGTCAGGTTTCAAGGGTTGTAGGTTGTAGTAGGAATATTTCACATAAAATTAAGTATTTGGTTCTATATTTAAAAAAATAATAATAATTTTAAGCGATCGAAAAGAGTGTAGGTACATTCTTGTTAAAGGCACAAAATGGTTCGTGTAAATAAACACGGGCAGTGCCCGAACTTGGCTGTATACACAGTGTGCGTGTTTCTTAATTCAGTTTTATATGCATGGCTTCCATATTTGCTTTGATGTGAGCTATTTAATAAGTGAAGCTTATTTAAAATTACCTATAACCCGGTTGACACCGAGTCACCGTCCACTAAATTCAAATTCAAATTCAAAAATCATTAATTCATTTAGGTAACACAATGTACACTGTCTTATGAACGGCAATAAACTCGTCGCCACTCTTTTTAATCGTCAAGTTTTTTGTTTTACAAATGTTTTGTAAGAAGCTGCAACCAATACACCATGTTCCACATGACATCTTTAAGTAAGTAACTATAATATTAAAAATATATATATATAAAAACGAAAAAATAAAATAAAAAACAAAGATTTGTCCTCTATCAGGAGTAGGCATGGTGAAATAGGAGCACGCACTTACATTCTCGTGGGAACAACACGCAAATACATAGTCGAAATAACTAACATCACCGCATACACGAATTCAAGTCCGACCTGTCACCACAAGTAGCAACCGTTCCCGTAAACAACCTTACGTGCGATGTCAACATCATTTTGTATGTAAAATGGAATCTTATAGAATGGAACTTACAAAGTCAACTGTTTCCATAGTTTCAGGCTTAGGCCGGTTAACCTTCCAAATAGTCCTTTTCGTTTCATCTTTATACGTCATTTGTATCTCCTCTAATTTAAAGCTATCACGAATCGACTTCACCGTAGCGTTCCAAGTAGATAAGGCTATATCTAACTTTTAAAAAATAAGATAATATTAAAAAAGATATAGGTAAAATAAGTCAAATCTATACAACAATCGTTTTGCCACTTTAAATCTGGTCATAAAAATAAAATATTTTTATTTAAGCTAATAAGCTGAACGAAACAAGCATATTTTCGATCGTCTGGGGTCTGGAGAGTGAGCTCACTGACAATGACAATAAAAACAACTTTAACAAAAAAATTAAACAGCTGAAATAACTGAAAAGGAAAAAATAATAAACCCATTTTTTAAATAAAATACTGTATACCGGATTAAAACGCGATTTATTATTTATATTGTTTAAATTATTTATCCCGACGTTTCGCATGCTTTTCAGCAACCAAAACAAAACCAAAAGCAAAAATATAAATAATAAATCGCGTTTTAATCCGGTATACAGTATTTTATTTAAATGTGTGATACTCGCGTTAATAAAAGACCTTATTAACCTTATTAACCAAGGTCTTAAACTAATGTAAGTATACCTAAGTAATTTTGATAATTGATTATAGCCACAAATCTACTAATTATTGTAATTCACAACTCAGCATTAAAATCTGTGAGTGAACAATAAATCAGCCCTATTTTCCAAATTTATATGGAACCAACTTCAGAGTATACCTTTTCTAAAGAATTTTCAAAATCGGACTACTCCATAAAAAGTTATGCGATCTTATATAAAAAACTAAATACGCGTCGCCCTTGAAAGATTCCCATCAAACCTCCGTGAGAGAAACTTAATGCCAATGCCAAAAAAAAAAGTATTTAAATGAATTCTGAAACTGATTACATCTCTTTGAGCTTGTCCGGGGAGAGGTGCTTGTTTGGTCGAATCTTGATTTTGCGTAAACGAACTCTTGCCACGCGGCGTTTCTTTTTTTGGCTAAAAAATTAAATAAATGTTACCAACTGGAGCAACATGCCCGTTGTGTTTAGCAGCGGATGGCAGGTTCGAAATCCAGGGAAGTGCCCGGAAAAAAGTAACTAATTCGGACAGGGCTCAGAATGTTGATACTATTAAACTCAAAATTTATGTATTGTATTTTTTACGATTTACCAATATCGATTAGTTTTGTAAGGTTAAAATTTTCGGTAAATTGTGACAATAATATGTGTTGTATGAGTTCAAAAAGGAACTACTTACAATAATAAATAATAATAAACTTTGGAATGTATTACCTGTACATAATATTAGAAAGGCGTAAACGTCTTTCAAAAACCTAGTTACTCGTAAGTCTCATTGTATGCTGTCTGTTTAGTTAAATATTTAAGTTTTTGTACCATACATTCTAATTTAGTCTGTAAATTAATTTCTTATATTTTACTTCTTGTTACACTCTACTCTTATTTCTTATTATTTCCTTTCTATCCTTTCCATACGGTTGCTTGGAAGAGATAGCTAAATAGCCGCCGCGCCGTTTGTCTACAATTTTCCTTTTTTTTTTGTGTTGTATGTTTTGTGTGACAATAAAAAATATTCTATCTATATACCTAGTATTATAACTGTATACGTACATTACGGACAATTTACCTAAATTGTCCGAAATGTAATTTAAATTAAGAGGTTAATCTTATTACGGTTTAAAAGGTGAATTCCCGAGTCCCCCAGTGGGGCATGGGGTAGACCCATTTCTGTATATGTTTCACTGATCATTTTTCTGTACAGTATAACCCCGATTAACCGGGGTCGGGTTATCCGGGGAGCGGATTAACCGTGCGTCCCTGCGCCTCCCGAGCGCGACGCGCGAAACGCGTCCAAACGCTTCTCATGATACAAACATACAATGTAACAATATGTATACTCCATAGATCGAACATTTTTCAAAAACACACTAAATTGACCAATTATTTTAAAAAGCAAAACTAAAGTATGCAACAAAACGCGATATGTATTTACAGAAAGCAGAGAGCTTTATATATTAGTATGTAGGATTCATTAACTTCATGTGATTAAATTGGAATTTATTATGTACTAGTCCAAATAAAAAGTCGTTCGGATTAACGGTGGTTTCAGTTATCCGTGGACCTCTCGGTCCCGACCCCCCCGGTTAATCGGAGTTATACTGTACAAGCAAGTAGGTGATCAGCCTTCTGAGCCCTGCCCGACTGAATCGATTTTTTTATCATGATTCCCCGGGATTCGAACCCAGGACCTCCGGTGCTAAACGCAACGCGCTCACCACTGAGCCACGGAGGCGGTCATCATACATTAAGTAAGGTAAAAATTACGATTATAGGATTTACAGACTTTTACAAGTAACTATATATACTTAAACTATTTTACAAGTAACATGTATACTGATCGTTTTAATCCGGTAAGCATTATTTTATTTCAATGTGTGATAATAACGTTAATAAAAGATAAAATTAGATGTATACTTGTTCAACGACGACAGGTTTCAATTTTTCTGCTTCATTAACCACTGCGTACTCAAGAATTTCCTCAAGTTGTTGTTCCCGATGTTTTTCATATATTTTCTGAGCTGTTCTGAGCACCTCCCACATTATTGGACCTCCGGATACAGTCAGAAGTTCGGATAAAACTAAGGCTTGCTGATCCTTAAAAAAAAATAAAAAATCATAGTAATGATGCAATACAAAAGACAATTTATAAATAACTTTTAAGAGCACAATTAGATACCTAAATAACTTCCATTTTTTTTTTTGGAAATACGATTATTCGTGGTATTTAGCACCGGAGGTCGGTATAGTAAGTTAATATTAAATACAAAAATACAATTAAAAATGTAAAAGTTGTATATGTTTAAGCGTGAAAATTTATAATAAAATACACTATTTAAGAATAATTTACGATTGTGGCTTAGCAATTATAATTTTTATGACGTTAATGAATTTCTTAATTATAAACTATTATAAAGACAATTTAGAATATTTGCATCCTATACATTTTTAAATAGCAAAACATGCGCACTGTATAAAGTATATTTTTTAACAACTGTATACCATGTTTTAAAGCAAATAAATGAATTTATTATTATTATTATTAAAATTAAATAATATATACGTAAGCTTTTGTCCCATAGCCTTGAACTGTCTCTATTACATGGCATATAATTATACAATACACAAAAGTTTTAGTATTTAGTCCGGTCAATTTAGACATTCGAAGTTACATAAAGTCCCAACAAGCTGAATTTCTGTGAAATTGTTCAAAACATAATTATAAACAATGTCTAGAAGTTCCCCATCATTCCCCTGTAAGGAAAAAAATTTATTCAAGGTCAAAGGTCAAAAAAATTAGTTTTTCGCGATTTTCAGCAAAACGGTCAGTTTTATCATAAAAGTACCTCATACAAAAATTGTAGATCATAAAATTATCTATCAAAAATGTATCAATACTTTTTTTCTTACGAGGCACCGTTTCTGAGATATAACGATTCAAAAAGTTATAAAAGTTGTTATCGTCATAATATGCACACGTTTCCACGCCACCTATGAGGTAGTGTACGCGTTTTTTTTAACGTGGTTTCCCCAGTAGGCCTACTCCACGGGTCAGTTGTGATCCTGTTTAATGTAAAACTATTGCAAAATAACGGAAATTTTCAAAGATTGGGAAAGATAAAAGCGATGTAAATTAAAAAAAAGTGTTGAAGTTTATTCGTCTTATTCGTAAGTTTCAAATTCTTGTTCTTCTTCTCCTGCTTCTTCTTCATCTTCATTTTGGATGCAAGTAATTGCGTCAATAGCGATGTATCGCATGATACTTCGTCGGAGTCAAACGAATCCTCCATTGTTTGTGATTCAATATTAGAGGCCTTGACAATTTGTGCATGCCAAAGAACAAGACAGTCCGACTTTTTTGCAACCACATTTGACACTGCATCCCTTTTTGCAGTTGCAAAAAATAGTGTTCAGCAGTTTTTCCGGCGCAGGTGGAAGTAAAGTTTGAACTGGCTCTAATATATTGTTGAACAACTTCCAACCCCAGGCTGTAGGGTCTAGCTGATAACCAAGCCACACTTGAACTTGGTAATATACTCGAAAAAGATGTTGGTGAGCAGCAACTGAGGTTGGAAGAAGACAAGCTAATTGAACTTGTTTTTTTATTTTTAGTATTTTTAACGAAACATGCATATCGATGCTTATCTAAACAGGTAGTTTTTTTAGGAGCTCCGTACATAGAAAGAAGAAAGCGGATGCCGTTGGTAATAACTTCTTGTTGAGTTCTCTTTTTAAAAACTTCAGCACATTGAATTAAATCTTGTTTTTCAAACATTTTGAAAACTGCTGTTTTACCCCTCCTGTAAAATGCAGATGTCGTATCACAGCCAGTTATTGCGTGTAAAAATAGTACATGATCTTGACACTTTACAAAAGTAAGTAAACTAACTAAAAAAAAGTATATTTTATATTGGAAGTATAAGTTACAATGACCGATAGAAAAATATTTAAACATTTAACATATAATATAAAATATAACAATTCTAGATGTATATACGTGGCGTACTCATGCATATTATGACGATAACAACTTTTATAACTTTTTGAATCGTTATATCTCAGAAACGGTGGCTCGTAAGAAAAAAAGTATTGATACATTTTTATAGATAATTTTATGATCTACAATTTTTGTCAAAGGTACTTTTATGATAAAACTTATCGTTTTGCTGAAAATCGCGAAAAACTCATTTTTTGACCTTTGACCTTGAATAAAAAAATTTCCTTACAGGGGAATGATGGGGAACTTCTAGACATTGTTTATAATTATATTTTGAACAATTTCACTGAAATTCAGCTTGTTGGGACTTTATGTAACTTCACTCTCATTTTTTGGTCTAAATTGACCGGACTAATTGGTCACGATATGGAACGAATCTAGGTTTAACTTACGGGTTCAAGTACTGTGAACCAATTACGATCGTTGGTCATAGCCTCATGTAACACTGACTCCGGTAAAGCCGTTCTATTGTTATCCATTGGAACTTGGTCATAGCTGCTCCAGATATTCTTTCTGGAACAAGAAACAATAAATAAAACCGAATAATCGACTAACAATGAATCATTTTTGACCTAAATTAACACTAATAAGCCCAACTACGATGTATTTTTAGCTTTTAAATCATAAAATAAAATTTTTGAGGCAGTCGCTTTTGTAGATTTCTTAGAACTTTAATATTCTTCGATGATAAAATTAATCACTTATGAGTAATAACACTAATTAAAAATATATGTATAAATTGATTTTTTGCAACAGTTTGTTCGTTTTTCGGTGTAGCACAAACTGAGAGGTCTCCTACCATGACAGTACCTACTTGTTTTTAAGTTCAATATTGTTGTTCTATATTGCAAGTGAATTTTCATAGATTAAATAACTCTGAGTTTAAAAATAGCCGTTCGCTAATTCAATACCCACCGCTAATCATAGTTAATAAGCTTAACTCTACCGAGGGATTAGTATACTTGCTCGCAAACAGAAGAAACCGCATCCTTAGGCCTACAGTTCCAGATTGACTTCAACAAGAGTGACAATGTCCAAACGCTCCTCACATCCTCCAGCAGTCTCAAAAGAAACCATCTCTTATTCTTCCAGGATATCCTCAAGAACCAGTATTTTGTGAGTAGCAGATGTTTACTGAACTCTATTGATTCTTCAAAGTAGTCTTTTTTACCTTTAACACAGATCTAGTTACTTCTTTACTTCCCCACTTATTACCTTGAGTTCTAAATATTGTAATTGATGAAAGGATTTTTCGAAACAAATTTGAAAAATTATATAAATGAAAGCTGGGCGGAGGAATGATTTTTTACAGGAGGTTTATTTATCTATGTAACTTTTTAATAAATACCTTAAATTATTATATATAAACTAGCTGACCGAACGGGTTTCGCACGGCTATACTTGTGAAGACAATGAGACCAAATAATGTTTTGTCAAAAACAGACAGAGACCGAAACGAAGAATTTCGATATTCCTCCAACCCGTTTAATGATCGAAGCTACGAAAATTATAAAAACGTCGTCTCGATGGGATGCGAACCCGCGACCATATACATATTATATATCTCTGGAGAGCTTTTCAAAAAAAAAAAACAAAGCAGACAGTGTATTGTTACGGAGAAATTCATAAATTATAGGTACATTATGACGGGGAAAATTATATAAACCCGTTATAGTCGCCTATGATTTGAACTTCTCGGAAAAGCTCTGTATATGTAGATACAATCTGTGCTTGTAAGTAGGTAGCATAGATTAGCCTTATACTGTATTATCTACACTTCAACACTAATATTATGTAGAGGAAAGATTTGCATGTTTGTAACGAATAAACGCAAAAACTACTCGACGAAATTAAAAAAAAAATCTTTCACAATTAAAATACTACATTATCCCTGAGTAATAAAGGCTATATTTATTACTAGAACAAAAATAGGGAGCCCTTCTTAAACTTCAATAATGTAACCCAGGCTGTAAAAAAATAATAAAGAGAGGAGATTTGTATTTGTGTTAGTAACGAATAAACTCAAAAACAACTGGACCGATTTTAAAAATTATTTTACCAATAGAACTCTAACATTACATTAGATTACATTATCAGCGAGTAACACAGATATGCGCATAATTTTGTGTATAGTACATTTTGCACCCGTGCGAAGCCGTAGCGTGTTGCTAGTACATAATATACATATATTATGACACACATACCTACTCAAATGGGTATGTATCAAAATACCGACCTATGTGTATACGTAACATGAAAAAATAATATGTATAATAGTCTTAGACAATTTATATATTGACTATTGATATAGATTATATAATCTTCTATATCAATACTAATATATTTTGTATGTTATGAATAAACTCAAAACCAACTGAACCGATTTTAAAAATTCTTACACCAATAGAAAGCTACATTATCAGCGAGTAATAGGCTATTTATTGTGTGTAGTAGGTACATCTATATTGCAGCCGTGTGAAGCCGGGGCGTGTTGCTAGTTATAAATAAAATTATAAAATGAACTATTTAAGAAGATTCATTAATTACCACATATCATTTCAGCCAATATTAAATCGTCAATCAAGTGTACTTGTTTAGAAACTTCTGCAAATGAATTCATTGTAAAAAAATATATTTTGCAATAACATAATAAATTATGATTGTCATATTTGACATTCGTATCTTATTTCTTTAAAAAAAGTAACAATTATCTCTTTGATATTTCTTTAAAAAGTATTTACTGACATCCCATCCATGTATTTGTTATAAACCCCATGAAATCAAATATTGAAATTGAAATTTTACGCACAAATGCTTAACTCTCCTAACACGCCTCTAATCCCAGGGTCAACCTTACAATAGAAGTAGCGAGTATATAAGTAGATCGTATATAGCATTGCAGTTACAAATCTAACGATGTTTCACTGTCAGTCTGAAGGTGCAATGTCGCGAGTAGACACGCCACCCCAAACAATTTCGGTTAAACCAAAAAGTGCTAATTTGTGCCGATTTATTTCTATAATATGTATCACTATAATTGCATCCATTTCATACTTTGTTTACAAACGGCCATTGGATTCATTAGGAGATCCATCAGATCAGTTCATTGTTAAGAACATCCCCAAAACTTACACAAGATTGGAGGGTGTTGAACCTGAAGAACGTGATGTCTTCAAAGGTTTCCAGACGTCGTTCTTGCCGCCTGATGATATTGTTTTAGCTCGACAATATTCTACAATCCAAACTGAGTCTTATAACCATGTTATGAGAGACGATAGTGGTAATGTTCCACGGAGAAGAATTAAACGCAGAAGCCAATTTACACTAATTTCCGAAGACAAGGAGTATGTTTTGTTTTTAAATTAATTTTTTTTTTTAGTTTAAAACAGAAAAAGATATTAAAGTTTTCTCAAAATACCTACATAATATTATGTAAAATAATTGCAGATACATAATTTGATTGTAAAGACGTATATATGTATTTACTTAGTAATCCTAAGTAAGCAAAGTTAGTCATTTTAGACTAGCTGCATCTTATTCAAAGAACAAATAGCGCTGTATGATATAATATTAATACATACATATTTAATTACTTTAATAATAGTACATAACTATAAATAAATAACAAAATTAAAAAAGAGATCGCAATGATGAACAATAAATAAATACCGGCATCGGCGCAGATTAATATAAAAACATAATAATAAAACATTTTCCCACATTTTACACTTCCACTTAGCTACCTTGCACCTATACTTACCTACAATACCTACTTAAAAAATCTCTTGGTTTTCAGTGATGATGATCCGTCCATACTAAATGATGAAAATGGAGGCGATAGTGAAGAGGACATTGTGTACGAGAGAAAACCAAATTATCAATACGATGATGACGGTAAATTACAAAAGTAAGTTTTGGCGGTCCTTGTTCTTGGTTTTTAATATTTATACGCAATAATAAACATCAACTGATCACCCTTAACTGTTAAGGAACATGTCAAATCAATAATAAACCAACTTTGTCAATCAAGTAGGTTACATATATCGCAGGTTCCGGAGAACAAAATGATAGCTGCCATATAGATATAAAGCAGTTATCATTTTGTTCTCCGGAACCGGCGATATATGTATTATGGTAAACAAAACAACAGGAATCATTATGTCGTCCAGGTAATGAAACACTGTCCCTAGGTGGAGAAGCCGTGCAGTGCAAATTGCAAGTATCGATTTCAGTCTATGGATTATCGAAAGCCCATGATAAAAATAACAATATCGAAACGCACCTCTCCTCTGGTGATGATATTTAACACTGTTTCAACCAAAGGTGTCAAAAGACACTTGAAATTGTTTTCTAGGCTTAATAATTTTTTCTCAATTCATGTTTCAATTTTTCGTATAATAAGTACTTGTCTAATTTTCCTTATATTCAAATGCAATGGTCGAAATATGTTCATACAAAATCGTGGTAGAGATAGTGATAATAACCAAACGAAGATAATAGAAGAAGAAGCATAATTCAATGGTAAAAAAATGTTTTTTACTTGCTGCCAGAATAAAGGCTTTTCATACTTCATATACGATAGTAAATTTTGCCTTTGAGAAACTACTACAAATTTCCAGTGATGTTTACGATTGCTTTAAATAAGGTACCATGCCGTAGATAAATAAAATATTATTTTTAAACTACAATGTTTTATTCAGCATGTATGAAAGCACTGACGAAAGTGGAAGAAGCGATACTTTCGCTTCAAGCTTTCGTATGCAAGGATCGCAGCATATAGAATTCCGTGATCTTTGCCTACCGCAATGGGAAACAGGCGTGATATATATATAATATGTATATGTGTATGTATATTTTTTTAGTGTAGCACATCCTGAGCTGTACGTAGACCGAGGCCCTCTTGATGGCGTGGAGCAAGTCCGCAGACAGCCAGAATTGGAAGAAGGAGAAATGATCTCAGCAGCACATTTATATAAACCAGTTAGATCTCATCCAGGTACTTGACTATATTCTAAAGAAACTCAAAAGATTATTGTTCTTTAGACTTTAAGCACTGAATGGGTGTGGAACGCCGGGTAAATGACTATCATGGTTTAACTTTAACATGGTTTAATAACATACTGTGCACTTTTTATATTACCTACTCATAATATTAAAATCCTGACTTAAAATCAAAACCACCTTAATCGCTAGGACATTAGTTATTGTATCTATACTAATATCTTAAACTTAGATTTAACTCAAAAACTACTCTACCGATTTTTTAAATTTTTTCACCAATAGAAAGCTACATTATCAGCGAGTAACATTTTTTTTTGTTTTTCTTTCGTGTATATTTCATCTACATTGGACCCGTGCGAAGCCGAGGCGGATCTTTAGTTTTATTTCATAAAAAAAAGTTTAACGATTAGTATTCTTACAAAAATTAGTAGGTACACTTGTAGGTCGAACGTTTCATTACACAATACCGATGATTTACTTACGTTATTCAATTTATTTTATTATATATTTATTTGGGAAATATAACAGAAGCATCACTTAAATAATAACATACAAAAGACATGAAATATTAACAAATATAAAGTAATATAATATAATAAGTAAAAGTAATATAATGAGTAATTATTTACATAAACTAACAAAAAATATGTATTTATGTTTAGATCGCCAGACTGTTGTCATATGCGCAGTTGTAACGAATGGATAATGGATGAAGAAACTACAACGTGTTACGTTCATGCTCATTATCCAATTGTCGACTCAAAGTCGGTAAAATGAGTCAAGTTCATGTTCCATTTCAATGAAATGAAACATCAACAACATTATAGAATAGAAATACTTTATTTAAATAATTGGTGATTTCCGAATTGGAAAATCAATTGGACGTAGTTTAGCGAAAAGGATCCAACTCCCAAAGAATTCCTTGTGGGTTGGATCTTCTTCACTAAACTACGTCCAATGATCAATTGGAAATAACAATAAAATACTAAAACTTTAGGCATAGTATCATTTCAGGTATACATTCTTTTTGGAAAGGTCAAGGCGATAGAGACACCATCAGAAATACTCAAGCGAAAATAATGAAACAATACATGGATACAGAAGCTGATCCATGTCACGATTTTTATCAATACGCCTGTGGAAACTGGCCAGCCCTAAATTCCATACCAGCAGATAAGGCCGGGTAAACAAATACATTCTCCTAATAATAATCTAGCTATTCTACTTCATTCGTACCCAGTTATGAATAATTGTCGGTGACCTTTCTTCCGAAAATCCGAAGTCGATGAAACAAAGCCTAGATATAAACTCCAGACTAAAAACTTGTATTACAATCAGTTCAATAATATCGTCAACTAAATTGAACAAACAGGCAGGCAAAAATAAAATAAATAGTATTTTTATGGGTAATGTTATCCTTCTAATATCGTCCTTTCTGATTAATATATTCAACATACAGAGTTCCAATTCGATTCTACAGTATTATTATTAAATATTTAGATTAGTAAGATATATTAATTTTTCCTTACAGTTATGATACATTTGAAATGTTAAGAGAAAACTTGGATGCAGTTCTTAAAGATCTTCTAGAATTTAAAAGCACTGATTTCGTGTCGTCCTCTTATCCTGGACCTCACCTAGATTTAGAGGATTATTTTTTAGAAGTATTGAGACCCTCGTCATGCCCAAGTAGTTTAAATAATAAAATGCATGTAGATATAATCTTGACGAAATCCAGTGAAGTATCGCCAGACACTGAGGAATTAGCTCATTACAACTTAAATGACAATGAAAATAAATCCGAAATAATTAACAGAATACGGCGATATTTAGATAAAGTTACAAAAAATGACAAACGTCTACCTAAAATTAAATATAAAATACATGAGTACTTCTTTAAGAGTGACAAAAAAAGGAGTCGCAATCTAAAACGTACTAAAAGAGACCAAATAAGCAATCACCAAAAGTTGATGACAAGGATAAAGAAGAAAACCTCTGACATAGGAGAAGTGAGGTATAGAAGACAGTTACTTACGAAGAAAAGAGTTAAAAGGAGACAAAAAGCTATAGAAGAAATAATATCTCATTTTAAGCGATTTAAACAAACAATAGACAGTGATCCAGCGCAAGGTGACGCTACATTAAAAGCTAGATATTTATTTAAGTCCTGTATGAATCATGATATTTTACGACGAAGAGCTCACCAACCCCTTCTTGACTTATTAGATCTATTTGGGGGTTGGCCGATTTTAAATCCCGAATGGACCCCAGTCAATTTTGACTGGCTCGAACTCATGGCTAAATTAAGATTATTCAATAATGACATATTAATATCAGAATGGGTCGGGCCAGATATAAAGAATTCCGATGAGTACGTCATTCAGTTTGACCAAACTAGTTTAGGTAAACAAAATTTTATGTTTCTTAATGATATGTTTTTTTTTACATATAAATGAACCAGAATAATTACGTGTAGTTATTTTTACGAAATAGGTTTGCCGACGCGAGATTACTTTCTTCAAGGATCAAATTTGGTATATTTAGATGCTTATAAGGCTTATTTAATTAAAATAGCTATTTTGCTTGGAGGAGAGCCTGGATATGTAAAATCTAGTGCTGAGAAGTTGATTGATTTTGAAATTCAGTAAGTGAGTGAGGTTATTGCAATTTTGTTAAAAACAATTATTGAGTCATTTCCCGAAATTTAAGTAAAATAACATAATACATTACATATTCAAATTCAAATTCAAAAATCATTTATTCATTTAGGTAACACAATGTACACTTATGAACGTCAATAAAAATATGTGTATCATTTATTATTCTCAAATATGATGATATCATTCTAATTAAAAAACGTGTTATGTTCGATATTTTATTTTTATTTCTGACACGTCTTGCAGCTTCCTAAATATTCCTAATACTATCCACAGATTGGCGAAAATCACTTCTGCACCAGAAGACAGGCGTAATGTATCTGAGCTGTATCGAAGAATGTCACTTTCCAAGCTAGAGACTTTAGTCCCTGAAGTTGACTGGAGAAGATACTTGTGTATCGTCATGAACAGAACTGTTACGTCAGAAGAAACTGTTGTATTATTTGCTCTTAATTACGTCCGGGTAAGGATAAAACTGGTAATATACATTTCAGCCTAATATTTCGTCGTAATCGTAGAACAACGACGGTTCTGATTTTTTTACGATTTTAGTTCTATTGTATTAGTCATAACATGAATAATTTAGAACTGTCTAAAAACCCTTTATCAACAGAACAATTAAAAAATGGAGTTTGATAATAATTAGTCAGATAGTTTTATGCAATAAAACTAAAACCGTAAAAAATCAGAACCGTCGTTGTTCTACGATCATGATGATTTGTTAAAAACCTGAAACAACATTTTTATATGTACGTATAGTATATGAAAACTTATAGTACATATGTATAATAATATTGATTTGATCATACACGCGTCCAATCAGTTATTTTTAGAACCTTTATATTACAATTTGGCAGCACTTAGTTCAGCTAATAGAGAAGACGGATCCGACCACTTTGTCAAACTACCTGTTGTGGCGTTTTGTGAGACATCGCGTCAACAACTTGGATGATCGCTTCCAATCCGCCAAGCAACAGTGAGTTGACGACGTAGATTTTATTAATTTATCAGAGGGCCTAGCACGAACAACTTGCCAGAAGGTAGGATAGATAGAATTCGTATCGTCGATATGAAATATTGATCAACTTCAACTGATAGGTTGAAGTCACCAATACTTTCTCGCAAGTCGTAAGTAAGGCTTCATATGTACCTTAGTCGGCCAGTCAGTCTACCATCGCTACTCTGGAAAAATCTAAAAGACGACAAACTTCCATTCTTACAGACGTGCAATACATTAATTTATTGGTTATTTACCATCAGGCTGTGAACCAGTTGTGCATATCTCCTCGTTTTTAGCTAGTTCATTAAATTTCAGTGACATAGAGAATTACACATTCAACCCACTTCCAAAACACAAAATTAAAAAAAAGAATCTGGGGGCACGGCAGTGCCCCCGCCAAGTCGAGCAAAAAGCGGCACGGCCGTACTATCCTTTTCTCGAAGTAGTTCGGGCCATTTTCGACCCCCTATAACTTCGTTGTGGATAAAACTAGAATCCTGAATTTTCAGTCACTAAGCAGGCATTGTATAAACTCGGTGTATTTCAAATATTATTCTGTTTGAACCAGTAGTTTAAGAATTATAACTAGTCAAAGTTTGATAATTTGTCACTCACTCACTCACTCACTGACTGACCGATCATCAAAACTCTAAGGCACTTCTAGCAGACATAGAAACTTGAAATTTAGAATACAATTAGTGTTTAGTCTATAAATCAAGGAAAAACTACAATATTTTGAAATTTCGGTCCAGTTTTCTAGATATAATTTTTTTTTTTGTATTTCTGTATGTAATGAATATCTTAAAAACTACTGGACCGATTTTAAAAATTCTTTTACCGTTAGAAAGCTACATTATCACTGAGTAACTTAGGGTATTTATTACTAGAAAAAATAGAGATCCTTAGAAATCCCTACTAAAAACAACCCAAGGTGTAAACAAATTAGCCATAAAATGTCTTTCATCGCATGTGCTGCGGGAAGTATTGATGCTAGAACAAAAAAACGTTCCACAATATTATAGAACATATCAAAATCTACAAAAAATTTCACGAGACCATATGTCCAACTATTGTAGTTATGTCACTATAACTACTTTTTTACATTAAAAAGTTAATAAAAATGCCGATCAAAATCAGACTGTTATCCATAGCTTTATATTAATTCTTATCCAAATAAACTAAGAAAAGGAATATCTACAAAAAGAAATGAGATGCCATCAAAAACATAAATTGTAAAAAAAGCCAAGTCTTGCAACTCAGTTCTCTCGTAAAAAGTTGTGAGATCCATATAATACCAAGTCGGTCAATTTATTCAGTCTCTACTGAAGGATCCTTCTGTCTTAAGTTATTACGTAATTAGGTAACCTAACAACATCTTATAGTGATCATATCAATACCAATATTAAAAAGCTTTGATGTTTAAAATAAAAAGGTTGACTTGGCAATCGCACTTAACTATCTAATTTAATATAATATGTGTTAATTGTGATACACATTGTGTTTTTAATAAAATTAAAAAGATACATTGTGTTATCATGCGATAGCCGAGTCAATCTATTTATTTAAAACATCAAATATTTTTAATATTGGTATTGATATGATCACTATAAGATGTTGTTAGGTTACCTAATTACGTAATAACTTAAGACAGAAGGATCCTTCAGTAGAGACTGAATAAATTGACCGACTTGGTATTATATGGATCTCACAACTTTTTACGAGAGAACTGAGTTGCAAGACTTGGCTTTTTTTACAATTTATGTTTTTGATGGCATAGAATAATTGTTTGTTACGTTTACGTTACGTTTTCAGCAACATAGAGCTTTGCCAAAGTTGGGAAGATCCCAATAGGTCTTGATATATATCAAATTCTTTACAATTTTGACGGATTGAATTTATTTACTATCAATAGAAAAGTATGGTCATTAATACCACAAAAACCAAATAATATTTAAATTAACCGACACATATAAACACTTGCCCGATATATTTCAGATTTTACTTTATATTATTCGGTCGAGAGCAATCTCCTCCTCGATGGAAGAATTGTATTTCTCAAGTTAATTCTAATATGGGAATGGCGCTTGGTTCAATGTTTGTGAAGAAATATTTCGATGAAATAAGCAAGAACGATACTCTCACAATGACCAGAGAAATCCAGCAGTCGTTCCGAGAACTGCTCCATATGACTGACTGGATAGATGATGAAACCAAGAGACTCGCCGCTCATAAAGTAGACTCTATGATGCTAAGAATCGGATATCCAGATTTCATACTGAAAAAACATGAATTAGATGAAAGATATAAAGAAGTGAAGCTACATCCGGATAAATATTTTGAGAATATATTAAATATTCTACAACATTTGACTAAAATGGAGCAAACAAGGTGAGTTAGTAATAGGATAATTCATTTTGATTTTGATGTACATATTACACGTTTCCTTTTCTAATGCACTTAATTAACTCTCTCAATATTAATTAAAAATGGCTATTGACATTATTATACATATTATTTAAAATATGTGTTCTTATCACTATCATCTAATAATTCATGGTGCGAATAAATATGTAATTTCAGTGATGCTTTTTTTATGTCAGATATCGACAAGGGAGCATGAGGTTCACTTGAAGGTAGGTGATACCTCAGCCACAGAACATCAGTCATTGATTGAGTCAACCTACTTTTTACTTCGAGCATTCGGAAATCCATAGACTGAAACCGAAACGCGCAATATGAACGGTGGTTCGTTACCCTTATTTATAGAACTCCATACAATATTATTTAAGATTATATTGTTTAATTTATAAATGTAGCCTGTCTCCACAGAATAGGACAGCCGGTGAACAAAACCCTGTGGAATACAGCTCCGGCAGTTGTAAATGCGTATTACAGTCGGAACAAGAATCAAATAATGTTTCCTGCTGGGATCCTCCAACCACCATTTTATCACCGACACTTTCCACCCTCCCTTAATTTCGGTGGTATTGGTGTAGTTATTGGTGAGTGTTAGAGATGAGAGGTATTTACGCTACCAGGTTTAAAAACCAGGGCTTGGAAGTAGGGCACGAAAACTTATTAGCTATTCGAGTGCGTGCAGAGCTGAAATTGAAAATGCATAGAAAAACGATCCGTATGCGTTTACGAATGAGGAGCACAATCGTATTTGCAAAAAAAAACGGTTAGCGAGTGAACTCACCCGAAAAACCAGTACAAAGTAGATATACAAATACTTTCAAGTATTTAAAAGACTTTTTTACCAATGTGTTGTTATGGACGCGTACGAAGCCTTGGTATTGAATTTGGCATGTATATCTTATCACTAGTAGTATTTGCGGAGTTCACCTAAACAACAGGGTATTCTTACTCGTCGACGTGCTATAAATTAATAAAATTGGTCGAAAAATTTATTTAGATTTTTATTGACCAATCAACTCTTCACAAAATAATTTAGATAAGATTGTAAAGTACAAGTATATTTATAATGTATCTAATATCAAATAATTCAAAGATGGTTAATGCTAACGAAATTTGATGGCCACAGGTCATGAAATAACTCATGGATTTGATGACAAAGGACGGTTGTTCGATTGCGAAGGAAACTTACATAGATGGTGGTCAGACTCCGCCATCGAAGCCTTCCATACACGTGCGCAGTGTCTTATCGACCAGTATGGGCAGTATGTGGTGCCTGAAGTTAATATGAAACTAGACGGTGTCAATACACAGGTGTGTGTATTCAATAATCCATATTTCGTATTACCTTCCGATTTACCCTGACTTCTTTTTGTCATTACTCTGTAGTATTCTGGTCCTTGATTTTTTGGTATTAAGTGAAGAATGAACCTACGCTTATGTGTCACAATTGCTGATGAGCATACCTCATAACTACTGCATACTAATACACTGCACACCTGATACTGAGATATCAAAATATATTTCGATGAAACATAAGGATTTTTCACAATTCACTCAAATACCTACACGCGTTAACGCTATCTATCTCTAGCAAGGAGAGGATAATAGTTGTATATTAGATAATAATAGTTTTGACGGGCTCGATGGCCCGTTTGGTAGAACATCGATTGGTCGTGGGTTTGAATCCCACCTTGACGACATGTTTGTAATTTGCTGTAAACATGTTTTCCCCACATCTGGTAACTTCAGGCATTGAACGGGTGGGAGGAATATCGAAATTCCGATCGGGTAACGAAGCACCTGCACCGTTCATAGATGGAAAAACCATGAAGTGCATATTGCGCGTTTCGGTTTCAGTCTATGGATTTCCGAATGCTCGAAGCATCATTGATTGATGTTCTATGGCTGAGGTATCACCTACCATCAAGTGTTGATACTCGTATTTCAATATGTAACATTAAAAATCAAGACTAACCAATAGAACATAAAAAGATGATTTTCTTAACAGGGTGAGAACATAGCAGACAACGGGGGAGTGAAGCAAGCATTTCACGCGTATTTACATTGGCTTAAAACACACTACGCGACAGGTGAAACTCTCCCTGGACTGAATCACACTCACACTCAATTGTTCTTCCTCAACTTTGCTCAGGTATAATATTATAGTATATAATACTTTGTAAATCCGGGTTTCCGGTTTTGGACGGGCTCGTTGGCTTGTTTGTTAGAACACCTATCTTGCGCTCCGATGGGTCGCGGATTCGAATCCCGCCGGGATGACGTGTTCATAATTTTCTGTAAGCATGGCTTCCCACGTCTGGTTACTTTGAGCATTAAAAGGGTGCGAGGAATATCAATAAAAATATTTTTTTTGGGGTGGACACCCCTTATCACTTAGGAGTTTGAAAGATAGATAGTAGCCGATTCTCAGACTTACTGAATATGCATAAAAAAAATTCATAAGAATTTGTCGAGCCGTTTCGGAGAAGTATGGTAACGAACATTGTGACACGAGAATTTTGTATATAATAATAGATAATGTTCCTAAAGGTTTGGTGCGGTGCAATGCGACCCGAAGCGATGCGCAACAAACTGAAGACTGCCGTCCATTCACCGGGCAGATTCAGGGTTATCGGCTCTTTATCAAACTCCAGAGACTTCGCTAGGGAGTTCCAATGCCCACCCGGATCTCCTATGAACCCCATGCACAAGTGCAGTGTATGGTGATCTAATCATCGGAAGTTTGTAAAATAGCGTAAGGTATGCAGGAGGCTTTATATTAGTACGATCCGTGTGACTTAAACCCGCATTTTACGCACGCTTTTCCGGTGTGAAAATGGCCTATTTAGGTCACGGAAAAGCGTGCGTAAATGCAGGTTTAAGTCACACGGTGCTGTAAAAATACTTTCAATATCATATTTTAAAAAATCGGAAAAGACATATAACGATAGTATGTCTTTTACGGTGCTAAAAGTCTAAAACCCAATAAACACCTTTGAAATTAAAAGTTTTAAGTTATACAATTTTAAAAGTTTAGGTACAATTACTTAATATACAAAGAATATATCACATCACAAGTATTAATTACGGTGATATCTTTGTATATATCTTTGGTAATTTTGTTCCTAAACTTTTAAAATTAAATTAACGTAAAACTTTTAATTTCATACTTATTTGGTTTTAGCACTATGTCGGTTTCAATAAAGGACATTGGCCATTCTTGGGTTTTGATATTTTAGAATTTATATTCAGCTTATAATTATACGTTCATAAGCTGACTCCACTTTATACACATTAAACGTACAATTCCAATATGGAAGTAAACTCGCAAGCTTCTGACTCCATTTATATCGCTGAGAGAAACAATAACTTAATTACTAACAAATGTTATTATAATTATGTAATAATACAAATTATTTGCATGTAGTCTTTTGAGATAAGAGTTAAAGCTCGTTTTATACAATTTGTCCAGCTTAGAGTCTAGAGACATGTTTAAAACAATTGAATGTTAGAGATGCATTAAAAACTTTGATATGTAATTTGTAATTTTCTATGATGTCTTGATTTAATACAGTCTAGAATAGTTTAGATAGAACTTTTATTTTATAATTTTTAATGTTGCATTTTGGTAAATAGGCTTTAATTATATTAATTTTAAGTTTGTACTGGTTGTAATTAAATTGTATTTCATTTATCTATTAAACAATTTAAATATGACAATAGTTTTTCATTTTATTTTTATAATGTAGCTTATTTATTTTAATTTAATCATTTTTAAATAAAAATGTCGAGTTTTCTAAGGCATTATTTCGCTTCATTTATTGAAGGATAGTTCACTTACCTTACGTACCGATGGGGCACCGATTCGAATCCCGGCGGGTCTGAGGTTTTTAATATTCTATAAACATGTATCTCCCCACGTCACCTCTGGCATTAATGGGTAGTGGGAGAATTATCGAAATGCTGATCTATTTTCAGTCTGTGATTAAACGAACGCTTGAAGTAAAAAAAAAATAGGTCGACAACACATAATTGATAAAAAATTATCTTTCACCAAATGAGCTACACAATTAAAAAAAAATAATATTCTAATATGAGAAATCAAGATCAAGCTGCGATGGCTGAAATCAGTTAATTTTAACCGGTTAAATTACTATGGGAGTTATACCGGTTTTTAATCATATTTACTAAAAAAAAATACTGTGGTAAGTTTAGTGTGTATTACTCTTTAAAACTAATATCATGATATCTCAGTTAGACAACTATTTTGGAAAATAAAAATTTACCGGTTTCAGTCCCTGGTTGAAATTGAAATCTTTTTAATTCATTCGCAAATGCACAGATAGTAAAGAAAAAATAGTCCGTACCCATGATCAGCAAAACACCTAAGTTAAAATAGGATTGAAGGTTAATAAAATAAACTGCGATAAAGATTTTATATACGTCAGTTGGTAAAGATAATAAAAGTTAATTATTGAACAAAAACGAAGACGACGATGACAATGACGAAGTTACTGATTAACCTATTAAAAATCATCTCATTCTTTTGTCATCACGAAGTGATACCTTATCTCAACAATGACTAAGTTTATAAATCCTTTATAAATAAATAAATAAAAAATCATTGCTTTTAGAGATCCATATTCCGTACCAAAAACCCTTATTCATTCTTACTCATTTCGTTATATCCGTGTTGAAATTCATATCAAATACTCAAGTCTGCAATCCCTTGCAGCAGGGAAAAAATCATAGCAATTTGATTTCGACGCAATCAAAAGATACCCTTTATGCTCCGATTATGCCTTCATATTTTGACACTTCCCTTACTTCCCATTGACCTAAAATTATGAAACTTGGCATGAATCAATGTCATGTAGCTCAAGTAAAGGAGAAATTCGTAAATTTGTATTTTTTTTTTATTGAAAAATCTTTACTCTTTAGGTAGTTGTAGGGAACTCTCGGTTCGCGATTCTGACTCGAACTTGACCGGTTTTTATATTAAATAGGCTCTCTGTCATATATATTCAGTTTAAACAGTTTATCTTCGCAGCGCAGGTCAGTATTCGCTCGTCTACGGATGTATTCAAGATTTCTCCTCACGAAAGGTGACCTTAACCTTAGTACGATATCCAAAATAGTAGATATCTGCGTATAATAATAAAAAAACAGAGTTGAAAGTATTAGTTCCCCGTTGTATATATAAAATAACTAGCGACCCGCCCCGGCTTTGCACAGGTCTAGATTTTTTGACAAAAAAAAGTAGGGGTTGGTAATAGAAGAGTGAAAATATAGGGTTGTATGTATTTTTTAATGCCACATTATAAAAAAAATAAAAACAAAAAAAATTAAGGATGAACAACCCTTATCACTTAGGGGTATGAAAAATAGATAGTAGCCGATTCTCAGACCTACTGAATACGCATATAAAATTTGGTAAAAATCGGTAAAGCCGTTTCGGAGGAGTATTTTATTTATATAAATAAATAAATAAAATTCTTAATATTATATCAGTATAAAAATTGCCTCAACTTTGAAGTGCCCAATACTTAACAAAAACTAAAGTGCATATCTAAGGACAAACTGCAATACTATAAAAACAAACAAAATTTATTAAAAAAAAAATAACCACTCCAGAAATAAATCATTAAAAACAAACAAAAATAAACCTAAAAACACACCAAACATAAAACATTAAAAACAAAACAAATTAATAAACGTAGTTGCCGACTTCAAGACTCTGCACGTCATCATTACTCCACAGGGTTTCGACTTCGTTCTGTGAAGGTCGAGCGAGGTCTAGGTGGTCACGACGCTGCCAACGAAGACTCACCAGGCGAGCTATCTCCAGCCATAGGCGTGCTTCGAGCACTAGAGATTTAATTATATTATTTACTAGCAACACGCCCCGGCTTCGCGCGTGTGCAATGTAGATGTACTTATACAAAATACTCGCTGATAATGTTGCTTTCTATTAGTGAAAGAATTTTTAAAATCGTTCGAGTAGTTTTTGAGTTAAATCGTAAAACAAACAAACAAATCTTTCCTCATTGCGTTTTAATCCAGTAAAGGTTATTTCATTAAAATGGTATAAGGTACCTAGTAACATAGTCTAGTCGACAAGTTGAAAATGGTACAAAATAGAGATACTGCTCTTAAAATTATGTGCGATAGCTCATTGGATCCGGAATGACGCCTAGAAAAATGTGCCAAAAGCTTGTATTAGCACATAAAAAATTGCAAAAGTTATAAACAATTAAAGATGAAAAAAAAATGGCATTTCATTTTTTGTCAATTTTTCATAAACTATTAATATTTAAGAAATTTCAAAAAAAGATTCTGAAAGAGGAGAACATTTCCAATAAAAAACTAACTCCCGGAACTCTATTTCCATTATATATAAATTTAATTTAATGCTGAAAATAGGTCTGCGCGCGACATTTTTAGGTTGTGCGCGTGGCGTCAAAAGCGAGTACGGCACATTAATTAATTTATTTCAGGTATTAAATATTTTTTTTTAAATTTGAAAAATTATGGTGTGTTCTGAACACTATAAATAATTTATTGCCATTGGAAATTTTACTTAAAGTTAATTTTTCAACAAGGTAAACAATTGTTAACTAACAAAATTTTCTCGAACTATCGTCTTAATTTTAAGTGAAAAAAAATGTTTAAATAATGGTCGTAATTTTTTTTTGCTTCGTAGAGCCTTTCTTACATATTTACTTAACAAGATCGCGCCATAAAAGTTAAAACAATATTTATACTTTGTTTATAATATTATATATTATATAATACATGCTTTTAGCACATTTTTCTAGGCGTCATTCCGGATCCAATGAGCTATCGCACATAATTTTAAGAGTAGTATCTCTATTTTGTACCATTTGCAACTTGTCGACTAGACTAACAACAGAACTTTTTATTTTTATTTTAGATATCGACAGACGAGCTTGGGGTTCACTTGATGGTAGGCGACACCTCAGCCTCAGAACATCAGTCAGTGATGCTGTCGACCTACTTTTTACTTCGAGCATTCGAAAATCCATAGACTGAAACCTAAACGCGCAATGTGCACTTCACGATTTTTTCATCAATGAAGGGTGGTTCGTTACCCGGTCGGAATTTAGATATTCCTCCCACCCAATCAACGCCCGAAGTTACCAGACATGGGGAAAACATGCTTACAGATTTATTATAAACATGTTGTCCCGGTGGGATTCTAACCCACGACCCATCGATGCGCACGGCAGTTGTTCTACCGAACGTGCCAACGAGCCCGTAAAACTTAAAAAGACAAAGTAAAAATAGTCTCACAGAACAAAAACGAGAAGGCAGTGAGGAACAAAGGATTCACGTTGCCATTGACAACGGCCATGGTATAAAGCAGTGCCACGGCAGTCGGTGCCTGCCTCAAGAACATTCCACGTATCGTCGCTCCTAGCCAAGGCAAAAATAAGTATTCGCTAAGAGGTGACCGCTGAAATAATAATGCTTTATTAAGTAATAACTAGCAACACACATCAGCTTAGCACGGGTGCAATAGAGATGTATTACGAGTATAAACAAAAAATAGTTTTGTTACTCGCTGCTTACTAAAATCAGACCAGTTTTGAGTTAAATCGTAACAAATCTTTCCTCTTTATAATATTATTATAGACTAGCTGATGCCAGCGACTTCGTTCGCGTAGGCTTTCATCTTATGATGTGGCGAAATAATCAACAAACTGTTATTGACATCTGATAATTCGAAACATTTCAGCGCGAGTTAGTTTGCATTGCAATTTGTTGATATAGTGCCTTTAAAATAAACTTTAAATGATGATAACTTCTCTTTCCGACAACCGATGTTTATGAAAAAAAAGCCTATATGTTGCCCCGGGCTTTGCTTAATATATTTGTGAAAATTGCATGAAAATCGGTTCAGTATCTTAGGAGATTAGGCCGTAAAAACAGAAAAACAGACAGACAGAGAAACAAAATACTTAATGTAAAAAGAATGAAATATTATACGTATTCATTAGAATTTAGACAAGAATTTTATGTCATATTATTTAAAAGAATCTTTTTATATTAATACATAGATTGCATGCTATATTATGGAATAATTATAAAATAAATCAAATAATTGTAAATTTAATTAATTATTATTAAGGAAATAAAAATGCTTAATTATTATTATCTATACTAATATTATAAAGAGGAAAGATTTGTTTTTGAATTTTTGTATTTTTGTATTTTATGGATAACTCAAAAATTACTGGACCGATTTTAAAAATTCTTTCACCCATAGAAAGCTGCATTATCAGCAAGTAACATAGGCTATATTTTTGTGTATAATACATCTATATTACACCCGTGTGAAGCCGGGGCGTATTTCTAGTTATTTATAACTTAATGTTGATTAACATAAGAGTATTCGGCCAAAAGTGCCACTGTCATCGATCATCATTGATAAGCCTGAGCTATCAATGCCAATGACATGACAGAAGCTTAGATATGGGCATTTTTCACAAACGGTTATTTAACCGATATACAGTATGCATACTGATATCGAAAACCGTTTTCAATTATCGATGTCAGTATTCAGTAGTAGTAAATGCAAACTGGCGCCATTAACCATAACAAAATGTTGGAGATGTTACGCCATATTATTCGCTTCATCTCTTTAATACCAGTAAAAGAATATAATATAATTACAGAGAAAAGTAGTGATTATCAATTGGCCGTATTTCCATGAAAAGGATCCAACACACAACTTTGCTCAAAATGACTTGAGTATACCAAAAATGCCCAAATAGTCTCACGTTACGAAAACAGCCTTAGCAAAATGTAGAAGCCAAAAGTTTTTCCCGCATTTTGTAACACCCCACTTGCTTGACAGAATATTGTTTGACGGGATATTTAATTTATAAAACTTGAATATCTAAAAACGATCTGTGTGGGTTGGATCCATTTCATGGAAATACGGCCAATTGGATGTCGATCGAGTGAATATCGATTACCATGGCCCTTGCATTTTGTTCTCGGGTGCTAGTTGAGGTTTTGACTTGATATAGTTTTTGTGATATCCGTTATGTTGATAAACGTATCGATATGGTATGATATCTAACAAATATCGGTTATAACAACGTTTTGATATATCGAACTCATGCCTATGTCAGACAGCACACTCATTGATAAACACTTATGACTTAACACTTAACACATTAATACAACACATATAAACGTTCGTGTATCATTTCGTTTACATACAAATCGTGCTTACCTCGTTCCTTTAATACGTATAATTTTGTGTTTGACGTGAGGTGAAATTACTAGAAGAGGAAAATAACAGCGATAATAAATATCTATTTTTGACGAAATTGTGGTGAGTTTTAAAACATATTTTAAGCTCCAGAGGTTAAACTTAGAGGAAAGTGACCAAACAAAATTATATGGTATTGGATAGAAAATCAAATAAATATTTGAATAGTCATTGGACTCGAAAGTCAAATGATTATTATTCAAATATTACCTCCAAAAGTAATAATTATTCTTGAAAAAAATATAAAATACGATGAATTTTAATATTTTTTAGATGAAATACGATGAATTTTAATATTTTTTAGATGTTGTAGGTATAACAAATTTTCCAAATTCAGATATTTAATATTAAAAACCTGACTTCTGCGAATATTTCTTACTTGTATTTTAAAATTCATATTAATATTTTATTATGTACCTACATTAACAAATATCTCACAAGTTCAATTTTACCCACTTTCAATTCAATTTTAGCTGTTCCTAACACAATCTGAAATTTTGTATGCAAATGCTGTTGTATCACAATGTATTTTATAGTCATTGACCTAATATGTTGATAAAACAGAACCCGAACTGTATGTAACTTTGCTTGCCACATAGTTTCAGTTCAGTTAGTCACAGATGAATAATGAATATTAAAAACTGATCTTTAAGTATATTTTTAAAGGTATTTACTTGTTTATATTTAATCAAAAAATCTTAATAAATATTCATATATGAATGAAGCCATGTAAAAAATGATAATAATATGTGTATTCTTAACATGTACTTGACAGCAGTACAATATTTTAAATTTGTATTTCTAATTTAATTTAGAAATAAATTACATAATAACCATAATTTACTTATTCAAATAAATATTTTTTTAGCATTGATATTTCTTGTACAGTGTTTTGATGATTGAAATATCCTAAGAATTCGGAAAATATGCATTATCGTTTCTAGATCAATGAAAAGAATAATCAAAAGATAAAATAAAAATAATGTGAATTTTTCAAGGAAAGGAAACTATGAGGAATAGCGAGTACTGAAAGGAGTCTCGAGGCCAATTTTGACACTAAAACTGCATTATTGAATTTTTGAAAAATCTTCTTAGCCAGGAATCGAAGCCGTTGATTGTGAAAAAAAAACATATACTGTATTATTACACCATTTGATAGTGTCGCTAATAAGGAACGAATTTTGGGAAGTAATGACTAATGACATACGGCAAACTTAAGGAAATAGCTTATTTTTAACTAAATTCTTTTTTATTTTTACCTACCTATTAAACGTTAACTCATTAATTGTTCAAAATAATATCCATTGTTTTCAATACATAGATTCGACGTCTCAAGGATTTTACTGAGAATTCACTATTACAATATTACTTATTTTAATATTTCGTTTAAAATATTTTCCAAAGATAATTTCAAGCCAATATTGACATTATACGTGTCCATAATATTGTCTTTTATTAACGCGAGTATCACACATTTAAATAAAATACTGTATACCGGATTAAAACGCGATTTATTATTTAAATTATTTATCCCGACGTTTCGGATGCTTTTCAGCAACCGTGGTCGCGGGAGACTGAAAGATGACGTCATCATTCTGTCTCCCGCCATCTATCCAGTCGGGATAAATAATTTAAATAATAAATCGCGTTTTAATCCGGTATACAGTATTTTATTTAAATTATACGTGTCTTTATAGATTTCGTATTATCCTGGCTAGGAATAATGGTATTTCAAAAATCCTATAATGCAGTTTTAGTTTTCATTAAATTCTCAATCTATGTATATTGTAGAAATTAAGTTACAAACAAGTTGGTGATCGGCCTTCTTTGCCCTTAATTTTCCTGGGAACGAAATAGATACATTAGTTTCCTTGATCTTAAAATTAAATGGTAACACTTAGGTATGATAGCCACATACCAAAATTATTGACAACTAGTGGACCCCGCAGACGTTGTTCTGCCATAATTTTGGCTTCGAAATTATAAAATTTAATTGACTCTAGAAAACGTTTGTATGGGAAATAGAAAAGGGCTGTTTTTAGGGTTTTCCCGGAAATTATTTGATTTTTTCTCGCCTTTTAAACCTTCCCTAGACCTCCACGAACATTTCAAAACTAAGAGACTAAGATATGATAAATCCGTTCAGCCGTTCTCGAGTTTTAGTGAGACTAACGAACAGCAATTCATTTTTATATATATAGATTAATAACACAATAGACTATAGACTGCAATACCTGACAGATCATTATCGCTTAATTTGCAGGTTCAATAAGGTTTAACAATGGTAAAGGCAAGGAAATACGTCGTCAAACAGCATTTTCAAGGAGTTCCGCAAAAGGATGATTATGAAGTTGTTGAATATGAACTCCCGCAGCTGAAGAATGGTCAGTTTATTGTGAAAGCCGAATGGATTAGTGTCGACCCTTATCAACGAGGCTACAATCCTAACATACCGACTCCCTACGACCAATTCGGTTTCCAAATCGCTACAGTCACAGAATCAAAGAACCCTGAATATCCAGTTGGAACTAAAGTAGTAAACCACAATGGTTGGTGTGATTACAGCATTATTGACAAAGAATCCAATGATTTCTTTACTATGGTGTACAAGGTACCCGACCTAAAAGGACTCCCTCTCGAGATGGCCTTGGGACCTCTGGGGATGACCGGAATTACCGCATACTTCGGTTTTCTTGAAATTTGCAAACCCAAAGCTGGTGAGACAGTAGTGGTGACCGCAGCTGCCGGAGCTGTCGGTTCAATCGTCGGTCAGATCGCAAAAATCAAGGGTTGCAGAGTCATCGGATTCGCTGGTTCCGATGAGAAAGTGCAATGGCTCGAAAATGAACTAGGATTCGATAAAGCTATCAATTACAAAACGGCAGATGTACGTAAAGCTTTGAAAGAAGCTGCACCGAAAGGTGTCGACTGTTACTTTGACAATGTGGGAGGAGAGTTGACAGCCATTATCTATAGTCAGATGAATCTGTATGGAAGAGTATCTTTATGTGGTTGTATCAGTTCTTACAATGATGATCCAGCAAAGATGTCTAAGATGACCACTATTCTTCCCATGATTTTATTCAACCAACTCAAAGTCGAAGGTTTTATTGTATCTAGGTGGTCAGAGGGGGAAACAAATAGATGGCCGGAAGCAATCACAGCTCTTGCCCAGTGGGTTAAGAATGGGAAGATAAAGGTCAAAAGTCATGTAACTGAAGGTTTTGATAAGCTTTTCGACGCATTCGTTGGCATGCTCGCCGGGGAAAATACGGGAAAAGCTATTGTTAAAGTTTAAATGTATATTACCTAGACTAGATATAGCATTTATTTTGTTAATGTTTTTATATTTAATACATTTTTTTTATTTATAACACCGTTTCTTGTTTACCTATTACATTACATAAGAATATTATATTCACAAAACAACTTGTTTACGTCGATAGCAATTAGCGTTTACTGATATGATAACTTCTGTCTGAAATTTGAATATTTATAATTATATGCTACTTGTAGGTTTTATCTTTTAGTAAGTTAATTAGATGCCGGATTTAAAAAAGGTAGCTACTATGCTTTATTTTAGGAGATCCGATTCGATAATTCAGATGTGAATGATCTCGAAACAATTAGGATTTGACAACACGAATGACGTTAAAAAAAACCAAATAGATTCTACAATTAAATGTTAAATGATTGAATGAATGGACTAGACGTGATAGAAAGCCAAGAGCGATCTATGGGGATGGCAAGATACAAAATCCGTTGTCATAGTTAAGAATCTATACTAATATTATAAAGAGGAAGGATTCGTTTGTTCGTTACGATTTAACTCATAAACTACTCGACCGATTTAAAAAATTCTTTCACCAAAAGAAAGCTACATTATCGGCGTAAACGTATGTGTATTGTGTATAGTACATTGCACCCGTGCGAAGCCGGTGCAGATCGCTAGCTTTTTATAGTTTTATTGACATGAAAGCAATATTCACAGACGTAAACATGAATATTATATGAATATTTTTTACGTTTTTACCAAATATTAAATTTATGATTATTCTTAAACTATGATATTGACATGTAATATAATATTGGTTTATTTATACTATTTATTACTAGAAATATAATGACATCGAGTATTCTACCTTGGCTTGTAACGTTGGTGTTATAACTTGGTTAATAGCGTAATAAGAGTTAAAAGGCGATAAATATAATTACCACATTCGAAGTATTCCATATCAGTAAGGTGCTAAATATTATGACAAGTGCGTCAGAAGCCTCGATACACCACATTACTCCTGAAAAGTATTATAATATAACAGTTAGATATCGAGATACGAAGCTCAGTTTATAATAGGTGGTCTCCACTGAAGAGTCGGTGATGCGCTGTCGACCTATTTAATTTTCGTTGAGCATTTGGAAATCCATATACTGAAACCGAAACGCGCAATATGCACTTCATGGTTTTTCCATCTATATGTACGGTGGTTCGTTACCCGGGCGGAATCTCGATATTCCTCCCACCCGTTCAATGCGCAAAGTTACCAGACGTGGAGAAGACATGTTTACAGAAAATTAAAAATATCGCGCCGTTGGGATTCGAACCCACGACCCATTGATGCGCACGATAGGTGTTCTACCGAACGCGCCAACGAACGGGTAATGTAAATTAATTCACTTAACATTTGCAATATTCCGAAATCAGCAAAGTCATGGATCATAGAGTGTAAAAAATATTATAAGAAAGGATTTACTAACGAGAAACATCTATATCGTCAATGTAAAGTTTATCATCTTTGCTCATTAAAACGAAGTGCAAATCATTCGCCAACGGTTGCTCATCAAATGTAACCACCTCGAACTTCACATTACTAACCATCCCCAAGGAAAAGCACACAAAAGCAACAAAGGTAGCAGATAGCGCATGCTTCGTACCACTGGCCTGTAATCTTTCAGCCGGCACGAACGACTTACTCCGTAGATATTCAAAGCTTGTATTCACATAATCTATGAACGCTCCGATAATAGGTATCCTCGACCGTGCGAACGTCATGTTTTCTTTGGGTATAATTGGTGAATCTCCGCTAGCCATTGTTGTTTATCAAAAAACTCATGAACTCATTAAAAACGTACTTATTTCTTTTATTTTATCGAATTAGTATTTTTGCCACTTGTAAAATTTGACATTGACATAAGTTCGACTTTTATTAAAAAGAAATCTCTACGCCAGCATAGACAGGAACATTCATTCGCAAAATACTTCTTCTGTTCTGTGGCAAAATACATTTTAGTAGAAAAAGATGTACATAGAAGCACAGGCCAATACAGACCTTTGGGCACAGAAAAAGTATTCTACTTTTGACCTGTGAGCAGTGATGGATTTACCAGCAGGCTGAGTAGGCTTCAGCCTAGAGCGGCAGATTTTTGGGGCGGCAAATTTGGAGAAAATTTGTTTTTCTTTTAGCTATCTTATAGAAATAAACTCTAAAAGTATGATAGTTTTCTGTATCTTACAGATAATAGTCTAAAAGTAAGACTTATAGAGAGAAGTGTAAAAGTCAATCCCTATCATTGCATTTTAGAAAATTTAGGAACTTACAAGGGGCGGCAACATTTAAACAGCCTATTCGCCAGAAGTGTGTAACTCCGCCACTGCCTGTGACGCAATGTATCGGTGTGACACACACATCTAAGCAGTCCGCTGGCTCCTCCCCTCGCGTTGTCTGCTTGTCCTTACGAGCGAACGGCAATAACGCTCTAAAAACGGCTGGATGCGAGAGAGTGCGCTATGACTCCAGGATACTTGCAGCGCCGCGGTGGCTGGGGTAAGAACTACTCTTACCCTTGAAAAACCGTGCCAAGGACAGGGTGCCTATAAGGCCTGTTCTGTATATACATTATACATCTATGTTCCTTGATGCTATGTAACAAAAAGGACAACATGTTTAGTATTTCTTGGCGTCTATTTCCAGTTCCTGTACCTAAATTCAACTCGGTGTGCCTATTATGTCAAAATATATAATATATAGTATGGCTTAATTTAACAATTATATGTAATAGCGTTGTTTGGCTACCTATAGACATCAATAAATTGAACAGGAAGTAAGTAGACTATTTAATAATCTCCCAGGGATAAAACATGTGATAGATACTATGTATGTGGGTAGTTAAACTTTGTTTTATTTATTTAATTTTAATTTGAAAGAAAAGAGATAAAACATGATATACTCTATATACTCTCAGTTTACACCATTTTTCGTTTAATAATTGACTACTTAAATGACATTGCAACTTCGCACTTCGAAATTAATGAAAAGCCGGTTATAATAATATTTTACCTTTATTATCTTAGATCAATTACAACATAAATTATAATTATTTAAGGTCTACTCATTAGTTTAACTTTTCGTACAAAATATCTGCAGCGGTTGTTAATAATTTAAACGAAAATCAATTTTCCAGTCGAAACCGCTACAAGATTTTATCATCAATTTTGGCTCAACGCAAAATCCGTCAAATATTGGAGTTAAACGTAATATTTATATTAGATACTATTACTATGTTTAAGGCAGCATTACACTTATCTTAAGATAATTATAAAAAAATGATTACAAAGGAAATCTCAAAATTTCATTACGAAATGCAGTTTCAAGATTTCTCATACATACACAATTTATTTTTGAATGTGTTATGTCACCAACACTTTCAACTGGACCAAAAATGAACTGAAATTGGTCTTTTATGTTTTAGTTCCTCTGTAAGTTCAGTTAAATAACTATAGTCAGCACTAGTAATTTATTTAGTAAACTTTTAAAAAGTCTTCGGTCGTGTGGACAGTTATGTTGGTGGCACTTTACGTTTCACAAGGTTACCCCTGTTTCTACAAGGTAAATTTTCGAAACTCAATTTTTACTGCTGTTTGGCTTTTTGTCCAACATTCGTCAGCTTAAATGGCTCCATAAGGAGTATCGTACAATTGTAATATTCAAATAACTTATGTCTGTATATTAATTAGCATAGCAACATTTTACATACAACTGATCGTAAAAAAATGGGTACTTGTTAGTAAATTCAAGAAATATAATAATTTATTAGTATCACCGACGGCGAAACTAAGCTGAACTAACATTTAATTTCATTCGGGATTCATCATACAAAATAGAAAATTTCTGTAATTCCAAGCAGTTAAATGTCCAATTGGATTATTTGAATCGACTTCGTGAATATATAATAGACTGGTCCAATAACATCGCACTGAAAAAATATCCAATAGTCAACAATATATTCGTATGTTGTCATTATATTCACGTGTTAACTTTCTTGGGGGCGGGTTCTTCCGTTTCGCTCGGCTTACGTTTCCTCTTGATGAGGTGAGAGATATTCGAAGCTGGCTTGGGTTTCGCTTCCGATGAACTGGCGCCGCTGCTTTGAGATTCGCCGTTTGATGGACAGAGCGCTTCTCGTACTCTTCTTATCGTCTAGAAGAAATAGAATTTATCAGTAATAACTTTTCCTATTACGTATTGGCAGTGGTAGGATCACCATACAAGCCCAAAAACTTTACATAATATATGATTGCCTACGTAATTATATAAGTTTTATATAAACACGTATTACGTTTAAGTCGACAAGTCATGCTTTTGGGCTTATATTGTGTTCCCGCCACTGTGTATTGGTCCATCTGACATATATTTTTAGAGACGGCTGAGAAATCATTATAAATACACTTCATTAAACCTAATCAGCATAATATAACAAGATACTAAAGTAATAAATCTAGCAGTTCTTTCAATTATGTTTTAGGGTGCTTTAATATAACAAGTGCTAAAAGATATGTATAATATGAAACGAAAAATATACGTATAAGTCTACGTGCATGATATATTGAAATGGATACTACTTTTTAGATAAACAGTTAAAAATAAAACCTCATTGATATTATTTCTATACAAAAAAAAAATAGTTCTAATTATATTTCGGGAGGTATGTCATTCATAAGGTTAGGCACCATACACCTATTTGAGGGATTACCGTAACAATTATTTCTAGATTGTGCTACTCTCCTAATAATATTTCAATTTCTGTTGGTTTTCTTTAATTATTATATTGTTCAATAAAGACCAACTGTACAATACTGTATATTATTTTATTATATACTACCTATTTTTGTTTTATATTCTATTTGAATTTGTTTTATTATAATAAAGGAGTTTGCAAGAACCAGCCGTATCATTCAGTCGCATATACCAACATTTTAACTGTCTTTGCAATATTTAAAAATGCCTATCGTAATTTTATTGATTGTCATCGTTACACTCACCTTCAGACCTTAGTTATCACATCTTTCAATATGTATAAAGTTTATATTCCACAATTCTCACAAAATATTTGGATAATGTCCTTGTAAAGGTTATCTAAAACAGCTCCCCAGCGATAAGTTCGCCTGTTGTTCGAGTAATGGTGTTTTGAAATGAGTACTTTAATACAATTATTTTACATGCATATAATAAAATGCAATTACTATATCGTCGGTTCAAATGTACAACTCTCTAAGTGTAATTTTGAATAAAAATAAATTTTGCTATTGCTTATTATAAGCGTACATCTATAATAAGAACAAATTGCTAAGGTTATGAACCACAATACGCCATTAATACTTTCTTCTTAACCTAGATTTACGCTTAAACTCGGCAGTGGCAAAATTTATTTTTATTGAAAACAAGCTGATCCCCGCGACTTCGTTCACGTGGGCGTCATCGACATCTGACAATTTAGTGTAGTGTTAATAAACTTTAATTAAATGTTGATAACTTTTCTTTCTCATAAACGATTTCGATGAAACAAAGCCTATATGTTGCCCCGGTCTTTGTTCAATATATTTCATGAAAATCGATTTAGGATCTTCGGAGATTAGCTCGTACAAACAGACAGAGAAACAAAAAAATTAAAAAAAATCTGGACTTGTTCTATTTTTCTTCTTACATCCCCCTGACTCGATTTTTGGTATTTTTTTTTCTATGTACAGACATTCGACCTCTACAGTCTTATTATATGTAAAAGATGACACTTTGTGAGTTTTATCTTTGAACCAACAGTATAAAAAAGTAAATAATTAAAAACCAATCAATCTTAAGGTCCGTTTGTAATAAAGACCAAATCTTCAATAACATAATTAATTTCAATTATTTTATTGTCAATTTCAGGCTGACTCCAAAATGTAATTTTGAAGTAGACAAACAACTAGTTACACCTACATTCACCTTTTGTTTGAATACCCTCGCGTTTCAATTCCAACAAAGTGATTCTAAATCTTGTATCAAAAAATAAAGGTACATTAATGGCCATAAAATAACATTGTAAAATTAATATCACATGGCCATCAATGTATTGGGTACACTGAAAAAATACACGTTTCAATTCTGAACATATTTATTTCAAAAAGTTTCACAATACAATAATGGCCTTGTGATTTAACAATACAACGTCACTTACACCGACTACAATACTGGACTTATCACATAGTTTACTTAATATGAGATTCCATAACAAATTAAACAACATTAATTATAAATACCGCGCAGAAATATCTTGGTATTTTTAAAAAATTCTGTAATTTTTTTGCAGCTGTCTAAATAAAAATTCATAGAATCGCAAATGTTTTTATGAACAGTAAAGACATTTACCAAGATCAAGCCGAAATATTTATATTATATTCCAGTCTTTAACAATTGAATTTGATTGAAAGACGATATATTATATTATACTCGAAAAATTAAGTTATCACATTTTTAGACAAAAACGATTAACATCTCTCAGCCTTTTTTCCCAATTATTGTACAAATTTCGATATTTGTCAATATTATGGGAAATTTTTTATTGGTTCCATGTACAAAATTTGTCTTTAATTCAATAGCTACAGATGAAGACTGCATTACATAGTACATAAATAGTTAGCATACTATAGAATACCAAGTCCTGTTTCAAAGAAAAAGTTGCAGCGGCATAACTTGGATGGGTTCGCATCGGGTATTGTATTATTTTGTACCCTACTAGATAAATGATAATTTACACCTTGGTTTTTCTTAGACAATACTAATAATATTAATAGCAGTCTTTAAAGCCAGTCATATCGTATATATAGAACATTTTGGTAACTTTTAAAATCATATTTCGACTTCACTCTTTTCTTTGTTGGGAACAACTGCTGTGTCACTTTCCAAAATTTGACATGAGGCGTGGCTAAAATAATCGGGACACTTTTTCGTGAATTTTCTATGCGACCCGAAGTCCATTTAATACTATGTCAATGTCAGTAGGTAACTTTTATTTAGTATATTAAATAAATTGCAAAAATAAGGCCGCAAACACATCCGCACCTGGTACTAGTGACCTATGCTACGCCACTGAAAAGGTGTACTACTCATAGCTTAACCTAAATAAAACTGACTCGAACATTATAATTATTGATATAATACCTTACAAATGTAATGTAATGAATTAGTATAAAATTGAATACAATAACTAGTTTATATTAGTCACAAAATCATAGTTTTGTCAAATAAAGGCACAATGTTATCACTGTTAGTTTAAAGCATGATTCCAAATCAGTCTTACAAAGGCAGTCAATACAATTATTACTAATGAGTATTATTCTTAAAAAACTTGGAATGTACACTTTTACTTTAGTATATTGGCATTAATGGCTGATACTCTTAATATATTGGCTTAATTAGCAAATACACTTAATATATTGGCATGATTGGCCGATACACTTTATATATTGACATAATTGGCAATATACACTTAATATATTGGCATAATTGGCCGATACACTTAATATATTGGCATCATAGGCAGTATATAACTAACTTAACTATCTGACTAATAAACTCTTCCAGAACAATATTCAAGTCAAAATAAGCGAAACTGTTTTAAATTTTGTGTTTTTTGACTCACATACATCATTATAAAGACTGTTTTAATGATTCAAAATAATTTCAATATTAGAGATACATTACCCCAGAGTGCTTAAGTCTTTTTTTTAAATGAGATTTATTCAACAATAGTTATATAAATCAGTCAGACAATCCCATTCTACATCTACCCCTTAACTTCCACATGGCACATATTCCTCTCCCTGATAATCATATTACGTAACATATCCCTAGTCTGTTCCAGACATTCACACGGCCTTACCTCCGCCTTGTAATCCATCATATCCTGGATCTTCTCCTGAATCTCCGGTAACAACTCCTTCAGTTCCTTGATCTCCGCTTCAACAGATTGATCGGATGAGGAATGTTTCTTGGCTGAAGCGTCTTCGGTTGGATTTTCTAGTGTTTTGATGCGAGATTCTAGAATGTTCGCTGCGTTCTTGAAGTGGGTGATTGCGTCTTCGAAGTTCGACGCTAGGGAATTCGCGAGTCCTGGAAAGCGGAGAAGGTTAAGAATTCTATAGCATTTATAAATTTGTTTAAAGTTCTATGAATTGAACGATCACGGCTCTGATAATTACGGTTTGGTTATCTATAATAATATTATAAAGAGGAATGATTTGTTTGTTTATTTGTTACGATTTTATTAAAAAATTACTAAATAAATAAAAAATCCCCGTCCCCTATAAAAGTGAAGTCCCGAGTCCCCTATTGGGGCATGTGGCAGATCCATTTCTGTGTCTGTTTCACTGATCATTTTACTTTACAGGCAAGTAAGTTGCTCAGCCCTGGCCTTACCGAAACAAAGTTTTATAAATCTTGTTTCCCCTTTAGTGTCTGAGTAATATTTGAATGGACTCTTATCATAATTTCAGCATACAGTGATTGGTTTTTAAAATTGCTCACCAATTTGATAGTGTGTCTCGGCAATACGTCGATCGTCGCCGCTGAAGAGCTCCTTCTGAATTTCCAAGCAGCTTACTGTTAAAGAAATTTAAAAAGTTAATAATATCTGTGAAAATCCTCCCCCCCCGGTCAATGCCCGAAGTTACTAGACGTGGGGAAGACATGCTTACAGAAAATTAAAAGCATGCCGTGCCCGTGAGATTCGAACACACGACCCGTCGATGCGCACAGCAGATGATCTGCCGAATGCGCCAACGAGCCCGTCAAAAGAATTCGTCGGCGTTGAATATAAGGAATTATTTTTCAATATAAAAAAATATATCTTACTTAAATAATACACCACATAACCTACACTAATACGAGTATAAGTGTAAAGATTTGTATTTTTTGAACCGATTTTAACAAATTATTTCACTAATAGAAAACTACATTATAAAGTAACAGGCTATTTTTTGTGTATAGTACATCTACATTGCTTCCATGCGAAGACGGGGTGTGTTGAAGTAAGCAGGGACTTAATACCGGTAAATTTACTATGGCAGTTTAACCGGTATAATTAAGGTTTTTGTTAATATTTTTTAGATTTGTCATATTTACTGAAAATATTAGTGTGGTAAGTTTCGTGTGTATTGAATGAATGATTGAATGAATAACGTTTATTTAGCCACTAAATATAACAAAAATACAATACAAATGAATGAACTCTTATAACTAAAATAATTCAAAAACTAAACTAAAACTAATATAATGGTATCTCAGTCAGTTTTCAGTCCCTGCAAGTAAGTATTAATTGTAGTAACACTTACGCATATCAACTACAGCCTTGTCATAAGTTTCGCTTTCTAGAGCCACTTCACCCAGTGCGAGGTGCACATCGGCCAACAGGGATCTAGCACCTTCCGTATTCGACTGAGAACGACGAACTAGGATGCTCCGTGCTAAATCTGTAATATTAGTTTTTAGTATTTATTTGACAGAAAATTATTATTAATATATATTCTTATTCATAATCGTCCTAATGAGACTGAAATACATTATCATTTAGTATTCAATAGGGAATATGAAGTGGCGGGACTACCTTACAAGCCCAAAAGCCCGTCTTGTCGTTACACAACACAATAACATTATAGGAATATTTATATAACTTCTATAATTACGTAATCGTATAAGTTATATATGACTAAGGACATGATTATTTTCTTTTTAATGCATTAATAAGGCAAATCAGGCATTTGGGCTTGTATGGTGGTCCTGCCACTGACTACTTAACTGTTAACTTGTTAAGAAAACCGATCAATGAAACAGATGTGTCTGCCCTATTCCCCAAAGACGGACACGTTGATTTCCTTTTTTCCTCTCTACTTTTTGTGGTATTCATTCCTTAACATATATTGGATATTAAATTGATCTATATATTATAAAGAGGAAAGAGTTATTTGTTGCGAGTTAACTAAAAACTACTCGATCAATTTTAAAAATTATTTTACCAATAGAAAGGTACATTATCAGCGAGTATCATAGGCTATTTATTTTTTTATGTATAGTAGTACATCTACATTACACCCTGCGAAGCCGGGGCGTTTTACTAGTATCAAATAAATACAGATAAACTAAGTACTTTACTAGTTACTAGAAAAGGGTTAGTAAAAAATATGTGTATGCTGATGAGTTGTTTTTATTCTGGGACATAAGTAGACATTTTAAAAAAATATTTTTAGCTATTAGCTGAGAATTAAGCTTAAAAATGCACTGTGCTATGATATAAGCTAAAATATAAACTAGTGGCCTTTGCTGAACCAGCCTTTACTACAAAATTTTAAAGAAAAAAAAAATCATCTTTTCTTGAAGATACTATATTTTTATACTAGTAAAATTCTTACCTAACATTTCCCACGCCAGCTGAAGATTGTCCACATCGTCTTCATTATCAAGATTGGCCATTGATTCATCATTGACATCGCCATTTGATGTACCCTATAAACAAAAATATATATTGATAAAAAAATGTGACTAAAATCTTATTACTTTAATACATTATTGTGTTAAATTTAAATACTTTGAGATAAAAGCTTCTGTGTTTGAAAAAGCCATCTTAATGGATCACCCTATTTTTATCGATGGAAGCATCGCAACATGCTAAATTCGTCTGAAAATCTGTGACAATGCCATGGAAAAAAAATCTTACTTCCATTTAAAAAAAATAGAGTTAACCTTGACATAGCTACAGCGCTTCCACCAATAAAAAATAGGCTGGTTCAGTATGACAGCCTTTTCAAATACCTTCAAAACGGCTCAACCAATTTTTATGATTTTTTTAAATGTATATTAGATAGGTATGAAAATCGGTGGTAAAGTATATTTCATACAGCTAGTTGATTAGGTTGTCCCAATCCAGTTTTTTTTTGACAATAAATTGATTTGGTCTAATTTTCTTCATTAGTATAGCCGTGTGAAGCCGAATTCTATTTATATATATGAGCCTGAGAATTTTAATAAGTTGAAATGTACATACAGGTTGCTGCTCCTCCTCATTAGTAGGTTCGTCATCTTTGCTTGTGGATTCAGCAACACTTTGCTCAGAGTCCATCTTTTCAGCCTCATTTGTCTCACCGTTTTTGTCACCATCACCCTCTGTTGGTTCTTGATCACCATTCTCTTCTTGCTCTTAAATTAAATGTTATATAAGTGTTATATAATACCAAAGTCTACTATCTAAACAATTACAAAAGGCCTTTTATGAGCATATCATGTGATCCTGTTTGGTTTTGAACTAGCAATTAAGAAAAGAGGAAAAAGCTTGATTGTCTCACAGCATCAAAAGTTGATGCTATATCTACTGCTGTAAACAAAACCAAGCAAACATGAGCTGTAGAAAACAGAATTAGTTTTTTAGCGGTACTCCTTGACCATTGATAATGAAGAATAATTACTGACATATTAAATTTGTTGAATTGAATTTAATGATTCAGGTAGATTAGCAACACATAAAATACATCATATATATGTGTATCTTCTAGTATTCTATGATTTCTAGATGTATTTATATGATATAATATTGTTTAATACATGTAGGATACCTTCATTGTCATCTTCATCTTCCGCATTGTTTGTACCTGGCACACCATCTCCAAGGACACCATTTTCTTCTCTTGACAAACCAAGTAGAGCCTTGCCATACCTAAGAATAAATATATTTTATAATTATTGATTCAACTACAAAATAATAATCATTTTACTATTTATTTTTTTATTAGTATTACTTGTCTTTAATAAAAAAAACAAATGCCCAAGTGTTAAGATTGACTTGATAATTTCCTATTCTGTAAAATTTTTGACTACATTTAGACTAAATAAATTGTCTGTATATTCTTCGGGTGCATTATGAAATGAAATGTGAAAGACAAGTAATAAAACATATATTGCAAGTCTTAATAACAAATAAATCAACAGAAACTATAATTGACAATAAATAAATTACAATAATGAGACGGAACTTATAACACAATAGTTGAGTCAGTCTGTCTTTATCTGTGACCACACTGTATGACATTAATTAATTGTAATAGTTGAGATTTAACTTAGAAAAGAGGATCTTACATATAAAACCAGTAAACCATACCATAAATAAGCCTCTGCACACTGATCAGCTGTGTCACCATGTTCCTTCGCTAGCAACTCACAGGCCTGCGCTAAATTTTCCACGGCAGCACTGTACTCCCGCACTGCTAGATCACGACGGCCTGCAGCCAGTAATTCGGTTGGGGAACTTGTTGGCATTTCTTCTACTTCAGCCATCTGCATTCAAAAGTTTTAATCTTAAAAATGTATCAAACAGTGAAATAGTTTTACTTTTGCAACTGAAATGAAAGTATTAGTACTACCATTCATAAACTCCTACTTAAAATGTGGTTACATGGCAATAAACTACACAATCTTAATGTTTAAAACAATACAAACGTTATAATTTAACAGTGAACTTACTTTCTAACAGCAGATGAATCCGAACGTTCAATGATTAATATAAAAAAACAAAGCTAAAACTATTTTGCCGGCAAACAATAACGGTCATTTTGACATTTTAACATTACAATAGATTTCGAAATAACCACGTGGAAGCTTCATTTAAATTGACTGTATAAAAGTATATTCCTGTATGCTTGATTCTAAATAAAGTAAACGTTTAATTACGACAAATAACAGGCTGAAAACGTTGATATGTTGAACTTTAGCGTACTCACCTTCGATTTTTTTTTTGCGGAACTTACTTCAATATCTCCTTTCTTAAAACAGGGAAATTATCAATGGCTTATTTATTGAAAGAAAATAATTCCTTTATTCTTTTACAATCCTTAAAATAATTAAATATCATTCAATACGTAGTATTAATCGATGGACTTTGAGAGAATGAGAAGTGAGAAACTAAAGAATTTTAAAAAATATGACAACTGAACTGACAAGTAAAACTCCAGTCCACGATTTCCTTTTGCCAAAATGACAGATAATATTTACAATGCTAAATGGACTGTCCACAGATAATAGACCAGTGGAAGCCTTTAAAAATAGAGTAACATGAAACGCATTGGAAAAGGAAGAGAATATAATAACAATGAAAGAAAAAATAATTTACGGGCGATCCGAGGTCGGGAAGTGGAAGTGAGGGTGGTGGGGTCCGGTTAAGGTTAAAAAACGGTTTATCTCGTTTTCCGGCAGAACTTCACGTCCTATGGAAAAAAGTCAAATGGCAAAGTTGTAAGTAATCGAAAAATTGACTTACCGGCCTAGCATGAACGCCACGAGATACGTCGCTGACGTGTGAAGACAAACTAAGATGTAAGATATCTCGATATATTTTATCTCGACATTGACAATTTTGATAGAAAAGATATCTCGATCAACAAATACCATCTATTTTTGATATTAAAAGTCGAGTTTTAAGTGTAATTATCATGTTAGACACGAAATAAATAAAGAGATATTCGATTAAAACCCGAGAAAACGGTCGACAAAATTTTGTCGCGGTTGTCATGCTAGGCCGGCTGGTCTATAATGTGTAAGAACTCAAAAAAGGTCAGGTGCGAGTCTATTGAAATAATAATAATTATTGGTGTTTTTTTCTGAATTTGAATGCTGACAGCATGGAAAAAGAGCGGAAAAAATATAAATAAGAAAATAAGATAAGTTTCTTTATTATTTCTGATTACAAGGATGGTTTTCATTGTACCTTCACTGGCTGGGATGATTATGATATTACCAAGGACTTTATATATATAAAGTCCTTGGATATTACACATAACATTTGCACATCACTTCACTTTCTTCGTATCTAATAATTTTTTTTTTAATCAAATACGAGGAAATAAAGGAGGATGCGCATACCCCGTACTATATAATATATAAAAATAATGATTTATTTATGTGTATAATGTAGTGATTTTTAACCGTGTTTTTTAACCGCATTAAAAAAATATCAAAAAAAGGATAATACATAATATAATTAACAATTATCTACTTCCGCAAAAAATGGCATATATTTCGTAAAACAAACGTTTTTTCGTTCCGATTACAACTTTCGTAAGCTCTTAAAGAAAAGCGGCTATGACGTACTGTCCACCTCTTTTCTGTCCATATTCTCAATGACAATGCGAGACCGCATGCCGCAAAGGAAACTCATAAAAAATTTCAATTGCCGCAAGGGAAAAGGGCATAAAATATGACCTGCCTGCTAGATGGTCAAGTGTCATTGAAATATATATATAGTACCTACCTATAAATAAATAATATAATAAATAATATATGTATGTGTGCCTTTTTAGGGTTCCGTACTCCGTACCAAAAACGGAACCCTGATAAGGTCACTTCGTTGTTCATCTGACTGTCTGTATGTCCGTCTGTCTGTCTGTTCGTCTGTCTGCAAATTAATATCAAATACTCAGGTCTGCAATTATCCCTTACAGCAGTTAAAAAATCTAACTTCTATGTCGACACAATCAAAAGATATGGCCTTTTATGCTCCGTTTATGCCGCATATTTAAACACTCGCAAGGGAATCAAAACCTATAGAGTACTTCCCGTTGACCTAGAATCATAGACATGAGGTAATGTCATGTAGCACAAATAAAGGAAAAAATTCAAAAACCGTAAATTTTTAGTTTTTTATTGGGAAAATCTTTACTTAACTAAAAGTTTGTACGGAACCCTCGGTGCGCGAGTCCGACTCGCACTTGGCCAGTTTTTATTTATTTGAAACTGTACAATGCACAATAATGATGACTGCTCTTGCTGAAAGTTCTTTAAAATTACTGTAATGAGGATCCGTAACGTTTTTAGTAGAGAATGCAGATTTAAAGAGCTAAGAAATCCTTAACATACAGTGCAAAAATTTTTGTTCTACGATAATAATTGACGAAGTTATGACCAAATTACTAGCGAAGTTCACTGAGTGGCCGCCGCGTTAGCTATGACGTCACTGTGACGGTCGCCGCCTGTAAGCCGTATGGCGCGCAGTATTTTCTTTGGTTAATTGTTACTAAAACATTAAGTTTGTGTCCGATTTTTGTTTAATTCACCTTTATACTATGTGTAAATATTGTATAGTTCCAAAATGTACAAACACTTCTATTAAAACGCCAGAAAAACTACTTTATAACGTGCCGAAAAATCCAAAACTTCGTAAAAATGGTATTCCATTGTAAGAAGATATGATAAAACTCTACCCTCTGCCCAGGCTACAAGACATTGGTGTGTAGATAGTTTCGATTTACGTACCAACATAACTATAACTATTATTTAGTTGATATGGAAATAAGTTGATACCTACTATTACGTGTAGTGTACCTAAGTATTATCTTATTTTAATCCTGCTGTATTAAAAAAATCCAAAAAACATAACTACTTAATTTTTCTGAGTGGATCATAGAGCAACACGGGCCACCGGCGAACCGCCGGTGGCCCGTGTTGCTCTATGGAGTGGATAAACCTACGTTCGTACCTACCTATTCCCATTTCTATGTAGGTAATATTCCAGAGTCAAAACAAATGACACAGGGACGTACTCGGGTAAAAAGCACAGAGTGAATAACAATATTTTATAAGCATTTACATCGGTGCATTTATGTATCTGCGTCAGCTTTGCCTCATTGTTAGAAGAAAATAAATTAATATATATTTCAGTTGGGAGAAGATATGGAAAATTAAAGTTTAGGTTGCTTGGAAGGAAGCTTAAACTGAAGATTGAATGACAAGTCTCAAAAAATTAAATTGACAGAAGTGAAAAAAACAACTATTGCAAACAATATTAAGGTTTCTGTCATAGATCAGCAAGTGTAGGGAACTATACACTAAATAAAGCGTAAGTAGGTTAAAAAGCGAAATAATCTACATATGAATGAACGAAAAAATCATTCGTTTCTCAAGATTCTATAAGCACTTTATTAATAAGTTCTGAATACGTCTCTGTACCTATACACTTACATTCATTATTTCTTACATCTACATAGTTACATACGTCCACTTACAGACTACTATATACTATATACTAAAGACTACTAATAAGTACCTACGTTCGTAAATAAAAAGCAGCATCCTTACCTTTGAGGTTTCCAACCACGGATTTCAGCGCTAGTGAACTTAGAAATCATTCTAGGTAGTCAAATACCATGAAAGAATCCACTTTTGGAAGGTTATCTGATTGAGCTTTCACAAAACCAGCTTCTAATTTATTAGTACTCATATTATTTATGTACGTTTTAAACTTAAAATATCACAAATTTACATTCTAACAGCTTCGTTAAATGAGCATTTCTATATTTTTTTGCCACTCTTTTAAAACATGCTAAAAAAAATTAATTTCGTATATTGCGAAAATCTTTATGCCATAATTATAGCTTATCTATCTAACTTTTATTTTTTTAAAGTAGAATCGTTGAAATTTGTTGTATTGATTTTATAAAAATTAAAAACCTCAGCAGGGTATTCTGAACGTTCCTATTTTGTTGCTTTTTAGTGTGTAAATTAAAACTTTCAATCTGAGGCAACCGTCCTAAAATTATTAATTACCTACATATATTGATCGGATTTTATATAATTATTAAAAAAAGTTGAAGAAAGTGCTACAATTATTTTAAAAATAGCCTGTCTCTATTTATTTTGTTACTTTAGAGCAAAAATAATTCTAGAGTTTTTATTGTGTTAAAAATATCAACAATTTGACCATTTAAGCTTTTTTATCATAAAATTTGGAACTGTGTTGAGCCTTTCTAGCAGAAATATATATTTTTTTATCGTTGAAATAATTTTTTATTGAGAAAATAAGAATATTTTTTTTGGGACAGTATCAAAAAGGGAAGCATTGGTAACAAAATAAAAATATAAAGTTGTGTCTATAATTCGCATATATAGGCGACAGTTGTTACAAAAAGTAAGATTTTATTTAATTTAGGGATTATTAAGCGTAAAAAAGTAATTTCCATGCTGAATTAATATAAGTTCTTAATGAAAACGCAAAATAACACGTTATAGCTGAATCAACATCTATTATAATAACACAGCGTTCCACGTGTTTATAGTATTATATATTACTTCTATATTTCTTGCTATCTTCTTTATTACATCTCGTCCTCTATTATTTTCACATTCTCTGTAAGTTGAATTCAATGATGCTTCTAAAACTTCATTTCTAACTTTTACTTTTAATAAACCAGTTTCCAATTTCTTCTTTTCTTCCATTAACTTATTCTGCAGCCTGTAAGCCTTTTTTTTAGTTCCTTTAGCTGTTTCTAGCTGCCTGATACGACTTTGAGGTCTATCAATTTTTTTATTTTTTTAAACGTTTATGAAAATATGCTGTCTTTGTCATTTTCTTGCACTGTCAAATATAAACAGAACCTTATAATTCCTTTTTTGTTACTAAGCTTTTTCCTCTTATACGTTTTCTTAATAAAGTAACAAAAGATTTGGTAACAATTCTGCTGCTACATTTTTTAAAATTTATAATTAAATGGTTGTTGTTAATGTAACATTTACTTTTGTACAGTTGTATTGAGATAAAGGTTTTTACTACCTTAAAATTAAATAACATATATTAAATATTATATATTTACCAAGAATCAAGGGTAACAAATGCGGGAATAAAATGCGTAGCAAAAATTATGAATGTCTACACTACACGCTGTACCACCTCAGAATAACTATTTATTCAAAGTGGTGGCACGAAATGAAACGTAATGAGTTCCAATATAGAAAAACCGATACTAAATTGTAATAATTTTGCTGAAACACACTTAAAATTGATAACAAAAAGGGAAATTTGTTTGTGGAACTTTTACTGGGACAAGTTTAAAATTGTTTTTTTTTATAGTATAGATCATTTTTTTATATATTTAATGCATGCTGCATATTCTCCTACGATGCAAAAATATATTGAGTGCAAAATCTTGGGACTGTTACTTAATAAATATATGAAATAACTGAGTTTGAATTTTTAAATTTTAGTATGGGACATGTACGTTTTCATACATTGGCGTTTTAAGTGTTTTACATTTATATATTTTTAACAAAAAATCAATTAATAATATATGTATATTCTTTGTCATATGGAAATAAAATTATATACTTATTTTTCAGGAAAACAAATGTTATAAAAAAACATATATACAAGAAAGTTGTTAGCTGTCTACTTTGTGGGACAAGCAAATATGCATTTTGGCAAAAAAATATAGAAATGCTCAAATCGAGAAGTAAGAGCGCCGGTACTAGGCTGCGCTCCGTTCCGTCACAGTGACGTCACACGTTCCCGCGTACATTTACTTTTCACGGCAGGAACGGCACACGTTTATCGCTTAATATCTTCGTAAGTATTGGTCCGATTTGGATAATTTAAAAAGATATATCATTCTTATGTCATAAAGAATAACGTGGATACTAGTTTAATTGAATTTGCTATAACTTTACTGATCCTCATTGTCTTTAACATTGAAATATAAGAGGGCGGCAAAAATTTCATCCGCTCCGGGCGGCTGACACCCACGCTACGCCTCTGATAGAATGGTTGATATATTGTGGTATCTGCAAACATTTATAATAGACTAGCGACCCGCCCGGCTTCGCACGGGTAATAGAGCATATTATGCCTACATATTTGTCCATCGTAGGGTGATGATCGCGTCAAGCGAGTTCCGTTACATCGGTGTGAGAAACCCGCTTGAATTTAGATATTTTCTCGCGAATTAATTTTTGCGATAACTCCTAAGATATTCATTTAATTTATATGCTGTAAAAGACTATAATAATGTGTATGAAATGCTTAAGATAAGTAACGTATTAATATTGTCTTTTATTAACGCGAGTATCACACATTTAAATAAAATACTGTATACCGGATTAAAACGCGATTTACTTATTTACGATTAAGCATCCGAAACGTCGGGATAAATAATTTAAACAATATAAATAATAAATCGCGTTTTAATCCGGTATACAGTATTTTATTTAAAAGTAACGTATTAATTTAATATGGTGGTTAAGTATTCTTAAATTTTCTAATTTTCCGCGCAATTTTCATATTTTTTTCTTTCATAAGAACCTTCTCCTGATAATAACAAATACAACAAAAGAAGAATTAGCGAAATCGGTCCAGACATTCACGCGTGATGCCCTGACCAAGGGAATTAGGGATTTATTTATATATATATATTATTACATATCTATGTTACTAGAACCAATTGTAATTGAAAAAAGATTTAATTTCGATGTAGGTAAACATAATTACGCTGCAGCGTGCATCGTATAATGGCATGAGTAGCTATCGACTTTTCCCCCGCCCGAGCTGTTCGTAGCAATTGTCCGCCCAATATTGTTGTAGAGATGTCCCATTACGATTCTTTCTAGTTTCGATATCGAGTATACTTTTTCAAAATATATCTTAATGTTGTCATTGGTATTCCTAAATCGCTTAAATCCGAATATGTAGGTATAATGTCGTAACACTAATGATGAATTTTTAAATTTTAATTTGTTAGAGAAATTAAGGAAATATTGAATGAAATAGGTGTTTTTAAGGAAAGGCTGTCAGTTCTCCTGATGATAAGTGATAAAATCTGCAACACCAGAGGATTATTGCTTTATTAATGAAACTTAATTTACGAATGAAGTAGCACAAAAAGGACACTTACATTTAATAATTCCGCGCCAGTTCCACCCAAAATGCAGAAAATAAGTAATTAATATTAAAGGATACGATTCCAAATAATTATAAATGTACCCAAAAACACGTCCTTATTATTTCTATTTGACAAAAATTATCGACGTTAGAATTTCCTCGCGTTCGCCACTAACTATCGCTTATTTTCTCGTTTTTCCAAGCCCGTCAGTCTGTTTGTAATTCTCTAGTGGAGAGGTTGTCCTTTCGTCGTTCTGCGACATCGCGAGTGAACAATCAACAAACCTTTCACGCAACCACGAACATTAACACCGCAGAATTTTATCGAACGAAAATGTGACCGAATAACCCGTATTGTTGTAACCGATAAGGAGTGAAATCGCGTAAAGGGGTAAGAATTATTAGCCGTTAGTAATCGACGTGTCTGAAAAAATAGATAACAAAGCTTGTTATGAATTAAAAAGGTCTAAATTATTGACCTAATGAATTGGATAGTCTTTGAGAGATATTCTACGATTTCTGTATTTTGTAGAAGAGACATTGAACTGTAATAAGATTAAAGCATGCTATGTTGATCCTGAAACAACACAAATTTTACTACAATACACAATTAATAATGTATTCTAGTTTTATTTCACATACAAATATTTGGTTTTTTCCATATTTATTTAAATGTATTTATGTTAAAAACGCATAAATACCTACTTATTAAAAAATATATAATTCTACAGGAGTACACAAAAAACGGTTCACGGACTCCTTATGTGGTAAATTTACACGATCCATATAAAAATTCATATAGGTTCCATTTTTTTAGTTTTTTGTTATATTTTGTAATAACTTCTTTGTTTCATTTTTAACCTAAAGTTACGTAGGTACATATTTAATTATGTTTCCATATTTTAATATAATATGTAATATAAAGAAGGTTTTATGTTGTTTAATGGCTAATAATTCTCGGAGGCCGTAATGAAATACGATAAAAAAAATATTGGCGAAGCATACGCTGTTTTTTCCCTTCTTAAAAGTTTGAGATATATATATATTTTTAAATGTTTGAGTAGGTATAAGACTTATAGTTAGTGCCCATTCATGTCAGAGAAGTAAAATCAACGGAAATTTTTATCGCCCAAAATCTTAAGATTCTGTAATCTTTGGCACGTTATCGCATTTTATATGCCAGCAAAATTCTACTCAACTTTAAATTAATATAATATTGCATAGTAATTACAATGTATTAGGTCATTTAGAGCTTAATAGTTAATACAATAAACGTATAAAATTTAAGAAAATAAATATAAATAACTATTTATTTAAACAAGCTATGAGCCTGTGTTTTTTAATTTAAGGAACAACATAATTATATTAATTACTAGCGACCCGCCCCGGCTTCGCACGGGTCAATATTTTTTGACAAAAAAAGCAGGGGTTGTATGTATTTTTTAATGCCACATTATAAAAAAATAAAAACAAAAAAATACGTCCAAAAATAAAAAATAAAAAATTTGGGGTGGACTACCCCTAACATTTAGGGGGATGAAAAATAGATGTTGGCCGATTCTCATAGATACCGGATAAGCACAAAAAATTTCATCAAAATCGGTCAAGCCGTTTCGGAGGAGTATGGCAACGAAAACTGTGACACGAGAATTTTATATATTAGATTTATTATTATTATTAAAATATCGTCATAAAAACCACTAGGCTAGTAACCACTAGGTAGGCTTTCGGTGAATATCATTGCTTTACCCAATACCGAAATAATTGTTCCAGGAAAGGGGGTATGGTCTCAACGACCAGATGAGCAGATTCAGTGTTGGCGGGGTCGATATAAGACTACGAAAATTGCTTCCCACGGCAGTCCAGCGCGCGCGTACATCGCCTACCACAAGCTCGGCGCTGGCATGGAGGCGCAGACAGCCACGCCGCAGAGCGAATGCGAGTGTGGCGTGCATCCATCCGTCTTCTACATTCTGGCCACGCTGCTGCTCACCAGGTCAGTCATATATACATAATATGTGGAGGAAGTGAGGTGTCGTCTTCCTCCAACCTAAAGGGAGGATCCTCAACCAGTCGTACAACTGACGGGCCAGCCTTAGGCCCCAGTGGTTGATGTCGAGATGTACTCAATGCTCGGAAACTTTTATATAGCGCGATTCAGGAATAGACGTCTTTGTATTGATTCTTGTAGCAGATTATTATAGATGTCGCTACACATACATACACCAAGCCTCTGTTCCATTGGGGTAGGCTGAGATTACGGAAATCCATATGCTCCGATCCTTGCTTACCACTTTCATCAGTGCTTTTATACTCATTCTTCGGTTTCGAGTACTTTTGACCTGGCCCTTTAAGAGAACGTCCCCGATATGATTGAGATACGGTTGTTTAGTCTACGATAAAATACGTGTCTGACTGAGATACCATGATATTAGTTTTAAAGAGTAAACATTAAACTAACCACACATCAGTAATCAGTAAATATAACTAGAAACAAAAGAATATTAACAAAAACCTTTATTATTTCGGTTAAGCTCCCATAGTTAATTAACCGGTTTCCGAGCCCTGTCTACCATCCAGTGAACCTCATGCTCGTCTGTCAATATCGAACATAAATGATGGTAAAAATCTTCAACATATTTTCCACACTGATTATCAGCCTCTGCCTTTAATATGTCAGATATTAATGTTTAATTAAATTATAAACATAATAATGGGGTAATAAATGTTCCAATGGGTCGCTGTTTCTGGACGATTTGATTATAATTTTCTAAAACCTTGTTTTCCCTACATCTGGTCCCTTTGAGAAATATCGAAAATCGACCGGCTAACTAACTACTAAGTGGAATTTCGGAAGCTCGAAGTAAAAAATGCAAGAAAAATACTTGATTTAGCATGCATTATTATTCCTACTTTAGAAGAGGTTAAAATGTTTAAAATAAGAGCTAAAAGAATAAATCCTCATTGGTATACATATAAATGTCATCCGCAGTCCGCATTGAACTAAAACTTTAGTGCAGCGCGTGCTTTGAATAAGTTTCAAGAGAATTTGATGAGATATTTTTTATTTCTCTTCTTTATTTTCGAAATAATAAAAAGTCGTTATTCCCCTGTTGTCACTTAGTTCTTTAAAACTATGCAATGTATAATATTGTATTTTATTAACGCAAGTATCACACATTTAAATGAAATAAATAAAATAACTTTTTTTCATTTATATGAATGAAATGTCCACAATATTGACTATTTTTCATGAAGCTTTTTTGTTTAATAATTAGTTCTTTGTGAATTGCATGCAATTTACTTAAATCAAAAAATAAATAAAGATCAAAGTTAAGCAAGTCTGATTTTTATTTTCCAATTTATAATTTTGTGAGGATAATGACTCTTTACCTACTTCTTTCAGTTTTAATAAATATTTTCATTACATATTGCTATTGATGTAAATGGACTGACTGTCCGTTTGACTTTCAAGATCACAGAGAAAGTTAACCCCATAGTACTTATTGTTAGTTTTATTTCCACACAAGAGTCAAGACAAAGACTTGCCAAAGTGGATGTTTTTTTAATATAATATAGGTTCACCACTATGCATATAAACGTGCATTGTGTAACCTATTATGTCAATAATATTCCTATAATAATTATAACTATCGACCGTGACGCGTAATCTTATCATGAGTGACAAGTAAAACTAACAAAAGATAAATCTAAGGTTAACATAGCTTTGCAATTCAAATAAAGCCTCCGCATAATTAATATAACGTTACAACGTAGTGTGAAACGTGTATAAATTCGTAAATCCAGCTCTTATTTAGTTTGCGGTTGGAAATGTGGCGGTTTATGTTAAGAAACCTCGTTAGTATACTTATTATTTTCAGTCCAAATGTAGGAAAATTATTATTCAAATTGTCATTTGTATATTCACGTAGCATTCTCTCTGCAATACTTTGTAAGTAAAGGCTCATTTACACGATGCAAGTTTCTTGTCTGTTGCATACAATTAATTAGACGCAATAAATGACTTGCAGCGTCTAAACAACACGTAACATTCGTGATCTGACATAAAAGTTTTGTTTCAATATTTTTCTTGGTGTAAATCTATCCGCGTGTAAACATTTGCTTACAATTCTTGGATGTCAAATTATTGTTCTTGCATTTACAATAAACTTGCATCGTTTATATGAGCCTTAACACTCATGTTATTATTCCATACAATGTTGGAAAGGTAAGGTGGTAGCGTGCGAGTCCATCGATCTTTTATAGTTAATGAAAACAACACCCCAGCAATTGGGGAGGGCCATTAAACATTATCTACGCTTAACCCTCTAACCCATTTTCATTCCAGTTAAATGTATTCAACTTTCACTATTTCACTATTATTTGTAACAGGTAAATTGTTAGGAGGTAACTAGGAGTTTTAACGGGCTCGTTGGCGCGTTAGGTAGAACATCTGCCGTGCGCATCGATGGTTTGTGGGTTCGAGTCCCACCGGGACGACATGTTTCTAATTTTCTGTAACCATGTTTTCCCCACGTCTGGTAACTTTGCCCATTGATTGGGTAGGAGGCATATCGAAATTCCGAACGGGTAACGAACCACCGTTTATACATAGATGGAAAAACCGTGAATTGCGCGTTTCGGTTTCAGTCTATGGATTTCCGAATTCTTGAAGTACAAAGTAGGTCGACAACGCATTGTCGCATTACTGATTGATATCCTATGGCTGAGGTATCACCTACCATCAAATGAACCTCATGCTCGTCTGGCGATATCTAACATAAAAAAGGAGTGTTTCTACTACTAGTACTAAAATTCGAACTCTCGACCTGTCGGAATATACCGTGTTACAAAATGCCAGCGGGTTCAAAATCGCATTAGCTCTGACATAACAGTAGATTAATTACCAAGGGAGCTAACCACTATTTTAAACGCGAGAGTGTTTTTGGAATCCAGAGTAGAGCGGGGGATTCGAAGTACGTCACTCAAGTTTAAATTAGTGTAGCTCCCAAGGTGAACTACTTTTTATCACCTCTATGAGAAAATATTATGTAAGTGCAACTCATTAGTTGCTTCAGTTCATGAAGTAGAATTACGTTATTTATTTAAATACAGTTAGGGATAAGAAACAGAAATAATTAGATGCTAATGTTTACAGTTATGAAAGATCTCTAATTCGAATTTGAACAAAAAATAACAAAAGAAAGAATGCAATTTGCGCGTTTTTACTTCTTTTTATTTTTTTTTAATTTGGTCCGAGCGTGGATTATTTTTGACAGCCAGTAACGTTTTCATAGAATGTTCGTGATAGATCTCTTTGGTGATTGAAACATTTACTAACAATATCCACATTCCAAATTCAAATCACTTTACTCCCTAGTGATTAAAAAGCTATTTTGCTCCCTGTTTACAGAGAATCAACTAGCTCTTTTTTAATAGATGTGATAAAAAATACATATCTAGCCAGTAATAAAATTCGAATGCAAACTCGATCTTATAAGTATTACGAGCGCGAAATAGTAATAAAATACAGACAACAAACATAACTAGGAATAGCTATTTTTCCCCAAGAGAGTCTGTTTTATTAAAGGAAAGTGGAAACATCTGCTATATTGTGCTACACAGTTACCCATAGCTCTTAAATAATGCTGTTTCTTGACCGCTAGACGAAGTGATTTTACGTGTTTCTGTCGGCCTCGTAGTGAGGTTATATCTTCAAGAATATAAACTAGAGCGCTGGCTAGTGCCTATGAACCAAAGCGCTTCTCTTATTTATCGATGTCAACATCATGTTCAATACTTGTAGATGATCTGTCGCTGTTCATCGAATAACTAAAGAAAGTGACAGCTATTATATAAGTGTTATGTAACACATCATCGTGATATCACTTGGGTATAATCACAAAGCATAAAATATATGGCAACGAATAGTAGTAAAATATAGCCCGCGTGTTTTTTACTTTATAATTACCCAATACTTTATCAAGTTCCACATTGGCTTCAACTTGAATTGTAATTTGTATGGCGACATTAAACCGTAAGTAAAGATTACGAACTACGCCCTCAGAGATTCAATTCTGGCCATCCAGTCGGCACGTGACCACGGTTGCTGGAAAGTATTCGAAACATCTGCATCGTGATAAATAATGTAAATTATAAATTGCGTTGATGGATTAACTCCAGTAAAAGTTATTTTATTTAAATGTGTGTGATACTCGCGTTAATCACAGTGTTCTATATTTATGTAAATTTATTAATGTAATAAATTCAGATATGAATTTAGGGACTTAAGGGGACTAAGGGACTTAAGGGAAAAGGAATATAGTTTAGGTATATACTTAGATAATATATGTAGATAATTTACTCATAGGCGTCAATCACGGAGCATCTCAGTAGTCAGTACTCATAGCATATCTACGTATCTAGATGTAAGGCTATTAGCACTGAACGCGCTCTATGGCGTATAACTACTAACTACTATATACGCGCATTTATATTGACTTATTACATAGTAAGGCTTGAAAAGGGATTAACTATATTCATATGCATATTTTTCTTTTACATTTTTTATGTTTTATGCTTATTCATATAATGCCTATATTCATCGCCCTTCAGCGATATTAGTGACATTATTGATGTTTTTAATGTTAGGCACCGATAGACGAGTGTGAGGCTCATTTAATGGTAAGTGAAACCACGACATCGATTAGTGATACGTTGTCCAACTATTTTTTTACTCGAGCGTTCCGAAATTCATAGACTAAAATCTGAAACAGGTATGAACGGTGGTATCGTCACCCGGTAGAAATTTCCAGTATTATTTCCTTTTAAGGCCCCGTATTATTTTATAGCTCTAATTTTAAACATTTTAACCTATTCTTAAGTAGCAATAATAATGCAGTACTCTCCATCATGTAGCTTTTAAATCTAGTATGCAAAATCACACTTCTAGAAATCCATAGACTAAAACGCCAATGAACGGTGGTTCCCCAGGGGAATGGGTTTCGATAATCCTACCACCCGTATATTCACCGTGACCGCTCCCACAAGGTAGATTACGGTTACAAGTTAAGATCCTAATGGTTATGTCAATCATTTTGACATAAAGTGAGCCTTATATAATGGTTTATTTTATTTTGTACAGTCTCGACCATACCACAAGTTAAATTTTCCTTGTGAAATGAGAAATAATTCCACCACAAATTAGAGCGTATTTTAATGAAACTTATAATCGTTAGATTATAACCGTAATATTAGTCACTTATCTAGGTCGCACTTCGGTGAGTGCGCGATTGAATTACCCGAACTTGTCCCAGCAGATATATTTCACCATCGGACGGCCAGACACAGAGTAGGATTCCATCCTTAGGTAGGTATATGGTTGATGTGCCATATGATGTGTGTCCGAAACGATACTCTTTCTCCTTTATTTTCTGAACCGCTAAGGAATGGAATTCTACCCGATTCTTACACTCTCGATGTCTTTAAAGCCAGCCGGGCTAGCATGACCGCCACGACAGAAGACAAACTAAGATGTAAGATATCTCGATATATTATATCTCGACATCGACAATTTTGACAGAAAAGATATCTTGATCGACTAATATATCTATTTTTGATATTAAAAGTCGAGTTTTAAGTGTAATTGTCATGTTAGACCCAAAAGAAATAAAGCGATAGTCGATTAAAACACGAGAAAACGGTAGACAAAATTTTGTCGCGCTTGTCATGCTAGCCCGGCAGAATAGGCTTCATAAATATAATATATTTTGTATTTTTTCATTCACAGCTAATAGAAAATTTAAACTTGAAATTGAATGAAATCTTTTGAAACCTACCTATAATTATTTTGAGGTATTTCCAGGACCTTCGTTCAATATTTTTTCTAATAATTACAAAATACACTTATATAATTGCTCGAACATGGGCTAAAGCAACAGGGGTATTGTTTTAGTCATAAAGGGAGCGTAGGAAGGTCACCGAGTAATTAAACACGTGATGAGCAGATAATGTAAATATTTAAATACGAATTTATAGGTATAACGGCCAACGTTGATTAAAACGGAATATCTGAGGGGTGAGCACGAACAATTATCGAAATCGTTTCTTTAAGGCATCGATTCATCGGTATGATTCCGCTAGTTGGCAGCACGAAGCTAGCTCTGTCGACTATGGAGAGCTCGATATGATTAAGCGAGTGACGTCATATCCTAACGAGCATAATGATCGGTTTAGAAATAATTTCAAATAGTAATAATTTTTTTATTCTTGTAAAAGATTTTTATTTATTATAAATTATTTATATTTATTATACAATTAATACAATAAACTAAAAATCAACACATGGGAGATTAAAAAATGACGTTGTCTATAAATAAATGAAATAATTTTGTAGATTACAAAAAATATGTAATGGTTTCGGAACGCAACAAGTCTGACACTTGACAATAATTTACAAGATGGCAGATGCATGGCTATAATATCTATATTCTATTGTAATTTGGAAATTGGAGTTGTTGTTTACATACGAAGATATAATACTAAATGGGATTTTTTATTATAAGTTTATTCATTTTTATTAATTATGTGATGAAATGGACTTTTGTCAAAACCCACTTTCGATCCACGATGCTGCTATTTTATAAAGAAAATAAAGGCTGAAAATAACACTAAAATCAAAAAGTGATGCAATGGGAGACTGGCTTTGAAACAAAATAGTGTAAGCCGAAGGTATGTTATCTCAAGGGCCGCAAGACATAGATAAATTAGTATTTCCACTTCGTTTAATATAAATTTTAATGATATTATTTTTTCAGGTGAAGTGAATATAAAAAACAATTATAAAAGATGTGTGCCAGTGCTTCAATTATATCTTAGGGATGGAAGAAGCTGAGTTAATTATTCAAGAAACACCAGTGTCATTTTGTGACATTTTTCAGGTGAAGTGAATAAAAAAAAACAATTATTAAAGATGTGTGCCAGCGCTTCAATTATCTCTTAGGGATAGAAGAAACAGAGTTAATTATTCAAGAAATACCTGTGTCATTTTTCAGGTGAAGTGAATATAAAAAAAACAATTATAAAAGATAAATGCCAGCGCTTCAATTAACTCTTAGGGATGGAAAAAGCTGAGTTAATTGTTCAAGAAACACCTGTGTCATTTTGTACCAATATGAGTCTATACTTAATTCTGCATGTTATTTTTCTATAATAATAAAAACATAAAAATTATCTTGTTATTATTTCCAAATATTATGTTTGTGTAAAGAACCTTAGACATGATACTTTACTCAACTACTTAATTTAATTAATTTTTAGCTAAACTTGCAGCAATATACAAAGTATTCTGACTAGCTTGTAACATAATTTTCTTATTTAAAGTTACCATAAAGACTTATCATGACAACTACAACTATTACTACAATACAATAAAAAGAAATGATGGGTCAAATAAATTATAATTTCAATTACGATAATAATATACTTCAGTTATAAATTCTTTGATAAGGTAGAAACAGTTTCCTATATGCATATTATATATCTATACCTACCTTCTTGAATAAACAGTGAGCTCCAAACTAGGAAACCCTGTATCTTGGGGCCCTGGATTATATTTGAATTAAATTTGGTATGGCAGAAGAATTGATTTAAACTCATTGAAGTGTATACAAGATATAATAAGAAATAAAAGTAGACTCATGTATAAGGGTGAAAAAGTGTGTAAGGTATGTTGTATGATTAATATATTTATTCTAGAATGTCTAGGAGTTTTTCTGTTTTCATTAAGTCTAGAGACGAGCCAATCCTTGAGAGTTCTTTTAGCTTCATAGAGGTTCACTGGTGTTCTGATTTCTTTGTTGACCACATTGATCAGAAACGGTTTCATGAATCTCGAGAAATAACGGCAAAATAATGTTCTGGCTCAGGGGGTCAGCACTCTGTGCTGTCTCTTTGCTCTTATTCTTTTGGTCCAGCTCAAAGGTTCTTTATAAGCTTCTATATAATATGTTCCATATATGTACAACTGTGGAACTATGGTCTTTATAGACTTCATCTGTGGGGTTTACATAGGATAGCTTTAAGCACAGCAAGTTGTGATGCTGTGATGCACATTGAAGATTTCCCGGCCCCATATACAGCCACAATTTGCCTTACAAATTGATTCAGAGGCAATGACGGAGAAGTTTCATAACATACCAACATATTATTAGATTTACTTGAGTTCTATAATAATAATTAATAAATAATTTGCTATAAGGGAAAACTTTTCCATTCTAGTCAATTTGTTGTTTCAAAAATGAAATAATACTTTTAAATTATATAAAAATAAATTTAAAGTGATTAAAACTAATAAATATTCCAATTAAAGTAAAAATTCTGTAAGTTAATATGTTTTCGATACTTGTTTCACCAAAAAATTATTAGTGAGCAACGTTTCGCCAGTTCTCGATAGCCAACCTCCGAATTTACGTTACGTTGAGGTTCGTGCTGCCAATTTTAGTTCAAATGTATGAGATTCATTTAGGTGACACTACGCATTCGATTCGATAGCCGTTTGATAGTAGTTCGTGCTGCCAAAATTAGTTACATTTACACCCGATAGGGGCGCTTTACAAATCTCATACAAATTCTTCTCGATGGCGATACGAATTCACATTCGCTATTTGTTCGTGCTCACCCCTCTGAGATACTTCATAATTACTTTGGAGTAATATATCTATACTAATATTATAAAGAGGAAAGATTTCTATTTATGGGATTTTTGTATGTATGAATAAAGTCAAAAAATAACTTATAGAAAGCTTGTATATCACTACATAGTATAAAACAAAGTCGCTTTCTCTGTCCCTATGTATGCTTAAATCTTTAAAAATACGCAACGGATTTTAATGCGGTTTTTTTTAATAGATAGGGTGATTGAAGAGGAAGGTTTATATGTATAATAATAACAGTTTTTCTGTAGTGTATTTAGTGTCAGCATTGCACCCGTGCGAATCCGGGGCGGGTCGCTAGTATATTATAAATAAAAAAATTTTAAAAATTCTTTCACCACTAGAAAGCTTCATCAGCGGATAACATCGGCTATTTTTTGTGTATATTACATCTACATTGTACACCGGAGGGCATTGCTAGTTGTATATATAAGAAATTAGATAAAATTGCATATTTAAAAAGCTTAGAGGTGGCTTTTATTCACAATTTATCAAATGCATTTAAATTTTAAAAAACAGTTCGATAGATTCGGAGATTTAAAAAATAGCTTTTTATAATGGAACATATAGAGGCGAAAATAAATTACTATTCTATAAAGATTTTTATTCAATGTTAGTACTTAAAAAATAATAACAGCAAAGACTAAGTACAAGGAGTCTTTGTAACCACTTCACGTCTGACCTATGTAAATCACAAGGATTTACATACTGAGCAAAAAGCACTGAGTACCAAAGACGTGTCTCAAATGATATATTATGGCATTAGAACAACGTTTGAAATGAAATTATAGATAAATTTGAAAGAAAGATAGAAAAAACATTTTTCACAAAACACAGGATACACTTAAAAAAAATAAAATAGAGTACAAAAAAGTAACAACGTAAAATAACGTATTTAAATAATGATTATATTTAACACTAGTAAGCTTCGCCCCGCTGGCAATGTAAATGTAGGTAAATTATATACAAAAAAAAAATGTTACTCGATGATAATGTAGCTTTCTATTGGTAAAATAATTTTTAAAATTAATCATTTGTGACAAACGAAACAACAAAAACACATAGGGAGACATTTTTCCAACGAGTGTCAACAAAAAGAGCCCCAACTCAGCATTTTGCTGGCAGTCAACAACCAGCGCTGAACGTCCGTTGGTACCTCTTGGTTACGTCACGGCACACAATGTATCAACTACAACCTACTAACTGTATATTAATTAACTATAAGTATCGAAACCAGGCTAAAATAAATAAAAAAATCTCATAAAAAAATACCTAAATAAAAAGAAAAATATTTCAATAACACTAAGTAGTTTTTTTTATAGAATTTATCAATTGTGTTAACTAGTAATGTAGTTAAAAAATAAAGATAAATAGAATTATTGATTGATTGAAACTGCTTTTTATATAAAAACAATTATTCGCGGAATGTTGGTGCTGACAGCTATTTTGTGAGGTATTTTGTGAGCTTTGTTTAGCGAATGAACATTGAACCTACTCATCATATTTATTTAAAAGTATGTATATTTTAGCTATGTAGCTTTGCTCGCATGTACTAATTGGTATGTTATTTTATAGTGTAGAAAGATAAACGAGCCTACGGGAAAATCAAGTGTGATACCGACTATTTAGCTCACTTTTTAAAAATTACCAGACCGTAGCAGTTTTGGACAACCGCTGATTTCATATTAGGACACTTGTACGTGAAATAAATTTGTATATAAATCACACAGTACCCAACTTAGAAATAGCCCAATAAATTCTAGGATTCAAGCATTCTCCGTCTCGGAAAACTTTATAGACAGACAGTAAAGAAATAAGTTTAGAAATAGAAAAGTGTTTTCGCGTGGCTAGTCTACCGTAAACAAATTCGGATATTTCCCGGAGTAGCGTTTCATAGGTTTCAAGCTTCAACCGTATCGTCAGACATATACGATAAAATAGAATCAAGTCGAAACATCTAGCTTATATTTTCGTATGAAGTGCGCATTTGTATAGAGAAACCAAATGTTTCTACCTCGGCAAGAGCAATTTGTAAATTGGATCGAGATTTGCTTCTCTTATTGCACTTTGTTCTTCTTTTTTATCTTTTTTTTATATGTTAGATATCGACAGACGAGCATGATGATAGGTGATACTTCAGCATAGAATATCAGTCAATGATGCGCTGCCGACCTACTTTTTACTTCGAGCATTCGTAAATCCATAGACTGAAACCGAAACGCGCAATGTGCACTTTACGGTTTTTCCATCTATGAACGGTGGTTCGTTACCCGGTCGAAATTTCGATATTCCTCCCACCCGATCAATGCCCGAAGTTACCAGACGTGGGGAAAACTTACAGAAAATTATAAACATGTGGTCACGGTGGGATTCGAGCCCACGACCCATCGATGCACACGGCAGGTGTTCTACCGAACGCGCCAACGAGCCCGTCTATTTTTACTTGCGGAAAGCTAGACGCTTTTTTGCTGTTGAATAAAATATGTTAAGAGGCTAACGAGCACTTGGATGGCGGCTTTTTCTTTGAAATAAAATATTTTGCAAGAGCATTATTAATAGTCATAGCAATATCTCCACTTCCGAGACGTCTCGGCGCCTTTTGAGACACAATTATGTAACATTGAAAGTGAGATATTTTTGTCACGATGAAAAATGGTAAAATTCACAAAGAGTAACAAATGATGATATATTGTTGATTGATCAAATATGTTAATTATTAATATATAAAATAATATAATATTATAGTAGTAGTAATAGTATTAAGTTATCAACAACGATACAGATGAAATCACAAATGTTCAAGCTTATTACAATTATATAGAAAAAGCACTGAAAAACAGTCTAACCATAAGCAAAGATATTAAGATAAATAGAAAGAAGAATATATTCAGCCAAACTACCGAAAAATTAATAAAAAAGCGCACAGAACTAATCAAGATTAAGAATAAAGATAGAAATATAAGAAATGAACTAAGCAAAGTATTTAAAGAAACAAATAAAGCTATAAAAAACGATTACAATAAACATAGACAGGATATAATTAGTAGAAATTTAACAAATTTAAGAAGCACAAAAAGAGGTTTAAAGGAATTAAATCTACACAAACCTTGGATACAAAAACTAGAAAACAAATCGAAGGAAACAAAATCGAGAAAAGATGTCTTAGATTTTGCCACACAATATTATAAAGATTTATACAAGAAACGAGATAATGAAGAAAGTTATGATCAAGAAAGAATCCATGACAATGAAAACAATATCGAACCGATAAGTGAAAAAGAAGTGTATTCGCACTTAAGACAACTCTCCATGGACAAAAGCCCTGGTCCAGATGGTATCAATAACGAAGCACTTAAAATAGGCACACCTGTTCTTCTCGTACCATTAACATATATGTTTAATATGATATTGGACACTGAAATTATACCAAAACAATGGTGCACGTCAGATATTATACTCCTATTTAAAAAAGGAAATCCACTAGACTTAGGAAACTATAGACCAATCAGCTTATTATCAAGCTTATATAAACTCTTCACCTCGATTATACTAAATAGAATAACAAGAGACATTGAAGACAATCAACCATTAGAACAAGCTGGTTTCCGTTCAGGCTTTAGTACTACTGATCATTTACATGCAATTGAACAGATAATTAACAAATATATAGAGTTTAACAAGCCTCTTTATATAGCATTTATTGATTACTGCAAAGCTTTTGACACTATTAATCACTCTTCTATTTGGGAAGCTTTGGAGTCATATAAAATAAAGCAGAAATACATAAATATCATACAAAATATTTATGCCAACAGCACAAGCAAAGTAAAATTAGAAAACAGGGGTGAAGAGTTCAGAATAGAAAGAGGTGTCAGACAAGGAGACCCTATGTCTCCCAAACTGTTTATCGCGGTGCTTGCAAACATATTTGAAAAATTAGATTGGAAAGATAGAGGCATCAAAATAGGCAATTTTCATCTCAGCCACTTGAAAATTGCAGATGATATTGTTATACTTGCTGAAAACCCGAAAGATCTACAACACATGATAAGCTCACTCGCTCAAGAAAGCTCAAAAGTAGGACTTGAAATCAATACAAATAAAACTAAATTGATAACAAATAGTACTGAAATCCCTATTAATATTAATGAAAACTGTATAGAATATGTTAAGAAATATATCTACCTGGGAAAACTTGTGTCATTCAGTAGAACTAGCAACGAAGAGGAGATAGAACGCAGAATCAACTTAACATGGAAAAAATTCTGGTCACTAAAAGAAATATTTAAGGGTGAGTACAGCTTAAAAATGAAAAAAGTGGTATTTGATACCAGCCTACTTCCTTGCTTTCTGTACGGTTGTCAAACGTGGACATACACAAGCAAAATTAAAAACAAAATAATAACTACCCAAAGAGCAATGGAAAGAAGCATGCTAAAGATTCGAAAAATACAAAAAGTAAACAGCAGAGTAATCAGAGAAAAAACAAAACTAACCGATGCATTAACAAAAGCCCTTCTCTTAAAATGGAGATGGGCCGGGCACGTATCAAGACTCACTGACCAAAGATGGACAATTCTAACCACACGCTGGAAAGGACCATTAGGAAAACGAAACGTTGGTAGACCAAAAAGACGGTGGGCTGATGACCTTATCCCTATAGCAGGCAATAATTGGATGCAAGCAGGAAAAAATAGAGATTCATGGAACAAGATGGAGGAGGCCTTTACCCGAGAAGGGATCCAATTCTCATAAATGTATTATTATTTACTAACAAACTAGATATATAACAAACTACTAACATTTATATTATAAGATTTAAATTGTGTACTTTATACTAGAGATTTGGAAAATAAAAAGGCTTATTATTATTATTATTATTTTTGTATCCTTGATTTTTCTCCCTTCAAGAGGGGTAAAAGTTATCTGTTGTACGGGCCTTGGCCAAGCACGACAGAGTCAAAGGCTGATTAAGTGATAGTTGATGACGTAAGAAATTTTCTTGTAATGCGGCATGTATTTAAAATAGTGGCTTTCTGTAGTAGGTAGATTATATAGTCAGGTATCTGGAGTGTTTCTAGGTTCTGTGAAAGGTGTTTGGGAACTATTCCAGTGGTAGATATAACTATGGGTATTATATGAACGGTCTGTACTCTCCACTGGGATTTTAGTTCTATTGCGAGGTCTCGGTATTTTGCGAGTTTTTCTGAGATAGTTGACTGAATGTTGTGTGTGTTAGGAATGGCTATGTCTATGATATATATAATGTTTGAAATTTTATTATGGAAAGTGATATCTGGCCTGTTATAATGTATGGTTTTATCTGTAATTATTGTTCGATCCCAGTAGATTTTACAAGCAGCATTTTCTAGGATTGTGTCCGGTTTATATTTGTAGTAGGGAGTTTTCTTGTCGATTAATTTATGTTGATGTGCTAAATGTTGGTGAATAATTGCAGCAACTTGATCGTGACGGTGTTTGTAATCGTTTTGTACTAGGAATTTACATGCGCTGGTTATATGTTGTATTGTTTCTGAAGCTGAATTACAGTGACGACAACTATCTGTATGTAAGGTTTGGTCTTTTATAATAAACTTTTTATAATTCCGTGTTGCTATCACCTGATCCTGAATAGCAAGCATGAAACCTTCGGTTTCTGGAAACAGTTCCCCTTTTTTGAGCCATTCGTTCGACTTCTCCTTGTCGACGTGTTGTTGGTTCAAGTCGGATCGATGTCTTCCATGAAGAGACTTTTCCTTCCATCTGGTAATTTTTTGTTGCATTTCAATAAGTTTTTCGCTCGGTTGAGTACATGTGTCTTGAAGATTAAGTGGTGTGAGTTTATTGTCTAAGGCGGATGCATGTTTATGAAGAGATGAATTTTGTGCTTTATTGTGAAAATAATTTCGTAGTTTAGTAATTTGTTTGTTATGTAAGTTTTTTATATCTATTAAACCTCGTCCTCCTTCCCGGCGTGGTAGCGTGAGCCTTTCTATCGAAGATTTTGGATGATGTTTTCGGTACTTTGTCATGCATTTATTTATCATTTGTTGCATTTTTGTGAGATCTGTCTGAGACCAATTAATAATTCCAAATGAGTATGTAAGTATTGGAATAGCAAACGTGTTAATGGCTTTGACTGTGTTTTTTGAGTTTAAGTAAGATTTTAGAATTAGATGTAAACGGTACTTTAAATTATTAATAAGTTCTTCTTTAGTTTCTTTTTGATGTATTTTTCGTGACTGCTTAAATCCTAAATATTTATAAGTGTTGTGATTATCCATCGGCTCTATTTCTTCACCGGTTTCCAAAAAGTAACTATTTTTTAAAATTTTACCTTTGTTGACTGATAGTATCTTACATTTATCAATACTAAACTGCATATTTATATCGTTAGAGAAGCGTTGAGTAATGTCGGCTAATTGGAAGAGATCATTTTTATTAGTAGCAAAGAGTTTTATGTCGTCCATATAGAACAGGTGTGAAAGTTTATATTGTGTGTCATTTGAAGTGAGAGTATAGCCTGTATTGATGTTATTAAGAAGTTCGGAGAGGGGATTAAGTGCCAGGCAAAACCACAATGGGCTAAACGCATCACCTTGAAAAATTCCCCTTTGAATTCTAATCGGTTCAGTAGTTATTGAGTTATTTGAGGGATAGTCTTTAAGTTTTAATACGGTTATCCAATTCGGCATGGTAAGTTCGAAAAATGATATTATTTTTGAGTTGATTTTATATAGTTTAAGTACTTTTAATAGCCAGCTATGGGGAACAGAATCAAAAGCTTTGCGATAATCTATAAACATATTGTGAATACTTTTCTTTTTCTTATATGCTTCATTTAGTATAATCGCGTCAATCGTCAGTTGTTCTTTGCAACCTTGACTGTTTTTCTTGCATCCCTTCTGCTCTTCGGCGAGAATATTATAAGTGGACAGGTGTTGATACGTAACGTCACTAACGCAAGCTGTGAGAATTTTGAAGATTGTTTGTAGACAAGTGATTGGTCGGTATTTTGCTGGGTTTTGAATATCGTTGTCTTTTGGAAGCATGTAAGTCACTCCCTGCGTAATGTATTCTGGCATTGTATTTGGTGATTGTATAAATTTGTTGAGGTGTCTGTGAATATGAGGGTGAGTGCAAGTGAATTTCTTGTACCAGTAGTTATGTAAATTATCTGTACCAGGTGACTTCCAGTTATGTGAACGTGTGAGGGTTTTTATGACAATTTCAATAGGTATAGTTTCAAACTCCATTTCAGGCAGAGATGCAGTAGTTTCGCAGAGGCTTTGGATCCAATCCGCAGATATATTATGTTGTACGGGGTTCTCCCAGATATTAGCCCAAAATTGTCTCAGAACTTCGGGTGTAGGCAGAATTCTGTTCTGTGTGTTTGTGGCTTCCTGTTGAGTGAGATTTCTATAGAAACATTTTTCATTGTTTATAAATTGTGAGTTTTGATTTTTACGCTCAGTACACGTGATATATCTTTTAAGTCTACTTGCTGCTGCATTAAGTTTTTGTTTTAAGGTGTCTAAAAAGTGTTCTAGTTCTGAATTTGGGTTCTCGTATTGCGCATGTATTTGGTATTTATTTTTTATTTGATTTACTGTTGATACTACTTTATTAATCCTATTTCCACGCATGTATTCTAATAAATGTGCTATCTCTAATCTGTATTTTTTTATTTTTATTTCTAATCTTCTCTGCCACGATGGCTTTGATTTTTTCCTTGTCGTTGTTTTATCAGAACTTAGTTTAGCTCCATTGCAAAGAACTGCTGTATAAGCTGCTGAATAAATAATAGTCTGGAAAGAGTTGAAATCTTGATCTGCAGCTAGGTGTTTAGGTAATACATTTTTGTTTAGGTATTCTACAATCTTCGTTAATTTTTTAGATGTTTTTTGTCTCGGTAGGTATGGTCTAGATATTGGTTCGGTATTTTTAAATATATCTAAATTAATTTGGAACTGATGATCAATATTTTCATAGATAGAATTAGTTATAGGGTATTCATATATCTGTTGATCTTCATGATATGTATTTTCACGAATATGGGATGAATTTAAATTGTTTTCTAAATTAATTTGAAATGTGTCATGGATGATCTCAGGGGTATTGGTAAGATTTGGTGTGTTTGTTGTGAAATTACTTGTCTGAGTCTGATTTATATTGTTTTGATTATGAATATTTAATGCATAAATTTGAGCTTCTACTTCGGACCTTATTTGATTAATTTTTGCTTCAGGCAACAATTTGTTCTTAATAATCACTCTTCGCTGATCAGAGATTCTTTGTTCAGTTAAATGAGATAAATGTGGATAAACTTCTACAAACTTGTCGTGTAACTTCCTACGGTATACCGTTAAATTAGTTTCGAGCTCGGTTATTTCAAAGTAAATGCGGATTATAGTTTCATTGATTTCATTTGACCATCTCATTCTTCTCGTCGTTTGAGTTGTGGTTAAAACTGGCAGTTCTCGATTATGTAAGTAACTAGTGACTTCATTTCTAATATCATTAAGTGTTGATGTAGGAAGCAATTTATTGTTCACTATAGCTCTTCGTTGATCTCCTATTCTTTGTTTTGATACGTTCATTTCGGGAAAATTTTCTGAGAAAGCCTGATGTAGCGGATCTAAATAGCCTCGGGTATTATTTTCTAGGTTTGTTAAAGTGAGGATACGTGCGGTATATAAACGTGTTCATTTCTACAGACCACTTTCTTCTCGCACTTTTTTGACCAACAGTGGGTCCTGGATTAATGGCGTTTGCCTCCCGGACAACATCTATTGATCTAGTTGATATGGATGAAAGGGATGATGATGATATTGAATGAGAATTACATTGTTTTTCGACTGAATTAGGGGAAGAACTTGGTGTCGAGAAAGGTTCACTTAATGGAGATGATAATAAAGTATGTTGACATAAAATAGTATCGCTAAGCATATCGGAGTCCGTTTCTGTTGCTTGAGTCGTTTGACGGGGAATCGACGCCACCCGGAGATTCTTCGCACCCCTGGACCGAGCTTCAGGTTGGCTTCCGTCAGAGCCAGTACTGTTGCTGGGCCCGCCGGGGACTTGGGGCCTTTTTGAAGAGCTTCTTGTTTGTACCATACTCTGATACCGGTACCAGTCTGATACCGTTGATCATTACATGGTTGTTATATTATTTAAAAAGAAAAAGTATTTAAGGGTTTTTTTTTTGTTTTTTTTTTTTTTTTTTTTTTTTTTTTTTTTTTTTTTTTTTTTTTTTTTGTTTGGGACCGTTTGTTAGGAAAGGGTTAATATCAATGAGCCAAGTTGTCAGTGGCTATTAGTATCACCTAACGATAACGTAGGGTATGGTCTAGGTATTATCGACCATTTAGTAGTTCATGCCTTTCCGTAAGCCCCCCCACCACGACAAGGTGGTCCCCCGGGGGGGTTATTATTATTATTATTATTAATAGTATTAATTACTTTCATAAAACGCCATATCGCTGACATTTCGTACAAATTCTTTTTAGCTCTTTCAAGTAATTAACGGTAATTCTTTACCCAGCAAGAATGTCTACCACAGCAATTGTCTATTAAAAGTTCAGTTAATCGAAACTAATTATTTGTGTTTGAGTATAAACCTCACGGTTTAAATATTTCCTCTTTAAGATTCCATAAATTACTTAGAAACTCTAATTGTTAATGAGACTGTAATCATCAGTATAATTGTTACTAAATAGCAACGCGCCTCGGCTTCACACGGGTGTAGATGTGATACACGATAATGTAGCTTTCTATTGGTGAAATAATTTTTTAAATCGGTCCGGTAGTTTTTGAGTTTATTCATAACATACAAAAATCCAAAAATTCAAATCTCTCTTTATCATATTAATATTAGTATAGATATACGAGTAGATAACACGGATTTAATATCTTTACATAGTATAAAACAAAGTCGCTTCCCTGCGCCATTCAATATCCATATTACTTAGAACATTAAAAAAAAAACAATTTATTACCCAGTAGGTAGATCTTTTTATCCTAGCGAAATATTTCATCCAGGTTTATATAAAATCCAGTAAGATTTTATATCGTTTCTGTTATACGTACTCGTAAAGCGTCTACGAATGTGCTACGAGAGCGTAGCGTAATACAAATCTCGTAAAATGTAATATCCTCTTATAAAGGGAATTAATAACCCTATCCGGGAGTACAAATAGGTAATCGTAGAGGAAGGTGTACTCGACTTCCTCTAATATAAAGTAGTCATGGGTAACTCAGCGAAATTCCCTGCGCCAACTCAGCAACTCAGGTGCAGTGTAGTGCGTCGGCTCCTTGAGTCAACTCAAAATTGCGCCACGACGCAACAAAATGGGAAGCGCAAAGCGAGCAGTGAAACCTTCGAAGCGCACGCAACGCCACGCTCATAGTTCACTCAGTGAGTGAGTACTGCGCCGTGCGCCGACACATTATGAATGTGTGAGCTGACTCACCCTGCGCACTGAAGCGTGCCGGCGCAATTGCGCGGCGCAGCGCAGTGTTACCCATGTCTAATATAAAGGGAGAGTTGACCAGTCTAGCCACGAACTAATCAACAATTAACGTATGTAAGGATATAATAAGTGCATGAATCATTAAATTATCATAAGTGTGAAGTAAAAAACTGTGAAGTTTAGTTTTTTTGTATATTATATTTTATGTTAGATATCGACAGACGAGCATGAGGTTCACTTGATGGTAGGTGATACCTCAGCCACAGAACATCAGTCAATGATGCGCTGTCGACCTACATTAAGCTTCGAGCAGTCGGAAATCCATAGACTGAGACCGAAACACGCACTTCACGGTTTTTCCATCTATGGACGGTGATTTGTTATCCGGTCGGAATTTCGATATTTCTCCCACGCGTTCAATTCGAAGTTACCGAAGTGACGTGGGGAAAACATGCTTACAGAAAATTATAAGCGTGTCGTCTCGTACGGAGCGCATGGTAGGTATTCTACCAAACGAGCCAACGATCAAAAAATAATCAAAAACGTCAAAATAGCGCGTTTTGACATTAGTAAAAGAAAATATGTAGACCGCACATTATTTATTGATGTCCTTTGGATAAGGTAGGAGCCTAGAAGGTAAACGACATAAATCTGATAAAAAAAATGGTTACAATGCGATAAATGTTTATTTTGCATTGTCAAAGAAACCTATTTTGCACTTTAACGTTGAAATATTTTAAACGAAAGTCTCGAGCTTACTAATAACAAGGTAATCAATCAATTCTTTGATAATAAAATGTTTTTATTAAATTATTCCTGCTAAAGAAAGGCCTGCCACTTCTCATGTGAAGCGTTGGTATAATAGGGCCTGAAGTGCGCCTTTGTATCTTCAGAGTGGCTGTCGGCGCCTTAAAGTTGTAAAGTAGCTTGTTACTTGGTTAAGTGTTTGAATTGTATAACCTCCTTGCCTTTTTGCTTAAAATATTTGTTATTTTAATTTTGTTTATGGTAATGAATTGTATGGAATAATTAATATTTACATATGCGTGTGGAAACGGAATGAGACACTTTTTGTGTTTTTATTTACTTTATATTTAATTATCATGAATGTCATCTTTTTATATGGACATAATTAATTTAAACTGACATAATTATTATAAGATATCTCGATATATTATATCTCGACATCGACAACTTTCGATCGACAAATATCTCTAATTTTGATATTTAGAAGTCGAGTTTTAACTGTATGCTTCATGTTAGATGTCATGTCAGGGAAGACATAAAGAGATAATAATCGATTAAAACACGTGAAAAAGGTCTACAAAATGTTGTCGTGGTTATCTTGCGCGTCAATGACTGATGTTCTGTGGCTGAGGTATCACTTACCATCAAGTGAACCTCATGCTCGTCTCGTCATAAAAAAACCGTAAACTTAAGTGTAACGTATATTGAAAAATTTATATTAACAAGGGTGGAGCGAGACATCCCCATTAATCAATTTATATGGCGCCAGCTTGGAAAATGGCAAGACAGCAAAAATACTCTAAACGACAAACAAATGGGAAATAGCTTAGCAGTAAATCAGATTATAAACGCAAATCGCTGTCTGAAGTAAAAGTTTCAGTAACAGTTATGTATATAGACCATAGTCAATTAATAAATTGCCTTGACAAAAGCAGAAGGAGGCTATTTTAGGAATGACTAGAGACTTCGTCCGGTTAGGAAGTCTTCATGTAACTAGTTTACGTTCGAAGTAACAACCACACTTATTTGGATCAGTATTAACAACATTAAGGTCAAATTAAATTCAGAAAAAACTCATTATTTCTAAACTCGCTTCACTGTGCGATACTTCTCCCATTTTGTCCACAATTTTCAAATTACATTGACTTCGAATCGATAACCGATTCCTGGAAATGTTTCCTATAACTGATACATTATTAAAAAAACTCTTTGTTTTAGTTGTTCAACGGCGATGTTATGCGCTGCGATCATGACAGAACACTGGGAGCATGTGTCGTGGGACCGACATGCGCTCACAGCTCTTGCCAACGCTTCCAACACTGCCCTACAGTGGCTGCTTGATGAGAAGGTGGTTAAGGTAACTAACTACATTTAAATTTAGAAGATGGGAAATGCGGAATAATTATTCAGAGTACCAATATGTACAGCAATCAACCTGAGAAACGCCATTGGAGTTTAGTTAATAACCATGGAGTTGCGTGTTGTTTCTTAACAGAAACCCGCAACTTCATGGTTGTTGAGATATAAGTGTGTGTATATGAGATACTTATATACTTATTTTGTGTCATTAAAATATAACAGACATTATACCTAATCTGAAAAATAATATACTTAAAAGATCGATTCATAAAAAGTAAAATTAGGTAAAGAAATACCACTTTTACGGGCTCTTTGGCGTGTTCGGTAGAACACCTGCTGTTCGCATCGATGTGTCGTGGGTTCGAATTTCTGTTCGAATACCTAAATTCCGACCGGGGAACGAACTACAGTTCATAGATGTAAAAACCGTGAAGTGCACATTGCGTGTTTCGGTTTCAGTGTATGGATTTCCGAATGCTCGAAGTAAAAAGTAGGTCGGCAGCGCATCATTGACTGATGTTCTGTGGCTGGCGTATCACCTACCATCAAAGTGAACCTCATGCTCGTCTGTCGATAAATATATCTACAGGAATCAGCTTGAGAAACGCCATTGTACTATTTAAGTCCATTTGTTTCTTAACAGAAACCCAGAACTTCATGGTTGTTAAGCTATAAGTATACTTATAGTGTGTCATTAAAATATATCAGACATTATACCTAATCCGTATAATAATCTATATCTAATCTATCTATACTAATATTATAAAGAGGAAAGATTTGTATTTTTGTATGTTAGGAATAAACTCAAAAACTACTGGACCGATGTTAAAAATTCTTTCACCAATAGAAAGCTACATTATCTTATATTATCTTATAACTATATTTTATGTATAGTACATCTTCATTTCACCCTTGTGAAGCCGGGGCGCGTTGCTAGTATATTAATAAGATCGATTCATCAAAAGTAAAGTTAGATTAAGAATAAGCAATTAGACTGTTTTATAACACTCCCACACCTACTTAGATCAGTTCTCAAGACGCTTAAATTATAATTAAATGAAGTATCGAATATTCCCAAGAGAAATTTATCACCGACTTGGAATTTGGTTTCGCTGTTGTCCTCCAAATTTATGAGGTGTTGGCATTCCAAATTGGTTTAGCTTCGTTATTTTATTTAAAACCAGTGGGTTTAGAAAATTGGAAGAAAATTTAAAATTTATACATTGTCCGCATATGGTAGAGTAACAAAGAATCAATAGAATTAACTGTGAGTTGTTTCCTTTTGATTTAGCCTAAATTCTTCAAATAATCGCATACAAATGGATACGGACTGAACTTTTAGTATTTTTATTTGGTTTAAATGATGTCTATACTAATTTAAATCTAACCATATGAAACAGTGTCGTGTTAGTTACACCATTTACAATTCAAGAACGACAGCACAGATTTTAATGATAATTGTTGGATTCGTCCCCGCCCCGAATAACAGAAAATAAAAAATATGCAGAAAATTATTTTTAAAATAAATTAAGTTCGAAACTCTGGTAAGACAACATCTGTCGAGTCCGCTAGTAATGTCATAAATCATAATCACTATAATCTGTCACTCAAAACAAGTCACAAAGGAAAATCTTGAAAGTTTAATAAAATATAAAGTTTCCATTTTAGGAACATTTTCATGGTGAATGTATGTATATAAAACACCAATTTAATAAATTAAAAACTGAATTCGGCCCAAAATAGTATTAGAACGCAAAAATTCAAACATTTATATGATAAGAAGTTATTATGCAGTTCGCTATGCCCTTGCTCCACTATTATATTAGATAATAATTTAGTCCTTGAAACCTTTTTCCGCTGCATATTTCACTTCCGGTTAGGCACCGTCTATTATGATCATACCACGGAAGTAACTTTAAGTAACCTATGCTATACCAGATATAAAAAGATCATTTAAATTTTGGAAATGTTTTTATTGTACATTCTCATTCAAGAACAAGAAACAAGAACACAAAAATGAACTCAAATCAAAAATTATTATATTTATTCTTATTTTTCCCTGTTCTGTGTATTTATTATTTTTTTACTTGTCCAATTGTAAGTGGCAATTTAAAAACGCATGTAATCATGTAATGCCGTCGCAATAATTTATCTCAGTTAGACAGTTAGACTCAACACCTGTGTTCCGGGAAACCTCAATTTTATATTGTCTTTTGTGGCGATGGCTAAAATATAAATAAATAAAGGAACGAAACTCGTTTCGAATCGTTATTTTGAAAGACATATGAAAATAGTGACACATATAGGTATCATTCAAATAAATTATTTAATATCTAAATCTCCGAGTTTGTCACGTCAATCATGTGGATTTATCGATAAATAAAGAAATTGGTACTTGACGTAAGCCTAAGGCCCTGGCCCTATTACTCCGGGCTGCCACACAGTTATGATAACATAAATAACATTTCACAAAACGGCAAATTTTGCATTAACATTTAGCCAGTCACCTTGACGTTTTTTCGCTTAGCACGCGACGGTACGACGTAATTATAATGAAAGGTTTTTGCCTCATTTTAATACTATTTTTCAGCACTTGAGCCTCGCTTGAAATAATAAACTGGGCGGGCGTGAAAAACTTGTGAAGTGTTTTTATTCTATTTTTATCACTCTATTTCGCGCACTCGCCGTATTAGTGTTGAAACATTTTATTCATCTAAATATGGATAAATAGAACTATCTCCAAGGCTCGCGATGTACTTGCAAGTACTCAAGTGTTGTATACGCTGCTAATACTTCTTATCGCTGTTACAGCATATTATGTTACTTTAAAGTCACCTCCGTGTAATGACGACAAAAGAGGCCTCAAAACAGAATTAAAAATGCATCGGAAATCGGTAGCTTTTTTATTAAAAAAAGGGTTTCAAGGACTATACTAGGACTAGACTATCTAATCGTGGAGTAAGGGCACAAGTATATATAGCGAATTCCTCGTATGCTTACTCCATCAGGAACTAGAAAAGAACAAGCTTTGATTAAATTTCCCCTTATTTCATCATTCGTCATATAAATTCTTCATCTTACACTTCTTGAAACTATTTAAGGAGTAGTCACAGGCTGAATTTGAAAGTGAACTATTTTATTTATTTAACAGCTAAGGAGTAAACGCGTAAAGTGCAAATGTAAACTAGCTTAAATTATTGTCTCTATCATAGAACACATATGTGTTGTGTATACAGCACTTAATTTTTAAGCATTTTAGAGCATTCCAAGATAAAACCATTTTGTAAACCAAAAGAAAGTATTGGGGATTTTTTAATAAATTGAAACATAAAGTTTCTTCGCAACAATGCAGGATTTCACTCCACGTCTTGTATTTTTCTCCAACAACTACAACTTCAATAAAATACAGATCACGTATGGAAGTTCATGACCCTCTCAACCTTTTACGATATTCATTACTTTTTAGATCTATGTAGTTATTTCATTTTATACTATCTTTATATATATAATTGTTCTGTACATGTGTATGTCACTGACCTCTTTCTAAACCGCTGGACCGATTTTGAGAGAGTTTGAGGTTAGATTCACAATTGGATATAACACAGGTGGCGCTCCGACAGGGTACCAGAAATATGAAATTTTATTTCCTGTAGCCAACGTTCGGGCAGGACATCTTTCGGGTCCTCTAGTAGGATATAGAATAGAATAGAATATATTTATTAATTTATAAAATTTTTAAAATTTATTTAATAAATTTATAAAATTAAATTACCATATACAATATAATACCATACAAAACAATACATTATAATTTCATTAAAACTATACGAACTAAAGACATTATGATGATCCTGAAATGGATAAACACTCAGTATTCATTAGGGCAAAACTCCAACACTGATTTTCAGTGGCTCCAGTGAGGGTGATGCGCGGCAGACTACACAATCATAAATAAAATTTGTTTATTTCCAAATATTAATTGGCAATTTAGAATTAACAATATATGTTAAAATGTTAATACATATGTATATCAAATGGATCATTCAGAAAAACGATATGAATTACATTAAAGGATGGTAATGAAAAAAATAACATATTTTCCTTTAGTAATATTTATGTCGTTATGTAATCAGTGGCGGGACCACCATATAAGCCCAAAAGCTCGGCTTGCATTAATGCAACCATAAAAAGAAAAATAATAATGCCCTAAACGTAATTACGTACATAAATCATACATAACTTATATGATTACGTAGTTATATAAGTTATATAACATATAAGCTAAAAACGTATTAGGTTAAAGCCGGCAAGCTGGGCTTTTGGGCTTGTATGGTGGTAAATACTAAGACATTTCAGCTGTCCAACAATTAACATTTCTGTGATGATTTTTTTTTTCAAATAATTTTTAAACATTTCGTATCGAATTCAAGATATCCACAATTGTTAACAATTATAAACAACAAATAGAAGTAACAACTCTTGACGTGAATACATTTACTATATACGTTTAACTTGTGGAAAATATCGTAATGACTCAACCGCCTGAACGTTTCCCATACCAAATACCGATAGACAGTTAGGAGCCGAAGAAGGTCAAGGCGGCGTAATTATATGAAAGCCATGCGTTCTGTAATCACTTGCCAACCTTGAAATTGCAGTCCCTAGCACGCGATATCGTTATTTTTATGAGTATAGTAATTCTTCACTTAATTTATTACTACTTGTCGTAGCTTAATGCATTGCATATTGTAGTTCGCAGGCCCATTAATATTTTAGACGTATTATCAATACTGTTTTTGTAATATTTATGAAGGTACCTAATCTATTAATCTATAAAAACTAAGCTTTAGGTTAGGCAATTTCGAATTTGCGGCTAGTCTTTGTCATTCTCTAAAGGCTGCTTTTCCATTGGAAATGTACGAGGTAGCTAAGCGGTAAGCGAGATCAAAGCTAAGTCACGAAGCTGTGTGACCGTTTCCACCAATCCTGCGGGGTTAGAACGCAAGACGCAAAACGATTCGACTGATCGTCTCGCTTCATTGTGATTGGTGTAGAGATCATTGTGATTGGTGTAGAGACTCTCTAGAGACTCTCTACACCAATCACAATGAAGCGAGACGATCAGTCGAATCGTTTTGCGACTTGCGTTCTAACCCCCCTGACGTTTAGCGGAGCGAGTAAGATGTGCTACGAGGATGCGTTGCGCTGTGCTGTACGTAGCTGTGCGCTACGTAGTACGTTGTCCACTCTGCTTTACACGTAGCTACACCAAACGCGCATCCTCTCATAACGTTAGCTTGCATCTTTAAAAACACAAATTGTTGCGAAATTTCAAACTTTACAGTACAAATAAGACCCAAAAAAAAGTTAGTTTGTTACTAAATTAGTTATTAGATTAAATATATCAAGGGATGCCGGTAGGAATCGGCTTGTTAGAAGAAGAAAATCAAGGGATTTTATTGGTGAATTTGAACACATCTATAGCATCACACCATAGCTTATCTCCGGTGAAAAAGTAGTCTAACCGTGTTTAGATCTACGCTGGTTAGCCCGAGTTAAAATTCTGAGGAAACTATATGGGTAAATTGTTTTCGGTGAGGCAGGGCACATAGGATTGATCACCTACTTGCACATATGTATAAGAAAATAATAATTAGTAATAGACACTAATGAGGTAACTCCAGATCTCATTCAATCAAGTCAATACCCCGATTTCTTATAATTTGAGCATATCTTAGAAACCGCTTAGAATGTTTGTGTCTAGATAAACTTTAGCAAATTACTGAATTTTTGTCGTAGCCCGAACTCAATGTTCATTTTTGACCCACAGATTTTTTAAAAACAATGCCGATCGTATGTTTCTTTTTAAAAATGTATTAACTCCGCTCGAATATTCCGCTGCGAAACATTATGTTGAGCATAGCGGCCACCTAGTAGGTAATGGCCACCTAGTAGGTTAGAATAAGACATAATCAAGAACGTACTCTTTCCTCTTAAACTTCTAATAAATCTCGATGGCTATGGATCACATTTGATCAGTAAAATTGCTTACAAACGCAAGTCCCTGTCTCATCTTGCATTCGTTAATTACAACGACCTCGTTTAAATGAATGAATAATAAAGCTTCGCTGACTACTCGGTATTTGTAACTGATTGTACGAGAAATCTGAAGTCTTGTGGTTCAGATTTCTCATTATTAGTAAAGTATTCCTGATAAAATACAAAGGGGTTCGTGGGGAAAACTCTTGAGATTTCAATTTAACAATCCGTTCATTTTTGAAGATTCTGTGAAATTCTCCTCAAGTAGTAAGGATTAGGGGAAATTAGCTATAACATTTTTCATGGTCATAGTTAATTCATAATAACGCTGTATTCAAACTTTGATTTGCATCTTATTTTCTTCTTCCTAACATGACACCTTAGGTCAACACAACATGTTTTTTTCCATTTACCCTTAATATTAAATGATACGGGATTAAATCGTGATAACTTAACTATAATTATTTATTTATTCAGTTACAATATTACGGCCCAAATATGATCACGGGCAAAAGAAGCTATAGTCCCTAAGAGTATATTTTCGATATTTTTCAGTTGATTACATGAACACCTCCAGTTTTTAAGGGAGAAATAAATGTATCGTCGTAATACATAGTTTATTTCATATAATTTTCCTTATCCTAAGTCAAGATACTGCAGTCATTGGCATTATTCCAAGACAATGGAGCATTATATATGAAAATTGCATACCATATTGCAGGTTGAAGATACGAGCAAGAAAAAAGGCGGAGGCACATTTCTGGTGCCGATGAATGGCGGCATTTGGAAGATGTGCGTGTCTTTAGAAGGTATTTATATATGTTATAAGATAATATAATATTACACATTATTGCAATAAAGATAAATAGTTGCAAGTAATAAGGCAACCGAAAAATCTTCTATTATCAAAATGTAATATTTCATTAAAACCTTTGTGATATAAAATATGGTCGGATGCAGTATGGACAAAACAAAAACTTTAATTAGAAATATTCTAACGGTTCAGATGAGTTTTTGTGGTATTTTGCAAGCTAAAAATTCGAATAACATTTCTATTGTAAAATAAATATTTCAGCTACGCTATTGTAAAACTCGACGATGAAAAATCTGTGTTGGTAAAAAATTCAAATGCTTACAAAAATATTTTTTTGGTCTACTACCAAACTTGACAAATGTTTTAATAAAAGCCCAAGAACATTTTTTTTTCTGAATTTAATTGCGTCTTACAAGTATGCAGGCGTGCCGAAAAGATAAAATTAATTTTACATTTAGGTTTAGCCAATAACAAACGTCTATGTATGTACATATATGACTTGGCTTTAAAGTATTGCATGCCCACCGGTAGGCCAACATTTCTAAGCCCCTTAACTCTTTAAACAGTCATTATATTGCATGTATATGGATAACATACCCAAATATTACTAAAATCGGAAACATCGACTTTTTTTTACCTGTCCGCTTCGCGTGGAATTATGCACTGGGATTTGGACGGTTCGAACTCATACCATTTTAAAGATATATAACTTCCTAGAATTGAAATAAAATAAATAAATAATATTCATATACAAATCCTATCTAAATAAATCCCTTTCAACTTATTTTGCCTATCTGGAGATACTATATGTAATATAAACTTTTAATGTTTTATTATAACGTTATTTTATATATACGAGTATATATTATTTATATTAATCTGTAAACTGTTTGTTGGAAAATAAAACCTTGCCACCATACTCATCAAAATTGTTCAATTCGTGAATAATGCTCGGTAATATTCACACGTATCAAATTAAATATTTTTTGGGGTTCCGTACCCAAAGGGTAAAGCAGGACCCTATTACTAAGACTCTGCTGTCCGTCCGTTTGTCACCAGGCTGTATCTCATGAACTGTGATATAGATAGACATTTGAAATTTTCACAGATGATCTATTTCTGTTGCCGCTATAACAACAGAATAAAATACAAACTTTTCGTAAAACAAAAAACTTGGCGATTACAAAGAGTGGTGGAGAGTTTATTGCCAGTTCTTCTCATCCGTTCTACGCCCTTGATTTGAGAAGTGATAGTATCTCAATGTAAAATTAGAAAAATATATTTTTATTGACGTTTAAGTGGACATTGTGTTACCTAAATGAATAAATGATTTAAATTTGTTTGGCTTTGAATGTTGTCAAGCGTGTACATACACATGTTTAAGTGTGCGTAAAGTTTAGCGTACGCTCCCGAAATTACACATAGTCAAAAAAAATTATATACATATGCACGCCTAATATCATTCATAGTCAAACGGATGAGATAGAATATCTATACATTTGGTGTATATATGATCCCGAATAAACAAAATGTTCACAGATAGTAAAATATTTCATTAATTTAATGGCTATTTATTATGATTTGAAAAGTAATTTGTATCAATGTAAAAAAAATATTGTATTGCAATAGACATACGAGCTCTTCCAGTAGTTACTTGTATGTAGTAGTTACTTTAATAATTAGATTTATTATTATAATTTCCAGAGGAAGAAGTATCGTTACTATCGAATGCCGGTTTTCCGACGGAGCCGCTGTGCACAAATTACTTAGCAGACGACGAAATCGAGGAGCCGCGAGCTGATTGGCAACATCGTAAGTATATTTTGCATTCAATTCAATTCAACTCCCTCGTGGAGAGAAGGTGTGCTCTTCCTACAACCGAAAGGGAGGATCTACGACCAGTGAACTAACCTTTGTATATTATTTAGAATTCTTCTTATATTTCACTGTTTTTCCGTTGAAAATAAAACAAAATATTTGTCACATCTTTATAAAAATGTGTCAACAAATATTTGAAAAATATATATAAACATTGAAACAATTGAATTTAATAAAAATATATAAACATTGTTATGGTTAAGTTAAGATATTATTCACAAAAAATAATGATGTAGCTGTTTAATAAAAATAGAGTCAGAAATCACTCAATGCAATAATTACATTTTGTGTCGCCATTATTTCAAATCAATTATGCCAATATGAATGTGAGTTTTATATTCAGTAAAATAAGGACTATATTGGATCGTATGGTGTTTCTTCTTCTTCTTCCTGCCCTGTTCCCTTTTTTTTATTTGGGATCGGCGCAGTATGTTTTTTTTTCACTCGCCATATCATCAGTCACACCTCTCAAACACATACCATTCTTTATACAGTAAATCCATTTTTTTTTGACCTCCCTCTTCCCCTATACCCGAATGGTAATGGATCGTATGGTGTTTATAACTAGAAAATTCAAAAAAATTGAGATGTGCCGTTATTCATGCAAAGCAGCGATTTGTTGAAGTTGAAGATTGTAGACGTTAAATTATACGTATAAATGGAGTTTAGTTCGTTTGTGTTTGGTAATTTTCCTTTACAGGGAAATAGGTAATCATTTTGTCTGTCCGAACTCCGAAGCAACTATATTTAGCTTATCTTTCCGGTATTTATCCCGGTGCTAAATGAAACGCGTATTAAATCGCTTGTGTTTCTTACAGGAATGCAAAATCTTTCCATATCGTGCGCGCTAGTTTGCCTCATAGTATTAGGCAGTGCCGCGCTGGTCGGAGCTTTCGGAGTTTGTAAGCACCAGATTAGCGCAGTACTTATCACTGGTGTTATGTATCTTTTAGCTGGTGAGTTGATTACGTAAAATCTATACTTAATATTATAAAGAGGAAAGATTTGTATTTTTGAATTTTTGTATGTTATGAATAAACTCAATAACTACTGGACCGATTTTTTTTTTTGATCGAGTCACATAAGCTATGTTTTTGTATAGCACATCTACATTGCACCCGTGTGAAGCCGGGGCGCGTTGCTAGTTACACATAATATTGTGTTCAGTGTGGTTACAGGTCTCAATTTCTGGACTGACTTTAATGCAATTTGCAGGTTTCTTTTATCACATGGATAAAGATGATATCAGATGATATCAGTTGATTTTTTTATGTCAGATTTCGATAGACGAGCATGAGGTTCACTTCATGATAGGTGATACCTCAGCCACAGAACATCAGTCAATGATGCGCTATCGACCAAATTTTACTTCGAGCATTCGGAAATACATAGACTGAAACCGAAACGCGCAATATGCACTTCACGGTTTTTCCAACTATGAACGGTGGTTCGTTACCCGGTCGGAATTTAGATATTCCTCCCACCCGATCAATGCCCGAAGTTACCGGACGTGGGGAAAACATGCTTACAGTAAAATTACAAACATATTGTCCCGGATGGGATTCGAACCCACGACCCATCGATGCGCACGGCAGGTGTTCTACCGAACACGCCAACGAGCCCGTCAAATGATACTTACTGATGAAAGCGAGTATTCGAGTTAAAAAGTTTTAATGAAAAACCCATATCTATTTAAATAAAATACTGTATACCGGATTAAAACGCGATTTATTGTTTAAATTATTTATCCCGACGTTTCGGATGCTTTTCAGCAACCGTGGTCGCGGGAGACATATTATAGGAGGTATTTTATTTAAATGTGTGATACTCGCGTTAATTAAAGACAATATTATGAACCCATAATAACCCATCTAGTGGCAGATTTTAAGGGCGGTAAATTTTTGTAATTATTTTAGGTATCTTATAGAAATCAAAATAGGACAGTTTTCTGTATATTACATAGAGCATAATTCCGATTGGATTCCCCATTCGCTGTCATTATTCTGACGGACTCGTTGGCGCGTTCGGTAGAACACCTAACGTGCGCATCGATGGGTCGTGGGTTCGAATCCCACCGGGACAACATGTTTATAATTTTCTGGTAACTTTGCGCATTGAACGGATGGGAGGAATATCGAAATTCCGACCGAGTAACCACCGTTCATAGATGGAAAACCGTGAGGCATAATATTGCGCGTTTCGGATGGATTGATTTCCTAATGCTCGAAGTAAAGATTTAGTCGACAGCGCATCATTGACTGATGTTCTGTGGCTGGGGTATCACCTATCATCAAGTGAACCTCATGCTCGTCTGTCGATATCTAACATAACAAAAAACTTTTGCCTAAACCTTAATTTTTGAGTATATGGCCATCAATAACGCAACTCACAATTACTCACCCGTACCTTTTAGTACAGTAATTTAAACAGAATAAATCTCATATCATTATATCACTTTATATTCCAGGTTTATTTGCAATGTTCACACTAATGATAATACACTTCAAACGAGTACAAAGGGTGTCAACACGGGGAAGTCCCCACGTGGACGACACGGCCGACGGGGTGATCGGTCCGCGCGGGCCTTCCCTCCCCCTCCTCTCCGCCAGAGAGTTCACGACATCGTGGTCGCTGGAACTGGGGTGGGGGGGAGTGGTACTGGCCACTACCACCTCAATAATGTGGATCCTGTTGTCTAAGATAATGCGATACAATCCATTATCCACTCTGTTGTTATAAACGCGGCTTATGTGTTGACCAACGCACTTACGACACTTGAATGCATAGACAGGCACTGACTAAATAAGTACCTATATTTTTTTTGTTTTTTTTATTTATAATTATGTTATTTAAATAAAATACTTTATACCGGATTGAAACGCGATTTATTATTGAAATTATTGATCACGACGTTTCGACTTTTCAGCAACCGTGGTCCTGGGGCAGATTGAAAGATGAATGCTGTCTGATTTTGAATATGGTGCTGAAAAGTCGGGATAAATAATTTAAACAATATAAATAATAAATCGCGTTTTAATCCGGTATACAGTATTTTATTTAAATGTGTGATACTCGCGTTAATAAAAGAGAATATTACCTATACTATATTTTTTTTTCTATTAATTAACTATAGAAAATAATTATTCATTACCTAAATCTATTTTTTTTAGCATTAGGAGGAGGATACAAGCGGCGACTTAATTATTGTCTACAAGATAATTTTTACTAAAGCTTTTCCAGTATAAGACCCTTAAAATTGGATTTATTTATTTAATTATCAATCTTTCACATGTTTTTTCCACCAACCGTGGTTCTTTTGTTTAAGTATCGTTTTGTTTTTTTAATATTATATCCCAAGTAATGCAAGTCTAAAATATTTTGGATTTTTTTGCATAATTGCATGAGAAAAAAGATTCTTTTGCGCGTAATATGAAATCTTAAAATGTCTCGTAAGTGCGTTTGGTCTTAATCTTGTACGAAGAACGCTGGAATTGTTTACTTTTCCGCTTGAAGCATATATTAACATACATGTATTTTGAAATAGCAATTTCCAAAACGGCTTCGTATCAAGAAAAAGTCAATTATCGTTGAATATGTATACCTATTTGTTATTTTACAAAACAATGTAAGTGAAATACTTAATTTTTATATTGAATTCAATAAAGACGTAATTCTTGAATATTTTACGAATAATTTTCAAAATAAGCTATTACAGGTTGAATGAAACGTTGTAATCAAAGTTGCGAGCTACTTAAAATGTTCCTATTACACATCTCATATTAATAAAAGCGACATCAATTATTTTAAGTAACTCTAAATCTTTGATTATATAATTAAAGCTCTAAATATTGATTAATGTTTGAGTATTTCGCCAAAAGTGAGTATTTTTGACATCAAATAAACAGCAACACACCTTGAAGTTGAAAAATAACAACCTCGTTGCCGTCCTAAAAAAATATATTGCTTTGGACCTTAAAAAGCTGCTACTTTTCGTGAAGTAGGTATAGCGCTACTTTCTTGTAAGGTTAGAAAACTTTATACCAACATTCATTAACAAACTATTATTTGGGATGAATGTTACCTAAACAGTATTTTATTTCAAATACTTGGACCCTGTATTTTTGTTCGTATCTCTACTAAAATTATAATTAATGTGATTGTATTATCTTTCATTAAACAGTTTTTTTTTGTATAGTAATATAGTAGGGGTAAGATTGTAACATAGGGTCCTATAGAAGCCGCAAGAAAATACTAGATTAAAATATAGATCATTTATCAAAAAATTATTCTGGTTGTGCTTTTATTAAGATTAAATATGAGCGGCTAGGAGCTTTCTTCTTGCTTCCTTTTACGACATACCAAAGTTATTTCAAAACAAATGATTCAAAATTATCATATTATTTTTTATTGCTCCAAAGATTAAATAAAATACAACGAATTCTCACGAAACCTTCAAAGTGCTTTATAAAGAATATAATATTTTCTTAAAATCTTATTCGTGCGCTTTATATTTCCGACACGCTGTTAAAATGCACATAGTATATTTACCGTTAATTTATAAAAAAAATTACCGTTAATTTATAAAAAAGATTTTAGCTGAATATTAAAATCGGTGCTCTAAAATTTCTATTGAGTTCGATTTAAATCTTTTAAAATGGAATGGAACATGGAATTTTAAAATGTATGGATGATTTTTTTTAATGTAATATTTGTATTCAACTAAAATAGATTCAGGATTTATTTCAGTCTGTATTTTTTTAAATGGATGTTTTAAATAAATCAAAAAAAATACTGAGACAGTCTTGTTGATAATTGTATAATTGTTTTCTGTCCTGTGATTAATATTAATTAAATAAAGAAAATCCTACTTACATTTTATGTACTGCACAGCCATATTATTGATATATATATACCTACGCAGCGGCAGGGCCACCATACAAAAACATTAAGCCGAGCTTTCGGGCCCCTTTTAATGTAATACGTGTTTATATATAAGTTATGTAATTACGTAGTCATCTATACTAATACTAATAATCTATACTTATATAATATAATATTAATATTATAAAGCTGATCTTATATAACATCACGCTGCGAACAATAGGAGCGAAGCATCAGTGAAAAATGTTGCAAAAATGGGGAAAATTATCCATAGAAAACTACTCGACTGATTTTACTATCATGATCTGATGACATTGCACCTGTGCGAAGCCTAATTGCTAATATAAGTTATATATGGCTTTTATAATTACGTCAAGTGCATATTTTTTTATGGTTGCATTAATAGGCCAAACCGGGCTTTTGGGTTTGTACGGTGGTCCCGCCACTCTATATACGAGCCTTGTATTATGAAATAAGCCTTCATCTGAAGTTACTTTTGTTAATATTTATTACATGTACCTAATACATTTTTGTATATATAGATTTTAATAAATAAAAGTAAAGGTCAAAGCATTGTATGACAGATACACCATAAAAAACGAAAATGTTTTTTTTTGTGTGAAAGTGAAAATAATGGAAAGCTTAATATAATGGAGTAGTTACATTATAATGCTTTCAGCGATTCCTCCAAATCACTTTAAGTGATATGGCAATGAATCAATAAGTACCTAATCTAGGCTACATCTATCATCTGGCTTGAAGGACAATAAAGGTAATGGTCCTTCGAACCAAATGTAAAGCTCTCAACATATTAGCTTAGTTTAATAGTTGCAATAGCTTACGCACTAGCAGAGCGTTAATGTTTGTGAAGTTAATTTGTGATAATTACGAGTACTTACGTTGTTAAGATTTTGTTATTAAAGCAATATTTTGTTTCTGTTTATTTTATTTGTCTCCTTTTATTGATTTATACGATCGCAATAAAGTGCTAGAGTATTAGTTATATAAAGGAACACAGTTGATATATAAAAGAAATTATTTCTTAATCTATATATTTACAAAATAATTACAAATTGTTTTATCTTCTACTGTCAGTTCACAGAACTTTCAAACAAGCAATAGTTTGCTATATCAATTCTCATTTATTTATTTATTCAGGGTTAAATAATTTAAAATCATGGATGATTTTGTTTACTCACATAAACAAACCTTAACAAATCGCAATGGTTCTAGATAAAATTCATTATCTCCGGAAGTTTTCGAAGTAGGTACACATTTTTCCTTACGTGGGACTAGCTCAAAATTTCTCAAAAAAAATTGTACTCGTGGGTTTTGGGGTCGCTGATTACGAATCTGCTCTCAAAATTCAACCCACTCACCCCAAAACTCCCCGAGTACTAAATTTAAAGCCGATTGAAGTAAAAAAATGCGTGACACAAAGGGTTAAATAAAATAAATAGGTACTTTATACCGGATTAAAACGCAATTTATTATTTATTCATTTCGGATGCTTTTTAGCAACCGTGGTCATCGAAATCACTCATTTCACTATCATCTCTCCATTTTGTGTCGCTATTATGACTTTCAGCGCCCACTGAAATAATTAGTTCGTAATTCGTATTCATTTTTTTCTTGTTCAAAGAATGTCATTAGCTTAATACATATAACAAATTATGTTTGCCACTGTGTATAACTCAGATTAAGTACCTATAGATGTAACACTAAAATATTAAAGCGCGATAGCAAATTACAATGTGTATGTAAAAAAGAAGGACAAAACACAGATGTTTTGTCCCCGTCGGCGTGGCCACTTTTTCTTGTCAATTGTAGAGGTGTAAAAGTAACGAAAAAAAAACGTACCCGTATGTATTCGTTACTATACATTCAGTACTCGTTACTATCGTATCGTTACTCGTTACTCCTTATACCTCATAAAATGCTATGTTATGCTAGACAAACAAATTTACAGAACTAGTTTAAGTTGCGCGCGCAAGCGTGCGATTTAATTGTTTGAAAATTAAGTTACAGTGAAATATTTAATTTTAGAATTTCATGAGAGACTAAAACTTTCACTTTCGTTTATTTCATACTACTTATTACATAAAATTTATGAAATTTTAGTGGTCTTTTCCGTTAAAGAAAACTTTGTTTTGAATATTTGAAGTTACATTGCGTCATTGAAAAGGCGTATGTAACCATGATACGAAACATGCGAGTAACGAAAAGTATTCGTGAGTAACGTTTCGTTACTCGGTACTAGATGGCGTACCCGTTACTCAGTAACGAATACATACGGTTTGCTACAGCTCTAGTCAATTGTGACAAATTTCTTCGGCGCCATTTCATCATGTGCGATTTTTGGTGTTTGTAGTGATTTCAAGTGAATGTTGATTATTTTTGAGACATATACTCTGTTAATTAAGGTTTCTTAAATGTGATAACAATAGTAGGTTGTTGTGATAAAGGCTGCAAAAGCCAATGTGAACGAAATATAAATGGAATTACAATTCATTCGTAAGTATATGATTATCTCTTTAATTTGGCAAAATATTACAATGTAATGGTTTATTATGTTTTTCTATAGTCGTGTTTAATTCTTTTTGGGTAACTTATGCTTATTTTTCAATATTTAAAATAATTTAAGAAAATATAACCTAAATGTTTGACAGATTCTGTGTTGCCAATTTACACTTTTTATTTTCCCAAATTTTCTTAGGTAACTAATTAATTAAATAAAAAATAAAAAAAAATAGATAAATAATAATTTCATAGATCTTAAGATTTAAATATCAAGTTAACAAAGAATTTTTATTTTCAGGTGGTTTTCAGTAACATTCAAAATATTACACTACTAGGACAGTCTGAATCTTCCAAAATAATATGTAATGAAACCAATATAAAACATGGGTGAAGAACAAATAAAAGCAGTATTAAATCAGAAAAGATCAAATGGACTCGAAGAATGACAAATATACAATGCGTGAATCTAAACGCATATTATTTAAATAATTTGTCTCTTAAAAATATCATATCAGAGCTGAAGTTAATAATGTAAATAAAATTCTAGAACATTGATTAACAATAAAACACAGAACCGGATAATTCTAGTTTTTTTAAACATGTCTTAACAAAGAAATTTGTCTACGGAAGTATTCAGAATCACTTAGAAAGTTTGCATTATATAAGTCTATAGTTTGTGAGGAAGCAATTTGATTCATACTTACCTCAAACTAAAAGACTGGAGGTAATATAGAAGTAGAGTACCGAAATAAATATGCACTATTTAAAAAAAATGTTTACTCACTAATTTTCACAGAATTAAAGGATCATATTAAAGATTATAGTCCACTGGATATCTCACTTTTAATTGAAAGGATTTCTTTAAAAAAAAATATGTGGAAGTTTTGGAAAAAACAGTATGTATAGTATACATTGCTGTATATAGGAAGAATGAAAAACGACATAAATTAAATAAAATTACTTGTTTTTAAGAAGTAAAGCTTGCTCTAGCAAGAAGTCGTAAATGATTCCAAATTCGCCGGTTCTGACCAAATTCTTGAAACCCCATTTACATGGCTTGTTTGGGTTATATTGGCGAAGAGTATCTACTTTATTTCCTATATCTTAATTTTTGTACGATAAAACTACAATACCCATGATGACGTTGACTGCCAAAAAATCTAGTATTTCATCCCTTGACACTTTTATTAATCTTTCTGTTCGTGGAAAGCTTTATTGATTAGTATGAGTGGTAACTACTCAACTTCGGTAAAAAAGTAATTTAATGGTGACCAGTCCGGTAGAATATCTTAAATAAATGTGGGTCCTGCTATTTCAGCCTTGAGTACAGTCAAGGACCATAGGCAGGAAAAATTATATATAACATGCAATTGTAATCATAAAGACCAACAACAATTATAAGTTCCGTGAAGTTAGCACTAGAAGTTAGTATAGAATAATATACGTTACTAAAAAACATGATATATCCATACTAATTACTAAAGCAACCACAGTTTTTATATAAAAACTAGCTAAAAAACCCGGCTTCGCCCGGGAGTTGATATGAGCTGACGTGGTAGAGTCGAAATAAAAAAATAAACTATGACGTAAAAAGTAAAAAAAAGTTTATTGAAAACGTTTTCTCATTATTTACAATACTTGTTTATATATAAACAACATTTTTCATTTTATTGTCCGGAGTATACCTATATACATAAATTTTTCGGATTTCCTACTCTTGAGCAAGCTACATATAGCTGACCGTGAGAGAAGCAGGATTCTTTGAGGTTAATGCCACAATATTTTAAAGTTTGTCCTTGCGCTTTGTTAATTGTAAAACTAAAGGCTAATTTTATTGGAAACTGCAGTCTTTTAAATCGAAATGGCAATTCCGAAGAGATCAAAGGTATTCTAGGTATAAACACTGTCTGTCCTTTGGTCTTTCCAGAAATAAGTTCAGCTTCAATGATATTATTCGATAGCTGTTTTACGATCATTCTAGTTCCATTACATAATTTTGGGGAGTTGAGATTTCTGAGTAGTATGATTGGAGTTCCAATTTTCAGACGAAGGCAGTGTAATGGCATTCCTGGTACTTGTAAAGAGTTTAGAAATTCAGTGGGGAAGTTGAAAAGCGCGAAATTTAAAAACCTAAATTTTTTAATGTTTTGAGAACTAATTTGGATAACTAAAATTATGTCGCTTTGACTCCAAAATATAAGTTAGCTAATGACGTATAAATACACAAAATTTAATAACTTTATTATAGCAACAAATTAAATTTAAGACTTTATTGAAATTGGAATTTTAAATTTCGTGTCACTACTACACATGCTACAATTGCTCGCAACGCTTTTGGAAATGCAACCCAAACAATCGTTGTCCTGAATGAAGTTCAAATATTCGATAACAGATGGCGCCACTATACTTAATTTCCAAGTTGTAGGGTTGGAAAGTTCCTTATATCTTTAGAAACACGCCCTTTAGATTAAAACGGGAACTTTCTAGCTTCTGTAGCGGTAGCGTATGTAGTAAAGGCGCGAAATTTAAAAACCTAAATTTTTAAATATTTTGAGAACTAATTTGGATAACTAAAATTATGTCGCTTTAACTCCATAATAGACGTTAAATAATGACGTATAAATACACAAAATTTAACAACTTTATTATAGTAACAAATGAAATTTAAGATTTTATTGAAATTGGAATTTTAAATTTCGCGCCACTACTACACATGCTGCAATGGCTCACAACTATGGAGACTATACACTATGACTATTGGAGTGTATAGTCTCCATAGTTGTCTTGAACGAAGTTCAAATATTCGATAACAGATGGCGCCACTGCACTTAATTTCCAAGTTGAAGGGTCGGAAAGTCCCTTATATCTTTAAAAACATGCCCTTTAGATTAAAACGGGAACTTTCTTGTTCGAGGGGGGATAAAGGGCTATCACACCACATCAATGTCATCAAGTCCCTTTATCGTGTCGGGACTCCTTTTTAAGTTTTATCGGCACGCACATTTTATCGACTTAGTTTTATTATATATATAGATATAGATATGTTAGATCAAGTATCTGGCCATCCGTATTTTATAATAAATACATGTATTTTCGTATTAAAACATAAAAACTAAATAAAACTTACTTAGCTATAGTGGACGGGTACATCTTTTCAGTTATTTTTCTCAACTAATTTAAAATTATCATAGGTAAACGGTTATTTTTATTTTTTAAGTGTAAAGAACCCTTCAGAAATCGTATATGTTAAATAAAGAAAATAAAAAAAAATAAAGGGAGTGACTACAGATTTTTTAAAAGTTGTACGTATAGTATACTATACAAAATCGAAATAAGGGTTAAGGTTTTTCTGCTTTTAATTTGAAGTTTGAATTCATTTTATGAGTTCACTCACGCCAAGTGACCAAGGAGAACGAAATATTTTAAAAAACTAATTCTATTTACAGGACAAAAGACGATTACTGATTGTAAATAAATGTCTGTTAAATATGATGGTAATATGTTTACGTCAGAAACAGAACAGACGGCATAAAAATTAAGGTTTAAAGAAATTTATTTTCATAAGAATCTAAAACTTTATATATAAATAAATAAAACACACATCAACTTATCACGCACTTAATTTGTTATTACAAAATGTTTTGGTGCAATGTTAATTTACCTATTATTAAAAATCTATCCGCAAATGGATTCATAATAATTATTTAAGCATAACACCAAATCACATGACAATTTTACCCAGATATGGGTAATTCTTTCTTATATGACAACACGGTCTACAACTATGTCTGTCTCATGTGCGGCCACGCTAATGTTCCAGGCTTGGTGAATAACCATTATAGCAACACAAATATGTACGTACGTACGTTCGTAGTAAATAACAAACCAAAAGAAACAAAAACTCATCGACAAAAAAAATCACTACAATTTACAAAATCGAAACACGCAGCGTTGCTTAACCAGGCGACGCTTGAGGAGCGGTAGGTATAGGTATAGGCATAGGTATAGGCGAAATGAACGTGTACAGTGTTGCCAACTTTATTTTTACGAATCCACCAAATGTGGCATCCTGATCCACCAGAAAACCACTAATCCAAAGCCAGTGTTGCCGTTTTTAGTGGATTTATCGCTAGATCTAGTGCAAAAAGGGAAAAAAAAAAGAAAAAAATATATCAAACGGAATCTGGCGCAAACCTAGTTATTAGTTAGCAACCAAGATTAATTGCGCAATTATTAATAGTGTTTCGGACGCCTAAAATCATAGAGAAATCATATATAATCATCATAGAGAAAAGTAGCGAGTCGATTTCATTTGGATATTTCCGTTCTCTCATCATCAACATCTGGGGCGATGATGACAATGAAAATGTTGTAGAAATGTTTAATTTAGTTGATATAAAACAGTTATTAATTTTTTTAGTTTGTTTTTATTTGTAAGTAATATAATTTTAAATCATAAGATATGAAAACGTGCTTATTTTATAGATTTTATATACCCAACCTACCTATTTTTATATTTACAAATCGTTTAGCAGAAACTAGTGCATTTAAGAAGCCGGATATTAGCAAGATATAGCGCATTTTTGATAACGGTATAGTGCATTTTAGTTTCTTTAAACGGCAACACTGTCCAGAGCAACGGCAGTGATAATAGATTTTTTTGCAATTATTATTATTACACTAAATATATATCGGTTTTCTTGGTAGCAATCAAAATAATAGAATTTGATGCATTATTGTTCAATATTTTAAACATATTAGGGTTTCATGCCCGCTAGTTTTTACAATATTTTTGCTATTAAAACTATTTAAATTGTTTATATATATCTCTCTTTTGAAATATGTACTCCAGCTCATAAAGAAGCGATTGGTATCAAAATTTACATTTTTATCATTTTGTGGGTTGACACTGTATTGCTTAACAGCGTCCATAATATAATGCCTTTGAGACATCTAAAACCTTAGTCCCTCCCGTGATGATTGCTGTAAACTTTACAGTGTAAAGCATTCCAAATAAGTCATCGAATAATCCGAAAAGATAGTTTTATTTAAAATGTTCTTTCCTAACTAGAGTATTCATTTAAATTGTACTAGTGGTTGAATTTCCCACCTTACCACTAACTGGAAAAATCTAAACCACTAGAAAATCCACTAGCCACTAAAACGAAAATTTTGCCGCTAAAAGGGAGGTCCAAACCACCAGATCTAGTGGAAAATCCACTGAGTTGGCAACACTGAGCGTGTAGTATGTATGTATAATCTTGTGCCAATGAATTGACACTGTAAATAAATGCTCTGTATCACTACTTCTCATCCCTTCCTAGTCTGTGCTACTTCTCAACTGTGAACTCATGTCATAGTAGCGTCATACATAATAATTAATAATAATAAATAGTAATTACTAATTAAGTAATTAGTACATAATATACACTTTGCCGGTGCCCGGTATCCTCAATGATCAATCCTGGATATGTGTAGTAAATAAACTTTAAAGTGCGAATAAGTGAAGTCCAATTAAAAATGAATAAGGTAAGTGTCTTAAAATTTAATTATTACAATAGCAGGCTTTAAAGTTTATAACTAATCACTATTAAAATATACAATTTTAGGGTATATACGCACAAAGGGTATCGCAAGACCAAAGAGAGCTGTTATTACAGTTTATGATGGAGCACGCGGAGCTTATACAAAAGCGTGTCACAGGTATCGATGTAGCACGCCGAAAGAGGGCATTACAGGAGCTGACCTGCCAGCTCAATGCAATGGACGGCGGTGCAACAAAATCTATAGATAAATGGTGGAAAGTAAGTTTAGAGTTAATTTACTTTTTATGTTAAATAATGCAAAACCAAGACCAAAAATTGTCCTATCAACTATTTTTGGTAAATATTTACAATCACGGCTTTTCCCAAAAAGCGTTCTCAGTCGCGGGTAATCAAAAAAAAGTAAAGTTATCAATCAGAAAATGTCCCACAACTTATTTTGGAGAGGGGGAAGGCAAACAATCAAATAAAATACAGCCTTTCCTGTACACAACAGTTTAATGGTGGCATTGGGTGGCTGTATGTGGTGGCTGGTGGGTTAGGTTATGTTGGTAGTCGAGCGAGCGGTGCCACGGCCGACGAGTGCCAGAACCGAATCCTACTGATTCACTTGGAAAACGTTTTTCTAAAAGAAAATTTAATCATATTTTTCCCCCTCTCCGAAATAACTTGTGGGACCGTTTTTTATTGATACCCGTGACTTAGGACGCTTTTTGGGAAAAGCCGCGATTATTAATATTTACCCTATTTTTAAAGTATATAAACACATAAGTATATATATATCTTTGTAATCATTTGTTTACCCTTATTGTTATAGTGCTGGCAGGACTGGCGTTGCGACACTAAAGCCAAGGCTTTACGCCTTAGAAGATATTCTGAGGGTACTCTTGGTGGCCCCATCCCTGCACCTTTAACAAAATTGGAGGAAACTCTCCTCCAATTTTGTGGAGTAGACATGGTTCTGGATGATACGGATCCCTTGAAGGTAAATAAATAACTTATTAACAATATGAAAATTCAAATACAGAATTCTTTATTGAACTGATGTTCTATTCTAGCATACTGAATCATTAAATGAAACACAAGAGACACACTTTGAGTCACAAGAAACACTTCATGTCTCTGCATCTCAAAGTGATTCATGTGTCTCAGAGCCTTCTTCACCTGCAGGGGTTGCCACTACTGAAGAAGGTAATTAAATCTAAGTCTAAGATTGACACTCTTAACTAAAAAATGTAATACTTTACCATTCACATTAATCTCTTAACTGAAGAAAACTATCTATTATTTATCCATCAGTAAAGACCAAACGAATAAATATTTAATGTTTGACAATATTTTCTTCATTTAATAAAGTGAACATTATTATAGTGATAATTAATGTTTTACAGATAGCCTGGAAAAGTCTTTGGAGAGGCAAACGGCAGCGCTAGAAAGACTTGCTTTAGGTATAGAAACCATGGGCCAGAGTATACAGGCTGTAGCTACAGCCATACACAGTGGCTTTATGGCTCTGGCGACAGCCATTGAAAACAAGCCACATGAATTTATTGTCTCTATGCCAGAACAAAAAGATTAATAAGGTAAATATATGTATTTTTGTTTTACCTGAATTAGTAAAAATTAAATTGTATGTCAAATAAGCAGGGACTAAAACCAGTTAATTTTTATTTTCCAAAATATGTGTCTGACTGAGATACCATAACTACCATAAAAACTATTAATACACACTTAACATACCACAGTAATATTTTTCAGTAAATATGAATAAAAACGAAAAAATATTAACAAAAATCTTTATTATACCGGTATAACTCCCATAGTAAATTAACCGGTATTCAGTCCTTGCAAATAAGTATTAATTATCACTATTATGTATGTCTGTCTGTTCGCAATAAACTCACAAACTACACAGATAAACTGAGAAACTGAACAGATTTTCATTGAATTTTCAGCAATAGATAGAGTGATTCATGAGGAAGTTTTAGGTATATCATTTATCAAGGTTTTGTTTAAATTGATTAAAATATAACGATAATTGGAAATGTCAGATAAAGTCAATTCGCCTGGGATCTTTCATAGAAAACACTGCCTAATTCCTTTGAGATATAATAAAACAATGTATGGTAGGATATTTCTCTAGTATACAAAAAAGTCCGCGATGGCATATATCTATCTTTTAAGGACAGCTTACTATACCCATTCTATCATCTAAAAAAATGATAATTGGAAAGCTATTTAAACAGATACAGTATTAATCCTTACTAACTTTAATATGTTAGTTAGGTTATGCATCATGCTTATTATTATTATCTTTTACACCATATAATTTAAATGAATATCTTAGGAGTTATCATGAAAAATTAATGCCTATACTAATATTATGAAGAGGAAAGATTTGTATTTTTATATGTTATGCATAAACTCAAAAATTACTGGACCGATTTTAAAAATTCTTTCACCAATAGAAAGCTACATTATCAGCTAGTAACATTGCACTCGTGCTATTATAAATATGCTTATCTCTATATGTTTATTTATTACTTTTTATTTCAAAACATTTATATTTATTATCTAATGGTCGATTTATTATCTAGTGGTTGAGATTTATGATTTATTTTATTTATTTATTTTAAGTAGAGCGCACTGTACCTCCAGGGTTAAATGGGCACCGCTGAAAGTCAGTGCTGTGTCATAGCCCTGCTGTGTCACAGATAATCCTGAGTCGGTGACCCATTTCCGGCACTGCACAGGAACTCTCTAATGTTAAACATAATTATTGTTTAAATATGTTCTTTTAGTTATTGTTTTTTGAACTTTATTTTATTTTTATTAAGTGTGAGTGTATTGTGAAATAAATGTTTTACTTTCTTTCTAAGAATTTTCTCATTGTGTGTGACTGATTGATTAAATCAAGGCAAGGCATTGACAAATATTTTGTTGCTTACAGAAACAGTTCAGTCTCAAAAAGCCGCCTATTAGATGATCTCATCTACATTTTTAAGACTTATAAGATATTGTTAGTAACTTTTAAATAATATATTTTTATAAGGGTTTAGTTGTAAGTTTTAAAAATAATTGTTCATTTTTTTGCCAATAATAAAGTAGTAGTTTTAATATATTACAGTCATAGTGATTAAATAACTATTATTTGTAATGAATGGTTATTATATATAATGACTAATTTGTATAGACAATGTTATAAATTAATCACTTTATCACATTATCATCATCCATTCTTGTTTTATTACTTTATTCCAAGATTATTACATATATAAAATAGGTAATTAATGTGATTAAATCTGTGTCAATTATTATCACCGCTAAAATAAGATGATATGGATTATAATAGCTTAATAGCATATTATAATATCTATTATATATAATATATTTATTACTTTCACTGTAATATACAATAATAAAACAAAATATCGTCGCTGCGCCTGACAAGTTCCATTTGTGATTTTTGTATAGTTTTGGGAAACAACGAAAAACGTATTATTGATTCACATACAGAGTTATTCTTAACGGTCAAAACACATATGGAATTAGTTAAACTCGTTTCCAGTTCGAATATCACAAAAAGGATTTTAGTAACACATAGAGAATAAAACGAAGATTATTTTTTGTGCAAAAACCAAAAATCAAAAAAATGCATATATGGAATTTGGCAGGCGCAACGACGATATATGATAATTTAATTTTTGCATCCAAATGTCAACATTTTATGTCACTCTTCTTATTTTGTTAATTATAAGGTATAGTGTACGCGCAAGTGCTAGTCCCCTCCTGCGGTATGTGAGCGGCAGGGCGGGGGATATTTACACACGTCAAGCTGACTCAGTCGGCCGTCGACCACCGCGACGGTTACACGACTTATTTGTTCGCGTCAGTTTATTCCAAACACACATGGGTTAAATATCCTAAGATGGGTCCGCCAATACCACGAAAAGTGCAAAATGTTATTTAGAAAATGAAATTCGAGTCTGCAAACATCGGAAATTACAAAATTTTCATCTTCACGGAAACCTGAATACTTATTGAAAAATGTTAATTTGTTTTTAAAACTGTTTTGTACCATTAATAATAAAATTTAATTAACACTTTTAGCTATGTGTTTTGCTTAGCCCGGAAATAGAAAATATAATTTTATAATTTACCCGTAACATTAATTAAGACAGTTTCTAACATAGTTATCCGGAGATTTATCTGTTCTAATATGTCTCGTGCGTGTCTTGACAATACGCGCCCTCCCCCGTCGCACCGCTCACATACCGCAGGCGGAGACTAGCACTTCCGCGCGGACTATAGTACTTCTAATAGATATGTACCTATACAATAATAAAAAAACTGTTATAAGTTTTTTAAATAATGAAAGTGAGTAGGTTAGCCTACAATACCGTTCAAGTTGTTTTTATCTACTTTACAAGGGACAGAAAAACTATTTCTTTTTTATGTATCTGTAAGTACATTTGTATACTGATTTCTTTTTTTTTATGTTAGATATCTACAGATGAGCATGAGGTTCACTTGATGGTAGCTGATACCTCAGCCACAGAACATCAGTCATAGAGTCTCGAGAACCACAAAACCTGGTCATGGTCAAACATGGTCCTGAAAAACATGCGGAATAAGTCACCCAAGCTTGTCAAGCATACATGAGCATTGTATTATGAAGTAAGTATGTGGCCTTCAGATTGAAGCTACTTTTATTTATTAATTAAATAAAATGTATACAATATGTAATAACGTCATACATGTTTGTATGTGTAGATTTAAATAAATAAAATGCGTGTATGGTCGATGGTTTGTATGGTAAGTACACCATGCCATCAAAAACATAAATTGTAAAAAAAGCCACTCGCAACTCAGTTCTTCTATTGTAAAAAATTGTGAGATCCATATAACACCAAGTCAGTCAATTTATTCAGTCTCTACTGAAGGATCCTTCTGTCTTAAGTTATTACGTAATTAGCTAACCTAACAACATCTTATAGTGACCATGTCAATATTAAAAATCTTTAATGTTTTAAATAAATAGATTGAATTGACCATCGCATGAAAACACAATGTATCTTTTTTTAATTAAAAATACAATGTATCTCACAAATAATACATATTATATTAAATAAGATTGTATAGTGTATATAATATGATGATGTATAGCAATATTCACCAAATACCGAAAAAAAGGAAAATATTTGTGCAACAATGTGAAACTAAAGTTAATTTTAGCTAGTCAATACATTTATGAGAATATTTTATATGTGCGGAAAAATATAGATATCTTTCAAAAGAACAGTAGCTTCCACAATTATAGTACATACATACATATACATCACGCCTCTTTCCCATTGGGGTAGGCAGAGATCACGGAATTCCATATGCTCCGATCCTTACATACCACTTTCGCTTCTTCTACTTTCATCAATGCTTTCATACACACTCGACGGTTACGAGTACTTTTATCTGGCCCTTTTGCAGAACGTCCCCAATTATAGTACAATTATAGTACTCGTAATAAAGACAAAATTAGTGCACCAACCACAAGGCTGCATAAAACGAGTAATTCTTTCCAAGGCATACGTTTTTTCAACCACCTACAACATCCCTAGTAGATAAGAGTAATAAATTCAAATCGTACGTTAAAGTAAAGCTACTTGCTAAGGCCTATTATAATATAAATGAATATTTAAACGATCCTAGTGCTTGGATATGATTTGCTCCAGTATAAAGAGGTAACGCGACTGAATCCCTCAGCTGCATTTCCGGACTCGGGGGCGATCGTCAACATCCACGTCGTTTTAATGTATAGTGGGAGCAAACCGTGATCCATGTGGTATCAAATTATTTCAGAATAATTATGTAGTATTATTATTAATATTTTCTTATGTAGCCAAGTTCACATTTCAAGGATCGTCATGCTCGCTTAAATGTCATTGCTTGTGGCGGCGTCCATGCGTCATGCTCGTGAACGGGTGCTACTTGTGGTGACAGGTCGGACTTGAATTCGTGTATGCGGTGATGTTAGTTATTTCAACTATGTATTTGCGTGTTGTTCCCACGAGAATGTAAGTGCGTGCTCCTATTTCACCATGCCTACTGCTGATAAAGGACAAATCTTTGATTTTTTTTATGGTTTATATTTTTTTAATTATTATAGTTAATTACATAAAGATGTCATGTGGAACATGGTGTAATGGTTGCAGCGCCTTACAAATATTTTATAAAACAAAAACTTGGCGATTAAAAAGAGTGACGGAGAGTGTATTACCAGTTCTTCTCTTCCGTAAAATTAGAACCATTTAATGTGTATTTATTATTGACGTTCATAAGTGTACATTGTGTTACCCAAATGAATAAATGATTTTTGAATTTGAATGGTCCTTCGAGCCAGATATAAAGCATAGTTTAATAGTTGCAATAGCTTACGCACTAGTGAAGCGTTAATGTTTGTGAAGTTAATTTGTGATAATTACTTACGTTGTTAAGATTTTGTTATTACAGCAATATTTTGTTTCTGTTTATTTTATTTGTCCCCTTTTTTACTCGTATATATCGATTAGTACGATTGAAATAGTGCTAGAGTATACATATAAAAGAAACACAGGTGATATATAAGAGTTTATTTCTTAATCAATATATTTACAAAATAATTACAAATTGTTTTATCTTCTACTGCAGTTCACAGAACTTAAAAACAAGCTAGAAATAGTTTTACAGTACCTGTGAGACCCTAAGAATCTTCCGTTCCTTGAACCATTCAGAACGGAGCGGACGGGATTTGAATCCTCGACCAAACCGACATACACCAACAATAAAACACTTGAAAAAGTATATTTCACCCTTTTTCAAAAAAAAAATGTGATTTTTTTAAAAATTATATAGCGTATTTCAAAATTACCACATCACAATTTTTCTTTAATATTTTAAGCGCTTGGCTAAATATCATTCAACAAAAAAACATGCATGTTCTCTGTCGAAGAAATACGACACGATAGGGGCACGGAAATGTTTGTCATATAAATGCGACACAAAAGGATAAACTGCATTTGGAGTAAAATATACTTTTTCAAGTTAGCATAGTGTTCATTGCTGGTGTCGAATGTACTGAAAAGTAGGTTGTACTACCTATCGCACCAATGAAAAACGATATTAATTAGATACAATTATTCCTCTCTAAGTAATTGTTCCTCTAAATCGATATCCTCCGCCTTACGTTTCCTGGCTCGGGGCCGCTTTCCGTGCAACGATTCCAATTTGACTCGTTTCGCTTGTTTCTTCTTCTCACGCAACTGAAGTTTCCTTTTTGCGGCCTTTTCGGGATTACTAACTTTCTCTTGTAATAAAATCTGAAATATACATTTAAAAATGTAGTTACACGGGTTAAAATGTAGTCATAATGATTTTTTTAAAGAAATACATGCAAAAATGTTAATTTGTTGAAAAACACGCAAAAAAAGTTACATATTAAAATTATTTATAATTTATTAGAATAATTAATATTAATTGTGCTAATTTAGCCAGAGTAAATAATTTAAGCTATGTTGCCTGATAATACTTGAACAAGTTCATGAAAATTAATATTAAAGGAAATATGCAAACTTAAAATACTAGTTATGAAAATTGAGTAAATATTTAAAATCAGAAATACATTTGTCGAATTGAGTGTACCTAAAATAGAATTAATTATAAAACTTAGATTTTTTGAATTTGCTATTATAATACATTGTATATTAATAGCAAATTACGAATATTTTTTTATATCGATGAATAATAAAAAATGATTCTTGCATTTTTGTCTGACAATATTTGAAAAAATACATAAAATCTCATCCATATACTAACTTTCTTCCTCTCAGCTCTCCTTATATTCAACTTCGTCTGCACTTCCGCAGCCAGTTTTCCATACTCGATATCCCCAATTTTCCTCCTCAACTTTTTCCCTAATCTCCCCGCCAACTGCTTGGCGACCGAGGCCGGTGTTGCCGCATCTCCGGTGGAAATCTCCCGAACTATAGGCGGTAGTATTACGTCAATAATTTTATTTAAATCTTCGGTTTCTAAGATGCCAATGAAGTGTAGCCACATTGTGAATATCGCACTCCTCTGAAAATAATTAAAACAAAATTTAGTGGTGTTTTCTCCCTCTTTGAACGCTTTCGAAACTCCATTACTCTCAGAACAATAAATATTACAAATTATTGTTAAATACAACGTACAATTTCGTCAGCATTAAAAAATATATTTCTACCTATCTGTAGAACATCTGACATGATTATGATACCAAGCCACTTTTTGTATTTTTAACCTACCTATATCTATATATATATATATATATAAGCAACTATTTTTTCTTTGTTATCGATAAACTTGAAAACTACTGGACCGATCGGCATGATACCATGACCATTCGACGCGGAATTAATTGTAGAAGGTTTTAGGCTATTCATTTTTTGAATTCCATCAACCCTTTACCATTTTTTTTCAAATTTATGTGGATAGTTCATATTCGTCTATCCTTTACAATTCGCCCAGCGAAGCGGGCGGGCGGGGACGGCTAGTAATTTATATTTGTCAGGCTTAACTGACCTAATTTACTTGTAAAATCAAAATAAAAAAGAACATCAAGTTTACGAGGTTAATAAGTTCAGTGTAAAGTAGACCATTATGCAAAAGTAGCTTTGTTCAAAACATGTAAAATACAAATATTTATTTCACATATAATTTCTCATTCGCCATTTTTAAACTTACTAATACTAGATATAAAAACTGGAATAAATTGCCTTCAGTTCCATCTGACCACGATTTTCGGACTTCTTGGAATTGTGGGCCAAAATCTATAGAATCTAATGCTATCTTGTTCTAACCTATTCGAATTCGTTCTAATAAGAACGAGATGTCTAATAAAAAGTCAACTGTATAAGTTGTCATATTCAAGATGGCGGTTCATAGAGAATAAAAATGTTGTCACTTACAATATTCATACAAATCGGTGATTTAGCGACCTCTACGTTGACAGCCCTCCTCAGCTTGAACAGTATCCACCGAATATTCACTCTGGCAGTAGTATCGGCGTCTACATCGTCCGTTTTAGTCTTATTGGTGAGTTTGAATTTTGGCAGTGAATGTACCAGTTTCAGGATTATGAATAACACTTCGGTAACCTGAAAATAAATTTATAACACAGTTAAAATGCCTTCTTGGTCAAAATTAAAGAATACTAGCAATACGCAATACTTCACACGGGAGCAATGTAAGTGTACTATACAAAAAACTATTGCACTTACATTGCATTAGTATAGTACTATATAATATGTTACTCGCTGATAATGTAGCTTTCTATTGGTGAAAGATTTTTTAAAATCGGTCGAGTAGTTTTTGAGTTAATACGTAACAAACAAACAAATCTTTCCTCTTTATAATATTAGTCAGTATAGATATCGCACGACGAGTCTATGGATCATCTAGCATAGGTATTACCATAGATAATAATCAATGATTATATATTTTTATTATTACTCAAATACTTCAATAGACTACACACCGATAAGTGTTCCCAAAACCTCCAGGAAAAATGCAACATATATATTATATTTTAACTTTGCATTGGTGTGAGTGATCACCAAAAGTAGAGTCCGTTATAAAGCATTTTATTTAAAATAACAAAATATTAAAAATTAATCGGTGATCGAAGGTGCGAGGACGGGCCGCGCCGTTATCCAAAAAGCAGTATAAACACTATCTATGTACACACTATCTGTGTGCATGTATCTCACACGAATGCAAAGCTCAGCTTACACCTCGCGAACTGTACACAGTTATACATACCTGATCGGCCATATCTTTGCCAACATTAGGTATATACTGCGCGCACAGATCCAATACCAGACTCCTCATCGCCTCCTCCGTATCGCAGTAGATGAACCCTCTCTCCGTCTCTTTCTCACACTCTCTCAAGTAGTCAATCTCTACGCTATTCAGAATATGCCCCAAGATCTTAGCCGCCCTCAACCGAACCCACGCGTGAGGATACGCCAATAGCGCTTGGCACTGCTTCCCAATATCGTCGTATTCGGATGAAAACTTGTCATCCTTCAAACTAGACGGGCACTGTATCGCAATTCTATCAATCAAATTCAGTATTTGAATCAAACTGTGGTCTTTTTCCTTTTGCTTATCTTCATCCGACTTTTCGCTGTCATCGAGACGGATTTTAACAAAACGACCTTCAGTAATGTCGTTGCTGAGAAGTAATATTTTCCCGCTAAGTAAAGGTAGTACTGTTTCGATACGGTGTTTGAAGTTATCCTCTTCGACGTTCACGAAACGGATGCACAGTTGTGCTGCTAATTCAAAATGGACGGGCTGAAATAAATAAATGTTCAATAAAGAAAAAGTACTATAAGTTTTAAAGTTCATTTCGTTGGTTCAAAGGTGAAACTGACTAAGTGTAATTAAATAAAAATGTTGCTACTATTCCTAATTTTAAGCGTACATTTACGATAAGGACAAATTAATAAGTGTGTATTACGCTTCATAGTTTAGTTATGGACCAGAATACGTAATGAGTTCTTCAATCTATCGTAGGTTTACTCTTAAAATGAGTAATAGAAACCATTTAAATAAAATACTGTATACCGGATTAAAACGCGATTTATTATTTATATTGTTTAAATTATTTATCCCGACGTTTCGGATGCTTTACAGCAACCGTGGTCGCGGGAGACAGAAGATCTGGTTGGTCGGTTGCTGTAAAGCATCCGAAACGTCGGGATAAATAATTTAAACAATATAAATAATAAATCGCGTTTTAATCCGGTATACAGTATTTTATTTAAATGTGTGATACTCGCGTTAATAAAAGACAATATTAATAGAAACCATTTTTTTTTTCAAAATGTCGCTTAGTGAGTTTTACTTTTGAACCAGCGATTTAATAAGGATTATTATTTAATAAGATTGATTGGCAGATTTTGCAGCATTCGAATTATTGGTGGACCCAACCTCCTAGGATAAAAAGAATGTCTGTTGAAGTTGAAACCTTCATTATTAGTAGTGCCCATTATTATTAGTAGTGTAAAATGTCGGTTAATTTCTTATTTACCCGTAAAATATGTAAAAGTAAATAACGAATTAATAATTTTTAATTGCATTTCCTTTTACTTTGAAGGTATTTGAAAAGGAAATTTCAAAATTTTGTTTGTTTCAAAGTTTTGTTGTTTCGGTTCTACTCAGGTCTGGGGAAGTAATGACCGTCCGGAATGGGGAATAAGGCCGAGGGTAGACAGTTAAAATTCATGAATCGTCATTTTTTTTCAAATCTTCCACAAGTTCCGAGAATAGACTGCCTTGCTCAATTGAAACACTTTTGTTTCCTCTGAATTTGGATTCATTCAATTTCGGAGTTAATTGATTACAAACTGTAACGCTGTATATAATTATGAAAATAGCTTGAATAAAGTATTCGAAACCGACGAGCGTGTGTAAGTGTAAGAAGCAAAAGTGATATCTGATCATATTTTTTCGGAATTCTGTGATCTCAGCCTACTCCGATGGGTGAGATGTATATAAAGCTATTCTCCGCTCGAGTGTACCTGCGTGTCCTCCAGCAGGTGCACCAGCAGCTGGAACAGCGTATCGCGGGCGGGGGGCGGAGCGCGACGCAGCAGCGCCTCCACGCAGGCAGCGGCCGCGCGCCGGCACTCCGCCGCGCCGTCATTCAGCATACACGCTCCGAGCGACACGAGCATGTACTCGCTGTGCTTTGAGAGGAACACCTGCGATTTATCGTGATTTAATGTATCGCACCTTGAAAATAAATAAAAAAAAGAACCGTCATTGAACAAAAACTGTCGGTTTTCAACTATCAACGCCATCTTGTGAGATAATTTTTCGAGTTCGCTATACATTCCCGGCAATGTATGGCTGTACTATTGGCAATTATTGCTCGGCCATTTCGAAAACAGGGCTGGGCCATGTATTGTAACTATATGGCCAATGATTTGAGATCGTAAACGGGCTATACAATCATGCAACAATGGCTGACGAAATTACACTCAAAAATTATTTATAGTCCAGTCAAATTGTCGATCAAAATGGGTTTAGTAAACAATAAATTATTCGTCATTAAAAGATCTGCAACTTAATCGGAAAATGGCAATCAATGGCTTATACACGTTTTTAGAGAAAACCCCGCAAATTAAAATTGATGCTCAGAATGCATATCGATCTCTAACTATCCCCAAACTACATAATTTAATGTTTATTCATTTCACAATTTGATTGGACTATAAATAATTTAGGAAATTTATGAGAATCTCAAAGATTGTGAGTGTATGTTTATTAAATCAAATTAGTTGACAGCAAAGCATCAGAAAGGGATACCGGAAAACGAAACAACACTATAACTGGCCCGGCAATATATCAGTCTTTTAGAATGTCAAGCGATCGTTCAAATTTATGCCGGCCACACTTCAAGACACTTGGCTATACCAAATATACATTACTGGAATACTGCAAAGATTGGCCGGGCACTATATTGCAGCCATATATTGCAGGAAAATATGGCCTGTTTAGAAGCAGATTAACGTTCTATATAATGAAATCGTCTAAACGCTATTTAAGTAGAGATGAATGAGGTTGAGGAGAATGAGTTTTTTTTAGTATCTGTAAATACATACAATCTTAAGGCATTTACCAAACCAAAAACATCTAAACAAATGGGAATATGCACCTATTAAAGATTATCTCCATCCTCGACTGCATTGTCACTTACCATTAGGTGAGAATAAGTCAAATGATTGTTCTTGCTAGATCAAAAAACAAATCAACGTGTCCTAAAAATATTACTCACAGTTTCAAGTTTATTGATGATCATTTCCAAGAACTTGAGAGCAGATTCTCTGCCGTGCTGCAGCTCGTAGTTAAGTTGCGTCAAAAAGAACTGTATGTATTTCTCCATCCGCTTTCCCGGGGAATAGTTGGTCAGGTACGTCACAAATATGCCTCTAGCTTCATCCCTGTCAATAAAGAAGAGTATTATAAAATAGGACAATATGAATATGAAGCATGGCAACATTGACTCCAATTTTGAAGACGAAATGAACTTTGCACAAAAATATTTTGGATGGAATGAAGAAGTATGAAGAATGAAAAGTAATATATTAATGTACTACTTTCTGATGATTAAACGTTTATTCTATTCCATTTTCAGTGTATTTTAAAAAGGCGGGGAAACTTAAAAGTTGATATAATATAATAAATAATAGTTGCCCATAAATATAATATGAGATTAAGATTTAAGGGTTTTAATAAAAAAATGTTTTGGTTTTCACCTTCTCGACACAAATGTCGGCTTTCATAAATACCCCGTCCTGTAACCCACAAGAAAAAAGGTATTTATGACCCCCTAATTGAGTAAATGTGTTTTATGTTATAATATATATATGTAGCTAGTATTGGGGGTTTTAATTATTATACTATGTATATAATATTCCTATAATGGGTATTTCCACGAAACTTTACCCCGCTATGACAAAAATTCAAATTTGATATTTAACAAAACAAACACGATCTCTTAAGTCCTCAGTAATCATACTGTCGAAGTTATTTAAAATAAAAAATTTAGCCCTTATCCAAAATTATATACATCAATCTATTTTTACGTCAACTTCCTTTGTTCTACCACAGGTATTTTTTATTAAAGTTTGCATCACTATTACGTCTTCTTGTCATAGATTCTGTACATTAGTGTGGTGTGAAGTACAAGTTTTTGAGATTTCTGTGCAAGTAGTTTGGTAATTTCAAGTAAGTACAATTTTGAGTTTTCTATGTTTTTATCAGTGAGGGTGATGATGTCGCACCCGTTACAAAAAATGTGCAAATAGTTTAATTGCGACGTAATTTATAACATCTATATCTTCGTACTTTGTAATAATAAGAAGTGAGCTTTAAGAATAAACGCGGAGCAGTTTCAATACTTGGTAGGATATAAAAATATTTAATTTTCGATGATAAATATATGTCACACCCGTTACAATTTTTTTTTGTACATTTTATTGTTGGTTTTTTTTAGTCATAACTTGAAGTTTCTTTATTGTTAGATATGGAAAAGAACTACACCAAAAGTATGGAAAAAAAATTAAAGAAAAAAAAGAAAATTACGAAGCACATTTAATAAAAGAAAGAGATAAGAAAAGAAGAGATGCAAAGAAGGCATCAGCGGAAAGAAAAAGAGCACTACTATAATAAATGTAATTACATAAAATATCATGTAATCTATATATAAAAAAACCCAATTTGTGTTAGTTACACCATTTATAAATCAAGAACGGCTGTGCAGATTTTAATTATATCTTATTTGTTGCCATATAACAGAATAACTATTAAAATATAGGATAAAATAAATTAGTTTCGGAACTCCGCCATCTTCGGGAGTTGACAGATCACGTCACGCACGCTTAAATAGCTTTTTTATAATAGATGTCCATTGAAAATCAGTGACATATTAGACATTATTATATAATTGAAAAAATGGGGAAATAGCATGTTCAAATTTTGATTTTTTATTCTGGCAGGACAACCTCTGTCGGGTCCACTAGTAAGATATAAAATATGGCTATTACTTGAAAAAGGATCTGAATGACAGAACTCACCTTGACCTCGCGGAGTCACTCAATATGCAGATCTTGGAGACTATCTGCATCACCTCGTGCAGCTCCGTGGAGACCAGCTTCGCCTCGAGGATCGCCTTCAGCAGGGAAAACGAGTTCGCTTGTCTCTCATCGTTTTCGCAATCTCCCTCGGCGTACAGCAACAATATTTTCAATTGTTCCGCTTCTAAAGTGTAGTACTTCACGTTCCGTATTAGTACAGTCATCGCCTAAAAATATATTTTATGAATAATAAATCAAATTAGGATTTTTTTAATAATAGTGATTTAGTTTATGTCAGATATCGACAGACGAGCATGAGGTTCACTTGATGGTAGGTGATACCTCAGCCACAGAACATCAGTCAATGATGCGCCGTCGACTTACTTTTTACTTCATAGAAATTCATAGACTGAAACCGAAACCCGCAATATGCACTTCATGGTAATTCCATCTATGATTGGTTCTTTACCCGGACGTATTTTCGATATTCCTCCCACCCATTTAATGCCCGAAGTTACCAGACGTGGGAAAGACATGCTTATAGAAAATTATAATCATGTCGTCCCGGTGGGAATCGAATCCACGACCCATCGATGCGCACGGCAGGTAATCTACCACACGCGCTAACGAGTCCGTCTGCTTTGAACCTGTGACCCCCTGTTGAACCACTGCACCATGGCGGCGGTTAAATTATAATAACAGCTATTCTTATTACGAAAACTGTTTTGGTTTATGTATGTTCTTGTATTCCTGTCAATTTTTTTATAAAATAAATATTAAATGAAATATACCTTAAACGCGGTCCTAACAAGATGATAATTATCATTCTGTTTGCTGATCTCAAACGTGGCATACTTATGAAGAATCGAGAAAATCGTCTTGACAATGTTTTGGACCATCTCTTCCAGCGTCGGAGTACTGACCCGTATTGTCCACAAGGTCGCGATACACTTTAATGCCACATTTACCACTTTCACATGGTCACTCTGGATGGCATCCACCAGTAGAGGGATGATGGGGTCTACAAACGCCCTGCAATCCATTCTTGACACTTTCTCTCTCTTCAGTATAACGTAGAGGATATTCAAACTGAATTCAACCAGGACATGAGCGTTCGTACTCGCAGACGTTCTAACGTGCCTCGCTTGCGATTCCTTATTCCTTTTAGGAGTTTCCGGTACAATAAAACAATCGGGTTTGGCTCTCAACATCCTTTCTTTCTGATCTTCAGTCAATACACGTTTCGGGGCACTTAAGACAAATTCTGGTATACTTTCCGACGCAATACCGTGAAGGAATATAAAAAGAGATTCTATATCGATGAATTTATTCGTAACTAATCCGCTAGTGATGTGCATCAAGGCTTCCTGGACTTTCACGACGACTTTCTTCGAATGGTGCTTTTGCAAAACATCCTTGAACGGTAAAAGGAGGTTTATCAAACATTTTTCTGTTATGTTCTGAGATACAATCATTAGCGTCACGTAACTCTTTTTGCTAGGTTTCGCTTCGGGAGTTTTATAATGTAGCTTTTCTACTTCCTTTTCTTCGGATAGCTGTCCAAAGAGATCATTTGTGCACACGTCAAGGATGTAGTCGAGATTTTTGTCTATGTCGTCAGGTTTAAAGTCAGCTTTAAGTGCATCTAGGACCGTGTGAATAGTAGCGACCAGGACATGAACTTGGAAACCTCTAGTCAGTAGTAGGGTCAAATGTTCGAGAAATACACCCAGGTACTGTGTACCAACCGTCAACATAACCTTCTTCACAATATCACGCGCTGATATCCTCACTTGTTTCAATGGTGATTTTAGGAAGGAACATAGTTTGATTATGATTCTGGAAGAAGTCAATAGGAAAATTTAATTCATATGCCTACAAAGAACGACGTGCCGTACTTACGATTTGCATAAATAGTAACTAAAAAGTATATTTATAATAGCTTGTAAAGTATATTAATAATGGCTTCTAATAAAAGACAATATTTGACATTAATATTTTCAAATTATTTAAACGTGCCTAATTATTAGGTATATTTTTAAAATAAATGATAACAAAAACTAGTTTTAGTAGGCTAGGAATATTAAGTTTTTTTTTTAAGATTACCCAGGTAACTGATGTTTGAGCATATCTCCCGGCAAACGCTGCAATAATTTCACGAGAGCCAACGCGATGGGAACTCGTAGCATGTCCTCTTCCTGCCGCGCAAACCCCAGGCGACGACGATTCACTTTATGAGATTCTTCGTGTTCAGTCAGTTTTCCGATCGTACTTAGAGGAAGAAATATTTTAATTAGATTAAAATCTCACTTTAATAGAAATATAAATATTGTTTGCATAAAAAAGGCAGCCAAATAAACACTTACTGATTAATTTTTAGCGATAAATTTTCCAACATCATATTTAATTATTCTTCTGATTAAGAATTTAAAAGACACATCGAATTTTAATAATCAATCAAAAAATCAATTAGTACGTGAAAAAACCGTAAATACTATCAACTGAAAATGAAACTTAAAAAGGATTAATAAGGTAAATTTAACTTACCGATTGAGTTGCGGTAATAATCCAGCTGATAACGACTTAATAATTCTGCCGGCAACTGACGGAGATACACTCGTTACTCTTTCGTATGCGGGAATATTTGAGACCTCTTTGGTTTCTTCTGCATCTGGTTCTTTATCTTCAAAATCTACTTCAATTAAATCATCTTCTATTCTTGCATCACTCTTCATATTATTTAGTTCATCTTCTGAATCTTCTTCAACATTTTCCTTATCACCATCTTTCTCTTGAGTTTTCTCTTCACTAATTGTCGCTTTTTTCTCATTTTTATCAATTTTAATGCTATCCATTAAAGCTTTCGGTAGTTCAATGTTCTTCACTTTCGAGAAATCAAAATGAAAAGCGTCTAAGACTCCAACAAGAATACGTGTTAGTTGCTTTTGGTGTTCAGTCGAATACCTCATTTTGTTCAAATACAGCTTTAGTATAACTTCATAGTGATACCAGGGCAATAACCTGCAACACGTAGATATCACTTCTATACATGCATCGATTAGGGTGTTTTTATCTGAATATGTATCATCGCATATGTACATAGACGCTAGCGGTAGGATAAAGTTGGTCAATGTCCTTGGCGTTGGACATTTAGTCATTTTCCTTGCTACTTTAGAAAATTTTAATAGCGCTCTCACGCGTCTATGCAGTTGGAGATGACATGAATTTTCAAAGAAGTCCACTTCTACATCTTCTTTGTTCGCTAAAGGCGCTAAGTCGGACAAAACCACGTCAGCATCTGGACATTCACGCGTTAATTCTCCTAATATCGTTAAGCTTTCATTTCGCAATATATCATTCTTCTTATCACGAACGCCTGTAGATATTAGGGAAAGAACAGTGTCTCTAACGAAAAACTGTCCCTCATTAGTGGATCTGTATTTCATAAGTAATTTCGGAAGTATTTTCTTTAAACACAAGCCAGCACTATCGCGTAGACCTATATCTTTTTCCGTGCGTATAAAATAAAAGCAGTTATTAACTATGAGAATCGCGAGGTCAACGTCGATCTCATTATTATCTAACATTTGGTATATTTTCTTGTAAGCGTCCAACCGTCTGTCAAAGTCGGGTTGTTCAATCCATCTTTTATTAAATGCATTCATTTCGCTGATGACATCAGCTATCTTAGTTAAAGCGTTTTTGTTAGCCGATGCATTCTCTGAGATAGAGAATAACAATTTGATTAAGAGTTTTCTGACTTCAACTAAACTGACTTTGTTGAAAAGGACACCAATATTTTTTATATACTGCTGCGGGTTTGTGCTGTGACCAAGAAGATTAATAATTGTATTCACAGCATGCTCCATATTTTCTTCAGCCATATTCATGCAAACTTTTTTCACGAGTATCGGTAGAAGTAGATTCAGCAAATCATCACACATTTCGGGAGTTGTAACCATTTCTGTTACTCGAGAAAGGATGAGTAAGTCTCTTTTATTAACTGTATTAGATTTGGCTGAATTTGCAACTCGCCGCTTCATAACTTCCAGGATATTATGCAAATGGGGGATTAATATTTTACTCCCAAAATTGATATCGGCCTTTTCACTCTTGACTTCTAAAACGTTAAATGATTCTATTGGTGAAACGTCTTTTTCTTCTTCATCTTCAGTTAAAGTTAATAACTTTTCAACCATGTCAAGTATAACATTGACGACACCGGGTGTAGTTTTTGGAGCTAACAGAAGTTTAAATATTTCTGGCAAAGCACTCAATGCCGAATCTTTTTCAGAACAAGTTATAAGTAAAATATAGTATCGCGGGTTCAGACACCATGTATTAAATAGTTTCAATAGAGCAGTTGGATTATGAATCCCTTCAATATGAAGTCTAGGCAGTAAAGGCCAAATGAGAGTCTCAAATATAACGAATAATTCATCTTTACTCCAAGGATATTTGTCGAATTGTTCAAATAATTTTCCTAATATCGATACGGCAATTATTCTGAGGTGTTTCATCACTTTAATATAGCTGACATGTACTTTTTCAACTCGACCCAAAATTGCTGCTAAATGTGAAGAAACAGCATAGAATATTTTGAAAAGATGCGAAAGTAAACTATCATTCATGCAGCCTCCGAAGTATTCTCTTACAACGTCGAATAAATTAAGAATACTATGTACTTTTCCAGGGCTAGTGACGGATTTTAGATTGATTTTATCTGATATTGTTTGCAGTATTTCTCTGGGTTCCAAAGGCATGTAATCCTTAAAGTGAGTAAAAGCCATTTCTATGAACATTTTTAATTCATTTGCATTGCAACCACTTAAATATCTCATAACTAAGGATCTCCTAGCCTGACCGCCTCCTTTCTTATCCGCCCCTAATTTAGAAGTCATTTTCCCATACAAAATTCTTAGTATTATAGGAACTACATGTTCTCTGTCTTCTACGTGAATAGCTTCTGAATCTGCAGTAATCTTAAACTGTGCAAGCTCATCCTTAAATTTCTTTTCATCGACTAAATTGTGCAAGTTATTTTTATACGCGACAACGCTTTTGTTTTTATAATTTAAAATACAATCTAGGGCATATTTTTGCAACCCTGGGTTCTTATGTTTCAAAAACTCCATATAAAGTTCCCAAAAAACGGGTTCTTTATGAAGAGCTCTTGGATTTTTGAATTGTGACAGAACTTGCATGATATTTATTAGCGTTTTAAAAACAATTTTTCCAGACACTGGGTCTTTTTCGTTGTCGTCAGGAATCTCAACATCCTCTTCATTTTGTTCAGGTGAATCATTATCAACTTCCATCACTTGGTTTATATCGTGTTTTTCAACATCAATTTTTAATACGTCACTGTTATGCCGATATTCTTCTTCAATGAATTTAAGAAAGAGAGTGACCACGTCTCTATTCCGGGCTTCACAGGCATGAATACAATTGGTCATAATTTTCAAAATTAAATTTCTATAATTACAAAAATCGGGCCTTTCAGATATGTTATTGTATTCAGCATATAAATCTTTAACGAGTTCATTCTTGACTTCAATTTCGTCATCATATTTCAACACTTTTATATTACACTTGGCGTTAGAAAATGAAGTTTCGAGAGCTTTATAGAAAATGGGCCAAAACTCATCAATTGTTAGAGCATTACCGAAACCTGCTATGAACTCAACAACTGGTTCCCAAAGTAGTTTGAAATTCGCATATAAAATTCCCAGCATATAATTTAAAGAAAATAAATGAAAGTCAGTGCCCTTCGCAAGTTCGTATTGAGTTGTGTTAAAAGCCATTTTTTGTAAAGTGGCAATCTGAGTTCTATATTCTTGTATTGAAGGAGTTATGGACTCAATAGTGAAACATTTAGAAAATATTGAAAAGTTCTCAACATCCGTGCCTACTTGTACAGATTTATTTAATTCCTCAACATTTTCAAATAACTTGTATATATGCGTAGTTAACAATCTCACCTGGAAAAGTAAAAAAATGCAATCACAATTAATTCAATAAAAAATATCCACAATTTAAAGTAGTACTACTTACAGTATGGAACGGAGATGAAATATTACTCCTTAAATAGGAATCTATTAGAGACATAAATGGGTATGTTAGCTTATTATCATACTCATATGCTGTTAGATACAAGTCAAGTATATGTAAAGCAACTAAATAGTTGGGATCAGCTGCACAGGGCACTATAATCGGCAACAATATATCTATATCACAGATTTCTTTAATTCTTTTACAGCTAGATATATGTATAGCACATTCCAATGTCCCCGCTAATATAAACATTACTTTTCTAGCACAAATTGACAATGCTGTATTATCACAATGTAATTTATTCTGATTTTGATGTTCTAAGTTGTACATAGAGAGAGTGTTTAATAGCTTAGATGTGAGCTCACTGAGCATTTTTATACAGACATCAACATCAAGTTTCTCAATATGAGGCATACAGAATAATGCATTCATCAATCTTGAGGGATTTTCAACAATATTCTCCAAATTGTCACTTAAAATACTCTTGAAATGTTCTATAACTAAAGGCAGACCTTTTCCAAAATCAAGGGGGTATTTAACCCATTCAAAAAGTTTCAATCCATTTTTTGATAATGGTGACTTCTTTAGGCAAATTTTTGATAGTGTTGACATAGCTTCGATATCAAAATCTGATTGAATTACAAAGTTTAAATAATGAGGCAGAATGTGCATATCAAATTGAGAATAGTTTATTACATTCTGCACAAAATCTATCAGAATGTTTGGGAATGGTATCGGAAGTAATACTTTGACAAGAATGCCTGCATGTTCTTGTGAGAGTGTGATGCTTGGTGAGAGAAGTAATAGTGCCCCTATAGTAGCGCAAACTTCAAGAACAGATTCTGATGATTGTTCACAGATAACCTTTACTAACATCAATGTATACTGTTGTGGGTTTAATAAATATTTTCCATTATTATGTTCTATCACTTGTCCAGATAATCTAAGGATATACTCCAATCCTTTATTCCCATCTTCCTTTGATATCTCCTCTGTGTATTTGACTATGTTGTCCCAAAAGAAACTGAATTCTTTATGTGATATTGCTTGCAAACAATCTTCTATGGTTTGTGTTAAAACTTTGAATAAAATTTGTTGATTTTCTTTATTTTCCTTCAACTGTTGTAGAAGTAATGGTAAGAATGTATCAATACAGTTGTGGAATTTATTACTGACACCTCTGATTATTTCAAACAGAAGGTGACCACACCCTGCAATTGCCTGGAAATTAAATATGCATATAATCATTAATATTACTATCATCAAAAACTCGAAAATTAAGATAGGTGATCTAAGTTCTCATTCTTTTAAAGGTACCACTGGTTTTGAATGATGTATATATCAAAAGCCAGCGAGCAAATGCACATTATAGCCTACCTATTTATTTATATATAAGTGTGATATTTCCATAAATAAAAGAAATATCAAAATACATTTCCACAAAGTTTAATCTTCTTTATTATATACTTCCTTATTATATAGATCTGCTTATTTCAACTTTCATTTTATATAGAAATTTGAAAATAAAGGAAAGCTATCTAGATAATTAATGTTCAATTATTATAAAAATACTTACATCTTCCTTGTTCTTTAGATAACTTAGTAAATTTTCAATAAACTTTTTCTTATCCCTTATATCTCTAGCAACAAAAGCAAAACTTTCAGCTGCAAAATTGTTTATGTACTGTGGTTTAGATTCACTGAGTAGAGGTATAATCCTCGTTAGAACAACACTGGTATCTTTCTTCAAATATGGTTTTAATATTTTAAATAAAAAAGCCAAACAAACTAGTGTCCACTCGAGTCTATCTGCATCTTTAGTATCCAACAATGTGATAAGAATATCAAGAAATTTTGGAAAATATGGGTAAAAATCATTCCTTAAATCTTTTGCCACCGACACAAGAATTCTGAAAAAAATATTAATTATAAATGAAAAAATTAAAATTGTGTTTATCAACATAAATAAAGATTATTAAGTATTTACTCCAATAGTTATTCACAGTATTAAGGATATCATTATTCATAGATAATTTAAATAATTTGTTATGCTTTAGGACTTACTCCAATAGTGGCTGAAGGCACAGCGGATCTTCTAATTTCAAATATTTCTCCAACAGTTCAAAAACTTCATTTTTTTTATGAATCAATTGAGGCACTGTCACAATACCAAACACTTCCTTCTTGAACTTTTTAAAGTTTTCTGTCAAGTTAAGTGCATGCCACTTGTGTATGGCCAAGCGGAAATGTGTATCATTCTCTCCAGGTTGGTTTATGTAGCTATGTTCAATATGATATAGTGCCGCATGGCGGATGTCAATTGAATTAATTCGTTCCGCAAATGGTACAAACTGTAAATGAAAAAATCAGTAAAGATTCAACCATTATCATAAAATCTGAAGGATTATATTTTACGACTTTTACCAACAACCGATTTGTAAACTGGTCGCAATTAATCAAAGTATAAACAGATACAAAAATAAAAAGACAAATTAATTTAACCGATAGTATTTTTTATTAAGTAACCTCAAATAAACAAAATATACTTATTGATAAAGGGCCGCTATGTCGTACTTACACGGAATGTGTTTGTAGTTTTATGTTTAACTGGCTTGCTCTTCATGATTTATTTTGTTTATTCATCAATCAAAAATAATACTTTCAACATATTTTACACAAAAATAACCTACGAACGATATGAGAAATTGATAACAACAAGGTTTCCCAATTCATTTTTTTTTTTTTTTTTTTTTTTGCCCATAGGGCAGGCTAAAGTCTTTCGACCATACCGCCTTGTCTTATGTTATTTTTTCCCTTTTATCTCTCCTTATTTATGTCTTACGTTTCTTATCCTTTATATGTATTGTAATATAGTACTTCTTCTTTTAATTAATGACGACCCCCGTCAAAGACGGAATCTTCCAATATCCAGTATTTTTCGTAATATATAAGTAGTTATTATCATATCTTTATTTCCACGCGGCCATAAGTCTGACGTATGTCATTTAATTTTAAAATCTCAGTTAAATACATTTTGTTCAATCCGATTTTACATACGTATCGTACGTACAATTCTTTATTTATTACTACCCAACAAAGAGTAGAAAAGGCACATATCCATTTACAAATCCCGTTATCTTGTCCGTCAGGACTCCCGAAGAGTGGTGACGGAGAATCTAATTTAAAAATTCTGAAAAAACTTATTTACTAGAAAAAATATATTTACAGCTTTAATATTATAATTAACTTATTATCCTATTATTTTACTACTGTAACAAAGAGTACATAAATATAATTTTAAATATCGTTAACAGTTTCAATAACAAATCTGTACAAAAATATAAAAGTTGAGGCATTTTTAAGTAACTCCTGAATGCAATGCGGGATACTTTCAACTTTATTGTAAATTTTTAAAAGCCCATCAGACAACACAAGGCGCTGAATGTTGAAAGACGAACACTCAAAGAAGATATGATGTAGTGATTGTACTTTTGATGATTGACAATAGACACAATATGGAGAATCAACCATTTTAATACGATGAAGATGGTAATTTAAACGACAATGACCAAAACGCATGCGAGAAATAGTTGTATAAAATTTCTTGTTTGTGAATATTTTGTGCTTGCAAAACCAAGGTGTAGAATTTATTTGGACATCAAGACCGGCGAACCAAGTTCCTTTGTTTTGAACGTTTGTGCAATAATATGAATGTTTTCCCCATGCTTGGCACATCCGCTGTTTGATTAAACTAATTGCATCTGTATAAGGAATACGAATACTCATATTAATAGGAGAATCTCCTGACTTTACAATTTGTTTAGCCAAGTAATCAACATGTTCGTTACCTTGAACACCAATGTGCGAAGGCACCCACACAAAATTAATTACTACATTTAAATGAGTTAGTTCAACCCATAACTGTTTTATTAAGAATATAACATAATTAGTATGAGCATTTAGATTATTATTTGCTAAATTTTGTAGAACACTCATACTATCACTTACAACAACCCATTTTGTGTGCTCCATATAGCAATTCTCGATATGTTTCAAAGCACTTAAGATAGCGACAGCTTCCGCTGTGAATATACTTGCATCTTTATTGATTTTCTGACCTATGCCTACTTTTGAGGAAGGCTCATAAATAGCAAAAGACACGGATTCACTGTTTTTGGATCCATCAGTATAAATAAATTTATGATCTAACCATTCTGATAGCATTTCATTTACTTCTTCTTTTGAAAATAAATCTTCTTTATTCTTTATAACTATATTAATTGCTGGAAATTTACCACTATAAGAACCCTCGTAACATGGCAAGACATGCTTAGATTGATGAATGTTTGTATTTTCTATAAAATCAGTGAAATTTTGAAGACCTTGCAGCATATAAAATGATTTAAGATTTGAATGAGATGCAGAGTGTAACAAATTGATCAAAAAGGGATTACCACATACACTATAAAGTTTAAGTAAGAATTTTTCTTTTAAATAGTTGAATCGAATGGCTAATGGTGGGATATTACATTCAATCTGCAATGCGTTAATAGGAGTACTTCTGAAAGCTCCTGTTATTAGACGTAAACATTTGTTTTGCAAAAGATCTAAACTATTTACAACACTAGTATCTGCAGCGAAACAATAAAAACCATACTCAAAATGACTACGAACTAATGATTTGTACAACAACAACAGAATTTTAGGATCAGCGCCCCAGTAAGAACCTGAAAGAGATTTTAAGATGTTATAGGCTTTATTTGCTTTAGTTATTATGTGCTTAGCGTAACTATTCCAAGTTAACTTATGAGTAAAAATAACTCCCAAAAATTTTACTTCAAGCAAGACCGGCAAAGAATAATAATTGTATAGTATGGTGGGCATGTCACGCGATTGTTTGCCAAATACAATGACTTTAGACTTAGATGGATTCACATTAAGATCAAGGTAAGTAAAATATTTGTACAGATTTGTTAAAGCATTGTTAATAATTTGAACTACTTCCGATTGATTTTTCCCTGATGTGTATATAACTAAATCATCTGCATACTGAAGATTTTTAACTTGGGATCCTAGGATTATATTTAATCTATGAATGTACAATATAAATAAAAGTGGGGATAGTATCCCTCCTTGACATACTCCTTTGAATGAAAGTCTAGGACCATAAAGATGTCTATTTAATTTAACAAATACTTCCCTATTGGTTAAGAATTTTATTACCCAATTTGTAAATTGTGCAGGAATTCCCAACAATAATAATTCATGACAAAGAATATCTATATTAACACTGTTAAATGCACCTGCTACATCAAAAAATACAGCTACCAGATTTTTACGATCCGACAAAGAGTTACGAACATCAAGCTGTAGTTGACAAATACTTTCCCTGGCAGAAAAATTTCTACGAAAACCAAATTGATTGGAAGGTAATATGTTGTTATTTTCTACGTAAAACTCTAATCGTTGTTTTAACAATTGTTCAAATAATTTACCAACACAGGAAGTAAGTGCTATGGGCCGATAAGAATCGGGACAAAACTTAGGCTTGTCTGGTTTTAAAATTGGTATAAGACAATCCTTTTTCCAGTCTTCTGGTATAATGTTTTTATCCCACATTAAATTCAGTATATTTAGAAATGATTCTAAACTGGCAATGCTAATTTTTTTAAGTAGAATATAGGGTATTCCATCAAGACCATAAGCAGTATCTCTTCTTGAGGTTATGGCTGATATTAATTCATTAATTGTGAAAGGACTGACAAGAAACCTATTACTGGAGTTAATGTTGTTATTATTGTGATTTGACATAGTGTTTGAAACATAGTCTGGTGTGTACTTCTGCAAAAAATCTAATATCCATGTATCATTGTCACAATTATTGGAAATATATGTTTTGTTGTATTTACGCATGAATTTCCATATGACAGATATTGGCGTATTCCTATTAAAAGTTTCACATAGAGAAAACCAACTTTTTTGTCTTTCTGATTTTATGACAAGCTTTTTTACAGCTCTAAGTCTTTTAAAATGGATATAGTTTTCTTCTTCTTTTGGATCATTTTTAAAATTTAAATATGCAGTTTTGAAGTTTAATACAGCTTCAGTACACTTTTGATTCCACCAAGGGAGAGGGGACTTTTTACCTTTATTCTTAAAAAGAGAACAATCAATGGTATTACTGGTAGGTTTGCGGTTTGAACTATTTGCAATAGAATTAGAAGCAGCTTTGCGTAAAATTGTACAAAAATGTAAATATGAATCAAGAGGATTTAATCTATCTATTTTTAGATCAACTAACAAATCATCAACCTGGTTGCTATATTTCTGCCAATTAACTAACTTATAGTTGGGATAGAGAGGCAAATGCATAGCATTAGAACAATTTCCCCCATTCAAATTATTGTTATGATTTTCACTAATTACTACTTTTATTAAAACAGGAATATGATAACTACTACCAAGAGGACTATCGTTTACACTCCATTCACAATTACATGCAAGAGATGAAGAGACCAATGTCAGGTCAAGAGCATTGGGACGCCATGTTGTAGAACCTACAGTTGTTGGTTGACCACTATTGAGCAAAACTAAGTTGTTTTCATCGAAGACATCTAAAAGTTTACGTCCTCGTGGAGAGTCATAGTTACATCCCCAAGAAGTATGATGTGCATTAAAATCACCAGCAAATATGAAAGGTTGAGGAATAGACCTCAATAATTGCTCAAATTTATCTTTATTGAAGACAGGAACTGAGTTTAAGGGACTATAAAAACTTACTATATATAAGTATTTGTTGTTAACTGCTATTTTAATGCATATATTTTGTAATGAATTATCAAAATATGTGTCAATTTTTGTATAATTTATGTTTTTATGAATTATAATTGCGACTCCATTATGTATGTTACCGCAATCATTCCTTTCTATGTTGTAATTACTTATTTTAAAAGTTTGTTCAGGCCTAAGCCATGTTTCACTAATTATAGCTATATCAATATTATGTGTATAGAGGAAATTACTAAATATATGTTTATTACTGTTGAGGCTTTGAGCATTCCACTGAATGATATTTAAATATGACAAATCCATTATGAGGCAGATGGGAACTTGTTACTTAAGGTAGATTTTAATACTTCTTTAATTGATGTTGTATTTACTGGTATATCTTTATTACTGACTATTTTAATAATTGTTTCAACTAAAGTGTTGATAAATGTGTTAGATTTCATTAAATTGTTTATTTGTACTTCTAAGGTTCGAGCAGAAAGAGCTGGAAAAGCATTTGGATTAAATAATTCAGAATAGTTTACACTCTTTGTTTTAATTTTGTTTTCTTCAATTTTTTGTTTTTTCAAAGGACACTGAATGGAGATGGCGATATGGTTACCGTTACAATTGACACATTTTGCATTTTGTGAATCGGTTAGGCAGTTCTTAAAGTTATGGTTTAATGTGCATATTGAGCAAACCTCAGAGTTGCGACAAAATTTAGCTATGTGTCCATATTTCATACATTTGAGGCATTGCTTAACTGGAGGGATATACTTTTTAACCTCGTGACGCCAAGAATCTAAATAAACAAATTCTGGAAGGATGGGGGAGGCAAAGGTAACTGCAACTGTTTGTGTAGGAGCATAGGTTATTGCTCCGTTGTCACCCCTGACTCTGCGCATGAAACGCCTTACTTGTACCACATTTTTCGAGCTGCCTATCAGACCAAAAATTTCCTTATTAGACATATCGCTTGGCACTGAAGTGAGAACTCCAGTAACTTCGGTACCTCCAGCTGGTATTGTGGCTATTAATGTAAGATGATCTAATAATTTCTTATTTTGAATAAACATATTAGCATTATTTGGTAAATCAAAAGTTATACCGACTTTATATTTGTTGATGGAGCGCAAATGCATAACTCCAGACACACCATGTTCCCGAATGCCCTTAGACAAGGCCATACGATCCCTGTCGTTGAATACTTTGCCTTCCTCCTTATGTGCTAAGAACACAACCAAGTCCTTTTGCGGAATATCTTCGGGATACTTGCGGACATATCCTTTAACTTTATAAGTTAAGTACTTGTCCGCATTATCCAATTCTCCAGAGTCTGAGTCCGAAGAGTACCCGATCCGTGGGTCTGGTGGATTTTCTTTCCACCGTCTCTTTTTGGTCATTTTATTTATTTTGGACTAAACCTTTATTAGTAGAACCTTAGTAACGTATTTGAAATAGAACAAAAGTAGAGAAAAGCCTTTAAAAAGTAGAGTAGAGCCTTTACTTGTTGATGACTTTCCCGCCTCACACTAAAAATCGTTTGACGTTTCCCAATTCATATATTCCACATGTGTTTGACATTTTCTTAATTTTTTTTTTTTTTTTTTTTTTTTTTTGCCCATAGGGCAGGCTAAAGTCTTTCGACCATACCGCCTTGTCTTATGTTATTTTTTCCCTTTTATCTCTCCTTATTTATGTCTTACGTTTCTTATCCTTTATATGTATCGTAATATAGTACTTCTTCTTTTAATTAATGACGACCCCCGTCAAAGACGGAATCTTCCAATATCCAGTATTTTTCGTAATATATAAGTAGTTATTATCATATCTTTATTTCCACGCGGCCATAAGTCTGACGTATGTCATTTAATTTTAAAATCTCAGTTAAATACATTTTGTTCAATCCGATTTTACATACGTATCGTACGTACAATTCTTTATTTATTACTACCCAACAAAGAGTAGAAAAGGCACATTTCCATTTACAAATCCCGTTATCTTGTCCGTCAGGATTCCCGAAGAGTGGTGACGGAGAATCTAATTTAAAAATTCTGAAAAAACTTATTTACTAGAAAAAATATATTTACAGCTTTAATATTATAATTAACTTATTAACCTATTATTTTACTACTGTAACAAAGAGTACATAAATATAATTTTAAATATCGTTAACAGTTTCAATAACAAATCTGTACAAAAATATAAAAGTTGAGGCATTTTTAAGTAACTCCTGAATGCAATGCGGGATACTTTCAACTTTATTGTAAATTTTTAAAAGCCCATCAGACAACACAAGGCGCTGAATGTTGAAAGACGAACACTCAAAGAAGATATGATGTAGTGATTGTACTTTTGATGATTGACAATAGACACAATATGGAGAATCAACCATTTTAATACGATGAAGATGGTAATTTAAACGACAATGACCAAAACGCATGCGAGAAATAGTTGTATAAAATTTCTTGTTTGTGAATATTTTGTGCTTGCAAAACCAAGGTGTAGAATTTATTTGGACATCGAGACCGGCGAACCAAGTTCCTTTGTTTTGAACGTTTGTGCAATAATATGAATGTTTTCCCCATGCTTGGCACATCCGCTGTTTGATTAAACTAATTGCATCTGTATAAGGAATACGAATACTAATATTAATAGGAGAATCTCCTGACTTTACAATTTGTTTAGCCAAGTAATCAACATGTTCGTTACCTTGAACACCAATGTGCGAAGGCACCCACACAAAATTAATTATTACATTTAAATGACTTAGTTCAACCCATAACTGTTTTATTAAGAATATAACATAATTAGTATGAGCATTTAGATGATTATTTGCTAAATTTTGCAGTACACTCATACTATCACTTACAACAACCCATTTTGTGTGCTCTCTATAGCAATTCTCAATATGTTTCAAAGCACTTAAGATAGCGACAGCTTCCGCTGTGAATATACTTGCATCTTTATTGATTTTCTGACCTATGCCTACTTTTGAGGAAGGCTCATAAATAGCAAAAGACACGGATTCACTGTTTTTGGATCCATCAGTATAAATAAATTTATGATCTAACCATTCTGATAGCATTGCATTTACTTCTTCTTTTGAAAATAAATCTTCTTTATTCTTTATAACTATATTAATTGCTGGAAATTTACCACTATAAGAACCCTCGTAACATGGCAAGACATGCTTAGATTGATGAATGTTTGTATTTTCTATAAAATCAGTGAAATTTTGAAGACCTTGCAGCATATAAAATGATTTAACATTTGAATGAGATGCAGAGTGTAACAAATTGATCAAAAATGGATTACCACATACACTATAAAGTTTAAGTAAGAATTTTTCTTTTAAATAGTTGAATCGAATGGCTAACGGTGGGATATTACATTCAATCTGCAATGCGTTAATAGGAGTACTTCTGAAAGCTCCTGTTATTAGACGTAAACATTTGTTTTGCAAAAGATCTAAACTATTTACAACACTAGTATCTGCAGCGAAACAATAAAAACCATACTCAAAATGACTACGAACTAATGATTTGTACAACAACAACAGAATTTTAGGATCAGCGCCCCAGTATGAACCTGAAAGAGATTTTAAGATGTTATAGGCTTTATTTGCTTTAGTTATTATGTGCTTAGCGTAACTATTCCAAGTTAACTTATGAGTAAAAATAACTCCCAAAAATTTTACTTCAAGCGAGACCGGCAAAGAATAATAATTGTATAGTATGGTAGGCATGTCACGCGATTGTTTGCCAAATACAATGACTTTAGACTTAGATGGATTCACATTAAGATCAAGGTAAGTAAAATATTTGTACAGATTTGTTAAAGCATTGTTAATAATTTGAACTACTTCAGACTGATTTTTCCCTGATGTGTATATAACTAAATCATCTGCAAACTGAAGATTTTTAACTTGAGATCCTAGGATTATATTTAATCTATGAATGTACAATATAAATAAAAGTGGGGATAGTATCCCTCCTTGACATACTCCTTTGAATGAAAGTCTAGGACCATAAAGATGTCTATTTAATTTAACAAATACTTCCCTATTGGTTAAGAATTTTTTTACCCAATTTGTAAATTGTGCAGGAATTCCCAACAATAATAATTCATGACAAAGAATATCTATATTAACACTGTTAAATGCACCTGCTACATCAAAAAATACAGCTACCAGATTTTTACGATCCGACAAAGAGTTACGAACATCAAGCTGTAGTTGACAAATACTTTCCCTGGCAGAAAATTTTCTACGAAAACCAAATTGATTGGAAGGTAATATGTTGTTATTTTCTACGTAAAACTCTAATCGTTGTTTTAACAATTGTTCAAATAATTTACCAACACAGGAAGTAAGTGCTATGGGCCGATAAGAATCGGGACAAAACTTAGGCTTGTCTGGTTTTAAAATTGGTATAAGACAATCCTTTTTCCATTCTTCTGGTATAATGTTTTTATCCCACATTAAATTCAGTATATTTAGAAATGATTCTAAACTGGCAATGCTAATTTTTTTAAGTAGAATATAGGGTATTCCATCAAGACCATAAGCAGTATCTCTTCTTGAGGTTATGGCTGATATTAATTCATTAATTGTGAAAGGACTGACAAGAAACCTATTACTGGAGTTAATGTTGTTATTATTGTGATTTAACATAGTGTTTGATACATAGTCTGGTGTGTACTTCTGCAAAAAATCTAATATCCATGTATCATTGTCACAATTATTGGAAATATATGTTTTGTTGTATTTACGCATGAATTTCCATATGACAGATATTGGTGTATTCCTATTAAAAGTTTCACATAGAGAAAACCAACTTTTTTGTCTTTCTGATTTTATGACCAGCTTTTTTACAGCTCTAAGTCTTTTAAAATGGATATAGTTTTCTTCTTTTGGATCATTTTTAAAATTTAAATATGCAGTTTTGAAGTTTAATACAGCTTCAGTACACTTTTGATTCCACCAAGGGAGAGGGGACTTTTTACCTTTATTCTTAAAAAGAGAACAATCAATGGTATTACTGGTAGGTTTGCGGTTTGAACTATTTGCAATAGAATTAGAAGCAGCTTTGTGTAAAATTGTACAAAAATGTAAATATGAATCAAGAGGATTTAATCTATCTATTTTTAGATCAACTAACAAATCATCAACCTGGTTGCTATATTTCTGCCAATTAACTAACTTATAGTTGGGATAGAGAGGCAAATGCATAGCATTAGAACAATTTCCCCCATTCAAATTATTGTTATGATTTTCACTAATTACTACTTTTATTAAAACAGGAATATGATAACTACTACCAAGAGGACTATCGTTTACACTCCATTCACAATTACATGCAAGAGATGAAGAGACCAATGTCAGGTCAAGAGCATTGGGACGCCATGTTGTAGAACCTACAGTTGTTGGTTGACCACTATTGAGCAAAACTAAGTTGTTTTCATCGAAGACATCTAAAAGTTTACGGCCTCGTGGAGAGTCATAGTTACATCCCCAAGAAGTATGATGTGCATTAAAATCACCAGCAAATATGAAAGGTTGAGGAATAGACCTCAATAATTGCTCAAATTTATCTTTATTGAAGACAGGAACTGAGTTTAAGGGACTATAAAAACTTACTATATATAAGTATTTGTTGTTAACTGCTATTTTAATGCATATATTTTGTAATGAATTATCAAAATATGTGTCAATTTTTGTATAATTTATGTTTTTATGAATTATAATTGCGACTCCATTATGTATGTTACCGCAATCATTCCTTTCTATGTTGTAATTACTTATTTTAAAAGTTTGTTCAGGCCTAAGCCATGTTTCACTAATTATAGCTATATCAATATTATGTGTATAGAGGAAATTACTAAATATATGTTTATTACTGTTGAGGCTTTGAGCATTCCACTGAATGATATTTAAATATGACAAATCCATTATGAGGCAGATGGGAACTTGTTACTTAAGGTAGATTTTAATACTTCTTTAATTGATGTTGTATTTACTGGTATATCTTTATTACTGACTATTTTAATAATTGTTTCGACTAAAGTGTTGATAAATGTGTTAGATTTCATTAAATTGTTTATTTGTACTTCTAAGGTTCGAGCAGAAAGAGCTGGAAAAGCATTTGGATTAAATAATTCAGAATAGTTTACACTCTTTGTTTTAATTTTGTTTTCTTCAATTTTTTGTTTTTTCAAAGGACACTGAATGGAGATGGCGATATGGTTACCGTTACAATTGACACATTTTGCATTTTGTGAATCGGTTAGGCAGTTCTTAAAGTTATGGTTTAATGTGCATATTGAGCAAACCTCAGAGTTGCGACAAAATTTAGCTATGTGTCCATATTTCATACATTTGAGGCATTGCTTAACTGGAGGGATATACTTTTTAACCTCGTGACGCCAAGAATCTAAATAAACATATTCTGGAAGGATGGGGGAGGCAAAGGTAACTGCAACTGTTTGTGTAGGAGCATAGGTTATTGCTCCGTTGTCACTCCTGACTCTGCGCATGAAACGCCTTACTTGTACCACATTTTTCGAGCTGCCTATCAGACCAAAAATTTCCTTATTAGACATATCGCTTGGCACTGAAGTGAGAACTCCAGTAACTTCGGTACCTCCAGCTGGTATTGTGGCTATTAATGTAAGATGATCTAATAATTTCTTATTTTGAATAAACATATTAGCATTATTTGGTAAATCAAAAGTTATACCGACTTTATATTTGTTGATGGAGCGCAAATGCATAACTCCAGACACACCATGTTCCCGAATGCCCTTAGACAAGGCCATACGATCCCTGTCGTTGAATACTTTGCCTTCCTCCTTATGTGCTAAGAACACAACCAAGTCCTTTTGCGGAATATCTTCGGGATACTTGCGGACATATCCTTTAACTTTATAAGTTAAGTACTTGTCCGCATTATCCAATTCTCCAGAGTCTGAGTCCGAAGAGTACCCGATCCGTGGGTCTGGTGGATTTTCTTTCCACCGTCTCTTTTTGGTCATTTTATTTATTTTGGACTAAACCTTTATTAGTAGAACCTTAGTAACGTATTTGAAATAGAACAAAAGTAGAGAAAATATTTTTAAAAATTAATTTTAAAAAGAGCGCGCCTTTACTTATTAATGACTTTCCCGCCTTTTTTCACACACATTTTCTTAAATGTCAATGTGATAGTTTTTTTTTTTTTAATTTATTGCATGACCATGGATATCAATGTGATAGTGACATCTTAGGATTGCCAATTGCAAAAAACTAATTTTGTAACTTTTTAAGTATGGGTGTTTTACCTGCAATATTGAAAAAATTATAAGTGATTTTCTGGTGGGTCAGGATGCTACACTTGGTGTATTCGTAAAAATAAAGTTCGCCACACTTACCTCTAGTCAATCGTCATGAACGTCTGTCAAGTTCACAGACTAATAACATTAAGAGTAGACATGGGTAACTCAGCGAAATTCCCTGCGCCAACTCAGAAACTCAGGCGCAGTGTAGTGCGTCGGCTCCTTGAATCAACTCAAAATTGCGCCACGACGCAACAAAATGGGACGCGCAAAGTGAGCAGTGAAACCTCCGAAGCGCACGCAACTCCACGCTCATAGTTCACTCAGTGAGTGGGGTACTGCGCCGTGCGCCAACACATTATGAATGTATGAGCTGACTCACCCTGCGTAGTGAAGCGTGCCGGCGCGATTGCGCGGCGCAGCGCAGTGCTACCCATGTCTAATTAAGAGTTTGTCATTTGTCAAGCTTTCTTGTTCTTGTCAGCAGTCAGAGATATAAATTAATTTATATCTGAAAAGTCAAATTGGATCAATTAAAAACAAATAGGAAACTAATTTAATTCTTTATAACATTAATTAGACTATAATTTCTATTAAAACCATTAATTCACACAAAACTTAAGACTGATATAATTTTGTTTTTTTTTGTTCAATGCTTGCTAGGTTTGTAAATTCATTGCCGCACGGGCTCTCACAACGAATTACTAGATTGTATTTCCAAGGCAAGTATAATAAAGTTCAATATATGTAAATGATAACCGGGAATTGTTGCCTGAGATTAAATTATAATTTTAAAATAGTGATTATATCATTAATTTTATTTCAAGTCTGAAACTTTCAGCTTTAGTTTGGAATCAGCGCACAAGTCACAGTAGTCAAGAGCACCATCAATTTAAAGCCATGGATGTAAAGATTCTACCAGCACTAAAAGACAATTATATGTATCTTATTGTTGATAAGGCTACTAAGGAGGCTGCTATAGTAGATCCGGTTGAACCTAATACTGTATTAAAGGCAGTTCAGGATCAAGGAGTGAAGCTTACAAAGATTTTGACGACACACCATCATTGGTACCTTATTTTAAAATAATTATTTTGTGTTCAGGCATAAGAAAAAAATCTTTTTGACCTTCAATTATCATATGATAAGATAAAGAAAATATCAATTATATAATAGAATGTTTATCTAGAATTTATATTGTCATTATTCTAGAGACTGAAGCTACAAAATTTATTATTCACTTAGAAAAGCTTTGTTTTTTAAAATTTATGATATCCCACAATTTTGATATTATAGACTGATTCACTATTGGCTCAAAATTCAAACATACCCCTAAAATCTTTAAAAATCGTTTTAAAAATTTTACTGTTTCAGTATAATTTATCTAATTTTCACTCAACAGGGACCATGCAGGCGGAAATGAGGACTTGGTCAAATTGCATCCTGGTTTAAATGTTTATGGAGGTGATGATCGCATTGGTGGACTCTCACATAAAGTAGAACATAACTCTCAATTTAACATTGGTAACTTAAATGTAAAATGTCTCTATACACCTTGCCATACATCAGGACACATTTGTTATTTTGTGAGTACACCAGAGGAAGGTAGTGATACTGCTGTTTTTACAGGTGAGTAAAAATAATGAGATCTTTAATTTAATCTTTTGTATATTACCTTCAAAATATCAATTAAGACATGGTTATTTCATTTCACATATTAATCAACTATTTTTTTGTCTAATATTATTCCAGGTGACACATTATTCCTGGGAGGTTGTGGCCGATTCTTTGAAGGAACAGCGGAACAAATGCACAAAGCTCTGATTGATATTTTAGGAAATCTTCCAGAACAAACTAAAGTCTTCTGTGGCCATGAATACTCTATACAGAACCTTAAGTTTGCAGAACATGTTGAACCAGTTAATGAACATGTTAAAATTAAAATTGCTTGGTCACAGCAGATAAGGCAAGAAGGAAAGCCAACTGTAAGTATAAGGCCTGCAGATTTGAAATGAAAAGATCAGACTTCCAACAACTCTGTGCTAAAATTTATATCAATCTGTTGATGAAATATATTTGTAATCAGTAATATATTGAGTAAAAGTTGATATAAATAAACTATTAGGATAAATGTCAATAAAACTTGCTTTTTCTTAAGATTCACTAATCAGAGATTTTTATCACCATGAAAGTGTTATGTACATATGCAACATAAATAAATAATATGGAATTATTTCAGGTGCCATCTACGATTTTCGAGGAAAAGCAATACAACCCATTTATGAGGGTAACAGAGGCATCAGTGATGGAGCATGTAAAGAAAACTGATTCTGTTGAAACCATGAGGGCAATCCGCCTTGAAAAGGATAACTTTAAAGGCTGAATAATTGTTTATTCTGTTGTTACATAATATGTATTACTGTTCCATAAATAAGTTTTGTCACTTTTGTAAATTTAATATTTTATATATTTTCTGTTATTTTTTTTCATAGAAATATTCAAGTAAAAATATAACAAGTTACATTAAAGAGTTTTTTTTATATCTACTTTATCTATAAAATAATTACAGATTGTATTTTATATTAGTTTTCTCATTAATCTACCTAAATAATGTGGCTGAGGTATGATACAGATGATTGTTGTCTATCTATGTAACACAAATATCTTCTAGGGTAAAATAAAATAATAATAATATCCTTCATATATTTTAATAGCATAAAACAAAGTTACATGCTTGGCAGTCTTGCTTGGTTTTAAAAATAAACATAAAATAGATTTTAAATCAAAGTTATATTAAATAACTTAAAGCTTAAGATCACAAGGGGGATAACGGCTAATGTCCATAACTATTTAATGTTCTTTTTTTATATATGCTGACATTTCTTCTGCATATTTTTCCTTTGATCTTTCAAACATTGCAACATAGATCTGAAAAAAAACAATGCTGTAAATAGTCTTATCTATGCATATGATATTTATTCACATATAAGTTTTAAAATAATAATATATTATTTGTGATTTACAAAGGACCACCCACACCATCAAGATGTCTAACGTAAAGTATTGAACATCAATGCAAAACTGCCACATGACAAAACTATGGTTTTTTACAGAAGGTCTTATCGTATACATTTGTTTTTCTTTCATAAGCCTTTCTATTACAAAGTGTGGTTTGATGGCAGTTTTGAATTGAAGCAGCAAACTATGTGATAAACAAAAAGATGATTGTGGTTATAAGGTTTCATGACTTTCTGACAGCTTTCTTGACTTCTCTTCTATTACCTCCAAGTTTCCTTGTAGTCAAAAATTTATTTAGTTTTCTGTTCTGAAGCTCCTATGAGACTGAACTGACCTATTTAACTGTATAGTAAAAGAGTGTAATGTACTATGGGAAATGTAAGTTTACTTTTGTACCTTGTACAAGAATATAACAGCAGAAATATAAACTTTTGTTTTAATAAATGTTTAGTATGATATGCCTGTGCCAAGATCGAAATCAGCACATCATTATAAATTCTGTTCGCAACTACAAAACAGTTTAGTTAAGTTATTTTTAACAGTTGCACTGTCTAGTTATTAAAATTGACTAATAAAATAAAAGCATTACTCTTTTCTCATCATTTGTGAGTGACCGCCATCGTGATGCCAATTGTCGTGTTACTTCTTGTTTTGTTGGTTCAGATCCCATTTCAGTTGCAGTTTCTGCTAAAACTACAGGCCTTTGCTCTTGGCAAAACTGGAAGAATGCATTGCATGGCTTTTTTGGAGCATTGGGATCTTTTTCTGGCTGTAAAAGAGTAAATTGCTTTAAAAAATTACACTCTTGTATATCTTATTAGATTCTGTAAAACAAGATCTTCAATGCTCTATCAATAACAAATTTAAAATGACCATACTATTAACATCCTATATAGTTTCAAATTACAAAAAGAAATTTTAATACCTTGTCTGCTTTACTCTTTCTTTTGGATGCTGGTTTTTTGCCACCTGTTGTATTTTGTTTTTCTATTTGCCGTACAGCTGTTTGTGGTTTGCTAGCTTTAACTGCAGAAGTCATTACTTCGGGTTTTATATCGGCTTCAACGGATGCTGTTCTAAACGAATCTCCATGTTTATCTAAACGTTCAACTAATAACTTTATATCCTTTTTATATCGTTTTGATATTTTCTTTACCTCGTGTATTCTACAAAGAGAGGACAATTCATATCAATTGCACATAAGTATTAAAAGGTATATCAACATAAAGATGCAAACCTATTGACTATTCTTTCATTATCCTGTTGCAACACTTCACATCGTTCAAGTAACAATTGATATTTTCGTCTATAAATCTCTTCCTCCGACGGTAAACTAACCATATCATCTGAGTCGTCAGAAATATTCGAGTTTAGTTGCTGGACTGTCATTATAAATTATTTCACGGCTTCAAAGTTCAACACAAACAAATTTTCTTTGTCGAACGTCGATTGTCAAACTGTCAGTTGACATCGTTCCTTTTTCAGTTTTTGATATTGGTAGCATTGCGGACTTCGGATACGTGTACTTACATTCAGTAATATATTACTGCAAACAAAAATAAGAATAAAAAGAACAGAACAAATAAATTTATACATAATATTAACGACTAAATGAATTAAATATTTTATTCACAAACACGGTTATTTATTTTCCGGTCAACATTCAATTCCAAAATTTGTTTCAATTTTCGCGGAATTTCTATAAATAGCATCATTGACTATTAATTCATTATTAAAGAAAGAACAAAAATTAATAATGAAGCTTTCCTCGCTATATTCATTCATAACATAACATAATACGCGACTGCGCATTATAGCACCAAATGTTTCGCATTGCGGGGTGCAAGTATTATTTTATTAATAGCAAAAATGGTGATAGCAAGGGCTTAATTGAAAGTATGGTTACTTATAAAGATTTTAGATTGCTATAAGGTTAAAATAAAGCTAAGTTTTACAAATGCCTTCGAAAAATAGCAATGCGATGGATATCAGTCTCCTCCAAACGAACAACGTTTATTTATTTCACATTATTATTTCTATTATATTTATTATATGTTTTGAATACTTCTTTAGTTGATAATCACATGGTTTGTATATGTTTTTAAACTGTATTTACTCGATAGTAGTTATATAAAAGTGTTAAATAATATTATTTATTTTTTAGACTCCTATAAAATTTGCTTGGAGACACATTTCAAATTACAAGAGTACAGTTCTACAATTGGCTTCCTTTTTGGGTTTAAACTTGGAAGGCAGCTATAAGTATCGAAGACTCCAAAAAAGTAATCTCACTCCAACCAAGAAACTACCGGACGCTCTCATTATAGGAGTAAAAAAATGTGGTACAAGAGCATTATTAGAATTTTTGAGGTAAGCCACAGTTTTTTTGTGTCGTAATTTTTCTTGTAAACCTTTAAAAAATATGTAGTCAATTGTGTTATTTTTAGGCTACATCCTGACGTAAGAGCCGCGGGCTCAGAAGTTCATTTCTTTGATAAGTATTATCACAAAGGTTTCGAATGGTACAGGTATACAACATTTACCTTAAAAATCATGAAAAAAGATATATTTGAGATTTTACCAAATAATATTTTTTTTTGCAGAGATAAAATGCCTCCAACACTTGAAGGGCAGATTACTATGGAAAAAACACCATCGTACTGGGTAACAAAATCTGCTCCAAAACGTGTATTCGCTATGAATCCGGCTGTAAAGCTTATCGCTGTAGTACGAGACCCCGTTACAAGGGCCATAAGCGACTACACACAATCGGCCAGGTGCATCATAATGTATATATTTATTCAATACATTTAAAATTTACGCCATTTTATGCCTAGTTGTAGTCTATTTCTCTTACCTTAAAGGCCGATAACGCATCCTCAAAACGTTGTGGAAACGCGACAGTAACCGGTAACCATCAGGTGTCACGCCTGTCCGTTTGCCGCTTCTAATATAAAAATAAATAAATATTACTCTCTATATAGTGAAATGCAGGTTACTTATCTTTGAGACAGGAGTTCGTGGGGTAACAAAAGTTTCACGATCAGTCAAATGAGACTCGACAATATTAGTAAAATTCATACACGTGCATTTAAAAAAGGTGGATTTACGTGATTAGATTTTCGGTTACGATTTTCGTAGCCATTTGGAAATCCATGATAAACCTATAAATAAATACGGTAGGGATTATAGAAAGCATCCGCATCCGTTTATGCAACAATATTTTTTTAGTATTTTAAAATACACGAGTATATTTCAATTTAAGCACAGTAGACTTTAAACTTAGGTATACATACAATATCAACATAAAAACTTCATTCAAACATTTTTCAGCAAGCGTCCACGGCTTCCGAGTTTCGAAGATTTCGTCCTAATTAATAGTTCTGTGCAGTGGGGAGGGTCGTTGGCAGTGGATGCGTCATGGTCACCAGTTAGACTGGGCATTTATTCGCGGCCATATCGCCGTTGGTTGCGCAGGTTTCCTAAGTCTAGACTTCTATTAATTAATGGAGAAAGACTTGTTGCGGACCCGGCTGCTGAGATGGCAAGAGTGCAGGTAATTTTTAGTTTTAGTACCTATAACAGAGATTACTGAATGCTGCCCTCAGTAGCGTAGTTCTAACAAAGTGCATATCGCATCCCCTGCTGTCCGGGCTAAATTGTTTCAACAATTGCAGAGAATACTGATCCAATGTACTATGGACGTACAGAATCAATAACGCTAAAAATGGTACATACGAGTACTTATCAAGGATGCTTGGCACTTGTTGTCAAAGTCTTTAGAGTTATGTAACTGTAAATGTTCATAGAAAAAAAATTGTCTCGAGAATAGGCTCCAAGTTTTATCTTCGAGAGCTCGCTGCTTCCTTCTTTACAAAGCCTAGGCAGCCCTCTAAGAATAGAGGCACTCCCTTGCTCTTACTTTACGAGAAGTTGATAGCGCCATACAATTTGTTTAGCTCTTTCTCGATCTTTCTTTTCTTTAAGGAAATCTGCAATAATACTGCTATAAGAAATGGCAGTAAGGTCATCTTTCAGTGATAAAATATCAAACTTTTATTGTTGCTTTATTTTCAGGATTTTCTTGGTCTGAAGCGTGTTATTACTGAAAAACACTTCTACTTCAATTCAACAAAGGGCTTTCCGTGCCTTTTGAAGTCTGAAACAAAACCAATTCCACACTGTTTAGGCAAAACTAAGGGGAGGAATCACCCACGAATAAACCTATCAGTTATTCAGCGTCTCAAGGAATTCTATAGACCACATAACGAGAAGTTTTATCAACTTTCTGGAATTAATTTTAGATGGCCTTAAAAAGTAAATTATTTAATGATTCCTATTCGTCCCGCTCGCCTTAGCACCCAAGGGTATACTCAAACCTAATAAACCGCTCATTGTACTAGATTTTCTAGTTATAAGTTATGTAGAACTCGTTTGTAGCCAACTACCTAGTTTAGCAAAGCACAGACGTATTTTATGTTGAACTGTGATTCACATAATGTAATTAGTATTAGGTATAATACGTATTGTATACAGAAGCTGGGCAGTTTTTAGAAAAGAATTGTTATTTTTTAAAGATTACAATTGGAATCACTTTTCAGAAATAGATTAACTCTTATTAAAATATATAAACAATTACATAGCGAGCATTGAAAACAGATACGAATGACAACTCAGTATGTTTTAATACAATTCGTCATTAGCCAGTGTGTACATACAGTGCGGACATAATTGGTACCTGCATAATTTAAAAAAGTGTGCAGTTTATCATTTAAAAAAGTGATATACTGCATATTTGCGTTCAAACAGAAACGCTTTTTTTACCACAAATACCTATTTGCGTAACTTGTGAGAACTTAACAACATTGAAATAATTCCTAAAGCGACCGAATTATTATAATCTAATAGATAGCTGTGAGTTCACACGAATGGACTATATGAAATATATGGACTATAAAAAAACTTCATAGATATATAATTTACATAATCAAACTATAAGAACGCGAAAGGTTAATTAATTCTAAATATAAGATTTTTTTGTATTTTCGGTTGTGATTTATTTTTAATCTACACAAGTTAACAGTATAATATTTATGCAATCTTACCGAATTATTCATAATATACGTATTAAGCTGATGATATAGTTAAAAATATGTTTTGTCTCGCTCTATCGAATATAAAAATACTATAGAACGAAAGAAACAAATCATATTTTAACTTTTAATAATACGTTTATGAATAATGCCGTTAGTATATCATAATTAATAATTATAATATGATACTGTCAACGAATTTAAAATGTAGCCCACACATGACGTCACCAGATGACACATTTAAAAAAAAATAGTTGAACAGTAACTAAAAGTGGCCTTATTTTAAATTTCTTGACGTTAAATATCTAGCAAAAACGAAATATACACGTAATGTCGTAATATCAAAACTAGCGTTAGTAAATCACCTAAAATTTAGTTCCTACACAAAAAATATCTACACTAATCTAAGAAAGAGGTAGAGTTTGTAAGTTTGTAGAGTATTATTATAGTGTAAGATTTTTTCAAATAGGTTTCATATTATGATATTAAATAAACCTATTTGAAAAGAATCTTACGGAAATAGAAAGAACTGTCCTTAATCATAAGTATATATTTTATTTGGTTATGGTTTTTAATTCGAAATTATAAAACAGGAAGCAGAAAAAGTGCCATTTGGCAGCTTATTCTCTTAAACAACAATAAATGATATATAATTTATAATAAAGTCCGATATATGAGCCGTTCATTGCCCAAATATATCTACTTCATTTATGAATTCCCGTTATAATAAATTCAAATGAAAGTGTCTGGTGCAGTTAATCAATTTATGCATTAAACGGCTTATATATCTTTTATATCGATGCCGGTGTATATATATTGGGGCCTTAGTGACTTTTGGCACAGAAAAAGTCGTTCTGCTTCTGGACTGTAGAATGCGCGGCGATGTATCGGTGTGACACACACATCTAATTGTAAGTAGTCAACTAAGCCCTCCCCTGCGTTGTCTCGCTTACTCTTACGGGCGAACGGCAATAACGCTCTTAAGGCGGCTGGGTACGAGAGTGCGCACTATGACTCCAGCGCGTCAGAGTGTGCGTTCACACGGATACTAGTAGCGCCACGGTGGCTGGGGTAAGAACTACTCTTACCCCAGATAAACCGTGCCAAGCGCGCCTATAAGCTATGTGTTTCCATGTAAATCAGTATCTTTGGTATCAGGTACGTCTTGAGAACTATCAAAATTTCGAATTGCTATCGATTAAAATGGTTTTATAAGCCCAAAACTAGATTTAAAAGGCACGTCTTGGACTTAGGCCATAAAATACACATATAATATATTTTATCACGAAGTTCCTATGAATTCCATTAAAATAATACACAGCAATAAGTACCCACCTACTATAAGGTTTTAAGGTAGATATAAAAACAAATGGTTGTGTACAAAAAACGAATACGTTTATCCAATGGTCATTATTAATTAATATGAAACTAAAAGGCTTGATAAATAAATGATTAATATATATTTAAAGAATTTTTATTACTTTCACATATCTATTATAACCCATTAAAAAACACAAATTTATGGTAATAAAGGACTTTAGTTTTATTTAAATTAAAAAAAGAAAACCAAATGTAAGTATATATTTTATGAAACTATATTTTCATAGCTAGACATAATTTGGTTAAGGATACATCATAATACAACAATGTTTAAATAACTATAATGTATACTTAAGAACCTTTTTATTATAAATAAAAAAACAACGAATATTATTACAATTTCATGAAAATATAACAAATTTTATGAAATCGAAGTAATACAATTTTTAACCAGGTTTAAATTAATACAAGTAGCAGTTTTAAATATGTACAATGCCATAATACACATAGAACCTCCCACGTAAGTTAATATATCACGCTACGTTACGTTTATAAAACTACTAGCTATCCGCCCCGGCTTCGCACGGGTGCAATGTTTTACCCTCCGAAAAAAAATGTATAAAACGTATCCTGTCCTGTCTAAGAATATGTGTACAAAGTTTCATGATAATAGGTTGAGTAGTTTTGGCGTGAAAGCGTAACAAACAAACTTACATTCACATTTATAATATTAGTAGGTATAATACTGTCTGTTATAATCTATGTATATTTTAATAATAATTCATCTATATACATCTGGATGTATGGAAAAAGATATTTTGAACGGTATAATTTATAAAAATGTATAATTTTGAAAGTTACAACATCTTTTGTGGCAGTAATCACTATACTTATGATAATATAATTAATTCACCGTATTATAGTGTTGTAAGAACACCCCATTGCATTTTCAGATGTTAAGAATCCTACTATTTAAGTTTTCAGGAAAGCCAACAAAAGATAGAGATCCATAGATATTTCTTAAAATTTTTCACATATTTACTTCACATTTAGGATAAATAACTACATTTACTATATTTACTATTAGTAAGTATTGGTGGGTGTATATAGCGGTGTCTCTATCGGTTTCACCTGTAAGAAAGAGACGGAACTAATACTAACAAGAGCGAAAACTATGGGCACGTCGTCGTCGTATTGAGAGCGTAGGTCTTCTAGCTCCGAGGCCGAGGGTAGTTTCAAAGATTCACTGAAAAGCAATGTTGAAATTCAAGTTTAACAATATGGGGGGCATGTTTGTACGTAATAGAAAAGAAAATAGATATGTACATAGAAGATCACGCCCGATCAACAAAAAGTAGTTCTATTTTTGAACTGTAGAGCGCGCGGCAATGTATCGGTGCGACACACTAAGTAGTCCGCTGACCCCTCCCCTCGCGTTGTCTCGCTTGCTCTAACGAGCGAACGGCAATAACGCTCTAAAAGCGGCTGGGTGCGAGAGAGTGCGCGCTATGACTCCAGCGTCAGAGTGTCGTTCACACGGATACTAGCAGCGCCTGGGTGGCTGGGGTAAGAACTACTCTTACCCCAGAGAAACCGTGTCAAGCGCGCATATAAGGCCTATGTTCTTTGATAATAATAATGAATGATGAATGAAATAATAATAATAGTATTGAATATATTATTAAGAGGGAATCTGGAACTTTTTAATTATTTTATGCTTCGAAACCGAGACCAATCAGAGCGCAGTACGCGTCAAGCTTGTTAAAAAAATCTATAAAAAGAAGTCTAAGGCACTATAATATATTCTATACTGAAGTATAATAGTTTTTAAATTGGGCTACACCATATGGATAATAGAAAAGGAAACCTTACTTCTATGGACATCTCAAAGACTAAGCAAAAGCTTCGTTAATATCAAAAAGCATACTATTTACAACTAAAATTATACTCACTCTAAACAAATAACTCTGAAGTGTGGTTTTGGTGGGTTCTTTTTACTAAAGTTCACAACATCTCTATTGTAAACATCAAAATCAACATTCAGTGTGCATTCCACAGTAATATCCGAATTTGTTTTGATTATTCTTAACTTTCGCAATACCGACTCCATATTAGCGCAATCGTGAGGCGTCACTAAGCAATCCTTATCAAAATTACTATGAAATGTAGAAATTTCATGATGAAACTCCGCAATCGTTTCCTTGAGACTTTCTATAAATGCTATTTTCGACTCGAGCCAATTGTTAAATAAATGAGGTTTAAATTTGATAAAATCATAGAGAAGTCTCGTTTTCTTCATGTCAAATAACGGATCAGCAATGTACTCTTTTGGTATCTCGATTCTTCCGAAATCATTTTCTTTTGGAAGCCATTTTTCGGTCACAGTTTCTTTAATAATATCACTATATCTTTCATTTATAGTTTCTGAATCAAAATTATCTTCATTTGAACAACAAGCAGCGTCTTGTTTTTCAGACAGACGCTTTAAGATGTTAAAAGGATTCCTCAGTTTTTTACCCTTTTTGTGTCTAATAGTTTGTTTATTGGGTTCTTCTTGAACTTTACAATCATTGTCAGATGAAGAATCGAGAATTATGTGTCTTTTATTGATAATTTCATATGAGGAATTTAAATAGTAATCAACATTGTAGCATTTATTTAACGTTTTCATAAGTTTAGAGAATGTTCTCCGATGCCTAGCTGTTGTTTTTCCATTAATTTCAAGATTTTTTAGTTCCAATGCCATTTGTTTCAGTGAATTTAGATTATCTTCGAATGTTTCATCTTTTTTAGGTCTTTTACTAAGTGGTTCTTCATCATCCAAATCTAATTCAATTGTTTCAACTATATTCTCTCCACTTACAATTTCAAAGCAAGGTCCAAGCCTTAAATTTGTTTTATATCTTATATTGTATGTATTAATAAGCCCTTGTAACGCCTGCACATTGTTTGTATTAGAATTTCCTCTTGCAAAATGTACTTTTAGTCTTAATGCTAAATCTTTAATCCTTTGAAGATAAATTTCTTGACTTCTTGAATTTGATTGATATGGAGATCTATTTCCACTAACACATATAGAGTTGAAATTGTTATAAATTGGTATCTGGTATATTTGAGGTCCAAAGTTTTGAAATGGTGATGGGAAGTATACTTGATGTAGTCTTTGGAAGAACAGGTTGAAATTAAAATAGTTCAAATTGTTGGGTCTTGTATAGAATATTGGTCTAGGTGCAGTTTGTTGTGAATTTCTAGTGTTTTGTGGTTGATTAGAATTTAAATTACAATCTGTATTAGATACAGTTCTCAACCTCTTTACGTGACTGCCATTAGCTTCATCACTAGAGCTGTAAGTTCGAGAACATGCTCTGGAACATTTTTTGGATATATTCTGTAAATTAATTGTGTATGTTTCGTTAAGATGAAGATTATCTGGCACAAATCTAGCTTCTGGAACTTTTATTGTAACTAGGCATTCTTCCAATAAATTTGGTAAGTTACTGAAAGAGTCATTCATCTGATTATTGCTACTTGGTTTAATTTTTCGGTTCCTCAATTTCAATAGTTTATTCTGATAACTTTCATAGACATTATTGTATGTTTGTATATTGTTGTGTGCTTTATTATCTTCTAATTGTGAATGTAGATTGATTTTATTAGTATTAGAAGTTTCTGCAACTGCACTGTTCATTGTTTCTTGAACTTGTAATTCACATAATTTGAAATCATCAGTTTTTATATATGAATCAGTTTCATTACTCTTTTCTGTATTATTTTTCTCAGACATAAACTTATCTTCTGTTTTGACAGTTAAAATATCAGATTTATCATTATTTCTTTCATTTTGAGAACTTGTTTGGTTCTCATTATCTGTGTTTATATTTCTTTTGTGCCTAAAGACTTTGTATCCAATTCTACTAAGTGAAGCATATACTTTATACTTTAAAAGACCCATATCTCCTTGCAGAAGTAAAGAGTATGCTTGCTGTAGCGAGACTTTAACTCCACCATAATTCAACTGCAGGCAGTTCTGGAATAATTACATTATCAATAAATCTCCAGTCAATTACAAAAAAAAATACAACTTTCAACTAAAATATTAATTATAGTTACATTTGAATCTTTCTCTAGGTATTTAAACTTGTTCAGTATATAAATATTCTAGTTTTGCTTTATGGCTCAACAATGGCATATTTTCATACAGTTACGCGACGTCTTGCGTGAGCGATCTTGACGCGAACGCGAAGCGGCGCGGCGCGGTGCGAAAACAACAAACAGTCAATACCTATGTAAGTGGCCTACGTGACCAAACGCACGTAGAGTGCAGTGCGGCGCGGCGCGAAAGGAAGCGAACGCGATCAGTCGGTTTGATATTTTCGCGCGGACTGGTTGCGGTGCCATAATTTATTTGTTTTAAATAATGGATGTAGAATTTTTTATTAATTCTATCCAAGAACGTCCCATATTATGGGATAAAAGGAACAAAAATTATCACAACCGGTTATTATCGTACCGTGAATGGGAGAATTTTGCCAAAATAACTGGGACTACAAGTAAGTACAACACATTTTATTTATTATTGTTATTTACACTCTTTGTATAGGATGTTGTTCAAAATACAGTTTAAAGTTTTCTCTTGCTTGTGCGGCTGCTCTTGATGTAGCATTAAATCTCCTTTGTGAATTATGTTGTGGTGTTTGTGGCATATTTTGATATGTTTCCCGGAAAGACGTAAATTCAGTCTCAGTTATTGATTCAAGATCACGTATAACATTGTGCATTAAACATACGGCTTTTACGATATGGACTGCATTTTCTACATTGGTTTCGATAGATTTCTGCAGAATTCTGAATTTAGAGGTTATTGAACCAAAAGAACATTCCACCACCATTCTTGCTCGAGATAAGCGATAATTATAATTATCTTTTGCATCCCCTTTAGTCGTTGATCTCTCTGGAAAAGGTCTCATTAGGTACTCCTTGAGAGGAAACGCCGCGTCTCCTAGGAGAACATATGGAGCTTCGATATTTGAGCCCGGCAATACTTGCTCTTTAGGTATTTTTAGTCTTCCTTGTTCTATTGCACTTCGAAAGGGGCATTCATCAAAAACACCAGCATCGTTTTCTTTTCCATAAGAACCCACATTAATCATTACAAACTTATAATTAGCATCAGTGACCGCTAACAACCCAATCGAAAAGAAGGATTTATAGTTATAGTACATTGAACCAGTTTTTTTTGGTTTTTTTAAGCGAATGTGCTTTCCATCAATACACCCGATGCAGTTAGGAAACTGCCATCTGTCCCAGAAACATTGCGCTATATTCTTAAAGTTACTTTCTGAAGGCTCGGGCATGTGCTTCGTAACTAATTGTGTCCATATAGCTTTGCTAACCTGTGGTACGATTGTGGAAATAGCTGATTTTGAAATTCTGAATGAGAAAGCGAGTTGCCGGAACTGTATGCCCGTGGCCAAATACCTGAAATGATTAAAAAGTGTTAAGAATTAATTTCATTGTTTTTCAGGCGAAATAGCTAAGAAAAAATGGAAAAATTTGCGAGACACATTTATGAAAGAATTGAAAAAAATTCCGAAACCTCGTTCTGGTGCTGACGCTGAAAATGAGCCGAAGTATACGGGCACTTGGCCGTATTTTGAGAACATGTCATTCTTAACGGTAATTTTGAAACCTCGAAAAACAGAAGGAAATATTATACCAGAATATTACTCAACAGATGAAAATTCAACAGATCTGTCAGAATCTACAACCGTTGCTTGCCTGGAAGAAGTTTTGGGCGTGGACGTGGCTGACAATGACAACACCCAACTTAATGAATCTGCGTCTATTTTACGAGAAATACCGCAGAATACATCTATAGATATCAACCCACGTCGAGCGCCTTCACCCTCGTTGCCAGCCATCATAAGACAAACACGCAAAAGAAAAGATACTGGCTTAGAAGCATTCCTCGATATAGAGAGAGAGAAGATACAATTTTTTCGCCAGGATCAACAAGATAATGCTGATGACGACCTTCATTGGTTCAGATCCATATTACCTTATATGAAACAGTTGCCAGCACTGAACAAATTACATTTTAGAACGCAGATGCAGGAGCTTCTACTAACGGAGCTGGCAAAGTTAAATCCACCACAATCCAGTTCTCAATATGGATGTCAATAATTTCACTTCTATGTGAAATTATTGAAATACTAAGACTACTATAACTTTAATAAATAAATATTTGATTTGATTTATTATTTCATAGTTTTCTTACCTTAACGTCACCATCAATCGTTCTTCTACGGAAATAGGTTGCTGGAAATTAGTTCTAGTGAATCGCAAAACAGGTTTTATGGCTTGCACAATATAATCAAACGTTGTAGGCAACATTCGACAATATTCCTTGAATAACAGGGGTTGACTCCGTAATTCTTCATACAAATTGTGAAATTCCCCATAAATATGCCTTTCTAAGTACACAACATTAGTTTCATTTCTCTGCCGTACATACTTCTTGAATATTTGATATTTAAGATATGAATTTTCCAATAACATTCGCTTGCGTCCGTCCATGACAAATTTACAGTGCCGACTGAATGGCGGCAGCGGTGCGGGACGATTCGCGCGCATGTAGGACAAAGCTGCCGCATCGCACCGCATCGCGTTTCACCGCATCGAATCGCTTCGCAATCGCGTTCGCTTTGAATCGCCTACGTAGGACGAAGCCTTATGTAATACAAGCATTTCAAAAATGAAAAATAAAAAGGATAAGATATCTTGTCTTTGTGACTCAGTCATAAGCCCGTTGCATCAGAAGTCCCGAATTTGAATACTAAGGTAATATTTAAGAAATCATCACAGAATTCTCACATGTAAAAACAATAATCGTGAAACAGACACAAAAATATATCTGCTCCATGCCCCACTAGGGGACTCGAGGCTTAACCCCGTAACTGCCTACCCTCGGTCTTACTGGCACCCAGCTTCACATTGATAATGCAAATTTTTTATAATTTTTATATAAAGACTAAAGAAAACATTTTTCATTTCAAATTGTTGCCCTTTATCATAGATTTTTAGGAGAATGATATTTTGCATGAATCTCACAGACTGAGAGGGTAGGTAGTTACGTGCCCAAAATAGGGATAGGTATTAAGTAGTAACTACTGTATAATAAACTTGACAAATAAATTTAAGAAGCAACATACAATTTCCATTAAAAACAGAGCTTCTTCAGGTTTCAGGTATAGAATTCGACCCACATTATGTCCTAAGAATTGCCAATATCCCCCAACTTTCTGTGTCACCTCAGCAAGATTAAGATCCTCTCGCCAATTCGCTTGGCTTAGTGATCCTCTAATAAAATTACAAATTTATTATTATATAAATTATAAAACATTCAAGACATAAAAATATTTTTAAACAAAGTAACATTGTGTTATTTAAAAAAAAGTTATTTTTTATTAAGGGGGTCCTCTAGTTTCTCGGGTCGAAAAAATCGATTTAATTTTTTTTCCATAAATCACATCTACAACATGTGTAGAAAATGTGTGCCAAAGGAATTTTCGATATTCGAAGCGGTTCACAAGTTATGGTCCTGGAACGAAGAAGGTATACGCGCTGGGCTGCTCCGAAAGCCAAGCGGCGCTGATCATTGTATTGATATCCCTAAATCTAACTTCTGCCTGAACCTTTTGTGAATTAGGCCCGAGTAAAGGGGTACAACTATGGAAAAACAGATGGCACAACTACTAGAAAAAATGGACACCATGAACACAAATATAAATAAAATGAAGGAAGATTTCAAAGACCAAATAAAGGAACAAACAGAAAAGCTCACCACAGATTTGGCTTCCACAATCGATGATAAGCTGAAACCACTCCTAGAAGAAAATATGGTATTGAAAGATAAAGTAGCAACTCTAAACAACAAAGTCCGAAGCCTGGAAAAAGAAATAAGAAAGAACAACATTATTCTTCATGGAATCAATGAAACAGAGCAAAATAATAACGAGCTCCAAAAACTGGTCATTGAGGCATTCAGCACGGTATGCACAGCTGCGGGATCAGAACCGTTCGATAAGTGGGAACTAAGTGACGTCTACAGACTGGGCAGAAAACAAGAAAAGAAACATAGACCCATACTAGTAAAACTTACCCTAGCATGGAGAAGAACAGAACTGCTTAAAAACAACAAAAAGTTCCCCCTGGACACCTATGTAACAGAAGACTTCCCAAAAGACGTCCTAAACACAAGAAAAGAACTCAAAGTAAAGCTGCAAGAAGAGATAATAAAAGGCAACAATGCCGTGATTCGCTATGACCGACTCATAATCAGAGAAAAATCGAACGCAACAGAAAAAAGAAAAAGGTCACCATCGATAACACCAACAAAAAAAGACTCCCACCAAGAAGTGCCACAGAAGGCACCAAATAAAATAAATAAAACAAATGCTTTCGATCTCATGAACCGCCCAAGGGCAAATTCGTACCAGGGCACGAGCAAACAATAGCAACAAACGACGGACCCCCGGAAAGACACCACAGTAGATGAAACAACCAACATAAACTACAATTCCCCAAGACGAACAGCGGTCATCGTGGGGAATTATGACCGCAACCCTCCAACTAAGGAACCACAAACCAATAAAACAAATCATGCGCAACAAAATTCATTACGCAGTAAACCCAGCGAAACAAAAGAACAAAAAACTACACAAAACAACCTTAAACAAAGAAACAATTTCAAAACAAATGAAGAGCCTGTACGCAGGAAAACTCCACAAAATGACATTAAAACGGAGACAACATTGAAAATTTGCACCTATAATGTACGATCTCTAGCATCAATAGAAAGATATATAGAGTTAAACAACGCACTCGGTAAAATAAACCATGACATAGTAGGATTAAGTGAAGTCAGAAGAACGGGCAGCAGTATAGAAGAGTACGAAAACTATATCCTCTGCTACTACGGAGAAACCAAAGGATTGAACGGAGTGGGATTTCTAATAAAAAAGGATCTGAAAAACCAAATTACAAATTTCACAGGACTCTCAGAAAGAGTAGCACTGCTTCAACTCAATATAGAAGGGGTAGAACTTTCGATAATTCAGGTATACGCGCCCACAGAAAAATCAAGCGACGATGAAATCCAAAACTTCTACAATGACATAGACAAAGCTCACTCTCTAGCCGGCGACAAAAAAATCGTCATGGGAGATTTTAATGCAAAAATAGGCTACCCCAAGAAGGAAGAAAATCTAATTATGGGCAAGTATGGCTACGGAGACCGAAACAAACGAGGAGGAAGACTCATAGAATATGCATTAGAAAACAAACTCTCCATAATGAATACCTTTTATAACAAAAGACCGAACAGAAGATGGACCTGGATATCTCCTGACCAAAACACCAGAAATGAAATAGATTTCATAATGACAAACCAACCAGCACATATCACTAATTTCGAAGTCCTGAATAACGTACTATTTCCATCAGACCACCGACTTCTGAGAGCAACATTTAACTTGAATCTTCCAAAAAAGAGTCGAAAAAACTTCCAGTCTTCGTTTAAAAGCCTAAAGACAGAAGAAGAAATACATAGTTATATCTTAAGCTTAGAGACAAAACTAGGAAACAAAACAGAAGATACAAGTATTCAAGATTACTACAATAAGATAGAAAAGTCAATAAAAGACAGCGTTACACAGAGGACTAAGACTGACCACACAAAAATAAACAATATATTTAGCGACAATACAAAACAACTAATAAAACAACGCACAGAACTAATGTTTAAGAAAGACAAAGACCGTGACATGAAGAAAGAACTCACCCAGCTGTTCAAGGAAACAAAGAAATCTATAAAAATAGACTACAGGAATCACAGGAAGGAAGTAATAACAAGGAACCTCAAGAAACACAGAAGTACAAAGAGAGCTTTAAAAGAACTTAATCTAAACAAATCTTGGATACAAAAACTTGGACAAGACAAAGAAGAAACAAAAACAAGGAAGGACGTAATAAATCATGCCACAAACTTTTATGAAGAACTCTACAGAATGAAAGACTACAACCACATACAAGAGGAAACACCCATTGCGAATAACGTAAACTTGTCAGTAAAGCAGATCGAAGAAAAAGAAGTGTATGAGCACATAAAACAGCTGAAAACCGAAAAAAGCCCAGGTCCAGATGGAATAACAAACAAAGCTCTAAAACATGGTGCACCAGTTCTGCTTCAACATCTAACACATCTATTCAATATGGTACTTAATTCCGAAACCATACCAGAGCAATGGTGTACATCCGATATAATATTGCTGTACAAGAAAGGCAATTCCTTAGACATCGGTAACTATAGGCCAATCAGCTTACTGGCGAGCATCTACAAACTTTTCTCTTCAATAATGTTAAGACGAATATCCAAAACAATTGACGACTCACAACCAAGAGAGCAGGCTGGCTTCAGGGCAGGTTTCAGCACCACTGACCACATACAAGCGCTAGAACAGATAATAGAGAAGTATAAAGAGTTCAATAGAAACCTATATGTCGCCTTTATAGATTACAGCAAGGCATTTGATAGCATCAATCACAGCGCAATCTGGAATGCATTGAAACGGCTCAGTGTGAACCAAAAATACATCAATATTATAAAGAATATATACGCGAATAGCACTAGCCGAGTCAAGCTGGAGACAAGAGGAAAACAAATAAGGGTAGAGAGGGGGGTCAGACAAGGAGATCCTCTATCACCCAAGATCTTTATTGCTGTCCTGGAAGTCATATTTCAGAATCTCAAATGGAAGTCAAAAGGCATTAACCTGGAGGGCCAGTTCATAAACCATTTGAGATTTGCAGACGACATAGTCATAGTAGCTGAAACTGCAACAGAACTAAGAGAGCTTATAAAGCAACTAGACGAAGAAAGCACCAAAGTAGGCTTACAAATGAACTTAAATAAAACCAAAATAATGACAAACAGCAAACAATTTCAAATAAATATCAACGGCAACAACATAGATTATGTAGACCAATATATATATCTAGGAAAGCAACTGTCATTCACAAAAACAAACAACGAAGAAGAAGTAGAAAGAAGAGCTAACATAACCTGGAGGAAATTCTGGTCACTGCAGGAAATCCTAAAAGGCAAATACAGCCTAAACCTAAAAAAGATAGTGGCGGATACATGCCTTCTACCGAGCCTGCTCTATGGGTGCCAAACATGGACCTTTACAGATAAGATAAAGAGAAAGATAAGAACCACCCAAAGAGCCATGGAAAGGAGCATGCTCAACATAAAAAAGCTACAAAAAATAAAGAGTACATCTATAAGAGAAAAAACAAATCTACAAGACGCACTAACTCAAGCCCTCAAATTAAAATGGAGATGGGCAGGACATATCGCACGATATAAAGATAAAAGATGGACGATATTGGCAACAAAATGGAGAGGCCCTATGGGCAAAAGGAAAGTGGGAAAGCCATATAAACGATGGCTAGACGATATAAAAGAAATTGCAGGAAAAGACTGGCTAAACAAAGCGGAAGACAGGCAAAAATGGAGAGATTTGGAGGAGGCCTACACCCGAAGAGGGGTCCAAATTAAATAAATAAATAGTACACAACAAACATAAACTTAACACTAACTACTAACTATAAGAAACTTACTAACCAAAAACTCTAATGTAAAATAATTTGGGAAATTTGGAAATAAAGGCTTTTTTATTTTTTATTTATTTTATTTATTTAAAGGGGTGCCAAGACCATTGATAGACGCTTTCGAATATTGACTAAGACGCCATGAAGTGTCGGTTAGTACAGTTTTGCTGTGGCAGTTGCGAAGCGTATTATATTTTCTCTTGCGAGTCGCACGAAGATGATTTTTTGAAAATAATTTTCAAAATGTTAAAGAAAGGAAGTAGAGACACCGGCTCGTTTCGATCGATCAAAAAAGAGAAAATTCGCAGGCAAACGCCACGCTTTTGAACACGACAAGTCGTTTACATCGGCGTCAGCGAAGAAACTTGGTCAAAATAATTTTTTGAGGTGAAACTGGAACAGACCTTTTGGTTTCCTTCCATTTTGAATTTTTGTGAATATATTTTCAACAATTTCTTCGGCTGTTTTTTGTAAAGAGTGCGAAAGTACGGTGACTTTCCATCAACGTGATATATACGAAGATTGGGCTTTAAAATTTCCATAGTGTGCATTCGAACAAACCATTCGAATTTATCCTGAAGACCTTCGAAAGCATGGGAGTGAAAATCGGCACACAGGCTAAAGGTTATGTTCAACAGCATGATAGCTGTCGGATCGACCGTTCAGAAAGGCGCACGAGTGATGTTGTAAAACAGGCCCGAATTGTGAAAAGGGAAGACGGAGCAGCTCTACGTGACTTCCAAAAAGTAGAGGAAGGCCTATTGTATGGTCCAGGCATAGCAGATTGACGGTGAGATGAAATTATTAGTATAAATCACATGCGCGAACTTTCAAACGCGTTTTTCTCGAAACACCATTTTTCGAAACGGTGACCACGATATTTCAGAAACTACTACACCGATCTTGTTCAAATTTATACTGCATCGTTAATATGTTATAAGCCAGCGATTGAACTAGGATTATCATGATTGCTTCGATAGTTTTTTTTCTACGAGCGAAAAACTTAAGAAAAAATTAGTAAAAAATAGAATGTAATTTTCAAAAGTGTATAAAAAAGTCAATTTTTGTAATTTAGAATTCATTCTAGTTCAATCGCTAGTCTTAAATATGAAGATTAAAATGCCGTTTGGTTTTTTGATTTCAGATAAGCAGAACAGCCGCAATCTTGGTCACCGTCAAGCACCTATTTTACTTGATGTCTTGCTGTCGGCCGCTATAACTTTTAATTTATTATATATTTTGACTTCAAAAAAATTATAAAGCTTATTTAAATGATAATAAAGATTATGCAAAAACAATGAGATTGATTATTTCGATGGTTTAATCGTAAAAAATTATTGAAAAAGACGTAAAAAAACAGCCGAGAAACTAGAGGACTGCCTTAAACACAGATTCCATTGGGACTAAGAATAAGTCTAATAATACAACAAAAAATTTGTGTTTATACTAGTTTGAAGATATTTTGCATATTAAATAATTTAACATCATCAATTTGCCTATTTTATAGCTTTTTAATTTCTTTATAAAACTTCTACTGATTCACAAACATATGAAATGACTTGTACTGTACCGTTTTTCAATCCGTTCAACTTCTAACAAGTGTTTTTTGGCTTCCAAAGAGGCTTGAATCTGTTTTTGTTCCAACCATGAGCCATTTGGTTCCACATCCTTTAAGCCAAGTTCTGGTAAATTAGCCTCCAACCTAGTTACTCCTTTCTTAACAAGTTCTTCGCCACTAAAATGTCACATGTTTTATTGTTCGACAAATTCGGTGCTAAATGCGTTTTTAAATATATCATATATTAAATTTAAACACTTACGATAACATGTTTACAATACTCATATTTTATTTCCAACCTATGTTATATACGCATTAAATGTGTTTCTAGGAAATATTTAAAGTTTCATGAAAACTAGATCGAAGCTTTAAGCATGATATCACATTATTTACCAATTATTATAATTTTTTTGTTAAAAATAAGGAGCAAGCAACGATGAACGTTTCTTTTCTTAATTTCTTAATATAAACGATGACATTTAAGTCATTTAATAACTGACGTGAAACGTCTGAGGCTGAGCACAGGCTACAAACTCACAGAGTACATACTTTTGTTTTATAATATTTTCGTCTGAGTTCTCAGTTCTGTAGGTTATTATATCTTTTCACGATCAAGCGAAATCGTTCCACCCCGAAACCTACATGACATAATATGTGATATATAGCAAAATACTGTTTTTTAATATCTCCAAAAAAATCCCCCAAACATTTTGTCCCCCTCATTTGCCTCTAAATCTAGGGGATAGCCCTTAATTTGGCAACACTTTGATACAGGTATGTTAGACGTCCACTCAGAAATCCTTGTGCTGAGCTGGATGAAAGCTGGCATTGAAGACAATAAACTAGTACCCCTCTTGTTGTCCTCTTGTAGTAGGTACTAGGTACAAGTTCGTGTTCATAACTCTCTCGGATCGGCTCGATCCTTTCTCCTTCCTTCGCATATATCATGCGGAGGGTTTTGAGGAATTGTTCGGTTTAATTCCTGCCGTTGAATTTCATAATCGGATATCCTCATTCGTCCACACTACTTCAATGCTTGGAAATCCACAATCGTGCGTTTTCTCAGAAATTTTCTGCCTCACACACTCTGTGGAACCATTTGTCGCCATTTGTTGTCGTGTATTTCCGAACCGATAGGTTCGACTTGGAAATAAACGCAATGCATTTGTAAGTCCTCTGGTGTTGCCGATGCCCATGGGCTCTGGTAATCACTTACCATCAGTTGAAATGACTGCCTGTTTGCCCCCCCTTTTCCATAAAAAAGTAAGATGAAGAATGCTAATTCGTGTATTTGGTTTTTTAATTCGTTTATAATCTATTTCCTATGACGTATAGTTAGTAATCTATAATAATAATTATTTATTAGGCTATGGTTATATCTGATCTGTGGAGATAAGAATTTGAACGGTGACGGGTGAAGCAGTATTTGGCGGCATCTTCCATTTTAGGGTTTTAATTTCGAGTTTTAAATTTGAATGATTATAATTAAATGGTTATTACCTCATAACTCAAGGTACTATTAATATATAATCTAGTATATTTTTGGTTCACGTTGTTCTGGATGCGATCATTAATATAATATAATATTATTTAAGTATATAGAAACAAAATTTTATTATTAAGGTAAGTAAAGTTTTAAAACTATTTTTTTGGTAAAATACTTCATTCATTTAATAATCTATGTTATCGATGTTATAATATATGAATTTAAACGCAAAATTAGCTTAGGATAATAATTTATAGAATGTTAAATAACTACATCAAACATGTTAAAATAATCTTTGTCTTTATCCATTTTCTTAATTATTAGGTATATTTAGGCATATATTATATTGAGGTTTAACTATTTATAAAACATATTTAAGAGATTTCATTCATGGTAGAAAATAATTGACTGTATTGATGAAAAAATATTTTTAATTTTATTACAAGTTAGTAATTTGTTATTAATATTTGTTTCAGTTAGAAATTAGAATATTTCTTATATTCATGTATACGAATATACGAACGATGAGTCGAAAAAACATACGTTTTTTTTTCAATTTTTTTTTGTTATACCGTATACCTACGTCGATTTAACATAATATGTATTAAATCTCTTTCCCACATGACAACACCAAAATTTCTCCTCGGCTAAGCTTATATACCTATGTATGTTAACTTAGATATAAATAACCAAAGCTCCTCAGTATACTTATCTGTTAAAATATTTATTTATTTCATACTGAAACGCTCAAGCACCACCAACTAGCGAGAAAGTATTCGTATCGTTATTATATATTATATTCATTTAAATTGCATAACGAATACCTCTGTAGTAGCTATTTTAATTTGGTCGCGTGTGACACCGAATTAGTATGCTTTCATAGATGCAAAGTCGTGAAGTTTATAGCGCATTTCGGCTATGGTAGATGGCGCGATGCCTTTGCAACGGAGGTCAATAAAATAAAAAATAAGTCTCAGGTCGGGCAGGCAATAAAATGCTGATAAGAATTAAAAAAGAATAAAATATCAGTGAAACAGACAGAAATGGGATACCCCATGCCCTACTTAGGGACTCGGGAATTCACTTTCTATGAGTTTTCCCACTATATCCCACTTCCTCACCATTTTCCAACCATTCGGGTTGAATTAAAAATAATTGGCTCGGCTGTAGTGTTATTGACTTATTTTTAAACACAAACACTCCAAAAAAAGTATTTACATTTAATTGTCTTATTGTACATAAGTACATTACCATAAGGTCACCTCATAACTTTTTAAAAGCATTTTTGTGCAAACTTTAACTTTCAGGCAGTAATTGCTACATTTTAAACTAATCAATTATCTAGTTACGCTATTAAATTTTACCTACATTAGTAAGGCCATTAAGGGACACATTGTACATTTTGTAATAGACTGGAAACGAGAAACGAATAATAATAATAATAATGATTAAACGTACTAAATGACTACGCTGATTACACTCTCAATTTGACTTTCGACGTTGTAGAATATACATTCAATAAAAATTACTGACAAAGTACTACAATAATAATTGTAGTATGCTACGTTTGTAGGTTCGTAGTAGCTAGATGTAACGTAGCGTAGCAAGTTTGTAGCATGCCTGAGTATCGATTAGTCGCGCGGACTAAACCGAGAGGATACGAGTCTACGCGACCGGTATCCGAGCCGAACCGATCCGCTTCCACACATAGCGGAAGTAATGAAATGTACAGAAAGATATGAAGCGGAAAAATTGTCGCTTTCCTTTTTCTTTACGTCACGTCTTATCCTCGTCTGAAACGGTTTTCTTCGTGTGATATTTATTATGCATATTTAAAAAAACCAATATGTCAAATATGTAATAGACGTTTTTTCTTTTATATAATTAATTTTAACACCTGAAAAATTTACTATTTGTAAACACTAAGCCGTAAAAATAAACGCAATTTTATAATCCACAGCCCGTTTTGTTAATAGTACCTACATACTTCAATGGATAAGCTTTCACTTTGCGACTGCAGTCTGAGAGGGCTGGAGACAATTTAGCGTATTGTAATACGGGTTTATAAGAGGTGCCGCCCCCTCAACTTTGTGCCGCCGACGACCATAGCTCAAAGAATACGATAGTCGTCCGTTAACGCACGCTAAAGCCGGCCGGCATCGATTTAATCGTCTGGTACTCTTGGAATTTCAAATTTCGATTCAAAGTATCATTTCTGTTGACGCCGGCGTGGATCGAATAAGGGGGATGGGGTGGTGCACCCCCCTGTACGGTTTTATTTATGGTATATTTTGACGTGTACTCTCGTTGCTAACTTCAAGGCCTAGGCGTGTAGATAATGGGGTGATTGATTGTGTTATCGGTCGTTTCTCACCGTGTACACTGTACGGTGCATCATCTATTTTCTTGTATTGCGGAAAACCTTTGGAATTTACTACAATAATCGTTTCCAAAATATCTATAAGATTTAGTTTACGTCAGACATTGCCGGCATTACGAGCAGTTTTAATTAGCAGTGTTCCATGCAATAACTAGAATACTAACTTAATAGTATGTGAAGTGATATTCCGAGTGTTCTAAATATTAGAGGAAATTGTGTTGTGGTTGTAAACTATTTTTAAGGTAAGTCATTTTATATTTTATATTAAATGATTATCTAAATGCTTTTTATTATACCTTTTTAACGTATTTTGTTTTAATGTATGATTCAAAGATATTAAGCAAAACACAAGCTCTATTTTTTTAATTGTAAACGCGACATGTAAACAAAAAAATATTTACTTGAACGCCATCTAGTGTCGTTAGTTGGAATAATTATAGCTTGCGGTTTGTTAGAATCGCCACGCTACAGCGCCAAAGTGTCAGCCGGCGACACGCCTGCAGTCACGCGGCGTTGACGCGCGTCGTAACATGGTTGCGTGGGTGTAGATCGTAGCGTGATAAACTATCCTTGTGTTTTCTTCCTTATCATGTATAAAAATGTTTTAGCTCACTGTTTTGTTAACAGTTAATTAATAAAGTGCCTATTTCTCATTTAAAAAGCAGTTAAAACAAAGTGTAGTGTGGAATTCATAAGTGTTGAGTCTGTGTGTTTTGTTGTTGGCGCGACCCTCCGAGGACAGGATTTTGGCGGTGCTTGGTCTCTAGTGCCGGCATGAGAAAAATAAACGGTACCTATTCATGTTTTATGATAAAATTTTGCTACGTTTAGTCTTTGAAGTGGTTTAAATAGTTTACGTATTGATAAGAACTCGTGTGAAAAAGTGACCGGGTCGTGGTCAAAGATAACATAGTATAAATACCTAAGAGGCATATCACATATGAACATGGATCTTATGTTAGTATTATAATGTTGATTGTAATATGAGGAGTTGGTAAGTATCAAGGACTTGATATCTCAATAGACGCATAATAATTATTGTAAACCTGTTTCTGTGTGAATTAACATACGACTCTCGGTACATGTCAATTATTATTAAAATTATGCGAATAGTTATATAAGTAATACAATATAGGTACCTATCATAAATTAGCTAGAAAATCGTAAATCGTACGAGGATACGACGTCTGCCTTTGAATGCGTTTCTTATAAGATTATATTATTAGATTAAACTAGTATCATGCCCCGAAATGTACTATACACAAAAAATATGTTATTCGCTGATAATGTAGCTTTCTATAGGTGAAAGAATTTTTTAAATCGGTTCAGTAGACCCAGAGATTACCCCCTACAACCCTTTTTTTACACCTTGGGTTACATTATTCAAGTTGTAGTAGGGATCTCTAATTATTTCTGGAAATAAATATAGCCTATGTTACTCGGTGTATATGTTGCTTTCTAACGGTGAAAGAATTTTTAAAATCAGTCGAGTAGTTTTTAAGTTAAATCCTAACAAACAAACACATCTTTCCTCATTATAATATTAGTACAGATTCCTGTAGCCCACGAGTTACGACTATCTCAGGTACATACTAGATACGTTCTTAATGTTGAAACAGGTTTTGTTTAACTTATTTTGATAGTAAAAAGTTACCCCCTTGTTAACGGTTACTTTTTTCTTGCTTATAATAATACTAGCAACCAAACACCCCGGCTTCTAATGTAGTTTTCTATTGATGAAAGAATTTTTAAAATCAATCCAGTAGTTTTTGAGTTTATTCTGGATAACATACAAAAATACGAAAATCTAATTTTAATATAGATTTATATATATTATATAATTTATAATATTAATATAGAGTACAGATGAAGTCGGTTTTTATTAACAACGCAAAATTACTCAGTAAGTTTAGTGCAGGAACTTGGTATCTATTAATATTAAAATGTCTATACGTAACTGAAATTTAACTAACCATATCTAGAATACGAAGAAAATAATTACGTAACTTTAAAAGTCAAGTACACAAAAGATCATAAGAGCGCCTTGATTACGAACTTTTCTACCATTAACATTCACAATAGCAATGGGCTCCAATAAAAAGTTATTATCTTCGTCTCGAAATAGAGTTGCCTAAGCGAGAAGCGACCGAAATCATTAAGCGTAGCAGATCCCATACAAATGGTCTATAAACGTAATCCGACAATGTTCGATGGGACGAGCTGAAATGTTTTGTTACGAAACCAGAAGCCCGATTTCAGGTCGACGACTGAGGCCGGACCTAATGACTATAGTCTTGTTACGATGTTAATAAGGCATACATAGTCGTTGATTGAGTATACTAGAGCGTCAAGCAATACACGGTATGGTATATTAAATGTTATTACGAAGTTTCAGAAGAGGAATGGGCAACAACGTTTTGATATTATCTTTGCAATTATAATTATTCAGGGTCAACATGCATTCACTATGTCGACTCCAGTATGTCTACATAATGAGCGTATATTATAAGAAGTATTTATACGAACTTCTGTTAGTTTCCGGAAAATAAACGCACTTGATTGCATAAATGAAAGGTTCATGAACTATCAATCAATAATAAGGACAAAACCCATTCTTTGTAATAATCCTCTTGCCTAAAGGCAACACTTTTAATATACCTTTCGTTGCTTTTATTAGATAGGCGTTTATATCCGACTAAACTTTGTTATATATGTATATATATGAAAATCTTGAGTCTCCTAACATTTCTAGTCCAAAGTATGGTAAATCAAGGCTTCAAAGTTCAATGGTCGAGCCTTGCTAATATACAGCCAGCACAAGGCGAAGAAAATCAAATAAACAGTCGCTTTCATCTCCGGTTTATCGGCGATGCACTTCGTATCCTTGCACTTTACCGTGTGTGTTCTACACAACTGTTCATTGGCAGCCATTACTCAGCCGACGTTAGCGATTTAATTCATTCGAAACTCGATTTTCCCTTTCGATAAAAAATGTCAATGAATATAAAATGCGCTCGACATATTAATTATCTCTACCAGTTTGAAATGAATTAAATTATGGCGATTAAACAATTTATGTGAATCCTTTGATAATTGATTTTGTTCATTACCTCGTGATTTTGATGAGATTAAAGCAATTTTCGCAATAAAAAGTTTTAATTAAGAATTTAAATTATTTGTTTATTCATCAGAAGTGCTCTAATTATGGTTTGATGTTGAGATTTTTAAAATATAGAAACGTTTCATATCTCCGATATATCACCCGTTTAGATAATGTATTTCGATTTTCCAGTGGTTCAGTATACTCCAATATTGACAATGAGCGGTAGTTTAGATGCTGCTACGTGGCAGGAGTATAGATGAGAAAACTACGTGACTTCAGTTCATTGCTCTACTTTTTTGCATCTTAACCTTTTGAATAAGCTTGTAGTGCTTGATATATATTTTTGATGACTTATTAATGGACACTATTTTACAATTTGGGATGGTAAATTGCTTATTTGTTTATTCCGTGAAACCTATTTTGTTATTGAAAAAAAATAAATAAACAGCTTTTAACAAAAGAAAAAAAAACGATTAATGAACAGGAACTTTATATGATTATAGTTAGGCTACAAATAATAATTGTTTCGGAAAATGTATCGCTACAATGTAAATATGAATGAGTACTAAATACACCACTTTTCCCTATGGAAAAGAGGTGTACACCTATGTGTAGACAGATATACCAAGCCTTCCACTTGCACACACTTAAAGTAAATAGTACTATTATAAGCAGCATAATGTATGGATAAAAAGCAACAGGAAATATTATAATACCCATTATCCACTACGACATACCTATACTGTTGATACTGGTGCATAATGGTTGATTGAGCATCGATGTTATTTATAGAGCTAATTTATACATATTTGATCCTATATTGTACGAGCTTACGTCACGTTTATAAGGTAGGTACCGAATGATTAAAATTTTCTTCATAATTTCTATCATATTATGTGAGAGTGATTCGCGAATTCGATAAAGACCTCTCTTTGATGTTTCGAAGTTCCGTGAGAAATCAATGAGTGTAACAATGCGCGTGAAGGTGCCGACAATGTTCTGAATGCTGATATTCAATATACATTATCTGTGTATGTGGCGCCGAGCGTGATTGCCATGTTGATTTGGGTGGCACGTCTGCTACAAATTGTTGCTCCAAATTGCACGTGACAGCAATATAATCTTTACTAGCTGTGCCTGCGACTTCTAATACATATCGCTTGACAGATGACGATGATTTTTAAAAATGTGCTGATATTACTCGCTAGTAGTAAGGATAAAAAACGGGTAATAAAGGAGAGGAGCAAACAAGAATACGACCTATATTTATAAAACTTGCTGTTTTATATATCATTTTCTACAAATTCAAGCAATGTATGCAGGCTTATTTTAAATAGTAAGTATATACATATATTCTAATATATATTTTTAATTTTGTAAGTTGTCCGATCACGTTGAAACAAAACGTGAACAGTTAACACACAATTACCCAACCATTGACAAGGCAATACAATGTAGGTAGCCTAAGGTTTTGTCCAAAAGTGTATCAATATATGTAACGGTGCCTGTTAATTACCATTATTCACGGTTATTTTTGGGTTTAATTAAGATAAAGTCATTTAAACTCTCGATCTAAGGGCAGGTAAGCAAATCTACAGGGTTATTCGCTCGTTTGCCTCCTGAGGGTGGTGTGATATATTCAGGCCCCATTTAAATATTCCCAAGGGTGACGAGGAGAAAGGGATGCGTGCTGGTTAATCAAGTAACGTGATCCATTTATCTGGAGCGCACTTGATATTTCTTGATCTCGAGAATATTGTGTGCTCGTTTGGGGTTCAGATTGGATACGACAAAGGAGATATTAGCGGTCTTGTCGTTAGCTGCTCAGACTCATCAATCTAGATTTAACATGAAATGTTGGGTTCATAGTAAACACTTATGAAGTTAGTAGCATCTCAAAATATTAGAGATTTCTAATTTTACCGTTTTCAATATGTTTGAGGAATTGGTTACATTATGTAAAGGTTATTGTCATTATCTAGCTCTTGATGACCTAAGTTATGTCTACTAGCCTTGACTTGTTATGTCAAATGTGTTAAGTGTCAACTGTCAGTTCTAAAATAAATGTGCTATCGAATAGACACGTGCTCTTATTGTGTTCCTCCATTAAAAAACATATCCTTTCTACTTCGATTAGCTGACAGGTAAAGCGGGTAAGACGCATAATTTTTGTCAATTGTTTATATAAAGATTTACTTAAATTGTAAGAAAATAGTTATGCAGATGATATATTTGATCACCCATTATATTTAGCTCTATATCAATATATCACAAATGACCTGCATTGCAATATATCGGTTCTTTAAGGGTATAGTTGATTGCAACACACATTAATTTTATGTAACACACACACAAAGATTCTATCTACGCAGCAAGTGACTCTACATTACTTGAAATTAAACACATAGTGGCATCAACTACGTCTTAGTGTGAATACTATTATCGCCTAAGTGTACAGAATTATAAAGTTACAAATAACAAACAGTTAATTGTTATCCATTTTTATTATAGCTTGACATGAATATTCAATTCTGATTCTTCTAGTTGGCACAGGGAATTAGATCGATCGTGTTGCAGTAAAATAGGAGCCAAGTGGTGTGGCTCTGGTGGCGCATATCGCGTTTTACTGCATTCGATCTATTTACGCTACAATAACGGTGTGTTATTACGGTATTAAATTGGTAATTAAAGAATTCACAAAAATTTAAACTGCGTCGTGACAGTGATATTATAAATGATATATTAGAATTATATTACTAGTGTACTATCGCCTATTACTACTTTGTAAGTACTTAACGCGTATCGAATAACAAACAATAGATTCCCTCGCAGACGTTAATCCAAATTCCATTACTCAGTACGATATCAAGTGAAGAATTAAGTACACTTTGCCTTTCCACTTATCGTCTTGAATTCCTTAGAGCATTGCTTGCTGCGTCGTGCAAGAGTCCAGGAAGTGACGTCATCCGCTCCGGCCTTACACGTTTCCTACCTGTCTTCGTGACCTTCACCTAAAAGCCTTTGATAATTATCAAGGATTTTAACTAGACAATTATTTAACTTAACGTCTCTTGACGAGTGACATTTCTATGTAATATTAAGGTATTCCAAAGGTATCAACCATTATCACGATTAATTCGTTAAGTGCATTATAAAGATGAATGAATTAAGTCTTATATTATGTACTTATATACAGATAGCATTTTAAGGTAAGCACAATTGCAATTTGAGTTGATAAAATTCTTAATTAATTAATAATAAAAGTCAATGAAAGAGAAAGTAAGTATTGAATATTAAAGCTTCGTAGTTTCATTATTGCAACAGAGGTCATGCTGGACAAATAAATAGGCGTTTGTGTCTTTCCTGGCTGATTAAACTTAGTTCGTGAGTCACGAGGTTGTCCGAGTCTTCGGCCATCTCGCTACTGTGTAACAATGCAATGTTTTGTCTGGTCTCCATTAACAATGTGTGTTTGAAAGCTCGGACAGCTTAGCCATTGAATATTTAGAGATAGGTCGCACAATGATGTGAACAGTCATTATATTCAGTGCTACTGTAGTTGTTTCTATTGAAATACATTTTATTATTAGTGGAATATAAGATCCATTGGTAGGTAATTATCGTTTCGATCCTACTTCATAATGAATCACTTGGTTATTTATGACATTTTGTATCATCTTGCATCGTTGTTTAAGTATGGTACCATATTATGTTTTAAGTGTGTTTGGTATATTATGTATTTCTTCAATTTCGTGATTTGATTACAAATAAATATACGTATACTTCATGTGTTTTTATCTTCAAGTTTCAGTGTAATAAAGCCTTTTCCAAATGATTTTTTTTTTAATAAAAGTTGCTTTATTCCATGTTCCGTTTACCTTTTATAGATTGATAGATTGTCTTGAAAAACCGATAGAAAATATTAATGTTTCACAATATTTCTATGTAATACAAAATCAAGTTTCCTGGCATAGTACAAGAGGACAATAGGCTGTCCTCGGTTCAAGATCACATCTCACGACCAGACTGACTGCTTTTAGAACTTTTAGTATTAATTTATTATCAGGTTATAGCGATAGTAGGGTATTTCGCGTCAATAGTAGTTTCGCGCCCAAATAAAAATCTTTATTGCATCAATATAAACGATAGATAGTGTCGCAGGCTTTTTATAGATCTTTGTTATAGTGCATCATTTTCACGTAAACTTAACTCGCGCCGATAGAATCGTAAAAAAGCTCGTATTTATTTTACTTATATTTTTTTACATATTTAAAACTTTCTTGTAAATCAGGGATAATATAGCTTTTTAACAGTCAAAGACAAAAAATAAGTTTCACTTTTTGATAAACAGTTTCTTTATTTTATGTATAGTTAACAGTGTAGACGGCCCATTTATCGCCTCTTGCATAAAAAAGATTATGACAACATTCTTGTATGTAAGACCGCCTCCATGGCCAAGTGGTGGCACATCTATAGATCATGGAGGCGGTGCATTTGGCAGCGGAATTCCCGTGTTCAAGTCCTAGAAAAACAAGATTTAAAAAATCTGACTGTGAATTAAAACAATTAAGGAAATAGCCACAAGATCCGAATGCTCGAAGTTAAAATTAGGTCGACAGGTCAACATTCGCTAATGTTCTGTGGTATCACCTACCATCAAGTGAACCTTATGCTCGTCTGTCGATATCTGACATTAAAAAAGTGCCCTACTCGAGGATATACTATTTAGTTAATAACTGCCATCATAAAATAAAATTAAGAGGCACAAAATGAATGCATCGCGTTTTAAAATTATGACTTAGTTACATGTAGTTAGTAGCGATGCGGGTGCAATAATTGCAATCGTAGTAAATGTCATACAACTGTAAATATGTTTATAGTATGTATAAAAACAAAATGATGATTAAATAATATATAAAATAAATAAAAAAGTGGCCTTTTAGTCAGAAACTTGGCAGAGTAGCTGGTAAACTACTTTCTGTATAAAATTATCTTCAGAATATTTCTGACTACTTTTCATAGTACATAATTCCATTGGATTAAATTTTATTTCTTTAACAGATAAATTCTAACATAAATTCATTTCCGACTTAAAACGGATTATTTTATTTCAAAATAAAACGGTTCACCTAATAAATGAACGTTTCAAAGAGATGGTATCATTCATATAGCGCTGAAATATTCCATTCAAAATAACGGCACGTTTAGGTACTGAGCATCGAAATATATAATACAGAAGCATCAAAAAAGAAAATAATGGGATACACAAAAATATCAGACAATAGGAACCCGTACAGTAATGATAGCGTAGCATTTGTCTTAATAAAATAAAAACAACGAACGAAAAGTCTGTCCGTCCATTACGTTCGTACGGGCGTTTATGGTGATGAGGTGGCGTGCATATTTTCAATGTTGCCAACAGTAAAACATTGTTATGCTCTATTAATGTATATAGTTATGCGATAAACGTAAATAATCACCAATTCTTATATTGTAATGGATCTTCGGTGATAAACAGCAAAATACTTAGATTTCCTATAGAAACTTCCAGGTACTCTAATTATAATTTTAAATAATATTGTTTTAATGGGCTCCGAAATAAGGGTATTAATCCTTGCTTTGAGGATGTTATGTTACTGTGTGCATCGGTCAACAACCCAAATGAAATACTAGCTTTTGCTCGCGGATTCACTGGTGTGGTAAGATTTAAAAATGTATCTAAAGGAATTAAGTATTAGTCCAAGACAAGTAACATACTTAAAAACAGCTTAAGTTGATTAAGAGTAATACAAAACAAAACTACACTAACATTTAAATCAAGATAACTTAGTTGACACTAAACTAATCTTCTGTACTGTATCTACAAAGGACAAGTATTTATTGTTTCCGAAAAATATCGAAATAAGGAACGTTCTGTCTTATCCTGAAAGAACCTTATACCGGGATTTTTATCCTATGTTATATATTCCATGTGTGCCAAGTTTCATTTTAGTCTGTTCAGCATTCTAATCGTAATTGAATTATAAATATCCAAACACACAAAAGTTCACACTCACATGTATAATATTAGAAGGACAAAATTAAAAAAAAATAAAAAGGCTTGTTTTTTTACATTTATTCTCTCCCAAGAATTATTCCCAATAGATTTCGATTTTACGGTCATAATTTTCGATATTCGTTGCATCAACACATTCTTTAATAATAATAATTATTGCAACGTGGACCGAGTAAGAATAAAGCAAAATTTCTGAGAAAATTTATCAGTGTCGTGTTCCGATTTGCGAACAAGACCCTCCACACTCATGCTTTTTGCATATTGAATAACAAAACAAAACTCATCTCTTTGTACTTGAATTTGTTTGAACACTAATTTTTGTTTGTACATCTTCCTTGTAGCTGTTTTAAATTTGGCTAATCAGTATGAAATTTCTTTAATACCTTAATATTGTCTTTTATTAACGCGAGCATCACACATTTAAATGAAATAATTTTAATCCGTTATAAAGTATTTTATTTAAATTTACCTTAGGTTTTTTTTTCATAGGTTGGCAACATTATCTCTAAGTAACCATATCAGTACTTTTCGGGTATTTTTTCCAATAAAACGCAATCTAACTACATAATTTGCTGAAATGGTGTTTGCCGAAACGACTTATCAAACTTTCTTAATCAGCAGCTCCTTCGCGAGGTGCGCAAAATAAGAGTTTTGCGTAAATAATTTCGATCTAAATTCTATGACTCCATAATCAGATTTTGTGCTGCACTATAAAACATCTAATGATTTTAGAAATAAGGCTCGATGTCCCCTAAAGAGCCACGAGTTTGTCGAGTACTTAATGTTTTCAATTCTCTATAATCGGTTTAGAATTTCCAGAGTTCCGCGTCGGTAATTGGATTGGGAGAGGCTAGCTTTCGGGGTGAAATTTTTTAACGTCGGTCGCTCGCCTCAAGGATTTACTAAGTTTAATGTTTTTGTTTTAATCAAAGTATTTTCTACCCCTTTGTTGACAATTGCGTTTTGAGTGAGGCATTTGTTAATTTATTACCTTTTTTACGCAAAAAAAAATTATATTCGAAAAAAGTTTCCAGTCGAGTCGAAATTACTCGGATTTAGACCGTAGAAGGAATAAGGTTATACTCATTATTTTATAAGCCGCACTAACTGTTATATTTTTCAATTTTGTCTCAGAAGAATTGCAAAACGTTTGCCATTGTGCAAGAATTATCTAAAATATCTAAATTTGTTGCCAGTATTCCACGCACTGAGGACGCATATAATTTAGCACAGATTAAGAGTTATATTATAACTAAATGAAAAAGTGATTAGTGGGTTCCAACAATGAGTGGATACATATTATTATGTGTCTAAAAGAAATGATGGTATAACTGCATAAGTGGAAAAAAGGGATTTGAATGTATGATGTTAAATAAGCTTTCTGAAATGAATTCTTTTGCATATTTGTGTAAAAAATAATTTACGCAGCGCTATAAGCATACACAGTTATTAAATTTTATCAATTTAATCATTTTGACTTGAATAGTTGATATTAAATCATCGCATGTTTATGATTCATAGCATTCTTCAATCATTCAGTACCTTCACTCTGCCTTCGACATTACCTCACTAATATTAATTATCTCGTTACCTTTCTCTTTCTTAAGTTTAAAGATCAAAGGCAGAGCAATCTTATCGATCGTTTATTTTGTTGATGTTTATATATAAATAAATAAAGAAATTTTTGTTTCCATTTCTTTATAACAATTTCAACTTTAACCTAATCGTACATGTAGGTAGAACTTACAAAAGCGTTTAAATTTACACTTTTTTTTAAATTATCAAACCTCATAATATAAATCGCAACGGGCAGCAAACTCAGCTTATGCTGACAGTCAGATGACCCTAGCGCTGATTTTTATATGTCATATGCTTGCGTAGACTAAAGCTGCGATGGACAGATGGTGTGGAACAAGACCTAAAAGGGGTATGGGTTGGACACTGGAGAAGAAATGCTCTGGATAGGGAGAAATGGACCAAAATACTCGACCAGGCCAAGGCCCAATGGACTGTAGCGCCTTAGATAGATAGATATAGTTTTTCACCTATCTTGAATAATTTGCGCAGTCTCTGCGATTGCCTTTGCATATCTTTCGAGTAGCAAAACATTAACACTGTTGAAGTTCGTTATGCTGCGCAAACATTGTTGATTAATGCAAGTGGAAATGTGCCGCTCTTTGTTTTAAAATTATTTATCAGTGTGATACTGAATTATTGATTCCCAGGTGTGTATGGCTGATGAATGCGATTGTATCAGCAATAAATTATTATTAATCTTCGCACTTTAACATGTTGAATATATACAATCGTGGGTTTAGTTGCGAAGGGTATAAAATTTAAGGTTAGCCGTTTCCAAAGAGGCACAGTATTCTGCGAAATTTCGAACATTCACACAGTGCAGAAGACAAAGTACAGCGAAGGGTATCCACCACATTCAGTATTATAGGAGTAAAAAAGTAAATAAACAATTTGAAGTACATTTCAGATCATCTAAGCCGCACCGTATTGTATTTGTTTAGGTCAACTTTTGTATTTTTGCAACGTGTAGCGGTCTCAGCAATCGCTAAGTGTTCAAATTAAAAAAAATTGCCATCGTAGGTACCAAATTTAATTAATGATTGTTCTACCTTCATACAGTGCGTTACGCAGAGACACGGGTTCTTATTGTTAGACTACAAATATCAGTTCTTCATACGTTTTCTATTAGTAACTAAATAATTTTTAACCTTATTAAACCTTTAATATAATGCCAATATACCGATATATTTTTTTTATTAGTCTGTATTAAAAAGCTGGTAAAAAATAAGTGGCGGATCGTCACAGTATTTCTAAGTTTCCTGTAAAATTGAAAAAATGTAGATAAGTCGATCTGAAATAGTTGGAGGGTTTATTGTTATTTAAAAAAAATGCATGTTTTGATTTGTCAACATGTATGCCAGTATGTAGACGTAGGAACACACTACAGACATCACTTATTTGAAAACAGAATAGAACTTTACATTGTACTTTTGAAATACACATATAGCGTAATAAACCCTATTATTATTCCTATTTTCTAAACTATCGATATAAATTATCGTCGTCGTATCGGTCGTTCGTTGTAAGGGAGACGGGCGTGAAGTCGGGTTGAAAGTTTATCGTAATGAAATATCTTGCTCGCTGTTAGCTGTCACACTTTCCCGCTCAATCTTGCGCACTGCCGGAAAATACTATTATCGACCATACGGGAACGGGAAATCTGAGATTTTCTGTATGAGCGTTTTAGATTGTTAGGAAAAACATAGGTAGGTACATATCACTCGAAAACTTTCCCTCAAAACATTTAGAATTATAGAAAACTAGTGGACCCCGCAGACGTTGTTCCGCCACAATTTTGGCTTCGAAATTATATAATTATTCTTAAATTTGAATATGCCCATTTACTCACTATAATTGTCTAATATGTCACTGATTTGCAGTAGACATCTGTTATTTCAAAAAAGCTAAGAATGCATGACGTGAGCTGTCAAGATGGCGGAGTTTCGAATCTAATTTATTTTATAATTTTATGCATATATTTTTTCCTGATTTTTTCCAATATTTTAATAGCCTATGTCTTATTCCCGACATAGAGGAATCCAACAAATAAGATATCGTTAAAATCGGTGCAGGCGTTCTTGAGTAATAAGTGGTGTAATTAACACAACTTTCTTTTATATATATAGACTAGCGATCCGCTCCGGCTTCGCACGGGTGCAATGTAGATGTACTAAACACAATAAAATAGCCTGTTACTTGCTGACAATCTAGCTTTCTATTGGTGAAAAATCGGTTAACTCAAAAACTGAGTTAAATCGTAACAAACAAACAAATCTTTTTATAATACCTATTAGTATAGATTTGACAATTAATTATATCGACCCATATAACTCTTCTTATCAATTTTATTAATTTGATTTGAGTTTTTTTATTCTGATTTTAATAAAAATAGACATACTTTGTATTCATTAGCTTTTACGATTGATAATTTGTTTACTTATCTATTCTTATCACGTCAAAATTTGACAATTTTATCGATCCATGTAACTCTTGTTTTTATTTTATTAATTTAATTTGAGTTTAATAAAAATAGATATATATTATATATATATATATATATATATATATATATATATATATATATATATATATATATATATATATACTATATATACTTATACTTTGTATTCATTAGCTTCTGCGATTCACCATTAACTTATCTATTCTTATCACGTTATTAGGTAAATTTTCATTGTTGAGAGAGACCCATAACATGTCTGAATTATTCAGGATATTTCTGAAGCAACTTAACTTAATTAGAACGTCTGTCTACTTATGTACAGCAAAATTTATCTAAGATGCCGGTCGTCACGCTGTAGTCATACCCAGCCCGGCCAAAGTGAATGAGAGGTGTAATGTAGGTGAGGGCAGGCAATAAGCGACCTCCCTTCTTCATAGACATGTGTAACACTGCACTGCGCCGCGCAATTGCGCCGGCACGCTTCACTGCGCAGGGTGAGTCAGCTGACACATTAATAATGTGTTGGCGCACGGCGCAGTACCTCACTGAGTGAACTATGAGCGTGGCGTTACGTCGTTTCGGAGGTTTCACTGCTCGCTTTGCGCGTCCCATTTTGTTGCGTCGTGGCGCAATTTTAAGTTGACTCAAGGAGCTGACGCACTACACTGCGCCTGAGTTGCTGAGTTGGCGCGGGGAATTTCGAGTTACCCCTGTCTATTTCTTGACCGGATTGAATTACCGACGTCATGCCGTCTGTCGATCGCACCCGTTTATCGATTTTTGGAATTCCCCTACTTTATGATTATGTTCATTCAGCACGTGCGTCTATTATTTATTGCCAACGCTGAAATTATTATTATTGGAACAATCCAATTTCCCTTCTGGTATTATAAATGCGAAAATGTCTTTGTTGTTTTCGTGTTTTTAAACTCAAACATGGAATCTCGGATTGTCTTGATTTTTTGAACAATAAAAAGTAAAGAGTCCCAAAGGCGAAATAAAAATACTACGGTAAACACAGTGATACGGTGATGTTAAAACACAGTGTTAAAATGAGTAGCTTTATTACTTATTTAAAAAAAACCGAGAACGGCATGAGACGGTCTGTAACCTAAGTTTTTATTTAGCCATTAACTACCAAATGCATTTTTTGAGATATATGCATCAAGGTTGTGTAGCAGTATAATAATTATATTCAGATTATGTGTAGTCGCTGGATCACTATGGACTAGGATTGCCAGAAACAGAAATGACTGGAAAATTTTGGAGGAGGCTTTCACCTCACCGGCATACATAAATATCATAGCTTAATTAATCTATATAGTATATACACTTTTAGTCATCATAGCATAGAATTAGCTTAAAATGTTATGTACATGAAATTAGATATAAATAAATATTATATACATAATAAGAAAACTAAATAGGTATTATGCTAAGTTAATTTATAAGAGCTAGGATAAGTATATAGGTATATGTAAATAATAAGTGTTACTATGTAAACAACCATATTTTTGAAAACTCCCAAATCGAGATCATGGCAGCTAATAGGTTAAATAAATTGTAAACATATTTATGTTTTTAATAAATTAACTAAAGACTTATAAATTAATCTAAAAACTACAAAAAAAAAACATTCAACACTCATGATGAATACGATTTACGGCATACCAACCTCATGAAGACCAAACGGTTAATACTTTATAATATATAATAGCGTTTTATAGCGAATATGACCCACATATTTTGTCACTTAATTTTCGACAGTAGGAGTTAATGTGGATTACAGAAGTCTTCTAAAAACGTTTTAACCCATAAACAAGAACACAAGTAGGCACTTCATCGCTCTCGAAAGTGACTTAAAAAACTCGAATTATGTACCTACTTAAAGTTAAAAAGATACTAAATATATTGATGCGTTACTCACACTAACAGTAAACTGCTAAACAGATAACTAAATAAACGTTGGACGAGCGAAATTATATTGTTTACTGAACGTCTAAAGAAATGTATCGTATTGACAGTGTTTACGTTGTATCACAACTCCTGTTTACTTGAAGAAATTAGTCGGTTATTTATGAAATTGTTTAACTAACTCCTTTTATACTCGTATAATGCTATGCGTATATGACGTAGATTTTGGAATGAAATCCCACCAAAAAAATTGCGTAATGTTAGTTGCCAAGACTCAGTTTTTTTTTTAATTATGAGATCTCTTGTCCTAAGACCCTAGCTGAGCTCCGATTTGTGCTGCGCGTCACAGCCTTGTCCCAAGTTCAAAGTATACATTAATAATATTGTATATATGTATAATATAATTTGTCAAAAATTAGGTAGGTATATAATATGATGGTTTACTCTCTTCTACTCTACGTAGTTACAAAATTATTTCATCACGTACCTACATATTTTAATTTTATACATTCGTACGGCAAATACATATAACTCCATTAGATATTTGAAAAAAAGCCGTGTTTCAGCGTGGTTTCAGTTTGGGTTTTTTATTTTTTATAATTTATTGTATGATTTCAATAGGTGATTTAAATGTTTTGAAATTTCCTTGTACTTCATAAGACTCATCAAAATAAACAATTTGTCAGTTGTCGCAGGTGTTTCGTCAATATAGCCTCATCAGACAGTATGTTTCTCCGTATTTTTATTGGAACAGGTGTTAAGTTTAAATTTTCGCAATAATTTTCCATTCAAAGTTCACGGAATTGATTACTCTACGCCCGAAATGAATATTGGAAAAGGTGATAATCTAACAGTTGGCAATTTTTATGAAACTACTGAAAGCAGATTTTACTATATTCATAAAACTCTGTCCCGCAATTTAAGCTTTCGCGTGAACACCGTTAGATTGACAACCAGTGTGTAACTCACAACACTGGATATTTATATTATTTTGGCGATCGGTTGTTTGTGATGACAACGTTGCCTATCTATACTATCAACGCTGTGTCAGACTGTCGGCAGCACAGCATTTGCTGAGTAGCTTATTTAGCTGCAACAAAATTATTAGGTTATTTCTACCACGATTTTGTGTATGCTTCTTTCGACCAAAAGGTCACGTTGGACAACTTTGCATTTGAATGTAAAGAAAATTACACCGCTAAATAAATTTAATAATTATTATACCAAAAAGCCGAAACATGAATTGAGAGAAAGTGAAACAATTTCAAGTACCTAAAAATTTTATAAGGTGCTCTTTAGACACCTTTGGTAGAAATAGTCTTGAAAAAGTATTTTCTTCTATGCCGAGACTGCAAGTAATGAAATTCTGTAATAATTCAACAAATGACGATAGATATTTTTTTATAGCAATCTTGTTTATTTGTCAATAAATGTACGGTTTCTTCTGAAGGTTAACGTTGCTATGGTAACATGAGTCTATTGAGTGAATATTGAACCCTGGTGGGTCGTTTCAAACCGGTTTTAAAAGGTCGGTCAATGTAACATATTTTCGATATGTACATATTATAATATATTAAGTAACAATCAATGTCGAACGAACAAATAATAACGAAACATTAGTAACTTATTTACTATGAATGTTTAACGATTCAACCAAGAATGCATGAAACAGATAAAAACAAATCATGTCTTCCTGCGATACAGCGTGGAGCTTTATAAAGAATCGTAATCCGCAAATGGTATGACAAATACGACAGTATAGCGGTAAGGTATACAATCTGTGTCATACTGATGCTGAACTAAGTTCTTATAACTTGGCTGTTTTCCTTCTCAGTCACCGTCAAAATTTTTGTCGAGTCTTAATAAGCAGGCCGAGCATGACAACCACGACAAAATTTCGTCGACCGTTTTCTCGTGTTTTAAACAATTATCTCTTTATCTTCCGGATCTAAGATGACACTTACACTTCAAATGGCAAAAGTAGATATATTTGTCAATCGAGATATCTTGTCTATCAAAGTTGTCGATGTCGAGATATCTTTTATCTTAATTTGTCTTCACTCGTCCGCGTGATATCTCTTGTTGGTCATGCTAGGCGGGTAGTACTCTTGATCAAATAATTCGCAAAAGTTGCAAGACTTCTTCTCAGTTAGTTTCATCGAAATTATTTCATTATTTAGATTTTAAACGGTTTTATTTTTTATCAAACTAACTTGGATAAATATTATTCTCTTAACTACATATAAATACAGTTAATTGATGCTTCAATGTCATATATTCGAAGCTGTAATGTTGGTATTTTCCATGATTCTGTTTGAGACTGTTGAGAAAATGCTATTATTCTTTATTATTGTATTGTTAGATTATTTATTGTTATTAGTGAGAGTTCTAGATTTGGCATAATTTTTTAAAATAATATTTAAATTTTTAATGGCTTTTTTTAGAATAATCTAAAAAAAAGCCGTTATCTTGTAACGTCACTACATGTCAATGGCACATTGTTTTTATTACTTTGTAAACCGCTATTTTCTCACGGTAATTAACGACTGTTGACCTAATTATTTGTCATATTAATTTTAAATAAGTAAGATTAATTTAAATTAATAGATATATAGAAGTACGAGAACGTTAAATTATATTTAATACAGCTAAATAATAAGAACTATTTAAAAAAGCAGCTTTCCAATATATGTAGGTAAAACTAGCAACACGCCCCGGCTTCACAAGGGTGCAATGTAGACGTATTATACACAAAGTGTTATGCCTATGTTACTCGCTAATAATGTAGCTTTTTATTGGTGAAATATTTTTTAGAATCGGTAAAGTAGTTTTTGAGTTTAATCGTAATAAACAAACAAACAAATCTTTCCTCTTATAATATTAGTATACATAGATATCGGCAGGCGAGTGCGAGGTTCATTTGGTGGTAGGTATAGAACATCAGTCAATGATGTGCTGCCGACTGCCGTTCAAGCATTCGGAAATTCTTGGAATGTGGATTTTGAGTTTATTCGTTACAAACATACAAAAATGCAAATCTTAAAGAGGAATATTTATAATATTAGTTAAGATGTAGCATCAAGGAACACCATTTCAGAAGCAGACAGACACCTTAATTAATTAAATTTCTCCGCAGCCGCTCGTCTCTTCAAGTTGTTTGAAATAGGTAAATTATTCATTTGTAGGTAGGACCTGCAGGTGTTCTTCATTTAACATCGAGATATCAATCTGCCAACTTAATTTTGTCAGGGGAACAAGAAAAGCTCGAAAACTTTTCGAATTGTTTTGTTTAGACGCGTTATATTACGATGTCGGGGGAAAGATATAATTTAAATCATGCGTGTCGTTTTGCGTAAACAACGCGTTCTTTTTATTATAACTCGCGTGAATGTTTGTAATGTTTCACCGCAAAAGAATGAATTGAGCTATTTAATGGGTTTTTTTTATCAACTCGATTTGTCTATGTGTTTTATATTCATATGCGTATTATAAGCTAGAAATAGTTAAATCATGAAATCGATAGAACGAGACAAAACATAATTTAAGTATTTGAGAGAGAGAGAGATTTTATTACCTGCACAAACAACAACAAATTAACAAAGATTACTTACAAAACTAAACTTAACAAGTAAACAATAAAATAAAATATAAAAATGAAAAATGAATAAAACAGTTTGCTCACTGCTTCCACGCTGATTTTCAGCTGCAGCCTCAGTCACGCCACGGACTATCAGACGTTTGAATAATATAAAATAAACAAAATTAATTTAAAAAACCGAGAGAAATAACAATAATAAAACGGGGACAGAGTGAAAATTTATAGCTAAGAAAAATAAAAGAATTAAAAAATAATAATAATAATAAACTAAAATAAAAACTATTACTATACAGACTTTTTTTAAACTTTAAACCTAAAAATAAAAATAAATATTTATCATGTATATGAATAAGACGGTTAATATAATTATTAATCACTACATAGTATAAAACAAAGTCGCTTTCTCTGTCCCTTTGTATGCTTAAATCTTTGAAACTACGCAACGGATTTTGATGCGGTTTTTTTAAATAGATAAAGTGATTGAAGAGGAAGGTTTATATGTATAATAATAACAGTTTTTCTGTAGTGTATTTAGTATCAGAATTGCACCCGTGCGAAGCCGGGGCGGGTCGCTAGTATTATAATAAGCTTAGTTGAGCTTGTACACGAATATTAAATTCACTATATACCTACATAGGTTACACCAAAAAGTATTTAATATGTATCTCATTTTAATAATATTTAGAATTCAATTTCGGCGTACGCATACTAAATAGATGAGTGTGGGTTAACAATGACTCTAGATGTATTAAAAGTTCACATTCTCTTTACGGCTTTTCCATCAACGCGTTGCAACAGTGATATTCCTCCCACCTGTTTTATGCTGGAAGTGGTTATTCGTAGGGAAAATATTTATAGATATGTATAAATATGCCAGATGCGGCGGGAAATATACCCTCGGCTAAAGTGGTAAAAATTCAATATTAACGATGATTGCAGAACATTTAAAAAAAATGTAGTATTGGTAAATTTTAAATTTTACTGCAGTCTTAGGATTTATGTAGTTTGGACTTTTACAGCAATATGTATATCATATCATATAGTATAGTGGAAAGGAGAACAATTCATACTTTTTGAATACATTAAAAATTTAATTGAATTGACGGGCTCGTTGGCGCGTTCGGGAGAACACTTTCCGTGAGCATCGATGGTCGTGAGTTCGAATCTCACCGGGACGACATATTTATAGATATTTCTGTAAGTATGTTTTCCCACGTCTGGAATCTTCGGGCATTGAATTAGTGGGAGGAATATCGAAATTCCGACCGGGTAACGAACCACCGGTCATAGATGGAAAAACCGTGAAGTGCATACTGCGCGATTCGGTCGAAGTAAAAAGTAGGTCGACGGCGCATCATTGACTGATGTCCTGTGACATGTATCACATACCATCAAGTGAACCTCATACTCGTCTGTCGATATCTAACATAAAAAAAGACTATGACCCCGATTTATATACTCTGTTGACGCAAATATGATATGTCAAAAATTGAAAAGGGACCATCTGTTGTATGGTTTTCTAACGATATATTATTGTGAATTAGAAAAACGCGTAACTACAATCTATTAACTAAATACATAAATGATATTTATTTAATCTTCTAAAACGTATTCTGAGTAAAATGTTCCTATAAATATATTCGTGAGATCGTTTCGTTTAAATAATCAGTGTTAATGAACCTCGAACAGCTTTACAGTAAACCGTATCGTAGAGTTAATTTCTTCAAAGGCTTATCTGGATCGGGCTATTTTTAAATAGACTGTTTTAGTAATGATTTTGAATACGATTAATCGTAGTAGTTTAATATTTCCGTTACTTAAATATCTAGAGATACTTATTTTTTATGTTAGATAGCGATCTGCCCTGGCTTCGCACGGGTGCAATGTAGATTTAGACATTATACCTCAAACAAATCTTTCCTTTTTACAGTATTAGTATTGATATCGGCAGGCGAGTGTGAGGTTCACTTGGTGGTAGGTATAGAACATCAGTCAATGATGTGCTGCCGACTGCCGTTCACGCATTCGGAAATCCTTGGACTGCAACCGAAACCCGAAATATGCACTGCATGGTTTTACCACCTATGAACTGTGGTTCGTTACTCGGTCAGATATTCCTCCCACCTATTTAATGCTCAAATGGTCGTAGGGAAAATACTTCTAGAAAAAACTATAAGCTATTAGTACCGTTCCCACGGGAGGCGAACCCGCGACTCATTGGAAGTGGGTTTAGCAAGACACTATAGAGCGATAAATACGACTTGTTTAAGATCTACTGATTTTCTATTAAAATATCAGTCGCATTTAAAAGCTTCTGTTCCAACTTAAAACTCGTCAATAAATCGGTAAGTATCCCATTTGCTAGTTGTTGTCACCTTTCCGACCGTGTTTTCTAATCACGCTATTTCATCAAACTAGGTAAAAAGCGTACGTACAAGTATTTTTACAATGCGATGCGATGTTAATAGCTGTTGTTTTTGTAAAGCTTAGTTCCCACCGTATTAGCTAGTGAGGTGTAGCGGTATGTATAATTCAAGACGTGATATAAGTGCCGCGGCTGAGCGCCAGGAGCTGGACTGAATTTTAACTGTTTTGGTACGACTGTTCAGAAAATGAAGGCTCTGACGAAATGGGGCTCGATTAAAAAAAAAAGAAGTGAAACGACCTGATTAATAGTTAAAAGTGACTATTCTGATTTATACCATTTATATGCTTACACTGTTTTTAGATTATAATATTTGAAATATGAAATTTATAATTTTGGACTGGTAATTGAAAATCTATACTAATATTATAAAAAGGAAATATTTGTTCGTTACGATTTAACTCAAAAACTACTGGACCGATTTTAAACATTATTTCACCAATAAAGAGCTACATTATCAGCGAGTAACATAGGCTATGTTTTTTTGTGTATAGTACATCTACATTGCACCTGTGCGAAGCCGGGGCGTGTTACTTGAGTTAATAAGAGTAATATTCAAAGTCAATATCACATAATATTTAAACTATAACAGTTTTTCCATTACATAAAAAACTACTATCCCTACTTGCAAACATGGCATATTTTTGCGATACTACACGTGTAGGGTCAGAAGAAATAATAAAGTATTTGTTTTTATTTTACTGACACTATATCTAAATTAAATTAATTGATTAGTAGCAAATGGTAAAATGATCATAGGGCCTGTTTTATAACTGTCACAATTATTTCCTAATAACGTGAAGGCCAGGGAGACAGCAAGCATACGAATGGTCGATCAGTTAAGTATGGAAAACCGTTGCTAGTTAAAAGTGGGTACTTTACTAATATGGTATTTGTCGTATTAGTGATTTTAGTTCCGCGTTTCTTATTCTCTTTTTGTACGGCCGACTGAGATAATGGTAAGGTTGTTATTTTATATTGTACTAGCAAAACGCCCCGGCTTCGCACGGGTGCAAATAGATGAAAAAAAAGCAAAGCCTATGTTACTCGCTTATAATATAGTAGCTTTCTATTAGTGAAAGAATTTTTAAAATCGGTTGAGTAGTTTTTGAGTTAAATCGTAACAAAACCCCACAAATTGAACAAAATGACATAGTACTACCCCTCGCCGTATTGCTCGATGCCCTGCGTGGAGCCACAGCGGTGCGAAGCGGACGGCGTGTATTTTTTGTTTACATTGATATTTTTAATTTCGTAATATCTTTTGAATGGAATGTCCGATTTCAATATTTCAAAAAGTAATCAACAGCTATTGAAACAGTCTTAAATATGAAACAATTTATTTGGATAAGAATTAATACAGAGGTATGGATAGCAGGGTCTGATTTTGATCGGCATTTCTATCAACTTTTAAAATGTACAAAAGTAGTTATAGTAACATAACTACAATAGTTAGACATATGGTCTCGCGAAGTTTTTTGTAGATATTTATATGTTCTATAATATTGTAGAACTTTATTTTGTTCTATCATCAATACTTTTCGCAGCGCATGCGACGAACAACATTTTTTGGCAAATTTTTTTACACCTCGGGTTGGTTTTAGTAGGAAATTCTAAGGATCTCTATTTTTTTCTAGTAATAAATATAGCCTATGTTACTCAGCGATAATGTAGCTTTCTATTGGTGAAAGAATTTTTCAAATCTGCCAAGTAGTTTCGGAGCCTATTCAATTCATACAAACAAACAAACAAACAAAAAATCAAACCTTTCCTCTTTTATATGTTTTGTATAGATTATTATGCTGATATCGGACTAGTATTTATATTGGTGGTTAGGTAATAAGATAATATAACGGGATATGACAGAAAAGCTTATTTAGTATTGTTATTTCATGGACAGCCTTCGTGTCTCCATATTAATCTTGTTGCGATTAGTACCGGAATTTGTTTGAGTCCCGGGTTTTAATCCCGGGGAAACAAGATAAAAAGCAGGGAATGAATACCAGTTAATTTACTATGGGAGTTATACCGGTATAATAAAGGTTTTTGTTAATATTCTTTTGTTTTTATTCATATTTACTGAAAAAAAAATACTGTGATAAGTTAAGTGTGTATTACTCTTTAAAACTAATGTCATGATATCTCAGTCAGATACGTATTTTGGAAAATAAAAATTAATCAGTTTCAGTCCCTGATAAAAGAATCTTTTCGGTCTAGCAGGGCAGGGTGGGGCAGGGCACAAGAATGCCGGTAAAGAAAACTGATCAGTGAAACAGATTCAGTCTTACTCGGAAATTCACTATATTTTACTTGCATTATTGTATCAGATATTTATATTCAATTCAAAAGAAGAAACATACGTAGTAATACAAAAATATGTTGACAATTTAGCGTCATATTGCGATAGTCACATTCAAATTGATCGACTAATGATAGTGCTTCTGCGTTCAATCAGAAGCAATTCATCCTATTTCCTACAATAGCTCAATTTGTTACCGATACAATGAAGCGTTATATTCTCATGTACCGCCTAAATGTAGATTGGTTTCTGCTGACATACATATTAATAATAATTACTGGGATACTATTACGTTTACGAATTATACACAAGTCCATCTAGTAATGTCATTTTTAATCACGTAGGTACCTACCTTATTTATATGTAAACTGTTAAAGGCGCCTTTTAAATATTTTCTTAAATAGATTTTTAAAAATAGAATCTGCTTCGTAGACTGCTTCTGTGAGTATTATTTTTGTCCGATCTTTAAACATCACGGCCTCTGTATGTAATCTGTGGACTGTTTATTGTCTATATCAGCCGTGACACATTTCCACGGCCCGCATTCACCAATTAGAAGTCAATAAAACGTCGATCGCTGGTATGAAACATTTAATAATATCATAATACTTGTTTAGATAACCTTGCTATCGCATATTTCGTCGAACCATAAAATAGTATCATCATCTTTGCGTTGATTTATCTTCATCGCGCACGCATTTCAATTATCAGAAGTGTATATAGACGCTAATTTAAGTAATTTACGTCAAATTATATTGTTCGCTCCTTTTGTCTTTAGGCTTCTTTTATAAAAAATATTTAAACTTAAGAAAAATTTAAACAACGAACTAAATGTTATCAAAATAAAATATAGTTAAGTCTACATTAAACCGTTCAGTTTTCGTGAAATTGGTATTTATAAATTATCTATAGAATTACTCCTTATTTTCTCATAATAAATTTAGGGAATAGTTTAAATAATGCCTATTTAAATAAAATACTTTATAACAGATTAAAACGCGATTTATTATTTATGTCGACATTTCAAGAGACGTCATCGTTGTTGTTGTTGTTTTCGTCGTTTTATCATGTAAATAATAAATCGCGTTTTAATCCGTTGTAAAGTATTTTATTTAAATATGTGATACTCGCGTTAAAAAAAGACAATATTAATGCCTATTTCTAAATTCTTTCTTTTTTGCATAGATAATAATTAATATATTTGTGAGTACGATCAATGTGGTCGAGCACTTCACTACTATATTTATATGTGTCCTTTATTCAGTTAAATGGCAGATCTTTCGAACTATTTAGCGAGGAGGGATGAAGATAGACCGCAAAGTTTCTGCAAAGGGTCCAACCGAGCTTTGAGCTGTGAAATATTCATAATTCGAAACACGTTCAATACTTTACGGATAGAGTTTGTTTTATTAATTTATATTTGATTAAATTTATAAGTTGTCAGACCCGACAGACGTTGTCCTGCCAGAATGTTGGCTTCAAAAAAAATTCTAGATTTGAATAATTATATGCTATTTTCTAATTTCTGCTCTTTGCTCTATATCATAGATAGAAGATGGCGGAGTTCCGAAATTAATTTACTAAAATGAATATTTTCAGTATATTTTTTACTGAGTTTTTTCGATATTTTAATAGATTTTTTTAAAGTTATACTTCTTTAGGCGCGTTATGAAAAAATGATGAGAGTGAAATTTTAAGATGCGCGCGCATCTGTGACACAAAATTAACATAATGAAGTTGGCTACAGATGTCCCAAAAAAACGACATGATGAAGTTGGCTACAGAATAGAATTTGATTGATTTTAACATTTTGCTTCGATATTTACTGCATTTTTGTTTTTTAAAATTTTTCTTCAGACGCCAAAGAAGTATAACTTCTAACGCGTATACATAAGTACACACATACCTTTTTTATGTCAGATATCTACAGTTATCACCTAAGAGGTTATCCTCAGCCACAGAACATCAGTCAATGCGCTGTCGACCGAATTTTTACATCGAGCATTCGGAAATCCATAGACTGAAACCGAAACGTGCAATGTGCACTTCACGGTTTCTCCATCTATGAACGGTGGTTCGTTACCCGGTCGGAATTTAGATATTCCTCCCACCCGATCAATGCAAAGTTATTCTATTCTCAGTGGTGGGTAACAGCAATTGGTGTCGACGGCGCTGAGCGTACAGCTCTTTTTATACATTGTAACAATCCATAAATGTGATGCTGAACCGCATTCAATTTTACTTTGGCGCAAAAACATTTGAACACGAATCGATTTTTTGCTAAATTCAATTTGGTGAGGAACGGTCCGTGAAAATGAAGCTACGGATCTTTGTGTACCCAGTCGTGTGTTCAGCTTGGTGTTTTCTAGAAGAACTCTTTTTAAATAATTTACTTTATTCTAATCATAGCCATGATAATAAACGTTCAAACGGTGTTAAGGAATTTTCTTTAAATTTTTAGGTATTTTTGTTTAGTGTTACGTCCGTGAATTTGTTTTTATTTTATTTTAAACTCCTTATTGCATAAAAAAAATTGTGTACAAAAGGCGAACTTAATGTCTAAAGGCATTTTCTGCTAGTTATCCAGGTGCCAATATCATGAAATCATATCGCTCCTAAGACTTTTACGAGATATTGAAGTACGAAAGTTTAACATAAAGGAGTCTACCGATTTCACCGTATCGTATCAAGAACTTGTCAGGCAAAAACATATGCGTGTGCCACGAACGGAGAGTCAACATTTTCGGCGAGAATATTTGGCTGGTGCTGTTCTAGTGGGCATAGTGGGTGTCTGATACGTTTATAACACGGTTGTGGTATATGTATGAATCGATGTAGTGGACAGACTCCTTTTTTTGTTAGTGTTTTGTGAATCTTAGGCTTGGTAAACCCTAAGATTCACAAAACACTAGTTCGGGTTTATCTGGGGGCACGGTAGTGCCCCCGCCAAGTCGAGCAAAAAGTGGCACGGCCGTACTATCCTTTTCTCGAAGTAGTTCGGGCCATTTTCGACCCCCTATAACTTCGTTGTGGATAAAACTAGAATCCTGAATTTTCAGTCACTAAGCAGACATTGTATAAACTCGGTATATTTCAAATATCATTCTGTTTGAACCAGTAGTTTAAGAATTATAACTAGTCAAAGTTTGATAATTTGTCACTCACTCACTCACTCACTGACTGACCGATCATCAGAACTCTAAGGCACTTCTAGCAGACATAGAAACTTGAAATTTAGAATACAATTAGTGTTTAGTCTATAAATCAAGGAAAAACTACAATATTTTGAAATTTCGGTCCAGTTTTCTAGATATACAATTTTTTTTTGTATTTCTGTATGTAATGAATAACTTAAGAACTACAGGACCGATTTTAAAAATTCTTTTACCGTTAGAAAGCTACATTATCACTGAGTAACATAGGGTATTTATTACTAGAAAAAATAGAGATCCTTAGAAATCCCTACTAAAAACAACCCAAGGTGTAAAAAAATTAGCCATAAAATGTCTTTCACCGCATGTGCTGCGGAAAGTATTGATGATAGAACAAAAAAAACGTTCTACAATATTATAGAACATATCAAAATCTACAAAAAACTTCACGAGACCATATGTCCAACTATTGTAGTTATGTCACTATAACTACTTTTTTACATTAAAAAGTTGATAAAAATGCCGATCAAAATCAGACTATGTTATCCATAGCTTTGTATTAATTCTTATCCAAATAAACTAAGAAAAGGACTATCTACAAAAAGAAATGAGATGCCATCAAAAACATAAATTGTAAAAAAAGCCAAGTCTTGCAACTCAGTTCTTCGATTGTAAAAAGTTGTGAGATCCATATAATACCAAGTCGGTCAATTTATTCAGTCTCTACTGAAGGATCCTTCTGTCTTAAGTAATTACATGATAAGCTAACCTAACAATATCTTATAGTGATCGTATCAATGCCAATATTAAAAATCTTTGATGTTTAAAATAAATAGATTGACTTGGCAATCGCACTAAACAATCTAATTTAATATAATATGTATTACTTGTGAGATACATTATATTTTTAATAAAATAAAAAAAGATACATTGTGATTTCATGCGATAGCCGAGCCAATCTATTTATTTTAAACATCAAAGATTTTTAATATTGGCATTGATACGATCACTATAAGATATTGTTAGGTTAGCTTATCATGTAATAACTTAAGACAGAAGGATCCTTCAGTAGAGACTGAATAAATTGACCGACTTGGTATTATATGGATCTCACAACTTTTTACAATCGAAGAACTGAGTTGCAAGACTTGGCTTTTTTTACAATTTATGTTTTTGATGGCATTATATTATTTAAGTAAATGTAAAACTAGAAGCATTTAATATGTATTTTTTATTGACGTTCATAAGTGTACATTGTGTTACCTAAATGAATAAATGATTTTTGAATTTTGAATTTTTAAGTACGCAGTATTTATTTATATTAATGATAGCGATACAGGTGCAATGTAGATGTAAGTACTATATACAAAATAGCTTATGTTACTCTCTGATAAAGCAGCTTTCTATCGGTCGAATAGTTTTTGAGTTAAATCCATAGCAAACAAACTAATATTCCCTCTTTATAATGTTAGTATAGATACAACTACATATTATACCTACAATCTGAAGGTTAGAAAATGCCTATTAAAATTTTTAATAAAATATTTCTACATATATCCAGCATTTTGTACTGTATATCATTACTAAAAAACAAGGATAGTATAGTTACTATCCTGCAATGTAGTCATTACGTTGAGACGCGAGAAGATAATATAATTTGCCCTGTACATCAGTCAAGATGAAAAAGAAATATAAGCGTTGGAGCCGAGGAAGTCAATTTGTTGAAAAGAAAAAGTTCTTGATAAGATTCTAGACGCAAACTAAGACAAGATGTGGGCGTATCAAAAGTTATCGCTACAGCTACTAACGAGATTTGTTTTATAATGTTGTTTATTCCATTGAATGCTGAATGGAATGTGTTTTGATTTATGATATAACTTGAAGTTCGGGTAGGCAATCATTTTCAGCCAGCAAACATGCGTTGTACTGGTGTCTGCTTTGAAACCATTGACATAGTGTATTGTTGATCGAAGTTTGAAACAATGAAAACCAGCAGTAATACGTATGGAATTCTGTACCTGGGTCTGTCTTTCCCGATTCCTACAATCTTGACGTGTTCAAAGCCAGAGTGAATAGGCTTCTTCTAAGTAAGCATGCTCCCATTTAGATCGCATCCGCGCTTACCATCAGGCAGGATTGCGGTCAAATGCTTACTTATTTTTCATAAAAAAAACGTATTTTATTGGTATCCAGCTGGAGACAATGGTGTGGGTGTAACATTAATTAAAATTAGGTATTTTTGAAAAACGGGCAAAAGGGCTCATCTGATGGAAGATGATCACCGACGCACATAGACATCTGCAATAACAGAGGACTTGCAAGTGCGTTGATGAAAGTTGAAGAAGCGAAAGTGGTATGTAAGGATCGGAGCATATGGAATTCCGTGATCTCTGCCTGCCGCAATGGGAAAGAGGCGTGATGTATATGTATGTATGCAAGTGCGTTGTCGGTCTTTAAGAAATCAGTTGGCTCTTTTTTTTAAGGACGCCCGCCCAGAGGACGCAATTTTGACATCTAAGTCTCCGAAAAAAATCGGGAACGACTGTTTCCTGTATTTTCAAATGTTCTCTTTCGAATGATGAATGCGGTTATGTTTCTTAAATTTTTTTGATTGAGTTTACAGTTTTCAAGAAAAAGAATAACATAAAGGTATCGGGAAAAAAAAATCATTTGTGGCGAACCAAATCGTTAAAATACAAGAATTCCCTTATGTAAGTGTAGTTTATACATCGAGGTCACGGTATTAATTGGTTTTAGAATAAATCGACAGGGAATGAAAAGTCATTTAAAAAAAAATACATCGAAAAATCGCGGCTTTTTAGCGTATTTCCGTTTTTTATGGTTTATTTTTTTTGGCATAATTTAACTAGCACCATTCGAAAGAAACTTGAAAACACAGGAAACCGTCGCTCCCTTTTTTCTGTTGAAATTCATCACATGGCATCAGCTCAAACTTAGATATAAAAATTGCGTCCTCTGGGCGGTCATGGGTGAATATTTTTACAATGAGTAATTTTCACTAACAGTACCTATGCAAAGTCTAGCACAGTGTCTTTTGTAATTAACTTTGCCTGTATATTTTAAACTGGCAAATTAATTCGACCTTCAAGCCCTACAATATCGGGTAAAGCGTCTGTTTAATGCGACAGCCAAGCATGCCCAAGCAGACGTACATTGTTTACGAGTGCGAGAAAGTCATGTTTTCAGAGATTAATGTTCCCCAACTCGAACATAGAATGCCAATTAACTATTTTTGAAACAATACGTTAAAAAATTGCGTGGTTGTAAGAGAGGTGATTTTTTAGTATGTGTGCGGTGGAAACATAAGCTTTCTGAAAGGTTAGTAAGTTATGATAACAACGTAACCTGTACTAATATAAAGAGGAAAGATTTGTTTGTTTGTTTGTTAAGATTTAACTCAAAAACTACTCGACCGATTTTAAAAATTGTTTCTCCAATAAAAAGCCACATTATCAGCGAGTATTTTTTTTGTAATTATGTGTTATAGTACATCTACATTGCACCCGTGCGAAGCCGGGGTGGATCGCTAGTAATTAATATAACTTATTGAATTCAAGAAAAAACTTTTTTTTTAATTGAGCAAATAACTGAGATTGGACTGGATTACCTGATGTAAGTAATCACCACCGCCTATTAGACATGGGTAACACTGCGCTGCGCCGAGCAATTACGCCGGCACGCTTCACTGCGCAGGGTGAGTCAGCTCACACATTCATAATGTGTTGGCGTACGGCGCAGTACCCACTCACTGAGTGGACTATGAGCGTGGCGTTGCGTGCGTTTCGGAGGTTTCACTGCTCGCTTTGCGCGTACAATTTTGTTGCGCCGTGGCGCAATTTTGAGTTGACTCAAGGAGCCGACGCACTATACTGCGCCTGAGTTGCTGAGTTGGCGCGGGAAATTTCGCTGAGTTTCCCATGTCTACCGCCTATGGACATCCGCGAAAAATCTTCTAATAATGTATAGACTCGCCAAGCCTGACTTTAGTATAATTTTGTGGTGGAAAAATAGAATACTCAAAATATATGAAATTAAGATAAGACTTAATAGGCTTCATATTGATATAATATTATTTAAGTAATGTGGTATAACGAGGTTCTTAAGTTACGAAAATGTGGTTGAACGTAAGATAGTAATATATTTAATGTTCGTTTTGATTTAACTAGATGATTGTAATATGATTTGTAAATTGATATCCTGAGGACAGTCGTTTGTATTTTAATGGCTTTCATGATAAATATGATTCAGTACAGTTCTGATAAATATTTATTTTATATGTATATATATTTATATGTATATATATTTTGTAATATAATAATTTACGTAAACGGGGACGTTCTTCAAAAGGGCCAGGTCAAAAGTATCTTCTCGAAACAGACGAGCGTGTATGAAAAGCATTGATGAAAGTGGAAGAAGCGAAAGTGCTATACAAGGATCGGAGCGTATAGAATTCACAGGTAGATATCACGATGCCTAACCCAATGGGAAAGAGGCGTGATGTACATAATATGTATATAAGTTATAACTTTTTTAGTCGTTATTTATTTCGTAAGTCGTTGTAAGCCATTATTTGAGATTTTCTATATTAATAATCTTTATTCTATCTCTATTCTTTTGACTTGACTGTTCAAATTATTACAACGATCATCAAATGATTAATTTCGCCAACTCTCCGTCGGTGTTTATAAATTGTCAGTAATTTATATTATTACTAGCGACCCGCCCCGGCTTCGCACGGGTCTAGATTTTTTGACAAAAAAAGCAGGGGTTGTATGTATTTTTTAATGCCACATTATAAAAAAATAAAAACAAAAAAATTCGTCCAAAAATTAAAAAAAAAAAAATTAGGGGTGGATTACCCTTAACATTTAGGGGGATGAAAAATAGATGTTGTCCGATTCTCAGACCTACCCAATATGCACACAAAATTTCATGAGAATCGGTCGAGCCGTTTCGGAGGAGTATGGCAACGAAAACTGTGACACGAGAATTTTATATATTAGATAGATTTTTTATTATAGTAATACGAGTAATATGTGAACTATCTATGTAAACAGTTATTTTTTAAGTCTAAAGTATTCTCCAGTAAATAAATTATTCATTTTAATTTGTTTTTTCTTTGTTTCAGGTTGGTACCCGCTACAGATGGCCAAACCATAGACAAAAGATTGACGTTCGGCATTGGAAACTGTATTGATTAAGTCAAGAGGTATTTTACAATAATCGTTTATTGAAGCGTAAATGACAGAGTTTTTACTTAAGTTTTTATCTGTAGTCGATTTGGACAGAAGTTGAGTAAAAAATACACAATCCCCTTCAGGCGCTTTGTTAATGTTTCGCCATTTTCACAGTTTCTTTTTCCTTTTCGAAGTCTAGCTTCAAATAGGTTTCTTAACCTTTTGTCTGTTCCAGAGACAAAAAATCAAATCTGGACAATTTATAGCTTGAATTTACGCTCTGTGGAACGTTTTATTTTAGCTCTGTTTTAATATAATGTGCTCTGTTTTTCAGTGTTTTCATCACCTCTTGTCTAAATAATAGTAGTAAATCGTCTTTAAGTAGCTGTCTGCGCCTGTTTGTCCGCTTACATCTTTTTAACCAACCAACGAATTTCACTTTCATTTAGAGAATTTATTACGGAATGTGAGTAGGTACAATACATTAGTTAGTATGCACATATTTTTATGTAGAGAAGACTCAAAATTTTGCAATTAAAAAACTTCTCGGTCGCTTGCAAGGTTTAGTCAGTTAGAGATACATCAAAAAGTCAGAGAAGTACCTACAGCATGGCTTATGTCTATCTCCAAAAATTGACTTACAGTACCCATGGTTATCTTGAAAATCTTAGTTAAAAGTGTTACTTGCGAAGCTGTTTACTCCAATTCTACTGAATACCTATAGGTAATATACTAATCCAGATAAAATGTCAGTTATTATTGTGCTTTTTAAACATAAATGATACTTACCACATGTAAATCACATATTGGAAAAATTACTGGCATTCATAGTTCAAAAATAATAATTGCCTTATTTAAATTATTAAAATTACCTATACAATAATCGCAATACCCTTTTTTATTTAATCACAGCGAAATACTGAGCAATATCCAAAACTTAGATTATATTTTAAATGTATATAAAAATTTCGATTAGATTGCGTCAATACAAAAGGAACGATATGGAATAATTTCAACAGTCAATTGATTGAGATCAGTGAAAGGGTTACATTTTAAATTACGTTCCACGCTTCGTAAATAGAAGTATATTCGGGGCGTGAGGGATGTATCTGGCATCATAGTGACAAATGTGTCAATTGTGCACCGGACGCTGATCGGGCCCGGACAAATCGCGTGTGTCAGCCCTGTCCGTTAGTGATCGTGACGTCACTTTGCGAGAATTTATCGACAATCCGAATTGCTTTCGACGCATTCGAGACGAAATCGAAAAGATGATTTATTTCTTTAGGGATTCTTTGGGGGTTCGGGATTTTGTTTTGTAAGTTCCGAACGTTTTGGGTGCGGAATGTATGTATTTATTAAGAGTGTGGAAGTAAAAAATGATATTGTAATCGACTTCCATAGGTTGCGTTTGTTCAGTTTCAATGGGAAGCAGATGTGACATAAGGAATTTGAAATTCAATTCATGATTTAAAATACAAGTTTAATTTCTGCATATAATAAAACAGTAGTATCGACAAGTCTGTACATTGAATAATATTATGTCTATACTAAGCTGAGGCAAAATATAGACTTTGTTTTATTGAAATCGGATATCGGAAAGAAACATTGTCGTCATTTAAAGATTTTTATTCAAAAAGATAAAGGCTATGCAAATGAAGTTACGGGTACAAGCTAGTTATCAACTAAACTAATAACGCAGGACTAAATACTATTAACAAGAGGGTTTTTTACTGAATCTAAATGCTGGAATCTAGTTTTAGAACTTGCCAAATAGATATTTGACATTTCTCAAGAGTATGTAGATTTCGACTTGAGTAGCGTCTTGGAATATGATTGTAAGAGAGAACTGTCCCTCCATCCGTCCAGTAATGAAAGCGTGTACCCAATTGCCTTCTGGTAGGGTGTGACGGGCCATTACGACAATTGATACAGTACTAAACAAAAATGGACCTTTCATTTCGCCTCCGTTGTGTAGGCCTGTATGCCATGATTATTTATATATAAGTCCTAACAGGAATCAACAATAGCTTTGTTTTAAAATATAGTAGGCGCACGAATACGTAGGCATCTTTAAATGACGAGAGATTTTCTCTCTAAAACCTCATTTGGTTAAAACATACCATGTATATATCGTGTTTCAGACTAAGATTAATCTATAATAATAAAAATATTTTCATTACTTTCGAAGAAAAGCGGAATCAGACAGAAAATTACTTATTTCATCGTCACCTCAATTTTAATAAATGGTCAATATACTTATAATACTAGCAACACGTCCCGGCTTCGCAAGGGTGCAATGTAGATGTACTATTACATATATATTACAATCCTCATGTTACTCGCTGATTATGTAGCTTTCTATTGGTGAAAGAATTTTTAAAATCGGTCGAGCAGTTTTTGAGTTAAATCGTAACAAACAAAACTTTCTTCTGTATAATATTAGTACAGTTATATACATACGGCCTTATTTATAAACGTATTATAAGCTTGATGTAGTTAAAATATGTTTTGTTTCATTTGTTCTGCCGGCCGGTCATGCTAGACCGCCACGAGATATCTCGCGGACGAGAGAAGACAAAATAAGATGTAACCATCTCGATATATTATATCTCGACATCGACAATTTTGATAGAAAAAATATCTCGATCGACATATATATATATATTTTTGATATTAAAAGTCGAGTTTTAAGTGTAATTGTCATGTTAGACCCGGTTAAAACACGAGAAAACGGTCGACAAAATTTTGCCGCGGTTGTCATGATAGGCCGCGGGCAGTAGTCTTTTTATATTAGAGCGAGTCAAAACAAATTTGAACTAGCTTATAATACGTTTATGAATAAGGCCGCTAGTGTTAACAGACTGATTGATTCTACTGTGTTTTCATATGTATGGCAATGACGAGGGTTCCTATCAAGCCGATTCCTATCGGCTTCCCTCTATACATTTAACCGAATCTACTAACAATTTAAAAACAGTGAAGATACCTTTCGCTTTATACAATTTCTTTCCCGCACTTGTATACAATTTCGAAATTTCGAAGCTTGGTGTGGTTTATTAGGACTAGCTTACCTTTTGAAAATGTTCACCCTTCGCTACTGATGTATACCTAAATACAAAATTTAAAAAATACTATAATTTCTGAAGAAAATTAGAAATTCCGTGCCGTTAGTCGTGAGAAGTCGTGCGTGTTACTGCACTGAAATTTATATCGTATGAAATTGTACACATGGGGTCTGAAGTGGTCTGGAGACTTTTAGTACCAGTAATAGGTATATATTAAGCTATAAGCATAATTAGTTATATAGAACGTTAAATGACTTTTCGGACTTACTTGATACTTATCGTAAAATTTTGGCCAAATTACACAAAACCTTTATAAATTGTTGCCTATATGTTATTCTGATGTGTAAACTATTATTACTGTACAGTTTCATCAAAATCAATTCGGTTGTTTTTGCGTGATAGCGTAACAAACATCCATCCATCTATCCATCCTAACAAACTTTCGTATTTATAATATTAGTAGGATAGTAGGATAGGATAGGATTATAGTAGAATTGAGGTTAATTTAAAGTTAAAAAAAAAATTAAAAGTTAAAAAAAAATTCAGTCAAGCAGAGCAGATCTACTCGCTAGTAAAAGAAAAGAGTCGGGAATTAACTACTACTAATTAAACTAATTTCGAACTGTAAACTAAGTGTTATCAAAATAAAATATAGCTACCTATATAATATTATATTTTATCTTGAAAAGCTAATAATAATAATTTAAGAAATATTCTTTTTTCAAAACTAATAATATTAGATCATTTAATGTATTAGATTATTATCAGTAGCTATATAGTAGCTACTCTCTCAGTATGTAGGAATGACAAGTACCTATGTATTTGTAACTCAATACATTATCTCTCATTTCAAAGTGTATGCATTCAACTCAGAACCTAATGAGCAGTGCCTTACGATACATTGAAAGTACACAGACAACAACAGGCTTGTGTGAAATAGATCCCTTTATTATATCACCGATATCAGAACTAAAACCACATAAATGACAGGCATTTAGTAAATACCTATATTAAATATTCATAAAGGGTAAAAACGGTTTTATAGTAAAAATTGTATGTAAAAAGGGTGATAAATATGATATCTTCAATCAGAATCATCCAAGAAGTTTTAGCCGCAGTAGATACTTACTATTATTAAAAAGAGGAAAGATTTCTTTTTTGTTACGATTTAACTGAAAAACTACCGATTTTAAAAATTATTTCACATATAGAAAGCTTCATTATCAGCGAGTAACACAGGGTATGTTTATGTGTGTATGTTTTTTGTGTATAGTACATCTACATTGCACCCGTGTGAAGCCGGGGCGTTTTACTAGTATTTAAATAAACGTGATGAAATAACTACTCATAATGCAATATAGTTTTATAAGAACCGTTTGCGTTATTTTCGAAAATTATATTTTTTTTGTACTTTCGTCGAAAACAAAGACATATTTTAGACTTAATTTTATCCACTTTTAGTCTTTCATCAGTACTGGAAATTGGCAGAATCCGTCTTCAATGGGAGTGGCCATTAATTAAAAGAAGAAGAAATGTTAGATGATTTTTAGTTATGACGGCAGTATAAATGTTCTGAATATACAATCTATACTCAATATTATAAAGAGTAAAGATTTGTATTTTTGTATGTTATGAATAAACTCAAAAACTACTGGATCGATTTTAAAAATTCTTTCACCAATAGATAGCTACATTATCAGCGAGTAACATAGTCTATTCTTGTGTATAGTACATCTACATTGCACCCGTGTGAAGCCGGAGCGCGTTGCTATATATTATAAATTGACCTCCTTACTTAATACACTAAGTTAACGATGAATAAATTATGCAAAATTAGTAAAATTATGTACCAATTGTTAACTGCACTTTATATATTTCCTCAATTAAATTAACAGTTATGCGTTATAGGTTTTGTTACTTTTGATGGTTCGAACTAAAGTTAACGGTTGCTTTGTGAATGAAATAGCATTAACACATTGTATTGAAATTCTATAAAGTATAAATACATCGTTGCGAACAATAAAATACCATAAAATGATGATGCGTATAAAATAGACGGTAAAGTAGGGAACGGTTTATGTCGGAAGTATTCATATTGGCCTGAGTTATAGTTAAAAAGTATTAAACAGACTAAATGAGTCGTATAGAATCAAAGGCGGCTATCTGACATTTTTGGTCCGGCAATCTACCAAAATAAAATAAGTTCTTGTCGTTTAGACTGTTATGTTTTTTTTATATTTGGTTTTATCTTTAATTGTTAATATTAATAGATACCTTTAATATGCAATGCATGATACAAAATTAAAGGAGAAAAACGTTTTCTTTTTTAAATTGCTAACAATCAGCCATAAGTCAGATAGCCGCCTTTGATTCTATACGATTCAAATAATGAACTAACATTAGTAGAATGGTTTAAAAATATATAGTTATAAGTAGCAGAATTTTTCACCACCTTCATTTCACACAAATCATCATATTTTATAACAACATTGACTTTAAAATTATGTCATATTCCGATACTATCTCTACCTTGGTATACAATGCTCGTTTGCCAAGATAAGCAGTATGGATGTCCTTTAGGAGACGAGCAATGAACATATTACTGTGTAAAATTAAATTATTCCACATGGTTGCGCGTACGTGGTTTGCTTGCTTAGAAGGACAGCGGCCACAAATGATAAAAGTCCTTATACAGGTTTATGATATGTGCCTGGATCTTTATTCCATTCCACACATCAAGGTAGCCAATTGAATTGCAAGTTTTTATTCAATTTACTCTTACATCTCTGAAAATGTTGACTTTCATTATGATCTAAGTCGCAACCATGACAGCTATCAAACAGTTACATCAAACCCTTTTACGGCGGAATTCTGATGGTGAATAGAAATCAAAGTTGAGAGGAAGATAAAACGTTTCTGTCTCTTATATTAGGTATGTTAATGAAAGTGACGGCAATAATTTGAAGTAAAACTCAATACAATACTATAAAGGCTATTAGTATTGTATGGCCATTACTCTCAATACTGTGCTGCTATTTAATATATGATAAATATTAATATGATATTTTTAAATTTAATGTTTGTAAATTGTATGTAATACTTTTTTCATTATACTATTGTGATATATTTGTATTACACATCTGTATAATTTGGGGTTTTAAACAGAGTAATTATCGAATTTTTGCCGCCTATTCTCGCAAGAAGCAATAATCAGAACCAGCGGACCCTTAAAAAGCGCTTGGAAAGCTTAATCGAATAATAAGATATTTTTCAAGTATCTAAATTAAGACATTCTCATGAGACTAGCAAATCAATGAAACTGTAACTACAAGTAGGAACAGCAGATCTTTTTCTCTTTGATTACAAATTATCGGTAAAACACCTATTCGTATGATTTCCAGTAAGGAATGTTTCAGTATATTAAGGACCAGCAATGAATTTACAGAGTAGTCAAAACTAATATAAATATAATGAAGTTTCTCTTAATTTGGTTGTATATTCTATTTATCAATTTTTTTTATGTTAGATATCGACAGACGAGCATGAGGTTCACTTGATGGTAGGTGATACATCAGTCAATAATGCGATGTCAATCTACTTCATACAATGTCTAACGAAATCTCAATATATTCTTAGGCTTAGACTTCTAAACAAATGTTATACAAACAGTAAACATAACAACGGTAATGTTACGATTTCTAAGACGATCGGATGCCAGAACCCAGTGAAAGTTACGTGACGTGTTATGCGATGCAAATTGCAAATTATCCTTAGTTTTCCAGATCAATCTAGTGCTCGGTCTAAGTTACGAGAGGAAGTATATGGATTTAGGACCGTAGAGTCGCTTACTTGGACTGAGTAGTAACATTGTCTATACCTGTCACTTTCTATACTTATTCATTAAATAAGTATGCGTCTGTAGGTTGATTACTTAAGATTATATGATCAACTTATGTAAACATTCTACATCTGCCAAAATATAATAAATATATATAACCTGAGAAACTATAAATATACAACCTGAGAAACTTCATTATATTTAATTCTTATTAATAATTATAACTTAAAGAATTTTTGACGGGCTCGTTGGCGCATCGGTAGAACCTGCCGTGCGCATCGATGGGTCGTGGGTTCGAATCCCACCGGGACGACATGTTTATAATTTTCTGTAAGCATGTCTTCACCACGTCTGGTAACTTCGGGCATCGATAGGGTGGAAAGAATATCAAAATTACGACCGGGAAAAAAACCGCGAAGTTGCGCGTTCCGAATTCAGTGTATGGATTTCCGAATGCTTGAAGTAAAAAGTAGGTCGACAGCGCATTATTGACTAATGTTCTGTGGCTGAGGTATTACCTACCATCAAGTGAACCTCATTCTCGTCTTTTAAATAAAATACTGTATACCGGATTAAAACGCGATTTATTATTTAAATTATTTATCCCGACGTTTCGGATGCTTTTGAGTCTCCCGCGACCACGGTTGCTGAAAAGCATCCGAAACGTCGGGATAAATAATTTAAATAATAAATCGCGTTTTAATCCGGTATACAGTATTTTATTTAAATGTGTGATACTCGCGTTAATAAACGACTCATTCTCGTCTGTCGATATCTAACATAATAAAACATACTAGAACATCTTACCCGTAGCATGCCTTGTAGTAATGAGTTATATAAACCGAACTTTGTATATTTTGCAACCAGTTAAAACGACTTGAAAACCGTGAAACAAATTAAACGTTGTTAGCAATGAAATCGTCAATCTTCATTGCAGTGTTCGAGTTCTTGTGGGGAAATTATGATGTCAAACAACAGACGCTGATAAGTGGTTATTATGTCAGGTCCTGACAAGCAGCTGAACATCTCTGTAATGTCCTGGATGTGAGAATTGCATGCAAAAATGCCTAGGATTAAATAAAAAGTATTTAAACGGATAGATCCGTTATATAAAAAGTACGTATATTTTATATAACGGATTAAAACGCGGTTTATTATTTATATTAGTCTGCCGCGACCACAGTTGCTTGCCGAAACGTCGGCATAAATGATATAAATAATAAACCGTGTTTTATTCCGTTATAAAGTATTTTATTTAAATGTGTGATACTCGCGTTAATAAAAGACAATATTATGTCAACAGATTTACGTAGCAATTATTAGTTAATAAATAAATTAACAGTTAATAAATTCAACAGGTTTTGCGTTAATTAAAAAAGCTGCTTGGGAATATGTTAGCGTCTCCGCGACTGTTCGTTGAGCTAATCCCCGCGTTGCGTTGGAAAATCGTTGAATTTAACCATTGACTTATATGTATACTACTAGACAAGCTACGCGGCCATAATTGGCCACTGAGTTGCGGTTAATTCTCCGTAACTCGTTTAGTCCACTGCGAGCAAGCGAGAAGATCAGTGCACTGTTTTGTAAGCCGTGAACGTTGTTTTCGACAAACTAACACCGATTTTGTTCATAGTAACCAATAAAACACTGTTATAGATTATGTGCGTAGTTTTCCCAGGTGATTTGAAGTCTATTTCAGTAAGTACCTAAGTAATTTATTTCGTATTTGTCTAAAACAATAATTATCGTAAATATAAATACACAACTGCCATCATAATTTTCCATCACGCTTACTCTTTACTAGAAATATGCGAGAGCGAGCGTTTGCAAGGCATATTCGCCATGCTTGCTCCCCCTCTCTACCCGCCCGCGCGATCCGAAATTGCGACACAATTATTATTCCAAGTTGCTTGTCTATACATATAAGTCAATGAATTTAACAGTTAATATATTTAACGGCTCCTATTTCATTCCGTAGAGTTACAAGGATTTAATACTTCAACTTTTAATCTTCGATGCTTTGCAGCACGTCCATTGTCCATAGGCGCTATTAGCCAACGGTTACCAAATATTCAAGATCTATCACTCAATGTACATCGTGACATTATATCACGTTAGAATGTCATTTATGGGATTAGGTAATTGGTATTCTGATTCGATGATTATATTGCAACGAGCTGATAAATTGGGCATATTATCGACAGTGACGTAATTCGCTCTATCACGATCACGGGAATTGGAAAATGTATTGTTATTTGTGGATAATTAGGACTTGGCATTTGAACATATTAACGCCATCTATTCCTACGGAGTTGATATTTACTGTAATTTTCTATATTATGACAATATTGAATAACGGTGTCCTCTTGTTTTTCAAAATCCAACATACTAAAAAAAAGATAGATAGATAAGATACTAAAGATTGTAAAACAAAAACTTGGCGATTAAAAAGAGTGGCGGCGAGTTTCTTGCCAGTTCTTCTCGTCCGCTCTACGCCCTTGATTTGTGAACTGGTAGTAAATGTAAAATTAGAAGCATTTAATATTAGTAATATTAGTAATTTAATATGTATTATTATTTTTTTTTAATGACGTTCATAGATGTACATTGTGTTACCTAAATTAATAGATTATTTTTTAATTTAATTGAATTAAATATGGCAACTTTGTGACATTTCAAATATAAGACAACTGTCATCTTTCAGTCTCCCGCGACCACGGTTGCTGAAAAGCATCCGAAACGTCGGGATAAATAATTTAAATAATAAATCGCGTTTTAATCCGGTATACAGTATTTTATTTAAAAATCTGTTGACATTACTGCAAACCAGCTAATAAAATTAGCTGCTTTTTTAACAGTTCTAATTAACAGTTTCATTTCGTTAACACAAAAACCGTCAACGACCCACCTCTAGAATGAAATGGTGTACAATTTTGTCTCAGAATAACACTATTTTTCGGCAATCGCACTTTATCCAAATCCAAATGGTAAGTGATTTGTGTAAAAACATCGAACTAATGACGACAGTATAGAATCAAGACCAAAGCTAAATTAGACACTAAGATGGCAAGCCTTACCAAATAATAACAAAAGAAAGTTTGATTGTATATTAAGTATTATTTTCTTTAAATTTAATTAATCTTGGTACCTATTTTGTGTCTAATAATCGTTATAATTAGTTCCTTAGTGACTATAAGTATAGATTCCTAAGGTATCGTGTTTCTTCGATTTCCGTAACTACACAACTCGGATCGTAATGTGAACAAAAGGAAATCAGATCGGAACACCTTTGGGAAACTTCAAATGCCAGGGACCAGAAGGGACGGTCCCTTGCGAGTTCGGGCGTAAGTTGTGATCAAAGCGATGTGAGATTTACTGTGACCGAAGTAATATAATCTAAAGTATAAACTACGAACCAAACGCCCGGAACTGACCGTCTAGAACAAACAGATTGTAAATCTTAAAGTTTTATTAGAGTAAACTTCTGGAAGGTGAAAAAATTTAATGTAAACAGTTTAATTTATATTCGAGTGTTTGATTTAAAATATTTTATGGATGCTTTGATATGTAACGTGGTGTGTGGAATTTGGTGAACGCATCAAATAATTCTAATGCGTTATTGACGGGTTATCGTTCTACATTGCGTTCCGTTCACCGCGAGTTCGAATTCCGCTAGGACATGTTTTCAATTTTCTGTTAACATATTCTGCTTACGTCCAGTAACTTAGTGCATTAAACTGGTGGGAAGATTATCGAAAGCCGAATTCTAGAAATAAAAAATGGGTTGATATCGAATGATAGACTGATTGATATTCCATGTGTGAGGTAGCAATTACCATCAAGAGACGGGCTCATTATACATACCTACATTCATATACATCACGTCTCTTTCATGTTAGGGTAGATAGAGATCACGGAATTCTATATACTTCAATCCTTGCATACCACTTTAGCTTCCACTTTCAGACACGCTCGTCCTTTTGAAGAACTTCCCCGATCTGATCTAGGTACCTTCACCTAGGTTAACAACTTACATAACAGTTGTAAAATAAATAACCTTAAATAGATTAATAATTTTACAATCCGCTTAGATTTATCGTATATATTAATACAGCGATTAACCGCCATATTTTATGGACTCTATGATAAACTAGGCATATTACGGTTTCGATCTAGCAGAATCCGTTAGTTTTAGTGAGTTTATCGCTCCGATAATTAAGATAACGTATCACGAATGTCTGCTGCGGTTTGGAAAGTAAACGATCCTGAGGGCAACTGACAGCTCAGATATCAAACAGACAAGCCCGGGTGGATAGTCTAGCTATAGCGGTGAGCGGGTTATTAGGAGGCGTTTTAATAAAATAAATATTTTTCTGATAGCAACATAAAGCCAGGGATACACTAGAGGACAAATGTCCTTCGACTAATGGCGCCAGCGACGTCGGGTGAAATGGTGCGACGTTGCCGAACTTCACTCGACATGTCTGGTAACATCGCGCGATATGTGTCGCTAACGACGTCGAGTGAAGTGACCCGACGTTGGCAGACTTCACAGACAGATATGTCAGGCGAAGTATCGCCCGGCTTCACTTGACATGTCGTGGGACATTTGTCCCTTCGTGTATCCTTGGCTTTATACATAGCTTCTTCATAAATAATAGGTATTAGTAGCCGTTTTGCTAAGTTTTATTGTAAAACTTTATTTACAAAATTACACTGTTCTTTATATTTTACGTTTATAGATCTTAACAAGCAGTTGTTTTATAACTATCCTGATACCTAGAAAGCGCTTGTTAACTCTAACTTTAAAGATTTACTTTAATAAATATTCTACTTTTGATCGAATTTCAATATACGTTTACAAATGATTCTACTTAAATAGCCTTAAAAATTGTCTTCCTTTCCTCGCTTAACGCGATGCAATACGCTAAATTCGCCTTAGGTCGCGAATATGCGAGAACTATAAACAACTTTCATCATTTACCTGTAAATTTCAAACCTCAATATCGTTATCTTAAAATTGCAATAATTAATTTTTATTTATTCGATGAAATGCTGATTCAAAACGAGTATTAAAGAATTCATGTTCTTACAAATTTCGCTGTCGACATTTTTGTTCCATTTAATCGTAAATTACTAGATTTTATTTAAAAAAAAAACATGGGTATGTCTGTGTGAAGAATGATATGTGTTTGAGAGGTGTGACTGATGATATGGCGACTGAAAGGAGAAAATGGAAAAAGAGAACATACTGCGCCGACCCCAAATAAAAAAAAGGGAACAGGGCAGGAATAGATTTTATTTCAGTTATATGATACCTCAAAGTACTCTATATCTAATAGCAAGAACACGTCGTGAAAACTTGTTGTGAAACAAAACTTCGCTAACTTTCTAAGCGTACTCAATCACTCAATTCAAGTAAAAAGGTGTTGGAAATAATCAATATCCATTCCACTTTCCTTGACCTTTCTTGAAAACTTTACAAAGTCTTCACAAAGAAATTTATGGGATCCTTACTAAGTTTGAGATCAAGTTAAGCTGGGCGAGTATAAACTATGAACGGAACACGTCAGTAGATATAATCCGGTCAATAACATACACTTTTGGAGCATTTCTTTATGGGAGTTGTCGATGCGTCAGCTGTCCTTAATGCGTTTCAATATTTATTAAGTACTACTTTTCACTATCATACTCGTAATAAGAATTTGATTTTTGTTATATTGTAAACTAAGATATCGCTGCTTTGTATGAATAATGCATATCGGCATAACTGATGCAGTGGCATGAAAAAATGTAATGATTGAATTGGTTGAGTTTTGACTCTATTTTTATTAAACAGGCCCATTTTTGTGAATAATCTTAACCTTGATTAATGTTATTTTGATTTATACATTCAATGTTTATTATATATAAAAAGATGTGACAACAATTTTGTTTAATTTTCAAACGGCTCTCCTATAAATTGTCCTATTTTGAATATACTTTCACGGAGTTTTAGATAAAAACATCTGATACCATGGATCGTAACCATGTATTAGCGAAGAATTGTGCTAATTGACGTGGAATCGTCTATTTAATTTTAACTGTGTGAACTAACCGGATGCAGTAGATATATGGCTATATTCCGTGTGTCGCGAGGACTAATGCGAAACCTCTTTCATACTTAACAGAGCTGTGAACAAATGTTCGAGTAAGAAATATGAACGGTGAAACGTTTTGTTTCCGTCACAGTCGTTGGAGTTCTGGGGCTGACTTGCAATGCCTTTGAGAAGCAAACTTCCCAGACTTGACTGACGAAATTTCAATCAAACTTTATATGTACTACGTTATACTGCTAATATTTTGTTACTTAACAGTATCGTCTGCGTTTATTTATTGAACGCCGCGTCGTACGAAAGTTTTTTAAAGAGACGATTTAAAGTTAACGCATTTATTGGAAGCACATTAAGTAAATTACTCTCTTAAAAATAAAAGCCCGCCAAGTTCACAGTTCACAGCGATTCGTCGCCGGCAGGTTGCCATAAAAGGAGCGTCAGCATTTTTCTTCAAGGGAGAAAGTTTTTGTATGCAAGACGGAGTCTTGGACATCCCCGGGCTTTTAAATATTTGCATTTCTCTGCATAGTACGTGCGCGTCGGGTTTTTTCTTTGAATTCCATGCTGGTGATATGTGTAACGTAGTCTCATAGCTCTTGTTATTAATTTTCTGCTGAGTTATGTAAGGTAAACTACTTTCAACAATACCCGTTTTGGTAATGCGCCAAAAATACGTAATAATATATTATGTATTCAAAGTTTTCCTATAAAGCTTTACTTTCAAAGTTTGCTTATAAGATTTTGAATAATCCCTATTCTTTTTTTATGAATATTGCAACACGTATTTATTATTTCTTTTACTTGCGCTACATGACATTGCATGCCAAATTTCATGAATTTTGGTCAACGGGAAATACCCTATAGGTTTTGATTCCTTATCCTAACGGCCGTATCTTTTGGTTTAGTCGACTTAGAAGTTTCATTTTTTAGCAAGGGATTGCTGAGTATTTGATATTAATTTCAACTTGATGCCTCCATACGTTACTGAGAAAAAGGGTATTGACAGACAGACCGACAGACGAACAACTGTTTCTATAATATAAGGGTTCCGTAAAAACGGAACGTAAAGATAATAAAGAAAAATACTTACGGTCTAACAAACACTATACCTAGTTAATAGGAACACTGGCCTGTGTTTTTCTCATTTGGAAATAAAACTCGCTCAGTAGAGATTGTTTTGTTATTATTGACTAATACAAGATGTCGTCCTTAATTAAATTTTGCGTTTGTCACATCTAATAGAGTGAATTCCTACGTGGTGTTATCAAGTGTGACCCATATCACGAGGCGACTAGAGGGTACATATCTGACGGTAGCATTAGGGATGTCAGAAATGAAAATAGATATCGATGTATATCGTATCGATATTTTTTTTGGAAATATCGATATTGATGTTAATTTTCTTTTTTTAGATATTGATATATCGGTACAAATTCTAAAATAATGTTCATACGTTAACGTGACGTGCTTCAAGATAATAATGAACGAACCTTTTTTTCATCAGCTATAAAATATAGTAAAGTACAAGTAAAATACTTGTCGGTCTGAAAAAATATCGTCTTTTTATACCTTTTCGATAGTGAGGCTTGATCGCTCAAAAATATCGATACATCGAACAAATAATATCGACATATCGATATTTTTTCGACAAGCCTAGGTAACATGATTAAAATTCATCCCATTAGAGTGTACAGTCTTGTGGATGATCTATTGTATGTTATAATTAAGCTCGATTAAGCATAATTAATACGGGGTAGGTTTCGAAAATAATTACGGTTTGTCTGAGTTGAGTTTTGAAAATTTAATTAATTTTAAAGTTGGCTTGGCTGAATGATGAATATTATTATGTTTTTCAATTGACAGTTCGATGCGTTTAGCTCCGGAGGTATTGGGTTCGAATCCTGGCGAAGCAAGTTTAATAAAAATATCTCGGTCGGGCAGGACATGGCTTGGCTGAATGAAGAATATTATTATATTTTTCAATTGACAGCGCGATGTGTTTAGCACCGGAGGTATTGGTTTCGAATCCTGGCGAAGAAAGTTTAGTAAAAATATCTCGATCAGGCAAGACACAGAAGGCTGATCACCTACTTGCCTGTATCGAAAAATAAGCAGTGAAATGAGTCTAAATAAATTGACCAGAAATGGGTCTGCCCCATGCTCCACAAGGGGACTTCACTTATGAAGAAATGGTGACACCATTTTGACTAATTTTAAGCGTAAAGCTCTGTTCATAACTGTTGCTGTACGTTAGGAAATTCCTGCATTGCGATCGTCACAATATATTTCCCAGGAATGTACTAACATTAACACTAAGTACAAATAGTACTGTAAAATAGACAGACAGAAATAAACTATACAATATATATGTACATTTTTTTATATGCTAAGGTGTGCCTTTATGCTACCTTACCCTTTACATTTAGGGGGATGAAAAATAGATGTTGTCCGATTCTCAGACCTACCCAATATGCACACAAAATTTCATGAGAATCTGTCGAGCCGTTTCGGAGGAGTTCGATCACGTACCCCGTGACTGAATTAAAATGTATGTAATTATTTTTTCCATTTTGTGTAAAGATCAAGTTTAGTAAATAAATATTATCATTAATTAATTTAATAGGCTTTTAGAGTGCAAACTATTTCGAATTATTTCCGTATTTAAATATCTGTTAATATAATAAATGCAGTTAACAGCTATCCTGTTGCTTTATACATGCTAAAAGTGAAACAACAATTTCTCATAGACGCTGTTTACGAGATGAATGCGGACTTAACTACCGCATTGACCTTTGAACAGCTTATATTTCGCTACACACTAATGAACATGCAGATTATTCATGGTAATCAATGTGATCTTAGCACGTACAAGCCACTGTACTTGATGCCTCTGTTTTGTTTGCTTTGTATGTACACGGTGTTATTCGATACTAGATTCGAATATTTGGTGACGGCTGGATTAGTGCCTATATTATTGAGCCCAAAACGGTGGTTAACCTCAACTGATAGTTACTAGTTATGATGCGTATAAATTGTTTCAAGGCTGCCTGCATGCTGTTGCAAACGACACAATCATTTGAGGAGAATGGTGAAAATTTTGGTGATAAATTTGTTAAATAAATACTGAGTCACGCCTCCGAATCTTAACACGTTGAATGCCAAATCAAAATTCGAATACATATTCAGGATAGGATACCAGTGAGTATATTCTTGGTGAAGTATTCGAGCTTCGGGGTTCACCCCTGAGCTTTTCGCTATTTCTAAACAAATTATCGTATTTTACCTTGAAACAAGAATCGCAATTTGATGAAAAATAACCAATTCCCCACCTCTCTAACCTTGGCCCACAGGTGGGTCGTAAAGCATACAACGTGTTAATGGATTAGTTTTGTTTAATTTGTTTGTTAATTAAGTTTATTTGTGTTCAAAAAACCCCAAACGCGATCTCCAGTAATATTATCAAACTTTACAGAAATATTCCAAATTTCACACCTGATAATTTAAATCATTAGCACATCAAAAAGTGATAATTCATTTATCCATTAATAATATCATCTAAAATAATAATGTTACTATTATAATCTGAATTAAGTTCTATATTTGCGTAAAATCGGATGTAGAGTCAGAATTAATTACCATTTGAATTAACGAAATAATTCACCGCCATTTCATTATCTTATATATATTTAGACACTTGGCACTCTTTGATTTGGTTTGATGCACGCTTGATGGTACAATCGCCTTTTTCTTGACATTTTAATGGATCAACTAAACCTCTGACTAAACTAAATAATTAAGCAGCGGATATGCTGTTAAACCCATTTATCCTTATCTTTGAAAAATAAAGGGTCGAACCGGTAGGATTGAATGAAATCTTTAATCTCTAAAGCAGTAGGTATATTTATTTATGGAATAATGTTTATTCACCAGAAGGTGAATTATATTAGGTATACAATGTAAAACCTCAAGAAAAATATTTGAGCTAATTTTCAACGAAAGATCACTGGACTGGAAAAAGTATTATATCAAAAAATAGTCTATGTTAATCACAATTTGTTTAATATATGTATATTTTATAATATTTTAGTGTAGCTTTAAATTTATTTCCAGTGCAATGAAATAATTTCCAAGAAGGGTTGGCGTCAGGCACGCGGCCAGCCTTAGAAGAAAGGCACATCGAAAAGTTTGAAAAGAGACCATACTGCGCCGAACAAAAAATAAAAAAGGGGAACAGGGCAGTAAGAAGAAAACAGACAGTAGCTTTCAGTTATTACAAGTTTTTAATCTGTTCAGTAATTCTATATATTTTCTGACTACCTTTTTATATCAGTTTAGAAGATGTTGCTATACTAACGCCATTTATGTCTGCGGAGTTGGTACAGCTGTAATTCTCTAAATAAATAAACTACAGCATGGGCTACTATCGTTAAGATCTACCCGAAGATATATCAACTTGACGGGCTCGTTGGCGCATTCGGTAGAACACCGTGCGCATCGATGGGTCATGGGTTCGAATCCCACCGCGACATGTTTATAATTTTCTGTAAACATGCATGCCTTCCCCACGTCTGGTAACTTCGGGCATTGAACGGGTGGGAGGAATATCGAAATTCCGATCAGGTGACCTTGAAGTGCTTATTGCACGTTTCGGTTTCAGTCTCTGAATTTCCGAATGCTCGAAGTAAAAAGTAAGTCGACGGCGTATCATTGACTGATGTTCTGTGGCTGAGGTATCACCTACCATCAAGTGAACCTCGTGCTCGTCTGTCGATATTTAACATTAAAAAAAAACAAAACCTAGCAGTGAGGGGGTCATTTAAGTGCCTACTAAGTACTTAGAGTTCATCGTTCGAACCAAAGTCAAGATTGCACGCCATAACCACATTGCTGAGTGTCAGTGTCATCTTCGGCCATAGTAATTACTGGGAAACCCGTTTTGGAATAATTTACTTATGTTTTATGATCCTTTTCTATGTGTATCTCTTGATAAGTAATGTTTTAGAAGATGCTGTCTCGTTTCGGAGATATTATTGACTCAATCGCATCTATTTCTTTCGACTGGATAAGTAAATGCCATCAAAAACATAAATTGTAAAAAAGGCCAAGTCTTGCAACTCAGTTCTTCTATCGTAAAAAGTTGTGAGATCCATATAGGTAATACCAAGTCGGTCAATTTATTCAGTCTCTACTGAAGGATCCTTCTGTCTTAAGTAATTACATAATAAGCTAACCTAACAATATATTATAGTGACCATATCAATGCCAATATTAAATAGAACAAATCCCGATTTTTTCATATTTTTTTTGTTGAGAAACAAAAGTGTTTGTTTGTACGGGCTAATCTCCGAAACTGGTGGTACCTTATAAGCCCGGTCAACATCTTAGATACTTTTCATTCCAGAAAATTAAGGAGTTTCCAACATGTAGGCTTTGTTTCATCGGTTGTCGAAAAGAAAAGTTATCATCATTTATGTAGCCCACGCGAACGAAGTCGAGGGCATCAGCTAGTTATGCAAGCAATAACACAAGTTGTATTACTACGAACACTTGTACCTACCAATAAAATATAGAAAATAATAGCATATTGCGTCATACAGTTGTGTAAAATATTCCTTTTGTAGGAGTATCCTTTGTGGTAACTGTAGCGTGTCCCTGCGTCAAACTGCCATCGATTTCCTCCTGGCTACACTCCAATATTTCCATTGCTTAATTTATTACTGAATAATGTCTAGAACTATGTTCTGTGAAAGAAAAATAACTGTTTACGTCAATTCCATGTCCTTCAATAACAGCTGAACGGATATCGTGAAAGAAATATTGTGAGAGCAATTTGGTTCTTTTTTTTTTATTACTTTTCTCTGCGTATTTCTTTACAATGAGTTATTATTTTTGGGTTCTTATTATTGGGTTCATACTGAGTGGGCGGGTTAATTCAATTCACAAAAGGATAATTCAAGTTTTTCGATACGTATATTCAATATTCATACATAAATAATTCAGCCTCTCTACCGTAAACGGGAGGAAGGAACTTTGGAATTCCGATCGGGTAACGAACCAAAGTCCATAAATGGAAAAACCGTAAAGTGCATGCTGCGCTATTCGGCAAAAGTCGACAGCGTATCATTGACTGATGTTCTGTAGGTGAAGTAATCTACCATCAAGTTAGCCTCGTGCTCCGATAACTTACAAAATTAAATAACGTTTTTAAAACGTACATATATGATTTGTTAGGTATTATTTATCTATTATTACACACGCACACATACACACTATATCTATAATAATGTTATTAAGAGGAAAGATTTGAATTTTTGTATGTTACGAATAAACTCAAAAACAACTGGATCGATTTTAAAAAAATCTTTCACCATGGAAAGCTACATTTTCAGCGAGTAACATAGGCAATTTTTTTTTGTGTATAGTACATCTACATTGCGCCCGTGTGAAGCCGGGGCGCGTTGCTAGTCGTTTGTAATTTTATTTCACATTTTTTTTTTTTTTTAATTTTTTAATTTTTCACTTCATATTCCTACCTAGTCAGTCTACCTGTATAATATCAATGACAAGCAATATTCATTCATGGAATATATTAAGCGATGACACGGAATACGCGAGCATACATTCCGTACAAGGGAAATACGTAGATCACACACAATGGCGCGAGATATGCCGAAATAAGAAGTAACACGCCCGGTAAGAATTCCATATAAGTGGATCTTTGATTGTAAAAGATAATGTTAAGTCGGACAACTGCGCTTCTGTCCGTTGGAGTGTGTTGCCGCGAGATTAATGTAGGACCCTCGCCTTAAGATGACGGTTTGTAGGGCTGTCAAATGCCACTAACTGCACATAATATTGTCTTTAATTAATCGCGAGTGTCACGCATTAAAATTAAATAAGTTTTATCGTATTTAAACGCGATTCATTTATTAGATTATTTACGGGCAGATTGAAAGGTGACGGTTGTTGAATTGAAATTTTCACACAGTTGCCATACTATCGCCATCTATTTCACCTTTTCTTAATTCCTGAAAAATTTGAGGTTTTTACGTGAAAAATTATTAGTTGTTACTGGTATTTTTAGGTTTATCAGTAAATGGTACTAAACCCTAAACTAGATTTCCCGAGTTCATTATTATGCACTTAATTTATTATGTAGGTTTACTTTTGTTATTTATGAGTTAAATTGTTCTTAAATCTTGTAATATGGCGGTGTATGTAATATTTTAAGTAGTTCCTTAAAATATTACGAAAAACTATTTCATTCATGACAATCAAACATTGTCACATCAGAGCGCCTAGCACCAACGAATACTACCTCGCAAGTACTTTGTATTACCCCTTCAGTTGCCCAAGCACGAAACATGTATAAGAAAGTATTCTTATCTAAACTTTTTGTTTCATGCAATTTCAAATGATTTCTAATATAACTGACAGATTGACGATACAAATACTTTCTCGCAGGGTCTCAGCATGTATTCTTGTTAGTATTGATATAGTTGTTTGCAAAAATAAAAGAGGTTAGTTATAAATAATATACTTATAAATATAAATCGCGTGTTAATCCGGTAAAAGTAATTTTATTTAAATTAAAGAGGTTGGCAACCCTACAAATGTTCAGCAGTAATTATTGGAGCGTCCAATTAAATAAGACGCCTTATAACCTGTTATCTTATAATTCTGCATACCTGAAACTTGCATTAAAATATGGGAAAGATTTTATTCAATTCGTATCTTTGTTGAAATCACGTTTAAATGTTATGACCATAATTGACGGAGGTATGAAGACAATTTTCCATTTGTAGCATATTATATGTTCCGGGGCTTATAATTTATTAGTGTCTCATCAACTTTAAAAGTGGGTATTCACTCTGAAGTTATTTCGAGAGGTTCCTTCGCCTCATTTCGAGTGGCTGTTGATATTTAATTCTGAAGACTCATTTTGTGACTTTCAAATTTGTTCAGCGTAAAAAATTGTGACAAAGTATTTTTTATTTAAATGAGTATCTAAGAATGTTTTTTTTAGAAGAAATTCCTGAGTAATTTTTTTTTAAGTGTAAGGTTGCTTGGTTGATTTAATATTGCCAACCTTATACTAATTTATTTGAGGGAAAAAATATTATACCTATTATATTAATTTGTTTCACTCAATTTATAAATGAGTAGAAAATTATAAAAGACATAAATCGCATTTAAGAAGTTTTTAAAGTATGCATTTTTGTTTCAGGTAAGGCAACGGAAAACGGCAGATATTTAACTATCACAGGTGAAAAAAGTAGTTATTTAAATCGATTTTACACAAACTAAACCATGATGAAATATAAAATAGATGAATTTTCTTTTCACCATTCTCTATAAAAAGGTTTATGTACTCATGAGTAGAAAACTGCTTTCAGAACGATTTTAAGAACAAAACAATAATCCGTGAGTAAATATTTACTCCGATTGTAGTTTAAACGTAAAAAATGGGTTTGTAGTTCAAGGGTTATTATAATAAATTCCTAACTCAAAATTCTCTACCGGATTAAAGGACGATTGGACAGGTACGCAGTTGTGTCGGCCTAATCTCATACAAACGGAATAAGGAGATTCCGTAATAGAATTTCCTCTGACAAAAGATTACATTTTAATTGAGTGATAAAACGTTCAGTTAGTAATGGAATGTGTCGATATCTTTATTGCGCTCCGATGGAGAACGATCGGGCAATTGTAGTTAAATAAGGCCTGAGGTAGAGTGTATACTGTTCTTACTAATAACATTACAGTGGAAATAATAAACTCTTTGCAATTACTTTGATAAACCCGTGATAACTAGTTCAGGGTCTAAACGAACGTTCAATAACAAATACTGAGAGATATTTTTCAATTAATTACATACAGAGACAAGATGTTCTATAGGACTCTACCGCAGATGTAAAATTGATGGTGACGTCATAATAATGTGATCCTGAATTTTCACTGTACAGAACACCTACCGACATTAAATGACATTTTTTTATATATTATTTTCGATTAAATTGCAGTTTTAGTTGCTTTTCATGACGAATAATTGAATGTTTATTTAACCCATTTTGAGCGAGAATTTGACTGGACTATAAATAATTTTTTAATGTAATTTCGTCAGCCATTGTTGCATGATTGTATAGCCCGTTTACGATCTCAAATCATAGGCCATATAGTTGCAATACATGGCCCCGTCATAATTGAAATATTTTCGAGATGGCCGAGCAATAATTGCGAATAGTACAGCCATACATTGCCGGGAAAATATAGGCCCGTTTCCAAACACCTTATGAAATTGTAATATTTTATTTTCACATATCTCTGTATCTCTAAAGCACTACTTTGAATCTACCTGTTCGCATAAAATAAGCGAAGAGGCAATTTGTCAGAGATACTAATTACTTAATGAAAAGCGGTAAAATAGTAGATGTTTGCGGTTTTGAATGACAAGAGTGAGTTCAGGAGTGAATGAGAGTGAGTATATAGTAGATATCGCGACTAAATTTATTATTGTATGATTGAACTATTTTATCATTATATTTTTTATTGATTTTATATTATGACTACTGTCCACGAGTACCGTTTGTTGAACAATTGTCGTATAGAAAGACGTCGTAGGAAATATGAACTAACCGGCATGTGAACCTTCGCCGAGTCGACACTTTTACAGTTACTACCGTAGCTATAAATAATATTGGAAGCGATCTCTGAGCGTCTATTCTGATGGAAAGCGATTCTATTTGATCTTTGCCCATAAACATGGAGCCTCCTTCGTCGTCTAGGTCACGACCTTATGTGATCGTTGGCGGGGCTCAATAGCCGTTATTAATTTTGAAATTTCTTTTTATGAGCCAGATTTGAAATTTCGGTATAAAAGAATTAATTTAAAAAATATTAAATGAAGTCCATTTGTCCATTTGGTGAATGACAAATATGTAAAATAAAAATGAATTTTTCTAAGATATCCGAATATGCAATTTATGATGATGAAATATAAAGATGGCGGTTCTTTACAGTGGCGACATTAAACAACTATCATTTAACTGTGACTTAAAAAATTTAAGCGTAGAATAACGAATGACAAATCTATACATATCTTCTATACATATAATAAAAGAGTAGGATCGAAATTACGCTTCACTAAATATTTTTACCAGAAATTAAGAGGGGTGATAAAACAAGGGTAGCAGAATGCATAAATGCAATTTTTAAGATTCTTGTCTGTCTGTCTGTCTGTCCGTCTGTCTGTCTGTCTGTCTGTTTGTTCACGCTAATCTCCGAAGATACTGAACCGATTTGCGTGTAACATTATACAAATATATTAAGCAAATTCCGGGGCAACATATAGGCTTTGTTTCATCGAAATCGGTTGTCGGAAAAAAAAGTTATCATCATTTAAATATTATTTTAAAGGTACCATTTCAACAAATTGCAATGAAAACTGACTCGCGTTGAACTTTTTCGAATTGTCAGATGCCAATCACAGTTTCATATGTAAATGAGATAGTTTGATGATTTCGCCATATTTGATATGTATTCGTAGAATAGTGGATGTGCAGTCCCATTGCGTAACTGAAGATGCGAGTTCGAACCTGAAGTCGAACTTTATGAAATATTTTTTTGTATATATTTATTTATTTTTTACAAATGAAATTTATGAAATATTTTTATTTGTATTTATTTTTTACAAAAATTTACAAAACTATATTATAACACAATAGAAAAAGTATTATTGAAAAGTATTTCTAATGAGATCGTTTATTTTATCTTTTCATCAATCCTTTCTCTTAAACACGATTATTCGACATTGCTTTTATTGCTTCTGACTGCCGGGTAGGAATCCCGAGAAAAGGAAATTTAAAAAATATTCCGAAAATGAAAATGATCAATTAAATGAAATAAATATCGAGGTGGATACAGTATCTTCCCCACTAATAAAATTTATAAAAAAATAAAATTTAAAGTGAACCCCGCGCGAACGAAGTCGCGGGCATCAGCTAGTTGTATAATATTTCAGCAATTTTGATGTGAACTTCATAAAAAATGGTTCTCAACCTGTTCAAATATAAAATGTGTATTGTGATGAATTATGCGATAGAGTTCTGATTATGTACGTGGAAGAAGTCATCGGAAAGAGCTTGTAGTCATATATTATATGCAAATGAAATCTTTTGCCCTTTTTACATGTTAAAAAAAAAACTCAAGAGCCCAGGAAATTGCCGATAAATGAGTCGTATAGAATCAAAGGTGACTATCTGACATTTTTGGTCCGACAATCTACAAAAATAAAATAAGTTCTTGTCGTTTAGACTGTTATGTTTTTTTTATATATTTGTTAATATTAATAGATACCTTAAACATGTAATGAATGATACATAATACAGAAATAAAGGAGAAAAACGTTTTCTTTTTTAAATTGCTAACAATTAGCCATAAGTCAGATAGCCGCCTTTGATTCTATACGACTCAAATGTCAACACTCATTTTATATACGAAAATCCGACGTAGAGAGTACAATTTAAAACGATATTATGCGATTCACTTATGTTTCGTATCACGTGAACTCTGTTTAGTTATGTAAGATGGTAATCAACTCCGAAACAAGCGAGGAACAGTTAATGGCCTTTTTACACAGCGATCTCTCGCCTGCACGTCGGATTACTTTTTTACAATAATTTGCATAACATACATTGACAAATTACTTATAAACAACGCGCGAGATACAGAAAATTCTTTGTCTTTAAAAAACAAACAGGTTTTACAAGCTTGACATAACCAAGCTTGATTTATACCTTTCATCACTTCAAATAACTTTAAGGTGACACTAGTTTTTTCCATAGGAATTTCGGGGGGGTATTACTCCACTATTTAGCACCGTATTTGCAAAGTTATACATGATATCGTTTTGTCTCATTATTAATTTTGTCTGTGCAGAAACAGAATGGTAAAATAAAAAACCATTAAAAAGTTACGAGCTACCAAAGATTCGTTTTTATTGCCATTTTTTAACACAACTTTGGGCTTAAATTAGTAATAAAAGAAGTATCAAATATTCAAAACAAAGTCGCTACAAACAAAGCACGATTATCGAAGAATACAATAACTTTTATTTGTAATTGATTTATGCAGTGGATTTTTCATAAAACTCGATTTTCCAAAGGCTTTTTCGTATTTTTTTAGACGCCCCTTTTACTATAAATTATCGTGCATCTCACTTAATAATGACTGCCCCGGTGCGGTGCGGGGGAATAGCATGCTTTTTGGCGACGCCCACCAGTGAGTTCGAGCCCGCGACTTGTGCAACCTTAAGCATTGCATTGCAAATAAATGCAGAGTGTGCATAATAATTAACAACACGTAGGTAAAACTTTTACATAGCATGTTTTTTGTAAAAGTTGTTAATCTTTAGCATATATTCCAGTGAATTGCCAAGTGCCATGCAAGGGGTAGATATAGTTCTATGTCTGTTTCACTGATCATATTTATTTACGGGCAAGTAGGTGTTCTTCGGTGCTCTCGACAGATTTTCTTTCTTTTATCTGAATTCTCCGGAATGCGAACACGGGACCTTCGATACTAAACGTATCACGCTTACCACTGAGTTACGGAGGTGGGCGGAGCGGCGGCCTATGGGATATGGGCGATGATTAAAGACGAAACTTCGCTTTTTAACCATGTTTATTATTATTAAAACAAAACACAAACATCATACGTCTTTTCCTTTTTACAACTCAACTGTCAAACTGAAATTTCACTTGACACTTGACTACTAATCTAAACATTTGACATTTCCAATAATTAAAAAAAAACTTATTATTAAATATTATTCCACATATATATCATATACTACATCTATGTCTATAAAGATATGCATTTTTGGTTTTTTGTATGTTATGAATAAACTCAAAAACTATTGTCTTTTATTAACGCGAGTATCACACATTTAAATAAAATACTGTATACCGGATTAAAACGCGATTTATTATTTATATTGTTTAAATTATTTATCCCGACGTTTCGGATGCTTTACAGCAACCGTGGTCTGTGTCATCTTTCTGTCTCCCCGCGACCACGGTTGCTGTAAAGCATCCGAAACGTCGGGATAAATAATTTAAACAATATAAATATTAAATCGCGTTTTAATCCGGTATACAGTATTTTATTTAAACTCAAAAACTACTAGATCGATTTTAAAAATTCTTTCACCAATAGAACGCTACATTATCAGCGAGTAACATAGGCTATTTTTTGTTATAATACATAAACATTGCACCCGTTTGAAGCCGGGGCGCGTTGCTAGTCTAATAATAATATGCCACATGATATATTTTCGCTCTTAGTGCATACGCAGCCATAAAGTATTGTGGATGGTACGTAATCCCTTAAACGGTAAGCCTTCCGCATTCGTTCCCGTCAAATCCAGTACCCGTGCCAAGTTCAGAAAGCATGTGACCGCAAACCGCTACTGCGATGCACCGCTTTTGGTGATGCGACATTGCAATAGGAACAGCCAGCTCAAAACAAGATATTCAGATGTTTTCATTACGCCTCTCTCTTGTTAATCCAGTTTCCGTATTAAGGATGACCACTCGAACATTAACGATGCAATTGAACGAGGAATTAATGGCGTAGAAGTTATTAATGGTCTAGTTGTAAAGTAGTAATGAATATGCTAGAACCAATTTATATAGTAATGTTGATTATGCGATAAACTCCGAGTACTACGCGGATAAATAAATCTGAAGAATAAGCATTGCTCCATAAAATAACACGTTAATAAAGCAACTGGTAATATAGTATAGTACGATCAGGACGAGTTGCCGAAGAAACTATAAATTGTAGAAAGCTGCTTTAAAGTTAATAAATGAAGTCGTCTCGTTAGACATCGTTTGCATACAATAAAGAAATGCGGAATGGATTAGCTGAGAACTCTATAACTCCTCTTCATTGCTGCGACCTTAGTTTGTTACATGAATCGATTCTCTTAAGTACTGAAGATTGGCTTCAGACAATGTTGAGTTATCTGGGTTAATTAGAGTTTTAGTAGTTATATACATGTTAGATTTGTTAAGGACTTAACATAATAAGGAATTTATGTTTGTGGCAAAAATTGTTAGAGAATGTTTAAGGAGGCTGTCAATTAGACCTTAACATAGGATTGACCTTACTATGAATGTATCAGCCACATTAATATTTTAAAATAGCAATTCATAAAACTGTACCTACTAGACTGTAACTAATTGTATCATAAGTATGTTAGTGTAGTGGGCAGACTTCTTTACTCTAAATATTTTGTGATCTGCTATGATGCTTCAATCGTTTTGCGTTCGTGCTCTAAGAGTTTAGCATTGAGCGTGTGTTTATTTTTTTTATAGTAGAGGGGGAAAGCGAGAATGTGGCTCATTAGCTGAATTCTGAACTGAAAATGAATGAATGAGTAACTCCCAAGCATAAGGATTTTGTCGTGGTTGAGGAATGATTTCGCTACGTATATTTCCGCTTTCTCATATTATCATTTATATTTTTTTATAAAACTCCTTATCCAAAAACTAATATTCTTCATGGGAACCGTTTTTGTCATAAAAAACTTTGCAACGTTTAATTTCCGTTATCTGTTATAGTAAATAAGGTAATCGTAATGGCAAGATATTATATAAAAAAAATGTACATATACAAGTACAACTGAATTTGAATTATTAGATTTTTATTGTCGTCATCAGGAAAAAGGAATTTTCTACGTTATATTTGAAACGGAGAAAATGGTATATATTTTTTTCTACTCATTCTTAATAGATAACTCAATTTCGGAAATCCAGATACGTTTTTTTTTATTAAAACTTATAATGCAATTAAACTTTTCTGCAAATAATCATCGTGCCATTTCGATACTGGGGTTGTGCCAAGATATCCTATATAGTGACTTAGTAAAAGGCTTTTCGCCCCTTGCTTTGCTTTACATTGCACGCAGAAAGAAAGACTGCGAAACGCGCCGACCACTTACCGCCTGAAAAGTTAAAAGATTCATTGACGCGGACACATAAATGTGTCTGGGCCACGCCTTAGTCGTGAATCCACTAACATTTAGAGTAATTAATTCGACGGAGTTGAACCTGCCAAGTTTGGTACTTTCAAATAAATACGATTTTAAAAGAGCAATTTCGACTTTTTCTTGATACTGTAGAATCTCACTTGTGTGGCACTATTAAAAACCAGATGTTGATTATTGGAATGTTTGGAATATTCCAGTATTCCGAACATTCAATCCGGCAATATAAAAAAACATTAAAAAATAAAATAAAGCATTTCATAAAGGGAATACGTGTTTTTATAACTGTAGCATGAGTCACAATTAACAAATTACATAGTATTAAAACAATCCTTATTGGGGTCTATTTTTGTACAACTTATATGCGGGAGGCGTGGGTGGAGGGTGCCGAATTACTGGACGTGTCGGTCTATTAAAGTGCCGGATTAGTGAGATTCTACGTTATATGTAACTCTAACAGATATAAACTCTGCAAATTCATGTAGTGTCAAAAATAAGGTTCTGTGAAATATATAAATAATTTGAAATAATAAAGGATTTAATAAAAAGAACACTGACTGTGCAAATTGCTAGCGCAGCAGAAAGTTATCTATGGTTAATTGAAAATCGCCTGAACGATCAGATTTATTGCAAGATATCTTGTTTTCATATCTATGTAAATAGCTAGTTAACTAGACCTTTCTCCTGCAACTAATCTTTGAAATTATTGACAAGCATATTTTAAGCATCAAGTTTTTTAGATTATATAATTCTCTAATATTTAAAATTTCCATGTCACAATGTTAGTTACCGTACTCCTCCGAAACAGCTTGACCGATTTTTACCAAATTTTATATGCGTATTCAGTATGTCTGAGAATCGGCTACTATCTGTTTTTCATACCTCTAAGTGATAAGGGTTTTTAACCCTTAATTTTTTTTTGGATTAAATTATTTTTGTTTTAATTTTTTTATAATGTGGAATTAAAAAATACATACAATCCTATATTTTCACTCTTCTATTACCAACCCCTGCTTTTTTTTGTAAAAAAATCTAGACATGTGCGAAACCGGGGCGGGTCGCTAGTATAAAATATAAGATGGGGCTGTTTTATAGAAAAAAGTAACTATACAAGTCAAAACATCAAGTAAGTTCGTTGATCCTTTCAATTTGAAAAAGATTTTTTTTTTTTTTGCTTTTTAACTTATATTAAAGCAGGATCACAGAATGACTATAGATTATACCAATTAGTATGATTATAAGTTATAGTTTAAATTCAATTTTAAAAGTGTAGGGTTCGATACAATTTTATCGTATTAAATTACTTTAATTCAAATTTCGAATCATTGTAAATTGACTTATCGTATTTTAACGAAGTAAAGATTATAAATATACAATAGTATATTATTCTTTTTGGTGCAGTTTCTAAAAAAGAACTATTCTATTCAATTTTCATAATTAACTAGTGGACCCCGCAGAAGTTGTTCTGCCACAATTTTGGCTTCGAAATTATATAATTATTCTTAAAGAAAAAATATTTTCCCGCTTTTCTGTTGAATTTTTTCCTGAATTTTCTTTGCTATAAACCTCACGGAGCCCGAGACCTTTCCAACGAATGCAAAACCGTGGAAATCGGTTCGTGCGTTCTGGAGTTATAGCGTCAGGAAGGAAAACCCGACTTATTTTTATATAGTAAGAATTAATCCACGTTAGTAAAAATAAAAAATATTTATCTAATTTATTTTGCATTGTCTAAAGTCTAAACAACACGTAACATTCTTGATCTGTTATACAAGTTTCGTTTCAGTACTTTTCTTGATGTAAACAGCACACAATATTCGCGTGTAAGCAATTGCTTACAATTATTGCGATCCAATAATAGGTCTTGTATGTACAAGAAAATGGCATAATGTAAACAGGCCTTAAGTTTGTCCCTCGCATTATAAATGAAACATGCAAATACACGTTGCCATTAAAAAATACAAATGAGAAAACATGTGCAGTATTTTTTTTTGACGTCTGAGGCACCTGTGACTTTATGACTTTTTTACTTTATTAGTAAAACCTACTTGTACACACTTAACATTCCGTTTATCTTCATTCCATATTATTGCACTTAATCCACTGAGCTTGAAGTCCTAAGCTTTCCTGATGTATACATAATTCATATGATCTTAAAGCGACTTTCCTCACTCAGTACTGGATCTAATTTTAGCGTACATATTTAGCATTGCGTTTTACAGAGCGATTGATCAACATTTTGCCAGCTGGCCCTTGCAATTTATGTAACTATGTTAACATTGGATTAAAATAAGATGGGGTTTTTTTTAATGGTATCACCGACACGGTAATCGGTCTTTTTCCCACTTGATAGAAAGATGTATATATCTCTATTTTTTTTTTTATTTTTTCATTACTTTTTTTAAATAGTTCTATTTATAATCACTATTGCAATAAATGATTAACTGAAAAACGTACCGGAAATTCTGTTAGCATTTTCTGGATGAATAAGTGAGTAGGTACTCGATTCTTCGGGTATGCCATGGGACAGATATATTTTAACTGACCGATTTTACAGGCAAGTTTGTTTCCTCTGCCTGAACGAAACACTTTTTATCTTTCTTCCCCGAGATTCCAAGCTGGGACTTCAAGGTCCCATCGCGTGTATCAAGTCATGGGGCCGATTTCCGGATTAATACAAAGTCAAATCTTTGTAAAAGTCTTACGGACTTCAAACTTAACCATCATAATTTATGTTGTTGCAATTAAAGGGGAAGTCACCACTTTTTAAGTGCGTTAATTTTAGTAAATTTCATCGCTATTTTAAAGTTAGCGTTTCCGTTCGTCTATAACACTTCAGTGATAAGGTAGGATAAAGTAAGATGTTCTGCGGAAACAGGTGCATAAATACATTTTATATGCACTTTGCGCGGAATTAATATCATAATTATTGTCTATTAAGTAAAACATAGTGCGTGCTAAATTAGCACTGCTAATAGATAATTACTTTCTAGATAATGTTTAAATAAACATGTTAACCTAATTATGAACTTTCTAGAAATATTATACAGCTAATAATGAAGAAAAGTCAGATTTGTAAATGAATATAATATTTTATTGCAATAGGTATCTTTTTTATATTCTGCGTGACTATTATCTATTACATACATTCAGTTAATTTTTCATGTAAAATATTAGTGGGGATCTATGTACATAGCTATGTCACGAAGAGTTGAGATCTGTTGTCTATTAATCAAAGTCATTTGTTTTAGGCGGGAAATCTGACAGCAGTCATAGACTATATCAGAAAATGGGTTGGCGCCAATTCTTTTTTTTTAAATATGTTCAAAAATTTCTCTACTTTTTGATGTTCTTGAGGTTGAAAATCAAAATCTTTTACGGGTTATTTGTTTTTGCAAAAATAACCTATAGGTTTAAATAAAATACTGTATACCGGATTAAAACGCGATTTATTATTTAAATTATTTATCCCGACGTTTCGGATGCTTTTCAGCAACCGTGGTCGCGGGAGACTGAAAGATGACAGTTGTCTTATATTTGAAATGTCACAAAGTTGCCATATTTAATTCAATTAAATTAAAAAAAAAAAAAAAAAAATATAATCTATTAATTTAGGTAACACAATGTACACCTATGAACGTGAATAAAAAATAATACATCGATGGGTCCTATGTATAAGGGCCAATGTGCAAATTGACCACTTTTCAATAGAGGCTCCCAAAGTTTCAATTTGATATATTTTTTAGATGCTTCAACTGATGTTTGTGAAACTTTACATAGTTACTATGAAACATATGTTCGTTATTCTAGATACATCGATTTATTTGTATATATATTAGTTTTTTAAATAATGTAGTTAAGCCTATATACGTCATTTTTTTATTTTAATTATACTGAAAAAAAAACTAGTAAAAAGGCCAAAGTGTCACTTTAGACGATTTACTTGGCACAAGCTACTTTTGTAAAAAAACGTGTATTTTAATATTTTTGACTAATCCATTATTTAAGAAAATATTTTGCTAAATTAACTAAATTCCGACTTCTACTAAACTTAGAATGATATTTGGACGCCATATTTCACTAAGTTACATCTAATAACATAATATTATTCACTAAAATAATTGGTTATTATCACAGCGCGACATCGTTCCGTGTGACGTACAAGTGCTCAACTGACCAATTAGCCGTTGCAGTAAACAAAGACGCGGGATCTCCCCGCGTACAAGTCTCTAATAAGCGTTTGGCCTTTATACGTTTAAAATTGTGCCATATAGGCCCTTTTACTGTAACAAAAAATAGTATTTTCACTTATAAAATGTGTATTTTTTTTAGCGCACGTTATCAACTACAGTAAAAGGAAGCATTTAATACAAAAAAGTGAAAATGCTCAAAATGTTGCATTGGCCCTTATACGTAGGACCCATCGACATATTAAATTACTAATATTACTAATATTAAATGCTTCTAATTTTACATTTACTACCAGTTCACAAATCAAGGGCGTAGAGCGTACGAGAAGAACTGGCAAGAAACTCGCCGCCACTCTTTTTATTTTTGTTTTTAAATGTGTGATACTCGCGTTAATAAAAGACAATATTAACCTATAGGTTCTGACATGTTTAGAAATTCTCACTAAATTTTGTTATCATTAAATAAAAAAAACTTACCTTCATGGTAACAGTTTTTGCTATTTATAACCTAAGTATAATGATAATACATGTATCGTCCGTGTGTTCATCATAAAGCTGATAACACTGAGTGGTTAGACAAGCTCTGTGTTTGCCAATGTGTCGTGGCATTATGATAAAGGTTCAGTGATCTGAGCGCACAAGAATGCTTTGAAAGTCTGTTTATGATTAAATATATTGAAGACTTAAATGACAGTTTGCTTTGAAGATCACTTTCATAAAGATAGAGAAAATAAGAAAAGTGTTAAAGGACACGAGGCGAAGGTCTTAGTGAGAAGATATTTTCTAGTGCAATTTTGGATTTCCAATAATTTCAGAAAAGAAAAAAATTAATTATAGATAGAAATCATTTATAAAGTCTCAAAAGCTAATAACGACCACCTTATTACCGTTTATCTCCAAATGAATTGCTTTGATAATATTATAAGCCTATATTTATATGAAAGGTGCGGGAAAATATCACTTTTTATATTGCGGCTACAGTTAGGGGAGTGAATTTCACGTATCTCCACAAAGCAGCCGCGTATCTACACACGACATTAGGTAACGATCTAATAACGCGCTGCATTGAACTTAGTATAGGGGTGGAATAGCAAGGTATTAAGACGACTTGTGGCAGTTTAGTTTTATGAAGAACTAGTGGACCCGACAGACGTCCTGCCAGAATGTTGGGCTCAAAAATAAAAAAATTCTATCTCTTTGAATATAGGTAATATGCTATTTTCCCACTTCTATTATACAGAGTTGCAGTGGACATCAATTATTACAAATATACTAATAAGCGTGACGCGAGCTGTTAAGTGCGTAATATGGCGGAGTTCCGAACCTAATTTATTTTAAAATTAATTGTTTGCATATATTTTTTTCTTGAATATTTCCGATATTTTAATAGCTATTCTGTTATTCGGGACATAGACGAACCCAATAAATAAGATATCATTAAAATCGGTGCAGCCGTTCTTGAGTTATAAATGGTGTAACTAACACAACTTTCTTTTATATATCCAGGTATTTTCCAAGTATTTTGACTGAAACTGTAGAATTTTGACCTCCGTGTCACAGTAGGATGCGCGTTACATTTAGAACCAGTGCTTAAAGCCAGGTGAAAGAAGTAAAAATATTCTGATCGGAAAAAGCAGAGAACATAACATACTTGTAAAAAAAATATCAGTGAAACGGCAATGTAGTGCCCTATGTCCGTCTAGGGGACTGGGGAATTTCCTTTTTTTGATTATATTTAAAATAAGAATTTTGATAGAAATCAATAATTTTAAACTAAGTGTTGTTAAAAAACAAAAATAGTGAAAAACTTTTATATAACCTAACACATTAATTTATATTACCTACTCATATATGCCTACAGCCCTTACATGTGTTAAAGCACTTTATGAATTACTAGGGTTATTACACACTATGTTGTTTAATATCAAAAAATCATTCCGTGAAAACCTTATGGTACCTACATATTGCGTGACAAAAGTTTCATTCGTCAGCGTATTACACTGGCATAAAGACTCGTAGCGCTAAGGACTGTTCGCTGGTCGTCGCTCCGCGCCGGTGAGATCCAGTCAATTGCCCTCCACTGCCTCTTCACGTGGGTAAGTTACAGTTGAATTCAACGTGGAAAGTATTCACTTTTCAAATTTAGAATGTTTTCAGAGTATTCTTCTTTGTTTATGGTAACAGACATGAGCGTATTATTATAAGACAGTGGTTTGAATGTGTAATTTGCAAATTTTAATGAATTATTGTAATATTATCAATGTATTTTTATTAATATTTGGAAAACTGAGGCTTATGCACAGTATCAAAATATTAGAGGTATGTTAAATAAATGTGAATTAGTCAGGTTTCGACAGAAAGCGTCTGGCTCACTTGATAGTAGGTAGAGAGTTGACACCTCAGCCACAGTACATCAGTCAATGATGCACTACCTATGTTTTACTTAGACCATTCATTTGAAATCGAAACGCCAACATGCACATTGCACTTTGATTCTTTTCACACAAAAAAACATGTTTACAGTAAATTAGAAAAATGTCGCCCTGGCGTGATTCGAATCCGCGACCCATCGGAATGCAAGCTAGTTGTACTACCCTTCATAAATAGATTTGCCCTTGAGATGAAAGCAGATTTCTTGATTTTACCAGGATCATGTACTGCGACTGTTTCAAAACTACATCACCTTAATTTCAACAAATTTCCATTTTCATATAATTTTGTATGACATTAAAGAGTATTCTATCTATATATCTATCTAACCGTAACCTTACCAATTCAAATATACATTATTAATTTATTTTATGAACTTTTGTCGCATGTATATTTTTACTCGTTACACTATATAGAGCTTCCTTAAACAAAATTCGTCAAATCATCAATTCAAATTATGTGTATTGTGTAGATTATCAAAAGGATTGATAAAGCTCTCACTGTTCTCTCTCAACCAGTTCAGGAGACTCCCATTCGAATGATTAAGGAATCTCCCGACAAAGAAACATTAATTGGTTCCAAACTTAAACACTTGGAACAAAACCCACTCGGGAAGTTCGTACTCGATTCAATTTCGGTAAGATGCAGGGTTAAGTGCATGGAACTTGCGTCAAATTAGCATATTTTATGAAGAGCACTGTAACGGAGCTTGTCGCACTTGAGACGGTGTTGTTTCAAGTGCGAAATTTATTATGTTAATGAGTGTCTGACTGCTCAGAGCGCCGAGCACGAACGACTTGCGAGAAAGCGTTCGTAACATCAAGCTGTTTGTGTGAGAAATCAGTTGAAGTTTCTTATGATCTGATAGACATCTTGACGGTACGAAACATTCCGCAAGTATTTTTTTTAATGTTAGATATCGACAGACGAGCATGAGGTTCACTTGATGGTGATACCTCAGCCACAGAGAGAGCGCATATGAGTCAATGATGCGCTGTCGACCTACTTTATCTTTAGAGCATTCGGAAATCCATGGACTGAAACCCGGTCAGAATTTCGATATACCTCCCACCTGTTCAATGCCTGAAGTTACCAGACGTAGGGAAGACATGCTTACAGAAAATTGTAAACATGTCGTCCCGGTGGTATTCGAACCCACGACCCATGGGAGCGTATCGTGTCTACCAAACGCGCCAACGATCCCGTCAAAGTTGTTCGTGCTACACCCTCAGCTCGAACAACGGCATTCTAAAATGAAATATTTTTGTAACTTTCACAGATAAAATGATAGTAAAGGATACATAAAAAAAGGAAATTACACATATACACAATTAACACAATAACTGGGTGAGCGCTCAAAAGGGTAATGACTCAGCTTTTGCTGATAAACAGCGCTGGTTTTCAGTTGACCTTGTGAATCTGTCAGTTGTTTAAACTGATTTTCCATACAACTGTGACGATAATAATACTTTCTCGCTCATACTTAGTTGAGAAATAGATTTATGCGATTCAACTCCCTACAATGATTTATAATGCCAATAAAATTTGCGACGGATATTTATGGTAGTTTTAAAACTGTGATTGAGATGTTTGGTGTTCACTTTCACTTTTGAAACTGTTTCACAGTATAATGCCCACCACTTCTTCATGGACCTTGGAATTTCCAACAAGAATGTAAAAAATAATTTAAAAAAAAATATTAAGTTTATTTTTAACTAGCAACGCGCCCCCGGCTTCACACTGGTGCAATGTATGTAGATACAAAAAATGTTACTCGCTAGCTTTATAATGTAGCTTTCTATGGGTGAAAGAATTTTTAAAATCGGTCCAGTAGTTTTTGAGTTTATTCATAACATACAATAATACAAATCTTTCCTCTTTAAACATTAATATAGATTAATATTTTAGTCTCATTGTGCTAGTAAGAATATTTATTCATAACACAGGATTAAAAACCTTTGGTCTATACAACTTAATGTTCCAATGTCACTTAAACATATTTAAGACACTAACATTGGTAGTTAAATACCCGATTGCAATCCTTAAGTGGACCAATTTTCTGTAATACTTTATATTAAGAAGAACAAGAAAAAAATATTCGATGCCACACAGATAAAATACATTCTATATAATTACATTCTTAATCGTAACATGTACGTACTGATGTCGTACTGAATATGCTTTGTGGCGAAAGAAAAGGCCGATGCTAAGCTTATGCTGTAAATCAGTACTGGCTACAGCGCTGATTTTCAGCATCTGCGTGGGTAACTTTTGGAGTGACAGAAAACACGTACAGAGAATTTAAAAACATTATTATTACAGAATACCATACACATATAAGAGGACCTACTGGTTCTCCCTATTTTTGTGATGAAAAAAAAATTGAGTCGCTCAAGATACACTTCAAAGGCGTGTAGCATTAAAATGTTCCTCCCCATTGCGCGACACAATGTGATGGAGCCACTCTATCCGAATTTGTTGGGAAAGAAAAATTGTAGACACCTGCAACTAAATGCATCGGAGGGTGGAATACTAAGGTATTTCACACACTAGTATACGTATAGGATGTAAGTTGTCTGTATTTCAAACAATGTGTCTGTTTTCTGTAATAGTTCATAATATAAGATCTATAAGATTACTTGATAATTTCGTTAAACTTGATATATTTTTCATACGATTTCATATGATTACCATGACATGACACAAGGTTATAAAAGAGGAAATTTAGTTGTAACTTAAAATAAATAAATATAAGCTGAAATAGAATCGCCATTGAAATATTGTTTATTAGCCATAGAAAAAAAACTTACTGGCATGACTTTGACGCGATTGGCGGATAGAGTGAGCGAGTGAGTAAAAGTGTGTATTTTCCTTACATTCCATCAACTTGATATATCTCGACTTCCTAATAATGATTTGCGCGTAATAAACTCGTATCGCACACACCGAGATAACTGAGTTGTCACGTTTAGTTCCAGACTTCGCCGTGGAACTTGATTCGTGGCGTCGACTCTAATGGTATTATTAAAAAAACTATTATATAAAAAAAATTGTTAATGGATGTGTGAAGATACCTTTAGGCTAGTTCGTTTGAAGTGCGCTCATTCCGCCCACGCCGCCGTTGACATGTATCATTACGTACATGTGTCGAGGGCGGGCGGAAAATTTGGAGGACTGCGCCGTTAGTCCGTAACGACGCTGAGACGAAAATGTTTTCCTATCCGCGTTAAAATATTTATCTACTGCATTCGCTGAGGTGTGTCTTAAATTCGACATCTTTATTGAAATTTACATAAATTCCTAGGATTGTAGGTATTATTGTATGTAGTAGTACCATTCTCGCGGAGTCTTCTGGGACGGAGACTTCGTTCTTCAAAAGAGCCAGGTCATAAGTACTCGAAACCGACGAGTGTGTATGAAATCATTGATGAAAGTAGAAGAAGCGAAAGTGGTATGTAAGGATCGAAGCATATGAAATTCCGTGATCTCTGCCTACCCCAATGGGAAAGAGGAGTGATTTATATGTATATATGTATGTATGTACCACCTACATACATACATATGTAGGTAGTAGTTGCTTTAAGTAGCTGCAGTTTGCGGTAACGAGAAGTTCCGTATATATTATAATTACTTGCTTACAAAAGCATCAACCTTTGTGTGTTGGCAGTGATGCTATTAATTCGCATAATATAAATGTTTACTTTATTCTCTATTATAAAACCTTTTGGGAAATAAGTAAATGTATGCAGCATCGTCTTTGTTTACAACACGCAATAACTTCTATCATTTCTTAAGTTTAAGCTGTTTTAATACCATACCAAAACTACAAACGGTTGTTTACATCAATTTTTAAACACGCGTTTTTCTCTTATCGCAGAACCTGATATGGATCTGAAATCATTATGGTATTTTAAGGGGTTCCCAATTATACTCGTAATATATATACCTACTCCTTTTCTGACGCTACACTCTTGACTGAGAGGTCGTGTTTGAATCTTTAGGCGTGGCAGGAGCCTGATGATCCGCCACCATTTACATTTTTTTATTCTTTCTCATTATTTTGGTATCAGTTTTGGTCATTAGATCATTGTGAAATGGTCAGTTTGAGTTCAGTAACTAAATTTATTTATTTTTTTGTAATTTTTACCTTAGAAATAGTAAGTTGGGGTCGAGATCTACTATGTGGATGTGATGTATTGCGGGGGTGCTTTGAGTGAGGGCTGTCACTCTTCCCTCTAAGTGTAGGATTGTTATTGTCATTTTTTCCGTTTCAGTTTCTCGTTTTCCGTCTAGTTATGTGTTGCTTTGCTTTGTGTTGAACTTATGCTGCTGTAATAATTATTATGGTGGTTATATTAAAAAATAAGTAAATAATAATAATAACTTGATTATGTTTTTATTATTGTACGGGCTACCGAACATCGAGCATCACGCTAGCAGTTAACGCTGCTATGGTGTTTTATAAAGTTTCATTCTAAATTCGGTTCGGGCGGTCTGCATATCAATTTTATCATTTTATCAAATGAATATCAGTAGTTATCAAATCTGTCGTTTAAAAGTCAAATACAAAACAGCATTATAAATGAAAGCTTCTTTCGTCTCATTTTTTTTTCTACGAAAATGTGATGAAACATAGATTTTTATCAATAATATTAATAAAAAATTTAATAATTTTTTTTTTATTTATAATATGTTTGGCTATAATATTTCAATTCGAGTCTATCTTAGGGCTATTTTATTCACTTAGGTGATGTATTTAGTTCTTAATTTTTCGAAAATTAGATAAATTATTTAAAAAAATGAACTGCCAAAATTATGACTTAGTAAGTATGTATATAAAACTATTCGTAAACAATTTAAACCATATCGAAAAACTTTGTAAACCTAAAACATTTATATATATAGTACTAGCTGATGCCCGCGACTTCGTTCGCGTGGGGTTCACTTTAAGCTGAGCTTTTGAGCAAGCTTTCTTCAAATGACATATCCTCCTCCACCCTCTGTACTTGGTGATTTCTTTTGGGAAAGAGCTATCAAATTAGTCATTGACGGTTGCTTTTGCATCATGTTATCTACATGTTTAATGGTGGTTGAGATTGGGGTTCGAAGGATGATTTGATATTCAATAGTTGAAATAATTAACCTGACTTTAAAGAAACATTAGGGAAATTCATATTAATTAAATTTTATGTGACCAAAATCCAGATAATATGTGTCTTTTTTCTACTAATCAGAGTTCAATCGAAGATTGGATTCAATACATTTTCTGTCTTAAATAGATGCGTGCGTTCATTTAATTGGTTATTTTCATTTTCGGACATTTTTTTTAAATTCCCGGGATTCCTGCCCGGGTTTCCGGTGCTAAATGCTGAAACCTCTAAGATACGGAAGCAAAAAAGCAATGTCGAATAATCGTAATTCTGTTGGTTCAGGATTGATGAAAAGGTGAAATAAATGATCTCATAAGAAATACTTTTTCATATATTATTTCACTATTTTTGTTATAATATAGTTCTTTCAAAAAATAAATAAATAAATACAAAAAAATATTTCTTTCATTTCAACTTCAGATTCGAACTCGCATCAAAAGCTACGCTATGGGACTGCATATCCACTATTCTATCCACTATTCTACGAATACATATTGGAAATGGCGAAATTATCAAACTATTTCATTTACATATCAAACTGTGATTGACATCTGACAATTCGAAAAAATTCAACGCGGGTCAGTTTGCATTGAAATTTGGTGATATGGTGCCTTTAAAATAATATTTAAATGATGATAACTTTTCTTTCCGATAACCGATTTCGATAAAACAAAGCCTATATGTTGCCCCGGGCTTTCCTTAATATATTTGTTTAAATTGCATGATAATCGGTTCAGTATCTTCGGAGATTAGCGTGAACAAACAGACAGACAGACAGACAGACGGACAGACAGACAGACAGACAAGAATCTTAAAAATTGCATTTATGCATTCTGCTACCCTTCTTTTATCACCCCTCTTAATTTCTGGTAAAAATATTTAGTGAAGCGTAATTTCGATCCTACTCTTTTATTATATGTATAGATAACAGAGAACAGGCATATTGTCTGAAGTGTAACTTTTCGTGTTATTTTAAAGCAAAATTTTGCAACTTTGATTGTTAATTATGCGTTTTTGGTAACAGGAAAGGCGCATTTATATTTGCGTTATAAAAGGACCTAACATCGCGAACTTTGACGGCACTATTTAAATTTTTCTCATACACATGTGACTCAGACGTAAATTCATAATTAGCTCAATGTGAAATGCGTTCCAACTTCCCGGAGAGTATTAAAATTTCCTCGGCTGTGGCGTGTTTCGGACGACTTTCACCTGATCTAATTTGAATTACTAGCTAATATTCAATGCACTTTATGATATATAGCCTCTCTAAAGTTTAGTAGGTATGTAAATGCTTTCATTTACCGGTGGAGAGTGGTTCAATATATCTTGATTTTGCTTGACACAAGGCTGCTTGGAATTTAGATCCTCCACGTAACTATTGTAAAATTTCAAGTTTCTTAATCCAACTTGAAGAAGCTTCAAAACTATTGTTATTACGTGGAAAGCGCAAATGGCGTATATTCTTTAATAAATTTTATCTATCTCCGATAATATTATCTTAGAATATTACTTATTAAAAATTAACTGAAATACTCATGCTCTTTCTCACGATATTAAATGTATTTTGGGAATCATTTACGTAAATTTAAAAAAATGATTATAATGAAAGTAAATGAACATCAAACGAATTTAATAATTAATGTACTATATTCGAAAAATTAATTAGTTAATACTATGTAAAAGGTTTATCTCTTCATCGTAAACGAACTAAAGCCGTAATTTAATTTACATAAAATTCAAATAGGTGTTAGAATTGTAGTAATTTCACGGCAAATACCGAACTCGGATCAAAAGATAAAGGCGAAAGTTTTCTACAGATACTATTACCTACAAACGTGACAGACAAATTAAATGTAATGTACTCACAAGATCGTCGGAGAAAGTCACTTTTATCTCCTAAATTATTTTTTATGTTACATATTTAATACAAAAAATAACCATTATATTAATTTTTATGGTATCTTGTTACAAAAATACTAAATACAGTGCCGTTCCCGTATGTGAATAATTCGATGATGAGATTGAGAAAGGAATGTTGGTTTGTTTGGGCACGTAGAAAGGATGGACGAATGAAAATTATGAAGCTGGTGTAAGTGGAAGAGTCGAAAGTGGTCGACCTAGGCGAACGTACTTTGATCAGTAGGGTTATTCACGATCATTCGAAAACTTTCCGTTCCGATATTACAAGATTTCGTACCGATATATCAAGCTTTCTATCATTTTATACTAAGATTCTAATCGGAAACTCCCGAAGAATGCCGATTCTCAATCCTATGGGAATTGTGAATACCATTTTCATATCCGGTAAATACGAAAAAACTTTCAGTGGGAGAGCGTAGCTTTCCGGGCGGATCGATTTCGAATGATCGTGAATAGCCCTACAGATCGGAGATGTTCTTTAAAACAGCCAGGTCGATGTACTCGAAACCGATGAGCGTGTATGAAAGCATTGATGAATGTGGAAGAAGCGAAAGGGATATACAAGGATCGAAGCATGTGGATTTCCATGATATCTGCCTATCCTAATGGGATAGAGGCTTGATGTATATGTATATATACATACATACATACATATACATCACGCCTCTTTCCCATTGGGGTAGGCAGAGATCACGGAATTCCATATGCTCCATATATATATATATGTATGTAAATTACAAAAAATGCTCACATTGAATCCACATGTGGCTAATATATAAACCTGGACAGTATCGTGGGGTTTTTACTAGAGCATCGTTCGTTTTTTATAGAGCTACTTGAGATAAAACTCTACTTTACTAGGTAGCGAAAAAAAAGCAATTTGAAGAATAAATGAATGAAAAACTTCAATTTCAAAGTTAAAAAAAGATACTGTAGCTTCTTATCAATAATTTTTCTATGTTTGCGAGTAAATTTTGAAAAATAACGGTTTATTTTTGGAAAATGTTAATTTCGTCGTTGAATCTATTTATTTACTTTAAGTAAATAAAGAAATCTTTCGTCTTTATGTTATAATATGAATATAGATATCTTTATCTGTGAAAACTTGTAAATGTCCTTCCAGTTACTATTAAATAGTAAATGACACTGTAGACCCATTGCAACTAATACAATGTCACTCAGATCTAATATTACAGCGTCTTGTTTGACATTTACGCTCTTCACTCTAAGACATTATTTGTCTTAATTTCCCAAGATATCCCTTTTACTCATGTTTTATGCAAAATACTTAGTGAAACTCCTACGATTCTATTCCACAGTAATTGATAAAGCCAAAATATAAAATATTTTAAATCTATACTAATATTATTAAGTATATAGGAAAGATTTGTATGTTTGTAACAAATATATTCAAAAACTACTGGACCGATTTTAAACCACCAAATTCTTTCACCAATAGAAAGCTTTTTTTTTTTTTTTTTTTTAAAGAGGGGAATGCATTTGCGCACTGGGTACCCCCCCGCGGGATGTTATGCGGGGGGAGTGTAGGACTCGAGCTCACCCGGTGAATCTCTCTGCTAGTCAGAAAGCCGGGCGAGTAATACCCACTAAACCCCTCTTGACCCTCAGGTCCGCCGTTATGAGGTTTCTGGGATCGCAGAGCATGCTGCCAAAAACCCCGACGGAATTTACTGTCGAGAGCGGAGATCGTGAGCGGGATCGAGAAGGTGCGCATAACGCCTCTTTCTCCTCCCACCACGTCTTTCCGCCCTCAGAGGATCAACAGCGATCCTCTCTCGGTCTCTTTCAGCATTCTCCTTCTGCAGCATAACACGCTCGCAGAAGGAGACCACTGCCTTCCACGCCTCTTCGCTATCAAGCATCTTGGTGACGACACTCAACAGCGAGAGGTTCACGCCGACTACCGATACCAGGTCGTGACGCTCCCTAGTCCACGCCGTGCACTCCGCAAGGGTATGCACGGCCGTGTCCTCAGGAGCCCCACAGTTCACCAATAGAAAGCTACATTAACAGTGAGTAACATAGGCTATATACTGCACCCGTGTGAAGCCGGTTTCTATATTTAATAACTTCCCAAATTCCGTCCCATTATTTTTTCCTTGCAACACTGCAAAGGCGCTGTGGTCACACCGGGCTACAGCGCCATCTTGGTTCGTTCCACCACTCCGTTCAAATCATCGCACGAGCAACGCTACGTGTTCTCAATAATTTAAAGAAAACGATAATTACCCCATTTATAATAATAAGCTAAGAAAGCGAGCCCTCGCGACGGTGGACGACAAGAGAAGTGATGGTACAAGGAAGAGTTGAAGGTATTGTGTCCATCCATTCCTGTCCTTCATCCTTTATCCGCCCTTATTTTCCATACACCCCCTCCCCTATACAGTCCTTCTTCTTCTTCGTCGTTCCCTCACTAACGAGGATCGCGACCATATGTGAGCTGTCGTGCTTCTGTCCTGCGCCAGTCAGATCATTTTTCAAAAGATCGTTATAGAGTTTCTCCAGTTGCCTCTACAATACTTTTAGACCATCGCGTTGGAATTCGGCCCCTGGAGCGCTTTCCCTGCATCTGTCCCACGATCAACTGTTTCTCTAACTCATGTATTTGTGATCGCATGATGTGCCCAAAGAAGCTTAGTTGACGTTCTCGGCAGAAGGTAAGTCGTGTTTTGACTATACAGTCCACTTATTCAAAATTGAAGATTTTTTTAACATCCTTGGCGCGTCCAATAATAATAAAATTGCAACTTGCACTGGATTCCGGGTTACATGTTAAGACACTTCTAACGTTTATTAGTGGCGTTAAACTCAGCATTTCCAACCGAATTGACCTCAATTAGTTTTTGAACAGCTGTATCGCTATTTTCACTAACAACAAAGGACTGTTATTCCGTTTCTATTGCCGTTTTACAGATAGTTTTCACGGATGTATCCCATTTGGTGAGATCAATTTTATCATCAGGCCGTTCACAATTTAAACACCGCTCGGGGACTGGCAAAGTTTTATACGGTAGCTGGGTTTATGTTTTAAACTTTATAAGTGCTGGATTGTTAATATCATTGAAGCGGTCTATTTGATAGTTGGAAGTTAATTTTATTTATTTAAAACTCTTTTTTACACAGACGTATTAAAATAAAACAAAACCTTTAAGAAACATTCATTCCGAATACTTGGTAAAATTTATTTGAAAAAATTCTATTGTGCAAGTAAGTGCAACATGCAAAGTACATCTGAGTCCCGCAGTGAGCATGGGGTAGACACATTTTTGTGTCTCTTTCACTGATCATTTTTCTTTGCGGGCAATAAGGAAATTAGTGTTCTATGCAAAGCGTGACCGAATTTAATTTAATTTGTTCTCCCGGGACTCGAACTCGGAACCTCTAAGCAATATCCGCGTTGCTTAGAGGTTCCGAGTTCGAGTCCCGGGAAAACAAATTAAATTAAATGACTGAACCAAAGAAATGGTAGGTATGGTAGATAACTTTTATTTTACAGATTAGGTATACATTTCTGTCCAGGGATTTCTAAATGCTCAAAGTTGCAATAAATATAGGTCGGCAGCGTATTATTGATGTACTGTGTCGAGGCAATCACCTACATCCTACCAAGTGAGCCTCAAGTTGTAATGTATATTGTTATTTCTATGGTTTCACTTCTTTATTTAACTAAATAAAAGGGATTTTTTCGTAATGTAATAAGTGTCAGTTTTATGTGATTTATGTATGTATCGAAAAATTATATTCAATAATATAATTTGGCGATACGAGTATCATATGTGTAATATACGTGTTTAATAATATAATTTTTGATAGGCTGGTTTGCACGTTCGGCCGGTCGTGTCGTGTCGTTCGGTCGTGGGTTCGAATCCCACCGGAACAACATGTTTATAACTTTCTGTAAACATGTTTTCCCCACGTCTGGTAACTTCGGGCATTGATCGGGTGGGAGGATTATTGAAAATCTGACCGGGTAACGAACCACCGTTCATAGATGGAAAAACCGTGAAGTGTCAAAACAGTCTATGGATTTCCGAATGCTCGAAGTAAAAAGTAGGTCGACAGCGCATCATTGATTGATGTTCTGTGGCTGAGGTATCCTACCATCAAGTGAACCTCATGCTCGTCTGTCGATATCTAACATAAAAAAATTTTTGTTTTTTGACCCGAGGTTGAACAGGTCAAATACCGGTAAATGAAAAACGTTTTTGTTTAATCAAATTACGGAAGTCAATAGAGTGACGGTTATTACATCCGCCGAGTCCCGCGGGAGCTTATTGTTTAATAGACCAAATTTGATCGTGCCGGGTACGTGTCTGTCCTTATTTTCTTTTATGTAAGGAAGTTTTGATATTATTATAACAAAATGCACGACGATCCTTGAATTCGGAGGCGAGTTAAAGCGGTAATCTAAAAGTGAAATATATTGTACAGAATATTTAAAGTTGTCTTTTGTTTTTAAATGTAAGATGTGATATTTAATAATTTTAATCTGAAAAGTTTGTAAACTAATTTTTGCTGTTAGAAAAAAATATTAAAAAAGTAAAACTCCGTACTGGCCCTGATGTATGTTTTCATGTGTAAAGTAATTAATGTTATTTAGAAGACTGTAAAGTGTGAATTTCCGAGTCTCCTAGTAGGGCATGGGGCAGACCCATTTCTATGTCTGTTTCACTGATCATTTTTCTTTACAGGCAAGTAGATCTGCCTTCTATTCCCTGCCCGACCGAAACAATATTTTTTTAATCTTGTTTCCCCGGAAATCGAAAGCAGGACCTTCGGTGCTAAATGCATCGCGCTTACCAATGAGCCACGGAGGCGGTCATTATAAGACTGTATGGCTTTTTAATAAATAGAAATAAATTGTCAGTTTGTAGAAAAGATTAATCCCGAGTTAACAATTAGAATTTTTCGATAGGCAAGTTGGAAAACAATATTAATGTTTTTTTCCTGGGATTCCCACTGAGCTGGAGAGGAAATTTAAACAAAAAACGGTATGCAAAGCTAAGCAATATACAAAATAACTGTCTGATAGATGAATAAGTATCTTATGAAAGATAATAACTTATAGTATGATACGGAATCTATTTTCAGGGAATACCGAGCTATAACTTACATAAAAGATTCTAAATAAGCATTTTCATTACTCGTAGCGGCCTCAATCTTCCTAAGTCAATTTCAACAATATCGACAAGCGGAAGGTTCGAAAGGGTTGCATATTGTGTTCAGCGTATGTTGATAGAAAAATGTGATTCAGTAATAACTCTTTTATGTTGGAACTCATTGGATTTATGTAGCGCTCGAGCGAACGGTCGGGCCGGCGATTGCCGCTACGTAAATCATTTTCACGTGGTAACCCTGAGTGAGTCTACGCTTTGGCAAGATTGTATTGATACTGTTGGTTTCCATTTTGTATATTTTCGAACTTGGAATGCACAATATTTTTTTTCATATTTTTTTTTTGGAGATTTTATGGCCTGCCCGCCTAGCATAACCAACAAGAAATATCTCGCGGATGAGTGAAGACAAACTAATATATAAGATATCTCGACATCGACAGCTTTGATAGACAAGATATCTCGATCGACAAAGATCTCTATTTTTGACATTAGAAGTCGATATTTAAGTTTAAGTGACATGTTAGACCCGGAAGACATAGAGTATTGATTCAAGCACGAGAAAACGATCGACAAAATTTTGTCGTGGTTGCCATGCTAGGCCGGCTGGTAACTTTTTTCGTGTATAATTTTATCTTAAATCATATGATGTGTTGTGTTTTATTTAACGTTAAATTATTATAACGTTAACGTTATTTTTAGTAGATTCTAATATTATTTTTTGTTTATATATTCACGTGTGTTTTTTTCTGTTTACTTTTTAACTTTTAGATATTTATTGCCCGGAATTAAATAATATAAATTTTTGCCATAAGAGCAAAACTCCGACCATTCCTATAAATATGAGATAAACTACCAAAAAAGTATCGAATGTACAATCAATATAGAAAACTTAAGTTCCAATTATGTTAAGACTTTCTAATAAATACACTCAAAACTAATTGAGGAAAGCTTTTAGCTAAAAGATTTTCACGCGGGGGCGAACGGAGCGCGTGTACATAGGCTATTTGCCAATATATCGTGCTTCTAGAAAAATCTAAGCGATTTGCTTTCTGACTAGAGGTAGAACAAGTCGTGATAGATGTGAAGGCAATTTTCTTCATGAAAGCATTTTATATGAATCGTAATACTCCGGTATCGAGTAAGTTTTGTTTTTTAACTAAACTACGTCGTAAGTATATAAATACATAGATCATCGTAATATTTTCGATTTTTGTAAAATGCAGCTTGTTTTTTTTTATTTTGCTTTACTGGCCTAAGGCACTATTATTATATATTTAAGTTCAATGTTGCCATTCATTTTGTCAAATATAGGTATAATATTTTTTTATTATTACGTTGTATTTATAGCTGTCGGATTATCAATGAATAAATACATTACAAAAGATATCTGTCTTTATAAATCATTCAGTATACCCTAGTCTTTAACAGTTGGCAAATAGAAAATACGGAAACATAAATTGCTCTTAATTAACCAACGTCGATCACATCTGGCCCAGACTCGAATCAAACTTCTAATTAAATTTTAATTAATATTTCCCAATCTATTACATTCGTTATATCGGTGACTCCCTCTTCCATTGTTTCGTTTCGGCGCGAAGCTTAAATTTCGAATTGAACACAGATTATATTTTGAGACTAACGTTCAGTGTTGCTTGGTAGATAATCAATTTTTTAAGTGTCAAATAAACTTTTATTTGTAAATTATTATTAATCTGTATGTCGTAGAATTTGCTAAATACTCCCAGACGTAAGAAGTAATATACGAGCTAGTGGTCTAGACGACATGACTGTAAATATTTTATAAATCCGTTTGAAGCATATTTTAAAGGACACTAGACAGTGTAAAAAGCACTATTAAAACTTAACAATAAGAGTGATTACAGTGTCGCCATTCCAGACTTGAAGTTTATTATTGATATTTATGTGATAAAATTATAATTTATACTAACGTTTTATGTTGCTTCACGTTCAAATACAGTAGGCCTATTACGAAAAACGAACGCAACGAACGGATCGAAACGAAAGAACAAACAACTTCGTATTTTAACTTATTAAGAAAACATTTTTAATTCTATTTACGATTATTCTTACTATCATAGTAATGTCAAACGAAAGACATAATGTCTTATTGCGAAAGACGTGTCGATCATCGGATTCATAATAGTAAAATGTACGATCCGTCAGCCGAAACTTCGTATTTTGTTTTGGTAATAGGCCTCCAGGCTTGGAATAGGTAAACATACGAGTTATATACATGATCTCTATACTGCTTAAAACATTTCTGTAATTATTGTTATCTTAGTAAAGCTGTAGTTTCTGCTTCAGCCTTTGTAAAATAGGCGTAAATATGCATTTAAAAACAACTCGTTCTTTTTAGTTATTAAGTATTGATATTGTGTTTTATAACAACCAAGATCTTAAAACTAACCATTAAAAATATTATAAAAATAAAAGAATAACCAAGATCTTAACTAATTATAATATATATAAACCCTCAAGAAAACTGCCATGCGGTATGGTTCCCAGGATAATGGCACTATTTCCTCGCTGAATGGCGAGGCTTATGTGTTTTTATGTTTTTATGCTTTTGTGTTTTTACATTATACAATTGGTTGAGTTTTGATACACTTATTTTGCTTTTTAATGTGTTATTAAAGTGTTTTTTAATATAAAAAAATAGAGAAAATTGCTTCAAGTCACAGATTCTAGACTAAACAATCAATCTTTTGTATTCTACAGATCTATACATTTTAATTGTATAATACATGCTGGTTTCATTGTAATTTTTTTCTGTAATTGAAATTTATAAAGAGGAAATACTTGTTTGTTTGTTACAATTTAACTCAAAAACTTCTCTACCGATTTTAAAAATTCTTTCACCAATAGAAAGCTACATTGTTAGAGAGCTTTATTTTGTGTATATCTACCATATATTGTACCCGAGTAAGATTGTACAACCGCCGTTGGGTTTTCGTTTTGTATAAGGAATTGAAAGGCTTTTTGTCATTTGCCACTGATCCACCTCTGCCCTGTCAAAATATGATTGCTCGTATGAAATCATGTGTTGAAATAAGTCGTTTCATCCATATATGTCAGCGAAAGTTGACTTTCGATGCGTGATTCGCTTTATTTGTATTTAAAGACCGCGCGTCGTAATTTTTAAATATAATAAAATTATTGCTCGCAGAGTTAAATGCAGCTTATCTCTTCGATTATTAAAATTAATGGCAAAAACATTAAACTAAGAATTGATTTCGTACATACACCATGCTGTTATTCTACCTACGTTAAATGAACATCCATGTCTGTACATTATTTATATATACATAGTTTTATATAAAAAAAAAACAATTTTACCCCCTTGTATTATATTTATTTTAAACTATTTATTGCACATAAAAGGCGAAGTGATTTTCCTACTTAAAAACAAATAATATTGTGTAAAATTAAAATTTTAGCAAATTTGTCCAAAAGTGTATATACTTTTCAATCTGAACATTTTTTTTTATATAAATTTCTGTATGTCAATGTCAAATGAAAGAATATTGAAATTCCTCCTGGGTAACCAAGCTCCGTCCATAGATCGAAAAAACCATGAAGTGCTTATTGCGCGTTTCGATCTCAGTCTATGGTACTCCGAATGCTCAAAGTAAAAAGTAGGTTGACGCATCATTAGTCATGGGCGTTGTTGATAATTTCCGTCATCGATGTTCACCGGTGTGGCGCTAGCGGCACCCGATGTTGACATCGTTGTTTTCGTCAACGGTGACGGTCAGCGGTCAGTCACCTTTTGTTTCAACGATGCCGGGCGGTAAAAGATGTTTAGTTTCCGTTGACTTTATACATCGTTTTATTGTGAGAGTGATATTTAAATATGCTGTTATCGATAACAAAAACTATGTTGCAGTTGATTTTTAGATTTATGACCTAATTATACCTATGAAGACATGAATGTATGAAGGGGCTATGTAATATTTTTTAGAACTCATATTTTTTACGTTGAGTGAATGTGTTATGTGTGTCCATAACAATATTTATATGTATAATTATTTTATTTGTCAAATTTAGTCACTAAATAAACAATCAAGAAAATTAATAATTTTTAATATAATAATCTTTGATCATAACCTTCAACGGTTGGAGTTGCCGATGCCGTTGCCGATGAGGGTAATCGGGCGGTGTCGGTAACTCTCGGTAATGTTTATACTAAATCGGGTTATCGAGTTTTACCGGTGCCGGTGACATCCATTGCACATGACTTTGGCATCGGATGACGTCATCGTAGACTGACATCGGTGTTCAACATCGTTGTTAAAAAAAACGGCCACCTCTACGCATCATAGACTGATGTTTTGTGGCTGGGGTATCATCTGCCATCAACTGAACCTCATGCTCGTTTGTTGATATCTGATATAAAAAAAATCTAATCAAAATTAATCACTGCATGTAAAACAAAAACGTCATATTAATTTTGCCTTAATAAAGAACGAAACAGTTTCAATTTATAGTCAGCTGTTGGACAGACTCGATCATGTTATTATATTACTTACTCTCTATTTATTTACAAGGGAGAATTATTGCGCGGGAAACTTCAACTTTCCCGCCGTTTCCTCGACATTGCAAACACGTTATTTTTGTATTGCCACTTGTTTCTGAATACAAAGCTACGTTCTAAACTTTTGAATTCTGTGGCTCGATATTGTCTATGATTTGAGGATATTTTTAAAAAAATCGTAACTTTTGCTTCGAACATGATTTTATGTAGAAAAATATAGTAATTTAACTCATTAGAGGTAAGAAGACATTGAATACAAATAGATTTTGAATAATTTTAGGTTTTAAAACTGTAATTGTCGAGTTTGCTGCCGTTGAAAGCTACATTTCGAACCGGTACCTACTGAAGTTAACTGAAGTGGTTTTTTTCTTCTCAAATATACCTAATGTGGACTATTTCCATTGATTTTAGTTCAATGTTTTTTTTGCTATTTTCTTCTATTCACACTTACTGAAGTTTTGGTAAGGATTAAAATACTTTTTTATACCATTCTTAAAACGGAAGCGTAAACGCAGTAATTTATAAATACGAAATTTAAAAAATACTACAAAATCGTGATTTTATCATTGTATCATCTCGTACTTTCAATTCTTTAATTTTTTCCTTTTAATTAAAGTAATTTTAATGAAAAAGCTTTTATTTTATTTATTTTGTTCACCGTTACACTTTACACTTACATGACCGTATCATGTTTACGTAACTTGAACTACAAACAATGTAACAAATGAACTCTTAATGAATCCATCGCATTTATTCAGACATTTCAAATGTGTATTCATTTAACTCATTCAACATGCATGATACATATAATTGTATCATCTATGAAGTCGTTCGCAACCAACCTGAAGTATATGCTTGAAAACAGCTTTTTCATAGGTAAGCTCTTGGCCGTAAACCCTCTTGATGGAAAGTGGTGGCGCGGTCACGAACGCCAGCTTAGAAAGCCTATTCTTATATCTCTGAGTATAGTTGGAGAGCTTGTGAAATTATAGAGTACTAGGACGCCTCGACTTCGCACGGATGACGGGCTCGTTGGCGCGTTCGGTAGAACAACTGCCGTGCGCACTAAAGGGTCGTGGGTTGGAATCCTACCGGGATGAAATGTTTATAATTTTCTGTAAGCAGGAGGAAACCACGTCTGGTAACTTCGGGGCAGGGACCGAATAGCGGTTATAATATTTTGCAATGGGAGTTATACCGGTATAATAATTTTTTTTATTCATATTTACAGGAAAAAAATACTGTGGTAAGTTTAGTGTGTATTACTTTTTAAAACTAATATCATGTTAAATTGCTAGCCGATTTTGCTGATTGAATAGATTGAACAGATATACATTTTATAGATAAGGTAAACCTAATTAGCGACTTCGTTCTAGCATATATCGAACTTTCAAAGCTCTTGGTACAGAATAACGCTAAGCGTATTGCGGCAAAGGCGGTTGAATAATGATTTCTGTCGCTTCTGTGGACCCAGGTGTATTTCCATGTGTGCGTGCATGATGCGTCAGTGTGCGTTGGAGCCATATAAACTTCTATTCTCCGAGTTTTTTTATGGAGTGCGGACTGAATAAATAGGCGACCGGCACGATGAGTGGCCCTTTGATTTATTTATACTTACTCCCGAGGGGAACAGCTTCCTGATTCAATTATTGTAATTGTGCTGTTGAATTTTGAGATGTGGGCTGACGACGGATGCTCTATGATTATTTGACGTTTGGATCTCCGCTGACACGGTATTTTGAATTTGGAATGTATTTTTTCAAGGTACACAAATTCAAAATTACAACTGTTGGAAAATCGCTTTTTAAAGTTTCGGAATGTTCCAATTTTGAATTATTATGTGTATATATTTAGAATAATTAGTTTCAATTTTGACAGGTTGATTTGACGCTTGATGTCAAGGTGTCAATTCGCAAAATAGTAATAAGGTTTTATTGCATTTCTTACAAGCATAGTTGAATTAGACGTTTCTATTTTAATACTCTTTCCGAGATGAAGCGCTTCAACTATTATCGCTCGTTATTATATCGTGTTTACGAAGATCCATATTTATACGCTTGGTGTTGATCGATGCACTCTTTATTTATCGATCATCTTATTAGTTCACGGTAATGTTGCGTTACATTACATGAACATAATGATGTATTCATTTTCTTATATAATAAACACAAGTCTAGACGTATTATCCGTTTTTCAAAATACTTAACGAAACACAGGATGTTTTTAGACATAAATTATCAAAATTAGTTGAGTAATTTGGTGGTGAAAGCGTAACACATAGACAATTTGATTTGTTTTGTGTTTATAAGTATTGATATGGGTGACCCTATATATTTTATATAGTATATGGATGTTCAGAATAACAAGCGCCGCGGCCGTGGTCTACCAAAGTGTGTAAAACTGCTTCAGTATTTTTAGGTTAGATTTCAACAGAAGAGTTAAAAGTTATCATCATAAAGTATAATTTACATGACATCAATTTATTAACGATGTGCTGACGGTCTATTTTTTACGAGCACTCGGAGCATTCCGTTCGTGTTTATTTTCATTTACTTTAATTTTAAATGGAAGTATGCCTTACAAAAAATTGTAATGATTATTAGGCTCCTGAGTTGCTCACCGATTACAAAACATGAAAGTCAATGTCGAACGTATTGAATACTAACGTTCCCATTCCAAAGGTTGATGCACTTGATCGCTACAAAAAGTCCCCGCCTTGATCGTGGCAATGGTCGTCAGTTTAGGTTGGGGTTACCAGCCTAAGAGCAATCTCCAGAAATTTAGGATATACATTTCTTTGCCCTATGTTGGCGATAATTTATAATTAACCTTGCAATAAATTAGTTCATATTTACACTATATTATAAAGAACGTCTAATGATTAAAAAGTTATTATAAATGATTTTTACGAACTGTTACTGTATTTCAATATAATACGATAAAAAGCTGTTATAATATATTTAATTATATTGTACTACATTACTGAGTGACCTAGCGAGACTTCAATTTATTAGTTAGAACGAAAAAAGCAAAGGTAATATTAATATGATATAATAGTAGATGTACAAAACCTCGTAATATCTTACATTCTAAGTATTTCGTAAAATGTGAAAATAACGCGGAAACTGGCAATACTAAGCTGTGCAGTTATGAAGCGATTTGTTCACAATGAGCGACTAATTCAGTTAACCGCATGTGACACCTGAATGACATCAAATGAAAATTGCGACCGCTAAATCAATTTTATCGTGGATATACCAGACTGAGCAGCGACTAGACAAATATAGACGTAAGATATGGTGTAGGGAAAGGATTATATTTGAAAGCAGGAGGCTCCTTTTGCATGGGACAAGTGACAAACCGGTATAGTATATTATACCTTTGAAAAGTGAAGTCAAAGTCAAAAATAAAATATTTCATAACTTTCATAAACACCTTTGTTATATTACCAGCTATCCGCCCCGGCTTCACATGGGTGCAATGTACTAAAAAATAGCCTATGTTACTCGCTGATAATGAAACTTTCTATTGGTGAATTTTTTTTTATAAAATCGAGTAGTTTTTGAGCTAAATCGTTACAAACACACAAATCTTTCTATATAATATTAGTCTAGATGTGTACATATACATTTTTACTGTTTACGGTTTACTGTTTTACTTTTCGAGATTATTTTTCTTTTATTAAAGCTGCTATGTGCTTTTATTTTTCAGAAATGTTTCTCCTCACTCATGGGTACATTAAATTAATAAACGGGGTAAATTCTGCATTCAACTGGCAACATACGCGAGCGACCGCTCATGCTATCGAAGCTAAATAAACAAAAACGTCTTCTCAAATCTTACAATTTAAATTCGACCCACTGTATTCAATTGAGTTGATATTTTGTATTCGTTAATACAATTCAACATTGCAGCTAGAAGGTGGTTATAAGAATGATAAAACCTTGCAACCTCATCTAGTTTGGTCTCGTTTGATTTGTCTCATGGTGACAAACAGACAAAAGCTTTTCTAAGTCAATTATCGATCATCGAGAATCACGCTCACCTGTAAGCAGGTGATCCTTCTGTCTTGACCAATGATTTACTTCGAGCGTTCTTTTTTTAAAAATGACATTCTGAGACCATAGACCATAACAGAACCTTGCAATATACATTTTACGTTTTTCCAGGAACGGTAGTTCGAATTTCGATATTCTCCAGTACCTGTGAACAAAAAACATGTTCGTATATCGTAACGAATCATAAAAGTATTACGCGTCGCGTACCTTTTAAAAAAAATATTTTTATTTGTTGGAAAAGGCAAAGTGAAATGCAATGCATTTTTTGGTTTTATTTCTATGTTAGATATCGACTGACGAGCATGAGGTTCACTTGATGGTAGGTGATACCTCAGCCACAGGACATCAGTCAGTGATGCGCTGTCGACCTTCTCTTTACTTCACGGTTTTTTCATCTATTTTATTGTTTTACGCGTCAAAGGATGAATGTAATATATTTTCATCATAGAATCTTATGTGTTCATCCTTTTTAAATAATTTCGATGGATTAATTAACCACGGCTCGATAGAATAGTGATACAAGAGATAGTCACTTTAATTAGCATTTTTATGATAATAAATTCACATGTGCCAATCAGCGTATTATCGCCCACTCGTATCTATTCGAGTTTTCAGTCTAGTTTACATACTGAAGAGCTTGCCACCCCCACATTTACATTACAAAGACGATGTGAAAATTAACTGTAGTAGGGTTGCCAGAGAAAAGTGTGGAAATTTTGGCTTAAAATTAAGAAAAAATGGATGGGATTTTTTTTAATTATCTAACTCCAAATGCTGAATTAAATGATTGTAAAATGTTAAGAATAGTCTAGAATTCATCGTTGTTTCTATAGTCATTAGTATTATTATATTTCACCTGCCGCGCGTATCGATGGGTCGTGGGTTCAAATCGCACCGGGATGACATGTTTATAATTTTCTGTAAGCATGTCTTCCCCACGTCTGGTAACTTCGGGCATTGATCGGGTCGAAATTCCGACTGGGTAACGAACCACCGTTCGTAGATGGAAAAACCGTTAAGTGCATATTACGTGTTTCGGTTTAATCCGAATTAAAGTAAAAATTAGGTCGACAGCGCATCATTAACTGATGTTCTGTGGCTGAGGTATTACCTACCATCAAGTGAACCTCGTGCTCGTCTGTCGATATCTATATAAAAAAAAAAAAGCCAGCCGCAATAATTCCTTAAATGTTTCCACATAAAACTAACGCTAGTGAAACATCCACCGTAGTTTCGCTCAAATGTTTCCGCTTGGTTTATTTTAATTTAAACTTCGTGCATCCAGACTACCTTACTTCCAGATTAAGTACACGTATAACCGCATGAGAGGTTAATCATCGAGAGATTAGCGATGCTGTAGTGTTCCGCCTTTAAAATTAACAGGAAAGCGATTAGTTTTCCGATGGTAAACAGTTACCCCTATGATTTAACTCAAAAACTACTAGACCGATTTTAAAAATTGTTTCGCCAATAGAAAGCTACATTATCAGCGAGTAACATAACTAATAGTGACAGAGAAACCAAGAAAAGGTTAATCTTATGAACTGAAAACAAAGGCTGGCAACGCATCCTCTGGTGTTAAGGATGCTTAATGCTTATGAACGGCGGTTTTAGCTTTCCATCATGTGAACCGCATGCTCGTTTGCCCCGTATGCTATAAAAAAAGTATATTGCTAGGCAAAGCAAATCAAGTTCTGATTTTTTTTCACTCAAAACTACCTTACAAAAATGAATGAAAGCTCCGCCTTTTTGGGACTCACGGGATCGCTTAACAAGCAACCGTGGCCGCACTTTATGCGATCCACCTTCACAAGTTTTTGTTACCAACCTTACGTGCCGCCTGCACAAGCATCCTCCAATTTCTCAAACTCTGATAGATAAATTCTCCAGAAACTGAAAAACACTTAACCATCGACCTGAGTATCGAACCCGGTACGCATGGGTTAGCGGACGAACTGTCGACCTCAGAGATCGTGGGCTAACTCAAAGCTTACCCGGACCTAAATAGACTTTCAAGTCCATTACTCAAATAACATATCGACCAATATTTTGATAATGCAACAACCTATAAAACATTTTAAAAAGAAAATTATTCTGCAAACGTTCGATCATACGATATTAGTAACAACCGGGCGAGTATTTCCATAGGACTAAAGATCCGGTCTAGACAGGATTTGCCGGGATACCGGGTGACCCTAGAGATAGTAGCTCTCGGGTCTCGCAAACAGTCGACCCAACCAAATCAACGACCAATACAAATATTTTGTAAAACAAAAATTTGGCGATTAAAAAGAGTGACGAAGAGTTTATTGCCAGTTCTTCTCTTCCGTTCTACGCCCTTGATTTGAGAACTGGCGGTAAATGTAAAATTAGAAGCATTTAATATGTATTTTTTACTGACGTTCATAAGTGTACATTGTGTTACCTAAATGAATAAATGATTTTGAATTTGAATTTGGTCTAAGTTTCATGAATCTACGATAAACTTTTTGTCGCTCATATATTTCTATCATTTTTTTTTTGTTTATTGTTTTGTTTTTATGCAGCAATTCCAGAACATTGCCGGCTATTGGCTATACATGTATGAATAGTTAATTTTTATTAAACACGAGAGCTATGTTTTTTATTGATTACTAATTACCCCCCACTTATATTTAGTAATATAATATGAAAATATATCTTAATTTACACAATATGATGTCTTAATAACAGTTAAATATACCTACATATATCAAAATCTGTTATGTGGTTTAGAAGTAAACTGAGAAACAGAGAGACGCGGACATTGACTTTGTTTATACTATTTAGAGACTTCCCGGGAAATGCATCCTATATAGGGATACGCAAAAAGTATCGATACCTCAGGGTATCGATACTTTTGTTACGATACCAAGTACTTTTGGCATCGATACTTTCGTTCCGATACTTTTGAGGTATCGATACTTTGAGAAAGTATCGATACTTTCTTAAGTATGTAGATACTTTCTGAAAGTATTGATACTTTTCTACCCATTTCTGATAAAGAAAAGGAAGAATTGTTAATTGATATTTTACACAAAATATTTGTCACATCTCTACTAAACCTAAGATATTATGATTCGGGGATTAGTATATTATAGGGATTTGATGGGCTCGTTGGCGCGTTCGGTAGAACACCTGCCGTGCGCATCGATGGGTCGTGGGTTCGAATCCCACCGGGAGCACATGTTTATAATTTTATGTAAGCATGTTTTCCCCACGCCTGGTAACTTCGGGCATTGATCGGGTGGGAGGAATATCTAAATTCCGACCGGGTAACGAACCACCGTTCATAGATGGAAAAACCGCACATGAAGTGCACATTGCGCGTTTCGGTTTCAATCTATGGATTTCCGAATGCTCGAAGTAAAAATTAGTCGACAGCGCATCATTGACTGATGTTCTGTGGCTGAGGTATCACCTACCATCAAGTGAACCTCATGCTCGTCTGTCGATATCTGACATAAAAAAGCCGGAGGTCGTGGGTTCGATTCCCACCCTGGACAAATATTGTGTGATGAGTACGGTCATCTATTCTGTATTTGGGTGTAATTTATCGATGATATGGATGTATTTAAAAATATATAGGTATTTTAAAAGTTTATATTATATTATTAACACTCCATAAAGTTTTTATAAATGTATTAAAAAGTACTCGATACCTTGAGGTATCGATACTTTTGTTTCGATACTTTGTAGGTATCGATACTTTTGATACGATACTGGTATCGAGTAAAGTATCGATACTTTTGAAATTTTGCGTATCCCTAATCCTATATCATCTCCTGCATCCTACTCCTAAATTATTTTTCTATTTACGAAAATGAAGTCAGTTCTCTCCTCTGTTTTTGCGTAAAAGAGAGAGTTTTGAAATAACAGTTTATAGTAAAAAAAAATGCAAGTCTACTTATCAACCTATTCACGTCTGCTACGGATATATTATCGTCTAAGCTAAGCATAGTCAAAAAACTAAACTTATAAAATTTACTATAATATTTTCGTACATACACTAGATTGGTAGGAATCGTAAATAAAATAATTGTCACCGCCTAATTCGCTTGTTTCCAAAACTGGCTTAAATCAAGGTCAATGAACCCTGCATATTAAACAACCCTACTCTCTAGCACTCACGGCACAAATGAATTTAGAGTCAAGTACAAAAGTAATTAGAATATAATTTCGCTTGTTCGCAGAACCTACGTATAAAGTATGTATCCTAAGCAAATATACGACATGTCACTCGGAAGCTCCATTTTACGCTGTTCTAGGATGATCCTCACACGCTTTGCTTTTGTTAGACGAAACAATGCGGACACGTAGTAGCTGTTAAGCAAAAAGGTTCTACTTACACTGGTTTGTAAATAAGAGATTAGATCGTTAAACATGGCTTTTTAATTTAGACCTCGTTTACAATTCAAAAAAAGAACAACATACAGGAATTTAAATCCTGTTCTTAATTCGAATTTAGTTTTGATTTCATAGACAAACGGAATCTTACAGACCAGTTCAGAATACTGCGGTTTTTGAAGTTCTGTCACAGAATATACAACCTTGTAAATGGTGTTCCGTATAAGGGAGGTTTATTATTGACATTCATGTAAATGGACAGCTGTTAGGGCAAGCGAGTTTAATACATCGAGGCCATTATATGCATGTCTAGGTAACTAACGGTGGAATACTGAAATGGTAATCAAAGTTAGAGCTAGTTAAAGCGTTTCTGTCTCTTAAATTATGTATTATACAATATATTAATAAAAGACAGCAATACTTTTGAGCAAAATCTCAATTTTGTCTTTGAAAAGACATTTTAACTTTCAAATATTTCACGTTTCATTTACGTTATAAAAATATATTTTTTAAATCTTTTAAAAGAGTATCTGGAGATTTTATATAATTTCTCAGTATTTTTATTCAACTTTCTGTTTTTTTTTCATATATTTATTTCAAATAGAGCACTTTATCTTTTCGTTCTTTATTACTGGGCAGTTTATTTAAACATTTTTGTCCAATGAAAACATGTAACAGAAGCGAACTTTGCAACATCCAATAAAAATGATTTATTAAATATAGATGGCTTATCGATTCTTGTCTATGGACGTCGATGGTGTATAGATAAAGGCAACTTACATTTCGTTTTGACATTATAATTTAGTTACCCCCGATCAAGTGGTTTCAAAATGTCAACGGGTTTTTGTGTTAGATCGTTTGGTAGATAATAACATTTTTCTTGTTTTATATTATTTTATTGAAATTGAACAACGGAAATTGTTAAAAATATAAACAATGTTTGTTTATGTTATTAAAGTTTAATTTTTAACTTTTGTATTAATTTATGAATTAAATTGTAGTAGGTACTAATAATATTTATTTACTAAAATTTGTAAAAAATAAAAATTAAACAACCATTACAGAAAAGCAAAAAAAAAATATTAAAAATAATCCTTCATTGTTTATAACGTTAAATAGCATACTTAAATATTATGCAACCGTGTTATCGTTATACATACGCTTATTCGTCAAAAATTAACAAGACTAAATTATTAAGAATTTACATATATAACCACCGTATCGTGTGGATATTCCCAGTAGATTTACCGAGTTATTTCCTAGTGGGATTTCATTGTCTTTAAGATTTTTCTAGAAATACATTGATATTCCTCGAGTATCACAACGGATAAACGAGAAAGCTTAGACAACAATCAAGAACATTATTTACCTCTATGCAAAATAGGTAAATATTACAATACCTAATCAGAATCCTCCATATAACAAAACGTACGTGTTTTGAATAGATTCTCAAAATCTCAATTTAGTTTTCTATTTCGTGTCTGGCTTTAAAATTGCAATGTTGTTTGTATTTAGAACAAAAAGCAGCATTCCATTTTCCATAGTACGTACAGCTTATCATAAATATTTTCTTTTATTAACGCTAGTATCACACATTTAGAAACAAGAGGACACTGTTAGTCAATATTGCTATAATATGGAACATTATAGCAATTATCAACTCCGTAGGAATAGATGGCGTTAATATGGCAACCCCTAAAAATTCAAATCAGACAGCTGTCACCTTGGGCAGACCCCATGACCACGTTTGCTGAAAAGCACTCAAAACCTCGGGATAAAGATTTTTAATCTGGTAATTAGATATGTTATATGGAAATTTTCTTCTAAGTATACATTCATTTTAACATTAGGTATATAATTAAGTATTAATAATTACGTTCAATTATTTAACTATTTAACGTATTTGTATATGAAAGGAAATATTAATCTTTTAAATAAAATACTGTATACCGGATTAAAACGCGATTTATTATTTAAATTATTTATCCCGACGTTTCGGATGCTTTTCAGCAACCGTGGTCGCGGGAGACTGGTTGCTGAAAAGCATCCGAAACGTCGGGATAAATAATTTAAATAATAAATCGCGTTTTAATCCGGTATACAGTATTCTATTTAAATGTGTGATACTCGCGTTTATAAAAGACAATATTAAATATTAATCTTTCAGACTGAAGAGAAAGATCTAATATAATATGAAACCTGGATAAGATGGACAACCCTACATTTTTGCTTATAATTACACTACTTTATTAGCATTGACAACTCGGCTATAATAAAAACGTACAACAATCGATTTTAATATATTTATTAATTAATTACTCAAAATGTATGTCAAGCTATTCAGCATTTTATTTATGTACTACGCATAGTCGTATTGTTTTTTACTAACGCACAAATATTGCGTAAAACTGCGTGAATGTAACAAAACAAGGGTCGCGAAGTGGGTCAGTCACCACATACATCAGTGAAACGTAACCACCGTATTAGCTTATCTACCGATAGATTTGTTAGAGTAATCGCATCTAAAGATATAGGGACACATTGATATCGAGTGTGGAAATCGTAGAAGTGGCCTGAGTATGTAGGACGATTTTCTAATATTTTTAGATTATTATATACTTTTACAACACGCCCCGGCTTCGTACGGGTGCAAAGTAGATGTAGGTACATATTATATACAAAAATATCCTATATTACTCGCTGATAATGTAGCTTTCTATGGGTGAAAGAATTTTTAAAATCGGTCGAGTAATTTTTGAATGGAACAGTGTATGTATGTGTAGTCAATGGCATAGACGCAATTAATTGGACTTATTATTTATCAAAAAAATCCTCCTATATTTGTTGTAGTCTTTTGTAACTTGTTAAAGACACTTTTGCTACTGCTAACAGTTACAATTGTAACGTGAAACCATAAGATTTTAAAGCATATATCAAACTTATTTCTCCTAATTCCGCTATTTTGATTTGACGCATTTTTTAAAAATATTGATCTATACATATAATAAAAGAGTAGGATCGAAATTACGCTTCACTAAATATTTTTACCAGAAATTAAGAGGGGTGATAAAAGAAGGGTAGCAGAATGCATAAATGCAATTTTTAAGATTCTTGTCTGTCTGTCTGTCTGTCCGTCTGTCTGTCTGTCTGTCTGTTTGTTCACGCTAATCTCCGAAGATACTGAACCGATTTTCGTGTAATTTATACAAATATATTAATCAAAGTCCGGGGCAACATATAGGCTTTGTTTTATCGAAATCGGTTGTCGGAAAAAAAACTTATCATCATTTAAATATTATTTTAAAGCCACCATTTCAACAAATTGCAATGAAAACTGACTCGCGTTGAACTTTTTCGAATTGTCAGATGTCAATCACAGTTTGATATGTAAATGAAATAGTTTGATGATTTCGCAGTTTTCTGTATCCGTAGAATAGTGGATATGCAGTCCCATTGCGTATCTGAAGATGCGAGTTCGAACCTGGAGTTGAACTTTATGAAATATTTTTTTGTATTTATTTATTTATTTTTTACAAAAACTATACTATAACAATAGAAAAAGTATTATTGAAAAGTATTTCTAATGAGATCGTTTATTTTATCTTTTCATCAATCCTTTCTCTTAAACACGATTATTCGACATTGCTTTTATTGCTTCTGACTGCCGCGGCCGGGTATCCGAGAAAAGGGAATTTTAAAAATATTCCGAAAATGAAAATGATCAATTAAATGAAATAAATATCGAGGTGGATACAGTATCTTCCCCACTAATAAAATTTAAAGTGAACCCCACGCGAACGAAGTCGCGGGCATCAGCTAGTATTATAATAAGAATTCATTAATTTGTTGTCAGACTGTTATAAAGTTGGTAATGTCTCGAATGCGCTACAGTCTATTTCAATTTGTTATAATATACCATTTAACGTATATGTTTCAACAACAAGGGTACAATACTGACACCAGAGGATGAGAGGAGTACCTATTCATGTAAGAGTCCTTTACCTACGAAAGAACAATACTAAGCTATACTCAATATATCGCTCTATATTTTTCTTTGACTCGTAAAGTACCAAAGGTCTTTCGAGTGGTGCCCACCATGATCTATATAGGTATCACTATGAAATTTCACTAGGTACTGTGTAGACCTGCATTGTTGGCGGAAAGCTAAGTCTGTGTGTATCATGTTAGCATTCGTCAGTTTGAACCCAAACGTCGGTGATTAATGACCTCAACCCCTACAAAGACAGATATCGTATATCTTGGCTCGCCTTGATTGCCGCACTGTTTTTGCGATTGTGATGTTCGAGACACTCGTAAATCACACATCTTTTCTGTTCTATCTGCTGGTGACTTGTGCCGCAAACCTCAGACGTCGGTATACGGAACTGAGAACTTCTTATAACTCTCTATTTACTTATTTATTGTACGCTCAGGGGTGGACTTTTCAATAAACTTTGGTCGTACGGCCTGAGATACAGTGTAAAGGATCAATTCGTGATTTACTGTCGAATTTTGTGTCTCATCCCGATATATAATTGAACTTAAAGATTATCGGGGAAATTCCTCTCGGACACCGCGTTTGTTCTATTGCCCATATATTGTATACATGAAAGGTTTTTTTTTGCATTTTTTTTTTATATTTACAATAAATCTGTGGAAAGACATCGAACTTAACATCGAATACAATTGGATCGTCTAGCTGTCGGAATATTCTGCTTTTTAAATGTATAGTATAACTTAAAAAAAAAACATTAAACAAGACTGGAATAGATTTTGTAAGTGCTATGTGTGTATTATTATGTTCGACACATATAGGTACATCACTTTCTCATTGGGGTAAGCAGAGATCACGGAATTCCATATGCTCCGATCCTAATATACCACTTTCGTTTATCCACTATACAACAAAATATAGATAATTGACTATGTAGTGTTCTAATGTCATTATTTTGTTGTCATAGTCTTAAGGCTAAGGAGAAACGCTTCAGACAGAATTTACATTATGTAAATCCAATCTATGTGAAAACAGACTATTTATGATAGCAACTACATTTAATTTAAACTAGTTATATCTAAGAGCTAACTCTGTGTTTACAATAATTACAATCTATTGCTGTAAAGTACTGTAAAGTGACATTAATATGGAAACACCTTTGAGGTATGATCTGACGCTTTTATAACTGTAATTTACCTGTAATTTCTGTTCCTTACTGATATTGATTCGACCATACTTTATGCTTAAACAACATTGAGCTGCATACTGATGCAGTTTTTTATAGGAAAACCTAGCTGATAGTCTATAAGTCAATATATTTGATGTTGTTGGGTAAGATTTTGAAGGGCTCGTTGGCGCGTTCGGTAGAACACCTGCCGTGCGCATCGATGGGTCGTGGGTTCGATTCCCACCGGGATATGTTTATAATTTTCTGTAAGCATGTTTTCCCCACGTCAGGTAACTTCGGGCATTGGACTGGTGGGGGGAATATCGAAATTCCGACCGGGTAACGAACCACCGTTCATAGGTGGAAAATCCGTGAAGTGCATATAGCACGTTTCGGTGTTAGTCTATGCATTTCCGAAGAAGTACTTGACATCTATAGGACACTGTTCCATTGAAAATATTCGAATATTAAGCATCATAAAAAATGACTACTATTCAGCTTTAACTTTGACGTAACTTTCGACATTGCCACTAACAAGTCAATGTCTAGACTCTAGGTCAACGATACCTTCGAAACTGCCAATTCAAAATTATTATGAAGGATCTGTAATCCAGGTTCACTGTCCACAGTAATATAATCCTTACGTTACTAAATACAAGGCTCATATTCGTATAACACGCTCGTCTGTTAGAAAGGTAGTGCAACCTATTGACATTATTCAGGGTCACGAACTCGCGACAATCGATCACGATTAAACGGCTGCTGTATTTTAAGCGAATACAGCGCTGACAAAATAACCATTGTTTAAACATGTTTGGTGATCGATCGCTGTAATGATGAATGTAGTCTGTGCAGCGGGAAGATGTAGTTATCACTCCTAAGTCAGGGTATGTCTTACAAAATTCTTAGTGTGTTATTAAGGCGTGGTGCGTTATTACGTTTTTGACGGCTCGTTGGCGAGTATCCCGTCGCGGTCGGTATGACATGTTTTTTTTTTTATCACTTCGGGTATTCAACGGGTGGAAGCTGTGAAGTGTTCACGGTTTTTCCATCTATAAATTTCATGGAATTTTCTAAGATTTATATCAACACAACACACACATAAAAATTCTTTAATAAAAGCCATTGACATATTTAATACTAGCAACACGCCCCGGCTTCACACAGGTGCAATGTAGATAATTTAGCTTTCTATTGGCGGTTTTTTTTTTAATTAGTCCAGTAGTTTTTGAGTTTATTCGTAACATACAAAAATCTAAATATATACTATATTATATCCATTCATAATATGTATTATAATAATAGTATAGCATTTATAAACCTTTCATTTTATAAATGCAGTGTTACCACATTTAAGAAACAATTCGACAGAAGTACGGACTCCCCACGCTTTCTCCACAACATTTCAAAAAATTCACAAATGTAATTTATGAGGGAGCTCTAAAAACCAGTAATTATCTCAAAGGGATTCTACACTAAGCACACACGTGGTGGGGCGTGGAGCCGACTGTCCCCCATTAGGGACCGCTCCCAAATCCGTACATTATTTTAATCACACTAAACTGCCCGGTTTTTATCACGTAGATGCAACACTAGCCGCTATACACTCTAACACCATTGTACTAAAGTTCAAAGTGCTCTAAACTTTGTTAAGTAAAAGGAAAACTTGGAAATTACGCGAAATGATCGTGTAACGTGCATTGTGTACACGCGGTTGATATTTTTGTATTTAAATTGAATTATCCTTTGTTGCGACTATTAATTATTTTTATGTGAGTTTATGTTGTAACTTTCTATGTGTTTTTGTGCTTTTGCTGAAGTAAAAGTAGAAAAAACTCATACCAAAAATCAACCATAGGAGCTGTGTGAAAGATTGATTCACTATAGTAAGAAAATTAATGATTAGTGAAGTGAAGTTTTACAAAACAAAGTAAATAAATAAAAAAAATTGAATTACTGAAACTTATAATCAATCAGACTTTGTTACATATCTTATTAAGTGTAGTGTAGTGATTTATTTTTCTCGAAATAATAGAAAAATAAATGCCATCAAAAACATAAATTATAAAAAAAGACAAATCTCGCAGCTCACCAAATATGTAACAAGTTTGTCTATTACGATTTTTTATAGGTATATGTACTTAATACATACTTAATATAATAAATATTAAAAAAAAAAACAGAAATACCATTTACGTAAACTAGGATGCGCACTAAATAAGATATTATGTAAGAAGTTGGTCTACAAAATAACATTACTTAAGATAATAAATTCTTAAATAATCTAAAAAATAACGTTGACGTTGAAGTATGTCGGAATTTTTCAATAATGTAAACAAAAAAAAACATTCCGTGCAACTTTAAAGGATAAAAATTAGTTGAAACAGCAGGGGTGAACGTCTGTGGGTCATTTGTTTTGGAAGCCATAAAGAAATGCCGTTACCACCCGCCGTGCAAATTTAGGCTAGCCACCACTCTTACCAAGGTTGTTGCATATTCATAGATGTTTTGCGGAACCAAAAGATAATGACATCTTTGAGTATTTTTTAAGTAACACAGACATTTTTTTCACTCCTGAAACAGGCAATTATTCTACGAAGTTATATGTGAAGGAGAAATTGTTATTTTTGTAATGTCAATAAAAATGGATTCTGCCTATATCCCTTATTAATATTAAATAAATAATAGGTATCTAAATATTCTCAGGCATTAAAAATATGTTAGCGGAATAATATTTATAATATACTAGCAATGCGCCCCGGCTTCAAACGTGTGCAATACACAAAAAGTACGCCTATGTTACTCGCTGATAATGTAGGTTTCTATTGGTGAAAGAATTTTTAAAATCGGTTCAGTACTTTTTGAATTTATTCACATACAAAAATACATATCTTTCCTCTTTATAATATTACTATAGAAGTATATATATAGAAAAAATGTTAACCATAAAATTTATAGAATTGTAAAAGTTACACGACTATATTTAAACTATTTAAATTGGCCTATATGAGTGTTCCATTTTGATTTCTCCACTCTCTTCCTCGGTCAGAGATTCCGAAGCTCATAATATTATTCTTTCAGTGAAATAAGTTTGATGAGATTGCATGTTTATAGTGTCGTAAATCTGCTTACATGTAAGATTTATCGTTATAGGACGCGAGGGCCACAAATTATGTTCGACACAACACCCTTTGTCTGATCGGCCGATTTTCTGTTTAATCTCCTGGATTTCGGATGAATAGCTTCGGGAATGTATTGTGAAACAATGAGATGCGTATCTTTCTTACAAGTTACGATACTTTGCATTATTTTTAGGGGAAATTACTTAATGTTGTGTGTGATTTGGGTTTAAGAAATCGCGATAAAATTCAAAAAGGATTTAAAACGACAAGGTGCTCAACAGTATGAAGAAATTGCATAGAGAGTAAGAGAGATCTAGAAATCCGGAATTATATTACGCTTAGTTTAAATAAAATTATTTTTAAGCAAATAACAAAAACCGACTTCAAAACTATAACTGCATGTAGTATGTACAACCTAAAATAAAAATAATATTTTAATTACTTCAAAACATTATTTATACCGCTCCGTACCGTTCGAAAATTTGTTGCAAAAGCAGTATTAAACTGGCTTCCTTCTTGGCTGGCAGAGTTATCGCGTAACAAACATACAAAAAAAAAGCAACATACAGACGAATTGAGAAAATGATTGGGCCGAAAAGCTTTTTCATTGGGGCATTCATCGAACTGCAAAACCCTGTAGAAATATCGATGGTGGACCAAGGAAATAATGTATAAAGTATTGTTTACGCCAAAGGGTTACCAGTGGGTGGTTCGATAATGTCGCCACTTTCACAGGAGTGTAACCGAGTGGGCTCGCGATACAACCGCTAGTGGGAAGAGCCGTAATTGATGCAATGATTCATGCTGCTAGAGAGTGGTTGATTACTCATTGGTATTAGAAAAGTTATTGATTAGTTATCAGTATTTAAGAAATTTGAGGATAAAGTAATTCAAGTTGAAAGAACTGGGATAATGAAGTAAAAACGTAATTATTGCAGAAATCTTCAAAATGCTGTAGTGCGACTGTGTTGGCGAATCTTATTGAATTTTATATTTTTTTGCAAATTGGGAGAGCATTTAGGGTATTTAAGGTAACTAAAGGAATATTCAGGGGTTAGTCGGTACATTTTTGAATTCATATAAATCTAGCAACGCGCCCTGGCTTCACACGGGTGCAATGCAGATGTACAATATTATATAGCCTATGTTACTCGCTGATAATGTAGTTTTGTATTGATGAAACTGAATTGGTAAAATGAGTTTATTCATAACATACAAAAATACAAATCTTTCCTCTTTATAATATTAGTATTTATATTATATTAGTAGATTCTTGTGCATATTGTTATGTCATGGATAATTACGGTATTTTTTTTATCCTGCATAAGTTAAGTATTTATGCAACTCTAGATAATCGGTTTTTTCATTTAAATTGTATCCTTTGGGCCCCGTTTATAATCGTAACTAGTTGAAGTGGGTGTCACGTAAGCTATTATCGCGCATAAATCCATAATGATCGCGTTTTGAACGCCTTCGATCTGGATCATTACTCCGCTCGGTGTAAATGAGGCGACTCTTGGAATTGGAGACCTACGAGTTACGACTACGTCTAATAAGCGTGAAAGCGGTCCCTTTACGTAAAAAAATATTATACTGCTTCAGCTCATTTATTATGTAGTCCGTTTTGAGTGCTTTGAAGCAAGCATACCAAATCGCCTTTTAATCCGGTATACAATTTTTCATTTCAATGTGTGATATTTGCGTATAACAGATAATATTGTAAAAATACATATTCTGTGGTGAATATAATGTAGAAATAAAAAAGATTTTTTTTATGTACCATTAGCTGACTGATGGTGTGTAAAAAGTTAGCGGAAAGGATAAAAACCTTCTTCATGAAAAAATACATATAGGTGCGGGTTTTCATGGTGATTGTTCAAACAGAGTTTAACGATTTCATATGAAAAAGCGTACATTTTTATATATACAAAGTATATATTTACTACAACGGTATTCGTTTATAATTTTAGCAGCTTCATTTATAGGCAGCGTGGCCGAGTGGTCTAAGGCGCTGGTTTTAGGCACCAGTCCGAAAGGGCGTGGGTTCGAATCCCACCGCTGTCAAATTCTTTTTATTTTAAATTTCATATTTTTTATGTTTAGTAATAAATTGTTTTCTCTTTTCAGGTACGTTACGCCATGATCCAGGAAATCGTCGTTGCTATGAAAGTATTTTAAACATAAAAAGTTGATCAGATTTTCAGTACATACTCATGTATTTAAAATAATTATGAGTTATTTTTTTATTTGTATGTTTTTACTTTAAATTTTGTACATATTGTTTCGTATCCCATAAGAAACAAAAGTGTATACAATATACATACTCATTGGTAATTATTACAGGGGTTCCAATAATAGTCTCCTTGTACGTCTGTCGGTCACGTTCATAGCCTATTAATACATGCAACTGAGTACAAATCGTGTAAACATACATGTAAAAGAAAAAACATGGAAGTTTCATATAGTCAAACGAATTACATATTATTAATATTCAAAGAGTACCTAACAAAGATGAACCCATTTACTGGCCCCCACGCCGGGGCAAGATGGCTTTTTCTAATACATACATAAAATTTCCATGTCACAATGTTAGTTACTCCTCCGAAACGGCTTTACCGATTATTACCAAATTTTATATGCGTATTCAGTAGGTATGAGAATCGGAAACCCCTTTTTGTCAAAATTATCTAGACTAAATAATAAAAATTTCTTTTTATTTTAAATATTTGTAAAGAAACATTGTTATGTTTCTTTAGTTTTAATTTTACCGCGCTTTACTAGGTCGATTGTATTTGCTTGTGTATTGCATAGATGGCGCTAAAAGTAATGACGGCTAAGACGAACAGCTGTTGTTTGAAAGTTGACAGATCAATCTTACCTGAGAATTAACGTATTTTTTATAACCTAACATATTTGAGCCTAATTTCTTAATAAGAATTGAAAAAGGAATTGATAATAATTTGTGTAATAAACTTTAAATGTCGTTTCTTTATTTACAGGTGAGAATAGTGTAATTAAAAACCTAAAAGTGTAACATTGTTTGTGTACTAAATCTAAAATAAAACTTTATTTACAGAGCAACGCAATCGTTTATTTCCAATTTACAATTCCTACGATTATTTGAAGATAAAACTAAATATTGTCTTATATATTTATAATTTATAAATATACAAAATTAAACTTATTCTCTTTCTTATTTCTTAATTTTCTGAATGACTGCATGTTAATAACGGTCCCCAGAGCAAGAAAGACAATGGAATGTATGCTGACATTGACATCTGACAACTGTCAAATGTCAGTGAGAACAGACTATATCACAAAAATAACGTCCAGCCGGGCTAGCATGACAAGCGCGACAAAATTTTGTCTACCGTTTTCTCGTGTTTTAATCGACTATCGCATTATTTCTTTCGGGTCTAACATGACAATTACACTTAAAACTCGACTTTTAATATCAAAAATAGATATATTTGTCGATCGAGATATCTTTTCTATCAAAATTGTCGATGTCGAGACATAATATTTCGAGATATCTTACATCTTAGTTTGTCTTCTCTCGTCCGCGACATATCTCGTGGCGGTCATGGTAGCCCGGCAGTGGTAGTAATTCAAAATTCAAAATTCAAAAATCATTTATTCATTTAGGTAACACAATGTACACTTATGAACGTCAATAAAAAATACATATTAAATGCTTCTAGTTTTACATTTACTGCCAGTTCACAAATCAAGGGCGTAGAGCGGACGAGAAGAACTGGCAAGAAACTCGCCGCCACTCTTTTTTAATCGCCAAGTTTTTGTTTTACAAATGTTTTGTAAGGAGCTGCAACCATTACACCATGTTCCACATGACATCTTTAAGTAATTAACTATAATAATCGAAAAAATATACGAGTATATATAAACGAAAAAAATAAAAATAAATAAAAACAAAGATTTGTCCTCTATCAGCAGAATGTATGGTGAAGTAGGAGCACTCACTTACATTCTCGTGGGAACAACACGCAAATACATAGACGAAATAACTAATATCACCGCATACACGAATTCAAGTTCGACCAGTCACCACAAGTAGCACCCGTTCACGAGTATGACGCATGGCCAGCCATCGACCCCCTCGCCATATTTTAGGGAGAGAGACAACCCGACGCATGGACGCCGCCACAAGCAATGACATTTAAGCGAGCATGACGATCCTTGAAATGTGAACTTGGCTACATAAGAAAACAATAATAATATTAATTATTCTGAAATAAATTAGTACTACATGGATCACGGTTTGCTCCCACTTTACATTAAAAAGGTCGTGGATGTTGACGATCGCCCCCGAGTCTGGAATTGCAGCCGAGAGATTCAGTCGCGTTACCTCTATACTGGAGCAAATCATATCCAAGCACTAGGATCGTTTAAATATTCATTTATGTTATAATAGGCCTTAGCAAGTAGTTTTACTTTAACGTACGATTTAAATTTATTTATTGACAACACTTGTATCTCACTAGGGATTTTGTTGAAAAAACGTATACAATTGCCTTGGAAAGAATTACTCGTTTTATGCAGCCTTGTGGTTGGTGCACTAATTTTGTCTTTATTACGAGTACTATAATTGTGGAAGCTACTATTCTTTTGAAAGATATCTATATTTTTCCGCACATATAAAATATTCTCATAAATGTATTGACTTGCCAAAGTCAAAATATTCAATTCTTTAAACTTGCTTCGAACTGACTCCCGTGGGGATAATCCGCAGATCGCTCTTATAGCCCGCTTTTGCACTACAAATATCGATTTAATATCAGCTGCATTACCCCACAAAATAACACCATATGACATAATACTATGAAAATAGCTGAAATAAACGAGCTTTGCTGTATTCTCGTCAGTAAGATCACGTATCTTTTTCACTGCGAACGCTGCAGAACTTAGCCTATTCGAAAGACCTTCTATGTGTGGGCCCCACTGGAGTTTACTATCTAAAGTAATTCCCAAGAACACTGTATTATCAACAAAGTCTATTTCCTCATTTTTAATTATTATTTGACCATTGCTACTTTTTACATTTGTAGTTACAAATTTAATACATTTTGTCTTCTTTTCGTTTAGCTTAAGATTATTTGTATTAAACCAGTGAACTACACTGGAGATGGCACTGTTTACATTCTCAAGTAATGGATCTCGTCGTTTCACTTTAAATAAAAGCGAAGTGTCATCAGCAAACAGTACTATCTCGTGAAGCTCTTTTACAAGAAATGGTAGGTCATTTATATAGATGAGGAATAAGAAAGGTCCAAGTATGGAGCCTTGCGGTACACCCATAGTAACAGACGATCCCATTGAGGTTGTTCCATTTATATTTACCTTTTGAATTCTACCGCTCAGGTATGAATCCATTAGTTTTAGCGCTTTTTCGCCAATGCCATAGTGTTGAAGTTTTTTGATAAGGATTTCGTGATGGACACAGTCAAAAGCCTTTGATAAATCGCAAAAAACTCCAATGGCATCATGAGCATTTTCCCACGCATTTAAAATCTCGGAAATTAATTTAATACCAGCATCGGCTGTGGAGCGACCTTTTGTAAAACCATACTGTTGGCTATGCATAAGTTTATTATTATTGAAATGTATCATTAATTGATCAAGAATCAATTTTTCAAAAATTTTACTCAATGCAGGCAGCACAGATACGGGTCTAAAATTTGTGGGGTCAGAAGTGCTGCCCGTTTTGAACAACGGTGTGATTTTACTTAGTTTCATCTGGTCTGGAAAGACTCCACAATCTATACATTCATTAAATATTATAGCTAACTCTGAACTGATAACATCGATTACTGATTGTAAAACGAATACAGATACACCCCAAAGATCTTTAGTTTTTTTTAATTTGAGTTGTTTAAATGTTTTTATAATATCATTGCAGCTAATGCGGCTAAATATAAACTTATGATTGCATACAGGAACATTCTTTTGCAATAATAAAAGGGCGGCTGATGGTGAAGAATTTAGAACGCTAGTTGTATTCATTGGAATGTTAGTAAAAAACTCTTCAAATGCAGAGGCTACTTCGAGGTCGGAACTAATTACTATGCCGTTTATGTTAACCTTATATTCAGTATCCTTTCTAGAGGTTCTTCCAGTCTCCTCGTTTATAATTTTCCAAGTAGCCTTTATCTTATCAGAGCTATTTTTTATTTTAAAACTTAAGTGTTGCGCCTTAGCGATTCTACACTCTTGCCTAAAACTTTTTGAGAATATCCTAACATGCGTTTTAAATTCTTCACTGTCATTATACTGTTTTTCATTATACAATTCATACAATTTTAGCCTTTTCTTGTGTAGCTCAGGAGTTGCCCAGTCACAAAAGGTAGGTTTCTCTGAGACCAAAAAAGTCTTTGGAGTGAACACATTTTTGAACTCATCAATAAATGAATCAAAAAATATGTTATATAAATTATTAGGGCATCGATTACTACACAAAAATGGCATTTTAAATATTAAATTTTTCTTAAATCTGTCTAACCGATCATCTGTTATAGGAACTGTGCATATTTTCTTTTTTGGATCTTTACATTTAACTATTTCGAATTCAAACAATTGACCAGAGTGATCAGACGTTAGTTTGTTGATAATACAGGTGTTGAGAGGAGCGATATCACTATAGATATTGTCAATACATGTTGCCGTGGTGGCTGTTACCCTAGTAGGTACAATAAAATTATTAATTAAATTAAATGATTTAAAGAGATTAAGCATACGTTTACTTGAACTACAGTTGTCAAGCAAATTTACATTAAAGTCTCCACAAACGATCAATCTTTTCTTGGACTTTTGCAATTTGTACAGAACCTGTTCTAATATTTTTTCCAAGCCATCATATTGAGCTGAAGGAGGGCTATACAAACTGACAATGATGAATTGCTCCAGCTCTACACAAGATACTTCAATAAGGCGTTCCACAGAGAACCTCACTATGTCCTTCCTTTCCTTAAATTTAATTTTTTTACTAAGCAAAATTAATGAGCCACCGCGTATTGCATTTCCTCTGCAGAACGAACTACCAATCTGATGATTACAAAAATTGAACACAAGTTCACATGTTTTTAACCAGTGTTCTGTAATACACAATATGTCAACATTTTCACAGCTCAAAAACAACTCAATTTCAAGTAACTTACTTTTCATTCCTTGTATATTTTGGTGAACCAGATTGATAGTATTTTGTTTTAATTTACTTATCTTACTTACTAGTTTTAAGCCAGAGAGAATCTCTGTTGTCTTATTATCTAATTTAAATTAGAAATACTATTTCTTGGAATATCTTCCAAGGTCTTACTAACTAAAACCTGCTCAATAGAAGCAGGTTGTCTAGCCAAATTCTTGGCTGTTATAAACAAAAAATATGATAGCGAATCAGCTATCTGTCTCTTAAAATATAAAGGTAGATTATATCTATCCTTTGTCAAAAAGTTATTATTACAACTAATGTACCTATTGGTATCAATTAGTGTAAAGTTATTATTATACACTGTAAATGTATGCAGAGTCTGATTTAAAATATGTCTTATATTGTTTTCCTGCTGTGTAAAGTTTTTGCTGTAAGGGAATGTAAACATAATCAGATTTTTAGTAGTAAGTGAGCACAATTTTTCATAGTAATTAATAAGCTCTTTTTTGTTTAAATTCCCTCTGTTGCCTATAAATATAACTAAATTATCAGTTTTACAGGAAGACTGCAGTACAATATTCTTAATAATATATTTAAAAGTGGCATTTGGGTAACAGCTGTTTATAAGATTTTGTCCCTTATTTAAAAATTGGCTCATTTGTTGGCCTATTTCGTCACAGTACATTACATTTGTTAATTTTGACATTGAAATATTATTATTGTTTATTGTATTAATTGAATTTTTATTATTATCACTACATACTGATGACACCTGTACAGACTGGGTCGAGTTTCTCGACTCAAAACATTGTGCTGCATATGTGGAGATCTTGATAAGATCTTCCATAGCAGCTGAGTATTTAAATACCATACTTTGTGATTCTTGTAATTTTGAGACCATGGAATCTGATATATTTTGAAGTTCCAATATCTCCTTTTGCAATTGTTGGGTGTCAAATTCATACATAATCCTACTATTTTCAAGTTCAATTAAGTGTATATCAATATTAGTTTTAAGTTTTATGTTTTCCTTCATTAATTTATTATTATCTAAGACAATTTTGTGCTTTTTGAGTAATTTTTGTGTTTTATTTATGAATTTATTAATTTTAATATACTTTTTCAATTTTTTAATACTACATCTGCTAATATTTTTATTTTCTGTAGAGGAACTTGATTTTGACTTTGTAAGTGAATTGTTGCAAACTAAGTCTTTAAAAAGGTCTTGTGTTATAGTCTCTGACTTCTGGTGTGAGGCTTCTTCAAGCTTTATGATATGTTGGTTTGCCTCATACAATTCCTTTTCAAGATTAGAAATGCGTTTCAAGGCACTTTCATACTCTAAGCCATAGCTATCAAGCTTGTGTAATTGATTTTTCAGCAAGTCACACTCATCCTGTAGTGTGTTATTTTGCTGAAATATCAATGATAGCTCGGCTTTGAGCTTTTTGTTGGCCTCTAGCACTTCCAACAACTCTCTTTCATTGTCCTCCCTCTCTAATGTTAACTGAGCACATAACTCCTTGGATGCTTTCAATTCCTTTAAGGCTAGCCTTAGTTTAGACTCTTCTTGTAAGGCAAGGCCTCTGCGAGTCATCATATTGCTTCAAAGGTCTTGTTTTGGCTTCCGATAAGAAGTGTAGTTACTCAAGTTAAGTATGTGGTAATTTGAAACTATTGGCACAAGTCTATTACTATTAATATTATAAAAGTTACCTAAAGTAGTACTTACTTTATATGTATGATACACAAAATACTTATTATCACAATTCTAATAGCGAAATATTTCGTAAAAGGAAATAAAAATTTGAATTTTTTAACCTAACTGACACTCAACTTTTTATCACAGTATTAGCGTTTTAGACGCTAATATTTTAAGGCAAATCCTATTTTAACGCAACACTTATGAAATATTTAGCAACAAAAATGGAATTATATCACAAAATTATTAAAAAATATAATTTTTTGCTGAGACCTAAATTAAACACCTGTTTCCCTTACAGTGTTGCCACTTGACACTCAATTAAGAATTAAAAATTATAAATTGAGAATTAAAAATTATAAAATAAATAAAAGAAAATTAGTGCCCGAAAATAAGACTTGGCTTAAATTATTTAACAAGTTATATGGGTTACAATATTATTCATAATATATTTACCATATGAGCATCGATCGTGTGAACAGCAATCAGTGTCGCATTTGCTCTAAACAGATGCGTCAATACCGACCTTCGGGCACATGTGTTAATACTACGATTACACATTGTCAGACATGCCCTACACATTGTTTGTATTTTCATACAGGATTTTTTTGCAGTATAAAGAGGTGACTTATTTTTGAAAGAGTACACTAGTAACCTTTCCTTGGTTTTATAGTCTATTCAAGATTAGGACTTCGAGACTTCCAGAATTAAAGTGATGAGTAAGATATCAGAATTTATTGAGTAGAGCTATATTTATGTGGAATATCTGCTGTCAATAGGAACTTATATCGTGACCACCGTATTTTTTGGATAACAGGGTATATTCAGCTCTAATATTTTTTTAAAATTAAAACGCGATTATCTACACTAATTTTATAAAGAAAAAAGGTTTGTATGTTTGTAAAGAATAAACTCAAAAACTACTGGACCAATTTTAATTTCACCAATAGAAAGCTACATTATCAACGAGTAACATAGGCGTTTTGTGTATAGTACATCGACATTGCACAAGTGCGAACCTAATTATCTATATTAATCCGGTATAAAGTATTTTATTTAAATGTGTGATACTCGCGTTAATAAAAGACAATACCAATTTAAACAAGTCTTCGTTATCCTTAATAGCCCAAATAACATCGTCTGCCATGAGCCATCCCCACTTCTATTCCGAAGACTCTTCGGATATGTCGTAAAAATAATATCCATTATTGTAATTGGGTTGCAGACGCATCGCCACACGTGCTGTTTCCTTCACTGAAATAGTTTTATTTCGACCGGATTTGACACTGTGAAGGTGGAGACGGATAGTGTTGAAGGGATCAGACGAAATATTATATCCCGTTCGGAGTTTTTACTGCCTTTATTAGATACTAGCGATCCGCCCCGGTTTCGCACGGGTGCAATGTAGACGTACTATGCACAAAAAAATAGCCTATGTTACTCGCTGATAATGTAGCTTTCTGTTGGTAAAAGCATTTTTAAAATCAGTCGAGTAGTCTTTGAATTAAATCGTAACAATCAAGTCTTTCCTCTTTATTGTATATAGTACATCTACAAAGCACTCGTGCGAAGCTGGGGCGTGTTACTAATTTTGAATATACATAAAAGTTACGAATATAACGAAGATAACGCAGTTTCGGAAAAAATTATAAAAAATATACGTCTTTTTTAATTATGACGGTATTATTAATGCTTAGAGGATGTAAAGACTATTTAGAGCAAACTATATAAAAGTAATATTGTCCTTTATTAACGCGAGTATCACACATATAATAAAATACTTTATAACGGATTAAAACGCGATTTATTATTTATATTATTTATGCCGACGTTTCGGATGCTTTTCAGCAACCGAGGTCACGGCAGAATGCCAGTCTGCCAGTATTTCATTGCGTATTTCAGAACCTGAGTGCGTTTGAAATACCGCACCGTATGATATTGTAATTGGAAGTCTATGAGCTTGCATTACCGTGAGCTATCACCCAAATTGATCAGCCCCTGTAAATTGAGCGTTAAAATATGTAAATAAAATTGTCGGCAATAACCATACGATCGCGGTATGTCACGAAGTATGGTGACCATGGTTTTATGTTCAAATTGATACATTTTAACGTTTGAAAGGTTTTAAATGTTGGTGTAAAAAGTGGGTTTTTAAAGTATCTATTTAAGGCATCTATTTTTATTTATTTATATGTTATATTTTTCGAAAGATAGAAGCGGAATAGGCATCTACTATAAAATGAATTGTTTTTTTTTAAGTATTAGTTTTATTTTAGTATTAAATACTATGTCAGTGGTGTATTAGAAATAAAGGCTGTTATTATTTTTTATTTATATGTAATATTTTAATCTTCTATTATTTTGGAAATTGGAAATAAATAACTTTTCAAAACTTTAAGAAATTAATACGCATAAATGAATTCTCTTCAGCGAATTTATACATATAACGTTTATATAATATTTACACACCCTTGGCCATAATATATCAAGACCGTTCATGATGCAGCGATATTTTCCACATCACTTATATCGCTTAGAAGATGACAGGTTACGATTTGCACGCGTATTCCAACTGTCACTCTAGTTCACAGCATTAATGGTAAATGGACGATGTGTGCGGGCTTCTACTCGTTTATTTATTTACTTTAACAACAGTTACATCACAAACGATATTTAGAATCGTAGAGCTTTTCTTCTCTGCATGAATTTTCTAGGCGAAAAAATTGGAGCTTTGAAAAATGAAAAGGACAAGATTTGGTTAGTTCACTAATAATTAATTTCAATGTTTGATTATTAATTTTCTTAACATTTTTCTACAAAAATTGTAATTTTAGTTTGGAAAATCAAAATTGGACATTTAGTTATCAAATTTTAAAATGTTTCCTATTGGACTTGAAAGCATCGTCACCGTGTAACCCTATCGGGGGAAGCGATGGCCAATTAGTTATTAGCGCCGGGAAGTTCAGTATCGTATTACTGGTTTTTGTATCAGACGACTCAGTTAACTTTAACTGGGATGTTATAAATGTGGCTAAACAATAAATTTCCGGACTTATGAAATTAGGCCTATGGTTTGATGGGAACATCCTAAGGTTTTTCTAGCCTAGTTTATTTTTTATGAAATTTGAGATATTGTTCATTTTTTTGTTGTAAAATCTGTGTGTTAAAATAAGAAAGACATTACTTCTATTGATTATCCTGACGGTATTTTCTATTTACATATATTAGTTTATTTTTATAAAAATGTAAAAAAATAATAATAGAAAGTAATATTTTTTATTCATTAGACTAAACTAAGCCTCAAGAATTATTTCCCCAATTGAATAAAACATAAAATATTATGTAACTATTCAAAAACTCAAAAATTAAATAAGAGAGTATTTATTTTTATGTAGACATCAATAGTTTATGATGTTTCTTTTTTCATTACAAAAAAACTAATATTGTTGAATATCGAAATTACTCAATACCACAAAATATGTTACTCTGAACAAGTAATAATGTTCGTATATCTCTATGAATTTTTTACCTAATCATTGCAAAAGTTTAGCAATCGATAAAGCAAAAAGATATCTCATCTACCGTGTCTAGACTACGAACAATTTCAATAAAACGTTTCAAATTCACAGACCAGTGGATACATGAATGTGTAAACCGATATGAAATACACTTTGTGAAAAGTGCCACAGTGCTTTTGTATCAAAAGTGGGTGAGACTATAATATGTTCTATGTATGTATATTACTTTTGCATTTTACTGCACAATTTACGCTGACTGATCGATCGACCGAGCTATTAATTGAGCGTAGGAAACAAAATGTTGCTTACGCTACAACAATAGTATGATTTTTTTAAAATCTTTATACATATTATATATAATTTTTTTTATGTATTTTTGGTATCATAAAATTAGCGATATGAAAATATATACTAAGAGTGTCCCTATTCAGAAGATTGTTTTTCTATTTTTTAACAATTTTGTTTGTATTTTTCATTTGTACAAAAGGACATTTCATAAATTCAAGCATGCTCGTCGTAAAAAATATCGTTAAATAAAGTCCTTTAATGAAATTGAACTTCATTATAAATCTTCCATGGTGTGTTCGTAGATAGGACGATAATTTGACTTGACACCTGTGTTATACAAAAACCTCTATTTGGTATTTAAATTGTCAACTGTAGCCACGAATATCTAGGAGGTTGGTTGTATTTTGGTTAACTGGTTTTGAACAACAACACTTGACGTGTTTGTTGTTGCAGTTTGTAACATTACGTTTGTTAAATGAGAAGCTACAAGCCGTTGATATAATATTTAATAATGACTATAAATTCGCGTTGTGAACATATTTGCGTGGTTCCAGTACGTACATTGTTTGGGCAACAGTGTTTGCGTTCCGATATGCTGACTAACTTTATTACACAGCTGACTACAGGAACATTGTACCTAAATTGCTTTAGATGATAATCTGGTATTTATATGCCCCGGCTTTGCACGGATGCAATATAGATGTACTATATAAAAAAATCTATAGCCTAGGTTACTCGCGGATAATGTAGCTTTCTATTGGTGAAAGAATTTTTAAAATATGTTTAACAGACCCAGAGACAAAACCTCACATAATATTAGTATAGATCCGACCATTCGGAAATTCAAAGAAAGGAACAATCGATGTTTTCTATGTATACGCAGTGAATTTCGATACTCTTTCCACCTATTTATTACTCAAAGTAACTCGTAGTAGGGACAAACGTGTTTATAAACATCAGACTCAGCAGGATCGCAACGCATCGTAAAGGTGAGCGACCTGCCCATTGTGTCCATCGCTTGTTCAATTTTCTAATAATATTTATGTGCAAATTATGTGATAACTACAAAGAAATTCTAATGAATTTGAATTTCTGGCAAGGACTTAAAGTTTTCACACACAGAAAAACGGTTTGAATTAATAGAAATCAATTTTTTATTTATGTAGGTATACTTATTTATTTTTCAGTAGCACGGTAAAACCAATTACACTTCTAAAATATCTTATACTTCTTAAATATATAACTAAATATGTATTACAAATTCAAAACAAAAAATTAAAATAAGAATAAAAAAAGAAATAATTAACAACATTCACTCAGATCTTTCACACAACTCATACTCGTATTTCCTACCGTTCATCCGCAAATAAATCACAGTTTTGTATTCTCAAGAAACAATTGAATGTTTTTTTTGAATAATTTAATAAAATATTTTTTTTTAAATTAAAGAACGGATCCTTACGGTCCCCGTACGCCCGCTATACCTACTAGGACAAATCCGGGGAATCCTGGTAACTGTCCCTAGGCTACAATCAATCAAAATAAAGTTATCACTTACTATATAGATTCATTGATAACACTAAGTTATGATATGTTGAACAAAACAAAAACGTTCGCAGACAAGGTGGCGACGGAATTATCGATTGTTGTCATTTGTTGTTTTGTATTCGACTCGCAATTTATTGCATTTGCACTTCAAGAATGCAGATAATACAAATGATTTATTTATCGGTTTTTCGATTATTATTATTTATAACGGTAATTATGTATTAATAAATTGGGTGGTGTGAAAATTGCGTCTGTATTTATTGTGATATTATTTCCAAATTATTGTATATAATATAATTATTTAGTATGTTAGTGGTAATGGTATAGTTTTAAAGTGGTATGTAAGGATCGGAGCATAATATGGAATTCCGTGATCTCGTTCTACCCCAATGGGAATGATGTATAATATGTATGTATGTATTTAGTACGTGTTTTTAATGTGGTTTAGAGGAAATAGGTGGCGCTGCAATAATGTTTCAGGAATTATATTTTTTTAAGCCAACGTTGTTTGCCATAACGTGTTTTGCCGCTAGTATATCATTGATATTTCTTTTTTAAATGGTTATAACTTAGTCAATCATTTATAATCTTACTTTATTATTCTATAATCTATATTATAATATACTGGTATTTATCTGTCTTTCATCGGACTAAAAATCAATTTTAGAAGTTTTTTTTTGTTACCATACATTTTTAGAAGATAAATATATAACGATTAACCGGAAGTTAGACGTTTGTATTCCGAGGAAATAAGTTTAAAAAAAAATTGTTTTCTCGAGCACACAAGATTGATTTGAATAAAATACTGTATACCGGATTAAAACGCGATTTATTGTTTAAATTATTTATCCCGACGTTTCGGATGCTTTTCAGCAACCGTGGTCGCGGGAGACTGAAAGATGACAGTTGTCTTATATTTGAAATGTCACAAAGTTGCCATATTTAATTCAATTAAATTAAAAAATAATCTATTAATTTAGGTAACACAATGTACATCTATGAACGTCAATAAATTTTTATTTAAATTTTTATTTATTGACGTTCATAGATGTACATTGTGTTACCTAAATTAATAGATTATTTTTTAATTTAATTGAATTAAATATGGCAACTTTGTGACATTTCAAATATAAGACAACTGTCATCTTTCAGTCTCCCGCGACCACGGTTGCTGAAAAGCATCCGAAACGTCGGGATAAATAATTTAAACAATAAATCGCGTTTTAATCCGGTATACAGTATTTTATTTAAATGTGTGATACTCGCGTTAATAAAAGACAATATTAAGATTGATTTGACTAATCTGTAAAGAAAAATAAACAATGGAACGGACACAGAATGTTTTCTGTCCCATACTCAGACTTGAGAAATCACTTAGTAAAGCTACTATATGTTTTTAAAGATAAGAGCTATGTTACTCTCTTTTCGCCGTACACTAGATAAGCGAACGCAAAACAAAACATAGTCGCCTTTTAAACATGACGCGATATTTTAAGTATGTGCCATTAACCGTATCGGTTTCAATCAGCCCCTTAGGTGGAGTGCTCGTATCATACGATAAGGTAAACAGGCATTACGTGGTGTTTAACGCACATATTAACCTCAATTTGCAATATATCTTTACTAATACTAATCTATATCTATACTAATCTATACTAATACTAATTACTAATATTACTAATTACTAATATTACTAATAATTAATAAAAATATTATAAAGAGGAAAGAATTGTATTTTTGAATTTTTGTACGATATGTTATGAATAAACTCGAAAATTACTGGACGGATTTTAAAAATAGCTTTTTAAAATCCGTCCAGTATGTCCAGTCCAGTGCTTTGTATTTGTAAGTAGGTCTTTTAAATTTGTTTTTTTTTATAATTAGTTTTCTTTGTTACAGTTTCTAAAAAAGCATATATCATATTTTAAATAAAATACTGTGTACCGGATTAAAACGCGATTTATTATTTATATTATTTAAATTATTTATCCCGACGTTTCTGATGCTTTTCAGCAACCGTGGTCACGGCCCGACAGTTTGTTTAAAAGCACCGAAACGTCGCGTCGGGATAAATAATTTAAACATTATAAATAATAAATTGCGTTTTAATTAGGTATAAGGTATTTTATTTAAATGTGTGATACTGGCGTTAATAAAAGACAATATTAAAAAAATCATATATTATTTTTTATACTGTAAGTGTCGACATAGTGATGAAAAACATACTCCAATATGACAGTATTGTACAACAGTGACAGATGTAAGGAACTAGGAAGTGCTCACTGAGTGTGTAGGCCCGACATGTGCGCGTGTAGGCGCTTCTAACGCGCTCAAGCGTAAACTGATAGACCAAACGACATTATATAACACTAGCAAAACGCCCCGGCTTCGCACGGGTGCAATTTAGATGAAAATAAGTTACACGCTGATAATGTAGCTTTCTAATGGTGAAAGAATTTTTAAAATCGGTCAAGTATTTTTTGTATTAAATCGTAACAAAACCACAAAAATTGAAGAAAATGACAAAGTATATACAATACTACCCCTCGCAGCATTGCTCGCTGCGCTGCGCTGCTTGAAGCCGCACCGGCCGTAAACATAACGGTGACATGACTGTAATAGTTAGAGATATGCTGCCGCTGATTTTTTGTAGATAATGGTGTGTTCTAAAAAAATGTAGTATATCATTTTGTTCTATCATCAATAGTTTTCGCAGCGCACGCGATGTAAGGTAGTTTTTTGATATTTTTTTCACACCTTGGATTACGTTATCGTAATTTTAGTAAGGATGCCTATTTTTTTTGAAAATGAAATATAGCCTATGTCACTCAGAAATGATGTAGCTTTCCAACAGTGAAAGAATTTTTCAAATCTGCCAAGTAGTTTCGGAGCCTATTCAATTCATACAAACAAACAAACAAACAAAAAATCAAACCTTTCCTCTTTATAATATTAGTATAGACAAGCAAAACGCCCCGGCTTCGCACGGGTGCCATGTAGGTGTACACAATTTTTTTTATGTTACATATCGACAGACGAGCATGAGGTTCACTTCATGGCAGGTGATATCTCAGCCACAGAACATCAGTCAATGATGCGCTGTCGACTTTTTACCTCGAGCATTCGGAAATCCATAGACTGAAACCGAAAGGCGCAATGTGCATTTTACGGTTTTTCCATCTATGATATGATATAGTCTATGTTATTTGCTGATAATGTTTCTTATGGTGAAAATCGGTCCAGTAGTTTTTGAGTTAAATCGTAACAAACAAACAAATGTTTCCTCTTTATAATTAGTATATGAAATGCGAAAATAATTCTCATCTATTACTAAATTTCAGTTGATTTATTTTTAGTTTAGGTAGATTATAAGAGTGTGCTGTCGAAAACATAATTTACACATTATGAAAAATGATATTTGACAGATTAAAAAAAGCTTTTCAAGTAATTATCAACCTTTTCAAACAATCGAAAGCAACAGTTGGTAAACGAAAGCATCAAAGATTCTTTTCACTTCTCGAGTTAATGGGTGCAACGGTCTCAATTGCTTGTTTTATTAACTAATTTTACGCAGGACGCCATTTAATTATTTTCAACCAGGCCGTAGGGACTCAGTTGCTGTATTTATTGGTTACGTGTCTTCCTTCTACGTATTTAGTGGTCTAGACTCTAGACTGTTTTTTACATTAGAAATGTACTACAATAGTACTAAAAATAAATACTTCAAAACGATAAGTACATTAGTATTTTCAGGTAAAAAATATTTTTTTTTTAAATAAAAATGCCGAAATGTTAATACAGATATTCTGGAGATGTAGTTTGGTATCAAATTTACTAAAATTTCGCTATAATAATATTGTCTTTTATTAACGCTAGTATCACACATTTAAATAAAATACTGTATACCGGATTAAAACGCGATTTATTATTTATATTGTTTAAATTATTTATCCCGACGTTTCGGATGCTTTTCAGCAACCGTGGTCGCGGGGAGACAGAAAGATGACATCTTGTATACAGTATTTTATTTAAAGTTCGCTATAATTCGTTGATTTACGGTCTTTCTAACCGAAGTTCATTTTAGCTTATTAATCTTTAAAGAAATACAGGACTCAAATCCTTCTTGACCTTTCAAACAAAACAATTAAGAGTTAACACAATAGGTACTCATCTCGGACTTATACCTACGTGCCTAATAGAGATATGCACGTTGTTTATTTTTTTTTTGCAAATCAATTTATTTGCAAACATTAGAAATAAAATGTAACTTGAAAACTTCAAAAAAAGGGCTTTATCTCGGAACGTTCGCTTATTTTTGGGATACGAGCCATGTAATTTAAATATTGTTAATAATTCGTGAAGAGTAATATGTGTATCAAGTATTTACAGCGCTGTCAAAAATGTTAATTTGATAATAATCGATAAAATTATTTAAACCCCATCTGTTAGTGACCTTGCTTCTAAAGAAGGCCGACCTTCTAAGAACCTACACGAAAAAAATATTACCAAACCAAAATGAATGAGATGTCTGACTGATTTGACATCATGCTACGATTTATTTAAATAACATTAACTGGAACTAATTTATTATGACACAAAATACTCATTACAAAAATTAAGAACATTAGCTTTAACAATCCCAATCAGGACTTAACCTGGTGTAGGAGGCGAGGATACCTATAACCACGCTAATTGTATTGTATTAATAATATAACTAATAATACCCCTGTCATAAATGATTGATTTTTATGCGTTATAATCAAGATTTATTATTGACAATGCTCATCACTTTGCGTTTCTCTGATTATTCATCATGAAAATAAAACGTTTTTGTTGAATGCAGCTAAAAAATATTGTGTTCGGTGGCGTAACATCATTTATTCCATGCTGTGTCATTTTTATCAATTGTTCGATACGTTGAGAGCCTCACGCCAGATAACGGTGTCGCACGGCATAAATAAATTTTACATTCTCGGATTATTATTTTATCGATCGCGGTGATCGAAGGGTCGGGTATCGAGCGCCCACGCGTGTCGTCGCGATCGTCAAACCTAGACTCACCAAAATCAAATCTTTGCGTAAAAACAAGAAGAAATTCAACAAAAGTGGCTGCAATCTATCGTCGAGTCACGACAATTCCACCGAGCCGCTAAACTACGGTCGCCCGATCTGTCAGGTACAGGCGCTCAGTGTGAGGGTGGGGGGGAGGCTAGCTACCGCGTCTCAGCAACGACGCGCCGCGCCGGTCCACCCGACAGCGGTCGCTGGACGCCGCCGGTAGACATGGGTAACTCAGCGAAATTCCCTGCGCCAACTCAGCAACTCAGGCGCAGTGTAGTGTGTCAGCTCCTTGAGTCAACTCAAAATTGCGCCACGACGCAGTAAAGATGGTACGCGCAAAGCGAGCAGTGAAACCTCCGAAACGCACGCAACCCCACGCTCATAGTTCACTCAGTGAGTGGGTACTGCGCCGTGCGCCGACACATTATGAATGTGTGAGCTGACTCACCCTGCGCACTGAAACGTGCCGGCGCAATTGCGCGGCGCAGCGCAGTGTTACCCATGTCTAGCCGCCGGCTCAGTCTGTTGTCGTCAGGCAATTTGATCGCACGTGTGTTGATGATATTTATAAAACAGTTCTCGAACTTAGTTGTGAAAAACTCGGTGTTTATCTTGGAGTATCGTGGCATTTGCAGTGTTTGTGACGTTCAATCATAACTCATGTGGATTGTTAGTGTTTTTACATCCGGATACACGCTCTGATGGTTCTATTTAATAATAAAATGAAAATACATGGTAAAGATTTTTGCATGTCTCCAAGATTTGAATAAGTACTGTGTCTTATTAGTATATACTGATGATGTTGGCTTGCCTGATGCACGAGACAAAATATATATTTTAATAGAATAGAAAATATTTAAGAGGATTGTAATTTCGACAGGGGATTATTAAAATATTCAAATAAGCGTCGTATTGTTTCACGCGGACCACCGAAATGGTCAAAACAATGGAAGACCTTGCGTCTTGGGTGACATTGACTCTCGAAATGTAAATTTGAGTAAGCGTGAACAATTGAACACGTTGGGCTTAGGAGAATAGAGTCTGTGTGTGACCCTGTTGCGCCTACGGGACAAGCCGCAGTGGGTGGACGGCATAGTTTCCGAACCGCCTAGAAAACGACAGTGGGTGTTTGAATGGAGCCTGTTAATAATAATGGTGAGATTTAATCACCGCCATAGAGGTTATACAATAAAGCTACAAAAGCATGCTCGCGGTTCGAATTGTAGAAACTATTTGAAATAACCCATTTGAATAGTCACTAACACATTGCTTTTAAGCAGAGTATTCTAGATAAGTAGATATTTACTAATCTTATTAACGACATAGATATATAAATATCTAATTTCGAAGTGTATCATCTTGATTCCGGAAAGAATCCTTACGATGGCGGTTGGGCTGTCAAGTTTGGCAAATATTTCGCGCAATATGTGACTAACAGACATCAGATGTTACTTGATAAAAAACAGAAAAAGTTGCACATGTTGCAGATCAAATTCAGGGCAAAACTATCTCACATGCCACTCGTAGTCTGACCGGTCAAGATCTCCTACTTGACCGCAATAAAAATAGGCTACATCTTCAACAAAATGTTTATTCAAAGATATAAACAATAATCTAATCTGAAATTAGAAAGGTGCGTAGGGACGAATTAAATCATGTTAACCCTATTATTATAAGACCATCTGCTGTAGATGATAAATGCATTCGTCAGGGAAGCAAAAAAGATTTATAAGAGAAAACCTGAGCGGGCGCGGGCGGCACGTGGGACGGCAGATGTGCGCGAGCGCATCGCGTACTGCATCACAAAGGACGAGAATTTAGTAGCATTATCTTGCAATCTTCTCAGCTTGCGGCAGAATTTAACATTTCTTTATATGGTTTCTGGTATATTTAAACTTTACGACAGTTGGCGATGCAAGTAATTGTGTGCGCTTTTTAATATTTACTCCGATTATGACTATAAATAAAATTAAAAAAAAAAGCTTGAACAGGTGTTGTCTGAGCTTTCCAATGAAGTTAAAGAATTTTAGAGAATGTCTTATTCATTCTTCGGGGTCAAGTCCGGCATGATAGGGTTTTTCTATAGATTTTATCGCTAGAACCTGTAAGATCGATACCTTTTATGGCAGCCTGCACCCGAGCTGATACGGTATTGACAACTGTGAGATATTTTACATTAACGTTGGCCTCTTTGATATAGCATTCTACCTACTCTTTGACTTTCCTTATTCTTAACTCGGAATATACGCAAAAGAAATAGATGAAATTAAAAATTTATGAGTATCAAAACCTTATGTCTCATATATTTTTTAAATTATGAAAACGTATTAAAAAATATTTCATGTATAATCTTACAAACCAAACATAGATTAAGTTGCAAACAGCTTAAGGCATGTTTTAAATAGGACAAACTAAGGTAACATAAACCATATAAAAATGTAACAAAATTTAAAGTAAATCAGTAATTCTAGTTGGAATTTAATATTGACATTTAGAAAAATTCGACAACTAGCGAGATTAATACAAATATGATTTTACTACGACGTTCTAAAAATAAAGACTATTGGAGATGCAAATTCATTAAGTGCACGATAAACACTGGCGAAATAACATTCACAATTTGCACAAATTGGCTTTTTGCATTGTTTTGAATGATGTTCCGAAAAAGTGCTCTTGTCGCATCAAGTAGCCCACCCTAGCTTATTTATAACGCTAAATAATAACCCAATCACAAACTAAAGCACGTTCCCACCACCTGCCTGACAGCTGCGGGGATTTATAACTGACAGATACAAAATTTCCCCTTAAAGATACCCTATAAATGAGCAGCTGAGACTAGCTGTTGAATAAGGAATTGTAAGAATCAACAACAGAACATGAATTAACTTCAAAAACAATTTTCGGAATATTTTCGGTTTTTGATATAGTTTTCATGTTATAGACTATGTATAATAAAAGAGATCCGAGCATTTTAGTTTTATAAAAATATCATGTCGTCAATTTAAAATAATATTTATCTGAAAATTTCAAACAATAATCGTATCAAGATATTATTTTATCCAAAACGCTATCATAAAATATTATATTTTCAGAAGTTCGAAACTAAATTTATTGGTATTCCCAAACAAGTGGATGTGATTTAACGGTCTCGACACAGAGTCTGGAGGGAAATATGACTGAAATATATCGTTCTTACTCTGAACTTATACTAAAATAGTAAAGCTACGCCTTCCATTTCTCTATGACCATTACGACATCCTGTGTGTGCGGTATTAGTTAAAACACGTGTCCATTATAAGTTTTCATTTGCCATTAAATTAGTTCAGTCCTTCTTGAATAAGAAGACTTTGATATATAGTTTTAAATAAAATAGGAAATAATTGTTGTAATACTTCAAAATTCATAGGTATCAAAGAATCTTAACTTCATGGCAAAGGCTGTAGAAATATATTTTTTATAAAATATGCCTATCGATTTGATATAACTTTCATCTATAATCATAAATTACATAGTTCAATTTATAAACAAGCTGTTGATCGTTATCACGAAGTACGTGATGTTTATATTTCATATCAGCCATGTCATAACTGAAATATGTAGCAATCGTTAATAATTACACTGCTGAAAGTAATTTAGTTAACACTGGATACAATATTGCTATTATATCGCATGACTCGCATTGTCACTTGACGAGGGGTGCTCCCAATGACACAGCATCGTTAATCACCCTTTTCTTCCTAAACAAATTTCTGATTTTCAATTCCAGCGCCAGCAATAATTTCAAAATCTATTCCTTGATAAATGAAACGGGTTAATTAAGGCTCATGCTTTGACGTGACGTCCCGCCTCATAATGTGAACAGTTCTGTTCTACCTGTGATATATCTCCTTAATAATTTAATATCCTGTTCAAATATTTTTTGCTTGAACTTTTCAGTTTGCTCACATATTTGTTGTTTTTGTTACATTATTTGTGTGTAGTTAATTAGTTTCTGACGGGATATACGAAGCAGATGTTGCATTTTTTTAATTTCCTTTAAGTAAATTTTATTTTCTTTATCACTCTTTCCGTTCCAGTGCGGGCTTTGATCAGAAATAACTGTCCTAAAAATGTACATCAGAGTTATCATATTTTGACAAGTGCTATCGTTACACGACTTTATCGATCTTCTGAGCAAATAATCTGGGTTGACAGAAAAGGAAAGGAAGTGTTTAAACAGTGAACTTGTCATAAATTAAAACATAACATAGACTTCTCTCAGATTTCATCGCAATGTTTAAGGAGTATTATAACCTCGCTGGCAGTTCGCCAAATTTCTATAGTGACATCTTAAGCTAGGATTACGTGAACACGATGCAGTGTTTGATACAGATTGCTTGACTCTAAAATATTACTCTTACATTCATAGCAAACAATACGTTTTACGATGTACAACATGTAGTTTAAAATCTATTTAACGGATTTGTTTTTCTTCTTTTTAAATCTTTTAATTATGTTTTAAACATCAACATTTCCCATTGAGGTAGACAGAGGAACGGAATCACGGATTCCATAAGCGAAAGTGGTATCCAAGGATCGGAATCCTTGCATACCACTTTCGCTTTGTCCACTTTAAATGTCTAATGTTACTGATTATTGTCACATTAATATAAAAGTATTCATTTTCATTAATAAGTAACATTTATTTATTATTTGAATATTACGTGAAGGTTCAATACGCTTTCAAAACGTTAAAAGATTTTTGGGCCATTTTTGAAGATAACGATCTATATGTCATAATACTGTCAATATGTAACTGGTGTGTCATATTATCGAATTCGTGTTGACAATACTTGACATATTTGATACGCTTGAAATTATTTTTAACAACAAACGTATTTAATCTAAGGGCGTTTAATTTAAACGCGTCTTATATTTCATCAGAATAACATTATCAATTTTATTTTATTCCTAGTAATACTTCAATTATTTTTATTTAGTTATTGTCATAGCTAGTCACGATGTATTACCATAATAATAATCTTCTAGTATTTCATCCTACATTGTTTAATTTCAAGCTTCATAATCAACTTCTCTTAGGACTGCGACCTATATAGTTGCATAAGTCAAGGTTCCCATTTCTGTACTGACTTGGTGTAATCTTCTAGCCATATAAGTCTACGATAATTAACTGTCATACATTTTCTTCGTACTGTGACTGTTTTATTGTATAGTCTTGCTTTTCTTTTGTTCGATAAACATACCTTCGTCGTTAAATACTTGACTGATTGGGAACTTGAGAATTTTAACTAACAAAGACCAATGCGGTTGTTTAAAATAAGGAGTTTGCATGATGACATAATTGCTTAAAGATTAATTTAGTATTCATTAAGAATTTAAGATAAACTAATCTATTACACCAGGTAAGGTGAAATCATCAGTAATTAATCAGGTAAATAAACAGTAAACGATGACAAGTCCTTAAATGAGAAAAACGTTTAAAATAAAATTAATTGTGGGTCGGGACAGTGGCGATGCATCTCGTTCAGACAAAATATTAAATAACATTGTCTCGTTATTGAATATTTAATTATCCATTAAGGCTTATGAGTGTCATCATTTTATTATAATGATAATTGATAACGCTTTTTATAATAAATGAAATATAAAGGATGGTAAATACGATTAATTAGTTCCAAAACTTGTTCATTATCGTAATGTACGAGAAGTTAATGCAAATTTATACAAGTAGATAGTGTCAGTTAAGTATGATCGTCGCACTATCGGCGCCGTAGTAACATGATACCATCGAACTATCTATCATCCATGGTCCAATGCACGTGTTCGTTCAATGCATGCCTGGATATGCCACACATGTTAAATTGAGATATTGTACTTGTATTAATTGGTAGGCTGTAAATGATGAATCAGAAGGTCAGGCATGCTAAAGTATGAAAGGATAGTGGTATATTTTTTTCACATTTTTAAACGTTCTTGTTTCAAAAACTAAACATGGAGCTATCCAAATGGAATCTGTCGGTTTGAGAGATTTAAAGTCTAGATTATTTTAATCGCGTAATATGAATTCCTAAAATTAGTGTTTTTTCACAAGAAAACAATTTGAATGTAACCCGTGGATTACATAAATGCAACAGAAATGTAAATCGCAAAACTAAATGATAGGACAATAAAGATTACAAATGTTTCACATTTACATTACATTTTATTATAAGTCGTTGTAGTCGTTACTGTTATAAATTCCTACTTTACCCTGTAGAAAGTAAAATATATCAAATACCACCCAACATACGACGAAATACATTTTAAATTATTAATTTCAGTAGACAATTTTGCATCTATAATTAGATAGATTTATATATGTAATTTGTTTAAGAGAGATAACCGCGTAATTGTCGGTTTACAAAATAAGATCGTTAAAAATGGTCGTTAGACTAAAGTAGAAATTAATCTAAACACGGCTTTTGATTAATTTTTTTATACAGTCTCTTTCATTTAAAATAAGGTAGGTAACTACAATAGTAGCGTGACCGGGCTTCGTCAATCAGACGTGTACGATAGATACAGTTAAATAACCATCGTGAAGCAATCAAGGTTTTTGTTTAATGTCAACGTCCGCTTGATAATCGGCCAAATCAGCTGATTGAAGACTGGCCTCGTAGGCGAACAATCAAAGCAAATAAAAATCATATTAATCACAACGTTGTGCCGTCGAGTCTGTTAGCGAAAGTTTTTGCCTGTCGATCTTTTTGCATGATACGCAATTACCTCTAACGACTCTAATATGGGTTCAATACAATTTATACTAGACATAACTTTATTGAACATGGTCCGGATGTTAGCGGTACAATTGCTTAGCTTTCTAAATCGATCGCATTGAATTGCTGTCGAATTTTTAAAGAACGACTTTGAATATTATTTAAGTCGTTGTCTAAAACAATTGTAAAACATATATTGATACCGAAACTTCTGAAATCTGCTAATAATAATAGAATGAAGTCCAGCTCGTATGTTAATTATTTTATATTCAAAATGAGCATGTTATTTATTTAAAATTGGAGTCGTACGCTATAATGAACCTAACGCGGACAAAATTGGAACCGTACGCTGACATCACTTTTTCATTAGCAAAATTATACTGTCTAAGAATTATAAATAAACATTTTTTTTTGTTTTTAAAAGATAATTTGGAGTACGACCTCAAAAACAGTGTTCAATTAAACAAAGGCAATCCTCACTGGAGAACAACAGAATGTTTAAACAACTGTCAAAGCTATCATCCTTTTGTCCGTGAAAAATCTCGTTAAAAATTGCGACGAATGCATAAAAAAGAATAACTGGCATTCATTTAAAAACTGTCTGTTGAAGATAAAATAAAGAATCTTTGAAACTCGCTCTCGAAATGCAAACGAGTCGGGTGAGATTGGCAAAATTCTGGTAAACTGTGTCGTTCAGTGTACCCGATGAGTTGTTTCAGAATTAAATCGAAAATGCTTTACGTATCGATTTCGTTTGCGGTTTCCAAACCTGTGTGACGGAGGTTTTTATTGGAACAATTACATTACGATGAAATTGTACCATTCATTTTCACTATATAGTAGTTATTAACAGTATTTCTGTGGTTCGTAGGTTGTGTGTAGAGAGAGATAACTCTTCTACTATCTATATATTAACTTGATTATTTAGCATGGGAATCTATGTTTTATTTTTGGTTTGCATAAGGCGTAGAATTTCTTACAAGGATAAAGGACATAGACATAAAAAAGCTTTTTAATCTTCTTTATTAATTTAGTCATTTATACAGGTATAAAGTATTGAATAGTTATTTCGGTGATCGGGAGCTAAGCCAGGGAAATATTTTAAATTCATGCCAATTATTTTTTCTGTGTCAGTACTAATAAGTGCACACATATTTTTTATAAGTAATGTACAACAGTATCGGATAAATGTTGTAATGAACGAATGTACTCTAGCAATAATATCTATAACTCCCGTCTTTAGAACTATCAGTAACTAACGCTTTCCCTTCTGATGAATGACCCAAGTCTTCATCCTTCGTTCCGTGACATTACTCGACCTACACAAATCTTTTCCCTTTCATCGCTCTCTCTGTCTTTATTTACATGAAATTTCATTTAAAACCCTCTCGTTAAAGTGTCAGTGTAATGCTGATCACGACGTGTTTGAATTTACGGCTCACGGCTGTTGCTTGGTAAAATAAGTTTTTCATAACCGGCAATTCTGCCGTCAGTTAAGTTTGTAAAATATGCTTCAGTTAAACAATTAGTATCAGACATACAGACTGTTATTATAGCTCGTCTTTTATTATCCCGAGGACATGATTTAATCAATATTTCATAGTCACTTTCACTGAGGTCATTCATTGTTTGGTCGACAGCGTTCTGAGTTGCTGTTAATTTAGCGGTATCGGCGGCAGATTTCCCAGTTGATATATTATCTTCGATAGCAGTTGTCTCATTAGTGCTTGCCGATATTGAGTTTTTGTAATACGTAATAATTGATCGAACACAGCTGCGTAACTATGTCGATGCTATCGATGTTGTAAGGGGCCCCTAATTCCACGGGCCACAAGAAACGAAAATGAATGCTGTAAAAAAACTCTAAGAAAATAATTTTCAAAATGTGGCAAAAGGTTGAAAATTATTTTAAGCAATTTAATCCTTTTCTTTTTTTTTCGAGAATAAGGAGGATTATGATCGTATTAGTGTTTTAAAAAAATGAATGGTTAATGGTCAATTATTTACTATATTTTACTCTACCCTGTTTTTAAAGGACACTTCCATTTATTGCTTTGGGGCCTTAAACGGTTGAAACACCACTACTGGAACAAAAACTTCTCATGGGTCTTAACAAGTTGATGTTAAAAATCGATAGTACCGGCTTCTTAGCGTTCGCAAAATTCTCTTTTTAATTGATATTTTTATAATGGTAATGCTTCGTTAAATTATGTTTTTTATTATTTAGACCTTAAGCGAAACGAGATTAAATGATCGTCTTGATGATAAATAAATTATATAAATATCTTTTAATTTTTTTAGTGTGTGGGATGAATTTTCCTGAGCTTATTCACATAAATACAAGTACGTGTGTTATTTCATTCGTAAGCAAACTTTTAATTGGCTTTTACCTACTCCAGCGAAGCACGGTAATTAGTTGAATGCATGAACTGTGACTTTTTGCTACTTATTTTTTTTTATGGTTTTTAGTTGAAAATAACAGTAAAAGTTTTTTATTTACGTAACATTGTTGAAGCATGTTCAATTTTGGCAATGTCAGATTATTGTTTTTTAATTATAACTAATTATTTATTTATGCGCTCATTGGAACAATAATTAATACATTAAATTTCCATGAAATAGTCGCGGTTTCGATTTCCATCAGGTTTGTAGTTATTAATTGAACGGGTATATCGAAATTATGTTTGGATAATGAACCATGAAGGTTGGGAGATTTACCTTCCATCATCATGATGCTAAATGCTCAAATTAAAAAACCGGCATCGTCATTACTGACCAATATATTGAGATACTCGTACTAAGTATCTCAAAGAAATAATATATCGTCGTTGCGCCTGCCAAATTCCATACGTGCATTTTTTTGATTTTTGGTTTTTGCACAAAAAATAATCTTTGTTTTATTCTCTACTGTGTTTATAAAATCCTTTTTGTGATATTCGAACTGGAAAGGAGTTTAACTAATTCCATATGTGTTTAGACCGTTAAGAAAAACTCCGTATGTGAGTCAATAATACGTTTTTTGTTGTTTCCCAAAACTATACAAAAATGCACATATGGAATTTGGCAGGCGCAACGACGATATGTAGATCGTTTAATAAAAGGTATAATGAATTGAGTGAATGAATTCGCATGCAATGTTTGTTTCAATGCATATTTAAGAGTCACTTGCCAAATATGGATTCTTCGAAGCTCAGTTCCTCGCAACATATTTCTTCACAGCAAAGATTACCGGTGACCAACTTTGTAAAATTCACGTTCATCTTAATCATTTGAAGATCTTTTGAGACTTTAGCCTATAAAAATAAACTGGACACTGGATCTGATTTGTTAACAGATTGAGAAGAGACTGAGTCACGTCGCGAGATGTGAAAGAAATAACGATCTTATTGGTATAAATGAAGTTAGTATTTGCTTATTTAGATACTAGTGGACCCCGCAGACGTTGTTCTGCCACAATTGTGCCTTCGAAATTATATAATTATTCTTAAATTTGAATATGCCCATTTGCCCACTTTTTTATATAATTGTCTAATATGTCACTGATTTGCAGTGGACATCTGTTATTCCAAAAAAGCTAAGAATGCATGACGTGAGCTGTCAAGATGGCGGAGTTCCGAACCTAATTTATTTTAAAATTAATTTTTGCATATATTTGTTTCTTGAATTTTTCCGATAGTTTAATAGCTATTCTTTTATTCGGGTCATAGAGGAATCCAACAAATAAGATATCGTACGATCTTTCTTTTATATATATATAGATAACGATATTATTGATATTTAATATCGATCCATATGACGATAATTGAAAATCTCGACCAACATAAAGGAAATTTAAAAATTGTTTCAACACAACTCTTTAGGGATATTTATCACCTAAAAACCGTGTGAAATCAGTAGGTACAATTTGTTTATCGAATTCAGTTTAACAATATTATTTGCTCAACTATTTAACAGCGCAGTGACGCGTACTGTTTGTGCTTTCATTTGACAAACGTGTTTACTAGGGCTGCTAGCCCTCTTTTGACCTGCCTTTAAACAATCATTAAACAAAACGCAACTCATGGGAATTATCCGCTGGGTGAGGCAAATATAATTTCAAATGGAATGTGTTACTATCCAATTTTATTATAATTTTAATAACGCAAAAAATAATGACTCGGTTTGTTTGGTGAGATGATAGCTTAAAGCTAGGAAATGTTCCAGCTTTATGATGGAAAATGCTTCATGTATGCATGTGAAAGTGTGATTTAAACTTATTTTACAAATATTTTATCAACAGTTATCTCTTCTTGTAAAATATTATTACGAACGCGCCCCGGCTTCACACGGGTGCAATATAGATGTACTATACACAAAAAATAGCTTTCTATTGGTAAAAGAATTTTTAAAATCGGTCCAGTAGTTTTTGAGTTTATTCATAACATACAAAAATATAAATCTTTCCTCTTTATAATATTAGTATAGAAGTATAGATAACAGTGATCGTCATTATTTCGAATATTTCCATTCTGGATTATCCCTTTATATGTTGTACACGACTGTCAGCCCTTTGTTTACTCTGGCTAACACATTCTGTATTGCGTGTAAACATTCATAAAGATTTCCAAACCAATACTTTATGATTGGTAAATCCAAATGGCTTCCTGTTTTTTTAACTCTTGTTCAAACACGTCCTTCAAATTTGAGTTGTTTAGTCTCTACTTGAGTGCCACTGGCGGCACTAATTTTAGCTAGTCTGTATGAGTTTTCTGTTTGTAAATAATATTTGATAGGCTTTTCCTATGCAAAGTGGTTAGGAGTCCGTACAGTGATGTTAAAATAGTTTTGTTGGGCAGTGATAAACTCATTGGCGGAATTTGTCTCTGGAATTTATTCACATATTGATTTATATGAAAATTGTGGACACCGTACTTCAATCGCTTGAATGGATAAATATTTTTCAGTTACGTTATCGTAGTTTCAACTGCTATTTGATTGATACAAATATTTTTTGATGCTTTCTTCAATTGTTTTCATTATGTTTGATTTATCACATGTCCGTAGTGATTTGATTATACTTTAAGATGACTTGAATTATATATGAAATGATATTACGTATTCTTAATTATTGTAGGTAAAATAACATACATTCCACATATCACAGAAATCAGTATATCTAAAGAATTAAATTTATATTTTGTACGACCGACATTTGAGGAGGATTTGGGTTTTTTTATTGAACTCGATTAAAGAAACAATTAGCAATTACAATTCAACAAAACTAGGTAATGTTAAAACTTAAAAATAACATAAAATACTATGTTAATATAAATAAATCTTCCACTTACACAGTTGTCCAATAGGTGTCCCTCAGTTTTCTATTGTTACGCATCAACGTCGCAACACTGATTTTCAGTAGGCCGAAATTTGCTGCGAATTACACTATGCATTATGGGTAATTTTTAGAACTCGTTTTGAATATTATATAGGAAGTTCATTTAAAATAAAGTTTGAATTCTTCTTTGTAACCACACTAACAAGATATTAACTGTTAACCCTGTTACGAGGTACTTAACTGTAAGTTGAGGAGGCTTTTATAGAATATTAGTCCACTGAACGAACAGGTGATTAGGGTCGTTTAAATGCAACCACCATTAAAACACCGTATAAAATAGCTGTATTTAAACTTTCCCAAGGGTAAAATTATAAAAATTAACTGAGTGTCTATTGAATATTAGTATTATATAACGATCAATTTGCAAAAATGTTCTTAAGTTCTTTCAATGTAATATGTATTGGTACTTGAGGTCACTGAGTACCAAGGGAAATTCTAATATCGGTTCAATCAAAAATCAAAATATTATTAAACGCAATTCGCTGCAACTTAAAAACGGAATAAATCGCAAAAATCATTGGTCTAATAAATTCCGATCACGATTCGGTATTTGAGATATTTTGCTTTGGTTTCCGTGAAATTTATTGTAAGTACGAATTCTATTAAACGGAGCTTATAAATTATCGTTAAGTGCAAATAAATAAATCATAACGGTGCTAAATAGTGTTGTCAAACTTATCTTAAATTTGCTTTTGAAAATGTCTACCATTTGGCTATTTTAGGATCTATTATGTTTCAATCGAAATAAATTAATTCTTATCAGGAAGAAATTGTAGGTCTTACCAGATAACCACCACCACCCTTTCTAGATCCCCATCATAGATGGAAAAACCATGAAGTACATATTGCGCGTTTGATTCCACTCTATGGTTTACTAAACGAAAAAATAGGTTGAATGCGTAACATTGACTATAGTTATGTCAGAGATATCACCTACCACCAGTTGAGCCAACGCCAAGCAATTAAATACGATAAAAAGGTGTATTAAAAAAAATAAGGAAATTAATATTTTGATTATTCACAGCATTTTAAATGTCAATTAATTATATTCAATTACTGATTTACTATCGTGTTAACATTTACAATACCTTTCCCAATCGTAAAAACAGTGTTGACATGAAAACATTCTTTTCTCTTATTGCTTGCACTTTGCACGTCGTATACCCTTTTCACAGAATACAAGGTGACATTTCGCTACTCTTTATCAGATAAACACGGTACGTGGGGTCTGTGGAAAGTGGCTGAACAATCATTGTAATTCTGGTATTGTGTAAGTTTTTATCATTGAGTGGCTTTTTTATCGGTTTTGATAGTTTTCTGGAAATAACCCCAAATTTATTTAAACATATTTTTTATTTATCTTTCTTTTAAAATCCTTCTACGATTTTTCGTTTCATTTATCGAATATGATCGATTTGACGCTTTTTTTACTATGACATAGAAACCATGGTTTTCGTCGGACTATTGGTAATTTCTTGCCCACAGTGCACTGTAGATCCCTTGCTATAACAATTAGGTATAATTGTGTGTATATCCATCTGGTTATAAATATTAAGAGACAGACAGATGGTACCGGATTAATCTCCGAAACCGAAATGTATTTAGGGGTTTTGGGTGTATCTACTTAATTGCTATACTTTATCCCACATGGTAGTATAATGTTGAATGTAACTAAAGTATTGATTAATTACAATAAGAAATAACGGTGACCAAATGATTCTTGAACTTGTTATTTAGTTTTAATTTGCTTAATTAAGTCTTTGGACGATTTTATAGTTGTAAGAATTTATAAACATCTTAAGGACACACAAATACTCACTGGTTCTATGTATATTTTCATATATTATTCAAATAAACACTTATTCAATATCGTTTGCGTAGTAAAGGCGAAATACCTCCAAAACCACTTTGAGTAAACGTTGCCCTGTTATCTTGTTATTACTCGGGCTATCTTTGATAAACAATTATATTAGCAAATTCTAAACTTTGACAAGTCACGATATTGTTATGTTTAACGAGAGCATTGCACGCAAATATAACAACAATGAACTATAATAACTACTGTGCCTTTCAAGGATCATAAACACCAATCACCTTATAACGAAGCAATATCGATTGTAACAAACGATTAAAATATGGGGATTATGCCCATTTTAACTTACGTCACGTTATCATTGTTACTAACTTAGTTGATTCCTGATGCGTAAGTTATCCTTTTAATCTACCCGTGGTTTAAGTTATTATTATACGTTTTACCGTTCTGTACATCGCTTAAGTATTGGTCAAAAGAGGGCACTATTATATTATATCCCCTAAATTATTTAGTTATTCTCAAATTTTAGAGTTTGATAACGGAGATTGGCATTATATGCTTTAATGTCTAAAACATAACATGTAGACTTGTCAATTCAATCACGCAAGCCAGAACCATCAGAAGATATACTAGGAAGACACATAACAACTATTTAACATAAGACAATTGTTCATCAGGTGGTCGCTTAGGTGGATATTAAAAATGACAATCGATAGAGCTGGTCGGCCTCCAGCCCCTCGTAGAACTTCCACATACAGAAGCTATGATGAACTTGGACTCATTGATAAAGGAAAACCACTCAGGTATCGCCATGGTGGTGTTGAAGACCTCACAGGATTGGAATCTAGACCGCAAAGATCATATGACGCTCAGGATTTAGACAACATTACTGTTATAAGCTCAGAAGAGATACAAAGACCGAAAAGAAAAACAATTGAAGGTCTTGCTAATGGGTTTAGAAGAACTTTCTCTGTAAGAAGCAGGCGAGAAGAATCTGAAGGTATACAGATGGATACATTTAGTGTGACCGGGGGAGAAAATTTCGCTACAGTAAGAGGAGCTCCGTTCGGAAGGCGCAGATCTTTGTCCAGAGACCGTGGGTCATCACTACTAGGTCGAAGTTCTTCCGAAGGAGACGTGAGGATGCCGCTACCTCGAGCCCCACCTGCCAATCCAACACCTCGGTTACATCGCTGTCTCCGCGCGCTCGGCGGAAGTTGGAAGAACCTTTTACTATGTGAGTCTTCGAGACCTAGCTTTCCTAATTTAAAGCATCATTCATTGCTAGAGATGATAGTGCTAATTAACAGACTCATGAAAGCCATAAAAGCGTAAACATAACACTTACCTCTAACATTAAGAAATTAAGTAACTCATTTCATTATTCTCCACTCTAAACGGCAGTTAACAGTTTGCGGTGGCCTCGTCCAAGTTAATTATTAGAATGACGAGTACAAATGACCAAAAGAGGTTGCTTAAATTCTGTGATTAACCGCGGTCTTTAATAGAATTAAACGTTTTCTTTTATTCAAATGACGAAATTGTTTGTATGCAACTTTCTGATTAATTGGTTTTTCGATGCAAGCATTTGATATATTATGGAGGCATATTTCTCATCGATATAATGATCAAATAATGATGCCGAGGTCTCATTAATTTTCCGTAATTTGTTTTAAATTGGAGGATATATCTTACTCGTACTTACTATGCTATATTTTAATAACAAAAAATATTACATATTTATTCAGAAATTGCATCTGTTCGCTATGAAGGTCATGCCTACAATAAAACAATAAAGAACGTTGAACAGTCTTATAAACGTTCAGAACCTTAACCTTGATTGAATTGTCGTCAATTGTGTGTAGGTGTTTTAGAGGTAATATAGTCTCATCTTGTCTAACATATCATTTTCTTAATTTAAATCATTACTCTTAACATTGCCATACTAAAAATTGTTATAACAGCACAGTGTATAAGTATTAAATGCCCTTTATGACAAAAGTAAGTAAAAACTAGAACATAAAAAGGGGTGTAATACAAAGCTTATCTCTCGTGTCGACTTTAACCCTGTATTGCGAGTGGTCTCATTTAGAAAATTGCCTTTTTAATTTTCCGTTACAGTGCTCACAGACTCCCAGCATAAAGCGATGACAGCAGTGTTCTAATTCCCTCCGTGAAATAATATAGTCAAAACATTTTTAATCATAACTTCACTTTCATTCAAATCTACTATCCAAAAAAAATTAATTTTAAATAAACCATTCTGTTTGTGAAAAAAAAAAAACATTTTTCACTATACGGGGAGTCTTATGACCCAAACATGCAATAGGTAAAAACCTTGGTATAAGTAAGCATTTCTTATTTCTTAAAAGAATTACAATATATGTTCCAGGCGTAGATACCAATGATATAAAGTAAAATCCCTGAATCATTTCTGCTTGCGCTAATTCAATTTGTGTAGCTGACATTACACGTCTAATGTCCGAAGTTCGAGGGTCGATGCGGTCCGTCAGCGTTTATTCAACATTCATCGCTGGCGGGATGACAGCCTCTCCCGTCTCTTAGCCAAATTGCTTTTGTTATGTAGATTTATTTATAAACCTTGACATTTTTATTTGTTTCCACATTATATTCTGTTAGAAAAACATTAAGAATGACAGTCATATTGTATTAGGTGTTGTCTCTGTTCAAAAACTTCAAAAAATTTACTAGATACGAAAGTATTTTCATGTTTTCATATTGCTTTATAAATAGCGACTGAATGTGTAAAATCATAAGTGTGCAAGTCTTTCTCAAAGATTATGTAATAAAATAGAAAATCGCACTGTAGGTACTTAGATGTTATTATCCTCTAATAACAAGTACAGCTATAATTCTTATCAATTTTTGCAAGCCGGAGGTCATTTTCGCCACCTCACGTAGGCACGGGTTATCTATGAGCGCATTGCACGTATCGTAATCCACAGGATATCTTTATGAGGTTCCTTATTTTAAGTCAAAAATGTATAATATATGGCTAAATCAAACGCTGTTACCCACAGCTTCGCTTTTCGAATCAAGTTTTTGGTATCAAATTAAATAATAGAAGCTGAACTAAATATATTTTTTTTCTTAACGGCAATTTATTTCTATTGTAGTTCATTTCCTACTTAGGCAACTCTACTGTATATTGTGTACTATTTTTTAAATGTGACAAAATATTAGTCTATTAGAAAATTAAATTAACGAAACGTACAACTAATATTTACTTCCATTTATCATTGTTAATTATTAATTCTATCCCCAAATCTGACAAAGATACAGCCAGACTGCTAAGCTCACCGTTGCCTAAATTAATTCTCCACAATAACAATTAAGGTGAACAATAGAATCTTGCCGAAGTAAGGCACCGAAGATCTCTGTAAGACCTCTAATTCAGTATTAAGCCGAGGGATTATATTCCGAGTTATAATATATTTTGATGTCATAACAAATGTGATTTGTCCCGCTTTGTTGACGTCTATCTCTTAATACAGGACTTTCCTTTAATTAACTTCAACAAATGGCAAAAATACTACTATTTCTGAAAATTAGTTTATTGCTCTTCAACACACTAAATTGTTTTTAATTGTGAAATACATAGTAGAAATCCGTTATGCATATCAAAATCTAGTTTTATGTGTATGTTTGTTTGTTTTATAAGGCCAGTTTTATATATACCTACGATATTTAAAATTCAATAAAAATAACAAATATTCCTAACATTAATAACAAATCATAATGTCATTAATTTGAAAACAAAAGAATTGCCATGGCAAATTCTCGTTCAGTTTTTTTCTAATATTTCTCATATATTAGTAGAATGGACAGCCATTAACCGACCACTTTTAACAAAATACCCGTCTGTAAGTGGGCATTGTTTCCAATGATATTTATCGTATAGTAAATGGCACATTTGTAGTCGTACGAATTTGAACCTAATTTAATTGACTTAAGGTTGAATAGCTATAAATTTAAGCGCGGTATTGTTCGATGCTATGTATAATTTCAGCTAATTGACACATACGTTCGTGAAAGTTACTGTAATGATGTATAATAGGCAGGAAAAGTGCTATAACGTTCATCGTCAGGGAGTTATTATACGTCGATAGTTGCTTCTGATGTCTTGGTTATTCATTTATTTATTTTTTTTGTGATTATAATATTTTATTTCTGATCACTTCCTCCACAATGACAGGAAAGAAAATGTAATTTTTGTGCCAATAATTTGGGTGTTGATATTTCTGTATCTAATTTTTTTGCAGATCTTTTTATAACAGCGATGATTTTGTTTTTCTTTAAACACACACACATAGTACATATTATATACAAATAATTGCCGTTTTGTGTGTACAATAAAATATCCTTATTCTACTTGCTTAAATCTATACATATAATAAAAGAGTAGGATCGAAATTACGCTTCACTAAATATTTTTACCAGAAATTAAGAGGGGTGATAAAAGAAGGGTAGCAGAATGCATAAATGCAATTTTTAAGATTCTTGTCTGTCTGTCTGTCTGTCTGTCTGTCCGTCTGTCTGTCTGTCTGTTTGTTCACGCTAATCTCCGAAGATACTGAACGGATTTTCATGCAATTTACACAAATATATTAAGGAAAGCCCGGGGCAACATATAGGCTTTGTTTTATCGAAATCGGTTATCGGAAAGAAAAGTTATCATTATTTAAATATTATTTTAAAGGCACCATATCACCAAATTGCAATGTAAACTGACTCGCGTTGAACTTTTTCGAATTGTCAGATGTCAATCACAGTTTGATATGTAAATGAAATACTTTGATTATTTCGCCATTTCCGATATGTAATCGTAGAATAGTGGATATGCAGGCCCATTGCGTAATTTCAGATGCGAGTTCGAATCTGAACTTGAACGGAAATATTTTTTTTTCGTATTTTTTTTTTTTTTAAAAGAACTATATTATAACAATAGAAAATGTATTATTGAAATATTATATGAAAAAGTATTTCTTATGAGATCGTTTATTTCACCTTTTCATCCATCCTTTCTCTACAGAATTACGATTATTCGACATTGCTTTTATTGCTTCTTAAGGACTGTCTTCGTATCTTAGAGGTTTCCGCATTTAGCACCGGAAACCCGAGTAGGAATCCCGGGAAAAGGGAATTAAAAAAAAATGTCTCAAAATGAAAATGATCAATTAAATGAAATAAATATCGAGTATCTTCACCACTAATTAAATTTATAAAAAAAATAAGTAATTTTCTTTAAAGTCAGGTTCATTTTTACAACAATGGTATTTCTATTGAATTTCAAATCATACTTCGAACCCCAATCTCAACCACCATTAAACGTGTAAATGTGTGATGCAAAAGCAACCGTCAATGACTAATTTGATAGCTCTTTCCCAAAAGAAATCACCAAGTACAGAGGATGGAGGATATGTCATTTGAAGAAAGCTTGCTCAAAAGCTAAGCTTAAAGTGAACCCCACGCGAACGAAGTCGCGGGCATCAGCTAGTTATAAATATAATATTATCTGTTACAGTCTACCAAAGTAAGTAAATCTCTGAAAAACAATACCCGATTAAATTTATTCATTGGACGGCATTGCTTCAAAATCACGGGAATGGTTTTGTTACAACCGTCATAGTTTTAATCCAAGGATTTGTTACTCACAATTTCACCATTCTATAAAAAGGTATAAAGTTACCAGTAAATTATTTTTAAAATAGTTGTCTTTCTTGACCCGTACCGCGAGTGATTCACTTGCAATAATAAATTTTCTTTCACCCGCGAGCGAAAAGAAAATGATTTTCTTTTGTTGTGCTAGAAATGCGTCCATCGCTTTTGTTTCTCTAAGATTACACACTTCTTCACCGGCGTCTCATTTGCGAACACCTTAATTTCAGTGACAACGTCAGTGAAATCCCTGTCTTCATTCATCACGCTAACAATGGTGTTATAAAATGTTGACAGGGTTTTAATAAACAGGGAATATTAACGTTGTGACTTAGAAACATTCCCCACAATTACTGTGGTCAGGTAGAAGGCTTCCTAATATTTATGAAGAATAAAGTACGACTTGGATGTTTGAAAGCTACATACATTATTTTTCAGTATCGATTTTCAATAACTTGTAATTGGTTTCATGCTAAGTTTTTAAATATCTAATTCAACGAAATGAGGGTGTATCTCTGAATCTACTGATCACGGAATTGCTAAGAGTTGCACAAAGCAGTACTTTTTTTTAAATAATCGAGGTCAAAACTTGACCCTACTATTGAACTAGCTTACACAATATGTGAAGCCAGCTAATTCTAAGAACTACTAAATACTCAAACATAAGACATTCATGACGCGTTTATAAAAGCTCCTTTGGTGAACAAAATACGCGATATATAACCGATAAATTGTATTCGCTCAGTACCTTCTTCACGTATGTTAACCTTCTAAAAGCATAACCCATTTCTCATAAAACAAAAAGCACACCTGGTGTAATCAGCACTTCGGTGTGCAATTCAATTAATACCTACATAGGAAGTTATATTATTGCGATGTTCCCAGCCGATTCCAAGACTCCAAATAGCGTAAAAAGAGTCCCCCTTCGAATTCTTAAGGCCCGTCAGGTTGGATCCTGTTGACTATTATTTGAGAGCACCATGTGCCCTTTGTGAAATTTTCAATACCCCACATTGTTCGGCCTGCGACTCTTTATGTTCGAATCTACCCTTCTGAGGGAAGCATTTCTATCTTCATATAGAAACGTATATTTGTGAACGATATTTTCTGTTTATAAGTTTTAGTTAATCATTTCGACACCATTAATCCTAACTTGAAAAAGTAGATTTACGCCAAATGCAGTTTAAAGCAAAATTGTGATTAATTTTTAATAACCTTAAATTATTTAAAAGTTATCACAATATAGCTTATAATTTATATAGTTATTACTTTTAAAATATCATAAATAATTCAGTTATCACTTTTTTTTTAATCTTCTGGCGTAAATATACTTTTTCAAGTTAACTTAGTATTAGATGCTAGTGTCGATTTGTTGTTTCTGTATTACTAGTTTATATTTTATATTATTGCATATTTGTGTTTTTTGTCTTATATAATAGACATTAATGAAATACCATTTTTATCTGTATAATCACTTCGATATTTAAAATATTCTCATGTATTTGTTATTAAACTAATTTTGAGGCTCATAGTTAAATAATCGTGTACGTTTTTGCACCCTTGTTCATTCGTGTTGCTAAATATTAATATTAGTTCCAGTGAATCCTTATCTAAATTTTCCCCACGTGTTCAACGCGGTGTGTTCAGATTACAATGGATCATGGAGTGCGTCGTCGCTAGTAATTTGATCAATTCATTCTCTTTGTTTGTCCCGAATCCGATTTGTTCCCCTTCGATCGGTAATCTTAGCTGATATATTTTTTAAAAGCATCCGTATGTCACGTTTAATATATCTTTGGAAATTTGCTTCATTATTATTGTACCGTTAGATCGGTTAATGCTTTTTTGCTTGCCATTTATTTTGATTTGTAATCATCGTTACTGAATTTTAATGTAATTCCTTATTATTCGCATGAAAAACCTTCTCTTATTATTCGCTTGAAAATATAAACTTTCTTGTCCTTTAATTTAAACTGTTTTATGAAACCATCTAACGACCAAGTCTCTTTTTGTGACGTAGTCTGAATCACCCCTTGTCATTATTCAATTATTGAGTTAATCATTAAACCTTTTTAATTGGTCTTCACGGTTATAATAAGTATATATTTAAAAGCATTTCTTTCACAACTACATTGGATAATTAATTTAATTTTAAAGTATCACAGGCAGCCATAGTAGTGAACGTTAGCGTTATTGCGACAATTATCACAATTTTTGGCAGTGACGCCAGCCGCGTTGGATGCAACTTCGGCATGAGCCATTGCACAATGAAACTACCGATATATATTGGTAGTTACTTGATTTTTCAGTGACCGATACTATATAATATGTAATTTACAATATTCACTAAGATATCTATAGTTCTTTTTATTGACTTGTTTCTAGATTTCAATTTACTAGTAAAAAACAGCTTTCACTGTCGGAATGACAATTGTATTTCATTAACTCGTTGAATTTTAAATTAAATAATTATTTAAGAAAATGATTATGTTAAATGTAGACCTTGTAGATTCTTATAGAACCAACATCTGGCGAACTCTCATGTTTTAAGTTCATTGTCACATTTTATCAGCCAAGTCCTTTATTCAAAGATACCGATATCAGAATTAAATTTCATTTCATATCATAAATATCATGTAAAGTTAAATAACGCTTATTTAAAAGTATCACAGGCAGCCATAGTAGTGAACGTTAGCGTTATTGCGACAATTATCACAATTTTTGGCAGTGACGCCAGCCGCGTTGGATGCAACTTCGGCATGAGCCATTGCACAATGAAACTACCGATATATATTGGTAGTTACTTGATTTTTCAGTGACCGATACTATATAATATGTAATTTACAATATTCACTAAGATATCTATAGTTCTTTTTATTGACTTGTTTCTAGATTTCAATTTACTAGTAAAAAACAGCTTTCACTGTCGGAATGACAATTGTATTTCATTAACTCGTTGAATTTTAAATTAAATAATTATTTAAGAAAATGATTATGTTAAATGTAGACCTTGTAGATTCTTATAGAACCAACATCTGGCGAACTCTCATGTTTTAAGTTCATTGTCACATTTTATCAGCCAAGTCCTTTATTCAAAGATACCGATATCAGAATTAAATTTCATTTCATATCATAAATATCATGTAAAGTTAAATAACGCTTATTTCACTTTTTTTCCTGACAATTACTGTTATAGCTTAGTCATATTTTGCTCACACGATTTATATAATACTTATTTGGTTTTTTTTTTTGTTTCAGGTAAGTACTACATTTAATGTGACCAAGTATGTAGGTCCATAATTGAGGTATCTGAATTGCAATGTTATTAAAAAATAATTATTACATAAGTGAGCTTGTCTTGCAAGCATCACTTGACAACGTTTTAATTTAAACTGATACGCAACCAGTTGTTGCTGAAAAGGTAAATAAGTGAAGGTTCAATTACAGTCTGTCTTATATTGAGACGACTTCATATAATATGTATGTGTCGCATCCGAGTTATATAATCCGCCATTTTACATATGGGATAACCATTTTGAAAATGGAGTCGTTTTCTATTGATTTAAGGTCCTGTGTCCCTTAAATGGGGCAGAGACCATTTTCTTTTTACATGTTCTATAGAAATCAAAAATAATTCTGTAAATCGTTTTTATGATGTCATACCTACAGATATAATTCCGATGACTTTTCCCTCTTCTTTTTCATTGTACTTTCCACGGTATATCAAACCTCTATATCCTATAATAAAACACCTACTTCGCCAGCAGTAATTGGACTCTATATGTATGTAATATATAATTTAAGAATAGACAATTTTATGGGGGGGGGGGGGGGGGGGGGGGATTGGGCTTGGAAATGTGTAAATCCGCCACTGGCAGAGGCCATTCAGAATGTTCCACTAGCCCGCTCTGTCGTGAGCTGTCCTCGTTATCCATCGTTTTGTATTATTGAGGGATAACGTTTAGCCGTATTCTATATACAATACTTTCTACAATACGGCTCACACTTAGACGCTTCGTAAACTAGTCGTCTTATCATATTATTTTATCGATCATACTAACATACTGAAATATAATTCGTTTAATTGACAAAATAAAAAAGATACAAAGGCACGTATAACGTAGTAGGTTCGGCTCCAAGCAGTCTGTTCTGAAAAGCAAGGTATGTGAGATTATTTCATTATCTATCAATCAATATTTTTTTTATATCTAATCGAAATACTAACCGGATTTTGTGACTAAAAGATAAAAATGATTATCAATTACATTGGAATTTGTGCTAAGGCCAAAATAAGTGACTAGACTCTCAGTTTCCCTCAATAATAAGCAGTCTAAAACTGGTGTAATCTTTGCGATGTATTCAAAATTTAACTGCTGATGTATTCAAAAGTCCCTAAAAGTAATTACGAATTCCAATTCCGAATTTAAAAACATCATAATGTTGATTAACGAGGAAAAACTCCAAAATATAAATACAAGCACAGACCGGAATCCGTTTGAAATATTTCTCATTTAGGTAAGAAGTATTAGAATGGAGGATAATCAAAGAAATTCTCAATTTTTTATTCAACTCAATGGAGATGGGGAATCTCTAGAGTTTACTTAAGATAACCTCAAAATAAACAGGCCGGTGTAAACGGGAACGTGCTTCAAATACTGAAAGGACGGAGGCTTTATTATTTTTGAAAGGTTTTATTTAGAATAAAGGAATTGTGTACTTTTAGGCAGTCTCGTTGGCGTCGTAGAACACCTGCCGTGAGCACCGATGAGTCGTGGGTTCGAATCCCACCGGGACGACATGTTTATAATTTTCTGTAAGCTTGTCTTCCCCACGTCTGGTAACTTCGAGCATTGAACGGGGAGGAATATCGAAATTCCGAGCGGGTAACGAACCACCATTCACAGATGGAAAAACCGTGAAGTGCACATTGCGCGTTTCGGTTTCAGTCTATGGATTTCCAAATGCTCGAAGTAAAAAGTAGGTCGACAGCGCATCATTGCTGGGGTATCACCTACCATCAAGTGAATCTCATGCTCGTCTGTCGATATCTAACATAAACAAAAATAAAATAAATAAATGGTGTACTTTTTTATGTTAGATATCGACAGACGAGTATGAGGTTCACTTGATGGTAGGTGATACCTCAGCCACAGAACATCCGTCAATAAAAGTCAGTCAAAGTATATAATATAGACTCATAGCTTTTAAAATCTATCTGAATAATAATGAGTTGCGATATATTAGCTATCAGACTACAAATTATCTGTTTTAAATAAAACATAAAAACAATACAATATCCCCGATTATGCTAAAGACATCTTTATACTATGTAAATAAGTTCTCTAAAAAGACAAAGACGACTAAATTATGTTAATTAAATTTTCGTGACGATGATATTGTCTTTACTAAGAAAATTTAAGGAAAATATGAGGAGTTTATCTTCAGGTTTTTCAACTTTTTTTTGTTTTTCAGCTGCCGGAAAGTTGTTGGGTTTATGCTAATCAACGGTTAGAATAAAAAAACGGGTGTTGATTGCTTAAATTAAGATAGAATGAAGTCTACAAACATGTAGAGACCTTATTTCGAGTTTTTTACCTATTCTGTTGCGGTAAAGGTAATTTGTATTTGGTGCATGAATATTTAACTATCAAAAAACTAAGTTATGAACTTATCAGAGGGTCTAGCGTAAACAACTAAAATAGATTGACTCGGCTATTGCATGAAAACACAATGTGTATCACAAGTAACACATATTATATTAAATTAGATTGTTAAGTGCGATCGCCAAGTCAATCTTTTTATTTTAAACATCAAAGATTTTTAATATTGGTATTGATATGATTACTATAAGATGTTGTTAGGTTAGCTAATTACATAATAACTTAAGACAGAAGGATCCTTCAGTAGAGACTGAATAAATTGACCGACTTGGTATTATATGGATCTCACAACTTTTTACGATAGAAGAACTAAGTTGCAAGACTTGGCTTTGTTTACATTTTATGTTTTTGATGGCATGACTATAACTCGCAAGTTCTTGCTTGGGCCATAGATCTTTCTTCGGAAATTTTGATGTTTTGTCAACGTGTGTGGCGCACAGCAAATTAACTTGTCATTTGCGTTCAGTTCGCGCGTACCGAGTCATTAGCAGCTTATATCTCTTTTTTTATGGAATAGGGGAATGGGTTGTCGGATCACCGGATAGTAAGTGATTACCGGCGCCCATAGATATCTTCATCATCAGAGGAAAAGAATAGGGTATATTTTGAATGTCTCTTAGTCGTATCGGAAATACCGCTGGTGACAACTCAGCTAAATAAACGTCACGTCTGTAAGTCTGTATCGGGTGTGAGAGGTAGAGTCGCGAGTGGTAGAGCTAGGCGAACGTACGTCGATCAGATCCTGGACGTTCTTCAAAAGGTCTCGTAACCGACGAGTGTGTATGAAAGCATTGATGAAAGTAGAAGAAGCGAAAGTATGTAAGGATCGGAGCATATGGAATTCCGTGATCTCTGTCTACCAAAAAGAAAATGAGGCGTTATATGTATGTATGTAAGTATGTATGTATTTCACTAAAGTAGCATGCTAGAGGGTAGCCTAACGTGCTGACATCGAAATTCTCTCAATTTTTCACTCCCACGCAGGTCTTAGTCTTTACAGAGCAATCCTATACACCATTTATCAAAGACCCTTACCGAATTCAAGTTTTATTTGAGTGTACATAATAATATATTCTTTATAGAAGATCATGTTACGTTGGTTTCAAAGAATATGCGAAATGTATTGTTTGAAGGTCTATAAACGCCCACTCGACATCACGGCGAATATGGCTTTATTGGGTTTCCATTCAGCAAGAACTTTTATTTTATGAGACACTTGCTTTTTTTACTTTTTTATTGATGTAAATAAAGTAATTTGCTTTTAAGTTGACAGCAAGAGTGGTCGTTGTGCGGAAATTCTTGTGTTTATGTCAATAAGTGGACAACTTTTAGTATAATAACATATTGATATGAAAATATCATCCGTGCTTGTGTATATAAAATTACATAATACACTTGCATTCTATTTTTCTGTTTATGTCTCATATAACCTTGTATTTAGACTGTTATAATAAATAAATCGGCCAAGTCGAGTCGGACTCGCGCATGAAGGGTTCTGTAGCATTATCATTAAAAAGGGAAAAAAAATCACGTTTGTTGTATGGGAGCCCCCTTTAGATATTTGTTTTGTTTTATTTTATTTTAATTTATTATTTTTAAAGTGAATATATAACTAAATATTATGTGAATATTTCAAGCATCTACTTGTTGTTATTATCAGAATCGAGCAAAAAAATCACGTTTGTTGTATGGGAGCCCTCTTTAATATTTATTTTATTCTGTTCTTTAGTTTGTTGTTATAGCGGCAACAGAAATACATCATCTGTTCATCAAAATTTCAATTGTCTAACTATCACGATTCATGAGATACAGTCTGGTGACAGAAGGACAGACAAAAAGACGGACGGACAGCGCAGTCTTAGAAATAGGGTCCCGTTTTACCATTTGGGTGCGGAACTCTAAAAAGAACGATGATTAAATGGCTCTGTATAATTTAATAGTTTCATTTAGTAACAGTTTGTCTTTAAAAGTGCAAAATAACTTACTTCATTGAGACTTTATTACAAATACCTTACCTTACCTTTAAAAAACTGTTTAAAACACGTAAATTATCCAAAGATAAGAAACATTTATTTTTAGCTATTAAGCTTTCAACGAAACAGAGGTATAAATCATGTTATCTCATTATAAGTTAATATATTGTGCTTTTATGAGTAAATATATATATAAAATGAAGTCGCCAGAACCAATCTCCGAAGTTTCGATAATGGCGAATTGAAATAAAATCAAATTCAACTACCAAATCTGAAGGTACATATTTTTTAAATATCGTCGTTGCGACTTTAAGACCTCCTATGAGTCACTTTTGGCAAAATCACTTTTTTACGCCAGACCCTTCTACATTTTGAACTTCTATCGAATGCAAAAACTCTCATCTGTATACGACGTTTCAATCGTATTTTATTTACCAATTTCAAAATCTCCTATATGCTTGCTATCTTTTTTTACAATCATACTAATTTTGCTTTCAGTTAATAATAGCAAAGTTAAAAGCAGGAAATCATGTGGCTGATACCTGTATTTTTTATTGTAGTTGGTTTCATTATATTTTTTTTCAGTAGACGGTTTTTATCGATTTTCTCATAATATTGATTTTTACACATAAAGTCGCAACGACGGTATGTAATTTAGTTTCTTCTTTTATAGATAGATATAGTAGTAACCAGGGTTTGCCTGTGGCTTTGGTCAAATGGAAAACATAAACCCCTGTTGTCCATTATATCCCCTACACTATGCATAGGTATATAGTGTAGGGGAGCAAACGAGCCTATAGCTCACCTGAACATCCGCAATACCAGAGCACTTGCAGATGCGTTGTAGGCCTTTAAAATATAGAGTAGCATAAGTGACACAAAGACGTAACTATACAAATAATTGCAAATATTACCGGCTAAAAACTTTAAGCCGCAATTGCAGTATCGAATTATCGGAGCTGATACGAATCGCTAAATTGAAAATCGATTTTCATAATAGAGCCTATAAACTGATAACATCGCCGATAAAGATTTATTTGTAACATTTACTTGGTATTGCTAAATTATGGCAACTTGTTTTCATAATATACAAAAAGTTGCAGTTAAATATGTATGTATTCTATGTCAATGTTTTTGATAAATATTAAACATGTCTTAATATCTATATTTAAAGATTATAGGAATGCTCAAATAAAAAAAAAAATAGGTCGACAGCGCATCATTGGCATCTGCCACTCAGATTCACATGGAGTCTGACGCTCGTCATCGTCTCGCTCATATATACCTACAACAAAGTGGTGTTAGTTACGTCGTTTATAACTAAAGAACGGCTGCATCGATTTTAATGACTTATTTGTTGGATTCGTTTATAATAATATTATAAAGAGGTAAAGGTTGTGAGGTTGTAGAGGGTAATCTCTGGATCTACTGAACCGATTTAAAAAAATCTTTCACCTATAGAAAGCTACATTATCAGCGAATAACATATTTTGAATTGTGAATAGTACATCTATATTACACGTCGGGGTGGATCGCTAGTAAAAAATAAAAACGATAAAACATTTATGAGCTTCCCAATAATCGAATAAGTCAGCAATTATAAAAATCGCATAACCGCAGACAGAAAATCGATTTTTGGAATTGTTTTCGATAGCTATTAGCAATGTCGGAACTCCGTGATTCGATTGAACAATTGGTCACACACGAACATAGTAACCGATTGATAGACAGGATTCAATTTGGTGAAAAAATGACGGTATACGTGGCGAAGTAATTCACGAACGTATACAAGTTAAGGTCGGTCGTTGAACCTGAAACATCACAGATAAAAATAGCGAATTCGTAGCTCAGCACCGGAAGTCTTAGGTTTGAATCCAGGGGAAGCAAGATAAAAAAAATTACGGCAATTTTGAGCACATAATTTTTTTGTCAACTTGTCAGTTGTATGAGAAATAATTTGAAATTGCATGTTCAATGAAAATAAATGACAGATTCTATCTCTATCTAAGGCTTTTATTCGGTCGCCATTAGGACTTGGTCTGGTCGAGCTTTTTTGGACTATTATGACAATGACAGATTGATGATACGAATACTTTCTAGAAGGTTGTTGGTACATCGATCAGATCGGGGACCTTCAAAATTGCCAGTTAAAAAGTACCTTCTCGAAACCGACGAGCGTATATGAAAGCCTACCCTAATGGGGATAAGGCGTGATGTGTATGTACATTGTACATGTGTATTGTGTATGTTCGTGCGTGTGCCTCTATTTATCTTCTTGCCTGTAGATAAAAATGACTAGTGAAACAGACTCATAATATCTGTCAGAATTCCGGAATTCACAAACACATATTCAGGAGGGCTACTCGTATTTCATAATGTTCTATTTGAACTGAGTTCGTTGCATTCATTGACATATATTGTTGATCGAAGGTTGCATTGCGTTAAACATTTAAAGTCCTGGAAATTCTCCTATAAAACAAAAATAGGTACGTAACACTGACTGGTTTACTTTTTCAATCTGATTAGATTTTCCTATCTCATTATAGCTGATAATATTGTCTTTTATTAACGCGAGTATCACACATTTAAATAAAATACTGTATATCGGATTAAAACGCGATTTATAATTTATATTGTTTGAATTATTTACAGACAGCTCTGTCTCCCCGCGACCACGGTTGCTGAAAAGCATCCGAAACGTCGGGATAAATAAATTAAACAATATAAATAATAAATCGCGTTTTAATCCGGTATACAGTATTTTATTTAAATTATAGCTGATATTAAATTATAATACAGTGCGGAAAGCTTAATTAATAAAACTAAATTATTGCTTTAAAATTCATAATTCATCAAATGTAAAAGGAAAGCGGAATCACTCCAAACTTTTTTTTAAATTGTACTGTGACGATATGTAGTGTTATATGGGTAAGCCTTAAAACCCACAACCAGTTTGGGGTAAATGGATACGGGTGATGTTGAATAGTCATCATAGTAACACAATATTATAGGAAACAATAAGAAAATCAGTATAGGGGCAATTCGAATACTCATACCAGGAAATACTTTTTGTAACAGGAATGGCGATGAGAAAAAAAATCCATTCAGTTTTGCGTGGCTTTTGGCTAATCGCCGTAACTGTTTGTGTATTTCTCTTCGGTAAAACGCAAATTTTAAATCAATAGATATGCTTTGAGATAACACAGTATAGCAAAAGTTCTTTACTTCCTTTTCTGAAAAAAATCAAAACATTAAAGAAATTTTAAATATTTGCACGATTCTCGATGTATCGTTTATAATTATTTATAATGTACTTGACTAAGTTAAACGGTAGCTTAGTAATTAACTTGATGCGGTTTGTGAGACACGTTGCAAAACTCTGTACGATGATATTATAAGATATGGAATATGCTTAGCTGAAGCGATTTAGTTACTTCTAAAGTTATAATATCTAATTATATTTCAACTAGTGGCTCTGTCTGACGTTGTTCTGCCCGAATGTTGCCCAAAAAATAAAAAAAATAAGCGCCGGATACGATTATAATTCTAAACCATCTAGATATACACACAAAAGTTTCATCAAAATCGGTTTAGTGATTTAGGAGGAGTCTGGCGTACAGAACACGTACAGAATAAATATATAAATATAAAGGAATTGGTTGTATCGTCTATATGAGTAGAGATCAGCCGGGCTAGCATGACAAGCGCGACAAAATTTTGTCTCGTGTTTTAATCGACTATCGCTTTATTTCTTTCGGGTCTAAAATGACAATTACACTTAAAACTCGACTTGATATCGAAAATAGATATATATGTCGGTCGAGATATCTTTTCTATCAAAATTGTCGATGTCGAGACATAATATATCGAGATATCTTACATCTTAGTTTGTCTTCTTTCGTCCGCGACATATCTCATGGCGGTCATGCTAGCCCGGCAGCATTGACGAAATGAAAAAAACTTTATTATATTTAAAAAAATATTCAGTCTGTTGAGACTGAATATATAGATACTGAATAAAGTTCCTCTCTTCTGCGTAATATGCATTTGTTTCAACAAACTTGATTTATTTATGCAGCCGGCCTCGAATATTTTATCACGAATAAATGAATAAGAATGATTACTTCTCCAAACATCAAAACGTTCACAAACTTTCATGAGAAATTCAACAATTGCTGATAAACACGTTTATATAATAAGGAAGCTTCATTAATTAAAATGCTTTCCGCTTATGGTAACACCATACATTACGACAGTATGGCGCATTAATCATAGTGCGCATACCGATCACCGACCATCGAAGATAAATGTCCACCGGAGCCTTATAATTGGCACCTTTTTACATAATAACCGCAAATACATAATCATTGATAATAACTGGATATTATGTGTTGTAACGATGCGGTTTTTTAGTAAAGTTGGCGTTTATCTGTGAAGTCTTGACAGTAGGAGTGTTCGCAACGGCCGCGGCTGTATGTATATTGAAAACGCGTTATAACGATACGATATTTTTAAAACGTATAAGTATATTTACGTTATTATATATTTATACGTTCATCTGCTCTAATATTATTTAAACAAAAGTAATCTAACATATGATACGAGCAAATACGAGTATATTAGCGCGGAACATAATAACCTAATAAGTAATATTATATTCATTTTATTACTGGACACTAATTTCAATATTAAAAGTATCAAAACAAAAAAGCTTTCTATTGGTGAAAGAATTTTTAAAATCAATCGAGTAGTGTTTGAGTTAAATCGTAACGAAGAAATCTTTCCGATTGCTTTTATATTAGTATAGATGTACAAAATATACCGTATGATTTTTAAAAATAAATATGTTCTAGAATTAAAAAAAAACAACGACTTTCAACGCCGATTTTCAATTTCATTAGCGAATAGCGCTAGGCAGTGCAAATAAGAGTGATCCGATAAAAACCAATTGAACTGGAACCCTTTATGGGCACAAAGAAAACTAAATTTGTAATGATAAAGAACTGACTTCCCGAGACTCCTAGCGGGGCACAGACACATTTCTAAGCTTCCCGGGTACTACTAAGCTACAGAAACCTTCGTATTGATATAACAACAATCTATACCAGTGATTCCCAAAGTGGTCTATATCGACCCCTAGGGGTCTATGACAACCTACAAGGGGTCTACGTCAGCGAAAAAAAATTTGGGGGTCCATGAAATGAAAATGGGGGTTCACGATAGTGGATCTCAACACATACACTGATAGTACCTATTTAAAAACATCATACTATCTTATAATATCAAAACATATAGGGGGTCTACCCAACACGGAAAAATATTGCAAGGGGTCTACGACACAAAAAAGTTTGGGGAACTCTGATCTATACGATAGAAATAAAACATTGTAACAAACAACGACAGGTTTGGAACAAGTTCCCGTATCACAATGACAATAGTTAGAAGATTGATGCTTGGAACATTGGCGTAGGTTGGATGACATTCCATTCTGTGTGGGCCAAACATTGGTGAAGTTGGCGGCAAGATATACTGCGCTGGGACTTCCTTACGAAATACTGTTATTGCTTTTGCGATATGACATTCGATCTGAGCTCATATTGATTGCGGTGGTTTAAGGTAATTTTATTGCGTATTAAATATTAAATTAATACTGATCCGTGGTTCTGAAACCGTAGTATCTCTATAATGGAACTATTAAACATTATTATTATGTATAATTTTATTATGAAAGCAGGGAACATAAAGTTATACGATCATAAATAATATGCGAATGAGTCGTTCAGTATTTACTTTGTATTGAAATTATAAGTGATTATAAAGTGAGTTTATATCAAATTTTAGTACCTAGTGGTGGATGAAGATATAAGCACCTTTTAGGTTCCTGACTTGATTACTGACAGAAGTGTAGATTATTTTTAAAGTAGTTCAATTAGTAGGGTATACATAGGTGACGAATGATAGTTAATCCTAATAATATTATATTATAATATAAATGTGAAGGTTTGTGAGGATGTTACTCTTTCGCAAAAACAACTTTTGATGAAACTTTATAGTGTTATTGTTTATATATCAGAATAACATATAGGCTATAATTGGCCAAATAATAACAATGAGTGTCAAGTAAGTCGGAATAAATCCTGATATCTGAGAGATATTTCGACCAGCGAAGTGGGGACGGGTCAGCTAGTAATTTAATAATGTGTTTAGTAATTTTGTAGTATGAAAATTCGTGATCTCTTCCTACCCCAATGGGAAAGAGGCGTGAAATCATTGACATAGTATTAATTGTTAATTGAAGCGTGAAATATATAGTATGTATGTACCTGAGGTGATAGATGTACTAGGATTACATAAAGTATAATATAGTTTAGGCTTATCATATACAGGATCAAATTCGCTTTAATTGTGTGTTAAATTAATTGCGTATTTCCATTTGCATGGACCAGAACTCAAACTGGCTATCTCCCGACATCGTGGCGTCTGCTATCCGCGGTCATTGTTCCAAACAAAGCGGTGCATTTTTGGCTTGCATCCGTTGTCCAGATAGTGGGAACGAAATGGGCTTTGTTATGTCTGCAATGTTTAATAAATGCGAAATATTTAGAATTTATACTTCATTAATTGATTATGAAAAGAGATATGATCAAAATTTCGACGGGTCCTAAGAACAAAATCGTATCTGCAAATAAACGATTTCACAGATACGATTTTGTCTTTTATTAACGCGAGTATCACACATTTAAATAAAATACTGTTTACCGGATTAAAACGCGATTTATTATTTATATTGTTTAAATTATTTATCCCGACGTTTCGGATGCTTTACAGCAACCGTGGTCGCGGGGAGACAGAAAGATGACAGTTGTCTGATATTTGAAATGTCACAAAGTTGCCATATTTAATTCAATTAAATTAAAAAATTAATTTAATACGATTTTGTTCTTGGGATCCGTCGATTTAAAGTCTTGTAGGTTTATTTTTAATCAATTTCATTTACGTAATTGCTTTACGAGTACGGCAATGTCGAAATGTGATATTTAACAAAAGATAGAGTTTTGTGTCTGATTACTGAATAGCTATGGGATGTGGTGATAGATTTACAAGTCAAATGACATGTTAAAAACACACAAAACTAATATAATATTTTATTTTCATTCAACACTTATTAATTTTAGTTTTTTTCTTTTCAGGTAAGTCTTGAACCGCTTTACAATGTACATCTGAGTAAGTATACTTACGATAAACATACTTTTATTATTTTAGTAAGTAATCAAATCTGGTTATACAGTAATTAATATGCAGCTATAGGACTGTCTCTACATATTTTAAGCAACGTATAAGTTGAACATAAACTTTAACTTTTTTTTAACGTGGGGTAAGCTTATTGCGTGCGAAGTGCAGGACAAGTGTGGGACTCTGTTCTACTAGTGAATCCATACCCACTAAACCCCACAAAAGACCAACAGATCTCGCCATGATGATGATTGATCGTCCCAAGGGATAACTAAAAGTATTAGAGCCGAGAGGGGCCGATGATCTTTGACCTACCATAAGGTCTCTTTCAAATTAAACCCAAATTATAACAAAACTACCTGAATAAAGCACCTAGTAATCGAACTAAGAACCAAGATAATGATAACATATTTCTCAGCCGCTTAACCCTTGCCAATTCGCCACGGTCCGCTCACGTCATATCTAATTGAAGTAAATTGTTCTGACATGTTATCGCTTTGACCGAGACTGGCCATGACGCGAAACGTCTTCGTAGCCAGTCTAAACTGAGCTGTGATTTAATGAACGCTGTGTTACGCAAATTGAAGTTGAAATAGTGAGTCGGATACGGAGCTTACCCTTGATGGACCCTGTATCAAAATTTGGGGAAAATGCCCGTCTTCCTAACTCCGGCAAAGACCTAATTGTAGGTAAATTTTCGCTACCCTCGTTCGGGGCCCCTGTAGCTAGGGCCCCCGTATATTTGATACGGCAGTAGCTACGCCCCTGCGTATACCATTGTGGAGATCTTTGTGAATGGTCTGTCGTATGCTAACTATTGTCAAGGTTAGATCACAATGTAAATATCATAGTATCCGTAATGACGCGATGTTTCTTCAACTTGATTGAAGAAGGACAAAGTTTGTAGTATGGTGAAAAGTTTTATTTTTATTACAGAGCGAACAACCGTAATCATCGTCCATGGACATCCATGACTGAAACGTCTTAGATGCGTTGTCGGCCGTTTAAAAATGTTGTTTTTTTTATGTTAGAAGTAATGTATAGGTTCGTTCCTTAAAACCAACGAGGCCGTAGCCAGGTGGCAACACTGATGGCGGCAATTCATTCTACAATTTTGTTGTGCGTGGAATGAAACGCGTGAACCTTACCGTGCTCGACTTTCGTGATGAATAATGTTTTTTTTTCAAATAATCATTTACAATTGCTTTTGAATCATCAATATTAGATTACAAATTAATGTTAGTTATAAGAAAAATTAACACTTCTTTAATGCTTAGTATAAATTAAAAAAAACGACTTTTAAATTTCAGTAAAAAATCTTCAGGTTCAACCAACGTTGCTATGAAATCAATTTCTACGCAAACTATTAAAAATTTTACAGCTTAAAGTGGTATGGATTTGCGAGCGTGTGAGATCATTGCCATTACCGATTCCTCAACTGCATGCCTAATTTGTCTGCATAAACATCTCCCGAATGATTATACAAATATCGTCTTAATTTCCTAGCTATAAGGACTAATTTTGCATATATTTAAGGAGATCGCGGATACATAACGGTGCCTACGTGACTGCCACGTATGGAGCATATGACCCGCTGTTGTATCTCGATGTATGTGAAAGGACATACATTTAAAACACAGATCCTCTTATCTGAAACATTGCTGAGTTTATTCACATTCCACTGACCATCGCCTACAGATTTAAAAAAGATAAAATACAGTGCAATTTACATAGACTCAAAGAAGATTTATTTATTTAATATTGTCTTTTATTAAAGCGACTATCACACATTTAGAAAGAAAGAAGAAGAAAAATATCAAAGAAGATTTTGGCGGGCTCTTTGGCGCGTCCGTAGAACACCTGCCGTGCGCATTGATGGGTCGTGGGTTCGAATCCCACCGGGACGATATGTTTATAATTTTCTGTAAGCATAATATTGTCTTTTATTAACGCGAGTATCACACATTTAAATAAAATACTGTATACCGGATTAAAACGCGATTTATTATTTAAATTAATAATAAATCGCGTTTTAATCCGGTATACAGTATTTTATTTAAATTTCTGTAAGCATGTTTTCCCCACGTCTGGTAACTTCGGGCATTGAACGGGTTTGAGGAATATCGAAATTCCGACCCGGCCAACCACCGTTCATAGATAGAAAACCCGTGAAGTGCATATTGCGTGTTTCGGTTTCTGTCTATGGATTTCCGAATGCTCGAAGTAAAAATTACGTCGACAGCGCATCACTGACTGATGTTCTGAGGCTGAGGTGTCACCTACCATCAAGTGAACCTCATGCTGGTCTGTCGATATCTAAAAAAAGCTTCATTTATGGTGAACGTGAGTTTCATACAAGATAAAACTTTTAGCTCATTAAATTAATTATTAAAAACTTAGTGTTGAAGTGAAAAGTACGTGCCTTTCTTTTCTATGTATGTAAATTGAAGTGTATTTTTCTTCTTTATTATCACATCTACTCTCAGGGAATTACTAAGAAAAATCTCTTCAATCTTCACTTCTGAAAATATCATCAAATAGTTAAATAATCTAAACTTATAAAGAGGAAAGATTTGTTTGTTACGATTAATCTCAAAAAATACTGAACCGATTTTAAAAATTATTTCACCCATAGACAACTATATCAGCGAGTGACATAGGAAGTATGCATATATTTTTTGTGTATAGTACATCTACATTGCACCCGTGCGAAGCCGAATGTTGCTAGTATCTAATAAAAATATTTTTTGTAATACTAATTTTTTTTTTTTTGGAAATGCCAAATTTTATGTAGTAGACATGACATATACACGCGTGGTCTTATATCATTTGACAAAGTGATCTTTGCCATATCACAATAACATTGTATGAACTAGTTGCGTTAGTCTATTGACATTCAGAGTAGGTACGTTAATTGTATGCCGACCGATTTAGTAAAATCGTGGTCCACAGATATGGATGTGCCTTTTAAAGGATTGCGGGCCGTCTCTGCTTTCTTGTTTAACAAGTTCGAGTCTTCTTAGAATTGGCTTGTCCGTTTTTTTAGTATTGCCATGTCAGGTGGCAGGAAAATCGGAACATTATGGGCATAGGTGGAGTTCGATAAAAACAAAAGAAAGCTATCATCGGAACTAATACCACTTTATTACGCTCCTAAGTAGTTGTATTTTTGACTTTTCATTGTGTTCCAAAACCCGATATACCGGAAAAGGTTGAAATACATTTAGATATTAACCTGTTGAAAAAAAAATCATCTGACAGAAAAAAAGTTAGGTTAGGTACTAACCTAACACTAGTACATCTTGCAACATAAATTCACAGGTCCCCTTTCTTTAATTAAAAAGATTTAATATTTAGGGATTTTTTTTTGTGAGCTGGCCACACTACATTGTGGAGAGTTCTAATGAATGCAAGCGAATAAATATAATGCAATAGTGTTGGGTAGTACAGGACTTCAAAAAGAGTTTGTAAGAGTAGCCTCTTTTTCACTCTGAGCCAGTACAATGTCCCACTTCAAATGAGGCGAGGCGTATGAAGCTCGAAGCATAATTTGTACTAGCGAGTATTAATATTATGACATTTGATGGTTTTTTTTATGGTTATTTAGGACCCAAATACGTCGAGAAAAAACGAGCGCGACATAAAATTTGAAGTAGTACATTTTATAATTTGGAGCCGCTCTTACATTTTGACGTCATGTCCGGGACAAATGTACCGCCTCTTGTATGTCCTACTCAACACTATAATGCAACCAGACTTGTCCGACCTTGGTGTTTTAATTCCATAAAACAATTATCAAATACTTGTCTGGGTATCATGACGGAATTTAATTTATTACACATTCATTTGTCGGCCAAATTACTCTTTAAATAGGAATTAGCTGCGTATTTATAATACCATGTTGAAGAAATTGTTAAGTATTTTTTCGAAGAACCTCTCATTTAAGATTTGAGAATCCAAATATTTATTAGAGTACAGGTAACATTTCTTAATTGTAAAAAAATAAAAGCCAGTTAATGGATTTGTTCTTAAATGCAAATGGCGGAATTTTTTGCGACTCAATCGTTTACCGAAGCCGTTCCAGTGCCGATCAATGGCCGATTATTTATCAATCTAGACCGGAAAAGTAATAGCGTGGTGTCGACAAGCGGACGAAGGCGGAACGTTCTCGATTTTGTCGAAACTTGAGACGGAATATCGATTGATATAGTTTTAAAGTAAGAAAGAAGAATTTAGTTCGGATCATCCAATACAACAGCATTAATAATACCCCTTAATACATATTTGGAAAACGTGAATGCACACTGCTCGTTTCGGTTTCAGTCTATGGATTTTCGAATGCTCGAAGTTAAAAGTAGGTCGAAAGCGCATCATTGACTGATGTTCTGTGGCTGAGATATCACCTACCATCAAGTGAACCTCATGTTCGTCTGTCGATATATAAAGTAACATAAAAAAAAATATTAACACATCTTCCTAATTGATTGATAGATGCGAGAATGCTATCAATGTCCCTTTTTAATTTGTGCTGAAATTTCTCTTAAATTAATATAATCGCCAACTGCAGACGCAAAAAATTACTACGGCACTCGCTTCGAATCCCGTATTTAAGTATTTCCGGTGTCACAAAAACTACAGCTTTCATCTCAACTGGACAATTTGTAGCGAATTTAATTTAGGAATAGTAAAAGCCATTTCGAATAGACATACAATATTTATGTAATAATAGGTGATTAATATCTGAAGGCTAAATTGTAATTATTAATTATTAAAACGAACGATCGTTTTCTAATTCTCTTATATCCGCTCGTCACATCATTAATTTCTCATATGTAGGTATAATTTATTTTGTTTGATGGTTTATTTTTAATATGATCAATCTTTGCACGAAATTATTTTGACAAATTAGTTATTACTGTATTTTTGATTAAAGGCGAATATTTTATAGATTACTAGCTGCGTGACCCGGCTTCACACGGCTATACTTATGAAGAAAATGATACGAAATCATTTTTTTATCACAAAAAAATCTGGATAGGGACACCCTTGTCATATAGCGGTATGAAAGATTCTTTACGACCTATTCTTATACCTAAGAATTTTCATCAAAATCGGTCGAGCCGTTTCGGAGGAGTGCGACTACAAACCCTCGGATCCCAAGCCAGGTGTTCTACCAAACGTGCCAACGAGCCCGTCAAACATTTTTATGTCTTTAGTTACCTTTTTTCTTCCTTCTAAAAATTCGTTCTAATTAATGCAGTAAAGTTTTTTGAAATAGGGCCCAAAATAAGTAAAGCTTGTATCTTGGACAGTAAAATCTAAGTTATTTCTCATTTAAAAACAAAACGTTATAAGGAAAACTGTCGGGTTAAATGAGTCATCGTGGAAGTATGTCCGGCGTCAACTTTACCAAATAGAAAGAAAGCGAGTATTTGAAAATTTACATAGTCATGTAAATAGACACATCATTTTTTTTAATCTTAAAGGAATTGTGTTGTGTGCGATGTACAATAACCTTGTAAGTTCTAGCGTATTTTATTTGGTACAAAATTAATACTAGTATTTCAGAGATAACATTTGAATTATAGCAAGAGTAACTGCATAATGTAGTACTATGTATAATCTCTCATTTTCGACCTCTTTTTAAAAAAATATATTTAATAGTTTTTTTATTATTATATAGCCTTGAGCACATAAACATACCAACAAATTATATAAACGACCAAACCAGTACTCTAAATTCGTAATACTGGAACTCTCCAGTCTCTGTCTAAAGTACAGTAGAATCTCACTAATCCGGCACCCTCCGCCCGCGCCTCCCTCGCCTCTACGCCACTTACCGCGTATGCGCTTTAAACGAGTTGCACAAAAAGACTCCCTTTATGAAATGCTTTATTATATTTTTTTTCTATACAATCCTGTAATCCGAATATTCCAATAATCCGGCACCCTCTGATTTTTAATAGTGCCGCATTAGTGAGAGTCTACTGCACTCTTTTTAATGTGTATTTTGGGCTAGGGATAGGTACTAGGTCGTTAAAAGTACACCTGTAATAAAACAAGGACTAAGGATAACAAAACGAAGTACAGACCGAAACGTCGGGATTAATAATTTAAACAATATAAATAATAAATCGCGTTTTAATCCGGTATACAGTATTTTATTTAAACAAAACGAAGTTCAAGTATTCTGAATACAAACCATCTAACCTTGTTTACTTGTTTACCGGAACAATATGAAGTTTGTAAATTTGATAGCTAAGTTCCAATTGTACAACTCTCAAAGCAGAGCTCCTGAGTCGTAACATTCATTGTGCTCCAGCAATTAGACAACAGCGCTTGACTTTACTATTGTATTCGTGTTTAATGTTCTTAACTCGAATACAATTATTTCGCTAAGCGTTTGGAACAAAGGCCACCTACAGTCGAGGATGAATATTAAAGTTTTCGAACTAAGCATATTGTCGACATATACACGGCTTGTTTTGCTGCAGTTTAGTAACTTTTGGCCGAATTCTCGAACGCTAAGCAACATTGAGGTGTACTTAAAAGTATTTCTAACTCTTTCAGTACGAAGGTAAAATGAAAGACAGAAACATTTGTCAAGCCCTCAAGTTTCATTATTCCGCGGTTAGAATCATATTATTTATAATAACACGCCCTGGCGTCGCACGAGTGCAATGTAGATGTACTATACACAAAAATAATGTAGCTTTCTATTGGTGAAAGAATTTTTAAAATCAATCGAGTTGTTTTTGAGTTAAATCGTAACAAACAAACAAATCTTTCCCCTTTAAAATATTAGTGTAGATTTAGAGATAGGGTACCGTACGTAATTGTCTTACTTAGTTTTAATTTTTAGTATCACCAGCCTCATATTCGTCTTTCTGTTTCAAGTTTAAACTAAAAAACACAATGTTATGATAGTTTTGCCATAAAAATTTAATACCAACAATATCAATTAAGTTAATAAATCTAAATAGTTATATGGCTCAGTATTTAGTCTACACTACAAGCCCATTTCAGTTAATTTATCTCGACAATTAAGACATTTATCCGCTATTGTCTCGGGTTTGCGCGCACAATTACTCCCGAATCGGTAGCTTTGATAACCGCCTATTTATGAAGTATTTTCTACTTAAATTATGTTTGGTGAATTTGAGACCAAAAACCTACGATAATAGTTCAATTAATTATTATCAAATGTTTTTGGTCTTAGTTATTTGATAAAATTACTGAGCTGTAAGAGGTACCGAATACAACTTCGGTTGAATTCGGTTTTTTCGACTTTATTTCCATATAAGGATCATGGAATAGTAGAACTTTTATTAGTGAGAGAAATTTTCAAATCGGCTTCAAACAATTGTTATATCTTCTATAGTATATATAAAAGAAAGTTGTGTTTGTTACACCGTTTATAACTCAAGAACGGCTGTACCGATTTTAACGATATCTTATTTGTTGGATTCCTCTATGTCCCGAATAAAAGAATAGCTATTAAAATATCGGAAAAATTCTGTCTGTCGATATCTAACATAAAAAACAAAAATCTATCACCAATAGAAAGCTACAGTATCAGCGAGTATCCTAGGCTATTATTTGGATTTACCTGTATTTTAACATTATTATTCAAATATACTTCTGAGAATTATATTTATATCATACCTTTTGGAATGTTGAAAGAACGCCTACATACAAAAACCTATTCCAGGAACGAGTAGGATGGTTCAACTGAACCCCAATTAGCTAACATTGAAATGCTAAACTTCATAATAAAATGGCTGGCAATAAAATTATATGTATTTTAAATCCTTTAGATCTGTAACTGTCGAGAATATTTGTTTGTTTATTAGAGGTTTAAATTTAGAGGACTAGAGGTGTTTTAGTTAAGGATTATAATTGTTTGTTGGTTTGTTGGTTTAAATTTAGTTTAAATTCTCGACAGTTACAGATCTAAAGGATTTAAAATACATACATATAATTTTATTATCAATCATTTTATTATGAAGCTTAGCATTTCAATGTTAGCTAATTGGGGTTCAGTTGAACCATCCTACTTGTTCCATAATCAGGAGTATTTAATAATTTAGATTTATATAAGAAATGTTTTACGTAAGTTTTATGTATCATGTACTTAAGTAAAACTTAATAATCATTTATCACGATAATTTTATTATATCGCCCATTTTTATATTTCGGCTGAAAACAACCTACGTATTTAGTTTGCAAAACTTGTTGTATAATTGTATAATATTTCTAATTAAGAAAAGAAATATAGATGTAAAAGCAAATTCTAGATTAGACCTTTGAGCGTCTATGAAATTCTAAACCTCAAAGGCTCGTTGGCTCGTTAGGTAGGATACTTACCTTGTGCCCCGATGGATCACGTGTCCGAATCCCGCCAATGTTCATAATTTTCTGTAAGCATGTCATCCCCACGCCATGTTCGCTTCGAGCATTAAGTGGAATATCGAAATTCCGACCGGGTAACAAACCACCATTCATAGATGGAAAACCGTGAAGTGCACATCGCGCGTTTTAGTCTATGGATTTAAAAATTCTGGAAGAAAAAGTAGGTCGACAGCCCATCATTGACTAATGTTCTGTAGCTGGGTTATTAAGTAAACCGCATGCCCGTCTAACATAAAAAAAAGTATGAATCCTCAGCGCAGAACTGACCAACTGGTCTCTTATGATTGACATAAATACATATTATATTTGTCAAAGAATTGTATTTTATTGTTATTATTATAAACAAGATGCTTGGACGCAGTTTCTCTACTCACAAAATTAGTTTTTAAATATAATAAGTTTAAAAGTTGTCTACACAAAATATCTACTTTATCTCAGTAATGTCCAATATATTAGAACCCAACAGAGAGCCCTTAGTTGTATCGTCAGTATGAAGTTAATTCATAAAATATCAACACCTAAGTATTATAAGCTCATAAACAGAAAATTGTAACACCTACGTATTTTGTAAACACGTATCCCGCTGGCAATCGTATAAAAGATGATTTAAAAATTGGATCCGTCAAATTAACTTACGAATTCAATTTATTAGATAAAATATGGAAATTAACTTTCACAGAAAATTATATTTTTTTAACTCTAGTTATGTGGGACTTCAAGGTGAAATTTATTTTTTATGTATAATATTATTTATGTTGGAAGCTATCAAGTTAACTACGAGGCAATTGTCGTAACATTTTTTTTACTGATTGTACGTTTTTGAGGCAGGAAGTATATTAGGTTCTCAGACAATAAAAATAAAATTGGGAGGACCACGTAGGACATGAGTCGGACACATTTCTGTGTCTGATTCACGGATCATTTTTTTTTTTTTTAAATTTCTGTTTATCATAATTATGTAAACCAAAATTGTCCTATGACTAAGCTATCACCTCCTACCAAGTAATATTCAGGCTCTGCTGTCGTTATATAACATAAACAAATAAATATTAACTTATTCAAGAATTCTCACAATTTTACCTTTACTAAATAAATATGCAGATCCAGTTTACTATTTGCAATAGGTACTATACTTATTAACATGAAGGAGAATATTGGTTCAAATTATTCCTCGTAAATTATCGAGTACTGGCAACATTTTGCAAGATTAAATTATTTTCGTATTTGCATGATAATAAGCGGGTAACTATATTGTTTCGAGATGTTATTGCAATGCACAGATGAAGACGGTAATCACAGATTGGTACTGTTTTTAAATATTTCCAACTATCCGGAGAACATAATCAAATATGATTATGATACCAAGTTGCTTTTTTGTATTTGTAAGACTAAACTGACATAACCTATATACATATTATACATCATACCTCTTTCCCATTGGGGTAGGCAGAGAGCACGGAATTCCATATGCTCCGATCCTTACATACCATTTTCGCTTCTTCTACTTTCATCAATGCTTTCATACACACTCGTCGGTTACGAGTACTTTGGAACTGGCCCTTTTCAAGAACGTCTCCGATCTGATCGAGGTACGTTCGCCTAGGACCTAGGTCGACTTTTCCACTCACACCAGCTAATAATACATAATTTACTAGTAAAATCAAAAATTAACTAATCAGTTTTATGGATAGGTCTGTTTTTGTTGTTGTTGTTATTGTATGGTATAAACAACACGTAACATTCTTCAAGTTTTGTTTCAATGTTTTCTTGGTGTAAACAGCACATTATATCCGCGTGTAAACAGTTGCTTACAATACCTAATTGGATGTCAATTATTGCGCTTCAATTATTGCTCTTGCATGTACAAGAAAATGGCATGTTTTTTTATGTTAGATAACGACAGACGAGCATGAGGTTCATTTAATGGGAGGTGATGACCTAAGCCACAGAACATCAGTCAATGATGCGCTGCAACCTACTTTTCACTTCGAGCATTCGAATATCCAGACTGAAGCCGAAACGCGCAATATGCACTTCACGGTTTTTCCATCTTTGAACGGTTGTTCGTTTCCCGGTCGGAATTTCGATATTCCTCCCACCCGTTCAATGCCCGAAGTTACCAGACGTGGGGAAAACGTGCTTACAGAAAATTATAAACATCTCGTCCCGTTGGGATCCGAATCCATGACCCATCGATGCGCACGGCAAGTGTTATACCGAACGTGAAGCCCGTCAAAATCATGTAACATGTGGCCTTTACTTACAGTGTCCCCAACATCTTCCCTACATCGAGTCGTGAGTAATCTCGTATATTAATGACATACATACATTAATAATAGGATAATAAGACGCGCCATCCCGCTGAGGTATACTGTTTTTATAATTTAATGATTCTTATGAATCATTTTATTGTTCTAAAACATGTATTCAGAATTTTTATGAACAAAATTGCGTTCAGTAACCCGTTTGAAATGCTCAGGTAATAATCTCATGCGGCGATTTGAATAACAAATTAAATATAATGTTTATATTACGCAGTCGACAGTCGTCACATGTAATTTTAATGCCATCAAAAACATAAATTGTAAAAAAAGCCAAGTCTTGCAACTCAGTTCTTCTATCGTAAAAAGTTGTGAGATCCATATAATACCAAGTCGGTCAATTTATTCAGTCTCTACTGAAGGATCCTTCTGTCTTAAGTAATTACATGATAAGCAGAAGCTAACCTAACAATATCTTATAGTGATCGTATCAATGCCAATATTAAAAATCTTTGATGTTTAAAATAAATAGATTGGCTCGGCTATCGCATGAAATCACAATGTATCTTTTTTTATTTTATTAAAAACATAATGTATCTCACAAGTAATACATATTATATTAAATTAGATTGTTTAGTGCGATTGCCAAGTCAATCTATTTATTTTAAACATCAAAGATTTTTAATATTGGCATTGATACGATCACTATAAGATATTGTTAGGTTAGCTTCTGCTTATCATGTAATTACTTAAGACAGAAGGATCCTTCAGTAGAGACTGAATAAATTGACCGACTTGGTATTATATGGATCTCACAACTTTTTACGATAGAAGAACTGAGTTGCAAGACTTGGCTTTTTTTACAATTTATGTTTTTGATGGCATCTCATTTCTTTTTGTAGATAGTCCTTTTCTTAGTTTATTTGGATAAGAATTAATACAAAGCTATGGATAACATAGTCTGATTTTGATCGGCATTTTTATCAACTTTTTAATGTAAAAAAGTAGTTATAGTGACATAACTACAATAGTTGGACATATGGTCTCGTGAAGTTTTTTGTAGATTTTGATATGTTCTATAATATTGTAGAACGTTTTTTTGTTCTATCATCAATACTTTCCGCAGCACATGCGGTGAAAGACATTTTATGGCTATTTTTTTACACCTTGGGTTGTTTTTAGTAGGGATTTCTAAGGATCTCTATTTTTTCTAGTAATAAATACTCAGTGATAATGTATCTTTCTAACGGTAAAAGAATTTTTAAAATCGGTCCAGTAGTTTTTAAGTTATTCATTACATACAGAAATACAAAAAAAAATTGCATATCTAGAAAACTGGACCGAAATTTCAAAATATTGTAGTTTTTCCTTGATTTATAGACTAAACACTAATTGTATTCTAAATTTCAAGTTTCTATGTCTGCTAGAAGTGCCTTAGAGTTTTGATGATCGGTCAGTCAGTGAGTGAGTGACAAATTATCAAACTTTGACTAGTTATAATTCTTAAACTACTGGTTCAAACAGAATGATATTTGAAATATACCGAGTTTATACAATGTCTGCTTAGTGACTGAAAATTCAGGATTCTAGTTTTATCCACAACGAAGTTATAGGGGGTCGAAAATGGCCCGAACTACTTCGAGAAAAGGATAGTACGGCCGTGCCACTTTTTGCTCGACTTGGCGGGGGCACTACCGTGCCCCCAGATTGCATAATTATAATAGGTATTTATCTGCACTTATAAGTATTAATTTATTTGTAGGAAGTAATCTCTGGAACTAGCGAATCTGAATAAAAGAGCACTTATACTCGAAAACTTATTCTCAATATATTTATCTGTATATATAAAAATTAATTGATGTTTGTTAGTCTCACAAATTTGATTTTTGATTTTGAAATATTTTTAAGAGTCCAAGCAATATACCTATTTGCATATTAATATTGTTTATTATTTACGCGAATATCACACTTTTAAATAAAATACTTTATACCGGATTTAAACGAGATTTATTATTTATATTGTTTAAATTATTTATGGCAGGATTGATAATAAATCGCGTTTTAATTCGATATAAAGTATTTTATTTAAATATTTGCATATTATATTTTTTTTAAACTATCACTTAAATAACATCATAGACAAAAGACAATTGTATCTATGTATATTACCGAATAGATCACACAGATATACAAATTTTACTCTCAGGTAAGTTTTTTATAAAGTCAAATATCGATTATTATAATTAAGTCAAATAAAAACAATAAAAGACCTATCAGTAATAAGTTAAGGTAGACCGAACAGAAATAAATGCTTTTGCAAGATTACCAACTGCAGATCATGTTTAAAAAATAAATAAAACGCCCACGTTAATTATGATATTTCTCGCAAAACTAGTCCGTGTTCCCACATCGTAAACCAACGCTGACCCTAACTAAAGGTAACTCGACGATAATATTGTTAGTAATATTATCTTACAGTAGTCAGTAGTACCACAGCTGCATTTCATTCCGTTTGTGAGAGTCCCGGTGGCCCAATATTCAATATTTTATATTTTATTTCAAAGGACTCGTAGAAGATTTTTAAAATATTATAATAAGTTTAACACATACTATTTAAGAACTCTTTTAATTACTCTTGTTTGAAATTACATTTTTATACTTTATTATATGTAACAATAGTGCTTTATTTTAGATTCTTATCACTGATCTAGAATCCTTCGTTATTCTTAGCATTTTCAATTCTCAAAACAAACAACATTCCTAATCTCTTAGTTCTTCTATCTTGAACATTTCCGTGGCTCGGTGGTCAACACGATGCATTTAACACCGGTGGTCCTGTGTTCGAATCCCGTGGAAAAATATTAAAAAAAAATTGTTACGGTCGGGCAGAGCACAGAACGCGGATCACCTATTTGCCTGTTAAGAAATAAAGTGAACAGTGAAGAAGACAGAAATGGGTCTACCCCATGTCCCACTTGGGAACTTGGTAATTATGAAAAAGGATATAATAGTACTTTTCCCCTTGACATAAAATATTATTTTATTAAATAATCATAAGATATGCATAAACGTCTTAAACTTTATTGTGAACTAGAATTCTATGAACAGAAAGTCAAAGTATCCGCAACGGATGCGCCCGCGCATACCTTGTTATTAGCAAAAGTGTAAAAAAACTCATAACTCGTCTCCGCCCACGCTAACTGCTCTCGGCTATTCCGATAGTTTTGTATACTATTCTAGATAACGCTGTTGTTTATGGAGTTTTGTTGCTATTGCATATCCATGTTATAAATTTTTAATGTATTTTCCGTGTTTGGATCCAAAAGATTGCTCTCGAAAACCATCTACGATTTTAGAAATTTTATTATTATATTTATAGTCTCTTTGGAGATCTTAGAGTTATTTAAACATATTAATTTGGTGCTTTAATAAAATAGGCATTCAAAATCAAAAGGACAAAGATAACCATCATTGCCGATCTAGATACAGAATTCTAGTTGAAATAGATGGCATTAGTGTGATAACCCTGGGAAAATTCTGTGAAAATCAGACAGCTGACTCCTTTCCGTTTGTTCGTGACTAGTCTATACTAATATTATAAAGAGGAAATATTTAATTTGTTTGTTATGATTTAACTCAAAAACTACTCAACCTATTTTTAAAATTCTTTCACCAATAGAAAGTTAAATTATTAGCTAATAACATATGTTTTTTTGTGTATAATACATCTAATTGCACCCGTGCGAAGCCGGGACGTTTTGCTAGTCTTAAATAATAGTAAACTAATTGCGTTTTAATGTGTGCATATATATATATATATATATATATATATATATATATATATATATATATATATATATATATATATATATATATACATGTTAAATATTTTTATACAATTTGTCATTATTTGTCATGACAAATTGTATAAAAATATTTAACATGTTAAACTTATATTTTGTACTATCTGATGCCCGCGACTTCGTTCGCGTGGGCTTCATCTTAAGCTTCGCTTTTGAGTAAACTTTCTTCAAATGACATATCCTCCATCCTCTGTACTTGTACGTATGGACAAAGCCCGTTGTAAAAGACTTGTCGGAGATTGCCGACAACGCATCTAAGGCCCTTGAGTCACGGATGTCCATGGGCGGTGGTGATTACTTACCATCAGGTAACCCACCTGCTCAGTTGTCCGCTCTGAAAATAAAAAATTATCTTAAGAGAAATTAAGAGGAAATGTCGGACGAGGTTACTGCTAAAAGCTAGTTTATAAAGGTCACAATATCCCACTGTATGATTTACAAGTGTACACTATTCGGTATCCTGCAGTTCTGGTTGTATGTTATAGTAACCCGCTGTGTACGGCATTGCTATAGCCCCTGTATTATATTTTCGTTTAATAACAGTAAGTAATACAGTTTATGTCAAAGCTTCTTTAGGAAACTACACTAATACATATAAAACAAGTTACTATCCCAGAATAACATAAAGTTTAATACATATAATGTAACAGTTTGTAGCAAAATCCAACGTTTTTAAAATTTGCTTAAAATTTGTCGAATTTTGAATCCCGTAATTTTTTCTTTATTTTTTTTTGTATTAACTTTAAAAAAAAAGACAATTTAGGAGGAATATTGAAAATCGGACCACCGTTATAATATGCAAAAACCGTAAAGTACATATTGCGTATCGATTTCTATCTATAAAGTTCTGAGTTATTGATCTGATTAATGTCCTTTGCTAGGTTACCTAAAGTCTACATCAAAGCTCCACGCTCGTCTGTCAATATCTGACATTAGCAGAATTTACATATGATTCAACTAGATAGTCGAGGGTATAGATATTCTATCTCACCAAGTCCGTTTGTCTATGAATGTTGTCAGGCGTGCACGTATACATTGTTTAGTGTGTGTTATCTCGGGAGCGCACACATTACGCACACTAAAACGATGTATGTATGCACGCCTAATTCATATCCAAACGGACTTCGTGAGATAGAATATCTACCTTCCGTCAACTTTATGCATTCTCGCATATATTTTTATGTAATTAACATTATTTCATAAGAAAATGTACATAAAGTGATTGCAGTTCGATTACATTCACTGGTACGATTAGCTCGCATGTAAACGATGCTTATTGCAAAACCGCCTGAGAATTTACTCGTAAACTACACGACCATCATATATTTCAATACGTGATTTTAATAGCTGTCATATCTTCATGGACTGTGACGAAAACAATGCCTTGTATTAAGAGAGGTATTGTTGTGTACATAGCCTAGAATATAAGAAGAATAAAGATATCGACAGACGAGCATGAGGTTCACTTGATGGTAGGTGACTCCTCAGCCACAGAACACCAATCAATGATGCGCTCTTTGATTATTATTTATATCTAAGGATGCGCTATCGACCAACTTTTTACTTCGAGCATTCATCCATAGACTGAGACCGAAACGCGCAATAAAATGCACTTCACGGTTTTTCCATCTATGATTATGGAGTTGGTTCGTTACCCGGTTTCGATATTCCTCCCACCCGTTCAATGTCCGAAGTTACCAGACGTGGGGAAGACATGCTTACAGTTGCCCCGATCGGATGTGAACCCATGACCCATCGGTGCGTACGGCAGGTGTTCTACCGAACGCGCCAACGAACCCGTCAAAATGACCGTCTATTATTAAAACAAAAACTTAATAGACTCCGCATAAAGCACTCGTCACTTCACATGCAAAAAATATAACAACGCTGTAACTTGTCGATCGGTTTTCTATCACATGAGAACACACATTCGCCATAATCTCGTAAAAAGTACACATATGTATGTAGCGAGCGCGTAATCATTACCACGTTTAGTTGACGTCGGTTAAATATTACCGTTACGCGTGACGTAGGCGAGCCGGCGAGCGACCGGTTCTCGGGATCCACAGCGGCGCGCCAGCGGCCAGTGAGAATACTACGCTTGGAGCGAGAGGCTGCGCACGCGCATATTTTAATTGTCCCCTACGCCGTCCTTCAACTTCTACATTGTATTATAATTATTATTGTGAATAAACGTTTTGATAAACTCTATAGTGGTGACCCGTTCGAACACTCGCAGTGTATTAAATAGTGAACTTTTACGTACGTTTTAATTAATATTTGTTTTAAATATTAGAATGGCTAACGTCGATAACGCTGTTCAAGACGAAGTTTGTCGCGTAGGAGTTAAGGTGCCGCCATTTTGGCCGAATGAACCGGCGTTATGGTTTATGCAGTTAGAGGGACAATTTGCGTTGGCAAACGTGACGACTGATGCCACAAAATTCTATCACGTCATTGCTAACTTGGACTTTAAATATGTGTGCGAGGTAAAGGATATTATTACTAAACCGCCGGCGGAGAATAAATACGAAAAAATTAAATCAGAATTGATTTCTCGTTTATCGGCTTCTCAAGAACAGCGCGTAAGGCAGTTACTTACTCACGAGGAGTTGGGAGACCGGAAACCATCCCAGTTTCTCCGACACCTACAAGACCTGGCTGGAGCAGAGGTTCCAGATGATTTTATACGTTCGCTTTGGACAAGTAGATTACCAAACCACATCCAGGCCATCATAGCAGCTCAGGTTGATCTTCCTTTGGTTTCGGTGGCGCAGATTGTAGACAAAATACACGAAATTACCCCACAGTTTTATACGGAAGTAACCGAGGCTTCTACGTCTTCTTCTACACCGATGAGAACATCAGTGTCTGAAATTGAAAAGCTTACACGCCGCATTGATGATCTGTCACGGCAAGTCGCAGAGCTATCTACAGCATCACGTTTGCGCTCGAGGAGTAGATCGCGCTCCTCACGTTGGCGTCAACGGTCCCGGAGCCGCTCCAACGCTGGCTCGGGGCAATGCTGGTATCACAAACGGTTTGGCACTAAAGCAACAAAGTGTCGTTCACCTTGCTCGTACCCCCAGGGAAACGGGTTCGGCAGTCAGTGAAGGCGGCAACGCGTGACTGTGAAAGTGTAGTAAGTGGCCGTGTATTCGTAACAGATCGTAAAACTAAAGTGCAATATTTAATAGACACAGGCTCTGACCTATGTGTTTACCCATATACATTTATTCGTGATAGACGTTGTGTTAAAACTGACTATAAACTATTCGCCGCGAATGGGTCTACTATTAATACTTATGGTTGGGTAAATATGTTGTTAGACTTTGGGCTTAGGCGTGCATTTGCTTGGCGCTTTGTTATAGCTGACGTCACAAAACCTATCATAGGCATAGACTTTTTATCGCACTATAATTTGCTGGTAGATGCTAGGCATAATCGCTTAATAGACAATATTACATCGCTTAGTGCAATTGCTAAGCCAGCTACAAATGCTTTTTGCCAAATAAAGTCTGTTTCAGGTACTTCTCGTTATCATAACTTGCTCTCACAGTTTCCGGACATCACTCGTCCAGCTGGAGACCTGTCTACGCGTGAAGTCAAGCACAATACACTCCACTACATCCGTACTACTTCTGGACCACCGGTGTACAGTCGCCCTCGTCGCTTGGCACCGGATCGACTCCACATTGCTGTAAGAGAGTTCGAGGATATGGTAAGAGCAGGTATTGCTAGGAGATCTGACAGCCCTTGGTCGTCTCCATTACATCTGGTACCTAAAAAGAACAATGAATGGCGACCATGTGGCGACTACCGCGCTTTAAACGCGCGAACTATACCTGACCGATATCCGGTTCGCCACATAGGTGACTTTGCTCACAATCTGTCTGGCTGCACTGTCTTCAGTAAAATTGATTTAATTCGAGCATACAATCAGATTCCTGTTAATCCTGAAGACATCCCGAAAACGGCGATCACAACTCCATTTGGCATGTTTGAATTTCCATTTATGAGTTTTGGCCTTCGTAACGCGGCTCAAACATTCCAAAGATTTATGGATGAAATACTCAGGGACTTAGATTATTGTTACCCGTATATTGATGACATTCTTGTGGCTTCTCAGGGCGAGATTCAACACCTGGAACACCTGGAACGAGTTTTCCAGCGACTGCAAGACCACGGTGTCATGATCAACGCTTCTAAGTGCGTTTTTGGAGAGTCACAAGTGGAATTCCTTGGATACATCGTGTCTGCAGAAGGGACAAGTCCGCTCCCACAGAAGGTAGAGGCTATCCAGACTTTTCCCACACCCAAGACAATCAAGGAACTTCGGCGATACCTGGGTATGATAAATTTTTACAGACGTTTTGTTCCAAATGCAGCTCAAATTCAAGCCCCGCTACATGAACTTTTATCTGGCCCAGCAGTGAAGCCCAATACACCCATCACCTGGACTAGTGAGCTTCAAAAGGCATTTGATGATTGTAAGGCAAGTTTGGCTAAAGCTACTCTTTTAGTGCATCCCGATCCTAAAGCAGAACTTACTTTATGGACAGACGCTTCAGATAACGCGATCGGTGCTGTTTTGCAGCAGAAAGTAGGATTAGACTGGCAACCACTTAGTTTCTTTTCTAGAAAGCTGAATAGTGCTCAAAAGAAATACAGCCCTTTCGATAGGGAACTCTTAGCGATTTATGAAGCTGTTAAATACTTCCGGCACATGGTCGAAAGCAAGGATTTTATAATATTTACCGATCACAAGCCTATTGTCGCAGCATTTCGTAAAGCTTCAGAGAACTGCTCACCACGGCAATTTCGATATTTTGATTTTGTGTCACAATTTACGACAAATATCAGACATGTTGCAGGCGAAGATAATGTTGTCGCTGATGCTCTTTCTCGCACTGACGCTATTTCTAATGTTATAGATTTTAATGCACTAGCCTCAGCGCAATTGGTGGATGATGAACTACAACAACTGCTACGAAGCAACACTTCTTCACTAGACCTCCAGAAAATAGACGTTTCTGGCTCTGGTAAGATGATAATATGTGATATGTCATGCTCTACACCACGACCTTATTTGACTCCTGCATTTCGTCGACAGGCATTCGATTGCCTTCATGGATTGAGCCATCCAGGTGTAAAGGCAACCGTTAAACTAGTATCTCAAAACTTTGTTTGGCCAAGAATTAAAAAGGACTGTAGTCTCTGGACCCGTTGCTGTCTCGCATGCCAGCGTTCGAAAGTTACACGACACACAAGATCTCCGGTACACAAGTTTGTTCCTCCGTCGAACAGATTTTGCCATGTACATATAGACCTCATAGGACCCTTGCCAGTATCGCATGAATACAAGTATTGTCTTACCGCCGTAGATAGATTCACGCGTTGGCCAGAAGTTATGCCACTTCAGGACATCAAAGCTGACACAGTGGCGAACGCATTTGTCACTGGCTGGATATCACGTTTTGGTTGTCCTGAAAAGATAACTACGGATCGAGGTAAACAATTTGAGTCGTACTTATTTAAAGAACTTTCACGGTTGGTTGGTTTTCAACATTTACAGACGACAGCGTATCACCCAGCTGCGAATGGAATGGTCGAGAGATTTCATCGTCAACTCAAAGCAGCGATTATGAGTCATGCCAATGATGATTGGATTGAAATTCTGCCATTGGTTCTTCTCGGAGTTCGCACAGCATGGAAGGAAGACATAGGCTCTTCTTCGGCTGAATTGGTGTATGGTGAGACACTGCGTTTACCTGGTACATTTCTTCAATATTCTCCAACACAGGTCGTAGACTATACGAATTTTATATCCCGTCTACGCGAAAATATTCAAAGACTAAAACCTACTCCCGTGGTCCACCATGGCGCAGCTCCAACATTTGTGAGTAAAGATTTAAAGTCTTCATCACAGGTTTTTCTTCGCCAAGATGCGGTTCGAAGACCTTTACAGGCACCGTACGCTGGACCATTTAAAGTATTGGAACGTGGAGAAAAATATTTTAAAATAGATATCAGAGGCCGACCTACAACAGTCTCCATAGATAGGCTGAAATCAGCGTATGTTCTTAATGACTTAGCACCTCAAGTTTTAAAACAAAATGTTTCAGATCCACCTACTACTGAAAACCGCAGGACACGTTCTGGACGTCATGTGCGTTTTCCCGATTTTTATCGACCTTAACGATCTCCGGGGGGGCTGATGTAGCGAGCGCGTAATCATTACCACGTTTAGTTGACGTCGGTTAAATATTACCGTTACGCGTGACGTAGGCGAGCCGGCGAGCGACCGGTTCTCGGGATCCACAGCGGCGCGCCAGCGGCCAGTGAGAATACTACGCTTGGAGCGAGAGGCTGCGCACGCGCATATTTTAATTGTCCCCTACGCCGTCCTTCAACTTCTACATTGTATTATAATTATTATTGTGAATAAACGTTTTGATAAACTCTATATGTACATAATAACTTGCACCTCAGAATATGCATTTATGGTCTCGGAAAATGGATAATTTCTGCCGAAGTAACGTGGTGGCTGGCATACACACGGCGGGATTATGGTAATGCTATGTAAATATATCCATAGAGTATAGATCGTCCGATTATATCGACGCGATGTCTTCCAAATGTCACGATATGAACATTGTTTTGATTTTCACGGAATATCGACGATACGATCGATACTTATAACTTCCTAGTACAGACGCTGGGTATTTTTAAGAAATTATTAAATTACGTAAATTTATTTTTTTTCGATTACCTAACTTTTGCTCGCGATTTTGACCTCGTGAATTTCGGAACTTCCGCTTCGTATTTTGAAATTTCCAGATTTCCAGATTGAAAATTTCAGTAATATCTCCTTTATGCTTACGGTATCATCTTCCTGTCTTGTTCCCTTATTTTATTTGGGGTCGGCCCAGTATGTTCTCTTTATCCATTCTCTTCTTTCACTCGTATCACCAGTCACACCTCTCAAACACATATCATTCTTCACTCAGTCAATCCATGTTTTTTTGGCCTTTGGCCTACCCATTCACTTTCATTTCAACGCTGGTAATTCTGCCAGACAAAACAACAGTTAACAGCCTTCTTAACGGCCGAAACCTGAAATAGCAATCAGAAACATTTAATTTAGCTACATTCATAGCTTTTTTTATATTATCTATATCTATATTCAACCACAAGTCCTTATCCAAAAATAATAACATTATTAGCAAGTTTCAACCATTCCCAAATAGATAACAAACGTCTTATTAGATCAAGGAAGTCCTCAGACGTTTTAAGCTCACACACGACGAAAGACACTAAACTGACAGGTACAACGTTTGTAAAAGCCTTAAAACCTAAAATAATCATGGACCACCCACGCTGCGAGTGGACCGTGGAACTAACAACCATATAAGTCACGTGAATAAACCCTGGAATTTCCGTGATAACATATTTGTTTTAGTTTTTGGCAAGTTACATTTCAATAACGATCTTGTCGTCTTTTATTATTATGTTGTTTGTCATATTGGGGTCGAGGTACACACGCTACTTTTAATACCGCGTTATGGTGACATTAGGCGTTGGATCGCTGGAACTAAATTGCGCGATTTAGTTCTGTGTCGATACAGTATTGCGTGTGTCTTCGCCATTTTACGTTTAATAAATTTAACGTAGTTACTAATAAACGTTTTACATAGCTATTCAAATATGAACCTTATATAGTTAGGTTTTGTTTATACTAACCTATAAGATCCTTCTCGCCCTCGTGGAAACCGTTAAGCACAATGCTAAGCGTACCGGAAATCCTGGCCTTATATCCGGGGAAACAAGATAGAAATATAATCAATTTTGAAGGAACAAAAAATAATAGTTACAATCTAACAGTGGCCAAACGCCAGTAAAGAAAAATAATTTATGATCAGTAAAACAGATACAACAATATGTCATGTTTACAAATAATAATTCAATTATATATTTATATACATACGTATTAATTGGGTACATTGGGTTAGACAGAGATCACGGAATTCCATATGCTGCGATCCTTACATACCACTTTCGCTTCTTCCACTTTCATCAATGCTTTCATACACACTCGTCGGTTTCAAATAGGTACTTTTGACCTGGCCCTTTTGAAGAATGTCCCCGATCTGATCGAGGTACTTTCGCCTAGGTCGACCACTCTCGACTGTTCCACTCACACCAGCTTCATAAATCTTTTCCCTATATTCCATATTTATATAACTAAAATTATTGTATTTCCATTTTATCGCACATACAACGCGAACGTAAACGCACACTTGAAAGTAATCACTAGGAATATATCGCTTGCCGACTTTCCAAGGCGTATCCCAGTATGGTAACGAGGCTATTCTTGCAAGCCTACAAGGCAATTATGTGTGTTTGTCTGTCACGTGGGTCCACTACCTGAAGGTGATAGGCTGCTTTGGCTATTCAGAGCTCTCTAAAGGATGAATAAAACATCTGCTATAAGTCATACACTGAAGCGTTTGTGTGGAAATGCTTATTATCAACTAGTAGAGCTAGCTGTAAGCTAATTTCGAATCTCATAAAATGAGTGAAGAAAAATATAACCGGTTATCGAAAGTGGTATATGTATCAAAATATATATTCAGATACTTCATTATATCTCAAAAGCTTTTATTCTTTTTTCTAGATAAAAGGGGACAAATGGTGGTACATAAGCGATCATCACAGCCCATAGACATGCGATACTATAGTTGTTGATTTATTTTTTACTTTGCTTCATTCTACTTTGAAGAAGAAAACAAATTTTTAAGCACTCACACACAAGTTACTCAAATTAAAAGTTAAAGTTAATTTAAAAGTTATAAGTAGGTACATGTAAATTATAAGTTACGATATATTGGTGATAATTTTTAAATTATTTATGATAGTTAAAAAGTTATCACAATTTTTCTTTAAACTGCATTTGGCGCAAAATATACTTTTTTTAAATAAAATACTGTATAGCGGATTAAAATGCGATTTATTATTTATATTGTTTAAATTATTTATCCCGACGTTTCGGGTGCTTTTCAGCAACCGTGGTCGCGGGGAGACAGAAAGATGACAGTTGTCTAGTATTTTATTTAAATGTGTGATACTCGCGTTAATAAAAGACAATATTACTTTTTTTAAGTTAGCGTAGTATTCATTGGTAATTTCGACATATTTAACTTAAAAGTTACATATAAACAAACCTCTATTTTCTTTTAACATAACCGTGTTTTCCTATACCTTCAATGATTCAGTACTCTTGACTAGATAGCAAGTTGATTGATATGTCTTGTGATTTGTGAATTTGACAGTTGTACAGCACTTTATTTAGCTCGACTTTTATCTAATCCAGTTTTTTGTATTCTGCAAAGGAGATACTAATGTGATTGGTACTTTAAAAGCTCGATTATATGCTTCCATAATTTGTTAACAATTAACGCGGAACAGAATCGGGTTTGTAACGAAATGATTTTTAAAATTCTTTCACCAATAGTAAGCTGCATTGCCAGCGAGTAACATAGGCAAAAGCCTATATACACAAAAGTTTATAGTACATCTACATCGCGCCCGTGCGAAGCCGGGGAGTGTTGCTCGTAGTAACGTAAAGAGGAAAGATTTGTATTTCTGTTGGTAACGGATAAATTCAAAAACTACAGGACCGATTTCAAAAATCTTTCACAAATAGAATCCTAAAAAATTTTGTGTAGTAATAATGCCATCAAAAACATAAATTGTAAAAAAAGCCAAGTCTTGCAACTCAGTTCTCTCGTAAAAAGTTGTGAGATCCATATAATACCAAGTCGGTCAATTTATTCAGTCTCTACTGAAGGATCCTTCTGTCTTAAGTTATTACGTAATTAGGTAACCTAACAACATCTTATAGTGATCATATCAATGCCAATATTAAAGATCTTTGATGTTTTAAATAAATAGATTGACTCGGCTATCGCATGAAAACACAATGTATCTTTTTAATTTTATTAAAAACACAATGTGTATCACAAGTAACACATATTATATTAAATTAGATAGTTTAGTGCGATTGCCAAGTCAACCTTTTTATTTTAAACATCAAAGCTTTTTAATATTGGTATTGATATTATGATCACTATAAGATGTAATTGTTAGGTTACCTAAATACGTAATAACTTAAGACAGAAGGATCCTTCAGTAGAGACTGAATAAATTGACCGACTTGGTATTATATGGATCTCACAACTTTTTACGAGAGAACTGAGTTGCAAGACTTGGCTTTTTTTACAATTTATGTTTTTGATGGCATCTCATTTCTTTTTGTAGATATTCCTTTTCTTAGTTTATTTGGATAAGAATTAATATTATAAAGCTATGGATAACAGTCTGATTTTGATCGGCATTTTTATTAACTTTTTAATGTAAAAAAGTAGCTATAGTGACATAACTACAATAGTTGGACATATGGTCTCGTGAAATTTTTTGTAGATTTTGATATTTTCTATAATATTGTGGAACGTTTTTTTGTTCTAGCATCAATACTTTCCGCAGCACATGCGATGAAAGACATTTTATGGCTAATTTTTTTTTACACCTTGGGTTGTTTTTAGTAGGGATTTCTAAGGATCTCTATTTTTTTTCTAGTAATAAATACCCTAAGTTACTCAGTGATAATGTAGCTTTCTAACGGTAAAAGAATTTTTAAAATCGGTCCAGTAGTTTTTAAGTTATTCATTACATACAGAAATACAAAAAAAATTGTATATCTATAAAAATGGACCGAAATTTCAAAATATTGTAGTTTTTCCTTGATTTATAGACTAAACACTAATTGTATTCTAAATTTCAAGTTTCTATGTCTGCTAGAAGTGCCTTAGAGTTTTGATGATCGGTCAGTCAGTGAGTGAGTGAGTGAGTGACAAATTATCAAACTTTGACTAGTTATAATTCTTAAACTACTGGTTCAAACAGAATGATATTTGAAATATACCGAGTTTATACAATGCCTGCTTAGTGACTGAAAATTCAGGATTCTAGTTTTATCCACAACGAAGTTATAGGGGGTCGAAAATGGCCCGAACTACTTCGAGAAAAGGATAGTACGGCCGTGCCGCTTTTTGCTCGACTTGGCGGGGGCACTGCCGTGCCCCCAGATATATTGCGTTTTTAATGCGAGAAAGGTATTCCTTTTATGACTCAAGTGATTAAGTTACGTGTACTATGATCCTCCTGATTTAGTTTTATAGAATTTATGCTTACGAGTATTTTAGTCTCATAAAACATAAATGTATATTGCCTTATTTTTAACATCAAAGAGAAACTCATCGCATCTAATGTATCACGATAAAATTATAACCGAGCTATGATTTTAATCGATGTGTACCATTTTGAATGAAATGGTACCGCCTCGGATGCACCCATGCATTATTCAACAGACTATCCATGCAATTACAATGTCAAACATACTGTATAGTTTAAAGATACTATATCTATATTCTGTATGTAGAGAGCCACTATAGCTCAGTGGTACACGCCCTGCGTTTCGCACGGGACAGGCTCGAATCCAGGGAAATAATAAAAATAAAAATTGTCTTTTTTTTGTCGCTCTTTTCCAGTGACAACTTTCGTTGGCGAGACTCAAGTTTCTTGTTTTCAATATATAATGTCATAATATTAAAAAATAGACCTTTATCTTATAACTAACTAGCGATCCGTCCCGGCTTCGCACGGCTGCAGTGTAAATGTACTGAAAAATAAATGCCTAAATAGCCTATATTACTCGCTGATAATTAGTGAAAGAATTTTTAAAATCGGTCGAGTAGTTTTTGAGTTAAATCGTAACAAACAAACAAATCTTTTCTCTGTATAATATTAGTATACAAATACAGGTGCATGATGTCATGTTATGCAAAGTTCGTAGACGTAAATCTGCAGTTGTCCTTAACCGGGTCAGTTTTAGCAGGTGAACGCTTTTCTTAGCTCCCTTCACTGACACCCACGGGGTTCGAACCGGCGCCAGCGCTGGGCGCGAGCCGCCAGCCGTCACATTCCGATCTCTGTAATTATGTCTATACACTAAGTCCGAATTGATTTCGTTCGATTTGTATTAACCGGGAACAATTATGGTTTTACTATTGCAAAAACTTGCAAACACTTAGTAAAAAACGGAAAACATTAGATCATAAAGTTGTGTGTTTTTATCTCGTTTAAAACCATGTTCAATGGAGTGCATCTATCACTTGTCCATTTGCTTTCTTTCATTACTATATAAGATAGAACAAGTGTAATTAATAAGAAAAAAAAAACTAAAAATTATCAGAGATAAATTCACCTTCGTAGTTGATACGAGTTTTGTGTTGAGCGGGCCAACGGATCAGTTCTCAGTTCGATTCCTGTAGAGAAATAAAACGCTTCTAGTATGGTACCTACGCTGATCACCTAGAATCGTCTATTAAGAAAAATATAATTAGTGAAACAGACACAAAAATATCACTGTTTCACCGCTAAAACACAAGTTATTGTCGTCATTGTTTACCAAAACATAATATCAGTTAGGTACATTATTTATCTTTATTAGTGACTAGCAACATGCTCGGCTTCGCATGGGTGCAGCCTAGATGTACTGTATACAAAATAGCCTAGATGTTACTCGCTGATAATGTAGCTATCTATTGGTGAAATATTTTTTTTAATCGGTTCAGTAGATCCAGAGACCCCCTACAACCTCACAAACATTACCTCCTTATAATATATACGTAGATACTTGGCATCTGAATTGACCTTGAATAGGTAATAGTTATGCATTTTCAATATTAATAATTAACACTCGCCTAACAGCGGGTCACGGTTTCCGCCCACAGTATTACGGGTGCCGCCCAAACAGGCTTATTTGATAGGCATTCCATCATCGCACTACACGTCACAAACAGTTGTATCACCCTCATCACCTCGATGAATGGAAGTCGAGCACGATACGGTTCACGCGCAACTTCATTCCACGTACAACTAAACTGTGGAATGAACTACCAGCATCAGTGTTTCCATCCGATTACGACCTCGTTACTTTTAAAAAACGAGCCTATAAATTTTTAAAAGGCCGACAACGCATCTATGACCCTTGAGTCATGGATGTCCATGGGCGGTGGTGATTACTTACCATCAGGTAACCCACCTGCTCTGTTTTCCGCTCTGATATATATAAAAAAAAAAAAAAGAGACATACATATAAACACAGAATATATTATGTGAAAGCATAAGACACTTGCGGAAGACCCATATAGTATCTCTAAATAGACGATAGCGCCCCTAATGGTCTCCTGTCATCATCGATTGGGGTGTTGAGCCACCTGCTCTCTATATTGCTTCAATGGGCAAAATTGTCTTGGGCTTTGTATTGAAGCCTGAAAGCCCAAAAGCCAAAAGGAATCGATATTGCCCGACGATAACGATGTAAACGAATGGCAGAATGAATTTATATATCCCTCTAGTTGAGCATAGAGTAGTCTCGGTTTATTTTTCATTATTTTAATGTTTTTTTTTTTGTAATATTTCCCGGGAATCGAACAAATGGTTTTAAACGTAACCCACATACTTAGATTCCAATCTGGCGGTGAGAGAGGTCTTGAAATTATAGGATACTGTGGCAATGAAAATATTCATGAGAAAAATCTCACTTTCATTTAAGTACAGTAAAAACTGTACTTAAATGAAAGTGAAATTAAATGATTATTTCATTTCGGTATAGATCTAAACAAAAAATGAAAAAATGATACCATGTAACTAAAAGTTAAAAAATATGGTAGAGTCGAGAAAATTCTCTTTGACGCGAGTTAAAAATGAAGACGCAGTTAATTCCGTAAATTGGTTCTTTCAAGCATCGAGGAGAGGACTAGAAATGGCGTCTGAGGCATTCTGTCGTTTACGAGCAATTAACTTTATTTCCACGCATCGAGAGAGACTCTTTATGGCCACTCACTTGAGCTCCATCGGCAATTGCACTCAGAACTCTACCATATGGAGATTGAACAATGGCCGGCGCTCCGATGATACTCGGTACGGTAAAAGAGCAAAGAAATTGTAGAGTTTACGGCCAGTAAATATATGTTGCGTACGCTGCGAATTAGACTTCAATTTATTGGCAGTAAAATCGTTATAGCTCTTTGCGAACATTTCAGATTTGTGCATATTAATATAAGATACGTATTACATTTTAATGCTTATTGGAGTGCATATAATATAATCATAGGAGTGAAGAAGCAAGGTGTTCCGTGAAAATTGATAGATAATTCTCCCTGATGAATGCATAGTGAATTTTACTTACAAATATATCATATTTACAAACGTTTCGCTTTTTTTACAAATATTAGTAAGACGAAGAATACATTAAAAATTAATTTTGGACTGATTTTTTCGTCAACTATATTATAACCGAGGAATACAATACTCGTAGATGTCTACCAGAAGATTTAAACAAGAACTAAACAATTTATGGAACATTAATAATAATAAAGCTGTACTTTGAAAAGGTGCGTATTTTACGCAAGTACCCTATTATTACTTCGACCTTCATTTTAATAATAAGATAGCTCTTCAGGTTACGGTTGTCTGAAGGTCAGGCTGTTTTAGTATTAGCCTTTTAACTTTGAACACCTGTGCTTAGAGGTCAATAATGTTTCATAGCAATTATTCGTAATAACTTCTTAACATGATATACTGATAAAAAAAGTAACAAAATACATTAGGTTGGAAAAGATCATTATGATATGAGAATATTCTTCTAAAACTAGGTTTTTTTTTAAAAAAATAACTTTTGCCGTGCGCATAGATGACCGGGACGACATGTTTATAATTTTCTGTAAGCATGTTTTCCTCACGTCTGGTAGCTTCGGGCATTGATCGGGTGGGGGGAATATCGAAATTCCGATCGGGTAACGAACCAAGGTTCATAGATGGAAAAACCGTGAAATGCATATTGCACGTTTCGGTTTCAGTCTATGGATTACCGAATGCTCGAAGTAAAAATTAGGTTGACAGCGCATCATTGCTGGGGTATCACCTACCATCATTGATTGATGTTCTGTAGCTGAGGTATCACCTGACACCTACCATCAAGTGAACCTCATGCTCGTCTGTCGATATCTAACATAAAAAAATGTAACAGCCGTGGTATTCCATGTATACCTGTAGTGTTGTATTTCTTCCTTATAGTAAGTTATCACCACAGCCATGGACATCCGCGACTCAAATGTCTCAGATGCGTTGTCGGCCTTTAAACACAATGTTTTTGACCCCGTTTAATTTAAATCAATAATAATTATATTAAAATTATATTTAATTGCGTCTTAAATATTAATAAACGCATCAGAGTCACGATAAATCACATCTATCTGTCTGGATAAATAAATTGTGTAAGATAACCTTATCTGGAGAATTGACAGTCTGATGAACAGTTCGACAAGATATACGCATTTCGTAGTAGTATTTCAACAATGCATCGTATATTTTTTTAATAGCAACGCGCCCCGGCTTCACACGAGTGCAGGTACTATACATAAAAAAATATGTTACTCGCTGATAATATAGCTGTTTATTGGTGAAAGAATTTTTAAAATCGGTCCAGTAGTTTTTGAGTTTATTCATAACATACAAAAATACAAATCTTTCCTCTTTATAATTTTAATTTCATATTCAAAATCATTTATTCATTTAGGTAACATAATGTACACTTATGAACGTCAATAAAAAATACATATTAAATGCTTCTAATTTAACATTCGATTATTTAATATTAAGAACAACAATATCTTCCTATTTTTATGTTTGTTTTAGACTAGCCGTATCTGGCATTCGTTGCAATACCGAGTAAAGAGATTTTTGGGCCAGGAATCTTCGCTAGCGTATGCAAAAAATGCTTATAAAACTATTTTGTTAACGCAGAAATTTAAATTAATTTTGAAGGATATAAGTTGATTTTGAGACAGTGCTTTCGAAAGGTAAACTCATAGAGAACACTGATCAGTTAAGTAAGATAAATGTTTTGTAACTATTTAATCAATAATTTGATGAAATCTAACAGATTATCAAAAGCCTGACGCATATAGACAGAGCCTTGCATTCGTACGTCAGCTAAAATATCAAGTAAGGGTACCGTGAAAATCAACCTGTCGTAAACACGTCCCAACTCCAACGCGTTTAATGAGCATACAGTATTACTGTTTCAAACTGAAACTAGAACATAGACATGGGTGATAACAGGTCAAATATTATATCTGTTATACCTGTTACTATTACTTAATAATAACAGATGTAAATATCTGTTATTAAATAACAGTCTGTTATTTAGATACTATAGGTATTACAGATAATATGATGTATTTTAGGAGTGACTTTTCAAGGTGATTTCCTTCCTATGAAACGTCTTATTGTATTTTATTGGATAATAAATACTAGATGCATCTCGTTTTAGCACACGATAATCATAAATGTTTAACTGAGACAGGTAACAATCACAGTTGTTTTGTATTGGCTTACCATACTAGTATTTGTTGAACAGTTGTTATTTAGTATTGCATGATATTTTCAATAACAGATTTATCACAATCGCAGGAATACCTGTGATTTATATTTGTTGCTATAAATACGCCTCACTCCTACTAGAACATATTCTATGGAATAACAACGATTAGTAGGTTAATCGTGTTCATAATATCTATGGCCTGGTGTTAAAAAAAACATAGTTCGTTTTTGTAAGATACGTGAATTAATGCGTATGTATAATATTTATTTTGCAGTAAAATTTGGTATCTATATTAACAAGGCCAGTTTAGTTATCTTACTGCTTAATTCAAAAAATATGTGATAACTGTGATTGGTATTTCGTTGTTTTTACTCATCATTTAAAATAATGATTATCGATATTTTGTCACCAAGCATTATATCGATAACAATTCATTTTTTTTCTAATCTTCACGGGTTTTCTTAATTTAAAAAGAGAATGAAACACAAAATGATAATTACGTTATAGCAACATTGTTTATTTGTAAAAATAATAGTATATTAATCTCATCATCATCTAAAGTGGACTAACGCTTGTTTTCTAAATTTAAAAAGAGAATGACTTGAGATTATTGTAAGTAATTAGATTACCATAGCAACATTGCTTGTCTGACACCTATGGATTACCATAAGTAGTATAGTTGCGACTTTACGTTATGTTAATATATTTAAAGATACGTTATAATATTTGATCATTACGAATATACACTGAAGACCCCCAAATGCAAATTAATTACATATTTTATGGCGTAATTAACTACTCTGATCTTAAGCTGTATTAATTTTTGAAATAATCCCTCCGATTTTAAGAGGTATTAATTTATTTATTGTGTACGAGTATACAAATGTTCTAAATTAAGGAGGCCTATCCAGGGGCAATATAATATTCTGTCGTAGATGTTGATGCTTTTTTAAACTTTCTACTTCTACGGAACAACCGTTTGGTCCGACCTTATTTCCGTTTTCGTTCCACTTCCATAAAAAATTGGGATTCGTAAATATTTGCATAGTTTAGCGGAAAAATATAATTGCATTGATCTATGGTCGGTTGCGTGTTGCGCAAGAGTCTCGCTGGCGCCATCTATCGTGATCTATAGGCGCCGGTCCTCATTACTACTAGGGTTGGACATTGGTATACTTATATGATATGAATAATAACAAGACAGAAGAACGGCGATTGTTTTTAAAATTGACGATTTTATTGTATGTATTTGTAAAAGCTATTTTGTATAGTGTGAAACTATGTATTCATGCGACGAAGTATTCGCATTTCGGATTCAGCCTTTGAATTTCTGTATCAAAAGAAATAAATAACTACAGCGCAGCATTTATTTATATTGTGAGACTGATTATTACTTACCATATTCAATTAAAACTCACATTTATCTTTTAATAGACTCGTTTAAAAGGATTTGTAAAATAAAGTGTCTATAAAGAATATTTTTTTCGTTGAATCTATTTTGACATAAGTCCCCCTATTGGGGCTTGGGCAGATCCATTTCTGTATCGGTTTCACTGATCATTTCTTCTTTACAGGCAAGTAGGTGATCAGCTTTCTATGTCCGATCGAAACAATTTTTTTAATCTTGTTTCCCGGGGAGTCGAACCCAACACCTCCGGTACTAAACGCGTTGCACCATTGAGCCACGGAGGCGGTCGATTTTGACATAGGTTGCTAAAAATCGAATTTTTTTTTGAAATCTAATGACAATTGCGATGTTTTATTTACATTGACAGCCCTACAAATCTTATCGGCCCTATGCAAATCCAGCCTACAGTAATAATCAAAAAGTGTAGTGTTCGAGTAAACACTTCACTTGTTCGAGGATAGACGTTCGGCTGGTTGTGAAACTGAGCTTTTTACGCGTAGGAAGATTATATATGTCCTAGCTTTATTCCATTTGAAATAGATAAATAAACGAGTTTACTTTGGATTTAAATGATTAATTCTTTGACAGTGTGAAATCCCCTTCTTTCGCGGTTTTTTTACATACCTTAATAGGCAGTAGTTTAACCACCATCTGATGGTCAGAACTGTCTGTTAAATCTAACCTTAACGATTCACAAATAAATTCTTGAAAATAAATCATGAATATTAGGTATTTTGTGCTTATTATCAAACAAGCGACCATATGTTTACGTACGATTATATAGTTACGTAAAATATTGAACTAAAACAAACTTCTGTTTAGCGGATATTACACATCGTTATGTGGTATTTCTGCGCTTGCAAAAGGATTTACCACTTAAGAAGCTTTTGAAGAGGCTAACGATATAAAATGCAGGGAGATCGTTACGCAGATCTGCAGTAAATGTTAGATGAGATTTTGCCACATTTTAGGTAGAAAATTATAAAATGGTATTATTATACCAGTAAATGAACGGAAATTAATTAAACTATTTCAATATTCCATTACTTATGAGACTGTTGCTACATGACCTCAGGCTTGTCCAATGATATTACGCTCCTAATTCATATTGACACTCACTTATTGGATATTTAGATTAATTTCGAACAGCTGCTTAATTAAATCGATTAATAAATATGGAAATAGCATAAAACGTTTCGCATGTGCGAATTTAGCACCGATTTATTACTACATTACTAGTGAAATTCACTTTGTATCTTGGTCTACTAAATAAAACTTAACACTATTTCTACCAATTTCGATCAAAACGTGTTTGGCACCTTAGTTATAGTGTTAATGTTAGGAAAAAGCTCTATAGTGCCGCACATAGCATTCGAACCCGTGACCCGTCGGTGCGCTGTTCAACAAAACGCTTCAACGAGCCTGTTAAAATTTACATGGACTATTTTATAATCCTACTTAGGATCAATATTGTATATGCTACTCACGTGAACTCAATGCTTTAGTTAGACTGTGATTACAACTGTGAAACTCTATCACTCAATATGTCATTAATGTTTGTATTTTTGTTACAGGTAAGTTGACATAACCAGACAACTGTTGACAGCTAATATACTGAATTTTCGTAAGTAATCTGTGGATTGGTTATTAAAAAAGAAAAAAAAATCGCGGTAATCGCGCCATTACGATGAAATAAGTGTTTTGTCATAAATACGAACTTTGAGACACACTGCCAAACTTTCAAACTTCTATAACTTGCAAATACTTTGTCTTTTTCATAAAAAAATAAGAAAATGACAAGCTTAAAATTACGTGATCATCATTTGAAAATTGTAAACAATGTTCCAAATTTCAAAACGGAATTTTCTAAATGTCATTGTCAATGTCAGTTTATTTTTTGAAGATTATTTTTTTTTAGTTATTAGTATTCATAAATTAAATTGATAAACTTTTACATGTATCTTAAATCTATAATTATTACTAAGGAAAAAAAACAAACGTTATTTATTTAGGAAATGTTTAACAGTCATATTTTCAATAATTATTTTTTCCATGTTCTCATTAACATCTAATAAATAATGAGAATAAACGCTTCTTTTTTAAGCGTTCTGTGTGGCAAAAAAGATAATTACATACGCGTATCATAGACATGTAAGATGTTGTCTGTGGATTACCTACATCTAGAATTTCATTTTCTTAACTCCAACGAACATCAAACTTTAAAACGTGAAGCAAAGCATTGTAACGTTTACACAGAAACTTCGCATTGATTCAATTTAATAATACTCGTACAACTTCGTATGAACGTACATGAAGACTTTAGCCTTTGTCTAACTCTAATAAAACGTGAAAAATCTGAACAAGTTCCTCTGCTGACGAAGAATATGTATGGATTATAATATATTACATTCATCATATATTTCGTTATAGTATGTATCTATGTAGTGTTTTGTTTCTTGGCTGGCTGCTTGTATGATGAAGGTTCCTTTTTGTATTCAATTAAAGAAATCGTAAAAACCTTCAACAGACTTTAAAAAAACTCAAAGTGAATAAAAATCATCGCTATTTTGGGAGATCTGTTGCTAAATTGCAACGTGCATTTTACTGAGACACATGGTCGTCTGTAAAGTTTGAAACACATTATATTTTAAAGATTGTACAATTCTAATACTACAATTAGTAGTGATAATCCTCACGACGAATACTTGAAATAAATACATTTAAAAAAAAAAAAAGTCAAAACCTTTGCATTTCAGACAAATTAAAAAAAAAAGCACTAGTTACTAAGATATTTCATTTCATTCGTCGGTTACACATCACAATCGAACGTAGGTGTGCACTAATAAGCGCTTGGCTCGAGCGTGCAATAATTTTATTTCTTTTTGCCTTCTTAACAATATTTCATCGCGAGGCGGTTCTTCTAAGAAGGACGTGGGTTTAGATTACGTGCCTTTTAAAATTTCATGCCATTCACGTCTAGACTCAAGTGGGAATTGTGTTGAATGTTATATTGAATTTCAAAAGTAGTATTAGTTGCGCAAAGGAGAAATTTCGCATTGTTGCTTCCTAGTATTCTTAAAATAGAGATTGCACTGTATTTTGTAACCTCAAAATCATTGAACTGTATTATAAAAAATATTTACAACTACATTTAAAGCTAACTGCGAAAGTGTATGCTAAACTAAACCCCTTTTCTTAAAACATCAGTCAAAATATTGCTAAAATATACCTAAACAATAAGAATTCAAACAATCAAATGTCCCAGAATTTTTATGAACTTAATATATGAAGAGATACAATCTGATGGCTCATATGCCATATTCGCTTCAAAAAGTCATTATTCGTACCACAACATCATGGAACCAAATAAAATATTAATACATCAAATCTGAAACGATATTTCAGCGAACCTCAGTTCATTGAAAATTGAAATCCTTTTCAATCCGACCGCATTATATTACCGCTTTCCCGCTCATATATTATGTGTTGAAAAGGGAGGTGAATACCTTTCGGGCTCAATAAAAGCGTTTTGCGGAAAATCAACAAAACAGGCCTGGGTAATTCCTTTCGGTATATAAATTATGCAAAACCTCGGGCACTTGTTTAGAGGGTAAATTCGTTTGCCTTTGGGTATTTTCTTAAAATATTTTTTTATCCACTTCTTTATTTGTAGAAAGCAGATAGAATAAAACAAATTAAAATATTTATTTTCAAGGAGTATTTTTCATCTACATGGTGTAACTAAAATATGGCTCTATAGGTACTGTACGTATGATTTAGTAAACCTTATTAAGCTAATCATACATTTTGCAAACTGTTTTTTAAATTAACACACTTTTCGTGAATGTAACACGTTTTATATTAGTTACATTCTTCAGCGTAATGGGACCTACTGTAAAATTTTGAAATTTTTATTATTTGAGCTGTACATTGCAACATCAGTCGGCTTCTTTTTTTATAAACAGTATAAAATATGAGCAAGTTATAATCTTCTTTTTTTTCAATAGTTACTTGGCTCCCACATTTTGTGTTTAGTTTATATTAATTACAAAACTTAATGTTAAGGTGTAGACTAATTTTAGCACATGTTCAAAACAAACCAATGATTTTTGATGCTATTCTTAATGTAATCTTTGAGTTTGTGGTAAATAAAGTAAAAAAAAAATCTAAACTGAAAACTCGAACATTTGACCGAACTCAACAAAATATTCATGTTAATTTACACAAAGACACGTCTAAAATCTTATTAGAACAGTCGGGAGAATGTGCCATTTGCTAGCGCATTTCAGCAATATCGGCTAAATTGCGAGAGAGTAACGCCTCGGGAATAATCTTTTCAGCAGTAAATTGTTCTAAAACAATTTGTTTTTCCGATTGCATTTCTATGACGACTTTATCGCCTTTAGAATAGATCTGCCTCATTTATACGCTATTAAGAGGCGTGAAAGGCGACAGATTTGAATGTTGATTAAAGTTTTGTAATTGGCGATAAAATTTGGTAGTTAAATAGCAGTTTAAATTGTATTGAACGCTGACGGGGCTTTTATTATCAATTAATGGTTAAGATGTCAAATTAGAATTCATTTGATTCTAATTTCGTAACATAACAATAGCAATAAAACACTAGTAAATCTATATTCTGTTTATACATATAATAAATTAGTAGAATCTAAAATGTACATTGAAAAATTTGACCAAATTGGAAAAAAGGGGAACAGTACACATAAAAATCATCTTGAACGTTTTTTTTTCTGTCTGTCTGTCTACTTGTCCACGAATCTCCGAAGATGCTAAACTGATTTTCATGTACAATAGTTTTGACCGTATATTGAGCTTAATCTGGAGCAACAAAAAAATGTTTAATCGAAATCGGGTATCGAGAAGAAAAGTTATCATAATTTAAATAGCTTGTTAGAAACTTAAGATGAAGCCAACGCGGGCAAAGTTGCGTGCACCAGCTAGTGTACTTATTAACTTACAAACAAATGTTTTCTTAAATTGTTTTAATTTTGTGCCTGCTGTAGCTGCTACAGATAAAATACGAAGAATATCCGACACGTACCTGAATTTTATTTTCAGGTTGTCTTTAATTAAATTTCTACGAGCCAAGGGTTGAGAATGTCAAGCACAAATCACGAAGACTCCATTGGAATCCATAGCGCGGGTTCAAAGCTCTAGGAAAGTTAATTTAGTCGAAATGGCCGTCTCGATTGCTTGTAACCCCGGCATTTTCTTCATCAGACGTCAAAAAATTTCCTGACAGAGTGGCTTTCATCAAGAATTCGCTCCGACGAATTCAAATAGCATATAACGTTCATTTTGAAATGATCTTTTTCATAATACTCTTTGTTCGCTTCTTCCTAGAGGGCAGAAATGTAGTCGTCAAACATTGTATTATTTTTATAATCAGACGTAATGCAAAATGGAATATTTTTGAAGATGAGCCTACATAATCAGACTTGTATGGTGACGGAATTTATTCGCTTCTAATATTACTTAATTAATTTAAGACATTTAGCTATGGTTTACTATCAACCATTGTCTTTTAAACTAATAAGCCTAAAATTGAGAAATAGGTCCTAACACATAATTTAAACAAAAAATTATGATTCAATAATTTATCTTTTTTAAATTTATACGAGAATCGAAGTAGCATGTTATCCGATACATCCTTAGTCTTTTTCACATTATCAATAAAAGGTAATACTTCTAACAAAATTACGACATTTAATTAACCTACATACAATTTTTGCAGTTTTAATGAACTAATTTAGATTTCATACACGGTTAAGACGCAGTGGAGAGGGCGTTCATCAAACCTCAATTAAGACCTCATAAATAGGAGACATCTCATTAATGGAACGATAAAATATTTATTTATCGGGTACATGAGATATCAATTTGCATACGGAGTTGTACCGTTAGGTGTGAACTGCAGCTGTCATCGTGTATCAATACTATGTGCTCAGTGTCGTAATGTTAAAGTTTTTTTTTTATGGGGCATGATGCAAGGCAATTGAGCATGAGGCTCAAGGAAGTGCCCTCAAATTGAAAAGAGTAGGAATTATTTTTAGGGAATACCTGTATGTTTAGGGTTAAATTGGACTAGAAGTCGATCCCATTCCGAGAGTTTTTTTTTCGAGAAATGGATTCGAATTTCACAGACTGCATGTTGATAATGTTCATTTGTACCTCGATAAGATCGGGGACGTTCTTCAAATGTGTCAGTTCAAAAGTACTCGTAACCGACGAGTATGTATGAAAGCATTGATGAAAGTAGAAGAAGCGAAAGTGGTATGTAAGGATCAGAGCATATGAAATTCCGTGATCTCTGCCCACCGCAATGGGAAAGAGGCGTGATGTATATGTATACATATATGTATATTGTATATACATGTTGTATAAATTGTTGTAAATGTCTTTCCCTAGGTCTGGCCTCTTTGGGCAATAAAAAATAAAAAATGGGTCAGAAGAATATAAAAATTCCGATCGGGAAATGAACTACTGTTCATAGATGGAAAAATGAGAATTTTGCGCGTTTAGGTTGTAATCTATAGATTTTCCGAATACTCGAATTAAAAACGCCTAATTAATTGATCTGTGTCTAAAGTTTAAAATAATTCTTTTATATTTATTACTTAATTTAACAAAATAGCTCAACAGGTTTTAATTTGCTCCATAAATAGCCTTCGAGTACAGTCGCTATCATGAAAACACGCTCGAAGCTTTTGTGATACATCAAATAAGTTTATGTGCTAGTGATCCACGCAAGGATACCCGTGGGCGGTCGCTAGTACAATTCTTGAGTATTAATAAGAGCGGGGGCGAGGGTCAAGCCGGGTCGCGAAGCTTGTACTGTAAATTAGCAAATGTTTATGCGTTGAGCCGAAGTCGTTACCGTAGAGGTTTATCTGATTGTTTTATTGTATTGCGGTTTTGGACAAATGTATCTGATTTGCATTCTTATTTAGCAGTTGGATTCGAATTTTAAAAACAGTTACAATCATGGTGTTTGGTACATGCAACTTATTGTCATAATTCATTCATTTTTCAAAATACGTCGGAATATTAATTAAATATTATTAAGGTAGTGATTTACTTATGACTGCGTGTTCTATTTTTATAAATTGAAATTTTGGTGAGTTGCTAAATTATAAACCCGTGAAAAAATAATAATTATTTTAATGTGGTTTGCATAAGTTTCGGGCCAAATAGGGTGTTCATATATATTGAAAAAATATGGTGGTGAAAGAAATATAAGCCTATATTACTCGCTGATAATGTAGCTTTCTATTGGTGAAATAATTTTTGGCGTGAATAAGCGAGTAGTTTTTAAGATAAGTCCTAACAAACAAACAAACAGATCTTTCCTCTTTATAATATTAGTATAGATTATAACATGGTTAAATTGGTTCTTTAAATCCAATTATCCTGAAATTCCGTGTCAGCAGACAACATGTTAATATTTTATTGTTTTTTTTTTTCTAAAAAATGGTATATATACAATTCAGTGATTTTGGATGGCGCAATGGTCTAGTTACCAGGCCATAAATCTTAAAAAAAAAGTGAATTTCGAAATGGAAATATCCTGCTTTAAAAATTGATTTACGCAAGTCATGTCAAAATTGCTACTGCTTCAAAGAGTGGTGTGATTTTATTTGCCAGGTTTAAGCCAAAACAAACATAAAAATCTCGTAACGCAATCTTGCAACGTACGACCTAATTATTTATCTGGGACACCCATAAAACTACCATTTGATGTCCAACCTTTTCTATTTGGGACACACTGATTTTGTGTCAAAGTCATTACAATTTAGTGTCATTATAACAAATATTTGACATTGCGTAAGACATCTATTTGGTAATATTCAACATCAATGTGGTAATGTTATTGTATCTATTTATTTAATTAAATATAAAGAAAGACGTTAAAAGCTATAAGGCATTCACAATTTTAGCACATTAGCGTAGGTTTGTATTAAAACCTTTTTCGTAAACTGTCAATTCTTTTTTTTAATCTAAGAATAAGAATTTTTCTAGAAAAAAAAAAATAATAAAAAAGTTCTGTCATACAACTGACATATAGATATGAATGCTTTATCGCAAGTTCTTTGACCTAGGTCAATGATATAAAAAATAGAATTGACAGTTTACGATAGTGTTAAAACAAAATTTAATAAACGGTATATTTTGATTGTTAGGTACCTTAAGTACTAATGTAATATCTATTGCTACTAATATACATATGTATATTAGTATTCTGTTTATATCACAGTAGTTATGCAAGTAATGTTTTCTATTACTACAGAAGTTCTACTTCGCAAAAAAATCGCAAGTCACTTTATTTTGATTTTGTTGCAGCTGACCTTATAAAACTGATTTTTATAGAATAACATGGATAACCAGTTTCTAAATTATGATAATAATATTTTTTTATATAAATGTTGACCAGAAATGTAAATTATTCTACTGTAATTTTTCGAAATATTTAATCTAAATTTCTCAGCAGGTGCCGTTATTTTTAGTCATTAGTCGATCTAGTTTTATGAAGTGTATAAAATTAATAGCACCTTAATTGGATACATTTGTTTGTGTAATAAATTATCCTTTATATAACTAAAGGAGTACTTTAATAGTCTCCGAAAAAATAATATTATTTATGGGCTCCATTTAGGTGTGCCGCCACTGTTTCGTGCGGTGATTTATTTGGTAATTTAGATTCTAATGTTACTGACGCGGTACGATAATATTTCGCATAATTTACAAACTATGACTATTTTGAAACAGTGTTGTACATTATCATTTTCCGTATACATTAATAAATTGTGTCGATATGGTCGATAGGAATAGATTTATTATGGTACCTACTTGGTTCGCGAACGAAAAGAAAACCATAATAGGAACATAATTGTATTATTATTATAAATGTTTAGATTTTTTAAAAGCAACTAGATCTTTTTAGTTATGTTTGTGTGTATTAATTATTTCATAGATATTTGCATTTAGTACAGTAGACCGTACGGATGTTGTATTTCTGTGTTATGATTTTCTTTTTTCTTTTTAAATATCTTATGTTACTGATACTGGTTAGCTCTGTGGCGTTATGCACAATTTATCATGAATCATAACATCTCATTAGTTACAATCAATATCATCTTAAATGTTCTCAGTGAAACTCTAACGATTAGTGTTTATATTTAATATTTCAAGTTTTTTATGTTTTAATTTAAGTGCTTATGTTTTGTTTCCAAATAAATAAATAAACCTCCTCCGAGGACTAGGGGCGTCCTGTCCCCGTATTTCAGTTAGCACCAGAGGTTCTATTACTAACCATTAGGTAATTAAAAATAAAATTATCCTTGGTTGGGCAGGGCATAGAGGACTAATCAACTACTATAAAGAAATTGATCATTGAAACAGACACACAAACGTATCTGCCCCCATGCCAAACTTAAGGGATTCGGGAATTCATTATATTTATGTCAAATAATAATAATAATCTTTAAATGAATTTAAATGAATTGGTTCTTAGTAACTCTGTTGCCATATGCATAATTAAATAAATCCTTCGATTAAGTCTTATTGTAAATTCCGGTATGCCATGGTAAAGCCAAAGGAAGCTTCGAGGGTGTTTGCAGAACAACTCACGAAAGTTTCATCATAATCGGATGAGTAGTTTAATATATATTATGTATAATAAGAATTGATCTAAATTAACGAAGTAAGCGAGTTGACTTTCGTTTTAACTGTTTAGGGACAGTGATATAAACCTTAGACGTGGTTATGTAAACTGAAAAAGAGTTTAAAATCTGTCTGTCACTTTTATACGTGTATAAGGGCCATAATAATTAGTCCTTTACGTGTGAAGCTGTTAAGACGGGACCAAAATAACGGTTTAACGTTAAAGGGAAGTCGTTTTAAACCGGTGACATCTATTATGGCTATTTAATTTGTTTAGTAGTTTTTTAGTCTCATTTGGTGGTTTGAAATACGAAAGTATGGGATTTTTAATGTATGATATAGGTTGTTAATTAAAAAAACGATACTTAAAATTTTACCTCGTAAGGCGGCTTTACACACATCTACATCACTTTCTCATTGGGGTAGGCAGGAAATAATTAATAGTTTAACATACACTTTACCTATAACTAGTATGTACACTAACGGCCTTATTTATAAACGTATTATAAGCTAGATATAGTTAAATATGTTTTGCCTCGCTTTATCGAATAAATAAATATATAATATTAATATTTATATTTAGCATTGATGAAAGTAGAAGAAGCGAAAGTGGTATGTAAGGATCGGAGCATATGGAATTCCGTGATCTCTGCCTACCCCAATGGGAAAGAGGCGTGATGTATATGTATGTATGTATTATCGAATATAAAAATTCAAATTCAAAATCATTTATTCATTTAGTAACATAATGTACACTTATGAACATAATGAAAGAAACAAAACATATTTTAACTATATCAAGCTTTAATACGTTTATGAATAAGACAATAATTGTATAAAAAAAACAAATTAAAATAGAATATCCTCTCTACAGTAATTATCATTGTGTATTTACCAAACATCACGTCGTCGAGATAAAGCTTAAAAGTCAATAAGTTTTAAACGGTTAAACAAAATGTCATAAGAGACGCCGACAAGGAAGCGTCTTCCTCACGTTATTTTTGTCCCATTGTTTATCCTCATCAATATTCTACGTTTGTCCCTTTTTGTTTCGGGACCTTTGCACCGAAACGATTTAAATACAGCAAGTTTCTTTATTCTTTTCAACTGATGCTGCGGTGATGTTTCTGTCAATGATATACGTACATTGTCACAAAGGCCTGGTATCGGACCGGAGTTAAAAATAGTACTGCGGTTATAGGTTTGGTTCAAATTATAATCTAGCAAACGTTGATTTTTATAGTATTTTCATTGTAAACTAATGAATCTCTTGGTTATAAGAATATAATACACTACTCACAAAAAATAAGGGGTATTGGAAAAAAAATATCAAATTTTGAGGTGATTTTGTAGAAGGGATAACTCAAAGAACAAAGATCGTACGGAAAATAAAAAAAGAAAATTGTAGCTTCAAGTGTCTAGTTTTTTTAATTTTTTTTAGCTTCGGCAGTTTTCTAAAGACAAAATAAAATCTCTCAATTTTCGCTTGCCTTCCAAATGGTCTGTGGACAAAAAAATCTTTTTTATCATGCGACCAATCTCTCAAAGTTACATAGAGCTGCGTTTTTTTTTTCTTAATGCTCCGAAGATTCCAATTTATCGTTTCTGTCAAAAATCACCATGGGGAAAATCATAAATAATAGTATTCCTATGGATAATTTAGATACTTAATATTTACTAACATATTTTATTATTATTACTACCTACCATTACATAACTACCTATGGGTTTATTTTGAACTTATAAGAAGGTATACTACAATATACCGATGACATAAAACATCAATATCAAATGAGCTTAGCGAAAATTCATTAAATCATATAAAAATAACGGCTCCGTGTTTATTTTATAGCGTTTATAAATAAGAATAATGCTATGAAATTTTAATACCGTTTAATATTCTGTGGTGGCTCCGAATTCGTGTTTTGTCTTCTTATAATAAAAGTCACGATTAAGCAGAATCTGAACCTTTGTATGATAATAAGTGTGTTTCATTTTTTTATATTGTTATTAAGTTGTAACAGTTTGATAAATATTCTGTTTAATAAGACGGTTAGTAGATACGAAACATCATTTTATATGAATTATATACAGAATCTAAGAAATATCTGCAATTTTTAATTCAAAAATTTTATAAATTCCGTTCCGTTCGTTATATACTTAAATGTATATTTAACGATATAAAGTTAATATTTACCTTAAAGAAATTTACGACACGTGTGACAAATTCCGATTTAGTACTGGTTTAAAGGCGTAAATGTCAATACGCATATATTTATATGAAGACGTAAAATTATGGCATTAATAGCCCCTTGTGAGGTCTTTATTCGGAGCAATTCTTATGGAAAAATTAGAAAAAGGCTTTTATGTAATTTGTGTCGCGGATGTCCATGGACGGTGGTGATTACTTACCATCAAGTGAGCCTACTCGGTTGTCTGTAATAAAAAAATGTAACAAAAAAAAAAAAAATACATATAAAAATTTTGTTCGCCGATGAAAATTCTAATGTATTTGGAGCAATGCAATTGATAATTTTACTGTAAACATTTTTCCTTACGTTTGGTTATTTAACGGGTAGGAAGAATATCGAAATTTCGACCGAGTAACGAACTCCCGTTCGTAGCTGGAAAAAGTGTGAAGTGTATGTAGCGTATTTCGGTCTATAGATTTGCAAATGTCAAAGTATGAAGTAGGACAGCGCATTATAGACTGCCGGCCTAGCATGACCGCCACGAGATATGTCGCGGACGAGAGAAGACAAACTAAGATGTAAGATATCTCGATAAAATTATATCTCGACATCGACAATTTTGATAGAAAGGATATCTGGATCGACAAATATCTATTTTTGATATTAAGTGTTTTAGGTGTAATTGTCATGTTAGACCCGAAAGAAATTGAGCGATTATTTATTAAAACACGAGAAAACGGTCGACAAGATTTTTCAAGTTGTTATGCTAGGCCGGCTGATGTAATGAGGCTGAGGTATCACTCACCATCAAGTGAACTTCATGATCGTCGTTCGTATGTATATTAAGGTATTTTTTTTATTATAAAATATTAAGGCGTGAATGACACGTGGAACTGCATGTAAATTTGAACGTCACATCCTTAAATCGTATGACCGCGCGAGCGAACGTAAGTTTGTATATTTTTTTACGCCAATGCGTCCACGGACGGTTGAGTGGTTATTTCGAAATCATAAGTGGTAGTTTCATTTTTAACATTACAATTCCAAACCTTTATGGTTGTCTTACATAATTTAATGACAGGGATATACATAACGAATGCATTATGCGTAGCGAATCTCGCCTCGTGTGCACCATGGGCATATATGTGCATAATATAACACGCATATCGAAATTTTCGAGGCATAAATTTGGTACGCCCACTGTAGGGTTGCCTTTTAAAAGGCGCGGCTTTATGGTGTATATTATTGTGAATATTTTTAGGTGGTAATACATTAACTAGTTAATCATTACATACCGACAATTATTATTTGTAAACATGGAAAAGTGGCTTAATGATTTTATCTAAACGCGCTATCTATAATAAAGAGTAAAGATTTGTTTGTTTGTATGTTTGCTTGTTTGTTATTTTTTTACAATATAACTAAAAATTATTTCATCAATAGGACGCTACATTACCAACGAGTAACATAGGCCTTAATTTGTATTTTTTTGTATCTAACGCTCTAAAAATATATAAAACATCTACATTGCACCACCTGAAACCATAAAAAAAAAGTGTACTTTCAATAGCTTTAATATATACGTATTAAGTAGGTACATCATAAGCCAACATTTTTGACCATTTAGTAATAGTTGTTTAGTTTAGTATTTTTCATAATAGTTTAATAGTATTTTTTTATAATTCATCTACCCCTGGTATATCTACCAGATACAGACGAGTTCGTCCAATATTTTTTTTTTAAGATCGATATTATAAGAATTTTTAATTCAGCTCCAGGCTTATTCTTTGACAGCTTGATTTGCTTCGAATGTGATTTGTTACACTTTATAATATGGCTCCTTTGTTATATTTTCGCTTATTTTTTCAGAAAACCTATCATTATGTTATTGTCAATAAATCAAAGGTTAGAAAAGAGGGGATTTTAATCAAAAAAGATTAATTGATTTTTCTTCACGAATACTTAAGCATCAATAAGTGTAAGGTGGTAATTGATAATGTACCTGTATATAAGTGGCAGAAAAGCCCGGTTTGTCGACTTTTGGGCAAGCCGAGCTTTTGGGCTTGTGTGATGATCTCACCACTGCTGTATATAGAACAGTTTTGTAAATGACAGACTAAACTGTGGCTCTCTTAATGGCAGAAGATCAAGCCATAGGAAATCAGTCCAAGATCTGCTATGGACCTATTTTTATTTTGAGTTTTCGTAAATATGCATGCTGAAATCAAAACACGATAAACATTGCTCACAATCTTCTGTGTCTGTCTCTTGTATGCAATTTCATTCATTTGAAGTCATCTTCTCATATCTATACTAATACTAGCGACCCGCCCCGGCTTCGCACGGGTCTAGATTTTTTGACAAAAAAAGCAGGGGTTGTATGTACTTTTTAATGCCACTTTATAAAAAAATAAAAACAAAAAATTTCGTCCAAAAATAAAAAGAAAAATTTTTGGGGTGGACTACCCCTAACATTTAGGGGGATGATAGATGTTGGCCGATTCTCATAGATACCGGATAAGCACAAAAAATTTCATCAAAATCGGTCAAGCCGTTTCGGAGGAGTATGGCAACGAAAACTGTGACACGAGAATTTTATATATTAGATTATAAAGACTCAAGCGATCTAAACCGTTTGAGCTAGTGTAGTGATAGTGACCTGCCTAGAAAAAAAAAGTGTAAGTGTTTAGATAAGGACACATGAACAAAGTGCCTCTAAACATAATTATGAACACTAAGAAAAGTCACTGGACAGTATCTTAGTTTTTAAGTAAAGTAAAACTAGTATTTTAAGTTAGATGTAAATTACTCATTAGCTATTATTAATAATTATTTTTGGCTCGATTGTAATATCATAAAGTTCTACAACATGTATTGTAGAGCTTTACCTATACATAAAAAAAAATAAAGACGGAAGATTTGTTTGTGACAATTGAACTCCAAAACTGCTCGGCTGATTTTAAAAATTCTTTCACCAATAGAAAGCTACATTATCAGCGAGTTACATAGACTATTTTGTATAGTACATTTATATTGCACCCGTGCGAATCCGGGGCGTATTACTAGTTGATCGTGCAAGCTCTGATGACTAAATGACGTGAAATGGCTGCGGTCCAATCAATTAAGACACGTGCGGGCGAGCCCTTGATACTTGTACATGTATCCGAATTTACGCTCCACTGGTCTGGGTGACTGTACTTGACAACACTATTAGTATCATAAACTGTAGCCAATGCCCTTTTGTTAGGCAAAAGGGTGGCGCTATATTAAATACCAACTTCATAATGCTGCCTTCATAAGCAAAAACAAAATAAAAAAAAAAAAATACTAGCGCCGCGGCCGTCGGCTTCGCACGGGTGCAGTTTAGATGTACACAAAAAAAAATAGTCTATGTTACTCGTTGATAATGTAGCTTTCTATTGGTAAAAGAATTAATAATATTAATTAAAATCGGTCCAGTAGTTTTTGAGTGAAATCGTAACAAACAAACATAAAAATAAATAAAACTTTCTTCTTTATAACATTAGTATAGTTTGTTTTTTAAATTAGTTATGTATATTCAAAATCCGTAAAAGAGATGAATCAGTACATGTTAAGTATTCTTATTTTGAAATCATTCAACGTCATTTTTATTTCGACCGAATTTACAATTTTCACCGAATGTTCGGCCGAACTTCGTATTTGGTTCAAACCACATTCGGCCCATCTATAGTAGTTTCTCATTTAAAAGGCCGGCAACACGCAACTTCTAAGGCGGCGTTGATAACTGAACCCACACTCAGTACACTTAAACAATCTATACTATAAAAATGCAGCAGCAATAAGAGTACCCTTTGTGGTAGAGCGCTTTCGTATTACCTCATACTTCATACTTCATAGTAACAGTAAAGGCAAAGAATTATATTATTCCATTCTTGAATTCCTTCCCACTTTAGAGATTCATCGTTTCCTCGAAGAGACTTTTACTTGTGAAACATTTATCAGAATTTACACTTCAATACACCCTGAATATTAAGTACTGAATAGTGAATACTATAGTTTTGTTGAGTGAATTTTAGTGAAGAGCATTATCAAGTGAAATTTATTGCATTCGCTGTTGTTTAATATTCGTACAACATTATCTGTTATAAGTATTAAGTATATATTTTAATTACGTTATTTTAAGCACCGTTCATACTTCATAGATGGAAAAACCGTGAAGTGCACATTGCGCAATTCGGTTTCAGTCTATGTATTTCCTAATGCTCCATAATTCCTTTTAGTGGCGGGACCACCATACAAGCCCAAACGCCTGTTTTGCCTTATTAATGCATTAAAATAGAAATATAATAATGTCATTAGTCACATATAACTTATAGGATTACGTAATCATATACGTTATATAAATATATAAACACATATTATGTTAAAATCGGCAAGACGGGCTTTTGGGCTTGTATGGTAGTCCCGCCACTGATTCCTTTTGGTCTATATCGCAAAACACAGAAACCATATTTGATACTAACAATAGAAATGAGGTCGACTTTAGGGTTCAAAGGATATAAAGTTCGGTTTCAACTTTTATACATATCACAAACATTTGGAATTCTGCAAACTCTCCACGAGGGACCGTTTAAACGTACACCACTTTCTCTTTCGTTTAATATCAATTTTTATTAGATTTAGGTGTTGATATTATTTTTTATTATTATTGTCTATAATATGTAAATTCCGGTTATATTTCTGTCTGTTTCACTGATTATTTTTCTTAACAGAGAAATGGAGATCAGACTTCTACTTGACTGAAACAATTTGTTAAATCTTGTTTCTCCGGGATTCAAACCCCCATATTTTGAGCCACGGAAGTGGTCACTAGTGGTTTATATTTTTTTAAGATAGATATCGACAGACGAGCATGAGGTACACTTGATGGTAGGATACCTCAACCACAGAATATCAGTCAACATTCGCTGTCAACCTACTTTTTACTTCGAGTATTCGAAGATTACCGCCTTCCATAGACATTCGCAACACCAGAGGGCAAGTGTGTTACCGACTTTTATGGAATAGGCACGTTTCTCATTAACATCATCCAGTTTCTTATAAAATTTACACAATAACGATAATGTCATAAGGCTTTTTGTAAAAAGAGTTTTTGAATGTATCTTAAAATTCAATACCCTTTACAATCGCGTATCTTTATTATATCTGAAACCCTAATAAATATTTATATTAATATAAAGAATGAATATTTTTTGTATTCTTAAATTAAAGCATAAAAACCAAGTCCTATTGATAGCGATGGAAAGCGAATGGGTTGTGCAGACTAATAAAAGATGGATATTTCTTATTTGCGACTTCTTTACTTCGAGTTTATTAAAAATAATGATAATATTGTATTTTATTAACGCGAGTATCACACATTTAAATAAAATACTTTATACCGGATTAAAACGCGATTTTCGATGTTTCGGATTACGTTTCGAATGCTTTTCAGCAACCGTGGTCACAGTAGACTGCCTTGTCTTGCTAAAAAGCATCTGAAACGTCGGCATAAATAACATAAATAATGAATCGCATTGATCGCAATCAATAATGATAAAAAGTCATATAAAAATAGAAAGAATATATAAAAAAAGTTTATAAAGAACACCAAATATATTTTTTTGTAGTTTATATAGCCGTAGTAAAGGATAGAAAATTCAAATAAATGTGGATTCGAAACATCGCGATGAGATCTGTTTATGTTATTGAATGAATTCTTTTCCACATTACTGAGAGTATTTCAATTTCAGATAACACTACCTGATAATGTCGGTTTCACATTTCTCGGTTGTTATCATTACTCCTGTATTGAACTGAGATAATTGGATATCGGATCCAGCCCTCGCGAGTCGTGTGTCGCGAGGTTCGTTTTGTGTCTAGCGATGAGGTGTTGACGACTTTCTTAACTATATTTTACAATTAAATAATAAAGACGTCCAGATGAACTAACCACAGCCTAGACTGTGGTTAGTGGGCAAATAAGTTTCTATGATCCTGCTTCTAAGTTCCTTGAAGATACGCTTATGAGTATTGCAAGTGCATATTGCAATCTAATTTCACTTATAATTGACCATGATACATCAACTTCTTCACGCACTGTCCTCGGTTCTATAAAAATCGAGTTAATTTACATATTTTAATTAGCAGAGAAAAAGAGGAGTACACAGATTAACTGATAGTGTCATATGGCACCGAATCGGCAGGCGCCTACAAATAAAGCTCGGGTTTTAATTATATTTCCCACATTTGGAGTTAAATATCTCCGCGTTTGGTTTGAAATATTTGAAGGTTCGCAGAGCTAGTTTATTTAAATGTCATATGCAAAAAAATCGCATGCGACTATCGCCTTATTATCTAAACCCAAACTTGGCGCGTCGATATAAAGAAGTGAATATGTTAGAGTTTGAATTCGTGTGAATTTATGTTGGTTTTAATTGAATACTTGTGTAATAATTTAAAAGATACACTATATATAGTTCGGTGGAGTGTTTGAGTGGATAAAGTTGTTATGCTTGGATGAATAATGACGATGGCCTGGTTTTATAAGATAACTTCGTAACGTTTGAATTATAAAATGATTCTTTTAAATAAAGTAAAATCCCGAATGTCTTAGTGGGTTTCACTGAGCATTTTTATTACAGTGATCAAACACCTTTACTCTGTTTGTCTGTCTGTTTGTGTATGTATTTTTAATCATCATTCTCCGAAATTTTAACTTGGTTTAAAAAAGACATTTTTTTAAATTTGTATGAGAAAGATATATTATATTATAATGCCTCTTTTAAATAAACGTGGAAATGGAATTCAGTGATCTCTGCCTACCCCAATGGGAAAGAGGCGTGATGTTTATGTATGTATGTAAATAATCGTTATATAATTCCAACACTAAGCATGTGTTCTAACAAGTTTCAATTCTTACTAATTATTAATATTTATATCAACTTATCTTATGCACCTAAATAAAATAACGAAAGGTCCGAAAGCATTTAAACTAAACGATGTCACATAATAAAATTGATATCAAAATGTACAAACCCAAGTAATTAGCGGAGGCAAAGATCTTTAAGTTAGGTCAGAGCAATGAACGCTTATTAGAAGCCCGCCATGCAGTGGAGGCGGGACGCTGTTCAATTTGTAAATTGAAGAGGTTAGGAAATGTCAATAGGGCAAAGGAAATAAATGTTAGAATCGGCATTTCGACGTGTTGGACTTGTGTAACTACGATAGCTGGACTAATTAAGTGATTATACGCACTGATTAAGTAGGTACAGATTGAAATATATTTCGACAGACTTACATCTATGTATATCAGCCGGCCTAGCATGACAAGCGCGACAAAATTTTGTCTACCGTTTTCTCGTGTTTCAATCGACTATCGCTTTATTTCTTTCGGGTCTAACATGACAATTACACTTAAAACTCGACTTTTAATATCAAAAATAGATACATTTGTCGATCGAGATATCTTTTCTATCAAAATTGTCGATGTCGAGATATAATATATCGAGATATTTAACATCTTAGTTTGTCTTCTCTCGCGCGAGATATATCTCGTGGCGGTCATGCTAGCCCGGCTGAGGTGTGGAATGATTTTAAGGGTCAGGGTAAGGCAAAAGACCTTGCTAGTGTAGGCGGAGCGAGCGATTTCTCCCCGCGCAAGCATGCTACCCCCTCATCAAAAGATCGCGACTTTACTGCGCGGCCGCGGCGGCGCGGGCGAATAATGAACTAGCTTGCTCCGCGCCGTCGCGGTCCGGTCGGCACAGAATAACGATAACAGTAGGATCAACGTAATATCTTTACATATTATAAAAATATTGATAGGTGTTTTGTTAATTATGTAATTAATAATTATGTAACCGATAATAATAAATTTACTAATACTTATTATAAATGCTAAAGTTTGAGTGGTAGTGTATGTTTGATTCCACGTAGTTCTTAAAAAAATTTGTATTTACTATTTAGGACCTGGGCTACATAGACATAGAAGAATGAAACTAACTAGAATAAGACTACTTTTCATCAGACATCAACACATTCTGACCTTTCTTTTTATTTAAATTATTTTGGAGTTGAGATAAAAAGTATTTGTAGGCCCAATTTTAATAAATATTCCTTATTATCGGATACATGCAAATAAAGTCGAGTGAAATAGTTAACAATATATCTATTAGATATAAAAGAAAGTCGTGTTAGTTACACCATTTATAACTCAAGAACGGCTGCACCGATTTTAGTGAAATTTTATTTGTTGGATTCGTCTATCTTCTGAATAACAGAATAACTATTAAAATATTGAAAAAAAATCAACTAAAATAGATACAGTAAATAAACATTAAAATAAATTAGGTTCGGACCTCCGCCATCTTTCACAATGCTTATTTAATTATCATATTATTTCTTTATTTATATTATTATTTCTTATTATAATTGATGTCTACTGCAAATCTATATAATAAAAAATGAAATATATTTTATATTATTCTTATATATTGTTAGAGCGCCTCCGTGGCTCAGTGGTAAGCGCGATGCGTTTAGCACCGGAGGTCCTGGGTTCGAATCCCGGGGAAACAAGATTTAAAAAAAAAAGTGTTTCGGTCGGGCAGGGCACAGAAGGCTGATCACCTACTTACCTATAAAGATAAATGATCAGTGAAACAGAAATGGATCTGCCCCATGCCCCATTAGGGGACTCGCGAATTTACTTTTTATATATTGTTGTATTTGATGGGTTCGTTGGCGCGTTCTGTAGAACAAAATTCAAAATTCAAAAATCATTTATTCATTTAGGTAACACAATGTACACTTATGAACGTCAATAAAAAATACATATTAAATGCTTCTAGTTTTACATTTACTGCCAGTTCACAAATCAAGGGCGTAGAGCGGACGAGAAGAACTGGCAAGAAACTCGCCGCCACTCTTTTTTAATCGCCAAGTTTTTGTTTTACAAATGTTTTGTAAGGAGCTGCAACCATTACACCATGTTCCACATGACATCTTTAAGTAATTAACTATAATAATCGAAAAAATATACGAGTATATATAAACGAAAAAAATAAAAATAAATAAAAACAAAGATTTGTCCTCTATCAGCAGAATGTATGGTGAAGTAGGAGCACTCACTTACATTCTCGTGGGAACAACACGCAAATACATAGACGAAATAACTAATATCACCGCATACACGAATTCAAGTTCGACCAGTCACCACAAGTAGCACCCGTTCACGAGTATGACGCATGGCCAGCCATCGACCCCCTCGCCATATTTTAGGGAGAGAGACAACCCGACGCATGGACGCCGCCACAAGCAATGACATTTAAGCGAGCATGACGATCCTTGAAATGTGAACTTGGCTACATAAGAAAACAATAATAATATTAATTATTCTAAAATAAATTAGTACTACATGGATCACGGTTTGCTCCCACTTTACATTAAAAAAGTCGTGGATGTTGACGATCGCCCCCGAGTCTGGAATTGCAGCTGAGAGATTCAGTCGCGTTACCTCTATACTGGAGCAAATCATATCCAAGCACTAGGATCGTTTAAATATTCATTTATGTTATAATAGGCCTTAGCAAGTAGTTTTACTTTAACGTACGATTTAAATTTATTTATTGACAACACTTGTATCTCACTAGGGATTTTGTTGAAAAAACGTATACAATTGCCTTGGAAAGAATTACTCGTTTTATGCAGCCTTGTGGTTGGTGCACTAATTTTGTCTTTATTACGAGTACTATAATTGTGGAAGCTACTATTCTTTTGAAAGATATCTATATTTTTCCGCACATATAAAATATTCTCATAAATGTATTGACTTGCCAAAGTCAAAATATTTAATTCTTTAAACTTGCTTCGAACTGACTCCCGTGGGGATAATCCGCAGATCGCTCTTATAGCCCGCTTTTGCACTACAAATATCGATTTAATATCAGCTGCATTACCCCACAAAATAACACCATATGACATAATACTATGAAAATAGCTGAAATAAACGAGCTTTGCTGTATTCTCGTCAGTAAGATCACGTATCTTTTTCACTGCGAACGCTGCAGAACTTAGCCTATTCGAAAGACCTTCTATGTGTGGGCCCCACTGGAGTTTACTATCTAAAGTAATTCCCAAGAACACTGTATTATCAAGAAAGTCAAACACCTGCCGTGCGCATCGATGGGTCGTGGGTTCGAATCCCACCGGGACGACTTGTTTATAATTTTCTATAATCATGTCTTTCCCACGTCTGGTAACTTCGGGCATTGATCGGGTGGGAGAAATATCGAAATTTCGACCGGGTAACGAACCACCATTCATAGATGGAAAAACCGCGTATTGCGCGTTTCGGTTTTATTTTATAGATTTCCGAATGCTCGAAGTAATAATTTGGTCGACAGCGCAACATTGACTGAATTTTGAAGTTTTGAAAAAAAAACTTTTTTTTATGTAATTTGGAATGGAACCCTAAATTTTCACCATTCTTTAATTGAAACCCCTATTCTTTAATTGAGATTGTATGAACATTTTTGCATGAACAATATCCAAATAATACTGACATCATATCAGTATCTACATTGTATCCGTGCAAAGCCGGGGTGGGTCGCTAGTAATAATATAAAAGTTTTACGTGCCTACTTGTTTTGTACTTTTTATACTGTAATGTGCGACTAGGTAATTCCCTACATACCTATATAAATTTGTTTGTAAGTTTACTAGTTTAGTAGGTATGGCGTAAGTACTAAGTACCTACTAAACTCAGACGACTGGATCGGGGATTTCAATAGTTTTTGGTGGGGTTGGTAGAGGGGCCCAAGGGTATAACAAGCGCCGCTTATCGTTAAAAATATATAAAAAAATAAAATAAAAATATTAAAAAATTCTTAGTCTTATTCATAAAAAAAAAATTTATGCTGTTAAGTTGTCGTTCTGTAGAATCCTATGTATGTATGTTAGGCTATGGGTTACGTGTAACGTTTGCCAATTTCACCTAATTGTTAAGTACTAAAGCAAAATGATTGTTTTGCGATCGCAGTGGCACGCGACGGAACCAAGTTCAAATCCCAGCTGAAGCATTATCATGTATGTTTATTTTATTTTATTTTAACATAATTTTAATATATTTTTTTAAATCTTGTATGTGTTCATACAAGTTTTGATAATTAATAATATTTTAAAGTTTCTTCTAAACTAACATTTATTAATTTATTTTTTTTGAAATTATAGTAGGGATTCTTTGTTATAGCCTAACGAAACGTCCTTTAAAAAACCGACCGACTGAAAAGCTTAATTTTTTTTAAATACTTACGCCACCCCTATCTCGTCTCTATTCCTACCGCGTAAAGCAAATTTCTGCCAAAAACTAATTAATACCTAGTAAAAAGATAAGAAAATTATTAAATATCTGGGTAAGTATTTACTTTAGTTTTTGAAATCGGTGACAAACCAACAAACATAAATCAACTAATACTTTAAATTCACGCTCTAATCACAAGTTAGCCGTAGCCTCGTGGTAGCGTTCTCGTCCATCGATCCCATGGTACGGGGTTCGAGACCCAGCAACTCTCTTTTTTTTTAAAATATCACAATTTTGCTTAAAATTATTTAATATTTTTACGCTTTTTATGTAAAATTATTATGTTTTTTTCATAATCTTACGCCATATTATGTAATTTTTCATTATTTTATCGATTTGTCCCTCTCTCTCTTTCTCTTAGAGGGCTCTGTGCTAGGCTCGTTGTCAGTTAGAAACCGAAAATTCTATGGCACCGGGTTCGAGACCCGGCAACCCTAATTTTTAAACAAATTATCACAATGTTGCATAAAATTATTTAATTTTTTTATGTATCATTATTATGTTTTTTCATAAACTTACGCCATATTATATATTTTTTATGATAAAATCAATATTTATATTTATTGTAAGTATAAATGTAAAATTTTCAGACTTTTTTATCATCCTCACTCGGATGAAATTAGTCGTAAAAACACACAAAACAGGCATTGTCTGCAGCGGTTCCAACTATCAAAATTTTGTTTTCCCATTCGTATTGTGATTTTAGATGTCAACCGGGAAATATGTATATCGTTGACGTCGAATAATACTCGCTCGTCTGACAATGTTGAGTCAAACCACGCGTATTTTAATTTTTATCATTTTGTTAATTTTTTTGAAAGTTCGTGATTTTTGTCGTGTATACGTCCAATTCTGTCGGTGGTTGCTCAAAAAATACGCGTCCGTTATACTAAAGGTGTGACTAATATATTCGTATTAGGTATAGGTAATAGGTATACGGCAGAAGTTCCATATTAGGCAATATGAATGTTCTCATATTAGGCTATCCAATAATACCCAGTCAAATAATAGTCAGCGACGTACCTATAATACGCCGCGCAGAATAGGCAATATGAATGTTCTCATATTAGGATATCCAATAATACCCAGTCAAATAATAGTCAGCGACGTACCTATTAAACGCCGCGAAGTCATAGTGCGACGTTGCCATACTTCTCATCGAATCGCTCGCTCGTTGCTACGCATCGATCGTTATACGGTTATTCCATGAGTTGTATAGTATACACGTCGCGTTTTGCATTTAAGCTTCGTGGATAAGCAAAGCGACAGCAAGCAATCGATATCGATTAAATATTAAAAATTGTTATATGAATATGCAATGGTATTATGGTACGGATAATATGGAATTATGCCTATAATTTTAAAATGTTCATTTAGTCGTGTTTATGATCAAATTGCGCATACGTCGCAAAAAACATAAAAAATTAAAAAAATAGATATTTTTTTTTTGTTACAAGTATGAAAAAGCCCCTTGTACATCCAATATATTTTGTAGTGTGTAAGTTATTTGTTCTTTTTTTTATAGTGTACAATAAAGTTTTTTATTATTATACTCTATATTCATAAAAAATCTCATAAAGAAACTATTTTATATAAAAAAAATATATATAATTTTTTAATTATTATTTTTATTATTTAAAAAGTATGAAGGCTAATTTAATCACCCCATGTCTCGTTAATAATTAATTATTATTATGATGATTTTTATATCAATGATATGCGCTATCATTATAAATAACGGCCAACCGTAATACGCAATATTCAAATATTGCGTATTATGAACTCTTGACTGTTATACTATTATTTGCTATTACCCAGTAATAGGTATGCTATCCTATTAATTTGCGTATCGCGTATTTTTAGAACTCTTGAGTCTTGACTGTTATTCTATTATTTGACTATTACCCAGTAATAGGTATGATATCCTATTATTTGTAAAGCGTTATATTCGAAAATAGGATTACGTACATTTGACACTAATATAACACCTCTACGTTATACCTGAACCTTCGTGAACCTTCTACAGACTAGAGGTGTTATATTAGTGTCAAATGTACGTAATCCTATTATCGAATATAACGCTTTACAAATAATAGGATATCATACCTATTACTGGGTAATAGTCAAATAATAGAATAACAGTCAAGACTCAAGAGTTCTAAAAATACGCGATACGCAAATTAATAGGATAGCATACCTATTACTGGGTAATAGCAAATAATAGTATAACAGTCAAGAGTTCATAATACACAATATTTGAATATTGCGTATTACGGTTGGCCGTTATTTATAATGATAGCGCATATCATTGATATAAAAATCATCATAATAATAATTAATTATTAACGAGACATGGGGTGATTAAATTAGCCTTCATACTTTTTAAATAATAAAAATAATAATTAAAAAAATATATATATTTATATATATTTTTTTTATATAAAATAGTTTCTTTATGAGATTTTTTATGAATATAGAGTATAATAATAAAAAACTTTATTGTACACTATAAAAAAATAACAAAGAAATACAAATAACTTACACACTACAAAATTATATTGGATGTACAAGGGGCTTTTTCATACTTGTAACAAAAAAAAAAATATCTATTTTTTTAATTTTTTATGTTTTTTGCGACGTATGCGCAATTTGATCATAAACACGACTAAATGAACATTTTAAAATTATAGGCATAATTCCATATTATCCGTACCATAATACCATTGCATATTCATATAACAATTTTTAATATTTAATCGATATCGATTGCTTGCTGTCGCTTTGCTTATCCACGAAGCTTAAATACAAAACGCGACGTGTATACTATACAACTCATGGAATAACCGTATAACGATCGATGCGTAGCAACGAGCGAGCGATTCGATGAGAAGTATGGCAACGTCGCACTATGACTTCGCGGCGTTTAATAGGTACGTCGCTGACTATTATTTGACTGGGTATTATTGGATATCCTAATATGAGAACATTCATATTGCCTATTCTGCGCGGCGTATTATAGGTACGTCGCTGACTATTATTTGACTGGGTATTATTGGATAGCCTAATATGAGAACATTCATATTGCCTAATATGGAACTTCTGCCGTATACCTATTACCTATACCTAATACGAATATATTAGTCACACCTTTACTACAGACCCTTTTCGGTTTCTAACTGACAACGAGCCTAGCACAGAGCCCTCTAAGAGAAAGAGAGAGAGGGACAAATCGATAAAATAATGAAAAATTACATAATATGGCGTAAGATTATGAAAAAAACATAATAATTTTACATAAAAAGCGTAAAAATATTAAATAATTTTAAGCAAAATTGTGATATTTTAAAAAAAAAAGAGAGTTGCTGGGTCTCGAACCCCGTACCATGGGATCGATGGACGAGAACGCTACCACGAGGCTACGACTAACTTGTGATTTGAGCGTGAATTTAAAGTATTACTTTCAGTGGGTCGGTTTTTTAAAGGACGTTTCGTTAGGCTATAACAAAGAATCCCTACTATTATTTCAAAAAAAATAAATTAATAAATGTTAGTTTAGAAGAAACTTTAAAATATTATTAATCATCAAAACTTGTATGAACACATACAAGATTTAAAAAAATATATTAAAATTATGTTAAAATTAAATAAAATAAACATACATGATATTGCTTCAGCTGGGATTTGAACTTGGTTCCGTCGCGTGCCACTGCGATCGCAAAACAATCATTTTGCTTTAGTACTTAACAATTAGGTGAAATTGGCAAACGTTACACGTAACCCATAGCCTAACATACATACATAGGATTCTACAGAACGACAACTTAACAGCATAAAATTTTTTTTTATGAATAGGACTAAGAATTTTTTAATATTTTTATTTTATTTTTTTATATATTTTTAACGATAAGGTGCGCTTGTTATACCCTTGGGCCCCTCTACCAACCCCACCAAAAACTATTGAAATCCCCGATCCAGTCGTCTGAGTTTAGTAGGTACTTAGTACTTACGCCATACCTACTAAACTAGTAAACTTACAAACAAATTTATTTAGGTATGTAGGGAATTACCTAGTCGCACATTACAGTATAAAAAGTACAAAACAAGTAGGCACGTAAAACTTTTATATTATTACTAGCGACCCACCCCGGCTTTGCACGGATACAATGTAGATACTGATATGATGTCAGTATTATTTGGATATTGTTCATGCAAAAATGTTCATACAATCTCAATTAAAGAATAGGGGTTTCAATTAAAGAATGGTGAAAATTTAGGGTTCCATTCCAAATTACATAAAAAAAAGTTTTTTTTTCAAAACTTCAAAATTCAGTCAATGTTGCGCTGTCGACCAAATTATTACTTCGAGCATTCGGAAATCTATAAAATAAAACCGAAACGCGCAATACGCGGTTTTTCCATCTATGAATGGTGGTTCGTTACCCGGTCGAAATTTCGATATTTCTCCCACCCGATCAATGCCCGAAGTTACCAGACGTGGGAAAGACATGATTATAGAAAATTATAAACAAGTCGTCCCGGTGGGATTCGAACCCACGACCCATCGATGCGCACGGCAGGTGTTCTACAGAACGCGCCAACGAACCCATCAAATACAACAATATATAAAAAGTAAATTCGCGAGTCCCCTAATGGGGCATGGGGCAGATCCATTTCTGTTTCACTGATCATTTATCTTTATAGGTAAGTAGGTGATCAGCCTTCTGTGCCCTGCCCGACCGAAACACTTTTTTTTTTAAATCTTGTTTCCCCGGGATTCGAACCCAGGACCTCCGGTGCTAAACGCATCGCGCTTACCACTGAGCCACGGAGGCGCTCTAACAATATATAAGAATAATATAAAATATATTTCATTTTTTATTATATAGATTTGCAGTAGACATCAATTATAATAAGAAATAATAATATAAATAAAGAAATAATATGATAATTAAATAAGCATTGTGAAAGATGGCGGAGGTCCGAACCTAATTTATTTTAATGTTTATTTACTGTATCTATTTTAGTTGATTTTTTTTCAATATTTTAATAGTTATTCTGTTATTCAGAAGATAGACGAATCCAACAAATAAAATTTCACTAAAATCGGTGCAGCCGTTCTTGAGTTATAAATGGTGTAACTAACACGACTTTCTTATATATCTAATAGATATATTGTTAACTATTTCACTCGACTTTATTTGCATGTATCCGATAATAAGGAATATTTATTAAAATTGGGCCTACAAATACTTTTTATCTCAACTCCAAAAAATGTGAAAAGTGAAAATTTAGGGTTCCATTCCAAATTCCATAAAAAAAATTTTTTTTGACCAGCAATAAAAAATATTTTTTGGGGTGGACCACCCTTGACACTTTTAGACATACATGTTTCACCCTTACACTATGAAACATGTATGTATAAAATATACGCCCTATTTCAGACCTACTGAATATACACCCAAAATTTCATAAAAATTGGTCAAGCCGTTTCGGAGGAGTTTTATTACAAAATAAGACAAACAAATTCTTTTATCTGTGAATTCTTTTTTATGTCACATATCGACAGACGAGCATGAAGGTCACTGGATGTTAGGTGATACCTCAGCCACAGAACTTCAGTCAATGTTGCGCTGTCGACCAAATTATAACTTCGAGCATTCGGAAATCTATAAAATGAACCGAAACGCGCAATACGCGGTTTTTCCATCTATGAATGGTGGTTCGTTACCCGGTCGAAATTTCGATATTTCTCCCACCCGATCAATGCCCGAAGTTACCAGACGTGGGAAAGACATGATTATAGAAAATTATAAACAAGTCGTCCCGATGGGATTCGAACCCACGACCCATCGATGCGCACGGCAGGTGTTCTACAGAAAGAGCCAACGAGCCCGACAAATACAACAATATATAAAAAGTGAATTCGCGAATCCCCTAATGGGGCATGGGGCAGACCCATTTTTGTGTCTGTTTCACTGATCATTTGTCTTTATAGGTAAGTAGGTGATCAGCCTTCTGTGCCTTACCTGACCGAAAGACTTTTTTTTAAATCTTGTTTCCCCGGGATTCGAACCCAGGACCTCCGGTGCTAAACGAATCGCGCTTACCACTGAACCACGGAGGCAGTCTAACAATATATAAGAATAATATAAATAATGTTTATAACATAGTTATTTCTCTTATATTTTTTTTATAAAATGCTAAGACGTATGCATGGTAATATATTTTGGCGGCAAGACCACGAATAATCCACCCTATTTTCTTGGCATGCTATTTTTACAAAAAATACGAAATACTTTAGATCACTATATTTTTAATTTCAGGACTAGCGGACCTGACAGACATTGTACTGCCAGAATGTTCTTCAAATTTATAACTAGATTTGAATATGCTATATTTTCACTTCAATTATTCTATTATATATATCATAAATTATTACAAATAAGCTATAATAAGCTTGCGCGGCTTGAACTGAGTATAAATTGAGAAAATGAAGTTCTGACATAATTTATTTTAAAATTAATTTTATGCATATATTTTTATCCTGGATTATTCCAATATTTTAATAGTTATTCTGTTATTCGGGACATAAATGAACCCAACAAATAAGATATCATTAAAATCGGTACAGACGGTCTTGAGTTAATGATAAGACTTTGTTTTATGTATGTCTCGATACTAGAAAATGCTGAATATATGATAGGTTGTACGAAGCGGCACAGGTCCGTCGTCCAGTAAAGCCTGAGCGGCACTGATTCACGCCCACCAGTACGTCCCTCTCACCGCGCAAGAGCCCCGCAATTGCTTGAAAGTAAAAGTCGTATGCGCCAAAAGTATTTTTTCTAATTATATAGAATACCGTTCAAGTAATTCATAATTTTTTCTGGCGAAAATGTTGCCCGTACTTTGTTATATTTTACATATAAATATCAAGCCAATAAGTCATATGGCTTCAGAGGAGAAGGCAAATATATGTTAAAATCAAGGTATTTTAGATATTTTTTTTCATCGAATAAAATATAAGTATTCAAAAAACTGTCATGGCGCTTCGGTTCTTAATGAAATGGAGAATAAGGTGTAAAAATATAAGAATCCTAGGTTTCATATTAGAACAGCAGTATGGTCTCAAAAATGCCGGAAATGTTGATTTTTTTGAGAGACAAGCCTTAAATGGATTTTTCAACTTATTACTAAATTCTGGACGTCTTAGAATTGGTCTCACTTTTAGAATAACACTGTTTAAAATTGACTTTGACATTGATGGTGACTATGACTGCAGAAGAGGATAGAGATAGCCAGACTATTTTTTTTCATTGAAAATACTTTCTAACCGGACTTCGGACTATCCTAAAAGGATTTTTTTTATATAAAACTACTTCTACTTCCAGTAAAATATATTTTATCATGTCTAATTAAGACGTAACTTCACATCCACCAATTATACCCAATATATTACGTTGTAATCACTATAACTTTTATGTTCTCACGTGTGCCTTTTAATGGTAGTGGATGCCTAATAAATATGTCTTTAACAAGAAGTTTAAAACAATAAATAAATACGTTTAATAGTTAGGCGGTACCTATTATTCATTTGAGCAAAGCATTCGATTAACCTGTACAATAGCGGTACGAATGAAACGAAATTGAGGGCAAGTCGTAAATCGAGTCCATATTGGTTATTGAGTGGGTTGGCGCCAGAATACGGACGCCATTTTGTGAAAAATGCAACGCGTCGTTAATATTTTCTTTATGTTATTTGAATTGCGGAAATATTGTTTTTTTCTTCATTGAACATATTTTATGGTCAAAGAATGTGTATGTAAAATGTGTGTTTATGGTAGATTCATTGGTCTAAGGTCATTTCTTATTTAAATACTAGCGACCCGCCCCGGCTTCGCACGGGTCTAGACTTTTTGACAAAAAAAGCAGGTGTTGGTAACAGAAGAGTGAAAATATAGGGTTGTATGTATTTTTTAATGCCACATTATAAAAAAATAAAAACAAAAATTTCGTACAAAAATTAAAAAAAAAATTTTAAGGCTGACAACCCTTATCACTTAGGGGTATGAAAAATAGTTAGTAGCCATTCTCAGACCTACTGAATACGCATATAAAATTTGGTAAAAATCGGTAAAGCCGTTTCGGAGGAGTACGGTAACTAACATTGTGACATGGAAATTTTATATATAAGATAAAAGTATTTAGTATTTTTGATATAATAAGAAATTGAATTTATCATATACGGAGGCATATTGAAATAAGTTACAACAGTTTAAGTATATTACCTATATTATGCATTTTCAAAGCTATAATATACCTAGTTTTAAGTGGCCATCTAAAAAGCACTCCTGCAAGTTGATCGCTGGCTGGCATTGGCTCTGCAAATAGTTAAATAAAATATTATTATCATTTCAGTCTCAAAGATAAGATTATGCACAGATTACTAATACTAACCAAAGCTCTGGACAAGAACTCCCACGTTACGTTGTACAATCTCTGTCCATTTTTCGCTTATCTGTGATGTAATATCCCTGTAATACGATTTGACGAAATTTCGCGGTTTATTTTATGCTTCGTTAGATCGATTCCAAATAACGGTTTGTAGCTAATTTACGTGACAAATAGATGTCTACGTAAGCTTCGTACCATCTATTACCAGAGATTATATAGAAGTCACTATAGATTACGCCATAATTATTTTATGTGCTGCCTGCTTTTATGATGGTTATATAAAAACAATATCAAAAATTTAAAATTATAATTATGAAGTGGACTTCCTTTTTAATCTTTTTTATGAGTTTCAATTACTATTTAGAGGGAACGAGACATAAATAAAATCTCGAGCTCGAAGTAAAAAGTAGATCGACAGCGCATCATTGACTGGTGTTCTGTGGCTGAGGTATCACCTACCATCATGTTCGTCTGTCGATAACAAACATAAAAAAACTCTCAGGCCCATATTTCACGTCGAAATGTGTTCTAGAGAATTGTCAAATGTCTGTAGAGAAAAAAGGATTTGACAAGTATTGAAATTAGATTAAAACTTGAGTCATGTCTCAACCTGTCGAATACGAACCATAGTTTCTACCACAATTATAATATTAATGTTACTAATAACGATTAAAGTGTTAAATACAATAAATGTCTAGACGCTAACTTCACGACGGGTATATTATATGATTGCTATTGATCGTATCTAAAGTGAACTAATGTCATTAATAACCGTCCTGTCACAGCGACACTAAGTTTTGCTAATGTCATGTTAAGTGACGACTATTGGATTATCCAATGACGGATACTCTTTAATCTCATTTATCGTTTGTGACGGCATAATATCAGAATGTATTAAAATAGAAAAGGTGTCCTTTCAAAATATATTAAGCCGCGAATAATCTGTTTCATCTTTTTATTTTTTTAATTTGAAATTACGTTGTGTTTCTTGAAATACACTTTTATGATACATTTTTATGCAGTGGTTAATACTATACTCTATCCTTTCTTTATAGAAAGGGAAGGCTATACTTATGCCATCATGGTTTCTCTTTTTCTCCCTTCCCGGAGGTGGGGCAATGAATGGTGGAGATCTGATTAACCGGTGACTCTCTTCTAATAATCAGAGAGTCTGACCAATACCCACTAAACCCATTCTTGACCTTCAGGTCCTGCCGTAGCACTTTACTCCATCCTAAGTGAAATCATGTTAGCGTTCTTTTTTATATATTATAATTTATAATATAGGTATTTGATCACTCACTTTGATCGTAAGAGGTGATGGTTGGAAAATTGGAATTGTCTAGAAGATGCCTATTTATTTTTACCGTGAAGAGGTACCATCAGTGGCGGATTTACCAGCAGGCTGAGAAGGTTAGAGCCTAGGGTGGCAAAATTGGGAACCGACTTTTTTAACCATTAAGCTGTCTTACGAACGAACGAAAGGAAACGAAACGACTTACAAGAAGTGTTGGTACGTCAACTAGGCAAGGAAGCCGCCGTGCACATAAATGTCCGAAAATGCCTATAATAAGTCTAGACGTTTCAAATTTAGATAAATTTATTGTATTAGTCTGGCTAAACTTCAAAAACCTCGTGTAACTTCGGCTAAACCGTATCAAACGATCGAAGTATAACTTATCGTGTATAGTAATTATCTCTATGTTTTGTAAAATGTAACAAGCATCGCATACTAGGACAATGCGGATGTTTTAAAATCGCGTGAACGATAATATGGCACTGCAGCACGAACGGCGGATGATATCAGGTAACACTGCTGGTATTTAGGTTTCAGATTACTCGAAAGCCAGGTTATTCTTATAAATAGTTTTGAGGCAAATTCATCTAATCAATGATTTATATAGCACTATACTGTTAGAAGATAATTTCTCTTTCTCTGTTTAAGAGTAATAAACAAACAGATTTCATTTATTGATTACTAAATTACTTGTGTTTTTCTTATAAGTAGTTTTGAGTAATTGTTGTTTTTTATGCAATTGTGTAAAATGAAGTACAAAAAAGCTAATATATTATAAGCTGTAAGCGGGGAGGTAAATGTTTAAATATTGTAGAATTTAGGTACGTATGTTTTAATTTGATTATACTGAATTGGTTTTAGATTACTGAAAGCAGGATTATCGTACAAATGTAAATAAGCAATAATTTATACTTTTACATTTATTGAAGTCACTGTGATAATTTTTCGACATTATATTTCAGGCTTATAGTTCAAAGTACATTTTAATTATGGCACCGCAGTCACGAGATTACGCACACTAAACCAATGTATACGTGCAGGCCTGACAACATTCATAGCTAAACGGACTTCGTAAGATAGAATATTTATAACTGTGTGTGTGAATGGAGCTTGGGGCAGATACATTTGTGTAAATGTGTTTCCCCCAGTATCCATTGTCATAATCTATACCAATATAATAAAGAGGTAAATATTGTGAGGTTGTAGGGGTTAATCTCTGGATCTACTGAACTAATTTTCAAAATTATTTCACCAATAGAAAGCTATATTATCAGCAAGTAACATAGGCTTGTGTATAATACATCTACATTGCACCCGTGCGAAACCGAGGCGTGTCTAGTCATATATAAAACTAACAAACATTAAATACAATAATTACTTGTACACGGGTGATCTAAATCGTCAGATTTGTACGGTTGACCAGTTGGCACCGACTTAAATGAAATAAATAGCCATTAGATTAACAAACTCACTATTAAAGTCAAACAAAATATATCATTGGCTTATCTCAACGTTTTCATTCCAATTAAAGGTTTATCAGAGAGTCGAGCGAGTACGCGTGTTCTCATACAACTAGTTTTATTTACTAGGGTTTATATTCATACGCGGAAATACAATAACTATTAATAACTTCACAATAAAAAAGCCTTTTGTTTATACCAGACTAATAATAACATACAAAACAAAATTGTAAAAAGCAAAGATACAATATAATCAGGTGTAAAAGACGGACAAAAAAAACCACAGTTTTAAGTTCATAGTAAGTATATTTTGGCTTCGCAAGGGTGCAATACTCAAAAAAAAACAAAAAAGTCATCTATGTTACTCGCTGATAAAGTAGCTTTCATTTGGTGAAAGAATTTTCAAAATCTGTTCAGTAGTTCCAGATATTACTTCCTACAAACAGACAACACCGAACAGTTGTTTTTAATACTAATCCAAAACGATTAAATATTCAAAATTTGAGATCTTATAATGTTATTTTTATAACTTACTAATAATTATTAAATAGGAAAATAATTAAAAGGATTAATTTAATTCCCTATTAAATACTAAAACAACTGATTATTAATTGCGAAGTGGGTGTTATTTTGCAAAACTAATTGCGGGTGCGAAATCTGATGCCTTCAATAAATCAGTTTATTGCAGTACATTTATTGTATTACTAGCTGATGCCCGCGACTTCGTTCGCGTGGGGTTCACTTTAAGCTGAGCTTTTGAGCAAGCTTTCTTCAAATGACATATCCTCCTCCACCCTCTGTACTTGGTGATTTTTTTTTGGGAATGAGCTATCAAATTAGTCATTGACGGTTGCTTTTGCATCATGTTATCGACATGTTTAATGGTGGTTGAGATTGGGGTTCGAAGGATTATTTGATATTCAATAGTTGAAATAATTAACCTGACTTTAAAGAAACATTAGGGAAATTCATATTTATTAAATTTTACGTGACCAAAATCCAGATATGTATGTGTCTTTTTTCTACTAATCAGAGTTCAATCGAAGATTGGATTCAATACATTTTCTGTCTTAAATAGATGCGTGCGTTCATTTAATTGGTTATTTTCATTTTCGGACATTTTTATAAATTCCCGGGATTCCTGCCCGGGTTTCCGGTGCTAAATGCTGAAACCTCTAAGATACGGAAGCAAAAAAGCAATGTCGAATAATCGTAATTCTGTTTAAGAGAAAGGATTGATGAAAAGGTGAAATAAATGATCTCATAAGAAATACTTTTTCATATATTATTTCAATAATACATTTTCTATTTTTGTTATAATATAGTTCTTTCAAAAAATATATAAATAAATACAAAAAAATATTCCTTTCATTTCAACTTCAGATTCGAACTCGCATCAAAAGCTACGCTATGGGACTGCATATCCACTATTCTATCCACTATTCTACGAATACATATTGTAAATGGCGAAATAATCAAACTATTTCATTTACATATCAGACTGTGATTGACATCTGACAATTCGAAAAAGTTCAACGCGAGTCAGTTTGCATTGAAATTTGGTGATATGGTGCCTTTAAAATAATATTTAAATGATGATAACTTTTCTTTCCGATAACCGATTTCGATGAAATAAAGCCTATATGTTGCCCCGGGCTTTCCTTAATATATTTGTGTAAATTGCATTCAAATCGGTTCAGTATCTTCGGAGATTAGCGTGAACAAACAGACAGACAGACAGACAGACAGACAGACAAGAATCTTAAAAATTGCATTTATGCATTCTGCTACCCTTCTTTAATCACCCCTCTTAATTTCTGGTAAAAATATTTAGTGAAGCGTAATTTCGATCCTACTCTTTTATTATATGTATATAGATGAAGTTCAACTGAAATCTCTCATCGAACGATCACTCACCGTCTGCTTATATCAATTCTTGGGTGCGATAGGTTTAGGGCTATCCGTAACTTATAGCTTACGTCATTTACTTAGGATATGAATGATGAAATGAACATTTCAAAAAAAAGTTACCTTCGTTTTTTCATTAACTATTTTATTTAAATAAGCATCAATTAGAACTCTTCTAAAGATACTCTTCTACTGATTATTTTTAACTATCTATAAATTGTGTCCTCGCAAGTAAGATATAAGTATTTTTTATGTTGATTTTCACTAGTAAATAGGATTATCGGAACAGGTATTTTTTTCTTACATTTAAGCTTATTAAGATTTTTTTGTTAACTCATAGTTATGAAAATCTAAATATGCCAGAAATATTCTGGTGTAGTAACGAAAATAATGTAATAAATAAACATCACGCAGGGGAAGTATTAGTTACTTATCCAGTAGGTAATCGTATATAGTCCAGATAATATGTGCCGCATTTTCTGTGTAAAAAGAAAACAGATTTTCTAAATATATCAGCACTCTGAACTACTTACTGCTTTTCATCAAATGCATTTTGTATAAAAGTAATTTAAAAAAAAACAATCTTGTCTATGGCATAATGTTTAGAACATTTATGGCAACCCTATTTGTACATTTAAGCGCCACGCGGAGCCATCGTTTATTAGTGGATATAAATAAATTATTAGCCCGCATATAGCCTGATATTGCCTGTAAATCAAGCCTGTGGATGGATGGTAGTACGTCAAGCAATAACAATGGATTCTATCGTAAACATGCACAAAGCATTACAAGATACGCTTTAGACTTTAGCTTTTCAAACTTGACTAGTTAGTTACAAGCTAGCGTTTTTTACTATAATGTTTAATATTAAGATTTTTATAGATAACTTATAAAAAATAATAATAATAATAGGCTTTTTCTAGACAATGGTTACTACTATTATTTATCTATGTCTGCTTTTAAATAAAATACTGTATACCGGATTAAATATTTATCCCGACGTTTCGGATGCTTTTCAGCAACCGTGGTCGCGGGGAGAGAGGTAATAAATCGCGTTTTAATCCGGTATACAGTATTTTATTTAAATGTGTGATACTCGCGTTAATAAAAGACAATGAAAATCTTACATTCCATTATGTTTTGAGTTTTGACCTGTCCATTGCTAAGTTCTCCAACACTTTTTATTACCTTTATTCCATAATACGGTGAATTATTTACATTACTTAAGATAATAACCTATTAACTTAAGAAAATATTTTATTTTTATTTTTGATGAACACTGACATTAATCGACTCGAGTGTACTTACAGATGACAGTGACACGCTTTCTCCATATTGTTTGGCGCCAAAATTCCTAAGCTATGATTGGACAGTCATTAAATACTTGTTTTCACTAGTTAGCTAAGTAAGCTTCCAAAAATTACGCTTAAGTGGTTTTTCTGATTAAAAACAAACTGTATTTCTTAATTATAATAGTGCAAAGATACCTTAATTTTAACCCTCGCGTCCGCGTCGGTGTGTTTTTCAACTCTGTAATATCTAACATATTTTTTTAACTATTAGTTGTCTATTGTGTCATATAAGTACAATAATGAATGCCATATTTCAAAATTAATGGAAATCATAATTATTAATTATTTTATAAACAGATATGATGTCTTAGATTGTTTATATGTAAAATAATTTAAGATGATAGTAGGTATATTAAGATAACACGGAGAATGGACATATATACTCGTATGTATAACAAAACGTCACTGACACTTCGATTCTCTACGCAAAGTTGAAAGACAATCATGGAATTTATAGTTAATATTTTTTTGAAATAAGACGATAATTATTCACACGTACATTCTTTTAAATAAAATACTGTATACCGGATTAAAACGCGATTTATTATTTATATTGTTTAAATTATTTATCCCGACGTTTCGGATGCTTTTCAGCAACCGTGGTCGCGGGAGACTGAACTCCCTGACTGGCTATAGAGCCATGCTATGTCTCACGGGAATTTACTTAACTACATCATTTATCTATCTAACAATAAAATTAATAAAGTGCCTTTTTGCATTTCACTGCGAAAAATAATATGTATTTACATCTAACTATAGTAACGTCAGGGCCGTTTAATCAATGTATATTTTTATAGAACCCTGAATAATTAAAAAAAATTCCCTGCGATTCCTGGACGTAGATAGACAGTGCTCGTTTGTGAGATCAATAAACATAATATAAAACAGCGAAATTAAAAATGTAATTAACGTGGTATCGTGCCTGTGGGGCGATGTGACCTCATTAAACGGTCGTGTAATTAGCCATTTTGTAAGTATTCATTAATTTACAGTAAATTAGCGGAATAAAAAAAGAAGTGTTTTATATTCTGTCGAATTAATCACTTTATTGTCCAGAGAATAGTGATGGAAATTAACCAACTTATGTACATTAAGTACAAAATATATAGTATTTCCCAAACTCGACAGTACATCAGAGAGTAAGAACGATTATCGAAAAAGTATTCGAATCGTTCATCTGTCAGTTGTATGAGAAATCATTTGAAATTTCATACAAATGACACCTCGATGATACGAATACTTTTTCGCAAGTTGTTCGTCCATCTGATTCGTTTGTCTATTATTTTTTTCTTTATGAATCTTTGTTTTTCTATTTATGTCTATAGACGAGAGTGAGTACACATTTACTATCGTAATAATTACTAGATGAAATAATAAAAAAAATAAAAGAACAATTAGTCACGCGAATAAGTATAAAATACAATGATTTCACTACCCATTACGGTATTTTAAAGAAAAATAAAAAACAACAGATGTTTAAAGAATACGCACTTTCAAATACAAAACCTGCGCTGGCATACAAATAGCCTTCAAAACCACAATGAGTTTTTACCTCTGGCAATCATTCAAATTCGACGCGAGAAAGTGACCATTACTTTTTTTATAAAAGACTTGAGCCAAGGGAATATAAGAGCTCTTTGTTTACTTAAAAATGATACTCTTATCTCATGTAATGTTTATCTAAATTATATATTATATACTTTGACTATTTACATGATTATATAACTAAGCATATTTAAAAGTTCCATTATCATGTATATATATAATTTTTACCTGCTATGCTAGGCGTGAAATTTTGACATAATACTTTGGTACTTAGTTTGGTTAGCTTCTTGTGGTTTAAATAGTATCTTAAATTGTCATTTTTTTAATCCAACGGTTAGTAGATCAGGTTGTATTAAATAAGAAGGAGTAAAATGTAGGAAATACAGTTCCTCTCCTATCTCCTTGACATTATTTTTTCGAACAAAAGCAAAACTTATCAGTTGTTTTGTTAAGCAAAGAGGAAGTTTTTAGCGAACAGTTGTAAAGTGTTACGCGACGTTTACACGGACTTTTATTTTATCAGTGTTTTTTGGAACAAAAGCGACATGTAAATGATGAAAGTTGGGTCGTTTGGCTCGTTGCTTTTTGGTGTATTTTGTTTTTGTCTTAATAATAAACGCACGAACTTTGCGAGGTTTTGTTTATGGAAAAATAGATTTTCGAGCTGTCACTTGTGTAGCGTTACCATGGAAACCATGAGTAGTGGTAATTTGGTTAACGATGTGGATATAGAAATTTAAAATAGTAACGATCGCTCATCGATAAAACAGATGGCGAGTTGGCTTCAGTCTACGAATTTCCAAATGGTCAAAATTTATTTATTATCATTAACCCATGCCCAGAAGTATACCTTCAATTGGTTCTTAAAATGCTTTATTCAGAAACTAATCGAAATTGAAAATTCGAGCTTTCATTGAAGTTTATCAACTTATTTCAAAAAGAACTACATATTTGAAATTTATAAGAATCGGAAGTCCAATATACTTACCTATTGAAGTTTTGGTATTGTTCGTTATCTTACCAGAGAGTTATACTATATGGCCTCTGGCTGTGATATTCTCTCATCAACTGCAACACTAACAGTATATATAACTATAATATAAAAAATGTATTACACCGTTATTGCTGACCTACGTATATGCTGTAAAGTGTCCATAAATACATGTAATTCAATACACCATCAACTTTCATTCGAATTAAAAATATATCAACCGATTATATATCTCAATACCGATAAAACCTTAATCGTAATTTATTCACATCCTGGACAGTAAAATCATAATTATTTAATATCCTGTCGTTAGGAAACCGCTACAATGTTGAAGATGTCTGACTCCAATAAAAACATTCACATTTCTTCGAAGCAATTACAGAAGTATTGAGGAATTCGATTGCCTGTACTTTGAAATTGTCTTGTACGCACAAATTACGAACTTGTATTTGGTAAACATAGAGTTACGAGTCATATGCGGTCGTAACAAGCTTCCTAATACTTGTGGATGAAGGAACATTTTAATTAGACGCTTCCATGATACGCGGAGTGATCTCTTGAGCGATGTGTATGTATACATATATACAGACATACAAACAAAGTAATTAAGAGGAGCTCTAGTGGAGATGAGGTTGTGTATGTTCAAAAGATTTCATTCCTAATCACAAATCGTAGGTACCTACTGTGGTCTGTGATGTAGGAGTCATTATCTTAATTAATGTTAGAAGTTTTTTCTATAGCAAAAAATTAAAGTAACATTTCGTATGTCAGATATTGACATAGTAAATGGCTCATTTGATGGTAAATATCTGTACCAAATACATCCATAAATTAATGATGTGCTGTCGACCTATTATTTTCTATATTATTTTCGTCGAGAATTTTTTAAGCCTGTAGCTGAATTATGCTATTCATGGCTTATTCATTCGTGATGATTCATAGCCTGGTAATAATTTAAATATTCCTCCCTGTTTATTTCTCGAAATGGCCAGACGGTAAACATGTTCATTGATATATATGCATGTATCTTAAACATATCTTGGAATATTGTTAATTATTAACAACTGTTTCAATCAAGCCCATGAAAGTAGCGTGTCGTAGAAAACTCAGATATCACTTCGTTTTAGACTAGGTACATTCGAAGTTTCTATACACAATCTGTGACTTAACATACTAATTATATTTCGAGCATTATCAATTTATCAAATAGCTATCGATCATGGTTGACGCCGTCACCTTTAATGAGAGTTACGATAAGTGGCAATGAGGCGTCACTGATCTTGCCGATAATCGCGGTCCATTACATCACGACAGTGACACCCAACCGCTGCCGTACTGACGGACATGACCACAATGTAGGTTTATGTAAGCTTTACCGCCTTTAGAAGGGCTGAGGAAGGAAGCTATAAAAGAATCGATAATTGTATCAGTTCCCAACAAGTATACAATTTATTTGGTAAGGATCTGCAGGTAATTGAGGAAAGGGCATTTTGCTAATGTATGATATACAAAAACAAAAATAAATAATGTAAGAATATCGCCGAATTTGGTTTGTAGTGTACCTTAAATAATACTAATAATAAATAATCCTTTATTTTTAGACATGTTACAGTTTTTTTATCACACACACATTCATTTAATACGCGTCCGCTTTAAGAGGTGGGAGTCTGGCCTTTTATCCTTTACACTACTGTTAGGACTAGCTTTTAAGACGCTGCAGTATTGATGCTTCCTTTTTCACTCCACGGGCGGAGTCAAACCACCTCAAACCCGCGTACAACGCGTACATCGCTGGTGAAGGCGAGGGCCGTTGTTCCGCGCATCCCTCACACGAGTGAGCTACCGTCCAGTCCTTCAGGCTTCCTCGCCTCCTACGACAGCCCAAGCTCAAGTACGAGTCTCGCGTCTCGCAGGAGACGCCCTTAGGCGTGTCGTAGCAAACCCCAAAATTTCAAGGCTCACTGTCAAGGCCAATAGGGCTAACAGCGAGATTCCATACAAAGAAAAAAAAACTGATTTTTTCGCATGATGGCAGCAAAGTCAGTATCATTGGGAAAGCTATACCTACTTTGGAGGTGATCTGTGGCTATACTGTAATGGTTTTATTCATAAACGTATTATAAGCATGACAATATAGTTCAAGTATGTTTTGTTTCTTTCGTTCTGTAGTCTTTTTGTATTGCATAGATCGAGACAAATATATTTTAACTATATCAAGCTTCCTACGATTATGAAAAATACCGTAAGTGTAGTAAATCTTGATTAGCGTTTGGGTATTCAGCCATTAATCCATATTTAAATAAAATACTGTATACCGGATTAAAACGCGATTTATTGTTTAAATTATTTATCCCGACGTTTCGGATGCTTTTCAGCAACCGTGGTCGCGGGAGACTGAAAGATGACAGTTGTCTTATATTTGAAATGTCACAAAGTTGCCATATTTAAGTCAATTAAATTAAAAATAATCTATTAATTTAGGTAACACAATGTACATCTATGAACGTCAATAAAAAATAATACATATTAAATTACTAATATTACTAATATTAAATGCTTCTAATTTTACATTTACTACCAGTTCACAAATCAAAGGCGTAGAGCGGACGAGAAGAACTGGCAAGAAACTCGCCGCCACTCTTTTTAATCGCCAAGTTTTGTTTTACAATCATTACATATTAACGCCATCTATTCCTACGGAGTTGATATTTACTGTAATTTTCTATATTATGACAATATTGACTAACGGTGTCCTCTTGTTTTTTAGTATGTTGGATTTGGGGCTTTAGATTTTTAATAACTGGATCCCAGGTGTTGGAAAGTCTCAAACCATCTTCTCTATTGAAGTTAGGATGTTTTTTAATTTCAATAGCCTCACGTACTAGTCTGGGAAAGAATCTACTTTCTTTTGCAAGGATTTTTGGTTGGTCGAAACGTATGTAGTGGTTTGGTTTATCCAGAGTGTGTTCACATACTGCTGATTTAGAGTGACGTCTGTTTTTGATATCCGCAATGTGTTCCTTAAGTCGGTTTGAAATGCTACGTTTAGTTTGCCCAATGTAGGATAAACCACAGTCACAATCCAGTTTATATACACCTGAATCTTGCAAAGGAATATTACTTTTTATTGGTCTCAAGAACTGTTGAATCTTCTTGTGTGGCTTGAAAACTGTATTAATAGAAGCTCGTTTTAAGATTCTTCCAATCCTGTCTGTAACACCCTTCACATAAGGCAGGTAGGCTGGTTGACGTTGTACTGTTTGTGGTTTATTCCTGTTTCTGTGATGCTGTGGAGGCACCCGCAGCTTGTTGTCACGGAGTACTTGCTTAACATGCTGCAGTTCCCCGTTGAGGTGGGCAGCATCACAGAGGCGGTGGGCTCTCTGAAACAAACATACACCGACAGAAGAGAGTTGGCAAGGGTGGTGGTGGGAACATCATTAATCCATAGAAAAAGCAACTATGAACTATTATATCCTACATCGGCATCCGATCCTTATAACCTATCTTGAATGAAAATTTTTATCAAAGAAATAGAGCTGGTGATATCTAACTTTTATCAAAGTAAAATTCGTAAAACTATTACTTCTTTATTTCGTTTATTATCATCGATAACGCTTTATAACTACTGTGAATATATCTTCTTGTAACTTAATTTACCTAAATATATGGAATTGTATTAACCATGAAGGTGTAAATAATCCGAATTTTGTCTCGTAAGTATTTCTTAGATGTCGTTAGATGAGGAAACTGCTTTTATAACCATTTAATGAGCGTGTAGAGATCTCTATCACGGTCATCATGGTCCGTTATTATTCACTTTCCACTATATTTTAGACATTTTAAGTATACTATGTTTCTTTTGCTGTAAAAGATAGGTAGAAGAACATAATTACGGGTTCTACGTGTCCTAGCTACGGTCCAAGCGCTAAATCGCAACTTCCCGAGTGCGAGATTCTAAAGCCTGTAACTTTGATTTTTTTAAATCTTTGATATTATGTAATATACAGTATGTAATATGGACATATCAAAATACCAAAGATTTTGGTTTAATTATGTTAAAGTTACGAGATTTAAGAATCTCGCTCTCGGAAAGTTGCAATTTTACACTTGTACTAAAATACGTAGGGTCTGTCGATAAGGATTCAATTCCTTCCTTCCTTCAATCAGCGGCATGAAAATAAGGACATACTTTTTGGTTTTTTCTTTTCTTTATCCGCAACGGAGTTTTAAATTGGCTTGGTAATATGTTTAATGAATAAGTAATGTAATGTACGACTGTTCTTTAAAAAGTTTTAAAAAATCACTCAAAATTCTCTCACCATTGCGTAAAGAGAAAGTAAACGTGTGATAAACCAAGTATCCTGCAGTTTACGTAGGACTTCCTTCAGCCAGCTCCCACGGTTATCAGATCAGATAAGCTTGTGACGTTAGTGACATTACCCGCTAAAGGGCAACTTTCGATTGACCACACAACGCGACACTAATAACTGTTCTAATCCTAATGTTTGTCGTGTTGCAAATGATAATACGATAAGAGCAATTATATTGACAATTAAAGTTAAACCGGATTTATTTGCCTCAAAAACTGTCGTAGGTACGACTGTTCTATATTTTGTATCTAGATATAGCTATAGATGAATCTACCATTTACTGAAATAAAAGCATAATTATTGTTTTAAAATAATTTGAAAAAGTTCATACGATTACCAACAGATGGCGCTGTTAAAGATAGGCGGTAATCTATTTCAGTATTTCGTTCCAAATTTAAAAGTCTCGTTGGCGTCGTAGCTTGGTGCGTGAGGGAGTTTTGTTCGGAAACTCTGCAGTCCGAGTTCAAACCTAACTAAAATAAAAAGTTTTACAACGTTGCTTATAATGATTTAAATTAAATTAAATATTGTAGTATGTAGTATTCCCATTGTATTCTGGTGTCGATGACCATTTGTCTCGAAGCCTTGCACTATGGGATATATAGAATTGGTGGGAGCAACAAGTGTTCTGTCCTGTGATGTCTGCTTCTGTTAACCCACCTACAATTAGTTTTTTTTGTTAATGTATTTTTTTTTTTCTTATATAAATATTACACAGTTTTAATTTCGTATTTTAGTTCTTAAACGTTATAAAACATAACTATTTTTAAAAACTTTGAAAAATATTGTTATGTATAAGTACATTTAATACTTATTTTTTAAATCAAAATAATAGAATACATACTCGTAACATGCCATTGCATTATTGGGACAGGTAGTTTTGTCATTACACGCTTTCTACAAACGAGATTGAGACGTAACAAAAAACACAATAGCATTCCTTTTAAATAGATTGATTGTGAAAATAATATTTGAAAGCTAAATGCTCGTTAATCTCAATAAAAATAAGATACTGGTAAAGTAAGATAAAATTTAATTTTTCTATTTACCAGTATAATAAAATATATAGAACAATATATATTATATTCATAAATCCTTTATTATGAATTTAATTTAATTTCATGATAACCAGGGGCGAATTTGAAACGCTGGCCGCCCTAGGCAGTAGGCCAATGGAAGAACGCTGCCCTCCACTCAACTAGATCGCAAAAAATTTAATGATATAATTGAATTAAAATATAAGGAAAGTTTTTTTTTGTATATGGTACATCTACATTGCACCCGTCCGAAGCCGGGGCGTAAAACTAGTAATTTATACGCATGATAAAAAACCCTACGGAAAAAAACTCTAAGTTATGGTTGAAATAGCATCGAAGTCCGTTGCATAACTAACTTTGTTTTCTTAACACAATTTTGAGATTAGATACAAGCAAGGGTGTTGTATGGAATTACGAATTAATATAAAGCTATGAAATCTATCGAAGGATTATACTAGAGTTAGAATTTATTGTGCAATTGTTAAAAGATCTAAAACAAGGAAGTTTCTCGCTGTGAATTTTTCAAAATGGTATATTGGTATTATTTTTAGGGATTGTTTATTTTATATTGATAACAAGTCAATATGTAAGATTAAAAACATAGTAAAGTTTTCAGAAAAATTAATGTCACATAAGTATGTGGCCGTAGCTTTAGTGTTCATCTGCCTGAAAAGGTAGGTACCTATATACATTCCCATCTTCTCCATGAAAAAGGATATAATATAGTACTATTTATAAATATCATATGCACATGTTACCTAAGCTACGATATAGAATTATGTCATAGTAACTCGATATTTTTTACTTATAATAACTTAATCGCTACAACGATCGTTAAATATACTTACAATCTACCAGTTCAGTGAATTTAATTTAATAACTTAATAGGTTACAATTACTAACTTATGATGGGCTGTTTGCTTTGGGTCTATAATGGATTAACCAGTTAAAAGTTAAAACTTCCGGCGAGTAATGGCAAGTAATTTGTGTACTATATAAATTTTACTTAGATTAGCTGTCAAAACATTTATTACTATTTAAATGCAAATAGTTTTTGAGAAATTATTTTGATTTGTCGTGAAATATATTTACCAGTGTGATAAATTAAATGATATAACGACAGCGAAACGCATCATTAAAAAAAAACTATTAATTTGACAGATGACTAGTCAATTTTCAATTTTAGAATGGCATAATCTGTTACTCATGCATAGCAATGACGTAATGCATAGAGTACGTTTCAAGAAAGAAGTCCCACGGATAATGTTGGAACTACAATATTTTTTATGAAAGTATTTTTAACTCCATAGACACTAGCGACACCTAAAAAGGACTTCTTTTATGAAAAGGACTCTAGATAAGTTATATTATAATATAGGCTGTGCTAGTTTCCCTCCTTTAGAACTGTCAAATATTTTTTTTTTTTCATGAATGAGCATGGATGCTTGTACTTCAGTCAGACATATATTGTAAATTGGATTTTATCAATGTGTTCCGCTATGAAAACTAATTATTTCACTGATTTCTTTAATTACGAAAGTCTGAATATATATATGACATGTCCAAAGAATTTAATTTAACTCTAAATAACATTGTTAATTACATATCTAATATTAATGTTAGCTCTCTTAACATGATTTATCCGCTGTTCATTTAGTTAGTGACTAATGTTTGAATAATCCATAAATACGATAATATTACCGTGCGAATCTCACGTCACACCTGCAAAACGTCTATACTAAGAAACAACAGTTTATAGGCTACGCGGAAAATCTCAATCGCTTTCCATTTTAGTGTTTCAACGAACATTTAATGCTATTTTCACGGCCGTTTCCTTATTTGTCTAAGAGTGAAATTTAAAAGCTCTTAAACAGACGTGGTTTATGTATTTTGTTTAACAAACACGGTATATTTTGACTATTGTTTATATTGCTACATTTACATATCTTTGGAGGGAGTGAGCTGTGGGAGTGAGCGAAAGGAGCATGGAGCGACTCAATTAACATTTTTGTTTGTGAGCCGATCTCAGCAACCGTTTGGCCGATTTGAATATTTCTTGTGTTTAAGTACATATTAGTAAATTAATAACCGAACTTACACTTTTGGCCCACATATGTTTTTTTTTAATGTTGAAACTTTGGTAGTCTTAACTCCAATAAAATATGCCGCTGCGAAGCGATGGCTAACATAATATAGTAAGGCTAGTTAAGGTTAATTAAGGTTAATTTTAAGGCGTATTTTATTAAATAACATTAGCCTAGTATTAAGTTTAACATAACTTATTAAATCATTGTGCCTAAGCTTGGACGTCAAATGTACGAAAAATGATTAAAACACTATTTGGTTATAAATAAGACTTTCGTTGTATCTGTAGGTCTATTACGAAAAACGAACGTAACGAACGGATCGAAACGAAAGAACAAACAACTTCGTATTTGAACTTATTAAGAAAACATTTTTAATTCTATTTACGATTATTCTTACAATCATAGTAATGTCAAACGAAAGACATAATGTCTTATTGCGAAGGACGTGTCGATCATCGGATTCATAATAGTAAAATGTACGATCCGTCAGCCGAAACTTCGTATTTTGTTTTGGTAATAGGCCTCCTGAACCTAGCATGTCACACCAAACTTGGCCGATCTTTGAATGTTACTCGTATTATATTATTTAAAACATAAACGTTTGGTATCCATCCAGTCAATAAACAAAGACCTTTATCACTAATCTACTATGTACAAATTAGCATAAACCTGCACTAGATTTTCAATTTGAAATATCTTTAACTAATTCCCACAGGGCGGGATGTTTATTTTATTATATAGTCTGTTTGTAACACCAATAAACATATTTCTGTAGTAATAAACATAAGCGTTTTATTCGATATCTATACCGTACAGTTATTACGACTTGAAATAACAATTAGTCATATTTACAGATATAGTTAGTATCTGCATGCTAATCGATTTGTTATTTACATTCTCTTATTAATTTTTATATCTTTATTATTCATATTGTATGTTTGACGGGCTCGTTGGCGCGTTGGGTAGAAGATCTACATTGCGTTCCGATGCGGGTCCGAATCCCACAGGGCCCAATTTTTTTCCGATTTTCGTTTTTTTATATTAGATATCGACAGACGAGCATGAGGTTCACTTGATGGTAGGTGATACTCCAGCCACAGAACTTCAGTCAATGATGCGCTGTCGACCAACTTTTTACTTCGAGCATTCGGAAATCCATAGTTTTCCATCTGTATTCCCTACGTCTAGTCACTTCAGTATTAGAAGGGTGGAAGGAATATCGAAGTAAAAAAAAGATGTTTTTTGGCTGAGGTGATAAAGTACCTTCAAGTGAGCACAAGCTCTTCTGAATAAGAATCCTTATAAAAACTTGTAAGACTCCATTGTAATAAAGAAAAACTTAAATTAACCATGAATAAGAATCATCGATAAATACCTATGACGCATATTTGACGAAACGCATTACTCGCATCAAAATAAAAACTTTCTTACCTTTGGACAAAGGTAGCATCGGATAGCGCTTTTATCCACCCTCAATTTACTTCGACCAATCAATTCAGTAGCTTGTGTGGCTTTACGTAAGCCAAGGGTTTACCCGAATATTTAATATTATAACTAGCAACACGCCCCGGCTTCGTACGGGTGCAATGTAGTTCACAAATAGCCTATGTTACTCACTGATAATGTAGCTTTCTATTGGTGAAATAATTTTTAAAATCGGTCCAGTAATTTTTGAGTTCATAATAAACAAACAAATCTTTCCTCTTTATAATATTAGTATAGATGAAATGTAACAAAAACATTGAAATAAGACTGCCTCAATCCCGGGAACAATAAAAAAAACACTACCTGTTGTGAATTGTTTGTAACCCATATTGTTATATTAATGTTGAAGAAAAATAGAAAAATGTCGTTAGTAACATAAAACATAAATAAGGAGAGATATAAGGAAAATATAACATAAGAAAAGGCGGTATAGTCGAAAGACTTTAGCCTGCCCTATGGGCGAAATAATAATTATAATTGTTTGTACCTACAGCATTATATTATGCAGTGGCGGATTTACCAGCAGGCTGAGTAGGATTCAGCCTAGGGCGGCAGATTTTAGGGGCGGCAAAGTTGAGGATACCTTTATCTTATAGAAATCAAGTCTTACTTTTAAGACAGTCTTCTGTACCTTACAGAGTATAGTCTAAAAGTAAGACTTACTGAGAATTGTACTTACAAGACAATTCCTATCATTGTATTTTAGAAAATTTAGGAACTTACGTTTAGGTATAGAGGCTAGGGCGGCAAAATTTTGATAGCCTACACGCCGAAAATGTTTAAATCCGTCACTGATATTATGTGTTAACAGTTCTACCAATCGACCTTTTCTTGTTCAATCTGTGGTTTAGCGACACTGCTATCAGTTTGACGGAGTTATAAGAAAAATAAATGATCCTAGATGATAATAAATCGAGTTTGCAAATTAAGTAAGCGCTAAAAATAACAGCGCAATAATGTTGGCGCCACGTAATTGTATTTTAATAAAGTCTGACTACGTTAAGAATGTGGTTAGAATCGATCCTACGCGACCGTTCAGATTTGCTCCTAATTGATTCAGTAGACGGCGTCAAAATGGCGATAAACTTACAATTGTAATGAATAACGATGCCCACAACTTGCATATTCAATATAAGAGTTAATTTTTCACATATATCTCAGTTTTCAAGCAATCTTTTCACTGGTATCTAAAGTCGGAGGATATTGGCCAAATGTCACTAGAGTCTATTCTGGAAGTGTAGAACAAATATTTGATTTTTTTATATTATATTTATCATATTTGATGAAAAAGCTGTCACTTTTCGAGCATCGGGTGCTAAAATTGAAGTAGGTATGTTCTGGAAGTCTAACTTCCTTTTTGATCTCAATTCTTTCCCTTTTTCCAGACTTTGTTCCGTTCTTCATTTACTGTCGCTATGATATCCTGATTTATGTTATCATTCACGATGCTATTGCCTACCATCATGCTATCGCTCTCCTTGTTTAGTGTGCCTAACATTTATTCATTTATTTATTCAGCTAATAATAAAATAAGCTTGACGGGCTCGTTGGCGCGTTCGGTAGAACACCTGTCGTGCGTATCGATGGGTGGGTTCGAGTCCCACCGTGACGACATATTTATTATTTTCTTTAAGCATGTTTTCTCTAGTAACTTTGGGTATTGAACGGGTGGGAGTAATATCGAAATTCCGACCGGGTAACGAACCACGAAGTAAAAAGTAGGTCAAGAGCGCATCACTGACTGATGTAGCTGAGGTATCACCTACCATCAAGTGAACCTCATGCTCGTCTGTCGATATCTGACATAAAAAAATAAAAAAGCTAAAACTTTAATAATGCTTGTAATCAAATTTTAATCTGCAAAACAAATCACGTGCCCAAATGCGACTGGTTAACAAGAAAAAATCTGGTTTAACAACGCTCGCGTGAAAGTATTCTGGATAAGTAACAAATTAATGTCATTATATCAACAGTAATCCCTTCAAACGCCACTTTTATGGCTCCTTTCATCCTCGTAAAGCGTGCGAAAGTAATGTCAGAACTCGAAAGGAATCCATCAAACGTAGAGAGTTCGAATAAACTCGAGTAATCAAGCCCGAAATGGGCTGAGAAGAATGATATAATAAAGCCAGAAAATAGAATACATGTCCAATATAATGTATGTATAAAACAAATAAATAAATAAACAAATAAATATAACAAATAAAATAAAATAGAACAAATGTTTGTAGATGCATGTGAATCGCACTTCTGAATAAAATGAGAAAAAGTTAAAATTTTAGATTTAGAACCTCATAAACGCGGTATAAGCTTGGAGTAATTAAACTCTGTTTTGTTTCTTTCGTTCTAAAGTCATTTAATATTCGATGAAGCGAGATAAAACATTTTAACTATTACAAGCTTTTACCGTGTGACCGTTAATATTTCTGAATGAAGTATGAGGGTAATACGTTTCTGACTTCAATATCGGCTTCGGCTATCAGCTTGAATGGTTTAGTTTAAACGTGAAAGTGATACAACTGTTATTGCTCTTGAACTTGTCACAGTATTTTTATTATTTTTTTAAATATAGAAGTTTGATTCTTGATTCTATTTTACGGAAATAATATTTTCAAACGAAAGCCTTCATCACATTGTGTGTTATACTAATCCAAAGGCAAGTATCGACACGTACCTGCAAAACCTCTGGTGTTGTCTGTGGGCGTTGGTGATCACTTACCATCAAGTGAGCCAACAGCCCCTTTTCTATAAAAAAAACCATATCGAAATATGTAGATGTATTTTTGTTCGTCCACGGTCTCCATAAACATTGAGGAAATTGTTATATAGTACATATTGCGAAATCAAAGAAAAGTCAATTATTGATTTATTTGAAAAGAGGTACGTGATGTCACTGAATCTGAAACCTTTAAATAAAGCACATTAAAATAATGTATTTATACCTATAGCTGTTTTTTGATGACGGGTCTTAAACAGGTAATTACCATAACACTAATGCCGCGCTCAGTAAACAAATTTTATATGACCAGATGGTCACATATAATCGATTTTTATGCGCTAAGAACAAACAAGATAATGTCCAAGCAATTGAAAATATTTTTTATTTCCATAATTGCATCCCAGTCATTAATATTGCGATATATTTGCAAAGTTAACTATATAATCGTATATGATAATTATATTTTTACAGGCTGCAATGCTGCATGGATGATAGTGTAATTATAATTATTGATAACGAACTATGATCATTGGAAACATTAAATACCTTTAAATAAATTACTGTATACCCTATTAAAACGCGATTTATTATTTATATTGTTTAAATTATTTATCCCGACGTTTCGGATGCTTTTCAGCAACCGTGGTCGCGGGGAGACAGAAAGATGACAGTTGTCTGATATTTGAAATGTCACAAAGTTGCCATATTTATTTCAATTCAATTCAAAAATAATTTATTAATTTAGGTAACACAATGTACACTTATGAACGTCAATAAAAAATACATATTAAATGCTTCTAATTTTACATTTACTACCAGTTCACAAATCAAGGGCGTAGAGCGGACGAGAAGAACTGGCAAGAAACTTGCCGCCACTCTTTTTAATCGCCAAGTTTTTGTTTTACTAATTTTTAATTTTTATCCGGTATACAGTATTTTATTTAAATGTGTGATATTCGCGTTAATAAAAGACAATATTAACATTAAATACCTATTTACGTTACCATAGTGGGTTGAACGATTTTTTAAACTTACAAATTGCAGCTTTGTTTCAATCAAGATAACTTTAATGGCGGTTTTGCCAGTTATCGACTGGTAGGAGCAATTAGTTACCGATCGGATGCGGTCATCGGATCTCGGTTCGATCATGATTGATGGTGTTTTATTACTAAATCTTCCCGCCTTTTTCGTTTATCAGCGCTGGTAGGTTGGGGGATGTTACTCATTTCGCTAATGCGGCCGACGCCCCACTGATAACCGCGTTTGATGTTTTTGACATTAATGCGGCCTTATTAGCTTTGTAAAAATATATACAGAGAAAATCCTTGACGTAACAACGAAGAGATAACGAAAAGGAAGCCGATTTTTTCGATACGTATCGTGAAGTATAAAAACCAAACTGATTATTTTATGAACTGACTAGCAACGCGCCCCGGCTTTACACGGGTGCAATATAGATGTACTATACACAAAAAGCTTATGTTACTCGCTAATAATGTAGCTTTCTATTGGTGAAATAATTTTTAAAATCGGTCAAGTAGTTTTTGAATTAAATCATAATAAACAAACAAATATTTCCTCTTTATAATATTAGTATAGATATGTAGGTACTAGGAGTGGGCGTTAATTCAACAAGCAGCTTTTTTAAACCGCTTTTCTAATGTTAACGAATTAGCTACTTTTCAAATACAGACGTTTCGGATGCTTTTCAGCAACCGTGGTCAAACAAGAGGAAACCGTTAGTCAATATTGTCATAATATATAAAATTACAGTAAATATCAACTCCGTGGGAATAGATGGCGTTAATATGGCAACTTTGTGACATTTCAAAAACCAGACAACTGTCATCGTTCTGTCTCCCCGTGACCACGATTGCTGAAAAGCATCCGAAACGTCGGGATAAATAATTTAAACAATATAAATAATAAATCACGTTTTAATCCGGTATACAGTATTTTATTTAAATGTCGCGCGTAAATAAAAGACAATATTAGCTGGTTTTCGTTTACCGAAAAAGCCGTTAAATATATTAACTGTTTCATTCAACGATTTTCAAACGCAACGCGCGGATTATCTCAACGAACATTCAACGCGTAGTCGCTAACATCATCCGAAGCAGCTTGTGTTTTATTAACTGTTAATAAAATTAACTGCTTTTTTAACAGGTTATTAGTTTGTAATTAACAGTTTCATTTCATTAACACAAAAACCGTCAACGACCCACATCTAGTAGGTACTAATATTATGTCTCCTTATTTTCCAGTGGGCGGAATGTCACGCGGGGGCAGCGGCGCCGGCAAGACGGCGACCGCGAAGCGCGTTCCTCCCCCCGCGGTGCCCGGGGACGCGTTCGGAACCCCCCAGCACAGACACTCCGGGTCCAGCTTCGGCTCTCAGGGATATGCTTCCTGCGAGGAGCAGGCGTATCCGCAACCGCCGGATACTCCGTCACATACACGAGGTGAGAATCGGAATCTTATTCCATATTACATACATATACATAACGCCTCTTTCCCATTGGGGTAGGCAGATCACGGAATTCCATATGCTCGGAGCATATGGAGCATCCTTACATACCACTTTCGCTTCTTCTACTTTCATCAATGCTTTCATACACACTCGTTGGTTACGAGTACTTTTGACCTGGCCCTTTTGAAGAACGTCCCCTTATTTCATATTATGTTACTTAAATGTCAAAAATTTCAAATTTATAGAGAGAAATATGGTTCAACCCTTTTTCAGCTAGAGGCAGTATACGTGCCACCAACTTTTTTCAGCGATTTTGCAAATTGAAAAGAATCATAAAAATATCCTTATTAACATACCTTTTCCTTCCACTTCTGGTTTTCTCTGTATGTTTTCAAGTATTTAAATATTTGCTTAATAGCATGTCCGATTGTATTACATCACATAAAATTTTGTATGTCTGCCTGCCCTGTTAGGAAAAGTTTGGTTTTAGAAAAGATGTTGTAGTACTACAATAATTATAATCCTCCAGTACGGTTGAATTATTCTGTTTAATAATTCTAAAGACTGCGAATAAGGTAAAAAGATTTGCACTCCACATTTTCTCATAAAGCATATTGTTATTACGAGTAATTTGATGTGATAAGTTATAAAAAGATCTTTTGAATAACCTATTGAACTGATATGATGATAACTATGTTTTCCAGATGATCATTCGGACTATGGCAGCACAGTGTCCGGCGTATCAGGTGTCTCAGGAGCGAGTGGAAGTCTCGGCAAGAGTCCAGCAGGTGGAGGAACCTTCACGTTTCCCCCACCCTCTCAGCCACTCACACACAAAGCAGCTGTGTATTATCATCATCAGCTAGCCTTGAGCGACGACCAGGGCATTGATATGACACAGGTTAGTTTCTCAGTTAACACATTCTTTCTGGGAAACTCGTCATACTCTTTTTTTATTGTATGATAAAACGCGTGAGACGAGTTTACTCGTTTCGATGTGCGAAGTGGTAAGGCGCAGGAAACTTGAAAACAAGAGTTGTAACAGTAGCGTAGCATGAAGGGGGGGCGGAGGGTGCGGCCAAAGTGCCGCCCAGGGCGGCATTTCACAGGTAACGGTAAAAAATTACATCCTTCAACGTTTTTCGTTAATTTTTTATTGTTGTTAGTACCCTTAAAAAAAACAAGTGTAATATCTACATGTCGATCTATGTATTCTTCAGAGTCCTGGTAGAGACAGCCCCGGGTCGTCGTCAGGGTCGGCCGGTTCCGGCTCCCGCCACTCGTCGGCGTCTCTGGACAGCGGCAGGGCATCGGGGCGGATGCCGCACCACCACCACGCCTCCTGCCATTGTGGGGACACCGTCGATAGAGTCAGAGCCATGATCTCACAGGGACTACCGGTAAGTTCAACTGAGAATATATTCTCTACAGAGAGAAAGAAAAAAATTATCACTTCACAATAAGTGATACCAAATAACATAGATGTACATAGAACAAGTCCATATAAACTTTTGGCACAGAAAAAGTGGTTCTACTTTTGACCTGTAGAGCGCGCGGCAATGTATCGGTGTGACACACACACCTAAGCAGTCCGCTGACTCCTCCCTTCGTGTTCTCTCGCTTGCTCTTGAATGCTTGCTCTCGCGGCAATGACAATAACGCTCTAAAAGCGGCTGGGTGCGAGTGAGTGCGCGCTATGATGCAGAGAAACCGTGCCAAGCGCGCCTATCTTCTATGTACATCTATGTTCTTTGGTGATACGTAACATCTGTTTAATCTTTTTATCAATGTATGGTTTAAAAAATGATTATTTTTGTGTATATGTATAGTACATCTACACTGCATCCGTGCGAAACCGGTGCGTGTTGCTAGTTATGAATATAAGATTTAATTACTGTTGATACGCAATAATATAGACGATTTCATTACTACAACAGGACGCAGATATAATCCACGCGTGGCTAGCTGATCTCCAAATGGAGGAGTACGCCCGTCTCTTCATAGACGCCGGCTACGACCTGCCCACGGTCACCCGGATGACTCCGGAAGACCTCACTGCGGTCGGCATCAAGAAGCCCAACCATCGCAAGAGGTTAAAGGCCGAACTCGCCAATTTGAACGTGCCTGATAATTTACCTGATTATATTCCTGTGAGTTGATTTTTTTTCATATACTCGTGGTAATGATAAGAGCCAAATGTCAGAACTAAGCAACAATTCAGAACTACATCTCTATGTAGTTTTGAATTTTTGCTTGGTTCTGACATTTGGCCGGTTTATATTTTGATGAAGAATTTTCTTTAATCATTTATTATCTCATGAAACCATGAAAAAAATGTTGGTATGCTAGGTATGATAGTAATTGATTTTGCTCGTACATGGAATACAGTACACGTAAATCTTGACAATATACATATAATATTTTAATGAGAGCTTGTTTTAATATATTGAGGTAATGTTGATGTAAAAGTTATATTCGATTTGTTGATATTTCCAGGGGTCTCTAGATGAATGGCTACGATTGCTTCGGCTGGAAGAGTACGGGCCAGCGTTAGTGGCCCAAGGGTACCGCACCGTGCATGACGTCACTCAGCTCGCATGGGAGGTCAGTTCTATCATTATTTAAAGCCGGGAACACACTCGCGACTTTAATATAACTATTATTTCGAGTTTTGGAAACAAAGGTCAATTATAAGACTGGTCGAGGATACGTAGATTAGGGAAAGATGACACTTTCCTCTTGTCATATTTCGTTGGTTCTAAGGTAAAACTCACTGAGTGTAATAAAAATAAATGTTGCAAATATTGCTTATTTTAAGCATACATTTACTATAAGAACAAATAAATAAGTATGTATTGCGCTTCATAGTTTAGTTATGGACCAAAATACATCATTTGTGAATTATTCTTAGCCTAGGTTTACGCTTAAAATAAGCAATATTGGCAAAATTTATTTTTATTCAAAATTACAGTGCGTTTTACCTTTGAATCGACGATGTGTGAATGTATTATAGTGTTCTTATAAAGTGGATTATTAACGGTTATAGGGCGACAGAGGAAGTTTATTTTTAACACAAAATAAGCATACATCGTATTTTGAAAATTCTTAATTTTGAAGAATTTAAAAACAGTTTTAGTTGAAATATTTAAATTGTACTGTTGTACTTGAGCTCACCTAAGACAGAAAAGCAGTCTTAGAAAAACAATAAAACCATTAATTTCATTCGATTCAAAAACAATTTTAACTTTACAGGACTTAGAAGATATGGGTATAGTTAGACTCGGCCACCAAAAGAAAATTCTCTTAGCAATCAAAAGGGTGAAGGATATACGAGCTGGGAAACGAAGCATAAGTAGCCAGGGGTCGTTGGACTTCACGAGGCTTCAGCCGGGACAGGTCGGTACTTAGAGTAGCAGTGTTGCCACTTAATGTGTTGTAGACATGTACTAGGTCTAGCCATAGATAATATAAATTCTCTCTGACAACATATTTTTATTTTGTCATTTTTGTTACACAGATTAAAATTTGAATAGATATTAGATTCTATTTTAAAATAGTTTTTTTATGATAAATTCAATTGTATTTTTATTTTTTTGTTATTTTAAGTTCACTCATCAACACCATTCTTCATAACCATACAATTGCTACAATATATTTCTTTTGATATTATTTAACAATAATTATAATACGATATTATTAAAATATAAACTAACTTTCTTAAAAAATATTATACTAACTGCGCTTTATTAACTAAAGCGTTTAGTAGCTTTAATTCGACTAATTATTAAGTAATTCAAATATATTTATTCTTAGATCAATAATTAATATATGAAATGTACTACTAGCTATTTGCAAAGCCAATAGATACCGACGTTATGGGAAAATGACGTCCACTTTTGGATGAATTGGCTATGATTGTGTTACCAGATTCAAAATTATAAATTTTCCCGATGCGTTCTGAATTTCGTTTTCATTTTGCTTAGACCTTTAGAAGTCTAATGTCCATCGCCATTATCGTCGCTGTTTCTACAGCCCTGCGACATTTTTATATTTAAAAAACTAAAATACGATTCATGGTATATGCAACATTCTTGGAAAATTTGATTTGGAAGCTGATAAGTTGCTGTTTTGGTTGACAAATTTAGTAGAAATCGCTAGTAGCCACTTATTATGTACCTACACAAAATTTTACATAAAGAAAACTAGAGTAGATTTCTTTATGTAAGTTTTTGGAAATTTGATAAAGTTGGTTCTTTTCCTTTATTTAGTCCTCATTTCACTCTTTGATGATCTACAGTTGCAGTCTATTTTTTGTTCGTGTTCCAAAAACTTTCCGTTCTTAAGAATTATGTATAGGAAGTCGCAGGGCTGTATCACATCACCCGTCGCTGCATCCACCTCATACCACTAGCCCGAAGCAGCATGTGAATGTTTTGTTTTTTTTTCTTTTTCCAAACACAAACCGCACATTGGACCTAAAGGATTTATATCCGAGGGAGCATTACCAGCATTGGGAGAGACACGCGAGGAGTTACCATAAACCCCCCGATCTAAACTTTGACGCTCAACAAACGTCCCTATGTGCCACTGACTTGGTCCCCATCCAGGTATGAGACTTCCTTTGGCACCAGTCAGTATGAACGCACCCCGAGCACCCGCCTTTATGTGCACCAATTTTTGGAATGTTTCGATGTGTGATTGATTCTTATTAGGTTTAAGCCTGCACGGTAGATAGTATATATTTATCAATTAAATCCTTTTTAACTTTTAACAAACCTTAACAGATCAGCATGGATTTAATATTAACGATTTCCAATATACATATTTAATTAATATATCTAAGTAATGAGTATAATATGTAAATATTTTTATCAGAGAGATAGCATGATGAATTTACCGTTTGTTCATGTAAATTTGATATTTTTTCAAATACGTTAACATTACTAACTTTTCAATAGCAGATTTCTTATAATTAATCTATTAACAGATACGCCATCCACGCGGGAAATCTCTGGAAAGTCTAGAGGACCCATCCGAACGGACTTCCCACACGACATTTTCGCCTGAAGCCGGATTCTACTATGGAGGGCAATGGCGGCGTTCCTACGACGATGGGGACATAACGCCAACGAACGACACATACGAAGGCGGTGGCACACTACCGCGGCCTAGAGGCTTAGTGAGGCCGCGTCCCGTCGCCAAGATACAGGCGACACCGGCGTATAGAGACAAGTCCCCGGACTACACGTACGACGAGATAGCGTATTCGGCGCGTCTGCAGCGCGTGGCGTACGGGGCAAGTCCGCACGTGGCCCGAAAGCCCCCTCCAGAGCCTCCCAAGCGTCAGAGCTCGCAGTACGCGCCGTTCACCCGCTTCGGGCAGACGACAGTGGAGATCCATCCGGAGAAGAGCTTGCCCCTAAGTCTTCCCGCGTACCCCAGCTCGGACTCGCTGAGCGTGTCGCTAGATAGCACGGGGCTACTGCCCCCGCCGCCCGCGCCCTCCTCCCCGCCGCGGAGGTACGAGGACGACAAGATGAGGACCGGTTCGGATGCTAGTTTTAAGGTGAGTTAATGAAGTTAATCTGAGGAAGGGTGGACTGTATCATACCTTGAAACCTGTGACACAAAACGAAAGATATGTTTTTTGATATTTTTTTATGTTCGACTAGCACACAAAACATAGCCTTTGTTACTCGCTGATAATGTAGCTTTCTATAGGTTAAAGAATTTTCAAATTCGGTCCAGTAGTTTTTGAGTTTATTCATAACATCTATCCTCTTTATAATAAAGTATAGATATTGACAGATGAGCAAGGGGTTCAGTTGTTGGTAGGCCCCAGCCACAGGATATCAGTCAATGATGCTCGTCGACCCACTTTTCACTTCAGTATAATAAAAATAAATATATGACATAGTTACTTGCGCCATCTAGCGACATAAAAGTTGAAGTTGTGTCTGCATTTTGAAGATGAACAATAATCTCACAAGATGGCGTTGATAGTTGAAAATCGTCAGTTGTCGTTTAGTGACTGTTTGATTTTCAAGGTACAGCTCTCATATATATCTAGGAATGGCAATATTCTCTTGATCATTGTGGGCACTGATTTTACAACACGTTAGAGTATAATTAAATGAACCCAAGTATCCGCGGCGATACACAGCACCTAGGTTAGTAGTTTATTACTTGCAAATTGAAAACAACTGAACAGAGAACAATATTAACTATAATATTGTATTTTATTAACGCGAGTACCTAGTTTCGGATTAAATATAATGTTTAAATTATTTATCCCGACGTTTCGGATGCTTTTCAGCAACCGTGGTCACGGGCAGACTGAAAGATGATATTTCAAAAATCAGACAACTGTCATCTTTCAGTCTGCCCGTTACCACAGTTGCAGAAAAGCATCCGAAACGTCGGGATAAATAATTTAAACAATATAAATAATAAATTGCGTTTTAATCCGGTTTAAAGTATTTTATTTAAATATTAACTACTATTGTAAGTTAGGTTATTAAATAAAAGTCATAATATGTGGAGCTTGAATAAAGAAGTTTTTGTTTTGTTTTTGTATTGTAAATTTTTATTTAAGAAATCAAATTGATCCTTCCAGAAACGTATCTATAAATATCTTTTTATTTTAATTCATATCCATCCTAACCTAAAACAATTCCTTTCAGTCAAGTTCGAGCACAGAGTCCGACAGCATTCCATTCGCGAACGAAAACGCGGGAACGATTAAACAAAATCGCGGTCAGATAGCGGGACGACCTCACACCGTGGACTACGGCAGGACCGGCATGGGCCTCGCCAGCCTCCCGCCGCGCCCCACTGACAAGCCGACACACGCTTTGCCAGAAAAAGACGAGAAGAGCACAGAGCCAGTGGACGTCCTCAACGATATCGGGAACATGCTGGCGAACCTCACGGACGAGTTAGACGCGATGCTAGAAGAGGAGAAACGCCAAGGCTTGACGGACTCCTAAAATTTGGCGAACTTTAGTGCTATGAACTCATGACATTCTCGAATAAATCTAAATTTAGAAGAAATTCCAAAGAAATGGATGTTGCGTTTGGTACTTATTTCGATGTGCTGCAAATGTTGACAGTGGTCTAGGGAAATTATAAACGTGTTAAATCTTCTCCATCATCATCAAGCTATATTTTTGGCATCGATTATTAAACGTCAAATCGTCGTTGCGCCTGCCAAATTCCATATCGATACCTTAATTCGCAAACATGCCAACTCCACGGTTGGTAAATTTTTAAAAACTGATAACTACAGAAAATGCTCTAGTATTTAAATGAAAAAGTATAAAAGATTGTACATTACTTAAAACAACAGTTAATTATATTATCTATCAACGGGATATTAGATTTTTTCTATTTAGTCAATAAAAAAAATATTTACGCTTTATGTCTCCTCTGCAAACTTTACTCAAATGGAGTTAGCTGGTTTGCGAATTAAGGTATCGATATGTGATTTTTTTTTAATTTTGGTTTTCGCACAAAAAATACTCTTCATTTTATTCTCTATGTGTTACTAAAATCATTTTTGTGATATTCGAACTGGATATGAGTTTAACTAATTCCATATATGTTTTGACCGGTAAGAAAAGCTCCGTATGTGAATCAATAATACGTTTTTCGTAGTCTCCCAAAACTATACAAAAATCACATATATGGAACTTGTCAGGCGCAGCGACGAAATATGAAATTAAATCAAACTCGTTTCTAAATTGTGAGGATACTGTAAAGTGCAGATGTTTCTATATGAACTAGGGCCATATTGCTCTACTTTTTTAAACCAATATTAATTACAAGAGTCCTTGCTGTATCGCTATCGTTTCCTCGTAAAATAAAGTAATTATTCTGCTTTAAAAATAGTACGGACCCTAAGTAATTAGGACATGACAAATATTTAAGAAGACTCTAGGAGGTTTGAATTATTTGGTATAACATTGAAGAGCAGACAATCAACCATGACCGATTTTAATCCGGCCTAACTATACTGCTGCAAATGTTGTTCAACAAAGCATTTAGAATGCTTATAACACTGTAAAAAAAGCTTTTGGATATCAAAGTCGTATCGTCCGTTTAAAATACTCCCTGTCTCTAAAGTCAGACGTACCTAAATGTTCTGGGGCCTTACCGCCATCTGTTTAAGTAACATTATTGCGAAATTACTAGTAGTAGTAGTACTGCTTTAAACGATGGTATCAATTTGTTACATCATGAATTTTGAAAAGGAAGCTCATGGATGTCATCGTTTTCCTCAAATTTTAACCTGTTTAAATTTAGAACACAAGTTTAAAAGGGAGTTTAATAAAATACATTGACATAATGGCAACTATTGAGTAACATTATTATTTCTATCAAAAAATGCAGCTTTTAAAAAAAAAATACATAAAAACGCGAACATCAAATTGGTTTATTGGTAATACATGCCACAGTCACTGCCGTATGCGTTGCAATAAATACCTAAGAAGGTATTATTAAACTGTCGTACTATATTATATTTTTATCATATCATGATGCCTCTTAATATGTAACAATAACTTCCAACATTCATAAAATAATGAATATATGTGTAGATTTATATTGTATGACTTTTGTTCAACAATTCATAAATAATTTGTAAAATTAAGTCAGTTATAGTATGTTATGTTGGGTAACTTTACATCTCAAATAACAAAAAATCCTATAACCACAAGACACAAATAGCGTTCGTAATTTTTCATAGAACCATTATTATGGTGAACAATAGTTGATTGATTACGGATTATAAATAAAAAACGACTATTAAATTCGTAAGTAGATCAAAAGTTACCCAACATTACTATTTTGTTTTATTATTTATAAAAAAATATGTATGTAGTTCCTTACTTAAGCAATATCCGTGGGTTTAGTTGGTGTTAAAATATATGTTCGTAATATGAATGATAAATGGCTATTTTTGTAAATAGTTTTACTTAAATTATGTCATAGATAAAATATATCCAGTAGTTAGTTATCCGTGTACAATAAAATTGTAGAATACTTGATATAATGTAGGCGATTAGTTAGAATTTATACAAAATGGTAGCTCTAGATATAGTGTGAAAAATAGTGTTTCTACAGTGAATGTATAGTAAACCTTCATCTGACATAGTTTATTTGATATCATAAGCTTTGTATGTTACATTCATTTATAAAATAAAGGATTATTTATTAATATAAAACCTTTTCCGATTGAATTATACTCTGTTCACCTGTGAAGATAACGTACTAATCGGTAATAAGAATTGAAAACAAATAGCAGTCTTTAATAACTTTGACAGTTGACATTTCTGTAATTTAATAAATGATTTGTATACACATACAAATTAAGCTTAAAATCATACTTTATATGTTATGGCATACATGTGATAATCAGTGGCCATAAAGTAGTTACGCAATATGACAAACTATGCCTACATACTTTCAACATTCATTTAACATTAATATCATTGACATAAATACCTACTATTAAATATTAGGTTACTACAATAATGTAAAAAGAATAATCAGTTTTTATATTAATTCAAACACACATCTATGTATCTTTTAAAAAGAAGAAAATAAAAAACTAAGAAGTATTAAATTTAATACTAAAACTTAACGTTCAGAAATGCGTACAAAAAATGTATAATTATTACTGCACTTATTTACTTCAATATGTTATTGCCATATTAACTTTAGCAAACGAATGTAGCGCATCATATTTTTATTAGCTTTATATTGTAAATAATAGGATCAGTGTTTCTACATCCTTTGATACCTAACAATTTGTATTTAGACATTTTGTATACCTATCTATAATAATGAATTAGCCGTCACTTTTATTAAATAGAAAAGGTGCTAGATATTATGGCAATGTAAATCTAACTTTAGGACTTCATATCTTTTGTTCGTTGAACTAGTCAAAATTGATTTAGAGTGACGGCTCTAATGCTTTTTGTAAAAAATTAGGTAAATAATTTGCTTTTTTATTATTTACTGAAAACCACAGTTTCTTATTTTATACTTCAATTCTTATTTGAATAAATATTTGTAATACTTATGAAAAATCGTTTTATTTGAAACCCGTCGGTTTCACATCCATACATAAAAATATTGATTGAAGCAGGTACATCCGAAGTTTTAGAAGTATTAATTACTAGCAATCCGCCCCGGCTTCGCAGGGGTACAAAGTAGACAACAAAAAATTAAGGTGGCTGTATGTCATTACTTCCCAAAATTCGTTCCTTACTATCTTCTTCTCCTGCCTGCCCTGTTCCCTTTTTTTTTTATTTGGGTTCGGCGCAGTATGTTCACTTTTTCCATTATCTCCTTTCACTCGTCATATCATCAGTCACACCTTTCAAACACATATCATTCTTCACACATTCAATCCATGTTTTTTTTGGCCTCCCTCTTCCCCTATACCCATCCACTTTCATATTTAAAACTTTTTTAGATACATGCCCTTCATCTCTCCTCATAACATGCCTCGTTCCTTACTAGCGACACTATCAAATGATCTAATAATACAATATGTTTTTTTTTCCAAAATCAACGGGTTCGATTCTTGGCTAGGAATATTGATTTTTCAAAAATCCAATGATGCAGTTTTAGTTTTCATCAAAATCTGTCTCGAGACTCCTTCGACTTTCGCTATTCCTCATAGTTTCCGATTTGGCCATGGACGAAAAATTCACTGTGTATAATATAAAAAAAAATAAAAAAAAACTTGCTGCCCTACCCTATTGTTCGGATAAATATACATATTCAGACTTGTCGCGTAAAATCAACACAGGTACAATTTTATTTTGTATTAAGTATATATTTAGTTCTTAACTACAGTGTGTGTTTATTACAATTTTTATTTTTTATTTGTGCCCTGACTTAGGCGAATTCGAGTTACGTGATTATTACTCAGTCCCATGATCTATCCCGTAAAATTTGTATTACGGTACTTCTAAAGCTTTGAAATTGGTAGAGCAGGTCCCTGAGCAATACTGATACAAAACTGCTGAGGGTGGCTGCTAAAATTGAATATTACTCTAGAAAGTAGTTCCTGAAGTATGTACTTGAATGTGTAACAAAACCTATTATTTTCACAATTAACGATTTGCATCCACAGTAGGTACCATACCATACCGTAGCATGGTACCATTCTTATTTGCTCCGATATTTATATGCAGAAAAGAGAATATTGTTTAAGTGGTTCGGCTCTTTATGTTATTGCTATTATGAATATCGCCAGTAGATAGTTGTAGATACTTTTCTAAACACAGGGAAATTTAAAAAAACCAAGACCAAACGCCTCAATAACTTTACTTCATTAATTTTAAGGTTTAAACTTTACCGTTGTACACACCAACTGTATTACACTTGTAATACTAAAATTCACAAGTGTAATACACTTATAAATCGTCAACCATGCAATCAATAATTAATTCAATTCATCAATAGTTGAAAATAAAAAAAGAGAATTTCCTTTGTTTTTCAAAATAAAATAGATACCTAACTGGCAACTTGGCAAGTGGCAACTCTCTAGAAACGTCAAATTCCCCCGTTCGCGAATTTGTTGCACGGTCTACGAGTCTGCGCTGCGCGATCGATAAGAATTAGTAGATAAAGATTTAGTTTGCGATTGCGAGGTCAGAGACGTTTATGGGCTGCAGCGGACGAAAGTGTGCATAGAACCTGATTTTTTAGCACGGTAAAAATGGATACTTCAGGTGCTTACGGCGGCGGCAAGGCTGGAGGAGCCTTCGACCCTCAGGCTTTTATCCAAAAGCCTACAGTAATCGTCAGGGCGGTCTGTTGGGTAAGAAAGCTTCCACTGACTCTCTCTTCATATACTCAATCTCTTCAAATAGTCGCAAATAATGAAAAATTGAGATATTTTCATACTAAGATAATCTAGAGCATACGCTCTACATCTAAATATTCAGTCTGTTTTTGTTTCTACTACGTAATTTAAGTGTTGTTCATGATAGTTCCAATTTAAAATATATATTGTGAGGTATTATACAACAATATTAAAACAATGAATGCTTAAGTATGCATTCAACCAATTCCATCTATTCTAATATCAGTCCTGCAGATCAATAATAACATTTCTGATTTATAGTCTACATAAATGTCACTGTAATAATTTTATAGTTATAATTTGTATTATTATAAAATATATGTTTTATTGCTAAGGTTTTAGTATCAGATTGTTACTGCAATGTTTTAAAGGGTATTTATGATAGTTCAACTTCAAATATATTCTGTAATAGGTATTATACAATCCAAATTTCATAACATACATAATAATGCACATACACTTAATCAATTTTTGTCTACTGATGAGTTATAACACTTTTAATTTACAGTTTTATGTTAGTTTATATAAGTGCCACTGTTGCCAAAATTGATTTGAATATGTCAAATTAAATATTTTTTAAAATATTGTTTCACCCTAATATTTGGTGGCATTTCTTTATCAACTTTATTGTTTGAAAGTGAAGCTTAACATATTAATTAAAAAGAAGCCCAAATGTCACGTAAAAAATAACAAGCTATTTTGAACTCCTCAGTAGATATAGACTAAGGGCCTTATTCATAAACATATTATAAGTGTGATATAGTTAAAATGTGTTTTGTCTCGCTCTATCAAATATAAAAAGATTACAGAACAAAAGAAACAAAACATATATATTAAGCTAATAATATGTTTATAAATAAGGCTGTTAGCATATATCGTATGCTAAGTTTTCATTTCTTATAGGTACTATGCAATGAAAATAAAAGAGATTATCTTATTTTATTGTATTAGGCTAGTGGATCCTGAAAATAATTAATTAAACTGCAAGTATTTTAGAAACACTATAACTTTGTAAAAGGCATCTTTTTATTTTGATTCTAAATAATTTAGATGGCATAAACATTTAAAATTTGATAGATTTCTCCTAAATATCTGACCGTCTAGCATAAAAAGATTCTTGCTGTGATAAGAATTATTTATTGCAAAAAATCATTGTCTTTATGTTCTCTTTATGTTAAGTAGAAATTATTCAGTAGTGATAAGGCAACTGAACTCTGTAGACAATTAAATATTTTTGTGATCACTGAAAATCAGTGTTGTGACGTTAATGCGTCACAGCGTATGCTGAGTGGAGCTCCTATTTGACATCCTGGCAGTACATATATATGCACATAATATTTAAAAAAAATATTTCAATTATAATTAGCATTTAATAGTTATAAAATATTAATGTTCTGTAAATTGGGTGTTAAATGAATACATTTCATTACATTTCATTTGATCAGTCCACTGATGATGCACTCTAATACTAACGGTGTAGCAATATCATATTGAATCATTAAGTATTTTGAAGATCAACTTTTAACAATTATTTTGTCAAAAGCAATGTTGAGTTTTTTTTTATAACTGTTTAAATAAATTACTAAACACTATGCTATACTTTTTTAACTATTCTAAATATTCAGATAATTTCAAAAATATATATCAGATACGTCTTTATTCCTACCAACATTTGAGGCCCAAGCACAAGTACATTCGTATCAGAAATAAGGTGGAATTGCATACACATGACAGACTAACAATGACTTGTAAAAAGTTTTTTGTTTTATTATAACAGTAAAAAATCTAAACATCGTTCTACAGCTATTCAGCGTGATCGTAATGGGCTGTATATCCGACAAAGGCTGGTATGTCAGCAAAACTGATAACCAAGAGTACTGCGTCTACAACGACGACACGAACGCGTGTAACTACGGCGTGGGCATCTCCGTCATTGCCTTCATAGCCTGCGTCGTGTTCATCGCAGGCGAATATCTCTTCGAGCAGATGTCTTCCGTGAAGACCAGAAAACATTACGTTCTGGCCGATCTGGGCTTTTCAGGTTGGTGTATATTGTGTTAACTCTACCTCACATTAGGCTACTGGTGGCGTCCACAAGCTGCGAAAATGATATTTCATACATTTTATATGCCATCGAAGTACCCTGTGCATTCGAGTGGCTGCAATTGAGCCACAAGCGGCGGTAGTGGCTACGCTTGCATCCTGCGACGTCACGGCTACTATCGCCGGCTTTTCCCCGCTCTATATGCAATTAGTGGCCGCAATTTTAACCCTTTCCGACACTTGAAAAAATCGAAAAGTCAAAGGTGTTTTATGCCTCATGTGAAAAATATATTTTCAATATGATCTTCACCTGATACGGCAGTAAAATAGAATATAATTTTACAAACTGTAGAACTCGTTTGCACGCACGGATTGGATATATCCGGCACTGGTTCACACAGGTCATCAGATGGACGCCGGATATATCCGGCACCCGTAGCAAAGGGTTAAGCTGCATCTAGTGGTCGCCACGGGCGGCTTAATGTGATATAGTACTTAGTACTTAATAATTATCGGCTTTAGTTATTTTGTAACTAATATTGGTATAGCTTATCGACTCTAGTTAATTAATATTTTTTCATTTAACTCTTTTTGGATACTGTAGGTTTGTGAACTCCCGTGTTTGGTCATAAGGCAAAAACATTTCTGTGTTTGTTTCACTGATCATTTTTTTTAAAGGCAATTAGGTGATCAGCCTTCTATGCCCTGCCTGACCGAAACAATATTTTTTTGTTTTGTTTTCCCGGGATTCGAACCCAGGACCTCCGGTGCTAAGCATATCGCACTTATTATGGATATTTATTCCTAATATTAGTAATACACCTTTAACATTTGTGAGTTAGTGGTATACCCAGGTCAAGATGCCTTGGGTTCAAATGCCGGGGAACACGTCATCACATACTACGTAGCCTTCGTTATACATGAGTCATATAACAGAAAATGAAGCTCTCAGTCTGCTGGTGACAAAGAATCTATTGTTTTCCAGCTGTGTTAATTTTTACGTACGATTCTTATGTTCAGCTAATAACAGATCTCATATACCTACCTAATATTTTATTGTCAAGTGATTACTCATTTTAAAAGTAATTTTTAATCTAATAATAATTTAAAATGTAGATATGTAAAACCTCAAACTCTTTTCTGTATTCCAAATTTAACCTTAGTTTTGTTAGCTGGTAACATTATGACTTCATCTAAAGACTTCTTAATACAAATAATGTAACCTAATTTCGATCATTACAGGCAGGTAATAAAACGTGAATAAGGTCGCAACATTCATAAAAAATAAATTGACAATCGAGCATTTGTCGTAATTGGTGCTCTGATTGCTGGCATAGTACCTATAATAGGCCGATTTGTAGTAAAATCAATGATCAAAATATACTCATGTGTATAATACACATTTCGGAAGTATACTTACTACATTCAAATTGATACGCCCTCGATGATTCGATTTAAATTTCAATTTACGAGTATGATTCTTTCATCCCTGGTTTTGGATGCAATATATGTCAAAAATATCAACGGATTCTCTATGGGGAGCGGAAGATTGTGGACGTTTTTTTATAAACACATTTTTCTCTACGTCTAGTTCTTCGTGCATTCAATATGAGATAAAGTCTATATTCCGTATAACGAATGACGTTCATAGATGGAAAATCCTTGAGTTCATATTTCACTTTTTGGCTAAGTGTAGGGATTTCTGATTGAAAATAAATGGTTGTAAACATATTGGTGCATAATTGATTGACGCAGAGGCGGATTTACACATTTTCAAGGCTCTCTTAAATTTTGGCCGCCTCTACAAAAAAAAATGCCTGCAAAAAATCAGTTCGTATATTATCATAATATACTAGCGACCCGCCCCGGCTTCGCACGGGTCTAGATTTTTTTGACAAAAAAGCAGGGGTTGTATGTATTTTTTAATGCCACATAATAAAAAAAAACAAAATAAATCGTTCAAAAATAAAAAATAAAATTTAAGGGTGAACAACCCTTATCACTTAGGGGCATGAAAAATAGATAGTAGCCGATTCTCAGACCTACTGAATACGCATATAAAATTTGGTAAGAATCGGTCGAGCCGTTTCGGAGGAGTATGGCAACGAAAACTGTGACACGAGAATTTATATATTAGATAGATAGAGGCCGATTATTATCTACTGGAAATATGTGATACAATAATAGATCAATTTACTTATTGGCCACTTAATAATAAAAATATTTATAGTGAAGAAATATATCTCATAGAATATGCAAAAATACGAAGGTCGCAATATCCCGTCCACCTTGGGATGGTTTAAGTTTTTATGTTCAATGTAAAACATCGATGTTACTTTTTCAGGCTGACATTTTAACGAAAATTCACCTTGACCCACTTCAGGCTTTATCGGCCCTAAAGCCAAGACGATAATACTCGTTGTAGCTATCGTTAAACATTTACGTGTAAAATCTATACTTCTATACTATAATATTATAAAGAGGAAAGATTTGTATTTTTGTATGTTTGTATTTTTGTATGTATCGAATAAACTTAAAAACTACTGGACCGATTTCAAAAATTCTTTCACTAGGCTATTTTTATTACAAGAAAAAAATAAGGATCCTTAGATTCCTACTAAAACCAACCCAAGGTGTAAAAAAATTAGCCAAAAAATGTCTTTCATCGCATGCGCTGCGGAAAGTATTGACGATAGAACAAAAAATGTTCTACAATATTATAGAACATATCAATATCTAAAAAAAACTTAGACCATATGTCTAACTATTATAGATAACTATCTATAACTACTTTTTTACATTTTAAAAATTGAAAGAAATGCCGATCAAAATCAGACCATGTTATCCATACCTCTATATTAATTCTTATCTAAATAAATTATTTCGTATTCAAGACTGTTTCAATACCTGTTGATTACCTTTTGAATTATTGAAATCGGACATTCCATTCAAAAGATATTACGAAATTAAAAATGTCAATACAAACAAAAATACACCGCGTCGCGTCGCGCTGGTGTGGCTCCACGCATCGCAGCGAGCGAAGGGTAACTACTCGAACGATTTTAAAAATTCTTTCACCAATACTTAGAAAGTTATATTATCAGCGAGTAAAATAGGCTTTGCATTTTTTTTCATCTACATTGCACCCGTGCGAAGTCGGGGCGTTTTGCTAGTATACAATAATTTCCTTATCGCAAGCATTTTATTCAGATACGAAAAGATTCTGTACAGAGTACAGACACTTGATATTTTTCACATATATTTCAATATTTCATGGGGGGTAGAAATTGCTTCACAATGTCACCGATGCGCACATTGTACCCACATTGTACAATGATCGACTTTTTTGTTCCTTATGTTTACAAAATATTTTACTGTAATCCAATAGTTGAAGCAGTTGAGCGTCAAATAATGAATTTTCATTTATTGTAATTTCAAACGGAGAACGTGTCCTTATCAAAATAAAATATAGCCTATCCTATTACTAAAATAAACACTACATACTGAGGCATTTATTTTTATTTTTTATGTCAGGTATCGACAGACGGGCATGAGGTTCACTTGATGGAAGGTGAGCCCTCAGCATTGGGAACGGTGGTTCGTTACCCGGTCGGAATTTAGATATTCCTCCCACCCGATCGATGTCAAACGTGGGGAAAACATACTTACAGAAAATTATAAACATGTGGTCCCGGTGGGATTCGAACCCACGACCCATCGTTGCGTACGGCACTTCTACCGGACGTGCCAACGAGCCCGTCAAAATTTTAGACTCATCTAAGTGTTAAGGCGCACACGTATTATGCATTTACGTTCTAGTAGAAAATGTTTTCTTCGTCTTAGGAAGCATTACGGAAAGGAAACACGTAAATATCGGGGCGTCTAAACAATAGTGAAGTAGTTTTATTTACGTACTTTTGTTATGAAGCCCTCAATATTGTATGGTTTTTCTGCACTGAAGCGGATTATTTTATTCTAAGAGGATTTGTGCATATAGATATGTATACTGGATTAATTCAACAATAAGGTCTATGATAAAGAGGAGAGATTTGTTTGTTTGTTACGATTTAACTCAAAAACTACTGAACCGATTTTAACCTCACCAATAGAAAGCTTCATTATCAGCGAGTAACATAGGCTATTTTTTTTGTATAGTACATCTACATTGCACCCGTGCTAAGCTAAAACGGATCGCTAGTATGATTATAAAACCATAATCTCTATATTTAGTTTCTGTTAACCTAAACTGCTGGACCGATTATGATGTTGTTTTGTGTGTCAGATTAAGTTCACAATTGGTAACGTAGGTAACGACTAGGATAGGGTTCCAGAAATATTTTATTTTTTGAGGACAACGTTTAGGTACGGTCAGCGCCATTAGAAGACGGGTATTTTGTAACATTTTCATTCATATAAATCTATATAATCTTATTAACACAAAACCACTAATGAACAAGTGAATCACGTAAGTATGTGTCATGTGACCTAAATAGGAAAACTAACAACCCGTCCCGAAATCGCGTGGATTCCACATGTAAACCTTCCGGAAGAAATTCTCTTAATTACGATGAAAACCACATCATTTAAAGGCCGGCAACGTACCCGCGGTCTGGTGTTGCGGATGTCTATGGGCGGCGGTGTTCACATACCATCACGTGAGCCACCTGTCCGTTTGCCCCATATTCTATAAAAAAATCAAAATCCATTACATAGATTATAAGTAAGCGGACAAAAACAAATAGGTACACGCAAAAGGGCTTTGAATTACAGTTACTAATTAACCTTCAAATGTCTGGTCTTAATTATAACTAAAATACAATTTAAAGTAAAAAATATACTTTCAAACAAACAAAACGTATCACTTAGGTATTTATAAACTTATAAATCCACATTACATTGAACAGTCAATTCAGACTTTAATTATTTCTTTTTTATTCTTTTTTTAAAATTTCAAATTTTCAATCCAGCAATTAGTTAATTTAAAAAAAACATAGATAATAAACTCGTAATTATATAAGCGATAGGTAGGTTATATACATACTTGTTTTGGCATTGTCTACAGAGAGCTTAGCACGAACGACTATCGAGAAAGTATTCGAATCGTCAAACTGTCAGTTACAGTATGAGAAATCAGCTCGACGATACGAATACCTTTTAGATAGTTGTTCATGCTAGTAGTTAGGGTCTAGTAGACTTAGTATACTTACTTATACACTCCTACAACCAAATCTGTTTCAGCATTCTGGGCGTTCCTGTACTTCGTGGGCTTTTGCTATCTGTCGAATGCTTGGGGCAAGACCGAGAACCCACCTCTGGGCACCGCCAACAACATGCAGGGGGCCATCGCATTCTGCTTCTTCTCAATCTTCGCTTGGGTAAGACACAGTTTTTTTTTCTTCAACAAAATTCTAACTACTTATCTTCGATGTCACAATGTTCACGATTTAATGTAAGACAGGTATTATTTTTTTTTAAATATGTGTTTTAGGCCGTCTTATGATGGAAAGTAATTTTAACAATGTTGAGTTAGGTTATACAATCTAATTTATATTTTCCGAATGCTCCAAGTAAAAAGAAGGTCGATACCGCATCGTTGACTGATGTTCTGTGGCTGAGGTATCACCTACCGTCAAGAGAACCTCATGCTCGTCTGTCGATATCTATACTTCTATACGAGGGTGAATCAAAAAATTCTTGGAATCAGTATTAAAAAATGCAAAGATTTAAATAATAATATTTTATTTTTCTACATAATCTCCCTCCAATGCAATGCATTTAGAATAACGCGTTTCTAACTTCCTTATTCCTTGTGAAAAAAAATTATTTTCTTGACTCTCGAAAAAGTCCTCTACGGCAGCTATAACCGCGTCATTATCGTGAAATTTTGTTCCACGAATTTCCTCTTTTAATTTTGGAAATAAGTGAAAATCACTTGGGGCTAAGTCCGGAGAATATGGTGGGTGGTCAAGGAGATTGAAGCCAGCACAGCGGATTGCGTTGAGCGCAACTTCCGATCGATGAGCAGGAGCGTTATCTTGAAGGAACAACACGCCCAACGACAGTTTTCCACGACGTTTTTCTTTAATCGCTTCACGCACTTTCGGGATTAAATTTGCATAATAGGGTCCAGTAATCGTCTGGCCTTTTGGCATGTAATCAATAAAAAGGATTCCTTCACTATCCCAGAACACAGAGGCCATAACTTTGCCAGCGGTAGGAGCAACTCGAAATTTCTTGATGGATGGAGAGGATGGTCGTTTCCAAGACATGCTTTGTCTTTTAGTTTCAGGATCAAAATGGTGGACCCACGTTTCATCCATGGTGACAAGACGACGGCAAAAATTATCCGAATCACGCTGGAACATTTCGAGATTACGCTTGGAAATTTCCAAACGTCGCTTTTTGTTTTCGTCGGTTAACATTCGTGGCACCCATCTTGCAGACACTTTTTTGAACCCCAGTGAATCAATTAAAATGGATTGAACGCTACCAAAAGATATCTTTAGGATCTCAGCTATATGTTTTATAGTCATTCTTCTGTCTTCCAAAACCAGATTCTCAACCTTTTTGACATTTTCTTCTGTAACGGAGGTTGAAGGCCGCCCAGAACGCGGGTCATCTTTACAGCTTGATCTACCTCTTTTAAATTCAGCCACCCAGTACGCAACCGTAGAATAGGGTACAGCATCACCCCCTAATGTCTGCTGAATGTCCAAAAAAATTTCCTTCGTAGACATTTTTTTCAAACTGGGATATTTTATCACCGCACGTAACTCACTTTTATCCATAATTTTGACTTTTTAGCAACTCGTTGCACAAAAAAAATTATTACATGCGAACGAACTGACAAAAACAAGTGACAGTCTGCATAAATATAGTGTGATAGACACTCTTTAATTTGAATATCGAACTTGATCCGAAAAGGTTTCATATATATGCACTTCTAAGAACTTTTTGATTCACCCTGGTACTAATATTATAAAGAGGAAAGATTTGTATTTTTGTATGTTATGAATAAACTCAAAAACTACTGGACCGAATTTAAAAATTCTTACACCAATAGAAAGCTACATTATAAGCGAGTAACATTGGCTCTTTATATAGCATTTTACATTGCACCCATGTGAAGCCGGGCGCGTTGCTAGTCTAACATAAAAAAATACACTTAACAGAAATCGGGGTTCAGTAATGAATGTAATTGCAGGTGGCTTGCGCGTTCTTCGCGTTCCAACGGTTCCGTATGGGCGCGGACGCGGCGTTCGCTCCGGCGTACGAGGTGGAGGGCGCTGTGGGGAGCCCCGGGGCCTTCCCCGCGTACCCGGGCGCGCCCGACCCGCAGCCCACATATAGCGACCCCCCCTTCTCGCAGCAACAAACTGGTAAGACTTACCTGCTTTTTTAGTACACAGCTCCTTCCATTTTACCGCAGCTAACAGAGAGCGGCTCGAATCGTCGACGACCAGAGGACCTAGCACGAACAACTTGCGAAAAATTATTCGAGCTGTCATTTGTATATAATTTTAAATGATTTCTCATACAACTGAGGGCCTAACACGAATAACTTGCGAAAAAGTATGCATATCTTCGAGCTGTCATTTGTATGAAATTTCAATGGTACCAGTATCCTGGGAACCATATTGCATGGCAGTATTCTTGAGATATGTATATGCAGTAATTAGTTAAGATCTTAAGGATATTGTTTTTTTATAGCATACTCCAAAAAAATACAGCAAATTATTATTGTATAGTTAATTCATTTTTGTAAATTATTTTATTGCAAGCAAATTTTAAGTTATCATAACGCCCCTTGAAAACGGAACTGACACTAAACGAAAAATGTGTTTTTGGGAATGTATGAGTTCCTACTAAGCAAACCTACCAGTCACTACCATGCCATCTAGCGGCATAAAGTTGACCTTTTGAAGTGTTTTTTCATTTTGAAGACAAACACACAAAATGGCGTTGATAGTTGACAGTTTTCGAACTATCAACGCCATCTTGTGAGACGTGACGGTTTGAATTCCAAGGTGCGATAATCTATCTATTTAATTATATAAAAGAAAGTTATGTTAGTTACACCGTTTATAACTCAAGAACGGCTGTACCGATTTTAACGATATCTTATTTGATGGATTCCTCTATGTCCCGAATAAAAGAATAACTATTAAAATATCCGAAAAATTCAAGAAAAAAATATATGCAAAAAATAATTTTAAAATAAACTAGGTTCGGAACTCCGCCATCTTGACAGCTCACGTCATGCATTCTTAGCTTTTTTGGAATAACAGATGTCCACTGCAAATCAGTGAGATATTAGGCAATTATATAAAAAAGTGGGCAAATGGGCATATTCAAAATTAAGAATAATTATATAATTTCGAAGCTAAAATTGTGGCAGAACAACGTCTGCGGGGTCCACTAGTTTAGTATATATAAAGTATTTCAAACTAACCATTTAAATGAATTAAAATTAATATTTTCAGGTAACGTCGACTACACAGCTCCAACATACTAATCAGCTGACTTGGTACGTTTAATTGCATTCGCCATATTATATTTTAATTATTGATGTGTTGGAGACATAATCAGTATTGTATATTAGTTTTTGAAAGATCTCGAAAATTATAGTCAACTGACATAATTTGTTGGGTTGTTTTTTGACAATGAATAATTGAAAAAAAATATATATTATTATGTTTGATGTTACATTTTTTTGTTTTTGGATGCAGAAAGTTTTGAAAAAATCCTAATTTTCCTTTTTATTATACAGGTATTATTGTATTAAAATTAAACTTCAAAATAATATACTTGGTAAAGATATTAGTAATTTTTCATCAATTTGACACCAAAGAATGTCTTTGCATTTTTATCGTTTTACGTGTTATTTTTTTTTGTTTTATCAAACAAACCTATTATGGATACCTGCTTCGGTATGTTATGTATATTTGACAATATCCGCCATACATTGTTGTATAAAATCCTATTAATAATGTAAATAAAATGTTACAGTTCAATTTTTAATAGTGCCATAGCTGTTTTAATATTTTCTCTAGGAAAAAATATCTTTGACTTTTCTTTTTTTTTTTCAAAAAAAGAACGTCAAATATCCCCATCTAAAAAAAGACTAGAGAGAGAAATAGAGAATTTATTTTATGTTGACCATAGACAAGAAAAAGTTCTTCGAGATTGTCATTGGAACTTAATTATAAAATGATTTAAAAAAAATATTATATTCTCTTACAGATATCAAAATTATCTGTATTACAATTCATTTTCAACCTTATTTATTATATTATAGTTTTCAAGTACAAGCTCTAAGATTACTGTATTTCACGATTTCTTCGTGTTTGTTTGTTCAAAAATAATATTACAATAAAATAATACTATTATATTTATTTTATTTTTTTATGTTACTTTCTAATTTATTAAGGAATCTCGATATTACGAGTATTTACATATTTTGATGAGGATATAACACTTGAGTAATGTATTGAGAAAATTATATCAAAAACTTTATTGAGTTAAAAAGATATCATCTCTTTTCGTATTAGAAAAAACCTATTATTTATGACGCAATAATAGATATACGCGGACAATATGTTCGACTAGGTTAGATAATTCTTCGCCATTCGTGCGAACATAAAGGCCGATGGTCGTTTATCTGCATTGACTTTTGCCTGTAACCTCATATCTAACATTTTAAAATATGTATAGTGTCATTGTTGCTTTTGAGTTAAAAAAAATATACTAAGTCTATGTGAAATCAAGCATAATTTATTGTAGGTGCATGAAAATGACTTATTATTTAACAATATTTTTATTCAAGCTACTCAAATGTTTTTGTGCATATGGCAATACAAATCTTTAACTCCAATATCTAATGTTTGTACCATCAAAAAAAAACATTTTTTATCCTTTATTTAAATGATCTGAATTTATTTACAATATTCATTACGCAATATTTTAACTTGTAAGAAATGTAGAAACTTAATGTTTTGACTAGTAATATAAGTGTAATGTGTCATGGTCTAAATTTAAGTACAAAGCTTATATCGGTTTTGTATATATTCATACAAAGCTGTAGTGTTGCCAGTTAATAAATAATAATTATATATAACAGTTAGAAAATTATGAAAAACAAAACGATAATATTAGTGTATGGCTCGATGTTATTGCTTTAAATTAGAATCATGTATTAATGTAATCATTATTAATTATATAAATGGTTATAGATAATAGTTGTTTTTCACTTCAATAACTTGCACTGTTACTGTTTTGTTTTTGGCAGCAAAATGGAATTTGTTATGTAAGGGTTAATCTAACAGACTTCGGATTGTATTATTACTTTATCATAAAATCAGGCCCTTCATAGAAGGGCTATATGGAATTAAATAAAACGTTAGTTCCATAATTTATCGCAGAATTTAACATATATTTTTTTGTTTCTTTTTTATTTCTATGTCAGTAACGAAAAATCGTTTTGCTCGACTCGCCATTCATAAAAAAAATCTTGATTTTATTATTTATAAAAAAGTTAAAATCAGATTTCAAGCAATATTGTTGATCAGTATTAAAAATATGAAGTACTTACAAAATGCCTGTATTAGTAACGAATTCCTAATTTTCCAAGTTTTTAGTTTAACGTAACCATAGTTCATATCAGTCATGTAATTTTAATTAAGACTTAATGGTATCTTGCTAAGTCAAAAACAGTATTATAGAAAAATGTATGTACGATCATGTGGAATTACCCTAATATTTTTTTGTTAAAATTACCGTTTAAGTAATATATCAGTGCTTTAGGTATACAGTTCTGAATTGTAGATAAGTAAACGAGAGTGAAAAATAAATGTTATACCTATTAAGGATACCCTTCATAGATCATGATTGAAAGTCGTTCTAGTCAAAAATCCTAAAAAATAGATTTTCTAGGATTATGCTAAGATATATACAATATCTTTGCGCAATCCTAAAACTTCCAGAAGAAGGAATTTCTCTAACAAGTTGAAGCATGACATTAAGAAGTTGATGTTTCTAAGAGTAGGAAAGGCCCGTATATGCCAAAGAATAACTATAGTCATATGTACACGAGGCTTATAAAAAATGATATACCGCGAAGGCGTAAGAAATAAATGACCATTACGATCAATCTATCTATCCAAGGTATCCTTGTAAACTTAGAATCAAGCTGTTAACTGTACTTAAAGATTATCCATGTAATGTGCCGTTTCATCGTGAGTGTAAACTTGAGGGAGTTCTACATATTGTAAGATCTAAGTTTTGAAATATAACCAAAGATATTTTTGTTAGTAGAAACAATAAACTTATAAATATAATTACTACTTCTGATGCATCTCATGATGTCTAGATGTAAACTATCTGAACACAGACTCGTAAATTTTCATTTAAGAGAAATTATTTTTTGTGTAAATGTTGAAGACGCACAATGATATCAGATGCTTTTGGATAGTGATAATTATATTTTTAAAGCTTATCAATCCTATTGTATATCTCAAAATCTGTTGTAAATGTAAATTGAATATAGTTATTGTGGAAAAATATGTTTGTCATTATTTTACTGTCTACCCTTCTTTTCTAAACTTTAGGGCAAAAAAAATCAGGTTTTGGTTACAGAATATGCAGAAAAACTAAAGAAATGATATAAACGTATTGTTTCCTTAGATTTTTATTAGCTTTGACACTTTAACTTAAAACTAAAATTATCACAATGAAACCAATGATTCACAGAATCTAACAAAATTATGAAAAGTTCTTCCACAAATAATCTGACACTTAGACTTATTTCACCACCCACAATAAAATAGGCCAATGAAATTAGACATGGGTAACACGCTGCGCCGCGCAATTGCGCCGGCACGCTTCACTGCGCAGGGTGAGTCAGCTCACACATTCATAATGTGTTGGCGCACGACGCAGTACTCACTCACTGAGTGAACTATGAGCGTGGAGTTGCGTGCTTTTCGGATGGTTCACTGCTCGCTTTGCGCGTCCCATTTTGTTGCGTCGTGGCGCAATTTTGAGTTGACTCAAGGAGCCGACGCACTACACTGCGCCTGAGTTTCTGAGTTGGCGCAGGGAATTTCGCTGAGTTACCCATGTCTAAATGAAATATTTGTATCTACTTGCAACTTGAAATTTTTAACAAGTAATTTGTAACAACTTGTGAGGAGGTGAAATAACCACATTTTTTGTGACAAATTTCGTATAAGACTTACTTTTTTAATATATACTAACAGATACTTATAGCTAAATTCACTTGTTCGTAAACTGAGGTTTTAGAATACATTACAGAAAAAAATAAGAAACAGACAGCTGAACCTTATACATGTCAAATCATAATTCTTATTTTCGTTCCATAATTGTCATCAAATGAAATAATTAAATTATCTACCCAGTACCCTGCACCATAACATGAAAAATATATGTATTAATAGCATTTTGTCACTGAACAAATACCATAGTTTTTGTGTAGTATTCAGTCTGATACATTCAGAGTATGGTCTCATGGTACAAGGCAATAAATAGATAACTTAATATTAATCATTTGGGACTGACTAGGCTACATTACTTACAATTATTTCTTTTAATATGTAGTGTTACTGATGATCATATTCAACACCAATTAAAGTAAGACATGATCTGTTTCTCTTCACTGAATTATTTTGGTCAGTCGCTCATTTTCATTTCCCATCTTCCCATTAATATTCAACTACTACATATTCATGTAATTTAAACATTAATTAATTTTGTCTTAGAGTATTAATTTATACACCTTTTTAAAACAAGACCTATTGTTTTTTTGTATTTTACATTTCTCAAGGAAGAATGCTTTTAAAAACAGAAACTTGAAACACTATTGTGCTTATTATGAATTACGATATTCAAATATGTACATTTGTCTTTTAAACTTTACTACCTTAGACTTATTATTTCAAATAAATAGTTTGCTATTTAAAGTTTTATGAATATCTTAATATGAGAACATTATTAAAAATGCAGTAGTCACAGGAGGACAGACCTTTATAATTTTATATACACTGTAATAATACTATAAAAGAATCACTGTAGCCTTTAAAATAGCTATTGAAGAAAATCTTATTTTCCACAATTTAGTAACTTATATAGTACAGAAATATAGATGGTGTAGTGTCAATGCCTACTTGTACTTTATCATATCATATAATATACATAAATCATCATAATTGCAACAAATATTTTTATAATAATAGGCATAATTTCTCATTGATAATGTTGCTGCTTACTAGCCAGATTATAAATTTAAAAGAAACTTAATTATCCTTCAAATAAAATATTAATAACTTAAATCAGGCAACACATAATGAAGTACATAAATATAAATCATGAGATGACAATTGCTTGTAAACATTGGATTAAAATGTGATAACTGACAATGATTTGATGATGTACAAGACTGAAAAATATAAAAACTCATATTTAGAATATATTTTACATTACATTTTTAAATGTGGATTGTAGTTTGTTTTACAATAAAATATGAGTTTTAAGAATCAGTCATGTCATTCATTCATTGTATACATAATTAAATAATTTCACAGCAATAATATTACAATAAAGTTAATTATTTTTCGTCCAATGTAGTTATTAATTATTATTATTAGATATTGATACTTCAACTTCAAGTTATGAAATTTAACTAATTGTACTGAGAAAATGCATTTTTTTTATTAAGACTTAATAATTATTTTTTAGCCTTAGCAGCAGGACCCTGCTTACTCGGTGGTGTCCACCTTATAGCTGTAGGATCAATAGTTAAACGAGGCTTCTTAAAATGAGAACTTGCTAACTGCTCTGTAACCATCTTAGGCGTAACACAAACTACATGTTGGCCTTTCCAATACTTCACCATATTCATTGATTGAAGTGTAGATATTATATCAGTTGGAGCAATCCCCGTCATAAGACTGAGGTCTTTAATGCTAAGAATGCCTCTGGTTACACTCAAAACTTCTAAAATTACATATGCCCAATAAGACCTGTAGCTAAGCTTACCCAAATCTGATAGAGGTTTTTCTGGACTCCCAACAACCTTTTCTAATCTTGACAACTCATAACTAAAAGCAATTAGCAGCTTGCCATAGCCTTGTCGCTGGAAAGGTGGTAGTGTCAATATACAAGCAACATTGTTACCTTCAGGAGAATCCTTTTCTTTAGAAAAATAGCCCACCAAGTGAGCACCATGCTTGTCTACTTCGCATAAAGTGTAAAACAGAAATTGTTCTATGTCAAAGTACAGTGTTTTGTGATCCAAGAACAATTTAGCTAATAAGCATAAATTTTGACAGTAAAGTTTATGTTCTTTGCCATCAGCCTCAAATATAGCTATAGTGCCTTTCCGGTATATTTCTGTGCCCTGTGGTTGTCGTTGTGGACAGTCGCCGAGATGATATCTGAATGTTTTCTCCAGCCGCATGTATATCAAACAATATTCGCATATGAATAATTTGGATTGTTTTCCGTATTCTTCCGGGTATGGGCTGAAGTACCAAGTGTCTATCTCGTACTTACCAAACTGAATTCTATCGATGTATTTCACTTTGGTTATAGCTTCGTGTTCCTTCTCGAGCGCAGCTGTGGTAGGGTCCATTTCAGCATAAGTTTTCTGGACATGGTTGATCTCATCATGTTTACGTTTCTGATTGCGGGTTATTTTACGTCCAGACTTGTCTGTTAATAAATGATCAGAGTTATTGCTGGACTGCTCACACCCATCAAATCTATCGGACATAATACGGTGGCGGGGAACCCATTCGTCCAATCTTCTATCGCAGCCGACATAATGCACGTAATATTCGTAACACGAGTCGGACCCATTGTAACGCGTCTGAATTATCTCAGCCGGCCGCCATGAGTCATCGACACGCCTCACCAAATAATGCTCGCCGATATCTAGAAGTTGTTCTTGGTTAGATTCCGAATCTTCGTTGTCAGTACTCCTAGATTCTTCTTTGGGAGGAGGCAATTCATTTTTTACAGCAGGTTTTTCTAGGTCTTTATCACCTTTGGCCATCATTTATCTCCACAGTTAAAAATCACGCAATAACGCGCAATATTTTATACACACAAAAACCGCCATACTAGATAGTAGATAATACACAATCACAGATAGACTTGAGAGTTGAGAAATTTACCACAGACTAATGAGAAATCCTAATCAACTCGAATCGGTATAATATAGTTGATTAGCATCTCTTGTGACTCCAAAACGGTAAATTTTATGGCGATATAATTTGATCTCGTGAAGGGTTCAAACATCCTCAATTCAAAATATAAATAACTACCTTAACTTATTATTTATCATGTATGATAAATGGCAACATTCTACTGTCGATCTTTTAATATATTATATTCTACTGTCTATAGTTAAAAAGTTGCCAAATTAGGGAATTTAGCTGATATGAAAGGTATTTTAAAAAAGCTAGTAAGTTTTTTTTGGTCAAGATAATTACAATAATATTACAATTTAACCATATTTGTATGAAATAAGAGCATAAATCAAACTATAATTTATTCATTTAGATAACTCAATGTACACTTATGAACATCAATAAATACATTTAAATGCTTCTAATTTTACATTTACTGCTAGTTCTCAAATCAAGGGCGAAGAACGGACGAGAACAACTGACAATAAACACTACACTATTCATTTTAATCGCCATTTTTTTTGTTTTATAAAATGTCTGTAAGGAGCTGCAACCCTTACACCATGCCCCACATGACATCTTGAAGTTATTAATTGTAATAATAATAAACGGATAAAAAACAAAGATTTATCCTCTATCAGCAGTAGGCTTGGTGAACAAACACTTACATTATGGCGGTAACAACACAAACACATAATAGTCGAAATAGCTATGGTCTAGGAGAATTTTAAATCGTGTATGGCGACACCTATTGTCAATTATTATCTGTCAAACTGCAGACGTATCACGTAACTTCGAAGTTTGAAGTTGGACTTGGCTATGGAATTCGGGATTTGGTAAATGGTGGTAACTGGTAATCGCCATCGGCGAATCTGTTGCTGAGTACTGATATTCGACTGTGTTCTAATTTTAAGTTTTAAATGAGTTAGTAGTTAAATTATTTCCTGAAAACGATTTTACCTCTTCAAACGTGTGTTGATGTTGCGTGTAATGTGTTTAAATAGCATTTAAACGTGATTGTGTAGTGAACGATTTCAAGATTGCTTCGAAGGCAGTGTGATAATCGTGTTGTTTTAGAATACAACGGATTTTTAAACAGAAATGCAGGCGATCAAGTGTGTCGTTGTTGGCGATGGGTACGTATTATTACTAATTGTTTCACGCCTATACGTTCTCGTATTATAACTGACGTCATGTTTATTGAAATACGCCGTGTGCAACGAGTTTTGTGGAGTTGTCTAATTTACGATACCAAACCTAACATTAAAGTTTAATTTTAGTTTTCGAGTGGTATTACTAATACCGGTCTTCCGAATAATGTTTTTACACATTATCCTTTTATAATGTGAATTATTTAGATTATGAGGAAAAATATGCATATTTTACTATCTACATGGTTATCAGTGAAAGAGAAATAGTCACTTATCTCGTTGATAACTGCTCAGTCTATCATGATAAATATAATAAATGCTTGTTTATCAAAATAATTTAGGGTTTCTTTAGAATTATTCACTATCCATAATTTTAACAATGGAACGGAACTAAAATGGAATTATTTTATAGTGAAATGGGGTTATTACTATGAATATTTTTTTTAGATATTACTCATAATATTTTCTGTATGAATTTGATGAATCAGAATTAATTATTTCATTACAGTTTGAGCTTTTTAATATGTATAAAGAAATTACCTTGAATACCTTTATAACTATAAATGTCTTAGTTTTTGTTATGCTTTAAATTTCAAAATAAATATTTAAACATAAATAACAAAATTTTAAATTAATAGAGTAAAAGTAAACTGTCGTATTTTAAACTCATACACATGCACTTCTTAATGAATGAATGATAAAACAATTTGTAAACATTCAAGGAAAACAGTCAATTGATGTAGGAATAAAAACAGATTCCTTTTGACTTCAGTGGTCTTAAAATTCCTGGCAATGATTAAGAACTGAATGAAAAACTGCTAATTCTTATTATAGTTTATTATATAAAAAGTAACAGTGTAAATTGCAAAGTAATGGTTACAATTTTTATGCTCTGTAATATAAATGCCTAAGGCATCAAATATATATGCATGTATATTAGTCTCACAAGAACCTAGATAACGGCTGAACCGATTTGCCTAATTTTGATTTTGAAATATTTAAATATAATAACTATAAACTATATACATGTAATAATGAACAATACGAACCTAGTTTCAAAATATCAGTTTTTTTGCTTTATAGTAAAAAAATGTTGCCAGATCAATCACTATATCACATTTTTATCAAAATATATTGATCAACATGTTGTAATTTATTCTGATATGTGTGAAATTGCTAGATAGTAAAAGTAATTGATTTTGCATGCTCCACACTTACACAATGTGTGTGAGCGGTAACAAATGTAGCAATAGAAGCTATTTTTGTAAGGTATAAACAAACAGTTTCTAGTACAAGGTCGTCTATCAATGTTTTTTTTTTTAAATTTGGGCCAGTATGTTTATAAGATTAAAAATGCTGCTGCAGACATTTCTTATTTGACTTGAAAATTAATAAATCGGATTTTTTTATATCTGCTATATTTTTTTATATTAAGAATCTTTAAATCTCTATATTAATATGTTTTTTATACTCAATAATGGAACCAAGGTTTTAGATTTTTAATTACTGGATCCCAGGTGTTGGAGTCTCAATCCATCTTCTCTATTGATGTTAGGGTGTTTTTTAATTCAATAGCCTCTCTTAGTGTCTGGGAAAGAATCTACTTTCCCTTGCAAGGATTTTTTAATAATGTTAATAATAAATCGGGTTTTAATTTGTTATAAAGTATTTTCTTTAAAAAGACATTGATTTCTCCTTATTATGTGTATAAAAATTGCATATATATGTATATATCAGTAAAAGCATTAAAATGAGAACGCAATATTTTATGATAAAAATTGATAAGTCCATGTTCTGTTTGGGGTCATAAGCTTTCTCTCATAATAAAATCACCATATCTTAGTTGTTTTTGCATTATTGAGTGACAAACTTCCACATATCCTCATTCCTCACAGTTGTTGAGTTGCATGTTTGGATCATGCTGGATTGATAAACTTTAAAAGTTGCTGTAAGTTTCGTTTGCAGTCTGTATTTCCGAATGCTAAACAATAGGTCAAGAGCGGATCATTGATCTATGCCCCTTAGCTTAGGCATCGCCTACTATCGAATGAGCTTTTTTTTATAGAGTGGTCAATGATCCTTATTTATTTTGGTTTATCTTTTCCTACCTCCCCGCGTTGGTGCAATGTCAAGAGAGTGTGGGGCTCTGATCACTGACGACTCTCTATTTGTCGGAGAGTCTGAGTCCACTAAACCAGGGGGTTCAAGAGGGCTTGATCCTCAGGTCCCGCCATCTTGAGGCTCACGGGGTCGCTTGCAAAGTAAACTGTATGTAACAGTGGCCCCAAAATAATTGTTTAATAATACATGTTATATTTTGAGCAATATATTATGTATATAGGATACAGGAGGTGTGTTACCAAAACCGAACGCCGAACGTTTCGGAGAAACGAAAGAACCAACTTCGTATTTTTACTTATTAAGAAAACTATAATTACTTTAAATAATTCTATTAACGATCATAGTAAAGTCAAACGAAAGGCATAATGTCTTATTGCGAACGACGGATCAATCATCGGATCCGAAAGATTTTCATAATAAGAAAATTTACGATCCGTCAACCGAACTTCGTATTTTAGCTTTGGTAATAGGCCAGTATCTATAAGTCTAGTTTAATAAGCCAGCCTTTAAAACATATAAGACATTATTGTGCTCGTGGCTTGTATGGAAGCTAAAGAAATCATTCCAGTTACTCAAGTAGCTAAATGTTCACCAAATAGAGACAAGACGTGTATCAACATCGATCTTGACGTATAGAAAGTAATGTTTGCACGTGAGGAAAGTGTCCTATAAAGTTGCAGATATATTAGCGATACTTAGCGATGAGCGGAGTAGATATGTAATTCCTAAGGCAAATATTATATAGGTACTTAGTGGTGTTGCTATTACGTATATGACGTATTTTCTACTTGCTGTGCAAGATTCGGGTAATTAAACAAGGAAATAGTTCATTACTGGTTAAACATTGCGTAAATATGATTTACATTGACACTCTAAATATAGATTGTATGACTATAATATAATGTACAAATATTAAAGAATGAACATTTAATAAAAACGATGCGACAACATAAATATTGTCAGTGTAAAAAAAGAACAAATATCTCATTAACACAGTATAAAGCACTTAGTTAATTCATATTAGTATGTTCCAAGAATCAAGAAGCCTACCGCTGCGCTGTTGCCTATTTCCTGTGCAAATTAGCAAGTATCGGTTAGCTTTTATCACTCTCGGAGAGAAAGTGACTTGGTCAGATTTAATTGAGCCTTATTTTTTGTTAAATCAGTCTTAGTAATTTTACAGTATCGTATATATAAGGGCTATATTAGCTATAAGACAACATTAATAATCTAGGTTTAGTCTTAAGCTTTGACCACAAAATACTATATTATGTCTTTGTGAACGCGAGTTTCATACGTTTCAGTGAAAAATGTTGACTGGATTAAAACGTCATAAATAATATATATTGTATATAATTATTAAACTGCGTTTCATTTGAATGTTGAAAATTAATAATTAGTTGTTTGTAATATGTGTTAAACACAACACGCATACTCGGAGAGATCTTATTAAATATTTTAAATATTTTTAAAGTTAGAAATCAACAGACGAGCGTGACGGTGACTTGATGGTAGGTGATACCTCAGCCACAGAACATCAGTCAAAGATGCGCTGTCGACCTACTTTTTACTTCGAGCATTCGGAAATCCATAGACTGAAACCGAAATGCGGAATGTGCACTTCACGGTTTATCCATCTATGTACGGTGGTTCGTTACCCGGTCGGAATTTCGATATTCCTCTCACCCGATCAATGCCCGAAGTTACCAGACGAGGGGAAATACAAAAAATTATAAACACATCGTCCCGGTGGGATTCAAGGGATCAAGGAACCGCATGCTCGTCTGTCGATATCTAACATAAAAAAAATATCTTTAAAGCGCTCTCCTGTAAAGTAGCCGTTTTGGAGATCCACCGTTGTTATACGATCACGAAGATTATATTTTACATCTGGTATGTCCGGTAAGGGCTCGAGCAATTTCGCCACCCAGAAGTTAAACATTGCGCATTAGTATTCAATCACGTGCCCGCATAGGACCCGTATCGTCAAGTCATGACACTCGCCGTGTCCTTTTCCCACGTACTCGTAATTGGGGTTCTATGGAAGTAAGTAAATTGGGAGATTTCGCAAAATAAGCAGGTCGCCAATTTATCTAAACTCTTCTAAGGGTCGATGTATTATTTTGACCATTATTTGTTTGTCTTTATAATAACCACCAGTGTGTCTTCACTGTGTATTTTACGGTTAAAATATGCAGGACTAATGATATCAATTGAAAATAACATCTTAATATGCCCCTTTTGGTGACGTAAATACCTCACATTTTATGATTTTTTTATCCATTACCAGTAAATACGTAAAATCAAAGTATTTTTTTAAATATATATCCGATAGGATAAGTGGCGTTAATCATAATATCACATGACCGGGAAAGCTTAGAACGTTATAATCATTTTATATGTACCCATTTTATATAAGTGACGTATAACAAGCAGACACGCTTGTCTGAAAGAGGCTTTTATATGTAATCACATTACTGTAACAATACTAAACGAATTATCGATAGGTTCTTGTGCCCCTTGTGAGGAAGTATTCGAATCTGTTATTTGTATAAGAAATCAATTGAAATTGAATCAAATTGTTCGAGATTGGGACCTGATAACGTCAGTTTTGACTAAGTAGATCAGTTACTCCCAGTGGTCTCGAATCTACCGATTTCTCGGAAGTATTACCAATATTATTAGTGAGTAAAATAATATTCCTAATTTAAAATTTATTGTTTTTTTTTGTCATTTATCGTTGTTTGATCCAAATATACACAGAACAGGGAAAAATAAGTAGAATTGCGAAGTAGGCGTGGTATGCGTGTCACTATTGAGTGATATTTCCCTTAACCCATCACAGTCGTGTCATAACACTGCGTTGAGTCGGTCGTGTCATAAAATTAATTTTTTTCGTAACTATGCCGTACTGTTATATTTTAGAGTATAAGAATGATAGCAGAAGGAAAAGTCTTAGTAACGGAGGTGTTTCTTACCATCACTTAGTACAAATTTATATATTTTTTCAATAAATCTTAAAATTTCAATTAACCATAAATTTAGTAGAAAAAAAAAGCTAAAATCATCCTTATACCTTTCATATAAAGTTCAGTTTAGATCGTTTGTCATATCAGGTGTCAACGCTATTCTCGAATGTTCTATCGCTACTCACTTAGTAGTGATGTGTTAGGTCGAATGTTTTTATCGATATACAACGTGTCAGTAATAATTTTATATAATATTAAAATTTATCATTTTTATTTTTAATTGCACGATAGTTAAATCGCAGTCTTAAATACTTTAATTAATAAATTATTAAAAAAATCGAAAGTGTTTTTATTTTTTGTTTGTCCTTCCTTCGAGTTGAAATTAACCAACGGATTGACCGAAAATTTTGAAGAAAAAAGAGAAGTCCTTTCCTTTCCTTGCAAGAGAAAGTAGACCCTTTCCCAGATTAGTAAGTAAGTAAAACACCTTAACTTCAACAGAGAAGATGTTGAAACTTTCCAACACCTAATAATAATAATAATAATATAGCCCTTTATTCAGATCAACTTAGCCTAATAACATTATTCTTTAACAAACATGAAACTTAAAAAACAAAATAACTTATTCTAGTAGTTGCAATTTATTTACTTTTTGTAGATCTGTTTGCCAATCGGCAAAGGCCTCCTCCAACCGTTTCCATTCTCGTCTCTCTTGAGCCACTCTGTTCCACATTACTCCTGCCACTTCTCTAATATCATCATCCCATCTTTTCTGCGGTCTACCTCTTTTCCTTTTACCTTCCCTCGGATACCACCTTGTCACTTTTTTACTCCATTTGTCATGTCCTCTTATCATGTGACCTGACCATCTCCATTTAAGTCTTTTAATTTTCAATTTTACATCTATGACTTTTGTTTTTTTCCTGATGACACGGTTTTCTAGTCTATCTGATCTCTTGACATTCAGCATACTCCTCTCCATAGCGTATTGGCAAGTTGCGAGTTTTCTTGTCATTTCATGAGTTAAAGTCCATGATTGGCAGCCATACATAAGGACGGGAAGAATGCAGGTGTTAAACAGTTTGCTTTTGATATTAATATGAAGTTTTTTGTCTTTCATAACCTCTCTCAAGCTCCAGTATCTTCTCCAGCTGTTCGTGATTCTTCTATTTACTTCCTCACGCATAGGTTCTTTTGGAGTAATGAGCTGTCCTAGATAGATGTAATCATCAGTGTAATTGATTTCGGTGTTTCTTAGAAGTATCATTTCTTTCTTTCCATTTGTCATCACTCTAGTCTTCTCTGGGTTAAGTTGCAGCCCTACTTTCTCACTTTCTGTCGCAAGATCTTCTATCATAGTATTGATCTCTTCAGATGTTTTAGCGAATAACACTATGTCATCGGCGAATCTCAGATGAGTCAATAATTCACCATCTACATTGATCCCGAAATTTTCCCAATTGATTTGCCTGAAAATTGATTCCAGAACAGCTGAAAATAGTTTTGGAGATAGGGGGTCTCCCTGTCTAACACCTTTTCCTACTTTGAATGGATGCCCTTTCTTTTCTAGCTGAATTCTGGCTGTACTGTGACTGTATACGTTTTTTATTATCCTAATGTATTTATGCTCGATCCCTTGTTCCGCTAATGCTTCCCATATGTTTTTGTGTATTAAAGAGTCAAATGCTTTGCTGTAATCCACAAATGCAATATAATATATAAGCTGGTATTCATTGTACTTCTCTAAGACTTGACGAACTACATGGATATGGTCAATTACAGAGTAGTCTTTGCGAAAACCAGCTTGCTCTATGGGTTGATGTTCATCTAGTGTTCTTTCAATACGTTTTAAAATAATCTTAGCGAAGATTTTGTAGATGTTTGACATAAGACTGATAGGGCGATAGTTTCCAATTTCGTGTTTATCTCCTTTCTTATACAACAGGATAATATTAGACTCTGTCCATTGCTGAGGTATTATTTCAGTGTTTAAGATATTGTTAAACATATCTGTAAGGACAGGTATTAATATTTCCTTGTGGTGTCTTAAGAGTTCATTGCTTATACCATCGGGACCCGGTGTTTTATCCACCCTTTGGGTAACTATAGCTTTCTCGACTTCAGCTTGAAGAATGCTAGGAATGCTAGCGGTACCCGCCAGATCGATTCCACTTTCTGTTGCGTTACTTTTGTACAGTTCCTTGTAATAAGATGTTGCTATTCCCAGTATGTCTGCTCTGTGGTGATTAAATTTTCCACTGTCCTTTTTCACTTTGACAATCCAATCCATTGAATTCTTCAATTCTTTAAATGCTTTTTTGACTCCACCCGTTTTACTTATATACCTTTCTAAGATTTCCATTCTGCTTTGTTTCCTATCCTTTCTCATGCTATCTTTAATTTCTTTACTAATCTTTGTTAAATGTTTTCTTCTGTCTTGTGTATCTTTAGCACTAATTAACTCATTCCTCACTTCTAGTAGTTTTGTGGTATTTGTTGTTAACCATTTTTTTGGTTCATTTTTGGTATTTGAAATAAGGTGTATTTGGGTTTTTATGGTGTTTTCTATCCAGTTGTACTTTTCTTGCGTTCCTAAATCCTTTGTGTTAGATTGAAAATCTGTGAATTTGTCCCTTAGGGCGATAGTAATTTGTTCTAACTGATGTTTCCCGAGCTTTACATTTCCTAGGTCTCGTCTTGGTCTAGAATTTTTTGGTTGATCTGCTACCAGTTCTGTTCTAATTAGTCTATGATTAGTGTTAAAGTTCAATTTGTTGATTACGGAAAAGTTAGTGAAGTAGGTGTTTCTGTTGGTCATTATAAAATCAATTTGATTTTTTGTTTTACCGTCCGGTGAGATCCAAGTCCACATGTTTTTCTTGCTTTTCATGAACATAGTATTTAAGATGGTTAGGTTGTTTTCTAGTGCAAAGTTCGTGATATGTTCTCCATTTCTACTTCTAGTTTTGTTGCTGTATGTGAATGGTCCTAGTATATTTTCTTCTCCTGGACGTCTATTCCCAATTTGACCATTCCAGTCTCCCATTATTATAAGGTTTTTATGACCATGCTCTTGGATCGCATTGTTTAAATCAAGGTAGAATGTGTTTATTGTTTCTATATCAGATTGTTCGGTTGGGGAGTAAATTTGTAGTATAGACCAAGGATTTTTATATCCAGGTAATTTCAAATTCAACATCGCAATACGTTCTGAAATGCCTACAAATCCATCCACGTAGTTTGTTATATGTTTTTTAACAATGAATCCGACACCATGCAGGCCTTGAGTCTCGCCTATATGATAAAATAGGTAATCTGGGAAAGATATGATATTTTCACCCATTCTTCTCACTTCACTCAGGCCAATAATGTCCCATTTAATGTGTTTTAACGCATACATTAGTTCAATAAGATTTTCTTCATTTTTCAGTGTAAGTACATTGAGGGCTGCGATATATATTTTGTGTTTATCATTTTTGTTGTTATTGTTATAGTTATATTTATTGTTGTTGCTTATTGTTGGAGGGTTGTGGTCTTTTTCCCCCACGAGGACCAGTCGGCTTGGGGGAGATTTGTGTATTCTTGTTTCATTGTTAGTTTCTTCGGTTGGTTTTGGTTTCCGTTTGCCGATTCTTAATTGTTATTGTTTTTTGGTGGAAGATATATTAGAAAGGGAGTTGGATCTTGACCTCATCATATCAAATGCATTTGTCCTGTTTGATTTAATGGAGGAAACTATCTGTTGTTTTTTAGATTGGTTATTATAAGCGGAGGGTGAAGCAGATGATTCCCTTTTTCTTTTCTCTTGGCTATTTATGTTCTCTTTTACTATCAGTTTATCATATTTCAAATATGCTATGTTGCCTTTTTTCCTCTCTTCAGCTAGCTCTGTTTGTAGCATTTTCCTTTTTTCTAAAACTTCCTTTGTGTAGTCTTCACTAATATTAATTGTTTTTAGGTTCTTTCTATTTTTAATAATTTCGTTCTTTTTCCAATTGCATATAAACGAACACAGTACCGGCCTTGGCTTGTCGCTTTCTCTATTTTTAGTTCCTAAACGATGTATTTTGTTGATTTCGTGGTTTTCTATATTAATATTTATATCATGTTTCAGATTTTCCTTGAATTCTTGTAATAATTCAAAAGTTGACGTTTCTTTTTCTTCTAGGCCGAATACTATAATATTATTGTTCTTCACCCCTCTTCTCAGGACCTCTATTTCTTTTTCTAATTTTTCTACTTTTATATTTAGGTTTTTATTTTCTTCCACTAAAGGAATTAATTTCTCTTCCATTTTATCCATAATACTTTTCGTGATAGCATCCTTCAATTCAGCTGTTTGGTTTTGCATCTCAATTTTCATTTTTTCAAATAATATTTGAAACTGACCTTCCATGTTATAGTTATGTAGTTGTGTTTTGTGTAACTTGAAACGTAGTGGTAGAAATTATTTTCTTAATTGGCAACTCTGACTGATTGACTGACAATGTCACAAATGTCAGTTTTGTTGACGTTAAATATCATTGACTTTAATAATGTCTGATAGCTTTCTAACCTCAAATGTATGGTGATATTTTGCTTCTTATTTATCAACAATTTCCACCGTCACGCAAAACTGATTATCTATAAACACTTCACCGAGTTTTTACTAATGTTATGTGACGAAGTTATATCTTAATATCACAGGTAACTATTTTTATTCGCTTGTTTTCTCTTGGAGATTATCACTATAGTGTTGACGGTTCGACTACCGGAAACGGAGAAGATGTTGAAACTTTCCAACACCTGGGATCCGATAATTAAAAATCTAAAACCCCAAGTCAAACATACTAAAAAACAAGGGAATATGGCAAGTCAATATTGCCACGATATAGAGATGTCATCTCTATTAACTCCGTAGGAATAGATAGCGTTAATATGGCAACTTTGTGATATTTCATCAGACAACTGTCATCTTTCAGTCTGCCCGTGACCACATTTGCTGAAAAAACGTCGGGATAAATAATATTTATAAATTAATGAATCGCATTTTAAACCGTTATAAAGTATTTTATTTAAATGTGTGATACTCGCGTTAATAAAATAGAATAATAATATAGCTTCTTAACTAGCAATCGTGTTTTTATTCACTCACGTTCTTAAAATACATTTGAATTTCTAAAAAAACTTTAAAAGATTTTTTATATATCATATCTACTACGAAAAATAAAACTATAGGAAATATTTATTTTGTTCGTGCTTGTACGGTAATAAATGCGATTTGAAGTATGGTGAGTAGTTAAGTGATTTCTGCTGTTACAAATGTGATTTATGATTCAGACTGTTAGTAATACAGAACTGAAAATTAAAAAAGAATATAATACCTACAAGTACTTTTTCAATACATTCTAACCCTAACTTATATTATAAATTCGAATGTGTGTGGTTTGTTCTTCCTTCTCGCAAAGGCATACATACTATTGTACATATTGATTTGAAAAAATAAATAAAAATTGTATCAAAAATTAAAATACCTTATTTTTGGTTTAACACCAGTTTAAAACGGCGCTATACTACGGTATAATTACACCACAAATGATAATCATACAACATAGTACTTAAATCGTAAACAAAAATAATGTATCAAATATCGATAATGTTTTTAAACGTGTCCGACACTAGCCGGATATGACGAAATTATTAAATTTTTGACAAATCATGACACAGTTTTCGACTTTTTGAAGTGATGATTAAGATCATTATTGCGTGCAAGAAGAATAATGACATCTATTATCGAGTAGAGGAATTATTTATTAGTTTGTTTCAATATTACAAAGTAACCGTTATCGCGAAGTACTAAGATATATTATCAATTGTAGGACCAGTGTGATTTATGTAGTTTTGAGTTAAATAAAAACAACCAATCGAAGAAAAATTGCAACTGTGTGCAGTATTAAATACTGCATTCATTTGTGTGAATTTGGCGACACTCGATCCGGTACAAATTATGACACATCGCACTTCTACTTACTTCTTCTGTTCTGTGCAAATATACCTATTTTACTTTTCAACCCTGCCGATTTAGCATTTGATTTCTAGACCACTAGTTAGTCAATCTACCAAACCACTAGTTTCTAGGGTGCAAAATTTGCTGTGTTGGTATCTCTCTAGTCGGCTTTTTGCAAAAGGAACTTACCGCGAACAAAAAAAAATGTTGTTTTCTGGCTACAACTAACGTCAGGTTTCCGAAACCATCTTCCATTCTTACAATGATTAATATGTTTGATAAACATCCGTTTTCCAAACTGAAAATGTACCGATCCTAATAAATTTAAACAAATTTCTCACTTCGGCTCATGTTAGAAGTACTATTAATACCAATGACGAAGCACTCGTATCTTTGATCTGATTAAGCAACGCATTCATGATGTTCCCCTTTTGCCCTGACGGTAGTTATAAATGCCACTATAACGAATTAATAAGGAAGTGCAACTTTTAAAATCGTTGCTTATTCATTTGTAATAAATAATGGATTGATAATAAATAGTATACTCTGTATAAAGCTTTGGAAAGTGCGATCAAGGCAAAATTTAACGAATAAATTATCAAATCGATGATAATAGATTCAACGAATTTCATATCCGCTTATGTAACGTATTATCGGATATTCTACACTTGGTTGAATTATGTATTCATAAATTCCTATATTATAATGTTATTATCTTTGTATATTTCAGATATGTTTCGCTTAAGGCCATCAACCTTTTTTCAAATTGAAGGCTTACAATGTAATTATCATATTATGTATTAGTAATGAATTACGAACATTTATTACTTAGTACTTACCCAGCTTAGCACGGGTGCAATGTAGATGTATTATTCACAAAAAGCCTATGTTACTCTCTGATAATGTAGCTTTCTATTGGTGAAATCATTTTTAAAATCGGTCGAGTAGTTTTTGAGTTAAATCGTAACAAACAAATCATTCCTCTTTATAATATTATTATAGATGACTAATACCTCAATTTATGTTATGTAATTGCTCCTGTTTCTCGGTATCAATCAATATTGAATAAACATTGTTCGTCGGCCAAAGTTCTCACCTACGAATAGTTCTGTTTCTTTTAAGTTCAAAGAATGTTCCTTTAAAGTTTTAATGGCCTTTATTCCATATCTATTGTTTGTAATCGTGTGTAATTGAAGTTCTCTTAGAACTGGTTGTGCTTTGCGTACATTCCGTGGGTTCTCATGCGACCGGTTCCCAGGGGAGTCGACAAGGTCAGAAGTTTACGACATGCGCTATAGAAGAGGAGTGTTCGTGAAACTTTATTTATTTAACCTAAAGTTTTTGTTCAGTTGTCATTCAAATTTTCTGAAATTTGACAAAATTATAGGCATTGTAATAATACGAATATACCTAATTAATAGTATTTTGTTTATTATATTAAACATCAATATTATGTTTCAACACGCTAGGCGAAAAGCCTAGGCTTTTCACGGGTGCAATGTAGATGAACTATGCACAAAAAGCCAAGAGCCTATGTTACTCGCTGATAATGTATGTAGCTTGTTATTTGTGAAATAATTTTTATAATCGGTCGGGTAGTTTTTGTGTTAAATCGAAAAAAAACTTTCCTCTTTATAATATCAGTATAGACTAGCAACGCGCCCCGGCTTCACACGGGTGCAGATTAGATTTACTATACATAAAAATAGCCTATGTTACTCGCTGATAATGGAGCTTTCTATTGGTAAAGTTTTGAGTTTATGAATAACATACAAAAATCCAAAAATACAAATCTTTCCTCTTTATAATTAGCTTAGATAAAGCTTGTACGATTATACTCCCTAATGTATTTATTATGTTTTTTTAATCCAGATTCCAGATTCAAAGCGACCATTCACTGGATGTTCAGGCATAATAAAACTTAAAATTGGATATAGTTTTGACATAATTATGGTGTAGTTAAACTAACCGTATAAATTAAAACGTGCAATTAAGATTCATCCGATAAATGGCACACCACACAGCTTGTGGACCAAAAAGCGTATAAAACGGGTTTTGAGAACAAACGATTTAAACTGAATCGGAACATTTAGCTGAGTGTGCCGTGTTTTCCGGGATTCCTTTTTCCGGAGTGCTTCATTTCCGACCGTTTAGCGTGTCATTACGATTCTCCATTATGACGACTGTCGATCTAAGTTGTATTTGGGTCAATGTTGATGTTCGCTGCTGTGAGATTTATAGGATTTGTTGAAACTTTCATTTATGTTGGATACAAAAATATGAAACATAAAATGCATAATGTGGGAAACATAAATATACTTAAAAAAGAAAAGGATTATAAACTGAAAAAAAGACAACAAAATTATTAATAAGTAAGATAAGTTGAGTTAAATTTTGACGTAGACAATAGTTCAGAGTTCGAAGAATTCACACAATTTTACACCGAAGAATACGTTACGAGCTATAAGAAAAAGCGCAAAAACAATATTTGCGCTAAAAATGAGTAAGAAGTAAGAACTTATTGGCAGCGTACATGCGGTCAATATACATATTACATAAGATTTCATAATTAATATTTACACTTCTCTGTTATAATTTTACATAATTCACGGTCAACATACGTCATTATTTATTATTCTACAAATTATTTATCGTACTTTTATTAAATGGCAAATTTCCCTAAACTACGTATATTATGATTATTTTTTGTAGTACTTTATGCGATAAATAATTTGCGAAAAATAATGCTAAAACTGGCAACAATATATTTGACCGAGAGAAACGAAGGTCTCTGAAGCAAGGCGGACGACGTTTGAATGTATATTTTTGAACGAGGATAACCTAAGTACTATGTTTATTGCCATCTTCATTATTTTGGTAAACCAATAGCTAGTCAAGAGGATTATAACCTCGGAAATAAGTAAAATTGGTCGATGATTACGGAAACCGCTCGGGTTTAAGTTCGCAGCGAACTACTAGTTATAATGTTTTTAAAATAAAACCACGCGAAGGACCCTCTAGGCAATCCAGCGAGTAATAACTATTCTGCCCTAGTTCCTGGATACTCTGATGTTGAGTAGTATCTTGCCTGACCTGGTTGTGTTGCTTATACATACAATGCGTCTAGATGTAAATATGCAAGGATATAAATAGTTGCTCCTTAAAAACTGACATAGTGCTTTTACTATTTCTTTTTATTCGAAAGCTTCTATTTCTTTTTTAATTTTGTAAATAATTATAATATTTTCGCCGCAAATTTATTTTGGTGTAAGACAAAGCAATTGTGACCTCGAAATACTTCGTAAACGTTCACTTCAAAGTAAAATCGCGTCCTACGTTGTATTGAAAAATTCCTCAGCAAGGAAATTGAGTTAGCACCGGAATTGTTCGATTAGCAGGCCAAAGAACTTTCTGGAGTAAGTACTCGTACTACAACATGACTGGCATATTGAATTATTTGTGGAAATACGCCGATTATTTCAAGTTATGTTCTTTATAATAAACATTGCTACTAAAAATATGGATTAATACACTTTTAAATTTTAATATATTTTCAGTTTATTTTATTGATCTGTCTAGTGTTTACACCGATTAAATCAAATTATAATACTAGCGGACTATAATATTCGCATCGCCATCTCCGCTGGTTTACTGAACTACCGCGTCCAATTTTGAATAAAACCAGGAATCGAAAAACACAAACATTTTCATCAAAATCGATCCAGTGCTTTAGGGGTACATTTAAAGAAAGAACATTTTTGGAAATCCGACTCAAATTCTCAGACGTTACAGTAGGCCTATTACGAAAAACGAACGCAACGAACGGATCGAAACGAAAGAACAAACAACTTCATATTTTAACTTATTAAGAAAACATTTTTAATTCTATTTACGATTATTCTTACTATCAAAGTAATGTCAAACGAAAGACATAATGTCTTATTGCGAAAGACTTGTCGATCATCGGATTCATAATAGTAAAATTTACGATCCGTCATCCGAAACTTCGTATTTTGTTTTCGTAATAGGCCTCCTGAAGCGCTCTATTACAAAGAAAAATCCTATTAGGACTACTCCTGAAAAAACAAGTCTAGTAGTATTATAGTATTCATCATAGTAAGGATTAAGTTACCACCAAGATAATAGTGTTTAACGTTACACTTAATTATCACATGCTTCTCGAGACGAGAGCCTTTAATTGGCTTATCCTGTTACCTTGTTCACCCTATCTTTTATCAGAGCCTTTGAAACTGCCTTAAGTAATGTTAGTTTTAAGGATTAGCGTCCAGTTTATAAATTAATCGGGTTTATAAAAGTTTAATAGAAATGTCTGTTTTGCCACAGTTTTGTCTCACACCCTATAGGCGTTACGTCTTCTACAGAAAGGGCTATTTATTTAAGACACAATATTTCTTTAGGATCGTGTCTCGGAGTCGCATTTAGAAAATAACGTTTAAAATAAGGCCTAATGAATTAAGAAATGACAATTAAGAATTAAGAAACAAATCGATTTTTAAATAAGTATATAAATAAATTAATTTAAATGAATATTATACAATGAATTAAAACATATTATGTGGCTTTTATCTATCGGTATAGGCATCTATTTTATCAATCGGTGTGACTAAATAAAATAGAATAGCACAAAAATAATCATCAGTAATGTAAGACTGGCGCAGTTAATCGAACTTTAACGTGATCGGCTCATATCTTAATCCCCATTCTTTACAAAAATATCTAATGTCACATAGAGGACACTTTCTGCGAAAAACAATAGTTTATCCAGTAAATAGGTTATAGTGCTAGTTTCTATTTCACGTAACAAAGCATTCTGTTGATTATGCTTTTATCCCGTTCATAGTTGAGAAGGAGATTAATGGCTATGGTTTGTGTTCAGTGCATTTGCACGCTGGGGAATTATACATACATAGATAGATAAAAAATGTATTCCGGAACAACACTACTTAAGTCTATTACAGTATGTGACTTCAACTTATTCGATTTAAAAAAAAAATAACATAAAAGAAAAAGCAAACATAATTTTCATACCAAAAAGGTGCCACCTGAAACGGAATACCACTCAGCACACGATGATTTTCAGAAAATTTATTCAAAATTAAAAAAAACGAAGTATAATTTAATGTGAAAAAGGCAGCTTTATCACTACAATTCATGAAATTCTTCGATGAAACCCGAGGAATATTTGATGCAAAACTCCTTACTTTATATACTTTTTATTGTTCATTGAAACAATCCCCGTAGTCTTTACGTTGCAAACTGTAACGTAAAATTTTACTGCTTCTTGCCTATCTGCCACGACGCAAACCATTAGCCGATGATACTCAGTTTTAATGAGTAAAATAAAATACTAAGAGCGTTACAATATTTTTAGCTATAAACCTGTTACGGTAATTTTATGAGTACCTTAATCATATATCAATGTTAACGTTTTTTTTTAAATACATATTCATACATTAACTTCTTCGTTGAGAAAAGTAAAAGTACTCCAAACAGGCCCTATGGCACGTTTGGTAGAACACCTGCCGTGCGCTCTGATTGGTAGTGAGTTCGAATCCCACCGGGACGTCATGTTTATAATTTTCAGTAAGCATGTTTTCCCCACTTCTGGTATCTTTGTGCATTGAACGGGTGGGATGAATAATGAATATCGAAATTACAACCGGTTAACGAACCACCGTTCATAGATGGAAAAACCGTGTAGTGCACATTGCGCGTTTCGGCATTTCCGATTGCTCGAAAAAGTAGGTCGACAGCGCATCATTTATTGTTGTTCTGTGGTTGAGGCCATCAAGTGAACCTAATACTCGTCAGTCGATATCTAACATAAAAAAATATATTGAAACGTATAAAGAGGCCGTTTTTAATGATGAATACTGCACGCTGTCGCAACTCGTGATGTCATTAGTGTACTGGGTGAAGATTCATTGAATTGCATATCATTATACCTCGGCACGGCTTCAATTAAAACAGCTATACTTTGCCGGTTAGCTATTAAAAGTATCTATAGACTTGTGACCGCAGATACGTGACATCTTTTGATTATACTGATTTTGTGGTGTGTTTTATGTGGCCAGATATCAGATTTATTGTCAAAAGTACTCAAAAGGCCGGCTACGCATCTGCAAGTGCTCTGATGTTATAGATTATTCATGGGCGCCGCGATCACTTAGCCTCAATTAAGCAAATTTCGTTATTCGTCTTACCCGGTTATTGCTTGCAATAGCCAGAAATAGAGAAAAAATATTAATAGAAAAAGGATCGACAGGGTTCGAACCCAAGTCTCACCGCAATCTTAGAGAGGTCATCTGAGCTATGGCGCCAGCGAGCCTATTCATGTTTCTCATATTGTCACGATTCAAATAAGAGGATTGGAAATGTGCTTAACAGATGTTGGCCTTTTTAAAGCTTTATTAGTGATTACTGATTACGTAGACGTAATAGTACCTATATTGTAAACATTTTAAACTAATTGAACAGGAAATACTTCATCCTTCTCCCAACCAATAGTGTCAAAATATAATAGAATGTGTTTTATTGCACACAAAAACCAATCATACAAACATAAAAACTAAACATTGTACCTTATCGTAATATCCGATCTTTTCCAGACAAACCTCTGGAAAGGAAATAAAATGGACTGTGCAGCTTTGGATATTTAAATAGAGGAAATTCAAAAGAATAAAAATAACTTCAAGCATTCGGAAATTCATAGACTGAAACGAAACGCGCAATGTGCACTTTTCCCATCTATGAACGGTGGTTCTTTACCCGGTCGGAATTTGGATATTCCTCCCACCCGATCAATGCCAGTTACCAGACGTGGGGAAAACATGCTTACAGAAAATTGTAAACATGTCTTCCCAGTGGGCAATCGACCACGACCAATCGATGCGCACGGCAGGTGTTCTACCGAACGAGCCTTTGTAATACACTTTTTCTAATAGAATTACGCTTAACCTTGAAATCAGAAGAAAGAAGTTATTTTATTAGAAGCGTATTTAATGACTCTTTGCCCTAAAGGAGATTGCACTGTTTTAAGTCGAAAATCAGGCACGTCAAGTTTATATTTATTTCCAATATTATGAATTACTGCTTTAAGAGTTATTATGTTGGCAAAACTGGACGGTGCACGAAGTAGTTTTTAAATTGTTCATTATGACCTGTTCTGAACAATGGTGTGTAAAAAATCGTTTCAACTTGAACAATCGAATAGAAATCGATTGTAAAACGAAAGAAATCTGAATTTGCTAATAACCTAACTTCGAATCGAGTAATAAAGGCCTTTTTATTCGAGATACTTCAACAAGACAAAGAAACTACAGAAACAAATTGAATGAAGTTAATACTTTTCGTTGCGGATTTGCATGATCCTCGTATTTGTGAAAATACCGTGGAATTTTGATGTCGAAAACATGACTCAAATTATTTATGTAGTTTCCTTGTCTCGTAGTAATTGAGCCAATCAAATTCAAATTCAAAATCATTTAGGTAACATAATGTACACTTATGAACGTCAATAAAAAATACATATTAAATGCTTCTAATTTTACATTTACTGCCAGTTCTCAAATCAAGGGCGTAGAACGGACGAGACGAACTGGCAATAAACTCGCCGCCACTCTTTTTAATCGCCAAGTTTTTCGTTTTACAAAATTTTTATAAGGAGCTAACCATTACACCATGTTCCACATGACATCTTTAAGTAATTAACTATAAATATATATATATATATATATATATATATATATTAGGGTGGCCCAAAAAAACCGACAATTTTTTTATTTATATATATATATATATAAACGAAAAAATAAAATAAAAAACAAAGATTTGTCCTCTATCAGCCAATCAAATCAAAACCAGCTGAAATCGTTTTGGAGTTTTTAAAGCCTTTTTTAATATAATTAATACCCTAAAAATAAACTTTCAAGACGTGAGACTTTTATCGACGGCCTTAGTTGTTTTTATTAAAATTAATACTATGTATAAGTCGAATTAATTGTTATAATGAGAGTTAATTATACGTAATAGTTGTAATAATCTTTATTTACGTTCATGGTTATTGTATGACGTACACGATATGTTTTACTCAATTTTAGTTGATCGACACTCGAGTGAGGTATGTACCTAGTGTTGAGTAGGACATACAAGAGGCGGTACATTTGTCCCGGACATGACGTCAAAATGTAAGAGCGGCTCGAAATTATAAAATGTACTACTTCAAATTTTATGTCGCGCTCGTTTTTTCTCGATGTATTTGGGTGATAAATAACCATAAAAAACCATCATATGTCATATTAATACTCGCTAGTACAAATTATGCTTCGAGCTTCATACGCCTCGCCTCATTTGAAGTGGGACATTGTACTGGCTCAGAGTGAAAAAGAGGCTACTCTAACAAACTCTTTTTGAAGTCCTGTACTACCCAACACTATATGTACCTATACGCAACGCCTCAGGAGGAAGACGTTGCTCATAGCTTCAAGTGGCTTTATTGCTGTAAACGGTGAACAATTTAAACCACAATTTAATATATGTATTTATGTACGTATCAAAGATCTCTTGCTAGTATGGTCTTTTGGATTTTTTTCCTTTGTTAAGGAAAACAATTTTTTTTCTTTATACTTCGCTATGTATTGCTGTAGTAACTAGGAGTGGGCGTTAATTCAACAAGCAGCTTTTTTAAACCGCTTTTCTAATTTTAATGAATTAGCTGCTTTTCCTTTACCACAAAACCCGTTAAATTCAACTATTTTCGAACGCAACGTGCGTATTAGTTTAACGAACACTCAACGCGTAGTCGCTTAACATCATCCGAAGCAGCTTCTTTATTTAACGCAAAACCAGTTGAATTTATTAACTGTTAATTTATTTATCAACTAATAATTTCTACGTAAAATGTGTTGCCATTATCAGTTTGTAATTAACAGTTTCATTTCGTTAACACAAAAACCGTCAACGACCCACCTCTAGTAGTAACATACTAATTAATATTACTGACGTTACGTATATCACGTTTTATAAGATTTTGTATTGCACACTAGATGCTAAATGAGGGAATTTCACCGAGTTCATTGTTTCGTTCTGAGTTCAATTAAATTTGATAATAGAACAATGGAATCAATTTATCTGGTGCTTCTGTTTCATTCGGAAGGCAAATGGCATTATATGCCGAAGGTCGTTGCTTCCACATGGACTGTCGATCGATTTCATCCGTCTGTATACATAATACAATATATATACCGTTTTCCGTCTTTCTTTGTTTTACCGATTTTAATAAACTACAGTATACAGTTGAAATAATCACAATTAATTTTATCGTTATTGAAATGAACTAAGCAATAATTAGATCAGCCCTTGTCTGATATTAAATTACAGTAATATGTAGCTAGATGAGCGAGTAACCAGGCTGAAAGAACCGCTTTGCTACGTATCGTATTTCTTTAGTGCGTTGATACAAACAGGCGAAGAACCACAGGCTTAAGATTTTCGCAGTCCTTTCGTTAAAGATGCAATTTTTATTCATAATTTGAATCGTGATATTCGAATTTCGAAGATTTAAAGTTAATAATTGCCTCTAGAATTACCGTTTAATTTGATTTTGATAGATTGTTTACCTTAATTTGTATAGTCAGGCGTATTACGGAAATGTTTCCTGGTAAACCCAAAAATTTAACCACATTTAGTTTTAGCTATCGTTCCATAAAGGGATGCAACATATTCATTTTTGAATAATAACAATGGCAGGAAAATTGTAATGCTAGTTATATCAAGAGAGGACATATTCGTCGCACTGGTCAGTTAATAAAGAGAAATTTATTATTAATTTTTTTTTTTTTTAGATATAGACCGGAACTTAAAGAATCATATTTTTTTCACCTATTATATTGGCGTACCACTAGTAAGCTAAAACTACACCAAACAAAATTAGTTGAATTCAAAACACTACCCGTTGCGCCAACAGGTCTGTCAACAAACCCGCCTCCAAGATCACATTTTCTATCAAAAGATGAGAAGAACCACTGGTTTTGAATTTTATAGTAACTTGCTAAGACAATGACTTTAAATACAATTAACATGGGTCAACGCACTCTTTAAGCTTTAAACTACTTTATCCGATTAGTTCTTGAGAGAACATTTAATTCCAATTTAACTCTTAGAAGCAAGCCTTAACTCTTAATTATTCTCGTTTTCCCTTTGAAATTTCGTAATCCTTTCGGCTTGCTCTGATATTTCTTTTGTTAGTAGCGTTGAGAGGGTTATAGATGTAGTTGACGTCAGAGTACTGCGTACTATATGTAGTATGATGTATGCATCGCGATAAAGTCTTGTGAGAATTCATGTATTGAACGCTTCTAAGAATTTTGTTAAACAGATGTTGTGATTTTCTGTCTGTTATTTATAATAGCTGACAGGTGGCGAGTTACAACAAAGCGGAAACCTTATCCATGAAAAAAATACATATTATATATACGTATTATCATGGTGATTGGTCAAACGCCGTTGGAGTTTAGTGATTTCATATATACAAATATTTATGTATATATAGATTAGCTAAAACTTGTCTATTACTATGTCAGATTTAGGTCTTATTCCTGCAGGACACAGCTAAAACTAGACTTTAGTCATAGTTTTATATGGTAGAGTTTCCGCTCGAGTTTGCGATTTAATCTAGTTTCACTTGAGTTTACCTTCAATTATGTTGTGTACTGTATACGATGGCTTCTTGATTGTGGATCTGGGCAACTAGTATTGTTTGAAACACAAATACAACAGTTGCTTTCTGGTATTCGGGCCGTAAATTATTTGGAAAGCATAACACATCAAGCTCATCACAAACTAGTTCCTACGTATGAGTATCTAACTGCGGCATACTGAAACGATAATCAAAATTTGAGGGCTTCTTAAAATGTTTCTGTCTTTCATTTTACCTTCGTAATGAAAGGGTTAGAGATACTTTTAAGTGCACCTTAATGTTGATTAACGTTCGAGAATTCGGCCATAATTCCACTAAAGTTTACCGATCAAACTGAATTTATGTACAACCTTTTTGTCTAAATATATCAATTTTATGTACTTTTTTTATGGCTAAATGAGAAGACGGTGAGTAACAAGAATTACTGGAAGTATCTATGTCAAGTTACCGGATGGTTTCTTTGTCTACGTCTAGTTCCCGCATACATAATCTCGACTATGAATCACAATAACAACTTGTAACCGAGCTTAGACATGGGTAACACTGCGCTGCGCCGCGCAATTGCGCCGGCACGCTTCACTGCGCAGGGTGAGTCAGCTCACACATTCATAATGTGTTGGCGCACGGCGCAGTGCCCACTCACTGAGTGAATTATGAGCGTGGCGTTGCGTGCGTTTCGGAGGTTTCACTACTCGCTTTGCGCGTCCCATTTTTACTGCGTCGTGGCGCTATTTTGAGTTGACTCAAGGAGCCGACACACTAAACTGCGCCTGAGTTGCTGAGTTGGCGCAGGGAATTTCGCTGAGTTACCCATGTCTAACCGAGCTGATAGTATCATTTATTTTAGTTGTTCAAGCACGTTTTCAGTTATTATATATATACATACATATACATTTTTTTTTTAATTTAATTCGAGAGATAAAGAACGTACGTCTTCTTGGAATAAACAGAAAGCATACTACATATTATGTACATAATATTGCCATCCTATCACTGTATATAAGCGCAGAGGCATGCCACTTCTTTGCTTATGTGGACTGATGGGCTTTTTAAGCTACATATTATATGTAATGGCTTAGTTTAAGGTTTGTGTTTCAAATCAATATTTTCTGTAATGTATTGGAGTCATTTTTCTAAATTGGCCTGGTAAATGTATCTCTATAAATTGTATTGATATAGACAGTAATATCAGTGTTATTATAAATTTATATCGGAATCCGGCAATCATTTCCCATGAAAGCAAACAAAGCATCGCATTCGTTTTAGTTCCCGACGCGATGAATGACTTCACAATGTTACTACATACGAGTTATTTATAGCCAACTCTCCCGCGATGTCGTGATTTTGCGAGAGACCTGCTCTTCCCTTTTAACAGACAATACTGCAAGATTATTTAAAAAATAAAGACTATTTATACCTTTATATGTTCACCCTATCTCAAATATAAAGAAGAAGAAAGAAGATTGAGAAGCGATTGTCTTTGTTGAACATTTTTATTAACCCGGACAATCATCAGGTTATTGACACCATGTACCAACAAGTGTTTAAGAAGGGAAATATTCCCAGTATTATTTTACGTATGAAGGAAGAATATATGTACATTTATACGTATTACACACATGTTAAAAGTTTGGCGTTTAAAAAAGTAAGTTCTACTGAGTTATCTTTTCGATAGGATGACGATTCTACTCTTTTTAAATTAAGATATTTTTGAGTTTTAGTTTATAGTATTCGTCGCATTTTTCCTATTTTTAAATTTGTTCTTTTCAATAATTACTACATTGAAATATACATATCTTTCCTTTTATATCTAATAATGGCATCTAGACAATTACACCTTCTTATTGCTAAGTATGTATTATTAGCATTTTTAGTATTTTATTACTATCATCATAATCATTAGCAAATAACTCCAGGTATCCGAGACTCAGGTAGTACAAAAAGATACCTGCCTTTTGGGGTACTTTATAGCAAGGAAAAACAAACCTAGCCGGTTCGTACTCAATGATTACGCTTCAGCCTTGAGTCTATCGAGAATCAATGAGCCCACGCTTATATTTTAGGTATTGAGACTCGTATTTAGGTCTCCAATCAATTGTTACGAATACGCTTTGCGTAACAATCATTGCGTTGCTGGGTGTCAGATTGACCGCTTTCAGTCATGCGATATTACGATGGATTGGTTACATTGTCTTGTAATTTCGAAGCGATTTTTTTAGTGTAATTTATAAAAATGAAGTACACATTCGATAATTCATAATGGTGAGTTTTAAAGTCAAAGAAAACATGATGTTTATGTCCTAATGAACTCTTGTACATTCTTAATTACACATTCGTTAATTGATAATGGTGAGTTTAAAACTAGGCAGTCGAAGAAAACATTATCCCACCAAAACATTTTCATGTAGATAAAGTAATGCCAAGACGAGTAGGTAAATATTGCTTGCACTGTAAAAAAGTTATCATATCTTATGGAGAGCCAAGCTCCTAGCTCTACACGCTCTACCCTCTCCCTCATCATAGCGCATAGAATTCTGTGTGAATCCTTGTCTTAAGTTCTCTACAAACCGTGCACCTCAGTCAAAAAGTAAAGAGTAAACTGCCGTCCCTTCAGTTTTAAATAAAGTTGTATATAGTTATTTTTTAAAGGCAGATACTAGTGAAGAAGGTTGTTCCTGTCGATAAGAGTTCAACTCTTCAAGCTTTTTTAATAATTAATACATAATAAGTATCATACAGTATCAAAAGCCAATGCATAATAAAAAGTGATATTAATACTAGAAGATTCAAAATAATAACACTAGATTATTATTAAAAAAGGCAAAAAAGTTTCAAGTCAAACAACTCATTGACCCTTTATTTCTTCAACAAGTACAAATGATCAGAGCGTAATAAAAATATGACAGAATAATGTTTGTTTTCAGCCCATGAGTCAGAGATGTCCCGGTATCATTTCCAATCTTATTCGATAAGCGGTGAGTCAGCAATAATTGAACGAATGCTGACTTTATATCTCTGTGCGGAAGAATTCTCGAAAATATATTTTGTAAAATTTCCACATTATATCGAATTGATTCTTGATTCAACAATTCAATCGTTTAATCGTCGCTGGAATCTTCAATATCAAAAATGGTATCGAATTTTTTGGTAACTTCCACCTAGATATCAGTTTTCAAGGCCTCTTGCATTGATTGTTAATCTGTTTATATAAAAATGGATATTTGTATCTACGAGAAGCAAATTGCTAAACTCCGACGGCGTTTGAACTATCACCGTGAAAATGTGCATGTACGAATACATAATAGTATACATATAACACTTTTGCGGAGGCTTTAATGCTATTTGCTTTGTTGTAACTCGGCACCAGTTAGCTAGTCGTTCCTACTAATATTATAATTAATGTTGTGAGGACGGATGGATGGATGTTTGTTACTCTTTCACGCAAAAACTACGGAACGGATTTTGATGAAACTTTACAGTATTATTGTTTATACATCAGAATAATATGTAGGCTATAATTTATAACGATATTGAATTAATTGGCCAAATTATAACGATGAGTGTCAAGTATGTAGGAAAAAATCCTGCTATCTGAGAGCTATTTAGGCGTGCGGTGCATAAACCGGTTACACGAAAATGATATACGGGGGGATAAGGGTGCATTGCAAAGCAGTAGTAGAATAGGCCCAAAAACAGTTAATAATCGAAGTCTGCGTGAACGAAGTCGCAGGTAGAAGTGGTCTATAAAACTAATGAAAGAAAAACAAATAATCCAATTATCGTTAATTTTCATATCAGCTATGATATAATAGAAGCTAAAGCGAAAACAAACTATTAGACAAGTTTATTGAACTAAAGTTATGAGCATTATTTAAATATTTAAACGGATACGTCATCCCTAATTGGAAAGCAGGATGTAATATTGATACGACGAGGGTAGAATTACGAACTTGGTAATATTTGCCTACTGTATGACCTCTAGCATAGTAACGTTCTTTGTATGTTGAACTTTTTAGTACTTTTCACTGGTTTTTAACAGATATAAGGTTGTTGACTGTGAAGATTATGCATTATACGTGTATATTAATATTCATATTTTTTTATATAGCATGTAGGGTTGCCAACATTTCTTCGGTGAAATATACTGTTTTTAAAATAAGCTATAAATTATTATATAGTACATTTCAAATAAAGACAGTTTACGGGAAAAGCAAAAAATAGACAAATATGCTTGTTCATTTTTTGGAATGGAAGGATTTGTTGAAAACATAGTATTTTTTCATACGATATATTTCTTCAACAATATATAATAAAAATACAATATTAATGATGTTTGGTTGAGATTACTGTAGAAATATAAGGTCGGTCAATCGGTGTTATATTTATTACTCAACCACTTTGCTGTTGATATATCATTTATTAAACAAAGGAGTGTCTCATTGTGAACCCTGATACAATTTAAGTAAATAAAAATAAATTGGAAAGTTATCACGCAGTCACATTAAATAAATTCAAACAAACCGGCATCGAGGCTGCCCAATGCTTATTTATGACTCATAATAAACTTCACGTTCGCGTATCTCTACAATGTATGTGTTAACTTGAGTAATATCCTTCATCCTTGCGGCTGGAACGTGCTTGAGTGTTCACTTTTTATGGTTCAGAAAATGGTTGACTTTGTCGGGCAGCGGGCAGCTACAGCCCATGGATGTTACGGAGCTTTTTTGACGGGCTCGTTGGCGCGTTCGGTAGAACACCTGCCGTGCGCATCGATGGGTCGTGGGTTTGAATCCCACCGGGACGACATGTTTATAATTTTCTGTAAGCATGTTTTCCCCACGTTTGGTAACTTCGGGCATTGATCGGGTGGGAGGAATATAGAAAAATTCCGATGGGGTGACGAACCACCGTTCATAGATGGAAAAACCGTGAAGTGCATATTGCGCGTTTCGGTTTCAGTCTATGGATTTCCGAAGGCTCGAAGTAAAGAGTAGGTCGACAGCGCATCATTGATTGATGTTATGTGGCTGAGGTATCACCTACCATCAAGTGAACCTCATGCTTGTCGATATCTGACATAAAAAAATCTACGACCTTTCAGAACGGAAGTCGAAGCCGATTCCGATCCGATTGGTTTTGCGCCTTCCGATATCATTCCGATAATTTTTTATCGGAGGTTGAAGCGCAGCGGCGCGGGCGGCCGTGGTCAGCGCCATTCGATATAATTTACTTCTGTTTAAAATTTAAGAAAATTCGTTTATTTTTATTGTCATCACCCAGGAAGGTGTTTTATTTTTTGAACTGATATTAATGAAACTGATGAATAATGTTTATAATTTTATTTTATTCTTCTCCGATACTGAATTCGTTTCCAATAAAACCATCCGTAACATCCCAACAGAATAGCCTATGGTTTTTTAACACGTCGGACTTTGACCTAGTGACGCACTTTTCTAAACAAGATCCTATTGTTAAAGTTAATAACGTTTTTGTGAAGGATGGGTTCTTCTCTTTATGCCGGCCTAGCATGACAACCACCACAAAATTTTGTCGACCGTTTTCTCGTGTTTTAATCGATTAAATATCTTTATGTCTTCCGGGTCTATCGTGACACTTTATACTTAAAACTCGATTTCTAAATTCAAAAGTAGAGATATCTGTCGAGATACCTTGTATATCAAAACTGTCTATATCGAGATATCTTATGTCTTCACTCGTCCGCGAGATATCTTGATGGTCATGCTAGGCGGGCTGGTCGCTTAATTCTTAGTACATTTTATTATTTAAACAATAATTATATCGCAATAATAAATTATATCGCAGCCTGTTTATAATAATATTTTCTCATAAAGTATTAGCTTTTCTTAATAAAAGTTATTATTAAGCATACGTTTTCATATTATTTTTGAATTTTATGTTTGCATTGTTTAGTTAATATTCTAACACTAAATGTATTTCTCTTTGTCCACAGTGCCGTCGGTAAAACATGTCTGCTCATCAGTTATACTACAAATGCCTTCCCCGGGGAATATATACCTACAGTGTAAGTAAATAATCTAATTTTCTATCATCTTCCTGCAAACGCTGTTACCCTGGTAATTTGAGTGAAGCCTTGATGTTAATAGAACACGAATGTAGAACCTAATTCATGAGCAACATTGAAAATTATATTTAATAAGTTATAAACCATCGTCTAGGATAGGACTTCCAAACTATTTTGGACAAGAGATCCCTTCTCCAAATGAACGTTGGTACCTATGCATGAACTATGTCTTTTTATGTTAGATGTCGACAGACCAGCATGAGGTTCACTTGATGGTAGGTGATACCTCAGCCACAGAACGTCAGTCAATGATGCGCTTAGACCTAATTTTTACTTCGAGCATTCGGAAATTCATAGACTGAAACCAAAACGCGGAACAACGCGCGTAAGCAAATCTACCGAGGTGTTCAAATCTTGTCTACATGGGAACAATCAAATATGTAAATTAATATTAAGCAACAAAGAAGGATGAATACCGATTTACATGCAAAGATAAAATTGTTACTAGAGCAGCTTCGATCCCACACACTTATATAGATCGTGTGAAATCGCATTAATTGTATAATTTAGCTTTTTAAACCAGTTCCTCGAAGATTTATAAGGCAATGAACAAAAGCTAATATATTCACACAATTATATATAATAATGAATAACGCCGACGCACCGATTATCATACAACACGCAAGATATTGGTCATAAGATATTGTTAACCAGTGGTTTTCCTAGGCAGCAAAAATAGGCCGAAAATGGGAAGAAAATTCAAATGGCATTTGTGAAAAACAAAGATACATTTTCTTTTTTGCAACGTTTTTTATCGGAGTTTTGGCTAACTGGAGTGGGTTGTGGTTTGAATAATACGTTTAATTAAAGGAATTTTAATTTAAGGAAGATGTGGGAGGATAGTATATACTATATACCCTACGTCTCTCGCGTTGCTGTCTTATTGCCACGATTTTGATTAGAGTGCTTTAGTTTTCAATAAATTTCCAAGCAACATTCTCTTCATTGGATGTTCCTCCACAGATTGACCGGATAATTTTAAATAAACATTTAAATTTAAAAATGGCTTCAAAATTTTGACATGTTATAACAGCAGAAATATTTTTTTTTGAAACTAAACAGTGTGCCGTTCATCAGTATGTCGTTTGAAATATACGAATACTTTCTCGCTAGTTGTTTGTTCTTGGTCCTCTAGGTTGATACTAGTGGCGCACGCGCGGATGCGAGTCAATCATTGTAACAAGTACCGCATCGAAATTACGAACGCAATTATTATTAAAACACCATTAAGCAATAAAGCTCAGATGTCGATTACTAAGAAATAAGCCACCTGTTCCTCCAAGAAAAAGTTAGTCACGTCCGTTGCATTGCCGGTAATTTAAAACGTTAAGAGGCACGTCAGGTGTTTCAATTAATATTAATTCCAAAAACAAAAGTAATAAGTATGAGAAATAATTTGAAATTGTATGCTGTTGACATATTGGCGATACGAATGTTTTCTCGCAAGTCGTTCGTGCCTGGGTTTCTGTTTATAATAACTCTGCCTCTGCGTGTTTAAAACAATTTAAAAATATACATTTAATACTTTATTTTTCATTCTATAAATTAGTTATATTTCGATGTGTTGTCGACCTATTTCGTGATTACTTTAATCATTCGGAATTTTAGTGAAACAAATGCGATCTGCACATAATTTCCAATGTATGATTACAATCCAATGTATGACTTTTTCCGGACAGAATTTGAATATTATTTTTTTGTATATACCTATTATAAAAAGCACAGTGAAAACATTCTTTAGAAACCAATTTTACCGATGGGATTCGAATTCGCAATCCATCGGAACGCAGCTATCACTCTTCGCACTAACGAGACCGTCAAATTGGTGTATATAATTTGATTTGTTTGATAAGCAATTATTAAATGCATGAAATGCCCATTTACATGTCATTTTCTTGTATATACAAGCAATATGTAATTTAATGCAATAATTGACATCTAAGAATTGTAAGCAATTGTTTACAATTTTAGTGAAACAAATGCGATCTGCACTTGATTTCCAATGTATGTTTATTGATTTTTTTCCCGGACAGAATTTGAATATTATTTTTTTGTATATATTATAAAAAGCACAGTGAAAACATTCTTTGGAAAATTCCCAATTTTACCGATGGGATTCGAATTCGCAATACATCGGAACGCAGCAATCACTCTTCGCACTAACGAGACCGTCAAATTGTTGTACGAGTATATAATTTGTTTTGTTTGATAAGCAATTATTGAATGCATTTATATAAAGGCTCCTTTATATAGTCATTTTCTTGTAAATACAAGCATTTATATAAAGGCCAGGATGCTATTTTCTTGTACATACAAGAGCAATAAATAAATACAATAATTTACATCCAATAATTGTAAGTAACTGTTTACAGGCGGATATTATGTGCTGTTTACAGTTTTAACCAAGAAAATAATTGAAACAAAACTTGTACAACACATCAATAATGTTACGTGTTGTTTAGTCATTTATTGCATCAATTTAATTATATGCAACAGGCAAGAATCTTGCATCGTGTAAATGCGTCTTAACACACGGCCATTGACTTTCACGATTTTTCGATAAGACTCCTAATCTAATGGTCCAAACTCCAATAGCCAATCTTACTTTCAAATTGAATATTAATAGATATTTAATATTTAATTGGAATCACCTTTTTGACTTTAGTAGGGCAATAATATTACAAACATTGACTTGAATTCCCATTGATAAATATCAAAAATACTTCATATGGCATGATACAGAAGAAAACTAAGAAAGGTCGACAGCGCATGATTGACTGATGATCTATGTCTGAGATATAACTAATATGTATTAGGCGAGTGTAACGCTCGTCTGTCGATATCTACACTTCTACACTTAATATTATAAAGAGAAAAGATTTGTATTTTTGTATGTTTGTATGTTTGTAACGAATAAACTCAAAAACTACTGGACCGATTATAAAAAATTATTTCACTCATAGAAAGCTACATTATCAGCGAGTAACATAGGCTGCGACTTGTAAATGTTATCTACATTGCATACGTGCGAAGCCGTGTTGCTATTCTAATATAAAATCCCTCACGTTACAGATTCGACAACTATTCAGCGAATGTTATGGTAGACGGGAAGCCAATCAACCTCGGCCTATGGGATACAGCCGGTCAAGAGGACTACGACAGATTGCGACCGCTCTCGTACCCACAGACGGATGTCTTCTTAATATGCTTCTCGCTCGTCAACCCCGCCTCCTTCGAGAACGTTCGGGCTAAGGTAATTGTAAATTGTTATTATTTATGCATTGATAAGAATTAAGATAACACAGACCATTAGAAGATAGCATAATATGTAAAAAATAAAATAAAAAAAGGCTACGGATTAATTTGTGCGTTAATTTTATTAATGTTTAATGTATACATTACATATCCTTACGACTTACACATTTTAATCTAATTACTTTTACCTAATTAAACCGTTATTAATCGGGTAAAAGTTATTTAAGGTTAACTTGAATTGAACTGACTTCATAAGCATCTATAGAATCATATCGTATAGGTCATAAAGATTTCAATGGGCTTCTAAGAATTAAGACAAAGTAATATTGAAGATCTATTCACACATGCATCTCTTGAACTAAAACAATATAGGTATTATATAAAAATCCTGATAGGCTGTTGCCTATTTTTCAGCAAATTGAATGTTTTCTTGTTTCTTGAATTTGATGACGTGAATAATCATCTAATCTATACTATCTATATCTTGATCTATTCTATATAATTATAAAGAGGAAAGATTTGTATTTTTGTGTGTTATGAATAAACTCAAAAACTACTGGACCGATTTTAAAAATTTTATCACTAATAGAAAGCTACATTATCAGCGAGTATCAAAGGTATTTTTGTGTATAGTACATATACATTGCACCCGTGTGAAGCCGGTGCGCTTTGCTAGTTTATATTATAAAAGAGATTATAATTTTTACTTACGACATGATATGATTATTTCAGTGGTATCCCGAAGTGCGGCATCACTGTCCGTCGACGCCCATCATCCTAGTGGGGACCAAGCTCGACCTTCGCGAAGACAAGGACACCATCGAGAAACTTAAGGACAAGAAACTAGCTCCTATCACCTATCCACAGGTGTGTTGTCGTCTGTGGACTTCTGTCTACAGCTCAAGATAGATCTAGCACGCCTATATGCCAGTAGCGACTACCTCCCATATTATTTTGATGTTATTTTCATTAGTTTAATTCTTGGAGTAGAGTCAATGAACGTTGTAGCAGTGATGTTATTTTATTATTATTGGTATAACCAATAAGCCTACACGATACATACGATACATATATTCAAGCGTTATCTCAACTAAAGGGACATTCGTGATAATTGATATTTTGTAAATGTTAATTGATATTTTGTAAATTATAGGGGACCAATCTTTGTTTTTTATTTTTTATTATTATTATAGTTAATTACTTAAAGATGTCATGTGGAACATGGTGTAATGGAGGCAGCTCCTTACAAACATTTTATAAAACAAAAAACTTGGAGATTAAAAAAGTGGCGGAGAGTTTATTGCCATTCTCCTCCGTTCTACGTCCTTGATTTGAGAACTGACAGAAAATGTAAAATTAGAAGCATTTAATATGTAATTTTTTATTGACCTTCATAAGTGTATATTATGTTACCTAAATGAATAAATGATTTTGAAATATAAACGAAAAAATAAAATAAAAAACAAAGATTTGTCCTCTATGAGCAGTAGGCATTGTGAAATAGGAGCACGCACTTACATTCTCGTGGGAACAACACGCAAATCACCGCATACACGAATTCAAGTCAGTCAGACCAGTATTTGCTGTCAGAAGCATTTTTTTTTAAAGAATATTTTCCCCCTTTGTCTTATGTCACGTATTGAACGTTCCCAGGGTCTCAGCATGGCGAAAGAGATCGGCGCGGTGCGGTACCTGGAGTGCTCTGCGCTGACGCAGAAGGGCCTGAAGACCGTGTTCGACGAGGCGATCCGCGCGGTGCTCTGCCCCGTGCAGCCGGTCAAGATCAAGCGGAGGTGTGCGCTGTTGTAAAGATCGGGTGAGCGTCTCGAGTCTATTGAGATTTATAAGCTGATTATATAGCCTTAGCCTTAACAAAGTAATAATAAAAAATCTTTTGACGGGCTCGTTGGCGCGTTCGGTAGATCACCTGCCGTGCGCATCGATGGGTTACAATCTCACCGGGACGAACCTCATGCTCGTCTGTCGATAAAACAATTAATCGTGTCTGATTCGGAACGCAGCAAAGTACCTATAGATTGATCGAATACTCCATATTTCTGATGTTCTGGTACTTTTTAGAAATGATCGGTTTTCGGGTAGCTGTGACCATAACCTTCTTTGAGAGTTGGATCCGCGCCTGATATCAAATGTTGTCTATATTGACCTTCAGGGGTATAAAACTACAATCCAGAACTGTATATCGATGATACCTTAGGGAGCGTCCATTAACAGGTTCACAGTTTTAGCCAAATCCGAAGATATGCCCCCCAAGTTTCAGCATTTTTTTGTAGCTTATAGATTGTCGTATCAAATCCTCCTTAAAATATTTTGAACCCTATGAGTCCCAATTCAGTCAAAATCAAAAGTTTTTTATTTCAAATAGGCCTTTGCAGGCTCTTATGAAACGTCTAGTTGCACGGTTCCAAAAAGTGGGTCTCATGGAGAAGAACCGGCAAGAAACTCATGGACACTCTTTTCAACAATAATACAGTAGAGAGTAAAGAACTTTTATAAGGAATAGCCCAAATATGGGCTGTGGGCTCGTGGGGCTATCAGTCCAATACCCATATATGGGCTGTACTGTGTGAGGCGATTTTGGCGATTTTTTCTAATGAAATTGGCAGGGCAACGGGTCCATACGACAAAATGGGGATAATATATGTATATTTAAGTTAATATTAGCATGCGATTTATCGAAAAACGGCTATTGGCTTGGCAATGTTGGATTTATTAAAAATGTAGTATTAAAATCATCATTTTTTTTTTTAATTTTTCTTGTATGTATTAAACAATATCTCCCCTAAAAAGGTCACAGATTCAATATTATAATTAATTTCAGATAGTGTAGAAAGGCCGGAGTTGATGCAACCGCATTACTATAGAGTATACACGCGCCACATCGACATCAGTGCGCTCACAAACAATGGACTGCAAATGCATACATAGATGTTAATCCTCTAATGTTAATAAAATAATCATTGAATGTAATGTGGGTGTGAGTGAGGTCCGTATATGTCAACGCTTTTGTATAGTCTGTGGAATGACATTGACATTTGACAGTTATCTATGGTAAACAATATGGCCGCGGTTTTTATACAATTTTAAATATTTCGTATTTTGGGTGCTTTCTCTGACACTAAAATAGAATTAATACATTCCTACATTAATTAAAAACTATATTATGCCCACCATTTTGTTTTTATTGTCTCACATTTGGATATGTTTGTCGTGGTTCGGTGACGACTCGACGTGGAATTGTTAAATTTTATGTTAGGCAGAGATTATATTTTTCGATTATCGCTTATTTTTGTTCCCGATTGTTGTATTTCATAGTAGATTTCGATAAGTACATATTCAGTATTCGCTAAGAATTTATATTCGTATATGTAAGCTTAACTTAACTGTCAACATTATTAATTGCATTGTGAATGTTTTATGGGCAAAATTGTAGTCGTAAAGGTACAAAATATATGAAGGGAATATGGACATTGTTTATTTTATCACGGAATCAATTCGGTATTTCTTATTTAGAGGCATAAGATTGCGGACTTACATATCGTCTAAAAGCTAGCCAAGCTTTAATAATAAGGTATGATGATATCTTCATTCATACTTTAACCTTCAAAAGGTTTAACAAATACTTCCGTAAAAGAATTAAAGTATTGCGAAGCAATGACAATTATTAAGTATTCATATAATTCTCAAATAAATTATTAATGTTACTATAGTGTTTTGTCCCGTGTTGAATCCCGTCTAAAGAATATTGCCAAAATATACAATATAACCGATTTGATTTAAGAATTTAGCAGTAAAAAATTTTAATTAAATAATTGGACGCTGTTAAGCAATAAAGTGCAAACCACATGGTTGCCATTTTGAGAAAATTGATGTTTTAATTAGGGTTTATTATTATTTTTTTTAAATTACAGAAATTAATGATTTTTTGTAATTATTTTTATTACACTTAATGTATGTCGGTTTTCTTGGTAGCAATCAAAGTAATAGAATTTAGTGCGTTATTGTTAAATATTTTGAACATTTTAGGGTTTCGTGCCCGCTTGTTTTTTCAATATTTTTACTATTAAAACGATTTAAATGATATATATTTCTTTTGAAATATGTACTTCATAATATTGTCTTTTATTAACGCGAGTATCACACGTTTAAATAAAATACTGTATATCGGATTAAAACGCGATTTATTATTTATATTGTTTAAATTATTTATCCCGACCACGATCACGGTTGCTGTAAAGCATCCGAAACGTCGGGATAAATAATTTAAACAATATAAATAATAAATCGCGTTTTAATCCGGTATACAGTATTTTATTTAAATATGTACTTCAGTTCATAAGGAAGCGATTGTTATCAAAATTTATATTTTTATCATTTTGTGAGTTGACACTGTATTGCTTAACCCCGACCAATTATTACAGAAAGTATAGTGAAGATATCATACATAATTATTTTAACTATTGCATTACACCGCACAATTTAATATAGAGCATTAGCCGACCGAATTTAAACGGACATCATTTTTATCGTTCTCGGCTATTATAGCTCCATCTAGATTCGGTCGTGTAGGTTAATTCGGGAGACATTTTTCGCTAAATGTTTTACCGGGTTTAGGCTTTAATTGACTCGGTTCGGTTAACGGCCTTTTGTCTATTTTATAACTGTAAGCCGAGTATATATGTTGGCAGTGGCAGGACCACCATACAAGCCCAAAAGCCGGGCTTGCCCTATTATTCATCCATAAAAATAAAAATGCTCTTAACGTAGTTATATAAGTCATAATGAAATATACTTTACGATATATTCTCATATCTACCAAATATACATTAAAAAAAACATAAAAATTGGAGGATCGTTTCGGAGGAGTGCGACCACAAACACCGTGACACGAGATTTTTATAGGAGAATTATAAAACTATCGAAAATAATAAAACTTAGCGACTGATGATGAGATACTGTTTTAACAACTTGAGCGGTATGAATTTGAGTAAGCAAAAAATGAACTAAACGACGAATATTGATGAATAATAAAATCCAGAACGAGCTTACAAAAAGTGGGTTGTGATTAATCCATTTCAGATATTAAAATTCTAGCCGTGCGACTAAATTATTAAGTGAGCGAAATACAGAGAGGGCAACTTCAATATCATTCACTATCGGAGTCCATGTCAACGAAACAATTCTTGATGGCCGGGGGCGAGGGCGGAGGACACACAGTGTGTGTCCTCCGCCCTAGAACCTCAAAACCCTGTAGTGTGTGTCACACACTACAGGGTTTTGAAGTTCTAGGTTAGGTTATGTTGGTATGGTGTCCACCGCGCACGAGTCACTATGTCGCGGCAGCGGCCGACGAGTGCCAGAACCGAATCCTACTTATTTTGTATTTTAAGTAACTCAAATTAGTGTTTTTAAGTTGCTGTTCTGTTGATTTCTCGTCACTCGCAGTCAGTCGCTCACTTATTAATACTTTAACGTAAATTAGTTATTTTTGTCACTTAAAACTTTAATTTACTACCCATTTTTATATAATATAAACGTTAAAGTCGGCAAGCCGGGCTTTTGGGCTTGTATGGTAGTCCCGCTACTGCGTACTGGTTATTGTTTGGTTAATTACTGTCTAAATCCACTCGTAGGGTAAGGTAGGTACTACGTACGCGTCTAAGGTGTGCAATTGTTACTGCTTGTCAGTTGTCACGCCGCTCCGACGTTGCGATTACGATGCCATAGATAATATTTGTTATTTTAAATTTGAAAATAGAACTAGTTGCTAATATTTCGAAGCATCAACAATTGCACAAAATACTAAATAGTTTATAGAAATAAGGTTTTAATGTATGTATTGTTCAGATGCAAATATTTAGAAGAATCAGCATGTAAATAAACAATTTAGATTTAAATAAGTGTAATCGAACGCACCAGCCTTTGGTGTTGCATTTTTATAATTCTTATTAACAGAATCGTTTCGTAATGGCTTTGAACGCTGTTTTATTTGTTCAAATGTATTCATTGCGCTGATTAATAATTTGTAAATTGTGTTATTCTGTTCTTTAGATTGTTAGTTATGAAATTATTACATGTCATTAATTTGAATTATATAATTATTACAACCGTGTATGTTATCCATTACGTGGTACATTAATATGTTAGTCCAAATTTATCCATTTTGTAACCTATGTATAAATATTAATTGGTGTTAGGTTTAAATTTGTTATGTATGACTTGACGTGTTTAGCTTTTTATTGTATGAGAAATGACGTCATGGAGGCAGAGATAAGAGAAGAGGGCAAGATACGGATATATTATCATAACAAGTTCACAAATTTTGTTTTGAACTTGTTTTGTTTGGTAACAAGGTCAAAATATCATGAGTTTCATATAATTATATTCAAGCGTAAAATATATCAATACGCATTTTTGCTTTTACTGTATTTTTACGGATACATGTAATTATGTATTTTTGAGCTAACTCAGAACTCAGGAATTCACGGGTAGTGTTTGTGGTCAATAGTCTTAATAACAATAATATAGGTAATAACTGATTTAAAAAGTCAAACGAACTCAATATAACTCTGTATTATATTAATTTTCAATATCATTGTTCGTTTGTTTGAACATAAATAAAAAATGGTAATTTGCAGATAAAATTTAATATCTTTAAATTTCTTTTTAGATTTAAGTTATAGCTTCTGAGTTCGGAGGTGGAGTGAATTATCAAATGAATTACAATGAATTAACAAAAAATATCTATCCGGCGAAGACGCTGTAACCGATGAAGCGCAGACAATCAGTAGCACTATGTTATTGATTTAATAACTTGTGCGCACGCGCCGCCCTTCTCCCGATAAATATTTATTAAAATTAAATTCTGAGCGTCCGAAAATGGCTTCTTTGCTTGTTTTCGAAAAATGTAAATTATTTAAAAAAAGCATATTTATGTATAAAATCTAAGTATCTTCAGAACTTATGTAAACTATAAGTTCACTTAATGTCGATAGGGTATCGGCATCCTACAGTTATTGCATATTCTTTATACATACATACATACATATACATCACGCCTCTTTCCCATTGGGTTAGGTAAAGATCACGGAATTCCATATGCTCCGATCCTTGCACACCACTTTCGCTTCCACTTTCATCAACGCTTTCATACACCCAATTTATTGACGTACAAGAAAATTTACGACCTATTCGTGTTGAAACGTCTTACAATAAAAAGCTACGCAGATTAAGTGATATTGTTACTAATCATTGTGTATCGAGTAAGTGTCCCCGCTTCTAGTAACGCTTGTGTAAAATTATTTTTATACAAATAACTTGTAATTACCGCAGACCGTATGCAACTGAAGTGTCGAGTATTTCTTCCGAATATTGTGAAGCCTCTGAATAATTCAAAATATATTTATATTAACTGTTCAAATGTTGGTTTTATTTCTTTAATTACCTTTAGCAGTTAGACCCATAATGCAATGCATATTCTAAATATAATAATTCATGCATACATAAATATTATGCATGCATATATTTATAAATATATAAAAAATGTATAAAGTATATATTTATTAAAAATTCACGAAAATACATTAAACCCTTTTTATAACTGAATACTTATATAATGACAATGACAAACAATCAGAATTATATTTAAAGAGTTAATAATTTCTTTAAAAGGTGGAATTACTATTGATGTATTAATATACCTACATAACCGTAAGTAATAAGTGATAACGTATCTGATATTTATATTTGAGTACGCATGGTAACGACTATGGTTAATATCAGATTAGTTTTAATTATTTATTTAATTTAAATTTTTCTATTTACTAAGATGGCTCTTTTTAAGGTCGAAAACCAAGTTATTGTATACGTTACTAGATATACCCAGAATATGTTGCAATGCCATAATATAAAGTAAAAAAGTTTTTTGCGTAGTTTAGGGAGTGCATAGAGGACAAACATACATTGATTTTTATTCATATGTTTTTATAAAGGACTTTTTCAAAACTAGATTATTTTTTGGAATTTTTTAGCTTACGTTTAGTATTAATTAAAAACGCCATTAAATCGATAATCTAATTTCAATTAAGATATCACTATTCTCAATAATAACAGAACTATTTCAAATTCATATTTGAATCAAAATGTTAACAGAAACCTACAGATGATACAATTTTTTTATAAAAATATTCAAAAAACGCATTACGTACTGCCATTCTAAAGAATTTTCTATGCAACTAAAGCTCAATGACGTCATATCGTTGATCGTATGACACTAGGAAGAAAACCTACTCAATCGCAAAAAAACAACAACACTAGCTAAAAAAATTTGTCTTTCACTACGACGATTAAACAATTATAACATAGATTAATAATTATTAATCTAAGAATTATAACTTATAAAAAATGATCATATTCGTGATTTTTCAAATATTTAGACCAATTATTTCGCTGAATTCGTACAAAATGTATAAATTCGATAGTTGTTTAGCTCTTTATAAAATACTAGGAACACGACCCAACTTCGCACGGATGCAATGTAGATGTAGAATACAAAAAAAAAAGAAATAGCCTTTTTTACTCACTGATAATGTAGCTTTCTATTGGTGAAATAATTTTTAAGTTGAGTAGTTTTTGAGTTAAATCGTAACAAACAAACAAACAAATCTTTCCTCTTCATAATATTATTATAGAAATAGTTGTTAAGGAATATATGTTTCATAAGAATCACACGCAAATAATTTGTAATGATTCCATCGTACAAGATAAGCTATATGACTAGAATTGCGTTGAACATGAAACTCGTTTAGTCGTATGTGACGCACTGCCAGTGAGTAGTCCACTACGTCGCGAACGATATTTTAATCATCAAAATAAACGAGAAAATTACCCTAAAATCGACTTTATTATCAAGTGATTAGGAGTTCATTAAAATGGCGAAACTATTAAGCCAAGAGTTACCGGATATCGAGGTCAGTAAATAAATTGTCAACAAAAATTATTGTCGATAAGTACAACTGAAGGAATTGCATCTCAAGGCTTTTGGATAATTTAAATAGTAGAACGTACTAACTCAAGTACCGATTTGTAATTTTTTATCAATCATCCAATTCAGTATGAAAAGCTTAATAGTAATATTATAAATATAGATTACAGTACCTAGCTAGAAAAGTAGTTGAGAGTAATTCTATTTTTTATATAAGATGTCCTAGCACCAAAGATAATGGAACAAAGAACATGGTTACAAGTTCAAGTGTGAAACAATTCCTATCTCTAATCTATTAGTTATCATCCGGCCTAGCATGACCGCCACGAGATATCTCGCGGACGAGAGAAGACAAATTAAGATGTAAGATATCTCGATATATACGTATTACATCTCGACATCGACAATTTTGATAGAAAAGATATCACGATCGACAAATATATCTATTTTTGATATTAAAAGTCGAGTTTTAAGTGTAATTTTCATGTTAGACCCGGAAGAAACAGAGATAATCGATTAAAACACGAGAAAACGGCCGACAAAATTTTGTCGCAGTTGTCATGCTAGGCCGGCAGGTCATGTAATAATTTATTTATAAGTGAAGATTTAAGCTAATATTTACAGAATTTGCTGAAATTAAATCCGAAAATCAAGCCTTTTAGTAACTTGGTGCCGTCAGCGCAGACGAAGAAAAATAAACAACATTGGAAACGCAATGTGGATAGAAAATGCACAGTAAGTGAAACAGGGCTGAATTTAAACGTGTGGAGGCCTCGGGCAACAAAAAAGTGGAGGCCCCTGGCCCCAAATTATTTTCATGCTAACAATATGTTAAAATACAGTAGATAAAAGTAACAAAGCGAAATAAAAAATATCAAAGGAAAAGTTATTTACTAGAGAATATTCGTCGGAATATAAAATATTTTTTTTCCGATATATCTATTGTGGGGCCCGGGGCAGTTGCCCTGGATGCCCTCCACTAAATCCGGCCCTGAAGTGAAATTAGCTTATTAAATATCCCAGGAAAAATAGGGTTAGTGAGTACCTACCTACGGCAGACTAATCTACTTGTATATAAAGAAAAATCATTATTCAATGAAACTGATTCAGAAATGTGCCTCTCTAGGGGAGTTGGTATTTTCATAGATGGAAAAACCGTTTCGGTTTCAGTCTATAGATTTCCGAATGTTCGAAGTAAATAGGAGGTCGACAGCGCATCATTGACTGATGTTCTGTGGCTGAAGTATCACCTACCATCAAGTGAACCTTATGCTCGTCTGTCGATATGTAACACAAAATAAATACACTTTTTTAAACAATATTTTTAACAATAAATAAATAATTTAAGATATTATATTTTTTATAAAGTCGATTATTAATACACTAGCTTTTAATCTATGGGGTCACGAGTTCAAATGCCGTCGTATCTGATGTTTATATTTCTGTAAAAATGGCAATATGTTGAGTTTTTGAAAATTAATTTAAATACGGTTCGGTCAAAACGAAAATCCGAACTACCCTCAACCCAAGGAAAATACGGGTCGTATAGATTGCGCTGATTTTGATGGGATTGTGGCACAGATTAAAATACGAGTATATTAAAAGTGGCAAAATTTGTTCACAGTCATAATTTGTAAATTCGAGTCTAAAATGTTATATTTTACAGACCTGTCCATCCCTCACAAAAAACTTCGACGACATCAAACACACTACCCTTTCCGAACGCGGCGCACTCAAAGAGGCAGCACGGTGTCTCAAATGTGCCGATGCCCCTTGCCAGAAGTCCTGTCCCACACAGATAGACGTGAAAAGCTTCATCACAAGTATCGCTAATCGGGTGAGTTATATAATAAATGTTTTTTCTTTCTTTCTTTCTTTCTAATGAGTAATAATATTAATGAAATGAGAAATATTAAATAGTTAACTAGCAATGCGCCCCGGCTTCACACGGGTGCAATTTAGATATACTATACACAAAAATACATAGCCTATGTTACTCCCTGATAATTTAGCTTTCTATTGGTGAAAGAATTTTTCAAATCGGTCCAGTAGTTTTTGAGTTTTTTCATAACATTCAAAAATACAAATCTTTCCTCTTTATAATATTATTATTAGTATAGATATAGATTAGTATAGAAGTATAGATAGATATAGATTAGTATAAGATAGATATAGATAAGTTAGACAAGGACCAATTTTTAAAGCATAATATATTGCTTCAAGTATCCAACTCACGTAACACCGATACGCGGTGTTCTACTCTGGAATATTTATTTTTTGTGACGAACATGAATATATTGTGAGGGTGACAATTTCGATTTTAATAATAATAGGATAGAGGTTCCGGGGAAACAATTTTTAACCGACTTCAAAAAAGGAGGAAGTTCTCAATTCGTCTGGATGTTGTTTTTTTAAATGTTTCGTTCAGGCACATTATAGCTCTTCACCTACTTACCTATGAAGAAAAAATGATCCGTGAAAAGAGGCTGGCAGAATTAACAGCGTTGTGGCATGAAAGTGTCACAGCATATGCTGAGCCAGTTCCTATTCACAACCGCAGTGCACACTGTGATTTGACTGTACTAGCATAGATTTAGTTATAGTTAGTAAAAGCTGATATCACGCATTTGTACTGTGTTTTGTGAATAAATGGTTCATCTATCTATCTAAACGGACTCATAAAAGTCTGCCCCATGATAGACTAGAGGGCTCAAGAATTCAATTTTTTTTATAACTAAGACTAACCTTAAACATGTTTAAAAAAAAAATTGTGTGTGTGTACCAGAGTACACAGGTAAGAAGTGAAACTTCTTTACGACATATCATTTTTGTACTATTTGCAACTTCACGAAAATGGGGTAGATAAGGCTTAAGCCTTAAGAAAAAAGATTTTATCACTTTCAAATTAATATATTGTTATTCTTTTTTCAAACCAAACTTCAAAACTAATATATTGTTGTTATTATTATAATATATTACATTATATTCTTTACGTCACTATACTAAACTGATAAAAAAAGCAACATGGCGCGTAACCGAAAAACGTGACGATACTTACAAAATAAGTAGCAATGAGCGCTAAATTGAATGCTACTCAAGGTTTTGCAGTGATCTTAAATTAAGAGTTTTAATTATGAAAAAGTAGTTTTAGCATCTGATTTCAACATTAATCTTATAATTACGGTATAATTTATTACAGAACTATTATGGAGCAGCGAAGGCCATATTATCAGATAATCCTCTTGGCCTCACTTGCGGCATGGTGTGTCCGACTAGTGACTTATGTGTGGGTGGATGTAATCTCCATGCGAGCGAAGAAGGCGCCATCAACATCGGCGGATTGCAGCATTTCGCTGTTGATGTATGCATCTCTTTATCAATGTTTTTACTTTTTAGTATTTTAAAAGACTTTATGCCTTAAAAACACATACAATAGACTCTAATCCGGCACTATTAAAAACCAGAGAGTGCCGGATTATTGAAATGTTCGGATTGTATAGATAAATTCATACAAGAATACAACATACAAAATATTTGTAAGTTGTATTCCCTGTTACTATAATATAATATACTTAATACTAATATAATGAAAATCACTGGTGTACAATTCAAACATATATTTATATTTTCAATACAGACCTCACTTCTCATATATATGATTATAATCAACTTCCAACACTTCCAAATATCGATATTCACATAGTATAGGCTTTAATACATCACTACAACCTTACAATTACAATAAATCTATATCTATCTATAAATCTGTAGAATAGAACAAATCTATAGGACTTGACTACAGCACGACTGCAGTCAGAATGATAATCAATTCGTTTCCACAAATTAATTATGCAAAGAGTCAAGGATAAGCTAATAACGAGGTACAACCACTGCACCAAGTCACGCCAGAGCCAAGGCTGCTCCGCAATTGTCGTTCCACCTCCTTTATACCAAACTTGTTCATAAGTTTTGTAGTGGGGAGAGTGGGGGAATCGAATGAATCATATCAATTGACCATCTGAATTAAATACACTTAAAAGCATCAAAACAATATGTAAACTCATTATAATTAATATCAATTATTTCATTTTTTAACACTAAATTTGATTACAATATACGATTTTGCCTTTTAAATTTACGAATCACAACACTCGGCCATCGACAAGCGTGCTATCTCCGGAGCACGCAAAATCACAACACTCATTGAGCACATTATATACAATTAATCTTACAATTATATCTTATAATTATACAATCAATACCATCTTATCCTCTATTATTACAATGAGATCTAGATAAGAACTTACTTGTGGTTTAAGAAATTTCTTAAAATAATAATAATACATCTTCTCTTACATAAGAAACAGAACAATTAAATAACATTTTTGACTTGGAAACTAGAACATACATACTATACCTAGACTATAACTAATCAAAATACTATTAACATCACAACACGTCACCAATCTCAAAGATATTACTTTGTTTCATAAATTTTATTTATTATTTGAACATAGAAGATTTGTCGATACTTCAAAAAATTGCTTATAATATATAACTTTGAACACTTTATTTAAAATAAATTAAATTATATGATAAATAAAATGAAAAATTCTTTAAACATTCGAGCATGGGCAATCGCCATGGGCGTACTTTTAGTTAGACATGGGAACAATGTATCACTAAAAAGAAAAGATTGAAATGTATCTTTCGATCACTGGGATATGTATCACTCTTTTATAACTTTATATCTTTTGTATCACGCAGCGACATTACTCAGCGTGATTCGATTCGCTCAATTCATGAATCAACCACTTACTCTCTATCTTGCGACAGCGTGACAGAAGATTCTAAATGGGGAGGTGCGAAAGAGACGTCTGGACTTTCCGAAGAGAGGTTTCGGACTCTGCCGAGACTTAACAAAAATTATCATTTGCACATGTATACACTTTTGCGACACAGATACAAAAAGACGTTGTGATTGAACGAGATGTAAAAGCTATACTGAATTACTGATACATTCGGATTCGAAGTGATATAAAGAGTGATTGATATAAACGGATTGATACATATCTTTTTTTTTATCTATCTCTCTTGAGTTACCGATCTCTACTTTTAATAAATATTTACTGGTATTAACAAATGTGCAGCAATTTCAATCCACACAGGAATATCGATTGCCTCGGAAATCATTGATTCGTCGTATTCGTGGTGTACCCGCGACTTTTTTATGTAACTTTTCGGATGCCAGATAGCCGCGCCACCACCATCATTTCACCGCTTTACTAGAGTGCCGTCAAAGTCAACTTGACACTCTTTACGACTTGAATATATCGATTGATCCCAGGGGGAGGCAACTTAAAAGTGTCTTTCACACCTCTATCTATTAGCTGAGGACCTATTTAAAACTTTGTCTTTGAAGGTGTTACCATTAAAAATACAAATAAATTTGACACAATTGATCTATGTCTAGCTTAAGTTATTTGTAATTATTTAGTTAAAAACATCAAATTTGACATTTTTATAGTCTTGATTGGAGGTTTCAGGTTTTACTCTTTCAGATTCAACACTTCTTCAAATTCATTCTATTCCTTTATTTATTTTACCGTATGATTATTAAAACCATCTATTGCTTTTTAATAAGCAATATTTTGATTTTTGGTGTATCAAACCAATCATTTTGATTTTGGAACAAATTCTCAATCTTATATTTAATTATTAATTTAATTTAAAGAATTAAAAATAAATAAATAAAAATTATCAAAGTTTCGGTATTTAAAATAAAACAAATCTGTGAGCTAAAATAAATATTATATATATCGTCATAACTTCAGTAATTTGCAAAAGTTAAATAGAAACATTTATCATCATGGGACCTCCAATAAACTACTTTTTTTTTTTTTTAGATTGATAATTAAATAATTCAGGAAACCAAAATCAGTTTCTTATTTGATCAAGACTTTCCGCGAATGTTTTAATAATAATTATCAAAAAGCTTGAACACTTCGAATAACCAATTAATTATATCTGTGTAATTTTTGTTCACACATTTGTTTTCTCAGTAGAGTTGATAAACAAACAAAACTCCCGACTCTAATATATTAGCTATTGGCCATAATGCAGATATAAATAAAATATTTTTCCATCACTAACTTTGTAACAGGAGAATATTATGTAAATGATAGTCTGGGTTTGGGGTCATTATCAAAATATCGCCCAACAAAGTCTTATTCCTCAAAATATGATACTAAAATTCAAAAAGCTTATAGAAGTCTAGGATTTATATACCTACAGAGTTACTAAACCTTTTCGTGATACATCAACTTTAAAAATTGTATACTTTGCGTATGTTAGATCGACTTTAGATTTCGGTAGTGTAATCTGGAATCCGAACTATAGAAATCACATGAGAGAATTCAAAAAAAGTTTATTAGTTACCTTAATTATCGTGATAATCGCTATAATTATTCTTACATTAATTCTCTTAAATTTCATAATATTCTTTCTCTCTACAACAACAGAAAACAGTCTGACATCTTATTTTTTACAAGATCACTAACTGTAAAATTTACTCTCCTAGTGTTTTAGCCAGGATTCCATTTATTGTTAAGTTGCGCTAACCTGTTCGCCTCTTACAAACGAAAAGTATATTTGTACCTCCTTCACTCAGTAAAAATTATACAGTTTTGCGTTTCGACCAATTACCACTTATAATAAAGAATTTCTTAACGTTGACATTTTTAATCTTTCGATTGCACAAGTTCGTAAAATAATTGATAAGGATCTATCTCAATAGCTACTGTGTATATCATTACATCTAATATGTTGTCTTTAAATAACGTGTATCATATCTTCTATCTTTAGCTCTTCTCCTTTCTATCTTGTCTATACTATCGGCTTTTAGTAATGTTTTTGTAATACATGCTATGTCAGCAATTACAATATCCGCAATAATATCGAACGTATTTAATAACTATTGGTCTAAAATTTTGGTTTGATAATATCTAATAATTGTAAATTGTATTTTAGTCAGTTAGTAGGTATTCTAGTTATGGTTATTACGATTGCTGCGGAGATTATGAATGTTTTAAGAAACTTTTACTTTTGACATTAATTGTAAAATATTTTCTGTTTATTTGAGACGCAATTTCAAATTCTGATTTGTTCTAAAGGATTTTTTTTCAAACAATTTGAATCTGAAATTAATTTTTGTTATAAATATCTTCAGTAGTTTTTGTCAATTCATTTGTACCCCTACTTTCATTTATATGAAATTTCTGTTACAGCCTTCAAGGTGGTTTATAACCTGTTCTATTATATTTATTACATTTTTATATGTATATCCCCATTCCTGACAACTAAAATATGTTGAATAATTTCCTCTAGTTGTATTTACTTGCAAACATTAACTATGAAAACAGAACCAGTCCCTTAATTGAGTTTTCTATAAGAATTACTTTTTACCATACCATTATTTCTAATCTGATAGAATTGCTGAGAAGCTAAATGTTTCAACAAATCTTCTGGTTCGCTACATTTAAGGGTTTGGGCTCTATTACCTACTGAACTATCAATGATTTCATAAATAATGTAGGCAACTGCCTTTCCAGAGTAATATTTCTCTTAAAATTCGGCGGGTACTTATCAAATGTTGAAGACTCACAAATATTTTCTGTACAATTTTAAACAGATATCCAGCCTTTCGATATTATCTTAGTTACAGCCTGTACATCTTTTGTCCCACTAGATAAAGATCTGAATCCTGACTACTTGACTTCCGGGATGAATCCGTCTTTTCTTCTTTGGTTGGCTCTTTAGTAGACCAGCTCTTTCCTTGGATTTCCTCTTATTTGAACTCCGTGAAGTTTTATTCGGCAATCATCCTTTCGAGCAGGCGAACCTCCAGGAGTCATCGCTCATCAGTCATTCATACAAAAAAAAGAAATATCATTTAAATCATGTCGGTAGTTAAATCGATTCATTATTGTTTAAAGTATTAATATAACTTGCTTTTCGTAGTATATGCAATCAAAACAAAATAATGCCTTTTTATTTTTAAAACCTCTTTAAAACAAATTAAGCTGGCTCTTACGTATAAACTCTACAACTAAGCACACATGGCTTCTCTTGGTAGGCACACATAACCAACAACTAAGCACAAATGGCTTCCCTTGGGGGGCACACATAACCTCCAACAACTAAGCACACATAGCTTCTTTTGGTAGGCACACATCACCTCCAAGAACTAAGCACACTTAGCTTCTTTTGGTAGGCATGCATATCCTCCAAGAACTAAGCACACATGGCTTCTTTTGGTCGGCACACGTAACCTCCAAGATCTACGCACACATGGCTTCTTTTGGTAGTCACTCATAACCTCCAAGAACTGGCTTCCTTAGAGTTGGTCCTTATCTCGCTTCTTAACGTGGGTCCTTATCCCGCTTCTGAAATATAATGAAAATCACTGGTGTACAATTCAAACATATATTTATATTTTCAATACAGACCTCACTTCTCATATATATGATTATAATCAACTTCCAACACTTCCAAATATCGATATTCACATAGTATAGGCTTTAATACATCACTACAACCTTACAATTACAATAAATCTATATCTATCTATAAATCTGTAGAATAGAACAAATCTATAGGACTTGACTACAGCACGACTGCAGTCAGAATGATAATCAATTCGTTTCCACAAATTAATTATGCAAAGAGTCAAGGATAAGCTAATAACGAGGTACAACCACTGCACCAAGTCACGCCAGAGCCAAGGCTGCTCCGCAATTGTCGTTCCACCTCCTTTATACCAAACTTGTTCATAAGTTTTGTAGTGGGGAGAGTGGGGGAATCGAATGAATCATATCAATTGACCATCTGAATTAAATACACTTAAAAGCATCAAAACAATATGTAAACTCATTATAATTAATATCAATTATTTCATTTTTTAACACTAAATTTGATTACAATATACGATTTTGCCTTTTAAATTTACGAATCACAACACTAGACAAGTTTTTTTTCTATATTTCGAATTTCGAACAAGTTTAAAATAAAATCATTATGAAGATGACATTTTACAATATTTTTTGTGACTTTATCATCATTATCATCATGAAATACTAGCAACGCGCCCCGGCTTTGCACGTGTGCAATGTAGATGTTCTATACACAAAAATATAATGTATGTCTGTGTTACTTGCTGATAATGTAGCCTTCTCTTTGTGCAAGAATTATTAAAAACGATCCAGTAGTTTTTGAGTTTATTCGTTACAAAGATACAAATCTTTGCTCTTATAATAATAGTATTGATTCCTGGTGAAAAAAGGGGAAAGTAAGTAGCTTTCAGTTTGCGCGTACCACGTTTGATAAAAGAAAACTTTTAATTTAATTTAATTTCGGGAAACAAAAATTAATGAAAATTAGTACTGAATAATGTTATAATTTTCTTTGTATGTCTTCCTAGATATTCATGAAAATGGGTATCCCTCAAACTATGGACCCCAATACGAAGCCACTTCCAAAGGGCGGCAATCAGAAAATCGCGCTCATCGGTGGCGGCCCAGCGAGCATAAGTTGCGCCTCTTTTCTAGCTAGACTTGGCTACAAAAACATCACAGTGTACGAAAAGGAGCAGTATCTAGGAGGTCTCAGGTAATAAGATCCCTAACATTTATTGCAGCTTGGGTATTGAATCAACGATCGGATATTTTTACCTTATACAGGTCAAGAATCTAGACGCACGAGTATGATATCGAATTAAGTAAATTATATATATATATATATGAATTGAAATAAAATATGTTGTAATGTAAGCAAAAACCACGTATAGTTATATAACTATCTATATAGATCAAAGGTCCGTTTAATTTACGTGATTACAATTTAAATGGCGTAAATGAGTTCATGTTCTGAGAATATTATATGAAAACAAAAATATTTAAATCTATATAATATACAATTAAAAAAGGAGTTTCAAAATTTGTGTTTATTTAATTGAATAATCATTTTGAACGTTTTTGTATGTCTGTTCGTTCACACTTATTTACGAAGATACTGAATGAATGATCATGTAGCTTTGATAGATTTAGTCTGGGGCAACATCCCAGCTTTGGTTCATCGAAATCGGTTGTTAGGAAGAAAATTTATCTTTGCCTATACGCTCAGCTTAAGATTAAGCACACCAGCGAATTCGTACCCGTTCATTCGTAATATACAATATTAGGTATAAAATATATTCACATAGTATAAATAAAATATCCTATTTTTCAAATCACATTTTGTCAAAGCTTCAAATTAAATTCCGCTTACGTAGCCCAGTGTTGCGCGTTGCGTTTAGCACTGGAATACCCAAGTTCGAGTCCCGGTAAATAAATTAAAACAAAACGTTTTAGTCGGGCAGGGTATAGACAACTTGCCTGTAAAAAATAAATATCAGTGAAACAAACAGAAACGTTTCTGCCCCATGCGCACTAGTAGAATTATATTATCTAATTAGTTTTACTACCTATTTATAAAATAAGCAAAATTAAAGCAAATAATGCTTATATGTCACAAAATCAATTAATAGTTAATCAAATACTACAGCTCGTCCGAGATTCCTCAATATCGTCTACCATTTGACGTGGTCCAGTACGAAATTGAGCTCGTCAAGAACTTGGGCGTCAAATTTGTTACTGGTAGAGCGCTCTCCACGAAGGACATTACTGTGAACGTAAGTATCATATTTATGTTTTTTTAAAGCCAAGTTGGTAATCTTTTCTTAGGACTGTGACAATTTAATGACTGGGACAAATTAATTACGCTCCGCATGTTTTTTCAACATCCACTCAACTAAAGCACGTAAAATTGAAAGAATTAAATTAAAGTAAAATATAAGGAAAGTCTTTAAATGATAATGTCTAAAACAATTAATGTTGTTAGACACTGTTTATTAACGTTTTTAATTGTGAGTAATAATAATTAAGTGTATTTCATAAATTGTCTTTGCCTTGCATTTTTTATAAACATTGAAATACCTAGTTCTGCCGTCTTCGAATTTCGGCTAATAGGGAATTTCGCCCCTGTGTGTTGTAGCAATACACTCGCTACTATTGTATGTCAGATACTGACTGACAAGCGTGAGATTCACGTGGAATAATACCTCAGCCGCAGAAATTCAGTCAGTGTCGCGCTCAACCTATTTTGAGCATTCGAAAATCCATATACTGAAACTGAAACACGCATTATGCACTTTAGTTTTAGCATCTATAAATTATGATTTCTTACATGATCCGAACATCATCTTAATTATTCGATGTTTTTCTTTTAAGGGTTTATTAAAAGATGGCCATTCAGCTGTGTTCCTCGGTATTGGCCTTCCTGAGCCTAAGAGTGTACCCATATTCAAGAACCTGACGCAAGATATGGGTTTCTATACTAGCAAGGACTTCCTTCCGCTTGTGTCAAGAGGAAGTAAGAGAGGTAATATATATTTTTACTGGGGATTGTTTTCGTTCGCATTGAAAGATGGATTATCCTGGATTAAAAGCATCCTTTCGAAGCAGTTTAATCTCCTTTTTATTTTATCTAAATCTACTCAGTAGTTTGGCTGTTTATCTTGTTTCGTCTATATGGCCAGGAATTCTAGCACCAAAAATGGGTTCGCTTTGCATAAAATCCTTCTAAATATGTGTTAATTTGTTTATATTGCTATAGGTATATGCGCCTGCAAGTCACCTCTACCAGAGTTGTATGGCAATGTGATAGTACTGGGCGCGGGAGACACTGCGTTTGACTGCGCTACTTCAGCACTTCGCTGCGGCGCCAGGCGAGTCTTTGTTGTGTTCAGAAAAGGATTCTCTAACATCAGAGCTGTTCCTGAAGAGGTAAATGTTATCATATTGTATGTAGGAAATATGTGTCGGCCTAGCACGACAACCACGACAAAATTTTGTCGACCGTTTTTTCGTATTTTAATTTCTCTTTGTCTTTCGGGTCTAACATGACACTTACACTTAAAACTCGAGTTCTAATGTCAAAAGTGGAGATATTTATCGATCGAAATATCTTGTCTATCAAAGTTGTCAATGTCGAGATATTTTATATCTTAGTTTGTCTTCACTCGTCTGCGAGATATCTCTAATGGTCATGCTAGGCGGGCTAATGGATAAGAAGCATTTCCGGGAATCGAATCTGAAATCTCTAATATAATCTGAAATACTAAACGCAACGCACATACTCTGAGAGGTTAGGTCACTGAGAGGTTTAAGGTGACACTAGTCGACATTTTTTCCATAGAAATTTCGGGGGGGTATTACTCCACTATTTAGCACTGGACATGCAAAGTTAATACATGATATCGTTTTGTCTCATTATTAATTTTGTCTGTGCAGAAACAGAATGGTAAAATAATAAACCATTAAAAAGTTACGAGCTACCAAAGATTTGTTTTTATTGCCATTTTTTAACACAACTTTGGGCTTAAATTAGTAATAAAAGAAGTATCAAATTTTCAAAACAAAGTCGCTACAAACAAAGCACGATTATCGAAGAATACAATAACTTTTATTTGTAATTGATTTATGCAGTGGTTTTTTCATAAAACTCGATTTTCCAATGGCTTTTTCGTATTTTTTTAGACGCCCCTTTTACTATGAATTATCGTTCATCTCACTTAATAATGACTGCCCCGGTGCGGTGCGGGAGAATAGCATGCTTTTTGGCGACGCCCACCAGTGAGTTCGAGCCCGCGACTTGTGCAACCTTAAGTGCATTTTGTTTTCACTTATGCCTTTAGGAGTATTTAATTTCAATTTTCCACTAGTCAGAATAGTATAGTGATGTAAGGCACAGGAACTTTCCAACTCATATTTCATTTGTGACAGTATGTAGGTATGTATTTTTATGTTTTTACCGTATAAAAAACTTACTCAATAAGCAGTGGCGGATTTACACATTTTCGGCGTATAGGCTATCAAAATTTTGCCGCCCTAGCCTCTATAAATGTAAGATCCTAAATTTTCTAAAATACAATGATAGGAATTGTCTTGTAAGTACAATTCTCAGTAAGTCTTTCTTTTAGACTATACTCTGTAAGGTACAGAAGACTGTCTTAAAAGTAAGAAAAGTAAGACTTGATTTCTATAAGATAGCTAAAAGTATCCTCAAATTTGCCGCCCCTAAAATCTGCCGCCCTAGGCTGAAGCCTACTCAGCCTGCTGGTAAATCCGCCACTGTCAATAAGCAATATTTATATATATAATGTATTAGCTTATATAATAACGTGTTACATGATATGTACAATTGTACACCCACACGTAAATTGTTTGGCTCTTTTAATTTTAACATATCATCATGCTGAGTGGCTTCCTTTTTAGACACCACATGTATATTTTAATTTCTTATTAATTTGTTTCTTTTTTTTTTGTAAATTGTGTGTGTGTTTTTAATAAATGTTTTTTTCTTTCTTTTTTTTTCTTCTATATCAGAAAATTGTTTTTATACAAAAATGTGATTTCCGTACACTTAATATCAAATTTCAGGTGGATTTAGCAAAAGAAGAGAAATGCGAATTTGTGCCATTTATGTCCCCACGCGAGGTTATTGTTCGGGACGGAAAGGTAAGTTGAACGGGTTTAATTATTATAAATAACAATGTGAAAATATATTTTGTACGCTTTTTACAAAAGCAAAAGTAGATAGAGTAGGTATACAATATACATGGGTGATACCTAAGCCATAGAACATCAATCAACAATGTGCTGTTGCCTTGTTAAATATCTCATATTCGTATATGCCATATTATATCTCATATTCGTATAAGCCATAGCCATCAATCAACAATATGCTGTTGCCTTGTTAAATATCTCATATTCGTATATGCTGCTGCTGCAAATCAAGTTCCCTTCACTTACAAAGAACTGCCTCACACATGTTATCACGTTTAAAATCTAAAAAAAGAAGTTTTTCTTTCTACAATAATTCTATTATTTTATTAAATACTAGTGGACCCCGCAGACGTTGTTCTGCCACAATTTTGGCTTTGAAATTATATAATTATTCTTAAATTTGAATATGCCCATTTACCAACTATAATTGTCTAATATGTCACTGATTTGCAGTGGACATCTGTTATTCCAAAAAAGGTAAGAATGCATGACGTGAGCTGTCAAGATGACGGAGTTTCGAATCTAATTTATTTTATAATTAATTTTATGCATATATTTTTTTCCTGATTTTTTCCAATATTTTAATAGCCTATATCTAATTCCGGACATAGAGGAATCCAACAAATAAGATATCGTTAAAATCGGTGCAGGCGTTCTTGAGTTATAAACGGTGTAACTAACACAACTTTCTTTTATATATATAGATTCCCTTCTGTTTCGTTCTGTAGTTATTAAATCAACGATGACCTTTAATGTCTGATTTGATTCTTATAGATCACAGATCTCAAGCTGTGCCGAACTGAACAATTAGAGGATGGCGAGTGGATCGAAGATGAAGACCAGGTGATGCAGATCAAAGCCAACTTCATCATCTCTGCTTTTGGTTCTGGACTGTATGATACTGAAGGTATATTCTGCCATCATATAGAAATAAGGCGTATCGGCGTATCAATTTAAAGGTCGACAACGCATCGGCAAGTCCTCTAGTGACGCAGATATTTGTGGCTACCATCCATCACATGAGCTATCTAGTACCTGCCCGTTAGTGAATAGGTATAGCCTCTAATCTTTATAAAAAAAATGTATATTCAGAATAACTAAAAAAACGAAAATGTTAGGCGATACATCAGCCATAGAACATCAGTCAATAATGTGCTGTCGACTTCCTTTTTACTTCGAGTATTCGCAAATCCATAGACTGTAACCGAAATGCGCAATATGCACTGCACGGTTTTTTCACCTATGAAAGGGTTCGCAATTTTTTTTTTTACTTGTTACGGGGCCACGTATTCAAAAAGATAGCTTATAGTTGTAATATCCGATAATTAGGTAGAATGTGATCAAAAGTATAGAAGTGATGAAAATGTCACGCGCCACTCTAATCGAGAGTGATTTTATTAAGTAAAAATTAGAGGTAACTCCACCTAACATTATATTAATACACTACAGTAGATTACATTTTATGCAGTGGCGGCATTAGACCTAAATTTTATGTGGGCAAGATTAATTTTGCGGGGCCAGCGCAAAAAATGTCTTTTTTTGGCAAAAAAAAATTTTTGGAGCGGTAATGGATAAATTTACGAGGCGCGAGGCCCCCTGCCGTAGGCGGTGGACCACGCCTCACGCCGCCACTGATTTCACGGTTATGATTGATTAATTATTTAACAGTGAAAGAAGCCATGTCCGGTGTAAAGTTATCCCGTTGGGGTCTGCCCGAGGTGGATGCCGCTACCCTCCAGAGCGTATCGGAGCCACGCGTTTTTGTCGGAGGAGATTTAGCAGGCCTTGCTGAAACCACCGTCGAATCCGTCAACGATGGCAAGACGGCCGCCTGGTTCATGCACTGCTATCTGCAGGTACCTATAGCTTTCTCTTTTACATTCTCTCAATCAATCAATCAAAAGTTTTTTATTTCAAATAGGCCTTTGCAGGCTCTTATGAAACGTCTAGTTGCACGGTTCCAAAAAGTGGGTCTCATGGAGAAGAACCGGCAAGAAACTCCATGGACACTCTTTTCAACAATGGTTTATCTTACAAAGACTCGGTTACAATAGTAATAATCGGCTGAGAAGTTTATATAATGCAAGGTATACAGAGATTCTATACAATGCAAAAGAAAATTGAGATTTTACTATTAGTGTAAAATGAGATACACACACTTGCACAGCGCAAGTTGCCAGGGAAGCCGCACATGCAGAGATGAATTAGCGCCATACATCTTTATCGTCAACATAGTCTTGGATTTTATAATACGCTTTTTTAATTAGGATTCCTTTGATGACGTTTTTGAACTTTTTATTCGTAAGATCAGTTACACACTTCGGTAGCCTGTTGTAGAATCTGACACAATCCGGCCCTGGCCTAATTTAGGAGAGGGCATCCGGGGCTACAGACCCGAGGCCTCCATAAAAGAGAGGCCCCACTATAGAGACTTTGGACAAACAATCTTTCAAATTCCAACGAGATAATTTTTTCGCTGTTTTACCTTTATCTACTGTATTTTGCACAAACATGATTCTATTGTTAAAAAGAAAATAATTTAGGGCCATGGGGCCTCCAGTCGTTTATTGCCCCAAAGCGGCCTCTAAATCCGGCTGACAGATGTGGCGGTGACTTTTATTACTTAAAAAAACACCTATTTTATGTACAAGCAGACGCTAATCGATGGTACTTTAAAGTTAAGAGAACAGAGAAACCGTTCCAAACGCGCCTATAAGGCCAGTTCTTCTATTTACAACTACGGGCTTTGGTATTTCATCTCAAATATATAAAAAAGTATTTTAATTGTTAAAGGGAATTCCCTTCGATTCTCCTGTGGAGTTGCCCAAGTTCCACTGCCCCGTCGACGACGTAGACCTGTCAGTGGAGGTGTGCGGCATTAAGTTCGAGAACCCGTTCGGATTAGCGAGCGCCCCCCCCACAACCAGCTCCGCGATGATCCGACGCGCCTTCGAGCAGGGGTGGGGATTCGCTGTCACTAAGACTTTTGGTTTGGATAAGGTAAGGTAGGAGTCGTATAAAATCAACGACGGCTATAATTTTTAAGAATACTTTTGAAAAAAATACTGCTTAGTTATGCCAATAATTGTTGAGTATATAATACGATATAATAAATAAATATATAATATAATACGAGTATGTATTATATATAAAAAAAAATTAAGCTTACTTTTGACAAATCGAAAAAAACTTAGTTATGCCAATAATAATAATTGTTGAATCTATCGTAACGTTACATCTAAAACAAGGTCAAAGGTCAAAAGAAAGTCTGATATTAACATTTTAATTAATAATTAATATTAATATTTAAGAGCCGCCTTTGATTTTTATATTTGAGTGAAAAATAATGTGAATTATTTTTAAAGTTTTATTCCAATGAATACTTCTTGGATAAGTAAATTTAATGAAATTTATTTATTTATAACCAAAACATTAGCTTTACATTAATATTGGTTAAAGGGTCTCCCTTTTTTATATTTTACTAAGGAAGCTTCCCCCTTCCTTAGTTAGCCTGGGATGAGAAATTACGTTCTTCTCGCCCCCCTCCCGGCCGCGGCGGGTTCAACACTAAGAGACCCTGTGTCATGGGTCACTATTCTCTTCCATGTTCTGTATAGACGTTTACAAAAAAAATAAAATATAATAAATACGGTCCAAATATAATAGTATATCATAAATAGCTGTTATACATATATCCTTTATTACGAGTTAAATATTTTTTTATTAAGCAAGATGTATTTACGTGTTTTTAAAAGGCCTGTCGATCTTATTAGACTATTAACTAAACGTACATCATTTACAGGATATCGTAACGAACGTATCGCCTCGTATCGTCCGCGGAGTGACGTCAGGCGAGACCTTCGGCCCGGGGCAGGGCTCCTTCCTTAATATCGAGCTTATCTCAGAGAAGAGCGAGGCGTACTGGTGTCAGAGCATTAAGGAACTCAAGAGAGACTTTCCTTCCAAAGTAAGTATGGGTTAAAATATTAAACGAGGGTAGATTGATTCTAACCTCGTAATGGATTTATTAACGCGAGTATCACACATTTAAATATTTTATTTATAAAAGTATTAAGATTATTTTAGGCGAGATAGACAGATGCAGCATATTCACTTAGGCTTTTGTAAATTTAATTTAAGCGAAACAAAGCTCTCAAACTCGTGTCGGTATTAAGAACAGATTCATAAATAGAAGAGCAGATTGTGCGTTTCCGCTTTGTCCATTTATACACAGTTTGCTTAAGGTAAAAATAAGTAGATCGATAGCGCATCATTGATGATTTAATACTACCTACCGTCATCTACCTTCAATTAATATTCGCCGGGTGTTATCAATCGTACAAAATAGCTTCTCTAACCCATACTCAGTGGTATTGCGAGAATGGTTTCTTCGGAATTTAAATAATTGTAATTTTCTATAGACAATAATTATATAAAATTTTATTTGTAATTTATTGCTATCATATACTTTAGTTTAAAATGTAATTAGATTATGTACTACATAATCTAATACACATAGTACTGTGTTTCCGTTTTTGTATTTTTATAGCATTTATTTCTGAAGTTACTGATAAAATTGGGAAGGCACAAGTCTTCTGTAACACAGTTTTAACTTTTAACTATATCAGCCGGCCTAGCATGACTGCCACGAGATATGTCGCGGACGAGAGAAGCCAAACTAAGATGTAAGATATCTCGATATATTATATCTCGACATCGACAAATATATCTATTTTTGATATTAAAAGTCGAGTTTTGTGTGTTATTGTCATGTTAGACTCGGAAGAAATAAAGAGATAATCGATTAAAACACGAGAAAACGGTCGACAAAATTTTGTCGCGGTTGTCATGCTAGGCCGGCAGGAGTCTAAATTGTTTGATGTAAAAATAGCAGTAATAAAGATTATTATATTGTTAAGTTCTGAGTTAACGCCCTTAAAACAATCGTATTTCAGGTCGTAATAGCATCAATAATGTGTTCATACAACGAAGCGGACTGGACGGAGTTAGCACAGAAAGCGGAAGCGTCCGGCGCAGACGCATTGGAGCTCAACCTGTCGTGTCCCCACGGGATGGGCGAGAGCGGCATGGGGCTGGCTTGTGGACAGGTCAGTTACTTAACACTAGTAACACCCCCGGCATCGCACCCGTGCAATGTAGATGTACTATACAAAAAATAACATATGTTACTAGCTGATGAGGTTTCTATTGGTGATAAAAATATTAAAATCGGTCCAATAGTTTTTGAGTTTATTCATAACACAAAAATACTAATATTTCCTCTTTATAATATTATTAGTATAAGTATATAGATATAGATAGTATTATCTGATGCCAGCTTCATAAATGATGGTAACTTTTTTTTCGACAACCGATTTCGATGAAACAAAGCCTATATGTTGGGAACTCTTTAATTTTCCGGTAAAGTATATAAGATGATGAAAGTATGTAAAATGTACCACCATGCAAAATTTCATGTAAGTCGGTCCACCAGTTTCGGAGATTAGCCCGTACAAACAGACAGAGAAACAAAAAATGAAAAAAATCGGGATATGTTCTATTTCTCTTCTTAGTTTTTACACCCGGGTTGACTCGGGTTTAAGCATTTTTTTTCTATGTAAGTACAGACATACGAGCTCTACAGTTTTATTATATGTATAGATAGTCTTTGTAGGAAAATTTGGAGTGGATTAAAAAAAATTAAAATAAAGATTTATGGTTTAGAATTTAGATGAATTAAAGTACCTTTAAATATATTAGTACCTTTGAGAAATATATTTCCAAAATTATAATATCAAATATTTTTTTACAGGATCCAAATCTTGTAAAAGGCATATCACAGTGGGTTCGGAAAGCAATAAAAATACCATTCTTCGTCAAACTTACACCAAACATCACGGAAATAGTTACTATTGCGACGGCAGCCTATGAAGGTACATACCGATATATTTTTTTATAAATTTTTGTTATTAAAATATATATAAGTAATGCTGATCCGACAATTTTAATAGGGATAGGTGATTTATTTTTATTTCTTAATAAAAATACGTTTAGGTTTAAGTAACTTACAACTTTTCTCACTTTTTTACTGTTAAATATCGACAGACGAGTGTGAGGTTCACTTGATGGTAGGTGATACCTCAGCCTCAGAACATAATTCAATAAGCGCTATCGACCTACTTTTTACTTCAAGCATTGGGAAATCTATAGAAACCGAAACGAGCAATGTGCACGAGGTTTTTCCATCTATGAACGGTGATTCGTTACCCGGTCGGTTTCTCCCACCCGTTCAATGCCAGAAGTTACCAGACGTGGGGAAGACATGCTTACAGAAAATTATAAACATGTCGTCCTGGAGGGATTCGAACCCACGTCCCATCGATGCGCACGGCAGGTGTTCTACGGAACACGCCAACGAGCCCGTCTAAATTATCTCTCTGAATATTCCTAAATAATTTGACAGGCGGTGCGAGTGGTGTGTCAGCTATCAACACAGTGTCTGGGCTGATGTCCGTCAGAGCTGACGCGACTCCTTGGCCAGGCGTCGGTAAGCAAATCTTTATTATTTTCTAGGTTTTTTTATTTACTTCTGCGGCTTTGCTTTGATTTAAATTTAAAGCTTTGTGAAAGGCGAAAGAGTATTGACGTAGCTATGGATTTATCGCGTGGGGGTGCGTGTGATCCCGTGGCGTGTTTTCTATATGTTTCTGAACGTATTAAATGTATGGGATTGATTAGTAGGTACTGCCGGCCTAGCATGACCGCCACGAGATATGTCGCGGACGAGAGAAGACAAACTATGATGTAAGATATCTCGATATATTATGTCTCGACATCGACAATTTTGATAGAAAAGATATCTTGAACGACAAATATATCTATTTTTGATATGAAAAGTCGAGTTTTAAGTGTAATTGTCATGTTAGACCCGGAAGAAATAAAGAGATAATCGATTAAAACACGAGAAAACGGTCGACAAATTTTTGTCGCGGTTGTCATGCTAGGCTGGCTGACAGCGTCAGATGCCGTGGCGTGGCGTCGCGTTTTGATAGTATGTTTCCGCCATTATGCCGTTATTACTGCAAAGCAGCGAACTGGTGCCACAGAGCATTAATGTTTGAGTTCTTACGTCAGGTATAGAGAAGAAGACGACGTACGGCGGCGTGTCCGGCAACGCGACGCGGCCGATGGGCCTGCGCGCAGTGTCGTCTATTGCGAACAAACTGCCCGGCTTCCCCATACTAGGTATCGGCGGGATCGACTCGGCGGACTCCGCGCTGCAGTTTATTTTGTGCGGAGCGCCCGTTGTTCAGGTAAAGATGAGATTCCTCCCACCCGATCAATGCCCGAAGTTACCAGACGTGGGCAAAACTTGCTTACAGAAAATTATAAACATATGGTCCCGGTGGGATTTGAACCCATGGCCCATCGATGCGCACGGCAGGTACCGAACGCGCTAACGAGCCCGTCAAAAGAATTATAAAAAGAAGTCAAGACTGTTTTATAACCGTTCAAAGCAATTTTTACGATTATAGATATGTAGCGCCGTACAAAACCAGGACTTCACAGTGGTGGAGGACTACATAACAGGTCTGAAAGCGCTCTTATACCTGAGGGCTAGAGGGCTGGACGGCTGGCTCGGCCAGTCGCCGCCGACGTTCAAACACCAGAAGGGAAAACCTGTTCAGACGCTGTATGACGACAATGGGAAGGTAATTTTAGAGATCTATTTGTGGATCAGCCGGCCCAGCATGACAACCACGACAAAATTTTGTCGACCGTTTTCTCGTGTTTTAATCGATTATCTCTTTATTTCTTCCGGGTCTAACATGACAATTATACTTAAAACTCGACTTTTATTATCAAAAATAGATATATTTGTCGATCGAGATATCTTTTCCATCAAACTTCTCGATGTCGAGATATAATATCGAGATATCTTACATCTTAGTTTGTTTTCTCTCGTCCGCGACATATCTCGTGGCGGTCATGCTAGGCTGAATACATCTGAAGGCAGGTGAGCTAATTTTCTAAACGAGTATCGGTTATGATACGGAACCAACGCCGTTTAATTTAGGTACTAGTGAGGTTTACAAACTTCAGCCCTTCGACAATAGGGAATATGCATGTTGTTTAAATTTACTTGATATTTTTTCCCTTGAATCCTTATGGCCCAGATATTATGCCTAAACAATTATTTTCTTATTTAGTTCGTGTTTAATTGCAAAAAATATTAATTAAAATGTGTAAAATAAGGGAGAGAAATTCAAGTTTGCAAAACGCATCACCATTGGTCGAAACAAAACGTGACGTCACCTTACACATTCTGTCATTTATCGGCATCGATTTATCTATGGCGTCCATCGACATCGAAGATGGCGTCAAACACTGGTTACCATAGTTACCTCACTATATGCGTCACTGAGCGTGTAATGTGATGTCATCCAACGCCCGCGAAATATGGCCGCGTTTAAACAGATCAAATTTTATCGATGTTTTCAAAGTAATTTTAAAAAATAATTTGGACATTGCCAAGAGTATTTATATTTTTTATTAGGGTAAAATGATGTAACAAGTCGATAAAAAATATAAAAAAAATGCATGCATATTCCCTATTAGCTGAAATTTAACTTGGTGCTCTTGGACAGACTATTATTTTAATCTCATTAGCAAAAGATATAAATTATGTTCAATAAATATTTCCGTACCTAATAGGATTATTCTGACTTTCTAGTACAAAAATCTATATTTTTTTTCCGAGTAATGATCATTATTATTACTGCTAAAAAATAAAAATTTAATAATACTTTAATAGGTTTAGTTGATAAAACCAAATATGTCAACACAAAGCATTATTCTCTTGAGCCTAATATTCATACAAGCTTCATCATGCTGTTACAAGCTTCATCCTCAAAGATCGTGTATACGTAGATAATTAAGTATTTGAATTGTTTTTTGCAGGTTCTAGCCCACTTCGGACCATATAATCAAAAGCGGGAACAAATACTTCAATCTATACGTGAAAAATCAGATTTAGTGAATGGGGAAACACTGCCATCACTAACCAACGGATCCCTGAATGGTTTCTCTGAGGTTCCGAAGATCAAGGACGTGGTCGGCCTGGCGCTACCCAGGATCGGAACTTACAAGCAACTGGATAACACGAAACAAGTTGTTGCACTTATTGATGATGTAAGTTTTACCTTTTTATTGAATAAGGGTCAAAAAGGCTTACCTAATGGTAACCCATTTTCCGAATGCTCGAAGTAAAAAAGTAGGTCGACCGCGCATCATTCGATATTTGACATTATAAAAGTCATCACCGTCGCTCATAGTTATCTGCAACACCGGAGATGCGTTGCCGACCTTTAAGGAATGAAAAGGCTCCTTGCTTGAAGATTCATAAGTCTTATTAGTTTTAAACACCACAGGCTACTACTGATTCCTATGTGGAATATGGTGGTGCGGGGAAGAAAGTAAGGTAAAAATGCCTCCGTTTCCTCATTATCACTAATTTCGATTACATAATAAGCGTCGGTCAAAAATGTTTATTGTAATTTATGACAAATACATAATATACCTACGGACATCCGTTAAATAAATAAACCTAGCGATAATGAGCGACACTGTTTTCAGGACATGTGCATCAACTGTGGGAAATGTTACATGGCTTGCGCTGATTCCGGATATCAAGCTATTGAGTAAGTACATTCACTCTCGCATATGGTCATAAATCAAAAATACAAGGCTACCATATGTTGAAATGGCTACTAATAGCACCAATTCAGGGTCAAATAGTAATCATATGATATGATATGATAGTATCATCATGAGTAATTAGTGTTAAAATAAGCAATTAGTTTGTTTTATGAACGGCAATTTTTTCTACATAAGCAAAATGTCTGCTAGTACCATTTGTTTTGAATCAAAGGTTGAAATGGTAGAACGGGCTTAATCTCACAGAAATTTTATATAAAATTTTTGCTTTGGAGCAAGAATAATAATGCACAGTCCAGAGAATGTTTAAACATTTCCTTAGCGGAAACTGTTATTTGGCCACGTCAGAAAGTAATATGAGGATATGAACACAGGTTAACAATGGGAGGTAGATAGTGTAAATACTAGTACTGCGAGTGTAAGACAGAACAACAATTACTGTTATATTTAACTAGCAATCCGCCCCGGCTTCGCACGGGTGCAATGTATCAGATCATGATAATAAAATCGGTCGAGTAGTTTTATATGGATAATTTTCTCCGTTTTTGCAACATTTTTCACTGATGCTTCGCTCCTATTGGTCGCATCGTGATGTTATATAGCCTAAAGCCTTCTTCGATAATAATTGGACTAATCAACACAAAAATATTTTTTTCAATTCGAACCAGTAGTTCCTGAGATTAGTGCGTTCAAACAAACAAACTCATCAGCTTTATAATATTATGTAGTATAGATGTATTGTTAATGTTATGTGTAAATCCTATGTGTCTCATCATTGATAAACAAATATCTTTTTAACAGATTTAATTCGGAAACACACATACCCCGTGTGACAGATGACTGCACGGGCTGTACATTATGTCTGTCTGTTTGTCCGATCATAGACTGTATTTCGTAAGTATACTCTTTTTATAGGTAATGAAACAAAATTGTCCGGCAAAATACTGTAATGAAATGGGTAGAGTCCTTTTCATAAAAGAAGTCCTTTTTAGGTGTCGCTAGTGTCTATGGAGTTAAAAATACTTTCATAAAAAATATTGTAGTTCCAACATTATCCGTGGGACTTCTTCCTTGAAACGTACTCTACTACTGAAAATTGAAATTTAGTGATGTCCAATTTGACGCTCACTGCCTTTAAAATAAGAATTATTTATTTTTCTAGTATATTTTACTCGGCGTCGCGCCCCGTAGACATTAAGATTAATTTACTACAATTTACATTATTACAATGACTGTTTCATTCATAATGTAGGTATTATGTTACTCGCCACTTCTATTATAAAAAAATGTGATCTAGTCAGTATATGAAAGTACTTCTAAAGTACGTAGGTATTTTTTTAAAATCTGGGATACTGTACCACGATCTCTAAGAGCAGCGTTATTTTACGATAGGACAGATACAGTCATACACTTCTTATATACCCTCATTTATTCTTTATGAAATGTTAAGTATTTATAATAGTAGTTAGTATAAGATTAAGAAGAAACAAGAAGGCTCTGGAGCTCATATGATTTTTAGTTTCCTCATTTTTATTACATTATATAATTTAGATATAGTCAAAGAACATACGAGTAGATTTACATGGAAGCACAAGGCTTATGAGCGCGCTTTGCACGGTTTCTCTGGGGTACGAGTAGTTCTTACCCCAGCCACCGCAGCGCTGCTAGTATCCATGTGAACGCACACTCTGATGATGAAGTCACAGCGCGCACTCTCTCGCACTTAGCCGCTTGGGATAATGATGGGTTCTCGCTCGCTCTAACACATTTGGCAATGGTTCGGGGGTGATGACTGCGAGAGAGCGTTAATGCCGTTCGCTCGTAATCGAGACGCGAGCACGAGGGGAGGGGTCAGCTGACTGCTCAGATGTGTGTATCACATCGATACATCGCCGCGCGCTCTACAGTCCAAAAGCAGAACTACTTTTTCTGTGCCAAAAGTTAACAAAGGCTCTTCCATGTTAATCTATCTTCTTTGATATTGTAGAAAAATAGTGACCTATAGCATTTTTACAGGATGGTGCCAAAAAAGATACCTCACATCATCAAGAGAGGAATTCATTACCAAGTGCATCCAGTATCACCATTAGATGGAGTATGTCAATAAAAATACAATTGTATAAAAAATATATTAGTTATAAAATACAACATTAAGTATATATTTTCTTAAATTCGTTTTATTTTGCTCCCATTATTCTCTTTTGGATTTCCTTTGCTGTCTTTTTGGCAGTTTTCCAAGAAAATACCCAACCATTATAAGGATTTACTTGTAATGTTAATGCCGAAATAGGTTGAGGACAATTATAGTGATATTTATTTATGAAACTTTCTTTTAAAACACCTGATTTAAGATCATTAAGTTTCTCACAAATGAAACATTCGAATTTTTCAACTACCCGCAAAGCATCAATTTGATATGATCTTATTTCTAGTTCACTAAGCAACCTTGTATTTGTTAAAAGTTGTTTAGTTTTATGCTCTAAGTGTTTTTCATATAAATTATCATCATTAAGTAGCTTTTTTATATACTCGCTCATTGCTTTAGGAGTAGGATAGTCTTCTAATAAAATAGCAGATCTATTATTCGGCAGCCAGTCTCTTATAGTCTGTGACCCAAAATAAATAGGAACGGTGCCTACTTTAATAGCACGCCAAAATTTCTCTGTTATATAATCATCACATACACCATTTTCAATCGCCAAAACAAACTTGTACCTAGCTATGAAATGGAGAAAATCATCATCGTTTAAATGGTTTAAATAGTCTTCTTGAAATTTAACTGGCATTTCTTTATTTTTAAGGCATTCCCCATAAGAATCAATTTTTATATAATTCATAAGCTCTTTTACATATGCATCCCTTTCCGTTGCTGTTTCACAATCTGTCTGTAAATACATAATAGGAGAAAGATCTTCAAAACTATTTTTAATATCTGTTCGAACAAAATATTTTGTACTTGTAATATCGTTAATGGAGTCTAAATATTGCAAGGGAAATGGAACATTGCTATGTCTGCTGAATGTTGTTGAATAATTAAAAAGTGACAATGTTTCTTCATGCGAGAGCTCTGCCACATTTCTAGGTGATTCCTCATGATATAAGCCCCAAATAACTTTCTTTGGATTTCTAGGCAGAGGAAGGTTATTAAAATTAATGTTACTTGCATAAAATAAATAAGCATCAACATTATGTTCTTCTAAAATGCTATGGTTACTGAATATACTGCATTTAATATTATCTGAGCAATGCCTAGTCTCCTCTGTTCCAGGGAAGCCATCGGTCCACCATAATATCACAGGATTTGATTGTACTTTATTTTCAACGTGAACTTCACTATTAAACCACAACCATACCACAAATACACACAAAATTACTGCAACCTTTAAAAGCTTTTTCATTGTTCTTATAATTATTTTCACTAAAAAATTCATTGTCTGGGTATTTTAACTTTTCTACCATAGTTATAAAAGAACCTTGTCACTTTAGTAATTTATTAATGGAAGTATGATGTCATTATCATTCATTTCCTTTCCTGATAACAAAATTAATTTCAACCTACATAACAAATTAGCTACAGTGTAATGCCTCTTTCCTTATACATATAGTATCCATCCATACAAAAAGCAATAAATAAATCAATGTAAAATAGTCCATAAATTGCTCCAACAACTTTTCCCACTATAAAAAGATTAATAAATGCTACAACAGTGATTGTGAGTTCAATTATAATATAGTACAGCTCTGCCTCATACTGCACTTGGTCGACAACATACAGTATCATTAATTGTGTGGAGATCATTAGAGTTGGCCCCGCAACCAAGCAGTTTAATATGTCCACAGGTTCCACTATATGAGGTATTATATTGAGGAGGAGGGCGACTACCTAAAATGAAGATTTACTTGCTTGTAGATTCATAATTTTCATTGAACATAAATAACTACCAATTTCATTAATTTGAGTATATAATGATACGCGTTGCATTAAAAAGGTTATTTATTTAATTAAATCTCAAAAAATTAAACAGCCTCGTTCTTTAATACCATAATACTGATCTATACAAAGTGCTATAAGAAGATGGCAATAGAATAAACCATATAATGCTCCAGTGGGTTCATTTCGTAAGACGACAATTATAAACGCGGCAATGTTAAGCAAAATTTGTATAGATAGGTATAACTGTTCAGCTACGTCGTGCACTTGGTCCACTAAATACAACACGACGAACATAACAGACATGACGAGGGTTGGGGCCACAGCCAGGCAATGCATGATGCCGGCGTCGCTCAAGACAAATGGTATTATCATGAGCATTAGTGATATAACCTAGAAGTAATTACGATACTTACATTTTGTATTTACGGTCATATTATTTCAGTTTTGATATGATGCTATTTATTCTAATTCCAAATATCGACTAAATTATGAACGTAACTTCTTTAAAAGTTGACGGCAAATATATTAAAGTGAAATTATTAATTGAAAGAAGGAACATTAAATATGTACATCAATTGCATTTTAGAAAACTATGATGAAATAATAATTATTTCTTATTACTGTTTTACTTTGAAATAATTTTTTTAATGTAAGTAATAAGAATTATTATTGTAAGGAGTGGACTTTAAACTTTAATTCAAAATATCATTTGTTCATTGTTATTTGTTGTCATTGATATTGTCAAACAACTGTCTAATGTCTAAAATTTGTTTGACAAGTCAATTCAAGTAATAAATAAAGTCGGTACTACATATATTTATTTTATCGGTTTTAAAATTTACGATTTATATATAAATTGTATTTTAGGGAATTAAAGACTTGCAAAGGTTATTATTTATGATTTATTTTATTGTTACATATATAAAAAATTATTTCATAAGTTATGCACAACTAAAAGTACACCCTCTTTCATTAGCAATGAGAAATAAATCTAGCGATAACGCAGTTAGAAGTGCGAAATAACAGACTCCGTATATTAACCATAACCATACTCTTACAAGATTTAACAAAAAACACTGAATAAATGCTCCAAATGTAAAAAATATTTGAAAAACCAAATACATTTTTTCCATAAAAAGAGGTACTTTTTTACGTAAATATAAAATGATAAATAAAAATGATATAATTGTTGTGGGTCCTGTTGCAATGCAGTACATGTGACCTTGTGGTTTTGGAATTATCACCGGTAACACCAAGATAACAAGTGATATTACCTATAGAACAAGAGACTGTCCATGAAACTATCAAAAATTACAGAATAACACTTATAATATAAAATACTTAAAAATAATGCTCTGGTACTTACAAATTCTACCAATTTCATAATGAAAATATTATATCTAATAAGTTCACTCCATTTTTTATCTACTGGAACCGAATCTAAAACAATTCAAAAATATATCATACGTGGCAATCGCTCTAGAATATAATAAATATTATTTATGTCACACATACATCCATATATGTAATTAAATGTAAACTAACCTTACTGCTTCTTTTAAAAGCTTTGGAAATTATTATAATGTATGATGGGATTTTATATACTTACCATTTATTATCATATCAGACATTGTTACTAGCGTTAAATATGTTTGTTTGAATTTTGAGCAACTCGCAACAACAGTTTATCGAAACCTGTTTAAATCAAGTAGTAAATGTAAAACATTTTGAAAATATTATTACAAAAGTAACCGAAAAACAACAATAGCAAAATTAAATATTCTAGCCTAATGTCATCAACCTGACTTTGAGTTGTGTCAGTTTTAATAAACATAAATTAATTTATATTCAACATCAAATAAAAACAATGCAGTAGGAACAGTACTTATTATACTTTGGATATTAGTTTTTAATTTCATAAGTATTTTTAATAAAGGAAGTACCTAGTAGTAATAAGAAAAGATACGTGTAATATTATTACTAATCGTGCATTAAAAAAATTAGTACAACGGAGCATAATTGGTACGTTGTATCTTTAACTAGTCTGTGCAAAACAGTAATGGTCAAAAGGAGGGTAGAGATAAGGAGGAATATCTCATATGGGGCTTTACTTTTAAAAGTGTCCATGATAAGCTGTTAGATTATAGTTCCAAAACCAATCAAAAACTTAAAAAGGTGCTGATGACTACTGATGGTTCGATGTGAATTTGGCGATTATTAATGAAGTGAAGTATGCCAAACGGAAATACATAGTAAAGTACACAAGTAGTTGTACTGAATAGAGTAGTTTATAAAAATAAAGTAAATGAGTATGCAATTGAAAATACCTTTGTCTATGGAGGGTAGAGATAAGGAGTAATTTCTCTGTATATTAGAAGTGTCCATAAAGTCATGTGATATTATGGTGGCGCTGCTGTAAGCTGATGACTGCATTTGAAAGAAAGCGCCTAAAACTGTTAGAGTAGGACAGAATGAAACGAAGAAAGATATATATCCGGTCCGTAACGACTTTCAAAAATTTATTTGTAAAGTAAAGTAATTTCATACATTGATTAAATATATAACAATAATTTTAAAAATTTCAGAATTATTTTGAATAATGACGTTTTCAATTGCAAACTCATTTACTTTATTTCTATACACTACTCTGTTCAGTAAAACTACTTCTGTACTTTACTGTTTCCGTTTGGCATACTTCACTTCATTAATAATCGCCAAATTCACATCGAACCATCAGTGGTCATCAGCGCCTTTTTAAGTTTTCAGTTGGTTTTGGAACTATAATCTAACAGCTTATCATGGACACTTTTGAAAGTAAAGCCCCATATGAGAGATTCCTCCTTATCTCTACCCTCCATAGTCAAAAAAATAAAAACAATAACTGTCAAGTGTCAGTGATGAGTTGAATGTCAGACGTCAGTACTCTGTCATTAATCATCATCAGTGGTAGAATAGGTATGCTTCCGCCGCTTACGGTTTTGGTTTGCGGCTTACCTGACACCATTCTTAATTTCCTAAAGTGATAGAACTCTGTGCCCTGTGGTCACCACTCGAGTCGGTATTCACCAGCATTCACCAATCACCACTCTATTATTCACTATTCAGTGAATCAGTATACGCTAGGAACTACATAGTTTAATATTATTTTAATGATTTATTTCAGATTAACATGTGTAAAAAATAAAATTTTATGGAAATAATTAGGGAATTGAGTTAAAATCTTCCTGACAAGATGGAAGAAGACGACCCAATAATTCAAGAGGTAAAGTATTAACAACTGTTTCGATAACATTGCTTGCAGATGGGTTAAGAGGTTATGTTGTGATGTATAAATTTTGCATTTCATATTATATATTTATATTTTTTTTACCTATTTCAGATACCAGTTTTTTTATCTCAAGCATTAGCAAAGAACCTTTATATTTACCAATATCCGGTACGACCGGCTAGCAGGGACTGGAAGAATTCAAAAGTAGAGAATGTATCTATTAAACCGAAAAATAACTTGGTTCGCATGGAGATCGGTTTAGATCCCTATAGTGACAAGTATTGTGCCTCCAAAGGAGAACAAATTGCTGTCAATACAGATGGAATGCATGTAAGTCCAAGATAATTACAATAAACCTTTAATAGTACCATTCAGTTTTGCACATTGTGCGTAGTCTAAGGAAATACAATTTATTCAGTTTACTTAACATTCAGATGCAATATTTCATTCTTGATGTTGCTAAGGAACTAGTGGTATGTTACTGATATCTGTATCAACAGAAATTGGAGGGAGAGGAAATATCATATCATATCAATTACTTTTTTTGGTGGATCTTATTATTTTTCCATACATATACAAAATTTTTGACAGGATAGTTGGAGCGTTCGATAGAACACCTGCCATACGCATGATGGGTTGTGGGTTCGAATCCTACCAGTACAACATGTTTATAATTTTCTGTAAGCACATTTTCTCCACGTCTGATTACTTCGAGCATTGATTGGTGGGAGGAATATCTATATTCCGACCAGGTAACGAACCATTGTTCATAGATGGAAAAACCGTGAAGTGCACATTGCGCATTTCGGTTTCAGTCTATGGACTTCTGAATGCTCGAAATAAAAAGCAGGTCGACAGCACATCAGTGACTGATGTTCTGTGGCTGGGGTATCACCTACCATCAAGTGAACCAAAAGCTCATCTGTCTATGTCCAACATAAAAAAAAATCTATAAAAAGGTGATTAATTTATATTGCAAACTAAATAATCTAAGTCGCATCTCCACTGATTGAGTAATAAAGTTTAGATTAATATCCTTTTCTTGACACCAAATGTCTATATTCAGAAAATATCCTGGATATACATTTTCAAGGATCCAACACATCACTACTGAGAACCCTTGATCTATTACAGTGCAAAATATTTAAGTAAGCCTCGGGAGCTTTGGTTTTGTAGTAATAAATATTTATTTTCAGGGCTTAATTAAAGATAAGGAACATGAAAAATCTAGGTATTTCAAAACTGATGTCATGGATAAGATAGTATATGAAAGTAATGCCAATTGTGTAGATACCCAACATTATGCCATCGGTTTGTTGCAAGATAAGGAACTTCACTGCACTCCCATACAAGGTATAAATATATTACAATTTTTATATGGTATCATTTAAAATATATGATGGTCTCTAGACTGGAATTTGCCACCCTCTTATTTTTGCAATTGATTATAAAACATTTAGGGCATGATAAAAATGGTACTCTTATTGAAAATAACACTAACTTGAAAAGTGAAAATGATATGTGAACAACATTGAAAGAGAAATCTGAAAAAAAAAATGCTTATATAGAAAAGTATAGAAAAAGCCTATGTAACAAACAGCTTGTTCACATAGGTCTATCATTGCTAACTAAACTGAAAGACTGTTTTTACTTTTTTTGTGCGAACTTTACCCTAAATACCCCTTTTATGCATAAATAATATCCTCATTTTTTTAAATTTATCTTACAGGTATTGTTCAACTGAGACCTTCATATTCATATTGTGACAAACAAGACAAAAGGAAACAGGACAAAAAAGAATTAGACGTTTCAGAAGATGAGGACAAAGAGCCTGAACCACAACAGGTAAAAGTTGTATTAATATAGAATGGAAAGTTCCCTAGTGGGGCACGGGGCACACATTTCTGTTTTTATTTCACAAATTACTTATAAACCTTAAATATTAGGTATGAGAAAAAATAAAACAAAATATAACTTTTGGAAAAGTACACAATTCAGTTCATATTGCGTCAATCATGGAAATCTCACGGAAAACTTGAGTTTCAGCGACTTACTCATTTGAGATTTAAACTTTATTTATTTATTTGATAATTAAAACGGCTGATTAAGCCAATTACATTAATTATTATTTATACTTCACAAAAAGTTAGCAGTTGATATTTTATTTGGGTACTGTAATAAATACTCTGTTGCTTCAACTTCAGGTGACAGTGAAATTCGCGCGAGTAGAGACTGAAGTGGCGAAGAAAGCACGAGAAAAATCATTTCATACGATCAGCCAAAAGGTGGCTGAGGAACCGTGGTATGATGCACTGTGGAAGAGCTCGGAGAGTGATCAGGCAGAGGTAAAGACTATTATTCCAAAATAAAATTATTTTTTTGAAGTTATTCTTCTTTTGGCGCGTTTGGATGAGAGTGAATTCATGACCTGCGCGCGCATGATGTCCCAAAAAAACGAAATGATGAAGATGGCTACAGAATAGAATTTGATTGATTATAACATTTTTCTTCGATATATACTGCAGTTTTGTTTTTTAAATTTTTCTTCAGACGCTAAAGAAGTATAATTTCAAACGCGTGTACATAAGTACACACATACCTTTTTTTGTTTGGATTAATTTTTTATCAAAAAGAAGAATTTATCAACGAGTCCTAAGTATAAAATCGTATCTGTGAAGTTGTCTAATTACAGTATGAAGCTTGGAAGTTTTGTGAAAATAATAATCGTCAATTATTTACTCAAATCTGATTTTACATTATTATTTTCACAGAACTTCTACATTTCATATTGTAATTATTAGACAATTTCACAGATACGATTTTGTTCTTGGGAAATAGTTATTTGAGGTACATTCTATATTTTAAGATTAATTTGACCATTTTTATTACATTAAACGAATAAAAAAGCTATTTTCATTTAAATACTATTTCACTTCTTCATCAATAGATTTCGACCGATTGGTTGTTTGGGAAAAATCACTGTTATATAATGCGGCTATTTCTTTCATGAAAAACCTGTCAAATAAATAATAAAATTGTTTGAATATATAAATAATACATACAATTGTTTATATATTTTAGCTGGAAAGACTGAAACTATTTAGCGGTACAACATCGGACGGGTCTGCGCTGACCCTGAGTGCGGGCGACTACATCAGAGAGCTGGTGCCGGGCGCTGATGAGGACAATGACCAAGACTCCGATAGGAAACTCCCTCTGCAGGATCAGATTAAGGAGATACTTATAGAGGGTGAGCCTATATACAAATATCTTGCTATTGTACTAAAATAATCTATCATTTCGTTGGTTCAAAGTTAAAATTCACTAAGTGTATTTATTTAACAACTTTATTGCATTATAAATATATGAGGACCTACATAACAGAATAAATAGAGCAAAAGGTGGCCTTATCGCTACAATTCAGCGATCTCTTCCAGGCCACCGGCTCAGAATTATATAAAACTAAAAAGGAGAAGGGTAGGTGCTAAAGTTGAAGGATGAAGTACATGAATAATTAAAGATACAAACAAGAACTTACATAAATAACAGCTAATTAACTAGAAGGAATAGAATCTAAGAAGAAAATAACAATTTGACTTAAGACCTAAGCAAAATAAAGCAGTGTCATACATGAATAACAATTTAAAATACAAACAAAAATTTAAATAAATAAAAATGTATGTATAAGTGTAATTTTAAATTCAAAATAAAAGTTGCTACTATTGCTTATTTTAAGCGTACATTTACGATAAGACCAAATTAATAAGTGTGTATGCTTAATATTGTCTTTTATTAACGCGAGTATCACACATTTAAATAAAATACTGTATACCGGATTAAAACGCGATTTATTATTTAAATTATTTATCCCGACGTTTCGGATGCTTTTCAGCAACCGTGGTCGCGGGAGACAGTCTCCCGCAATAATTTAAACAATAAATCGCGTTTTAATCCGGTATACAGTATTTTATTTAAAAGTGTGTATGCTTCATAATTTAGTTATGGACCATAGTTAGCGCTTTGTTCTTAGCGTAGGTTTACGCTTAAAATAAGCAATTAGTGGCAATTTTTTTTTTCAAAATGTCACTTAGTGAGTTTTACCTTTGAACCAACGATTTCTAAGCTCAAATAAATTTTTAATTAATATTATTTTTATTAATAACTAGCAATTTTCCCCGCAACCCCCCTTGTGGGTTGAATTTCGTAAAATCCGTTCTTAGCTGACCTCTACTCGGCGAAAGGAATATTCCTACCATATTTCAAGTCGCTACGCCTTATGGTTCCAGAGATATCGTGATGAGTGACTATATAGGTGGAAATCTCTTTTATATATATAGATAAGTAAACAAAATTTAAAATTTCTTTTTTTAAAGCTGAATTAATGACATGCAGATTATTTTTTAAAACTTATTAACTAACTAACATTTTGCATAGTTTGTGATCTATATATTTATTTATTTATCCAAATTTAATTTCATTTAAGCAATTTTATTCTTAAGCTGTATTTTGTAATGTTAAAACGCACTTGTGTACCAAAAAGAAAGTATTCGTAACGAAAATCAGTCAGTCGTATGAGACATCAGTTAAAGTTCATTGTCCTGCCATATATAAGTTGTTTGTGTTATGATTTATCAATCGATTAGGCTTTTTCTTTGACAAAGGCTGTAAGATTATACTTACTTCATGATTATATTATACTAGGCTTCGCACGGGTGCAATGTCATCAGATCATGATAATAAAATCGGTCGAGTAGTTTTATATGGATAAATTCCCCGTTTTTGCAACATTTTTCACTGATGCTTCGCTCCTATTGGTCGCAGCGTGATTTTATATAGCCTAAAACCTTCCTCGATAATTGGACTATCCAATACAAAAATAATTTTTCAATTCGAATCACGTGTTGCGCCATGACCGCTACCACCTCCTTCAACTAATTATAATGGTTAAAATCCAGGGGAAGAGGCATGTTGGTAGAAGGAAAAAAATCATGGCTGCGTAACGTTAGGGAGTGGACAGGTATTGTTGCATGCAGAGGAGTTGCTGCATCTGGCACAGGATGAGACACGCTTCGCGAGACTGACGGCCAGCCTCCAGTAATGGAGAGGCACAAGAAGAAGAATTCAAACCAGTAGTTCCTGAGATAGCACATTCAAACAAACTCTTCAGCTTTATAATATTACTAGCAACGTGCCCCGGCTTCACACGGGTGCAATGTAGATGTACTATACACAAACCATAGCCTTTGTTACTCACAGATAATGTAGCTTTCTATTGGTGAAAGAATTTTCAAAATCGGTCCAGTAGTTTTTGTGTATTCATAACATACAAAAATACAAATCTTTCCACTTTATAATATTAACTAGTATAGATTTACTTTGTCAATAGCCAAACTGATGACGTTCCTGGAGCTCCGCGAGGCGGTGCTGCGGCGCGCGCGCAGCGGGGTGGGCGAGGGCGCGGTGGGCGCGGTGGTGGACGCGGTGCTGCTGACGGCGCTGGGCGCGGCGGCGTGCTGCGTGCGCGGGCTGTGGGCGGCGCGCTCGCAGGACGTGTACCCGCGCGCCGCGCCCGCGCCGCCGCGCCTCATGTGCGCCGCCAGGGACCACGTGGTCAGTATGGGATATATCGCACCTCGAAAGTCACTAAACGAATCATTACGATCTTCAACTATCAACGCCACCTAGTGAGATTTTTTTCGTCTTCAAAATGCAAAGACACTACTTCAAACGTCCACTTTATGCTGATAGATAGCGCAAGTGTCACGAAAGATGATTAGGAACTCGTAAACGTTTGGAGAACACATTTTTCGTTTAGAGTCAGTTTGGTTTTCAAGGTGCGATATGGTCCTTCGAGCCAGATATAGCCGGATATAGGATAAATTTTTAAACAAGAATACATACCAAAAAAATCTCGTGTAAATATAAAATAAAAAGAAAGAAAGAAAATAAAAAATATGATGTATGGTGAAGGACAAAAATATAATTTTTATATTAATTTATATTTCAGCTGTACCTTTTCACTCAACATCCTTACGTAGACCGGCGAAAAATAACCGCAGCGGTCCGCCTTCCGGCCGATGAAGTGCTGGGGATCTTACAATCGGTTGCAAAGCTCAATCCAAATACAGGCTGGGAGCTCTTATTACCGCCAGATATCGCCTTCGAAACGAAGTATCCAGACATCATCCAACGCCAGAACCTCTACTGGGAGGCCAGACAACGCCAGTTCAACGAAATGCTGATGGGCGAATGCGTACCGAAGCGTCAGAGGAAGAAATCGCAGAGGGACTCAATTAGTTCTGATACTATCTTGAGCCCTAAACCGCGGTGTAACAGTGTGAGTGAGGAGGAGAGTGACAGAAAACGGTATAAAAATAAAACCTCTTCCGGTGTGGGAAAACGGACTCGAAACGTAAGTGGCGGACAAGACACGTGATTATAGTGTTATTAGGTTATCAATTTTATAGGAAAACAGTGATTTTACGCGATGAAGTGACATAGTGAAATCCATCCATATGGTTTTAAATCATATTAAAATGAATGAAATGAGAATCATAACGAGCTTCGAGGGTCTAACTTTTGCTGTCGTAAGGGAAAAGGATGTTCAATATACAATTTGAAACTGAGAATAAAAATTCTGCTTAATTCTTTTTCTCCCATGTAAGTTGTAGTACGCTACAATTTTACGTTATCATACAACTGTATTATTTTTGTGTGTTCGCAATTAAATTGTATTTTGTTATATACTTACTATTACTATTTTTATAATTATTTTAAGCATAAAATGTTGTAGCTTTGAAAATATAGATGAAAACGGATAGTATAGTTTAAAAAACGTATCGTAAGGTTAACATCAACTTTGTTGGTAACCATAACTTACGTATTCTGGGGTATCGATATCCACAGGTTAAAGACGAATTATGTAAAATTATTTCATATAATGCGTATTTATTTGTGTAAATAGTTGATGATTGTTATTTTCACAGAACTTCTAAGTTTCAAACTGCAATTAGACAATTTCACAGATACGATTTTGTTCTTAGGACCCGTCGATATAGGTACCTAATTTTCAATTTTCAGAAAAATGACCGATACGTCTTTTTTCCTTATGACGGTGCAGTAGTTCAAAGGCTGTTTAAAATTTAAATTATGTTATGCTTAAAGCTGTTTTGTAAAGAGGTAAATTATAATTAAGCTACTGCAAATAACAATGTACGTGTGATTGATTTCTGTCTTTGACGCCAAAATGGATGACCATAATTTTTGTCTTTGCAAAAAGATTGTAGAATATGTCTGGAACATTCCATGCGGCAATAGTCAGACAATAACGCTTAACCCAAACAAAACGTAGGTTATATAATTTAACTTAAACCCATCAGCATCAGAAATCTAAAAATCTAAATATACTCCTAGTACTTAGATAATGTACAATTTATTAAATTTTTGAATTGAAGGGAAATGTATAGCTTACTGTTTATATGACTCCGTGAAGTGCTAAACGCGTGGCGATCAGCACTGGAGTCGGTTCGAATTCCGGAAAATCGAAAAAAAAAATTTTGGTAAGGTACTTGTCTGTAAAGAATGATAAGTAAAATAGATACAAAAATGTGTCTGCTCCATGCCGCACTTGGGGTCTAAGGAATTCAATTGACTGTTTATAGTATAATAAATTCGCTACGAAATGTATCATTGTTATTTGCGAAAATTGAAGTACATAATATGGTTGTATGGATGTTTGAAAGCAAATATTGAGTTTATTTTTGGTGTAAAAATACAAATTTATTTCAGATCACGTTCAAAATTGACTATTAAAACTGTTGTGATTCTCTGATATATGCACTATGGATAAGTAAAAATATGTTATGTATCTGTTTTGATTGTCTGTTGTCCAGTTTAAATGGATATTGTTATTTTATACGAAATATAAAAGTATAAAAATTATTATCTTTTTCATTTCAAGAGGTTGTGGAGGAAGCAAGGTGCAGGCGCGGATCCAGCCTTCATAGGTTGTGATCACAATTCACAGCCACCCGAAAATCAGTCAGAAATCAGTCGAAAAGTGCTAGTCAGATTATGAACTCGCTCATGATCAATGTAGGATTTGCGGAAAATTCGACTAAAACAATTCTTCTAAAACAATTCGACTAAAGCAATTCGTCTAAAAAACAACAATGTAGTGCATTCCTACAAAGGAGATGTGTACAAAGTATATCTCAAATTCAAAATCATCTATTCATTTAGGTAACACAATGTACACTTATGAACGTCAATAAAAACCTACATATTAAATGCTTCTAATTTTACATTTACTGCCAGTTCTCAAATCAAGAGCGGAAAACGGACGAGAAGAACTGGCTGAACTGATTCTATAAATGACACCCAGGCGAAGATTTTGTACAGTGTATAGCAAATAATGAGTTTATTTATCTAAACATATAATAAAAGAGTAGGATCGAAATTACGCTTCACTAAATATTTTCACCAGAAATTAAGAGGGGTGACAAAAGAAGGGTAGTAGAATGCAATTTTTAAGATTCTTGTACTAAATAAAACAGCATTAATTAGTCTGTCCATACCCCACTAGGTGACTCGGAATTCTAAGGACCAGGATATCAGAAATATGTAATAAGTATTCTGTCAATCTATACTGCCGGCCTAGCATGACAACCGCGACAAAATTTTGTCGCCGTTTTCTCTTGTTTTAATCGATTATCGCTTTATTTCTTCCGGGTCTAACATGACAATTACACTTAAAACTCGACTTTTAATATCAAAAATATATATATTTGTCGATCGAGATATCTTTTCTATCAAAATTGTTGATGTCGATATATAATATATCGAGATATCTTACATCTTAGTTTGTCTTCTCTCGTCCCCGACATATCTCGTGGCGGTCATGCTAGGCAGACTGGTTAATTATCACTAAATAATACATTAGCACTAATATCTTAGCGATGATCAGTGAAACAGGTAGAAATGTGACCTACCTAGTGAGGTGACTCGGAAATTCTGAGAGTACCAGGACATCAGAAATATGGAACAAGTATTCTGTCAATAAATACTGGATTACGAATAAGGGTTGTAAGAAAATTAATTAAAACAAGATATTATGATGATTACATTTTTAATTTCTAACAAAGCGGTGGTGCGAGACAAACTATTTGTGTTAATTAATATAATATGGAGTGAATACTATACTACTAAGAAATCAACATAAACAACAACATTGATTTCTTAATAGTCAATTAATTAATTATTGCGCACATTTATTAGCAATAAACATTTTATATTATTGAAAGAGTGCAAAGCTATGGACTACTCCTATCAATTATGTTATACCTTGTTAGTTCAGAATAGGGATGTAACGGAGGTGGTTTTATCGGAACCGAAATCGAAATCGCTTTGTCGGAACCGGAATCGGAGGCAGATGTGTAATAAAATAAATTAGTTTCATTCTTATCAGTTCACAAAATAAAACACCTTACTAGGTGTTGAAAATAAAAATAATCGAATTTACAATATTATTATTTTTACAAATTAAATCATATGGCGCTGACCGCGGCTGCCGTCACCGCTGTGTTTCCACCTCCGATTCAAATTTATCGGAATCGGAAGTGCAAAATCAATCGAAAGTTCCGGAACCGGAATCGAAGCTCCGTAGCATCCCTGGTTCAGAAGTAACTAAGTCACTAAGTGATATTTTGAATAAAAATAAATTTTGCTACTATTACTCATTTTAAGAGTGTATCTACGGTTTGAATGAAGAACTCATTACGTATTTTGGTCCATAACTAAACTATGAAGCGAAATACACTTATTTATTTGTTCTTATCGTAAATGGACGCTTAGCAATATTTATTTTTATTCAATATTACACTTAGTCAGTTTTATCTCTAAACCAACGACGTTCTTCAGTGATATTTCTTAAATAAATAAGTACCTAACTGTTTTGAAAAGGAGTTTTGGTACATATTTCTAATATTCATTAAAATACAGCAAAAAGCATAAAATTCCTAATAGGTTTTCAATAATTTATAATTAATTTTAAAAAATCATCTAATTATCATTTTGCAATCTATTCTATAACTTTAAGTGTTAACCTACTTTTATAACTGACATCGCTATTAAAGCCGTGTTATATTGTAAAAAAAAAGTTTAAAACATCTGTAAATTAATCAATCGAAAAATTATAAATAACACTTAATAGAATTAAAAAAAAATTAAAAGTAACACTTAATGCCTAATATAGATATATTTCTACATAAAACCTTAAACTCTATGGTAGAGCTAACACCTACTTAACATCAAAGAGAGAGAAAGAGGTAAATTTAAATAATATATACTCTTTAAATAATTAATAATGCTGATTATATTATTGTTAAGTACAAAAAATAAAATTAAATACATGTTATTTTATAAAAAACCAATAAAATCTGTAACTATATAATTTTGTAACGTGGCCAGATTCTGGTATGACATAAACAATGAAAACAAATAAATACAATAGAAAAATAATATCTTAAATATAATATTTTGCTTTTTAATCGCTATTTATACCTAAGAACTATTGAAATCAGAGCGCCTAATGGGTACTATAATATACATACATGCAACTTTTGTTGATAGAACTAACAAATTTAAATTTGTATTAAATGCTTTCATTGATTGCAGTGGCGGATTTACCAGCAGGCTGAGTAGGCTTCAGCCTAGGGCGGGCAGATTTCAGGGCGGCAAATTTGGGGACCAATATTATTTTTACGTGTCTTATGGAAATCAAAAATAATTCTGTACAATGTTTTTATGTCATTCAACGAAATATCAAACTTGTAGGTATAACCTATAGCAAAAAACCCAGTTCGCCGCCTTGAACCAGTAATCGGACTCTATATATTATAATAATTTAAACATAGACAATTGTAGACGGGAGGGGGGGGGAGTTAATAGCCTACACCTTGGAAATATGTAAATCCGCCACTGATTGATTGGAAAGGCTTTGTACAATAAATCACAATAAACAATCCCCATCTACTTTTTCCTTATGAGATAAACGTAGAACATATGGCAAAAGCTGCTACTAAAACAGTCACAAATCTATTTATTTTATTTGCGCCATTGCAGAAACTTAATTCGCAGTTATCAGCGACTAGACCCATTCGGTTCTTGACGAAGCTCCAATCGCACAGGCCCACGTTGCACCCCTCTATGTACAATGTCCGCTCGTTCGACAGGAACAACACTTGGTACGGCTCTTTGATTTTTAGGTTATTATTTGGTACACACCTGTAAGGAAAATTATAATTAGATATGTTTTATTTATAGTTATGCGTTAAACGCCATGAAGGAAATACGAAAACTTTCAAAAAATCTTTTTTTCTGTTTTTTTTTTATTTGAACGTAATTTGCACCCAAAATATTTTTTATAAAAATCTTTCGTTATCTATATTTCTATATTCGGAAAAAATGGCGGGAAGTAACGTAAGACATAATTAAGGAGAGATATAAGGAAAATATAACGTAAGACTAGGCGGTATGGACGAAAGACTTAAGCATGCCCTATAATGGGCGAAAAAAATAATAAAATATACTATATAAAAGAAAGTTGTGTTAGTTACACCATTTATAACTCAAGAACGGCTGCACCGATTCACATTCACATTCTGGCAGAACAACTGTCGTGTTTTTACTATATAAATATGACGATTGCGTAAATCCGAAAAATACCATCGTTTGCATTCCTTCAAGAACCCATATCTAAATGAATAAAATGAAGTTTCAATTGCTTTGTCGGTGGGATGGTTTTTCATTAACAAAATTATATAAAACATTGTGATTGAGGGGTAGTTTAAAACTCGACTATTTAAGTATATTGTAGATTTTTTTTTCATACAAATAAATGAAGACATGTGTGGATGAAGGGGCTATGTTACATTTTGTAGAACTCATATTTTTTATATTGAGTGAAGATGTTGTGTATCCATAATGTATACCTACTTATTTTATTTGTCGAATTTAGTTATAAACAATCAAGAAAGTTAATAATTATCTAGAAATGATGTAACAAACTGTTTTGCTCATTTTCTCAATAATAATTTACAAATTGTGTCATACCCCCTTCATCCACTCTCTTCAACGATACTTTAACTTTTCAGCCGGCCTAGCTTGACAACCGCGACAAAATTTTGTCGACCGTTTTCCCTTGTTTTGATCGATTATCTCTTTATTTACAATTACACTGAATACTCGACTTTTAATATTAAAAATAGATATATTTGTCGATCGAGATATTTTTTCTATCAAAATTGTCGATGTCGAGATATCTTACATCTTAGTTTGTCTTCTCTCCTCCGCGAGATATCTCGTGGCGGTCATGCTAGGCCGGCAGGCTTATTATTAATTAGTTAATTGTGAGACTTGTTACAGTTATAAATAAAATGTGTAGAACATGAACGCAAATACATTGTATTGCCCTTATGAAATGCTTTATTTATTATGATATTTCTGTAAAATTCAGTAATCAAGCACCCTCTGATTTTTAATAGTGCCAGATAATTGAGGGTCTCTTTTACTTGCTATTACATGTCAAAGATTTGTGACACCTGAAATTGCACAAAACATTAGAATTTTTTACAATTGCATTTGAATGATGTGCATTAACCTTTCCATTTATTTTGCAACTGCGTAGTTTCATTTTATGTCTACCAAATGAAGACATTGTAGATATTGATAGAATTATTGTTTGAGATCCTCTAGACTGACCTGGAATAAAAAAAAATAATAATATCATCTCTAATGTACAAATAGAAAATTATTTTAACATCTGGAATATTTACGGTGAATTGTTTCTGGCGCTGGCAAGATGGCATTCCGTGGCATCCTGTCGTTTATTATACCATTAGATGTGCCTACAACCGCAGTTTCATCAGTGTTCATATCCTTAACTTTTTTAGATGTGGCTTGTATTTTTTCCGCTGCTCGTTTAAGATTAGACTGTGTCCTTTCTTTTTTTAAGTTTATTTCGTTTACACAAATATAACAGGTCACCTTAATTTGACCAGACTCGTCATCTTCATTTGACACACCACATATTATGTGCGTAACCTTTTTGCATTTTGCACATGTGCGCCCTTCAGAAGCTGCTTTATTGCAAATATGGCACATCAAAATATTTAATTCTTCCTTTATTCGTATTATATTATGTTTTGTATCAGCAACATCTGAGACGGATATATCATTTCCAATTTCAGGCACATGTTCACTTTCTTGGGTTTGATCTAAATTTGAAGTAGTATATGAAGTAGCAGGAGTATTCACTTGGTTTAAAACGGTAACTTGATTGACGGATTGTTGGTCATTGTTATTAGATTCTTCAATAAATTTCTCAACATCTTCTTCAGTTTTCAATTTAGAAATCATGTCACTGGATAAAGAAGTGGAAGCGAGGCCGCATCTTGGCTTAGCGCCATATAAAGCTTTGAATGGTGTTTTCCCTATAGAGAGATTATACAATGAATTTTTCTCAAATTGGACAAAGTAACATCCTATCGACCAATTTGTGGAATTATTATCTTTCATCCAGTCCTGAATGATATATTTTATTTTTCGATTTGAGCCATCAATACTTCCTTCGTTCTGCATATTGTGAGGCCTCCCGTTAACTATTTTGCAATCTGACCATAAACTTACTATTTCTTTTAATACTGAAGCTGTGAATTCTCGTCCATTGTCACTCTGTAGTATATTTGGACATCCAACTTCTAAAAATATTTTAAGAATCTCAGTAGCTACTTCTTTAGCCTTTTTACTTTTTAAAGGTCTTAAAAAATAAAATTTTGTTAAATGGTCCTGATATTGTAATAGCCATTTGTAATCTCCATCTGGAGAAGACTGGAAGTCTATGAGGTCTACCTGACCACGTCTCTTTAAGTCATCTAAAGTTAGTTGTTTGTCCATTTTCCCACTTTCAGAAGAATGTTTGTTTTAAAAGACATTATTTACACATCTGAAGGAAAATCTTTATGGCAAACATTGGCACAAAAAAATAATTTTTCAAGGCTTTAATCATTTTGTAACGCCGTCCATGATCTGTGGCAATATGTGTATCTAATAGTTTTTGATAATACTCACTGCTTGGTATTATTGGTACCATAGGATCTGAATGGTGTTTTCTTCTTATAATTAAAACCTTGTCCCCAATAGTTATAATATCATATTTCATGCCATAGTGGTACTCATTATCGGTGGGCCTTCTGCCCTGTCCTCTTGCAATGCGGAAATCGTTGACGATTTTTATCACGTTATTAATTTTTTCGTCCGTCCATTCTGGTTTTTTACTATTTTTACTATAATAGTTGTGTAACTCTATGGTGAATTGTTCTTTATCAACAGTACAATCATCATTGTCCATTAAAAGGTCATTTTCATGGCTACTTTCCTCTAGCACACTCGTTATCAAATATCAATAGAAAACACGCACGAAGGAACAAATAAGTATTCGTATTACAATAAAACAATTGATGAACATTAACTGATCAATTTTTCATTTACATTCACTTTTATTCTTCCACTTGGGACTCTACTTTTGTCGGCATTATTTAATGTATTAATATTTATTTTGACACTGTAATACTAGTGTAAAACAAAAGGTATAAATCTATACTCTTTGGTATAAATGGGTTATGGCTAGTGGCTACGGCATTCATTTCATTCGCTTACTTCTATAAGCAAACCGGGAATCAATAATTATTTCAACCAATCAGCGCGCACTTGCTTTTCGTTTCAAGCAAAATCACAAAGGGTGTGTTTAGCGGACAGAAACGTTAGACCTCAGATTAAATAACAAAGGCGAATACTTTACGCACGTACAAACGTATTTTTTATTTTTTATTACATGCACGTTTTATTGGGCTCACATACACGGAATATCACAGTTAGGCACTGTTCATTTATAAATTCCCGCAAATGAGAACGTTAAATTGCAAAATTTATTGTCTGTGTGCAGTGTTTTGGTCGTTTATAAATTAACGCGGGAAATTATAAACGAACAGATTAAAAAAAAACGTTTCGGTCGAGTAGGGCACAGAAGGCTGATCGCCTACTTGTCAGTAAAGAAAAATGAGTGAAACAGACACAGAAATGGGTCTGCCTCATTGCCTCACTAGGGGACTCGGGAATTCATTTTTACACTACTCATCACTTAGGTACGCTATCAAACAGGAACTTTTAGAAGCTGCAGTACTTCATTTTGTTTTATTTCCCTTGGAGAGTAACAATATCGACTGCACAATATGAAATTTCATATTAAAGTTCCCCAGATGATTACAGAATGAAGTGACGAATGCCCGCAAGACATAATCTTCTCTTCCTTTCTTAGAAAATGAAAGTTAAAATTAAAACCATCCATCGAGGTTATTTTTTTTCATCGGTAAACAGTCGTAACTTTTCAAAGCCAGTTTTCTTTTTAATTTGAGTCTTTTGAGATGAGGTACCTGTTTAATAATCCGTGTAACAGTGGAGTCTGCTGCCAGCCTAGCATGACAACCGCGACAAAATTTTGTCGACCGTTTTCTCGTGTTTTAATCGATTATCTCTTTATTTCTTCCGGGTCTTACATGACAATTACACTTAAAATTCGACTTTTAAAATGAAAAAAAGATATATTTGTCGATCGAGATATCTTTTCTATCAAAATTGTCGATGTCGAGATATAATACCAGCTCCTTCCTTTTGACCGCATTCAACGTAGAGCGGCTCGAATCGTCGACGACCAGGCTCTCTCCGATCGGCTTGACCCTTTGGCGCTACGTAGAGATGTCGGATCACTCTGCATCTTCTATCGTATCTATCATGGTGAGTGCTCAGAGGAATTGTTCGGATTAATCCCAGCCGCTAATTTTCACCACCGCACCTCGCGACAAAACTCCAAGTTCCACCCGTACCATCTTGACGCTTGGAAGTCTAGCACTGTGCGCTTCATGCGCAATTTTCTTCCACGCACTACTCTTTTGTGGAATGAGTTGTCGCCAGCGATTTTTCCGAACCGGTACGACTTGGGGACCTTCAAGAAGAGAGCCTATTCCTACCTTAAAGGCCGGCAACGCAACTGCAAGTCCTCTGGTGTTGCAGATGTTCATGGGCGGCGGTGTTCACTTTCCATCAGGTGAGCCGCAGGCTCGTTTGCCCCCTATATTATAAAAAAAAAAAAAAAAATATAGCGACATATGTATCTCGTGGCAGTCATGCTCATTCGACGTTCTCGAGTACTTGTCGCATATTTTGTTCTGCCTTTGTATTTTTATTTTATTTTGAACGTAGTTATTAATTAAATTAGGGCTTCTATTTAATCTGCGTGCAATTTCGCGATTGCTTAATTTTCCTAAAAATGGATTTTATTAATTTATTCACTTGTCAACTGAATTTGCGTCCCATTTTATAATTTTACGAGTAAAAATCCATATCTATATATGTATATAAAAGAAAGTTGTGTTAGTTACACCGTTTATAACTCAAGAACGACTGTACCGATTTTAACGATATCTTATTTGTTGGATTCCTCTATGTCGGGAATAAGATATAGGCTATTAAATATTGGAAAAAATCAGGAAAAAAATATATGCATAAAATTAATTAGATTCGAAACTCCGCCATCTTGACAGCTCACGTCATGCATTCTTAGCTTTTTTGGAATAACAGATGTCCACTGCAAATCAGTGACATAGTGGGTAAATGGGCATATTCAAATTTAAGAATAATTATATAAATTTCGAAGCCAAAATTGTGGCAGAACAACGTCTGCAGGGTCCACTAGTTACTTATAAAATACACATGAATAGGTCTAAACACTAGATTACAGTAATACAAGGCAATGAAAAATTATTGTAGCATGAACCTATTTATGTGACGAGCCGGAGACACATGAGTATCTGTAATTGGTCAGTCCTCTCTTCCGCGTACTCCGCTACGTAGTCGATGAGCAATGGATACAAATCGTCGCTTACAAATAAGCGTAAGACTAGTTACTTATATCAAGTATCAACCTATTCATGTGACGAGTAGTGTACAGTTACCGGCACGAGTCGTGAGCACACTTTTCATTGGTCGATATGACGTTAACCACGCTGACGCTCCACGTGATTGGTTCGCCGGTCGATGCTCGTCGTCTATTGGGTCCGCGTGTATCATTCGACTATCGTACACTTGAGTGCAATATTAGTGACAACTTTTTAATTAGTGTATTTTTGTTATTCTTGGTACCGATTTGATTGAACCTTAAAAACAAAATATGCAGAGCAGAAAAAATTCTTCGATGTTAAATAGACATTTCCGACCAATGATCTACTCAGTGTTTTCTTACATGAAATAGATAGGTATCACGAAAAACATGATGGACATTTATAAATAAACTGCAGGTGCGACTAATACAATTTAATCAATTAATTAATCTAATTCAATTACCGATTGAAATAATACCAAATAATGTTGCCCGACAGTGTACTTACGCTGACTCAATCCCCACCACGGTTCATCTGTGCTCACGACTCATGCCGCTATCTGTATATTAAGGTGGGTCTACGCTAGACGAACCGAGCACGAGTGAAGCACAAGCGGAACAAGTCGTTCGCGGCGTCAAGTGTGGACGTACAACGAACCTACAACGATCACTGTCCTCGAACGTAGTTTTCCGCAGTGAGCGCGAAGCAAATCCCTTTGTGTTCGTCAAAAAACCGACAACAGGCGGAACGCAGCCGAGCACGAACGAAATGCTCGCAGCGCGCTCGTTCGAGGCTTGTAAATTGGTCCACACTAGACGAATTGTGTTCGGCTCGTAGACCCTACGCTAGGCGACGGTTCGCCGCACTACTATGGATTCGTAGTATATTCAATATTGTTTAATTATGACATACTTATAAAGTACAGCAGCGACGTTAGCGTTGAACGGCGACATGTTGGAGGAGCTCCAGCGCCGCTCGCGCGCCGTCTGCGTGTGGTAGTTGTCGCCGGTGAGCGGCGCGGGGTCGCGGGCGCCGCCGAGCGCGGTCAGCGTGAGGAGGATCATCTCCGCTTCCGTGAAGTGGATCGTCGCTTTCGGTTGTTGAGGGGTTTCTACGCCAAAAACATATTTTTTATCTATACTTCTATATCTATACTAATATAATAAAGAGGAAAGATTTGTATTTTTGAATTTTTGTATGTTATAAATAAACTTAAAAACTACTGGACCGATTTTGAAAATTCTTTCACCAATAGAAAGTTACATTATCAGCGAGTAACATTTTGTGTATAGTACATCTACATTGCACCCGTGCGAAGCCGGGACACTTTGCTAGTGTTAGATATCGACAGACGAGCATGAGGTTCACTTGATGATAGGTGATACCTCAGCCACAGAACATCAGTCAATGATACACTGTCCACCTACTTTTTACTTCGAGCATTCGGAAATCCATAGACTGAAACCGAAACTAGCAATGTGCACTTCACGGTTTTTCCACCTATGATAAATCTGTAGGCTTACGGCCTTATTCAAAAACGTTTTCAAAGCTTGAATAGTTAAAATATGTTTTGACTCGCTTTATCGAATATAAAAAGACTACAGAACAAAAGAAACAATATTTTAACTATATCAAGCTTATAATACCTACTAATAATAATAATAATAGCGAAGAGCTTCGATCAACACCTTAAGAAGCTCTCGCTTGGTTGCTGGGTCAAGGGTCAGATGCAGAAGGCAGTACTACTGGACACGGCTCGCATTGTGAGAAGGTTCCTCTCTCTGCCTCCCCCCACCGGTAGCCTGGGCTGATTATGGCCTTGTTGCCGGTGGTGATCCCCATTTATATACTTTTTTTTAAATATTATTATTTTATATAAAGAAAAGTGTAATTATGAGATTTTTTATGAATATAGAGTATAATAATAATAATTTTCGATTTCACCATTGAGTTCGAACTTCGAAAACCTGTCATTTGGTACTCTTAAACGCTACACTAGCGCACGATTTTACTCGATAGTGGTGAAATTTGATGGAACTTATTGTCGAGACTTATCCAATTTTTTGGTACTTTTGATTAAATTTTACAAGGGTTTACAAGGACTGATGTTCTATGGCTGATGACCTACCATCAAGTGAACCTCATGCTTGTCTGTCGATATCTGACATAAAAAAGAGTTTGTCGATAGATTTCATTTTCGGGCGCAATTTTTTTTAAAAATTTAATACTTTTTTGAAGCATTTGGCTATAAAATTATTTAATAATTAACCCACCATGATCTAAGTGGATTTTAAAGAAGTCCATCATGTCCTTGACGGCCGTGCAACCAACTTTTTGATTCATTGGCGATCCGTAACCGTACTTGTAATATGTTTCCAAATCTTCGGAATATTCTAGACGTTTGATGTCGTCCTTTGTGAATACCTATAATAAAAAGATGCTTGTATATTATATTAGTTATTTTAAAAAAAATTTGAAAACAAAGTCATGAAAATCTAATATATAAAATTCTCGTGTCACGGTGTGCGGGACCGAACTCCTCCGAAACGGCTCGACCGATTTTCGTGATCCTTAGCGTGCATATCGGCCAGGGTGTATATTCGATCAACATCTATTTTTCATCCCCCTAAATGCTAAGGGTGGTCCACCCCTATTTTTTTTTTAATTTTTGGACGAAATTTTTTGTTTTTATTTTTTTATAATGTGGCATTAAAATTTTTTTGTCAAAAAATCTAGACCCGTGCGAAGCCGGGGCGGGTCGCTAGTAATATATAATAATTTTATAATAACTTACAGCACACCAAGGCGATATTTTTTCTATTTCCCATGCCTTGTTGTAACGGCACATATCATACATACTGAGGACTGTTTCCAGACTTATGTCATAGTTGAAGCCGAGTCGTAAAGAAATATTGCTTATCATCTGAGAAAAAAGAATCTTATTAGTTTGCAAAATTTGTTATTAATATACATATTTCATCTAGTGATGTGCCGGATCTCCGTACCCGCGGATATTCGAGAAAGAAGAAAGATCTGTATCCGTTTCATTTTTGGCGTATCATCTTTTACCATATTAATTTTCAATAAAATCAAATATTTGGTTATATTTAAAACTAAATATATATTCAATTCAAGGTCACGCGCATCGATAACGATTGAGTGAAGAAAGTTAAGATCCGTATCCGTATTCGGATCCGTATCCGCGGATATCTATTTTTTAACCATCCGGCACAACACTAATTTCAATATAAAGTACACAACAAGAAGTAAGTGTTAAAACAGTCACCTCTTTATATTCCTGTTTAGATTCAAAAGTGCGGAGCTGTGTTAGGGTATCGTTGTTTTCTTCTACATCTCTAGTCCAAGCTGGGCAGAATTTATACGGCTAAAAACATATTAAGAATTTATATATTATAAAATTCGATAATTCTAAAGTATGTCCTTATTTTTTCAATATAATTCAAGCAATAATAAAATCTGATAACTCCCAAAATCTATTACATTCAAAAACATATTGCAATGGTAAAAATTTCTAACTCCCTTTTTTTAACCTAAAATGTCTTATATGTATTAGTATATAATAAAAATCACGAATTTCTGAAAAATAGAGTTAGCAATTTATTTTATTTAGCCTATACCTACGGAAGCTAATGCCTGTACAATCTCAACGTACACACTTATAATTACAACTTTTATATTTTATTGAGGCACTGGCATTATTAGGGCCCCGTTTGGCGAAGTACATTGAACGTGATACGTATCCTGATATATATTTTGGTTGAAAAATTATTTACTTACCCTGAGTAATTTTTCGTCGCTTTCTTTAGGGACATCGATGCCTTCGGCCTGATCTCTGAATAATCCTTCAGTGAACGCTCGAAAGGTTGTACTCGATCGCGGGTCGTTTACGTATTTGAACTGAAAAACCGTATATTATGTAGGTACTTGTGTACTTAAAAATAAATCACACCTTGAAAAACAAACCGCCACTAAATTAAACCTATTTTAAAATATCACCGCCATCTTGTGAGATTATCAAAATGCAAAGATACCACTTCAAAAGGTTAACTTTATGCCGTTCGTATGTCACTATGGCATTATTAGGAACTTGTGCACGTCACGAGAACTTTAAGTTAGTTTTCTAATAACATTTATGAGTCGTTGTAACTTTTTGAATGATTGATTATTATTAGACATATTATTATTATTTAAACGCGATTTCCCAAAGAACATATTTTTCTTGAGTGTCAGTTTGGTGTTCACGGTGCGAAATATAATTTGCCTATATATTTTGCGAAATATAACTTAGGAATAGTCTCTAATTATTTTAAAATATAAAATAATTAACTTTAGATACTATAATAATAATCGTTTAAAATAATCACTATCTTTATATGTATTACGTATTTACGTGTGTATATCACTGATCTCCTCTTAAACCGCTTAGGAATTTTCTGCGTCGCACAACTGATTTATAGAATCAGATACGACCTAGACTTAGCCTTCAAGAAAATAGCCTACTCCTTAAAGGCACGCATCTGCATTCCATCTAGTATTTCAGATGTCTATGGGCATCAGAATCACCTAACATCAGCCTGCCTAGCATTCAGACCATCAAGAGATATTCCGCGGACGAGTGAAGACAAACTAAGATAAAAGATTTCTCGTAATCGACAACTTTGATACATAATATATCTCGATCGACGAATGTCTACTTTTGAAATTAGAAGTCGAGTTTTAAGCGTAAGTGTCACATTAGACCCGGAAGATATAAAGAGATAATCGATTAAACCACAAGACAATGGTCGACGAAATGTTGTCGTGGTCGTCATGCTAGGTCGGAAGGTGTCTCGATTGCCCCCTCTTCTATGAAAAAAAAAACCCTAAATGCTTACCAGGTAATCGTATCTATTGTCAGTGAAGAGTCCAGGGTACTTGGAGCGCCACGCCTGCGCCAGCTGCTGCGTGGACATGTACCCGTCGCTGGTGAGGTCACCCGCGAACGTGGCGTTCTGCCGAGGTTTCCACTCCCACTGCTCTAGCAGATTGACGTCAGCTGCGCACATACGTTGCTAAGGATTTGAAAGAATATGACTTAGGGTGTACTAGGTACTCCTGATAACATATAATTATTTGTGATATTGGTATTTTTTTTGTTAGATATTCACTGACGAGAGTGAGGCTCGCTTGATGGGATTTATATATAGTGAACCAGCGTAATTGTAAACAGGGGTGATTGGCAACAGTCATCATAAGTTTTTTGTTATATGAAAAAAATTAATTATTCTATTGTCCGTTGTCTCATGTTGCGTTCCGTAAGTTATGATGGGAATGTTTCCACTCACCCCTGTTTACAATTACCCTGGTTGACTCTAAAGGATTTTGGGTCCCTTGAACCCTTCGTAACCCTGAGATTTTTATACTGTTAGATGAATCAGAAAAAAAGCTTTTTTTACCCACCTGTTTTCCCGAGCAGTCCAAGGTGGTGTAAACAAACTCATGACTGATGGTAGGTGATAGGAGCCACTGAACAACAGGAAAGCTTTCGGAAATTTATAGATTGCACTGGAGTGTGCATATTGAACTTAGTGATTTTCATCTCGAAAATTCGATATTCCTTTCATCCGTATAATAACTAAAGTGGCCTCACTTGGGTAACATTTTACAGAAAATTATAAGTCGCGACTCATCGTATCGCAAGGTACCCAATGCATCAAAGGTATTGGTTTTGGATACTGAGTACAATGAGTGTATGTTTATCCAAATGGGAGGACCGGATCAACCCATAACCCTGTTTGGTTAACGATTAAAACGTCCTACAATCGACAATACTAGGCCATACAGAGTATTGTTGTGCTACTTTGTGGCAAATCGCCGAGGCCGCGGTCGCTTACTTCTGTTATCCCGCGGTCTCAACACGGCGAAAAGTGGGGCCAGAGGGGGTTTAGTGGGTCGGGGCACCAGGCTGTCTGGCTAGCAGACAGTCGCGAGTGACCCAACCCCACACTCTCCCGGTAAATGTTTAAAGAGCCCCGCCGGTGAGGGAGGGCGAGAAGAGCAATGCTCTAAAAAATTGTCTCGCCCTCGGTTTGGTGAAACTTCCCCCTCTTTAAAAAAAAAAAAAATGGCCATACAGAGTATCCTTATCAACTCACGTTGGTGTTTCTAAAGTTTCCGTTTCTGTAGTTAGTAATGATATTGTTCTTGAAGTCAGTCAGCTTTTGCAGTTCGGATATTTCATCTGATTCGGGGTTGTGCGAGCCGTGTCGGTTGAGTAACCAAATTGCTATTGGTTGACAGCCTGGAAACATACACAGACGTTTTAGAATAGCAAAGTATAGTGTTTAAAGACTAGACATCGTAATCGCGCGGGCACGAACGAACATGTCAAAGAATATTTATCTAGAATAGACAATTAATATGTAATACCTCGATTTACGCATCCTCCGAGAGATTTTATGTTTGCAAGTCGTGTTTATTCAAAAAGATCTACGTACGTATTTTAAAATGAATTAACTATTGACTTTTAAATAAAATATTTTATAACGGATTAAAACGCGATTTATTATTTATTTTATAAGCATCCGAAACTAATGAATCGCGTTTTAATCTGTTATAAAGTATTTTATTTAAATGTGCAATACTTGCGTTATTAAAAGACAATATTAAACTATTGACTTGTCGATTTTGACAATTTATCAGATTGATCTGGTTTATTCTTAGAGATGTTAGATGGCCTCCTCCTATAACTCTTTGACCTCGTTAATGAAATGATATGAATTGATGCAGAAACGTCGCAAAAAGTCCCAATGTAGATATAGGTTAGGTACTCTCAAGTCTTTATGTAGTTTGTCCACTCTGTTTACATAATCTACAAATGAGTCGTGCCCGCGCGATAACGACATCTATTAAAGACATAATATGATTAGTTCAGCAATACCTAAGCACATAAAATTACATAACATACTCCGAATGCTCGAAGTAAAAATTAGGTCGACAACGTATCATTAACTGATGTTCTGTGGCTGAGGTATCACCTTCCGTCATGTGAACCTTATGCTCGACTGTCGATATCTGACATAAAAAAGAAACATAATAAAAAAATACGAAATGCTTAGGCACTTCTGTTGCTGACTGTATCACCACAAGATTTATGAATGAAAAATTGTTTACAAAAATTTTTAGAGAAAATATTTACAGTTAGGTTATCTAACATTAAATAATTAAAATTACGAAATACCTAATGCCTTTTGTTGCCGACTGTATCTCCAATATCTCATAGACAATGTTCTTTAATAAGCAACTATATGGCTTAAGGTGGTTTAAGGTTTTATTAATCACTGAACATCTCATAATCATGTTTTTCCGATATAATAATTTGCGTAACGATAATTCAAGGTCATTGGATGAAACACTAGAAAAGCGAGGAAAATGTGTTTCAAATTCATTGGACTCACAGTTAATGCATTTGTAGGTCACTAAGTAAATTCTAGGCAAAGATTTAAATTTTACTGGCAATTTTCCAAGTGCTAATGTGAAAAATAAAGCCTCTGTTCTTTACATGTGACTCAGTTGACCTTTACACTGTGGAAAATGAGAATATCGTGCGATAAATGTGTTGCAAAGGAAATAGGAGAAAATATGTTAATTATTACGTAATGCATATGTACGGTGAAGAAAGTGTAATAATTATATGCCATTGAGTTTCAAGTTCAGGGTGATATGTTGGATGTTAAACAAATTTTAAATTTTTCATGGGAAATTGCAAATTGTTACTTTATGCTTTTATGGAAGTAAAGAGTTGAAATCATGCAATCCTTATTGATTTTTAAATGTATATTTGAATATGCTATTGCGAATTGAGAGGGACTTTATTTGATAGATTTATTTAAATAGTTGAAACATCGACAATTTTGATAGACAAGATATCTCGATCGACAAATATCGTTACTTTTGACATTAGAAGTCGAGTTTTAAGTGTTACACCCGGAAAAAATAAAGAGATAATGGTTTAATCGATATTAAAACACGAGAAAACGGCCGCCAAAATTTTGTCGTGGTTGTCATACTAGGTCGGCTGGACTCATGGCTGACATCAGATACGATTACTTCATATTCATTATGGTTTGTTTATAAAAGAGGGTAGTGACTAGCTAACGGTTCACCTATTTGTAAGTGATTCTGACGACCATATACATGATACATCTACAGTACCAGATGGTTTTTCCGGCAAGGAATAACAATCGCAAACACGAGCAAATCCACGAATATAAGTAGTTAGAGAATAATCTGACTACATGCGAGTCTAATCGGCGAACTAGGCGTTGAGCGAGGTGTGTGCGAATACATTTTTCATATAATTACTGTCAAATTACTGTCAGTTTCTACAATAACTCTTTGCTGGCCCCTGCCCATACTTTAAGGCCCGGTCGGGATGACGATAGATACTGAATACAGGTAAAACGTGTCTATTGTTTACTGACAACAATGGACACTTGTCTGAGTACAAGATGAACCGAGGTCTGAGGAGTAATTAGCAGATATTAAGGGCGTTAGAATTCGCTAAGCTGTAAGGGGCATCTGTACTCAGTGACCTCATGGCTTCGTGAGTCAGGTGGCCTTGCTAATAATCATTTATCAAGAGCAGTAAGGGCGCGTTTATTTAATGCGATTTTAACGTCGCGTCGTACTAATAGCGTCCGCTCAGAGTCAACCTCCTCTCTATCAGGTCACCACAAAAGTACGTTTTAACTGCACAATATCTGTCTATATTTAATGGAAAGAAAAAATATATATTTATAAATAAATAAATAAACTAGCTACCCGACCCGCACGGTTATACTAATGCAGATGAATGAGACCAATAAATTGTTTGTCAAAAAAACAGATAACAAAACTTCGATAGGGAAGCCCTGATCAGGAATCATCTAGCTACCAAATATACACAAAAAAATCATAAAGGGTTCGGAGGTGTGCGACCACAAACACCAAGACATCATGAGATTTTTATTTATGTGTATATACATATATTATGTACTAGCTGATGCCCGCGACTTCGTTCGCGTGGGGATCACTTTATGCTGATATTTTGAGCAAGCTTTCTTCATATTATATATCCTCCATCCTCTGTACTTGGTGATTTCTTTTTGGAAAGAGCTATCAGAGTAGTCATTGACGGTTGCTTTTGCATCATATTATCGACATATTTAATGGTGGTTGAGGTTGGGGTTCAAATGATGATTTGAAATTCAAAAGAAATACCATAGTAATTGAAAAAATTAACCTGACTTTAAATAAACTTTAGGGAGATGCATATCAATCAAATTTTACGTCACCAAAAGGCAGATATGTGTCTTTTCTCCACTAATCAGAGTTCAGTCGAAGATTGGATTCAATGCATTTTCCGTCTTAAATATATGCACGAAAATTGTACGGGGGTTTGAAAATACTTGCGACACATGGAAAAAACGCCAAGAAAATGTCTAAATACGAATAAAATGAAGGTATGGAGAAATGCAACGTAAAATGAATGAAAAAAATAGTATGGCCATGTTGACCAAATACTTATTTTTTAATAAATTTAATTAGAGTGGAAGATACTATATCCACCTCTATATTTATTTAATTTAATTGATCACTTTTAATTTCAGATATTTTTGTTTAATTCCCTTGGAAAGGAAAGGATTGATGAAAATGCGAAATAAACGATCTCATAAGAAATACATTTTTATATAATAGAATAGTTCAATAATACATTTTCTATTTTCAATATTAGTTCTTTTAAAAATATAAAAAAATAAATACAAAAAATATTTCCCTGAGTGATGATTCGAACTCGCATCTGAAATTACGTAGTACGACCGTATATCCACTATGCCACGAACACATATCGAGAAACGGCGAAATTATCAAACTATTTCATTAACATATCAAACTGTGATTGACATCTGACAATTCGAAAAAATTCAACGCGAGTCAGTTTTCATTGCAATTTGTTGAAATGATGCCTTTAAAATAATATTTAAATGATGATAACTTTTTTTTCCGACAACCGATTTCGATGAAACAAAGCCTATATGTTGCCCTGGACTTTGCTTAATATATTTGTATAAATTACGCGAAAATCGGTTCAGTATCTTCGGAGATTAGCGAGAACAAACAGACAGACAGACAGACAGACAAGAATCTTAAAAATTGCATTTATGCATTCTGCTACCCTTCTTTTATCACCCCTCTTAATTTCTGGTAAAAATATTTAGTGAAGCGTAATTTCGATCCTACTCTTTTATTATATGTATATATATATATATATATATAGAAGAAGATATGTACATATCTGCTGCTCTTTGTCTACGCTGTAAATAGTAATATAGAAACGTTCAATATCTTATGCGGTCGCGGCAGACCGCAGGATAGCAAACCTCGCATCTATCGCAGAAGCGGTAGACTTATATAAGTGCTAGCTTCTGCCCGCGACTTCGTCTGCGTAGAATTAGTACTAAGGGTAGCTTAGTTTTGAACCGAGCTGTTTTTTCATCAATCTCTGCTTAATGGCGCTGCACTCAAGTCAATAATATCGTGATATTTTTTAAACCGTTCGTCCAAATTACTTAGTGTAAAAGACAAAGTTCATCTACTATACATATATCAAATACTGAAAGCGAAAAATGTATCAATTTTGATAAGAATTAGCTAAATACTCTAAAAATTGCAATTGAAAAAATGAATCAAATTTAAATGTATTTATGGGTCATAGTTTAGGGTATATTGGCTTTCACATAAAAGTTAGATATATGCTATCGCGGACTTTTATTTAGAACTATTTAAAATAAATAATCCCATTATATATCATATTTTTGTAACTCCAACCGTTTAGGCAGCGCACGCCAAGATAGCCCTCAGAAGGCAGGAATTTTTCCGAGTTACTTGATACTTATCGTTATATTATTACGGCCAATATACAAAAACTGTTCATAAATTGTAGCCTATGTGTTATTCTGATATATAAGCTATATTACTGTAAAGTTTCGTCAAAATCCGTTCGGTAGTTTTTTCGTGAAAGAGTAACATTCATCCATCCATCCATCCATCCTCACAAACTTTCGCATTTATAATATTAGTAAGAGTAAGATAAGAAGTAAGATAAGATAAGAAGAAAAGTAAGATATATATGTATATAGGATTTGTACCTTATGTGAAAATAAATAAAGTATGCATATTGCATAGGTATGTACGCGACTAACAGGCGGTGTCGCACGGATAAAAAACGGGCTCATTCGTTACGGCCCTAATAGTGACCTAACTTCAATTAATTAGAGTTGTTAATTATTTGATTTGTAACTTTTTTTCCATATTATATTACAAATTTCTGTGATTCCTCTTTCACAGTTGAAGTTATAGCTGGTATACAGGTATGCCGTTATAGCTCATCGTGAACTTCCTTGTTAAAATTGGTTAATTAACTGACTAAATTAATATGAAATGAAATGAAATGAAATATAACTTTATTGCACACCACAAAAAAATCAGATATCATATGAATATAAATAATATAAAAAGCAATAGGCGGCCTTATCGCTTAAAAGCGATTTCTTCCAGGCAACCTGTACTGGCTAAACTGAGATAAATTTAGATGATAAGCTAACAGTAGGTATACATATAGTTTTAACATAAGCATATAGTAGATAATTAGTGAATAGGTACAAGAAAAAGGTAATAAATTTGTCACAGTGATAAGCATAGTTTTGAAAGATTGAAGAGTTTGGGCCTTATTGGAATATGATCAATGATCGATCATTTACTAACTTCTACTATCAATGTACTTTTTTTTAAGTAATTGAATAGTACTTGCATGCCGTAATATTAAGTGAAAAATAAAGGATTTAATGAACTTAAGTAACATCAAATCATTCACTTTAGCAAATAAATATGATTTCATTTGTTTTTACACATTTGAATATGTTACAGCTGATTATAGTGCTTACTGCTTCTCACTTAGGGAATGTTATCTTTATCGACTTTTGGGGGTGGAACTGACTGTATGATATTGATAGATTCTAGTGTTGAGTAGAACATGCAAGAGGCGGTACATTTGTCCCGGACATGGCGTCAGAATGTAAGAGCGGCTCGAAATTATAAAATGTACTACTTCAAATTTTATGTCGCACTCGTTTTTTCTCGATGTATTTGGGTGATAAATAACCATAAAAAAAAACATCAAATGTCATATTAATACTCGCTAGTACAAATTATGCTTCGAGCTTCATACGCCTCGCCTCATTTGAAGTGGGACATTGTACTGGCTCAGTGTGAAAAAGAGGCTACTCTTACAAACTCTTCTTGAAGTCCTGTACTACTAGGGTTACCAGATGAAAAAATTAAAAGTCCGGAGGAAAGGCCTGATTTCCATTGAAAAATCCTGAGATTTTTTTACAGTTTCAGAATTTTCTCTCAGACCCTACCTACTTAACAATTTATAAAACGTAGTAATATTTTCTTTACTGCGGATCTTCTTAATAAGTATTGATTTTAATTGTGCAATTATTACCAAAGGAAGATTATTTAACTTTTTATTGGAATGTAAGCTGTGGTTTATTAAAAATTCTATTCCTGACATTTCCTGGGATTTGCAAAATCCAGCCGCAATCCTGAGAAGAGTCCAAAAATCCTGAAATCTCAGGACAAATCCTGAGATATGGTAACCCTATGTACTACCCAGTACCCAACACTAATAGATTCGATAATCTTATAGGTATAATTTGACCCGTTTGCCCGGTGTTCAATTGAACCTTGAACCTTGAATTTAAAATTATAACTTCGCACTGGTCTGATAATGGAGTCGGTGTGTCATAGGAACACGATGATTCAATAATACGAATAGCCTTTGAGTTTGATTTGTTTTGACAAATATACCTTTATTTTATATATTTCTTCTGTATGTCACTGACTCCTACTAAAGTGCTGGACCGATTTAGATAAAACTTTTTGTTTGTTTGGTTTAAATTCATAACTGAACGCGATACGCGGCGCTGCGATAGGGTTCCAGCCCCCCTAGCATGACCGCCACGAGATATCTCGCGGACGAGTGAAGACAAACTAAGATGTAAGATATGTCGATATATTATATCTCGACATCGACAATTTTGATAGAAAAGATATTATCTCGATTGACAAATATATATATTTTTGACATTACAAGTCGAGTTTTATGTGTAATTGTCTTGTTAGACCCGTAAGAAATAAAGAGATAATTCGATTAAAACACGAGAAAACGGTCGACAAAATTTTGTCGCGGTTGTCATACTAGGCCGGGTAGCATGACCATCAAGAGATATCTCGCGGACGAGTGAAGATAAAGTTTCATAAACAACTTTGTTAGACAAGATATCTCAATCGACAAATAACTCTACTTTTGACATTAGAAGTCGAATTATAAGTGTAAGTAAGAATCGGAAGACAAAGAGATATTAATTATTTAACTCTTTATTAATAACCTTAGACTATAATACAAACATAAAATAACTTAAAAAACTAATCTTAATTAAGGCATTAAAGGCGGCCTTATTGCTTATTAGCAATTTCTTCCAGGCAACCCTTATCTGGATAAAGCGAAAGAGAAAAATAATAATAATAGAGGAGTAGGTGTGGGATATAGGATATATATAAAAAGTTTAAATAATATAAATGTCTACATGAATCTAAAATACTATTTATAAACAGTAAGGAAAATTAATTATAACCTATAATATATGAGGAAAAAAAATACAAATTAATTCGGGCCGTACTCAATTGAAAGAAAATATTCATTAATAAGTTTTTTAAATTTAGCCAGATTCTGTGCCAACCGAATATTATTGGGTAAAGAGTTCCACAGCCGAATCGCAGTGGCAGCATATGACTGTCCATAGTAAACAGTTTGCTGAGGAACAACACGCAAAGTAAGTCTATCAGTGGATCGCAGCGAATGCGCATCACAATTAAGAAATTGAAATTTTTCTTTTAAATAAGGAGGAGTCTTGGGATCGAATAGGATTTTATAGAGGAGATGTAGTATGTGAGAATCCCGGCGAAGTCGAATGGGAAGCCACTTGAGATTTTTGCGAAATTCAGAGATATGATCGTATTTACGGAGACCAAATACGAACCTTATACAGAAATTTTGGAGACGCTCAAGTTTATTTAACTGCTCTTCTGAAAGATCTGGAAAGGAAACATCAGCATAATCTAGGAGAGGATGTAAAAGAGATTGGGCAAGCATAATTTTTGTTGGAATTGGCAGAAAGTGAGAGAGGCGCCTCAGTGAACTCGATGTAGCATACATTTTACTACTGACTTCCTGTATCTGTTTCGTCCAAGAGAACGTTGAATCTAAGTATACACCCAGGTTTTTGACAGAATTACTAAAAGGAATCACAACGCCATCAATTATAATAGAACTCAAGCAGGTCCAGTCAATTCGGGAGATAAAATGAGGACTACCAATTATTATGACCTGACTTTTTTTAGGATTGATAGTAAGGCCATAATATTTACTCCAATTCACTATGGCATCCAAATCTGCATTAGTGTTGGATATAGCAATAGGGAGATCTTCCAGAGTTGCTTGAGAGTATATTTGTAAATCGTCGGCATACATATGGTAGAGCGAAGATAGAGAATTAGTGATAGAATTAATAAAAAGAGCAAATAAAAGAGGAGACAACACACCACCCTGAGGAACGCCGGCAGCAACAGAACACCATGACGAGTGTTTATCATCAACCAATATACGCTGTCGACGTCCATTCAGGTAACTATGAAACCACTCAATCACCGCTGGAGATATGTTAATAGAACGGAGCAGGGCTAGGAGAACTTCAAAGTCTACACAATTAAATGCGTTACTGAAGTCTAAAAGGGTGAGAACTGTTAGCTGCTTGTTATCCATACCGAAACGTATATCATCGGTAACCTTAACGAGAGCTGTAGCCGTACTATGACCAGGACGGAAACCAGATTGCATAGGATTAAGGATGCGGTTTTTATTCAGAAAAATACTGAGTTGTTCATGGATTAACCGCTCCAAGACTTTGGAAAGGAAGGGCAATATGGAAATAGGGCGATAGTCGGAAAAAGTACTGGGATGAGGCTTCTTAGGGAGAGGAATTATCTGAGCATCTTTCCACGCGAGAGGAAAAGTGTTAGAACTAATGGAAAAATTCAGAATGTGGGTAATGATAGGAATGATGATGTCAAGGATAGGGATGATCATATTACGACTAACAAGATCGCAACCAACAGCATTAGAGGTTATGGATAGTATGTTCTTCTTAACATCACAGTCGGTAAATTGAGTAAAAATGAACGGTGGAAACGTAAGATAATCGTAAAACACGAGAATACGGGTCGATTTTTTTGTCGTGATTGTCATGTTAGGCCGGCAGGAATTACTTTTTTTATTTTTGAATCGAACGTTCCGGCCAATTTATAGTATTTTTTTCTTTTAAGTGTATGTATGTGTGTGTCAAATACGTAATCCTTATTTTAAAATACCACATTGTACGTCATATACGTTAAGTTTTTAATACCCTGTAAAATATATAAAGGAGATGACCCGCTGAAGTGTATAAATATGCAGGAGGGCGTCCATGTGTGCCTAGTACTCAGGTCCGGATTTAGGGAAACGCATCCGGGGCCTCCACAAAATAGGGGGCCACAATATAGATAGGCCTTAGAGCCCCACGAGATGATTGATATTTTTTCGCTGTTTTACTTTTACCTACTGTATACATTGTATAAATATGGTTATATTGTTCTTAAATTAAAATAATTTGGGGCCATGGGGCCTCCACTCTTTTGGTTTTTTATATGACAGACGAGCATGAGGTTCACTTGATGGTAGGTGATACCTCAGCCCCAGAACATCAGTCAATGATGCGCTGTCGACCTATTTTTTACTTCGAGCATTCGGAAATCCATAGACTAAAACCGAAACGCGCAATGTACACTTCACGGTTTTTCCATCTATGAAGGATGGTTCGTTACTCGGTCGGAATTTCGATATTCCCACCCGATCAGTGCTCGAAGTTACCAGACATGCTTACAGAAAATTATAAACATGTCGTCCCGGTGGGATTCGAACCCACGACCCATCGATGCGCACGGCAGGTGTTCTACCGAACGCGCCAACGAGCCCGTCAACTCAACTCAACTCCTTTGTTGCCTCCACACCTAAAAATCCGACCCTGCCAGTACCAGTATATAGGTCAGACCTAGAACCTTGTGCTAATGCGCTTTCACGGTCTCCGCTTAATGAAAGCTGTGTACACTCAGCTTAAAGCTTTCTACTTCGCTTGCCATCGCCAGAATCGATTTTTATATCACCTCTAGTACATTTATTTTTGCAATTTGCTGACAGTATGCTCCGAATATTCGTTTCGAATTGTATTCAAACGATTTTGCGAAAATAAATTCTTATAGTGTGAAATGTCTCTGAATGTTGATTGCATTCAATCTGCGGTGAATAATAAATTAACATTTTTTTTTGTATAGTACGTACGAAGTAGGGGTGTGTTACTTGGTTTATATAACTAGGAATTTGGGTAATATTCATGTTTTGAATGTCAGAAGGGGGCCACAGAATATCAGCGTTGCAACACGTCTGTGTTGGAACACATGCTGAGTGGCTTCCTTTTTATTTCTTATTAATATGTTTCTTATTTTTTGTTAATTGTGTGTGTTTTTAATAAATGTCTTTTCTTTCTTTCTTTCTTTTTTTGAAAGCCAATCCTTGGCCAATCCGAATTTTATTGTTAATTTCAATTGCAATTAAGTGTTCTATATAGGAATTATTATATTGTGTAAAACGGATAACATTGTATTATTTATTCTAATCGATTGAGGTAACTTGTTATTATGTAGATTGTCCGCAAATATATATGCGCGATATATTATTTGAATTAATAAATAACTTTGCATAAACTACGTTATCTATAGTGATACTATGAATAACATAATATGCGAAAGTAATTGTGTGCATCTGTTATATTCACAACATCAACTACACTTCCTAAAATGATAAACAACATAGCAACATAATATTGTCTTATATTAACACAAGTATCACACATTTAAATAAAATACTTTATAACGTATTAAAACACTATTTATTATTTATATTATTATTAAGTCTGTCGCGACCACGGTTGCTGAAAAGCATCCGAAAAGTCGGCATAAATAATATAAATAATAAATCGCGTTTTAATACGTTATAAAGTATTTTATTTAAAATAGCAACACATAACATACACAACACATACATATAATAAAACTGTAGAGGTCAAATGTCTGTACTTCGAAAAAAAATGCTACAAACCGAGTCAGGAGAATGTAAGAAGAGAAATAAAACAAAACTAGATTTTTTTTAATTTTTTTGATTCTCTGTCTGTTTGTCTGTTTATCTTTTTGTCTGTTTGTACGGTTAATCTCCGAAGATACTGAACAGATTTTCATGCAATTTTCTTAAATATATTAAGCAAAGCTCGGGGCAACATATAGGCTTTGTTTTATCAAAATCGGTTGTTGGAAAGAAAAGTTATCATCATTTAAAGATTATTTTATAGGCACCATATCAACAAATTGCAATGCAAACTGAATCTTTTTCGAATTATCAGATGTCAATAACAGTTGATATGGAAATGAAATAGTTTGATTGTTTTGCCGCTTTCAATTGAATATATCATATGAAGAAACCTTACGCAAAAGCTCAGCTTACAGTGAAGCCTACGCGAACGAAGTCGCTGGCATCAGCTAGTCGTAAATAATAACACAAAATTAGTCGGAAGTTTTACAATATTTTTGAACTACATACATATACGTATATTAGCTTAGTAAAATAATATTCCAACTCTACTATTATAATAGTTTGCTAGACTTTTGATTGGCTATTAATATGTCTGAAGTATTTTATTTTTTGTTCGTTTTACTTTAATACCTACTCGTAGTTATTTAAGTGCGTGCGAACAATGGAATCATGCAGAATGCCCATACGTAACAATTACTATTCAATTCTTGTAATTCGAACGCCTTATACGGAAATACTATTACACAATACTACTTAGAAAATATTAGCGATTCCCTGTTGGAATGTTGTTGAAAAATTCCTATTTGATATTTCATTATTCTTCGCTCGCGTGGGCGTCACCTTACGTTGAACTTCTAAGCGAGTTATTTAAATTAATATAACTTTTCCTCCCGACATCCGATTTCGATGAAACATGCTCAATCTATATTCTATGTGTCAAAGCTTCATGAAAATCAGTTCAGTATTTTCGGAGATTAGCGAGAACAAAAAGACATACAAAAATGTTCCCATCCATATTCTGGAAATTTTAATTATAATATGTATAGATTTATCACCGGGGAAAAAAGCTTCTATTTTTCAGTTTTTGATATACATTTACATCTATTTGTACAATAAATATTTATATATAACATTTCCTAGAATATGTTGCAACATATATGACAGTTTATATTTAATTAACTTGATATCAGCAGCAACAGCAGCAAAATCCGAATGTATTTACTCATCCTTTCTTTTTTTGATATATAAAAAGGAGTTTTTAAAGACCCGGAGATTTGAACCTAACTTAATATACAGAAAATGATGAGACTCTAATTCTAAAACTCTGTTTAGTTTTAAAAAAAAAATCTGAACTAATTCAGTGAAACGCGAATCTGCACTTCGTGGCTTCATTTTTCGTGACCCGGATTTTTTAATATTCCTCTCACTCGTTCAGTAAGTTTTACCATTTTACCGCGATAAAATTAGTATAGCCTTCCATTATATACCGTTTCATAAAATGAGTAGTCGTTCTCATAAGTAAAAAAAACTGAAAAGTTTGAGTGTTGATTGATGATAGAGAATTATTACCTAAATATGTAATTTTAAACACTATTTCTTTTTCATTATTCTTTTGTTAAGTATTTTAATATCATTTTATTGGAGGAAGCTACAATAAAATAATCGTGCACTTTTCTTTCTCTGTAGGTATTTATGCGGTCAAAAAACGTTTTTTTATAAATGGGAGGAATATCGTAATTCCGACTGGGTAACGAACCACCCTTCATAGATGGAAAAACCGTGAAGTGCATATTGCGCATTCAGTCTATGGATTTCCGAATGCTCGAAGTAAATAGTAGGTCGATTGCGCATCATTAATTGATGTTCTGTTGTTCTAAAAAAAATAATATGTAGGTATGTGTTTTGAAAATATATTGAAATATATCTTATTTCATTAACACGTTCTCCGCGTACAAAATGATAGATGTGTTTCAATAATAGATGGCTGTGGCATAGTTTGTAACTGCAGCATATCCGCTATTTCCGATATGACCTGAGAATATTGCTATTATAATATAACATTAAAATTATCGTCTTTCATTAGTATCGTAGTCAGATGGACAAGGGGTCAAAGACATAGGTTGGTAAACGTCTAAAATCAGTACGAAGACGTCAATCCTGAATCGCGCTATCAAAGTTTCTCCGAGCGCTGAGAATCACCTTCGTATACACCTCGACATTAACAACGGGCCCTTACGGCCAGCCAGTCAGTGATTCAACAGGTTGAGGATCCTCCATTTAGGTTGGACGAAGAGCACACCTTCCTTCCTCCACCCTAAGTATTCCTTCCTACATAGTACGTACCTACTGCTCTCTCAGATACTTCAGTATTTTTTTAAAAAACTTAATGCAAAGTAGCATTTTGATCTAAATGGACAGTGCCCTAAGGGATTTGGAGCAGTTCCAAAATCAATCAATATAATACTATAAATAACCAATTAAACCGTCAGAGGATGGTGTTGACAGTCTATATTGAAAATAGATTCGATAATCAAGTAGTAGTCGATAAAAGATGATATCGCACCTCCAAGTTCTCGGATGCGGTACACTGCCGTTCATATAGGTACTTTTTTTTTGACAATGATAACAGTAAGGTGAGCACAGAATAAGCCAATCGATACTTTTTAATCCAGTAAATGCTTAGAAAAGTTGCGGTATTTCAGACAGAGATGTTCGAATATGATGATTATACGAGTAGGTACATCGCTAATATATAAAATTCTCGTGTCACAATGTTCGTTCTCATACTCCTCCGAAACGGCTTTACCGATTTTTACCAAATTTTATATACGTATTCAGTAGGTCTGAGAATCGGCTACTATCTATTTTTCATACCCCTAAGTGATAAGAAAAAATAAAAAAAATTAAATTAAATTTAAAAAAAAATTTTTATTTTTGGACGAAATTTTTTGTTTTTATTTTTTCATAATGTGGCATTAAAAATACATACAACCCTAAATTTTTTACTTTTTTATCAGCTTTTTAGAAATTATTTACATGGCAAATCAACGTTTGCCGGGTCAGCTAGTATCTACATAATATGATGTTTTCGCCGCGATTCGTTTCGTGTGCGTGAGAGAATCTTTTGACAAGAAGTAGATATCCTACGTGTACAGAGTTTCAACTTTCATACAAATAAGTTTATATTTTTAAACGTTAAATAACAAACCAACATTATTTTTTTATAAGTATAAGGAAGATAAATCCTAACACATTCATTGCATAATTCTTTTCCTAAGTATGATTTAAAAAAATGCAGTTTACAAGATTTTTGAATTTTTGTTTTTTTTTTCGACAACAACAACTTCAAAGGAACTGACTTTTAGTATTGATGATGACCGGTGACGTCAGCATAATCGTCAAACTATAACCCTCTGGGGGAATTATAAGAATGCTGTCAAATGCCATATATTACTACGCGAATTAATAAGCTAATCCGAAGAAACGTAGCGATATCAATAGCGATGTTATAGGTACATTCGAAGCTAAATTATAATAAGCGAACTAAACACGCATTATGATTACATCATCGAATAACTCCGCCGTACTGACACGGTTTACACCTTTTATTTATGTCTCGTAAATTTTACTGAGGAAACTCTACAATTAGATAGATACACTGGCACAGATTCTAGCGGGTTCTTGGGTGTCTCGTGTTTGTAACTTTGTACGATATAGCTTGAACGTTGATGCTACGAACATATTATGTATGTAGTTAATGTTGGTATGTTTGGATTGCTATATCGCGCGTTTAGAATTTACTAAACTAAATTTTACCTTTATTTTACAAGAAAAAAAACATACTGTTTAAAACACAATTAGTCTAGAGAAGTACATATTGGTGGCTTTATCGGCAGCGATTTCTTCCAAGCAAACCATAAATCATAGGGGAAAATCATTCATAAGTTAGGTAGGTCTACGATTTTAGACACAACAAATCTAACATAAAACAATATTAATATACCTATAAACTAAACACTATATACTTAAATGTTAATTTTTTTAAAGACCTAACTCAAAATTTTTGCAACTTTTCTTCATAGAACGGCCTAATAAAACTTTCTAACCATGAAAATAATATCTGTCTTAGATATATTTAATTATGAACATTGTACTTAATTACAATCCAATCCAATTACAAAACAAACCAAATTTTAGAGCAATTTTAAGTGTTACCCAAAAATAAAATAATAATGTTGGATTAAAACATTTTAATTCTAAACGTACGATATTAGGAAGCGGGATGAAAAGCACTCATCTAAGTTAATAATATGAATATTATAAGGAGGAAAACCAAAATTAATTGTTTGTGTAAAAATATGTATAATTCTATTAATCCATGAAAATTCTGTCGTCTCTATCGTGTTTGATTAATAAAATTATTATCGTTAAATTTTTTTTCTTTACGGAATTCGATATAAACTAATGATGCCGATTTGTCTTACTTAATATTTACTAAGTCATTTGGTATGTCTATTTCTATGGCACGCTCTTTAGGTTCTATATCCTAATCGATTACCATTTTGTGAAAAAAATAGATTTGTCTTAATTATATAGTATTCAAATAAATCTATTATTAATTAATACCTATAACACGCCCGGCTTGTACCTTGATGTACTATACTCAAAAAAAGCCTATGTTACTCGCTAATTTTGTAGCTATTCTATTGGTGAAAGAATTAAAATCTGTGGATTTCCGAATGCCCGAAGTAAAAAGTAAGTCGACAGCGCATCATTGCCTGATGTTCTGTGGCTGAGGCTGTGACCTACCATCAAGTGAACTTCGTGCTCGTCTGTCGATATCTAACATAAAAAAAGGTCCAGTAGTTTTTGAATTTAAAATATTAAACAACAATTAACAAACAAATCTTTTCTCATTATAATATTAGTATAGGTAACACCTGTCAACGTGTCAAATATTTTTTAAATACAAATAATATATTGTAATTTATATGCCGTTTTTGGGTAATCGTGTTGTTTCACTAACATGTTTCTTTATAAGTATCAATAATTTTTTTCAAATATTCTACCTGGAACTTCATGCGTCCTCATCACTGGGATGCCTCTATTCGAGAAAGTATACGCTGTCTTCGTTCCGAACAACAAATAAGGCTCCGGGTCGACTGACAGGCATGTTTCTTGTGGATCCTGGCCGCGGGCGAGACTGATCAGTGCAAGTGCACTGAATATTGACCACCGCATTCTACTGAAATCAGTTAAAGTATATAAGTGAGGTTGATATAGTTGGCTTGTTGGCGCGATCGGTAGAACACCTGCCGTGCGCACCGATTGGCTCGCTCGACGACAAGTTTATTATTTTCTTTAAGCATGTCTTCCTCACGTCTGGTAACTTCGGGCATTGAACGGGTGGGAGGAATATCGAAATTCCGACCGGGTAACGTATCACCGTTCATAGATGGAAAAACCGTGAAATGCATATTACGCGTTTCGGTTTCAGTCTATGGATAGAACAAATCGAACCCTTACAATTAAAATGAACTACTCGAAAAAAATTTGCAAAACTATTGTACTTAAATTATTCATAGACCGGCTTAAAACACTTTCTAACTATTAAAATTTATATATAATTATAAAATTGTATGAAGTAAAATTATTTTGTCTCCTATATTTTTATTATTTTTTGTAACAACTATTATTATTATTTTGAGTGCTTCTGTGTGTGTGTTTTGTTAGTAATAAATGTTATATCTATGTCTTAAAAATATTAGGAATTGTCCAAAACTTAGCAATTGTCCAATCCAAAGTACTATTTAAAGCGTTTAAAAAAAAACAAGAATTTTGGATTAAGGAACAAAGGTGTATACAAAGTATTATACTATTCTAGTTTTTCGACACAATCTGTTTACTTGTAAGGTTCTCGGAGAATAAATACCAATGCACCGAAAACCTTTGTAAACGTTTTTTGTAATGCTATTTTGATAAATAATGTAATTATTTAATGTCTTACTTTAACCAATAAAAAAATGACTAATTGTTATTATTAGGTACTATTTTCGGAGGCTTTTATTTATTAAAAATCTCGTAGTAGGTACTGTTTAATTTTGCGGTAGGTACCTTATGTGTTTATGTTCGCTGCACGCTTGCGTTATTATAATATTTTACAACCGAATGGAAAAGGCGAGTTGCATGTTTGACTAAACTGATACTTTTGCCAAGAATTTCGTCATAATGAGAACAATTTGCATAATATTGGAAGGAAATACTCGTTTTGTAATTTGAATATAATAAATTGTTATAAAAATTGCTTTTTTGAACTTTTTGAAATTGATTCAAAAAAAGAAATTTGTCATATATTTTTAGGAATGGAACAGAAAAACCAAAATGTTTGGATTTGCTAAATGGCACATGCTACATAGCAACTTAATTATTGATTTATAAATGAATTACCGTTTCCTTTAGCGAGGCATGTGGTAGATACATTTCTGTGTCTTTTGCACTAATCATTTTGTACTGTTCAACCACGAAGGCATTCGGTAGCTTCATTACTTATGTATGCTAATATAAAGTACTGTTTTTTACTAGATAACTATTATTTTCCATCGAATGAGTAATAAAATGCGCAATGTACCTATTGTGATGTGTATACAAGTGTGTCCTTTTACATAAATAAATATATTTTGTTTCGTTTTTAAAATTCTGTACTTGTATGTACTGTCGTCATAGCTAAAAGACTAACCTTATATGAAGGAATTTTCGAGATAATTGATATTTTGTAAATGTCGTTCTGTTAAGGATTTTTATTATTTTTAAGGGAAGTAGTCTTGTATAGTTCGCGAACGAACTAGTTCGTAAGAGCGCTCCCACAGATGAACTACGCGAACTAGTTACCTCATTTCTCGCTCCATAGTTCGTTAGTTCGTGACCGAAAGAGCGAAATTGGCGTTAACCGAACCAATGTCATTAAATTTTGTTTGGTTTATGTCATGTGTTATTCTGTAAAGGAATAGAATTTCAAAACTTCATTATAAATATAAACTAATCCAAAAATTGAAGGTAAAAGTACACTGTACAGCATTCCATAATCATATCGCATGATGAAAACGATCACACGATTTGCTTTGCACTGATTCGAGCTGGGAGCTGGCGAACTAGAAGAGCGAACTAGTTCGTTTAGGAGCGGCGAACTAAACTGAGCGATCTCAGTTGCGAACTAGGTACTATGCCCAAGACTAAAGGGAAGTTTGTTAATTTTTTTGGTAACGATTTTTGGCTTACGACGCGATGACAGTGTTCGCCTGTTGGAATAGTAAAGTCTGGTGACTCAGTAGCCAGATGTATAGTGATATTTAATCTATGTTAATTTTTGCGGGAAAATATTTTTATGTAATAATATTTATGACAGTTAAAACATGTTTTTTTTTAATATTTTCAGACAGATTAAAAAAGGAAATTGATGTTCATACAATGCGTATATTCATTAGCTAAAATATATGCATATTGCATTCCTCATGGTCTGACCATACCTGTATACAAATGTAGTTGTAAGTAGCCATGATGTAAGTTAAAAAAAAACATTCCATAAACCGGACCTAACTACCTGTTATTTTCCGAATTCACAAAATACTCAAATTGGTAAATATAGTACGATTTCATACAACATTAATACATACAGCCAAGATATAATCAAAAATAGTTTTTTCTATCTTATAGGTACTTTTATATTATTTGCAAACATCTCATACCAAAACTTCTTATTTTTTATATTTAATTCAAATTAGTCGATAGGCATTATTAATAATACAATTAAATCTTAATAATTTGTCATATTTTGTTGTGATCGTGGGTCATGTTTTTACAACAAATGTTTTCAAAAACTTTTTTAATGCTCTTTAAGCAACCCTATATTTTTAAGACCTAAAATGCCTCGCCTAGTTCCAGTAAGTAGGAATATTAATCAACGGAAACGCTTTATGAGGTAACTTGTTGGTATGGATAAACAACAACATCCACATGAACTTAATTCAAAAAATGTTTACTTTTAGATAAAACAACGTCCTAAATTAATTAAATGACGAACACAATAAACAAATTAAAAAATAAAAACACTTCACACACACATTAATACCTTAACGCGGGAACACTGGAAAAATATATAATCTGTGATGAAAATACGCGGGAAACGTGGCACTCCAAAGAGGTTTGTAGCACGAACTGGCGAAGAAACAGGCTTTGCGTCTGTGCGCGTATTGCCAACGATGAACAAGCGATGTGCCCCTGAACCGCAAAAATGATTGGTCCCATCAAATAAACATAACGGTTTTGCTTTTTGTATTGTTGTATAAAATCTATACATATAATAAAAGAGTAGGATCGAAATTACGCTTCACTAAATATTTTTACCAGAAATTAAGAGGGGTGATAAAAGAAGGGTAGCAGAATGCATAAATGCAATTTTTAAGATTCTTGTCTGTCTGTCTGTCTGTCCGTCTGTCTGTCTGTCTGTCTGTCTGTTTGTTCACGCTAATCTCCGAAGATACTGAACGGATTTTCATGCAATTTACACAAATATTTTAAGTAAAGCCCGGGGCAACATATAGGCTTTGTTTTATCGAAATCGGTTCACAGAAAGAAAAGTTATCATCATTTAAAAATAATTTTAAAGGCACCATATCACCAAATTGCAATGCAAACTGACTCGCGTTGAACTTTTTCGAATTGTCAGATGTCAATCACAGTTTGATATGTAAATGAAATACTTTGATTATTTCGCCATTTCTTATATATGTAATCGTAGAATAGTGGATATGCAGGCCCATTGCGTAACTTCAGATGCGAGTTCGAATCTGAAGTTGAAAGGAAATATTTTTTTTTGTATTTATTTATTTATTTTTTTAAAGAACTACATAATAAAAATAGAAAATGTATTATTGAAGTATTATATGAAAAAGTATTTCTAATGAGATCGTTTATTTCACATTTTCATCCATCCTTTCTCTACAGAATTACGATTATTCGACATTGCTTTTATTGCTTCTTAAGGACTGTCTTCGTATTATTGGTTTCGTTATATTAGAGGTTTCCGCATTTACCGGAAACCCGAGTAGGAATCCCGGGAAAAGGGAATTTAAAAAAAATGTCTTAAAATGAAAATGATCAATTAAATGAAATAAATATCGAGGTGGATACAGTATCTTCACCACTAATTAAATTTATAAAAAAAATAAGTAAATTTCTTTAAAGTCAGGTTAATTTTTTCAACAATGGTATTTTGAATTCAATTCTATTGAATTTCAAATCATACTTCGAACCCCAATCTCAACCACCATTAAACATGTCGATAACATGATGCAAAAGCAACCGTCAATGACTAATTTGATAGCTCTTTCCCAAAAGAAATCATCAAGTACAGAGGATGGAGGATATGTCATTTGAAGAAAGCTTGCTCAAAAGCGAACCCCACGCGAACGAAGTCGCGGGCATCAGCTAGTGTTATATAATGAAACGACATTGAATTTTTATAAGCTTTGCTGGCTTTCTTCGAAAACATTTGCGTGTTTAGTCGGTACGTTTGTCACACTTAATATTGTGAAGCGAATCAATTTTCTAATGGTATTTAATATAGGTATATTCCTACTATTATTTAGTATTAGTAATCTGGTGTATTATAGCTATTATATGTACGTTCTCTTGTATCTATGAGGGTAGGATAAATATTATTTGGAAATTATAAATATACATATTATATTATATTTATGTTGTAAAATATGTAGTAAATCTATAAAATAATCATTTCAATATATTCTTAATTAATTAAATTATTACAATAGAATTCTTATATAAGACTCTTTAATAAAATATACATAATTGTACTCGTATAAATGATGTATACTTAGGTTGAAATGTTTTTTTTTTTTAATTTTATTGTTAGAAATCTTTTAATTTAGGAGTTTGGCAGGTTTTAGGTATACAATAGTATCTATTTGAGTTATGGAAAAACATAATACTACCAAAATATGTTAATACCTTAATTGCAAGTTATTTGATTATGACGTAATATCCATTGATCGGGCTTTAACCTATTTAGTTAACAGGGATTGAAATCGGTTAATTTTTATTTTCTAAAATAACGTATAAGTATACGTATACGTATAGTATATGGTTTCTACGATACCATGATATTAGTTTTAAAGAGTTATAAAGGCTATTTTTTGTTAGTAAATATGACTAAAACGAAAGAATATAACAAAACCTTTATTATTTCGGTAAAACTCCCATAGTAAACTAACCGGTATTTAGTCCCTGCTTATTTAAAATGACGCGGTCGAGGTAATTTACAGGAGAAAACTTTTTATGATAAATGCATTTCTCACTACGGGCTTGTGACTTAAGTCCTGCAAAAAATAAATGAGTTGCCCTATGTGCGCTATATGTGTATCTATGTGTGTAGCGTTCAGTACGAGATTAAAACTGCGTCCAGTGAAACAATAACTCTGTGATTTACACATTAGGTATAAAAAAGGCTAGATTAAGTGTACGAATAAATACGTAAAAAGAATCCCAGTATTTTATTAATTAAAAAATAGATTTATTTTTCATAGAGTATACCGTTTAACAGAGCATTGTTTTTGGACTAGCTAATTACATTTTATTAACTTTACATTACAGTAGATATATATAAAAATTATGTAATATTATTTTCTGTATGCCATTCAATAAAAAAAATATAACCTACGAACGACATCGATTGCGTATGAAATAAATCTTCTAATTTTAACAACTTGTCAAGTTTTACGAAGTACAGAATAATAAGCATAGCAACAATAATATAACTTTGAGTTTTAGTAACGCATTTAACGATAGGATAGGAAGGGGAAGCAGTTAATTTTAATTCACAATTACTTTGTATAAAAAAACATGAGTTCATAGCTTATGTGGTCATCCCGACCTCATATAAACATCGTCGCAAGAAAATGACGTAAACCTATTTTCCGCGTGACTGTCTCGTATTACCATTGAAAATGGATGATAATGGATTGGAACAATCGGAAGAGTCTTTCATTCATTCTCTCCAATTAGTTCTCTTTTCAAAAATTTGAAAATAGAGTTTTTATTTCAAAAATATTGTGGTCATTGACCTGGACATAACTGAAATTTTCCATTTCGCGTTGTCACCTGTGATGTGTGATGAACTGCTGTATTCACCGGTCATTGACCTCTATGTGACGAAAGATGCACTATTCAAACATAACACGGTGACCTTAATACTTGGCAGTCGGTAGGTACGTAGAAAGTTGTACCGCGCAACCATTGTTTGACTTTTCTCCGAGCTTTAATTACGCTGATAAAAGTATGATAAGTACCGGTATGAACTAGGGTTGTCATGTAATATATTCCCTAAAGAAAATATGTAAAAAATAAATAACAGCCTATATTTGAAGTGAAACTTCTTTATCGACGTATGGGAGAAATTTTGTAAGTATCGTCACGCTTTTCGGTTACGCGCCATGTTGCTTTTTTTATCAAAGTTTAGTATAGTGACGTAAAGAATATAATGTAATATATTATAATAATAACAACAATATATTAGTTTTGAAGTTTGGTTTGAAATAAGAATAACAATATATTAATTTGAAAGTGATAAATCTTTTTTCTTTAGGCTTAAGCCTCTACCTCATTTTCGTGAAGTTGCAAATAGTACAAAAATGATATGTCGTAAAGAAGTTTCACTTCTTACCTGTGTACTCTGGTACACACATACAATTTTTTTTATTGCATTCTGTATCCCTGTACAAAAAGCCAAATCAAGCAGCGAATAGCGTTATATACGATTTTTGTGTATATAGAGAAAATGTTATAAAATAAACGTGTTTGAAGGTATTTGATGCGCATTTTTAATTTCGCATTATTCAAGATTCACTTTAAATGTATTTTTTTTCTAATTTTAGTCTACATTGAGGTTTTAAGAGTTCATTAAATAACTAAATGTAACTATCAACATCCCTATGTAGCTACTCAGGTTCTAGGTGATAAGGTGAACTCGATTTCTTAACTTGGGCTATAATATTAGCTTTTACGGTGCAGGTTACCGCATTAGCTGTTATGCAACGTGTGTTGCATTCGGATTACATAAATAATTTCTTAGAAGTTGCACGTAGTGATCTATGATTAGAATAGATATATAATAGAATAGATTTTTGACGGGCTCGTTGATTAGTTCGGTAGAACACCTGCCGTGCGAATCGATTGGTCGTGAGTTCGAATCCCACCGGGAACACGTGTTTATAATTTTCTATAAGCATGTTTTCCCCACGTCTGGTAACTTCGGGCATTGATCGGGTGGGAGGAATATTGAAATTCCGACCGGGTAACGAACCACCGTTCATAGATGGGAAAACCGTGAAGTGCACATTGCGCGTATCGGTTTCAGTCTATGGATTTCCGAATGCTCGAAGTAAAAAGTAGGTCGACAGCGCAGCATTGACTGATGTTCTGTGGCTGAGGTATCCTGCCATCAAGTGAACCTCATGCTCGTCTGTCGATAGCTAACATAAAAAAAAATTGTTCGGAATCTAGGCATTGTATATTAGAGTACATAAAAAGGTGAATTCCTATAGCACTAGTAACCTTTTCTCATATCACAAACGGCACATAACAGAAAGCAAAAACTCATCCAGTGAACAATATGAATGCGACCTCAATTTTCATGTCCACTGAACCGTTAATACTCTGAACCTATACTTGCATTTATAGATACTAGTATTATTCTGTTGTGTTTGCACACCACAGAATATAGCTAGAGCAGTTGGGACACTCCACAGTCGATTGCGTTCTTTTAAAGACAGTTTGTAGGCAGGGCCGGATTTAGGAAATCTGGGGCAGTGGCGGCATAAGACCTAATTTTTATGTGGGCAAGATTAATTTTACGGGGCCCTCTGCCTGCAAAAAAATTTTTGGCACGTTCGCGGCTTTTAAGTAATGCATAATAATTTTCGGGGCGCGAGGCCCCCTGGGTCTCGAGGCCGTAGGCGGTGGACCACGTCGCCCACGCCTTACGCAGCCACTGATCTGGGGCAACTGCCCTCGGCCTCCACAAAAGAGGAGCCCTCACAATAGAGAATTCGGAAAAAAAAATCAAATTCCAACGAGTAAACAACTTTTCCTTTGATATTTTTTTACCTTTACATACTGTTATGTACTATGCACACTTTGCACTGTGTATTTAAAAATGATTTTCGGATAGCTGTCTGTCTTTTCAAACGTTATAGGCATTGGCGACATAACTGAACCACAATCATCAGTCATTTAATGCGAGATATTAATATTGTCGAGGATGGGAAAAAATGTTTCTAGGGTGGGCATTGTAGGCCGTAGCTTGCCTTTTAATCGCGAAAGGAATGAAAGCATACATTTTGTAGATGAACGATACATTGTATGTTGATATGAAACCATCCGTAAATGGCTGGTATTTTATAGAGATGTGTATTTTTGTATGTTATGAATAAACTCTAAAACTACTGGAATGATTTTAAATTCTATCACCAATAGAAAGCTATATTATCAGCGAGTAACATAGGCATTTTTTGTGTATATTACATCTACATTGCACTCGTGTGAAGCCGGGCGCATTGCTAGTATTTTATATTTTTTTTCTTTCAGGGGATTCTTTATGTACTTAAAGGATATAATATCATAGGTAATAAATAAAACTACGGAGTCATCTAACTCTCAGAGAGTTTAATAGATTTATTTTGTTCTTGGAACTGGGAAAACATTAGTTATTTTATTTAAACGCACCATAATTTAAAATATTTAAATATTTTTTTTATTCTAAAGCATTTATTTAAAATATCCAATTTATAGTTCATAACATTAATTTTTCATATAGTTTGTGGGTCATAAGATATATAATGAGGGTAGAAGTGTTGGAAGAGGGGTGTGCGCCGTTATTCTCTAAAACATTAATTTCTATGCAAATATTATAGTTATGTTCATGTAATACGTGAAACTTTCGTAAAGACATTAGTTCGGAACATGATACTAATACCTACTAAACATAGGAGTAGATTAGCAGCTTTTTAAACGTCTTCAACTTTAATGACCACGAAAACAGAACAAGTACATTGCTAATCCCCACATACATTTCAATCGGGTCCGAAGGATACGTAACTGATGACCATAGATGCATTTTGTCTCAAATATGTATGGTTGCTTTCAAATGTATCGATTCTATGGTAATCTATCAGCAATTTGTTTTAATACAGATAGTAGGAGTAGGGTATTAAGGTGCCCAGGGTCGTTTAAGTTGAACCTAATGCTACTTAGTCCAAAGTAAGCCCGGTGCGGACTTGGATACAGATATTTACGACCTGGTCCACCACGATCTCTAAAGTTGCAGAATGATCGTCTTACGAGGGAACGTGACAGCGCGATATATTTTGTATAGTTCTGTCTTTTTCCTTCGTCAAGGAATCCTGCAATGAAACTATTTAAAACGATGGCGGTACTGCCCTTGTGTGAATACTGTCATTGTTTCGCGACCTACAAAATAGCCGAACAGTAAAAAAAAGCCTAAAGGTAAGTAAACAGTAAGTAAAGCCTTGCGAATACTTCACTATACAATTTTAATTAAATGTTTACTATGTTTAAACTTTCAAGGCTTCCCCATTTATCCCCGTCTATTTTTCTGAATAGATTTTGACCCCCCTTTAATAACAAACACATCACATCAGGGGTCGCAACCCCCAGGTTGAACAACGACACATAATAATAAAAAACTTAGATATGTGATTTGGATTATAAAAATAAGTACCTATCCATAATACGAAAATATATCCCGACTGTTAACACCATCAAAGACGTGTCTGTGTACACAAACACAAGTATATATTTGCACACAACACGGCGCACGGGACCCCTAGTTCCGAAGTATTAGATAGTGATATTAAATTTTTCTATACGCTAAATTGTACTCTAAACACTTAGAAATAAATAAACTAATGCTTAAACAATTCTCTAAGTATCACGATCATAATATAAAGGACATGGTCTAGTAATGGCAATAAGTAGGTACATAAGAATTATTAAATATAATTTAAAATCTACAATCACAACAATATCGAGAGACGCTAGTCCTCTAAACCATTAATATAAGTATAACGCTAAGCAGAAACTTAGTGGGGTAACAGTCTACAGTTCAGCCTGAATCTTGCAATTATTTCTTCAATAATAAACCTTAAAGTTATCGTGTTAAAGTATAGAATGGAGTCAAAACCTAGGCTGCTTCAATGGTTAAAATTTTCTCGAAAGGCCTTTGAGAAATTGAAGGTACTTTTTATTGTATTTGATTTTAAATTACTAAAATTCTTCATAACAGTGACAGTTTGACTATTTTTTTTCTGGCTAACCGGGGAATTCTGAAACGATAATCAAAACTTGAGGGCTTCTTAAAATGTTTCTGTCTTTCATTTTACCTTCGTAATGAAAGGGTTAGATTTTTGATTAGCGTTCGAGAATTCGGCCGTAAGACGATTATTTTTGCTAACGGTACACCTGATAACGTAAGTACAAATCGACATTTTAGATTCTTTATTGCCTCGGTTAGACACTTATATTTTTCTATTATAATCCATTTAATTGTAATAACTTTAAGGTTCATTATTGTATAATAATACTTCTTCACACCGGCTAATCTGAAATCTTATATTCTATAGAGATATCGCTATTATATAATCTGTTTGTACGATAACATCAAGAATTAAAAACGTCAAAAAGCGCTACATTATTTTACTATATTAAAATGTTCAGAAGCCCTAGCGAGAACAACTCGCGAGAGATTATTGATATCGTAAATCTTTCAGTTGTAGAACAAATCAATCAATGAAAATAAATGACATAGTCTCCCCAAAAATACTGGATATTGGCAGAATTTAAAGAAAAACCTACCGAGTGGTCAAATGATCGCTTTCGAAACTTTAATAAAAATGATTAAATCCCAGGTTTTCATTGTTCTTGAACTTACTACACGAGTTTTTCTAAAATATATAACAATATATTATAGAAAAAGTCGTGCATACTGCAAGAAAAAAGGATGTTTTACAAGTTTTACTAGCGGTCTAGGTAGCTATTGAGGTTTAGTGTTAAATAAAATAAGAAGAAGGAAATGAGAGATTGACAATACTTTCTCGCAAGTCATTCGTAGGGCTAGGAAAAGGGCCTCAGATAGCGTCACAGGTAAGTGAGTTTATCTGGGCTTTTTACAGTCGGTATAAAGAAGTTTAAGGCTTATGCTTCACCAATGCGAAGCGGAGAGTTGTAGCGTGCGGAGTTGGCGAAGATCAATTAATTTAAAATCTCTCGCTCTGCATTGGTACCGTACCTTATACAAGATCCAAGCTGATAACATTCTTTATCTCTGCTTATCAATACGGGGTTTCTCCATTTAGGGACAATCCCTACCGACCTCAGTAAAGGACGACCCGAAGTACGAGGCTTAAAATTACAATAGAAAAATAGTCATTTTGGTCATAGTCTTTATACCCCTATAAATATAGAGGCCGCGCATTAACCTTAAAATTAAAGATAATTCATGAAGTATAAAGATAATAAATTCATGTGCTATAAAATAAAAGGTCATTATGATAATAATAAAGGCATGGTTAAAAATACATCTATGTCAATGTTTTTGTTCGGATCGTTATTTACTAAAGGTACATTCAGACTACGACACACTCGCATATTAAAAATAATAAGTATTACGTCTTTTAATCCCTTTTTTTTTCATCCAAAATTCAGTTCCAGGTGTATTTTTTTTTTGTTATTTTTCATTTTTCATATTATATGTCATTTATAGGAATTGGGACTACGGTTGCTCTGGAAATTACTTAATTAATTGTCTTACTTGAGTGTTAACTTAAGCTTGAGATGTCATTACAACATTTATGAATTTTCATAACCAACTGTGTATTTGATACCTCATTAAATCCTAACAGTATCCCCTGTGCCGTAATCTAGGTCTAACCTAACTCATTCCATAGCGATTCATAATACTGATGGATGTGGTCGTTCCCTTCGTCCGATCACAGCTGCACAGCCATAAACCTTCCGATTATAATTTTACTAAAATAGAACATCTATAAGTTCTTGTGACTAAAGAAGTAAAAATGACGCTCGGGCGTTGGGCGATGTCTTTCGTCTATTTACCGGTATTTGCGCGTGTCGATAATTTAATAGATTTTCAATTGTTATTAAGACGGAAACATTGTGTCAGAAAACAGTCCAAAAATATTGAGTTGTATCAAAATATATTTAAATTTTTTTTTCTTCATATAAACTTAAATATCATCAACGATCAGTCGAACGCCCAAAGTCGCCATTTATATTCATTTTTCTATCACAAGGAAGTTTTACATCGACGTCTACACACCGATAAAATCGAGGTTAACTCGTGAGAACTATATATACAAGACGGTATACTATCCAAAATATCACACTGTACCGTCAAATTCCTTCCGAAAATAGTCTAACAGTATCACTTCATTCAGGCGCTAAGCGGGGGGAGGGGCTTGTGCGGAGCGATTCTGTTATCTGCCGCGAACAGCCTGTCGAGCTCCTCATCTTCATAGAATACGACGAAGTGCTCCGGCTTGGCGACAGCTTCGAAGATTGAGCAAACTGAGGGTTTAACGTTGTAGAAGTAGAGGGGCTGTTGCCTGTCGTGGAAGTCAGCCGTGAGCTGCTCGATGCTCTTGGCGGCGGTGTAGTCGGCGCTGTAGATGTGCGTGCACTCTATGACGACCGGCACGGAGCTGCTGGTCGCGCACTTGGTGACGAGCCGCCGCACGTAGTCCACCGAGGGGAACATCAGACAGCGGTCCGGCGTGATCATCAAGTACTCGACGTTGTGGTCCGTCTGGAGAGATATGAGGATTTAAATTAAATACTTTATACATAGGTATACATCACGCCTCTTTCGCATTGCGGTAGGCAGAGATCACGGAATTCCATATACTCCGATCCTTACATACCACTTTCGCTTCTACTTTCATCAATGATTTCATACACACTCGTCGGTTACGAGTACTTTTGACCGGGCCTTTTTGAAGAACGTCCCCGATCTTATCGAGGTACGCCTAGGTCGACCACTCCCGACTTTACCACTCACACCAGTTTCATTGTAAGACTAGTTATGGTCCTATTAAAATTGATTCAAGCTTCAACACAGTAGCATTTAAAATGTCTGATGCAACGGTTACAGAGTACCTACTCTTACACAAGAACTGCTTGCACTTTGTGGTACAATCGGTTAAAGCAAGGGCATTGTTCTAGTGGTATCTATCTGATAAGGTTATTCTGAGAATAAAATATATACTAAATATTACCTTACTAGAGCTGATGAAAACTGTTTTGCGTAACTTTGTAAGATAGTGGGAAAATATTTGCTAAACGCCCGTCATTATTTCAAGATTTAATTGTTTTATTTTTATATTCTATTTTCAAATTTATTACTAAAAGTACTTTGAACATGTCGGAGTATGTAATTAATTTTACGTTCAGAGCATCATTATCCTTACCATTAGAAAATAAAAAACCCAAAAATATTGGTTTGCGTAACTTTGTAAGATAGTGGGAAAATATTTGCAAAACACCCGACATTCTTTCATGCCCTTTGATATTTGTCTATGGTTCTTACTACAACTACTTATTGTCTATGGCTTCTTGACTATAATGCATTTGTCTATGACCCATGAATTCTTAATATTTTATAAACATGTCTTCTTGGGACCATTAACAAATGGTTTGCAATTAGTATCTTAAAGTATACTAACTTTCAGCATCTCAACAGAGAACTTGGGTCTAGCGGCGTGGTAGAGAATGAAGACAATATTGACCACGACGCCCGTGAGTATGCCCATCTCTATCGGCAGCGCCAGGCACAGCACAAACGTGGTCAGACCAGGGATCAGGTCCAGCTCTGGAATAAACACTTATTATAATTAAGAAATTCTTAACACCATTTTTTATTAACGAACAAGGTTAAAAGTAAGAAGTCTTGCGATTTTTTTGCGAATATAAAATAATAACAATATTTTATTTTTACGTTTAAGCCAAGGAAGCCTGAGGAAGGCGTGTTTATTTGAACAGATTTCGTCTACCAGACTCACGACCTTTGGTTGAGAGACAACGCTTTACACTATACAATATACATGTCTCGATGTAGTCGTAGTAGTAAGAATAAGTATTTTGTTTATAAGCTATTTTATCGGAAAATGTGATTAATGTTAGGGTATTATTAACCCCAACGTTTCGAGAGCTTTACAGTAAGCACGGTCAAAGGTAGACGGAAAGGTGATAGCTGAATTGATATTTCACAAAGTTGCTAATAGATGGCGTTAATTTAAAAATACATATTATATATACGATACATAATAATCGGTTCGTTATTTTGCATAAATTCTTATCAATTTATTTGCTGTTTGTTTTCTGTCAAGGAACTTCCCTATCGATTCTTGAGAATTGTCTTAACGTATTAAGATTTAAATTCTATACAATAGCATACTAAATCATGAAAGTATAACCACAAGTATGATGGATTGCATTCGTATATCCCTAAGTTTTTCCTACATGGTAAACCGCATTATGATACCGGAAAATGTATATTATTTGTTGCTAACATGAGATAAGCAAATATAATAGATAATAGTGTTATTCGTGCGGATATTATATTTAAATGAAAGATTGCTAAAAACGTTTCTCAGATTCATTAGAAGATTTAATACTATACCTATATGTATAAAAATCTCTTGGTACTGTTTACGGTCACACTCCTCCGAAACGGCTCGAACTTTTATCATTAATTTTTATATGTATATTTGATAGGTATGAAAATAGGCCGTTAAGTATATTTCATATCGCTAGGTGATTAAGGTATCCTATCCGGAATTTCCTTTTCCTATTTTTAATTTTTTTTTTTTGATTTGGCATCAAAATATACATATAACCCCAAATGTTCACTTTGTCTAGTAACAAGTATTGTTACAAAATGCTCTGTGTATCTCTATGTTATGATGCCACAGCTAAGTCGATAAACAAATATCCTGAAATTAAGTACAAAAAAGCTTGAACATTATAGTGAAAAGCTAATTCTCACGGAACATTCCAAGTTTTCTTTTTTCTTCCCAATATTTAGTCTTTCTATACGAAATATTATAGATTTTTGTCTTTGTCGACAAAGTGAGGCTCATTTGATGGTTATATGGTTGGATGGTTATACGGCACGGTTGCCGAAAAGCATCCGAAACGTCGGGATAAATAATTTAAACAATATAAATAATAAATGGCGTTTTAATCGCGGTATAAAGTATTTTATTTAAATGAGTTATACTCGCGTTGATAAAAGACAAAATTAAGTTTAAAACTAATCGAGTTTACATAAAATAAATAAGAAATGAACAGTTATTGCACTTGCGTTGCATTTAATTCACGCGAAGCTTGGGAAGTAGGTTGGTGATAGAAGGCTAACAAAGTAATTCGTTAATGAGGCTTTTTGCAAGGCACCTACATTTTCTCTAATTAATTTTATTGAATAATATTCAAAAAGCCATTTCAATGCTATTTGATTTCCTAGAAGAAGAAAAAGTTAATGCTTACCATGAATTCCCAATCTTAAAGTTTAGTATTTGTTATTTTATAATTTTGAATTGTGTCTTTAAAATGTACATTTTAAATTGTGTAACGTTGTAAGTTCGACGGAATACTTGCATACAATTAATACATTATCAACTGTAAACACAGAACATAAAAGATTGTAAAATATACGCAAACAGGTTTGTAATAAACAGCCAATATATATTTTATTAACAAGGGTAACACTTCATTGAAATGAAAACATCTTTAGAAGAAGATGGTTACAAAACTTCTAACACCTGCCGGGCTAGCATGACAAGCGCGACAAAATTTTGTCTACCGTTTTCTCGTGTTTTAATCGACTATCGCTTTATTTCTTTCGGGTCTAACATGACAATTACACTTAAAACTCGATTTTTAATATCAAAAATAGATACATTTGTCGATCGAGATATCTTTTCTATCAAAATTGTCGATGTCGAGATATAATATATCGAGATATTTAACATCTTAGTTTGTCTTCTCTCGCGCGAGATATATCTCGTGGCGGTCATGCTAGCCCGGCTGGGATCCAGTTATTGAAAACCTGAAATCCTATCTTAGATTTACTTAGAAACAGTAGTATAACCAGAGAATGGAAAATAACAGCAGGTACCAACAATAATAGTAATAAATGGCATTAATAGTATTCCCATGACAACGCTTAGATCGAAGTGTAGGGATAAATAATATCTATACTAATATTATAAAGATTTATTTGTTTGTTTGTTACGATTTAACTCAAAAACTACTCGACCGATTTTTAAAATCTAATATATAAAATTCTCATGTCACAGTTTTCGTTGCCATACTCCTCCGAAACGGCTCGATCGATTCTCATGAAATTTTGTGTGCATATTGGGTAGGTATGAGAATCGGACAACATCTATTTTTCATCCCCCTAAATGTTAAGGGTAATCCACTCCGAATTTTTTTTTTTTTTTTTAGACGAAATTTTTTGTTTTTATTTTTTTATAATGTGGCATTAAAAAATACATACAACCCCTGCTTTTTTTGTCAAAAAATCTTGACCCGTGCTAAGACGGGGCGGGTCGCTAGTTATTTATAAAATTTTCAGAAATAATTAGGGATCCCTACTAAAACTTGAATAATGTAACCCAAGGTGTAAAAAAAGGTGGTAGGGAGTAATCTCTGGATCTATTGAACCGATTTTAAAAATCCTTTCACAAATAGACTGTTACATTATCAGCTAGTAACAAAGGCTATATTTTTTGTGTACAGTACATCTACATTGCACCCGTGCGAAGCCGGGAGGTGTTACTAGCAATGAATAAATCTCATTAAAATGCGTTAAGAATTTCAACAGCTATAACTAACCCAATTCAAAAACTTACTCTTGGCCCGCCACATTGGCTTGACGACGTCGTATTCCACCATGAAAAGTATAGCAGAGATGATAACAGCAGCCAGTGCAGCTTTCGGGATGAACTCGAAGTACTGCGTGAAGAATTGCAAGGCCAGGATCACCATAAGACCTGGAAATAAAACGACATCTTGATTAAAATTCATGTATCGCTCAAAGAAGACCGAATCATCGTACGTAACGGCACTATCCAGCCAATTATTGTCCATAATTAGAGCTTAAAGTAACATCATAATACAATAAAATATAGTCTATGTTAATTTATTATTCAAGATTTTGAGATATCTACCACTATAATTTAAATAAATTTCAACTTCCTTGTTATGTTAGTAGTATTTGTTGTGTGTTAGTACATATTTACATATACATAAGCATACATACGTATTGAGTCCAACATGGAATGAAAAACGTCAGTAATATATTCTGTCTTCTTTTATTTATTTCATAAGTGAATTCGGACGATATCTAGATATGCGATATATAGAGATGCGAGAGAGTGCGCGCTATGACTCCAGCGTCACAGTGTGCGTTCACAGGGATACCTACTAGCAGCCACGCGGTGGCTGGGGTAAGAAGTTATCCCAGAGAAACTGAGCCTTATGTAGTTTGTAGCCAAGATTTTCAGGCAGATATACATATTCATATTATTAATAGGAGAATAGAAGACGCTGGCACTTCGCAGCTCTACTATTCAATGTGGTCAAGTCTAAAGCTCCCGCGTATTTATATAAGAAACTGAATTGGTTGAGCGATACGAATACTTTATACCACACCAGAGCGGCACTATACGGTCTTCTATCTTTTAGTCGTCATCACACGGCTGCTTTCAGAGGTAGTTTTAGTTATAACGCAACTAAGTGCTGGAACAATATACCACCACCTTTCAAAGCCTCCTTATCAATTATATCCTTCAAATACAAAATGAAAGGATATCTCTTAAATAAATATCAAAGCCAGCATTCCGGCCTTAGTTGCGTTCCAAGAGACTAAGTTCTGTTCTAATTATTTGTTTTAATTTATTATTTTTATCATTATTCTAATCTATATATTGTCTGTTCTTATTTTTAAGTTTGGTTTTGTAGTAGGTTAGTAATATACTCAGATTAAGTACCTGTAATATACTATAATTTGACTCAGACGAGGTGTCACCCTTGAGGTAGTGCGTCACGAGGGGGCCACAGAATATCAGCGTTGCAACACGTCTGTGTTGTAACACATGCTGAGTGGCTTCCTTTTTAGACACCACATGTATATATTTTAATTTTGTTTCTTTTTTTTTTTTTTTTGTAAATTGTGTGTGTGTTTTTAATAAATGTTTTTTCTTTCTTTTCTTTCTTTCTTTCTATTAAGTGGTTAATTCTCAATATGAAATATAGTCTATTTTGCTGGGTAACTTTAATAAAAACTGAGCCTGTCACCTTTTCAAACATATGTATTTCAACTTGTACTTGTATTTTTTAGGTTTGAATAAATGTTTTTCTTATCTTATCTTATCTTATCTTATATAATTTTAATGTTAAATGGATTGAGAGCAGACTGTTCGCTTTAAATGCCAAACCGTCTGAGGAAGTCGCTGAAAATCAGTGTTGCGTCCGTTTCCCACGACGGCGCAACGTATGCTGAGCGGCCTCCTTTTTGACAGAAGTGTTGTTTATTGTTTTTAGTATTGTATTTTTGTATTTATATTTTAATTATTTTAATAAGTTATTTGTTTGTGCTATTGTTTTTTCTGTCAAATAAAGTTTTCATTCATTCATTCATTCATTCAAAAGGAAATATTTAGTCACTCATTATTTAATTTTCACACAGCACAAGAACTAGGTAGATACTACATTAGTGACCCCAACACGGTAAGGTCAAGATCAAGATACCAATGTAGAAATACTGAGAGAATCCTGTCGTGTTGGAGTGAGGACACCGCCTTACAACCCTGATGATCCTGAACTACGGTACTAGAGAGACAGTTAACATTGTCTACCATAAGCGCCGATGCCTCAAAGTTTTACTGTCTTGGCACAATTAACCAATACTTTAAAAAACAAAGCAAGTAATCTTATATTCACCAGTATAAAGTCCATTGAACGTTGTCTTCACTCCCGATCCATTCGACACCACGGAGCGAGCAAGCGAACCGCCTCCAGGATACGCCTGCATGAACGAGTTTCCCAAGTTCACCAGTCCTAGCGCAATCATCTCTTGGGTCGCATCTATTGTCTTTCCCCCGGAGAAAGCCTTGCATATCGCGATATCTTCAAGTAGAACGATCAGTGGTATCACGAGCAATCCAGAACCAAGTTCTGATACCATATCCACGAAGTCAGCGGTAGTATTGTCGGATCGCACGTAGCTGAACGGCGGCACCGTTGGTATTGGTACACCGGATGGGATGGCACCTAAAAAGTTAATTGCTTTAGATAAATAGCCAGGATTTAGGTCCAATTTGAAGTCGATTTGGATTATGGCAGTGAAATAATCAGGGTGATTTCTAGAACTGAAGAAATAACGATTGTCTTTTGTTTTTTGTTAGACACGAATTTTAGTAAAAACATTGTACGGACTGAAAGCAGTGTTGTGCTCATTAAAGTATGAGCAGAACTGTCACTCAGCCGAGTCCAGTTTCAAAAAACCAAAGCCACATAGATAATTTAGTATGAAAATTTTCTGCTTTTGTATTTAGGATGAAGTTTTCATTTGTTTTTTGTATGTGATGTATTTTTTAATTTATTCACCATCGTTAATTAAAATATTATTTATCATGGCGTTCGAATAATTTTGCAATTGTCAGTATCATTAAGCAATAACCTATCTTTTTATTTAGACCAAAACAATAATGTCGTCAACATATATAGCTTATTTTAGTTTACTAGTACCACTTAGTACTCGTTTAGAAATAACCCTGATGTCGTTGATGCAACTGGAAACAGTAATAAATAAATAAATAAGATGACACTATAAAAATACCAGTGTATTCTATGCGGAATGATGAGAAAAATAATTACAAGGAAAATAGTAGATTGTGATATGGACATGACTAAGTTTCGTGTTTTCATTTACTACTAACCGCCCGGTACACCTTCAACTGTCGCATTAAAAAGACAAAAATAATATTATTATATGATTACTGCTACTATTTTATATTTAATATATATAATGATAATTTTTAGTTAAATATGATTAAAGTTTTACCTTAATGTTTTACAATTGTATATTGTCTTTTAATTTATAATAATTCAGCCTATTATGTCATATCCTAATTTTGAATAGTATATATATATAGATACATAATATATTAATATGGGCAAAAAACATTCATTTATAAAAAAGATATATGCATTTATTATACCATATTAATATTAACATACCCATAAGGCGGAAAGGAGAAGATCCTTTGGTGGTGATGAACCAAAATCCCAGCACTCCAGTAAGAATCACTACGATTGCGTTCCGACAAGTTCCGAGAAGCCACATACATTTCGTTAGCACTTTCTGCCGAGTGCTCGGACCGTCAGGGGATTTCAGCCCGAGTTTTATCATTCCGATTTTCTGAAAATCAACGGAAGGTCAGCGCTCGTTCTTCTCAGCTAACAAATTGCTGACATTTACCTAAGCTATATGCTTCGACCCTTATTCAAGCTTGAAATAGTTAGTCTGTTTTGTTTCTTTCGTTTTAAAATTATTCAGTATTCGATAGAGCGAGATAGATTACATTTGAACTATTTCAAGCTTATATCCTTCTTACGAATAGGGCCGTTTATATTCTGTTGTGTGTCACAAATAAAAAACATACAAATTTGATTTAATCGTTGGTGATAGGTATGCTACATCTTTAGGTCCTAGATTAAATGCTTATTACCTATCTACGACTGGCTATTTTAAGAATAAAAAGGCCGTGCAAACTTCGGAATTCGGTGTATGGTTTTCGGGATGCGCTAATTAATTAAATAAAAATTTTTAAATTTTACTAGGTTTCCGGCTCGTAATCATCATCAGGTCGTCTGTCGATATTGGACAGTTAATAATTTCATTTTTTTTATTTAACCTAATCGTAACTAAGATAAATGGTGGCTAATGGTAGTAAGGGATATATTTTGCATTGACGTGAAACTTAAAATAATATTTTTAAGATCGATATACTTTGCATAAATATATTTGGCCCGTAGAGTGTTAAAATAATATGTTTATGCTCGGGAAAATTATAGCAACCCTTTCCCTACGAGCGACTGCTGGAAAAACCTGATCAATAGTAATTATTTTGCTTCATTGCATATACCATATTTTCAGCGTCAGAGATCGATCGTAGGTTAGAATGGGTTTTGTAACTGCGTGGTAATTCGTATTATCTGTATATTATGTGGAAATAAAAAATATATTATGTGGAAAGTGTAGACGCTACTTGGCGTTCGATTTTTAAAAGGATAATTAATTATAATAATATAAACCATATTAAATAACTTACCCTCATAGAAAGCAGTAGAGCGATGCAGCTAAATCCAAGTATAGGATCCCATAGAGAGGCATTATGTATATTCTTGAAGACTGATATCCATTGTTGCAAGAACGTCGTACCATTCACAGTGATCGCAAACAGATCCTTAACTTGAGACGTCGCTATCATGAGTGCAACTGCAGACGTGAAGCCAGAAGAAACGGGTCCTGATACGAAGTTAATAAGAAACCCTAATCCAAGAACTCCCATCAGAAGTTCTATGAGTCCTGTAAGAAAGTTGAGGAGTATCGCCTTTTCTATGACTCCTCCAGCCACTTGCCAGGTTAGCAACGACGCGATTGCGGTGGGTCCTGCGGGAACAGCCCGACATCCGCCCAGGATGATGTATATGAAGCAGCCGAGGAAGGATCCGTAGAGGCCGTACTGCGGGGGCAAGCCTGCGATGTTGGAGTATGCTAGCGATTGAGGGATGACGGTTAAACCGACGGTTATACCAGCTATTAGATCTCCTATCGCCTTTTCGGTGTTGTACCTGGAATGGAGAGCGTGGTCAGTAACATTATTTGCGGACTTATTTCATAGATTGGATTTCAGCTGTCATGTAATAACTATAAGACATCTTAAGATAAATCGCTGTATATCAAATAATAAAGACTGTAATCATGTAAATTGATGTTATTTTCTTGTACATAAAAGAGCAATAGAATTGAAAGTAACTGTTTACATGCGGATAATATGTACTGTTTACACTAAGAAAAGTTCTGAAACAAAACTTGTATGTACGAAAATCAACATCCATTTTTTAGTTAAGTAAATACATAGTAATAAAACCTTCACAGATTAAGTATGAACTTAGAACTCGTGTACTCACTTCGGTAGCCAGGCTGTAATCGGCAGTCTCTTGTATAGCGTCTTCCGGTTAAGTCGCCGCTTGATGAGAGCGCGCCAACCGTCACTGGTTCCACTGTCTGACACTGCGAATATAATTATATATTAGAAATTTTACTATAAAATTAATTTTCTTGCAGCGTCATATGGAATCAGCTGCCGATAGTGGTTTCTCCTGACTGATACGAGCTGGTCTTTGAAGTGTATTCCACTTAAAAGGCCGGCAACGCACTCGGGACTGCTTGAGGTTGCGGTAGCTTATGGAGCGGTGATCCACAGGTATCGTTTGCCTTCCTATACTATAAAAAAGCCTTATTTATGCAGAATTGTTAGGGAAGATACCACGATTTACGACAAAACGAGACATTTGACAGTGTAGAGGAGGAAAGGTATGGTCTTCCTCCAACCTAAAGGGAGGATCCTCGACCAGTCGAACCACTGACTGACCGGTCCTAAGGCCCCAGTGGATGATGTCGAGATGTTGTATATACGGAAACAATTAGATAGCGCGATTCAGGATAAGACGCCTTCGTATGATTCTAGTCATAGATTGTAGATGTCACTACAACACGATAAAAAATAAGTTATAGGGAGGCAAAGAAGTCTGCGGCTCACCTAATGGACAGCAAAACTAAAACTAACTTCCACAAAACCAGAGGACTAGCAGATGCGTATCCGGCCTTTAAATTGGTATGGCTCTGTCTCTTTTTACTGTCAAGAACTCCTCCAATAATACGGTGTTAAGAGATGGTAGTAAGGCCGCACTGTTATCGCTAATTAACTTATATGTTAATTACTTATAGGCTTATCACTTTCTAATATCCTTCAAAAAAGGAGACTGTAATTTTAAACATTTCGTTGATATTTTAGGCCTATATTCCAAGGCTTGATCTAATTTTGGGACTTGTCAAATAATTTTTTCTCTAGAGAAATATGACAGTTTTCTAGATTGGATTCCGACTTGAGAAACGTCTTGGAGTTATGAGAGGGACAAATCGTTTATCTATTGGTAAAAACAGTTCAATATACGGTATTGTAGAATTCTGTGTAGACCGTTTGGTCTTAGAATTCTAACAAGAATTTACTGGCGTCTAGCCCTTACAGGTCCAAAAAAAAATTGGCTAACACATTTTGAATTTGGAATTTCTTACCACTCTATGTATTCACAATACATTTTTTTTATCTATAAAAAATAATAACCCACATAATATGTGAAGGTGGATTTGTTTAGAGGGTCTTATTGCCCATTTGACCCTTGTCAAGGAATAAAAGACCTATATAGCCCAGAAATCTTTTATCATATGATAAAAGGTAACTCGAATTATACTTGATGTCGAGTTTCTTATCGGCTTTACTCGGTACAAGCAACAATTCAAACCAACAAAAAATGATTATTCAAAAATACTTGAAAAAGTTTAGATGAAAAGAAAAAAACGAGCTTATTATTTCCTTAACGTTGGCAATGCACCTGCAAACCGTTAGTAGATTGAAAAACCGTGAAATGCCCATTGCGCGTTTCGGTATCAGTCTATGGATTTCCGAATACTCGTTGTAAATAGTAGATCGACAGCGCATCATTATCTGCCGGCCTAACATGACAACCACGACAACATATTTTTATTTGAATTTATACTATCATACCATCTTCTGCAGTCGGATAATAACGACAATAATTCATGCATTATTTGTAGTCAAGGCTTTATTAGATAAACAAACTAATTGAAGTTGAATAACATTGCTTATGATTGAACCGCCACTTCACATAGGAACGAGTTCTCGAGAAAAATCTAGAAAGTAAGTTGCATGTAACATGTCAGTGGGAATTTGTACTAAGCCTACAGAAAGTTATGGAGAAATATTGTTTACAGAATTTATTTGAAAAAAAAAACGAACATAATATTGTCTTGTATTAACGCACAAATGATTTACACCGATTGATGTTTCTATTATATATTATAATGTAGAAAAACTTTTTTCTTAATTAGTAAAATATTTTTTCAATCCAGTAGCTTGAGAGATTTGTATACAATAAAGTGTAGATTCGACTAAAATAAAATATTCAAATTGTATGCGGAAACCGATAATAAAATCATTATGTTATAAATATATTAACAAAACATGCTAATATATAACATTATTATAATTGGTGATTAGCAACAGCTGAGTAATTAAAATATATGCAGCAAAATATTTCCTACAGACTATTAATATTTCTGGGTACTTATTGTTATCTACTATATAAAAATAATCAATGTAAGTATGTTTGTCCTCTATGCACTGCTAAAATATTTATCCGATAATGATAAAACTGAACTCAAGTTCTAACTCCCTAGATGGCGTTGCGGAACCTTTTCTTTTCTTTTTTTTTCGAAAGGACACTATTGTTTTTGGCACATATAGCCTTTAAAACTAACTGGACTTAGCGTTGCGGAACATTATCTTCTATACTGTTCATTTTTACGTGGCAACGCATTGCGGGTAGAGCTAGTTAAAATAAAAATGACTATTCCTGAGTCCAAATATTATTTGACCAAATCCAATAAAACTGTTGCCGATAAAAAAACCTAACATTATTATGTGCTTAGATATTTTGTTATAAGAATTAGATTCACAGTTGGGTGAAGAGGGTTTAAGGGCCCCCATACACGGTGCGACTCATCGCTTCGATCAATCTGACGAAAATCCACAAAGCCAAGGTTAACTGGCAGAAAATACCTTTAGGCATTAAGCTCACCTTTTGTATACTACATATTTTTTTATGCAATAAAAAAAATCGTAACGATCCATCGCTTCAAAACTGCCACTCATATACGAAACGATTGGTCGTAACGATCGATCATTTCTACTTTAGTGCAGTGTGCTCGCAATGCAGGTGACCGCAAAAAATGGAGAAGCATTATACGTCAAGCAGCAGCCCTTGGAATAAATGACGATGATGGATTCCCCAGTGTGCCATCACTTTAACCACTCACAATCACCATTCTGACACGAGTGTCCGACTAAGATGATCGGGTAATAAATACTCACGTATATAATCATTGCTGGCGTGCTTATCATCAGGAGGTGGCAGGGACCCCGAGGACGCGTTGTGTTTCCGCCGAGGAATCATTCTGAAAATGATAACGGAATCAGTTTCACTTCACAGTCACGTAACAAATATAACAAGAATCAGTACAGCTGTTACTCAACAATTTTTTAATAAAAACGTTTTAAAAACCAGTACAGTCATAATTTGCTTGGAAAAATATCCTAACCACTAAAACGTCCCTGGATATTAGTGTCCAAAAATGCGCAGTCGTTGTGAACTCAAAATGTTCAAGTGGCTAGGTTAGTCATATGACATATCAAGTAACAATAGCCATCACATGTGGTTTTAAATAATTGTACATACAGTTTGTTTTCAACAAAATATTTTTTCATGCTAAATCATAAGTACAAAAGCAACAAAAGAATTTCGAATTTTATTATGTTTTAAAACAATTCCGATGCGTTTCCTTAGCCTTAATATAACAACAGTTATTTTATATCGTCCCGCTCTAAATCTAATTTGTGGTGTGTCTGAGTTTGGATGGTAATGTTCTTTGGCTGGGTTAGGTTTCACCTACCATCATGCTCGTCTGTCGATATCTAACATACATTAAAAAAACCGGCTTCAAAACCATACCTAGATGTACAAACTTAAACTAAAAAATAATATTTTAATTACATCAAAAAATTGATTGTCCTTTAAGGCTCTTGGCCTTAAAGGACAATCAACAAAATTATTGATACTGTATAAGTATCAATAATTTTGTTGATTGTGTATATCTATTTAATTTTTATAAACAGCAATTTTTGAAGTCGGTGCCAGCCAACCACCGCCGCTTTATACCGTTCGAAAGTTTGCTGCAAAGGCAGGATTAAACTCTCCTTCTTGGCTGGCACCGACTCCAAAAGTAGCTGTTTATAAATATTAAATAGATATATAAGTATCAATGTTGATTTAAAGGACAATCAACAAAATGATTTATACTTATATATAATAGATATAGTAGTTTTGAAGAAGAATTTTGTTTTTTTTTTAAATATTTTAGGTGACTCGGTTCTCACCTACTATCACTGGCTGAATTTTCAATATTTTTAAAATAATTTACAATAATATAAGTTTAAAATATTAAATAAAGTACTCTGTTAAAAAATTATAAAAATATGTTTTTTTGGTATATCAGACCATTATCCCCACTTAAGTTAAGATGCCATAAGAAAAGTTAGAGTATTTCAAATCAAGAATTTTAATTAGCGAACCAAGTGAACGACTGTGCTTAAAATCTTGACATAAGGTATAAAAAGCGTATTTTGTCCTCAAACAAGTGGTCGTAACTCTAATTGTCCATATTGTTGGAAACAATTAGACGGTTTATCTTCAACACATGCATTTAAGTCGTTACAAACATGTAAATATGTGTTAGAATAATAATTAACATCGCATTACCCCGCCTTAGTTAGACAATGTTACGTTTGCTTATCGTAATCCTTTTTCGCTTATTACGTCAATAAGTATGGGAACATAGAATGGGCATTTGGTTGCCATGTGTTCCGAAGGGTGGAAATTGGAATCCCGCTAATGACATTTCTGATTATTATTAAACATATTTTTTCCTGACGTCTGGTTACTACAGGCACGAAAAGGGTGCATGTAGGGTTACCATATAGGGGTTTGTCCTGAGATTTCAGGATATTTGGACTCGTCTCAGGATTGGGGCTGGATTTTGGAAATCCCATAAAATCTCAGGATTTTTAGATAGAGAATCTCTCTTAAGCTATATTTTAAAATACAGCTTACATTATAAAGATCTCTTTAATAAAAAGTTAAACAAAAAAATATTCCTTTGGTAATAATTACACAATCAGAATACCTACAATAAATAGGTACAGCTACCCGTTGTGAGTGCAATATGCAAAGTGTGAGATCCGCAGTGTATAAAAACAATAATATTACGTTTTTGAAATTTTTAAGTAAGTTTGAGAGAAAAATGTAAAAATATTAGGATTTTTCAATGGAAATCCGGCATTTTGATTTTTTCATCTGGTCATCCTAGGTGCATGATTCAAAATTACAACTACCTACGTAGGTAAACCTAATGAAACACCGATCAAAGATGGTCTAAATATTTCTAAAAATAAGACGTCCACGCATCACTGATGGCTGTGAGTGAGCGTTAATCTACAATCTAGTGAGCCTAAACGCCCATTTACATGATGTCATTTTCTTGTACATACAGTAGCAATAATTGAATGCAATTATGTGCTGTTTACACAAGAAAAGTATTGAAAATATATAACTGATCAAGAATGTTTCGTGTTGTTTAGAACGAGCAAGTCATTTTTTGCTTCAATATATCGTATGCAACTGGCCAGAAACTTTCATTGTGTATAGAGGAAACACTAAGGGCGAGAGAATTGAATAATATCTATTTGTAAAATCTATTGCTGTCGCACAGTGCCCGAACAACCGAGCTAAGACCCGAAAGAGAGAACTGCAGCTTGGACCGAAAATACCTATCAAAAGTACGTAAAATCAACGTTTCGTAGTCCCCTGATTCCTTCTCCAAAACTTGACCGATTTAACTACTTTTTTCATCAAAAATTAAAGAAAGGCTTTGGCCGTGTTCCGCAATGCGACATGCAAATAATGGCCATAGATTTTTGGAAAAAAATATATTTCTCTACTGGCATTATCCAGGGAATATCCAGGGGAATACGTTTGTATGGAAATACGGCCCTTGTGTTTCCTCTAAAGCTTGTGTGTCGATGTCATAAAAAATATCGACAGTATGATCGATATGATTTTACAGAATTTTAAAATAAGTTCCCTGATATCTTTGTGAATTAAAATGGTGGTTATTATTCATATACATATGTGCATTCATTAAGCAAAACTCGTTAGCACTTTTTGATATGGCACCAGCTGGTAATCGAAAGTAAAAACTAAACAAGGTTTTATTTAAATTGCAAACTAATTAACTATCATACAATTATAGTCTACTAGCGATCAACCCCGGCTTTGCACGGGTGTAATGAAGATGTTAACTAACTATGTAACTCGCTGAAAATGTTGCTTTCTATTGGTGAAAGATTTTTTAAAATCGGTCGGGTAGTTTTTGAGTTAAATCATAACAGACAAACAAATCTTACCTCTTTATAATATTAGTATAGATAGTAAAAAAATAGCAGAATAAATTACAAAAAAAGTGGAGGAAGCACGTATTGATAAGAGTAATCTATAATATTTAATAAATACCTACATTTTAAAAAATATATTGTTTTATAATTTTTACACAAACCGTTTTTTATAGTATTTTTACTAAAAAACGGCTAATACGTAGTCAACTATGTTTTTTTTTATATTAATGATACCCCAGCCACAGAACTCTCAATGATGCGCTGTCAACCCACATTTTACGTCAATCATTCGGAAATCCATAGACTGAAACCGAAACGCGCAATATATGCACTTCACGGTTTTTCCATCTATGTACGTGTTGTTTAGTCATGTTTCGTAAACATAAAATAACGTTTCAAATGTGAATTGACACGTAAATTAGTTTAGTGCAAAAAATGTAGTAATTCTTACAAAACCCTTTATTTAAAAGACAAATAAAGGCTATAATTTTTATGATTGCTGATATGCCAGCGGTATGTGTAATGCGGTATCTCTTCTGTATTTCTCCCGACAGGTTCGAGTTCAAAATGAATCGAGTACGATTCGAAAGAAACTCTAATTCGTTCTCTTGAACACCAAAGCATTAGCATACCCATGAACCGAGGCTCAATATGTAATTTCGATCGCAATTATCTCTAACAATCGAAAAGTAGGGTCAACATTAAACTTAAAAAAAACTTAATATTGTCTTTTATTAACGCGAGTATCACACATTTAAATAAAATACTGTATACCGGATTAAAACGCGATTTATTGTTTAAATTATTTATCCCGACGTTTCGGATGCTTTTCAGCAACCTGAGGAGACTGAGTCTCCCGCGACCACGGTTGCTGAAAAGCATCCGAAACGTCGGGATAAATAATTTAAACAATAAATCGCGTTTTAATCCGGTATACAGTATTTTATTTAAATTAAAAAAAACTTGTTTATATTCAGGATCGAGTTCAAATCAAAAACGAGTTCGAAATTAAAACGAAATGGAATGAATTTTGGGAGTAAGCCCCTATTCCTATGGTTGTCAATTCTCACTTATAATAAATCATGACTTATTGTTAACAGACTATAGAATACACTGGGTACAGATAAAAAATAATTATTGACAAAGCGTATGCTGGGTGATAAGGGGTCCGGAATTTCAGGTAACAGCTATGGAAAAGGGGCGACAACCACCTGCTGAGAACTTGTAAAAAATCTTTTTTGTTCCTGAGTAGAAAAACAGTCGTGACTCACGATTTTTAACATAAAAACACGGACATTCTAATCCGAGATATCGTTTACTTTACGGTTTTGTTATTTTTACTTAAACAGATTAAACTTAAATATAGATCGGGTTTTAAATTGCCTATAATTAAGCATAACGTGACAGATTGAATTAGTAACGAGAAATGAGTGATACTGAATGTACTTTTTTAATATAAACTAATGTTTAGCTTCCTGGTTCTATTTTCTGTATCATTTTAATTTAGCCATAAACGCGTTTGAATTTTCAAATAAATATTTTTTTTTATTGAACGCAAGAGTTTTGTTATTTATCTGTCCTAATATACGTATTATTATAAACTTTATTTAACTTTATATTTAGTTAGTGCATATATTATTCTATGAGAAATGTCATAATTTAAAAAATGCCATTACTCAGAAACACATTCCCTAATGTTTCAGGCGCTTTTAAATATGCCCCTAACCTTATATTCTAAACCACAATCAAGTCTTAAATCATGATTCATGTTTTAAGACTGTGCTAACCATAATTTGTCTATGTAGGTATATTAACATTTTGACAGTTCTCAAGAATAGATTTAGACTTGAGTAAATTCTTGGAATACGGGCAATTTTTTTTCAGTAATGTTTTCCTGGTATATTTTGGGTGTCGGCGAATATAAAGAAACGTCTAGAATATTTTTCGGGCTGACGTATTCTGATTGTTTTCAGCTACCCCTGTTTTAAGTATTTTACTCAGGTATGAATGTGTTTCATTGTTTATTACTTCTCACCCACGGTGTAATTTGCCATATCTTTATTTACAAATGAATTTGTGAAGAATGATATGGCATATTAGGTCAACTCAAGTTACATATTGGCATGGACTATATGAGGTACTTAGCTTTATAATCTATGTACGCGACGTTTTAATAAATACTGGTACACTAATTGCATATGACATAATATCTATAATAAAACGTGAATTTTATGACTAACTATTGTTAAAATCATATGACTATCTTTGTGTGTATCGACACAGATGTTCGTGGTAGATGATAGGGTTGTCGCCGTTTGGAGTGGTTAAACACCTGATACAACTTTATAATACTGCTTATTTAATTAAATATTATATTCTGCAACATTTACTACCCACTATATATAATGAACAAACATAATGAATTTCCGAGTTTCACAGTGGAGCAAGACACAATTTTGTCTGTTTCACTCATCATTTTTCTTTATCGGTCAATAGATTAGTCCATTTTAGTATCTTGTTTTCCCGGGATTAAAATCCGGGTCTACCGATGTAAAACGTAACAAACATAATATCTCTCATCCAAAAATGCAGACACATATACTTTTGCAAACTGCATATCACCGCTTTTTCATCTGAGAACCGTAGATAAATAAGCTTACAGCTTATTAAATCTATTAAATCTTAAATTTTACACTAATATGATTCTTATATCAATACCAAGTGGGTTGAGTATTCATAAACACCGTATTGGCCAAAATTATTTACAAATATGTATGTATACATAGTTTTATATGACATAACCAACAAGGTACATTATGCTTTAATTATAGAACCAAACTAAATATAATAATTCTAATTATGATAACCAACTCTGTTATTGGTTCCATGTAGATGGGAAGGGGCCAGTGTGTCTGAACAAGTTGCATCCCACACCAGCACCCGGCCCATCTTCCATGGAATCAAACTCATACCGTCAGGTCTCTTGCCATCGTCTCTTGCAATACCAGTCAGCTCAAGTAGACTTGGCACGTTGACGGTAGCAAGAGCGGCATGTCTCGAGAAGCAGCCTGCACTTTTTAGACATGACAGTCCGTGATGTCCTAGCTTGTCGACATCACTGCCACAGGGACATTTATGTGGAGTGCAGACCGGAACTCCAAGCCGTAGACAGGCTGCGATTCGAAGCGTGACTGGCACAAGAAATGTTTCTGTATTTGACGAAGGGTACGCGTGAAGCCAGTAGCCGGCCTCGTGCGCACCCACGGCCAAAAGCCTAGCACGCGCCGAACCTGTACTACAGCTCAAAAGATTGTCATAAGACAATTTGCAGATTATGTCGTCCCAGCTCCTCTGTGAATTTGGAGAAACTGGAAAATTTTGACCTGGGCATACAATTAAGAAAGCGTTTCTAGCTTCATCCAAGCCAGCAATCTCAAAGTTTGAAGGGGATGCCCTTAAAATTTTACTTATGAGATTTGCTGAGCTATGGACAGAAGATAGGAAGGCTGGTAAAGCGACACTGGAAATTTTGCGAATCCCTAAACCACCAGAACGGCTGCATATTAAGAATCGATTCTTAGGTAATTTTGAATAAGTCGTCTACTTGTGTCAAATTATACGGATATTCCTAGAATATCGATCTGTAAATAGCTATCACACCAAAGTTAATTCTTAATAGCGGCTTCAGTATAAAGATAGATAATATGGCGTCGCAGAATTATTAATAGATCCACTTGAAAGTAACATAGTTGCAGTTTATCTTTCACGTAAACTCCACCACCGGCATACACGGCTACCAAACACCAAAAAGTGCCTTTTCACCAGACATTTTACAATTATTAAAATTTAAAACTGAAAACTCAATGTTTTCTAAAGAAAAATAGTCTGTTAAATAGAGATAGTAATATTTTTTCTATTTATGGAACAATTTTTCAAACCAGTTTTGTTATTCTGGAGATTACAAACGATAAATAAATAAATTCAACCGCTTCCTAATTTTTATTATTATTAATAATAAAATCTGCTTATATTGTTTTAAGGTTATTTTTGAATTTACGATGTTTTTGATAAGACGGTAAGTATAACAATAATATTTCAACTTTTAACATAAAATCTGTATCACATTTTAATACTATAAACACGAGAATTCAATGTTTGGAAGCGACCATGATCCCAATATGCAAAACTTACATAAAGTTTTATTGTAGTGATACAGCCCTATTAGGTAAATTTCACATTAAATATTTGAACATATTTCAACTTAGGTAACCGATTGCGAGTCAATATTTGGAATTGAGGAAAACATTTTGAAAAAAGTTTTTAGCAGAATTCATATTTAGTGACCTTATGTAAGTTATTGGAAATAATAACACGGTCAATAATGTATAACAGACTAGCAACACGCCCCGGCTTCGCACGAGTGAAATGCAGATGTACTATAAACAAAAATAGTCAATGTAGTGAAATAATATTTAAAATCGGTTCAGTAGATCCAGAGATTACCCCCTACAACATCACAAACTCACAAACTTTACCCCTTTATAAATTACTAGCGACCCGCCCCGGCTTCGCACGGGTCTAGATTTTTTTGACAAAAAAGCAGGGGTTGTATGTATTTTTTAATGCCACATAATAAAAAAATAAAAACAAAAAAAATCGTCCAAAAATAAAAATCAAAAATTTAAGGGTGAACAACCCTTATCACTTAGGGGTATGAAAAATAGATAGTAGCCGATTCTCAGACCTACTGAATACGCATATAAAATTTGGTAAGAATCGGTCGAGCCGTTTCGGAGGAGTATGGCATCGAAAACTGTGACACGAGAATTTTATATATTAGATAATATTAGTATTGAAGAATAGATAAGAAATACAAATCACACCATCGGTAGAACAAGGGCAAAAATTTATGTACTATTTTTTTAATATATAATTTTTTTTTATTGCATTATGCTGTAAAGTATAGGGCTTATTTCATCATCATCATCAAGTACAGTTATGCATTCTACCCAAGGTGCGAAATATTTCTTAAGTTTTATTATAGTTATACCTAGTAGCACTGATGGTACTATTGGCACTAATTTGTCCCATAAGTACCTACCATAATTACATTCGAATACACTAACAGCTGTTCTTTAAGTCTTAAAGATTAAAACGCGTTGTTTATGTAAACTTAAAGTTAAATAAAATAAAGCGTTTATTATAATAATTCTATGAACAATTTTGAAATACAAAAGATCAGATTACTGATAGCTGTTATCACGTATATATAAAGTTAACTAAAACGGATTTAAAGTACTTATAGCTGACACAATTTATAAGGTACACAATTGACAATAAAAGAAAATGCAAGCTTTTGAAGTTAAAAAATCAATTATTTTCCGCTTTCTTTATTGTGATAAAATCTAAGTAATTAGTTTTTTATTTATTATTCGATTTCTATTCCCCATTCTTAGACCGCATTTCCGCCCGTCATACCGTAGATTAGGTACATATAACATTAATTTGCGGACATTAGTATGTGAAATCTATATAACCTGGTTTCACGGTGTTTGTAATCACACTCCTCCAAAACGGCTCGACCAATTTTGTGGGATTATTTTTATGTATAAGAGTCTTAAAGTAAAAATAAAGCTAGGTGATTAGTTTGTCCCTATTCAATATTTTTGTTTTATAAAGAAAGGTAATACTGCCAAAACTTTGAGTAAGGACACCAATTCTTAAAGTGCGATGTTAGTAGGTTTAAATAACTCCACTATAGTCACCTCTCGATCTAATGTAATCCAGAATGTTCCGAAGCACGCCGTGCATCGATGATATGTTCCGATTCGCCTTGATAATCGCATAATATAAATATATTCTTCGTTGTATAATGTCTTAACGCGTGTAGGTACATGGCTCATGGCGTCGCGAAAAGTCTCGATTCTTATCATAATATTATCATGTACATATATATACAGCTTGTGTTCTGTTTACTTAGTTTATGGTATTGTTGGGGAAATTATAATGTTCTATCAATTCATAGTAAATTGGATGGAATCTTGTATGAACCATGGTTTATTTGAGCTGAGTGTTAGTCTGGTTGGTTTTCTGAGCTATAAGGGGCCAAAAATGCTCTTATCCTTTCGAAAAAAAATAAGAAAAAACTCAGAAGATTTTAAGAAAAATTAAATATCAAAAAATTATTATCAAAGCCATAATTGTATGTATTTATTTACTTCTTGATCTTCTTATTTAACGAATTATTATGCTGTTTTTACCATAGTGTCTAAATTATTTTCCGAAAGATACCTTAAATAATAAATAATAATGGACAAGAACATTTTCTAAATGTCATCAAAACAATGCTTTGTTTAGCCAATTTGCCGATATGATATATACTCATCTAATTTAGTAGTCTATATATTTATTATTCTTTTTATTATTGTTAAATGTAACATGCCAATAAATATTGATCAAAATTATCCTGTACACCATGCGGTAGTCGCAATCAATAATAATTAAACCTAAGCGCAAACACTTCGCAGTCAGCGCTTCGCAGTTATTTGCCATATTTATCTAAACTAATTATAAAGGGGAAAAATTTGTTCGTAACGATTTAACTCAAAAACTACTCGACCAAAAAAAAAATAAAAATAAAAAAAAAGAGAGTTTCTTGCCAGTTCTTCTCGTCCACTCTACGCCCTTGATTTGTGAACTGGTAGTAAATGTAAAATTAGAAGCATTTAATATGTATTATTTTTTATTGACGTTCATAGATGTACATTGTGTTACCTAAATTAATAGATTATTTTTAATTTAATTTAATTAAATATGGCAACTTTGTGACATTTCAAATATAAGACAACTGTCATCTTTCAGTCTCCCGCGACCACGGTTGCTGAAAAGCATCCGAAACGTCGGGATAAATAATTTAAACAATATAAATAACAAATCGCGTTTTAATCCGGTATACAGTATTTTATTCACAGTATTACTTGACAGTTCAGTCACTTAAATTTTGCATTTGTATATAGACTTAAATGTAACCGCAGATTCACTCATGTGGGAAAAACACACTAAATTCCCGAGTAGTACAAGAGATAGACATATTTCTTTTGAGCTTTGCCCGACCGAAACACAGACTTTCTTTGACTATTAAATAGTCAAAGAAAAAAAGTACCATGGAAAAGCTGGAATATTTTCACGGAATAAAGCTTTGTCTGCCTGCTGAACCCGTTATTAGGAATTTTGATATACGAGTAGGAATCCGTCTTTTTTTATACAATCAAGCGGTGGTGGCGAGTGCAACGCGGAGAAAGACGTCACCCTTATTCATTAGGAACCTATGCCTTTGCTTTGAAATGATCCAGATAGCATGGCGGGAAAAGGTACTTTTAAATTGTATCTACGTAAAAAATAAATCAAACTGTTTCTCCTCTTTGCATGATAGACGAACAAACAACCTCGCGTACTATAAAGATTAGTAGGGATTTACATAAAGAATCGTTGCATTTATTTTAGGATATTTCAGTTTTTCTAACATAAACCACGTTACGGTGGAATAGAAATAAATGAAACTACAAAATTAGTCGATGAAACAATCGTGGCATGACAAAGTCGCGGCTTTAGAGAAATTTTATTTCTTTAAATTATTTACTTTATATTTTTACATTACTTTAAAAAAACCCATGATTTATCGTTATATTCATAATTTAAATTTAAAAGTTTCCCGGAAGTTGTCCTACAAATAAACGTAATTTATTCATGAGATCACATTCAAACACACGATACACGTCCTCTTACATTATTCATAATTTTTTTTTATTAAAATGGCTATTATACGATCTACGTAAAAGTTCATAGATGTTTTGCAAACGCTTTATTTGTTATATAAATATATTCGTCATCATTTATTCAGGTGCAGATATTAATTTAGTTTTGGTTCGGAAAGTTTTTAGGCAATAAAATAAATAATTATTGGAAATGACTTGGAAGCGTGCACAGCAATAATCAATATAAATTTATTGGTTTCGAAAGATGAAATTTTGCACAGGGTGTTCGTTAATGAGTACCAACGAGATGAAATATATTTTGGTAAAAACATATAGAGAAAACACTCATAATGCCATGGAATCCGCCGGCGTGTCCCAAATATTTTGATTAAACGGTGCCACGACTAATTTGACAAACTTCATGAGGGAGCCATTGGGGCTGCCGGCCAGCGGACTCGATGACATGCTGAATTAAACTAGTATCACGTGTTAACACGTAGAAATGTTAATATTATAAGATTTTATCAAATATTGGCTATGCTTGCTTATTCAGGGCACACGTCACAAACGGAAGCTATCATTTTGCAGGTGCCAAATGGCAAATTTTTTTAGAAAAATAAACTAAGATAAATAAAAAGTGTTACAAATGGAAAGAAATATAATAAATTGATATTTTTTGCATCATCTGTGTCGCGAAAATTTCAATTGATTTATATGCCGTAGTGCTTTGAAGTGTTTGAACTTTCTTCTAATCGACTGAAATTATATAAATAGTTACTTTTAAAATGCCTTTAATCATCCAAAAGAAAAACATCTAACAAACGGTAAATGTAAAATGTATTAGTGAATATAAGCAGGTAATTAATATGTCAACCGTTAAGCTAATTTTAAAGTTCTAAAATTTAAAAAAACGCAATTTCGAAATGCATGGCTTTTTCAAATTAACCTGTTTACAAACTAATTACTAATTTAAGTAAAAAAAATATTCTTGTCTATGGTATTCGGTGGGACATAATAATGGTGTAAAAAAACCTTAAATAAAAATCTCGTGTTATTTGTCACCTCATTCATTTAGATATCTCATATCAAATAAGCCGAAAACATGAATTCTTTATGATTTCCTACTAAAAGTAAAAGCCATGACTGGCTAAGGGCCAGCCTTGAGCGACCTTTGAATTGTTTAGACGGCGTTATTAGTCCTTATAATACGAGTACATTTTACTACGTCTCATCAATGATTATATCCGGTATATTATCTAACCCTAATTAAAATGGATAATCGTTTTATGAGTGGACTGAAACATTATCAATGCCGTTGGGATAATTTCAAGGTTTGAACAAATACTTAATATTCTTCTTATCGCTTAACAATATATTGTTTATGGTAAACTTGATTTATTAAATAAATAGAAAGTTATGTCCTGCCAACTCTGTGACAAGAATCAAGATAAGTTTATTGTAAATATTTGCGATTTCATTGTTTACATTAGAATCTATTGATGCCTTATAGCTCAGGCACACGCTACTTTTCGCATCGGCGACCTGCGATTTTGCGACTATATTGACTGTCTGCTTTCGATCATTATATCGGAATAGCGGGTCGCGTCGCGTCGACCGACATAATAGCTACTTGTTCGCCGCGGATAGTGTTTATATCGACTTAAGAAATATAATAAGATAAAATAGCGACTAAAACGTCGATCGCCGATGGAAGTTGTGTGCTTTGGCCCTTAGATGGAGGCCTATTTCAGCAGTATGGCCAAAGACTAGGCTGTCCTTTAGGCCAAAAACTTAAATAGATTTTTGTTTATGCTTTGATATATTTATATATATTATATAGGTTTATTCTAAATAACTAACTAGTATTTAGGTAGGTAACGCCGCTGGCTTTACATTAGTATTTTATTTATGTTCAGCAATATAGGTATATAAGGATATCGTGGATAAGGAAATGTATAATTGTATATGTATATTAATATATGAAAATATTGCTGTATACAGGCAATAAAATAAATAAGTAATATTCAATTGATTTCGATATATGTACATTATTAGCAGTAAAATTACCTTTTATGTTCTTTTTCAATATAATACATATTATACTATGTTTATAACCGATTTCAAAAAAAGAGGAAGTTCTCGATTGTATTTAAGCGATATCGCCGTCAATTATGAATCGATTTAAAAAAACTATTATAATTCCTTTTACTTAGAAAGATTAAAGAATTTTTTCAGCCATTGCCAGTATTAAAAATGAGTATTGACTAAGAAGTAATTATCAGTTGTGTAGTTATTTAGCAAGTCAGTTTTAAATATGTTATGATTATTGTGTGCGGTTGATTTCCCATATTCCTCGTATTGTACTGATAAGAATGAAAAAGATCAACTCCCCGCTTATCAGCGAAATAGTACCGGCAATTCCCGAATTTGCTGATTTTTTTTTTACCATACATAGATATTTTTTTGTAAATCATAATTAATGAGAATTACATATTATTTTACTTATTGCGAAATACTCTTCCTGGCCTTATAACCATTTCTTTTTTGAAAAACAATTAATTATCTTGGTCGTAAATGTTAGTTTAGAAGATTTTTCTTTTTAATATTTTTTACAGCTGTAGGTATAACAAAGGTGCACTAATAAATCCGTGAAGTATTTTAATGTACTGTGCAAATTATCCTAAAGTCATTTGCATAATAGGTGCATTTAACCGTACTTACTTAAAGTTCATGTAATTAGGTAATGGTACCTTAACCTTAAATTATAAACTACTTTTATATATTTTTATTTGTGCCGACGCACTTTTTTTTTTTTAATATCGAATATATTTTTTATATATTAAATTTCTTTTTTCTAGATTTTAAGTCAACGAAAAAAAAATATTACAAGTAAAAAAAAAAAAATGTACATTTTCTATTTCGTTAGTAAGATACAGAAAAAAATGATAAAAACCAATAAGTAAATAAAAATACGCACTTGGATCTGCTGATTTTGTGTTCAACCGGACTGAGGATTCCAATGTAAATATTGCTTTTGACAGCAATGCCGACGGAGATGTAAAAGACCACCGAAAAACTCAAACTTTCACAATCAATTGACAATCCTGGCTCGTCACTCACTTGTTCTTGTCACGGGGATCGTACTGAAGCCGGTATCTCGACTGGGGTCAGGTGTACATGCCTCGCAGTGTCTCCAATTGTCCGTGTTCTACCGGTGAAGCCGTGTTGATGGAGCGGTCGGACCGTTAGAGGCGGTTTACAGCACGTACCACGTGCTCACTGTTGCGCGGTAGAAGCGCGACTGACGGGTGGGAAATTAACTCGCCGGTATCAGGCAGCGCTCGCATTTCAGCAGGGCTGGAGATGTGCTACGGAGGCTGCGCCATGTCCCCCCCTCGCCCCTCGAACGCGCGTCATTCTACCCTGCTCCCTGCACCTTTCACCCCTCGATATATCCCGGGATGGAGCTCGATTGAGACCCGCGTAGCCGTTAACACAAGGACTATTAAGAGTATTAAGTTATATAATAGGTCTAATTTTAAATACAATATTGAGCTCTTTGAGTCGAATGCAAATTAGCTTTTTCATAGGCAGACGTGAATTTTATAATATTATTATGTATCAACACTAGATCGTGGGATTGCAAACGCCAGCATATTTTGTTATAAAAAAAACAATAGCTTTAAAAATTTTGCATCCCAGTTTTAAACGATAATAGGATAGACCGATAGAATAAATAATTCGCAAATGGATCGCGATAGGTTTTGAGCCATTAAATTAAAAAAAACCTACGTTCTAAAGTCACTCTGACTAGTAGTACCCTTTTCGAGTCGTTTTAGAAATATCTTAGCCATTAGGTATACGAAGTTTCTAATATTAAAACGACTAAAAATTCAATTAAACTCGGGATGTTTAAAAACCGGTTCACGTGACAAGAACCTCTATGGATTCTTTACTAATTTTATTATTATTAGTCTTTAACTAGGTTAAAAATATGCTATGAGTATTATAAAACTGTTCAAGAAGAGCCAAGGTCTACAGCATCTATGAATCCTATGATATTATGATCCTAGGGTTGCCAATTATGCCGTATTATGTTTTGGTCTGGTCACTTCGGGCATAGAACGGATGGGACGGTACAAATTATAAAATAATTACCGGGTATAGAATAATGGTAGAGAGTGTAATTCATATACTAAAACTGCAACTCCTTTTTTAATTTGGAGTAAAAAAGGATTTTCTGTGGCTGACGACATGAATTACCATCGCCATTTTTTGTCGATATTTGGAATTTAAAAAAAAACAACAATAATGCATTAACATTTAATCACCCAGCTAAAAAGAGATATATCACATATGTCTTACACATAATTTTAGAAAAGAATTCATGTAACTTTTTTAATCTGATTTAATCTGATATTTTCTGGGACTACAAAATTCGATATGGTAACCCTGTATGTACAAGCACACAGGCGCCACGCTGCCTACCTTTCATCTGACCAAGTTAAACAATTACTCTGATATTCTGTTTGAGATAATAACAGTTAACTTAACTATATAATCGGTGATTATTGAATTGTTTTTAGTTTGTTTGAGATATATTTATGCAGGAATCCTGACAACTCCGAAGAGTTTTAGCGAACATTTAGTTCTAATATATTCCCATTAGTAGTTATAATTAACCTCAACGAAAGTAAAGAATTTACGTTCAATTCTCAAAACATCTACGGTTTACTTATAAACGTAGCTTGATATAGTTAAAATATGTTTTGTCCCGCTCTATTGAATATAAAAAGACTACAGAACAAAAGAATAAAAACACATTACAAAACAAACAAACAAACTATATCAAACTTATACTACGTTTATAAGTAAGACCGCTATGATATAAAGTATGTACCTACTTAAAACCTTGATAATACTGCACTAAGCATGTTCAAGTAACTCAAGGGGTGCTTACTAATTCAAAGTTAACGACGACATCAAAATAAAATTATAATTGACTAGGCCAGGGTTTGCTTATAAGAAAAAACATTAGATATAATGTTTTTCGGGATAGTAGTCATCACAGAATTTTTATTAAGTGTTCTGTGGTAGTAATTCATATACTTATGTAGTGTAGTCATAAAAATACGGTTAAACAGTTTAACGGCCTTGAAAATGAGAGACAAATTGTATTCTCGAGTCACCTAGTTTGCTATGGGTAGGGTTACCAGATGAAAAAATCAAAAGTCCGGAGAAAAGGCCTGATTTCCATGGAAAAGTCCTGAGATTTTTTTACAGTTTCAGAATTTTCTCTCAGACGTACCTACTTAACAATTTATAAAACGTAGTAAGTAATATTTTCTTTACTGCGGATCTTCTTAATAAGTATTGATTTTAATTGTGCAATTATTACCAAAGGAAGATTATTTAACTTTTTATTGGAATGTAAGCTGTGGTTTATTAAAAATTCTATTCCTGACATTTCCTGGGATTTGCAAAATCCAGCCGCAATCCTGAGAAGAGTCCAAAAATCCTGAAATCTCAGGACAAATCCTGAGATATGGTAACCCTATATGGGACAGACATAATATGTTTCACTGTTCATTTGGTACAGATTAGTCTTCCGCGCTATTTTTTTTTTCATATTCGCCGGAATTCAAACACGTGATCTCCGATACGAAAACGGTCAAACATAATTACTATATTAATAGAATGGATTCCAATAAACGTTACTTTTTCATCTGTTGAATGTTCAACATTATGTGATTTCTCAGAAAGTTTGACATTCTCTAGTTTGGTGAAAACAAAATAAAATAAACTGCTACTTTCTCTATCGAAGTGTAATGTGGGGTTTTGCTTTGATTTATTCTTAATATAGTTATTACGATTACATAATAATTAAATCCGGGCAGAATTTCGAGTGTTCGAATAATGAAACTAATTTCAAATAATAATCTAATATATAAGATATCCATGACACAATGTTAGTTACCGTACTCCTCCGAAACGGTTTTACCGTTTTTTACCTTATTTTATATGCGTATTCAGTAGGTCTGAGAATCGGCAACTATCTATTTTTCATACCCCTAAGTGATAAGGGTTGTTCACCCTTAAATTTTTAATTTTTATTTTTGGACGAAATATTTGTTTTTTTTATAATGCGGCATTAAAAATGCATACAACTGTTGTGATTCGTTAATTTAAAAGGCAAAATTGTATATTGTAATCAAATTTAGTATTAAAAATTGAAATAATTTATATTAATTATAATGAGTTTACATATTGTATCGATACTTTAAAGTATATTTAATTCAGATGTTCAATTGTTCTTACTGTGGAAGTAATATCAGTCATTCAATTTATTTGACAGTTCACTCGTCACGTGTTCACTCACGTCATTCGTTCCTTTCATTCATTCAATATTGAGAGAGTGTCGTCTAATGTCAAGCTGTTAAGCAAAATTATTAGAAAACGGGCATTCTGTCTACAGTCGTGCTCCAGTAAAGTCCTAGTTATACTGTTCGTAATCTCGTGATGTATTAACGTCTATACAAAGTGAATATCGATATTTTAAGAAATTGTACACGTGTTGGTAGTTGAATATATTCATGTCCGAGAAGTCAAATCTGTATTGAAGATGCAAATATACGTTTGGATACTGTACACTGGTGGTTTTACTATAAATCAGAAGTGTAACGACCCGCGAGCCACGTCAAAGGACATTTTAGTAAGTACGAATTTGAGTTATATGGACAATATTAAAAAAAAAAAAAAGTGTAAATTTGACTAGATCTAAGTAACCTGGTCCAGCCATAAGTTCTGTTACAAATGAAAATGCATTTTTTGTGAAGTAGTAATCTTATTAAAACTTATATTTATCGTAGTATTAGAAAATTATTCTACTCGAATTCGCCACTCTTGGCTTTGAATTTGGATTTATGCATAAACACATCGGAAATTTAGCCATTATGCCCCAGAGATTTCTTAAGATACTTAATGTTGACGTGTCGTTTAGAGCAGACTATATTCTCTAAAAATGACCAGGTTTTGAACTGATCAGTAAGTAGGTGGAAAGTCCACAGTACATTTTTAGAAAAATATGATGACCACGTTATACCTTTTCAACCACTTATTGTAGTGCTCTTCAATCGTGAGAATTTTTTCATCAGTATAGAAGATATTTAATTGACAATAATTAATTGATAAGATCAGTGGACCTGTGTATCGGGACAGAAGGCGTTTGATCGATCCACTCTTAATTATAGGGATTGATTTAGAACATGTCCTGTATATCGATGATAAGAACTCAGCTTCAGGTTTTATTTTTGTTATAAATATGCGACAACAGGAATTTTCATTTTTCGCAATAAGTATTTTGTTTCCTAGTAGAGTTTTGGCTACTTAGAACCTGTATGTGCTATCTTCCCTTCTTAGTATATCTGTCGATAGTACGATATACAAACATACAGCTGATACTAAACTTTTCAAGTGTCTTGAATATGACCGACGCGGACGCAACGACTCGATACCCACTTCGTCCATTCTACTTTCGACATTCCATATTGTAAGTTGATATGAATAAAAAAAAAAAATGTATGTGAAATGGTGGGAAATCGAAATAAGTTTTTAACATAATAACAATTTAAAATAATTGAGTTGAAAAGAAAAAAGAATAGATTTTATGTAACAGTATTTATGGTCATGCTAGATATAGTAGTCATGAAAGTGAACTATATGAGCCATGGAGATGTACTGTAAAGATCAGTTAGTAATTATACAATAGCCATGTAGGTGTGCTATTATGATCAGCCATGTATGTGTGCTGTAGAGATCAGCCATGTATGTGTGCTGTAGATATCAGCCATGTATGTGTGCTGTAGAGATCAGCCATGTATGTGTGCTGTAGATATCAGCCGTGTATGTGTGCTGTAGAGATCAGCCATGTATGTGTGCTGTGGAGATCAGTAATGACACAATAGCCATGTAGGTGTGCTATTGTCAGCCATGTAGGTGTGCTGTAAAAGTCACTGATGATACAATAGCCATGTAGGTGTGCTATTATGATCAGCCATGTAGGTGTGCTGTAGATATCAGTATTGACCCAATAGCCATGTAGGTGTGCTATTATGATCAGCCATGTAGGTGTGCTGTAAAGGTCACTGATGATACAATAGCCATGTAGGTGTGCTATTATGATCAGCCATGTAGGTGTGCTGTAGATATCAGTATTGACCCAATAGCCATGTAGGTGTGCTATTATGATCAGCCATGTAGGTGTGCTGTAAAGGTCACTGATGATACAATAGCCATGTAGGTGTGCTATTATGATCAGCCATGTAGGTGTGCTGAAGAGATCAGTAATGAAGCAATAGCCATGTAGGTGTGCTTTTATGATCAGCCATGTAGGTGTGCTGTAGAGATCAGTAATGACACAGTAGCCATGTAGGTGTACTATTATGATCAGCCGTGTAGGTGTGCTGTAGATATCAGTAATGACACAATAGCGATGTAGATATGCTATTATGATCAGCCATGTAGGTGTGCTGTAGAGACCGGAAATGACACAATAGCCGTGTAGATGTGCTATTATGATCAGCCATGTAGGTGTGCTGTAGAGACCAGAAACGACACAATAGCTATGTAGGTGTGCTATTATGATCAGCTATGTAGGTATGCTGTAAAGGTCAGTAATTATAAATGATAGCCATGTTGACGTTGTAGTTGTGATAGAATAGCCGTATAAACATACTGAAATAGTCATATAGTTGTGATGAAATAGCCATGAATATCCTTAAGTTATTAACAACAATGCAGGTAGTTGTGCTGTAACATCTATTTAAGTGTGTCATAGTTGCCATGACAAAGTTTATAAGTATCAGATACTTAAGTGTATGATTATAGTCATGTAGGTGTACAATTGTCAATCAAAGTGTAGTAGTAATAATATAAAATTTCTGCTAGTATATTTTCTTAATGTGTGACATTATATTATCTACGTATAGATATATATAGCTTTTATATGAATAACATAATAGTATTATGTATACTGTTTACGACATGTATTGAATGAACAGAAATATTTGAAATTAGTTTCAAGATTAAAGCAGATGGCATAAAGTTTATAAAGTTTACTTACAGTGTATTGTAAGGTGGTAACACGGCAGTATAGAGTTTATAAGTTATTATAAAATGATATAAAGCGTGTGAAAATATGTATTTCAGCCAACCAGAGAAGAATACGGGTTCACCCCGGAAGCTAAGTAAGCGAAGGACGCAGGACACAGAAGTACCAGATGTAACTAAGAGAATATCGGAAGGCTGGATACCTGCTAAAAATGAAAGCGGCGTTAAGTGGTATACAACAAAACTATGGTATCTACGATTTATTTATTTGGGAAAGATTGGGATCAAAAACTAAAAAAAAAGCCATTTGCGGCTGATGAACATTTGGTAAATTTTAAGGGAATATTACTATGTAAAAGTAGTTTACTGCAGTATTTATAGAATTATTTATAGTTCAATAGGTAATGGAGCAAAAGATCTTTAATTTAGCGAACCAAAAGATTTGTTAACATTTAGCTTCTCAGCAATTCTATCAAATTAGAGATAATTCTAGGATAAATACTACTACTAATAAATACTAATTATTTTAGAAAAACTCAATTTAAAGACTGGTTCTGTTATCATAGTTAATGTTTGCAAGTCAATACAATTAGAGGAAATTATTCTACATGTTTCAGTTATCAGGAATGTTGGCATATATATAATTATTATTGCCAAAAGCCAATTATTAAATGTAGTAAATGTGATAGAATAAGTCATAACCTTTATGACTGTACCAGAAACCTCTCTTCATGTGCATGAAAGTAATAGTACAAACGAATTGACAAAAGTTTTTAAGATATTTAATAGAGATATTAATTTCCGATATAAATTGTTTAAAAAAAAATCCTTTAAAACGAATCAGCATTTGATAAAATAAAATATTTTTAATGTCTTAAGTAAAAGCACTCATAATTTCAGTAGCTATCGTAATATTCAATTATATTATCAGTGACTAATATTTATTTACTGACTTGAATACAATTCACAAGGATTTACCATTTATTGAATTATTTATGAAATATGATATATATTTATGAATATATACATATATATATTCTGATATATATACCAGATACCTATATGAAATTTTGTTATTATTGATAATCATTTTGTGGAATAAGACCTAGTGATAGTCAAGAAAGGATTTTAAAATAAAAAAAAAACCTTTTTTACCACAAACTAATCATTTACATAATATTTTACTGTTATAAAATTAGTTATAGAAAAGTATTTTATTTGTGTCTGCATTAATATTAATAGATAGTACATATATTAGAGTCAGGATTTTGTTAGTTAGTCAACTCTACTGAGAAAACAAATATGGCCATGTTAATTGGTTATTCGAAATATTCAAGTTCATTGATAATTATTATTTAGACATTCGCGTAATGTGTTGATCAAATAAGAAGTCAATATTGGTTTCCTGAATTTCAATCACATTTAATAAAAACAAAGTAGCTTACTGGAGATTCCATGGAGCGATTAAACAAAGAATGTGTCTAAATAAACTTTTTGCAATTTACTAAGGTTTTGTCGAAGGATGAATTTTTATTTTACAAATTTATTTTATTTTATGAAATGTTTGTAAACTTTGGTAATTTTAAGTCTATGGGAAAATTATGTACGAGCTTTGTTTCTTTAACAGATTTTGTTAGTTCTTCTTATGAAATGAATCATTAAAATGTTAGATTGAAAATTTGTTCCAAGTTATTGGTTTGACACACCAAAAATCAATTCAGTTTCTAAGGGGTTGCACAAGAAACAGAAAATTATCTTTAAAGTTCCTGTTTTGATTCTTCGTACACTCGATGAACATTTGCTTATTAAAAAGCGACACATGTATTTAAAACCATATGGTAATAAAAAAAAATACAATTAAGTTGAAGAAGTGTTGAATGCACATGAAACAGTAAAGTTTTAGCCTCAAATCAAGATCAAATATGTGGGGTCAATATTTTGTTGCTCAATACAGTTTATTTTTGTTTCAATTTATTAATAGTAAAAAAAAAAAAATATATGTATACCATAACTCCGCTACAATATACCGTTGCGAATCGTTATGGCTAGGACTACAATTATGGCCAGTGTATTTAAAGATTTTTCTCAGTAATAATCAAAAAGTTGAGTGATTTTCACCTTATGAAATATCAGAATGTTTAGGTTACGATCGATAATCAAGTTATTAAAACCAAACAAAACTCAAACAGGTTAGATAAGATGAGATCTTTGAAGACCTTGACATATATCTAAGCAATAATGTAAAACTAAACTAAATCTGGCCCTAACTATACTTAATCTCGCATGGAAAAGTGAAAATAAAAAAACAGACCTTAACCATTCGGTTACAGACTGTAAATGCATAAGATAATAAATGTGTCGGTGCATGTTGCGCCATCTAGGTTAATAAAGAATCAATTGGTACCCTACTTTCAAGTCGGAAAAGAGTATCAAGTAGTTGACTTTGACGGCACTCTAGTGAAGCGTCAAAACGATGGTGGCGGAGCGGCCATCATACATCAGGACTTTTCTTAAGAAAGTCACACATGCACCAAGAATACGACGAATCACTTATTTCAGAGACAATCGATATACTTTCGTGGGCAATTATTTAATTGTGGTTAAATCAGTGTTCAAAATTGTAAGATGTGATTAATATTTGTTAATTAAAGTAAATAATTATCTTTAATACGTCCATTGCGCGATTACAAATGCATAAATAGAAATGCTAGAATGTTTAATGTAGCTATAAGTAGTACTGTAACATTATTTATTTACCATATTATAATGTCATTTTTAATAAATAATGTATTCCAATTTATGTATTATAAGCAATTTTTGAAGTATCGTCTAACTTTCTATGTTATAATAATAAATAATTTTATGTAACAAAGTATCTTTGAGATTGATATTGTGAATATTAATTGTGTATTGATTATATTGATAGCGTTTGTATGTTCTAGTTTCCGAGTTAAAAAAATAAAAAAAAGAAGTTATTTAATTAATTATTTCTCGTGTAAGTGAAATTGTATTATTTTTTGAGAGAAATAAATGTATTTAACCATTAGTAGATACTTATCTAGATTTCATTGTAATTATAGAGGATAAGATGGTAAATCGTATAAGATTTCTTTTGCATTGTATAGAATCTCTGTATACCTTGCATTATATAAAATTCTCAGCCGATTATTACTATTGTAACCGAGACTTTGTAAGCTAAACCATTATTGAAAAGAGTATCCATGGAGTTTCTTGCCGGTTCTTCTCCATGAGACCCACTTTTTGGAACCGTGCAACTAGACGTTTCATAAGATAAATACAAAACTTTTGATTTTGATAAAATGTGCTCAATGAGTGTTGTGATTTTGCGTGCTCCGGAGATAGCACGCTTGTGGATGGCCGAGTGTTGTGATTCGTTAATTTAAAAGGCAAAATTGTATATTGTAATCAAATTTAGTATTAAAAATTGAAATAATTTATATTAATTATAATGAGTTTACATATTGTATCGATACTTTAAAGTATATTTAATTCAGATGTTCAATTGTTCTTACTGTGGAAGTAATATCAGTCATTCAATTTATTTGACAGTTCACTCGTCACGTGTTCACTCACGTCATTCGTTCCTTTCATTCATTCAATATTGAGAGAGTGTCGTCTAATGTCAAGCTGTTAAGCAAAATTATTAGAAAACGGGCATTCTGTCTACAGTCGTGCTCCAGTAAAGTCCTAGTTATACTGTTCGTAATCTCGTGATGTATTAACGTCTATACAAAGTGATTATCGATATTTTAAGAAATTGTACACGTGTTGGTAGTTGAATATATTCATGTCCGAGAAGTCAAATCTGTATTGAAGATGCAAATATACGTTTGGATACTGTACACTGGTGGTTTTACTATACAACCCTAAATTTTAGTTTTTTATCACCAACATCTGCTTTTTAGAAATTATTTACATGGCAAATCAACGTTTGCCGGGTCAGCTAGTAACATATTATAGATTTTACGTTACAGCCAAATGCCTGTTATTGAACTAATAATAACCGGGAAACGAAACAATTCATGTTTTGACAAATATTGTATTAGCTATGATAATCTACGCTAATGTATTATATACTACTTAAAAAATGCATTTACTTGCTTAATTGTACTATAGAGATAAATATGACAGATTATATTTCGTTATTTTTAGATCAACTGAATCACAGAGCAAACAAATTATCAAGATAAACCTTTTTCAGAGCTCGGCGGTAATGGCCGGGTTACTTTATTGTTTGACATATTCAAAGTGTGTCAACTGTCAGTCAGAGAACAGTCACGTGATTTTTAATATAGAAAAAAGCTCATTATCGCTTCGTTCCTAATTCAAAATGACAACGGGAAATCGAGAATCTTTATCTAACTTTTATAAAAATTGTAAGTATTTAATAACTACGTGAAAAGCGTAAAACTTCAAATAAAAATAATAAATATAATTTTTATGATGTATTGTATAACATATAGATTGCGGAGAGGAGAGGATACACATGCCAACACTTTTTTCAAAGCAGTGGCGGATTCACTTTCCGGCGTATAGGCTGTTAATTTTGGCGCCCTAGCCTCATAAATGTGCGTTCCTAAATTTTCATATTTTAAAAAAAAATATTAATGAGAGGGATTGTCTTCTACACTTCTCTCTGTAACTTTCTTTGTGTCTTACTTTTAGACTATTGTCTGTAAGATACAGAAAACCGTCTTACTTTTAGACTTGATTTCTATAAGATAACTAAAAGAAAAAAAGGTCCCAAAATCTGCCATCTCTAAAATCTGCCGCCCCAGGATCTAGCCTACTCAGCCTGCTGGTAAATCCGCCACTGTTTCAAAGCCAAGTTTAATAAACAAAAGGTCGCTTGCCTTAGGTACATCTCCTTTCAGCTCTGCCGTCGGGTAAACGCAGTACTTGCAAAATGGCGGTTTCTGGTAAAGTACGGTAAAAGGATTTTTTATTAAAAAATACATTTGAAGTTAATATTTTTTAAGAAATTGTATTTAGATTTACCTTAAATAATGTGTATGTACAATTCGCACTTATTTTTAAATTTAAATTAAAAAAAAAAGGAAAATTCATATTTTGTCAAATACTGCGTTCTTTATTACGACGGCAGAGCTATGAAATTAATCTCTATTCATATCATGACTATTTGAATAGTTAAGACGATAGCAATTCGTATTATGAAGTCTATTTATTTATGGTCAAGTTCATAGAATATTAACTTAATGAATGTTTAAATGCGATTCCGCGTGAAAGTCCTAGTAGCGTTTAAATGGCACTTTCCTTTTAAATATTTATACCTAGTTCATTATTATGACCATTGAGAATCAATTGTTTAAAATATTACTGTTACCAACTGTAAGCTATACTCTATATTAATATAATAAAGAGGAAAGATTTGTATTTTTGAATTTTTGTATTTTTGTATGTTATGAATAAACTCAAAAACTACTGGACCGATTTTGAAAATTCTTTTTTTCTTTCATCAGTAGAAAGCTACATTATCAGCGAGTAACATAGGCTATGTTTTGTGTATTGTGCACCCGTGTGAAGCCGGGCGCGTTGCTAGTATATTTTAATTTGGTTACTTATATTCTCAGATAATCGTTCTATCCCTAGAATTTGTTTTAAGTACTTTAATTGCTCTAAAATAATAATAATAAATAAATAAATGAAGCGGTAAATCAATTATTTATACCTGCACGAGTATTATATCAATAAACATTCCTCATGCATTTATCATTTCTCAGAAGCTTATGTGCACAAAATGTGTATCGACTACTGGGCAGTTCATGTCAAGGATAGCAATAAATCAATAGTTGCAGGTGGTTGGGGGTTGAATACTTACATAATACGAACGTTGACGTCACAAGCATAAGGCAGAGGTCATTGACCGTGGAAAAAAATGATCTTTCTTTTGTTTTTAATGACATTGAGAGCATGGTTTGAGAATTGGGGTAGTGATCAATGTAATGTTGATACATCGCTGCTTTTAAACATAACTGTTGCATATAATATTGTCTTTTATTAACGCGAGTATCACACATTTAAATAAAATACTGTATACCGGATTGAAACGCGATTTATTATTTATATTGTTTAAATTATTTATCCCGACGTTTCGGATGCTTTTCAGTAACCGTGGTCGCGGGGAGACAGAAAGATGACAGTTGTCTGATAACTGTTGTATGTCAAAAAAATATTTTTACAAAACACTAGTTAAAAATATTAAGATTTTTTTTATTTCTCAACAAAATCATTAGATTCGTCCTTGCAACAGCTATGACTTTAACTGAATATATTTTGTTCACAGGTTAAGAGTAAGCATACGTAGGTGAGTTACTTTTGCATATAATAACTTATAGGTGGAATAAAAATAAAATATGTGAAAAATAGCAGGAAATCGAAAAGAAAACAGAGTTTAATTTAATACAAGATAGACGTTCCGGCTTCGCACGGGTGCAATGTAGATGTACTCTACAAAAATAATCTTAACCCGGTTAACCAAATGCTACCATAATTTGATTATGCTATTGTTATAATAATATGTGCAAAGGCCTATGTTACTCGCTGATAATGTACCTTTCTATTGATGAAACAATATTTAAAATCGGTCCAGTAGTTTTCGAGTTAAATCATAACAAACAAACAAACAAATCTACTCTCTTTATAATATTAGCATAGATTTTCTGAAATAAGCTACATTAATCGTAATGCATTTAAAAAAGACACGCAGCGTAGCTCGTAAAAATCACTAATAAAAAGGTTTCAAAAAGTTTCAAGTGATATTTGCATATAATCTGTATTGCCAAGTTCCGTTCACTTTATAAATATTATTATCTGTGGATTTTAAGTCTAAAATTTCCTGTAGTGAAATAAAAGAAATAATTTACTCATATTACTAGAACTCAGCAGAAGTTTCGAATAGACTAAACAAGATAATATGTACAGTTACGATGAGTCAGTGCTACCCGACCACGTGCGCAGGAGATTATGGCTATACATACATATTAAAATATAGTCATTAGTTTACGAGTAATAATAATATGGTGTTTCACGACGCCGCGCCGCGGCCGCAGACGATCTATAGCGCAGTACTTATATGGATGACATTGTTTATGCCAAAATATTTGTAGGAATGAATTCTGTGGCCGTGCTAAAGGAGCCAATATCAACTATAATTATATTCATTCAACTTACAATAATACCGCTTACGTATTCTTTTACTAACAGTATGACAATGTACCCTAAATTTTCCTTTATACATGGTAACTTTTAAATATATGAGCGACATAAAGTTTGTCGTAGATTCATGAAACTTATGTTAGACCAAATGACGCAGAATGTCAAATAAAAATTAAGAAGGAAAAGTTAAAAAAAAAAGAAAATAAGTCTATTTTTACAAAAAATCTTGTTTATCCCTTATTTTTGGCTGTTAGCCATCGATATGTATTATCTGTAGCGACGACAAAATAAACAAAATATTATTATTACGATTCCTAAGAGTTATCACGGAAAATTTACAAAATCTTTACTGTGAAAGACAAATATGATAGGCTATATTAGTCATATAATGTGTGAATACATTATATGATATAAATGTATAGAGAACATCAATTATTATGTTTGGTTGAATACAATACAGATAATTACACGCAAAAAGCGTAAAAATATCGCGTTGATGTCCTTACATCGCAATAATAAGGAAAAATTCCTTATAATAATAATTTTCAATATTTACGTTATTTCTATATATGAGTATATAAATAATAATCAATGTATTAATGTTAATCCACTCTGCACTCCTAAACTATTCATTCGATTATGATGAAACTTAGGTAGGTTAGTTGTTCTGAAGGTATACGGCCGCTAAGGTCCAAAAACACTTTTACTTTTTTTTTCAACAAAATTATTTATTATTTCTTCTTTTTTTTACACATATTGAATACTAGCCGTCCCCGCCCGCCCGCTTCGCTGTGCGAATTGTAAAGGATAGACGAATATGAACTATCCACATAAATTTGAAAAAAAAATGGTAAAGGGTTGATGGAATTCAAAATGAATAGCCTAAAACCTTCTACAATTAATTCCGCGTCGAATGGTCATGGTATCATGCCGATCGGTCCAGTAGTTTTCAAGTTTATCGATAACAAAGAAAAAAAAAGTTGCTTATATATATATATAGATATTATATACCTACTTTGAGAGGTCATGCAACGTATGCTAGCTAATATAATTAGCTAGTATAATTATAATTATTATAGACATCTTAATTCTTAGGTACCTACAATGTAAAATGCGCGGTACGATAGTTGGACGCTGATAAGCAATATACAGTGTCAACCCAACATGATTGCCATTTTGAGTAAATTGAATTTGAAGAATTAATTAAGTTTAAATAAATTTCTTTTAAAAAATAACAGAAATAATATATTCTTTTGTAATTATTATTATTACTTACTTGGTGTATTTCTTTTAAATAAAATACTGTATACCGGATTAAAACGCGATTTATTATTTAAATTATTTATCCCGACGTTTCGGATGCTTTTCAGCAACCGTGGTCGCGGGAGACTGATAAATCGCGTTTTAATCCGGTATACAGTATTTTATTTAAATGTGTGATACTCGCGTTAATAAAAGACAATATTGGTGTATTTCTTGGTAGATATGTTAGGGTTTCATACCCACTAGTTTTTTCAATATGTTTGCATTAAAATGGTATAAATAATATATAACTCTTTTGAAAAATGTTGTCCAGCTGATAAGAAAGCGATTGATATCATTTACATTTTTATCATTTTATGGGCTGACACTGTATTGCTTAACAGCGTCCAGCCGGCCTACCATGACAAGCGCGACAAAATTTTGTCTACCGTTTTCTCGTGTTTCAATCGACTATCGCTTTATTTCTTTCGGGTCTAACATGACAATTACACTTAAAACTAGACTTTTAATATCCAAAATAGATACATTTGTCGATCGAGATATCTTTTCTATCAAAATTGTCGATGTCGAGATATAATATATCGAGATATTTAACATCTTAGTTTGTCTTCTCTCGCGCGAGATATATCTCGTGGCGGTCATGCTAGCCCGGCAGTTATCCCGTTGCCCCACGATGGCGAAAACTGTGGGTCAGGACACAAGAGTAGCAGACAGCCAGCATTGCACGACCCGCTTGGAGGTGTGTTAGAAGGTAAACCTTCATGCGAGGATTTACCTTCTCGCCCTAGACAATAAGGAGCTTCCCCTATATAAAAAAAGGTACAAAATAAAATAATGTAAACGCATGCGCTTATTATATTATTAGTCAAAACCATTATTTTTTCGTTTATAAATCTAATACCTAAATGTTTAATAAAATTTCAAACGTTACATATATTTTTAATGTACGTTACTGTTTATATATCAAGTGTTTTTTTTCTTCTCCGTAATTCCTTCCAATAAATAACTTATTGATATGGCATTGACATTTCAATATCGCGTAACTGTTTAGTATCTAATAAAAATTGTCTCATGCAGTTACATTCAATGAACTCCAAAATGAAAAATAAAACCAGGATAAGTAACCAGTGTTTTTTTAAATCGATACTCGTTTACTATCCATAAATAAACGCACATGTATGCAAGTATAATTCGCGCCCAAAAAAATAAACAGTTGAAGTAAAAAAGAATACTTACGCGTTTTTGACGGGCTCGTTGGCGCGTTCGGTAGAACACCTGCCGTTCGCATCGATGGGTCGTGGGTTCGAATCCCACCGGGATGACATGTTTATAATTTTCTGTAAGCATGTTTTCCCCACGTCTGTAACTTCGGGCACTGATCGGGTGGAAGGAATATCGAAATTCCGACCGGGTTACGAACCACCGTTCATAGATGGAAAAATCGTGAAGTGCACATTGCGCGATTCGGTTTCAGTCTATGGATTCCCGAAGGCTCGAAGTAAAATGTAGGTCGACAGGGCATCATTGACTGATGTACTGTGGCTGAGGTATCACCTACCATCAAGTGAAACTCATGCTCGTCTGTCGATATCTAACATAAAAAAAAACATTTATTATGGCATGTGTTCTTTTGTCTTTATTTAATTAAATAAAATTATTTTATTTTATTAGGCTTATAAACGTGAAAGGACTTCAATTCGGTGCAAAAATTCTATCTAAGAAAACGTCTGCATTGTAGTTCAAGTAACTGGATTTCCTTTCTAAACACACTCGAGTATATTATATACTTTCTTAAACCACATGGAATATTTATATTCCTTTGTTTACTTACCGAATATTCCAAGTTAAAACTTGCCTCACCCACTATTAATCGAGTACTACAGCGTCAGTCAAATAAGTAAACAGCATACACGTCCTATAACTTAGTAGAGAAAAGCGAAACGTTTTGTTTTATGTAAACAACACAGTAGTTAACTCCCATGAATCACGTGGTTGTTGCGTGTGTGGGTGGAATTATAGCGCATGTGTTTGTAATGTGACCGCTTTCATGGTTGTATCTACGTCTATCCACTAATATGTTGTTATGCTCTTAATACAGTAAGAATTTATTATTGATAGAAATTTAGTTAGATAGAAATATAATCGCTTCGATCGCTCGACTTGTGCGCGGTGGTCGCCATACCAACATAACCTAACCCTCTGAGGGCCATCAGGGTGTATAGGCACCCATTGCCACCATTAAACTGTTGCGTATTTTTTTTTTGCCTTCCCCCTCTCCAAAATAAGTTGTGGGACCGTTTTTAATTGATAACTACCTGTTACCCGCGACTTAGGACGCTTTTTGGGAAAAGCCGCGATTGTAAATATTTACCAAAAAAATCTTAAAATCTTTTACTTAGGTACGCAAAAAGAATATACTAGTTAATTTATCTAAAAACCCCAACAATATTAGGTTTCAACATTCCACAGGATTCACACACATTGCAAACACAGCTAACAATAATAAATGGCATTGCGTAGATACTAAAATTTTTTTAAATACAGAATGTTATATTTTTATTTCAAACTAGCTGATGCCCGCGACTTCGTTCGCGTGTGGTTCACTTTAAGCTGAGCTTTTGAGCAAGCTTTCTTCAAATGACATATCCTCCTCCACCCTCTCTACTTGGTGATTTCTTTTGGGAAACAGCTATCAAATTAGTCATTGACGGTTGCTTTTGCATCATGTTATCGACATGTTTAATGGTGGTTGAGATTGGGGTTCAAAGGATGATTTGAAATTCAATAGTTGAAATAATTAACCTGACTTTAAAGAAACTTTAGGGAGATTCATATTAATTAAATTTTACGTGACCAAAATCCAGATATGTGTCTTTTTTCTACTAATCAGAGTTCAATCGAAGATTGGATTCAATGCATTTTCCGTCTTAAATAGATGCGTGCGTTCATTTAATTGGTCATTTTCATTTTCGGACATTTTTTTTAAATTCCCGGGATTCCTGCCCGGGTTTCCGGTGCTGAATGCGGAAACCTCTAAGATACGGAAGCAAAAAGCAATGTCGAATAATCGTAATTCTGTTTAAGAGAAAGGATTGATGAAAAGGTGAAATAAATGATCTCATAAGAAATACTTTTTCATACAATATTTCAATAATACATTTTCTATTTTTTTGTTATAATATAGTTCTTTCAAAAAATAAATAAATACAAAAAAATATTTCTTTCGTTTCAACTTCAGATTCGAACTCGCATCAGAAGCTACGCTATCGGACTGCATATCCACTATTCTACGAATACATATTGGAAATGGCGAAATAATCAAACTATTTCATTTACTTATTAAACTGTGATTGACATCTGACAATTCGAAAAAGTTCAACGCTAGTCAGTTTGCATTGAAATTTGGTGATATGGTGCTTTTAAAATAATATTTAAATGATGATAACTTTTCTTTCCGATAACCGATTTCGATGAAACAAAGCCTATATGTTGCCCCCGGCTTTCCTTAATATATTTGTGTAAATTGCATTAAAATCGGTTCAGTATCTTCGGAGATTAGCGTGAACAAACAGACAGACAGACAGACAGACGGACAGACAGACAGACAGACAGACAAGAATCTTAAAAATTGCGTTTATGCATTCTGCTACCCTTCTTTTATCACCCCTCTTAATTTCTGGTAAAAATATTTAGTGAAGCGTAATTTCGATCCTACTCTTTTATTATATGTATAGATAATTCAGTACATTAACAAAGAGGTTTTAACTATTGAATAAATATAAACATTAAAAGGAGCTTTAGCTTTACCACAAGCAATTTTCTTGTTTTTTTATTTGCTTTCATGTAGGAAATCCCCTAAACCCCTGAGCGTGTTTCTGGTTTTGATAATTGTTAAACTTCTTTTTCCTCAATAATAAATTGATATTTTTACAGTTCTTAACAATTTTATTTTTATCACTCATCCATCGCCATAAAGTTCGAAAACGAATTAACGATTAAAATAATAAAATACTACGATATTAGGTTATTTATTAAACAAAATGAAAATTTAAATTCCACCTCCTTCAATCATACCAATATTTCGTTTCTCGGCAGTTTTTGAACACGACGCTATATTATATCATATTAAATACTCTTAATTTTACCGCCATTATGTACACATAAAATAAAGGCACTGAAGGGCTAGCACAATCAACTTTCGAAAAAGTATTCGTATAGTCGAGCTGACATTTGTATGAAATTTCTCATACAACTGACAGATGGACGATTCGAATACTTTCTCGATAGTCGTTCGTGCTAGGCCCTCTGGACTTCTTTGTAGCAACATCGACGATCTCAAACAATTAGTAAGAAGAAGTGAATCGAACTATAAAAGTTTCTCTGAATATTCAATACATAATATATACAATATCTCGACACTGGTTGTTGTATACGCTCTATATACGCTACGGTCGGTGGTATTACTAGTCGAGGATCCCCTCCATAGGTTCGAGAAACATGCATACCTTCCTTCCTCCATTTCGATAAATATTTTTTTATGAAGAAAGAGTAAGCATTTGACCGGAATCCTGCCTGATGGTAAGCGCGGATGCGATCTAAATGGGAGCACGCTTACTTCGAAGCACCCTATTACTACTTTGAAGATTGTAGGAATTTGTAATTTCACGAAAATCTTATCTAACGCAGCCTTAAAGACTCTTGCAAATCATTTTGGTTTTATTTCACAATCTAGATATGATATGAGTAAAAGCATTGTTTATATAAGGTCAGTGATGACCCAGCGTAATTAGTTTGTCACATGACTCGATACAATCACTGATTGATACTATTTGTGGCATCGACTACAAATTACATCAGTCCAATGTACGATCATCGATCCAAGTGCAAGGTCCTCTTTTATTTTTTAATTATACCAAATGAATTATAAATTATTTATTAACGAACATGAAATATCCTACATACAATTAAGTGGAATAGATAAAAAAGTTACTTAAGTAAAAAAAGTGATAGATTGTCATGAATCATGTTTGAAATATTATGGTTTTCAGACGGAACAAATAGAAATATCTACTAGTGTTTTAAAATTAAAGCCTGAAAATGAAATGAAGAACATTCATGAAAAAATAAATAATAAGAAATTTGAACGCAAAACTTCGCGTTGAGATCTATCGTTTTGTGAAATAAATATTTTTTTTACAAAACGATAGATTCATTTTGACTTGAGTCGTAGGGTTCGTGTTACGAAATCATTTACGGAGAATGAATTTTCTTATAACTTGTTACATTGTTAAAGCTTAAAATCCCTCGTGCGGCCCCAGCTAGAATACGCAAGCCCAATATGGAATTATTTTTACTCTGTCCGTGAATAAAGAGTTGAGATTGTTCAAAAAATGATTCTTACGCATATTAATTACCGAGAGAAAGGAAAAATAAAAATAAATATAAGTTTTTTTAGCTATGTCAGCGCCGCACTATAACTGCCTAGCATTGATGGTCATCAAGAGACATCTCGCGGACGAGTGAAGACGAACTAAGATATAAGATACCTCGATATATTTTATCTCGACATCGACAAGTTTGATAGACATGATATTTCGGTCAATAAATATCTCTACTTTTGACATTAGAAATCGAGTTTTAAGCGTGTCACGTAAGACGCGGAAGACATAAAGAGATAATCGATTAAAACACGAGAAAACGGTCGAAAAAAAATTGTGGTGGTTGTCATGCTAGGACGGCTGATTGTGTAACGTTAAAGAAGATATGTACTGGTGAACTGACTTCTTCTAGCACCCGGTGCGGATCCCTTATTTGCCGTCGCCTCATTTTTGCAATTGTTTATACAAAAATTGGGGCATAGTAAAAATGGTACTCTTATTGAATAACACTAATCTAAAGAGAAACTCTGTTATTACGAGAGATTAACAACAACAAAAAGTTGACGAAAAAAAACGTTTAAGGATGTAATTTTTTTACCGTTACCTGTGAAATGCCGCCCCCGCCAAAGTGCCGCCCGGGGCGGAACGCACCCTCCGCTCGCCCCCCCCCCCCCCCCCCCCCCCAAGTCCCTACGCCCCACTGCTATCGTCACTAACAATAAACATCGGGTTTCGCGCGCCATTACACAGGATGTGTAAATCTTATAACTGTTTTCCGCGTCGACATGTTTCCGTGCTCCTCTGCTGCGTCCAGCCGGGCTAGCATGACAAGCGCGACAAAATTTTGTCTACCGTTTTCTCGTGTTTTAATCGACTATCGCTTTATTTCTTTCGGGTCTAACATGACAATTACACTTAAAACTCGACTTTTAATATCAAAAATAGATACATTTGTCGATCGAGATATCTTTTCTATCAAAATTGTCGATGTCGAGATATAATATATCGAGATATTTAGCATCTTAGTTTGTCTTCTCTCGCGCGAGATATATCTCGTGGCGGTCATGCTAGCCCGGCAGGTATAATTTAAAATTAAAATCATTGTTATCGCTGCCCCTAATTTAATTTACTTGTTTATTCCGTGTATAATTTAATTAATATTTACTGTGAATATTTGCATTTCCGTTTGTATACCACTTTAATATATTATTTTGTTATTACTGTATCTGTGAAAAATCTACATTGATTTATATCTTGTATCCCTTCTTATATGTTCTGTTATTGTGATGTGTTTGTTATGTTTCCTTATAATAAATAAATAAAAAAAATATGTTTCGGTATTCGAGGAAAAATATTTTTTTTTATTTACCTATTTCAACATTGTACGTTTCGTTTATTTGACTGACCGTGTTTACGAATAAACATAAAATTAATTCAGTCACATGATTCATTTGCATACTTGTTGTAGAATAAATTTAGTATCATACAAATATTAGCAATAAGGGCGCGTATCTACAAAACGAAACGGAGCGAAAATATAGTTTTACTAATGCCAGCCAGATAAATATTTTAATTTTATGTTAGAGTCGTACTCTAAGATGGCACTTAATCCGAAATCTATAAATGAGAACAGTCAAATGTCAAATATTGGTTGACAAGACTTAACACCCACTGGTTCGATGCCGAACCGACCATCGAAGAGGTTGCTTAAAGAAAATTAAACAATATCTTCCACTTCAAAATATTGTATGTCTCAGAAACGAAATCTAATAGAAATTCATGGTGGTATCCTCGTTTTTTTTATGAGGGAAATCATCAATGATCCACCGCCACTCTGGGGTGAGCGACGAGGTAACAAACAAATCTTTTCTCTTTATAAGTAATATTAATATAGATATATGTAAAATCCCTTTTTCTTGGGGTAGGCGCCATATATTCCCTTTCACATTTCTTTTTTTTCACTAGTTGATGTAAAATACTTAGGTACATATATTATAATATATAATATGGCTGATGGCTCGTGCATATAAATGATTAACCAATATCATGTCTCAGTAATGTCTTGTGTAATAGCAGTGTTATTTTACAACATGTTGTTTATTGTTTAGTCTACAATCCATTTCTGCTGTAGGATCTAGATTGCATAATATCGATGCAATGTAATTTTCATTATCTCAAAATACGTTGAAGCTGATGTTGTTTCAGTTGCTTAGTTCTTCTAAAATATAATCTATTTTGATTGTATGTTCGATAAATATTTGTTTAATCGAAAGGTTTGAAGTCTTAAAAGTTCTCAATACATTAATGGCCTTATTCATAAACGTATTATAATCTTCATATAGTTTAAATATGTTTTGTTTCTTTCGTTCTGTAGTCTTTTTATATTCGATAGAGCGAGACAAAACATATTTTAACTATATCCAGCTTGTAATACGTTTATGAATAAGGCCGTAAGAAAATAATTTTAAATACAATTTTAATACCTACCCTGGAAATCTTTTTATTTTTGTACTATATACTGTAAAATAATATCTTTGAATTGTTTTATGTAATTTGAAGTAAGTATTTTTTTACGATAGCGGATAGCATAAAAACCCTTTCCATAAAAATATATAGGGTAATTTAGCTGGTTTCCCGTCCAGGTCCTGTTTTCGTCCACTAACGCGGATCTTGTAAAACATTTACGTAGAATAACATTATAAAAATAGTCAACCGCGCAAATTTGGTCTCGTTACGGACCCTAAAGTCAAATCTGCATGTCTATTAAAGCAAAATATTTATTAAGTAGTTGAGACTCGAACAAAAGCTACATCTATCTGAGGCTTGTTTCCGAGCTACAAACATGTCATCATAAATGTAAAAAAAATAGTGGTACGACTTAACTTTGCAGCCAGTTTTTTTTATTGTTTTAGCATGTATTTCTTATGTTTTGGGTATTAATGACTTAGTAAAGACATAAAGAACATATTAAAATGTGTGTTTCGTACTCATTTAAAGAATTACTTTAAAAATCGAGGCGGACAAAAACTCAAGTACCTATTTCGCAAAATATTCAGTTCTCGTCCGCGTGGACGAAAACACAAAAATACAAGTAAAGTTTGATTAGTCGTTTAAAATAAGGAATGCGAAAAAATTCTGTTGAAATCATTATGGAATGATCTTTGATGGTTAGTTAGTTTGATATTTAGTTACCGTCCACCAATTTAGCAGTTTTGCAAGTATAAATATATATTCAAATATTGTGGACGAAAAATAAAAAATACGTTGAAAATTGCTTTAGTTTCCGTCCATGAGTGGACGAAAACTAATACTGGTTAAGTATTTAGTTTCCGTCCATCACAAACAGCGTTATGTTACTTTTCGTTTAGCTTTTTTTCTACATACGTGTAGAATATACGCGATATAACCCACTTATGATGTACGTAATCGCGTATATTGTTTGGACCTATTTTATTATTTTAATTTTTAATAAATCCCATTTTTATAGATGACGGCGTCGTCTAAAAAACTAGAAAAAGGCACCATGATACTCTGAGGATGCCTTAAAAAGCTCTTGCAGAGATCCGTGATAATTAGAAATGTATGTATAAGAAAATGTGCAATGGATATGCTTTATATACCGTGGACGGAATCTAGCCTACACAAGGTCGAAAACTAACATTTTTGGACGAAAACTAACGAAATCGGTACTTTTGACTAAAACATTTTATATAAAAAAACGTTAATTATAATTATTTGCTACTTAATGTAAGCCTAAAATAGACTATATCAGCTTTCAATAAAAATTCGGTTTGTTAGAGTTGGGCCAGTAGAACATATTAGTTTTAAGCCCATAAGCTGGCAAGTCCACTAAGTGGACGAAAACCGGCTAAATCACCCTAATACACATATGAGCCAAGTTTAATGGTGATCGATCAAACTTTGTTGGAGTTTAGCGATTTCATGTATACAACATTCATCTATTTTACAATATTTATCTATTTTTATATACACAGATAAAATTAATATGTTGTAAAAATACCAATAAACTACATATATTGAAAATAAAAAAAAACAAATATTGTGTCCTAAAAATAGGATTGCGAGTAGGTTAGCTTAGAACACACAAAAACATTTTACTTAGTTTCATTTCATTACATCAGTGGAACCTTGAAATATTATATAAGAACGTAATCGATTTTTACTTTAAAAAATAAATTCAAGTCATTGAAATGAATTAACTTCTAAAAAACTAATCAAAGAATAATGACGACTAAAATAAATAAAAAGCAAACCTTATTCTATTCTAAATTGTAATCGACAGAATTGTTATGAGATTGGTTGAAAAGTCTCGCAATTAAATAAAAACACACCTGGGTAATTCTCGCGTTTCGTGCAAATTGAAAGAATTTGCGAGAAAAAAATAGAATTTATTTTTTTCAGTGCCATTGCATAGCTACTTGAAAAATAAACTAGCTATTTGAGTATTATTAAATTATACCTAAAATTGGCAAAAAATGGGCTTTAAAATTTTTTCGTAGATATGGTAATGAGGAAAGAAATTTGGTAATGATATGAGGGACAATGGTAATGAGAAAATACTATTGGTAATGAGAATGTAAATAAAAAATGTAATTAAAATTCGTTTTTCTTTTAATAACAATTATATAAGTACTTCAATTGAGTTTTATTCACTTAATAGTTTTATTCAAAAGTAATTTCACAATCAATCGTGTAACAAAAAACTTTCAAAATACTTTAAAAGATATGGAATCCTACGTAATAGTCAATACTCATAATCAAACTCTACATTATTAATTACTAAAACTCTCACAAGTTCTGTTCAAGCATCTTTCATTATAGACGTCACAGCATAAATCTATTCTATCGCCATAAGCAATAAAGCACATATTTTAAATGGCTCCTTATGAATCTAGAACAGAAATCAGAATTAAAACACAATTTTTGTACCAATTCAACTTACAGTATTTTAGTTGTGAAATCTATAACTTCCTACTGACACAGAAAAAAAAATTGCTGACGAGATAAGTACCTAAATTCCTGTCAAAACAATGGCACGCAAGCCATTGGTTCGTCATCACTCATCTAGAATAAGTAAAATCTGTTGTTACATTAATCTTCATTACCATCATTTTATGATCATTACCATTTTTCAAATAGCTGATGGTAAATCATGGTAATGAAAGTAATGGTAATGATATTCTAGCAGATTTTTAAAAATACTCCGTAAATAACTGTAAAATGTTAAGCATTAAGATCATAAACTACATAAACTCGAAGGTTATTATGTTAACATTCACCATATATCAAAACAAAAATTACTCTTTATCTCAAAATAGCACTAATGGTAATGAAAAAAAAACTTACCACGCATAATATTCTCACCTTCATCGTTCTTTATCAACAAACTGCAAGATGCTAGACCCGGTCTCTGTTCACTGGTCGACTGGGCGAGGATCACGCAAAGGGGTAAGGGGTAAGGAACATCGCTAGCGCGTCCGAACAGGATTATTTTTTTATTTCAAGTTTAGTTGACGGTAATGATTATTTTTTTTGGTCAAACTTACTTCATTACATCAAATGTAAATTACAAATAAAAACGATTTTTTATTTTCATTTTTTTATTGCTTTATAGTTATTCTATACAAACCAAAAAAAATAATACACAATAATACACCAATTTTTTAAGTTATTTGCTTACAACTACCAAAAACCGATTTCTGACCAGTGTTGGTAATGATATTTAGGCATATATTTTATTTATATCTTTTTTTCAAAGTACCTGACATTATTCTTTTCCAGTGGCAGATATACATATGCAACATACCTAGAATATAAAAAATATTTGGTGACTTAGGCTTACTTAGTTTAGCTTTTATTCTTACTGACACGTGTTTTGCACGAAACGGTAGAAATACCCACCTACATTTAAAATTGTAGCTGTTTTAATTTAGGTCTTACCGACATCTACCGATTTCGGCTATGTTAGCCATATTATTCTGGCTATATAGGTGTATATCCAAATTCTTATTAATTGTTTTTATTTAACACGTTTTTAATATTGTCTTTTATTAACGCGAGTATCACACATTTAAATAAAATACTGTATACCGGATTAAAACGCGATTTATTATTTGTATTGTTTAAATTATTTATCCCGAAGTTTCGGATGCTTTTCAGCAACCGTGGTCGCGGGGAGACAGCTGTCTCCCGATAATTTAAACAATATAAATAATAAATCGCGTTTTAATCCGGTATACAGTATTTTATTTAACACGTTTTTACTAAATAATCGACACCTTCCGTGGTTCATTGTGAGTTTTGTACCGTAGGTTAAGGGGTTTGAATCCCGGAGTAGCTAAAATAATTGGTTCCAGTACGCGCGGCACGGAAGACTTCCTATTTACTTGTTAAGAACAATGTTCAGAATCCGATACAAAAAATGTGTCTGCTCTATGAGTCGGGAAGAATATATTATACATATTATCATCAGTGGAAAGGCAAAACTGCTAAAGCGCCAGTTGTCCAAAATAGAGAAATTATATTTTGTTCAGTGGTATATATGTCACGGTAAGAGTGAATAATTGAAGATTATTAATAATTATCTATTATTATTAATAATTACTGAAAGTCGAGGTTAAAGTGATAAATTAATCACATTTGTCGGTCAGAAGGTCTAAGATTCATACAGTTTATGAAAAACAAAGCTTTCCATTCAGGAATAAATACGAGTCCTTATGAATCATAAAGGACGCCATAAAACTCCATGGTGGCGCGGTGGTCACTAAAGGGTTTTGAAGTTCTAGGTTAGATTATGTTGGTATGGTGACCACCGCGCACGAGTCGAGCGAGCGAAGCGAGCGGTGCCGCGGCAGCGGCCGACGAGTGCCAGAACCGAATCCTACTTATTTTACTTGGCTTCATAAAATTGTTTTAAAGTAAAATATTATAAATAAATACCTGCTGGTCAAAAAACATTGGGTTTTTATTTATTTTATAACTTTTACCAATATGTGTCGTGAATTATTAATAATTACTACTAAAATTAATAAATTTCGATCGTTTATTCACATTTACCAAAACATGTGTTTATTATTAATAATTTTGTAAAAATATTAATCATATTTACCGTAACATATAGGGTAATTCCGGGGTAGATGGCCATAAGGGAAAGATGGCCTATCGAAATAAATCATGGAATCCTTGACTAGATGCTGCTAGATTCTGATTATTCCGCTTCGTGTAGTGCGTGGGAGCAAAGGTACGACAAAAAATTTGGCGAAAAAATAACAAAAAGTAAGTAAAATCCTTGTTAATTTTTGGTATGGTGTAAATATTTTTCAAGGGGTACACTTTTTACATGTTTGTGATGTTAGTTTCTTAAAATAAGAGTGTTTTTTTGTATTTGTTATAAAGTATATGAATAACGCTATGTGATAATCTCAAAATTACTCGTCGCTTGTCTTTGCTTTTTTATTTTAGGTGTGGCCATCTCTCCCGGAAAAAAAGGAGAGATGGCCAGTTTTAATCGGTATGTGTTGGCCATATAGCCATCATATACCGTTGGTACAGAAATGATGTCATATGTAAAAAAATATTGTTTTTCATATTTGTTTTAGATGCCTAATAAATATAAGAGAAAGACGGTAACTATGAGAGGTAATTGGTCACAAAAAATCACTTAGTACTTTGAAAAATGATAGATTACCCATTCGTTCGGCAGCTAATCAGTACCAAATTCTCAGAAAATCATTGAAAAGAAGAATAATGATAAAAAGGACCTGTGGGACCATCAACTATGTTTTGAAAGAAAAACGAAAATAAATTGGTTGCTGACATCAAAACAATGCTAGCCCAAGGCTTTCAAATGACCATGAATGACGTAAGGGAAAACAGCTTACGATTTTGCCGAACAATTAACATTAAAGCATAGGTTCGACAGATAAACCCAAAAAGCAAGCTGTGGCAACAGCCAGCTGCTAAAGAACAACAGTTCTTTAGCAGAAATACATATGTACATATGTATATCACACTAAGAACGTCAGAACTCGTATACTCGTAGATCAGAAGTGAATGCATATTTTCATCTTCTTGACATGTCCTCTAAATGTGGTCAAGAGAAAATAATCTGATAGTAAACAGAAAATAATTCATACCAAAATACTTTACGAAAGCTAGAATTAAGTTATGGCCATCTTACCTCAAATGCTATGGCCATCACACCCTGACACCTCGAGAGAGATGGCCAATTGTGTTTTTTAAAAAACTATTTTTTTTGAGGTGATCTCATTAGAAATTGTTACTTTTATGTTTAATATTTGAAAGTTGATTGATCAAAGTTTTATTACAAATAAATATTTCTACTGTAACGTGTAAGGTTTTTTTTAACAGCGTTTACAAGAAACTATGGCCAACTACCCCGGACTTACCTATATAGAACAATTGAATAACGACAATAACAATCAGATGAAAAATATAAGAGAAATGTTTTTTTTAAATAACTTTAAACTACTGTTTTGTTTCTCCACTAACGATATTGGGGTCATTATTTTAAGACCAATAATTAATAATTAGAATATGCCAGCTCCGTAGCATCGCCAACGGTCAGTTTGCTAGAGGTCAAATAAAATCACGTAAATAATGTATATTAGTCAATTTTTTCAAACAGTTTATACTATATTTTTTTATTGTTTTTGAAAATTAATTGAATTGATGACGCAGATCAATTAAACAATTCGACTCTAATTTTACGACGCGTCGAGTGGTTATCCAATCTTATCCAAACGACAACAATAATAGTGAATGAATTTCAGGAATATTTTGTTGATTTGTATGTGTGAAGTAGGGATGTTACGGAAGTGGTTTTACCGGAACCGAATTCGGAATCGGAGTTTTTAAATTTGGTTTATCGGAACCGGAATCGGAACCGAAATCGGAATCGGAGGCAGACACAAAAGAGAGATGTGTAATAAAATAAAATGACAAACATTATTCATTAGTTTCATTCATATCAGTTCAAAAAAGTAAATATCTGCCTGGGTGTGATATATAAAAATAAACTAATTTTCTTAAATATTAAACAGAAGTTAATTAAATCAAATGGCGCTGACCGCGGCCACTGACGCCGATGTGCTTCAACCTCCGATTAAAATCTCCGATTCTAATTTATCGGAACCGAAATCGGAATCGGAGGTGCAAAATCAATCGGAAGTTCCGACTTTTCGGAACCGAAATCGAAGCTCCGTAACATCCCTGGTGTGAAGGACGTATTTATTTAAGAAGATGACAAACTTGGCTTGATATAATTAATACCTAAGCGGCGTCTTATCATCACGTGACGATTATTATTTGGCTGAATTTTGATATTTAGTGGTAAACCACGCGGTTTGAATACGTAGAATTGTGAAAGAGATCTCTACAGAAGGACCTGGATTCGGATCCCGGGGAAAGATAAAAAAATGTTGCGTTCGGGCACAGAAGGTTGATCACCTACTTGCCTGTAAAGAAAAATGATCAGTGAAACAGACACTGAAATGGGTCTGCCCCATGCCCCAATACGGGAATTCAATGTATTTTATGTAGGTGACTAGATCTAGATTGACTTTTGACTATGAAATTAAGATTTATAAAGAAAATATTTTCAGTTTGGAATTATTGTTCAAAAACATCAACTAAGTTCAAGATTACTTACTTTTACATTAAAGATATACTCATAAAGACATTACAATCCTATCCCAATAAAAAGCGCGTGCGCAAGTATTTCTTTATAAGTGAAAAGCACAACACGCTTACAATGCAAGCTCTTAAAGCAGTGATGGCGACCAGGTCATTGACCCATGCTGGTTGAGCCGGCTCAGGCGCAAGGACGAAGGGCTGTCACATGACTGCGGGTGCAGGGGGTTACCATTGATACTCGTCTGGTGCGTCACAATCGTACGCACGCACGTGATCCGTGGGTTGTCCATGCGATTTGAAAAGACATAGACAACAGATGTAAGTGGACATCTTATTATAAAAAATCTATAAGTGTGCGTGACGTGAGTTGTCAATTGCAGAAGATGGCGGAGTTCCGTGTGTTATTTATATTCTGCATATATTTTTTCCTGAATTTTTACGATACTCGTATTTTAATAGATATTCTATTATTCGGAACATATACGAATTCAACAAATTAGATATAATTAAAATCGGTGCAGCCGTTCTTGAGTTATAAATGGTGTAACTAATATATATAATACATATTATAGGTTCCACGATAAATTGAACTAAAAATTTAATTTATAGACTTTAGATAGATAGTATTGAAAATACTGTGTTACTGTGAAAATCATGGCAACACCAGTAGCCTGTTTAGAAAGTTGCACGTTAATCAACAGTTTCTCCACAATTTTCCCCGACACCCCTCCTCTCAGGCAATGTTAAACCTCAACACCACACATGACTTGCTTACTGTATATTTGTTAATATGGTATTCGGATTTTAGATGATTTTTACTTCCTTTGCACTGTTTACATTCTTTTTTTTTTTTTTTTTTTTTTATGATATAGGAAATTATTAAGTGTATTAAATTTAAAGTAAATTATTAAGTGTATGAAAATGTAAATAAGCAAGAAAAATTGTTAGTAAATTAAAACGACATAGTTAAATGTTTTAAATTAGTTAATTTTATTTAGTTTTAATTAGTTATTAACACTTATATTATTGTTAAAATTATCTAGTAGGAAATAAAAGGCTTTTTTATTTTTTACTGTTTACATTCACATACTATTATTCATTAGGCCGGCAACGCATCCTCAAGACCCCTGGTGTTGCGGATGTCCATGGGCGGCGGTAGTCACTTACCATCAGGTGAGCCGCCTGCCCGTTTGCCTCGTCTAATATAAAAAACAAAAAAATATTTTGTTGTCCTACTCTACCATAATACCAGTATCTTAGCCCTCGTTGGCTAAAACGTAGAACTGAGCAAGATATCTTTTTAAACACATTTTACACTGGTTTTGTTTTTATTTGTATTGTGTATATTGATATTAAAATTTTGTTTTAATTAGTTTGGAAGTCTTTGTTCGTATTTTATAAGTTATAACGTGCAATGTATTTTCCTATCTCATTTTATGCTCAAAATGTCTTTAATATTCATTCATCTATATGCTATAGTAAGATGGTTTAAACACTTCATAAAGTGGACATAAACACTTCATAAAATGGTTTAGAAATAGAAGAGTTTTATGAATTAATTTTAATTTTGCTCGTATAGTAGTAATCCTTATCTAATTCTCTATATAAGTTACATCAGACAATAACTATCTAATGCTAAAATATTCATGTATATAATGCAGTTTAAATGAATCTCTTATGAGTTATTACAAGCTGAATCACACGCGATTAACACCTTCGCATATTGTAGCTGGCGTTTTAGAACAGTTATTGAACGATTAGATATATATTATGTGTATTTTTTAGGTTAAACATAATGTATTTAGCACCGTTTTAAATCTTATTACTTACTACACTAATATATTACATCCAAAGTACAGTCGGAGCGGGTCATCTCTCGGTTAATATTCGTAGATGACAAGCGCAGAGTCCTGCCTATTGTCTTCATGTTATGCATTGGCGGCGTAAGACCTAAATTTGATGTGGGCAAGATTCATTTTGCCAGCCCTCTGCCAGCGCAAAAGATGGTATTTTTTTGAAAAAAATTTTTGGCGCGTTGGCGGCTTTTAAGTAATTCATACATTTTCGAGGCGCGAGGCCCCGTGGGTCGCGAGGCCGTAGGCGGTGGCCCACGTCGCTCACGCCTTACGCCGCCACTGATGTTATGGAACAGTCTAGAATTTGTGTAGAGACTCCAAACAAAAAAGTTTTTACTATAACATCTTATAAAAATTACTGCTTAAAAAATAAATATTCAAATATAAGTAATGCTCGAATGCCAAAAAGGATGAATTGATTGTGTGTGTTTGAAGGACTTATGGTATAGCGAGTGAAAGAAGATAATGGAAAAGAGAACGTACTGCGCTGACTCCAAATAAAAAGGGAATACATTAAGGGGACAGCATTCAGAGAAGGGCATCTCGAATTGTCGGTGACCGAGACCTTACTGAACGGCTTGATCCGCTTAGTCTTAGGAGAGACGTCTCATCTCTGAGCGTTTTCTACCGCATTTACAACGGCGAGTGTTCTGGCGAACTATTTGACCTAATCCCAGCTGCCGACTTTCATCACCGTACCACACGTCATAAACAATTATTTCATCCGCATCACCTTGACGTATGGAAGTCGAGCACCGTAAGATTTACGCGCAACTTCATTCCACGTACAACAAAATTGTGGAATGAATTGTCGCCTTCAGTTTTTCCAATTAATTATGATCTCGCTGGTTTCAAAAAACGAGCCTACAGATTTTTAAAAGGCCGACAACGCATCTGAGACTTTCGTGTCGTAGATGTCCATGGGCGGTGGTGATTACTTACCATCAGGTAACCCACCTGCTCGGTTGTCTGCTCTGAAATAAAAAAAAAAAAAAAAAAAAAAAAAGAATAGGGCAGGAGGAAGAGGAAGAATCACGAATGCATTTTATTTTATTCTCTTATATATTATGTTATCAGTAAATCTTGACTAACTCGTTGGCACGTTAGATCACCTCGATTGCGATCGATGGTCGCGGATTCGAATCCCGCCGGACGACACGTTTATAATTTCAATAAGCATGTCTTCACCACGTCTGGCCACTTTAGGCATTAAACGAGTGGATGTGAGTGAATTCCGACCGGGTTCATAGATGGAAAAGCCGTGAAGTGCTGATTGCGCGTTTCGGTCTCAGTCTATGGATTTCCGAATGCCCGAAGTAAAAAGTAGGTTGACAGCGCATCATTAACTGATGTTCAGTGACTGGGGTATCAACTATCATCTAGTGCTCGTCTGTCGATATCTAACATAAAAAAACACATTTTCACCGCTAATTCTAGGTCCGATTAATGATGATAATTACAAGAATCAAGTACTAATTATAGTTAAGCCTATCTTAGCAATCTTACAACGTGTTTGCTAAAATTGCATAATACATAAGCCCTGCATAATCTTACGTCATTAAATACAATTAAGTCTGCTAAGAACTCGCTGTACTTATGACAGTCACATGACTCGATAAATCAAATGTTTTATAACGAGATCTAATATGTAAATATCGCAATTACTTCTCGTGAAATGCAAATGTGTCTCAGATCGATGCGATGCGGACGGAAAGCGAATTTAACGTAATTTAACTCAAGTGACTGAAACTAAATTCGCTTTAGGTAGTCCTAGCTTTAAATAATTTTATTCCCTTATTAGCTTATTTATTTTTATACTAGCGACCCGCCCCGGCTTCGCACCGGTGCAATGCTGATACTAAACACACTACAGAAAAACTGTTATTATTATACATATAAACCTTCCTCTTGAATCACTCTATCTATTAAAAAAACCGCATCAAAATCCGTTGCGTAGTTTCAAAGATTTAAGCATACAAAGGGACAGAGAAAGCGACTTTGTTTTATACTATGTAGTGATTATAAAGGTCAGTATTTTCCCTCTAATTCGTAAGATTAGCTTTACTTTTGAATTTGTATTTAAATACAAATATAAAAAATAGCAAAAACAGGTTTGATGCGTTTAAATAAAATGCTTTATAACTGATTAAAACGCGATTTATTATTTATGCCAACGCGTTTCGGATGCTTTTCAGCAACCGTGGCCACGGCAAACTGAAATATGACAGTTGTTTGATTTGATAATATAAATAATAAATCGCGTTTTAAATCCGGTATACAGTATTTTATTTAAATGTGTGATACTCGCGTTAATAAAACACAATATGCGCCCTAACTGTCATGATAAGCGCGATGATATTATATTTTATCCATACACAAACTGTTGAGAATACCTTCAATAAAATGAGGTAGAAATCAAATGTTTAAGATAATTAGAGAGTTCACATTAGTTTAGTTATACATATTACATAATATATAAGACCACATCCATGACTTATTTTTCAACCTTTCAACATATAATACGCTTTGCAATATATAGGTACGCAATAATATGTCTACACCTTCAACCTTGCACCAATAGAGAAACGTCTCCTTATAACGTAAAAGTAATTCTGGACATATTATTGGATATTCAGGGGGTTGACACAAAAAATTATTATTAGTTAATCATAACAATGTTTCTTAAAACTTGATGGTAGTATAATAGGGTCACATCTTACCCTTGTATCAAACCGGTACAATAAATCTGGACTTCTTACTTATACCTAATACTTGGCTTATGTAAATAACTATTGAATATTTGTCTGTATTATCGGCAAGATTATACATATAATACTGCCTGGCTTTTGTTCTGATATGGATATACCTACTTAGTTACTTACTTGTTTAAAGGAGTTAGGGTAAATAGTTAAAGTATGTGAAGAATATGCTAGTTTTCTCGGGATGTAAGCACAATAAATACAAAGGTAGCTTGTTGTTAACAATATTTGGGTACCTATTAGTATTTTCATCACAAATAGTGATTCCAAAAACAAAACTCAAGCTATCTTTAAAAAAAATATATCAAACTTTACATAATTTTTTACCATCAACATAAAACATTATATCGCACTTTGAAAACAAAAGTGACACTGCCAATTTTTTATAAACTTATTTTTATTCTAAAAACGCATACTTATATTTATTCAGAGTACTTTAAAGTTAAATAGTCTAAATTGTTGAGGTTTAGGTAGTAATTTCTTATATTGATTACGAACCTCTACAAAATCACTGACTTCAAATAGCCATATTAAAAAATATTAATAATTTGCATAATGTCATTTTTGTTTTCAAAGTGCGATATGTAGATATATATTTTATTGATGTTATCTCAATTAAATGCATTCCGTCACGTTAAAATTAACGTTTATTAAGTACTGTATAATGGACACTATAAATATAATTAAAATAAAAGTTTTATAAGTTTTTTATTATTAGGTGAGTAATAATAATAACACTTTTGATCAGATCATTGTTCAATACAGTCATTATGAATTCAGTTTGAATATGACCGCCCGCGTATTTTATTAGGCAATTTGTATGTATTTGTAAGTATTGCGTATTTGATTAAACCTGTATCCGACCGGAGATTTGTTCTTGGAATCACTATTTGTGTTGAAAATACTAATTACGTACATTTTTCACAAGAAGCTACGTAATGTTTATTTATTGTGCTTTCTATTACATCCGGAGAAAACTAGGATTTTGTTCTCATGTTTAAACTTAATCAAGTATTAACTTTAACACCTTTATACCAGTTAAATCCTGTTTATATATCCTGAGGACTTTACATAATGGAAAGTTATTCGGTTGAATGCCAAGGTTATCAGTGAAATATGGATTTGTCCGTAAACTCTTATACAATTCAGGCCTTACGACTTTAAAACCTTTAGCTTTTTTATTCAAAATAGGTACACGTCTGACCACGATCCCACCTTATGGGAAATGGTGATGCGATCTAAGAAGGAGTACTTTTATCTAGAAGAAGCCTATTCACCTTATGGTCTTAAAGATGCACGTCTATCTAGAAGAAGCCTATTCACCGTGGCCAGATACCCGAGTTATAGTGATCCTGAAAGATAGAAGCCGGCAGAGAGTTCCATTCTTTCGCAGTTTTAATTGGGAATGATGACGCGAAGCGAGCTGCGTAGATTCTGGAATATATACAATAAATGGATCTTCTAGGTGTACGAAAGTTAAAGCTTGATTGGGTTTGGAATTCTATATATATGATAAACTCACTGTGACTAGTAGGACTAACTTTATCTGATCATCTAAGCCTTGAGGTGTTTAATACTGATTACGACTATTACAGCTGTTTATTAATTGACATTTTGATTTTTTTATTAAACATAACTACACGGTTATAACAATAGCGATAACGTTAGGTTAAGAATAAAATAAAAAGTGAAAGAAATTGTTACTTGAATAAGTAATAAATAGTTCTCAAACCAAGACAGAGATAGCTCAGAAAATATTGTATAGATGTCATCTTCGTACTGTGTCCTGTATACACTATACATAGTATGATATACTCAAGGTCGCCATTAGATTATGACTGGTGTGGGGAAATCGGAAAATTTCCTCTCAATTAATTATGAACGGTTCATTATAAAATGTAACAAATGATTGTGGGTATTAAATAATTATAATTTCTACTAGATTCTAGATAAGAAGACAAATGTTCGTCGGTTAAAATATAATATTAATCAATTGACATATTTCCTATTATATTAAAATCTTTACGAATGAAAAACCTCGTAGCTTCTCATCCTTATTGTAGCGTTAATGGTAGAATGTTCCATTTTTGAAGTTATACTTCTTTTGGCGCGATGGAGAAAAATGATGAGAGTGAATTTTTACGATGCGCGCGCACACCGACACCTGAATTCTACATCGTGAAGTTAGTTCTAGGTGGCATGAAAATCGATAACTATTTTCAAGTTGTATATTCGTGTATTTTTATATTTAGAACACGTGTTTCGTAACAGTACAATTAAACAGTGTGAATAAATAAATATTATTTTGGTGTTTTTATTTTAATATTATTTATATTGCTGCATTTTAGCCATATTTTTTATAAGCCAAAGAAGTATAACTTCTAACGCGTGTACATAAGTACACACACTCTTTTTTTTTTAAAAAGACTTTACATACAGCTTATAAATATTACCTTTAGTTAACACGAGTAGGTACCTATATTAATTTAATTTAAAGAATCGAAGTTTAGTGCTTCACAGCAATCGTAGTAACGGCCTGACTGAAAGGTGATAACTATGAATTGTAATCGACGAGTTCGTTGGCGCGTTCGGTAGAACACCTATCATGGGTCGTGGGTTCGAATCCCATCGGGACAACATGTTTATAATTTTCTGTAAGCATGTCTTACCCCACGTCTGGTTCGGGCATTGAACGGGTGTGAGGAAAATCGAAAGTCCGACCGGGTAACGAACCACCGTTCATAGATGAAAAAACCGTGAAGTGCAATTGCGCATTTCAATTCCAGTCAATGGATTTCCGAATGCTCGAAGTAAAAAAATAGGATGACAGCGCATCATTGATGTGGCTGAGGTATCACCTACCATCAAGTGAACCTCATGCTTGTCCGTCGATATCTAACATAAATTAATTAGGTAATTCTATATCTATATATAGGTATATAAGCAACATTTTTTTTCTTTGTTATCGATAAACTTGAAAATTACTGGACCGATCGGCATGATACCATGACCATTCGACGCGGAATTAATTGTAGAAGGTTTTAGGCTATTCATTTTTTGCATTCCATCAATCCTTTACCATTTTTTTTCAAATTTATGTGGATAGTTCATATTCGTCTATCCTTTACAATTCGCCCAGCGAAGCGGGCGGGCGGGGACGGCTAGTTATTCTATAGGTATATTTATTATAATTGACAAATTATAACCACTTAAAACGAATATTGATTTCTCCAGAAGACGATTTATGTATAAAAGAGAATTCAATTTCCAGAAACTGACTATTATATTTTTCAGATTATAAAAGCTTGGATCTTTTCCTTCGGGGAAAATACAAAAATAGAACGGCTTCAATATAAAAGATAAATTCGTGTAACTGGACTATTTTATTTTAGGGCACTATATTTTTAACACATCACTCATGTAAGCTCAACCGTGTATAGTAATCTATATATATAAAAGAGATTTCCACCTATATAGTCACTCATCACGATATCTCTGGAACCATAAGGCGTAGCGACTTGAAATATGGTAGGAATATTCCTTTCGCCGAGTAGAGGTCAGCTAAGAACGGATTTTACGAAATTCAACCCACAAGGGGGGTTGCGGGGGCAATTGCTAGTACTTAATATATTGATTTCTTAATATATTTTTTTTCTTTTATTAATATATTTTAGGTTTTATAGTATCTATATATTTGAAGGTTTTTAGTTTTAGGTTCTTTAATCACTTGTAATATAATTATGTCATATAAAATATATTGATTTCTATATTACAAACTAGCTGATGCCAGCGACTTTGTTCGCGTGGGCTTCATATTAAGCTGAGCTTTTGAGTAAGGTTTCTTCATATTATATATTCATATCCACTATTCCACGAATACATATTGAATGTGGCGATATTTATCAAATTATTACATTTCCATATCAAACTGTTATTAACATTTGATAATTCAAAAAAGCTCGACGCGAATCAGTTTGCATTGCAATTTGTTGATATGGTGCCTTTAAAATAATCTTTAAATGATGATAACTTTTCTTTCCGTGAACCGATTTCGATGAAACAAAGCCTATATGTTGCCCCGGACTTTGTTTAATATATTTGTGCAAATTGGTATCTTCGGAGATTTACCCGTACAAACAGACACACAGACAGAGAAACAAAAAAAAAACTGGGTTTGTTCTATTTCTCTTCTTACATCCCCCTGACTCGGTTTTTAGCATTTTTTTTCTATGTACAGACATTTGACCTCTACAGTTTTATTATTTGTATATAGATTACCATGCTTACCTGTCAAAAGGTGCCATACATATTATTTTGTGAGGTTGTAGGGAGTACTGGATCTACCTAACCGAAATTATTTTACCAATAGTATATTTACCATTTTTGTATACCTGATGTCTTCAAAGCCAGAGTGAATAGCCCTAATCTAAGTAAGCATGCTCCCATTTAGATCGCATCCGCGCTTACCATCAGGCAGGATTGCGGTCAAATGTTTACTTATTCTTCATAAAAAATAAATACCTATAGAATACTATCTACATTGCACCCGTACGAAGCCGGGGCGTGTTGCTAGTGGTAAAATAAAGCAAACTTCAATCTGTTCAGTTTCCGCACACACCACATTTACTCCCACTTTAGTTATTTAATATCTATTTTGAACTGATAAGTGTTATCCAATTTCTATCTATAGCTATTACAGGAATAGTGAGCTTTCCTTTACTAAGAGAAAATGTCCACAACGCTTTATATCTAGATTTTATATTTTAAACGGCGACACATCTGTAGAACCTCTGGAATTACGAAGTTTCATGGTTGGTTTGTGCTCTATATATAAAAAAGGTAGTTTTACCTATATATAGAGCACAAACAAGCTTACTAATCTTTACTCATATTTTGGTTATTTGGTTCAAACTCAAAGGTAAACTCAGTAAGTGTAATTTTTGATAAAAATAAATGTTGCTACTATTTCTTATTTTAGGCGTACATTTACGATAAGAATAAATTAATAACTATGTATTGCGCTTCATAGTTTAGTTATGGACCAGAATACGTAAGTAATTATTCATTCTTACCTTAGGTTTACTCTTAAAATGAGTAATAGTATTTTTAAATAAAATACTGTATACCGGATTAAAACGCGATTTATTATTTAAATTGTTTAAATTATTTATCCCGACGTTTCGGATGCTTTTCAGCAACCGTGGTCGCGGGGAGACGTCGCTGAAAAGCATCCGAAACGTCGGGATAAATAATTTAAACAATATAAATAATAAATCGCATTTTAATCCGGTATACAGTATTTTATTTAAATGTGTGATACTCGCGTTAATAAAAGACAATATTATGAGTAATGGTAGTAAAAAAAAATTTAAATTCAAAATGTCACTTAGTGAGTTTTACCGTTGAACTAACGATATATGATAAAAATTTCAAGTTTCGAGAAATATCGTTAAACAGCCTTGCATTTATCCTTCGGGTAAAACACGGTAGTGCGTATCACTACTGCGGTAGTTCATTAGTAAAATATTTAAATATTTTACTCTTAAAATGAGTAACAGTAGCAAAATTTATTTTTATTCAAAATGTCACTTAGTGAGTTTTACCGTTGAACCAACGATATATGATAACACTTTCAAGTTTCGAGAAATATCGTCAAACAGCCTTGCATTCATCCTTCGGGTAAAACGCGGTAGTGCGTGTCACTACTGCGGTAGTTCATTAGTAAAATATTTAAATATTTCCAAAGAAATCGAACTCGTAAATATTTTAGCATAATCTCTTCCTTACTATTCAATCATTTTCACGCCGAAAGCCCTAATTTTTCCTTGTAACTCTAAATTCAGTGCCTAGCGTTAGGTTATTTGTTTTTCATTTCCACAATTTTGACGGGCTCGTTGGCGCGTTCGGTAGAACACTTGCCGTGCGCATCGATGGGTCGTGGGTTCGAATCCCACCGGGAGCACATGCTTATAATTTTCTGTAAGCATGTTTTCCCCACGTCTGGTAACTTCGGGCATTGATCGGGTGGGAGGAATATCTAAATTCCGACCGGGTAACGAACCACCGTTCATAGATGGAAAAGCCGTAAAGTGCATATTGCGCGTTTCGGTTTCAGTCTATGGATTTCCGAATGCTCGAAGTAAAAATTAGGTCGACAGCGCATCATTGACTGATGTTCTGTGGCTGAGGTATCACCTACCATCAAGTGAACCTCATGCTCGTCTGTCGATATCTGACATAAAAAAATAAAAACAAAGTAAATAAACAGAGGGCTGACCCAACGGCTTGCGAGAAAGTATCTGTCATTTGTATGCAATTTAAGATTGATTAGATTGTTTACCAAGGGAGCACACCACTATTTTTAAGGTGAGATTGTTTTTTGAATCCAGAGTGGAGCGAGGGTATTTTTTGATGGTTGTTTTTTGAATTCATAGTAGGTTACTTCACTCGAATTTAAAATAGTTTCGCTCCCGCGATGGATACTACTTTTTATCACCTCTATAAGAAAAAAAAACTAAGTGAAGTACAATTTAATTTTTAAAAATACAGTTTGGAAAAATAAGAATTAGAAATAATAATAATAAATGTATAAAATTTTTAAATTTGAGTGATAGATCTCTTTGGTGATATACTAACAATATCCACATTCCAAATTCAAATCACTTTTAACCCCCAGGGATTAAAAAGCTATTTTGGTTTTGGTTAAAAAGAAAATTGGTCCCCAAATTTGCCCATAAATCCTGGCGCCCTAGACTCAAGCCTGCTAGTAATCCGCCACTGTTTATATTATTGTATACAATTTAAAGATGTGTGATACTAATTACATTGATAAAGAAAGCATATTATACAAATTATTGGATAGATATTTTTCTTCTTATAATAATAATAAACGTTTAAAGATGAGTCTTTCCAATTCTAGAAAGAATAATTAAACTCATAATGAGTGATGCTCGCTTCTAGTGAAAGAACACGGTCGACATTTAAATCTTGTGTTTAAGCTTTCGTCTAAGAACCGGAAGTTCTCATCATTCCATTCTCTCTTCCCTTTTTTTCACTAAAGTGCTGTAGACACTTGCCTACTTCCACTTTTGAACTTACAAAATAATGTATAAACCGCTTTTTGCCTTCCTTAAAAAGTTTTTTAAAGTGTTTTCATGATGTTAAACGTAGAAGTACCATACATTTCTGAACATTAGTCCTGACAGCGCGTCACTAATTAAAAAAAACATGACAGTTACAAATGACAAAACAAGTCTGTGGTTATCTTTGACGTATTTATTATCTAACGCAAAATCAGTCCGCATCAGGTAAACAATAAACTTCTAAGAATATTAAATCTTATTATTATACATAACAATGACTTCCTTAAGAAATATTTTTTTATTCGTGATTACCTTGTATTCAGTCCATAATGACAGCAATATATTGATATAGATCTCGAGTCTCGACTGTTGTTATAATGTCTTCTTTCCTTTATGTAAATGGATTCAGTACTTATAACTTCTATTAAGAATTCGTCACTTGGTTTAGGTCCGTGACAACTCGAGCTTTTTTATCGATAGACAGTAAAAAAGATTTTTTATGAAATAATAATAATAATCTTTATTAGTGAAATAGAAACACATTTAACAGAAAAACAATTTAGAAACGATGACTCCTGAAAAAGCTGAGTACAACTGTGGCTCAGTCAACGCCCACCTCCGAAGTTTAGAAACAATAATAAAGATAAGGTAAATAAGATCTAAACAAACAAAACTAAGTTAAAATTAAATTAAAGAAAATAATTACAATGAGAAATAGAAGATAGATGACTATGACTAAAAGAGTTTGAATGGATGTGTGTCATGTGTGAGTGAGGATGAAAGTGGGTGTATGTGTGTGTGTTTTAGAATGTGTGTGTGTGTAGTACACTAACAACTAGAAAGAGAGCGACAAAAGCCAATCTGTAAGTCAACTTTTACATAAAATACATAAAAGAAATACACTGATGGTAAGTCGACAGTCCGTTAGCACCGACAGTCCATATCCAAAAATAGTAATAAGTAATGATAATGGAGACAGGGCCGGATTTAGAGGTGTGGGCCTTGGGGCATCAATTGAGTGGAGGGCCCCTGGCCCGAAATTATTTTCATATTTAAGAACAATATAAACATATACAAAGTACAGTAGGTAAAAGAAAAACAGCGAAAGAAAATATCAAAGAAAAAGTTGTTTTCTAGTGTTTATTCCTGGGAATTTGAATGATCTGTTTTCCGAAGTATCTATTGTTCCCCCTAAATCCGGCCCTGAATGAAGATGATATTGAGATTTTATTTTTGAGTCTTTTCAAACCATAGTGGGTTTGTGTAACTTAATTCAATAGAATATAAAGAAAACAGTCGATTGGATTACTCGAAACTATTAACGACTTTACATCACCTATTTTCCGAAAAAAATAATTGTATTTCGATAGACATGGTAAGTTAGAATTGTAAATTAAATTTGAATTGTACCTAGATTGCTTTTATCAGCATTTCCGACCGACAATATTTTTTTAATTATACCTAATTATTATTAAAAACCATGTATTTGGCACCGGCATTTAAAGATCGTCTTGCTTTTCAGCATCAGCAGCACTGATTTCCAAAGTTTTCAATCTTTGGCCTTCCTTATCCAAGATATTCCTCATATTTTTTGTCATCTTTTCGCCTCCAACGTTTTCTTCTTTTGTCATTCTGTTTTTTTAAATATCGAATATTGTTTTGACGTCATCTTCAAAGCAGTATTCTGAATTGAATAGATTTTTATAGTTCTCTGCGTTTTCTGTAGTGATTACTAAACAGTAAATATAATATTATTATATTATATCTTGTGTTGAGTTAATGTGTGTGTATCATGTACTTATAAGAAAATGGTATTTAGGTATGTACATTCGGAAGTATTTCCTGTATTTATAATTTATATCTGTCACACTTCCGACATATTGTTTACCGTTTCACACGACATATAAGGCATGTTTCATACGAGTGCTAAGAATCTACGACCCAAGCCCGAAAGTATTTTTAACATTTGGACGAGACAGGTCATTATTTGCGCATTCAATACTTCAAGAAAAAGTATTTTTTTTAATAATCGTGCTCCTTATTTATAAGATCATAATGTGGATCGTTTTCCTATACAAGTATATTTCGTATGGCGAGTTTGGAGCTCGATGGACTAGCCCGAAGTATCGCCTGAAAAATCAGTATGAACTAGACAATATATTCATACATAGTGTGGAGGAAGGGAGGTGTGCTCTTCCTCCAAGCTAAAGGGAGGATCCTCGACCAGTCGAACCACTGACTGGCCGGCCCTAAGGCCCCAGTGGTTGATGTCGAGATGTTGTATATATACTTAGCGCGCACAGAAACTTTGATAGCGTGATTCAGGAATGGACGTATTTGTATTGATTCTTGTAGCGGATCATAGGTGTCGCTACAGTACTCCCCCCCGAAGACCGGAGGTCGATCGAGTAGTTGAAACAGCTGTGTTGAGTGTTGCTTGCCAGTGCCAGATTGCCCGAGATTCCAGTGAGTCGGAATCGGATGTCGCAGAGTTCGCGGTGAGTCGGAACTGTGTGCGATGATGCTGCATGTTGCTCCAGTGAGTCGGAGTGCTGCAGTGTTCGAAGCTGGCTGCTGCGTCGACCAGGAGAGATGTGCTCTGCTTGCTGACCGGCCGAAGTGCAGTGTGCTGTGCTGAAGGTGGCTGAGGGTGCTGACCAGGCATACGCGCTCGCTGCATGCTAGTGGACAGGATACCCGTTGAAGCCGAGGGTGCTGGCTGGCTGTGTGACTTGATTGCTGCTGATTGATGTTGAAGGAAGGAGTGATGACGTCATGCTTCTTGATGTTCAGAAGTAGGTGTTCTTCTGCGGGGTCACCAATGTGGATGAAGGTGGCTGAATCACGTCGGGGTCACCAATGTGGAGGAAGGGAGGTGTGCTCTTCCTCCAAGCTAAAGGGAGGATCCTCGACCAGTCGAACCACTGACTGGCCGGCCCTAAGGCCCCAGTGGTTGATGTCGAGATGTTGTATATATACTTAGCGCGCACAGAAACTTTGATAGCGCGATTCAGGAATGGACGTATTTGTATTGATTCTTGTAGCGGATCATAGGTGTCGCTACAATAGTATTAAGAACCTGGTTTTCGACCCTGGTATTTTTACTTGGATTTTTATTTTTACTCTGGTATTGAATGTAGCAAATATATCTCATCGGTACTTGTTAATGTGAAAATATTGTTGTTGCCCGTAAATATTGTTTCGTGTGTGGACGACCTGAATGGACAAAAAAAATATAGCTCACAAAATGATTTAATACTCGAGTTCATGACATTGAACGAGACTTTTAAGAGGCATTACTTTGCATAACACGTTACGTAAATCCGACCATGTCCAATGTCCAAACATTTGTTTGGTTAAAAGTCGTTGAATTTCGCGAAATATTTATTTATATATTAAGAATAAGAAATTAGTTAAATTAGCTAAAAACTCCGTTACACATATCTACAATTTAAAGGAAAGTCAATTACTTTTTTGTGGAAAATGAACAGACTTGATTTTCGACTCGTGCCTTTTTTAAATCTATTTAAGACGTTTCTCGATTAATTTCTTAATACAACTAACCTTTTTTATGTTTAGTAAGCTACTGCTGTGAGGCTTAATCTTACCAAACATCGCTGAGACTGCGGTCTTTTGACTGCCACAGATTAAATATATTTTTGTTTTTTTATATTATTTTTAAGTAAACTTTGTTAAATGCCCTTTTTAAGGTTTTCATCGTAAATTTTTATGTTTTTTTTTATTTTAGATAATTTCCCATCGAGATAAAGTGAATACCGAAAATTTCTAAGACGTTCTAGGGCAAGCTCTGTCATCGGCTTGTTTTTCAATATTTTCGCACAAAAGATTTAAATAAATTTGCTCAATCCATACTTTAAAAAAATCCTAAAAAAAGTGGTTTTTTTACACTGAAACCCTTACCCCCATTAATAAACTTCTCTCTTTTGTTAATTGTAACTATGATTACGAAGTATGCAATATTTGACATCACTTATCAATCATATCTCAGTTTCAACAACCAGTGACGTATACTTGATATCGGACAAAGCGTTAACTTTTTATCTTTCCTGTCTACTCTTTATCATTCAGGATATTCTCCATTTGAAGTGCATAATGAAATACTTGAGTGCGTTGGCATGTATACTTTAGATATATGGCTGAAAATGATACGAACAATCAGTGGTGACTACCATACAAGCCCAAAAGCCCGGCTTGCCCTATTAATGCAACCGTAAAAAGACAAATAATAATGCCCTTAACATAATTATATAAGTGATATATATTATATGATTACAAAATTAAATAAGTTATATATAAACAAGTATTACGTTAAAATCGCCAAGCCGGGCTTTTGGGCTTGTATGGTGGTCCCGCCACTGCGAACAATAGTTTGAGCCTAAGAAATTAAAAAAATATCCTGAAAGTCCTTGTACAAAGTGTAAAACCTCCATACTCTACCCTTAACTAATAATCTATATCTATACTAGTATTAGGTATAAAGAGGAAAAATGTGTTTGTTTGTCTGTTACGATTTAACTCAAAAACTACTAGACTGATTTTAAAAATTCTTTCATCAATAGAAAGATACATTATCAGCGAGTAACATTTTTTGTGTATATAGACCATTTACATTGCTCCCGTGTGAAGCCGGGGCGTGTTGCTAGTAACTTATAAAGTGACAAAGCTTGATATTGAATATATAATAGAATTAGGTAATCTTTTGTCGGCACCTAAATACAAAAATTATTTAAACAATGGTATTACGGTATTCAAAACGGTTGAAATTTGGATATTTATTTTGTATCGTTATGATGTCGGTGATTCGTTAACGGATTGAAATTATGTTATCGTGTTTGTTAGCGTTTAATCTATTTATAATACATAGGTGATAAATATTTATAATTTCCTTAAACCCGCACACTTCACAAGCTCACACACATAACACGCTATTTCTGTAATCCTATTTTGTAAATTGGCGTTTTAAAAATGTTAATTTTATATTTCTGTAAGATTTCTAAATAAATCAATTTGTTTTTATTCTGGCTTCAATCCCTTTTGAGTCGACAAGTCATACATAAAGGCTCAATTACTCTATGTCATTTTCTTGTATATACAAGAGCAATAATAGAATGGAATAATTTAAGCGCACTAATTGACATCCAAGAAGTGTAAGCAACTGTTAACACGCGTATATTATGTGTTGTATACACCAAGAAAAGTATTGAAACAAAACTTGTATAACAGATCAATAATGTTACGTGTTATTTAGATGCAATGCAAGTCATTTATTGCTTCAATATAATTGTATACAACTGGCAATAAACTTGCATCATGTAAATGGACTTTTAATATACTAAAATTCAACATTGAAAGCGTAGCGTGACGTAGTTGACAGCTATGTCACATAAAAACAAATCTTATCCTACATAAGTAAGGATTAAGATAAGCACATTTTCATGTCAATATCTGAGATCGTGCTTAAAATAAATATGTCAAATGTCGACTTTCACTAAGCCCTTTTCAAGTGCGCTCTGATGTATCTGATATTGTTTAACATCAACGTTTTGCTCTGTGTATTGAATAGGCTTAGTAATTTTATCTAGTTCCCGGTGACTGCGATCAAGCCCTTCTTTAAGACTTATAAAGAAGGGCTTGATCGCAGTGATGGGATCACCATACAAGCCCAAAAGCCCGACTTTAACGTAATATCTACGTGTTTATATAAAACTTATATAATAACGTAATCATACACTATTGGAAACAATTAAAGGAACAAGAAATTTTCCTCATTTTTCCACCAAAGTTTGGAAGGCACCAAATCTAGGTGAAAAATAGTCACATCGAGATAAAAAAAATAGCATTTTGAAGCTTCATCCTTCTATTTTTAAGATCTTGGTCCATTTTCTCTCTTATACATTTTGATTACTGAGAAAATTGATGAAACATCTCGAAATAACAAAGTTATATGTATGTTACTTATATTATTACGTTAAGAGCATTATTATATTTCTTATAAGACAAGCCGGGCTTTTGGGCTTGTATGGTGGTCCCGCCACTGCTTGATCGCCACCTCTTTGGAGAAGAGAGTACTCCTCCGTATCCACAACGGGGAGTATGCTAGCGAACTGTGAGATATGATTCCAGCTGCCGACTTTCATCATCGCACCATACGCCATAAATAATTTTATCACCCTCATCACCTCGATGATGGAAGTAGACCACGATACAGTTCACCCGCAACTCCATACACGTTCAATAAAACTGCGAAATGAATAACTGCCATCATTGTTTCCATCTGACTACGACTTCGTTAGTTTTAAGAATCGAAACTATACATTTTTTAAAGGCCATCAACATCTAATACGTGTGAGTCACGGATGTGTGTGCGGGGTTGATTATTTACTGTAAAGTACCCCGCCTGCTCAGTTGTCGGCTTTGTTATAAAAAAATAAAGGAGTTGGTATAGAATTAATCTCTGTAGGTTCACGGTGCAAATGAACTTTATTATATTAGGTAATTACGACAGACGTGCATGAGATTTGATACCTCAGCCACAGAAAATCAGTCAACGATGCGCTATCGCCTAATTTTTTAGCTTCAAGCATTAGGAAATGCAAAAGCGCAATAAACACTGCATAGCTCCATCTATTAACGGTGGTTACCCGATCGGAATTTCGATATTCCTCCCACCCATAACATATCATAAGGAAAGCATGTTGATGGATTTTTTTCGAATGCTGTTTGAACTCGAACACCTAGCTAGTAGGTTAGTAGTAGCTACCCAACACGTCAACCAGCCGGGCTCGCATGACCGCCACGAGGTATATCTCGCGCAAGAGAAGACAAACTAAGATTTTTAAATATCTCGATATATTATATCTCGACATCGACAATTTTGATAGAAAAGATATCTCGATCGACAAATGTATCTATTTTTGATATTAAAAGTCGAGTTTTAAGTGTAATTGTCATGTTAGACCCGAAAGAAATAAAGCGATAGACGATTAAAACACGAGAAAACGGTAGACAAAATTTTGTCGCGCTTGTCATGCTAGCCCGGCAGGTATCTAAAAATCTGATCTCTTCTTACTACTTTTGTATGACAATAAAAACGGACTAGCTACTATTATCAAAGCCTTTCGAGCATAATTTTAAAACAAAGGGAATGTCCCGTCAGTAATACCCACTCGTTTTAGTTGCGGTGAGTTTTAAATTTAATTTTCCTCTTAGGCCAGTATTTTGTAACAAACCCACGTTTATAATAGTAAAAGTACCTATTTACATAATTGCCTTGCTTTTATACCGCGTGTGGTTGCCCAGACGGATGTCGTATCGTTGATTAAAAAACATGATATTTATTATACTATTAGCAACACGTCCCGGCTTTGCACGGGTGCAATGTAGATGTACTTTACCAAAAATGTTAATCGCTGATAATTTAGCTTTGTATTGATAAAATAATTATTAAAATCGGTCAAGTAGTTTTTGAGTTTATTCGTTACAAACATACAAAAATATAAATCTTTCCTCTTTATAATATATAACGTAGATTTTTTTTTTTAGATTTATGTTTTTTATTTTTCAAGAAAATAATCTTCTTTATTGTTTCTTTTTCTGAATTGTGATTTTTTTCTTATTTTATTGTTTTGCTGTTTATTTTGTAAATGTATTAATTTGTGAGCGTATGCTGAGTGGAGCTTTAAAATTATTTAAATTATAATTAGAATTTTATTAGAGTTTGCTAAAATATTGGTGTATAATATATTTCATTTCATATATCAAAAAAACATAAACTAAGTTTTTCAGCTTAACAGGTACGTCAGAAAAACTCAATCTCGAAAAAAAATATCAGACAAACATACAGGAAAGCCACTTAAAAAGGTTTGAATATCGACAATACGCAGGATTGCAAGTAGATACTGTATCTCATGAAGTATTAGTAGCTACTACTACTGATACGTATATATTGTATGCTACTGCAATATTATCTCAAACAGCCAATATACAGTGTGAATTTTTCAAGTGGCTATACACGCCCACTTGAAAAATTCACCCTGTATGGACAATTATTTAAAAAATAAATGCACACGTGTCGGAACAAGCACGTAAGGTCAGCTATAGCGGAATGATATAATATTGCGATTTCGTAGAAGGTTATTTAATTATTGTAAGTGCACTTTTAAGTCTTGACATACCAGGAGATAGCTGACTATCTTAGCAGGAGCGCAACTTATTCTAGATGGGCCCTATACCAAAATTTGCTGGAAGCCCTTTTTCCTAATTGCAGGTACATTTTCTCTGTTACGGGTTCGGGGCCCCAGTATCTTTGATACGGCTGATACGCGTTAATAAAAGACAATATCATGTTTGCATCTGCTAGTGTGCGTGATTTTGCGTTTGTCATAATGAGAGTTACCGCATTCTGGTCGCGAGTTTTCTTATCTAAGAACGAAATTCTTAGCTCCCTCTCCGAATATCGGACTGTCAAGCGGGAACTGCAAATAGAATTTAGGCTACACATAGTTTTTAGATATCTTACCTTATTTTTGCCTATTTATCAATACCAATTTTGTATTATAGTTGATTAAAAAATTATAATTATACTGTCGCAAATAAAGAATTGTTATTAAAAATAATTATTTTACAATATAACTACCTAATACCTACCTATTTTATTTACACTTACACTTTTAGAAAAATATTTTTAGGTTTACACTAAAATATGGTTTATAGATTTACTTTCCGCATTCGTTATCCGATCATGTCTAGAGGGCGAGACTACTCGTCGTCCTTGACTCACATTCTAGAGGACACGTAGCTGGAGTCGTCGGGATATTCATTCCTGTCTGGTTGATACGACCCAAACTAGTTTCAGAAGTCAAATGTAGGTATAGATCAAACTAATATAGTTACAAACTCAAACTCAAAGGATTTATTCAATATTGTATGTATTAAATAACTTATTGATAGTCAAAATTTTAGGGTATAAACTTCCGAAAAGCCAAAACCGACTTTTGACTTCAAAACGCGTTCCACATAATATTTGGATCTCTTAAGCGTCGCCGTGAAAGGATTTTTGACGATTCGCAATATTTTTCAAAATATTGAATTTTTGGTACAACTACAGAAAATACTACTCAATTCACGAATATTGCGAGTCGCCAAAAATCCTTTTACGGGTCTCTTGGAATTCCAAATGAAACGTGTGTACCAAAACTGTACTAGCATAAATTCAGTTTTAGTTACTTTAAGCTGATATCACGCATTTGTACTGTGTTTTGTGAATAAACGGTTAATCTATCATCGAAGTAAAAAGTCGGTTTTGGCTTTTCGGAATTTTATCCAAATTTTACAATTGTAGGGTAAATTACAAAGAAAAAACTGCAAAAAGAATTGCTTTTGTTTAAAAAAATACATGGTAATAATAATAGTAAAATAATAAGTAAAACAGTTATACTGGCTACCTGAAACTTAATTTATAATTATATATACATTTAGGTACTTTCCATGGTATTTTATCTTCAGTGCATTCCTTAACACTAAGTAAGCCTTTTCTAGGAGTATTTGTCGTACTTTATTTTTAAACTTATTGTACTTATTTGTGTACTTTATTATTTATATCATAATAATTTAGATCTTTGGTTGACAAGTTTAGTTGAAAATTAAACAATTTCTAAACAAAAGTTACTTAAACCTCAATAAATAAAAATAAATATTTGACAGTCTAAAGGCAGGTATCAGGATTAGGCGACTGCGGATTATATGATACGATAACGTGTGACAGATCAACAATAGCGTCTCAAAACATTGTTTTAGGGTACGATGGGGCTGACATGGTCAATAATGAACAAAGCCCTGTCAAATAAAAATAGAAAAAAAGAATAGCGTTATGTACCCCGGATTTGGGGTCAAACAAAAAAATTTAAATTAGAGTAAGAAAATATATTAATTACAGCTATATTTTTATATCTTCGGTAATTTTGTCCCTAAACTAAAGTTTTGCCCCCAAAATTCAGGGCACATAACGCTATTATTGACACCTTAGCGTTAGCGTATCATATAATCTGCAGTCGCCTTATTCTGGTACTGTTACTTTTAGATTATCAAACATAGGTATAATTTTTTTTATTTTTTACGTTGAATAACTTTGGTTTAGTATTTTTTTGAAAGATAATTAAACTTACCTCTTTCTATGGTAATTGCGATTTTTATTGTCCATATGAAAAACAAAAAAATCTTCATATCGGCGGGCTCGTTGGGTACCTTTAGTTTCAGTTGCGGGTTTGAATTCCGCCGATATGACATATTTTAAATAATTTTCTGTGAATATGTTTTCTTATCTGTTCATCATTGCGGGTACATATTCCCATTTGATACCGAAAATCCGACCGAGTAACGTAAGTAACCACCGTTCATAGATGGAATAACCGTATAGAGGATACGCGTGTCTGTTTCTGTCTATGAACTTCCGAATTCTATCAAGTGAACCTCACGCTTGTCTGTGAGGATGTTTGTTACTCATTTACGTAAAAACTACTAAATGGTTTTTCATGAAAATTTACAGTATATACATCAGAATAACATATAGGCAATAATTTATAACGACATTGAGTTAATTGACCAAATTCTTATAACGTCAAGTAAGTCGGAAGAAATCCTGCTTTCTGAGAGCTAATTCACCCAGCGAAGTTGGCACGGATCAGCTATTCTAATATAAAAACAATATCGCCCCGACTCATTACGACACGTCTTATGCATTTCATTTCAATCCATCACGTCCCAAGTGTGATTGCATCGTGTCACCATCTCGCTAGTGTAACACCGGCTGTCCTTGTATTAATCCATTAATCATCACGTGACCAGGCTAGGTCAACTTCCTTAACCGTTCATGCAATGTATAGCGACCTCGCAATCGATACTCTTGCATACAAAAGTCAAAACACCCGAATGATGTAATAAATAAGGTCGCGATAAACGAAGAAATGGCAATGTCAATACCGAAGTAAGCTGTTTAAAAAGACAATTATCGAGAACTTCGTAATATACCTTTGTGCCTTTGAGGACAGACAACAGATGTTTTTGAATGTGACATCCGCAGTTTCCTTATAATACATACATACATACATATACATCACGCCTCTTTCCCATTGGGGAAGGCAGAGGTCACGGAATTCCATGTGCTCCGATCCTTACATACCACTTTCGCTTCTTCTACTTTCATCAATGCTTTCATACAGACTCGTCGGTTACGAGTACTTTTGACCTGGCCCTTTTGCAGAACGTCCCCGATCTGATAGAGGTACAATATGTTCCTTATAATATATGTACGTATTGCTTTTGTGCGTGTGTACGTCACTGAACTCCTCCTAAACCACTATAACAGGGGTTCTTAAACTTTTGATACGCATGGACCACTTTCAGAATATCACAAATACCACTGTTCTGTAGAACGTTTTTATGATGTCATTCAACGAAATATCAAACTTGTATATCCTATAGCAAAACACCCAGTTCGCCGCCCCGAAGCAGTAATCGGACTCTATATATTATATTAATTTAAGAATAGGCAATTGTAGACGGAGGGGGGGATATCTAATAGTCAAGATGTAGGAAATATGTAAATCCGCCACTGAGATGACCCGACAAACTTCGACCCGCCTTCAATGAATGAGCATACTCGTACATCAAATATAAGTTTTTTTATGTTAGATATCGACAGACTAGCATAAGGTTCACTTGATGGTAGGTGATACCTCAGCCATAGAACATCAGTCAATGATGCGCTGTCGACCTACTTTTTACTTCGAGCATTCGGAAATCCATAGACTGAAACCGAAACGCGCAATGTGCACTTCACGGGTTTTCCATCTATGAACAGTGGTTCGTTACCCGGTCGGAATTTCGATATTCCTCCCACCCGATCAATGCCCGAAGTTACCAGATAGGTAGCTACTCTGTGATACATATGTATAAATGGAAATGGAATCCCCTAGACATTCCCTATTTTTTTTATATATCTTTAAAAACACTAAGGAAAATTTATGTAAAAATGAATTGATTACGCGAACGAAGTCACGGCTAACATCTAGTAATTTTTATATTAATCATTTTAATTTGCTTATTAATTTAGTTTACGACAGAATAGATTAGATCATATTAATATTATCATAATATAGGCAACACTAATTCATCAACGCTCGTGAGGACATTGCGAATATGGCACGCTAGGTGCATTGAGTAATAATAATGACATAATTAATTAATTACTATATACACAGAGCTGTATCTTTTAAATAAAATAACTTTTACCGTATTAAATCGCGTTTTATTAATTATATTATTTATCCTGATATTGCAGATTCTGAATTCTGATTTTTTACGATTTTAGTTCTATTGTATTAGTCATAACATGAAACTCCTTGACAGTTCTATATTATAATTTAGAACTGTCTAAAAACCCTTTATTATCAAAACAAATAAACAAATTGAGTTTGATAATTAGTTAGATAGTTTTATGCAATTAAACTAAACCTGTAAAAAAAAACAGAACCGTCCGCGTCGTTGTTCTACGATCACGACGCAATCTTTAGTTTACGCCTACGGTATATACCTAGGTTACCTACCGTCCATTTTTCGAGTATCTAATCTTCTTATGAATTACGTTGGGCATTAATTTGATAGTCGTTTTCTTCATTTATATATCCAGGCCTCAGGTAACCTGAGAATTATAACTCTACGAAAGGAACAAAACCCTACTAAGTATATAACATATTGATGATTTCGTGAACCACCATAATACGTGTATTTCCATTTCTGGTGGTTAAAGGTAGGCATACACACTAAGATTACTAAGATAGCCTGTGCAAACTTTTCTTCTCTCTAAGGTTCAATTTTAAGAAATATTTCTAGTACTTTCTATCAAATAGAATCCAGATATAACCCTATTTATTATGACTCATTTTCAAAACCCCGCCCACTTGCGTTAATCAGAGATTGCTATTGGTCGGCGCAATTCAGTCAACTCATCATACCCATACGCTTCTTAATACTTCCCTGAATGTTTTATATTAACTTACACCAAATTTCATAAAAACTCAAGTTTATTTTGCTCTACCACAAAGCTATCGAAGTTAATTATGTCTTCCAAGTCTGTAAAAGTAGTGAAGAGATCAAGGAAAACGAAATTATTGAACAAAACGCATAATCGGAAGGACAGCTATGCAGTTTACATCTACAGAGTGCTCAAGCAGGTTCATCCGGACATCGGGATATCGTCTAAGGCCATGTTAATTATGAACTCCTTAGTGAACGATGTCTTCGAGCGTGTCTCCAAGGAAGCTGTGCGTCTGATGCACTATACTAAACGTTCGACAATCACCTCCCGGGAAATACAGACATCCGTGAGACTCCTGTTACCACAAGAACTAGCCAAACACGCCATCAGTGAAGGCACAAAGGCTGTCACAAAATTCAATAGCTTCAAGTAAATGTGGGCTTAACATTAACTTACTAATTACATACTAAATATTGAATAAGATATGGCTGGAATACCAGCTGCAACTTTGTTTGAAATTATCAATAAATGTTTACGATTTGGATGTGTAGTTTGTATTTTTTAATAAATTATTTCAATATAATCATATAAATAAATCTTTTAATGTCACCTTTTTTATGTTAGATATCGACAGACGAGTGTCACTTGTTGGGAGGTGATACCGCAGTCACAGAACATCAGTCAATGATGCTCTGTTAACCTTACTTTTTTCTTCGAGCATTCGGAAATCCATACACTGAAACCGAAATGCGCAATCACGGTATTTCCGTCTATGAACGGTGGTTCGTTACCCAATCTGAATTTGTATATTTCTCCCACCCGTTCAATGCCCGAAGTTACAAGCCGTGGAGAAGACAGGCTTACAGAAATTTATAAACATCCCGGTGGGATTCGAACCCACGACCCATCGATGCGCTAGGCAGGTGTACTACCGAACGCGCAAACGAGTCCGTCAACCTCCACCTAGGTCTATAATTAGGTATACTGATTCTATATTGAAAAAGTTTTTATAGTGTGATTAAAGGTATTCGTAGATGAAAATCTAAGACAATAATCTTATATTTTCTATGACACCTAACAGTGCTGCATCAGATAATAAAAACCAAAAACATCTAAACCAATTTCTCCGAAAAAAATTGTAATGATATCTTTTAACACCGTCTTATTTCTTCCGATATGTATCGAAGAGAATTACAACGTTAAAATTGTTTCAGCTAAAATAAGCAAGTAAATATTTTAAACTACCTATTGGAAATCTTCATCTTTGTATTTTTAAAATCTTGACGCAATGTTTATTTGTTTCCTTAAAATAAACAGATATTATATTCGTAACCTACCTTCGGCAGAATAAGAATAAATTACTCAGTAATTTACAGATGTTACAATCGCTGGAAATTAAGATATTTGCACAAGCCATGAGTCAAAAGTGAAGACATTTCAACATTCAACACGTAACACTTGTTATTTTTTACCGGTTTATCACAATGTAAACCCTTCCATTATTGTTTCAAAACAAAGAAATATGCATTTGAAACATATAGGTAGATAAATAATTTAAAACATTGTTTTAAATACAATGAACACTTCCGGCTCATAACTTTATGAATTATTGTTTATTAAATAAGGAAAATTATTTTCTTCGCGTCAATGAAATTAGAAGAACAATTGAAGTAATTATTCAATAAAGTAAGTAGTAATAATTTAATACAGAATATGTAATAAGATTGAATATGTAATTTTACCTCTTGAAAGACATAGGCCACTTTGGTACGTGTACGCCTTATTCATAAGCTTGATATAGTTAAAATATGTTTTGTCTATCGGATATAAAAAATCTACAGAACGAAAGGAACAAAACATATTGTAACTAAGCTTATACTACGTTTATGAATAAGACTGTTTGTTTTTATAATATCTTTTCATTTAGGTATACCTAAATGAACTCTAACGCTACACTGTTTGTACTACGTATCATTTTATTCTGCAAACGTTTGTAAAAAAAAATCTTATAAGTTTTATGTATTCAAGTATTGAATTGCTACCTGTATAAAACGAACGAATGAATACCAACCTCAAATACAGTTCGAAATAATAAAACCATGGTATACACTATACATATTACATATATTAAGTTTTTTAATATTTATATTCACTTGTTTTTTAACAGAGCGGACAACTGAGCAGGCGGATTACCTGATGGTAAGTAATCACCACCGCCCATGGAGATCCGCGATTTAAAAAGTCTTAGATGCGTTGTCGGCTTTTTAAAAATTTATAGGCTCGCTTTTTAAATTTTTTATTCTATTCATGTCTCGTTTCTTACGAAACTGATAGAAAACTGTCATACGTCCTCATTTTTATCTGAGTCTCTTAAAATCACATCAATAAGTGACCCAACAAATTCCAATTGATTAATATTGATCACTGCAATTGGACAATCAAACATCAGTGCTACTTACAAATTATAATAAATATTGTGAACTCAATTGTTAACCCAATTTTTATCTTTTTATTATCCAGGTGGATTTTAACCATATTTTGATGTGACTTACTATTTACTACCTATATTGGTGCGATTGTTATATATTCACTTAATATTATGTGTGAGTACTCTCGTAATGAAAAATCTCATTCACAAAAGTATACGGCTTATTTCATGCAAAGATCGAACACGACACACATTGAATGTAAAAAAAATGTCCTGTTATTAGTCTTGTCTAACCGAGGCCAGGATGTGAATTGTCTTAATAATATACCAGGCCTACCAGGAAATCACGGGGGATACAGATTATTATTTTCTATTCCGCCTTGTTGAAAATTTATTGATATGACGATATATTATTCTACTATACTTTCAGTGACACGTTGCGCGTCGTTTCGTCTTCCTAAATGTCATCTATAAGTTTATAACTGACTAGCGATCAGCCCCGGCATCGTACGGGTGCAATGAAGATATTATGTACTATACACAAAAAATAATAATAAATAGATAATGTAGCTTTCTATTGGTGAAATAATTTTTAAAATCGATCGAATAGTTTTTGAGTTAAATCGTAACAAACAAAATTTTCCTCTTTATAATATTAGTTTAGATAGAATAGGATACGATTCATGAATGATGCATTTGTCTCGCTGAAATAAATAACGGCTTGGAGCCAGGGAAGTGAGGTTAAGGATTTCGCGAAATCCCTGGTATCATCATATCCCTGCGGGCTGCGATAAATATAGTACATCCACTTACTATATTTATCGCACGTACGTGGCCTGATAAAAATATTCGCGCAAAATTGCAAAGCGAGTATTAATTCGACATCAAAGTTTGTAGGCGATATTTTATTCGCGAGTGTAACTGCCTTGCTTTGGATTCTGGGAAACAAGATATAAAAAACATATTTCGTTTGGGCATAAAATGCTGATCATCTGTTTGCCTGTGAAGAAAAGTGATCAGCGATACTACAGACCCAATTTTGATAATATTTAGTATGGAAAAAATATATAAATGAAATTGAAAAGTTAATGATACCTACCTACCTTTTTTTTTCAGATAAAAAAATTTCTAATTGTTGACATCTGACTGGCCTGACTTTGGTTACTGATTTAAATCCTGCGTTTTCTATAATATATATTATATTATAAAGGTACTTCAATAAATATATTATGATTTCTAAAGAAAAATCCGTGAAGCCTCATCGTAGGTACCCTCGATGTAGGTAGGTCCTGGATTCGAATCCCGTGACCGCACCTCCGTGGCCAAGTTGTAAGTGCATGGCGTTTAGCACAGAGCACAGAACAGAACAGTCCTGGGTTCAAATCCCTAAAAAGGGAAAAATGATTTTAAAAAGATTGTTGCGATCAGGCTAGGCACATAAGCTGATCTACCTACTGCCTGTAAAAAAAGTCTGCCCCATATTCCACTATGGGGACTTGTAAATTTATCATACTACGTACATAAATGCCGAGGGACCATTTGCAATACGATGAGCTTTCTACTCATTCACTCCTACATAAGAAAGGCAAAATAAGCACTGTCTCCATTAATAACAAGGACTGAATACCGGTTAATTTACTATGGGAGTTATACCGGTATAATAAAGGTTTTTGTTAATATTATTTCTTTTTTATTCATATTTACTGAAAAAAAAATACTGTGGTAAGTTTAGTGTGTATTACTCTTTAAAACTAATATCATGGTATCTCAGTCAGACATGGATTTTGGAAAAAAAAATTACCGGTTTCAGTCCCTGATTAATAAAGCCTACATAACCTCAACAGTCTACCAAATAAATTGACAACATATACAAAATAACCCATTTATTTGTTCAATAAAACACATTCATCCAATGAAAAATTTTTATTTATCATATAACAGTACAATATATTATCATTTCTTCTTAGTTTTAATTTCTTGTCGTTTCTGTTTCTTGAGTTCTCTATACGCTGCGACAACATCCAGTCTTGCCCGCTCACGGCGAGCCAAGTCTGCCGCGTTCACAAGTGAATCTCTCTTGGTGTTGCCAGATAGCATTGAGCTCAATAGAAGGTCTTTACGACCAGGCTGAAATAAAATTCAAATTAAAATATATTTATGAATAGACTCCTACATAATACTGGTAGTCCAGCTATGTTTCTTAAATAAGGTATATTTGGGGATTTATACCCAAAATTATAATAACTAAATTTATTGTATGTTGATAAGTCATAACTGGGAAGTTTATTCTATATATTTATTATATCTTGTATATTTCTTATTGTCTTGTGTAATTTTATACAAAATTTATTATTATTATTTATTTTTCCGTACCAGACCACTATTAATTTCTCCAAGAAGTAATTATGCTATGAATAGTACTTAATTAGATATTACTGGACGATACAGCCTCAGCCATTTCTATATGTTCTCATCAATTTATTATGGGATGTTGACTTGTATTTTACTATGAGCAATCGGAAATCAATAGACAAACTGAAACCTACAATATGCAATTCATCGATTTTCTTTAAATGTTAGATCGACATATGAGCATGAGGTTGACTTGATGGTAAGTGAAATCTCACACACAGAACATCAGTTATGATTTTGCATTCGGAAATCCATAGACTCAAACTGAAACGCGCAATATGCACTTCACGGTTTTTCCATATATGAACGGCGGAATTTCGATCTTCTTCCCACCCGTTCAAAACTCGAAGTTACCAGACGCGGGGAAGACATTCTTACAGAAAATTATTTACCCATTCTGAATTTTAATATACCTCCCACTTGTGCAAGAGGTTCAATATATATAATAAAAATAGTAACAGCACTCACCCTTGGTGCACCCATGGTTGAGGGATCTTGTCCCCTCATCTTGGGTCGTACAGTCAGCGTGGGTGGAGCATGAGTTATGTCACCAAAACCCACATGCTCATATACAACTTCCTTTATTTCCGCCTCCTATAAATATCATTATTGTTTGAATATGTTAAAATCTTTACTGTAAAAAAAAAACAAGTAAGGATTTACTCAACTAAAAAATAAAGATAAATACATCCATGTCAACACCTGCATTGAACACTATAAAAGAAATGTGATAACTTTTAAATTTTCTTAAATAATTTAAAACTTTCATAATTTTTCTTAACTTATCTATACTTCTATACTAATATTATAAAGAGGAAAGAATTGTTTGTTTGTTACGATTTAATTCAAAAAATACTTTACTGATTTTAAAAATTATTTCACCAATAGAAAGTTACATTATCAGCGAGTAACATAGGCATTATTTTTGTGTACATTTTGATTGCACCCACGCGAAGCTGGGGCGGATTGCTGGTAATTTATATAAGATAATTTAAAGTTACCACAGATTTTCTTCAAACTGCCTCTAGCATATTTACTTTTTCAAGTTAGGATAGTGTTAATTGCTTGTGCTGTTGTGTCCTACACATAACTTCAGTCTTTGTTAAGCATAAACAAGTACCTCAGTAGCTTTCTGTTTCTTGGCTTTTTTCTTCAAAGCTAATTTCTGAGTGCGAGACAATTTTGGTTCATTGTCATCAGTCGCTTTGCCTTTACGTTTCCGCTTTCTTCGTTCCCGCTGATCAAACATCTTTTCACCTTTTGCATCATCTTCATCCATGTCTTGCTTTAAAAATACATCTATCAGTGGAATATTTTTGCAGAACTATTATGCAAGGAACTAGAGATACTAAGAAAAGCACATTTTTGAATCCATTGGTTAGTTTTTAATCATTATTAACTGTTCATTAAAATTACTATTTTTAAAATTTAATTATATTTTGGCAAGATGGTAAAAATGAGTAATTTGACTAACAGATTAAAAGAGACATGCGTTGTACTATGTCCTAAAATATTATAGTCCCCTAAATTTTTAATGACATTATGAATTTATATATTTCATCATACAACTATAAGAAAATATGGAATGACTACACTTATTTTCTAATTTATTAAAAATTCAATAAAAAATAATACAAACAGGATAATCATCTTGATTGATTGGATCATGTAGGGCCTTTATTGCACTGTTTATTCTAAGTGAGAATCCTCTTCCTGACTCCCCTGGTAATTTTTTGAGGCGAGAGATAGGGTTGTCCCCAACACCTCTCTGGATTGTTTCTGAAAATTAAAGATAGTTATGAATGTGTCATATCACCTTTTAAATAGCAATCTTAACATAAATGTGTATAATAAAGTAGACATATATGTCGATCGAGATATTTTGTCTATCAAAGTTGTCGTCGTATCTTATATCTTCGTTTATCTTCACTCGTCTGCGAGATATCTCTTGATGGTCATGCTAGGCGAGTTGTATGCAGACAGAATAAACCAATTAATTTGTAAAAATAAAGATTTAAAGAGGTTATTTTAAGTACTGTTTATGGCGTTATTCAACTATTTTTAAAGTATACTAACCCTTGCTAGGTTCATTTAGTTTTCTTTTCCTCTTTTTTATTATCTTTCCTTTGTCTTGAAAAGCAAATAAGCGAGATAAAGAGCGAGGTACTGGTTGTTCATCTGGGTCTGTAGGCGGCGCGTTTATCTTATCTTTTAAGCTGCAATATTTCAATAAAGAGTTAATAAATGAACAAATAATCCATAATCCATATCAGAATATTTTTTTGGTTTAATTAATAACCTTTGCATCCGCCGTGCATGTTGAACTAAAGGGTCTTTTACACCACGATGTTTCTTAGCTGGTATTTTGCGCCCCATGTTTTTCTTTGTAAATTCTTTAATGTTTTATATATTTTCAAAAATTACTCTTCCCATTTTTTTAACAATATAAAGCAAAACAAAAACACGTGCCAACTGCCAAATGTCAATTGACATTTGCCTGGCCTGCAGATTTTTAAACAATTGTCATTTGTCAAGTAGCTGGCGTTTGACAGGGACAGATATAGTTTAAAAATATTAAATAACTTATATATTATTTAAAAAGCGAAATTCTTAAATTTTTTAACATAATTTTCAATAATATGTATAAGTATTAAGTATTATTTGTAAGATAATATTATATCCTACTGTATCAAACATTGGCAGCTGGGCTGACATTTCTTTAAAAGAAATCTTACCAGTACTAATATCGGTCCTAAAGTTATGGAAAATAATTCACATGAATGAGCTCATATAATTGATTTTTTTAAATTATCCAATAGGTTAACAGTTTATTATTTATTGCTGATTATAAAATTCATTATCTTTTAGTATTTGTCAGAATAAAATATGAAAGTTTGTAAGTACTAATCTAGTAATAATAATTTTAAAAAATGTAATTTTTAATTTAATATTTATTTAAATAGATGAGCTAACTGTAAAGTTTGGAATCAGGTAACACTACGAAGCAAAATTGATGCGAATAGCGAACTTGTGCGGGAGGGGGCTTGTTTTTAGCAGTCAGCAAGGTCGTTCTTTGTGTCAAAAATTGTGCTTGTGACGAATATTCAAGTTTTTATTATTTACATCTGGGATTGACTGTTTGTGTGTGGTAACAAAGGTCGTAGTGCGCGTATGTCGGTGAACGTAATTAGTTTTTAGAGAAATTTGTAATTACTAGCATTCCAATGAGTTTGGGAGGAGGTAATAGCTCAGAGGGATCAAATGCAGGAGGAATTTTTGTACAATTTAACCAGGATTGCACGTAAGTGTTTGCCTTTATTTTGTGTTATATAAAACGCGCGAATTATTTTCGGAGAGCCATTATTTATCTATGAGGAACGACTAACGAGCAATCAAAATTAACAGAGAGGTGTGTATTTGTGATACAATAATGAACGTCAAGGCTGTTGTTCTGGGTTTGTTTCTTGCTAAACCGCGATAGGGTCACGTTTTATATTGGCTTAGTTAAAAACGCAGTTAGGATGGGCGATGATGCAATATGCCATTGCCAATGTTTTCGTAACTATTTTCAATAAGTCGTAGTAAACACAATTTTTTATCGAGGGAAGCCTTCGGATCGAACACATATACAACCTTCGTTGCGTGTGACCTCTGTGAGATTTAATTTCATTGTGTTTGGTAGCTTGCATTCTAAACAGCTGACTTTTGTTATGGTGTGGTCTTTTCCTTATATGGCAGGAAAATCAATGTTATTATGATGAGATTAGATTGTAAATTCTTATTAAACAATATTTTAATTTTTATTCACATAATATTTACTAAATACATTAGATTTAAGATAAGGATATTATGCTTATTGAAATGTGGTCTTATTTAGGTACTATTTTTTAATTCCATTGTGTTTGATAGCTTGTATTCCAAGCAGCTGATGTTTGTTATGTTTTTGCCTTTTTCTTAAATGGCACAAAATCCACATATAGAATGTTATTTTGTAGAGATCAGATTATAAATTTATAATCTAATTTATTAAATAGTTAATTAATATAAATTATTAAACTGTACTTTAAATTATATTGTCATTGTATTTGAGTACATATAGCGGTACCTTGCACTCAATGAGTAATAAAACACATTCCTCTCCTATCCTCAAGTTTTCTCATTATTCTGATTATTTTATTGCTACCGCTATATCTAAAGAATATAGAATAATAATAATAGAATAATTTACTATATGTGTGCAATAAAACATTTAAATGGTACAGTACATACAGTTTAAAATAAATATACAGTTTGTGGCCTTTTTTAGGTAATAACGATTAAGATTTTTCAAACTGTATTCTAGTACCACAATCAACAGAAAAGTAATAATAGTTTGTACTTAGCCAAATTACAAAAGTAATCATCTGTTTACTGATAACACTATCATAATGTGTTTTTATAAACTTTCTTTTTTAATATTGTCTTTTATTAACGCGAGTATCACACATTTAAATAAAATACTGTATACCGGATTAAAACGCGATTTATTCTTTATAAAGACAGTCTGTTGTCTCCCCGCGACCACGGTTGCTGAAAAGCATCCGAAACGTCAGGATAAATAATTCAAACAATATAAATAATAAATCGCGTTTTAATCCGGTATACAGTACTTTCTTTTTTAATTAATATGAATTTGAAATTAAAAAAAAAATAGTATATTGGGATAACACAATGTGTTTTGATGCCTCTGATCGCCAATTGCCAAGGAACCAGGTTTCAAATTCTCCTTTAAATAACTAAAAACAAACAAGAATATTTCTTTTTAATGCAAGTTTTTAACAAGTGTAAATTTTCAGTCTGCTGCATATAAATACATATGATGGCAAAATAATAATATAGAATATAAGTACTAAATTCAAAATCACCAATATTATTGATTGAGAAATAACATTCACTTCAATAAACTGTATTAACATAGAACCTAAACTGTAGTGGAAGATGCGATATAATTAAGCGTCCACCATCTAAACTCTTATTCACCAGATGTATACCATGCGTTTTACTTGCCTTAGAATAAACAGTGTATTTTTAATTATTGCACCTTTTCAAAATCATTAACTTAAAACAAATTATACTTGATTAATCCGGTATAAAGTTTTTTATTTAAATGAGTGATACTCGCGTTTATAAAAGACAATAGTAAGTTCTTCAGAATTCAGCATCATTTTTTTATATTAATAATACTTAATTAATGTTTCTCCTTACTCTCTTACTGTATGCTGGGTGGAAATTTAAATGTAAATATTTAATAATAAATTCAACTAGGGTTTGCATTGATATATTGTTATTTATAAAAAGTATTAGGTTTCTGTTAGAACAAGACTTGAGTCAATCAGAGTTATTCTCTTGTTTATAATATTAGTATGAATTATCAAGTTCCTGTTAATATGACCATATCCGTTTCATTGATATGAGCATTACGTTTAACTCTAGCTACCCCAGGTTTTTGAACAAGTGTAAACAAAATTGACAAAACTCTTTTTGGTTTGGCATGGCCTAGATGGCTAGATAAATCAATGAAACACAAAAAGTCTGCTTCATGCCTCACTGAAGGCTCCAGAATAAGATGTATGCCTTTATGTGGTTCCTTATACATATATAATACATATTTCCTGATTCAGAATCAAATCAAAAATAGATCTTTTATATTCTTGTATATCCAGTATCCAGCTAATATAGCTCGGGTCTTGTTTTTAAATCCGTGGCATATAATATTTTTAAAGAAAATATATATACCTATAAATATATCTGTGATTTCTCAGGTCACTAGTAGCAGGCAGCAGTAGCGGATACCACTTGTTTGCATTAACACCGGACGATGGCGTTGAAGAGATCTACGCGAGCCGCTCAGGCCAGGAGACCTGTCTTGTTGATAGATTGTTCAGCAGTTCCTTGGTGGCCATTGTCACTGTTTCAGCTCCCAGGTAAGAATATTCGTTAGATAATTAACAATTAGTCTAATGAAACTAAGAACAGTAAAACTAAAGGTCGGCAACGCACCTGCAAGCCCTCTGGTGTTCCAGATGTCTATGGGTGACGGTGATCACTTACCATAACGTGAGCCATCTGTCCGTTGGCCCCCATACTATAAAATAAAAAACAGTAATTATGATACTTAGCGCTGCCGCGCATTAGGCCAACGGTGGCAGCCACAACCTGTGGAGTTGTGGACATAATATTTCCAGACCACAGTCGCGGCCTCCCTGCCTAGTTCAGTCGTGCTGTATGCTCATTAATATGTTATTATTAATCGTCGCGTCTAGTAGTCACCACTGGTGGCCTTATGTGCGGCAGGACTTATAAATGATGTCATTTATAAGCAATATATTGATTGTTCAGTTGTCGATAGTAATTATCTAAGAATTCTTTTTGTTTGTGTTGAGTTGTGTCTACCAGGTTCTTTTGAAATAATATTAATTGTAAACATAGGTATATCTGTATAGGTTTCACAACTAGAAATTACTGCTCTTGTATTTTTATATACAAACATCATGCGTATTACGTTACTATATTACGTAAAATTTAAAATAATACAAAATAAACAAATGTGACGTCATAAATGACGTTAGTGTTTTTGAAATAAAAACGTAGATAAGATAATAATATTATTGTTTTTCCATATCGATATTTTCTCAGATTTCTCACTACTTGTCAATCAATAAATAGTATAAGCTAGCTTTTATATAAGTTTTCAATGCACAAGTTAGGTTCGCTTAATAGTAAATGGTACCCTCAGACACAGAACATCAATGATGCGCTTTTGTGGACTTTAATTTAATTTGAATGCTCAAATTCAATACCAATATATGACGAATACTGGTGGTTTCAGAATTTTCTTATAGTAACTACCTAACAAATAAAATTGGTAACTATTTCGGATATTTTTTTTATGTCAGATACCTATCGACAGACGAGCATGAGGTTCATTTGATTAAAACCGTTTCTACATTATTTACACTCAACCTCATTCTTTAGTCGGTAAAGAAATTGCTGTCTTCAAAAATATGATGTTTTAAAATAATGATTTTACTAGTAAACTATATACTTAGATCAGTTTAGCCCTACAAATACAAAATGCGACTTGTTATCAACCTCATATACGACTTTATTCTACATACAGGTCGATTTGCATGTATCGTACGATCGCGAGTAACCCTGTGTCGAAACATCTAAATATTTCGTATTTGGCGAGCGTTTGTGACGTAGTGACCTTTACACGACAGCTCCGATATATTTATAGTTGCAATGCTCGAACTATTATACGAAGTATTATAACCATCTAATATCCGACGAGTGGTCAAGAGTGTCCATGAGTGTTAGTCACCCTAGAGATAAGGAATTTGTTATATGTATGTCACGTGACTTACGGTAAGCTACTGTCAATCGACTGAGACTCACTTGATGGTAGGTAGTGACTCAGACTAAGAACATCAATCAATAATAAAAATTTCAAGCAAAATAGGTAGGTAGGTATATAACAAATATGATCTCTGTAAGTAAATATGTTTACTGATTTCTTATTTGTGACCTCTGATTAGTACTGTTAATTGTCCCAGTAAAGAAATCAGTAAATATACTTACAGATACATAAAAAGAAAATAGTTTTTTCTGTCCCTTGTAAAGTAGATAAAAACGACTTGCGCGGTGTTGTTTGCTAGACGACGATATCGCACCTTGAAAACCACACTGACACTAAACGAAAAATGTGTTTTTGGGAAATCCCGTTTAAATTTAAATAAAATACTTTATAACGGCACACTGCCGCGACCACGGTTGCTGAAAAGCATCCGAAACGTCGGGATAAATAATATAAATAATAAATCGCGTTGTAATCCGTTATAAAGTATTTTATTTAAATGTGTGATACTCGCGTTAATAAAAGACAATATTAATCCCGTTTAAAGTTCTCGTAACGTGTGCGAGTTCCGAATAATGACATAGCGACACTTGCGCCGTAGTCATACTAATGTACTTTTTTTTCCTAAACTAAATTGAAAAGGAGTGAAAACTATTGTACTTTTTTGGGTTATCTCATTTAATTAGAGCTTAAAGGTTTTTCGATACAGCATTGTGCAAGGGTCTTTAAGGGTGACTAATGGCTGGGTAGTCGTGAGTCACGATTTAATACCATAGGTACTAGATATACCTAGATATTATATCTCGCAAAAAATATGAAAGCTAATTTTTTATGCATCGAATACATTATGAATGCAATACTTTAAAATATAGTTGATTATGCATTCGATTATAAATATAAAAACCAGTTATGGCTATTTATAAATATTCTTTAGTTTTATTAGTTTGTGTTGCGCCTTTTTTATTGTATTTTTCAATATAACAAGCAATACATCAGCTGTTAAATAAACTAGAGAACTTTCTGCTCGAAGGTAAACTTGGTTCTAAAATAAATTGTCACTGCTATAACAGCTGTTCGGAGATGTCCTCTACTTCTGTTAACTGAAAAAGTAATTTTGTTTCGTCATATAATTTTTAATTTATTCCACTTATTACATTAAACTTTGTTCATTAAAGACAGTTTTTCTAACAACTTCTCCCGATATAATAATGCCTGTTACACTTTTTTTATTTTAATATGACCATCAGTTAAGTTTTATTGCCCTCAAAGATGGTTAGGTTAGGTTAGTTTGCATGTTTTCCCCACGTCAGGTAACTTCGGGCATTGAAAGGGTGGGAAGAATATCGAAATTCCCACCGGGTAACAAAACACCGTTCATAGATGGAAAAACTGTGAAGTGCACATTGCGCTTTTCGTTTTTAGTCTATGGATTTCCGAATGCTCGAAGTAAAAATTAGATCGATAGCGCAACATTGACTGATGTTCTGTGGTTGAGGTGTCACCTACCATCAAGTGAACCTCATGCTCGTCTGTCGATATCTACTATATAAAAATAAGTCGGGTTTTCCTTCCTGACGCTATAACTCCAGAACGCACGAACCGATTTCCACGGTTTTGCATTCGTTGGAAATGTCGCAAAGAAAATTCAGGAAAAATTTCAACAGAAAAGCGGGAAAATCTTTTTTCTTTAAGAATAATTATATAATTTCGAAGCCAAAATTGTGGCAGAACAACGTCTGCGGGGTCAACTAGTATGACATAAAAAAAGAGTATTGATATGTATGATATTGTAGTTATAAATACAATTATTATGTTGTGCAGTTGGTGTGAATCTGAGACAGTCGATGGACAATGGAACCTTCCACTCATGCCTATCGTCGGTTAGCACTTGATCAAACACACTTAATAATTTTGTATAAGGACATTGACAAGTGAACGGATTAATGACTCGGTTTAATAATGTCTGTTGAGAATAACTGTAGATGTAATGTACTTTCAAAAATGTCGGATTTCGTTACAAGCCATGATTAATTATGCGTAATAAATAATATTTATCCTTAATTCTCTATTGCCAATCACTGATTTCTGAATGTCTACTTGTTGAAAGTAGAAATACTATTGTCGATCTCCACAGTCATTACTTTTCATATTAACGATTCTGAATCCTATTTTAACATTTAACTACACTTACCATCGGTCACAAAGACCTTCTTCCCCAAATCCATAGTGCCACACTTAGCCGCGCTGGTCGGGACGTTTGAGAAATTATTTGGTTACGTGTTCAATATAGGGATGTAAAGTTAGGGGTTAATTCATTTGCCACTCATTGCTATTTCTAGTGAATAATTTATTCGGTAAGGAAACTTATAAAGTATTAAAGTATATCTGTTTAATGACCTCCGAGTATTCGCGTAGGATTATTTACCTATATGTATAATTAAGTGAACGTTCTTGAAATAACTAAAGGGAATATACAGTATGAGGCCCAGATAATATCCTCTGAGAATATAATAATAATGTTTATTACATGTAAACAAAGTGAATTCAAGCGTCCCCTAATGGGGCATGTCCCATATGATGCAATAAAGATGTACTATACATAAAAAAAACAGCCTATGAAACTCGCGGATAATTTACCTTTCTATTGGTATTAAAAGAATTTTTAAAATCGTTCCAGTTGTTTTACCCCATGGGGTAGACCCATTTCTTCCGTGTCTGTTTCACTGATCATTGTTCTTTTACAGGCAAGTAGGTGATCAGCCTTCTGTGCCCAGCCTGACCGAAACATTTCTTTTTTAAATCTTGTTTCCCCGGGATTCGAACCCAGGACCTCCGGTGCTATACGCATCGTGCTTACCTCTGAGCCACGGAAGCGCTTATTACCAGTATCGAGTCTGAAAGAAACCCTATACGATATGGTTCAATGAACCAGTAATTATGTTATTAAAAGTTTTTAATAAATTACCGGTTTATCTTTTGCACATCTTACTATCTTATTTTATCTTACTAATATTATAAATGCGAAAGTTTGTGAGGATGGATGGATGGATGTTTGTTACTCTTTCACGCAAAAACTACCGAATGGATTTTGATAAAACTTTACAGTAATATAGCTTATATATCAGAATAACACATAGGCTACAATTTATAAATAGTTTTTGTATATTGGCCATAATATAACGATAAGTATCATGTAACTCGGAAAAAAATCGTGCCTTCTCAGGGCTATCTTGGCGTTCGCTCCCTAAACGGTTGGAGTTACAAGAATATGATATATGATGGGATTGTTTGTTTTAAATAGTTCTAAATAAAAGTCCGCGATAGCATATATCTACCTTTTATGTGGAAGCCAATATACCCTAAGCTATGAGCCATAAATACATTTAAATTTGATTAATTTTTTCAATTGCAATTTTTAGAGTATTTAGCTAATTCTTATTAAATTTCATAAATTTTTCGCTTTCAGTATTTAATATAGATGAATTTTGTCTTTTACACTAAGTAATTTGGACCAACGGTTTAAAAAATATCACGATATTATTGACTTGAGTGCAGCGCCATTAAGCGGAGATTGATGAAAAAACAGCTCGGTTCAAAACTAAGCTACTCTTATTACTAACTCTACGCAGACGAAGTCGCGGGCAGAAGCTAGTAATATCATATTTTAAAGCTTTCAGAAACCTTGTTCAAATGTCTTCATGCAAAAGTCAATCTATACCTACTAATATTATAAAAAGGAAAATATTGTTTGTTTGTTACGATTTAACTCAAAAACTACTGGACCGATATTAAAAATTATTTCACCAATAGAAAGCTACATTATCAGCGAGTTACGGCCGAATTCTTGAACGCTAATCAACTTTAAGGTGTACTTAAAAGTATCTCTAACTCTTTCATTACGAAGATAAAAAGAAGAATCATTTTAAGAAGCCCTCAAATTTTGATTATCGTTTCAGTATTCCGCGGTTACTTATTTTTATTATATATAGTTCATCTACATTACATCCGTGCGAAGCCGGGGTGTGTTGCTAGTTTTTTATATGATATGAATTATAGTGACTAAAGTACAATAGTAACTGAAACTACAAGCGATACAATGTTAACTATAATATAATAAAGACTTGCACGTGCGATAGAATTACACTCCTCGTGTACTCCAGCTACAAATTTAATCACGATTCGAACATATGTATTTCACTGACAAATGACAATCACTTCATTTGCATCGATTGAAGTTTAAGGCCCATCTACATGATGCCATTTTCTTGTACATAAAGTGAATTCTCGAGTCCCCTAGTGGGGAATGGGGCAGACCCATTTCTGTGTCTGTTTTCAGTGAAACAGGCAAGTAGGTGATCAGCCTTCTGTGCCCTGCCGGACCGAAACAATTTTTTTAGTCTTGTTTCCCCGGGATTCGAACCCAGGACCTCCGGTGCTAAACGCACCTCGGAGCTGAACTGAGCCATGGAGGCGGTCATTTTCTTGTACATACAAGAGCAATAATTCGCATTGTAAGAGTCAGATAAATTAAAGACAGATTTAATACAGTTGGTATACAATTGACGAATAAAAAAAATATATCGGTACATTGACATTATATTAAAGGTTTAAAAAAGTTAAGAATTATTTAGTTACGTATGAAATAAAACTATTTTTGGGATTTTTGTAGATAGTTACGAAAATTTGGTTCTTATACCGCGAATTGACATACAATAATTGCAAGTAACTTTTTACACGCTGCAGCTGATAGTGCATATCGTGCAGTGATCGTAGAACAACGACGGTTCTGTTTTTTTACGATTTTAGTTCTATTGTATTAGTCATAACATGAAACTCCTTGACAATTCTATATTGTATAACTTTATCAACAGAACAAATAAAAAAAAATTGAGTTTGATAATTAGTCAGATAGTTTTATGCAATAAAACTAAAACCGTAAAAAATCGTTGTTCTACGATCACGACGATATGTGCTCTTTACACGAAGAAAGTATTGAAACAAAACTCGTATAACAGATCAAGAATGTTACGTGTTGTTTAGACCATGCATGTCATTTATTTCTTCAATTAAATTGTATGCAACAGGCAAGAAACATTGTGTTAATGGGCCTTTACGTTCGAACTTGACCGAGACATTCACTTATTTTTAAACATAATATAAGTGTTTAACGTTATCGCAGCACTCGGTTTATCAAAATAAGTCCGTGATATCTTCGCTTTAAAAGATAAATAAGATATGAATGTTATTTTAAAATAGTTCAAAAATTGTCTACGAATTCTTCTATCTGTATTACGTATGACAACTTTAATCAGCATGTGCGTTTGACTATTTGCAAAAAAATACTGAAAACAACGTATATTATTTTGATTAAAAATATAATTTAATACTTGTCACATTATATTATCAACTTAACGCCGAATATTTTATTTTTATATTCTGTTATACAAATGTGATAATCCAGGAAATTGTCTTTTGCACATAATATAGAAAAACCTTTCTAGTTTTTCATAAATTTTACTGCTGTTAAATTATATAATAATACTTGATATATTAGTATAATATAAAGCAGGGACTGAAACCGGTAAATTTTTATTTTCCAAAATACGTGTTACCATGATGGATGTGAGATACCATGATATTAGTTTTAAAGAGTAATACACACTAAACTTACCACAGTATTTTTTTTTCAGTTTATATGAATAAAAGCGAAAGAATATTAACAAAAACCCATAGTAAATTAACCGGTATTCAGTCCCTGATATAAAGTTAACAAAAAAATACGATACGATGCCTCCCACCTAAGTTTTGTAAAAAAAAATGTTTAAATTATACTGTCTGTTAGCGTTTTTTGTCAAGACGTATATACAGTTGTACTATTATAAAAAGTGTATGACCTCGAATTTTAAGACCTGCCTCAAGTCATAATCTATTTTTGAGACTTATATATAAAATGTATGTATAGAGAAATGTTTTTATAATTGTCAAACTGTATATGTTTTTATTTCTAAAATATAACACATAATATGTATAATGTAACGAGGAAACGTTGATATAATAAGTATGATGATGACCTTACAGCTCGTTTGTGCGTAGTTTAGATACGAGTATAATGACTTGTATTGTTATGATAATGTGCTATCAATTTATCATTGCATTAGAGTTAAGCCGAAAGGTTGACGGTAATACGATAAATGTTTGTTTGTTACGCTTTCACGCCAAAACTACTCAATCGATTATCATGAAACTTTTTACACATAGAGGTATTAGAAAGGACATAGGATACTTTTTATTAAAAAAAATTTTTTTGTACGAAGCCGGGGCGTTTTGCTAGTAGTAATATAATATAGATTCACGGTGTATATGTATCGCGAAATCTCAAATCACGGTAGTAGTTAAATATTTTTCTCTGTTCCACCTTTTATGTGACAATGATATTTTGTATGTAAAGAGGTTTTGTGATGTGGCGTGCTCCATGTCGTCATGCTTAATCGTTAATGAAATAGTGTGATAAAAATGTAGTCAGGCATGAACGTTTTAGCAGAACAAAGAATTTACAGATGTTTTGTTAGATAAATTACTGCTAATCAGTTGTAAAAGCTTGATTGAGACCTACTCTACTAAATTCTACATGTATCCCAATATATGTATATTACTATCGAAGGAATATTTGAATTCTGGAAAAAAATGTTTTCAGTTGTGTAACATTATCAAAATAAGCGAAAGAAAATTTTCCCTAGACTAGAACTTTATCCCGATAAAGCGTTTTCTTGTTATTGCTCTACGTAGATCTTAATTCAAATCTATTCAACCGTTTAAGAATAACATACGATTTAGGACAATATGATTTATCATGCGAAAATGACGATCAGTCAGATTTTTTGTAAAGAAGACCTGATATTTCGATCATTGCTCTATATACCTAGTAAGGGTTGTACTCGTCTGTGTGCCTGAGCATTTTGTAGGTATATTAGAAGTTATAATAGAAAATATAGACTTCGGTATGCAGGCGTATGTGTCACAGCAATCATAGAGCTATTTAAGTCTGTGGAAACTTTTATAAAACACTTAATTTGCTACTTTATACTAAGACTAGCGACCCGCCCCGGATGCACCCGTGCGATGCCGGTTATATTAAAAATTTTCTTATATTTCATTTCAAAAAAATGTAATGCATTTTAGATGAAAGCTCTCAGTTGGCTTGATTTCTTCCGATATCTTGAACAATTATCGTCACTTTTCAACAAATTAACACAAAACCATATTAAACTATACAATATACATACATATAAACCAGGGATGTTACGGAGCTTCGATTTCGGTTCCGAAAAGTCGGAACTTCTGATTGATTTTGCACCTCTGATTCCGATTTCGGTTCCTATAAATTTGAATCGGAGGTTATAATCGGAGTTCGAAGCACATCGGCGGCCGGCGGTGGCGGCGGTCAGCGCCATTTGATTTACTTAACTTCTGTTTAAAATTTAAGAAAAATATTAGTTTATTTTTATATCACACCCAGGAAGGTGTTAACTTTTTTGAATTGATATGATTGAAAATGATGAATAATGTTTGTAATATTATTTTATTGCAGATCTCTCTTTTGTATCTGCCTCCGATTCCGGTTTCGGTTCCGATTCCGGTTCCGATAAACCAAATTTAAAAACTCCGATTCCGAATTCGGTTCCGGTAAAACCACTTCCGTAACATCCCTAATATAAACCTTTCCCTTAAATCACATCCATTGCGTAGTTTAAAATATCGAAGGACAGACGGCGGGAAGCGACTTTGCTTTATGCTTTGTAGATATGTGTGAATCATGGTCCCTGCATTCAATTGCAATAACGCAGTCAGTACCTACCACAGTAGAAAATTACTTTTTAACACTCATATCGTGAGCTTAGAGCTTTATTCTTTTTTTTTATATTAGACATCGACAGACGAGCATGAGGTTCACTTGATGGTAGGTGATACCTCAGCCACAGAACATCAGTCATTGATGCGATGTCGACCTATTTTTTCACTTTCAAAAAAAATAGGTGAAAATAGAATTCAGTCTATACTGAAACCGAAACGCGCAATGTGCACTTCACGGTTTTTCCATCTATGAACGGTGGTTCGTTACCCGGTCGGAATTTCGATATTCCTCCCACCCGATCAATGCCCGAAGTTAGAAAACATGCTTACAGAAAATTATAAACATGTGGTCCCGGTGGGATTCGAACCCACGACCCATCGATGCGCACGGCAGGTGTTCTACCGAACGCGCCAACGAGCCCGTCAAAGTATTCTAATAAAGAGGCCAAAATAGTGCCAGATAAATGTGGGCAGTGCTCAGTGCCTCTACACACTTGTTGCGTGATTATGTCCAAGGTTTGGCTAATAACATTGTATATTTTACATATATTTTGTACTCTTTATATTCATTGATACAGATTACTTTTTGCTTTGTTTGTAAGTAAAACTATTGTATTCTTCAAACTGTTTTACTAAAAATATAAAATAGCTTTATTTTATTTATTTAAAATATCTGTTCTTTGAAACATTCTATTTGTTTATTTTACTTAGATTTCTTTAAAGCTGGCTTTTTTACCTCGAGATACGAAGGAAGTCACAAATATGCAATTTGTATTAGTTTCAGGGCTCTTAGAACAGATGTATTTCGTATTTCTTATGATCGTGCTATTCTAAAATATGCTGATACACGCTATACCATTTTAACACCGTTTGTAAAGAAAAAAATCTTTTTCAAACTCAAACTCTAAAATATCTTTATTCAACAAATCATTTATAAAGAACCTTTGAATTGGCATTTTTTTTTAAATTTTCCAACAGTTCAAAATGTTACAGTTACCTAGACGAGACCGACAAGAAACTTCTACGTTTTATTCATATATATAATACGTAATATAAATTGAAAAAATATATATCTGTAGCAATGGCTTCATTCATTCTAGAAATCATTCCCAATTACGTCTTGTAGATAGTCTGTTACTAGTAAATAATAACATTTTTAGCTAATAGCTTAATCTGAAAAAATCCTCTTAAATCAAATCAAAATCAAATCAAATCAAAAACACTTTATTGAACACCACACGTAAAATTAATAAAAATATACAAAAAGTCAAAGTGAGTAGCATACAAAAGGCGGCCTTATCGCTGAGAAGCGATCTCTTCCAGGCAACCAGAGAAATTAAAATATTAAATAAACATAACATAGATTAGGGTAGTGCTCTAAAAAGAAAACATACAAATAAGAAAAGAGATAAAGTACAAGAGATAAGAAACAAGTCATAATAAGTGAACTAAAAGAATAATAATAATAATAATGTTTTCCGAAAAATCATAACAATATGTTTTAACAAATAATAATAATAACCCACAACAATGAAAAATATGTATATATATATTCACATGTGTGTGTGTACACATAACATACATATATACACAATACTCCATAAAAGTAAGACTACTTCAGAGACTGAAGGAAATGCACCTTGAGCAAGCTTTTAAACTGTAATTGAGTCTGAGCTTTCCTAATGTGAAGAGGTAAATTATTCCACAACTTAATCGAATATATAGAGAACGAAGAAGAATACATTTTGGTGTTGTGAAGAGGCATAAAAAGGAGTAAATTATCAATTGAGCGTAAGTCTAGTTCGTGAGAGGCGCCCAGAAAGATAAAGCGTTTTTTAAGAAAAGATGGAGTTGTAGGATCGAAGAGAATACGATATAGAAGAGAAAGTATATGTATGTCCCTGCGTTGTCGAATTGGTAGCCAATTAAGTTGAGAACGATACTCCGAGATGTGATTAAACTTACGCAAACCGAAAATAAATCTAATAGCGTAGTTTTGAAGCCGTTCCAATTTGTTAAGTTGCTCCTCAGTTATATCTAGATAGCATGCGTCCGCATAATCTAGGATTGAAAGGAGCAAAGATTGCTCCAGGACTATCTTAGTTGGAATCGGCAAGAAATTGCTTAACCGCCGTAACGACGCTCCGGCAGCAAACACTTTCTTACTGACCACCTGTATCTGGTTTGTCCATGACAGGGTCTGATCCACGTAAATACCGAGATTCTTTACGCACGAGCTAAAAGGTACCGTGACACCATCTACAGAAACTGGCGGCAGATTTGACCAATTAATTCTCGAGATCATACTTGAACTCCCAATAATAATAACTTGAGTTTTTGCAGGATTAACTACTAAGCCATGCGACCTGCTCCATTGCACAATCGTAGCCAAATCAGCATTAGTGGTATTTATAGCATGATGAAGATTCTCAAGTGAGGCTTGGGTATAAATTTGTAAATCATCAGCATAGACATGGTAAAGAGAAGATATGTTGATAGTGATAGTTTTAATAAAGATAGAAAAGAGGAGTGGTGAAAGCACACATCCTTGGGGAACTCCGGCAGTAACACTGCACCAAGACGAGAGGTGTTCATCAACACGTATGCACTGTCGACGATCGCTCAGATACTCTTGAAACCAAGCAGAAACCGAAGGAGAAACGTTAAGAGAACTTAGCAAACTTAACAGGATTTCATGATCAACAGTATTAAAGGCGTTACTGAAATCAAGAAGAGTAAGGACTGTGAGTTGCTTATTGTCCATACCCAAACGAACGTCATCAGTAACCTTAACAAGGGCAGTAACCGTACTATGACCAGGTCGAAAACCAGATTGGAAAGGATCGAGTAAGGAGTACTTAGTAAGGAATTGGCTTAGTTGATAATGCACCAACTTTTCAAGGATTTTGGAGAGGAAGGGCAGGATAGAGATAGGACGGAAGTCAGAAAAAGTAGAGGGATTATTCTTTTTAGGAAGGGGAATAATATAAGCGTCTTTCCAAATTTGTGGATAAGTACAGGATGTGATGGAGAAATTGATGATACCTCTTAAAGACATTTTTAAAAAATCAGAAGATTAAAGAGACACATTACAGACATATTATAATACAAATGTAGGTCAGCAGGCAATTGACTTGAATAAGAACTACAAAGGTTATCAGTTTACACTCGAGAAATGTCAATAAGAGTTGATTTGCAGTCACTACACAACGGTTTCAGCTCCGATCTGCTGGGGATTTCTCGTAAAGAGTCGACGCCACGAATCAAGTCCTACGGCGGAGTCTGGAACTAAACGTGACATATCCGTAATCTTGTTGTTTATCAGGAATGCGCGATACGAGTTTATTACGCGCAAAACATTATCGGGAAGTCGAGAAATATCTTATTAATGGTATGGATGGGATGTAAGGAAATGTCACACTTCTTACTAACATTATTTTGATACGCGACAGAGGCTTGACTTGAGTGATGGCGTTGACTCTAGTACCGGTTTTTGTTTGACTTATACGGGATTAGTCTTTTTTCCGGGATAAAGGTCTTATGCTTAGGATTATGGCTGAAACCTAGTGCGGTAGGCTTTGTTTAGTCAAAGCTTCACTTTATGGTGGATCCATGACGGTGACGTCATTATCGTTGTGTTTTTGTTTATTTATTGATAATATGTTGTTTTGAAGATAGTGTAAATTGTGTTGTTACGACGAAAGGTGTTCCTCTTTTTCTCTCTCGCTTCTTCTTCATCTCTCGTGTCTTTGCAAATAGATGACAAACCAACAATAATTATTTATTTTATTTATTGACACCATATTAACAATATAGAACTTAAATACTAATATGCAGATAGAATATGGTGCAAATGGCGGCCTTATCACTATATAGTGATCTCTTCCAGACAACCATTTAACATAATTACTTACTTTCATATTTATTTATATATGTAGTTAGAAATATTCATGAAAATTACATGTCATCTGATTCAGTGGTTTCCGTGGTAGTGCGTTTAGCATCGCAGATCCTGGATTCGAATCCCGGGGATAATGATAAAATGTTTCGGTCGGTAAAAATGTAAGTTTACTATTTCTTATATTTCACCGAACTGACCTTAATATAATTACGACAATTATGCTAAATATTTGTCGTTATATTTTCTATAGTAAGGTTTAAGAAAAACGTTTCGAACATTAGTTTTAGAGAAAAACAAGTTTGAATAATTCATTGCTATCGGGCCATTTTTCAAGTTTACTCAAGGACAGTAAGACAGAATATCGGAAACTACATAAATAGTAATGTTATTAGATAACCTACTTAAGAATAGGCATTCGTTATTGACTCTTTGGGCACATTCGCGATAGGTACCTGTATATCCTGCTAAACACTTAATATATCCTCCTGAAAAAATACCCCCGGGATGCGACAATTTTTTATTTTGCCCGGGGTATGCTTACTTGTATACTAGGAGTGAGGTGCAATACTAAATAACAACTGTTCAACAAATACTAGTAACAGCCAAGCCTTTACAAAACAACTATTATTGTTACCTGTCTCAGTTAAACATCTATGATTGTCGCGTGATAAAACGAGATGCACCTATTTATTATCCAACAAATTACAATTGGACGTTTTACAGGAAGGAATTCACCTTTAAAAGCCACTCCTAAATTAGATCGTAATATCTGTAATTCCTTTAGTATCTAAATAACAGACTGTTATTTAATAACAGATATTTACATCTGTTATTTTTGAGTTACAGTAACAGGTATTGCCGATACCATGTTTGACCTGTTATCACCCATGTCTATTGTATACTAAAAACGAGAGAGCAGCCGGCCTAGTATGACTACCGCGACAAAATTTTGTCGACCGTTTTCTCGTGTTTTAATCGATTATCGCTATAATTCTTTCGGGACTAACATGACAATTACACTTAAAACTCGACTTTTAATATCAAAAATAGATATATTTGTCGATCGCGATATCTCTTCTATCAAAATTGTCGATGTCGAGATATAGTATATCGAGATACCTTACATCTTAGTGTCTCTTGTCCGCGACATATCCCGTGGCATTCATGCTAGGCCGACATTATCTGACATCTGGTTTACTTTCCAATACCTATAATACCGTTGTGGGTCACCAGAATGTAATAATTTGGAAATCATTAACTCTCAAAACCTTTTTGCCTACGTGATACAGATTATTGAGAACAGTTGGTAGTGCATAATATTATTCACATGACGGTGACGTTCATTCATTTCATTCAATGTCATGTTAAGGATTTGAGCTCTTAAGATTTTTTTTATGACTTTCGATTGGTGTTTATTGATATGTCAATCGCGATGCATTTCTTTCAACGTGCTTTTGTGAAGGGAAATCTTTTGAGTAGCGTATCTTAATAATAAATAAATAGATATAAAACAAACAGTTTAATAGTTTTGTAAACAATAATTTCATACAAAATAAGTGATGGCAAATCGTCGTTGCGCCTGCCAAATTCCATATGTGATTTTTTTTGATTTTTGGTTTTCGCACAAAAAATACTCTTCGTTTTATTCTCTATGTGTTACTAAAATCATTTTTGTGATATTCGAACTGGATATGAGTTTAACTAATTCCATATATGTTTTGACCGGTAAGAAAAGCTCCGTATGTGAATCAATAATACGTTTTTCGTAGTCTCCCAAAACTATACAAAAATCACATATGGAACTTGTCAGGCGCAGCGACGAAATATCGCCGGTTCCGGAGAACAAAATGATAATTGCCATTTAAATGTAAAGCAGTTATCATTTTGTTCTCCTGAACCGGCGATATATTTATTTTTAACATTAAATATTTTTAATATTGATATTGATATGGTCACTATAAGATGTTGTTAGATTAGCTAATTAGGTAATAATTTAAGACAGAAGGATCCTTCAGTAGAGACTGAATAAATTAACCGACTTGGTATTATATGGATCTCACAACTTTTTACGATAGAAGAACTGAGTTGCAAGACTTGTTTGTTTTTACAATTTATTTTTTTGATGGCATATAGATATATATTCTCGTAAAGACATACGAGAAGACAGATCGACATACGATCCCTTATGTTAATTTTGCATAATATAACCAATTTTATTTAGACATTTCTTTTTTAAGTGTCATAGTGCTTATTTATTTGAGAATAATCGGAGTTCGGGATATTATGTATTTCAATCTTTGCACGGGCACAGAGCCGCTGTCAAAAGCAAGTATGAAATAAACATGTCTCCCAACTGCTCATTTGTTAATCTGTGACGCTGACCCGGATGACCTGTGACTGTGGATTTAATCAGCCACTTTGTGACGTCAGCGACACGTGCATGACGAAAACGATAGTCGATAACGTTCGTCATACTAATGCGCCGATACAAATAAAGTGTTGCACGCATTATTCACGGTTATATGTCAAATGCCGTGACTGTCTCCGTGGTTCAAAGGATACACGTGGTGCTTACCACCGTAGATCCCGAATTCGAATCCCGGGGAAACGAACAATGGGCTTTGACGGGCTCGTTGGCGCGTTTATAGAACACCTACCTTGCGTACCGATGGGTCGCGGGTTCGAATTACGCCGGAACAACATGTTTATAATTTTCTATAAGCATGTCTTCCCCATGTCTGATCACTTCGTGCATTAATTGGGTGGGAGTAATATCGAAATTCCGACCGGGTAACGAACCACCATTGATAGACGGAAAAATCGTGAAGTACACATTGCGCGTTTCGGTCTCAGTCTATGGGTTTCCGAATGCTCGAAGTGCATCATTGACTGATGTTCTGTGGCTAAGGTATCACCTACCATCAAGTGAACCTCATGCTCGTCTGTCGATATCAACAAAAAAAATATATTTCGATCGGGGACTGACCTGTTTGCCTGTAAAGAAAAATGGTCAGTGAAACAGTCACAATCAAGTGTCTGCCCTACGAGGGATCTCGGATAATTCACTCACGTAACGCGGGACAGCAGCGAACTATTTTTATTTTATATTACAAAGAGATAAAGTGTTTTAAATAGTATTGTATGTAAACATGTTTTTCGTCCGGTCACTTCGGTCATCAAACGGATTGGTTATCGAAATTCCGACCGGGTAACGAACCGTCGTTTAAAGATGGAAAGATCGTGAAGTTCATTTTGAGCTTTTCGGTTCAGTATATTGTGGATTTATGTAGTAAAAACAATAGTATAGATCGACAGCGCATCGCTGATTAATCCTATGACTGTGTGTACCATCATGCGAATCTCACGCTTATATCTGCCAAAAAATCATGCAATATTTTTCCTTCTTCGAATCTATCAAAAATAGGATAACGGATAAGACAAAATCTACCGAATATCTAAAATAAATGTGAAGTTTTACGTAAAATTGTTTTTTTTTTGTTCTAAGGAATTAAAATCTTCCAACCCTTTTCGTTTATGTTTTTCCGGGTAATAAAAAATGGTCACTTGGGTGTAACGTAACGTTTTGGGAGGGGGTACAGAAAAGCGTTACGGCGCGTTACATGGAAGGGGGGAGGTTCAAAAATTCCGTTAAGTACTACTTGAACGCCCTCTAATGCAGTATTGCAGGAATCTTTGATGATAGAACGAGACAGACCTATATAAAATGTATGGCGCCGTCTTGTTCTCTCGGAAAGTAAGAATGCGATAATATTACTCTTAAAGATCGTGGTATAAGCCCTGTTCTAGATCAGACAGGTGATAATGAATCTGTTGTCAATGTGTGCAATATTTAAAGGTTAAAACACCCACTGTTTTATTTTTAATACTCGCACTGAAAACCAGTCAAAACACAGACGATAAAATCATGTTTATGAACGATGAAAATAATCAACTGTTATCTTGGGATTCGATTGCTTATTTACTGGAAAATCGTAATTTCCGATAGTCCAGTTCGTTGACTTGGAATGGAACGAGTATTTTTTTATGTAAGTAATCGACAGACGACGACGAGCTATGAATTATAATTATAATTAATAATAATTATTGAAGCTCAATAAACATGTCAAAAGACAGGAGAAAAAAACCGAAGGTGGGAATTAAGTGAGAAATGAAAATGATGAAATGAATAAGTGCCTGAAAATAAGACTTGGCTTAAAGGTCTCGTTACCAGGCCATAAAATCTTTATATCTTTGATCAACACCTTTAATAAGCTCTCGCTTGGTTTCTGGATCAAGCGTCAGATGCAGAAGGCAGTTTTACTGGACACCGCCCGTATAGTGAGAAGGTTCCTCTCTCTGCCTCCCCCCAAACGGTAGCCTGGGCTGATTATGGCCTTGTTGCCGTTGGTGATCCCCATTTTTATACATTGAAAAAAATCCTGTCTTCCCGCGACCACGGTTGCTGTAAAGCATCCGAAACGTCGGGATAAATAATTTAAACAATATAAATAATAAATCGCGTTTTAATCCGGTATACAGTATTTTATTTAAATGTGTGATACTCGCGTTAATAAAAGACAATATTAAGAGTATAATAATAATTAATTGAAGCTTACTTGATAGGTTATACCTTAGCCACAGAACATCAGTGCGCTATAAATTTTTCGGTTTCAAAATCCATAGACTGAAACTGAAACCCGCAATATGCACTTCACAGTTTTTACTATTTACCACCACCACCCTCCCGTTTGAAGTCTAACCTGACCAGGCGTAGGGAAACATGTTTTCAGAAAATAAACCCCGGTTCATTCGAACCCGCTATCAATAGGAATTGAAGGTTGGCCGTAGGTAGGTAACCCAATGCGAAGATCCCGTATCGAATTGTATAATATAGTCATAATAATTGTCTTTTTTTCTGTGTATGTTTTTAAGTGATTATATTGGACAAGAATCGGTATACTTACAAGTTTATTTTTCTTTTATGTATGTTGTATGTCTTTTTTATCATTTATATTCCGCAATAAGCTTTGTCTCCGACGCAAGGTTTCTTATCTTTTTTTAAATACAATAACCCTTGTGAGAATCAGGCTTTGGAAAGTCATATAAGCTTAATTTGTGAGGTCAATGTCCCGCGTATCCACGTAAGATATAATAAAAAAGTATAAAAAATAAAAGTATAATTCCGTCCCTTGTATTGAAATAAATTTTAGCTTCTTCAATAGCATAATAGTATATAATTATAATTATTTTCTAGCAGAGTATGTATCATTGAACTGCTAAATCATAGGACCGATTTTGATGAAATTTTTGCGTTTGTTTGAGCGGGTGCCTGGATGCTTTAGACTAACAATTGCACCTAGTAGGTGACGATGCGATAGGATTCGATATTCTTATTTTAAATATTTTGTGAGTATGCTCATTGCACTCCGTATCGAGTCCCAGACTCCCTACGAAGTGGCATTTGCAACGCTTAAAAAAGGCAAATTTAACCTTTGGAAATGCAACAGAGCCATAATAGAATTGGTTTAGAAATATCTTAACGTGATTGATGTCTATTTACAGGAAGCTGATCGTGTGCCACTACAAGAAGGGAACCGAGATATGCAATTACAGTTACAGCAACACGATCCTGGCTGTGAAACTTAACCGCTCCGTAAGTTTGAACACCTCTCTACTTAGAAATTCACCCTGCTGTCAAATGTACAAACTATGTTACAAACTGTGGCACTCAGTGGCGTAACAAGCCTTTTAGGGCCCCAATACAAAAAAATAATTTGAAATAAAGGTATCCGGGGCCCCCTTAAATCAGCAGGCCCCATGCGACCGCATCCCGCCGCATGCGGCTGCATTGGTATAGCTACGCCACTATTTGTACTCACATCTATTTGGAAAAAGTCATTCATCCATTACGTGTCTCGTAGCAAAATCCCCCAATTCCACGGCTAAATCACAGTGTTTGCCATACATGTCCCTGTAACTTTTATTTTGTATGGAGAGACATTTCGATCGTCCAAGCTTTAACTTAAAATCACTTTAGTATAAGTCCGTATTCGAATAGTCAAGTCGACCGCGATTTCCAAAGAGGAGTCCTACTTCCTCGCCGATTTCTTTAAACGACATCCAAACTTGAATTAAATGTTCTATTCTCATCGAGGCAAAATCTTATATGTACAAATTGGAATCGTCAATTGTTTTGAAGAAATCCTCCGTGACTCTGATAAGCGGAATCAATATTTTAAAAAGAAAAGCCTTATAAGTAGGTAAGACTAAATGTATAGATTTTCAAGAAATATAATGGTTTGGTTTGAAGCAAATAAATACATGTATAAACCATATTGAATGGTTCAGAAATAATATTTTTAAAGTGGCAAATAAATATTATCTGTCTGTCTAAATAGATATCAAAGAGACGGCAAAAAGAACCTTCACACTTGGTTACGTTAACTTGGCATAATTATATGAACGCAATATATTACTCGAGTCTCAGTTTTTCATACGATTATTCACTTCAAACAATCGGAGATTTTTTGTTCCATGATTCATTTGTCGGGAAACTTTACGGTACTTGAGTAAACGGTATTTGCAATTTTATACGCTAAGATTTAATATGTCACTGTTTTTTGTACAAATTAAATTCAAATAAATTGATTCCATTGTTATTATTTACAATAGTTTTGAACTGTTTGAATTGTCTCGAAGTATTTGCATTGTGATTACGTATTTACATTGACGTTATTAGATATGACGGATAATATATGCGTTTACGATTTACGTAGTTTAGTTCGTACGTTCGGTAAATCTATATATATACCTACATATAATAAAAGAGTAGGATCGAAACTACGCTTCACTAAATATTTTTACCAGAAATTAAGAGGGATGGTAAAAGAAGGGTAGTAGAATGCATAAATGCAATTTTCAAGATTCTTGTCTGTCTGTCAGTCTGTTTGTTCACGATAATCTCCGAAGATACTGAACCGATTATCATGCAATTTCCACAAATATATTAAGTAAAGCCCGGGGCAACATATAGTCTTTGTTTCATCGAAATCAGTTCTCGGAAAGAAAAGTACCTAATCATCATTTAAATATTATTTTAAAGGCACAATTTCACCAAATTGCAATGCAAACTAACTCGCGTTGAACTTTTTCGAATTGTCAGAAGTTAATCACAGTTTGATATGTAAATGAAATAGTTTGATTATTTCGCCATTTTCGATATGTATTCGTAGAATAGTGGATATGCGGTCCCACTATGCGGCCAGTTAGAAACTTCACTGAAAGAAATATATTTTTTTCGGAAAGTACTATATTATAACACAATAGAAAATGTATTGATGACGTATTATATTTATGTATAAAGTATTTTTTATGAGATCTTTCATTTCGCCTTTTCATCAATCCAATTAGATAGTAGAAGAAAATGTCAATGACTACTCTAATAGCTCTTTCTCTCAAGAAATCATCAAGTACATAGGATGTAGGATATATCATAGGAAGAAAGCTTGCTCAAAAGCTCAGCTTATGATTAAGCCCACGCGAACGAAGTCGCGGGCATCAGCTAGTACATAATAATCTAATAGTCATACGCAATAGCAACCCAAAACTATAAACCAAGAGTTCGCTTTCTACCCCTTCAAACTCATTCAACTTTAAATGACCGCACTAAGATGAAACTTACCGCTGTCTTCTTTGCATAAAAATCTCGCATTACTTTATGCTGTCATCTACAGATTTATGTTGAAACCAGGAACCGCTAAGCTAAACTTGACATGCCTTTTTAACTTCTAAGTACTATGTAAAGTCCTTTTTCAAAGATAAAGGATTTTGGTATAGATTTTGAAGGATTTTCTGATCTTCAATATATTTCGCAGTATGCACTTTCTGCTATGCACAACCACTCTGCTGCCAACCAGCTATCGTCGGCGATTCCCAAACCAATACGACTAGGGAACCATCAAAAAACGAGCCTATTCTTTCTTTAAAGGCTGACAATGCACCTGCATTCCTTCTGGGGTTGAGGTCTATGAGAGCCACGCGCCCGGTTCTCCTAATATTAAGTAGTTGTAAGTGTAATGAGCTATCTGTTCACGATGACGTTTTACCACTTGTACCTATAGATAAGTATCATCCTCCACTGCTGGTGCAATTTAAAGTTTCCTATAATTCTTTTAAAAATAAGTCGATTCCATCTATTAGGTCTACAAATTAAAAAGGTGCCTTAAGTTTGGATGTCTGTCATTTCTTATCTAGGTTACATAAATTGATTTTACTTTTGGCATTTATAAGTGTATATTATTATGTTTTAAAAAACAATAAATTTTTAACAATCGAAGTGATATGACATAAAAAACAAAAGTGGACAATATGTCTGTCAACAAGCAACATTTGAGGCACTGCATTCTTTTAGCTTTTGAATTAAAGAAAATTTCTGCTGAAGCTGCAAAAATGGTTTTTAGTGCTCTCTAGGAAAACTCCGTAACACTCTTAACAAGTAAGAAGCAGTATCAAAAGTATCAGATAGGAGATTTTGATCTTACAGACCGAAAACGATCGGACCAACCATTAAAGTTTGGGGATGAGAAACTCGAAAAACTTTCGAGAAAATATTCGGCTCAGACTCAAGCTGAGGTTGCACAATAACTAGACGTTACTTAGCAATGCATTTCACATCGCTTTCATCAAATTGGTATACGCAAAAGAAGAGTAGATGGGATTCGCATAACTTGACCCCAGAAAACAAAGAACGGCGGGTCGACACGGCTATTTCTTTGTTACCCAAGTATAACAGGAATGATTTTCTTTATAAAATCAATATGGGCGATGAAAATTAGATGTTGTACAATAATACTAAAGACAGAAAATCTTGGGCAAGTACCAGGGAACCGGACACGTCTTCTCCGAAACCCAACATCCATTCACTAAAAGTGTTGCTGTGTTTCTGGTGGGATATGAAAGGCGTGGTGCATTATGATTACTGGAACTTGGACAGACTGTTACTGCAGACCTTTATTAACAGCAGTATATACATTTAAGCGATGCATTATAGCAGAACAGGCCATACACTTGCAGCAGCATTAAGCAAGTCATTCTGTAACATGATAGTGCTCGTAAAAGGTACTAAAGATATAATATGTGAATTGGGCTGGGAGGTTCTCCTTCATGCGGATTATTCACCAGATCTTGCCCCTTCGGATTACCATGTATTCCGATGCTTCGACTTCATCTGGCTAAGAAAAACTTCGAAAACTTTGGTGTCATCCGAAAAAGCATCGATGACTTTATTCAGTCAAAACCTCCATGTTTCTTCCGCGAAGGAATTCGCGAATTATCCAAATGATAGAACAAAGTCATCAATAGCAATGGTGATTACTAGGATTATTAGATATGTCTTCGTTTTTATACAAATACATTTGGAATTCCATTAAAAAAGGCACCTTTTTAATTTGTACACCTAATAAAACACAGTCGGTGTCATCTCCTTGTGAATGGAATTTTCGCAAAGCAGATCTCAATAAACTATATGCACGCATTGTATCACTTCAATGGGATAACTTATGCAGCAGCAGTGACGTGGATGAAGCTGTTGATTGTTTGTATAAACAATTAACTGAATGTTTTACTGATTGTGTCCCCATTAGAATACTCAGGGATAGGCAAAATATGAATACCTGTAGATACTCTTATCCAACATGGTTTACATCAGAAATAATTCACTGTATTCAATCTAAATATTTCCACCTACGGAAATATAAACAATACAGTAAAGAGTTCAATAAAGAAATGTTCAAGTTTTATAGGAAAAAGGTAAAATCTTTAATATGTAATGCTTATGATAGTTACATAAGACGTACTGAATCATGCTTACAGAAAGATCCATCTGTATTCTGGAAGTTTATTAGAGAGCAGCAGTCATCTAAGCACACCGTCACTAGTTTTGAATATAATGGGAAAAATGTGACCGGTGTTGATGCCGCAAATGCTTTTGCGGCTTATTTTAAATCAGTATTTTTAGACGACAAACTGAACCTTGACTATAAGTGTGTGTCTGAGGCACTTAGCAATGTTTCCTCACGCATTTCTATCGATGCAATATTGGAGTCCGACATAAGAGTGGCTGTGCGCCGCCTGAAGCCCCACGCTGCTGCGGGCCCGGACGGGGTTCCACCATATCTTGTGAAGGACTGTATTAGTGTATTTATAAGACCCTTACTTCATATATTTAATTTATCTATCTTAACTACTACTTATCCGAATTACTGGAAAATTTCACGAGTAACACCTGTTCCCAAGTGTGAACGTAAAAGTAGCATTGAAAATTTTAGACCCATTGCTGTTCTCTCTGTTTTTTCGAAAATATTAGAGTCAATTTTAAATTCTTATTTGGTTCAACAACTAAGCCCTTATCTTTCCGACTGTCAGCATGGTTTTCGTGCCCGCAGATCGACCACTACCAATCTGATCACCTTTGTAGATTATGCAAGTAAATCATTAGATTGTAAAAAACAAATAGACGTAGCTTATTTCGACTTTAAAAAAGCATTTGATCGTGTTCATAATGATGTATTATTAGAAAAGTTTTCCGCAATAGGTTTTACACCAAAATTGATAAAATACTTTGCCAATTATCTCTCTGATCGAGTCCAGTACGTACAACTAAATGGGTCGCGTTCAGAACCCTATTTAATCAATTCTGGTGTGAGTCAAGGTAGTACCCTGGGACCTACTCAGTTTCTCATAATGATTAATGATCTCCCTAAATTCCTAAATTATGCTGAATGTCTCATGTTTGCTGACGATTTAAAACTTTATCTCAAAATTGAGAACTCATCAGACTGTACAGCCTTACAAACTGATATTAGCAACGTCTATGAGTGGAGTAAAGTAAACAAATTAGACTTTAACATTACTAAGTGCAAGGTGATGACTTTTTCTCGTGCGAGATCACCTCAGTTGTATGATTACAAGATGGACACACAAACGCTTAGTCGTGTGAATGAAATGAAGGACTTAGGAATTTTATTTGACAAAGGACTTACCTTTAATCAGCATATTGAAAAGGTATGCCTTAAAGCACGTAAGTCTTTAGGATTTGTTATAAGGCAGGCTTCCTATTTTTCTGATCATCGGGTACTACTTTGTTTGTATTATGCGTACATTAGAAGTGTGCTGGAATACAGTGCTACTGTATGGAGCCCTCATGAGGCAAAGTACATTTTAACGATTGAAAAAGTTCAACGTAAGTTTGCGCGCTTCTTATACAGGCGCTTATATGGGTATTACCCGAACTATTTATACCCATCATCATTTGTAATGGGAATGGTCGGTCTAAATACGTTAGAATTAAGAAGAATTTTTTTAAAGATGTTTCATTATTACCAACTATTAAATAATTATATCAACAATCCGAAAGTGTTAGAGTCGTGTGGCCTCTGGGTGCCTGAATGCACTGCAACTCTGCGCACACGCAGACTGTTCGCGGAAACCGTGCAGCGCACACAGGTGGCTTATCACGCTCCAACACAGTCGGCCCTGAGGCTGCTTAATAAATATGTAGCTCAGTATAAAAATGCTGAAATATTTGGTATAACGGCCGATATTTTTATCAAAATGTGTTTTTCCTATTTAGAGAATATGTAGTTTTAAAAATTAATAACTGTATATGATTTGGCTAATTGCTGTTAATATATAGTTACACAAATTGTAATAAATAAATAAATAAATAAATAAATAAATATATTAATATTCTATAAACATATATGCTCACATAAATTTACTCCATTTTCCAGAGACTAATAGTGTGCCTTGAGGAGTCTCTGCACATCCACAACATTCGCGATATGAAGATTCTTCACACGATTCGCGACACGCCTCCGAACCCGCGGGGTTTGTGCGCGTTGTCGCCGTACGTAGACCGGTGCTACGTGGCCTATCCCGGCTCCAGCGCAGTCGGCGAAGTGCAGATATTTGACGCCGTTCATTTGGTAAGTCACTATAATATAATCCACTGAGTGCTAAGAACCATTGTTAAGTTAGGTGTCACAACACTTATCGATCTGAACTGATAGGCATTTACCGCAATGCACACCAATGACTCAAATAGCATAGTTATGTAGGATGTAAGATTTCTGAACGAAGAACGGAAGTGAGGAATCTAATATCTATGTCAAGAAGATGAGTGAAAGAGAAAGAATTATGGTTATTAAGATGGCGGATTGTGCTTAAGAGGTTAAGGTGTGGAAATGTACCTAGCAAGGATTTGAAATATAAAAACGTTGAATTTAGAAGAAATATAGTGCTCAATCCAACACTTCTGTTTTTATTATTAAACTAGTGGACCCCGCAGACGTTGTTCTGCCACAATTTTGGCTTCGGAATTATATAATTATTCTTAAATTTGAATATGCCCATTTACCCACTATAATTGTCTAATATGTCACTGATTTGCAGTGGACATCTGTTATATTTCAAAAAAGCTAAGAATGCATGACGTGAGCTGTCAAGATGGCGGAGTTTCGAATCTAATTTATTTTATAATTAATTTTATGCACATATTCTTTTCCTGATTTTTTCCAATATTTTAATAGCCTATATATTATTCCCGACATAGAGGAATCCAACAAATAAGATATCGTTAAAATCGGTGCAGGCGTTCTTGAGTTATAAGTGGTGTAACTAACACAACTTTCTTTTATATATAGATTTGATCCGATAGTTATATGTAATTATGATTAGCTTAAGCTGTTGTCTTATTGTACTGTGCTTGGGAATAAACGCTTTATCTATCTATTTTTTACATATGGCAATTCCAGAACGCAAAGTGCGTAATAAGCGCTCACGACAGCCCGCTCGCGGCGCTCGCGTGGTCGATGTGCGGCCGCCGGCTCGCCACGGCGTCCGAGCGCGGCACCGTCATCCGCGTGTTCGCGGTGCCCGAGCGCACGCGCCTGTACGAGTTCCGGCGCGGCATGAAGCGCTGCGTGTCCATCGCGTGTCTAGCGTTCAGCGCTTGCGGCGCTTACTTGGCCGCCACCTCGAACACGGAGACAGTACACGTGTTCCGGCTGCAAGAGAACGCTGAGAGGGCTGTGGAGGATGCTGTGGCGGGCAGCCCGCCGACTGAGCCGGGCTGGGTGGACTGGATGTCGCAGACGCTGTCGGCTGGCCTGGTGTACCTGCCCGCGCAGGTCACGGACGTGCTCAGCCAGGGAAGAGCCTTCGCGTCCGCCAAGCTGCCGAGGGCTGGGTATCGGGCTGTCGCTGCGGTCACCAAGTAAGTGTATCGCTAAATACTTAAAGGCCGGCAGCGCACCTGCAAGCCCTCCGGTGTTGCGGATGTTTATAGGCGGCGGTGATCACTTACCATCGCGTGAGCCGTCTGCCCGTTTGCCCCCTATACTATACGAAAAAAAACTCCAGGGATAAATAAGACTGTAGATTTGATTCTAATTTATGGGTGAAAAATGTGGGTAGTGTTGCCAGATGTTTCGAAGCGTTCTGATGAAACCTCTCGATCGGTACGTCGAAATTTCGGTTTAAAGAACTTAAATTAGTCACAAACATGAGAACAATATAAATAAAATTACATTACATTATTTATTCATATTACATTACATTAAGTATTTATTTAAGGCTGTTGCATTGAAGTAATTAAAATATTCTTTTTTACTTTTTAGTTTAAGTTTGTACATTCTATATGTACCTACTTGTCTAAGCGCATAGCAACTTATGACCGCTATGCCTATATTTATAGTTATATCTATATTCTATGTTACAGTCCATTAGCGTTATGAAAAATTAGTCACAAATAAACTCTCGAAGTGTTAATACGTCGTTTTACTGTGCTACAATCCAACAAGCAATAAACACCCTTATCGCTATAACCATATGGTCCTATTTCGAGCCGCATCTTGTCGACTACCTGCGACGGACGGGCCCATCGCGAGAACAAAAGAATGCGATAAGGATTCTTTACAAGTTATTTATTGCAATATTAGTGGTTAAAATTGTGACTTTATTCAACTGTTGCAAAATTAAGAACAGTTACTAAGTGCTTATAGTGTGCTTATAGTGTGATCGGAATACGAGTTAATACTAACTATAAGTGCTAGTTAACATACATGTGGACATTACACTTCAAATAAAAGCGTTAAAATTCGAGTTTTATAGTGTGAAGCTTATCTTATGAATATTAACATGGAAGATCTTCTGGTTTACCAATTTGAACTATTGGAAAGTCTTAAAAATGCAGAGAAGAATTACAAAAAGACACCGAAGGATAGGATTAAAAGAGCTTATCTGGAAACGAGGTTGGAAATACTTGATGACCTTTGGACTCACTTTAAAGACGGACACAAAAGTATTATTCTAAGCATAATTAATGACGAACAAAGAAAACATCCGTATTTTAGGGAAAGTATATACGAGGTATTTCAAGAGACTTACGTGCAATATAAGTCGGCTATGAAAGAAGCTATTCAGCCGTTCCTAGATGCAGCTCGACAAGCTTCAACGTCTAGTACTACTGAAGGTCAAGGGTCATCTTCCTCCTCCTCGGACAGTAACGAAATTAAATTGCCACAAATTAGAATACCTACATTCAGTGGAAAATATGAGGAGTGGCAAACATTTTATGATTTATTTACTTCTCTCATCCATAAAAATTCGAAATTGTCTCCAGTACAGAAGCTGCATTATTTGAAAAGTAATCTTACAGGAGAACCAGAAGTGATACTGCGCAATTACACTACGACGGATGCAAACTACGCCGACGCCTGGAACGAGCTAATTATACGCTATAACAACAAGAGATATAATTGCAACGCTATTTTGAGAGTTCTCTTTACACAAAAATCTATACATACTGAGTCGGCGAGTTGTATAAGACATCTGGTAGACACAACTTCGACGTGTTTAAAGGCGTTAAAGAACTTAGGCGTGGAGACCGATAAATGGGATTTGATTATCAACTATCTAGTCGTATCTAAGCTAGATCCAGAATCATTAAAGCTATGGGAACAACAAGTTAGTGCAAACAAAAGCGATCTACCCACATGGCAAGATTTAAGAAAATTTCTAGAATCTAGATTCAGATCTTTAGAGATGATCGAGACCAACAAGACAAAACCGTCGCAATCGAAACCGGTACCTAAACCTAAGGCTTTTCACGCGAATGTTATAAAGGATGGAAAGGAGCGCGAAATTAAATGTATACTATGTGGAAGCGAGCATTACATCTACCATTGCAAAACATTCGCCGATATGTCTACGAAAGAGAGACAGGAGAGTGTGAAGAAGAACAAGCTCTGCTTCAACTGCCTCGCGCCGTCGCACTCGGTGAATAAATGTCGACAGTCAGCGTGCTGCAAAAGGTGTGGACGTCGGCATCACTCCCTTCTGCACTTCGAGCGAGAGCAAACTGCCGAGACGTCTAACGAGGGGACAAAGTACATGGCTACAGGTACCTTTCATGAAGCATCAGTAGGTAAGTCTACTCCGTCGTCTAATGACGCGCATATTGTGTCTAACTTTTCAAGTGAGCATATACAAACGAATACTGTGTTATTAGCTACTGCTAAAGTGTTAGTTAATAGTAAGAATGGTTGTAAACACATCATTAGGGCCTTGTTAGACCAAGGGTCGCAAGCGTCATTTATATCTGAGGCAACTGTTCAGATACTAAATCTACAACGTCAATCAGTGAGTGGTTGGGTGTCCGGTGTGGGAGAAGGGCAAACTAGAATCAAATACATGGTTTCACTCTGTGTGAAGTCACGCCACCATCCCAATAAGTCAATAAGAGTAAATGCGTATGTACTACGTACACTAACAACACTGTTACCCACCAGTAATCTTAGGTATCCCGATTGGTTGGAACTTCAAGAACTGGAGTTGGCAGATCCGGGATTTACGACACCAGGTAAGATAGATATTTTACTTGGAGCTGAGGTTTATGGCGACGTACTGCTAGATGGTATTATCAAGCACCCTGAGGGAAATTTAGTGGCACAAAATACAATCCTAGGGTGGGTGGTATCTGGCAGGATGACACAAGAAACTACGTCAGCAAGAAAACACATCACAAACCTACACGCACAGGTAAAGGACGATGAGCTACTGCGACAATTTTGGGAAATAGAGAGGGAACCAAACAACATACAGAAGAAATTTACAAAAGAAGAAGAAATGTGTGAAGAATTTTATGATGCCACGACAGTTAGAGATGAAGAAGGAAGATTTGTGGTAAGATTACCATTTCAAAACGAAGATCCAGAATGTCAATATGGTGGATTGAGGGAGATAGCCGCTAAGAGATTTGAGTTTTTAGAGAGAAAGTTGGCTAAAAATCCTAAGCTTCGCGAGGAATACCATAGAGTAATGGATGAATATATTAGTTTAAATCACATGATAGAGGTTAGTTCTTCAGAAATTGAGAAGCCTACCGCTGTGTATCTTCCTCACCACGCCGTGATTCGAGAGGACAAGTTAACCACAAAGCTTCGTGTAGTCTTCGACGCTTCCTGCAAAGGTTCGAATAACTTTTCTTTAAATGATAACTTATGTATTGGACCTCAACTTCAGCAAGAGTTACGCCATATATTAATGAGGTGGAGAGCTCACAGAATCTGCATTACAGCAGATTTAATCAAGATGTACAGAATGGTGCGTGTAGCAGATGAAGATACAGACTATCAGAGATTATTGTGGAGGTCGTCACCACACGAGCCTATTAAACACTTCAAACTTGTAAGATTGACTTTTGGTACAGCATGTGCACCATACCTTGCAGTGAAATCTTTGCAGTCACTTGCCCATGAGGAGCAGTCAAATTATCCTACAGCTGCACAGATAACAAAAACTGATTACTATATTGATGATGTCCTGTCAGGCGGTGAGACAGAAGAACAAGTTGTGAACATCTATAACGAGATGAACAAGCTAATGAACTCTGGAGGATTTCAGCTACAAAAATGGAATAGTAATAGTGAAGCTGTTTTACAATATATCGGAAAAAATAAGTCTGATGATCATGAGTTGCCTTTAAAAGTCAATAGTGTTATTAAAATATTAGGGGTAAGCTGGAATCGTGAAACTGATTGTTTTGAATACACAGTCAACTTGCCTGAGCCTAAACAACCCGTAACTAAAAGACAAATTCTTTCCGAAATAGCCAAGCTGTATGATCCATTGGGTTGGATATCTCCCGTTGTAGTAATTGCAAAGATGATCATGCAGAAATTGTGGAAAACAGGGCTTGAATGGGATGAGCCTATTGAGGGTGTTTTGCTAGCTGAATGGAACCGATATCGTGAGAATTTAGCACACATCAAATGCCTAAGCATACCACGATGGTTACATTATAGTAATGCGTCAAGTATCGAGTTGCACGTCTTCGCAGATGCTTCACAAGCCGCGTATGGAGCAGTGGTGTATATGCGAGTCATAGGTGAAGAACAAGTGCATGTTAATCTAATAACGTCAAAAACAAAGGTGGCTCCAATCGAGAAACAAATCTCAATTCCTAGATTAGAACTCTGTGGTGCGGCATTAGCAGCTAAACTGATATTAGAAACATCTCAAGTGTTGAATGTCTCTAAAGATAAGTTGTTTGCTTGGACAGATTCCACCATTGTTCTGGCTTGGTTAAAGGGTGGACCAAGCAGGTGGAGTACTTTCGTGAGCAACCGGGTGTCAGACATATTAAACACTGTAGATTTCGAGCAATGGGGGCACGTATCTACAGATATGAACCCAGCCGACTGTGCATCCCGGGGCTTACAAGGTTCAGAATTGTTGAACCATACACTGTGGTGGAATGGACCAGTTTGGTTGTCTAATCTAGATACGAGTATCAGTGTTCCTAACATCGAAGATACGCAAGAGGAAGAACGTGTGAGATCTTTAACTGCTATACATAACACCGAAGAAGAATTAATTTGGATAAAATATTCTAGTTTATCAAAAATGTTACGTGTAATCTCATACTGCAGACGTTTTCTTAATTTTAAATTACCTAAAGCCAAACGTGAACCTTTTTCTAAATTTATTACGCCAAAGGAATTAACAGAAACGTTAAATAACTGTATTAAACAAGTGCAATCTATTGAATTTGACGAAGATATAAAGCAGTTAAAGTCTCGCGGTTACGTGTTGAAAAGAAGTAAGCTTCGCAACCTTTGTCCCATTATAGACAAAAATGGAATACTAAGAGTTAGCGGGCGTATTCAACAATCTCAAATGGCCTATGACACACAGCACCAAATAATTATACCTGCTAAGAGTCATCTTAGTAGATTAATAATTAAAGATGCTCATATTAGAACAATGCATGGTGGTCCTCTAGTAATGCTTAATTATTTGAGATCAAAATACTGGATCTTACGAGCTAAGGACCTAACAAAGAAAATATACCGTGAGTGTGTTACTTGCATTAGGTATTCTAAGAAAAACAACACGCAAATGATGGGTCAGTTACCTGACGTGAGAGTAAAAGCTGAACGGGCTTTTAAATCAGCTGGTGTGGACTATGCAGGTCCCATCAACATTCGTTTCTCGCCGGGCAGAGGATCTAAATCCTACAAGGGTTATATATGCTTGTTTATCTGCATGGTAACGCGTGCCGTCCACCTGGAAGCTGTCACCGACATGACTGCTAAGGCATTCATTGCAGCATTTCGCCGTTTCACGTCGAGACGAGGTCACTGCCACGATATTTACAGTGACAACGGCACTAATTTCGTGGGTGCAGATAAACAGCTGAGAGACATGTTCAACAGTGCCAGCTCTTCCATTCCTGGTGAGATAGCAGAGTTGTTGGTCCTAGAGAGTACTACATGGCATTTCATACCCCCTCATGCACCTAATTTTGGCGGTCTGTGGGAGGCTGGTGTGCGTAGTACCAAGACTCATCTTAGGAAAGTCATTGGAGATGCTACTCTTACTTATGAGGAGCTAGCCACAGTACTGGCTCAAGTCGAAGCATGCTTAAACTCGCGGCCCATAACTGTACTAAGTGATAGCCCCGACGACCCCCTTCCACTAACACCCGGTCACTTTCTGATTGGCGAACCTTTATTAAATTTAAGTGATGAAAATTATACAAATTGTAATATTTCTAATTTAGATAGATGGAGGCTAACACAAAAAATGCTCAACGATTTCTGGAACAGATGGTATAAAGAATATCTCACAAACATGAACCAAAGATATAAATGGAATACAAAAAAATCTGAACCAGAAATCGATGACATAGTAATTCTAAAGGAAGATAATATACCTCCTAGTAAATGGATATTGGGCAAAATAATTCAAAAACATGTGGGTCCAGACGGCATTACTCGTGTTGTATCAATAAAATGTAAGAACGGTGTCTATAAACGACCCGTGAGCAAATTATGTGTATTACCTAAACAAAGTTCATTTTAATTTAATTATATAAACTGTAAAAAAAAAAATGTATATTGGTAAATTTTGCCGGGATTCGAACCCGGGTCTATGGCGTGAGCGGCAATTACTTACCCATTAATTTGTGTTCACCTAAATCATTATGATAATATATGTTTGAAAAATTCCCGATAACAATGTGTGAATTCATGTGTTCATTCAAACAACTTAAATAATAATGTATCTACCTAAATTAAGTATTAATGTAAATGTATTTATAGTACTTACCTTTTTTCTATGTACTTACACAGAGAACATTCTTAGCTTCATAATATCGCACGGTGGGCGGTTAGGAGCTATGAATGCAATCTATACCACTTACCTGTTTATTGTACACACGGCAGCACATTAAGTTGGACATTGCGTCTTATGTGGTTATAAATTTATAATACGTATTTTTGTTCTTTGGCAATGTCAAACTTGATCTGTCGCCGAGTGTATTTTTACCTGCCTATCTGTATACTTACCAGTTATGTAGACGTAAATAACGGTACTTACCTTTAATTATCCTTATCACTTCTATTATGTTAGTTGTTCGATGTGACTTTATTTTGTTGTTAATTGTTTTTATTTGCTTTTAAGTGCCTTACGCACATCATTCAACTAAGTTTGTTGTTATATGTTACAATTTAAAAGGATAGATCCTTTGGTGGGCGGAATGTCTAAGCGCATAGCAACTTATGACCGCTATGCCTATATTTATAGTTATATCTATATTCTATGTTACAGTCCATTAGCGTTATGAAAAATTAGTCACAAATAAACTCTCGAAGTGTTAATACGTCGTTTTACTGTGCTACAATCCAACAAGAAATAAACACCCTTATCGCTATAACCACTACTTATAGTTTTGAAGTCAGTTTTTATATTTTGTTAAAAATAATTTTATCTTTAAATGTTCGTAGGAAGTGTATTTTTTAATTTCATGAATCCTTATATAATAATTTAGTAGGTCTACCACTAAATCAGACAGCGAATGAGACAGCGCCTTTTAGCAGAAAGTATTGACGAGAGGGAAGATCGTTTATTATATATGTATATTTGATCGCGCTACAAACAAACATAAAAGAAAACATACATACTGTTAATGTTTTAGTGATGACAGTTAAAATAATTGAGATTTAACAGAGAAACTTGATGAATCGAAACACATACCAAAACATCATCCCTGTATAAGTATATTTTTGTATTTGTTGATTTTCTAAAAAAGTACCAAACCAATTTCGATAAAAATTATATAGGACCACTTCTAAAATATTACTTACCAAACAAAAACAATCATCGAAATCCATGCATAACTTGCGGATTTATCGCGTAACAAACATACAAAAAAAGGCAGCATCCAGACGGATTGAGAAGCTGCTCCTTTTTTGAAGTCAGATAAAAAATTATAATAAAGACTCATAATACATAAAGATGCCATGTATTACAGCGTGTCCCGTTCAGCTCGCCTCCTGGTAGCGACGTCGGAAGGCATCCTGTATGTGTACTCCCTGGACGCGGGCGAGGGCGGCGAGTGCGCACTCCTGCGCACGCACCAACTGCTCGAGCCGCAACACGCGCCGCAACATGACGGTATGTTGCTGCACAACACGCAACACGCACACATACACACAACACATACCGTACTATTGTTAAGAATTAGGAGATTTTTGTTTTTAATATGGTAACACTTCGTTTGGATTATTTCCACAAATGTTGGTATTTGTGCAAATAGTGGAAAGATTTTTTGTTTAAATGGTTACACTTTCGTTTGGACTATTTGCACAAATGCAAGTGTTTGCATGAAATGTCTATAGTAGGGAAAGTTGTGTTACAGCTTTTCCCTACTCATTTTGATATTTTATTCACACTATAATTTTCAGCTGGATATTATCGTCAAAATCGAATCAACGAAGACTTAATAGACTGAGTCATATAGTAGTTTAATCTAAAATTACACAAACCATTGAGACATATACATACATAATATATACAGGTACAGTCAGAAACATAGCCTAGGTTATAAATATAGAAAGATTCAGAAATTAATGACACGCTTGTAACGAATTGTTACAGAGAATTTACGGCAAAGACTAGTAATTATGATTAATTAAAATAATATTCAAATTCAAAACGAGATACATAAGAATAAAAAAAAAACTAAATAATATTTCCTTGTGCTTAGTGGCTTCTGTTCCTGACTGTACATAAATGCATATCAGATTGAACATGCATCTGAATAATATACGTTACTACATATTTCTGCATGCATAGTTAGTTGTGCAATGCATACCAGCGCTAACAAATGTATAGTTAAACAAAATATACATTTTATGTAGAAGTATCCCCTTAAAGTCGTAAAAAAGCGTTAAAAATCTCTAAATATTTTCATTGATTTTTTTTATCGAATTATTTGCGATAAATCATTTATCTTATTAGGCTAAACATATTTTTAACTTTTTTATTTTCCATTGAGTTGACTATGCAATTGTTTTCGCCATTAAAGTTTCAGACAATGTAGCAATGTTGCCAGTTCAAATAATGTTGTAAAATCATTTGGGTTGTTAATACAAATACACGGTCAAGATAAATGAAAAGTATCTCTTACTTTGTGTTTGTTGATATAATTAATCCAAATGAATTCATCTTTAGATATGTAACCACCGCAGACGAATTTTATTGATGTATCAGAAATGGGATCTGACATAGATTTGTGGCCTTTAGGTAACCTTGCAACATTGTCATAACATTGCATAAAAATAAATTTCTGATATTTTATATTTTTTGCTTCTTAATTCATGTTAATCTTGAGATATGATCATCTCACGAACGAACATCGCCTACAGAATGCGGCTAGGCGCAGTTCTCCATCGCACTCGATTTAGGACTGACGCCATCGCCCTACATTTTGATCTCTTGTCATCTCTGTCTAATACTCTCTTGAGAACTCCTCTCCATTCCTTCTCCTGTTCACCGCTTGCCACGAAACGTCATATTTTTGTTGCATATTGTTTAGGATTCACGATGCATCTCGTCACTTTCAGAGTATTGATATTTTAATATCGTCTATGTATATGTTGAGTGAATATATTTTTGAAGATCTTTTATTTTCGGATTTAAATGTATAATAAATATAATATGTATATGTTATATAAGTCAGCCAACAGAGTATGTAAAATTTAATTTAGAATTGCATTGAGGCAATTCTCCCCTTTCAGCCATTTTCACCGCACTACGATTCAATTGTGGAAATTAAATAAAAATGTGAGTCAACTCGAGTAAACAATGAGGAAAATAAATTACTAGGAACGATCACGCAAGGAGGTATAGCAATTTTTAATTGTAATATTGAATTAGAAAAGAGAGCTAGTCACTGATATTTTTATGAATAATAATACTGCTAATTTAATGTATAATATCATTGAAACCCTTAAATTGTAGTAAATGCTAGTCAGTTGTTATCAAGTATGAGAAAGTTTGATATAGTACTTAAACTATTTCGCCATAAAACGCTAAGAATGAATCAAAAGGCTAGCTCCTGTAGTAAAAAATAAATAAAGTGATCGTTGCTAGTACTTGTGGAAGTAGTGCGGAAGATGGCTGACGTATTGTTCCCCGCAGTCGCCTCGGGATGCAGTTACGCGGGCGCGCTGCGCGGCCGTCTGCCGGAAGACATGACAGGTATAACCAACCTCTCATCCACCATTTCACAAAAAAAAAACATTTTTTTCGACCATCCCATGATTTCTTCACCATCCAATCACTTCTCCACCAACCAATCACTTCTCCACCAACCAATCATTTGTCCACCGACCAATTACTTCTCCACCATCCAATCCTTTCTCCATCAACCAATCACATCTCCACCATCCAATCATTACTCCACCAACCAATCATTTCTCCACCATCCAATCACCTCGCCACCAAACAATCCTTTCTCCATCAACCAATCACTTCTCCACCAACCAATCACTTCTACACCAACCAATCACTTCTCCACCAACCAATCACTTCTCCACCATCCAATCACATCTCCACCAACCAATCATTACTCCACCAACCAATCATTACACCACTAGCCAATCATTACTCCACCAACCAATCACTTCCCTCATCCCTCGCGCGTCGTCGCATTCTGCGTTGTCGCGTAGGGTTCGCATAGTCGCTCCAGTCGCCAACGACCGACCGTGACTTTGCTCCGTACATCTAGTAATGAGAATATAAGTTCTATATTACAACTTGCTGAAGATTAGTTCTTTTACAATGTGACTATTTTATAGTTTGCTCAAAAATGACGTCTACTAGAGATCGATAAAAGTATGAGCATATTATAAAATTACAATACATAAAACAAGGTTTACGTGTGAGCTTATATTCTTGATTCACTTGGTAATTTTGACGTCGAATGGAAAGTTCTCGAATTGGCCCAATCCTTTCTCCCCTTTCGCTTTTGGTCCTCGCTTTGTTTCGGTGTCTTTGAATCTGGCAATGTCCACGCGCTCGTTGGTCACATACTGACGAGGGCTGACGACTGTTCCGTTCTACGTAATGTGTAAGTAGGTGTAAGTTTTTATTGTAAGTCAATAACATAGTTTTATTTAACATTCGCTTCGTGACGAACGCTCGATAATAATATTTTTTGCTGCCTGGGAAAAATAAAAATACTTTACTAACGGGTTTTTGTAGAAAGATTACCATGGAAACGTTATACTATGTTAAAAATCTTGCAATTTTGATATATAACAACGTTGCCATGGTAACGGCGTATATGATAGAAACACTCGACTCTTTCAAGGTTTTTGTGTGAAATCGTAACTAGTCGCTGGTGTATGAAATGAATGAACACATTTTAATTTTTTTTTGGTACAAACTATTTTTGAGTACGCGTTATTATCGAGCTATCGTAATATGCACTAGACACAGTAAAGAGAGTGGTTGTGTGGCAGGCGCGGCGGAGTTGTCGGTCGGCGGCGACGAGTAGCGGTAAGTGACGTCACAGCACAGGCCACTCTCGGTATCCACTAGACTAGACAGTGGCGTGACCACCATACAAGCCCAAAAGCCCGGCTTGCTTTATTCATGCAACCATAAACCCTTTTTATGAAAAACTATAAACCATTTTTATGATCTGTAATGCCATTTGTGTAAATAAGTATGAATAAATAAATAAAAAATGCCCTTTACGTAATTATATAAGTGTTAACTACTCATACCCCAGAGAAACCGTGCTTCTATGTACATCTATGCTCTTTGGTCTTTTATATAACTTATGTCATTAAATAAGTTTTATATAAACACATATAACGTTGAAGTTGGAAAACTGGGCTTTTGGGCTTGTGTGGTGGTTCCGCCACTGCCACTAGACATACATACAAGCAGTTTAAACCTCATCGATATACATGAGTGGTTGACTTTACTCTGGTCGCGGAGCAAAAGGACCTTCGGACGTTAGCTCTTTGCTTACATGGGTTTAAAATGTTTTAGGATAATGTAAGGATTAAAAAAAACTAACTGTCTTTTATCGTGGCACACGACGAAATAACAAATTCATTTTTTTAATATTATTTAAATATAATTATTATATATCTATTTGAATATTTATTAATTAATATAATATATAAATATAGTAATATAAAATATTAAATGTGATTGAAATTAATAACAAAAAACGCAAACATAACCTCAAAAATAATTTAATAGCGTGTAACACAACTAAACCCAATGCGCATTGTCAAATGTTTCAAAAAATACAACAATCTATTAAAGACAAAGAAAGAAAACGTGCGCAAGAAAAAACATAATGGCTTAGGTATTAGAATAAAAAGTACAATGCGTGTGTGAGTGCGATAGCAATATATATTCATATTGGTGTGACAGAGACAAGTAATGATAGGTCAACGTACGAAATTCCTTGTCTTTCGCGACCCGAGTATAAGTTTCTAGTCAACTGTATCCGCTAGTCACTACTTGCTTCATCAAGGGACATAGGTTTAGGGTTATAGCAGTAACTTAAAATACGCAAAGATAACATAAATATATCTATGGCTAAGTTTCTTGAATCTACGACATACTTTTTGTCGCTCATATATTTATATCACTTTTTCGTTTATATTCCTAATTTTAAATTACTTTCCTGTGAAGTAGTGAATTGGCGGTTATCCTTTTTTGGCTGTTAACAACCGATATATAGTATTGATGATAACTTGTTCTTTTCCAAGTTATCGACAATTTATTATGATTTAAATTCTTACTATAAAAATATTGGAATATTACCTGATTGCTATCCTTAACTTTGTGTCCCGTATACTTAGAATATCGCTCACAAAATCTACTTTTTCATCGTAATACTTATTATATATAAGTCTTCGTACTGATTTTATGTTATTCCTTGTATATTTTGTATTTGATTTGCATTCTTTATTATATATATTAAATAAAAAATAATTTCTTTATTCTGTATACCTTTTCACACAAGATTTCTTTATGAAATTTTCTGATTTTTGTCTATTAATAGGCCATTAATTATCCGGTTCGAAGGAATTAATTGGAGCTTTGGTAAAGGAATTCATGCTTAGCTCATTTAAAGGGTTCTCATTAAATACTAAAATTGGCGAATTTTCCCTATGAATATTAAGGATTTCATAGGAATAATCAATTATGTTTTGTCTCCTATCATCATTCATCTACTCTCAACTATTTAAACTTATGTAGTTGCTAGATTATTTACTTAACTTTTGTGTCAAAGATTGTATCGGTCATATTATATAATTTCATACAGAATTTATATAATCCAGCAACTTCTATTTGAAGGCATTACGTTCGACAAACTTTGTTCGTTATCGAATATCTATGAGGAAATATACTGAAGATAATTGAATGTGATTTTTTGTGTATTTGTATCGGAAAACAGTTGAAATTTATATTTTTATCAGATCTGTAATTTTTGATATCAGTCTGATAAAAACTAAAAACTTAGGAAAACTTAAAATATAGCTACAAAGAACTAATGTCTCCTCAATAATTGGCAGTTTTTCGAACGTGCGGTACGTTTCAGTATTCAAATCGGTTACGCCATTGCTTTGGTAAAGGTGTTTTCATTTGGATTATTTGTACAAATATATTATTTGACAATGTTTTATGGTCAAAATGTATTTGCCAATAATCCAAATGAAGGCCTTTAAAACGATTACCAACGAGATATACAAGTTATATGTCATATTTAGAATCGGAACGCGAGCAAGAGCTGAACACAGCTATGGCCAGTTCTCCTCCGCGAGGCTCGTACGACATTCGCGACCCCAGGCACTTCCCGCCTATGCGCGCGGCCGCCGACACATCCGCTACTGAATAAGACGGCTACACATCGCTCATTAATGTTACTGCGTACTATATAACTTTGACGGTTACTTGTTGATATTTGACAAGATAAAACATAAAACGTGTTTATGCTTTCGAATAAGTACATTATTTTGAGATGACAAGTACCAGAAGCATACGATTATCTAGTTGTAAAGCAGTAACATTGGTAAGCTTTTTAAACGTAACTTGCTACTCTGTGTAGTATTTTAATGTTTGTGAAATTGTATTTGATAATTATAAATACACTATACTGTATCACTTTGCATTACGAAACATTGCGTTGAATGAGTTGCAAATTTTATATATATAATGCACTTTAATATTATTGTTTTTGTAAAGTAAGGTGATACTGAATAGTTATTGGATTGTCCGCGTCTGCTGTCCATCATCTATGTATAGATTTATCAATATTTTATTGTTTGACTTATTGTTTTAAGGCCTTTTAATTAATGAAATATTATTAAATGATGTAAATATGGCATGTCACTGTCACTTCCACGAGAAACATTAAGTTCTGTGAATCGTTTTAGAATATCGCGTTATAAACATGCAAAGACAAACTGTTAAATTTTTTTTCCAAGAATCGTGTCATCAACGCTACCTGTCTTAAAATGCAATCTTAATAAAAACTAACATTTCATTATATATCGTAATATAAAACATATCTACGATATAATTATAAAAGCTGTCTCGATGCACCGTGTATTTAACCGTGTTACTAAAAAACTTAACGATATCTATGATTATTGGCTCTGATGTTAAATTTGATAGCTTTTTCAGTAACGGTTTTGTCCCATTGGTGTAATGGTGGACAGTGACGCGGCGTCTCGTTTTAATTAAATTGACGTTTAACTCTGCATTAGAAAATTAAAAAAAAACTGTGGTCTTTTAGAGTATTGTATTATATTTATAACATGTAGATTCCTTTTATATATACATAAATGTATATAGGAGTTAGTAATTTTGAATTTTTAGCTGTAATTTGATCTGAGCTCATTTTAATCGGAGCGTTGTATGGGCTCGCCTTGTATATACACTGTGTTATATTGAGCAACGTGTGAGCAGTGGCGTGACCACCATACAAGCCCAAAAGCCCGGCTTGCTATTAATGCAACCATAAGAAAAAATATTATGTCCTTAACGTAGTAAGTCATATATAACTTATATGATTGCGTGATTATATATAAACAATAAATACGTTAAAGTTGGCAAGCCGGGCTTTTGGGCTTGTATGGTGGTCAAGCCATTGTGTGTGATATATGTTATTAGACTACGCGATGTGATATCGGTTATATTGTGTACGGCTATTCGTGTGATTATAGACTTAGGCATGAATGTGAATGACTGAAAGATTGCTAAATTTATTCGTCCGCAAAAAAGTCAAAAATTGTAAATAAAAATTAGCGGATAAATCTTTAGTTATAATTTGCATGGAAATGGTTTATTGAGATTCGAAGTTTCAATCTGTTTCAATTAGGTGTATAAATAAAAATAATATAGAAAGAAAATAATAAAAATAATGAAGTACACGTAAAGCCATGCGACAATAGTCGTAAGGTTTTGTCCAGTTTGTCCAACTCGACTGGACAATTGTGGCGTGGGACATTCAAATTCTAAATGGCTATATTTTGTAATACAGACCTGTTTCATAATCTTTAGAATATTTTTTCTTATGAAGGCACTTTATTTGGTTTAGTTATATAAATATTGACTCTAAGCCAGCTATATTTCGTGAACAAATTTTTTTTTTACAGTAAATGGTAATAAATAGCCAACTAAATTCCCGTTTCAGGTTGTGCAACCGTGAGTTCGCTTATATTCTCATCAATTTGTATATTTTTATAATAACTTCCATATCGTTGTTAGAATTTGTGAGACTTTGAGAACACTACTAGATATTATGATCTTATTTCATCAATAATTGCTCTCTGCTGTCGGCCACGTGGTAGCTCCAAGATCACTGTACATGTCCCGGTTGCTGCTTAGATACAAAATTGTAAATATTAAATAAATATTTTTACAAAACACCAATCTTTGTTTTATTTATTAGTTATAACACACCTTTTTATTATTGGTCTTGATAGATAATCTGACAACGAAATTGTAGTTTAAGCAGTGGCGGGACCTCCATACAAGCCCAAAAGCCCGGTTTGCCGACTTTAACGTAATACGTGTTTATATATAATTATGTTAAGGACATTATTATTGTTCTTTTTATGGTTGCATTAATAGGGCAAGCCAGGTTTTTGGGCTTGTATGGTGGTCACGCCACTGCTTGTAGGTGGTCCTACCTTACGAGGTGCGGAACTCCAAAATTGGGTAGCAAATAATAAAAGACAAAATTGTGTACGCAGCACACTGTATTTATGTGAATTCTCTCATATAAAACGCACACAGGCGGTAATCCATACATATTGAGTTCTAGCTGATATTACATACATGTACTAGCCTTACTGCACTTCAAAGGAACGATATTATTAGTTGATTGGAGAAAATGAACAAAAAAAAACATTTTCACAGCTGAAAACAGGAAATAATTTTGATAGAAGACGTAGTGAATACAATTAAGTCGTTATTCTTGAAGCACAGAGTACCATCGCATTACAAAATACAAGTAAACAACATACAATTATTGTGATTTAACAAAATAAAAAAAAATAGACGTGTCCAGTTTTATCTTTTCCATAATGTGTGACACTTTAATTGGCGTATTTGTACAAATATTGGGGTCAGTTGAGCCATAAACATAGGAGCGACTCCGTAACTAAATGAAACTTCATCACCAACACAAGATCACCTACTTGCCTCTTAAGAAAAATTATCAGTGAAACAGCCACAGAAAAATGTCTACTCCACGCCCCAGAGGACGTCACATTGAGGTCATAGTGCTAAAACCCAATAAGTATGAAATTTTAAGTTGCATGTTGTAAAATTTAAAAGTTTAGGAACAAAAATACTTAAAATATCACATCATAAATATTAATTCCAGCGATATTCTTTGATATATTAGCAGTGGGGGGACCAGCATACAAGCCCAAAAGCCCGGCTTAACTTTAAAGTAATACTTGTTAATATATAACTTATATAATAAAGTATTCATATAAGTTATATATTATATGACTTATATAATTGCGTTAACGGCATAATTATTTTCCTTCTTGTTTGCAATTAATAGGGCAAGCCGGACTTTTGGGCTTGTATGGTGGTCACGCCACCGTATATTAGGTAATTTTGTTCCTAAAATTGAATAAATTTCATACGTTTTTATATAACATAATAAATTTCATACGGTTTTAGCACTATACCCTTGATTTTGCTTTGATCAACTGGACAAAATATTTGTACAATTACGCCAAATGGCGTCCCACCACGATTTATAACTGACACGAAATACAATCACCCCTATCACATTTCAGAAACGAACTTTAAAACTAAATTAATTTAACATTAAATTTATTTACAATCTTCCTGACATAACATTCAATGAAACATAAATTTTATCATAAATACACAATGACGGGACCATTTCGTCGTGATCGTAGAACAACGGCGGATCTGCAAAACGGCTACTTTACAAGAGAGCGTTTTAAAGATTTGATAAGTCGTTTTTTATGCATAATTAAAACATGGCTAATCTATTCAGGTTCAAACTCGGCAATATTATGTTTGGTGTCTTTTTAATATTAATTTTATACTGATTACCGCGAGGGGAGGCCGAGGGGACGACGTAGTACAATGAAGGTATAATACGCGTTCTTGTACTGCGTTGAAAAAGCAGAACGCTGTTATTCTAGACAGTAACTTGATTGTTTTTATCAAACTTCAATATTTTTGTTTGCTCTGTTGAGAATTGACATTTTTTTAAAGATTTTTTATACAATAAAACTAAAATCGTAAAAAATCAGAACCCTCGTTGTTCTACGATCATGACGATTTAATTTTTTTTTCTTATAAAAAAATGTCTCTACGTAAAAAATCTAAATAAAAAGTAACGGCTAGCGGCTAGTTACCTAAGTCCTGAAGGTCCGTACAACGTCGGGTACAAAAATATGTCCGTTTCAAGACCGGCGATAGAACTGTCTTTGTAAAAACCACAAGGCTTCCTCTTCTACATAGCGTTGGTATTTCTGAAACATGAAATAGCTAATGAAATTTTATATTCGGGGTCTTCAACGTATTGTTTGTAACTACTTTTTTATGTTATTACAAAACGTCCCGGCTTCGCACGGGTGCAATATAGATGAAAAAAAAAGCAAATTTGAAATCGGTCCAGTAGTTTTTAAGTTTATTCGATACATACAAAAATACAAATCTTTTCTCTTTTTACATACATACAAAAATATAATATTAGTATAGATTATTATTTTGTGTTTCGTTTGTAATATAAGTTATATTTATATCTAAATTATAAAATAAAAAACAAGAAACTCTTTCATATGGCCTTTATAAGTTTGGATTGTTATCGCCAATATTTTATGGTACGACAACTTGTAATGTAATTAACAGGTGAAATACTAATATTATAAAGAGGAAAGATTTGTATTTTTGTATGTTATCAAATAAACTCAAAAACTACTGGACCAATTTTGAAAATTCTTTCACCAATAGAAAGCTACATAGGGGTTCGTAAGTTGTTCGTTCTAGGCCCTTAGTACATCTACATTGCAACCTTGCGAAGCCGGGGCTTGTTGCTAGTATTCAGTATATGTCCTTATGTGTTTTTATGTATTCCTATTTGTCACAAATAAATATCATTTCATTTCATATAAGGCTTAAAAACCGCGCATTTCTTTCTCTACTTCTTTTATATCGATATAGATAGCGTACCTGGGCATGGCGCACATCTCGCAGGAGTCCAGCGGCGCCGCGTTGTGGTACGTGCAGATTTGGCAGGTCCACACGCCCGACGAGCTGAGACACACAATTGTTAGATATCGACAGACGAGCGTGAGGTTCACTTGATACCTCAGCCACAGATCATCAGTCAATGATGTGCTGGCGACCTACTTTTTACTTCGAGCCAGGGACTGAATACCGGTTTTACTATTGGAGTTATACCGGTATAATAAAGGATTTTGTTAATATTCTTTCGTTTTTATTCATATTTACTGAAAAAAATTACTGTGGTAAGTTTAGTGTGTACTACTCTTTAAAATTAATATCATGGTATCTCAGTCAGGCACGTATTTTAACCGGTTTCAATCCCTGGTTTCCAATCACCCTGGTTGACTGTATACCTGTTGGCGGAACTTTATTCTATTGTCCGTTGTCACAAGTTGCGTTCCGTAATACGCAATTTTTTTTTCATATAACAAACGTTACGATGACTGTTTCTGACCCCTGTTTAGAATTGCCCTGGTTGACCTTACAGCTTGCTGGTGCCCCGTTGAAGTATTCCGTATCGCGTACAGCTGCTATCCGGCAACGCACCTGCAAGCCCCCTGGTGTTGCGGATGTCCATGGGCGGCGGTGATCACTTACCATCACGTGAGCCGCCTGCCCGTTTGCCCCCTATACTATAAAAATGTAACTTTGTATGTATAAATATACGAACATGGTTTGGGTTAAGCTACTATAATATTATAATTCTTAGGGCATAGATTTCTCGCTTTTAAAAGTGTGAAAATAGTTGGTGATCAGAGTTTGAGAATTTGAGGGTTGTTTGACGCCCGTAAGGGTTGATAACATAAAAATTGGTGGAAGTTTGAAACCTGTGCAGAGGGCACGTAAGGCGGAAAACTAACACTAGTGGTGTGTCAATAAGGTTGACTAAAGCGAGACGAGGAAAAAAGCTTGCTGGTGCCTGGTGGCGACTGTACCTGTTGGCGGGCGGCGAGTGCTGGTCGCAGGCCGCCAGCTGCAGCAGCGTGGCCACGTGTCCGCCGGCGCGCCAGGCCTCCGCCCCCGCCGCGTCGCGCGCTCGCACGGCCGCCAGCAGCGGCTCCAGCTGCTGCAGCGACAGCGGCAGCGCCTCGTTCGTCGCCAGGTACAGCAGCACGTGGAGGTCCGACATCGCCTGGGGACCGATTGTACGGAGATGTAGGGACCGTTCAGAGATTTATACTATGGTACATAAATAACAGAATTAAGTGCAATAATTGGTATAATTACAACTTCATCCTATATGGTATGGTTTTAATGGTTATAAGTACACTGTCTATTACTGTTACCCTGTATCTTACTGTTACCCAGATTGTTACTGTTACTCTGTCTATTACCGTTACCTTGTCTGTTACTGTTAAGACGATATCGCCTGTGGGGAACCGATTGTACAGAGATGTAAGGACCGTTCAGAGATTTATGCTATTACATCTCATGTATCATATCGTCGGCTTAATTATCAAACTTCGTATCTCCATTTGGTCAAACTTTACAGGAGGAAGAAAAAACTACAAACAGGTCAAACATTCTATAGACATACGTAGTTTTATATTTTTGTAAATACCAAAAAACTAAAAACAATTAGTAGATACGAGTGATTCCATCGTATTCGTTACGGTATTTTACACAAGATGGCATAAAAAAACAAAAATCGGAAATTTTGAAGATACGAAGTTTGATAATTAGGCCAGTGATATGTATGGCACTCCCCAATCACGCGACCACTGCGCATATTACACAGCAAATTGGACATTTTTATTTGTACAATAAGCGATTTCACAAGAGTGTCGACACATGTCACTTGCTATAGTCTAGTTTAGGTTAATTTATAATTATTATTGTTAACTTTATTTAATTTTATTACCGCACAGTCGAATTGGATTTTTATTATCTGTAATGTAATTTGTGTAAATAAGTATGAATAAATAAATAAATAAAGTAATTAAGTGCAATAATTGATATAATTCTTACTTACTTAATCCTATATGGTATGTTTTTAATGGTTATTACTTTTACCCTGTATGTTACTGTTACCCTGTATATTACCGTTACCCTATATATTACCGTTACCTTGTATGTTATTGTTAACACGACAATGCCTGTGGGGAAAAATTACTGCTCTACCAAAGTTTCGTAATATTCGTTCATCGCCAAGTCTGCACTTGTTATCCTGTCTGTTACTTGTTACTGTTATCCTGTCTGTTACCGTTACCCTATCTGTTACCATTACCCTGTCTTTTTTAAAGAAGAGGTGATAAACGAGCTGACGGTTCGAATGATATTAAGTAATTCTGACGCCCACATTTGCCACACCCGAGCATTTGTAAGCACGTTAGTGGCCCGTAACGAATGTAAGAAATGTCAGCTTACCTCTAAGAATGAAGGCGAGTTCTGAATATGTTCATGCAGTCCCTTCAGGCTCTGTATTTGGCTCTGCAGGGGGCGGTTGGCGGGCGGGAAGGTCGCCGTGGGGCTGAAGGTGGGCTGCGAGGTGCCGGGCGCCACCCCGCACGGGACATCTACCAGGAGGTAGGCCACCGGTAACCTCTTTGCCGAGACTCCTACATCGTTGCCATATGCGTCGCGTTCCTGAAAATAAGACATTAATTGGTTATTTTTTTTCTTGTACTAGGTTATGTAAAATAAATTAAAAAGTACAAGTATTTCGATACATCAATTCTTATTCATAATATCTTGTGTGGAAGCTCAATAAATATCTTTCATTCATTCATTAATTTAGAATAGAATAGAATAGAATATATATATTCTATTCTATTCATTCATTAATTAATTTCAGACATTCATTAATTTCTTTCATTCATTCAAAAATTTAAATATACTATCCAACCTTACTTAGGATGGATAGTATTAAAAATTATGTTTTTGTACCGGCAGAAATCTCAGAAGTTTTCTGTCGAATGCTAACAAGCCAGGGTTGACCGGCTTTGACTTAGGATATAATTTTGAGGCACCTAGAAATAGGCATTGCAGTTACAGAGTTAAACACAACACTATTTAACTAATGAAAATGACTATAAAATCTTTAACACGTGCATGACAAATACACAGAGTACCTTGTTATTTAGTTAAAAAAATTGTATACCTATATAATAATGTCAAATAGTTGTAGTAAGTGCTCTTCAAAAAAAGTTTAATAATACAATAGCTTTTAGTAGTGTTTTCTAAAATATTTATTTATCTATCTGTGGTCCATCTATTACAACCATTAAATTACAACGCATGCAGCAAATTAGCATTCAATAAACCAGCTAGCTACGACCGATCAATGATTACATGCCCTGCGTTGCATTCGGCGCGCCGATCAATACCTTAAACTCTACGTTTGTGTGTCTAGGTTGTCCAGGCCCCTGCACAAAATCTATGTACCTACGTATGTACATAAGTCGTGAGCATAGTACCAAATCGACGGCTCCTACGTATACTGGTACAAGTGCTAAATCTCTATTAGAGCAAGTTTCTAAAGTTTGTAATTTTTATTTTATGTTAGATATCGACAGATAGATGAGGTTCACTTGATGGTTTGCTACCTCAGCCACAGAACATGAGTCAATGATGCGCTGTCGATCCACTTTTTACTTCCAGCATTTGGAAATACATAGACTTTTCCATCTACAAACGGTGGTTCGTTACCCGGTCGGAATTTAGATATTCCTCCCCCACGTTGAAGGCCCTAAGTTACCAGACGTGGGGAAGACCTACGTTACTTGTTGCTAATATAGCTTTCTATTGCTGAAATAATTTTTAAAATCGGTCCAGCAGTTTTTAAGTTTATTCATTAAAAACATACAAAAGTACAAATCTTTCTCAACTCTTCTGACATAGAGTAAAAGAAAGTTTCTACGTAAAGATACAAAAAAAATACCGGTAGATCGCTCTTCTTACCAATTATATAGGACAACAAAATATGTGACCTTTTTTTTTCCTTATATTATGACGTCAGAATTTCATAAAACCTTAAATACAGGATATTTAACACATACGACTGCCAAGTCTGACTTGCCCGTTTATATTCTCAGGCAATAACCCTTTGTGGGCAGTGTTGTGAAGTTCGATAAGAGATAACGTCTGCTGACCCGCCCCTTTTAATCATAGCGCGGACCGGAGAGAAGTTGCTGCTGGTCGGACGAGAGAGGACGGAATGATAACTTTGTATCGACGTCTACTATTTATTTTGATTAGGGAATGAAAACTTTTCAGTGCTTATTGCATTAAATTATAATTTTCATAACCCATATCATTATATTACATAAGTACATACACTCAGAGATGCTTAAATAATACAAATAATAAATCGCTTTTTAATTAAGTAAACAGTTATTTTATTAAAATGGGGAATACTCGCGTTGAAAGAGAGATTGTGACACCTATTATAATTAAATATTGAAACTAGTAATACATACACAACGATTACGTTTCTTCGTAACTAGCACGAATTCGCATAAAGTGTACCCAGCTGATTAAGCAGCCAAAGTCCACCTGTCTAGTTTAAAGATATAACCCTTAATCATGTTATGAATACCTCAACACTAACAAGAAAAGCAGAGCAGAACAGAAGCATTAAATTTCAACATGACTCAAGTTAGAATCCAGTTCAGAGACGTTTTATTTTTCTAAAGTCGAGTTAAATCCAGCTTAATAGTGATGAAGGGCATATTTTTTTCACTAGCTACAGATTCAGCATATCAGCATATAAAGACGAATATATTTAAGCAGGCATAATGACATGTAATAATTAGGACAGAGAGGACTCGACGGATCTACTCTCGTACGTTGGAGGAAGGACGTTGCAGTGCGAATATTAATAGACCTGTAGTATTAAATTCAAATGAAATTCCTTGGCTTCTTATAAGTATTAAGTACTTTAATTTTATTCAAATTTCAAAGGTCACTAAACCTTTTCGATAATTTAACATATTCATTTTTAAATAAATATTCAATGGGTTAACAATTTTATATCAAAGCATTATTCTGATATTAATAAAATGTATGGACGGTCTAACAAGGTTGCTCCGCTGGCAAATAATCTGTTGATCGACCGACTTGAAGCCCGGCGCAGAAGCGGAAAATAACATGACGTATGTATACAAAACGTAACATGATGTGGCGATCTACATCGAAAGCATTGTTTTAGTTAAATAATGTCTTATTTTATTTTTAAATCGGGTGAAAAGTGAGTGCCGAGTCGTAAGATGTGATCGTAATTAACGCACGTCGCTGCTACATTGCGCGAACGGTAATAACACAGGACAAAAAATTTCAAAACAGTTCAGACAAAAGTTCTGCTCAGGCTTATGACGTTTATCACGCACTAGGACGGAGGAGGCGCCTTCTGGCCGTCCCCACGCATGGACAAGATGGCGACATCACTGGCCGACCTCGAAGAGCTCGTGCTCTGTTACTGCTGCAAACAAGTATTCGACGAGACTGAGCGACCGCCTAAAATGCTTTCATGCAAACACTACTTCTGCCTCGTGTGCACCCGCAGCGTATTAGAGGCCGGAAGGGAGGTGCGCTGCGTTCACTGCTGGAAGGAGACCGAGTTACCCGAAGGGCGTGCTGAAGCCTTGCCCACGCACACCGCTATCCTCGCTTTAGCCCGACGTTTCAGCCCAGACCCGTTGTGCACCGTACACTCCCTCCCGGCTCTCTGGTGTACTGCGTGCGGGTTGCTCGCTTGCCGAGCCTGCGATCACGCGCACCACGCACACGCCCTGCTCCCCACGCACGAGGCACGCGCTCTATTGCAACGGGAGAATTACTTGCTTCAATCTGATCTTTGGAGGATGAATTTAAGTGAACGCGGCTTCTTATTATGCGCTCTCGAGGCTGCGACAGCTTTCAAAACACATCTCATAGCGAATCTTGCGTTACCTCTGGCTTCCTTTCCTCACGAGAGATCGACCGCTAACGTCGAAAGATGCTCTCTAGAGGCTGTCACAGCTGAGCATGAACGACTTCGGAACCGTCACGCTGATGCTTTAATACAATATCGTCTTGACCATTTGATTATGAACGCCAACATCCCGCTCGACTTTGAATTATTACGACGCGCACTCTCAGGAGTGGGCGTTGGTGAGACATCTCCGATTTCTGGGAACGAACGGCGGGACCCCTTGCTTTTCCTGGCTAATTATTGTATGGGTCAGCTATACACCAGAAATTTCCTCATAAAGACCCAACAGGTGAATGGTGCGGGCGCACTAGAAGCGGATACAGCACCGGAAGTGGCCTCACCGTCATCCAGTCCTGCCGCGCTGGGCTCACAGATGATACCCTGGAACCCGTCCACTTATCCTCTATTTTATTTTAACCTGGAAGTGAACGGCACCCCGTTTGGACGTATAGTGATAGCAGTACATGAAGATTTGGCTCCGCGAATGGCACGTAATTTCGCCGTGTTAGCTTCAGGAGAATGTGGATTCGGTTATCGTGGTTGCGCAGTATTCCAGTGCTGGGAAAACGAAAGCATAATTACCGGAGATTTCGAGCTAAACAATGGACGCGGAGGACGTTCTGTTTTCGAGGAAAGCTATTTCATGCCAGATGATACTAATATGAAGGCCGTTCGAGGATCGGTAGGAATGCGTCGTGCAAAGAAACGTCTTGATAACTTGCGTTTAGTTGGTTCACAGTTTCGTATAATGTTATGTGAAAGGCCAAGTTTCACCGCGATTTTTGCATTTGTCGTAGAAGGAATTGAATTGGTAGAACATCTGAGCCAGACAGGGGACAGCGCCGGCAAACCGCATTGCTCTATTATCATTGCAAGTTGTGGCAAACTCAACTAAACCCATTATCACCAGTTAATTCCTATTCCACACTCTAGCATGTCATCCTCAATACGAGTATCTAATTTAATCTTTAATCGTTGGACCAACCCTATCATTTTGTCTACAAATTTTTATTCTATTTTTATATGTATAGATTTTTTCAATATTTACACGGTGTAATCGAAGTTCGTCTGCTTCTGTAGTGATTTATTTCGTTCGCATAATATCGATGTTAATTATAATAATAGTTTAGTGCGTCGCAGCGGCGTTAGTCGTGTCGTGTGGATGTCGCGTGGCGATGTCGTATTGTATGTCGGATACGTTGTATGGTCAGTAACCGGGTATCAGGGAAATCGTGCATTAGCCGGCTCGCGACGCCGGTTAGACACTCGTCTCGTATCTAGATTTTAAGATGTGTTAAGATAGTAGGATAGCGTACGTCTACGCTTTTAGTATACTCGTCTGATTAGTGTTAGATATAGGCCTACTTAAGTTATAAAATTTCAAAGCGCACCTATCGCTAAGGTGGTATCTATTTCTATCGCGTATCACAACTCTATTCTTAAGAAAACGCGTTATATTTTCATCAACTGTGTGTTATAAATGTTAAATTTTATATAAAATCTATTCTTATTGTTAGCCAAATATATTACTGTCGAGAAGCTATCCGCTTCGGCGCGACGACGCACTGACATCAACAGTCGTTATTTTGTCGTCTAGAACAGATTTATATTTAAAAAAAAAAAATCTCTTGAAAAATACTATGTGGATGTATTTACGAAGATTTACTTAAATAAGCTATATGTGTCGGACTGTGATGATAAGCGTAGTGGCCCAGTTAGCGGTGGTACACAGTGCCTCCAAAAGGTCAGTGCCTGTTTAAAAATGGATTGATATATTTACTATTTATCGTTGTACTATTGTATCTTCGTCCAAAGTTCGCGAGCAAAGCCCTTCGAAAATCGCTCTCGGAGGGTATCGGTAGACAAGCGGTCATTAGGATCACACGCTTAATTCATGTGATCGTTCGAAATAAGATTGTATGTTTATTTTTCTAAGCTTAAAGTGGGAGCCCCTTGCCAGCCATCCCACCGAATACTGTTATATTTTAATTCATGTTAACTATTCGTATATGTTTGATGGTAGTAAAATATGACTTTATGTGATCGTCGTGAGAATGTACCGGTCGCAGCGACCATATTTGTTGACTCGCATAACTATTGTTAAACAAGCATACAACTTGGATTCATGCTAAATAAATATGTGGAGCAATTACGTGTTTTTATTTTAAACCTCATTTAATACTCATTAATCGAATAAAGTAGAAATTATATTAAATTTGAGTTAAATATTATATTTCTAAACTAAATAATGCTTATATCATCGAAAAATGTATCTCACTTGAATAGTTTTTAAACGTTTTCACAATAAGTTATCTGTGACGCTAATACATATAAACACTCCTGACTACGCCCATGGTATGTTGGCAATTTCTTACTGTGGACAAAGTCGCATAATTATATTTCTTTCTAAATTATTACAATATTAAGAATATACAACACGCTACCGATTGGAGATACAAGAAAACAAAGAGAAAATATTTTTTTTATTATTGTATCTAATTTTATATCAAATAATATTCAAATGTCATCTTTCTCTAGAATGGAACAAGACGCTAGCATAGCATTAAGCCTAATGATTATTGTAACATAAACATTTTATATGAAACAAAAAATTACGAAGTTATTGCTACATATACAATATACATACTACATAATAATATACATTATTGTTCGTATTGACGATGCCAACTCTTTTTCCGAAGACCAAATCATTTTTAATAAGATTCGCACTCGCACTTAAATTAGTAAACACATTTAGGAGTAATCAGTGATCCTACATAAATAAAAATGTATACATGTGGCGAAAAAATAATCTCACTTTATGATACTTAGCTTAAGAGCGGATTACCTAATTTTGTGTAGTAATTGTCATTATTTTAATGTATAATCTTAATAATTAAATTATTAGCAACATTCGCTTAGCAATTAATACAAATCATACACACATTTTATTTATCTTAATAATTTAGATCGCCTCGCCTCTATCACGATTCAATGCAAACTATGTTTGAATTAATTTGAGTTCGGGATGCTAATGAAATACCAAAAAAAGTGTATATACCCCACTATGGGGCCTCTAATCCGACACCCGGTAGCCCTTCAGGTGACCCACATACCCCAGTAGAGGCAATCTGACCCGACACCCGATAGCCCTCCAGATGACCCGCATACCCCACTATGGGCAATCTGACCGACACCCGGTAGCATTCCAGTAGGGGCTAACTGGGCATATGACCTCGGCATGGATGTGGTTCTGGTAGCTGTTACCAAATAACATAGATGTACATGGAAACATAGGCATAGGTTTTTACCCCAGCCACCGCGGCGCTGCTAGTAGATATTGCTGTGAACGCTGGAGTCATAGCGCGCACTCTCTCGCACCCAGCCACTTTTAGAGCGTTATTGTCGTTCGCTTGTAAGAGCAAGCGAGACAACGCGAGGGGAGGAGTCAGCGGACTGCTTTTTTTAAGATCTTATGGCCTGGTAACGAGACCTTTAAGCCAAAGCGGACTGCTCAGATGTGTGTGTCACACCGATACTTTGCCGCGCGCTCTACAGGTTAAAATCAGAAATCCTTTTCTGTGCCAAAAGTTTGTATGGCCATGTGCTTCTATGCACATCTATGTTCTTTGCTGTTACCATATTATAGAGCTTAGAGGTCATCCATAAAGTACGTCATACTAATTTCGTGATTTTCTGACCCCTCCCCCGTGTTTGTTGTTCACGTTTGTGAGACGCCTTCCTAGTGTGACGTCACATATTTTTCAATTTTACATCTAGAAATCATTAAATTAAAACAGCAGTCCCAAAGTTACATTTATAAAGACCTCAGGCGGCTAGCGCATGATACTAGTAGAGTGAGTATGAGCTCGCCAACAAAACAATTTAAACCATATTATATTCATACGGGTGGAGCTGAAAATATTTTTAAGTTTTTCGTAAATAGTTCAAATTTGGAAATTTTTACACTTAGATGTCCATTTTTTTAAATGTGACGTCACTAATCTTAGAACCACTCCCCCTCCCCTTGTCACACAATGTCACACTTCCTCGATCCTCATACCCCTTTTTAGGTTTATTAAGAAATCTTTCACGTTGTTATATGCATGATTTCTGTATAAAATAACATTATTTTATTAACTCCGCGCAAAGAACTCCCGGAAAGTAAAATAAATAGTTGCACAAATATTTAGTATCGAAACTCTAAACTAACTTCGTTAATAATCATGACTTTTCGTATGGAAAACGAACCAGCTTAACGTGTGACGTGCTTTATGAAGGTCCCTTACCTTGTAGAACACGTCCGGCACGTACTGCTGCGGCGTGCAGTCCCGGATGTAGCCCAGTTCGGGCGCGTCCCGGGTCGGCACCAGGATCTCGTCCCGGACCAGCGCCGCGCACTGGCCCGACACCTGGTATCCCTCCAGGTGGATTTGGTTCTGGCTGTCACCTGGTTTATAGAATTATATACTTTAATGCCTTTACGAGGTCACGATTTGCTTTTAAAGCTGTTCAAGAAAGAGTTCATAATATTTTCGGTAAGTAAACATTTTTCTATTATATATTTATTTATAAGCATTATTTCGTTTAGAAACTTACGGTTTTATACATAATAGTTAACATGTGTTTTGTCTCTCTCTATCGAATATAAAAAAGACTACAGAACGAAAGAAACAAAACATACTTTAACTATATCAAAGCTTATAATACGTTTATGAATAAAACACCAAATAATGTTTCAAGCTAAATTGGGTTCTATGTTAACTTCTTAAAACATGAATTACAATGTGAAGTTAAGTTCATAATCATATCTATATATATAAAAGAGATTCCCACCTATATAGTCACTCATCACGATATCTCTGGAACCATAAGGCGTAGCGACTTGAAATATGGTAGGAATATTCCTTTCGCCGAGTAGAGGTCAGCTAAGAACGGATTTTACGAAATTCAACCCACAAGGGGGGTTGCGGGGGCAATTGCTAGTAATATATATAGAACTTCGTGAGATAAAATATTTATACATGTATCTACTATTGTATTGGTATAATCTTATTGTTAGATACTTTTAGTGAATTTTGTATGATACCATATAGTTGACAAATCTACAGACATGAAAGACTATACTACGTAACAACACATAAAAAAATTGTAAACTTTAGTTAAAAGATCTAAATCAATTATTTCTCGCTCAACTACTAGTAAAATCCATACTTCATAAGAATAATGTAGGTTTTCTAAGACTTAGGCCGCATCTATCATACATTACATATTACATTTTGCGGACAGTAAGTCCGTTTAGCCAGTTGTTACAGGTGTACAACAAATAGGAAAATGTTTTTTTAATAAAAGTCAAATAATATGCATAAAAAGCTTATTTGATTGACTACTTGGTGATTTCAATGCAAAAAGGTGAAGAAAAATTCATAGCATGGATACGGATAAAGAAGCCTACACAATTCTTCTCAATCAAACAAAATAGTTAAGGAACTTAGGAAGGCCCACGCCGAAGAGGTGACTACTTTAAAATATTCATTGTAATTGATGATTTTTTTTTTCTCTTTTCAAACAAAATATTTGTGGTGTACATGTAACTGCGTATGTAGCCTTGCGGTCACACGTTAATCCGTAAGAGCATACGTCCCGGGTTCGATTCCCAGGTTGGACATTAAGTGTTTCTCGCTTTTAAAAGTGTGGAAATGGTTGGTGATCAGAGTTTGATAACTTGAGGGTTGTTTGACGCCCGGAAGGGTTGATAACATAAAAATTGGTGGAAGTTTGAAACCTGTGCATAGGGCACGTAAGGCGGAAAACTAACTCTAGTGGTGAGTCAACAAGTTTGACTAAAAATTCGTCCCGCGGACTCCTCCCATGTTGAGCATGGGAAGGATGCACAAGCGGGACGAGGAGGGACCGTTTGGCCTGACCGCCGGGAGCACGCGGCAGTACGCTATCGCGATCCCGTGGGCCCCATTATGGCGGCTTGAGGGGTGAGGGGATTTTTTTTTGTATGTAGTAGTAATAATATGTCAATGCTGGTACTGCTGTTTCGTACTCACCCGTAACACACACAGTGACGAACTTAGAGCCGAAGTACCCGGAGGAGGCGTGGCGGCAGGCGTTGGGGTGCTGGTTCTGGTAGTGGCCCGCCATGATGCACTCCTGCGCCGACAGGAAGTGCGTGTCCATGCCTCTGTGGACCATTTTTTTATTCAAACATCTATACTAATATTATAAAAAGGAAAGATTTCTTTGTTTGTATGTTTGTTTGTTACTTCATCAATAGAAAACTACATTATCAACGAGTAACATTTTGGCTATTTTTTTTTATTTATTTTTTTAGTACGAAGCCGAGGCGGATCCATAATCAATACAACATAACTTCTAAATGCCTGCAAAGATTTAGATGTCGTGGAAATCCTTATATTATGTACTACATTCGATAAACATTTTTGATAGGACAATCGTATTTTTATACATTGGAGTTATAACATTTATTTAATTTAACGTAAACGTAACAAGCCTAAAAAGTGGTTAATAACGAAAAGTACAGTTTTAACTGCTTAGTTAAAATCGTTAATAACCGGCTTCGCATCTATAAGTACAAGTGACTCACCTGATAGTCTTCACGGTGCCAGCGGCCAGGTCCAGGGGCACGAGGTCTGTGAACATCCAGCCCACGCGCTGGAGCCCCAGCCGGGCCGCAATCTCGTCGAGGAGGGGCCCCCTCTCGTCTGGGGCCAGGGCGATGTGGTCCCGCGAGCACTCCTGGGGCGGCTCGTATATCGCAGCCACGCGGGCACGAATACCTACAATGATGATGACCATGATGATTTACTAGATTCTTGAAGGCTCAAAGTCTTGATACCTTCAAGAATCTAGTAAAGTTAAATTGTTTTTCATTTGTTCGTATTGTTGGCATTTTAGTATGTAGTGTTTAGTTTAGTTTATATAATAATTATGTTTTATTTTTGATTTTTTTGTGCCTATAATCGCAGGCCTTCCTTACTAATATTAGATTGTTTCCTATTATATATTCTCTCAACCTTGCTTACCACTTTCATCAATACGCTCGTCTGTTAGTATTTTTGGCCTTTTCAAGGATGCATAAACATTTTTGGCATATGACGACCAAGAAAGTATTCGTATCTTTAATCTGCCTTTCTCGTTAGTCTCGATCTAAGCCCTCTGGCCGTAAAAGCACCGCATCCTACCGACTAAAACCTCACAGGTCTTAAAATCGATTTTTTTATGTTAGATATCGACAGACGAGCATGAGGTACACTTGATGGCACGTGATACCTCAGCCACAGATCATCAGTTAATGATGTGTCGTCGACCTACTTTTTACTTCGAGCATTCGTAAATTTATAGACAGAAACCGAAACGGGCAATATGCACTTCACGGTTTTTCCATCTATGAACGGTGTTTCGTTACCCGGTCGGAATTTCGATATTTTTTATTTTTTTATTTATATATTTTTTTATATTTATTTTTTATTTTTTTTCGCACGGTAGATGTTCTACCGAACGTGCCAACGAGCCCGTCAAAATTCCTTTCGTGGAGACAAGTAACTCACCTAGCGGCACGTCCGGATGCAGCTGGTACTGGCCGTAGAGGTAGCCGATGCGCTGGTGGCCCGTGGCGCGCCAGTAGGACAGGAAGCGGTCCACGGGCGCCGCGTGCTCCAGCAGCACGTTGTCCACGTGCCGGTACGGCTGCCGGTTCAGCGTCACCGCGCCCGGCTGGCACTTGGAGCAGATGCCGCGGGGCCACGGCGGGTGCTCCTTACAACCTGTACCGATATACAAATCAGTGACGTAGCTATGCCAATGCAGCCGATGCGGTCACATGGGGCCCGCTGATTCAAGAGGGCCCCGGCCTATGGCCGATAGACGATACTTTTTGGAGGGTAGCTCTCATATTTTGAAAATTTTGACATATTATATAGAAAAAAATCAATATAGAATGTATATTATGAATATCACGTCAAAATATGCATCTAACAATAGATTGAATAAAAATCTCATTAAATTCACTCTTTCAGCAACTACGAGTTGCGGACCGATGCAGGTATGAATAAGATGTATGTGCTTATATTTAATCAAGAGACATTGGTATATACAAATTTTTCCCATGAACTTAAAGAACAAAATCGATTGTCGATTTAAGTGGCCTTTTATAATAAGACTTAAATGTAAATCTCTATACCATTTGTCCTGTTTCTTACCTGGCTTAATTTTGCAAGACAATTCACCCAGTGAAATAAAATTGCCCGATGTCATCTTGCGTAAATATGCATGAAATGACATGTGTTTGATGTTATGTTCCTTAAGATAGTTTTCATCCCACGGCTCAAGCGGCGAGCAATGCACGCAGCATCCTTTTAAGTTGTGACGACATCTGAAAAGAAAATATTATCTATATAATCATTCTGTAGAACCAGTTGTCATCAGTGGTATTTCCGAACTGATACTTGAATGCTGGAAACACTCCACCGACATTGCAGATGTCTATAGGCAGCAGTAATTACTTACTATCAGATGAGCTGACAGTCCATTTGCCCCCTATTCCATACAAAAATGCATAATACAATACTCTGCAGATTCATAGTTAGTTTCCAAATTACAGACCCAACTTGTTCTAGTAATGCACTAATCATATCACACTCATGAGCCTTCAATATCTTAGATATCTTCCATAGATATTATGTTTATTTATATCTGTTAACTAAATTTTATCAAAATTTATGTCTTTCAGAGACTCTTATTATAAAGGACAGCTTTCTATTTCTATTATTTACTTCTGAGAGGTATGAAGAGAATGCAGTACTCAGGTAAGAAAACCTACTAGTGACATATAAATAAGGATGTCTGATGATGATCTGGGACTCCACTCAGCATTGTTTTTGGTGCATTAACTTCATAACAATGATTTCCCTTTGCAATTATTGGAAAACACTAAATATTATTTACAATATTTTTTTTAAGTAAACAAAATAAAAATGAAAACACACAAACAATTAAAAATTAAGTTACTAGTCCAAAATTTGGACTAATATAATAATAATATTATCATAAAATAGGAATTGCATATTTTATCAATGCTTACAATTTTTCATCTCTCTGTCTTTCTATATTGCCTGATTGTTGGTATAGTTGCAAATCAACTTCATCTTCTTGAGGAACATTCTGTTTTCTAAGTACACTTGGTAGATTTGATGATACTGAGGATGTTGAAGGTCCAGCTTCAGCAAATGGTTTATTTGTAGTCTGTGAAAACATAAAAATATAGATTAACAAATGTTTTTAGTTAAGATTTGTATATCTATACTAATATTATACACAAGAAAGATTTGTTTGTTTGTTACGATTTATCTCAAAAACTACTCAACCAATTTTAAAAAAATCACCAATAGAAAGATACATTATCAGCAAGTAACATAGTTTATTTTGTACATAACATAGTGAATCATTAAGAGGCAAAGTATTTTAATATGGGATATAATTTAGTTTCCATATCATGTCCAATCTTGTGCAATTCTGTATTTATGATTATTCAAATACAGAATTGCTGCTGAAAGACTGCAGTTGAAGTAAAAGATAGTCATGACATTTCAATGATTCACATCTGATTTGGAATGTGGCTCAGAATCTGCTATGATTGATGGTATTGTAAATTAAAACAATTGAGGTAAAAATGTAACAATTTAAAATCAAACAGGTATAATGCATATATCATCAGTGAAAATGTTTGATTAGTAGTTATCAAGTTATATATTATCCATACCTCAGTACTCGTAGAAGGCTGGTCAAAGAGCACAGACCCATTCACAGGACTCATATACAGCATATCCCCATGTTGCAACCCATAATCTCTGAGTAGACGAGACTTGCTCGATATTATCTCTTCTCTGCGTGCACGGTCTTTATGCAGTGCAAAACCAAAGGTATTGAGTTGAAAGGCTTCGTAAACACGCTCGAATAACTTCGCTGTCACATCGGTGTCCAATACTTCGACACGGTTTGTGCCCTCCGATGCCTGCACACGCAGTATCTACGAACGCAACATTGAAAAAGTTTAAACACTATGCCAGTAAAGTTATGACAAAGCATTCAAAATTTGCCGAGTCATCAATTTCTGTATCCACTTACAACCACCCTATCGGTTTGTTACCACAAATATGAACTAGCTTTGACTCTAAAGCAGTCAATATATCGTGTATAACGCTAAGAGTAATGAAAAATATTCAAAAAGTTGAACTAAACAGCACTTAGACTTTGGACCAGAAATGGAGCTATACAAGTCTATGTTATAGTGAATGTTTGGTAGAAACTTTTAATTATTGATGTATCATCACGATTCATTGGAATATTTACCATTTTCTTTGACCCCGACATAATGTTTTCCAAAATAATTATTTTACAGCACTATATTGACATGACATGACAAATAATTGACAATGACACTATAAAGACAAGCATCGCTTATTTTCTACGTTCAGGAATAAAGCGATTTATAAAACCTAAAAGTAAATAAATAATATGTATCATAATATATGATATAAAATTCTAAAAAGCTTAATTATTTCATCTTTCATACGTGAAAATGAGGATATTTTATTAATTAAAATGAATAAAAACTCTTTTCTTCTTCTTCTTTTAATTAATGGCAATGGCAATGGAAATACGGATTCAGCCAATGTCCAGTATTTTTGAGAGACTCAAGAATTTTATAATGTCAGGAATCAGGAGACAGGATATTACATACCTACAAGGACTTTATAATATAGAGAACGTAGGTATATAATAAAGTCCTTGCATACCTACTATTCAACTTCCCTTTTCTAAACGTTTACTCATCAGCTGGCGTTGACGTATGACTGCCAAAATTCGAATTGGTTTCCTGACAGTTTAGTGTCAACTGTCAACTACATACAGAAAAACATAAAACAGAAATGTCATGAATCCAGAATTGTGATGATATTTAAAATCCATTCGTGAAATAAAAATAAATATGTACATAAATTAATTTATTAAAGAACAGAAAATGAATATATCCTAGTATTAGAAGAGAAACATTCACTAAAAATTATCTATTATGTCTTCATAGAATTATCATATTTCTTTTGTTTGTTACGGCGGCGCCTTAGAACTTAGATTTACTACTCCGGTATTAGCTGCGTTGAAATAGGTGAGAACGACACATGATTCCAGCACATTATAAATAGACTAAGAACGTATAGTGTGTGGGTGGAACGTAGGGCTGAAACGGCGCCAGACGAACGTAGATACAGGTGTTGTTCGCGTTGCATCGCGCTATGCACTCTCGTCCCCGTTTTGAATATCGTAAACATTGTTATTAAATAATTTGTGAATGAGTGATTAAGACCCAATTCAGTGTATGTATTAATTTTTATTAAGTATAAATTCCTGTTAGTAAAAAAAAATCTTTAAAAATACACAAATATGCAATGTTAAACTACAGAAAGTAAAAGGTGAAAAAAAAAACATTTTGCTTGTGTATTATAATGTAACAATTTTTTTTTTAAATGACCTATTAATCAGCCTATTTTTATTTACAATAAAAAATAGAAGTGATATTCAAATATGTATTAAGCTTTCAATAAGTAACAACTATTAAATGGTATTGAAAAATACATAATATTATATTGCCCTTTATATGATTTGGTACAATTAAATACATAATATATTTATATTCTTAAGTTGTAAATTATTTCTAAAATAGGACATTATCGTAAATAAAAAGGTATTAAGTAACAATTTTCTTCTAAAAGTAATATATCCAAAAAATAGACTTTCTATTGGTGAAAGAATTTTTTAAATCGTTCAGCAGTTTTTGAGTTAAATCATAACAAACAAATCTTTCCTCTTAATAATATTAGTATAGATTAGTTAAATATTTTATTTTTGACTACACATTTAATTTTAAGTGTGGGTAAATATGAAAATTATATAATTTTTAAATGGAAATAAGGGGTGGAGACAGCAGAGTCTTCATTGAATGGGTAGTAAAACCTGATGATACTCAAAATATATGGTATGGACTATGAAATTATATAAAAAAGAAAGAATTAAAAATTATTATGTTGTTAATTTATTATGTTTTTAATACTAATTTATTATGCATTTTAAATTTGAATTCCTTTATTAAGTAACAGGGCCTTTTTCTGGATCATTTGCACATTAAGTTCCAATGGGTCTTGGGTTCGAATACCGCCAGGTTATTGTTATTTCTGAAGGCCCGAAGTAAAAAGATTGACTGAAGATCAACCTCACTTTGAGTATCAATATCGATTAATATATTATATTGTCTATTATGTTAACAGGTACTGAAAATAATCTCCAACATGGTTTCTGAAGGTGTGCCAGTAGATCTTTACATCTACGACCTCACTAAAGGACTGGCCTCAGTGTTATCTCCAAGTATATTAGGTATGTATGATAATATAAGCCTATTATATTTTTCCTATATATGATAGTCCCCTAGTGCGACATGGGGCATATACATATACTGTATATTATGTCTATGTCTGTTTCACTGGTCAGTGTTATTTATAGACAAGTAGATGATAAGCTTTCTGAACAAGACTTTTTACCTTTTTTTTGCAAGAGACTCGAACCCAGGACTTCCAGTGCTATATGTAACGTGAAAACCAATGAGCCACGGAGGCGTTATAGTCAGTGTTTATTTACAAGGTATCATTTGAGGGGTTTTACGAATTTACCTAGTTGAACCAGACTGAAAAACCCAAGTAAACATTCAGCGCCATAAGTAGGTACGTAGTAAAACACGATTGTTGTAATTATAATAAAAATAAATATTCATAATATGTTCTTTAGTTTAAAGATCTAATTCATATTGACTGACTAGTAACACGTCCGGCTTGGCACGGGTGCAATGTAGATGTATACAAAAAAATAGCCTATGTTATTCGCTAATAATGTCGCTTTCTATTGGTGAAAGAATTTTTAAAATCGGTCGAGCAGTTTTTGAGTTAAATCGTAACAAACAAAAAAAATCTTTTCTCTTTATAATATTAGTTCGGAAGACCAGTGGTCGGCTTATTTGATGGTACATGTCTTGATATCTGTCAATAAACAATGCGCTGTCGAACAATTTTAAACTTTGAATTGAAACGTGAAAAATCACAATTAACACGTGCAATATGTACTTCATTATTTCCATCTATGGATAAGAGTTTGTTATCGAGCGAATTTGCGATATTTCCATCCATCCGTTTAATTAGCTCTCAGACCTTCTAGATTCCATATTAAAAGATAAATATTTTTCTCAACATGAATTTTTTCACTTGATAAAGTAGAAACATTATATAATTTAATGTAAATAGAGTAGAATATGAATTATGTCACCTGGAATTTCTATGGACCAGAACAACAACAGTGGCCTAGATACTAATATGAAATTTTTAGCACACCGTTAACACGCAAGCTAGGCATAGTTTACTGATCTATTTCAAATACTGTTTTACAATATACATATATTATACCTCTACCAGTATCAGTCGATGCGATTTCGAAAGTCGGACCAACTTGATTCGTCAAGATTTCAGGAGGCTTGTTACCAAAACTTACCAAGGTTGTCAGCCAAACATTTTCTTATACGAATCCGATGATCGATTCGTCATTCGAAATTTGACATTATGTGTTACGTTTAACATTACTTTATATGATCGTAAATAGAATGATTAAACGCCTTTTCTTAATCTATATATATAAAAGAGATTCCCACCTATATAGATACTCATCACGATATCTCTGGAACCATAAGGCGTAGCAACTTGAAATATGGTAGGAATATTCCTTTCGCCGAGTAGAGGTCAGCTAAGAACGGATTTTACGAAATTCAACCCACAAGGGGGGTTGCGGGGGCAATTGCTAGTAAGTTAATATACGAAGTTTGTTCTTTCGTTTTGTTCCGTTCATTGCGTTCGATTTTGGTAATAGACGTATTGTCATAACTCATAATTGTCGGGCATGGTAGAGAAGAGCATTGTCTGTAAATAAAAACTAACAGTGAAACAGACACAGAATAACGTCTGCGCCTTACCCTACTAGGGGTCGTGAGAATTCACTTCTAATTATTTCTACATAGTATAAAACAAAAGGTGTGACTAATGATATGACGTTTGAAAGGAGAGAATGGAAAAAGAGAAAAAAGGGAACAGGGCAGGAAGAAGAAGAAGAATAGTATAAAACGAAATCGCTTCCCGCCGTCTGTCTCTCTGTACGCTTAGATCTATTAGACTACGCAACGGATTTTAATGCGGTTTTCATCAATAGATAGAGAGATTCGAGAGAAAGGTTATTGTTTTGTGTAATTTCTTTGAGTTATGATGATAATTGATCAATATGTCGGAAGAAATCAAGACAGAGCTTTTGTCGAAAATGCTAACTTATTATGCTCCAATATTAAATAAACTCTACGGCTTCTTCTTCACAGAATAATAATTATTATGGACTGCCATCCAGCTTTGTTTCCTATACATAATGTATTTATAAGAAGGTGAAAAATAGCTAAGAAAAAATAAAAACAGATATATGTATATCAGCATTCTGTCGATTACAATTCTTTTTTTTTAATTGAAATTACCCAATTTCATTCCTTTGCCTGGGCATCATTTCGACTTATGGCGAGGCATGGCGCATTTCCATTTATTCATATAATAATATTTTTTATGATATGTTACAGGGCGCAAGGTGGAAGGGGTGTGGCACACGGCGATAGTTGTCTATGAACGTGAATACTTCTATGGTGGTTCTGGCATTACTAGCTGCGCACCGGTAAGTATGACAGTTTTGTTCAGCAAGTCCGGGTTTACCTGGTAAATAATATAAAACCTCTTTAAATGAATAAATAAATAAAAAATATGTGAAAAAGAAAATTGTACTATAAATATAAAGAATAGGTAAGCATTTAGTGCATCTACGACTAAAATTATTAGTTCAACCGGTAGTTCAATAATTCCCAAAAAACTAGCATCTGGCAACATCGTATGGAATCGTTTATGCTCGGGATTGATTATTCCTTATTGTTTATACACTTCTAATATGAAAAATTAAAACAAACTAAAGTTACATTTATGTATATCATAAAGTTTATTGCTCTGCTAAAAACGACATTTAATCAATAATCGATTCACTTTACAATTTTAAGCTAAAAATTAATAATAATTAATCAAGATACGTGAAAATGGAATAAATTTACAGAAATATTTATTTTAAGTCGGATAATTCGCTCATTACACAATGTTGTAGTAATTAATTTTAACTACGGTAGACTGTCTTGAACAAATTGGTTGCGTGTTCACAACTGCATCGCTGGCAAAACACAAACACGTGTTATGGAATCTCCGCATTTGACAGAGCATTGGCAACGTGTAGGATGTTGGCAGCTAGAAGGTCGCACACATACTAATTGTAACTTTGACATTTTTTTTTGTATGAAAGGCCCTATTGGCCTGGTACAACTAAACATGGACGCCACTCATGACATGAACATGGACATGAGTGGCGAGCGCTATGGTTCAGCCGTGAAAGTAGGTTTTTGTTATAACACATCTAAGGACTTTCCTACGAGATACGTAACTCGGTTTGGGCTGTCGTCGAAGGGGATGGAGATTGAAAAGCTGGGTGTTAGCTCACTCGGGTGGAATCGATCCGAGCGTTGGCTACCTTGATGGAATCATCTAGGACGTGAATAGGTTTTCTTCAGAGCATTGAGCGATATAATTGGCAGCGCTGCACACAGATTTATGTTGTGGAAAGGGTAACGTGCTGCTTCCGAAAGAAATGACGGTTTTGACGGACACGTTGCGTTAACCTAGCGTTCCGATTGTTTGGCAAATTAAATTTTATCCAAATAGTTCCCAATTAGCCTATGTAAATCAGGGATAATATGGCTTCCTATTATTGAAAATGTTAAAGCAGTTTAATAACTCTTTTATATCTATGTAGATAATAATAATAATATAACTCGAGACTGATAAATATGCAAGTCTGAAATAAAAATATACTTTTAAATCTGTAATACCTGCTGCGCTATCGTAAATATATACATATGCAGTTGCATTCTTGATTTCTTTTATCGAGCCGTAACCAAATATGTTTGTTTCCACATAGTATTACTTTGTAATAATATCACAAGATTTCATTGTGTCGAATATCTGATATCATGAAAGCGCTGCGGAATGCCCACGCGACATCTATCTATATTCGCGACATAAACAAGCTATTGAATTTCTTTTTAAACTCTATGAATCATACTGACAAATCATGCCAAAGATTTTTTTACTGCGGATATTGCATTTGTTAGCAAAAAGTTGTGCTATTTAATAAATATGAAGTCATTTGGACACTAGAATATTATTGATATGAAACTATAATCATATTGAAAGAAAGGTAAAATCATCAGTGCGTAGATTCTCAAAGTGGAAAATAGCGTTCTCCTGTCGGCCTTTAGTATTCGTTAACAGTTAAAACATCCTGAGAAAATTTCGACTCAACAAATTCAATCCATTCATAATTAAATAAATTATACATAATTAAATTCATTGTTATAAATTACAGAAATCGAAAACTCCTTAAAAATATCCCTATATAATAGAGAAGGGGTATATTTGGCACCCTCCTTTAATGAAAAAATGGTTAACACAAGGCTGAAAATAAGTGACGTGAATGCAAATAGTAGATTCATAAAAATACCTACATTCCTGGTTGCGATTCAATAAATATTTGACGTTGCCAGTAATGTTCGAGCAATAATTCTTCACTGTCATCGTTTCATAGCATAGAGCAACACGGGCCACCGGCGAACCGGAGGGGAGTAGCCATAGCGTTCGTTACCGATACCAAACAATCTGTCATTTTTTGCGGGGGGAAACCTGCGCTATGTGTGCGTACTCAAGTTCGCACACACAAGCAATCGTCTGTCACTACGAAACTCACACCGTGACAATTAAAAAACACACTAACAATTTCACACACACATTTAAACATTCCGTGTCATAACAGTATAATTAAATGGCGCAACTACACTGACAAGTCCTTTTAGCCGTAGTTGCAACAACTGTCGATACGCAGTATCGATAATTTCAAGAACTGGGTTAGGGAAATTAGGTTTATAAGTTCGACTTAATTTATTTATTTTAAAGATGGAGTTAATTTATTACGTACTACAATAATACAAATGAACTTGTCGGGTAATGCGCACGTAGCAGGTCACGGAGAGTGGACCATGAGTTGGTATAGGTATAATAAAATCTTAGAAATAATTTGAAAAATACTTCGTAATTACAAAATATGTTTATTCATTGTATCCCTTAACGGAGATGGAAACGATTACAAACAACTTTGGGCCCCCAATGTAACAATATGAAATTGGTGTGAATTAATAGATTGAGACTTAACAGTCCTTCGTTGAAAATTCTATTAGTTTTGACAATCTGAGAGCCGAGTTATTAGAGTTTTAAGTAGTAAACTGTAAAAGTAAGGTTATGTTACAATCAATAATTGACATATATATCATAAATCTGTGATCAATGATATTTGTAGTTGTCAAATCGTAACAATTCCTAAATGACGACAATCGGGAAAGCACTCAGACTCAAAACGTAGAAAACACGAAACGAATTAGCACAGAGTAAACAACTGTCATGCGGCATGCCAACGACAGACTAAAATAAAAGATCGATTTTAATCGATAAAAAATCGATAATTATGTATATTAATTTTCTTTAATTAATAATTTATATTTTATTTAATAACATAACTGTAATTATATGCAATATATTGTATTTAAAGTGCATTTAATTACTTTTGAGTTAATTACCTTGTCCAAAGGTTTTTTTTTGTGATTGTGTAATCGATTCAATTAATCGAGAATCTCAGGAAAACTATATTTCTCATATTTCTCCTCTCCCAGATTGAGAATTGAGCTGATTTTTTATATTATAAGATTAAAAATATTTCATTTTTCTAGATCATATCGCAATTATTAAATTTGGGTTACACAATTTTCCATATCCTTTGGATTTTTAGGAAATAAAAAAAACATTATGGTTGAAGTTTACACTAAGTGATTTTAATAAATGTGCTAACGCGCGTAAGTATTATATTATATTTTAACAATATAACTATATTATCACAATATAATATTTGAATCTGAAAATTTAATCTCAAAACTGTCTCTGTATAGAAGACTCCTTTGCCATTTTTTTTCGATAACTTAAAACAATCCGACAACAACACTATCGCTCGGTGACAGCGACTTCTCGGAAATAAACTCGGATCAGTCGCTCGACAGATCCGTGTATTGTATGAGCCCTCATACAATACACGGATCTGTCGAGCGACTGTGTTGGTAAAAAAATCCGAAACAACACGACCGATAATATTGTAATTTTTTAAGTTTTAAAGAAGTAAATAGTAATAATATGATTAAAAAATACCTACATATGAAAGATAACGCTATCTTTTTGTAAATTTGACGTGGCAGATATTTTTTGGCAACAAGAAACACAAACAATTCGGCATTTTTTTAGGAGGTCGATTCAGTCGCGCATCTGGATTTAGTCTAGTGAAAAGTGTGGCTACAACTAGTTTTATTGTACGCATAGGACCATTTGGACTTGTACTTTGACAGAGGGGAACGCCTGCGTATGGCTACTCCCCTCCGGTTCGCCGGTGGCCCGTGTTGCTCTATGTTTCATAGTGATCATTGCAATTAGTTTTCGACATACGTTTTATGTCCGCAAGTATTATAAGTCGCCATGAAATGTATTTATAGGTGGGGTATTAATAAAGTGGGTATCTATTTTTTGTTTGTGATCACGTTGAATCTTTTCAAGTGAGGTATACGTATATGTTATGTAATAGGAATGGTTTAGACTGCGACCTTTTCGTTCTGGAGGTTTGAACTAACTATAAAGAACTAATATGGGCTATTTTTAAAACGTGCCAAGTAATCTAATCGGAGAAAGTTCCAATTTTAAAAATTAAACTTACATACATACATAGGTCAATCAATACATACATACATACATACATATACATCACGCTTCTTTCCCATTGGGGTAGGCAGAGATCACGGAATTCCATGTGCTCCGATCCTTACATACCACTTTCGCTTCTTCTACTACAATAATATATAGTACTCGTATATACAATACAATGTGATAACAAAATTCAAATTTAAACGATAATGTTGTATTCAAATGATTTTTTTATGTCAAATTATTTTTAATTTGTACCTACGACCTTAATTAAACGGAATTATATAATTTGTATATGATATCACAGACCACAAGGGAGGCGATGATACTTTAAAAGAATCGTATATAATGCGATACATATATAAATATTTGATTTCGCGAATCATTTTACGAATTTAAATTCCTTCACAACTGTGCGTAGGTATGATGCAATTTTATAGTCGCAACTCGGGATCATTAGCACGCAGGTTACAACCAGTGTACAAAGACCGAGTTTGTTTGTGAATAACGATGGTCCATGGACCAAACCAGGCTGGTAATGTTTATTATCTCATCTGGCTGTAAATTCCTGCAGAAGACGAGCGGGCTCGGCGCCAACCTGACATTTAGGAAATATACAGATCTCTACGTAATTCGCAGTTCTGCGTATCTTAATTTATGGCTTAGTTCATCTTTGGGTCTTTGATGTCATGGAAATTACGGAATGTACGGAGATTTTATATTCATTTTTAAAATATTATAAATGAAAAAAATATATTTATATTTATAAACTTGTAAAGGTTTATGCACTTTATGATATTGTATGTAAAGGATTAAATGAAAACTATGTTTTGTATGTTTTACATATGGCGAAAATATTAATTTTTTTTTTTAACGATTAACAAGCATCTCTTTAGAATCTTTCGAATAAGAATTTCTTCAACTGGAAATAACTTTCTGAAATAATAAAAACCTAAAATAACTTTTACAGCCCGCCTAGCATGACCATCAAAAGGTATGTCGCGCACGAGTGAAGACAAAGTTCTCGATGTATATACAGTTGTGGTCATATAATTAAGAACGATTTTGAGTTTCAGAGAATTTCTTATCAAACGTGTAAATTTTTTGTGTTAGATATTACCCAGATGTTATTTGTTGACTTATGTACATTAAATAAAAATGGTTATAATTTACATAGAAACGAAACTGGACAAATAATTAAGAACGACCCATAAACTATTCGATAAAATTGTATCAAATGAAATTTTAGTTAATAAAGTTACACTATACAGGATCACTTGCGATACAGAGGGCAAATGAATACCTGTTAATCCTTATATTAATACTTAGAAGCATATGCACAGCTTTGGATATCGACATGATTGACTCTATCATTTTTTGACATTTTTCAACAGAAATAGAGTTCCATTCTTCTAAAAATTTCCGCGTATAGTTTTCTTAAACTGCTATATTGCCTATTTGATACCCTTTTCTTAACCTCACACTAAATGTTCTCAATTGGATTTAAATCCGGGCTATAAGATGACCACTCTAAGACAAAAACAAATTGTGAGTTGAGGAATTCCTTTACTGTGTGCAGTATGCTTAGGGTCAACGTCGTGCTGGAATGTCCAAATGAAAGGAAGAACGTCCTCAGCATAGGGTAACATTGTTTACTCTGGTATAGTTTTGTATTGGAATTGATCCGTGTTTCCTTCTATGAGCATAACAGGTCCGACTCCATGGCCAGAAAGGCACCCCCAAATTTTCACGTGTGCACCGGCATGCTTTAACGTTACTTTTCTTAACTGAGGGTCAAATTCTTTATTCGAAGGGCGTATGACGCATTGGTTGCATCACAGAAAACCCTATTTGTTTTAGTTTCATCAGAGAAAAGGACATTTTTCCATTGTCTGACTGTCCAGTTCTCATATCTTATTGCAAATAGCATGCATAGAGCATGTCTAAGGCGCGATGTCAACGTGAGTATCTTCCGCGGTATCCTTCCGAACAAACTTTCTTCTACCAAACGCCTTTGTGCCGTGCGTGTCGAGGTTGCCGAGAGGTTGCTCTCGCCAAAAAAAATCTTTTTTTATCTCATTGGACCCTTTAAATGGAAACTGCTTGACCAAATGAACTATCTTTCTATCCCCTCGAGGAGATGGCTTCCTCTTTTTAAACCCACACGGTTTATTTGAAATAGTTTCATATGTTCTAAAATGCTTAACAGCATGGAAAACCATGGTTTTGGAGCACTGAAGATGGTCTGCTATCTTTTTATATGACCAGTTGTTCTCGCGAAGTTTTATTATAACTATCTTATTCTAGACTTATCACAACTTTAACTTTTCCCATTGTTTTATAGGAAATAAGCACGATTTATTATTTTTACAACAATTAATGTTGCCAAAGTTATACTAAAAGTAACCAAGCACAAAGTTTTTCTTTATTAAAATTTCAAAAATCTATAAAATTATTCAGCGTTCTTAATTATGTGACCAGCCAGTAGGGGTATGACCTACGTTCAGGACTACATTTATGTACTCTATAAAACTTATCTGTTTTTTTTTTAAATTACTGATGTGCATAATTAATGTACAAATAGTATGGCAATATTTTGCAATACCATAAAAAATAAAAGAACGTAAATGCGTTATGTTTTGCGAGGCTGTTTGTAAAAAATGTTGTCTTCATGTAAGCGTTCTTAATTATATGACCACAACTGTATATATATGTTCACCCATTAAAAAATAATAAAAAAAACAATGTAGGAACAATATTCATTAAAAATAACAACACCTCTTTGTCTTCTCGACATAATTTGTCGATCGTGGTGCGCATGTTACATGTAAGACTCGGAAGGGAGAGATAATCGATTAAAACACAAGAAAACGGGTCGACAAAAATTTGTCGTGGCTAGGCCAGCAGGATTTAAATGTAAATAAAAAATAAACACATGTCATTACAAATATGCCATACTTAAAAAAATATTGCTGTTGCAATCTACTGTAATATTTGCTAATTATATTTATCATAATTTCTAGGCATCTGTAGGAAAATTCTATAACTTTAAATCAACGATTTTGCAAAAAAAAATTATAGTCAGATATATTTTGTAACCATGTCATCTCAATTAGAAATAGTACTGTCCCAACACCTCGTTAGGATTTTTGAATGTTTTTTAAACCCGTATAAAAAATAACAACTAATAAAAAAAAACTTTAAATAATACAATATAAAGTAGGTACGTATCGTTATGAAACTCAGTCTTAGAATACATCAAACGAAGAATGCACTAATGTACATCCGCCTATATTTCGTTATGCTCTATATTCTAAGCCCAATATAGCTTTCTTTGTCTTTCTCCTACCTGTCGCAAATTATATCGCTATTTCACACAACGGCGATAGATATGTAAAGGTGACTTCGCCGATTACTCAGAAGCTTATCAATTTTGAGATGAACCTAAAAGTATAGGCGTCACTTTCATTAATATATGTTACGTGACAGATTTGAGAAGAGAAGCAGGGATACAAAATTTTGTATTGCACATATTTTAATTAGGTACTATCTAATCAAAATGCTATTAAAATGTTTTGTCGAAAACTTAAGAGCTTGGCTCTCCATAGATCTGATAACTTTTTTACCATGCCTGGAAGTAGGGATGTTACGAAAGTGGTTTTATCGGAACCGAATTCGGAGTCACAGTTTTTAAATCGGAACTGGAATCGAAACCGGAACCGGAATCGGAAGCAGAGCCAAAAGAGAGATGTGTAATAAAATAAAATTACAAACATTATTCATCAGTTTCATTCATATCAGTTCAAAAAATAAAACACTGAAACACACTGTGTGTGTGTGTTGAAAATAAAAATAAACGAATTTTCTTAAATTTTATATAGTAGTAAATTAAATCAAATAGTGCTAACCGCGGCCGCCGGCGCCGCTGTGCTTCGACTTCCGATTATAACCTCCGATTCTAATTTATCGGAACCGAAATCGGAATAGAAGGTTTAAAATCGATCGGAAGTTCCGACCTTTCAGAACCAGAACCGAAGCTCCGTAACATCCCTGCCTGGTAGTGAGGGAGGTTTACTTTTAAAAATACGTACTTAATTTTAGTCTGATTTCTCATTTCTGTTATTTTATGAGATGTGTAAGGACGAAATGAGTTATTCTCATTAATTTTGTCTTTTATTACAGGGAAGCACAGCACAGCTGGGTCAACCCAACCAAGTGGAACGACTCGGAAATACATTTGTACCGTTTCAAGTTTTCAATGAGTATATAGAAGGTCTTGCTTCATCCACATACGCGTAAGTTATAGGAGCCTTAGGCCGGCGTACATATGATGAATTATCGGCTGTGTTTTCATTGATATAAGATCGACAATTCGCTTAATGTGTGATGCGTTTAGAAAAGTCGCGGGCATGTTCTGCACTTTTTCGCCATATGTACACCGGCAATCACAGTAAAATATATTAGTTAAATATTATATAACAGCGTTTTGTATTGAATATGCCTTCAAACACAAACGCGATTAATGCCCGAAGTGACCAGACGTGGGGAAGACATGCCTATAGAAAATTATAAACATGTCACGGTGGGACTCGAACCCGTGACCCATCGGAGTGCAAGGTAGGTGATATACCAAACGCGCCAACGAACCCGTCATATACTCATATCTTTTATGTGTTTAACCACATTTTTATTTTATTTTTTATCGAGGGGAAAGCTGCGTTATTGCCCAACGTACAATAGGGTAAACCAAAAGGTATTACCTTGTCGCCCACCTCCCAGCGTGTACTGCAATGCTGGGAGAGTGTGGAACTCAAGTATAAGTGTATATTACTGGCCTAATTATCAAACTTCGTAACTCCAAAATTTCCGATTTTTGTTTTTTGATGCCATCTTGTGTAAAATACCGTAACGAATACGATGGAATCACTCATATCTACTAATTGTTTTTAGTTTTTTTAACTACGTATGTCCACGGAATGTTTGACCTGTTTGTAGATTTTTCCTCCTCCTGTAAAGTTTGACCAAATGAAGATACGAAGTTTGATAACTAAGCCGACGATATATAATTTATAAAGCTATTCACCGTTTCTTGTAGAGGCTCCGCGTACCATCTTCTGGAACATAATTGTAACCACTTCTCCGAAGAGGTAGCGCAATTCCTGTGCGGCGGACACGTGCCGAAGCACATCATATCGCAGGCAGAGAGAGATTTGCCTGCGCCACTTAGAATGGCTCTCACATCACTGTTGGGGCAGCTAGTGCCTGATGGTACACAGGTAAGATCATTACACGTATACGAATATGATATGACTGGAAAAACTAGATCTGTTCTAAAACACACCCAGCTTCGCACCAGGTGCAATGTAGATGTACTATACACAAAAAACTGATTACCCAATATACACAAAAAAATTACTCGCTGATAATGTAGCTTTCTATTGGTGGAAGATTTTGAGATTGGTGAAAGTTGGTCCAGTAGTTTTTGAGTTAAATCGTTAAAAAAAAATCTTTCCTCTTTATAAGTTTACTAACAACGCGCCCCGGATTCACACGGGTGCAATGTAAATGGTCTATACACAATAAATAGCCTATGTTACTAGCTGATAATGTAGCTTTCTATTGGTGAAGTTTTTGAATTTATTCATTACATACAAAAATCCTAAAATACAAATCCTCTTTATAATATTTATAGTTTAGATATAAAATCCCTATTGGAGCAACTCGTGCCTGATGAAACTAATTATAATTAATTTAATGAAACACTTATAAAACAATGAAAAGGGTGAATGAAAGTAGGGAAATGAAAAAGATTTATGAATCTGGTGTCGGGAGCAGTCGACCTAAGCGAAACTACCTCGATCAGATCGGAGACGTTCTTCATAAGGCCCCAGGCAAAAGTACTCAAATTCGAAACCAATCGTTGTTGAAAGTGGAAGAAGCGAAATTAGCTTTATTCCACTTTCTCCATTTTCATCTATAGAAATCCATGATCACAGCCGACCGATAGGAAAGATGCGTGAAATATGTATTTGTATGTATTAATTTCATAATACAGAACAAAATTCACAGAAAACTGCTATAGAAAATTCAGAAAAAGGGAACTCAAATGGCAGTGGATCAAGTCGTTCCACGCCTCATTAAATCTTAGTCTAAATGTAAGTCAGTTAACCTTTATCACTATTTTTAATGGAAGATATCCGACTAGGTTTACCTGATAACATCCGCCAAAAACATCTACAACACCAGAGGTTATTTTTAGTCTCAAATAAATTATCATTTCTGCCCTTGAAACTTCCAATTAGAAAATATATTATAGTTGTGCTCTTCAGGTAGGGGAGACAGGGGCTTGTTGTAACAGAGGTAAGTAGTAACAGCTAAATAACTTAGCCGGTTTCAAATATTTTGTTCCGATTTTGAACTCAATGTGCTCTTTAAGATAGGACCTACGACATAAATGCAGCCAATATAGTGCGGAAAGGCTTAGTGACCGGTTTTCAGCAGGAGTACTGTTTTTTGGCACGAAACATAAAAAATATGAGTTCGTAAAATTTGATTACAAGATCATACTGAATCTAATTGAAAAATGTTTCTATTAATTTTTGTTACGCATTTATTAAACTATCGTATGATAGTACTTTCGCATAACCCGAGCCAATCATATTTTTTTTAATAAATATAATTGTTCATAATTTCGGTTGGGGCTAGTTGTAACAAAATTGTGGGGCAAGTTGTAACAGGCGCTAAGGCTGCACATTTTGCATTCGCTCTTACCTTTCCAGGTTTGTATGTTATTTGTTAAGTTAATCGTTATATTTTAAGATACGGGATTATAAAAGGTAGTCAGAACGGGCGTCAAAGTCTCAAGAGGTCTATGAACAAGCTGTAAAAGAAGTATTAACAATAGCAAAAAAATCGTGAGGCTGCTGCATTGTTTGAGCTGTGTCACGTATCATTGGTCAGATACATTAAAAAGAAGAACAATTACTGTTGGTTATACCCACAAAATACACCCTGAACCCGTCCCAGGCCCTTCAGGTATCCAAAATACCGGTATTTCACTTTCAAAGATCAAAATTCAAAGGGTCAGCTATTTTGACTGAAACTCCAGAGAATAATTTGATCAAAAAACAGAAACAAGAAGGTAAAGCAAAAAACAAAGATACGGGAAAGGGCAAAAGTAAAGCAAAGTCGAATAGACCTGAAAAGATCAAGATTGATAAAGTGAAAAAAAAAGATTTCAATGAAGACTCAGATTCTGAAGAAGAAAAGTAGTTAGTTGTGTTTATTTTCGGAGAAGAAAGTATAACCATATCAGACAAAGAAGATTGGGTCGATTGTAAGATCTGTAAACTGTGGTCACACGTTAAATGTGTAAGAGGTGATCCTATTTCGTACATTTGTATTAATTGTGAATTTGATAAAGACTGAAATAAGTAATTGCGTTAAATTTTTTCCTACTATTTTACGAAGTAAGCTTTACTTATTGCAATGTTTATTGTGATATAGTAAGATGTATAAAATATAACTATTTACTGCTTAACAGCAGCGAATGTTAGGGAATCAAACAATTTGATTGAGATAATTTCTTTAAACTTTTGACCAAAAATAATGTTAGATGTTTTTATTTTTTGAAGCTCACGTAGCTTGCCATAGTTTAGTAAATACAAAAATATAAATAATTGTTATAAAAAAATAAAATAGTTTTATGTGGATTATAAATGCAATTTATGAAATTAGTTTTCACTAATAATTAAGTTTATTAATAAGTTTAATTAACCTAAGTATATACTATACAAGTCAAAATATAACTATCGTTGTTAAAGAAAAAGATTAGTATTTACATCATTAGTTCATAAGAAATACCATTTTCTTATTATTTTTTGTTATTTTTATAATACAAGCCTTAAATAATGTAACCTGTTGTTTTAATATGACGTTACTACTTGCCCCGTACTAGTTACAACTTGCCCCAAAAACGGGGTAAGTTGTAACAAGCGACTTTTTCCACAAAAAGTGCTATAAATAGAAATTGATTATAGATTCAGGAAAAAATATTTTGGGAACATATTTTCAAATATATGATTACTGGTTTAAAAGCACTTTTAAATGAAAATACTCAATAGTTTAGTCACTACATCGAAAGAAGGAAAAAATGTTACAACTAGCCCCTCTCTCCCCTACTACATGAAGAGTACCTGTGCTATTAGTTGTAGAATTGTGTAGAGGAGAAATAAAGTTATGTTATGTTATTTGTTTATATCATATATTTTAAATGTTGTCTTTATACTGTGAAAATATATGTACCTACTATCACTGATTTATCACTTAAAATAATGTTAATAATTAGATATTTTTATTAATTGATATTTACATATTTAATTCCCAAGCAATGCATGATGCAGTAACATTCTAGTGAAGAACAACGTTTTTTAAAATAAATAAAAATATAATATATGACATTAAGTGGTTACTTTTTTCTTAATATGGACGATACACATTTTTAATGCTTCAAAAGCACTTTCACTATAAATCGCTAAGTATTATATTTAATACAAACATATACATAACGCCATACGTATACATAACGCGTCTTTCCAATTGCGGTAGACAGAGATCATGGAATTCCATACGCTCCGATCGTTGTATCCCAGTTTCGCTTCCAGTTTCATCAATATATAAGTATTAATACATACATATACATCACGCCTCTTTCCCATTGGGGTAGGCAGAGATCACGGAATTCCATATGCTCCGATCCTTACATACCACTTTCACTTCTTCCATTTTCATAAATACACACTCGTCGGTTTCGAGTACTTTTGACCTGGCCTTTTTGCAGAACGTCCCCGATCTAATCGAGGTACGTTCTTCTAGCACGACCACTCCCGACTCTACCACTCACACCAGTTTCATATATATTTTATTGAAATTCCTTCGTATTTCCTAAAGTGACCCCAGCCTTGCGTACTATTTGCGCAACCTATAATTAAAATGTTACTTTACCTTGCAGGCAGTGTACGCGAATGGAGTACGTCACAGTCGGCAGGATAGTCCAGATTACCTCACGCTCAATAGTCAAATTGAGGAAGCCAGGTAAATATGGTTTGATTGGCCTTTTAAATATCAACGCAACATAGACGCCCTATACTAACACCTAATGTGGCGACTGTTAAACCGTAGCGGTTCTATAGAACTGTTTATGATCTCTCGAAATGTTTAGATTTGTCGTAATATTCAGAGGGCCATAAGGAATTGGTATTGTCGTGTATCATTTGTATGCAATTCAAAATAATTTCTCTTACAATTGACGGATAAGAATTCTTCCTACCAAGTCGTAATGCTGGGATCTTGATTCGATTCACATGTTATCTCATATATCTATTAAATTTGTATATATATATAAACATCTCGTGTCACGGTGTTTGTGGTCGCCGAAACGGCTTGACCGATTTTAATGATTTTTTTTCGAACAACATGTACCATTCTTCGATATATTGTTCTTATAAAACTTTGATTATACCAGTAAATTATGGGTCAGTTTAGCCTAAAAAGTACAAAAACGTCGAAATATATCGAAATAGGTCGGCTATGTATGGTGTTTGTGATGCAACGCTCTGCATTGTTCCATCCCAGAAGTTTTGTTTGACAAGCTATATGATTGAGTAACAAACCCAATGATCTCGAATCTACCGATCGGTTTTCGGTAGTTTTAATGTGATTAGTGAGTAAAATAACATTCCTAGTTTAAAATGAGATTTAATCAATTTTTTTCCTTTTTTTATTAATTTACCGATTTTTTGTCCAAATATACCGATTACATGATTCAATCCCAATCCCACTGATTTCGAGACCACTGTACATTGTACAAACCTCATATTATCCACCTGCTAAGTGTTAAATATAAAGTATATATTTTGGCAGACCTATGCCGAATCGCATGCGTTCCTTACAAGCTGTTGCGGCCAGACTCTGTGTAATTCTTGTGATACTACGCTCCACGAAACTGTTTAAGATGTTACGTAGACGGCTCCAGATGTAATTACTTAATTCATTATTATTGTAAAATATTTTATATACTGCAAAATTATTAAAATGATAAAAACAGAGGATGTCTAACTGATCAGCCCGCCTAGCATGACAATCAACAGATATCTCGCGGACGAGTGAAGACAAACTAAAATATAAGATATCTCGACATCGAAAACTTTGATAGACAAGATATCTCGATCGACAGATATCTCTACTTTGGACATTAGAAGTCGAGTTTTAAGTGTAAGTGTCATGTTAGACCCGGAAGACATAAATAGATAATCGATTAAAACACGAGAAAACGGTCGACAAAATTTTGTCGTGGTTGTCATGCTAAGCCAGAAATTGGCTGAAAGAACGCTGAAACTTTATAAGAACAATCCTACCATTTAACGAAAACTAGGCTATTTTAATTAAAGGGTATTTTTTGTCAGAATGAAGATAAGTCTTGATTTTGATGCTCTTACTAAGACAGTGCCTTCGGAGACATCCAGCTTACATGAATCGCAGCTGGCAATGGCGAACATAGTTATATTCATCCGTAGAAACTGCTAGAATATTTTTTTAGCTTTCTTTAATATTCTAACCAAGATTGTGGCATAGGTCCGACGGATCAAACCACGTGCGTGCACTTCGCGCTGCGGCAGCCGGCCTTTGTGTGATTCTTCGCGCCGCTAACGTATATCGTACGCTTCATAGATCTAACGATGACCAGTCGCGTCCCTTCTAAAATATTCTAGAAACTCATTTTATCACTACACACCAAAACCGCATACGCCAACGTAGTTATTTCGTCAACACAGCCCAGCGTTATTAAATAAAAATAAAATTACGTCGGCACGTCACTGTTCTACCCGTAGTATGTAGCCGTATGACGGATTCAGCGTAATTAATCTACGAGCAGAAGGCTGAACACCAAAAACTTGCAAGAAAGCATTCGTTTCAGATCTATGAGTAATTAGTTGAATTAAATACAAATGACATGAATACTTTCTCATAAGTTTTTGGTGCTTCGGCTGTCAATACGTTACTCTATGTTCTTTATGAATTTTATGGACTCAATTATTATCAGATAAAACACACTCCGATTGCCCCACAACTCGAAAGTCGTCGATATATCGCACCTTGAAAATCGAACCGTCACTAAACGATTTTGAACTATCAACGCCATCGTGTCAGATTATTGTTCGTCTTCAAAATGGAAGACACAACTTCATGCCGCTAGATGGCGCAAGTATCATGTCATTATTAGAAACTCGAACACGTCATGAGCACTTTAAAACGGTATTTTCTATAAAGCACATTTTTCGTTTATTTTCCGTTTGGTATTCAAAGTGCGATATATTGGCGGGTCAGCTTTGGTATGTAGAATTGTAGAGCTCATTACTCCCGTACCTGAAAATGTTACATTCCAAATATAAAACTTGAATAAACATTGAAAAGTAACACTGGGTCTTATTTGTAGACTAGAATTCTTTTCATGCTGCTCTATGATTAAATTGATAGGTTTTTATAAGATACCGGTATTTATCATGTAGTAAGTAATACTACTGCAAAAAGATAGCATAGACCACTATTGATAGTATATGTCTTAAAAGGACAACCTTATTATACTTTAATCCATAAATTATATATTACTAGCTGACCCGGCAAACGTTGTTTTGCCATGTAAATAATTTCTAAAAAGCAGGGGTTGGTGATAAAAAAGTAAAAATTTAGGGTTGTATGTATTTTTAATGCCATGAATGTAGCCGATTCTCAGACCTACTGAATACGCATTTAAAATTTAGTAAAAATCGGTAATGCCGTTTCGGAGGAGTACGGTAACTAACATTGTGACATGGAAATTGTATATATTAGATAATGGAGAATTGGAAACCAGGAGTCTTTGTTTATAACGCCATCTAGGTTGCTATTATGAACATACAGACATTGAGAGTTTTTCGTTCATTCTTGGATTTTCTTGTTATCTTGTAGAATTGTGCTAAATGCTATTTGAGTTTTGAACATCGCTGCAAGGTGGCACATCTTTTGGGTTTTTTTGGCAAATGTTATTCGGAATCGGAGCTATGCAATTGGACCACATATCTTCATATCCATTCCACTTCTAGTACATTTTAAGCGAATAACTCATTATTCGCCTCATAACCTCAGTTCCAGTAGCTTATTGTTTGACATCCCAAGAAGCTGCATTCGTCGATCGAATTGTAATTTTGGTATATTATAAATTCTCTTTAAAGCCAGGGTGAATAGGCTTATTGTATTTTAACTGGACTTCTAATCAGCCTGCTTCAGTAGCATACAAAATAACACTAGTTTTGAAACACGTGTGTTTATACAGACAGTAGACAAATTCATATTTCTAATACCAAAATGGGTAGATGAGGTGTCACAATACGTGGGAAAAACATGGTGGAGGAAAGCATGGGATAGGAAAGGTTGGGAGAAGCTGGGGCAGACCATTTGCGATCAGGCAAGCACAACTCAATAGACTAAACTTTAAATAAATAAATAAATATGTAATATTACTTGTTAATCAGTAGTGCAATAAAGGCTTTATTACTATACACATTTAATTATTATATCTTTTAGGTAATAGGTTTAGTTTTATTGTGCCTACTGTAATTTTTGGCTGATACCTCAACATTGATGAGATTCTGAAAACCTCACCCTTTACTAAATAAAAGCAAACTAATTTCTCTTTTATATATTTAAATGGTACTGTATTTTTTTCATTTTGTTACGTAATAAATTTATTCCTAATAATAATAAAGACAATACTTTTTCTTAGGATAGTATCACAGGAGCTTGACGCAAAAAGAAGCACAATAGCAGAGAAGTTGGCGCGCAAAGAGAGGAAAAAGGAGAAGAAACGAAAGAAGCTTCGTGAACAGGGTGGCGCTGGAGATGATTCTGAGGGTAAGCGTCATGTCATATCCTATTTTAATCTAACTTATATTCGTTGGTGAATTGAATTTGTGTAATTAAAATATTAGAATGTGTGTTTAAGTTAGGAAGGATAAAACACAAGTTCTGGACTTTCTCTTTTATTCCAGTTAGGGTAATGCTCGACTTAGGCAAGGCAGCTATAGGCGTCATCCACTCATTCTAGCATTTCAGTTAATTTTTAATATAATTAAAGGTCATTTTCATTTCCGGGGGGTACGGGGAATGAACCACCGTTCATAGATGGACAAACCGTGAAGTGCATATTGCGCGTTTCGGTTTCAGACTATGGATTTCCGAATGCTTGAAGTAAAAAATATCGAAAGTGAATCGTTAACTGATGTTCTGTGACTGAGGTACCTATCATCAAGTAAACCTCGTGCTCGTCTGTAGATATCTAACATAAAAAAGATAGCATATAACATATAATCTTAAGCCAAATATTTTTTTTGGATATATGGATTTTGTTTATCCGTAGTTAAAGTATGCTCGTATTCCAGCACGCTTAACAAGCCAAACTGTGCAGACTCAAGGGGGGGTCGTATTTTATACTGCTTTAATTTTCACCTATTTAAATTTTTGCCAAAAGAAAGTTTTCTAAATAAAACAATGTAATGTTAAAATGTTATTTTACTGTTCGTTACGAATTGAGTAGCCTCCGTGAGAGAGAAGAAGAACTAAAAAAAGTTTATGACACATGGAAACAAGAATTCTTTATAAACTTTATTGAAATTTTGTCCTACCGGTTCAAAAATTTTAATCCATTATTCAAGTACATTCGTATGAGCTGAGGACGAAGCACGAACGACTATCGTAATGAGAAATCATTTGAAATTTCATACACATGACAGTTCGTTACATCAGAGGGCTGATGACAATGCAATTATAGTCAAATGATCAAGCTGAAAGCTCTCATCCGGTTATGTTTAGGCGTGACTAGTATACGCTTTAGTTATTCTGGTATCTGAAATTGCCCCCGAATAGTTAACATAATATCCCTGTCCAAAGGGTCTAGCACGAACAACTTGCGAGGAAGTATTTAAATCGTTTATCTGTCATACTAGGTCCTCTGTTTGGGTTTGTAGTTCACAAATAATTGATTACTGTGGTAAATACGAATAAGTGAACGGGTTTTATATAGTCCTATGTGTAAGGGATTTCAGAATAAAAAATGCTAGTGCGTTAAAATTAGTGTATTTATTAAAAATACAATAACAATTTAAATAAAATACTTTATAATGGATTAAAACGCCATTTATTATTTATGCTGACGTTTCGGATGCGCGGATCTGTGATACTCGCGTGAATAAAAGACAATATTATACAATAACAATATAAAGTAAAAGCAGCCCAACTTGTTGACGTATGATTTTCAAAATTCACGCAAATAGATCGCTTCTTATATATCAATGAACTCACTTTTTAAAATGCGATCATGCAACAAAGGTGACGAATGTTTATAGAACAACGAGCCATGCTAGACAAATGTGATCGACCTCATCTATTTATTCCCTGCCCAGTTGAACGATCCACAAATAGGCCGCCACTCGAAACCCTACCGCCTGCTCCAAATACGTGCAAAATCTTACCACAACTTAACGATAACAAAAATCTATGTAAATCAAATGTTGGGAACGTCATTAATGTATGGGATAACCATGGGTTTGTGTTTAGATGTGCGATTATAAATATATTGCGATGAGGCATCGTCCGCTGATTTTGGCGTTTCGCCAGAACTCTGCGAGCGTGGGGCAGTTTCCTCGCGGCAAGAGAACTGTTACCATCACTTGTTAATTTGTGGCGATTTAAAGGTAGGTCAGGTGGTAGCAGGTGGTGGACTTGTGCTTATTTCTGTCGCAACGTGGGTTGCACGTGTACGGGGAAGTATTCGCGTTGAGAAATCACTCAAAAGTGATCTATTTGATGTGAAGGGGTTCCGCTCCAACAGCGTACCTTTTATTTGTTTATTGATTAATTAGTGCAAGTAAGTTAAGTGCGTTTATTCGTCATGTTTATTTTTGACGTATTTATTAGAGCTAGTGCATCGTAGTGGGGACCGAAAAACCAACTAAACGTGTCGCCAAAAATAACTTGCTTTAGTGTTCTCGAATTCGAGCGAGCCTAAATTGTTTTTATTTTGCAGTTCTTTTTCACTAATGTACGCCTAATATATTTATGTAGACAATTGTTTTGAGGTTGTTGTGTTTTCATATTGTTTTCAGTCTTGTGTTAGTTTTTTCTAAACTCGAAATAAATAACGAAATATATTAGCTACATTGACTATCAAGATCTCACACTTCTCTCTTGCCTCCTTCATGTTGTGTGTATTATACACAAAAATTGTTACTCGCTGATAATATAGCTTTCAATAATTGTTCAAAGAATTTTAAAATCGGTCCAATAGTTTTTGAGTTTATTAATCACAAACAAATCCGCACATATTTCTAAGTCAAACACACGTTACTCGCGTCTTGGCGTCTTATATATAGTCCTCAAGTTTAAATACACCAGAAGTTATGATAAGAAGAATATTCATACAAATATCAATACAGAAATGGCGGAAGCTATGGAAGCCGTGGAAGCCAGAGAGCCGGTGTCGCTGGCCGGACCCAGCTCCCGTGACCTTGACGTTGAGGCTGAAGAGCGCCGCGTGGAGGAACAGCGCAAGAGGGCCAGGAACCCACCTGTGGTCTATAGAGATATTGATGTGAGTTTTATATTGATTTAAATATATTTATTTTACAAATATTAGGAATACTTACAGCTATACAAAAAAAGCGTTAAACATTCCGAAGGGGTAACAAGTCACCATTCATAGATTGAAGAACCGGAAGTGAACATTGCGCGTTTCGGTTGCAGTCTATGGATTTCGTTTATCATCATTGATCCCGAATTTGAAATACTCCAAATGTATATATATGTATATATAGAGATATACAAATGATCAATGAAACAGACAGTTTGTCTGCCCCATGATCCATTAGGAAACACGTCATAATCGTACTAAAATTATATGAATGATAAGGTAGTAGTTTTATTTAGTTTTATTAGGTAAGTTTATACATGTATTCTACATAGTTGTTGGTCGATGACAGAATTGTTTTGTTTTTCTGACTTTTTCTGACTATGACTATTGTATGAAACAGATTTATGCTACGTTACGCTAGTTGCAACTCTCGCATTGAAGTCAAATTAAGTAAGGTTAAACGAGTGATCGAATGTTCTATGTGATCTAATGTTGATCTGTTTCGATATAAAAATAAGCGGTATTTTCCTTATGGTTTTAGTCGGGAATTCATTTATATTGCATCATGAAGATTGAATTCTATTTATCGTGATGGTAAGTGATCACCGTGGCCCATAGATATTTGCACCACCAGAAGGCTTGCAGATGCGCTGCTGGCCTTAAAAGAAAGAATAAGCTCATTTCTTGAAGGTTCCCAAGTCGTATCCGTTCGGAAATACCGCTACAGCTGGTTCCACAGAGTACTTGTGCGAGGCAGAAAGTGTCTATAAATTAAATTCTTAGTATAAGTAATTAAAATACTTGCAAGATTTCAAGGAACGACTTGTCGGGATATTAATAAAACGTTTTATGATATGTACTTTATTACTGAGCATATGTTTATGCATGCGTTAATGCAGCGAATGAGTCATTTCAGATTTGAGTGTATGTATCAGTAGATGGGAACTTTTATAGCACTTTTTCGAACTCTGACAGTACTTTTGGATATTAAGGTTGATTTTCTAACAAAACAAATATGTAATGTATCAAACAGTGTGTTTGTTTGTCCGTATGACATAGCCAAACGAATCAATGTATGGAATAGATATTTTACTGAGACTGATTTAACTGGCTGAGGTGATAGGTGAGCTCCAAAATGATTCATTTAAAACTTGGAAGACATATAGGAAACTCATACTGAATCCGAAATTCGCAATTCAAAGTCGCAAAACGTAACTGTTATTCAAATCAACCCTGTAGTAGAATATATTAGTATAATATATACATCAGAGCGGATATATACAGATATATCGGAACGTGGTAAGCGGCGTACTAAAAAATAATAATATGTATTTTGAAAAATATTGCGAGTCGCCAAAAATCCTTTCACGGGGACTGTTGGGGACCCAAATGAAACGTGTGTACCAAATTTGAAGTCAAAATTCGGTTTTGGCTTTCCGGAATTTTATCCTCGAATAATATTGATTTTAAAAAAATTATTGAGTATTTTCGAGGAAAAAACTTTCATATCATCGAGAGATTCAAATTAACGAATCAAATTATATTATAGAATATACCTACGTATCAGACCCAATGAATCTGATGAATGGTGACTTCATATACATTTTATTCCAAAGAATATTTAGATATTACATTTACGAGAATAGTACTTACGAAGCGACGACCATTTTTGGTCATTAATATGTATGTGTAAACAACTGTGTATGTGTGAGTGACTGGAGGCGTTAATTGCTTGTATAGTTCCAATGTGCCAAGCGTCCAGACTATTTCCGTTTATATGTGCCATAATATATATTTGTAGCCAACTTCGAGATTTTCCAAACACCTTACCTTACTTGCGTTTACTACCGGAGGTGTTGGCTTTGAATCTCGGGCAAACAATATAAAATAAATTGCTTCGATCAGGCACGGTACAGAAGGCTGAACACCTATTTGTCTGTAAAAAAATATTATAAGTGAAACAGACACAGAAATGAGTCTGCCCCATGTCCATTTGGGTATGGGATCCAGTAAATAATTTTATATAAACTTTTAATAATCCATTCGTATATATAACAGGGTGCGCAAGAGTTTGAAGTTTTCTCAAAAACCCTAGAAGGTGTAGAACTATCGCCCGAAGAGAAACAAAGTCTTGATGAGTTACAGCAGTACTTGGTGCAAGGGGAGGGAAGCTGGGTGCTCGGTGATGACTTCCTGAGTTTTATTGGTAAGTGGTCTTCGGAATTGATTTATTCATATATATATCCTTGGCGGTTCGGAGTATAAAGGAGGAGGCGTACCGTTTCGTACGTGTATAAGGTACATCGACTATATAAGGATGAAATCCCACTCTGTGTCTGGCCGTCCGATGGTGAAAGGGAGCTGCAGGGATAAGTTCGTGCAATTCAGCCGCGCACTCACCGAAGTGCAACCTGTAGAACACCGACAGACTAGCGACCATTCGACGATGTTCAAGAGGCAGTAGCCGTTTTTGAGCAAGTCTAGAGTCACCAATAAGTCGACTGGCGCGTTTTTCCATCGAGTCAAGAGCTTCCAAATGACACTTAAAAATAAAAAATAACCGGTTTCAGTCCCTGCTTAACAGAGTCCAATTATTAGACATCGTAATCGGGCGGGCACGAATGAACATGTCAAAGAATATCTATCTAGAATAGACAATTAGTATGTAATACCTCGTTTTATGCGTCCTCTGAGAGTTTTTATGTTTTCAAGTCGTGTTATTCAAAAATAACTTTAAAATGAATAAACTATTGACTTTTATATAAAATATTTTAAAACGGATTAAAACGCGATTTATAATTTATTTTATAAGCATCCGAAACGACGGGATAAATAATCAATCGCGTTTTAATCTGTTATAAAGTATTTTATTTAAATGTGCAATACTCGCGTTAATAAAAGACAATATTAAACTATTGACTTGTCGATTTTGACAATTTATTAGATTGATCTGGTTTATTCTCTTAAAGATGTTAATTCATTGGCTTGCTCCTATTTGTATTTAGCCTCCTTGGCCTTGTTACTAAAATGATATGAATTGATGCAAAAAGTCCCAATGTAGATATAGGTTAGATACTCTCAAAAGAATTCATGTAGTTTGTCCACTCTGTTTACATAATCTATACATGATTCCTAATATGAGCGTGTGTACAGGCCGCGTGCTCTCCGACCCCGGGGTCAAGAGTGAGGCCCGGTGCGCTGCGCTGCGCTGCCTGGCGGCGAGCGCGCTGCGCGACGACGTGTCGCTGCTGCTGCACCAGGACCGGCGGCAGCACGCGCTGCTCGGGTACGCGCACGGCGTCGACCGGCTGCCGGCGGGCGAGCAGCGGGCGCTCGGACTCTTTGTGAGTATATGGCCAGCGCTACACTTAAGGGCCTATGTCGATGAGGCTCGCAGGCCGACAAATCGCTATATTAAATGTGAGCGAGCGAGAATGAAATAATTACTTGAGACATGTAAAAAAAAGAGAAAGCTGTAGCTTAAACGCGCTCGGAATAAAACAACGTATGTGCCAAAACTAATTCATTTCATAACTTTACAATACTTTATTTGATTAAAAAACGGTTTTGAGCAATATTTAAGACATTTATTCTACATCCTTTAAAATAAATTAAATTAAATAACTCTTTGCCGTTATGCCTTGGGATCCAAAAAAGTGTAAAAATAGACATAACTTCACATTTATTTTCTATCGAGAAAATTTCATTGAAACGTGTTTTCCTTTTGAGCGACACTGCAAAGTATAGTCAAAAAACTAATTCCAAAATTTCATGTCAATAATCCACAGCCTGAACAAGTTACACGTAATAGAAATACCGCATTTTTTTCAACATATCCTCTTAAGAGGGCCCAACCCGTCTTACTTTCCATACAAAAGCTCGTACGTGATTATGGCGTTGTAACCGATTTTTCTTTTAATCTTTTGAACTAATAGGTATCTCGTGCACTATATCTAGGTTTCTATCGAAACAAAATCCCAAAATTTTCAGAAATAAATTCAGTATAAGCCTCCAAAAATCAGCTTTTTTGCAGAAAAATTTCATGAACTTTAGGCGTTTATAATGTACTCATAAATTGTGAAAGTAAATATTTTGTTGTGATAGAAACCTTGCAAATATAATGGAGATTCTAAATTACAAAAAAATATTTCACAAACTTGTAAGGACTACTGAAAAACACGTATTTCCTAAAACAAGTTTTATGATATTTCCGCACACTATTTTTCGTTCAATGTTATCGCGTTCTCTCTCACTCGTTAGCGGTAGAGGTATGCGCTGCATGAAACAAAAAGCTTTTCAACCATGCTCGCGTTGACGATAGACGAACGAATTTATTTCTGAAAATTTTGAGATTTTGTTTCGATAGAAACCTAGATATAGTGCACGAGATACCTACTAGTTCAAAATTTTCAAAGAAAAATCGGTTAAATCGCCGTAATCACGTAAGAGCTTTTGTATGGAAAGTAAGACCGGGTTGGGCGCTGTTAATACATGTTATTGCATATAAATTACAAAGAGATGGAGCTACCGATTTTCCGCATAATGTGCCCGCTATTTGTAATTTAGATGCACATGTATTGGCGTTCCGTATTGGAATTTCCGCTAAGTGTATGTCTGCCGGCCTAGCATGACCGCCACGAGATATGTCGCGGACGAGAGAAGACAAACTAAGATGTAAGATATGGAGATATATTATATCTCGACATCGACAATTTTCATAGAAAAGATACATATTTCGATCGACAAATATATCTATTTTTATATTAAAAGTCGAGTTTTAAGTGTAATTGTCATGTTCGACCCGAAAGAAATAGAGCGATAATCGATTAAAAATTAAAACACGAGAAAATGGTCGACAAAATTTTGTCGCGGTTGTCATGCTAGGCCGGCTGGCCTATGGCTCATTGGCGCATTCGGTAGAACACCTGCCGTGCGCATCGATGGATCGTGAGTTCGAATCCCACCGGGACGACATGTTTATAATTTTCTGTAAACGTTCCCCACGTCTGATAACTTCGGGCATTGATCGGGTGGGAGGAATATCGAAATTCCGACCGGGTAACGAACCACCGTTCATAGATGGAAAAACCGGTTGGTTTCAGTTTATGGATTTCCGAATGCTCGAAGTAAAAAAGTAGGTCGACAGCGCATCAATGACTAATGTACTGTAGCTGAGGTATCACCTACCATCAATTGAACCTCATGCTCGTCTGTCGATATCTAACATAAAATTTTCTTCCGGGTCTAACATGACAATTACACTTAAAACTCGACTTTTAATATCAAAAATAGATATATTTGTCGATCTAGATATCTTTTCTATCAAAATTGTCGATGTCGAAGTATAATATATCGAGATATCTTACATCTTTTTTTGTCTTCTCTCGTCCGCGACATATCTCGTGGCGGTCATGCTAGGCCGGCTGCAATTAAAAAAAAATGAATAATGCTTAATTTCCATCGGCAGATGTGTAACCTGTTCGAGAACACCTCGTCCTCCGAGTGGCTGCTGTACATCAGCGAGTGGGAGCACGGCGGGCAGGCGCTCTCCAACATCAGGGTTACCACTAAGGTATATTGAAAAGAAAAAGAACTTTTAAAATCGGTAGAGTAGTTTTTGAGTTAAATCGTAACAAACAAACAAATCGTTCCTATTTATAATATTATTTTAGATTAGTAGAGACCTGGCATGAACGCGCATTTGCAAACATTTTGTAAAACAAAATACTTGGCGATTAAAAAGAGTGGCGGAGTGTTTATTGCCAGTTCTTCTCTTCCGTTCTACGACCTTGATTTGAGAACTGGCAGTAAATGTAAAATTAGAAACATTTAATATAGTATATATATATTTTTTATTTTTATTTATTGACATTCATAAGTGTTACTAAATGAATAAATGATTTTTGAACGATTTGTGAGAAAGTATTCGTATCGTCGTCTCGCTGATAGAAAGTGAACATCCGCAACATCAGAAGATTTGCAGATGCGTTGCTAGGCGCTCTGTTTTTGTATATTTTCTTTATAAGTAACCATAATATGTATAACTAAAGACTTAATACAATTATGAATTACTAGCAACGCGCCCCGGCTTCACACGGGTGCAATGTAGATGTAATATAAACACAAAGCCTATGTTACTCGCTGATAGTGTAGCTTTCTATTGGTGAAAGAATTTTTAAAATCGGTCCAGTAGTTTTTTATTCATAACATACAAAAATTCAAAAATACAATTCTTTCCTCTTTATAAAATTAGTATAGAAATGTTATTATGTGATTAGGTATGCGTCCAGTGCATGCTGAGCGAACAGACTGAGCTACGCGAGTACGGCACAGCACTCATCTACAACATCGCCAACAAGGAGGTAAAGACTGTGGTCTGTATTGTCTTCTATTCATTTTGCGTTCTTTAATATATAAGTAATGGGGTTCATATACCAGAGAAATGGAAAAATGTTTTAGTCGGGTGAGGTATAGAAGATATACTATTCTGTAAAGAGAAATCCAATTAATTATTGTAGATTTGATGAAGAAGTCTTCATTAGTTAAATTATTCATACGTTTCAGTAAACTAATTTTGTTATTTTTTTATCGACAGACGAGCATGAGGTTCACTTGATGGTAGGTGATACCTCAGCCACAGAACATCAGTCAATGATGCGCTGTCGAACTACTTTTTAGTTTGAGCATTCGGAAATCTATAGACTGAAACCGATACGCGTTTTCACTTCACGGTTTTTCCATTTATGAACCATGGTTCGTTCGTTTCGATATTCCTGCTATCTAATGCTTGAAGTTACCAGACGTGGGGAAGATATGCTTACAGAAAATTATAAACATGTCGTCCCGGTGGGATTCGAATCCACGACTCATCGATGCGCACGGCAACGAGCCCGTCAGAATTGTTCTGATTTTTGGTCGTTTTTGCAATGTCACGGTGATTTCCAGTAATAATTTTCTATTCGTCTCTTATTACTAGTAATACTGATTTTTGTAGTTGCTACATTATGTATCTTAATACGATTGAATATATTCTGTGTATGGCAATCTAAGGCCGTACCGCCACCTTGTAAAGCAGTATTATTATCGACGGCACACGACAAGAGTAAAGTGGCAATAATACCACTTTAAGAAATAGTGAGACAACCCCAGAAGGAATATACATATTATCTCTGAAAAACTGCCTATAAAAACAAAGAGCTTTGTAAAATCTGCAATTTTTTTACAAAAAACTGAGAATATGTATTACATTAAATGAAATTACATATTAATATTGATGATTAAACGTAAACACGTAAAAAATATAAGAAAATAAACACAAAATGGCTGTGCTCCAACTTGGCTGTTAATTAGCGCCATGGCATCCCCAGCCCCTTTTAGTCAACATAAATCAGACAATCGTAAGTTTTTTTCACTAAACTGAGTTATTCCCTTTGTATATACCTTTTTTTAAGGAAAAAATAAAAAAAAAAACCCAAAAAGAAAAAAACAAGTTTTTTAAATTATTTATCCCGACGTTTCGAATGCTTTTCAGCAACCGTGGTCGCGGGGAGACAGAAAGATGACAGTTGTCTGATATTTGAAATGTCACAAAGTTGCCATATTTAATTCAATTAAATTCAAAAATAATTTATTAATTTAGGTAACACAATGTACACTTATGAACGTCAATAAAAACCAGCACGGTTGCTGAAAAGCATCCGAAACGTCGGGATAAATAATTTAAACAATATAAATAATAAATCGCGTTTTAATCCGGTATACAGTATTTTATTTAAATATGTATATGTATTTTTAATGATAATACGATTTTGGACGAGCATGTATGAAAACACGCTCGTTGGTTTTATGTACTTTTGATCTGACTAGTATGAAGAACGTTCCCGATCCGTTCGGATTCGAGATATAAAAAAATATATAAATGAAAACCAGATAGTAATACTACGTGATTGATAGCTTCCTGTGTTTTTTGTATATTGATAAAGCCAATGCAAATATACTTTCTTCCTTATTCTTGTTAGTAGCCGTTTTGTTATCGCTTTCCCCAAACACAGTAAATCATCAAATTGATAATTATTTAAACTAATTTACATAAGGCTGAGAAAAATGAAACGTTGTCATTTATTTTTTTTCTGTTCAAATAAAAATTGCAAATAGTTTTTTCTTATCGGTGTTGAGGTTTCTATGTTATGTCAACAGTGCGTATCTTGGTAAATGGTACACTGATTTTGATTCTCACGATGAGATTTGTCTGAAAATATATGATTTCTCTTTATAGTGAATCTGAAATTTAATTATTAATCATGGCCCTTATTTTCCATAGGCCTTATTTTACATTAATTCAACGGTTAATTAATTAATAAATTAGAATCATTCAAGACGCGAGCCTATTCTTACCTTAAAGGCCGAAAACGCATCCTCAAAACCTCTGATATTGTAAATGTCCATGGGTGACGTTAATTGCCTTACCGAATGTCTGTTTGCCTCCTCTAATATACGTATAAAACTAAATATAATATTTTCTTTTATTAACGCGAGTATCACACATTTAAATAAAATACTGTATACCGGATTAAAACGCGATTTATTATTTAAACAATATAAATAATAAATTGCGTTTTAATTTATATAATTAAAATTAAATTTATATAATAACTTTTCGTGTAACTGTCAAGCGTAGGCTACATGGGTCGTGTACGAACTAAGACCGTCAAGAAGGCAGCAAAAATCATTATTGAAAAATATTACACCAGGTTAACTTTGGATTTTGATACAAACAAGAGAATATGCGAGGAAATTGCTATTATTACTACCAAACCTCTTCGCAACAAAATTGCTGGCTTTGCCACCCATTTGATGAGACGTCTCAGACATTCCCAAGTACGTGGTATCTCAATTAAATTGCAAGAGGAGGAGCGTGAAAGACGTGACAACTATGTCCCAGAGGTATCTGCCCTTGAACATGACATCATTGAAGTTGATCCTGACACCAAGGACATGTTGAAGATGCTCGACTTTAACAATATCAATGGTCTGCAACTGACTCAGTCAGCTACTCAGGGTGGTTATGGTGGCAGACGTAATTAAGGATAATAAATTGTAAATTGTAATCCGGTATAAAGTATTAATATATTTTATGGGTGACTTGAATTCTTATTAAATCATTCATTCGTTCACTCATGAATCTGTGTTTATTCATATCAAATTAACTTACTTTATAGAACAACCTAAAAATATTTTATAATAATTGAAAAAATATCAGTAATATCAATAATTTATTTCGTTTTAATTATGTAATCGAAATCTTAAGATCAAGAAGAATCAAAAAGGTTATTTCTATAGGTGTTATATTTTTGAGTTATTGACTATATTAGTTCCTAAGCGCAAATTTAGTTCATCTATTAGAGAGAGACACAAAAATTTAATATGACGCACGCGGGGGGATTTTTTCTCCATGTACTGTGGTTCTTTTCCACCTACGCCACTGTCCAAGTTATTACTACGTATAATATGTAGTAGGTACATATATTGTCATGATCGTAGAACAACGGCGGATATGCAAAACGGCTACTTTACAGGAGAGCGTTTTAAAGATTGATAAGTCGTTTTTATGCATAATTAAAACACGGCTAATCTATTCGGGTTTAAACTCGGCCATATTATGTTTGATGTCTTTTTAATATTAATGTTATACTGATTACCGTGAGGGGAGGCCGGGGGGGGACGTAGTACAATGAAGGTATAATACGCGTTTTTGTACTGCGTTGAAAAATCAGAACCGTCGTTGTTCTACGATCATGACGATATGTTCGCTGCAGAGCTATAATGTTTCAGCGGCTGGGTCTTGGAGGCGATATTCGTCGGCTTCTGCCTTCCCCCGCCAAGTTCAAGGTATCACGCTTAAGGGCAAATGTCCCCCGAACAAATTGATTGTTGGAGCGCATGTATGTTAGTCTGGGAGTCGGTGATATTAAAACTAATTCCTTTTTTTTGTAGAAATTTAATTCCTGAGATTTAGTATTAGTGCTAAGTCAGCCGATGACACTAAAATTCTTTAGTGGGACATGGGGCAGACATTTTTGTATATGATACACTCATAGTTTTTCTTTTAGTCTTCTGTGCCCTGCTCGACCAAAACAATTTTTTGTATATCTATTTCCCCGGGAGTTGAACCCAGGACCTCCGGTGATAATTTTTTATAAAATATGGGGCACACAGGCAGGTTACTCTCCAGAGGTTTTGAGGGTGCGTTGCGAGCCTTTAAGGAAAGAATAAGTTCGTTTCTAGAAGTCGTATCGGTTCGAAAATATCTACCGCTGGTTCCACAGAGTGGTTGTGCGACGCAGAAAGTGCATTTTCAAATTTTGTATTCTGGCAACAGTATATTTTATTAATAACGAGCAAATGTGTTTTTTTACAAACGGAAATTAATTATAAGTGGTAAAACTTTTCGTGTTACATCTGACATCGTAGTAAAAACGTCGGTCCAATAATTTATATTTGAGTGCAAATAGTTGTTATTAATACTGTTACCAAGATACACCTCACCGAACTAATGCTGTATTTGTGTATGTACTCTGACTATGTATATTTTATATTTTAAAAGTGCACCTTTAAGAATATAATAGAACAAACAATATGTACAAAACATCAGAAATGTAATTATAATATATTACATCTATATATACGTACAACTAAACATTTGAATGCTGAGCATGATGTGAAGTTTTGGCAAACTCGCTGTTTCTCAGCCATGGCTTAGTAACCTCATGCTTTTAGTGTCACCGGCTCCTGGACTATGTGATTGTCAATTGTTTGATGTTCTAATACCAAAGATTTAGATGCTTAGTTAACCATCAAGTCGGATTAATGTTATCTCTATAAAGATTTCCCGTTTCTAAACGATGGTCTTATCTAGGATAAGATGTTAATAATAGCTTTGTTTGTGCATATGCGGTTATACTAATATAAACTCGATATGAATAAAATTTTAACTAAAATCTAAAAATAACTTTTTGAGTAAAAAGTTTTTATATTTTTATTTTAGATCGGAAACTTAAAGCGCGTGATGTGTATGTTTCTATCAACGAATGGTTTAAAAACCAATGAGATGTATCGATATCTATAATAATCAGTACGAAGTCAATTATAATGTTTATTTAACAACTATAATTAATGACTAATATAAAAAAATATGCTCAAATATCTATTCTATTTTTTGGGGTGGCAATGACAAAGTGACATACCACTGAATACCGAAACTATAATCAAAATTTGAGGGCTTCTTAAAATGTTTCTGTCTTTCATTTTACCTTCGTAATGAAAGGGTTAGGTATACTTTTAAGTACATCTCAATGTTGATTAGCGTTTGAGAATTGGGCCAATATAATACTTATATTATTGAACTTTCTACATATCATATTCTTATAACGTTCTTATGAAACTATACAATAAGATTATTCCTACCTTTAATCCGTACTTATTATATATTATACACTAGCGACCCGCCCCGGCTTCGCACGGATCTAGATTTTTTGACAAAAAAGCAGGCCCATCACTTAGGGGGATGAAAAATAGATTTTGTCCGATTCTCAGACCTACCCAATATGCCATTTCGGAGGAGTTTAACCACAAACACCGCGACACGAGAATTTTATATATTAGATTACACATTATATAAAGTATCCAATATATATTCTTTAAATTAATTAGTAAGGATGATTACGAAAATAAATAAGTTATTCTGAGAAGCAGTAATAGGTTAATAGGGGCGATAAGAGGTTGTTTGCGAGTCAACAGAATATGTCAAACATACACAGATGGGGAAGTGTTCTATTTGTATTGTTCATAATTACTGATTCTGTATGAAACAATGACGTTTATTGAAACGTGTTTAATAGACGAGAAGATATCCTTATCCTTATTTAATACTAGCAACACACCCCGGCTTACACGGTGCAGGTAGATGTACTATACACTGTTACTCGCTGATAATGTAGTTTTCTATTGGTGAAATAATTTTTATAATTGGTCCAGTAGTTTTTAGGATATTCATAACGTACAAAAATACAAATTTTTCCTCTTTATACTATTACTAGCAACGCACCCCGGCTTCACACGGGTGCAATATAGATACAAAAATAGCCTATGTTACTCGCTGATAATATAGCTTTCTATTGTTGAAATAATTTCTAAAATCGTTCCAGTAGTTTATGAGTTTATTCATAACATACAAAAATACAAATCTTTCCTCTTTATAATATTAGTATAGAAGTATAGATATAGTAAATTATAGATTCGCCTAGATCTCTATCGCAACTATAAATAATCGTCGTAATATATGAAATATTTCACATTGACAGTGACTTATGCATGTCAATATATCAATTGTCTCCAAAGTCTGAAGTGCTAGTAGATAAGTACTTTCTATATTTAGTGGTATGGACGTATATTTGAACAGGATCTCCGCCGTCTGCTATCGTCAGACGTCAGTGGTATTTTCCTATACACTACGGGTTCATTGACGAGCTTCCTTGCGTTCCGTTGGGTCACAGAATCGAATCCCGCCGAAATTCGAAACTTTCTGTAAACATGTTTTCTCCACGTCTGATCACTTAGGATAATAACCGGTGGGAGGAATCCGAAATTCCGACCGGATAACGAACCACTGTTAATGGAAAGATATGGAAAATACTATAGTATTCCTAATATGTGAATGGGAATTGAAAGGTAATCGTTTGGCTTGGTATGCCCATGATATAAGGAGAGATGAAAAGCATGTATCTAAAAAGTTATAAATATAAAAGTGGGAAGAGAAATGCCAATAAGAGATGGATTGTGTTAAAATTGATATATTAGTGAGAGGTGACAGCTTTCTATTCTCTTCTTTCAGTCGATGTACCATCGTATAACGAATGAAAGAAGAGAATAGAAAAAGAGAACATACTGCGCCTAATAAAAAAAATGAATTCGGCAGAAGAAGTAGTATTCCTAATAAGATTAAGAGATCTAAGATGAGATGTTAGAGAAATCCCATGGCCGTGATATATTTGTTTACTGCGTTATCAGTGTAAACTACTGCGTTATAAATTATATTTGTTTTTATTTTGTTTAACGACTGCTTTATGGCTTTAAATACTGTCGTTTACGGCTCATTAACACGGGCAACGGAACAACATCCATACGAGTAGACACTAGAGGTGGGTCGTTGACGGTTTTTGTGTTAACGAAATGAAACTGTTAATTACAAACTGATAACCTGTTAAAAAAGCAGGTTTTATTAGCTGGTTTGCAGTTAGCGACTACGCATTGAATGTTCGTTGAGCTAATCCGCGCGTTGTGTTCGAAAATCGTTGAATGAAACAGTTAATATATTTAGCGGCTTTTGCGGTAAACGAAAAGCAACTAATTCGTTAACATTAGAAAAGCGGCTAAAAAAAGCTGCTTGTTGAATTAACGCCCACTCCTAGTAGACACACGAACTGTCTCAAGCCGAGTTTGGAAAATTAGGTTCCGTTGATTTTGACGGGCTCGTTGGCGCGTTCGGTAGATCACCTACCGTGCACATGAATAGGTCGTGGGTTCGAATCCCACCGGGATGATATGATTATAATTTTTTGTAAGCATGTCTTCCTCACGTCTGGTAACTTCGGGTGCGAGGAATAACGAAATTCCGACCGGGTAACGAACCACCGTTCATAGATGTTAAAACTGTTAAGTGCATATTGCGCGTTTCGGTTTCAGTCTATGGATTTCCGAATTCTCGAAGTAAAAAGTAGGTTGACAGCGCATCATTGACTGATGTTCTGTGGCTGAGGTATCATCTACCATCAAGTGAACCCCATGCTCGTCTGTCGATATCTAACATAATAAAAGGGAACTTAAACAAAATTGCTACATACAATAGTATCACTTATTGGATCATATTCTATTTAATGTTAAATAGAGGTGTTTGTTTTTACAAGAGCTAAATAACTATGTCGTGTAGAAACTAGGTGACTAGCTGACTAAAGTATGAATAATATTATCATCAACTAAATATAGACGAAGACTATTTGAATAGATTTTCAGCTTCATAATAATATTTCGAACTATTTATAACATTCATGGTCACGGTCATCTGTCATACGTATTCAATTATGTGATAGTGTATAAAATATTAATAAAAGAAAGACTGAAAAATAAATGTATTTAGCAACAAAAATACTGTAGCAACATAAATGTATTTCTAGTCATAAACGTGGTTCTCTACACGGTCTTAGAGATAAATAACAGAAAAATAAACATGTGAAACCCAGCGAACCCAGTGGCGTAGCTATCATATGGCAAAGCACTGCACCACCAGGGCCTTGAAGCTGAGAGGGCCCCCTGGGCTTTGGAAAGAGGGGAAGGCAGCTCCTTGTTTTATACTAAGTAATATTATAAAGAGGAAAGGTTTGTAATATTGTCTTTTATTAACGCGAGTATCACACATTTAAATAAAATACTGTATACCGGATTAAAACGCCTCCCGCGACCACGGTTGCTGAAAAGCATCCGAAACGTCGGGATAAATAATTTAAACATTATAAATAATAAATCGCGTTTTAATCGGGTAAACAGTATTTTATTTAAAGGAAAGGTTTGGTTGTTTGTTACGATTTATCCTTCTCTGCACCGGGGGCCCTTGTCCACCTAGTTACGCCATTGAGCGAACTATAAGAACGCAAGGTGCAGTAACATCTGTCATAATACAAAGTTATAAGTACACTTACTATTTAGATCTTCATTATGGCGTACCTAGGCACCGCTGCATAAAAAAAAAGCAATCACTCTGGCTAAATTTCTTCAGCAGCGGAACAAATAAATTATTTAAAACAAAACAATTAACAAGGACGCTGGACGCTGGATCCATAATGCCTGAACTCACTGAAGACATAATATTGTCTTTTATTAAAGCGAGTATTACACATTTGAATAAAATACGATAGTTGCCGCGACCACGGTTGCTGAAAAGCCTCCGAAACGTCGGCATAAATAATAAATCGCGTTTTTATCCGTTATAAAGTATTTTATTTAAATCACTGAAGACAAGTAAGTTCGAGATGATAAACCATTTCTGCTTTTAAATGATTTATAACTTCAAAAAAAATCATGCATCGAATTGAATGGAAATTAAATATCTCTATTATCAGATTCTCTGTTAGAAAACATCCTCCTCCAAAAACATACGAGACAGATATAATTTGTTGATATACTTACGTATATTTCAAAATTTGACGACGCTTAGACGCTTGTTTACTTTGTTAACTAAATAGAAGGCTTATTAAACGATACGGTTCAATGTTAGGCAATTGTTATATAAAAAATGTTAGGAAATATAATTTTTGTTTTTAAAAATTTTTTTGTTGATTTCCATTCCTGACGTAACAAATATAAGAACGAACTCTTTGCATTAAAGTGGTATCGGATGTCGGTTTTTTAACAGAAGCAAGCTGTTTTAAATAAAAAGCTTTATAACGGATTAAAACGCGAATTGTTAAAGTAATAATAGTAACTTTTTTAAACATAAAAATAGTTGAACCGACCGTAGGAGTCAGATATGCCATTGCGAACTTTCTGTAAGATTTTTCAAGACATACAATTTTCTACATTATTTTGATGAGGATTAGCTAGCGTAAGCTATGAAAACTGATTCTTTCAAAACATTGGATATCTCTATTATTTTCTATATTCCGTAAAAACCGTATCAAAATCCGTTTAGTTGTTTACAAGAAGTAAGCAAAGCAACAGACAGTTTGCTTATACTATTCAGAGGCTTAGGATAAGTATACCTGTCCCAAAGATATCTCCTGCGAATGTACGTTGTCGGCAGGTGTTTGACGAGGTATGCGTGGAGCTGGCCATGGCTGCGCTACAGCTGACGCAGTGGGAGCCGGCTGAAGAGCACTTGTGGAGGACGCTTACTGCGCTCGCCCGGCTTGCGCAGCACTCCTCGGAAGTGCCGCAGCTCATCGCTATTGTGGGGCCAGACCCGAGTGCCTACAGGTATGTAAGATGGAATTCAAAACCCCAAATCATACATACTAAAAAGAACCGGCCAAATATCCAAGACCAATAATCTATAAAAACGATCAAAAAAAATCTGGGAGCCCCTTAAATATTATTTAATTAATATAATATTTATAAAAAAAACTGTATTTTAGTTATTTGTTGTTATAGCGGCAACAGAAATACATCATCTGTGAAAATTTCAACTGTCTAACTATCACGGTTCATGAGATACAGCCTGGTGACAGACGGACAGACAGACCCTAAAATAACTATTATTTTTGACGGGCTCGTTGGCGCGTTCGGTAGAACACCTGCCGTGCGCATCGATGGGTCGTGGGTTCGAATCCCACCGGGAGCACATACTTATAATTTTCTGTAAGCATGTTTTCCCCACGTCTGGTAACTTCGGGTATTGATCGGGTGGGAGGAATATCTAAAATTCCGACCGGGTAACGAACCACCGTTCATAGATGGAAAAGCCGTGAAGTGCATATTGCGCGTTTCGGTTTCAGTCTATGGATTTCCGAATGCTCGAAGTAAAAATTAGGTCGACAGCGCATCATTGACTGATGTTCTGTGGCTGAGGTATCACCTACCATCAAGTGAACCTCATGCTCGTCTGTCGATATCTGACATAAAAAAAAAAAAACTATAAAAACAGTCTATGTTAAAAATAAAACCTAATAAAGAAAAATAGCTCGTTCTAGCCATTCACAATGGATGTTTTTGGCACTCAGAAGCGCTAGGGAGCGCTTGTAAGAAAAATGGCGATCGCTAAAATGACAGCTGTACTACTAAATAAATAAGCAAAATGGCGGATTGTGTCAGCGCTATTGAAGTTAGCAAACGTGTCCGGCCGACAACTGTTTCTTAGCGCTTCTTTCTGCCAAACACATAATATTTAATGGGGGGCACCCATACAACAGACATGATTTTTTTGCCGTTTTTATAGATGGTACGGAATCCTTCGTGCGCGAGCATAGAGCAACACGGGCCACCGGCGAACCGGAGGGGAGTAGCCATAGCGTTCGTTACCGATACCAAACAATCTGTCATTTTTTGCGGGGGGAAACCTGCGCTATGTGTGCGTACTCAAGTTCGCACACACGAGCAATCGTCTGTCACTACGAAACTCACACCATGACAATTAAAAAATACACTAACAATTTCACACACACATTTAAACATTCCGTGTCATAACAGTATAATTAAATGGCGCAACTACACTGACAAGTCCTTTTAGCCGTAGTTGCAACAACTGTCGATACGCAGTATCGATAATTTCAAGAACTGGGTTTGGGAAATTAGGTTTATAAGTTCGAATTAATTTATTTATTTTAAAGATGGAGTTAATTTATTACGTACTACAATAATAAAAATGAACTTGTCGGGTAATGCGCACGTAGCAGGTCACGGAGAGTGGACCATGAGTTGGTACATAATAAAATCTTAGAAATAATTTGAAAAATACTTTGTTATTACAAAATATGTATATTCCATGTATCCCTTAACGGAGATGGAAACGATTACATACAACTTTGGGCCCCCAATGTAACAATATGAAATTGGTGTGAATTAATAGATTGAGACTTAACAGTCCTTCGTTGAAAATTCTATTAGTTTTGACAATCTGAGAGCCGAGTTATTAGAGTTTTAAGTAGTAAAAGCAGTGGCGGGACCACATTAAAAAGAAATATAATAATGCCATTAGTCATATATAACTTATACGATAACGTAATTATATAAGTTATATAAATATATATTATGTTAAAATCGGCAAGACGGGCTTTTGGGCTTGTATGGTAGTCCCGCCACTGAGTAAAAGTATGGTTATGTTACAATCAATAACTGACATATATAATATATCATAAATCTGTGATCAATGATATTTGTAGTTGTCAAATCGTAACAATTCCTAAATGACGACAATCGGGAAAGCACTCAGACTCAAAACGTAGAAAACACGAAACGAATTAGCTCATAGTAAACAACTGTCATGCGGCATGCCAACGACAGACTAAAATAAAATATCGATTTTAATCGATAATCATGTATATTCATTTTCTTTAATTAATAATTTATATTTTATTTTATAACATAACTGTAATTATATGCAATATATTGTATTTAAAGTGCATTTATTTACTTTTGAGTTAATTACCTTGACCAAAGGTTTTTTTTTGTGATTGTGTAATCGATTCAATTAATCGAGAATCTCAGGAAAATTATATTTCCCATATTTCTCCTCTCCCAGACTGAGAATTGAGCTGATTTTTTATATTATAAGATAAAAAGATCTGACATTTTTTTTAGATCATATCGCAACTTATTACATTTGGACCCACAATTTTCCATCTCTTTTAGATTTTTAGGAAATAAAAAAAAACATTATCGTTGAAGTTTACACTAAGTGATTTTAATAAATGTGCTGACGCGCGTATTGTATTATATTTAAACAATGTATATTAAAATAAAGCTCACAATATAATATTTGAATCAGAAAATTTTATCTCAAAACTGTCTCTGTATAGAAGACTCCTTTGCCATTCTTATCGATAACTTAAAACAATCCGACAACTACACTATCGCTCGGTGACAGCGACTTCTCAGAAATAAACTCGGATCAGTCGCTCGACAGATCCGCGTATTGTATGAGGGCGAGCGGCCTGTGTTGGTAAAAAAATCCGAAACAACACGAACGATAATATTGTAATCTTTTAAGTTTTAAAGAAGTAAATAGTAATAATATGATTAAAAAATACCTACATATGAAAGGTAACGCTATCTTTTTGTAAATTTGACGTGGCAGATATTTTTTGGCAACAAGAAACACAAACAATTCGGCATTTTTTTAGGACGTCGATTCAGTCGCGCATCTGGATTTAGTCTAGTGAAAAGTGCGGCTACAACTAGTTTTATTGTACGTATAGGACCATTTGGACTTGTACCATGACAGAGGGGAACGTCTGCGTATGGCTACTCCCCTCCGGTTCGCCGGTGGACCGTGTTGCTCTATGTGCGCGAGTCCAACCCGCACTTGGCTGTTTTTTATATTGGTTTTACGACTACTGGCCACGAGCTTACCCGAATGGACATAGTTATAAAGCAGTAATTGTTGTTGTTAATATAATAATTTTCTATATTAATTTTGTTTGTTGCAGAGGTAAAAGCGGACGCATAGACGAACAGATAGACATAATCATGAAGAAAGTTAAGTGAGCTCACAAATTATATTAGGTCGCGGGAATTAGTTCTAATCTCTTTGTTTTTTTTTGTTTATCACCGATGGTGATGTGTTTTAAATTGAATATGGATTTATTTTACTGTTTACATATTGTTATAATAATTTATTAAATAAACCAATTAATTAGTTTTTTATTATGTAATTATTTTGGGGTTGGACTAGCTTTCAATGTGTTTTAGTTTCAAAAATAAAAAAGCTTTTTAAAAGATTCTATGGAATCGCTTAGCGTAAGTACCTGAGTTAAATTGTTATTTCTGTATATTCAATATGTTAAATCGAATATGGTGCATTTAAATATATTCATACCTTTGTATTAAATAACTAATCGGTTGTATAGAAATAAATATATTGGTATTTATTAACTGTTGTTTCATTTATTGACATATTTGCTGTAAGTATATGGTCCATGCCTAACTGCCAAAAATGGATAACCGCCATTTCACAACTTAAATTGCAAGTAGTTTAAAGTTTGGAATAAGCGATAAAAATATATATAAATATATGACCGACAAAAAGTTTGTCATAGATTCTTGACTCTTATACCAAATGAAGCAGAAAAAAATCTATGTTATAAATTGTAAGTGTACCAAGAGTTATCGTTATGTATGACTATAATTAGATTGGCTGACTCAAAAAATATAGGAAACAATGAATTTATAGCCATATGAGATGACATACATAATTATATCTATACTTATATTATAAAGAGGAAAGATTTGTTTATTTGTTACGATTTAACCCAAAAACTGCGCATGGTACATTTACATTGCACCCGTGCGAAGCCGAGGCGTCTTATTAGTGTATTGCTAAATTGAAAAATAATTGGGGTTCAGAAAAGCAAGTATTGACAACAGTATGTAACAGCGTAAGGCTGACTTGACTTTAATAATTTAGCCATAGGATATCAGTGATGCGCTGTCTACCTATTTTTTACTTCGAGTATTCGGAAGTCTACTGATGCAACTAAACTACATAACACTTCTCAGGCTTTTCATTCATGAACAACGGTTCGATATTTGATCGAAATGACCTAACTAACTAGACGATAGACGACGAACAATTATAAACACGTTAAACTTGGCGGTATTCGAACCCGTAAACAATCGGAACGCCAGATTCTAACCAACGCGCTAACGAGCCTGTTTTGGAGAACCAAGCATTGTCTATTATCATTTGGTGGTGAGAAGAAAGTAAACTAATTTATCACTAATTACGTGGACCTATTTAAGTATATGGATTAAAGGTCACGCGCTAGACAACAGCCATTATCTGAATGTTTGATAGACACTATTTACCAGTAGCTCCGGACAGGTTCTGTCATAAAGATAATGTAGAGACACCATCACGCCAGTCCTCCTGATAATTGCACAGTGTGTGAACGTATTAGATATTGATATGGAGGAAGGGATTCCGTTGCCGAAGAAGAAGCTATCTGTGGGTTGGTTAGTGCGGTGTCGACGGAGGTTGCCGATTTTGGATTGGGCGCCGAAGTATGATCGAACTAATGCGGTAGCGGACTTGATCGCGGGTATAACACTTGGACTAACACTAGTGCCGCAGAGTATCGCGTATGCCTCGCTTGCAAATCTGCCCGTTCAGTATGGACTTTATTCGGGGTTTATGGGTTAGTACTGTGTTGATCTATACTAATATTATAAAGAGGAAATATTTGTTTGTTTGTTTCGATTTAACTCAAAAACTACTCTATCGATTTTAAAAGTTTTCAAGAAGAACAGTTTAATCCTGTTTTTGCAACATTTTCGAAAAGTATGGAGAGGCATCGGTTGGGTGGCACCGACTTCAAAAATAACTGTTAATAAATATTAAATATATAGTGGGTATATATAAATACCAATAATGTTGTCGATTGTCCTTTAAGGCTCTTGCTTTGAAGTAATTAAAATATTATTTTATACTTTTAAGTTGTTGTAGTTTTGAAGTCGGTTTTTATTTTTTGTGTGTAAAAATATTGTTTTGTATATAGGTAGTATCTAAATTGCACCCGTGTGAAGCCGGGGCGCGTTGCTAGTAATTAATAAAATGGGAGTCTAACGGGTATTAAATTTCTACAAAACAATTGAAACATATACAGAATATGTGTGGTGTCCTGTTTTACTCAGTATTATTGACTTTGTAATTAAATATGTTAACATTAAGAGATTTAATATTATATAAATATTTTTTTAATACATACTTAATTAGGTAAATGAATTTAAAAACGTATTGCCGCTAGTAAATTCAATAAAAACATTAGTTGTTATGTATGATATTTTATTTAAAGTCGACTTTTCTATTGCCAGATATTCATTAACAGAAAAATTACGTTAGGTACTTAATATTACCTACTCATAAAAACTGTCAAAAAATCAATATTATTCCTCGATATAAATTATTAGCCTACCCAGAATTATTACGTATGTCTATTTACAACAAAAATATTCATAATCTCCTTCATCTAATACGATTACCAGCTGACCTAGCATGACAACCACGACAAAATTTTATCGACCGTTTTCTCGTGTTTTAATCGATTATCTCTCTATATCTTCCGGGTCTAACATGAAACTTACACTTAAATCGATCGAGATATCTTGTCTATCAAAGTTGTCGATGTCGAGATCTAATATATCGAGATCTTATATTTTAGTTTGTCTCCTCTTCCGCGAGATATCTCTTGACGGTTATGCTAGGCGGGCTGAAGATCTAATACACTTCTAACATCAGGTACGATCCTATACATGTTCCTGGGTACGGTCAAGGAAGTATCCATCGGCCCCACCAGCCTCATGGCGCTCATGACGCTGCAGACCTGCCGCGGTCTTCCCATTGACTTCGTGATTCTACTGGCCTTCCTGTCAGGGTGTGTCGTGTTCGTGATGGGCTTACTACGACTTGGTAAGTATCAATTAGTGACCGTGAAGACAGCGGCGGGACCACCATACAAGCCCAAACGCCTGTTTTGCCTTATGTAATGCATTTAAAAGAAATAGGTATATTCATGTCATTAATCATATATATAACTTATACGATTACGTAATTATATAAGTTATACAAATATATAAACACGTATTATGTTAAAATCGGCAAGACGGGCTTTTGGGCTTGTATGGTAGTCCCGTCACTGCGTGAAGTGCATATTGCACATTTCGGTTTCAGTAGATCGACAGTGCATCATTGACTGATGTTCTGTGGTTTAGTACCACCAAGTGAACCTCATGCTCGTCTGTTGATATCTAACATAAAAAAGTAGTAGGTTTAGGAAATACCTTATTGTAACATAACCTGTGTCAAAATTACGTTTTGTACTTAGTTCAAAATATAAACTTACAAATATTAGTGGCGGACATGCTTTAATAAATATACAAATTGGCTTGTTGGCGCGTTCGGTAGAACACCTGCCGTGCGCATATAGGTCGTGGGTTCAAATCCCACCGGGACGCTATGTTTATAATTTGCTTTAAGAATGTCTTCCCCACGTCGGGTAACTGGTAACTGGGTGGGAGGAATATCGAATTTCCGACCGGGTAACGAACCGCCGTTCATAGATGGAAAATTAACCTCATGCTCGTCTGTCCATATCTACCACAAAAAAGGTGTAGGTATAATTTTGACTGCATAATATAATAGACCAGTGAAAGATCAATAACTTCGCTATTTAAAATGTTTCCGTATCAATTTTAGTTTCCTAAATCGAAAATTTTAAACTCCATAGACTGGAACTAACCTATACATTTTACGTATACATTTTTCGATTTCCCCATGTAAGACAAAATAATACATTTCAGGATTCCTAGTCGACTTGATATCACCATCAGTGACCAGTGGATTTACGTCAGCGACAGCCGTGACCATCATAGTGTCACAGATGAAAGGGTTGCTGGGACTGAGTTTCATTGCTGAAACCGTGACGGAAAATCTCGTGCTCATTACTGAAAACTGGAGTAAAGTGCGGTTTAATGATTGCGCGTTGAGCGTTGCGTGTTGCACTGTGCTGCTACTGTTGAGGGTATGTATGTATTTTATGTTTATTATTATTTATTTATTTAATTAATTCAGGCATCAAAATCTAAATTTCGTATAAAATTGGCCCATCTATACTAATATTACATAGAGGCAAGATTTGTTTGTTTTTTTACGATTTAACTCAAAAACTACGCGACCGATTTTAAAAAATTCACCAATAGAAACCTATACATATAATATATATATATATAGCTATAATATGTAATATACATATATATTATATGTAGCACCGGAAATGTATTTATAAGTAAGCTATCACTTGTTGAATAGAACATTATTGAAAGAAAGGTCCTTCGAGATTTCATAGCGAAATTCAAGTTTGTTTGATTATTTTTAATATTTTTAATTTTAACATGAATATTTTCAACTGTGTTCGTTAATATACACGAAAAGGTATTTATCTATTTATAACAATAACTTACTAGTTAATAATATAAAATGGCTTGATAAATTTTGAGTTGTGAGTGTCATGGTATTCCGTATTACGGAGGAAAATATATTAAACAGTTAAAACACTAATATCAAATGTAAAGTAACTCTTATATTGATCTTATAAATTATTACCGTGATATTCAAACTGTTCGAACATAAAATTAACATCACTACCTATAAGAAAATGCACTAAAAATTAATGTTTTTTTTTTCAGAAAATCAAAGATATTCGAGTGAATTCAAAGAGGTATAATGTGAAGAAAACACTGTGGGTAATATCAATAGCTCGCAACGCTCTCGTTGTGTGCATAGCGTCCACCGTAGCCTTCTGCACTTATGACCCCGAGAAACCGCTTTTCAAACTGTCAGGTTAGCTACAAGATGAATTCTAAATACTTATATTATGATTTTTTTATGTTAGATATCGACAGACGAGTATGAGGTTAACTTGATACGGAAGGTGCCCCAGCCACAGAACTTCAGCCAATCATGCACTGTTAACCTACTTTTTTACTTCGAGCATTCGGAAATCGATTGACTGAAACCGAAACTCGCAATGTGCACTTCACGGTTTTTCGATCTATGAACATTACCCGATCGGAATTTTGATATTCCTCATACCCGAAGTTACCAGATGTGGGGAAGACATGCTTACAGAAAATTATAATTATGTCGTCCCGGTAAGTTTCGAACCCAAGATCCATCGATGCGCCCGGCATGTGTTCTACCGAACGCACCAACGAGCCCGTCAAGATATTTTATCTATTTTCTGACATGACTAGTTGATATATTGATTTGTTATGCAATTTTTATATTTTTTCCAGGGCGAGTGGAACCAGGTCTTCCCCAAATCAGTCTGCCTCCGTTCAGCACAGTCATCGGAAACCAGACTGTGGGCTTCATAGCGATGGTGAACCAACTCGGGTCTGCAGTGCTCATGACGCCTGTTGTAATGGTCCTCGCAAATATTGCCATCGCCAAAGCATTTTGTAAGTTTTCTTAAATATATTAACATACGTAGCGCAAATTTATTTATTTATTTTATAATATGGCCATCGCCACAGAAGACAGTATAATCTAAATTGTGGTGTGCCGGAAACACAGGTGTCGAGTTTTACTGTCCAACTTTATTGCAACCGCACTACATGATTACATGCTTTTTTAAATTGACAAAAATTGAATATTATCTTACATAGAGCAACACGGGCCACCGGCGAACCGGAGGGGAGTAGCCATACGCAGGCGTTCCCCTCTGTCAAAGTACAAGTCCAAATGGTCCTATGCGTACAATAAAACTAGTTGTAGCCACACTTTTCACTAGACTAAATCCAGATGCGCGACTGAATCGACCTCCTAAAAAAATGCCGAATTGTTTGTGTTTCTTGTTGCCAAAAAATATCTGCCACGTCAAATTTACAAAAAGATAGCGTTATCTTTCATATGTAGGTATTTTTTAATCATATTATTACTATTTACTTCTTTAAAACTTAAAAAATTACAATATTATCAGTCGTGTTGTTTCGGATTTTTTTACCAACACAGTCGCTCGACAGATCCGCGTATTGTATGAGCCCTCATACAATACACGGATCTGTCGAGCGACTGATCCGAGTTTATTTCCGAGAAGTCGCTGTCACCGAGCGATAGTGTTGTTGTCGGATTGTTTTAAGTTATCGAAAAAAAATGGCAAAGGAGTCTTCTATACAGAGACAGTTTTGAGATTAAATTTTCTGATTCAAATATTATATTGTGATAATATAGTTATATTGTTAAAATATAATATAATACTTACGCGCGTTAGCACATTTATTAAAATCACTTAGTGTAAACTTCAACCGTAATGTTTTTTTTATTTCCTAAAAATCCAAAGGATATGGAAAATTGTGTAACCCAAGTTTAATAATTGCGATATGATCTAGAAAAATGACATATTTTTAATCTTATAATATAAAAAATCAGCTCAATTCTCAATCTGGGAGAGGAGAAATTTGAGAAATATAGTTTTCCTGAGATTCTCGATTAATTGAATCGATTACAGAATCACAAAAAAAAACCTTTGGACAAGGTAACTAACTCAAAAGTAATTAAATGCACTTTAAATACAATATGTATATTGCATATAATTACAGTTATGTTATTAAATAAAATATAAATTATTAATTAAAGAAAATTAATATACATAATTATCGATTTTTTATCGATTAAAATCGATCTTTTATTTTAGTCTGTCATTGGCATGCCGCATGACAGTTGTTTACTCTGTGCTAATTCGTTTCGTGTTTTCAACGTTTTGAGTCTGAGTGCTTTCCCGATTGTCGTCATTTAGGAATTGTTACGATTTGACAACTACAAATATCATTGGTCACAGATTTATGATATATTTATGTCAGTTATTGATTGTAACATAACCTTACTTTTACTACTTAAAACTCTAATAACTCGGCTCTCAGATTGTCAAAACTAATAGAATTTTCATCGAAGGACTGTTAAGTCTCAATCTATTAATTCACATCAATTTCATATTGTAACATTGGGGGCCCAAAGTTTTATGTAATCGTTTCCATCTCCTTTAAGGGATAAATGAAATAAATATAATAACGAAGTATTTTTCAAATTATTTCGAAGATTTTATTATGTACCAACTCATGGTCCACTCTCCGTGACCTGCTACGTGCGCATTACCCGACAAGTTCATTTTGTATTATTGTAGTACGTAATAAATTAAGTCCTTTGTATCACTTATAAACCTAATTTCCCTAACCCAGTTCTTGAAATTATCGATACTGCGTATCGACAGTTGTTGCAACTACGGCTAAAAGGACTTGTCAGTGTAGTTGCGCCATTTATTTATACTGTTATGACACGGAATGTTTAAATGTGTGTGTGAAATTGTTAGTGTATTTTTTAATTGTCACGGTGTGAGTTTCGTAGTGACAGACGATTGCTTGTGTGTGCGAACTTGAGTACGCACACATAGCGCAGGTTTCCCCCCGCAAAAAATGGCAGATTGTTTGGTATCGGTAACGAACGCTATGGCTACTCCCCTCCGGTTCGCCGGTGGCCCGTGTTGCTCTATGATTATCTTATAACAAATAAAATAATACATAATAAAAGGCATGTTGCATGTATGCATTGCGTGAGGCACATTGTATAAGTATGATCCGATCAGTCTCCGATAGACTTCTAACTACCATTCAATAAACAAATGACTTACCTACCCTGATAACTGGTACGATAAAAAGTATCTCCTAACACCACAACATGTATAATAAATATGATAAATATGGAGGAGATGTATTTTGTCTTTAGCCTAGCGATGAGATATATAATGTACTTGCAAAATTCGATACCGAGGCTTCCAAGTACGTGTCCATAAAAAAACCAGGGTCGAAAACCAGGTTTTATAATACTTTCATCGAGCTTCGAACTCGCTATAATAAAAATACTTGTATAGGAAAACGATCCCTACCAGCTTAGAGATAGGAAGCATAATCGTATTTGCAAGAAAATACTTTAAATTATAAAATACTAATAAATACGATTGTGCTCCTTATTTCTAAGTTATTACGGATCGTTTTCCTATGCAAGTATTATCATTTTTAACTCTTAATGTACCCGAATTGCGAGTACTTTCATACTTGCAAGTTTTTCCCGCTCGCACCAGGGCGCCCTACTTCCAAGCGAAGCCCTGGTTTTAAAACCTGGTGATGTAAATACATCTCATCTTTACCCTAGCCCCGGGCGGTCGTGTAGACGCCACGCAGGAGATGGTGACACTGGGCCTGTGCAACGTCGCGGGCTCGTTCGTGCACGCGATGCCGACGTGCGGCGCCTTCACCCGCTCCGCCGTGTCGCACTCTTCAGGCGTCAGGACTCCCGCTGCGGGTCTTTATTCAGGTTTGTTAACCCATTATTATATACTACTAGCAATCCGCCCCGGCTTCGCACGGGTGCAGTGTAGGTAGATGTGCTAAACAAGAAAACTATGTTACTCGTTGATAATATTTTTTAAATCGGTTTAGTAGTTTTTGAGTTAAATCGTAACAAACAAACAAATCTTTCCTCTTTATAATATTAGTATAACCAAGTTAGACTTATTATGGTCGATAACGCACCTGTAAGCCTTCAGGTGTTGCAGATTTCTGTGGGCGGCGGTGATGAATTACCATCAAGTGATATGTTTTGCCCCCTATTCTGTACAAGCCTTTATTCATTATGGTACTATGCCATTTGCCAATACAATCAACGCAAGTAGAATTTATTTATTATAATTTTCCGATTTTATCTCATTTTTGAAGAAACAGGTCATTATTAAGATCGTGATTGCAACATCTAAAATGCATATTTATATTTACCCAAACTTTAGTTTCACAAAGTGAATGGGTTAAACGTATTTAGCTTCCCAGACCTCTTCAATTGTCCAATACGTATCGTACGTACGAGTAAGATATCTTTTAATGGTTTGCAATAATAATAATAGACTTTGTCTTTTCTTAAAGAATAGCGTAGGTATATTTAGATGCTACTGTATGAAAGCGCCACGAAGTATAAAGTCGAATTAGAAATCAATGATTTTCTAGGCGTAATAACATTGCTGGCTCTCAACTATTTGACGCAGTACTTCTTCTTCATTCCGAAAGCCTGCTTATCATCTGTATTGATATGTGCTGTCATTTTTATGGTAAGTTTAGTCTTTTTTTACATATTCATAGGATTATTGGATGGTTTATTTGCCTTGCATTCCGATGAGTCGCTAATTTCATTTATAATTTTTCGTAAACTTGTTTCACCAACCTAACTAAGGTACGAGTATTAAAAAAATGGAAAGGATATCCGTATTTCGGCCGGGTAATGCCATCGGGCAATGCCGGCAATTGCAAAAAATCGGCAATTGCCATCTACGATGAATCTTTACCCGGATGAAATTTCGATCTCTCACCCGTAGACGTAGCACATCACATATTATTTATAGTATTCATATACAAACCATATTACCAGATGCCTAACCAAATAGCCCGTTAACTAATTCTTCACGTTTAAATAAAATACTGTATACCGGATTAAAACGCGATTTATTGTTTAAATTATTTATCCCGACGTTTCGGATGCTTTTCAGCAACCGTGGTCGCGGGAGACTGAAAGATGAAGGTCATCTATCAGTCTCCCGCGAACACGGTTGCTGAAAAGCATCCGAAACGTCGGGATAAATAATTTAAACAATAAATCGCGTTTTAATCCGGTATACAGTATTTTATTTAAATGTGTGATACTCGCGTTAATAAAAGATAATTCTTCACGTATAGGTAGACGTAAATATAGTGAGTAAACTATGGAAGAGCAGTAGACGCGAACTAGTGTTGTACACTCTGACCTTCGTGGCAGGGATCTGGAAGAATCTAGAAGTATCGATACTAGTCGGTGCCCTGGTGGGGCTTGCGATACTGGTACGAGACGTGCTGCGGACTCCTGTTGATGTCTCACAAGTTAAGGTAAATCTAAATATTTTTAATTTTTTTTTATGTCAGATATCGACAGACGAGCATGAGGTTCACTTGATGGTAGGTGATACCTCAGCCACAGAACATCAGTCAATGATGCGCTGTCGACCTACTTTTTACTTCGAGCATTCGGAAATTCATAGACTGAAACCGAAACGCGCAATATACACTTCACGGGTTTTCCATCTATGAACAGTGGTTCGTTACCCGGTCGGAATTGCCATATTCCTCCCACCCATTCAATGCCCGAAGTTACCAGACGTGGGGAAGACATGCCTATAATAGAGAATAATAAACAGGTGGCAGGTGTTCTAACGATCGCGCCAACGAGCCCGTCAAAAGGTACAAAAATATGGGACATGTTTAAATCCTTATCCAAATGCTCGAAGTAATAAATAATTTGACAGCGTATCATCGGCTTATATACACCTAGAGTGCCATATTCTCATCTGTCGATATCTACGACGAACTCGCTAGCGCGTTGAATAGTACCTATGGGTCGCGGGTTCTAATCCCGCTGGGATGACATGTTCAAAATTGTCTCTAAATGTTTGTCCTTAATTCCAGCATTAATCGAAATTTGATATATTATAGATCATAGATGAAAATGGATCGTGTATTGTATATACTCGTATACTACGAAAATATAGCGCGTTAGGATTTCAATATCTGGGTTTCCGAATGCTAATCCACACTGACTGATGTACTTTGTACCTATACACTATTATCAAGCATATACATTGCATTCAGGCTAACAACGGGGATGTCATTCGCATGTCGGTGCGCCGCGCTCTCGTGTACGCTAACGCGGAACGGTTTGCGGCGCTCGTGCTGAATACTGCTTCAGTTGCGCGTTGTCCCGTCCTCATCGAGTGTTCTGCTATCACTCTCTGTGACTACACCGCTACCGAGGTATCTATGCATCCATTTTTTATATAATAGGGAGCAAAAAGGCTCAACTAATGTTAATTACAGCCACCCATAGACATCTCAAATACATAAGGGCTTGCAATTGCATTGCGTTAATACTTCTTTTTTTGGCATGGCAATTCCCATTTGTAATATTGTAGATTCTGCCAGAGTCAGTGCCAGTCGTGCCGTATGCCATATTGTCATGATTCCAAAGAACATAGATGTACATAGAAGTGCAGGCGTTATAGGCGCACTTGGCACGGTATCTCTGGGGTAAGAATATTTCTTACCCCAGCCACTGTGGCTTCTTTGATGATAAAGAACATCTTTGATGATACGGCAACTATGTGAAACAGACAGCTATCAGCTGTCAGTTTCCTGTCAGCTACCCGTACAACGCTTGCTATAAAGCATTTAAAAGATTGTAATAAAAAATATCCAACTATATTTTCTCTTCTATTTCATTTGTGTATTTATATGCATATGACTGTTATCTTAGTTTTTCAGCCCATTTATTATAATGAAAATCGCGTTTTGAAAATATTTAATAGATTTTCATTCATGCAATGATATGAAAAAGCTTGTTTATTTACAAATGCGTATTCGATAAATACAAAATTAAATTTGAGTTTACTAAAGAAATGCTTGTCCTCAGGTCATATCGCGACTGATTAACAAATTCAAAGAGAACGATCAACAACTAGTATTTTACAACGCGTCCTTGGATTCCATAAAATGGCTCGAGACAGTTAAAGGTCTCGATAAGCGCGCCTTGAAGACAAAGAGAGTTCAAGATGCTTTGGATGCTGTATCGACCCGGGACCCCGAGGCGAACACTGAAACGAGTGCCCTTTTAAAGAAACCAGCCAAGCGTGAAGAAATTGTATAAGATTTAATTGTGCATGAAATACTTTTTTATGTTAGATATCGACAGACGAGCATGAGTTTCACTTGATGGTAGGTGATACCCCGCCATCAGTCAATGATGCGCTGTCGACCTACTTTTTTACTTCAATCCATAGACTGAGACCAAAATTCACTTCACGGTTTTTCCATCTATGAACGGTGGAATTTCGATATTCCTACCACCTAAAGTAACCTGATGTAACCTGATGTGGGAATGATATGCTTATAGAAAATTATAAACATTTAAATAAAATACTGTATACCGGATTAAAACGCGATTTATCATTTATATTGTTTAAATTATTTATCCCGACGTTTCGGATGCTTTTCAGCAACCGTGGTCGTGGGGAGACAGCTTGCTGAAAAGCATCCGAAACGTCGGCATAAATAATAATAAATCGCGTTTTAATCCGGTATACAGTATTTTATAGAGTATCAGATACTCGCGTTAATAAAAGACAATATTAAATTATAAACATGTCGTCCCGGCGGGATTCGAACCCGCGACCCATCGGAGCGCAAGGTAGGTGTTCTACCAAACGCGCCAACGAGCCCTTCTAATTTATATTATACTTGTTATTGACTGAAAGTGGAGATATATCGGGTATCTTGTACATAAATAGATCGTTGATTGTAGCGATAAGACCACCTTTTGCATTACCAATTCTATTATTGTAAGTCCTTATATATTTGTTGTTAAATAAATAAATACAGTAGCGAAAAGAAAAAGGAGGTATGTAGTTAAAAAAATATGCGTGTTTTGCATATTAAATAGGCTCAGTTATTATAGGCAACTTTACTGACAAACGGCTACTATTTACTAAACGAAACTATTAAATTACACGGCAGACCCATCATAAAATTCATGACTTACAAGTACATTTGTATCGGATGGAACAAATAGAGCGGCCCGAAATTACTTCAAATGTTTGTCGTGGTAACTAGGACGACTTGTTTTTCATACACATTTGATAGTCATAGAAATAGTCATATAGAACAAAATTCAAAACGTAAATAGTTAGTGCAAATAACGCTCCGAGCTTCCTACGCCTCGCCTCATTTAAAGTGGACTCAGTGTGGGAAAGAGTCTCTTATAAACTCTCTTTGAAGTCATGTACTAGCTGTGTGTTACCCAATAGTAGTATGAGCTGAGCCACTCTTCCCGCATTGCACTACCGTGGGAAGAGGCTAGTGATGGCTAGTGCATAAAAAAATATATTGAAATGTTATTTTATGTTCGATATTGTAATATTAGTTCATGGTTGTGTTTTTATTGTATATTAATTATTGTGATTGATGAGATTATTATACAAATATAAGTTATTATATCTACATCTTTATCCATATGCGGTCGAATGAAACTTGAATTTTTTTTCTTCTTCTATTCGTAAGTCTAATTTAATAGAATTTAGGAAATATAATTTTACTTTTAATGTGAACGTACATAATATATTGGAAAGTCATTACAATAAGACAGAATATAGACAAGGACAACTTATTTGATAGCTGTGTTCTGTTTATATATTCGGCATCCATGCTGTCCATGCGTCGGGTTGTCCCTCTCACTAAAAAATGGCGCGGGGACCGATGGCTGGCCATGCGTCGTGCTCGTGAACGGGTGCTGCTTGTGGTGACAGGTCGGACTTGAATTCATGTATGCGGTAATAAATTAGTTATTTTAACTGTGTTTGCGTGTTGTTCCACGATGTAAGTGCGTGCTCCTATTTACCCATGCCTTTTGCTGATAAAGGCATAGACGTAGTTTAGCGAAAAGGACCCAACCCACAAGGAATTCTTTGTAAGTTAGATCCTTTTCGCTAAACTACGTCCAATTCATTGCCTCATAATAATAAAAGTTTACAGCACTAGATGGCACTTGTACAAACCGCTTGCCTCTGCCGTTTGAGAAAAATATTTTATGCCAGCTATAATAGATGTCGCTACGTTCGATAAAGCTATTTCTTTATCGCGCTGACAACGTGTTTTCTCATACACGTAAGACGTTGGAGAACGGTAATTTTGTTAAGACCTTACTTCATAGGATCATTTCTATAGTAAGCTCTTCACGAAACTTTCCACAATACGTGGGATACTACCGGCCATGATGAGGAGACGTGGCGCGGTGCCCTGAGCGTGAGGCTGGCAGTGGCTTTAGGTCACTAGCCCTCGATGATCGTTCACTCTCTTGCTTGCAGGAGAGCGTGGGGTACTGTCGCTGTCTGAGTGGCTTTTTTAACCCTTATTATATTTGATAAATAATTGCTGATTGCTCACGATGGATAAACAACAGATAATAATAATTATAATTATTAAATACTAGCAGAACGCCCCGGCTTCGCACGGGTGCAAAGTAGATGAAAAAAGCATAGCCTATGTTACTCGCTGATAATATAGCTTTCTATTGGTGACATAATTTTTAAAATCGTTTGAGTAAGTAGTTATTGAGTAAAATCGTAACAAAATGACATAGTACTACCTCTCGCCGCATTGCGCGACGCGACGACTTGTATTTTTTTGTTTATATTGATATTTTTAATTTCATAATATCTTTTGAATGGAATGTCCGATCTCTATAATTCAAAAAGTAATCAACAGGTATTGAAACAGTCTTAAATACGAAATATTTATTTGGATAAGAATATAATACAAAGGTATGGATAACATGGTTTGATTACTTTTAAAATGTAAAAAAAGTAAAGTGTTTTTGACGGGCTCGTTGGCGCGTTCGGTAGAACACCTGCCGTGCGCATCGATGGGTCGTGGGTTCGATTCCCACCGGGAGCACATGCTTATAATTTTCTGTAAGCATGTTTTCCCCACGTCTGGTAACTTCGGGCATTGATCGGGTGGGAGGAATATCTAAATTCCGACCGGGTAACGAACCACCGTTCATAGATGGAAAAACCGTGAAGTGCATATTGCGCGTTTCGCTTTCGGTTTCAGTCTATGGATTTCCGAATGCTCGAAGTAAAAATTAGGTCGACAGCGCATCATTGACTGATGTTCTGTGGCTGAGGTATCACCTACCATCAAGTGAACCTCATGCTCGTCTGTCGATATCTGACATAAAAAAAAAAAATAAAAAAAAAGTAGTTATAGTAACATACCTACAATAGTTAGACATAATATGGTCTCGGAAAGTTTTTGTAGATATTTATATGTTCTATAAGATTGTTTTATCATCAATACTTTCCGCATGCGACGAAAGAAATTTTTTGGCTAATTTTTTGACACCTTGGGTTGGTTTTAGTAGGAATTTCTAAGGATCTCTATTTTATTCCTGAAAAAAAAGCCTATGTTACTCACAAGGGGACGGCACGACCTTGGGGAAACGGATTTGAATGAAATTTTGTGTAGTGGTAGTATACTATGTGGGTACTACCACTGTAAAATATTTCCGTCCAATGCCCAGTAGGAGCTGAGAAAAACGCATACAAAGTTTACTCGCACTTTATGTAATAAGTTACATTAGTCGTTACTTCGAGCGTGCCGTGGCGTAAGCATTTCATTCAAATCCGTTTCCCCAAGGTCGTGCCGTCCCCTTGTCAGCGATTATGTAGCTTTCTATTGGTGAAAGAATTTTTGAAATCGGTCTAGTAGTTTTTAAGTTTATTCGATACATACAAAAATACAAACACAAAAATACAAAGATATAAAAATACAAAAGTACAAATTTCCTCTTTATAATATTAGTATAAAAGTATAGATAGGCATTAGGCAGCAGTGTGGTCAACGTAGGCGATTTATCGCCATTTAGGCTACTCAGGACTAGAGTCGGCGATGAAAAAATCTGAAAGGCAACTGGAAGCCTATTAGGCTACTTCAGGGCCATGTCATGAATCGCAAATAAACTACTTTTAATAAAAATCATAGTATCATAGATCTGTATCTGATATTAAAAAAATATGGCAACACTATTCGTGTATGTTTCGGGGCAGGGAATACCCAGAATTTGTCTTAGAAATTATGAAACCTTTAGGAGGTAGTGCAGTGCGATGTACCTATATTGCTGTCAGTGACTACGAAAATTATCTATATTATACCTACTGACATTCGGAAAAATGTTTTGTGCTTTTCGTTTCGTTCGCTTTGGACTCAGCTTTGCCACTTTGTTCTTCAACATAACTAGTACAACACCAGCAGTGTCAGTAAACCTTGAGCCAGTACAAGCACATCAGCTACCACAAATGACGATGACGGCGAAAGTCTTGTTGGTGCCCTAATTTCGGCTCCTTTTTAGGCTACATTAGGCTACTTATGCTGTGAAAAATGGCGATATTAGATATATCAGATGGATTTGTTCAGTTCGTTCGAGCTTGTCACCGAATCATAAATCATTCGGTCGGGGACGCACTCGCATTTACTTTTGTTTATTTTGGAAACATTATTAGAAAATTACTATATTATCCTTATTTCTGTAAATACAACCAACAAAAAAAGGTTCCTTTTCATACTAAAAGGCATGGACCTAAAAAAAAGAGCGGACAGAACTTCGCTAAGAAATATTTGAAGCACCACAATGGCGGCGGCCGACTATGTGTGAGTGTTTAAATTATTGCCAGATGAAGAAAATTTACCCATTTTTAACATTAAAACATTCTTCACCGTTCTGGGAACTCGGATTTTATTATAAATAACGAAAAGGCAATTGTAAAATGGGAATTGCAATTTTTTCAAGATATTGAACACCTACTAGGAATACTTACGCACGGTTTTCAAGATATTGTTTAAAAATCATAAGATTAGTGCACCATAGGATGTTTTTAATGATATTCCTACAAATGGTGTAGATTTCCTAAAAATCATAAAATGCCAATAACAGTTTGATAATGTTTTAATATTATGACAATACGTGAGCAAACCTGTACAAGGTTAGACAAGGTTTATTGGACAACCTGCAGATAATCACCCAAGTGCTCACTCTCAAGCATGCTGTTTGTTTGTTACATGTGTTGTTTATAAAGGTATAAATTAAAATCAATAAAACACATTGAAAACAAAAATATGTTCATTTATTAATATTTATACATAATTCCTTTCCATACTAAACGGCTTCTTAGAATCCTTTTTGTTGGGTTATTTTTTTATAGATCTGTCTTTTACTGTCAAAAGATTTAGAAATCAATTCTAATTTAGATATATGATGAAAACGAATATTTAGGTACTTTTCGGCTATGTATTTAATTAGAGCTATTTTATGTTCCGCTCCAGCAAATGCATGTTCAAATTCTAAGTTTAAAAAAACTCTGTCATTTGCTATAAATTTTTCAAGGATTTTGGTTAACATGTACTGATGTTGTTTTTCATTATATATCGTTATTTTATCTTTTAAGAGCTTTCGGACCACCATTTCACAAATACAAGCAATGTCATACGTATCTTTTGATGGATAACGCAAGCCTCCCCTTGTTTTCAAATTTATTAATTTATGAAAAAAATGCCAGTCGTCTGTACACAAGCGCGCGATACATTTTTCACACTTAATATTTTTACCTGCGTAATGACAAATGCTTCCTGCCAGGTATCCTATTATTAACTTTCTATAGTCATTTAATTCTTCTATATTTAATCGCCGTGCCAAATCGTCATCTTCTTTGGTAATTTCTTTCATAAATGACAAAGAAGAGTTGCAAGAAGCATCTTCTTGTTCTTCATGACGGTATGATGGAGTCGTTGTATTAATTATTTGGCTGGCTGAAGAACAATTTAGCACAGCTATTTGTTCCAAAGGCACGCAGTTTCCAGTAGTTAGACACCTTACTTCCAGATGCGCTAACAGTTTTTTGTAGGAACCTTTAAACTGCCGGACATTAGGATTGTCGTTAAAGCCTCCTTGCATTCTGATGCAGGAAAAGAACATCTCCAGATGGTCCTGGCTAAGTTTATATGTTGGCAGGAATACTAAACGTTTTTCATCTTCAAAAAGGCTTTCATATAGTTGCTTCAAACTTTCTATGTTTATCAAGGTGCCAAGGAAACCGGTTTTACACTTTGAATCTACTAATCTTTTAAAATATCGAGTAATAATAAAAGTCACTCGACCCTGTTTCTTTACTTTTCTCTTTGTGATATTTTTAATCCTCAAGTTTAATATATATTCTTTGAGTTCATCCAAAAAGTTAAAGATAATATCTTTGTTCTGGGAACACAGTGGCTTTTTAAAATCAAATTGTGTCATTGCTCGGGAATTAAAAATGTCAAACATTATATTTATATTTTTAATGAAAATTTCCGTTGCCTCCGAATCTTGAAAAGCATCTAGATTTAGGTCTTCTCTGCAAGCTTTTATAGCATTTGCTACGCTTTCACTATAAACTTGGGTGGCCAGTTTCACTTTCATTACATTGTTTTTAAAACTGACATGTTTTTTTGTCAATTTATTGGCCAAGTGTAAACCTTCTTTCTCTTGTAAGTTGTTAAGTTCCTCTATAATACCCCATTTAATTTTGTTTTCATCGTTGTCTACAAACTCTCTTTTAGATTCTAATTGGTTTCTTAACAATTTCATCACGTGGCTAGGGTCCAAAAAAAATGCAACCTCAGAACCATTGGCAGGATGTGTAAAGGTGGTTTTTAACGAATCCGGTTTCAAATTGCATCCAAGTAATTCTAATGCATTGAAATTTGTTGCATGACCATCACATGTCATTGCGACAACATCAATATCAGCTTCGAAACATTTAATGAGACATAATTTTATCAAATTAGCTTTCTGTTCACCTCTTAAAGAATTACTTAAGAAATATCCCAATGGAAGTTTGAAGCGGTGGTTAATACCAACGAGTAAAAAAACTAATGCTTGTGATGCTAAAGGTGCACCTTCTTCAACGCCTGAACCCATATCTTCTAGGCCTATGTATTTCTTCCCATCCCAAATTTTCTGAGCTCTAATAGCAACTTCGTCAAAAATTAAAGTGCACAAAGGCCTGTGCTGACTTACTTGCGCTTTTGCTTTCAATGCCTCAAATGATTCTTCAGTGAATCCTGGTTCTCCATTAAAACGCCCGTACCATTTGGACAGCGTCTTACGGTGAGGAAGGCAGGTATTAAAAGTTTTCCTAACGTAATCGTAAGCTTTTGGAGAATAATAGTTGAGGGTCAGGCAAAACTTTTTCATAGACGGTGAGTATTTAACTTTCTTACTAAGTTTTTTTCTATTGTAGTTATTAAAAAGGTCAGCAGCGACAATGTTTTCATTTAATCTATTAAATAGATCAGAATCAACATAATTCTCTTCTTTTAGGGTTTTTAAAATATCCTTTAATGATTTATTCCTATCCTGGAGACGCCTTACTTTTTGTTTCAAAGTTTTTATTTTCTTTTTTTGGTTTTGCGTCAAAGTATGCATTTTCATCAGCTGTTTCTTAAGACGTCGTTTTCTGGGAGTGAATAGTATTGATAATGCCTGTTCCAATTCATTTGCAGGTGCTGGTGTTACAGTTTTAGATAACTCCTATAAAAATTTAATTATATTATTAACCTTACATAACTCATAATATTTGTAATGATTTTGAATAACAAACTCAATCAAGCTTAACCTTTTATTAGATACTTACATGTGGCAGGGATGAATTTGGGCTTAATAAACAAGACTGTTCCAATGTCTGTCCTTGCTCAGAAAATCCTCTAACCACAGATGAGCTCTAAGAAAAAAAAGAAATACATATCAATATAATACACTTTCATCAAAATATTAATTATTACTAGGGAAGCACTAGAGATATTTACTTCAGTAGATTGATTTTCTCGAATAGGTAGCTCAGATATCGTTTTATCTTGAGGAAAAGCCTGTTCCAATTTCTTATGCTGACCGGAACATGAGGCTACTGATTCAATCACAAGAGAGCTCTAAAAGAAAAGAAATACATATCGATAAAAAAACAAGCATCATAATCGGCTCACGATTGACGGAAAAAACCCGTTACAACAAAAAAAAAAACATTCAATCTACTTCAGAACCTTCTGTTTTTAAAATCGGTTAAAAACATTCTATAGTATGGAGATCTATCATTAATAAGACTATTTCAGTACGTACTCTTTGTGAAGGACTAGAAGTATTTACTTCAGCGGGTTCCTCTTGAATGCTTGAAGTCTCGAATAAAAACTAAAAAAAATAATTACGTTTTAATATGTGTTACTTACCATTGTAAGAGTTAAGTAGATATTTATTGCTTTTTACCTTTTTTGGTACGGCATAAACAACAACGCGACGAAGTCCACCTTTAGTTGTGTATAAATCATTCTCCTCGAAATGTAAACTGCAGATCACACTATATTTAGATGGATTCCAATTGTTTTCATTTCTACACTCTCTTATTATTTGTATCCAATCATTCTTCCACACATCGTTTGCAGAGGGAAATCTATTAAATTAATAAACCAAAAGAATTACAGAATGCAAGTATGCATGTATATAATTACAAATATATTTATATTTTTATTATATACTAGCAAAACGCCCCGGCTTCGCACGGGTGCAATTTAGATGAAAATAAGTTACACGCTGATAATGTAGCTTTCTAATGGTGAAAGAATTTTTAAAATCGGTCAAGTATTTTTTGTATTAAATCGTAACAAAACCACAAAAATTGAAGAAAATGACAAAGTATATACAATACTACCCCTCGCAGCATTGCTCGCTGCGCTGCGCTGCTTGAAGCCGCACCGGCCGTAAACATAACGGTGACATGACTGTAATAGTTAGAGATATGCTGCCGCTGATTTTTTGTAGATAATGGTGTGTTCTAAAAAAATGTAGTATATCATTTTGTTCTATCATCAATAGTTTTCGCAGCGCACGCGATGTAAGGTAGTTTTTTGATATTTTTTTCACACCTTGGATTACGTTATCGTAATTTTAGTAAGGATGCCTATTTTTTTTGAAAATGAAATATAGCCTATGTCACTCAGAAATGATGTAGCTTTCCAACAGTGAAAGAATTTTTCAAATCTGCCAAGTAGTTTCGGAGCCTATTCAATTCATACAAACAAACAAAAAATCAAACCTTTCCTCTTTATAATATTAGTATAGATATAAGTACCTAAATGAATTAAGTAACAAAAAATATTTATCTCCCACAATTAAGGTAATTTGCAAATTTAATTACTGACAACACTGTGTGGTTGAGTTTTGTTAAATTATATTGAATTAAAAATTAGAATTATGGTGAATAAATTACTTGCTTACTTATGAAAAGTGATTCCCTGGGTTTTTTTCATGGGACCACTATGGTTTCGACAACTTTTCACTACACAGGACGGCATCTTTTAATTTTTATCAAATAACATCACGCGCTCACGGTTAGGAAGGTAATGGCGAGCGGTCGGCTTCCTATGGTGTGAATGTGTGCGTGCGGACGTGTTTGTATTAGCGACTGGCTTCCTAGGGGTGCTTCAGTTTTTATAATGAGAGGTGGTGTCCGCTCTTTTTTTTAGGTCCATGCTAAAAGGTTAGTTTTTTAACCATTATAGGTAACTTTTGACAAGACACCGCTGGCAACACTGCAGTGCACTTCACTGTCAGTATCACTAGTATGAGTAATCACTATTCACCATAAAGTCATAAACCATTGGGCATTCGCTAGAGGTGTTATATTAGTGTCAAATGTACGTAATCCTATTATCGAATATAACGCTTTACAAATAATAGGATATCATACCTATTACTGGGTAATAGTCTAATAATAGTATAACAGTCAAGAGATCAAAAAATACGCAATACGCAAATTAATAGGATAGCATACCTATTACTTGGTAATAGTCAAATAATAGTATAACAGTCAAGAGTTCAAATAATACGCAATATTTGAATATTGCGTATTACGGTTGACCGTTACTTATAATGACAGCGCATATCATTGATAAAAAAACATCATAATAATAATTCATTATTAACGAGACATGGAGTGATTAAATTAGCCTTTATACTTTTTAAATAATAATTAAAAAAATATATATATTATTATTATTTTTATATAAAATAGTTTCATTATGAGATTTTTTATGAATAAGTATAGTGTATAATAATAAAAAACTTTATTGTACACAATAAAAAAAAGAACAAATAACTTACACACTACAAAATATATTGGATGTACAAGGGGCTTTATCATACTTTTTTACAAAAAAAAAAATTAAAAAAAATATTTTTTATGTATTTTTCGACGTATGCGCAATTTGAACATAAACACGACTAAATGAAAATTTTAAAATAATAGGCACAATTCCCTACTATCCGTACCATAATACCATTGCATATTCATATAACAATTTTTAATATTTAATCGATATCGATTGCTTGCTGTCGCTTTGCTTATCCACGAAGCTTAAATGCAAAACGCGACGTGTATACTATACAACTCATGGAATAACGATCGATGCGTAGCAAAGAGCGAGCGATTCGATGAGAAGTATGGCAACGTCGCACTATGACTTCGTTATACATACCTGTTTAGTAAAAGTTCAATAATTGTATAGAGGTCTATATTTTGACCGAATAGCTATTTCTTAAAGTTCACCACTTTTATAGAATAGTATTTCAAGGTAAGAGTCATAGAGTACATTGGTAAGAGTGACGGGTGTTAATCGACATGAAGCAAAGATTTTTAATCTCAAGTGTTTTTTTACATTTTATGGAGTGTAAACTTAAAAGTTCGTTAAGTTAAAGAGTTCTTGAGAATCTTGAAATTCAATAAACGATAGTGGTTTAAGCTGTCTAAGCACAATTTATAAGAAATTGGAGACTAGAAAATGAGCATTTTAGTTACCTTATTAATAGAGGTGTTATATTAGTGTCAAATGTACGTAATCCTATTATCGAATATAACGCTTTACAAATAATAGGATATCATACCTATTACTGGGTAATATTCAAATAATAGTATAACAGTCAAGAGATCAAAAAATACGCAATACGCATTACGCAAATTAATAGGATAGCATACCTATTACTTGGTAATAGTCAAATAATAGTATAACAGTCAAGAGTTCAAATAATACGCAATATTTGAATATTGCGTATTATTATTTTATTGAGTTTCATTATGAGATTTTTTATGAATATAGTGTATAATAATAAAAATCTTTATTGTACACAATAAAAAAAAGAACAAATAACTTACACATTACAAAATATATTGAATGTACAAGGGGCTTTTTCATACTTTTTTACAAAAAAACATAAAAAATAAAAAAATATATTAATATTTTATTATTATTTTTTATATAAAAAAGTTTAATTATGAGATTTTTTAATGAATATAGAGTATAATAATAAAAAACTTTATTGTACACAATAAAAAAAAGAACAAAGAAATACAAATAACTTACACACTACAAAATATATTGGATGTACAAGGGGCTTTTCATACTTTTTTACAAAAAAAAAAACATTTTTTTTTTTATTTTTTATGTTTTTTGCGACGTATGCGCAATTTGAACATAAATACGACTAAATGAACATTTTAAAATAATAGGCATAATTCCCTTTTCTTCGTACCATAAAAAAATAAAAAAATATTTTTTTTTTTATTTTTTATATCTTTTTGTGACGTATGCGCAATTTGAACATAAACACGACTAAATGAACATTTTAAAATAATGGGCATAATTCCCTATTATCCGTACCATAATACCATTGCATATTCATATAACAATTTTTAATATTTAATCGATATCGATTGCTTGCTGTCGCTTTGCTTATCCACGAAGCTTAAATGCAAAACGCGACGTGTATACTATACAACTCATGGAATAACGATCGATGCGTAGCAACGAGCGAGCGATTCGATGAGAAGTATGGCAACGTCGCACTATGACTTTGCGTACCTATTCTTCGCGGCGTTTAATAGGTACTTCGCTGACTATTATTTGACTGGGTATTATTGGATATCCTAATATGAGAACATTCATATTGCCTATTCTGCGCGGCGTATAATAGGTACGTCGCTGACTATTATTTGACTGGGTATTATTGGATAGCCTAATATGAGAACATTCATATTGCCTAATATGGAACTTCTGCCGTATACCTATTACCTATACCTAATACGAATATATTAGTCACACCTTTACTTATTAATCAGTCTGAAAAGAAAGGTATAATGTAGCGATTATAACATCTGTCATCTACCTATATTTTGTAAACCTTTTTCTATCACTAGTCATGGGCGTTGTTGATAATTTCCGTCATCGATGTTCACCGGTGTGGCGCTAGCGGCACCCGATGTTGACATCGTTGTTTTCGTCAACGGTGACGGCCAGCGGTCAGTCACCTTTTGTTTCAACGATGCCGGGCGGTTAAAGATGTTTAGTTTCCGTTGACTTTATACATCGTTTTATTGTGAGAGTGATATTTAAATATGCTGTTATTGATAACAAAAACTGACTGATGACTATGTTGCAGTTGATTTTTAGATTTATGACCTAATTAATAAATATACCTATGAAGACATTAATGTATGAAGGGGCTATGTAACATTTTTTAGAACTCATATTTTTTACGTTGAGTGAAGGTTTTATGTGTGTCCATAACAATATTTATATGTATAATTATTTTATTTATCAAATTTAGTTACTAAATAAACAATCAAGAAAATTAATAATTTTTAATATAATATTGTTTGATCATAGCCTTCAACGGTTAGAGTTGCCGATGCCGTTGCCGATGAGGGTAATCGGGCGGTGTCGGTAACTCTCGGTAATGTTTATACTGAATCGGGTTATCGAGTTTTACCGGTGCCGGTGACATCCGTTGCACATGACTTTGGCATCGGATGACGTCATCGTAGACTGTCATCGGTGTTCAACATCGTTGTTAAAAAAAACGGCCACCTCTATCTATCACATTCACTCTAGTTTTAATACAAAGTAGATAATTTATTCATATCTTTGTAGGTTTGTTACCATGAGTAATGGAAGATGGCTTACCGAGGAAGACGTTATGCTGGACCTGGCTGTGGCCTCAGGACAACTGGTGGGTGGCTTAAATGAAAAGTTCATTGTTGTTGGGGAAAGGCCGCCACAAATAAACAAAGATGAAGGTACAATTATTCTATTCCATTCAATTTATATTTGTCTCGTTACTGTTTCATAAATGATAAAGACAAGTTTCACATTGTACATACAACAATAAGTTAATATTTGTTAGATTTTACCTGAATTCATCTATTCTAGCTTGTAATATGATAGAACACTATCTGTCTATTGTCTGCTTATATGTATCTACAGAGAGTAATTTTGTATATTAGGAAAACAAACTTATTTTATAATTCATGTTTATTAAGCCTGTACCCTAAGAAATACAAGGTAAGCTCTAAAATGCTTAGTTGATCAGAAGTGTAAGAATAATATTATTATGTATGATGGTTGTGTTACAATGATTTCTACTTTTTAAAGCTAGGTATTTTTCTGTGTCATTTTTGTTAAATAAAATAACATCAGCACTTTATCAGAGAGTGAATATGTGTTACAATAAATATGTGATGCAATTAATGTCTGCAAACCATATTGCATAATAATTATGATTAATTGTTTGCTTTTGTAAAAAAAATAGAGACATTTATGTACATGTTCTTCAGTACAATAAGTAATTGATTGTTATTATATAGGTGATAGGGTTAGTTCCTGCTGAATCTAACATGTTACAACAAGTTAGACCATAGAAATATTATATGTGAAAGTATGTTTGTTGGACAATTCTTTTTCCCTTTTAGAGGAAAGAAGGTGTGGACTTCCTCCACCTTAAAGGGAGGATTGACCAGTCCAACCACTGACTGGCCAGTCGTAAGCCCCCAGTTGTTGATGTTGAGGTGTTGTATATACTTAGCGCTCAGAAACATAGATATTATTCAGAATAATTGAGGTTGAGATTATAGATGTCGCTACAACCTCATAAATAAATAGATGGATTACCTTTTTTTATTGAATAGGGGTAGGAGAGGACAGCATATTTTTGGAGTTGTATTTAGCTTTCTACAAATACATATATTTTGTTAAAGGAAGGCATCATTATTGACCATTTTATGTGGGATACGTACGGGTACGCATTTCCATTTTACTTAACATTTTCTTTATAGATAAATAGATCAGTCATCTGTTTCTCTCCAAACATATTTTTTAAAACCTGAGGGGGTTTTAAACCGTGGACCACCGATTGGAAATGCAATGCGTATATCATTGAGCCACTAAACGCGGTCTGTATAATATCATACAGAGATGGAATTTCTCTAGTCAACATTTTGTGCATTTCGGCTCGAGTATACATTTCCGAGAACAACAACACATGTCTCAGATATCTCCTAATATCAAATGAATCGCTCAGTTATCAATGTTTGACATATAAATGAATTGTTAATTGTCATCATTAACAGATAATTTAAAAATGTAACATTTTGTCCCGTATTAGCGTATTAACCTATATTTGTCAATGTTGTAGATCACATATATTATTTTATAGGTATCTACTTATACCTTCATTCCACTCTAGATTCAAACAAACTATGCACATTTACAGTTGTGGTCATATAATTAAGAACGCTTACATGAAGACAACATTTTTTACAAACAGCCTCGCAAAACATAACGCATTTACGTTATTTAATTTTTTATGGTATTGCAAAATATTGCCATACTATTTGTACATTAATTATACACATGAGTAATTTAAAAAAAAACAGATAAGTTTTATAGAGTACATAAATGTAGTACCTGAACGTAGGTCGTACCCCTACTGGCTGGTCATATAATTAAGAACGCTGAATAATTTTATAGATTTTTGAAATTTTAATAAAGAAAACCTTTGTGCTTGGTTACCTTTAGTATAACTTTGACAACATTAATTGCTGTAAAAATAATAAATCGTGCTTATTTCCTATAAAACATTGGGAAAAGTTAAAGTTGTGATAAGTCTAGAATAAGATAGTTATAATAAATCTTCAGTGCTCCAAAACCATGGCTTTTCATGCTGTTAAGCATTTTAGAACATATGAAACTATTTATTTCAAATAAACCACGTGGGTTTAAAAAGAGGAAGGAATCTCCTCGAGGGATAGAAAGATAGTTCGTTTGGTCAAGAAGTTTCCATTTAAAGGGTCCAATGAGATAATAAAAGATTTTTTTGGCGAGAGAAACCTCTCGGCAACCTCGACACGCACGGCACAAAGGCGTTTGGTAGAAGAAAGTTTGTTCGGAAGGATACCGCGGAAGATACTCACGTTGACATCGCGCCTTAGACATGCTCGTCTTGAATTTGCAATAAGATATGAGAACTGGACAGTCAGACAATGGAAAAATGTCCTTTTCTCTGATGAAACTAAAACAAATAGGGTTTTCTGTGATGCAATCAATGCGTCATACGCCCTTCGAATAAAACATTTGACCCTCAGTTCAGAAAAGTAACCTTAAAGCATGCCGGTGCACAGGTGAAAATTTGGGGGTGCTTTTCTGGCCATGGAGTCGGACCTGTTAGGCTCATAGAAGGAAACACGGATCAATTCCAGTACAAAACTATACCAGAGTAAACAATGTTACCCTATGCTGAGGACGTTCTTCCTGTCATTTGGACATTCCAGCACGACGATGACCCTAAGCATACTGCACACAGTAAAGGAATTCCTCGACTCACAATTTGTTTTTGTCTGAGAGTGGTCATCTTATAGCCCGGATTTAAATCCAATTGAGAACATTTAGTGTGAGGTTAAGAAAAGGGTATCAAATAGGCAATGTAGCAGTTTAAGAGAACTATACGCGGAAATTTTAAGAAGAATGGAACTCTATTTCTGTTGAAAAATGTCAAAAAATGATAGAGTCAATCATGTCGATATCAAAAGCTGTGCATATGCTACTAAGTATTAATTTAAGGCTTAAAAGGTATTCATTTGCCCTCTGTATCGCAAGTGATCCTGTATAGTGTAACTTTATTAACTAAAATTTCATTTGATACAATTTTATCGAATTGTTTATGGGTCGTTCTTAATTATTTGTCCAGTTTCGTTTTTAGTAAATTGTTACTATTTTTATTAAATGTACATAAGTCAAAAAATCTGCATGTTTTTATATCTTTTTTCGTAATTTAGTGAGCTTTATTCATGTGCCTTTTCCGTATTTCAACAAATAACTTCTGGGTAGTATCTAACACAAAAATATTACACGTTTCATAAGAAATTCTCTGAAACTAAAAATCGTTCTTAATTATATGACCACAACTGTATATATTATACTATCTGCCCAACCTGGCTTCGCACGGCTAGGCATACTAATTAAGTAAATGAGATCAAATAAAAAAATATTATACGGAGCGTTAAACGGCCTCATCCGAGTACAATAGGTGCACAACAGATAAACGATAGCGTTTCGATAAAGCGTTATTATTCTGCCAAACCTGTAAAAAGCCAGGTTTTGAAAACAGTCTTTGGAATGGTGTTGATGTTAGCTGGTTTTTAATAAACCTGATTTTTCGTTCATAGAAGATATAAATTGTTTCGTAAGTGCGTGAGGCAGTGAGTTAACATCGATGATCGATTCCGTTAACATCGATGTTACGATATTATTCGTATAGCATCATCGGTGTAAAAACGTCGATGTTTTTGCTTTCAACATCGATGATCATCGAACATCGATGATCATCGAGCATCCCTAGGGATCCTTTAACTAGTTAAAGGAACATTATTCTGAGAGCTTCGCACGAGGAAGGTGGCCTAATAGAACCTGTGAATAAATGTGTGAATCCGAGGGTAGTAACGTCGGCTCTGCGCACGTCGTTATTTTAAAAAGTCCTGCTGATCTTCACGCTTCGACATATATATATATATATCTTCTAATAATTAAAAATAAAATATCTTTTCAGGCATTTCAAGTCATCAGCTCTTTGTTAGATCTTAGAATGAGACGCATAATTATTATCTTATCTATATATATAAAAGAGATTTCCACCTATATAGTCACTCATCACGATATCTCTGGAACCATAAGGCGTAGCGACTTGAAATATGGTAGGAATATTCCTTTCGCCGAGTAAAGGTCAGCTAAGAACGGATTTTACGAAATTCAACCCACAAGGGGGGTTGCGGGGGCAATTGCTAGTCTAAAATAAAACACCATTTTATAGTCTGTCATACCGTAGTCAGTATCTATTATATTTTACGGACATTAGTTAATTTTAGGAAGTGGTTTTGGTAATAAAATTTAAAGGAAGTGATAACACTGAAATTGTTTACTGGTTGATCGTTTCTGACTAAATTAAGTGTGCTTATTTTTTTATCTAGCAACTCTTGTTTTTAAGTTATACACAGAATTATTTATTTATTTATTTATTTTATTTAGCACTCTTTATTGCACTTTAAAATATAACTAAAACAATAATAAAATCCTTAGAAATAAATTAAATGTACAATAGGCGGCCTTATCGCTCTCAGCGATCTCTTCCAGGCAACCCTAAACAATAAAAAGAAATGAGAGTATTCGTGCAGGTAGTACTACTTATTACATTTATGCATTACACTTTAATGAACTTCAACAGAAAAGGAAAGTTAAGAAGTAGGATAGGAAATGGCAAAGTAATGTTTATGTAAGAGAGTTTTGAAGGAAGTTAAAGAAGGAGCTTGTCTGATATTGACGGGTAAGGAGTTCCATAGCTTTATGGCGGAAACTGTAAAAGAGTTACCATAAAAGATAGATTTGTGAGTAGGGATTTCTAGAGTTAGCTTATTCAAAGAACGTAAAGTGTAGTCGTAAGGACCCATAAACTTAAATTTTTCTTTAAGGTAAGAAGGTGTTCTGGGGTTGAAGAGGATAGAGTAAAGCAGTTGTAAAGTGTGTACATTACGTCTTAACCGGATAGGTAACCATCCGAGTTGTTTGCGGTAATGGGACACATGGTCAAATTTCCTCAACCCAAAAACAAAACGAATACAGAAGTTTTGCAATCGTTCCAGTTTATTCAAAAGCTCTTCATTGACATCGGTAGTGCAAGAGTCGGCATAATCCAGGAGAGGAAGAAGGAGTGACTGCTAATTATATATGCTTTCAAAAAATATTTTTTCGGACATAGGTAGTTACTGTAAAAATTAATGTAGATCTATAGAAAAATGCATTTTTTATGATTTCCTTAATTAACAGATTCTTTTAGACCTCGATAAAGATTCCAGCAGTAATCTGCCATCATCCTTTCCCTTATATCGTTCCTCCATTAATCGTGTCTTGATGAAATCTTTCACCCTGCAGCTCGCTATAGTCGGCAAGATTTTTAGGAAATCGATCCAAATTAGTGTAAATAATAAATTTCCGCAGATCTCTTAAATTTTACAACAAGTCCTGTACTAATTGTAAATAGTTTTCTGATTAATGATTCCCAAGAAAATTTTAAAGTTGACCAAAATAAATAAATTCCATGTTTTCATTTTGAGCTCATTCATGGATTGAACAATATTTGAATCTTTGATCAGCCGTCCAATCTGTAGGCCATTTAAAATACCCGCTTTTACCTTATAGGATCTGTTACTTGACTAAGGGTAAAATCCGGAGCAGGATCATCGCTTTCTTCTTCAATTTTCATGTAATTTTGTTCTCAATAAGTTTATACGAGCAATGTTCACAAAATATTGTCTTTTATTAACGCATCACACATTTAAATCAAAAACATCCTAACTTCAATAAAAAAAAAAAAAACATCCTAACTTCAATAGAGAAGATGGTTTGAGACTTTCCAACACCTGGGATCCAGTAATTAAAAATCTAAAACCCCAAATCAAAAATACTAAAAAACAAGAGGACACCGTTAGTCAATATTGTCATAATATAGAAAATTACAGTAAATATCAACTCCGTAGGAATAGATGGCGTTAATATGTAAAGGTTGTAAAACAAAACATTTGTAAAACAAAAACTTGGCGATTAAAAACAGTGGCGGCGAGTTTCTTGCAGTTCTTCTCGTCCGCTCTACTGTACGTAAATGTAAAATTAGAAGCATTTAATATGTATTATGTTTTATTGACGTTCATAACTTTTATAAGTGTACATTGTGTTACCTAAATTAATAAATTATTTTTGAATTGAATAGAATTAAATATGGCAACTTTGTGACATTTCAAATATCAGACAACTGTCATCTTTTTGTCTCCCCGCGACCACGGTTGCTGAAAAGCATCCGAAACGTCGGGATAAATAATTTAAACAATATAAATAATAAATCGCGTTTTAATCCGGTATACAGTATTTTATTTAAATGTTCACAAACATAAATCAGCAATCTAGACTCAAAATATGATTAGATACATCGTTCTCGCCATACCATTGGTGCCCTGAATTTGAGGGAGGATCTTTTCTCACTTGACCTTTGTTGTAAAGATACCACACAATTTTGGCACCCATTTGAAATATTCAGTTTTTATAAAGTCTTTTATAAAGTATATTAATAGCAAACAAAATCTATCAGGATCGTTCAAACAACATCTCATCTTCGTAGCCATTATATTCATTAACATCAATAACAGATGTGGTAAGTTAAACTAAAATACAAGTAGGTATGAACCTACCCATAAATTTGAAAAATTAAGATATCTCAAAAACTATAGCTGTTACAAAAAATACGTATGTGAATTTACCGCACCAAAATATCATCATAGCATTTCATGTCGTCGCCGAGAGCGAGTTACAAAGTTGTATGAAAATTCAAAAGTCTAATTTGACAATATTATTTAATATTTTAATAATAGATATAAAAACTTTTTGCCTCATGACAATAATGTGATTGTCTGTGGGCAGAGTGCGCAATGACACTGGTCACTTACATTTGAATAAAAAAAAAGAACTAATGAAAATTATTGCGTTGTATTTTATGTGTTAAATTGTTGTAATAATTTCAATATAAATTTCAATTAAAGAGATTTCATTTTAATTTTCCTCGTAGGTGAAGGATTGATTGGAATCGGTCACTTTCTCCCCGTGATGTACAATATACTATTTAAAAGTATTTGTAAAATTTAGATTATTAACAATCTTGACATAATCGAAAGCATTTCGTATAATACAGTATAATTGTAAATATTTTACGAATTACAGAAGAGATGGAGGAGATGCAAAATTGGTGTGAACAGTACGTGCCAAAAACCGATAGAATCCAGCCAGACCTACCGGGAATCACGAAAATGCTAAGGATGGTAAGTTTTCCTTACAAATTATATTTCATAGTGAATTTACACAAAGCTGTAATCTTAAAGTAGTAATGTAACATAGACGTAACCTAATGATCGCTTTTGTAATTTTAATAATAATTATTCTTATTTCCTCGTTTCTGAAAAAGCAGAAACTGCGTTGAGACCTAATTTCGTCTTTTTAGGGTACCAAAAAAGGAACACTAAGAGGCGAGCGACGAAACGTATTTCCATACACTCTCTTAGCACGTGTCGCGATGTTATCGCCGCGGTTCTCTCGCTCGTGGATACGGCCCCTAATAGGATCACTTCGTTGTACGTCTTTCTGTCTGTCCGTCTGTTTGTCTGTCAATATATTGTTCTCAGGAATATATATAGATATGCGGGGTATCAGGTCTGCAATCCCTTGCAACAGTGAAAAAATCAAACTTCTAAATCGACGCAATTATTTGATACTCGCAAGGGAATCAAAACCCCGTTGTCAACTTCCTGACCTAGAATCATGAAATTCTGGCATGAAACAATGTCATTAGCACAAGTTAAGGAAAATATAGAAAACCATAAATTTGTAGTTTTTTATTGGAAAAATCTTTACTTAAATAAAGGTTAACTTGTACGGAACCCTCGGTGCGCGAGTCCGACTTGCACTCAGCCTGTTTTTTATGTTATATATGACGAGCGTCAACCTCCGTTTGATGGTATGTTATCGCAACCACAGAACATGAGTCAGTGATTCGCTGTCGACCTATTTTATTTACTTCGAACAATCTCGAGAATGAAATTGAAACGCGCAATTTGCACTTCACGTTTTTTACTTCTATATACCCTCGATCGGAATTCTGTACCTGTTTATTGGCCGAATTTTTAAATAAAACATTACAATCAAATGCCAGTTTTTGAACCTTTCTCTTTGACCATTGGCATATGACATTCGTTAATTTTAAATGTAAAACAAAACAAATCATTCATGGTCACATAAAAATTGTTTGAAAATATTTTATTTTGAAATTTTTCTACGATTTCAGGTTGAAGACTATTCGACTTTGGAGACATCGCCTGATGAAGCTGAGAATTTATCAAAATTAAGAGATTCGGCGAACAATGCTGTCGTTATTAGTAAATTAAATCCAAACGTCCCAGAATTTAAACCTTCAAGCAAAATGTTATTAAATTCTCATAAGGATAATCATTTGTCTATAAATAATAACATTCAGACAGTTAAGGCTGAATCAGAGACTCCTATTGAAAAGAGTAATAACACAACTGATTTAAGTGCAGATTTAAATGTTATTAAAAATGATAAGGCTAACGTTAAGACTGAATGTGATATTATCGACGTGAACAAAAGACTAGATGTAAGTAAACTAGAAGAAATTGAGAAGGAAAAATTACGTGAAAACCTTAAGACGAAAATAAGTAATACATCTAATACTAATTGTGTAAAAGTTAAGAGGCAACGGAATCTAGCAATAGCGACTTTAATGAAGCTATGTTCCCAACCAGTTATTGCAGCTCAACAGCCAGAAACGAAACCAATTAAACTAATGACGCCTCAAGACTTTGAGAATCCCTTATGTGACAATAAACAAGAAGACATATCGGAAGCAAGTATTGAACTCAAAAAAGACGAATTAATATCGCAGGAAGTAGTCAAACAATCAGTAGACAAAGTAAATAAATGGCTAAAAAGGCCAGAGGAAAAGACTAAATCTCAAACATTATTTTTGGGACCAATAACATTCAAAAGGAAAGAGACGACTAAAAGTTCTGCGAGTCCAACTATAACTGATGATACAAATGATAGTATTTCAGATTTCAAGCCGTCGAATTATGCTACAGAGCTGTCAGAAAAATATAAAAAGCGTTTAGAGGAAAAGGAGGCGACCACTGATATATGGACTAAACTTGAAATGGACTTGAAGGCAAAGGACGAAATTATAAAAAAACAAAATTCAAGTGCAAGTACTATTAGCGACAGTGAAACAGTGATCTGAAGATGTTCAGAGTATGAATAGACTTCCAAATGATATTTTAATAAGACTTATCTATCGATTTTTATTAATATAGTTTAGCTTCTTCATTGACTGTCGCACAGTGCTCCAATATTGCGCTGATTTTGGTCATTGACTGTCGCACAGTGCCAATATTAGGCTGATTTTGGTCATTGTAAAGAAGTGACACAATGTTTTTAAACATAAATTAATGTTCCATGGTTATGGACATCCATAGGTAAAATATAGAAATCCGATTTTATTAAGTAAAAAAATCATGTCACAGTATCATTTGGAAGATGAGCCTAGGATAATAGGTGATTTTAAGGTATCAAATGTTTATTTATGAAAAATGACAACTTTTGGGCCATCCATAAATTATGTCACACAGTGTGTACAAGTCAAGTTTCGTGACGTCACATGACACAATTTTAAGTATTGAAATGCGAAACTTTAACGGTATAACGAAAATCTTAAAAATACCTACTCTTTTTATAATAGAGGAGACAAACGGACGTGTCATCTGATGGTGACTACCGCCCATGGACATCCGCAACATCAAAGGTCTTGAGGATGCGTTGCCGGCCTTTAAACTCTTTAGACTTTACACACTAAGAGGGTTGATAATTATGACTTATGGACAAGGTCGGGGAGGAGTGGTTGAAAAATAAATTCGTGTGAGTTTATTTATGAATGGCCAATTATAATATTTTTTTTTTCAACAGTAAGTTAATAATAATAATTTGTCGTTATTTCATGATCACTATGACTGACTAGTGATAAAATTAGTAAAATTTATATTTTTTTAATTTCAATTAATATTATATTTTTACTAGGTATGGAATATTATATTGTACCTATTATTTTTTAATTATTATTTTTAATTAGAGGCAAATGATTCATATCATAGGTAATAAAATAATTATCCCATCAAAAACATAAATGTGAAAAGAGAGTCAAGTTTTTGATACAGAAGAATAATTAAAGACTTATGGTAATATTGCCTTTTATTACTGCGAATATATTTAAATGAAATAATTTTACTGGATCAATCTGCTCATAAAGCACTCGAAATGGGTTAAATAATTTAATGAATATATCGCGTTTTAAACTGGAAAAGTTATTTCATTTAGACGTAATGGGTGCTAGTTTTAGACAAAATCAGGAATATATTATGTTACTTGATTATTTTAAAAAATCGTTATTGTTTCTCATTTGAGGAACTTGGCTGATGGATTTTTTGGGAGTTTTCCTATAATAATATATTATTCCGTTGTTTTAAGGGAATATAAATGACACCTTAGTTTTAGACCTGTTCTTCTCCGACGAAAGTGCGTTTATTTTAATGATTTTTAGTTATGTAAATTCAAATTGATTGAGAAAGACCTAAGATCTGCAATATATTATCAGGAATTTAAAAAATAATCAATAATATATTTTTTAACCAAAAATTAAAGCCAAATATCATTTTAATGAAAGCTTAAGCTTAGTTACATTTTATGTAGTCCAAATGATCGAACATCTTTTTTGAAAGTAATTTTGTATGTTAATTTTAAGAATCTTAGGTAAGTTTAGAAAGAGACATGCATAAGTAAGAATCTAAGAATTCCTAATTATGCAGGTCTCTTTCTAAAATTAAATAAGAAACGGATAAAAACGCTTTAAACACACCAATTTGACTGTCAACAGTTATTAACAAATGATTTGGCCAGGTTTCTCAGCATATTTGTTCAATAGTTTGCCCAGTTGATCAAAGCCATATATACCAGGAAAAGGAAAGATAACTAACGCAAATGATTAACCTGTTATATCTCAAGTTCAGAAGATTGTTGATATCCAATTTGTACTATCATTTGAAAACGAATGAAAAAAGTCAAGTTGGCTCTTTATGATCTTATAGCTTTCATAAATTAATACAGTACTCTCTCGCTAGTCCGCCGCTTGATAATCCGACAACTACTGTAATCCGCCGATTTTTTGAAGTCGATGTAATTTGTAGACTATTATTAAACAAATTTCGGTTCGGTACTCTGCCGCAACTTATCGTCTGGTAAAACGTATGTAATTTGGCTTGTTTTAACCAGAATATACATATTATGCGTACTAATGCGTAATGTCTATGTAATTTGTTGTTGTTTCCTTAAATTTCGGCGGATTAACGAGAGAGTACTGTATTTATTTTGAAGTTTATAACATTTCTTGATCTCATTTTTTCCTTTATATGTTATTAATTCCAGAATCTTATCAGAAAAATTGTAAGTAATATCGTTAAGATATGGGATTTTATCTCTCATACGATTTTGAAAAGAAACATTTTTTAATTTCAAAGAAAGGCAAGTGCATATGCCATAAAGCTCTCGTATTATATTGTTATAAATTATGTATACGATTATAATAATAATTATTTAAATATTTCAAATTTCAGCATTGTGGTTGTGACAAAATTTGTCATATATTAAAATGTACTTAGTCGACAATTTTATCTTATTAACATTGTTCATTGAGGTCTGGTTTTTCTCTTTTATCTGTTGCAAATAAAACTAATAAAAAACTATTGATCGTTAAAAATATTACGGACAATTGAAAAAATCTGACCTTAGTTACCTTATATTATTCATTATTCAAAAAATAAAGTATTTTTAATTTTTATATAATGTTGTTTTTTTAAATCATTATTTTTTTGTAACTGAGAAAACTCAAATATTCTCATATAATCATAGTATGCAAAGTCGTCCCTGATTAATGATGTGTTGGTTTTTTACTCTACCTAGACAAAACAAATTATATAAGGTGTTCCAGTTCAAATATTGATATTTTAGTAAGACAATCTATAGGTCTGTGTCCGACCTTGCTGCTGTGAGAGGCAGCCAATGCTGCCACCTTGGTTTTTTAAAAAAGGTTAAGCTAAAAAGGGATAGGGAAAGGGATATAGAAAATTATGCCATTGAACAATTAAATACAACACAAAACGACGTATTAACTCAACGATTTGCCTACCAATATTAAAATAATATTATTATAATAATAATAGAAAAATACAGACACTTTAATGAACAAATTTTTCATTTTTCAAATAACTCGGTTTATACTCAGAGAAAAGTAAACACTTGGGGCCTGAGGGATTCCCCAGTAAATGGGGTTACCATAATAAAAATAAACTGATGAATGATTATTAGCGAGATCGATAGAAATTTATGCTGCAGTACGTGCATTATTTGATAAGTTGGTAAGCGCGGACAAAAATATAAAAAAAAGAGTTCACATACAGTAAATAGTGCTAGATCTAGCCCGAAAAGGGCTTAGGTGACAACACTGGTGGCAGCTTAGCGCGGGGCGGCGATCACATGTCAGTGGATAAAATCACAGCTAAAAAATGTTTGAAGCACGCCACAAGACGCCGCTCATAGCGAAAATGCGCACGGTTTTCTGCAAACGTATCGCTCAAGCGGGGCGCGGTGCGAATTGCTGAATGGCGAATGCGAATGCTGATTTCAGTGTTGTCAGCACTGGTATTAACTAAATGTTTCAGGTAAGACTTGAGTTATGGCGCCGATTCTAATTACATTTTCGCTAATCACAATATAAAGTTGAAATAAAAGAAATTCCGTTAAGAGTAATTAATTGAAAGATACGTTCGTCAATTGGTTATGGACCATAATACTTAATAAGTACTTTGTTCTTAATGTAGGTTTACGCTTAAAATAAGCAATATTAGAAAAAAAATATTTTTATTCAAAATTACCTTTCAACCAACGATATAATCACTTCATTTTAAATGAAATGAATTATAAGCGAATACGAGCCGCGTACGTTGTTAAAGTAGTATGACGTCACACTCTGGAGCATCCCGCGTGAAATAAAATGATTACTTGTACAAGCGCATTTTTGAAGTTCCATAACTTTGTCACTTGTTGAGAAATTTCAATGATTCTTTTATATTTTAGTAAATTAGAAACTTCTCCATTAAAATGAACTCTTTTCAAATAAAACAGACAACAATAATAACTGAAATCGTTTCGGAACTGTTTCTAATGTGTATACAAAATATAAAAAACAATCTGTAAAATAGATTTCGGAGATTATTTGATTTATTGTTACTACTATTATTTTAACTTCTGGCAACACTGTGTATTGTATATTTTGTGTGTGCAGAGTGCATAGTCTGCATTTATGATTTAGCCAGTGATGCCAACTTGGGGGTTTTCCCCCCAAATTTAGGGGGAATAAAGATGTCCAGAGGCTTTTTTCAGAGGTGCTTTATTGAATTTAAAAAAAAAACCCACGATATATATATAATATGTTACAATATTAAGCCGAATTTCATTGTTATCATCGTTAATATTATTAGGTCATTAATTAATGTATGCAAATGTATAATATGCACTTATATAAATACAACAGCTATTTTATATTTTTATTTAATTCATATTTGAAATTACCTTTCAAACCGAGTGTATAACAAAAACTTTAGGGGTTTTTAATCGATATTTAGGTGTATTTGAAATTGGTTCTAGGGGAAACATTTTGTATGAGTTGGCATCACTGGATTTAGCCAATTTCAATTTTCATTTTTCAGTTCCAGTTTACCTCGCCGTCAGCGTTGGGTGTATACTTTCATTCGGCAGAACATCCGTATCGTTAAAAATAGGTTTATTGTTAAATATGTAATTGTTAACATAAAACGTGATTAGAATAAGTTAAACACTTTTTCTATTAAGTGCCTATTCAAAATTTGTTTGTTTTGAAATAATCTCATCCGTGTTTTTATCGAGTATCGACCCGACCTCTGTTTTTATTTATAGTGCGGGTATAATTATCTGTTTGTTTTGCAAACAAATATTTTATCCCGTGAATTGAGGAGTTGGGGGTGCAGTGATAATGTTGCTTTGAAATTAAAGTGGGTGCGCCGATTAAAATGTGGCGTGTGATAGTTTTGTGTGCGTTGGTGGGCTGCTCAGCCGGGCAGTCTTGGGTGACGAATATTACTGATAATCTTCGAGATGGGCTGTCCAGGGTTCTGGAATCGTCCGTGGTCAACTACTCGACGCCTGTGATCAACGTCAGCTATGTGGCTAGAGTGGAATTCGACATGCGCGCTATGGGACACCTTTATAATTCAAGCCACACGATAATTGATGTCATCGCTAATAAACAGGCGTACCCTGAAGGTAAGAGTCCTCAATTTGATTGTCTAGTATTATTTTACCTCACTAGTAGACCTGTAAACACAAACACTGAATGCGGAGAATACAATCCTTTGTTGTAAGAATCACTTTATTATTTGCTAGGAGTTTTAAGTGAAAAGATGTGTGTTTTTTAGTTTTAAGTGGAGAGTGAAGAAGTAGTTTTCCCAAGATATAAAATATACATTACTCTCTGAACTTCTGATCTATCTCTAAAAAATATATATTTTTGCCATTTTGTAAAATTTTTTGGATCAAAAATTTCTGCCTTCACATTTTTAGTTGATAGAGGAGGAGTTTATTATGAGGTTTATTTTTTAACCTGCTTTAAATATTATAAGATGGGGCTAATCAGCATTAGAATGCTAACTAGAGTTAACAAAAGTTGAATCATCATGGTAACTCTAGTCATATGCTTTACTTTATGTAACTTTATCCCCAATTTTCTACACACATTTTAATCATAAATGCCAAGTTATATAACTATAGTTGGACTGATACATAAATATATATACCAAAAACAATGAGCATAACTTCTCATACATCATATTGTCTTGCAAAACACACCATTACCAAACAATGGCAGTATGCAGATCACATTCAATAACTTTGCGAACAATAATAATTTAACACTCACCTAAAGTGAAATGATAGGATAATTCATTGAAATAAATTACTGGAAGTTCTTTATTATATTATGTGGAATACAATTTTATTAATGTATGAATATAGCGCAGGGTTCTAGATCTTTGATATCAAAATATATACTATAAATGACAAAACATGAGTATGTCTATGGTATTTAAAGTAATAATCATGAAGTAAATTTACTTTGATCTTCATTTATTTTAAAAGGCATATTACAGTACCATACAGCAGATTTTCATGTCGGTTTGCAATAAAAAGTGGAATTTACTCAAAGCTTTAAATATCAGTACAAAAAGTTTGTCTATTATCTTAGTTAATTTTCCTTGTTTGAATAGGAATTTCATGCTTTATATCTTCTCTTCATGATTAATTATCTTTACTACTCTTATGATTATCTTATCTACTGCATTTATTTTTAAATTCATATGTTTAGGATGGTACATATATTTTCATTTTTCTATTTTGTAACTTATGTAGAAGGTTGAAATAAAAGGATTGATAACTTGACTGATAATAATCAATAAATTCAAAAACTAATAGACCGATTTTAAAAATTCTTTCACTAATAGAAAGCTACATTATCAGGGAGTAACATAGGCTATTTGTATAGTACATCTACATTGCACCCGTGTGAAGCTGGGGTGCGTTGCTAGTAATAAATTAAAACAAAACATTTCACAAAGGGAATACAGTATATATTTGCATTCATGTTCCACACATGTTTTTTTTTATCTATAACAACTTATATGGGGGAGGCGTGGGCGATGGGTGCCGGATTATTGGACGTGTCGGTCTATTGAAATGCCGGATTAGTGAGATTCTACTGTATAATATGTATATTAAGTATCTATCTGTAAAATTGTGATTTCCTGTGCACTATGTTTGAAGTTGTTTATTCGCTTTTCTTTGAATCTTTAAAATTTAAGGTCTGTGTCTATTCTAAGTTGAAATGTAATCTGTCAAAATATCCTAAAGAAAAGCTAGATTCGATCGGTGCGCTTTGAACATAGAGCAACACGGGCCACCGGCGAACCGGAGGTGGCCCGTGTTGCTCTATGGCTTTGAATGATGCACAACTTGAACCACAGTGCAACACGGACGCACGCGCTGCGACGCGTTCGGCGTTGCTCGTCTTTAGCGGTCGCGGCCGTCGACCTTGCGCGTAACATTCATATTATTATGTCTACGCTTGTGATGCCTATGCGCAATGGCTTCGGCGTTATTTACATAGATGCAATTTCCCATAGACACTAAGCTAAAAAATGTTTTTTTTTATATTCTAGATACTAATGCAAAATGAATTTACCTGATAGTGACTGTCTCCGATCGTCAATTGTACTTTCAAGTGCTTGAGGAATTGGTTGTTCTAAGATTCCTGCACTGTAGGACTTGTAGATGTGTGGTATGGCCGGCCTTTGGAGCCGGGATTTTGTAGAGTATTTGTTTGTAGAAAGTAATATTTTTATCTACTGTGTACGATAAAGTATTCGTATCGTCAATCTGTCAGAGGGCCTAGCACGAACGACTATCGAAAAAGTATTCGAGTCCATCTGTCAGTTGTATGAGTCATGAGAAATCATTTGAAATTTCATACAAACTCGACGATACGAATACTTTTTCGCAAGTTGATCGTGCTAGGTCCTCTGACAGATTGACGATACAAATACTTTATCGTACACAGGAGATAAAAATATTACTTTAGGTATATTATGTGAAAATCATCGTCAATCTGTCACTTGTATTAAAAAAATATATTTTATGATTTGTATAATTACGCTGTCCCTCATTAGCGTAGATATAACGCATTTTGTATAGTGACAAAAAGTAAATTATAGTGTATTAAAAAAATGGTAATATTTATTTGTAAAGTTCATGTGATATTCTACAAGACTGTAAAATTATGTCAAAACTAGCTGACCCATGCTCACTTAGCTGGTCGAAATAGCTCTAAGATAGTAGGATTATTTCCGACTTGACAGTCATCGTTTGGCCAATTAACTCAATATCGTTATAAATTATAGTCTATTATGTTAACTTCTTTTTCTTCTTCCTGCCCTGTTCCCTTTTTTTTATTTGGGGTCGGCGCAGTATGTTCTCTTTTTCCATTCTCTCCTTTCACTCGCCATATCATCAATCACACCTTTCAAACACATATCATTCTTCACACCAGTCAATCCATGTCTTTTTTGGCCTCCCTCTTCACCTATACCCATCCAATCAAAACTTTTTTAGATAAATGCCCTTCATCTCTCCTCATAACATGCCCATACCAAGCCAAACGATTACCTTTCAATTTTTCATTCATTCAGTCTATTATGTTAACTGATGAATAAAAAATAATACTGTAAAGCTTCATCAAAATCCGTTCCGTTATTTTGCGTGAAAGAGTGACAAACATCCTCACAGTTAGTTGGAAGTAGCATAATATGGTAAATTACTGCGATACCGCTATGTTAAGAATAATGCCATTACATGAAAAAGTTGATCTAACCAAAATGAGTTACTTCTTGTGTAGCAAGATGCGAACCAGCAGGGTAGCAAAAGATATTGTCATAAATAAACCTGTTTATATACTAGATGTTTCCGATTCAGGCACATCTTAGTCAGATGCATTGAATGCAGAGGTAAACGTTTTAATTTGCAATATAAATTATCTCGAAGGCATTTTTATGCACTGTCAAAAAAAATAAACAAAAGTTATTATGTAATATCTACGACAGTAAAAAGGCCGTCTCAGCGTTGAGCATTTGAGCACGTGTTAAAGATGATCAGTCTTCTGGGCTTTAGCAAATCGAAATATATTTAGTGTTTAGCTTCCCTAGAAAAAGAATAAGGTCGCGCATGGAGCAGACACGTTTCTATGTCCGTTTCACTGATCATTTTTCTCTGAACAGGCAAGTGATCAATCTTCTGTGATCAATATATTTTAATTTTTTAATCTTTCTTTTCCGAGAACCCAGGATTCATAAAGTTGATGGAGCGAATTTATTATTTTTTTATAATATGAAATATGTAAATATATATATTATAATCGATATTCCATACTTATGCGACAGTAACTCTTGTCTTTTAGAATTATACAACCTAGTACGTATTGTATTGATAAATACAAATGGCCGCTTAAGTCTGTGTGCACTGTGTACTGTGTAGTGAAGTAAGATTCTCGTCGCTTGCACCCGGCCAACCTCCCGCTGAGATGTTAGCTTTTTTATTGTTCCCGTGTTAATTATCCCGCTACGATTCATCTCGCTCTAAACGGACAAAATAGAGTCTTTACAAAGGCAATGCCCCAAATATGCAACAAAGCCTCGCTAGATTAATATCAGAAATATGCACAGCAATTGTCCCGGTTTTCCTATTGTGTCTTGTGTATGAGGTCACGTATGAACATTTTTTTTTATGTTGACGCTTAATTGAACTTCTCATGCGTTGTTAGCTTTTGCTCGTGGCCCATAATGTCACGGTTATAAATAGTTGTGGAAAGGTTGCGGTTTTTTTGACGCTTGACATTTATTCCACCTCTGCCATATGATGAGGATTCTTTTTTTTATGTTAGATATCGACAGACGAGCCTGAGTTTCACTTGATGGTAGGTGATACCTCAGCCACAGTACATCAATCAATGATGCGCTGTCGACCTACTTTTTACTTCTAGTATTCGGAAATCCATAGACTGAAACCGAAACGCGTAATGTGCATTTCACGGTATTTCCATCTATGAACGCGCCAACGGTGCTTCGTTACCCGGTCGGATTTTCGATATTCCTCCCACCCGATCAATGCCCGAAGTTACCAGACGGGGGGAAAACATGCTTACAGAAAACTATAAACATGTTGTCCCGGTGGGATTCGATCCCACGACCCATCGATGCGCACGGCAGGTGTTCTACCGAACGCGCCAACGTGCCCGTCAAAGATTCTTTTTACATGCTGCTTTTGCAAATACATCTATGTAATTATCCATACTTCACAGTAACATTCCGAACCGGTGATAACTTGAAAAACACGAAAAGCGCTTGTACAAGTACATTTTAATTAAGTTTAATTCGACTTGAGAACGATTTGTATTGCTTCTTTAATTGCACACAGAGTTGAAGAAAGAAAACGACTTCAGATTAAAACTGAAGCCAAAAAAATACTGTTATTCTTGACCTCGCTATGTTAAAGTACTTATTTCGCTCTTATACGGAGAAACCTTTCTTTTCTTCCGGTTCTTAGTACTAGCAAGTGAGACAAATGTGTATACTATATACATCCTCAGAGCTCGATGTAATGACACAAGCAACGGATAAATGACTGCGATTGTACACTTTTTCATATTATTTAGATATGATGAGTACGTATAATCTATCAAGTAGCAAGCAAGGAGCTTTCTTGAGGTAAGGCCATTATGTATAATGATAGGCTCTTAGCACAGAAGAAGGGACCATTATCTAAGGATCTACGGCTAAGACAATTAATGACATATTGTACAGTTATGCGCTGTTGATATATTTCATATATACTTTGTTATTCCATATATAAAAAAGTCCTACAAAACCGGATGTTGCTACTTTTCTCCATCCGTTTTAGAGCTTGAAGGGGCCAGAAGTAGGTGCTATACCTACGTGTAAACTAGATCATATCCGATAGTAAATTTTTTTGACTAGTGCATCGAGCCCATAAAAAATATTGACGGGCTCGTTGGCGCGTTCGGTGGGTCGTGGGTTCGAATCCCACCGGGACGAAATGTTTATTATTTTCTGTAAGCATGTCTTCCCCCCGTCTGGTAACTTCAGTAATTGAACGGGTGGGAGGAATATCTAAATTCCGACCGGGTAATCAAAAATATTACTTTTATTTATATTTATGGAAAATGATATCAATTAAAAATTGTTTGTTGTGGTTGTCTCGTAAACCTATAAATGTTTGTTATATTTTTTCGTATTGTTTCACTTCAGGTTTGTGGTAAATGAAAACATTTACCGGTTTTCCATAACTGTAAATTGAGACGTGTTTTGTGTTAAACGCATTTATGTGTATGACTCATAGTTTCCTCGAGTAAAACTTCCTTGTATCTTAGAAAATTACTTGAGATAGGCACTAATAGGATGAAATAAGAATGAGACACCTTGAGTGACTGCTAATTATTTTTAAAATCGGTCGAGTATTTTTTGAGTTGAATCGTCACAAACAAACAAATTTTTCCTTTGTATAGTATAGACAAAATAATTGCGAAAGTATGTTATCTTGTAGTTTTCAAGTTTCGATCTTTGGGAATGGGATGAATAATGGAACATCTCTTTTACAATCAAAATTTAAACTGTATAAGCCGCTGTCACTTCCATTATAATTCATAACCGTGTTGCAACAGTGCATTGAAGCGGCACTGTGGTACTAGATTCACGGAGTGACTGGTAATTTAGGCCGCGTTCATTGTCGGCCATCAGTCGCCTGGTGTCGACATAGCCATGATACAAAGTAACTATAACTAGCCCGTTATAATGCTTCGTAATTGAAATACATTGTATCAAAGTGCGTTGACTTTTAAGGCACAAAGACGTCTGATTGATCAGTATATTGAATGATGTAAGAAACATAGTAAGTGAATTCCCGAATGAAAGCAAGGTGAAAAGTAGATGTACTGTACACAAATGCCTATGTTACTCGCTGATTATGTAGCTTTCTAATGGTGAAAGAACTTTTAAAATCGGTCGAGTAGTTTTCGAGTTAAATCGTAACAAACAAACAAATCTTTCCTCTGTATAATATAAGTATAGAATTATAGATGGGCTCAATATCAACTGCTCTACCACCTGACTTTCACAGAAAGAGAAAAAAGACAATATTAAATCGAATATAAAATTAAGATGTTATGAATAATAGTATATTATAATAAGTAAAAACATCGGATTCCCTGAATCTTTAAACACGATTGTTGTTGTTTTTGTTTTTGTTTGATATTTTTGAAATAGGCCTTTATTAATTTTTACGATTTAAGTGATGAACGAAATTGGAAAAAAGACACGTAGAGACAAATCTCAATAATCAACGGTTAAAAAGTAGTTTTACATAATTTCCACTCATTATAATATGTTATATAAATTATCTTTGTCTTAAGCATTTCAATTATTAAAGTAGCGATACGGGAGGAAAATCGAAATTCCGATCAAACCGACTTTCATAAGGAACGCTCTGAAGAGCTCGGTTTCAGTCTATGAAGTTCCAAATGTAATAGGTATAGGAACGGATTTTGACGCGTTTGGTATAAGCCGTCGAACACCTGCCGTGCGTATCTAAGGGTCTTGGGTTCGAATCCCACCGGAACAACATGTTTATAATTTTCTGTAAGCATGTCTTCCACGTCTGGTAACTTCGGACATTAATCGGGTGGGAGGAATATCGAAATTCTGACCGGGTAACATAGATGGAAAAACCGCTCACGGTGCATATTGCGCGTTTTGGTTTCAGTCTATTGATTTCCGAAGTGCTCGAAGTAAAAAAAAAGTAAGTCGACCGCGCATTGACTTAGTTCTGTGACTGGGGTATCACCTATCATCAAGTGAACCTCATGAACCTCACCTTAAAGCTTAAAGCTTCACGTTCGACTGACCATATAATAAAATAAAATATATTATGAGATTAACCGAGACAATACTTACTCAACATCATTATACAAATTGCAGATCTGCATTCGTGTAATCCGATTTATCCGTAATTTAATAGGACAGTCACTAATCTGTCACTGTTTCGAGATACAAAGTCTGTTTATTCTTACAAAATAATATTAATTATCATTTTCGAAAAGTAAAAATATATTGGGGTAATGAGAACGGTGACATTGAGTCGAGCACAATAGGTAGATTGTAATCTGGACTCTTTTGTGAAAGAAATCTTGGAAATGTGGCTAACAATGGATAATAATTATGGGCCTCTTTTGCCTTTTTAGATAATATTCTTTATTTAAAAAAATGGGATAAGTGAACTTATGTTTTTCGACTGATTTTTTTTTATTATGATTTTGATATTATTTATAGTTTGGTATATAAAAAAATATAAACAACAGAATATGGACAAAATCGAAAGTTGTTTATCTGTTATTAGTAGGTACATGTTAACAATAATGGTATTTAAAGAAAAGATTATGATTATTAAAATAATAATGCACGAATTAAAAATAAAATACATGATATAAATAATATGTATATAGATTGACAAATCATCATTGATTGAAATCATTTGTTGATAAAAAAATCTTCAGTTATCACCGAAAGTTTTGGACATGGGGGTGTGTAAAAAAATATGGTAATTTGAAGATAAACTAACTAAACCGACAGTGTTTACAATTTCAAATCGTACATGTTGTAAATAAGACCAAGGTCGCTTAGAATTTCCGGGTTTTTACAAAAAATGGTTCTTTTGTAAACAAGTAATGATCATAATTTTGAACTGTTTGTATGTATTTTTATGGTACGGCTATGGTATGGTTTTTATTTTACGAGCGGCTTCCTTGCATGGAGTTTTTTGACGTATGTCAATACCTTATGTTCCAATGGTTGGCGGCTTCTAAACCCGCCGGGAGTTCATGGTTATGATTTTGTGTAAAAACTTTTTTTTTAATGGAAAAACCGTGAAGACATATTATCAGTTTCTGTTTCAGTCTATGTCTATAATCTATAATATTCGAAGTAAATAGTCGACAGCAAAGTTGATAAGTTGCCCGATTTTGATATTTGGTCCGGAAAAAGCGAGTCATTATCACGAGTATTTTTTATATATATATTATTAGATATGGTCAGACCACAGTGAGGCTCACTTGATAGAAGGTGATACCTCAACCACATAATATCAGTCAATGATGCGTTGTAGTGGCAAAGGGCAAATTTTCAAGAGATAAGCTGTTCCAGTGCGAGGAAGACCCAAGCAAAGGGAAAAGTTAATGTTTCTATTTTGGTAGTAAATTAGTTATCATACGAGTATATGTAAACAGTGGTTCGTATCCCGATCGGAGTTTTGATTCGATTACCCGAAATGACGACAATGAATAGGGAAGACATGTTTACAAAAAATAAAAAAATGTCGTCCTGGTGGGATCTGAACGATGGCTGGCCATGCGTCATACTCGTGAACGGGTGCTACTTGTGGTGACAGGTCGGACGTGAATTCGTGTATGCGGTGATATTAGTTATTTCGACTATGTATTTGCGTGTTGTTCCCACGAGAATGTAAGTGTGTGCTCCTATTTCACCATGCCTACTGCTGATAGAGGACAAATCTTTCATTTTTTCTGGTTTATATTTTTTATTATTATAGTTAATTACATAAAGATGTCCTGTGGAACATGGTGTAATGGTTGCAGCGCCTTACAAATATTTGGTAAAACAAAAATTTGGCGATTAAAAAGAGTGACGAAGAGTTTCTTGCCAGTTCTTCTCTTCTGTTCTACGCCCTTGATTTGAGAACTGGCGGTAAATGTAAATTTAGAAGCATTTAATAAGTATTTTTTACTGACGTTCATAAGTGTACATTGTGTTACCTAAATGAATAAATGATTTTGAATTTTTGAATTTTGAACCTGCGACCCATCGGAACGCGCTCGTCAATATACTTTTATACTCGTAAATAAAATAAGTGAGTCACGGTTTATCTTTTAGATTATAATTAACCCACTAGTCAAATAATTATTTGTACGTTAATTGTGTGTGTGTTCTAGAGACATTGTTAATTAGTTTCTTGATAAAGATCAATTACATGTTTATGCTGTTGACTGAAGACTAATTATAATTTATTAACTCAAGTAAAACATAATTGCTCCTGCCAATCTGTAATCTAAGTAGTTTCGTACGTACGTATTGTATTAGGATGTAGTTATATTTTTTTTGACGCTATGTCAATGTTTAAATAAAATACTGTATACCGGATTAAAACGCGATTTATTATTTATATTGTTTAAATTATTTATCCCGACGTTTCTGATAATAAATCGCGATTTAATCCGGTATACAGTATTTTATTTAAATGTGTGATACTCGCGTTAATAAAAGACAATGTTATGTCAATGATTAGTAATATTAACGACAGGCTCATTGGCGCTTAGGGCATTGCAATGCGTTTCGATAGATCGCAGGTTCATCCTAAACGGAAATCAATCGAATTGCTCCCGTAATATGCGCGAGGTTTGAGACATTTATTTGTTAAAAAAGAATACATAATAATATTCACTTACATAAGAAACAAAAATAGTTAATTAAATAACAAACTTATTTTCTTATAATCTTTCAGCCTTATATCGTGAATGTATAGCAGCACCTACCGAGCGGTAAAGATACCGCTTTCGAGAATTTAATAAAAACATGTTAAATTCCAGGTATTAATTTTTTTTTTAGTTACTGCACTCATTTTTTTATAATATTATTTATATATTATATAGATTTATAAAATTCGAGACTAATACTAAATTTTTATTAGTCTCGAAGCGGTCAAATGACTGTTCGGTAGGTTTAGTGTTAACACTTTCGTCGCGATGTGGCTCCTACGTACCAGGGATGTTACGGATCTTCGGTTCCGGTTCCGATAAATTAGAATCGGAGGTTATAATCGGAAGTCGAAGCCCAACGGCGGCGATAGCCACGGTCAGCACTATTTGATTTAAATTACTAAGTGTTACTGTATAAAATTTAACAAAATTCGTTTATTTTTAACAAATATAAAAAATTTCAACACTCTGGAAGGTGATTTAGTTTTTGAACTGATATGAATGAAACTGATGAATAATGTTTGTTATTTTATTTTATTACAAATCTCTCTTTTGCCTCTGCTTCCGATTCCGGTTCCGACAAACCAAATTTAAAAACTCCGATTCTAAATTCGGTTCCGATAAAACCACTTCCGTAACATTCCTACTACGTACCATCCCGTCTCACGCTCGTTTGTCAATATCTGACATAAAAAAAAAAACAGTAAACTGTATAAAAAGGAAAGTGCTGGGTGTTCCCCGCGTTATGCGATTGTTTACCTCAAATATCACACAGGGACGGATAACAAGGTTAAGCTTATCAGATAAGAAAAATATTATTTCTTAGATAATTCTGTTACGGGTTAGTCATTTTGAAAAACGTATTGGCTATATTTACAATGAATTTTGTGGTTTTTTCTTTGTTTTTTTACTTTTGTAATCATAGAGTTCTGGAAAAAGTTTTTACGTTACAATACTACCTACGTAGCTTTACCCTATAGAAAGGTCATATTATTACTTAGGTCTTAAGGTAAAGGTATAAAAACAAAAAAAGGATCAGCGGTTTACACATTCTTATTTATTAGATATGGCTACATATTATTATCTTATCATTTACACTAATAATAATATAAAGACGCCAAATAAGTTTGTCAGATTATAATTTTGTTTGTATGAAGTATCTATAAGTATCTTTTGTATCTCTGGAACTTCTAGATTGATTGTGATTAATAATATTTTTTAATGTGAAACAACAATATTTGTCAATCAATTTCGAGAGCAACGGGCTGATGCGTTGATATATCGGCGAGTGCTGACTAAACGATTTAAATATCAGATTGTATAATGTTCACCAAAAGAAAAATACGCAATTACTAAGAACCACACAAGATAATTTCATCACAAGTAAAAATGTTTGAAGTAGGGACGGATCCAGCTAATTAATACAGCTTAAGTTCATATGTTTACGGCGAATAAAGTATGTATGAATACAGATATTTTACTTTGTATAGTAACGTGTAATTCTACTTATAAATAATCCGTATCTCGATACTACCATATGACTGTGCATGATCAACTAGGTCTTAAATATGATTGATGTAGGCGTGGAGGTGTCAGGGTTGATCAGTGATTCATTCAAATACGTTCTTCACGTCTTATGAAATCAAAATAAATTTTCTCGGATTTATTATGTTTAAGGTATAAAAACTAGAACTAGACTTAAAATATATAAATATTTTGGATAACTGGCTTAAAATTATTGTATTATTGAAATAAATAAAAATATAAGACTCATAACAGTTTCTTAAAACTCTGGTTAAGTCAGTCTGAAGAAGAACACTTAAAATTTGGTTAAAAATTGTAATAGTAAAAAGTTGATGTATTATATATTAATTAAAACTATTTTTTATTTTACTAGGTTACTTTAAAAAAACACTGTAGACATTTCCATAATCCGGGGTTATCACACTTCTTGTTCCAGTTGTCAGATTTTTGAGACGACAACCCTATACATGAGTTTTATTGAGATCGATGGCAGAAGGGTTTTTAAAAATGACACATTCGGAGCCACTGTTCCATTCAAGTGTTTTATGACTGATTTAATTAAAGTTAAGAGTATTATAACTATTGGTACAGTGGTAGGCTTATATCTAGATGTATTAAGAAGCTATGGCATTTTTATAGCCCAGTCGGATTAGTCGAAAAAAGTGCCGAACCTTGCAATAAATAATTCTAGGTATAAATGTTATTGCATTATCATTTAGAGGGGACCAGTGGGCCTCCCTCTATGCTAACCCGACTGGGCTATAATGTGTCCTTTAAATTTTCATCGTCATAATATCCTCATAGTCATCGTCATAGTATCCTACAAGGCTTGTATCCATACAACGCCCATACTTTGCTAACCTTCTTGAATAAGTATTTAGTGAGTGTTAATGAAATAACTATGTTTTGATTATTTTTATTGACCGAACTCGTTTATTCCGTTTCTGTTACACAGTAAATATAAACAAGTTTCTGTTTATTTACGTTATCGACAGACAAACCGTGTTTGTTTATTATTAAATGGATGTTCAAGATTTATAGAATTAAAAATTAAAAACATTGGGTTTTATTGGAGTCGAAATACACATTCTTTGGTTACTGAAAACCAATCAGACATTTCCGATTTTTTTACACCTAATTTTATATTACATTATATAAATATTAATATTACAAACCAATACGTGTTTTTGCATACCTACTTATGCTATAAAATGCAAGTAACTTCAATAAACAGAACCACGACAGAAACATTAGAAGTCTAATGAGTAAACAACTTACTATCTTTGGATTTTTTGTCCTCGCAAAAATATACATTAACTATTAATATTTTTAAAAAGTTATCTAGTGTATCTGTGAAAATCTGAAGAGCTTATTGAAATTAACCTATAAAAAATCAAAAAGCAAAAATGTAGGTTGCTTCCTTACTATCCTGAGGGAATTCTAATATTATGTTCTGGTATTTAATCGGGATGGGCTGGAATTCCAATTTTAGTCAAGCCGACATAGTTTTCAATGTCCTCAGATATTTCCTAACGGATATAAATAAAAATAGCTATATGATATTTTAATATTGTTTTCCATGAAATTCTAAACGAAGATCTAACTGTCTTGTAACCTGAAGCGTATACGTTTACAAGAATCTCCTTATGAATACTCAAACACTGATCAAAATGGAGTTGTACTAAGTATCTACTGCTAATCCTATAATTATTTTAGGTACGTAAAATGGGAGATTTGCTATATTTTGAGAATTTATCAATTTTGATCATCGTTTGAGTATTCCGCGGTTAGTCTCAAAATGCGAGAAACTATCATAAATGTAATTTGTTTGCGTAATTAATTGAAATATTGAGGAAAATATAGGGCAACGTTAATGGTTTATTTGCGAACATTTGACGACAAATTATGTTATGTAGTCGATTACGTCTTTCAATAATAACGAGTTAAAATCAAATTAACTTTTTATTCAGTTTTCAATAGCCGGTTTATCTGCAGCTGCACATAATGAAATCTGCAACCTTAATTCGCGATGCAAAGGCAGTATCTGGGTCACGCTGTGGTGTGCCAGATTTTAAATTATTTTTGTTGTTTGTTTTGGTGGTTTTTCAATATAATACACAGCCTTTTATTAGTTTACTAGCTTAGATATTGAAAAAATTGCTTAAGCTCTTTTTTGCATAATATATAAAAGAGAAACTAACTGACTGATTTATGTTTAAATACAGCTTCAATGTACTGTTTACCGTAGATTGTATAGAAGGGTTTTCATCTCATCTTGAAGAGGATTTGATAAGAGGTGGGAATTTGTATGAAAGTCCGCCTCTTTTGAATCAAGGCTGATGATAATTGGTATAAGATCTCTTGGTTGGACATCAGGTTTGTATATGAGGGTATAACCTCATGCACAAATTGACAGGATAGGGTGGAAGGTCTAATATTCATCTAGCTGGAGTTCACTACTACCTGTTTAACTTGAAAATCTCAAAATAGTTCTTAGAGAAATTTATTGAAGTAATTGTTATTTCCATAATAATGTAGTAATTATTAGTATTAGAGAAGCCACCACGCTTCTCTTTAGTACAGTACATTAAACATTAATATTACGTACATATACATTATACATCAAGTCTCTTTCCCATCGGTGTAGGCAGAGATCACAGAATTCCATATGCTGAATGCTCCGATCCTTACATACCACTTTTAATATTATTATTATATATTTTTTGTTTCTTAAATAGATTTTTCTTTCATAACACGATGCTTATATTTGCAAAGCCTTCCCCTTTGTATCAATATTGACACACCGCTTTTACTTTATTACACGTAAACAGTGAACCAGTGTCCAGTTAGGTACTGTTAAGGAGCTGCTACTGAGCAGTTCCTTTCAACGTGGGTGTTTGACCCGAAAACATTTAATGACACTATCCGCTTACCCTTAACAATCGAAAAAATATCTTAAAACATCAATGTAAGATCTAAAATCACATGGCCGTTTGAAAAGATTATTTCCCGGTTTGTTTTAAGAAAACATGTCTTTATGCTCTTATCTTAAGGTTCATTCATATTTTATGGACGTCCCTATGTGTTGACAGTGGCATCCAAAGAATATTGACCTTTATTGCAAGGGTTTTAAGACTAGAATTATAAACCTTTTGTGGTCGAGATGTCGTTAAGTGAATAAGAGTCGGTGTTGAAAACTAGGCAGCGCATCCGTCCGTCTTTGAGGGTATTAAAATTGACTTCTATCAGATAAATATAATTGAAGAAGTATTAAGATACATTCGTAATTTAACGATTTTATATTTTGTGTCGCCACGGTCTTAAGCTCTTCAATATTATTATACTAATACACTAATAATAATAAGTATAATAATAGAGAATAAATAGTTTTAATCAACACGAGTCTTTTAAATATAAGTAAAAGAGATAGATATATTGGAGAAGAGATGGATTGTAGACTCCATACAAAAATCAACTTAAAAAGTTTGCCGGCAACGCATCCTCATCACCTGGTTTATTGGCGGCGGTTGTCACTTACCCTGAGGTAAGTAAGTCGCCTCTCCATTTATCTCCTCTAATATAAAAAAAAATTGCCTTTAACAGTGGGATATGGGACAGAAACATTTCTGTCTGTTTCACGGATATTTAATGAAAGTTAACGAATACTTACCTAAGTTGGATTACTGAAGTATTATCTGTCAGCTCTATCTATACTAATATTACAAAGAGAAAAGATTTGTTTGTTGCAACGATTTAACTCTAAAACTACTCGACCGATTTTAAAAATTCTTTATAGAAAGCTACATCATCAGCGAGTAATATTCATATTTTTGTGTAAAAAGAACAAAAAGTTTTACTGAATATTCTCTCTGCAATATCATATGTACAAATAAAAAAAACTAGCCTGGCAACAGTATAATGCACCCAGTTCACAGTTCACACGATGGCCACGTGTTGTTTGACGTGCCTGTTGCACCGTCTACCACCAGTTGTTTAAACAAACCGGCCTATACACTGGAGACAGATCATTTACCTACAACGGGTAGCTTTAATTGGACGATGTTAAGCAATACAGTGTCAAACCACAAAATAATAATGTTAATTTTGATACCAATCCTTATGAGCTGGAGTATATATTTCAAAAGAGATATATACAATTTAAATCGATTTAATAGCAAAAATATTGTAAAAACTAGTGGGCACGAAACTCTAACATATTTAGAATATTTAACAATAATGTACTACTTTGGTTGTTATCAAGAAAAACGATATACATTTAGTGTAATAATAATATTATGTAATAACAAAAAAATATATTATTTCTGTTATTTTTTAAAAGAAATTTACTAAAACCGAATTAAAACATCAAACTCAATTTTCTTAAAAGGACAACCATGTGGGTTGACACTGTTTACTCCGAGGTTTTTACGCACCCAACTCAGACGAGAGAACGATTAAAATAGGTTTATGTGCTCACTAATGTGAGCAGTGAGATTGGCTTTATCGTTTATAAACAGGAATTCATTTGAAGTGCTGATAGGCTTTCTGACTTGGACGATGATAATTTTAATGGCGTTGTTAATTTTTTATGACAGTGGCTAGAGAAATCATTAAAGGCGCTATAATTGATTATCTCACTATATACTATATACATAATATTACATTGATAGAATATTTGAAATGAAAATTTATTTAATTTGGAAAACTACCAGTTATCACACATACAAAAAAAAACATATTAGATAATCCTTAATATTTTTTTTATGTTAGATATCGGCAGACGAGCATGAGGTTCACTTGATCATAGATAAAACCTCAGAACATCATTCAATGATGCGCTTTCGACCTACTTTTTACTTCGAGCAAAATCTTAATATGTAAATGAGCTGTGAGGCAGTGGTCTTCCAAAACTTGAGTCTACTCAAGTACAGTTTTATCCCTTGCTTTAATGAGCACAATACTGATTTTCAGTGATCACATTGTATAATTTAAATTGGTTTCGATTTATTTTCAGTAATTATAATTTTATTAACATTAATTTGTATATTAGTTCAAGGATAATAATCATTTGTTATGTTTTGGCTTTTGGTAGTTGGCTACAGAGATGTTGATAGAAAGACGGAAGACATGGTATTGATAATTAATTAATTTATTTACGTTATATACAGTTATATTACAGTTAAACCAACAATCCTTTGTTCTAAGATTTCAAAAAATATAAATTCAATTATTCTATGAGAAAATTATTAGAACGTAATTTTGAAAATATGATTTTAATAAACAGCCAGCGACAATTTGATTTAAATATGAAAATAAATAGTGGAAGCTATGAGAGGGATCGTTGCCCTTTCGTTATCAACTCATCCCTTCCTTTTCGATAACGTATGCACTATTCAGTCATTGTAATACAGTAACAATGCCAATAAGTGCTGCAATTATAAAATATACTTTCCTATAGGTATAGCGTTAATGTTTTTACTGTTGTAACTGAACTATTTATACATAGATATAATTCAAATTTGCGACCCGAGCCGGCTTTGTACCGGTGCAGTGTAGATATTAATAATGATATTACTCTCAGTTGGCTTGATTTTTCCGACATCTCGAACAGTTATCGTCATATTTCAACAAACTAACACAGTCAATATTAAACACTTTCCTCTTGAATCACTCTATCTATTGATGAAAACCGCATCAAAATCCGTTGCGTAGTTTAAAAGATCTAAGCGTACACAGGGGCAGACGACGGGAAGCGACTTTGTTTTATACTTTTTAGAGATTATAATATAAATTAATTAATACTCATCATAATTGTATGTAATATTAATATTTATTCTACAATTTTAAATTGTAAAAAAATATAAAAAAAACAACTAATGTGACTTCATCAACGGGAATTTTGTGGATTTTCACTTTATTTTCTCGTTTTATACGCGGATCACATGATCATTGAACACGTAGTAGAATTTACTGTGACGATCGTCCGACGTTGGCGGTGATAAGTTATCAGTAATTGTAGCTAAACAGTGATGCGACACGACGTCACGAAGGCCGCCCCGCCCCTCCTCCCCCTCACCGCTAATACCCGCACTGATAACAATGACTTCTATTGCTTTATGCTAGCCTAGTACTTTTTCAGGAGAATCACAGTGGAAAATGTTTTTCAGTATGACGTTGTTGTGTTTTCTTTGAACTACGAATTTCATACAAAGCTCCAAGATTGACGCATTTTACATACGTAATGCATTTTAAATCGATTTGTATTCCTAAAGCGTTATGTTATACTTGTCGATAACACTGCTTGGAAGTTTGCCAGTGTATGAAGAGTAGTCAAGGCAACGAATATACTTATCTAGAGATACTAATGCGCTCGTATTCTTAAATGGGACCACTTGATCTATTTATAGTCTAATATTTACCTAAATTTTGACGCTTAATCATATAATCCGAAACTAGTCTATAGTCTAGAACGATATTCCCCCAACGATAGACCCTTTGCCCTGTTTTTTCTCTTTTAAGTAGACCTTACCTTATATAATTTTTTTTGCAAATCCATCAACATTTACCAATCCATCGCGTTTGCACTGGGACGATATGTTTATAATTTTCTGTAAGCATGTCTTCCCCACGTCTGGTAACTTAGGGCCTTGAAGGGGTGGGAGGATATCGAAATTCCGACCGGGTAATGAACCACCGTTCATAGATCCGTGAAGTGCATATTGCGCGTTTCGCTTTCAGTCTGTGGATTTCCGAATGCTCGAAGTAAAAATTAGGTCGACAGCGCATCATTGACCGATGTTCTGTGGCCGAGGTATCACCTACCATCAAGTGAACCCCATGCTCGTCGTCGAAATATTTAAATTTAATTGTGGTATATTGTTGTAGACTCCTGGGGGTCGATATAGACCACTTTGGGTAACATAGGTCTATAATACCTACTTCATACTTAACCCTGATTAACATGATAGTTACGATCGAATAGTGCTTTTTTATTACATGAATTTGAAAGGAAGCTAGAGCGGTCACTTGTGTGATATAATGTAGTGTGTGTAGTTGTATCTTAGTAAGAATTGAATGCTGGAAAGATCGGTACCTGGAAGAGTGCCAAAATCCTGCTAGTTGTAAAGTGGATGGACAATTGGTGATGCGAGCCTGCCATCTGGGTCGCACCTGCATTGCGGAACTCCCGACCTGACTTGATCGCAGTTCCTCAGCAACTTTTAATTTCGTGGTTGCTTATACTGACATGTAATTGACGGCTTTCTTCCTGTTTTTTAGTTAGCGTGGTGAAGTGCATATTGCACGTTTCGATTGCAGTCTATAAATTGAAAAAGTATAAAATAGGTTGACCGCGCCTCATTGCATGATGAGCTGTGGCTGGGGTATCTACTATCAAGTGCTCTTCATGCTTATCTATCGATATCTAACGTAAAAAGCTCCTCTTCTTTTTAGTTTAGTAATAATTAATTGAGGAATATTTTTTCGATATGAAATCATCAGATCATGAAAAGCGAATCATTCAAATTACTTGATTCGTATCGTCAAAATGATACGAATACTTTTACTTGGGTCTCGTATTATTAGGCAATAATGATAATTCAAAGCAGGGACTGAATACCGGTTAATTTACTATGGGAGTTATACCGGTATAATAAAGGTTTTTGTTAATATTCTTTCGTTTTTATTCATATTACTATGGTATGTGGTATTACTGTCGTAAGTTTAGTGTGTATTACTCTTTAAAACTAATATCAAGGTATCTCAGTTAAACACGTATTTTGGAAAATAAAATTAACCGGTTTCATTCCCTGATTCAAAGTGCGTAGCGTGAGGCAAATATTATAATTTTAGTTATCTACGTTTAACAAAATTGCTGTTGTTGATAAACTATTTAAAATAACTGAAAAAAAAATCAAGTCTAAAGTCACTTATCAGACAGTTTATTGAATATTTGCTTAGTAGATTCATATGCGTAGCAAGATCCACTAATGCAGACACGGTATGGTAAAGATAGTCGGCTCAATGAGTACGTGACGGACGTTTATTTGCGTACGGCGAGGGAGTGTGGAGGTCGAATCAATTGCACCTAACTATCTCAATGTGTACAGTCAGCAGCGGCGTGCATTTTGCTATTAAGACCACTACAAGCAAGTAATTCTAGTGTTGATTATCGAACCACCATCCAGTACTAGCCTGGTTCTAGTAGTTCTATGTTTATTCACCCTATAAATTAAGCAATCCTGATGCATATTATAATTTTTTTTACAAATATGCAAGTCGATTTATCGACCTATTCCCATTTGGCACGGACGTAGGGCGTCTCAGTTGCACTGTATCGATGTACGAATGCTCGAAGTATGTAAAACAAAATAGTAATATCGACAGGTCATCACTAATCCTGTCATCATGTCATGACATCTTGATTTATCACCTACCACGAAACCTCAAGCTTGTCTGACGATTTTTACATAAAAATGAGCATATAAATAGAAAAATACATATAAAAATAATGAATTTATTGCATTTCATCATAACATTTGACACACTCTTCCCTTTGTATATTTAACTTATCTACAAACAAATTATTAGGTATTCCTCGTACTGTATGACAGTTCAAATTTTCGCAGCATATTGTGTTTTTTTGGAATGGCTTACCTTTTGAAAATTTTCACCCTTCGCCACTGATATTAGTTTAACTAAAGATGATGAGTTGCTGACCAATTCAGGGTGTAGTACCTGATGTTTAGCATCTGCATGCTTAACTTTTAGAGTGCCAGCACACACTAGAACACTATATGAAGTGAAAATATAAAAAAGCAACTATTCAATGATTTAAAGTTACGCATTTTATTAGAATTTTTCCTCAACTGAATCTTACGTTGACGGTACTGTAGAACGTTCGGAATCAGCAGTGCAAAATAAATTGCTAGGGGAGTGTGTAGCCGGCGGGAATACGTGTTACATAGCAGTCGCTACACATGGTAACAACACACCCTCGACTAGCGAATAGTTTAGTTGCTACGTGCATTGATTGATATTTTTTTGTTCTATTTCTATTAATCATTTGGAGAACGAACAAAAGAAACGAGGCTATTAGCGCCACACCTTATTGAAGATACTTTATTGAAACGAGTTTTTAGAATTTTCCTGTTTTATTGATATTTTATATTATTGCAACTTAGCGTTATTAAGAAAGAGTTTTAATAATATCGTGACTCAGAAAGTGGACACTCCACTGAGAAGTTCTAATGTATGCAAAGTAATTTTATCCTGTGCTGACGTTTCATAGTCCATTTTATAATTTCTACAAGTAAGAGTACTAGGTAATTTTAATTAACTGTAACGAATCTCTATTGGTTTCATCCTTCGAGAAAAGCGATTTCTCAAGTGAGGCATGGATCAGACATAGACATGGGTAACACTGCGCTGCGCCGCGCAATTGCGCCGGCACGCTTCACTGAGCAGGGTGAGTCAGCTCACACATTCATAATGTGTTGGCGCACGGCGCAGTACTCACTCACTGAGTGAACTATGAGCGTGGGGTTGCGTGCGTTTCGGAGGTTTCTCTGCTCGCTTTGCGCGTCCCATTTTTACTGCGTCGTGGCGCATTTTTGAGTTGACTCAAGGAGCCGACGCACTACACTGCGCCTGAGTTGCTGAGTTGGCGCAGGGAATTTCGCTGAGTTACCCATGTCTAATCAGACATTTCTGTCTGGTGTCTGAGCCCTGCTCTACCGAAACAATTATTTTTTAATATTCTTTTTTCGGGACTCGAATCCAGCATCCGGTACTAAACGAAACGCAAATACCACTGCACCAGTGGCGAGATCACTATACAAGCCCAAAAGCCTGGATTGTCGACTTTTACATACAATACATTTTTTTATAATTACGTAATCATATGAGTCGTATATTATATATCTTATATATAATATAATTACGTTAAGGACATTATTATTTTTCTCCTTGAACAAGAACTTCTTCTGTTCTGTGGTTGCATTAAGAAGGCAAGCCGGGCTTTTGGGCTTATATGGTGGTCCCGCCGGCGCCACTGCACTGCACACTAAGCTGTTAATTGATACAGTTAGTTCGGAGTATTTTAAGCTTTGGAATTAAGTGCATATGTGGATATGTACAGTTGTTTCTAGATGAGCGAGTATTGAGGCTAGTAGCGAACGTGACAACGGTTAACGCACCGGTAGACTTGTCAATTATGTTTAGTGACTAGTGTTATCAGTGGAGTGGTGACGCACTAGGCCAGCTACTGAGACAACAATATAAATGATAGTAATATGCCCCGGTTTCGCACGGGTGTAAATATGTAGATACACATAATAATAGCCTATGTTACTCGCTGATAATGTAGCTTTCTATTGGTGATAGATTTTTTTAAATCGGTTCAGTAGATCCAGAGATTACTCCCTACAACCTTTTTTTTACAACATAGGTTAAATTATTCAATTTTTAGTAGGGTTCCCTGATTATTTCTGGAAATAAATATAGCCTATGTTACGAAGATGTAGCTTTCTAACGGTGAAATATTTTTTTAAATCGGTCGAGTAGTTTTTAAGTTGAATTAAAACAAACGAATTTTTCCTCTTTATTATTTCGGATAATTTCAGTTTCTGGATAAAATTATTTCGGATAATTTCAGTTCCTGACTAACCAGGGGTTCTTCATGTGAGAAATGTCCCTAGTGAAAACGCGGCTTAATTCTTACATCTACTTTTTATATGTTTGTTTTGATTCTATATGTGAAAATCGTTAATTAACTGTTTGTTTTATATTATAAGTCAACTGTAACATTAACTTTAGAGTTTCTTTAATAAATAAATTATCAACAAGTTTGTATGATGCCAGTACTAAAGAAATTTCGGATTACAGTTGTTTTACGGATGTGGTCTTTAAATGAGGGTTTTCCCAAATGAATTATACGTATTTATTAGTAAATGGTTTTATTACGTTTTCCTTAATGCACCAATCTATCACAACAATATTGCAATGACGAAAGTATCCAAATATGTGAAACGAATTATCATTTTGTTGTGGCGTGAGTCATCGCGTTGTATTCATTTATTCAAATTCTTAGAAGGATGGGTGTTTCTTTGTTATAGGATCGTAATAATAGATAGATTCATAAGTCGATTTTTATAATCTTTCAACATTCAGTTATGTGCTTAATTAAGACTTAAAAACAAACTTCTTTTGCATTTATCGTTTAATAATTTAACTTGGGAATGAATTTCACAATAAGGACTGAACATCATATTCAAAATAAACTAGCATAAAACTTTTTGAAGGGCTCTTTGGCACGTTGGACACCACGTGTTTAGATGGGTCGTGGGTTCGAATCCCGCTTTATCTCAATGTTTATTTTTTTTAAACATGTTTTTTACTACAACTAGTAAAATTGGGCATTAAATGGGTGGGAGGAACATCCAAATTTCGACTGGGTAACGAACTACTCTTCTAAGATATAGCGTGGAGTGCATAAAGCGCGTTTCGGTTTCAGTCTATAGATTCTTTTTAAATATGTCCATAGCGCACGCTGGACTGTCGGTTCTTATATAAAAAAACGTGTTTTTTTGGAATCGGGAAGTTTACTCATCGGGAAGGTTAGAATATCTGCAACATCGGAGAAAAAACTAACTTAACTTTTTTTATAAACTAACAAAAATATAGCTAGAAAAAAATAATAAGTGAATCAAATACGACTCTTTGTGTTTACTTATCATTTAAGAGCTACTCGAGAATTTCGCGTCTGTCTCTTACAATCAGTATGCGTCATCGGCGAATGACCGGTATATGGTGTAAGTTTTGAGACCCACTGATCCAGTTGCGAACAGATGGCCGATCGCTTTGATCTGATAGCTATATTGTTCTAAATGCTATTTTGAGATAGAAACACTACAGCTGTAAGATTGTTAGAAATTCCTAAAAATGCTCCTTTTTTATGTTAGATATCGACAGAGGTTCACTTGGTGGTAGGTGATTCCTTAGCCACAGAACAACAGTCAATGATGCGCTGTCGACCTACTTCTATTTTGAGCATTCGGAAACGAAACGCGCAATGTGCACTTCACGGTTTTTCAATCTATGAACGGTGGTTAGTTACCCGGTCGGAATTTCCAGTTACCAGACGTGGGGAAGATATGCTTACAATTATAAACATGGGACTCGAACCCATGACACATCGGAGTCCACGGCAGGTGTTCTATCAAACGCGTCACCGAGCGCGTCAAAAGCTCCTACTAGTGTAAGCGTGTTAACTATAGAAAATATAGATATTCCGATAGATAGGATATTCGTTGCCCTTACACAATAGTACAGAGTGAAAGCGAAACTGCATTACACCTGATTGACCGCAGTTGGAATTGGAAAGCTGGCATTGAACAGTGAAGTGACAAGTGCTATGGGCCCTTGTAATTAACACGCCCATATCGACACGATCTTTACTTTCTAGTACCCAGTATTATTAGTAACCGTACCCAGTAAGATTTTTTTATGTCAGATAGCGACAGACGAGCATGTGGTTCACTTGATGGTAGGTGATACCTCAGCCACAGAACATCAGTCAATGATGCGCTGTCGACCTAATTTTTACTTCGAGCATTCGGAAATCCATAGACTGAAACCGAAACGCGCAATATTCACGGTTTTTCCATCTAAGAACGGTGGTTCGATACCTGGTCGGAATTTAGATATTCCTCCCATCCGATCAATGCCCGAAGTTACCAGACGTGGGGAAAACGAATATCATAAACATGTGGTCCCGGTGGGATTCGAAACCACGACCCATCTATGCGGACGGCAGGTGTTCTACCGAACGCGCCAACGAGCCTGTTAAAGTACTAGACGAGTGTGAGGTTCACTTGATGTTAGGTCATAGGTCTCAGAAACATTACATCAGTCAATGACTCTATGTGGATGATGTGCGTAATTCTTAGTTTGAGCATTCGGAAAATAACAAATTGTTACCTAAATGCGCAATATACACTTCACGATTATTTCCTTGTATGATCATCTGTTTTCATAAAATTTATGCGAATAATCCATATATCTATCAATCTACTCAATAATACTAAAACTGACTGATCGTCCGTAGTTTCTTAGATATATAATATACATAATTATGTGAGAATTAAAATAGACATTAAGAAAAATCTCGCCTAGAAAGTAAAAAATATTAAGGTTAGTGCCATTTTCAAAATGTAATCATAAGCATTAGATAATGTAGAAAAGAGGTTTTTATGTAATTTAATGACGGTTGTGAATATCCCGTGTATCAGTCTATTCATTAACAAGTAAATATATTCGCTTTTCCTTTCGTGGCAAAGGCCCATTTCGCGTGCTCTTTTCTAAATACGCTTATTGTAATCAACGTAATGCGATCTTTTTGAATGAATGAATGAATGAATGAATGAATGAAAATGAATGAATGAATGAATGAAAAACTTTATTTGACAGAAATAAATAGCTTAGTAATCTAATTTAAATATAAGTTTAAATATAAAAAGACAACACACTATTTCTGTCAAAAAGGAGGCCGCTCAGCATATGTTACGTCCGCGACGTGGAAGACGGACGCAACACTGATTTTCAGCGACTTCCTCAGACAGTTTGACATTTACAGCAAGTGACAGTCTGCTCGTTTGTTTAAAATAAGAATGACATGTTTTTTTTTTTTTTATACATTAACACTATTATTGTTAAGAGACATGAGTGGAAAGATGTGCTGGTTTAGAAACGGATAAGGAATAACGTAGTAAAAGACAAGATAATAACAAAAAATAATAATAAAAATAACCGTAATATTAACAATAAATAGATAGCGGCAGTCACAGTGCAACTAAGGCTTATTCTGGATGTTAGAGAAAACGTAGTTGCCATATTTTAATTTAAAATTTTGTGCCGTTCGGAGTTGCCTTAGTGGTGGTGGTATATTGTTCCAGCACTTAGTTGCATTGTATCTGAAACTACCCCTAAATGCTGCTGAGTGGTATGCTGGGAGGATGAGGACATTTTGAACCACAGCTCTAGTTGTGTGGTGTAACGTGTTACGTTGCGTTATCCATAGCAATTTTTTAAATAAATAAGCAGGTGTTTTCGATGCTACAACGTCAAATAGTAGAGTGGCTAGATGCACCTGTCGGCGACATTCCATGTTTAAAACCTTTTCTCGATTTAGGACCGGACTGATGTGGGAGTGCCGTGGTATAACCCAACAGTATCGTGCACAGGCATTCTGCACACGTTGGATGGCCATTTTTGTACGAGCAAGTAGTCTCGGTCCATATATGACGTCACCATAATTGAGCTTAGATAAAACCAGCGATTTTGCGATTAATACTTTTGAATAATAGTATAAGCTATGCAATTTTCACCTTTATCATTAATTTACTATAAATATAGAGCCCTCAATCGCTTAGGAAAAACGCCGGCGACAGCTGATTCCCAGAGTGTTAGTGTAGTGTAGACATGGGTAACTCAGCGAAATTCCCTGCGCCAACTCAGCAACTCAGGCGCAGTGTAGTGTGTCGGCTCCTTGAGTCAACTCAAAATTGCGCCACGACGCAGTAAAAATGGGACGCGCAAAGCGAGCAGTGAAACCTCCGAAACGCACGCAACCCCACGCTCATAGTTCACTCAGTGAGTGGGTACTGCGCCGTGCGCCGACACATTATGAATGTGTGAGCTGACTCACCCTGCGCACTGAAGCGTGCCGGCGCAATTGCGCGGCGCAGCGCAGTGTTACCCATGTCTAGTGTAGTGTGTAGGTGCGTCTTACGAATCCAGACGAATTTTATTAATGATGGCTACTAATTGTCAACTTAAAAAAAAACTTTAATAAGTAGATCTCATATTTGTTATCAGGGACTAAAAACGGTTAATTATTTATTTTTCAAAATACGTACTGAGATACCATGATATTAGTTTTAAAGAGTAATACACACTAAACTTACCATAGTAATTTTTTTCAGTAAATATGAATAAAAACGAAAGATAATTAACAAAAACCTTTATTATACCGGTAAAACTCCCATAGTAAATTAACCGGTATTCAGTCCCTGTTTGTTATTGTTATGAATATCTCATTAATTTTCCATAGCGGGCTTCACTCTGCCTCTTACCCTTAATCCTTTCGAGTATTGTTGGATAGTTAACCTGAATTGCACCATTCCAGTTTTCAGATCTGTGCCGTGAGACTAGGCCAACATTCTTACTTTGGTCGTAGATTGCGTGTTTTAAGCCTAGAGAGCCTAGTTTTAGTCTTTTGATTTGTCTTAAAAAAATTAGTAAGACCGCCTTTGTGTCTCACTGATATAGGATGGAATTTACACTGGAGGTCCCAGGTTTGAATCCCGGTAAAACATGATAAAAAAACATTTTTTTTTATGTCAGAATTCGACATGAGGTTCATTTGATGGTAGGTGATACCCCACCCACATCATCATCATCAGTCAATGATGCACTGTCGACCTAATTTTTACTTCGAGTATTCGGAAATCCATAGACTGAAACCGAAACGCGCAATATGCACTTAACAGTTAGAAACATAGCTTTTATTCGGGAATCCTGATGCTGATCCTTTACTTGCCTTTTAGTTTAAATATATTTATTCTCATAAAAAAAATACACGTAAAAGTCATATACACGAGAATATAATTAAATATTAATGAGTTTAGTCAGTTAAAACCAATACAATAGTTATTACCTAAAATTAAATTATTCAAGTATATTCATATTATTACATATGTATATTCATGGATGGTAGTTTGTTAAATAGCTGTGCTCCTTCATACGTCACTGTTTTAAAAATATTCACTAAACACTACTAAGGGTATCCACTGTATCCTGCTTTTGGTGTAAAAATATCCTAACAGAATAGTTTTTTGTTTCTTCTGTATTTCACGGTAAAACTTCAACGTCATGATTTTTTTTATGCTAATGCGGAGGTTATTTTGGATTGAAGGGAAAGAAGCTACTAGTACATAACTACCTAGTTTACTTGTTTATTGAAGCATAATAATTGGTGAATTATTATTTCTTTTACAAATACTGTTACCGTTCATCAAAATCGGATGAATAGTCTAAAAGTGTACAGAGATCAAACATACACTGATTTTCTATATCTAATATATAAAATTGCCATGTCACAATGTTAGTTACGGTACTCCTCCGAAACGGCTTTAACGATTTTTACCAAATTTTATATGCGTATTTTCATACCCCTAAGTGATAAGGGTTATTAACCCTTAAATTCCTTTTTTTTAATTTTTGGATGACATTTTTTGTTTTTATTTTTTTATAATGTGGCATTAAAAATACGTATACAACCCTAAATTTTTACTTTTTTATCACCAACCCCTGCTTTTTAGAAATTATTTACATGGCAAATCAACGTTTGCCGGGTCAGCTAGTATAGATAATAGATATATATAACTAGTGTAGAAGCATTATACGTGTATAGCTTCTTCTTACAACCGTACATTTCGGATTGCAATAAAATAACGAAAAGCTCTTTCGATAATCTGTTCGATGGAAATGTATCGTCTGGCGGCAATAAAATTTAACACACATTTCTGGAACGTCCATTAGAACATAGTTGGACTGATGTAGGCCGCTTTTACCGTTGATTTACGCGAAAGCTGCACTAAAAGTTTTGATTTAACTCGGCTCTTAGACGGCATTTCTCTCCGCTTTGGTATATTTAGTCTTCAACTGAAGCTTCTCTATTAAATGTTTGTTTCTGTATTTATTTTGAAAGAGACTTGTTCAACCCACGTGGTAGTGCATACAGCGCTATTCTATTCCGCGTTCAAATTTAATCTATTTTTCAGAAATTAAACGGCTATAAGGAATTTCGAAAATTTCTCCGCATTCAAATTCAAATTCAAAAATCATATATTCATTTAGGTAACACAATGTACACTTATGAACGTCAATAAAAATACATATTAAATGCTTCTAATTTTACATTTACTGCCAGTTCTCAAATCAAGGGCGTAGAGCAGACGAGAAGAACTGGCAAGAAACTCGCCGCCACTCTTTTTTAATCGCCAAGTTTTTGTTTTACAAATTTTTTGTAAGGAGCTGCAACCATTACACCATGTTCCACATGACATCTTTAAGTATTTAACTATAATAATCGAAAAATATATATATAAACGAAAAAATAAAAATAAATAAAAACAAAGATTTGTCCTCTATCAGCAGAATGTATGGTGAAATAGGAGCACTCACTTACATTCTCGTGGGAACAACACGCAAATACATAGACGAAATAACTAATATCACCGCATACACGAATTCAAGTTCGACCAGTCACCACAAGTAGCACCCGTTCACGAGTATGACGCATGGCCAGCCATTCATAGATGGTAAACCGTGTAAGTACGAATGCAATATATTCTAAATTTCGCCTTATTATAGAAAATCTGAATAATTAAAATATCCTTTACCGGATTAAAACGCGAATCATTAAGCATTTCGTTGTTTTGAATAACAACGAATAACGCAAATATTTAAATGTGTGATGCTCACGTTAATAAAAGACAATATTAATTAAAAAAATAATAACCATACATTGATTCCTATCGCTGAGGTATTACCTATAAGAAAGTGAGATTCATCTTCGTTCGTAAATCTCTTATATGTATAAAAAAAGTAATACTGGTCAATACTGGTTTAAGGAAAAGAAATAAGTGATGAACATCAAGTCAAATAAGTTATGTAGGTCACGACTTTCGTTTGAATAACATCAAATTACACTCGAAATACATTATAAAGAGGACAGTGTATTTTTCTCCAAGTCAAAAGAATAAAGACTCCAAGACAGAAGAAGCCCTTGTATTTCTAGTCAAATACTTTTGAAGTCGAGTTCATCAGCTTAAGTGACGCCTTTGTGAGAGTTCAGGTGCTGACTTAATTAAAAGAACAAGATATCAAAATGATACTTTAAACCAGGGTAAAATAGTAAATTAACCGGTATTCAGTCCCTAATGAATACCGGTTAATTTACTATGTGAGCTTAACCGAAATAATAAAGGTTTTTCTTAATGTTATTTCGTTTTTAACACATATTTTCACAGACCTACTTTTTACTTCGAGCATTAGTCCATTGAAAAGTTACATTTGGGGTTGCGTTTTTTAGAGGACGCAATTTTTTTTGATGTGTAGGGGGGGTCAGTGTAAAGCTAAAAACAAGTTTGTGGGGTCGCCACCCTTGTCCCACGGCCGCCATCTTGAAAATAGGGGTTGAAATGGTTTTTACGATATATCTCTTAAACTATTAATTTGATAAAAAAATTATTAACATTTTTTGTTGTAAATTAAATTTTCTACAACTTTGGTCCAGTAACTTTTAATCGTAGAACTATAAATAAAAAAGTTATCAGCGAAAATGTTCAGAAATTCGAGTTTTATATTTTTCGATATAACTTTTTTTTTATCATTTTACGAAAAATTTATATCTGACCATTTTTGTAGATCGTTTTTTGAGGAACAACTTTTATTCGCACTTTTTTTTCATTAAGTCAATAGCTAAGGTTTTACAGCGCTCCGAAGTGAGTACTATTTTTCAGTACTCTTAACTATACCTATATTATACGTGTGTACTAATAATGTGTTATCAGTTATTTTTTTATATATTTATTTTGTTATTATATTTTTTTAATTATAAATTTTGGACGCACCTCTAAAAAACGCAAGGTAAGGCCTAAAAAATGTAACATTTCAATGGACTACATTCCATAGACTGAAACCGAAACGCGCAATATGCACTTCACGGATTTTCCATCTATGAACGGTGGTTCGTTACCCGGTCGGAATCTGGTACCTCACAGTACAGCACAATAATAGGGCTAGCATGTTCTATATTAAAAATTACATTATTGTATTAGGTATCGTAAGAGTTTGCTTTGCTGCTCTTCAGTATATGTATGATTATTATCTATACTAATATTATATAGAGAGGAGTTTGTATTTTTGAATTTTTGTTTTTTGTATGTTATGAATAAACTCAAAAACTACTGAACCGATTTTAATGTCTTTCACCAATAAGAGTAATATAGGCATTTTTTCTGTATAGTACATCTACATTGCAACTGAGTGAAGCCGGGGCGCGGTGCTAGTTTGTGATTAATTTAGTTCACTGATAATAATACTTTTTTGTTCTATGCAAATAGCGTAATATAAAAACAGTAGTAACAAAATCTTATGCTTCAAATTTTCAAGGAACATGTACAGAGGCAGTTTACAGAATTTCCTATAAATCAACATCAAGCCGAAATCGGGTAATAGATAGTGGCTAACCTCAGAAAATTAATAAAAAAATCTATATAATTATATACATATTTTTAAAATTATTGCCATTTTATAGGACCACGATTAGATACAAAATTATCTTAGTACTCTTAATTCCATATAAGTGGTAAAATTGTAGATTACATTAGAGTTATCTGATAACAATAAACAGCACATTTTATTTTATCTATTTCCTGCGTTATTGCTCACGAATTATAATAAAAATAACATTCTTGAACTTGACTATTCGTAATGTTTTTAAGAACCAATTAGATGTACCTATAATTATTAATTATTAGCGATCGGCTCAGCTTCGCACGGGTGCAATGTAGATGTACTTAAAATGATATGTTGTTATGATTATGTTACTGGTTGATAACTGCTGCTACATTAGCTTTCTAATGATGAAATAATGTTTAAAATCTGTCGAGTAGTTTTTGAGTTAAATCGTAACAAACAAACAAATCTTTCCTCTTTATAAGTATAGATAAATAATTATATTTTTTTGATGTATATAGACCAAACATCAAAAAAGTGTTAACTTAAAGATGAAAAATGAATACTAAGTTTCCACCTTTTTATAAATATTTCACACTCGATATAATATGTGTTTTAAAATTTTATGGAAATAATATTTTATGTGTAAACAATAAAAAGTGATAAGGAAATTAATTATTATTTATCACAGATAACATTGCCTTTCTTTAAACGAAAACCCCATTATTTATTGTAAGTAAGCATAATTATTTGATAACACATAAACATTAGATTTAGGCCCCAAACTAAGCAAAGCTTGTATCTTTGACCTCTCAGTACAGAAAAATGGAGCAAGATCAAGCGTGCAATTTATATCAAAGGCGGTATTGCCTATATTTGTATGTAACTAAGTACCTAGAAGTTTGATTTTCTGCTTATTCATGTATTCAGTGGCGGGACTACCATACAAGCCCAAAAGCCCGTCTTGCCGATTCTAACATAATACGTGTTTATATAGGTATTTATATTACTTATATTATTACGTAATCGTATAAGTTATATATCACTAATGACATTATTATATTTCTTTTTAATGCATTAATAAGGCAAAACAGACGTTTGGGCTTGTATGATGGTCCCGCCACTGCATGTATGTACGTACATATTGCTTTAAAAGATAGCAGTCCGAGAACCTAAATATAGTGAAATATAGAAATTGTTTTAGTTCCTAAATTGAGTGTTTATTTGTGTTGGTGACGAATTTGATTTTATCTAAAGCAACACGTTGTCCTTCACCTAGCCGTTGGATTGTTGCCGCCTTTCACCGCTGTGACTTGTGAGCCATTTACTGTGCGTAAGCAGATAGCAGGATATACATAAAAAATATTCAAATAACATAGATAGAATAGATTCGATTGACGATTTTATGAAAGTTTATGTTTAATTGGATTAATCACAATTTGATATAGTATCTTAACGTTTATAATATAACTAAATAGAACAAAAAATATGTTAGAATGTTGATAAATCTCTTCTTGTCCCGCTCACCCATCTATATACAATCCACGCCAAACATTACTTAACTATAATCGAACAAAGCCATGCTTAACAGCTTCCAATAAATTGTCAAATCCATTGTCATGAATGAATAAGCCTTTGCAGACCGTTACTCGATGTATTTAAACATGTGGTGTGTTTCCAAACGATTCTGTATACATTAGTCATACGAAAACCAGTTAACTTCGTGTTTCAAAGATTGCCTATTAGTTATTATGTATGCTTCAATGAATGCAATTCGTTATTGCAATGACATTTTGAAACAAATCATATTATTCATTGCTGAATTATTGCGAGAGATGTATTTGTAATTTCATTGTACGAGTATAAGTACCTACCTAAATTGTTTTAAAGTTTAGTTTAGTTTTTTGTAATTCTTATACCATATTACAATATTCATGTATGTTCAATCGCACTCGAATAATAAAGATTGAACAAAGGAAACTTAAGTTGGTGTAAATAAACAAATTTTACGTTTTTTTCACTGAACCGTCCATTTTTAGCTTTTTATATTAAGTAATACAACTTTGCTTGTCTTGTATAAAAAGTATTTTTATTTACTGCAAGGTCATAAATAATAACTTACGATATAGTTTAAAAAACGCTAATTGCAAATAACGCGGTAGGTACCGTTAGAAGATTGACCTGCAATAACCTTCACATGTTCTCTATAGTATACCTAGTTATTATACCTACATATCCTAGCTCAGACAGGACGCAAGCTATCGATCCGCTGCACCGCTCACAAAGGGCTGCTGATGTCCCCTTTCACCCCACCACGACCTCTTCATGCCCCCTTCACACGCCCACTTTACCCCCCCCGATGCTTCTGAAACTGCGCGACGCGCATATAGCAACAGGCTGCAACTGCGCGAGATATCACTAAATACGAGAATCGATAGAAATACTTGTTTCTATTTTTGGAACACTGCAGGATCCAATCAAAAGATTCGAACAAGCGAATATCTCCCGTATGGTCTAGTGGCTAGGATACCTGGCTTTCACCCAGGAGGCTCGGGTTCGATTCCCGGTACGGGAAATCTTTTTGTTTATTTTTTCTTCTAAATAAATTTGGTTTTTATTTAAATATGACACTGAAGTAAACCTTAAATTCTATGTTATTATTGGGAGGAGATTTGTTTTATTTGTTACATCTTGACTGTACGATCTCGTTCTTTCACATTTGTTTGACAAGGGTTTGTTGACCTCAAGAATTAAGGACGTAATACTGGAGTCCTTAGGAGAGGAAGACGTGCACGGAATGAATCCTTATAATTATAAGTATATTAAGTCCTTCAGTTTACTCTCATTTACTGGTTTTATTTACCTTGGAATAATTTTTATATTTGCTTTACTGTTGCTATTTTGTCGTTTTTTATAATTAAATCCCGATCAATAAGTGAAAGACAATATCAAAAGTTACAGACTATTAAAAAACGAATAGGTACTAATATAAGCAGGATTATATTTTGTTTTCTGAAATATTACACGTTTAAATCGTATTGGAATTGATGTTTGTAAAAAAATCGATATATTTTACATTTGTTGTGCATGCATGCATAGGGATATGTTGTCAACTCTCTGGTTAGCAGAACACTGGTTGATCAGAGCCCCCCACTCCCCTCTCTTCCTCACTTTAGGTTGAGGAAAAGAGAAACCTCAATGGGCAATAAGCAGCTTCCCTCTATATGAAATACACAGATATGTTATCAATAAAAAAACATGTAGCAGCGCCACCTGCCGAGTCCAGTTGCGAATCTAAACCTCTCCAACACAAAAATGTCGTCAAAATCTATCACGCTGTTTAAGAGGAGTTCAGTGACATACATACACACACACGTTTATACAAAAATAATCCGTAAAAATAGTAATCGTTTATAAAAATAGGATCTAGTGATTAGTTCTTAAAAATAAAATAACAAAATATGTTCTCTATAACCTCGCCTTGTTCCGATTTTGTGGATATTAAATAATATTAATCGATGTTAGTAACGCAATGTTCGCGTGCCTCAATTTAAGCATACTGTTTTCTTATTAAATTTTCTTCAATATTTTTTCTGTTTACTTTATACATGGAATTTCCTTGCGTTGCTGGAATCCCTTTTTGCACTAAACTATTTGAATAATTATCGGGCGGGCTTTTCTTTAAGTTTATTAATAACTAGCAATACGCCCTGACTTCGCACGGGTGCATCAACTATACACAAAAAAATACCCTGTGTTACTCGCTCATAATGTAGTTTTCTATTGGTGAAATAAATTTTAAAATCGGTCAATTAGTTTTTGAGTTAAATCATAACAAACAAACAAACAAATCTTTCCTCTTCAATAATATATAATAACTAGCTGACCCGGCAAACGTTGATTTAAGGTTGTATGTATTTTTTAATGCCACATTATAAAAAAATAAAAACAAAAAATTTCGTCCAAAAATTAAAAAAAAAATTTAAGGGTGAACAACCCTTATCACTTAGGGGTATGAAAACTAGATAGTAGCCGATTCTCAGACCTACTGAATACGCATATATTTGGTAAAAATCGGTAAAGCCGTTTCGGAGGAGTACCTACGGTAACTAACATTGTGACATGGACGTTTTATATATTAGAAGATATATTATGTATAGATCAGAAGGTAATAGACACATAATGGTCAACCACTCACTACTGTTTCACCGAGTCTGATATTAAAATAAAAGACAAAAATTACGTTGTGAATATAAAGCATAGTATGCAATAATGCAAGTAATTTGATGTTCTGACTTAACAATGATTGAATCTCAGTTTAATATTAAATAACAAGCGTAAATCCTTGACCGCAATGAAAAATGACTAAACCCAATAGCAACGAAATAAAAATATAAATTATTTAAAGGATTTCAAGCTCAACCATGAGACCATATCAAGGTTGGTGCGATTACACACGTTTCACGGATTTGCGGGCATAACTAATACCGAACGATAAACTAAATGAGTTGGTAAACGGATTTGCACCTTCCATTAATGGCTACTTGATAATTCAACGAATAAGGCTGCGGTTTTTGAAAAACTTTAATTATTTTATTTTGAGTCCTTTGCAATGAGTTAAGATGAATTTTAAATGTTGATCCCCATATCTCAATTAAGTATTCCAAATGGGACTTTACCAAAAAATTATATATCAAATATCGTACGTTGTGAGGTATGCAATTACTTGTTTTTCGTAATGCTCCTAAGAGTGAAAATAGCTTATTTTTGACGTGTTCAATGTGCTCGCTCCATGTAAGCTTGTCATCCAGCCATAGGCCAAGATATTTTTCTTTATGGGATCTTTTCAATAAAGTATGATTTATAATCAGTGGTGGGAAGTCAATTATTTTTTTGTTTTTAGCAGCGAATATCATATATGATGTTTTAGAAGTATTTATTGTAAGAAGATTACGAAGAAACCATTCCTTTAGAATAGCTAAATCATTTTGAGCTTGAGATATAACATCATGTATGTTTTTTCCAAAATAAAACAGACATGTGTCATCCGCATAAAGTGTTAAATTACCGGTTAGTCCAATTGAATTGATATCATTATCATTTTTGATAAGTATATTCTATATTTTTACTTTAGTATTTGTTCTATTAAATTTAACCGTAAACTCATATAAATAAAAATTTTGGGTACATAATACATAACTTGATAGAATATGTCAATTTCAAGAGATTTTTTTTTTCTGTGATGGCGTTTAACGTGTTAAAGTTGTTTGCCGCTGTTTTACGTAGAAACAAAGTATAATCAACCAAAAAATTTAAGTGTCCTTACATCAAGTTCAGATTAGCCAGTTCTGCGGGCAAGTTTCTACGAACAACTAACGAGAAAATAATCGAGAAATATCGTATATCGTGTCGTATAATCTGTCAGTTGTATGGCAAATTATTAACAGGGCTAAATTACAAACATAATAAATGTTGTGTAAAATTATTTATAAAAGAAGCTCCTATCACTTCATAGAAATGACGTGTGATTATTATTTAAGTAAGTAACCGTATTTCGTAACTCATACGAGTACATACTAGGATAGCATAACAATGGTGGATGTTAGGAATACATATCCAGCAGTGCGGCACGGCCAAGGTTTGCTCACGCGAGCCACGCTGGTGATTACCGTAATGATAATATCACTTAAAGTGATACAATGGCCATTATCAAGTGCACAAGGAACGTTGACATCGCGTGGAATGTGTAGCGATATGAAAAAATTAAACAGTGTGAAGAAATACCGTTCGAAGGTTTTGCGGTCGTTGATTTCTGCAAAAAATAATATTAAATGATAATAAAAATGCTTGTTTATTATTGAAAAAAAAAAAAAAAAAGATTCGCGGGCTCGTCCGGGATTTGAACCCGGGACCTCTCGCACCCTAAGCGAAAATCATACCCCTAGACCAACGAGCCACTTATGAGATGTCCGAAATTAAACATACTGTTCAACGCGCCTGATGAATATTTTTTATTTTTAATGTTCTTTAGTCTGGTGCTACCTATTTAGTATTTATAATTCTAGTGACATGTGTTTTATTAATTTAAATAAAATACTGTATACCGGATTAAAACGCGATTTATTATTTATATTGTTTAAATTATTTATCCCGACGTTTCGGATGCTTTTCAGCAACCGTGGTCGCGGGAGACTGTCTGTGTGATACTCGCGTTAATAAAAGACAATATTGTGTTTTATTAATTTACAGTTATTTATTACCTAAAAAAACTACAGAAAACTAACTAACCTTAATCGAATGTAATTAATTAATACATTTAAAAATATTTTTCTCAATAAACGATATATTATGGGATCTTAAGAGGCAGTTTATTATTAAACCGTAATTGTGTTTAACAATTTCTAAAATAGTCAAATTACTATCTAATAGAATATCAAAGTTCACATTTGAACTATTCAACATGATTGACACATATTTAAGTTTGTATACTGAATATCGACACTAAAGAGTAGATAGTAGACACAATTCACTGGGGCTATAAATTAGCGGTAATGGCTTGTCACTGTCCCACATATCACAGCGAATGCTATGGTAGATCTTAAAATAAGGCCATTAAAAGCTAAATTCCTTCAGCAGAGTTCGTACAAACGAGTCTATTGAAGACAGGCGAACATAACGAATTAATTTGGGTAAAAATGTAATATGAAATATCTATAAATAACTAGCGGACCCCGCAGAAGTTGTTCTGCCACTTTTCTGTTGAAATTTTCCCACTTTTCTTTTGAAATTTTTCCTGAATTTTCTTTGCTATAAACCTCACGGAGCCCGAGACCTTTCCAACGAATGCAAAACCTGGAGTTATAGCGTCAGGAAGGAAAACCCGACTTATTTTTATATAGTAGATAATAAGAGGAAAACCCGGTTTTGATATTCCGGAATACAACTATATGAGTTATTTAAGCATTATATTGCATTTATTCGATTATACACACTATAATATTAAATATATTAGGAAAAGACCGATCTATTTCGAATGAATGAGCCTTCCACTGAGCCAGAAGTAAAAGATGGAAGTTCTTTTTAAAGAGGCCAGCTATCGCTTATTAACTTGTTGATGACCTTTAAGATCTAAGAGTATATTGTATTACATTACCTGTTCCGGACATGTTAAGTCGTGGCTATGATGATATCTGTACGTCTAGCATGACAACCGCGAAAAAAACCGTTTTCTCGTGTTTTAATTGATTATCGCTTTATTCATTTCGTGTCTAATATGACATTTACACATAAAATTCGACTTCTAATTTCAAAAGTAGACATATTTGTCGGTTGATATATCTTTTCTATCAAAATTGTCGATGTCGAGATATAATATATCTAGATATCTTATATTTTGGTTTGTCTTTACTCGTCCGCGAGATATCTCGTGATGTATTTTTTTTTATGTCAGATATCGACAGACGAGCATGAGGTTCACTTGATGGTAGGTGATACCTCAGCCACAGAACATCAGTCAATGATGCGCTGTCGACCTAATTTTTACTTCGAGCATTCGGAAATCCATAGACTGAAACCGAAACGCGCAATATGCACATCACGGTTTTTCCATCTATGAACGGTGGTGGTGGTGGTCACGCTAGGCCGGCTGTACGTCTAGGTTTAAGTTAAATCGATGTTCGTCTTCTATTCAATCAATTACATAATATTTATTATTCTATTACAGGTATAGTCTCGGTGTCCGACGGACACATAGAGATAGCTCGCCTACAGGAGGAATGGAAACCGCTGGTGGTGCACTACGCTGGGCCCATTGCTGTGATTGTCGTCGTTGGATTGCTGATTGCTATACTTCCTCTTACGGGGTGAGAAAAATAAATTAAATAATACCAAAGAACATAGATGGACAAAGAAGCACATGCCTTATAGGCGCGCTTGGCACAGTTTCTCTGGGGTAAGAGTAGTTCTTACCCCAGCCACCGCGGCGCCGCGCTGCTAGTATCCGTGTGAACGCACACTCTGACGCTGGAGTCATAGCGCGCACTCTCTCCGAGTCCGCGCGAGAGAATTGTTTTTTCAAGTTCAAGTTAGCAATACAACAAATTTATTAGGAGAATGAACTACTGGATATATATCGGTTTGATCTCCTGCTAAACTAAGTGGATGCATTCTTCCAGGCTGTTTTGGTGCTGTTGTCAGTGGTGCAAATCTGGTCGGCGGAGGAGACCGTTCGACCGCAAATTCGATGCTTGCCTCAAAGGAATACTGGCGATCGTTCTTATCGCGTTCCTCACGCTGTTCTTGTAAGTAAAATAAAGTAAATCACATTGTCTGAAACGTTATTTTTTTATGCATTATGATAGGCAGGCGTTTTTTATGACGACCATGAGGTTCACTTGATGGTAGGTGATACGATACCTCAGCTAATGATGCGCTGTCGACCTAATTTTTACTTCGAGCATCCGGAGATCCATAGACTGAAATCGAAACGCGCAAAACGTGCACTTCACGGTTTTTCCATCTATGAACAGTGGTACGTTACCCGGTCGGAATTTCGATATTACCCCCACCCGTTCAATGCCAGAAGTTACCAGACGTGGAGAAGACATGCTTACAGAAATTATAAACATGTCGTCCCGGTGGAATTCGAACCCAGGACCCATCGATGCGCACGGCAGGTGTTGTACTATCTGGTGGTAAGTGGTGATGTGATCTAAGGTGGAGCAAGGCGGACTAGAAAAAGCCTATTCACCACCGCCTTAAAAATATCCATCCCATTAAAAGCATCTCATCCACTCGCGTCTGCTTTAATGGTACTTCAATGGAGATAGCCTCACGCTAAAACAAATCATCTTTTCCTGTGTTTTGTGTTAGATAAAGGTTTAACAAACACGCTTTTATTTATGCATTAATAATATTAGCAGGTATTTAATTTTTAAGCAAGTGCAAAAGCGAGTTTATTTTATTTTAGGTAATATACATTTTGTTGGATTTCTTTGGAATCCTATGATATTTATGAGATTGTTTAGTTCTCTAGTCCCATTATAGAATGTGTCTTGTTGTTAGTAAGGAACAGTGGCGGCGTAAGACCTAAATATTATGTGGGCAAGATTCATTTTGCCCTCTGCCAGCGCAAAAAATGGCTTTTTTGGCAAAAAAATTTTTTGTGCATTCGCGTCGCGATTCGGGGCGCGAGGCCCCTGGGTCGCGAGGCCGTAGGCCCGCCATACGCCGCCACTGGTAAGGAAATAAGCTATATTGAATTCGAATTGTTCGACAGATTCGGTGTGGTGTGTGCGTTTGCGACGGATTCCCAACTGGATACTGGCTCTGGAAACGTAGTGAAAACTGTGCAGGCGAGCGCGCGAGACGTGAGGGAGTTCCTGAACGCGACGCAGGCGCACTCCAGGCACCTGCTCGTCACCAACTACAAGGAGCTTGAGGACGAACTCAATGAAATGCTCACCAGTAAGTCGTATAGATATACTAATATTATAAAGAGGAAAGATTTGTTTGTTTGTTACGATTTTACTCAAAAACTACTACACGATTTTAAAAATTCTTTTACCAATGGTAAGCTACATTATCAGCGAGTAATATAGTACAAGTAATATATTTTTTGTGTATAGTTCATCTACATTGCACCCGTGCGAAGCCGGGGCGTGTTCAACAAACAAAAAGTTCTTTCGATGAAAGAATTTTTAAAATCGGTGGTTTAGTTTTTGAGTTTTTTAGTTTGAGAGTAACAAACAAACAAATCTTTCCTTTTTATAATATTAGTATAATTATATATTAAAATTTAAAATGAGGCATGAGGCAGACACATTTGTGTCTGTATCACTGATCATTTTCATAGCATCCTAAAACCTTTCAATACTGACCTCTTCGCCTGGATTTAAAAAAATATCCCAATCTTTCGCAGGTAGCGGCCAAACGGTTCTCCGAGTACTAGACGACTTTACGAGTGCTACGTCTGTGCAGAAGCTGAACGGAATGGTTCAGCAGTTGGATAGAGTGCCCGCTGACCTGAGAACAGTGCAAGAGTCCACCGCAGCGCTGAGAAGCAACGCTGAGGCGCTCGATGCTGGTAGGTTTGATATTTTATGGAATAGTGGGGGGGGTGAATAAACGAGCAGTCAGCTCACTTGATTGTAAGTGATCAACAATCCACTAATCACTCTAGCTATTAATTAATTTCATTGAAATAACTCAGAAGATATTTTGGAAAACGGCGGGACAAATGTCTTCAGTATCGTTTTGTACATGTATAACATCAAAAGCAGGCGTTTTTAACCTTTTGGTTTCACCGGTACACTTTTCACGGCACACCTCTTAAAATTAGCTAAGTGCGGGTTGGTATCGTGCTTGGAGGGTTCCATACAGTCGCTTTTCATTAAATTCATGGTTTCAATGCGGTCTCCAATTCGCGGCACATCGAGTGAAAACCCATATACGGTACCCACCTAAGTACCCACCTAAGTACGGTGAAAGTACGGTCTGAATTATTTATCTTTTACATTTTTAACATTTAGCCTTATGTTTATAATTCTTAGCCAATAATAAGTTTATAATTTAGATTTTGTTTTCTCAAAAAAAATTAAGAACTTGGCACATATGGTAACAATGTAACAAACTAACAATATCTTAAACTTTTCGGCGCTTTTAAATAAAATACTGTATACCGGATTAAAACGCGATTTATTATTGAAGTGAAACTTCTTTCTCGACGTATGGAAGAAATTTTGTAAGTATCGTCACGTTTTTCGGTTACGCGCCATGTTGCTTTTTTTATCAAAGTTTAGTATAGTGACGTAAATAATATAATGTAATATATTATAATAATAACAGCAATATATTAGTTTTGAAGTTTGGTTTGAAATAAGAATAACAATATATTAATTTGAAAGTGATAAAATCTTTTTTCTTAAGGCTTAAGCCTTATCTACCCCATTTTCGTGAAGTTGCAAATAGTACAAAAATTATATATATTATTTATTTATATAACACTTTATTATTCACCAAAAAATAAAATTAAAATACAAAAGTAACTTATGAATAAAGTTTAAGGCATAAATGGCGGCCTTATTGCTTATTAAGCAATTATATGTCGTAAAGAAGTTTCACTTCTTACCTGTGTAGGTACTCTGGTACACACACACAATTTTTTTAAATCCGAAACCGTGACCACGGTTGCTGAAAAGCATCCGAAACGTCGGGATAAATAATTTAAACAATGTAAATAATAATAAATAATAAAAAGTTTTAATCCGGTATACAGTATTTTATTTAAATGTGTGATACTCGCGTTAATAAAAGACAATATTTTCGGTGCTTTTTAATATTTTACTATCATATTATTCAAATTTTAATAGAAATACTGTATTCAGGTAACCACTTAAAACTATTCCAATTATTAGGAATAATAATATTAAAATTAAAGATGATAATGTTTATTTTGTATCTAGGATTACGTCGAGTCAAAGGTCTGTTGCATAACACTCTGGTGGCTTGTCAAGAAAAGGAATGTATCAAACTACAGGAGAAATACCGACTTGGACAATTGGGCACGGAGATACAATACAACATGGTAATCTATGCTATCTATACTAATATTATAAAGAGGAAAGATTTGTTTGTTGGTTTGTTTGTTTGTTACGATTTAACTCAAAAACTACTGGACCGATTTTAAAAATTCTTTTACCAATAGAAAGCTACATCATCAGCGAGTGAAGCCGGGACGAATCGCTAGCTATGTATATATAAAAGCCGTCGGTTGTGTTTAGCATCGGAGGTTCTGGGTTCGAATCCTGGGGAAACAAAAAAAAAATGTTTCGAGTAGGGCAGAATGATGATCATCTTGTCTATAATTAAAAAGGTTTAGTTAAACAGACACAGAAATGGGTCTGTCTCATACCCCACATGGGATTCGGGAATTCACTGTGGTAAATATACGGAAAATTATTCTAATTTATAGACATGTTTTACTCTGAAATATATATTGTATTTCGTTTTCCTTCCATGCTTTCATCGGAACAGATGCTCGATAAATATTTTCCGACGGTAAGTGTAAGTACTTAGTAAAACATCTTCGTATGTTAAATGAATTCCTGGAAAATATTGTGGATTTTTCGTTTTTCGTTGACTCGGGGTACAGTTTAACTATAAGTTAACCAGCAAAAAATAAATGGCAAAGTATTAAATTCAAATTCAAAAATCATTTATTCATTTAGGTAACACAATGTACACTTATGACCGTCAATAAAAAATACATAATAAATGCTTCTAATTTTACATTTACTGCCAGTTCTCAAATCAAGGGCATAGAATGGACGAGAAGAACTGGAAATAAATTCTCCGCCACTCTTTTAAATCGCCAAGTTTTTTGTTTTACAAACGAGCAACCAATACACCATGTTCCACATGACATCTTGAAGTAATTAGCTATAATAATAAAAAATAAACGAATAAAAAACGAAGGTTTGTCCTCTATCAGCAGCAGGCATGGTGAAATAGGTGCACGTTCTTACATTATCGTGGGAACAACACGCAAACACAAAGTCGAAATAACTAACATCACCGCATACACGAATTCAAGTCCGACTAGTCAACACAAGTAGTACCCATTAGATAATCCACCTCAGTGGCGTAGCTATCATAGGGCAAAGTGGTGCAGTGCACCAGGGCCCCGAAGCTGAGAGGGCCCCCTGAGCTTTGGAAAGACGGGGAGGTAGCTCTTGAAGCTAGAAATTCAAGCCGAGCCTCCTTGATTAGAAATAATTAATTTTGTGCAGTTGTTGAAGAAATTTATCCGGGCGATTGCGATTTTTTTCTATCGCACCGGGGCCCTTGTCCACTTAGCTACGCCACTGACCCACCTGCTCGGTTGTCCCCTCTGTAATGAAAAAAAAAGCGGCAAGTTGTAATGTATGTTAAAATAAAAAACTAAATAAATTTGAAAGACTACAAAATTTTTGTATAAGATTTATATTCGGTCTGCGTAAATATGATCATGTCTCAGCATACCGCTCTAAACTCAAATGGCTTCCAATAAGACTTCGTCGGAATACTCATATTCTATGTCTTTTATACTCTGTCCTCTTCGATCCTCGTACCCCTTATCTAAAAAAACGATTTATTTTCATGGGATCTTCTCATGAACTCGACCTTCGCTCCGCTACTAATCTTACTCTCAATATGCCTATCCATTCGACCATTTATTATGACTCTTCCTTTACTGTGCAAGCTGTAAGATTGTGGAATTCATTACCTACTGTGATCAGACAATCCCAAACCTATATTACCTTCAAAAAATCTGTCAAAAACTATTTCCTTAATAGTTTGTAATGTTTTTTTTTTCTTTTCTCTCGTTTATAATCTTCTTATTTCTGTCTACTGATTTCATATAATAATCATAATTATTAATGTTATTTTTTTTTATTTGAATGTGTATGTATTTAGTCTTTATTGTACATTTTCTAATTATATTTTAAATACACCCTATCCGTTCTATAACTTGTTACTATCTGGGTTACCTGGTAGAAATCGCCACCAGGCGATAAGGTCGCCCCTTGTACATCCAATATTTATGTTAGTATGTAAGTTATTTGTATTTCTTTGTTCTTTTTTATTGTGTACAATAAAGTTTTTATTATTATTATTATGTTCGTATGCAGATACCAGACGTCTCCGATCTGCTGGGGAACGTGAGTGCACTGCTGGAGAGCAACATCAAGAATGACGTGGCGGCTGGGCTCGAGGTGTTCAGCGGGATTAAGCTGACTGTGGACCAGCATATCCCACGCGTGCAGGAAGCCATCACCGAAACCGGTATGCTATTTGTTATATACATACATACATATATACATCCTCTTTCCAATTCCATATGCTCCGATCCTTGCCTACCCACTTTATTATATTATCGATAAGCCAATAATTGTGCTTTCTATGTTTGTAAAAATATTAATTCTATGTATAGAGCAATCAAATTTTAAATATTATTTAAATAAAAATTACTTATATAGATTTATGTATCGGTAGGTCGTCGGCTAGCGGCCGTAGCCGACGAGATAACATACAAAGCGGGCAACTTGAGCGAGAAACTGGCGCATGTGAAGATCGAGTCGGAGGAGATTCACCGCGAGTACTATGCACGCTTCGAGCCGTACCGCAAATACGTCTCGAAGGCCGCCGCTGCCGTGCTGCTCATCGTAAGTGTATTGACTATAGTCCGCGCGGAAGTGCTAGTCTGCGCCTGAGGTATGTGAGCGGTGAGACGGGGGAGGGCGCGTATTTTCAAGACACGCACGAGATGTTTGAGAACAGATATATCTCCGGATAACTATATTAGAAACTAACTAACTACTAAATAACCATGTCTTAATTAATGTAATGGGTAAATTATAATATTATATTTTCTATTTCCGGGCTAAACGAAAATAAACACACAGTTAAAAGTGTTAATTAAATTTTATTACTTATGATTTTATTATATTATAAACAGTTTTAAAAACAAATTAACATTTCAATAATTAAATTAAAATATTTAATACTGATGATTTTTTTCATATTACTCCCATGTCAAAATCGTCAATGTGTCTTTTTATTTCTTTAGGTTTCCATGGAGATGAAAATTTCGCAGTTTCCGATGTTTGCAGACTCGAATTTCATTTTCTAAATAACATTTTTCACTTGTCGGGGTATTGGCGGACCCATCTTAGGATATTTAAGTCATGTGTGTTTGGAATAAACTGACGCGAACAAATAAGTCGTATAACCATCGCGGCGGTCGACGGCCGACTGAGTCAGCATGACGTGTGTAAATATCCCCCGCCCTGCCTCTCACATACCGCAGGTGGAGACTAGCACTTGCGCGTACACTATAGAACATAACACCAGTTTTAAAAAGTGTGGGTTCGTATCCCAGCTGTCATCGTGTAGTGAACCACAGACTAGTTAATTCAACTCCTTAGTTATTTTTGTCAATTGTTACCTTATGATATTTATATTTAAATATACTAAAGTAACTTGGGGCATTGTTATTTGTTTTAATTTAACTTTATTTTTATTTGTATTGTTTCGGATTATATTTCATTTATTTAAGTCAATACAAAATGTTACCTTTAGAAATTAACAGTTTTATATGTATATGTACTACAATAACATAGGGCATTGTTATTTGTTTTTGGTTTCCATTTAACTTCATTTTATTTTTTGTATTATACTGGATTGTATTTAAGTTATATTTGTGTACGTCACTGTCGCATTAGACATAAGTCAGCAGACGTAACATATTTATAGAAAATTTTAAACGTTTCGTCTCGGTGCAAAGTAGGCGTCGATAATAAGTCTATATAAAGATGGTTTTTGTTACCAGATCGTATTGGTAATGTCATGGGGACTGCTGTGCGGCGTGTGCGGGAAGCGGCCCGACGTATACGGCGCCAGCGACTGCTGCAACAAGGGCACTGGCTCCTCGTGCCTGCTCTGGTACGTACGCATACGCAGGATCATGCCTGCATGGGTACGCCCGCACGGGGACGCCGGCATGGTGACACCCGCATGGTGACGCACACACAGTGACGCACGCACGGGGTATCCCGTACGGTCACGCCCGCACACATATTAGGCTTATATCAAACACCCTAAGGGTGATTGGAAAGGTGCAAACACGTGATACAAGCAATTTACTCTTTTTCTAAAAATAACAAAAAAAATCTCAAAATTTGTTGGTAATATTCTTTGATAGTTCACGCTCAAAAGTATGCACATATCGCCTCTCTATTAATATTGTTGGATGTGTTAATAGATTACATACTTACGACATATTACTGTGTAATTAGGCTCATTATCAAAAATTTATTGTTGCCCTTTTTAAATGGTGTTTATTGCAAGGACTGAAAGGTTTTTGTTAATATTCTTTCGTTTTTATTCATATTTACTGAAAAAAATTACTGTGGTAAGTTTAGTGTGTATTACTCTTTAAAACTAATATCATGGTATCTCAGTCAGACACGTATCTTGGAAAATAAAAATTAACCGGTTTCAGTCCCTGGTTTATTGGCTCAAAAGGCACATCCGACAATTTTAACAGGGATAGGCAACATAGAATTCGACAAGAATCTTGACGGAGACAAGCCTCGGTCGCCTGTAGCTGTCTCCCATTTAGTTATGAATCAGCATAGGTAAAGCGGCGCAAATAGACGTTGCCGGTCCATAAAGAAATATTGGTGGAAACCTCAGATGTTGTGGCTGCTTGCCATCAGTTGAGCCGGACAGGCGTTTGCCCCCTCTAATAAAAAATACGTTTGGTTTGAAAATTGTATCATATCGTTAAGATTGTCCCTGTGTTGCCAACAGCGGTATCGCGATAACATTGTTCCTGGGAGGGTTCATAGCTATTATGATTCTGCTGTACTTCGTGGTGAGCGTGGCTGCGCAAAGATTCGTCTGTGATCCTCTTACGTGAGTATTCTCTCACTTATATCATAATTATTAATAACGAATACTGTTATAAAATAAAGAAGATAATAAAAAAATAATTTGGTTTTTTCAGTACATATATTCAATTTTTATTGAGTTTTATTTTTTTTGTTTGTTAGATCTTAAACTTTGGAACATGTTTATTCCTTTTTTTGATGATTTTTATCCAATTTTAGTTAGCTCTAAATTATGGCACATGTTGTGTTCACCTTTAATAGTTTGTTATTTATGGTATTATAAATATAATATCAAATTATTGAAAATGTAACGGACGTCGGTAATATAAATAAACAACTAACTAATTCCTCATGATTATTCATAGATTGGTTACAATGTTGTAATTTATATGCGTGTTATGTTTATAAAGCCTGGGATTTTCCCTAGAATGAAAGATAATTTTCTTTTAAATAAAATACTGTATACCGGATTAAAACGCGATTTATTATTTATATTGTTTAAATTATTTATCCCGACGTTTCGGATGCTTTTCAGCAATATGGTCGCGGGGAGACAGAAATATGTCAGTTGTCTGATTTTTGAAATGTCACAAAGTTGCCAGTTACAGTGTTTTATTTAAATGTGTGAAACTCGCGTTAATAAAAGAGAATTTTCTTTTCTCCTGGTAAGGCAACAACTCTCTTATTTCCAGTGAGCCCCGCGATAGCCGTATATTCGCTGATGTGGAGAAGTTCGTGGACTTAGAGTACTACATGTTCAACGAACGGATCGACCCTGACTTCAACATCACCGCCGTCATGGTCGCCTGCCATCACAACAAGACTGTCTATGAGGTTAGGGGAAATCCGAGTTCTGAGTGTAGCTTCCTAATAACGATAATGCCCCACGAAGAATTCCTTTACCGGCATGGGGACGGACTCACGCTTGTCTTTGGATATCTAATCAAAAAGCCATTTCACCCTAAGACATGCTTGACGGGCTCGTTGGCGTGTGATGGGTTGTGGGTTCGAATCTCACCGGGACGACATGTTTATTTACTGTAAGCATGTCTTCCCCACATATGGTAACTTCGGGCATTGAACGGGTGGGAGGAATATCGAAATTCCGACCGGGTAACGAACCACCAGATGGAAACACCGTGATTCAGTCTATAGATTTCCGAATGTTCCAAGTAAAAAAGTAGGTCGACACCGTATCATTATCTGATGTTCTGTGGCTGAGGTATCACCTACCATCAAGTGAACCTCATGCTCGTCTGTCGATATCTGACACAATACCAAAGTTTGGTCTCCAAAATATACCATATTTTTTTTATAAAGAACTTGGAAACTTCTTTGAAAATAACTTGCATTAATTTATAGTTTCAAATCTAATATCGCCAGATATCTAAGGCGCTTTCATGCAGATGTATTGTGAATAATAAAAAACTTTATTTAAACACAATCACATCACAATAACATATACATATACTAAATTAATAATTATTAATTATATGTGTGGCAGCCATTGGCGTAGATAGGGATTTTGTCGACTGCCCAGTCGTCAGCTGAATTAAACACAGTCATTTAATGCGATAATACTGTCGAGGGTGGGCAAAGAGGTTTCTAGGATGGGCATTATCCACCCTTGTCCCTCTCTAGCTACGCCTATGATGGTAGCTTATAAAGCCGATGATTCAGCATAATTTATTTATTTACTCTTTATTTCACAATACATTTAAACATAGATATACAGAAACAAACAAAACAATGTAGCGTGAAAATGGCGGCCTTATCACTAAGCAGTGATTTCTTCCAGGCAACCAATTGCGTGAAAGATCAAAATGCCAAATTTAAGAAGTGATACAGATTGAAATATAATAAACCATTAAAAAAACTTAATAACATAATTTATAATATCCCTTAACATTTTGTATTTTTTTTATTTTTCTCTTTATATTACAATTTAAGCTATCTTCATCTGACATGTCAAAATTGTTTATTTGCTAAATTTTAAATACACCTTTCTTATACACTTTTTTCCACCCCCCATGTGGGTGGAATTTCGTAAAATCCGTTCTTAGCTGACCTCTACTCGGCGAAAGGAATATTCCTACCATATTTCAAGTCGCTACGCCTTATGGTTCCAGAGATATCGTGATGAGTCAATATATAGGTGGGAATCTCTTTTATATATATATAGATTTTTAAGATAATTCTGAGCTGGTTACTTTTGAACAGGCGTTCCATATGAACCGCCTGTACGACCTGGAAGCCGTGAAGCAGTCGGTGGAGGACGATCTCGGGCAGCGAGTGTCCGCCCTGCGCACCGACTACCCGCCCCGCGGCCGCCCGCTGCGCATCCTCAAGCCGGCCGCGCGGGAGAAGCTTGACCAGCTCGCCAACTCCGGCCTGTCGGACTTCAACTTCGACAAGATACTAGAGGCCGTAAGTATTTCCGAACCGATACGACTTCGAAACCTTCAAAAAAGAGCCTCTTCTTAAAGGCCGGCAACGCACCTGCAAGTCCTCTGGTGTTGCAGATGTCCATGAGCGCCGGTAATCACTTACCATCAGGTGAACCGACTGCCCGTTTGCCCCCTATTCCATAAAAAAAATGGTACTGGAGGCTATGTTCGATAACTGTGTATTTGGGTTTGGTTGAAGTGAAGACGAAAGAAACTAGAACCAGGCCTATGAAAATCACTCTGTGTTCTCTGGGTCTTAGGCTAGTAATTCCACATAACTTCAGGTTCAGGAGTTCCAGTATCTTATTCAAATTGGGCCTTTTTGCTATCCCGGCTAATATCGAAAAAAGGCCCGTATTGGTGTGGTGGTTCTTCCTAACACAATACGGGCCTTTTTTTTAGTGTCTAAATCGCGAATCGCGATCAGACAAGAAAGAACAACAATGTATTTTTCGCGCCAACGTTCGGATACCTCAGCGTTTGGATAATTGAGGGTTCGGATGATCGAGGTTCAGATAATCGAGGTTCTACTGTATATGTTTGTCTACAGCTGGAGACGAACATCACGTCGCTGCCGCTGGAGGCGCTGTCGGCGCAGCTGCAGGCGACGGCGCGCGCGCTGGGCGGCCGCGCGGGGTACGCGGACGTGGCGCGCAGCCTGCGGCAGGCGGCCGGACAGCTGGACCAGCTGCAGAGGGACGTGGTCGGGCCCATGATCGCGCACACCGCGCACCTCAACGTAATATGCTTGACAGTTGACACTTCAAGAGACAACAAGAGATGTTCATTAAAAATTCTGACGGGCTCGTTGGCGCGTTCGGTAGAACACCTGCCGTGCGCATTGATGGGTCGTGGGTTCAAATCCCACCGGGACTACATATTTATAATTTTCTGTAAGCATGTTTTCCCCACGTCTGGTAACTTCAACGCCTGACGGTTCTTCATAGACTTCTTGGAAATACGCGCCAATATCTCTATGGCATCTAATGCTATCTTCTTCTAACCTATTGAAATTCGTATCCGTTCAGTTCCTTATAAGAACGATATGTCTAATGTACACTGCCAAAAGGCAACTGTATAAGTCGAGTCGTATTCAAGAAGGCGCCGTCCACATATTAGAGTATAATATTGTTTTTTTATTGATACCAGTATCACACGATTGTTCATTTTATTACTTATACTGACATTTAATTATAAAATAGTCTCATATAATCTCATCAGCGTATAAAATATTGTATACAGATTAGTGTCTTTATTTCGACCGATACAGCCTGTATTCTACAGACTAATTCTTATTGGAAAGGTTTTATTATTAAAGTTAACAATAATTATTAATTACTTTTTCCTTATGGTCCTTCGATCCGGACATATATAAAATAATAAACGAGTACATTTTCTTAGAAAACCGCAACAGAACTACGCGACGTACTTCGCTTTAACCAGTCGTCGCTGAAGGAGGCCATCCAGTACCGCATCAGGGATACTACAGAAGTGGAGCTCTTCCTCAACACGCAAGGGCCGGATCTTGTTCAAAATGTAAGTGAATTATATTTTTGCCATTAAATGCCAAAGCAGATGGCTCACTTGATGGTAAATGACATTACACATGACATGACATTAGACGTTACACTGCCATTATGTTTGTATTATTTTGTTTTTTAAAATAAAGTTTTGTCGAGATGCTTGCCTGTGATTGTCGTGGATGCAATATTCCGAACCATTAATAGCTTTAAAATAAAAATAATATATTGACGATTTAAAAATACTTGTAAAATTTTATTTGAATTACAATTATATTTGAATTTGAGTACTTAACATCGACATACTATTTAATATTAAATAATATATATAAATTGTTTTTTTTTATGTCAGATATCAACAGACGAGCATGAGGTTCACTTGATGGTAGGTGATACCTCAGCCACAGAACATCAGTCAATGATGCGCTGTCGACCTAATTTTTACTTCGAGCATTCGGAAATCCATAGACTGAAACCGAAACGCGAACGGTGGTTCGTTACCCGGTCGGAATTTAGATATTCCTTCCACCCGATCAATGCCCGAAGTTACCAGACGTGGGGAAAACATGCTTACAGAAAATTATAAGCATGTGCTCCCGGTGGGATTCGAACCCACGACCCATCGATGCGCACGGCAGGTATTCCACCGAACGCGCCAACGAGCCCGTCAAATTTTTTTTTAATTCGGTATAAGTTATTTTATTCAAATGTCTGATACTAATGAATGTCTTATGTCAATGATGCATAATGGTTTTTTTTAAAGTTGACACGCGAGTTCGCGGAGGTGGTAGGCCAGCGACTGCAGGAGTACCTCGGCCGCGTGGTGCTGGCGGCGCGCACGCAGGTCGGCCGCTGCGAGCCCGTCTCCAACGCGTTCAACGCCACGCGCGACGCGGCCTGTCGCGCCGTTTTCATGCCCGCCGTTAGTACTACCTTAACCCTTAAGAGGGCCCTTCCCGGTTCGTCTATCGTCAACGCGAGCATGGTTGAAAAACTTTTTGTTTCATGCAGCGCATACCTCTACCGCTAACGAGTGAGTGAGAACGCGATAACATTGAACGAAAAATAGTGTGCGGAAATTTCATAAAACTTGTTCTAGGAAATACGTGTTTTTCAGTAGTCTTTACAAGTTTATGAAATATTTTTTTGTAATTTAGAAGCTCCATTATATTTGCAAGGTTTCTATCATAAAAAATATTTAATTTTTCATAAACTTGTAAGGACTACTGAAAAACACGTATTTCCTAGAACAAGTTTAATGAAATTTCCGCACATTTTTCTTTCAATGTTATCGCGTTCTCACTCACTCAATTCAATGCAAAAAATGGATGGCTCCTCTTTTGCCTATTACTAAATAGCAATAATAAAGATGATTATTATTATCACTATGTAGTCGGGCATTTTCCCTTTTTTGTTCCGTCTCTAACTCATATATATCGGCAGGTAGATAGATCGGGTACCAACGACCCCCATCCCGTTCAGAACCTCTAGTTTCCTTATTACTTCGCGCACCGAAAGAGTAAACTCGTCTCTCGCATTTTAATATAAAAAAGGGTATGACGAGTTTACTTGTTTCCCGAAAAGCATGTGTTATTATGAAAACGAATGTGGACTGTCGATCGTTGTATGAAAAGTTGGTTACACGGTAGTAGATAAAATATACTTAAACGTAGGGCTACAAAAGAGCTGAGAATATACACTACAAAACAAATAATAAGAAAAAACTAACTTCTTATAAAACATAGTAACTTATTAAGTACTGTTACAGAATGGCTACTGGATATCGCTGGCTTGGTGTATTATGCTGTTCGTGCCGTTGATGGTCATCGCACAGAGGCTCGCACACCTCTACCGCCACCCCGACCCCTACCCCGGGCCGCTTGTTGAGGCGTACGTATGCACTATATACACGCACACATGCATATAAATTCACTATCTCTCTTCAATTATACTGTATACTGACATATATATAATGACATCGTCACTACAATTACACTATGTACGCACAAATAACGACATAGTCACTATAATTACACTATGTATGCATAAATAACGACATAGTTGCTACAATTACACTATATACGCACACATAACGACATAGTCACTACAATTACACTACATAGGTATACATACCATGGTTACTACAATAACTATATTAAATACGCGTTTCTTCAACTAATACTAAATACATCTACAGAATTTTTTTTATGAAGGTTGAAGATTCAATATTTGAAACTAAAATCTTAAATATTTTTTAAAAATTGGAGGAATATAGTTATATCATTATTTGAACAGTAAAAGAGTCAAACAATTGTTCTAACAATTTGTGCCCGCAAATATCAACATTTTACACACACTAAACATTAAAACAAATTAATTCTTTTGTGTATCTCATAAAGTGATTGAACCTGTTTTCATCATGATACCATATTTGCTTTGTTTCCATATTAACTTAGAATTTATAAGTTGTATATAAAGAAAACCTCAATTCAAAATAATCATTTAATTTGATTTGTTCTTTTTATGAAAAAAATAAGATAAAAGATTATCACGATCAAATTTTTAATCATAAAGCGCACAAACAGCTTCAATTATTTTATAAGTAAACGAACTACATCTATTTTTAGAATAATGAATTAAAATATTAATTAGGTATATTTCCTATACAAAAAATTATAGCACATAATATTATGTAGTAACGTTTTCTGGTCTACTGTCATTTCTAACTCTAGTCATTGCTAAACATTCAATTTGTTGAGGCAAGTGACAAATTATTACAATGAGCTTTTAGACATCGGAAGTATATCAAAGAGTGTTTTAATATTTATAACACAAGTCATAAGGTCCTGTGGTTTTGTGAACGCAATGTATGCTGCTATAATTTTGAGTGTATTATTTTAAGAATTAAATATATCATTCATCTGCCATCATCATCGTTATTTAATGGAATTTTTGCAGTTTTCAGCTCTAGAAATGACTGCAAATAATTCCTTTATTTGTTTTATTTAATTTAATTTTTTCGTATTATTTTTTATGAGTTCTGACTTGAGATTTTAACCCTTGTATGAGTTTGTCGATGGTAAATTAATTGCTGTGCACCCTCATCCTGGTAGTGAATGGAACTCCTTATTTACATTATTTATTATTTGAGCCGTTTTGAGCTCTATGGTATTCGAGAGAGGGGGAAATTTCTAATGCACCTAATTTACGTTAATCCTACTCTCTCGTTTTAACATATTGCGACTCTCGTGTACGACAGAGTCAGAATGCTTTTTTATTTTCTACTTAAAATGTGAGCATGTCATTGTATGGTTAAAGAGCTGTGATATAAAGAGTATGGTCTTTACTATTTACATAATATACAAACAACTGAATACTTGAATTTTTGTTCTTTTAAAATCCTTAGTACAGTTAGTATTTTGGCATTTTGATTTATTTATTTTTATTTTTTGTATATACTCACCGCCATATAATATTAACCTTTTACAATTGAAAGAATATAAATTTATCATTGTTTTTTATTTATTATTCGGAAACATTAAACGCGGATCCATACTAAGTACTTTTTACGTTACGTCGTATCAAATATTTGATAACTTGTTTAAACAAAGATGTAAATATGTCATGTCTGACTTGATGGTGTTGTCAGCAGCGAGTACGAGCCGATGTGCCGTAATCGTGGCTGGTGGCGGTGACGCAGCGCCAATTCGGGTAACACTGCACATACCTACCACCTCCGTGCCATACTCGGAACAGTACAATATCCGATAATATCACTATATCCATTTTCATTCTGAAAAAAATAAGATATATCTGGTTCGGAACAGCTCTGGCTCAAAGGACCAGTTTTCTCATTCAAATTAGAATACTAGCGGATATTGTCGGGTACATAGTTACTGTTGTAGCTCGTGTTGTGCGCTCTTTGACCCTACAGTGGCTTGTATTGATCCATAGAACTTGGCTTGGCTCATTGGAAAATGTTCCTATTAACAGAGACTGAAATCTAAAAGTATCAAAGAAAACATTAGGATCTATATTTAGATTAGTTTTAGAATAGGTAATTTTTGGTTTTTAAAATTGGTTACAATTATTATGAGTAGTAGTGCTTGAGATCAGAATGAAGTTTGAAACTAGTCTAGATTTCCTGTGAGATTAATCAGTAATGCATGTGTTCCAATGAGCCAATTGACGTCGTGTCATTGTTGTAATTTAAGTCTCCCAGTAACTAGACGTATGGGCATGTACCCGCTCCATTGCTTGCGATCCATATTGATTTCTGCGGTTCTCATTGCGGTCATAATACTCCACTCGCAATGCATCGATACATTTGTAAATACTCATGATGATGTAGCAGTGTCCTTGGTATGAATTTGTTTGTTTTCTTTATTTTTCTTTACGTTTCTTCGATTCATTACATAAACACGATTATTATCAATTTATGAATTCATTCTAGAGTGTGATCATCAGTTGAAATAACATTATATATACCAAAACATGTAGATATATTTTAAGTTACTTTGATATGAAATTTAAAATAATTGTACAGAAAATCCATTTTTTCTAATTATATAATGTTTTAGATTATGTTATGACTTGAAGTTTCTTGTTTGTTTGATATTTCCTCTGTGATGTCTGATGGTTCTGTCTACTCGCTATGAAACTTAGATGATTACAAAAAACTCTGCGGCTATAAGATTTTGAAGGATTTATTCTTAAACATCCACATAAAAGCGATATTTTATAATAGATGATGGAAAGTATATATTTATACTCCTAGAGTCACGGCAGCTTAGGTACTTAGTGCTTTATTGATTTGAGTTATGAGTTCGCATAGCGCGTGACGACCTCCACAGTCAGCCTTGTCTGTTTGTTGCAGCGAATATTTGTATGACGCGTACGCGGACCGCGATAACGTACCCCTTGCCAAGTAAGTGCCCTACACTAGCGACACTAGATGTGGTATTTAGTTTTCACGAAGACATTAAACAGGGATCTAACACTAATGCTTAGTAAAGATGGCGCCAGTGAACTTGGTAGTGTACACTTTACAGTAGTGTTGGGTAGTACAGGACTTCAAAAAGAGTTTGTAAGAGTAGCCTCTTTTTCACCCTGAGCCAGTACAATGTCCCACTTCAAATGAGGTGAGGCGTATGAAGCTCGAAGCATAATTTGTACTAGCGAGTATTAATATTATGTCATTTGATGGTTTTTTTATGGCTATTTAGGACCCAAATACATCGAGAAATAACGAGCGCGACATAAAATTTGAAGTAGTACATTTTATAATTTCGAACCGCTCTTACATTTTGACGTCATGTCCGGGACAAATGTACCGCCTCTTGTATGTCCTACTCAACACTACTGTACAGACATAATTACATTTCATGCAACTGTCCTTTACTAATTTTTGGGGAAGTGTAGAAAAGGATGTGTTTACAATTTCGAAAATATGCTCTTTGTTTATTTACTATATAGGTTCTTAATAAAATTGCGACATTACTTTTTCAAGCTTCTTTAAATTACTAAATTAAATTTCAATATACTCCTTTCAGGCGACTATTACTAACTTATAATTCATTAGTATCTTTGAACAAAGATTATGTTGTAGATGATATTGTATCCGGATACATGGTTTTCGTGAAAACTAACATCCACAAGTCTACCCCTTCACATACCTCTGTCCTCTGCCTTTTGCGCATGCGCTAATATTGTTCTCGCTTCAAAGTGTGCTCTCGTATTTACATTGAAGATTTTACTTCGTCGAAACTGATTGATGAATATTTTGAACGAAATCGAGCGCACACTTGGACGGATTTCTTCTTTTCAATTGGTGTGTTCGGCGATTGGTTTTAAATGCACGTGTGTGATTTTTTAGACAAATTGGTATTAGTTATAGTCATCATCTGGAAGAAGGGGTAACTAACTAAATTAAGTAGCCAAATTAACCATAACTTTAAAATAAAAAAATGCATGTTTAAGAATGGGTCATACGGCAAAGATATTGCATGTTAGCAATTCCCGCACGGTAACTTAAAAATATACCTTTTTAAATTAAGTTGAGTTATTTTAAGTTATTATCATTTGATAGTTAGGAATTGAAAATCAGTGAATGCCATCATCATATTGATGAGCATGATTGATGGCTGATGATGCGTGTGATGATGCGTTAATTGCGAATTACAAAACACTTTTGGGAGGTTTTGTGCGCAATTGTAACGTGATCTTTGGGTGCGTGGTGCGTAGTGGATCCAAGCGTAGTACGTTGGACATCGAGGGGAAGATTGCAGAGTGGCGAGGCAGGAACCGCGCCGCCACTGACAGCGAAGGTCCTTTGGTCGACAGCGAAGCAGGGGACAGGTCTCCCCAATCGCGCACTCAACTGCTAGTCGGAGGAAGGGGCGAAGTCGTCTGTGCCCTAATTCCCCCACCCGCCGCGCTTATTGACGATCTCAAAACTCGTCTGGATGCCAAAGACGAAGATAATGAATCTGGCATTCATGAGTCTGAATAATCCATTTCTTCTATTATTGTATCTTATGTGGTTGAGTTTTCTTGTTGTTTATTGTTTAAGGTGTAAGTAGATACGTAATACGTACAATTTTCTTGAATATTTGAATTGTGAATTTATTATGAATTTGATTCTATAAGATAGCTTTTAGGCTCATTCCAATTGATGTGCAAGTTTTAAGGTTTTATGTGAATCTTTATGAGGAAGTAGGTTTTTGTGTGACCTTTATAAGCAGTTTAATATATCTTAGAGCCGTAGAGGTAAGGGATTAAATGAGCTTCCGCGATGTCCACAATGTTAGATTTCAACGAAATTGACCAATTTTTCGTAGACGTGGTCAAATTTTGGCTAGTCTTCCACTGGTTTATTAAACATTTGCATTGCAGTGTATTTTTTTAGAATCAAAATTTCAATAGAAAATATTCATACAATTCGAATATATATAAAATCTTAGCTTTATATACGCTTGGTCTGATTAATTATCTTACATAAATTTAATTATTTGCAAATCTATAGGTACTTAGTAACAATATTTTGTAATATTTATCAACTAATAAAATAGTGCTTTGTATAAAGATACGTCCATACGTCAGGATTGCTTATTGCTTTCAAATGAAACTGTTACCATTGGTATAAAGGTACTGACTCCACGTTTATATACTTTTAGTTTTGCTGGCATATTTCGTTTCGGTCCTTTGCCAATAGGATTAAAATTAGATACGTAACCATGGAGTTAGCATCTTTAACAAATTGCCACTGGAATTATATTTGAAACTCGGTCAATATTGTAATAATAGAGTAAACTTAGACATGATTTCCGATAGGTAACACACTGTCAGTCCAATTATCCAAATCGTATACTAACCGCAACGCTTGTACAAGGTCGAAGTTATATCAAATAGTTTAGTCAAAACAGAAATCACACGAATTTGATATTTAAAGAAAAAAAACTAAAAATAAAGGTTATTTTCATACAAACTTTGATTTATAGTTAAAGCACAAGCTTATACAAGTGTAGATTTTGATACAGTGTTTTGATATAAATATTAATTCTATCGTGAATCCTAATTAAATTTTGAACTGATATTTATCTCTTAAGTAAACAGTGTCTATTAACGTATAGTTCTATTAGCCATATTAAATACATTACAACTCGATCGTAATACATTAGCTCTTTACCAGCCATGTCAAATATAATATAAGCCAATAGCATGAAGACCGTAGATTGGTGGAACCTAATTAAAAAAAAGAACTACAGATAACCTTAATGACAAAAAGTACTATTATAAGTTTCGATCGGTTTTTTATAGGTTCTGGTTTGTTTTTTACATTTTTTTTAATAAGTTTCGATCGGTTTTTTTATAGGTTTCGACCGGTTTTTTATAAGTTTCGACCGGTTTTTTTATGAGTTTCGACCGGTTTTTTTTTTCAAAAAATCTTTATATTAAATGGTTCTCAATTTGGTGTGAATAGATTCGCCAGCGTGCCGCATGTTTGACATGGCTGTTGTATACTATTATTAAGTATAATTTTAAGTCTACTATAACTACTTAAAAATCTCATTTCTATTAATGTGATTTGCACTACAGTGAATTGATAATTTTGGATAGACTCCAATGTTTAGATTGTGAATATCTCTCTGTTGTAATAAATAATACTCAGTCTTGTAATCTCTTGATGTTGTATGTGGCCATATAATAATTATTCTAAGTGTATATTTAAGGACCTATTGTAACCATATCATTCATAATTGTTGTAGAAAAATAAACTTTAATATTAAGTAAACAAAGATGATTTTTAGAAGCCCGAATGTCACTCGCAAGTGGAGTTCGAGTCCTACTTGGTAACTAACTCATTCGTTATTTACCTTTCTGTTTTATCTTGCATGCACTTATCATCTTGAATTAATGAAATGGTGTACGTAGATTGTCTGGACAATAACCTTGTGTCTTGAAAGTGTTGAGGTGTTGAGGTGCTTATTTTCTTTGTTCTATTTTCAGTTAGTTTTTTTTTACTCTGTAGTCCTATCTTTTTTTTCACTTGTTTTTTGGTTCTCGTTTATAACTTGTTTAGTAGGCACGCAGTCTTGATGTAGCATGCATCCCCGCTATGAGTGTTATTTTTATTTTCAAAGCAGTATACAGATGTTTGAGTTGTATTTTTATTTCATCTGGATTCTGTTTTGTCTCTATTGTAACAACGACGACTTCCGACTATAGTCTAATTCTTTAATTCTAAAGTTTCTAAAATTAACTTCTCTGAGCGAGATTTTTGCGTATCTCTTTAACAAGACGTTGCTTTTTGCAGATTTCATGACACTTTTTTAAATTTATAGAATGGTACATATTAATGTCGACTTAGCATATGTTTTAAATGGTATCCATTTACATAAGCTGCAGTTATGCAAACTTGCTCCAATCCCCTGAAGTGGGTTGATTCGTTTTAAAAAACCACATCCGATTATCTAAATAGTAACTTATAAAATATTGATGTCACTATAAAAGCTCGTTCATTGATAAATGTTAGGTTTAACTAGTAAATCTTAGGAATTACCAATATGAGTTAGTTAATTTAAAGAAAAATATATGCTTTTTTTGGCCTTTATCACATGCTAGGTTTTACCAATACCGGTTGGTTAACATGTTAAAAGTTGGCAGAAAATAAACAATTGGTAAATCTTAGTATTTACGGGAAAATTTTAGTAATTACCATAGTTCGGGTTATAGGGTAATGTCTCGCTCTCAGAGAATCCATAGTTATCAAGCATCCGCTTACACATAGTCGAAAGTGGTCGTGCGATGCGATGGTGTGTTCTATCAGAGGTTGTGTTGCAGCGCCTATAAGGCTGAGAAGCGAGCCGGGCGAAACAGACGCGAGACGCGGGAGGGACGCGACGGACGAGAGGCACGCGATGTTCGCGAGGCGCGGGAGGGGCGGGAGGGCCGCAGCAGGGGGGAGGCGGAGGGCGCCGGAATCGCCCTGGCGGCGCCTCTCGACGCACACCACGCGCGCCGATATAATGATATGGCGCCAAAGTGAGTACTGTCTTTGTAACTACTAACTTCAACGGGCTCTTTTAAATAAAATACTGTATACATAGATGGAAAAGCCGTGAAGTGCATATTGCGCGTTTCGGTTTCAGTCTATGGATTTCCGAATGCTCGAAGTAAAAAATTAGGTCGACAGCGCATCATTGACTGATGTTCTGTGGCTGAGGTATCACCTACCATCAAGTGAACCTCATGCTCTTCTGTCGATATCTGACATAAAAAAAAAAAAAATACCGGATTAAAACGCGATTTATTATTTATATTGTTTGACAGGAGCTGTCTTCCCGCGACCACGGTTGCTGTAAAGCATCCGAAACGTCGGGATAAATAATTTAAACAATATAAATAATAAATCGCGTTTTAATCCGGTATACAGTATTTTATTTAAATGTGTGATATTCGCGTTAATAAAATACAATATTATTCAACGGGCTCGTTGGCGCGTTCGGTAAAACACCTGCCGTGCGCATTGATGGGTCGTGAGTTCGAATCCCACCAGGACGACATGTTCATAATTTTCTGTAAACATGTCTTCCCCACGTCTGGTAACTTCGGTCATTGAACAGGTGGGAGGAATTTCGATTACACACTAACTTTCAGTAGTAGGTACTTATCTTTCAAAACTCGTATTACAGACACTGGGAAGAAGGACTGCCTCGGTACCACGGGCCTACTGAGTACGAGCGACCCCCACCATACTACTATCCCGGACCAAAGTGAGTTGGACCTTTTACTAACGTGTTTTTCGAATGGACTCGATTCTTTTGGGCATGGCATTGAAGACTATCCAGACTTTAATGATATCGTAACACTCAATTTGGGCTTTTAGGAATTTGATGAAATATGAAAACCAGCGGTTCACTTCATTATATTTTTGATTAAGCTTCGTCCCCCTTATCTTGAGATTAAACTGAGAGAGTACAAGTGAATTACTCAACTGTCATATATTTTTCGTGATCAAATTTTTCCCATTTTAAGTAGTCACGTTTGTTTGTTTTCTTTTTTTTAGGTTTTAACTGATTATAAACAATAACTTACTTTTAAATGTTCCAATAATGTAATGTAACAATTTTATTTGTAAATTTCAATTAGTTTTAGGGTGATGAATAATAATTACATACTAAAACTCAGTGAAAATATATATATTTTTAATTTGTTACATATTGTAACTGAATAACTCCTTATTTACCTGCTCCATAAGAAATATTTACATAATCTACAATTAAATAAAACAACACCAAATTATATATATATATATATATATATATATATTTAATGTAAATCATTTATCGAGAATATAGCAGAACTTCTAAATTTTGGATAACTATGGTCCATCAGTGGGTCAATCTTTCCATTCTATTTTCACATGAAATAAATGAAAATGGATTTTTATGAATGCTTTTATTTGAACAGTTTATACATTTAACGCCTGATAACTTAAATACTATTCAGTAATATCAAAGAACATAGATGTACATAGAAGCACAGGCCTTATAGGCGCGTTTGGTACGGTTTCTCTGGAGTAAGCCACCGCGGCGCTGCTAGTATCCGTGTGAACGCACACTCTGACGCTGGAGTCATAGCGCGCACTCTCTCGCACCCAGACGCTTTTAGAGCGTTATTTCCATTCAAAACGAGACAACGCAGGGGAGGAGTCAGCGGACTGCTTAGATCTGTGTGTCACTCCGACACCGCGCACTCTACAGGTCAAAAGTAGAACTACTTTTTCTGTTCCAAAAAATTGTATGAGCCTGTACTTTAATCTACATATATGTTCTTTGATAATATGTATATTATTAATGTAACTTAATTTTCCTTCCAGCGATAGACAGTAAAGTAGCGCTCACAGAACTGGACGACGACATACTGAAGTACTAAGTCCGATCTCCTCCACGCAACGTATGTACAACACAACCAGACAATCGTACCCTATAGATTTAGTCTCATAGTATTTTTCCATGTCATAGTTATATTGAAACACAACTCCTGTTCTATTACAGATATTCAAATAAATATAGTACCTATTTGCACTAATTTCATCTAAACGTCAATGTCAATGTTCATATTTTGACAAGTGACAGTTTGATTTTAATGAAAAAAAAAATGGTATTATCTATTACAAATGGGAATTACCTTAAAAAAATCTAGTGTTGCAACTTTTTTTAAATGTTTTAAAACTATTTCTTTGTGTCAGGCAAATGAATGTATAGTTGAAACTGGAGCAAAAGGATTTTTATTCATAGCATAATTATGTACTTGCACTTACAAATCTAAGATGTACGGCTAAATTCGGTCCATTTTGAACTAACATCGAAAAAGTATTTTTCTAGGATACATACTATTCCAACTCTGTAATTGTTTAGATTTATCTATAAATGTAAAATGTCTATGGACAGCTGTTATTAAATAATAATATAAGAACATTAACTGCATCAACAGACACTAAGAAAAACCTAGTTTAGATAAAATGATTAACATTACCGTTCAAAGCTGTCCATTGACTTAGCCTGGTTTCTATATTCAACTGTCAGATCCATAGATTGATAAGCTAAGGTTCCGCCTGTCAATGAAAGTTATTCAAATGTTGACAGATAATTTGCATATCTATGGCCATCCGTTATGTCATAGTTTTTCCAAGTGGGAAATGGCGTTCCCTTTGGCCTTGAGAAAATTTGGCCATTGAAGCGGTTAAAGGAGTTAATTGCTCGAAGCTTCGTCAACGTCTACTGCAGACACAAGAGGCCTTCAAGGTTGGTTATCGCCCTCTTTGACAAACTATATGTTAGGTATAGAAACCCGGTTTTAGAACGTAAATATTTGATAATTCATAGTTCTAGCCTTCGAAGTGTAAAGAATGGGAGCGATTGTGAGTATATTGTATTGAAAGATGAGGATTTAATTCCATTCGTTACGGTAACTGCCATATTATGACTGTCCTGTAATTTATACACTGTTAGCGGATTTATCTTTTTTAGTGCGTGTTTTCTTCAGACAGATTTATATAGTTTTCCTATATGCCATTGTCTTTATAAATAAAAAATTTAATGTATTGGAGTCCATAACTGGTTTTGTTTAGGAACTACGTTTATTAAATAAAAGACTACAAATGTTTTAATTCAAGGTAAAAGTGATTTAAATTAAATGTGTGTTGGTCTTATCAAAATTTATCTAAAATACTAACAGCGGAATACTGAAACAACAATCGAAACTTGAGGGCTTCTTAAAATGTTTCTGTCTTTAATTTTCCCTTCGTAATGAAAGGGTTAGATATACTTTTAAGTACACCTCAATGTTGATTAGCGTTCGAGAATTCGGCCGTAAGACCCTTAATCAATAATTGGGATAAGCAGAGATCACGGAATTCCATATGCATACATATTCACATATATTTGTCTTTTATTAACACGATTATCACCATTTGAATACCTAAATCTGGTAAATCAACGAATGGTCTAAAATTTCGATAATTATATAAAATCTGTCTGAAAAAATATCGAACTTAGCTCAAGAGTATGTTGTGTGATGTGACCTCGGAGGTCGTGTTTAAGTTCGTTGTACGCTTTACTTGTTCGTGTGTCGCGGCTCTCCGCACAAATATGATTTTCAGAGGTTCTTTACTTTACGTTGAAAATGTTTCTATATATTTTATTGTAAGAGGCTTATAAGATCTATTCGATTAACACCTTTAACTCCGGTAGAAATTGAATTGAAATCGGTGGCCACCATACAATTAATAAACCCTTTGCACTTGAGTGACGCTTATACGGCCGGGTATTAACACTTTGATTACTGCTGTGTTAAGAATAAGAATAGATTTATAAGGCACAAACAAACAAACAATGAGAAGAAATAAAAATACAAAATCAGTTAAACATAAAAAAGATAAAAAAAATTGCTAGCTACCTAAATGGTGAGGTTACTCAGCTTGTGCCATGTCTATACTCTTGGCATAGCGCGAAATTGAAATCATTTGAAGTGTTAATTCGAGTGGTGAAGCTGCGGTGCTAAGGTTTTTTTGCAATGTTTATTTACGATGTGCGATATTTCTTTTGGACAGGTGTGCAGTATCGTGCAAATAAACTCCAAACTTGTATCTCCAACTAATTTATTATTACACAATGTCGTAATACTCTCACATTAAGAGCCTTGAGTGCAATTGGTTAGTAATAAATATGTAGACCACAATATTAGGTATTCAGAAATTGCCAAAGTATTGACGTTGAACAGTTGTGACGTTGCAATATCCATTATTTTAACCGGAAGTAAGCTTGAAAATTTGACAGTTAGTCTTACTGAAGTATCTGTCTAGTTAAAAATAAGTCGTTTGAGAGTATAAAAAAGCTGTTTTGAAAATGGTTCCGGATAGTTATTAAAATTCGATTTTTCAAGTTTCTTATAAGCACTTACAAGTATTGGAATTTTTTTTTAGACTTTTTTTTATATCTTGCACTTTTTTGAGTGTGTCATGGAAGGATTAGTTAAAGGATTTGGAATTTTGAAGAAAGGGTATTAGAACATTTTTATTCATTACAAAGATCTTTGGACTGGTAGTTATGGGAATTCTATTTAGCGAGAGGATGTAGACTATTCTATGGAAATATTTAGTTAATTAATACGAAATGTGGCGTCTTTGTAATGACTAAAAGTGCAGAAATCTCGTTTTTATACAAACATCACGTTTACGAGATTAGAAACGCATTTAATATTAGATTTAGTATCAATTGTAATGTGTAACGTAATTAAGATCAATAATTTTAAGTATAGCAAGATGATGCGGTCGCCATGCCAAACTATACTATGTCTACTCGTATAAGAATCTATACTGTACTAGATTTAGTTTGGTCAATATTGAATTCATCTTTTAAAGTGATAGTTATGATCTAAGTGAATATAGTAAGATGGAATTATTTAGAGGACTTTTTTCGTTACTAAAAGTATACAATTCGATAATTTTATCTTTAGGCTATTTGTTTTTGAATTGTTTTAGGATTCTAAACTTATTCCCTTCAAAGTCTCCGGCATATTTGTATAGACTGGAATTTAATAGTGTTAAGTTTATATTATCTCGATGTGTGCGTGTTTTCCCGCCAATATTCAAATACTCGTTAAAGACACGCCCACACGTAAATAATGCCCAAAGACGAATAACTTGCGAGAAAGTATTATCTGTCATTTGAAGAAGAAGAAGAAAGAAGAAAAATCATTTATTTAAAAAACACACACAAATAAAAAGAAATTGAAAACAAAATTAAACAAATTAAACAAAATTAAAAAAAAAAAAAACAATTTTTGTGTGCAATATGAATACTTTCTTGCAAGTTTTGTGCTAGGGTCACAGATTAGTGCCAGTCTGTAAAACACTGGCCGTATTTCCTATTTAGTTTAATGTATTTTCAAATTATTTTACGTTTTAATTTTTTAAGTGGACGCATGAAGTTCAAATGTTATTTGTGTCATATCTTAGTGCTAGTTTAAATTGGGAATGCCAAAAAAAATATTCTAAACTTTTTGTCGCCTTTAAGGTTGTTTTTATGACCGTTTTGGTAAAAGAAATTGAAAGGCGGATTTAAATATGTATTCATTTTTTTAAATGATCTAAATATTGAGAAATTACTGATTAATGAATTTAAATTAAAGTTTTGGAGTAATGTAGTATACTCGATTCATTCTTTGGAATCTTTTAAACTGTCTCGTTCGATAATTCTTCTTGATCTCTGTAAGTGTGCACGTCTTCCTTTATCCCCTAAAAAGCTCATTTTTTCGAAATTTTTAATAGAATATCTTCGATTAGAGAAACACCACTGCTCAATAATTGTTCCGTTTGATGGTGCTAAATGCATCTGTGTAGGTTTAGTTCAATTTGTTTTGCAGTAAACTGTGGGTAGATTGAGAATATTTGAATGTTTGGGGTCATTAATGAAATATGGCTTTGTTTTGAAACCTTATTATTGTATTTTTTACATCACAGTCAAAAGTAGAATATACTAAATCTTAAATTTTATTTTGGTGTCACAAAATAGTTGAATATTAATTTTATGGATGATCCTTCATAAAAATGGGTTATGATCGATAAACGTAAAATGTCTTACTCTATATATCGTACTATTGCAAGGAAATTTACTGCCGTCATTTGCTAAAAAGCCGTCATCATAAAAGTCTTTTAAGATAGTATTTTGTGAATGTCATTGTCTCACTAACTTCTGAGATATGTAATATTCTTAGGGATTTTTATTAAAATCAAAAGCAAGGTATTGTCTTTTAGCTTAGAGTTGGTGCAGACTGGTTATCTGACAGATTTTTTTAAATACCGATTTTTGGCTTATGGCAGCAGTTTTAAGGTAAATGCGGTGGCGGGACCACCATACAAGCCCAAAGCCCGGCTTACCCTATTAATGGAACAATAAAAAGAAAAATAATAATGCTCTTAATATATGTAGGTATAACTTATATGATTAACTTATTATATATACATTATAAATTATAAAGTCGGCAAAACCGGGCTTTTGGGTTTGTATGGATGTCCTGCCACCGGCCATAGATGTATTGATGGTCTGAATCGTATGTAGTTCCCGATGATAGACCATAACGTGAACTGATTAAACCTACACGTTATGTTAGCGGTAGGTAGTTGTAACGGAAAGTTTTGTATGAAGGTCCCAGCGAGGCTGTGTTAGCCGAAGCGAGGGAATGTAGCGAGGAATGTAAAATAAATTTGATTATCTCCACTTTGCGTTTTTTTTTACCTACCTGTGTACTCATAAAAAGTTTAAATTTTCATCTATACTAATATTATTATCTCTTTATTAACGCGAGTATCACACATTTAAATAAAATACTATAAAACGGATTAAAACGCGATTTATTATTTATATTGTCGTGATAAATAATTTAAACAATATAAATAATAAATCGCGTTTTAATCCGGTATACAGTATTTTATTTAAATATACTAATATTATAAAGAGGAAAGATTTGTTTATTTGTTACGATTTATCTCAAAAATCGGCCTGATTTTTAAAATTCTTTCACAAATAGAAAGCTACATTATTTTTGTGTATATCTAAATGGCACCCGTGCAAAGTCGGGGCGTGTTACTATACTGAATAAAATAAAAAAAATAATTTATTAAGACCAGTTTTGAGAGTTTATTTACTTACTCGATTGTGGCTACATAAGACTATTCGGACGTTCTAAATTCTATGGAGTTATGTCAGAGCCATCTAGATATTTGACTCAACTATTTTCGATTAATTCAGAGAAGATGATGATGCTTTTGTATCAATTATTATTTTTAATTGTTAATAGTTTTTGAAGTGAAACTTCTTTATCGACGTATGGGAGAAATTTTGTAGCAGTGTAAAAAAAAAATCGTCACGTTTTTCGGTTACGCGCCATGTTGTTTTTTTATCAAAGTTTAGTATAGTAACGTAAAGAATATACTGTCATATATTATAATAATAACAACAATATATTAGTTTTGAAGTTTGGTTTGAAATAAGAATAACAATATATTAATTTGAAAGTGATAAAATCTTTTTTCTTAAGGCCTTATCTACCCCATTTTCGTGAAGTTGCAAATAGTACAAAAATGATATGTCGAAAAGAAGTTTCACTTCTTACCTGTTTACTCTGGTACACACACACAATTTTTCATTTTTTAATTAAAACAAGCGACTGAAATTTTTCAAGCAATTTTATTTCAACATGTAGGTAATACTGTATAGATCTAACTAATTCGTTAAGCTCACTACAGTCTTCTTAAAAATATAATACATAATTATTCTATAACATTTGTATCTATGTTACACTAATAATACATTTTCTATAACTATTTACTAATATTTTCAAAATTCATGAGCACCGTACATTCATTTTATTTTGATACATACAAATATAGTGACAATAATTTTACAAACAATAATTTAAATTTAAGATTATCACATATATTTAATCTCTTTGTACCCGATTTCTAAGAGTTTGTATTTTCTCGAAAATTGTAGAATATTCTGAAGCTCCAAGAAATGTACTGAGCATCCATGAACTTCCTTCTTGTGGACACATCCTTTAATCTTGAGTGTTCGATTTCTGTAGTGATAAAATTGAATATATATTTTGTTTTTCTTAACAAAAAAAAGTTTTACGTCTACTATCAAATTTAACTGAAAATCTAATCGCTAATCTATTGGTCTTCATCTTTTCTGCAACTGAGGCTACTTTCAAAAATCTTATAATATACTCATTCCTGATAAGGGGTCATCCATAATGTACGTCACACTCAGTGCCGGTGTTAGGGCCACTGACGCCCCGGGCAAGAATATTGTGGCGCCCACTTTAGGAAATCAATATCGAATGTTAATTTTCTACTTATTTTTTATACACGGATTAAATTAGAAAATACTAATTTTCCAGCGGTTTCATTTTCAATCGACAGAATACGATATGCGTATAGCACAGGGCGTATTGAGCGTGTGCATGGGAGGTAGGTGACTCCACCTCGGCGCCCCCCAAAATTTCTCGCCCTGGGCCATCGCCCCATCGCGCGTCCCCCTAACACCGGCACTGGTCACACTAATTTCGTGATTTTTAATCCCTCCCCCGTCCTTGTCACAGTTGGTCACATTTGTGAGACCTCCCCCTAGTGTGACGTCACATATTTTGTAATTTTATGTCCAATGAAGGTTTTATACATTTTTCCCTTGAGTTTAAAATCTTAAAAATTCCATATACCTTATTAAATTTCCTTCATTCATCTCTTTGATTCCCAAACACCCAGAACCACACATCACGAATTTAGGTTTAAGAGGCATTTGCGGTTACATGTGATCCCTAACTAGTCGCCATTGTATATATAACTAACGACCCGCCCCGGCTTCGCACGGGTCTAGATTTTTTGACAAATAAAGCAGGGGTTGGTAATAGAAGAGTGAAAATATAGGGTTGTTTGTATTTTTTAATGCCACATAATAACAGAAAAAAATATCAAAATTTTTATTGGGGTGGACACCCCTTATAACTTAGGGGTTTGAAAGATAGATAGTAGCCGATTCTCAGACTTATTGAATATGCAGAAAAAATTCATAAGAATCGGTCGAGCCGTTTCGGAGGAGTATAGGAACGAACATTGTGACACGAGAATTTTATCTATTAGATTTACCAAGAAGGTTGTTTAGTTCCAGTGGCGATGTTGAGCAGCAGTCGGTCGAGCTCGGCCCGGTGGGAACAGTGCAGGAACTCTCGCGGTCGCACTCCCCGGAACACTTCCGCTATGGACGGCTTCACGTTGTAGAAGATGATCGTCTGCCCGCGGGCGTGGAAGTCGTCTATTAACGACTTTATACCCTGAAATTGAGAAAGTATACCCTGATTATAGAGATAAAAGGGTTTTATATATGGACAGTTTTATTGGTCCTTCGGTCGAATGATTAATGAGATATCTCTACCAAAATAAAAAATGTGAAATATGTTGTCTGCTTCTTTGTGTTAACTTAAAATTATTATAATATTTTACGTTGAGGCCATATATAATACAAGGTCATTTTTATACGCGTCAAACCTATTATGGTGTCTTGATGAATTATTTTGTCTGTCTGTAATGCCAAAATATGTGTGTTAATTTTCGAAAAAATCGCAACAAAATGGGACGAACGTAGTGCCAGAACCAGCGTAATATCAAAAACGAACGCCACGCCACGCTCATAGTTCACTCAGTGAGTGAGGTTCTGCACTGCGCCAACACATTTTGAATATGTGAGTTGACTCATCCAGCGTAGTGAAGTGTATTGACACAATTGCGCAGCGCAGTGTTATACATATATACTAAAGATTAATACAGATAGAGTCCGCAGCCCTTCAGGCTCCCTCCTCTCTTACGACAGCCCAAGCCGAGGTATGTGTCTCGCAGGAGACGCCTTTAGGCGTGTCGTAGCAAACACCCTTTCAAGGCTGAGCCACAGTGCTCGCTACTGTTGTCGGTGTTAAGCTGTAGAGGCCACTAGGACCAACAGTGAGATTCCATACAAATAAAAAAGATAGAGTCCAATACTGAATGCGCTCACCTTAGCAGCAGTAAAGTCAGCGGCCTGCACGTGATGCGCGTCGAGAACGAGCGGTGCGTCGGCGGGCGCCTTGCGGAGCGCGCGCCGCACGAACTCTGCCGACGGGAACGAGAGAGCGCGGTCCACCGTCGCAAGTACGTACGGTACGCCGTCACTTGACTGGGGAGAAATATATATGAATGAATGAATGAAAAATACTTTATTGTACACCAGAAATTGAATAAACATAAAGTAAAATGACAAAAAAAAATGTACAAAAGGCGGCCTTATTACTAACAGTAATTTCTTCCAGGCAACCATTTTAGGAGATTGTTAGGCCGAAAAACTACTAGGTTGGTGCACTATTCTAATAACACTAAAACTATAAATATCAGTAATATGTCTCTAGGAAACAACTATACTTAAAAGAGATTTACAACATTTATTATTTATCAGTATCTCGCAATGAAGATAATTGGGGATTAAGGAAGGGTAAGGTAGTGTTCCTTGACCAGTCTATCGAAAGATATATATGTTATATCAAAGAACATAGATAGAATCACAGGCCGTTCTACTTTTGACCTGTAGAGCGCGCGGCAGTGTACACGACCGGTTTGACACACACATCTAAGCAGGCCGCTGACTCCTCCCCTCGCGTTGTCTTGCTTGCGAGCGAACTACAATAACGCTCTAAAAGCGACTGGGTGTGAGAGAGTACGCGCTATGACTCAGGCGTCAGAGTATGTGTTCACACGGATACTAGCAGCGCTGCGATGGCTGGGGTGAGAACTACTCTTACCCCAGAGAAACCGTGCCAAGCGCGCCTATAAGGCCTGTTCTTCTATGTCACAGATCACCCCCAATAGATTGATAATCTCACTAAAATTGCGTTGATTCTAAATCGCCAAGGTCGGAAGGGGGACGAAGGGCGGGAAGGAAAGCAGCTACGCCGCTATTGGCTACTTCAAGGTTACAGTGATAACTGAGGGATGTCCATAGACGATATCGATGTTTTCTGAATATCGATGTATTGACTTTCTCGTACGAATCTGTTAGGGCCGATCGATTCGTCTCGAAGAGACGGTTCTTTCGAGCCCAAACTCGGGGGGTGTGAGTGGAGGGGGAGGGAGTTGGGAATTGCGGGGGTGAGGTCGAAAAAAGTTCGACTAAGGGGGAAGAAATTGGGTTTCGTGGGGAGTGGGTTGGTATAGGAATTCAAATTGAATTGAATTGAGTTTGGAGGGGTGGGGGAAGGTGGGAGGGGGGGATCTACCGGGGCCAATCGACTCGTCTCGATGAGACGCTTCTTTCAAGCCCAAACTTGGGGGGGTTGGGTGAAGGGAGTGGGAAATGGGTATTACGGGGGTGAGGTATAGGGGAAGGATATGGGTCGACACAGACTTTACTATAAAATATTTAAAAAAATATATTTAAACTGAATTTAATTGCCGACACGCTCTTGACCGAAAATTCACTCCTGATTGAATGAATTATTTGAAATTTACGAATTTATAAAGATAGTTTAAAAAGAACACTCTTGGCCAAAAATAAGTGAATAATATCACCCTTAGCCGTTTTAAATTTAGTATGGAAATAATTAGAAATTTTTAAAATGAAATTAAATAAGGTTTAATGCTTCGATTTTTTTTATTTTTATGGCTATTAATAGGGAATTAAATGAAGATTTTAATGAATAAACAATATTTTGAGATTATCGTATATTTTTGTTGTGAGAGACTACCAACTTAAATGTTGTTTTTTACTATGTTCTCAATCGGTTAACTGGTTTTATTTAAGAAAATATGAAAAAATCTGAAAATATAAGCTGACAGAATTATTCACTTTATTAGGGTGTATTCTTATTTTTTCGAAATTTTGAAAATCGTAGAAAGTAAGTAATTGTACCAGTTATGGTTGACCTATGACGCAACGACCTTATGTTTTGAAGTATAAAACGTTGGACATTTCTATTTAATTATCGATACAGGCCTTGTCACATCACTAATCTTTACACGTGACCTTGGCAAAGAAAGAGAAAAGTAATAATACGGTAATGCGAGAAAGAGACGTATATACGCGCGAGTGACTACGTGACTAATACCGTCCAGTATAAGTTGATCTCCGAGAAAATAAAATGAATTCAGTGAAATGAGTAAAATTAAAATGAATTTAACATACAGGTGGAATGTAATCCCATCTTTTTTGAAATTTAATGTCTTGCTATTTTTGCCACACCATTTGACAGAACAGTAAGACATTTTTAAAGATTTTTATACAGGAAGTACGCCACGTGTTTGCGGTTCCAATAACTGGGCAGAACTAAACATGGAAAATTTAAATTTTGTGTTATTAAATACAATTGTTTTGGCAGTCGGCGGCCCTGTAAACGGTATCTGGTAAGTAATCTGTGTTCTATGTACATATATATTCTTTGGTTATATGTTGGAATTGTGCCGTTAGCGCGGACATGAGTTGTGGTTCAGCTTAGAAAAGTACATTCGTCTGTGACGAGGAACCATTGTTAACCGCACGCACGTATTAAGTCAGGAACCGTCTCGAGACCGAGTCAGCTGGTCTGTTTTCGTTGGAGGTTTGAGGTCTCTTTAGACATTAAATCTCGAATGTTATGGACATAATTTTTGTATTTTTTTAAATACATACAATTTTTTCTAATTGTCTATAGTCCATAAGTAGACTAATAATAAAGTGATATTTGACTGCGGATTATAATTAAGTGAAAATTGGAAGATGGCAATCATTTTTTGCTATAAATACATATAAAAATGCTTGGACACAGGACGTACAAGCCAATACTCTTTCTCAACAATATCCCAAAGTCTAGTACTCACAATGGCTCTGGAAACTCTCACGGAGGGTCTCGCGGAGGCGTACAGGAGGAACAGCAGATTGACAGCGATCCCCGCCACGATACCCAGCTCCAGACGAACCAGTAAGCACGTCGCGAAGGTCACTACTGCCGGGATTATGTCCAATTCTGTATAACAAAAAAAAATATATATGGTACTCTAGTTTCGGGTAGAATATCGATGATGATTCGCGGGCGAGTGAAGACAAACTAAGATATATCTCGATATATTTTGTCTCGACATCGATAACTTTGATAGACAAGGATATCTCGATCGACAATAACTCTACTTTTGACATTAGAAGTCGAGTTTTAAGTGTATCATGTAGGACCCGGAAGACATAAAGAGATAATCGATTAAACACGAGAAAATGATAGCTGTACTCTTTCGCTTCATCTGAGTTTTTTTATGTTACATGTTGGACAAGCATGTGGTTCACTTGATGGTAGGGGATTCCTCAGATACAGAACATCAGTCAATGATGTGCTGTCGACCTTCTTTTTACTTGGAGCAAGCGAAAATATCTTTAAAATAACTTTCTTTTATTTTTTTTATTCTAGGTAAGCAAATTACGAAAAATAATTATAAGCGTTCGCTAAAAGTTGGTTGATTGGTTGCCAATTGCTATTATTTTAAGAATATTTAATCATTTTAATCTAAAAATCTAATCGAATTGTAAATATAAACAGTACTTACTCTTAGTCCGCCAAATAGGTTTAAATACGTGCAACTCCATCATAAATACTACAGCTGCGATAATCACCGCCGCAAGAGATGCTTTTGGAATGTAATAGAAGTATGGCGTGAAATACTGTAACAAAAATTATAGATTTTATACTTATATATCATATATTACAGATTTTGGCTACCAATGGCTGATTGTATGTCTCATAACCTAAAACATAGAATTTTATATAGAGTACGAGTTACGACCTTCTATCAGGTATGTATGTGTGTGGAGAACATCCACATACTCATAGAAAACCAGAAAAATAGTTGATAAATAACTCTAATGCGCAATATATTATAATAATTCGAATCATTTGAAACATAGTCTGTTATAAAGAGCATAATTGACAGGGGCGTAGCTACAGCCGCATCCAGCTGTATCAAAGATACGGAGGAGTGGAGCCTCGAACTCGTGTAAGCGAAAATTTACCTTCCATTATGGCTTCGCCACAGTTAGGAAGAAGGGCCTTCCACCAAATTTTGATACAGCCCATCAAGGGTAAGCTACGCCCCTGATTATTTATGAGAAACTGATGATGGCCTTGAGTTATGATTCTTATAGTTTCCTCTATCTTCTTAGTATGATTTACTATCTATTATGGTAATAAACCAACCGCCTCCGTGGCTCAATGGTAAGCGCAACGCTTTTACCACTGGATAACATGGGTTCGAATCCCGGGCCAACAAGATTAAAAAAAATGTTTTGATCGGGCAGGGCACAGGCTTGCCTTGCACACCTTGCCTGTTTAAGAAAAAATGATCAGTGAAATAGACACAGAAATGGGTCTGCCACACATTATGGGAATAAACCAATATTTGGGACATTACCTGTAAAGCTAGCAATACCAGGATACCAGTGTAGACCCCACCAGCTGGCGTGGCGACCCCCGACGCGTGGTTAACTGCCCCACGGGATAGCGCACCCGACACGGGCATCGAATCCACGACCGATGATACGATGTTACACACACCCAACGCTATCATCTCTTGTGTCGCATCGACGTGTTTACCTTCCGCTGTAAATAATAAGGGGAATTCTCATTGCACATATCACTCTTAACCCTTTCGGCAACACATTTTTCCTGGAGTCTGATCAGCTTGAAATTCATTATATTTATTGAAAAAATGTATTATATTTTATTTAATAGATATTTATTTCCTTAGTTCACTCAAGATTCGGGAAAATCGTGTCAAATTCAAATTCAAAATCATTTATTCATTTAGGTAACATAATGTACACTTATGATCGTGTGAATTACTAAACAGCAGTGAACCTAAAAATACATATAATAAGTGAAGTAGGTATAAGATTTGGTCGTTGACTATAATGTTCTGATCAAAATAATTTTTAAAACATATGGAGTAATAAAAAATAAAAGATGAACAAAATATCTTTCAAATAAAATAAATTTCATAGATATTTTTAATTTGAAGTTTCGCCTCAAAAAACCAGATACGAAAATATCCCATGATGAGACTTAACGTTTTAGAGATCCATGATGATGATGATGATGATGACGATATACTGGAGATAACTGTATACTTACAGAAAACCTTAGCTAGTGCAATGTTCTCCAATATGGAGAGCAGAGGAACCACGAATATGGCCGAGCCGAGTGTGGAGGTCATCTCCATGAAGGTGTAGGTGTGGTTGCCCACTGTCGCCGAAAATGGGGGAGGGGAGAACTCTGGCAATCCTGGTTTTACTGTTCCTGTAAAAGTAAAATGGTTTCCTTGACTTAAGAACTTCAGTTGTGGAACAGACTACTACTCTAGTTGGAATATCTTGGATTACCTCTTTCTTCGACAATCGATATCTATTATAAACCTGGATTATAACTTACCAGTCAACACAAATGGCGTCTGATTCTTAGTATCGAAGTAGTACGCGAGGGCAGAGCACAGTAGTACTACAAGGATATTCCTGGTGGTGGAGAGGAACCACAGAGCCTGGGATGCACCCGCCCGGACCTTACTGCTGCTGGCTACTGTCTCCTCAATTCCGGCTACCTCACTCGTGTTGTCTGATGAGTCGCTGATCTTAATATCTTTTACTTTCTGGAAGAATTAATCACTATGATTTTATGATAATATATTCTGAGGTTATAGATGGAAAAACCGTGAAGTGCATATTGCGCGTTTCGATTTCAGTCTATGAATTTCCGAATGCTCGAAGTAAAAAGTAGGTCGACAGCGCATCACTGACTAATGTTCTGTGGCTAAGGTATCACCTATCATCAAGTGAACCTCATGCTCGTCTGTCGATAACTAACATAAAAAAAAAGATCGCCAGCTTTTGACCGCTGCAATACACCAAAATTTTACTCTGAGTCATTTCCGATGGTCCGGGGAGGTATCGTCTAATTTGAGAAACCGCACGTATGGTATCTTGATGAAAATTGTTAACCTTTATACATTATATTCTTCAGAGAATTCTAAAGAGAAACTAATATTTAATAATAATATGATTTAAAGTGAGCATTTTACAAAGGAGCGTTACTCTTATTTTATGTAAACTCATTACGAACGTTTTAAGTACTTCGCACAAAGGTACAAACAGGATGTTCGCACGCTAATATCTAATAGCTATTTAATTGATAGAGTCTTTACTGATGACCCATAATTACGTAAAGCTGCAATTTAAGATGTTGTTACATACGTTTAATAGACGATAAATGATGACTTATTTTTTAATAGAACCATGGCTAATAAAGGTAAAGGTTTTTTTAAATTTTTTGAAAACAAATTCTTTAGTACATTATAACGTAAGATAGTACATAGTAGAACGAGTATTTATATTTTAGACAATATACACAGTCCATTCACAGCAACAGGCAACTTTTGAATCAACTGATTATAATTTAAGGGCAATATTAAAAAACGAAACCATAATCATCATATAGATTTGAGGGAGCACAGATGTATCATAACAGTCTACTATAATTAATACAATTAATTAATGGTTAAAAACAGAATGCAATCATTTTCATTCGTTCTTTTTTTATTCAAAGGCCGGTATCATTGCGCACTTGGAAATAAAAACTTTTCTGACATGAGGCAAAAGCTTTTTATGTCTATTAAACTAGGTTGTCAAATTCAACAAGGTCCATGATGTTACCATAAATTAAAAAAAAACACCACGTTAACAATTATTTTCATGGGCGGGTTACAAAACTATGTAACCCGCCCAGAACGTTATAAATTAATTTTCACGACGACTGTATGTCCTATTATCAAAAAATCTATGAAGTATTTTCCGAGTGTAGTATAAAATATTTGTTTTTTTTTCAGTTCCAATTTTAAATATCTATAAAAATGAAGTCGGAATATAATTCCGTGTGATAAAGGTAATGTACTATGACAAAATTGCGTGAGTCTATATTTTTTATTATAATGCGGCGGCAGTTTTTATGTATGTGAAGTGACATTGTTAGTCTATTATATAAACGTAATAGCGTAATAAAACATATTCATTTGCAATCACTTAGCTCGTGTCTGCTACAGGAAGTCGAAACGTATGTAATTTGAGTCACACACAATTAACTTGGTTATCTGATGAATCTACGTGTCCCTTCTAATAAATATTCTAAATAATATACAAGCTATTTAAGCTAAGAAAATAATTCAAATTTTTATGAAATAACAAATTTTATAAATTACAAGAGCTTTCTCATAATAGTTCATGATATTTGTATAATGTAATTGAAATCCGTTGAATCCAGGACCCACGGACGCAAGGTATGTAATATTAATAATTGCTCCAGCGACTTCCAATTCTATTATTAATCAGGATAAATGATAGAATTTGATTATGGGTTAGGATCCCAATTAAAGATGTCGCATGTGGCGTTATAATTATGGTCATGCAATAAATTAAAAAAAAAACCAGTGGGTCAGCTGTCAAACGAAAAATGGCGGGAAAACGGTTTATGAATTATTCGCGCGCTGTGTTTGGTTCTATCGTCAATAGCTGAGCTACAGTGGTTGAATAAATAAGATACTATGATTATTGTGAAGTGATAATATTGAACTGAATAAACTTTTAAACGAAACAGTGTTTTCTTCATTGGTTTAACACTTATACGTACCCTGAGTAGAAGCAGTACTATGATGCAAGATATCCCCAGCACAGAATCCCAAAGTCTTGTCTCACCGATGTGCTCGTATATACCAGACCATACCTGAAACAATTCAAGTCCATATTCAATATTATATCGACGGTTAACAGCTAAAAAGAGGCGTGATGTATATGTATGTATGTAAGTCATAATCATCGAATCGATTGCCAAAATCGTAAGAGCCTTAGATATACCTACATAATTTATGGCCGAATACTCGAATGCTAATAAGCATTTAGGTGTAAAGTATTACTTTCTTCTATTCTTTTATTAGTATACGTTTAGATTATATAATGAAAAATAAATTTTAAGAAGTTCCCAATTTTAAATATCGTTTCAAAAATCCGCAGTAAGACTCGTAGTATGAAAACATTATCCGTCGGCCGAAACGTTCGTTCACTTTCGACTTTCGTATCAAGTCTTACGCGATAGTTGCAGTGTGCAAAATGCAATAATGGAAACAAATATAATAATGCAGTGCCGAAGGTCAATAGAATGTCGCTATTATGATTTAAAAATCTTAGATTGAATAAAAAATGTCTCAATTAAAATCAAGTACCTACGTATACAAAAAATCTGAGTACGATCCCATTTAAATTCAGTTATATTATACCTGTTACGATTTCCTTACGAATAGCTCTACATATTGTCACGTTTTTTTATTATTATTGAATCGGTTTCCGGTAAAGATATTTTTTATAATATTCGATATAAATGGCTCAGTTTATGCCATACAATTACATGTATTACTTATTTTAAGTTATTTTTATATGATAAGGATTAGGGTTGTTATGGATATGAAATTTCGGATGTGGATACAGATTTGGATATAGGAATAAAATATCATATCGGTTTGAGATACGGTTACGGCTGTGAAATTATTAAGGACTAGCTGATGCCAGCGAATTCGTTCGCGTAAGCTTCACCTTGCTGATCTTTTGAGCAAGGTTTCTTCATATGATATATTCAATTGAAAGTGGCGAAATAATCAAACTATTTCATTTACATATCAAACTGTTATTGACATCTGACAATTCGAAAAAGTTCAACGCGAGTCAGTTTGCATTGCAATTTGTTGATATGGTGCCTTTAATAATCTTTAAATAATGATAATTTTTCTTTCCGACAACCGATTTTGATGAAACAAAGCCTATATGCGTATTGCCCCGGGGTTTGCTTAATATATTTGTGTAAAATGAACGAAAATCGGTTCAGTATCTTCGGAGATTAGCCCGTACAAACAGACAATCAGACAGAGAAACAAAAAAATTAAAAATAATCTGGGTTTGTTCTATTTCTCTTCTTACATCCCCCTGACTCGGTTTTTAGCATTTTTTTTCTATGTACAGACATTTGACCTCTATAGTTTTATTATATGTATAGATTATCCATTAGTTTCGGATAGTTTCAGTTACGGATAGGTACTATATATTGTAATGCGAACGTAATCTCACAATGACTGACTAAATATGACTATTTATTAATTATCGCGACGCGACGATTTGAATGCATTTCAACAAGTCTGCTCGTGACTATGTTTTCTGAACACCATTCGAAACGTCGGAATAAATAATATTGTTAATAAATCGCATTTTAATCCGGTGAAGTGATTTTATTTAGTTTTATTAAATTTATCTGACCTGCAGGAACTTTCCACCAGGGAAGCTTAGGCCCAGGATGTCCTTCACCTGAGTCGTAGCAATGATGATGGCCGCTGCCGACGTGAACCCCACTGAGACTGGCCCGCTGATGAAGTCGATTAGAAAACCTGAGGACATTTAGTATGGTCAATAAAAAGTATGGCTGGCACATAATATAATAGTGATAAAGGAATATCCGCATGTACGGATATGAATTATATCAGGATATTTATCCGGATACCCGGATATTTCGTATATCCGTCAAGATCCGCGGAAACGAATCTTAACTTTCTTACTAAATCGATGTCGATTCGCGTGACCTTGAATATATTTATTTCTTTAGTTTGCAATAAAAAGGTGGATAAAAGTTTTTCATTGCTACCTAATCCTAACCTTTATATAGAATTTCATCGATATATTGAGAATTAATTAGGTGAGAGATCCAGGTAACGGATACGGATCTTTCTTCTCCCTTGGATATCCTCGGACACGGTTACGGATATCCGGTACATCACTAATTATATAGTTATTTCTCAAAGAAAATTTGAGGGCTGTTGTCATTTCAGTAGTATTATATGACGTGTTTAATTCTTACAATGGAAATACATTTGTATGATTCACAGATATTTGTTCAGTTTAGTTGTCTTTGTGTCTATGATATTATTGAGTAATATATAACATATTTATTTATTTAAATGTTTCGTTAGGTCATATGTGTATGTGTAATTCTCATGACCAGGTAGTTTCAGTTCTATTCCCAAGACAGATTTTTTTTTCGTATGGATTCTTGCTGTTGGCCTTGATGACATCTTAATCCTACTCGAAAGTTGAGTGGAACGCAGTTTATGGAGTTTGTTACGTTAAACCTCAGGGCATTTCCAGCGAGACATGTACCTCGGCTTAGAAGAAGAGGGACTGCAAAAGAGGGAGTGCTGCTGAAGAGAGGGGGCACGACGATAGCTTGACCATTTGAGGGATGCAATGAGGAAGGTTGCTTCATTGTATTGTAACGAAACATAAGGAAAATAATCTAGGAACTAATAATTCATACACAACGCGAACCGGACCCTGGCTTTTGTACTGTATTTTAGTGAACAGATATTGATAAGATTTCATATGAATACCAACTTCAGACAAATACGCGTATATGAAATCGCGATGATAATATAACCAACCATTCAATAATGTATGACACGCAAAATATTTATAATATTGACATGCCATTGTTTTTTTTCACATCGTGTTTCAGCTATTCAAATTGTATGGCAAAACTAAACAATTACTTACGTACCTTGGATAATTATACATTTTTTTAAATTAAATAGTAGTTTTGTTCATTACCATGGTAAATTCCATAGCCTTAGGCGTACATACACTCGCGACTGTACATCTATATCTATACTAATACTAATATATACTATATATAAAGAGGAAAGATTTGTATTTTTGAATTTTTGTATGTTATGAATAAACTCAAAAAATACTGGACCGATTTTTAAAATTCTTTCACCAATAGAAAGATACATTATCAGCGAGTAACATAGGCTATGCACCTGTGTGAAGCCGGGGCGCGTTGCTAGTTTTTTTTATACGAATAATACTGTTAACTTTGCTGAGACGAGCGTATCACCAATAGAACAGAGACTGCATTAAACACCGCTACTATTCAATGTATTTAAAACTCGACTAGATTTTGGTGGTCCGTGTGTGCGTAGCCTAAATAATATGTAAATAATGTCGGTAATTGAAAAACTATGCTAAAATAGTAGGCATAAACTTAACGTAAACTAATTTCAGTTAAACAAAAAAATATTTGGTGTTGATTTTTCTCGCTTAAAAAAAAATTGCAGAAATATTAACTATATTTTAATCAAAAAATATACCTAATATTGCCCTTTTTATATCAAGTTTTCTGTCTGATAATGGGTTGAATTAAAAAAAATAATAAGTCGGGACGGGTCTTTCTAATAAATTTCTTGTGCTCTAAATAGTGATCTCACGCGTGAGTAAACTTGAGAATATGCAGAGATTTTTGCACAAATACATCAAATTTTGATCTTTTAAAACAAAAAAAAGCTCGCAAAATGTTATTTTTAAATTACTTATCTATCCATAAGTGTCGGAACAAAATAAAATAATTTATATCTTGCGAGGAAAAAAAGGAATCTACCTTTGACGGCCTCGTTGGCGCGTTCGGACGACATGCTTATAATTTTCTGTAAGCATGTCTTCCCCACGTCTGGTAACTTCTGGCATTGATCGGGTGGGAGGAATATCAAAATTCCGACCGAGTAACCAACCACCGTTCAAGGTATCACCTACCAAAAAGTGAACCTCATGCTCGTCTGTCGATATCTAACATAAAAAAACCATTTTGGAACCAAGATTATGTAGTTTTTAATTTATATACTTTAAATTTTTTATTATTATTATTACTATTGTAACCGAGTCTTTGTAAGCTAAACCATTGTTGAAAAGAGTGTCCATGGAGTTTCTTGCCGGTTCTTCTCCATGAGACCCACTTTTTGGAACCGTGCAACTAGACGTTTCATAAGAGCCTGCAAAGGCCTATTTGAAATAAAAAACTTTTGATTTTGATTTTGAAACAATAAGTAGTTAGCTCCAAAAATCTGCGTAAAAACTAGTAGGCACGGCAGTCTACTGTATGTCACAATTTGAATGGTGTGACCAAAGGATGTGACTATGCAAATATTCTTCTAGTCGTTTGTTTAAAAAAATCTAAATTATGCCATTATTCATGTAAATGAAGTGTCAAGATTGTATTCTGTAATCGACGTTGAAACATTATGATCTCATCATAAAATAAATGTACTAGTATTTATGTTACGCACTTACGTAATATACCATACTTTTTTAAATTAAAGCATCCTTCAACAGAGGTAAAATGTCAAAAATACACTGATTGTTTGCTCTTAACACATTCAAACTATGTATTGATATTTTTAAGTCGACATTCGATTGTAAGATGACGACTGAATACATTAATTTGTGAGCGAATTCGGAAATGAGCTGACAATACTGTCAGTACTAGTCCCTGACTTTAGTGAATCCGTCAGATGTTGTCTTGCCGGAACTTTGGTTAAATCTAATCTGTAATAATTTAATATGTAATAGGTTAATCTAAAATATCCAAGGACACACACAAAAAGATAATCAATATTGGTCCAGCGGTGTTTTTAAATGACATAAAAAAGAACATAGTGAAAACCTTTTCAATATCCGTTGCATGGTTTAGAAGAAGTAAGCGGGGAACGGGTAAGGGTAGAGTCAGGAGTGGGCGTACCTCGATCAGATCGGGGACGTTCTTCAAAAGGGCCGAAACCGACGAGTGTGTATGAAAGCGTTGATGAAAGTGGAAGAAGCGAAAGTGGTATGTAAATATGGAATTCCGTGATCTTTGCCTGCCCCAATGTGAAAGAGGTGTGATGTATATCGTCATGATCGTAGAACAACGACGGTTCTGATTTTTTACAAATCTTTAAAAACATTCAACAGAACAAACAAAAAATTGAAGTTTGATAAAAACAATCAAGTTACTGCCTAGAATAACAGCGGTTCTACTTTTTCAACGCAGTACAAAAACGCGTATTATACCTTCATTGTACTACGTCGTCCCCTCACGGTAATCAGTAGTAGAATAGATTAGCCGTGTTTTAATTATGCATATAATCGACTTATCAATCTTTAAAACGCTCTCCTGTAAAGTAGTCCGTTGATCCGCCGTTGTTCAACGATCATGACGATATGTGTGTATGTATGTAAGCGGGGAATCCGAAAACAACTTTGTCTCATAATATTATGAGGAGAAAAGGCACTGCGGGGTTAGAACGCAAGACGCAAAACGATTCGACTGATCGTCTCGCTTCATTGTGATTGGTGTAGAGATCATTGTGATTGGTGTAGAGACTCTCTAGAGACTCTCTACACCAATCACAATGAAGCGAGACGATCAGTCGAATCGTTTTGCGACTTGCGTTCTAACCCCCCTGTATAGTGTGTACGGTATATATTGTACTGTTTTCTATGAGCCTTATTCTATTCTAGTTACTGCGAGCGTGGCGCATGGTCAATGTACATTGTTATCGATTGTATTTGAATGACATACATATTGAATAATATTATTATATTCATTCCACAATACAAATGGCTATATGAAACAAACTGTTCAATAACATTCTGTAAAATGAAGCAGAGACTACACAATATCACTGTTACTTTATTCATTGTCCCACAAGAATCACTAGTATTATTTTAAAATAGGTCTGAAATTATGGTCATGACAACTTTGTCCTATGCTTCACTAAGGGACTCGGAAGTCTTTTTCAGTAAGTAATTGTATGGTAATCGTTTGGCTTCATAATCGAATGTTGATAAGGGAAGGGGAAGGCCAGAAAAAGATGACATATTGTCTGGAGATTGATGTGTTTGAGGGATCTGACATAACGAGTGAAAGAAGAGAATGGGAAAAGAGAACATATTGCGCTGACCCCAAATAAAGCCGAAAAAAGGAGCACAAGTCAGGCTTTGCACGGGTGTAATATAGATGTACTATATACAAACTTTCTATTGGTAAAATAATTATAAAAATGGGTACAGTAATTTTTGAGTTTATTCGTTAGAAACGTACAAATATTTCCTCTTTATAATATTAGGCTAGATATAGTGTAATATGCAATCTAGTATATATATATATATATTATGTATCAGGAATTACCTAGTATTAGTCACAAAATACAGTCTTAACATTCTAGAATCTATTAAACAATTAATGAATTTTAGATAAGCGTGTCTTAACACCATAGCCCGCATCTGTACTTTCCATCAGGTGAGATGGCGGGCAAACGCTTACCTATTCTTGAATAAAAAAAAACTACTTACCCAATTGCAGAATGCCCATAACAAGTTCCACGCATCCCGAGAGGAACGCCAATAAGACTGCGAACTCTGGACCTAAGCCATGTAAGTTCTCCCTCGTGAGGATCGCTGCGATGGCCGTGGGTCCAATTGCAGAGTCTTTAACGGATCCGAAGACAGTGTAGACGAAGCAAGCCATGAACGAGGAGTAGAGGCCGTACTGCGGGGGTAAACCAGCTACCCCCGCGTAGGCAATGGCTTGGGGTATCACGGTCAGGCCTACAGTTAAACCTGGGGACAATTATTATTATTAAGCCTCTATAAGACATGACAAAAACAGAACACTTTAAATAAAATAATAATAATATGTTATTAATCGTCATGACCCCTTTCGGGTATAGGCCGGCAATTTCTCTCGGTCTTGTGGCAATTGTGTCACCTCTATCCAGCCTCCACTCGACATTTTCTTAAGGTTATCGACCCAACGATCCAATGGCCTTACTCTTGCTCTTTCTCCCTTCAGACTCTTCCAACTTGTTACTAGGCCCGCCTACCGAATGATGTGTTCTGTCATGCCACATGTCTAGCCCACCTCAACTTCAGGTGTTGCAGAGCGTCTACTACCTGATTTTTCTGTTTTTTTTAATGTTAGATATCGACAGACGAGCATGAGGTTCATTTGATGGTAGGTGATACCTCAGCCACAGAAAATCAGTCAATGATGCGCTGTCGACCTGCTTTTTATTTCGAACATTCGGAAATCCACAGACTGAAACCGAAACGCGCAATGTGCACTTCTTTTTCCATCTATGAACGGTGGTTCATTACCCGGTCGGAATTTTGATATTCCTCTCACCCGATCAATGCCCGAAGTTACCAGACGTGGAGAAAATATGCTTACAGAAAATTATAAACGTCGTCCCGGTGGGATTCGAACCCACGACCCATCGATGCGCACGGCAGTTGTTCTACCGAACGCGCCACGAGCCCCTCAAAGGTGGTTATAAAATTAGATTAAGTTTTAATGTATTGAGATTTTTTAGGTATTATCGATTTCATAAGATTTAATTGGGGCGCAAGTAGTACAATTGTTACTTACAATTGTAATACTTGCTAATTACTTTAATAGATGAAGAAATTATCATATAATTCCTATATCTAATTATTCGACATATTTCTAATGGCTCTCGGTACACTATTAACTGTTTCTTGTTACATTTCCATTCACTTGACAATGGACAATGGATAGTTGACAAGAATTGTGTCTTATGGTGATGTAATGTATGCGATTTTCGTTACAACTTAGGTTGAAAAACGCTATTACGCATTTCATTTACTGATAAGGAATGCGATTTCAAGTGAAGCAGTTCAACTCCAGCAGTCGCTGCGTAATGACTGAAAATCTCTTATAAAGTTTACGATTATGGAAGATTTTGTTACATAATATTGTCTTTTATTAACGCGAGTATCACACATTTAAATAAAATACAGTATGCCGGATTAAAACGCGATTTATTATTCAGTTCAATCAGACAACTGTCATCTTTCTGTCTCCCCGTCACCACGGTTGCTGAAAAGCATCTGAAACGTCAGGATAAATAATTTAAACAATATAAATAATAAATCGCGTTTTATCCCGGTATACATTATTTTATATAAAGAAGAAAAGTAAAAAGATATTTATTTTAAAATTCGACACACGAACACGAGGCTCACTTGGTGGTAGATAATACCTGTCACAGGACATCAGTTAGCTAGCATTCGATGCTCAATGGCACGTTTGGTAGAATAACGATGGGTCGCGGATTCGATTTCCGCCGGAACGACACATTTATAATATTCTATAAGCATGTCTTCGTTACTTTGGGCATTAAACGTGGGGAAAGAATATTAAAATTCCGACCGGGTAACGAACCACCGTTCATAGATGGAAAAACTGTGAATTGCATATTCCGCGGTTTCGTCTCAGTATATGGATTTTCGAATGCTCTGTCTGTCGTCTGTCGATATCTAACATAAAAATCGTTAATACTAACGATATACAGTGCAACCTTAATATAACGTACCTCAATATAACGACTTCCTCGATTTAACAAATTCTTCGTAATCCCCTTGAATTGTCCATAAGAGTCAATATAAAATATACCTTTACATTGCGAACATTCTTTGCGTACAAACTATCAAGAAAAAGTATTCATACCTCTAATTAACGAATTTTGCCAACCCAAAACCTTTATATAAAGTTTCCACCAATAATATAACTCTTAATCTTATAATGTGATTCATGTCTCGACATGTTTCGACACGCTTTTGTTTGTAAAGTAATCATTGTTGTTTTGATGGAAAGTAATGTAAACACCTCTGCTCGTCACTATTGTTATAATATTCTTTAACTCTTTATAACGAATTTTAGACCAATCTAACCTCATCATAACAAACCTCAGTTCAACGAATTACTTGATATTACGAATATTTTCTTGTTCCCCTCCGATTTGTTATATCGAGGTTGCACTGTATTATGGTTTCAGAATAGCTTACGTCACACAATAGTCTTAGCCCCGCCCTTTTCAGACACTAAATAACATTTCTGGTGCTCAAATATTTAGCCTAGATGCAGGTTAGTGCTTGCAAAACCCGCACAAAGTACATACAAAGGAAATCGCAGTAATTTCACGGTCCGATACTCCGCTATGCTGTGACTTTTTATCGATACATGAAGGTTGACTTTATTTCACAATTTCAAATGTCAATAAACTTTGGTAATAAAGTAGTACTATAGCATCTATGGAAACGTTGATGAAAGTCGAGGATGTTAATATGGTATGCAAGGATCGGAGCATATGGTATATCGTGAACTCTGCCTTCCCCAATAAGAAAAAGGCGTATGGGTATGTTACGGAGCTTCGACTCCAGTTTCGAAAGGTCGGAACTTCCGATCGATTTTACACCTCCGATTCTGATAAATTGGAAGCGGAGATTATAATCGGAGGCCATTTTATTTAATAAACTACTGTTTAATATTTAAGAAAAAACATTTATTAATTTTTTCAACACCCAGGAAATGAAACTGATGAATAATGTTTGCAATAATTTTAATGTCCCTGCCTCCGATTCCGGTCCGACAAACCAAATTATAAAACTCCGATCCCGAATTCGGTTCCGATAAAACTACTATGTAAAAAGTTGTATTCCCTAGTCCCAAGTAGAGCATAGATCAGACATATGTCTGTGGGATTTCCAGGGATTCCAGGGAATTTTAAATAAATTACTTTCCTGAAAAGTCGTGGAATGGTCGGTATCCCTTTTTGGCTTTTAGCAATTGATATATAAAAGCGATTAAAACAGCGTATATAAGTTGAGTTGAGTTTACAAAAACAATAAAAATATTAGTTGATTGTACTCTATAGTATGACGAATCATTCAGACACGCATCATTCATGATTTTACGGTATTGGAAACGAAATGAAAAACCGTATTAAAAACTAAGAAAGCTAATAAACGAAAATAATTCCTGTATCCCTAGTGATATAAAGTACAGCACATATCTGTTTTATTGATCTGAATCTTCGGATCAGATCGGGGACGTTCTGCAAAAAGGCCAGGTCAAAAGTACTCTTAAACGACAAGTGTGTATGAAAGCATTGATGAAAGTAGAAGAAGCGAAAGTGGTATGTAAGGATCGGAGCATATGGAATTCCGTGATCTCTGCCTACCCCAATGGGAAAGAGGCGTGATGTATATGTATGTATGTATGATCTGGATCTGTACCACGATCTCAAAGGGCAGGGTTAATATTTAATTATTATAAGTATCTCTCAATATTATTGTAGCTTTACGAGAGAACTTTTTTTATGAAGAATATGTAAGCTTTTTACAGCAATCCTGCCAGATGGTAAGCGCGGATGCGATCTAAATGGGAGCATGCTTTTTTGAGATAGATCAGTCACCAATAAGTCGATTGGCGCGTCTTTCCATCGAGTCAAGAGCTTCCAAATGACACTTTGCTGAACCAGCCAGGTGACAACAGTACTTTATACATGAACCGACTTGAGCTTGTTTTAAATTGAGAAGCTGTCCCGCTGTGAAGTACCGCCTAATCTTTGACAAAATGCCTAGTTTCTTAGAAACTAACTGAGGTTTGAACTCGTTGTATTGTCCGTAATTCAAGTTGGATGATAAAGAGATGCCTACTAGGTTAAGACAGCCAAAAACCTCGGAAAGTCGGAATCAGATGAATAACGTGACATGCGATACATTTTGAAGAAAGATAGAATAAGAGAAGATAAGGTTCCACTCTGCTCGAGCGAACTCATCCCCTCAGACCCTCGTACAGCTGGCCTATCATGACAACAACGACAAAGTTTTGTCAGGGTAAGGTAATCGTCGTGCGGGTCTTATCGTCAAATTATTATCATTCGTGTAAAATTACAAATAATTTCTCATACAAATCTTAGTTTGACGAAGCAAATGTTTTCTCGTCGAAGTCGTTTATAAGGTTTTAGGTTTAGGTAGTTTTTATCTTATTTCTCTGGGATTCGAACTTAGGATCTCCAGTGCTTAATTTAGCGCGTAACACTGAATCATGGATCTTAGATAAGATTAAGGTTAACATTATGTTTATAAAAGTATTAAAAACTAACCTGCTATGGCATCAGCCAGTCCATTTCTTAAGTTATAATTAGGAAGCCAGGATAAAATTGGCATTCTTCTGAGAAGAGTCTTTTTAGAACAGCAGGCTCGAGCTCTTTTCGCTGCATCACTTCTCCATCTACTCTTCCGCTTCTCTGGATAGCCTGGACCAGGGTAGGAACCATTTGAATCTAGAAAATAAAGGAAACAAAACGCTGTTCATTCCTTGGCAATAATGATGTGTTATTCAAACATAGTAGGTAAATATTGAGGATGGATGCAATGTAATTTTTAGTGATGTGTTAATTCGAATGACTAACACGAGTTAACTCGAGTTGAATTCTCAGACTCGAATTTGGATAGGCGTGGTAAATAAACGAATCAAGCGAGTACGCGATTATGAAGATTTGAACCAAAAATACATAAATAGGTACACGATACAAACAATAAATTCCTTTTTTATTTAAATTCTACCTACTTTTATTATTTTTAATTGTCCCAATACATAATATTGTATTATATTAACGTGAATATTATTTATATTATTATATATTTTATTGTTTCAGTTAGTTATTATAGATACAGTCTGCCCTTGACCACGGTTGCTGAAAAGCATTCGAAACTTCGGCATAAATAATAAATCCGGTATAATGTATTTTATTTAAAATAAATCATTTAATCAGTTTCATCCAATTAACTCGAGTTCAATTCGAGTTACGTGAATTTCAACTCGAGTTAAATCGAGTCGTGTCTATTTCGAGTTGGCACATCGCTGGCAATTTTTAAATAAATTGTGACGTGAGAACATTGAACAAAAAATGTTGAAATGCTACTGAAAATGTAATATTTTGATCGAAAATCACAAATCTGAGAGTTTATAACATCCCACAGATATTTTTTTTTTCTCTCTTATAAGTATATTTTCTTATTAAGCATACAGTTTATTTTCATGATATCGGTATAAATAAAATATCAAATCGCACAACATATTTTTTTCGTTATTCTGGAAATGAGACCTTGTCGATAATCTTCCTTAAAGAGGATATGTTGAGAAAAATGCGGTTTTTCTATTACGTGTTACTTGTTCAGGCTGTGGATTATTGATATGAAATTTTGGAATTTGTTTTTTGACTATATTTCGCAGTGTCGCTCAAAAGGAAAACACGTTTCAATTAAATTTTCTCGATAGAAAATAAATGTGAAGTTATGTCTATTTTTAAACTTTTTTGGATCCCAAGGCATAACGGCAAAGAGTTATTTAATTTAATTTTTTCAAGGGGTGTAGAATAAATGTCTTTAAGATTTCTCAAAACCGTTTTTTAATCAAATAAAGTATTATAAAGTTATGAAATGAATTAGTTTTGGCACATACGTTGTTTTATTCCGAGCGCGTTCAAGCTACAGCTATCTCTTTTTTTTACATGTCTCAAGTAAATATTTCAATCTCGCTCGCTCAAATTCAATAGAGCGATTTGTCGGCCTGCGAGCCTCATCGACATAGGCCCTTAAGAAACTGCATCTAGTGCATCTTAATCGATAGTCCGAGAACCACTGGTGATCCTTGACGACAACATAAGTGGTACGTGACAACAACTAATTTAAGAAAAATAAGTTTTTTTTGGGTTTAAATATTTGTTGTTTATGAATTGTACTAATATAAGTACTCGTATGTAACTGCCAAACAATTGTAGTTAAATTAATTTTTTGTATTGCCATTAAAATAAAAAAATGTAAATCATTTTCTCATCTTCTCATCTTCATATAATTATACGCATTAATACACGGAATAAGTTGTGAACAGGTGCGCCTTTTTTATTGTATTTTTTTTCCTTATATTTTGTCTTTATATATTTTTATTATGCTTAAATTCAGTTATCTTTTAAATTATGTTTTATTTTTAATATCATCTTATAAATACTATAATAAAAAGATAAAAAATAAATATAATGGCCTGGAATTCTTGATCTGAAAAAAAAAAAAACATTTTTTATCCATACTAATATTATCAAGAGGTAAATTTTGTGAATTTCTGAGGTTGAGAGGGATAATTTCTGGATCTACGGAACCGATTTTAAAAATTCTATCAGCGATTAACACTGTTTTTGTGTATATTACACCCGTTTGAGGCCGGGGCGTGTTGCTAATGTTAGATATCGACAGACGAGCGTGAGGTTCACTTGATGGTAAGTGATACCTCAGACAATTACTTTCACGACGACTACGAACACTCATAGACTGCAACCGAAAAGCAATCACGACTTTCATTTATTCCCTCCGGGCAAAGAACCTCCGTTAAAATTAATATACCCCACCCCATTCGTCTCAAAATGTTAACAGAAATACATTAATATTGTCAAACCCGCGATCTTCTTTTTTTTTATTAACGAGGGGAAATGTAGTTTACGCACCCGCTGCGTCGGGGTAGTGCAAGGACGCAGGGAGTGTGGGACCCGCGACCTATCGGTAGGTGACTCGTGCCAATGCAACGACGCCTTCATGTATTTAAATATTCACCTAATAATGTATTCATTTACGTAGTTCTTGTTTTAAATGTACTGTTATAACAGCTGTTAAGTAATATATTCAGAGCTAGGGAATTATTTTAAATTTTAATTAGTTAATAAAACAAAGAAACTTCTTGTATTCCGCATACGTAGTGACTAAGTGTGGACATACTAATTAACATTAAATGTCAATTCTTAATAATAATTATTAATATTGCTGTTAATATTAGGAATTTAATTAACAAAAATAATAAAAAATATATATTTTTGTAACAATGCAATAAAAATAGACTCTATGTTATGATTGCTTGGGATTTTATAATATAATAGCATTCAAACCAAAACCAGGCCTCGCAACTCAGTTCTTCTATCGTAAAAAGTTGTGAGATCCATATACCAAGTCGGTAAATTTATTCAGTCTCTACTGAAGTAATTAGCTTCTAGTTTTATTCACAACGAAGACCTTATAGGGGGCAAAAATGGCCCGAACTATTTCGAGAAAAGGATATACGAGTATTATGTAATATGTATTTATAGTACGGCCGTACCGCTTGTTGCTCGACTTGTCGGGGGCATTACCGTGCCCCGTTGGAACATACCTTATAAAGCAATGCATTTTCTAGCTCTCTCGTGTTAGATACATATGCCTATTGACGCTGGTGATATCATCAGATGACGATCGATTATCGATCAAAAATGCGATGTCAACCTATTTTATTCCTTACTTCTTACCATAGTTCGTGATTCCTTTGATTTCTAAAATGTACAATCTTCAACACTAAAGCCCGGTTTCCACTGCAAGCGGAGCGGACCCATTAAGGACCCCGTTTAACTCGCAAAAGTAAACTGCATACTTGTATTTCCACCAACAAATAGTTGAGCGGAACGTACTGAACGAGTAAAAAGCGTTGAAATGAACTCGCTCAGTTCTAGGCGAGTTCAGTGGAAATCAAAAGTCAAAGCTCTTTGTTGGTGGAAATCTAAACCTATTTTATTCAAAAGAACGGACTCCTTTTGAATGAAATAGGTTTAGATTAACGATTCATCCCGCTTAACCATTTCCCGCTCATTACCCTTTCGCGGTGGAAACCCGGCTTAACGTCAAAATGTATTCATCTTGTTAATGTTTCAAAAACCAATGTTCCAATTTTTATTGTATTTTATTAAATTGTTATTGTAAACAGATTTAAAAATAAATTTTTATTTTTAGTAAATATTTTTCCTTAATAAGTTATTGGAAATTGTCACTTGTACAGGAAGTTGGAGGCCTATTATGAAAATCGAAAGTCGACGTTTCGGTTGACGTTTTCCTACTATAGCCGGCCTAGCATGACAGCCACGACAAAAATTTGTCGACCGTTTTCTCGTGTTTTTATCGATTATCCCTGTATGTCTTCCGAGTCTAACATGACACTTACACTTAAAACGCGAATTCCAATGTCAAAAGTAGAGATATTTGTCGATCGAGATATCTTGTATATCAAAGTTGTCGATGTCGAGATATAATATATCGAGATATCTTATATCTTAGTTTGTTTTCACTCGTACGCGAAATATCTCTGAGTGATGATGATGATGATGTGAACATTGAATCGATTGTCGAATTCGACAATCGATTCCATGTTCACGATATAGCTTGAGAATACTTGACTTATTGTAAATTTATGTGTTATATAATACTGGAAATGTAAATTGTGAAACATTATTTAAAACAATAGTTTCATCCCATTTTATTGTAATTCGTCATTTCTGCGTTCGATATCAGTTTTCCTTACATCGGTAACTATGACAGTTTTAAGTAGAATATTGTATCAACAGTGCACAGAAATAAATAAATAATTTTATAAATTATCTACCTACTGCCCAATTAATGCATCAAGGATTTCAGCTTTTTTGCAATAAGAACTTATGTCTGTTGAAATGTGTCCTGTGTTTACATCACACTGAGCTTAAACGATTCTCAGTATACTGTTATTATTATACAGTTGTGGTCATATAATTAAGAACGATTTTTAGTTTCAGAGAATTTCTAATCAAACGTGTAATTTTTTTGTGTTAGATACTACTTAGAAGTCATTCGTTGAATTATGGAAAAAGGCACATGAATAAAGCTCACTAAACTATGAAAACAAATTTAAAAAACATGCAGGTTTTTTGATTTATATACATTTAATAAAAATAGTAAAAAATTACATAGAAACGAAACTGGACAAATAATTAAGAACGACCTATAAACTATTCTATAATTGTATGTAAATGAAATTTTAGTTAATTAAGTTACACTATAAAGGTTCATTTGTGATACAGAGGGCAAGTGAATACCTTTTAAGCCTAAAATTAATACTTAGTGGCATATCCACGGCTTTTGATTAAAGCCTTGCATCGACATGATTGACCTTATCATTTTTTGACATTTTCCAACAGAAATAGAGTTCCATTCTTCAAAAAAAAACGCGTAAAGTTCTCTTAAACTGCTATACTGCCTATTAGATACCCTTTTCTTAAAGTCACACCAAATGTGCTCAATTGGATTTAAATCCGGGCTATAAGATGACCACTTTAAGACAGAAACAGATTGTGAGTCGAGGAATTCCTTTATTGTGTGCAGTATGCTTATGCATGCATGGTCGTGCTAGAATGTCCAAATGACAGGCAGTACGTCCTCAGCATAGGGTAACATTGTTTACTCCGGTATGGTTTTGTACTGGAATTGATCCAAGTTTCCTTCTATGAGCCTAACAGGTCCGACTCCATGACCAGAAAGCACCCCCAAATTTTCACGTTTGCACCAGCATGCTTTAACGTCTTTTTTCTGAACTGAGGGTCAAATACTTTATTCGAAGGGCGTCATACGCATTGTTGGCATCATAGCAAACCCTATTTGTTTTAGTTTCATCAGAAAAAATGATATTTTTCCATTGTCTGACTATCCAGTTCTCACATCTTTTTGCAAATTCAATACGGGCATGTCTAAGGCGCGGTGTCTACATGGGTATCTTCCACGCTATCCTTCCGAACAAACTTTCTTCTACCAATCGCCTTCGTGCCGTGCATGCCGAGATTGCCGAGGGGTTACTTTCGCCAAAAAAATATTTTCTTATCTCATTGGACCCTTTAAATGGATACTGATTGGCCAAACGAACTATCGTTCTATCCACTCAAGGAGATGTCTTCCTCTTTTTAAACTCACGTGGCTTATTCGAAATAGTTTCATATGTTCAAATATGCTTTACAGCATGGAAAACTGAAGCACTGAAGATGGTCTGTTATCTTTTTATACGACCAGTTGTTTTCGCGAAGTTTTATTATACCTTATCTTCTAGACTTATCACAACTTTAAATATTCCCATTGTTTTATAAGAAATAAGCACGTTTTATTATTTTTACAACAATTAATGGCGCCAAAGTTATACTAAAAGTGACCAATCACAAAGGTTTTATTTATACAAATTTTAAAAATATATACAATTATTCAGCGTTCTTAATTATGTGACCAGCCAGTAGGGGTACGACCTACGTTCAGGTACTAAATTTATGTACTCTATATAATTTATCTGGATATTTTTTAAATTACTCATGTGCATAATGAATGTACAAATAGTATGGCAATATTTTGTAATACCATAAAAAATAAAAGAACATACATGCGTTATGTTATGTGACGCTGATTGTAAAAAATGTTGTATTCATGTAAACGTTCTTAATTATATGACCACAACTGTATGTTAAAAAAAAAAAACAATTTTAAGTACCAAAATAAGAGTAAGGCTGATATGGATACTGTTAATGCAATACAGTGTCAATCCACAAAATGATAAAAAATGTAAATTTTGATACCAATAGCTTTCTTATGAGCTGGAAAACATTTTTCATATAAATAGTTATATGTCAATTAAATCATTGTAATAACAAAGATATTGAAAGAACTAGTGGGCACGAAACCTTAAAATGTTTAGAATATTTAACAATGCACTAAATTCTATTTATTTGAATGCTACCAAGAAAAACTATATACATTAAGTGTAACAATAATAATTACAAAATAATATATAATTTCTGTTATTTTTTAAAAGAAATTTAATAAAACTTCATACTCAATTTCTTCAAAATGACATCCATGTGGGTTGGCACTGTATTGTTTATCGGCGTCCATATAATACATATTATGTCAACAATGTAACTTCAACCTTGTAACTATATCATAATAAGGTGCTGTACAATTTACACTCGTAAACTCACTTTGACATTTTTCAATTATATTACTTGAGTATCGTTCTCATAAATACCCGTATTGTTTTCCAAAATAACTTATAATTAATTCCTTGTTATTGATGGTTATTAGTTTTTCATTTTATTTTTACTGAAACAGTAATTAAAGTTGAAAGAGTGAATTCCCGAGTGGATTCACTGATCATTTTTGAAATGAAATGATTTATTTGTTTGTGACAAAAAAACTGAGTCTTTTCCAGTCAATGATGCGCTTTCGACCTATGTTTTTACTTCGAATATTCGGAAATTCATAGATTAAAATTGAAACGCGCAATACGCGCTTCACAATTTCATTGATTAGCGTAAAGTTTATGCAAAATCTGTAAAACGAAAAGTCAGAAACTTTTTGTCACAAATTTTGAATTTTCATGTACCAAAACTGAAAACTTAATTGAATATATCACTATCTATTTTCATACAGTAAATATATATTTGCAAGTGAGGCTGCTATTCGAATTGAATTGAGATGAAAATAACATTTCTAAAAAAATAATAGTTTTTTTTAATGTTAGATATCGACAGACGAGCATGAGGTTCTTTTGATAGGTGATACCTCAGCCACAGAACATTAGTCAATGATTCGCTGTCGACCTACTTTTTACTTCGAGCATTCGGAAATCCATAGACTGAAGCCGAAACGCGCAATGTGCACTTCACGATTTGACTATGAACGATGGTTTGTTACCCGGTCAGAATTTCGATATTCCTCCCACCCGATCAATGCCCGAAGTTACCAGACGTGGAGAAAACATGCTTACAGAAAATTATAAACATGTCGTCCCGGTGGGATTCGAACCCACGACCCATCGATGCGCACGGCAGTTGTTCTACCGAGCGCGCCAACGAGCCCGTCGAAAATGTATTTATTTATTCGTAATTCAAAAATTTTGGTTGATTACTAAGACTGTGTATGTTATACAACGAAAGAAAAAGCGGTCAATTAGCAAAAGCAAGTGATCTAAGTTGATTAGCATAGGGAAAGTTACTGGGTCGAGTCGACCGGCTTCCACTTCATCTATCCAATACTGTGTGTGACAAGAGAAATTAGGCGTTTCTAAATATATTGAGCGATACGAGCTAGATTCGAACATAGAGTTGCCACGCGTACTTTATTATAAAGTATTGTACGTTATTTTCGTACTTACCAGGTTATTATACTATTTACTTTATCTACTATACTTCTATATTTTTACTAATATTATAAAGAGGAAAGATTTGTTTGTTTGTTTGTTACGATCTGAGTCAAAAACTAATGGACCGATTTTAAAAATTCTTTCACCAATAGAACGCTACATTATCAGCGAGTAAGTTGTGTAAAGTACATCTACACTGCACCCGTGCGAAGCCGGGGTGGATCGGTTCCGCACGTCTGCTAACTTCGGGCATTGATCGGGTGGGAGGAATATCGAAATTCCGACCGGGTAACGAATGTTCCCGGAGAGGTGAGATGAGAGTTCCCGGTAGTCGAGTAGTTTTTGAATTAAATCAACAAACAAATTATTCCTCTTTATAACATAAGTATAGCATATATATAATGTATAAATAATAATTAATGTTTTATATATAAAGGAACTCTCTCGTGTATTGTAAAACCCCCTCATTACTATTATTACATTATTTACATATTTTGTTTATATAATTTGATATGTTTTGCAAAGTCTATGTATCTAAACCGTTTCAACATGGCAGACAATGGAACCAATCTTTCCTTTCAATAACACGTTTTGTTTTTAAAACATGAACTTCTTTCCGAGAATAATATCAAAACATCATGAGTTTTATTTTTTTACTGGAATCACTATTCGCTCGCTTGAACATTTTATGGAGAAAAGGTTAAATGAAAAATGAATGAAATCTATTAGGAAAAGTTAACTAGTATTTATTTTAACTTTAAAATTTAAATATTCATAACTTTTCATAGTATAGGGGAGAAAATGAGCCAGCGGCTCACCTGATGGAAAGAGAACAGAGGACTTGAAGATGCATTGCCGGCCTTTAAAATAATTAAATTAATAATTTTCGACTTTTGGATGATGTTTTTGTTCTGTTTTCAATAAAACAAATACAGTAGACTCTCATTAATTCGGCACTATTAAAAACCAGATGATGCCGGATTTTTGAAATGTTCGGATTACTCGATTGTATAAAAAAATCATAATATATAAAAAAACATAAAGCATACAAGAGTACAAACAACTTCATCCTACACTTTTTTTATAACTGTAACATACCTCACAATTATCTAATTAGGTATATAGTTTTAAAATTATCCTTAATTGAGGTCTGTTTTTGTGCAATTTATATGGGGAAGACGCTGGCAGAGGGTGCCGGATTATTTGACGTGTCGGTCTATCGAAGTGCCGGATTAGTGAGATTCAATTGTCTATTTGTTAACGACAGACGAGGGCAAGGCCCCTCCGGGACGCCAGGCAACTTAGAGTTTGGTATTTTTCAAAATATTTCTATTCAAGGCCGCATTATTACTAATCTACAATTTATGACGTCATAAGAACTTCATCAGCAATTCGCTTGACTGATATTAGGCGCACCCCGCCGGTTACAGCTGACTTGATGTCCAGTAAAGACCATCTCGAACGTAATAGCCTTCCGCTGACGTCTTTCCGCTGATTATCGGACGTTCAACGAAGGAAACATCGATTTTCATCTAAGTCAAGCTCTAATGGAAACTGACCTTTTAAAATATTATACACTAGCTGATGCCAGCGACTTCGTTCGCGTGGGCTTCATCTTGCTGAGCTTTTGAGCAAGGTTTCTTCATCTATACTATTATATAATATTATAAAGAGGAAAGATTTGTATTTTTGTATGTTTGTATTTTATGAATAAACTCCAAAACTACTGAACCGATTTTAAAAATTCTTTCACCAATATGCCACATTACACATACATCTATGTACATTGCACCCGTGTGAAGCCGGGGCGCGTTGCTAGTATTGATATATTCATATCTACTATTCCACGAATACATATTGAAAGTGGCGAAATATTTCACTTAAGTACCTACATATCAATTAGCAATGTTATATACATCTGACAATTCGAAAAAGTTCAACGCGAGTCAGTTTGTAATGCAATTTGCCTGTGTGCCTTTAAAATAATCTTTAAATGATGATAACTATTTTTTTCCGACAACCGATTTCGATGAAACAATATATGTTGCCCCGGGCTTTGTATGAAACATTTGTGTAAATTGCATGAAAATCGGTTCAGTATCTTCGGAGATTAGCCCGTACAAACATACAGAGAAACAAAAAATTTAAAAAATAAATAATCTGGGTTTGTTCTATTTCTCTTCTTACATCCCCCTGACTCGGTTTTTAGGATTTTCTTTTTATGTACAGACATTTGACCTCTACAGATTTATTGTATGTAAAGATTTTTATATGAAGGAATTGAGATTGCAACATGATTAAGATATTTTTAGGGTTCCGTACTCCGTACCAAAAACCCTTTATGGGATCATTTCGTTCTCCGTTTGTCAAGGCCCTTTTTCACAGGAACGCATGGATCAAGTTGAAATTAATACCAAATACGCAGATCTGCAAATCCCTTTGAAAATCAAACTTCGACGACGCAGTCAAAAGATACGGCCTTTTATACTCCATTAATGCCGCATAATTATTTTGACACCAACCGGCCTAGCATGACCGCCACGAGATATGTCGCGGACGAGAAAAGACAAACTAAGATGTAAGATATCTCAATATATTATATCTCGACATCGACAATTTTGATAGAAAAGATATCTCGATCGACAAATATATCTATTTTTGATATTAAAAGTCGAGTTTTAACTGTAATTGTCATATTAAACCCGAAAGAAATAGAGCGATAATCGATTACAACACGAGAAAACGGTCGACAAAATTTTGTCGCGGTTGTCATGCTAGGCCAGCAGATCAAATCCGTCGTCGGCGGGGACTTGTCCCTGCCGAGTGTTGTCCGCGCTATGTCGCGGGATAGATTAAGTTGGGCTGCCGTGGTCTCCTTCTGCGAGCAAGTTATGCTACAGAAGGAGACTGCGGAGAAGGAGAGAGAGCGTGCTGCGTTGGCAGGCACGGTTAGGGCTAAGAGGGGGGGGGCGCGAAGGAGAAGATACGCTCATCTCCTGGCGCTCCTGTAAAAACTATTAGTTGTTATTTGTTGTTTTACTGTTGTTTCGTTTTTGTTGTTTTTATATATTGTTGTGCTACTTTGTGGCAAATCGCCGAGGCCGCGGTCGCTTACTTCTGTTATCCCGCGGTCTCAACACGGCGAAAAGTGGGGCCAGAGGGGGTTTAGTGGGTCGGGGCACCAGGCTGTCTGGCTAGCAGACAGTCGCGAGTGACCCAACCCCACACTCTCCCGGTAAATGTTTAAAGAGCCCCGCCGGTGAGGGAGGGCGAGAAGAGCAATGCTCTAAAAAATTGTCTCGCCCTCGGTTTGGTGAAACTTCCCCCTCTTTAAAAAAAAAAAAAAAAAGGCCAGTAGATCAAAACCTACAGCGTACTTGCCGTTGACTGAGAATCATTAAATTTGGCATGAAGCAATGTCATATAGCACAAGTAAAGTTACCGAAAACCGTGTAGCATTTTTTATTGAGAAAATCTTTATTACTTAACTAAAAGTTTTGTTGAAAAACTCGACCCTAATTAAATTTTTAGGTACATTGCTTTAGGTTAATAAACGTATAATTTACTTAATGTTTGAAACGACATACAGAATTAAAAGGACAACATTCAAGTAATCAGAGACATTCATATAATAATATTTATTATAAGTTTTAAATGAGCATACGTGATGTTTATTTTAATTGGTGAAGTATATTTAGTGAAGTAACTAACAATCGTCACCCATGGACATTCGCTACACCAGAGGTCTGGAGGATGCGTTGCCGGCCTTTAAGGTAAGAAAAGGTTTGTTTCTTCTCAAGACGCGGAACCAAGACGAAGAACCGCCGACGGGAGCTGGTTCCAAAGAGTGTTTGTGCGTGGCAAAAAGTGCAAGGAATCGCGGAGTTTTGAGGTGAAATGTAACATTTTTGATGTGATGTTCGATGTAGTAATTCAGCATTCATTCAAACAATTCTGGGCAATTCCTCAGAACACTTCCCTATGATATATGCGATATAAAATGCGGAGTGATCCAATATCTTCTGTCTTTCGGGACCAATATAACTTGGGTATCTTTAAGGCTAGGTGAATAGGCTTCTTCTAGACAGACGTGCCTTTCCTTAGATCGCATCACCACTTACCAACAGGTGGGATCGCGGTCAAACGTCGGTCTATTTCGCTTAAAAAAATAAATAACATCTCTATGCAATGCCAAAGGATCAAGCCGTTCGGATAGAGTCTCATCGTCGACGATTCGAGCCCCTCTACGTTGAATGCGGTCAAATGGAAGGAGTTGGTACTGGGGAGTCCCCGCTCAGAGGTGAGAACAATATTTCATGTGTCGTTTCAATTGCGCCTTATATTTGCAGGCGATGGGTATATATCAAACCTTCTATACTAATATTATAAAGAGGAAAGATTTGTATTTTTGTATGTTATGAATAAACTCAAAAACTACTGGACCGATTTTGAAAATTCTTTCACCAATAGAAAGCTACATTATCAGCGAGTAACATAGCCTATGTTGAAATACTCGCTTATAATACATCTACATTGCACCCGTGTGAAGCCGGGGCGCGTTGCTAGTATAGTATAAAGAGGAAAGATTTGTATTTTATCAGCGAGCAACATAACATTTTTTGTTGTTGTTAGTATTCTATAATAAAGTTTACGAATACCCTTGTACTTTAAAAAGGTTACAAGTAATATATGTTAATTAAACAGAAATCATATATTATGTCACTGAGAGTTTAACAAGTCTATTCCGATAACATAATTACATATAAAAATCAAGAACAAAAACAACGTAAAAGTATAGGAAGGTCCAGTCGAATGACTGCCTTGACGTTCTAATTAGCGAATAAAAACGTAATTAGCCTTTCCAATTCAGCTCAGGAAATCGAACGGTACACAAAAACATTATGAGTTCATCACTTAGGAGATACTTAATTTATAATACTTACTCTATTTCTATATAATATTGATATGTTGTATTTATATAACGATACTTTTTAAGTATATAGAGTCATCAAAAAATTTAGGTACTTTGTTTTTTTTGACCACCATACAAGCCCAAAAGCCCGTTTTCCTATTAATACAACTATAAAAAGATCAATAATAATACTCTTAACGTAATTCATCGAATGTCTGTACATAGAAAAAAAATGCTTAAAACAGAGTCAGAGGGATGTAAGAAGAGAAATAGAACAAATTCCGATTCTTTAAATTTATTTGTTTCTCTGTCTGTTTGTCTGTTTGTATGGGCTAATCTCCGAAAGTAATGGACCGATTTACATGAAATGTTGCATGGTGGTACATTATATCCCCGGTCTTTATAGTTCCCAACATATAGGCTTTGTTTCATCGAAATCAGTTGTGGAAAAGAAAAGTTATCATCATTTATGAAGTCGCTGGCATCAGCTAGTATAAAATATATGTATACCTAAACTCGTATTACGTTAGAGTCGGCAAGCCGGGCTTTTGGGCTTGTTTTGTGCTCCCGTCACTGTATATATGTACATAATAAACCATGATGTTAATGTTAGTATTAAAATTTAAAAAAATACAGTCATTACAGTTATAAATACGTTTCAAATCTAATTTTTAAACAAAAATTATCAAAACCATTTGATATCAAAGCAAGATAATATTGTCTTTTATTAACGCGAGTATCACACATTTAAATAAAATACTTTATACCGGATTAAAATTCAATTTATTATTTATATTATTTATATTGTTTAAATTAATTATCCCGACGTTTCCGTCCGTATCCCATAACAATATAAATAATAAATCGCATTTTAATCCGGTATACAGTATTTTATTTAAATCAAAGCAATTTTTTTAATCATTTAATTTATTTCGAATTAGTTTGATATCATTAAAATAATATATACAACACTGGTAGTAAAATAGTGTATTATGCTTACATGTCGTATCTGTCGTAGTGTCTCATTCGCGCGCACTATTTTTTTGCGATAACTTCCACCTAAACCTTCCTCATGAAAATCCGTTCAGTAGTTTTTGAGTTTATCAGACAGACAAATAGACGCGGCGGTGGACTTTGTTTTATAATATGTAGTGATTTTCTTACTTCTAAGTCACGTGCTTAGCTCTTTTAGTCCTCTTAATAAATATATTTTAATTGACCTAGGACTTAATTTCTAGACACCGTACGGAATGACACTAACCCTTGACATTATTATTTCGCACTAGCTTCTACCCGCGACTTCATTCGCACAGATTTCAATTATTATCAGCTGTTTTGCTAGACACTCCTATCCCACCATATATTATTTTTGTGCAACTTAGTTTGTATATTGCACGCCGAAATAGCTCTCATATAGCAGGATTTTTTGCGACTTACTTGACATTCATTGTTATAATTTGGCCAATTAATTCAATATCGTTATACATTATACGTTCTTCTGATGTTATTAACAATAATACTGTTTCATCAAAATCCGTTCAGTAGCTTTTACGTGGAAGAGGAACAAACATTCATCCATCCATAGATCCTCACAAATTCATGATAGGATTATGACTTTCTCACTGCCAATTTCATCAAAATTGTTCCAGTAGTATATCCGTCTTTTTTCATATAAAACTATGGAAGTAACTTATTATTTTCGAAAAAGAAATCGCACTTTTTCGGTAAAACAAAGACGATTTATATTTTTTTAATACATTTAAAAAAATATTTTTTATAATATCTAAGTTACGTAGCAATTTATAAACAAATAAATTAAATAAAACTCACCGAGCCCAGTGTGTAACCTATTTACTTTAGAAATCCGTCATTGTTTTTAATTTCTCAATAAAACACGACATATATTTTTTCTTAATACATTATTAAAATATTATTTAAATTGAAATTACGTGGAAAAAAAATGAATTACTTCGAGCTATGCAAGAACACAATATTTTTCCTTATATCCAGTTACTGTCAGCATATTATGTTCTACGAATAGTTACAATAATGATTATTATCGTCGTTTTAATTATTAAGTACGCATTGTTTGATAACTTAGTGCTTTGATACTTGAAGAAGATATACATAGTTTTCTTCATTCGGAGATAGGACCACACATATTGATATACATATAAATAAGTAGCGAAGAGTGAAAATTTTAAAAACGTAAACCGTACCAAAAAAAAACCCCAAAGCGCAATTTCGAACTAGGGATGCTACGGAGATGATTTTATCGGAACCGAATTCGGAATCAGAATTATTAAATTTGGTTTGTCTGAACTTGAATCGGATGCAAAGGCAAAAGAGAGATGTGTAAGACAATAAAATTATAAACATAATTCATTACAGTTCAAAAAATAAAACATCTGGGTGTTAAAAAGGAAAATAAAAGAAATAATAATTTAAGTAAATTAACACTAAACCCACCAGAGCCATCATTGTATACCTAACTTGATAGTTTGACTAGACACAATGATTTGTGTTCATTATTTTTAGATTTTAAACAATGTATTTAATTATTTTTTTAATAATGTGAGTTTATTCTTGAAATTAATTTACTGTCATACATATATTCATTCATTCTGTGTATGATATTGGTGATACTGATATGAAGACTTTATACTACAAAATCTTCTATGTCTATATACATTGCACTTGTGCAGTGGCGTAGCTAGGTGGACAAGGGAACCGGTGGAGAGAAAAAACGTAATCCCCCTACCCCCCCCCCCCCCCCCCCAAACATCAGCAACTGCAAAAAAATATATATATGCAAAATATATATATATATTCCTAATCAAGAACGCTCGGCCCTTCCATTGTTATTTATAAAAATGCTCATTAAAAATCTTGAAAAAATATAACTCTTGCGAGCAGACACAAATTCCAATTTCAAGAACTGCCTCCCCCTTTTCCCAAAGCCAACGGGGCCCTCTGAACTACGGGGCCCTGGAGCACTGCACCACATTGCCCTATGATAGTTACGCCACTGCACCCGTGTGAAGCCGGGGCGTGTTGCTAGTTATAAAATAAAATATATCAGACTAGTTTCAGAATGAAACACAGAAAATGCTAATTAACTTTTACCGATAAGATTTTGTTAATTAAAAACCACGTTCCAATATTATGACCTAATAAACACTGAAATGTGGATTAAATCGAAAAGCCTCGATAATGCATTACTTATTGCGGAAGAATATTACTTACGATCAAGGTTTCTTGTTTCAATTATAATGTGGACTTACTTGAACATTTTATAGTTATCTAAAATAAGGTCTTAAGGGAAACATTTAACCTTAATATTTAAGACAACGCGCCCCGGCTTCACACGGGTACAATGTAGATGTACTATAGGTACACAAAACATAGCCTATGTTACTCGCTGATAATGTAGCTTTCTATTGGTGAAAGAATTTTCAAAATCGGTCCAGTAGTTTTTGAATTTATTCATAACATACAAAAATACAAAAATTCAAAAATACAAATCCTTCCTCTTTATATTATTATTATTAGTATTAGTATTAGTATAGATATAATGCGAAACAGATTAGCTATCTTCTTTTTCTTCCTGCCCTGTTCCCTTTTTTATTTGAAGTCGGCGCAGTATGTTCTCTTTTCCCATTCTCTCCTTTCACTCACCATATCATCAGTCACACCTCTCAAAAACATATTATTCTTCACACTGTCAATCCATGTTTTTTATGGCCACCAGAAGGAGAATCCACTATACCCATCCACTTTCATATTCAAAACTTTTTTAAATAACATGCACATACCAAGCCAAACGATTACCTTTCAATTTTTCATTCACTGGCGCAACTCTCAAGCTTCCTTTCTTACAGACATTTCTTATCTTATCTAATCTTGTCTCAGCTACATGCAAACGTTTTTCATCCATCAGCTTACTTTCCCAACATTTATAACCATACATCAAAACGGGACCCACTTAAAAGATTGTAGCTACATCTACAATCAGTACAAAGGCAATAAGCTATTGCGTTATCATCGCTGGATCGCGCTATTAAAGATTCTCCGAGAGCTGAGTACACGTATACAACACCTCGATATCAATTACTGGACTTATGGCCGGCCAGTAAGTGCGACTGGTCGAGGATCCTCTCTTTACGAAAACTTCCTCCATGGGAATCTTCAATCGTCCATGACCAGTTTTACCCCGTTTTTTACGTCAATGTTGGAGATCTATACTAATACATATTAGAACGAGGAAATATTTGTTTGTTTGTTACGATTTAACTCAAAAACTACTGGACCGGTTTTAAAAAAAATCTTTCATCAATAGATAGCTACATTATCAGCCAGTAACATAGGCGATATTTGTGCGTAATCTACTATACACGCGTGCGAAGCCAAGGCGTGTTAGAAGTCTATACTATAATATTATAAATAGGAAAGATTTGTATTTTTGTATGTTATGAATCAACTCAAAAACCGATTTTGAAAATTCTTTCACCAATAGAAAGCTACATTATCAGCGAGTGTTTTGTATATAGTAGTACATCTTCACTGTACCCGTGTGAAGCCGGGGCGCGTTGCTAGTCTTAAATATACGTATAACTTTTAATGGTAAATTACCATATTCATTCAATACATCTGTTGTTTTGCATAGAAAGTGGGTTATGACTAATGCTAAATAGCAATACTTACTTAAAGTTGGAAAAATCTATTATGAATTTTAATTATTATCTTTATACGAAAATTATATACGAATATAATTCTTCTATATGTGTATACTGAACGGAACTCCTAAACTGCTGAACCGATTTTGATATGTTTTGTGTGTTTGTATTGTGTGTTTTTATTTGAGTGGATGGTTATATTCGCCTTCAATTTTTAGTCATCCATATAATATGTTATATCCAAAACTTGTTTTTACATCCACACCCCCTCATAAACTTTTGAAATTATAAAATTAATGGAAAATTATTAGGATGTATTTTAAAAAACATTCTAATAATAAAAATACAAAAACTCTTCCTTTCAACACATAATATTATAATGCTATTTTATTGAATAGAATTCGAATGCAGTTTAAACAATCATAAAAAATGGTTTATTATCGTTGTGATTTATGACGGTATATTCAACTCATACTATAAATATAAACATAATTTAGTTTCAAACTCGTCAATAAGGCCCGGATAGCTCAGTCGGTAGAGCATTGGACTTTTAATCCAAGGGTCCAGGGTTCAAGTCCCTGTTCGGGCGGAAAGCTTTTTGATATTCTTAACTAATATCGCTTATAATGCAAATTGGGAGAAAAGGAAGACTTTCCCAAATCTACGTCAATGTTCCCAAAGTAGCATGATACATACCTACATATATGAAATGAAATTCGTTGACAATCTTGAAAATAAATGTATTCATCTAAAATTCTAAAGGAAGAAAAGAAGATATATTTCTGATACTTTTTTTTCGAATTTAATAAGCTATTATTACACATTTAAAATCAGAAAAAGACGTTTTTCTTCGTTTTAAGTTTTACATGAATAACCCCTTTTTCTTCGAGTAGATACGTACCTAAGATATTATTCTAATAATATCTGAGTCAAAATTGTAAATGGCACAACCATTGACATAGTAATGTTGATCGAAGGGCACAACTATTTGTTCTAAGTTGAGCTATATTTAATTAAATAAAAAATCATTTCCCGAAAACAAACAAATATTTCAAACAAACTCAATTTTCTCCACTTTTAAGTAACAAATATTATATGCCCTATTTAATAGACATGGGTAACTCAGCGAAATTTCCCGCGCCCACTCAGCAACTCAGGCGCAGTATAGTGCGTCGGCTCCTTGAGTCAACTCAAAATTGCGCCACGGTGCAACAAAATTGGACGCGCAAAGTGAGCAGTCAAACCTCCGAAACGCACACCAAGCTCATAGTTCACTCAGTGAGTGAGATACTGCGCCGTGCGCCAACACATTATGGATGTGTGAGCTGGCTCACCCTGCGCAGTGAAGCGTGCCGGCGCAATTGCGCGGCGCAGCGCAGTGTTACCCATGTCTACTATTTAAGACGTCAGTCATAGTTCCCTTATGTAAATTCTACACTCTAGGTGTTCAAAATGACCTTTTTGTGTAATATGTAATAAATACACCAGTTATAGCACTCAAAGGTAAGCGATCAAGTTGGACTACTTTTAAAGATTTTATTACCCTGCCAGGAACTTGCAAGACAGCTGCAGTGGAGGTTAATGAGTGACGATAATCAGACCAGCGAGTAAGCGGTAAACATTGGTAACTCATCGAAATTCCCCGCGCCAACTCAGCATCTCAAGCGCAGTGTAATGCGTCGGCTCCTTGAGTCAACTCAAAATTGCGCCACGACACAACAAAATGGGACGCACAAAGCGAGCAGTGAAACCTCCGAAACGCACGCAACGCCACGCCCATAGTTCACTCAGTGAGAGAGTACTGCGCCGTGCGCCAACACATTATGAATGTGTGAGCTGACTCACCCTGCGCAGTGAAGCGTGCCAACGCAATTGCGCGGCGCAGCGCAGTGTTACACTGTATGTCTAGTAAGCAGCCAATCCGTTGTTTCTTATAAAAATCTTACTCTAACTTTGATAGCCAAAGTATTTGTTAGCAATTTTAATGAGATATTGACAGATGAGGATGAACTTGATGGTAGGTGATACCTCAGCCACAGAACATTAGTCAATGATGCGCTGTCGGCCTACTCTTTACTTCGAGTATTTGGAAATCCATAGACTGAAATCGAAATGTTAAGGGTGGTTTCGATATTCTTCCCACCCGTTCAATGCCCGAAGTTACCAGACCTGGGGAAGATATGCTTACAGAAAATTATAAAAATGTCGTCCCGGTGGGATTCGGACAAACAGTTGTTGTTTAGTAGTAGTTAGTTTTTGAGTTTATTCCTTACAAACATACAAATCTTTCCTTTTTATAACATTAGTGTAGATAAAGGGCGGCCTTATTGTTCATTAGCGATTTCTTCCAGGCAACCCCGAAGAAAGGTATCGGAGTATTTTCATACAGAAAAGGATAGGCGGTGCATATGATAAAATAAAATTAAATAAAAACTTATTCAACAAAAAATATAAATAACACAACACAACATTTTCTATTCAACACTTGATTTCCTGTTCTTACACAACTATGAAAAGAGATCTATGATCGTTTTTTTGAAAGCGTCTTTAGATTGCTACTTGAACATGATAATTGAATATATTTTATATTTCGTGATAAAAAGGCGTACGCTAGAATGACAATTACATTTATTTAATACTAGCGATTCGCTACGGCTTCACACGGGTGCAATGTAGATATACTATACACAAAAAGCCTATTTTCCTCAGGAACAATGTATTATAGCATTCTGTTGAAATAATTTTTGAAATCTGTCCAGTAGTTATTGAGTTTTTTAGTTACAAACATACAAAAATACAAATTTTTCCTCTTCATATTATTAGTGTAGATGTCTGATTAATCTTTAGTCTCATTCGCATTTCTAAACGTGAATTTCCGACGCACCTAGTGAGACATAGGTGGACACATTTCTGTGTCTGTTTCACTGAAGATGAGTAGGTCCCTGTCCTACCTAAACTATTGTTTTAATTACCTATTCACGGGATTAAAACCCGGACTTCCGGTGTCGCAAAGCGAATACCACAAGCTAACAAGTTAATCTACACACATCAATGACTGAATGTGTTCACTTCTTCTGTCAATATGGATTTACACAAGACTATATTCAGTCAATAAAACAAATGTTTACAATTAGGTAGATAATACTACTAGACTTAAACTTGAATCGTCTATATGTACGGGCTTATTAGAGCTATTGGCAGTAGTGTTTTGTGTACAGTTAGATATGGGCCACTTACTATGATATAACGTTGTGCCGTGACAGGACAAACACTCCTTCTGGACACCATCCAGGTTGATAGTAAGTGTTGGTGCCGGACTTGACCTTGGACACAGCTTACACCCACCATTGTACTTCTCACACAGACACACATCCTGTTCCAGGCTTTCCACTTTCAATTCGTTCAAGCCAAACTTATCGCAAGATTTCTCCAACGCGGCTAGACCATTATCAATGTAATCGCATGAGCTCGGGCATACGTTACATTTGGAACGGTTCTCGATTGTTTCTGGATCTAATTGTATCTGATACACGTTCTCTTTCTTCCCTTCCATGCTTCCTGAAAGGTATGATGTGAGCGTCACTTCAGAAGACGAACGGAGGCTGTTGTTCAGTTTGTATTTGGTCATTTTCGCGATTTAAAACACCGTTTTGAAAGCGGATGCTCGTGACATTTTATGGGAGCGATTTTGGTTTGAATTCGTGATATTTTACAGTTAAAAGATTTTTTGATTTATAGGATTTTAGAAGTTTTTTCTCGCGTCGCGTCACTCCGAGCGGCTACCGCGGCCGGCTGCGCGCGAACGAATGTTGAGTCTTGGAAACTTATTGCGAGCAAATTAAACGACTAGGTTTCAGCTTCGTTGCTGAGAAATGGTGTGAAATAATAATATTGTTTGTTAAGTGAATGCATTATAGAAGGGTTGTTGACAATAATACAAACTGGTTTTATGATTAGGGGAAGTTCTCTTTAATGCTGGGTAAAATAATTTATGACAGTTTTTACTATTATTAATTGAAATAATTACTATTTATATGTAATTATTTAATTTAATTAATAATAAAAGAAACGCCCGAACAGGGACTTGAACCCTGGACCCTTGGATTAAAAGTCCAATGCTCTACCGACTGAGCTATCCGGGCCGATATAGACGCTTTCGAAATTAATGTAAGTTATACATTTTGTAAATCACCTAAGAAATCATTATGCAATGTCGAGGTAACTTCAAGAAATGAACGAAAATTATGCGCAAGAAAGTTGCACAGTTTGAGGCTAGGTTATATTGTCTGTCCTTCGGCTTTGTTGGCGTGATTTTTTTTTATGATACAAACATTTTTACTATTCTAATACAAACATTTGATGCGTTGCACTATTTTGCTAGAAAAGGAAACCCACAAAGATACTCATATTTATTGGTTATTTGGTTTCGACTACATTTTAAATGTCATAATCACACTCTTATAAAAATAATTATTAATCAATTATATCAATAATCAAACATTATACAAAATCTATCAAAATATCAACCATCCATACGGACATCATCAACATACATTCCGCTTCCCGCCAAAAAGAGTGTTATGAAACACAATCTTCTATATATATATAAATCAATGTATGTTTGTCCTTTATAAACTCTTACACTATTCATCCGAAAATGATGTAATTTTATAGATATTACAACGCTAGTATATAATAAATACTTTAATGTAACCTCATACCATTTAGAAGCAAAGATTTCATTTGTTTGTTTGTAAAATTATCATAATTAGGTTGAACTTTATTACCTAGAGTTGTACAAATGTCTCTATTCATTGAGCCGTTACGCTCACTTTGGAAGCATGAAAAGAGTCAAAATATATTTATGTTTTTATGGGATGAAAGCGTACCCTAAAGTGTGTGTTTTGAGTAAGTATATTTACATTGTTATATTAAAATCATTTAAATTTTTATCATTCTTAAAACCGTAATCAAATTGATGATCAAAATTGAGTAATTATTGAAAGTATTGTTGTCTCTTTCATTAACATACATAGTATAAGAGACAAAAAATTTAATTAGCTCTAAACTTTGATTATTTTAGCATTTCGTCTCTATCTTTCTAGACATATGACGAGCTCTGTGCGTTGAGTTGTTGCATTCGAATCCTTTCGACATGATTATAATTTTATGTAAACATGTCTTCCTCACATCTGCCAGCCTAGCATGACCATTAAGAGATATCTCGCGAACGAGTGAAGACAAATTAAGATATAAGATATCTTGATATGTATCGACATCAAAAGCTTTGATAGACAAGATATCTTAATCGAAAAATTTATCTATTTTTGATATTAAAAGTCGAGTTTTAAGTGTAATTGTCATCTTAGACCCGGAAGAAATAAAGAGATAATCGATTAAAACACGAGAAAACGGTAGACAAAATTTTGTCATTCTAGGCCGGCTGGTCACTTTTGGAACGAAACGGGTGGGAGAAATATCGAAATCACGAATTCGTAGATGAAAAACCGTATGGCGCGTTTCCTTTTCAGACTAAGGATTTCCGAGAGCTCGAAGCAAAAACAGGTCAACAGAGACTATCAGCTGCCATCAAGTGTATTGTATGTCTGTCGTTATCTTACTTTTAAAAAATGATACCATGAAACCCCTTAAAGCAAGCTGTAAAAGTAAATTGTACTTCTCTACGTAGCCCATTTAGCTGCCAAAATCATCAACATAATTTAAACAGAACTATAATATACTAGCAATACATTCCGGCTTCGCACGGGTGCAGTGTAAATGTACTAAAAAGATAGCCTATGTTACTCGCTGACAATGTAGCTTTCTATTGGTGATCGTCTTTTATTTAAAATCGGTCGAGTAGTTTTTCAGCTAAATCGTAACACACAAATATTTCCCCTTAATAATATTAGTATAGATATAGAATAGGCAAGTGTTTGTCCGCAACTTATTTAACTTGATACCCGGAGCGGTAAAAACAATTGCCTCACCGCGGAATACTGAAAGGATAATCAAAACTTGAGGGCTTCTTAAAATGTTTCTGTCTTTCATTTTACCTTCGTAATGAAAGGGTTAGGTATACTTTTAAGTACACCTCAATGTTGATTAGCCTTCGAGAATTCGGCCATAAGTCTGTTAGCACTAGTTTTCTTAGCAAATCTTCTTACGGTCCTTGACCTTTGCGACGGGCGACGGAATAAGGATATGCACGTATTGAATAAGTACTATTATTTATTTGTGGTATCGTTTAGATCCCATTTTACATACCTATTGTTCTAGTTGTGGACCGGAAGATGGTGATTATTTAGTATGATTGGCAGCTCGTTGCACCAAGGTTGTAGTTATGTCAACTGTTAAGCAATGATCTAGACTAAATTGAAGGTATTTCGTATAATTTCAACTATATTATATAGATATTACGGTAATATTAATGACTTAGTCGTATATTTATAAGAAAATACCATACTTACGCCGCGCTGGAAGAATTGAAAAGCCTAGGAGTAATTTGATCATATTCGAAGGATCACATTTTTTTGTCAGTGAAATGAAATGAATTATTGAAGTGAAACTACTTTTTGGGGGTTGGAAAAAAATTTAGTGTAACATTTTTTCGTTACGCGTCACATTTTTCCGTTACGCGCCATGTTGCTTTTTTATCAAAGTTTAGTATAGTGACGTAAAGAATTTAATGTAATATTAAGAACAATGATAAAAGAAGATTCACTTCTTACCTGTGTACTCTGGTACACACACACAATTTTTTTTGTGACACAAACATAATCTATTCTAATAGGTATTATAAAGAGGAAAGAACTACTGGACTGATTTTAAAAATTCTTTCACCGATAGAAAGATACATTATCAGCGAGTAACATAGGCTATGTTTTGTGTATAGTACATCTACATTACACCCGTGTTAAGCCGGGGCGCGTTGCTAGTGATTAATAATTTTATCGTTATCGACGACTCAAGTTGAGAGCTACTGTAAATATTTCTGTCTCTTATAGTGATACTTTTCCACAATTTTGTTGAGTAAAAGTGAATTCCCGAGTCCTCTAGTGGGGCATGGGGCAGACCCATTTCTGTGTATATTTCACTGATCATTTTTCTCTACAGGCAAGTAGATGATCAGCCTTCTGTGCACTGACCGACCGAAAAAAAAATTATTTATCATATTTTCCCGGGATTTGAACGTAGGACTTAGGATGCTAAACGCGTTGCGCTTACCCATGAGTCACGGAGGAGGTTACTATTTTGATTAGTATTTGAGACTTGAGTATTGGCTATAATTCTTGATATTTAAAACATCTCACCGTTACGGCTGTAAATTAATGTGGCGGGAAACACGGAAACATGGCGGCCTTGCGTCTTCCGTCATAAAAACAACAATCGCATCACCCTAGCGCCTAGGAACTACGGACGATTGTCGATTACGTGACAATGCTTAATATTGTAAGCTAAATAGAACACCTGCTACGCTATCGGCTTATTTATAGGTAACTAGAGTATTGTGTTGACCGCCTCAGTGGATCAAACTCAAACTTAAATATTCCATCTATAGTAAAACTAGGTAATTTTATGGAAAGGAGTTCACTCAGCTTGTGCTATACCACGTTAAAGCGATGAAGCGCCGGTTTTCAGAGGAGCTAGCACGGACAATTATCGAAAAAGTAATTTTTATGAAATTTTAAATGATTTCTCATACAACTGACAGATGGACGATTCGAATACTTTTACAAAAATCGTTCGTGCTAGGCTCTCAGTTGTTCCCTGCTGTTTGACATCTACCTACTATGACAGTAAAGAAAAAACATTAAAACTAACTCCTAAAAAAAACTTAAAAAACTATATAAATATCAAAAAATAAGTAGTATGAACATATTGTGTGTATAATGATAAATATATATGTACACTAGCAATTGCCCCCGCAACCCCCCTTGTGGGTTGAATTTCGTAAAATCCGTTCTTAGCTAGGATTACCAGATGAAAAAATTAAAAGTCCGGAGGAAAGGCCTGATTTCCATTGAAAAATCCTGAGATTTTTTTACAGTTTCAGAATTTTCTCTCAGACGTACCTACTTAACAATTTATAAAACGTAGTAATATTTTCTTTACTGCGGTTCTTCTTAATAAGTATTGATTTTAATTGTGCAATTATTACCAAAGGAAGATTATTTAACTTTTTATTGGAATGTAAGCTGTGGTTTATTAAAAATTCTATTCCTGACATTTCCTGGGATTTGCATAATCCAGCCGCAATCCTGAGAAGAGTCCAAAAATCCTGAAATCTCAGGACAAATTCTGAGATATGGTAACCCTATTCTTAGCTGACCTCTACTCGGCGAAAGGAATATTCCTACCATATTTCAAGTCGATACGCCTTATGGTTCCAGAGATATCGTGATGAGTATCTATATAGGTGGGAATCTCTTTTATATATATAGATTATTATTATGTACGTATATACGCAACTAAGTCTGGGCGCGGAATTCCAATACCAAGAATAATTTTTAATGTGTTTTAAAGTTTTTGAGCGAAAAGGAGCGAACAGGTTCAGTGATAAACGCTGTGTGCGCGGAGGTATTAGGTTCGAATCCTGGAGAATCATGATTAATAATAGATGGAAAAACCGTGGAGCTCTTGTCGGTCTATATTGATTTCCGAATGCTCGAAGTAAAAATTCGGTCGACAGCGCATCATTGACTGTTGTTCTGTGGTTGTGGTATCATTTACCATCAAGTGAACCTCATTTTTCGATAACTGACATAAAAAAACCTACTTGCCTGTAAAGAAAAATGCTCTGAAAACAGACATAGAAATGTGTTTGACCAATGCTCTAGTAGAAGAGTCGCGAAATCATTACTATTGTGTTATTTATTCATATTAAAAAATGAAGATGACCTTAGATTATTTATATGTCTAGATAGAGTGTCGCGCTGCAAACGACCTAAAACAAACAATCCAAGTCTGTTATAATAGTGTGCGTGACAGCTACGTCTTACACTCGCGATAAGTCATTATGCGTTCCTAGTTGGCGTGAATAATGTTACCAGTTGTGGAAAAATTCATCTCAAAATAGGGAGAAATTAATCAAAGTCGAGAATATATTTTTTCAATTCACAAAAATATGTAGTATGAAAAAATAAATTAATTGTAATAAAACAACAATACTAACAATATTTCGAAGGTCGGAACTCAAGTCATTTTCATTCTTTGCATATAAACGTACCAATTATTATTTTTTAAAACTTCTGGGTCAATTTTGAAGAAAATTGGAATATATAAAATTATGATTTATGTGGATAGATAAAAATAAAATCATAACTTATATGCAAATGCGTTTGAAAAATGTTTTTTAACTTGGAATATATAATATTATTATGTATATTTAAACTCATAACATTTGTTTTAACTCTATTAAAAATAATTATTTTTTAAGATACATCTTTCTTCGATTGAAGATCTGACAATAATTAAAAAAAAATACCTTTTGAGGCCACGTCAGAAACAAAGAAATCCGTTTTGTTTTTTTTTTAAACGAACGAAGGGCAAAAATTATCGTCATTAAACTATAATGAAATACAACATCACACTTATTTTTTTTATTTATTATTATATATATATATTGGCTTTTTCTAAAATTAAATAACAAAATAAACTGGGATTTCATATTTAAAACAATCATACCAATATCCTCAAAATTTAAAACAACTTCAAAAAAAATATTGTAAGAACGACTTCCAGGTACTAAAAAGTAAAAAATAATTGATTTTCATTTACTATAGAGAGATATTTTCATTTTAACTATAATTAGAGTTCATACCTTGACATATTTACTTAATAGATATTCATATTAATTTACTTTTATTTAGCATAAATAATTAAATTAAAAAAAAAAAACAATTAATATTAAACTACTTTTTTATTTAAAGTCGGTTAAAAACGGCACCCATGTCGACGCTAAATCTATTTCTAATATCTTTATGAATTACATACTAGGTCATATTTTTAAGGTATTTTTGGGTTCATAAACTGGCAACACACGCGTCAAACACAAAATGGCAGAAATAAATAATTATTTAATTTCGAAATATTACAATGGCTTAATTGGCTGGAATTGATACGAAATAATATTACTTACCGATGATAGGTAACTTTTTTTGTTGTTTTAGATCGTCCTTTGTAATTTCTGCACACTTTAATCACACAAACCGCCATTGTAAACAAGATAATTTTACAAACAAACTCGAGCGTATCCATTGACAGCACAACTGCTACTGAGCGCGGGGAAGGTATAAAGAGTCTAACAGCTGGACACAATATTTTTTGACGCGTTTTCAGCTTCGACTGTCTATCTAGACATATAAATAATCAAAGAAGATGACATTTTTTCTCTGTATAAATTGGACATTTTGACAGTTCTCAAGAATAGATTTTGAGTTGAGTAACGTCTTAGAATATGAGCCTAATAGTTAAATAGAGTGAATAGATCATCCTTATGTATTTATGTTTGTTCATTAATTATGTTTGAAATTAATTATTTATTATTTTATTTTTATAACAAAGTGATTTTCCAAATACTGCCATCTAGCGTCAAGCGTTTGTACCAATATAATAAAGATGTTCCAGTATTATTAGCTTACAATTAGTTTATAAGGTTGCCACTAGGTGGCCTTTATAAATATATTTTGAATTTAAATCACTATGTATAATAATTAGTAATTATTTATAATACTAATAATAGTATTATAAATAATTACTAATAATAATAAATAATTAGTTGATTTGCCATGTAAATAATTTCTAAAAAGCAGGGGTTGGTGATAAAAAGTAAAAATTTAGGGTTGTATGTATTTTTTAATGCCACATTATAAAAAAATAAAAACAAAAATTTTTGTCCAAAAATTAAAAAAAAAAAATTAAGGGTGAACAACCCTAATCACTTAGGGGTATGAAAAATAGATAGTAGCCGATTCTCAGACCTACTGAATAAGCATATAAAAATTTGGTAAAAATCGGTAAAAACATTGTGACATGGAAATTTTATATATTAGATATGGATACCGCCTAAGTATATTGATTCATCTTATTTTAGGTATTTTGTTTTGTTTTTTTTTAAATATGTACTATAGATAACCTTTAAATCGCTCTCCTCAAAAATTACTATACTATCAGTCGACTCATTACACTTATGAGGTACCTATTAGTTAACAAATTACAGACTACCGTTACCGCTATAACACTGTAAAGTTTTTATACCGATTTACCCCTAACTAAATATTATCTATCTATGACTAACCCTTTGCACTCGAGACTCTTAATGTGATTGTATCTCGCGGCATTTATTGTGTAATAATAATTAACCTGTCTAAGAGAAAATATATCCTATCAGAAGACCTTAGCATCGCAGCAGCGCCGCTCGAGTTGACACTTCAAATCAGCTGGTATGAGCGCCGCAGGAGGAAAGGGTTTTTACTACGAAGAAAGCTTGAAACCTATAAACATCTACATCCCGTGAACTATTCTATGTTTGACATTACGTTACGTACGTTGTTAAGGTAAATTTTGGTTTTATCTTTTACTAGCGAATCGTCCCGGCTTCGCACGGTTGCTATGTAGATACTAATGTGGTGTCAGTGTGGAGTGATTAATAATATCACTATTATGATAAGACTATATTTTAAGCTATATTTCGAAAGAATAAGACAGCATTCTCGATGAAAGCTCTCAGTCGGCTTGATTTCTTCTGATATCTTGAACAATTAACTATCGTCATATCTCAACAAATTATAACCAAATAATATTCAATAATATTGTAACTCTATCTACTGATGAAAACCGATTTAAAATCCGTTGCGTAATTTAAAAGATACAAGCGTACAGAGGGACAGACGGACGGTGGGAAGCAACTTTGTTATTAATAGGTACTATGTAGAGATAATATTATAATAAATGTAAACTATATACTTACAATAACTAATATTTTAAAACCTTAAAAATGTTTCGATGTAGGTATACGATAAATGGATATGGCACTGGCACTCCTTATCAATTTTATTTTAAGTATTGTTTGTTAATTAGTAGATTTTTTAGTAATTTTCATTATTTGATAGTTTTTGTGTATTACAAGTCTGTATAATTATAGTGTTTTTAAAAGAGTTACTACTGAGCTTTCAGCTCTTTTTGGTAGAAGTAACATTCAGAAAATCTTTAAATAATTACTGACGATTCAAAAGTACCTACTTGTAAATATATTAATAAATACTAATATTATAAAGAGGAAAGTTTTGTTTGTTTGTTACAAACACAAAAACTTCTCGACCGATTTTTAAAATTCTTTCACCAATAGAAAGCTAATTTTTCAGCGAGTAACATAGGCTTTTTTAATTTGTGTATAGTACTTACACCTACTCATACATTGCACCAGTGCGAAGCCGGGGCGGATCGCTAGTATGACATGAGTTAACAGTCACCAGGAATTTACAATATACATATTTCGATAGCAATTGTATTGATATTCCGAGGGCCTAGCACGAACGACTATCGACAAAGTATTTGAATCGTCAAACTGTCAGTTGTATGAAAAATCATTTGAAATCTCATACAAATGACAGTTCGACGATACGAATACTCTTTCGATACTTGTTCGTGCTCACCCCTCCGTTGCTGTATCCTTCGATCAACAATACTATCATATAGTCAATGGCTGTATCGCTAAAAATATTTGTCATGAAAAAACATTTGCCAAGTCACGTACGAGTAAGTAAGGAAAAAAAACAAAACACTAAACAGTTCCCTATAACCGCTTACAAATCCTTACGTAATCACAGTCGTCCTCCATCATCACCGTGACGTCATCAAGTCCTCACTTCGCAACGTGACAGTTTTACTAATCACATTTTATACCACCAGATGTCTCTAGTTCACCTTGTTTGTTTACCTTCAATGAAATCGAAATGGTTTGTTGTCTAAGATCAAAATCATGTTCCGAATTACATGGTCTAGTTACAACTAGTTAAAGCTATTTAAAAAAGCTGTTGTTTTAGATATGATGTGATATGTAATATTCTCTGGTTCAAAGTTACAAGCATTCGTCACTTTTCACCCCAAACAGTTAAAATAATATAAATTCGAAATTATACTTAGTAGTGAAATCCCGAGTCTCCTATTGGGGCATGGGGTAGATCCATCTCTGTGTCTGTTTCATGGATCATTATTCTTTACAGGTAAGTAGGTGATCAGCCTTCTGTGCCCTGCCTGACCGAAACACTTTGTTTTTAATCTTGTTACCACGGGATTCGAACCCAGAACCTCCGGTGCTAAACGCATCCGATGAGTCGCGGAGGCGGTAAACAGTTCTTAACACCCCTTTAAACATTCTGTAGAGGAAGGAAGGTGTGCTTTTTCTCCAACCTAAATGGAGGATCCTCGACCAGTCGAACCACTAACTACCGTTATGAACCCAGTGTTTGCTGTCGAGATGTTATATATATTAACATCATCGCTCGGAGAAACATTGATAGCGCGATTCAGGATAATTGACGTCATTATTAAATTGTGATTTATTTGTTCGAAAACGTCACCTGTCCGTTTTCTCCGTGTTCTTTAAAAAACACAAAATCAGCCTTATTTGAAGGGCATCTTTTGACAGCATTTGAGATATGAAGCGTATTTGATATAACCATCGCGTAAGTCCGTTTGTTCCCACAAATTCAGCCTAATTTGAAGGCGAGAGTTTTGAAATTAAACGGCACTTGACAAAAGAAACATATTTGATGTTTAATTCAAACTTATAGGTCAGTCATAATGCCGCTTTAACCCTGCGTAGCCCTGGAGATCCGTGCTCGTCATTCTAATGGCGTGCTTAAGATGCGCAGGAGTCGCCAGAGAGCCCTGACTGCTGACCCTGGTCGATATCTCTGGGTCATGCTCACCTTGGAGAAACAATGGCCTGAACGTAACTATACTGACAATAAGCATGATTTTGATTATAAATAATAGTATTTAGAATTACTAAACCAAAATTTTTCGAAACACACAATATTTTAAGTAGAGTTATGGAATTTAATTTAAAAAAGTGCTTTTTTTTAATAATAGAAATGTGAGAATTGAACTGACGGCTTCGTTTTAAAAAGCGTGTTTCAAACAAGTCGAAATCTATTCTTGAGAACTGTCAAAATGACAAATTTCCACCAACCATGGAATACGAACCAAAATTTATATTACTCTGGAAAAGATTTGGTTATAATATATTCTCTATTTATAAATAACACACCAAAATAGGCATAAATTGAGGAATTGAGGACTTTAAATATTCAAAGGAAAAGGCAAATAATTAAACAATACTAACATTAAATTGTATTAGAAACACAGTAGGTAGGTATATAAAAGTTATTTATACCTAAATAACCATACATAACAAGGAGGTTATAAACAAAACACAGGGTATGTATTTAATTAATTTAATTTATTGTATTATAAGCATCTCAAAATCTGTTTTTTTTATCTAATTTTTTTTTCTGCCAAGAAGCTCATTTTTAAAAATCGAGAGGTTTTGGCAGACTTGGTTTGGCTCGGAACCGGTTAATTTTTATCTTCCAAAATACGTGTCTAACTGAGATGATGACATGACATGACATGATATTTGTTTTATAGAGTAATACACACTAAACAAACCACACTATTTTTTTCAGTAGATATAATTAAAAACAAAGGAATATTAACTTTATTATTTCGGTTAAGCTCCCATAGTATATTAACCGGTTTCCGAGCCCTGCTTGGTTTCATAACTCGGTTTTAAATAAAATACTGTATACCGGATTAAAACGCGATTTATTATTTATATTGTTTAAATTATTTATCCCGACGTTTCCGATGCTTTTCAACAACAGTCTCCCGCGACCACGGTTGCTGAAAAGCATCCGAAACGTCGGGATAAATAATTTAAACAATATAAATAATAAATCGCGTTTTAATCCGGTATACAGTATTTTATTTAAATGTGTGATACTCGCGTTAATAAAAGACAACTCGGTTTTAATTTATAATAAAGACAATTTTTTGATCCGTAGCTCGTTTTGATTTTATATTCTTATAATCCGCCACAAAACTCGTATTTTTGAGTACTTCTGCCCAAATTGCGTCATCGACGGATGCATAGAGCCCAATAAAATGAATTTATAAATTCAACATGGGGTCGCACTATGTGTTAAGAACCTCGATTTTGTTTCACTTTGTTTTTATTCGAAAATACTATAGTCAATATCATAAAAAACGTCTGAGTAAAACTCCCAATGCGATACAGCTTTTAGTTTTTCTTTAAAATCGTTTCAAAGTTTGCCTATATCCAGGTCTAAGAATTTACAAAATCTTTTTTTGCAGAAAAACCAAATGTGGTACTATAAATTTGACTATGCCATTTAATTGTGCATATATAACTATACTCCCCTCATAAAATTTGTCCATTTACTGTGGTGAAATAAAGTGGAAAATGTATTTTTGTCATTTTCGGTCTTATTAGTTTTTCTCAGGTATAATGCCGTATTAGAAGAAGATTTATGTATGAATCGACAGCTTATAAAAATTACTATTATGTGTATCAAAATCTTATTCTAATTCCGTGTTATTCAAAAGTTATAACTAATTAAAGTTATATCCGGATTTTTCGTTGTTAGGGTTGTCACATCAAGATAATTTTTATTACATCCGGTATTCGTTTTTTATCGTTCATATACTTTCTAATTATTTTATATCATCACCTTTTATTTTAATAATGTTTTTTTTATAGATAATATATTTGAAGAAATACAATATACTAGATAAGATGTTTAGGGAATCAGATAATCAAGTTAAAACGCTATCAAGTTTTTATTTATTAACAGTGGCATTAAGATCAACCCATTTGGTGAATATGATCAATCGTCAAATTTTCAAATTTCGTACTCGCTATTTTTCAACGTCGAAATCAAGTTCACACAAATTATATTTTCTTTAGTTTTAGGTAACAGTTTTATTTTAGTTTCGTTACGATTATGTTTTAAAAAACATTAAAGTGCTTATGAAATGTTATTAAAATCTCGCGAAGTATTTATATGTTCTATAATATTGTAGAACTTTTTTTTGTTCTATCATCAATACTTTCCCCAGCGCATGCGACGAACAACATTTTTTGGCTAATTGTTTTTCACCTCGGGTTGGTTTTAGTAGGAATTTCAAAGGATCTCTATTTTTTTCTAGTAATAAATATAGCCTATGTTACTCAGCGATAATGTAGCTTTCTATGGTTAAAGAATTTTTGAAATCTGTCTAGTAGTTTTTAAGTTTATTCAATACATACAAAAATACAAATCTTTCCTCTTTATAATATTGGTATAGATTGATCAGGGATACGTAAGAATATTGTAGAAGGTTCTCGAAGCTCATAAGGCGCGCTAGTGAGTGAAATTTTCAAAACTACGAAGATCTCAAAATGGCAGTGGACAATGTCTTTTCTACACAGCCTCCGGAATTCTGGGCGCAGGGCATCAACAATCTACCAACTAGATAGGCTAGAGTATTAGAGTTATTTTATATTACTGATTAGTTATTGCTAATAACAAAGTTATCAATAAATTCATTAAATCTTTATATCTTGGTGCAAAAATTTCCCGTCAACCTGATAGTAATAAGCTAAGTTCATTTTTACTTCTTCATAAAATAGGTAAGTAATAATTTATTTGAGGGAAATTGTAAATCCAGATACTAAATATTATTATCCGGATATGAAAGTGCCAGCCCTGAATAAAAATTTAAAAATCGTTTATCTTTTGAATAACACGGAATTAGAATAAGATTTTGATACACATAATAGTAATTTATATAAGCTGTCGATTCATACATAAATCTTCTTCTAATACGGCATTATACCTGAGAAAAACAAATAAGACCGAAAATGACAAAAATACATTTTCCACTTTATTTCACCACAGTAAATGGACAAATTTTATGAGGGGAGTATAGTTATATATGCACAATTAAATGGCATAGTCAAATTTATAGTACCACATTTGGTTTTTCTGTAAAAAATTATTTTGTAAATTCTTAGACCCGGATATAGGCAATCTTTGAAACGATTTTAAAGAAAAACTAAAAGCTGTATCGCATTGGGAGTTTTACTCAGACGTTTTTTATGATATTAACTATAGTATTTTCGAATAAAAACAAAGTGAAACAAAATCGAGGTTCTTAACACATAGTGGGTCGGTGTCACGGGCCAAAGCTAAATAACACAATAAATCCTTCAACATGCGGTAATTTTCGATAATTCGACCACATTGTACCAATTAAAATTATCTCGGACTTATAGCGTAATGGGCACGATAATAGTTTATGGTAAATATACGTCAGTCGATTTTAATTACGTGTTAGAACGCAGTAGGTTCAGTTATAATCTACTTTTTATAATACTGTAACGAACTTTGTTGACCGATATAAGTGCTGAGTATTTTTTATGGGTTTAGGTACTTGCTGTTGCTTGTAATATGTTATACTAGTGGTCCCGGCAGACGTTGATTTGCCATATAAATAATTTCTAAAAAGCAGGGGTTGGTGATAAAAAATAAAAATTTAGGGTTGTATGTATTTTTTAATGCCACATTATAAAAAAATAAAATCAAAAAATTTCGTCCATAAATTAAAAAAAAAATTAGGGGTGGATTACCCTTAACATTTAGGGGGATGAAAAATAGATGTTGTCCGATTCTCAGACCTACCCAATATGCACACAAAATTTCATGAGAATCGGGAAAGCCGCTTCGGAGGAGTTTAACCACAAACACCGCGACACGAGAATTTTATATATGTACTAGCCGTCCCCGCCCGCCCGCTTTGCTGGGCGAATTGTAAAGGATAGACGAATATGAACTATCCACATAAATTTGAAAAAAAATGGTAAAGGGTTGATGGAATTCAAAAAATGAATAGCCTAAAACCTTCTACAATTAATTCCGCGTCGAATGGTCATGGTATCATGCCGATCGGTCCAGTAGTTTTCAAGTTTATCGATAACAAAGAAAAAAAAAGTTGCTTATATATATATAGATATTAGAGATAATGTCTAATATGTCACTGATTTGCAGTGGACATCTGTTATTCCGTAAAAGCTAAGCATGTATGACGTGAGCTGTCAAGATGGCGGATTTCCGAACCTAATTTATTTAAAATTAATTTTTATATATATTTTTTTTTCTTGATTTTTTCTGATATTTTAATAGCTATTCTGTTATTCGGGACATAGAGGAATCCAACAAATAAGATATCGTTAAAATCGGTACAGCTGTTCTTGAGTTATAAATGGTGTAACTAACACAACTTTCTTTTATATATATAGATTATACTGTTTGTACACGTTACAACGTAATACCATATCGCTTTAGTTTTACCCTTATATGAGTAACAAAAAAAAACAAAATGACGAGGTACCTTTGTATTTTATTTGAAATTGAAATAGGTATACAGTATTATTTTCCTCAAAATATTGTAAACGGTTGACTGGTTCAAACCATATAGAAAATATTATTTCCAAATAGTTATAAGCTCGCTATTTGCAAGCGCTATCACAGCAATTTGAAAATGCTAAGCGTAACTGTAGTCTGTTGAATTAATGTATTATACACATTTTTAATGAAAAAACCAAGACGTGAAAATAATTTTTATTGCAAACAAACGACTACAACAAGCTGGAAACATAATTTGACGGGCACGTTGGTCCCGGTAGAACAACTAACGTGCAATCCGATGGGCCGCGGGTTCGAATTTCGCCGGGAGGACATGATTATCTATTTATTTATATATTTCGGAAGAACGGCAAACTAATTACACTACTAAAATTAAGTACAAAGTAAAAACATTGAATAAAATAAGTACAAAAACAGAAAATAATAACATTAATAAAATTTAATTATAATAATTAACAATATTCATTCAGATCTTTTACAAATTATTATAATTATCTAAAAATCATGTAGCCCCGTCTTCTTGCCACGGATAACAAACCACTGTTCATAAATGGGAAAACCGTGAAGTGCACATTATGCGTTTCGGTTTTCTAATGCTCGAAGTAAAAAATAGGTCGACAGCGCATCATTGACTGATGTTCTGTGGCTTAGGTATCACCTACCATCAAGTGAACCTAATGCTCGTCTGTTGATATCTAATATAACGAAAAAGCCCGTTTGCACCCTATTCTATAAAAAATAACTAAATACGCGGCGTTCTACTCCAGCCGGCCTAGCATGACCATCATCAAATATACCTACTATATCTCGACATCGACAACTTTGATAGAAAATATATCTCAACCGACAAATAAGTCTACATTTGACATTAGAAGTCGAGTTTTATGTGTAAGTGTCATGTTAGACCCGAAAGAAATAAAGCGATAATCGATTAAAACACGAGAAAACGGTCGACAAAATTTTATTGCGGTTGTCATGCTAGGACGGCTGATGTCTGGCTTGGTTCAGCTGGCGTCCTCGTATGCACATAGACGCCTTGATTATTATACTAGATTCACTATCTCGATGACAATTTTGATTTTCGCATCAAAAACTATGTCTAATAGTAAAAAGTGACGAAAATCTATAATACTCGTATAAAGAGGAAAGATTTGTTTAACTCAAAAACTACTCGACTGATTTTAAAAATTCTTTCACCAATAGAAAGCTACATTATCAGCGAGTAACATATGTAGGTTATATTTTATTTTTTGTGTATTGTACATCTACATTCCACCCGTGCGAAGCCGGGGCGTTTTACCAGTGACGAATATACTCGTAACTTAGATTGTTGATCGAAGATATTCATACTAAAAAGTTGAAGTATGTATGTTTTCGAGTCAAAACCATGCACGTCTAACACTTTTCCAATCACCCTCTATCGGTTAAAGAATTTACAGTAACAATATTAATCAGTAATAAACATCACCTCAATCATACAACAGGTATTTTGTGACGTCAAGCCTGGTTGTAATGACGTCCACATCGTCTTATTTAATTTTGATTACGTATACGATGTAGGATAAATTATTGCTTCAATCCTTGTTTCGTTGAGGTAAAAACTTTTGAAACTTTTTCCTTGTATTGATTCACCTATGAATGGTAACGATGACTTTGCTTTTTCGTTATTTATTTCAAGTTTTCTTTTTTTAACCCTTAACCACCCACAAGTGTCTCGCGGACACTATTTTCGTTCTGTTACTCATAAAACATGTTTATTTTTACGAAGAACCGTTTTATCTAATCTACCCCTATAATTGTTAAACGACGGTTAGATAATATATAAAATTAATTTATATGTAAAATAATGATACTTAAACATTTATTATTTTCATTAATCTCTCTTTTCTTTTAAAAAACCCTTGATTTATTTAATAGCCCCGCTGGACACTAGTGGCCCGTTATGTTACAAAAGCATATTGGGTGTTTAAATAAAATAGTGTATACCGGATTAAAACGCGATTTATTATTTATATTGTTTAAATTATTTATCCCGACGTTTTGGATGCTTTTCAGCAACCGTGGTCACGGGCAGACAACAATATAAATAATAAATCGCGTTTTAATCCTGTATACAGTATTTTATTTAAATGTGTGATACTCGCGTTAATAAAAGACAATATTATTAGCATACTGGGTGGTTAAGGGTTAATACGGAATTAATTATTTTGCTGTTACAGTAAAAGGATATTCAATAGGAGTATTTAGGCTTAATTTTTTCTTGCCGACCAGCTGTTTGTTTGTTCCAAAGGTAACCGTTCCAAAAAAAAATATTACCTATAAATAAAGTCAAGGAAGGAACGAAAAGAGAGAGAATATAAAGTTTATTATTATTATTTTTTAGAACGATATTACGACCCTTGGATAAGAAGTAATACAATAGAAATAATTCCTAAATGATAACAATTCTTGCTCAATTATCTTTTAATATTTCACTATGTTTACCTTCTCACTGTGTCTATGTCACGGAACTTCTAAAACACTGGACCGATTTTGATGTTTTTTTGTATCATTTAAGGATGGGTTAGATTCACAATTGGACCCGGTACGTAGCGCTGCAATAATTTCATTGTCACTGTGTGTCACTGAACTTCTACTAAGCGGCTGCACCAATTTTTATGAAGTTTTGGTGTATATTTGAGAGGGATGGTTTAGATGCATAATGTAACCCGGTGGCGCTTCAATAGGGTTCCAGGAATATTTTTTTTTTGTTTCATTTGATGCCAATGTTCCGGCAGGACAGCATCTGTCTGGTATTGTATGTAACATTGTGCCATATCAAAATATGCATTAAACAAAATGCACTGACGCAAGGTCTGACCTTATACAGGTAAAATGAAAACCAGTTCCATCGCGCTCGAATTTTGCAAATAAATTTTAATGACAGTGATTTTTATGTCTGACGTATTCAAATATCTAAGAATTATATAAATGCATCCAAGAACGACGATCGGTTTCAAAATAGTGAAAATATTAAAATTATATTATGTATGTGATAGCTTTGTTTTGATATTGGCATCTAAATAATATTTTACACTTCAGAAGAAATATTCTCCAAAGCCCATATACGTTAAATACACCCTAGGATTATAATAGCGTATTTTTAATTTTTTTATTTACTACTATACTACTAAAAAATAAAATAGCTCATAGCAGTTTATCAAAAAAATGCGTAAAGCTCTTTAGGCGATTGAATAAATATATTTAATTTAAATAAAATAGGTACTTTATATCGGATTAAAACGCGATTTATTATTTATCCCGACGTTTCGGATGCTTTTCAGCAAACGTGGTCACGGAGCAGACTGAAAGGTGACAGCTGTCTGATTTGAAATATCATGACGTAAAGTGATATGTCAAATCAGTCACCTTTCATTCTGCCCCGTGACCACGGTTGCTGTCTACCATCCGAAATGTCGGATTAAATAATATAAATAATAAATTGAATTTTAATCCGGTATAAAGTATTTTATTTAAATTTTTGATACTCGCGTTAATAATATTAAATATAATTCATACTTTATAAATATACAAAGAGGAGCTTCGTACGTGCCTGACACTTAAATCATTAAAAATCCCCTACAATCAGCGGTTTTTCCAGACCACATTACTAATGTAAGTGTTACCAGCAAATAAAAATATACATCACTATTTACGTATTAATAAGTAGCCATGTCTGGTAATGTTTTACAGCGTGATATAAAATCATACATTTATTGACATATACTATGTATTTGATAGTGTGCTATTTCAATACATATTCCAGGAAAATTGTTAACAATAATTATTAACGTTTTACATTTAATTTAAACAAAGGAATGTTCTAATTAGCACCATTATGCGATTGTGGTGTGTAATTAATTATTTTATGACCTTATAAAGGTTCAGTTACTTGTTGGAATTAACTGTCACGCTGAAAAGTTATACTGGCTAAATATCTGTGATAGCTATAACTATTTTTTCTCGTTTTGAACACCTTTCTAAGTTTCTGACTGCCTCTCTCGGTAAAGGCCAGCAACACACCTGCACGCCCTCTGGTGTTGCGGATGTCTATGGACGGCGGTGATCACATACGCCCTATTGTATAAAAAATATATATTACTTTGAGAGATGTTAAGTTTTTACACTTAGAGATGTAATAAAAAAACAATATTAAGAAATAAACAAGGTCATATAACATGATATTTTTATGTAAATCCACATTGATACAACTTTTTTTTGTAAATTCCGTTGTGCTCTCATTTGAAAATCACGTAAAAACCATTAGGATAATATCTCATGCGGTCAAGGCCTGTTTTGTCCCAAGGTCGAAATCCAATACTTGGCAACTTCCTAGCAGTTACACGTGAATGCTTACTCGCAAAGTTGGCACTGCCGGCCATTGACCTGGGGCCTTCGAGCCCCAGACAGATAGTGAAAAAAAACTTGACCATGATACAAGAAAACAAGAACCTAATTAACTTTACATCAAAAACGTAATTATAAAATGCTGACAGTTATGATACTACGACTCTGCATAAATTTAGTATTATTCAAGTTTTACTTTAAATGTCTGTATAATTATTATTTACATAAAAAACATGGGATAAGTTCACTGAAATGTCAAATGTTTTATTTCGCTCTTGAACTATGGTGTTTGGTGTATAATTATAAATTATAAATAAATATAATTTAGGAATATAGGGCTTGACGCAAACACGAGCTACTGGCGGCGACCACTAGACACGGCTACCAGTGGCTGAAATGCAGCCAACAGTTGCTGAAACACGGCCACTAGCGGCTGAAACGCGGCCACTAATGACTGAAATGCGTCCACCAGTGGCTGAAATGTTACTCGCTGATGATGAAGCTTTCTATTGATAACATATTTTTTTTTATTTGTCTTGTATTTTTATTCGTTACAAAAATACAAATCTTTCCTCTTTATAATATTATATAGATTAAGTAATATAAATTGTTTAATATAATGGTGGAAGATTAAAAAAGAGGACTCAAAAGTGCTTTAAATAGATTATAATAGTTGTCATACAATACTATTATATGTTACAAGCTCGCCTCTCAATAAGATAAAATGAAACTACAGTTTAGCTAGATAAACATTTTAAGCAATATTTTTATGGAATAGTCAAGCGGGCAGATGGTTCACCTGATGTTAATGATCCCCGCTACCGATAGACATATACAACACCTGAACGCATGAAGGTGTGTTACCAACCTTTAAGGTAAGTGAAGGCTCGTGTTTTAAAGGTTTCCAAGTCGTATCGGTTCGAAAAAACCGACGGTGACAGCTGGTTCCACAGAGTGGTTGTATGAGACAGGAAGTGCAGGGGCGGATTTGTATATATGCCAAGTAGGACAGGGCCTAGGGCGGCAAAATCTCGGGGGCGGCAGAACTCGGTGAACCTATATTTCAATGTTAGAAACTCACAAATAGAAACTGTATGCATCAGGATCTGACAACACTGATTGATGTAACTTTATCAAATACAGACTTTTCATATATGTATTTTACTTAAATGTTCTTATATATTATTAAATTCTTCGTGCTTTAGTTAAGTATGGGAGCGGCATTCTTCCAACGGCATAGGGCGGCCAGTGTCACCAATTGCGCGGTTGTGGACTTCCAGACATCGAGATGATAAGTGAGGTACTCTAAAGAAGGCATACAGGGCCGTATTTAGAAGAGGCCTTAGGGCAAAAAAAGAGAGGAAGGTCCCAAATTATTTTCCAATACATTTTTTTTTTAATATTTAAGAACAATATAATCATGTTTGTATAAAGTGCAATAGGTAGACAGGTTAAATATCAAAAGAAAAATATTTGACTAGTGTTTACTCGTCGGAATTCGACAGATTTTTTTCAGATGTCTTTATTTTGGGGCCCCTCTTTTGTGAAGGCCCGAGGCTGTAGCATCGGATCGCCGAAACCTGACCCTGAAGGCATAACATATATAGCGTAGATTGAGTATGCGTAGGATTTAAATGTCTGAATAAGGCAATATGTAGCCCTCTTTATAACTAAAGAGAGTAAGGGCCTATACTTACGTCTTGTAAATAATGTCAGTTTGGTGAATTTCGAAATAATTCCACTCATACGCACGCAATCGTTGTAGTGTGCGTTAAGTAAAAGTTCCCTATTACTATAATCAAAATTGGCGAATTTGATCCTGTCTGCGTTTTCAAACTTAACCTCTTTGTGCCATTCTACGTCTATCCATAGGAATTCAATATTTGACTGATAATTAATATACCTTTTAATAAAAATAAACATGCATTCTTTGATTATATAACTATTTTATCGATTTCCAAACTTGTAAATAGAACACAGCATTATGCGACTCAACTGACTGCAGTATGGCATGAACAAGCAAAGCTGTTGTGACCCTATGCTTGTGTAAGCAATTAATGTTTTTTTTTGAAGTAACCTTGACCTTGTGGGGCCTTTGCAAACCACGATACAACACACCTTACACGTGTCAAAGCTAAACTGGTTGGTTAAAACCCTGAGTTTACAACCGTCTTCGAAAAGTATTTAAGATTTGGACGTAAAGTAAATTAAGTGTAACTTTAAATAGTGGTTGTTTACAATCATACGTAATTAACTCACGGGTTAACGAGTTAATTAAAACACATACTATACTTTTTTAAATATATGAATATCTTTTAAAGTCAGAAAGGACGCTATAAGAGCCTCTTTCAAAGCTACTAATCTAAGTAAGCTTTGTGCATTAAATTTAATTTTTAAAAAATTTGTAACATAGTACTCGAATAAGTTCTCAGCCGGCCTAGCATGACCGCCACGAGATATCTCGCGGACGAGAGACGACAAACTAAGATGAAAGATATCTCGATATATTATATCTCGACATCGACAATTTTGACAGAAAAGATATCTCGATCGACAAATATATCTATTTTTAATATTAAAAGTCGAGTTTTAAGTGTAATTGTCATGTTAGACCCGGAAGAAATAATGAGATAATCGATTAAAAAACGAACAAACGACAAAATTTTGTCGTGGTTGTCATGCTAGGCCGGCAGGACGTTTTTATATGTCAGATATCGAGAGATGTAAAAAAATAACATATTTGTATCATACTGACAATCACAGTATGCCGAAATGAAGAAAATGGGAGAGAGGGAAAGTATTCTTCGACCAGTTTTCATCAGAGTTCAAATGAAAAACTAATCAAAACATACCTTTTGCATTTTGAATGGTATTTTTGATATTTGTAGGATTAGTTACCCCAGAAAGTGACATCAAATCTCAGAATCGATGTGACGTATTATTATGCGGTTTGACGACCCAATTGTGACCTTTATTAAATTTTTAATAATTTTGGAGCCGCTTTTTTAGTGAATTGAACTATAATAGTAGGTATGAAATTGGCTTAGTAATAACAAAAAATATACCTCATGTCTTTGAACGCCATATCATGCTGGCAAAGACAATCCCACCAAGAACGGTAAGTATCAGCTATTTCATTTTCAAAGTAATATGCACCGTATATATGTGGGATAGAGTATTTTTTAGAGTAATGGGAAACGATATTTAAAATGTTGTTTATTCAGTAGGTTGGAGTCAAAACCGACCAATCAGAATCGTTGCAAAATGCGATTGAATTGTATATAATATTCATCCGTGATAATATAAGCATATTGTATTTGTATAAAATACACTCGGTCACTCTTTCCCGCTCCCGGACGAGCGCGTCCTTCGAGTTGTAATACGCGGCATCCCTAAGGAGCTCGAACCCGAGCTCGTTTTAACAGACCTCCGCGAACAGGATCTGCCTGTAAAAGAGGTCTTTAGAATGATCAATCGGACCAACAAACAGCCGTACGACATGGTTCTAGCGGTTTTAGAACTCTCCCCTAGAGGAAAGAAAGTTTTTAACTTGCGCGAGTGCTGCAAGCTCACTGGGCTCAAAATCGAGACCCCGAATAAACATTCGTTCACGAGACAGTGTCACCGCTGTCAATTGTACGGACACGCCGCGCGAAACTGTTTCGCGAAAGAAAGGTGCGTTAAGTGCCTAGGCGATCATGGGACCGCTGCCTGTGAAAGGCCTTCTCCCTGTGCCGAACCACCCGCTTGCGTGCTGTGCGGGGAAACTGGGCATCCCGCGAATTACCGCGGTTGTACCAGGGCCCCCAAACCACACAAGAGGCCGGTAAGGCGCGGGGGGGCGGCTCGTCCTGGGCAGCGTCCCAAGGTTGTCGAGGAAACTTTCATACCCGCACCTCCACCCACCCACAACGCTTGGAGTAAACCACTCCAAGCCACCAACAAACCCCCTATCCCAGAGGCATCTCAGCCTCCTTCCACCCAGACAATAGGTCCTCAGCCTCTAATGGCTACTCCGGTTTTACCACCGGTCCCTCTTCCGAGCCCTCCGGCTCAGCCTACGAAGGTAACTCGGCCTGTCCAGGCTAAACAGTTACCTACAAAACCAAACACGCCCCACGAGGGACTCGCGACGGACCTTTCCGCCGCGTTGTACCTCGTAAAAGACTTCATTCAGGTACTCAACGTGCCCGAACTTATCGCTTTCGCGCAAAAATTACGCGAAAGCGCTTCTGACCCCCAACTGCGAGTAAACGCAGCATTCGAGCACGCCAACCTAATCGCATCAATCTGGCAGTATCAATTACCCAACACAACGCAATAGATACAGCCACGTGTAGGCTCAAGACAAGATCTTTGTCCTTAGTGACATTCAACGCTAACGGCTTAAAACGACAGATTGACTTAGTAAAGGACTTTGTGACGAGACACCCGGTCGATATCATGCTAGTGCAGGAAACTTTCCTCAAACCTAGCGTTCGAACTCCGCGACTAGCGAATTATAACACTGTAAGAAGTGACCGTGACGGCCGGCTCGGTGGCACGGTTATTTATTACAGACGCGCACTGCACTGCATGCCTATCGACCCGCCTACGCTTACTAACTTAGAATGCTCAGTAGTCAGGGTGGCTATGACCGGTCATCAGCCCGTCATAATCGCCTCGGTCTACCTCTCACCCACTAAGAGAGTTTTGGAGAGCGATCTCAGGGCCCTGTTTGCTATGGGAGACTCGGTCATTCTGGCCGGCGACTTCAATAGCAAACACTGGAACTGGAATAGCTCTGCCAACAACCTTAACGGTAACATACTAGACCGACTACAAAACGTACTTAATTTCCAAGTAATAGCTCCCCTTTATCCGACTCACTTCAGTAATATGAGCCTCTCCCGCGGAAACGTACTCGACGTGGCGATTCTAAGGAACGTTACTCTCCAGTTACGCTCTATAGAAACGTTACATGAACTTGACTCTGACCACCGACCCGTTCTTATAGAATTAGGCCCCCCGGACTGCTTACAAAGACGATACAAGACTATAGTTGACTGGCAAAAGTTAGATGAGGCCCTCAAGCCCATCGACTCGCCTGAGCTAGAGTCTATACCGGAACGACTTGACTCGACGGACCAAGCGTTAGCTGCGGTCTCCTCAGTCACTAGACATATCCAGTCCAAAGTTGAATGCGCGTCCAGGTTGATTCCCGATGATTTTAACCAACGTTGGGAACTTCCTCCGGACGCCAGACAACTACTGACTGAGAAGAACGCAGCTACTCGCGCCTATGACAACGCACCCTCAGACGACAACCGTAGAACGCTTCGTGCCTTACAACGAGAGGTTAAGGCACGTATGCGGGAACTACGTAACGAACGATGGGACCGTTTAACCAGCGAACTTTCACCCTCGCACACGGCCTATTGGTCGCTTGCGAGGAGTCTCAAATCAGAAACGGTCGCGATCATGCCTCCGCTCAAACGGCCCAATCAGACTGACGCTTTTGACGATGCCGGCAAAGCCGAATGCTTAGCCCAAAAACTAGAGGAGCAATGCACTCCATATCTAGTTAACACTGACCCAGTTCACATAGAAACGATCGACCGCGAAGTCGATCGTCGTATTGCACTCCCCGTTTCAGACGAGCCCTTACCACCCACCTCCGTAGACGAAGTGCAGGCTTTGATCAAGGCTTCCCTACCTAGAAAATCCCCAGGTCCTGACACCATCTCGAACAGGGTCCTCAGATCCCTTCCTCCCCAATTGATATGTCTACTTGTGACCATTTTCAATTCCCTCCTTGTCAACTGCGCCTTTCCGACACAGTGGAAGGAGGCAATTGTGATTGGTATCCACAAGCCGGGCAAACCCCGTAACGATCCCAATAGCTATCGACCCATAAGCCTTCTCAATACACTGTGTAAGTTGTATGAGAAGCTAATTAAAAAGCGTCTCTGGGACACTGTCGTCGACAAAGGCCTTCTGCCTGACGAACAGTTTGGTTTCAGACGAGCGCACTCCTGTGTCCATCAAGTCCACCGCATAACGGAACACATCCTTTCCGGTTTAAATAGAAATAGATCCATTCCTACGGGCGCCCTCTTCTTCGATATAGCGAAAGCGTTTGACAAGGTCTGGCACAACGGCTTAATTTTCAAGCTTTACCAACTTAACGTGCCAGACAGACTCGTGCGTATCATACACGATTTCTTGTCAAACCGCTCCTTTCGCTATCGCGTAGAAGGATCGCTCTCCTCTCCCCGTAGTATACGGGCCGGAGTCCCCCAGGGCTCTGTCCTGTCTCCCCTCCTGTTTTCGTTATTCACTAGCGATATTCCTAAAACGCCTAAAGTGCACATTGCGCTTTTCGCGGACGACACTGCCCTTTTCACTTCCCACCGGGATAAAAGGATCATCACAGCGCTTCTCCAGACTGCAACCACCCGCCTCGGTGAGTGGTTCCAGAAATGGGGAATCCAAGTCAACCCGGAAAAGAGTGCGTCAGTACTCTTTGCTCGTGGTCCTCCCGGTAATCCCAGAAATCCATATACTAGGGCCAAATTCCTAATAGACCGAGAGATACAACTCTACGGTAGATCCATTCCCTGGCAGAAATCAGCCAAATACCTAGGTGTTACCCTTGATCGTAGCCTGACCTTCAACAAACACGTTAGAATGGTCCGTAAAAAGGCCTCCTTTGTCCTATCCAGACTCCGTACCCTTTTAGACTCCAAAAATAAAATGTCCCTGAGGCATAAAGTGACACTCTATAAGGCATGCATTCGACCATGCATGACCTATTCGAGTGTTGCCTTTGCTCATATCGCCCCTTCCAATATCCACAAATTACAGTCGGTCCAGAACCGGTTCATTCGAATCGCTACTGGAGCACCGTATTATGTGCGAAATGTCGATCTCCACCACGATCTGGAGCTACCCACTATAGCCCAATGGATGAAGTTAGCGTCGAAACGTTACTTCGACAAGGCTATAAACCACCCCAACCCGTTGGTTCGCAATGCAATCAACTATTACCCCTATCCCGATAAGGCTCTCTGGAGAAGACCCAGACACGTTTTAGAGGATCCTGACGATCCTATCACAGTAGCCAATGCTAGATTAGACTCCGCCCGGGCGGACATTTCACCTCAGACCCGCGTACAGCGCCTTCGACGGCGAAGGCGAGGACCCTTGTTCCGCGCATCCCTCACACGGGTGAGCTACCGTCCAGCCCTTCAGGCTCCCTCCCCTCCTACGGCAGCCCAAGCCGAGGTACGTGTCTCGCAGGAGACGCCCTTAGGCGTGTCGTAGCAAAACCCCTAATTTCAAGGCTGAGCCACAGTGCTCGCCAATCTTGTCCGCGTTGAGCTGCCGAGGCCACTAGGGCCAGCAGCGAGATACCATACAAAAAAAAAAAAAAAAAAAAAAATACAAATGCCAATTTTATTTGACCTTTTGACGTTACGATCTGATTTTGATGCATGACATTTGTCTCTCTACTCTGATTGCGGGCAGGAATACCATACTTTTCTCCATTTCATTTAGCAACGAAAATGCCATCAAGTCTTCTGAGACTTGATGTATTCTGATACAGAACAAACTTTGTTCTGACCATTAAGTGCAAGATACCATTTCCGGTTGCAAATGCTGAAAATAAAGAATAGATTGACAGCGGATAATCCTATATTCAACTATCGGCACCCATAGCTAGGTTACCATAGCATCATTATTTATGTCAAACAATTATATATGGTAGCTATCTACGGACATCAAATAATTGAAATTATTACTAGAGCATATAAGTATATCCGAATAATAAATAATATCCAATTTTGTTGGTAGGTTTTTGTTTATCTATATCTATCTATAAAGAGGAAAGATTTCTATTTTTGAATTTTTGTATTTTTATATGTTATGAATAAACTCAAAAACTACTAAACCGATTTTCAATATTCTTTCACCAATAGACAGCTACATTTTCAGCGAGTAATATAGGCTATTGTTTGTGTATAGTACATCTACATTACGCCCGTGTGAAGCCGGGGCGCGTTGTAATATTATAAAGAGGAAAGATTTGTATTTTTGAATTTTTGTGTGTTATGAATAAACTCAAAAACTACTAAACCGATTTTCAATATTCTTCCACCAATAGACAGCTACATTTTCAGCGAGTAATATAGGCTATTGTTTGTGTATAGTACATCTACATTGCGCCCGTGTGAAGCCGGGGCGCGTTGTAATATTATAAAGAGGAAAGATTTGTATTTTTGAATTTTTGTGTGTTATGAATAAACTCAAAAACTACTAAACCGATTTTCAATATTCTTCCACCAATAGACAGCTACATTTTCAGCGAGTAATATAGGCTATTATTTGTGTATAGTACATCTACATTGCGCCCGTGTGAAACCGGGGCGCGTTGCTAGTATAATATTAAGAAGTGAAGTGGGGTAATTTCTGAATTTACTGAATGAATTTTAAAAATTCTTTCACCAACAGAGAGCTACATTATCAGCGAGTAACATAGGCTATTTTTTGTGCATAGTACATCTCTATAGCATTCTTGCGAAGCCGGGGCGTGTTGCTAGGTTATAGTTTTGAATGTGTAACGTTTAATCGAAGGTTTTTCTTATCTTACAAGCGATTTTATCTATCCAGATTTGGGGGCGTACCAAAATCAACTTTCGAGAAAGTACTCGAATCGTCAATCTGTTATTTGTATCCAACTTCTTTAGGCTTCTGTCAAGTCGTAAGTAGGCACTGTAATAAAATCAGTGGTAATTTTTTCAGGGCCCTACAATATGAATTGTGACTAAAAAATAAAAGGGGCTATCCCTCTAAGTAGCAATGACATCAGTAGATATTTTAGATGTTCTAATGATCAAACGTACCAACGTAATTTTCATTAGCTTGTTCATTTTCTCCTTTTCTCTTAAGAAACAACCCGATTCAGAATTTCGGTTATATTACTATGTCAATGCTAAGAGGAAGGTAAATGGACTAACTTAAATTACGCAATTGCAAGTATCCTCAATCAGAAATATGTGTCGCTTAGAATTTCCTTGTTCAATCATTAAAATTGCTAAATACTGATTTATTACAATAATTATTATAATATGTATATCTAATATATAAAATTCTCGTGTCACAGTTTTCGTTGCCATACTCCTCCGAAACGGCTCGACCGATTCTCATGAAATTTTTTGTGCTTATCCGGTATCTATGAGAATCGGCCAACATCTATTTTTCATCCTCCTAAATGTTAGGGGTAGTCCCCTAGGCCGCGGTCGCTTACTTCTGTTATCCCGCGGTCTCAACACGGCGAAAAGTGGGGCCAGAGGGGGTTTAGTGGGTCGGGGCACCAGGCTGTCTGGCTAGCAGACAGTCGCGAGTGACCCAACCCCACACTCTCCCGGTAAATGTTTAAAGAGCCCCGCCGGTGAGGGAGGGCTAAGGAGGAGATTGATATAAGGGCCTTAGGCATAACATCAATCAGTATACGGCAGACGCTATCGGGGTCCAGGATCCTCGAAATTCCCGGCGAGGATGCCGGCGTGTTGGCCGACACTCTGGCCGGGAAATTCCGGGAGATATTCGATCCCGAAGACGTCCTCGTCTCCCGGCCCGTGAAGTGCGCAAACATGCGCATCATCGGGCTGGATGAGACGATAACTTGGGAGGAGGTTACGACGGCTGTGGGCAAAGCAGGAGGCTGCTCGCCCGCAGAAGTCGTTGTGGGGACCATCCGTCGCGGCCGCTCTGGTATTGGAACAGTCTGGGCCAATTGCCCGGTGGCGGCCGTCAATAAAATTGCTGCAGAGGGCGGCAAAATTCAGCTTGGCTGGACCGAGGCACGCGTGCGCGTGCTGGAACAGAGGCCGTTGCGCTGCTTCCGTTGCCTAGAGGAGGGGCATGTACGGGAGCAGTGTCGATCTACCGTTGATCGAACCGGCCTCTGCTATCGCTGTGGGCAGGCTGGACACAAGTCCAACGTCTGCTCCGCGGCGCCGCACTGCGCAGTCTGTGCTGCGGCCGGGAAGCCGGCGGATCACCGGGTGGGAGCCAAGTCGTGCTCGACTGCCCGGTCTTCTGGCCGGCAAAAGAGGGGAAGAAGAAGAGGGAAACGTCGGAGGCGTCGTCCCGCTTCGGCGGTTCCTGGGTCTTCTGGCCCAGATGTGACGGTCGGTGAAGACGTGGTTGTGCCGATGTCCACTTCTTAGTGGGCATCGGCTCGTTCTAAAAGGGGAGCGTGGCGGGGGCTCTTGCCTCTGCCGCGTCGGACGGGAATGAATATCTCTTCCCGTCCAGAGCCAAGAGCGGGGAGCGCGGGGGTAAGCGACTCGCTCCGTAGATGGCTCCAGTGTGAGTGTTTGGTGTTTCGGCACCACACTGAGGGGGGGACTAACGTCCGTTAAGAGGGCAGGGTCGTCGTCGGGGAAGCGGAGTTTACGAAAGTCCACGCGACCCCGACGCTACAAGACGACGAGAGGAACACCATGGCGTTTAGTCGGTAGGCACGGGGCCCGCTTTGACTCTTCGGAGTCCAGGGCACTGTGAGTCCGGCATCGCCTGACGTCTCCCCCCGGAGACTCAGGGATCATTAGATGATTCTCCATGTAAAAAAAAAAAAAAAAAAAAAAAAAAAAAAAAAAAAAAAAAAAAAAAAAAAAAAAAAAAAAAAAAAAAATGGTTGTGGATGGAATTGTCATTTGTAATTGTGCTGGCTAGCATCTTATTGCCTAAATAGGTGGAAGGGTCACTCTAAACAGAGACTTGATTCAGATTTAAAGGCCGGCAACGCATCTGCAAGTCCTCTGGTGTTGCGGATGTTCATGAGCGGTGGTGTTAACTTTCAATTAGGTGAGCCGCAGGCTCGTTTTATTTTTTTTATATTAGAGGAGGCAAACGGGCAGGAGAGAAACCTGATGGTAAGAGACTACCGCCGCCCATGGGATCCGCAACAACAGGGGTCTTGAGGATGCGTTACCGACCTTTACGGTGAGAATATGCTAGTTTCTTGAAGGTTCCTAAATCGTATTGGTTCGGGAAAACCTGGTGTGGAAACTGGGAGTGGAAAAGCTGGTTCCACAAAGTGGTAGTGCGTGGCAAAAACTGCCTAAGGAACGCGCAGTTGTGGATCACCACACATCGAGGTGGTGAGGGTGGAATTTCGTGTTTTGTCGCGATTTCCGATGTTGAAATTTAGCAGCCGGGATTAATCCAAATAATTCCTCAGAACACTCCCAATGATTTATGCGATAGAAGACGCAGAGTGATCCAACATCTTAACGTAGCGCCAAAGGATCAAGCCGTTCGGAGTCTCATGGTCGACGATTCGACGTTCGTCGCTCTACGTTGAATGTGGTCAAATGGAAGGAGCTGGTACTGGGGAGCCCCCGCCCAGAGGTGAGAACAATACTCCATGTGAGGCCGAATTTGCGCCTTATAAAGCGATGAGCTGGCATGAAGTATTGTTTCACCTTATTGTGCGCACTAAGCTTCTTTGTGGCTAATTTAGCCTTCCCTTCCAGATGACCATGAAACTGAACGTCCGCGTCGCTCAATATATCGATGCCGCCAAATGGTGATTGTCGTTTGCCCCATATTCTAGAAAAAAGACATGCCATCAAAAACATTGTGAAAAAAACCAAGACTTGCAACTCAGTTCTTCTATCGTAAAAAGTTGTGAGATCCATATAATACCAAGTCGGACAATTTATTCAGTCTCTACTTAAGGATCCTTCTATCTTAAGTTATTACGTAATTAGCTAAGGTTTTTTTACAAACAAACAGTTTCTTTAACGGTAACCTATGGTAATTGGAAGATCCTTAGACACTTCAAAGTTCGGCAATGCACCTGCAATCGGTTGCTCAGTGTGCTCACTGTGACGCCGGTATATTTTTAAATATCCATTGTGTATCCATTTACTGTGAAACCTCGTTTATTACTGAATCTTATTTGATTAATTAATAGACATGATGTGAATCGATATAAATCTTATAACAAGTTCAACGTCTACATCTGGGGGCACGGCAATGCCCCCGCCAAGTCGAGCAACAAGCGGCACGACCATACTAGCCTTTTTTGTGTATAGTACATCTACACTGCACCCGTGTGAAGCCGAGGCGCGTTGCTAGTTATAAATAAATGACAACGACAGTTATGACTGTGTGACTTTAGACGCTTTCAAGAAAAGGGCCCACTCGATCTGTAAAGGACGTTAACGCATCTGCAAGTCCTCGGTTTTGCAGATACGCGTTTGCTCCATTCAAAAAACAAATGTTATGTACGTTACGTACTACATAATATTATGATAATAATATGATAATCTACTTATTTTATTAATACTTTTTATAAGTCACCCAGTAATAAAGAAATTACATAATACCCCGTGCCTACCTACGTGGTAAACCCCCAAATGCTATTAATAAACTGCATGCTAGGTTTTCCCACCTGCAAGATAGTCATTCATTCAATTGAATAATCCCAGTTAATTAAATAAATATCATAGTATGTTTGTTTGTTTACTAACTTCTTTGTCATAAATGATTGAGGCCTCTCTGCAACACAATTGATGCAGCACGCCTAGTATGATCATCAGGAGATATCTCGCGGACGAGTGAAGACAAACTAAGATATAAGTTATCTAGACATCGACAACTATGAAAGACAAGATCGACAAACATCTCTACTTTTGACATTAGAAGTCTAGTTTTAAGTGTGTCATGTTAGACCCGTAAGACATTAACAGATAATCGATTAAAATACGAGAAAACGGTCGACAAAATTTGGCAAAATGGGTTTTAGCACTATATCCAAATGCAATATTAGAGATTAACAAAGAATAATACTTATATAATTAGTGATATTTTAGCATTACTTTTATTGAATTATAAAGAATTATTAATTTTTTAGACACAAAGTTTGCTTGTTAATAAAATTGTGACTTGACGTCTCCGTAATAAACTTAAGCTATATGCCCGAGTACGAACGACTTGCGTGAAAGTCTTCTTGCTTTCTAGCAAGTCATTCGCGCATGGGCCTCTGTTATGCCTAAGGTGTTACTCATATCAAAATCTATTCTTCTCTAATCAACAAGACATTAATACTAAATCCAAAGACGTTACTGATCTTTGAATACTGGCCTTTGTTGTGCAAGTTAAGGCTAAAGACATTATTAATCAGTCTCCCTGAAATGTTAATAATTTTTAAGTGTATGTATGTGTCAAATAAAATATTTTTTTTCTTTTTCTATGTCCTTCGTCAAATATATTTCTACTGATGTCGGATAACAGCTAGAGCCCGATATGGATAGAAAGGTTGATAAACTTTTGACACTTAGTTGCGATAATTTTTTATCGTCACAAATTATTAGTTCCTGCGTATGCGTGTACAAAATGGTGATGTTTATTCTTAAACCAATCAGATTATACAGGGTGTTTGTGAGGCTCAATTGTGTTTAGCGCCAGAAGTACTGTTCGAATCCCGGGGAAGCAAATAAAATAAAAATTTTGAATGGTCCGGCCGTAGAAGACTGTATGCCTATTAGCCGAAGCTATTAGCAAACCAAAATATGAAGTTTCGTCTGACGCTGATTGTACAGTTTTCCTATTACGATTTTTTTTCAAATTCGATGATGGATCCGTCGATTGATTAGGGGGCGGGAAAGTAAACCTTTCACGTAAAGGTTTAGCTTACCCCTCTATAAAAAAAGAGCTGCAGCTCAAAAGTGCTCCAATTATTTTTCTACCACTATAATACACAAAGAACATACCACATCAAAAATATTAATTACGGCGATATTCTTAGCTAATTGCGACCTTTTTTTTTCGTGGGGAACGTGGGGAACAATTGAATTTAACTTTTAATTTCATACTTATTGGATTGTGAATGTATCTGTTTTTTTATTTTTTTTAAATAATGGCGTATAAGACTATTAAAAAAATAGATTTGGAAAATGGCAACAAAAGCTTGTAGTATATGAATAATACGTATAATTTAGCACGTCTAATAGCACCGTTATCAAGCTTGGAACAAGTTTGTGTAATTAAAATATATTATGTATGAGTTTGTAGTAATGACTACCAGATTATGTAAATTACTGGCCAGTCGCGGCATTTTTTGGTTTTGCATAATTTTGAATCAGTGATTTCCATATCAAACTGTTATTGACATCTGATAATTCAAAAAAGTTAGACGCGACTCAGTTTGCATTGCAATTTGTTGATATGGTGCCTTTAAAATAATCTTTAAATGATGATAACTTTTCTTTCCGACAACCGATTTGGATGAAACAAAGCCTATATGTTGCCCCGGACTTTGCTTAATATTTTTGTGCATATATAATTATAATCACCTTTACCCGGTCGGAATTTCGATATTCCTTCCAACCGTTTAATGTTCGAAGTGACGTGGGGAAGACATGTTTTTTGAAAATATAAACATGTCAGGGATTCTAACCTGCAACCCATCGGTGCCTCAAAGTAGGTGTTCTACCAAACGCGCCAACGAGCCTTATACGCAGACATATATATGGCGTATATATGTATGTATGTACTTTGGCAGTGGCAGTTAAAAATATTTTATTGTATGGAAGGGAAATCCCGAGTCCCCTTGTGGGGCATGGGGCAAACTCATATCTGTCTCTGTTTCACTGATCATTCACTAGGCAAGAAGGTGATCAGCCTTCTATGCCCTATCCGACCGAAAAAAAATTTAAAATCTTGTTTCCCCGGGAATCGAACCCAGGACCGATGCTAAACGCATCGCGCTTACCACTGAGCCACGGAGGCGGTCTTATTATTGTAAAGAGGTAATTCCATAACGGGCGTGTGCTATACATACTTTAAATATCACGTGCGCCTTGAGGAAAATGTAAACAAGCACGTGAAAAAGTTTAGTCCGTGATTGTTCAATTATCCTAGGTAAAAGGGATATTATAGAGCTCCCTAACCGTATAAACTATCGGAAAATCTATCCGTAACCGTAACCGAATCCACTGTAAAAGCTTCGAAAAATTTCAGAGACGGCTGGAGGCTAAATGGACGCTGTTAAGCAATACCGTGTCAACCCACAGAATGACAAAAATCTTGGTACCAATCGCTTCCTTATGAGCTGGAGAACATATTTTAAAAGAGATATATATCATTTAAATCGTTTTAATAGCAAAAATGTTGAAAAAACTAGTGGGCGCGAAATCCTAACATGTTAAGAATATTTTACAATAATGCACAAAATTATTATATATTATATAGGGCATTGATCGGGTGGGAGGAATATCTAAATTCCGACCGGGTAACGAACCACCGTTCATAAATGGAAAAGCCGTGAAGTGCATATTGCGCGTTTCGGTTTCAGTCTATGGATTTCCGAATGCTCGAAGTAAAAATTAGGTCGACAGCACATCATTGACTGATGTTCTGTGGCTGAGGTATCACCTACCATCAAGTGAACCTCATGCTCGTCTGTCGATATCTGACATAAAAAAAATATATATATATATAGTATAATATAAAGTAATATACTTTAATTGCTATAAAGAAAAGCTATATACATTTAGGGTAATAATAGTAATTACAAAATAATCTATTATTTCTGTTATTTTTTAAAAGAAATTTAATAAAACCTAATTAAAACTTCAAACTAAATTTTCTCAAAATGGCAACCATTTGGTTGACAATGTATTGCTTAACAGCATCCAAATGAGACATGTTATGATAGGTTTTTGTTGTTGTCCAGCTCAGTTGATACACTAACCGCGCACGTCCCATGCATTATTATTTCTATTGATTAGTCATAACTAGTCAGTCATTGTGTACCTACCTGGCAAGAATTGTAATGCCACAAAAATAATTAAAAAATAAGTGTTCTTCTGGCCAAAAAATAACTTAAAAAAACTCACCGAAGTTTCATCATCATTATCATCAACATAACATTAATTTTTATTTATATAGATATTTATTAAACATCAATTAAACCTACTCGTATCATAACTTAACTTTTATCTTCTTCTACTATATAAAAATAAGTCGGGTTTTCCTTCCTGACGCTATAACTCCAGAACGCACGAACCGATTTCCACGGTTTTGCATTCGTTGGAAAGGTCTCGGGCTCCGTGAGGTTTATAACAAAGAAAATTCAGGAAAAATTTCAACAGAAAAGCGGGAAAATCATTTTTCTTTAAGAATAATTATATAATTTCGAAGCCAAAATTGTGGCAGAACAACGTCTGCGGGGTCCACTAGTTATTTATATAGATATTTATTAAACATCAATTAAACCTACCATAACTTAACTTTTATTAATCATAAGAATGATTTAAATCATGACTGACTGCTTACGTACCAGGGCATTACAAACGGTAAAGAGTTTAAAAGGAAAACTTGAAATCGCTATATCATCGGATGCTGGTAACAAGTGTAGGTATTTCGTCAGGAGCACATGTTTCCTCGGTCCGACAAGTTTTTAAGATGATTATGCTGTTTTCTTTTTAGTCATCGTGTTTGCAAATTTAGAGGACTAACACGCGATTGTTTCGGGGTCAAAACTTTGTAAAAAGCTTCAAGATGACGAAGGTCAAACACTCTTGCTTGAATACTCGGACAGTGTATTGAATAATCATGAATTTTTATTATTTTAAAATTATTTTATCTTAAAGATACAAATACAAGTTTGATAAACAAAATAATATCTCATTATACATCAATTTGAATACGTTAGTTACCTTAAGCATTTCATGCACATTATTATAATCTTTTACACTATATAAATTAAATGAATATCTTAGGAGTTATAGCAAATTTTTTAACACGCGCGTTTTCGACCCTACCACAGACAAAACATGTACAATGTACATAGGCATAACATAATACTATGCTCTACTCAGAGGCGGAACCAACATACAAGCCCAAAAGCCCAGTTTCAGTATGTATAAACATATATTATAAAACTTATAGTATTACGTATTCATATAATAGTCATATATGACTTTTACGTTAAGGGTATTATTATTTTTCTTTTTATTGTTACATTCATAGAGCAATACGGGCTTTTGGGCTTGCATGGTGGTCCCGCCACTGGCTCTACTACTCGTGCGGAGCCGTGGCGAGTCGCTAGTAAGTATATATAACAAATAATATCAATTCTATTTGTAAAATTAAACTTAGAATAAAAAAGAAAATCTTTTTTTGAGCAAAGCTCCCATGGAGCGACTCAAATGGCATTTGTGTTTGTGAACTTATCTCAATAAACTCTTGGCTGATTTGAAATTACTGAGGTTTTTTAGTACTAGTAGTACTATAGATGAGTGTGACTCATTTAATGGTCACCTCAACCCCAGAATATCACTACTAAAATAATGTTAAATACACAAAATAAAATACTTTTTATTGCACATTTTAAAAAGACATTGACTGGGGGACTGTGTCACCTAACATCAAGTGAACCTCATGCTTGTCTGACGATATCTAAAATAAAAAAAACAAGCTCAAAAGTTGATTTCCCTGGTGGGATGTGATGGTGAAATATTAAAAGAAGTGTCTTTAGAGTCAATAGAATCCAATTGTCACGAAATACTTCAGGAATGGCGCTAGTTGTCTATTGAAATTATGTTTTACTAATAAAATATTAGTTCGTGTAATATCCGCATTTCTGAAACTCACGCCCGGTGTTTATGAAATCACTGAGAAGCTATTTCCTCTAAGACTCGAAAGATAGCGCCCAAACAAATATTGGAGGAGTATTATTTTTGTCCTTAAACCTTAAAAACATGTTTCATCGATCTAAGTATTATTAATTATTTAAAAATGATTTTGTAATCATGAAAAGGTATAATTTTTAAATTGTGACTATATTTATTTTAAACATGGTTTCTTTCTGATATGTTTAAACTTTAAAAGGCTTTCCTTTTAATCATCTGGATACATTTGCGCATTTAACAGTAAGAAATCAATTTCGTATACAGCACTTCATAATATTAAATAAATATATGTAAATCCCTGAAAACCTTGAAAATAACTAACATTTATCTAAATAAAGGTAGAAGTAAAAAAAACCATTGGATAAGGCCTATTAGACAGGTAATGAGTATCTGGAAGTTAAAAACGCGTAAAGTACTGTATCTTAGAGGGAGTAGCTTAAAGTACGCAGGTACCACGCCACGATATATATCACGCCTGTTTCCCATTGGGGTAGGTAAAGTTCACGGAATTCAATATGGTCCGATAATACACGCTCGTCGCTTTCGAGTATTTTTGATTTGACCATTTTGAAGAACGTCCTCCATCTGATCGAGGTAAGTTTGCCTAGGTCAATCACTCCCGACTCTTCAACTCACACCAGTATCATTAATATTTTTCGTTTCCATACTTCATCCATCCTTTCTACATGTCCAAACCAACTCGACATGCCTTACTCAATTCTCGTCACTACATCTCCTTTTACTCTTTTTCTAAGAGGGACTGTTCGGTGTTCCATTATTGTTATATACAATAGTTATAAGTGTTCATCTTTACACAATTATGAATTTTGATTTATAAAAAAGTAATTATTAAGATTCCTGCCTACTCTCTTCAGTAGAAGCAATATTCCGTATCGGTTTTAAAAATGGACGATTTAAAATTACTTCTATAAGTTCATTCCAATAAAATGATATTAGAATTATTATAATATAATGCCACAACATAAATGTATATCAAGAGGAAAATCCATAATTTAGCATTTGATTAAATGAGGAAATATTAATAACATTTTAAGCAAATTTGTAACTAACCGAGGCTTTTTTGTCTAGATAACATTTATATAAATAATAATTATATTCAAGTGATCCATGCAAATAGTGACATATTTCTGTGTCTGTTTCACTGATATTTTTTTTATTCAAACATTTCATTGGAATCATTTCTTCAATGTAGAGTTTACGTAGATACTGTCTACACAATCAGTAACGGAGGTGTTCAAGTTAAATAACCCAAATTTAAAAAAAAAAAGCAAATTTTAGCAGTTTGAATATTATTCAAAAATAAATCAATAGTATCCACTAGGGCTGATCACTTTCGAGTTTCATTATCAGATGAGCTCAACAGTACTCGAAGTTAGCATTCGAATATTGGTTCAAAAAGTTAATTTCTCCAAAGAATAAGGTGAAGTGTAAAGTATAGCGTCATGTAGAAGTAACCTTGTTCTACGGATTCATCGTTAAGTCAGTGGCATAGCTATCATAGGGCAAAGTGGTGCAGTGCACCAGGGCCCTGACGCTGAGAGGGCTTGGGTTTTGGAATGAGGGGGATGCAGCTCTTGAAGTTAGAAAAATGTTGTTGCGATTTTTTTCTCTGCACCGAGGCCCTTGTTCACCTAACTACGCCACTGCGTTAAGTTGGTCATTATCGTGGTTGTCATGCTGAGATTTCTGATTTTTAACATACGGAAAGTATAGGAGTTATAAAACAAAATGGCTCGAAATGTACATCCAACAATTTTAATAGGTATCGGCCTGCACCTTTTCTAGACCAAGGGTTTCGAAGTAAAAAAAAGCATGTTCTGCCGGCCTAGCATGACCGCCACGAGATATGTCGCGGACGAGAGAAGACAAACTAAGATCTAAGATATCTCAATATATTATATCTCGACATCTCGTTCGACAAATATATATTTTTTTGATATTAAAAGTCGAATTTTGAGTGTAATAGTCATGTTAGACCTGAAAGAAATAGAGCGATAATCGATTAAAACACGAGAAAACGGTCGACAAAATTTTGTCGTGGTTGTCATGCTAGGCCGGCTGAAAAACTTAAGCGATTGACCCAAATTTTCACTAACACTAATACAATAAGACGTGTCTCTACTGTGATAATTTTCCAATAAAATCTTATGGAATTGTTTTTTTCCTCGTCTCTATGATAGAATTGCATCATTTAGTGTGACGACTGTTGGAGTCAATCAGTCTACCTGACTTGAAGAAGTCCTGAGTCATGGTTTGACGTTGATGGGACTTTGTAGAGTCATATTGTAGAGGGAAAACTCGTATTCTGATCATTTCACAAAATTATTCTCTAGAATGTGACGTCAGTAGTCGCTCTATATTATTGTTAGAAGTTAAAATATAATTCAAATTTCTTCTTCTAATGCAAATGTATGTATGAAATTGTCAGTAAAGAAAAATGATCAGTGATACACAGAAATGGGTTCCCACTAGGGGACTCGGGAATTCACTTAAAGGATGCTTATGTTCTTATTACAATCGCCGTAGGGGTGATAATGACTGCGCTATCAGTGGAGTTTCATGTGCTCTTGACTGTGACTTGATGGGTCAAAAGCGCCACTGTTCATAAATTAGGAGTGTATAAATCTAACCCAGCAGAGTAGTTCTATGAAGCTGTCAAAAAGGCCTAAGTTAAGCCTAGTTAACATATATACATATAAGCGAAAATTGGACAGTGTTGGTTTTAATATTGTCTTTTATTTACTCGAGTATCACATATTTAAATAAAATACTTTTTAACGATTTATTATATATATTCGACCACGGTAATAATAAATCGAGTTTCTATCCGTTATAAAGTATTTTATTTAAAAGTGTTGGTTTTGCTTCTATACCCCTCAATTCATACTTTTCCTATAATCCAACAACTTGCTCTTTAGGCCATGAGCTGCCGACGCTCTTGCAGGCGTAGAATACCCCTCTGGCTACTTGAATCTTCGTACTTATATGTAATTCTTTTTTGAAGGCTTTATAGTTATCATTGTAATATTATGTTTATGTTAATTTAAGTGAACAGCATAATTTATCGACACAAAAGCAATTATTTTGATCATTTTCTAAAATAAATATTTTCTTCGTAAAATGAAAATTCTTGAAATCAATTACTAGAAATTGGCAAAAACATAATAATATATCTATACCTACTAATAGTATAAAGAGGAAAGATACGATTGAACTCAAAAACAAATGGACCGATTTTAAAAATTATTTCACCAATAGAAACCTACATATTTTTTTTTGTGAACAGTATTTACATCTACATTGCACCCTTGTGAAGTCGAGGCGTGTTACTTTTAGGTATATAACGAGCTTTAAATAAATAGGAAAGTCAGTCTTTAGTAAGTATAATTTAAATTTACCTAACCAGTAATTTATAATAATCCTGTATAATCAGGCGCTAGGTACCTTTCAAGAACTTTCTTGCTCCGTGTGGCATGGCGCCATTTAATTACCTAGTTAATTCGCAAAATGACTGGTTTTACTAAATACATGTAACATTAAATAGCTATGACAGGTACTTGTGGTTATTTTGCGAAGTTTTTAAGCATTACTGTAATTACATGACAAAGAGACATATTTTACTAGCACAATGCCCCGGCTTTGTACGGGTGCAATGTAGATGTACTGTAGACAAAAAAAAAATTAAAATCGGTCCACTAGTTTTTGAGTTTATTCCTTACAAGCAAACCTAAAAATCTTTCATCTTTATATTATTTTATTAGTGTAGATGTGAAAAGCCTTTATGATGTTTCAGGAAATCAGCTGTCATTACGCCTTTTAAAACGATCGGTTCAATATAATGTAATAAAAAACATTTATATTAATGCGAGTATACGAATTACGAACTGACCTATTATATTATTTAACATAAAAATCGTATATGTGGGCACTGTTAGTACTTTTATTTGGAAATCCCCTGCGATATAATCAAATGGTATATAACCTGATGCCAAGAATGCAAATTTATGAATATGTAATGAAGTAGCTCTGTTACATTTAACATATTAAAAACCCAATCTATCGTAGACTCCACGCACACATGTACGTACTGCCTACATGTTTCTTACCCAAATTACTGTATACGATAATAAATTCATTGATAACTATGCCAAAATTGTCTAGTTTCAATTCGTAAACAAAAACAAGGCAAGTTAGTCCGACGAGTACGCACGGCGCAGTATGCGAACGCGAGTAGCGCATGTAAACAAAACCGAACCGCGGTGCTATCCACGTCGTATGAATAACGCGATCTTCAGCCCCGCACGCCATTCTGTCGCGAAGCTTCGGCAACATCGGACGTTGCCATGATTGACTACGCGCGCCCCTACGATCAAAACATGTGCGACTACTATCTACCCCCTTCCCCGGCGCCCGCGCGTCTCGACGACTTCCAAGTATTCAAAAAGGGAACTTGCACCTATGGAAATTACTACAACACATACGAAGTACTCGCCGAACCCGAAGTCGATTCCGCCGCCAACGTTTACCACAACCTCGTCAATCTCAGAGATTCCTATCGCCCAGAAGACTGGAGATACAAAAGCGTCTTCGATTGGACAGCGGACGACACTTTCTCCTGGATATTTGATTGCGTGATTTCCAGTGGTTTCAGTGACTACGATGTACCGTTTTACAACTTCAGAATTCCCGGTATCGAATTCAGAAGTTTAGGAAGAGAGGAAATCCTGAATAGAATGTTTCATTCCAGCATCGATCCAACTTTATCAACGAGGATAGCTGATATGATATATGAAAAGCTTCAAACTCGTTTGAATGATGAGATATTACGGCAGTCGACGGTGTTCAAATATGCGGATCCATATCAAAGCCAAGAACAGACGATGTTAGATTTGGATTATCACAAAAACAAACTGTATGCGTCAGATTACAAGCCGAATGAAAGCAATTTGTTACAACCAGACTCGAGCGATGACGCCGAAGATATTTTTGGTTCATCCGCGGCTGCGTCTCCAGAGTGTCCGTATGGAAGTGATGGGAGTAATCCGAGTGATGAAGATGACAAGCGGAAATTAGTTAAGCGGCCTCCTGGCAGGCCGAAGGGTAGCGGTAAGAAGGGAGTAAAGAGGCCAAGAAGCGTATCCGTTCCGGAGTTCCTAAGGAATTTGCTGTTCGACGAGAGATACTGTCCGTCTATTATAAAATGGGAGGATTATTCACAAGGGAAATTCAGGTGAGTTCAACAAAATTTCCAATCTTGTTTTTTTTTTTTTTTAATTTGTTAAGTTTTTGTTTGAGTGAAGAAATGGTACTAATAGGTGACAATTAATGTGCTATATTATCCTAAGTATCGATTGTGTTGACATCATTTTGCATAGCACGTGGGTTAGCATACAATCGCACTAGATTATATTGAAATAATACCTGTACGTGTCTCACATTGGTAGATGTCAGCATTATTACTGGTTATTGTCTTATCAGAGAGTAAACATAAACATTGTAATTAAACCTTTGTAGGAAAACTAATTGCTTGGAAATGATGAGTTAATGCGTATATCTAATATTTATAACGTTAATAGATAATAGAGTTTTAATTGTCTTCTTCACTCTTTGATTAAATTTCAAAACTCTACATTAAATATTACAGTTTGAAGTACAACTGTGATATTAAAAACTAACTTATATTCAAATTGGAACATTGCAATTGTTGTAAAATTACACGATTTGATCGTATGTAGGTATATTTATTATAAAAATCCAACGATTTTCGAAAGATGCGATAAGATTTCGTCGATACTCTACATCTATTGCTTATACTTTATATTATCAACCAGTTATGCTTAGAGATAAATCACCATAGCAACGCTATTAGCTATTAAAACGAGCCATACGTTTTTGTTAAATTTTGCTATGATAATCCATCTACCGTTATTGAAACCCAGCATTCGCCTGTTGTACATAATATAGAGATTCATCTTGAAACTAAAGGTAGTATAAAAGTAGGTAAACATTTTAAAAAACATTTTCGGCGCTTTTTGTAGAATACCTACCATTCGCACCGATAAGTCGTGGGTTCCAATCCCACAGGGACGACATGATTATAATATTCTGTAAGCATCTTCCCCACGTCTGGTAACTTCGGGCATTAAATGGGTGGGAGGAATATCGAAATTCCGACCGGGTAACGAACCACCGTTCATAGATGAAAAAACCGTGAAGTGCAGATTGCACGTTTCGGTCTCAGTAGATTATCGAATGCTCGAAGTAAAAAGTAGGTCGACCATGCATCATTGACTGATGTTATGCTGAGGTATCACCTACCATCAAGAGAGTAGTTCGTCGATATCTAACATAAGAAAAAACATAACGCTACGTAAACCACCACGACAAATTATGTAGGTATCATGGAACGTAAATACTTGAATATATACCTTTTTGCAAGATAACCGGTTGTCGATTGGTATAAAATACCATTAATCAAAGTTTGCTTTATTTTTGTTGTATCTTGTAATTTTTTACACCTTTGCTTATAATTCTCATGCCCACGTTTTTATGCTCGCCTTAACCTTGTCGTCTTCGTCCTTGCATTCAGGTACATACTGTTTGAATTTTATATAATTGTTATAGAGTTTAAAGTCGTTCAGCAAAGAAATCTTAAGTACAATTATTATGATCTTACAAGTTGGCGATTTTGACCTTTGAATTTGCTTCATTGGGATTTGGGATCATCTTTTCATGAATAAATTATGAATAATTATTTTAAATAGCGAATGTATATTTTATGATATATGTTTTTTAGTTGTGTATAAGGTCATATCGTACAAAAAAGTAAGTTCTCAAAACAATTTTCAAGAACAATTTTTCAACATTAAAACACATTTTATATTTGAAGTTTCCATTTAAAATTAATAATATGTACATTCAATCAGTATATAAAAAAAAAACTTCCGTAACTAAATATTTCAAATAACATTCATGTACTATGCACATTCATGTAATATGCACCAATGTATGCTATTTTTTATTATAAATTTATCTAATAAGATATAATTAACTCTAGAGTCTGGACACGCCTACAAGATAGGTAGATATATAAGATAAAATTAATTATGTATTAATAAGATGCACTTTAAAACGTGTTTTTATAAACTAAGGTTTTTTTATACTTACGTCAACATTTGAACTCAGCGCGACCGGTTCTTCGTGATCTCAGAAAATATACATAACTATAGTCTTACTACTTTAATTATTAAAATTTACATTACTTTGTTGAAGGACTGTATATATTTGTAACTTGCTGTGCCCGTCATGCGTTGCAATGCTACGTGAAGAAAATAAAGTGTTTGTATTTTGGGCGCACTTCGCGGGCGAATTCAATTCAATTCAAAATCATTTATTCATTTATGTAATATAATATATTAACGTCAATAAAAATATAAAAATAATAATTTAAATGCTTCTAATTTTACATTTACTGCCAGTTCTCAAATCAAGGGCGTAGAACAGACGAGAAGAACTGGCAATAAACTATGGCAGAACAACTAAGAACAGTTTAATCATAAACGGATGAATAGTTTAGGAGTGCATAGAGGACAAACTTATTAATTTGTATTTGTTTAGTCTGCTTTTACAAGTAATCTCTAATTAGTAATTATACAATACAAGTTTGAACATTTTAAATTTTAAATTGGTATTACACTTTAACAGACTTAGCATTCGATACAATACCTTACAAACGGAAACGATTCCAGTGTTAGGTGGTATTCGGTTTTTGCCAACATAAATGAGATTATGTATACAAAAAAATAATGAAATATACTTTATAAATTATAAACATACTGTTATATTTCCCAAAAGTTGGCTTCAAAGAATAAAAAAAAATCATAGAAGTCAATCACAGCACCGGGACCATTGTGAATCTCAACCTTCTACCATCTTATCAAATATTTCATCAAACCCTGTCCATTTCTTTAGAAGGAGTTCAGTGACATACACACGTACAACAGAACTGCATATATACTGTAATTATTCTTAAACTAACTTTAGTGTAAAAAAATAAGTATAAGGCGATGATAGAGATAGGGAAAATTTTAATTAAAAATATCAATAATGAATATAGGAACTGATAGTGACTTGACAACTGAAAAAAATATTAAAATAACTGTGTATATTCAAATATATATGAAAAATACTAAATAGGGCGAGGAAGTCATGTTCCCGAGCTAGTATCGCAAACTAGGCCACCCTCCCGATCCTAGTATAGATTTTTTTTCTCGTTGCCACGCAGCCTCAAGGACGCTTTCTACTTCCGGTACCGATCTCTCCTCTATACTCGTTGGTATTTCAAATAATATACATTCGAATTAGAATTCTAATTTTAAACTAAGCTTTTCGGTATATTCTGTACGATAATTTGATTTCTTGCTGAGTCAGAAAATTAATTTAAAAAAATTGTTATTAGTGACTGAATTTGTAAAGCTTTTTTGTCGTAAAGTTATATAATTTTATATTGATTGTAAATTAATATTTGTAATCATGTTGCTTTCAGAAAAATCTGAATTATAGTTCTTTAAATTTCGTTTTGGTAGCATTTATAAACATTAATTATTATTATTGTTCAAATCTCAGATTAAATAAAAAATTATGGTATATGCAAATGGTTAGAAATGGAAAAAGGCAAAAAATAAATACTTTACCTTAAGTAAATTTCGAGATATCTTATTTTTAGGACACCATAATTTATTACTCTATTAGTCACAAAAAAACAATATCAAGATTGGTTAAAAAAGATAACCTACTAACATAGTTGAATATACATAATATATGATATACACATACTGTTTTTTTACATTAATTTAATATAATAATAATATAGTAATATCTTTTTGTCTACAAACGATACAGTTGCAGAATATTTCCGCGTTATAACAAAATGTGGATAAAAATAAAATTAGGGAGCCGTTGCTATGGCAACCCCGGGCAGCATCCAGTCACGTGTCGCCGTTTCCGCTTTGCGCGTTTTTCTTTCGCATTTTTTCCTCCCCAGGAGGGTGGGGCACCCCGACAGCTCGTGTACGCGAGCCTTAATTGCGTCTGTGCGAGTGTGGTCCAGAGAAATTAGAACAAGACTAATTTTGTACACAGAGACTAATTTTTTTATGAATTTCTTATGATAGTTTTTGTTTTTTTACGATAGATATCGGCAGACAAGCATGAGTTTCATTTGATGGTAGGTGATACCTCAGCCACAGAACATCGGTTAATGATGCGCTGTCGACCTACTTTTTACTTCGAGCATTCGGAAATCCAAAGACTGATATGGAAACGGTTCACGGTTTTTCCATCTATGAATACGATATGACTATGGTTTTGGCTACTAAAGACTACTAGACATCGCTATGAAATATCGCTATTTTTCTGTGTTGTGAGCAAATGGAAAACATTCTTGGTTTACAGTTTTGCAATATAAAATCTTTACGTTCTTATCACATTTTGTTTTGAACAAAAGTGCCGTGCAAAATGAATGAAATTGATTATTTTAGTATATTTCCATTGGATATGGCAAAAATACTTTATATACAAAAAACAAAAGAAAGTGTTTTTGTAGTATTTTGAGCAAAGAAATACTTCGAGCAAGGAAGAATACACCAGGAGGTAATTTCAGATTTGTAAGATATCACAGTAATAACGGTAATGATTGACGATCAATTATTTTTTAACAAATAAAATTTACTAGGCTTTTATACGCTTAGATTATAGGTATTTATATATGTCAGCCCAGCACGACAACCACGACAAAATTTTGTCGACTGTTTTCTCGTTTTATAATCGATTATCGCTTTATGTCTTACGGGTCTAACATGAGACTTAAACTTAAAACTCGACTTCTAATGTAAAAAGTAGAGATATTTGTCGATCGAGATATCTTGTCTATCAAAGTTGTCGATGTCGAGATATAATATATCGAGATATCTTATATCTTAGTTTGTCTTCACTTGTCCGCGAGATATCTCTTGATGGTCATGCTAGGCTGGTGGTGATCACTGGCACATAAATAACTGCAACATCAGGGGAGTTGCAGGTGTGTTGCCGGCCCTTAAGTGAACATGGTCTATGTTTATAAGACTAGTTTAGTCGACCTATTCGTGTAGAGAATCTTTCCTGAAAACCTGTGTTAAATGATTCAATTAATAACAATTTATTATGACGTATACAATAATGACATTTTGTCCTTGTTTACGTGACTGAATAAAACCAATTAGTTTAATTTAATTATCCATAACGCTAAACATAACGCAATAAATAATTAATATCATATATTAAGAGACCTTTAATTTCTTTGAAATGTATTTATAACAATAATATTTTAATTAAAGAAAAATAAATAACTCTCTCTATACGTAGTTACTCTGTACAGGAGCTTGCACCAAAGTCCCTGTAACATTTCTTTTTCGTGAAAATCTATTTATAACTAGGGCAGCCTCGTGTTGATGTTGCCGTTCGAGTTTGTGCCCCATCACGATAATCATAAGGTCGATATTAATTTGTTTAGAACGGATGCGTAAATATATAATATAGGTATATGTAGCAAATTTTTTTCTCATAGTGGCTCTATTATATTGATTAGTAGATCCTGCTTCCGGGCATTCGTGGCTTGAAACGTCTTTAAGTTCTCTTTGTTTTTCTGACTCTACCTTATTTGAACAAGTATTTCTATTTTATTAAAACTTAATAATTTATCGGTTTGCCATTTGATTTCTCATCAATGTTATCAAGCGGTTGAAAAGGTCAGAATGGCGAGACTTTACGATTAATAATAATTAACATCTTAGTTCAAACTAAATCTGTAATCTTCTTCTATACTAATATTATAAAGAGGAAAGATGTGTTTGTTTGTTACGATTTAACTCAAAAACTACTCGACTGATTTTAAAAATTCTTTCACCAATAGAAAGCTCTACTTAAAGTTAATAATCGAGTAAGTTTTGTATATATATATTATATAATATATGTATATGGAATCCCGATTGGCGTCTTATGCCTGTGATACGTTAAAGTAAATATCGGGAATTTTCAATCGAAATTAAATTTATGATCAATGTTTTATTCGTATTAACTTTATATTATTAAAATTCATATGGCATTCAATATTTCTGGTTGATGACAAGTGACCATCACCTGTGAGCAAGGAGCACCTATGTATGAGTCACGTATGTAGGCACGCTTTCTTTCAATCTTCCTTTTAAGAAAGTAACGACTTCTTGATGATTGGCCCTATAAATCCAAAGAATATTAAAAATGATCCATCCATCAGTGAACTCTACCCTTACTGAAAAAGCTTGAGTTATTGCAGTAAGAAATAAGTTCATTTAGAGGGTTATAAAGACTAAATTCTTAAACGCTAATCAACATTGAGGCGTACTTAACAGTATATCTAACTCTTTCATTACGAAGGTTAAATGAAAGACAGAAACATTTTAAGAAGCCCTCAAATTTTGATTATCGTTTCAGTATTCCGCGGTAAGAATTCTAAAGGATAAAGATACGTTCTTTATTAATTTGTTTAAATCAGAGTTGTCCAAGGCAAAGCAAAATCTTTATTGTTTCTTATGATTGAATAACAAAATTTAGAAAATTTGCCTTTTATATTTTTTTTTGTAAATTGTAAATAATTTGCGGCCCTCAATCCACAATTTAGTCATTTTCATTGGCCCTAGATTCCATCTAGCATGGACAGCCCTGGTTTGAATAAAACAATATCATAAGAACAAGAACAGAATGTTTTTCGGTTCATCTGATGGTAAATTATTACATGGAACACCAGATATTTTAATACTGTAGTTCCGACCTTTAAGATATGAAGGCTCGTTTAATGAAGGTTCCCAAGTCGTATTGGTTCGGGAAAACCACCGGCAACAATTTTTCGGAATATAGTTTTATTTTGAACGAATAATTGAGATAATTTATTTGATATATAAGACATATCCATAATGTTTGTATATAAATCGACACTCGATATGAATAACATTGTAACTATTTTTACACTATTATCTAATTATCTCGACAATGAATTAAGAAAACAAAGAAGCGTATTTTGGACTTACTCCCATATTTCTATCACCATTAGGTTCATTTTTACATAAATTTTTTTTCATTGTAACTAACAAAAAAATATGTATTTCATGAATAACAAAATGGTAGATTGGCTTACGATAATATAAAATAAAATCCTAAAACATTTTAAGTCATTAAATAATAGTAAATATTTTTACAATATTTTTCATTACAAAATGTGAGAAAAAACTCAATAAACAGCATTGTAACTGTGCAACTCTTTCTAATGCATGTTATCTCTCATTAATCTATGAGCCGATTTTTTTTCTTAAATATAAAAAAAAACTATAGTAGGTAGGTAATTATAATATGGAACCATAATATGGATCCGAACAAGCTGCTCAAATTGTAGCATTGGTGCGGGAGGGCTTGGATCAACGAACGATTGGTAGAAATTTAAATTTAAACCAGTCTACGGTTTCTAGAATATACAGTAGGTTTGTGGAGACAGGTTCTTACAAAAGGAGACGTGGTACAGGCAGAACTCGAGCAACCACCGGTCGTGATTACCGATTTATTGTTACAACTTCCCTGCGAAATCGTTTCCTCACGTCAGTTAACATCAAAACAGAGCTTAATGAAGTGCGTGGAGTAAACGTTAGTGCACGAACAATAAGAAGAAGGTTAAAGGAAGCGGATATCACTCCTTTTAGACCAGCAAATTGTCCAAAGTTGTCTGTAGCTCACAGACAAGCTCGCTTAAGATTTACGCGTGATCACCTAAATTGGACAGATGAGCAATGGGCCTCCGTTTTATTCACAGACGAGTGTAGGACATGTTTATATGGTGCAGATGGTCGCAGAAGAGTATATCGTCGACGTGGGGAGCGATATGCTCAAAGTTGCATTGAGGAACGTGTTCCTTTTGGAGGCGGTTCTTGCATGGTCTGGGGTGGCATATCGATGAACGGGCGAACAGAACTTGTGTTCATTGACATGGTCCGTCAAAATGGTAGTAGAGGGGGTTTGACTGCACATCGCTACATAACAGAGATTTTAGAAGATCACGTGGTGCCTTACATGGGATTTATAGGCAAAAATTTTACTTTAATGCAGGATTATGCCCGGCCGCACGCTGCTGCACAAGTTCGACAATATTGCGAAGAGGCTGGGATACGTACAATGAATTGGCCAGCACGCAGCCCGGATCTTAATCCCATTGAGCATGTTTGGGACAATTTAAAAGAGCTGTATATGCGAGAAATCCTGTGCCTACGACAGTGGCACAACTAAGAACAGCACTTTCAGAAGAATGAGACAATATTCCGCTAGATGTTTTAATAACCCTAATCAAATCAATGCGGAACCGATTAGAATCCATAATAAGGGCACGTGGAGGTAATACACCTTATTAAAACATAAAAAAACCCTTGCATAAAGCTATAATGTTAAAACCAATTTTTTAATTAAACCAATTTTCTTTAAATTTCTGTTTCTCTTCAAAAGTTTTAAGGTCCTTTCCAGTACACAAACTTAAACTTAAGGATATGACCCTACACTGTTTAAAAGTTAACAAACCAATCTAGACGTTTCAATTTAAATCTGTGTAGAAAGTTTGCATACTTGGTTAAAATATTTATTTCAAAGTTGTTTTTTACTTTGATGCAGTTTATGAGTCCGTCAGTGTATATACTCTGATACAGAAAATTAAAAATTTATTGTCAACTTTCACGAATATAAAAAAATAATTATAAATTCCGTTGCTTCTGTTTTTTTTTTTCATTTTATTTACTGTTATTTTGTACTTACTTCAACAATCTTACTAATCATTATAAATGCGAAAGTTTGTGAAGATGAACTGATGGATGAATCGATGGATGTTTGTTGCTCTTTCACGCCAATATTGTGATGAAACTTTACAGTAATAACCTTATACATCAGAATAACACATAGACTACAATAACATAGAGTATCGTCTACTTTACTACGCACGCACTAATTCTACGCAGTCGAAGTCGCGAGCAGAAGCTATTTTAATGTAAAGTATAACTAAATTAAAGTATATTTTAATGTTATAACCACATCAGTGGTTAATGGTTTACCCGTGTGCCTGGGTTCTGATCATGGGGAAACCAATGAATGTTTCGGTTTGGTAGGCATAGAAGGCTGATCACATACTTGCCTTTAAAAAAAATGATCAGTGAAACAGGCACAGAAACGAGTCTGCTCCATGGGCAGACACATAGGGGTTACGGGTTCACTTTCTTTTTTTTTAACAATGATTTACAATTCAATTAATCATAATATACAAAGACTGATATGTATAAAACTTAAGTCTGTAAAAGGAATTACGATGATATTCATTAAAAAATATACGTGTTTTAAAAGCAAGAACTATTGTAACTTCAAATACAATGTTTTTCATTTCATGGATAGATTAAAACTATACATTGTAACTATAGCAAAATCAGGCTTCTATTGGTTTTAATACAACGAGACCCTAAGCACATTAAATAATGAATAAAAATAGACAACAAAATCCTTAGTTTGTTCAAATAGGCTTAAAACTTTCGCGGAAAAGTTGATTATAACATAATAAATTTCTTAAAATGGCTCCTCTGAAAACCATCCAAATATCAGTTACAATGTTATTCATATCGAGTGTCGAAATGTACATTTAATTGTGTGTGTTCATATTATGTACAAATGATAAAAATATTCTATTTTTTAAAATAATGAGGTACGGTACCTTATAATAGGTAAATTTGGATGTCGACAAAAGTAAGCTGTCTCTATAATACCGATACATTTCAATAACCAATCGGAGCTACCGATATGAACTACAATATAACTAATAAGACATTTTCAATGTTATGTCAAATATAATAGACGCTAACTGGTACATTTGCAATTTACATAGACAAAAAACATAAACAAAAACTATATACAATAATTTTATTCTAAGCACAAAAAAACTAACACGTGTAGGTGACGTATTCGGATCGCAAATGTCGAATATAATTTAAAAATGTAGAGCTGATATAATTTATGCTATAGCCGTCATTATCATAGAGATACGAGGTGTCTGAACGAGATTTTAGCCTCGGAGGCTCGATGTGACTGGCATAAAATATTGTTTTTTTTATTTGTCACTTCCTCACGAGTATGTGCGCTTAGTACCGCCGCGCAGGTGCCGAGTATAAATACAGAGAAAAAGAAAATATTAGTGAAATAGTATTTGCCAAGTCTCAATATGGGACTCGGGATAACATTTTGTTTAGCACCGAGTTCGACTCCCGGGGAAATGTAATTAAAAAAAAAATGTTTCGGTCGACTAGGACACATAAGACTGACTGACCTGACCTATTTCTCTTTAAATCTTTTGTATCTGCCCCAAGCCCCACAGAAACTCACACCCACTTTTATATGACTCGTTCGTACAACGGCATTTCTCTATGACAATATGTCTTAATTGTATGAGAAAATAGGTTAAATGCGACGAAACAAATATGAAACAATAATATAGAGCTGTGTACATAGTACCTATTTTATCGTCCTTAAATCTCTCGTTACCGGTAGATAGCATGCGTGATAAGTAACTGGATTATCATGTTTGGAACCCGTAATATAGACGTATTTAAAAATAAACCGAGTACCTATGTGTGAATCGCTTCACAGAACTGAAAATAAAGTGATAAAACAATTTGCACCGTGGGATTTCCCTGCGGTCGATTCGCGCACGCACACATGTAACGAATGCCACCCACACATACTTTTATAGACAGTACGATAGGACTGACGCGCGATGTTGGTATGTTGATATCGGACTCATTGGATAGTGACTAATAACATTTTGTAATCCATTCCTCTTTACTAGTTATTATATAATAATACTAGCAACGCGCCCCGGCTTCACACGGGTGCAATGTAGATGTACTATACACAAAAATGCCTATGTTACTCGCTGATAATGTAGCTTTCTATTGGTGAAATAATTTTCAAAATCGGTCCGGTAGTTTTTGAGTTTATTCATAACATACAAAATTACAAATCTTTCCTCATTATAATAACTATGTATTAGTATAAGTAGATATAGATGGTATAGATATTCTATAACTTTTTCTATAGTATATTTACTATGTCATTCTATTGTAAAGTAACCCAAAAGATATAGAGTCTTATTTCAATAATCTGAAAATTCAACCTAAAAATACGAACCGAAATACCATTAATAATATTACACTCTAGTAAAGATGTATGTAATGAGAAGCACCTGAATAGGTTTTTTAAATTAAATCCTTTATCGTATTTTTATGAGAATGAAATAAAGACAAGTTTCCCATTCTATCTGTTGCACCTCAAATGCACACATAAAAGCACTGCGCGGGCGCATTGATAGCATTAAAGTCGAATACACACTGTTTTTTATTACTGTAATTTATAATATGATGTTGCTTTAACATATTCTGAAAAACTGTTCATCGGAACCAGAATTAAATATCTTTTTAAAATTTTAATAAGTATTACGCAGACATCTCTATTTAATAATATTATGTGTAGGTATACTACACGCCCCGGCTTCGTACGGTTGTAATGTATATTCACTATACAAAAAAATAGCCTGTTACTCGCTTTCTATTAGTGAAAGATTTTTTAAAATCGGTCGAGTAGTTTTTGAGCTAAATCGTAACAAACAAACCAATATTTCTTGTTTATAATTATTGTATAGATTACGTGTAGCTCTGATACTTTGTTTACAATGATACGAGTTGTGATAAAAAAAATTCTAGGAAATAAAATATTGGGGAACTTCGTGATCTCGACGTTAAAACCATTATAAGTAAGTTTTACAAATATCAAATATCGAAGTAAATAGTAGGTCGACGGCGCATCATTGACTGATGTTCTGTGGCTGAGGTATCATCTACCATCAAGTGAACCTCATGCTCGTCTGTCGATAGCTAATTAGCTAATAAAAAAATATTTTTTTTTTACATATCACTCATTTCTATATGACGCTGCCTTACACATAAAAATAGCGTTGCAATTATAAGACGAGATGAGCTGTAGCTCAGACAGAGCGAGATAGCATGAGGAAAACGTGAAAAAAACGTAATAGTGATTTATCTTGCGGGCAATCGATAATATTGACATTCGATTATATGACACGAGAAGTGTGCCCGCAACTAGTTTGAAAGGTGTTTTTGTCACTTTTTATCTTTCAATTCATCAACCTTGACTGGTCCATTTTTGATCGTTTTGAACCCCCACGAAGGCCCCTGTGCACGGGGTGCTATTGGGGTTGAAGCGACCAACTTCCTAGACCTAGACAATGGCCAAAGTTGTCTCTAGGTCTATAATTGAATCCTGAAAACTTACTTTGAGATGCTACTTACCATTTTAAGAACTACCGACTACATAAAAGAAAGAAGAATAAAATTGGACGTATGTATATCCAAGAAAAGGATCCAACCTACACAGTTAGCTTTTCAAGTTTTATAAATCAAATATCCCGTCAAACAATACCCTGTCAAGCAAGTGGGATGGTACTCAATGCAGAAAAATAACTTGGCTTTTACATTTTGCTAAGGCTGTTTTCGTGATATGAAAGTATTTGACATTACGGCCTTTGTGGCATACTTAAGTCGGTCAATTATGAATGGGATTCGTATTGGAATCATTTATCTACTTAAAGATTCCAATACGAATGAAAATGTTGAACCACTAGTTCCCTACTCCGCTTCAATGGCCAATATTTTCGCTGGGCCTTTTACTGATCCCTGAAGAGGACCCTATTTCCTACTTTGACAAACTAAGGACTTCGTTCTAGGGGTCACATAGGCCCTATATAATTTTCCAAATAAAATGATTATTTTTTTAAATATTGAAGAACAATATAATCATTTTTGCACGAACTACAGCGAAAAAAAATTCAATGGAAAAGTTGTTTACCCGTCGGAATTAGAAATATGGTTTTTCGAAGTCTGTTATAGGGAAGCACCCACCTAAATCCGGCTCCGAATTCATATATTTGAATAGACATTAGTATTTGTATCATTTATTATCTACTATGGAGAGACATATTCATATGACAAAGCTTAGGTAGTGGAAGCAGGTCTAATACATAATAAGTATTATTAAAAAGATATAAAATATATTATGCCAAATTACTAATAAAATCCGCTGCGAAGTGTTCGCGCGACCGGTTTAATTACTTGCTTCAAGTGTTTTTCTTCTGGTTAACTTCTGAGAAATTTAATTTACATGGTATAAAGGACAATTTCGAGCTACATTTATTGCTTGTTGCAGCTAAAATTATTATTTAAAACCTTAAATGCCTTTAATTATTAATTCTTGTTATTATTATTCTTATTGGTATTGTGAATCATACTCATGCACTTGCATATTTTTTGCGTATCTATCTTAAGCGTACAAATTTGTATAGGTATGAAAAGGTAGCTCCATCCATGCTAGCGCCAAAAAGAGCCACGATTTGCTTTAAATACGGAGATATGCCAATGGCTTTTGATATAATTTGAAATTTTGGCAGGTTTCAATAATATACTTTGACTTGAGAAATATGGCAAGAGATGCTTTGATGAATCTGGGGGAATTCCCCAAAAGTGTAGAATTTGTAGAAAACTTAAGAGTTTAGCTCTCCATAAGATCTGATAACTTTTTTGGAGTGCAAGCAATATGTACCTACTTGTCTTGGCGTTACTTTATATGAAAACTAGTGGACCCCGTAGACGTTGTTCTGCCACAATTTTGGCTTCGAAATTATATAATTGTCTAATATGTCACTGATTTGCAGTAGACATCTGTTATTTCAAAAAAGCTAAGAATGCATGACGTGAGCTGTCAAGATGGCGGAGTTTCGAATCTAATTTATTTTATAATTAATTTTATGCATATATTTTTTTCCTGATTTTTTCAATATTTTAATAGCCCATAATATCTTATTCCCGACATAGAGGAATCCAACAAATAAGTAATCGTTAAAATCGGTGCAGGCGTTCTTGAGTTATAAGTGGTGTAACTAACACAACTTTCTTTTATATATAGTATACATATAAGTCAATGATATATATAGATGTTTTGGTGGGATATCATATACAATATAAAAATGGATGTTTGTTGGAAATCGCTAAACTCCATTGGCGTTTGACCGATAACCATGAAAATTGGCACATACATGTATTATTTAATGGAGAAGGTTTTTATGCATCCTCTTTGTTGTAACTAGATAAGATTCTGGTTTACATTGGAAAAGCATTAAGTTTTTCTCTAAAGTAAGACATAACATATCCTGTTATCTATTTTGTTTTTAAAATACTATAAATACATTTGCAAAATGAAAAAATATCTTCACAATCAATTGTAAGCAATACATGACTCTATTTCCAACAGTTAAAGGTTCATTATTGCACGGATACAAGCCATAGAAGAGCCAAATAAACATGAAAGAAAAACAGTGTTTGGAATAGCTATTTGTTTACACTAAGTATCTCCTAGTCTTTGACCGCGAATTCCTCTGCGTGTTTTTCGGAACCAAAAAAACGTATTTTCAAACTTCCCATCCCCTACTTTAATCCATTTCTAACCCAATCCATTTGAGTATGAGTATTAAACGGGTGGGATATGTATCAAAATGTTGGACGGATAACGAACCAACGTTATTAGATGGAAAAGCTTAGAAGTGTATGGTTCAGAATCAGTATATAGAAAACTGAAGCCTTTAATTGAAAATCAAAAAGGTCGTCGGCGCATCAGGGATTGATATTCTGTGCCTTTGTAAGGTACCATTAACTACACTTCTAGTAATATTGTCTTTTATTAACGCGAGTGTCACACATTTAAATAAATTCAGTCAGTAATTTAAAAAATCAGACAACTGTCATTTTTCTGTATGCCCGTGACCACGGTTGCTGAAAAGCATCCAAAACGTCGGGATAAATAATTTAAGCAATATAAATAATAAATCGCGTTTTAATCCGGTATACAGTATTTTATTTAAATGTGTGATACTCACGTTAATAAAAGACAATATTAAATTCAGTCAGTCTGCCCCGTGATTACGGTTGCTGAAAAGCATCCGAAACGTCGGGATAAATAATTAAAAACATAAATCGCGTCTTAATGTGGTATAAAGGATTTTATTTAAATACACTTCTAGTTCTTGTGTCGACAACTGTCATAATATAATATAAGAAAAGCTCTAGGAAGGGAAACGGGGGTTCACTATTTAACATGGCAACAATCAAATTAAGGTGATGTCTTGAAAATTTTGTGCTTTTTATATGTCGTGTAGTTTCTTAAATTGATATAGCATAAACCCAATTTTTTGATATATGCTTCCTTACTATATAAACTAGAATCGCATAGTTCAAAAACACGATAGGATAAAATTTTCTCGATAGAAAATATATTCAAAGTAGGCTCTAATAACTGTATTTTTTGTTCAGTACAGGGAAATTAATAAGAATTAGTCTATAGAATATTTTTTAATACATAGTAAATAACCATATCTAAGTTTGCCAAGAGTACTTTTTTAATAGCACTTGTAGTTTTTTATTTAAAAATAAAAATGTGTTTTGGCGCTTACGTCGATAATTATAAGCGCGAACTCAGTACATCTATCTCAGAATTTCCCTACGTAAAGTAGTTGCCTCTCTGTTTTATAGCTCCTCCTTCAGTCGACTGTGAAAGTCTCTAGTAGATGGACGTGTATGATTGTCATCGATATTATTACGTAATTAGTTGCGTACTTGAATATACATAATTATGTTATTTTAATAATCATTTGTAAAAATTAGGTGTTTTCAATAATAATAATTGTACAATCATTAATTAGAATTATGTAGGTTTTAGACATTATCTTTAATTTATTAGGTTAAGAAAAACAATTCGAAAAATGGTAAAAGTTAAAAACCCAAAAATGACTAAAAAACAATATTGCGAGAATAAGGCCCGTAACATGACGAAAAAAAATTGTAAGTCCCAACTAATCTAATATATAAAATTCTCGTGTCACAGTTTTCGTTGCCATACTCCTCCGAAACGGCTTGACCGATTTTGATGAAATTTTTTGTGCTTATCCGGTATCTATGAGAATCGGCCAACATCTATTTTCATCCCCCTACATGTTAGGGGTAGTCCACCCCTAAACTTTTTTTTTCCTTTTTGGACGAAATTTTTTATTTTTATTTTTTTATAATATGGCATTAAAAAATACATACAACCCCTGCTTTTTTGTCAAAAAATCTTGACCCGTGCGAAGCCGGGGCGGGTCGCTAGTTTTACATACATAATTGTATTAGTCTGTATTCATAAATATTCCAAATTTGTATCATAAAATAAACATTTTTCCAGCAATACCACCTTCCCAAAATTATAACTAAGCACGTAAAAAGTATATTCTGTAACAGACTTTACTATTTATCAATTTCAGTTTTTTTTTGAATATATTGTATACTAACATGTTCAATTATCTACTAATAATAAATAAAATTGGTTTAAACTAATTTATATTACTAGAATACAACTTAGTGACGTAATGCTGACGTATCCCTATCAGTTTCACGGAGTTCCGAAATGAAGGAAACAGAGAGCATGGAGTCGCGTTTAGTATGTAAAAACAAGTACTTATTGTAGAAAAAAATGTTAACATAATTAAATTTGATTAACATAATGAAATTAAATTGATCATGTTTCTTCTATAGTCACGGGAAAAACAGTGAAAAAATAATAAAGGTGAAGCAGTGTGGTCTTCTCATCGACGAAATGTACCCTTTTTAGGGGCGTCACCAGATGAAATAACGGATGATGGCGATATGATTATTGAAATAAAATGTCCTATTGCGCCATTCAATATAGTATGATGCCGTAGATGCCACTATCCAGGAGGGGAAAATGCATTTTTGGAAATATGATAAGAAACTAAATAAATACAAACAAATTTTAATTCAGTTTGGTTTATACAAATCCAAGGCCAACTGCATATTAATTGTAAGATACAAACATTTTTACTTGCGATCTGGGCAACAAAAATGGAGCCAAATTTATTATCTTTTTGCTATGACTGTCTTTTGCCAGAATTAGTTGACCCCAGGCACACTAGAAATAAACATATATATCAGAACCTGCCTATTACATTCAAAAGAATAACAGTAACTTAACAAATATTGACAAAAGAATTAAATGAGAAATATATTGACACTACAGATACTGAGGCAGAAGAAGAAAATACAAAACAGAAAATAGAGATACTCCAAGAACAGATAGGTAGGGACTAGGGGCACAAATGAGAAGTTACATCATTCGATAGATTTTAACCTCCAAACAGGCGCGTAGTAACGACAGTATGCGCGGTCACAAGACACCGAAACCGAACTTTTGTAATGTTTTAGTATAAATGCTGTTTAATAAAAATTAAAAAAGTAATAATTTTTTGTAGTTAAAAACTTTATCTTTCAGTCGGGATAGTATGTATATGTAGAAAATATTTTATTCTATATTTATTCAATTCAATTAGTCAGTAAAAATATGTTTTAATGTTTTTTTTCTGAGTTGTGTCTAAATTTCTCGACATAAATCTTACGCATTCCTGAAAAAAAAACATAATATGTAAATACTTATAAACCTATGAATTAATATAAGAAAACCTCCTAGAAAAAGACCAGGAAATAATTAAAAAATCTAATCAAGAGAAATATCTTGGACTCATTTTAGACACAAAATTAACATGGAAAGTACACCTAGAGCATATAAGATCCAAGATATTTCCCTTCATAGGATTAGTCAAACAAATAGCAAAATGCAATCCTCACACGGCAAAAGAAATAATTTACAATTCCCTTGTCAAATCACACTTGGAGTATCTGGTTCAAATATGGGGTGGTGCGGCAAAAACTATAAAAGATCTGCAAGTAACACTAAACAAAATAATTAGACTTTATTCAATTACCACAGACTTACATCAACAAAATATTATATGCCTAAAAGCTGAAAAATATTTAACATTACACAACTTCACACTTATTATACATGCATACATATACAGAAAATCATCACAAACGCAACACATTTTCACAAGAAAATCCACAAGTACCACACCAGATATAAACATAACTTGACATTACCAGCACCCCTAACGAATTATGGTAGATAAGGTTTGAGGGAACTAGATTGGACAATGAGTTACTCGAAGATAGAAAGCGGTTGAAAATCTGTTTGTGTTTTTAAAAGAAACTTAAAAAAATATTTGCAGCAGGAGCAATATTTATAATTTGTATTACAACAGACTTTGACATCGTTGTGAATTTTTTTTTTTTTAAATTAGCCATAATAATGTCGTAATAATTGTTCCGCTGTTTTCTAAATACTTATGTTAATATTATTAAAAAGAATATTAACATAAGTACTTAATAAATTAATAAGTGAACATACTTTAATTTCTTTGAGAAAATTAATTCTTTAAATTCAAAACAATCAAAATCATAAAAATAAAAACCAAGATAAATAATATTCTGATTAAAACAATTTAGAAAGATTAAATTTATTATTATTAATTTAGAAAGATTAAATCAAAAAGTTTACATAATATATATTTGCAACATATATTTAGTGCTGTTCGTCTCCTTAGGTTTTCTGTACGAAATTATATTCCAACCGAATGATACCTACGTGGCGGCAAAGCGCCCTCGCGCGACACGGTAATGTTATCTTATAATTATTACGAGTATAGCGAGCGCAGCGCCGCGGCCGCGGCCGTTCTCCGCAACTTTCTGATAAACCACGCCCCTAAAATTATTTTTTATTTTCAAGGTATCCTCTTAACTCAATCTGTAATAAAGCAAGTATAAGACCGGTGCTTCCCCAACAGGTACAAGTTGCTCATATATGATAATGAACTGGTTGTATGCAGGACTCGTTTATGGTTTTGCGAAATCTTGTACTATTTATTTTTTAAACAATGATACTCGTGTGTGCGTGACTGTCCATGAAAATGACTAACAAATATATTAAGAAGGCGAAGAAAACGGAAATATAGCGAACATTTTATAAATCTAATGTTCTGAAGTGGAAAATAAATATTAAATTAATACATAATATAGTAAAAAGAATTAAAAACAATACAGTAATTAAACAACTTATTAACAGCGAGAAAGTTATTGATGAAATTAGTGTACAAAAGCAAACAGGAAATAGTTCCACCATTGCTCTTGATAAAACTAGCAGTATATTTTTTCAGTTTTTGGTTGGACGATTACTTAATCTGCCTTTATGGCCAAGACGAAAAGGTATGTCATGGATAATAAACTCTTAGCTCAGTACGAAACTGCTCATAACCCTACTAAAGAAATAAAATAACGTGAAATGTGTTGTCCAAATAAAGTCAATAAACTTTGTGTAATAACCTCAAATATTTCTTTCTCATTGACGTACGGCTGACTAATGCAAAAATTGTGAAAATGAACAACTGAATTTGAACCGTCGACCTTCGGCGTAAGAATTATTGTTACTGGATTATAGTCATTGTTAAGTGTCGTTCCATGTTACTTATACAGAAGTCAATAATTTGCATTCTCATTACGCATCGCCTGGTGCGATTCCTTGACCGACAAAAGGAACTGGCCATATATGAAAAGTTTTTATGTGACAGATTCGTTTTACGTTTGGAAGTTTGATTCCAATGCTTACTGAATGAAGTCAATGATATTATTTAACTCTAATTTCTTTATAAGAAGAAAATCTTTGAAAAAGAAGAAAATGTTTTTTATAGAATAGTAGGCAAACGGGCTTTTGGCTCACCTGATGATAAGTAGGTCGACAGTGCATCATTGATGTATTGTGGCTGAGATATCACCTATAATCAAGTGAACCTCATGCTCGTCTGTCATTATCTAACATAAATAAGTGATTACCGCCACTATGGAGGGATTGCAGATATGTAGACTTTTAAGGAATTAATAGGCGCATTTCTTGAAAGTTCCCAACTGGTGACGGTTTGGAAAAATTGCCAGCGATAGCTTTTCAAATAATATTTTATTTAAAAAAATAATTAATTAATTCTTTAGATATCGACAGACGAGCATGAGGTTCTCTTGATGATAGGTGAAACCTCAGCCACAGAACATTAGTCTATGATGCACTGTTAGACAAATTAGAATACATTTAACATAAATTATATGTAGTAATGTAAAATACTAGAGTAAAGTCAACTGTTTGGAAAGAACCCGATAATTCTCGATTAGGATGAGTCTGGAAAACTCGATCTGAAATCATACGTATTATGAAACACAAAAGAGAAAGAGTAATGCTTAAAAAATTGCAAAACATGTTTACACCAATGCTGTCACGTTACTTACTACGCAGCTCCGAATACAAATGAGTGTCAGTGTATTGAAATGTATAAGAAACACAGGTATTATACCAAGTGACTGACTCACATACGACCATCAAACTAAAAAAACGTTATGTTTTTATTCCAATGAATTTGGTAACTGCGTAATTTTTTAACAGATGTCATTTTATAAATAATAATAATAATAATAATATGATCTTTATTGTCACAACTCACAAGTACATACATAATGTGCTATTTATAAGAATAATAAACTAGACTCGTGACAAAAGGCAGCAGGCTCAGCATAAAGCTGACAAACCGGGGTCTGTACAGCGCTGATTTTCAGCCAGTCCTTATTCCACATTTTTAAAATCAATTTTTACCGCATATCGTTAAAAAAATGAAAGAAAAAAATAAAAAAAACAGTGCAGCAATGAAACAATAAAAAATATGTGACTATTGGTAAAACAAGCTGAATTTGAAATTAAAGTTAATTAAACAAAAAATAATATAAACTTTGACAAATGAGTATGTGGCGACAGTGTAAAAATATAAATATATATATATAAAAAAAAAAGTATGTTATTCTTTAAATTAGATTTCACGGATTGCTTGCTGAGTGATGTAAGACAATTAAAACAGATAGATAAATATATTTATATTTTACTAAACGAGCAATAATTGTGAACCCAATAACCATAAACGGCAATTTTTTTTAAAAGTAATCAATGAAATGGGTTGACGTAAGGGAGGTGGTAGGCTATTCCATATTTTGCTCGCTTTTATGGAAAATGCACCTGTGGTTCCAGTACACCTATGCTTCTGCATGAGAAGCAAATTGTTACATTTGAGGATTTAAATCATTATCTTACTTCATGACTTGTTTAAAGCATCGTATTGTATCCTCAGGCTGAGGTATCGGAGGATAGGAATAATATGGAGATCATGAAATAGAAATGCATGCAGAAATGTTCATGAACAAATTAATGTTTTGTTGTTTCTTTTGTTTTTAAGGATCGGGTTTTATTATTATTAAAATATTTGTTATAATTGAAAACTATTTGCTTAAGGATAAATGTTACTTTGTCCTTGGTGGGCGGCATGTTGAATTTGATTTAAAAACGAACCGCCTTTTTAAAATAATGAAATTGTCTACATACAATGGTTTTTAAGTTTTATACAAAGTAATTGTCGACCGCCATTAAAGTAAACCGCCATTTTTAGCGAAAATCGACTGAATCGAATATATATTTAACTAATTTTCGCTAAAAATGCCGGCTACAACATAAAGGCTGTAATCCATCGTTGTGATTATACCTTAAGATTCAAATAGTAAGGAAATATTACTGATATAATGCCTTTAAGCCAAACGCCAAGATAAGCTTTTCTTGGTATTTTATTTTATATTTGTCAAATAAACGTCTTCTTGTGATACGCTTTGATGCGTCTCTCGTATTATTTGTGAGTACTTCAGCATTTTTCCATTTAGTATTTTAACCTTCGTTTTGGTGATTTGCAAGTAACACTAATGTAAACATCAGAATTTGAGTTTTATGCAACTTGGAACCTTCACTGGGTAAAGTAAATTATATAAATATGGTCAGTCATAAAGTGGAACTTGGCGTCATCAAGGTCTGGTCTTTATTCTTTAGAGATTTCATATTTATGAGAAATGCACAATTTTTTTTCGAATAAATATCATTTTATTACGTACTCTTTCGGACATAAACAAAAGTAACGTCTCAAACCTCCATTGATTTTTTTTATATATAAAGCTCTACAATACATGTTGTAATTAAAACCTTTATGGAATTAGATTGTAATTGGCAACAATAATTATTATTAATAAGTAATTTACATCTAACTTAAAATACTACAGTATTACTTTACTTAAAAACTAAGATAATGTCCAGTGACTTTTCTTAGTGTTCATAATTATTTTCAGAGATATTTGATGGCGGTTTGTGTTTCTTTAACAGCATCCCCATAGTCGACACTGGTACTCATTATTGCAGTATCATCGGTGAAGTTGGCTATAGTGCTAGATTCTATTTGTGGGATATCAGATGTGTATAGTAGGTAAAGGACCGGTCCTAATATACTTTCTTGTGCTACCTACAGTGATGATTTCACTTTTATTTTATTAGTAAATGGAAAATTGGAAATATGAATATGTGAATAACTATTTTTGTAAAAAGATCAAGATGATAGTATTAATAAATTAGTTTAATTATTTGCTGGGGTTGCTCCTTTAATTAAAATAAACAAACCTAAGGTCTAGCTACAATCTTTTAGAAATCTATGGATTTACTATCTATTACTATTAATGCTGTCTAAGAAATTGCTTCCTAATGGGCAAGGTCCCGTCTCCGAATTGTGAACAGTATAGTGTTGCTGAAGACTTAGGCCCATATTTCAAGATGTGTCTCAGTTATGAATCTAGTTTTGAGACTTGTCAAACCATTTTTTCTCTACAGAATTTTGACATATGGACAGATCTCAAGAATAGATTACGACTTGAGTAACGTCTTGGAATACGGACCTTATTTTGTATCATGGATTTCTCCACCACGTCGCGTCACGTCAATGAACAAAAACCGAACAGATTCTCCTGTGACATTAAAAACATAATTCATTCGTTACAAGCGAGGTTTAGTATTGTCACAGAAAGTGATTCATACAAATTTGGATGCTGACCGCGCTCGTGCGAGGTCGAGGTCCGGCCTTGTGGAATATCATACCATCAGCTAGGCCAAGGAATGATCCTACGTGAGGTGCATCCTGCTGTTGTGTACTTAGTCCAAATGGCAGATATCCAAACGGTTTAACCTGAGTTTTATGCCTGTATTTGAATTTCTTCTGATTTGTTTAATAACAGTACTTTCTATAGCCTTAGTTTTGATGGTAAGAATAACGGTTGTGATGTCATAATGATATAGCTTATGAAGCGATCCTGGCTTTAAATCCTTCAAATTTAAAATAAATAATATAAAAATGTTTATTTAAATATAAATATACTTTAAGTTACCAAACTGGTTAAACATAAGGTACCTGGTGTCTTCGGTAAAATACCACTGACCACTTATACAAGTTTTTTTAGTGATTCAATTACATATCATTAATTATTATTTCACATAATATATCCAAATAGTGAAGAGACCTCAGATTTAAAAGAAGTTAAACCAATAACGATTGTGTGAATGTTGAGGCAATCCAGCTCCTTGTCACCACGAATCCAGTGAAAAGATTCAAGTCAACTAGACCGTTTGAGCTAGTGTAGTGTTAGTGTAGCCTAATAAAATAGTGAACAAAATGCATCAATTATCATGAACTCGTCATCTTCTGCTTCCTGCACTGTTCCTTTTTTTTATTTGGGGTCGTCACAGTATGTTCTCTTTTTCCATTCTCTCCTTTCACTCGCCATATCATCAGTCATAAATCTCAAACTCATATCGTGAACTTATCATCAAATTAATTATGAACACTAAGATAAGTCACTAGACATTCTCTTACTTTTTAGGTAAAGTAATACTTTTTAGGTTAATAATAATAATAATAATATAACTTTATTGCATACCACAAAAAAAAAAAAAATATAATACAAATAGAAATAACATATCAAAGCAATAGGCGGCCTTATCGCTTAAAAGCGATTTCTTCCAGGCAACCTGTGCTGGCTAGGCTGGAATAAATGTATCTGATAAGGTAACAGTAGGTGGTATACATATAATTTTAACATAAGCATATAGTAGATAATTAGTGAATAGGTACAAGAAAAAAGTAATAAATTTGTCACTGTGATAAATAATACTTAAAGAGCATAGTTTTGAAAGATTGAAGAGTTTGGGCCTTTCTGATTTCAGTGGGAAGAGAATTCCATAGGCTTGCACAGTAAAAGAATTGTTAAAGAAAGAAGTTTTATGAACAGGTGTACAAAGCAATAGATTATGGGCAGAACGAAGATTTAGTTGGTGAGAACTTAAGGCTGAAAAGCTTTCCTTGAGGTATATAGGAGTTTTGGGATCAAACAGGACACGATACAGATAAGTTAGTTAAGTTAGATATAAATTACTCATCTGTATCTATACTCACTTCTTCTAATATAAAGAAGAAAGATTTGTACTTTTGTATGTTATGAATAAACTCAAAAACTACTGGACCGATTTTAAAAATTCTTTCACCAATAGACATCTACATTATCAGAAAGTAACATAGGCTTTTTTGTGTATAGTACATCTACATTGCACCCGTGTGAAGCCGGGCATGTTGCTAGTTAGCTATATAATACGTTATTTGTAGGCTAGATTCTAATAACACAGTTCCTACAAAACGTATTGAAAAAAGAAAAAAAAAAACGGTAATTATGGCCTCATACTAAGAAACCTAGATAAAATACGCTCATTGCGTTATCAATACTGAAGTAGCCTTAACTGTCAGTGATGACGGTCAATAGTAACCTTACTCGTCCGTGACGGCTAACAATAAACAATTTGAAGTCTATTAAGCAACCGTTGAAGATGTGACTAATGAATGAAAAAAAAATTAAGTACTAATCAAACTAATAGAATGAAAAGAAGTGTAATTGAAGCATTTGATTATTTACTAAAAATAAACTAGTAATTAGTGTCATTTGAAAATCTCGAATGGCTTGATGTTGCCTGCACCGAATAATAGAGAAATAATACGGTATACTAATAATACAATCTGTTACGGCGCATCGCCTTTTAATTATGTTATATGACAATCAATTATCTAAGATTTCAGTTGCCTATGATTGCGTGCCTAAGTGTCAAATTGTATAATTAGCTTCCTTTTCCGGCGCTTTGCAAAGGCAAGGGGCGTGCCGTATGATGCACATGTAAAAATTCAGAACTAAAAAGTGTTCTTGGACTCTATCTATTGTAAAAGTGTGGCAGTTTACAAAACACAATCATTGTGTTGAAATCATCACTTATATTTGTAGACAGTATTTAAAAATATCATCAGTCTGTACCTGCATTACAAATATGAAAAATAATGGTTGTTCAAGTATAACCTAGGATAAAACGATAATTTTATATTCCTTACCTCATTAATGTAATTAACTGTGAAGTAAACAACAGATGAAGAATTCAATGCCATAAGTGGTGACTGGTGAGCAACCGATTCAGATTTTACGATCTATAAAACTACCACGATACTTTGTTGATATAGAACCGATCGTCCTAGCACTTCAATGTTAACTATAGAAATTATCTATGATCAACAATTAATTGTAATTTTTAGTGCTCTCTGAATTACAGCTCTATACATTTTTCCTATTATTGCTTCAATGAAATTTTACTATTAAACCCTATGATTGTATGTCTAAGTAATATAATCATTAAATTGTTATTAAATTAAGAATCAAAATAATGTTTGTATTATTAATATTTTGAAATATGGCGTCAGCTAGCATTCTTTTTAATTGTCTACATGAATTGTTTAATTCATCCTTCAGTACCTGCTTGATGTTTTTTATTTGCTCCGAGACAAGGTCAGTTATTTAACTGGCGCGTAAATTAAAGTTATGTCCATGCTTGTATCGAAGTATGTCATAAATTGCAATATTTATAACACTGAATTGTTAATAATAAAAAATGTAATCTTGGCAGATTTTATTTCTTTTATAATCCAAAATGAGATGTTATCTCTGATCTATCTTACCTCTTATCTTTCTATTGTTTTGATTTTGCTTTTTATTTCAAAATATCTGGAAATAATGCTGAGTGATATTGTCTTCCTAGTTTATTGGTATTATAATATTTGTGTACATATGAGATCATATTTTAAGCTTCCCGGTTACATTTTACTAAAACTATCGTCGGGTTCATTTTTATATACTAAATTAACCAGGAGAACAGAAAACACTTTCGAAATCATTCATTCCTTCCCGTTCTATGCTGGATAATAAAACAACCAAACCAATACTCTCCAGCAATAAGACTGCTGTTTGATGGATGGTAGATAAATGATGGTAGATCCCGTGATCAAGGCAAAATGCGCTGCTATATTTTAAACAAAGTTATCTTATATAATATAGCGTAAACATACCGGCTAGTAAATGCACGTTTGCATTTCGTCACGTTGCCAGCAGAGCTGATAATGACTGCAACAGGTTGACCTTGACTCCGATCACAATTAGCTGGACATTTTGCATCATTACTCGACGTTTCTATACCTACACCCATTATATATACCAGATACCTTATAGAGACTGAGAATCCATTTAATGAGCTGTAAATATATGCAAGGTTGTATTGATGCTAGTCGAACTTGACTTGGTTACGATCTTATCTCTGTTATTTAAATTACTTATTACTATTATAACGCTTGCAAATGATACTATTATAATGACCTAATATTGAATGAAAGGTTCTTATGGATTTATATTATTTTTTAAATACATGTATAATCAAGATTATTCAAAAACTAAAGATATTAAAATGACTTGTAATGTCTTAATGAAACAGATCTAAATAAAATTACTTTATTCGCTTCCTTTATTGTTCAATGCTTTCAATATTTTTATCTCATTGTATTCTAATTTCTAATAACCGATCAATTGTCGCGTGCGCCTCATCATTTTAACCTTGTCAAGTTGCTTTACAAACCTTGAATTAAAAATGTATCGGAAAGCAAAATTCTACTAACTTTGATTATGATAATTGCAGCCTAGAATAAGAATTGTCGTAGTTGTTATTGATAACAGTATACACGGATATATAAATAAAAAATCGCTCACATTTTAAGTACTCACACTTAAATCTGGTATTTCTTGTAATAATTTGATTTTTCTTCTTTCCAGATTTGTCAAACCAGATGAAGTCGCGAAGCTTTGGGGGCAGATGAAACAAAACGAAAATATGACGTTTGAGAAATTCAGTAGAGCCATGAGATACCACTACAGGCAATCAGTCCTTGTTTCGGTCCCTACAGCACGCCTCGTCTACCAATTCGGTCACAAAGGCCCCGACTTCAGGACCGACAATCCAAACTTTGTTAAAGTCAAGTCAGAGTTGGACATTCACGAAATGAGTTACTCAAACTCTTAGTCAAACTGAGGTGTAAGCGATGTTTTGGTTAAGAATCAGATGTTCAGAGAAAGAAGTGATTGTATTGGCGTTACTCTTGGTACAATTCTTGGACATGTCATGTTTCAAGTTCTGAAGCAGCGAGGGTGAAAACAATTTTGCTGATGTACTGAGGATTGTCCAAGAGCTTAATTGTTTTAAAAGGATAATTAATGATAGAATAAAGTATTTGGTAAGAGATGAAAAGATAAGTACGAGAAATGTTTTGAAGGGTCAAGTAAGCTCAATGGAAGGTTTGGTTTCAATGGTTGTATTTTGAAAAGAGATTGTTAAAGGTTAGTTCCGTCAATTAAAGGTTGTATAACCCATTGTTAAAGTCCATAATATTATTTTTTTAAGTGTTTAAGTGTATTTTTCTGACGACACTTTTCGTCATAGCGACTTTTCAGAGCTACGAATTTTTGATAAGAGTTTTTGACGTTTCAATAATTATTATTGTTGTTATAGTAATGATAAGATAAGATTAATTATATGTGACTGTAAATAATTAAAAAATGATTTATTTCAAACATTCCAGTTTAGGCCATAAGATTTATTTCAAAATTATTTAATTATACTTTATTTTATTAGTTTAAGTTGAATACGAAATGTTGCCATATTGTGAATGTTGTTAAATGTACTTAATATAAAATTTTATTATTGATATTATTTTCTATATTTAGCACTCGTCTCTCAGTGTTAGTTTAAGTTAAATCTAGGTTATTATTGTAAGAAATGGCGCGAATGTGCAATATAATATGACAAGTGAAATGATCTGTAGGCCAAAGATAATGTAAAGAACAAAAAATTAACTTTGTCGGTGCGTTATCACTGCGGTGGAGTTGAGGGGAAATGTGAGGTATTTAAAAAAGAAGTACATATTTCCACATAAGTGATGAGTAGCGTAGCAGAGAATAAACAAAGTTATTATGCTTATTCATTTTACTAAATACACGATGGTTAACAACCAAAAACTGATAAGCGACATTTTTGGCCAAATATACTTATTTCCTTTTTTTTCACTAACTTTACAGGAAAGTAATTTAATTACTGGCGGTTATCCCTTTTTTGGTTGAATTGAAATTATTTTCATGCTTTTAAGGGCCTTAATATTTACGAAAATTAATGATAAAAAGCGTTGTAACAGACCAATTGAAACGAAAAATCGATAGTGTAGTTCATTGAAGACCTAATCGGAAATCGCAAAAAAATCCCATGTAATCATGAATATTGTTATTGTTGTTAATATTTATTGTTCAGTTTCAAACAAGTAAATGCACGATCGTAATGACCAATCGTTTCGTGTATTAGTGGCATTTTGGAAGCGATCGATCGTTACGATTTTCGTCAGATTGATCGAAACGATGAATTGCACCATATTGTTATATTATGGGGCCCTTTAGGCCTCTGTTTTATATTATTACTGTTACTTCTTCGCTCATCTCCACCTTAGTAGTCATGCACCTGAAAGGTTACAAAATATACGTATTTCTCGAGAATTTTTTTTGATAATATAATAATAGTATTTAAGTTTAAACTCTCAGGCAATTGCTGTGATGTAATGTTGTAAATGTTAAAATTATTTTTATTTATGTATGTTGTAGTTATTTTTGATTACTTTAAGCGTTTATTTTTTAAAAAGAGAATTTAATAGCTTTTCTTCATTTAATAGTATTATAAATTGTACGACAGCATAATAAGAACTTATTTTATTTTTTAATACTTTATGTGTTTTTAGTTAATATAGATTTAAAACTGATTTTGAATAATTTAGGTTCTAACTGACAATTCATTCATCATATTTTATAATACTATATACTATAAGACATACAATATCGAGGTTTGAGTGAAAAAAAAAACCTAATTAGTATGAAATTAAAAATTGTAAATTAAATTCAAAGAAAATATCACATCACAAATGTTAATTACTTAAAAAAAATTATTCAATTTAACTTACAACTTTCAATTTCATACTTATTTGATATAAGCACTTAATCCTCGATATTATTTTTAATTTTCATAGCGAGTAATGATCTAAAATTGTCACTTTAGTACAAATTTTGTGTCTTACATAACGTCATCTGAATTTCTAGAATTTTTACTTACTGTGCATAATAAAATAATATAGGTACTATATTATATTATAGTTGATTACTATCGATGCACTTAATGAGATTTTAATATATTACTAACAGTTCAATTGAGACAACTAGGTACTCTGTTTTTGGTAATTATTCGGTATCGTGTTACCAGCAATTTTGAGACTGATTTTTTTTACTGGACGTGCATTACGACTTCTAAACACCATAACTAGTGTTATTATGATGGCGCATAACCATTTTTGACTTATTATATCGCACTTTGAAAACAAAAATGACATTATGCTAATGTTAATATTTTTTAATATGGCTATTTGAACTTGAAGTCAGTGATATTGTAGAGGTTCGTAATCAATATTAAAAACTTATAATACTTAACAATCTAGGCTATTTATATTTAAAGTACTCTGAATAAATTCAATTACAGTGACGTTATTTGAAAAAATATAATAAAAAATTGGCAGTGTCACTTTTGTTTTCAAAGTGCGATATATCAGAAGTGAATTGTGTAGGATTCGGTTCTGGCACTCGTCGGCCGCTGCCGCGGCAACGCTAGCTTCGCTCGCTCTACTCTGATCATAATCACACTAGTTGGACGCTGTTAAGCAATAGGTACAGTGTCAACCCACAAAATGACAAAAAATTAAATTTTGATACTAATCGCTTCCTTATGAGCTGGACTACATATTTCAAAAGAGATTTATATCATTTAAATCGTTTTAATAGCAAAAATATTGAAAAAACTAATGGGCATGAAAACCTAAAATGTTTAAAATATTTAACAATAATGCACTAAATTCAATTACTTTGATTGCTACTAAGAAAACGATATATATTTATTTTAATAATAATAATTACAAAAAAATATATTATTTCTGTTATTTTTTAAAATAAATTTTATAAAACCTGATTAAAACTTCAAACTCAATTTTCTCAAAATGGCGACCGTCTGGGTTGACACTGTATTGCTTAACAGCGTCCAGTTATGGTATTAAGAAGTTATAACGAAGTCTTAAAAAAATCAGTCTCAAAATCCCTAGTGGCGAGATACCGAATAATTAACCTGTTTTTATTTACATATATTCATAATAATAGAATTTAGATGACTCATTATAAAAAGTGAATCCCGAGTGGGGACGATATATTTCTGTGTCTGTTGATAATAATATGGTTATTCAGTTCTATTCTGGTGGAATTACCAATGAGCAATATAACTTGTAATACATAAAGAAAGATACGATACTTATACTGTATTATAAAAGGTGAGGTAAAGTCACAAACAATCAAAACAGTGCTATAGAGTATAGATAGTGTTAGACCCTTTATTGCAAGAGGCCAAGGTTTCCAAGCGCACTTACTTGAACTTACTATCTTCATTCGACTAAATAGTTATTAATTATTAACAAGACAAACTAGAACTATAATCAAAATTGATTTTTAATTTTTCGTAAAATAACTCAATTTGCGTATTCGGCCATCGCATTCTAGGACATAACTCAAGTCAAAATCTATTATTGAGAACTGTTAAAATGTCTATTATCTATGAGAAAAAATGATATGACAAGTCTCAATATTAGATTTAATCTGAATAACTATTTAGCTAGCATCGTAAGCTACTATTAGTATATCCTAAAAAGGTCGGCAACCCACCAGCAACCCCTCTGGATGTCTAAGGGTGGCGGTGATCACTTACCATCACTTAAGCCATCTACCCGTTTGCCGCCTATCCTATAAAATCCTAAACTATAGTTTCAAGATTCAGTATTCTACCATTGGAATTAAGTTTATCTTTACAGAAAGTTTCAGAAATAATATCTCGATTTTATACAGAACGTATTTTTAGTTTAATATATTGTTATTTATATAAGGTTTATCTATATTGTTTTTATAATGTATGCTAGGAATAATTCTGTTGAACGCGCGATATGAAATGTGAAAAATAAGAGAAAATACATGATTATTACTATGAATGTGAAATTAATTGTTTTTTTAACCCTTAATACATGTCCTGAACAACTTCCTATGTATTTACAATTTACTAGTGGCGAAGGGTGAACATTTTCAAAAGATAAACAGTTCCAGTAAAAACACCATGATATGAAACGAACTTTGATATAGTGCATAGACCCAAAGTAAAGCGAAAAGTATCTTAAAAATTAGTAGATTAGTAGTTATTGGGCTATATATATATAAAGGAGAGCCTGTAGGAATCATTTTCAATTCAATTCACAACACGTAATCTTTGTGGCATTATTTCAGGTTCAATATAATATTTTACTTTCCAAGGATATTTCGATAGCGACGCCATCTATATTATTATGATGTAAATATCTTAGCGTCCTAAGATCTTTCTTGACGCATTGGATAGGTCCGTCTTGTACATTTAATTTCGATGTCTCTGATATATACTGTAACTTTTTTTGTATTACTTTTAAAAATTACATACATTCATACATATACATCACGCCTCTTTCCCATCGGGGTAGGCAGAGATCACGGAATTCCATATGCTCCGATCCTTACATACCACTTTCGCTTCTTCTACTTTCATCAATGCTTTCATACACACTCGACGACGGTTACGAGTACTTTTGAGTCTTTTTAAAAATTGCTAATATAAAATTATGAGTTGATACCTAAAATATGTAAATAAAAAAATATTTTGTCAAAAATCACAAACACTGCGCCATCTAGAAGTATTTAATAATTTTTATTTTACAGCGCCATCTATCATATATTTAGTATACTAATTTATATCTTATGCTAAATTGACAGTTAGGTTTTACAAAACTTACTCTGGTTGGCACTAGGTGGCGCCAAATTAAAAATTAATTTTTAATCTTTCATTTCATTTTATTTAATATTATCTTTATAACTACTTATTGTGGAATGTAATTAGATTTGCGTTGCGTTAATTAAACTGACAAATACCAATGAATTATCATATCTTTAGTTTCTTCATTTCAAGTTTCATTTATCTACAATGTGCTAAGAATGCTAATAATAGCTATGAGTGGTTGATTCAGGCGTAAGTGCTTTTGAATTTTATAGATTAGGTCCAGGATGTATTGAAATTCGAGAGGCTATCAAACTAAGTTGTTGAATACCTATACAACTAGATCGGGGAACTATATTTACAAGTATTGGGATCCATTTCAAATACACCTACCCGACTAGACCACGTTGCATGAGTGAAACAGATGAAAAATATCTTGTTTATTGTAATTTAAATTTGGACTTGGGCTTTTCTATATATATTTTATACAATTATAGGATGATTTTTTTTCGAAAACAGTGTAAATATAAATACATGTCTTGTCACATAATATTCTTACTTTCCCCATTCCTTTGTAAAAAGCACTAGTTTAAGAAAGTCGGTAGTGAGTGCTCAACGTTTAAAAGTTTTGTGCTTTTATTTTATTTATATACTATGTATTATATTTAAAATAGAATATAATCTACAAATCCAGACGTAATAACCATAGATTATATAACTTCCATATCACAGATCAATGAAGGTATATGCAAAGTACCGCAATTAATTATTGTAATAGGTATATATTACAAGACAAAGAAAATCTAATACGCAAAATATAATCAAAATCTGAAGATAGATCTATTTGCGGTTCGTTATACGATATCAGATGTTGATAAACAAGTTTGTACTATGATGGTACATATTTGCAAACAATCTCTTCTTTCGATAGATTGGAAAAACACTTTCCTTTCCTTCATCCCCATTTTTCTTTATTGCGGCATACCTAGCATGACAATCAAGAGATATCTCGCGGACGAGAGAAGACAAACTTAGTTATAAGATATCTCGATATATTATATTTCGGCATCGACAACTTTGATAGATAAGATATCTCGGTCGACAAATATCTCTACTTTTGACATTAGAAAATGAGTTTGAAGTTTATCATACTGCCGCGCCGGCCTAGCATGACAACAGCGACAAAATTTTGTCGACCGTTTTCTCGTGTTTTAATCGATTATCTCTTATTTCTTCCGAGTCTAACATGACAAACTACACTTTAAATTTGACTTTTAATATCAAACAGATATATTTGCCGATCGAGATATATTTTCTAACAAAATTGTCGATGTCGAGGTATAATATATCGAGATATCTTACATCTTAGTTTGTCTTCTCTCGTCTGCGACATATCTCGTGGCGATCATGCTAGCCGGCTGAGGCCAGAAATTAATAATTTATTTGGCTTTTTCGAAATTCAACTCCTAAGAGGATAAAATAGTGGATGAATGTTTGTCAAAATCCGTCATTTTTAAACTTAAATTCATAAAAATTTGTATCTGAACTTTTGGCTAGAAGTAAAAAAGACATATTCCTGGAAAGGGTTTAAGTCGACATATTGTTTTCATACATTATTATCCTTCAGTAATTAAGTTACTGTTGGGATAGGAGTGTATTGCAGTAGGTAAGTGGAAAAGGCTTAAAAACATATGTTTTTGTTCTAATATTATCTATACGTAATAATCGAAATCTGTGCTGACGAAGTTGCAGGTAGAAACTAGTCAACAATAAATTAGTGCTTTTTATTGTCACTCAAAGCACAAGCGTCGAATTCTAAAAAAAATAGTTATTTCACTTATTACTAAACAATCAGTAATCCTCTCTTCTTCAACTTTTTGCATCAGGTTGCTTCAAGGTGGTGTTTTTAAAAAATGTAAATACAATAATTAGTATTCGTAATTTCTTTATAAAAAGCATTTCCCGAACAAGAGCACGCTAGAGGTGTGTTTATGTTATGTCGGAAAGGTAGCTGTATGATGTATATTATGAAGCTATAATATGTTATTCATATATATACAAGTAATATACATTGAATAATCAAAATGATCATGATCGGTGACGCCTTCTTGCCTGTCGGTCGTGTTATTTCCAATTCGCGCGTCATTCAAGATACTCGCCTTGTGAGAGATTTTTGTTTATATTTTACAAGTAAGTTTTTTATTTTACATGTTTATATTTACAAACATGAGATAATAATATTGATGTTTTTATAAAGATTTTTATGATTGCGATGTGATCTTTTATTATTATACTCGTAGATGCTGGTTTTTGTATTATGTTACATTCTGACATTGAAATCAATGTTTACTTATTATTCATACTATTTATTTATATATACCTACTGTAAATTGTTTTCTGAATAGATGTTAATCAATTAAGCTTGTGTTTATTGTGATAATGTTTTTTTTTTTTTATGTCAGATATCGACAGACGAGCATGAGGTTCACTTGATGGTAGGTGATACCTCAGCCACAGAACATCAGTCAACGATGCGCTGTCGACCTAATTTTTACTTCGAGCATTCGGAAATCTTCACGGTTTTTCCATCTATGAACGGTGGTTCGTTACCCGGTCGGAATTTAGATATTCCTCCCACCCGATCAATGCCCGAAGTTATCAGACGTGGGGAAAACATGCTTATAGAAAATTATAAGCATGTGCTCCCGGTGGGATTCGAACCCACGACCCATCGATGCGCACGGCAGGTGTTCTACCGAACGCGCCAACGAGCCCGTCAAATAATGTGTTTTATAATGGGATTTTCGTTGTTAAAAGACGCATTTTTAAGATTGTTTTGACTGGCTTCTTGGTCTAAGTGGTGCGAAACATTAGTACACGAGTTTGAATTCTGGGTAAACAAATTTATATTACTAGAAAATATATGTAAAACAGTCACATTAATGTGTTGACCCAAGCCCCAGAAGGGGACTGTTTCGAATATAAAAATTGATTAGCTTAAAGTTTTATTGCGACTAATTAATTTAGGCAAAAATACTTTTCTTAAAAGAATGGCCTAAAATATTACTACTTCGGGCATTGATCGGGTGGGAGGAATATCTAAATTCCGACCGGGTAACGAATCACCGTTCATAGATAAAAAAACCGTAAAGTGCACATTGCGCGTTTCGGTTTTAGTCTATGGATTTCCGAATGCTCGAAGTAAAAAGTAGGTAGACAGTAGTACATCATTGATGTACTGTGGCTGAGGTATCATCTACCATCAAGTGAACCTCATGCTTGTCTGTCGATATCTAACATAAAAAAACCTTTACATTAAATTTTGAAAATTGTGATATAAGCCACTGAGTTTAAAATTATATAATTAGTCTTAATTAAAATATTAAGAATTATCTAAAACTGACATTATGTTTTAAACGTTATCCAAAAAAACTACATTTTTAGATACACAATAATATTAAATGTCAAGGTTATGAATCAAATGTCAGATAACGGTAGACGTTATTCCACAGCATAATTTCCATATATAGAGTAATTTACACCATACTACGTTTTAAACTGCCGCCGTAACTCAGTGGTAAGCGCGATGCGTTTAGCACTGGAGGTCCTGAATTCAAATCCCGGGGAAACAAGGTTAAACAGAGGGCTGAAAACCTACTTGCCTGTAAAAGAATAATAATCAGTGAAACAGACACAGAAATGGGTCTGTCCCATGCCCCACTCAGGATTTCACTTTTCACGACTTCAAAAACTATTGTATGTTGCTTTTTTTTGTATGTTTGTTACGCGATAACTCCGCAAGTTATGGATGGATTTGGATGAGTCTTTTTATATCAATAATGTTGTCGATTGCCCTTTAAGGCTTGCTTTGAAGTAATTAATATATTATTTTTTACTTTTTATTTTAAGTTTGTACATACTACAGTTTTGAAGTCGGTTTTTGTTTTTTCTTTAAAAATATTTTTTACGTTTTCAACAGATAATGCTATTCCTAATATGGTCTGCTGTGCTTGTTGGAGTACTCTATATCTACTTCCGGAATGTTTATTCGAGATTCGGTCGTCATGGCGTGAAGCAAATAAACCCTGTGCCATTGATAGGTAACATGGGACCGACTCTTTTCAGAAAATGCCACATAATTCATGATATAGATAGATATTATAGAGAGTTTCCTGAAGAGAGGTAAGGTTTTATAATTATAATGTTTTTATTTATATTTTTATTAAGTCATCGCTCTCAATGGAGCCACTGAAAATCAGTTTTGGGATTTGCCCCAACGCACGTATTATATATATTATGTCTTGGTCTATAGTATAGTTTTAATATATTGTTATTGTTTATGGTAATGTCGTGAATAAATATATTCTATTTAATTCTAAAAGATAAATACAATATTATATTTATACCTATCTTTTCATTTTTAATATCAATGGTTGTAGTGCGAGTTTTTTTAACTTATTCGGTCGTGACAAAGCTCTAAGTTTGAATGGAATTAGTTCATACTTTGACAAAACTACAAACAGAGATAAAGCTAACGCGAGTGAGAATAAAAAAAATAAGTCGTTTATATCTACTGCAGAAATACATACTCGGTACCTACTCAAATATCCATTCGGTTTGTCGGATGTGATATTAAAAATACAAATTCGGTATTCTTCATTCTGTATCATATATGTATATACCTACCTCTGTACTTACCAGAGCGTCCTAAACAGCGTACTCAAAAAATTCAATATTTCGTAAAATTATGCGAGCAGCCAAAAATCCTTTTATGGGGACTCTTAGATAGTCTAATAGAATGTCTGTGCCAATTTCATGACGATATTCGGTTTTCCTTTACGGAAGTTTATCCGGAAAATAATATAACTTTCAGTACTTTCAAAATTATTTCTAAATAAAATAAAATGCTATTTATTATATTATTATGATCACACTTATAACGATAAATGAAAAGTGGTTGGTAGAAGCTGCACACATTAAAATGGCATTTGTTTTTAGATTCGTGGGTAGATATGAATTCGTCCATCCTGTTATCGTACTCAGAGATTTAGATCTAATAAAGAAGGTGTCTATCAAAGATTTCGAGTATTTTACCGACCATAGAGGATTCTCAGATGAGGAAGTGGAACCTATATTTGGGCGGAACCTTTTTACATTAAAAGGTAAGCTTATTACTATAAAGTAATTTTTTTATTTATCCCATGCTCCGTTGGTTCGCTACGGGGCTATCGGGCATTTGTTCCGTAGCCCCGTAGGCTTCGTAGCCAAATGTTTTTACTTTTTAGCATGATTACGATTAAGATGCTACGGAATCATCAGCGTTGGCAATTGTTATATCTGAGGGTAGCATGAACGACTATCGAAAAAGTATTCGAATCATCCATCTGTCAGTTGTATGAGAAATCATTTGAAATCTCATACAAATGATAGCTCGTCGATACGAATACTTTTTCGCAAGTTGGTCCTGTGTAGTTAAAACGTGCTCAGCATCAACATACAAATAAAAACCTTCACAGGTGAAGAATGGAAGGATATGCGCTCAACTTTAAGTCCAGCTTTCACGAGCTCCAAGATCCGAGTGATGGTGCCTTTCATGGAGGAGGTGGGTAAGCAGATGATGCTGGCTTTGAAGAAGAGGATTGAAATAAGTGGAGGTAAGTTCAAATTATCTTTATATATAACCATAGCGTTTTAATGAAGTAATGTAAGATTTTAAATTCGTTCCAAAAATCTCTATAGGAACTAAGCCATACTCTACTTCAGTGTCTGGCAATAAATACTGCCGACAGAAGGTGTCTGTCAGTATAATTTCAATTTTTTTAATGTTAGATATCGACAGACGAGCATGAGGTTCACTTGATGGTAGGTTCTCAGCCACAGAACATCAGCCAATGATGCGCTGTTGACCTACTTTTACTTCGAGCATTCGGAAATCCATAGACTGAAACCGAAACGCGCAATATGCACTTCACGCCTTTTCCATCTATGTAATAAAGTAAGGTTAGTACAGTTTTTATGTACCTGGAGAACCTGGTATCTGAGAAATGGCCGTTGGCCCAATCTACTGGGTATGTATACATTCACTGTACATTTGAATACTTCTCTATTGTTCACATTTTGTCTATCAGAAATCATCAATCAATCAAGACCTGGGATCTTGGACTAAATGGTAAAGTGGTTCATATGTATATATTATGTATGTATGTATTGTCTATTTGCAGAAACAATTTGATTTCCCTGTCTACGTGGTTAACAACACCATATTTTATTATGTAATTTATATTCATGTTTAGTCAGCTATATAAGAAATAGTATGGCCCAAAGAATTGTTAGGCCTCAACAATAGTCACGAGAAAATGTTTAAAAGTATGCCTGCCATCAGAGTTTCTTGAAAAATATAAAGTTATAAAAACCTGTTTGAAAGTATCATTAGCGTCGCTTTATGCACCCTCATGTAACGACATAATAACTGCCATTTAAACCTGACCTTTGTTATATATTTGAGGTTTTTTATACCTCATTGGCCTCTTAAAATGCAAGTTCAGACTGCAAAATAACTCACCTTCTACAATTATGTAAATATGAAGGTAATATTATACTCGTATAACTTGTATTTTCTAGATTATAATTACGTTACTGTTTGACCCAGTGGAAGGTTAATATTATCATTTATTAACGTGAGTAATTTATTTTCGGATGCCTTTTAGAATACAGACTGAAATATGACCGCTGTCTGATTTGAATTTGCAAATTACCTATACCAACACCACATATTTTTTATCTTGCTATACTTTTCTATATTTTGGCTAACATTAAATTTCCAAGTCAAATTTAGGGTTTTAGATGACTAAAGTTATTTTTTTAAACAATAAGTTATGATACAATAAATAGGGTGCCCTAGGTGACATGACTTCAAAATTAAATAGTGTGTAGTATTAAGGGCTTAAAATGGATTTCATTAACAGGAAATCAAATAGAAGTCGACGTAAAGGATCTCACGACGAGATACGCAAATGACGTGATCGCTTCCTGTGCGTTCGGATTAAAAGTGGACTCTTACACAGAAGAGAATAACAAATTCTATGAGATGGGGAAAGTTGCTTCGACATTCAAACTCCGGCAAATGTTTATGTTTCTAGCGTATTCTGCTTGTCCTGCATTAGTTAAGGTAAATTATCTATATTTTCTTCATCTCCTCGTGGCTTATAAAAACAGTGTTTTTTTATTATATTTTAATTTAAAAATCAGATTCAATAATAAGTAATATTGTTATGACTTAAAACTATATACCTAGGTAAATAAGATATCCTAATCAGATGGCAAAGGACTTGGGAGAAAGTATTCCTATCGTGAAATATAATAGTCATGTACATTTATATGACATATTACTTGAAATTCCATACAAGTCATTCGTGCTAGATCTTTTGGTCCAGTGTCTCAGAATCGGGTTATCAGTTCGTTCAAAAAAGGAAATGGAATTAATCTATTTTTAATATAGTTCAAAATTCTAGCCAGTTTTTATGTAGTACAAAAACTGCATATCAATAAAGTAATTGAAGTAATTTAAGATCAGCTAAAGGTCATTGTAATTTTGTCATTGTCAAAGCAATTGAAAGCGTGACCAAAAATACTCTTGTTAAGTCATATATTGAGACAAATTGGTGATGTCAGGTGAATGATAATAATGCAGTTTCTAATATCTAAAAAGCTTGGAAAAGTAATTTTATTTTGTCTCTCTTAACTTTATATCAAAACATTAGTAACAAAACAACAGTATGCAACAAAAAATAAGTTAAATTTATCTACAATTTCACGTAGATTGGTGTACCTCTATACTATAGAGTCTTTAGTAATAAGCAAAGAGTAATTAACATATTATTTCAGAAACTAAAACTGACGCTGTTTACAAAAGATACTACAAACTTCTTCGTTAATCTGGTACAAGACACTATGCAAGCCAGGGAGTTCAATAAAATTGTACGTCCGGACATGATTCATCTCTTAATGGAAGCCAAAAAAGGTAATATAATATATATAACATATTAATTAACAGAAGACTTATTTTTACTTAGAAACATTATCCGAAGATAATACTAAGTAAGTAAGTAGACTTTGATTAATCGTTATTATTGTATCTTAGAATTATGAAATCATATGAATTATTTGAATCTTTCTGCTTAACCTTTGCGTATAAAATGTAGGATGCAGAATACAGAATATGCTGATGACAGAATGTTATGCGCCTTTGTCTGAAAAAAATATGTCACCTGTCATCTACATATTATTTAAACTATTAATAAAAAAAAACAAGGAATTAAGAGTTAAGTATTTTATGAAGTAAGAAGTGAGACTTCTAGTAGATCTTAACATTGGAAATGGCAATCTCACTGTTAAGTAGCAAATTCAACTTAAATATATATATATATATATATATATATATATATATATTATATATATATTAAATGCTTCTAATTTTACATTTACTGCCAGTTCCCAAAGGGCGTAGAATGGACGAGTAGAACTGGCAATAAACTCGCCGCCACTCTTTTTAATCACCAATTTTTTTTGTTTTACAAAATGTTTGTAAGGAGCTGCAACCATTATACCATATTCCGCATGACATCTTGAAGTAATTAATTATAATAATAAAAAATAAACGAAAAAAATAAAAAAACAAAGAATAGAAACATACACGAATTCAAGTCTGACCAGTCCGACCAGCTGTAGCGTATTATTCAGCAACGAATATATTTATTCGAATTTGAACACACTACTTCAATTTGAATATGCCCATTTACCCACTATAATTGTCTCATATGTCACTGATTTGCAGTAGACATCTGTTATTCCAAATAAGCCAAGGACTTTATATATACAACATATAAAGTCCTTGAAATAAGCCAAGGACTTTATATATACAACAGGACTGAGTACTCGCAGCCTGATAACGAGCCGAGCAGGACGTTTAGTACGGAGGAGGTGTGTCACTTTCTAATAGGGTGACCACAATATTTTTGGTACGTGGGGCTTGTAATTATTATAATATTTGTAATCACAAATCGGGAACAAACCTACAGAAACCAAGATTTCAATAACATTTTGTATGCTAATAAAGGCTACTATATCACATTTATTTTATTTTTTTGGAGGTGTTCACTCTATAATAACCCCATAAAAATGCCTAAAATATAATATAAACATATCCATTATAATTATTATTAATAACAAAGCTTGGTATGAAAAATAATATATTCTCCTGTAAGTCTACCATCACTAGAATCATTTCACAATTTTAAAAAAGTCTACTTTTTTCATATTTTGTTAAATATTTCTACAACAACTTGGTTTTAGTCCAAAATAAGTATACATATAAACTCCTCAAAACGACGGTATAGTCATGAATAGACTTTTCCATTGGGGGCAGATTGCCTGTGCTTAACCGGCTAGCCACTAGACCCTTAATTTTAAGTATGGATGATATAACAAATTCAAATAAAAGAAACTGTATTCATTGAATTTATTTTTTTCTTAAGTAATTAGATTTTGATAGAATATTCTTAAATTGAAATATGAATTACTTAATGCCTTCACTAACTGCAACTTATGGGTTCCTCATTACATTGAACAGGATGTGGAGGGCAAAATAATTTAAGTTTTGTAAAAATAAATGCTTTAGTATCATCAAAATCTTATTTTTTATAGTATTTCTGAATCAGGAATACATTGTTCGACGGGTTGTAACGGGGCCTTACTCAGTACTCTTATCTGTTTATTTTGTGCCTGCAACAAAATAATAATATAACTTCATGAATTTTATACATTTGCTCAAAAAGTAGACTTTTCTGTGTTTTGCGTGCAGAAAGTTATATTAATATATGTAAGTAGGTAAGTGTCCATCAGCTAATAATGGGCTTACCGTAAAAACAGACGGTATTGCGGCTTTCAATAACTGTTGGGAATTAGCTGTACTAAAGTGAAGGCTACATACAACGGAGCTTTAAGTAATCTTTTATGACATCAGAACAACATTTAGCCATATTTTTTCTGGTTTTCATTCTTCGGAAAACTGTCAAAGAAATAATAATAATAATACGTCATGGCATATGATAACACCAGGGATAACGGACCCTTTTTTCAAGTTGGTTAAACAAATTAAATGAATGGCATTGCACCTTATTTTTTTTATTTGGTTTACATAACTAATAACAATATTACACGCTGATGATAGCAATCGTAGGTATAACAAACGGATCATAAGACACTCCGACCAACTAATCCCGAAATCCCGCATGATATGGTTACCCTACTTGTTATAAATCTAAAATTACCTTTTTTCGGCTTACCTGTAAAATATTATGCTGCAAACATCATATGATTCACTTTTACAAAATTGTACACAACACTTTTTCAATTGTACACAACCATTTCTTCGAAGAAACCTTACTAAATTACGAAAAATAAATAAAACCAACAATTATGACATTACATCGCATAAATGCAATGACATGCCATGACACATCAGTCATCAAATGATTGATTGACATTGATTAATTTCTATCGCATGACATGTGTTAGAAAGAGCTAAACAGCCTCCGTACTAGATATCTCGCTCGGCTCGTTTTGCCTCTGTCAATGTTGGAAGCCAAAATTGAGTCTTAATACCTATACCTTAAGATGTGTTTTTGTAATTTTAAATTTTGGCAGTGCTCAGTCCTGTTATATATATAAAGTCCTTGAAATAAGCTAAGAATGCATGACGTGAGCTGTCAAGATGGCGGAGTTTCGAATCTAATTTATTTTATAATTAATTTTATACATATATTTTTTTCCTGATTTTTTCCAATATTTTAATAGCCTATATCTTATTCCCGACATAGAGGCATCCAACAAATAAGATATGGTTAAAATCGGTACAGCCGTTCTTGAGTTATAAATTGTGTAACTAACACAACTTTCTTTTATATATATGAGTCTTATGGCTGATTGTTAGCAATTCAAAAAAGAAAACTTTTTCTCCTTTATTTTTGTATTAGGTATCATTCATTGCATGTCTAAAGTATCTATTAATATTAACAATTAAAGATAAAACCAAATATATAAAAAACATAACAATCTAAACGACAAGAACTAATTTTCTTTTTGTAGATTGCCGGACCAATAATTTCAGATAGCTGCCTTTGATTCTATACGACTCATAAAGATTAAATCAGTAGCAATTTTTAACTTTTAACTTGTCTTTAGGTCGATTAAATCACGATGCAAAAGACAACGCTGGTGATGCAGGTTTTGCAACTGTTGAGGAATCTGAAGTTGGCAAGAATAATGTAAAGAGAGGTATAATTAGTCAGTTTAATCAAGTCGGATGAAACATTGTTAAAATCACTAAAATATTAATAAAGGAAATTCATCTTTTAGAGTGGACGGATAATGATCTTATCGCCCAAGCTGTACTCTTCTTCATAGCTGGTTTTGAGACAATATCTATTGGAATGTCATTCACACTACACGAACTAGCATTACATCCAGAAATTCAAGATACACTGGCGAAAGAAATTAAGGAACATTCGGACAAATATGGCGGTAAATTAGACTACAATTCTATTCAGAATTTGCGATATTTGGATATGGTAGTATCAGGTGAGATATGAATAATTAATGTATTACAATCTATACTCTATACTGATATTATAAAGAGAAGATTCGTATTTTTTGTATGTTACGAATAAACTTAAAAACTACGGGACCGATTTTAAAAATTCTTTCACCAGTAGAAAGCTACACTATCAGCGAGTAACATAGGTATTTTTGTGTAAAGTACATCTATATTGCACCCGTGAGAAGTCGGTGTGCGTTGCTAGTTGTTTTGATTGTTCTTATCAATATAAAAATAACATTTGTAACTATCAGACCGGTTTAAAATGAAAGCTTTTTTTTTTTAACATGTGTGTTTGTTCTTTAATATGAACGTTATAAAATAAAGAAAAAGCTGAAAAATAAGCTTAAAGGTGTATCATACATGATTATTTTGATCATTTAAAGTATCGATATGACTTCAATAAATAAATTTCTGCACCACGATTATGTAACAAATACATAAATTTGTATGAAATAATTTGTTTTTCAGAGGTTTTAAGATTGTGGCCTCCTGCTGTAGCCACAGATAGAGTATGTAATAAAGATTATAATCTTGGAAAGGCCAACAAAGATGCAACCAAAGATTATATAGTAAGTACTAAGTATACGATTACAAGTTATGTCGCAGTAGAATGAATAATCATTGCTGATCCTTCATGCATAAACTCTTAGCTTCAAAATAAGATATGTATTCCTGGCGCAATTGATATACTTAGGAGATTTATTGTTATAACCCACGTAAAATTATTTAGTCAGCGCATACCGATAAAACGCTCTACAACTTCAGGCATTCGAAAATTCAAAAAGTAAGAAATGCTATTGAAATAAATTGTCCAAATTATTTTTTAACTAACGATCAGCCCAACTTCGTACGGGTATAATGTAGATGTACTATATTACTTGCTGATAATGTAGCTTTCTATTGGTCAAACAAATTTTGAAATCGGTCGAGTAGTTTTTGAGTTAAATTGTAACACGCAAATCTTATGATATTATTAAAGATATAGATTCAGTTCAGAATCTTTTTTAACATGACATTGAAAAGAAAACTTTATGTTACAGCTACGAAAGGGTGAATTAGTATTCTTACCCATTTGGTCAATCCACCGTGATCCCCAGTACTTCCCTGACCCTGAAAAGTTTGATCCAGAACGTTTTTCGGATAAGAACAAAGAATTTATCAATCCAATGTCATATTTTCCTTTTGGAATCGGTCCCAGGAATTGTATTGGTGAGTATTGTATAAATAAGAAACCATCAGTTAATCAGGCCCGGATTTAGGGGAGGGCATCCAAGGCATCTGCCCCGGGGCCTCCACAAAAGAGGAGCCTCCACAATAGAGAATTTTAAAAAAACTTTCAAATTCCGACGAGTAAAAAACTTTTCGATAGATTTTTTTTACCTATACCTAGTACCTACTGTACCTTGCACAAACATGATTATATTTTAACATGAAAGTTATATTGGGCCAGGGGGCTCCACTCCTTAGTTGCCCCAAGGCCTCCACACCTCTAAATCCGGTCCTGAAGTTAATAAACGATTACTATAAAATAATACATTATTTTAAAAGTTTTGTTTATTTTTCGGGTATAACAAAACCAGGCTGTTACTAATTTATTATAATTAATAGCAAAAATATTTTTTTAAAAGAGCATGGAAGGTATAAGTATGAAATACTATTGCGTATGACAACATTTACTTTCGGTGTGCGATGGAGCTTCATAGCCTGACTCCTTTTTCATCTTTTAATCCTCGGATCCAGGTGTATGCTGGGTTTCCATCCTTACCTGTTCGACATCCTAATATATGCAGATGCACTTTTCGGTCCTAGGCTGCTCGCTTCATCAAAAAAGGTCATCCAGAGGGTCCAGAATGCATGCGCACGTTATTGTTTCTCCATTCCTCCTCGCACTCATGTCAGCCCCTTCCTCAATGACAACAATATTTTAAGAATGGAGTATCGAAGACATTTACACTTAGCTACTCTACTGTTTGGAATAGTAAAGTACAGAATCCCGGTATATCTCTTCAAAAAATTAAAGTGGCTAGGCGAAAAGAATGAGACATACGAAACGAGAGCGTCCGCATGCATTATGGAAATTCCCCACCATCGGACGACGGCTTTTAGAGGAAGCTTCAGGTTTAGTGCCTCTAAATGCTGGAATGACTTACCCCCACCTATTCGCAATCTCAATAGTATCCATAATTTTAAATATCAACTAAAAAACGTTTTGCTTAATTTACAGAAAACTAAATTTCCTTCTTAACGGTTCCCTTATTAATATAATTTATTATAATGCTAATTTACATAACATGCCTTCAAGTTACCTCATTAATTCACCATAATCACTTCACCCACCATATTGTATCTATATCCCTCATATTTATTTATTTATTTTCTGTACTGATTGCCGATACTAACTTATTAAATTTACATTATTTATATACTTATACGAGTATATATATAAATTTTAAATATAAATATTACTGTTTTCCTTTTCACATCTTGTAAAATAGACAGGACACATCGTTCAGCCAGGAAGCTACTGAAAATCAGTGTTAGAGGAATACTCCCTAACTTAAACTGAGTAGCCTTCCTTTTCATGGCAGCACACTGCCGCATAGATTGTTTGATTGTAGAAAATAGGATTTAGTTCTTAAACTTTATATGTTAATTTTATTTTTAAATTTTCCTTTCGTCCTTGATGTTTGTTCATAGTCGTTATATTTGTATGTGCGTGTGTTTGCTGTGAATAAATGTCTATCTATCTATCTATCTATCTATCTAATACTTTGTACGAGTTGTTTTGCTTTCTCTTTCGCATGCGAAACGCTAAGAATTGGAACTCCCTCCCTGCGTCTGTCTTCCTCGAATAACACAGTTTGAGCTACTTTAAAGTCACAGGCACCTAAGCAATTGTCATTTACCATCTTGACCATAAGGTCAGTCAGGTCAGACCATAGTGATAACACTACTTAACATCTGATGGAATAGTGGTCAAATAACTATAAATATATAAAAAAAAACACGGGATAAAAGCAGTCTTAGCTGAAAATACGCTTTAATTAATCAAATAAATAAAAAGACACGAAACGAAACGAAACGTGTTGTCCGGCCTCCGGCGGGCGGAAAGACGGACCCCTGATATCGTCAGAAGATGGCATGCAGGGGGAAGCGGGGTCGCGCCCTATCAAAATAGGGCGGTCGTTGAAGTGGGCGCAGAAATTGCGCACTCAGGCGATCGCACCTCTTCGTAAGAGGAATATGATTTTCCGGGCTTATCAAGAAAAATTATGGTAAATATTGTATATAGAATTCTATTCCAGGTTCAAGATTCGCATTGTGCGAGTTAAAAATGCTGATCTACCAAATTATTCTCCATATGGAAGTGTCCCCATCTCCGAAGACATGCATTCCTGCCAAGTTGTCCGTCGAGTCCTTCAATCTTCGCCTTGAAGGAGGACACTGGCTGAACTTTAAACTTAGACAATAGAATTCTTCTTATTGAATCCAATAAATAATGAGAACGGTCCATGGTTATATCTAAGAGTATGTCTGCAAATAGACGAATTTTGTTAATAATTCTTGTTTAACGATATCTGTCAATATTTACCTTTATCTGTCCTTAACATCCACGACTATTTTAATGTAAAGTGGGAGCAAACCGTGATCGATGTGGTATCAAATTATTTTAGAATAATAATAATTATTATTTTCCTATGTAGCTGAGTTCACATTTCAAGGATCGTCAAACTCGCTTAAATGTCATTGCTTGTGATGGCGTCCATGGGTCGAGTTGTCTCTCTCCCTAAAATATGGCGAGGGGGCCGATGGCTGGCCATGCGTCGTACTCGTGAACGGGTGCTACTTGTGATGACTGGTCGTACTTGAATTCGTGATGTTAGTTATTTCGACTATGTATTTGTGTGTATTTCCCACGTTAATATAAGTGCGTGCCTCTATTTCACCATGTTTACGGCTGATAGAGGACAAACCTTCGTTTGTTTTTTACGTTCATTTATTTATAATTAATTACTTCAAGATGGAAACCAAACCAAAAACTTATAGATTTTGCTGTATACACACCATAGCCGCCGGCCCGGCGGCACGAACCCGGCGGCTGAATGTTGCAATTCGGATAACTTGGCCGGCGGCATAATAGTCGCGGCATGTCGGCGGGTTATGCCGCCGGGCCGGCGGCTTTGGTGTGTATACACTATACAGCATTAAAAAGAGTGGCAGAGAGTTTATTGCCAGTTCTTCTTGCCCGTTCTACGCCCTCATAATTGTACATTGTCTTACCTAAAAAAATAAATGATTTTGAATTTGAATAATAACTAATCTGTAAACAAATTAAAAACAGTGAAAGTGGTGGATACGCTTCACTTTACTTTGGGTCTTCCTCGCACTGTTTGAAAGTTCACCATATCTTTTCGTAAGCTTTGTTTTTTTAATAAAAATATAAATTAATAGCGATCCGCCCCGGCTTCGCACGGGTACAATGTAGATTTCTGTTGGTGAAATAATTTTTAAAATCCGTCGAGTAGTTTTTGAGTTAAATCGTAACAACAAACAATTGTTTCCTCTTTATAATATTATTTAGTATAGATATATATTAATTTTGTGTAAATAACATATGTGTTGGTTAAACTTTTATTATGTTATTATTTCAAATTACTCATTGTTATTTTTTCATTAATTTGTAATTCCACTTTAAGACTGCGAAATAAAAATATTTTCATGTTTTTTTTTTGTTTTTATACTTAATACTTAAGTATAATTTTATTGAAACGTTAGTTCCGAACACATTGAATCAGAGTACGGTATCTCCATCTCTTAAAGCAATATTATTGGAGGCGTGACGATAGAACAAGACGAAACTATTCACGGTCAAACTCAATAATACTGCTTTAAGGTGACACTATACTCCGTCCAACCATTTATTTTCTTTTTGACAGCTCGAAAAATTCGATGATATAACTTTGTGCCAGCGTAAAGCGAAGTTTTTTTCATACAAAATTATCTATTTGGTTGGCCATGACGTCTGTTCAATATTACATTAGCGACAACGTAATTTTAGGGATGTGAATAAGTCAAGTAATGTAAAATCGTTTGATTATGGTCCTATCGAAAATACAATGACTTTTTAAATTTCATAAAATAGTATTCACATCACGGTTTTGATAGTATAGTAAAGTAATGTTGTCAAATTATAAATACATTTACCATAATACTTTGCACTGGTTATAACTTATTTGATGTAATTTTAACTTTTTAATATTAAATATTGTAACCTGTGTATATGTTTTTATGATTAAAAATAATACAAAATGTTGGACATGAAAACATATCAGTGTTAAATCGATTAAAATTTCTTCATAAATAAAATCGATTGTTATACAAAATCGAATCGATAACGGATTAGGACCACACTAATCGCTTAGTTATCAAACTGTCAAAAAGAAAATAAATGGTTGGACGGATTATAGTCGACATTTTTTCCATAGAAATTTCGGAGGGGTATTACTCCACTATTTAGCACTGTACATGCAAAGTTAAACATGATATCGTTTTATCTCATTATTAATTTTGTCTGTACGGAAACAGAATGGTAAAATAAAAACCCATTAAAAAGTGACGAGCTACCAAAGATTCGTTTTTATTGTCATTTTTTAACACAACTTTGGGCTTAAATTAGTAATAAAAGAAGTATCAAATTTTCAAAACAAAGTCGGTACCGACAAAGAACGATTATCGAAGAATACAATAACTTTTATTTGTAATTGATTTATGCAGGGGTTTTTTCATAAAACTCGATTTTCCAAAGGCTTTTTCGTATTTTTTTAGACACCCCTTTTACTTTGAATTATCGTGCATCTCACTTAATAATGACTGCCCCGGTGCGGTGCGGGAGAACAGCATGCTTTTTGGCGACGCCCACCAGTGAGTTCGAGCCCGCGACTTGTGCAACCTTAAGAGATAATGGTACGGCTTATCATTGCCAACCACAATACATTATATGGACGCTGTTAAGCATTACAGTGTCAACCCACAAAAATGTAAATTTTGATACCAATCGCTTCCTTATGAGCTGGAGTACATATTTCAAAAGAGGTTTGTATCATTTAAATCGGTTTAATAGCAAAAATATTGAAAAAACTAGCGAGCACGAAAACCTAAAATGTTTAAATTATTTAATAATAATGCATTAAATTCAATTACTTTGATTGCTACCAAGAAAAACAACATATATTTAGTCTCATAATAATAATTACAAAAAATTTATTATTTCAGTTATTTTTTAAAAGAAATTTTATAAAACCTGATTAAAACTTCAAACTCAATTTTCTTAAAATGGCAACCACACTGTATTGCTTAACAGCGTCCATATATAATACAATTTTGATAGTAAGTATATTAACTAATTTTCGACGGGCTCGTTGGCGCGTTCGGTAGAACACTTGCCATGCGCATCGATGGGTTGTAGGTTCGAATCCCACCGGGACCACATAATTATAATTTTCTGTAAGCATGTTTTCCCCACGTCTGGTAACTTCAGGCATTGATCGCGTGGGAGGATTATCTTAATTCCAACCGGGTAAGGAACCACCGTTCATAGAAAAAACATGAAGTGCATATTGCGCATTTCGGTTTCAGTCTATGGATTTCCGAATGCTCGAAGTAAAAATTAGGTCGACAGCGCGTCATTGACTGATGTTCTGTGGCTGAGGTATCACCTACCATCAAGTGAACCTCATGCTCGTCTGTCGATATCTGACATAAAAAAATCAAGTTAAAGTAGTAATGGGTATTTGAAAATTCCAAGCCCAAGGAAAGATTTTTCGGATCGAGGCGTCAAGAAGAACCCAGGTTCTCCAGAGAACCGAGCAGTCGAAGATAGGATGACAAGCTGTAAATTAGAAGGAAATGGTGCAAGGTAATGTAAGAAAAAAATCTTTGATAATATTATTAAAAATCTTATTTTTACAATATTCTTATACGTCGTTATAGTAATCTATAATATGAATACTTAATAGATATTTTCACCTCATATATTAAAATAACAATATTACAAATTGTTATCATACCCGAATATTCATAATATAAAACACTTAATTACAATAGTATTTAGAGATAAAATATTGTCATAATAATAATCAGTAAGTAGATAATAATGCGTATATAAATTTTAACTATTAAATAGAAGCTAATCAAACTCCTGGTCTTTACATAAATAATACAAGATACGTGTACATTTATAGTTCCCTTTCTGTCTGTAATTGCGAATATCTTTCGTACTTCGATTTCTTATTTACAATTTATTATAATTTTAGACATAAATTCACTGTATCTATTTATTATAGAACAAAATGACTATAGCGTCTGTTTGTTTTCTACGTTTTCTAAACTACACAACAATTTTTATAGGGGTTTCACTGTCATTTTGAGATTGAATTTTTACAGAGCAGACAAGGTAGGTTACGGTATATTGATAAGTAATCACCACCACCGTTGGACATCCACGACTGAAATCTCTCAGATTTCTTATCGGTAGAAATTTCTTACGGTTAGTTTTCTTAAAAAAAAAAGTGAAACCTACTTAAAAAGTGGGCTCTGGATATAAGAAACTTCTCTTATAGATAATTACAATAAGGTCTCGACACTTTTGCACTGAAAACCTCTGTTACTGGGAAACTTTTTGAATATGATGTTTACCTATATAACTGGAATTTTCGACCCTTCTGAATGAGACCCTGATTATGAAATTGGCTAAATAAAAAGCCTCTATAAGTAACAACAATATTTAGGTCTCTTTTGATCCCAGTTCTACAGGTTTTACTGTATCGCGTATATCTTTGGAATATTGTGCGGTATTTACTGTCGAAGATTGAAGTTCAGCCAGAAACCTTCCTCAAGGCTAATATTAAAGGTGTCCTTGGCGAGATTTGGCGCAGTTCCTGTCTTATCAGATGGTGATAACTCCATATGCAGAAGTATTTGATAAACCAACATCTTCAACTCCAACAGCGCAAATCTTGAACCTAGAAGAGAATACTTGAATGAAATAACTATAATTATATTAAAACGCAATTCAGTAGGTATATTATAACGTACTAGCGACCCGCCCCGGCTTCGCACGGGTCTAGATTTTTTGCCAAAAAAAAGCAGGGGTTGGTAATAGAAGAGTGAAAATATAGGGTTGTATGTATTTTTTAATGCCACATTATAAAAAAATAAAAACAAAAAATTTCGTCCAAAAATTAAAACAACCCTTATCTCTTAGGGGTATTAAAAAGAGATAGTAGCCGATTCTCAGACCTATTGAATAAATCCGATTGGTAAAAATCGGTAAAGCCGTTTCGGAGGAGTACGGTAACTAACATTGTGACATGTTATATTTGTGACATATATCATATTGATCAAGCAAACACGGGCACACTGAAACAATGTATTTGTGCATGCTTGACAACATTCATAGCCAAACGGACTTCGTGAGATAGAATATCTACACAAAATCAAAACTAACTTATCGTACATTTATGAGTAACCAAATTTTTTTATAATCGATATGGACAGACGAGCATAAGGTTCACTTGATAGTAATAGTGTTCTGTGGCTGAAGTATAGTGATATTCACCAGTCAACCTGCTTCGAGCATTCTGAAATTCATAGACTGAGATCGGTTTTTCCATCAATGAACGGCGGTTCGTTACCCGGTCGGATTTTCCATATTCCAGAAAATTATAAACATGTCCGACGACATGAACCCCCCACGCCAAGTTCAACACTTAAATCAAACACAAAATTATACAATTTTTCTCACCTATACAATTCCTAGGTCCAACTCCAAAAGGCATATATGTCATTGGCTTAATAAGATCCTTGTTCTCATGAGCGAAACGTTCTGGATCGAATTTCTCAGGATCAGGGTAGTACTCGGGATTCCGGTGTATTGCCCACACTGGTATAATTACTTGTTCACCCTTTCGGACCTGATGAATACAAATAAATTGGTAAGGTACGGTAACCGGTAATCCAAAATTCTTGGTCTAATATTAAAACTATCCATAGATTGTGATGGATAAATATTGCTTGGCGCTTATCAACAGTAGTATTTTTAAAATACTCTGGCGATTGTTCAACAAAAATGCATAATGTTATACTCACGATGAAATCATTCTGTGATGCTTTGTTAGGTTTTCCCATATTGTAATCCTTATTGCAAATTCTATCTAGTTGAAAACCAGGAGGCCACAATCTTAACACCTCTGAAATTCAAAAAAAGAGTTTTACTTCAATATAAGTTAAACGTTGATACTGGATTTTCTTTAGACTGAGTTAAATAGAGTCTCCAGTCAAAATAAATCTTTTAATTATTGAATCTACAATTTTATTCAAGAACCTTGTCATTCTGAGGAGAACGTGGTTGCGTGGACCTTATCAATAGAACGTAGTATTAAACTTGTTATTCACAACTACACAGTTCCTATTAATTATAACTTTCTATTTAAAACTCACCTGAAACCACCATATCCATGTAAACCAAATTCTGAATGGAGTTGTAGTCAATCTTGCCTTGATGTTTTATCGAATCTTCTTTAATTTCATTCGCTAATCTATCTTGAATTTCTGGATTTAGCGCCAGCTCACGAAGAATGAAAGACATAGACGAAGAAATGGTTTCAAACCCAGCGATGAAGAATAACATAGCTTGAGCGATTAGATCGTTATCTGACCAAGCTAGAAGTAAAAAATGCTTTCAGAGATAGGATTTTAGATGGTTTCGTTAAGAATTAGTGAGCAAAAGAAGTAACGCGTATATTTTTGGGTTATAATATTATCCGTAGCTTCTTTGTCTCCAGTTTGTAGCCTGGATTTTCTTAGATTAGGCGGGCAAAAGAGCTCACCTGATGTGAAGCCAACGACACTCATTATGAACATACAGAATATCTAAATAAAATACTGTATACCGGATTAAAACGCGATTTATTATTTAAATTATTTATCCCGACTACAAAACATCCTAACTTCAATAGAGAAGATGGTTTGAGACTTTCTAACACCTGGGATCCAGTAATTAAAAATCTAAAGCCCCAAATCAAACATACTAAAAAACAAGAGGACACCGTTAGTCAATATTGTCATAATATAGAAAATTACAGTAAATATCAACTCCGTAGGAATAGATGGCGTTAATATGTAAAGATTGTAAAACAAAAACTTGGCGATTAAAAAGAGTGGCGGCGAGTTTCTTGCCAGTTCTTCTCGTACGCTCTACGCCCTTGATTTGTGAACTGGTAGTAAATCTAAAATTAGAAGCATTTAATATTAGTAATATTAGTAATTTAATATGTATTATTTTTTATTCACGTTCATAGGTGTACATTGTGTTACCTAAATTAATAGATTATATATATATATTTTTTAATTTAATTGAATTAAATATGGCAACTTTGTGACATTTCAAATATAAGACAACTGTCATCTTTCAGTCTCCCGCGACCACGGTTGCTGAAAAGCATCCGAAACGTCGGGATAAATAATTTAAATAATAAATCGCGTTTTAATCCGGTATACAGTATTTTATTTAAATGTGTGATACTCGCGTTAATAAAAGACAATATTATATACAGAATATCTGTGATGCCGGTATTTGAGTTATGAATAAGCACTGTCCTAGAATGCTCTCAAGTTGTATCGGTTGGAAAAAATCGCTGGTTACAATTGATTCCACGATTAATGTGTCAAGAAGAAAATTGTGCGTAAAGCGATTTGACTTCTGACTTCCAGACGTCAAAATGATCTTTCTTATAATATTAAGGAATCTTTAATGCTTTTCATTGGTTTGTTGAGATGATGATGATGATATACTGATACATGGTTAGACAATCCACAGTGGGCTAAATAAGACTCACTTCTTTGTGTTGCTTTCCTTCCAACAGCCGATTCTTCTACAGTGGCAAATCCTGCATCTCGAATCACATCATTTGATTTTTCATCATGATTCAACTGCCCTGTAAAGGAAAATAATATAATACTCGGAACTCCTTCTAAGTAAGCATGCTCCCATTTAGACCGCATCCGCGCTTACCATCAGGCAAGATAGATTAAAAAAACCCCGGTGTTTCTATTTTACAAGGCACAGTAGATTAGATATATGAGAATAGCGATGATTCCCCACTTAAAAAAATAGGATATAATATGGGAAAACAATTTTATATATTCTTTATTATTCACTAGAACTTTTTCGCTAGAAGTCATTAATAGTAGGAAAATAAACATAATGTTATATGGCAACCATACACGTGTTTGTTATCTAGTTATCTCATCAAGTGTTTACTAAGTAATACTTAGAATTAAGTGCTCAATAAGTTGTTAGAGTGGTGGAACTATCGATACTACATATGTATAAGTTACATTTGATTTATATTACATATATGTAGATTAGATTAGGTATAATGTTCCACTTCAAAGATCAACAAGTAAATATGGTATTATTAAATATAAGCTTTGTGAGTAGCGCCAGTGAATGAAAAAGGTAATCGTTTAGCTTGGTGGTATGAAAAACATATGACTAAAAAAAGTTTTGAATATGAAAGTGGATGAGTACAGAGGAGGAGGAGAAAATTATTTTATAAATCATCACAACTAAAGCGTGTGCAATATGTACATTTTTTCAATTTAAGACTATATTCTGAACGGAACAGTACGTAAAACGTACCTTTTTTGGCCTCCATAAGAAGATGTATCATATCAGGTCGTAGTATGTTATGGGCTTCCCTATTACGCATTGTGTCCATCACTAAACTAGAGAAGAAATTTGTAGTTTCCTTGGTAAATAGAGTCAATTTGAGACACTGGAACAGAAAAATATATATACATATAAATATAATATCACCGAATTAAAGAAAACTGACTGAAAATCACGGAACATAACGGAAAAGACCAAATCTAACGGCATATCCTGCTGTCAAAATAAATTGACACAAAAATATATAACATTCATAATTACGATTAATTCAATAGCCGCGGAATACTGAAAGGATAATCAAAATGTATCTATCTTTAATTTTTAAGAACAACTTAACATTGATCAGAATTTGAGTATTCGTTTCTTAGTCCAGAATTAATCTGCTGAAACAGCTGCTTGTGGGTAACAGTCGTAAAACACAAATTATGGGTAATATTTTTTTTTTATAAGTTATTAAGACTTCACTTTCACACTATTAAGGCCCGTTTACACGATGCAAGCAAAATTGAAGTGACATACTTGATCTGTCATACTAGTTTGGTTTCAATACTTTTCTTGTTGTAAAGAGCACATAATATTGGCGTAAACTTTTAGTTGCGTTCAATTCTTGGGTATCAATTGTTGCATACGATTATTGCTCTTGTATGTACCTACAAGAAAATGGCATGTACATGGGCCTTTATGTTACCAAAAATAATACCTTAACCAAGCTGGGAACAGCGCTGAACAGAAAGAACATAATCATTTGCCGCAATTTGAACTGTGACGCATTCTTGCCCATTTCATAGAACTCATCGTTGCCTTCCTTGTGGGAGTCAATTTTAAGACCAAACGCACACGTTGCTATCACATCGTTAGCATACCGTCTGGTCAGATCCCTGCAGTCAACTTCGATCGGCTTACCTAATAAAGTTAAATTTATATTTATAGGACTTGGCTGCAGGCATGATTTTAATAGAAAACATTATTCTATCCATTTAAATAAAATACTGTATACCGGATTAAAACGCGATTTATTATTTATATTGTTTAAATTATTTATCCCGACGTTTCGGATGCTTTTCAGCAACCGTGGTCGCGGGGAGACAGAAAGATGACAGTTGTCTGATATTTGAAATGTCACAAAGTTGCCATATTCAATTCAATTCAAAGGCCGACAACGCATCTGAGACTTTTAAGTCGCGGATGTCCATGGGCGGTGGTGATTACTTACCATTAGGTAACCCACCTGCTCAATTGTCCGCTCTGTTATAAAAAAAAACCGAGCTATTTATGAAACTTAGTTTTAGATATAGAATAAAATTGAAATTTAGATAGAGTTAGCATAAAATTATGTATAATATCGCGGAAGTCGTTATAGGTTTAGCCTTGACACTTGTTATGTAAATGTTATTATGTATTCTTTGCAGTAACTGCGTAGATACGGTGTTTTGTTACTGACATATAAATCTTCACCTGATCGAATGTATGTTCGTCTGTAATCACATATTATAGGTATATTTTAGATTCTGTTACATTTCTCATAATATCAGGGTTAACTTAATGATAGCGTGCCAATATTATAAATATTATATAACTTATGCTTGGCGATTATCGTCGTTATTCAGGATATGCCCTAAATCAATCATGCTATAAATACCATGGTAGGATATAATATGTACATCTTAAAGGGAAGCTTTGATGCTTTTGCATACGTAAAGAGGGAGTTGAAAAGAGATCACTCTAAAAATTTCAACCGCGGTAAATTTTTAATTTTTTAAGGGGTCCAAAACCATGCGACTCCTTAATATTATTTGGGATACCTACTAGTCGTAAAGAATAGAAGACAAACTAAGATGTAAGATATCTCGATATATTATATCTCGACATCGAAAATTTTTATAGAAAAGATATCTAGATCGACAAACATATCTATTTTTGATATTAAAAGTTGAGTTTTAAGTGTAATTGTCATGTTAGACCCGAAAGAAATAAAGGGATAATCGATTAAAACACGAGAAAAAGGTCGACAAAATTTTGTCGCGGTTGTCATGCTAGGCCGGCTGATTCGGTATATTTACTCAAAAACGAAAACAATATTTACCGCGGTTGACATTTATAGAGTATTCTCTTTTCAATTCCCTTGTTACGTATGCACTTCGATCAACAATATACATGTCAATGCGTATGCAAAATCTGCGTAATTAAATCAAAGTGTCCCTTTCGGAAGAACAGCTCCAAGTTATTATAGGCTATTAAATTGTTATGTAAATCCTCCACTGAGAACTATAAACATATTTTTAGCACTAAACTTGCATATAAAACCTAGGTTAACCTATTCACTTATAGTTTGAAGAATAACAGGATCTCTGTTGAGATCACGAATAGTTTTAAAAATATCACGATAAATTTGACTTGAGTGGAGCGCTATTAAGCGGAGATTGATGAAAAACAGCTCGGTTAAAAAATAAGCTACCCGTAGTACTAATTCTACGCAGACGAAGTCGCGAAGCTAGTTCTATATATAATCACGCATTATTATTCATTGGTATAAATCTAAATATTTGATTTTGCGTATTGGAAGTTAAAAGACTTCAGTATATATACAGCTTCATCCTTACCTCCATTTTCTTTAATTGTCTTCTTCAAAGCCAGAATCATCTGGTTACCAACCTCCTCCATGAAAGGCACCATCACTCGGATCTTGGAGCTCGTGAAAGCAGGACTCAAAGTTGAGCGCATATCTTTCCATTCTTCGCCTGTAAAATGCTTTAATATTAGACACTGATCAAATAACTAATTGGATTATTAAGTGTACCTATAAATTATTTAATACTAGCAACGCGCCCGGCACACGGGGGCAATGTAGATGTACTATAGACAAGCCTATGTTACTCGCTGATAATGTAGCTTTCTATTGGTGAAAGAATTTTTAAAATTGGTCCAGTAGTTTTTGAGTTTATTCATAACATACAAAATACAAATCTTTCTTCTTTATAATATTAGTATAGATAATTAAATCTTCTGTCGTAAAATGTACTTTTTCAAGTTAGCGTAGCTATAATAAATTCCTGGTGTCGATAAGTCCTATGTTCCTATTATGGTGCAGTAAAGTTATTACATAATACAAATATATATTTAAATACGATTAACGTTAGGATATTCAGTAAATTAATTTGTCCTGATTGGAACTAACATCTACTTGGTATCGAAGTCCGTTGAATAAAGGTAGCAAAAATCACCTTTCATTGAGAAGAGATTCCTCGCAAATACCGGTTCCACTTTCTCGTCCGTAAAGCCGCGATGGTCGAGAAAATAGTCGAAGTCTTTGATGGCTACCTTTTTAATCAGCTCTAAGTCTCGTATCACAAGCACAGGGTTTAAAAATTCATATTTACCTACAAACCTGAGAAAAAAATTAACAAAATGCATTTTTTCAGATACAACCAAAATTAAGTATATTTTTTTTATGTCAGGTATCGACAGACGAGCATGAGGTTCACTTGATGGTAGGTGATACCCCAGCCACAGAACATCAGTCAATGATGCGCTGTCGACCTAATTTTTACTTCGAGCATTCGGAAATCCATAGACTGAAACCGAAACGCGCAATGTGCACTTCACGGTTTTTCCATCTATGAACGGTGGTTCGTTACCCGGTTGGAATTTAGATATTTCTCCCACCCGATCAATGCCCGAAGTTACCAGACGGGGAAAACATGCTTACAGAAAATTATAGACATGTGTTCCAATAGGTTCTAAAAATTCGCGGTTATAAGTGCCGATCAACGATATGTAAAAGTGAATTCCCAAGTCCCTTAGTGGGGCATGGGGCGGACACATTTCTGTGATCATCGATGAATAAAATAGTGTTTACCTGTCTTCCGGGAATTGTAAATACAATCTGTTTAAATCTTCTATAAAATGCCTCTTCCGTAGTAACACAGCGAACATGTTGCCTAAAAATGGTATCGGGTCCATTTGCTTAACTCCATTTGACGAAAACCTGGAGTAGATTCGACGAAAATAGAGGTAGAGAATACCAAATAATACACTCGTCCATATTAAGATAATCATGGCCTGTAAATAAAAAAAAACACAATAAGTAGTCCCTGTCTAGATGAGGGGATTTGACAGCTGTTTTTAGATATTTTTAATATCTAAAATATTTTTTATCACATCTATTCAAAAAGAGCTAGTTGGTTCACTGTAAACAGGGAGTAAAATTCCTAGGGAGTAAATGTGATTTGAATTTGGAATGTGGATATTGTTTTATAGTGTATGTTTCGATCACCAAAGAGATTGATCACGAACATTGTATGAAAACGTTACTGGTTGTAAAAAAATAATCTGCGCGCGGACCATATTAAAAAAAAAGGCTTCTGTAAAAGTAAAAACGCACGAAACGATTTCTTTTGTTATGTGTTCACAATCGGATTTTTCAAATAAAAACATTAGCAATTAGCGTCGAAAAGTAATTTCTAATTCTTATCGTACCTGTATGTAAATAAATAATCATAATTCTACTTCACGAGTTGCACTTACTAATTTAATTATAGAGGTGATAAAAAGTAAAGTGTTACCGCGGGAGCGACAATATTTTAATCTCGAGTGACAAACTTTGAACTTCGCTCCAGTCTAGATTCAAGAAACACTCTCGCCTAAAAATAGGCTTTGCTCCCTTGGTAAACAATCTATTTAGTAACGAAAAAAATTAGAAGATACTCGTCTTTGGTAGGTACATACGAATTTATACAAATTAATTTATGATTAGTATCCAATAGTGTTCCAAATTTTGGAGGAGGCTTTCACCGCACCGGCGCGGCGGTCCTTACATAAACACCATTGCTTAGTAAATCTATACACACTTATAATTCATCATAGCATAGAATTAGCTTAAAATGTAACACATAAAATTATATATAAATAAATATTATATAGTAAAAAAACTTAATAGGTATATGCTAAGTTAGGTTATAAGAGCTAGGATAAGTATATAGGTTAAGATATAAATAATAAGTGTTAATATGTACACAACCATATCTTGTAAGTAAGGAATAATAAAGCTTATTTTATTTATCCAATAGTGTAATTTAATTTGTTTATATTAAATGATTATGAAGTCTAAAGCTTTATTTCAATAACTTGTTACTTTAGTATAAGAAAATAATGAAAACTGGTATATAATTAAGTAAAAAAAGATCATCAATCATTTTAATATAAAAGATTCTCAAATAAAAAATAAGATTATCTCACCTTTGCTTCACTTATATTTTTAGTTAAATTAAGAAACCAACTCGATCCAAAGAGACGCGTTGAATGAATCAGAACAGAAAACAGGTTCGAGTTAAATAATCATCAACGAATCGTCGTAGCTATCAATTGTTTACGTCTCTATACAGGGTGTGTGAATTATATGCTTTGTTTGTTTTTTTTTTTTTTTTTTATAATATAGAGGGCAAACGAGCTGTGGAAAGTGAACACCGCCGCCCATGAACATCTGCAACACCAGATGCGTTGCCGGCCTTTTTTTACATATACTAATATCTTTTTAATTTATAAAGAGGAAAGATATGTTTGTTATGATTTAACTCAAAAACTACTGGACCGAATTTAAAAATTCTTTCACCATTAGAAAGCTACATTATCAGCGAATAATTATTTTTTTATTATTTAAGTATTTACATTGACATTATTCTGTAAAATCTGAAACTGGACTTGTGAGTGTTACGTTTAATTACACGTATGAATGCTGAGTTCAACTATAATTGATTGTTATCAACCAAACTTCTCAAATATTGTATCGGTTTATACAGCAAGAAATTAAGGTATAAATTTCATATTTTCCTTTTTTTTATCCTATAAAGAGTGCAAATGAGCGTAACGAGTTTAGGCCAATTTAAATTGGTTGGCGGAAAAAAAGACATTTCTATTGAAAAAAAAAAAAAGAAATTGTTGCTCGGAACTGAACATACTTATTTTGTCAATGATAAACTAAAATTATACGATTAGATATATGTAAATCGTGATTAGATCAGAAACATTATCATAATTTCATTTCATCGTCAATATTAATGTGCTGTTTATTTTTATTTTTATGTAATTATTGTTTGGTTAAGTAGGTACTTTATCAGACAATAAACAGCTATCATAATATTGTCATTACCTTACAATATCATATGAAGTGCTACGCCATTTTTGCGTTGTACGCAGTTTTGTGATAAAAGTGTTTGATTATAATCATTTTTGTTTATAACATTTGTCGTATCTTCTCATTTCGAGAGTACTCCACTGACTGCTACAACTAGTATAAATATTCTATCTCACGAAGTCCATTTCGCTATGAATGTTGTCAAGCGTGCACATATATAACATTGTAATGTGTGAGATAGAATTTCTAAATCGGAGTACTTCGACTACAATGAATTCGCCTCTAAGAAGCTTGGTGTGCTCAGAAATGAGAAGTGATACTTCATACCGGCCCATCGCCTGCAATTTTTTAAAGCGCAAATTAGGCCATATACGAAGTACTGTTCTTACCTCTGGGCGGAAGCTCCCCAGTAGTAGCCGGACTTCCATCTTCTGGCTCGAATCAACGATGACCAGACTCTTTTCGATCAGATCATTTGTTGTTGGGTGGAGATGGCTCGCTCTGCATCTTCTATCACATTTATGCTCAGAGGAATAATTGTTTTGATTAATCCCGGGCGCTTAGTTTCGCTACCGGACATTATGTCAAAATTACCACGTATATCATCTCGATGTTTGAAAGTCGACAATTGCGATCCGGGTCATTGCCCAGCAGAGTGCGAGGCAGTATCAACAGAATTCTGTCGGTGATATTGGATAAGTACTATTCTTTAATATAAGATCTTGTATTCGACCTTCGTTAATTAATGTTTATTTTATCTTTTTGAATCAATAATGAAAATGGACTAAAAATATAACTCTTTTAAATAAAATACTGTATACCGGATTAAAACGCGATTTATTATTTAAATTATTTATCCCGACGTTTCGGATGCTTTTCAGCAACCGTGGTCGCGGGAGACTGAAGGATGACAGTTGTCTTATGTTTGAAATGTCACAAAGTTGCCATATTTAATTCAATTAAATTAAAAAATATAATCTATTAATTTAGGTAACACAATGTACACCTATGAACGTGAATAAAAAATAATACATATTAAATTACTAATATTACTAATATTAAATGCTTCTAATTTTACATTTACTACCAGTTAACAAATCAAGGGCGTAGAGCGTACGAGAAGAACTGGCAAGAAACTCGCCGCCACTCTTTTTAATCGCCAAGTTTTTGTTTTACAATCATTACATATTAACGCCATTTATTCCTACGGAGTTGATATTTACTGTAATTTTCTATATTATGACAATATTGACTAACGGTGTCCTCTTGTTTTTTAGTATGTTTGATTTGGGGCTTTAGATTTTTAATTACTGGATCCCAGGTGTTAGAAAGTCTCAAACCATCTTCTCTATTGAAGTTAGGATGTTTTTTAATTTCAATAGCCTCACGTACTAGTCTGGGAAAGAATCTACTTTCTTTTGCAAGGATTTTCGGTTGGTCGAAACGTATGTAGTGGTTTGGTTTATCCAGAGTGTGTTCACATACTGCTGATTTAGAGTGACGTCTGTCTTTGATATCCGCAATGTGTTCCTTAAGTCGGTTTGAAATGCTACGTTTAGTTTGCCCAATGTAGGATAAACCACAGTCACAATCCAGTTTATATACACCTGGATCTTGCAAAGGAATATTACTTTTTATTGGTCTCAAGAATTGTTGAATCTTCTTGTGCGGCTTGAAAACTGTATTAATAGAAGCTCGTTTTAAGATTCTTCCAATCCTGTCTGTAACACCCTTCACATAAGGCAGGTAGGCTGGTAGACGTTGTACTGTTTGTGGTTTATTCCTGTTTCTGTGATGCTGTGGAGGCACCCGCAGCTTGTTGTCACGGAGTACCCGCTTAACATGCTGCAGTTCCCCGTTGAGGTGGGCAGCATCACAGAGGCGGTGGGCTCTCTGAAACAAACATACACCGACAGAAGAGAGTTGGCAAGGGTGGTGGTGGGAATCACCATTGAGGTACCTATCAGTATGGGTTATTTTTCTAAACACAGTATGGCCAAGTGTACCATCCCCTCCCCGAACCACTAAAATGTCTAGAAAGGCCAGTGAGTTATTATTCTCCTTCTCCATAGTGAATTTAATGTTACTGTGTATGGAGTTAAGGTGGTTTAGAAATACAGATATGTGAACTGGTAGTAAATGTAAAATTAGAAGCATTTAATATTAGTAATATTAGTAATTTTATATGTATTATTTTTTATTCACGTTCATAGGTGTACATTGTGTTACCTAAATTAATAGATTATATTTTTTAATTTAATTGAATTAAATATGGCAACTTTGTGACATTTCAAACATAAGACAACTGTCATCTTTCAGTCTCCCGCGACCACGGTTGCTGAAAAGCATCCGAAACGTCGGGATAAATAATTTAAATAATAAATCGCGTTTTAATCCGGTATACAGTATTTTATTTAAATGTGTGATACTCGCGTTAATAAAAGACAATATTAAAATATAACTCGTTGAGCTAGTTGACTGTCACCAGCCTTTATGACTAGGAACAATAAGAGTATTTAAAACTTAAATTTCTGTAGAATTTCACCTCTCCATTGAACTAAAACATTAATATTTTATCCTGAACAATATTGTTATGGAGATAGGCTGAAGAAAGTTCGGAAACGGATAGCGAGAGATCAACTTCTGAGGCCGGCTGTACACACTCGCCGAGAACGCCTCGCCAAGTCTCGGCCGATGAGGCTCTCGATGAGAGCATACCTGTACTAGAGGTGGGTCGTTGACCGTGTAGCGACATCTATAATCCGCTACAAGAATCAATACAAAGACGTCAATTCCTGAATCGCGCTATCAAAGTTTCTGTGCGCGCTAAGTATATATACAACATCTCGACATCAACCACTGGGGCCTTAGGGCCGGCCAGTCAGTGGTTCGACTGGTCGAGGATCCTCCCTTTAGGTTGGAGGAAGACAACACCTCCCTTCCTCCACATTGGTGACACCGACGTGATTCAGACACCTTCTTCCACATTGGTGACCCCGCAGAAGAACACCTACTTCTGAACATCAAGAAGCATGACGTCAACACTCCTTCCTACAACATCATCAGCAGCAACTAAGTCACAGCCAGCCAGCACCTTCGGCTTCAAGGGGTAATCCTGTCCACTACCATACAGCGAGCGCGTATGCCTGGTCATCACCCTCAGCCACCTTCTGCATAGCACACTGCACTTCGGCCGGTCCGCAAGCAGAGCACACCTCTCCTGGTCGACGCAGCAGCCAGCTTCGAACACTGCAGCACTCCGACTCACTGGAGCAACGTGCAGCATCATCGCACACAGTTCCGACTCACCGCGAACTCTGCGACATCCGATTCCGACTCACTGGAATCTCGGGCAATCTGGCACTGGCAAGCAACACACAACACAGCTGTTTCAACAACTCGATCGACCTCCGGTCTTCGGGGGGGAGTACTGTAGCGACATCTATAATCCGCTACAAGAATCAATACAAAGACGTCAATTCCTGAATCACGCTATCAAAGTTTCTGTGCGCGCTAAGTATATATACAACATCTCGACATCAACCACTGGGGCCTTAGGGCCGGCCAGTCAGTGGTTCGACTGGTCGAGGATCCTCCCTTTAGGTTGGAGGAAGACCACACCTCCCTTCCTCCACAACCGTTTTTGTGTTAACGAAATGAAACTGTTAATTACAAACTGATAACTTGATAATAAAATTAGCTGGTTTGCATTAATGCCAACAGATTTTACGTTGCAATTATTAGGTAACAGGTTTTGCGTTAAATAAAAAAGCTGCTTTTTTTATGTCCGAAATCGACAGACGAGCATGAGGTTCACTCGATGGTAGGTGACACCCTAGCCACAGAACATCAGTCAATGATGCGCTGTTACCAAACCCAATTTTTACTTCGAGCATTCGGAAATCCATAGACTGAAACCGAAACGCGCAATATTCACTTCACGGTTTTTCCATCTATGGACGGTGGTTCGTTACCCGATTGGAATTTAGATATTCCTCCCACCCGATCAATGCCCGAAGGTACCAGACGTGGGGAAAACATGCTTACAGAAAATTATAAGCATGTGCTCCTGGTGGGATTCAAACCCACGACCCATCGATGCGCACGGCAGGTGTTCTACCGAACGCGCCAACGAGCCCGTCAAAACGAGTTAACGAGTCCGTGCTTCGGATGATGTTAGCGACTACGCGTTGAATCATGAATGTTCGTTGAGCTAATCCGCGCGTTGTGTTCGAAAAACGTTGAATTTAACAGTTAATATATTTAACGGCTTTTGCGGTAAATGAAAAGCAGCTGATTCGTTAACACTAGAAAAGCAGCTTAAAAAAGCTGCTTGTTGAATTAACGCCCACTTCACTTCATTTGTATTGCAGATTCCCACAGTAATGGACGTTAAAATTGCTACCGCTGTTTGTCTTTGTGCTGTGAGCTATTATAATTTTATATTAATTTAAGAATGAGTCCATAAAATCAAATGCGAATAGGCTTATATACTGATTCAGATGCAATAATCTTTATTTTATTTAGCTATTAACGAATCTCTCTTTTTTTAACTCTGCTATAGAAACAAAACACTCGCTTATTCGATCCCAAGCATCGTGGATAAATTGCTTGGCCTTGTGTTTTACATACTTTGAGTCATATAACAAGTGAAAAAAGGTGGTCAAAAAAGGTTTCCAGATAATCTAATATGAATATGAAATCTACTACTAATTCGTATATCTTAAAAGTAAAGGAATGAAGTTTCAAAATGCTATATTTTTTAGTTCCACAATTTTCACCGAGATACCTACCAAACTTTGGTGAAAAAATTAGGAACATTTATTGTTCCTTTAATTGTTTCCAGTAGTTAAGGTTTTGGAGGAAGGGAGGCAATTCCTCCAACATAAAGGCAGGAGCCGCGACCAATTGAATCACTAACTGGTCGGTCCAAACTCCCCAGTGGTTGATATCGAGGTTTCAAATATAAACACAGTGATTCAGGATCTTTGAGATCTTCATACTGATTGTAACCGCAGATTGTAGATGTCGCTACAAGGTCAAGAGTAAATTGAGGTTGATTATTATATCGTTAACCCATACACAAGACAATAATTATGATCGTTTGAAACTGGTTTTTATTTTTCAATATCCTCGAGTCGAGGAAAAATAAAGACAAATCTGCTTCATTGACGTCTGTAGTATGTAATGCATTTCGGTGTTGATGCACCTCCTTCATACCTATATATAATATAGAAAATCGTAGTACGATTTTCATTCCGATATTTAGTTAAAAAAAATAAGTCTATTAATCATGATATTGTCATTTATAAAATAGACCCCTAGCACGAATTGATTGCGAGAAAATATTGGAAATTACATACGAATGACAGATTGGCGATAGCAATTCCCAAATAAAAAAAGTAACCTTATTATAATTACATAATTCGTTATAACCTATATTGGGTTTATTTACATTATGAAACAATTGATAAAACTTATAAGATATATATTTAAGTTTGTTTTAATGAATAATTTTCTGAAAGCAATTAGTTAAAAAAAATTTAAATTCAATTGTTTTGCGAATTATTGAATAAATTGATTTTTCTCTTGTTTTTATGGCAATGATCACTAACACTCTTGTATTTTTATAGCAAAATAATTGAATCGATATACATTAGATAATATATAACACCATGTATACAATGTATTTGCTTATTTTATTGACGATATTTACAAAGGTCTCCTTAAAAAAATAAAAAATAAAAAAAATGTATGTTCTACGTATTCTGTATGAATTTCTTCGTATATTTAATAATATTTTTTTACGAAATGTATGTAGTCTATAAAAAAGTTGTCCCATCACAAAATAGATACGACAATGTTACGATAAGAAACTTCATGAACTGGTAAATGCCAAGTAGTATGCATAATTTGATGGTACGTCAGCCACAGAATATCAGTCTGCTGAGGAAGGGAGGTGTGGTCTTCCTCCAACCAAAATGGAGGATCCTCGACCAGTCGAACCACTGACTGGCTGGCCCTAAGGCTTCAGTGGTCGAGATGTTGTATATGAAATTATAAAATCAGCATTCGGAAACACTTCGATAGCGCGATTCAGGATTAGATGTCTTCGTATTCGATTCGTGTCGCAGATTGTAGATGTCGCTATAAGTGAATGATGTGCTTTTACAGTATTTTTATTAATCACAGGAAACAGGGGTCTTTGGGCGTTTCGCACCACGAGCGGTTCGGACCGCGGTGCGAAACGCCCAAGTACTGTTTTTGAATGGGTCGTTTCGCACCGCAGCGGTAGAGCGGTGCGAATCGCCCCAGGCATTTTTTGAATGGGTCGATTCGGACCACGGGGTGAAAGACCCAATGCTCTTTTCAATTATTTATTTGTACAGATGACTAGAAAAGTGTTAAGTGACAAAAAATAAAAAAAATGCTTTATAATACGTAATGATCATTTTGTATAATATAAAAATATACAGTTTAAATGTGGCATAATCACAGATTGAGTACTAACCATCTAAGACGGTAATGGTTTAAAATCACAGTTTATCACAGTTTGATCAACATTATACAGTTGTTTGGAAACAAAAAGGTATCACTCTTAGACCAAATCATGTAAAAGGGACAGTGAAGCATGGAGGCAGATCCATAGTGATTTGGGACTGCATGACAGTATATGGACCAGGGTGTTTGTACTAAATTATAGGTAAAATGACTCAATATGTTTATAGGAGTATTTTAGATAAGAATCTGCCGATTTTTTTACAAAATTTACATTTTTCTGCGCCTGAAAGAATTTTTCAACAGGACCGTGACCCCAAACATAAGGCTTAAACTGTTCAAAACTGACTTTAATGCAATCAATTCAACTTCTAGATTGACCAGCTTATAGTCCAGACTTAAATCTCATAAAGAATCTGTGATCGTACTTAAAAAGGCGTCTACATGTAGAGTATCATACACCCCTTTCAACGACTGCAGATCTATGGAAAACAGTACAAGAAGAATGGACAAAAATACATCCCGACTATTGTAAAACCTTAGTTGAGTCTATGCCCCGAAGAACTAAAGCTCTTCGTAAAGCTAAACGCTTGTGACAAATTACTGATGACATTAAAATATATTTCAATTAAAGTGGTGCAAAACTGAGTACCAGAAACCTTTCCCTTTTTCTTAATATTGTTTGTTTTTTCTAATTTTTGTTATTATTGTAAACTTGCTCTAAAGATGTTATGTTAATAGGTATATATCACTCATTTAAAATTTTATTTTAAAACATTAAAAAAAAAATACTTTTCATGCGAAGGTGTGTTCAGTTTTGCTCATTACTGTATATAACTTATAAATTATTTTATTTTTCTTGTTATTTTGTGCCTGATTGTACTTTAAGAGATGTGTAATAAAACTACATATCTCTTCTATCTGAATTCACCCATCCATAAAAGAAAACTATTTTCTACTGCGGTCCGAATCGACCCATTCAAAAAAAAACTTGGGCGTTTCGCAAATTCGAAACGCCCAATGACCCACAGGCAAAATACAATATGCAAATTAGCCATCGTAGAAACTGATTGAAGACAAGTTTATTTTTCAGTTTGCACGATGACTAATTTTATTTACTTATCAGCTGATATTTTTAAACATGATTACGATAAAGCTAATTAATATGATATACCATTTAATAATAATAAACATGTCTCATCCCTCATCTTATCTCAATAATACTCAAACTGTTATTGTACTTACGCTCAGAGTATGATTCATTGAGTGGAAAATACTTGCGCCTGTTTTTATAGTATTTCATAATTATTTTAAATAAAAATAACAGCAAGAAAATTGACTTACATCAGCGTGCTCCATCGTAGATCACGTTGTCACTTAAGACCGGTGAAATCCTGATCTACGAGTAATTCTAAGTTAAAAAAACTACTGCTTTCAAATAGTTTAGTTAGCACCTAAATATCTTTATATAGTATATTGTATAAGCTTACGTATGTAAGCTCTGTGTCTCTTTACCAAAGTTGGACCAATTCTGTTTTATTTGTATGTTGAGGGTATCCTTCTTGAACTGGTAGGTGGCATTGGGTAGGAGGTTTCAGGTATATTTGAAAAAAAAATTTGACAAAAACAACATAGGAGAATAGGAGAACATTTTACACGGGAAAATGTCACATAAAAGGCTCAAAACTCAGCATTAATTCATTATATTTATATAACTGTAGAATACAAAATTGTCCTTCTTGTGGTTATCGAAAAATTAATAAGCAATGAATCCACTAAACTTTCAAATAGTTGTTGGTAATTATACAGTAAATTGGAAAGAATAAATATTTATTTAAAAAAGCAGTATAGAAAGAAACATAAAAATAAAACGGACAGTTTCTAATTTTACATAAAAAATAATTATTAATTTATGAACATTTATGTTTATCATTCCAAATTTTGATAAACTTATTAAAATTTTGAAGCAGATTAGTCAAAAATAAATGCTTTGTGTAGTTCGATATTGATAACTCTAACTATGTCATAACATTAAACTAATAATATTTATTAAATAGTTCATTTATTAATGCGAAACATTAATTACTAATGATGAATCAGTTTGAAAAATCAAGTTGGAAATTTGACGTACATATTTATATCCATGAAAAGGATCCAACCACACAGTTAGTTTTTAGATATTCATGTATTATACATAAATCAAATATCCCGTCAAACAATACCCTGTCAAGCAAGTGAGATGGTACTCATTTACCCAATACAGGAAAAAATTTGGATTTTACATTTTGTTAAGGCTGTTTTCGTGATAATTATGAAAGTATTTGACATTACTATTTGGTATAATTAAGTAAATTTGAACAAAGTTGTGGGTTGGATCCTTTTCATGGATATACGGCCAATTGAAAATCCTCTCGACTTTAATTTGAACATACATTAATTGATGATGCATATGCTTATGTCACCATATCCTTTTCACGAGGAGTAAAGTTCAGCCAATGACCTCCCTCTATAGCAAGGTTAAAAGACTTTAAAGAAAACTTGGGTGTTTTCACAGTTTTCTCAGATGGTGACACTTGCCAATGTAGCAGAAGCTGATAAACCCACATTTTGATCAGAAAAAGTGCAAATCTTGAACCTGAGGATAAACAGATATAATTGAGATTGATTTTAAAAGCGTAGTGACCGTCTCCTGGGCTTAATCTTTGAATTCTTGGTTAATAAGAATTTAACACAGACATAAATGTGTCTGACCCATACCTCAATAAAAGAAACTATGAAATTCCTACTAAAATAGTACCTACTAAATGCTATAAATCAACTGAATTTAATGAATAGAAAAATTATTATATCTAGTTACTTGGTTAGAATATGTAACAACAAATCCTCTCACTAAGTTTAGTGACACTAAAAGATCACATTATACCAAATATTGTCACCATTTATTATTATCGAAAATCGAAAAGATATAGGAAAAGCAACAGAACAACTTAAAGGTCAAAATCGATTTAACTATTTAAAAAAAAAAATTCATCCCGATGTTTTGAATTCGAGCCTTAAAGGATTAATCAGGGGTGCCTCAAGGGTTATCCGATTTAAATTTTCACAAACTTGGCAACTTTATGAGAATATTGGCTAACAGTGTCCTCTTGTTTTTTTTATGTCTGACGCTTTAATTCGGTGAAAGTTGTGCCATTTGCGTTAATAAAAGACAATATTATTGATTCAACAATTTAGATATAACAAGCAGAGTTATTCCGCTCTTACTTCATTGATATATAAGTTTTATCACACTACATACCCACACAATTCCTCGGCCCAGCTCCAAAAGGCAAATAGGCCATTGGTTTGATTTTGTGTTTGTTTTCATTTGAAAAGCGTTCAGGGTCAAATTTATCGGGTTCAGGATAGTATTCAGGGTCACGCTGGATCGACCAAAGTGGTATCATTACTTGTTCACCTTTCCGAATCTATTAGAAATCAGAAACTTGGAATCAATTACAATGGAGTTATTGCTAAAATTTGGGTATTGTATTGAGAAGATATAATGTCCTTAGCTAGCTTCAATGAAGGACATTTGGGAATATTAATGGTATAAATAAATTTAGTTAAATAACAAATCAGATGAATAATGTGAACGTTGAATACTTATTATGGATTTCACAAAATATGTTTTTTCTATCAGTTTTAAATTTTGATACTAGGAAGCAACAGACCGAATAGGACTTTAATGTTCCGAGACTAATTTTACCAAAGAACACTTTCCAGATCTATTATCGATAATTGCTTAAGAATCGGGAGTATTTGAAAGAGACGTACTTTAGTACTCGAAACCGACGAACATATATGAAAGCATTAATGAAAGTGGAAGTGTCGAAAATGGTATGCATGCAATGCGGAATTCCGTGATCTCTGCCTACCACAAAATAAAAGAGGCGTGATGAATATATATGTATGTAAATAGAAGTTAAGAAGACTACTGCTTCTTTCATTTCCAGTCATGCCCTGCATCTGGGATAAGTTTGGCCCAAATCGGCGATGACAAGTACGCGGGATCCCCTTGTAAGTTAACAAATCTATAGTTATTTTAGAGTCTGGAGTATTTGGAAGAGAAGTCATTTAATTTTAAAACTTAAATAGAAGTCTAACGACAGTAAATAATATTAAAATAAGCAAATTATAATCCACTAGTCTATACAATATAAGCAATTTTTTTTTTTTGGTATCGATAAACTTGAAAACTACTGGACCGATCGGCATGATACCATGACCATTCGACGCGGAATTAATTGTAGAAGGTTTTGTGGCTATTCATTTTTTGAAATCCATCAACCCTTTACCATTTTTTTTCAAATTTATGTGTATAGTTCATATTCATCTATCCTTTACAATTCGCCCAGCAAAGCGGGCGGGCGGGGACGGCTAGTTATTAATAAAAATGGGATTTTATAATACTCACAATATATTCTTTATTTGTTTTATCATTAGGCTTTCCCAAATTGTAATCTTTAGTGCATTCTCTATCTAGTAGAAAACCTGTAGGCCACAATCGTAACGCCTCTGAAATCAAAATTATTAATTCATATACGACCTCGATAATGGATCTTGGTCAATCATTTACAAACATTTTCATTAGAAGATCTTAATAAAATCATGAATTTTATGGAATAGTGGCAAACGGGCTCATCCGATGGTAAGTAATTATCGGTACCCATAGACATCTTAGATTACCGAGACTATTAGACTTGCAGGTGCATTTCCGGCCTTTGCTTGTGGTAGCGTTTACGCGTCGGGTTGCCTCTCTCCCTAAAATATGGCGAGGGGGCCGATTACTGGCGTGCGATGCGTCGTACTCGTGAACGAGTGCTACTTGTGGTAACTGGTCGGATTTGAATTCGTGTTGCGGTGATATAAGTTATTTATACTACGTGTTTGCGTATTGTTCCCACGATAATGTAAGTGCACATGCATTATTATTATTCCTATTTCATCATGCCCACAACTGATAGAGGACTAATCTTTGATTTTTATTTTTTATTACATTATAGTTAATTACTTCAAGATGTCACGTGGAATATGGTGTAATAGTTACAGCTCCTTACAAACAATTTGTAAATTAAAAAACTTGGCGATTAAAAAGAGTGGCGAAGAGTTTATTGCCAGTTCTTATCGCCCATTCCCTTGATATGAGAACTGGCAGTAAATGTAAAATTAGAAGCATTTAAACTATTTTTTATTTTTATTGACGTTCGTAAATTTACATTGATGAAATTTACATGATTTTGAATTTTTTATGAAGGTACCTAAGACGTATTGGTTCAGAAATACCGCTGACGATAACTACTTCCACAGAGTAAGTGTGCGAGGTAGACATTTCCTGAGAAATCGCAAGGTTGTGGATTTCCAAGCAATGAGGTGGTGAGGGTGAAATTTGGAGTTACATTTGAGTTGTTTTTATATTCAGTTAAGATACAAAATTTCCGTCTTGCAATAGCAAGTACTCATCTTTGCACAAATCAAAGTCCACTCTTACCGTCTACTGAACTTTTCCTTTGAACTAAAGATTTTAATGCTTTTGATGTTAAATTTTAAACTCACCCGCAACTACCATATCCAAATAAGGTAAGCTATGCATTGATGAGTAATCTATCTTGCCTTCATTTTTTAAGGAATCGTTCTTAATTTCCTTCGCCAATTTCTCCTGGACTTCTGGATGTAATGCTAGCTCACGAAGAATGAAACACATATTGACGGAAGTAGTATGAAAGCCAGCGAGGTAAGTAATTAGAGCTTGGGCGATTAAGTCATCGTCCGACCATTCTAGAATTTAAAATTAATGATTTGAATCCATTGTCAATTATATCTTTCTTTTCTAATCTATTTATTATATTTGAAACTGAATATATTTTGGATTATTTTAAAGATTAAAAGCTTGTCTGCGGACGGACTTGAGTTCTCATCGAAAAAGTGAAATCCCAAATCATCTATTGGGGCATAGGGCAAATTTCTGTTTTACTGATTTTTCTTTACGATCAAGGTGATCGGCCTTTTGTGCCCGACCAAAACATATTTTTTTTATTTTGATTTTCCCTAGGATTAGAACTCAATACCTCCTTTGCTAAACTTTGCTACTAGGCCACGGGGGTTTTATTAGTATGATTACTATATTTATATTAATAACGTAAGATTACTTAAAGCCTCCTACGGAATTAAAAGTACATTATGTTGATAATAATGTGGATATGGCAAGAATATATTATGTAATAAACATTATATTGTGTGTGTACTATCAAAAAAAAGGATACTGAATAAGAAATATGTACCTCTTTGACTCCCTCTACTTTCTACAAAAGTTTCTTCAACAGTTGCAAATCCTGCATCCTGTTTCGTATTTTTCAAATTATTGTCATGCTTCAACTGTCCTAATAAGAAAAACATATAGGAAGATAAAATAAAAATAAGTAAAGAACAACTAAATGTTAAGAAATCAACACTGAATTGTACTTTAAAGTATTGCTGTCTCTATTATTAACAAAATGGTCGATTTGATGAAAGCTGATATATTTTGAGAAGCCCTCATTTTTTTTAGTAGTTCAATATTTCACCCTGAAAAATTACGACCCCTCAGGCGTTGTTCTGCCACAATTTTGGCTTCGAAATTATATAATTATTCTTAAATTTGAATATGCCCATTTACCCACTATAATTGTCTAATATGTCACTGATTTGCAGTAGACATCTGTTATTCCAAAAAAGTTAAGAATGCATGACGTGAGCTGTCAAGATGGCGGAGTTCCGAATCTAATTTATTTTATAATAAATTTTATGCATATATTTTTCCTGATTTTTTCCAATATTTTAATAGCCTATGTCTTATTCCGGACATAGAGGAATCCAACAAATAAGATATCGTTAAAATCGGTACAGCCGTTCTTGAGTTATATACGGTGTAACTAACACAACTTTCTTTTATATATATATAGATTCAATGCAGAAGGCAATCAAGGAATGCAATAAATAGCTCTTTTATATAGGCCTCTCACTCTCACAAATAAGAGGAAAATTGTTCTATATATATTTTAGCTAAAAAAGTACACGAAACCGATGAGCGTTCGCGAACACTTTCGCAAGGATCGGAGCATATTATGGAATTCCGTGATCTCTGCCTACCACAATGGGAAAGAAGCGTGATGTACATATTATAATAGCTACAGAGAGCGGGCTATCACTCATCTAGGGGTACAATACAGATTCGCAAGGATAATTTAGCATTTATTTACCTTTTTTTGCCTTCATTAAAATATTTATCATATCAGGTCGAACGATATTATGAGTTTCTCTGTGATGTATCGTATCCAACACTAACCGAGTGAAGAAATTCGTTGTTTCTTTAGAGAAGACAGTCAATTTCAGCAACTGAAATATCATAACATGTTTTTTTCATTTTATGTTAGATATCGACAGACGAGCATGAGATTCACTTGATGGTAGGTGATACCCCAGCCACAGAACATCAGTCAATGATGCGCTGTCGACCTAATTTTTACTTCGAGCATTCGGAAATCCATAGACTGAAACCGAAACGCGCAATGTTTCACTTTAGACTGCTGACGTATGACTGATTGTATGAAAATCGTTTCAATCTATGGCTGGACCATTTATTACTACTACTATATGGCCCATGATTTGAGATCGTAAACAATGGCTGACGAAACACTGACACTCAAAAATTATTTATAGTCCAGCCAAAATGGGATAAATAAACATTACAAGGAATTTTATTAGAATGTCAAATACGACTTCAACAAAGCGTCAGAATGGGATGCACTTATGGGACAATGGGATGAAAACGAAACAACAATATTACAAGCTCGGCAATATTTTAATATTTTCGAATGTCAAGCAATCGTTCAAAAATATTGCCGGCCACACGTCTAAATGCTTGGCCATAACAAATATATGGCCCGGCACTATATTGCAGTTAAATATGCAGGACCGGACTTAGGGGAGGGTATTCGGGGCAACTGCCCCTGGGCTACACAAAAACCTCCACCATAGAGAATTCGGAAAAAAGATTTCAAATTCCGAGTAGTAAATAGACCTTTCCTTTGATTCATGGTTCCTTTGATATTTTTTTTTCGCTGTGTTACCTTAACCTACTGTACTTTGTACAAACATGATGTTAACATGAAAATAATTTAGAGCCAGAGGTTTCTACTCCTTTGTTGCCCCATGGCCTCCATACCTCCGGCTCTAAATCCGGCCCTGAAATCCGGTCAGTTTAGAAGCAGCTTTGTCTAATGATCCATTCCCAATATCCATTCCATATTCAATAAAATAAGATTTTTTTCAATAATTTCATTCAGAATATTATTACAAGAGCTTATGTTTATAGTCTTACCTTAACGATACTGGGAAAAGCGTTGTAGATTAACAGTGTCAGTATTTGTCGGCCATTAAAATCACTCGCATTATAGGTCATTCTATAAAATTCCGAGGTTTCATCATTGTAGGAGTTAATCTTCAATCCGAAAATACAAGAAGCTAGCACGTCGTTAGTAAATCGGGTGGATAAGTCATTACAATTAACTTCCAGCGGCTTTCCTGTTGAGAAAATCCTTGTTAAAGTCGATATGGAAATTTGAAACTGGAAAATCGCGTCAAATTTAAAAATTATCGAAGTGCTCCGAATGATTATAAAAACTGGAATACATTTACTACTTTATAGTAAACACACATTTAAATAAAATAACTTTAATCGGATAAATGCAATTTATTACATACAGAAGAATCTCACTAGTCCGGCACTTCAATAGACCGACGCTTCCAATAATTATAAAAAAAAAAACGTGTCTAACAAGAACACAAATACGTTGTATTCTCTTTTTAAAATGCTTTACTTTATTACTTATATCTATACTAGTGGCCCCGACAGACGTTGTCCTGTCTACACGTCTTTAATTTGAAAATTTCAAACTTTTTTGTGAATCTAAACCATTCCCAGATCCCCTTGAACACACACAAAAAATTTCATCAAAATCGGTCCAGTCGTTTGAGAGAAGTTCAGTGACATACACACTTACAGAAGAATTATATATATAAAGATAATCCAGTCATCTGAATATTCCATTAATCCGGCATCCTCTGGTTTTTAATAGTGCCGGAATAGTGAGAGTCTACTGTAATTATATTATTTATCAATATTACGTTTGAATGCCGCTTTTTGACAAGCACGACCAGTCTGATTGAGTAAAAGTCATTTTATTTAAGCGATTGCTCTAATTAGCCTAGTTTTATTTATTTAACCGTATTTTTACAAAATATTAATTGTGTATTAAATCAGATCAATTCAATATTACAGAGCGACTGAGTAAGGTTAAAGCGTTGGTGTCTGCAGAAGAAGAAACAGTGCTATAGCTCTACAGTTTCTGTATATATCAAATGCCATGCAAAAATAATACGTATTATGTAAAGGATTCTGTTTATTTAAGAATAAATTGCATTACTATAAATGAAAATTTTGATACTCATAAACATTTGAGATACTCGCTATATTATTGATAGGAAAACTGTAAAGTGTATGCCATCAAAAACATAAATTGTAAAAAAAGCCAAGTCTTGCAACTCAGTTCTTCTATCGTAAAAAGTTGTGAGATCCATATAATACCAAGTCGGTCAATTTATTCAGTCTCTACTGAAGGATCCTTCTGTCTTAAGTAATTACATAATAAGCTAACCTAACAATATCTTATAGTGATCATATCAATGCCAATATTAAAAATCTTTGATGTTTAAAATAAATAGATTGGCTCGGCTATCGCATGAAATCACAATGTATCTTTTTTTATTTTATTAAAAACATAATGTATCTCACAAGTAATACATATTATATTAAATTAGATTGTTTAGTGCGATTGCCAAGTCAATCTATTTATTTTAAACATCAAAGATTTTTAATATTGGCATTGATACGATCACTATAAGATATTGTTAGGTTAGCTTATCATGTAATTACTTAAGACAGAAGGATCCTTCAGTAGAGACTGAATAAATTGACCGACTTGGTATTATATGGATCTCACAACTTTTTACGATAGAAGAACTGAGTTGCAAGACTTGGCTTTTTTTACAATTTATGTTTTTGATGGCATCTCATTTCTTTTTGTAGATAGTCCTTTTCTTAGTTTATTTGGATAAGAATTAATACAAAGATATGGATAAAATAGTCTGATTTTGATCGGCATTTTTATCAACTTTTTAATGTAAAAAAGTAGTTATAGTGACATAACTACAATAGTTGGACATATGGTCTCGTGAAGTTTTTTGTAGATTTTGATATGTTCTATAATATTGTAGAACGTTTTTTTGTTCTATCATCAATACTTTCCGCAGCACATGCGGTGAAAGACATTTTATGGCTAATTTTTTTACACCTTGGGTTGTTTTTAGTAGGGATTTCTAAGGATCTCTATTTTTTCTAATAATAAATACCCTATGTTACTCACTGATAATGTAGCTTTCTAACGGTAAAAGAATTTTTAAAATCGGTCCAGTAGTTTTTAAGTTATTCATTACATACAGAAATACAAAAAAAAATTGTATATCTAGAAAACTGGACCGAAATTTCAAAATATTGTAGTTTTTCCTTGATTTATAGACTAAACACTAATTGTATTCTAAATTTCAAGTTTCTATGTCTGCTAGAGTTTTGATGATCGGTCAGTGAGTGAGTGACAAATTATCAAACTTTGACTAGTTATAATTCTTAAACTACTGGTTCAAACAGAATGATATTTGAAATATACCGAGTTTATACAATGTCTGCTTAGTGACTGAAAATTAAGGATTCTAGTTTTATCCACAACGAAGTTATAGGGGGTCGAAAATGGCCCGAACTACTTCGAGAAAAGGATAGTACGGCCGTGCCACTTTTTGCTCGACTTGGCGGGGGCACTGCCGTGCCCCCAGATATTGTGCGTTTCAGTTTGTCTATGTTATTTCCGAATGCTCGTAAAAAGTAGTACAGCGCATCATTGACTGATGTTCTACGGCTAAGGTATCACCTACCATCAAGTGAACTATGTCGATATCTAATTTAAAAAAAATAAGAAAGTATCTTGAAACCTTACCATTGTTAGCTTCAAAACTTTTTCTTAAAAATACCAACATCTGGTCTCCGACCTCTACCATAAAGGGCACCATTAAGTGAATATGTGCGCTCGTGAAACCTGGGCTCAATGCGGAACGCAAATCCTTCCATTCTTCGCCTATGAAACGTTTAGTTGGTCAATAGAATGTAATATTTAAGAATAAAAATTTTATTACGCACCATACAAACAATAAATAAAATTCAATATCATTTAAATATAGAAACGCAGCATAGCGACCTAAATGGTGAGGTTGCTCAGCTTGTGCTATGTCAACACTCTTGGCACAGCACTGGTTTTCAGACCCTCACCAATGTTGAAGCATCAGCCAAAAATTACAATACAGTAAAACTTAACCTAAAAGAAGTTTAGTAGAATAGTACCACTTTATTTAGAAAAAAATCATCAAATATACAATACTAGCAAGAACAAAAAGAAGGAGACATGGAACCGGATGGTATTTCTTGTGTTAAAACTGTTGTTGTTTTAAATTTTCTGTAATTATATTTGTATGTATATCTGACCACGTCAGACATTAAGCGGATGAGAGGAACATCGAGAGTCCAACTGATAAATTATTGTTCATGCACAGATGTACATGATTGAAACTCCCGTAATTATACAAATTCACTGTATATTACATAAATATATTTATTATTACATTAATAGAAATAAGAACACACTTTTAGCTTGCTTCAATGAGAACGAAGAGAAAGTAATGTAGGTAGAGAAATATTCATTGTAATGTTACAAATCGCGGCAACCCACAAATACACATTTGCCTTCAAATTATGACAGGCGTTAACAATTATACTCGTACACAACCATTCATAATATGTGGATTGTAGAAGTGAAGTATAGATTTATATATGGAATTCCGTGAGCTCTGCCTACCCTAAGGCGAAAGAGGCGTGTAATATAATATGTAGGTACATATTTTTGCTTGTTTCAGTTTCTGTATACCTTGCATTATATAAACTTCTCAGCCGATTATTACTATTGTAACCGAGTCTTTGTAAGCTAAACCATTGTTGAAAAGAGTGTCCATGGAGTTTCTTGCTGGTTCTTCTCCATGAGACCCACTTTTTGGAACCGTGCAACTAGACGTTTCATAAGAGCCTGCAAAGGCCTATTTGAAATAAAAAACTTTTGATTGATTGATTGATTGTATATGGACTTCCTAATTGTAAAATTTAAAAAATAATTCGATGGAGTATCATTGAATTATTATCTATCAAGGCTCACATCAACAGAAAATTTCGAATTAAATTTAAGCACATTTCGTTAAATAATATTACCTTTCAATGAAAACAAGTTCCTTCCATATATTGGTTCGACTTCAGGGTCCATTAAAGATTTGTGATCAGTAAAATATTCGTAGTCTCTTATGGTTACATTCTTAATCAGTTCTAAGTCTCGCAGCACAATAACGGGCGTCAAAAATCTATATCGACCCGCAAACCTGTGTAAAATACTTATATTTTAGTAAATACTTAAGAATGACGATGTATCATCAGTCCAGTGATACGCAAAGTGAACTTTATTGACCCCCAGGTATCTATAAATACACCAGTGAGAAATTGAAATATTTCTATGTGAGAAGCACTATATGAACTGTCTAATAAACTTTTGATATTGATAAATTTGCACTTTAATGTTAGGTAACCAGTGGGTTTTAATTAGATTTAAAAAACAAGGAAAAGAGATAAATATTGGGCATATTTGGTCTACATATTATACGTAGTGACATTTGTTAATATTCAACTGTCCTTCATTGCTGGCACCGACTCCAAAAATAACTGTTAATAGATATTAAATAGATATACATATAAGTATCGATAATTTATCGATTGTCCTTTAAGGCTCTTGCTTTGAAATAATTAAAATATATTTTTTTACTTTTTAGTTTGTTTGAACATACTGTATACGTATGTAGGTATAGTTTTGAAGTCGGTCTTCGATTTTTTACTGGAAATTATCATCATTTACATATTTCATACTATTCATTAACACTAGGATTTTTTAACGAAATATTTTTTATCTAAACTGTGAATTAAATCACCATTATATCTTTGTTTTGTAAAGTTTTCTGAAATTATCCAGTTTTGTGAACTTATCTTTCCCTAAGGACCTTCTACAAATATTGTCTTTTATTATTATTATATTCTTTACTGTACCAAAAATTTAAAAATGTTACAAACATAACTAGTCTAGACAAGTACATATTGGTGGTCTTATCGCTAGGCAGCGATTTCTTCCATGCAAACCATATATAATAGGAAACAATCATATATTAGTAAGGTAGGGATGCGATTATAGGCACAAACAAATTAAGAATAAAACATAATTATTATATAAACTTAACTAAACACTACATACTAGAATGTCAACAATGCAAACAAATTATAAACAATTAAAGACCAAGATACTAGATTCTTGAAGGTATCACGACTTTGAGTCTTTCTAATTGATGCAGTGAGAGAATTCCACAGTCGAACAGCTTTAGCAGCAAAGGAAGCATTATAGAAGTTTGAGGAATGGACTGGCACAGTTAGTGATAAATTATCGAAGAGCGAAGGTTCTGATTACGAGATCCCAAGAACACAAATTTTTCTTTAAGATACAAGGGAGTTTTAGGATCAAACAAGATACAATATAACAGAGATAGTAAGTGAGCATTTTTTTATTGTTATACAATTAAAATAAATACATATAATACTTTATACTGGATTACAGCTAGAGTCCTTTTTCATAAAAGAAGTCCTTTTTAGGTGTCGCTAGTGTCTATGGAGTTAAAAATACTTTCATAAAAAATATTTTAGTTCCAACATTATCCGTGGGACTTCATTTTTGAAACGTACTCTAATATCAACTCCATAGGAATAGGTGACGATTATAATCTGACACCTTTCAGTCTTGAGTCTTAAGCACGTTTGTTGGAAAGCATCCGAAACATCAGCATTGGAACAAATAATTTAAATCGCGTTTTAATCCGGTATAAAGTAGTTATTAACCTTCTACAAAGTATTTGAAAACTTTAAAAAAGATGAATAAAATCGGTAAAGTCGTTCTCAATTTATGGCATGACCAAGGGAAACAAGGATTCATTTTTATATCTTTTTCTCCTTCCTGCCCTGTTCCCTTTTTTTATTTGGTGTTGGCGCAGTATGTTCTCTTTTTCAATCCTCTCCTGTCACTCGCCATATCATCAGTCACAAATATCAGTCTTCACACAGTCAATCCATGTTTTTTTTGGAAGAGGGACTTCCCCTATACCCATCCACTTTCATATTTAAAACTTTGATACATGCCCTTCATCTCTCCTCATAACATGCCCATACCAAGCCAAACGATTACCTTTCAATTTTTCATTCACTGGCGCTACTCTCAAACTTCCTCTTATATAGTCATGTATATTTTTATATAAATATTAATATTAAATATATAAAAGTAGGGTACACTTACCTCTCCCCAGAAAATGTCTTATAAAATTGATCGAATGCGTCCAAATTGTGTATCTTATACCAAAGAGCAGGTAACATGTTACCTAGAAATGGTACTGGTTTTACATGTTTCACCTCATGTAACGAAAACCTCGAGTAGACACCACGAAGATAGATGTAAGTCGCGCAGACTAATACACTGGCACATATTAGTAAAATCATGGTCTGAAAAGAATTTCTACAATGAATTCGTCTTTTATTTGAAAATATGTTGAAGGTACAAATAGATTGACTGTCTGTCTGTCACACCTTGAATTTGTTATTAAAAAGTTGAAAATAAATGTACTTTGACGAGATATTCAAGGGAGGTAGATAATTCCATCATTTCACAGTCCCAACGTGTGAGATGAAGGTTGCAATTTTCATAGTGACTAATTTTGGCATTGAACGCTGGTTTTTTTTTTGAGATTAATATGTTCCGAATATATTTCAAAGTTTTAGGCTGATATGGGGTGATGCTCTGTTTTAATATGAAAATATCTCTACACAGTATAAAACAAACACGGTACCTATGTACGCTTAGATCTTTTAAACAACGCAACAAGCATATATTATTATTATTATGTTTTTTTTTAAATACGATAACGCCAAGCTGGTTTGTTATTTAAAAATATTTTGAAAACAATAAATACCTTATCAGCACTAAAAAGAAAGACCTGTTTGCAATAATTTAAAAGAACGATTAAAATGCATTAAATTATCATTTCATTTATTTTAATCGGTTTTACATTATTTAACATTATTTAGTTTTTGGAGGGCATTTAAAACATAATGCCATTACTGAAATGTGAAATAAACTCCGAGTTTTAAAAAAAAGTTAGTTTGTTGCTTGTAATTAATATTTAGTTAGTAGAATTTTCATCAAATTCTTTAATTAATTAAACGTCAAAGCACTCAATGTCGTGTTCTTTATTTTTTTTTACTTTTATTAAAAAAAGTCCAAAGTAAATACACAGTAACTTGAGACAGCTTGATATTATAACGATATCTCATCTACAAACAAAACAAAATCAATAAATATCAACTATTTCCAGTAATATTTTTAATAGCTACCAGCTCAGGACTGACTCAACTGGAAATTAGAACTGCGTAAACACATGTACACAGCAAATTATTTTTGTGGACATCAATTTTATTCTTCCATTTCCATTATTTTTCTTAGCGCTTTGTTTATTACAATTAATGTTAAAAAAAATTCTTAAAATAAAATAAATTAACATTACCTTGATTATTCACTCCAAAGCCTCTTTTTGTTATCGACCGTCTTTAAGGAATGCTTCGTGAGTACTAGCTTCAGTTAACGTTACACCAGTATATAAACTAATGTTTTTTATTATCTAAGGAGCTCTTCGAAACTATTAATGCCAAACATTAACTAAATTAATTGGAATAATAATTGAAAATTAGGTCCATACATTGTAGGTATTGATAGTAAAATTTCTTCTAAACTAAAAATAATAATATCAAGTAAATTTTGTAGGAGGTAATCTCTGGAACTACTGAATCGATTTTGAAAATTTTTTCATCAATAGAAAGCTACATTATCAATACATTGGATTTTTGTATATAGTTCATCTACATTGCACCCGTGCGAAGCCAGGGTGTGTTTCAAGTTAGATATATGCTGGCGATATATGATGGCGTCTTAAACTCAGTGAATATGTCTATATAATAATTTATAAAAAGTTTAATTTAACACCAATGCTGATGCGGTTTCACACATAGAAGCATTTGACGGGTTCGTTGGCGCGTTCGGTAGAACACCTGCCGTGCGCATCGATAGGTCGTGGGTTCGAATCCCATCGGGACAACATGTTTATATATTTCTGTAAGCATGTTTTCCCCACGTCTGGTAACTTCGTGGCAGGAATATCGAAATTCCTACCGGGTAACGAACCACCGTTCATAGATGGAAAAGCCGAGAAGTGTATACTGCGCGTTTCGGTTTCAGTCTATGGATTTCCGAATGCTTGAAGTATAAAGTAGGTCGACTACGTATCATTGACTGATGTTCTGTGGCTGAGGTATCACCTATCATGCTTGTCTGTTGATATCTGACATAAAAAAAAATTGAATAACGAGAATGTAGTATCAATGACCTGACCTGACCACTTATTAGTAACTCATCCACTGACACTGCTCCTTCTTTGAGAGCGTACAGTTTTGACATAAATCCTGCTGTAGTTCACGAAGGAACAAGTCATACTAGCGATGAATGTCCTATTCTTGAAATCCCAATAAGTGAAGATCCCCTTAATACATTAAGCAGGCAAATAATTTTAAAATTTTAAAGTAATATAATATCACAGTCTAAGCCTACTATCAGTAAGCCATTTGAAGACTTTTCACGTGTCTCAGTCACAATTATCGAAGACAACTCTAAGCAAGCAATTAATAAAGGTACAGAAAGTATTCATAAGATATTTTTACAAGCGTGTTTATGGGTATTATCCATTTGTGTATCCTTCAAAATATCTTTTAGGTTGCTTGGGCTACAACTCATTGGAAGTTAGGAGGAAAAATGATCAAGTCAGGACACTATGTAAGATTTTTAGGAATTTCATTGTTGCTCCGGAGCTTCATAATGAAATTTTCCAAATATTTGTCCCTGACAATTACTGTCGATCCAGAAAACATAGGCTTTTCGCTGTACCCAGTTCCCGCACTGTTGCACGAGCTAACTCACCTATCCCTCGGACTCTCACGGCACTCAACGCCCTCTTAAATGAATACCCAGAATGCGATTTATTTGCGGATGGATGGAAGGAACTATTATCAGTATGTTTGATGTTTTGTGAAAGATTTGAATGAATGTTGGTAAATATAATTTAATGTAATTTTTTTTTGTATTTTAATGCTTATTTTATTTGAAATTGTAATTTTAGTAGTGTAATTGGTTTTGCCATTCTACTGAATAAATAAATAAATAAATAACATTAAACGATATTATATTTATTAAATAGTTTATTTATTAATACGAAACATTAATTTGAAATCTAGTTGAAAATTTGACGTATATCCATGAAAAAGTTCCAACCCACACAGTTAGTTTTTAGATATTCATCATTACAAATGAAATATCCCGTCAAACAATTTCCTGTCAAGCAAGTGGGATGGTACCCATTGCAGAAAAAATACTTGGCTTTTACATTTTGTTAAGGTTGTTTTCGTGATATGAAAGTATTTGACATTACTATTATATTTGGTATACTTAAGTTTTGAACAAAGTTGTGGGTTGGATCCTTTTCATGGATATACGGCCAATTGAAAATCCTCTCGACTTTAATTTGAACATACATTTATGGTGATGATGCATATGCTTATGTCACCATATCCTTTTCACGAGGAGTAAAGTTCGGCCAATGACCTCCCTCTATAGCAAGGTTAAAAGACTTTAAAGAAAACTTGGGTGTTTTCACAGTTTTCTCAGATGGTGACACTTGCCAATGTAACAGAAGCTGATAAACCCACATTTTGATCATAAAAAGTGCAAATCTTGAACCTGAGGATAAACAGAAAATAATAATATTAAAAAATTATAATTGAGATTGATTTTAAAAGCGTAGTGACCGTCTCCTGGGCTTAATCTTTGAATTCTTGGTTAATAAGAATTCAACACAGACATAAATGTATCTGACCCATACCTCAATAAAAGAAACTCTGAAATTCCTACTAAAACGGTACCTACTAAAAATTTAGTAAATGCTATAAATCAACTGAATTTAATGAATAGAAAAAATATTATATCTAGTTACTTGGTTAGAATATGTAATAACAAATCCTCTCACTAAGTTAAGTGACACTAAATGATCACATTATACCAAATATTGTCACAATTTATTATTATCGAAAATCGAAAAGATATAGGAAAAGCAAATAGACAAACCAGTAAATAAACAAGAGGAACAACTTAAAGGTCAAAATCGATTTAACTATTTAAAAAAAATAACATCGTCCCGATGTTTTCAATTCGAGCCTTAAATGGTTCATCAAGGGTGCCTCAAGGGTTATCCGATTTAAATTTTCACAAACTTGGCAACTTTATGAGAATATTGGCTAACAGCGTCCTCTTGTTTTTTTAAGTACTAATTTTTTTATCTCGTTAAGCTTCTTTCCTCTTTATGTGCTCTGATATTGTGTCGATATTTTTTATGTTTTCTTTTCTTCTGTAGATGTTTTTTATAGTTTTAATTACCGTTTGTTTTTTAATTACTTTTTGGTTTTTGTTAATATGTAACTAGCGTTTTAACATCCGTCAGGTGAATAGGCCGCGGCTGAAAAACAGTGTGGTGAGTTTGCCAAAACCTCACCACACCATGCTGAGTCCAGTGGCCTTTTCATCAGAAGTGTATTTATATTAAATGTTTTTATTTTATACTTTACTATGTATTCTGATGAATAAACGTATTCTATTCTAAGTATGTCTGACGCTTTAATTCGGTAAAAGTTGTGACATTTGCGTTAATAAAAGACAATATTATTGATTCAACAATTTAGATATAACAAGCAGAGTTGTTCCGTTTTGACTTCATTGATATAAGTTTTATCACACTACATACCCACACAATTCCTCGGCCCTGCTCCAAAAGGCATATAGGCCATTGGCTTAATTTTGTGTTTGTTTTCATTTGAAAAGCGTTCAGGGTCAAATTTGTCGGGTTCAGGATAGTATTCAGGGTCACGCTGGATCGACCACAGTGGTATAACTACTTGTTCACCTTTCCGAATCTATTAGAAATCAGAACTTGTATAAATTATACAGGAGTTATTGCTAAAATTTGGGTAATAGCTTGAGAAGATAATATTATAATGTCCTTAGCTAGCTTCAGTGAAGGATATTTTGGATTCTTAATTATTTGTATTTAAGTAACTAAATTATTTTTTTACAAATTACCTGAGATCAGATGAATAATGAGAACTTTGAATACATATTATGAATTTCACAAAATATATTTATTCTATCAGTTTTAAATTTTGATACTAGGAAGCAACAGAACGAATAGGACTTTAACGTTCCCAAACTAATTTTATAGAACATAAATAAATAATTAGTAAAACATTTTGCAGATCCATTATCTTCTACTATATAAAAATAATTCGGATTTTCCTTCCTGACGCTATAACTCCAGAACGCACGAACCGATTTCCACGGTTTTGCATTCGTTGGAAAGGTCTCGGGCTCCGTGATGTTTATAGCAAATTCAGGAATTCATTCACATACAGCGGTGGGCAAATGGGCATATTCCAATCTAAGAATAATTGTATAATTTCGAAGCCAATATTTTGGCAGAACAACGTCTGCGGGGTCCACTAGTTATCAATTATTACTTAAGAATTGGGAGTATTTGGAACATAAGTTCTTTAATTTTAATTCTCAAAGTACTCGAAACCGACGAACGTGTATGAAAACATTAATGAAAGAAGGAAGAAGCGAAAGTGGTATGCAAATATCGGAGCATTTGGAATTCCATGTTCTCTGTCTTCACCAAAAGAAAAGAGGCGTAATGAATATGTATATAAGTAAATATAAGTTAAAAAGAACGTTACGAGACTAATTTTATAGAACATAAATAATTACTAAGTAAAAAAGTATAATTACTTTAGAATAGGGAGAGTTTGGAAGAGAAGTTCTTCAATTTTAAAACTTAAATAGAAGTCTATCGACAAGTAATAATATTTAAATAAACAAATTATAATAGACTAGTCTATATCTATACATATAATAAAAGAGTAGGATCGAAATTACGCTTTACTAAATATTTTTACCAGAAATTAAGAGGGGTGATAAAAGAAGGGTAGCAGAATGCATTAATGCAATTTTTAAGATTCTTGTCTGTCTGTCTGTCTGTCTGTCTGTCTGTCTGTCTGTCTGTCTGTCTGTCTGTTTGTTCACGCTAATCTCCGAAGATACTGAACCGATTTGAATGCAATTCACACAAATATATTAAGGAAAGCCCGGGGCAACATATAGGCTTTATTTCATCGAAATCGGTTATCGGAAAGAAAAGTTATCATCATTTAAATATTATTTTAAAGGCACCATATCACCAATTTCAATGCAAACTGACTCGCGTTGAACTTTTTCGAATTGTCAGATGTCAATCACAGTCTGATATGTAAATGAAATAGTTTGATTATTTCGCCATTTACAATATGTATTCGTAGAATAGTGGATAGAATAGTGGATATGCAGTCCCATAGCGTAGCTTTTGATGCGAGTTCGAATCTGAAGTTGAAATGAAAGGAATATTTTTTTGTATTTATTTATTTATTTTTTGAAAGAACTATATTATAACAAAAATAGAAAATGTATTATTGAAATAATATATGAAAAAGTATTTCTTATGAGATCATTTATTTCACCTTTTCATCAATCCTTTCTCTTAAACAGAATTACGTTTATTCGACATTGCTTTTTTGCTTCCGTATCTTAGAGGTTTCAGCATTTAGCACCGGAAACCCGGGCAGGAATCCCGGGAATTTAAAAAAAAATCCGAAAATGAAAATAACCAATTAAATGAACGCACGCATCTATTTAAGACAGAAAATGTATTGAATCCAATCTTCGATTGATCTCTGATTAGTAGAAAAAAGACACATACAATATACATATCTGGATTTTGGTCACGTAAAATTTAATTAATATGAATTTCCCTAATGTTTCTTTAAAGTCAGGTTAATTATTTCAACTATTGAATATCAAATCATCCTTCGAACCCCAATCTCAACCACCATTAAACATGTCGATAACATGATGCAAAAGCAACCGTCAATGACTAATTTGATAGCTCTTTCCCAAAAGAAATCACCAAGTACAGAGGGTGGAGGAGGATATGTCATTTGAAGAAAGCTTGCTCAAAAGCTCAGCTTAAAGTGAACCCCACGCGAACGAAGTCGCGGGCATCAGCTAGTTATTAATAAAAATGGGATTTTATAATACTCACTATATATTCTTTATTTGTTTTATCATTAGGCTTTCCCAAATTGTAATCTTTAGTGCATTCTCTATCTAGTACAAAACCTGTAGGCCACATTCGTTACGCCTCTGAAATCAAAATTATTAATTCATATAAGACCTCGATAATGGATCTTGGTCAATCATTTATCTACAAACATTTTCATTAGAATTGGGAGATTTTCAGGAACTTAATGTAATGATGAAATTTATGGACTCGTTGGCGCGTTCGGTAGAACACCTGCCGTGCGCATCCATGGCTCGTGGGTTTGAATCCCACCGGGACAACATGTTTATAATTTTCTGTAAGCATGTTTCCCCCACGTCTGGTAACTTCGTGCATTGATCGGGTGGGAGGAATATCTAAATTCCGACCGGGTAATGAACCATCGTTCATAGATGGAAAAACCGTGAAGTGCACATTGCGCGTTTCGGTTTCAGTCTAGGGATTCCGGATGCTCGAAGTAAAAAAAGTAGGTTGACAGTGCATCATTGATATTTGTTCTGTGGCTGGGGTCTTACCATCAAGTAAACCTCATGCACGTCTGTCGATATGCGTATATAACATAAATAAATGGAATAGAGGCAAACAGGCTCAACCGATGATAAGTAATTACCGGTGTCCATTACCAGAAGACTTGCAGGTGCGGTAAGAAATGAGTAGGCTCTTTTATGTACGAATTTGATGATTCTTTTTCATTTTGTAGGTAAAATTTCAGAGATGATTCCATATTATTTTATCGAAATTGATTCGGTACTTTTTTAGAAAATCAACCAAATACAAAAACAACAAACAGATAATGTTTTGGTTTGTGGTTCCTTTTGACTTTCAATAACTGTCGGAGTTATCGCGTAACAAGCATACAAAAATAAATAGGCTCTTTTTTGAAGGTACCTAAGTCGTATTGCTTCAGAAATACCACTGGCGACAACTAGTGTCACAGAGTAAGTGTGCGAAGCAGACAATTCCTAAGAAATCGCACGGTTGTGGATTTATAAGCAATGAGTTACTTCAAGATGCCATGTGGAATTTAGTGTAATGGTTGCAGCTCCTTACAAATATTTTGCAAAACAAAACTTGGCGATTAGAAAGTGTGGCGGAGAGTTTATTGCCAGGTCTTCTCGTCCGTTCGTTCCCTTGATTTGAGAACGGGCAGTAAATGTAAATTTATATTTTTTTGACGTTCATAAGTGTACATTGTGTTACCTAAATTAATAAATGGTTTTGAATTTTGAGGTGGTGAGGATGAATTTTGGAGTTGCGAGTATATTCAGTTGAGATACAAAATTTCCGTCTTGCAATAGCAAGGTCTCATCTTTGCACTTAGCACGAAGTACACTCTTACCGTTAACTGAAATTTTCCTCTGTTCTAAAGAATTTAATGTTTTTGATATTTAATTTTAAAATTTTAAACTCACCCGCAACTACCATATCCAAATAAGGTAAGCTATGCATTGAAGAGTAATCTATCTTGCCCCCATTTTTTAAGGAATCGTTCTGAATTTCCTTCGCCAATTTCTCCTGGACTTCTGGATGTAATGCTAGCTCACGAAGGATGAAGCACATATTGACGGAAGTAGTAAGAAAGCCAGCGAGGTAAGTAACTAGAGCTTGGGCGATTAAGTCAATGTCCGACCATTCTAGAATTTAAACTTAATGATTGAAATCTCTTGTTAATCTTCTCTAATATATAAAATTTCCATGTCACAATCTTAGTTACCGTACTCCTCCGAAACGGCTTTACCGATTTTTACCAAATTTTTATGCGTATTCAGTAGGTCTGAGAATCGGCTACTATTTATTTTTCATACCCCTAAGTGATAAGAGTTATTCACCCTCAATTTTTCGTTTTTAATTTAGGAACGAAATTTTTTGTTTTTATTTTTTTATAATGTGGCATTAAAAATACATACAACCCTATGTTTTCACTCTTCTATTATCAAACCCTGCTTTTTTTGTCAAAAAATTTAGACCCGTGCGAAGCCGAAGTTATATATATATTTTTCTACAATCTGGCCATTATATTTGTAACTGAATAAATTTTTGAATTATTTTAAAGATCGGGTTTTTGTGCCCGACCAAATATATATTTTGATTTTGCATTTCCCTGGGATTCGAGCCTAATACCTCCGTTGCTAAACGCTTCGCGCTTTAAGCCACGAGGGTTTTACAAGTGTGATAACTATATATATATTAATAACGTGAGCTACTTAAAGCATCCTACATAATTAAAAGTACATTATGTTCATATTAATGTGGATATGACATTTTTTTTTTTATTTTTTTTTATTTCACCACTTTTATTAATACAATTCATCTTAATTAAGAGTGGCTCTGGCCTCCTAGCTAGGGAGTTCCTGTTTTAAGGAGGCCAGTTCCTTCCCAACAAAAAGAGAGTATAGGTGGCATGCATTGTAACTTAAATAACAATAACAAAGAAAATACAAAAAAAAAAATATATTAATGTTATATCCACATTAAGGCTAAGGCTATTATAATATAATATTACGTAATTTACATATATATATATGGAATACATCAGCAGATATTAGAGACTATCAAAAAAAAAGGGAACTGAATAAGAAATATGACCTTATACCTCTTTGACTTCCTCTATTTTCTACAAAAGTTTCTTCAACAGTTGCAAATCCTGCATCCTGTTTTGTATTTTTAAATTTTTTGTCATGCTTCAACTGCCCTGTAAGAAAAAAAGGTAAAAAAAAATAACTAAAGAACAACTCAATGTTAAGAAATCAACATTGAATTGTACTTCAACAATAGACCAAAGAGCTGGCAGCTACCTCGGACAAAGATTTAGTCTTGCTATTCAAAGGGGGAACGCTGCCAGTATCTTCGGAACCTTTCGTAAAGGGACTCCTTTTATTAATATAGTTTTTATACTATATTTTTTAAGGTTCTTTGTTATTAGTTATGTATATAATATTTTAGTGTGTTTTGTAATTAAGTTGTTTATCAATTTTCATTGTACTTTAAAGTAGCTTGTGTCTCTATTATTTTCAACGTGAAAAATTACCTCGATTTTTTTTATAATTAAATGCAGAAAGCAATCAAGCAATGCAATAAATAGAGACATTTGCAGATTATCCCAATGTTTCGAGAATTCGATCTCAAGACCTCTCACAAATAAGAGCAAAATTGTTCTTTATATAAATATATTATATAATTATAGCTAAAAAAGTACTCGAAACCGATGAGCGTGCATTGATGAAAGTAAAAGAAGCGAAAGTGGTATGCTAGGATCGGAGCATATGGAATTCCGTGATCTCTACCTACCGCAATGGGAAAAGCGTGATGTACAATATGTATGTAGATACAGATAATAGCTATAGAGAGCGAGCTATCACTCATCTAGGGGTACAATACAGATTCGCAAGGACAATTTAACATTTGGATAAAGCATTAATTTACCTTTTTTTGCCTTCATTAAAATATTTATCATATCATGTCGAACAATATTATGAGTTTCTCTGTGATGTATCGTATCCAACACTAACCGAGTGAAGAAATTCGTTGTTTCTTTAGAGAAGACAGTTAATTTCAGCAACTGAAATATCATAACAGTTTTTTTTTATGTTAGATATCGACAGACGAGCATGAGATTCACTTGATGGTAGGTGATACCCCAACCACAGAACATCAGTCAATGATGCGCTTTCGACCTAATTTTTACTTCGAGCATTCGGAAATTCATAGACTGAAACCGAAACGCGCAATGTGCACTCCACGGTTTTTCCATATATGTTTCACGTTAGACTGCTGACGTATGACTGATTGTATGAAAATCGTTTCAATCTATGGCTGGACCATTTATTGCTATTGCTATATGGCCTATGATTTGAGATCGTAAGCAATGGCTGACGAAATGACACTCAAAAGTTATTTATAGTCCAGTCAAAATGGGTTAAATAAACATTACAAGGAATTTTATTAGATGTCAAAGAAAACTTCAACAAAGCGTCAGAATGCGATGCACTTATACCGGAAAACGAAACAACAATATTACTGGCTCGGCAATATTTTATTTAGTATTTTCGAATGTCAAGCGATCGATCAAAACTATCGCCGGCCACACGTCAAAATGCTTGGCCATACCAAATATGGACGCTGTTAAGCAATACAGCGGCAACACTATGAGAAAATGGAGTTTGAAGTTTTAATCAGGTTTTATAAAATTTATTTTAAATAATAACTGAAATAATCGATTTTTTTGTAATTATTATTATTAGACTAAATATATGTCGTTTTTCTTGGTAGCAATCAAAGTACAATAATTGAATTTATGCATTATTATTAAATATTTTAGGTTTTCTAGCTCGCTAGTTTTTTCAATATTTTTGCTATTAAAACGATTCAAATCAAACATATCTTGAAATATCTTTAAAAAAAAAGGTATGTGTGTATTTATGTATACGCGTTAGAAGCTATACTTCTTTGGCGTCTGAAGAAAAATTTTAAAAAACAAAACTGCAGTAAATATCGAAGCAAAATGTTAAAATCAATCAAATTCTATTCTGTAGCCAACTTCATCATGTCGTTTTTTTGGGACATCGCGCGCGCGCATGTCATCTGTAGCCAACTTCATCATGTTAATTTTGTGTCACAGATGCGCGCGCATCTTAAAATTTCACTCTCATCATTTTTTCATAACGCGCCTAAATAAGTATAACTTCAAAATCCAACTCATAAGAAGGCGATTGGTATGAATATTTACATTTTTGTAATTTTGTGAGTTGACACTGTATTGCTTAACAGCGTCCATATATGGCCCAGCACTATATTGCAGCTTTATTGCAGTAAAATATGACATGTTTAGAAGCAGCTTTATCTAATGATCCATTCCCAATATCTATTCCATCTTATCTATATAAATAAAAATAAAATGCCGCATGTATGTACTCGCATCACTTGAGAACGGCTGGACCGATTGAGCTAAATTTTTTTTTGTTGTCTTCAGAATTCTTAGGAGAAGGTTTGTATGTAAAAAATTTTTTGAAAAATCCTTAATTATATAATTTCGAAGCCAAAATTGTAGCAGAACAACGTCTGCGGGGTCCACTAGTATTCAATAAAATTAGATTTTTTCAATCATTTCATTCAGAATATTATAACAAGAGCTTATGTTTATAGTCTTACCTTAACGATACTGGGAATAGCGTTGTACATTAACAGTGTCAGTATTTGTCGGCCATTAAAATCACTCGCATTATAGGTCATTCTATAAAATTCCGAGGTTTCATCATTGTAGGAGTTAATCTTCAATCCGAAAATACAAGAAGCTAGCACGTCGTTAGTAAATCGGGTGGATAAGTTATCGCAATTAACTTCCAGCGGCTTTCCTGTTGAGAAAATCCTTGTTAAAGTCGATATGGAAATTTTAAACTGGAAAATCGCGTCATATTTAAAAATCATCGATGTGCTCCAAATTTTATTATAAAAACTGGAATACATTGACTACTTTATAGTTAAAATAGATTTAAATAAATGCGATTATATAAAGTAGTCCAGCACTTCAATAGAAAAACGTATAGAACAAGAACGACGGGCTCGTTGGCGCGTTCGGTAGAACACCTGCCGTGCGCATCGATGGGTCGAGGGTTTCAATCCCACCGGGACCACATGCTTATAATTTTCTGTAAGTATGTTTTCCCCACGTCTGGTAACTTCAGGCCTTGATCGGGTGGGAGGAATATCTAAATTACGACCGGGTAACGAACCACCGTTCATAGATGGAAAAACCGTGAAGTGCATATTGCGCGTTACGCGTCTAATTTTTTTTAAAAATTAGAAAGTATCCTGAAACCTTACCATTGTTTGCTCCAAAATTCTTTCTTAAAAATATCAACATCTGGTCTCCAACTTCTACCATGAAGGGCACCATTAAGTGAATATGTGCGCTCGTGTAACCTGGACTCAATGTGGAACGCATATCCTTCCATTCTTCGCCTATGAAACGTTTCGTTGGTCATTAGAATGATAATCTATACTTCTATACTAATACTAATAATATTATAAAGAGGAATGATTTGTATTTTTGTATGTTATGAATAAACTTTAATTAACACTTTTAACTGTGTGTTTATTTTTGTTTAGCCCGGAAATCTATATATATAAAAGAAAGTTATGTTAGTTACACCTTTATAACTCAGGAACGGCTGTACCGATTTTTAACGATATCTTATTTGTTGGATTCCTCTATGTCCGGAATAAGATATAAGCTATTAAAATATTGAAAAAAATCAGGAAAAAAATATATGCATAAAATTAATTATAAAATAAATTAGATTCGAAACACCGCCATCTTGACAGCTCACGTCATGCATTCTTAGCTTTTTTGGAATAACAGATGTCCACTGCAAATCAGTGACATATTAGACAATTATAGTGGGTAAATGGGCATATTCAAATTTAAGAATAATAATATAATTTCGAAGCCAAAATTGTGGCAGAACAACGTCTGCGGGGTCCACTAGTAGAAAATATAATATAATAATTTACCCGTTACATTAATTAAGACAGTTTCTAACATAGTTATCCGGAGATTTATCTGTTCTCAAATATCTCGTGCGTGTATTGAAAATACGCACCCTCCCCCGTCTCGCCGCTCACATAGCGCAGGCGGAGACTAGCACTTCCGCGCGGACTATAATACAACTGAAAATACTAATACAATACTAGTGAAGTATGGATTGCGCGTTTCAGTTATCAGAGCATATGGACTTCGGTGATCTCTGCCTACCCTAATGGGAAAGAGCGTGAAATATATATAGGTACCAGGGTGAATCAAAAAGTTCTTAGAAGTGCATATATATGAAACCTTTTTGGATCAAGTTCGATATTCAAATTAAAGAGTGTCTATCACACTATATTTATGCAGACTGTCACTTGTTTTTGTCAGTTCGTTCGCATGTAATAAATTTTTTTGTGCAACGAGTTGCTAAAAAGTCAAAATTATGGATAAAAACGTGCGGTGATAAAATATCTCAGTTTGAAAAAAATGTCTACGAAGGAAATTTTTTTGGACATTCAGCAGACATTAGGGGGTGATGCTGTACCCTATTCTACGGTTGCGTACTGGGTGGCTGAATTTAAAAGAGGTAGATCAAGCTGTAAAGATGACCCGCGTTCTGGGCGGCCTTCAACCTCCGTTACAGAAGAAAATGTCAAAAAGGTTGAGAATCTGGTTTTGGAAGACAGAAGAATGACTATAAAACATATAGCTGAGATCCTAAAGATATCTTTTGGTAGCGTTCAATCCATTTTAATTGATTCACTGGGGTTCAAAAAAGTGTCTGCAAGATGGGTGCCACGAATGTTAACCGACGAAAACAAAAAGCGACGTTTGGAAATTTCCAAGCGTAATCTCGAAATGTTCCAGCGTGATTCGGATAATTTTTGCCGTCGTCTTGTCACCATGGATGAAACGTGGGTCCACCATTTTGATCCTGAAACTAAAAGACAAAGCATGTCTTGGAAACGACCATCCTCTCCATCCATCAAGAAATTTCGAGTTGCTCCTACCGCTGGCAAAGTTATGGCCTCTGTGTTCTGGGATAGTGAAGGAATCTTTTTTATTGATTACATGCCAAAAGGCCAGACGATTACTGGACCCTATTATGCAAATTTAATCCCGAAAGTGCGTGAAGCGATTAAAGAAAAACGTCGTGGAAAACTGTCGTTGGGCGTGTTGTTCCTTCAAGATAACGCTCCTGCTCATCGATCGGAAGTTGCGCTCAACGCAATCCGCTGTGCTGGCTTCAATCTCCTTGACCACCCACCATATTCTCCGGACTTAGCCCCAAGTGATTTTCACTTATTTCCAAAATTAAAAGAGGAAATTCGTGGAACAAAATTTCACGATAATGACGCGGTTATAGCTGCCGTAGAGGACTTTTTCGAGAGTCAAGAAAATAATTTTTTTTTCACAAGGAATAAGGAAGTTAGAAACGCGTTATTCTAAATGCATTGCATTGGAGGGAGATTATGTAGAAAAATAAAATATTATTATTTAAATCTTTGCATTTTTTAATATTGATTCCAAGAATTTTTTGATTCACCCTCGTACATATGTTTGCTTGTATCAGTTTCTGTATATGGACTTCCAAATTTTAAAATTTAAAAAATGAGTCGATAGAGTGCTTCTACGGAAATTTCGATTAAAACAATTCGTCTAAAAAACTATTCGACTAAAAACAATTTGACTAGTAACAGTTCGTCTAAAACAATTCGATCGACGAAATTCATCGAGTGGTTCACTATACCCTAAAAAGGAGCCACCACCTAGGTTAGGTTATGTTGGTATGGTGACCACTGCGCACGAGTCGAGCGAGCGATGCCGCGGTAGCGGCCGACGAGTACCAGAACCGAATCCTACTCATATCACTTAGTCGAATTGTTTTAGACGAGTTGCAAATAGTCGAATTGTTTTTTAGACGAATTGCTTTAGTCGAATTGTTTTAGAAGAATCGTTTTAGTCGAATTTTCCGAAAATCATAGAGTGTCATTGTTTTATCACTTACCAAGGTTCATCTCAACCTTGCCTCTCAACAGATTTTTTTAATTTAATTTAAACATTGTTTTAAGAACAATATTACCTTTCAATGAAAACAAGTTCCTTCCATATATTGGTTCCATTTCAGGGTCCATTAATGATTTGTGATCAGTAAAATATTCGTAATCTTTGATTGTTACCTTCTTAATCAGTTCTAAGTCTCGTAGCACAATAACGGGCGTCAAAAACACATATCGACCAGCGAACCTGTGTAAAATACTTATGTTTCAGTAAATACATAAAAATCACCCGTATCGTTAGTCCAGTGATACGCAAAGATATAAAATTCATGCAAAGAAGGGTTAAGTTTTCTGAAATTATCCAATTTTGTGAACCATTATTTCCCTAAGGACCCTCTACAAATACTGTCTGAATTACAGCTAATATCAACTCGATAGGAAAAGGTGACGTTTATATGGCATTTTTGTGAAAATTGAAATCTGACAGCTGTCGCGTTTCAGTCTACCCGTAATCACGTTTGCTGGAAAGCATCTGAAACGTCAGCATTGGGATAAATAATAAATCGCGTTTTAATCCGGTATAAAGTAGTTATTTTAGCCTTCTACAAAGTATTAGAAAACTTTAAAAAAAGGATGAATGAATTCGGTGAAGTCGTTCTCAAGCTATGGCATGACCAAGGAAAACAGGGATTCATTTTTATATCTTCTTCTCCTTCCTGCCCTGTTTGCCCGTATTTTTTATTTGATGTTGGCGCAGTATGTTCTCTTTTTTTTATAATATAGTGGGCAAACGAGCCTGCGGCTCACCTGATGGAAAGTGAACACCGCCGCCCATGAACATCTGCAACATCAGAGGACTTGCAGTTGCGTTGCCGGCCTTTCTCTCCTAACACTCGCCATATCACATCACACATATCATTATTCACACAGTCATTCCATGTTTTTTTTGGTCTCCCTCTTCCCCAATTAAATATGAAAGTGGATGGGTATCCACTTTCATATTTAAAACTTTTTTAGACACATGCCCATTTTTATTCACTGGCGCTACTCAAATTCTCAAACTTCCTCTTATATAGTCATTTATATTTTCACATACATATTAATATTAAATAGATAAAAGCAGGGTACACTTACCTCTCCCCAGAAAACGTCTTATAAAATCGATCCAATGCGTCTAAATAGTGTATTTTATACCAAAGGGCAGGTAACATATTACCTAGAAATGGTACTGGTTTTATATGTTTCACCTCATGTGACGAAAACCTCGAGTAGATGCTACGAAGATAGATGTAAGTCGCGCAGACTAATACACTGGCACATATTAGTAAAATCATGGTCTGAAAAGAATTTCTTCAATGAATGCGTCTTTTATTTGAAAATATGTTTATAGATTGACTGTCTGTCTATCACACCTTGAATTTGTTATTAAAAAGTTGAAAATGTATGTACTTTGACGAGGTATTACGAGTAATGGGGGGTAGATTATTCAATCATTTCACAGGTTGCAATTTTCATAGTGACTAATTTTAGCGATTAAAATGTATTAAATTATTATTTATTTTAATCGGTTTTACATTATTTAGTTTTTGGAGGGCATTTAAAACACAATGCCATCATTGAAATGTGAAATAAACTTCGAGTTTTAAAAAAAAAGTTAGTTTGTTGCTTGTAAGTAGTATATAGTAAGTAGCATTTTAAACAAATTCTTTAATTAATTAAACGTCAAAGCACTCAATGTCGTGTTATTTATTCAAAATCGAATTTGAATTAAAAAAAAACAAAAACAAAAGCAAAGTCGAATTAATTTAGGCAGTAAGTCTGAGCTTAAATGGGAGTTACGTGATAGTGCTTTGTTTCTAAAATAAATTATTTAAGTAGTCGTCGTTTTTTAATTATTTTATATGGGTGATTTAGCCGGTTTTCGTCCACTTAGTGGACTTGCCAGCTTATGGGCTTAAAACTAATATGTTCTACTGGCCCAAATCTAACAAACCGAATTTTTATTGAAAGCTGATATAGTCTATTTTAGGCTTACATTAAGTAGCAAATAATTATAATTAACGTTTTTTTTATATAAAATGTTTTAGTGAAAAGTACCGATTTCGTTAGTTTTCGTCCAAAAATGTTAGTTTTCGACCTTGTGTAGGCTAGTTTCCGTCCACGGTATATAAAGCATATCCATTGCACATTTTCTTATACATACATTTCTAATTATTACGGATCTCTGCAAGAGCTTTTTTAAGGCATCCTCAGAGTATCATGGTGCCTTTTTCTAGTTTTTTAGACGACGACGTCATCTATAAAAATGGGATTTATTAAAAATTAAAATAATAAAATAGGTCCAAACAATATACGCGATTACGTACATCATAAGTGGGTTATATCGCGTATATTCTACATGTATGTAGATAAAAAGCTAAACGAAAAGTAACATAACGTTGTTTGTGATGGACGGAAACTAAATACTTAACCAGTATTAGTTTTCGTCCACTCATGGACGGAAACTAAAGCAATTTTCAACGTATTTTTTAATTTTCGTCCACAATATTTGAATATATATTTATACTTGCAATACTGCTAAATTGGTGGACGGAAACTAAATATCAGACTAACTAACCATCGAAGATCATTCCATAATTATTTCAACAGAATTTTTTCGCATTCCTTATTTTAAACGACTAATCAAACTTTACTTGTATTTTTGTGTTTTCGTCCACGCGGACGAGAACTGAATATTTTACGAAATAGGTACTTCAGTTTTTGTCCGCCTCGATTTTTAAAGTAATTCTTTAAATGAGTACGAAACACACATTTTAATATGTTCTTTATGTCTTTACTTAGTCATTAATACCCAAAACATAAGAAATACATGCTAAAACAATAAAAAAAACTGATTGCAAAGGTAAGTCGTACCACTATTTTTTTTACATTTATGATGACATGTTTGTAGCTCGGAAACAAGCCTCAGATAGAAGTAGCTTTTGTTCGAGTCTCAACTAGTTAATAAATATTTTGATTTAATAGACATGCAGATTTGACTTTAGGGTCCGTAACGAGACCAAATTTGCGCGGTTGACTATTTTTATAATGTTATTCTACGTAAATGTTTTACAAGATCCGCGTTAGTGGACGAAAACAGGACCTGGACGGGAAACCGGCTAAATTACTAGATATAAAATATACTAATTGATCAGATGAATTGTATTTCTGCTGAAATATTGTGTAAAGAAAGCGAATGAACCCTCCCTTTACTATGTGCCGATGCTAAAAAGAGAAAATATTTTCATTTTGTATTAATATTTGATGTAATATCCTCTAAAGTGCCTCATATAGTATATTGGATCAGTAAGTGCGAGAATATAAAAATGAATTTAATTTTTTTTTTATGTCAGATATCGACAGACGAGCATGAGGTTCACTTGACGGTAGGTGATGCCTCAGCCACAGAACATCAGTCAATGATGCGCTGTCGACCTAATTTTTACTTCGAGCATTCGGAAATCCATAGACTGAAACCGAAACGCGCAATGTGCACTTCACGGTTTTTCCATCTATGAACGGTGGTTTTATCGGTCGGAATTTAGATATTCCTCCCACCCGATCAATGCCCGAAATTACCAGACGTGGGGAAAACATGCTTACAGAAAATTATAAACATGTGGTCCCGGTGGGACGACCCACGACCACGACCCATTGATGCGCACGGCAGGTGTCCTACCGAACGCGCCAACGAGCTCGTAAAAAAGAAAAAGTCATCTATACATATAAGCTCGCTTACTTCCTGCGTCATCGCGCATTTTTAAGCGAAGGTTTCATAGAGTGATGTTTCGGATATCAGTATCCGTATCCGCGAATACAATAAAATATAATAAAATAAATTAAAATTACCTTTATTATTCACTCCAAAGCCTCGTTTTGTTATCGACCGTCTTTAAGGAATGCTTAGTGAGTACTAGCTTCAGTTAACGTTACACCAGTATATAAACTAATGTTTTTTTATTATCTAAGGAGCTCTTCGAAATTAATTGGAATAATAATCGAAAATTTATTCCATACATAGTATATTCCATTCCATAGATAGTAAAATTGCTCTTAGAATAAAAATGTCCTCATTTTAGGAAGACAATCAATATATCTATAGTCTATACCTATACTAATATTATAAAGAAAATTTTGTGAGGTTGTATGAGGTAATCTCTGGAACTACTGAAACGATTTTGAAAATTCTTTTACCAATAGAAAGCTACATTATCAAGGTAATATTGGATTTTTGTATATAGTACATCTACATTGCACCCGTGCGAAGCCAGGGTGTGTTTCAAGTTAGATATATGATGGCGTCTTAAACTCAGTGAATATGTCTATATAATAATTTATAAAAAGTTTAATTTAACACCAATGCTGATGCGGTTTCACGCAGAAGCATTTGACGGGTTCGTTGGCACGTTCGGTAGAACACCTGCCGTGCGCATCGATGGATCGTGATTTCGAATCCCATCGGGACAACATGTTTATATTTTTCTGTAAGCATGTTTTCCCCACGTCTGGTAACTACGTGGGAGGAATATCGAAATTCCTACCGGGTAACGAACCACCGTTCATAGATGGAAAAGCCGAGAAGTGCATTTCGGTTTCAGTCTATGGATTTCCGAATGCTTGAAGTATAAAGTATGTCGACTACGTATCATTGACTGATGTCCGTGGCTAAGGTATCACCTATCATGCTCGTCTGTCGATATCTGACATAAAAAGAATTGAACTTAATAACGAGAATGTAGAATCAATAATAGTGAATATTTCTGACTCGACAGTGACCTGACGACAGATCACTTATTATTAGTAACTCATCCACTGACACTGCTCCTTCTTTGAGAGCGTACAGTTTTGACATAAATCCTGCTGTAGTTCACGAAGGAACAAGTCATACTAGTGATGAAAGTCCTATTCTCGAAATCCCAATAAGTGAAGATCCCTTTAATACATTCCGCAGACAAATAATTTGAAAATTTTAATGTAATATATCGCAGTCTAAGCCTAATATCAGTAAGCCATTTGAAGGTTTTTAGTTTTTAGGTTTACGCAAGCAATTATCGACCTTATGATAAAGAGTTTAGACCGAAAATACGCACAGCAATACTTATACAACCGATTGAAAGAATGCTTTATATTGTTCCCATTATCCAGGAAACTTATAAGAGTTCATCCATGAAATTATTTCTTGTTAAACGACAAACCGAAAAAATAACGGACTTCTTGAACCAACAATAAAACTGATAACTAAAACAAAACTGATAAATAAGATTCTTAAAGAAAATCATATTAGAGTCAAATCATCATATTAGTTTGAGTAAGAATTGGATGTTAGAATATTCAAAAGTTATTAATTAATAAGTAGAATGTCAGTATGAGATTATTGTACAAAATGTTCTCTACGTACTAGCGAAGATACCATCGTCAGTGCTAACAACAAAATAAAAGGACAACCTATAAAGATCTTATTGACCTCTATGAATTCATCTACACCATCCATATAGTATATATTAAATATCCATAAAGTAGACCTACAAGGAATTCATCATCTCCAGAAATAAATTTATGTTCAAAAGCCAATCATCACCTAAGGATTACATGCTATTAAATGGCACGTAATTTTATCATACAAGCCTGCCCTTCTACGTGTTTCTTCTGTGTGCCGGGATAGCTTCCATCTATATATTATGCCGTCGCGGTCGTCGGTACTTCAATGGAGCTTTGAGGACCATCGCAAGATCTGGGTGCCATCAAGATCGTTCCGCAACATTTTCCCTAAACGTTTTAAAATAGTTGCGGATCTGAGGGTGGAGTAGTTACATTTGTTACTTTCTACACACAGCTACATACTAATTTCTAATACGTGCCATTTTGTGCTGACGCTAGTGATATCTTACACCACCGTGAGAATGAATCGCTTCCTATAAATTCCAATGCCTTCAAAAACATAAATTGTAAAAAAAAATAAGTCTTGCAACTCAGTTCTTCTATCGTAAAAAGTTGTGAGATCCATATAATATCAAGTCGGTCAATTTATTCAGTCTCTACTTAAGGATTCTTATGCCTTAAGTTATAACTTAATTAGCTAACCTAACAACATCTTATAGTGACCATATTATCAATATCTATAAACAACTGGACAAATGATGTTTTTTTGTGTTTGAGTGTTCCCTGGATGGTTTAGATTCCGCAACCGTATTTGACCGCTAGGTGGCATTGTGATAGTGTTTCAGGAATATTTTAAAAAATGATATGATTTATTTTTTTGTGGACAAAAAAATACAGAGGAGAACATGGGAAAGTGTCACATAAAAGGTTCCAACTTGGCATTAACTCATTATATAACTGTAGACTAAAAAATCTAATTGTATTTGGTAAATAAATAGTAGATTGGGAAATATAAATATTTATTTAGAACAGCAGTATAGAAAGAAAGATAAAAATAAAACGGACAGTTTCTAAATTTACATAAAATATTATTATTAATTAATGAATCATTGTTTTTTATTAAAATTTTGAAAAAAACATATAAACATAAAATTTTGAAATACCCTGAGAGTGCATGTGAATTTTGATATTGATAACTCTATGTCATAACATTAAACGGTATAATACTTATTAAATAGTTTTTTTCATTAATGCGAAACATTAATTATTATTAATGATGAATCAGTTTGAAAAATCTAGTGATACATATATATCCATGAAAAAGTTCCAAACCACACAGTTAGTTTTTAGATATTCATGTTTTATAAACGAAATATCCCGTCAAACAATTTTCTGTCAAGCAAGTGGGATGGTACCCAATGCAGAAAAAACATTTGGCTTTTACATTTTGTTAAGGCTGTTTTCGTGATATGAAAGTATTTGACATTAGGGTATTTTTGGTTAACTTAAGTCATTTTGAGCAAAGTTGTGGGTTGCATCTTTTTCATGGATATACGGCCAGTTGAAACTCCTCTCGATTTTAAGTTGAATGATGATGCATATGCTTATGTCGCCATATCCTTTTCACGAGGAGTAAAGTTCAGAAAATGACCTCCCTCGATAGTAAGGTTCATAGACTTTAAAGAAAACTTGGGCTTCTCCACGGTTTTCTCAGATGGTGACACTTGCCAATGCAACAGAAGCTGATAAACCCACATTTTTATCAGAAAAAGAGCAAATCTTGAACCTGAGGAGAAACAGAAAAATAATATATTAAAAAGTGATGATTGATTGTATATAGGCGTAGTGACCGAGATATAGGCGAGTGAGATTATAATTTGGTAATGATCTAGTTTAGTTTCAACTTTTGTCGAGGATCAAACTTTAACGCGATACCAAATTGCGCAAAGTTGGATTTTAACTCGATATCAGTCAGAGCATGATCACAGCATTGTCTAAGCTCTAGTAACTAGCGGTAAATTGTTTGGTTCCAACTAGAGTCTAGTTGGAACCAAACAATTTACCGCGATTAGCCTCCTGCACGATCATTCGAAATCCATCCGCCCGGAAAGCTACGCTCTCCCACTTAAAGTTTTTCGTATTTACCGGATATGAAAATGGTATTCACAATTCCCATAGGATTGAGCATCGGCATTCTTCGGGAGTTTCCGATTAGAATCTTAGTATAAAATGATAGAAAGCTTGATATATCGGTACGAAATCTTGTAATATCGGAACGGAATGTTTTCGAATGATCGTGAATAACCCTACAGGGCTTAATGATATGTCCCGGATTTGAATTCTTAGGTAACAATATTTTTAAAAAAATGTTTCGGTAGGTCAGGGCACAACCTATTGTAGAGTGAAAGAAACAGAAATGTTCTGACCCATACCTCAATAATAGATATTCGGAAATTCCTACTAAAAACTTCGTAAATGCTATAAATCAACTGAATTTAATGGATAGAAAATTTATTTAGTTATTTGGTTTGAATATATAGCAACAAATACTCTCACTAAGTTTAGTGAAACTAAAAGATCACACTATACCAAATATTGGCACAATTTATTATAGAAGAAAATTAAAAAAGATGTAGGAAAAGTAAACAGACAAGCCAGTAAATAAACAGATAAACAAATTCAAGGTCACAATCGATTCGATATTTTTTTTAAATAACTCTTTCCTGACGTTTTGAATGTTTTCCAGCCTTAAAGGTTTCTTCAAGGGTTGTCTAATTTAAATGTTCACAAAGTTGGCAACTTTATAGGAATATTGGCTAACAGTATCATGTTTTTTATGTATGTTTGAGGCTTTAATTCAGTAAAAGTTATTTAATTATAATGTCTGATATTTGCGTTACTAAAAGATAATATTACTGATTCAACAATTTAGTCGTAACAAGCAGAGTTGTAACGCTGTAACTTCATTAATATTTGTTTCTAGCCCAGGGTTAGTCGAAAAAAGGGCCGAACCATGCATTAATTCTTGGTAGAAATGTTACTGCACTAAAAGGTAGGAGTGGGGGTCTAAATTCAAAAAGGCGACCAAATTCGACCCTTGCGTTAGCCATCGTGGCCGTCTTGATTTAAATGTATTACGATTTTTCGTTAATAACTCGGTCATTTTCAATTTTTCAATAAAACTAATATATGCTTAAATTATTGTTCATGCGATTTTCTACATCTTATTTTTCATGTACGATCAATATTTTCAGTATCAAGCGAGAAAAGCAAAGTGTGGTTATGGAATCATCTCACTATTGTTATCGACTGGGATTCATCACAATACATACCCATACAATTCCTCGGCCCTGCTCCAAAAGGCATGTAGGTCATTGGCTTGATTTTGTGTTTGTTTTCATTTGAAAAGCGTTCAGGGTCAAATTTGTCGGGTTCAGGATAGTATTCAGGGTCTCGCTGGATCGACCATACTGGTATAATTACTTGTTCACCTTTCCGAATCTATTAGAAATCAAGACTTGTATCGATTACGCTGAAGCTATTGCTAAAATTTGGGTATATTATTGAGAAGAAATACTGTCCTTAGCTAGCTTCAATGAATGATATTTTGGAATCTTAATGTAATTTATAAATTTGGTTAAATACAAAATACCTGAGATCAGATGAATAATGAGAACGTTAAATAATACATATTATTGATTTCACAAAATATATTTAATCTAACAGTTTTCAATTTTGATACTAGGAAGCAACAGAATGAATAGGACTTTAAGGCTCCGAGGCTCCAAGGCTCCGAAAAAACATATTCAAGAACCATAATCGATAATTACTTAAGACATTACATTTTAAGGATCGGAGCATTTGGAATTCCGTGATCTCTGTCTACCCCAAAATAAAAGAGGCGTGATGAGTATGTACATATGTATGTAAATAGAAATATATTGACGTTATGAGACTAATTTTATAGAACATAAATAAATACTAAATAAAAATATTCCAGATTCATTATGTATAATTTATAACTTAAGGATCGGGAGTATTTGTTAGAGAAGATCTTTAATTTTAACAATTATATAGAAGTCAATTAACGTTGTGAGACAAATTTTATAGAACATACGAGTAGATAAATACTAAGACGTAAACATATCTATAGTTACTTTAGAATCGGGAGTAATTTGGAATAGAAGTCCTTTAATTTTAAAACTTTAATAGAAGTCTATTGCCAAGAAATAAATTATAATTAAAAGTTATTAATAAAAATGGGAATATTATAATACTCACGATGTATTCTATAATACTCACTATATATTCTTTATTTGTTGTATCATTAGGCTTTCCCAAATTGTAATCTTTAGTGCATTCTCTATCTAGTACAAAACCTGTAGGCCACAATCGTAACGCCTCTGAAATCACAATTATTAGTTCATAATATAAAACCTCGAAAATGAATTCTGGTCAATAATTTTCCAACATTTTCATTATAATTGGGAGATTTTTAACCGACTTCAAAAGAGGAGGATGTTCTCAATTCGACTGTATGTTGTTTTTTTTGTATGTTTGTTACGAGATGAGGAATAATTTTTAATAGATATTAAATAGATAATACATGTATCGATGGTTTTGTTGATTGTCTTTTACGGCTCAAGAGCAAGCTTTGAAGTAATTAAAATATTATTTTTACTTTCTAGTTTAAGTTTGTTAATTTTTTTTTTTTTCGTTCGTTTTTTTTTAAATAATTAGGAACTTAATGAAATGTAAATGGGCTAAATTGATAGTTAGTAATTACCGGTACCCATAGACATCTGTATTACCAGAAGACTTACAGGTGCATTTCTAGCCTTTAAGAAATGAGTAGGCTCTTTTTTTGAAGGTACTTAAGTCGTATTGATTCAGAAATAACACAGGCGATAACTGGTCCACAGAGTCAGTGTGCGAGATAGACAATTCCTAAAAAAACGTTTGGTTGTGGATTTCAAGCATCAATGTGATACAAAATGTCCGTCTTGCACCTAGGACATATCTTTGAACTTAGCACAAATCGAAGTACTCTTACCGTCAACTGAAGTTTTCCTTTTAACAAAAGTATTTTAATGTTTTTGATTTTGTTATCAATCAGAGAAACTGTTAAATTTTTAACTCACCCGCAACTACCATATCCAAATAAGGTAAGCTATGCATTGATGAGTAATCTAGCTTGCCCATATTTTTTAAGGAATCGTTCTGAATTTCCTTCGCCAATTTCTCCTGGACTTCTGGGTGTAATGCTAGCTCACGAAGAATGAAGAACATATTGATGGAAGTAGTATGATAGCCAGCAAGAAAAATAGTAAAACCTTGGGCGATTACGTCATTGTCCGACCATTCTAGAATTTAAAATTAACTATTGTAATCTATTGTTAATTCTATATTTTTTTCTTACCTATCCATTATATTTGTAACTTAATATATTTCGTAGTATTTTAAAGATAAAAAGCTTATCTGCCAGTTGACTTGATTCCTGATTCCTTATTGGAAAAAGTGAAATTCCGAGTCCCCTATTGTGGCATGGGGCAGACCCATTTCTGTGTCTGTTTCACTGATCATTTTTCTTAACAGGCAAGTAGGTGATCAGCCTTCTGTTTCCTGTCCGACTGAATTATTTTTTTATTTTGTTTTCCTGGGATTCAAACCCAGGATATCCGGTACTAAATGCTTCGTGTTTTTCACTGAGCCACATAGGTGATCAATGCTTATTGTAATAGAAAAATTAACTAATACTAATCCTTTATAAGTACCCGTAAGCCTATATAAAGCTTCCTATAGTATTAAAATGTGCAAAAAGGTTTAAAAATTTAAATTGGTAATTATTCGGAAGTTCCTGCGAAAATGGGGGTAATAATTTTTTTTTGTGTTTTTTATGCATACATGAAAGAAACCAATTTCAAGATGGCGCGTGATGTTATTTTCAAAAAAAAATTTTTTTTTCACCTTTCCAAAAATTGATGCCTGTCGTTTGAAGACGTTTGTTTGTCAGTTTGTTTAAATTGACAGTTTTGCTATTTCGTCATATTCCTAACCCATTACTTTCCTTGTTTGCAATTTTTTTTATTAAGCTAATTGAAATGAGTAGGAATCGGTTCTGGCACTCGTCGGCCGCTGCCGCGGCACCGCTCGCTACGCTCGCTCGACTCGTGCGCGGTGGTCACCATACTAACACAACCTAACCTAGGTGGTGGCTAACCCTACTAGTTTCACTCTTAAAAGGAGTGTTTCACATTTATTTACCTTTTTTTGCCTTCATTAAAATATTTATAATATCATGTCGAACGATATTATGAGTTTCTCTGTGAAGAAATTTCGTGTTTCTTTAGAGAATAATGTCAAATTCAGCAACTGAAATATCATAAATTAATTGATACGTGGTCGTATAATATTTTAAATTAACAAAATAGGACTCCAACAAAAAACCTGTTCCCCTTAGAAGAATTCAAACCAACTAAACATCGACTAATAAACACAAAAAAATCTCCAACTACATTATTAATCACTAAACTATGTCAGTTATATATTTTTTTTAGTTTCAAGTGCTAAGAATAAGTAAGTTTAAGAAATTACTTAAGACCAGGGACTGAAACCGGTTAATTTTTATTTTCCAAAATACGTGTCCGACTGAGATACCATGATATTAGTTTTAAAGAGTAATACACACTTAACTTACCACAGTATTTTTTTTCAGTAGATATGAATAAAAACGAAAGAATATTAACAAAAACCTTTATTATACCGGTATAACTCCCATAGTAAATTAGCCGGTATTCAGTCATTGCTTAAGACTTTAAGAAGTTGCCGTTGCTCCATTATCTAATCATCTATTATCTCAATATCTAGTTCCATACTCAACGAAATAAGTTTTGTTCAATTATTTCATTCAGTTTCGACGGGCTCGTTGGCGCGTTCGGTGGGTCGTGAGTTCGCATCCCACCGAAATGACATGTTTATAATTTTCTGTAAGCATATCTTCCTCACGTCTGGTAACTTTCGGCATTAAGCGGGTAGGAGGAATATCGAAATTCCGACCGGATAACGTACATAGATTCATAGATGGAAAAACCGTGAAGTGCATATTGCGCGTTTCGGTTTCAGTCTATTGATTTCCGAATACTCGAAGTAAAAAAGAAGGTCGACAGCGCATCATTGACTGATGTTCTGTGGCTGAGGTGTCACCTTCCGTCAAGTGAAGCTCTTCTGTCGATATCTAACATAAAAAAAATAAAACAAAATGAAAGTCGAATTAATTTCGGGAGTACCTAAGCCTGAGTTATGTGAAATGAAACCTGGTTATGTGATAGTGTTTTGTTTCTAAAATACATTATTTAGTCGTCTTATATAGATACTAGCAACGCGCTACGGCTTCACACTGGTGCAATGTAGACGTACTATAGACACATTAAGCAAAAAACAAAAACCGACTTCAAAACTACAACTCGCACTAAAAAGTAAAAAATAATATTTTAATTACTTCAAAGCATTATTTATTATCAGTTATTTTTGAATTCGGTGCCACCCAACCGATGCCACTCCGTACCGTTCGAAAAGTTGCAAAAGCAGGATTAAACAGTCCTTCTTTGCTGGCGTGTTTCTATTGGTGAAAAATTTTTAAAATCAGTCGAGTAGTTTTTGAGTTTATTCATAACAAAAATTCAAAAATACAAATCTTTCCTCTTTATAATTTTATTATTATTATTGTTACTAGCAACGCGCCCCGGCTTCACACGGGTGCAATGTAGTTATAATATACACAAAATATAGCCTATGTTACTCGCTATGTAGCTTTCTGTTGGTGAAAGAATTTTTAAAATCGGTGCCGTAGTTTTTGAGTTTATTCATAACATACAAAAATACAGAAATCTTGCCACTTTATAATATCAGTATAGATATTATTATAGATTATAGATAAAATATACTCATTGTTAAGATGAATTTGTGTATTTCTGTTGAAATATTGTGTAAAGAAAGCGAATGAACCCTGCCTTACCTACGCCCCGATGCTAAAAAGAGAAAATGTTTTCATTTTGTATTAATATTTGATGTAATATCCTCTAAAGTGCCTCATATAGAGGTATTGGATCAGTAAGTGCGAGAATAAAATGAATTTAACATGAAGTCATCTATATAAACTCGCTTACTTCCTGCGTCATTGCGCATGTTTTAGCGAAGGTTTCAAATAGTGATGTTTCGGATATCCGTAAACATGGCTATCTGAGGGGGAAGAAAGATTTTTTCGAATTGACACTATTGTTTTTGGCCTAATTGGATTTTTTGAGGCGTAAGTTGCAATTTGACCTAGGGCTTGGACCGCTACTTTTTTGCCAAAACTTTAACCTTATTAATTTTCAATTGATATATCAAATGATGATAGATTTTTTTTATGCCTGCTTCACATACATAAAAAAAAGATTATTTTTTATTTCTTAAAATCAAGTATTTGTCACCTTTATATTGCAAACTGAATAAATTCAGTCATTTTGAGAATTATACTGTCCATAACTGAAATTTCTATGGATTTCCTAATTAGGTAAAAATAGGTCGAGAGCTCATTATAGACTGGTGTACTCTGGTTGAATACACTCGTCTATACCGGTGTACTCAACCAGAGTACACCAGTTTAACCAACCATCACTTACATAACCACTTACTATCACTTTCTTTCTTTCTTTTCTTTCCGCTATAAGGCTTATTATCTACAAAATTACCAGTTTTTCCTTTTTTTAGATTACGGCAGACGAGCATGAGGTTTACTTGTTAGTAGGTAGTAGATAGTAGGTTCTCAGCCACAAAACATCAGTTAATGATGCGCTGTCGACCTATTCTTTACTTCAAGCTTTCGGGAATTCATATACTGAAACCGAAACGCGCAATATGCAATTCACGGTTCCATCTATGAACGGTGGTTCGTTACCCGGTAGGAATTTCGACATTACTCCTATCCGTTCAATGCCCGAAGTTACCAGATATGGGAAAGACATGCTAATAGAAAATTATAAACATGTCGTCCCGAATTCGAGCCGAATTCGCACGGCAGGTGTTCTACTGAACGCGCCCACGAGTCTGTCTCTTCTTACAATGTCGTCATTCTGTCTGTTTTTGTATACATAACTAGTGGACCCCGCAGACGTTGTTCTACCACAATTTTGGCTTCGAAATTATATAATTAAATTGACTCTAGAAAACGTTTGTATGGGAAATAGAAAAGGGCTGTTTTTAGGGTTTTCCCGGAAATCATTCGATTTTTCTCGCCTTTTAAACCTTCCCTAGACCTCCACGAACATTTTAAGACTAAGATAAGATAAATCCGTTTAGCCGTTCTCGAGTTTTAGTGAGACTAACGAACAGCAATTCATTTTTATATATATAGACTAGCTGATGCCCGCGACTTCGTTCGCGTGGGGTTCACTTTAAGCTGAGCTTTTGAGCAAGCTTTCTTCAAATGACATATCTTCCTCCACCCTCTGTACTTGGTGATTTCTTTTGGGAAAGAGCTATCAAATTAGTCATTGACGGTTGCTTTTGCATCATGTTATCGACATGTTTAATGGTGGTTGAGATTGGGGTTCGAAGGATGATTTGATATTCAATATTTGAAATAATTAACCTGACTTTAAAGAAACATTAGGGAAATTCATATTAATTAAATTTTACGTGACCAAAATCCAGATATGTGTCTTTTTTCTACTAATCAGAGTTCAATCGAAGTTTGGATTCGATACATTTACTGTCTTAAATAGATGCGTGCGTTCATTTAATTGGTTATTTTCATTTTCGGACATTTTTTTAAATTCCCGGGATTCCTGCCCGGGTTTCCGGTGCTAAATGCTGAAACCTCTAAGATACGGAAGCAAAAAAGCAATGTCGAATAATCGTAATTCTGTTTAAGAGAAAGGATTGATGAAAAGGTGAAATAAATGATCTCATAAGAAATACTTTTTCATATATTATTTCAATAATACATTTTCTATTTTTGTTATAAATCAAAATATGAAAATATAATATATAGAATATAACAGAATATAAAAATATGTTCTTTCAAAAAATAAATACAAAAAAATATTTCTTTCATTTCAACTTCAGATTCGAACTCGCATCAAAAGCTACGCTATGGGACTGCATATCCACTATTCTATCCACTATTCTACGAATACATATTGGAAATGGCGAAATAATCAAACTATTTCATTTACATATCAGACTGTGATTGACATCTGACAATTCGAAAAAGTTCAACGCGAGTCAGTTTGCATTGAAATTTGGTGATATGGTGCCTTTAAAATAATATTTAAATGATGATAACTTTTCTTTCCGATAACCGATTTCGATGAAACAAAGCCTATATGTTGCCCCGGGCTTTCCTTAATATATTTGTGTAAATTGCATTAAAATCGGTTCAGTATCTTCGGAGATTAGCGTGAACAAACAGACAGACAGACAGACAGACAGACAGACAAGAATCTTAAAAATTGCATTTATGCATTCTGCTACCCTTCTTTTATCACCCCTCTTAATTTCTGGTAAAAATATTTAGTGAAGCGTAATTTCGATCCTACTCTTTTATTATATGTAATAGATAATAGATATAATACCCACCTTTAAAAACAAACCGTTAATAAAAGAAGCTATTAAATTAGCAGTGCCACAATATTCATAAAAATCATTGTTTTTATTTTTATTAAAAAAGCCTAAATACACAGTAATTTTAGAAAGCTTGATATAACCATATATATAATACAGAAAATATTATTTTTAATTAGAATAAGAAATATGAATTGATTTTAAGATATGTAGCGTTGATGGCTCGACTCTTGAAAAATTACGTTGATAGATAAATATATTTTACACAAGAAATAATATAAACAAAGCGCTTAAAACTAGGTGCGATATGATACATACAAAGAAATCCCATCTACATACAAAAAAAAATCAGAAATCAATAAATATCAACTATTTGCAGTAATATCTCAATTTTTTTATAAATATATATTTTAATGGCCACCAGGTTTGACCATTGAAGATCAGCACTGCGTAAACACGTACACAGCTAATTATTTTTTTATTTTGTGGAGATCATTTTTATTCTTCCATTTCCTTTCTTTTCTTAGCTTTTTGTTTATAATAATTGTTAATGCTGTATGTGTTTTTCTTAAAATAAAATTAATTAACATTACCTTTATTATTCACTCCAAAGCCTCGTTTTGTTATCGACCGTCTTTAAGTAATGCTTCGTGAGTAATAGCTTCAATTAACGTTACAACAGTATGTAAACTTATATATTTTTTTATTATCAAAGGAGCTTTTCGAAACTATTAGGCCCCTCGCCCACGGCGGCATCCATACAGTGGCGAAGCGGTCGCTAGCTGTGTGCCCTCGCCCATGGGCCCAGATTCAGTCGCGACACAAACGTGATACTTTCGCGCTTTTGTTGCGATGCAAACGCAATTCAGTAACGGCAAAAAAATATCTGCGAACGCTACTGTTGCAAAATGGACTCCGTTGAGGCAACATTAGTCACGTTGTCTTTGGTGCTGCTTTTACGTAAGCAGCCGAAGCGTAGGCAAAGAAATAAGCGCCAATAATCGTCCGACACGGTCGTCAAATATGACTAACAAGCGTTAGTAGCGATGCTGTTGCGCATTTACGAAAAGCGCGACAGCATCGCTACAAAAAGTTGCTGTGGGCGAGGGCCCTTAATAACAAACATTAAAATAAAATACTGTATACCGGATTAAAACGCGATTTATTATTCTCCCGCGACCACGGTTGCTGAAAAGCATCCGAAACGTCGGGATAAATAATTTAAACAATATAAATAATAAATCGCGTTTTAATCCGGTATACAGTATTTTATTTAAATGTGTGATACTCGCGTTAATAAAAGACAATTAACAAACATTAACTTAATCAATGAAGAATGTTCACCAATTTTGATTTTTACTCTTCGTATTCTCTGTAGAAAAAAAAAAATACATGTGAAATAATGATTTCGATATCTCGTTTAGTTTCCGAGATATAGAATTTCAAAATGATCTCGCGACGCAGGATTACGCTGCGATGACGTCACAGTACAACGCGCGCTTAGACTTAGTACTATGCGATTCAAATAAGAATAGGATCGACTTAGCGCCATTTTGTGACATCATAGCTGTCAAATCAAACCAATTAGGTAGGGTGAGCAAAACAAGATTTTTTTTAAATTTTAATTTATTTACGAAGTTTGAGCGAAAAACCTTAAGCACATGTAATAAACAGAATTAATAAAAGAAACAGTATCAGTCCACAAGTCCACACTCAGTCGCACGACAAAGTACACCAACAACGAAAAATGGCGATTAGCCGACTAGCATCCTCTTTTTATTGCTATTTGCTCTTGCTATTTAAGCCTTGGCATGGCTTCTGGGCCTTTGCGCCACGGGCCCTCTTCACTTTCAGGCGAATTCTTGCCACCAATGAAAATATGAAAGAAAAAAGTATGGTTTTAAAAAAAACTTATTATTAATTTAATAATTAAATATTATATTTAGCTAATTTATTTAAAGCATTAAGGTAATTTTTAAATTTTATTTAAGTATGACTCAATTAAATAAAGTAAAATAAACCGTTATTGATTTGCAAATAAGTTTTTTTTGCAAACTGGATTCTTATTTTTCTGGCTTTGTCTGCTACGTATTTTTTATTTTCTGCCTCCGATTTTCTGCATTTTTCGCGCTAAAAAAACTCATTATATAGAACTTGTCTGTATTCTTAACCTACCAATCATAAGGAGTAAGGACCCAATGAATATACAAAAATATGATATATACAAAAAATGCGTCCATCTAGTTCACCTTTTAGTGTAAATAACTCGAAAAAGCGTTGTGAAAAGAACCGAATTTCGGCCGAATTTTGAATATTGCCCGAATTTTCAGCCGAACTTCGTATTCGGTTCAAACCACATTCGGCCCATCCCTATTTATTACACATCTCTCTTTTGCCTCTACTTCCGATTCCGGTTCTGTTTCCGATAAACCAAATTTAAAAACTCCGATTCCCAATTCGGTTCCGACAAAGATATATTATTTCACGTTAATCTCCGGATTAAGGCGAATTTGCATCCACGTGGTTATTTTCTGTCCTCCAATATATTATTTTCCTCACCACTCGGTAGGGATGTTACGGATGTGGTTTTATCGAAACTGAATTGGGAATCGGAGTTTTTAAATTTGGTTTATCGGAAACAGGCAAAAGAGAGATGTGTAATAAATAGGGATGGGCCGAATGTGGTTTGAACCGAATACGAAGATCGGCCGAACATTCGGTTAAAATTCAAAATTCGGCCGAACTTCGGAAAATGTCAAGACATTGACAACTTACATTTGATAACTTAAACGTCATGCCACTGACCACAGTCTCTGATATGTTAATACAAGTAAAAAGTGAATGCCTTGTTATCTGTATTATGTATATTGTATACGTTAATTTAGCCAAAAAAAAATCGAATATTTTAAATAATCGAAAATAAAATTTAAACCATGAATAAAATTAAAATGATAGGTATCCATTAAGGGTACTTACCAAATATTAATAACTGTTTATTTTACTAATTACGTTCATTAAAATTTGTGGAGAAAGGGAGGTGTGGTCTTCCTCCAACGTAAAGGAAGGATCCTCGACCAGTCGAACCACTGACTGGCCGGCCCTAAGGCCCCAGTGGTTAATGTCGAGATGTTGTAGGTATATATACTTAGCGCGCACAGAAACTTTGATAGCGCGATTCAGGATTAGACGTCTTTGTATTGATTCTTGTGGCGAATCATAGATGTCGCTACAAATTCATTTAATATTAAACTCATTTAAAAGTTTTTAGAAAGCTACAAAAAATGACTATGTCAGGTCAGTGACCCCTTTTTATGAATAAAATAAAATCATGAAAATATTGCCTAGAAAAGTTACTAAAACAAGAGAGAATGTTCAGAACACTCTGGAAACAAAGCGTTCTCCAAAGCTGCCTCCAGCAAGTGAATATACACAAAGAAACAGCAATTAGCTTATTCACAATATGAGAATTATTGTTGATTTTAACAAAGCCCTTTCTTCATGTTCTGAACTAATGAGCGTGCCTTTTTATTGAAAATGTCAATGCAACTCAATCAATACGCATTGTAAACAAAGTTTCTTGTAACTTACTAATTGAGAGAGAGAGAGATACATTTATTCGTCGTAACACATAATACAACTATTACAATTGAACATTTATACTAGTTATATAAAAAAACGACTACGACGAAACGGTCATGGACTCAGCATAAAGTGGATAGTCTTAATCTATATATATATATATATACATATAATAAAAGAGTAGGATCGAAATTACGCTTCACTAAATATTTTTACCAGAAATTAAGAGGGGTGATAAAAGAAGGGTAGCAGAATGCATAAATGCAATTTTTAAGATTCTTGTCTGTCTGTCTGTCCGTCTGTCTGTCTGTCTATTTGTTCACGCTAATCTCCGAAGATACTGAACCGATTTTCGTGTAATTTATACAAATATATTAATCAAAGTCCGGGGCAACATATAGGCTTTGTTTTATCGAAATCGGTTGTCGGAAAAAAAAGTTATCATCATTTAAATATTATTTTAAAGCCACCATTTCAACAAATTGCAATGAAAACTGACTCGCGTTGAACTTTTTCGAATTGTCAGATGTCAATCACAGTTTGATATGTAAATGAAATAGTTTGATGATTTCACAGTTTGGAAATTTTTTTTGTATTTTTTTTTTATATTTTTAAAAGAACTAATATTGAAAATAGAAGATGTATTATTGAACTATTCAAAAATTGTATTTCTTATGAGATCGTTTATTTCGCATTTTCATCAATCCTTTCCTTTCCAAGGGAATTAAACAAAAATATCTGAAATTAAAAGTGATCAATTAAAAGAAATAAATATCGAGGTGGATATAATATCTTCCACACTAATTAAATTTATAAATAAATAAGTAATTGGCCAACATGGCCATACTATTTTTTTCATTCATTTTATTCGTATTTAGACATTTTCTTGGCGTTTTTTCCATGTGTCGTAAGTATTTTCAAACCACCGTACCATTTTCGTTCATATATTTAAGACGGAAAATGCATTGAATCCAATCTTCGACTGAACTCTGATTAGTGGAAAAAAGACACATATCTGCATTTTGGTGACGTAAAATTTGATTGATATGCATCTCCCTAAAGTTTCTTTAAAGTCAGGTTCATTTTTTCAATTACTATGGTATTTATTTTGAATTTCAAATCATCATTTGAACCCCAACCTCAACCACCATTAAACATATCGATAATATGATGCAAAAGCAACCGTCAATGACTACTCTGATAGCTCTTTCAGAAAAGAAATCACCAAGTACAGAGGATAGAGGATATATAATATGAAGAAAGCTTGATTAAAAGTTCAGCATAAAGTGATCTCCACGCGAACGAAGTCGCGGGCATCAGCTAGTATAAGATATATATTAAATATAAAAAATATATTTAAAAAATAATTGAGCTTACTAATATGACGTAGTGACCCAAAATGCGTTTGGTCTCGTCAAAAAACAGCTTCAATCGTATTCAAGGTATTCTTCCCCCAGGAATCGTATTTGGGACCAAATACGCCAGTACTTGGTCCCAAATACGATTCCTGGGCTTTACTGTATCCCCTCTCATTCTGTCTATGAGTTTTTACCTCACCGATAATAATATGCGGTACGGCCACTCACCATTCACCGGCTGAGTTCACTTTTGGAAAGAGGGAAGCGGAGAGTTCACTTGATATAAGGTGATAGACCAGTCACAGAACATCAGTCAATGGTGAGCTGTCGACCTACATTTTACTTCGAGCATTCTGAAATCCATAGACTGATTCCGAAATGTGTCCATCTATGAACGGTATTCCTCCCAAGTTATCAAACGTGGAGCAATGCTTTCAGAAAACTATATAATAAACATGTCGTCCCGGTGGTATTCGAACCCACGACCCATCGAAGCGCATGGCAGGTGTTCTACCAAACGCGCTAACGAGCACGTCAAAACTGATGAACTGCTACGTGAAAATACAGCTTTAGAATCTAGGCACGAAGCAAGACACCACTTAGTGTGTATTAAGCTTAATTAATTGTATCTATACTAATACTGTTTGTTTGTTTGTTAAGATTTGACTCAAAAACTACTGAACCGATTTTAAAAATTATTCACCTAAATAATTATATTATTATTATTTTATTTATTTAAAACTTTATTGCACTAGAAATACAGAAATATACAAACATAGAAACACACAGGAAAAGTACAACTGGCGGCCTTATCGCTAAGTAGCGATTTCTTCCAGGCAACCATATTATGGTACAAGTGAGACAAAAGAGTAGAAATGGGTAGTGCAAATAAATAAAAAAAAAAAAGTAATACTAATAATAAGAAAAACTGAATTATAATCATACATACATACACGCATATTATCCAACTATACATATACATACACATACAAATACATACACATATACACATACTATTACAAATTATTTACTGAGAAAAGATAATCCGAAAGCATATTCTTAAATACAACTAAACTTTGAGCTTTCTTCAGGGCAAGTGGTAGAGCATTCCAAAGCTTGATTGCCTGGACCGTAAATGACTGCTCGTAATATGTAGTCTGGTGCTTTGGCAATTCAAGACGTAAGAGCTCCGTAGATCTTACAGGTCTGTCATGATAATCTCTGAACTCAAATCTCTCCTTTAGGTAGTGAGGCGTTTTAGGGTTGAAGAGTACGCGATAGAGGTGGTGTAGGATGTGAGCATCCCGGCGAAGGCGGATAGGTAGCCACTTAAGTTTTGAACGAAACTGTGAGATGTGATCAAATTTCTTGAGGCCGAAAATAAAACGTATGCAGAAATTTTGTAGTCGCTCAAGTCTATTTAATTGTTCTTCGGTGAGATTAACATTAGTAACGTCCGCATAATCTAATAGAGGAAGGAGAAGGGATTTCGTAAGTGAGATTCTGGTTGGAAGAGGAAGAAAGTTTCTTAAGCGCCTGAGTGAACCAGCAGCAGCAAATATCTTTTTACTCAGTTCCTGGATCTGGTGAGTCCATGATAGGGTCTGATCGATAAAAATTCCTAAGCTTTTAACATGATCGCTGAAAGGTATGAGTGTTCCTGCAACATAAATAGGAGGTAGATTAACCCAATTCATTATATATTAATTAATATTATTAATTCAATTATATATTAATTATCAGCAATTAACATAGGCTTTTTTTGTAATACCTGCATCTACACTGCATCCATGCGAAGTCGGGGCGTATTACTAGTGTACTATAAATAGTATTGAACCGGAAGCACCACAACGCCTTGCATACTAAATTATTTATGGAAATCGCTGGAATCGTTCAAATATGCTGCATCGAAACTTATTAAATAGTTTAAATAGATCAAAATAATAATAAACCAGCACATCTTTCCACTCATGTCTCTTAACAATAATAGTGTTAATGTATAAAAAAAACATGTCATTCTTATTTAAAACGAACGAGCAGACTGTCACTTGCTCTAAATGTCAAATTGTCTGAGGAAGTCGCTGAAAATCAGTGTTGCGTCCATCTTCCACGTCGCGGACGTAACGTATGCTGAGCGGCCTCCTTTTTGACAGAAATAGTGTGTTGTCTTTTTACATTTAAACTTATATTTAAATTAGATTACTAAGCTATTTATTTCTGTCAAATAAAGTTTTTCATTCATTCATTCATTCATTCAAAATATAGTTTAATACTATAAGATTTCATTAAAAATGTAATTTTGGCGCATTCACGGTCTCGCTAGGATATGGACTGGACTGTGGACTGAAACCGGTAAAATTTTATTTTCCAAAATACGTGTCTGACTGAGATACCATGATATTCACTTAACTTACCACAGTAATTTTTTTCAGTAAATATGAATAAAAACGTAAGAATATTATACCGGTTAAACTCCCATAGTAAATTAACCGGTATCCAGTCCCTGAAATAATCAGGTTCAATCAAGAATGGTCAGGATCAAAATTTTAATGTGAAGGAATGTCAAAAATAACGTTGACGTATCGATACACGATTGTAAATAAGTTTTTCGAAGGTTATGTATTTCCTTTAAAGCAATTTTGATGGGAATTTGGTAAGGTAGAGGTAGAAGATTACGCGACGCATCGGACAAGATTACTAGCGGGATTACGTCCGCGTCGGCGTCGGTCGTTTATCAACTTCATCTAGGGACGCCCTGAATCTAACGGTGGCTGTGGCGTAAGACAAAGGTGAATAGAACTATACAAAATTCAAAGCGAATAAAATCCAACTTTTGATAAAAATAATAATCACTTTGATACCATTATTTAAAATTATATAATCACTACATATTATAAAACAAAGTCCTTTGCCGCGACTGTCTATCTGTACGCGATAAACTCAAAAACTACTGGACGGATTTTAATTCAGTTTTCACAAATAGTTAGAGTGATTCATGAGGATGGTACATAATTTGTCAAGGTTTTGTGTAAATTGGTTGAAATAGTATAATGATAATTGTTGGCAGTGTCGGAAAAGTCAAGTCATGAATCACTCTGTCTTTTGGTGAACCGAATAGAGATCCGTTCAGTAGTTTTTGAGTTTATTGCTAATAGACAGACATACGGACGCGGTGGAGGATGTTGTTTAATAATATACATATAATCACTACAGTGAAGGTTTCTAAAATATTTTGGTAGAGAATGAGGACTTATCTTCCTCTTCTAAATTTTAAGTTTTTACATTAATTGAAGTTTTGTCTATGTTTAATTAATAAAAATTGAATCTTGTCACTTGTACCACACTCGGGTCCCGTGACGACCGACAAGAACACGGACTTCCGATAACTAACGCTTAAAGAATTTTTCCCAAAAACCGATTTGAATTTTTTTCCCAATTTTCCATCATTCGTTCGTTACATTAGAAAAATTCAATTTCTCGAAATGAGGGAGGGATTAAATTCGATGTTATTTACGAATTTTGTTTGTAGCACTAAATAGTATAGTTAAATTATCGATACCTCCTAAGTATACTGAGTAATCTAAGTCGTCTTTAAAACGCTACTTACAAAACTTTAATAACTATGTAAGAAATTAAAAGCTTTTTTATTTTAATTATTATTTATTTATCTTAAGTAGATCTACATATTATGAAAATGAATTGATAACTAAAACAAAAACTTAAGGCCTATTTACATAATTCCATTTTCTTGTACATACGTCAAGAGCAATAATTAAATTATTTTAAACGCAATAACACCGGCACACAAAAAAAAAAAATTGTCTGTACACCGGGCGCCACCTATCTACGGGCATGTCTTTCGACCCGCTGAATACGAATTTCAAGTCAGTTTAGGCCGTCCAGCCTTCAGTTTCGAGTAAATTGCAAAAAACCCCAAAAAATAGCGAAAATTACTGTATTAGCGGTATTGTACTGTTTCATTCTCAAATGATCCACGACGTGGATACCTCTTCTTCCACTTTTTCCTTTATTAAGTAAACATTTGCCATCGTGTTGGGATTTCAACTTCTTCGATATGCAGACTTCATTTCGTTGCATGATCGCTTGTATTTGCAACCAGGGCACCTCCTCGGGGTGGGGGTGGGCAACAGAACCATCTGGCAGAGTCCCTGGGTGAACGGCGTGTGTGCCGTCATGGCTGGTACAAGTGATGAGTACTTTACGATGCAGGGATTCGTAAACCCAGAATCGGCGTCTGGTCAGGGTGAGAAAGCAGGCCCGCAGGCGTCGTTATCCAGCGACTGCAGCTCTTCAGTAGTGGGAAACTTGGCTACTGGAGAGTATACTATTACAAAAAGCAATTCCCATCTATGCAATAAGAATCCTGATCTATTTTGTTACGTTTATGGGGAGTTTGAGCCGGTAAATATTCTTGCCAAAACATCGAATTTTCGCTATTTTTTGGGGTTTTTTGCAATTTACTCGAAACTGAAGGCTGGACGGCCTAAACTAACTTGAAATTCGCATTCAGCGGGTTGAAAAACATACCCGTAGATAGGTGGCGCCCGGTGTACAGACAATTTTTTTTTTTTTGTGTGCCGGTGTAATTAATATCCATTGTAAGCAACTGTTTACAGGCGGATTATGTGTTGTTTATATCAAGAAAAGTATTGAAACAAAACTAGTATACCTAACAGATCAATGTTACGTGTTGTTTAGACCATGCAAGTTATTTATTGATTCAATTTAATTGAATGCAACATACAATAAACTTGCATCGTGTAAATGGGCCTTTTGTGATTTTTTTATCTTGTTTTAAAATAACACTGTGATCTTTTCTGGTAACAGAATGGTTTTCCTTCTAAACTCTATGTGTCCCTCGTAGCGCTCTATTAAAGATCAAATAATTTGATTTTTCTACTATATCAGCCTACCTTAAATAAATTATTGACATCAACAGCGGGGTTAGAACGCAAAACGCAAAACGATTCGACTGATCGTCTCGCTTCATTGTGATTGGTGTAGAGAGTCTCTACACCAATCACAATGAAGCGAGACGATCAGTCGAATCGTTTTGCGTTTTGCGTTCTAACCCCCCAGAGTATTTAAATAAAATATTGTGTACCGGATTAAAACGCGATTTATTATTTATATTGTTTAAATTATTTATCCCGACGTTTCGGATGCTTTTCAGCAACTCTGATCATCGGCCAGACTCTGATCATCATCTGAGGATGGTCATGGACGGGGACCAGATGTGGTCTGTCCGTGACCACAGTTACTGAAAAGCATCCGAACGTCGGGATAAATAATTTAAACAAATTAAATAATAAATTGCGTTTTAATCCGGTATACAGTATTTTATTTAAATTATGTTCCTTCTGATAATTTACTTGTAATTGTTCCGGAACCTAAAAAAGTCTATGAAGGTTAAATAATATACTACCATTTTAATATTGCTAATAAACGTTTTTTCTTCTTATTTTTATCAAATATACATATAATTGACATTGCAAATGCTACTTAAATAAATTGTTATGTTAAAACAATTTTGGGTAACGAGAACAATTCATTTGCAAGTGAAAATAAGAATTTATATATTTACAATTCAATGATGTAGACAGTCACCGAAACCTGATAATAAAATGATTATATTATTGTTCGACATTGCACCGTTTTGCACCATGTTACAGTGGTATTATGGAAATTGAATACGTTATTATCAATTTGGTTTATATTTATATTTATTTTATATAATTGTGAAACAATTTTTTCTCGGTTAATTTTGTTTTTGGTAGATTTTCTAACATTATATGCATTGACATAGTATTTGTTGATCGAAGTTTATATGACCATTATACTTATATGTATATATACTTACGGCCTAGCATGACCACCGCAACAAAATTTTGTCGACCGTTTTCTCTTGTTTTAATCGATTTTCGCTTTATTTCTTTCGGGTCTAACATGACAATTACACTTAAAACTCGACTTTTAATATCAGAAATAGATATATTTGTCGATCAAGATATCTTTTCTATGAAAATTGTTGATGTCGAGATATAATATATCGAGATATCTTAGTTTGTCTTCTCTCTTCCGCGACATATCTCGTGGCGGTCATGCTAGGCCGGCTGATGATCAACGCTAAGGGGAATAGTGTGAAAAGTACAATATTGTTCAATTATAATACCAGAGAAAATTTTAAAAAATCAAAACAAATTATTATTTATCTATTAAGGTAACACAATGTACATTTATGAACGTCAATAAAAAAAAAATTAAATGCTTCTAATTTAATATTTATTGACAGTTCTCAAATAAAGGGCGTAAACGGACGGTATTGGGAGATCTCAAGGACTTTATATACAGAACTGTGAACTGATAAAGTCCTTGGGAGTTTTCGTCTTACAAGGTAAACTATTAATAAAATAGTACATTATACATTAGGTTAGGAATAATGCTTTAATTATTTTCAGTCGTGTGTTATGTCGACTGTTGAAGTGACAAGCGGTGGAATGAAAATCCTACGCCTTGTCGAATTTGAACGTTATTATGTCTTATGAACCCATTTGCGCACTATAAAGTTATAGGCATATAATATTGTGTATTGTGATAACTCTTAGAAGCTAATGTTTTATTCGGAGATTTTTTAATACTGTATAGTGTATCACGTAAGCACTTTGTATGCAATCTAAGGTACAACATATCACACACAACTAGAATTAAAAAAAAAGTAATCCTAACTAACATTGCCATCTTACTTTAAGAGAAAACGGGACAGCACAAAACGTTTTGCATTACAACTGAACAACTCATCAAAGTTTCATCATATTCAGATGAATATATAGGAGTGTGTAAAAGATAAACATACTTACATCGATTTTTATTTATATAGATTACTTCGACTATACGATATAGGCTTGGATGTTTTGTTCTTCGCACAGATGGTATGACCTTCACAAATATTATATAAACTCTTCGATCAACAATATACTGTCAATGTATAAACTAGTAATAATACATGTAATTATACATTTAGCATGAATATATTATATAAATTGAATGGATTAGCTGTTATTTGTGTATATTTTGCGAAACTTAAGGTAGAATGTCATCTCCCGTATGGTCTAGTGGCTAGGATACCTGGCTTTCACCCAGGAGGCTCGGGTTCGATTCCCGGTACGGGAATAACTTTTTGATAAAATATTCGAATGAAATAGCTATATTAGATGAAGACTAAAATAAAATAAACTATTACAGCTTTTTATTAGTCTTCCTGATAAATAATTGTTATGTAGTGTTTTTTTTTATTTTAATGGATTTTTTTTATTTTTTATTAAATGGTTTTCGAATGATGGTATCATGGTGTAATGGTTAGCTCCTTACAAAAAAATTGTAAAACGAAAAACTTGGCGATTAATAAGAGTGGCGGCGAGTTTATTGTCAGTTATTCTCGTCCGTTCTACGCCCTTGATTTGAGAACTAGCAGTAAATGTAAAATTAGAAGCATTTAATATGTTTTTTTTTATTGTCGTTCATAAATGATTTTGAATTTGATAAAAAATAACTTTCTAAATAATTATCACCTTTTACTCTGTCCGTCACGCTACGCGTGTAGTGGTTCCGTAACATCTTTAGCGTTGATCACAAAAAAGGTTGTTGTGATTTTAGTGACTAAAAATTTCACTCGTGACGTTTTGCATTTTGGGTATTTTTCATTTTCTAATCTCAGATTAATTTGTTATTTAATCTGAGTTTCCAATAATATCTTAAAAATTATATTATTAAACGTAGTACCTACCTACCTTATGTTTTAAACAATACATAATTATTTCCAAAATAATTTATTTAAAAACATTGTTATAAATTTAATTTGTTACTTAGAGCCATATTAATATTAGCTATTTTATAAAAAAAATCCCAAAAAATTATTCCCGTACCGGGAATCGAACCCGAGCCTCCTGGGTGAAAGCCAGGTATCCTAGCCACTAGACCATACGGGAGATATCAACCGTTCTTAATTTCTTAGATGTTTTTCGGAAATCGAGAAAGTATTTAGAAAATCAGCTTCGAAAGTATTCTATAGTTGCGAAGCAATTTTAATCTTTTTATGCTATTATCACCTCTGTGGCTCAGTGGTGTAGGCATTGCGTTAACACCTGATGTCTCGGGTTCGAGTACCGGGAATTCAAATTAAAAACATGTTTTTGATGGGCAGGATGTAGAACTCGTATAACGCCTTTTTAACGTTGGTAAATCCATTTACAATTCCGGGGCAAGATGGTAATGTGACGCGAGGAGTGTGGGGGTCGGTTCGGGAGGTGCAATTGACCCCTATTCACTGAAAAACACAACGGCCCCATTTGCTCGCTATGGACAAGTGGCAAGGTAACAGTTTCCCTTAATACGTGCCCCACGTAGTACGACTACAATAGCCTTGTAGGGTATAACGACAACATTATTATAAAACTAGCTAGCTAAACCGGCTTCGCACATATAAATGAAGAAAATGAGATCAAATCTTTTATTGGTCAAAAAGTAGAAAAAAATCTTTAATCACCTTAATCACTTAGCGATATGAAATACCTACGACCTTTTTTCTTACCTACCAAATATACATATAAAATTTCATAAAAATCGGCCGAGCCGTTTTGGAGGAGTGCGACCACAAATACTGTGGCACAAGATTATATTATTTATGTGGCCTATTAATAAAGAGGTCAATATCAACAACTATTTTTAAAGAAGAGTCATTACAGTTAACAAGCATTAATACATAGTTATCACGTATTTTTATTTATTACAGTAAATTAAATTATATGTATTATTATCTTAGATTATAGAAATTAGTATAAATATCAAAATGTATATGTATATCTGTAGCCTAGTGCTAATAGGGCCAATAAACCCTTTTTAAAATATATGCGATTTCAATGCGAGAATATATCGTCGTGATCGAAGAACAATGACGGTTCTGATTTTTTTACGATTTTAGTTCTATTGTATTAGTCATAAAATGAAACACCTTGACAGTTCTATATTGTAATTTAGAACTGTCTCTAAACCCTTTATCAACAGAACAAATAAAAAAATGGAGTTTAATAATTTGTTAGATAGTTTTATACACTAAAACTAAAACCGTAAAAAATCAGAACCGTCGTTGTTCTATGATCACGACGATATTATGTACATGATGATTTTTTCAAGGATATAGTATCTATACTAATATTATAAAGAGTAAAGATTTATTTGTATGTTACGATTTAACTCAAAAACTACTTGACCGATTTTAACAAAGGGTATTATTACGTATTTGTATAATATTGTCTTTTATTAACGCGAGTATCACACATTTAAATAAAATACTGTATACCGGATTAAAACGCGATTTATTGTTTAAATTATTTATCCCGACGTTTCGGATGCTTTTCAGCAACCGTGGTCGCGGGAGACTGAAAGATGACAGTTGTCTTATATTTGAAATGTCACAAAGTTGCCATATTTAATTCAATTAAATTAAAAAATAATCTATTAATTTAGGTAACACATAGATGTACATTGTGTATACAATATATTCTCGCATAGAAATCGTATATATTTCAAAAGGGTTTTGAAATATATACTTGACTAATGATATCATATGATATAATGATATAATTGACCCTTTTAGCCCTATACATTTTGATATTTATATTCTAATAAATAAAATTCTCGTGTCACAGTTTTCGTTGCCATACTCCTCCGAAACGGCTCGACCGATTCTTACCACATTTTATATGCGTATTCAGTAGGTCTGAGAATCGGACAACATCTATTTTTCATCCCCCTAAATGTTAAGGGTAATCCACCCCTAAATTTTTTTTTTAATTTTTGGACGATTTTTTTTTGTTTTTATTTTTTTATAATGTGGCATTAAACAATACATACAACCCTTTCTTTTTTGTCAAAAAATCTTGACCTGTGCGAAGCCGGGGTGGGTCGCTAGTAACTTCTATAATCTAAGATCTAAGATAATAATAATTATTAGGGCTGAGAGATACACAGATAAACAATTTGATAAATAACACATTTAATAATCTTCATTGATGCTATGTAGATAACAATATACTTATGTCTGATGACATCATATAGATGTACATCATTGATGGAAAAACCTTGAAGTGCATATAGCGCGTTTCGGTTTCAGTCTTTGGATTTCCGAATGCTTGAAGTAAAAATTAGGTCGATTCTGTGGCTGAGGTATCACCTACCATCAAGTGAACCTCATGCTCGTCTGTCGATATCTGACATAAAAAAATAAAAAAACACATACCAGCTTCGCACGGATCCCATATATAGATGTACTATAGACAAAAATAAACTCGCTAATATAGTAGCTTTCTATTAGTGAAAGCATTTTTTAAATCAGTTCATTAGATCCATACAAACTTACAAACTTTACCTCTTTATAATATAAGTATAGATATATTTTTTTACCTACAAATATAATCTTATTATCAAATATAAAAACAAGGTTCACGAACCAAGGTTTTAGTACAATATCTGAATGTCAAGGCTAACCAGATTAAGCGAAACCCAATAATAATATAAAATAATATTATAAAGAGGAAAGATTAGTTTGTTTGTTTGTTATGATACTACTCGTACGATTTTATAAAACAAAATAGTTATACTATTTATAACTCAAAATCTTCTTCTTCAGCCTGTATTCATCCACTGCTAGACGTAGGCCTCTCATAAAAGCGCGCCATTTTCTTCTGTCCCCTGCTCTTCGCATCCAATGTCTTCCCGCCACTTTTCGAAGATCGTCACTCCAGCGTGCAGGCGGTCTTGCACACTGCGGCTACCAAGGCGTGGCCTCCACTGTAGTCTAGTCAACAAGTTCAAAAACGTGAAAAATAGAGATAAAGGTCCTAAAAATATGAGCGATGGCTCATTCGATTCGGAATCACCTCTAGAAAAATTTTGTTTGTTAACAATTGTTTACTTTGTTGAAAAATTAACTTTAAGTAAAATTTCCAACGGGATTAAACTATTTATAGTGTTCAGAACACACCATATTTTTTTCAAATTTTTAAAAGAATATTCAATACCTGAAATAAATTAATTAATGTGACGTACTCTGTTTTGACGCCACGCGCACAACCTAAAAATGTCGCGCGCAGACCTGTTTTCAGCATTAAATTAAAATTATATATAATGGAGATAGGAGTTCCGGGAGCTAAGAGTTTTTTATTGGAAATTTCCTCCTCTTTCAGAATCTTTTTTTGAAATTTCTTAAATATTAATAGTTTATGAAAAATTGGCAAAAAATTAAATACCATTTTTTTTTCATCTTATTTTGTTAATAACATTTGCAATTTTTTACCTGCACCAAAATCCTTCAAAAACATTTTTCTAGAGGTGATTCCGAATCGAATGAGCCATCGCTCATATTTTTAGGACCTTTATCTCTATTTTTCACGTTTTTGAACTTGTTGATTAGACTACTGTACAATACTTCGACTCCACCTGTTTTCAGCATTTCGGGCAATATGCCCAGCCCACTGCCACTTCAGTCAACTCACTTTGAAAGCCACGTCGGTGACTTTAGTTCTCTCACGGATAATATTATCATATCATCATCATCATATCATAACTCAAAATCGGCTGCACCGAGTTTAAAGATATCTTTTTTGTTGGATCCGTCCATGTCCCGAATAACAGAATAAGTATTTTAAAAATAGGAATAAAATATATGCGTTAATTCTTTCGGGACCATAAGGTCAGGGGAGCTTATGTTATTTTATATAATTAAAATGATTGAGCGATAAAAAAAAACATATATAAAAATTAGAATACAAAAAACTATAAAAGATTTTTTGGAGTTTTCTGGAACAAATGTCGGATCACTAGGGGATACTTTTTGCTCGAATAATAATTTAACTTTACATTTATTACGTTTACTCATTTGGTTGAGATATTATTTTATAAGTGTCAGAAGCCTTTGGTCTTCTTCGTCAAGCAGCAAATCCTTTTTAATCTGACTATTCACCAGTCACCCTGTTGTATTTCATTTTCCCTAAGTTCGAAAACTCTACGTCCTTTATGAATTATATTCTGCAACAATGTGAATTGAAAAATGAGGATTTTTTTCCAAAAAATCATATGTAAAATAAATATACTATTTGTCACAAAAAGTTTCTCTCTGTGGCCATAGACTATAGAGGCACCAGTATCCTCTTGATTTTATTATGTCTTATCAATTTACGCAACATAAATAATGCTTTGATAAATATATAGATATTTTACTTAATCAGTAGGAAATCACTTTTACAAAGTTCGATATTGTTACTTATGATAGCCAATCTGTCAGTTTCTAATGATTATAGACTTGTCTATAATTATCTATACTTCTATACTATATATTATAAAGATAATATTATAAAGAGGAAAGGTTTGATTTTTTGTTTGTTTGTTTGTTTGTATGAATTGAATAGGCTCCGAAACTACTGGACCGATTTCAAAAATTCTTTCACCAATAGAAAGCTACATTATCGCTGAGTAACATAGGCTATATTTATTCCTAGAAAAAAATAGAGATCCTTAGAAATTCCTACTAAAACCAACTCAAGATGTAAAAAAAATAGCCAAAATATGTCTTTCATCGCATGCGCTGCGGAAAGTATTAACGATAGAACAAAAAAATGTTCTACAATATTATAGAACATATCAATATCAACAAAAAACTTCGCGAGATCATATATCTAGCTATTGTAGTTATGTTACTATAACTACTTTTTAACATTTAAAAAATTGAAAGAAATGCCGTTCAAAATCAGACCATGTTATCCATACCTTTATATTAATTCTTATCCAAATAAATTATTTCATATCCAAGACTGTTTCAATACCTATTGACTACTTTTTGAATTATTGAAATCGGACATTCCATTCAAAAGATATTACGAAATTAAAAATATCAATACAAACAAAAATACACGCCGCGGCCGTCGCGCCGCGGCCGGTGCGGCTTCAAGCAGCGCAGCGCAGCGAGCAATGCTGCGAGGGGTAGTATTGTATATACTTTGTCATTTTCTTCAATTTTTGCGGTTTTGTTACGATTTAATACAAAAAATACTTGACCGATTTTAAAAATTCTTTCACCATTAGAAAGCTACATTATCAGCGTGTAACTTATTTTCATCTAAATTGCACCCGTGCGAAGCCGGGGCGTTTTGCTAGTATTATATAATTGTGTTGTAAGCATTGTTGATCGAAGGTTGAAAGCAAAAAAATAAAAATAAAGGTACGTTCAGAAACTAGTAAATAATACATACAATATAAACTAGTTAATATAATTTTAAAATAATGTCTTGTCAGATATCGACAAACGAGCATGAGGTTGACTTGATGGTAGGTGATACCTCAGCCACAGAACATCAGTCAATGATGCGCTGTCGACCAAATTTTTTATTTCGAGCATTCGGAAATCCATAGACTGAAACCGAAACGCGCAATATGCACTTCACGGTTTTTCCATCTATGAACGGTGGTTCGTTACCCGGTCGGAATTTAGATATTCCTCCCACCCGATCAATGGCCGAAGTTACCAGACGTGGGGAAAACATGCTTACAGAAAATTATAAGCATGTGCTCCCGGTGGGATTCGAACCCACGACCCATCGATGCGCACGGGAGGTGTTCTACCGAACGCGCCAACGAGCCCGTCATCTTAAGTAAGATATTATTTTTAAATTAACGACCTTATAGTTTTTTCATATAATTTCTAGTAATAACATTACGATATATTATCATTTGTGCGCATCACTAATAATTTTGCCTGTAATGAACACAGTGACAATGTTTTATCTTCGATAACTTGTGAATGCGACCGTTTATACATATATTATATTATACCATTTTCGCCCACTCGAAACAAATGGATGTGAATACTATATGTGGGTTCCATACAAATAGCTCATTACTTGAAGTTAGTTAATGTGGGTAGTTTGAAAATAAGTAGGGGACACCGGGGATGGTAGATAGGGGTAGGTTAGACTAATTGCCAAAAACTCGTCTACAGTGTATTATTTGATTTATCCGATCACAACCAAGTATTACACTCCGTGTCACACTCAGCTGTCAGAATGTTTTGTAAAATGTCTTATATCACCAGCATTAAGCTAAACTAACAACTAGATATTACATATTTTATTAGGTTTATATATTTTCTACTAAGTAATATGGTTTTATTGTCGATATATATTAAAATATAAAAAATATGATCAGTTTAGTAAAAAACTGGGCAACCATCCCCGGTCTCCCCTACCTTAAGATACAATCAATTTGATAGATCATTGACAAAATCACTGTAGCATACATTTTTCCAAGTATACGTTGTTGAAATCCATTTGGTCGGTCAAGTAAAACAAACAAATAAAAGTGAAAGTTCTGGTTTCACATGATTTCCATAGAAAAAGCGTAACCGTAATAAATATATTAACTGACTTCAAAAAAGGAAGACGTTCTCAATTCGACTGTGTGTTGCTTTTTGTATGTTATTATTTCAGAGGTGGTCCCATATAAATATCGAAATTGATTGCTTTTTGAGAAAATCAACGAAAAAAAAGTATATACACAGATAATGTTTTGGTTTGTGGTTCCCTCCAGCAAAAGTTTTTAATGAGAACTTTCATATCTGTTCTTTTAACTGACATCACAGAAACATTAAAAATGTATTGAATGTTTTTTTTGTTACGCGATCATCTTTAAACGATCTTCCCTCTCGTAAATACTTTATGCCAAACGACGCTGTCTCATTTATGCAGCAAGTTAAGTAGGAGTTTAATATGGGTTATTAAGGATTAATAAACCTAAAAAATACACTTCCTACAAAATATTGAAAAATAAATATATTTTTAAATAAAATACTGTATACCGGATTAAAACGCGATTTATTATTTATATTGTTTAAATTATTTATCCCGACGTCTCCCCGCGACCACGGTTGCTGAAAAGCATCCGAAACGTCGGGATAAATAATTTAAACATTATAAATAATAAATCGCGTTTTAATCCGGTATACAGTATTTTATTTAAATGTGTGATACTCTCGTTAATAAAAGACAATATTAAATATATTTTTTTTTCGAACAATTTCTCTGAGCACTATTTTAAAATACATGCCATTAAAGTTTCTCATTATATCTCTCCTACGGTTTTTCAGACTGAAAGAAGCCTTTGCCAGGAAAGGACAAGCAGACTCTGCTGCTAAATATGAGTATTTTTTTTTAATAAACGTACTAGCGTAATAAGCGTTATTAGCTTATTGGAACCGTAAGTAGTTTTTGTTATTAGTTTTCAATATAACCTAATATAATAATATAATCAAAATTAATGTACATTGAACATTTTTTACCAGAAATCGAGAGAGAACGATTAAAGACGGGAACAATACGTAATACACTAAGAAAAAAATTAAGGCTTTTGTCTGTCTGTTCACGCTAATCTTCGAAGACACTGAACTGATTTTCGTGTATCTGTATAGATATTCTGTCTCTCGAAGTCCTTTTGGCTATGAATATTGTCAAGCGTGCATATACATATTATACATTGTTTAAGTGTGCGCAATGTTTAGCGTGCACTCCCGAGAATACGCACACTCAAAATATGTATATGTGCACGCCTAACAACATTCGTATTCTAACGGACTTCGTGAGATAGATTATTTAAATACACATACATAGATTGATCTAGTCTGGGGCAACATCTCAATTTGCTTCATCGCAATCGCATATATATTATATACTAGTGGACCCCGCAGACGTTGTTCTGCCAGAATTTTGGCTTCGAAATTATATAATTATTCTTAAATTTGAATATGCCCATTTACCCACTATAATTGTCTAATATGTCACTGATTTGCAGTGGACATCTAATATTGTCTTTTATTAACGCGAGTATCACACATTTAAATAAAATACTGTATACCGGATTAAAACGCGATTTATTGTTTAAATTATTTATCCCGACGTTTCGGATGCTTTTCAGCAACCGTGGTCGCGGGAGACATCTGTTATTCCAAAAAAGCTAAGAATGCATGACGTGAGCTGTCAAGATGGCGGAGTTCCGAATCTAATTTATTTTATAATGAAGAAAGGGATTTCGTAAGATTTTTCAAAATTTTTTTACATACAAACCTTCTCCTAAAAATTCTGAAGACAACAAAAAAAAAATTAGCTCAATCGGTCCAGCCGTTCTCAAGTGATGCGAGTACATACATGCGGCATTTTATTTTTATTTATATAGAAGATTATGTAAAACAAGGTAGTGTTAGTTACGCCATTTATAACTAAAGAACAGTTGAACCGATTTTGATGATATCTTATTTGTTAGATTCGTCTATGTCTCGAATAATCGGAAAAATTCAGGTATAAAAATATACGCAGTTTATAATAAAATAAATAAGGTTCGAACTCTACAATCTTCCGCAATTAACAGCTCACGTCATGCACGCTTATAGCTTTTTTTGTAATAATTGCTGTCCACTGCGAATCAGTGTCATAGACATTATAGAATAGTAGTGGGAAAATAGCATATTATTCAAATCTAGAAATATTTTTTAATTTTTGAAGTCAACATTCTGTTGAGGTGGTTTGGGCATGTAGAAAGGATGGATGAAAGTAGGGAAACGAAAAAGATTTATGAAACTGGTGTGAGTGGGAGAATCGGGAGTGGTCGACCTAGGCGAACGTACCTCGATCAGATCGGGGACGTTCTGCAAAAGGGCCAGATCAAAAGTACTCGTAACCGTCGAGTGTGTATGAAAGCATTGATGAAAGTAGAAGAAGCGAAAGTGGTATGTAAGGATCGGAGCATATGGAATTCCGTGATCTCTGCCTACCCCAATGGGAAAGAGGCGTGATGTATATGTATGTATGTAACATTCTGGCAGGACAACAACAATACATAAAATATAGCTTGCTTAGAAGCTTAAGATGAAATCGACGCGAACGTGGCGAAGTGACGAAGCGTGCGAGGCGAGTTGTTGAATACAATAATTTAAAATTAATTATGTTTGTTTTTATGTTATCGAGTTTACTGATTATGTTCGCTGACTAATGTTTTTATAATTTATTTATCGTAAGCAAATACTTCGTCAGTATATTAGGGTATTGTAATATTCTCAGTTATTGGGTTCATTCATTTTATACGAATTATTTTAATATGTTTAAAGCCTTTAATTTGTTCTTTTATTAACGCAAATACCACACATTTGAATAAAATACTTCACAACGAATTAAACCCCGATTTATTATTTATATTATATTTTATCCAAATCACAACTTTGTGATATTTCAAATCAGACAGCTGTCACCTTTCTGTCTGCCCGTAACCACGGTTGCTAGAAAACATCCGAAACGTCGGGATGAATAATATAATCAGTTATAAAATTCTTTATTTAAATGTATAAAGCTTTATCGTTAAAGTAGCAGTTTTTTTAACTCGCACGAATGCGACCCTACAACAGTCAAAACATGTACCTAGGCATAATATGCTCTACTACCCGTGCGAAGCAGGAGCGGTTTCTATCGATATAAAAATATCACTTCAAATTGTAACTTAATATTTTATTCAAATAAGAAAATGTTAATAACAACGTAACACAAAAAACATTTGGTCCACTTTTCCGTTAAATAGTTCGCAAATTAATAAAATAATTCCATCAAACGAGAGACCCCTAAAACGATAACAATATGTAAACGTCGCATTATATGACTAGATAAATAGCCAAACGGTCGCTGATAATAGTTAGTTTGCTTGTGTCCGTTGATAAAATGGCTAAGGACGTGAAAGGAAAAGTGGTGTTAGTAACAGGCTCCGCTGATGGGCTCGGACTGGCTATGGTAGACCATTTCTTACAAAATGGAGCAAAACTCGCCATCATGCTGGATCTAAACGAACACAAAGGACTTGAATCGCTCGCAAACTTAAAAGCCAAATATGGAAACGACCGAGCCCTTTTCTTCCCGTGCAATGTTGTCACTGATCTTGACAATATATATACCCAAGTCACGAAATTGTACAAAATAGACGTTCTGGTTAACAACGCTGGAGTTCTAGATGAGTTAAGTATAAAAAATACCATGAATGTGAACGCCATAGCTGTTATGGAGTGGACGATGAAATTTTTCGAACACATGAGAACTGATAAGGGTGGAAACGGTGGAACAATTATTAACATATCCTCAATATACGGCTTCAGAATTAGCGCACACATCCCATATTACCATGCTTCGAAATTCGCAGTAATTGGCTTCTCGAAATCTTTAGGACTCGAGTACACATTTAACCGGACTGGAGTAAGAGTTGTTACCTTATGTCCTGGCTTAACTAGATCAAATATGACTAATAATCCACATGTAAGAGAAGACGGTACGTTTGAAGATTTCTGCGTAGAGTTGAAAGCTGAAGAGTGGCAGGACGTAGATGATATAGGAAAGGGTACCGTGGAAGTATTCCAGAAGGCTGATAGCGGTTCAGTATGGCTCGTTGAAGGGGGGAGACCGGCGGAAAAAATAAATGTTTAGTTTTTTATTTATTTTGTTTTTATTGCGTATTTGATGTATTCTGGCAAAAGTAAGTTTATTTAACAATTCTATTTCCTTATGTGCACAGAACTATATAGATAATGAGATAATTGTTCATTTGTTTTTATTTATATCACCCAAAATTTAAACAACAGTTTGTACTGTTTTATTTAAAGAAAGAAGAGGTAAACGCCTGACATGATTCTTTTTCTTATAAGTTAAAAACGTAAAAAATTTCATAGGTAATTTGTTATCAAAAAATATGCTAAAAAACATTATAAAATAAAAATGCAGCTACGTGTTTCTATTTTAACAATCTTATATTAGAATTATTATACAAATCAATTTATGAAATTTACTTTTATACATGACTGCAATAAAATTTAATACTAAGAAGATTACTTCCAATTTGCATCCAAAGCCCACGAATTTGGCTCTTGTCGAGTCTTCATGTTGGTCATTAGATTGGCCAGTAATAGTAGGCCGGCAACACACCTGCAAGCCCTCTAGTGTTGCGGATGTCTATGGGCGGCGGTGATCACTTACTATCACGTGAGCCACCTACCCGTTTGCCCCATATAACATAAAAAAGTAGTTACACGAATTATGTAATATTTGAAAAATCGTTAATATTTGACGTATACATATGTATAGAATAGGATAATATATAGTGAATATAAAAAAATACTCGATTTAGATATCTTTATTAAATGAAGTTTATTTTAATAGTATTATAGCAATTATTTTGATAGATCTAAGCATTGTGAGTGTATTTTCCTGATCAAAACAGTTCTTTAATGCATATAACTATAAAACTAAACCTATAGTAATGTGCTTCATAGATAATATTATAGAGTACTTCAAGATGGAATGCATGTGTATTTCTTTATCTAGTTAAGTTTTACTCATAGCCCGAAGCGAGTGACCTATATTTTCTAAAGTCGCCTCTTCCTTTTTGTTTAGCTCGTTCCATTAAATGTTGTTTACAGCTGTTTCTGTTGTTTGTAGAATCCGACGGTTCGTTGGCGGCGAACAAGTGACTTTTATTTTTGAACCGAAACTTCAAAAGAAGGCAAACTGCGTCGATTTCGTTCGAAAAATAATTTTAATTGGTATAAGAAAAAATTATGTATTTCTATTACAACTATAGTATAAATTATACCTACTTATTGCTTTAATTTAAAAATATCAGAACGAATTATATCATTTCTAGAAAAGAAGACCCCCAGTTCTAAATGCATCACTCTTACCTCTAAGCCGAGGCAGACCATTCAAAAGATGGAGCGACGACATCGCAGAAATAGCCGGAGCTCTTTGGACGAGAGTGGCAAGAGACAGAGAAAGTTGGCATAATTTGGAGGAGGCTTTCACCGCAAAAGGCGGCCCTTACATATATTAAAATATTTAAAAAAATAAATCAACAATAATTAATATATACTAATATAATCTAAAATAAACATACTAACAATACTAATACTAAACTATAAACTGTAAAGTGTAAAGGGATAAATAAAGCTTTTTTTATTTTTTTATTTATTTTATTTTATTTACCTCTAAGCCATCATGGTGGTCATGAACATATCATAAGTAGGTATCGTTGTTATTTTTATATTTTTTTTATTTAACTTATTGGATTTTGTATAAACCTTTGTAATAACAATATTTATTATGTTACATTAAAAACAAATGTGACTATTTTAACACGTTAATTCCCGAAGTCATAGGGGTGAGCACGAACAAGTATCGAAAGAGTATTCGTATCGTCGAACTGTCATTTGTATGAAATTTCAAATGATTTTTCATACAACTGACAGTTTAACGATTCGAATACTTTGTCAATAGTCGTTCGTGCTAGGCCCCCTGAACTAAAAACATTTCTGTTTGTGTTACAACGAAAAAATATATACATCAGTGTTCGATCAATGTGATAGTTTTAAGTAGGTAGGAATCAGTTGCCACTCTCATTGATTCTTCCTACCCTCAACTCTGTCGCGGATCGAGCTGCCGAAGCTACGTGGCCCCCTCCGCCCGCACGCCCGTCCCCGCAGGGGCTTGCGGCTCGCCACGCAGTCTGCGTCAGACGAACCGTCGGTGAAGGTGCTGTGAACTTCGTACTCGAAGCTTTAAAATCCTATATAGTAAACGTTTAATTCAATTCGATTATATAAACATTTTAACGTCCGTGACGTGAAGCACAATCCGAGATATCTGGGCCCCGCATCGTATGCTGAGGTGCAAGATTCAAGCAGAGACAGGAGGTGGATCAAGGTTAGTGGTATTGATTCTTATCTTATTAGCTAGCACATTGATCAACGCCCCTTTTACCGACAAAAGATATAATACAGTCCACTATATCATATAACAATTCTTTCACCAGCGAAAGTGGTTTTATACCACATTTTTTGGTCCAATCGAACCGTATTTCCGTTATTTTTTTTGTTAATTTAAATTTAAATATCCTTTTAAAGTAATTAATAAGTCGTACTTATTAAAATAATATTTTTTTATATATTTTTCCAGCTAGATAAAGTTGTAACGGTTTTTTTCTTTCCTTTGTTCTTTGTTCTCTTTGTTACGTCGTACGTTCAAGATAAAACAAAATGGCCACCAATAGTTCCGAAATAGAAATAAAACTAAATATGTTAAGGTTCCGTAGGGAATATTTATATACTAGAATTCAAAAGGTATATGATTTATCTCAAAATATAAATAAAAATAATACTCAAGATTTTTTGGCGCAATTTTCCGAATTGGAAACGGTGAGAGTGCGTTTTGAGGAAATTGTGCTTGAAAGTATGCAATTAGAAATTCAATTAAATCCTTCTTTTAAATTTTCAACTAGGGAGTTAGATTCTTTTGAAGCGTTATACTCAGCGTGTAGGCTAGTTGCATTAAAATTACAAAATAATTTAACAACATCGAACAAAGAACAAGCTAGGCCATCTTTGCCAACGCTTAAATTATTTGAATTCGATGGTCAATTAGAAAACTGGACTACATTTTATGACACTTTTGTTTCACTGGTTCACGATCGGAATTTTGAAGAAATAGATAAATTCCATTATTTATTATCGTGCGTTCAAGGGCCTGCTTTAAATATTGTGAAAAATTTCCCGATCACCGCTAGTAATTATTCCTTAGCATGGGAAAGTTTAGTGGATAAATATCAAGATCCGAGAACTCTGACCGGTAGATATTTAGATAGAATGCTAACTTTTACACCCTTGACAAAGAACACTATTGCTAATTTAACGTCATTTATTGAAACATTTGATCATTCCTTAAAGGCAATTCATGCTTTAAAAATTAAAAACTTAGAGGACTACTTATTTTGTCACATTGCATTGCGAGGTCTTGACCATAATACAAAAAAACTTTTTGAAGAAAGCCGCGATCCAAAATCGTTGCCGACTTTCGTTGAATTGATGGGATTTGTGAATAAACAAATAAAAGTTCTTGAACATTCCATTCCATCAACTAGTTCTTGGTCTACAAATAATAATCAGAACAAAATTAAATCGCAATCTACCTACACAAATTTTAATAAAAATTATCAACAACAGGTAAAACCTAATTTACCTACTAATCAATATTCGCGTAATAATCAGTCTACATCTAGAATAAATTTAACTGTTTCACAAAGTGAACATCAAAATAAAATTGTTTGTGTACACTGTAATAAAAATCATATGATATATCGTTGCGATAAGTTTCGTAAGCTATCGGTAAACGAGAGGATTAACCGTGTTAATACCTTAAATCTTTGTTCAAATTGCTTAAAAGCTGGTCATAATGTAAAATCATGTAATAGTGAAATAACCTGCGGCGTTTGTTCCCTAATGCATCACTACTTACTTCACCGTGATTTGAATAATCCGAATATCGTTGCGTCCGCGTCGGCCGTGCCGTCGCTGACCTCTCACTCTAACGCGCTCGTATCAGATATATCTGTCTCGCGTTCCGTGAACTCCGAGCAGACAGATACGAACGAAAATTTTCATTCTATGAATAAAAATAATAATGATTATGGGGTAGTGTTAGGTACTTTGCGTACATATGTAACAGATATTACAGGTCAGGTTCAAAGCTGCCGTGCAGTGTTAGATTCTGGCGCGCAAAGTTCTTTTATTACTTTAGAATGTGCTCAACGTTTGGGCCTACATCGTAAAAAATGTCCGTTTACTGTGTCTGGTCTCGGTGGTCAACATGTAAAGAATTACGGCATAATTACGTGCGAATTAAAATCGTGTAAATCGGACGTTCCGACTTTCACGGTTAACATGGTAGTTGTCAACAAGGTATCTTCGGAGATGCCTAATGTTACGTTTCCGGAAAATGTTGTAAGTGAATATCAACGTTTTGATCTAGCGGATCCTTTCTTTTATAAAAGATCGTCGGTTGAATTATTGTTAGGAAACGATATTGTTCTTGATTTAATAAAAGATAAACCGATAAATATTAATTCAAATATTCCAAATATTATAGAAACTGTTTTCGGTTTTGTTGTCAGTGGTAAATTATACTACGATAAAAATCTATCATCAGAAAACTTTCAATTATCTATTAGTCAGCAACATAGCATAGACAAAACTTTGAGGGATTTTTGGGAAACTGAGGAATTGCTGTGCAATCCCATCCCTAATCCACTCGATCAGCTGGCCGAGCAAATATACGCTAGTAAACATACTCGCGACGACCGAGGGCGTTATATCGTGCCATTACCGCTGTTCCCGGACTCTGCTCAGTTAGGCGACTCGCGCTCTAGCGCCGAGCGGAGATTATTAGCAACCGAACGTAAACTCGCGCGCTCACCTGCGCTCAAGCAAGCTTATAACGATTTTATGTTAGAATATGAACAGCTTGGTCATATGGAATTATATTCGGGTAGCGAGCCCAGTAGATATTTAATACCCCATCACAGTGTATTACGACCGAGTAGCTCGACTACACCGTTGCGCGTAGTGTTTGATGCGTCCGCTAAAACAAGTACGAATTTATCGCTTAATGATATTCAGCTGTCGGGTCCTAATTTATACCGTGATATAGTCACTATAATAATAAATTTTAGGTTATTTAAATATTGTTTCGCGTGCGATATATGTAAAATGTACAGAGCTATTTTACTTCAAGAAAGTGATCGTAAATATCAACATATTTTATTTCGTGCTTCCCCGGACGAATGTATAAAAACATATGAGTTGAAAACCGTAACTTACGGACTTAGCAGTTCTCCTTTTCTCGCTTTACGAACTTTATTACAACTAGCGAGTGATGAGGGTGCACGTTTCCCTCTCGCGGCGCGCGTAATTCGTGAAAGCGTGTTTATGGACGACATATTGTGGTCATGTGAGACGTTCTCACAAGCTTGCACATTGCAAGATGAACTAATAGGTTTATTAGATAGTGGAGGTTTTATTTTGAAAAAATGGTCGAGTAACTGCAAAGATTTATTAGAACGCGTTCCGGTTGAGAATCGCGAGGATAAAATTTCTTTTATTAAAGACCGCGATGACGTCTCAATAAAATTACTTGGCTTACAGTGGTCACCTGTAAATGATAATTTTACCTTTTCCGTGAATAAACGTGACACTGTAACTACTAAACGATCAGTTTTAAAAATATTAGCGTCAATTTACGATCCCGTGGGTTTTATTGCGCCTTGTACATTCTTAGCTAAGTGTATACTTCAAGATCTCTGGAAGTTAGGTATCGGGTGGGACGAACAGCTGCCTACCGAATTATGCGACCAGTGGCTAGATTTTATTTCTGAACTGCCAGTATTGTCAGAACTTCAGATAGAACGTCACGCGTTACTACCTGGTAATAATGAATGCGAGATAGTTGGATTCTGTGACGCGTCATCACGTGGCTATGCTTCGTGTATTTACATTATTTCGCGAAGCGGTGGACAAGTTAAAAGTCGATTACTTATCGCCAAGTCGAAGGTTGCGCCTGTAAAACCTATGACAATTCCTAGATTGGAGCTAATGGCTGCGGTTTTGTTGAGTAAACAGATGAAGTACATCTGTGAGATTTTACAATCTCGAGTTAATATAACTACGATTACAGCTTTTTCAGATTCATCTATCGTTCTGTCGTGGATACAAACTCAACCTTATAAATTAAATACATTCGTGTGTAACCGTGTTACACAGATTATAGATTCGATCCCTCCTGATTGTTGGCGCCACGTTAACAGTGAAAATAATATCGCTGATATTAGTTCTCGTGGAGTTTTACCGTCTCAATTAATTTCTAATGACCGTTGGATAAACGGCCCTGAGTGGCTATGTCTAGATAGGAAGGAGTGGCCTGTCTCTTCCTTCTTTATGAAAAATGATTCCGTGATTCCAGAGTTAAAATCTAATACTAACTCATTTAATCTTATAGTTAATCAGGAATTTTCAGAGACTAAAATAGAATTCTGCGAAAGGTTATTTAATAGGTTTTCATCCTTTACGAAATTACAACGAACAATAGCTCGAATAATAAAATTGCGTAATCATTTTAAAACTAAAATAACTGATAAAAATATTAATAATAATAATTTAATTTTAACAACGCAAGAGTTAAATCAGTCTCATGATTGTTTATTAAAATTAATTCAAAGTGCTTATTTTGAAACGGAGATCGCTAGTCTCTCAAAGGGGTCTACCTATATTCCCTCTTTAAGGAAACTTACACCTTTTCTTGACGAACCCAGTGGTTTTCTCAGGGTGGGGGGTCGTATCTCTCAGGCTGAATTACCCTATAATGCGAAACATCCAATATTGTTACCTAAGAATAGTCGATTCACGATTCTATTAATTGAATATATACATAAAAAATATTTACATGTAGGTCCTCGTACCTTACAAAATATAATTCATCAAAGATACTGGATTTTATCCGCTCGTAGAATTATTCGTTCAGTACTTTCTAAATGTAGAACTTGCTTTAAATGTAATCCATCGTCAGTCCAACCTAAAATGGCAGATTTACCTTACACACGTTTACTACCTAACAAGGTGTTTGAGCACGTAGGTGTAGATCTCGGCGGTCCCTTCTTTATAAAAGAAGGGTCCCTTCGAAACGCTAGGATAGGGAAAGCGTATTTAGCACTTTTTGTGTGTTTTTCTACCAAGGCTGTCCACTTGGAAGTGCTATCCGCCCTATCGGCTGAATGTTTCCTGGCTACGTTGGACAGGTTCGTAGCTCGTCGTGGTCTATGCTCGTGTTTATATTCTGATTGCGGAACTAACTTTATAGCTGCGCATAAACATTTAACGAAAGTTCAAGAATTTTTATTTAATAAAAACAATCAAAGTGACATTATAACTGGTTGCTCTCAGCGTCAAATCGATTGGAAGTTTAACCCTCCAAGTGCTCCGCACATGGGCGGTCTTTGGGAGGCTGGTATTAAGTCGGCTAAATATCTACTTATTCGCGCTGTTGGAGAGAAGGCTTTAACGTTCGAGGAGCTCTCTACAGTTTTCTGTAAAATCGAATCCATAATGAATTCGCGTCCGTTATGTGCGTTACCAGCTAGTGATAACCCTAACGAGTTTAATGTTTTAACTCCGGGACACTTCCTCGTAGGAAAGAGTCTAACGGCTGTACCGGAATAATCAGTGTATCAATGAATTAATAGAAAGGAGATTTCGGACATCAGCGGGTAGTAAATAATATTCTCCTTTTTTCATTTAAGTTTACCCTGTCAAGTTCCTATTATTATATTATTATCCGACGGGCTCGTTGGCGCGTTCGGTAGAACACCTGCCGTGCGCATCGATGGGTCGTGGGTTCGATTCCCACCGGGAGCACATGCTTATAATTTTCTGTAAGCATGCTTTCCCCACGTCTGGTAACTTCGGGCATTGATCGGGTGGGAGGAATATCTAAATTCCGACCGGGTAACGAACCACCGTTCATAGATGGAAAAGCCGTGAAGTGCATATTGCGCGTTTCGGTTTCAGTCTATGGATTTCCGAATGCTCGAGGTAAAAAAATTAGGTCGACAGCGCATCATTGACTGATGTTCTGTGGCTGAGGTATCACCTACCATCAAGTGAACCTCATGCTCGTCTGTCGATATCTGACATAAAAAAAAAAAAAAAAAATATATAAATATTACAGTGAACAAAAAAAAGATAATATCTATAATGTGAAATACTGTTAGTGATAGTGACTAAAAATTCGCTCTCTCTCTTTAGTAACATAGAATGAATATTCTTTCTCTTTCTGTTAAGTTTACTGTGTAGTAAGTACCTTAACTAAGAAGGTTAGGTATTTCCTAAGAATTTTATTTCATTGAAGAAAAAGTATCCTGTACTCAACCTCTGGAATGTCTCACACGGTAGGAGCGGTAATGAGCCGCTGTCCAGAGACTTGGAAAGTGGAGGGGGCTAAAAGCTTTGCAACATTAGTTCCCATCAAGAAACCGCCTACATACGGTAGCATATTTTATCAAACATTATTAATTATTTTATTTATCTTATAGATTTACTGTTATATTAAGCTTAGATATTTCATTATGACGGTCGTTGCGTTGGCGCGTTTAATAGAACGTCTACCTCGCACACTGATTGGTCGCGGATTCGAATTCTGTCGGGACAACATGCTTATTATTTTCTATATGCATATCTTCCCCCCATGTCTTCTAACTTCGGGCATTAAACGGGTGGGAGGTATATCGAAATTCCGATAGGGTTACGAACCACCGTTCATATTAGAGAAACTAATTTTGAAAAATTTAGTCTGTCTGTTTCTTCACGCAAATCTCCGAAAATACTGAACGGATTTCCATGCCGCTGACACATACATAAGTAGAGCTTAGTTTAGGCCAACATCAAAAATTTATTACATCGAAATCAGGAGTTGGAAAGAAAAGTTATCATTGTTTAAAGATAATTTCCTATTCATCGCTCGCTAGCCGCCCACCATGCAAAAAATTTACTCCCGCTGAAAAATAAATTGTAGTTTCATATAATATCTGAATTCACCCAATTTATACTATTAAAATGAAAATTCTTTAGAAACTAATAAAAATAAATTGTACTAACAATATTATAATACTTTATAAAAATATTTAATATTTGATTTCAAAGACCATTACGATCACAATTGAAGGATGAAATGGTTGTAATAGGAAATTTTTGATTATGATTTTGATATAACATTAAAAAATATATATTAAATAATGTAATACATCGTTTAATGTTATCTAGAAGAATATCTTTTTTTCTACCATATCTGTTTGCGATGATTTCTATTTTTTTATTTTTCAAGTTTATCAAACTTCTGTAGACCGTGTTGGTAATTTCGCGCTACTGTCAAGGGCAAAAAGCCGCGGAAGGAAAGAATTTTTGTCACGATTTAACTCAAAAACTACTCGACCTATTTTAAAAATTATTTCAACAATAAAACGCTACATTATTAGCGAGTAACATATGCTTTTTTATATAATATATCTACATTGCTAAAAAGCAGCCCAACACGCTTGTCAAAATTTACTTCCGTATATTCTTACAACCGCAAAGCGACTGATCCTGCAAAGTTGCGCTTAGTTTTACTATTCTTGTGTATTGCTAGGATTTTTGTTGTAATACCTTAGAAACGTTAGCCAGCTGACTACCGAAGAGTAACCAAGATTTAATTTATGAACAATACTATATATTAACAATATTATAGTTATTGTTACTAAGATATATGTACGTTGTTGCGATTTTTCTATACGCAATTGGGCTGGAAGCACATTGTATCGCCGCAGAAAGTGTGTGCGTATTCTGTAATTCCTATAATACAGTCTTCATCGAATCGACGTGTGAAGAAGAAATAAGAGGAGTACAAGGCGATTTTTGTTATATATCGACAGACGAGCATGAGGTTCACTTGATGGAAGGTGATACCTCAGCCAGTAAATGATACGCTGTTGACCTAATTTTTATTTCGAGCGTTCGGAAATCCATAGACTTAAACCGAAACGCGCAATGTGCACTTCACGGTTTTTCCATCTATAAACGGTGGTTCGTTACACGGTCGGAATTTCGATATTCCTCCCACCCGATCAATCCCCGAAGTTACCAGACATTAGACGTTTACATAAAGTTATAATCATGTCATCCCGGTGGGATTCGAACCCACAACCCATCGATGCGCACGGTTTTACAGAATGCGTCAACGAGTCTGTCGATTGTGCCCGCATCGACGCGTGAAGAAAAGTTCAGAGGAATACAATTTATTTGTTTACATTTCAAAGTACATTATTGTAAGAAATGATAAAAATGCATTCGCCTTTTCGTTTATTCAAACTTGCATTACACGTAAATTATAATTTATAACAGGCAATACTAACCCCTTCGATTGCATAAATAATCATAGATTATAATGAACTTAAGCAGCAATGTGGACACAATAGCTTTACATATTGTAGCAGCTATGCAGTTAAACGAGCTGCAAAACTAATTTGCATGTAAAACGCTTACTGCGACCTATACTAACAATTGCTCCTCGAGGATTGCAAACTGCATTAGTTATAGGTCATAAACAGATCCTTAGTGCTGCTGCACACTAGGACACTCTCTTTCATTATTAGTAATCTCTGGAACTACTCAACTGATTTTGAAAATGCTGCTCTAATTCGAGAGCGTTGTGGAGTAAAGACGATGTAGTGACGAGAATCCAGAAAGGTATATTGAGATGGTTTGGGCATGTAGAAAGGATCGATGAAAGTAGGGAAACGAAAAAGATTTATGAAATTGGTGTGAGTGGTAGAGTCGGGAGTGGTCGACCTAGGCTAACGTACCTCGATCAGATCGGCGACGTTCTTCAAAAGGGCCAGGTCAAAAGTACTCGTAACCGACGAGTGTGTAAAGCATTGATGAAAGTGTAAGAAGCGAAAGTGGTATGTAAGGATCGGAGCATATGGAATTCCGTGATCTCCGCCTACCCCAATGGGAAAGAGGCGTGATGTTTAAGTATGTATGTATGTACTTTATTCCTGAGCTCACTTCGTTCACTTTGCTTTAATAAATATATTAAAATTAAATATATAAGCACTAACGCTTTGTAACTTCTGTATAGTGTAAGTGAATTCCCGAGTCTCTTAGTGGGACAGGGACAGACCCATTTCTGGTCTGTTTCACTGATCGACGATTAATGATTGATTGAATATTGACGTTCATAAGTGTACATTGTATTACCTAAATTAATAAATGATTTGAATTTGGATCATGTACATGATTAGCCTACTGTACCCAATACGACTGACACGTTTTTTTTAATATATTTTCCCCGAAATTCGAACCCAGGACCTTCGGTGCTAAACGAATCACGCTTATCACTGAGCCACCGAGGCGTAACTTCTGTATATAGACACGTATATCCCTTGTAATACTTTATAGCAATGTGTGGTGAAGTCAAAAACCTCGATAAAATAAAGCGTCCACAAGACAAAATCTACATATAATCGTACGTCAAGTTATGTAAATAGCAAGTCACAATAGATAAGATAATGATGACAATATAAATGGAAATACAAAGATAAATATATTTAGAGAAACGTATCGTAACCGTTTATTTGAGTAAGAGGTTAACTATAAACAACTATAATTACAAAGAGTAATCGTTTAATATACCATATTAACCGATTTCTCTTAGAGGATCAGGAGGATTGAGGACTCTGTTATGAGGAGAGATAAAAAGCGTATCAAAACAAGCTAAGATTATGAAACTGGATAAGCTTATTCGATTATAAAGGAAGAGGAAGGCTAAAAATAGATGGATTTATTGTGTGAATATGTGTTTGAGAGGTGAAGAGAAATAAAAAGGAAACAGCAGGAAGAAGATTATTTTATAACATAGCGCTGTATTTTATAGTGTTGTATAAATTATTTTTTAATCCGAGTCTTCTAGTTGAGAACGAGGGAGAAACATTTCTGTGTCCGCTGTACAGATCATTTTTAAATATAAGAAAGTGAAAAAAATGTCTCCTCTGTGCTTTCACCGAAACATTTCTTTTTTAACTTGGTACTCCTGTGCTAAATGCAACTTACTTACCAATGTGTAACGAGGCGATCTGTTATTTAATAGTTTTTTTGATAAATCCATGGTAAAATGTAGCTTTATATTAAGGTTATTTAAAATATAAACTAAATGTTCGATATTAATATATAAATTATCTATGAGTTAAAGATCCATGTAACAAACATCTCTTCGATAACATTATGACATTTAGCGCAGATATATATAACACCAGAATATCATTCTGAGTTAAAGTTAGAAACAAACACACGCACTTTTAATATAAAATGATGATGGATATAAAAAATAAAATCGCTATAATCACGGGCGGAGCTAATGGTATTGGATACGAAATAGCTGACAGGTTCCTCCAGGAAGGTGCCCAAGTTGTAATTATATTGGATTTGAATGAAGAAGAAGGTAAGATTGCAGAAAATGAATTAAACTCTAAGCACGGAAATAACAGAACAGTTTTCTACAAATGTGATGTTACAACCGACATTGAAACCATTTGGAAGAAACTCGAAGACACATATAGCTATATCGATATTTTAGTAAATAATGCAGGAGTTGTAAGTGAGAAATTTCCAAAGAAGTGTATCGATATCAATGTGACAGCTTTAATAGAATGGTCTCTGAAGTTCTTGGAGTACAGTCGGACGGACAAATCTGGAAAAGGCGGAACGATTATCAACATTGCTTCGACATACGGATTCAGAAGCGATCAGTTTTCGCCTGTCTATCAAGCATCGAAATTTGCGGTTTTGGGTTTCACAAAATCATTAGGACATACAGGCAATTTCAAGAGATGTGGAGTTAGAGTTGTTGCTGTCTGTCCTGGGTTTACTGAAACTAAACTTGTTAAAAATATTGACACGTGGGACGAAACGCTTAGTAATGACGTGACGAAATACGTGAAAGATCAAGTATTTCAGAACCCGGATGCAGTCGGAAATGCAGCTGTTGAAATATTTCAAATAGCTAAGAGTGGTACAGCTTGGGTAATAGAAGGGGGGAAACCTATTGAGGAATTAGTATAGTGGTTTTGTTTAATTATGATAAAGCGTGTTATAACAAATGGCAAATGAAATAAAAGTTTTCTTTTTCACATATCGGCTATATTTTTTAAAATTTTTTGTAAAACTATTTTGTGAAATCTATACTTTTTTATGAAGTTCTAGGTGGTCCAAAGTTCGGGCTTCGCCACATCCTCATTGATTAGCTCAAGTTATTTAGACACAGAAATCAAATTTCAATTTTTCAAAAATTAAAACAGACTTCAAAAATCAACTGATTACACTAAGAATACAAAATTAATATTTACAATAATTCGTTCTGAACCATTACGATATCCTACAAATTAAATTAAATTTCTTAAGTAGAAAAATAAAAAATAATTAGATTTTTAATATTTACAATTATTATCAATTAAGTGCCAGCTCAGAATCGCATCCCATACTTAGGTATTAGTTTCATCTCCTCCTATTTACGAAGCGCAAATATTTCTTTACTTTATTTATTTATTTATTAAGCCTCTATAAGACATGAAAATTTATTAAAATATTATCTTTATAAAATATTATCTTTAGTTACACCATTTTTAACTCAAGGACTGATTTTTATGATATCTAATTTGTTAAAATAATAAAAAATATTCAGAAAGTTAGTTTTAAAATAAATTAGTTTCGGAAGTCCGCCATTTTCAGCAATTGACAGCTCACGTCACGCACCTTAATTGTAATAATTGATGTCCAATCTATACAATAGAAATACAAAGTACGAATATGAATAGCATATTCATTTCCAGAAATATTTTTTTTTATGTTTGAAGCCAACATTCCGACAGGACAACGTCTGTCGAGTCCGCTAGTTCTAAATATTAAAAAAAAATACTAAGCCTAACTGACTTCTGTGCTCTGCCCTATTTATTTATTTCTTGTTTCCTTGGGATTTGAACCTGGGATGTCCAATGATTTATAATTGAGCCACGGACGATAAATCAATACCTAGACGTATAAAGTTTTAAACCTATATTTAAAATTTCGTGTCACATTGTTTGTGTTCGCACTCCTCCGAAACGGCTCGACAGATTTTTTTGAAATTGTGCAGGTGGTAAAGCATATTTTATACGGTGATAAGAGTCCCTGTCCTTACCCAGATATTTTTTTTAACAAAAGCCATGCAAGCCATTTTAGTAAAGCCATGCAAAGCAGGGTCGGGCATATACACTAGTATAGTATGTATGTAATACTTTTAAAATTTATAAGAATAGTATGTTTATTAATTTTTTTCAGTTAACAATGAGATCCATTCAAACAAAATTACAAAATTCTTTGTAAAAAACTAGAAACCTTTTAATCAACTTCCATTACGTTCCAAACTTTGAAAACAATTAGTGCTTAATGGCACAACTCGGGGTTGCCAGATCTAATAAACATCAACTCCCTACTAATAGGGAAAGTCGGGAATATTTACCGGCAAAACGATGTTATAAAGTATGATTATCGGATGCCCTAATTAAATTTGAGATCGTATCCGGCTAGACTAGCCGTAAAGAGCGGTTAATGTGAGGAAAAAATGTGAATTGAAGCTCGTAAATAGCTTTAAGCAGCTTGAACGTTGCCTAAATGGTAATAATATTGCCGAAATCATCTGGCTTCGGCCATGGAACTGAAAATTAAATTTAAACTTAGAATTTCTTTTATATCTTACTTGCAACCCTCCCTGGTCAACGAGTAGTTACTTCATGTTATGTGCCTTAGGTTTTATTAGGAGCAATACCTATAAATACAATATTTTTTACTGGTTTTTTAAGTCAAACATACTAAAAAACAAAAGTACACTCTTAGTCAATATTGCCATAATATATGAAATTATAGCAAATATGAACTCCGTAGGAATAGATGGCGTTAGTATGGCAACTTTGTGAATATTCAAATCTGACAGTCACCTTTGTCAGCAGGTGACCACTTTTGTTGAAAAGTATTAAAAACGTCGGGATAGATAATAAATCACGTTTGCGGTAAAAGTTATTTTATTTAAATGTGTGATATTTACGTAAATAAATACAACAGTATATAATACATACCCAGTATATATAAATCACAAAGAATTTAAACTATCATTCATTGTGACAAAATTAGTTCATTTAGAAAATATCTCTTTATTAAAATATCTGCGCAGATCAAAAACATCACAAATGCATATATACCGTTTTCAATACTTGTTTTCTTTATTTACGCAATAAAAGTATAATATAATATGTTCCATACATCGTAATGTATGGATCATATTATGTTATATGAATAGGTCGATAATATGATTGTACAAGATTGTACATATTATTTTATATAAAACCTCTTCACTACATTGTATAAAACAAAGTCGCTTTCTCTGTCCCTTTGTATGCTTAAATCTTTGAAACTACGCAACGGATTTTGATGCGGTTTTTTTAAATAGATAGAGTGATTGAAGAGGAAGGTTTATATGTATAATAATAACAGCTTTTCTGAAGTGTATTTAGTATCAGCATTGCACCGATGCGAAGCCGGGGCGGGTCGCTAGTTTTTATATAAATTATTCTAATATTCTATTTTTATATTTGAATTGTATTTTCTATGACAATAGTATTTTGTTTTAATATAATAAAGGAGTTTGCAAGAACCAGTCGTATCATGCAGTCGTATACAATGATATTAATAAGGAGCGAATGTTAATAAACGATAATTTCACCATTTTTATTCCAATTATAACCGTCTACGGAGACAACAAAGATCCGATATCCCATTTCATTTGCGTTTTTATTGTTATTTGTACAAAGCTATAAAGTTCTCCAATTATAACGACAGTCTTGTTATTGTATGCCCCACTCACTACTACAAATATATTTAATAACAATATTTTTAAAAACAACAGGGGATAATATCGTAAGGGCCCGTCCCTTTGTATTATACGCACGTAGCGTTGCAGGTTTGAATCCCATCGGCGTGACATATTAATAAAATTCTAATATGTTTAATTAAACGAGTGGAAGAATCTACTATAGATTTAATATTATTATATATATTTAAATTAAGATTATTATAAAAATTGTCTATGCATTTTGTGAGTTTTAGATTTCCGAACGGACAAAGTAAAAAATAATATTGTCTTTTATTAACGCGAGTATCACACATTTAAATAAAATACTGTATACCGGATTAAAACGCGATTTATTATTTAAATTATTTATCCCGACGTTTCGGATGCTTTTCAGCAACCGTGGTCGCGGGAGACTGAAAGATGACAGTTCTCATCTTTCACTGTCATCTTTCAGTCTCCCGCGACCACGGTTGCTGAAAAGCATCCGAAACGTCGGGATAAATAATTTAAATAATAAATCGCGTTTTAATCCGGTATACAGTATTTTATTTAAATGTGTGATACTCGCGTTGAGATGACAGTTCTCATCTTTCACTGTCATCTTTCAGTCTCCCGCGACCACGGTTGCTGAAAAGCATCCGAAACGTCGGGATAAATAATTTAAATAATAAATCGCGTTTTAATCCGGTATACAGTATTTTATTTAAAGTAAAAAATAGTTCGCATAATTTTGACGAGCTCGTTAGCGCATTCGGTAGAACAACTGCCGTGCGCATCAATGGGTCGTGGGTTTAAATCCCACCGGGACGACATGTTTATAATTTTCTGTAAGCATGTTTTCCCTACGACCGGGTAACAAACCACCTTTCATAGATGGAAAAACCGTGAAATGCATATTGCGTGTTTCGGGTTCAATCTATGGATTTCCCAATGCTTGAATTGAAAAGTAGGTCGCCAGGTTCTGTGGCTGAGGTATCATCTACCATCAAGCTCGTCTGTCGATTTCTAACATAAAAAAATAATCATGGACTGATGTTCTGTGGCCAAGGTATATTACCTACCACCACGTGAGCCTCATAATCGTCTATCGATATCTAATATATTAATATTAGGCCCGATGGGTTCAAATTCACGACCCCTCACTAGTAACGTCACTTGACGTGAGGGGTCGTTAGCCTCACCGCTACAAAATGCGCAAACGAAACTCCTACTACTAAATTTCTGCTAAAATCAAAACGTTTTAAAAACAAGCTAGGAGTATTCTCGTTCGCAATATCACGAGTGAATCCACTTGGGTTGGAATGCGCGATGAATTCGGCATTCCGCGTGGATGGCGACTGCCACGCGCCTCGCGGGCGTTTATGCAAAACAGATGTTAGAGTTTGGTTCAAGTTACAGGCAATATTATAATAAGAATCATGCAATTTTTTTTTGATTTATATAAATTAAAAAGCGCCAAAACGGGGACTATTGACAGTCAATTGTGAATAATAATTAATGGAAAAATGTTCGTCACATTATTTTTATCATACAAATACATTAGTACATTCAACAAGCGAATAATAATTATCAATTTCAAATTAAATAATTACAAATATCAAAAACGTAACCATAAAATAAAAAAAATATAGATGTCAAATATTTATAGGAAGATTCAATCTTAACTTTCAAGTTTTTAAGATAAATTCATTGAGGTATTGTCCGGTTTTAAGAAATAAATAAATGGGCAATCGCTAAATATACATATAATATGTCATGATCGGGGTATTGTACGAGCATGTTGCTGAGGATATTATTTATGTTGAAAAAAATTGATTTATTTACAGTAACATAAGTGATACACAGTAAAGATATATGCATTGTATATATATTATGTGAGCTCATAATGTTTTTTTTATTTCTTATATACTATACCGAGGAGAACAATAAGAGTTTTACGTAACTCAAGCGATAGATAATGAGTTTGAGTTACGTAAAAATCTTTTGCTGAGTTTGAGAAATTGATTTTTTATAATTGTGTATATCAAAGTATGCGGTATAAACGTCTGTATTTTTTATTTTATTGACCTAAAGCTTAGTTTTAAAAATCCTAAGGACTGAGGACCTGTTTGATATTGTGTCTTTCCTAGTCCTGGCAGACAGACGGATAAAGTTAAGACCCCAAAAATTGTGTTTTTTTTTTCTGTAAAACAGTCGGTTTCCTCTAAGTCAGCTCAGGTTGATCAAGTTTGAGAGTAGCGTTAGTGAATGAAAAATTTAAATGTGATCGTTTGTCTCGGTATTTGCATGTTATGAGAAGAGATGATAAACATCTAACTTAAAAAGTTTTGAATATAAAAGTGGTTGGATATACGGGAAGAGAGGGCCAAAAAAAACATGGATTGACTGAAGAATGATATGTGTTTGAGAGTTGTGAATGATGATTGATGATATGGCGAGTTAAAGAAGAGAATGAATAAAAGGAGAATATACTGCGCCGATCCTAAATAAAAAAAGGGAACAGGGCAGAAAGAAAAAGAAGAGTCGGTTTCCTTCAACTTGCACCTAACACAAATCGTGTCGCTTCAAATGATGCGCGTCAGTCTGCAGGCGACGTGATGCTACGTGATTAATACACTGTCGTTTCGCTATCTGAAAACTCTTGCTTAAATAGTCACATACTAGCTAGATACGGAACAAACACACTTTGTAACTGTTCAAAACGACATAGTTTGCACAGCGTTTGTGTGGCCTGTGGACTGTCTGTTTATTGTCAACGGAGCTCTTTTAACCATTTAAGTTTTCATTGTCACTCTACATTTTAGATGTAGTTACGCTGCTATCTTTAAACATTTTTGAAGATCTCTTGAAATACTAGCTGTATCTGTGATACGTTTCAAAGCCACGTAAAGTAAAAAAAAGTGTTTGGTAATTTTATTTTTATGACCCAGATAAAACTGCAGAACATGTCATCAAAGTTTCATTATAAACGGACGAATAGTTTAGAAGTGCATAGAAGACAAACATAATTATATTTTAGAATACAGATTTTTATTCATATACTATGCCCGAGCCTTCGTTTGGTTATACTAATGAAGAAAATTAGACTAAATCAGATTTTTGTAAATAAAAAAAATCTGGATAGGGACACCCAAACCACCTCGCGGTATGATAATTATATACTTTACGACATTTTCTCATACCTACCAAATATTACTTACATAAAAATAAATCATGAAAAAATTGTCGAGCAGTTTCGTAGGAGTGCGACATCAAACAACGTGACATCAGATTTTTTATGCATATTAGATATACATATGTTATCTATATATACATATAATAAAAGAGTAGGATCGAAATTACGCTTCACTAAATATTTTTACCAGAAATTAAGAGGGGTGATAAAAGAAGGGTAGCAGAATGCATAAATGCAATTTTTAAGATTCTTGTCTGTCTGTCTGTCTGTCTGTCTGTTTGTTCACGCTAATCTCCGAAGATACTGAACCGATTTTCATACAATTATATTAAGCAAAGTCCAGGGCAACATATAGGCTTTGTTTCATCGAAATCGGTTGTCGGAAAAAAAAGTTATCATCATTTAAATATTATTTTAAAGACATAATTTCAACAAATTGTAATGAAAACTGACTCGCGTTGAATTTTTTCGAATTGTCAGATGTCAATCACAGTTTGATATGTAAATGAAATAGTTTGATAATTTCGCCGTTTTCGATATGTGTTCGTGGCATAGTGGATATACGGTCGTACTACGTAATTTCAGATGCGAGTTCGAATCATCTCTCAGGGAAATATTTTTTTGTATTTATTTTTTTATATTTTTAAAAGAACTAATATTGAAAATAGAAAATGTATTATTGAACTATTCTATTATATAAAAATGTATTTCTTATGAGATCGTTTATTTCGCATTTTCATCAATCCTTTCCTTTCCAAGGGAATTAAACAAAAATATCTGAAATTAAAAGTGATCAATTAAATGAAATAAATATAGAGAGAGGTGGATATAGTATCTTCCACACTAATTAAATTTAGTCAGGCCATACTATTTTTTTCATTCATTTTACGTTGCATTTCTCCATACCTTCATTTTATTCGTATTTAGACATTTTCTTGGCGTTTTTTCCATGTGTCGCAAGTATTTTCAAACCCCCGTACAATTTTCGTGCATATATTGCATATAGTGTTAAGACGGAAAATGCATTGAATCCAATCTTCGACTGAACTCTGATTAGTGGAAAAAAGACACATATCTGCATTTTGGTGACGTAAAATTTGATTGATATGCATCTCCCTAAAGTTTCTTTAAAGTCAGGTTCAGTTTTTCAATTACCATGGTATTTCTTTTGAATTTCAAATCATCATTTGAACCCCAACCTCAACCACCATTAAACATGTCGATAATATGATGCAAAAGCAACCGTCAATGACTACTCTGATAGCTCTTTCCGAAAAGAAATCACCAAGTACAGAGGATGGAGGATATATAATATGAAGAAAGCTTGCTCAAAAGTTCAGCATAAAGTGATCCCCACGCGAACGAAGTCGCGGGCATCAGCTAGTATATAATAAATGGAGTAAGTCAGAGTGGTAGTATGCATTTCTTGCATTGTAATTCCTAAATATCTAGGAAAATTTACGACGCAGTATTAGCGTATACTCGCTGATTTTAACCGGTAAGTGTACTCACAAAGTGCCTCATTATTGGAGCCGTATAATATGAACCTGCCTGCAAATGAACCAGTATTCAGCAATTTCTTAATTAGGAGGGTGTATTAGAAGCAGCGGTATCAAATCGATTTATGAATAAGCATAGAAAATTATCGAAAATTTGGCTAATCTACATATATTTGACGTTTAGTAGAACATCTACCTTACGCACCGATGGGTCGCGGGTTCGAATCTCGCCAAGACGACATGTTTATAAATTTCTATTAGCATGTCTTCCCCACGTCTGGTCACTTCGGACATTAAACGGGTAACCGAACCATTGATCATAGATGGAAGAACCGTGAAGCACATTGCGCGTTTCAGTCTCAGTCTATGGATATTCGAAAGCTCAAAGTTAAAAGTAGGTCAACAGCGCATCATTGACTGATGTTCTGTAGCTGGGGTATCACCTACTATTAAATTAACCTCATACTCGTCTGTCGATATCTAACACAAAAAAACAGGGAAATTAATATTACTGGGTCTAAAAGTGATTACACTCTTCGATAAAGAATAAAAATGTCTTTACGATAATTTGTTTACAGACCTCAATCGCTTACTTAAGTACATAAAACCTAAGTAAACGATTCTATAAAGTTGATGGCAATATAATAAACCCCAAATTATAATATCCCCTACTCCTCTTAATCGGTACAAAAGAGCGAAGAAAACACGTAAATCCCCAAGTAATTATATTTGGATCTTGAGGGTAACCCAGCAAAATTGTCGACCAAAGTTTTTGGTACACGACAGGTCCGTACTCTAAGTATAAACATTTTTGGGGAAAAGTAAAGTACTCTGACGGGCTCGTTGGCGCGTTTGGTAGATCATCTACCTTACGCACCGATGAGCCGCGGGTTCGAATCCCTCCGGGACGAAATTTTTATAATTTTCTATAACCATGTCTTCCCCACGTCTGCATTTCGGGCATTAAACGGTGGGTAATATTGAAATTCCGACCGGGTAACGAACCACCGTTCATAGATGGAAAACCCGTGCAGTGCACATTGCGCGTTTCGACTTCAGTCTATGGATTTCTGATACGAAGTAAAAAGTAAGTCGACAGCGCATCATTGACTGATGAACTGTGGCTGAGGTATCACCTACCATCAAGTGAAGCTCATGCTCGTCTGTCGATATCTAACATAAAAAATATGTAAGTATGGCAATTTTGTGAAAATTCAAATCAGACAGCTGTCACTTTTCAGTCTGCCCGTAAACCACGTTTGCGTGCATTCATAAGGAGAAAAATAACAATATTAGAAGTAAAAGAGATTTCAATATAATGCAACATAACTGATATTGTACCACTGTGCATTGTACTAAGATGGGCTTGTTGGCGCGTTTGGTAGATCACCTGCCGCGTGCTCCAATGGGTCGTGGGTTCCAATCCCATCGGCACGACATATTTATAATTCCCCATGCCTATTAACTTCGAGCATTGAACGGATGGGAGGAATATCGAAATTCCGAACGAGTAACGAACCACCATAAGATAACGAAACCCGGTCATACGAATCCCGGTGGATACGCACGGCAGATATTCTACCGAACGCGCCAACGAGCCCGTGAACGAGTTGGACTTCCAGACATCGAGATGAGATCAAGTGAAGTACAACATGGTTAATGGTCCATGGTCCCACCTGGGACTGAGTATTTGGGTTTGAAAGGGTTTGATTCCCAAGTCCGTGCCTGTTCAACAATGGTCGATTAAGACAATAATAGAATAAAGAGTTTCCCTCTTATCTCGCAACTCGGTAATAACTTGTTAATGGAGTCCGTGACGAAGTTCTCCTCGGCCATCGCCATTTTATCTCAGCTCAATCTCTGGGTACTTGTCTTTATCTTATTTGACTACCTGACAATGTTGACTTCACGAAAATATTCATGTTTACAACAGATATGTAAAAGGACCTAACAATTTGGTACCTATTTCTGAGTATATTACATTTTCTTATTGACAAAAAAAATATTTCTGAATATATTACATTTTCTTATTGACAAAAATAACCATTTTAAAGTAACCATCAAATCTTTTGTGTTACAGATATCTATTGACCAGGATCACAGAAGTCTCACTCTGAAAGTAAGCCGTGTATAAAAAAATACTTTTTAAAATAATTAATTTTATTTTTTTCTTTGTTATCGATAAACTTGAAAACTACTGGACCGATCGGCATGATACCATGACCATTCGACGCGGAATTAATTGTTTTAGGCTATTCATTTTTTGAATTCCATCAACCCTTTACCATTTTTTTTTTCAAATTTATGTGGATAGTTCATATTTGTCTATCCTTTACAATTCGCCCAGCAAAGCGGGCGGGCGGGGACGGCTAGTTAATTTATAAATTTAAGAACTAACTTAACACATATACGTATTTGAACTCTTTAATGAAGGTATAATTTGATAGATAAGTATTAAACAATGTATTAACTAGAATCGATAGCTACCTCAGTGCAATACTTTTAAGATGTCGTAGATGAAAATACCATAAATGAAATGATGATATTTAGATGTATTTTCCATATACAACACGTCATATATATCAAATCAAATCAAAAGTTTTTTATTTCAAATAGGCCTTTGCAGGCTCTTATGAAACGTCTAGTTGCACGGTTCCAAAAAGTGGGTCTCATGAAGAAGAACCGGCAAGAAACTCCATGGACACTCTTTTCAACAATGATTTAGCTTACAAAGACTCGGTTACAATAGTAATAATCGGCTGAGAAGTTTATATAATGCAAGGTATACAGAGATTCTATACAATGCAAAAGAAAATTGAGTTTTTACTATTAGTGTAAAATGAGATACACACACTTGCACAGCGCAAGTTGCCAGGGAAGCCGCACATACAGAATATAGAAATGAATTAATCAAGGAAATTTAATTCAAATAAAATGCGAATTAACAAATCGTATTTCGATTCGTTTAAAGTGACTTGTCAAGTTTGTTAAGTAGCAAAATTGAAAACAAATTGTTCGCTACTGAAACATGCCTTCTTTTTCAAACTGAATACATTTTTGGTGTGGAACATTCTAAAGTATAACCGCTTCAGTAATCTCTCATTTATCCCAAGTAGCGATACGTCAGTGTAAAAATGCCACCATACTTTTTCCCTAGTCTTGAGGAAAAATCGGAAAATATTCACCGGCAGGATTGATTGCCGTCCGTGACAACTCAGAATCCAATCTAATGGATTAGAGTGTGTATTCACGTATATTATTGCCAGTTATTTTATTAATGTTCTTGTACCAGTAATTCTGATTGACGTGTGGTAAGATTGACATATCGCTCATCCAAAACTACAATGACGTAATAAATTTTTTCGACGTTCGAAAAAGTTTCTCTTACATGTCGAACATCGAAAAATCTTCATCGTTTTTCTAACATAAAGGAAAAATGTCAAAATTGACATTTTGATGTCGTGGATGCCATTTGTGGGTATTCTACGGAAGAAAAAAACGACATAATTGTACTTCCAAAAGAGCGTTGTTGGTTTATAGAAAGTTGTACAACCCGACAAAATTTAGTACAAAGGTCTCAGAGAAACTATTTACTAAATCCGCTCCGGCTTCCCACGGGTGCAATGTAGACAGATGTTATTTACAAAAAAATTAGGCTATGATACTCGCTGATAATGTAGCTTTCTATTGGTGAAATAATTTTTAAAATCGGTCGAGTTGTTTTTGAGTTAAATCGTAACACACAAACAAATATTTCCTCTTTATATTATATATTAGTATAGATAAAGAAAGGACTTTTCTCACAGCAAGTGCATGGTACACATAGAGCAACACGGTCCACCGGCGAACCGGAGGGGAGTAGCCATAGCGTTCGTTACCGATACCAAACAATCTGTCATTTTTTGCGGGGGGAAACCTGCGCTATGTGTGCGTACTCAAGTTCGCACACACGAGCAATCGTCTGTCACTACGAAACTCACACCGTGACAATAAAAAAATACACTAACAATTTCACACACACATTTAAACATTCCGTGTCATAACAGTATAATTAAATGGCGCAACTACACTGACAAGTCCTTTTAGCCGTAGTTGCAACAACTGTCGATACGCAGTATCGATAATTTCAAGAACTGGGTTTGGGAAATTAGGTTTAAAAGTTCGAATTAATTTATTTATTTTAAAGATGGAGTTATTTATTACGTACTACAATAATAAAAATGAACTTGTCGGGTAATGCGCACGTAGCAGGTCACGGAGAGTGGACCATGAGTTGGTACATAATAAAATCTTAGAAATAATTTGAAAAATACTTTGTTATTACAAAATATGTATATTCCATGTATCCCTTAACAGAGATGGAAACGATTACATACAACTTTGGGCCCCCAATGTAACAATATGAATTTGGTGTGAATTAATAGATTGAGACTTAACAGTCCTTCGTTGAAAATTCTATTAGTTTTGACAATCTGAGAGCCGAGTTATTAGAGTTTTAAGTAGTAAAAGCAGTGGCGGGACCACATTAAAAGAAATATAATAATACCATTAGTCATATATAACTTATACGATAACGTAATTATATAAGTTATATAAATACGAGTATATATTATGTTAAAATCAGCAAGACGGGCTTTTGGGCTTGTATGGTAGTCCCACCACTGAGTAAAAGTATGGTTATGTTACAATCAATAACTGACATATATATCATAAATCTGTGATCAATGATATTTGTAGTTGTCAAATCGTAACAATTCCTAAATGACGACAATCGGGAAAGCACTCAGACTCAAAACGTAGAAAACACGAAACGAATTAGCACAGAGTAAACAACTGTCATGCGGCATGCCAACGACAGACTAAAATAAAATATCGATTTTAATCGATAATCATGTATATTCATTTTCTTTAATTAATAATTTATATTTTATTTAATAACATAACTGTAATTATATGCAATATATTGTATTTAAAGTGCATTTATTTACTTTTGAGTAAATTACCTTGACCAAAGGTTTTTTTTTGTAATTGTGTAATCGATTCAATTAATCGAGAATCTCAGGAAAATTATATTTCCCATATTTCTCCTCTCCCAGACTGAGAATTGAGCTGATTTTTTATATTATAAGATAAAAAAATGTGACATTTTTTTTAGATCATATCGCAACTTATTACATTTGGACCCACAATTTTCCATCTCTTTCAGATTTTTAGGAAATAAAAACATTATCGTTGAAGTTTACACTAAGTGATTTTAATAAATGTGCTAACGCGCGTATTGTATTATATTTAAACAATGTATATTAAAATAAAGCTCACAATATAATATTTGAATCAGAAAATTTTATCTCAAAACTGTCTCTGTATAGAAGACTCCTTTGCCATTTTTATCGATAACTTAAAACAATCCGACAACTACACTATCGCTCGGTGACAGCGACTTCTCGGAAATAAACTCGGATCAGTCGCTCGACAGATCCGCGTATTGTATGAGGGCGAGCGGCCTGTGTTGGTAAAAAAATCCGAAACAACACGAACGAAAATATTGTAATTTTTTAAGTTTTAAAGAAGTAAATAGTAATAATATGATTAAAAAATACCTTCATATGAAAGGTAACGCTATCTTTTTGTAAATTTGACGTGGCAGATATTTTTTGGCAACAAGAAACACAAACAATTCGGCATTTTTTTAGGACGTCGATTCAGTCGCGCATCTGGATTTAGTCTAGTGAAAAGTGCGGCTACAACTAGTTTTATTGTACGTATAGGACCATTTGGACTTGTACCATGACAGAGGGGAACGCCTGCGTATGGCTACTCCCCTCCGGTTCGCCGGTGGACCGTGTTGCTCTATGATGGTACAAGGTTAAATATTTTGTGTGAAAAGTCAACATTATTTCACATTACAGTGACATTAACTGGCAACCCGAATCACGCTTTAATGTGTTTTATAAGGTTTACTTAACTCTATAACATTTGAACTCCTCAAAATAAGAGCAACTACATTACCTTGGATGAAAATTGAAATATACATACATTTACGTTATTTTAAACCTTTAATATTAGATTAATACTAGCGACCCGCCCCGGCTTCGCACGGGTCAAGATTTTTTGACAAAAAAAGCCGGGGTTGTATGTATTTTTTAATGCCACATTATAAAAAAATAAAAACAAATTTTTTTTGGGGTGGATTACCCTTAACATTTAGGGGGATGAAAAATAGATGTTGTCCGATTCTCAGACCTACCCAATATGCACACAAAATTTCATGAGAATCGGTCAAGCCGTTTCGGAGGAGTATGGCAACGAAAACTGTGACACGAGAATTTTATATATTAGAATTGGTCTCCGCGCGCTACGACTACATACCGCGCTATAAAGAAAAAGCAGGTTCCTGAATGCGGCAACTCAATATTGTAGTGTGTGTAAAACACTGAGATTCGTTATATTATTTTACTGTGAAATTAATGACGATTTATACAATACTTACTGATGGTATATGATGCCAGTATCTTTCTTGTTTCTTGTAGTATTATTTTTATAGTTTGACTACGCAAACCGACATTTCAATTCGGCGTAATATTTGTTGCCGCATTTTTCAAGCCGCCAACGGTATCTAGTCGTAGCGCGCGGAGACCAATTATTCATCTATGCCTTTAATGGGTTTTTAAATAAAATACTGTATACCGGATTAAAACGTGATTTATTATTTATATTGTTTAAATAATTTATCCCGACGTTTCGGATGCTTTTCAGCAACCGTGGTTGCGCAAGGTTTCTACCAAACACGCCAATGAGCCCGTCCAAAATCTATATATTATTATCACCTATTTCGATCTTTACAAAATTCCGTTAATAAATATGGTTAAATTGAATGAAAGATGGGAAAAGGTTGTAGAACAGGATGACACCTACATACTATATGTATATTAATAAAGATATACCAACAATTAAAGCTGCATATTAATATTCCCTAAAAATCGGCACGAACTTTCCGAACAACCCAATTGAGAACCCAATACTTCAGCTACAAGATGTGATGTCAGTGATGCGCTATCAAAAATATTTCCAGAAAACCATAGACAGGACCGAAAATTTTTCTCGCAAAAACTCGTGAGAAAGTATTCTAATCGTCAATCTGTCAGTTTTTTGAGTAATCACTTGAAATTGCATACAAATGACAAATTGACGATACAAATTTTTTCTTGCGAGTTCTAGCTTCCGTTTCTTCACGATTTTTCCATCTGTGTACGGAAATACTTCTAAAACTTTTTTGTTTCGCAAAACCCATACCCCTGTTATTCACTTATGGGTAAACGTGCTTTCCACAAATTGAATTTTACAAATTCATCAACTTATGTAAATTTGACAAGTGAAATAGTGCTCTACACTTAGGAATATTTAAATTTACTACTTTACTATATCTTTATCGACCTCTAGGGGACTCGGGGTACCATCAATATAATACAACTTGGATTTTTAATTTTATGAACTGGAGATGACTTTTAGCTTAGAGTATAACTACAGGTTCAGGCAACCAGGCAACAAAGGAATGGATGCCCAAAATCATTTTCCAAATAAAATGATTTTTTTTAAATATTTAAGACCAATATAATCATATTTGTATAAAGTATAATTGGTAAGAGTATAACAGCGAAAAAAATATATGAAAAGAAAAGTTATAACTCGTCGGAATTTGGAAGATTTTTTTTTGCGCAGTCTATGGATTTCCGAATGCTCGATGTAAAAAGTAGGTCGACAGCGCATCATTGACTGATGTTCTATGACTGATGACCTATCATCAAGTGAAACTTCTGCTCGTCTGTCGATATCTAACATAAAAAAACATGCCTTATAAGGAACCCTAAAAATAGTTAATTGGATTAGATACTTGTATGTTGTAACGAAAAAGGTTAAAAGGGTCTCGTAATTTATATACGTATTGAATACTTTACTCAAAATCTGTTTAAATAAATTTTCTTGTACAAAAAATAATCACGTACATAATACACTAAGCTCTTTACAATAGAGTAGCAATAGAAAGTATAGATTAAAAGTATTTATGTATTCGTAAATAGATTACTTTTTAGTGTAGTATTAGAATTTTAGGATGAAGCTAAGAAAAAATAATACCGAATTCTTTTATTTAAGAAAAAGTATTGATGTATTTCAATAAAAGTATTGTAGAATGAGTTAAATATACAGTTCGATTTAGTTTGTCTGCCAGCCTAGCATGACCGCCACGAGATATGTCGCGGACGAGAGAAGACAAACTAAAATGTAAGATATCTCGATACTTATATTATATTTTGACATCGACAATTTTAAGAGAAAAGATATCTCGATCGACATCTATTTTTGATATTAAAAGTCAAGTTTTAAGTGTAATTGTCATGTTAGACCCGGAAGAAATAGAGCGATAATTATCGAGAAAACGGTCAACAAAATTTTGTCGCGGCTATCATGCTAGGCCGGCTGACTATCGATATCATACTCGTTTGTCGATATTTAACACTAGTAACGCGCCCTTTCTTCACACGGGTGCAATGTAGATATACTATACACAAAATATATAGCCTATGTGACTCGCCTTTCTATTGGTGAAATAATTTTTAAAATCGGCACATCAGTTTTTGAGTTTATTCATAACATACAAAAATACAGATCTTTCCTCTTTATAATATTAGTTTAGATAAAAAAAACTTTTTGATTACTATATTTTATATTCAGCCAAAGTTTAATTAATTACTTAGAATTGTGCGCAAATATTTGTATTTGTAGCAATCAAACTACTAACAAATTTAGTTGATTGGGTGCTGCTGGAATCTGCCTGATTGTTTATACATGGAAAAAATATTTTAAATTATGAGTATTATATTAATACTACTAGCCCCGGCACGAATATGTATCAACATTTTGAAACTTTTTAGACGATTTGAGTATTCAAAACAATAGTGAATTTAATTTATAGGTAACTAGCAACGCGCCCCGGCTTCACACGGGTGCAATGTAGATGTACAATAAATAAGCTTATGTTACTCGCTGAAAATGTATCTTTCTATTGGTGAAATAATTTTTAAAATCGGTCCAGTAGTTTTGGAGTTTATTCATAACATACAAAAATACTTATCTTTTCTCTTAATAATATTAATATTTGGATTATTCAGTTGACTATAATATACAGGTATATTGTATATATATATTTAAATAAAATACTTTGTATGTAAGGTAAAATAATTTTACATTAATTTTGGATTAAATAATTTTAAATAGTGTTTTAATCCGGTATAAATGGTTTTGCTTAATGTGTGATACTTGCGTTAATAAAAGATAATTTAATTCAAGTATATATAATATAGTCAGTTAAAGTAATAATAAGATAATAAGTAAGATTTTTAATTACAGGATCCCAGGTGTTGGAAAGTTTCAAACAATCTTCTCAATTGAAGTTAGGGTGTTTTTTTAATTACAATAGCCTCGCGTACTAGTCTGGGAAAGAACTTACTTCCTCTTGCCAGTTTAGAGTTAAATAAATGCTGTGCAATTAGCTCAAAAAATATAATATTTTGCAATAATTTGTGTGTAGTGTATAATGTGCTTGTATTTTTCTCATTTTTTATTAATTAAGTAGTTTAGCTATATAGTTTTTTTGTTAGATTTTTTTTTTTTATGTCAGATATCGACAGACGAGCATGAGGTTCACTTGATGGTAGGTGACACCCCAGCCACAGTACATCAGTCAATGATGCGCTGTCGACCTAATTTTTACTTCGAGCATTCGGAAATCCATAGACTGAAACCAAAACGTGCAATGTGCACTTCACGTTTTTCCATCTACGAACGGTGGTTCGTTACCTGGTCGGAATTTCGATATTCCTCCCGATCAATGCCCGACGTGGGGAAAACACGCTGACAGAAAATTATAAACATGTTGTCCCGGTGGGATTCGAACCCACGACCCATCGGTGCGCACGGCAGGTGTTCTACCAAACGCGCCAACGAGCCCGAAGTTTTGTTAGTTGTTTAGTTCGTTTTCTGTTTTGTTTATTTTAATTTGTTGATGTAATTATAAAATTCTAACTGATCACAATATAAGAAACTAGCAATTGCCCCCGCAACCCCCCTTGTGGGTTGAATTTCGTAAAATCCGTTCTTAGATGACCTCTACTCGGCGAAAGGAATATTCCTACCATATTTCAAGTCGCTACGCCTTATGGTTCCAGAGATATCGTGATGAGTGACTATATAGGTGGAAATCTCTTTTATATATATAGATAACATATATATAAAGAATTTACTATTTACTATGTAACGTGGTTTTGGGATAAATAGTTTTTTTTATATAGTACCTAACTTCGAGTAATAATCTATTCATCTATTTTTTATTTTTCCTATCTGTATATCCACATCTTCGTTTTTCGTTAGTAAGAACATAATGGAAATATCTACATAATATTTTAGCGTGAATAATGAAAAATCTCCGCGAAAATTGAGAGAGCGCAATTCGTGCCGCTAGAATATTCTATTTGTCACTACAATGAAAAATAATAAAGATCTTTCAGCGGTCCCCTTGGTCCACTTTGCGTCACTTTACTGATTCACTTTTTGATAAATGAATGAAATGAAATGAATTTCACCACTCTTTGGATTATAAACTTCACCGCTATTATGAGGAGTAAAGACGAGCTCGACGTAGACGAAGAGAGACAAAGCCAGGGACTACTAGGGGTGTTACGGAGGTGGTTTTGTCGGAACCAAATTAAGAATCGGAATTTTTAAATTTGGTTTGTCGGAACCGGAATCGTAACCGGAACCGAAATTTTCCGGAAAAAAATATTGAAATTCCGACCTTTTTTTATTCACATATTATTAAAGCTTTTTGATAATATTTCGCGATTTGGTTTCAGTGTATCGATTTCTGAATCCTCTTGTCCCCTAGTGGAGTATAGGGTAGCCACATTTCTATGTTTGTGTAGCTGAAACTTTCGGCTTGCTAAATGCAAAGCGCTTACCACTGCATCATGGTATGGCCAATGAAGCTTCGATGCCCTATTACTGATTTATTATCTACCACCAAGTAAGCGCGGATTCACCGTTGTGGGCACGATGTACATTCCCACAACCCTAATAGATTTTTGACGTCAGACTATTGTTTATTGAGATGAATAGGCAGATAATATTATATTCAAATCCGATGCATTAGCAAAGTAAAAATAAAAAACTATGAATCGTGCCTGATTCGGAACGCAGCAAAGTCAGACGTTGACAGAATTGATAGAATATTTGTTCCATATTCCTGATATCCTGGTACTTTTTAGAATTGGCCGATTTTCGGGTGGCTGTAACCACAACCTTCTTTCAGGGCTGGATCCGTACCTGCCACCAGGTGAGCTTTATGTCTGTCAATATCTGACATAAATTGATTCTGATAATCCTGGTAAATGACGAGCACTTTAACCGAAAAGCCTAAATTTGCTAAATGTGACATTGTTCCCTGGAGGTCCTATTATTTTTGTGTTACGAAGATTCGATAACGCCTCCGATTCCGGCTTACTCGGCTTAGATAAGCGATTTTATAGCAATATATTTTCGGCTATTCTTAACTTGCTCGATGTTTATTCGTGAGTCATACTGGATGGCTTGTGCCCAAGAGATTTCCTTTATTTATTTATTATTTTTCCATAAATCGTAGTTATATACAAATAAAAATGAAATAACAGTAATAAATAAGGACGTAAGAGTAACTTACGTTAAATATCGACAGACGAACATGAGGTTCACTTGATGGTAGTTGATATCCCAGCCAGATCATCAGTCATTGATGCGCTATCGACGTACTTTTTTACTTTGAGTATTCGGAAAAGGATTTTAAATATAAAAATACATTAAGGAATATGTATCTATAAATTTAAATTATTTCAGAATTTATTTATAACATAGATATATGAAATTTATTTCGAAATACCTGAGCATGAAGTCGAATTATGAAATAATATATAATTAGTAGGTTCACCTAAGGAATTTAATATTAATGAGTAACGAATAGTATGTATTGTTCACTTAAAATTATGATTATCTATTAATATATGATTTAGTTATAAATTGTGGTTTTAAACTAAAGCATCAATGTGATAAGTAGTAAATAATCATCGTATCTCAAAGACATTTCTATAATTATTTTTGAAATCTTATTACTTGAAATCTTGTTTTGATATTCAACTTTATACGATCAAAATATAATCAAGAATCAAAATAAAGGTCTGATGATGTGTAATATAGTTAAATAGTTAAATAAATTTAATTGCTTTTATCGTAAAACTATTAATAACAATATACTATCATACCATTTAACAATATTTTACATATGACCCAGGGGTAATCAAACCTCTATTGAATGCTAGGTTGTTACAATAATAGACTTTTCCTAGATAGCCTTTCTTACACCACTTCACATCAGAGAAACTAGCACGAACGACTTATATACGACGTATATATATCGTCAAACTTGCGTATGAGAAATTATTTTAAACATACAAACAACTGATTGACGATACTCGAAATACTTTCTCGCCTATGATTTGCAAATCTCTCGATTTTGCCAAAATTTAAAAAACAGAATAATTATTGTACACCCAAATCTGTAAATACGTGAAGTCATCAACAAGTTTTCAAAGGAAGATTAATCAGAAAATATTGATTAAAGTAACCAAACCGCGATTGGATCAATTTACAACAGACGCTTCGTTATTTACTTCTATCTCGAAAGTTGTAAACAATTCTCTTCAAACGAACACAACTCTTAGTGGTTTTTGAATAATACCAACATCAGAAGTGGGAGTTCTATCTTTGCTTTAACAGTTGTTGTTTTACTTGTAATGCTTTATATCGATTTTGTTTCGATAAGTTCCTTTGATATAAACCGATGTTCAATGTTGTTTTATCAGAGTTTGTTACTTGAGTCTTTATCAAAGGTTGAGTATTTTAATATTTCCTAAATGTATAATTCTTAAGTTAAGTTTTTTATTTTTCAAGAAGATTTGAGTACATTTTCAAATATTATTTGTCAAAGTTCACAGTGATCGTGATTTGTTGGGGGAGTGGAATTTCATGATATCTGCCTTCACCAACGGGAAAGAGGCGTAATGAATATGTATATAAAAATGCTATCCTGGCGGGTTTTGACCCACGACCCATCGGCAAGATTCCTGTGCTTAAAACGCATTACCAGCAGACCGATTTTTTTCGAATTGACTCAATTGTTTTTGCCCCAAGTGGTCTAATAAACTAACCGAATTTCAGAACCATATCCTTCTACTAAAAGTATAACTATCTCTCTCTCTAAATAAAAGTGTTAATCAAGCGTACAAGCTTACATAAACTAATGGACGGAAAGTATCAAGTATCAGATACGCTAAATCACCTTAATTAGTGATTTCATTTATCGGGATTTCAATTCAATTCAGGTAAAACTGCGATAAATTCTTCGATAAGATTTTATAGTTGATTATTTATAAAGAATTTGGTACTTAACTCTGTCTGCCGCCGTGGCTCATTGCTGCGCGTTACGATGAGCATCGGAGTTCCTAGGTTCAAACACCGAGTAAACAAGATAGGTATATTATTGTTCTGATGGGGGAGAGCACAGAATAATTATTAACTCGTGGCCCCATCGGTGATAAGATAGATGTTTATTATGTTATAATCTTTTCTAATGAGAAAAGCATATTAAGAAAGATTTTTTTGTAATTACGAACGTAAAATGTTTTGTAGATTTCTACAATACATCTATAATCTATATATTATACTAATTATATAGTACAGTAGTCTGGAAGAGATTGCTACTCTAGCAATAAGACCACCTATTGTACCTTTTATTTTTGTAAATGTAGTTTCTTAGTAGTATTACTTCTGTGTGCAAAAAATTATTTTTATGCTTTATGTATATGTGTGCATTTCAATGTAAGTACTTTATTTAAAAAAAAAAGCCTTGTTTTACAGATTAATGGGAAATACCTGAGAAACAAGGAGATTTAAGGCAGTCACTTTGTGTGACGGTTTCTTTAATAACAAGATATAGAAGTTTGAAGAAATGAAATTCTTATAATGGTATTCTTTCATATTGCCTTCTACTCGACGCAACTATTATTATCTATTAATAGTTGTGTCGCGTCGCTAACAGAGATAATATGTCGCTGATAGAAATATCTCTATCTATATCCAATATCCATACATATATATTAACAATAGAATCTAAATCTGTTCATTGAACAATTTTACCAGAAATGGAGAGGGGACTATTTGATCGAAATCGAATGTCGGGAAAAAAGTTCAAAGTCTCGTGCACCAACTAGTCTCACCTAATTCGAAACTTTAAAGTACTGTTCGAAAAACTCATCCGAACTAAACGCTGTGTGCTAACGAAAAGAATGTTTTAATTTACAAGAAACGCAAATTGCGAACGTTTTCACTTCTTATTTACTTCACTCGTTCACTCAATTACGAGGGATGTGCTTGAGAAATGAACGAAATCAGTTACGCAAAACTTTTACGACGGCATAAAACGGATCGCGTTTCAAACAGAATGGAAATTTTAAAAGAAATGTCTTTTGAAATCAAACGGCTGAGGACGTTTACGTTCGGATGTAAATGTTTTTATGTAAAATGTGTTAACTTTGCAAGATCAAGGCACATAAGGAATGTGCCTAAGTATTTTTTTAAATAAAACATCTATACATATTATTTACATAGTATTTTTTAAATAAAACATATATTTTGACGGGCTCGTTAGAACCTGCCGTGCGCATCGATGGGTCGTGGGTTCGAATCTCACCGGGAGCACATGTTTATAATTTTCTGTAAGCATGTTTTCCCTACGTTTGGTAACTTCGGGCATTGATTGTTTCGGTTTCAGTCTATGGATTTCCGAATGCTCGAAGTATAAATTAGGTCGACAGCGCATCATTGACAGATGTTCTGTGGCTGAGGTATCACCTACTATCAAGTGAACCTCATGCTCGTCTGTCGATATCTGACATAAAAAAAAACGTACGCTGGGCTTGGATAGTAAACTGGAGAAAGCGTTGCGAAAAGTGTGATCGGCCGAGGCGAATGAAAGTTGGTATCGACTTTATTCATTAGATACGTGAATGAGTATAGTAACAATGTACCATTTGTACAAAACTAAAACTATTTCGTATTTTTATTTCAACATAATGAAAATAATGAAATCTTTGTATGTATGTATGATAATAATCTATACTAATATTCGTCTTCTTCTTCCTTGTTCCCTTTTTTATTTGGGGTCGGTGCAGTATGTGTATATTATAAATAGAAAAGATTTGTTTGTTTGTTTGTTAGGATTTAACTATAAAACTACATATTCAATTTTTACCAGCGAATAACATGGGCTATAAAAATATTTTTTTTGTGTATAGTAGGTACATCTACATTGCACCCTTGCGAAGCTACATTGGATAAAGTATTTTATTTACAATCGATTAAGTAATTTCATTAATTACCACTTAAAATAAAAGTACGTGATGTTGATGCAAACTGGCAATATATTTCGGATGGCGGAAGACAGGTTTGATTCAAAATGGCTGATTGACACTGACAGACACCCTTCCTCTCTCCCCTCCTTCAAACTGTCACTGTTACTTACTTCAGCCTTTCGCTCTCGACATTGACATAGTATTAAATAGACTTCAGGTCGCATACAAAATTCACGAAAAAAGTGTACCGATTATTTAAGCCTCGTTCCTTGTCAAATTTTGAAAAAATGACACTGCTCAATGGGAACAAAGAAAAGAGTGAAGTTGAAATATGATTTTATTAGTTACCAAAATATATATATATATATATGTATATATATACACATATCTATGTATTATACATACACACTTGACTAACTTCGAAGACTTTGGTATTATTAGTATAGTTTATGAAACACCAATGTGTAAATTATCATGTATCTAGTAGGGTACAAAAACTATAATATATTTGATAAACAATAATATAATGTTTTATATAAATAGTAATTCGTATGTTAAATAATAATATCCGCAAAATGTTCCGAATATATACAGATTGGAATATTTTCTTTTCCGTTTTAGCGTGAAACCGTAACAAACAAAAAAAATCACTTTCGCATTTATAATATTACTACGGATGCTTATCCTTAGATAGTAAGAATTATTTTAGTACTAATCTACTCCATGCATCCACTATTCTGTTACACAATAGTTAGCGCATGTGTTGGCCAACCTTGGCCAAACATTTGTAGCGTTCATTTAAAACAGATAATTTTGTTCAAATTTTCAATTATTTGTTAGTTTGAAAGCTTAAAATATATCTTATTTTATATGTACTAACCAAAAATAAGACTCCGTCCGTAAAATTGTTTTTTCGGGAATTATTTTCGCAATTTTTGAAGACAAACTGTGTCATTGTGAAACGTCTTAATATTGGCCGTGCTTGAAGAGAACTAAACAAAATAGACTCTCACATTTCAAGTGAGCCGATATTTACCGGCACGGATTTTTTGCGTCGACCCGATATCTAGTATATTGTTGATCGAAGGCTCTCGATAAGCAGTGCTAGCTGCGCACACCTATTTCTAAAAATACACATGTCACAAACAATAATTTTATCCCCATCACCTTGATGGATAGAAGTCGAGTCGAGTCGTAAGATTTACGCGTAACTTAATCCTACTATAGATATTCTTTCTCGCGAAGTTCGTTTGTATATGAATTTTGTCAACATATACCTTCATTGTGCGCATTGTTTTAATTCTAATTCAAATCATTTACGTAACGTACACTTATGAACGTCAATAATAATTGAAAAATAGTTTAAATGCTTTTAATTTTACATTTACTGCCAGTTAATATTGTCTTTTATTAACGCGAGTATCACACATTTAAATAAAATACTGTATACCGGATTAAAACGCGATTTATTATTTAAATTATTTATCCCGACGTTTCGGATGCTTTTCAGCAACCGTGGTCGCGGGAGACTGAAAGATGACAGTTGTCTTATATTTGAAATGTCACAAAGTTGCCATATTTAATTCAATTAAATTAAAAATAATCTATTAATTTAGGTAACACAATGTACATCTATGAACGTCAATAAAAAATAATACATATTAAATTACTAATATTACTAATATTAAATGCTTCTAATTTTACATTTACTACCAGTTCACAAATCAAGGGCGTAGAGCGGACGAGAAGAACTGGCAAGAAACTCGCCGCCACTCTTTTTTAATCGCCAAGTTTTTGTTTTACAATCTTTACATATTAACGCCATCTATTCCTACGGAGTTGATATTTACTGTAATTTTCTATATTATGACAATATTGACTAACGGTGTCCTCTTGTTTTTTAGTATGTTTGATTTGGGGCTTTAGATTTTTAATTACTGGATCCCAGGTGTTAGAAAGTCTCAAACCATCTTCTCTATTGAAGTTAGGATGTTTTTTTAATTTCAATAGCCTCACGTACTAGTCTGGGAAAGAATCTACTTTCTTTTGCAAGGATTTTCGGTTGGTCGAAACGTATGTAGTGGTTTGGTTTATCCAGAGTGTGTTCATAATAAATCAGCAGTATGTGAACACACTCTGGGTTTCTTTTCAATGGTTTAATTTCAATAGCCTCACGTACTAGTCTGGGAAAGAATCTACTTTCTTTTGCAAGGATTTTCGGTTGGTCGAAACGTATGTAGTGGTTTGGTTTATCCAGAGTGTGTTCATAATAAATCAGCAGTATGTGAACACACTCTGGATAAACCAAACCACTACATACGTTTCGACCAACCGAAAATCCTTGCAAAAGAAAGTAGATTCTTTCCCAGACTAGTACGTGAGGCTATTGAAATTAAAAAACATCCTAACTTCAATAGAGAAGATGGTTTGAGACTTTCTAACACCTGGGATCCAGTAATTAAAAATCTAAAGCCCCAAATCAAACATACTAAAAAACAAGAGGACACCGTTAGTCAATATTGTCATAATATAGAAAATTACAGTAAATATCAACTCCGTAGGAATAGATGGCGTTAATATGTAAAGATTGTAAAACAAAAACTTGGCGATTAAAAAAGAGTGGCGGCGAGTTTCTTGCCAGTTCTTCTCGTCCGCTCTACGCCCTTGATTTGTGAACTGGTAGTAAATGTAAAATTAGAAGCATTTAATATTAGTAATATTAGTAATTTAATATGTATTATTTTTTATTGACGTTCATAGATGTACATTGTGTTACCTAAATTAATAGATTATTTTTAATTTAATTGAATTAAATATGGCAACTTTGTGACATTTCAAATATAAGACAACTGTCATCTTTCAGTCTCCCGCGACCACGGTTGCTGAAAAGCATCCGAAACGTCGGGATAAATAATTTAAATAATAAATCGCGTTTTAATCCGGTATACAGTATTTTATTTAAATTACTGCCAGTTCTCAAATCAAGGGCGTAGAACGGACGAGAAGAACTGTCAATAAACTCTCCGCCAATCTTTTTATTCGCCAAGTTTTTTGTTTTACAAAATGTTTGTAAGGAGCTGAAATCACTACACACACCAAACAACATTCATACACAAACGGACTTCCTGAAATAAAATATTTATAACAATAACACTGTGGAATGAATTACCGCCTTTAGGATGTTGTCAAGAAATGTGTAAATCTTTAGAATGCAATGATCACTAATATTAGGAATCACACCGAGCTTGGTAGTTTTTAAGTAATATTCCGAGGAGTGAACCAAATTAATTAAAAAAAGGCCTTGGCCAAGAAACCCAGCCCTTTCTCTATCAGCACCAAGAAAAAGGTGTTCTGAGTTTAGTCAAACATAATATACTCGAATAAATATGACACCACCTACGTATATGAGACTCTGTATACACAAAATAATTTTATTAGCGAACACTTGACGTGAACAATTTATTAATATCGCAATAAAAACAAATGAAATTGATATTACTTTAACATAATACAAACTTTTAATCAACCATAAATAATGTTACCATAATTTAACAAAAGAAATCATTGTTTCCCTAATTAGTTTCCGCCTCAATGCGCTGTATTTACTCTCAATATCCCTCTTGATATTCAATTAACCTTCTGTTATACAATTGTACTAAAAAGTAAACTCCGAAACAATAGCTGTCCGAACTATTTCAATCTGAAGTGGTATCTCTCATCTGTGTCTATTTTTTTTTTACTGATATAAGCACAATATTCTCATATTTAGTAGGTATCCACGTACACTGAGTGGTGTTCTTTTTAGAATAATATACATTATACATATAGGTACTAGCTGACCCGGCAATAGTTGTTTTGCCATGTAAATAATTTCTAAAAAGCAGGGGTTGATAATAGAAGAGTGATAATATAGGGTTGTATGTATTTATTAATGCCATATTATAAAAAAATAAAAACATAAAATTCCGTCCAAAAATTAAGAAAAAACATTTAAGGGTGAACAACCCTTATCACTTAGGAGTATGATAGTAGCCAATTCTCAGACTTACTGAATATGCATAAAAAAATTCATAAGAATCGGTCGAGCTGTTTTGGAGGAGTATGGGAACGAACATTGTGACACGAGAATTTTATATATTAGAGATAGATATAAACGTTCAAAATGTATTTTATGTACGAATATACTGACAGTTCTTCCCCTTCTGACCACTTCTTTGATCATCCCGTCTACATTTAAGGTGAAATATAAATGTACAGTTTTGATTATATTGTATTATAATATGTAGAGATAGATGTAGAGATAGATGTAGAGTTGAATTTCGTCGTTGTTCGTAGTTCGTCTCGTTATAAAACTAGACTAAACGAGAAATCTATTCTTTAGAACTTTCATAATGTCAAATTTCCATACACAAAAAATGGATTGCCAAGTACAAGCCTGGGTTAGGTCTTGGAATATGGGCCTTATTGTTAGACATTCGATTTTTAAAATAAAACTACGCTTAGTAAAAACTTACACGATGCAAGTTTCTTGCCTGTTGCAACCAATTAAATTGAAGCGATATACTACTTGCATGGACCAAACAACACGTAACATTCTTGATACAAGTATTATTTCAATAATTTTCTTGGTGTAAAGAGCTCATTACAAGAGTTGCCTAAAATTCTTGGATATCAATTATTGCATTTAAGTTGTATGTGTAAATGGGCCTTTATTCATGAAACCAGTGTGTGTGTGATTTTATTCAAATGCCTTCATTGATCGTAAATTACATTATGTGACCCTACAGCACTCCAATTTCACAGAACAAGTTCATTAGATAAAACTGACCTCTGTCGTTTAACGAATTAGGTTTAATTTTAATTAACTATTACGTCATAGTTGAGGCCTTAAGTGGATAACCGAAACGCTAACACGAGTTAAGTTTATAAATCCAATTAGGAGGGTGATAGAGCGGAAATACTTAGGCGCTATAAATCTTATTAGGCGCTAGGATTTCATTAATTTGGTTTTCCGTAGCGCTAAATCTAGATTGCAGTACTAAAATAACACGCGCGATGAAATGGCACCGACTCCAAAATAACTATTAATAAATAATGCATTGAAGTAATTAAAATATTATTTTTTACTTTTTAAGTTTGTACATACTATATTTTTTTGATTTATTACTATTGTTTTTCTTCATTTTCCTTATATATTATGTAAAAATATTTATGTTATTTGTAAGCACCGCGACGTCAAGCGTCAAATAATAGGAGCTACTGAAAATCAGTGCTGTGGCATTACGTCACAGATATCCTGAGTAGATATTTAAGTGAATGCATGTATATATAATGTTTGTTTTAAATGATTATTTTGGTGAATGATTGATAATTGTTTTTTTTTTCTCTGTATGCTGTGTTTTGTGTGTGTGAATAAAGTTTTCATTATTATTATTATTATGTTATTATTAATTTTTTTTAAAACCACCAAACAAATGCCGATAAAAATTATATGGGACTACCTCTGAAATATCACCTACCAAACAAAAAAAGAATCATCCAAATCCATCCATAACTTGCGGAGTCATCGCGTAACAAACATACAAAAAAAAAGCAACATACAGACGAATTGAGAAAAATAATAATCTTGGGTTGTATTTATCGTACTTTTCAATCAAGGGTTCAAATGTCCATAATAAAATATAGACAGTAGAATCTTACTACTCCGGCACTTCAATAGAACGACACGTCCAATAATCCGGCACACTCCGCCTGCGTCTCCCCCATATTAATTCCAAACAGACCTCTATTAATCTGACCTCATGGTCGTCTTTTAATATATAACATAACAAAAACTTATTATAATTTAGTGACTTTCTTGCCAAATTAATTTCACTTTATCAAATGAAGCAAGAAATAAAAGTAAGTGATAAAACTAAATGTTTGGGTCTCGCAGAGGCATATATCAGCCAGCTAATTACGCCGAGGAATTATTTGGGACTTAGCAACCTCTCGAGAGAGGAAAAATAAGAGAATTTCCAGCTAATATGTTATGTGCCAACAAGTTCGTAGCTAAAATTCATACATGTTCTAAATATTGTATATAAAAATCTCGAGTCACGTTGTTTGTAGTCGTATTCCTCCGAAACGGCTCGACTGATTTTTATGAATATTTTAATGGTAGGTAATGAGAACAAATCATAAAGTATATTTAATACGGCTAGGTGATTAGGGCGATCCAGAAATTTTTTTTTCAAACAAAATATATAATTGGTCTCATTTTATTCTTTAGTTTTTTTTATATATTAGCGGAGGCAAATGGACATGCGGACCTGATGGTAAGTGACAATCGCCGCCCATGGACATTCGCAACACCAGAGGTCTTGAGGATGCGCTGCCAGCCTTTAAAATTTGGCACAGCTAACGGCGATCACCATGATCTATTTTACTTTTTCATGCAGAGGGTTGTTAAGATTTCTACTTTGTGGTAACTCGCTACTAGTTAACATGCTCATGCTTAGATTGGGCAACCAAATCAACTGTATTTCAATATGAGTAAAATTTAGAAAAATCTCCTAAGCCGCTGGACCAATCTCAACACGTTGAATGAAAAAAAATGCAGCTACCCTTTCATGTCGACGATTAATATCTCTATAAATCATTACTAAAGTTGACTTTTGTTAATAAAAACATACATTTGGGCTTTAGATATAAAATATCTTATTATCTAATTAAAAAAAAACTGTGATTTTTACTCGGCCTAACGGGATAGTTTGCTGTCTGTACTGACCACGTTAGCGTTCAAGCTGTTAATGAATTTTCGCTATTTGACGTAGAGAATATGGCAACAGAGATTAACATGTCTAACTTGGACAAACTTGCGACCCATCGGAATGCAAGGTAATTAGTCGTCCAAACTAAGCTAGCTGTAAAAATAAAATCAGTGACATAGAAACAGAAGTGTAGCGGCAGTTAACTTCAAATAATTAGTCCGGTGAATCATTGGAATATTCTATAAAGTTTTATTTTAAAGAGAAACTTATTCTACGCTCACTCAAATTATAAAGTTGAACAAAGGTGTGCGAATTTTTTGAATTAATTACAAGTCATTCCATCTTCGTTATGGGGTTTCTACGCACTGCTGTATAACATGACGACAAAATTATTAATTTATAAAAAAATAGGGGAACGTATTTATTTATTTAAATCAGGCATCAAAATTTCTCCTCGTCACCATGACCGTTCTTTCGACCCCTTGACACTGTCTTCCGTGCAGGTTCAACCCGACTTTGCTTTTTCCCTCAATTGAAGCCATTGACATAGTATTAAATAGACTTCAGGTCGCATACAAAATTCACGAAAAAAGTGTCCCGATTATTTAAGCCACACCCCTTGTCAAATTTTGAAAAAATTACACTACTCAATGGGAACAAAGAAATCTAGTATATTGTTGATCGAAGATTGAAGCCTACTGCAATAGTGGTTGAGACGGCAGCGGCGAAGGCACGTGGCGTTTACTGGCGTATTATACAGTTGCTTATTTTTGAATAAAATAGTTCTCTCTAATATTTTTTTTTGCAAATTTTGGCATTTTTTCAAGCTAAATCAAAATATAAATATATATTTAAAATTATTTACTAGGTATATCTGCATATCACGTAAGTAAACGGTATAGAAGTTGATGTTTTTGCAGCGCCATCTAGCGAGTTGTTGTTATTTTTTGGGCCAGAAACCTTCGCAGTCAAATCTCACCAAAGTTTCATCATAATCGGAAGTCGGGATCGAAGTATAAAGAGAACAAACATACTTACATTGATTTTAGATATGCAATTTTCGTCTGTAATGTAATGTACCGTACAGTAAGTACTGACAAAAGAAACACAATGTATTCAGTCAAATATGATATGCATTTTAAGACTTGATGTAGCCGTAGCACCCACGATAGGATTAATTGTGTTCTAGTTTATTAGTTTCTTTCAACTGCAGATTATTTTGTAACTTTTTATATTATAGTAGAATATGAAGGCTTCGCGCACTATGCTCGCAATTGAGGTGGAATAATATATTTTTAAATTGCGTGGAGTTCTTTTCGTCGATGACTATGACTGACTATCTTTTAAAACATGCCCAAAATAAGAATTTGACATGATCTATATTTATTTTTTAGAATAGCTTCAGGTTATTTTAAAACCATTATTCCACCTCAATTATGATCAGTTTTTGATTTCCAGTAGTGCGCGTATCCCTTATTTAGTTCTATTCGAGATCTCATTTTTCTTTATTCACTTTGCTGAGGCAGCAGCTTTGGAGATGAGTCATTGATTCACGTACTGTGTGAACATATCTCTCCCTTCTGTGCTAAGAATGTTACCAAAGTATTGCGAATAAATTGATATTGGGCATTTTGAGAAACTATTTTTTTTAAATGTTAACATAGATATCGACATAATATGAGCATAAGGTTCACTTGATGGTAGGTGATACCCCAGTTACAGAACATCAGTCAATGATGCGCTATCGATCTACTTTTTACTTCGAGCATTCGGAAATCCATAGACTGACATCACGGTTTTTCCAACTATCAACGGTGGTACGTTACCCGGTCGGAATTTCGATATTCCTTCCACCCTTTTAATGCCTAAAGTGACCAGGAAGACATGTTTATAGAAAATTATAAACATTTAGTTCCGGTGAGATTCGAACCCGCGACTCAACGGTGCACAAGGCGTTCTAGAGAACGCGCCAACGAATCCGTCAAAAACTAAAATCTAGAACTATGGTTTTAACATTCTATAGACTTTGCTGATCACTAAATCTTTTGATAAATAAATATTATGTACTTTTACTCCTACAATATTATTTTATAGGCTTTTTAAACATAAAATATGTTACAAAATCACCAGATTCCCTCATGACTATCACAATCAACTCATATTTATAGTTTCATTTTGAAATGTAATTCAACATGTTACAAACTACTCTACTGGGACCAGACTGATATAAATTGGTATTTCCAGTAACAAAGTGTTAACGCCTGTCATATTTTGAAGGAAACTGTAGTGACATTGTAGTGAATATTTTTCTACCTATATTATAGTAAATCTTTCATCTTTATAATATTGGTATATACTAGCTGATGCCAGCGACTTCGTTCGCGGGGGCTTCATCTTAAGCTGAGATTTTGAGCAAGGTTTCTTCATACGATATATTTAAGCTGGGGATACACATGCCCGTAGCTTGCACACTGGCATACCAGCTCCTTGCGAACTGTCCTGTGTATACGCGATGGTAATACTGGTATGCATGCCAGTATTACTAGCAAATGTATCCGCAGTGTGCCAGTTACTCGTACATACCAGTAACTTTCATGCCAGCTACTTTCCCGATTTACTGGCATGTGTATCCCCAGCCTTAGATTCCACGAATACAAAAAATTGAAAGTGGCGAAATAATCAAACTATTTCATTTCCATATTAAACTGTTATTGACATCTGATTAAATCGAAAAAGTTCGACGCGAGTCAGTTTGCATTGCAATTTGTTGATATGGTGCCTTTAAAATAATCTTTAAATGATTATAACTTTTCTTTCCGACAACCGATTTCGATGCTTAATATATTCGTGTAAATTGCATGAAAATCGGTTCAGTATCTTCGGAGATTAGCCCATACAAAAAGACAAACAGTCAGAGAAGCAAAAAAAATCTGGGTTTGTTTTATTTCTCTTCTTATATCCCTGTACAGACATTTGACCTCTACAGTTGTATTATATATATAGATTAATAATTCGCATTGTAATACAGTATAAGTTATTTTATTTAAATATTTGATACTCGAATTAATAAAAGACAATTTTAATATACATTTATTATAATAAATAACGTATAATTATATTGTTTGTGAGTCATATTTACATAGGAATGTCAGTTTTATAATTAAGTAGTTGAGACAAGGGCTCATAACATCTCCAATTTTCTTCACAATAATAATGTTGTTAACTGAGAGCTATCCCAGCGTTTTGTCCTTTGACATTTTTATTTAATTCCTTTTCGTCTAGAATGTCTGCTCTCAGCAGTTTGAATAAAATAGCGTTTTAAAAGGATTACTTGTTTCAAGTGCCTTAACCTCTATAAAACCATACATATTACCATATATAGATTAAAATAAATAAATATTTACACCCGTGGACTTCAACGCATTGTTTTGAAGTCCTGTTATTTTTTCCATACTTACTTTTTTTTAGGTAAAATATTATTATTATTGTGTGTTTCGTTTGAAATATATATTACAAATGAAGCATAAGTTCACCAATCTCCAATATATTTCGAACATAATATAAACCGAACCAATAATATTTTCATACAAATAGCGTAATTTACCGAACCCTTGACACAACTTCGCTTATTACGTGAGAAATAACAAAGAGAATAAAAATCTTGCGTCCCAATATAAATACGAAACATATGCTCGATATTTGGCGTGTTTTCTAATAATACATAAATTTATTGGCGATGTCGTTCGTACCCCATTTGTGATATGATGAAACTAGTTTGGCCCAATTTTGTTTAATTTGACTTTTGCCCTTTCCAATGAAACGCTTTTGTGTTATGTGGCCTTTCACTGTATAGAGAAATGTTAATCAACATAAAATTTCTCAAATAACTCAAAAGCGTTGCTTTTATTTTCATAGACGTAGTATATAATGTAAAAGAAAGGGATTTGGGTAGGCGTTTACAATCGAGATGTTGATTTAAATAAGGAAATCTAGTCAATAATTTTATTTCTAAAAGCACTTTATATAAAATTACATTAGTTCGTATATCAAAAACTATCAACGCGCCCCGAATTCTCACGGGTGCAATGTAGATGTACTGTACACAAAAAAGCCTATGTTACTCTCTGATAATGTAGCTTTCTATTGGTGATAGAATTTTTAAAATCGGTCGAGTTGTTTTTGAGTTTAATCGTAACAAACAATTTATCTTTCCTCTTTATAATAATATCAAAAATACATAAGAACAATTTTTTACAGGCCAAACAAAAAAAAACTAAATGAGCTGTGTAGTTCCGAAACTGAATTCTACTCATTCATAGTTGTCCCCATGCTCAACATTGATTTTCAGTCACCTCATAGCGTGACGTTTGGATCTGAGCTGATATTTAGGAGTAAAGGAAAAATAAATGAAAAAACATATACATATATAATATATATGTATGAATACTCTTATCCAGAATGCGATATGTTTGTAAATGGATGCTCGGCAATTATGTCAAAATGTCTGAAGCTTTGTGAATGTATGAATGTGAGTTATTTTAATCTTATTATTTTGCAATCTTATTGTATTACAATTTATAATTATTACTTATATTATTTTATTGTATATGTTTTATTATTGTGATTATTATTATTATTTTGTTATTGTATTATTTGGAATTAATGTAATTGGACATAGTATGTCCGTTTTAATTAAGTAAATTAATAAATATATTTTCATTTGGCAGATATACCTCAGCCACAAGACAAATCATACATATTTGACCTTTTATTCATACACTGGAGCAAAACCGCGCGGATTTTCTATCTATAGACAGTGGTTTGTTACTCAGTAATCATTTCTTTATTCCTCGCAATTTTTTACTGACCGAAGAGGTCCGAAGTTGGGAAACATATTATATACGAAACATCTATCTAAGCTATAATGACCAATTGGAACAAGGCAGATGTACTTTCCAATGAGCTCGTTAAAATGCTCTTACTCGTCATGTGATAATCAGACATTCAAAGGGTAAATACGAGGTATTAGAGGCATTGCAATATACGGCGCCAATTACGGTGCGGGATCGATGCGAGTAATTAGCAATTACCACTCAATCGACCATCGGGGTTATTGAAACGAGCCGTGACGTAATCGGCTTACTGACAACTACCGAAGTTATGTGGTATATATTCAGTTATACACACAGCAAGATTAATTAATACAGTGGAAATCGTTTATTTGTTCGCATTTCCAAGGAATGAACTGTTAGTTTAGTTTTACGAAATTTAACTGGAAATGTTTTTTACGTTAGATATCGATAGATGAGCATAAGGTACACTTGATGGTAGGATACCCCAACCATAGAACATCAATAATGCGCTGTTGACCTACTTTTTACTTCAAGTTTTTCTACCTATGAACGGTGGTATGTTACCCGGTCGGAATTTCGATATTCCTACCACCCTGTCAATACCCGAAGTTACCACACGTGGGGAAGACATGCTTACAGAAAATTATAAACATGTCGTCCCGGAGGGATTCGAACCCACGACCCATCGATATGCACGGCAGGTGTTCTACCGAACTCGTCAATGAAGGGTCTCAGATTCAATTTTTCTTTTTGAGATTTGATTGGAAGCTTAGTTTTTGGTGTTGTTCATCCAGCAACAAACTCAACTTTCGTAAGCAGTTATATGCGTTTCTAGGGTCTCAGATTAAATTTTCTGATGAGAATAGAATCTGAGACCCTAGAAATGCATATAACCGCTTACGAAAGTTGATTGTTGCTGGATGATCAACACCAAAAACTAAGCTTCCAGTCAATACATTGTAGCTAAATAATCTCGTATGCAAAATTTCATTTCTCAGTGGAGCAATAAATAACAAACAACATCGAATATCCTAACTTCAGTTCAGAAGTTAATATGTCAAACATGTGTGGATATGAGATTTCCACTTTACCATACTTGCATCGAGTTTCTAAATACTTTAAAACTTCTATGTAGAATAGTTCAACGATTCACTGTTAAAGTTCAAGATATATATTCGACAATTTATCTTTTTTATTAGCGTAAAATTTAGTTAGTTGTCTAGTGGAAGTTGTTGTAACAAACAGACTTGATACTAGATTTACATAAAATAAGGTATTTGGAGATGCGGCGAAATGAAGCACAGTTAATATGTCTTTATAAAATGTTGAATAATTGTATATTTTTTTCTTTTTCCTTATTCTTCCCATCTAGTTAGAACTTTTCCTATGTATCTAGTTAGTAAGCCTTAAATAAATAAATAGAATTTATGCTATACTATGATAAACATTTTGAAGGAGTACTCAAAATCACGACTGAATACTTATTGTTATGTGTTATGTGTATTGTTATGTGTTATTTATAATGTACTTCTTTATAAAACTAATAAAACCACTTGTATCTACTTTAACTATATTTCTTCTTCACCTTCCTGCCCTGTTCCTTTTTTTTATTTGGGGTCGGCGCAGTATGATCTCTTTTTCCATTCTCTCCTTTCACTCGTCATATCATCAGTCACACCTCTCAAACACATATAATTCTTCACACAGTCAATCCATGCTTTTTTAGCCTCCCTCTTCAGACACTTTCATTCACTTTAACCATTGTTAATTTATAATAATACTTTCAACATTAATTTGATACGACCATTTTTGTATTTTGAATCGGAGTGCACATACTACTTAATATTGCCAACATTCAAAAACATTATAATATATAAGTGTTGCCTTATTTCAACATGCCTCGAGACGGAGACATTGCTTAAAAAAAGAGAATATTTTAAATTTACCTTCAGTTACGCATTTAAGCTTCAGTTACGCATTTTGGCTTGAGTTTGCACGTTTCAACTCTGGTCTATGTTATTCCAAATGCTGAAATATAAGCCAACAGCGCATTAATGAAAATCTATTGCTGAGTATGTTCATCTGTCTTAAACTGACTTCTGACTATCAAAGTCTGTTGATATCAAATTCCATACAAGAAAGTTGAACTAGACTGATCTAGAGTTCAGATAACATGTTCTGAAGCGAGTTTTCAAGTGGCTTTGAAGTTGTAATCGAACTCCGTATCCTCAAACAAGGAGACGGGTAATAGAAAATATAAAGAGTACAATAATATTGTCTTTTATCAACGCGAGTATCACACATTTAAATAAAATACTGTATACCGGATTAAAACGTGATTTATTCTTTATATTGTTTAAATTATTTATCCTGACGTTTCGGATGCTTTTCTGCAACCATGGTCACGGGCAGACAGAAAGATGACAGTTGTCTGATTTTTGAAATGTCACAAAGTTGCCATATTACCGCCATCTATTCCTACGGAGAAAATTACAGTAAATATCAACTCTCTCAATCTTATTTAAAAAAGTACAATAATATATTTTTTGCAATTTATAAAAAAAATATATAAGTTAATTTTAAGAGATTTATGAGCTATGATTTCAACAATAAGTTTTACGTGATATTTTATGAAATTGATTTTAAAGAATAAAGCTGAAATTTGTCATAATATGGTTATGTGTTGCTTTATTGCATAGCTCGATCTCATGAACAACAATATAGTATTTTGTTAGAGTTAGTAACAGGATACCGTTGTAAACCGGATACAGCAAGTTACAAAGTTACTGATATGGCAGTATTATTCAATATTCCCGAAGCGTATAGCTTGCCACTGCACTGTTATGCCGTTGAAAGCTTACATTCAAGTGCCAAAGTGTATAGAGCAAGTTTATTTTGATAATTTAGTTTACTGTTTCCAAATTTGAATGCAGTCTAAGGAAGTATATATAATTAGAAAAGTTATTTCAATGTTATCATTCAAACATTAATTGGGCTCGTTGGCGTGTTTAGTAGAACATCTTGCGCTTCTGTGGGTCGAACCACCGTTCATTGATGGAAAAACCGTGAAGGTAAGATATGTTGCACGTTTCGGTCTCAGTCTATGTATTTCCTTCTCCTTTTCTAGTTTTATATAATTCTGAACTGGTGGCTTGGAAGAGATCGCTGAATTGTAGCGATAAGGCCACCTTTTGCTCTATTTATTCTGTTATGTAGGTCCTTATATATTTATAATGCAATATAGTTGTTAAATAAATAAATAAATAAATATTTCCGAATGCTTGAAGTCAAAAATAGATAGGCAGCGCAAATTTCTAAAGCCTTTAGCTTCTTAGTTTTTTTATTTATAAACGAACGGCTCACCTGATGAAAAGTGAACACCGCCGCCCGTAACATCCACATCACCAGATGACTTGCAGATACGTTGCTGACCTTTAAAAACGTTAGTTTTCAAATTCAAATTATTTTTTCACTTGGGTAACATAATGTACACGACGTTCATAAACGCCAATAAAAATACAAAATAAAATTTAAATCCTTCTAATTTTACATTTACTACCAGTTCTCAAATCAAGGGCTCAGTTACGAACCTTACCTAACTTAATATCTAGAGAGACATTTATTTTTTCTTCATCATGAGTCACGCCCAAATCTCCATTAAATATTCCAAATCTATTCTTAAACCAAACCGAATACTAAAAATGATACCTAAACAAAACAATGAGCGTTGCAGAATAATTTAGATAAAAGTTAAAACCTAAATTGGGTTTGTTTGAATTCTATTTATATGCAGATGGGATGCAGTCTGTACAACAGTAGATAGTGGTTTTATTCTGCAACCAATCTTGCCCTTCTGGGAATTATACATCTCTGTGATTTTAAAGTCGTAGCAGTTGATATTAGATTCAAGTCAATTTCAAGACAGTCTCGGGATCACTATAGAAGCCCAAAGGCCTGGCTTGCCCTATTAATGTAACCATAAAAAACAAAAATAATAAAGCTATTGACGTATGTAATTATATAATTTATTTATTTACGGCTTTTAGGCTTTTGGGGTTGTATGATAGTTCCACCACTGTTTCAAGTAAAATATTTTTTTTTACAACAGACCAGCGTTATTTGATGTTAAGTAATTATTTCAGCCTTGAAATTATGCGCTCTATTTAATTTTGAATATTCGTAGACCGAAACTAAAACGCACATTCGGCACATAACATTTTTTAACATGGCTATTTTTTTCGATTCGAATTTCTAAATTCGATTTCGAAAAATCTAGATTGTTTTTTTCATTTTAGATATCGACAGACGAGCATGGGTTTCACTTGATGTTAGAGCCTTAGCTACAGAACATCAGTCAATGATGCGCTGTCGACCTACTTTTTACTTCGAGCTTTCGGAAATCCATAGACTGAAAAACCGAAACGCGCAATGTGAAATTTTTCCATCTATGAACAGTTAATCGTTACCCGGTCGGAATTTAGATATTCTTCTCACTCGTTCAAAGCCCGCAGTTACCAGACCTGGAGAAAACATGCTTACAGAAAATGATAAAAATGTCGATGGCTACAAATACACTGAAATCATTTTGTTTTGGTCATTTTAAACCAATTCGATGTTAAAAATCCATAACATTAATACTTAAAATGGATGACGATATACCTACAGTTTTGCAAAGCGGTATCACAACGGGTGACAGAATAAATTTTCTATAATTTATCATTTTCAGAGCAGAAAAACTAAACAAGTCTGCGGTAGTTTAAGCCGACCCCAAATAAATATAGCCCTTAAGCTGACATCACATTTATAAGGGTCTGACCTCGTGTAAATAAAACCTAAAATTATGACGAGTAGACGTTGAACCTTAAAGTGGAGGAAGTTTTATAACTATTCATCTTTTATTCATTCTTCCTTAGCTTTATATTTCGTAATAAAATGGAAAAATGTTACCGGGAATTTGGTTATATTCGTATGAAGTTCATTCCATAAATGTGACATTTTTGATGGAAGAAAGGGTCAAAGATACACCGAGATGACTTACTCATATTTTTACGCAAAAATCATTATTTTGATAAATATCTCTCACTGGCTTTGAAACTTTCAAGTGAATAAAATCTATACTATTTTTGTATGTTATGAATAAACTCAAAAACTACTGGACCGATTTTGAAAATTCTTTCACCAATAGAAAGCTACATTATCAGCGAGTAAATAAATTTTGTGTATAGCACATCTACATTGCACCCGTGTGACGCCGGGGCGCGTTGCTAGTATAAGATAAAAATGACAATCACAATATTGCTGGTGAAAGTCACTTAATAATTTTGTAAATTTTGCTTTAATTCCTTACTTTCACTTACACATTTTAAAATATTTAAATGTGAACAATATTATATCAATATATGTTAACGTGTCAATATAAAGTTAAGTGTTTTCATGGCTTCATGATAAGACTGTTAAGCACTGGAGGACGCAGGTTCGAATTCTAATGCAAATAATATCATACTCTTCAGTCAGTATCTAACATAAAAAGAAAAAAATCTACTTTACAATATTTAAATAAAATACTGTATACCGGATTAAAACGCGATTTATTATTTATATTGTTTAAATTATTTATCCCGACGTTTCGGATGCTTTTCAGCAACCGTGGTCGCGGGAGACTGAAAGATGACAGTTGTCTTATATTTTAAATGTCACAAAGTTGCCATATTTGATTCAATTAAATTAAAAAAAATAATCTATTAATTTAGGTAACACAATGTACACCTATGAACGTGAATAAAAAATAATACATTCACTTTAACCATTGTTAATTTATAATAATACTTTCAACATTAATTTGATACGACCATTTTTGTATTTTGAATCGGAGTGCACATACTACTTAATATTGCCAACATTCAAAAACATTATAATATATAAGTGTTGCCTTATTTCAACATGCCTCGAGACGGAGACATTGCTTAAAAAAAGAGAATATTTTAAATTTACCTTCAGTTACGCATTTAAGCTTCAGTTACGCATTTTGGCTTGAGTTTGCACGTTTCAACTCTGGTCTATGTTATTCCAAATGCTGAAATATAAGCCAACAGCGCATTAATGAAAATCTATTGCTGAGTATGTTCATCTGTCTTAAACTGACTTCTGACTATCAAAGTCTGTTGATATCAAATTCCATACAAGAAAGTTGAACTAGACTGATCTAGAGTTCAGATAACATGTTCTGAAGCGAGTTTTCAAGTGGCTTTGAAGTTGTAATCGAACTCCGTATCCTCAAACAAGGAGACGGGTAATAGAAAATATAAAGAGTACAATAATATTGTCTTTTATCAACGCGAGTATCACACATTTAAATAAAATACTGTATACCGGATTAAAACGTGATTTATTCTTTATATTGTTTAAATTATTTATCCTGACGTTTCGGATGCTTTTCTGCAACCATGGTCACGGGCAGACAGAAAGATGACAGTTGTCTGATTTTTGAAATGTCACAAAGTTGCCATATTACCGCCATCTATTCCTACGGAGAAAATTACAGTAAATATCAACTCTCTCAATCTTATTTAAAAAAGTACAATAATATATTTTTTGCAATTTATAAAAAAAATATATAAGTTAATTTTAAGAGATTTATGAGCTATGATTTCAACAATAAGTTTTACGTGATATTTTATGAAATTGATTTTAAAGAATAAAGCTGAAATTTGTCATAATATGGTTATGTGTTGCTTTATTGCATAGCTCGATCTCATGAACAACAATATAGTATTTTGTTAGAGTTAGTAACAGGATACCGTTGTAAACCGGATACAGCAAGTTACAAAGTTACTGATATGGCAGTATTATTCAATATTCCCGAAGCGTATAGCTTGCCACTGCACTGTTATGCCGTTGAAAGCTTACATTCAAGTGCCAAAGTGTATAGAGCAAGTTTATTTTGATAATTTAGTTTACTGTTTCCAAATTTGAATGCAGTCTAAGGAAGTATATATAATTAGAAAAGTTATTTCAATGTTATCATTCAAACATTAATTGGGCTCGTTGGCGTGTTTAGTAGAACATCTTGCGCTTCTGTGGGTCGAACCACCGTTCATTGATGGAAAAACCGTGAAGGTAAGATATGTTGCACGTTTCGGTCTCAGTCTATGTATTTCCTTCTCCTTTTCTAGTTTTATATAATTCTGAACTGGTGGCTTGGAAGAGATCGCTGAATTGTAGCGATAAGGCCACCTTTTGCTCTATTTATTCTGTTATGTAGGTCCTTATATATTTATAATGCAATATAGTTGTTAAATAAATAAATAAATAAATATTTCCGAATGCTTGAAGTCAAAAATAGATAGGCAGCGCAAATTTCTAAAGCCTTTAGCTTCTTAGTTTTTTTATTTATAAACGAACGGCTCACCTGATGAAAAGTGAACACCGCCGCCCGTAACATCCACATCACCAGATGACTTGCAGATACGTTGCTGACCTTTAAAAACGTTAGTTTTCAAATTCAAATTATTTTTTCACTTGGGTAACATAATGTACACGACGTTCATAAACGCCAATAAAAATACAAAATAAAATTTAAATCCTTCTAATTTTACATTTACTACCAGTTCTCAAATCAAGGGCTCAGTTACGAACCTTACCTAACTTAATATCTAGAGAGACATTTATTTTTTCTTCATCATGAGTCACGCCCAAATCTCCATTAAATATTCCAAATCTATTCTTAAACCAAACCGAATACTAAAAATGATACCTAAACAAAACAATGAGCGTTGCAGAATAATTTAGATAAAAGTTAAAACCTAAATTGGGTTTGTTTGAATTCTATTTATATGCAGATGGGATGCAGTCTGTACAACAGTAGATAGTGGTTTTATTCTGCAACCAATCTTGCCCTTCTGGGAATTATACATCTCTGTGATTTTAAAGTCGTAGCAGTTGATATTAGATTCAAGTCAATTTCAAGACAGTCTCGGGATCACTATAGAAGCCCAAAGGCCTGGCTTGCCCTATTAATGTAACCATAAAAAACAAAAATAATAAAGCTATTGACGTATGTAATTATATAATTTATTTATTTACGGCTTTTAGGCTTTTGGGGTTGTATGATAGTTCCACCACTGTTTCAAGTAAAATATTTTTTTTTACAACAGACCAGCGTTATTTGATGTTAAGTAATTATTTCAGCCTTGAAATTATGCGCTCTATTTAATTTTGAATATTCGTAGACCGAAACTAAAACGCACATTCGGCACATAACATTTTTTAACATGGCTATTTTTTTCGATTCGAATTTCTAAATTCGATTTCGAAAAATCTAGATTGTTTTTTTCATTTTAGATATCGACAGACGAGCATGGGTTTCACTTGATGTTAGAGCCTTAGCTACAGAACATCAGTCAATGATGCGCTGTCGACCTACTTTTTACTTCGAGCTTTCGGAAATCCATAGACTGAAAAACCGAAACGCGCAATGTGAAATTTTTCCATCTATGAACAGTTAATCGTTACCCGGTCGGAATTTAGATATTCTTCTCACTCGTTCAAAGCCCGCAGTTACCAGACCTGGAGAAAACATGCTTACAGAAAATGATAAAAATGTCGATGGCTACAAATACACTGAAATCATTTTGTTTTGGTCATTTTAAACCAATTCGATGTTAAAAATCCATAACATTAATACTTAAAATGGATGACGATATACCTACAGTTTTGCAAAGCGGTATCACAACGGGTGACAGAATAAATTTTCTATAATTTATCATTTTCAGAGCAGAAAAACTAAACAAGTCTGCGGTAGTTTAAGCCGACCCCAAATAAATATAGCCCTTAAGCTGACATCACATTTATAAGGGTCTGACCTCGTGTAAATAAAACCTAAAATTATGACGAGTAGACGTTGAACCTTAAAGTGGAGGAAGTTTTATAACTATTCATCTTTTATTCATTCTTCCTTAGCTTTATATTTCGTAATAAAATGGAAAAATGTTACCGGGAATTTGGTTATATTCGTATGAAGTTCATTCCATAAATGTGACATTTTTGATGGAAGAAAGGGTCAAAGATACACCGAGATGACTTACTCATATTTTTACGCAAAAATCATTATTTTGATAAATATCTCTCACTGGCTTTGAAACTTTCAAGTGAATAAAATCTATACTATTTTTGTATGTTATGAATAAACTCAAAAACTACTGGACCGATTTTGAAAATTCTTTCACCAATAGAAAGCTACATTATCAGCGAGTAAATAAATTTTGTGTATAGCACATCTACATTGCACCCGTGTGACGCCGGGGCGCGTTGCTAGTATAAGATAAAAATGACAATCACAATATTGCTGGTGAAAGTCACTTAATAATTTTGTAAATTTTGCTTTAATTCCTTACTTTCACTTACACATTTTAAAATATTTAAATGTGAACAATATTATATCAATATATGTTAACGTGTCAATATAAAGTTAAGTGTTTTCATGGCTTCATGATAAGACTGTTAAGCACTGGAGGACGCAGGTTCGAATTCTAATGCAAATAATATCATACTCTTCAGTCAGTATCTAACATAAAAAGAAAAAAATCTACTTTACAATATTTAAATAAAATACTGTATACCGGATTAAAACGCGATTTATTATTTATATTGTTTAAATTATTTATCCCGACGTTTCGGATGCTTTTCAGCAACCGTGGTCGCGGGAGACTGAAAGATGACAGTTGTCTTATATTTTAAATGTCACAAAGTTGCCATATTTGATTCAATTAAATTAAAAAAAATAATCTATTAATTTAGGTAACACAATGTACACCTATGAACGTGAATAAAAAATAATACATATTTAATTACTAATATTACTAATATTAAATGCTTCTAATTTTACATTTACTACCAGTTCACAAATCAAGGGCGTAGAGCGGACGAGAAGAACTGGCAAGAAACTCGCCGCCACTCTTTTTAATCGCCAAGTTTTTGTTTCACAATTATTACATATTATCGCCATCTATTCCTACGGAGTTGATATTTACTAATATTCAGTTAATATTTAATATGTATTATTTTTTATTCACGTTCATAGGTGTACATTGTTTTACCTAAATTAATAGATTATTTTTTTTTAATTTAATTGAATCAAATATGGCAACTTTGTGACATTTCAAATATAAGACAACTGTCATCTTTCAGTCTCCCGCGACCACGGTTGCTGAAAAGCATCCGAAACGTCGGGATAAGTAATTTAAACAATATAAATAATAAATCGCGTTTTAATCCGGTATACAGTATTTTATTTAAATGTGTGATACTCGCGTTAATAAAAGACAATATTACTTTACAATAACAAATATTTTAATGTAAATTCTCTCCCTATTATAAATGTGACATAATAATATGTGTATGTTAGCAAACTATGAAGCTTTATTATAATAATAAAATTAATTTAATAAAGTATTTCTTACGTAAGTATATCTATAGGACTTTCTAATTTTAAACGAGGTTCCTTGCGCAGCCCTAACATAACGGAACGTTATCAGAATTCAGTTTCGCTTGAATGCCGGCAGAGAGCGCACGTGCCTTTGTGATATTCGCTTTGAATTCTTTCGCGATATGTGAATTGTTTATTTATGAAATGTTTGCAAGTGATACGTAAATAATGTGATTGGATTATGTAAGTGTGAGTGACGCAAGTAAAAATGGTCGTGATATTTTTTATATCTATGTTTGTTGGTGAGTTTTTTGTAATAAGTCTATTTTTAGGATAGAGGATATGAAGTATGACTTTGAATAAAACTGCCTGCTCGAGAGTTAATTATTGTATTTCATGATCAGGAATATATAAGCTATTGTTTTATATTTTTCATAGGGCATATTTTAAATAAATAAAATAGAATAAGATGACTACATAATACATAAGGGATAAGAATTTACAAGGAGTTTTTATTCTTTCGTTCTGTTTTATTATATATCGTTAGAGGATTAACCGAAAACTTATTAAATACAAATATAAGAGATAAATAAATATACATATAATTTCTACATATCAATTAACGAAATAACTCTTATTTTCTATAAACAAATTTGAAAACTCCTACTTTTTATTGCAAGTATCATCATGCAATACTTCGTCTCTCAAATGGATTGATAAATATTTTTATGAAATTTTTCATTTACAAATTTAAAATAAACATTCATTTTCTTGGAATATAAATTATGTATAATCTTGTTCTGATTGAAATTATATTAATATAATCATTCACAGTAAAGATTAATTTCACAACTTCGAGCGCATATTTGATACAGAAATGATTTTCTGTTGGAATATGTTTTTTATGATGTGAAAATATATGTCTCATTCAGCTCTGAAATATCAATTAAATTAACAAACAAGGAATATTTTATCACTATTAATGTGTTATTTGAACACGACAATACTTTAGAAAAATGCAGAATTTCGAAGTTGGAATTGTTTATACCGTGTACCGTTACATTGATTAGTACAAAAAAATGTTCGCCCATCCGCGTTACTAATATGTAAATGGGCTTTAAATAGTGTAAAATTTTCAAATAATTGATTAATTTTCCTTAAATCATTAGTTTATAACTCAAAGAATATCTTCCTCAAGTTTCAAGTCAAAATTTGAATGTATAATGTAATGAAAGTATTTGAAAAAATATATGCTACTTGTAAGATATATTTTAAAAAAAGTGAATTGTAAAATACTTTGAAATAAACATATGATCGTTTCTAAGAAGAGGTTAATATAATTCTGAGTGCTATTCGTGTTCTATTTTTCATTACAACAATTGCTCTAGCGCAGTTGTCCAATTACCGTTCCTACTTCAATGATAACAAGTCTTACAGTTTCTCACAAGTCTGTCAATTTCCAGTGAACAAGTATTTTCTAAAGAATCAATGAGATAGGCATTTGTGATGTAATACTGTGAGACGTAGCACACTCACTTCTTTTATTAATAATAATTTAGTTACGCCGCTACGATCTAACGTAGCTTTTATGACCAACTAGGTTACGGCGTAGCACTTCTCCTATGTCTACGGCGTAGCTTTAATAGCGGCTATGTTATATCCTTCAGTTTATAACCAGGCACAGACGTTCTTTGAACTATTAAAACCATTAAGTTTCTGACTTCATCCCTGAGTGTTTGGAACAAATCATTATTTAACCTTAAGGGATTAAAATCCATAGTGCATAATGTAGTATTAAATGTAACAACTGTTAAATTTTCAAGTTTCTGATTCCAGCAGCTGAAAGAATATCATTTTATTTGTACAAAAATATTATTTAAGCTATGTGTACAGTTCACGTTGCTTATGTTTTTTCAATGTAGTTTACTTGCGGCACGAATGTTAGACACGCGACGCGAGTCACGGGATGTACCTATTTGATTAAAATGAATATAATTCTAAATGCAAGGTTAAAATTAATTAATATGCGCTTTTAAAATATTTTCTGATTATTGAACACTTGACCTAAAAATATATGATCGAAAAACTTCCGACTTATCGCTTAATTGACTTTGTATTAATAGGATCTATTTATCTTTCAATACCAAAACAAACTTACTACAAATTCATAAGTCTATCTTTGTTATAGTCACACTACTAATAGAAATGTACATTTTAATGTGTCTAGACTCTGTTATACTCTATTTACATATGCCTCAAATATTAGATTAAATCATTTTATATGTTCAACTGATAAATTTTGATTTAATTTCGCAATATCAACATTCGTTAGAAAATAGGTTGGTATACATCAAACATTACCTAATGAAACTAGGAGACAAATGAACGAAATATCAACGATTTCCACCAATTTATTTATTAATAGCGATCCGCCCCGGCTTCACACGGGTGCAATGTAGATTTACTATACACAAAAAATAGCCTATGTTACTCGCTGATAATGTAGCTTTCTATTAGTGAAATAATGCTTAAGCTCGGTCGAGCATTTTTGAGTTAAATCATTATAAATAAACAAACAAATCTTTTTTCTTTATAATATTACTATAAACTAGACGACAGACAAAACATGTAGGCATAATATGCTCTACTACCCGTGTGAAGCCGGGGTGGATCGCTAGCTTTTTATAACACCAAACAACATTTATAGACATAAGACAAGTAGCAGTGCTGCGCGGGGTCACTTGTAAGTTTAAGTAAGAATGCTCCCATTTCGATCGCATGCGCGCTTACCATCAGGCAGGATGGCGGTCAAATGCTTACTTATTCTTCATAAAAAAAAAAAGTAAATAAAGCTTACGTTCATTATGAAATAAAAATAAAATGTTGCCTTCAATAAGAATGAGTAATGTATTTATTTATATATTGTTATATATAGACAAATACCAATAGAAGCCGAGTGCCATCCCAATTATCGGCGCATACAACACAATAGTATAAACTTCAAATCAACTTATACATTAACATTCAAAAAATATAATAACTATAACAAAATTAATGATTTTTTCCTTATAAAATCATACATATAAACAAGATTTACAAAAGACACCTATTATACTCATATAACAAATCAATCTCACAAAAAAATCAACTTAAAGTGTCCAAAAGATGAATCAGTGATAGATTTTTGCAAATTGATATTTTAATAAGATTTTATACTCGACAAACCATTATCTGGTTTTTGTAAATTGAAGTACCGAGACCTTATGGATCAGACATTGACTGATCACTGATGTGGCCTTCCCGACTGAAACTATTTTTTTAAATCCTTTTACCAGAATTTGAACTCAGAACCTCCTTCGTTAAATGTAATGCGTCACTGAACTTCGCAAGCGGTCACCTCTTTATTATACTAGTCTAATTTCAATTTAATTACGGTGAATGTGCTTCAGAGCTTCACCATCTCCTTTTCTCCTTCGGATATCGTCATGGAGGTCTCTCCGGACCAACCGTAATTGGTCGATGTACCAAAAGTTCATACGGGACGCTTTGCCTCCTCGTTTATAGTACGAACAGCCAACGATTGGAATTCCCTACCGTCGCCGCGTCATCTGTTTTTCCAGAGACAAATTATAATGTTAGGCTCTTCAAGTCAAGGTTAAATACGCTTATCATAAGCAAGCGTGACTTACCCCTAAGTTTGCATCAATAATTAAGATTAGGTGTGATGGAAAACAAACGCTCTCCTACTACAAAAATTAAAAACAAATTGCGTACTCATTGTTTTAATAAGACTGTCAATATTTATCTGGTCTTACTTGCTCATTAAGTTACCAGCTAAACTTAATGAACAAGCTGGATAAATAATACACATATATATATATATAGTATATATGTAAATAGCATACAAACACTTGAGGGCATGTGAATAAATAAGATGAGTGTGATAAAGGGTTGACAAGTTTAAGTAAATGGTGCTTTCATAAACTTATTAACGTAAATTATCAAATGGTTAGGTACTAGTGACATAATCTCTGTAAATAAATAAAAAACTAGCCAAGTGTGAGTCGGACTCGCGCATCGAGGGTTCCGTTCAAGCTTTTAGTTAAGTAAATTTACGGTTTTCGAATTATTCCCTTTGGTTGTGCTACATAACATTGCTTCATGCCAAATTTTATGATTCTACGTCAACGGGAAGTACACTCGCGTGTTTCAAAAAATGTGGCATAAACAGAGCATAATATACCGTATCTTTTGATTGCGTCGACATAGAAGTTTGATTTTTTCGCTGCTGCAATCCCTTATTGCAGATTAAAGTATTTGATATTAATTTGTAATTTGTAAATGATATTAATTCATTTGTCAGATTTAAGTAGTTGATACCTCCACGATTTCCCGAGAAAAAGGGTCTTGACAGACAAGCGTGTGAGTGTGATATCCGTACTCAGTACCAAAGTGATTTTTGGTACGGTACGGAAGCGGTACGGAAGCCTAAAAAAATTAATAACTTTTCAATTCAGTATGCTTAATTATGCCAAAAAAATATAAGCAACATATACAAAATAAAAAAGTACAAATTGGTAGCCTTACGGCTAAGCAGTGATTTCTACGAGGAAAGCCTTCCGAAAAATACCGAGATGTAAAAAATAAGTTAACAGCGTGTTATTGACTGGTGTTCTGTGGACACGCAGCTTATCGAAACGTAAAGTAAGTACGCTTCCTATCGCATCAATGCCTATACTTGACATACAAAAAAAATTACGAGCAATAATACATATATGTAAATATTATCGTATCAGACTAGTTGCTATTAAATAAACAATAAAAAGTATTAAAACAGTAAAAACAGTATACGTACCTACTTAAAATGAATGTTTTAGCAACACCTAATGTATGTTGGTCCTAAAAATTGACATTAATTTTTAGAAATAACGCCTAAACTAAATCTCAAGGGCGCAACTTGAAAGTCATTCGATGTTATTTAGTTTTTTTTAAGGTTCAAGATATCTTTATTTCTCAAAAATTTTTGTAGTATAGGGGGAAAACGGATAGGCGGCTCACGTGATGGTAAGTAATTACCGCCGCCCATAGATATCTGCAACAGCAGAAGGCTTGCAGGTGCGTTGCCGGCCTTTAAGAAAGATGTAGGCTCGCTTCTTGAAGGTTCCCAAGTCGTCTCGGTTCGGAAAAACCGCCGGCGAAAGCTGATTCCACAGAGTGGTTGTGCAAGGCAGGAACTGTCTCAGGAATCGCGCAGTTGTGGACTTCCAGACATCGAGATGGTATGCGTGGTATTTTTGACGCGATGTCCGATGGCGAATTTCAGCGGCCGGAATTATATCAAATATTAGTTTTTGTTTAATCTAGTCCATGCTTTTAATTAGCCTGAGAGTGCATTGTCGACCACTTATGGTTTATGGACAAACATTAATATACCTTTAAATAAAATAACGTTTTGACGGTCTCGTTGGCTCGTTCGGTAGAGCACCTGCCGTGCGCATCGATGGGTCGTGAGTTCGAACCAGGGATTTTCTGTATGTCTTCCCCACGTCTGGTCACTTCGGGCATTGAACGAGCAGGAGGAATACCTCAAAAACACCGTTCATAGATGAAAAAACCGTGAAGTGCATATTGCGCGTTTCGGTTTCAGTCTATGTATTTCCGAATGCTCGAAGTAAAAAGTAGGTGGAAAACGTTTCATTGACTGAAGTTCTGTAGCTGAGGTGAACCTCATGCTCGTCTGTCGATATCTACAAAAAACTCGATTTATTATTTTTCCCACGTTTCTAACAAACGTGGTCACTTGCAGACTGACCTTACTAGGAACTATTTTTCTTTGTTTCCAAACCAGAGGTTTTCCTCGAAGACATCGAGAGATAAACCTTCATGTTTAATTAAATATCTGTATTCAATCAAGTACTTCTATCTGTCTATCAAAAATATACATTCTAATGTATAAGCAAGGAGGTCGCAAGGAAAAAAAAAACGATGTCTCGTTAATAAAAATTGTAGTTCGTTAGAACACCTGCGGTGCTAGAAAATATACGGTTGACTGATTTCCGAGATACGAAGCGATGGAAGATTTTATCATTATTTTTTATTGATTGATGATAGATCATATAATGATAATGATAAATAATAAAGTCAATTTATTCCAAATCTTTTTACAAAATCACATTTCAGTTTTTGTTAGTATTTAATTATTTTTGTGATTAGTAGAGTTAGTAATCTTTTTTTATTTAGAATAGTACAAGATTTTTAGATGTTCGCTCTACATAAAATCCTTCTACGTGATTTTTTGTTTGGATTATGTCAGAGGGTATAAAACCGAGTTTTTGTCGCCCGAAACTGCGAGCGTTAGCCGCCATCTTGGACTGATTTTTAGTGTTAAAATTCCTGGACTTTTAGGGGAAATGTCAAAAATAATATTTAAATGTTAAATGCGATCTTCCGAAAAAAAAAATATCTTGTCTTACTTGCCTGTAGAAAAATATGATAATTGACACAGAAATTGTCTGCCCCGCCATCGCCAGAGACACAGGAATTTATTTATAGCATAACAGATAAAAGGGCTATGCAGTTCTGATGGAATTTTGCATGGATGAAATTTTTTCAATGGTTAATATATTATGTTATTTGTGTTAAATATTGACAGACGAGTATGAGGTTCACTTGATGATAGGTTATACTCCAGCCACAGAACATCAGTTGATGATGCGCTGTCTACCTACTCTTTATATTTGGAACATTCGGAAATCCATAGACTGACCATATAATAGAATTAAAGCTTTTTGTACGCCGCTAACTATAAATGAAAATTAATAGTTAAATCTCCATTATTTAAATACAACGGTAGTTATTTATTTAGTAGCGAATTCAGTATTCGTTTTGAATAAATTATCATTTTCATCGGAAATTATCGGGTGTACGGGCTTCGTCTATTTTGTTTCAAGCGATATTTTTGTAAATATGCTTTATTTTTTTAGTGGGAAGCAATGGTGTTGCCAAATGTTGTTTATTTTACTGATTTTGCTCTCGAAGCAAAATCGATAGTATCGCAGTATATAAAACAATATATTATATATGAGATATTTTTTGTATATTATCAATATATAACAATGTTACATGCCTATTATTATATTATGGATCTAATACCGCCATACTTATTATGTACCTACATTATATTGTGACCTCGTGGGTTTCAAGAAACCAGATAATAAAATTTTAAAAGCCGACAACGCATATAAGACATTTAAGTGTCCGGATGTCCATAGATTTTAACCATAGATTAAAACATTCCATTATAAAGAGGGAATATTTGTTTATTTGTTAAGATTTAACTCAAAAACTACTCGACCTATTTTAAAAATTATTTCACCAATAGAAAGCTACATTATCAGCGAGTTTTTTTTGTATGGTACATCTATATTGCACCCGTGCGAAACCGGGGCGAATCGTTGTCAATAATACGACTTCAGACAGTGTACTTTTTTTAATTATGTAAATTGGATTACAGATATGATTTAATGGTATATTCCTACTCACGAAATCGAAGCCTTATGTACTTAATGTGAAACATCGAAAATATTTGAATCATTGAAATATTCAGATGAAACCTTAAAAACGTGCGATGTTGTATTTTGTCAAAGGAAACTACTTTTAATATTACCTCCGCTTCGTATAAAACATGTAGAGAGCTTCTCAATAGCTAGGTACTATACGTCAACTGCAGCAATACTGTAGTACTGTAAGCAGCAAAGTCAACTCCACGTTTATATAACATCGTCACGTCAAGTCTGCATTTTGAATTATGTAAAACATTCACAAAAACTGAAAGAACTATTTCGTAAGAACTTATTACAAGTAAGTAAGTTTATAATTTATGATGAATATTAAATAAACTTGTATAGGAATAAAACATGAGGTGCGGTCGTGCTTTAAGTCATAAAAGGCCTTTGAAATGTTTTATATATATGTTTAAAAGGAATTTATACTATGTATTTGAAAATAATGTTCGGTAGCTATGTCTATCACTCGCGAAAGATTTCTGCTTTATTTTGTAAGGATTTTCGGTTGAACGAAATGTATGTAGTGGTTTGGCTTATCCAAAGTGTAAAACAATGATAGATTACAGTAAATATCAACTCCGTAGGAATAGATGGCGTTAATATGACAACTTTGCGATATTTCAAATCAGGCAGCCCGTCACCACGGTTGCTGAAAAACATCTGAAACGTCGGGATAAATAATATAAATAATAAAGCGCGTTTTAATCCGGTATAAAATATTTTATTTAAATAGTTAGTTATTGTGGTTAATATATAAAAGTAAGCTAGTAGGAATTGGCATTTTAAGACTCCTCGCTACTGGGGGTTTATTTCCCTCGGGCAATATGCTTTTATGAATACTTGAACGATTTCTAATCTTCATTTGTTCACTTCTCTCTTAAATGTAGATTGCTTACAACTCACATAATACACCTGTCTGTATCTAAAAAAATATGTAAGCATTGCTTTCTAATGGAATTTGCGACAGATGAACGTGGAGTTCATTTGATAGTAATTAATACTTTAGTTACAATTCAATAAATTGCTCTCAATCTATTGTTATTTTATTAATCAAAATATTCACGGCATTTTTTTTTCTAATGGTGATTCATTACCCGATGATACATACTCGTATAAATATAAAAAATGTTTTTAATTCCTTACATAGTTATTACAATTTTTGTTAGTAGAGTTTTAAATCTTAATACTATTACAAATATTGTGAGTAAAATAAAAACAAAACAATAAAATAGAGAGAATGTAGAAAAGTAAAAGAAGTATTTTATGTAAGGACCGCTATTCGCGGTAAAAGCCTCCTCCATAATGTGCCATCGGTCTCTATCATTACTTTCCTTTCCCAAGTTACATCTGCAGTTTTCTTCAAGTCATCGATCCAATCTTTTAGGCAGTCTTCCTCGCTTCCAGGTTTTATCTAGGGGATACCAACCAGTAATAACTTAGGACCAGCGATCATCAGTGGTTCTACAGGTGTGATCAGCCCATCACCACTCCAGTTTGAGAATTATTTTTACCACTTACTTACTTTTTAATCAGGGACTGAATACCGGTTAATTTACTATGGGAGTTATACCGGTATAATAAAGGTTTTTGTTAATATTCGTTCGTTTTTATTCATATTTACTGAAAAAAATTACTGTGGTAAGTTTAGTGTATATTACTCGTTAAAACTAATATCATGGTATCAAAGTCAGAGACGTATTTTGGAAAATAAGCGGTTTCAGTCACTGTTTTTAATTTTATTTCGAATGTGGCTGTGTCTAATATTTAAGCCTAATACCCATAAAACTGCGCTCTATGCCTCTTTGACACTTTCTTAATTTGTATAAATTATTTGAATTATATATATCATCATCATAATTGAAAGTCAGGAAGAAAACGTGCTAAAAAAGTCGAGCACTATCCTGTATCGTCTAAATTATCCAACTTTAATTATATTACGTGTCCCTGGACAATTAAAATGTCGGACCCGTCGCAGCGACAAATTGTAAACGAGGTGCAATCTGCTTGTTTGCCTGCTTTGAACGCCCGACACCGTTATATTTGCTTTTATTTCAAGCGATCTGTCGGCCAGATTGAAAATGGAAAATATATGTACGGAGTGCAGACTAGTAAAGAATTTAAATGAATTCAATGCATTTATATGACAATGTTAGGTATGCATAGAAGTGACAATATTGCTTTAAAATTTTCTATACCTATGTGTAGTGTGTGAATATTATCTTGGTTCGTTATGTTAGATATAGATAGATGAGCGCGAGGATCTCTAGGTAACTGATACCTCAGCCTCAATCAATGATGCGTTATCGGCCTTTATTACATATACGAGCATTCGGACATCCAGAGGCTGAAACTGAAACGGTCAATATGCACTTCGCGGTCTTTACGTCTATGAACGGTGGTTCGATACTCGGTTGAATTTCGATATCCCTCCCACCCATTTACCTCCCACCCATGCACCCGAGGAGAGCAGATGTAAGGAAACATATTTAGTCTTTTTTATATATTCCGTCAGGATTCAAACCTCCGACCCATCGGAACGCAATTTTCCGTTTTCGCTCTTCCTTATCAGTTTTGGCCATCCATGTTGTGTTAAAATTTCAAAATATGAATCTACTTTTTTTTCATATATCATTATTTAAGACTAGCAACGCGCCGCCCCGGCTTCACACGGGAGCAATGTAGATAGTATGTAATATACACAAATAGATGTACTATAGCCTATGTTACTCGCTGATAATGTAGCTTTCTATTATTGAAATCAGTCCAGTAGTTTTTGAGTTTATTCATAACATACAAAAATACAAATCTTTCCTCTTTAAAATATAAGTAGGTATAGATACTTAAATCAATGATATTAAGGCATACTAATCTTTACATTTTTGTCGTTAGTACTTTTTTGAATGTCAAGATTTTTAATATTAGTCGAAGGGATTTGACAAATGGTCGATTGGCGAGTTAAATATACGATAGGCCTTCCCTTAGTAACACGAAACGATAACTATAATATAATACATCTTTGTCTAATACACTTAGTATAATGTGATACAATCTGAAAATGGCCATTAGCTTGGTGAGATCTCCAGAATTTCATTCGTTGTAATCACTTCGGAGCCATTTCACGAACAATGCAATTTCCACCATTTTATTCCGATGTAGGTTAATACGATTAACTTTAAAATAAAAATATTGTCCCTCTTTATGGTCGGTATTTTTAAAGTACTTTTTTATATTTTGAATTGTAATTTTTAATTATAATTAATCGAAGCTGCAACGTAGACTGTCGCTCGACAACGCGGTAGTCTGACAGCGCCTGGCGCTCGGCGCGCTGTGATAAATAAACTCATATTGTTTAAACTAATCGCGAGCAGTGAAATTTTTTTTAGAAATCTTAAATTTTAATAAATAACGCATGTAACCGATAAAAAGAAACTTCATTTTTTCACCGAGAAGTCAATTAAATTTTCATTTGTTAACTTAAAAGTTAATTAACAATATGATAATAAACAAATAATTTTTATTTATTAATATTTTATTAAAATATAAACATTTTAAAAATAAATCATCCAAGTCCCATTAATTTAACTTTAACGGTTGATTTACAATCAATTTTTTAATTAAAAGTACCTAAAATTTTCATTGTAAAAGAAATTATAGTTAAAATCGAAATTTTTAAAAATCGTTTGGGGGATGATTTTATCATGGTATGTACTTATAAAAAAGGTACATGAACTTAATTTTTATGATCAAGTGGAAAATGGGGGGTCCAGTTGACGTGATCTTGCTCAGTAACTTATATGATAATTACACAAGACATGATATATCAAAAATATGGTATACAAGTAAAATTAACTTTTACTGTAACTTATTTTTTCGAGGGGCTCGTTGGCGCGTTCGGTAGAACACGCGCCGTGCGCATCGATGGGTCGTGCGTTCGAATCCCATCGGGACCACATGTTTATAATTTTTTGTAAGCATGTTTTCCCCACGTCTGATAATTTCAGGCATTGATCGGGTGGGAGGAATATCTTAATTCCGACCGGGTAACGAACCACCGTTCATAGATGGAAAAACCGTGAAGTACATATTGCGCGTCAATCAGTTTATGGATTTCCGAATGCCCGAAGTAAAAAATAGGTCGACAGTGCATCATTGACTGATGTTTTGTGGCTGAGGTATCACCTATCATCAAGTGAACCTCATGCTCGTCTGTCGATATTAGACATAAAAAAACTCATTCTCTAAATAAGGGAGAAGTGAGCTCTCGATAAATTTCTGACGGACTTGTCCTACCTTACATTCCGAAGGGTCGCGGGTTCAAATTCCGCCGGGACTTGTTTTAATTTTTATATAAGCAGGTCTGCCCCACATCAGATCACTTCGGGCATTAAATGGGTGGGAGGAGCCACTGTTAATAGATGGAAAGCCGTGTAGTGTATATTGCGCATTTCGGTCTGTCTCGATTTCCAAATACTAGAAGTAAGTCATACTAAAAGCAAACCGCTAAGGATTAATATAACAATATAGCTTGGGCCTCTTTAAAGCTAATTCTAGCTTATAGGTAACTAGTGGACCCCGCAGACGTTGTTCTGCCACAATTTTGGCTTCGAAATTATATAATTATTCTTAAAGAAAAAAGATTTTCCCGCTTTTCTATTGAAAATTTTCCTGAATTTTCTTTGCTATAAACCTCACGAAGCCCGAGACCTTTCCAACGAATGCAAAACCGTGGAAATCGGTTCGTGCGTTCTGGAGTTATAGCGTCAGGAAGGAAAACCCGACTTATTTTTATATAGTAGACTAGCAAAACGCCCCGGCTTCGCACGGGTGCAATTTAGATGAAAATAAGTTACACGCTGATAATGTAGCTTTCTAATGGTGAAAGAATTTTTAAAATCGGTCAAGTATTTTTTGTATTAAATCGTAACAAAACCGCAAAAATTGAAGAAAATGACAAAGTATATACAATACTACCCCTCGCAGCATTGCTCGCTGCGCTGCGCTGCTTGAAGCCGCACCGGCCGCGGCGCGACGGCCGCGGCGTGTATTTTTGTTTGTATTGATATTTTTAATTTCGTAATATCTTTTGAATGGAATGTCCGATTTCAATAATTCAAAAAGTAGTCAATAGGTATTGAAACAGTCTTGGATATGAAATAATTTATTTGGATAAGAATTAATATAAAGGTTATCCATAAACATGGTCTGATTTTTAATGGCATTTCTTTCAATTTTTTAAATGTTAAAAAGTAGTTATAGTAACATAACTACAATAGCTAGATATATAATCTCGCTAAGTTTTTTGTTGATATTGATATGTTCTATAATATTGTAGAACATTTTTTTGTTCTATCGTTAATACTTTCCGCAGCGCATGCGATGAAAGACATATTTTGGCAAATTTTTTTACATCTTGAGTTGGTTTTAGTAGGAATTTCTAAGGATCTCTATTTTTTTCTAGTAATAAATATAGCCTATGTTACTCAGCGATAATGTAGCTTTCTATTGGTGAAAGAATTTTTGAAATCGGTCCAGTAGTTTCGGAGCCTATTCAATTCATACAAACAAACAAACAAACAAAAAATCAAACCTTTCCTCTTTATAATATTAGTATAGATTATGATGTTTCCACCCTTCCTCTAACGTCATCACCATTTACCATCAACAGGGGTACTGGTAGAACACCTACCTATTAAGATATAATAAAGTAAAATACGTTCACACATATGCTTTTTGCCTCGACTGTTTACGTCCACGTTAAGCTGTAAAGACAAATAGGATAGAAGAGGTATTACGTAGGTAATATTGTCTTTTATTAACGCGAGTATCACACATTTAAATAAAATACTGTATACCGGATTAAAACGCGATTTATTATTTATATTATTTTAAATTATTTATCCTGACGTTTCGGAGCTTTTCAGCAACCGTGGTCACGGGCAGACAGAATGATGACAGTTGTCTGATTTTTGAAATGTCACAAAGTTGCCATGTTAACACCATCTAACTTCAATAGAGAAGATGGTTTGAGACTTTCCAACACCTGGGATCCAGTAATTAAAAATCTAATAAATCGCGTTTTAATCCGGTATACAGTATTTTATTTAAATTAGAGGTATTACGACAGACCAATCAGTGAGAAAACCGAGAATCATCCTTTTATATTGGATATTCGTCCCTATCTCCTCACTGTAATTGAAACTGACAAAGAATTTGTTTCATGCCATGCAATACTAATTCATAAAAAGAATAGCATAGTATATAATCTTATTTAAAAACGTAGTCATAATTGAAACAGAATTATATTTCACCGGAGCAGTTCTCCGAATAACTTTAAAGCAGAAGTTTGCTTGAATATAATTTGGCACTGCATGTTGCTACTGAAAACATTCTAAATGAATGCGAAATGAAAGCGAAGTGCAGCTTAAGTATTAATTTAATGATGTTTGCATTGAAATATTTTAATTAATTAAAGAGCAAAATGATCTTTTTGGTGCTTTATAATAATTAACTTGCAAACCCATGCGGTTGTATTCGTACTCACTTCAAAATGTTAAAAGCGGTTCTAATATAAAACATACAATATAGAGTCGTCATATACATTTAACATTACTTTCAAGTTTACTCGGTCAACATTGCATTATATAAACTTCTCAGCCGATTATTACTATTGTAACCGAGTCTTTGTAAACCATTGTTGAAAAGAGTGTCCATGGAGTTTCTTGCCGGTTCTTCTCCATGAGACCCACTTTTTGGAACCGTGCAACTAGACGTTTCATAAGAGCCTGCAAAGGCCTATTTGAAATAAAAAACTTTTGATTTTGATTTTTGAACAAACGTTTTAGCTTTAACTTTTTTATGTAAACCGTGATCCATGTGCTATGAAATTATTTCAGAATAATTAGTATTATTATTATTATTTTCTCATGTAGCCAAGTTCACATTTCAAGGATGTCAATGCTTGTGGAAGAGTCCATGCGTCGGGTTGTCTCTCTCCCTAAAATATGGCGAGGGGGCCGATGGCTGGCCATGCGTCATACTCGTGAACGGGTGCTACTTGTGGTGACTAGTTGGACTCGAATTCGTGTATGCGGTGATGTTAGTTATTTCGACTATGTATTTGCGTGTTGTTCCCACGAGAACGAGAAAGAAGAACGAGAGTTGTGCGTGCTCCTATTTCACCATGCCTTCTGCTGATAGAGGACAAATCTTTTTTTTTTTTTTTTACATTTTTTCGTTTATATATTTTTTTATTATTATTATAGTTAATTACTTAAAGATGTCATGTGAAACATGGTGTAATGGTTGCAACTCCATACAAAAAATTTGTAAAACAAAAAACTTGGCGATTTAAGAGTGGCGGCGAGTTTATTGCCAGTTCTTCTCTTCCGTTCTACGCCCTTGATTTGAGAACTGGCAGTAAATGTAAAATTAGAAGCATTTAATATGTATTTTTCATTGACGTTCATAAGTATACATTGTGTTACCTAAATGAAAAAACGCTGGGTTAGTTTCTGTACAGGCGGACTCATCTATACAGACCCTTGTACAGCACCTTCGCCAGCGAAAGCGAGGACTCGTATTCCGTGCATCCCTTACCCCTGTGAGCTACCGTCTTTTAGGCTCTCTTCTTTCCTACAGCAGTTCTAGTCGAAATACATACGTGTTTCGAAGATGCCCTTGGGCATGTCTTAGCAAAAGCCCAAATATAGGTGAGTTACAGAGTTCGCCACGACGGCGTTAAGATGTAAGATGTAAATGCATACAAAAAATATAAATAAAATGCCATCAGTTAAAACGCAATTTTAAATAACTTTTTGTAAAAAAAAATAGTAGTATCAGCATAATTACCAAGCATTTCAAAGTATAAATTCGACATTGTTCATCGTTGATACTATTATGACTTATCATCTGGCATCAATTTTCCCGTTCCTAAAAAAGCCTCAATAGGAAAATAAAAAAGTTTTCAATTTTTTGTTCCTATTTAGTCTACCTTTTTGGAAGACATCACGTATTTTTTTTAAAGGATACCATTTTCTTATATTTGTAGTTTTATTCCTATTACTAATACAAACAATAGAATACGCATAGAAAATAAAAGGAACCAAACATACAACGTTTATTAAAGCCAATAAAACCGATGTATCAAAGATATTTACTTCCAGATAACATGGGTCTTCTCTGTTAGTGGACGACAGTTATCGTCTTAGTCTAGAGGACATATTTCACGTCAAATGACATGGGTGGAATTGTTCCGGAAATCGCCATTATCTCCAACTTACCTTTGTTTATTACATGCTTCACTATATACGTCTATATTTCAGAACTTAGATATTTTTTTATTGTACGCAGGATAATTTTCACAGAATGGTAATAAATTAAGACAACTTAAATAGCCAAATATTTTATTTTATATACGAGTACATAGATGGAAAAATCGTGAAGTGCATATTGCGCGTTTCGGTTTCAGTCTATGGATTTTCGAATGCTCGAAGGAAAAATTAGGGCGCAGCGCATCATTGACTGATGTTCTGTGGTTGAGGTATCACCTACCAACAAGTGAACCTCATGCTCGTCTGTTGATATCTGACATAAAAAAAATGCTTCACTATAAACATCCATATTATTTTCAGGACTTAGATATTTTTTATTGTACGCAGGATAATTTTCACAGAATGGTAATAAATTAAGACAAGTTAAATAGCCAAATATTTTATTTTATATACATGATCTACTATTTAATGAATTCTCAAAGCGATAATTATTTGCGCTGGGAAAAGATAAACCACTTTAACGCTATGTTTTTTTTTTATTTTTTTTATGTTAGATAGACGAGCATGAGGTTCACTTGATGATAGGTGATACCTCAGCCACAGAACATCAGTGTGTAGTCACTGTGAAAATGAGTAATTTTTAGCTTTATTTACTTTAAGTATTTCCTTTTTACTTATGTACTCTTACTCTCATTATATATGTGGAATTTACAACAAAAATCTATATACTAATATACGAGTACTAATACTAATTACTGATAATATTATAAAGAGGAAAGATTTGTATTTTTGAATGTTTGTATTTTTGTATGTTAAGAATAAACTCAAAAACTACTGCACCGATTTAAAAAAAATCTTTCACCAATAGAAAGCTACATTATCAGCGAGTAACTTATGCCATCTTTGGGTATAGTACATGTACATTGCTCCCGTGTGAAGCCGGGACCCCTTGTCAGTATTTCATTTACAGGTTCACTCAAGAAGCGAATAATTAATTTATATTGTACAATTTCATCATTCATTTCTTCAATGAAATCTCCAAGGCTTATCTATCTTAGTTTAAACAGAGCAAACAATATGAAGCGAAGTTCTCACCCGCCCGCGGGAGCTATAAGTCACGTTTATGAAACTACCCACATGCTTGTATTGCGAAAAACATTTCGGTTATTATATCTACAATATGCTGCTGTATGTTGTTTAAAAAACGATGATATATCGCTATAATACCACATCTCAGATTAGAACCAGATTGGTTCGCAGTATTTTTCATGAGAAAACTGTCTAAGTGTCTATGCCTATGTCTGGTAATAATATCAAAAGGACGTTGCCAAGGGGGTATAAAGGGCAGAGTTCCAAATAAATATAGTCAAATACAAAGAAGCCAAAATCTGAAGCCCAATCACTTGATCGATTATATTATCTATTTATATTTATTATATATTATTATTTATTAGTTCTATTATCTTATTATTAGTCATATTCCATTTTAAGTTTGCCATAAGACATAAGTGTTACCTCAGCGATTTTTTCGTTACATTTAGGGATGTTTGGACTTTGATAGCGATTTTCCGTAAATGTTTACAATCACCACTTTTCCCAAAAAGCGTCCTAAAGTTTTTTTTTTATGTTTCATTAAGGAGGTGGAAGCGATTCTCCAGATTTTTTTATTACAATTTCGTTTATTTTTTTAATTTCCTCTAATAAGTGAATAAACTGTAAGTTCTTTGAGAAAATAAATTCTTTAACGTCAAAAATTTCCACCTATGTTAGGTTTTGTTGGTATGGTGCCTATAGTTGGTATCCTGCTTTCATAAATAACTTGTATTTTATTGATAAAATATTTAGTAATTTAAAAGTGATGATTGTAAATATTTATCCGATTTTCCAAAATATGTTATCGCTTTTGTGAAACCTCAATCTAATAGAAATACAATCACTATAAAGGATTCTTCTGTTCTTATTAGTCGTAGAAGTAAAAAATACTTACACTACCAATGTGAAGTTTCATGAGCTTTTGTAAATTATTTTATTGTAAGTATATTTTAAGTTATGTTTAATGTTATTATTTAAATAATAAAAAAATTAATTTTAAAATTATACATAACTAAAAGTAAATAATAATTTTGTAAATATAAATAACGTATGCTGAGTGGTATTCCGTTTTTGGGGGCACCACTCTATTTAAATTAAAGTTTAAATAAAATACTGTATACCGGATTAAAACGCGATTTATTATTTAAATTATTTATCCCGACGTTTCGGATGCTTTTCAGCAACCGTGGTCGCGGGAGACTGAAAGATGACAGTTGTCTTATATTTGAAATGTCACAAAGTTGCCATATTTAATTCAATTAAATTAAAAAATAATCTATTAATTTAGGTAACACAATGTACATCTATGAACGTCATTAAAAAAATAATACATATTAAATTACTAATATTACTAATATTAAATGCTTCTAATTTTACATTTACTACCAGTTCACAAATCAAGGGCGTAGAGCGGACGAGAAGAACTGGCAAGAAACTCGCCGCCACTCTTTTTAATCGCCAAGTTTTTGTTTTACAATAATTACATATTAACGCCATCTATTCCTACGGAGTTGATATTTACTGTAATTTTCTATATTATGACAATATTGACTAACGGTGTCCTCTTGTTTTTTAGTATGTTGGATTTGAAGGGGCTGGTCGCTAGAAAGTTTCTTAATTCAAATACAAAAAAAGCAGTATTATATCCGAGTTTATTCTGTGTATAGGTGGATTTCAGAGGAAATTTTCGTAAGGCTTTAGACATGAAAGTATACAGAGCCGAGTTCTGAAGATAGTTCTCTATAAACAAGAAATTACAGCATAAAATTCAGCGAACGTAAAAATTCGCGAAACCTTATTCTTATTCCGTCGTAGGAGCGGTTATATTTATTTTCGCTATTCACCTGGGATTCGGACGGTATCCTCGTTTTACCGACGAAAAGTAAACAGTCTGATAATCTTTAAATTAATCTATAGGGAGACTTTCTTTATCGTTATAATATAGAAAATTAAACGGCCAAATTTATTATTAGATTTTTTTGTTCTTTTATCATATTCTATATACTGATTACATAATATATGGATGGGTTCTATGAATAAGGGACAAAATTCAAAATCACAACTTTATAAGAGAAGCTCTGAAAATTTAAATTTTCAGACATACAGAAATTCATTCCACATCGGCCGTTATACTGTGATAAAGAGTAGTAGTGTTTCATCAAAATCCGTTTAGTAGTTTTTGCGTAAAATGGAAACCAACATCCATCCGAACATACTTTCACATCTATACTATGATATTATGAAGAGGTAAAGTTAGTGAGTTTGTGAGTTTGTAGGGGGTAATCTCTGGATCTACTGAACCGATTTTAAAAATTATTTCACGAATAGAAAGCTACATTATCAGCGGGTATTATTTTGTGAATCTACATTGCACCCGTGTGAAGCCGGGGCGTGTTGCTAGTTTTTTTTTTCTTTTTTTATGTCAGTTATCGACAGACGAGCATGAGGTTCACTTGATAGTAGGTGATAACCTATCAAGTTAACCTATGGTATCCCTCAGCCACAGAACATCAGTCAATGATGCGCTGTCGCCCTACTTAATATAATATAAGAAGGATGAGTATGTGGCTCACCTGATACAAACACTGCTGCCAAATAACTTCCACACCACCAAAAGACTTGCAGATCTGTTCCCGGTAATTGGCTTTCTTCTTGATGAAGCGACTTAATTAAAATTTTCTCCTATATTCAGAGCAAATTATATTTTTCCAAGTTACAAGCAAACATAATAATCCAAAAAATGAATCCGTAGGGAGCCAGTTGCCTCGCCGATGAAACATTACGTCCGGGCGCAAATCCCTTTATTAATCCCGACAAAAATGAGGCTAAAATAAATTTTGACACCAATAACATTGCTTATTGTTTCGGCAATGATTTATATGCTAGTTCAGCGCGTGTTTACAATAGTTGTGCTTCCGTTTATTGAGGATATTACAAAAGCTGGTACAAATAATTATTTGTTTCCGATGACAGGATTATGTGATCGTAATAATGTATTTTTAGCTTTGTTTATAATAATAATAATAGCTTTATTTATTTCTTACAGTTTTTACATTTTTACAATTTATATACATTTGTTTATATTGATGATGTAAGGACCGCTCTGGCGGTGAAAGCCATTTATTTCTATCTCTTGCCAGTCTATTCCAGATTATTCCAGCCGTGGCAACTATGTCAACACTCCATCTTTTGTAAGGCCTTCCTTTTGGTCTTTTCTTATAGATAGGGTACCAATTCTTGACAATTTTGGATCATTTGTGCCCGGGTGACCTTTGTACGTGCCCGGCCCATTTCCATTTTTGGGACATTATGGTTTTTGCTATGTCCTTTACCTTGCTAATTTTCTTGATGTCTTTAATTCTCACTTTATCGCTTAGCTCAAGAGACTCCTTTCTATGTTATTTTGGCACACTTTAACCTTGTGAGTCTGTTTTGTTGACAGCGGCCATGTTGGAGAAGCGTAAGTGAGACAAGGTATTAAACACGTCTGCATGGCTTTAGTTTTCAGCGTGACTGGGAGACAACCCTTGAATACCTCTTTCATTGCCCAATACTTCGACGGGTCCTAAGAACAAAATCGTATCTGCAAATAAACGATTTCACAGATACGATTTTGTTCTTGGGACCCGTCGACTTGTTCCATGTTATTTTGATTCTTCACTCTACTTCTTTATCGTTGCATAACTTGGAAGATATTAAGTGTCCCAAGTATGTGTAGTCTTCAACGTATTCAATTTCTTTCCAATCTGACTTAAGCGGTTAAGTTTGGCTATTCATCATTACTTTAGTATACTTAGCTTTTGTAGGATATGAAAAATAATTAATGATGGTTACAAAACAAAAGATAGATTTTTTAAAGTGCAGACGGGCTTCTTGCAGAACACCTACCATGCGCTCCAATGGGTCGTGGCTTCGAATTCCACCTGAAATAACATGTTACCATATTTTCCATATATTTACATCAAAAATTATACGAAGAACATCGAAATATCAGAAGTATAATTGAATATTCATAGCCCCATACCAAGTAAACTCATACTCGTATATTTAATTCGCAAAAAATCGAATTTAAAAAGGTGAACTAAAGGCTTCATAAGGGTTCGATTGTTTTGAATAATTCATTAAGTATACAGAAATATTTAAAAAATACCCTTTTTAACTCGATATAGGAAAAATAAAGGGTTCCGAATAAAACGAATACATGTGTTCAATTGAATATAACGTTTGAACCATTTTCTGTGGAATCTGCTTTTATCTCTATTCAACTATGAAAGGCAATGTCAATAGCTATATAATATATTCCATTATACGAGTAAAATACTATATTTTTTAAAATACATCAATTTTAAGGCCCATTTACATGGTGCAAGTTTCTTGCCTGTTGCATACAATCAAATTGATGGAATAAATGACTTGCATGATCTAAACCAGTGGCGGGACCACCATACAAGCCCAACCGCCTGTTTTGCCTTATTAATGCATTAAAAAGAAATGTAATAATGTGATTAGTCAAATATAACTTATACGATTGCGTAATTATATAAGTTATATAAATATGTAAACACGTATTATATTAGAATCGGCAAGACGGGCTTTTGGGCTTGTATGGTAGTCCCGCCACTGCTATACAGGGTGTCCCAAGAAGTAGTGTCAAGCGGTAGTCCCGAGATAGGCTAGGCACAATACAATGTTTTTGGCAGCATGCTCTGCGATCCCAGAAACCTGGGGTGGACCTGAGGGTCAAGAGGGGTTTAGTGGGTATTACTCGCCCGGCTTTCTGACTAGCAGAGAGATTCACCGGGTGAGCTCGAGTCCTACACTCCCCCCGCATAACATCCCGCGGGGGGGTACCCAGTGCGCAAATGCATTCCCCTCTTTTAAAAAAAAAAAAAAAAAAAGGCACAATACAATAGACTAGCGCGGTGCTCGTACCACGCCCCCGCCTCACCCCTTTGTGGCCTATCTGTAACCTAACTCAGGTTTAACTCAGGTAGTAAATTCCGATAATTGCATATTTTTTTTTAATAACAATAGGACATCAAAAAACAAAACTGCTTCACTGATTGCCTGTCCCGTGGTCGCTCGGAGATATTTTCATAGCGCGATTCAGGATCACTGACGTCTTCGTACTAATTCGTGCAAATTATAGATGTCGCTACTAATAAATACGTATTATTATAGCATCAGCCAAAATTGCTTAATCTTTTATTAATGATGGACTCAAGCTCTCACTAATAACAAGAGGAATTATTCCAATAAGTCCATCAAAACAGCCCATTTAAAAAAAATGTCCTGGCGATGCATTTCGTGTGTTTGAGACCTAAGGGTAGAGGGGATCACGTTGACATAATGTATATAGCCACATAACATGTAAGTTGGTTAATTGCAGGTATAAATCTCAACTCGGAGCTGAGACGCTCTCAAGACAAGTCTTGTGGCTTAGAAATGCGGTCGTTGTACAGTCAGCGGCAAAAGTAGGTTAACAATGTTCTTTAGTTTCAAAAACAAAATTTTAAATGAAATCTTGGTAGTCGTAACATGTAATATTGTCTTTTATTAACGCGAGTATCACACATTGAAATAAAATACTGTATACCGGATTAAAACGCGATTTATTATTTATGTTGTTTAAATTATTTATCCCGACGTTTCGGATGCTCTTCAGCAACCGTGGTCGCGGGAGACTGAAAGATGACAGTTGTTTTATATTTGAAATGTCACAAAGTTGCCATATTTAATTCAATTAAATTAAAAAATAATCTATTAATTTAGGTAACACAATGTACATCTATGAACGTCAATAAAAAATAATACATAATAAATGCTTCTAATTTTACATTTACTACCAGTTCAGAAATCAAGGGCGTAGAGCGGACGAGAAGAACTGGCAAGAAAAAAAAAAAAAAAGAGTGGCGGCGAGTTTCTTACATACAAGTCGTAACATGCTTTAATACTTAAAAATCAGTTAATATAATATATATTTGAATTCATATTTAGTTTTTCTAATCTATATACTTAAAACAAGTCGTGTTACGCCATTTATAACTCAAGAACGGTTGCATTGATTTAATATATCTTATTTGTGATTCGTCTGTCACCCCAATAACAGAATAACTATTAAAGTATCGAAATAATGTATATAAAAAAATATATGAAATCTACTTTGTAGATAGATTGATTTCATAAAACATCTTAATTTTGATACGAAGACGAGGGAGATGATATTACCTATAAAGAAGGTGATAAAATGTTTTTTTTTTAAATCAGACTTAAGCCGCAAGTGTTATGCGATAAAACTTTATTGTTAAATACTACTTAGAATAGATAGATAGAAATAAGAGGAAGGTCGTTTGAAAATCAGCTATTTCTGAAATTAAATTAATAAAGTTTTCAAGACCCAAGCAGACCCAGTCATGGGTGAGAGCTAGTTAATAATAAACTAACTAAATTTAGTGAATTGTACAAATAACTTTCCTTTAGTGACAAAGTTTTGAACAATGAGTCAATTTCCTTACTTGTATTGAACGAAAAAGGTCTTCTTCGACCTTATTCGAAAACTAATCTCAACTTTAACCTTGGAAATATTGACTTACGTAATTTTATCATGAAATGCTATATACCTACCTAAACAAAATTTAACGATTAATTTCATATTTTCCATCGATCTACTACCTATGATTCAGTAGTATCCTGAGCATATGAATCCAAAAATATATAATAAAAATGTTTTGGTTTGCACAGGTAAGACGGGTCACATAATTGCTCGTAAAAAACAGATTAATAGATAACCTTACTTCCCGTGGCGAATTTTGCGCATTTCCATTTTGATAGACGAGCATGAGGTTCACTTGATGAACATTAGTCAATGATGCGCTGTCCACCTACTTTTTACTTCGAGCATTCGGAAATCCATAGATTGAGACTGAAACGCGCAATGTGCACTTCACGGTTTTCTATCTAAGAATGGTGGTTTGTTACCCAGTCAATTTCAATATATTGTCTCCTACCAGTTTATCCGATGTAACCAGACGTAGGCAAGACGTTCTTATAGAAAATTATAAACATGTCGTCCGGCGGAATTCAAACCCGAGACCCATAGGGGCGCAAGATAGTCCTACCAAACGAGCCAACGAACCCGTCGTTTTTCAAGTAAAAGATCCATAACGAGTTGCAATGATAAGTATAAGCAGTAGCTTGTATTATTTGAAGATTATTTTTATTAGAAGATATAACATAAATTATGTCACTGAACTATTACGTCTTACGAGTAACTAGATCGCCTTAAAGTAAAAAGCTACGTGTGGACAAATTGAAAATGTCGTCCAAGTGTTCCCCGATTTCTGACATCCCAAGATTTATGGAGAAATTATAAGTCCCGGAATGTGGAACTATTAATTTTAGTGCTACGGAAATAACTCAAGGATTTCACTGTATACGGAACATATTTAATTAATACGGATATATAATATGCTTTATGGAACAATGAACAAGACTTGTTACAACCTGAGTCACCTTTGTCGTAATATCTTCTAATTGATGATGATAACTGCGTTAAAATTCGAGTGTAATTTAGATGTAGTTATTCATGAGTGTTATAAACAAATTAAAATTAAATTATGTTTTTTTTTCAATAATTTGAGATTAAGATATTTTAAACTAGTTTAAAAGTACTATAGGTATACGATTTAAGAAGCACTTTCTATTTTTTTATTTCAATTTTCTAAGTTTACTACACAATTTATAAAATACAGTGTCTTTTATAAATTGCACTTTCTATAAAAAAAATTGAAACTGAAAATGTATTATTTTGAACGAAAATCACATACCAAAATTTGGCATCCAACACGTAATATTAATTACAGTTTTTTTTTCTCTTATAAGTATATTTTCTTATCAGGCACAGTCGACTTTCAAAATATATTTAGAAAACATCAAATCGTATGACATATTTCTTTATTTAGGAGCGGAAATGAGGCCTTTTCGATACCCTTCCTTTGCTTAATTAACCCTAATGTGTTAATTATATGACCCGGTTAAGAATTGGGTATGGCGGGCCATTTTATACTCTAAAGCTTGAAACTGATTAAATGAGTAGTCTGGATTGGAGTTTCTTGAAAATGATTGAAATTCAGGGACGTATTCGTTATAATAGTTTATTTGTACCGTTTTTTCGACTTTTGAAATTAAAATTTAAAACTACCACGTTTCGGAATAGACAAAACGATAAGTTATATAGTTTTATATTTATTTATATTAATGATTTAAAAAATCTTATGTAATACTTTTCATTACATCTGCTATTTTCAACAGCTTCCATAGAATAAAGAACTATTTTTCGAGTTTTTTAAATTTTGTATGAATTAAATTATTGAATTTTGAAAGAATACAATACGTTCTTAGACGCTCAGGATTCTCTTAGTGATCTCCCAGCATCAGTTATTGCGTCAAATCATTTTCCTCGTACTAATAAATTATAATGAGTGGTCGAATTTGGGGACGTTCTTCAAAAGGGCCAGGCCAAAAGTACTTGGAATCGGCGAGTGTGTATGAAAGCATTGATGAAAGTGGAAGAAGCAAATATGGTATGTAAGGATCAGAGCATATGGAATTCCGTGATCTTTGCCTACCCCAATGGGAAAGAGGCGTGATGTATATGTATTATGTATGTATTATAACCATGAATGGACAGCTTATTAAGAAAGCTAACGGAATCCGGCCCTGCTCTCAAACGATATCATACGAAAGTTTTAATTATAATCCAAATTACATAGGCCGAGGAAGGTTCATACGAACCGTGGCCTAATTATGAATTTAAACTTACTCAATCAGCTTGTTTCAGAATAACATTCCAGCCATTTCCAGAAAGTTATATTTGATTTATGTCTTAATTATTGTATTTTAGAGCTTATTCTATTCAAAGGGCCAAACACGAATGATTTGTCTACGTTTTCTCATGTCTGAACGCATTACAAATGAAAAACTTAATTTTTACTTAAATAAAATAACTTTAACCGGATAAAAATGCGATTTATTATTTATCCCGACGCGGACGTTTCGAATGCTTGGCCAGCAAATGTGTCATCTATTCAACTCCGTAGCTATTCCTACGGCGTAAGTATGGCAACTTTTGTGATAATTCTAATCAGACAGCTGTCATCTTTCCGTCTTTTTTTGTATGTTTGAGTTTATCAAACACTACAATTCTTTCAATTCTTTCACCAATAGAAAGTTACATTATCATCGAGTAACATGGGTTTTTTTTGTCTATAGTACATTTTTATTGCACCCGTGCTGGTAATAAATATATATACGTATAACCAAGAACTATTTATGATTTCGTCCGTAAGTCCTCGCAGCCGGTAGGGTCTTTGAAAATCAGTGTAGCGACATTAGTCGCTTCTTCGCTCATCCATCCATTTGCCATCACTTTTATTTTCATTATATATGAACTTTTTGTTTAAAAGACTATTGAATATCAAATAAAGTAGTTGAAAACTTGAACCAGATTAGTTTTTAAAATATCCATTGCGACAATCACAGCTGAATTCTCCCAGTTTCAAAACAATAATATAAACTTGCATGTTGTAATTTCCCTCAAGAACAGAGATTTAAACGCGCTCTCTGTAAATATTTTTTTCAATAGCACAGACAACAAGCTTCATAGAAAGTCACATATTAAATAACAAACAGATAAATCAAAATACTCAATACGAAATAAAGAATTATATATGAAATATATATATAATTGTTTTACAAATATCTTTGTTTCTCCCAAATTCCTCACTATAGTGACTATAGTGTGGACCCAAGTCAAGCACGATAGCTGATATTATTACTTCTGTTGAGTACTGCCTTTTGAAGTATGATTGATATTTAAGAGTTTGAGGCTTCTGTGCAGTTTTCGTATATAGAATATTACATTCATATATATGAAAAAAGGTATCATGACAGTTAAGTTGGACATATAATAAATATTATTAGTAATTGAGTAAATAATTATAATTATTTAACACCCTGTTAAATAGCAAATATTCAGTTTTAATAGTACATTAAGGAGGTGACGTGATCCCAAACTAGGCACAGCATACGGCATAAAACGATTTTCTAATAAATAATGGTTGTGAATTTTTAGAATAAATAGCACATAGTCAGTTTAGCCAGTACAGGTTGCCTGGAAGAAATCGCTTTTAGGCGATAAGGCCGCCTATTGCTTTTTATATTATTTACTAGCTGACCCGGCAATCGTTGTTTTGCCATGTAAATAATTTCTAAAAAGCAGGGGTTGGTGATAGAAAAGTAAAAATTTTGGGTTGTATGTATTTTTTAATGCCACATTATAAAAAAATAAAAACAAAACATTTCGTCCATAAAATTAAAAAAAAAAATTAGGGGTGGATTACCCTTGACATTTAGGGGGATGAAAAATAGATGTTAGCCGATTCTCAGACCTACCCAATATGCTTACCAAATTTCAGAGGAATCGGTCAAGCCGTTTCGGAGGAGTATGCAGACTAACATTGTGACACGAGAATTTTATATATAAGATAGTTATATTTCATTTCATTTTCATTCACATGTACGAAAAGCAAATTCTCTTGTTTTAAAAGAAATCTACTAGTTTACACTGTGAATATATTATAGTCATACAATAACGTTACTTTAAGTATATAGGTATAAACAGAAACCTAAAATAATAACGATATTATACTGTATGTACGTACGTTATTTTAATTCTGGCGCGTTCTGTTATGATAGTATGATTTCAATTATAAAAACCGAAACAAAACACTGTAATAATATTATACTTTATACTTTGCCTCTGTCGCAGGACTGTTCTCTGTAAGAATTGCGTCCGGATTTTCATAAATTAGCATAGTCTGTGGAATGCTCGACGCTCCGCAATTTAGTTTTTGTTGCGAAATATGTGTTCTGTTCCACATTTTCATTTATCTAAATTCTGTATGATTGTATTATTCAGACCTTATAGTAGGTATATTTATTATACAGTTTTAATATATAGTTGCCATTCGTTTTCGATAACAGGTAAAAAAACGACTTTATAAATGTTTGATTAAGAACTTATTAATATTTCTCCCAAGTAAATTGTGCTTGGGCCACGGATCAGCATGTCTTTCCCGTATTTGATCACTTCAGGCATTAAACTGGTGGGGGAATATCGACACTCCGACCGGGTAATGAACCACCGTTCATAGATGGAAAACCGTTAAGTGTACTTTGCGCATTTCGGTTTCATTGTTTTCGAATGCTCGAAGTAAAAAGTAGCTCGACAACGCATCATTGATTGATGTTCTGTGGTTGGGATACTACCTACCTTCAAGTGAACCTCATGCTCGTCTGCCGATATCTTACATTTAAAAAATGGTACAAATTTTAGAGCATATTTTAACAAAAAAAAAATTAGATTAGGCCACTGTAAGTCTAAAGGTGTGATATATCATCATACCTTGATAAAAAATCTTTTATCGCCTTCTTCCAAGCTTTCAGACAAGCCCATTCATTTATTATGCACAAATGCGAGAGAAAATCTTGAAAAAACAAGCGTATTCTTCATAGAATTACCGTTTTTCGTACATTAACTAATGTTTTTCACGCGGTTCCATTCATAAACGGGTCTGTATTAAAATTTATCACGTGAACCGTGACGGCGAATGTATTATTAAAGCGGTAATGTCGGCGCGAATCATGAGCATCTAATTTTACCCGCCTTTATTAAGGTGCCAGGTTTTTGTAATGCTTTTGATGGATATTTAGTTAGAACATTATGGTATCCTTACATCTCTTTTATTCTACTTTAGTTATTCTTCTTTAAACCTTGTTACTACTTTAGTGTAAGGGTAAGGATGCCGAATATAAGATAGTTGCCAAATGTGACATTGTAAGGTTTTTTATGTTAGGTATCGACGGACGAGCATGAGGTTCACTTGGGGGTAGGTGATACCCCAGCCACAGAACATCAGTCAATGATACGCTGTCGACCTCCTTTTTATTTTGAGCTTTGGGAAATCCATAGACTGAAGCCGAAATGTGTAAAATGCACTTCACGGTTTTTCCATCTATGAACTGTGGTTCGTTAGCCGGTCGGAATTTTGATATTGTTCCCACCCGTCCAATGCCCGAAGTTACCAGATGTGGGGGAAGACATGCTTACAAAAAATTATAAACATGTCGTTCCGGTGGGATTCGAAACCACGACCCATCGATGGAAACGGCAGTTGTTCTACCGAACGCGCCGACGAAACCGCCGAAGTATATTTACATCTCTTTTATTCTACTTCAGTTATTCTTCTTTAAATCTTGTTCATTCTACTTTAGTGTATAGGGTAAGGATGCTGAATATGAGATAATTGCCAAATTGAGATAGCTAGGTTTTGGCCAAACTAATATTTGCAGCTATTTGGGGCTATTATCCTTAAAAGCCATGTGATAGCAAATCGAAACAGTGTTTCCCAATTCGAGGAGCAATAAGGTTGTGTTCGTGCAGGCTTTTACGTAGCCATCATAAAGGAGACAATTGTCTGAGATATTATTTCTGAGTTTTCTAATATTATCTGATATAAAAAAATGTATTATGTCCAAACGATCTTTCATTGATAAGCTTCATTAAATAACGAATCGAATATTGTAATTTTCATAGCCATTAGTGCGATAATTTATTTTATATACCTAGCCAAAATAAGAATGGTATGTCATATTCGGCATCCTTGCTCTATATTATTTAATTTCTTATCTATTACTGATTATTGACTATTACACACTCATTGATTTCCTCTGTATTCCCTCCATGCGGTGGCTTGGAAGAGATAGCTAAAGCGCTATAGAGCCGCCGTTTGTCTACTATATTTCCTTACTGTTTAAATAATCCTTATCATCCAAAGTCTATTCACGAAATGATGAAGGATAAGAAGATATGCTAATCGCGTCAATGGAAAAAATCACTAGTATTTCAGACTGTGCTCCGTTTACTTAAGTCAATAGATATTACGTACTGGCTTATATTTTTAATTAAAGATAAAAAATTTATACATTTAAAAATATGTATAAAAATAAGTATGTATATCTGTTGGAAAGGCATATTACACAGTAATCTGGTAGATAAAGATGCATAGAGTATTGTAACATAGCGGGACAGTTCTATGATTGTTATAAAACTCTACATAAATAAAAAAGTTGGTTTAGTTACACTTATTATAACTTAAGAATGGCTTCACTGATTTTAATTATCTCTTAGTTGTTTAATTCGTTTATGTTCCGAATAACAGAATAAATATTAAAATATCAGAAAAATTTAAGAAAAAAAATGAAATTTAATTTCAAAATAAATTATTTTCGGAACTCCGCCATCTTCCACTATTTATTGCTCATGTCATTCACGTTACAAAAAACATGTCAAGTCATACTCGAAAATTACAGTAATTTATATCCACTCCGTAGGAATAGATTTAACGCCATCTGGCAACTTTGTGATATTTCAAATCAAACAGCTGTCATCTTTCAGTCTAGCCGTAACCACGATTGCTGAAAAGCATCCCAAACGTCTAGATAAACAATATAAATAATAAATATTAATCCGTTGTAAAGTATTTTATTTAAAAGAGTTAAAATAGTTAAAAGAATTAGCGCGAGTCACTAGTTCAATTGAAACGGATTAGAAAACCGGACAGATACGTGTTTTGTATGAAAATGTGGGTCAGCTATTGTCATCCAGTGTCTGTTGGGAACGGCCCGTAAAAACCACTCAGTTTCATAAGAAAGGTATTGCTCACTCTTTGTGATAATAAACCCCGCGCTGCTGTAATGAACGCGTTTGTTAAGGGAAATTGAACTCTATTATATTATAAGTAGTTTTTGAGCTCTTTGATGCGATTTTTCATTGTATAAGAAATCCTGAATTGTGAAATACTGATTTAGTATAGTTTTATTGGTATACAAGGATCGGAGGTTATCGAAATCCATGATCTCTGCCTACCCCATTGGGAAAAAAGCAAGAAGCATATAGTTTATTGCCAGTTCTTCTCGTCCGTTCTACGCCTTTGATTTGAGAACTGACAGTAAATCTAATTCTAATCTTAGAATTTAATTTTTTTAATTGACGTTCATAAGTGTACATTGAGTTACCTATATGAATAAATGATTTGAATTCGGATATGTATGTATGATCAGTCGTTGTAGGCCATCCGTCTTCCTGCGTGTGATGTGACCATAGTATTGAGAGAGAGAGAGAGAGATACATTTATTCGTCGTAACACATGATACAATTATTATAATTAAATATTTATACTAGTTATATACAAAACGACTACGACGAAACGGTCATGGACTCAGCATACAGTGGATAGTCTTTGGCTACTAAACCAAAGCCTACCACGCTGATTTTCAGCCATAACCTGAAAGCTACGAATATCTTACGAATAGCTAAAAAACATAAAACAACGATAACAGAGCAACAGTATATCAGTGCTGTACATGTTTTAGGCAAAAGCTTCAACTGGCAATAATATATTTCATAACTAATATCGATTTCAAAAAAATGACCTTTGACCTCTGCATATAGGTCGGACTCGCATCAGCAAACCTAATTAAAATGTATTAAACTGCAACAGTGGTCTTCACGCTACATTGTTTGTATGAAAGTTTTGACGGGCTCGTTGGCCTGAACCTGCCGTGCAAACCGATGGGTCGTGGTTTCGAATCCCACCGGAACATAGATGGAAAAACCGTGAAGTGCATATTGCGCATATCGGTTTTAGTTTATCTATTTCCGAATACTCGAAGTAAAAGGTAGGTTGACAGACAGACATTGACTGACGTTCTGTGGCTGAGGTATCAACTACGATCAAGTGAACCTCATGCTCGTCTGTCAATATCTATACATATAATAAAACTGTAGAGGTCAAATTTCTGTACATAGGAAAAAAATTATAAAAACCGAGTCAGGGAAGAGAAATAGAACAAACCCAGATTTTTTTAATTTTTTTGTTTCTCTGTTTGTTTGTCTGTTTGTCTGTTTGTACTGTTTGGCTAATCTCCGAAGATACTGAACCGATTTTTATGCAATTTGCACAAATCTATTAAGCAAAGCCCGGGGCAACACATAGGTTTTGTTTCATCGAAATCGTTTGTCGAAAAGAAAAGTTATCATCATTTAAAGATTATTTTAAAAACTGACTCGCGTCGAACTTTTTAGAATTATAATTCTGTGTAAATAACAGTTTGATATGGAAATGTAATAGTTTGATTATTTCTCAACATTCAATATGCGTTAGTGGAATAGTGGATATGAATATATCATATGAAGAAACCTTTTTCAAAAGCTCAGCTTAAGATGAAGCCCACGCGAACGAAGTCGCTGGCATCAGCTAGTCTAACATAAAAAGGAAAGTGTTAGTTTATATTAGAACCAACACGCACAATATTCTTTTAAAAGTAGGAACATCCATCGGTAATGGCATTCCATTTCCCATACTGATTGGCAATCCCGAATCCAACGAAGTTGCCAGCTCAATAAACAATTGCCAGTCGATAAATCAAGTTTTGTATTCGGCAATATACTTGAGATGGAATAAGGCGGGATCCAAATTCCGTCTTGTTTGTCTTAAACCCCTAATATTGTTTGTTCTTGACTCTATCTTATGTATGTCGAGAACGGGATTGAATGAACTGTTCTTTTATTGATGCTTTGTGAAAGTTGTGTTACTAAGAGTTTATTAGATGTAAAAAGTTCTTTAAAATCAATACTATTTTGCCATTTTTCTAAAAGAATACATCTTTTATTATCTGTGATTATGATTTTTCCACGGACTATGTATAACTCTCTTTCTTTTAGATTTTACATTTGTACTGTTTTCAAAGTAAATTGTTTTTATATTAATAAATGGTGAAGGTTTTTAAATGATATTGGTTTGGTGTTATTATAAAAAGATCTATCAACGAAGTTAGAAACTTGAAAAGAGATTTGAAACGTTTTGAGTGTCCCATTTTTCACTAATCTATTTAATAATTTGTACATATATAATAAATAAATATCGTGTCACGGTGTTTGTCACACTTCCGAAACGGCTCGACCGATTTTTAAATTTTTTTCTATGTATATATGGTAGGTATAAGAATAGGTCGTAATATATATTTCATACCGCTAGATGATTAATGCGCAAATGCATTCTCCTCCTTAAAAAAAAAGGATGTCCAATCCAGATTTTTTTTTAAATATACTTTACGGCTTATTCTCATACCTACCAAATATACATTAAAAAATCATTAAAAAATTCATCAAAAAGTCTCATTTTCTTTATTATTATAGCCGTGCAAAGTCGGGCCAGGCAGCTAGTAAAACTATAAATTGTTACTTTAGCTCCTTTCATGCTTTCTTTCAGCTCGTACCATGAGTCACACGATCACTCTACTCGACTTGCCTCGCTGGGCTGACCCTAGGGTAGAAGCAGAGCTACGATGTCAGTACACGCGACAGCCAGGCGACCCAGCGTTACACTCGGTCAAGTGGTACAGGGGCAAGCATGAGATTTTCAGATACACGCCACAAGAGGTAGGTGGTTTTAGAAGGGCCTATCTACATTATTTGTCTATTTTTTCTGATCGCTTTAAATAAGTGTCACTAATTTTTTTAATTAAATAATGTGTTTAAATAAGTGGAAAAGACATGATTTTTATTGGGTGAAACAAAATTGAACTTTGTAGCCAATTGTTCAGTGAAACGAAACCGTAACGACACGGAGTGATGAAAAAATTTAAATCCCGACTCCTCTAGTGGATACATCTCACATGTGTTTCACTAGTCATCTTCATTTAGAGGGAAGTAGGTGATCAGTCTTATGTTTTCTGCCGGCCTAGCATGACCGCCACGAGATATCTCGCGGACGAGAGAAGACAAACTAAGATGTAAGATATCTCGATATATTATATCTCGACATCGATAATTTTGATAGAAACGATACCTGAATCGACAAATAGGTATATCTATTTTTGATATTAATAATAATAATAATAATATAATTTATTTAACACACACAAAACACAGCATACAAAAAAAAACCCAGATAATTATAGCTAAAAAACTAACCTAGAATATAATAATTTACAAAATTAAGTATTTTATTTTTATTACATATATCAGCTGTGTGGCAGTGTGCGTCAAAAGGGATGCTGCTCAGTTTACCTGTAACAATTAGTCACAGCACCGATTTTCAGCAGCTCCCGTCACGGTGCTTAACAAATTAATATAAAAATAAAGAATTATAATTGTATACTTAATATATCTAGTATACTTAATATTGTATGTTAGAAATAATAATAATAATAATATAATGCTAAACTAAGTAAATAAACCCCAAACCAAGTAAATTACCCCCAAACTATGTTGTGCAGACCTGTTATTTTGGCGCAACCAAAAGCCGACCAACCTGACCCGTCATTACGTATTCCTTCATTTTTAATCGGAAGTTTGGAATTGTTTTGAGGTCACGTAATGGTGGAGGCAGGTTGTTCCAACATTTGGTTGCGCTATAACGAAAGCTACCTCTGAAGGCAGCTGTATGATATTTAGGCACATCTAGCATCCAGTGTGATGCCCTAGTACTATAGGCCCTATTTTTATCTCCCAGCCAAGACAGTTTTTTATATAGGTAGGGAGGCATTTGATATTTTACAACACCAAAGAGTAAAACTGCAAAATGCGTGCGCCTACGGCTTTCCATATTGGGAACTTTGGCGTCGTTAAGATATGGTGTTATATGCGATCGCGGTGGTATATCCCAGCAATAGCGAGCACACGCGTTTTGAATGCGCTGAATATAATTTTTTGTACGAACTAGCATGCGGTCGCCGTAAACCGTATCACCATAGTTTAATTTCGAAAGCACGAGTGCGTCGCATAGTTTCTGCCGGAGTTTAGGAGCGATGTGATTTCTAATGCGGTACAGTAATTTTAGACGATAAAAGCAATTGGATATTAATTTGTCGATGTGTTTCTCAAATCTCAAGCTTTCATCGAAGACAATACCGAGATTACGTGCCTCATTCACGCGTTCCAGCGATATTCCCTTAACATGTATTTGTGGGTTGGCTCTTTCAAAATGTTTTATAAGAAAAGGTGTACCAAGAATCATACATTTTGATTTATTTGCATTTAAAGCTAAAGCACTTCGCTCCGACCACTCAGCAATACGTTGCAGGTCAGCATTCAACTGATTTATGGCAACTTGAGCCTGCCCTGGAGGAAATGAAATATATAGCTGTATGTCATCCGCATATATGTGATATTTGCAATGTTGTATGTTGTTTATAATATCAGCAGTGTAAAGTATATAAAGTAATGGGCCAAGAATAGACCCTTGTGGTACACCTCTTGATATTGGCTTATACTGAGAATAACATGTGTTACCAATATCGTTAGTAACAGCAACACTCTGGTACCTATTTTCAAAATAACTTTTGAACCACAATACAGTCTGATCACTGAATCCATAATAAACAAGCTTAGAAAGTAGCAATTCCACATTGATTGTATCGAAAGCACGGGAATAATCTAACAAGACTAAAACAGTGCATTCACCTTTGTCTTGTGACTGCAAAATATTATCTACAACGTCTATCAAGGCGGTTGTGGTACTTCTACCCCTTCTAAAACCAGATTGCAGGCATGGAAGTATGCCATTAGTTTCTAAGTACGTCATAATTTGGTCATGTACAACTTTTTCTAAAACCTTAGACATACATGGGAGAATGCTGATTGGTCGAAGGTCTTTAAAGTCTAAGGGATTCGCAATTTTGTTTAATGGACGAACGATTGCTTTTTGCCATTGATCCGGATAGGTACTCGTGGTCATAGAAGTGTTAACTATGTGTGTCAGGACTGGCAAAATTTGATCTTGAGTGAGGCGTATCATTTATATATATTAAAAGTAGAGTTTTAAGTGTAATTGTCATTTTAGAGCCGGAATAAATTAAGAGATAATCGATTAAAACACGAGAAAACGGTCGACAAAATTTTGTCGCGGTTGTCAAGCTAGGCCGGCTGCCCTAGCGAATTCTTTTTTTATCGCGTTTCCCCGGTGCATTGATCGCAAGCACAACAAAGTATTTCGTATGAGTGTTTCACTGGGTCACTACACTATACACCCAATTCAGAGTGCACTGCACTGGTGTGTATGAGACAATGTATTATATCTATTGTGTACGCTAGACCCGGGTTTGAAACCAAGGACCTCCAATACTGAGTACAGTGCACTTATCACTGAGCCACAAAGGCGACGTGATCAGGTATACTGTCCTCTAGCTATTCGTATACGTGATGGTGAGCTAAACTAGAGCTAGTTGAGCGAACAGATGGATTTTGCTAAGTAATAGCATTTTCATACTAGAACTGTCAAACTATTCAACTTTCAGGAGCCTGCTCATTACATCATATCTTGCCATTAACGATTTAGGCAAACAAAATATATGTACCTATATTTGTATTGAAAATTGTGAGGCTCTGTCGGTGGGCACCGTAGGTTACTACAATACGGTGGTGTAGTACATGCTGAGGTCATAGAATAGTACGGTGTAGTGTACAGAGTCTTTTAGCCGCATAGCCTCAGTATCGAGCAGCTTTTTTATGGAATTGGCGGGAAACGGGCTGTCAGCTCACCTTATGTGTGATTACCGGTACACATAGACATATATGAACGAACGGATAAGATGGACAGAAATATCAAAATTCCGACCGGGTAACGAACCACCGTTCATAAATGGAAAAACCGTGAAGTGCATATTGCGCGTTTTAGTTTATGGATTTCTGAATGTTCGTAAAAGGTAGACCGACAGCGCATCATTGACTGATGTTCTGTGGCTGAGGTATCCGGTAGGATGTCCACTTGATGGTAATCAAGTGGACATCGTGCTCATCTGTCGATATCTAACATAAAAACAGAGTTCTTTGAAGGTCTCTAAGTTATATTGGTTTGTAAATAGCGCTTGTGATACAGAGAGTGCATGCGAGTAAGAAAATGCACGGTTATGGATTTCCAAACATGGTAAGGATGAGTATTGGATAATTATGCTTAGATAGATGCAGGTTGTAATTTCATCACGAGACTAGTAGACCTAAGTTTCCAAAGAAAACACTAATTTCGCCATCACTGAATAAATAATACTCACAGCGCCGCATTTCATAGTAACCAAAAGTTTATAATATTTTATACTGAAACTTGAAGGTTACAAACTCAAGCGAACTTAAAGTAGCTAGGGTCAGAGGTATAAGTTTCTAATGAACTTGGTTAAGCTTCAAGTTTCAAACAAAAAGACGCCACCAGTTGGAATTTCTTAGGAATTTCTACTCATACCTTAAATGTTGCGAACTTAATTTGTAAAGTGATCTTTTCCAAATTTTTGTTTAGTAATTGAAATATCAATTACAAATTGGAGAACATCTAAGAATCAGCGATAAAACCTCTATAACTAAAAGAAAGAGGCGGTGTTTTGAAGACTAGTATTATAACAATACGTGGCTACCTATGTGCATTGCTAGTCATAATGCTTAGCAGCGGCATATTGGAGCGGATATGACAGTACCAAAGTTTCAGCATTTTTTTAAAATATGTAGGGCAAAAAAAGAGTGACGGGCTCGTTGGCGCGTTCTGTAGAACACCTGCTGTGCGCATCGATGGGTCGTGGGCACGAAACTCACCGGGACGACATGTGTATAATTTTCTGTAACCATGTTTTTCCCACGTCTGGTAACTTCAAGCATTGATCGGGTGGGAATATCGAAATTAATAGATGGAAAAACCGTGAAGTAGGTACATATTGAGTTTCGGTTTCAGTCTATGGATTTTCGAATGCTCGAAGTAAAAAGTAGGTTGACAGCGCATCATTGACTGATGTTCTGTGGCTGAAGTATCACCTACCATCAAGTGATCCACATGGTCGTCTGTCGATATCTGACTCTAAATATATAATTTCGAAATACTAAGTGACTTCTGATGTTGCTATTTAAACGACTACCTTATCTCGAGTTATACTTGCGTGTAATTTATTTACTTTACGAGGACTTTATAAATTAACATATTTAAGTCGTATCAAAAAGTGTTTGCGATGTTTATGCAAATGTAAGAACACCTCTTTTGTACCTGCCTCAGTTGGATTAGCATTACAATTATGTAAACAAGTGTCATTTGTGTTTTAGCTTCGGGATAATATTTGCATCTGGATCATTTTATTATAATCGTTCATCCTTATAGTGATATAGATGTGAGATCTGAAAGTACTTATTTTTCCCTGTTCTGTGGTTTTGACAGTAAACCTTAGAAAATCTTTAAAGAAAGATGATTGGTTGAAATAGTGAAAATAACATTATATGAATGTACGCCCTTTTTAAATATAATGGTTAAAAAAATTAAGGTATTTTGGTAAATTAGAATTCATATTATAATTACCGGGACTGGGATACAGTAGGAATCGAAAATTAAGAGACTTATGCATTCAATGTCGCAGGCAAAACCTAATTTGTACAGCCTACGTTTCTTATGACAGAGCGCATTACTCACTAAAAACCTTCTTGTTGATATGTTCTTACACTAATGTATAGTAATTATTATTCCTTATTTATTTTTGTTTCATTATTAATAGCATTTACATTTAAATTATTACATTAACATAACTTTTCCTCTGAAAATCAGTGTAGCGACATTAGTCGCTGCTTTGCTGATGAGGGGTCCTATTTGCCATCACTTTTATTATTATTTAAATAATTGTTAATCTAATTATATTTTTCGTTAATTTTGTTTGTTTTATGGGTTTAAGGTGGCAAATAAAGTTGATATCTATCTAATTGAATATGTTGGAACACATTTTAAAGATATTTTCTAACAAGCCAGGAACATTAATCCGAGAATATAATAATGAAAATTAAATCCTCCATTTACGAAAGTCGAAAATCCCCGCATCGTTGAAACGGATCATCGCCCAGTAAACAGTGTGTGAAAATCCCGCAAAAGCCTTCTCATGGGGCGTGTCTTTTTAATGACATCTCCAAACCTTCAAAATGTGTGAAAAAGCCCTCTAAATTCATTCACCGGGTCAATGCTGAAATAAGTACCGTATCAAATATTATGAAGAGGAAATATTTGTATTTTTGTATGTTATGAATAAACTCAAAATACACTAGACCTATTTTAAAAACCCACCATATAGATAAGACCAACTCAACTCAGCTTTAAAATCCTTTCACATTTTAAACAGAAGTACTATCTCTGGTCACAATTTTATCCATCATATTTGACGCTTTAGCTTTGGGTTTATTTGTAATTCGCTTTCCATTGCACGCGGCACTCTAGTCTAATTAAAGTTTTATTTAAACAAGATTTGTCGTGTATAGCACAGCGGGCGGATGTACGCCGTTAGGTGTTTGTATTTCGTTTCTATTTAATGGAATAAAATTTTGTTATAGCCTTTTAAAAGGGATAGAATTTTACCTTGTTTTGGATAAAGGATAATTAATACTGACTTTTGCTAACGAAGGTATCATACATTTAAATGAAAAAAGTTTTACCAGATACGTTGAGCTCAATTATAAATGAATTGTGTACCTATTGTTACACCTTTCACATTATCTACCAAAATTCAGAACGTATAGAATTCGTACGTTTATTTCATGATTTTTTTAGACAAGTCATTGAATTAAATATCACAATAAATGTATAGGTACTAGTAGATTTAAAGGATAATGGAGATTGCAAGGACTTTCTTTACAATGAATTACATACTATTTATATAAAAAAAAAAATAGATATCGACAGACGAGCATGAGGTTGACTTGACGAGTAGGTTTAACCTAGTTTTACCTCAGCCACAGAACATAAGTCAATGATGTGCTGTCGGCCTACTTTTTACTTCGAGCATTCGGAAATCCATAGACTGAAACCGTAACGCGTAATATGCACTTCACGGTTTTTCCATCTATGAACGGTGGTATGTTACCCATTCGGAAATTCGATATTCCTCCCACCCGTTCAATGCCCGTAGTTACCAGACGTGAGGAAAACATGCTTACAGAAAATTATAAACATGTCATCCCGGTGGGATTGGAACCCACGACCTATCGATGCGCACGGCAGGTGTTTTACCGAACGCGCCAACGAGCCAGTCCAGAAGAATAAGAGCTATAGCTAAATCTTCAATCGAAATATTCAATGACATTTTTTCACCGCAAATATTACAATATTATACAATTATTTAATAATGTTATTAATAATTTTACGAGACAAATACTTGCGCCTTTTTTTAATTATTGATTCAAGACTAATTTACCAGACCGACCACGAACCGAGAACGAACTGTGAACGGAATTAAAGTGAGGATGGGCCCTAAGAGTTTCCATAACGGAAACTAAAACTACACATGTTGTCCCGGAAGTACGTCATTATTTGAAACGGTTGCGTTGTGGCGCGATAGGGCTGCTCTCGGCAATTTGGTTAATGTACCGAAATAGGTCCGTTCCTCGCCACTTGGGACCGAATAGTGCCGTACCTGTATGGTAATTAGGGCTGTCAAAATGTCAGTTTGAATCAAATCTGAAAATCAGTGCATGTTTTACGGCTTTTGAAAAACTAGTTTTGTTTGAAAGTATCGGATGCTGACTTTACCTTCCTTTCTATTTAGTAGTTACATAATTTACTGTTTTTATACTAAGTTGATTGTTGATGTTGATTAAAAATGTTCAAAATTTTTTTTTTATATGAACCTAGTATTATTATTAGGTATAATATATTTCATTGCGGGTTTGATCAAAGAAGTAACTTAGATTATTCACTGGAGGCGAGACTAGAACATTCAAGTAATCTGTCATAATTAGCTTTAGTATATCGCCGTCCCCACCGAATAGTATCGTAATCGACTATTACTATAGAAGTGCTTTTATTGGGAATTATAGTTCTGGAGGGTCGATTACACCTTGTGTATTTTTTTCAGAATATTCGTACGAGCACTTCTCGAGATAGTCATTTTGTAATAACTTTACCTCTACTGTTCGCCTAAAAATAAAACACGTTTTTAATGTCGAATATCATCATAATAGATTATTACCTACTTCTTTGTGTCTCGCCTTTTACAGTAAACTGTTATTACAATCTTATTCGGGTACAAAAAATTTGACTAATTTCGGTGATGTATATTACCATTTTTTGTTTCATTTCCTTATAAATTAATATTATATTACGATATTGACTTTACAAAAGTTGCAATCGTTATATTGAATACTGTTTATCGCGTGGCAACAAAAATAATGCAATCTATTTAACGACAATACTTTGCGAAGATTTTAAGAAACGATAGATTTTACAAAGTGTAGAACAACAAGAGCAACAGTCTACATATCTATCCACAATCTATCAAGATAATATTTTTTTGGACAGTGATATAACATTAACACCTAATAGTATGAACAAGACTCTGAAAGCGGATAATACTACAATAGAATATAGCGCAATAGATGGTACCCAAACTATGAATTCCTGAACTGATGATTTGCATAAAAGAAATAGTTTTATAAGCAGCTGTAATAATATAGCACATGAATCTAATCAGACAAATGTAAATATCAATGAAGGAATATCACCAGAAAGATTAAACAATGCAAAAACTGTGCAGGCTCCTCAATTGAATCACGAAAATCATGAAGAAATATTAGAAGAATTTGATAATATTATAGAGCAAAATAAGCCCTCAACTTCAGAAAATAAAAAACTTTGCAGAAAGCGAAAATGTAATACAGACGAATGAAACGATGTAAAAAATAAACGTTTAAAAAACTCTGGTGAAGCTTATACAGGATGTCGCTCCAAGAAAAGCTATCCAGCAAAGACCATAGGTCCAGTGTGTTCATGTAAAAAACAATGCTACAATTTTTTACCACTGAGCAAAGACAACATTTCTTTGACACTTTTTACAGGCTTAAAAGCCACGAATTACAGTGGCAATACATCACTAGACGTATAATTTCTAAACCTATTAAAAAATTAACATTGGGGCGCAAAAATAATAGAACCCAAACACTTATATACAGTTTTCCGTTAGATGGGTGCGATATATCTGTATGCAAAACATATTTCCTTAATACCTTAAGAATATCAGAACAGTTTGTCTACACAGCCTTAGAAAAAAATAATAAAGATCAAAGCTTAACAGATGATAGAGGAACACATTTAAATAGGCCTCATAAAACTAATGTTACTACAAAGGAAATTATTATGAAGCATATTAATCTATTTCCTATTGTAGAATCTCACTATGTTAGGAAGGAGTCAACACGGCTATATTTATCAGAGCAGCTCAATATTTCAAAAATGTATCGATTGTACCAATCTTGGTTCACAAATCAAAATTATGCCATAGATAATTTTGCTACAAAGCGGCAGTACGAAACTATTTTTAATACGGAATACAACTATTCCTTTTTTAAACCAAAAAAGGATTTGTGCGCAATTTGTTCTCTGTATGAACAAGCTGAAGATACCAAAAAGGTATCTTTAGAAGAAAGTTATAGGAGACACCTGGAGCGTAAAAATAAAGTACGTGAAATGAAAAGAGAGGAAAAAGCCACGGTAGATCCAAGAAATACTACAGTCGCTGTTTTTGACTTAGAAAAAGTCCTCAATGTGCCTCAATCTGAGGTGGGTATTTTCCATTATAAACGCAAATATCCCATTTATGATTTCACAATTTATAACACACTTAATAAGTCAGGATTTTGCTATGTCTGGCACCTCTCTATTGCAAAAAGAGGCTCAAACGAAATTGGGAGCTGTTTATTACAATTTTTAAAACAGGAAGCACAAAAAGATATAAAGCATGTTTCATTTTATTCTGATGGCTGTGCCGGGCAGAACAAAAATAGATTTATTTATGCCATGTACCTTTATGCTTTAAAAACTTACGGGCTGGAAAGCATAACCCATCGTTTTTTTGAGACTGGTCATAGTCAAAGTGAGGGTGACAGCATGCATTCATGTGTAGAACATGCAATGAAGAATAAATTATTATTCACACCTGACCAAGTTTACAGTATTATAATGAACGCAAAAGTAAAAGGTGAGAAGTATAACGTAAAAGAAATGGAGCAAAGTGATTTTTACGATTTAAAATGTCTCATCTCTGGAAAAAACTGGCTTAAGGATACACAAGGTAGAAAAATTTTGTGGTCAAAGGTTATGGAAGTTAGAGTATCTCATGAAAGACCTCGTGTTCTACAATTAAAATACAATATTGGGGAAGAATATTTTGACTTAGACACGGTCTCTGATATTATAAAATCAAAACGTGGGCGGCGACCGAAAAATCCTGTGGAAATTACAACAGTCGATAATTTGACACAGATTTACCACCAACCTATCCCCATACCTAAACCTTTATATGATGATTTACTTGGATTGTGTGCTAGTGAAGCTATACCAAAACATTACCATGGGTTTTACAACTCTCTAGTATGCTCTGGGAATTCGGAACAGCAAAACACAGACAATCTGGATGGGTCAGACCTAGATGATGCCTAGGTGGCACGAAAAACATGAATATAAATATATATTTATGAGTCTAACATTACTAAATTTTTTTTTGTTGTTTTTTTTATACTTTGATTAAAATACTTTAAAAAAAACACGTAAATTATGTTTTTTTTAGAAATTAGATTGATTTTTACCTTATATTTTGCAATACGGTCTCTCCGGTATTATAATTTTACAATTGTGAAACTTGTTTTATTTGCCATGTAATAAAAACGTAATTAAATTTTACAAGTATCATCTCACTTTGTTTAATCACCGAATATTATGGTAAGAGTCAATTACCAAGTCAATTAACATTTCTTTAGAACAGGGAATAAGATCGCATTCAACTATTACTGAGTAGATCACTGTCGATAATTTACCCGAATAAAATCGTATTGTTGGTTTACGGATGAATATTTAGTTTCAATTACAGTAATATAAATTTTTGCTTCTAACTTCAATTTAGTACATAAATATTTTTTTTTAATTATACCACTTTATCGGCGAAAAAATCAGCTTTCTTTTGGTATGCAAATTATTTCTCTAAGTAAATACAGTAATCAGTTATTAGCAAAAAATCTTATTTCTTTTTTCCTGTAAAAAATTGATTTTCCGATTATGGTATTATTCGGTGGGGGCGGCGATATAATCATAATCTAATATTTTAACATACGAGTGTCTAATTTTATACCCAGCTTAGAATAAAGTAAAATTAAAATTACTTGAATAAGGTTAGATATTAAAAAAAACATTTTAGTATTACAGTAAATATCTTTTTGCAATTAGTATCAAATAAAACATTCAAACCATTTCAAAATTCGAGCAGTTTCAAAATTCGAATCTTTTATTCACTTGTTATTCCGCGGTTTAACTCGTATAAAAGTTTTTGTTATTCCAATGTTTTCAATGTAAAGCCTTTGCTTTTGCGGTTGTTCAACTGACGAGTGCGTCAACTTTCAAAACAGTTTTTGTTCTGTTTTTTTTTCTGATTACTTACTTGAGTTCTTTTAAACATTAATTTAAACTGTAAATTAAATTAAACTTATTTTTTCTTCTCCATACTTTAAGGAAGGCGAGAGCTAGTAGTTATTTTACCCAGTGAATTAGCCTTGAGACAATAATGGCGATGTCCTGGGATCGGCTGTGTCCCCGTTAAGACGAGACAACGGAAGCTCGGGGCACCACCTACCTTTTCTCGAAGTGTTTCGTGGTATTTTGGTAACCTTATTTCGGTATGGACAGTCCAAATTCTTACAAAATATTGACAATAGAGTAGGTACTAATAAAAATGTTATGGGTCAAACGTATAGCTACTTTGTATATTATTATTGACATCTAAAATGTTAGGGTACCTTCTGAAGTCATAAAAAGCCGTTTGTTGTGAATGATAAAATTAGCACCCAGAAAACATAAAAATTAAGAAATCGGTAGATTTTTAAGGAAACAATATTTTATTAATTATATTGGGTTACAGTTATATTTCAATAAAATCACGTTAGATTTCTACGAACACGAATATATTTTAAAAGCACACAATATGACATGACAAACTTGTACATCAAAAGAGAAAGGAAACAGCGCCACAAATGTCAACCATAGATTATACACTCTTCAGCATAAATCTATTAATTGTCTATCTTATAAATTTATATTAATTATTCAACAAATTAAGTATATACATAAAATAAAATAATAAAAACGTGTGGTGTCCAAAATGTGCCGCTCAGCATGTATTTTTTTAGAATAGAATATGTGAATGAATAACATCAGAGTTAAGTTCAAACTCACCATGCTGTTTTTCAGCCGTGGCCTACGTTTTTTTTTAAAGCTGTGGTAGCTTTAAAAAAATAGTTTGAAAGGTTTATACTATCAAATAGCCGAAAAGTTTTTGAGTAAAATAATTATAATAGAAGTAGGTATGTTATAACAAGCACACGCACACTAGAAGTGTACAAGAAAGGTGTATCTAAAATTTATCAAATAATATACAATTTTATACACGTGCACACAGATGCAGATGTAATATGAAAAGAAAAAAAACGGGGTATTTATGAAAGCCGACATTTTTGTCGAGATGGTGAAAACCAAAAAGGATTGTGGATGGTGAATTATAACCTATAAAAAAAATAGAGAAATTATTCAGTGTAAATAAAGCATTTTACTATAATAATAAAAGTTACCTACATCTAAACTTTAGAAATAGTCTATATATCTAATTACTTTTGAAAATATTTTATACCCAAACAAAAATAGTATTCGCCAATGTTTGAAAATATTATCCAAGTAAAAGAACTTGAATCTATTACTTTCGAGATTGCTGTTAAAAATCGCTACGCTGTTCAGACTTAGCTGCTGTCAAATCCTTTGAAGGATTGTCTTTCCCACGGGAGTGAGTTGAGTGTGTGGTGTACAATATGAGAGGTAGCTTTTTTACATATAAGGTTTATGTTAGATTTCGGTGAAAGGCGTGAATCTCACTCGGTAGTATATAATATGTACTATAATATAATAGTTAAAGAGAAATGATTTGTTACGATTTAACTCAAAAACTACTCGACCGATTAAAAAAATCTTTCACCATTAGAAAGCTACATCTTCATCGAGTAACAGAGGCTATATTTATTTCAAGAAATAATTAGGTATCCAAGGTGTAAAAAAAAGGTTGTAGGGAAGTATCTCTGGATCTACGGAACCAATTTTAAAAATTCTTTCACCAATAGAAAGGTAGGTACATTATCAGCCGAATGCAACAGCAGCTATCTATGTGAAGCCGGCTGGAGTTACTAGTAGATGTTAAGAGCGCCCAACCCGTCTTACTTTCCATACAAAAGCTCGTACGTGATTATGGCGATGTAACCGATTTTTCTTTGAAACTTTTTAACTAATAGGTATCTCGTGCACTATATCTAGGTTTCTATCGAAACAAAATCTCAAAATTTTCAGAAATAAATTCAGTATAAGCCTCCAAAAATCAGCTTTTTTGCAAAAAAATTACCTGAACTTTGGACGTTCATAATGTACTCATAAATTGTGAAAGTAAATATTTTGTTGTGATAGAAACCTTGCAAATATAATGGAGATTCTAAATTACAAAAAAATATCTCCCAAACTTGTAAGGACTACTGAAAAACACGTATTGCCTAGAACAAGTTTTATGAAATTTCCGCACACTATTTTTCGTTCATTTTATCGCGTTCTCACTCACTCGTTAGCGCTAGAGGTATGCGCTGCATGAAACAAAAAGCTTTTCAACCACGCTCGCGTTGACGATAGACGAACCGGGAAGGGCCCTCTTAAAAAAGCCACACGACTTCAATCAATGATGTGCTATTAATATTTTTAAACATAGCTACTTCAAAGTTTTTCGTATAGTGGTTTTTGGTCAAATCAATAGGGATTCGAACCCATGACGTTTCAGTAGCGGTAGCCCATTTCAAAATATGTGTCGCGTGATCGAAAAAAAATATAAAATTTAATTGAACATTGAACATGAAAATCTGACAAATAGAGTACTTTTTTATTTAATTCAGTAAAATGAGATTGACTTATTAAATAATAATTTCAAATATATAAAATAAAATAAAATCATTAATCATATAACTATTTAGTAACAACAAATATATTATTTAATTATTTATAGCGAACTATATATAATATAGGCCGATAAGTTTTACCTTTCAATATTTACGTAAATATTGGGTGAAGACATACATATAATCACAGCAAAATTAAATGGCTCCTTCCATAATAATTTAAATAAATTTATACATACTCTTTTCTCTCATTTTTATAAAAAAATATTTTTATCAAAGACCTCACGTGTCTTGTTCCACATTCAAAATCACGTTAGTACCTTGAGAAAACTCTTGAGTGATATTATACATCCTTTTTCCTCGAACACGGAATATCCACATTCCAAGTAACGCTTTGATGTTAAATATTCTAAGAGAATAAATACTTTAATATTAATTTTAATCTTTGAGATATTGCTGAGAGCGATTACAAAGTTCTATATTCGAATTATTCTTTGTTATTAAATATTTAAATTTTTTGAAATGGAATATTTGGTTGTTTCTAATATGCTGGCATGATTTACTACGTTATCCTGTATCGCAACAATTAGTGCAATTCTTTGAGAATGATCCAAAGTTGTATGTATAATGTATTGTCAGTTGTATGTATTGACGGGCTCGTTGGCGCAATCGGTAGAACACCTGCCGTGCGCATCGATGGATCGTGGGTTTGAAGACTACAGGGACAAAGTGTTTATAATTTTCTGTAAGCATGGTTTCTCCACGTCTAGTAACTTCGAGCACTGATCGGGTGGGAATAATATCGAAATTCCGACCGGGTAACGAACCACCGTTCATAGATGGAAAAACCGTGAAGTGCATATTGCGCGTTTCGGTTTCAGTCTATTTATTTCCGAATGCTGGAAGTAAAAAAGGTAAATCGACAGCGCAAAATTGACTGATGTTCTGTGACTGAGGTATCACCTACCATCACCTACCATCACCTACCATCTATCATCATCACCTATCGAAAATACTAACGAAATAAATAAAACATATTTTAACTGTATCAAGCCTCTAATACGTTTATGAATAAGGCATTAAGGTTACAAATATCCGTTGTTCAATATGACTAGTAATATTGTCGCTACATTTAATGCCATTTGAGATAGAGTTTCCACACAAGCGTTTTATCTCAAATGTCTATTACATAAAACGCTGTAACAATGAAGATTTAAGCAGCCATCGTTGTGGTAAATGATACAATATTTTTTTATCTTGCGAATTCTCTGGATAAACGTGTTTAGGCGAATAACGTACGAAATGGTTAAATTGCCTACTTTGATGTGAAACTGAGATTAAGGTGAAATATCGTGTAAGCGGGCTTCTATGGATTATATCACAAAGACGACGTACATTTACTTCCGTACTGCGTATTACTGACTCGTGAAAAAGGGGTAAAATACAAACAAATTAACATAACATAACTGTTAGTCATACAGCACAATGTAGAACATTTTAGTACCAAATCCGTAGAAATAGATGGCGTTAGAATGGCAATTTTGTGAAATTTCAAATAAGACAGATGTCACCGTCAAGTCTGGTAGTCAGCACTCGAAGCATCTGCATAAATTATGTAATCTATACTTATAAAGAGGAAAGAGTGGTTCTTACAACAAAAACTTAGTAATGTATTTAAACTTAATTAAAAATTGACTAAGAAGTGTTATTCTCTTTTTATTTTTTTTACCCACGGTCGGTTCATGGGAACATAAATCGGTTATAGATCAACTATAACTTGTAACTTTTTTTATGTTAGATATCGACAGACGAGCATGAGGTTCACTTGATGATAGGTGATACTACCTCAATCACAAAACATCAGTCAATGATGCGCTGTCGACCTACTTCTTTTAACGTTGAGCATTCGGAAATCCATAGACTGAAACTGCGCAATGTGCACTTCGGTTTTTCCATCTATGAACGGTGGTTCGTTACCCGGTCGGAATTTTGATATTCCTCCCACCCGATCAATGACCGAAGTTACCAGACGTGGGGTAAACATGATTACAGAAAATTATAAACATGTCGTCCCGGTGGGATTCGAACCCACGATCCATTGATGCGAACGGCAGGTCTTCTACCGAATACGCCAAAAAGGCCGTCAAACTAAAAGAGGGCTTGAGAGAGATTTTTTTATATATAAGGTCAGGCTTTCCTTAACAATAAAATATAGCCATGAAAGTTTGAAAAACAATTTTAAGGGTAATTTATTTCTTTCGGAAAAGTTATAAAGCAAATAAATGTAGGTTATTAGGAGCGAGAAGGACAAATGATCAAGTGATTAATTCCGCTTGTCCTCATCCATTTCAGACGACCGCCTCCCGTAATAGTATTTTAATCTGTGCACAGCTTTGTGTTCATTTTAACCTGTTTTAAAAAAAGTGATAAAACATTGTTGTTTATAAAAAAAATTGCAACTGACTAAATCACTATGAGAGTTGGTTAGGCGAAAAAAAAACTTTATACTGGATTAAAACGCGATTTGTTATTAATCCCGACGTTTTAAGTGCTTTTCAGCAAACGTGGTTACGGGCAGACCGAAAGGTGACTGCCAAATATTTTTATTGTCAGTTTGGAATGATTTTTTTAATAGATGTAGTACTTATACACAAATTTGCCTAACCTATTTTACTCGCTGATAATGTAGCTTTCTATTGGTAAAAGTATTTTTAAAATCGGTCAAGTAGTTTTTGATTTAAATCGTAACAAACAAACAAACAAATCTTTTCTCTTTATAATATTAGTATAGATCAGCAGTAGTCTTCAAAGTCAAATGCAATATCAGTATGTTTGCCAAGTAAATTTGTAAAAAATGTTAATCAAAAATCGGTAAATGAAAAAAAAACAAGAAATTTGATTAAATCTTTATTTTAAACTAGGAATATAATTTTCCTCACTAATGCCATTATTAAAACTACCGAAAATACTAATTCGCGACCACTAGTTATCATAACATTATGTCTTGAAGAAAAATACCTCTTATATAGGATTTATTTTTTATGTAAAGACAATCTATATACAAAGAAGAAGTATATTCATCAGATGTGAAAGTAAATAACTAAACATTTTAAATATATAACCTCTGATGAAACGGCTACTTGACTCAGTATGGTGTGGTGAGGTTTAGACAAATTCACACGCAGTTTTCAGCCGTGGCCTTGTCAACTCACGAATGTTCACGCGCATATTTTTCAACGTATCCGACATCCGTAGAACAAATTCGGATTTGATTATGATACTAAGTCTATTTTGTTCTATGGACACGTTGATTTATGTAAAAAAAAAGAGAAAAATATAAAAAAAATAAGTATGCATATTATATTCTCAGTCACGGATTTATAAATGTCTGAGGTTTAATAGAATTAATGTTGATGAAATTGTCAATATAATTAAAAAACATCTTCATCGGGATAATTTGGCATCATTAATAGCCATGGAAATATTTGTCGTTTCAATTTTTAATTCGTATTTTATCCTGTTTTTCGTATTTATTTTGAAAGTTAACCTCAAAATATAAATGAAAATCGCTCGCTCAAGAGTTCCTAACAAGGCTTCATTAATATGTATTACGGGCTCATTAATACACGCTCAGTTCCGTCAGTAATGAGGCCCTAAGCCCGGAGACCGATTGCATTTTCTATGCCTCTCCGAATATCTTGGGCACATCTAAGATTAAGGCAATTAGTCAGATTAGATAGAATTTGGTGAGATTAAGAACAGCGCCTTATTGAGACTAAATACTTCGCTGTGCCTTCTTCAAACAAATTCTTATTAACAGCTTCATTGCCGGAATTAAGCTTCATTCAAAAAAAAATATACTACTACTACTACAGTTACTGTTGTTTTTAAAATATGCACAAACAATAACATTGTAACAAAGCGTAAAGTATATAATATATAAGTTATATACGTATATATAAACCTATATACAAGTACCGAGTCGGCGGCACCGTAACGGAACTCCGCGAGGGGATTTCGGCATTCAACCTGTTAAGGTGTCCACTAGTCGACATTTTTCCATAGAAATTTTGGGGGGTATTACTCCACTATTTAGCACTGTACATGCAAAGTTTTATTAATTTTGTCTGTGCGGAAACACAATGGTAAAATAAAAAACCATTAAAAAGTTACGAGCTACCAAAGATTCGTTTTTATTGCTATTTTTAACACAACTTTGGGCTTAAATTAGTAATAAAAGAAGTATCAAATTTTCAAAACAAAGTCAGTACCGACAAAGCACGATTATCGAAGAATACAATAACTTTTATTTGTAATTGATTTATGCAGTGGTTTTTTCATAAAACTCGATTTTCCAAAGGCTTTTTCGTATTTTTTTAGACGCCCCTTTTACTATGAATTATCGTGCATCTCACTTAAAAATGATTGCCCCAGTGCGGTGCGGGAGAATAGCATGCTTTTTGGCCACGCCCACCAGTGAGTTCGAGCCCGCGACTTGAGCAACCTTAAATATGGCAATGGTTACGTATCAAAATTGATGTTGGTTACGTTTATTGTCATTTATTAACGCGAGTATGAGACATTGAATATAATTTTATAACGGCACTACAAACGTTCCGCCCAACCGAAAATCCTTGCAAGAGAAAGTAGATTCCTTCCCTGAATAGTATGCGAGGCTATTGAAATTAAAAAAACATCCTAACTTCAATAGAGAATATGGTTTTAGACTTTCCAACACATGGGATCCGGTAATTAAAAATCGAAAATCCCAAATCAAACATACTAAAAACAAGAGGACACCGTTAGCCAATATACCATCAGATAACCCACATGCTCGGTTGTCCGCTCTATACGTTTACGTATTATAAAAAAAATTGTAATAATACAGAAAATTACAGTAAATATCAACTCCGTAGGAATAGATGGCGTTAATATGGCAACTTTGTGACATTTCAAATCCGAAACGTCGGCATAAATAATATAAATAATAAACTGCGTTTTAATCCGTCGAAGTCTTCTTCTGCCTACCCCGTTCCTTTTTTTTGTGTCGGCGCAGTATGTTCTCTTTTTCCATTCTCTCCTTTCACTCGCTATATCAGTCAAACCTCTCAAACACATATCATTCTTCACACAGTCAATCCATGTTTTTTTAGCCTCCCTCTTCCCCTATACCTATCCACTTTCATATTCAAAACTTTTTTAGATACATGCCCATACCAAGCCAATCGATTACCTTTCAATTTTTCATTCGCTGGCGCTACTCACAAACTTCCCCTTATATAGTCATTTCTTATCTTATATAATCTTGTCACTCCACACATCCACCTCAACATTCTCATTTCAGCTACATGCAAACGCTTTTCATCCATCAGCTTACTTGCCCAACATTCAGAAATCCATACATCAAGACGGGTCTTATCACGGTCTTATAGATTTTTCCCTTAAGTTTTAAGGGGATCCGTGGATCACAAGTTGTTCCAGATATTTCTCTCCATTTCATCCAACCTGAGCTGATCCTCTTGCGGTCAATCTTTAATCTATTTTAAAGTATTTTATTTAGCAATAGCGAAATTTATTTTTGTTCAAACTTACATTTAGTGAATTTTACCTATGAGCCGACGATATGTCGGAGCTATCAAAATGCAATACTGTTGTAGTGTAAGTTGGCGATTAGATGTAATTGAACTGGCCTCAGGTGCTTCGCGGATATTCCGCTCACGAAACTCGTTATATTTTATTATCTACTTAAAAATTCTCAACTGGCCCTCAAATAAAATGTTGATAGGCCGTTACACTGGGGACTTAGAGCCAAGAAATTATTCATAGATTTGTTCAAGTTTAATGTCTCAGTAAATTTTATGATTTCTAAATATCTATCCTGATTAGTTTCACAAAAATAGAAAAAATCATACAAAAATGGATTATATCCCCAATATTTACTTGAAACGAAATAAGAAAATAACCTTTGTAAAATAACGTGGAAATTTTTAATAATCATAAAACTGACTGGCCCTAGCTAAAAGATAATATGTACCATTTCTAAAACATAAATTATATCTAATGCATACGTCAGGTCTTAATATTGATTTTCAGTAGTAGTGATAGCGCAATTAAAATTGCAATTTTTTAATTTTAACTATTAATTATTTTTCAACCTAAACAACTTAATGTGCAAAACAAAAAAAAATCGCCATTTCCAGATTAGTAATGTACTTATGCCTCCTACGTAAATTATGCTAACCAACAAAGTTAGTTATCCGTCAGCCGAAACTTCGTATTTTTTTTTGGTAATAGGCCTCCTGCTCATCTATACTAATATAATAAAGAGGAAAGATTTGTATTTTTGAATTTTTGTATGCTATGAAAATACTCAAAAACTACTGGACCAATTGTAAAAATTCTTTCACCAATAGAAAGCTACATTATCGGCGAGTAACATAGGCTTTTTTGTGTATTATACATCTACATTGCACCCGTGTGAAGCCGGCGCGTTGCTAGTTTACTATAAAAAGAAACTTTAGTTTACCTAAAAATTATAATTAATATCGCTTATTATTCGTAGCAAAGATACTATTAAATTTCTTGTAAGAAGTATTAATTGCGCTCCTGAAACATTGAAAACAGTTTTCAGGTTTGTTTGTCACCGTTTTTCCACTTAGCAGTTCCATCGCATAATTGTATTATGAATAATTTATGTTCAAGTTAAATTGAATGTTTAAATCAGTTTTCTAATAAAATCTTGTTTATACAAATTATATATTGTTTTCTATTATAACGTTGTTAGTGTATCTATAGAATTCGCTGAGAATATTACAAATTACTGATCGACAAAAATACAGATCAATTATTTTTAAGCAAAAAACAATAATCGACTTCAAAACCACAACTTGCACTAAAAAGTAAAAAAATTATATTTTAATTACTTCAAAGCATTATTTATTACCTGTTATTTTTGAAATCGGTGTCGCTCCATACAGTTCCAAAACTTTTTGCAAAAGCAGGATTAAACTGTCCTTCTTGGCTGGCACCGAGTTCATTCATCCTTAGATAATAATTTAGTAGACCTACCACTAAACGTGCTGCTCAAATGAGACAGCGCCGTGATAAGAACCACAAAGCAAAATATCATCTACGTATAAGTAAATTTTTGTTATTGTTGATTTCCTAAAAAAGTACCAAACCAATGCCGATACATTATATGGGACCACCTCTGAAATATCCCCTACCAAACAAAAAAAGAATCATCGAAATCCATCCATTACTTGCGGAGTTATCGCGTAACAAACATACAAAAAAAAAACAACATTTGACGGGCTCGTTGGCGCGTTCGGTAGAATACCTGCGATCACCATCGATGGGTCGTGGGTTCGAATCCCACCGGGGCGATATTATTATAATTTTTATAAGCATGTCTTCCCCACGTCTTGTAACTTTGGATATTGAACGGGGGGGAGGAAAACCGAAAGTCCGACCGGGTAACGACTAACGAACCACCGTTCATAGATGGAAAAACCGTGAAGTGCATTGCACGTTTCGGTTTCAATCTACGGATTTCCGAATGCACGAAGTAAAAATTAGGTCGACAGCGCATCATTGACTGATGTTCATTGTCATTTGCATAAGAAACTATATATAATTGATAAATAATATTGCTATGGTAATTTACTTTTGAATTGTTTCATTTCTACGCATATTATTTGTTAATTCTGACAATCCCCGCTGGAGGCGACCGCGTTGTGTTTCAAACGACCCCCACAACAACCTAACTCAGACAGTATACAAGTAAGATTATATTCTATGTTTTGACGTACTCGTTAGCGCTTATTGTAGAACACTTAGGTACCTTGCGCACCGATAGGTCACGGGTTCGAATCCTGGCAGGACGACATATTTATAATTTTCTATAAGCATGTTTATAATATTTCCCACGTCTTGACACTTCGTGAGGTGGGAGGAATATCGATGTTCCGACCGGGTAACGTACTATCGTTCATAAATAGAAAACACGTGGAGTTCACATTGCGCGTTTCGGTCTGTATATAGATACCCGAATGCTTGCAGTAAAAAGTAGATAGTCAGCTCATTACTGACTGATGTTCTGTGGTTGAGGTATCACCTACCATCAAGTGAACCGTGCTCGTCTGTCGATATCTAACATAAAAATGTAAATAATCATAATTGTGCTCGACGAAGAGCTAGAAATCAAGCGAGGCAGTTACCGTTAAAACGGTTAAATTAGTTACAATTTTTAAATAAGAACTATCTAACTAATCAACTTTAACTCGTTGCTGCTGCAGCATCTAGCTCAAGGGTGCTACGTTGACTAACGATAAGCTGGCGACTTCTATGAACGTAGCACACATCACAAACAATTATATCATCCACATCACCTTGACTTATGGAATTCTAGTACAGTAAGATATAGATTATAGTATGTTTATAGAATACTAGCAACGCGCCACGGCTTCACACGGGTGCAATGTAGATGTACACAATATACACAAAAATAGCCTATGTTACTCGCTGATAATGTAGCTTTCTATTGGTGAAAGAATTTTTAAAATAGATCCAGTAGTTTTTGAGTTTATTTATAACATACAAACATACAAAAATACAAATCTTTCCACTTTATAATATTAGCATAGATCTATATCAAATTATGTGCACTGACCGTATTAGACCATTAATTCAATCTCAGTAATTTTTATGTCAGGCAACAAACTTTAATAAAATAAACCACCCAACTATTCGAATAACGAATGAATTATTACTTAGGCATCAAGTGGCGTACTCTAAAGTGTATTGTGTTGCCAGTTGCCAAGTATAATTCTCTCTGAATATTTCACGTAGCAATAAATCGTACTTTTATTATTGCATGCAACCTTTTATGTTTCGTGTAGATTGTAGTTCTTCGAGGTTAAAACGTTATTGTTTTGTTAAATATAGACGTCTTGGAATTATGCCGGTATAGAAGTGTTTTTATACCTATTCATGCAGATTTTTTCGTAGTTTTGTTAATCTTTTATACTAATAAATTAAAAAATAAATGATAACTCTTATCTACTTATATTATATTTTATCATATATTTAAACATAATTCGTTAAAGCTTTACTCCACCGCCATTTTTTCGCAATTAAAATTCTATTGACAACTGACATTCGTTCGTATTTTTTATAGAAGAAATTAATTATCAAAGTTATTGTATAATACATCCTCACATTTGAAAATAGATAAAATATAATCCTATAGAAACAATAAACATCGGTAGATTATTTCAAATACTTCTAAAACCTCAAGCGGTACAAACTATATCTAGTTCTATAGAACTCCACGAATTAGATAAATGTGTCGCTTTTTTTGTAAATATACCTATATATATTAGAGATTTAAGATAGCTAATCACTATAATAGATTATAAGTATAATTGGGACTCTTCTCACATAACATTTATTTCACCCCGATATTTATAATATAAAATAAAATAACAAAAAATTAAAATTAGACAATAGTTTATTTTTTACAGTATTCATTAATTTAAAATAGACAAAAGACATTAATTAAGCTGCGTATTATTTTTAGATTTTGAATCGAAGTATCTAGGACTACTTTTGACACATATTGGCATTCCAAAGCCTAAGTCACGCTCACTTCTATTAGTAAATACTTGGAAAACTAATAGAAATTCCAAAAAGCCACAACGCAATTTGAATTTCGAATGAAATTAACATATTTCCATACTGGAATTTGATACGACTTATTGTAAGCCAAGTACAATTTGCGAAAATGTATTGTATGAAAACTGTCATTTATATGGAACTAGGAACACGCCTCGGCTTCGCACGGGTGCAATGTAAGTGACTATGTACTATTATGATGATAGATGTACTAGGTATACAGAAAAATATAAAAAAAAAATCCTCTCTATCAGTATCAGTATTCAGTATAGATTTCAAATAATTTATCATGTACATATGTACGAGTATCAAGTTCTCATGGTGATGAAAAAAAATTAAAAAACAGAACAAAAACATTTAACACAGTTTACAAACTAATTTAAAGAAAAACAAAAATGTGTTCAATATTCGGCAATCAAAAGGCCGCAGTATCAGCATTGTGTTGTCAACTTCAGCGTCTCAGCAGAAGCTTACCATTCTGTTTTTCAGCAACAACCTCCCAGTCACGCCACAGACGAATTTTTATATTTAGAAATGACAAAAAAAACTTTTCTTTCACGTCAAATACACGGAAATTAAATTCGTAGCTGTCCGTCGTAGTAATACAAGCTTAGTGAACAGACATTTATTGAAAAATGTAACCGCAATATTAAGCTGAAGAAGTTATCACGTTAATCCAAATTATATTGGTTCTGTGTCCCTATACCGCGATCGGTCACAGGAATTCATGAGAGACTTGCTTTATTAAATAGTTTTATATCTATAGATAGCTGTTTTTATGATTAAATATTCGTTATTTTACATTTAATTTTTTAATTTTAATTTTAAACTCTTTATTGCACAAAAAAAAGTAGTGTACAAAAGGCGAACTTAATGCCTAAAGGCATTTTCTGCCAGTGAACCTTGGTTTTACATTGACGTAATATTTCGCTACATTACTGCAAGTTAAAATCAATATGAATAATTATGCGATTAAAAATTCTACAAAAACAGCATTCAATAAACCTCAGTTTTATTTCATACTACTATGCAAAAACTCGCTGATAATGTAGCTTTCTATTGGTGAAAGAATTTTTAAAATCGGTCGAGTAATTTTTGAGTTAAATCGTAACAAACACATCTTTCCTATAATAATCTTCTAATATATAAAATTTCCATGTCACAATGTTAGTTACCGTACTCCTCCGAAACGGCTTTACCGATTATACCAAATTTTATATGCGTATTCAGTAGGTCTGAGAATCGGCTACTATCTATTTTTCATACCCCTAAGTGATAAGGGTTGTTCACCCTTAAATTTTATTTTTAATATTTGGACGAATTTTTTTGTTTTTATTTTTTATAATGTGGCACAAAAAAATACATACAACCCTATATTTTCACTCTTCTATCACCAAACCCTGTTTTTTTTTGTCAAAAAATCTAGACACGTGCGAAGCCGGGGCGGGTCGCTAGTAATTTATAATATTAGTATAGATCTAAATTCTATCTAGTTACTGAAATTAAAAAAGTATTAAGTATAATTCGATTAGTGTAGATATAACATAAATCATCGCCTGTGCGTGATGGACCTATATTTTTTGCACAACTGAAGATATACTTTGTTTCAGTACGAAACGAGAGCGTTCAACAGCACCGGGATATCAGTTACAAATAGCTCCTGTGATCATCTCCTGTGCGTCATCACAGTGAGACCAGAGCCTGGCTCCGCCAAGTACACCTGCGAGGTGTCCAGCGAGGGACCGAGATTTGCTGTGGACAGACGGTCTGCCAACATGACGCTTGCTGGTAAGTACATCTGTGACTTGTTTCAAAGAACATAAAATATAGAAGCACAGGCCTTATAGGCGCGCTTGGCATGGTTTCTTTGGGGTAAGAATAGTTATTACTCTCGCACCCAGCCGCTTTTAGAGCGTTATTGCAGTTCACTCGTAAGAGCAAGCAAGACAACGCGAGGGGAGGAGTCAACTGACTGCTTAGATGTGTGTGGCACACCGATTGCCGCGCGCTCTACAGGTCAAAAGCAGAACTTTTTTCTGTACCAAAAGTCAGTATGGGCCTTTGCCTTCTATGTAAATCTATGTACTTGATGTACCACTCTGTGGAAACAGTTTTCGTCGGCGGTTTTTCATTAGGGAAACAATAAAAAAATCATAGGATATTAGGAATAATAGCAATTAAAATTTCAATAATATATTGATTTCATATAGTCCTTATAATGAGAACAGATGGAAGAGACGGAAATCTAATTAAATAATCTCTACAAAGAATTCTCTACCGGTTTATTATTTCCAATAACTTAGTGGGATACATCGGCCTCTGCTCGAGGTCTTACTTCATAAAGTATCCACTTGGATCTGGAAAATGGTTTCTTTAATAAAAACGAGAGAGCCTCTCACGGATATTGCATGTAACTTTTATTATTAACTAGTGTAGTGTTCTTCATACGATACGACAGTTAATTATAGAAAACTAAAATATTTATAATACATACAAAAATAATAATAAGAATTATTTTGGATGGAGCTTGAAAATATAACTAACCTTTTTTAGCTTATAGTTTTCGAGCTATCTCCATACTAAATTTTATCAAAATTGTGTTAGTGGTTTGACCATAATTGTTACAACATACTTCTCTCATTTATAATATTATTACGGATCTAATACTCATATGTGACTCTTCTTCGTCTTCTTCAAGCCATTATCCTACTATGTAGGGTCAGCACAACACATATTTTCTATCCATTTGCTTCTATCGACCATCATATTAGACCTCACACCCATCCACCCACATCCATGCTCAAACCTCTTCTTGATACGTGACTTTCATCCCTCTTGTTATAACTACATGTTATCTATTCTTCTCTGATATACTCATTCCTAATTTTGTTCATATGATGACTATTGATAATAATAATATGAATTTATTATAAAGAAAAATAATATTAGAAAGTGAAAAATAACTTAGCATACATAGTACGGAGTACAGTTACTATATTCTAAAGTGTAATTGAATTGTATGGGTAAAGTTGCAAAAACAATTCCTGAAGTGGATATAATATACCAGTTTGCAAGAAAACTAGTCACATTACATTTTTACGAAACTATATATTTTCAAATTAAATATTGGACGGGATCGTTGACGCGTTTAGTGAACATTCCTGACATTCCGATGGGTCGCGGGTTCTAATCCCGCAGATGCGACATGTTTATTATTTTCTGTAAGCAAGTCTTGCCCATGCCTCGTCACTTCGGGCACTAAACGGATGTGAATGGAAGGATGGATTTCCGAATGCTTGAAGTAAAAAGTAGGTCAACAGCGCATCATTGACTGATGTTCTGTGACTAAAGTATCGCCTACCCTTGAGGTTTAAACCTCGTGCTCATCTGTCGATATCTAACATAAAAAAAACTTTTTGTGTGTATTAATTTTACAAACATATTCAGAATATGATGTTTGGTGAGTTGTTCTGCATACACCCACGAAGGTTAGGTACTTTTTACTTTACATGGAGTTTGTACTAATATCGGATACAGCTAGTACCTGATATAAAAAACATTATAATATCTTTATTATTTGGCTTAATGATAAAGCGGTGTGGAGTAAGGGATAGTCGTCGCAGGTTGTTCGTAGAAAAATTCTTCACGGTAGCCGATGGACGGTGAAGATGACGTCGGCACGGTGAAGATCACGTCGGCACGGTGAAGATCACGTCGGTGTCACCAATGTGGAGGAAGGGAGGTGTATTCTTCCTCCAACCTAAAGGGAGGATCCTCGACCAGTCGAACCACTGACTGGCCGGCCCTAAGGCCCCAGTGGTTGATGTCGAGATGTTGTATATATACTTAGCGCGCACAGAAACTTTGATAGCGCGATTCAGGAATAGACGTCTTTTTGTATTGATTCTTGTAGCGGATTATAGATGTCGCTACAGTACTCCCCCCCGAAGACCGGAGGTCGATCGAGTTGTTGAAACAGCTGTGTTGAGTGTTGCTTGCCAGTGCCAGATTGCCCGAGATTCCAGTGAGTCGGAATCGGATGTCGCAGAGTTCGCGGTGAGTCGGAACTGTGTGCGATGATGCTGCATGATGCTCCAGTGAGTCGGAGTGCTGCAGTGTTTGAAGCTGGCTGCTGCGTCGACCAGGAGAGATGTGCTCTGCTTGCTGACCGGCCGAAGTGCAGTGTGCTGTGCTGAAGGTGGCTGAGGGTGTTGACCAGGCATACGCGCTCGCTGTATGCTAGTGGACAGGATACCCGTTGAAGCCGAAGGTGCTGGCTGGCTGTGACTTGGTTGCTGCTGATTGATGTTGTAGGAAGGAGTGATGACGTCAGGTTTCATGATGTTCAGAAGTAGGTGTTCTTCTGCGGGGTCACCAATGTGGAGGAAGGTGGCTGAATCACGTCGGGGTCACCAATGTGGAGGAAGGTGGCTGAATCACGTCGGCACGGTGAAGATCACGTCGGTGTCACCAATGTGGAGGAAGGGAGGTGTATTCTTCCTCCAACCTAAAGGGAGGATCCTCGACCAGTCGAACCACTGACTGGCCGGCCCTAAGGCCCCAGTGGTTGATGTCGAGATGTTGTATATATACTTAGCGCGCACAGAAACTTTGATAGCGCGATTCAGGAATAGACGTCTTTTTGTATTGATTCTTGTAGCGGATTATAGATGTCGCTACAGCGGTAACAGTGAATTAAAAATAATGTTTTCCCCCACAGTGCTACCCGAATATGATCCCCTCATAACGGGGCTACCCACCATAGTGCAGGCCGGTGAACAAGCTTTCGTGAACTGCACATCGGACTACTCTCTTCCACCAGCAAGGATAGACTGGTTCGTTGATGCAGAATTACAAGAGGTGCGTATTAGCTATAATCATGTATAAGCCATAAAGTTAATATTGTCTTTTATTAACGCGAGTATCACACATTTAAATAAATTACTGTATACCGGATTAAAACGCGATTTATTATTTATATTGTTTAAATTATTTATCCCGACGTTTCGGATGCTTTACAGCAACCGTGGTCGCGGGGAGACAGAAAGATGACAGTTGTCTGATATTTGAAATGTCACAAAGTTGCCATATTTAATTCAATTAAATTAAAAAATAATCTATTAATTTAGGTAACACAATGTACATCTATGAACGTCAATAAAAATGTCTTTTTAAAAAAAGTGGCGGCGAGTTTCTTGCCAGTTCTTCTCGTCCGCTCTACGCCCTTGATTTGTGAACTGGTAGTAAATGTAAAATTAGAAGCATTTAATATGTATTAAATTAATTTTTAAATAAATTATGTTCGGAACTCTCGGAATCTTCCGCAATTGACAGCTCACGAAACTCACATTCACAGCCTTTTTTGTAATAAATGATGTCCACTGGAAAACTACATATTATATTATATATAAAAGAAGTTGGAAAATAGTATTTGATTTAGAAATATTTTTTAATTTTTTGGCAGGACAACGTCTGTCGGGTTCGCACACACAAACAAACTCACTTTATTTTGTAATTTAAATTTAATTATTTCTTTTTATATTTATTTATAATACAATAAGACATTGTCTATAGGCGGGATATAACATTTTTTATTTGAATTGGCGAATAACAAGTAATGCATACAAATCCTACTGTTTTCATAAATTGCCATATGTATTCTATTTTCTTCATTATATACAATGCCTAGAGCAAGTATATCTTCAGACATCTATTGAAACTAATAGACATTAGAATTTATAGAATATCGGATTACCAATACACTATGTATGTACATCAAAAATTGTGTTCTAAACATTTCAAATCTCAAAGTATGTTCTGTACTATTTATTTAGAATTTGATCTGACATAGCTTCTAGTCTTCAAGTAACCAAATAGTAACATAAAATGTCAGCAAAGTATCTTTGAAGTGATCTTGAGCTCCTCGTTTTGTTTGCGACGGCTCATGAATATCGGCTTCAAAGGGTTTATAGTGTCTGAATTGTTACACATGGATTATTATAGTCGCGTAAAGTGACATTTCATATAAATAAAAAATGCTTTTTTGAATAAAGAATATCTATTCTATAATTTTTGAATACAGAGAGAAATAAATGGATAAAACGATTTAAAAAAAGAACACGGGCTGCCAATGAAACTATGAGATAAAAACTTGAAAATAGAACGCTGTTGTTCACAATCCAAAGCTGTTGTTTAGGTAACAGCTAAAAATTTTGCTGTAAAATTTAGTACTATATAGACAACGTCACCTACATATTTATAAAACTGCAATCAAAGGTCGCAGCAAAGCGATAAAGAAGAAACTGAGATTATTTGATAGAAAACAAACAACATGACAGCGAATGTAACTAATTTAATAACTTCACTTATTTGCATCATTATGTATGTGAATTATGTATGAACTGTATACTCTTTATTTTACTTTTATTTTTATACTCATTCTTGCTGCACTTTCTACTCTATTTTGTTATTTTTTTCCCTTCCTTGAGGTTTGCCTGGAAGAGATCGCATATTGCGATAAGGCCATCCTCTTGTACAATGTTTAGCTTTAGTTTTATTGCTTGTATAATTGGTTTTTGTGTACAATAAAGTATATTCTATTCTATTCTATTCTATGTGCAGTTTCATTTAAAAGAATAACCAAACTACAATAAGGGGTTAACAAGTGTAACCAATTTCAAGTAATAATACGGTTCTTATTTTAGATTAATACATGCCAAAATATAATATTACTTAATAAGTAGGTTATCTTGGCAATAATTGTAAATTATCTTCCCAATAATTTGCCAAAAATACAGTTATATTTTATGCCATCGTGAAAAATGCCGCACGGAGGCAACTCCATTATCACGTCCCACGGAAATGGTGTTAGGCAGGAAACGGATATATGATAGTATTTATCTCATTTTTCTTGAAAGGTCACGTTTGAGACAAAAATCACGCAAAAATCAAGCGAAAAATTAAAAAATGAGCCAAAACATGATACATTTTACAGAGAGATTTATGCTAATCCATCACTGTTTCTACTACTTTAAATAATGTATGAACGCGAAAGCAACGAGCTAAACAGAAAGTAAATTATTAATATTAATCGTTGGACCTAAAATTTAAGTTGTATTGTATAGTTATCATTTATTTATTTATTTATTCATATATTTATCATATATCACGCCCTAATAAGGTTATGAGAAAATAAGTAAGTGCAATTCATGAAGTAGAATTACGTTTTTTATTTACATACAGATAGGAACAATAAGAAACAGAAATAATTGGATCTTAATGTTTATATTTGAACAATAATGAAAGATCTTAAATCCGAATTTCAACAAACAATAACAAAAGAAGGCGTTTCGCGCGTTTTTGCTTTTACAGAAACTTTTTTTTTTCGTCCGCGCGCAGATTATTTTTTGACAGCCAGTAATGTTGTCATACAATGTTCGTTATCGATCTCTTTGGTGATTGAAACATTTACTACCAATATCCACATTCCAAATTCAAATCACTTTTATTACCTATGCAATGAATGATACCTTATACAAAAATAAAGGAGAAAAACGTTTTCTTTTTTAAATTGCTAACAATCAGCCATAAGACAGATAGCCGCCCTTGACTCTATACGACTGAATTGACATAAAAATGGGATAACTACTTCTGCTCTTTGTACTAAGTGCGTAGCCTTTTTGATTTGCGTATAAAGAAAGACATCTAAATATCAAAGGGAATGTGTTTTCCTAAGAGCTTTTGTCAACTAGAATAAACATATTTCAGACCCTCACTGTTATACCCCCAAGAACAATAAAGCGCTGAGGACACCCCATTAGCACGTCTCATAGAAAGCGTGTTAGGGTAGGAAGTAACGTGGAAAAAATGTAGGCATGTTGATTATTTCCCCTTCGCGGAAGGTTGAATTCCCTTCAAATCACGGTATGGCACGTGATTCCGAAATGTTGAGAAATATGTCGTTGAATTTTCCTTCCAATATTACAAAAGTAAATATTTTTAGGTGATTTACGTATATTTATTTGTGTCTTCATTTTATTCAATTTTTCTTTTTTAGAGTTTCATACTCGAATGAAAAACGGAATCGTAATAGGATAGAATCTTAAAATGTCAGTCTGTGTGTCTCATGTTTCAGAATATTCAGAAAATTATTTAAAAAATCAATAGCAATATTACATGACTTTTTTTGTAAATGTAAAATACTTAACTAAATATTGTGTACAATTCTCATTTTCTACGAAACTGGAGATTCAAAAATACAATATAAAACCTTATTTACGAATGAATTTCCATGAAAATTCAAAGTCCTTACTTTCATATGATACGATACGATACATTAAAAAATGCAACCTTCTTTATACAATTCTAACTTATGTTTAATTACTATTTTTATACTTTATACAATTATTATACACTTATATATTTATAATTTCAAATAATTTGTCATACATCTGAGACAGATTGGCAATACGAATACTTTCTCACAAGTCGTTCGTGTTAGGACCTTAGTTTTATGCTAGACTTCTGTCCTTCTGTCCTTAGTTTGCTATGATAAGAAAGTTGGGAAGACATTCATACAGAAAATTACAACCATGTCGTCCCGGTGGGATTCGAACTCACGACCCATCGATGCGCACGGCAGGTGTTCTACCGAACGCGCCAACGAGCCCGTCAAAGTTTCATTCTCTTCTACTTTCATTTAAAAATATCTAGATCAAATACAAAGGTTGTATGGTATACTGTCAGGAAGGGACTGTAGTTACTAGTTCAACAAATAAATATTGAATAAACGTGGAACATAAGGTTGAATTTTTATTGTTAAAGAAAACTTCTTCCTTTCGAACAAGGTCATTTGAATATTATGCTTCCAAACATGTCTCACACTACATCATCTTTTATTCAATTTATCATATCTGTTTATTTATTCGTTGGCGTTAGGTCGTGCGTTGAAAATTGAATGGCAATAACTTATGAAATAGATTCCGTTGGAGTTCCGATGGTTCTGAATTATAAGGGTGCATTTCTGAACAGCTTGTTTATTTTAGTAATACTGGGGGGTGTCGTTCCATCGTTAAAACAAACTAAAATTATAGTTTATCTTCCATAAACTATGTACATACGATTCGGCCATATGTATAATGCCGATATTTCGCCGAACAGCGCATTTTTGTTGACTATTTATGTATACTTAAAATTATAATTATAAAAAGGTAAAGTTTTTCAGTTTATCAGGTCGTAGGGGGTATTCTCTACTGAACCGATTTTAAAAATTATTTCACCAATAGAAAGCTACTTATTCATCGAGTAACAAAGGTTATTTTTTTGTTTATCTAAATTGCACTGTGCAAAGCCGGGGCATGTTGCTAGTTTTGACATAAGCGAAGACTTATTTAGTGGTAGGTACAATCAATAATCTACTGTTGAACTATTGTTTACATTGAATCGTTAATCTACATATACAGGGTGGAAAGAATCAATGGGCTCTGGAGGGAAACCACTTTAAATCCTTAAGATAGAGATTTTTACTTAAAGGAAACATTCCTTTATTTTTAAAAAGAAACACAACTGCATTCAAAGATTTTCTAAAATTCGTTCGCCTCACCCGGAAATCGAACCAGCTAAAAATCCAAAAACTAAACATTCGCTATTTTATTCCACTAATCGATAGAATCAATATTCAGAATAAAATCTGTCTTATAAACATTTAGTCTTAGAAATAAAAAATATCATGAAATCTAACATTAATTAAAATTTTTCATTAGTTCTAATACGAAGGACATGTAAACATGAAAGAAAATTATTACCTAGCTGGACATTGCTACTATTGTTAATAATTATTTAAAATTACCATTTTGTAACACTTTAATAAATAATCTATCTGATAGTAAATTATTAGAAATAATATTTTTTAAAGGTGGTTAAAGGTGTTACAAACTTTGACTCTTTTGAAATTCACTTCGTTTAGCCTTCTGCAAAGTGTTGTGGTGAATTCTCCTAATAATCTTTTCTAAAAAACAAGGGATATTTTTTCAAACAATTTATTAGTTAAATTAATTATTAAAATGTCTGTCTTAATTACAAAATTGTAATTTTAATTTTTTCGTGTATCAATGTCTAACTAGCTAGGTAAACATTTTCTGTCAGTTTACGTGTCCTTCGTATCAGAACTGATGATAAAATAAAATTAATGTTAGATTTCATGATCTTTTTTTATTTCTTATACCAAATGTTTTTTAGAGAGATTTTATCCTAAACATTGATTCTATCGATTAGTGGAATAAAATAGCGAAAGTTTAAATTTTGAATTTTTTGCTGGTTCGATTTCCGGGTGAGACAAGATAATTTTAGAAAATCTTTGAATGCAGTTTTGTTTCTTTTTAAAAATAAAGGAATGGTTCCTTTAAGTAAAATAATATATCTTAAGGATTTAAAGTAGTTTTCCTCCAGGGCCCATTGATTCTTTCCATCCTGTATATAGTTCGTATATCGTTTCGGTTTCAGTCTGCTACGAGATATAGCTACGCTGCTACGAATGTTACACAATTTCCATAAAAGATAAAAAAATCCAAATCATTTAAATAAAATAAATTTAAATAATTTATAACCGATTAAAACGATTTATTATTTATCCCGACGTTTCGGACACTTTTCAGCAATCGTCACGGGGCATACTGAAAGGTGACAGCTGTCTGTTTTCAAATATCAAAAAGTTGTCATATTACCGACATCTATTCCTACGAAGTAACTAGTTACTTTCTATATCATGGCAATATTGACTAACGGTGTCCTCTTCTTTCTAGTATGTTTGCAATAAAATTCACCGATTTATTCATTATATTATTTATCCTGACGTTTATTCCGGTAAAAGTTATTTAAATATGTGACACCCGTGAAAAATAAATGTTAAAAAAATATTATTATATCTAAATTAATTTAGTATTTCTAGAGAGTTAAAACAAACAAAGCACTCGACTGTTTTATTATAAGTATAAATTGAATATTACCTACATATTTGTCAACAAAAATATTTTATTACAAGAATTGTTTACTGTTACACACCACACGCACTGCATACTCAACTTTTCTTCAAACATAAATAATAGATTTTCATGATATACGAATATTTCTTGCTTCAAAGAGGACATTCTTCAAAGAAGCTATATCACTTTTTACGTCAGCACATATCATGCGAAGGTAGTTTTATATCTCCCTACACATTTTGTTAAATATTCAGAGTTCAGAAGGGGAACGACCGGCGCTATAGAATTTACGCGATAGGCTTGTAGGGGCTTAATCAAGATCTAAATAACTTGTACTATACCTTCACCTCCGCCTCTGTGGCTCAGTGGTAAGCGCCATGCGTTTAGCGCCGGAGGTCCTGGGTTCGAATCCCGGGGAAACAAGATTTAAAAAAAAAATTGTTTCGGTCGGGCAGGGCACAGAAGGCTGATCACCTACTTGCCTGTAAAGAAAAATGATCAGTGAAACAGACACATAAATGGGTCTGCCCCATGCCCCACTAGGGGACTCGGGAATTCACTATACCTTCACTGTAATATACTAAAATCTTGTTATGTATTTATAAATATAAAAGAAAAATTAGTTTTGTATAGCGACTTAAATGGTGAGGTTACTCAGCTTATGCTGTCAACACTCTTGGCATAGCGCTGGTTTTCAGAAACTTACTAATGTTGAAGCATCAGCTAAACATTACAGTAGGTATAGTAAAACTTAACCTATCACCTAATAATTAAAAACATTAAATAAAAAATAAAAATAAAACGAAAATTGCCTAAAAAAAACCAGTAAACTGAAGCTGCAGTGACTATATGTGTAATTGTGAGTGTGCATATTTGTGTGTGTATGCGTATTTGTTGTAAATGATAATGATACATTTATCGTAATAGTTATTGTAATACTCTGTTATAAAAACGTGACCTTCTCGTTTATATTTTAAAAGCTTTATAATTTTATCGTTTCGCTCGAATCATTTTCCTTATTCTGACGTATTAAGGAAATTAACATGGCTGACGTTGCTGTTATTAATATCCGGTTTTATAGCAAAACTATATTCACTTCAAATATAATCTAATAGAGTTTTTTATTACACATTTATTTTTCTGAGTAATTTTCTCATTTATGATCAAATATGATCAAATATCATGAAGCCAATTAGATTTTGTGACCATAATCAATTAGATGATTTTAACTTTCTTCTCTGTTATTTACTTCGGAAAATCGGACCTAAGCGTTTTTAGAGTGTCACTTCCTGTACTAGAGATGACAAACTAAAAATGCATGATATTTCTCAATTCCATCTCTAAAAAGTACGCCGCAACACTCTTCTATAACTTCTGCTTTTATACCGTGTATCAATTACTCATACCAAGCATACGCAACATTTGCATAGGACGAAAATATGAAAAACACTCCAGTCGCGACAAGTCCTAAGAAGTCGATTCCTACCGGCCCCTTTAACCAATAACCTATTCAATACTAAAAACAGTGAAGGTTCCTAATAAGATCTCCAAAATACAGCTTTCACCAACTGATTCTTCAAGGGAAAATTGGCGAAAAACGCTGCGTCGGAAGAAAGCGACATTTCTGGCTAAAACACCTATGAGATTAGTTCCAGAAAACAACTTCCCTATTCTGTGCTGCAGTACCCAAAGTGAAAATCGCCATAATGTTGCCCGGCCTCCGACAGGAGAGGAACTAGAAGAACTTCGTCCTCGTACTGTATGAATAACTTCGGATATTGAACGGGTGGGAGGAATATCAAAATTCCGACCGTTTATAGATGGAAAAACCGTGAAGTGCATATTGCGCGTTTCACTTTCAGTCTATTTATTTCCGAATGCTCGAAGTAAAAAATAGGTCGACAGCGCATCATTGATTTAAGTTCTGTGGCTGAGGTAGCACCTACCACCAAGTGAACCTCATGCTCGTCTGTCGATGTATGCCATCAAAAAATATTTTAACAATTTTTACCCTTCGCCACTATACATCAGCCTTCCTAAGTCTCCCAGAAACAAAACTCATTCAAAGAGATAATAATATCTTTAATTAAAACTTGTTTTAAAAAACGCAATCGCCTAAAATTCTTGATGCCGGCTCTTAACTTATGAAAATAATGTTTTAATAATGAAAAGGGTTCTGGCAACCCAATAAAGGAAATTAAATCCTGTGAAAGCAATCATGGCGGCAGCTAGCTTTCATTTTGTAACCTTTAATAAATTATTTTCTAAAATCATCATCGGATTATCTTTCGAGTGACAAAGGTAACTCCGAATAATTAATTTTAACTGAGATTCTGTTAGCAAAGGCATATTTTCGTTTTTGTGCTTCATCAAAAAATATAAAACTTTACGCAAGTTTAATGTATTGGCTCCTGAAGTTAAGTCCAATTTCTAAATCTAATATATAAAATTCTCGTGTCACAGTTTTCGTTGCCATACTCCTCCGAAACGGCTTGACCAATTTTTACCAAATTTTATATGCGTATTTAGTAGGTCTGAGAATCGGCCAACATCTATTTTTCATCCCCCTAAATGTTAGGGGTAGTCCACCCCTAATTTTTTTTTTTAATTTTTGGACGAAATTTCTTGTTTCTATTTTTTTATAATGTGGCATTAAGAAATACATTCAACCCCTGCTTTTTTTGGCAAAAAATCTAGACCCGTGCGAAGCCGGGGCAGGTCGCTAGTATGTATATAATGAGCAACGAAACGCCACACATTTTTACTAAGGTACGTATAAGGTAGGGTTTGTAGGGAACTTAAGACTAAGGTTTACGCAGAACACTAATCTCTATGATGAGAGAGTGTAGAGCTTGGCTCTCCATAAGATCTAATAACTTTTTAACAGTGCAAGCAATGTACCTACTGGTCTTGGCGTTACTTTACATGAAAATGTTTTGTTGGGATTTAACTTACACATATCCGTAAATAGATAATACCATTGCCATATGTTATTTACTGATTATTTTTCTTTACAGGCAATTAAGTGATCAGCCTTTTATGCCCTGCCTGACTGATTTTTTTTTAATCTTATTTCTTCCGGATTCAAACGTAGGAACTCCAATACTGTAGTTGTTTCGAAATATTTTAATAGTATGTTGCATTATATTATATTTAGACATTCTACCTGTTTAGAAATTAGAGATAATTATATTACGTCACATTGCTTTCTGTTGAATTCAGTGAATCAGTGTTTAAGTGATTAACTGAATTATCTAGCATTAGCTGATTTATGAACAGCGAATTGATTACATTTCAGATGAATAGTGTGCTTATGGTAATATATTTATACTTCTATATCTATATATTATGTATATACTAATATTATAAAGAGGAGATTTGTATTTGTATATTTTTGTATGTATCGAATAAACATAAAAACCACTGGACCGATTTCAAAAATTATTTCACCAATAGAAAGCTATATTATCAGCGAGTTACACAGGCTTTGCTTTTTTTCATCTACATTGCACCCGTACGAAGCCGGGGCGTTTTGCTGGTATTAAATAAAATAGGAACGATTTTATACAAAACGCAATTTCCAATAGGCTAAACATAATTAAAGTCATTCACAAATATTCTTGACTACAACAAGAAAGGCAAGGAATAAATCTTTTCTAATAATTGTCATTAAATTATCAAGAAATGAGTAATACTCAAGTTAGCAAAAGTACGTAATCCCATTAGTCGCGTGCACGGCTCGTACACAATCGTTCGACCAATGAACCGGACTTCCGCCTCTAATGGACCGGATATGGTCCGATTGAGTGTCGAAATCACTCAAAGACAGAGTTACTTGAGTGATTTGTGGGCAATTAGTTTCAATTGTAGAGTTAACTCTGATTACCTGTGTTTTACGCGCGAAATAGATTTGGTTAGTTTAGGTAGTCAGAAATCCTTCACTTACAAGATAACTTTAATGAGCTTCACTTGATGGTAGGTGATACCTCAGCCACAGACCAATGATGCGCTGTCAACCTACTTTTTACTTCGAGCATTCGGAATTCCATAAACATGAAACCAAATCGCGCAATATGCACTTCAAGACTTTTCCATCTATGAACGGTGCTTCGTTACCCGATCGGAATTTTTGGTATTCTCCCCCGTCAATCAATGTCTGAGGTTACAACACGTGGGGAAAACATGCTTACAGTAACTTATAAAATGGGATTCGAACCCACGATCCATCGATGCGTACGGCAGGAGTTACACCGAACGCGCAAAATAATAAAATTATGAATTTAATAAAAGGGTAGAAAAAATAAATATTTTTTTGTTATGGGCAAAGCTACTTTGTTAGATACTTGAAGTCGGGAAAATATAACACTGGACCAAAGTTTTGGTCCGTATTGCTATAGAACAGCTATTTTGATATAAGCGTCGTTACCGATGTCGTAACATTCGCGAATGTGACAATATAACGTTGATGGTATTGCATTGGCGATAACGATAAAAGTAAACAATATTGAGACAAAATTGTTGTACTATCAGATTAACTTACACAATATGTCCTCATAAAACGTCAATATAAAGCTTTGATATTAGTAATGATATTTTTCGGATTTTAGTGGTGCGTTTTTGTTGGAGTTATGACGTCGTGTAGTCTTGTTTTAAATTTATTTTATTAGTTTTATAGTTAAGAACTAAATAAAATGAAATAATTCTACTATCTATATTAATATATATGTATATTGTATGTTCTATTCTTACATCTTAGAGGTTTTTTAGATTAGTTTGAGTAAGAAACTCATGTGCAGAATTTTCTGTTTATAACCGCGATTTTAGCTGTAGACAGTATTGGAGATTTATTGAAATTATTTATTTGTCACATACAACATAAAGGAAACATATAATATGGGTAAAATGAGTGTCACAAAAGTCCCCAACTCAGCATTGTGTCCTGTGAACAATCAATGGTATTCTTGATACCTCTTGGTTGCGTCACGGCAAGCAAACTACCTACTACCACAGAAAATAGATGTACACAGTCGAACAGGTTCATACAAACTTTTGGCTCAGAAAAAGTAGTTCTATTTTTGAACTGTAGAGCGCGCGGTAATGTATCGGTGTGACACACACATCTAAGCAGCCCGCTGACTTCTCCCCTCGCGTTGTCTCGCTTAATCTTACGAGCGAACGGCAATAACGCTCTAAAAACGGCTGGATGCGAGAGAGTGCGCGCGTCGCGTATGATTCCAACGTCAATGTGCGTTCACATGGATACTAGCAGCGCCGCGGCGGCTGGGGTAAGAATTACACTTACCCCAGAGAAACCGTGCCATACGCGCCTATAAGGCCTGTTCTTCTATGTACATCTATCTGTTCTTCTATGTATATCTATGTTATTTGCTACTACCTATAGAAGATAATGTTTATAGAGTTATAACTATGATTACTATGATTACAATAATTACTATGATTTCTCAGGATCCAGTAATAACTGGAAACACTCATGTCTCCGGCGCAGACGGGGATGGCCTGCAAGCGTCGTGGCGAACATTACACGTCTTTCCAGACGATTACTCAACTCACCGCGGCTTTTTGTCGCTCGAGTGTCGCGCGACATTGCCAACGCGACCGCCAGATGTACGCAGCATGGCCGTGCGACTTTTCGTCGCAAGTCGTCCACACATATCTTCTTATATGTTAAGTAAAAATAGTAAGTGATTTTTATACGTACAGTACTTTTTTTTTATTGTATTTTGTGCGTTTTTAATACAACTAAATAAAGACAAACAGAAAAATCTGTACCTAATCATTTTCTTACATTTTCTATTGGAGACTCATTACTGTTGTTTTTCTGATCATCAGATATCAAAATTCAATTGTGTGACAGTCGTTTTCAATCAAACTAAAAAGTTAATAAAAGGTATCAGTTGATTGAAATTTCCATCTTTGAAAGTTACGGAGGTGGTTTTATCGGAACCGAATTCAGAATCGGAGTTTTAATGTTTGGTTTGTCGGAACCGAAATCGGAATCGGAGAAAGATGTGTAATGAAATAAAATTACAAACATTATTCATCAGTTTCATTCATGTCAGTTAAAAAAAACACCTTCCTTGGTGTTGAAAATAAAAATTAATGAATTTTCTTCAATTTTAAACAGTAGTAATCAAATGTCGCTTTATTAGTCTCTGATTCAAAATCGGAACCGAAATCAGAATCAGGTGGACAGATTGAAAAACCGTGAAGTGCACATTGAGCGTTTCGGTTTCAGTCTATTGATTTCCAAATGCTCGAAGTAAAAATTAGGTCGACAGCACATCATTGACTGATGTTCTGTGGCTGAGGTATCACCTACCATCAAGTGAACCTCATGCTCTTCTGTCGATATCTGCTATAAAAAAGGTGCAATATCAATCGAAAGTTCCGACCTTTTGATCCGGAATCGAAGCTCCGTAACATCCCTGCTTTATACTAGCAAGACGCCCTAGGTTCGCACGGGTGCAGTGTAGATGTGCTGTACCTACACAAAAATTAAAAACATCTATTTCCAACAACTTCCATAACAAATACGTGAGGTCACATCAAAAGCTAACATATCATGAACATTCATCACAAAATGTTAGATAGCGACCTAAAGTAATATTGTTTTAGCCGAGTTTCTGTTTATAAACCATTCTCAGGAAACGGAATCACAAATGATTCATAAAGCGAGTAGTCACTATTTGATCTCTACGAATACTTGTATTTTCGTTAACCGGGAGTTTACAATACTCGTTAAACTTTAAGTTCGATATAATTTTTAACTTAATTTTCCGGAATTGGAACTCAGTACCTCTGCTGCTTAACGCAACCACTAAGGTAGGGTTCCATATAATAATAATAATAATAATAAAAACTTTTTTGTACACAATAAAAATGAACAAAGAAATACAAATTACTTACATACTAACATAAATATTGGATGTACAAGGGGCGACCTTATCGCCTGGTGGCGATTTCTACCAGGTAACCCAGGTAAATATAAAAGTAACATGTTATAGAACGGATAGGGTGTATTTAAAATATAATTAGAAAAAAATACAATAAAGACCAAATATACACATTAAAATAAAAATAAAACATTAATAATTATGATTATTATATGAAATCAGTAGGCAGATATAAAAAGATTATAGCCGAGAGAAAAAAAAGAAAACATATACTGTAATAGAATATACCATTCTGTAACATCTACACTAATATAAAGAGGAAAGATTTGTTTGTTTGTTTGTTACGATTTAACTCAAAAACTACTGGACCGATTTTAAAAATTCTTTCACCAATAGAAGCTACATTATCAGCGAGTAACAGGCTATGTTTTGTGTAATACATCTACACAGTGGCGGGACAACCATACAAGCCCAAAAGCTCAGCTTATCCTATTAATGCAACCATAACAAGATAAATAATAATGGCTTTAACGTTATTATGTCATAGTATATAAATTATATTAGTACGTAATTATTTAAGTAATATATATAAACACGTATTACGTTAAAGCCGGCAAGCTGGGCTTATGGGCTTGTATGGTGGTTCCACCACTACATCACATCTACATTGCACACGTGAAGCTAGGGCGTGTTGTTACTGTAAAATAAAACAAATATAGTAGGTATTTACGTAAACAATATCGCTGCAATATAGCAGAACAATACTTGAGCGACGCGACGTCAAATGAAGTCTGCGAACAAATCTTGACATTAATAAATCTACGAATATATTTAGCTAACAAAATGGAATGTTTTCATTCGTCCGTCCTGCTGCATTTGAATAGCTAACTGGCTGTTGTTCTCTTGTTCATTGTTAGCTTTTATTATTTACTGGAATTTGCGCACAGCTTCGCTTCTATGAAAATATTGGGATGCATTCTAGACAAGCTTCCAAACACGACGAAATTCTTTAAAATCTGTTCAGTTTTTAGCCGTGAAAATTTAGCTGCAATACTTTTGCATTTATAATTAATATATATTAATTAATTTAAAAAAAATGTTTGGACAGGCTCGTTGGGGCGTTCTGTAGAACACCTGCCGTGCACATCAATGGATCGTGGCTTCGAATCCTACCGGGACGATATGTTTATAATTTTCTGTAGGCATGTCTTTCTGGTAATTTCGGGTATTAAACGGTTGGGAATATCGAAATTTCGACTGGGTAACGAACCACCGTTCTTAGATGGAAAAACCGTGAAGTGCATATTGCGTGTTTCGGTTTTACTTTATTTTTTATCTAAATACATTAATTTATTTATTGTTTGTATAGTATTGTGTTATATTTCTTTGTATTGTAATTTTTTATCTATAATAATATTTTAACTATCAATTTTAATGAAAGCATTGATGAAAGTGCAAGAAGCGAAAGTGGTATGCAAGGATCGGAGCATATGGAATTCCGTGATCTCTGACTATCCCAATGGGAAAGAGGCGTGATGTGTGTGTATTAAAATTTGTTCTTTGATTTAAGGTGCTGTATCAAGAAGTAATGCACAAAAACTTCGAGCTGGTGTTAGTATATGGACAATATTTCTACTGGTGAGAAGACAAGTGCCTTTACTAGTGTAGAACTTGCAAGTGACTGGAACGAATTGAGCCTAGGTATAATTGTGACGTCATTACGTGTTTTATAAAGAATTTACCTATGTTGCTATTCTTAAATTTATTTGTATATATTAGGTAGCATTGCTCAAGTAATTTACTGCACTTAAACTTGATGTTGACGAAGTGGAATCCACCAACTGTCCCTAGGCTAGTGGTCAAATAACTGGAGATGAATCTCCAGAATATGTAAATGAAAACCCTATAGGTGTATTAATTAAATGTCGGTCTGTACCTATAACATAATATGTTTTATTAGCTAACAACGAGTCTAGAACATCAAGATAGATATAAAATTATCTTTTATATATGGAAAAGATGACACGTACAAAATGAACGTATCGCATTCAGTCAAATTCAAAAATAAAATAGGGCGATCGCGCAATTTTTATTGTTGTTCCTACCAATTAACATCAAGAGAATCTGTTGATTTTTAACATCAAAAAATCAAATATTTTAAAATTATTTTATTAATTAATTTGTAATTCTTAAAATATATATTATCGTGTGTATATCTTACTCTGCCTTTTCTATGCATTATGAATGCACATATTTCTACTTTCATCGCGCACTTTTGTACATATGTTAGTTAATTGGTTGTTTAACAACGATAAAGTAAATAATATAACTCTATATTTATAAACCTTCAGGATCACACCAAGACTGCTTCGAACCTATCCATTTTTTCCTTATTGGCACTTTTATTAAAAATGCTGACCAAATGAGAGTCGGTTTAACGCACCAAAGGCTCCATACAAACATAAACTACAAATTTACGTATTTTTTCCTTTACTTGTGCTACATGACAATACTTTATGCCAAATTTCATGATTCTAGGTCAACGGAGAGAACCCTATCGATATATCGAGTATTTGATATTAATTTCAACTTGATACCTCGACGCGTTCCTAAGAAAAAGGGTGACACCCGTCCCCTAGTGACGCATGGGGTAGACCCATTACTATGTCTGTTTCACTGATCATTTTTAAAGGCAAGTAGGTGATCAGCCTTCGGTGCCCTGCCCGATCAAAGCTTATTTTTTTACAATCTTGTTTCCCCGAGATTCAAACCTAGAACCTCCGGTGTTAAACGCATCGCACTTACCAGTGAGCCACGGAGGCGGTCAATAGGCAAGTTTTTATAAAAGTATCAAGTTTTGCCAATTCAGTTAATGAATTTCAAGCACATGCTTAAATTGTAATTCCTTTGCGCTCTCTTGGTGTTACTCTGTAGTGTGTATATTAAGATATAAGTGTGATATATAGTGTTTCTGATGTAAATATATATGTGCCAAATTTATGTTTGTTTATTATACGTACTATAAGGATAATTATAGCTTAAGATCATGTAAGTAACAAGTTAAGTTATAATAAGCTGATTTTATTTGTATTGGAATTCGGAAAGATGCTTATTATTTGAATATTATATTTTTAAGATGAACATGTATGAGAGTGGAGGAAATGAAAGGATCAGATATCGCATCTAGAAAATCAAATCGTCACTAAACGAAAACTGACGATTTTCATATCACCGCCATCGTGTATTATCGTTTGTCTCCAAAATGCAAACACACAACTTTATAAGGTCAAATTGATGTCATTATTAGGAACTGTACGAGTTCCTACAAGTAACGAGAACGTTATTTCATAAAAAAAAACACATTTTTCGTTTAGTGTCAGTTTGGTTTGGAAGTGCGATATGGAATTCCGTAATCTCTGCCTACACCGATGGGAAAGAGGCGTGAAATGTATGTAATATATCCAAAGGCTTGAACAAACAACTGCAAATGCAATTTTAAATAATTTCTCATACAAATGACAGGTAGATTATACTTTCTCGCAAGTAGTACTCGGGCCTCCGAATTGTTTACTGTTCCAAATTTAAATATAATAAAGTAGCAAGAAACTCTCCGACATAATTTAAAACGAAATGACCTCACCTTACTTTAAATAATTCAAAGCCGTTCACGCAAGCCAAAATTCCATTAAAAATTCCCTTTTTATACTAATTTTGTTCAAAGTTAACCCAAGGCTGGCTATAATCCAAGTTAATTTAAAGTAACTCTCAGAATACTTGCAACGTATAAGATTTATATCCACAAGTTGGCTGATATTATAAATTTTTATTTCTAAGCTACGGTTTGAACAAATGTTTGCAACGTGTGTGTATTTTTATTAAATTTCCGGTATATTTTTTAAAATTTTTGAGTTTAAATGGTCCACGTGATTTATTTTAATATGTTATATTAATATTTTAAAGAAAAATGTAACCCCTGGTGAGACATGTGCAGACACATTTCTGTCTCTGTTTTACTGAACACTGGCTGAAATTATTGTTTTTATCATGCCTTCCCGGGATTTTAACCCCTGAGCCACAAAAGCGGTCATACATGTCCATAACATCACAAAAACAATTATGTAGAAATAGTAGGTATACATTCTCAATCAACATTTCGAGCTCAAGAAACAGTAGATACCTATACATTTTCAATCAACACTTCGAACAAGACCATATTATGCGAGAGAATATCTTGTAAAATACAAGATTAATTCTTTTTAACCGACTTTAAAGGAGGAGATCTCAATTCAGCCAAGAAGGTCAGTTTAATCCTGCCTTTGCAACAAACTTTAAAACGGTACGGAGCAGCAGCGGTTGGGTGGCACCAACTTCCAAAATAACTGTTAATAATTATTAAATAGATATACATATTAGTATCAATAATGTTGTCGATTGTCCCTTAACGCTCTTGCTTTGAAGTAATTAAAATATTATTTACTAGCGACCCGCCCCGGCTTGGCACCGGTGCAATGCTGATACTAAATACACTACAGAAAAACTGTTATTATTATACATATAAACCTTCCTCTTCAATCACTCTATCTATTTAAAAAAAACCGCATCCAAATCCGTTGCGTAGTTTCAAAGATTTAAGCATACAAAGGGACAGAGAAAGCGACTTTGTTTTATACTATGTAGTGATTAATTTTTGGTTTAAGTTTGTACATAGGTACTATAATGTAGTTGTAGTTTTGAAGTCGGTTTTTGTTTTTTGCTTAAAAATATTTTTTTAGAGTTAATCTTTATCTCCCGTTATTAGATGGAATGTTATTTTCTTGAGTTATATAATACAACATTAAATCAAGCTTAGAGCATTTATACTACCTACACGCATCACTTCTATAACCCAAAAAGCCTTCTAAAACTTACTTGACGAAACATATGTATGTATGCATTTGAATTTTGGCTGTCACACGCTCGTCTATTAATATATGACATAATTAATTACTCAATTTAAACTTATACACCGCTACTCTAATTGCTAATTATTAACAATGAATATTTGTCAAATATTAGCCAAATTAATGTAGACTAAGAGCCAACATCTGTCAAACATAGGTCAAAGTATAAAGCTTTTTTTTATAAGCTAGATATCGACAGACGAGCATGCATGAGGTTCACTTGATGGTAGGTGAAACCTCTTAATGAAATGAAAAAGGTATTTTTATATATAGTACATCTACATTACACTCGTGCGAAGCCGGGCGTGTTGCTAGTATATTACACTTTGTTATCTTCACTAAATATAATACACTAAAAAATAGACATGATACTTTAACGTATATCTAGCAAACGCTGGCTCTCACTCTATTGGGATATTACGAAATATTCACATCATTAGCATTAGCACATAATATTATTGTGTTAAGAATTAATAACTGGTTTGAACAAATGAAAGGCATTGATCCCAGGTGATTATGATATTTATTCATATTTCATTCACTGTTAACATTAAGCCTTGTTATTAATTATATGTACAATATATTTGGGGAAGCAAGGCTATATTGTATGATTTTAAGTATATGTTTGATCCAACATTTTTTATCAGAAATTAGTACAAAGATCAGTACCCTGGATTCGAAACCTGGGTAAACAATATACAAATAAAAAAAATCGGCCAGGCAGGGCATAATTAGCCTTTTATGCCGGTTTAGGTAAGCAAGTGCTTATAAAGAAAAATTATCTGTGAAACGGACTCAAAAATGAGTCTGCCCCATGTACCAAGAGGGGACTCAGGAACTCACTTCTTTTTACACTCATACATGAGTAGGTACTTATTGTGTGTGTATCACACACACACAATAAATATAGAACATTGAAGTAAATAGTTACCCACAAAACACGGTATCCGGACTAGTACCGGTTATTTACTAAATTAGAAAAAAAAGCATTTCCACACCCTCGGTCAGAAGTAATTGAGTACGAAATTACATTACACATTATATAATAATATCTAATAGTTGTTGACCCCGCAGATGTTGTTTTGAAATGAAATGAAATGATATGAAATGAAATGAAATGATATTTATTTGTGACAAATAGGAATACATAAAAAAAAAACATAAGAAGACATTTTACACACAAAAGTGTCACAAAAAGGGCCTCAACTCAGCATTTTGCTGGCTGTTAACCAGCGCTGATCTTCCGTTGGGACCTCTCGGTTACGTCACGGCACACAAAATAAAATAATAAATATGTATATCAACTAAATCCTACTAACCGAATATAAATTCACTATAAGTACATACTGAAACCAGAAAAATAATAAAAATATTTAAAAATTTAATCATACAATAAAATACCTAAATAAACATGAAATACTCAAATAACGCTAGTGTCATGTGTCTGTGCTTCCTGGCTCTTTTGATGTTCACTTATAAATTGTTTAAGTTTTGCCATGTACATAATTTCTAAAAAGCAGGAGTTGGTGATAAAAAAGTAAAAATTTAGGGTTGTATGTATTTTTGCCCTCTATACTATATAAATAGACATGTTTAAAAGTAATTTGAATATAAACATATAAATTTGATAAATAAGTAAAGTACAGCTTTTCTTATACTGTGAAATATATGATTGAATTTATATGGCCAACTTTGACTAGGACTCAAATTTTAAAACATCGTAAATACTTATATAATTAAGGAAAAAGTATACATATAAATTAATGTATCGAATCTAATCTAATAAAGAAATATACATATACTAGCAGCGAAACCCGGCGTTGCTCGGGTTAAAATACATCGCATGTTTAATGGTATAAGAAATATTTAAGGATCCATTTTCTAAAGTAGATAAATATTTTAGATTTCTATCTTAAATAATAAGACACTTATTCGACCATTTAACATACGGTGTAAAGTATCTTCAAGTTGTAGGCATCTTGGAAGTTTCTAGACCATTTTAGAAATATTTAGAATTTTCTAGATCATTGAGGATCAATTTTACCGATTGCACACATTTTGGATATTTCTAGATCTTTCCAGAAGCTTTCTAAAACATTCTAAATCGATTACCACAATTGAAACCATTTTAAAACATTCTAGATCATTTCAGAAATTTTTAGATTTTTTAGATAATTTTGGGTCAATTTTATCGATTGCACACATTTTGGAACTTTCTAGATTATTCCAGAAACTTTCTAAAACATTCTAAATCGATTACAACAATCGAAACCATTTCAGAACTTTCTAGATTATTTCGGATCAATTTCATCGATTGCACACATTTTGGAACTTTCTAGATCTTACCAGAAGCTTTTTAAAACATTATAAATCGATTACAACAATTGAAACCATTTTAAAACTTTCTAGATCATTTCAGAAATTTTTAGAATTTTCTAGATCATTTCGGATCAATTTCATCGATTGCACACATTTTGGAACTTTCTAGATCTTTCCAGAAGCTTTTTAAAACATTCTAAATCGATTACAACAATTGAAAACATTTTAAAACTTTCTAGATCATTTCAGAAATTTTTAGAATTTTCTAGATCATTTCGGATCAATTTTATCGATTGCACACATTTTGGAACTTTCTAGATCTGTCCAGAAGCTTTCTAGAACATTCTAGATCGATTACAACAATTGAAATCCTTTTAGAACTTTCTAGATCATTCCAGAAAGTTTTAGAACTTTTTAGATTGATTTTATCAGTTGCACACATTCTGGAACTATTTAGATCATTTCCGAGATTTTCAGAATTTTACGGAAGATTACATTAGTTAGAAAAGGACAGATATATATTATTCCACATTGCCACCCACAACCACCCACTTCCACCCACCCTGACCAAACTCCCTTATGCACACCTAGAGACCAAGGGGTATTTGCCATCCCAAGGGGAAGTTGATCAAAGTAGCGTATGATAGAAAAAACCGTGGACACACGTACGAACATTTGCATTTTATATAATACTAGCAGCGAAACCCGGCGTTGCTCGGGTTAAAATACATCGCATGTTTAATGGTATAAGAAATATTTAAGGATCCATTTTCTAAAGCAGATAAATATTTCAGATTTCTAGCTTAAATAATAAGACACTTATTCGACCATTTAACATACGGTGTAAAGTATCTTCAAGTTGTAGGCATCTTGGAAGTTTCTAGACCATTTTAGAAATTTTTAGAGTTTTCTAGATCATTGAGGATCAATTTCACCGATTGCACACATTTTGGAACTTTCTAGATCTTTCCAGAAGCGTCTAAAACATTCTAAATCGATTACAACAATTGAAACCATTTTAGAACTTTCTAGATCTTTCCAGAAGCTTTTTAAAATATTCTAAATCGATTACAACAATTGAAACCATTTTAAAACTTTCTAGATAATATCAGAATTTTTTAAAATTTTCTAGATCATTTCGGATCAATTTTAGCGATTGCACACATTTTGGAACTTTCTAGGTCTTTCCAGAATCTTTCTGAAATATTCTAGATCAATTACAATAATTGCACGGCTTGTTGGAACTTTCTAGATCATTCCAGAAAGTTTTAGAACTTTCTAGATTGATTTTATCAGTTGCACACATACTGGAACTTTTTAGATCATTTCCGAGATTTTCAGAATTTTACGGAAGATTACATTAGTTAGAAAAGGACAGATATATATTATTCCACATTTTTGCCACCCACAACCACCCACTTCCACCCACCTCGACCAAACTCCCTTATGCACACCTAGAGACCAAGGGGTATTTGCCATCCCAAGGGGAAGTTGATCAAAGTAGCGTATGATAGAAAAAACCGTGGACACACGTACGAACATTTGCATTTTATATAATATATTAAGATAAGATTAAGAAGATTATGTCATATTATCTAATAATGTATCTATATCATAACATTGACTGCCATTAACATAACTGGGCCTCGTCTAGATCCCTAGTTGGGAAAGTTATGACAAATGATGCTGTAAGCCATTGACATTGTTGATCGAAGCTGTAAGCAAACTGACCTATCTTCTGTTTATACAATAAATAACTTTTACCTTCCATGTCTAATTATGACTTACAAATCTATTTATATCAAGTCCAGTCCTATGAGAGTCCAGTTTTGGTCGCCTTTAGCTCACTGCATTATTCATAGGACCTTGCGTAAAGTGCAGAAGATCAATCATATCAATCATAGTTCATTTTAAATAAGAATAAAAAACCAGTCTAAAATATTATATAAAATGAAAATAACATTTTATATGTGAAATAAATTATTACAACCAATAAAAAACTTCTTTAAACATAAAAAAGATCAGTCAAGATACAGAAATGTATCAGCCCGATGTTCCGTTTCACGGATTCAATTCAGTCAAATAAAGTAAATGGCTTAACTAATAAAGTATCCACTTAGCCTGTACTTCTACATAAAACCTTTTGACATACATTATGCGGAGAGTTTTTTGCATTAATTTGATACTTACTTATACAATAAATAGTAAATCTTTTGATACTTCAAATTAAATATATGTTTAATTGTTATTACTACTTTAGTTCTATTTTTTTTAGTTTATGTGATTTTTTTTACTGTCGTCAAGACGAGTGAAAGAAGAGAATGGAAAAAGAGAACATTCCAAACCCAAATAATAAAAAGATAACAGGGCAGGAAGAACTATGTGTGAATGAAAAAGTAATTCTATTGTTTAAGTAAAATATTATAAATCATTGATGGAATCGTTTATACATAGGGAATAATCATTCTACCCTTCACCGTCCTGAAAGTTTAATGGGACGTCAGCGGAAACGGAAATAGAATGTTACACCGTCAAGAACTGCAAAATGGTAGTTCCAATTATATATTTCGTAGTAAAATGTACGCAGCCTCTTGTGTAAACTCTAAGAGCCTTTTTCATACACGTTGTGTAAGCTAAGAGGTTATGTTTTGTCTCGTTTTCTCCAAATACCAAATTAGAAACAGACAAAAGAGAACTCAACTGAGCTCAACTCAACGTAACTCTTTATTAATAAATACGTAAACTTTTATTAAAAGGAGTTAGTTTTATTAATAAGGTTCTTAACATAATAGATTAACATATATAGGAAATAAATTTTAGAATAAGTTATATGCATACATGTGATACAATTTGTTTCATCGTTATAAAATTTTGTATAAATATTGTACAGTAAAATATCTGAATGTGAATAAAGATTATTGAAAATTACTTGGTTTTTGTTTGTGCCTTTTAAGTTATGATAATTATTTTATAATTTTGCGCTCGCTACAAAAGACAATATAATGATATTTTAAATGAGGTTTCATGGAACACAGGTACACCGCCCTACGTAATTAGATTTTTTTTTAATAGTAACTGAATAATTTTTCTTTAATTATAATTATATATTAATTTATTACCTAAAGGCTTCTAAGGATAATAAATATTGTGTATTAATCGATAATTATCGATTAATACACAATATTTATTGTCCTTAGAAGCCTTTAGGTAATAAATCGAAACATGTGTTAGTGCTTCCCAATTCGAGAACTAAGATTGTGTACCCGCAGGTTTTTATGTAGCCACCATATATTATGTCTATACTCATCAACACTAGTTTGTAAGCTTGCAAATTGTACTAACAAATATGGATGTAATCTGAGGATGGATCCGAAATAAATGAATTAATATTATTATTATTATAAACAGGGAACATTTGTTTGTTTGTGACGTTTTCGCTCAAAAACTACATTATCAGCTGAAAACTACATTTTTGTGTATAGTACCCGTGCGAAGCCGGGTCTTGTTATATCTCATAATAGAAGACCATTTGAAGCCTGAGATGTTATTTCTGAGTTTTCTAATATAATCAAATATAAAAGAAAAATGCATTATATTTAATACAAAACGGTATTTCATAGATAAACTTCATTAAATATCCTATCGAATATTGTAATTTTCACAATCATTAGTGCGATAATTTATTATTTCCAGTCAAAAATAAAAAATAGTATCTGATATTCGGCATCCTTACCCTAATGTGCCATTGTACAATCAGTCTTTGTATGAACGGTGCTCAAACTATCGTCGATCTAAATCTGTGATATCCCTACTGCTGAGGCATGCCTTTAGTTCGTCGGATATCCCTTTGAGATAAAAACTCAAGTACTTCAGGTGAGTAGGTAGCAAAGGTGTACTACATGCCATAGTCACTCTATTTAAAGAGATTTTTAATGAAATACGTAAAAGAGATTTGCTACTAGCTTAGATTCTTCAGAGTTATATATATATTTTTTATGTTAGATATCGACAGACGAGCATGAGGTTCATTTGATGGTAGTTGATATCCCAGACTGCGCTGTCGACTTAGTTTTTACTAGGAGCATTCGGAAATCCATAGTCTGAAACCGAAACGCTCAACGCTTCACGGTTTTTCCATCTATGAACCGTGGTTCGTTACTCGAAGTGACCAGACGCGACGTGGAGAAGACATGGTTACAGAAAATTATAAACATGTAGTCCCGGTAGGATTCGAACCCACAATCCATCGATGCGCCAGTCTCATTGGACATAGACTTAATTAGAAAATAAAATATATTTTATAGTTTTTTTTTTATTTTTTATAGAGGAAGAGCACACTTTCCATCCTCCATATTTTTTTTTTCATTTCAACATGGAAAAATTCGTACTCTTTAACCTAAATTAAACCTCACCTCAGCCACAGGACATCTATCGATGATGCGATATCGTCTTTTTTATTTTGTCCATTCGAAAACTTGGACTTGATTCGTTGCTTGACTAGAATTTCGAAGTAACTCCCACTCGATTAAATAAAATTTCTGTTAATTGAAAAATATATAGTTATGTAAAACTCATTGAAAGCTGTATTTGAAAACTGTCCCTTTTATAACTATTTAAATTCACCTTTCTATATCCGTCCCTTAAAGTAAAGATCACTGACACGAATGAAAACCTTTACAAACTCCACGTAATTCAATTTAAAAGTACTTAGAGACATGAGTTCCTTTGAAATTAAGTTAAAACTTATTGTTAACTTAATTCAGGTTGCGATATAAAATGCTCTCACAATATGAAGCGCAAGTTAAATGAGAATAGTTTGTGATTAATTCTGAAGAAGCCGATGAAAGCAATGCAATTTAAAAATTCATTTTAAAAGGGTTCGTCCACCTCCGCGACTCAATGGTAAGCGCGATGCCGGAGGTCCTGCGTTCGAATCCCGGGGAAACATGATAAAAAAAAATCGGGCAGGGCACAGAAGGCTGATCACCTCTGTTGCCGACCACTTTTTAGATAACATTTTATTGATTTACTTTTTTTTTATATTTGACTTTGTCAGAACTATTATAATATTGGGAAAGAAAAGACGTTCTAGCATGAGGTTCACTTGAAGTGATACCTCAGTCACATAACATCAGCCAATGATGCGACGTCGACCTACTTCTTACTTCGAGCATTCGGAAACTCGAAGACTGAAACCGAAACGCGCAATATGCCTTTCACGGTTTACTATCTATGAACGGTGGTTCGTTACCCAGTCGGAATTTCGATATTCCTCTTACCGTTCAATGCCCGAAGTTACCAGACGTGGGGAAGACATACTTACTGAAAATTATAAACATGTCGTCCCGGTGGGATTCGAACCCACGACCAAAGGATTGTAGTGTATAAGTATGTCTATGTATGTAAACGTTCCACGTGTAACCTATTTTTATTGATATTTAATCTATGTTTTATATAATAAATGAGCAGTCATACTCGAGATCTTGTTGTTTTAATACGTATCCTAATACCTCCCGTACATGGCGACCCTGCCATCTATATACAGGGTGGAAAGAATCAATGGGCCCTGGAGGGAAACCACTTTAAATCCTTAAGATAGAGATTTTTACTTAAAGGAAACATTCCTTTATTTTTAAAAAGAAACACAACTGCATTCAAAGATTTTCTAAAATTCGTTCGCCTCACCCTGAAATCGAACCAGCTAAAAATCCAAAAACTAAACATTCGCTATTTTATTCCACTAATCGATAGAATCAATATTCAGAATAAAATCTGTCTTATAAACATTTGGTCTTAGAAATAAAAAAGATCATGAAATCTAACATTAATTAAAATTTTTCATTAGTCCTAATACGAAGGACATATTGTAAACATGAAAGAAAATTATTACCTTGCTGGACATTGCTACTATTGTTAATAATTATTTAAAATTACCATTTTGTAACACTTTAATAATCTATCTTATAGTAAATTATTAGAAATAATATTTTTTAAAGGTGGTTAAAGGTGTTACAAACTTTGACTTTTTTGAAATTCACTTCGTTTAGCCTTCTGCAAAGTGTTGTGGTGAATTCTCCTAATAATCTTTTCTAAAAAACAAGGGATATTTTTTCAAACAATTTATTAGTTAAATTAATTATTAAAATGTCTGTCTTAATTACAAAATTGTAATTTTAAATTTTTCGTGTATCAATGTCTAACTAGCTAGGTAAACATTTTCTGTCAGTTTACGTGTCCTTCGTATCAGAACTGATGATAAAATAAAATTAATGTTAGATTTCATGATCTTTTTTTATTTCTTATACCAAATGTTTATAAGAGAGATTTTATCCTAAACATTGATTCTATCGATTAGTGGAATAAAATAGCGAAAGTTTAAATTTTAAATTTTTTGCTGGTTCGATTTCCGGGTGAGACAAGATAAGTTTAGAAAATCTTTGAATGCAGTTTTGTTTCTTTTTAAAAATAAAGGAATGGTTCCTTTAAGTAAAATAATATATCTTAAGGATTTAAAGTAGTTTTCCTCCAGGGCCCATTGATTCTTTCCACCCTGTATATAAAAGAAAGTTGTGTTAGTTACACCATTTATAACTCAAGAACGCCTGCACCGATTTTAACGATATCTTATTTGTTGGATTCCTCTATGTCGGGAATAAGATAAAGGCTATTAAAATATTGGAAAAAATCAGGAAAAAAATATATGCATAAAATTAATTATAAAATAAATTTAGATTCGAAACTCCGCCATCTTGACAGCTCACGTCATGCATTCTTAGCTTTTTTGGAATAACAGATGTCCACTGCAAATCAGTGACATATGAGACAATTATAGTGGGTAAATGGGTGGGGTGGGGCATTTTCAAATTTAAGAATAATTATATAATTGGAAGCCAAAATTGTGGCAGAACAACGTCTGCGGGGTCCACTAGTAATTAATAAATTGAGTGAAGTGTTCGGGAGGTATTAGGATACGTATTAAAACAACAAGATCTCGAGTATGACTGCTCATTTATTATATAAAATATAGATTCAATATCAATAAAAATAGGTTACATGTGGAACGTTACATACAAAGACATACTTATACACTACAGGATGGTTAACACTAAAGCAGCATGCCATAAAACCAAAAAATAAAATTGAAGTAATGTAATTTATACAGAAACAAAACAAACAAAAAAATCCATCCCTCTCAGCAAAGACAAGATTAATAAGCGTTTTATTTGAAACAAAAAATAAGTCAATTTGCCATCAACTTCTAAAGCGAAATTCTCTCGAATATTTTAAGAGTACTCAACAATTAAAAGCATCCATGAGGCGCAATTGTGTCAAAAATGACTCGAAATATCAAGGCCTGAGTACTTGAGGACTGGTATTCACGTGGAGAACCGCTGTCTTATAACGACACCGTTTCGAGTGTCATAAGACAGAGTGGTCTCGAACTGTATTGAAAATGCCTTTCTATTACATATGTCTGCATTAATAATGAGATATTTTGTAAATACAGACAAAAATACGTACTCGTATACAAACAATTTTTCTAAGAATCTATTTTCCTTCTCATTTTGACGGGCTCGTAGGCGCGTTTGGTATAACAAATTCGAATTCAAAATTGAAATTTAAAAATCATTCATTCATTTAGGTAACACAATGTACACTTATGAACATCAAAAAGTTCTCAAATCAAGGGCGTAGAACGGACAAGAAGAACTGGTAACTCTCCGCCAGCTTTTTAATACACACCTTCCTATATTGTGCCTAAGGCTCGACCATCGTCGCAAAATGCCTACGAGGAATGGTTGGAAACCCGCGATGTATGTATGATGGTGAAGTTTTGACAGGCTCGTTGGCGCGTTCGGTAGAACACCTGCCATGCGCACGGCACGCATGGGTCGTAGGTTCATATCCCGCCGGTACAACATGATTAAATTTTTTTGTAAGCATGACTTCCCCTCGTCTGATCACTTCGGGTATTTGACGGGTAAGAAAATCCCTTTTATTTTATAGAAAAACCGTGAAGTGCATATTGCACGTTTCGGTCTCAGTCTATGGATTTCTGAATACTCGAAGTAAAAAGCAGGTCGACAGCGCATAATTGACTGATGTTTCATCAAGTGAACTACATGCTCGTCTGTCAATATCCAACACATTTTTTCTTATCCCTTTATATCTTTACAGTTTATCCCAACCCCGAACAAGTCGCTTCTCCTCATCTTTCATTATATTTATTTTATTTTATTTATCATATTTACAATTACAAGTTATTTATACAATAGATTTGGGGCCCAAACTAAGCAAGCTTGTATCTTGGACCCCCAGTATAATAATAAACTATGAGATGTGGGATGACGTGGTTTATTTTTAAATATATTAGTTGTATTGTAGTGCATGCAATTTTTTATTTTTATTTTTTTTTTTCTATTATTTATTTATTTAAATATGTAATTAATTATTATGATTTGTTATTGTATGGATATTTTTTAATTTATTTTAATAATTGGGTGTTTGTGGGTGTATCTTTTGTAAGTTTTCTAATCTTATGAGATAAATTCTTAAACCGTAGGTTTGCTACTATTTGTATATCTGAAGAAGACACTCCGTGTCATCGTATGACAACATTATGCAAACATTTAATATATGAAACACTCTCTCTGCGTCCTATAAAAATATAACTTAGGTCTCTTCAAGTTGAACGTACCCAAGCAACTTCTAGACAGTTCTAGAAAGATCGGCAACGCACCAGCAACCCCTCGGTGTTGCGGCTGTCTATGGACGGCGGTGATCACTTACCATCACATGAGCCACCGCCCCTAAAAAAACATCATCTTATCATCAATAATTGTTTATAGTTAGGTAAATAAAGGAATCTCCCATCTCACGCAGCGTACCAGCGCAATTGGGCTCCGTATTGTGTTATTTTGTAGAAATCTGAATACCATACAGGAGTCGCAAATCCTTGGTACACTAGACAAAACCTAGTAAAAGTTAATAGTGTGGCTTATTAACGCGAGTATCACACGTTTAAATACATTTTCCGGATTAATTACGTATCAAATAGCGTTAATATGGCAACTTTGTGATAATTAAAACAGACAGCTGTCACCTTTCAGTCTGCCCGTGACCATGGTTGCTGAAAAGCATCCATACGGGATAAATAAATAGTAAAAATAATAAATAGCGTTTTAATCATGTAAAGTTATTTTATTTAAATAAATTTTATAACTGAAATACCTAATTACATTACATTAAAAAATAACTAAATTGTACGTATAAATATCGTCATCATATATCGTGTTATATTTATATATATCTCCGGAGAACATTATAAATACCATATAAAAATAAAGCAGTTATCATTTTGTTCTCCGGAACTGGCGATATATAAATGTTTAAGTATGTTTTTAATATAATAAAAATAAAACAAAATCAGAAAATGGATAACATTTAAGAATAATAGTAATAATATAATAATATTGAATGAAAACTTTTTTTCTAACTTCGAAGTAACAACATCTTAAATGTCATAAATTCTTAACCCTTAAATACCCTAAGTATCAAATTTGATACCAAACTTTTAAATCGAATGTACACTTGCAATTAGTTTTTTATTTTATTTTATTCTGTATGTATAACATTATTGCATAGTGTCCTTTCGAGAAAAATAAAAAAGTCAGCTATCAACATTATTTGATTATTATTTATACATTTTGTTTTCCCGCCGTATTGATGAAGTGAACATACTAGGTATACGAAAAAGTTTTGCGCAGTTTACCTTTGACAAATTTTCTTCTTGCAAATAATAAAAATACGTTTTAGGTCATTGAATATCTTATTTTTACAGAATAAATATTATTTTTTAGATTACCTTCTTTGTTTGAAGAAAATCGTGTTGTTTTTGTGTGTATCAATTTTGATACTTCAGGCATTCCGGGCTGAATGAATCTGATTATTTTCTACTACTTATTATTACGCTAAACATATTTTTGGATGTAAATATACATTTTTGTTATTATTCTGCTTGATTTGGTGTTGATATTACTTTTGTTATCAATTTCTTTCACAAGTGGGGATTCAAATTATATGTTTTATGCTCTCTTTCTGGGTATGCGTACAGTTTTGAGGTTTACTCTGGAGCGAAGAACAATGAACACTTACCTGGCGAACCACCTCTAAGCAGTATCGAATAGAGTTATTCGATTGTTACGGCCAGTCAAGGCACAATAATCACATAATTTACTTTGACAATTTTTATACCAATTTTCTTCTGCTATATTACTTGACCAAATATTGTCTTGGCACTGTACAGAGAAACAGGCTTGGTAAATCTTGCAAGTTCCCAGAGAAAATGGAATTCCTGAAGTCTACCGTACCCAGAGACACATACCATGAAAACGTTTGAAGGCAAAGAATTTTCGACAACAAGCTCGAAAGACAATAAGCAAGTTTTTTTGCTTTCCACCTATGTTGGAGCTGAACCAGCAGATACTATAACACGTTACGAATAAAAACTAAAGACGAATGTTCAAATATCGTGTCCTCGGGTCATAAAGGAATATAATGCTCATATGGGAGGCGTTGATCTAATGGACAGCTTCATTGGTCGATATCGCATTCGCATAAAGTCAAGAAAATGGACAACAAGGCTGTTCTATCACCTCTTGGACATGAGTGTGATAAATGCTTGATTGCTGTACAGAAAGGTGAATACAGTGAATCCCAAAATAATATTATGAGGTTAGCTGACTTCAGAACTGAGCTTGCTGACACCTTATGTCGGTATCAAAGTCGCTCGGAAAATAAAAGGGGACGACCAAGTACCAACAGTCGACGAGAAGAGATCCCTGAACCGTCTAAAAGACCACGGGCGGGTGTACAAGTCCTACCCTCTACTGACGTACGTTACGATCGTGTTGGACATGAGAAATTATTTATGAATTCTAGAAATAAATGTAAATACAACAATTGTATAAAATTTACATCTTGGATTTGTAAAAAGTGTAAAGTTTATTTATGTGATAATAAAAATAATCAATGTTTCACATTATTTCATGCCTAAGAACATTATTAGGTAATCCGACATATTTATGGCTTTAATGCCTGAAGTATCAAAATTGATACCTGTATCTTTTTTTAAAAAAAAATTATAGAATATGCATTGTGATTTTTTTTATTATTTTTTCCATTCCATCCTGCAGTGAACACATAGATATTATTTACAATTTAATTTAGAAAATCAGGCTTCTAAGGGTTAATAATGTTTGTATCCCAACGAACAAATGACCTTATTCAACAAATTGAAAGATTTTTCATTCAACTTTGCGATACGTGTTAACAAAAGAAAAAACTCGAAACATACTTCAATCAGCTGATTGGTTGAAAAAAAAAAAGGTTTGCCATCCCTGATCTAGGCAAATGGCGAACATCTGACTTACTTAATAAAGGGAAACCTTATTCGAGGCAAACTCCAAGTGAATTCTGAAGTTTTGATTCGGTCTGAACACGATTCGGTACTTAAATATTACGTAAGTAATATATTAGTAAATATGGAAATATATTACGAAAGTTTTTAACTTTTTTATGTTAGATATCGACAGACACGCATGAGGTTCACTTGATGATAGGTGATACCTCAGCCACAGAACATCAGTCAATGATGCGCCGTCGACCTACTCTTTACTTCGGAAATCCGTAGACCATAAAACGCGCAATGTGCACTTCACAGGTTTTCCATCTATGAAAGGTGGTACGTTACCCGGTCGGAATTTTGATATTCCTTCCGTCCGTTTAAGGCCTGAAGTGACCAGACGTGAGGAAGACATGCTTATAGAAAATTATAAACAAGTCGGCCAGGCGGGATTCGAATCCGCGACCGTTAAAAAATAGAAGTGGGAAAAAAATCATAATGATATCAATCAATAAATATAATATTTATTTTTATTCGATACATTCTGGCAGGACAACGTGTGTCGGGTCCGCTAGCAATATAATCTATACCTATACTAATATTATAAAGAGGAAAGATTTGTATTTTTGTATGTTATGAATAAACTCAAAAATTACTGGACCGATATTAAAAATTATTTCACTAATGGAAAGCAACATTATCAGCGAGTAACATGGGCTTTTTTTTCGTGGATACTACATATACATATTTTTTTTTTTTAAATATAAGGGGGCAAACGAGCCTGCGGCTCACCTGATGGAAAGTGAACACCGCCGCCCATGAACATCTGCAACACCAGAGGACTTGCAGATGCGTTGCCGGCCTTTAAGGTAGGAATAGACTCTCTTCTTGAAGGTCCCCAAGTCGTACCGGTTCGGAAAAATCGCTGGCGACAACTCATTCCACACTAGCGTTGTGCGTGGTAGAAAATTGCGCATAAAGCGCACAGTGCTAGACTTCCAAGCGTCAAGATGGTATGGGTGGAACTTGGAGTTTTGTCGCGAGGTGCGGTGGTGAAAGTTGGCGGCTGCACATTGCACCCGTGCGAAGCCGGGGCGCGTTGCTAGTAATAAATACTTTTTTCCAACTGTTTGACAGATCCTCGGAATCTCCACAAAGAATAGTTTTAGCCTATTCGTACCGCGTGTAATATGAACTTATTGAACACGACTTCAACATCGATTTCGAAATTTGAATTTCAAAAATTCAAAGTCACAGCATATAAAATATGAAATTGCAGCGCCACATTGCGATAGAAGTTTCAATGTACAGAAATTTCAATATTTCTAGATGTATGGGAATATTGCCGTATTGCCTTTCTTTGACAAATTCAAGTGAAATATGTCAATTATGTATATTCTATTTTCACATTTCAAAGGTAGCTGTATATTCCTTGTATGTTTCCACTAAGATATTTCCATTTTATCGAGCCCGTCGGCGCGATTGGTAAAACACCTACCTTGCGCTCCCTCATGCTCATCTCTCGATATCTGCAATAAAAAAATATATATAAAAAATATGCCGGTTTGACACAAAGCTGTCTTATGACAAGGGACTTTATTAATAGCATATATCTTTATATATAAAAGAGAGTTATGTTAGTTACACCATTTATAACTCAGGAACGGCTGCACCGATTTTAACATTATCTTATTTGTTGGATTCCTCTATGTCCCGAATAACAGAATAGCTATTAAAATATCGAAAAAAAATCAAGAAAAAAATATTATGCAAAAATTAATTTTAAAATAAATTAAGTTCGGAACTCCGCCATCTTGACAGCTCACGTCATGCATTCTTAGCTTTTTTGGAATAACAGATGTCCACTTCAAATCAGTGATATATTAGACAATTATATAAAAAAGTGGGCAAATGGGCATATTCAAATCTAAGAATAATTGTATAATTTCGAAGCTAACATTGTGGCAGAACAACGTCTGCCGGTTCCACTAGTATTATATAAAAAATAAATATTCAAAATAATTTTATCGGTAAAAAATAACTGTAGTATAAACAATATAGCAAAAAATAAAAGCACTTGTTTTCTTAATAAGTATAAAATCGGACTTAAGGGTTAAAACAGAGCGAAATCGAGGGAATCCAATTTCTATTCAAATAACATTACCGTTATTACACGCCACCGCTTCCAATAGATGTCGCTGCAGACATAAGGCTCTTTATACATTGGCGACTATTGTTTTTTTTTTAAATATATTTTATAAATAAATAACTTTTGACGGGCTCGTTGGCGCGTTCAGTAGAACACCTGCCGTGCCCATTGAAGGGTCGTGGGTTCGAATCCCACCGGGAGCACATGCCTATAATTTTCTTTAACCATGTTTTCCCCATGTCTGGTAACTACGGGCATTGATCGGGTGGGAGGAATATCTAAATTCCGACCGGGTAACGAACCACCGTTCATAGATGGAAAAGCCGTGAAGTGCATATTGCGCGTTTCGGTTTCAGTCTATGGATTTTCGAATGCTCGAAGTAAAAATTAGGTCGACAGCGCATCATTGACTGATCTTCTGTGGCTGAGGTATCATCTACCATCAAGTGAACCTCATGCTCGTCTGTCGATATCTGATATAAAAAAAAAACTATACTGGTACCCGCGTTCGCATTCGACTCATCTTAAACTGAAATTCTAAGCATGCAATTGAAATGAAGATAACTTTCTTCCCGACATTATTTCGATGAAACAAAGTTTTAATATTCCTCCAGACTAAGCTCAGCCAATGTTGACACAAGAAAATTATTAGTTATCATCGGAGATCAGCCGGCCTAGCATGACCGCCACGAGATATGTCGCGGACGAGAGAAGACAAACTAAGATGTAAGATATCTCGATATATTATATCTCGACATCGACAGTTTTGATAGAAAAGATATCTCGATCGACAAATATATCTATTTTTGATATTAAAAGTCGAGTTTTAAGTGTAATTGTCATGTTAGACCCGGAAGAAATAAAGAGATAATCGATTAAAACACAAAAAACGGTCGACAAAATTTTGTCGCGGTTGTCATGCTAGGCCGGCAGCATGACCAAACAGACAGATTTTTATGTATCCTCCTTTGAATTCAAATTATAAATAAAAATCTAATGGATTTGTTATATAATTTTTAAAAAAAATACGGCTTTAGAACGACTCACCTTCATCACTCCATGCAAAAATCAAGGTTTTCATTGAGTGAAGCGTGAAGTCGATATTGAGAAAAATCTTAAACCCTCTTGCTCTTGGCGGTAAAGGCTTTTATTATGCAAAATGCTAGCTGAATTCCGGCCCGTGGGTCAGCAGTGAATATGAAACAATTCTCTTTCATTGTAAATTTGACCGGCATTTTGAAATGAATGTAGTTCGTGATGGTAGGTGTGATTTCAAAAATCGAACAGGAAGGCGGATATTTACTTCTTTCATTCTAAGATTCGAAACTTCCACTAAATTTCCATAGCTTTTCAAAGTTATAATGCCCCTTTGGGAGGCTTCAGGGTTCAGTAAATGGCCCGAAACGAAACGTGTTGTCTTCGGAACGGAAAGACGGAACCCTGATGTCGCCATGGAATGGCATGCAGGGGAAAGCGGGGTCGCGCCCTATCAAAATAGGGCGGTCATTGAAGTGGGCGCAGAAGATGCGCTCTCGGGCGGTCGCCGGTTCGCTCCGCGGATGAAACGCGAAGCGGCACTGGCGGTGAGAAAAGGACTAACTATATGTAAGGGTAAAAATAATAAAATTAAGATTAAAATACGCTAATTAAGAAATCAGCGCATTAAAATAATAAAGTTAGAATTGATACCGTTACATATAGGGGACGTTAAGACGGGAAATTGCACGCGTTTGTCTCGCGGAAGAACCGCACCGGGTGAGACCCCCGGTTGCCCGGGTGAGGCCCAGCGAGGGACCGGCAAGACCACAACGCGCGCCGGGAGAGGAGGTGTAAATGGCCCAAATTTTTTTACACTTTCAACGCATTCGATACTGCCCCCCTGCTGGCATAGAGGGCTTACAGGTAAGCGCTTACGTCCACTTAGGACACTGTAAATCAAACGAAATCTGACCCTGGTTTTGTTTAAAGCTCGAAGTGGTTGTATATAGAGAAAAATATGCTCACAGAAAGTTATAGATAACAATAACATGAACTCTAGTTATAAGAGCACCTAAGTTATAATAAACTAGTTAACCCGTCCCCACTTCGCTGGACAAAGTGAAAATTTAGGGTTATAAGTATTATTGATAATATTGTCTTTTATTAACGCGAGTATCACACATTTAAATAAAATACTGTATACCGGATTAAAACGCGATTTATTATTTATATTGTTTAAATTATTTATCCCGACGTTTCGGATGCTTTACAGCAACCGTGGTCGCGGGAAGACAGGACCACGCCTTCATACACGTATACAGTATTTTATTTAAAAGTATTATTGATACCAAAAAAAAAATGTCAAAGACATAGAGAAAATAATTCTGACCCTATTCACCCTAATTACTTAACGGTATAAAATATTACGACCTATTTTCATACCTACCAAATATACATAAAACGTTATTTCATAAAAATGGATAGAACTGTTTCGGAGGAGTGCGACCACAAACATTAAGTCAGCCAGTTCGTCAAAAAGACTTTATGAAATATACTTAGTAATAGGTATTAGTTTGAAACGGAGTAAGCGAATCACCCATGGAACGACTCAAATGATGAAGATCTCAGCAACCGCTAAATTAATATTGATAAAATTTGCAAGAAATTTGCGTTAATTAGCTGATTATTTTAATTATGTTATATTATCAATCTGTACTATTTAGCTGTAGGTTTTAAATAAACAAAATATTTATACATGAACAATTCACAGCAAATAAAATTAATAATTCGTACCTTTTTCAAGAATCGAGTCACCAACCAATCTATCTCAAAATAGTATCTATCTATCCATTTTCTTTACTATCTATCCGTTGTCTTAAATTACCGTGTATTAAGACTGTTTTCATAAAAAGAACAATGATTTTTATGAATATTGCGCCTCTGTTGTATAATTTAATAGTTTCGTTTAGTAACGTTTTGTCTTTAAAGGTGAGAATATTATTTCATATTTTCTAAACCAAACAGTTCATACATTATGTCGTCCAAGCGATATGGTTGTGGAAGATAATTTTTCCCGGTCTCCAGTAGGTACGTTAGTGGCCTATCATGACGGATGCAAGGGCCTGAGTTATGCGGCCACACATCCGCGCTCGGACTATCGCGCAAAATAAATGGCCCACTTGGTAATGTAACGCTTTTATATTCTCGCACTCATGAGCAAAATTCTTTGGACATTTCTTTCTTTGTTTGCTTTATAAATATACACGAAATGTTGAAATTTTAATTGGTACATTAGCTGCACAGTGTTCTTATTATAACTGAATACGATAGATGCAATTCGAAATGAATATAAAAAACAATATCAATGAACTTTCCGAACTAGCAATCTTCTCGTTGCCTAGAAGAAAATACTAATGATAATAAGAACTTCTCTTTTGTTATTTGAATTAGTTTTTGTACAATAAAATACTTTTATATAAAATAATTTAAAGGCTTACAATAAAATAATCTATATCTATACTAATATTATAAACACGAAAGATTTGTATTTTTGTATTTTTATATTTTTGTATACCTATGTAGCGAATAAACTTAAAAACTACTAGACCGATTTCAAAAATTCTTTCACCAATAGAAAGCTAAAGGTATTATCAGCGAATAATTTTATCAAATTAGTGTATTGTCATCGGTCCTCGATAAATCTACAAAATCTGGCCGTTTAAAGTGGGTCAAAATCGTGCCCAAAGAAGTCGGTTACAAACATACATACAGGTGAAGCTAATAAAAAGCGTGTTTTTTAGTTTATTTAAACTATTATTTTTTCATCGACATTGCACCCGTGCGAAGCCGGGGCGTATTGCTATAATATAATTTAATAACATAATATATATACTGTTATGTATTTATTCTGTTATTATTACGAATTAGTAAGAATATCATATAAAACATATTGTATTTTATTCACGCGAATATCACACATTTACGAGTATATAAAATAACTTTTGCATATTACTTATCCCGACGTTTCGAATGCTTTTCAGCAATCGTGGTCACGGGCATACTAAAAAGTGACAGTTCAGAATTAGAGTGAGAGAAGTTTATTAACTGCACAAACAGAACTAACAAAAACAATTCAAATATATTAAATGTTTGGCACTTAAAAGGCCTGCCCGTAACCACGTTTGCTGGAAAGCATTCTAAATGTCGGGATAAATAATATAAATAATATAAATAATGGCGTTTTAATTATTAAATATATTTTATTTTAATAATATCAGAATCAAAATAACAGTCAATATAAAAGCTATTGTCCAAAAAGAAGCTTTCATCTGATATGGATAATGTAAGAAATAGTAATTGTATCACTTGACTATGAGGCTGCAATGACTGATTACATTAAGAATTAGGTGAGCGAAAGGAAACGCTATGTCACGGCTCTGATGATAAATTACTGCTGGGAACATCTGCTGATGAATGGCCGCGATAATATTGGAAAATTGTTATTTTTTTCTTGATAAATTTCGTGCAAATATAATAAAAATGAAAGCAAATTTCGATGATACTACAATGTTCAGTCTCATGTAGTTTCGCAACATGTAATAATTTGACACAGGTGAGACTCAGGCCGTGTATCACCGGGCACAGAAAGTTGCAATACATCTGTGTTGGAACACATGCATATGAGTTTTAATAAATTGACATTATGTAAAAAAAAATACAATAAAGTCAATATACTTGGAACTAGGAGTGAGGCGTATTTATCGTAACAGATATTAATCACAGGTATTCAAAGATAACAGTTGTTCCTGTGATTGAAAATATCATGCATAACAACTGTTCAACAAATACTAGTAACAGCGAAGCTATTACAGAACAACTGTGATTGTTACCTGTCTCACTTTAACATCTATGATTGTCAAGTGCTAAAACGAGATGCACCTAGTGTATGTATATTATCCAAAAATATATAATTGGACGGTTCACAGGAAGGAAATCATCTTGAAAAGTCACTCCTAAATTAGATCGTATTATCTATAATTCCTTTAGTATCTATATAACAGGCTGTTATTTAATAACAGATATTTACATCTGTTATTATTAAGCAACAGTAACAGGTATAAGAGATATCATATTTGACCTGTTATCACCCATATCTACTTGAAACTCTCCATATTTAATAGAATTTAAATATAATGTTTAGAATTTAAATAACATAATGTAAAGTTTATCAAAAACAATGTTATTAAAGCAAGAAGATAAGACCAGCAAAACATCTATATAAATAAAAATGAATTGTTGTTCGTTAGTCTGATTAAAACTCGAGAACGGCTGAATGGATTTATCTTATCTTAGTCTTGAAATGTTCGTGGAGGTCTAGGGAAGGTTTATAATGCGAGAAAAAATCGAATAATTTCCGGGAAAACCCTAAAAACAGCCCTTTTCTATTTCCCATACAAACGTTTTCTAGAGTCAATTTAATTATATAATTTCGAAGCCAAAATTGTGGCAGAACAACGTCTGCGGGGTCCACTAGTAAGCAATAAAAAAAGCAATCTCCTATGTAACTTTTGTATGAATAACATTGTGTATGAATTGATCCATACTAAACTGAATTTAATATGAAGACCTACACTTTGAAAATCGTAAGACGAGTGTAAAGTTCACTTGTTGGTGACTAGCCACAGAACGTCAGTCAATGATGCGCTGTCGACCTATTTTTTATTTCCAGCATTCGGAATCGCATAGACTGAAATGAAACGCAATGTGCTCTTCACAGTTTTTCATCTAAGAACGGTAGTACATTACCCGGTCGGAATTTCAATATTCCTCCCACCCGTTTAGAGCCCAGAATTGACCAGACGTAGGGAAGATATGCTTATAGAAAATTATAAACATGTCGTCCCGGTGGGATTCAAACCCACGACCCACCGATGCGCATGGCAGGTGCTTTACCGAACGCGCCAACGAGCCCGTTTAAAGTATAGATGTTTGATCAAACACAAAGCTTGCAGCAAACTTATAAATCAATGTTTGATAGATTAGTGTTTCCGTCGAAATAGAGATATTGCTATCCATCATTTGACGTCAGTTGCCATCTTGTAGCTAAGCCTAATAGGTGTTTGAACATCTCCCTAATGGTGTTGTTGTTTGTTGAGATTAATTAAGATTTATTACGTTATTATCACCATAGTCGATTTTTACGTTTCAGTTAGAACACTATTTATTTCCTTTATTAACGCGAGTATCACACATTTAAATAAAATACTGTATACCAGATTAAAACGCGATTTACTATTTATATAATTGTTTTTTATGTATAGTACATCCACATTGTACTCGTGCGAAGCCGAGCGTGTTACTAGTGCCAAATAAAAAAGAACAACACAATAGGTTGAATACACATATATGTGTAAAAATGGGTCACAAATTAGCACTACATCTTAATATACATATATTAATTATGTATATATAACTTACATTCGCCGTACCACGATATATACTTTATAAGAGCATTACTTAACGAAAGAGAGTATTAGCACTATAGATAATATAGCGTAATTATATAAATATAATATTGCTTTAAAAGATTAAAAATACGCTGAATTAAATAAAACACAATTTTTGATATATGTATACAGTATACACTATACATATATTTTATATAGTTTCCTCTCGCATTTACTATAGGCTTGATAATTCTACCTACTCATGACTAAAGTGTGTTTAAAAATGCAAATATATTTATATTTATTTTATAAATATGCATTTAAATATTTTTCAAAAGTACTCGAAACCGACGAGCGTGTATGAAAACATTGATGAAAGTGAAAGAAGCGAAAGTGGTATGCAAGGATCGGGGCATATCGTCGGCTACTAGGCTCTACTTTACAAGGGACGGGAAAAAACTGTTTCTTTTTTGTATCTGTTAGTATATTTACTTATTTCTTGACTGGGACAATTAACAGTACTAATCAGATATCACAAAACATATGAAATCAGTAAGTATATTTAGTTGCAGATTCCGTCCTTTGTAAAGTAGATAAAAGCGACTTCTGCTCTTTTGTGTGCTATCTGACGATATGGATATTAATTTACAACTAATTTCGTTAACTTTAATAAAGAAAAATGTATTTTAGTAACGTTGTTATTTGTAAAAAAAAAACATATAGTAAGTACGAATTTCGTGTAGAAATACTGAAAAAAAGTCTAATTTAAGACTTCATTTATCATCTAACAATTTTAAATTCTCATGCATATTTTTCATTGCAAGATCGATAGAAATTTAGCCTAACTTTATGACCGATGAACTATGTATAACACTTTAATGGCAATTAACAATTACTATCCTTACATCAAGTGTACTCGAAACTGTAAAGCGAAGTGTATCTTTAGTGAAGTAAGCGAATCATCTTACACAATCGACCAGTCTTCTAAAACACTATCCGTTGGTAAATTGAGTTTGAACAGTAACTTGATATACCTCGAACAGAAACTTGACTCTAACATTTTTGAAGCAGATAACTTAGCTTTATAACGTAGGTTTTAGTTGCGATACGCTGTTTTAATTTCAGATATCGACAGACGAGCATAAGGTGCACTTGATGGTAGGTGATACCTCACCAACAGAACATCAGTCAATAAGGCGCCGTCGACCTACTTTTTACTTCAAGTATTCGGAAATTCATGGACTGAAACCGAAAGTCGAAACGCGCAATATGCACTTCACGGGTTTTCCATCTATGAACGGTGGTTGGATACCTGACCGGAATTTCGATATTCCTCCTACCTGTTCAATGCCCGAAGTTACCAGACGTGGGTAAGATAGATAGATAGATAGATCATTTATTTTGAAAAACACCATTGAAGCTAATACAAAAAATAACTTAATACTAAAGTTGATCAAGATTATTATACAAATAAATAATTTAAAAAATAACTAATTTAAATTGAGTGGTGCCCCCAAAAACGGAATACCACTCAGCATACGTTGGGGCTCAGCATAAGCCCCAACATGCTTACAGAAAATTATTAACTCGTCATCCCGGTGGGATTCGAACCCACGACATCGAAGCGCACGGCAGGTGTTCTACCGAAGACACCGTCATACACCCAGTGCAACCGGGATAGAAGAAGCAAGGAAAGCAGACGTTACGATATTCAGTAATATTTTAGAATAGGTTTATTTATAACAAGAATTATTGTACCTGCATTGTTTATAGAAACACAGGAAAACCGGCCTTATCGAGAAACGCATAAGTTGTATTATTCTACTGCAATATATACGCAATGCTCCAGTGCAGATTGTAAATAAGACGAGATATCATCTTCTGGGTAACAGCCAAGATTCACCTTAACACCTGCAAGTCCTGGAATGCTTAGAATTTCATATGATATGATTATAGTTAAATATATGAAGTGCGAATATACTCGGTGGAAACCGGATCTTAGCTTATATTCTAACGATTTCTTGGCGAGAGATAGTAACAGTGCTAGAAATCGTGTTTTATGAATATTCAAGATGCCTGCTGTTCCAAATTATTTTCCAAATAAAATAAACATTTTTTTTTAATTTTAAGAACAATATAATCGAATGTTTGTACAAAGTACAGTAGGTTTACCTTTAGGTAACAGCGAAAAAAAATATGAAAGGTAAAGTTGTCTACTAGTGTTTACTCGTCGAAATTTGAATAATTTTTTCCTAAGTCTCTATTGCGGATCTCTATAGTGGTTGTATGTAGTGGCGGGACCACCATACAAGCCCAAAAGCCCGTTTTGTACTTTTAATGGAACCATACAAAAGTAAAATAATAATTTCTTAACGTCATAAATCTTATATAACTTTTAAATAAAATACTGTATACCGGATTAAAACGCGATTTATTATTTATATTGTTTAAATTATTTATCCCGACGTTTCGGATGCTTTACAGAAACCGTGGTCACGGGGAGACAGAAAGATGACAGTTGTCTGGTATTTGAAATGTCACAAAGTTGCCATATTTAATTCAATTAAATTCAAAAATAATCTATTAATTTAAGTAACACAATATACACCTATGAACGTGAATAAAAAAAAAAATACATATTAAATTACTAATATTACTAATATTAAATGCTTCTAATTTTACATTTACTACCAGTTCACAAATCAAGGGCGTAGAGCGGACGAGAAGAACTGGCAAGAAACTCGCCGCCACTCTTTTTAATCGCCAAGTTTTTGTTTTACAATCATTGTATATTAACGCCATCTATTCCTACGGAGTTGATATTTACTGTAATTTTCTATATTATGACAATATTGACTAACGGTGTCCTCTTGTTTTTTAGTATGTTTGATTATATAACTTACATGATTACGTAATTATATAAGTTATATATAAACGCGTATTACGTTAAAGTCGGCAACCCGGGCTTATGGGCTTGTATGGACGTCCCGCCACTGGTAGTATGGTAATTCATACAATATTCAGTATTTGGCTGTCAAAAGGTAGTCTTAGCATAGTGAGGGTCTACGCCTTATGACAAATAGTTACGAAGATGATTTTTAACTACAGTTATGCCACGCACGCGCAGACACTTTACAATAATACTAGGTGGCTACAATTCTAGTCATAACGCTTCTCAGTGGCATATTAAAACCTTAATAAATAACTTGCTTCACTTTATTTAGACACAAAAAAAATCAAATCGGTTTAGCGGTTGCTAAGCTCTGCTCGCCTAGCATGACCATCAAGAGATATCTCGCGGACGAGTGAAGACAAGCTAAGATATAAGATATATCGATTGATTATATCTCAACATCGACAACTTTGATAGACAAGATATTATATCGATCAACAAATATCTCTACTTTTGACATTAGTAGTCGAGTTAAGTGTGTCATGTTAGACCCGGTAAACATAAAGACAATCGATTAAAACACGAGAAAACGGTCGACAATCGTCGTCATTGTCATGCTAGGCCGGCTGCTCACGAAAATGCTATTTGAGTCGCTCCATTGAAGCTTCGCATACTCCACTCTAATTAAAAAGTAAATACATACATATACATCACGCCTCTTTCCCATTGGGGTAGGCAGAGACCACGGAAAAAGGCCACGTCAAAAGTACTCGTAACCGACGAGTGTGTATGAAAGCATTGATGAATGTAGAAGAAGCGAAAGTGGTATGTAAGGATCGGAGCATATGGAATTCTGTGATCTCAACCAAAATGTTGCGAGCTATAGGGGCTCGGGATAAATAAACGCCGCTCTTCTACACTGAGGATTTATTTAGAACAAAAACAAACAAAAGAAATTGAATTAAAAATAATAAACTTAAATTGCACTAAGAGAAATATTAAATTAAAAGAAAACACTAAACCGCACACAAAACACTGACTCTTATACTCTACTGGCTCTCGAACTATCGCACTTGAATCCCTACCCCAATGGAATTAAAAAGTAAACCTATAATATGCACCACACAATCAACACACGGTTTGCATAAACAAAAGGGTTTAGCCAAAACGCCACTTGAACCGCAAATTATAATAATTACTTTTAATGGCGAACTTTGAACAGTAATTTTCTTACTAATGAGGTTCACCTCGTTTTACCTTGTTACCGCATAATTGAAAGTCGTCCCGTTTCATCAAAACTAACATACTGTATTAAATTAACACTAGATTAAACTATCCTTTTGTTAATAATTTATAATAGAGGTCACAGTTTAATTATGGAAAGCTTTTGATGATGTATTGATCCATGTCGTCGGTAGTGACTAGTTACGATAGATTTCATTAGGCCATTTTTACTATATATAAAACTAGCAACGCGCCCCGGCTTCACACGGGTGCAATGTAGATGTACACAATTTACACAAAAAAATATGCCTATGTTACTCGCTGATTATGTAGCTTTCTATTGGTGAAAGAATTTTCAAAATCGGTACAGTAGTTTTTGAGTTTATTCTTAACATACAAAAATACAAAATCTTTCCTCTTTATAATATTAGTATAGATATAGATATAGATTACTAGCACCACGCCCCAGCTTCGCACGGGTGCAATGTAGATGTACTATACATTAATAATATCCTATATTACTCTCTGATAATGTAGTTTTCTTTTTGTGATAGGTTTTTTTAAATCTGTACAGTAGTTTTTGAGTTTATTCGTTATAAACAAACCAAGTTTTAGTAGGGATCCCTAACTTTTTCTAGTAATAATTATGTATATGTTATATAATAATTATATATATGGGCGTAATGTATTATTCTAATTGTGAAATAATTTTTGAAATTGGTCCAGTGGTTTTTGAGTTTATTCATTACAAACATACAAAAATAGATTTAAATATTATAATATTAGTGTTGATGTAGATAAAATGTATTTTTTCTGCTTATCTAGATTTTACCTGCAAGGTTTTATAAAACATAGACATTTTTCGGAATTGTTTGAAAAATAGACTATTTTCAAATTTCCTCACTTTAATTAAAATATGAGTAAAATATCTAGATCTTTCCATGAGGGCAAATATTCAATTAAATATAGTACAGTATTATGTATAGTATAATTAATAGAAACCTCAAAATTTAACTAACAAACCGTCCCAATAATTATATTATTTGTCCCAATAGTAGAATTCTCCGTGACCTTAAATAGAATATACTATGTAAGTCTGTTTTCGGTGTAGCAAAACCCTCATTTGCATGTTGAAATCGTCTCCCGAAGATAAGTTGAGTCCTTGGAAATTATTTACCAAAGAAAATACTATATTCACTACAACGAACTTTATTAAAAGATATTGAATAAATTAATCTTAATAATATTGATAGAGGTCGAATTCCTACGATATCTGAATACTAATTTCGTATATTATGCGATTGCTAGGAAATAATCAATGAGTAAGGTCCCCTTTCTCACAATGTATGGAAATGTCTTTAACACAGGTTTACCCTACCTGGGAGGTCTAGCATGACAACCAGGACAAAATTTTGTCGACCGTTTTGTCGTGTTTTAATCGATTATCTCTTTTTGTCTTCCGGGTCTAAAATGACGTTTTCACTTGACTTCTAATGTCAAAAGTAAGATTGTTGATCGAGATATATTGTCGATCAAAATTGTCGATGTCGAGATATCTTATATCTCAGTTTGTCTTCACTCGTCCGCGAGATATATCTTGATAGTCATGCTAGGCGGGCATCATAGTTTGTAGATAAAATTTTTTTAGTTCTGAATAAAAAAAAGAATTAACAACATCAGATCTTTTATAAAACATACTGATAATATTTCCTTCCCGATCCACAAATAAATCACATTCGGGATATTCATTCTTCAATAGGGCATTATTCAATACCGTAGGAGTTTGAGGGATAGGCCAGTTACAACATTTCGGAAACAGGGTACAGTGAAGAGCCTATGCATTCTGGGTCGACAGTAGTTTTCAGGGACAAATATTTTAAAAATATAATTATGAAGCTCTTTTAAATAGTGATCGGACCGCTTTTTCTTATGACTTCCAATGTTTCAATTCTAATTCCTACACATAAATTTATAACAACATTTTTTCATTTTTTTTATAGAATAGGCAAACGAGCGTACAGCTCATGGACATCCGCAACACCAGAGGACTTGTAGATGGGTTGCCGGCTTTTCATGTTCTTAAAAATCATTATTGAGCCTACTAAGTTAATATTGAGGCAATGTTAGTTTCGCTGAATGCTTCTTTTGTAAATTGAAATACGGAAATAAATTCTGTCTTTTGTTCGAGTTTGCTCGGCGCTTCTGCAATATTCGACAAGTTGAAATCAAAAGATATTAGAATTCCAATACTTTTTCAAGCAATACTCCGGTATAAGTTTTGTTTTTATTCCATATATTATTCTTCGCTACGTTTTATTAAATTTCAATTGAAAAAAGTAGCGTTAAATCGTCTATTGTGTGGCTATATTTCGCTCTAAATCTCCATACTAATATTAAATCCATGAGAGTTCATGGGAGGTTTATAAGGGGCGATGTTACGGATGTTTTTAGTTTATCTGAATTGTGGTTTAGATCTGTAATTTTTTTATATTTTTTTAATGTTAATCGACAGATGAGCATGAGGTTCACTTGATGGTAGACGATACCTCAGCCATAGAACATCATACAATGATGCGCTGTCGACTTATTTTTACTTCGAGCATTCGGAAATACATAGACTGAAACCGAAACGCGCAATGTGCACTTCACGGGTATTCCATCTATGAACGGTGATTCGTTACCCGATCGGAATTTCGATATCCCTCCCACCCGATCTATGCCCGAAGTTACCAGACGTGTGGAGAATATGCTTACAGAAAATTGGATCCCAGTTTATTAGTTGCTGAAAAGCATCCGAAACGTCGACATAAATAATATAAATAATAAATCCCGTTTTATTCCGTTATAAAGTATTTTATATAAACTAAATACTATATTCACTGCCTTAAACCTCATAAGTATGGAAATTTGAAAACTCCTTTTTATTTCAAAAGCTCCGTTTTCTCCGGATTTTCGAGTCTAATGTTCTCTCCGGGACGTGAAAATGCAATGATACTAAAAGCCTACTTCTATTTATATTACTATACTTATTATTTTCCCATACATATACGACCTTTAAGTGCTTCAGGTGGTTAATAATATATTATTATCCATATTGCTTTTAGGAACACCATAATATAGCTATATGTAATGGGTGCATTGAAGCTGTCACTATCCGATAAGTGAAACGATAGACAAGAATTAGGTCATAACTATGGTAAAATAATATATGGTTTAACAAGGCTTGAATACTACGAGAAAGTCATAGCCAAATTGTCATTTTGACTCTTTATTTCAATCATTTATTTGTATATTGATTTGTATATGATACTAACAAATTGGTACTAGAACACACATGTTTATTAATTTTTATTTAACAACGCACCACTTAACCATCTGGTACTGTAGATATTATATGAGCCTGGTAGTAGAGAAAGGAAGTTGAGCTTCCCAGACTAACTACTAGATGAAACGCAATTGCAAATAAAATAATGGTGAAGTGAGCAGTGGCGTTACTAGGTGGACAAGGGCCCCGGTGCAGAGAGGTAAAAAATATCGCAATAATAGTTAAATCGTAACAAACAAGCAAATCTTTCCTCTTTATAATATTACTTAGTATAGATCAAGGAGCTGCCTCCCCCTCTTACCAAAGCCCAGGGGGCCCCCTCAGCTTCAGGGCCCTGGTGCACTGCACCACTTTGCCATATGATAGCTACGCCACTGGAAGTGAGAGTGTACCTACCCAGTGGTCAAGACTTCATGCTGCAACAAAATCTATATGTACCTGCCTATATATTTATATAAATAACATAATGTTTTAAAGAAAAGTTTGTCATTAATCATAGAGTATAGTTTGATCGCCGAGAATTAATTAAAAAAATGATGGCCTAATTATTTTTACCGCTGACAAAAAAAAAAAAAAAATCTTTATTTTATAATTATTGATTAGCCTGTTATGTAATATTATAAAGATACTCCATCCCACTATTACACATTATTGATAATTGATGTGCCATAATTGATATAAAAAAAACTCTCGGCGAACAGATTTTACGATGGGCATACCATTTTATTTCTACCATAATACAACCAAACTGTTAACTAAGGAAGTGGCGATCCAGAAACCGCCAATTACTTGAAGTTAAGGACTTTCATCTCTATTAATAGGATTAAAATCACTGTCACAGAAGGACACTGAATTCAAAGTTATTTTAACAATGAATATTATTTGAATTAGATAATATTTAGCTGTTTAAATAATACTACCTATAAAATACTACCGGACTAAAACGCAATTTATTATTTATATTGTTACAGTATTTTATATTTATAATGTGTGATACTCGCGTTAATAAAAGACAGATTAATATTTAGCTGATTATATCGCAATTTATTATTTATATTGTTTATCTCGACGCTTCCAGCAAACGTGGTCACGGGCAGACTGATGAATTCAAATAAAATCAGTTGCCTTTCAGTCTGCCCGTGACAGACGAGCTTTTGCGTGAAAGAGTAAGAAATCCTCACAAACTTTCATACTTAATTTTAATAATAATTTTAATATACATATATAAAACAAAGTCGTGTTAGTTACACCATTTATAACTCAAGAACGGCTGCACCGATTTTAATGATATCTTTAATTGGATTCGTCTATGTCCCGAAAAACAGAATAACTATTAAAATATAAGCAAATAAAATATGCTGAAAAAATAATTTTAATATAAATTATATTAGGAACTCCGCCATCTTCCGGAACTGACAGCTCACGTCACGCACGCTAATAGTTTTTTTGTAATTATTGATGTCCACTGCAAATCTAGAAATATGTTTCTATTTTTTGAAATCAACATTTGGCAGGACATCATATTTCGGGTTCGCTAGTATATATACAAGAATCTTAAAAATTGCATTTATGCATTCTGCTACCCTTCTTTTCTCACCCCTCTTAATTTCTGGTAAAAATATTTAGTGAAGCGTAATTTCGATTCTACTCTTTTATTATTATTATATATATTATATATATTATATATATATATATATATATATATATATATATATATATATATATATATATATATATTATATAGCCCGGTGAAGTTAATTTCTCGGTATAGTATGTAATATTAGCAAATTTTTACGATGCGTTTCTTCGATTCAACGTAGCTAGAGAACGTTACTCATAGAGATCGGTCGTGTATGAAAACGGCATAAAAATAAAATTTATATCTCCACGGAACAAATTTTCTCGTTTTATAACTCAAAGTCATATGGTCGTGAAATATGTGTGTTATTAAAATTTAATGGATATTATTTAAATTTAATGTTTGAACCTATTCAAATGGCGAAAAAAAACAAAATGTGAATTATTTATTTTTTTACTATAGAGCAGTTAACTGAGCAGGTGGGTAATCTTATCCGCGACTCAAATGTCTCAGATATGTTGTCGGCCTTTATTTTTTTTGTTTTTTGCGCACTTCAGGTCTGTTGTTTTAAAAATATTTTGTTACTAAGAGTACGTACTTATATTATATGACTGTTAAAAAAAAACCTATTTGAATCTGTTGACTGCCTCCATGTGTAAGCACAATACGTTTAGAACCGAAGGTGATTTTTTCAGAAATTAAAATGTATATTTTCTTTAAAGTATTGTACACGACCACAAATATGAAATTACATAGTAATTTTAAATAAATGTACAGTGGATTTGACCTTACATACTTTTCGAAAAACAGCTTTCAAAAGTCATATATATATAAATTTATATACCTAAGAATATCCGCTATGTACAGGAAGAAGGTACCAATAGATGCAAATGCACAAATGGACATTTGCATCTAGTTTTTAACCGTGGTCCCAAAGCTAGTCTAAAGGTACATACTTTGCAACATTATGGAAATAAAATGACCGGGACTGAAGCTATCCAGCCATGCCGTAGCGGAAAGTGTAAGTTATTCATACGCTCAAAGGGTACCCTTTGACCTTTTGATGGCTCTTTTAATATTTGAACACACATTACATCAGCTGATATCGCCTTTGTTACACATACGACTGTCGAGACATGATAATCGTATTAGAATTTTAAAATTATCTATGTTTATTTTTTTATGTGACTCGCTTTATTTTTGAACAACAACCATCTTTATTGTTATAGATTACAGTAATGTATTTGAAGGCGCACTGTTAATGGCTAAAATAAAATATTTTAAACATACATTTATTTAAAGCCCCTTAAAAATTGTAACATACCTACCTACACAATTCCATATTTGGTTAAACTAACTATAAGTATCCTAAAGTTCAGTTACCTATCAGTATTCTTCTTGAGTTTTATTTGATTTTTATATTTGTTATTCAGACTATTGCTAATAATTTTTATTGCTTATAGTATTATTATATTGTATATATTGAATCGATCTTCTACTATTGTCTTCTGCCACACTGGAGGACTACTGAAAATCAGCGTCAGACCTTATGCCCTGACATATGCTTAGTACCTCCCGTTTTCGCTCACTTCTTTCTATATTTCTTAATGGATTTTGTGTATTTTTCTAAGTTTTTATTATTATTATTATTGTGATTTCCCGAATAAGTGTAGATATTTCATTTCATTAATTTATAATAGTATAAGGGATAGAGTTTGATAGAAGTAAAGGTACTCTTTTTGTACTTTTGATCGATATCAGATAAAAAAATACGATTTCATACATATATTATTATATTGGAGTATTTATTGTATAATATTGATGTCGCAATCGTTATGGGCTCGTTGGCGCGTTCGGTAGAACACCTGCCGTGCGCATCGATGGGTCGTGGGTTCGAATCCCACCGGGAGCACATGCTTATAATTTTCTGTAAGCATGTTTTCCCCACGTCTGGTAACTTCGGGCATTGATCGGGTGGGAGGAATATCTAAATTCCGACCGGGTAACGAACCACCGTTCATAGATGGAAAAACCGTGAAGCGCATATTGCGCGTTTCGGTTTCAGTCTATGGATTTCCGAATGCTCGAAGTAAAAATTAGGTCGACAGCGCATCATTGACTGATGTTCTGTGGCTGAGGTATCACCTACCATCAAGTGAACCTCATGCTCGTCTGTCGATAACTGACATAAAAAAAAAGGTTACAAGACTTTACATAGCAATACTTGTATACCATAAATCCACTTCTCTCTCCTTTTCTACTCGTTACACTAGACTAAAAAGAAACATAAAGATAAATTACAAGCAATTTGAACACAAACAACGCGCAATGCAAAAACTATTGAATTCTAAAAGCGTGATGCTACGAACGTTTCAATTTAATTGAACGTGCTATTTTTATATCCTGCCAATTGCTGCCCGCTCGTTTTGCTCCGGGTAGCCTTGTATTTCTTTAAAGTGGAAATGTAAGCAATAAAATTAAGGTATTCCGTAAGTTTCTAAAGCTATTTGCATATGTACCAAATTTCACTCATAAAAATACTTTTGCTGAAAATCCAGAGAAGTTGCTTTTCATATTTTATATTACTTCTTTCGATATGTATTCTTATCCTGGCTGATCGAGATATTTACTGTTCAATTGTTAACCCAGATACCAGGAAAAGGTTACATTTTATTAGCGACTTTTCATGGTCGTTTTTGCTCAATAATCAAGCGAAATTCTTTATATTCTGTTTTCAAGTTCTAACTACTTGTGTTGGCTGTTCGGACTTAAATTAATGTATGCGGTGATATTTCGACTATGTGTTTGCATGTTGTTACCACGATAATGTAAGTGCGTGCTCCTATTTCACCATGCCTACTGCTGATACAAGACTCACCTTCGTTTTTTATTCGTTTTATTATAATTAATTACATCAAGATGTCATGTGGAGCATGGTGTAATGGTTGCAGCTCTTTACAAACATTTTGTAAAACAAAAATCTTGGCGATTAATAAGCGTGGCGGAGAGTTTATTGCCAGTTCTTCTCATCTTCTACGCCCTTGATTTCAGAATTAGCAGTAAATGTAAATTTATTCATTTTTTTATTGATGTTAATAAGTGTACATTGTGTTACCTAAATGATAAATTGATTTGATGTCGAATGAACTATCGGTATTTTTTGGGGAAACCAATTTGTTACTAAATTGATGAGGCTTCCATACAGCAGAGCAAAAACAAATGATATAAGAACTTATTGGGCAAAAAATTAATAACTCGCCTGGTTTTGTCACAAAGAGATTTTTCATCAGGCGTGCCTATTATCTGCATTCAGACTATGAAGCAGATCAGGCGCCATTTTGCCCATAATTCACACTCAATAGCGGGAAGTATTAAAAATGTAAAATGCATTCAAAGTGTAAAAATAGTTTGAATATTTCCTGAAAGGGTGCCAAGCCGCGGGCATGAGGCAAATCTGAAACCTACTGTATTTTATGGGACTACGCTTTATCTATTATTTTTAGAGCATCGGTTATATTGTATTGCGTGAAATATCTCGCAATAAATTCAAGTTTTAAATTTTCTAGTTGTAAACTTTATGGGTTTATGTTGGCGTATGACTATTGGTGTCGCGTATATCATAGTTTTTGTGATTATGATCTATCATCAGTGTTCAAAGATGAAAAGGCTTCACATAGGTGCAGAATGATTGTATGTGTTTTTTTTTATGTTAGTTATGGACAGAAGAGCATTAGGTTCACTTGATGGTACAAAACATCAGTCACTGATGCGCTGTCGACCTAATTTTTACTTCGAGCATTCGGAAATCCATAGACTGTAACCGAAACGCGCAATATGCACTTCACTGTTTTTCCATCTATGAACGGTGGTTCGTTACCCGGTTGGAACTTCGGTATTACTCCCACCCGATTAATGAAAACATTTTTACAGAAAATTATAAACATGTCATCCCGGTGGGATTCGAACCCACGACAGGTATTCTACCGAACGCGCCAAGGAGCCCGTCAAAACGTGTTGTTGAACACCGGCAGAGTGAACTTCTCTTGTTGTACATTCATCGGTATGAATAAACCGCATTTTAGATACCTTAATATATGACACTTGACTATGTACCCGACCGAAACACTTATTTCTTATTTCCCCGAGGGATTCAAACCTGGGACCCCCACTGCAACGTCAAGCACTGAGCCATAGAGGCGGTCGATAGACTATTACAATATTTCAAAAGCCATAGTATTATGTACTTGCTACTATATGAGACTATATATTTTCTCAGTCCCCATCAGTCATTATATAAATTAATCTGGCATATGTATCGTAATCCGCATTTATTAGCAATACTGACTAATTACAGCGCACTTATTGACAGAAGTACCCTCCTTTTCATTGGATGTCAGCTCAAAGCCGACCGTGATTAAACGTAGTTCCGAATAAAGGGGGCAATTCATTAAATTTCTGGACAGATCTAGCTGCGATTTCAATACAGTATTAATTAAATAACGGCAATTAAATTTCTTCTCTCGCCCTCTATTCGATTATTATCAATGTGATTTTATACAAAATTTTGAAATTTTTAATTATTAATGATGGTTCGAAAAATATGTATTACAATTCAATTTGTAGGTTTAAAATTGCAACAAACGAGTATAAAAATTATTTTTAAACAAAAAACAAAAACCGACCTCAAAACTATAACTACATAATATAGTAATTAGTAGATTATGTAACAACTTAAACTAAAACGTAAAAAAATATATTTTATTTACTTCAAAGCAACAGCCTTAAATAAATATTTAATATTTATTAACGGTTATTTTTGATCTGTGCCAGCCAACCGCTGCCGCTCCGTACCGTTCGAAAGTTTGTTGCAAAAGCAGGATTTAACTGTTTTTCTTGGCTGGCACCGACTCCAAAAATAACAGTTAATAAATATTAAATATTTATTTAAGGCTATTGGCAAACAAAAAAAGAATCATCCAAATCCATGCATAACTTGCATATCGCGTAACAAACATACAAAAAAAAGCAACATACAGACGAATTGACAACCTTACGGTTGACCCTCGGATCTATACGCAAAGCATCACTGAGACACCCAAGCGGTAATTAAGTTAATAAAAACACCGCGGTGGTTCTGGTTGCACTCGGTTCGACCGATTATTTTTATGTACGAGTATATTTTTTTAGTTAGAGAATTTGTCGTAAAATGTATTTTACACCACTCGCTAGGTGATTAGGGTGTTCCCTACCCAAAAAATTGTTTTCTATTTTTTGACAAAAAAAAAATATTTAGTCTCATTTTCTTCATTAGTACAACTGTGCGAAGCTGGGTCGAACAGCTAGTTATAAAAATACAAACTCTCGAATTTTAATTTGAAAATATCTGGATTATCAGTAGCCATTTCACTAGCTTTTTACATAAAATAATGATATTCGGAGACAATCTCTTTCAATCAGTGCTGAGATCTTTGAGTCAGTCGAGGTATTTGAGCTGACTTCGCTTACTTCGTGCGGAAAAGCCGGAGCTTCTAACGAGAACTAGTTACGATAACTTTCGATATCTTCTTCTGCATTTTAAAATTGATGACTAGGACTGATATAAAACTAGTATTATAGCAAATAATAGTGGGAAATTTCAAAAGTTTGTGGATGAGTATACTTTCAGGATGTTACATATAAAATAAGCGTTTGTTTTTTTATGTTAGATATCGACAGACGAATACGAGGTTTATTTGATGAAAGGTGATACCTCCTCAGCCACAGGACATCAAAGTTTTACTTCAAGCACTCGGAAATCGACTGACTGAAATTCAAAATCAAAATCAAAAGTTTTTTATTTCAAATAGGCCTTTGCAGGCTCTTATGAAACGTCTAGTTGCACGGTTCCAAAAAGTGGGTCTCATGGAGAAGAACCGGCAAGAAACTCCATGGAATTGATACGCGCAATATACACTTCACGATGTTTCCAAAAATGGACGCTGGTTCTCTACCTGGTCGGAATTTCGATGTTCCTCTTATTTGTTTAATGGCCGAAGTTACCAGACGTAGCGAAAAAATATTAACATAAAATTGTCTATAATTAACGCGAGTATTTATATTATTTATCGGTCTTAAAATAAACATGTGTTGGGCGTTTCATATAATATAAATAAGTTAGTAAAAGTACTATTTTCTTCACTTCTCCAAGAAACTAAATAACTTGTCACAAATGCAATATATTTCCTCCTGTCGTACATGATTATTCCCTTTTCCGACCCCAGACAGACCCTATCAAACGCCACATCAAGATAACTAACTATCAAGTCAAATTATTCATGGAAATACTGTCCAATTGTCTTTTAGAAGACATTCGGCTCTATTAAGAAATAGATACGAATCGCTACTGCGTCGTGTTTCGTTATGGATGGCCATTTCCATGTTACTTTTCTCTACTAACTTATATCACAAATAATTACTATGTAGCATACATTGAAGAGTTTGCTTGAAAGTAATCAGTGAAATAGGTTAAAACCGGCAATGGTCAGAATGTGTGTCGATAACGTAGGTCTAGTTATAATTGCTTAGTGTTCGGATATGGGCTCCGTGGTCAAGATAAGGCCCAATGAATTGTGACAAAATTGCCAAGCGTGTATTGTGGCTGTTGGCAGACGTAAAACGCTTTCGGGTATAGCCATTGTCTGTTGGAGCCCGCTCAAATTGTCCATACAAAGTTTTTGGCCGGGGTTCGGACTCTGTTTTATTTCGTGTTAAACCGCTTTAGTCATTATTCTTTACTACAGATATATGGTACTTGCGGTAATTTATTGTAATCTGAATTGTACAGCGATGTTATTTTAGTTGTTTTATTTATTTTCACTTTTGTTATCTTTTATTTGTTCTTTAAATCAGAACAATTTGGACTATAGAGCAAAGTCGGCGCCACGTCTCAAGTCCCATGGCGAAGTCTGGAACTAAACTTAACAGCTTTGTAATCTTGTTCTTTGTCAGGAATGCGCAATACACGTTTTTTTACGGACAAAATAGCCACAGGACATCAGTCTATGATGCGCTGTCGACCCACATTTTACTTCGATCATTCGGAAATCCATAGAATGAGACCGAAACGCGCCATATGCACTTCACGGTTTTTTCGACAATGAACGTTGGTTTGTTACCAGGTCCGAATTTCAATATTCCTCCCACCCTTTTAATTTCCGAACTATCCAGACGTGGGGAAGACATGCTTACTGAAAGTTATATACTAAAAGTCATAGATGGAAAAACCGTGAAGTGCACATTGCACGTTTCGGTTTCAGTTTATGGATTTCCGAATGGTCGAAGTAAAAAGTAGGTCGACAGCGCATCATTGACTGACGTTCTGTGGCTGAGGTATCACCTACCATCAAGTGAACCTCATGCTCGTTTGTCGATATCTATCTTAAAAAAAAAAAAAAAACTTGTCGTCCCGACAATATTCGAATTCGCGACCCATCGAAGCGCAAGGTAGGTGTTCTACCTAACGCGCCAATGAGACAAACCTCAAGACAAAACAAAACCTGTATATCAAAGGAATGGCATACCCAAGTAGAGTAATTTATCACGAAGTTAAGTCTTTTATCTATGGAAATCCGGTTCTTCCCCTTCCAAGTTAGATTCTAATAAAAGTTTAAAAAAAAAACACTTTTCCATTTCTATATCTATACTATAATATTATAAAGAGGAAATATTTGTATTTTATGGATTTTTGTATGTTACGAATAAACTCAAAAACTACTGGACCGATTTTAAAATTCTTTCACCAATAGAAATCTGCATTATCAGCGAGTAACATAGGCAATTTTTTGTATATAGTACATCTTCATTGCACCCGTGTGAAGCCGGGGCGCATTGCTAGTATATTATAAAGTAAGTACGTATTTAATGAGTTATACTAATAAAGCATCGAGTGCTTGTGGTAAATGCGGTAGAAGCACTAATAGCTTGCACAGTACGGCGCAGCTTGATTCATTGTTGTAACCACGCTATATCTAACGTGGATCTATTTAAAGTCTATAAATCGCTGATCATTTATTAAGCTTAAATTGTTTTTAGTGACAATAACTGGATGGTAATGACTATTAATGACAATAATTAGAATGCAAGTATACTGTTTTACACTTTGCTTAAAAAATCTCAACCTATACAAGATACGTATGGCACATTTTTATAATATAGTCAAGCTCACCTGATGGACAAAAAACACCGCCGCCCATGAATACTAGAGAACTTTCAGATGCGTTGCCGACCTTTAAGGTAAGAATAGGCTCTAGCTGAAGGTCCCCAAATCGTATCGGTTGGGAAAAATTGCTGTTGACATCTCATTCCATATGCGTGCGTGAGTCAAGCCACCCAGAACCAAACAGTTTATTTTAAAAGGAAGATTAATATAAATAAAGATAATAATATTATAATACCACGTAAACAGGTAAAACAATTACACGAAATGGTAATGTCAACACCTTGGACTACTAAGAATGAGTTTGTTTAAGAAAACAATTAATACCAAGTAAGAATGTTAAGTATTTGTGTTCATAACACAACGTCAACCCTCTCCCCGCGATGCATTACCCCGCAACAGTATAAATACGGCAGTAACAGCGATGAACAATCATTCACATCATACTAGTTTAGTAACATTATTGTAAAAGTAGAATAGATTTTTATAATTTTATTTAATTAAATAAAATTAGTTTTTTTATAAAAATATCTTTTTGAGATATTTTGACTCGTGGATGAAAATTATACATGAAGTGCACAGTGCTAGACTTCCTAGCTTAAAGATGGTACAGTTGGAACTCGGAGTTTCGTCACGAGGTGTTGAAAGGTAGCGGCTGGGATTAATCCGAACAATTCCTTTGTTCACTCACCATTATAGATACGATAAAAGATGCAGAGTGATCCGACATCACTACATAGCGCTAAAAGGTCAATCAACTAATATCGCAGTTATTATAAATTACTGTATATAATATGAGGTATATAGTAATAAACAAATTCAAACAACAAGTCAAAATTCATTCCAAAACATAAATTTACATCGTTTCATCAAAATCCCCAAAATGCTCCCTCTCATATTAAGTTAATTGGGTTAATTAAACATTAAAATGAAGAGTAAAATGCTTGAATAAAATTATTCAGAGAAATGAGGGACTTCTTCACGAAATGTTCAATGAATTTTAAACAATGTTTCGCGACTCAGTGATAATCATAATAATTAAGCTTTTTTGTAATAAAAAAAGTTATTATTTAATAAATTATTTTCTAGATTAGAAACTTAAAGATAACGGGTTAAATACCTGAAACAACAAGTTACAATAAAAATATGTCCGTGAACCAGGGTACAAATAAAATAATCAGTAAAACAAAAGTGTCAAAATATAAAAGTATTATAATTTAGAAATGAATAAAAAACAGCAAATGAAAGATATTGAATTATGTAGAGACCGAATAAATAACAAGCGTAGCTCACTATACAGTATACATACATACATACTGCTAATAGAGGGCAAATCTTTGTTTTATTTTTTTATTTTTTCGTTTATATATATTTTTTGATAATTATAGTTAATTGTGTGATGTCATGTGGAACATGGTGTAATTGGTTGCAGCCCCTTATAAAACATTTGTAAAACAAAAACTTGGCCATTAAAAAGAGTGGCGGCGAGTTTCTTGCCAGTTCTTCTCGTCCGCTCTACGCCCTTGATTTGTGAACTGGCAGTAAATGTAAAATTAGAAGCATTTAATATGTTTTTTTTATTGACGTTCATAAGTGTACATTGTGTTACCTAAATGAATAAATGATTTTTGAATTTGAATTTGAAGTATACAGTGCTTAGTACCTACAAAACAGTTCGCGTAGCACAACGTAGACCGTGTATACTATTCGTAGCGCTCGTAGCATTAGCTACAAAACTTAAAACATCGCAAAGCTGTACTTATACAATAATTATCCCGGAATAAATGTCGACTAACTATTTATAAAGGCAGGAATTTATGCCATTTTTATAAAATGCTATAAAATATGCTCATTAAAAAATAATTCAGAGAAATCCTAATGTATTACGAGTATCTTCTTTGAGTATCCGATCTGCGTAAAGCTAGAACAAGGTCATAATAACACTTTTAATAAAGCATATTTTCAAATTCTTTTAACTAGTAACGCCTGCTTAATATACATAACATACATTGGTCATGGGTTCGATTCCCGTCCCATCTGATATAATAACAAATCATATTCTACTTTAAATATAACAATTGCGAGGATAAAACAGGGAGAAATTAAACTCCATTCTAACGAACCGCCACAGAGAAACGTTTGAAATGCATATTGCGTATACGGCTTGTCTATGTATTTTATGCACTTGAAAAAATAATTCACCGACTAAAAGTGGGTGAAAATAAATTATCAGAAGCATGAACACTATTCTACTTACAAGACTAGACCGATACGACTTGGGAACATTCAAGAAACGAGCCTACATGGATGCTGTGAAGCAATACATTGTCAACCCACAAAATGATAAAAATTTAAATTTTGATACCAATGAGCTGGAGTACATGTTTCAAAAAAGATATATATGATTTAAATCATTTTAGTAGCAAAAATATTCAAAAAACTAGTGGCCACGAAACCCTAACATGTTTAGAATATTTAACAATAATGCACTATATTCTATTACTTTGATTGAGAACCAAGAAGAACGTAATACATTTAGTGTAATAATAATTACAAAAAAAAACTATTATTTCTGTTAATTTTAATAAAACCTTATTAAAATTTCAAACTCAATTTTCTCAAAATGGCAACCGTGTGGGTTGACACTGTATTGTTTAACAGCGTCCACATATTATTTAAAGGTTGGAAACGCAACTTCAAGTCCTCTGGTGTTACAGATGTCTATGGGTGGCGGTGATCACTTACCGTCACGTGAGCCCGATTACCACTATCCTATAAAAAAAATTTAAGTAATATTTTGCCAGTCTATCGCCCACAGCAACACGCACAAATACTATTGTCGTTTATCGCATCGCAAATAGACTTTTTGGCGCTTTATACCATACGATAACTACTGAAATTGAATAAAAGGTTAAAAAGACAGCTTCGTGGCTCAGCGGTAAGCGCTGGAGGTTCTAGGTTCGATCCCTGGGGATATAAGATAAAAAAATATTTCGACCGGACTCGGGTTTTTTTTTAATGAAGGTTAGGTGTTTAGAAAACTGAAATTTCTATTAAGAATAATGTAACAAAAAAATATTTCATTTAATCATGCGTGATGTTAACTGTACTGATTTATTATTTTATTTTATTTTACCTTACAAAGTTTTCCATTTCAATATCTATATGTACATATATGTTATCTTTTTTGTGATAAAATGGCTATATTATTATTATACAGCTTGTGTCAGTTTGTGTGCGTGTGTATGTCGTGTCGTGTCGTATAGTTTAGATTTAGTGTTGGCCGAGAGAGAGCAGTGAATATATTTCACAACCTCGTTACAAGAACGGAAGAATGTGGCTATAAATATAAATAATATATGTTACATTGTAATAGAAATTTTGAAATTATTGCTCTCCCATAAATGTTTCAAAATATTTGTATAAACATACTTTATTGAAAAGATACAATGGTTTAAATTAGTCATAGACAAAGTCTTGCCGACAAGACCTCATGGTTTGCGCATTATGTATAACACTGGAGGTGTAGGGTTCGAGCCCCAGGTAAATAAAAAAAAACGATCTAGTCTATACTATATACTATATTTTAAACAGGAAAGATTTGTATTTTTGAATTTTTGTAATATGTTATGAATAAACTCAAAAACTACTGGACTGATTTTGAAAATTCTTTCACCAATAGAAAGCTACATTATCAGCGAGTAACATAGGCTATGTTTTGTACATCTACATTGCACCCGTGTGAAGCCGGGGAGCTTTGCTAGTAGTGGATAAAAGAATGTTCACCTACTTGCCTACTACTACTTACGTACTACATACAAAGAAAAAGAAGTGCACATTACGCGTTACGGTCTCAGTCTATGTATCCAAATGCTCGAAGTAAAAAGTAGGCCGGCAGAGCATCATTGACTGATGTTCTCTAGATGAATCACCTACCATCGAGTGAATCTCATGCTCGTTAGTCGATATCTAAAAACTGAGTTAATAGTTAAGAAAACAAATATTACTTCCGGTATAAATGAAAAAAAACTTAGTTTATCCATTTTCTTCCTTATATAAGATGTTATCACGTTATTTTTATCCAATATATTTTTCGCTATCAGCGGGAGGCCTATTTGGAGATTGAAGAAAGATGGGTTAATTATCTCAAAGATACGAAAAATACATTTTTCATGAGCAGATTCCTTGATATTTTTGTTTTCAAAATTGAGGAATTCTTTTATATAATTCTAATATTGCTTTTTGATTTTGTACCATCTGTTCATATTATCATGGTACCTTATATTTCTTTGCTTAAATTATTTATAAATAAATCTTGTTGTTAATTATGCTTTAAATCTTCAATAACTAATCAAAATAATTGATTGAATAAGCTTTTAATTCACAGAAAATTGACTTTTTATCTGAAATAATGATTCTAGTTTATTTCAGACTAAAAGTGCATATTAGTGTCAGTATTAAAATATATTAGTTACTTATTATTTTATATAATGGTTAATAAAAAGTAGGTCGACAGCGTATCATTGACTGATGTTCTGTGCCTGGGTTATCATCTACCATCAAGTGACCTCATGCTCATCTATCAATATCTAACTTAAAAATAATAATAATATTTTATTATATTCCAAATCCATACTACAGGCACACTCGAATAAACTTTGGTATATGTAAAACTGTATTTTTCGATAGTTTTTAATGAAAGGAGACCGATTAACTTTAATCATTCATGAAAGTTAATAGAACCATTATTCTGGTAGTCGATTTTATGAGCCGTATTTTCTTGAACGACCACTGAGTAATTTATACTTAACTCAAGATCTACCTCAAATACATTGTAGACAACATAAAGTTAATCGAAGCAGAAGCGACAGACCTCTGTACTTCTAAAACATTAGCCGTAATAAAATGTGAATGAACCCGACTTGTTTTCAAAACATTTTATCGTAAACTTCCAACTTGTACCGGGAGTCTGTAAACTTCTAGAACGAAACTTTCGCTTCTTTAATCGTATATATTGCTCGCTTCCTGCTGACTTTTTAAATTTAATTTTAAGATCGCAAGATATGTAGCATTGGTCATCGATTTCATTGTAAGACAATTCAGGATATTTATCCAAAAGTTGAAAATATTTTTATATGTAGAGTTCGGTTAAAATATCTTATAATTCATATAATAAGTACAAAACCAAAATTAGTCTGTATATACATATGTAAAGTTTTCATGAGTAAACTGGAGAATATTTAGCCCTCAAAAGTAATAAAAGCCGTTTTTTTTCCTGTAAAAAATCCCAAAACAAATATATCTTTATCTTGTATTTTATTAACGAGAGTTTTAATCCGGTATAACGTATTTTATTAAAAATAATTAATCAAATAAATTTGTAAAAACTTAAAATATTGAGGGGTAACTGCATAACTAACTAGCAACACGCCCCGGCTTCGCACGAGTACAATTTAGATGTAGATTATACACAAAAAAATTATGATTTTTAAAATCGGTCGAGTAGTTTTTGAGTCAAATCATAACAAACAAACAAACAAATCTTGCCTCTTTTCGTGTATAGTACATCTTCATTGACCCATGCAAAGCCGGTGCGGCTAGCAATCCGCTAAAAAATGCGATGCGATAAAGTATAAAAAACATCTCAAGAAAACTCAATAATTGCTTCCAAGTCGTGCACAATGATAACTCCTCACAAACCAGTTGATTAAACTCCAAAGTTAATCTTCTTAAAACCTCGTTTCTATAAAGTCGTTCCGGACATAAGTGTGTTTTGTTAGATTTTCTGGCTCATCGCTAGTTTGGTGGTAATAAAATTGGATCGTCCATTCCCTTTTATAGCTGCTACGAGAATTGGGAACAGTATTCGTGCAGTTTTTACTTCGCTACAGCAGCTTGCTATTGTGTTTATATTCAGTTACTTTTATGAAAAGGTTAACGATAATGTTTTTTTGTAATTTTGTCAAAAACAATCGTGTTCGCTGCTCCAGATACAATGCGATATATTTATAAATTTCTGTAAGCATATTTTAGTTATGTCTGGTACGTTCAGGCATTGATCGGGTGGGAGGAATATCGAAATTAAAACGAACCATCGCGATCGTTCATAGATGAAAAAACCGTGAAGTTCATATTGCGCGTTTCGTGAACCTCATATCCGTCTATATACAACAGTATAATATAGTCACTTCTTGAAAAATAACATAACATTTTATAATAACCTGATGTTTTAGCCTCAGTTAATAGCAGTTATTAACATTTATTAAAACGTCAAATTAATAATACTATGGCAACTCGGAGTACTACAAAAAATTATCACGCTAATGAGGAATAGCAGAGGCTGCGGTTGAATGTGAAGGAGCTAAGTCTACCTGTCCGTGTATGCATATACGATTCCCAATGTAAAACACACGTTCTTATTATGTACGCCATAACGAGGTATTTTAATGACATCCAGCTTAAAAACTAAATAAGTTAAAATAGTAACATCATTAAAAATCTCCACAGTTTCTCAAGAAACTTAACGGTAGAGTCGCCTTTTAACCTGGATTCAATATTTTTAAAATATTAAATTACAGTCAGTTATGAATGCAGTAAATAATCTAAATAGGTCATAACGTTAAAGCTTTTTGTTTTATATTCGCTTAGCTGGTCTGTAATTAATGTTATTTTGCTTAATAATTTTTCATTTTATAACTAACTCACTCTTTTCGTTGCTTTGACTAAATTTGGAAGTAAATGGGGCTACAAAATATTATGCATGATTCTAAACTAGTTCATTAAGAGTCAACTAATATCATTCTCTTCAATCTAATAGCATTACAAACTTTGTACAACTATGTTATAGATTCGATTCTATACCAGGCGTTAAAAATTTAAGAAGTCGAGATGTCACTTTTTACACGTTTCTTTTTAAAAACAATGGCAATTCTTCTTGTAATTTGATCTTTTTAATTTACCGTACAATTATAAAATTTTGACTATCAATAAGTTATGTAAAACATACTATACTGAGTAAATTCTTTGAGTTTGAGTCGATTTTGAAGTATAATAATAACAAACAAACATACGTATATGTAAGTTCGGCGACGAACAATATCAAAAACTGTTTTAAATACTTAAAAGTGATTAAAAATTTAAGATAATTTAGGCTAATCGCCGCTTAAAAATAGATGAGGTTCACAGAAAATTAACTTTGCATTACTTATGTGTTAGAACTCATACATAACATGAATCTTTTCAAGAAAAGAATGAATAGGCATCTCATAGACAGCCATGATTCACCATCGTAGCCCGCATCTGCACTTTCCACCAGGTGGGACAATGGGCAAACGCCGTTAATTATAAATATCATTAAACGAGATTTTTTATGTGGTAGTAGGTGATACTTTAGCCACGGAACATTATTCAGTGATGAACTGTCAAATTATAGTTTAAGGGATAAGTTTACCTCTTCCTTAAATATTGCAAACCTGAGATCAAACATCTCTAAAGAAAAGAGTATCTAAACATATTGACAGATTGATTTGACCGTAAATGGGAGTTTTGGTCTCATTTTCGTCATTAGTATAGCCGTGCAAGGCCGGGGTGGGTAGTTTTATAATAAATGTAGCCGGCACCTAAATGTATCTGTCCATCGAAACGACAATTAGTAGATATTAAACAGTCAGAATTGGTGCCATTAGCCTGAGTGCGACGGCTGATATCGACAAATGTGATACTAATATATCAATATCCATTTGCAATTTCTCGTAATGCTAACTAATGTTGGTCTCACAAACTATGGATCGATTATATCCTTAGTGCCTTAATATTATTTAGTTTTATTTTTAGGATTTTGTACTCCGTACCAAAAACGGAAACCTTATAGGATCACTTCGTTGTCCGTCTGTCTGTATGTCCGTATGTCAAGACCCCTTTTCTCAGGAACGCGTGGAGTTATCAAGTTGAATAAAATATCAAATCCTCAGCTCTGTAATCCCTTGCAGCAGTCAAAAACTCAAACTTCTAATCAACGCTTTATAACGGAGCATGTTATTGCCGTATATTTTGACACTCGCAAGGGAGTCAGAACCTATAGGGTACTTCCCGTTGATCTAAAATCATGAAAGGCATAAAGCAATGTCATGTAGCAAAAATGGAGCCGAAAACCGTAATGTAGTTTTTTTTATAAATCTTTACTTAGCTAAATATTTGTACGAAACCCTGGTTGTGTGAGATAGACTCGCACTTTGCCAGTTTTTTATCTTTAAACTCAAACTCAAACATTTATTCCACATATAAACTTATAATTATGCACCATATTAATAGAGTAAAAATATCAGGTCATGTGGAAGGGTAACATACTCAGCATATGCTCCGCCAACAATTATTATTTGCGCCGGTTTTCAGTATACCCCCGGGGTGACCTCAGGACTATATATCTTACACATATAACAAGTAAAAAATTAAAAACAATAAAAAAAATGAAACCTATTATACGATTTAGATTATTTTCTATGTCATGTCCATGTCTTATTAACATTTATTCAAACTAACTAGACCCTTACCATGTCTAAAATATCTAAAACGAAACAGAGCAATATTCTCAAAATTAAGCTCTAGAATTTCACCCGAAAAATTGGGAAATTCAATGCGATCGCGAAATTGTTTCGCTTCTAACGATTTTTTTCTATTCCATTTGCCAAGAAGCGTGTTTGAAGCTGGAAGACTTTAAAAAGGCAACTGTGCTTTTATCAATAGGTCAATGGTTCGTAAGTGATAAAAAGAATCTACCGAAATGTTGTGTAGCAGAAATGTTGTGTGTACCGAAATGAACTAGTGTGCTTTTAACATACTATCAATTATTTTTTAATTTTTAAGCTTATCTTCCCCAACTCCAAATTAGTTTAATGTCCAAAGTGACCAAACATTTCGGAAATTAAATAGGTGGGAAAAATATCGAAATTTCGACCGGGTAATGAACCACCGTTCTTGATATGGAAAAACCGTGATATATTTTATCTAGTCACTGCTCAAGTCGATTTTTGGCGGCATAGACATTTTGATGCCATTGGATAAATTTGGTACAACGTGTACATCATTTTAAATTTAATAGGCATATCAAATCATTTATTTTCCATACAGTATTTATTTTAATATGAAAGTGGATGGGGTATAGGGGAAGAGGGAGGCCAAAAAAATAGATTGACTGTGTGAAGAGTGATATGTGTTTGAGAGGTGTGACTGATGATATTATGGCGAGTGAAAAAAGAGAATGGAAAAAGAAAGCATACTGCGCCAACCCAAAAAAAAAAGAACAGGGCAGGTAGAAGAAGATAGAGATTTTTTTGTCTTTCCTGAAAAGTTAGTAAAAATGACGAATTTGCGCGTATGGGTTTCAGTTTAACTATTTCCGAAAGCTCGAAGTAAATAGTAGATCGACAGCGCATCATTGACTGATATTCTGTGGCTCAGGTATATGATATTATATATCTAACATTTTTTTTACAAATTCTTAGCATATAATATAATGACAACTGTACGTACATCGTTTCATCTTACATACATAATACATGTTTAACTGAGACAGTCTTGAGATTCACTCGATGGTATATTACTCAATCACATGACATCAATTTATCAATTTGACGAGAACCTTTTATTTTTACTTCGATTTAAAAACAGGTTTGGGCCGAAATAAAAGCAATCTACTCGTATTTATACTTCCGATACTTAATATAATATTTTACATAGGCTTTTATCCTAGAAAAATCTCAATTTTTCCATCTATACATATATAATAAAGAGGAAAGATTTTTGTGTTACGATTTAACTCAAAAACTACTCGACCGTTTTTAAAAAATCTTTATTTAGAAAGCTACATTACCAGCGAGTAACATAGGCATTTTTTTTTGTGTATAGTTCACCTCCATATCACCCGTACGAAACTGTGACGGATAGCTAGTTATTGATAGTAAACAAGGAATATTATAATAACATAACAAATATTATATATTACGATCGCGTAAACATTCCTTGGGAAAGTTCTGGAACAAACAAAGAAAACTTCACAATATAAATGAGATAACTGCTCAAGGGTTTCTCGTAGCTCACATGAAAAACTTTCGCAGATACTACGAGTAGATACAATACTGAGGAATATTGTTACTTTGCCAATCTAACCTACTTTGAATTGTGATACCAAATTAATCCTTATTAATAAAACAATAAATTTGAAAATTACTTAAAGAGACCCAACAAAAGAATTAGTTTTATTATCTCATATAAATAACAATATATTTATAATGTGTTAACATGGCGGGTTTACACATTTTCAAGGTGTAGGCTATTAACTACCACCCCCCCTCACCCGGCTACAGTTGACTATTCTTAAATTAATGTAATATATAGAGTCCGATTACTAGTTCGGGGCGGCGAACTGGGTGTTTTGCTATAGGACTTACAAGTTTGATATTTCGTTGAATGACATAATAAAAACGTTCTACGGAATTCTTTTTTGATTTCCATAAAACATTTAAAATAAAATCGGTCCCCAAATTTGTCGCCCCTAAAATCTGCCGCCTTAGGCTCAAGCTCAGCCTGCTGGTAAATCAGCCACTGGTTAACATATTTAAATATTTAATTTAATATAATACAAATATTTTCATAGATACGTTTGATTGAAACTATTTATTTATCTTAATATATATTCCAACGATTAGAGTGCTTTTATTAGCGTAGTCATGAGCAAGTAGAAAATAAACTTAAAACTAAATAAAAAAAAATAGCTTTCATCTTCGTATGCACAAAAAAGAAAATATTTTCTAACTATTTTACATTCTATATAATTTACATTATTGTGTATTATTATTTTTACATTTATTTTAGCAATAAATTATTAATAATAAAGTATTTTTTACAACTACCCATCTAGTGCCCAAAAAATAATAATTTATGTTATTTAAATAAAATACTGTATACCGGATTAAAACGCGATTTACTATTTATATTGATTTATTATTTAAATCGCGTTTTAATCCGGTATACAGTATTTTATTTAAATGTGTGATACTCGCGTTAATAAAAGACAATATTAATTTATGATATTTTTAAAACTAAACGCTTACAGTATAGTCTCCTTAAAGGCACGCACCTGCAAATAACAGACTCTGTCCCTTAACCTCGTATTCTATAACAAAAAAGTAGATCAGCCTCATAAATATTAGATTATAATCCATACACAATGTAAAAACGTTAAATAAATCAGGCGTGAACCCTATGTGTCAATAGTGACCCCGAGTTTCAAATAAATCTTTTAGATTGGGATACACGGTATTATCCGTTTGGGATCATGAAAAATATCCTCTCTGTACAATGATCTTGGAACGTTGGGCAACTACGGTTCTAGGATTAAAGTATATTCACTTCATGCATGCCGCTTAAGAGGGCCCTTCCCGGTTCGACTATCGTCAACGCGAGCATGGTTGAAAAGCTTTTTGTTTCATGCAGCACATACCTCTACCGCTAACGAGTGAGTGAGAACGCGATAACATTGAACGAAAAATAGTGTGCGGAAATTTCATAAAACTTGTTCTAGGAAATACGTGTTTTTCAGTAGTATTTACAAGTTTATTGAATATTTTTTTTTAATTTATGAGTACATTATGAACGCCCAAAGTTCAGGTATTTTTTTTGCAAAAAAGCTGATTTTTGGAGGCTTATACTGAATTTATTTCTGAAAATTTTGAGATTTTGTTTCGATAGAAACCTAGATATAGTGCACGATATACCTATTAGTTCAAAAGTTTCAAAGAAAAATCGGTTACATCGCCATAATCACGTACGAGCTTTTGTATGGAAAGTAAGACGGGTTGGGCCCACTTAAGAGGATCTAGCATGAATATCTTGCTAGAAAGTATTCGTATTCGTCTGTCAGTTGTGGTGAGATTTTATTTGAAACTAGTGGACCCCGCAGATGTTGTTCTGCCACAATTTTGGCTTCGAAATTATATAATTATTCTTAAAGAATATGCCCATTTACCCACTATAATTGTCTAATATGTCACTGATTTGCAGTGGACATCTGTTATTCCAAAAAAGCTAAGAATGCATGACGTGAGCTGTCAAGATGGCGGGGTTCCGAATCTAATTAATTTTATGCATATATTTTTTTCCAATATTTTAATAGCTTATATCTTATTCTGGACATAGAGGAATCCAACAAATAAGATATCGTTAAAATCGGTACAGCCGTTCTAGAGTTATAAACGGTGTAACTAACACAACTTTCTTTTATACATCTATACAAATATTATAAAGAGGAAAGGTTTGATTTTTTGTTTGTTTGTATGAATTGAATAGGCTCCGAAACTACTTGGCAGATTTGAAAAATTCTTTCACTGTTGGAAAGCTACATTATCCCTGAGTAACATAGGCTATATATATTACTAGAAAAAAATAGAGATCCTTAGAATTTCCTACTAAAACCAACCCGAGGCGTAAAAAAATTAGCCAAAAAATTTTGTTCGTCGCATGCGCTGCGAAAAGTATTAATGATAGAGCAAAATAAAGTTCTACAATATTATAGAACACATAAATATCTACAAAAAACTCCGCGAGACCATATGTCTAACTATTGTAGTTATGTTACTATAACTACTTTTTTACATTTTAAAAGTTGACAGAAATGCCGATCAAAATCAGACCTTGCTATCCATACCTTTGTATTAATTCTTATCCAAATAAATTATTTCATATTTAAGACTGTTTCAATACCTGTTAAATACTTTTTGAAATATTGAAATCGGACATTCCATTCAAAAGATATTACGAAATTAAAAATATCAATGTAAACAAAAAATACACGCCGTCCGCTTCGCACCGCTGTGGCTCCACGCAGGGCATCGAGCAATACGGCGAGGGGTAGTACTATGTCATTTTGTTCAATTTGTGGGGTTTTGTTACGATTTAACTCAAAAACTACTCAACCGATTTTAAAAATTCTTTCACTAATAGAAAGCTATATTATCAGCGAGTAACATAGGCTTTGCTTTTTTTTCATCTATTTGCACCCGTGCGAAGCCGGGGCGTTTTGCTAGTATATTATATAGATTTAATGATTGTTTTTATTTTTTTATTGCCCATATGCTAAGTTACGTAAAAGATTTCGTACAGTGCTTTAAGTAATACTAATTTGGCTCTTAAACTTTTACGGCGTTATTTATAAAAGTAATTATAAGCTTGATAGTTAAAATATGTTTTGTTTCTTTCGTTCTCTACTCTTTTTATATTCGATAAAGCGAGACAAAATATATTTTAACTATATTGAGCTTATAGTATAACAAAGTTAAGGAATTAACCCCATCTCAATTTTATAATAATACTAGCTAATGCCCGCGACTTCGCTCGCGTGGGCTTCATCTTAGTATGAGCTTCTGAGCAAAGTATTTCGGTCTTCCTGATGTGGCGCGTAGGCCCACCAACACTTCAGTTCACGTAGCAATATAGCTACGCATGTGTAACCTTGCTACGTGGATGTAAGATATATATAAGATTGTAATCCGTTGCGACGAGAGTCGTCCATTAAACGCCAAGCAAACCACACGCATTTTCATTTGCCGACCTTCTGATCCAATAATAATATAACTCAGTACAACATATCGGCAAATTGGTGACCCCGACGTGATATCAAACATTGGCAAAGTACACAACCGACGTGATCATACATTGGCAAAGTATACAACCGACGTGATATTAAATTCGCAAAGTGCACATCCGACGTGATCATTAAATTCCAGTTATTGGAATAATCAAGACACCCGGACGTGTCCACGCGTATTTAACTCAATTTCATATATACGCAACCACGTCGAATTAAAAGAAAAATGGACCCGCACAACCAGGCTTCAACATCTCAACAACCCGAAGCCGTACAACCGCTAGCCATGCCGCCCACGGAGCAGCCACAGATGACAGCAGCTGTGTCGATCTCGCAAAGGATTCCGGACTTCTGGCGAGACCGACCAAGACTTTGGTTTCACCAGTTCAACGCCATCGTGGAACCACAAAAGGCAAGTGACCTACACAAAAGTCAACTTTTAATAGCTAGGCTAAAACAAGACGAGTTAAGCGACATTAGTGACATTTTAGATAATATGCCTGAACATAATAAATTTGAAACGTTAAAAAATAGGCTAATTTCAGTGTATGAGGAGTCTGAGGCAAAACAGTTAAATCAGCTATTAAATGAGATCGAACTCGGGGATCAAAAACCCTCTCAGCTATTAAGGCGCATGCAAGATTTAGGTAGGAAACGTGTGCCAGACGAGACCCTAAAGTTACTTTGGACGGGCCGTCTTCCACACTCGATTAGAGCAGTAATTACCGCATGCGATACCGGCGAGATAAAACTCGATAGTTTAGCGAGGATGGCAGACAAAATAATAGAAAGTACACACCCATCCGAGCTAGCTCCGGTTTCTAAAGCTACCCCGAGCGCAGACCTAATGTCGGAAACATTAATGAATGAGCTAAACAAAATGAAAGTAAATATCACGGCGTTACACGATAAAATTAATCACTCGAATAGTCCTCAATACCGTGTTTCGCGAAGCCGAGATCGTTACGGCCCAAGTACATCTCGATCACGTTCTAAAAGTCGCGATTACAAGTTAATAAATAAAGACAGATTCGCGAAACAAACAGCGAAACCGGGTGACTCAAATTATTCGTGTTTTTATCATTTTACATACGGCGCCAATGCACATAAATGTGGCGATATTTTACAATGTAATAAAAATAATTCAAAACTAATACAGACACCGCGACCGATACAAACCAATCATGTGGCCGGTGTCGAAAATTCATATCGTCTTAGCATTACAGATAGCTCAACCGGTGTGCGATTCTTAATTGACACCGGCGCTGACGTGTCTGTTTTAGCCGCTAAAAAGCGAAACGGACACACGTCAGATTATATATTATATGCCGCAAACGGCTCAAAAATACCTACCTACGGCGAAAAAACCATTACACTTAATTTAGGGTTACGCCGTCCACTTAAATGGAAGTTTATCTTAGCGGACGTACAACGATCCATTATAGGAGCCGACTTCCTTGCCGCCAACAAACTTATGGTAGATTTACATGGCAAGAAATTAATAGATAAACTTACTTTATTATCACGCACAGCAAGTATCGATAAATCTACTGAACCGATTATTCGCTCAATCGATATTAACGACGAATATCATCAGATCTTACAAAAATTTCCTGACATTACCAAAATTGAAAACTTTAAGATAGATCCTAAGCATAATATACAACACCACATATACACAACATGTCCTCCAATATATGAGAAGGTGCGGCCACTCAACCCGGAGAAATACAAAATCGCCAAAGCGGAATTCGAAAGAATGATGCAATTAGGTATTTGTAGACCCTCTAACAGCCCATGGGCCAGCCCACTCGTATGTGTAAACAAAAAAAACGGAGAAATTCGACCTTGTGGTGACTATCGTAGGCTTAACGCACAAACAATCCCTGATCGTTATCCATTACCACGGTTACTCGATTTCACGTATATACTAAAAGGGAAAAACATATTTTCAAAAATCGACGTGCGAAAAGCATTCCAAAATATAAAAATGTCAGAGGAAGATATTCCTAAGACTGCAGTCATAACTCCATTCGGTTTATTTGAGTTTACTCGAATGAACTTTGGGTTACGTAACGCAGCGCAAGACTTTCAAAGACTCGTAAACAACGCTCTAAGCGGCTTAGACTTCGCTTTTTCATACTTAGATGATGCAATTATTGCATCCGAGTCAAAAGAAACACATTTAAAACATATAGAAATAGTCATGGAACGCTTAAATAATTACGGTTTAACAATTAACACAGATAAGTGTGAATTTGGAAAGTCCGAATTAAATTTTCTCGGTTACCACATTAGTTCCAACGGCATTAAACCGAGTGAGGAAAAAATACTAGTTATAAAAAATTATCCACAACCTACTACAATTGAGGAACTGCGACGTTTTCTCGGAACGATCAATTTCTACAGACAAAGTATTCCGAACGCCGCAGAAATTCAAGCACCACTAAACGCGTATTTACATAATTCTAAGAAACGCGATAAAACTAAAATTACATGGACCGAAAGTGCAATAAAAGCGTTCAGTCTATGTAAACAAATTATTTGTAATACTGTCATGTTATCACACCCTCACACATCCGCACCGTTAGTGTTGATGACAGATTCCTCAAACAATTGCGTAGGCGCAGCTTTACATCAGGTCGTTAACGAAAAATGTGAACCACTAGGATTTTATTCCAAGAAACTCACTGAAACCCAAACAAGATATAGCACATATGATAGAGAACTTTTAGCGATATACATGTCAATCAAACATTTCCGTCATATCGTAGAAGGTAGGGAACTCACAGTACTTACAGACCACAAACCACTTACCTTCGCTCTATCAAAAAAGGTTTCACCATCCGATTCACCTAGGCGCTTAAGACAATTAGATTTCATTTCACAATTCTGTGATAAAATAAAATACTTAGAAGGCGATAAAAATTCAGTCGCCGACGCCTTAAGTAGGATCGAAGAAATAATCGTACCATCTTTATTCGATTATGAAAAATTATCAGAATCACAAAAGAATGATTATGAGTTACAAAAATTGTATACAAACAACAGGCTTCAATTTAAATTAATAACAATGCCTAACTCAAATATAAAACTAACTTGCGAGACATCAACGGATAATATTCGACCTTATTTACCTAAACAGTTCCGAGAACTCGCTATCAAAACACTACATAATGTGAGTCACTCGGGCGTCGCAGCTACTAAACGTATGGTAAAAGATAGATATTTTTGGCCAAGTATGAATACAGATATCAAACATTTCGTACAAAATTGTATTCCATGTCAAAAATGTAAAATCCAACGTCACACAGTTACGCCTTTAGGTAAATTTAACGACACAGGTAACCGTTTCGAACACGTTCATATTGATATAATAGGACCGTTACCACCTTCCGAGGATTTTAAATATTGCATTACAATCATAGACAGGGTAACGAAATGGCCCGAGGTTATACCTGTAAAGGACATAACAGCCGAAACTGTTGCTAAAGTGTTCGTTGAGCACTGGATTGCTCGCTTCGGTTGCCCAGTGCGTATAACCTCCGACCAAGGTCGCCAGTTCGAGTCAGACTTATTTAAACAATTACTAAAAAGACTCGGTATCGAACGTATTCGAACTACAGCTTATAATCCAAAGGCGAACGGCATGGTCGAAAGATTACACCGCACTTTAAAAGCCACCATTATGGCAAAATGTACGAATAATATAAAATGGGTACAAGAGTTGCCTTTAGTACTTTTAGGTATGCGCTCGGCGGTTAAAATAGATCTAGGGTACAGCCCAGCTCAGTTCTTATATGGCAGTCATATTAGACTTCCAGGTGACTTATTTAACGCAACACCAAAAAATAACATTAATGAGCGTGACTATATAAAATTTTTATCACATACGTTATCATCCGTTCCTAAACTCTCGCATGCAAGTTCACATAATACAAATAATAATATTTTTATACATCAAGACTTAAAAACTTGTACTCATGTTTTCATTAGGAACGAAGCACGACGTTCTCTGGTACCTCCTTATGAGGGCCCCTTTGTAATCATAACTCGACACCCCAAATATTATACTTTAGATTGTAATGGTAGGCATGTCACTGTGTCACTTGACCGTCTTAAGCCGGCCTACCTATTGGAATTTGATAATGTGTCGGTTCCACTTCTAAACAGCTCAAATAATACAATGGCTACTCAGAAAACACAGAGCCCGTCACCGCCAGTCATAACAAGATCGGGTCGCACCATTAAAAAGACCGTGAGATTCGACTTGTAGATATCCGGTCATTAATGGAACAAGAGTCATTCATATTTGTATATATTATACTTATCGTTTGTCAACGTCGTACACACTTGAGCTATGAACAACATGTAACAGCCGCCGAACAAAATAACCATTGTCGCTGAAAAGTCAATACAGCGCAGCAGCGACTAATAACAAATAAGGCCGATATAGCTATTGAATGCAGCGCCCACAAGATGCCGCTAGCAGCAGTTGTAATGATTAGCGGGGCTGTCAACTTATGCATACTCTACAGATGGCGCTATTGTAAATACCACATAGAGTAAAATTATTAACATAGTGCTCGTACAACCATCATCCCTTATGTCGATGCAGTTTTCAAACAGACATACATGTGTTGTGTAGTGTTTAGAATAAGTACTAAGTGCGACGACAACATTATAGTTTTTAATAATGTTATTTCAATAAATGTGACTTTTATATTAAAACATAACAATGTCTAATATTAAGCAATTAAAATTAATTTCTAGATAAGCTTAATTATAATGCCTATTGTTTTACACCTACATTTTTACGGATTAATTATTTTTGTCATTTTACTTTCATATTATTGTACTATTTGTATTACTTTTATATTTTTACAGTCCCTCTGTATTGTTTATTTTTATGTGTTATCTAAGGGGGGAGGACTGTGGCGCGTAGGCCCACCAACACTTCAGTTCACGTAGCAATATAGCTACGCATGTGTAACCTTGCTACGTGGATGTAAGATATATATAAGATTGTAATCCGTTGCGACGAGAGTCGTCCATTAAACGCCAAGCAAACCACACGCATTTTCATTTGCCGACCTTCTGATCCAATAATAATATAACTCAGTACAACATATCGGCAAACTGACATCCGATTTAACAAATCGATCTCACAAAAAAATATTACATAGTTTTTTTAGATCTATTTGTGTGAAAAAATACCATCCTTTTTTATTATCTTTGTGTGCCTTCTGTAATAAAAGTATGACTAGTATTTGAACACTTCCCTTCCACTCAATAACAATAACCGATAATACTGTAGTAACACAAAAATAACAGCACCCTAAAAGCATCTCGTATATGAAATCGTGCATACAATAACCAGAATTGATATCTCGACAAACGCTTCGTGCCTCTATTAGATACGAGAATACACACACTATCGGATCCCACAGTCTATTCACACTAATAAAGTTATCCGGGCAGGAGATGGCTTGCACTCCTGGTCAATAACGTGATTTTCTATAATTGTGAGATTTTGTCTTAAGTTCAGCTACTAATTCCGTAGAAGTATTTATTTATATTTAACTAGCGACCCGCCCCGGCTCCGCACGTAGTAGTGCATAATATTATGTCTTCATGTCTGTCATAAGGTCGAATTAGCTTGATGTCTGCGTAATCGATGTGAGAAACGCGTTTGAATTTATTTTCTTTTACCGACGCTTCCAAGAATTATCGTTATATTTCAACAAATTTAAGCAAAACCTTGACAAATTATATATCTAAAACTTCCTCATGAATCACTCTATCTATTCTTGAATAATGGAAATCCGTTAATTAGTTTTGAGTTTATCGCGAACAGACAAATAGATAGACAGTCAGACACGGCGGAGGATTTTTTAATAAAATGTAGAAATAGTATGTCGGTAAGCTAACTAAACATAATTTCTGTAGTAAATAAGTAGACTAAAGCCCCATTTACACGATGCAAGTTACTTGCCTGTTGCATACAAAGGAAAAGAAAAGTAACTAACTATAATTACAAAAATTATTGTAATCAATTGGGTACTGTTCAAGCCTTTGCCTATAATTGCTACAGGACTTTTATCTGCCTTTGTTCTTCATTCAATACTTTCTCTGTGACTAACCGATATTCGTCAATATGTAGTTGGTTATAGGTATCTATATTATATAGGTTATTGGTTAAAACGCCCCGGCTTCACACGGGTGCAATGTAGATGTACTTTACACATATAAACTCTGTTTTACTGGTGAAAAAATAATTTGATAAAAAGTGTTTTTTGTTTGTTTCAATAATTTTGAATCAATAATAAAAAGTGAATTTCTCTAGTGTTTCACTGATCATTTTTATTTACAGGCAAGTAGGTGATCTGAATTCTGTACCTTAGTTTTCAAATTAAAAAAAATATTTGCAAGAATGTATTGACTTCCGTGCGCATCGACGGGTTGCGGGTTCGAATACCACCGGGACGACATGTTTATAATTTTCTGTAAGCATGTCTTCTCCACGTCCGTTAACTTCAAGCATTGAACGGGTAGGAGGAATATCTAAATTCCGACCGCGTAACGAACCAACGTTTATAAATAGAAAAACCGTAAAGTGCATATTGCGTATTTCGGTTTCAGTCTCTGGATTTCCGAATGCCGAAGTAAAAATTAGGTCGACAGTGCATCATTGACCGATGTTCTGTAGCTGAGGTATCACCTACCATCAAGTGAACCTCATGCTCGTCTGTCAATATTTATACTAATATTATAAAGAGGAAAGATTTTTATTTTTGTATGTTATGAATAAACTCAAAAACTATTGGACTGATTTTAAAAATTCTTTCACCAATAGAAAGCTACATTATCAGAAAGTAATATAGGCTATTGTTTGAGTAAGGTAATAATATGATAAAGAGATAAAGTTTGTGAGGTTGTAGGGGGTAATCTCTGTACCTACTGAACCGATTTCAAAAATTCTTTCACCTATAGAAAGCTACATTATCAGTTATATTTTGTGTTAAGTACATCTTCATTGCACTCGCAGCCGGGGCGTAATGCTTGTTTAACATAAAAAAATAGGTATATAAGCCTAACATTATAGAAACGTAGTCGAGCTCGTTGCAAATTCTGTGAAGTCACCGCGGCCCAGTCACGTGCTGGCGGCAATATCCGTCACAAGAGAGACTACCGGAGAGTAATCAATTGGGTACTGTTCAAGCCTTTGGTTATAATTGCTACAGGATTTTATCTACCTTTGTTCTTCATTCAATACTTTCTCTGTGACTGACCGATATTCGTGAATATGTAGGCAGAATTGGTTATAGGTACCTATATTATACAGGTTATTGGTTTTACACACTATGTTACTCGTTAATAATGTAGCTTTCTATTGGCGAAATAATGTTTAAAATCGGTCCGTTAGTTTTTGATTTTACTCATAACATAAAAAAATCCAAAAATACAATTATTTCCTCTTTAGATGCCGGATAATATAATTTATTTTTGTATCTATTATAGTATCAGTGTCTGTATTTATATCTCCTTTTTATTTAAATATTCGAGATGTTCTCTGAAAACCGTTCATTTAGCTACCGAGGCGAAGTAAACGTACGTCATTTCTACCTCGAATTTCCTTTGAGTGAATCCCATTATAAAACAGACTCAGTTCAAGTGATCTGGCTCACTCAATGCATCAAGTCACGTAGCACTGCGGATGCAATACCCGTCAGATAATGCCACCGTTTTAAGACGAAATTCAATTCTGTTTACTTTTCTCTCACCGCGAGTGCATTCGTGCGTCATCGTACTATTGCGGTATCATTTGTGGCATTTTTAGGGTTATTTACACTTAATATTGTGTTTTATTAACGCGGGTATCACATGTTTAAATAAAATACTTTATAACGGATTAAAACGCGATTTATTAAATATTTATGCCGACTGTTCGAGATTCGAACATAGGCCGCTTTCGGCAAAGGTCGGCGGTCGTCGGTGCGCGGGCGGCGAAGGAGAGAAATCGGCGCGGGGCGCGAGCTTGAAGAACATTCGACTTCAACCAGCGAACCGCAACATACATACGTTCACTTGTTCATTATAATATTTTCAAAGATTATTATTTTACATAAAATCCAGTTTTTATACAGTCCGCTTTCTTATTTATATATCATCACACCCTGGATTAGGGCAGAAACACCGACGTTAGAGACTTTCCAACACCTCGGATCCAGTAGTTAAAAATCTAAAACCCCAAATCAAACATACAAAAACAAGAGGACACCGTTAGTCAATATTGTCATCATATAGAAAATTACAATAAATATCAACTCCGTAGGAATAGATGGGGTTAATATGGTAACTTTGTGATATTTCAAATAAGACTCATCAAAAAAATCATCAAAGAATTAAATTGCTTGAAATGAGATGATGATTTTTTTAAATTTCCCATTGTATTTACCGACGATTTATACTTGACGGACTGTCATTTAAACGGGTTTTCCATATATGCATGTTAGTTCTGAAGTTACCAGATGTAGAAAAAAATATTATCTACAGAAAATCATAAATATGCCATACCGGCGGGATTTAAACCCGCGGCCCATCAGAACGCAGGGTAGGAACCCAAAACGCCAACGAGTCCGTCAAAATTAACTTTTTATATAGAATTTTTTGTTCAATCTTTAGAACAATATATCATTATTTAAATTAATATTTTTAAAAAATATCATCCCTTACACTTTGTAAGTTACAAATCTGTTCCTTCTCGTAAAAGATCTCCTGAGTTTGCTATTTTAGGATAACGCTTTGCGAAATTAATTCAAAACACAATTATCCTATGAAAAGATGGGACAAATTCAAGGATTTTTTGTAGAACGTGAGAACGGAGAATATACAATACTTACAATAATAAGACATATAAAAAGTGAATTCCCGAGTCCCCTAGTGGGGCATGGGGCAGACCCATTTGTGTGTCTGTTTCACTGATCATTATTCTTTACAAGTAATTGATCAGCCTTCTGAGCCTGCCTGACTGCAACAAAGATTTTTTTAAACTTGTTTCCCCGGGATTCGAACCCAGGACCTCCCGTGCTAAACGCATCGCGCTTATCACTGAGTCAATAATAATATAATAACGTTAAATTTAAGAGTTAATTTGCAAAATTTAACTCATTTTACGATTAGAATGTTAGACTACCCCAAAAGTTCTTCTTTTTTAGGTAGCCGGCTTCACACGGATGCAATTTTTTTTTATGTCAGATATCGACAGACGAGCATGAGGTTCACTTGATGGTAGGTGATACCTCAGCCACAGAACATCAGTCAATGATGCGCTGTCGACCAAATTTTTACTTCGAGCATTCGGAAATCCATAGACTGAAACCGAAACGAGCAATGTGCACTTCACGGTTTTTCCATGTTTCATAGATTATTTTTTCATAGAGGCTATTTTTTGTATATAGATGTACTACTCGTATACACAAAAAATAGACTATGTTACTCGCTGATAAGGTAAACAAACCCTTTGATAGATCGAAAACAATTTAAGAAACCTCACAAATAAAATAAAGATTTATAGCATTCGTTAAATAAAAATAAAAACAAAAGAAATGAATAAAGTTTTATTGGTGCTAATTTGAATACTTTGCCTCGTCAGACATTCTGTGGCTTTAATTTTTGTTCTATAACCCTGTCGTCCAATGACTAACGTGTGCTATAAAGTCAATGAACCTATGTAGAGATTAAAGATTTATTTATTATATTTTAATACTGACTCCTGACGTAAACTTGGTAACATTTTAAATATGCATTATAAAAAATTGTATTATTTTTGTCATAGTTTTATTATAAACTCAAGAAAACGTTTAACTGTCCATTTTTTATTATAATGATTATATTAGTTTATAATTATAATATTAGTTTTTTAATAATAAATTATTTTATTTGTTTTTTAATAATATAAGCCCTTGTTTTTTTTTCTGTAACTTTTTTATGTATAGGTGTTTTACCTGCAATAAAGGATTATTATTATTATGTCAACCAAGCATTGCACTTATATGTATTTTTTTTATAAAGAGGGGTTATAGGGTTATAAAAAGGGGGTATAAAGATATGATGAAAGCTAACAATACAATAAAAATGAATTAAATAGTAGGCAATTTTACTAAGTTCTTGAAGGAATCAAGATTATGGGCCTTTCTAAATGACGCTAGAGGAGAATTTAGCAAAAGAAACTTTAAAAGTTTCAGAAATGGACTGAATACCGGTTAATTTACTATGGGAGTTTAACCGAAATAATAAAGGTTTTTGTTAATATTCTTTCGTTTAATATTGTCTTTTATTAACGCGAGTATACCGCGACCACGGTTGCTGAAAAGCATCCGAAACGTCGGGATATATAATTTAAACAATATAAATAATAAATCGCGTTTTAATCCGGTATACAGTATTTTATTTAAATTCTTTCGTTTTATGTCATATTTACTGAAAAAAAATAGAGTGACTCTTTAAAATAAATATGATAGTATCTCAATTAGATAATTATTTTGGAAAATAAAAATTAACCGGTTTATATCCTTGGTTATAAGTTATCCAGAAATCGAAGGTTCTGATTGCGAGTCCCCAAGAACACAATTTTTTCTTTAATAATCAAAACACACAATGCAAGTTTTAAGATAGCTGTTTTAGTTTGAAATCTCATGATTTCTGTAGTTTTTTATATCAAGTTTTATAATTAAGCCACAATAAATGGTCCCATTGAAGCATAATGACAGCGTGTATGTGTATCTAATACTTAATAAAATTATTATTTTATAACATATTATAGCTAGCAAAGGACCTCAAACCTTGTCTCGAAATAGCCAAATGGCTAACATTAGCCGTGCGGACGTGTCTGTGGAAAGCCGCCACATATTTTCTCAAACAACCTGGCTTTAACTAAGTCTACTAAAGCTTTTCTCTAATTTAATACATTGAATAGAAAATAAAATCAATTTAAAGTAAGCTCCGTTATAAACCTTGTGTAATACCCTCTAATGCCCTGGTAAGATTTCAAAGTACTGGCTATCATAGACTAATTTTCTTATAGTTTTTGATGCTAGATTTCATATGAAATGAATAGATTGTCAGACAAGTCACTATCTCGACCATGTACTTGAAGGTTCTTTGGAAGATTTTTTTATGGTGAAATTTAATCAAGTTAATGAAATGAAATGAATAAAGTGCTGTCGACCTACTTTTTACTTCGAGCATTCGGAAATACATAGACTGAAACCGAAACGCGCAATATGCACTTCACTTCACCAGAATTTTTATATTCCTCCCACCTGTTGAATGCCCGAAGTTACCAGACGTGGGAAAGACATGTTTACAGAAAATTATAAACATGTCGTCTCTTCTCTATGGGATTCAAACCCACGACCCATGGGTGTGCACGGCAGGTGTTCTACCGGACGCGCCAACAAGGACGTCAATCACTGTATACCTTATATCATATACTAGCAACACGCCCGGGCTTCATACGGATGCAATGTAGATGTACTTGAAACACACTATGCTACTCGATGATAATGTAGCTTTCTATTGGCGAAAAAAATTATAAAATCGGTGCAGTAGTTTTTGAGTTTTACATAACATACAAAAATGCAAACCTTTCCTCTTTATAATATTAGTACAGATTATTATTAATACAGGGATGTTACGGACCTTCGATTTCGGTTCCGAAAAGTCGGAACTTCCGATTGATTTTGCACCTCCGATTCCGATGTCGGTTCCGATAGATTTAAATCGGAGGTTATAATCGGAGGTCAAAGCACATCGGCGGCAGTAGCCGCGGTCAGCGCCATTTGATTTAATTAACTTCTGTTTAAAATTTAAGAAAATTAGTTTGTTTTTATATATCACACCCAGGAAGATATAAACTTTTTTGAATTACTGATATGAATGAAACTGATGAATAATGTTTGTAATTTTGTTTTGTTACACAATTATCTTTTGTGTCTGCCTCCGATTCCGGTTTCGGTTCTGCTTCCGGTTCCGATAAACCAAATTTAAAAACTCCGATTCCGAATTCGGTTCCGGTAAAACCACTTCCGTAACATCCCTAATTTATACACCATTCTCATTTGCCATCCTCATAACTTATTGCACCAGGCCATTGTGTTGGTCTAGGCTTTACGTGAATCAAGAGCCATATTTAGCGCGATTCCATCTAAAAGCTAGACCTTTGAGCGTGGATTAACAATTTCAAGCTGGGGCCAAACAATCGGCTTTTGTGCTTGCTAAATTGCATGTTATGATAATAGACAGATATTAATGCGTTTCTATGCTTTAATAAGAGTCGAAAGACGTGTCTACAGTTTCATAAAAACTATATCTATATAATGTACTAGCAATGCGCCCGGCTTCACTCGGGTGCAATGTAGATGTACTATACACAAAGTAACCTCTGCTCGCTGATAATGTAGCTTTCTATTGGTGAAATAATTTTTATAATCAGTGCAGTACTTTTTGAGTTTATTTATAACATACAAAAATACAAATCTTTGCTCTTTTAACATTAGTATACTCGTAGAGTATAGATATAAAAATCGTGTATCACGGTGTTTGTGATGGCATTCCTCCGAAATGGCTCGACCGATTTTTATGAATTTTTTGGTAATATAATTTGGTAATAGGTCGTAAAGGTGATTAGAGGGTCGAGTGTCCCCATCAAGAAATTTGTTTTCTATTTTTTTTACAAGAATGTGATTTGGTCTCATTTTCTTCATCAGTACCTATAGCCGTGCGAAGCCGGGTTGGGCAGCTAATTCTTAAAAAAAATGTATTTGTCGTGAAAGACCTCTGAAACATAAGTTTATTCAGAAAAGAAGACTGCAACAAGAAATTCTATATCCTTAATAATAACAAAAAAGTCTTCGAAAATAGAATATTTTCCTTCAACAGCTCAAATAGAAGACTCTTGGAATAACAAATTATTATTATGACGATATTTATATCTCTACATTGGTCATGATTTCCCACAGCGATTTCGACACTATTAATTCCTAATAGTGAAAAAGACACTTCACTAAACTCCTCCCTATGGCTCAAATTGATGAGATCCCAGTAATCATTGGCCATGAAAAACAAAACACCCTTACCCTAATATTAAAATATGAACTTGTCATTCACAAGGATACCCAACAAAATTTTCTTCTTTAACATATAAGGGACTCGGTGTAAACTTGGGATTTTAGTATTAACAACACAATAAAAAGAATTAAAATTTATGAAAGACTAAAAGTGATCAATCATTTATTATGGATTATTAACAAAAGGTGATTTCAGAAGGACCTATTTTACTTAGCTGACTTCAAAAGGATGTCTCCGGCAGGCCTTTTAATATAAAGATTTTCTATAATACAGGCTTTCGACTGTTAGTCTAAGAGTCAGGAAGTTGGGTTTCATCAAAGTTTTTTATGTTAGATATCGACAGACAAGCATAAGGTTGACTGGATGGTAGGATACTCCAGTTACAAAACATCAGTCAAAGATGCGCTGTCGACGAACTTTTTACTTCGAGCAATCGGAAGTCCATAGAATTAGACCGAAACGCGCAATGTGCACTTCGGTTCGTTATTCCGTTGGAATTTCGATATTCCTCCCACCCGTTTAGTGCTCAAGTGACAAAAAAAATGAAGACATGGGGAAGATATATTTACAGAAAATTATAAACATGTGTTGCCGGCGGGATTCACACACACAGCCTATCGAAGCACGCAGTAGGTGATCTACCAAACACGCCAATGATCCCGTCATACATTACTTTTTAATAACGCTCAAAGTACAGACAAATATTAATTTTCCACCGCTTTTGACAGGTTTATTATTTTCTATGAATCTTTTTTTCTTGAGCCTGGTTATTTCAAATAATATGCGGATGGGAGACATGTAGGTAATATTGTCTTTTATTAACGCGAGTATCACACATTTAAATAAAATACTGTATACCAGACCAGTCTCCCGCGACCACGGTTGCTGAAAAGCATCCGAAACGTCGGGATAAATAATTTAAATAATAAATCGCGTTTTAATCCGGTATACAGTATTTTATTTAAATAGACATGTAGGTAGTAGCAACAAGTCAGTCGTGAAACAAAAGTAACTTAGCCCAAATAAACAATGCCTCAGTGTCATACTTTTATCTTATGTTAGAGTCAGTCAGTGTGACTTTTTTATGTTTTGAATATAGAAACTAGATAATTTAAAAAAAATCGATGATTTAAATACACTGATTTTTAAACAACGATACAAAATCTATTCTAGAAAATATTCAATATGCGATAGAATCATCACTGACTCTTACACTATAAAGTCAAGAAGAAAATGGGATGGCTAGTAAGTAATCGGATTACGTTCAGCCAGGTTACAAAGTAAGGATATAACTTTATTCGCTACGCTTATATCGAATTTGACCGAATTTTATAATGAAAAATCGTTTTGCTAAGTACATATTATTAATATTAAATAACTTATATTAACCTCTTAAGAGACGAAATTTTAACAGAAAAAAATTATGTTCACATAAGTGGCCGTAAAGAGTTAAGGTTTATATTTTACGTAACAGCTTTACAAATAAAAATATTAAAACAATATTAAATAATCATTTTCATTTTTTTTAAATTTCAATACTTGGCTAGGTGTTTAGTTTATATTAATTATAAAACTTATTACGTTAGGTATAGACTAATTTTAGCACATGTTTGAACCCCAGTCGTTTTTTATACTATTCTGAATTTTGATTTTTAAATGGTAAATAAATGATAAAATTAAAAGATTTCGTTAAAACAAAACCTACACATGTATGATCTCCCTGAACAAATTAAACCTTATTGGACGCGCTTTTTACAAAATTGATTCTAAGCAGATTGCAATTAAGTATTTTATTATAATTAATTTTGAGGTAACAGATTAAATTTTACTACAAAAGTTATATGCTCTGTTGGAAAGAATAATCGACATTCGTATACACATTTGATAGTGTTTCGATATGCCGCCTCATCACTTCAGAGAGCTTAGCACGAACAACTTGCGAAAAAGTATTCGTATCGTCGAGCTGTCATTTGTATGCAAATGATTTCTTATACAACTGACAGATGCACGATTCGAATACTTTTTCGATAGTCGTTCTTGCTAGACCCTCAGTAGTGTCATACCGCTGCAGTAAACTACTATTGTCACATCGATGGTGAAAAAAAAAAAATAAGAATTAAAAAAACCATTTGTCCCAAAACATAGTAAAATTGGTATATATCCTTTAGCCCAACTGAAAACCAACTGAATTTGAATTAACAAAACTTAAACTAGCTAAACTGCTTGAATATTTATACAAAAGTGATAAAATGAAAAATAATTAACAAATGAGAAAAATAATTACGACCGTAAATGGTTAAGTAATAATATTAAATTTTAATAACATTTAAGCTTAACTCTATGCACTATGTAAATAAAAATGCCATAAAAATATTATTTGTATATTGAGCCTATAAAAATGTTTAGTTTTAAGCATTTTAATATTAATTGAAGTGTTCCCAGCGAATCTAGTTATTAAATAATTCAAGGAAAAAGGCTGGGCTATCGTCTAAGCACAGATTATTAAATTCAGTCGCTAGTTCCGAAAACCGTCCGTTTTGATTTAATGTTAATAATAAGAAAACAGAATTTTGATACAATATTATATTTTTCATATTTTTTTTTATTTTTTTTTAAACATTTAAATGAACAAACTTTTAATGAATTAAAATAATATAAGACGATTTATACATTATATATTATTTATCATTATGTTTAGCTTGTTTTACAGCAAAGGTTAGTCAGGCTAGTCAGTATAAATATTAAAAATAATATTAAATAGATTATAGTATAAACTTTAGATGAAATGTAACATTTTGAAATCCTCGACCATCTCACAAGTACGTAATGACTGATATTTTTTATTTTATTTTGGCAGTAAATATTAGAATTGAAAAAAGACATTCCCGTCTTGACATTCCTGAATGAAAATACATAATTAATATGACTTTTGTAGCCTATTTTTTATGTTTGATATCGACAGACTAGCGTGAGGTTCATATGATGGTAGGTGATACCTCAGATACAGAACATCAGTCAATGATGCGCTGTCGACCTAGTTTTTACTTCGAGCATTGGAAATCCATAGACTGAAACCGAAGTTACTAGACGTGAGAGAGACATGCTTATAGAAAACTAGCGACCCGCCCCGGCTTCGCACGGGTCTAGATTTTTTTGACAAAAAAGCAGGGGTTGTATGCATTTTTCAATGCCACATAATAAAAAAATAAAAACAAAAAAAATCGTCCAAAAATAAAAAATAAAAATTTAAGGGTGAACAACCCTTATTACTTAGGGGTATGAAAAATAGATAGTAGCCGATTCTCAGACCTACTGAATACGCATATAAAATTTGGTAAGAATCGGTCGAGCCGTTTCGGAGGAGCAGTGCCGGTGTTAGGGGGGCGCGCGATGGGGCGATGGCCCAGGGCGCCAAATTTTGGGGGGCGCCGAGGTGGAGTCACCTACCTCCCATACACACGCTCAATACGCCCTGTGCTATACGCATATCGTATTCTGTCGATTGAAAATGAAACCGCTGGAAAATTAGTATTTTCTAATTTAATCCGTGTATAAGAAATAAGTAGAAAATTAACATTCGATATTGATTTCCTAAAGTGGGCGCCACAATATTCTTGCCCGAGGCGTCAGTGGCCCTAACACCGGCACTGCGGAGGAGTATGGCAACGAAAACTGTGACACGAGAATTTTATATATTAGATTATAAACATGTGTCGGTGGGATTCAAACCCACGACACATCGGCGTGCACGGCAGGTTTTCTAGTGAACGAGACCACGAGCCCGTCAAAACCCATATAGTATTATAATACTACTATATTACTACTATTTTTATATTATTATTACAAAATATATGGAACCACTAATTTTCAGTACAACCATGTTACTCCCTACAACAGTGGCCAGTAGACTTTCGCAAACTCCTCACCCTTTTTACTGCTTACATTTTTATGTAGTCCCAACTGTTTTCAATAGTCTGTGTATAGACCGTTTCCGTCTATATAGTGAATAAGTTAAAAGCTGTTTCGTTAATGGTCAAACTTTGCAAATACGTTGGGTTGGGACGTGCCCAGTTTATTTAGTGTTTAATAAAAACTCAGTTGCAAAGTGAATAAAGCGATTTCCTATAGAGGTCACGATTATTATAGAATTCATATTCAAAATTCAATTCATTTAGGTTACATAATTTACACTTATGAACTTCAATAAAAAAGTATAGTATAATATATATATTAATTGCTTCTAATTTTACATTTACTGCCAGTTCTCAAATCAAGGGCGTAGAACGGACGAGAAGAACTGGGAATAAACTCTCCGCCACTCTTTTTAATCGCCAAGTGTTTTGTTTTACAAAATGTTTGGAAGGAACTGCAACCATTACACCATGTTCCACATGACATCTTGAAGTAATTAGCTATAATAATAGAAAATAAACGAGAAAAAATAACAAAGATTTGTCCTCAATCAGCAGCAAGCATGGTGAAAGTCAGACCAGTAGTCTCTTCATATTCACCTCATACCTCTCACTCACTATGTAATATTGAAGCATTAGCATTGTGAGTGGGAGAAATATCGAAATTCCGACCGAGTAACGAACCATTCATAAATGGAAAAACCGTAAAGTGCATATTGCGCGTTTCGGTTTCAGTCTATGGTTTTCCAAATGCTCGAAGTAAATAGTAGGTCGACAGCGCATCGATGTTCTGTGGCTGGGGTATCACCTTCCATCAAGTGAACCTCACGCTCGTCTGTCGATATAGAACATAAAAAAGGTCGCAATATTATGTATATTGGAAATTTGTCGGTCCTTAAATTTTTTCAAAGCTTTAGCGTAGAAATAATACAGGGATTGAGTTAACAATAATCGACATAATATAATGGTACATGCGACTTTATTTTTAAGTGTGTTACATACTACCTAGTTCATCTGTGGCATGACTTCTCTGTGACCGATACAAAGTGTCGACGCGGCAAAGACTATTCCCACGATTGTTCGAGATCGTATTAAATCATAATAATTTTATGTTAGAACTGTTCTCACATCGAACATAGCATGTAGTTTAAATGTAATATTCATAATTAAATAAGTAATAAGTCATTTGCATTTTGTGTTCAATCCTCCGGCTGCAGTAAACGTTATTAGTGTTTGTATTACATACTCAAGTAAAACTTACAATTATGATAATAATCTATGTCTATTCGGTTCTACATCGATAATGTCTAAGGATCACTCCCCATTTAAATACCTCGTATAGTAAAATAAGGATACCCCAAACACCAGTTCTTTATAGCAAGTAATAAATTAATGGAATGTCCTCATAAATATTTGTTAGTGACACAAACTAGGAAGCCATTTTGGTTAATCGGATCCTAAATGTAAATATTTTATGAGATGGACATGAAGAACCATATTTTAGCATTTTAAAATATAACTTAAGGCACATTTACACGATGCCATTTTCTTGTACGTACAAGAATAATAATTATAGAGCAGTAATTGACATACAAGAATTGTATACAACTGTTTACACGTGGATATTATGTGTTGTTTACACCATGAAAAGTATTGACACAAAACGTATATGATCAAGAATGTTACGTGTTGTTTATAGAGTATGCAAGTCATTAATTGCTTCAATTTAATTGTATGCAACTGGTAAGAAACTTGCATTATTTGATTACTTGATTTATTGCGTCTACTTAAGGAGTAAAGAACTGTTTCTATTTTAAATATTACCCACTGTTTTTTAAAAGGATTACACACATCTTATCAATGATTCGCTGTCAACTTATTTTGAACTGAGCCTTCAGAATTCCATAATGATCCTTTTTCACTTTGGGTCTTCCTTGCACTGTATGAAAGTTCATGGTGTGTTTTTTTGGAACGGCTTACCTTTTGAAAATTTTCATCCTTCGCCACTGCTAAACATAAACAAAGTTCACGTTTCTGCACTGACCCGTATTCCAACGAAACTTTTGTAGAGAATGTAAGAAAATATTGCGTTTCACAGCTTGCTTTGTGCGGCTACGTAAGTGGGTGTGAATATTTTCGTAGCAAACTCGTAGCACTTGTAACTTTAGACGCTACGGATCGTAGTCGATTTTAGTTCTTATATTATAGAAGCCTGTTTTATATAAGATGTTTTTAAGCTTGTTTTCTATTTTAAATAAAAAGCTTTAAATATTCTGGAACATTAAAGAAAAATGTATGAAATTAATGTATTTTTATGGCGAAGTTATAGAGTATTAATCAAAAATGAAATTATTTAAAAAAAAACAAAAGTGGGTGAGAATATGAATAAAATTGTTTCAAATTTAATTAAATTCTAATTATTTTTACCACCTACGCCATACGCCGGCATCGCACGGGTGCAATGTAGATTGTAGATACACAAAAAAAAAAAAATGCTAAAAATATTATAGCCTATTTATTCGCTGATAGAGTAGCTTTCTATTGGTGAAAGAATTTTTAAAATCGGTTCATTAGATCCAGAGATTACCCCCTACAAACTCACAAACTTAACGTCTTTATAATATAAGTATAGAAAATCGCGTTTTAATCCGGCAAAAGTAATTTTATTTTAATTGAATTAATTTCAACAGCAACAGATTCCAAGTCGTTTAACAGAAACGAGTATTTTTCGTATTTTAAAACAGATCATTATTTAATTAGCCGTATTTAATTGTATACAATAATCGTAAAGTCTCTTTCCTACGCCCATGAATTAGCTTTATTACTTTCTAATTTTGTCTTCTAATCACTTTCACAGTTTACGCAAAGCTTTCATTAAAATTTCCCATTTACTTTCATGTTTAAGATTAAAGCAACTCTTTCAAGCAAATAAGGATTAAGGAATAGTCATTATATATTATAAAGTAAGAAATGTTATTAATTAATTTTGTAATTAGTTAAAATTATAGAACAGGGAACTAGGGTTAACAATTTTAAATTTTTTTTTCTGAAACTTGAATAGCAGTTTAAAATTGTTTGTGTAATCTAGTCTTATCCTTATATATTTTTGTATAATATAACAACTTCCTGAAAACCATATAAAACTATAATTATTTAAAAAATAAATCGAATTTCAATGTACTCCTTAACTAAAGATTTGTACCATTGATGTGTAAACCTTTTTTTATATACAATAGTATAGTGGGGCAAATGAGCCTGACCTGATGAAAAGTTGGACTTGCAGATGCGTTGCCGGCCTTTGCCTGAGCTGAAGTCGTATAATTTTGAACAACCTGTCCCCGTGCCGGCCGAATTTTACATCAAGAAAAATAAAAACAATTCTAATTTAATGAAAAATTGTGGCAGCCCTACCTTCAGTAACAGTTGCAAATAGAACAGCTCGAGCTAAAGTCATATAATTTTAAACAAGCTGTCCCCATACAATGTGCAATGAACTACCGTTCACACCGACCCACTAATGAATCGTTTAGTACTGCTGCACATTAAGCAACCCATGGCGACATCTAAACGCGGCCACTAGGGTTGAACGCGGCCACCAGGTTATTACATAACTAGCGGACCCGACTGCCGTTATCCTGCCAGAATGTTGGCTTCAAAAATAAAAAAATATATCTAGATTCGAAAATGCTATTATATTTTCCCACTTCTATTCTATAATGTCTAGTATTTATTTGTCTAGCACTGATTTGCAGTGGACATCAATTATTACAAATAAGCTGCTTCTTTTTCTATTAGCGTGCTGTAATGTACCCTCTGCCTACCCTAATGGGAGAGGCGTGATGTATATGAATGTATGTATGTGCTGTAATGTAAGCTGTCAATTGCAGAATATGGGTAAATTCCGAATTTAAAGTATTTAAAAAATATTTTTCTGCATAATTTTATTTCGTGAATTTTTCCGATTTTTTAATAGTTAATTGATATTCGGAAAATAGTGAAATCCAACAAATAAGATTATTAAAAAAGTTGCAGCCGTTCTTGAGTAACAAATACACGACTATGTTTTATATATTACATAGATATGAATGAGAGGAGAGAAGAAGCCGGCAACTATAGCCGTGTGTGCGTGGTAGCTTGTGACTTGGTTACAGCCACTCGAGCGCTCAGTATGCGCCGATGCCATATAAAATATATGGAATATCATGTCCGCAACTTGTGGCGGCCACCAGTAGTCTAATGTGTAGTAGTGCTTTACGGCATATACCTAAACTTTAAGGATATGTCGTTAAGAAATTAATATGTGGCTATGATTAATTTTTAAAAGCTCACAAGCTCATTAGTACAAAATCTTATAATAATTTAGCGCTTTGAAAAATTTTCCATTCTCTTCTTTCACTCGTTACACCTCTCAAACTTCTTATATATCAAGAATATTATAATTCTTCACATAATTCACACCTTTATTCATCTTTTTTTCCGGCCTCCCTCTTCCCTTATACCCATCCACTTCGTCCTAGCTCATTATTATATAATACCAGAAAGAGATATAATATTAGTTAATATAAGATTTGATAAACCTGGGTAGTAGAAAGTATAATATTCACTTTCCGTACTCACTCATCCACGTGTTCCATGTCTCGTGTGATTGAACAAATGAGCCATAACCATATCCATAATATAAAATTACCATAAAAACCTACAGCCGTAAGATATTAAAGTGTAACAGTTTAAAGCCATTCCGTTTTAATTTTCTGGTCTGCGTCGTATGTTAAGCTGTGTACACTCGAGCGACATTGTCAGAAGAAATGACCCAACATTAACTAGAAATAATAGCTTAAATGGCTACGGTACATAAATTGTCATATACGGTCGGAAGTTGGCGCTTTGTATGCTGAAGAAAAGAAATAAAATACAAAAACCTGGAATGCCATAACATAGCATAGCTGTGCAAGATAGATGCAATCCGTTGAAATGCGGCAATCCCTTCCGAATGACATATTCATATTTTTTTTAGAAATAGGAGATTTTTAATTATTTTTGTTTGTGGCTGTAATCGCAGGCCTACTAAACAATATATGATTGTTTTCTATTAGATATGGTTTGCCTAGAAGAAATCCTAGAAAGAAAGCCTAGCGATAAGGCCACCAATATGTACTTCTCTAGATTAGTTATGTTTGTAACATTGTTTAATTTTTGGTATAATAAAGAATATTTAATATATTATCGGTCGAGAAAATCGTTCGTGTGTGGTCAGCCTTAACGTTTCGAACTCTGCCGGAGTTGATTAGTTTCGGGTGTACAAAAGGAGAAATAGATCGATCGAATTGCATACTGAATATCGTCAAAGTGATTCATTAAACATGATATATAGCTATTCTCAACTAGTAATCTGCTTCGCAATTACACAAGAGTACTTTAGTCGCTGTATGTTTTTTTAATGTTAGATATCGACAGGCAAGCATGAGGTTCACTTGATGGTAGGTGATACCTCAGCCACAGAATATCAGTCAATGATGCGCTGTCGACCTACTTTTTACTTCAAGCATTCGGAAATCCATAGACTGAAACCAAAACGCGCAATATGCACTTCGCGATTTTTCCATCTATGAATAGTTCGTTACCTGGTCGGAATTTACACATTCTCACCAGTTCAATGCCCGAAGATTTACAGCTTACAGAAAATTATAAAAATGTCGTCTCGGTTGGATTTGAGCCCACGACCCATCGATGCGCACGGCAGGGATTCTACCAAACGCGCCAATGAGCCCGTCAAATATAAATATTTTAGCTTTTAGCAATGATTTAGAATAAATATAGAGAGAGGTATGAATAAATGACGAAAGCATTTACATAGATTTACATAAAATGTTAATAAATAAGAAAAAAAATCATAGGTTTTCTGTAATAGGCTTGGTATTTTAAATTATTTTAAATGGTGACATACAAAAACTTCTTTTTTACATATTGTCAGTATATTTTGAGCTAAGAATTTGTAATTTATTAAATAATTGTTTTAATAAGCATACGTACAAAAATTATAAAAAATTGAGTAAAATATCCAGGAATTTATTAATTTGTGAGCGTGTGGTAAAATATATAAAGTGGTTTAAAAATTAATAGGTACTATTTTTTATAATCATAAATTCTTCTTTGAATGCCCATTTTTTATATTTCACGCACCTTTCATAATGAGGTAGGCAGAGATAACGAATACACATCTGCTTCGAACTTGCGTATATTTTGGCCCAAATCAAAAATATTCCCCATAAATCAAACGTAACTTAAATATTTTTAAACTTAACTATAAGTAATAAGACCGCCTCCATGGCTCAGTGGTAAGTGCGATGTGTTCAGCATCTAAAGCCCTGGGTTCAAAGCCCTGGGTTCAAATCAAATTGGAAACAAATTTAATAAAAAATATTTCGGTCTTGCAGGGCATAGAAGACTACCTACCTACTTTCATGTATATAGACAAATCTATGAAACAGACACAGAAATCTGCCCCACTAGGGGACTAACTAACCATCAAAAGACCGATTTTCATTCAGTTGCGTCCAAAATGTACTATATATTACTCGGACTTTATTCCCAATAATAGCGATTCCATCAAAGCCGATTAGTTTCGGTTGTACAAGCATACAAGCAGATCGATCGGATTGCAGCACCGATTGTGTATCGGTAAATAGATTTTCACATTTCAATTAGTTTCCGCCAATACTACGTTATTTCATAATTAATAGTGCTTTAAATTCATTTGTTTCGCTTTTTGACGCTTAAAATTAAATTGTAATTGTTTTATATTACAAAAGAGTTTATCCACATCTCATATAATCAGTATTTAAATGGTCTCATCCTTACTAATATTCAATTCGATGTTTTTTTTTAATTTAAAAATATTTAAAAAATGTGTTAAAGAATGTAATGTAATGTATGTCCTTTCCATATGTTTTTTTGTTTTTTTTTTAAATTCATATTCAAATAAAGTTTTACAAGCATTTTTGAATCTTTGGATTATGGATTCTACTGAGAAGAGCATGCAGGAAACTTATTTATTTTATTTATTTAGCACTCTTTATTGCACTTGAAAATATAACTAAAACAATAATAAAATTAACTTAAATGTACAATAGGCGGCCTTATCGCTCTCAGCGATCTCTTCCAGGCAACCCTAAACAATATAAAGAAATGGAGAGTATTCGTGCAGGTCACAGAACATTTCCCTGTTCTGTGGTGCAGGTACTTATTACATTTATGCATTTTAAACTTTAATGAAATGTACAGAAACTTAGTAGTTACTCTTTATAAAAATAAAAATTAAAAAAATGTTAAATAATTTTTATTGATACTATTTGATTACACTATTTGATACACTGGTATGAACGCGACATTATGTTTTTCAGAAACCTAGAGAGTAGGTATGATAGTAAAACATCAGATTTACTAACATACCTACTCGTAGATGACTTTTAAAAAGCAAAAATAGTTAGTCTAGATTCTAGATTTTAAAGAAAAAATATATATCTGACGCGACAGGAATTGTGCATAAATGTTTAGTTGCATAATTTCTGTCAAATATATTTTAGTTGCCAGTTTTAAAAATAATTGAAATATCACACTGAAAACTTTTGCTTAAACACAATTACAAAATTATTTAGTTCGTTTTATCAATGCGTAGGTATCTACTTCAATTGAATTAAACATTTACACAAATTAATACAATACATAACGTAGATTTTAATTGGAATCCTGTATTCAATTTTCCGAATGTCGATACAGAGGTATAACCAGGGACGACGCTTACCCTTGATGGGCCCTGTATAAAAATTAGGCCCTTCTTCCTAACTACGGCGAAGCCCTAATGGAAGGTAAATTTTCGCTTACACGGATTTGGGGCCCCTGTAGTGAAGGGCCCCGTATCTTTCATACGGCTGATACGGCAGTAGCTACGCCCCTGGTTAGAACATAAAGACCATTGATATCACCGTTACGCTTCCGGCACACAATGATTGAAAAACAGAGTATTTTATTTTATCTAGGTTTTAAATGGGTTTCAATTTTACTTTTATTTACTATTTTTTACAAAATATTTTTTTTTACACATCGTACTTTGGGTTGAATTCTACCATCTGACATCGCTGAACTCCAAATTTCATCCTCAATTGATTTAATCAATGTTCGTTTCGATAATCGACCCCTGTTCAGTGTACATCCCATCACCATAAGACGTTTTATGGATTTAAGACTTTTTTTTCAACACGGTATAATATGTACGCTTAGTTTCGGAGCTAGGAGGTTCCGGTTTGAAATCCCGAGGAAACATTTTTAAAAACATGTCTAGCATGTCTCTATCTATATACCTGTAAATCTAAACTATAATTATAAAGAGGAAAGACTTGTTTGTTACGATTTAAGTCAAAAATTACTCGATCAATTTTAAAAATTCTTTCTCCAATAGAAAGCTACATTATCAGCGAGTTACACAGACTTTTTTGTTAGTTATAAAATACTAGCGACCCGCCCCGGCTTCGCATGGATACAATTTACGTACTGCTATGGTATTAGTATTATTTGGATATTGTTCATACAAATATACTAAAATCGCGATTAAAAAATGGGTGGTAGAGTAAAATTTTTGGGGTTATGTGTATTCTTTGATGCCAAAACCATATATTATAAAAAAAACTATTGTCAAGAAAAAAGAAAAAAACCTGGATAGGGACACCTACCGACATAAAAAAAAACATAAAAATCGGTCGAGCCATTTAGGAGGAGTGTCACCACAAACACCGTGACAAGAGATTTTTATACATACGTATATAGAAGATGAATAAGTGAAACGGACATAGAAATATGTAAAACTACTACATATTTCTATGTCCGATTAGTAAATCATGAGATTAGGGTATTCACACAAACTTACTTAGTAAAATCTGCTACACTTACTATAGACATAATCAAAGTGATTTCACGCGTAACTTCATAAGCTTCTGCAACCTTAACATGTATTTAACTAATTCGTTATAAATGCAAATGAGGCCGGCGTGAGCAATAGCTAATGTTGAACTCCTAATTAAGTTCATTTATCGAGATACATATACGTTCCATGCTACTAAATTCAATCAGAATCGTTTGCACGCCCAAAATAGTCGACATTCTGAATAAACAGTTACAGACTTGGGGACTTGCTATATACATACGTACAGTACAAACTACAAAACTCTTGATATTTACTTTCCCTTTTCTTCATGTTTCGCAGAACTTATGATATGTGTACCTTTTATGTATATTTTAATTCTCATATATCGTCTATGCATATTTTTATGCAACTTAGGATAACATTTTGTATAAGTGATCTGCCCTGACGTTGCTCTACTATACTATATTATTAATATTATAAAGAGGAAAGATTTGTATTTTTATATTTTTGTATGTATCGAATGAACTTAAAAAGTACTAGACCGATTTCAAAAATTCTTTCATCAATAGATAGCCACATTATCTCTGAGCAGAAATTCCTACTAAAACCAACCCAAGGTGTAAAAAAATTAACTTATTAATTTTGTACATATTAGCATCAAGCCACAATTAACAATAAAATTATTCGGAATTAATTGTAAGCTCATTTTACAAATGCCCAGTGATGATTGGCTTGAGATCCCGTGATTTAAAATCGTACGGACAAAACGTACGTATCTAATTAGCCCCCTAGCAATTATTCCTCCCAGCACATCTGATCCGACACGAATAGGGCAATTCAACAGAAAATCGGCCATAACGATCACAAGAGTGCTCTTAAATTTTGTCACGATGTTAAAAGCCGAAATTTTGTTGCGAATAAAACATTTTATTGGTAGAATTTATAGGTGGCGAGAGACGCGACGCTGTACGACCGTAAAGTCACCATTTGCATATGAGCTAGAATATGTGAAGCTCGAAATTAAGCTGGAAACTTGTATGTGCTCAGATTTTGAGTTAATACCAATTCGCTTACGGTGAATAGGTTTAGCGTCATCGAGTGAATGCGTTGCATTCAGGGCGAATAGCTCGGAATAGCTTATGACTTTTTCGAATTTCTGCTGAAGAATGAAATATGCTTTAAAAATGTATTGGGAACTATGTATTTTATAGCAAAATTAGGTTTTAACATAATATGACTGATGTTTTAAACGATATTTATTTATAAAAAGTAAATTAATAACTTTTTCAAGTAAGTTTACATAATATATACTCTTCTATATTTTTTTTCACGCTATATAGCCTTAACAACTAATTGGAATTAAATAAATTCGTCATAGTTGTGACAATAGTAATCACAAGTTTATAAATACATATATTATAATCTACTTATCTAACGCATTGGGTTCCTGTAATGTTAGACATAAGTATTATGAATAAATAAATAAATAAATATTAATATTTATTCCATAGTCAGATAAGAAGGAAAACACTAGGAGAACAAAAAAGTTAAAGTACGATATATTTGAAGAAAACTATAACTTTATAATATAGGTACCTAATTAAATTTGAAAATAACTGAGAAGACTATAATTATTAAAATTAAAACTATACATTTCTTTAACTGTGTTCAAAACTATCTATAATAAAAAAAATACGTCACATGGACTTGACGTTTCGGTTGCACAGTCAGTGTTGTTGCAAATTGTTTTTATTTTTTGTTGATCACATCTATACTGCATTCATGCTGAGTGACTGCCTTTATTTGCCTGCCGTTACAACACTCATTTAATATAAGTTATTTTTTATTTTGTTAAGTACGTGTATGTGCGCTTGACAAATTTTTTACTTCACTTATCTGTACTAATATTATAAAGAGGAAAGATTCGTTTGTTTGTTACGATTTAACACAAAAACTACTCGACCGATTTTAAAAGTTTATTAACGCGATTATCACACATTTAAATAAATTACATTAAAACGCGATTTATTATTTATCCCGAAGTTTCGGATGCTTTTCAGCAACCGTGGTCACGGGGCAGAAGAGTTATAAAGTATTCTATTTAGATTTTTTTGTACATCTACATTGCACCCGTGCGAAGCCGGGGCGGATCGCTAGTTCATTATATTTTTACTCAAATAGATAAACCGTGTCATCTAAGGTGGATATATCATATATCTCAGGTCTAAACGCAGTAGGCTGAGATGAATGCGACTTAAAGCTCCTCACCGCGCAAACGGCTGGATCGCAAAGACGAGTGCTAAATTATTCATGGACACATGTATCTCGCTTAGCGCATCATTTTTCTACGTTACTAAGAGCTTTTCATATAAGCTTCGTTCAACTTTGATTAGTATTTTTAATGGAATAGGGGCAAACGGACTGTTGGCTCACCTGCTGGCCTAGCATAACAACCGCGACTAAATTTTGTCGACCGTTTTCTCGTGTTTTAATCGATAATCTCTTAATTTCTTCCGAGTCTAATATGACAATTACACTTAAAACTCGACTTTTAATATCAAAAATAGATATATTTGTCGACCGAGATATCTTTTCTATCAAAATTGTCGATGTCGAGATATAATATATCGATATATCTTACATCTTAGTTTGTCTTCTCTCGTCCGCGACATATCTCGTGGCGGTCATGCTAGGCCGGCAGATGGTAAATGAGCTAACCAGAGAGGTTATCGGTGCGTTGCCGGCCTTTAAGAAATGAGTAGGCTCTTTTTTGAAGGTCCCAAATTCGTATCGGTTCGAAAATACCGCTGGCAACAACTGATTCTACAGAGTAAGTATGGGAGGCAGAAATTCCAAAGAAAACGCACGTTTAAGGACTTCCAGACATCGAGGTGATCAGAATGAGAAATCAACTGAAGTTTGATACAAGGCGCAAAGCTTAAGTACCAACAACTTTCATAATATCTTCAATTCGTAAATTATTATTTCATACAATTATTATATTGACGACACGAATATTTTCTCACGAGTTGTTGGTACTTCAGCCTGAGATCTCTCAATAAACAAAACTACACTAATATTATACATTTTTATATATATGTAACGAATAAAATCAAAAACTACTGAACCGATTTTATTTTTTAGTAAAATTTAACATGAAGAAAATTCTTTCACCAATCGAAAGCTACATTATCAGCGAGTAACAGGCTATTTTTTTTTAAATTAGTACGTCTACATTGCACCCGTGTGAAGCCGGAGCGCGTTGTTAGTGAGATATACGTAGACATTTAAAACGTCGCAAATTAAACGGTGTAGGTATGGCACTTCCCTTATAATCACACGTACAAGTAAGCCAGCGATAATATATAGCCAGGAGTTACCCAGGAGCTTGTGAGTAGAGGCCGCGAAGTATTTGTTACTTCCTTAAAGAAATTACTTTAACGAAATTCTCGTTATTCATAAGAACATTTGATATAAAAAATTCAAACTGCTCAAACGAAAAACAGGAGATGAAATTCCACATTTTGGTATATTTGTTATAACAATTGTATACATTCAGTCAAGAAAGTATCGGGAATGGATGATTTGTTTATGATTCTAAATTAAAAATTTTGTTTTTTTTTTTTTGTTGTCAGATTTGAACAACTGTTTTCCATTTTGGCGCGGAGTTTGAGTTGCATCTGTTATTTATTGTATATTAAATACAGTGATGTTTTTAGTTATATCATATCTAGTGTGTATTGCGAATTTCATAATGGACAAAAACATCGAACAAAGAGTTTGTCTTAAACTTTGCATCGCCAATGGAATTTCGTGTTCGGAGTCACTGAAAATGTTACAGAAGGCTTACAGTGAATCGAGTTTATCAAAAACTCGTGCTTATGAGTGGTGCAAAGCGTTCAAAAGTGGTCAAGTTGTGATGGAAGATTTGCCTCGCTCTGGTAGGCCATCAACGTGTGCAACTGAAGTTAACATCGCAAAAGTGAATAAATTCCTGCCCGAAGGTCAAACGGTAAATAAGAAATATTATTTGAGCGTTTTGCGGCGTTTAAGAGAGCAAATTCGACGAAAAAGGCCTGATTTGTGGAAAGAAAATTCTTGGATCTTGCACCATGATAATGCGCCTTCGCACAAGGCCATCATTGTGAACGATTTTTTTACCAAACACTCAACAAATACCATCGAGTAACCACCATATTCACCAGATATGGCTCCAGCCGACTACTTTCTTATACCTAAACTCAAATTACCACTTCGTGGCACCCGTTTTCAATCGGTACAAGACATGAAGGAGAATTCGCGGCGAAGCTGAACTCAATTCCGGAAACAGCGTTTAAAAAATGTTTTGATGATTGGATTATTTGTTGGCGTAAGTTTATCGTTTCTGAAGGAGCATACTTTGAAGGTGATAAAATAAATTTGGATGAAAAACAAACAGTTTGTGTTTTATTGATCTTTTCCCGGTACTTTCTTGACAGAGTAGTATTTATTGTATTTTTTTGGAGGCCAAAAAACATGGATTGACTTTGTGAAGAATGTTATGTGTTTGAGAGGTGTGTGATATGGCGAGTGAAAGGAGAGAATGGAAAAAGAGAACATACTGAGCCGATCTCAAATAAAAACAACACATATACAAGTGAATTTTTCAATTAGGCGTGTGTGGCCAGTTCCCTATGAGGAATAACGAAAAGTCATAGGAATCTCGAGACGAGAGAGATTATAAAGAGGAAAGATTTGTAGTTTTGAATGTTAAAAACTACTCGACTGATTTTAAAAATTATTTCACCAATAGAAAGCTTACATTATCAACGTAACATAGGCTATTTCTTTTTCTTTTTTTTTGTGTACATTAACATTGCACCCTTGCAAAGCTGGGCGGATAGCTATTTATTATATAAATTCGAAAATAATAATAGCACAAGCTTAAAAATAAAACTTTTAACTAAGTTAAAATGTGTACAAATTCTTATCGCGAGTGTAGATATTACAACACGTACGGAATTCATGACCGTGGATAATCCTACTGTTCGTTAAGTTATCACCCACTTCCAGGGTCGTGCTTAAGCTATATTTATCCCAAAAGATCCCAAAAAATATTGCACATATTATCAAAATATGTTTTTGTTAATTGTGAAAATCACTAGGAATACTTTATGATAATATTTGGAAAACATAAAATAATGAAAATATACACTAGTTTTTTTTTTTATATTGTATTATATGTTACCACCGTTCATAGATAAACCGTGAAGTGCATATTGCGCGTTTCGGTTTCAGTCTATGGATTACCGAATGCTCGAAGTAAAAATTAGGTCGACAGCGCATCATTGACTGATGTTCTGTGGCTGAGGTATCACCTACCATCAAGTGAACCTCATGCTCGTCTGTCGATATCTGAAAAATCCTTTCTTTCTTTTTTTTATTTGGGGTCGGCTCAGTATGTTCCCTTTTTCCATTCTCTTCTTTCACTCGCTATCAGTCACACCTCTCAAACACATATCATCACACATATCTTCACACAGTCAATCCATGTTTTTAGCCCTATATCTATCCACTTTCATATTAAAATCTTTTAAGATACATACTCGTCTGTAGAAATCTGACATGAAAAAGAATATCGCTTCGCTCTCACTGGTCAGTTGATCTTAGTATATTTTTACGTTTATGGAACTTAAAGTAACCAAGTCTTTTGTTAAGTTAGTAGAATTATAACGCACGGAGGACATCACGAATTTGTGAAGTAATAACTTTGACAGTAATATGTGAAACTCGGGACGTGGTGGGAATTCGTTCTTCGTGTGTCTCTTTACAAAATTATTCTCATCAGACCTTAATAGGCGTACTAATGAAATAAAGGATTGTGAAGTTCTCGCATACATTTACAGTACATTACCATTCTAATCCTTACATGTGTATTTGTGTTTGTCTGTTAAAATTTACGCCTGAATAGATATACGGAAGATGAAAGGAATATACCACAATGTCTGAAGTCTTTGATCAGTGCATTATGCCTGTTCTTACGTATGGTGCAGAGACGTGGACCCTAACGATTCGATTGTTGAACAAGCTCAGGGTAGCCCAGCGCGCTATGGAGAGAGCCATGCTCGGGGTTTCTCTCAGGGATAAGATTAAAAATAATATTATCCGTGAGAGAACTAAAGTCACCAACGTGGATTTTAATGTGAGTAGACTGAAGTGGCAGTGGCTGTGCATATTGTCCGAAATGCTGAAAACAGGTGGAGTCGAAGTATCATACAGTGGAGGGCACGTCTTGGTAGCCGCAGTGTGAGAAGACCGCCTGCACGCTGAAGTGACGATATTCGAAAAGTGGTGGGAAGACATTGGATGCGAAGAGCAGGGGACAGAGGAAAATGGCGCGCTTTAGGAGAGGCCTACGTCCAGCAGTGGATAAAAACAGGCTGAAGAAGAAAGGAAAATCTAGAGAGAGAAGTGCAGATTAATACTGATACGGTAAAGAAAAGTGGGCGCTTTTTAAATTGCTTTTATTTTTGAGTTACACAAATCCAGAGTAGATACACATAAACTGTGGGAAATTCAAATATTTGAAAAGCCACGCCATTGGTCAGTGCGAATATGACATAAATGTCTATGCCAGCAATTACTGTTAATGCTACCGAGTGCGTAGTTATTAGGTGTTTCTGCTTGACGTCATAGTCTATTAACAATGCCCGCGAATTTGGCGGGTGTTTAAAATATCGGTTGGCAATTTTTAACTTTTTTTTAAAAAAACCTTAAATTTTTTTGGCGTTAATATTGTTTTCTATTATATAACGATGTAAGCTACCGAATAAAAATATAAAAAAATACATACATATTACCTATTGGTATAAACTGTTATACTATAGCAATTATCTTTTATAGAACATTAATTTTTTCATAGTTATAAAACAGTAGTTTGTTCGGTGAGTAATAAAAACGATTACACGCTTGTTAAACATTTATAGGAGTATCAGTGCCAACTGTACCTACTATTGTTCACTATTTAACTTATTATACGTATTGAAATGAAATAAAATGATAATGATGATATTATGAATGATAATTTTATTAGTATGTACCTATATAAAATATTAGTTGTATATATTTATAAATCTTATTAATTTACTTTTTTATTATTATTATTTTTTAAGATCCGTAGTCTGTAAGCTCCAAATGTTTTTTATTTTATTTTATTTTTTTGTTTTTTTTTTGTTTCTTTTTTATATGTTGAGCTGACTCCTTTTTCAAGGTACTCAGTTGTAATATTTTATAATTTGTTTAGTACGTAAGTTTTTGTATGTACCTACCTTGAAATAATTTTTTTTTCATTTCATTTCATTATACGTATTCATGACTATCTATCCGTCCCGGCTTCACACGGGTGCAATGTACTAATGTGGTGTCAGTTTTATTTGGATATTGTTCATACAAAAATACTACAATCAATTAAAAATAGGGGTTGGTGGTAGAAAGGGGAAAATTTAGGGGTGTATGTATTTTTAATGCCGAATCATAAAAAAAACTTGTCAAAATTATTATTTTTTGAGGTAGACCTCTCTTATCACTTAGGGGTATGAAATATACACACAAAATTTCATAGGAATTAGACAAGCTGTTTTGAAGGAGTTTGGTTACAAACACTGACACGAGAATTTTATATATTAGAGAAGATGGTATTCAGTGAGCAAAATCTGTTAACCGCCTCGCTCAATGTTAAGCTTGCAATATAGGACAGCCACACATTAAATAATAATAGTATAGTAAAGCTTTACCGTCAAATAATGTATCATAACAATAATAGGCGAGTAACCGAAATGCAAACAAGTAATCAGATATCTAGAATTGCAAGCATTAATCCACAACGGAATCCATTAAAGATAAGAGTTATGAACATACGCTATACTGCAGATATAAGGGCCGCTACACACTTGCTGTAATCTAAATACAAAGTGTAATGTAATCTGTATATTAATTACATAGTACTTTTATGGGTTGAACATAACATAACTTTAATAAAATACTGTATACCGGAATAAAACGCGATTTATTATTTATATTGTTTAAATTATTTATCCCGACGTTTCGTATGCTTTTCAGCAACCGTGGTCACGGGCAGAAACGTTGGGATCAATAATTTAAGCAATATAAATAATAAATCGTGTTTTATTCCAGTTTATTTAAATGTGTGATACTCGCGTTAATAAAAGACAATATTATAAGATAACTTACAGGTAATTTGGCGTGCACATGATATATGTATGTACATTTTTCAGTGTGTTAAATCAGGAGCGCACGCTAAAATGATCTATAATGTGTGCACGCGTAGTTTTTCTGTTTCTCTATTTGAACGCATATGCTAAAATTACTATTTATTCAAAATCTTCGATATCCACATTTACTATGATTATTATTTCCATAATAATATTTAGGACTACATTTAAATTTAGAAAGCCATATTTTTAAAAATATTTATGCTAATTATCACGATCAGATAAATTATAATAAAGCCAAATTTTATTTATTTCCAATGTTTAAAAAACCTCTTTGATTTACACTTCCTAACATTTTATGTCTACTGTGTGATTTGTAAGTTTAGGATATTACTATTTTTTTTTAATTTCAATGACGTTTCTAGATGGTTCTGAAGAAAGTCTAATTAAAAGTAAAAGGCATTTTTCCTATATAATTATTGTTGTTGAATGGGACACTCCAAAATAAGGACAACATTTCTTAGATACAAGTACAGTAATGTGAGAAGAGCCTTACTTTCACAGTAGCCTTTCTAAAACGTTAATTCTTTATTCAATTATTTTATGTATGGCCTAAGGCTTTTAATTTTTAGGAGAAATTTTAAGGTAAAGTCGAACTTGATGTGACAACTCATTTTACTTATGATTCTACCATTTTTATGGGGATTCCCCAAACTTGTAAATTTTCGTTTATCTTATGATCAGTACTATTTCTGTGGTTATTATGCACATTAGAATTATGAAATAAATAGATTAAGCAACGAAACGAATATCGACAGCGATAACAAATTAATGTTTAAATATTTTTACTATTAAATATGTTGAATGTGTATGTTATTATTTTCATATAATTATACGTCCTAAATTAAGGCATTACGCATTTTTATGGAATTGGTTATTTTCTACAGACAAAACTAAGGTAAAACCAAAATCTTAAGTGGTAACACTCCACTTCAGAGGGGCTAGCACGAACAGCTATCGAAAAAGTATTCGAACGTTGAACTGTCATTTGTATTCAATTTTAAACGATTTCTCATACAACTGACAGTTTGACGATTCGAATACTTTGTCGATAGTCGTTCGTGCTAGGTCCTCAGAGGGGTGAGCACGAACGACTATTGACAAAGTATTCGAATCGTCAAACTGTCAGTTGTATGAAAAATCTCATATCTCAATCGACGATACGAATACTCTTTCGATACTTGTTCGTGCTCACCCCTCAGTAAAGAAAACGATTTAGTAGCGGTATTATGCACCAGTGTGAAAGGACGTCACTTCAGCTAGATTGGATGGAACCGCCATTACTGCTGTGACTAATTGTGTTTCTGATATTACTAATTAGCTATACTTCAGGTGCACTCAGGCCTACACTATGCTATCAGTATTAGGTAATGTAATAAGTCATGAGTAAATTAAAACGGTGATAAAGAGTCTGCCGACTACACCGTAATATACCATACCCGTGCTATGAACGTATCAGTAGGTGTATTACCAAAATCGAACGTAACGAATGGAACGAAACAAAATAAAAATACCGTATTTTAACTCATTAAGAAAAAAAATCAATTCTATTTACGATTATACTTTCGATCATAGTTATTTCAAACGAAAGACATAATATCTAATTGCAAATGATGGATTGTTCATCGGATTCCTAATATGAAAATGTACGAACTGACAGTCGAAACTTATTTTGCTTTGGTAATAGGCCTCTAGGTACGTAATGAAAGATGGCACAAACTACTATAACCACTAGAACTCACCGGCAAAATATTCTCGCCGACAATTGTTGACGCTCCTTACATGGCACGCGTCGTGGTAGGATAGGATGTGATGGGCAGACGCCTTTTACCACAAGAATAAATCAAAGAAATGAAACACAAACAAAAATTATTATTTTTTCGATTTTCTTGATAATTGAGCAACTAAACAAATATTCAAATCATCTGTGTGATACATTTCAGTTATTATAATAAGGTAAAATTATTATTAAAGAATGTAATGGAATGGATACGTAGGCTTTTTATTCCTGGTGTTGTGATTCGTTAATTTAAAAGGCAAAATTGCATATTGTAATCAAATTTAGTATTAAAAATTGAAATAATTTATATTAATTATAATGAGTTTACATATTGTATCGATACTTTAAAGTGTATTTAATTCAGATGTTCAATTGTTCTTACTGTGGAAGTAATATCAGTCATTCAATCCATTTGACAGTTCACTCGTCACGTGTTCACTCACGTCATTCGTTCCTTTCATTCATTCAATATTGAGAGAGTGTCGTCTAATGTCAAGCTGTTAAGCAAAATTATTAGAAAACGGGCATTCTGTCTACAGTCGTGCTCCAGTAAAGTCCTAGTCATACTGTTCGTAATCTCGTGATGTATTAACGTCTATACAAAGTGAATATCGATATTTTAAGAAATTGTACACGTGTTGGTAGTTGAATATATTCATGTCCGAGAAGTCAAATCTGTATTGAAGATGGAAATATACGTTTGGATACTGTACACTGGTGGTTTTACTATAAATCAGAAGTGTAACGACCCGCGAGCCACGTCAAAGGACATTTTAGTAAGTACGAATTTGAGTTATATGGACAATATTAAAAAAAAAAAGTGTAAATTTGACTAGATCTAAGTAACCTGGTCCAGCCGTAAGTTCTGTTACAAATGAAAATGCATTTTTTGTGAAGTAGTAATCTTATTAAAACTTATATTTATCGAAGTATTAGAAAATTATTCTACTCGAATTCGCCACTCTTGGCTTTGGATTTATGCATAAACACATCGGAAATTTAGCCATTATGCCCCAGAGATTTCTTAAGATACTTAATGTTGACGTGTCGTTTAGAGCAGACTATATTCTCTAAAAATGACCAGGTTTTGAACTGATCAGTAAGTAGGTGGAAAGTCCACAGTACATTTTTAGAAAAATATGATGACCACGTTATACCTTTTCAACCACTTATTGTAGTGCTCTTCAATCGTGAGAATTTTTTCATCAGTATAGAAGATATTTAATTGACAATAATTAATTGATAAGATCAGTAGATCGGGACAGAAGGCGTTTGATCGATCCACTCTTAATTGTAGGGATTGATTTAGAACATGTCCTGTATATCGATGATAAGAACTCAGCTTCAGGTTTTATTTTTGTTATAAATATGCGACAACAGGAATTTTCATTTCTCGCAATAAGATTTTTGTTTCCTAGTAGAGTTTTGGCTACTTAGAACTTGTATGTGCTATCTTCCCTTCTTAGTATATCTGTCGATAGTACGATATACAAACATACAGCTGATACTAAACTTTTCAAGTGTCTTGAATATTACCGACGCGGACGCAACGACTCGATACCCACTTCGTCCATTCTATTTTCGACATTCCATATTGTAATTAGATATGAATAAAAAAAAAATAATGTATGTGAAATGGTGGGAAATCGAAATAAGTTTCTAACATAATAACAATTTAAAATAATTGAGTTGAAAAGAAAAAAATAATAGATTTTATGTAACAGTATTTATGGTCATGCTAGATATAGTAGTCATGAAAGTGAGCTATATGAGCCATGTATGTGTACTGTAGAGATCAGCCATGTATGTGTGCTGTAGATATCAGCCATGTATGTGTGCTGTAGAGATCAGCCATGTATGTGTGCTGTAGAGATCAGCCATGTATGTGTGCTGTAGATATCAGCCATGTATGTCTGCTGTAGATATCAGCCATGTATGTGTGCTGTAGTGATCAGCCATGTATGTGTGCTGTTGAGATCAGCCATGTATGTGTGCTGTCGAGATCAGCCATGTAGGTGTGCTGTAGAGATCAGTAAAGATACAATAGCCATGTAGGTGTGCTATTATGATCAGCCATGTATGTGTGCTGTGGAGATCAGTAATGACACAATAGCCATGTAGGTGTGCTATTATCAGCCATGTAGGTGTGCTGTAAAAGTCACTGATGATACAATAGCCATGTAGGTGTGCTATTATGATCAGCCATGTAGGTGTGCTGTAGATATCAGTAATGACCCAATAGCCATGTAGGTGTGCTATTATGATCAGCCATGTAGGTGTGCTGTAAAGGTCACTGATGATACAATAGCCATGTAGGTGTGCTATTATGATCAGCCATGTAGGTGTGCTGAAGAGATCAGTAATGAAGCAATAGCCATGTAGGTGTGCTATTATGATCAGTCATGTAGGTGTGCTGAAGAGATCAGTAATGAAGCAATAGCCATGTAGGTGTGCTATTATGATCAGCTGTGTATGTGTGCTGTAGATATCAGTAATGACACAATAGCGATGTAGATATGCTATTATGATCAGCCATGTAGGTGTGCTGTAGAGACCAGAAATGACACAATAGCAGTGTAGTGTATGTAGATCAGCCATGTAGGTGTGCCTTAGAGATCAGTAATGACACAATAGCCGTGTAGGTGTGCTTTTATTATCAGCCATGTGTGGTGTTGATATCAATAATGATACAATAGCTACGTAGGTGTGCTATTATGATCAGCTATGTAGGTATGCTGTAAAGGTCAGTAATGATAAATTATAGCCATGTTGACGTATTATAATTTTATCAGCCGTGTAGTTGTGCTGCAATAGTCACATAGTTGTGATAGGACAGACGTGTAGGTGTGCTGCAAAAGCCATATAGTTGTGACGGAATAGCCATGTAGGCGTGCTGCAATAGTCATATATGTAGTTGTGATAGAATAGCCGTATAAACATACTGAAATAGTCATATAGTTGTAATGAAATAGCCATGAATATCCTTAAGTTATTAACAACCATGCAGGTGCATGCATGCATAGCTATGTAGTTGTGCTGTAACATCTATTTAAGTGTGTCATAGTTGCCATGACAAAGTTTATAAGTATCAGATACTTAAGTGTATGATTATAGTCATGTAGGTGTGCAATTGTCAATCAAAGTGTAGTAGTAATAATATAAAATTGCTGCTATTAATTTTTCTTAATGTGCGACATTAATTATCTAGATACATGTTTTTATATGAATAACATAATAGTATTATGTATATTGTTTAAGACATGTATTGAATGAACAGAAATATTTGAAATTAGTTTCAAGATTAAAGCAGATGGCATAAAGTTTATAAAGTTTACTTACAGTGCATTGTAAGGTGGTAACACGGCAGTATAGAGTTTATAAGTTATTATAAAATGATATAAAGCGTGTGAAAATATGTATTTCAGCCAACCAGAGAAGAATACGGGTTCACCCCGGAAGCTAAGTAAGCGAAGGACGCAGGACACAGAAGTACCAGATGTAACTAAGAGAATATCGGAAGGCTGGATACCTGCTAAAAATGAAAGCGGCGTTAAGTGGTATACAACAAAACTATGGTATCTACGATTTATTTATTTGGGAAAGATTGGGATCAAAAACTAAAAAAAAAAGCCATTTGCGGCTGATGAACATTTGGTAAATTTTAAGGGAATATTACTATGTAAAAGTAGTTTACTGCAGTATTTATGGAATTATTTATAGTTCAATAGGTAATGGAGCAAAAGATCTTTAATTTAGCGAACCAAAAGATTTGTTAACATTTAGCTTCTCAGCAATTCTATCAAATTAGAGATAATTCTAGGATAAATACTACTACTAATAAATACTAATTATTTTAGAAAAACTCAATTTAAGGACTGGTTCTGTTATCATAGTTAATGTTTGCAAGTCAATACAATTAGAGGAAATTATTCTACATGTTTCAGTTATCAGGAATGTTGGCATATATATAATTATTATTGCCAAAAGCCAATTATTAAATGTAGTAAAAGTGATAGAATAAGTCATAACCTTTATGACTGTACCAGAAACCTCTCTTCATGTGCATGAAAGTAATAGTACAAACGAATTGACAAAAGTTTTTAAGATATTTAATAGAGATATTAATTTCCGATATAAATTGTTTAAAAAAAAAAATCCTTTAAAACGAATCAGCATTTGATAAAATAAAATATTTTTAATGTCTTAAGTAAAAGCACTCATAATTTCAGTAGCGATCGTAATATTCAATTATATTATCAGTGACTAATATTTATTTACTGACTTGAATGCAATTCACAAGGATTTACCATTTATTGAATTATTTATGAAATATGATATATATTTATGAATATATACATATATATATTTTGATATATATACCAGATACCTATATGAAATTTTGTTATTATTGATAATCATTTTGTGGAATAAGACCTAGTGATAGTCAAGAAAGGATTTTAAAATAAAAAAAAACCCTTTTTACCACAAACTAATCATTTACATAATATTTTACTGTTATAAAATTAGTTATAGGAAAAGTATTTTATTTGTGTCTGCATTAATATTAATAGATAGTACATATATTAGAGTCAGGATTTTGTTAGTTAGTCAACTCTACTGAGAAAACAAATATGGCCATGTTAATTGGTTATTCGAAATATTCAAGTTCATTGATAATTATTATTTAGACATTCGCGTAATGTGTTGATCAAATAAGAAGTCAATATTGGTTTCCTGAATTTCAATCACATTTAATAAAAACAAAGTAGCTTACTGGAGATTCCATGGAGCGATTAAACAAAGAATGTGTCTAAATAAACTTTTTGCAATTTACTAAGGTTTTGTCGAAGGATGAATTTTTATTTTACAAATTTATTTTATTTTATGAAATGTTTGTAAACTTTGGTAATTTTAAGTCTATGGGAAAATTATGTACGAGCTTTGTTTCTTTAACAGATTTTGTTAGTTCTTCTTATGAAATGAATCATTAAAATGTTAGATTGAAAATTTGTTCCAAGTTATTGGTTTGACACACCAAAAATCAATTCAGTTTCTAAGGGATTGCACAAGGAACAGAAAATTATCTTTAAAGTTCCTGTTTTGATTCTTCGTACACTCGATGAACATTTGCTTATTAAAAAGCGACAGATGTATTTAAAACCATATGGTAATAAAAAAAAAATACAATTAAGTTGAAGAAGTGTTGAATGCACATGAAACAGTAAAGTTTTAGCCTCAAATCAAGATCAAATATGTGGGGTCAATATTTTGTTGCTCAGTACATTTTATTTTTGTTTCGATTTATTAATAGTAAAAAAAAAAAAAAATATATGTATACCATAACTCCGCTACAATATACCGTTGCGAATCGTTATGGCTAGGACTACAATTATGGCCAGTGTATTTAAAGATTTTTCTCAGTAATAATCAAAAAGTTGAGTGATTTTCACCCTATGAAATATCAGAATGTTTAGGTTACGATCGATAATCAAGTTATTAAAACCAAACAAAACTCAAACAGGTTAGATAAGATGAGATCTTTGAAGACCTTGACATATATCTAAGCAATAATGTAAAACTAAACTAAATCTGGCCCTAACTATACTTAATCTCGCATGGAAAAGTGAAAATAAAAAAACAGACCTTAACCATTCGGTTACAGACTGTAAATGCATATAAGATAATAAATGTGTCGGTGCATGTTGCGCCATCTAGGTTAATTAAGAATCAATTGGTACCCTACTTTCAAGTCGGAAAAGAGTGTCAAGTAGTTGACTTTGACGGCACTCTAGTGAAGCGTCAAAACGATGGTGGCGGTGCGGCCATCATACATAAGGACTTTTCTTAAGAAAGTCACACATGCACCAAGAATACGACGAATCACTTATTTCAGAGACAATCGATATACTTTCGTGGGCAATTATTTAATTGTGGTTAAACCAGTGTTCAAAATTGTAAGATGTGATTAATATTTGTTAATTAAAGTAAATAATTATCTTTAATACGTCCATTGCGCGATTACAAATGCATAAATAGAAATGCTAGAATGTTTAATGTAGCTATAAGTAGTACTGTAACATTATTTATTTACCATATTATAATGTCATTTTTAATAAATAATGTATTCCAATTTATGTATTATAAGCAATTTTTGAAGTATCGTCGTATGTTATAATAATAAATAATTTTATGTAACAAAGTATCTTTGAGATTGATATTGTGAATATTAATTGTGTATTGATTATATTGATAGCGTTTGTATGTTCTAGTTTCCGAGTTAAAAAAAAATAAAAAAAGAAGTTATTTAATTAATTATTTCTCGTGTAAGTGAAATTGTATTATTTTTTGAGAGAAATAAATGTATTTAACCATTAGTAGATACTTATCTAGATTTCATTGTAATTATAGAGGATAAGATGGTAAATCGTATAAGATTTCTTTTGCATTGTATAGAATCTCTGTATACCTTGCATTATATAAACTTCTCAGCCGATTATTACTATTGTAACCGAGACTTTGTAAGCTAAACCATTATTGAAAAGAGTATCCATGGAGTTTCTTGCCGGTTCTTCTCCATGAGACCCACTTTTTGGAACCGTGCAACTAGACGTTTCATAAGATAAATAAATAACTTTTGATTTTGATAAAATGTCCTCAATGAGTGTTGTGATTTTGCGTGCTCCGGAGATAGCACGCTTGTGGATGGCCGAGTGTTGTGATTCGTTAATTTAAAAGGCAAAATTGCATATTGTAATCAAATTTAGTATTAAAAATTGAAATAATTTATATTAATTATAATGAGTTTACATATTGTATCGATACTTTAAAGTGTATTTAATTCAGATGTTCAATTGTTCTTACTGTGGAAGTAATATCAGTCATTCAATCCATTTGACAGTTCACTCGTCACGTGTTCACTCACGTCATTCGTTCCTTTCATTCATTCAATATTGAGAGAGTGTCGTCTAATGTCAAGCTGTTAAGCAAAATTATTAGAAAACGGGCATTCTGTCTACAGTCGTGCTCAAAGTAAAGTCCTAGTCATACTGTTCGTAATCTCGTGATGTATTAACGTCTATACAAAGTGAATATCGATATTTTAAGAAATTGTACACGTGTTGGTAGTTGAATATATTCATGTCCGAGAAGTCAAATCTGTATTGAAGATGGAAATATACGTTTGGATACTGTACACTGGTGGTTTTACTATACTGGTGTTTTCTGAAAATTCTCTTTGATCAATGTATCGTGGAAAGTACAATTGGTAATTTTAAAAAAGACCGGCAACGCACCTGCAATTATTTCAGATATCTATGGGCGCTGGTTATCACTTACCATCAAGTGAGCCGATAGCCCGTTTTGCTACTATAGTGCGGCTCAACGGATGGTGGGGCGGTGGTAGGTAATTAACGTTTAATTATCAAGAAATAATATTTTTCGAAGTGAGCTTGACAGCTGTCAACAAGCGATTGAAGTTTACTTCAAAACAATCTGACAGCATCAAAATCGTTTACCAAAATTCCCTAACAAATAAGTATTAATTTTAAGTTCACAGAGTTCATTAAAACTTAACTCATGGAAAGTATCCAAATAGAAACTTCACAAAGACTAACCTGAAAATGTTGTACTTTTTGATATTAAAACATAATATTTCTTTTCATTGAAGTGTATACTATTTTAATTGTATAGGCCATTACCTACTTGCCACGTAGTGTTGAGATGTAGCGAAGCGAATACATTCGCGATTCCATAAGCCTCATGTATGGTGGATGAGAGGGTGTTGGAGGTGTTATTAATGGGTATAACCACCTAGGTACACGGAACAGTGGATTTTGTTCTCAAAGCGGCATTTCTATTGTGTGAATATTATATCCCACCCAATACATTTTCATATAATGCCAGGACGAGCAGGTACATTACTGCTTGGACTGTAAAAAAATTATCAGATCCAATGGAGAGCCAAGCTCCTAGTTCTACGGGCCCTATCTCATCATAGCGTGTGTTCTGTGTGAATCCTGGGCTACCTTAGTCAAAATGTGTGTCTTATAACAGATAACTAACAATAACAAAATAAAGTATGGAATGAAAAATAAAGTAATTTTTTGGAAATTCAAATCAGACAGCTCAACTTCCAGTTAACAACTAAATCTTGTTTTAATAATAAAAGTTCGAAATGTCTGATTCTCACGTTAATAAAAGACAAAACAAAGAAATATTTAAAGAAATAAATGAAACTTAATTATATTTACGTATTAATTATTTATGAGCGCAATTTCTCGTCAGGTACAGTCAGCATTGTCGAGCACAGATACTGCGTGAGTGTAGATAATATTTGAGTAAAATTAGAAGCGTAAATAAAGCCATTATCATTACATATAAATCATCGCACCGCGGGATAGCGGGCGTCGCTGTAATAAGGCAATTTATAAACGTAAACATGTCATACACACGCTGTTCTTGCGCCAAACTACGAGACAATAATTATTTTGTCTTTTATTTTGGAATAACATAGAAATTTTCAACGGACCAGTCCGAAAATAACCTGCTCGCATGGCTATACAGTCGTTCAATATCAGTTCCATTTGACTAAAAATGTTGTTTTGTTTTTAACCGACTTCAAAAAAGGAGGAGGTTCTCAATTCGTTTGTATGTTGTTTTTTTTTTTTTGTATGTTTGTTACGCGATAACTCCGCAAGTTAATGTATGGATTTGGATGATTCTTTTTTTGTTTGGTAGGGGATATTTCAGAGGTGGTCCCATATAATTTTTATCGGCATTGGTTTGGTGGTTTTTTAGAAAAATCAAAAATAACAAAAATTTATTTCAAAAATAACTGTTAATAAATAATACTTAGAAGTAATTAAAATATTATTTTTTACTTTTGAGTGCAAGTTGTAGTTTTGAAGTCGGTTTTTGTTTTTTGCTTATAGCGTAGAACCTTTTCGTAGTTCATTTATTTCCTAAAACGAATACAATGTTGAGCTTAAAAATAGAACGAGTCTGCTACGAGAAATGACATCTGAGTGGCTGAATGAATGAAATTAAAATTCGGATTATATAGTACAAAGAGAACTTCCAAGTAACCTAATGGGGTGTAGGACAGACGCATTTCTATGTTATTTTTCTCACTACTTGTGTATAAAAAAATCTTTCGAATCCGATGATCGATCTGTCGTTCGCAATTAAACATTATGTCTTTCGTCTTTTATTAACGCGAGTACATTAAAATAAAATACTGTATACCGGATTAAAACTGGATAAATAATAAATCACGTTTTAATCCGGTATACATTATTTTGTGTTATAACCGTAAATAAAATTGAAAATGTTCTCTTAAAACTTAAAAATATTAAGTTGGTTGTTCGTACGTTTTGCTACGAAACGGCGTTTGATTTTGTTAATAGATCTCCGAAAGAGTCATAGTCTATACTAGAAAATAAGTTTTATTAAATATATGATAACTTGGTTAAATTGGAATTTTTATTTCCCTAGTTCAAGTTAGAAAAGTTTACAAAAGTTAAAGTGGGAAAGGAGTTCAATATGTCAACGATTGAAATACTCAGTTAAACTTATGAGTGTTGAAGTAAATAGTAGCTTTTAATGATGATTAATTCAAATTCAAAAATCATTTATTCATTTAGGTAACACAATGTACACTTATGAACGTCAATAAAAAATAATACATATTAAATGCTTCTAATTTTACATTTACTACCAGTTCACAAATCAAGGGCGTAGAGCGGACGAGAAGAACTGGCAAGAAACTCGCCGCCACTCTTTTTAATCGCCAAGTTTTTGTTTTACTAATGTTTTGTAAGGAGCTGCAACCATTACACCATGTTCCACATGACATCTTTAAGTAATTACCTATAATAAACGAAAAATATATATATATATATACGAAAAAATAAAAATAAAAAAACAAAGATTTGTCCTCTATCAGCAGAATGTATGGTGAAATAGGAGCACTCACTTACATTCTCGTGGGAACAACACGCAAATACATAGACGAAATAACTAATATCACCGCATACACGAATTCAAGTTCGAGCTGTCACCACAAGTAGCACCCGTTCACGAGCATTAGGTTTAACATACCAAAATAAGTAATTTATTAGCAATAGGTATAACATACCAAACCAACTAACCAAATTAAATTAAGTAAAAACAAATCTTTCTAGACTCTTCAAAAATCATATACTTCGATAATACTTATCGACAACAATTTTTTGGTAGCCAAAATCTTAGTAAGCAGAGTGAATATAAATTATATTAGAATTGAATCAAATTACAGCAACACCTTGGAAAGTGGATTTTCAATTTTGGCCAGTAACGATATACGAACGAAGCGAGATAGAGGTGTCTAAATTTCTTTAAAAGGCATGATTTTTTGCAGCATCGACATCTTTGCGATACAATCAAAAAAGCGTATTTTTATAAATATGGAAAACATGGAAAAACTGTTAAATGTACATTGCGTGATTCGGCCTCTGTCTATGGATTTCCAAATGGTTGAATTAAAAAAAATAGGTCGAGAGCGCATCATTGACTGATGTGCTGCACTACCATATCAAGTAAACATAATGCTTGTCTGTCGATATCTAACATAAGAAATATATCGAGGGACCAACACTAAAACTCAATAAGAATGAAATTAAAAGTTGTAAGTTAAATTCACTTTTAATCGTTAACGGACAAAATAACCTAATATGTACAATAATAATACATATATATTCTTTGTATGTTTTAAATATAATTGTCCCTAAACTTTTAAAATTAAATAATTTCCAACTTTAATCATAGGAACTATAGGGTTTTAGCACTACACCGTCGATAAGTTGAAAGCCTTTCTTATACTCTGTGATAAGAATAAATAAATTATAAGTAGACATCGTTATCGCGCGGGCACGAATCATTTATATATTATGTAAACAGAGTGGACAAACTACATAAAGTCTTTTGTGAGTACCTAACCTATACCTACATTAGGACTTTTTGCAGCGTTTCTACATCAAATCATATCATTTCAGTAACAAGGCCAAGGGAGGCCAATAAATTAGCATCTCTAAGAGAATAAACCAGGTCAATCCGACAAATCGTTAAAATTGAATTGAATTGAGAAGTCAATATTTTATTTATTTTAAAATACGTAAATGTAGATCTTTTTGAATAGAACACTACTAGCACAAATAAAAATTCTAGAGGACGCGTAAAACTAGGCATCACACACTGTCTATTCTACATAGATATTTGACATTATTTGACATTTTCGTTCGTGCCCTCGCGATAACGATGTCTAATTATAAGTAATGAGTGAAGCCTAGAACCGTTTAAGTTTCGATTTCTTTAATAAAACTATTCAGACTCCTAGATAGACGGTGACTTTATTAGATAACCATTTCATTCGACGCAGACTTATCTTAATTGAAGTCGCACACTTAGCCCGAGGCAAATTTGCCGACTCTCTTTTGATCTGTTTGAAAAGGTCACTTAAAACATTAAATTTTAAAACCTTTATAATGGATTAAAACGCTATTTATTATTTTTATTATTCATCCCGACGTTTCGGATACTTTTCAGCAACTGTGGTCACAAGCAGACTGAAAGGTGACAGTTGTCTGATTTGAAATGTCACAAAGTTGCCATATTAACGCCATCTATTCCTACGGAGTTGATATTTACTGTAACTTCCTCTATTATGAAAGTCTTGTTTTTCAGTATATTTTTAATTTAAATAAAATACTGTATACCGGATTAAAACGCGATTTATTATTTATATTTTTTAAATTATTTATCCCGACGTTTCGAATGCTTTTCAGCAACTGTGGTCACGGGGAGACAGAAGATGACAATTGTCTGATTTTTGAAATGTCACAAAGTTGCCATATTAACGCCATTTATTCCTACGGAGTTGATATTCAGTGTAATTTTCTATATTGACGATTTTGGCCTCTTGTTTTTAGTATGTTTCATTTGGAGTTTTTTGTATTTAATTACTGGATCTCAGGCGTTGGAAAATCTCAAACCATTTTCTCTATTGAAGTTAGGGTGATTTTTAATTTGAATTGCCTCGCGTACTAGTCTGGGAAAGAATGTACTTTCTCTTGCTAGAATTTCGGGTTAGTCGAAACGTATGTAGTGGTTTGGCTTGTCTAAAGTGAGTTCACATACTGCTGACTTAGAGTTACGTCTGTTTGATATCCGCAATGTGTTGAGAAATGTTTAGTTTGCCCAATGTAAAATAAAACACAGTCACAATACAGTTTAATTCCAATTTAAAAATATATGAATTACTAGTAATTTGCACGTGTGCAATGTAGATGTACTATACACAAAAAATATAAAGAATGTTTAAAATTGTACGAGTAGTTTTTGAGTTAAATCGTAACAAACAAACAAATATTTCCTCTTTATAAAATTAGTATAGATTTTATTTAAATGTGTGATACTCGCGTTAATAAAAGACAAAATAATGTTTATCGCCTATAAAAAGTTGATCTTACACGAACACGGTAGTATAAATCTATGGTAAAACTTTAGCATGCCAAAGCATATCTGAAAGAGGCGTGAAATAAAATAAATATTCTTTTTACCATTACCATTTTCTAAACCTTTTAATATTTTAAAAGGATGTTTATACTGAAGACTCCATAAACTTTTTATCCGTCCATATTAATTCTCTTTTGTAGATATAAAAAATAAAGCTGTTATTCGCGTCCTTTGTCAAGATTTTATACAAAATGTTTGTAAAACAAAAAGAATCCAACCAGTTACTACAAGTAGCACTCGTTCACGAGTACGACGCATGGTATGATAGGTACTACATATTTTACTCATTATGCAATATGTACTTGGTCCAACATATTTGGCACACATCTACAAAACTTAAATTATAAATCTACTATGCAAAACCTGGAGGCGTTGCTAGTATAAAATTCTCTTTGTAATCTATAATAACCAGGCAATTAATAATACATCCATATATACATCACACAAAAGCTCAAATTCATAATACAAAACATTCCACCGCCCGTACAAAAGGCTTCAGGCATCAAAAATAATGAACGAATTAAGTACACACAAGAGTGAACTTTCAATAAAAGAAAACATTCAACATACCCAACCCATGTCATTATTCGAAAATAAAAGTTGGGATAACAATGAAGGCTGAAGTAAATTAATAGCACAATACTCGTATAGTCGCAGAGCAATCGATCAGGGTCCTATTTTCGCGTAGGCCCAAGTTTATAATTTCGCTAATTTACATAGTGTTCAGATTAGCTGAACGTTACGTCACCCAAAAAGCAGGCAGGCAAGACAAGTGGTAGTCATGCTTAACCAACTAATTACGTATCGTACGTACTTTCAATTACCTCCATACTCTGCAAGATTATGGAGCGCGTATTGAACAATCGGCTCCATATGTACTTAGAACGTAACGATCTCCTCAGTGACCATCAATAAGCCCACTGGGGACCTTCTGCTACATCTCACACATCTATTTGAAGAAGCCATCGATGGTCAAGGTGAGGCTTTAGCAGTTTCACTTGACATGTCGAAGGCTTTCATAGAGTCTGGGATGAAAGCCTTAAGAGCAAGCTCCCAGCTTATGGAATAAGTCATGAGTTGTCCCAATGGGTATCAGACTTTCTGAGTGACCGTCTTATCCACGTGGTTGTCGTTTCAAGCCCACAGACAATAAAAGCCGGTGTTCCTCAGTGTAAGTGGTCCATCTTCCCACCAAATTATAATCTGGATCGCTTCAAAGGTCTTAGTCCGCGTTATCACCCTCCATCAGGTGAAACAGCGGCCAAACGCTTACTTTTTTTTAAACGTTAATAAAAGGCTCACATGATAGTAAATGAACACCACCGCCCATTGCCATTTGCAACACCAGAGGTATTGCAGGTGCGTTGCCGATCTTTAAGGAATTTGTACGATCGTTCATTGAAGGTTCCTAAGTCGTATCGGTTCGGATAAGCCACCGGCGATAACTGGTTCCACAGATTTGTTGTGCCAGGCAGAAAGTGTCTTAGAAATCTCGCAGACATCGAAATCGTATGCCTGGTATCCCTAGACTTTGATTTTCATTCTGGCGACATATGTCTACACGAGATAAATTTCGCCTGAATATAGTTAAAAACAACATACGGAATAGAAGATTACTGAATTTAACTAGTTAAAATAAAAAAGCGAGAGAACAATATTTTCATTTTCAGAATCAGCTGGTGTTCGATCGACAAAATGTCACTAGCTCTTCATGGAAAATGGAAAAGGTATTGTAGAGAAAAAGTTGGGAGACAAAAAGACGAACTAAGTATTCTTCATTATTATTTCATTGTTAATTAATTTAATTAAATGATGTCTTTTGTTTACGCAAAATAAAAATTTAAATGAAGTTAGTTTTGTGATAAAAACATTACTCGTATTAATAATAATTATTTTTTTTACGTATTTTAATTACTTTCCGACATTACGAATACTTTCCGCGTAGTCAGCAACGGACTAATATGTCAGTTGGTACCAGCTTCAATCGGCGACCGAATAAAAAAAACCGTGTTCGCAGGTTTCAATTGATATACAAAAGTACTTTACTTCAGATTTGCCACCCGATATTACATTATCGTTTATAAATTACTTTACCCGAACATAAGTAAAGTAAACCTCCTTTCGGATTTTTTTTTAATTTCGTAATAAGTAATTCGGACCTGAAAGTGTTCTCAAGGTTCGAGTTATTCAACTTTATTCTTTAACTACATTCAACTCAGTGTACTGTCACGTTCATAAGTCAAGATTTTTTTTTATATTTCGTAGAAAAGTATAACGCTTACTTGGTTGTAAATAAGCCTCACATACGGGAATCAACCAGTGACGCGTAAATTTTCATTATAGACTAAACACTAATTGTATTCTAAATTTCAAGTTTCTATGTCTGCTAGAAGTGCCTTAGAGTTTTGATGATCGGTCAGTCAGTGAGTGAGTGACAAATTATCAAACTTTGACTAGTTATAATTCTTAAACTACTGGTTCAAACAGAATCATATTTGAAATATACCGAGTTTATACAATGTCTGCTTAGTGACTGAAAATTCAGGATTCTAGTTTTATCCACAACGAAGTTATAGGGGGTCGAAAATGGCCCGAACTACTTCGAGAAAAGGATAGTACGGCCGTGCCACTTTTTGCTCGACTTGGCGGGGGCACTACCGTGCCCCCAGATATTTGGAATTCCATAGACTGAACCGGAAATACGCAATCCGCACGCCATATCTTTTCCCCTTATGAAAAGTATGTAGAATTTTGAATATCGAACACGCGTGTTTCCTTTTCATTTTAGGCTAAAACTTTCACTTTCGCTAAAATATTTAATATTATTATTTTCGCCCATAGGGCAGGCTACAGTCTTTCGACCATACCGCCTAGTCTTACGTTATATTTTCCTTACAATTTAAGCCATGCGTAAAAAAAAATCATCCATAGTCTGTGGTCAGCCACAGCCCACTCAACAAGGGTAACTGTGTCATCGAAGATAAACTTTGGACAATTTATTACCATAAAATAATCGCATTAGCTCCCTAAGGATTAAAAGCTTAGCGGAACGATGCAGATTGATTGGATACTTTGAATGTAATCGCAACGATAAATTTGTGATGGTATTCCGCGTACGATACTCTATCGCAGGTATTACCCAAATATTTTATATGATTTGAATGTTATTTTTGAATTGAGATGATGTTCTGGTCTTTTTACATCCAATACAATCACGACACTAATTCAACATACGGGTTATACACAAAAAAAATACATTAATTAGTTTAATAAACTAAATAGTAAATGTATTCTACCTATCAATCTCTTACATTTACTTACCTTCCCGAAAATAGATATCTCTTTGTAGCCATTCCCAAGCGCATGTCTTATTCTAATAGAATTAAATTTTCTCCGCTTTTTGTCAAGAAATCCCAGGCAAATATCCTCTTCGCTAGTTTTTCTTTGTACATAGGTTCCTTTGAAATGGTGTTTAAAAAATGCTGTATAAAAACTAATTAGGTATACAGTACATGAGATAAATTGTTTAAGCCTTAACCATAATTATGTACTATATATGTCCATTTCATAGCGGTGAGTTAGCTAAAATATTATTGGAGTACTTTTAAAATACGCCAATTATTCACCGATTCAAATCAAATAGGCTTTATGGCATTTTGTCTGTAAACCTTGACAATATAAATTTTAATAAGATTAAAACGCATCTGAATTTTCAATATAATATATTATATTTTTAAAGACTTTTATTTCATTCTTAAGACATTAAAATGGAATATGACTTTGACGGGCTCGTTGGCGCGTTCGGTAGAACACCTGCCGTGCGCATCGATGGGTCGTGGGTTCGATTCCCACCGGGAGCACATGCTTATAATTTTCTGTAAGCATGTTTCCCCACGTCTGGTAACTTCGGGCATTGATCGGGTGGGAGGAATATCTAAATTCCGACCGGGTAACGAACCACCGTTCATAGATGGAAAAGCCGTGAAGTGCATATTGCGCGTTTCGGTTTCAGTCTATGGATTTCCGAATGCTCGAAGTAAAAAATTAGGCCGACAGCGCATCATTGACTGATGTTCTGTGGCTGAGGTATCACCTACCATCAAGTGAACCTCATGCTCGTCTGTCGATATCTGACATAAAAAAAAAAAAAAAATATGGAAAAGAAACCAAAAATTACTTTTGCCCAAATTGACAATATTTCAATATATTTTTTAAATCTCTCAGTTTTATATCATAACACTTGTATCGTAAAATGTGTAATACTCATTAAATATTACTCCTAGTTACTGAGGTCGGTCGGTAGACGTAAGATAACTTTAATGGCATATTTAATGACTTGAATATTGACATCGAACTTAGTCATAAATAATGCCTTGTGCCAGTCTACAGTCACAGTATATGGAACTTTCGTAATGATTTTGCCACGGTCTTAAATATTAGTGATTACTATAATATTCTTATTAATTTAAGTTGTCTAACGTCAACGCAGAACGGCCATAACTTTCTAAATTCTAACCATGAAAATAATACCTGCCTTAAATTAAATGTATGTATTTATATATATTTACTAGCTGACCCAGCAACTGTTGTTTTTTAGGATTGTATGTATTTTTTAATGTCACAAAATAAAAACTAAAAATTAAGGGTGAATAACTCTTATCACTTAGGGATATAAAAAAGGATAGATACTCGTAGTAGCCGATTCTCAGACCAACTGAATACGCATATAAAATTTGGTAAAAATCAGTAAAGCCGTTTCGGAGGAATACGGTAACTAACATTGTGACATGGAAATTTTATATATATTAGATGTATTTATAAATTACACCAAATTTTAGGACAACTAATTCTAATTATATACGGCAAGGATGTAAAACAGGAGTCAAGCACGGTTCCACCTTTGTGGGCACGATATGCATGCCCACAACCCTAATAGACTTTTGACGTCACACTTTCACGGTCTATTGAGATCGATAGGCTGATAATATTATATCTAAATCCAATGTCTTAACAAAGTTAAAATGAAAAACTATGAATTGTGCGTGATTCGGAACGCAGCAAAGTATCAAACAGAATACTTGTTCCATATTTCTGATGTCTTGGTATTTTTTAGAACTGACTGATTTTCGGGTGGTTGTGACCACAACCTTCTTTGAGGGGTAAATCCGCGCCTGACAGGAGTTCATAAAACTGATTTTCTGGCCAAAAAAATTTACAACTATTAAACTTCGATCAACAATATACTATTAAATGCTATTAGAAGACAGCTCTTCATTTTATACATATACAAAACACACAGCAAACAAAATCACAAAATCACGAAATATTAAGAATTGTCCTAAACATAGATTTAATTTTTAGCGTTTATTAATAAACCAACAATTATTTTCGTAGTTTCGAGACTTTCGCGGACATTACCTGGGAACGAAATGAAAACATACAAGTAATACCGGGGATAAATACACAAGTGGTATAATCATTGTCATCAGATAATCCACTATTTGTAAAGGACGTCTCTATTTAATGTTTCATTTCAGCAAAGCGGAAGTAATTCTGTTTACAATTCGCCCGCTCTTACAAAAGATCTATCGACAAAACTCTGAGCACTTTAAAAGTAATTCGCGACTAAAAATAGAAGAAAGAAGGAAAATTCGAACGAATAAATGATCATTACTTTTTATGTACGCTCTCACACTATACTATGGGTGTACATATAATTTGGATTGCTGGTAGAGCTTCGCATGCATGAAAAATATTGGAAAAACTCTCCCAGGTTAAGGTGCTCTACAAAATATGTGCAGTGGTTTCGCATTGAAATCTTAATAGAGAGATTTGCTTTTGTTATTTTTACTACCTGGGTTGGAGAAAAAGTTACATGTCTTTGACACGTAAGTACAAAATACATTCATCACGAATTTGTACGAAAACAGTATTATTAAATTTTGGAATAATACCTTGCAACCCGATGGGTTGCGCGTTCTAATCCCGCCGGTACGACATGTTCCTAACTTTCTGTAGACATATCTAATCACTTCGAGCATTAAACGAGTAGGTGGAATATCAAAAATACCGACCGGGTGCATAAAGTGCATATTGCGCGTTTCGGTCTCAATCTATGGATTTCCGAATGCTCGAAGTAAAAGTAGGTCCACAGCGCATCATTGACTAATGCTCTGTGCCTGAGGTATCACCTACCATCAAGTGTGCTGCTGCTCTGTCGATATCATAATTTTTTGCAGAAAAACCCACCTTTGCCATAATCTAGTAAAAAAAACAGAAGTAATTAAGGATGCCAACACCTTCTCCCTAATATTAGTATCCGATATACCGCAATAAGAGCACGCTTCCAATCTCAATTAGTTCACAAAGCTGGTTTTAGTTTGCACTTACTCCTTTAATTAGCGTTTCGCAATAGCTTTTCGCCAAATTGCAGGGAACAAATATGGATATGAACGCGATATGTTGGTATCACGTCTGCGAACGAGTATTTTTCACGGTATTCTTTGCATGTTTCATATCAAATTCCTAATAATGTCCGCTACGAGGACTTTATTAGAAGATAGATTGGTAAAAAATTTTCAGAGGCTTATTAGAACAACCTTTACGTTAGCCCCAAAACATTAAACTATTTAAGTAATGAACTAAATATAGTATATATCATATAAATATAGTTCATTAATAAAAATTGTAATTACTCCATATATTAAAATCTTTTTTTTAATGTTAGATATCGACAGACGAGCATGAGGTTCACTTGATGGTAGGTGAAACCATAGGTAACCAGTGGGATCTAATTAAGGTCTTAAAATAGGGCAAGGGGATTACAAGTAGAAAAAAGTTTTGGACCCTCTATCGTATAGTAGAAAGCATAACACAAACATCATACTTGATCTGATCATGTATAAACACTAAATTCAAATAAAAACAGCGCGTTTTCACACTCAGGGTACCGAAATGAAAGAAAACACAATTTTATGATAAAAACACACCATCAAAAATTTCAGGATACATGCGCAATTTCAATTTAGACTTTTTTATGTTAGATTCGACAGACGAGCGATGCGCTGTCGACCTACTTTTTACTTAGAGCATTCGGAAATTCATAGACTGAAATCGAAACGCGATCTATAGACGGTGGTTCGTTACCCGGTTGGAATTTCGATATTCCTGCCACCCGCATTCAATGCCCGAAGTTACCAGACGTGGGTAAGACATGCTTACAGAAAATTATAAACACGTCGTCCCGGTGGCAAACCCACGACCCATCGGTGTGCACTGCAGGTGATCTACCGAACGCGCCTATGAGCCCGTCAAAGACTTAGCGTATATTAATTTCTATATCGAGGGGTACTATGTATGAGGGGTCGTAATTTTGTTTTCCATCAACGCGAGTAACACATTTAATAAAATAATTTATTAAAACGCGATTTATTATTTATATTATTTATCTCGACGCATTTTAATCCGGTATAAAGTATTTTATTTAAATGTGTGATACTCGCGTTAATAAAAGACAATATTAGTTTGTATCAGTATATAAAAAAAAATCGTTAATTAGATACGTCATAATTTTCTGACCAACTTGTATCTTTAGTTACGCAAGTTCTAAAGTTAATTTAATTAAGGTATAAAAAGTTATTCGAAAATGTAAGCCAAGGAATATTCCATAAGTTAATTTAGTTCATACTTAATTAAAAAGTCAAGCCATAAAATTATAAGCCATATTAATGAAATACGATAAATCAGCCCTTATTATTTAGTTAGCCAACTGTTACGAGGAGTCATTTGGCTATTTTTTCTTTATTTTTAATGCAGCTTTACTAATTAAATACATTTTTTTTTACTTTATTCTTAATTCAAATTATTTAAAACATTTAAAAACATTTTAAGAAATAAAATAATGTAACGATTTATTATTTATATTGTTTAAATTATTTATCCGGACGTTTCGGATGCTTTTCAGCAACCGTGGTCGCGGGGAGACAGAAAGATGACAGTTGTCTGATTTTTGAAATGTCACAAAGTTGCCATATTAACGCCATCTATTCCTACGGAGTTGATATTTACTGTAATTTTCTATATTATGACAATATTGACTAACGGTGTCCTCTTGTTTTTTAGTATGTTTGATTTTAATCCGGTATACAGTATTTTATTTAAATGTGTGATACTCGCGTTAATAAAAGACAATATTACATTTTAAGAAATCGAAAAGGCAATAATTATTTCTAAATTCATAGGTTATTAAAAACATTAAAATACAATAATGAATGAATTTTTGAAATTATTAAATATATAGATTTATAATATTATTTTAACCTGTACTTCTACTAAAATCAAATTCGTTCGGATATTATGAAATAAACTATTTTACAGCGTTTCCTGAACACCTGTCATTTTACCCTGACGCTATACGAAGTCAAAATACAAACAAATGAAACATTTTCAATGAAACACCACGAATGTTTCAGAAAACGTATAATATTCACCAAATTACCGCTCTTGTACAATTTCAAGTTAATTAAAACGTCTGCTAAAATTATATACGCTACTTTGGCCTTTGCATTAGGGTGCATGCACACTGTAAAGGTCTGTTTCCACTAATGTTGATTAAAGAGAAGCCAAAATCCCAATTTTTTTTTTATATATTATATATTTGGTTATTATACAATGGTCTATTTCAAATTTGGAACTGTTTGTCAATTTGAAATAGCCTACAAATAAGCTTCAACTCAGAAGTTTTTATCACTTCTATGATTTAGAATACCGAAAAAGTATCCAGACTACCCTTACTCTTGAGACGTATCTTGTAATCATACTGCTTTCAAGTTTCAACAGTTAAATCAATTATTTAACTACCAGCCTTTGTTATTATTACAAAAAGTTTTCAAATATTCGTAGCCTCAAACCGAATCGCGCCACCTTTCACCCACTTATTCTATAATAATATTATGATCTTTATTGCCATCAGTAAATACATAATTAATAAAAATAATAAGCTTAAATACTAAAACTCTTGACAAAAGGCAGCAGGCTCAGCATAAAGCTGACAAACCGGGGCCGGTACAGCGCTGATTTTCAGCCAGTCCTTATTCAACATTTTTAAAATCAATTTTTATCGCATATCTTTATCAAGCGTATGGAAATACAATTTTACAGTCAACTATAAAAAAATATTCAAAATGAGCGGCAGTTTTTCCGAATTAATATGACCTGGTTTCAAGAGCGTACATCTAAAACGCCGGCAACTCTCGTGACTTCAGAGGTTGCGAGTGCTTATGGGTATACCAGGTGGTACTTTTACATCGCTATATTATAAAAAAAAACGAAACACTTTACTACACAACCATCTAATACGCCAACGAGGCTGTGAAAATTAATAAAATAATTAAATAAAATATTGTTTATTCATTATCAAAAAACATCGATAAAAAAGATAAAATATAAGCACCCTTTTAAATACATAATAAATACTTGTGTCAGGATGCTCAGCTCCTCCATACCAAAAGAAAATAAACTAGATTACCATAAAACTTGAGTTAGGTTTTTTTTACAATTGTGTGAGTGTTTTTGTGAATGTGAGTGTGTGTGCATAGTGCTAGGTTCAGATATATTAGGTGAAGGCTTTAATTAGCTCCTCCATCGCATTATAAGTTTTAGTCATCAGCCAAAATTATTAACCATTGTATACACTCCCTTACAATTTTGTTAATATGCCCCTCGTTATTGTGCCAAACACATACGTAACAACGCGTTGTATGTCGGTTTTAATATCACACTTTAGTATTTATAACCGTTAGTTATAACCGTAGTTTAAAGCCAAAAAACTTAATGAACATTTCGTATATAGTCCGACCCAACAGAATTATGAAATCATTAACTGAAAATCGTCTCTTGTTTTTTCACTTCTTCAAAAGAATAAAGAAAAGCTCATAATAATTCTATATTTAAATAGTGTACCTACATGTAAATTACTATAGTACAGGGGCGTTCGGGTCCTGTTGGAATCAAAGCCTTCTTGCTCTCGGTGTTGCTGAGTACGTGTGGTGGGGGCCAAGTGTGCTCTGGCTTCGAATACCGGGGAAACAACATTGAAAAAAAATACTTCCGGTCGGACAGAGCGTAGAAGACTGATCACCTACTTGCCTGTAAAGAAAAATTATCTGTGAAACAGAAACAAAAATTCGTCTGCCCCATTTCCCACTAGGACACGGGAATGTACCTTTACATCGTCATCGACATTATCATTTCGTACCAAAGAACAGTAAATTGGAACGAAGAAAGATTTTTGACAATATACAGGGCCGGATTTGGGCATAGAGACTTCGGAAAAAATATTTCAAATTCCCACGGTTAACATTTCCTTTGATATTTTTATTCGGTGTTTTACCTTTACCTAATGTACTTTGAACAAACATGATTTCATTGTTCTTAAATATTTAAAAAAAATGTTTATTTTATTTGGAAAATTATTTAAAAAGTGATCCTATCCTAAATCCGACCATGGCAATTTATAACAACCCGATCTCATAATAACCTCGGCAAGTAATAACAGATATTACCGATTGTTAATCCAGTTGATTCCAGTTATTACGTTACTTGCGGCGGTCTGTGCCGGTTCAAACTGGTATTAAACGAACACTATAATTAATCCCGTTGACAGAAGGGTTTTTCATTGATATAATTTATTTGAATAAATCACATTTTCTTTTAAGAATTATGTTAGATCATAGATTAATTATTGGTCTCCGCGCGCTACGACTGGATACCGTTGGCGGCTTGAAAAATGCGGCAACAAATACTACGAATTCGGCGTACCGCCGCGCCGGAGCAAAATGTCGGTTTGCGTAGTCAAACTATAAAAATAATACTACAAGAAACAAGAAAGATCCTGGCCTCACATACCATCAGTAAGTATTGTATAAATCGTCATACATTTCACGGTAAAATAATATAACGAATCTTAGTGTTTTTACATATGTACACTACAATATTGAGTTGCCGCATTCAAGAACCTGCTTTTTCTTTATAGCGCGGTATCTAGTCGTAGCACGCGGAGACCAATTATATATTAATCTATGTGTTAGATATTGATAAACGGGCGTGACATTCGGTTGCAGAATATTTTAATCTGAAAATATTCTACATTGCACTCGTGCGAAACCGTGTTGCTAGTTATTAATAAAAAAAAATTCTTTTTCATTTTTATCTTCGATTAATATGTATGTACATAAGATGTACTACTTACTAATTATATTAATCTTATCATAAACTAATGTGATTTTTCATTGCAATTGTGTTTTATTTTATACTCAAACCGTTGATACTCTACTATACATAATTACGTAGTTTTCCTACATTTATACCTCGTCATCCTTAAATTAGACCTATCCTAATATTGTGATCCTTATTAGCCTACTATTTAGTGCAAAAAAAGCGTTAACTAATAAACTAATAATCCCACAAACTTCAGTGTACATAAAAATTCATAGCATGTATGCTATGAACTCGGTTCATAACGCGTGATGGATCGAGCGAATACACGAATGGAAGTTTTAAAACTGCTTTTACTAAACTAGTTCCCGAACAATCTATCACTGCTTCGAAACACAAACACGAGTTGTTCAAAATGTTGTTCTGGCACTTTACATAATAAAGTAACTATTGTGTTTACGAAATTATATTCAGAGCTTAGTGGTAGGTTGATGTTTCGTTTCAATTATCAGTTAGATACTTGGCTACAAAGCAGTGCCGTAACTAGGGAGCAGGGATGTTACGGAGATTCGGTTCCGGTTCCGAAAGGTTGGAACTTCCGATTGATTTTGCACCTCTGATTCCGATAAATTTGAGTCGAAGGTTATAATCGGATATCGTAGTAGAGCGGCGGCTATGGCCGCGGTTAGCGCTATTTGATTTAATTAACTACTGTATAAAATTTAAGAAAATTCGCTTTTTTTTTATTTTCATCACTCAGAAAGGTATTTTATTTTTTTGAACTGATATGAATGAAACCAATGCATAATGTTTGTAATTATATTTTACTAGCCGTCCCCGCCCGCCCGCTTTGCTGGGCGAATTGTAAAGGATAGACGAATATGAACTATCCACATAAATTTGAAAAAAAATGGTAAAGGGTTGATGGAATTCAAAAAATGAATAGCCTAAAACCTTCTACAATTAATTCCGCGTCGAATGGTCATGGTATCATGCCGATCGGTCCAGTAGTTTTCAAGTTTATCGATAACAAAGAAAAAAAAAGTTGCTTATATTTATATAGATTACATATCTCTGTTATGCCTCTGCTTCCGGTTCCGATTCCAGTTCCGTTAAACCAAATTTAAAAACTCTGTTTGCGAATGTTGTTCCGATAAAACCACTTCCGTAACATCCTTACTGGGGAGATGCCCAAGCATAGGGCGCACACCGAAGTTATGCCCTCGCACCGAGAAAGGGCAAAAAATGTTCAGATAATTCATATATTCATATATTGTATTTTACAATCAAGTGAATAAGGTTCAGGGGAGAAGACAAATATATGTCAAAATCAAGGTATGTATTTTAGATAATATTTTTTTTTCATCAAATAAAATGTAAGTGTCTCATTAAAAAACTGTCATGGCGCTTTGGTACAGAATGAAATAAAATATAGGTATACAAGTACATATTTAGGAGTCCTAGTTTTCTTATTAGAAGAACAGTAGGTAGTCTCAAAGTTACCCGAAATGTTGATTTTTTCGAGATAGCAACCTTAAGACACTACTACAAAGTAGGTAATGAATTACATAGACTTATTTTTATTTTTATATATTTAAGAATATAATATTTTGTAAAATTTTATATTAGTACTAGACACTAGTACTAAAGCGCCCCGGCATCACACGGGTGCAATGTAGATGTACTATACACAAAACTATTTATTAAGTATTGGTGAAAGAATTTTCAAAATCGGTCCAGTAGTTTTTGAGTTTATTCATAACATACAAAAATCCAAATCTTTCCTCTTTATAATATTATATAGTAGGTATAGATTTCATTGAAGATGTTGTATCTACTGATACCTAATTACTACAACCAAACCAAACTGGGTATTTAATAAAGCTACTAACTTATAATACCTTTTGTTCTTCGATCGCGAAAGATGGATGTGGTATTCCTGAATAATATTAAAGTTCATAAATTCCTTATTTATAAAATACCCTAAGTGTTAGTTTTATACTGTGAAGTTTTTTATAGGTTTTTCGATTTATTAATGTAAAATATAATAGTTTTATTCGCACCTCATATAATTCTATTAAACATTAATAAAATAAATAAATTAAGACTTTATTTATTTCTCCATACATAAAGTTACACAATTTATAATATAATCTACATAATATATATTATCAACAGCTTTCCTTGTCAACAAAGGCCTTTGCGATTCGGATCCTGTTCAGCGGTCTAGCATGACAACCGCGACAAAATTTTGTCGACCGTTTTCTCGTGTTTTAATCGATTATCTCTTTATTTCTTCCGGGTCTAACATGACAATTACACTTAAAACTCGACTTTAAATATCAAAAATAGATATATTTATCAATCGAGATATCTTTTCTATCAAAATTGTCGATGTCGAGATATAATATATCGAGATATCTTACATCTTAGTTTGTTTTCTCTCGTCGGTGAGATATCACGTGGCGGTCATGCTAGGCCGGCAGGACCCACTACTATTCCTAGGTCTTGTTTTGACCAAATGCAACGTTTAAATTGCCTATCTCTGCTTCTATTGTCGTTGCCGATGTGAACATTATACGATGGTTAAAATTTTATCAATAGGAATGAGTAGCATCAAGGGAACTGTTATAGACTCTCAGGTTTGAGATGGTGCCAAGCTGTCTAATTTGGGTATTCACAAAGTTACAATATTCTTACACGTGAGTCAAGCCACCTAGAACCTAACAGTTTATTTTAGAAATAAGATTAATATAAATTAAGATAATAATGTTATAATATCACACAGACAGGCAGGGCTTATACAGGAAATGGCAATGTCAACACCATGGACTACTAAGAATGAGTTTGCTTAGTGATAATGATACTGACATAACATACAATGCTAACCCTCTTCTCGCGATGCAGTACCCCGCAATGCAGTATAAATATAATATCTATATATATATAAGCAACTTTTTTTTTCTTTGTTATCGATAAACTTGAAAACTACTGGACCGATCGGCATGATACCATGACCATTCGACGCGGAATTAATTGTAGAGGTTTTAGGCTAGTCATTTTTTGAATTCCATCAACCCTTTACCATTTTTTTTCAAATTTATGTGGATAGTTCATATTCGTCTATCCTTTACAATTCGCCCAGCAAAGCGGGCGGGCGGGGACGGCTAGTATAATATATAAAATCAACAGCTATGAACGAATATTCACATACTAGTATAGTAATATTATTTGAAAATTAGAACCGATTTTTGTAATTTTGTTAAATTAAATATTTTGATTATGACTCTTGATTTCAATTGAAAGCTTTATATTCTCGGTTTGAAGGTAAAACGGCCAGTCATTATGAATAAAAAATAAATTTTGCTACTAGCTTATTTTAAGCATAAACCTAGGGTAAGAACAAATCACTAATTGCATACTTACTGTGGTTCATAACAAAACTATGAAGCGCAATATGCACTTAGTAATCTGTTCTTATCGTAGTTATGTATTTGAATATATTTTTTATCCAAAATTACAGTAAGGTTTGAACCAGGGACTGAATACCGGTTAATTTACTATGGAAGTTATACCGGTATAATAAAGGTTTCGTTAATATTCTATCGTTTTTATTCATATTTACTGAAAAAAATTACGGTAAGTTTAGTATGTATTACTCTTTAAAACTAATATCATGGTATCTCAGTCAGACACGTATTTTGGAAAATAAATAACCGGTTTCAGTACCTGGTTTGAATCGATTATATAGCAATACTAGCGGACCCGACAGACGTTGTCCTGTCTACACGTTTAAATAAAATACTGTATACCGGATTAAAATTAATTATACCGGAGGCAGTCTCCCGCGACCACGGTTGCTGAAAAGCATCCGAAACGTAGGGATAAATAATTTAAACAATAAATCGCGTTTTAATCCGGTATACAGTATTTTATTTAAATGTGTGATACTCGCGTTAATAAAAGACAATATTACTGTCTACACGTCTTTAATTTGAAAATTTCAAACTTTTTTGTGAATCTAAACCATTCCCAGATCCCCTTGAACACACACAAAAAATTTCATCAAAATCGGTCCACTCGTTTGAGAGAAGTTCAGTGACACACACTCACAGAAGAATTATATATATAAAGATGAGCGTTTGGTGAATTAGAACATCCATTATTTATAGTTAATGTACTTTGTAAGAATAATTAGCAGGTGTCTGTGCAGCGAGGTTGCGGCGGACGGATAAATAGCAGAGATCAAGAGTGCAAGACGTTCGTATTGCGCACTGAGAAGCCTGCTCGACTAAATACGGTGCATCTTTTTTTTTAACTAGTAACACGCCCAGACTTCGCACGGATGCAAAGTAGATGTACTATATTTTTTCCTATATTTTTCCTTATTTTTTACTCTATTAATTATTTAATTTCTTGTTGGACCTACTCTGCCTTAGGTGACAGGCAGAATACCAGTGTCTTAGCCCTAGCTGGCTAAGAATTAGTACTGAGCCTGTCACCTTTTCAAACATATTTCACACTGTACATGTACTTATAGCCAGATTTTATTTTAAATTGTAATATCTTTTTGTGTGTTTGAATAAATGTTTTCTTATTCTTATTCTTATACACAATAAAAATGGGTGCGTGTACTTATGTACGCGCGTGAGAAGTTATACTTCTTTGGCATCATTAAAAAAATAGTTTTTAATTGCATGCAAATAATTAATTACAATAAAAGGATCGGAAAAGGACTGTCAACACAGTCAATAAAGTTCAATTTAAATTTAAAAAATTAAATAAATAACTCCCGTGCGCGCGCATCGTAAAATTTCACTCTCATCATTTTTTCATAACGCGCCTAAAGAAGTATAACTTAAAAAAAATATATACGAGCCTATGTTACTCGCTGATAATGTAGATTGGTGTTTTTTTTTTAAATCGGTCGAGTAGTTTTTGAGTTAAAACGTAACAAACAAACAAATATTTCCTTTTTTATAATATTACTATAAATATAGATAGGGGGCAAACGGGCAGGTATAACACCAGAGGGCTTGCTTGCCGACCTTTAAATGCTTAGAACCCTTATCAAACTGAAAACTGGACGTTATCAAACAAAATAGAGTTATCAAATAAAAATATATATACTTAAAAAAAGTTTATATTAATATTGTCTTTTATTAACGCGAGTATCACACATTTAAATAAAATACTGTATACCGGATTAAAACGCGATTTATTATTTATATTGTTTAAATTATTTATCCCGACGTTTCGGATGCTTTTCATCTTTCTGTCTCCCCGCGACCACGGTTGCTGAAAAGCATCCGAAACGTCGGAATAAATAATTTAAACAATATAAATAATAAATCGCGTTTTAATCCGGTATACAGTATTTTATTTAAAAGTTTATATTGATTTCTCGGAACAAACCTCTGCCTCTTTATTATGAATGAATACTTTATTGCACAAAAATTTATACATAAATTTTACAAATCTTATTGAACTAAACTTAAAATTAATTGTGCAAGGGGCGACCTTATCGCCTAACGGCGATTTCTTCCAGGTAACCCTGACATTTGAGAAGAAATTGATTGTAAAAATGGATAGAGAATAATAACATCAATACTAAAAATTAACAGAAATAACATAAAGTACAATAAAGTCGAAACAACAAATACATATACAATAAATTATTCACAAATACATAGTCCAGATACATCACAAGAAAGCAAGAAATATAAAAAAAAAAAAAGAAAAGAAAAAGAAAAAATTTAAATATTCACACACTTTGAAGGAAATGATATTATGTTTTATAAAAGTGACAGGATGAAGTCAAATTAGTTAATAAAGTAAATGAACTTCGAATAAAAGCACCTAATAAAAACATATTAAAGAAAGATGCCTCAGCCAGCCTCCGCAACGAAATTGAAACTCATCAGTCAATGTCACTCTCCTCGACATCACGATAGATACCTCCCTGTGATAAGGTTTACAGCTCAAACTATCTGCTACTAGGGTTGCCAAAAAAAAAAAAAAACTGGCAAAAATTTTTTTTACAAAACTTGTAAAAGTGAATTTCAGCCTCCCCTTGGAGCGAGTAGCATTTCTAGTATGTCTGTTTCAATGATAATGTTTTGTGATCTTCTTAACTGAAACTTTTTTTTAGTTTTATTTCTCTGAAATCGAACCCGGGGCCTTCGTTGCTAAACTTGAGCACATACATACATAATAAATCTAATTATACGTATTAATTAAAAATGGTTAAAAGCAAGATAAATTAATCAAGTTCATTTAAATCAAAAGCGTTAATTTTCTAGAAGGATGATCAAAAAATTTATTCGATTTATTTTTTATTTCGGGCATGTATGAAAGTGGAAGGAGCGAAAGTGGTATGATCAGAGTGTATGGGAATCTATGATTTCTGCCTAGCCCAATGGGAAAGAGGGGTTAAATCTATGTATATTGTTTAAATTATTTATCCCGACGTTTCGGATGCTTAATTTTTAATTCACAATATTAAATCTATGTATCTAATATTTTAAGTTATTCTGTTATACGGGACATAGACGAATCCAACAAATAATATATCATTAAAATTGGTCCAGCCGATCTTGAGTTATAAATGGTGTAACTAACACAACTTTGTTTTATATAGATATAAGTTTTATACTTATTTATAAATTAACTATAAAGATTCCTGCTGGTCTCTTCTCGCTAGATAATAATCGGAACTTCTGGTTTTAAAATTGACGACAATTTTCACATATTAAAACTTATATAAGTTAAGATATTTTGGACAAAATATTAAATTCATTTACCCAATAGCAGGTAACACTATCCCGATTTTTCTTTTCCTGATATTTGGGAAGTCCATCTCGGATTTTGCCTCTAAATTCTATCGTCTCATAACCCTATTTGCAACCTGACATTTATTGCGGCTACATTTTAATTGCAAATACAGCTCTGTTTATCTAAATGGACTACGCTGAAATATGAATATGCAAAATAAATTTATAGTAGCAATATTTGTATACGTGTTGTGTAACGTGGAGTCAACAGAAAAAAATGTGCAATCACTTCACATTGTGTTGACATGAAATAAATGACAGTAGATATTAGTTCAATGTTTTACGGACAATTTACGTGCCTAGACATAAACGAGGTTTATAAATGGAGCCATCCTGAGTGAGGGGGAGAGCTTTTTGACTTCTTGCGCTGAAGACGGCCGCTGTGAGGTCTAGGCTTGGGACGTTTTTGGCTCGCTAAAGCCCGACAAAACCCGTTGCCGCCAAGGTGGCGGGTATTTATGTACGTAGATTATATTTAATTTATACGTACGTTGTGTTATGATATTGTTTATGTCAACATTGTTTATGGTATATTGAGTCATTACACCCAGACACGGGAACGCACGCGGCACGGCATGTATGTATGTACTTATTATAAATAATTATAAGTCCTCTATGTTAATGTGTTTGATTGCTAATGCAACCACAATTACTTCTTTGGTGATAGATCACCACAACACGTTGAAAGTTTATTAACAAGCGAAATACATTGATTCGTTTCTCACTATTATTCATTGAGATTGCATAGTTACTTCGAAAAATTATTATTACTAAGTCTGTCTTAATAATGCTTCACCCAATATTGTATTTTTTATGTCAGATATCGACAGACGATCATAAGGTTCACTTGATACCTTAGCTACAGAACATCAGTCAATGTTGCGCTGTCGACCTACTTTTTACTTCGAGCATTCGATGGAAATCGATAGACTGAAACCGAAACGCGCAATATGTACTACACGGTTTTTCCATATTTAAACGGTGGTTCTCTACCCGGTCGGAATTCCTCCCACCTGTTCAATGCTCGAAGTTATCAGACGTGAAAACAGAAATTTTAAGCATGTCGCCCCGATGGAATTCGAACCACCGACCCATCGATGCGCACGACAGGTGATCCGAATACCGAACGCGCCGACGAGCCCGTCAAAATTTCTCATGTACAAATTATATCATTTCGTGATTTCCTAGAAGTTTCTTCGCGAACGCCTTCAATGCACCCATATTTGTTGAATAGTGTGTACAACCTCCTCTGTACTGCAATATAAAGCAGGATGCATAGTTTTGTCTTTAGACTTGATTAACAAGGAGCTTATGAGTTTCAAGAAATTAAATCCAAAGTTGTCACATACACCTTTGAGGACAAACAGATTTCAAGAATATAATATCACAGACAAAGAAACAAAGTTATACATGAAATTACATAGTATTTGAGGTTGTTTTGAAGTTTATAACTATGAAATAGTACATACATTGTATAATATATCAAGGGGAGAAAACGACCGAATCACAATTTCTTCCTAGTATCACATAGTTCTTTATACTACACCTACGAGGGAAAATAGAATGAATTAATTAATGAAAAACGAACACATCATTATTATTTGTTATCTATTAAAATATTAAACTAGATACATAAAAATTAAAAAAAAACACCACGTGTTAACAACGAATTATCATATTAGTAAGTAGTTTTCTAACCGAATTTTTATACAATTTTGTATCCCGCTATTGGCGACGACATCTGTTCTGCCTCATTATCAAATATGCTATGACCTATTTTCCGAGCAGGTGTATTATAAAAGATGTATAAAAAAAATTGTGTGTGTGTACCAGAGTACACAGGTAAGAAGTGAAACTTCTTTACGACATATCATTTTTGTACTATTTGCAATTTCACGAAAATGGGGTAGATATTTAGATAAGGCTTAAGCCTTAAGAAAAACATTTTTTTCCGTATTAAATTTAAGCTATTTTATTATTATAGACATGCATACAATTAATGAGTAATTTATTCTTTCTTAATATTACATTAAATTCTTTACGTCACTATACTAAACTTTGATAAAAAAGCAACATGGCGCGTAACCGAAAAATGTGACGATTTTTTTTTACACTGCTACAAAATGTCTCCCATACGTCGATAAAGAAGTTTCACTTCAAAGATGGCGCGTAACGGAAAAATGTGACGCGTAACGAAAAAATGTTACACTAAATTTGTTTCCAACCCCGATAAAGTAGTTTCACTTCAAAAATGCCCAGTCTACCGGTGGGGGGAGGCAGAGAAAGTAACCTTCTCACTATACGGGCTGTATCCAGCCGGCCTAGCATGATCGCCACGAGATGTCGCGGACGAGAGAAGACAAACTAAGATGTAAGATATATCGATACATTATATCTCGACATCGACAATTTTGATAGAAAAGATATCTCGATTGACAAATATATCTATTTTTGATATTAAAAGTCGAGTTTTAAGTGTAATTGTCATGTAAGACCCGGAAAAAATAAAGAGATAATCGATTAAAACACAAGAAAACGGTCGACAAAATTTCGTCGCGGTGGTCATGGTAGGCCGGCAGTAAAACTGCCTTCTGTATCTGACCCTTGATCTCTCTATAAATATGTAGATATTTTTATTTTTATTATTAAAAGTAAATTGCTGAGTTTCATGGTGGACCGTCATGGTCCGTTTCTATGATCATTTTTCTTTAAAATCTCTCTATTATAAGCATTAATTTTAATCCATTGTTATAATATACGTACGTCAAGTTACGTAATAGTTAGCAGTTCATAAATAAGCTAAATAAGTTAAAAGCTGTAGGAATAATTTTGTCATGTTTTAATCCTCATAAAGTTAAGTTTAGTTTTGAATCTCAGTATTAAAAATAGCAATTTTTACTTTTTAACTTCGCCAGTTGGATTCATTAAATTTAAGGCTGGCTCTCTCTAGATTAACATTTCTTTCTCCGTGTTTAAGCTAAACTTGTCACATACAAAATTATGCAAAAATTCCTGATGAACTACTTTGTATTATTTAATTATTTTATAAAGAAAACACTGATGATTTTTCGCTCATTCGCATTAGTGTTTTTTGTGAATATGCTAATCGATATTAAAAATATATTTTAAAACAAATGAATTGTAAATATTCTTTGAAATAAACTTCTTTTAACATAAAACAGTAGTGCTTTAGTATATAATCTATACAAGTAGGTATGTCTAGTAAGACAAAATATCTACACGAAATCAACTCGGGAACCTGCAAGAAAAAGGAAAGAGTCTGTCTGAGTCTGAAAAGATCTGAGTCTGAAAAAGTGTAGGTAGGTAATACCGTAATAGGTAGTAGGTACTTATTAAATATGTCAATGATTTAAAAGGTCGGAATCGTTTAAAACTCTATTGTTCGGTCATAGTTGTCTGTTGTCTCATAGTCTACATCTTTTTGAAATGATTTACGAGTATCACCCATACTACTTTTGGTACTAATTGCTTTATCCCATTAAGCATCGTTCCCCTTTATATGCTCTGATATTGTGTCGACATTTTTTGTATTTTTTTTGTAGATTTTTTATATATTTTTCTCTTTTGTTTTTTTGGTAATATTTAAATAACTAGCGTGTGAACGTCCTTAAGTGACTAGGCCACGGCTGAAAAACAGCGTGATGAGTCCAGTGGCCTTTTCATCAGAAGTGTAGGATATATATTTAAAATGTTAAGTTTATATTTTCTGATGAATAAATGTTTTCTATTCTATTCTATTCAATACATTAGTTTTACAGTAAGGAACTGGTTCTAGTCCTCATACTAGGATACCCGATACCCTGTCTATCGCCAGCGGTGATCACTTACCATCAGACAGTCCACCTGCCCTCTATTCAATAAAAAAACATGGTATATAATTCTCTCACTTCACGCCTTTGTTACAACTTACAAGTCATCATAATAATTCAATTTTCACATGAACTCTTCGGTTACAGATCGCAACACTACATTACCGAAACCTTTAATGACTTCTAAACTTATCCCATTCATAACTGATTTTCATTTAAAGTGTTAATTCACGGTGAATTCCCAACAACGAGTCAAAGAGAATAATTATTACAGTTTAGCTAAGGGACGTCTCTTGTATTATTCAAAGTCGTTTGGGACGCAATTGGTAAAGGTTACTGTTGATTTACAAATATGCAATGAATGCGACTTTTCGCGCATATTTCATAGGCACGTTTTGACGGGCTCATTGGCGCGTTCGGTAGAACACCTGTCGTGCATCGATGGGTCGTGGGTTCGAAACCCACCGGGACGACATGTTTATAAATTTCTGTAAGCATGTTTTCCCCACGTCTGGTAACTTCGAGCATTGCTCGGGTGAGAAGAATATCGAAACTCCGACCGGGTAACGACCCACCGTTCATAGATGGAAAAACCGTGAATTGCATTTTGCGTGCGTTTCAGTCTATGGATTACTGAATGCTCGAAGTAAAAAGTAGGTCGACAGCGCATCCTTGACTGATGTTCTGAGACTGAGGTATCACCTACCATCAAGTGAACCTCATGCTCGTCTGTCGAAATCTGACAAAAAAAAGGCAGTGGCGAGACCACCATACAAGCCTAGATTGCTGACTTTAACGTAAGATGTTTTTCGTCGGTTCAAAGATAAAACTCACTCAAAACACAATTAGTGTAATTTTGATTAAAAATTAAATTTTGCTACTTTTGCTCATTTTCTAAGATAAGGACAAATTACTAAGTGCGTATTGCGCTGCATAGTTTTGTTATAGATCACAATACGCAATTAGTGCTTTGTTTTTACTTTGAATTGATCAATTATTTAAATACGCACTACAAAAAATATGTTTAAATACATTTGTTACAGACTAATAAAATTCGAAGTTGACTTTTTGTTATTTTTGTCATTTTAAATGACATTTATTAAACAGTTATTTCGAAAAAAGTCTAATGATACATAATTAAGAAAAAATCACAAACAATTTCATTTAATAGCAAGTACCGATACTTATAAACAAAAAAGGCATTTTTTTTTATTAACCCTGTATTACATGAATAGGATCATAATCAACGGCGATTAGTGGGTTAAGTACTCAGTACTTAATTAGGCTCGGAGCTAACAATAAAAGGCTTTTACCCAATTTATTGTGAGAACGAGCTCATCTCGTGGCTGAAACATGAGAAAGCTCTTATGCTAAACGAATGAGAATTAGAAGATAAGCCTTAATATGAAATAATGTGGAATACCTGCCAGATGTTTTAATACATCGCTCATGGGAATAGCCACTTGCCTTTTCCAGGTGTTACAACTATACAAAGTATAATATCTAACAAATATATATAAAACTAATAATAAATATATTTATTATCTCTTCACAAAGGTTATCTTCGAACTAAAATATAACCATAATAAAACTAGAACCTAACCTTGTGAGAGACTGGTGCCTGATGTAGGTTTTAGAAAACTGATTAAAATCTGTATTCTGTAGCAATGTTAGATTGTCTTAAGGTTTATTAATAGTCACTCAAATGACTCTTGCTATAAAAGAACTTTAGACATCTGTATTTCCTTTTCCGGTAGTTGGTAATGCACTCTTGTTGTATATTGCTTTCTGCGATATTTAAGTTAATACAAGTGATAATTAATAACATAAAGTAATAAATTATATTTAATTCACAATATTTTTATTTATAAATTGAATCTCATTTTTGACTAACTCTATTTTTTGTGTAAATAGTATATCTACATTGCACCCGTGTGAAGCCGGGGTGCGTTGCTAGTAAAATATAATTAAAAATCTAAAACTCTAAGTTAAACATACTAAAAAATAAGAGGACATTGTTAGTCAATATTGCCATAATATACAAAATTACAGCAAATATCAACTCCATTAGTCTGGCAACTTTGGCAACAAATCAGACAGCTCTCACCTCTCAGTCTGCCCGTGACCATGTTTGCTGAAAAGCACTCGAGACGTAGGATAAATAATATAAATAATAAATCGCGTTTTAATTCGGTAAAAGTTTGGTACTCGTATTTAAACTACATCCTTCATCTTCCCCATCTTTCTATGGAACTAACTTATAAATCTATCTATCAAAGTATACATAGGCATTGTAATTCTGTTCATTTAAAACCAACTGAAATTAAAGTAACAAGCTGTACATAAAGACGACAAAGCGAAATGAGGTTCCACGAAATTATATTCTTTCCAAGTTAATTATGAAAGCATGTCTGGTTGACAATCAAATTATAAACGCCAAGAAGCAGGCTCTTCCGACTGTGAAGGCTTGGGGTTAACGTGACTAATTTCACTGAGGTCACTTGTCAAATGAATCAAAATAATGTTTAACCAACCGCAAAAGTGGGAGCCTGAACATTTTAGCCTTAAAATTGAAGCTATGACATTATTATATATTAGCAACGCGCCCCGGCTTCACACGGGTGCAATATAGATGTACTATATACAAAACATAGCATATATTACTCGCTGATAATGTAGCTTTCTATTGGTGAAAGAATTTGCAAAAACGGTCCAGTAGTTTTTGAGTTTATTCATAACATACAAAAATACAAATCTTTCCTATTTATAATATTAGTATAGAAGTATAGATATAGATAAATGCAACTCGACTCATATATCTATTTTTGATATTAAAAGACGAGTTTTAAGTGTAATTGTCATATAAAAAACCATAGACCCTTAACTTTTACATAACTTTAGACCCGAAAGAAATAAAGCGAAAATCGATTAAAACACGAGAAAACGGTCGACAAAATTTTGTCGCGGTTGTCATGCTAGGCCGGCAGTACTGGCTGATATTCACCATATACCTGGGCATCTATTGCAGTTCTAAAAAAAACTTAAAGAAAATTTAAAAAAAAATAAAGAAACATTACATAATATAAAAAGTCAGAGTAAAAGGGTACCTACTTTTTGTCTTAAACCTAGTAAATTCCTTTTAACCTGACTGCGTAACATCACTTAGAATATTGGTCAAACTAACAAAATCTAGACAGATTTAAAAAACGTATATATAGCTCTATCCATTTATATCTTATATTAATGAAAAAAATGATAATTAAATTAAAATATAAGAAAAAATATTACAAAAGTTCATTAACCACCTTTCCCAAATGAAAAAACCGTGAATTGAATATTGCGCGTTTGCGTTTCAGTGTATAGATTTCCGAATAGTCAAAGTAAAAAGTAGATTGACAGCGCATCATTTACTGATGTTCTGTGGTTGATGTATCACCTTCCATAAAGTGAACCTCATGCTCATCTGTCGATAAGTAAAAAAAAAATAATTAATAGATAGGTCTTTATATAAAAAGTCCCAAAAAAACAACTTCAAAACTCTCCCTAACCGATATTTCTAAATTTCAAAGCAATAATTCAAACAAACTTAGGTTATTAATTTAATGGCCACTCGTCTGTTTATACGCCTAAGTAAACTTGAAAAATGATTAGAAGTTAAAAACTTAAAGAAAGGATCCTCGAGGAAATCAAACGAATTGTTTGCTTTGAGGTATTTTAGATTATGGTTTTGTAAACAGAATTATTTTTTGGTTTTTATTTAGTTAACAACAAGCAATATTCATTTAGTTCTATAATAGTGACAATGTACATACATGTAGAAACTTTATAAGATTAGGTACAGTCTAGCCAACAAATAATAAAGTATAATAATTTTCATCAAACTTAAAATACTCCAGCCGGCCTAGTATGACAACCACGACAAAATTTTATCGACCGTTTTCTCGTGTTTTAATCGATTGTATCTTTATGTCTTCCAGCCGGCCTAGCATGACCGCCACGAGATATGTCGCGGAAGACAAACTAAGATGTAAGATATCTCGATATATTATATCTCGACATCGACAATTTTGATAGAAAAGATATCTCGATCGACAAATATATCTATTTTTGATATTAAAAGTCGAGTTTTAAGTGTAATTGTCATGTTAGACCCGGAAGAAATAAAGTGATAATCGATTAAAACACGAGAAATAATGTCGACAAAATTTTGTCGCGGTTGTCATGCTAGGCCGGCAGGTCTAACATGACACTTACATTTAATTGTCGATCGAGATATAATCTGCCGGGCTAGCATGACAAGCGCGACAAAATTTTGTCTACCGTTTCTCTTGATGGTCATGATAGGTGGGCTGCTACTTAAAATCTAAGATAATATATTATAGATATGTTTTGTTCATGTTCCTTATGAAATATATATAGTTATGATATGAGGTCTGCCTGAATTGAATTCGAGGGCTCCATTTAATTTACTATAAATATATATACATTGAATCATAACCTATGAAATATAAAACACTGGTTTTATAATATTTTAACATATCCAAGTATCAATTACACAGGACAGGATACCCGTTGTAGCCGAAGGTGCTGGCTGGCTGTGACTTTGTTGCTGCTGATTGATGTTGTAGGAAGGAGTGATGACGTCATGCTTCATGATGTTCAGAAGTAGGGTGTTCTTCTGCGGGGTCACCAATGTGGAGAAAGGTAGGTGTGGTATTCCTCCAACCTAAAGGGAGGATCCTCGACCAGTCGAACCACTGACTGGCCGGCCCTAAGGCCCCCAGTGGTTGATGTCGAGATGTTGTATATATACTTAGCGCGCACAGAAACTTTGATAGCGCGATTCAGGATTAGACGTCTTTGTATTGAAATTGTAGCGGATTATAGATGTCGCTACATAATTATTATTATCTAAATTCAAACAGCTGTGTACACAAGATGGCTGCTAATAATTCTCATGTAAACGAACATGATAATCTGAAACAGCCGCGTATTTTACATCCCGATTCGCACGACACATCCCGAAATTAATTTAATAACGCCCGCTTAGTATTAATGCTGGTTAACTTTTTGGTGTAAGTGTTGGGATATAGCGATTTAATATTGCTATTGTTTTTTTTCGTGGGGAAATCGTCAATGATACCGGACACGCCGGAGGGCGGGTCGGAATATATTTACAAATGAAATAAAGAATTGTATTGTAAAATAATGTTGAATCAAAAAGAGGTTTTCATGAAAGTTGCTGAGTTCTAATAAACATGTTTTTTGCTGCAACACAAATCAGATATGTACACTAAAACTAAACAAACGAATTAATTGAATGAATTTATTGTATTTGAAAGAACATTACATTGTATAATATTCTTGATTAAAAAAAATATAATTAGACTCTCTCGCCTTTGTAGTTAAGAAAGAGGTGGTACCCGACCTTGCGATATTTTATTACCTACAAGACTCATCTTTACTCAGAATTTAATAACCTTCTGAACTAAACGATAAAATTCAAATACATGCAAATAGCCCATCACTGCGGTATGATTAATTTAAATCGCTTATAACTTACGGCACACTCCTACACCGCGGCTTTTGCCAGCTAGATTACCCATTGTGTAGCAAAGAGCAGTTTTTCGGGCAGATTTTAATAAGTGCGGTCTCCAGTGGGATTTAATTTTGCTCTGCCTCTGACATCAGGTTGTTGAGCAGACAAAACTCCTTGCCAACAAAATAACATATAAATGGCGGGAGATCGCTACTTTTAATTCAAATTTCGAGTACACATTCACGAACTCAGCATAATTCCAAACGCACTTTTATAATTATTCAACTTACTGATGTCTGGAGGAAGATATTAAATAATAAATAGTTTATTTCAATGTTTGGTTTTTCTAGTGATACATTAAAATGTTGCTTTGGTAATCTATCTAATATTTATATTATGGAAATCAAATGATTTAGCGAGAACAATATGCGAGAAAGTATTCGTAGCGCTTTTACGGGCTCGTTGGCGCGTATGGTAAAACCTTGCGCTGATGGGTCGCGGGTTCGAATCCCGCCAGGACGACATGTTTATAGTTTTCTGTAAGCATATCTTCCACATCTGATCAATTTGGGTATTAACTGGGTGGGAATATCTTAATTCCAACCGGGTTACAAACTACCGTTCATAGATGGAAAACCGTGAAGTGCATATTTCGCGTTTCGGTTTCAGTCTACGGATTTCCGAATGCTCACTGCATAACTGACTGATTTCCTGTGGCTGAGGTATCACTTTCCATCTAAGTTCTGCAGCTTATGCAGTCAGAAAAATAAGACAGCTTACTGACGTTGCTACAGCTAGGCTTGTATATTTTGCTTATTTTCATAGCATAATGTCCTATGGTATTCTACTGTGGGGCGCAGCGGCTGACGTAGATGCCATATTCATTCTCCAGAAAAGGGCAATTCGTGCAATTTATAATCTTGGCCCCCGCGAATCTCTGAGAGAATTATTTAAAGAAATTAATATACTCACGTTGCCTTCCCTTTACATTCTAGAGAATATCATGTTTGTTCGTAAAAATTTGCATCAATTCACTGTCAAAAGTGATATTAATTCTATAAATACCAGGAATAAGCATAAAATAGTAGTCCCAAAATATAGATTAGCAAAATCGAATAAATCGTTTCTTGGGAATTGTGTCAGATTCTACAACAGGCTACCGAAGTGTGTAACTGATCTTACGAATAAAAAGTTCAAAAACGTCATCAAAGGAATCTTAATTAAAAAAGCGTATTATAAAATCCAAGACTATGTTGACGATAAAGACGTATGGCGCTAATTCATCTCTGCATGTGCGGCTTCCCTGGCAACTTGCGCTGTGCAAGTGTGTGTATCTCGTTTTACACTAATAGTAAAAACTCAATTTTCTTTTGCATTGTATAGAATCTCTGTATACCTTGCATTATATAAACTTCTCAGCCGATTATTACTATTGTAACCGAGTCTTTGTAAGCTAAACCATTGTTGAAAAGAGTGTCCATGGAGTTTCTTGCCGGTTCTTCTCCATGAGACCCACTTTTTGGAACCGTGCAACTAGACGTTTCATAAGAGCCTGCAAAGGCCTATTTGAAATAAAAAAACTTTTGATTTGATTTGAACCTCATGCTCGTCTGTCGATATCTAACATAAAAAAATTATATTTCCAAATATAAAACGTAGATTAACAGCGCATCATTAACTGATATTCTGTGGCGGGGGTGACCTACCATTATATTAACCTATCTATCTATATTACAATTTAGAAGTGACTTTAACGACCAATACCATTCATATAATAAACTACATTTGGCAGGGGAGTATCACCCATGGGACTTGTAAATTAGGTTCTACATTACTATAACTTGATATCCACGTCAGTTGGGCGTCGTAATAAAAATATTTGCGTTTTATATATCCGAATGATCTAGAATTTTCGCTTCATATTTCGTACGGTATTGAAAGAGAGAAATGTACTTTACGACTTCTCATTTGGCCTCGTATTGAAGAAATATCCCGGTGAAAAATAGCGTTCGTGTTCGCTTCAAGAAATATTATTAGGTTATACTATGTATACCTGGTATATACATAATAAAAGTATACAATATTATATTTTATATAATTTAAAACATGTGACATTGTAGATGGGTGCTTGCATACATTTAAATGAAAATACTATTTAGAAGTACATTCATTAATCTTTTAGTTCCAAAAGTTTAAAGGTATAATAGTATAAACAAAAGAGTATATTTTTTTTTTTATGTCAGATATCGACAGACGAGCATGAGGTTCACTTGATGGTAGGTGATACCTCAGCCACAGAACATCAGTCAATGATGCGCTGTCGACCTAATTTTTACTTCGAGCATTCGGAAATCCATAGACTGAAACCGAAACGCGCAATATGCACTTCACGGCTTTTCCATCTATGAACGGTGGTTCGTTACCCGGTCGGAATTTTAGATATTCCTCCCACCCGATCAATGCCCGAAGTTACCAGACGTGGGGAAAACATGGTTACAGAAAATTATAAGCATGTGCTCCCGGTGGGATTCGAACCCACGACCCATCGATGCGCACGGTAGGTGTTCTACCGAACGCGCCAACGAGCCCGTCAAGCAATATTATATATTAGCAATATTTTCAGCTTTAAATATGTAATTTACATTGAAAATAAAAAGTAACTAAAATACAGAGGTAAAATTATTATTTACGGTAGTTTAACTATCACTTTTTATGTTAGATATCGACAGACGAGCATGAGGTTCACTTGATGGTAGGTGATACCCTAGCACAGAGAACATCAGTCAATGATGCGCTATCTACCTACTTTTAACTTTTTGAGAATCCGGATAGCCATAGACTGAAACCGAAACGCGCAGTGTGCACTTCACGGCTAAATAGTTTTCTTTTTCTGAAATTAGCTCTATAGCAAAAAAGTGTAATTTTAATTTATTGTATTATAGTTTCGAAATTAAGCAACGATATCAGATGCAACGCGATCAAACAATTGTATTTGAAAGACTTAAAAAAATATCAAGTTTTAAGACTTGGTTCAGGAACCAAGGCACTTCTGAAAGAATATATCTCAAGTTCACAAAATATAAAATCAAACGCAAACGATAATAATATACGCCAAAAAAATCCACAAATAACTTACAAACTTTTCGAAGTCATTCAATTTAAATTCGAAATAAGAAGGAATGAATTCTTATTACAAATATTAAATATTAGGCCCCAGTAACTTTCCTAATATTCCAGAACTTTCTAATTCTATCGGGCACGTATCCTGGGATTCCGGCGCGACACGGGATCAGCCGGGATATATCGAATCCCGCTCTGATTGAGTCTTTGGAGACGTGATCGACATATTATTACCTTAACAAATACTTTCGCTGTGATTTTAGGATGTATGGTGTATGATGTAGCTCTTTTACCTAAAGATTTGTGAAACAGTAGTGTGGATCCTCGACGTATAATTTATTCACATCAAACACACGCACTTACAAAAGTAACTTTAGACAAACATCAAGGACAAGAAGGATATTAAAAAGTACGATTAACAACTTAATCATCTATCTAATATATAAAATTCTCGTGTCACAGTTTTCGTTGCCATACTCCTCCGAAACGGCTCGACCGATTCTTACCAAATTTTATATGCGTATTCAGTAGGTCTGAGAATCGGACAACATCTATTTTTCATCCCCCTAAATGTTAAGGGTAATCCAATTTTTTTTTTTTAATTTTTGGACGAATTTTTTTGTTTTTATTTTTTTATAATGTGGCATTAAACAATACATACAACCCCTGCTTTTTTGTCAAAAAATATTGACCCGTGCGAAGCCGGGGCGGGTCGCTAGTACTCTATACTAATATTATAAAAAGGAAAGATTTGTATTTTTGTATGTTACGAATAAACTCAAAAACTACTGGACCGATTTTGAAAAATCTTTCACCAATAGAAAGCTACATTATCAGCGAGTAACGAAGGCTATGTTTTGTGTATAGTACATCTACATTGCACCCGTGTGAAGCCGGGGCGCGTTGCTAGTATATTCTAAACTAACAAACAATGTATGCGGCAGTGCGATGCCATGAAAAGGAAGGCTACTCAGCGTTAGGGAGATTTCCTCTAACACTGATTTTCAGTAGCTTCCTGGATGACCGGTGTGTTCTGTTTATTTACGAGGCAGGTATAGGTGAAAGCCTTCGTTTTTATAGAATATGGCTCACGTGATGGTAAGTGATAGTGATTTATTATTTAAATTATTTATCCCGACGTTTCGGATGCTTTTCAGCAACCGTGGTCGCGGGAGTCTCCGATAAATAATTTAAATAATAAATCGCGTTTTAATCCGGTATACAGTATTTTATTTAAATGTGTGATACTCGCGTTAATAAAAGACAATATTAAGTGATAGTGACCCATAGACATCCGCAACACCAGAGGGGTTGCAGGTGCGTTGCCGGCCGTTTTGATTGGGCTAATCAAACCATGCTTTCAGATATGTTCGATTACGACAGACGAGAAATCAATTCAGTTATAAAATATCAATCAATGATGCGCTGCTAACCTATTTATTTGACTTAATTTGGAAACCGTAGCTTGAAAACAGACGACTGGTGGTTCGATGCCCGGTCGGAATTTCAATATACGTGAGCAAACTAAGTAAAATCTAAATATAATCTAAGGTACTTACTTTACTTTCGGTGTAGGTACACATACTAACAATGTTTTACTCAAACATTCAATTAATTACAATAAAATTCGACGCGTACATTAACTCCACTTAAATTACCTTCGACAACCCTTGACATGGCTTTTAGTGGTTTCAACCTTAATTAACGTAATGTACTCGACACAACAGTTTATCAAATTAATTAGCTTGAAACAAAATACTGCTATCAAAAGTGAATTTAAATTATAGCGAAATGATGTTGTCAGACCATTCCAATATGTAGGCAAATTGGGTGAGGAATTGGGAACCACTTAACAAATAAGGAATCACTTATCGAATATTGTAATCAATATGTTAATCACGTATTATTGAATATAAATAGTACAGGTCTTAAACGGACAGGTGGTCTATTTGGTGGGTGGTAAGTGATCTCCTCCTCTCATCTGCAACTAAGTAATTTTTTGAAAAGTTGAGAGAAAATATTCAAATTGTCCATCTGTCATTTGTATGAATCAAATAATTTTTCATACAACTAATAGCTAGTTTGATGATATGAGTACTTTTTCGTAAGTCGTTTGTGCTACGTGTACTAATATTATTAAGAGGAAAGATTTGTATTTTTATATGTTTGTAACGAAATAACTCAAAAAATAAAGGATCGATTTAAAAATTATTTCACCAATAGAAAGCTACATTATCAGCGAGTTACATAGGCCTTTTTGTGTATAGTGCGTTAGATCAACATTGCACCCGTGTAAAGCCGGGGCATGTTGCTAGTTACCAATAAAGTGGATTTAAAAAATCAAAACAATAATATCACCAAAGATCATTCTGAAAGGGATTTAAAGGATCTCTGATTATAATTTTATGAGATTGCGTTGAAAAAATGGTTTTGTTTCCAAAATATTAAAACATAAACTGTATAAATCCTTGTTGGCAAATATTATGTGTTATACGACATAACGTCGAAAATTTAATGTAGTTTTCATGTTGTCGCTCCATGTTACCTAAAAGCTTCAGACAATATATTTTCCTTTTCATTTAGAGCCAGCAAAATGTTCACGAAACACGAGAGAAACGGGCTTCAGGTACAAACTTTTTGAGACCGTTTTAATACTATTTAAACAAGTAAATAGCTACTATTTCACACTAATGCTTGTCCGCATGTGTTTTACTTTAATTAAAATTGAAGTAATGTGTAATACAATATTACAAATCTTTCAGTAAAAAAACTATTACTTTCGAATATTGTTTTAGTAAGCCTAACAATTGTCTACCGATAGTAGCAGAAGCAGGCGAATCAACCAGAACCACTGCGTGAGGCGAAGTGATGGTATTCGACACGTGCGACTAGACATAAAAGGTGAAATCCCGATTGGGGCACAGGGCAGACCCATTTCTGTCTGTTTCACTGATCATTTTTCTTTATAGAAAACCTACTTGCCCAGACCGACCGAAACAATTCTTTTTAACTTGTTTCCCCAGGATTCGAACCCAGGACACGGAGGCGTTCACTAGGAGGCGGCGACTTACATAATATTCTGTTGTAAAAATTTAAAATAAAAGTACAATAAAATTCAAAATTTATTTTTACTTGGGACTCGTAGTACTAATAGATAAGTCTTTTGGTATTGCAATGAGCTGAAACCACCACTCGGTTCTTAGCAACCTCCATCTACAGACAGTGGTTCTTTCTTCAAATTGAATAAATATACCTTCCATTTGTTCAATACAAAATAGTATTATAACTAGACATCATTATCGCGGAAGCACGATTCATTTGTAGATTATGTAAACAGAGTGGACAAACTACATAAAGTCTTTTGAGAGTATCTAACCTATATCATTATTGGGACTTTTTGCAGCGTTTCTGCATCAATTCATATTCATTCAGTAACAAGGCCAAGGAGGTTAAATACCTGGTTGATTTTTATAGGGTTTAGCCTAGGAAACGCAGCGACTACCTGGACTTGGATCCCGGACCGTACCCTTTTTTACCTTGACCCCCCTTTGATCCCGGCTACACGGTAGAACCCCTGTTGGGCTTGCAGGAAAAGAGAAAGGAAAGTAATATGAAATGGGCTTACGATGGATGATGAGGTGCTGCGGATGCCCTCGACAGCGCTGCCGGAACACTTAAATCTTCATCAATTGCACTGGAGAACTCACTTATAAAATCCAAGCACACAACACACACTGCCTTGATTGTTTTATTATGTTTTAATTAGTTTGCAAGACGGCTGATGCGTCGGTTGCGCACACGTTTGTACGAAGTGTTGTTTTTACTTCCGCCGCATAGAGGGCGCGGGCATAGGAAAAGGTAGATTTGGAGGAAAGAAGGAATGCAAGCCGCAACGTTTCCCCCTACTTGAAATGATTTCATAATTTCAAAAAAAAATATGTTAGAAAACAAAAAGAAACCTTAAATTTAACTACGCGACATGTAAAGTACAATAAAAATAAAATGAAATAGATAAATTTATATTAAACTAGAATGAAAATATTCATGTAAGTACTAATTAATGGGGAAAGGACACAGTTTAGTTACTGGCCTCTTAAGGAGCCCACTTGTTGTTCTCAGTGTCACTACGCGAACAACACCGAACCTGGATGTAAGTTCGTAACAATACCGTTACGCCATTCTAAAGGTGGCAAATTATTATCTACAATTAGAACCACCTGTCCTAATTCAATATTGACTTGATTCTTTAACCATTTTTCGCGTTGCTGCAGCGTATGCAAATAATCAAGTTGCCAAGTTCGCCAAATAGATTGTGTAATTTTCTGTAACATTTGCCAGCGAGCACGCGGTGATATGTATTCAAAATATTGTCTTTTATTAACGCGAGTATCACACATTTAAATAAAATACTGTATACCGGATTAAAACGCGATTTATTATTTATATTGTTTAAATTATTTATCCCGACGTTTCGGATGCTTTTCAGCAACCGTGGTCGCGGGAGATAGGACCAGGAGGTTAGCTGTCTCCCGCGACCACGGTTGCTGAAAAGCATCCGAAACCTCGGGATAAATAATTTAAACAATATAAATAATAAATCGCGTTTTAATCCGGTATACAGTATTTTATTTAAATTTTATTTAGATATGTACCTATTCATTTAAAAGTTCTGGTTCTGGTAACGATACCAGAGGACCATAAGTTAAAAAATGATCTGGAGTGAGGACATCTACCTCACAAGGATCAGAAGAAATATTACATAAAGGTCGTGAATTCAATATTGCTTCGACCTTCGTAAGTACAGTCATCAGTTTTTCGAACGTTAAAACTTGTAAACCTATAACTCGCTTTAAGTGATATTTCATAGATTTAACGCCACTTTCAAAAATCCCACCAAAATGACTATGCCGAATGAATGATGGAGGATTTAAACGCCAAACAATTTCTCGATTTGCAAGACTCGATTCTAACACTTCATGATTATTTTGACCACGAAAATGGTGCGCTCTGAACCAAATTCGATCGTGTGGCGCACGGTCCGCCGAACATTATTATTATTAATATCGGTACGGCTGGTTCGGAGCGCTTGCATATCGAACGCGGTGCGTTCCAAACCGATTCGATCGTGTGGACGGCGCACCGAACCAAATGTCAGTTTAGTCGCTATTGAGCCACCGTATGCGCAACACTTCGTAACGTGTTCACAGAAATGGATTCGGAACGACACCAAGAAGACATCGTTAGTACCAAGAAAAAAGCTGTTATAGAGCTGTTGGAGTTGTATAAAGACTTTCCATGTTTGTGGAATATCGCGCATAGCCTTTATTGTAATAAAGATGCACAAGATCCAACAATTCAATAAATGCTTCGGAATTCATTCGAAGATATATACGAAAATCTTTATCATCGAGATCTTTAATGAGATTCATATGACTGTACTGTTGTCTGTTTCTGAGATAAAATTTTGCCCATTCTTTTCTTTTTTCGTTGGTTATGTAATGGCGATGTAGCAACGATAGTTGCCGCAACTAATGCAATTTTGGCCTGTGTTGATAGAATAGGAGGCATGTCGAGGAGACGTGTTCACGCAATGCTAGCACAATATGACTGGACGATTCGGAGTCTGGTGCGTTCGTCTGTTGTGTAGACCGCACCGTACGGTTCGTGGTCCGTTCCGAACCAAGTTCGATCGTCTGTGAAGACTATTACGCTCTAAAGCAGCTATAAAAGCTGAAGTTGACAATTCTGTCACTACTTCCAGATGAATGGCTTTAACGGCAAGGCACACAAACACACAAACATATATTAGCTTTATAGGTACGAGCATTTCGTCTGCGGCTCTCCTTTAACGTAAAAGGTCCTGCGAAATCTATGCCTACATTTTGAAAACAACGAGTTGACCTAACACGAGGGGATGGCAGATCACCCATTAAAGAATGTAAAGGAACGGGTTTAGTTTTAAAACACGTGACACATTTAGATAAACGCGATCGAATTAAATTACGAATACCAAGAATCCAAAATTTACGTTGAATAGGTAATTCAACGAATGAAATTTTTCTATAGAAGTAATATTATTTTTCTCATGAACAAGTGATAAATAGGTGTCATAAAAAGTTCGCCAATTCTCAATATTACCGTCGAAATGTGGTAAGTTAATTTTCGGTAAGCGGGCGAGAGTATGCTGCTTCGCGTCATACTGTGTCGTAACGCTCGCGCCGGGGGCAAGCTGAGTATCGAAGCTGCATCGCGTTGCATTTGCACTGAGGATTCAACAAAATATAACTCATCGAATACGCTAATTGAGTTCAAATTAATATCCTCCTCTGGAATTAAAGTTAATTTTAACTCATTTATTTTATCGTTATATTCTAAATACTATACTTTCTAAGACTAAATTTTTTTATATCTTGCGAAAAATATAGATTTATTATATATGTCCTTAGATAAATCAAATAAACTTTTCATATCCCTAAAAGCATATTCACGTTTAGAACGAACTAATTTTAATTGTCTTTCTAAACTATTTTTGTCGGTCATGTATAATTTTAGCTAACCGAGAACAACAATATTATAACGCCGTGCGTCACGTATCGAACAAACTTATTTGAAATACCTACCTACCTTCTTTTTATTTTTATTCTGATTTACTACGTAAAATATGATATTATTTAAAATAGTTAAACAGTAAACTAATAATTAAAATATGATATTAATGGACTGTACTATATTATGTAGTTACAGTAATAACTACCTAGAAAACTGTATTTGGCTACGAAGGACCACTATTAAAATGGTTGTTTTTTGTAGGGTTTAGCCTGGGAAACTCAGTGAACTACCTGGATGTTGATCCCTGACCGTACCCTTTTTTACCTTGACCCCCCCTTTGATCCCGGCTAAACGTTAGAACCCCTGTTGGGCTTGCAGGTAAAGGGAAAGGAAAGTAATATGATATGGACTTACGATGGATGATGAGGTGCTGCGAATGCCCTCGACAGCGCTGCCGGAACACTTAAATCTTCTTCAATTGCACTGGAGAACTCACTTATAAAATCCAAGCACACAACACACACTGACTTGTTTTATTAAGTTTTAATTAGTTTGCAAGACGGCTGATGCGTCGGTTGCGCACACGTTGTACGAAGTGTTGTTTTAACTTCCGCCGCATAGAGGGCGCGGGCGTAGGAAAAAGTAGATTTGGAGGAAAGAAGGAATGCAACAGTGTATGTATGTAAGTTTCTTCTAACAATTATAACTTCTAAATGACCGAAAATATCGACACGTATGAGGTGTAATTGGAAGCCTTATATTAATATTGTCTTTTATTAACGCGAGTATCACACATTTAAACAGAATACTGTATACCGGATTAAAACGCGATTTATTATTTATATTGTTTAAATTATTTATTCCGACGTTTCGGATAATTTTCAGCAACCGTGGTCGCGGGGAGACAGAAATATGACAGTTGTCTGATTTTCGAAATGTCACAAAGTTGCCATATTAACGCCATCTATTCCTACGGAGTTGATATTTACTGTAATTTTCTATATTATGACAATATTGACTAACGGTGTCCTCTTGTTTTTTAGTATGTTTCATTTTGGGTTTAAGATTCTTAATTACTGGATCCCAGGTGTTGGAAAGTCTCAAACCATCTTCTCTATTGAAGTAAGGATGTTTTTTAATTTCAATAGCCTCACGTACTAGTCTGGGAAAGAATCTACTTTCTCTTGCAAGGATTTTCGGTTGGTCGAAACGTATGTACTGGTTTGGTTTATCCAGAGTGTGTTCACATACTGCTGAATCAGCTCATATATTTTTTGATAGGGCTATCATTTTTAAACATAGGAGTTACAAATCATTTAACGTAAACGTAACAAACATCAAAAATGCGATTAGTTAACATTAATAACGAAAAATTCATTTTAACCGCTCGGTCAAAATCGTTAATAACCAGCTTCGTATCTAGTCAGGTGGCTTACCAGCCGGTCTAGCATGACCGCCACAAGATATCGCGGACGAGAGAAGACAAATTAAGATGTGAGATATCTGGATCGACAAATATATCTATTTTTGATGTTAAAAGTCGAGTTTTAAGTGTAATTGTCATGTTAGACCCGGAAGAAATAAAGAGATAATCGATTAAAACACGAGAAAACGGTTGATAAAATTTTGTCGCGGTTGTCATGCTAGGCCGGCTGGAGGATAAGTGAACACCGCCATCCATAGACATCTACAGCACCAAAGCGCTTGGACCTTTTAAAAGCCATATATTTAAGAAGGGAATAAGTAAAATAAACAAGACTTGATTGAACAGATTTTAATTGAAATAACCTTCAATATGTTTACAAGTGTGTTCTCAAGGCTACATTAAAAGGCCCCGTTGAACTACTTAGTTAATTCAATATGAGGTATTTAATTAATATTACTATCAATAATCACAAGTCCTTATGTGGAATAAAATCTAAATGTTGCTTGATACCAATTACTTTATAGGTACAGTCATGAATAGAAGTAGTAGAATAAAATGAAGACTTATTAGTACTTATTGGAAAAAAATATGTGATAATAAGAATATATTATGTCAAGCAATAATTAGATTATCTTAAAAATCAAAATACTGAGTGACTTCTGTTGCCGAATGTACGCAGTTCAGCGACCTTTAGAACCAAGAATCATAAGATGAATTGTGTTCAATTGAGTTAAAACGGTGCACGATTGTAATGTAAAGTCGTCATTTGTCGCAGAAAATCTATAGTTCTTCTACTTTTATTTTACTTTATTTTTTAAATGTGACAAAAAACAGACATTTTTCTGGAACATATTTTATAAAATTCCTTATAAAACCAACTAAAATGAAGCAGTTTGAGACTTTTCAAAACTTGTCTATAGAAATTTTGATATTTGAACATTCTCTGATTTAGACAGACTCTTAAGCACACATTTATCTCTTTCTAATATTAAATAATAAACGTAGACAAAACATCTTTAAACATGACTCCGACGATTAAGAGCATTAGTTTTGCAAATAAAAACGTAGTAGATTTCAAAGCTTTTTTATGTGTGGCCACTCGTGTTCGTCATTAATTCTCGGTTGTTTGTAAAAACTTCAATTAAACTTGAATCTTTCAACAAACGTTTAATAAGCTCGAAGTAAAGTTTAGAATAAATGTTCTATGGCTGAGGTATCCTACCATCAAGTGAACCTCATGCTCGTCTATCGATATCTAACATAAAAATCTAGAATAAGAAAATAAAACAAAAATGAACTAAAATAATTTTACTAAAGACGCTCACAACATAATATACATAATACATTATATTATACCCGTTTCTTTTGACCACCATTACCTATACATACCACAAGTATGCAATATAGATCCACATTACAATCAACTCTACATTCTACGCCATTTTATGTTTTACAATACAAACCTCTACAACATGATACAATTCTGAATCCTTACTTGAGAACAGTCAACACATCAAATTTCTAGAGAAAAATGGTTTGAAAACTCTCAAAACAAGTTTCAAACTTGAGTCATAAAATTAAAATTTTAAGGGATGACAATGAGTGATTAAACATACTTGATCTTTGATAATTAACATCATAACTAAGCTTAAAAAGCTTAAGGAGTAATAACGAGCCTCTTTATAAAAAAATAATGAAATATTCATGTCTTATAAGTTTTCAATGACATGGAGAAAGCAGTTATTATCTGTGCTTATTTATTACTCCGGGCGACAATGACAAAACGAGTATAAGTTCGTTCAATGAATTATTTGTTTCAGCAACGGATACAACTCATAGTCACATTAAACAATTTAGTTTATTTAACACTAAACCCACCAGAACGGTCAAATGACCACTATTGAGACTAATAAAAATTGTTAAATTCCATTTTTCTACAGCTGTAGCAAACCGTATGTATTCGTTACTGAGTAACGGGTACGCCATCTAGTACCGAGTAACGAAACGATACTCACGAATACTTTTCGTTACTCGCATGTTTCGTATCATGTTTACATACGCTGTTTCAATGACGCAATGTAACTTCAAATATTCAAAACAAAATTTACCCTTTAACTTTAACAGAGTATGCAGTAAAAAAAAAGTATATACTTGTGAAAAAGTGTTTTCATAAAATTTTGCCACAAAAATTTCATAAATTTTATGTAATAGTATGAAATAAACGCAAGTTAAAGTTTTAGTCTCTCATGAAATTCTAAAATTATTTCACTGTAACTTAATTTTCAAACAATTAATTAAATCGCACGCTTGCGCGCGCAGCTTAAACTAGTTCTGTTTTGCTTCTCTAGCATAACATAGCATGTTATGAGGTATTAGTTAGGAGTAACGAGTACTGAATGTATAGTAAAGAATACATACGAGTACGTTTTTTTTTTCGTTACTTTTACACCTCTACATTTTTCTTGAACTCACTGCACGACTTTTTCTATAATATAATATGGCCATATAACATATTTTTTCATATTAGCAGCATTTCATAGTTCAATAAAAATTTAAACCTGGAATTATTTATTTATTTATTAGTCTCGAAAGCTGTCATTTCACCGCTCTGGTAGGTTTAGTGTTAATGTTTTTTTTTTTTTTAAACGTATAAAGAACAATCATTTTAATTGTGTTTCACCTGGTGGTAAGTGAGAACGCAGTCTAGGATGGAGCATGATCGTTCCCTAATAAATGCCTATTCACATTTGCCTTGAAAAGACCCAGATTATATGTTGGTGGGAATACTGACGCCGGCATTGAATTCCAATCCTTACACGTTCTCATGATGAAGGAGGTCGAGAAACGTTTCGTTTGTAATGTAATGTGTTAATGTATTATTTATCTAAATATTTCGAGTGTTTTATAGAATGCGTGGTCTAGACTGTAGATGCGAAGCGGTTATAATGCATTTTACGTTATTAACGGTTTATTAACCGCATTTTATACTTTACGTTAAATGACTGACTTAAATAATCTCTAATGTTTAAAAACACGATTTCCTAGCAAAAAACGTTTATCTAATGAAGTATAAGGATTCCAACGACACCGCATATATCTAAATATTTTCAGGTATTTAGAAGTATAAAAAGTTGTTTAAAGAAACACACATACATTAACCTTAAAAATATGACACTCCTTTTTGGGACCAGTCATGTAAAAGCATCGCAGTCAGATAATAAACCGTTAATAACTGCATTTTATGGGTTATTAACCAAAGATTTTGATAAATAACGGTAGCTAACGAGTTTTTTACTTTTCAGTCTGCCCGTGACCACACAGGAAAGGCACCCGAAATTTCACGATAAATAATATAATAAATAAAATTCGTTTAAATGTTTTTTATGAAAACTAAAATGATCTGATCAAGGGGGCCGAATCATCGTGTCGGATATTATTGTACTATAAAATCCGACCATAGTTTATGTCTAATAATTCTCTGAATTTTCTAATAAATACGTCATGGTACAAACTGTTCGGTAATACAAAGAATACTACAACTACGCTATAGATTTAAATACTATTGTATACAAGTAACATGAGACTCCTGTCGTAGCTGCCGATATAAAATAAATGATATTTACACAACTTAAAATAATATTATATACGACATACGTTTTACCACAAGGTTGTTAAATTCATATTCAAATACAATAACAGAAATCCTACTAATATAAATGTGACAGTTTGTGAGGATGTTTGTTCCTCTTTCACGCAAAAACCACTGAACATAAAGTTTTGTATTTATAAAGATATGGGGTTAATTGGCCAAATTATAATGATTAGTGTCAAATAAGTCAGAAACCCTGCTATCTGAGAGCTATTTCGCCCAGCGAAGTGTGCACGGGTTAGCTAGTATTTCATGAACGTAAAACATTATAATGGTCAATTTTATTAAAGTAAAACAAATAATCAAGATGGCAACATTTTCAACCTCCCTAGATAGTGCTTCAACGAAAATGTATTTCTACGATATTTTTCTACTTTTCAATTCAATTTCGATATTTTAGCACAAAACCTTTCAATCTTATCACTTAAAGTTATTCAATTGTCGGATATCTCACCTCACTTCTTACATTAATAATTAACACAAGCTATTCTTTAATCTGTATTTCCTAGGTAGTAAATCTAAAATTCAGTACACTATGAACGAACTATCAAAATTCTGTGAAATAGTAAAAAATGACGATTTTATATTTCTTACTCTAGTGTTGATGTTAAACATATTATTAAATGATATTTATAAGATTCATTTAACTTTATAAAACGAACAGTTAAGTCTAAATAGTGTCTAAGGAAATAATAATTTATAATACCTAGGGATCGACCATTAATCACATGTGGCGAGGGGGGGGGGGTGACCTTTACTCACCATTGCAAGGCTACGATATCCCACCAGATCAAAACCCCTGCCGTAAAATCACGTGTATAGATAGTTCAACTCATCTGTGCGCGCGGCTTTATGTGTGCGTGACAAGAGGTACAGTCTAGTACAAAATACAAATAATTATATAATAATAATAATTTAAATTGAAAGAATAACTCGGTGACGAGTAGGAACTATTGTAAATTAGTTTAGATTATTTTGTTTTTAAGGTTTCAATTTCCATACATTTTCAAAAGGGTTTAGTTCAGAATATACCGTATACCGTCAACCGGTCGCAACCGAAGAACTTTTATGCCTGATGAAGAAGTATATAATCAATCTTATAAAAAATATTGTTTTCTTTTTTTATCGAATTATACAGTTCTATTTTTTTTTTCAATTCTAGTTTATATTTATTATATTTTTTAATCGACTGTACCCGTGCAAAAAAGCGATATAATTACAAACGCACGCACACATGTTGCCGCGCGCAAAGATGAGTTAAACTCTCTATTCTTGTTTTGTACACAAAAATACGTGATTTGGAGTGGTCAAGTCGCCAAAAAAACATCAAATGATTAATGGATGACCCCTTTTATCGCTATCTGATAGTATACATTGGGTAATATAAAACTGTTCAACCGCTACAAATTACTGAATGATTTTTCAAAATGGAAACAGTCTTTGGTATATTACGTGTTGCTTATTTATAATACGCTGTGTTTATTGCTTTTTAATTTAATAATTTAATACCTTAGTAATATAATATGTATAGGATACATAATAGAGCCTCTAATAATCGTAACAAGATATAACACGATGCAATAACTTTAGTTAGAATAAAACATTGTCTTATACTTATTCTAATATCCTCTAGGCTTACTTCAGACAGGTTCGAGTTTAAAATCAATCGATTACGATTCGAGAGAAACTCGAATTCGTTCTCTTGAACACTAAAGCGCACCATTGAGCCGTAACTCAAATTCTCGATAACATTCGAGATGTTCTTACTCCTAAATTTCCCTTAATTAAATTTTCCTGGCTGAAATATCACTTATTATCGAGAAAACCACACACTTGTTTGTCGATATCTCACATAAAAAAAGAAATCGAATAGCAGTCAAAATTATACGTCATACCTGATGAAATGTGATGTCGCTGAAATTATTCTAGATCGATTTTAAAGGTTCGAGGAGTAAACCGTATGTCTACTGTCTAATAAGTCTAAATGTTTGTTATTTTACACCTCGAAAATAAGAAAGAACTCGTTGTAAAATATCTTACCAATTTTTAAAAAGGTATTCTATGTATAAATATCAAAGCAGTTTATGCTATGTGATCTTAAATATGATGCTATGATACTACGCACTATGGATGATAGAATTAAATAAAAGTGCATTCATTTCTATATTACAATAAAATTAGGTATGTGAATTCGATTATTTGCAGATGCCATCTACACCGGTATAACATAAAATAAGTATCTAAAAATTTGGTCACGTAAAAATTACATACGTACGAATACTTTCTTGCAAGTTCTTCGTGGTAGGGATACAAAAAGTAGCCATATACTGTACTATAGTCCGCGCGGAAGTGCTAGTCTCCGCCTGCGGTATGTGAGCGGTGAGACGGGGGAGGGCGCGTATTTTCAAGACACGCACGAGACATATGAGAACAGATAAATCTCCGGATAACTATGTTAGAAACTGTCTTAATTAATGTTACGGGTAGATTATAAAATTATATTTTCTATTTCTGGGCTAAGCAAAACACATAGCTAAAAGTGTTAATTAAATTTTATTATTAATGGTACAAAACAGTTTTAAAAAAAAATTAACTTTTTTCAATAAGTATTCAGGTTTCCGTGAAGATGAAAATTTTGTAATTTCCGATGTTTGCAGAATCGAATTTCATTTTCTAAATAACATTTTTCACTTGTCGTGGTATTGGCGGACCCATCTTAGGATATTTAACCCATGTGTGTTTGGAATAAACTGACGCGAACAAATAAGTCGTGTAACCGTCGCGGTGGTCGACGGCCGACTGAGTCAGCTTGACGTTTAGAAATACCCCCCGCCCTGCCGCTCACATACCGCAGGAGGGGACTAGCACTTGCGCGTACACTATAGTAGAAACTATTTTATTATTCCATCTCGGAATCATGAACCAATAAAATTAAAATATTATTTCACTAAATATACATTTATATTATATTCGTCAACAAAACTGTAGTTTAGATTAATACTTTCAGCAAACATATGCTTCTATGCTATACAAATGTCGATACACTTAATGATTTTTTCTATATTTATTGAAATATCCGAGATATGAACCATAAACAAACTGTAACCATAAACAAACTAACCATAAACCCATTTGTAACAATAAACAAACCGGATATAATAGTTAATTCGTATATTAAATATCAAGTCTATAACTATAGACAATCCGCCTTATTCATAAACGTATTATAACGATATAGTTACGATGTGTTTTGTCTTGCTCTATCGAATATAAAAATACTACAGAACGAAAGAAACAAAACATATTTTAACTATATCAATCTTAAACGTTTTTGAATAAGGCCGAATATATCCAACTAACGATTTTACGATATATTTTTATAACCGAATCCGATAACGACTGTTTAATATCATTCATCTCAAACTCCAATATTTATGTAGTTAGACATCTTAATGCATTTATGAACCTTGCTCCAATCAAAAATATATCTAGACCAATTTCTTATATTTTTATATCAAACTACGCAATACTACATCTATTTCTAGCATTTTCTAACTTCTTACGGGAATCTAAGGCCATATGAAATTTCGTACATTTACAATGTGCTTTATGGAGTTATTGGGAAGACTGAATTATCATTTTCTCTCATTTGTCTCTGCAGTGCTCAGTAATACACGTTATTAATGTATATAACTCGTGTAATATTATAAATTACATAATGATTAAATAAATAGAAAATTTACAATTTGACCTCAAGGTTTTAAAAAATCTATTATAACTTATAATTTTAGGTCATTTAATATGTAATAAAGCCACTAATCATATTTCACTTCATATTCTGACGATCTATTTGAACATGAAACTATTTTTTATATGTTTATTTTTGACTGATTGATAGCAAGACAATAATACTTATTGGATTTTACTGGAAAAGTATTCAAAGACAAACAAGCGATATACTACTTATTTTTAAAAGTAACGTAGTTACATGTCTACTCTTTTTATTAACCTTCATCATCGTCATCTTATTAGCGTAAAAAATATGAATCCGATAGAAAATTCAAAATATCTCAATTAGTACTGTACAAATTGGTTGAAAGCATAAAATTTATAGATACAATATTCCAGAAATAAAAATAAGATTAAATAAATTATTTAAAATCATCCAAGTCTCATTCATATGATATCCATTGACATACAAAATTTAATCATCTTCGGTTTAAAGGAAATAAATCGCTTATAGATATTTTATACAATATTATAAAAAGTACATTTCCCGGTGCGGGTATCTCTAGAAATGCTTAATATGAATCGCAACATCACTCAATACATAGCCGATTCACTTATGAGACATAAGCAGCTGATATGTCAAAAATATTCATACATCCTCATACGCAATGCCATAAACCAAATATTTCCGAATCCGAGTTAAAAAACTGTACCAAAAACGTACGCGAATATGAGCTCTATTCCCTACGCCATAAGCGTCCCATTCGACTTGACACCACCATTAACCGCCTGAGCGGTATCGGGTCGTCTCTTGAGTCTGCGTTTCTTCGCGTGATTGTACACGGGTAGCACCAGTAGCACCAGCCCCGAGAGACCAATGAACACCCCCGCGAGGTAGAACGAGAGGTCATAGGAACCCCTCATGTCGTACACCCATCCTGGAAAGGGTAAAAGTTGATTAATCTTAATGAACGCTTCTGTCATGATAAACGAATTTTATACTGTTATAATTATTAGTTTTCTTGTTTTTTGTTAGACTAGCAATGAGCCCCGGCTTCACACGGGTGCAATGTAGCCTATGTTACTCGCTGATAATATAGCTTTCTATTGGTAAAAGAATTTTTAAAATCGGTCCAGTAGTTTTTGAGTTTATTCATACCATACAAAAATTCAAAAATACAAATCTATCCTCTTTATTATATTATATAGTAAATATAGTTATATTATAGTATAGCTTAGATATCGACAGACGAGCATGAGGTTCACTTGATGGTAGGTGATACCTCAGCCGGCTACTGTAATCGGCACGCACAATATGCAGCACGCACTATGAGCAGTGTTTGTCCGAAACGACCATAGAGAATTTTTTTTATAGCACTGTATGACCGAAACCATCCCCATTTTACGCACGCTTATCCGTGACCTAAATAGGGCATTTTCCCTCGCTACACTCGGGTGCTAACTTCACGCCGTTCAATAACAAACAAACAAGTCACACGTATCGTAATGTACTATTACAGAATTTCATAAACCTGTCGTCCCTACGAAATTTCATCCCCCCAACCCATGTATGCAGTAGCGTAGCACTTCTACACTTTGACGAAGAATTTCACAGATAACGGTAAAAAAAATTACTTCCTTCAACGTTTTTTTTTCAATTTTTAACAAAGAATTAAACAAACTACAACAGTAGTTAGTACTTCACAGTAATTACAGAGTTTCTCTTTAGGTTTATGTCATTCAATAAGAGTACCATTTTTACCGTGCCCCATTTTTTAATAATCAATTACAAAAATAAGGGGCGGCATATTTGGGACCCGCGCCGGGTGCAAGTTGCCTACGCCACTGTAAAACAGGGTAAAAGTGCCCGTGAATGAAACCTTGATATTTCTATAGATAATTACCAGCTAAAGACGGTCCGACAAGATTAGCGACACCCTGGATTAACAGCAACAGTCCATACGCGTTGGTGAACTTCTCCAGTGTAATTTGTTCCACCAATATGATGCTTGTGAGCGAGTAGTTGGCCGCTATGAACGCTCCGAATGCACCGGACGCAGCGGCCACTGAGAGGTAAGAGGTGAGAAGCGGCATTATCAGCGTCACAGCGCCGCACAGCACCATACACGCTGCGTAAACGAGGCTGGGATTCACGCATTCCCAGTCTCCCACCCAGCCGAGAAGAATCTGCAACGTTACATTATTTTTTTAATCATTTTATAGTATAGTTTTACGGCCTTATATAGTTTTAGGGCGCCGAGACAAAATATTAAACCTGAAAAAGTTGGAAAAAGTTGGCATTAAGAATTCCAAACTTTAAAAGACAATACTTCTGCCAAGGTAATATTAATATTCATTTATACAGACTAACTAATATATTACTTATTAATATTTAAAAAAATCAGGGATAATTTTTAGCAATTTAAAAAGATTTCTCAAGGTAAAAGAAACTGATAAATCAACCACGGATATTTTGAATAAACCTTCATATTAATTAATAAATATAATATTATAATATAATAAATATATTAGTCCTCTTAATAAGCTTTTTAAAATAAATATAATAAATCCAAAAAGTAAATACACAAACCAACTATACAAAACCGGGGAACTGCACTGAAAACTTTAAAGTAAAAAATGTATATTCATATTAAAACCGAGCCCATCCGCTAATGACTCTATTTAATATTTATACAAACCGACAAGAGCTCTCATTCTGCTAGCGAATCCCGACAGAATGGAAGCGCGCTCAACAAATATTTATCATTTTTTTAAGCCACCATTACGAATGTTAAATGAAGCTCTAGTGTTTGGTACTTCATATTGCGAATGTTTCTCTATCTACAAAAGAATTTATACAATATTTTTTCTATTTTTCAGTCTTACAAGCCTCGGATCTGCAAGAATCGGAGCTTAACTAATATGGAAATCCGTGCCTATCCCAGTGGGAAAGAGGCGTGAAATATATACTTCTTCCTGGATGTGGGTATTTAATTTACCTACTCCTGTTTCTGTCTGCGTCAAATTAAGCAAAAATGTTGTCTTAAAATTTTCCGATATTTTAAGAGTTATTCTATTGTTCGGGACACAGACGAATCTACGAAATAAGATATCATTAAATTCGGTGCAGTCGTTCTTGAGTTATAAATGGTGTAACTAACACGACTTTGTTGTATTGGATTAAAAAAATAACTCAACATACGAAAATGGGTTTGTATGCTTTATATTGATAAAATTATTCTATACCCATAATAATTCAAGTATTAATATTTATTAATTCTCTATATTATGATCTAATATCTAAAACGTAAAACATTTCTTACAGTTCTAATGTATTTACGACTAGGAAACTTATTTTAAAAAAGTATTTTCATTTTAATTTTTAAAAAATCCATTAAAAAACAGTCACTAGTCCATCAATAACAGCTTCCTAATTTAAATAAAATACTGTATACCGGATTAAAACGCGATTTATTGTTTAAATTATTTATCCCGACGTTTCGGATGCTTTTCAGCAACCGTGGTCGCGGAAGACTGAAAGATGACAGTTGTCTTATGTTTGAAATGTCACAAAGTTGCCATATTTAATTCAATTAAATTAAAAAATAATCTATTAATTTAGGTAACACAATGTACATCTATGAACGTCAATAAAAAATAATACATATTAAATTACTAATATTATTAATATTAAATGCTTCTAATTTTACATTTACTACCAGTTCACAAATCAAGGGCGTAGAGCGGACGAGAAGAACTGGCAAGAAACTCGCCGCCACTCTTTTTAATCGCCAAGTTATTATAACATAACATAAGCATTTTAATGTGGTTTTTAACAATAGGATTAAAGAGGAAGGTTTCCAAGTATAGTTTAATATTGTTCTTTTTTTTTTTTTTTTTTTTATAGTATAGCGAGCAAACGGGCAGACGGCTCACGTGATGGTAAGTGATTACCGCCGCCCATAGACATCCGCAACACCAGAGGGCTTGCAGGTGCGTTGCCGGCCTTTAAGAAAGATGTAGGCTCGCTTCTTGAAGGTTTCCAAGTCGTATCGGTTCGGAAAAACCGCCGGCGAAAGCTGATTCCACAGAGTGGTTGTGCGAGGCAAGAAGTGTCTCAGGAATCGCGCAGTTGTGGACTTCCAGACATCAAGATGGTATGCGTGGTATTTTTGACGCGATGTCCGATGGCGAAATTCAGCGGCCGGGAACCGAACAATTCCTCCGAGCATTCCCCGTGATAAATGCGATAGAAGATGCAGAGCGAGCCTACATCTCTACGCAGCGCCAAAGGGTCGAGCCGATCGGAAAGAACCTGATCATCGACGATTCGAGCCGCTCTACGTTGGATGCGGTCAAATGGAAGGAGCTGGTACTGGGGAGCCCCCGCCCAAAGGTGAGAACAATACTCCATGTGTGGCCGAATTTGCGCCTTATAAAGTTGCAGGCGATGGGCCGGCATGAAGTATTGCTTCGCCTTATTGAGCACACCAAGCTTTTTAGAGAGTTCTGTGTATACTCATTGAATATGACGATAACTGTTCATGATGTCAGAAAAAATCAAGCTTTCATCGAAAATGCTGTTTCTATTCGTGCAAAGCCGGGGCGCGTCGCTAGTATCTCTATATAAATAAACTAGTTAATCCCGAAACTATAAAATATATCAAGCCACCTTTCACGCCATTGTTTTATTTTTATGTCATGTGGTTTTATACTATTTTAAAATTAAAAAATTTAGTATACATACAAGACACACATAATATATTATTACTCTTAATAAATTTACTACATACCTCCCTTTATATACAGGTCCAAACAATATATCGTCTTTTGGTTTTAGCCAGAACATAAACTAGAGAGTGATTACAAAAACCTTTTACAATTTCAAAAGAAATTAAATTCCCTGTCCGCGTCTGGTTTTCCGCCTATCCACAAAGCAAGGAGTCTAGGTCGCTTCAAAGTAACTCGAAGGCTACATTATCACTTTCCATGTGGTGAAAACATCGGCCAACCTTTTTTTTACGAGATTTTACTCAATTTACGAAAGAGCATGGGAGCGCGATACATTGTGTATTACTCGTCTATTAGAGATGAGGCATATTTACGCTACGAGATTTAACAACCAGGACTTCGCTTGGAAGAACGGCGCCCTGGTACGAACGCTGTTTTCCTATGCACCATTTTTCGTATGGCGAGTTCGGAGCTCGGTGTACTCGCCCTAAGTACCACCCAAAAAACTACGAACTAGACCATATACTTAATATTTTCAAGAAAACCGGATTTTCGACCGCGTATATTTTTTTACGGTCTCTTACTTGGATGTCTTGGTACTTTGGCAGGTGTATCTCATCAGTATCAACTATAGTCAAGGACTCTTAGAATTCAATTTTTTCAAGGACATAGCACCAAGTAGTAAAAGAAAAGGCATCAAATAAAAAATACAATAATAGTATGGTAAATTAAAATATTTATATTATTAATCATCTAAGCTTAACATGACGTTACGTAAATAATTATCATAGTTTATCAACTAGCGCCGAAATGGGTCAAGATAACTCGATATACCGTTCTACGCGGTTACAATTTTATTTCTAATAAAAAATGTATTATATCCATCTAAATCTTTAAGCGAAAGTAATATGGAAGGAGCATGTGGTGTCCATTGTTCAATTTTAAAAGTTTAGCGACAAAATCACCTAAAATATACAAATAATATCGCCGTATTATTTGTAATGTGATATATTTTTGTCCGTTTAGGCTGATAATAATTAATTGACAGACTTCTTTTAATTCGGGAAATAAAATAGACATGCGAATTTAAAATTGATAGTCAAGTCAGATATGGGAGTTATGATTGATTAAAATCTGATAAGGGAAATCTCGGCTATGCTCTGCATTCAATAAAACAGGAAAAATGTATATGTGCTTTTTCAGATATTTTTATATATCACTGCACCCCAATAAATACGTCAAATAGAACACTTTCTTCTAACCTTATTTTAAAAATATTAAAACGCACACTGAAAAATATCGCGTATATCTCTTTATTTTTTTATTGTTTTTATTTTGTTATTTTTGTAAAACGTCGGTCCGTCTGCAAGGAAAAATTGTTTGCTGGAGCATGTGCTGAGTGTGTTACCCTTCCACATGTGTAGGTATTAGATATTATATCCAGATAGTTTTACTTTTTTAATATAGTTAAATAATTAATTGAGGTTAATATGTGGAATAAATTTCTTAGTTTGAAATATTTTTTCAAAATGATTCAGTCGTTTGACAGGCAAAACAAACAAGCAAATAAACTCTACATACATATTATATTAGTGTTAATATCGAGGGCAGCATGCAAAACACGTGGGTTACGTGAGTTGACAACGAGATAGCAGAATAAAATAATAATATAATTATATCTATAGTCTATAGTTATGATAAAATTATATTATCTGATATCTGTAATATTATTTGCAGTGATTGACGTATTCATAAATCTTCTACGAAATAACAAAAATACATACATACTAGATATCGACAGACGAGCATGAGGTTCACTTGATGGTAAGTGATACCTCAGTCACAGAATATCAGTCAATGATGTGCTGTGGACCTACTTTTTACTTCGAGCATTCGAAAATCCAGTTCGTTCCCCGGTCGAAATTTCGATATCCAAACGTGATATGTGAGGAAGAATGCTTACAAAAAATATAAGCATGTCATCCCGGCGAGATTCAAATCCGCGACCTATTGGAGCGCAAGTTAGGTGTTCTACCAAGCTTTTTTATGTTCAAGTTCAATAGACGAGTGTGATATTCAATGGTAGGTGATGCCTGAGCCACAGAACCTCAATTAATTATGCGCTATCAACCCGTGTTTACTTCGATAGAGCCTGATAAGCTCTCGTTTTGAATAAGCTTCCGAATCAGTGGTAGCTTAAAAATGTTTGCAAATGTTACTGAATAATTAATTTGAATGTAACGACTATATTACTATTGTAATAAGATCTGAGTAAATACAATACAATGAACAAGAATTATCATTCCATTATCTGAGTAGACATCTTATATTAAACCACTCTCACATATTTGATAACACAACTACACTACATGATTAAAACGCTTTATTTGATATTAATTTATCAAGCACAAGGTCGCTTTGTGTGTAAGCACTATAGTGTGATTATCACTATCACCTACAAATCTAGCACTTGTATAAATAGTTTTGTCAACATCTAACATAAAAACTATATATATATATATTTAATATAAAATGCTAATGATCGTACGTGTGTCCACGGTTTTTTCTATCATACGCTACTTTGATCAACTTCCTCTTGAGATGGCAAATACCCCTTGGTCTCTAGGTGTGCATAAGGGAGTTTGGTCAGGGTGGGTGGAAGTGGGTGGTTGTGGGTGGCAAAATGTTTTAGAAAGCTTCTGGAAAGATCGAGAAAATTCCAAAATGTGTGCAATCGGTGAAATTGATCCTCTAAAAATTTCTAAAATGGTCTACAAACTTCCAAGATGCCTACAAGTTGAAGATACTTTACACCGTATGTTAAATGGTCGAATAAGTGTCTTATTATTTAAGATAGAAATCTAAAATATTTATCTACTTTAGAATATGGATCCTTAAATATTTCTTATACCATTAAACATGTGATGTATTTTAACCCGAGCAACGCCGGGTTTCGCTGCTAGTCTATATATAATATAAAATAAAGTTGTGTTTTAGTTACACCACTTATAACTCAAGAACGCCTGCACCGATTTTAACGATATCTTATTTGTTGGATTCCTCTATGTCGGGAATAAGATATAGGCTATTAAAATATTGGAAAAAATCAGGAAAAAAATATATGCATAAAATTAATTATAAAATAAATTAGATTCGAAACTCCGCCATCTTGACAGCTCACGTCATGCATTCTTAGCTTTTTTGAAATAACAGATGTCTACTGCAAATCAGTGACATATTATACAATTATAGTGGCTAAATGGGCATATTCAAATTTAAGAATAATTACATAACTTCGAAGCCAAAATTGTGGCAGAACAACGTCTGCGGGTCCACTAGTATATAATAAAAGTAAATTCCCAAGTCAGACCCATTGCTGTGCCCGTTTCATTGATCATTTTCTTTACAGACAAGTATAATAAATAAATAAAAGTCTTTATATTCTGCCTGACGTTTTTTTGTTTCCCCTGAATTCCAACCAGAACATATAGTAAGACTAGCTCCCCAACTTATGAATAAAATTAGATCAAATCAAATTTTTCATTCAGGATTTTTTTAGGTAATACCTTAATCAGCTAGCAGTATGAAATATACTTTACGACCTATTCTCGTGTCTACCAAATATACATAAAAAATCATAAAAATCGGTCGAGCCGTTTCGGAGAAGGTCGACCACAAACACCGTGAGATTTTTTTATATATAGATGATTTAAAACAAATCCTTACCTCCCCAAACATGTTGAGAATACCGATGATAGATATCAGCATGGCGGACTGTGATGCGTTGAAGCCCATGCTCTGGCCATTATCCGCCATATAGACATAGGGCACATCGTACCACATGTACAAGAGGAAGTTTGAGATGGCGAACACGAGGAACGCGGGGTTCAGGAAGTGGGAGAAATCTAGTACGTCCACGATCAAGTCCCATAAGTCCCAGAGGCCGGCGTACCATTGGAGCTGAAAATACGAGATAGGGTACATACAAACACAGAATAAGAAGATAAAATTTCATACTCTTCACATAATACAAAGCTACATTAAAACTTATCAACTAATTGTGTGGCAAATTGAAAATTAGAAGACTCAAATGGAAGGCAGGGCAGCCGGCCTAGCATGACAACCGCGACAAAATTTTGTCGACCGTTTTCTGGTGTTTTAATCGATTATCTTTTTATTTCTTGTGGGTCTATAATGACAATTACACTTAAAATTCGACTTTTAATATCAAAAATAGATATATTTGTCGATCGAGATATCTTTTCTATCAAAATTGTCGATGTCGAGATATAATATAACGAGATATCTTACATTAAAGTTTGTCTTCTCTCGTCCGCGACATATCTCGTGGCGGTCAAGCTAGGCCGGCTGGACATAATAAGAGGACATTAAAAATTGAGTAAGAAAGTGACAAGATGGTATTCGAGAGAAAGTAAAAGGAAAATACGCAGACCGCAGAAAAGATGATAACAGAGAAGTGGCAGAAGTAATGTGGAACAGAGTGGCTCAAGAAAGACGAGAATGGAAACTATTGGAGCCTTTGCCGATTGGCAAACAGATCTACAGAAAATAAACAAGATGCAATCACTAGAATAAGTTATTTTGTTTTTAAAGATTTATGTTTGTTTTAGAGTATTGTTAGTAAGCTAAGTTGGTCTGAATAAAGGCTATTTTATTATTATTGTTTGGCAGCTTAAGCCTTAAACAGACGGCGACTCAGCATATTATGCTGTGCTATCGCCGATAGTACACACTTATATTAAGTTTATCTAAACAAACTGCATTCCCATCTCTTAGATTCTTACTTGCTTTATGTTAAAGATGCTTAAGGGCGCGATGATCACTTACAATCAAAGGAGGTGTATTTATTAATTAATCATTAGCTGAGCAGATGTAGTTGAATAAAAACCAGATAATTATTATATGAGGCGAAGGAAACCGAAAGTATACTAGCCCAAAGGCATTAAAAGGAATTTCACATTTTTACTGAAATCTCCAAACATATTTGTTTCCCTATAATGGTCGGTTCCCTCACACATAAGTTGATTATTAATTAATTAATATGATGGTTATAAGGTATTTAATATACCTGGCAAAATTTTGAAACTCTTACTCACCTTTTCTTTAGCAATGGTAGTCATAGAATTACGGAATATATTGGGACACGACGACGCTCGTAACCTATATCGATTTATATTAAGCATAGCGCCTCTATACGTCAAAGAATGTCTGTGTATCCTCAAATCTTTTAAAAACGCTGGTGGTTTTTTCGAAGCACCTGTTCCCTGCCTTTTTAACCATAATGATATATCTGTTTTATCATTAAGTGGAGCATTTGAAGTATTAGTTGATGTTGCAATCGAAGCTGTCGTCGGGGACATTGGTCCCGGTGAGATGCATCCAGGCGACATGATTGCTTTAGGCGGAGATTGTTCATTGAGACGACCACTATCGCTGAAACTTCTAGATGGCAACATAACACCTGGGTAATTATGCTGAGCCATAATCGCATAAGCCCTACCACGGTTCGACATCATTTCGAATATTTCCAGCGAGACACCTTCATCTCCAGTCATAAAGGTCGGTAAGTCTACTAGCGAACTAAATTGTGGCACTATCGTGGCAGTCACAGCTTCTACGTCTGGATTATCCACTATCTTTGTTGACCCAGCGGCACTGCTTTTACTATCTGAGAAACTATCCGCGGAAGATTCATAGCGTTTGTTTCTCTTTATTTCTCGTCGTCTTTTTCGTTCTTTCGCTCTTTCTTCGTTCATAGTTGCCGTCCATGGAAGATCCCGAAACAACAATCCACATACTGCCATATTGAGAAAAAAACCTGCTAATATGAGTGTTGTCCCACGCCATCCGTACTCGTCCAATAAAACATATGTCAATGGTGCAAATATAAAAGTACCAATCCCACTGCCACAAACTGAAATTCCTGTAGCTAAGGACCGTTTCTTCTCAAAGTAATATGCTACTATCACTACCGCCGCCACGTAACATAAACTCAGTCCAAATCCGGCCATAATACCGAACGTCAAAAATAACGTCTCCATATTGTCTACAAAAGCTGAGATTATAAATCCTATTGCTGCGAGAATTGATCCAAAAATGGTCATTCGCCGACAACCATATCTGTCCGTCAGGAAACTTGCAATGGGGCCAGATAACAGCGGCATCGCCATGAAAATTCCACCAATCCATGCTGTTTTTCCCTTGCCCTCGCCAAAGTACTCCAAAAAATATGGAAAAAACACTCCGAAACTGAACGTAATGCCGTCAGCAATAAGGTTGACCATGAAAGAGGCAAATACGACGACCCATCCCCAGCCGCCATCAGGCGGGCGGGCTTCAGCGATGGACACATCTTCATCGTCCGAGCTGGAGCTTGACGAGGACCCGCTGACAGACACCGGTGCGGGCGGAGACTGAGCGTCGAACTGAACGTGGAGCAACCGTCCGTTTTTCCGTGGCACTTCACTAACACTGAGCGGATCACGGAGCAAGGGCTCGCCCTCGGGTATACAAGGCAGCGCACGCGGCGCAGGCCGCGGAGTCTCTGGTTCGCTTAAGGCCTCCGCGGGCGATATGGCAGTGTCGATGGTTCCGCTGGATCCTCCTTGGAGCGGCCTACGATTCGTGCGATCCGGCGACGGCGAGAGGCGCGCGCGGTCCATTCCGACGACGCTCGGCGAAACTGCGCGCGCAACGTGTGCAACGCGTGGTCAGCAGTCTGCCGGGCTTCCATGCGTATACCGCAGCGCCGTCGTGACCTCATGCTGCAACAAACATTCAAAAATTATATGGGTTCATCATGTTACTATTCGTACGTGCTACTTATTTAAAAACTAAAGCAAGAAGGTACGTCATATAACTATAAATGCCACTAAACAGTTTTTGAGTTATGGTGTGTTTGCGATGTAGTTATTTTACCTTTACTTCTATAAATCCAGAATTTTACCGGGATTTATAATAAAAATTATTTCGTATTCAGTATGTTACTCTCGTAACAAATTAAGCATCTCTAATAAAAAAAATACACAGAGCAACATCTATTACAGTAAAATCTCATGGGACACCGCAGTAAATTTGTAAAGTATTTCATATAATGTAAACAAATGGAAGAAATATATAAAACTTTTGGGTAAATATCTGCTGAAATTTAATTTACTAAATCTACCGTGAATAATGGACAATGATTATTCCCACAAAACTCGGCTTAGTCATTACTCAATATTTTGAGTATAATCTCAAGCGACCGTCGCAAAAGGGTGGCACTAACGAATCGGAAACAGCAGGAAATAAATCGCATCGAAATTTATTTAATAATTTCCGCTACCGAGAACACTTAACTCGACTTGAAATATAATATTTCTTTAAAAAATAACATTTTACTTCGATTAATTAATGCAATTTATATGTCAAGAGGGTTTCAAAACATAATTTGAAAATTATACATAGTGAGTAGTGTCAAGGAAACAATGTTTCAACCTAACTTCAAAGAATAGCTTTGCGCTTCTTAATGAAATGATATAAGTTGAAACAAATATACATAAGGAACTGAAAATTCCAAATATTCAAAAACGTACTCGTATATTACATAATTTAACCTTAATCGTCTGCCAAATCCGCAAATTATCGAAAATATTTGCCGCATACGGCTGGAGAAGACATGTGGACAGTGACGACATTATGGCTCTTATCCAACTCGACATTTACGTCAAATACTATAAATAATTAGAGAGAGTGTTTGGCAACAAACACCTACTGACAGACGTGGGAACAGATGAGGAAAGGTTGATAATCTTGAATTCTCTTCTGTCTACCATATCTACCGATATCAGAGAAAATACAAGATTTTTTACACTGTAACAAAACTCGATGAATTATTATCATCCATATTTGACAATTTTCTAAAACGATATTGACTCAAGTCAAAATTAAAGGGATTCGAATCCAACGTTCTCACCACTGAAAACGAAGACGATCATAGAGATCCTAGGTACCAATTAGTTAGGCCCTGCCTTTGTCTGTGTCACTAGTTTCAAACAAAGTTGCCATTTATTTCTACGGAGTTGACACTTGCTGAAATTTTCTATATTATGGCATTATCGGCTAACTATGTCGTCTTGATTTTACTATCTTTGACTTGGGGTTTTAGATTTTTAATTACCCAGGTGTTGGAAAGTCTCAAACTATCTTCTCTATTGAAGTTTAGGTGCTTTTTAATTTCAATAACCTCGCATGCCAGTCGAGCCTAAGAAATAATATACTTTCTTTAACGATGATTTTCGGTTGACCGAAGCGTATTTAATGGTTTGGCTTGTATATGATGTGTTCGCATAGTATTATCCTAAATTATTAAAAGAATTCCTCAAATATCACTGGTCAATCTACGAATTTTTATCACGTGAATGGCGATCAAAGAAAATCCGGTTAATGTTTTACGAATTGATAATACATATCTTACCATTTCTCACTCATTACTACAGATAAGAGTAATTAATTTAATAATAAAAGATATTTCATTATTATTTTTAAATATCAAAATTCCGACCGGGTAACGAACGACCGTTCATAGCTGATGGAAAAACCGTTTAAGTGCAAATTGCGCGTTTCGGTTTCAGTCTATGAATTTCCGAATGCTTGAAGTAAAGAGTAGGTCGACGGCGCAGCTAAATTATCACCTACCATCAAGTGAACCTCATGCTCGTCTGTCAATATCTAACATAGAAGAACGCCACATTTCCGATTGTGCAACGTGGGAGGTGATAACCAGTCCTCTTCTACTTCAGTCGCGTGTCAGTCATTGTATAAACGACCATTTTACGACTATTATCCATTTAGCACACCATTCATTCAATCAACCTGTTAAGCGAATCACGCATTTATGCAACAGGCAAGAATCTTGCATCGTATAAATGGCCCTTTAATTTTCATCCCATATTTCAAATGGAATGAAATGGTAGCATCGGTGAAAGCAATTTTCTTTCGAGCCGCAAACAAATCAGATACGCTGGTGATAAATGGTCTGAAATGTTTTAGCAAACGTGTTCGAAGCTGAGTGAAACTGAAATTAAGCTACGAAAAGAGGCATAAAGTTTATGTTCCGGAAAAAGGCTTTCAGCTCGTTGGCTTGGTGCCACATTCAGCTGTTTTAGGGTTTTGCATGAGACACAAACAGGGTTACCTATCTACGTATCATCGTCCGATTTGAATTTCGCAAATCATCTGATTTTCAAATCTATAATAATAGATAGGCTTTGTTGGTTAGTATATTTTATTATTAAGGAGAGCTTTTTTGAATATTCTGTGAAATTAAATGGTGATAATACAAATCTGACCGCCTTCGTGGCTTAGTGGTACGCACGTTGCGTTTAACACCGAAGGTACGGATTCGAATCCAGGCAGACAAATTATAATAAATTCGTCTAGTCCGAGTTTAGTAAAAGTGTCTGCCGCACTAGGGGCTCGACCAAACTGTTGGTTTTTTTTTAAATTTGTTCACTGGAATGGATTACGCAAAGTCTTATATAAAAAAAAAAATGTCTGACAAGGCTCTAAGAGTTTGAAAAATCTCAGCCACATATGGCTGACGAGGCATAATTAGTTAACATAACTCTGCAACCGAATGTTTAAGACTAAACTAATTGGTAATTACCGTTCAGAATCAAAATGTACTTAAAAAAAGCAGTCATAAGCTTATCTGTTTGTAAATTCCATTTACAAATTTATAAACAATTACCGAGAAGAACAACTCGTAGGTCACAGAACGATTGTGTTATCATAACAACATTATAGGCACATGCCTGGCGATGGCACATTGACCACGACAAGATAAAAACCAAAAAATACATTCAAAATTAGAATGAGTTCATTTGTAATATTGTATTTAAATTAGTAGTCATGTGCTTGGATAATGAATATAATATATATTATCTACACTAATAATATAAAGAGGAAAGATTTGTATGTTTGAATGTTTGTGATGAATAAACTTAAAAATTACTGGACCGATTTTAATATTTAATAACTAATAACATAGGCCATTTTTGGTGTATAGTACATCTACACTGCTTTCGTGCAAATCCGGCCGTGTTGCTAGTTTTATATGAAAAAAGCATTAGCCAAAAAATAGTTTTTTTTCTTTGATTAGTTCTTCTGTAAAAAGTGTGATTTGTGTTAGTTTTGAATTGAATCAGCGAATGATGCTCATTACTGCTAGATTGTAAGTAAAACGTAATTAATTTTCCTTAAGTCTCTACATAAATTCTGCAAAATATATTTATCACACAACTACATTGTGGATATCAACATGATATCGCTTTTACTATTTAACTTAAATTAGATAATATCCTACTATGATATTGTATCCTATACGTTTGTTACTTTTTTACTCAAAAACTTTTCAACGATATTGAAATAATTGACAAAATTATAAAGATGAGTTTGTAAGTCGGAAATAATTCTACTAACTGAGAGCTACTTCGGCGAGGGACTCTATCTACTTTATGAAAAAATATTTGGTTTAAAGGCAAGTTTAGATAGTCGCCTTTAAAAAAATGATCAGTGAAACACACAGAAATGAGTCTGCCCCATGCCCCACAAAGGGACTCGGTAATTCATTGAACCTCTCGATATATTTTTTCCCTGTCCCTTAAAAAATATTCGATAAATTGAATAAAATCAACAGATTATCGAGTATCACACATTTAAATCAAATACTCTATACCGGATTAAAACGCGATTTATTATTTATATTGTTTAAATGATTTATCCCGACGTTTCGGATGCTTTTCAGCAACCGTGGTCACGGGCAGACAGCGCTTTAATCCGGTATACAGTATTTTATAGAAACGAGTAAATAATTTACTTTATGCAGGTGCAATACACTTCTATTATATACTCTCGATAATTTGAATTTTTTGATATATTGAAGTTTTTCTTTGGGCTCTTCAGTTTCAAATTACCAAGAGTCGACTCTACCATATATTCAAATAGCCAAAACGCATCTAAGTTTCGAACAAAAAGGAGTAAAACCTGCGAACACAGTTGTATTCGGTCGCCGAGTAAAACATAGTATTAAGACGTAGAAAGTTTCAAGACGATACTAACTCAAACTCAAGTGATATAAACGTAGCGCAGTTCTCAAAACCACTTGCAAACTACTAATTTGAAGCGAGCGGTGTTTGCCACTGCAAACTGATTACCTGCCATTTGAACTAAGCTTCGAATGAACGAGACAATAACTGTTTTATCAACTTCTGTAACTGTATAATGTATATAGTATACTATAAACTAGCAACGTTCCACGTACCCTGATTGTACATAAACTGCTTTATTTAGCTGTTTTAATACAATTAATTTAAAGAAAATAACTTTACCCGGATCAAAACGCGATCTATTAATTGTATTATTTATCCCGACGTTTCAAATGCTATTCAGCGAGCGTGGACACGGGCATACTGACGCTTTCTGAAGTTAAAAAATTATTGTATATGATACACGCGTTAAAGATAATATTAAAAACAAATCACATTAGCTCTTAAAATTTTTCTTCATTACTAAATGTGTGTTTACAAATTGGTCTGTAAACAAAATGTACCTTAATATGTTTGGTCATCTTGGCTCGCCGTAGACAATCTGTTTGCCAAAAACCAATCCGTTCAACAAATGTCACCGCATTTTAGTAACTAATAATATTCACGAAAAGTTCAAAAACACACGTTCAAGAGACTATTTTAAAACTTATTTCACTGATCACTTCGCACGCACGTGGCGCTTTCGGTTCGAAAGGAAGACGAGGCTAAATAGCCAGGACAATTGACCACTTTATCACAAATGAGGAAATTCTTTGAGAGTCTATTGCAGCCAAAATAACAGAGGAATGGGCCGATAGAGCTGAGCACACGATCACAAGACCACTGAGCGGCCAATGCACGACTGGACGTCTCATTATTTAATAGCCAGATAAAAGATTATCTATTGAGTCGTCCTCGGTCAATACAGCACTAAATTACTTATTATCGCATGAATGGCGAAACGACAATTCGAATAGTAGCGCGAATTGAAGAGCCGGAATAAATCAACTCGACAATCGCGCGTGCAACACAAATTTGTTCTTAAATTTTATTCACACACCACAATCAATATTGTCTTTTATTAACGCGTGTATAAACTGAAAAGTTTTATTGTTCTGCCAGTGACCACGCTTTTGTGAAGAGCTCAAAATTTAGGATAATACATCGCATTTTAATCCAGTAACACTATAGTTAAATAACGAAACAACATTACGATGTTATTCTAAGTTTGGAAGTTTCTGGAACAAACTTTTAATTACTGATACAAGACATTGTCTACACTTCTAACTGACCTTATATAAGAAAAGATAATGTCGTCAAGGAAGATAAGTAATTTATATAATAAGGATTATGACTACTATTAACATAGCGGACATTCAATTAATAGTATTACAATATACGATAACTGCGATTATTGACCTAAATACTGAGTGGTATTCTAAAAGCATTGATGAAAGTAGAAGAAGCGAAAATGGTATGCAAGGATCGGAGCATATGGAATTCTGTGATCGCTGCCTATCCCAATGGGAAAAATGCGTGTTGTATATGTATGTATGTTTATATGGTATTCTACTTCAGACACCGCTTATTTTATTGATATGATTACAAAATTAATTTAAATAAAATGCTGTATACCGGATTAAAACGCAATTTATTATTTATATTGTATGAATTATTTATCCCGACGTTTCGGATGCTTTTCAGCAAGCGTGGTCGCGGGGAGACAACTTTCATATTTCTGTCTCCCCGCGACCACGGTTGCTGAAAAGCATCCGAAACGTCGGGATAAATAATTTATACAATATAAATAATAAATTGCATTTTAATCCGGTATACAGTATTTTATTTAAATGTGTGATACTCGCGTTAATAAAAGACAATAATAATATTATACAAAATTAATGTTAATTTCCATATATTGATGTATTCTTTAATAATTGTTTTATACTGTAATAGATATTTCTATATTTCTGGGGTGACAATCAAAACAGAGGAGCATAAACTAAGATAAAATGTTAAGAGCTCAGTAGAGCAATGAACTTTTAACGACATATGGATACAATTTATTATTACACGTTTATTACGGCTGCATGATTACAGTTGTACTTATGAAGAAACAACGTCGCTGATGGAAATACTAATCTAAATGTAATAATATAAATGCCTATCTGTTGAAACATTTTCATCATTAAACTGGGATAACATCGTAATTTTTCCATTGAAGGGAAGCCGCGAGCTAGCCCTAGCTTAAATAATAGAGTATGTGATATCCTGTTTGTCGGTTTATCCTTCAGCTTAACGCATTAGCTTGTTAATCAGTTAGTTTTAGAGTGCAAGCCTTAGAAAAGAAATATTTTTTTACGCAAACGAAACAGCAAGTAAATTTCATTTTCAACATAACAAATATATGATTTTCGTACACTTTTGTAAATCACGTATATTCCTTTTCGTTTTTTGACTGAGCAAATTCCGATACCAATTAATATTTGTCATTTAAAATCGGATCAGCAATCTTTCAGACAGATGGTTTAATGATTTCGTTTTTCATTGTTCTTACGGAATCCTAAAAAACATTAAAATCAAGACCAAATATCAGAATCAAAACCGAACAGTGTTCAGTCTGTCTACATCAACACCTATAGTCTATTTTCCATTGGCATCGGAGGGTCAAGTTATTGTGCTATACCTTTTGTCTTGGCTGTTTTTAGTATAGAACAAAGTTCACTATTGTTCATATTAATGATCGCTTGTTCAGCCGCTACGAAGTTGGTATCTTTCATAGCAAATGTTAACAATAGAAAATTAAATATAGTAAGTTAATGAAGAGAAAAATCACTATAATCTATAAATTATGTTCTGCAAGCAAATCGCATATTAACCCGGATACAAATCAAAATTTATAAGTGATAAATTTATAACAATTCTCCTCTAATGAAGTCTAATTTACTGCTCCGTAAGAACAATAGATATAACGTATTCATACACTATCTTTATTACTAACACGTGTGTCAATATAATGGAGTCATTGTTAAGACAGTCTCCAGAAAAATCACGTAATAAATTTTGTAATGTAGGTGAGAAAACTGGCCGAGAAAGACATTGTTCCGATGTCTAATATTGATGTTATATTGTATTTTGTTAACCTTAAAGACGTGATAACAAACAAACCATAATATCGTCGCTTTAACACCGCGGATGTCAAAATAGGTACGTAACTTACGAACGTAACTCCTGAAGGAGAGCAATCAAATTTTTAATTTTGCATCAATCAACTGTTTAGAGTTAATTTAATTCAATATACGAATTAAAGAACAGACTGTTTCACTAACGTAAACTCTCATGTGTGTCAAACGATGCGTCTTGCGATTCCCTATCGAATGACATTTGCGTAACGTTATTTGTTCAAAATGTGACTTCCGCGGTGTTAGAACTTAAGCGACTATGTTATGTTAAGCATATGGGTCAAAAAAATCAATGAAAGAGAAAATTGATTCTTTCCAGAATGAATTCCCCAGTCTCCTAGTGGGACATAGGGCACACACATTTCTGTGTCTGTTTCACTGATAATTTTTCTTTGGTTCACCCAGATTGATAATGCATTAATTCAATACTTTATATTAACATACAATTCAATTCTGCTCGCCCATGACCCAAACCTACCTAGAAGTGGGGCACTGAACTTAAGATTTTCCAACACCTGGGATCCAATAATCAAGAATTTAAAACGCCAAGTCGAACATACTTAGAAACAAGAGGACACTGCTGGTCCATATTGCTATAAAATTACAGCAAACATCAGCTACGTAGGAATAAATGGCGTTAGGATGGCAACTTTGTAATCCTATTCAAAAAAGACAACTGTCAGTCTGCCCTTGACCACGGTTGCAGGAAAGCTTTCGAAACCGCGTCGAATATTATATTATGAATAATATAATAAATCGCGTTTTAATCCTGTTAAAGTTATCTATACCTATATACTAATATTATAAAGAGAAAAGATTTGTTTGTTTGTTTGTTACGATTTAACTCAAAAACTGCTCGATCGATTTTAAAAATTAACTATAGCTACATCTCATACATTCATTATCAGCGAGTAACATAGGCTATTTTTTTTCATCTACACTGCACTCGTGCGAAGCCGGGCGGATCGTAAGTATGAGATAAAATACAATTTTAAATGCCTACATAATTAATTTGTATATTGAATCCCAATAAAAAGTGAACACACTAGTTTTAAGTCAAACTTTAAATCATGTATGGGAGCAAGTAGGTATAATTAGGCCATTGAAACCAGAACATTTTGTATTCACTGCAGCATTTTAGAAGATAGTGTTGGTCATGTTCAGTAAAAGGAATATTCTAGGTGCTGCAATGCGGATATTTTCATAACGTATTTTTGAGTTTTCAGTCCCAGGTTGGAATATTTAAGTTGCGTTTTACGATACGATACGATGCCAACTACCTTGTTTTTGTTGCTGAACTGTCGTACTTGTGAACACTTTTTACATTTTCAATGGATTTTTTTATATTAAATGAGATATTTACATTTTTTATAAAAAGGACAATAGACTTTAAAAAACGGCAAATAAAAAAAATGCTTAATACCTACAGCTAGTGTTGTTACTTCCTCCATTGACATAAAAAAATGTATCATATTTTTAGTGTCCCAATATTATATAGGTAATAATTAAATAAAAAATCGCGTTTTAATCCGATAAAAATGATTTTATTTAAATGTGATACTCGCTACTTTTCTGCATAGTGAAATAAGTCACCATAAATATAGCAATTTGAAATGTCAGACTTCTAACAATTATATTCTATACAATACTGCTATTTCTTTGAATAAGCCACGAGTCTCCTTCAGTTACCCTCAACCTAACGTGTCAAGGACTTCCAAGAATACACAATGATTGCAACACGCTTTGTGTTTTAGGAACAACCCCCAGTACCCCTATCAGAATATGCACCTAAACTTTCAATCAAAGCACTCTCTTTGACCAATAATTGCTTATTAAGTGCACACATGTGTATTTTAATTTCATAGCGGTACAAACTGTGGCTACAAAGCTTTGCTTTGAGGTATTTGACAAAGTTTATTGAGTGCGATTAAGGCGTAGCTGGGAGGGGGGGGGGGGGGTTAAGGGTGGGTAATTCTCACCCTAAAAACTTATTTGTCCACCATCGACAGTATTAAAATCTTGCATTAAATGACAGTGGTTAATTTAGCTGGACGGCTGACGGCCCCCTCTAGTCAAAAAATTACTAGCTACGCGATACTGCTGCGATAATGCTGAATTTACAGTTTGACATATACGAGGGTGAATCAAAAAATTCTTGGAATCAATATTAAAAAATGCAAAGATTTAAATAATAATATTTTATTTTTCTACATAATCTCCCTCCAATGCAATGCATTTAGAATAACGCGTTTCTAACTTCCTTATTCCTTGTGAAAAAAAATTATTTTCTCGACTCTCGAAAAAGTCCTCTACGGCAGCAGAAATTTTGTTCCACGAATTTCGTCTTTTAATTTTGGAAATAAGTGAAAATCACTTGGGGCTAAGTCCGGAGAATATGGTGGGTGGTCAAGGAGATTGAAGCCAGCACAGCGGATTGCGTTGAGCGCAACTTCCGATCGATGAGCAGGAGCGTTATCTTGAAGGAACAACACGCCCAACGACAGTTTTCCACGACGTTTTTCTTTAATCGCTTCACGCACTTTCGGGATTAAATTTGCATAATAGGGTCCAGTAATCGTCTGGCCTTTTGGCATGTAATCAATAAAAAGGATTCCTTCACTATCCCAGAACACAGAGGCCATAACTTTGCCAGCGGTAGGAGCAACTCGAAATTTCTTGATGGATGGAGAGGATGGTCGTTTCCAAGACATGCTTTGTCTTTTAGTTTCAGGATCAAAATGGTGGACCCACGTTTCATCCATGGTGACAAGACGACGGCAAAAATTATCCGAATCACGCTGGAACATTTCGAGATTACGCTTGGAAATTTCCAAACGTCGCTTTTTGTTTTCGTCGGTTAACATTCGTGGCACCCATCTTGCAGACACTTTTTTGAACCCCAGTGAATCAATTAAAATGGATTGAACGCTACCAAAAGATATCTTTAGGATCTCAGCTATATGTTTTATAGTCATTCTTCTGTCTTCCAAAACCAGATTCTCAACCTTTTTGACATTTTCTTCTGTAACGGAGGTTGAAGGCCGCCCAGAACGCGGGTCATCTTTACAGCTTGATCTACCTCTTTTAAATTCAGCCACCCAGTACGCAACCATAGAATAGGGTACAGCATCACCCCCTAATGTCTGCTGAATGTCCAAAAAAATTTCCTTCGTAGACATTTTTTTCAAACTGAGATATTTTATCACCGCACGTAACTCACTTTTATCCATAATTTTGACTTTTTAGCAACTCGTTGCACAAAAAAATTTATTACATGCGAACGAACTGACAAAAACAAGTGACAGTCTGCATAAATATAGTGTGATAGACACTCTTTAATTTGAATATCGAACTTGATCCAAAAAGGTTTCATATATATGCACTTCTAAGAACTTTTTGATTCACCCTGGTATAATAATGTTCGGCAAAATGCTCGGCAAATTGTTCGGAGTCGATTCTATAATACCTAAATAACTATAATTGAAAGTGTCTACAAAATAGTCTTATATATTTTACATAAGCATCTTCGTCATTCGTATGTAGATTGCATCTACACGAACATTCGTGACTTGAAGTTCCTCGACCTATATTCCTAAACTCAACTGCCCGAACTGATCGACACCAATTAGAGAAGTTCTGATCAGCGGCTCACCTGATGGTAAGTGATCACTAGCGTCTATAGACAATTACAATACCAGGACACTTGCGGGTGTGTTGCCGGTTTTTAATTAAGGAATGAGTACCTAAGCTCTTTTCTTGAAGATCCGGAAGTTATACGGACTCACGATTAACATTGTTTGTTGATGAAAGAAGACCAAAATAGAATATACAGTACACGAAAGATGTTTACGTTTTACGTTGTACAACCAGAGCACCTCCTATTATTTACCCAAAAGATTAGGGAAGACAGCAGGCTTCACATATTAACATTTTCCATTTGGCTTCTTCCTTTTTAATCAAAACAGCAAAAGAGTGGAACTCTCTTCCAGCGAAAGTTTTCCCGGATCAGATCTATGATTTAGATCCTTTTTAGGCGCGGGTGAGTAGGCTTTTTCAACGTCCACCAGTCAGATTGTGGTCAAACGCCTGCCTATCTTACATAAAAAAAAACAATTAATTGATCATTTCATTGCTCTTCAAAAGATTGTGCTATGATATGGCACAATATTATACTGATACTACAAAAATCTTGAAGTCAGCAACTTGCCACATTGACTATGTTAAATAAAATCTTTGATGGCACTTTCAACAAAACGTGTGGGATGATACTTAACCTTTGGAAAAAGTGCCCTCACAAGAGTTGCATTGTCATCGTTGAAAAACTAAAAACGTGCTAGACGTCTTATGTAAGATATGTTCAAGACTTCAAGTGACGCAAAAGATCTAAAGAGATCTACTTAATGTTGAGGGAAGCGAATAAAAATAGTTTTGTTTCCGAGTGCATGAATAGCTAGCAAAGAAAAAACGATGTGGTTTCTGGAAGGTATTCAGGTATATAAAAGACTGTGGGTCTAATAATCGTCTCTGATAGATAGGACACGGGGCAGTCGAAACAGCATCCTGAAGATGATGGCCAAATTATTGTACGACTCTAATCATGACGGTTTATCGGTGCATGTATCTGTCTATGCAGACTGCATCGTAATTTTATTGAATATTGAGAATAAATTAGGTAAGACTAACATTATAGTAAGCAATTTACTAACAATAATGGGTCATACATGACAAATAAATACAAACACTATAAATAAAATGGTCTCAATAACCATGAAAGGTCTATTGATGTTAAATATAATGAATTAATAGATATACGACATAGATACATCAAGGATACGTCATACGGGGATATATTTAGGAGGGTACTTTGAAAATATGCGTAAAAGATACATATCTTCTTCATATAATATTACTTTATACAAATCTTTGTTAAGTAACAAAACCACTGTAAGCCGAGAATAACTTACTACTTGTTACACGATTAGGTTGGAATTTTTAACCACCGCAGACATCTGATACGCTCACCCGAGTAGACGGGCTTCCTTGCATCTGATCAATATACACGATACAAAGAACAAAAAAACATTGAAGTGCTTACGGATGGTACCCGATTATTAAGTTACTTTTTTTTGCCTTTGCGAATATTCGCAAATTTATTTTGTCATAAAGTTATTTTCATAATCGTAAAAACTCACGATAATATAAGATCGTAATTTTTTTACGATTTGCAAACTATTTCTGAATCTGATGGAGATTAGCTCCAAAAGGATTTAGTATTTTTCCTAAACATCTTGAAATGCATTTTAAATATAACATAACATTTTAGCTATTAAGCCATTGATATAGTATATGTCAATGTATCTAGCATATAAACATTGCTTTCCGTAGGAGATACCTTCTCTTCATCTTAACGGTATTTGTACTATCTTGAATACGTTTTGAAATTTTTTGTTTCTGTTTTTATTTGTGCAAAACAAGATACCATACAGTCATTTCTAATACCTGTTTACCCAAGAATTAAATACAAATATAGTAAATAGTAATCTTCCTTTCCGACTTTGATATTAAATATGCGACATGTAGAATGTCTTAACTCGAAAATATCTGACTTGGATAGTCGGAAAGTCCCGAGATGTCTTATTCGTAAGTTAATTCAATTTTCCTCTTTTGAAGGAAATTTTACTGATACCTAACTAAACGTCACACCGCCATTTACATTATCTTTTTAACTTTAAATTTGCTTTTTAGAGTATAATTAATTAGCGTTTTCTTACAGTTAGATTTCGAAACACAACGAACGAAGAATGTATATTTGACAGCTAATAGAGTTATTAGCTGTCAAATATACATTCTTCGAAGACGTTTCTATACTCAAAATCAGAGGGCCTAGCACGAAAAACTTGGGAGAAAGTATTCGTATCTCCGATCTGTCATTTGTATAAAATCTAAATGTTTTCTCATACATCTGACAGTTTAATCCACCTATCAATACTTTCTCGCATGTCGTTCGTGCTAGGGTTTCTGAGCTTTCGTGCGCAAGGTAGCCACTGAACGCGCCAACGAGCCCGTCATAGTCATATCGAGTCTTCATATCTGTAAAGCAATACTATTTAAAGCTAAACTAACACAACTTGTGAGGTTTATCTCGTCACAAATAGCCGACCCAGTTACCTGGGGAAACGAGGTGGCAGATACTTTTAGTTTTTAATTTCGCCGCACCCCGTTATGTACCTACAATCTACATACTGTCTGTAGTCTGTACTAAAATTCTCTTTAGTACGTATTACTCAAATTAGATTTGTTCGTGTGGAATTTGAGAACTCTATAAGCAAGGATTCAGGGTCTAGGTAAGAAGTAAAAAAATTTTGTTATTTCAATTATATATTGTCAGACATAAATATATTATTTGACGGGCTTGTTAGGTCGTGGGTTCGATCCCGCTGGGATGACATGTTTATAATTTTCTATAAGCATGTCTTCCCCACGTCTGGTCACTCCGGGCACGAGTGGGAGGAATATCGAAATTCCTATCGGCCAATGTACCACCGTTCATAGATGGAAAAACCATGAAAGTATTTTTTAAATTCGTTCAATAGTTTAGTTTTAACAAAAAAAAACTTTTCTGCTTTATATATAAGTGTAGAAATGAAATGAAAACGAAAATAAATAATATTTTCTGCTATTTACAACAGTGTTTCGCTGCGTATGTCAGCACATTGAAGGGCAAAACATCATTTAATTTATTCGACGAAGCCATGGTGTGGAAAAATTCTTTGCATTTAACATACTCTTCGATGCGTAAATATACAATCTGTAGCTATATATGTTATACCTACAGACCTACAGATTGTTTTCCATTTTTATTCCATTTAAACAAAACAATTTTAGCCTTTCTTCTTAGATTATTTATATATGTACTGTCTAAGCCTTTCTTTCTGGCGTTGTTCTAGATATTAAGCCTAAAGTCCAATACTCAACAATAAGATTCATAGATGGAAAAACCGTGATGTGCGTAATGTTCTATGGCTGAGGTATCACCTACCATCAAGTGAACCTCATGCTCGTCTGTCAATACCTAACATTAAAAAGAAATAAGCTAAATTCAAGAGGAACTGCGAGCTGAATTATGAATCCCTAACGAAACATAGGTACCGTTGCATATTAGAACATAGCATAGGCAGACGCATTTCTATTGCTGCTTTATTGATCATTTCCTCTTCTTATATTCAAGTAGGTGATTATACGTCTATATCTCGCCCGAGCTAAACATTATTTTGTTTTCCCTGGATTCAAAGTCGATGCAACGCAAACCAAGCTACGAAGGTACAAATTGTCTAAAACCTTGAAACCTATTTTTGTTAAACCGTTCCGACGCACTGTTCCTCGCCCATTTTTTCTCATCCAGTTGAAGTTTTTAAAATATAGTATAATACATACATAATATAATACATAAAATCAAATGCTATATTCTTCTCAATTTTAGCAATATCCAGAGTAACGTCTTTATATTGTAACTATAAAAGCAAGGTCGAAAGAACGAAAGGAACTAAAATATTATTTTAACTGAGATTTGCCAAATTGCCTTGAATTTTGCGACATATTCGACAGACGAGTATGAAACTCACTTGATGGAAATATCACATACACGTGACATCATCCAGTGATGTTGACCTTTTCTTTATTTTTAGTTCGATCATTTAGAAATCTATAGACTAAAATCGAAACGCGCAATATGCACTTTAAAGTTCTTGTTGATATTTTGGGTTGTGAAACAATAAAACTGTACAACTATTTTAATGAATGTATTTAATTCTTGAGAGTTGAGACAAGCGGTCATTAACACAGTAGATTCCAGAGAGAAAGGAAAATTATCAGAGATACCAACTACAAGTTACAATTGACAGTGTAGCCAACACAAATAGTATAATGGCTGCGTTCTCTTGTGGTGACAGGTCGGACTTGAACTCGTGTATGCGGTGATATTAGTTATTTCGACTATATGTTTGCGTGTTGTTCCCACGAGAATGTAAGTGCGTGCCTACTGCTGATAGAGGACAAATCTTTGTTTTTTTTTCTGGTTTATATTTTTTTTATTATTATATTTAATTACACAAAGATGTCATGTGGAACATGGTGTAATGGTTGCAGCGCCTTACAAATATTTTGTAAAACAAAAACTTGGCGATTAAAAAGAGTGACGTGTGAGGAAAGAGTGAGTGAGTTTCTTGCCAGTTCTTCTCTTCCGTTCTACGCCCTTGATTTGAGAACTGGCGGTAAATGTAAAATTAGAAGCATTTAATATGTATTTTTTATTGACGTTCATAAGTGTACATTATGTTACCTAAATGAATAAATGATTTTGAATTTGAATTTGAATTCTCCATTTACGCTTTATACTTTCTTACTCAATCCTCCCCCTTCAAACCCATTTATCATCGTTGAATAAAGACATCCATAGCTGTGATTCAATATTCTATTACTATACGACTCAGTGTAACCTAGTCACGTGCATCTTCGCCCAGCAAAACATCGTAAACATCGACATGGAGATAACACGTACATACGAGTACAATTACAAATAAATTGACCTTAGTTACCAATTGGCCCTAATTACCCTTACAGTAACAACCGCTTCGTATACTAATGATGTCTTGATTGGAGACCAACGTTTTATCGTATCGCCGACTACTTAAAAAATGAAACCGATCTTTTATAAATTACGATGTCAATCGACACAAATATTCATAAAAAGGTTGACGAAATGGCTGATGACGAAGCAATTTTTATTTTTAAGTATGTTATTAAATTAATTGGCTGTTTAATATATTTTTTGGTTATGTTGTATATTCAAGTAAATGTATTTTATTAAATAACTAGTGATCCGCCCCGGCCCCGGCGGATGTAAAATGGAAAAGGATTTTTTATAATCGGTCCAGTAGTTTTCGAGATTGAACTCGAAGTCAATATTGACATATTATTTTAATTACATTCATCTAATAATGTATTTTGAATTCTGAAAAATTGACAAGCGTGTGTGATTTAATGGTAGGTGATAATTCAACCATAACACTTAATAGATGATGTGATGTCGACCTACATACTTCTAGCGTATACATCTAGGTTCCCATCAATGAACAGTAATTTATTGCCCTAAGGCCAAAGCGAATAAACGTTGGGATAAACACGTTTACATAAAATGTTAAACGTATCAAACTACATAATATATTATATGGTTTTCGATTATACGACCCATCACGACTACCTCACACGAGTCCGTTAAAACCTATAAATTAATATAAACCCAATACAAATTGGTTCAAGGTACCTAGATACAAACCTACCTGACCTATTTGATATGTTTTATCTCTAAAGTGTTTTACTTTTTCTCTATTGTTTGTTTAATTCGTTAATTTAAGTAAATAAATAGTATAATAATTTAGGTGATAGAAAGATAGTGGCTAATATAGGACATCTTTAATCTTTAAAGTAAATATTTGTAGATTACATTGTAATAAAAGCATTGGTAGGCTGTTCTATTGTCATTTTTTCCATGGAAAAGGGGAAAAACGGGTTGTCGGCTCACTCGATGCTAAATGATCACCGGATGGCGCCCATAGACATTCGCAACACCAGAGGATATGATGTCTTTGGTCGATTAGATTTAAAGCGATGTATAGTAAAAATGTTGACCGCCTCCATGGCTCAGAGGTAACAGTGGTCCTGGGTTCGAATCCCGGGGAAACAAGATTAAAAAGTGAAATATACACAGAAATGTTTGCCCCATGCCCCACTTGGGCACTCGGGTGTACACTTACAGTAAAAATGTCTATCTTAAGTAGGGCTCTATTTTAAATTTAATGTTTTTAGTTAAAAAAAATGCAGCTCTGGCATTTGCTAATGTTTTACAACTGGGTACTGTATGGTACTATAAATAACCTTGATACTATATCATAGTGTATGTCTCCTGATTAAAAAAATATTTCCATATGGGCAAGAGAGTGGGTTATTCCAATCGAGATGAGTTTATGAGTATTACCATACTCAGTTATAACTCTCAGCTATTATTCAAACAATAATCTCATTAATGGCTGAAAGGTGCTTTAGAACTTGAGGATAAGTACGTATATTATCACCGATCTGTGTATTTCATCAAAAACTCATTTCGTTTTGAATATCCCACACCCTTTTCCCCATGAAAATCTTTTAGTGGATTAAAAATCGATTTATATTTTATCTCAACGTTTTTGTTTTCTTCTTTTTTTATGAATGATAGGAAAGTACATACATATACATCACGCCTCTTTCCTATTGGGGTAGGCAGAGATCACGGAATTCCATATGCTCCGATCCTTACATATTACTTTCGCTTCTTTCACTTTCATCTTTGTTTTTTACACACTCGACGGTTTCGAGTACTTTTGATAGGATCTTGATTGACCACTTTTAACACGACCTGATGGTAAGTGGTGATACAATCTAAGGTGAAGCACGCCGAAAGAAAAGTCTGTGTCATTGCGAACAATAATAAACAATTTTATTATTATTAACTCATAATTGATCAATGCTTCACTCGTTAAAGTGAGAACGTAAACGTAAATTGGAAGATACAAGAGTACTCGATAACGAACACTTTTTAACGATATTTTTTATAAATATACTTGACATGAAAGACCTGGAATTTTCCTCTTATATTTCGACGGGTCCCAAGAACAAAATCGTATCTGTGAAATCGTTTATTTGCAGATACGACTTTGTTCTTAGGACCAGTCGATTTGTTTAATCAATTCGTCGTGATCGTAGAACAATGACGGTTCTGATTTTTTTTTACGATTTTAGTTCTATTGTATAAGTCATAACAGTTCTATATTGTATAATTTAGAACTGTCTAAAACCCTTTATCAACAGAACAAATAAAAAAATGTAGTTTGATAATTAGTCAGATAGTTTTATGCCATAAAACTAAAACCGTAAAAAAACAGAACCGTCGTTGTTTTACGATCGCGACGAATTATTCATACATTTATGAATATATATTAAATTTTTTTGTGAAACCTATAAAAAGCCTACGTGCCAGCTTTGAGCTTGTGCGTACTAGTGTGTGTTAACTTGTGCACAGACATATAAAGGATATGTATGTATGCACTGCTAATTTTTCAAATGTGTGCTTATCAAAGACTAATAAGACTCAAGTGCTAATGATTCAGTAAAGTAGAAAATTGCACTTTATTATATTTGAGTTTAATAAAACCTACATGTCTTATTGTATGTACACCAATGAATTTACTGTAGTAATTTTTCCTGGTGTTAGCTTTTTTCTTATCGTCTAATTAAGTCCGTCCGTCCGTCGCATCGTAAACAGAATCGAGGGAATGAATGATAGGTTAGTGAAGATATCTTCGTAGAAACCATGTATTTTTAACGCGATTACATTCAAATTCTCGCGTTTGAATAAACTTAATATTCCGTATTTATTATTTATAAATATTCAAATTGCGCGGTAGTAATTACGTAGTTAGTATTTTTAACTGATATCTGTGGATTATACTATATTGTATTCTGTTATATTTTAGTATATACATATATAGTTTGTATGTAGATATTAGTGCTGGTCATTGTAAGACAATAAAATTACAAGTATTGATGAACAAGTATTCAAACTAGTCCGAAAACAATAATTGCAGATGAATGTTTACTTAGTCAGAGATGCTTTTAACACATAACTTGAACACCTTAATTTGTTTGTTTTGAATTATTTTGATTATTTGCTATAAAATGATATTGAATCTTAATATAATAGTAGTTAGATAATACCTAAATATTTTAGTTTACTTGAAAGTATTGCTGTTACTTTTGATTAATGTTTGAAATGAAATATAGGATCAAAACAGATATACCTACCTACACTGCAGTGTTTCAAACAACCTTTTCACACTCAACCTGCATTCTGATCTAGAAATTCATAAATACTGACACCTGACCAGTAAACACCGCTTGTAATTTAGTATGGACAATGTGACACAAATTATGTATCCTGTGTTTGTTAGAGACCACACTTCCTGTTATTCATTTCAGAATCAGCATAAATAAGAAAAATAATTATTTATTTGCTAAAATTAAGGTACAAAGTTGATAATATAGATATGATTAAAAATACAATGTAAATATAATTGATAATATCGTTGGTTCAAACGTAAAACTCACTAAGTGTAATTTTGAATAAAAATTAATGTTTCTACTATTGCCTATTTTAAGCGTACATTTACTATAAGAACAAATTAATAAGTGTGTATTGCGTTTCATAGTTTAGTTATGGACCAAAATACGTAATAAGTTCTTCATTCTAACCGTAGGTTTACTCTTAAAATGAGTAACAGTAGCAAAATTTATTTTTATTCAAAATGTCACTTAGTGCTTTTTACCTTTGAACCAACGATATTAATATAAATTAACACAAACTTAATACTATTGGGTACTGAAAATCCATTACGGACAATATTACATACCTACTTCTCATGTTCACTAAAACAACTCCTACATGTTTGAGTCTGGTGACCATAAACAATTTAATTAATTAATTCTGCTTATAGAATAGAGTTAAAGCTATTATCTTAATATATAAAATTAAAAGTCTCGTTACCAGGCCATAAAAAAAATTATATCAGAAGTTATTCAAAGGTTTAGCTGTATAAATTTAACAAACAACATGAATTTCACACATCAAAGAAGTAAGGAAGATTTAAATAGAAGAACACTATTGTATTAACAGTATATAATGTAGTGTATATTATTACTTTAAATTCTATTATATAGGTATATTATTTGTACAATATGAGGAAACATATTATGTGCAGCTATACTTTATTAAATAATATAATATATAATAGATCTATGCTCACTTGAATTACACATATACATGATAAATAAAATATATTTTATTCATATAGGAAATGTAAGACAATAAACAATTATAAAGGAAAATAAAATGGGTCATACTTAACTTAACCAAAAAAATTAATACTGACAAGTGACAATATAAGCCTAACTAAAAGGTCATCATAATATTATACCCAAATCATTAAGTCCTAGTTAAATGATGTATTAAGAGGTTAATATGTATATAATTATGTCCATGCAATTTCTCAATACAAGCTGTTAGGTAACAGTAAATATGGATAAAAATGTTGAATTAATTACTTACCAAAACGTTTTATGACACTGGACGATGCTAGAAAACAGCCCGGATCATTGCAATACCAGTTCAAACGCGTTAACACTTAATTCAACTTATGGAAAGCTTTTCTAAAGTAGTATAAACAAAAGAAGTCTATATAATCGTTCCTAGGCACTTGTTTCGATAAACGTGAATTCGTTTTATTTTTTGTGTAAATATTCTTAATTTTTTATATATAAATGTGTAAATATTTAATTTTATATCATTAGACTTCTTTAAATGCTCACTTTAATAGTACGTAAGTACAGTAAATTGTTATTACTTTTTCAATATCGAACTGAAAGGAGATCGAATCAACCCAAGTTCAAACTGATGTGAAGTAAAACGTAAATCGTAAATTCTAGAGTGATCACTGTGAACACTGATTTTTTTTTTTTTTTTTTTTTTCCCATAGGGCAGGCTAAAGTCTTTCGACCATACCGCCTTGTCTTATGTTATTTTTTTTCCCTTTTATCTCTCCTTATTTATGTCTTACGTTTCTTATCCTTTATATGTATCGTAATATAGTACTTCTTCTTTTAATTAATGACGACCCCCGTCAAAGACGGAATCTTCCAATATCCAGTATTTTTCGTAATATAAGTAGTTATTATCATATCTTTATTTCCACGCGGCCATAAGTCTGACGTATGTCATTTAATTTTAAAATCTCAGTTAAATACATTTTGTTCAATCCGATTTTACATACGTATCGTACGTACAATTCTTTATTTATTACTACCCAACAAAGAGTAGAAAAGGCACATTTCCATTTACAAATCCCGTTATCTTGTCCGTCAGGACTCCCGAAGAGTGGTGACGGAGAATCTAATTTAAAAATTCTGAAAAAACTTATTTACTAGAAATAATATATTTACAGCTTTAATATTATAATTAACTTATTAACCTATTATTTTACTACTGTAACAAAGAGTACATAAATATAATTTTAAATATCGTTAACAGTTTCAATAACAAATCTGTACAAAAATATAAAAGTTGAGGCATTTTTAAGTAACTCCTGAATGCAATGCGGGATACTTTCAACTTTATTGTAAATTTTTAAAAGCCCATCAGACAACACAAGGCGCTGAATGTTGAAAGACGAACACTCAAAGAAGATATGATGTAGTGATTGTACTTTTGATGATTGACAATAGACACAATATGGAGAATCAACCATTTTAATACGATGAAGATGGTAATTTAAACGACAATGACCAAAACGCATGCGAGAAATAGTTGTATAAAATTTCTTGTTTGTGAATATTTTGTGCTTGCAAAACCAAGGTGTAGAATTTATTTGGACATCGAGACCGGCGAACCAAGTTCCTTTGTTTTGAACGTTTGTGCAATAATATGAATGTTTTCCCCATGCTTGGCACATCCGCTGTTTGATTAAACTAATTGCATCTGTATAAGGAATACGAATACTAATATTAATAGGAGAATCTCCTGACTTTACAATTTGTTTAGCCAAGTAATCAACATGTTCGTTACCTTGAACACCAATGTGCGAAGGCACCCACACAAAATTAATTATTACATTTAAATGACTTAGTTCAACCCATAACTGTTTTATTAAGAATATAACATAATTAGTATGAGCATTTAGATGATTATTTGCTAAATTTTGTAGAACACTCATACTATCACTTACAACAACCCATTTTGTGTGCTCTCTATAGCAATTCTCAATATGTTTCAAAGCACTTAAGATAGCGACAGCTTCCGCTGTGAATATACTTGCATCTTTATTGATTTTCTGACCTATGCCTACTTTTGAGGAAGGCTCATAAATAGCAAAAGACACGGATTCACTGTTTTTGGATCCATCAGTATAAATAAATTTATGATCTAACCATTCTGATAGCATTGCATTTACTTCTTCTTTTGAAAATAAATCTTCTTTATTCTTTATAACTATATTAATTGCTGGAAATTTACCACTATAAGAACCCTCGTAACATGGCAAGACATGCTTAGATTGATGAATGTTTGTATTTTCTATAAAATCAGTGAAATTTTGAAGACCTTGCAGCATATAAAATGATTTAACATTTGAATGAGATGCAGAGTGTAACAAATTGATCAAAAATGGATTACCACATACACTATAAAGTTTTAGTAAGAATTTTTCTTTTAAATAGTTGAATCGAATGGCTAACGGTGGGATATTACATTCAATCTGCAATGCGTTAATAGGAGTACTTCTGAAAGCTCCTGTTATTAGACGTAAACATTTGTTTTGCAAAAGATCTAAACTATTTACAACACTAGTATCTGCAGCGAAACAATAAAAACCATACTCAAAATGACTACGAACTAATGATTTGTACAACAACAACAGAATTTTAGGATCAGCGCCCCAGTATGAACCTGAAAGAGATTTTAAGATGTTATAGGCTTTATTTGCTTTAGTTATTATGTGCTTAGCGTAACTATTCCAAGTTAACTTATGAGTAAAAATAACTCCCAAAAATTTTACTTCAAGCGAGACCGGCAAAGAATAATAATTGTATAGTATGGTAGGCATGTCACGCGATTGTTTGCCAAATACAATGACTTTAGACTTAGATGGATTCACATTAAGATCAAGGTAAGTAAAATATTTGTACAGATTTGTTAAAGCATTGTTAATAATTTGAACTACTTCCGACTGATTTTTCCCTGATGTGTATATAACTAAATCATCTGCAAACTGAAGATTTTTAACTTGGGATCCTAGGATTATATTTAATCTATGAATGTACAATATAAATAAAAGTGGGGATAGTATCCCTCCTTGACATACTCCTTTGAATGAAAGTCTAGGACCATAAAGATGTCTATTTAATTTAACAAATACTTCCCTATTGGTTAAGAATTTTTTTACCCAATTTGTAAATTGTGCAGGAATTCCCAACAATAATAATTCATGACAAAGAATATCTATATTAACACTGTTAAATGCACCTGCTACATCAAAAAATACAGCTACCAGATTTTTACGATCCGACAAAGAGTTACGAACATCAAGCTGTAGTTGACAAATACTTTCCCTGGCAGAAAATTTTCTACGAAAACCAAATTGATTGGAAGGTAATATGTTGTTATTTTCTACATAAAACTCTAATCGTTGTTTTAACAATTGTTCAAATAATTTACCAACACAGGAAGTAAGTGCTATGGGCCGATAAGAATCGGGACAAAACTTAGGCTTGTCTGGTTTTAAAATTGGTATAAGACAATCCTTTTTCCATTCTTCTGGTATAATGTTTTTATCCCACATTAAATTCAGTATATTTAGAAATGATTCTAAACTGGCAATGCTAATTTTTTTAAGTAGAATATAGGGTATTCCATCAAGACCATAAGCAGTATCTCTTCTTGAGGTTATGGCTGATATTAATTCATTAATTGTGAAAGGACTGACAAGAAACCTATTACTGGAGTTAATGTTGTTATTATTGTGATTTGACATAGTGTTTGATACATAGTCTGGTGTGTACTTCTGCAAAAAATCTAATATCCATGTATCATTGTCACAATTATTGGAAATATATGTTTTGTTGTATTTACGCATGAATTTCCATATGACAGATATTGGTGTATTCCTATTAAAAGTTTCACATAGAGAAAACCAACTTTTTTGTCTTTCTGATTTTATGACAAGCTTTTTTACAGCTCTAAGTCTTTTAAAATGGATATAGTTTTCTTCTTTTGGATCATTTTTAAAATTTAAATATGCAGTTTTGAAGTTTAATACAGCTTCAGTACACTTTTGATTCCACCAAGGGAGAGGGGACTTTTTACCTTTATTCTTAAAAAGAGAACAATCAATGGTATTACTGGTAGGTTTGCGGTTTGAACTATTTGCAATAGAATTAGAAGCAGCTTTGCGTAAAATTGTACAAAAATGTAAATATGAATCAAGAGGATTTAATCTATCTATTTTTAGATCAACTAACAAATCATCAACCTGGTTGCTATATTTCTGCCAATTAACTAACTTATAGTTGGGATAGAGAGGCAAATGCATAGCATTAGAGCAATTTCCCCCATTCAAATTATTGTTATGATTTTCACTAATTACTACTTTTATTAAAACAGGAATATGATAACTACTACCAAGAGGACTATCGTTTACACTCCATTCACAATTACATGCAAGAGATGAAGAGACCAATGTCAGGTCAAGAGCATTGGGACGCCATGTTGTAGAACCTACAGTTGTTGGTTGACCACTATTGAGCAAAACTAAGTTGTTTTCATCGAAGACATCTAAAAGTTTACGTCCTCGTGGAGAGTCATAGTTACATCCCCAAGAAGTATGATGTGCATTAAAATCACCAGCAAATATGAAAGGTTGAGGAATAGACCTCAATAATTGCTCAAATTTATCTTTATTGAAGACAGGAACTGAGTTTAAGGGACTATAAAAACTTACTATATATAAGTATTTGTTGTTAACTGCTATTTTAATGCATATATTTTGTAATGAATTATCAAAATATGTGTCAATTTTTGTATAATTAATGTTTTTATGAATTATAATTGCGACTCCATTATGTATGTTACCGCAATCATTCCTTTCTATGTTGTAATTACTTATTTTAAAAGTTTGTTCAGGCCTAAGCCATGTTTCACTAATTATAGCTATATCAATATTATGTGTATAGAGGAAATTACTAAATATATGTTTATTACTGTTGAGGCTTTGAGCATTCCACTGAATGATATTTAAATATGACAAATCCATTATGAGGCAGATGGGAACTTGTTACTTAAGGTAGATTTTAATACTTCTTTAATTGATGTTGTATTTACTGGTATATCTTTATTACTGACTATTTTAATAATTGTTTCGACTAAAGTGTTGATAAATGTGTTAGATTTCATTAAATTGTTTATTTGTACTTCTAAGGTTCGAGCAGAAAGAGCTGGAAAAGCATTTGGATTAAATAATTCAGAATAGTTTACACTCTTTGTTTTAATTTTGTTTTCTTCAATTTTCTGTTTTTTCAAAGGACACTGAATGGAGATGGCGATATGGTTACCGTTACAATTGACACATTTTGCATTTTGTGAATCGGTTAGGCAGTTCTTAAAGTTATGGTTTAATGTGCATATTGAGCAAACCTCAGAGTTGCGACAAAATTTAGCTATGTGTCCATATTTCATACATTTGAGGCATTGCTTAACTGGAGGGATATACTTTTTAACCTCGTGACGCCAAGAATCTAAATAAACATATTCTGGAAGGATGGGGGAGGCAAAGGTAACTGCAACTGTTTGTGTAGGAGCATAGGTTATTGCTCCGTTGTCACCCCTGACTCTGCGCATGAAACGCCTTACTTGTACCACATTTTTCGAGCTGCCTATCAGACCAAAAATTTCCTTATTAGACATATCGCTTGGCACTGAAGTGAGAACTCCAGTAACTTCGGTACCTCCAGCTGGTATTGTGGCTATTAATGTAAGATGATCTAATAATTTCTTATTTTGAATAAACATATTAGCATTATTTGGTAAATCAAAAGTTATACCGACTTTATATTTGTTGATGGAGCGCAAATGCATAACTCCAGACACACCATGTTCCCGAATGCCCTTAGACAAGGCCATACGATCCCTGTCGTTGAATACTTTGCCTTCCTCCTTATGTGTTAAGAACACAACCAAGTCCTTTTGCGGAATATCTTCGGGATACTTGCGGACATATCCTTTAACTTTATAAGTTAAGTACTTGTCCGCATTATCCAATTCTCCAGAGTCTGAGTCCGAAGAGTACCCGATCCGTGGGTCTGGTGGATTTTCTTTCCACCGTCTCTTTTTGGTCATTTTATTTATTTTTGACTAAACCTTTATTAGTAGAACCTTAGTAACGTATTTGAAATAGAACAAAAGTAGAGAAAATATTTTTAGAAATTAATTTTAAAAAGAGCGCGCCTTTACTTATTGATGACTTTCCCGCCTCTTATCCTGTGAACACTGAACAAACTGCGAACTGCGAATTGCTTTTTTTTTGAAAATTTTATGGCCTGGTAACGCTGCAAATTGCTATTGCAGTGCTCGGAAAATCCGATTCGGAACACCGAAGCCATAATAATAATAATATGGTGTATCTGTCACAAAGTAGGTATATATTATTATTATAACATATGGTGCATGAACGTGCGCGATGCGAAGTGCTTATTCTAGGTGTAGGTATCGAGTACCTAAATAAACTACTTTTAAAAACATCTTCTTGAACGGAATAAAAAAATCTAAACAGACAGTTTTAAAATCCAATTCATTATCAATCGAATATATTTTAAGAAAATAAAATATTATAAAGTATAATTTTAGCAAAACCATTATTCAATTAAAGTATCAGCTGTAGACCAAAATCTGAAGTAGGTATGCTGCAGCCTGCAACAAATCCATCTTGGTCACGGATAGCTTTTTATACTATAATATAATTAGGTATTCCTTTTCATTCATGTTTCCTGCTCTAGTCTGTGATTTACTTCTTATCTGTCACTGTCGTTAACAGCAGAGCTCACCGATTAAAATTAAGGTATACTCTATGGCAGTATGGCTCACCGTGACTGTGACAGACCGTGACAGTTCGATCGAGATTTAAAAAATAAACGGATATTACATACATTACTATTTATTCGAAAGAATTTATTCCTTGAAATACTGTAATTTTGAAAAACCACTATTATTTTTCTCAGAATTATGAACGAATTAAATAGCCCGTCCTTATTTCTGGCAGAGGAGCGCGAAAAAACTTTCAAAAATTGGCCATTTAGTGATAAAAATAGGTGTAACATCCGTAACATGGCTGAAGCTGGTTTCTATTCCGTTGCCACCGGTAAAGAAGATGCTGATGCTGCGAAATGTTTTCTGTGTGGTAAAGAGCTTGATGGTTGGGAGTCGAGTGACGATCCATGGGAAGAACACAAGAGTCACGCTGCTAAATGTGCCTTCGTACAACTTGGGAAAAAAGAGGATGATCTACTTGTATGTTTAATTTCTAATGTGTACATTTATATTTAAAAGTTGTGGATTCCAATAAAATTTTACTTCAAAATATTGTGATCCTAAACATTTTTAAAAAATATCTGAACAAGCAACAATATACACTAGTCAACATATAACATTACTCTCTTATCACAAGGAGCTTCACCACTTGCCTGTTGTACTCCTCCTTTATAAAAAAACTAGCTTATATATAATTATGTAATATAACTGTGTTTTCAGCTTTCAGAGTACTTATCAATAATCAAACAATACATGATAAATGAAATAAAACACTTAGCAGAGCAGGCTAAAGAACAGATTGATGAAAAGGAGAAGGAAGTAAGGCGCAGATGTTTGGGGAGAAAATAAGTGATATGTTATAATAATGTGAGGGATACATAATGTTAAAAATAATAAATTGATTTGTATGAAGTTACAACAGATATTATGTTAAGGTGAATTCCATAGGATATGTGTATCTAACAGCTCTTTTTCTCCTTTAGCTTGCTTATCATGCAGTAACAAAAAGTCAAATTAAAGAAAGAACGTTATTTTCAAATCGTTTATATGTTTTTGCCATTATTTTTAAGGACTGATTATATTTTTATAATTGAGTGTCTTACTGGAGCATTGAGTTGAACAATTGAGTCAAAATCTGTTTTCTCATGTTTATAATTTGTTGTAGCCAATATTTGGTTTTATATGGGTAGGAGGAATATCAAAAATACTTACATTTATATCATGCCCATATCAGTTTCAATACATGGATTTTTAAATACTTGATGAAAAAATATTTTTGCTAATAAATAAACATTATAAAATTTATTTAATGAATAAATCATGTTTTAATCTGTTTAATAGTTTTTTATTTAAATTATAGATTGATAGTGCAACTTTATGACTTACCAAATAAAAGTATATACAATAATCATTCTAAATAATTTAACATAAAAACAAATGTATAAATCAATCTTATAAATATACAGGTGTCCCATAAATCAGTCAATCCAAAATTGGGTGATAGGGCAAGTAGTTTCTAACCCCAGAAATATTTATAATAAATTAAAAGTCATACATTCAATTGATAACCTACTTATTATTTTCTATACATATAGATTAAATTTTGATTTAATTTATAGAATAAAAATATTCTGTAATATATATATTTTTTTGTGTATTTATGATTGACTTACTTTTTTGTATTCAATCATTGATATGCATACAAAAACTGTGTAGTTTTGGCTCCCTCTGTAGATTATTCGTATGCGTGTTGCATCTAGCACTGAAAGTTCCGGATTCAAACCCCTGCTCAAAACAAGTTTTAAGTCAGTAAGACAGGGCACAAAAGACTCATCATCTGTTAAGAAAGTTGAATGTTTTTTTTAATTGTAAATGTTATTTGTATTACACATTAAAATAAAATAACTATCTATTAGTGATTACCAAGTATCATGAGAGTAGGTATAAGTTATAGCTTCCTTATACTATACTAACTGGAAGTAGAATGTTCCCATGTAGTCATGATTTCTTCATTATTAACTATACATCTTCCATCATCTCACTACACGTCACAAACAGTCCTATCACCCTCATCACCTCGATGCATAGAAGCCGAGCACGATACGGTTCACGCGCAACTTCATTCCACGTACAACTAAACTGTGGAATTAACTACCGCCTACAGTGTTTCCATCCGATTACGACCTCGTTACTTTTAAAAAACGAGCCTATAAATTTTTAATAAGCCGACAACACATCTAAGACCCTTGAGTCACGGATGTACATGGGCGGTGGTGATTACTTACCATCAGGTAACCTACCTGCTCTGTTGTCCGCATACGCAAAATAAAAAAATACATAGACACTTGCTCACTTCGATCAACAATATCTTGCTCAGTATCTGTAGCTATATTTAAAAAAAAGTAAATTTAAAATTACCTTACTCTATTACTTGTATCCTAGCAACGCTTTTGTTAGCTGCCAACAACATTGTCAAGGTAGCAAAATAGCCAAAACAACTGTAATATAATATTTAATTTTCTATATATTTTATAAATAGTCACAAAGATGGATGTGAAGAGTTTAGAACCATATTCTATTATAGGATTTGATGGTAAGGATCAATCTATCTAATACAAATCTCTACTTTTACGCTAATAATCTTATAAGGATATGAAACTTCTAGTACCTACTGCAGTGACCAAAATATTACTAAACTTTTTGTGATAGTTTTTATACCGTCCAATTTTTTTTATGTCAGACGAGCATGAGGTTCACTTGATGGTAGGTGATACCTCGGCCACAGAACATCAGCCAATGATGCGCTGTCGAGTGTCGACCTAAATTTACTTTTTTTGTTACTTTGAGCATTCGGGAATCCATAGACTGAAACCGAAACGCGAAATGTACTTCACGGTTTTTGCATCTATGAACGATGGCTTGTTCCCAGGTCGGAATTTCGATATTCCTCCCACCTGTTGCCCGAAGTTACCAGACGTAGAGAAGACATGCTTACAGAAAATTATAAACATGTCGTCGCGGTGGGATTCAAACCCACGACCCATCGATGCGCACGGCAGGTGTTCTACCGAACGAGCACGTCGAAATAGACGCTGAAAATTTGTGAGTTAATTGATATGTTACTCGTGATGTTAACTCAGTGATGGGTCTCAGTCCAAGGGCGGTTTTAGTGGAGACACCGTGGCCCCAAATTATTTTCCTAATAAAATGATATTTTTTTTAAGAACAATATTATATTTATGTTTGTGCAAAGTACAGTAGGTAAAGGTAAAACAGCAAAAAAGGGAATATCAATGTGAAAGTTGGTTACTAGTATTTGAAAGATTTTTTTCCGAAGTCTATTGTAGGAGGCCCCTATTTGTGGAGGCGCCGGGGCAATAGCCCCGGATGCTCTCCCCTAAATCCGGCCTGGATCAAGATTGGAACCTAAAGAACTTCTACGGTTAAGCCAGATATGTTTTAGGCAAAATAATAATTTTACATATTCGAACGTGAATTTCGATGACTTAGTCATAAGACACCTATGAACAATGATTCGACTAATTATTTTACTTTATCGAACATCATACCGGATTCATCCTCATCTCACCTCATCATAGAAATATATCATATCATTCGAAACGCGAAACTTCATGAACCACCTACCTGTTTTTGTCGAAGAAATAAAATGTTAGACCATGCGGTAATCAGATCTGCTACTATAGATTCCGTCGATTTTTTTATTGTATTAGGGTCCAAAAGCCGGGGAAAAAATGTCCATTACAAATTTCACTCACATCTTACAGGGTCCGCAATAAGAGGCTTAAAAGTACATCCCGATGGTGTGCACATTGTCTACCCCATGGGGAACAAGGTCTGTATCCAGGACTGGAAGACCAAGAAGATGTTCTTTCTTAGCGGCCATACAAATAGCGTGTCAACCGTGGCTATATCACCTAAAGGCACTTATATAGGGTCAGGCCAAATAAATCACATTGGGTTCAAGGCATCTGCGAAGGTTTGGGATTTCAAACGAAAGACGTTACTTGGTACACATGAATTGCATAAGGTAATTTTATTTGGAATTTTGTATCCTCACTAACATCTATAGATAACTAGCTGACCCGGCAATCGTTGTTTTGCCATGTAAATAATTTCTAAAAATCAGGGGTTGGTGATAAAAAAGTAAAAATTTAGGGTTGTAGGGGAGGTCAGCTCAAAGCGGCCACCTTAACTTTGAGTGAAAAAAAAACATGTGAAACAACAGATTTTTTAAAAGAATTTTATCCTAGTAGGTAGAGAATTTATTAAATTTTTTTAATATGCAATTTAAATTGGCTCAAATTTAAAAATAAGCATATGATTTGTAAATTACTAAAACTTGTCAAAAAACCGCTTTGCCCGGGTAGGCCGCCCAAAGCGGCCATGGGGGTAAGGGCAAAGTGGCCAGCCCGAAAGAGGTTCACAAGAGATGTATTATTTTGTTGAAATGTGCTTGCCAAAATAAAAATGCCATTATATTATAATATAAAAAAAAACATTAATATCCTGAGACTTGTTCTCAGTCTTTGCATAAGATAATTATCTTAACAAGATACATTTTGGTGGTAGGTATAATATTGTTTTTAAGTAGAACCACTGCAAATCCATCAAAATATCAACCTTGACTAAATTAATAACATACTAGAACAATTCAATATGCAATGTTAGTTTACCTATTTAATATATACGAGTAGAATATGTATAATTATTATTAATATTTAACATTTTATAAATTAATCAATTTCTTTTACTTAAGTCTGAGATTTGACTTGACTCTTGAGAATAGCAATTAACTATTGTCATTCTTCCTCGCTCGTCATACTGCCAATATGATATTACGAGTACCGAGCGGAACTTACATTTTACCCAGTTTTGTTCAACTCTAGGAGGTATGTTGGCAGTTCGAGGATATTTGTATACCTGCCTCGTCTATGTTATAGAGATGCATTGTGTTAATTTAATGCTTCTCAATTATAGCTGAGGATCTTGAGCTTAGGATAGGTATGTTGAAGCCCCAGGTTCTGACTATAGAACTCAGAATGACGCAAACCCTTTATAAAAATCGTGTCTGGAGTGTGGAATATTATTTGCTTCGGCATATTGAAACGTAAGCTGCAGGATGTCTTCCTCCGTAAGGCCAAAACAGAGGTTGTTGATATGGAACACGTACTATAAGAGCTCTTCTTCCTACTGCAGAGTAAATACTGTTGTAAATCTGTCAAGTTTCTTTTTTGCAAATCCTGTTTTTATTCGTCTTCTCAAAGCTGTACAAGGAACACCGTATAAATTTGATTGAGCCGCGCTTTTCATTTACGACTTTAATTGGTCGTGGTTTCATATTTTTGTCCCCCCCCCCTGAGTAGTCGTTCACCATCTAAATAAATTAAATAAGCAATACCAATCAAATTATATTTTGTATAAGGGCAAAACGGTCAGTGGGCCGCTTTGCCCGAGCCGCTTTGCCTTTTTCGGCCATTTTATTTTAGAAATTAATTGCTCTCACATTATTTATTATATTTCGAAGAAAATATTACACAAAGAAAGCCAAATAGATAAGTAATAATATACGTGTTAAAAAAGCATTAAAATATAAAGAGGTTTAATCAAAACATGTTCAACTTATCTTGCATTTTTTTAACAAAACAAGCAAAAAAAATATTTTTGTTACTGTACCCACACACTTGATTTGCACTGCTACCCAATGAGGTATTGGTGTGGAGCGGGAGGTTTAGTAATGCGACAAAGAAATAACGGCGTGCTATCATTTCAAATAACCGAAAAATGAAGCGTGGCCGCTTTGCCTGCTATGGCCGCTTTGAGCTGACCTCCCCTATGTATTTTTTAATGCCACATTATAAAAAAAATAAAAACAAAAAAATTTAGGGGTGGACTACCCCTAACATTTAGGGGGATGAAAAATAGATGTTGGCCGATTCTCATAGATACCGGATAAGCACAAAAAAAATCATCAAAATCGGTCAAGCCGTTCGGAGGAGTATGGCAACGAAAAGTGTGACACGAGAATTTTATATATTAGATTTATGTTTACTTTTGTAGTGCCTACTAGGTATGTATCATAGGCATTCATTTGTTTTAAGAAAATAGTAGGTTTTTTCACGAATAGTGAAAGAAATCTTATGATTTACAATGGATGTCATTGTAGACAATTTTTAAACATTCGCTGTTTATAAGTAAAACTATTTGTGGTAATCTTTTGAATTAACAATACCTACCTAAAATTAAAAAAAGAGTACATATATCTAAGGCTATTGTGTGCTCTTTCCGTAGAAACATCGGATATACTCTCTTTAAATTCTCCTTGCATAACGTTGCATTTCTACTTGTAAACTCGTATCATATACACATCTTGCAACGCGCCCAGGTTTTACATGGGTGCAATGTAGATGTACTATACAAAATAAATCCTATGTTACTCACTGATAATATAGCTTTCTATTGGTGAAAGAATTTTTAGAATCGGTCCGGTAGTTTTTGAGTTTATTCATAACATTCAAAAATACAAATCTTTCCTCTTTATAATATTAGTATAGACTAGCAATCCGCCCCGGCTTCGCACGGGTGCAATATAGATGTACAATAATCAGCGAGTAATAAAAAGCCTATGTTACACGCTGATAATATAGCTTTCTATTGGTGAAAGAATTTTTAAAATCGGTCTGGTAGTTTTTGAGTTTATTCATAACATTCAAAAATACAAATCTTTCCTCTTTATAATATTAGTATAGACTAGCAATCCGCCCCGGCTTCGCACGGGTGCAATATAGATGTACAATAATCAGCGAGTAATAGCCTATGTTACTCGCTGATAATAGGTAGGAGCTTTCTATTGGTGAAAGAATTTTAAAAATCGGTCTAGTAGTTTTTGAGTTTATTCATATAATACAAGAATACAATTTTTCCCCTTTATAATATTATGTATAGATTAGTGCTAAGTATGTCTCGTTATTTTTTATGTTAATTTAGGTACGAGTTGAGGCCCTAACATTCTCATCAGACGAACGCTATATGATATCCCTCGGCGGTCGTGATGACGGTTGCGTTGTACTATGGGATTGTGTGACTGGTGCCGCCACAGGAACCGCAGCAGCAGCGAAGCTGACGACAGGCGATGCTGTGACATTAACAGCATTATCGCAGAGGGTTAACTCTTTCGTGACTGGTGGTGACTGTTAGTGAACATATTTTGTATGTTGAATAACTATGTCACTAAATGACGAACAATTTCGATCCTTACCACGTAAATTTCTAACAAAAAAAAACAGTCGATTTTAATTAATTTTCTGTGTTCAGTTTCTTCTTATAAATATAAATGATAGAAGACAACGGACAGTAAGGTTGAAAAAATATAACGTAACGTGAAACACAAACCATTGATGTAGTACATCAATGATTAAACTAATAAACATCAATTATTTATGTATTTATCTATATAGAGTATCTGTATGAATCGTTGCGGGCCTTCCATTTTAGTCCAAAAATATCAAGTATTTTTCGGTCTGGACAAAATCTAGAACACACTAACTGCATCTATCTTCCCCGAAAATTTGAACCTTCCTTGGTAGGTATCCCACACTTTGAAGAGACCCTTCAAAGTGTTGTATACCTGCCTATTTGGTACTTTCTAGACAATTGTGATTTACCACCCTGACTGCATCACCACTAAACATCAGGTGGGATAGTGGTCAAACAACTGTCTATAATTAGGTAAAAAAAGGAAATTATAAGTATAATATTCCTTTTCTTCCTTAAAACCAAACCCACGGACTGGAGATTCAATCTGCAAACAAGTAATGGTTTACGTATGCCCGAACAGCGAATCTTCGTGTTTGGAATATTCGCGCGGCGAGCAAGAATTTGGACGTTGTAGACGTATCTCTCGGCAAGCTGCGCAGGAGTGTTCGCTGCATCGCCATCTGTCAAGATGATTCCTATGGAATAGCTGGTACCACGTAAGTTCATTCTTTTACTGTTTAAACTTAACCTTTTACCCTTATAAAAGCTTAAGTCCGTTTTACCGGTGTCGTACAATATGGATATTTGGTAAATCCAGGGGCCTTTATTTATGTCAAAGGTGGAAACCAGTAACTGTCGTTAATAGTATGTTTGCTTGACCCATTTTTTTAGATATCAACAGACGAGCAAGAGGTTCATTTGATTGTAGGTGATACCTCAGCCACAGAACATCAGTCAAAGTCGAAACGCGCAATATGTACTTCACGGTTTTACCATCTATGAACGGTGGTTCGTTACCCGGTTTCGATATTCGTCCCACCCGTTCAATGCCCGATTAGAAGTAGAGAAGACATACTTACAGAAAATTATAATCATGTCATCCCGGTGAGAATCGAACCCACGACCCATCGATGCGCACGGCAGGTGATCTACCGAACGCGCCAACAAAACGATCAAAAATAAGCAAAAGTTCGGAATTCCCATTAACACAACTTATTTTAAGGCTATATCTTGCTTATTTATCATCAATAGTGAAATATTACTTAATATTTTAGTTCGGGTGACATGATCAAGTTTTCGATCAACTACCCTTCGGACCCGATGATGGATGTATCACACTGCAAGCCCTCACTCCTGGGCTGCTTGGCCAAGTGCGGACCTTGGAAGAAAGGAAAGCGTCCTGAATCTCTCTGTTATAGTCAAGGTTATGTCTTGTTTTTTCTGACAATTTTTTTTAGCTCAAACTCTCCAAGGAGCTTTCAATCATGAGTGAGAATTTGAAATATAAAATACAGTACATTTAATTGATGGTAAGGAATTGCAACACCAGAGTATTTGAAAGTGGGTTGCCAGGTTGGCTTCTTTCTTTCCCAAATTCTAAAGATTCTAAATAATGGTCATGAAACTTACTTTTTAGCAAGGACTGAATACCGATTAATTTACTATGGTAGTTATACCGGTATAATAAAGGTTTTTGTTATTATTCTTTCGTTTTTATTCATATTAACTGAAAAAAAATTACTGTGGTTAGATTAGTGTGTTACTGTGGTAAGATTACTCTTTAAAACTAATATCACGGTATCATTCAGACACGTATTTTGGAAAATAAAAATTAACCGGTTGCAGTCCCTGCTTTTAAGTAACTTACATGCCACAATGCTGTTAATTCTGTTATGGCAGTTGATATTTGTCTATACCAATATTATATAGAGGAAAGATTTGTATTTTTGTATTTTTGTATGTATTGAATAAACTTAAAAACTACTGGACCGATTTCTGGCTATATTTATTACTAGAAAAAAATAGAGATCCTTAGAATTTCCTACTAAAACCAACCCGAGGTGTAAAAAAAATTGCCAAAAAATGTTGTTCGTCGCATGCGCTGCGAAAAGTATTGATGATAGAACAAAATAAAGTTCTACAATATTATAGAACATATAAGTATCTACAAAAAACTTCACGAGACCATATGTCTCACTATTGTAGTTATGTTACTATAACTACTTTTGTACATTTTAAAAGTTGATAGAAATGCCGATCAAAATCAGACCCTGCTATCCATACCTCTGTATTAATTCTTATCCAAATAAATTGTTTCATATTTAAGACTGTTTCAATACCTGTTGATTACTTTTTAAAATATTGAAATCGGACATTCCATTCAAAAGATATTACGAAATTAAAAATATCAATGTAAACAAAATATACACGCCGTCCGCTTCGCACCGCTGCACTGCGCTGTGGCTCCATGCAGGGCAGCGAGCAATACGGCGAGGGGTAGTACTATGTCATTTTGTTCAATTTGTGGGGTTTTGTTACGATTTAACTCAAAAACTACTCAACCGATTTTAAAAATTCTTTCACTAATAGAAAGCTATATTATCAGCGAGTAACATAGGCTTTGCTTTTTTTTCATCTATTTGCACCCGTGCGAAGCCGGGGCGTTTTGCTAGTATTAAATAAACAAATTCTGTGAGTCCCACACTGTGTAGTTTATCCTTATTTATTCATTTATTTTAGGTATAGAAACTATAATGATAATGGATGATGGATGTTTGATCGTGGGAACTGGGGACGGCACTATAGATATTTTAGATGAAATCAACTGGAAGGGAGACTTTCCCAAGGGGAAGATTCTAGATCCGAACAAGCCACACTATAGAGCTGTAAGTTAATAATATATTTAACCCGGTATATAGTATTTTTTTTTAAATACTTATATATAAATTCCTCTTTACGTCTGTTCACTTCAGCCCTTAAACGTACTGAAAGAATATCGAAGTTTTTAAACAAAAAACAAAAACCGACTACGTATAGTAACCTATGTACAAACTTATATTTTAATTACTAAAACATATATTTTAATTACTTCAAAACAACAGCCTTTTTTTTAAATTATTGATACTTATATATTCAAAAATAACTGTTAATAATATTTGTTTACTGTTATTTTTGAAGTCGGTGCCAGCCAATCGCTGCCGCTCCGTACCGTTTGAAAGTTTGTTGCAAAAGCAGGATTAAACTGTCCTACCAACACCTCTGAAATATTACCTTCCAAACAAAAAAGCAACATACAGACGAATTGAAAACCTTCTCCTTTTTGAAGTCGATTAAAATTTTATAATGATGTGATGTAATTTCAGTTAAAATCAGTAAAACTGAACGGTAGTATAACATCCCTGGAGTTGATGGAGACTCCTCAGCTGCGGGGGGACAAGCGGCTCCTACTGGCAGGCACCAGGACCAGCGAGATATATGCTATCAACGTGGCCACCTTCGACCCCACGCTGGTGGTCACGTGTCCTCGCTGCGCCATCAACGATATCGCCTTCCCAAGGTAACTGTTCATTTTTACAGCATTACGGAACAATTGATGCCATGCTTTGCACAGATGTAGAAGTTTGGCAGTGCTGTAGCTAGGTGGACAAGGGCCCCGGTGCAAGGTAAAAAATTCGCAACATCTTCAGCAACTGCACAATATTAATTATTTGCAAATTATTACTAATCATCCTTGATTAGGTTCGCTCGGCGCTTCCACTGTTACTTATAAATGCTCATTTAAAACCTTAAAAACAAATTCAGAGCAGGCTTGAATTTCTAGCTTCAAGAGTTGCCGCCCCTTCTTTCAGCTTCGGGGCCCTGGTGCACTGCACCACTTTGCCCTATGATAGCTACGCCACTGAAGTTTGGACTGTCATACAGTGGCGGATTATTCATTCCTTAATTCACCCATCAATGTTTCAAATGTTCCTGTTGAAAATCGGTCTCGAAGTATAAAGTAAAAAGAAGTTAAAAACGAAGACAATATTGGGTGCATCCCCCAATATTGTCTTCGTTTTTAACTTATTTTTCATCTCATTCGTCTCAAATACCACCACAATATCGTCGCCGTCCATCGCGTACGTAATACAAACGTAAACGGCGACGAGTCGAACCGCCGACCTTCCGGCAAAACAGACTGATCGGATATAATGTGAACACCCACGTCCGGCGTCCGGTTTCAGGGCACAAAGACTGATCGGATAAGTGGGAACGGGCTCTTAAGGTGAACTCGACACGTGTTTAGGAGCGCTACATTACAAAGGATGGCGCAAAGCCGGGGCGCGTTGCTAGTCTCTAAATGTAATAAGAAACTATGGATTTTAATGTCTTAGCTGTGTTATAGCCTTGTAACTAGAGTCTTCATATACAATTTATATTGGCGTCATATACAGCATGTTGCAAAAGTCGGTAGTTATAAGAGAAATTACTGATTTAGTTATAAAGTAATGAAATTTAAATTTATAACAGTGTTGCAAAAACTTAAGTACATGCGGAACTTAAAACTTAATACTACAGTCACATTTAATGTCGGTAGGGTAACGGCACGCTAGATAGTTTGCCGTAATCTTACCTAAATATAAAATAACGTTGGGATAAATAATTTAAACAATATAAATAATAAATCGCGTTTTAATCCGGTATACAGTATTTTATTTAAATTTCAGAGGTATGTCGGGTGTGTTCGCAACGGCGGGCGCTGGTGACGTCAGAGTGTGGTGTGTGAAGACTGCGCAGGAGTTGTTGCGAATTGTGGTTCCCAACTTCATTTGTTCCTCCGTGCTTTTTTCTTGCGACGGGAAATCTATTGTGACAGGTTTGTCTGGTCATACCCATCTTGTTTATCTCATTAAAAAAGTTTTTATAGAAGTAAGTTACCGTGTCTGTTTAACTGAGATTTTTTTCTTTAATCTTTATAGATATGAGGGTGGTCCTTATTTTTCAAAGAAAAAATATCATTGGGGCACCCTCTCATTGTGTTATACATATGTGCTCTAATATGAATATAGATTTTTTATTTTATTTTTTAAACGATGTTTAGGGGTCGCGCCCGACCTTTAAAAATTTAAAAATAACTCAAAACTAGCCAAACGATCAAGAAAGGTATTTATGAAGGAATTTACAAAATGTTACGATTTTTGTTTGCTTATATGGCTCATAAACGAGCACTAATTTGCAATTTCACTTTCCTCACCCCCTCTTTCATTATATTTTCAATGGCACGCCCCGCAACTCACTCAAATTAATCCCGTTTCGGCCGTAAACGCACGTGCATGCATGGCGCCATCATATTCTAGTAATAGTGTTAGAAGCTGCCGTGAGCACAGCACTAGGTCCTTCAAGTGGGCCTGATATTTTAATTTTCAAAAGATTTAATCACTACTGGAGCAAAATTGACCAAACTGACTACAAAACAGTCACATTTGATCCTCATTCGAATTAGAATTAGTTCAAAATGTAGTTCAGGATATGATTTCCTTCGCTCAAAATCAACTGAACCAGTATCAGCCTCGAGATGATTATAAAGAGCTACTCAACCTCAGCATTATTTACCTAGGAGGGGTTCCTGAGAATGGAACATTATTTAGAATGCCAGCTCGACTGCACAGGGCTCGCTGGGTGGCAAAAGCTATTTATTGCTTAATAATAATTCTTTAAAAATGACAAAAAAAGAAGAAAAAGCCTCTGTTGCTTCCTCAGCGCCCAGAAACGACTTGCAGTTATTAAAAGAACTAACTATATTCGGAAATATAAGTCCAGCAATATCTAAAGTTGCTCTAAAAAACAATATGGGACATTTGTGGTACTTGTCAGAGTCAGTAATCATTTACATTTTTTATGACGAAATTGCTTCAGATACTAAACAAAAAATGGTACAGGCATTAGAAAACGAAGGTAGATATCTCTACGAAGCGAATAAGTTTGAGTGCCAAAGATATCGCAAGAAAAAATATCGAAGACTCTGTGTCCTCTAATTCATTTCGTTTGACCAGCTTATGAGGAGTATAAAGCTGGAAGAGCCATAGTGCAGTCAATGAGGGTAGTTAATGATATTGCATTAATGGAAGAATATTATAAGCTGATCACCATTAATGAAGAACAAAAGCAATATTTACTTTTGATTGTAAAATAATTTAGAAAAAACTATTCTGACTCTAAAAAATCAACACTTATTAAGTAACTTAATTTTTACTTAATAAATAATAAAACTTTAATTAACTTGTGTATTTTATGATTAAACTTGACTATTTTAATGATTTAATGTTTAATTTCTTGTTGTTTTCACTTACTAGGAATAAATGTGATAATTTATTAAAAAATGTGTTTATTTTTACTTTCCCATTTTAAAAGCCCCGTCGCGACCCCTCAATATTAATAATAAATTCTGAAAAAAATATGATATTTCTTTCTAAGCCTATATGTCACTTTGCGAGGGTGCCCCACCAACATTTCAAAAAAAAATTTTTTTGGACAATATAAGGACCACCCTAATAGATATATTATTGGTTTTTTTTTTATCTTATATCCGAATTCGAACCGAATTGGAAAGTTAATATATCTGAGCCAGTTAAAAAGTTTATAAATACATAGTATATGTATATCAAATTATTTTTATTATTTTGTAGAAGGAACTAAAAACGAAAGATTTAACATATTGATTATAAAAAAAAATACATTGATGAACAGCAACATTGATATGCAATTTTTTTATATAATATGACTGAGTTTTATAATTTTGTCATCTTTTTTGATTTATATGAAATAAACAAAGATAAAAGCTATTACATTTTAATCAACATATTATTACATCATATTTTAAACTCGATATCAGCATAATTATAAAAAATACGTCACAAGATGGCGCTTTAACTAATAGCTACTTTTGTTGCGTGTGCGCAGCTGTCGAGTTTCATTCGAAGCTACAATGAAATTATAGATGTCACTACGTTCGATAAAGCTATTTCTTCATCGCGCTGACAAAGTTTTTTCTCATATACATAAGACGTTGGAGAACCGTAATTTTGTTAAGACTGGTTAGAGGAGCGCCGCATGGCGGCGAACGCGGCCAAAACCCAGGCCATCGTCTTTGGGTGGGATCGCCTACCGCCCCCACTCAAATTTCTCGGAATTGACATTTCTTGGCGCCCGGAAGTCACATACCTGGGCGTCAAAATCGACCGGAGGCTGACGATGAAGCACCACATCGCCGCAGCGACGGGCCGCGCCAGAGCGGCTGCCTCCCGCCTGCGCCCCGTGCTTCAATCGTCCCTGCCTATCCGGTCCAAACTGGCCTTATACAAAACATACATCCGTCCCCACCTCACGTACGCCGCGCCCGCGTGGTACGCGCTGGCTGCCGAGTCCCACCGGCGCCGGCTGCGTACGGTGCAGAGCATCACCGCGCGGCGAATTGTAGCGGCACCTCGGTACGTGAGGAACGCCACCATCGCCCGGGACCTCCGCCTGGAGAGCCTCGACACAGTCATCGAGGGGATGGCGACGCGCCTGTTCGAGCGTGCGGACGCTTCCAGATTCCCGCACCTCCAGCAGCTCGCCCCCCTCCACACGAGGCCTCCAGATCACCGGCGGGCGTTCCCGCGCGAGCTAGTGCGCGAGGGGACACCACCGGATTCGACACTACTACCCTAATTATGACTTTCCTGCCGGTTTTGCAAAAAAAAAAAAAAAAAAAAAAAAAAAAAAAAAAAAAAAAAAAAAAAAAAAAAAAAAAAAAAAAAAAAAAAAAAAAAAAAAAAAAAAAAAATTACATGCAAAACCGGCAGCCCACCGGATTGACCTTTTTACCAGACTTGACTTTTCCTGCCGGTTTGTTTTCAAACCGGCAGCCTCGGACTGACTTTCCCACTCCATACCTCCCTCTCCTAGCGCGCGCTGTGTCTTGCCGGTCCCTCGCTGGGCCTCCCTCGGGCAACCGGGGGTCTCACCCGGTGTGGTTCTTCCGCGAGGCCAGCGCGCGCAAATTCCTCCCCACTCCAGTTACCAAGTACTTCGTTACTTGGTAATCATCCCACACGACAGAGGCGAGCTGCGTAGAGCGACGCTCCGTAGCCGCCTCCCAGTCCTAGGACCACACCAGGTCCGCACCAATGACGGCCCTGTTGCAACAGGGCGCGAACATTGCAACCCCCCGCAAGTCCGTTAAGGAAGAACGGGGCTCCCGGTGCCGCCGTAAGGCGAGCACGGAGGAAATACGTTACGGAGTTTTGTTAAGACCTTACTTCATAGGATCATTTCTATAGTAAGCTCTTCACGAAACTTTCCACAATACGTGGGATACTACCGGCCATGATGAGGAGACGTGGCGCGGTGCCCTGAGCGTGAGGCTGGCAGTGGCTCTCGGTCACTAGCCCTCGATGATCGTTCACTCTCTTGCTTGCAGGAGAGCGTGGGGTACTGTCGCTGTCTGAGTGGCTTTTATAACCCTTATAAAATATAGTAAATAGTGAATATTGATCATGATTCATGCATTAACGTATTATAAGCTTGATATACAATAGTTAAAATATTATGTTGTCTCCCTTCAGCTAATATGAACTGGTTATTATTGATAGGAATGTCTTTCAGTCGAGCTGTCTGCGATTTGTCGGAAAAATTACACTGAGATGGTCCCTTAATCCATTACATTACAGCATCAAGTTTTTTATAGTACTTAATACTTATTATGGATATTAAGTAATTATAAGGGTTTATTAGGGGTCATATGAAAAGTTCAATCAGTAAAAAGTAAGCATATACATATACTTACGATTTTATGACCCGACTGATATATCGGACGCTATGCACTTTGGAATCATATACTATGCTGGTGTTCCTACTGTGTAGAATGAAATGAATAAAACAGATGAATATTTTGCATTATTTAGTAGAAAAGAAAATAAATGAATCGAGTGCGAATATAACAATGAATAGCCAATTACATGGTAGTCCATAAAACATTTAGGGAGTTACATTCCAGGCACGTTAACGATTTCCCTCCACATTGACAATCAGGCCCGGATTTAGGGGAGGGCATCCGGGGCAACTGTCCCGGAGCCTCCACAAAAGAGGGGCCTCCAAAATAGAGATATATTTCAAATTCCCAAGAGTAAATACTAGTAAACAACTTTTCCTATATTTTTTCGCTTACCTTTACTTACTTTAGGTTCATTGTACAAACATGATTACATTGTTAACATGAAAATAATTTGAGACCAGGGGGCCTCCACGCTTTTGTTACCCCTAAACCTCTAAATCTGGCCCTGTGGACAAGCACAACGGCATGCACCGTGTTTATGGGGACAATCCACTGCTCTTTGTCATCACACCATGTGGTGGACAAGGGTTTAGCTGGAGTTTTGACCTCAATGCGGTGGAGTATGTGTAATAAGCATACTTCGAGCACATACCTTCTAAATGCAAACAAAGATACCGTCTCGTTATTGCAACCATTTTTTCTTGTAAGTAGCCAACTGTTCGTCACTGGGATTCCTATTACTGACAAACTTTCTCGCAAGTTCTTCTTGCTCGAGTCTCTGTACTATTTTTGATTGAACTGTATTCAGGTTGGAACGATGGCAACATCCGTGCGTTTACCCCGCTTACGGGTAGATTGATATACTGTATCTTCAACACTCACAACAAGGGCACTTCGGCCCTCGACATGACGAATGACGGGAGAACTCTCATATCCGGTGGATGTGAGGGACAGGTAATAAGAGGAGCTTGAATTACAGTAGCTTAAAGTAATATATGCAGATAGATCATTAGGCCCTTCTCATATTACGAAACACGTCGGATACGATACTCAAATCGCATACTAGCTGAATACGCGTTCGCACATTACGCTACTGAAAAATAACAAAATGCATAATTTGTTTTTTAATGAACGGACGTTATGTCGAGCGATTCCAGTGACGAAGAATCGCTTGCAGTTTATCTGTTTTATACAAGATACTAGAGTTGCCTGGGCGTATCGTAATGGGAGAAGGGCCTTATACAGTGCCGGTGTTAGGGCCACTGTCGCCCCGGGCAAGAATATTGTGGCGCCCAATCTAGTCAAGTCAAATGTTCTGCTTTTTATTCACGGATTAAATTAGAAAAATCAAATTTTCCAGCGGTTTCATTTTAATCGACAAAGTAGGTTACGGTATGCTTAGAGCACAGGGCGTAAGGCATAGGTATTGAGGGTGTGCAGCACGGGAGGCAGGAGACTCTAGACCTCGGCGCCGCCCACCCCCAATTTGGCACCCTGGGCCGTCGCCCCATCCCTTAACACCGGCACTGTCATTATAATAAAAATATGTTTAATCTTAATGCTAAACGCCATTCCAAAAATTCACAGAAAAGTAATTTAAAGTTACTTTTCTGTAATTTAAAAATTAGAAAAAAATATACTATATACAAAAAGTTTGTCTTAGATTCATGAAACTTTGACCAAATCTCGCAGAAAAGAAAGGCGAATGATAAGAAACAGCCAAAAAAAAGTTATTTTGCCGGCAATATCGCCTATCCTATTTGGCTGTTAGCCATCGAATTATGTATGACTAATTTATTCAGCAAACTTCACGGTATAGTACTGCTATCGGGTTTTCGTTTTTCATTTTAAGGTCCGCGTGTGGGATATAAAGCCGGAATGTCAAAGTTTGAAGAAAGTATTGAAGGAGCACAAAAGCCCCGTGTCCGCTATACAAGTGTCGCCCAACGACATGGAGGCGGTCAGCGCCGGTACAGACGGCTCCTGCATTATTTGGGATCTTGTGTAATTATGATTTTTCTATTAGTTATAGATAGTATAACAAAAACCTATACATACAGGACCCAAAATTTAATTGTCTTTTTTACACTGATCTCGGATAGTACTGAACTGATTTTCATGCGGTTCACGGTAATCTGGAGCAACTGTTTATCTGAATTAATATAATATATTGTTTATATAAAGAATTTTGCGTTAGTTACACCATTTAGAACTAGTGTATCGATTTTAATTATATATTATTTGTTGAATTCGTCTATGTCCCAAATAATAGAATAACTGTAAAAATATCGGAATTATTAAGATTATTCTCAAAATTTGCCGTCCTAGGCCCTGGCCTACTCGGCCTATAGGGAAATCCGCCCATGTACCTAACTGTCTTAAATATTGTGTATGTATAAGAAATTCAATTTATTTCTCTCAGCTCTCTCTCCCGACGCCAAGTGATGTACGCGAACACGCTGTTCATGTGCGTGTGCTTCGAGCCGCTCGGCTCCCAGCTGCTGACGGGCGGCACGGACCGCCGCGTGGCCTACTGGGAGACCGGCAGCGGGAACCTGGCTAGAGAAGTATGAGTCTCTCCGCATCTCACTCTCATGCCATCAAAAAAAAATCTAATCTATTAATATAAAAATGAATCCCTATTTCCGGTCACGGCATTTTTGCTAATTCTTTTTTGTTGTGTTTGTTATTGTCAGGAGAAGGTTCTTATGAAAGAAAAAATTAAGAAAATTGCGCGGAATATTAGAAAATTTACGAATACTTAACCACCATATTAAATTAATACGTTACTTATCTTAAGCATTTCATACATTATTATAGTAGGCGTTATGTTTATGTATGTATTATAGTATTGTACAGCATATAAATTAAATGAATATCTTAGGAGTTATCGCAAAAATTAATTCGCGCGAAAATATCTAAATTCAAGCGCGTTTCTCACACCGATGTCGGGACTCGCTTGACGCGATCATCACCCTACGATCCTCAACACTCTACTACCCGTGTGAAGCCGGGGCGGGTCGCAAGTAGGAATATAAAAATGCATGGAGTTCTGAAGCTTAGCGGGACAGTTACATTATTGTTATACAAAATGATTATTTGTTCATTTTTGTATTTGTATTGCACAAATGTATTTATTTTGATTTGTATAAAGAGTAACTACTGAGTTACCAGCCGGCTCTCGGTAAAAGTAATATTCCGATTCGATGGAGGCTTTAAATTGACGATTCTTGTATTAATTCAAGCTTGAATTAATACAAGAATCGTCAAATTCAAGTGAATACTTGAATTAATACAAGAATGTTAAAGTTTTCTTGGATAAAGTTAAAAATTTAACAGCTGATCAGTACAAATCGCAGTACAGTTTGTTTTGATAAGGACAGTTCAAATTCTGACCGCCCCACCGTGATTCAATGCTAAGCGCGTTGCGTCACGAGGGCCCGAGGGTTCGGATCCCGGGAAAAAAAAATCTTTTAAAAATGCTTCGGTCGGTCTGTAAGTTTTGTCTGTAAAAAAAAAAGTGTATGCCAAAAATCATAGCCCCGCGTGTACCTTCATAACTACAAGAAAAAATAGGCCATTAAAATAAGAGACGAAAAAAACTTTATTTAAAATTCACCCAATACAATTCTATAACATTTGTCCATTTTCCAAAATAAAAGTATTTCTAATTGCAGTTAGAAGCTAGCAAAAATGGCGCTATCAATGGTCTGCACATCACACAGAACGGTGAACTGTTTGTCACGGGTGGTAACGACCAAATGGTCAAGGTAAGTTCTAGTTTACTACAAGTTCCTCACCAACTCTCTCTGAAATCCACAACTACGCAAATCTTAAGGAGCTTTCTGCTTTACCTACTCCAGTTATCACCAACTAGCAATTGCCCCCGCAACCCCCCTTGTGGGTTGAATTTCGTAAAATCCGTTCTTAGCTGACCTCTACTCGGCGAAAGGAATATTCCTACCATATTTCAAGTCGCTACGCCTTATGGTTCCAGAGATATCGTGATGAGTGACTATATAGGTGGGAATCTCTTTTATATATATAGATTGTATTTCCGAACCGCTACGATTTATGGAAGTTTCATGAAAATATGACACTATCTAACAAAATTCCTATTTTTCTGCTTTTCATTAGGCAATCTGTGCTGTGGTTTTGGCGTATAGCTTTTTAGTGTTTTAGAAAAATGTAACTAAAAAAAATATGTTGTATAAAGTCTCAGTTTCCCTTGCCTTGTTTTATTGTTTCATTTAAAAAATTAACAGAAATAATAGATATTGTTTGTAATCAATATTACAATAATAATTGTATAATCTGTTTAGGGTTTCGCGACAACTGTTTTTCTATATTTTTTCTATAAAATCTTTAGAAATATATACACCAGCTCATAAGTATGAGTTTCGCTTCCTTAAGAGATTGGTATCAATTTCCCTTTTTAGATTTTTGTGAATTGACACGGTATTGCTTATCACCGTCCAATTGATCCTCAGCTATGGAAGTATCAGGAGGGTATCTACACACACACGGGGCTGGGCCACGCGGGCGCGGTCACCTGCTGCCGCTTCAGCCCCGACGCCAACTACATAGTGAGCTGCTGCGCGGCTGGCAGCATCATCATATGGAAGATGCCGGAGGTAAGTGCTAAGGATTCCCTTACAGTGCCAAGAAAGACAGTTTAATCCTGCTTTTTCAACAAACTTTCGAACGGTACGGAGCGGCAACGGTTGGCTGGCACCGACTTCAAAAATATCTGTTCATACATATTAAATAAATATATCGCTGGCCTAATAATATCAAACTTCGTAGGTAACTCAAAAAGTTCCGATTTTTGTTTTTTGATCCCATCTTGTGTAAAATATCGTAACGAATACGATGGAATCACTCGTATCTACTAATTGTTTTTAGTTTATTTGGTATTTACAAAGAATAAAACTACTTATGTCCACGGAACGTTTGACCTGTTCTTTCCTCCTCCTGTAAAGTTTGACCAAATGGAGATACGAAGTTTGATAATTAAGCCGACGATATAAGTATCAATGATGTTGTTGATTGTCCTTTAATTTTAATTACTACAAGAGGCTTTGAGGTATTTAAAATATTATTTTTTACTTCTAAGTTTGTATATACCATATATAGTTATAGTTTTGAAGTCGGTTTTTATTTAAACATATTTTTTTTTTAGTCTCTCAATAAACTTCAAAAATTATTGAGGTTTTGTCGAAGCCCAAATTTTCACCCACATTTATTTAAAAAACGCCGTTTATGGCTAGCACTTTAGTCATCTATATATAGTATAGAATTGAGTTAGATGAAGTAATGATAGGAAGTTTGTTGAAATAAATAAGTCATACTGAGAGTTATTTCTTATTTGCAGCAATATATACAAAAAGACTCGAAACCTCCTTCGGGCAGGAAAAGTGTATCGAGATCCCCTAAGACGCTGCAAGACGAACTGCGTTTGCCTCTCGAAGACAAAACAGCACAGAAGGCGGCTGGCGATCGACCGCGCAAGCTGCCCGCTGCGCCGTCTAAAGTATGATATTATTTAGTAAGGCTCATTTGATGGCAGGTCATACCTAGGGAACACAATCCCGAGCATATTTTTCAATCCCGGGATTAGACTATGTGATATGTGATAACTAATTGGATTAAAACGCGATTTTGGCGTCGGGATGTGCCGAATGGGCCGGCACGACCGGGGAAATACCACTCTCTCACTTGACACCGACGTGAAGTAACGGCATTGCTGTTGCGTTTCGTTCGGTCTGTGAGAGTCCCGGAGGCCCACTCCCCCCCCCCCCCCCCCCCCCCTAACACACACATACACATATGGCAGCACAAAATATGGTTAGACTACCCCAGGAGGGTACCACGTGCCGTAGCCGTGGAGAATCCCTCTCTGGACATCCACGCTCAGGACCCTCTGCATCGCCTGAGAGTGGACGCCCAGGCTGCCCTTCGTATTCTGGGAGGGGCGATATTGTGCTCGAAACATTTACATCTGCTCGGGGCAAACGGACCAAGAAACAAAAGGCATCCCCTGTCACGCTTACCGTGGACTTTTGCAACATCAGGGGACTTCATTCCAACTTGAACGCCGTCCACTACCACCTTGAGACGGCGAAGCCTGCCCTGCTCTTTTTAACTGAGACGCAGATATCCTCTCCGGCTGATACTTCTTACCTCTCCTATCCGGGATACAAATTGGAACATTCCTTTGTACCACGGGCTGGAGTGTGCGTCTACGCTAGGGATGATATCTGTTCTCGTCGCCTCAGCAGCCTTGAAGGTAGGGACCTCTCCATCCTTTGGTTACGCGTAGATAGCGACGACCATCCGCGCATCTATGCGTGCCTATATAGGTCCCATAGCGGTAATGCCGAAACTGACCGACTCATTGAGCACATCCAAATGGCTACAGATTCCGTGCTACAGCAGATCCCATCCGCAGAGATCGTGATTCTTGGCGACTTCAACGCCCACCACGCCGAATGGCTTGGATCACGTACCACCGATCATGCGGGTAGGTCTGTTCACGATTTCGCCTTGACATATGATCTCACACAACTGGTTACCTCGCCAACGCGAATCCCAGATGTTGAGGATCATACACCTTCCCTGTTGGACCTTCTGCTGACCTCTCATCCGGACAACTACTCGGTCTCCGTCGAGCCTCCTCTTGGTTCGTCGGACCACTGTCTGATCCGGAGTACAGTGCCGGTGACGCGCTTAACACGGCCCCGCTTTGCGGGCTGCCGCCGCGTGTGGCACTACAGGTCAGCGGATTGGGACGGGATGCGCTCTTTCTTCGCGTCCTACCCCTGGGGGCAAATTTGCTTCACGCCGGATGATCCAGACGTCATTGCTGACTCTGTCGCTGATGTGGTGCTTCAGGGTATGGAACTTTTCATTCCTTACTCTTCGGTGCCTATCGGCGGCAAGTCCCAGCCTTGGTTTGGTCGCCCCTGCAAAACGGCATCGCGCCGAAAGCGGGAGAGCTATCAAGCCTGGGTTAATGCATCAGCGTCTCGTGATCTAAACACCAGCGCACTCAAAAAGGAGTATAATTTTGCCTCTAGGTCCTTCAAAAGAGCTATTGACAAGGCAAAATCGGAGCACATCGGCAGAATTGGCGAGAAATTAGTCCGCCTTCCTTCGGGAACACGTGCGTTTTGGTCACTCGCTAAGGCTGTCTTAGGGAACTTCTGTCAGCCTTCCCTTCCATCCCTGCACAGGGACGATGACTCGTTGGCCCATGCCGCGAAAGAGAAAGCCGATCTTCTGGGCTCTCTTTTCGCGTCCAACTCGACCCTGGATGATCAAGGTAAGCAACCACCGGCTATCTTGCGGTGTGATACCAACATGCCGGAGGTTAAATTCCGGCAAAGTGCAGTGCGTAAAGCACTTCTTTCCTTGGACATTCATAAGTCGAGTGGGCCCGATGGCATCCCTCCGATCGTGTTGCGGACATGTGCTCCAGAGTTGGCACCGGTTCTAACGCGTCTTTTTCGGCATTCTTACTCATCAGGCGTCGTCCCGAACTCATGGAAGACGGCTTTGGTGCATCCGATTCCTAAAAAAGGCGACCGCTCTGATCCGTCCAACTACAGACCTATAGCGATTACCTCCTTGTTCTCCAAAATAATGGAGACCATTATTAACTGCCAGCTCCTGCGGTACCTCGAGGAACATCAGCTAATCAGCGACCGCCAATACGGTTTCCGTCGAGGTCGCTCAGCCGGTGATCTTTTGGTTTACCTGACCCACCGATGGGCGGAGGCAGTTGAGAGCAAGGGGGAGGCGTTGGCAGCTAGTTTGGACATAGCGAAGGCCTTTGATCGGGTGTGGCACAAAGCGCTTCTTTCGAAGCTCCCTTCCTATGGGCTTCCCGAGAAATTATGCAATTGGGTCACCAGCTTCCTGGCAGATCGGAGCATCAAGGTCGTTGTCGACGGTGCATGCTCGGACTCCAATCTGTCAATGCTGGTGTTCCACAAGGCTGTGTGCTATCTCCCACTCTGTTTCTTCTGCATATCAATGATATGCTGCAGATTAGCGGCATTCATTGCTATGCGGACGACAGCACAGGAGATGCCTCATACTCCGGCCGCGCCAACATTTCTCGGGAAAACGTCGACGAGTGCCGAAACAGACTTGTGTCTGAAGTCGAGTCTTTGTTAACCAAAGTCTCGGAGTGGGGCCGACTAAACTTAGTCCAATTCAACCCCAAGAAGACACAAGTCTGCGCGTTTACCGCTAAAAAGTCACCATTCGTCGTATCTCCTCATTTCGAGAGTACTCCCCTGACTGCCGCAGCTAGTATTGGAATACTTGGTGTGGACATATCGAGCGACGTTCAGTTTCGGGGTCATCTGGAAGGGAAGGCCAAATTGGCCTCTAAAAAGCTTGGTGTGCTCAATAAGGCGAAGCAATACTTCATGCCGGCCCATCGCCTGCAACTTTATAAGGCGCAAATTCGGCCACACATGGAGTATTGTTCTCACCTTTGGGCGGGGGCTCCCCAGTACCAGCTCCTTCCATTTGACCGCATCCAACGTAGAGCGGCTCGAATCGTCGATGATCAGGCTCTTTCCGATCGGCTCGATCCTTTGGCGCTGCGTAGAGATGTAGGCTCGCTCTGCATCTTCTATCGCATTTATCACGGGGAATGCTCGGAGGAATTGTTCGGTTTAATCCCGGCCGCTGAATTTCGCCATCGGACATCGCGTCAAAAATACCACGCATACCATCTTGATGTCTGGAAGTCCACAACTGCGCGATTCCTGAGACACTTCTTGCCTCGCACAACCACTCTGTGGAATCAGCTTTCGCCGGCGGTTTTTCCGAACCGATATGACTTGGAAACCTTCAAGAAGCGAGCCTACATCTTTCTTAAAGGCCGGCAACGCACCTGCAAGCCCTCTGGTGTTGCGGATGTCTATGGGCGGCGGTGATCACTTACCATCACGTGAGCCGTCTGCCCGTTTGCCCCCTATACTATAAAAAAAAAAAAAAAAAAAAAAAAATATTATTTATATTGTTTAAATTATTTATCCCGACTGTCTCCGCGCGACCACGGTTGCTGAAAAGCATCCGAAACGTCGGGATAAATAATTTAAACAATATAAATAATAAATCGCGTTTTAATCCGGTATACAGTATTTTATTTAAATGTGTGATACTCGCGTAAATAAAAGACAATATTAACTAATTGGGCTCAAATGAAATAAAAATGAGTAATTTCTTTAAAATACCACCATTTTGACGGGCTCGTTCTCACGTTCGGTAGAACACCTGCCGTGCACACCGATGGGTCGTGGGTTCGGACCCCACCGGAACTCCATGTTTTCTGTGAGCGTGTCTTCCCCACGTGGAAGGAATATATAAGTTCCTAAGAATGATGGGTTTGTGTTTGAGAGGTGTGACTGTTGATATAATGAGCGAAAAAAAAGAGTGGAAAACCAGTTAATCGTCTTCGATTAACTGGTTTTCCATTCGATAGATTGATTTTGGATTCGATTTCCATCGATCCCAAAAAAAGGAAACAGAACATGAAGTCTGAGATATGGATAATATCTGAAATAAAATAAACCGAGGCTACAGTGATAAATGTTAATTATTGTTATGTAGATCTTGATCTTAGCTTTTACCATCAAATTCAAATTCAAAAATATTTATTTGCCAGAATGTAGTGGTTACATATGTACACGTTTGGTTGAGTTCTAAACATTCTGCCCGTATATTGGGCGTGCAAAAATAACATTATTAAAAAAAAAAACTTCATAATACAGATAGAAAAGATCGAGGCGATGGACACAACTCGTAGCAGTGTTCACTCGTGTTGTCCCTGCGAGACGACGCGGTCCAATGTCTCAAACAAGAGCGATAAAGCTGCTGAGAAAACTACTAAGTGCTGTCGACCTACGGGTATGTGACGGCAAGGAACATTGAAATCAATAGTTAGTATAGGCCTGTGCTTCTATGTAAATACATAGAAGCACAGGCCTATACTAACTATTGGCACAGAAAAAGTAATTCTGCTTTTGCCCTGCAGAGCGCGCGGCAATGTATCGGTGTGACACACACATCTGAGCAGTCAGCTGATCTCTTCTCTCGCGCTCGTGTCTTACGAGCGACGGCAATATCGCTCTCTCGCAGTCTTAGGCATGCCAAACGTGTGAGAGTGAGCGAGAACGCACAATGGTGCACCCAACTGGGTGCACAGCGGCTGGGTGCGAGAAAGTACGCGCTATGACTCCAGTGTCAGAGTGTGCGTTCACACGGATACTAGCAGCGCCGCGGTGGCTGGAATAAAAACTACTCTTACTCCAGAGAAACCATGTTAAGCGCGCCTATAAAGCCTATGCTTCTATGTAAATTTATGTTATTTGGTGATGATTAATACTGGATCAAATATTGTGTTCGCATGATGAAAGAGAAGGTGAACTTGCTTCTATTTTCTCACCCATGCCCCACTAAGGGATCGGGAAGTCACTTTTTATGGCATTACTATAAATAAAACTCAGGTGTCACAGTGTTTGTGGTCCCACTCCTCCGATTTTAATGATTTTTACATACGTATACCAAATGGCATGGATTTTTTTTTCGCTTTGTTCAGTGAAGTGGGCACGGGTCAACTAAACAGTAATTTATTAAATACTAACTGCCTTATAAACGTATTATAAGCTTGATATAGTTAAAATATTTTTTGTCTCGCTCTATCGAATATAAAGACTACAGAACGAAAGAAACAAAACATATTTTAACAATATTAAGCTTATAAAAATACGTTTATGAATAAGGCCGTCATAACACGGCTTCGCACGGGTGCAATGTAGATGTAGTATAACTATACACAAAAAATGTCTATGTTACTCGCTGATATTGTAGCTTTCTATTGTTGAATTTTTAAAATCGGTCCAGTAGTTTTTGAGTTAAATCGTTGTGGAGGAAGGGAGGTGTGGTCTTCCTCCAACCTAAAGGGAGGATCCTCGACCAGTCGAACCACTGACTGGCCAGCCCTAAGGCCCCAGTGGTTGATGTCGAGATGTTGTATATATACTTAGCGCGCACAGAAACTTTTAATAGCGCGATTCAGGAATAGACGTCTTTTTGTATTGATTCTTGTAGCGGATTATAGATGTCGCTACAGTACTCCCCCCCGAAGACCGGAGGTGGATCGAGTTGTTGAAACAGCTGAGTTAAGTGTTGCTTGCCAGTGCCAGATTGCCCGAGATTCCAGTGAGTCGGAATCGAATGTCGCAGAGTTCGCGGTGAGTCGGAACTGAGTGCGATGCTGCTGCATGTAGCTCCAGTGAGTCGGAGTGCTGCAGTGTTCGAAGCTGGCTGCTGCGTCGACCAGGAGAGATGTGCTCTGCTTGCTGACCGGCCGAAGTGCAGTGTGCTGTGCTGATGGTGGCTGAGGGTGCTGACCAGGCATACGCGCTCGCTGCATGCTAGTGGACAGGATACCCGTTGAAGCCGAAGGTGCTGGCTGGCTGTGACTTGATTGCTGCTGATTGATGTTGTAGGAAGGAGTGATGACGTCATGCTTCAGAAGTAGGTGTTCTTCTGCGGGGTCACCAATGTGGAGGAAGGTGGCTGAATCACGTCGGGGTCACCAATGTGGAGGAAGGTGGCTGAATCACGTCGGGGTCACCAATGTGGAGGAAGGGAGGTGTGGTCTTCCTCCAACCTAAAGGGAGGATCCTCGACCAGTCGAACCACTGACTGGCCAGCCCTAAGGCCCCAGTGGTTGATGTCGAGATGTTGTATATATACTTAGCGCGCACAGAAACTTTTAATAGCGCGATTCAGGAATAGACGTCTTTTTGTATTGATTCTTGTAGCGGATTATAGATGTCGCTACATCGTAATAAACAAATAAATCTTTCTTGATAATATTAGTATAGATAATCTTATTCCGGGTACGTAGGAGGAACGAGTTGATAGCTTGGGATAAGAAGTATCGTATGAGTTTGTCTCAAGAATTGTAGACTATTCTTGAGACATATATAATTGTTAATCGATATTGATACGAATATTGATAATTTTAATAACAGTTGTAATATTGGTAAGAAAACTCAATATTAAAAATGCCATTTATGCAGTTAAAACAATTTACGTACATCTTTTCAGATAATTTACCAACTCGAACGACCAGTAAAGAATTTGTGAGCGGAAGCGGTGATAAAAAGAAGTGACAAGAAATAAAACAATTTTTTTATACTTATAATCATATATTAAATTGAATATAAAATAAAACATTTTCATTATTTCTTAAAATATTTCTGACCAGACACATGAACGTATTATTTAATTGGTATAAATAAAATAACAGCTACCTAACTAAATAACAGCGAAATCTTAAGGAGTAAAAATTACGCTTGAAGCTCTTTTGTCTCTGGCTATTTATCGAATTTAGAAAGAGATACATAGATAAAATGACGTAAGCGATTGAGTGCGGCGCTAACTACTTATGACTGAAAACAAAAACTATAAATATATAGACTATGACTGAATACTCAAACAGTGATCAACATTAAAGCCCTCAAATCTGATTACTGCTTGAATAGAAAGGCGAGTCAGCAGTGGCGTAACTAGATGGACAAGGGCCCGGGGCAGAGAGGAAAAAAAATCGCAATAACAGTTAAATCGTAACAAAAGAATCTTTCCTCTTTAGAGTATAGAGTTTAGATCAAGAGCTGCCTCCCCCTCTTTCCAAAGCTCAGGGGCCCTCTCAGCTTCAGGGCCCCGGTGCACTGCACCACTTTGCCATATGATAGCTACGCCACTGCGAGTCAGGTGAGCGTAGTAGTTCTGATAAGCGGTCATTCGGTTAATCGATATTCGGATAATCGACTCCACTGTTTATAAATGATGCAATAACTCAAGAATCTACCTTTTTGTTTTATATCAAATACAATTCTTTGAAACTCCATTCAATTTGTTGGATATAATAATGGCTTTTTTTTGTTTGAGACTTAATATCCCTGATATATTTGAATTTCTCAATAAATTATGAAGTTCTATACATTCAATTCTTACCGAGTAATAAATAACTAAACCATATCAATGGCTAATAAGTAATAGCCAAAAAAGGATAAGCGACATTTTTGGCAAAATAGACTTTCGTTATTTCTTTCGGCTTTTTTTCTGCGTCAATTGGTCTAAGTTTCGTGATTCTACAACAAACTTTTTTTCGCTCATAATTTATATAATTTTTAGTGTTCCGTACTCCGTACCAAAAAAAGAAACCCCTATAGCATCTCTTTGTTGTAAGTTTGTCCGTACATCTGTCAAGGAACACTGGGAGGTGTCACTTTGAAATTAATATCAACTACTCAGGTCTGCAATCTCTTGCAGCAGTGAAAAATCAAACTAGAAGTCGAAGAAATGGAATAATATGCCTCACATTTTGATACTCGCAAGGGAATAAAACCTATAGCGTACTTGCCGTTGAACTAGATTCATGAAATTTGGCATGAAGCAATGTCATGTAGCACAAGTAAAGGAAAAAATCCGAAAACCGTATTTTTTATCGGAAATTTTTTTACTAAACTAAAAATTTATACGGAACCTTCAGTCTGCAAACCCGACTTGCACTTGTTTTTCATTTATTCAAATTACTTTCCTGTATTTGTGAAATGACAGTTATCCTTTTTTGGCTTTTAGTCACCAATATTGTGTAGTATGTAAAGCTTTGGTTAAAATATATTCTTAAATATCTATTCACCCCCAAGCCTGGCTCTTGCAGTAATGAAGAACTAATTTACCATCCGTCCCAAAACATTCATACAGATTCTTTACTATTTGATCTGGTGATGGTGCAAATGTTTGGTTAACATACAGGAACTGAAAGAGAAAAAGACTTTAATACAGGTGTAATTAGGAGTTAATAAATGAATAAAACATTGTTACATAGAATCAGTATAGAGTAATTATTGTGGTGTGGATTTTTTTTTCATGGAGCCATGAATTGATTAAGATGGCCTTTTTAATTCAATGAAAAAGCTTTGACAACATAAAAAGGTGATCTATTCAAGGTGGCAAGGAGCCGCTGGATGCAGGCCGCAAGTGATCGGCCCTACTGGAAGTCTTTGGGGGAGGCCTATGTTCAACAGTGGACGTCCTTCGTCCACGACGACGACGATTCATAATGATGTCAATGTTGTTAAAGTACTTGAGACAGTAAATAATATAATAAATAATATATCTTCATCACAGAGCTTCATACAAATCACATTTTTTTTTTATAGTATAGGGGGCAAACGGGCAGACGGCTCACGTGATGGTAAGTGATCACTGCCGCCCATAGACATCCGCAACACCAGAGGGCTTGAAATGAAAATGAAAAATGCTACCTTCTAACTTTACTTTTCTTTGTTAAACACCTTGAAAGATTTATTCTTCCTTCATATAAGCAGAATCATTAATAACAGTGTATTTTTAAAAAAAATATAAGTTATATATAAAATTATGTTTAAAAATGCATATTTCTATTTAAGAGATTCTCCAGAGGCCAAACCACCTTTTTTTAATAAAATATTATTACAGGAGTATTTAAACATAAAAAAGAGAGATAAGTATACAATATATATCATGATGTTACAATCTCTCATATTAGTAGTAATCTTAGAGATTGTGATACAGCTCTGACATGTGATTGAACAGAAAAATAACACAATGGTTACTTTCTCCATGACTGTGTTTACTAATTTTTAATAAGTTTAATTTGTCAAATTACCAGTTTCTCATCAGGCTCTAGTTTTAAATACTTCTTGACAAATTCCATAATCCAACTGATTGGTTTCTCTGCATCAACTGCCCATTTCTTTTTCTTCATTATAGGAGCATTTCCAGTAGCCTTTAAAAGTATATCCACTAAAATGAAAACAGTACAATTTATGAGATGTTGAAAATATTATATATACTAACAAATAAAACTATAATGTAAAAAGAAAAACAATATTTAGTAGAACTTTAGTTTTAATTAGAGACCAGAAATCGGGTCTTGAAGCATGGATGATATATTTTTAGTGTCCAGTAGAATGATCTGCGAAACGCAAAGACACTCCATTCTCAACTAGTGTCATTTCAGAACACGGAAATTGAATTAGAAAGGGAATACCGTATTATTTAATGACCAGATTAAGAACTAATTATTGTATACAAAAATTGAACTCACCCTTAACTTTATCAGTTTTAACACTATCACCATTTATGTTTTCTTTTGATTCTTCTTTCAGTGTTTCAGCTTGAGAATCACTTTGGCAGATAACCCTATCTTCAGAAGGTTTTTCTTCGCTCATGTTACTTTTGCAGAACCTGAGAGATACCTAACGTATTTTCAAAATTAAATATAATATTTTATTAAACCTATGGTGAATTATTTTGTATTTAATTCTACGCCATCATATTTTCTTTTCATTATTCTTCACAAAAATTCTATAAAGAAAGAAGTCCTAAGGTACTTACTTACAAAGCACTCAAAATATGTAAATAATCCTTGTTTCTTTTGAAGATAGTTAATTGTTAAATAAAAATAACTATGTATACTCCGGTCTCCGTCCAACATTTATTTTCTTTTTGACAGTTCGAACTAGACATGGGTAACACTGCGCTGCGCCGCGCTTTTGCGCCTGCACGCTTCACTGCGCAAAAGTGTCAGCTCAGCTCAGTGTGAGTCAGCTCACACATTCGGAACTCACTCAAGTATCGGAACTAAAGTATCAATTCCAAAAGTACTTAGTATCGCAACATAAGTATCGATACCCTGGGGTACCAAAAAGCAAATGACCGTGCTCATCACACAATATTTCGTCATCATCAACACAACGACGGTTCTGATTTTTTACGATTTTAGTTTTATTGTATAAAAATCTTTAAAAATATGACAATTTTCAAGAGAACAAACAAAAAATTGGAGTTTTATAAAAACATTCAAGTTACTGCCTAGAATACCAGCGGTTCTGTTTTTTCAACGCAGTACAAAAACGCGTATTATACCTTCATTGTACTACGTCGTCCCCTCGGCCTCCCCCCACGGTAATCAGTATAAAATTAATATTAAAAAGACACCAAACATAATATTGTCGAGTTTGAACACGAAAAGATTATCCGTGTTTTAATTATGCATAAAAAACGATTTATCAATCTTTAAAACGCTCTCCTGTAAAGTAGCCGTTTTGCAGATCCGCCGTTGTTATACGATCATGATGATTTGTCCTGGGTGAGAACATGTCATAGGTTTAGTAGTGTTGTGACAAATATTTTGTTTAAAATATCTTCACAAATTTTTCTACTCTTTAATAGAAATGGGGAGAAAAGTATCGAAACAAAAGTATCAATTCCAAAAGTACTTAGAATCGCAACATAAGTATCGATACCCTGAGGTATCACAGGTAGGAGTCTGACGTCTGTCATTAGTTGATTAGTCATTGTTTTTACTTTTTCGATTTGTAGTGTGATGATTATGAAAGATATTGTATGTAATAAATATATAAAATATCTTTGGTTACTAATGAGCTAGTGACTACAGTTTCATTTTATTTTTGAACATTGTACTTTTACAGTACTGTAACTAAACATAAACAATAAAATATTTGTACTATACAGTGCACATATTTTCGTTCTTCATTTTACCTTTATTCCTTATAGGCCACGTATTTTTAAACTGTGTCGTTTTATTAACAAAAATGGCTCGTTGGACAAACAAAATTGCCATAATTCGCGATCTTGCCCAAGCGCAAGGTAGGGCGCCCGTAGAAATCGAACAAGCTTTACCTTTTAATGAGAGGCCTCCCAGGGATATATATCAAGAAGGTAAGTTGTTTTGTGTTATGAAAACATAGAACCGGAACGCCATTTGATTGAAGGTTTCGTTAAAAATACTTAAACGAGACCTTATAATCACCATTGTTTTTGGGACAATTTCCCCTCATATAGCATATGCCTTCTATTGCTAAGCAAAAATGATACAACCCCTAAATAATATAGTAAGGATTCTTTTCGCTGATTTGATGGCAGATATTTTAATTATTACAGAAACAGAAGAAGAATATTTCCAAGATCTTGGAGCAAATGGGGATATCGGCGCTGGTCCTGACATTGGCATGATACAGGAGATGCTTGAACTGGTAAAAATCAATTTTTGAGCTCTGGGTTCATAAACACAAAAATGTTTTGTTAATTCCATGCTAAATTATGAAATCTAAATATATGTTTTATTGTTTTAGTTAAGGGACACTGATATAAGTCCAGAAGGAGACGAAATTGTTATTACCAAGCCAGACAGAGAAAAATTTATACCTGGTCCATCGAAAGAACATGGTTCTATCCCATTTATAGCTGTAGAAGAGAATAAAAAAATTAAAGATCCTCCTAAGAAGAAAAGAAATAGGAATGCTGCTGTTGAATCTCTGATTGCAGCATATGGTGATAGTGACTTAAACTCTGCAACCATTCAGACAAAATCTGATCTATACGTTCCACCTGCTCTCCGAAACAAATTGAAAAATAGTCCCAAAAAAGCACAAATTAAAGAAAATGTGAAAAATGATGTTGCATGTAATAATAAAGTAAATAGTTGGCTCGATTCCATAGACAGTGGCGCAGTTCCAACAAGTATGTTTAAAAAAAAAGCCATTTCAGCTGAGAATTATAAAAAAAAGAGCCCTGTTTCTTCAAAACATGAGGAAAGTACAAACAGTAACACTGGTGTTTTTGTCCCGTCCAGTATGGCCAATGAATACTATGAAAAGTTTGTGGAAAGAAGTAAAACAAAACAAATTATCAAAGAGGATATTTGGACTCGAGCTGAGCGATTGATGGCAGAAATAGATAAACGGTATATAACACTTTAAATAGCTATACTTGGTACTTACATAAAATATCTGAGCACTAATAAATTACTTATAAATAAAACTCTTCTAACATTTAATACCTATATATGAGTCGTATAGAATCAAAGGCGGCTATCGGACATTTTTGGTCCGGCAATCTACCAAAATAAAATAAGTTCTTGTTGTTTAGACTGTTATGTCTTTAATTGTTAATATTCATTTAAACATGCAATGAATGATACCTCATACAAAAATAAAGGAGAAAAACGATTTCTTTTTTAAAATTGCTAAAAATCAGCTTTTAATTCTATACGACTCATATTGTATATGGGAATCCCACCTAGTACACTAATAGAAATAATGGAAAACGAACCAACCATCAACCAGCACTTGGAGATCTAGGTCACATCCGCAACCAAAAAGTATTATTGTATGGAGATAGCCTGGCAAACCATAGGCAATCGAAATCGTTAAAAGGGTGTGACGCGTTGCTTTAATTTTTTTTCTTTTTTCAGCAAAAAAGAAAACATGTCTGCTTCTAGTAATATTGAATCCGTTGAATCTGAAGTACAAGGTAATGTCAATCTTTCTATATAGTCACGGTATTTTAAAATATATAGAACAGCTTTAGTATAACTTTTTAATTACTCTATATTTTGTTCCCCATCAATATTTTATCATTGGTGTATCTTGTAAATTTGATTTTTATATTAAAGGGGATGCCTTTAACAAACTTTACAGTTAATTACTTAAAGATGTAATGTCGAACATGGTATAATGGCTGCAGCTCCTTACAAACATTTTGTAAAACAAAAAACTTGGCGATTAAATAGAGTGGCAGAGAATTTATTGCCAGTTCTTCTCGCCCGTTCTACACCCTTGATTCGGGAAAGGGCAGTAAATGAAAAATTATAAGCATTAATATATATTTTTATTGACGTTCATATGTGTATATTGCGTTACATAATTAATAAATGATTTTGAATTTGAAGTTAAAAACTATGTAACTTCATAATACTAAAATGATGCTCAAAGTTGAGAGGTACTCAAAATGTTCCTATCAATACTAATTTAGAGGAAAGATTTGTTTGTTACGATTTAACTCAAAAAATACTGGTATGGTACTACGATTTTTTTTTTCATCTACATTGCACCCGTGCGAAGCCGGGGCCGATCGCTAGTCTTCCATATTATTTATGTTAATAAAAATTACAGAAATATTTGAGCAGCCATTAGTTACTCAAAACACAAATATTAAGCAGATTTATTATGAAGCGTCATTTTTGTTTTACAAGAATTGTTTTATAATTTTTTTGGTGCTTTTATTTATTTATATTTAGATTTCCAGAAAAAAATATGTCAAATTTTTATAGTTTTTAATCAGTTTTTTATTGATTTGTTGACTCCATTATTTTCTATTGTTCATGATCTCTTATTTTATTAAACAGTATTTTTTTAAATTATTTATTGTACTTGCAGGAATGATCTCACCACCTTTACTACACGAACCTACCATTCCATCTGAAGTTGTGTCTCAGGAAGATGATAATAATAATACGAGGAGTTAAAATTGTTATTATTACCAAACCGTACCGCAAGCTTTGCTCCTATCTAAGAAAGGAGTGGAGCCAGTGTCCATCATGAAATTGGCATTGCCATGTGTTAAGCCAAGTTCAGAAGTATCGTATTATATATCGAGAGAATAGTGCTAAAATAAGTATGAAATTATAATATTGTCTTTTATTAACGCGAGTATCACACATTTAAATAAAATACTTTATACCGTGATAAAACGCGATATTATTTATGCCGACGTTTCTGATGCTTTTGCAGTCTGCCCGTGACCACGGTTGCTGAAAAGCATCCGAAACGTCGCATAAATAATAAATCGCGTTTTAAGCCGGTAGTTTAAAACGCGATTTATTATTTACTAGCGACCCGCCCCGGCTTCGCACGGAAGCAATGCTGATAGGTACTAAATACACTACAGAAAATCTGTGTTTATTATACATATAAACCTTCCTCTTCAATCACTCTATCTATTAAAAAAACCGCATCAAAATCCGTTGCGTAGTTTTAAAGATTTAAGCATACAAAGGGACAGAGACAGCAACTTTGTTTTATACTATGTAGTGATGCGTTTTAAGTATTTTATTTAAAAGTGTGTAATTTTAGTTTTAAGTTATTCATTTTTAACAGTTTAGGGACAGAAATACCTAAAGCTGGCTTCCCACGGTCCGCAATTCTACGGATGATCACGGACAGCCGACGACCACGGACGGCAACGCACACAGACAGGGCTCTTCCAACGGTGCGTGACGGTCTGTGTAGATCTTTTGATAGCTTCATTTCAAAATGCAAAGTGAAAGAGATTTCAAGTGATTTCGAATACCTTCTGAATAAAATTGGTCCAGTTACATCAAGGAATGATACCAAAAGCGAAAATATATTCCCATTCAAGAACGGTTTGCAATTGCACTCAGATTTTTTCACCGCATCTTTGAAGTTACCGCCTCGCGACGGATACCGGCGCACCGCCACAGAGGACCTGTGCTACCACGGACGAGACCCTTCCCACGGTGTGTCGTGCGAGCTGGTCCGCGTCCGTCCGCAATATCACCGACCGTGGGAAGCTAGCTTAACATGTACAAAGATATATCATATCCCAAGTATTAATTACGGCGATATTCTTTGTATATCTTAGGTGTCCTACTCTAACGGCGTTATTCATAAACGTATTATAAGCTTCATATAGTTAGGCTCCTCCTTTATCCTCCGAACCGCCAAGGGATGGAACTCTCTACCTGGGTCTGTCTTTCCCGATTCCTACAATCTTGATGTCTTTAAAGCCAGAGTGAATAGGCTTCTTCTAAGTAAGCATGCTCCCATTTAGATCGCATCCGCGCTTACCATCAGGCAGGATTGCGGTCAAATGTTTACTTATTCTTCATTAAAAAAAAATATGGTTTGTTTCTTTCGTTCTGTAGTCTTTTTATATTCTATAGAGCGAGACAAAACATATTTTAACTATATCAAGTTTATAATACGTTTATGAATAAGGCCGTTAAAATTGAATTTAACCTAAAATTTCATACTCATATGGTTTTAGCACTATACCCGCCATATTACCATTTTCATTCAAATTCCTAATTTCCAACCAATTATTTAGAGTTTATAACTTTTTTTTTCTTCTTACTGCCCTGTTCCCTTTTTTTATTTGAGGTTGGCGCAGTATGTTCTCTTTTTCCATTCTCTTCTTTCACTCGCTATATCATCAGTTACACCTCTCAAACATATATCATTCTTCACACAGTCAATCCAACTTTTTCGGCCTCCCTCTTCCCCTGTACCCATCCACTTTCATATTCATAACTTTAGAATAAGAATGTATAACTGATAAATAATTATTTGTTATTAAAAATAGTTCTTAGCCTCTATCTTTGCTTATTTAAAAACGAGTAAGTGACAGCCAATCCTGAATCCTTGCTAACCTTTGACCCTTGCCGCGGTTTCAAATACGGACTTCGCTAGATGACGTTATTTACTGATATAATGTAATATGTTCAAGTGTTTTGTCCAGGACTTATAAGACAATCTCTAAGAGGAGTCTTATTGCTGTTTTTACGAGTGAACGAGACGGCGCTACGCATTTTGTATAGCGCTGTCTCGCTCTGTCGTCGATTCCAGCAATAATGTTAAACTTATCTATGATATACATTCTTGAGAAATGTAAAAACGTTGTTTTCATAAAAAAGCAATATTGATATAAATCTTGAAGTATGGGACTTAGGTTATTTATTTTACTTTTGTTGCTTTAAATAGATTTTATTACATTTTATTTATTTATTAATTAATTAAATAAATGTATGGTATATGATAATGGAAAGTTATTAAATATGGGAAATTTACTATTTTACACCAAAATGATGTATAAATTCATTGATTTCTTTTTGTTTGTGATTAACAGCTAGAATAACAGCGGGCGTTTTCTCGTGTTTTAATCGATTATCTCTTCTAATATCAAAAGTAGAGATATTTGTCGATCGAAATATCTTGTCTATCAAAGTTGTAGATGTCGAGATATACCTAATATCTTATATCTTAGTTTGTCTTGGTGGGCATGGTCATGCTAGGTGTGCAGCTATTGTAGAACATATTATGTACTAGCTGATGTCCGCGACTTCGTTTGCCTGCGCTTCGTTTTAGGATCAGCCGAGCAAGCATTCTTCAAAAGAGATTTCTCTGTGCTTAGTATTTAAATGTCAGAGTGGTTTATTAAACTATTCTAAAAGCCTACGACGCTTTCGACAATGGCATTTGACTTGTAAACGTCATTGTCAAGCGAGACTGCAAAGCAGATTGATGGCAAACATAGTTTCCGTTTGCTTGTTTGAACAGCTTTTGGTAGACATCAAGAAGTTTGAAGAAAATTATTAAAATGTCGTATGAAAAAGAACAAAATCTCATCAAGCACTTAAGAATTAAGGCTCATTTACACGATGCAAGTTCCTTGCCTGTTGCATATAATTAAATTGAACCAATAAATGACTTGCATGGTCTAAAACTAAACAATACGTAACATTATCGATATATTATACGAGACAAGTTTTGTTTCAATACTTTTCTTGGTGTAGAGAGCACATAATATCCGCGTTTAAACAGTTGCTTACGGTTCTTGAATCTCAATTATTGCGCTTAAATTGTTATTTATTGGCATTATGTAAATGGGTCTTAAGTATAACAATCAAACATGTCGCATCATGCATTGATGCCGCGTGAACGTGTAGCATAGAAAATAGATGTATATAGAAGAACAGGCCTTATATGCGCGCTTGGTACTATTTTTCTAGGGTAAGAGTAGTTCTTACCAGCCACCGCGGCGCTGCTAGTATCCGTGTGAACGCACACTGACGCTGTAGTCATAGCGCGCACTCTCTCGCACCCAGCCGCATTTAGAGCGTTATTGCTGTTCGCTCGTAAGAGCAAGCGAGACAACGCGAGGGGAGGAGTCAGCGCACTGTAAGCATCTAAGGATGTGTGTGTCACACTGATGGTTTACCGCGCGCTCTACCGTTCAAAAATAGGACTACTTTTTCTGTGCCAAAAGTTTCTTCTATGTACAACTATTTTCTATGCGTGTAGTAAGCCTAAATTGTTAATAGTACAGTCGTTGCCCTTATAAAGGGTTTGCACTATACTATATAGTTAAGTGATTGGTATTGTGATAATTTGTGATTTTTCTATTGTCGAATTTATTGTGTATACCTACTTGAAAATAAAATTATAATATCCTTAACCCAAAGAGAATAAACAATCTTTACCCAGGAAAAGTGTCAGTCCGTCACTGATTACCAGTAAAAAGAACCGCAAAAAAATCCTTTACTTTTTATTACCGGTCACGACCATTTCGAAAAAAACCTCATTCGTATCACTTGCAAGTTGCAAGGCAATGCTACGAAAATTAAAATGAAATGATTTTGTAAGATTAGTATGAATAGCATTGTTTGTACTAAACTATGAACTTATAGGCGAAGCTGAAAAAATTAAACGTATTCAAATGTGATGGTTTATTTATAAATGATAATTTTGTAACCTAAGTATATAAATCTCCATTACCTGTAAGTCGTTATAAGACATTTTAAAATAAAAGTATACTTAAAATTATTGTCTTTTTTAAAGAATAAATCCTTGCTCAAACCTAATGGCCCGTTTTGGGTTCGCGGACCACTGGTTAAGAAAAACTGATTTAAACAATCCTGTATGATTTTGCACCATTCCTAGTTCCTACAATTAAGAGAATTTCCGACTCCTTAGGAATGTGGCCAACACATTTTTGTATACGTATTGATCTCAGGCAGGTAGACATGGGTAACTCAGCGAAATTCCCCGCGCCAACTCAGCAACTCAAGCGCAGGGTAATGCGTCGACTCCTTGAGTCAACTCAAAATTGCGCCACGACTCAACAAAATTGGACGCACAAAGCGAGCAGTGAAACCTCCGAAACGCACGCAACGCCACGCCCATAGTTCACTCAGTGAGGTACTGCGCCGTGTGCCGACACATTATTATGAATGTGTGAGCTGACTCATCCTGCGCAGTGAAGTGTGCCAACGCAATTGCGCGGCGCAGCGCAGTGTTACACATGTCTACAGGCAGGATTTACAGGCAAGTACGTGATCATTCTACTGTACCCTGCTTGACCGAAACAATACCTTATTCTTGTTTCCCCATTTAAACCCGGGACTTCCATTGCTAAAGGCATCGCGTACTACTGAGCCACGGAGGTCCTGGAGCTGGGATTTGCCAAAGTATAGAAGGACTCTGAATCATGTATTTTATCATCGTTCTCGCAAGGTTATTTTTATATGTGCTAATTATTATACATACCTACATATCGCACCTACAAAAACCGTTACTAAACGAAACTAAACAATTATACAGTAGAGCCAAGATTCTAAAAAATAATTTTTTATTTATTTATTGAAACAGTCTAAATACACGGTAGTTTGAGACAGCTTGATGTTTCGACATATAATACATGGTTATTTTTTAATTAGAACAATACATATTTTGAGGAAGGCTGATGGCTCGGTTCTTGAAAAATTTCGTTTAGTAACGGTTTATCTTTAAAGGTGAGATATATAACTATCTCACTATTAAACAAATATTTTAACAAAAATTCTGACGGACTCGTTTGCACGATATTTATCGTCGGAGGGGTCGCTAGTTCTAAACCTATCAGGTTGGTGAATTTTACAATTTTATAAAAACCAACGTCGAGCACGACGTGAAGACTCATCGTTGATTCGTGAATATGGTTACTTTTTTTGAATAATGGTTTACCATAGTAGATGCTTTAGCGTCAGTGCAATATATTCCGTAAAAAAAATATTGTGATCTTCATATTCCTACTGCTATTTATTAAACTCACAAGGTACAATAGCAAATATTATTTATATTCATAATATTACAAGCTCTACTTACAAACGCTAATTGATTTTATTATTCATGTACATATTTTTATTGAGATGAAGTGACTAGTGGTGTAGGTTTTTACTATAATGCCCGTCCCGACTTCACACAGCTACATATTATAATGAAGAAAATAAGACTGATTCTCCCCTTTACAGTGTTTACAACTGAAAATCAGTCTGACAGTATTATTATTAGTATTTTTCTATTCACAATTCCGTAAGAATTTTTAAATATTTTCAAATCTTGTCTTGACAATTACAAATAAATCAAAAAACATTATCCAATTTAGTGCAGTCGTTCGGAAGTTATGCGTGTAGGTACATACATTTTGGCGATTTTATTTTATTCTATGTAAATATGCATATATTGCGTATTATGTCTTAATTGACAGTTATTTGACCACCATTCCACCTGATGGTAAGTCGTGATGCAGTCAGGGTGGTTAATCACGATCTGTCTAGAAGGTACTTGTTTGCTTTAACTTTTAAAAGTTGTATTTTTCGGGGAAGACAGACGCGGGGAAGGATTTTCAATGCTTATAGCTGTTCGCGTGATGGAAAACTCGCGTGGAGTGATAAAAATAGGTTTTCACGAGTAGGTAATATAACTTAATTCATATTAATTTTACGTACACAAAACGATAAAATACTTTGTACTTAAACACTTTAATAGCACTATGGTAACTTTAAAACACAGTTTAGAAAACAATTATCTTAACTATTTTAATTAATTTAGGCAATTAGAATGTAGTTTGAGATAATCTTTACCATTACTATTTATGTAAAACGATAGGCTGTGTGACGCGGTTTCGTACATAAACTAAGCACCTAAATTTTTGTAGTTATACATACAGATTATTACTAGTACTTAGAACAAGAATGCAAATAATTTACATAAATATAGTTTTGGGTTCAGCCAGACGGGATATAACTATTCTTTTTTCTTGCATAACTCATTGAAGGATGATCATTTTAGATTTACACTTGTAATATGGTGAGTACTTTGATTATTTATAATCTAAGGGTGAGTAGGTATATTTTTAACTAAATCGTACATTCTCATCGGTAGCAAACATTTAAATGTGCCCGTGCGTCTCTTTAAGACAAGAGTAATGAGCTGTTAGTTAAAATATGTAAATAAATTAAGATATTTTAAAGTAAAATATCATAGATGGAAAAACCGTGAAGTGCATATAGTGCGTTTCGGTTTCAGTCTATGGATTTCCGAATGCTCGAAGTAAAGAGTAGGTCAGCGCATCTTTGACTGATATTCTGTGGCTGAGACCTACCATCAAGTGAACCTCATACTCGTCTATCGATATGTAATAAGCTATACATAATGAGATAGTACAGATACTAGATAAATATATATATTTAGATTAAATAATGTTTGAACTTGTCTTGAGTTTCGTTGGGTCGCAGTTAATATTCCCGTCCGATCTAAAATGTTTATAAAATTACTTATTTTTTATGTATTTTTCTGAAAATTCGTCCGGGTAAGGACCAATGTTCGTACAAGCCGAAGTGCAGTATGCGTATTTATAATTTATATTTCACTCTATGGATTTCTATAGGCTCAAAATAAAATAAATAGGTCGACTGTGTATCATTAATTAATATATTTCACGCTCATCTGACGTAAAATATGAGACAATTATACTAGAACACGAAAAATAATAGTTAGATAATAGTGTTAATTGCAGATGTCAACTGTTCAATATAACATTCAGTCCATAATAAGATTCAGATCGACGCGCACGCATCTAAATGTCAAAAAGTTTGTTCCTCGGATTCCTCGTAAAACCTTATATTTGTAGGTAGCGGAATATATAAGAAGTTTACTCAAAGGTTAGTCGTACTTGTTCTTTTGTTTGTTATAATAACGAACGATTTTAATTTTTAACAACGTTTATTTACTTCCGTATTCTAGAATCTAGATGATTTTAATATGATTAGCTTAAAATCCCGTAACTAGATCGTAGATTCTTAACTTCTCATGATTTATTTTGCAAAAAAAAGCAGTTTATATTCATTCGAATATACAGCTTTTTCGGACATTAATGTCTCCATTTTGTTTATATTTTACTAATTTACAAGACGTGATAACTGCAATTAATGTCGACCGTCGCTTTATTCAATGTGAGAGATTCTTCATCTTAATATGTATGATCTCCGCGCGCTTCTTTATAAAGGGAATAAAATGGCAGGAATCTAGGATTTAGGAATAGGCAATAAATAGGTCATATTTCATAATACACCCTGGATCAGTGCTCGGCTTTTATGATTAGATATCTATATATTTAGTTTCATGCTTCATAACTATTTATGAATCATGAAACTAAAGTTTCGTTTTTTTTAGCTTTTAGGCTGTATTTTTTTAAATTATTTATTTAGCAGATAAAATAATCCATATTGTTAGTAGAAACTTACAGACTGTTGTTGTACCCGGTTCAACAGAGATGATCAATGATAATTATTAATAAATGAAGATAACGTAACTTGCAGAATCAATCCAAATTTGCATGTGACTCAGTGGATTGCGCGTAGAGTTTAAAACCGGAAGTCCCGAGTTCACTTACCTACTTCCTGTAAAGAAAACTAATCAGTGGATCAAAAACAGAAATGACGTTGTACCCCATGCCTATAACTTCTAAGTGATATGGGAATTCACTTTTTTGGATTTTGGAAAATTCATCCCCATAGATGATGTACACATGACAATAAACCTACCTTCTATTGTTTTCAGTTAAAGCATGGTTCACGATAATATCCAAATTGGAATGGAGACGGTGACAAACAGAGTGGTATGATTTTTTTTTACAACGTACTTAAGTTTAATTTCAACTATAGATGGACGCTGTTAAGCAACACACCCAAGTTGCCCACTCACACAGTTGCCATTTTGAGAAAATTGAGTTTGAAGTTTTAATTAGGTTTTATTAGATTTCATTTAAAAAATAACAAAAATAATAGTTTTTTTTTGTAACTATTATTATTACATTAATATATATCGTTTTTCTTAATAGCAATCAAAGTAATAGAATTAAGTGCTTTATTGTTAAATATTTTAAATATGTTATGTCGTGCCCACTAGTTTTTTCAATATTTTTGCTATTAAAATGATTTAAATGATATAGTATATCTCTTTTGAAATATGTACTCCAACTCATAAGGAAGCGATTGGTATCAAAATTTATATTTTTAGCATTTTGTGGGTTGACACTGTATTGCTTAACAGCGTCCAGATGTACTAACTGTCCAAATGCCCTGGAATGAGGACTGAGGTATTACTATTACTAAAAACTTAATTCTTGTTGTTATGTTCTTACACTATTATATTATTATAATAATTATTATTCCTTATTTATTTTTGATTCATTATTATTTTAGTATTTACTTTTACATTATTACATTAACATAATATAACTTTTATTTATAAGTCCGTAAGTCCTCACAGCCGCAGGGTCTCCTCTGAACATCAGTGTAGCGACATTAGTCGCTGCTTTGCTGATGAGGGGTCCTATTTGCCATCACTTTTATTATTGTTTACATAATTGATAATCTAATTGTATCTTTTGTTAGTTTTGTTTTTTTTATGGGTTTAAGGTGGCAAATAAAGTTGATATCTATCTATCTATCTATCTATTAGCTATCATCGCGTGAGCGCCTCATTTCTGGCATTGTTTCCTTTATCCTTATCTGTATTTAAATTAGTGATGTGTTGAATCGTTAATAAAGTATATCCGCGAATACGGATACGAATACGGATATTAACTTTCTTTATCAATCGGTGTCGATGCGCGTGACCTTGAATATATTTATTTATTTAGTTTGCAATATAAAAATATTCGATTTTAAGAAAGAATTAATAATCTGAGTGCAATTCAATAGTTTTTCATTGCTACCTAATCACCTATACAATATACATAGATAGAATTTCATCTATGTATTGGAAATTAATAAGAGAGATAAAAGATCCGCCAAAAAAGTAACGGATATTAAAGGTATACGGATCTTTCTTCTCCCTCGAATATCCGAGGATACGTATACGGATATCCGGCACATCACTAGTATAGATTATATTTATTTAATTAACAAACCAAAATACATATAAAAATATGCAAATTTTAGCACCCAAAGGCGCAAAATGTAAACAGTCCCTGATATATTTAGACAAAAGTAGGTATATACATAATCTGACATTATCAGATATAAAAAATAAATAACAAATGACAATTAACGCCTGCTTTATAGTAATTTTAGTGGGACCATTACGTTAAACATTTATGTCAATATTTTTTGCATATCTTTATTAATACGAATATTGGCTTATTGCTAAGTTCTGGCATGAATCAGATGTACCCGAGGTGTTTAATCGTGTCTTGTCAATAAAGCCTACGCGCAGACTAGAGCCACTAGTGGCGACCACGGCATAGCCACCGGTGGCCGCCACAAGCTACGGGCGTGATATTTCATACATTTTAGGGCATCCGCGGCAATCGAGAGGCCGCCACCGAGCTTCTAGCCATGCACCGGTGGCCGCCACAACGTGCGGGCGCGATATTTCATACATTTTACAGTGCCTGAAACGCAAGAAGAAACGCCTAGAAGCGGCGTCTAGACGCGGCCACCGGTGGCCATTTCATTTCATACATTTTACAGTGCCTGAAACGCAAGAAGAAACGCCTAGAAGCGGCGTCTAGACGCGGCCACCGGTGGCCATTTCATTTCATACATTTTACAGTGCCTGAAACGCAAGAAGAAACGCCTAGAAGCGGCGTCTAGACGCGGCCACCGGTGGCTCTAGTCTGCGCGTAGGCAAATAGTTGAAGAATAACACATCCCGTTGAAAACATAATATCATGTACAAAAATGTACAAGTCTCGCAACGCAGTTCTTCTATCGTAAAAAATAGTTAAATTGAATGTAAACCAAATTGGTTAATTTAGTACCTAATTATGTATAAGAACAGCTATCCAACCACTTTGTCATAAATTGATACCTTGTTAGTGAGCCAATAACATTTTATGGTAACCGATATCCATAATACATTTTTTATTAATATTATAAGTACATTTTATTATCCCGACGTTTCGGATGCTTTTCAGCATAGTGACCACGGCAGACTGAAAGGACAGCTGTCTGATTTGAAATACGTATGTGTGATATTAACGCAATATACTACGGAGTGGACCGATTTTTTTTATAAATATCTGGAATTATTTCTTCAATAAACAGAAAAACCTAATGCATTGCATTTGAATTGGGTTTTATTACTGGATCAAGGAAAGATATTATAAACCTCACGTTGAACAGTAAAAAAATATTTATATACCCAAATAAGCGTGATGTATGCATTTCTAATACCCTTTAAACGTGTATTATGAAAATGTTATTCTGTAAGATCATTGTAGGAGCACCGTGTCTTGAAGGTTCCCAAGTTATATCGGTTCAGAAATAAATTGATGTGTAACGTGTCTCACAAGTGACGTGGTGTTTACAATAACGATACTGCATAAATATAAGCAATACCTAACATTTACCATCAATCGCGCAAAAATACTAAACTGAAAATTAAATCACAGAATTGCGCGTTTCGGTCTCAATCTGTGGATTTTCGAACGTTCGAAGTAGAAAGTAGGTCGACAGAGCATCATTGACTGATGTCCATCAAGTGAACCATGCTCGTCTGTCGATATCTAATATGTATATACAAAATAAGCATTGAGCTCTTATCTGAATTGATGTGACAATGTTTTATATGAAAATTAATAACTTTTAGAATTTACAGGAAATGAACAATGCACAGTCTGAGGAAGAAGAAAGAAAAGGCAATGTCACATACGGCATCGACGATGTCCCACCGTGGTATTTATGCATTTTTATGGCACTACAAGTAAGTTTATTAGCGTCTGCCTTTATCTCACAAGGATTAGTTGATAACAGTTTAATTGTCGTATATATATGTATCCTATTGGCATCTATTATGTTACTGATTAAAATGATATGTAAATAAATTATTCTAATAGCATAATATTCATATTCAATAATTGACTATATAGAGGCCGTTGATAGGTAATACATAACCAGTACCTATAACCTACCTATCTTAATTAGAATTGATGCATAAGCAACTTGTGTAATACATCTTTGGGTTAGTTTACATAAATTGATTTGTATTATTGTTGTACATTAATCTTCTTCTTTCTGCCCTGTTCCCTTTTTTTATTTGGGGTTGACGCAGTATGTTCTCTTTTTCCATACTCTCCTTTCACTCGCCATATCATCAGTCACACCTTTCAAACACATATCATTCTTCACACAGTCAATCCATGTTTTTTGGCCTTCCTCTTCCCCTATACCCATCCACTTTTCCAAACCTTTTTTAGATACATACCCTTCATCTCTCCTCATAACCTGCCCATTGCCCATACCAAGCCAAACGATTACCTTTCAATTTTTCATTCACTGGCGCTAATCTCAAACTTCCTCTTATATAGTCATTTCATATTTATATTGTTGTACATTAATATAAAACTAAAATAAATTTCCTTCGTGATAGTCGAAAACAGGTCGAAAAACGGTCACGAACGAAAGTCCGCATCGCGTTGAAAAAGAAAATATTTAATAACAGCAAATCGAAGCCTGATATATCCTTTGATCCTGATCTTTCCTTAACCGCGCTTTGTAAATGCGAATATCTTTTGTTTTGGTAGAGTTATCAAACTATATTATGTGCGGAAAGAAATATCGACTGGACTACAAATTCAGCGGTAGTGTACATTAATGATTGTATTTATTGTAAGGAGTAACATAGATTCCTTGTGTTATATACGAGAACAACATGGACTAGTAAGATAACGAATTAGAAATTATTATATTGCGGTGGCAAATGTCTGCAAACATTTGCATATCTGACAGAATCGATAAGCGATCTGCAACTAGAGTTCGAATTCAATGACTATCAATCAAACGTTGTATTAAGCGTCGTAATCCGTCGTATCAGTTAGTATTTTCAAATTCAAAAATCATTTATTCATTTAGGTAACACAATGTACACTTATGAACGTCAATAAAAAATACATATTAAATGCTTCTAATTTTACATTTACTGCCAGTTCACAAATCAAGGGCGTAGAGCGGACGAGAAGAACTGGCAAGAAACTCGCCGCCACTCTTTTTAATCGCCAAGTTTTTGTTTTACAAATGTTTTGTAAGGGGCTGCAACCATTACACCATGTTCCACATGACATCACACAATTAACTATAATTATCAAAAAATATATATAAACAAAAAAATAAAACAAAGATTTGTCCTCTATCAGCAGTATGTATGGTGAAATAGGAGCACTCACATTCTAGTGGGAACAATACGCAAATACATAGACGAAATAACTAATATCACCGCATGCACGAATTCAAGTTCGACCTGTCATCACAAGTAGCACCCGTTCACGAGCATGAATATACATACAATCTAAGTATTTCTTATATATTATATGCATAAAATAGGACTGATTTTTCATTAACAAAGAACATAATAGACGTTTGACCGCGATCTCACCTGGTGGTAAGTGGTGATGCGATCTCAGGCAGGGCACGACTGTCTAGAAGAAATCTATTCACCCTAGCCTCAAAGCTACCCATGTTATAGTGGTCCGGAAGGACAGAAGCCGGCAGGGAGTTCCATTCTTTCGCAATTTAATTCCTTCGGTCCTTTTCTAACATATTACAATTTGAGCGTTAAGGACTGCTTATTTTGTAAATGGCTCTCTCTCGACATCTACTATACATTCCCGTCAAAATATAATTTGAGTATTTATGTAACTAATACGAATAAATGCCTATTCCTTTACGTCGAACAATCTCCTAGACTACGTTACTATCAAATGAAACGCGGTCAAACGCGGTATTAAAATCAAAACTTCTGTTTATGTTTTAGTTCTCTCATTCAACATTTATTTTCAGCACTATTTAACAATGATCGGAGCGATAGTCGCCATTCCCTTTATCCTATGTCCAGCGCTGTGTATGGAAGATACCGACCCGGATAGATCTAACATTATATCTACCATGATCTTCGTCACAGGTATATGTTCACCTATCTTTTAGCTTAGTTTATCTTCTATCTATACATATAATATATATTATATATATACATATAATAAAACTGTAGAGGTCAAATTTCTGTACATAGAAAAAAAATGCTAAAAACCGAGTCAGGGGGGTGTAAGAAGAGAAACAGATCAAACCAAGATTTTTTTTAAATTTTTTGTTTCTCTGTCTGTTTGTCTGTTTGTACGGGCTAATCTCCGAAGATACTGAACCGATTTTCATTCAGCTTTCACAAATATATTAAGCAAAGCCCGGGGCAACATATAGGCTATGTTTCATCAAAATCTGTTGTCGGAAAGAAAAGTTATCATCATTTAAAGATTATCAGATGTCAATAATAGTTTGATGTGGAAATGAAATAGTTTGATTATTTCGCCACTTTACTATTTACGTGAAGCCTATGCGAACGAAGTCGCTGGCATCAGCTAGTCAATCAATAAAATCAAATGTAGTAATTACTATGTACAAAAGAAATTATTCGCTTAATAGCTTTCTATTGGCGAAAGTATTTTTTAATCGGTCCAGTAAATTTTTCGTTACAAAGCTACAAAAATACAAATCTTTCCTTTTTATAATAAAGAAAGACGAGATGAATTTATTGTGAGCCGTAAAAGATGATACATATTCCTTTAAACCCACAAATTAGATCCGGTAAATCTATCCGCAAATTTTAATACATAACTGATAAGTGAATCTTCTTTGTTGACGTTGTTATCTTTCGGATAGTAAAATACCTCGCAATCTGGGTAGGTAGGTAGTAATATAAACTTCTTTATAGAGATTATTACAATTTACACAATACTAGCGACCCGCCCCGGCTTCGCACGGGTCTATATTTTTTGACAAAAAAAGCAGGGGTTGTATGTATTTTTTAATGCCACATTATAAAAAAATAAAAACAAAAATTTCGTCCAAAAATTAAAAAAAAAATTTAAGGGTGAACAACCCTTATCACTTAGGGGGATGAAAAATAGATGTTGTCCGATTCTCAGACCTACTGAATAAGCATATAAAATTTGGTAAGAATCGGTCGAGCCGTTTCGGAGGAGTATGGCAACGAAAACTGTGACACGAGAATTTTATATATTAGATATATTGTGGCTGCAATCAGACGACGCGAAGACGTCAATAATCCTAAATCGCGCTATCAAAATGTTTTCGAGCGCTGATCCTCCCTTTGAATTAAATCTATACTAATATTATAAAGAGGAAAAATTTGTTTATTTGTTATGATTTACTTGTAGTTATAGATTAGAAGTCGGTTTTTGATTTTGTTTAAAAATATTTTTTTTAAATTCACCAATATAAAAAGCTACATTATCAGCCAGTAACATAGGCTATATTTTTTTTGTGTAAATTACATCTTCATTGCACCCGTGCGAAGCAAGGGCTGATCGCTAGTTTTATAATAAGACGCCTTAGATAAAATATTAATATGGATAATAAAAAATAAGTAAATTTTAATAGACATGGAGGTGCTGGGATTTGAACCCAGGACTTTCAGCATGCGAAGCAGACACTCTACCACTGAGTTAGACTCCCAATGTCCTTCAATACAAAATAATAGTATCAATGGATTGTTAATGCTTGACTTATGAATAACTTGTAGAAAACTTTCTAAATAGGTATACATTAGTTACTGTCTGAAAACTGAAACGCTAATCAATATAGAAGTGTGCTTAAAAGTATTGTTGTCCCTTTCATTAACATCGGTTAAATGAAAGATTAAAATATTTTTTTTTTTATGTCAGTTATCGACAGACGAGCATGAGGTTCACTTGATGGTAGGTGATACCCCAGCCACAGAACATCAGTCAATGATGCGCTGTCGACCTAATTTTTACTTCGAGCATTCGGAAATCCATAGACTGAAACCGAAACGCGCAATGTGCACCTCACGGCTTTTCCATCTATGAACGGTGGTTCGTTACCCGGTCGGAATTTAGATATTCCTCCCGCCCGATCAATGCCGGAAGTTACCCGACGTGGGGAAAACATGCTTACAGAAAATTATAAACATGTGGTCCCGGTGGGATTCGAACCCACGACCCATCGATGCGCACGGCAGGTGTTCTACCGAACGTGCCAACGAGCCCGTCAATATTTTGGGGAAACACTTAGTTTTAATTATTTTTTCAATATCCTGCGATGTTAATGATAAAGTTAAACAAAAGATTAGTATGAGTTCCCGTGAAACCTTTAATCATTGTAATCCGGTAGGAAAAAGAGTACTTTTTCTACTCAAAACATTTACTCAGTGTTCTGTCATTCTTTCATAGTTCTTAACTCTCTAATACGTTTTATTATATTACCGTTCTTACTAACGTAAAGGTCTAGTAGGTAATAGTTTAAAGTTTCCATTTCCTTCAGTGATGTTCTACTCTGCGATAATATTTAATTAAACTTTGAAATTGCGAACTAATAGTTTTAAACGTGCCATCACTTTGCTTCAAGGATGGTAATGTATAGTAGAATTTGCTTGCCGCGTTTTAGACTGACTTCTAATATTAATTTACAAAAATAGGTTTTGATACAGTTTTTAATATAATTTTAAATAATATATTGCGAAACGTACGTATGTACCTACACGCGAAGCCGGGATGAATTGAAATTAAAAAAAAATTGTATACTTATGATTTAAAATAAAATCTACTAGACTTCCAGAAACGAATATAAGATATTGTTTCAGGTCTTCTTAAACTTACTGTAAATAAAAAAATAACACTTTTTTATGTCAGTTATCGACAGATGAGCATCAGTCAATGATGCGCTGTCGACCTAATATTTACTCGACAAGCATTCGGTAATCCATAGACTGAAACCGAAACGCGCAATAAACGTTTAAAAATTCACGGTTAAAATTTTTGTATTGAGAGAGTGTTATTTTAAAATACCATCTACCAGGCTTCCAGAAACCGAAGAAGATTTACAAGTCTTAAAACTACAATATGAGTGTTATTTTAAAATACCGTCTACCAGACTTCCAGAAACTGAAGAAGGTTTACAGGCCGTAAACCTACTAAAAATAACAATAAACACGTGATATTGTAATGAGAGAGTGTTATTTTAAAATACCGTCTACCAGGATTCCAGAGACTGAAGAAGATATAATTTCAGGTCTCATAACATGGCTACAAGCGACATTCGGCTGTCGTCTCCCAATCGTCCAGGGTGGTACCATATCCTTCCTCGTGCCCACTCTGGCGATCCTTGGGCTGCCCACTTGGAAGTGTCCAGAGCAGGCTATCTTAGCTGCCATGAACCCAGAGGAGAGGAGAGATGTCTGGACCAGTCGGATGTGTGAACTTTCTGGTGCTATTGCCGTGTCAGCGTTGTTTCAACTCTTTGGAGGTAATCATTTCTGTATTTCATGCAATCCTAATTTTCTTTAATAACCCATTCCATATAAATAAAACACTTTATAACGGATTTAAACGCGGATTATTATTTATGCCGACGTTTCGGATGCTTTTCAGCAACCGTAGTAACGGCAGACTGAAAAATGACAGTCATCCGAAATTTTTATTGATATATTAAATACCTTGTACTTTGTAATATAATGATATGTTATACTTACTGATTTATGTTTTATATAAGTGAAAATTTCAAAGAAATGTTTTTCTTAAAGGGATATTAATTATATTTATAGAGCCTTATTATAAACAACAAGGGTACCCTTCTTTTAATCACCCCTCTTAATTTCTGGTGAAAATATTTAGTGAAGCGTAATTTCGATTCTACTCTTTTATTACCTATATGTATAGATAACAATAAATATAAGACTATTCAGAAAGTATTGTACACATATTATATATTATTATCAATCCAACAGTTTTCAATGTAGCCTGAAAGAGATCGGTCTGGAAAAACTATAAGAAACTTGAGCCTATAAGAAGTCATTGATTTAGGTTCTGTTGGATGACAAGTAGCACATTTAGGCAAAAAATCAAGTGAATTGGTCTTTTATACAAAGAAGTGTCCCTAAATAAACTATTTGGTAATTATCTGAAATAAAGTGTTCCTAAAAATACCATTTTTATTTGTGTGTGAAATGTTAAATTTCACACACAAATAAATAAATAAAAAAAAATTAATATTAGTGTACCTAAATAAACTATTTGGTTATTGTCAGGTTACTTCGGGGTGATAGGTTCTCTCCTCCGATACGTAACGCCTCTGACGATCGCCCCAACCGTGGCCTTAGTGGGACTGACTCTGTTTGACCACGCGGCCGAAGCGGCGTCCCAGCAGTGGGGCATCGCTGCTGGGTAAGTCTATATGAGAACTATTTAGTAATATGACAACGTTTAAATAAAATACTGTATACCGGATTAAAACGCGATTTATTATTTATATTGTTTAAATTATTTATCCCGACGTTTCGGATGCTTTACAGCAACCGTGGTCTTTACGCGTTTTAATCCGGTATACAGTATTTTATTTAAATGTGTGATACTCGCGTTAATAAAAGACAATATAATATGACCACGTGTTGGTGACATTTATAGTTTTATGATTATATTAGTTAACCCGTTCCCACTTCGCTGCTCGAAAAATACAAATAAAAATCTGGATAGGAACACCTTAATTACAGTAGTTACAGTCAACGACAGCAGTATTTTTGCCTTTTATTCATACTACTCATGATTAAGAACACGCCCCGGCTTCGCTCGGGTGAAATGGAGATGTACTATAAACAAAAAAATATAGCCTTCGTTACTCGCTGATAAAGTAGATTCCTATTAGTGAAATTATTCTAAATATTTTTCCGATTTTAAATATAATTTCTGGAAATACATATAGCCTATTTTCATCTATTTTACTCGGTGAAGATCCAACGGTGAAATAATTTTTAAAATCGGTCGAGTAGTTTTTCAGTTAAATTGTAACAAACAAACAAATATTTCCTCTTTATTACACTAGTATAGACGAAATGGAAGTGGAATAGCAAATCTGCTGAAGTGCCAATTTGTCCAAAATAGAAATGTGATATATATTTCACTATATTTAATTTGCAGAAACAGAACATAATCTTAACCGTTATTGTTTATTGAATTCGATACAATTCAAAACAAATCATTACAATTTGAATTACACTCTTTCGTTATCTTCATGGTTATAAAGATCAAGAAAAATAAGAATTTATTTAAAAGAGTAGAAATTACTGTTTTTATTACTAGCATAGCTTTAAGTATTCTGTAGATCGCTACTACTTATATTTTGGCTTATTTTCAAGCTTTTTTAAAGAAAATATATACATTTTGCTTACCGCTTTTGACGGCCTCATTGGCGCGTTCGGTAGAACATCCGCCGTCCGCATCGATGGGTCGTGGGTTCGAATCCCACCGGGACGACATGTTTATAATTTTCTGTAAGCATGTCTTCCCCACGTCTGGTAACTTCGGGCATTGAACGGGTGGGAGGAATATCGAAATTCCGACCGGATAACGAACCACCGTTCATAGATGGAAAAACCGTGAAGTGCATATTGCGCGAATAGGGCGTAAAAGATGTTCTGAGGCTGAGGTATCACCTACCATCAAGTGAACCTCATGCTCGTCTGTCGATATCTGACATTAAAAAAAATTATTTATTAACAGTTATTTTTGGAGTCGGTGCCAGCCAAGAAGGACAGTTTAATCCTACTTTTAAAAAAAAAATTCGAACTGTATGGAGCGGCACCGATTTCAAAAATAACTGTTAATAAATAATGCTTTGAAGTAATTAAAATATTATTTTTTTACTTTTTAGTGCATGTTGTAGTTTTGAAGTCGGTTTTTGTTTTTTGCTTAAAAATATTTTTTTTTTCAAATTTTTTATAGGAAGTGTATGTATTTAAGTTCATTAATCCTTAGATAATAATTTAATAGACCTACCACTAAACGTGCTGCTCAAATGAAACAGCGCGGCGCCGTGAAAGGAACCACAAACCAAAACATCATCTATGTATAAGTAAATTTTTGTTATTGTTGATTTTCTAAAAAAACACCAAACCAATGCCGTTAAAAATTATATGGGACCACCTCTGAAATATCCCCTACCAAACAAAATCCCATATTCAACAAAAGAAATTTCCAAATCCATCCATAACTTGCGGAGTCATCGCATAACAAACATACAAAAAAAAACATACAGACGAATTGAGAACCTCCTCCTTTTTTGAAGTCGGTTAAAAATCGAGTTTAGGATCTGGGTCAACAAGTTAATGATAATTCGTCGTAGATTTTCATTGATTGTGTAAAGGTTCAGATATTTTTAACAAACACTGCTACTTTAAGATCGGCTGTGCATTCTGAGTGAACTACGAGTATTGTCAATATTATTCGGAGGCATTTCTTATAAGCTTTATAGCAGATATTACACTGCGATGTTGTATTATTAATATTTCTTGTCTAAGTCCCAGGGTTTTTAGATGTTTAATTAAAATCGGTCGCACTGAGATCACGTAGCGCAGACTACCTCCACGCTGGGGTTATTTTGTATAAGGGCAAAGGTCAATTAATAAAGCTAAAAGTTGAATATTGTGGAGTTACTATGAGGGTTGTGACGGGAATTTGATAAATACACAAGACGTGTTAATGGTATTCTATTACATCTCAATAAGTACCGAGATGATGAATTACAGTGTTTTATTTGGGATCGATGACAGATATGATTTGATAGTTTTTCGCTAGGACAATGGTCAATATTCAAATAAATTATATATACTTAGAGGATTCACTTCCCAAATGTGAATTCCCGAATCCTCTACATGGAGGGGACATATTTCTGTATCTGATTAAATATGTCACGTTGTTATATGCATGATTTCTGTATAAAATAACATTATTTTATTAACTCCGCGCAAAGAACTCCCGGAAAGTAAATAGTTGCACAAATATTTAGTATCGAAACTCTAAACTGACTTCGTTAATAATCATGACTTTTTGTATGGAAAACGAACCATATTAACAGGCAAGTAGGTAATCAGCCTTTTGTGTCCTGCCCGACCGAAACTATTTTTTTTAAATATTGTTTCCCCGGGATTCGAACCCAGGACCTCCTGCTAAATGCATCGCGCTCTAATTGATCTGAGAATCAGCAATTGGGTTTAACTGCTGTTCCATGAAACCGCGATTCTGACATAACCGTTGCTCCATAAAAATTATCATAGTTTAACATTAGTATGAAGTTTTTTTAAAATTATTCCATTCTCTTTTCTATATAAATGTCTATTATTCTGATAAAAGGATTAGTATTCTGGTGGGCTTCTTATTATGACGGGAAACGCTGTATTTCAGTTGCACCGACATGATATAAAATCAATATTGCAGCGAGCGTTGAACTTTGACCTTTCGGACTTTGTTCCACTTGAAAGCTTTCGCAATGTTCTAGTACTTTATGATATCAAATTGTTTTTAAGTAGGGCTTAGATTTACTATGAAATTTAAAGACGCTTTTTTGGGTACGCCCCGTTTAAATCGTTCTTAAGTAGCTCTCATCTAAATACATCAGAAATATTTAATATTTAATTTTGTATATACAATGGACGCTTAAAACAAATATAATTATATTTTTCTTTACGTCTGAAGTTATCTTTCGTTTAATAATTTACTTGCACTAACAATGAAATTGTCAAACACTATTTTATAGATATATTTTTCCTAACTATAATTCCCGGAGTGTGCGAAGTCAATCAGGGTATTTGGAAAACTAGTATATATGTACCATACAAATTTTCAGAATGGGCAAATGAACAAAAAATATACAATATCTTCTTTTTTATAACTTTTAAGTAAAATGTCGTAATCGTTCTGTTATTTTTTACGACACAGTACGATTACTATCGAAATACGAACCACTTTTCATATACATACCTATATGTAGGTGGAAATGCTTTGCGTTTAAATGCGTTTTAGTCTATAGATTAACAAATAAAAAACAAAAAGACGTCAACAGCGTATCATATATTAATAAGATGAAACTCGTGAGTCAAAATCTATGAACGAAACTAAAAAAAAAACAAATATTTTGACAAATTATAATTATATATTATTATGTTTCTTTTTTCAAATGGAACAGAGGTACAGGGTCATCAGGGGTCATCAGGTATCATTAATATCTATATTTTATTAGGTAACCGTTTTATATTTAATATTATTTATTTAATGTATGTATTATTAAAGAGAGTAACTAAATAAAATACATAAAAACTATAATGCAATTGAAAATTCTCTCAAACAGGAAAATTGCGGGCTGCCTAGTAAAATATTTTCATATTTCTGTTCCCATTCGTTAGAAACTTACGAGTTTGCAGTTCTCTTTGCATATATTTTTTAAAAAACATTTCAGCCTTTATTTCTGTTTAATATAGCAAAGACAGACCGAGCCAAGCTTTTATTTCTTTAAACCGAGTAAACCTTTATTTTCAGATTGTTTATTTATGTTTTGTGAGTCGTGCTCGCTCGTGCCGAAAGATTTTGACTTTTTTGTAAATAAATAGAACAAACCCACATAAATTTTTAAATTTTTTGTTTCTCTGTCTGTTTGTCTGTTTGTACGGGCTAATCTCCGAAGATGCTAAACCGATTTTCATGCAATTTTAACAAATATATTAAGCAAAGCCGGGGACAACATATAGGCTTTGTTTCATCAAAATTGGTTGTCGGAAAGAAAACATATCATCATTTAATGATTATTTTAAAGCACCATATCAACAAATTGCAATGCAAACTGACTCGCGTCGAACTTTTTCGAATTATTATCAGATGTCATTAACAGTTTGATATATGGAAATGAAATTGTTTGATTATTTTCACTTTCAATTGAATATATCAAATAATTAAAATTTATAAAGCTCAGCTTAAGGTAAAGCCTATGCAAACGAAGTCGCTGGCATCAGCTAGTAAACAATATATTCGTAAGACTTTATTTAACCCTTCCCTAATCATTTTTTTAAATATGAAATATCAACAGCCGAGCGTAAGACTCATTTGATTGTAGGTGCCTCAGATATAAGACAAAAAAGAGCGATGCGTAGTTGGCCTATTATTTTCTTAGAACATTGGGAAATCTATATGCTGCAACATAAGCGCGCAATATGCACGATTTTTCCATCTATGAAACGTGGATTATTACCTGGTCGCAATCAATATCTCTTAAATTCAATACCCGAAGTGAAGTAGTCAAAACCAAAAGATAAATCATGTTTTCAGAAAATGATAAATATTAACTATGTCATTCCGGCGGGATTCAAACCCGCGACCCATATTAACGCAAGTTCTGCCTAACGCGCCAACACTGCTCAAAGACAGTACGGTCCGAGATCATTATAATTGTTTTCTTTACTTCTTAAAAATAAATCCCACGTAATTTTATGTAAATCGGCTTACGATTCAGTTATTTCCTGTTCGAGTTTGAACTCATAGCATGGTCAGAATTTAAATTAAATTCTAACCGCGATGGCCCCGTTTATTATAAGAGCCTTTTCTCATTAGTTTCACCACCCAAGAATGGCTTTGTAACACGGAATTCGATCCTCCCACTCATTTCATGCTCGAAATGATCTTAAAAAAATATACACATGTCACGCCGGAATTGATTTTTGTGTTGGATAGTCCAATTATCGAGGGAGGCTATATAAAATCACGCTGCGACCAATAGGAGCGAAGCATCAGTGAAAAATGTTGCAAAAACGGGGAAAATTATCCATATAAAACTACTCGACCGATTTTATTATCATGATCTGATACATTGCACCCGTGCAAAGCCAGTGCTAGTATAAGATGTTTGTGTTAAGTACCTATTCAATTTGTATGAGCCAATTTAAAAACGCATTTTAGGAGGACAGTAAAACTCAATACTTATGTTCTGGTACACCTTTAGATTATATTGCCTTCTGTGGCGATGGCCAAATCTTATCTATCTTATCTTACTTCTTACTAATATTATAAATGTGAAAGTTTGTGAGGATGGATGGATGGATGGATGTTTGTTACTCTTTCACGCAAAAACTACCGAACGGATTTTGATGAAACTTTACAGTAATATAGCTTATATATCAGAATAACACATAGGCTACAATTTATTAACAGTTTTTGTATATTGGTCATAATATAACGATAAGTATCAAGTAACTCGGAAAAATTCCTGCCTTCTGAGGGCTTTCTTGGCGTGCGCTGCCTAAACCGTTGGAGTTACATGAATAATATAATAAATTTGATTCATTTTTCAATTGCAATTTTAAGAGTATTTAGCTAATTCTTATCAAAATTAATACATTTTTAGCTTTCAGTATTTAATATAGATAAACTTTGTCTTTTACACTAAGTAATTTGGACGAACGGTTTAAAAATTATCACGATATTATTGACTTGAGTGCAGCGGAAAAAACAGCAACAGACGAAGTCGCGGGCAGAAGCTAGTTATAAATAAACTAGCTATCCACCCCGGCTTCGCACGGATGCAATGTAGATGAAAAATATAATAATAATAATAACCTATGTTACTCGCTGAAAATGTAGCTTTCTATTGGTGAAAAAAAATTGAAAATCGGTCGAGTAGTTTTTGAGTTAAATCGTAATAAACAAACGATTTCCTCTTTATAATATTAGTATAGAAATAGGTAGATATAACTTAAACTAACTAATTAATAAATTCAAGTAACAAATAATAACTACACAATATAACTTATAACGACTATATATCTTTAAATACTCATACTGAAAAATAAAGACTAAGGGCCTTATTCATAAACGCCTTTTAAAACGTATTTTGTCTCGCTCTATCGAATATAAAAAGACTACAGAACGAAAGAAACAAAACATATTTTAACTATATCAAGCTTATAATACGTTTATGAATAAGGCCTACCTGCCGGCCTAGCATGACAACCGCGACAAAATTTTGTCGACCATTTTCTCGTGTTTTAATCGATTATCGGTTTATTTCTTCCGGGTCTAACAATTACACTTGAAACTCGACTTTTAATATCAAAAATAGATATATTTGTCGATCGAAATATTTTTTCCATCAAAATTGTCGATGTCGATGTATCGTCCGTCCGCGACATATCTCGTGGCGGTCATGCTAGGCCGGCTGAAGTGATAAACCATTATATACCTTTATTATATTATTATATACCTATATATAAATATAGGTATGCAGTGATCACTTACCATCACGTGAGCCACCTGCTCGTTGGCACGTTATTCTATAAAACAATATAGAAAGGCGTACTGGCAAAAGTGAAACTAAAATACGCTATAAATATTAAAATATTCCACAAATAATTCTTTCAGTACGTAATAAAGTTCTCCTTTTAAGGGTTCCGTACTCCGTACCAAAAACGGAACCGTTATATGAGTCCCTTATAGTATGTCAGTAACGCGTGGAATTATCGAGTTGAAATTAATATTAAATACTCAGGTCTGCAATCCCTTGCAGCAGTGAAAAAATCAAACTTGTAAGTCGACGCAATCAAAATATAGGGCCTTTTATACTCCGTTTATGCCACATATTTTGACACACAAGGGATTAAAACCTACAGGCTACTTCCCGTTGATCTAGAATCATAAAATTTGGCATGAAGCAATGTCATGAAGCGCAAGTAAACGAAAACCGTAAAGTAGTTTTTTTTTATTGGGAAAACCTTTACTGAACTAAAAGTTTGTACGGAATCCTCGGTGCGCGAATCCAACTCGCACTTGGCCAATGTTTTCTTCTTCATATACTTTAACTATTATTTATGTATACATTTTACTTGTCGTAAACCTTAAGCCGCCATTATCATTTCGTATGCTCAAAATATAGACGAGATCGATCAAGCTCACCTGTTGACTTGTACACGACCTCGTTGCCATGGCAACGGCCTCGCACCCAGATGAACCCAGCCATCCATTCTAGCAACTTTTAATTGAGACAACTTCATATTAGGTCCATGGAATTCTGCTAATTTATAGGACATTTCAGGGACTGAAACCGGTTAATTTTTAGTTTTCAAAATACGTGTCTCACTGAGATACCATGATATTAGTTTTAAAGAACACTAAACTTACCACTGTTTTTTTTTTCAGTAAATATGAATAAAAACGAAAGAATATTAACAAAAACCTTTATTATACCGGTATAACTCCCATAGTAAATTAACCGGTATTCGGTCCTTGGGACATGTTATTGATACCAGCTGGTGCTTGATTCGAGCTTCATCTTGCAAGGAAGATTATTTAAGGTGCCTACTATAAACGTGGGCCAAAAAAGACGTTTTATTGTTAACATCAAAGTATAAAACGCTTACCATACAAACAATTACCCCTTACACATTTGAACGGCGAACATATATAACGGGAAACTAATTCCTGAAATCCGTTGGTTTTTTATATTTTTTTATTATTATAGTTAATTACTTAAAGTTAAAGATGCCATGTGGAACATGGTTGCAGCGCCTTACAAATATTTTGGAAAACAAAAACTTGGCGATTAAAGAGAGTGGTGGAGAGTTAATTGCCAGTTCTTCTCTTCCGTTCTACGCCCTTGATTTGAGAACTGGCGGTAAATGTAAAATTAGAAGCATTTAATATGTATTTTTTACTGACGTTCATAAGTGTACATTGCGTTACCTAAATGAATAAATGATTTTTGAATTTGAATTTGAAAATTTATTATATGTATAGATTTTCTTATATGTGATAATTGCAATTGCAGGACATTCATTCTGCTGACGATTTTCTCTCAATGTATGGGCGAGGTGAAAATTCCAACAGTGACGTGGAGGAAAGGCGTGGGCCTCACCATCATCTGGTTTCCACTCTTCAAGCTCTTCCCGGTTCGTAACATATAGTAATTATAACCGGCTTATTGGCGCGTTTGGTAGAACACTTACCTCGTACCATTGGGTCACGAGTTCGATTGCTGTCGGAATGACCAACCCCTGTTCGTAGATGGAATGCCATAAAGTATTGCTTATCGATTTCAGTACGGATTTCCGGATGCTCGATGTAAATAATAGGCCAACAGCGCATCATTGACTGTGGCTGCGGTATCACTTACTACTAAGCTAGTATCACGCTCTGTGGATATTTGACATTGAAAATAGTGTTTTTATTGTTTTTCATCATGAGTATTATCATCATCTCTTAAAGCAGTATAAAGGAGTTATCTATGATAAAATGCGTTAGAACTAAATGTATAGCGCTTTCACATTCTCTCGTAAAAGCAATTATACCGCTTCGAGATATCGTGGTACAAGGGTAGACAGGTAGCACTATGCGGCGCATTCAGAACTCCCTGCACCTGACACTTGACCCAGCAGCCGAGCGTGAACTTCTTAAGATATCAAAGCTCTCCGCTTAATTCATATTTTTATCATGAATACTTGTATTTTTATCTACACTACATCGTGTCATATTATTATGTCAGGCAAAAAATATTCTTTGTTATTTGTTTTATATACGACAACGATACGATAGATATCGACAGACGAGAATGAGGTTCACTTGATAGTTGGTCACAGCATAGTCAGTGATGCGCTGTCAACCTACTTTTTACTTCGAGTATTTCGGCAAATCCATAGACTGAAACCGAAACCCGCAAATTGCACTTCACGGTTTTCCATCTATGAACGGTGGTTCGTTACACTGTCGGTTTTGAAAATTATGAGACTGTCCACTAGAGCGTTCCGTCTCCGACCAACACCGTCGCGTGTACGTCCCATGCACGTAGCGAAACGATAGTCGGCGAAAATATTTTGTAGTACTTTCGTGACTACATTTGGTACGGACTGATGATACGGTGAAGTGAGCAGATTCCTTTATACGAATGAAATGAAATGAAATACATTTATTCGGGACGGCACAGAAGTAAGTAAAAGTACATCATAAATAATACAACTTAAAATATAAAATAACAATTAATAAATATAGGAAGAAGTGCCGCCACGAAAAGGGGAGGTACTCAGCATATGTCAGAGCATAAGCTCTGACGCTGATTTTCAGTAGTCCCCAGTGTGGCAGAAGACAGTAGTGGAAGATAGTTAAAAAAGGATACAATATAGTCATAATAAAAGCTATACATATAAACTAATTCGAATTGAAAGACCTGGATTTTTTTTATATAGAATACAACACAATATCAAAAATCAAAATATATAACTAATGAAAAACACACAAAACACATGAAGAACAGAATAGGGAACAGTGTGAGGACGAGAAGAGCTGTTTGCTATGATTTATTATCATAAGCTATTCAATAATATTCAATAACAATAAAGCTGACGTGGGCAGGGGATAAAAGCGAAAGACATAGAACTAGGGGTTATCTTCGAATGCTAATAATCCCTAAATTTCGATCGTCCTCATTTCGTGGCAGTTTCCGTTATAGTGCAACTAAATGTTGGAATATATATATATACGATAGTTTTCACAGTTATTATGTATGTGTATAAAAGATATATTGTTACATTAAATATTGTGATTTTCTTGATTTTAAAGCGCACTAACCGTGATTTTCTTCTTTTTTTTATTTTCTTTTGTAAGTACATTGTGAGGAGCTGTCTCCCAATTGTTGTTAAGGGGCCCTCTGAAAATCAGTGTTGTGACGTTAATGCGTCACAGCGTATGCTGAGTGGAGCTCCTATTTGACATCCTGGCAGTACATATATTATATGCACATAATATTTAAATTTATTTAAGTTATAATTAGCATTAAATAGTTATAAAAATATTAATGTTCTGTAAGTTGGGTGTTAAATAAATACATTTCATTTCATTTCAATAAACATTGAGATTTGATCTATACTAATATTATAAAGAGGAAAGATTTGTTTGTTACGATTTAACTCAAAAACTACTCGACCGATTTTAAAAAACCCGTGAGAAGCCAGGGCGGATCGCTAATCATTGATAAGTTTTTACTGATTGAGTGACTTTAGTAACTTATAATGAAGGTTAATTGGGGCGTGTTATGTAGTCCCTACTACCTACTATATTTCTACTATATTGTTTATCTTTATGTTTACTATGTTCTAATTACTATTTCTTTGTTGTGTACCATTTCTTTATATTAACGTAGTGATAAGTTAAGATTAGTTAATGACATTGTTTGTTCCCTTAACGTATCCCTACTCCAATCCGACCCTTTAAATACCAAGTCCCGATCCTTTCTAACTAACTTCTATTTCTGATTCCATTACTAAAACATCTCTGCTATTTTGTATCATTATATAACTTTATAAATAAAAGCCTTAAGTATTTTAAAAACCAAGTTTAAGTCACTGCCGCATAACAGGCGTGTAACATAGAGATAATGATGTCATTTTTTGCCTCAGGTACTCCTAACGATTGTGATAATGTGGGCGGTGTGCGGTATACTGACTGCCACTAATGTCTTCAAATCTGGTCACCCCGCTCGCACCGACCTCAAGATCAACATCATAGAAGACGCTCCATGGTTCCGTGTGCCTTATCCAGGTAGGAAACAGGTTTGAGACCATGACTGTCATATAGATATGGGCATTTTCGTTTTTTTAGAAGTGGTTATGTAACATCCTCCTTTTTGAAGTCGGTTAAAAAGGAGTCTAGTAACGGAAAAAAGATAAAACATAAAACATAAAAGAAAACTAAAATAAAGCATATAGTAACTTGCTCTACCGTAATAGGTAAGGCGAATGAGCCTTTTTATAGGCAAGTACAAAGTTTATTTTTGTTCAAAAATTTCTGTAAATCTATATTATAAATCAAAGTCGTGTTAGTTACACCATTTATAACCCAAGAACGGCTGCTCCGATTTTAATGATATCTTATTTGTTGGATTCTGTGGATGGAACAGAATAACAATTATATTAAAAGTGTCGGAATAATTAACGAAAAAAATATATCCAGAAAATTTATTTAAAACTAGCTGACCCGGCAAACGTTGATATGCAAATAATTTCTAAAAAGCAGGGGTTGGTGAAAAAAAATTAAAAATTTAGGGTTGTATGTATTTTTAATGCCACATTATAAAAAAATAAAAACAAAAAATTTCGTCCAAAAATTAAAAAAAAAAATTAAGGGTGAACAACCCTTATCACTTAGGGGTATGAAAAATAGATAGTAGCTGATTCTCAGACAAAGCCGTTTCGGAGGAGTACGGTAACTAACATTGTGACATGGAAATTTTATATATTAGAAGATAAATTAGCTCCGCCATCTTTAGCAATTGACAGCTCCCGTCACGCGTGCTTATAGCTTATTTTTCTTTGCTTATCTGTAATAATAGATTTCCACTGCAAATTCATATAAGTAACATATGTATACAATAATAGATAAATATTCACCATACTAATAATTAATAAATAGGTACCTCTATATCCAACAGTTCACTTGGCAGAACTTACTTCTAGTTTGTCGTTTGTTTGAAAACTAACCCAACTTAAGGGGTCTCACCGCAGCAGGTATAAATTATAAATATGGGCCGATATATAATCAATAATGAAGGTACTTTAGAATTTCTGTAATTGCGTAAAATACAATGAAAATATCTGATAAATACCTATATCCTAAGGCTTAGAACACTGAAATATTGAAAAAAGCAATTTTTGGGGGCATGCCAGTGCCAAATCGAGCAACAAGCGGCACGGCCGTACCATCCATTTCTCGAAGTAGTTCAGGCCATTTTCGACCCCCTTATAACTTCGTTTGGATCCTTTTGTCTTAAGTTATCTTTTATATTTTAAATAAAAAGATTGACTTGGCAATCGCACTAAACAATCTAATTTAATATAATATGTATTACTTGTGAGATACATTGTGTTTTTTATTAAAAAAAAGAATCATTGTGTTTTCATGCGATGACTGCAATCTATTAATTTAAAACAAAAAAGATTTTTAATATTGATTTTGATATGGTCACTATAAGATGTTGTTAGGTTACCTAATTACGTAATAACTTAAGACAGAAGGATCCTTCAGTAGAGACTGAATAAATTGACCGACTTGGTATTGGACTTGGATCTATTATTATATTATAGGTATGTATCTCACAACTTTTTACGATAGAAGAACTGAGACTTGGTTTGTTTACAATTTATTTTTTTGGTGGCTTAATTATTCATATTTATGTAAAATGTATATTTGGAACAATGAGAGAATAATTGCCATTGAGACCATTGACATAGTATTAGAGATCGAAGATTGAGACGTACGCTCTTGAAACACGAAACCGTAAAATACCTTGTTCAAATAACAACCCGTCCGCCTCTCACAAATGAAAAGTATATTTGTACCTCCTTCACTTAGTAAAAATTATACTCGTAATAGTTTTGTGTTTCGATCAATTACCACTTATAATAAAGAATTTCTTAACATTGACATATTTAATCTTTCGATTGTACAAGTTCGTAAAATAATTCATAAGGAACTATCTCAATAGCTTCTAACTGTGTTTATAATTACATCTAATATGTTGTCTTTATATAATGTTTATCATAACTTCTATCTTTAGCTCTTCTAATTTCTATCCTGTCTATACTATCGGCTTTTATTAATGTTTTTGTAATCCATACTATTTTTGGGCACTATAGGTCTGTGTACTCAAAATAAATATTACTGTAACAATGTTTATTAAAATGACTGTTTGTGCCAAAATAAAATAAATAAATAAATAAATACTACTCTAAAATAACAATAGTTTAAGCTGGTATTCGTACAGTACGAAATATTTGAGGCGAATTATTGAATTATTTAGTTTTCGTTATACACATTCGTACATAAGTAATCATAGCCAAACGCTGCTGCTCCGTACCGTTCGAAAGTTTGTTGCAAAGGCAGAATTACATATACTGTCCCACTTGGCTGGCACCGACTTCAAAAATAACTGTTCATAATTAATGTTAAATAGATATGTATATATAAGTATCAATAATTTTGTCGATTGTCCTTTAAAGCTCTTGCTTTGAAGTAAATAAAATACTATTTTTTACTTTTTAGTTTAAGTTTGTATATATACTGAGATATAGTTTTGAAATCGGTTATTGTTTTTTCTTTTTTAAAAAAAAATATCTTTCAATTTTTGTAGGAAGTCATTGTTTAAAAGTCCTCGTCAAAAACATTAGCTGAAAGGAACCAAAACGTTATCAAATATCTATATATTTAGTTTTTTTAAAAAAGCTCCGAATCTATTTCGATAAAACCACCACTGAAATATGCCTATCAAAAAAAAAGAATTATCAAAATCCATGCATAATTGGCGGATTTGTCGTTTAACAAACAAAAAAACATACAGTCGAATTGAGAACCTTCTCCTTTAAAAAAAATACTGTATACCGGATTAAAACGCGATTTATTATTTATATTGCCTAAATTATTTATACCGACGTTTCGAATGCTTTTCATTCACCGTGATCACGGGGCAGACTGACACATAAAAACCGGATGAAAACAGCGCGTTTTAGAGTAGACCCTATTTTAAATAAAACATCATCTTTGTACAGTGATCGCTAATAATAATGTCTATGGCGATCGGACAACTAATAGTTATCTTGTCCTCGGCTTATCAACGATTTTCCCTAGATTTACGTCATATAACGACTAAAATTATTAAAACTAAATTAAATAATCATCTAAAATGTTAAATGTTTACTTGGCTTCATTCTGTCTTAAGATTTTATTACTTTTAACCAGGGATAACCAGGGACTGAAACCGGTTAATTTTTATTTTCCAAAATAGGTGTCTGACTGATATACCATATTATTTTTAAAGAGTTAGACACTAAACTAACCACAGTATTTTTTTCAGTAAATAATAAATATGACTAAAAAGGAAATAATATTAAGAAAAACCTGTATTATTTCGGTTAAACTCCAATAGTAAATTAACCGGTATTCAGTCCCTGAGAATAACTGTTATAAGCAAGGTACCGGTATAATAAAGGTTTTTGTTAATATTCATGTTTACTGAAAAGAATACTGTGGTAAGTCTAGTGTGTATTACTCTTTAAAACTAATATCATGGTATCTCAATCAGACACATATTTGGGAAAATAAAAATTAACCGGTTTCAATTCCTGGTTGTAACCTAATTATAGGTAACACCTTTCTAAACCCCAGTGCTTTTCGTTGCGTTATTATTTATATAGCCTAGGTAAATAAATAAATATATATATATACACTAGTGGACCCCGCAGACGTTGTCCTGTCTACACGTCTTTAATTTGAAAATTTCAAACTTTTTTGTGAATCTAAACCATTCCCAGATCCCCTTGAACACACACAAAAAATTTCATTAAAATCGGTCCACTCGTTTGAGTTCAGTGACATACACACTCACAGAAGAATTATATATATAAGATTTATATCATATATGTATATACATTCGTCGGTTTATCTGAATTTAATCATTTTATGGGTTTTGTATTATTTCGGGAAAGGTGTAATATTGGAGCAATAATAAGCATAGGTATATTCACAGGTCAATGGGGAGCTCCTACGGTGAGCGTCGCTGGCGTTCTTGGTATGTTGGCTGGAGTACTCGCCTGTACCGTGGAATCTATAAGCTACTATCCGACTACAGCGAGAATGTGTGGTAGGTAATTTCAATCAAATTCAAAATTATTTAATCCATAAAATTACAACTACTAAACAGATAAAACAGAAAGGAAAGTAAAGATTAATCGCTCACTTTTATTCCAATATTTTACATACTCCGTTTACATCTAATAACCGCAAATGACCATATTTTAAATAATAAAATGAAACATTTAAAGGATTAAAATTATATTACCTACCTATATAAATTGAGAAACCGTATGTTAGTTCATGTAATTGCGTGATACTCGCGTTAACATAATATTATTTATTACCATTTATTTTGAAGTACATTTGAGCCTCTAATATATTGATTAAATAAGCGTTTGATATCTAACATCTAGAGCATATATCTACATTCTACATACTAGGAGATGCCACATTCACCCCCACAATGATCGAACTTGATATCTTCACCCTTTGAACTTCAATTCACCCTTGATGTCGAATGTATTGATGCTCCCTTTAGTTTAAATAAACAAAAGGAATGCTGTTGGTTTCTAGTTTTGTTACGGATTATTCATTCAACTTTAAACCCTGAGCCCGGATCTCTTCAGGAATTATCTTCTCTAAAATTGGTTAATGATATATTTATTTAACAACAGACCCTCCTTACCTTTTTGAAAACGTGCAAATGACAGAGTAAAGTTGTCTAATTAAAACAGTTGTAGAGTCTTATTTTACGTTGTTTCTCTGTAATTTGTATACTTGAAAATGTATTTAATTATTATGTAAGTTTGAATTTTTTGAAGTCTCTTATTTAAAATCAGTAAACAAAGGGAATCTGGAGAACTGTTTTCTCAATTCTTTACAAAATATAATCTCTATTTATATGTATCTCTATATAATATATAAAATTCTCGTGTCACAGTGCTTTGTTAACCGATTTTTTTTTTCTATATTTTTGTCAATTTTTTTTGTGTTTTTTCACCAAGAATACTCGATATCTAAAGCACATTCTTAGAATCAATTTTATATTCCAATATAACTTAAAAGTAAAAAAAGTTAAAAAGTAGAATAAATAATTTAATTTTTTTTAAGTTAAAATTATTTTTTTTATGACACAAGACGGATAATAAAAATACAAAATAAGAAGCGCTTTACAAAAATATACTTAATACTTTACAAAAAGATGTCCCGCCAGTTCAACCCATAGCTTGAAATTTCGAAATGATGTAAGTAGTGTGCTTAGTGATAATCAGACAGCTATTTTATTTTCACTTATTAGACTTGTAATTGTTGTTAAACGAAGCTTTATCTCATACAAGGTTCTTAATTATTTTTAACCGACTTCAAAAAAGGAGGAGGTTCTCAATTCGTCTCTATGTTGCTTTTTTTTTGTATGTTTGTTACGCGATAACTCCGCAAGTTATGGATGGATTTGGATGATTATTTTTTTGTTTGGTAGGGCATATTTCAGAGATGGTACACTAAAAAGTAAAAAAATAATATTTGAAATACTTCAAAGCATTATTTATTAACAGTTATTTTAGAGTCGGTGCCAGCCAAGAAGGACAGTTTAATCTTGCTTTTGCAACAAACTTTCGAACAGTATCAAATGGTATTTATTTATTTATTTAATAGAGTCTTCAACAAAGGATACACATAAACATATATTATCTAAACGTAATACATTAGAAGACTACAGCTTTCAATTGTTAAAACCGTGTAAGTACTCGTACATATTATACATAAATTTATCTAATAGTTAATAATCTAAGTTAAACGATACAGAAAAGGGAAACATACTAATTAAAAATAATTAAATAATTTGGCGTGAAGTGCATCATCTATTAACTTTTTTATATTTTAGTGCATCTTGCACTAAAATTTTGTATTTCGAGAGTGAATTCGCAAAAATGTCGATGGTATCATTAGCATTCGAGACAATATTGTACTTCTAAGTTATTCGAATGATAGGAGAGTGTTTGCCTTTTGTGCGATAGAAAGGTGCTTTAAGTAAGGAACGGGGATGACGAGGGATTCTTGGGGGTACGTTGATGCATAATTTATTAAGGAAGTCAGGACAGTCAATGTAATTGTTGAATATCTTAAATAAAAAGACCAAATCTGATGTTGCACGACGTGATCTAAGTGTAGTCATTTTAAAGTAAACAAGTCGGTCTTCGTAGTTTCTAACATTTTTTGCTACACCAGCCTTAAAGGCCAGGTTACGAACTAGTCTTTTTTGCACATTCTCAATCCTATCGCTATGAATGTGGTAGGTTGGGTTCCAGACAATACTGCAGTATTCGAGGCGGCTTCGGACTAGACTGTTATACAACGTTATCGTTGTTAAAGGATTTTTAAGCTCCTTAGTATAACAGTAGTAGTAACCGACTTCAAAATAACTATTAATAAATAATGCTTTGAAGTAATTAAAATATTATTTTTTACTTTTTAGTATAAGTTTGTACATACTATATTATGTAGTTGTAGTTTTGAAGTCGGTTTTTGTTTTGTGTTTAAAAATAATTTTTATTTCAGCCGCTCCACCGCCACCTCTTCACGCGATCAACCGCGGCCTTGGTACGGAAGGTCTCGGAACAGTTCTTGCCGGCTTATGGGGCTCTGGTAACGGCACTAACACTTTCGGCGAGAACGTTGGTGCTATTGGCGTAACGAAGGTTTGCCATTATTATTTAAAACACCTTCTACTTCGACACAATCCTTGCTACTCGTATCTTATGGGGCTCTGGTAACATTGGTGCTATTTGCGTAACGAAGATTTGTAATAATACCTTCTGTCTCTGGTTACGAAAAAAACACTTTTTCCGAAAACGTTGATGATATTGTCTTTATAGTAGGTAATCATACTTTCAACTCCGGCACAGTTCTTGCTGACTTATGCTCTGGTATTAGGAGAATTTTGGCCAGCTTTCTTATATATACGTATAAGGACAATAAGAGCTATAAATAAATATATATAATTTTGGGTACCCGTATCCTTGCTGTCTTCTTGTTAATATTTTAAACCTGGCTGAAGCAACGAACCACCGTTCATAGATAGAAAAACCGTGAATTGCATATTGCGCATAACGGTTTCAATCTATGGATTTCGGAATGCTCGAAGTTAAATGTAGATTGATAGCGCATCATTGACTGATGTTCTGTGGCTGAGGACCTACCATCAAGTGAACCTCATGCTCGTCTGTCGATATCTAACATAAATAACATACAAAAAAAAATGCAGCTCATCCACTTTCATTTACCCCACTCTCTTCACACAGGTGGGATCACGTCGCGTGGTGCAGTGGGCAGCTGGTTTGATGATCCTGCAAGGCGTGATCGGCAAACTGGGCGCGGTGTTCATCATCATACCGCAACCGATTGTGGGTGGACTATTCTGCGTCATGTTCGGCATGATCTCCGCTTTCGGTCAGTTATCTTTATTTATTGTTATCATACCGGAAGTGGATAAGTTTTTTTTATTAATAGTGTACAAAACAGAATTTAATACAAAATATTGTCTTTTATTAACGCGAGTATCACACATTTAAATAAAATACTTTATAACGGATTAAAATGCGATTTATTATTTAAATTATTTATCCCAACGTTTCGAGTGCTTTTCAGCAAACGTGGTTATGAGCAGATTGAAAGGTGACAGCTGTCTGATTTGAAGTATAACAAAGTTGCCATATCAATGCTATCTATTCCTACGGAGTTGATATTTACTGAAAATGTCTATATTATGGCAATATTGACTAACTGTGTCCTCTTGCTTTTAGTATGTTTGACTTGACCACGGTTGCTGGAAAGCATCCGTTTTAGTTTTATTTATAGTAGACGAGAATACATATATTTTCTGTTTTTTTTTGTCTAAAGCAACAAACATCATTGACTATACTATTTCAGGCCTCTCAGCTTTACAGTACGTGAATCTGAACAGTTCCCGTAACCTGTACATCATTGGGTTCAGTCTTTTCTTCCCACTGGTGCTCACCAGGTGGATGTCAGCTCACAGCGGAGCCATCAACACCGGCGTGGAGGCGCTGGATGCTGTGCTGCAGGTGTTGCTGTCCACGTCCATTCTAGTGGGGGGAGTGGTTGGATGCTTTTTAGATAACTTAATACCTGGTAAGTGGTACGACTTTTGACTTCTAGTCTTGCCCTACCGCAAGGAATTTCTAAGCGAACACGGCTTGGATTGCGTGGAATTTTTTGGATGATTCCCGAGAACAGCCCTATATCATTAACTTACTACTAAATTGCTCCTATATAAAAAATCAAGTCAATATATTTCTCCATTTGGTAAGTCCGGTGGAACAAAGATAAAACGACTAACACATCATGTTGATATTTTTAAAATTCAAATTAACAAATTTTTGTCATTACTAATATTAATTTTCAGATAAGATTAGGTTTCAGATAATATTAAAATATGTAAAGAGCGTTTGAGGAAATAACTATATTGTATTTAATATGTAGCAGAAGGGGTGATAATATATTTTTCGTGAATTGTATATTTCTTCAATGATTGCTTTGATTAGTATTAAATTAATATTTTCGTTATTTTCATGGAATTATTAATCTACTTTGATATATTTTTATTTTTTTTATACTTTGATTTATAATTATATCCTATATAATGTATAGGATAATATCTAATCACAGGAGAAATCTCCCGATACATTTCAACCGTCGTACATAATTTATTACAAAAAGGTCAATGCGAAGTCGGCCACTTTGCTCTTTACCGAGATTTACTGTTTTTTTCTTGTATACTTAATATCATTTAATCACACAGATCTAATACGAAGGCTTTGGACATGGACCTTTATTAAGGTTTATCAAATATCAAGCTCATTATTTATTTATACTAATATATTATATACTTTTAGTACATAGAGCAACACGGGCCACCGGCGAACCGGAGGGGAGTAGCCATAGCGTTCGTTACCGATACCAAACAATCTGTCATTTTTTGCGGGGGGAAACCTGCGCTATGTGTGCGTACTCAAGTTCGCACACACAAGCAATCGTCTGTCACTACGAAACTCACACCGTGACAATTAAAAAATACACTAACAATTTCACACACACATTTAAACATTCCGTGTCATAACAGTATAATTAAATGGCGCAACTACACTGACAAGTCCTTTTAGCCGTAGTTGCAACAACTGTCGATACGCAGTATCGATAATTTCAAGAACTGGGTTTGGAAAATTAGTTTTATAAGTTCGACTTAATTTATTTATTTTAAAGATGGAGTTAATTTATTACGTAATACAAATGAACTTGTCGGGTAATGCGCACGTAGCAGGTCACGGAGAGTGGACCATGAGTTGGTACATAATAAAATCTTAGAAATAATTTGAAAAACGATAACGTAATTATATAAGCTATATAAACACATATTATGTTAAAATCGGCAAGACGGGCTTTTGGGCTTGTATGGTAGTCCCGCCACTGAGTAAAAGTAAGGTTATGTTACAATCAATAACTGACATATATATCATAAATCTGTGATCAATGATATTTGTAGTTGTCAAATCGTAACAATTCCTAAATGACGACAATCGGAAAAGCACTCAGACTCAAAACGTAGAAAACACGAAACGAATTAGCACAGAGTAAACAACTGTCATGCGGCATGCCAACGACAGACTAAAATAAAAGATCGATTTTAATCGATAATCATGCATATTCATTTTCTTTAATTAATAATCAATATTTTATTTAATAACATAACTGTAATTATATGCAATATATTGTATTTAAAGTGCATTTAATTACTTTTGAGTTAATTACCTTGTCCAAAGGTTTTTTTTGTGATTGTGTAATCGATTCAATTAATCGAGAATCTCAGGAAAACTATATTTCTCATATTTCTCCTCTCCCAGATTGAGAATTGAGTTGATTTTTTATATTATAAGATTAAAAATATGTCATTTTTTAGATCATATCGCAATTATTAGATTTGGGCCCACAATTTTCCATATCCTTTGGATTTTTAGGAAATAAAAAAAACATTATGGTTGAAGTTTACACTAAGTGATTTTAATAAATGTGCTAACGCGCGTAAGTATTATATTATATTTTAACAATGTATATTATCACAATATAATATTTGAATCAGAAAATTTAATCTCAAAACTGTCTCTGTATAGAAGACTCCTTTGCCATTTTTTTCGATAACTTAAAACAATCCGACAACAACACTATTGCTCGGTGACAGCGACTTCTCGGAAATAAACTCGGATCAGTCGCTCGACAGATCCGTGTATTGTATGAGGGCTCATACAATACGCGGATCTGTCGAGCGACTGTGTTGGTAAAAAAATCCGAAACAACACGACCGATAATATTGTAATATTTTAAGTTTAAAAGAAGTAATAGTAATAATATGATTAAAAAATACCTACATATGAAAGGTAACGCTATCTTTTTGTAAATTTGACGTGGCAGATATTTTTTGGCAACAAGAAACACAAACAATTCGGCATTTTTCAGGAGGTCGATTCAGTCGCGCATCTGGATTTAGTCTAGTGAAAAGTGCTGCTACAACTAGTTTTATTGTACGCATAGGACCATTTGGACTTGTACTTTGACAGAGGGGAACGCCTGCGTATGGCTACTCCCCTCCGGTTCGCCGGTGGCCCGTGTTGCTCTATGTTTTAGTATGACAGAATTTTTCTTTCTAATTTCATTTAGATAGTTGTTTATGGTCATAGAATTATTTAAACTTTCTCGTTTAAAATAAAATGTGTTGGAAATCGAATTTTGAATTAAGAACGATACTATTAATGATATTATTATCTTGTTAATAAATATGTTACATCAGCGGATACAGTTCCAAAAATGAAAAATAAGGTCCAAGTCTTGATTTTTTGTTTTTATTTAATGTTTATTGCATAAAATATACGAAGAAAATATAATAAGAGACATAATTTTCAATACTATATTCGATAATCAGGTACTCGCGAGGAACGTGGGTTGGACAAATGGGCGAAGGAGATGTGTTTGGAGGCGGAGGGTTCGAGCGGGCCAGACACATACGATTTTCCTGTCGGCATGTCCTTTATTCGCAGGTAACATTAGCCTTCGATGCTCTATTATAGTCATATATCTACTAATAATTTGTTATCAATCTACTATAATATAAATCTTATTCGTTTGACCGCCTCCGTGGCTCAGTGGTAAGCGTGATTCGTTTAGCACCGGGGGTCCTGGGATTGAAATCCAGTCGGAACACTATAAAAAAATTGTTTCGGTCAGGCAGCGCACAGAAGGCTGACCTGTTAAGAAAAATTATCAGTGAGACAGGAAATCGGGAAGGAGGGAATCGGGAATTCACATACAATTCGTTTGAAATTGGAATATTATTATTACTGAGCTAATATAAAATATTATTCGGATTGCTTATTGTACCCCTTATTATTTTGAAAACGTAAGAAGCCAGCCTCAAGTCTCTCCTTGTCTCCAACTTGTTGTATCCAACCATGCTTATACGAACAGTGTTGTTATATCTTTCTGTTGATTTCAGATGGAAGTGGACGACATATGTACCGTTTATGCCGACTTACGAAAACGGGAAATTCTCCGCTCTTTTCGGACGTAAGAAGAAAAGCTAAATGATAAAAATTCGTGAATTGAAACGCATTTTTTCAAATAAAAAGAATATTGTTGATGTTTCATGAATGTAAACCAAACAAGGAAGCTAGTTAGCAAATATACTGTATATATACAATTTTTTTATTAAATAGTATAATTTGTGAATATTTTCAATTAAGTACTTAATAAAGAGAGTAAAATATGTTTTTTTATAAATCCTTATTCCTTCCTTCGTAATTTATTAAAGGAATAGAGAAGAAAACGTCGCGTATTTTATGTTCGATGATACAATGGTTGAATATTTATCTCGAAGCCGATGCATATGGGTAGCGGGTTCGATGCCCACCGGGCAATTTTGAGGATTAAAATGTTCCCGTTTCAATCATGTGGCTGACGTATCACCTACCACCAAGTGAGGCTTTCAAATAAGAAAAAATATCTAATAATACATTAAAAACAATTTAAATAGCATGCTTAGACACCCACGCGTACAATTGTGCCCGCAACTTCTAAGTGTCTCTAAAGTTGTAAAACCAGCCAGCCGGCCTAGCATGACAACCACGAAAAAATTTTGTCGACTTTTTTGCTCGTGTTTTAATCGATTATCACTTTATTTCTTCCGGGTCTAACATGAAAATTACACATAAAACTCGACTTTTAATATCAAAATTAGATATATTTGTCGATCGAGATATCTTTTCTATCAAAATTGTCGATGTCGAGATATAATACTATCTATCTAATCTATCTCTAATATTTTAATTTGTCTTCTCTCGTCCGCGAAATATCTCGTGGCGGTCATGCTAGGCCGGCAGGACAGTCCAGAAACTAGGGAGAAACATCTCATAAATCTATTTATGTCCACGGTTAGACCTCTGAAGTGTAAAAGCCTTTGATGGCATTTTGCTAGTAGTCCGAGATTATGAGAAAATAACTTAGTAACAGTAAATTTTATGTATTAAATAGAGAAATAGAGAGATTTTAAAAAAAACTTTTAACAATAGAAAGCTACATTATCAGCGAGTAACATATTCTATTTTTTGTGTATAGTACATCTACATTGCACACATGCGAAGCCAAGGTATGTTACTAGTGTACTATTAAATGCACATCTACAGAAAAGATAAATAATGATAAACGATTAGCTTTCTAGTGGTGAAAGTATTTTTAAAATCAGTCCGGTAGTTTTTGAGTTTATCCGTTATAAACATATAAAAATACAAATCTTTCCACTTTATAATATTAGTGTACCTAGATGTTTGCCTATCATGAACGCCAGCTTCACGAGCAAAGGGCTTCCGGCACCCTCACCAGCCAAACTAAATACAACAGCCGAACTAAAGCACAAACGACTAGAGAAAAAAGTATTCGAATCGTCCATCTGTCAGTTGTATGAGAAATCACCTGAAATTTCATACAAATGACAGAGTATTAAAAAAAATATATTTCAATAAGATTTGAGATAGTGTCTCAAATGATCCGGGTGCATTTGGATGCATTTCAATAGCTTTAAACGTAAATACTAACTGTTAATGGCACACAAGGACACTCCTGAGTGACGTTCATATTAGTGACCACGTAAGTATGTCACAGGTACCCACTGCACGAGTAAATGCATATTGCAATATTTACTATGCGCACGCATAACCTGTTGGGCGGGGAACGTATCGACCGGGGCGAGGCAACTCAGCCAGTCCCGGTTCAGACTGTGTCCGAGACGGTCGTGTGAGCTAGCAGCAAGTGTAGTGTAACATGCAAGCACCCCGTTGGCCGCACTGAACACACGTTTTCAGGTGATTATTATATTTAGATTTGTTGATATTGCGGTGAAATGTTTGTTTAAGGCTATTTTAGATTCTCTATGATTTGAAAAAGGATTTTTTTGTTGTTTATTCTATAGCGGCGTTTGCTTTGCTTATGTTTAGCCGGGTGAGCGATTCTCTTTTGTTTTATTCTGTGTTCGGTTTCTTTGTTTGTTTATCGTAACAACCGCTTTTCTGTTTTATTTGAATAGATACTCTTCTATTTTATTCTTATTAAGTGATATTAGGAATGTTTTTCTGAACTGATATTGCATCCTTTAAAAACGTATATAGGCAAGAAAATTTACGTCAGTTGCGTACATATAAAATACCACGCAATTAAACAAGGGTATATTAAAGTTCTTTAATATAGGGTATATTTAATTTAATGTTAATCTTTTAAAATCATTAACAACTACCGCAAACTTGTCAATTTAAAAATAGTTGTCCTAGTATTATGAGTGTTCATCGATAATCCAATGTAATCTTTTTAGTAATTCGCGCAATATTGCCTCGTAGTACCTACTTCGAATTTACGGTTTTATTCATTGATTTTTAACGAAATCACCAATCGTAGGTACATCTTACTTCGCGGATTTGATTCCCGTTTAGTTTGACAGGTATAGGAATAGGTATAAACTAGGAGGTTGATTAGCATCCACCGTAAATAAAGATGGTAATGGTGAAGTAAGTACAGAAAATACCTGATAGTGTATTTCGCCTTAAGCCTATGAATACTCTAAAACAATTGGATACACCTTTCCTTAATAAAAATTGTTTTATATGTATAATACGTAAAAAGATAACCATTTAGAAAAGACTAGAACCCAAACGCGGCTAAACCATTGCGTCGTAGAAGGTTTTACGATCTACGCCGTAGCTATGTAAGGCTACAGAGGATGCTACGACGTAGACGTTTTATCATCTGAACATTTTACCCTTTCAATCTCAAAGCAAATATTAACTCGATCTTAATTCATTTTTGCTAAAGATTTTAAACACTAAGATTAAACTTATAAAACCACGCATATAAAAAATATTTATGTAACGCTATTAGTGCCCAAATAAATGCTTTGATTTCTTATAAAATTACGTGGATAGCGAAGATCTGCAAAATAATTGCTACATAATTGTTTAAATTTAGATACGTAGCAATTAATAACATAACCGCACACTTCAAATTCATCTTTAGCGAATATGTTTATGTTCTTTACCGCACACATTTGCATGAGCGCTTTTTCGTTTTTGAGCATTTACGTTTGTATTTATGAGGCTTACTGCGGATTACTGAAACGATTATCAAAACTTGAAGGCTTCTCAAAATATATCCATCTTTCATTTTCTGTATGTTTAAAAGAAAGGGACAGCGATAATTATATACCTTAAATTCATAATGTAGGATGCACACTACGTAATACTTATGATTGAATGCGCATTTGTCTTAAAACCTACCTTGTCACCTACAATTTTATTTAACTAAAAATAAAAAAAAAACATGCATTTAAGGGTAACGCCTCAATGTTTATTAGCGTTCGAGTATTAGGCCATTAGAATGAGAATAATAAGAGTACTAAGTACAAATCTGTGAATATGAAAGGAAAATTGAACTGAGTAATATAACAACGCGTTGATTTCGATGTCGTATAATACCAAAGGAAGATTTTTTAAAGGTCAAACCCAAACTTTTGAGTTATAAAGTAAGCTTATGCAATGTCTAGAATATTACTAATGTCGGCAATGTTGTATAAAAACGCGGGAACTGAAGGTAGAATGTGCGTTCGCCTTCATCCTTCATAAAGGTCACAGGTCATTTTACTTACCCATATAAATTACTATACGAGGCATGCCTTTTAAGTATTGTCGTTTGAAGAAAAAAACAAAACTAGAACCTTATAGTACTTTTTATTGTTTTTCAAAGTATTCACCACGTAGCTAAATACACTTTTCCATTCGCTCAAACCAGTTATTATAACATTTATTCCACTCTAAAGTGGAGGTGTTCAAAATGGCTGACTTGAAAGCGTCGACTGCTTTTTCACCGGACTGGAACCTATGACCACGAAGACTTTTCTTAATTTTAGGAAATGTAAAGAAATCGTTAGGGCTTAGGTCAGGACTGTATGGAGGATGGTCAAGAATTTCTACTTTTTCCTGCTTCAAATACTCAATTGTTTGACGAGCGCTGTGAGAGCTTGCGTTGTCGTGGTGCAGGATGATGCGTCGCTTTGAGTTAGATTTTCGAAGTTCAGCGATGACTTGTGGTAAACAAACTGTGGTATACCACTCTGCGTTAACCGTTCTATGATCTTCAAGTTCAATAGTCGCAACATGACCGGTTTTTCCAACGAATGTGGCCACCATCTTCTTTGAAGTGCTTCGAGAACGAACTACTTTAGTCGGCTTTGGCTCGTCTTGAAAGACCCAGATTGTAGATTGTTGTTTGGAATCAGGATCGTAGGCATAGATCCAAGATTCGTCACCACTGATGATGTCGTAGACGTGATTTGACTCTCCTCGGTTGAACCTTTGCAGAGTTTTCTTACACCATCCGACGCGGGCCACCTTGTGATCGTCGGAAAGCAGATGCGGTATCCAACGGCAAACTAGCTTTCTCACACCAAGTGCTTCATGCAAGATCTTCTGAATGGTTGTCCCTGAGATACCTAATAGAGCCTCTATCTCTCGATATGTCACATGACGATCTTCGAGAATTAGTTGTCTCACAGCAATGATGCTATCTTCAGTGAAAGCAGATTTTGGGCGTCCTTTGCGAGATTTGTCACTAACACTAGTATGTCCACGCTGGAATTCTAAATACCAGCGTTCGACAGTCCGCAGACATGGGGCTTCATCACTGAACACAGATGTTAGCTCCTCAAAACACTGAAGCCGTATCAGGCCTCTTCTAAAGTTGTAGAAAATTATTGCACGAACATTTTCCTTAGGAAGTTTCATTTTCGTACGTGACCTGACAGATTCCAATCGACGCTGTGACTAAACAATATCATTAATCCTAATACTTTCAACTGTTTTGAGATTCAAAATTTAAACATATTCAAATATAAAACAGTTACAAATTCAAAATTGCCGGGAAATATGGAAACGACAAAACTTAAAAGGCATGCCTCGTACAAAGGTATAGAATAGCTTTAAAATGGAATCTTAATAGTGTAAACTAATATGGAATAGGTACTTTAAATAACAATAAATAATTAGGTTCTATAATCTAGATATAATAAAATGATCGACATACATTTTGGACAACGGGTGTCAGTAGAACTTATTATCTTTTTTAGCGGCTTACTTCTTTCCTCAATAGATTATATTCAAATTATTTAAGTAGTATTGCCGTCAAAACATTACAGCAAACATACATACATAGATATCTCACGAAGTCCTTTTGGCTATGAATGTTGTCAAGCGTGCACATATGAACCTTGTTTTAGTGTGCGTAATGTTTATAGTGTGCTCTCGAGATTACGCGAGAATATTTATACCAGTTATTTTTGCATTTAGTATATTAATATGGAAAGTTATATGTAGTTCAAAGATGGAAAAACAGTGAACTGAAAACAGACGTGCCACTTCTTAGATAGCATCACTACTTCATATCAGGTGGAATTGCGATCAAACGTCTGCCTATCTTACTAATATTACAAAGGGAAAATATTTGTTTGCTTATTACCATTTACTCAAAAACTACTCGACCTATTTTAAAAATTCTTTCACCAATAGAAAGCTATATTATCAGCGAGTAAAAGGCATGTTTGTGTATAGTACATCTACATTGCACCCGTGTGAAGCCAGGGTGGATCGAGTTGTACATAAAAACAAAAATATATACATAATACTAGCGACCCGTCAAGATTTTTTGACAAAAAAAGCAGGGGTTGTATGTATTTTTTAATTTTTAATTAATTATAAAAAAATAAAAACAAAAAATTTCGTCTAAAAAATAAAAAAAAAAATTTGGGGTGGATTACCCTTAACATTTAGGGGGATGAAAAATAGATGTTGTCCGATTCTCATACCTACCCAATATGCACACAAAATTTCATGAGAATCGGTCGAGCCGTTTCGGAGGAGTATGGCAACGAAAACTGTGCCACGAGAATTTTATATATTAGATATTGTAGACTGCCAAGCCTCAAAAGATTCCGAACAATGGCGTCTTTAAGGCAAACAATTAAATGTAAGCAAACGTTACGCTTTCGCAGGAAAACAACTCGTATTTTACGATCGCCTGCCATCAAACTCGCCCCATAAGGCAACAACATAACGGCCCCATGAATAGATAATCAACTTTCTGATGTCAGCCGGCATAACCTTTGCGTAATCTAGATGTTTTATGATATCATGATTTATGTAATAATATCTACATCTACCGCTAAGAATTAAGGAAATACTTTAAATGGTATCAAAATATATTAAGTATGACGGGCTCGATGGTGCGTTGGGTAGAACACGTGCCGTGCGCATCGATGGGTCGTGGCTTCGAATCCCACCGGGAGAACATGTTTATAATTTTCTGTAAACATGTCTTCCGCACGTCTGGTAACTTCGGGCATTGAACCGGTGGGAGGAATATCTTAAAACCACCGTTCATAAATGGAAAAACCGTGAAGGGCGTATCTTTGGATTTCCGAATGCTAAAAGTAAAAAGTAGGTCGACAGCGCATCATTGACTGATGTTCTGTGGCTGAAGTATCACCATTCATCAAGTGAAACTCATGCTCGTGTCAAAAGTGTCGTTTCCCGAATCCCCTAGTGGGGCATGGGGCAGACCCATTCTTTGTCTGTTTCATTGATCGTTTTTCTTCTGTGTCCGCCCGACACAATTTTTTAAAATAATTTGGGTTTTGAACCCAAGACTTCGGGTGCTAAACGCGTCAAGCTTACTACTATACCTATACAAAATATCAAGTCGAATTTGCGGAAAATAAAGACAAACGCATTTGTAGTAAGAAAATGAGGATTGTATTGGAATCACTACATAGTATAAAACAAAGTCGCTCTCTCTGTCCCTTTGTATGCTTAAATCTTTGAAACTACGCAACGGATTTTGATGCGGTTTTTTTAAATAGATAGAGTGATTGAAGAGGAAGGTTTATATGTATAATAATAACAGTTTTTCTGTAGTGTATTTAGTATCAGCATTGCACCGGTGCGAAGCCGGGGCGGGTCGCTAGTATTAAATAAAATATTGAATACAGTTATTCCTTCGACAAGCGTGAGTCACGGCAATAAATACTATAGAAGGACGCAGTTAAACAATACAGTGTCAACTCACAAAATGATAAAAATGTAAATTTTGATACCAATCGCTTCCTTAAGAGCTGGAGTACATATTTCGAAAGAGATATATATCATTTAAATCGTTTTAATAGCAAAAATATTGAAAAAAACTAGTGGGCACGAAACCCTAAAATGTTTAAAATATTTAACAATAAAGCCCTAAATTCTATTACTTTGATTGCTACCAAAAATAACGATATATATTTAGTGTAATAATTACCAAAAATAATATATTATTTTTGTTATTTTTTTCAATTTGTTTTTTTTTTTGTTAAAACTTCAAACTCAATTTTCCCAAAATGGCAACCATGTGATTGTATTGCTTAACAGCATCCAGATAATGTTGCCAGTTATAGTCAGTACCTACATTATAGTCAGACTGACGGTTTCAAGTGCTTGTAAATTAATACAACTCTCGTTGTGATACAGGAAAGAGGGGCCGACTGTTTACTTACTACGCTATTCGATATTTCGATGTGCTTGATTGATTGAAATATTCATTTGAAAATTATACAATATTGTAGTATGTACAATCTTATTTATCGGTTTCCGTTCATTCTTTTGTCACAATTTCATTGTTGTTTTTGCTTATTCAAAATGGAAATACAATATCTCAAAAAAATACACATTATTCTTAATAATAATTTGTTTGACTACAGTATTAACAGTATTAGCGGCGCAATTTACATATTGTAAATTAGGGTAGGGTAGGTCTATACTTAGATATAAAAACAAAATAAAAGCTATTTGCTTTAACGATAATAAAAAATATGTTTATTTATTTAAAATACCATTCCTATTCTATCATTCATAATAGAGGGAAGGTCTAATGTGTCTCCATAACAATATATACATGTATAATTATTTTATTTGTTAAAATTACTTATTTAATAAACAATCAAGACAGTTAATAATTGTCTAAAAAATATGTAACATCACTGTTTTGCCCATTTTCTCGATCATTTACAAATTGTATCATACCTTCATCGACTCATGTCTTCAATTATTTAACTGCACTGCCAATTACCATAAGGTGAAACGCAGTCAAATGATTATTCTTTCAAGATTGAAACTACTAATATATCGATTTGCACAGTGCGTAAAGCTTATCATTTTCTGTGATGTACACAGTTATACATATTAACCGCAATATGTAAATACAGTTACACAAACGCTGAGATATAGACCACATATTCTGCTAAATTGCCTCGTAATCATTAATCATATCTCACGATTGAGTTGAACCTCAAGTGATTCCATTTTGTTACGCCGTATCTTTATTATGTTTATTCTGTATGTATGTCACTGATGTCCTCCTAAACCGCTGGACCGATTTTGATGAAATTTTTAGCAAGTGTATGAATGGGAATGGGTGGTTTAGATTCACAATTGGACCCGTTAGATGGCGCTGTAGGGTTTAAGAGATTTTTTTAAGTCAAAGTTCGGGAAGAATAACGTCCGTGGCGTCCACTAGTATTGTATAGAATTACATTTGGTAAACAATTTAAAGGCATAGAAGCCATTACATGATTGGCGCGTTTGGTAGAACACCTACCTTGCGCTCCGATGTGTCGTGGGTTCAAATCCCACCGGAACGCCATGTTTATAACTCTCTGTAAGCATATATTTTCCCCACGTCTGGTCACTTCTACTTACCATCAGGTAAGCCGTCAGCCCGTTTGCCTCCTATTCCATAAAAGAAATGACAAAAAAATCTTGGTTCCTATTAAGATCTAATTTGTAAGTTCGTAACAAGTGTATTTTTATATATTTCTTATTATATGTAGTACAAAACGTGATTTTCATACAAATAATAATTTTATTTACAAACATCTTAATGCAAAAATAGAACTTTAAAATAATATTTTACTGACTGGTATACAAATGTTGAAGTCTTAAAAGGTATCATCTATAACTCTACAATGGTAATTGGTATATTTTCAAAGTTGACTATAAAGGATTCCTCTGCCCGTAGGAGGCAATTTTATATATACTTATATTATAAAGAGGAAAGATCTTTACTTTTGGATTTTTGTATGTTATGAATAAACTCGAAAACTACTGGACCGATTTGAAAAATTATTTCAGCAATAGAAAGCTTCATTATCAGCGGTAATTTTTTTGTGTAAAATAAAATACATCTACATTGCACCCGTGCGAAGCCGGGACGTGTTGCTAGTACTATATATGTGTGCAGAAAATAAAATATTAGAATATATTGCCTGCTAGTAAGATTGATACATTTTTTTCGATATATAATCTATATAAATAAAAATAAAATGCCGCATGTATGTACTCGCATCACTTGAGAACGGCTGGACCGATTGAGCTAATTTTTTTTTTGTTGTCTTCAGAATTTTTAGAAGGTTTGTAATTTGTATGTAAAAAAAATTAAAAAAAAAAAGATAAAAAAAAAAAAGATTAAAAAAATTATTTCACCAAAAGCTATATTATCAGCGAGTAACATAGGCTGGTTTTTTCATCTACTTTGCACCCGTGCGAAGCCGGGGCGTTTTGCTAGTATTATAATAATTATAATACGTCAGCAATGTTTTTAATTTATTAAAAAAAATCATCAATATAAAGGTACGATTTGAGCACCCTTTTAAGTACATAATAAATACTTGTGTCAAGATGCTAAGCTCTTTAACACCAAAAGAAAATAAAATAAATTTCTTTATAACTTAGGGTTGGTTCTCTCCCATCATCATTTGATAACTAATAAGGATTTAGTAAGAATTAACGTTTAATCTTACCTGTAAGAAATGTTGATATAAACTATTAAATGTCAAGTTCAGTCTGAAATGAGAGTATTTTATTAAAAGCAGAATTGCTTATTATTTCTCAAGGATTTAATCAACTTTATCCTCCATGATGGACTCATTCTATAATATAATCCTGGGATAAAACAGTTATCTTACATTCGGATGGATCATGGGTTCACATCCCACCGAGATTTGGCATATTTTTAAATTTCTATAAACATCTTTAGAGTAGGGCCCTGATTTTGATTCTAACTCAGTGGTTATATGTAATATATAATAATTAAAAATTATATATATATAATAATAAATGTAAAACGTGTGAAGTGTAGACTGCGCATTTCGATAGGTATAAAAACTCTGTAAATCCCATTTTTATAATAAACACGGTTTTTACCTTTATTAAACTCACTCGTCACTGTTTACAAATCGGTCATTGTTTAACTACCCACATTTTCAAATAAACAACTAGTTAATTACAATTGAAATCGTAACATTAAAAACAATACAATTTGGCAGAGCGCGCCATGTTGTTTTATTGTTTCCAAACGTTGATCAATATCCGCTGTTAAAATTTATTAACACTGTTTCCGTTAAACTTCTATATAAATAGAACTTACCTTGACTGATGATGCCCTGTATATTTTCTATCGAAGACAATTCATACATAAAACTAGCTTGTGCCCGTGATTTCATTTGCACGCAATTATCTTCAAATGACGATTACATTCTCCCTGACAACCGATTTCATTCAAAAAATAGCCCATATGTTGCTCTCACCCGTTCAATACCTGAAGTTACCAGATATAGGGAAGACATGCTTACAGATAACTATAAATATGTTGGCCCGGTGGGATTCGAACTCACGACCCATCGTTGCGCACGGCAGGTGTTCTACAGAACGCGCCAACGAGCCCGAACGATGCTTGTATGATGGTCCCGCCACTGGTGTGTGACGGTCGAAAAATCATTCGAAAAATACGATTAAAACCAAGAACACGTAAGCCAGATTCCAAGTTATTTCTATTATAATTAACGTCAGTTGGAAAATATAGGGAAAAATAAATAATGGAGAGTCCTTAAAATTAAATGGATTTTAAATTTTCTAATATAGGTATATCATTCTTTAATTTCATTTAGTCAAAAACGTTCAGTGAGTTTATTGCCAGTTCTTCTCTTCCGTTCTACGCCCTTGATTTGAGAACTGGCAGAATGTAGCATTTAAGCATTTAATATGTATTTTTTTAGTGACGTTCATATGTGTACATTGTGTTACATAAATGAGTAAATGATTTTGAATTTGAATTCAACAACGGGGAATAAATAGGAGTTGCTTTCAGTCAGTGTTACCCAGCAACGCCCTCAAAAGACCGGAATATACTTAACTTCTTATAAAATTCGAGCTCCAGATTGAATTTCCGTTTCCCCAGACGAACATAGATAAGATTTACCTCTGTATTGTATCATTTTCCTTTACAGACAAATGGGTTGACGCCCTTCCGGACCAATACGTGCCATTTACTTTGTTGCCGGAAGAATCGAATTCACTGATTCAGGCGGCTTCTAGTCTACGATGAAACATGAACAATATTTTGTACTAGCAACGCGCCCCGGCTTCACACGGGTGCAATGTAGATGTACTATACACAAAAGTAGCCTATGTTACTCGCTGATAATGTAGGTTTCTATTGGTGAAAGAATTTTTAAAATCGGTCCAGTAGTTTTTGAGTTTATTCATAGCATACAAAAATACAAAAATTTAAAAATACAAATATTTCCTCTTTATAATATTATAAGTATATTAGTATTAGTATAGATATATACGTAGATAACATGATAACTTGCGTAGTTTCGTGGTACTTTTTAATCAATCATGAATCAAAGTTATTTGTGTGTTGTTCGGTCAATTTTTTAATGTCTAGTCGATGAAGACAGAAGTTATAAATGAACCCGCCTACGATTGTAGGTAGAACTATAGCAGGGCAACTCCCAGACATTATCAATTGTTTTTTTTTTAAACTTAAGAATTAGATCAGCGTTTGACCACTGTTTCACCTGATTTTAAGTGACAACGTGATCTACGATGGAGCACGCTGATCTAAAAATAGCATATTCATATTCCTCTTGAATATATCCAGATTATACCTTGTATGGAAGACAGAGGCCGGAACAGAATTCCAATCCTTACTTAAGAGAATTGTTTTGTGCGGATTTTTTAGATTTCAAAAACGTAAGGATGGAGAATGGAGGATATGGTGGATTAGCAATAGCTTTTATCTTTTTATTTATTATTACTCGCCGATAATGTAGCTTTCTATTGGTGAAAGAATTTTTAAAATCGGTCCAGTAGTTTTTGAGTTAAATCTTAACAAACAAACTAATCTTTCCTCTTTATAAAATTAGTATATAGATTGAACATACTTGAATTAAACACTATTTATATTTACTGTTTATAATTAATAGTCTTGCTATGATGTTCATATTTTTAATGGTAAATGTTATTTTAATTATTGTGATAACATTTCTTATCTTCGTGCGTGTTACTAGTATAAAATATAACGGCCTTATTCATAAACTTATTATACTAGATTTACATAGATAAAATATGTTTTGTTTCTTTCGTTCTGTAGTATTTCTATATTCGATAGAGCGAGACAAAACATTTTAACTATATCAAGCTTATAATACGTTTATGAATAAGGCCGTTGGGCTATAAACGTTTTCGAAATCTGTTAGGTCAATGCAGAATAGCATTACTAATATTTCTATCTACTAAATATAAAAAGAGGTCGCCGAAAAAGGTTTTATTCGCCACAATTGCGTTAATTCAAGGATATTCTGTTTGCAAGTACTCGTATTAGCCAGTTGAATAATCGAATTAGCGCATCAGATCGCGACGCTGACTGATCTATTTTGGTTCTGGATAGTTCAGTTACCGGTAACGATGTATTGTTTGTTGATTCACAGTAACTGCAAGCTCATGTGCCAACGTCGTGTTTGTTCTGGCTTTATAGGCGGAATGGGTCTAAATTTAATAGACAAATTTGATCTTATAAGAACAAATTTGTCTATTATACTAATACTATAGTATTAGTCAAATTATCTATAAAGATAACATAACTATCAGTTAAGGAAGCTGTACATAATCTATCTAAGGCGCTACAACCCATTTTGCCTAAGCTTGATCGAGCATTTTCGTCCATTTCTCCTTATCCAATGCCTTTCTCCTCCAGTATTCAACTCATATATGTATCCTTTAGATCTTGCTCCACGCCATATCCATCGCAGCATTGGTCTACCACGACTACTTCTATCATCAGGATTTCCTTCAAGTAAGGTTATTGTTTCCTTTATACGCATATTCGTGACGAAAAAGCAATGCCGTCTTGATACAAATATTTTTAATAATAGAACATTTATTATTTAAATTTCGAACTCATATGATTTTTATCCCATACTAGCAACACGTCCCGGCTTCACACGGGTACTATACACAATGCCTATGTTACTCGCTGATAATGTAGCTTTCTATTGGTGAAAGAATTTTCAAAATCGGTCTAGTAGTTTTTGAGTTTATTCATAACATACAAAAATACAAAAATTCAAAAATACAAATCTTTCCTTTTTATAAAATTATTATTATATTATTAGTATATTAGTATAGAGTATAGGTAGATTACGAAACTTAAGCATCGCCATAAACTATTAATTCGTTCACTCACAACAACCAATTAAAATATCGCTCCCATACATTATTATTACTGAAATATATTTCAATACAAACATCCTAACGAATAGATCTATCCACAGTGTGGAATAAATGATCTGCGTTCTGCCATAGATCTTATACACGTATTTATTGAATAAACACGCTGTATTTATTAAAAACGCGAGTGAGTGAGATATTAAAAATATACGTAATATAAACATTTTTGTGATGGATTGTTATGAGTCAGTCAGATGTGAGAATACATTCTACGGTGCTTTGTTTGGTTTACAAAAGTGAGATAGATGACGAGCGTGGGGCTCGCTTGATTGTAGTAGATAGTAAAGGTACCTCACAAGATAGCAAAACTAACATAGGTGTGACGAGCATGAAGTTCACTTGGTGAACGGCGCAGATCCACCGTTGTGGCCACGATGGGCATGAACCTAGTAGACTTGTGACGTCACACTTTTACGGTCTATTGAGATCGATAGGCTGATAATAATGTGCCGTAAGAAAATAAAAATTAAAAACCCTGAATCGTGCGTGATTCGGAACCTATACCCATAGATTGACAGAATACTTGTTCCATATTTCTAATGTCCTGGTACTTTTTAGAATTGGCCGATTTTCGCGGTGGTGTTTTTTTTATTTTTTTTTTACCTTCTTTGAGGGCTGGATCCGCGCCTGTTGGTGGTAGGTGGTACCTCTATAGAATATCAGTCAATGATGTGCTTTCGACCTACTGCTTACTTCGAGCATTTGAAAATCCATTGATTGACACCGAAACGCGCAATGTGCACTTCACGGTTTTTACATCTATGAACGGTGTTTCGTTACCCAGTCGGAATTTCAATATTCCTCTCAAACGTTTTGTGCCCTAAGTGACCAGACTTAGGGACAACATATAGAAAATTATATACATGTCGTCCCGGCAGGATTCAAACCCGCGAACCATAGTTGTCCTACCAAACACGCCAACGAGCTCGTCAATAGAACCAGTGTCGTAACTTTTTAGACCCCAATGCAAAACAAAATTGAAGTATCCCTTCACCTATTATGAAATGAACGTGACCTATCCGTAAAAGAAAGTTACTTCCGCATAATCTCTACTTTGCACTCGACCTTATTCTTTGGACAAAAGAACTACATCAACTATTCGACTGCTATCTTTATAAAATTTTACAACTATAACTAGGTCAAACTAGCCTTATAACTACAAAAAAGATACGTTTCATAATCATATCCGACTTTGTTGAACGGAATTGCCGAGCGTTGGACGAGAAGTCGGATAATCGGCAGAAAACATCTGAAAGCTGGGTTTTATTATAAGTGGATTAGAACTGAAATTACAATTCTTCCCGTATGTCGTTTTTAGAACAAAGGTATATTCCTCATGGTTGTTATAGTATAAAAAATGAAATTGTTTAAGGGGCACACCTAGTGTGACAGCGTAAAAAAAAGGAATTTTTTGGGATCAAAAAAAAATAAACTAGTCAATCAATCGTTTTAAAATTTTGAGGGTATATTTATACATGTTTTAAGAGTACACAAAAACATTTTTGAAAGAAAATATTAAATATTTTTGAAATGACAAGCGATCTTCGGCGGCGCCAAAAAAAAGGTCCTCCACTGCTGCCATGATTGCAGCCTTCTCTGTTGATAAAACCTAAAAAAAAAAGTCCTCGTTAAACAAAAACATATTGTATGTACGATGACGCTTTGGTTAATAAAAAAATCAAAAATTGACAAAATGGCGGCATGTTGAAAAAAAAAGTTAAATTTCACCCAATTTTAATTTTTTGTCGTTTTTGGCCTGCCAAAATTCGATTTTTGATTAGATCAAAAAACTGGAGGGTCATCGTATGGAGAACTATATAGAGAAGATGTCACGCAGACCACATATGAACGGACAGAATTTAGGCATGTCTCCCCATCAGTTTAATGCACTAAGTTTATTTTTATGATAGATATCGACAGACGAGCATGAGTATCACTTGATGGTAGGTGATACCTCAGCCACAGAACATCAGTCAATGATGCGCCTAACCTAATGTTTACGGAAATTCATAGACTGAAATCGAAACGCGCAATATGCACTTCAAGATTTTTCCATCTATGAACGGTGGTTCGTTACCCGGTCGGTATTTCGATATTCCTCCCACCCGTTCAATCGAAAACTCGAAAATTATAAACATGTCGTCCCTGTGGGATTCGAACTCACGACCCATCGATGCGCTTGACAGGTATTCAACCGAACGCGCCAACGAACTCGTCGTTATTAACGTGTCAAACTGGCGAGAATCATACTTGTTACCCATCTAAAGGCTTGACACATTCAATCGTGATAAAAAAGTAACTAGGGAGTCATGACATAGATAGAAGTTTTCTAATTATGCAAAGAGCTTCTGAGCCAACTAGTTTTTAAAGTTGCAGTTTGGACTTACTTTTTCAATGAATACACGAATAGTATACTTATAACTAGCGTACACTCTCTGGCTTAAGTAAATAAATAGCATTTAAATTTCATATCTTACATACTTTGGCCCTTTTCGCATTATTCACACGTTTTTATGTCTGAAATACCTTGTTTAACATTAAAATATAATATAGACATAGACATTAGACAAAAATGTCTAAAAAAAATGTCTAAAAAAAATATAATATATACTTATTTATATTATAATATTACAAGTGTACAGTAATATATAATATAGTGTAAGAAAGAAGTGACAGACTTAGTCATATCTAATACGAGAAAATGTGTGATACTCGCGTTAATAAAAGACAATATTACTTTTGGGTTACCTAAAAAATACAACTTTTTCCGTCTAAATTTAAGGTAGCAGTTTAAAAAATGGATAAGGATGATACTTCAATTTTGTAGTTTTCAAACTATAACTGGGACAAAATTCTTAAAAGTTCATTGACCCACAATTTAACTACGAGACTAACGAACGGTTACTACGAAAATTTTCGCGTTGCATAACTAACTGAATGAAAAGGCATCTTGCCAACTTGATAGCGTGAACTAAGAATGGACTACAACTTTTAACCACCTCAAGAGTGGAATTGTCACGAGTGTTTCCTTAGTAGATGTTTTGACCCCCTCTGTGGTTCGAATCTAGGGAAACAACAATTAGTGGCGATTAGCGGTTGACATTAAAAAATAAAAAAACTTTATACCGGAAGTAACATAGATATACAATAAAAAATTGCCTATGTTACTCACTGATAATGTAGAGTTCTATCGGTGAATTTTTAAAATCGATGGAGTTCAGCTCAAAAACTAGAGTTAAATCGTAACCAACAAGCAAGTCTTTCCTCTTTATAATATTAATCGCGATTTATTATATATATTACTAGCGACCCGCCCCGGCTTCGCACGGGTCTAGATTTTTTGACAAAAAATCAGGGGTTGTATGTATTTTTAATGCCACATTATAAAAAAATAAAAACAAAAAAAATCGTCCAAAAATAAAAAAAAAATTTAAGGGTGGATTAACCTTAACATTAAGGGGGATGAAAAATAGATGTTGTCCGATTCTCAGACCTACCCAATATGCACACAAAATTTCATGAGAATCGGGAAAGCCGTTTCGGAGGAGTTTAACCACAAACACCGCGACACGAGAATTTTCTATATTAGATTTATCCCGACGCGGACGCGACGTTTCGGATGCATTCCAGCAACCGTGGGCACGAGCAGACTCATACTCGCGTTAATAAAAGACAATATTATACACAATACATCAATAATTTCCTACAAAACATGAGCTTATGAGTTGGCATTAAAGCTAATTCAGTATGATATTTGGAATCTATTCATAAACAATACAAAGGTCTATGGTATATTGCCAAAGAGAAATTTCGACGTTTCGTAGTTTGAAACCGCCTTTACGAGTTTTTGCGGTCTTCCATTTCTTTTGAGGGTATAAAAGCCATTTTCTATTCAATCCTAACTAGGTCGGCGACATGGCGTCATTTCGCGTACGTCGTTTCACTGAATATGGTACAGAATTGCTTCTTGTTTCATGCTCGTATATAGCTATTAAGGAGTCACACAAGTGTAGGTTACTAGCGCTTTGTTCAATGTAGGTACACTTACTTCTCATGTGGCTATTATCTCCTGGTACTTCTGGGATTTTTTAAATATTTTTTGAAAAGACGTTGGTAGTTTTTTCTGATGAGATTCCTATAATTTTAATAAATTATTGTAGCGACATCTTTAATCCGCTACAAGAATCAATACGAAGACGTCTAATCCTGAATCGCGCTATATAAATGTTTCCGAGCGTTGAGTATATAATACAACATCTAGACATCAACCACTGGGGCCTTAGGGCCGGCCAGTCAGTGGTTCGACTGGTCGAGGATCCTCCCATTAGTTTGGAGGAAGACCACACTTCCCTTCCTCCACATCACAAATAATAATACATTGATCAATTATATTTATTCCAATAATTAGTGTATTTAAACAATAAATTGTATTTTAATCTTTAGTTTGTGAGATCCAAATTGAGCCAAACTATATTCGTAGCATTTGTGCATTCGTTGTTCTCTATTCCTGGTAATGTTGACGCGAGACGAGATGTATCAGAGATTTGTTTACGCACATCCACAGCAGATAGCTCAGTTTACGATAGCTGAAAACGTGAAAACTAACAGTGCGTCTCATTAATCGCCTTTTATTAGACATTTTCTAATGATAAAACATACTATGTCAATGGATAAAACCCAACCAAACATGTTTAGAGAGAGAGAGGGAGAGATACATTTATTCGTCGTAACACATAATACAATTATTACAATTAAACATTTATACTAGTTATATACAAAACGACTACGACGAAACGGGCATGGACTCAGCATAAAGTAGATAGTGTTTGGCTACTTAACCAAAGCCTACCACGCTGATTTTCAGCCATAACCTGAAAGCTACGAATATCTTACGAATATCTAAAAAGAAAAACAACGAACAGAGCAATATATCAATTTAAAATATATATGTATATCAAGTACATACGAATATCATATAATAAAATAATAATATAATATAATCTAAAAGTAATGAATAAATCTATCGCGTGTGTCGGTTCGATAAGAAACAGTAAAACATTAATAAAAATAATTATAAATAATTATGGATGGGTAGCTGTGAATTCTTCTTTTTGTTTTAAAAACAAATAATCCCTAACTTTACTTTTGAAGTTAATCTTACAAAAAAGGTGTTATATAAAACTCAAAATTTTGGCAAAGTTAAAGTGACCTAACTCAAATTGGCAAAAATACTATTGATCGGCCTTAACTTCCAACAAATTTCCGAATCCCATTTTTTCATAAAAAGGTTTCGATAAGTACGATACGTCCAGATAAATTTACTACCTTAGTCAGGTATAATTTAACAATTTTCAATATTTTTCATCCAGTAGATTCGACTAATAGCACAAACGGATAGACAAACACGCGGCGGAAGCTTTAAGCTTACTGTTTCTGAACATACATTCGACGTTCTCCACCAAAATTACTCGCTAGCTATTATGGCTCAACCTAATTAGGAATGTCGCGCATTGTACACATTTTACGTCAAGCGCCCTCATTTCTACCAAGCCTATATGTGCACACATACCTATGAACTAACAAAGAACATTCCAGAAAGAAAAATGCTACGGAAAAGCTCATTTAATGTAAATGAGACTTTTCGAAGCAGTTAAAACGAGCCATTTTATACAAGCCTAAATACAGGATAATCCTGCCTCAGTAAACACAAGATCCGTATGGGATAAACAAAGCGCTTGTTAAACATTCACGCGTTTCAGACAATGAAACTGTGTATAGTTAGCAAAAAAGTCGATACGGGTTTCCGAATAAAAAAGGGAAGAGAAATATTGAAATTCTGAATGAAAAACCGTGAGGTGAGATCGCGTTTCAATATCAATTTATGCATTTTGCAAATGCTTGATGAATATGTACGATATCATTGATTGATGTCACGTGGCTAAGGTACTCACGCTCGTCTAGCGAAATCTGACATAAATAACTGTATATTAGAGAACTTAATTAACGTTTCAAATTATCGTAATCCTATTGAGGGTAAATCTGTGTAATACTTCGTATTAAATAATTTAAATTTTATCATTTGTAGGATTGGTTTGGATAATATAGATCAATAATGATTGACATAACACACTGTGCCTTCTGCTTCAGAGAACTTGATTTCAATTATTTTCAATAGTAAACTAATGTAACTGTGTATCTTACTACGTCCAAGTATTTTATTTTCATTTATAAATCTAAAACTACTTGGATTACTTTGCTGCTGACTGTACGTAATGGTTTCCTTGTCCACAAATTACGTCTGCTTTTAATCGAGCTTTTCAATGTTCCGTTCCTTAATTGGAATCTGGTATCTGTCTGTCTGTAATTGCGGTGAATGTAATCCCTAAATAAATATTTACACACAATTACTTGCCAACGAGTTTTTCGTGTCTCTTATAACAATAGCAGAATCATAAATTTCCACAGGTTTTCAGATCTACATTGAGACAAGAATACAGGGAAGTTTTGAAAGTATTCGAAATTCTAAAAAGCTTGTATATATTTTTTTCTATCATACCTTTAGTCTTATAAATGAACTAGCGAGCCACCCCGGCTTCGCACGGGTGCAATGTATATGCACTATACAAAAAAAAAATACTAAAAACGAATGTCAAATAATTTTTAAAGTCGGTGAAGTAGTTTTTGAGTTAAATCGTAACAAACAAACAAACCTATCTTTTCAGCTGATAGTTTTGATTTTGGGCAAAAACGTAGAATGGAGTCTATTCGGATTTAGACCACATTTTAAGTTATAAGTTTATAAAATTATTCTCAAAGAAAACAAATACTGACCCCTTAATTTCATTAAAATGAAACTCAGGTTAAAAAAAGACAATATTATATAAATCTACGTCATCATGTTCCATGAATACTGAAAGCCTACATATTTATTGCCTGGACTAATATTTAGAAACTTCTCATATACAGATTTGATACCTTATAACCCTCTGTTGCCCTGGTATTGTTCGATACAAACGCACTGCACTCCATCACTCCTCGCCGTACACCGACTATTTCTGGACGCGTGCATTCCGATGACCTCTCGATTATTCGTTTTAACGACCATTCGATTTTACTGGTGTTAACATCAAATTTTGCAATAGTCTGAAACAGTGGTTATATAATTGACGATGATGCATGATAATGTTAAATATTTGTATAACAAGATGGAGTATAATTAATTTTAAAGTATAAAGATAGTATTCATTTGTTCCACATCCAAATGTAGTTAAATATTTATGATACCCTAGTATATAGTTTCTTAAAACGGACGATAGCGCCTATCTGATGACCTATCCGCAGGAGGACTTTACCGAATGGATTCAGCCAGTATCTTCCTAGACCGCTGTAATAGGAAAAAATCCTTTTAGCCGAGTCTTAACGCCCCCAAGAGGAAGTACATGTTTCAATATTAATATCTAGTCACGCGATAAATAAGAATTTACTGTTTCATAATTCTCTTCTCGTGACGTCGCGGTCGTAGCTGAGAGATCTGTTTAGGTGGGTTAAATAGTCAGTGGTTATAAGTGTATAAGCTGCTCTCATACTTAATTTATGTATGAGAGCACTGTACCAGTACTGTTCACCATACGTGAACAAAAGAAAGATATCTTCGTGGTTTCGAGAGTCCGATATAACTGAACTCTGAAGGGTGGCGGATACCATTGATGATTTCCGCACTTAAAAGATAAGGACACTGGACTTATATATATAAACTAATATAAATATAAATAAAAAGATGTTTAATATTATTTTTGTATATATAAAACTATACTTAAAATATTAGGGAAGTACCATGTTACAATGTTAAAATATTATAGTTACAACAGTCGCTCAATAAACCCCATTGTTCCCGGGCCAAGTAGGTTACACATACAAATATTGCACTAGGCGAGAGTACATTTTATGGGCAATAATTTTATATTTTAATTCTTAGCCAGATACTTCCTTATTATTATTATTTTTCACATTTCAGCACGAACAGCATTTGTTGCTTACAAACATTTAACAGTCTCTTAAGAAGTCTTCAAACAGTGATAATCTATCTATATGTATAATATATATTATATATATATATTATATATATGTATAATATATATTATATATATATATTATATAAAAATGAATTGCTGTTCGTTAGTCTCACTAAAACTCGAGAACGGCTGAACGGATTTATCTTATATTAGTCTTCAAATGTTCGTGGAGGTCTAGGGAAGGTTTAAAAGGCGTGAAAAAATCGAATAATTTCCGGAAAATCCTAAAAACAGCCCTTTTCTATTTGTGGCAGAACAACGTCTGCGGGGTCCACTAGTAGTGAATAACTATTGATATGTAATAAAGATTGATTATGATACTTACTAGGTATGATAATTATACTTCATACAAATAAACATATTGACGGACTCGTGGGCGCGGTCGGTAGAACACCTGCCGTGCGCATCGGTGGCTCGTGGGTTCGAATCCCACCGGGACAACATGTCTGGTAACTTCGGGCATTGAACGTGAAGTGCATATTATTGCGCGTTAAGGATTCAGTCTGTGGATTTCCGAATGCTTGAAGTATAAAGTAGGTCGACGGTGCATCATTGACTGATGTTCTGTGGCGAGGTATCGCATACCTCGTGTTCGTCTTTCGATATCTAACATAAAAAAAACATATTTTATAAAATTCTTTCATTTAGTATAAATAATATTAACAGATGGTGATATTCACAAGTATTTTAAGATTTTATTTTCATTTTATAACAATTGCGCTCTTTATGGATTTCCGCATCGAATAAAACATAATTGGGTCACGTACAAAGGAAACGAGGTAACACATCTGAGATTCACTAAATTTGTTTACACACGAAAACGTAATTACGCTAAGTCAAAAATCTCATTAATTTCATATCTCGAGAGCGTAATTCGGGCAACGTTTGTTTTATTATGACGACTGAGTCAACATTGGCGCCACTACTGAGCGGCTAGCACGAACAACCGGCCTAGCATGACCGCCACGAGATATGTCGCGGATGAGAGAAGACAAACTAAGATGTAAGATATCTAGATTTAAATAAAATACTGTATACCGGATTAAAACGCTATTTATTAGTTATATTGTTTAAATTATTAATCCCGACGTTTCGGATGCTTTTCAGCAACCGTGGTCGCGGGAAGACAGCGCTGTCAGTATTATGTCATACAGTATTTTATTTAATGTGTGATACTCGCGTTAATAAACGACAATATTAAGATATCTAGATATATTATATCTCGACATCGACAATTTTGATAGAAAAGATATCTCGATCGACAAATATATCTATTTTTGATATTAATAGTCGAGTTTTAAGTGTAATTGTCAGTAAGACCCGGAAGAAATAAAGAGATAATCGATTAAAACACGAGAAAACGGTCGACAAAATTTTGTCGCGGTTGTCATGCTAGGCCGGCTGAACATTAGTAAGATACTATGCCTTCTAACAAGCTTTTATTTGTCTATGTGTACAGTGGTATCGATAGTCATATACGAAATCGATAGAATTGCCAAGTAAAATCGGTATGTTTGAACCAAAATCGGTAAATGAATAAAAAAATTATGTAAGCATGTTTTCCACCCGTCTGGTGACTTCGGGCATTAAACGGGTCGGAGGAAATCGAAATTCAGACCGGGTAACGAACCACCGTTCATAGATAGAAAAACTGTGAAGTGCATATTGCGTTTCGATTTCAGTTTATGAATTTCCGAATGCTCGAAGTAAAAAGTAGGTCAACAGCGCATCATTGACTGATGTTCTGACGCTGGGATTACCAATGTTTATAATATTGAGTTCTGCGTGAAGGTGGCAAATTTCATAGTTAAATCTCCTAGCAACATACCGTCATCCAGCAAAGCGCCAAAAAAGCGCCTGAAGTGCTTCCTTTCAAATACTTACAAGCTGTTTTCTTCTTTTTTACCTTAGCATCCAACACACAGAGATTTTTATTTTTGTGTTGACATCATAATTCAACAATGTTATATAAAATTTTGTCGGTTTTTATCTCGTGGGAAAATCTTCTAAAGCTCCCATAAAATATTCAGTGAAATTGAATATAATATTGGGTATTATACGATTCACTAGGCGACCATAAGTAGGTGAACAGTTCACTGGGGGAAAGCGGAAAAGATTACTTCCACGCAAGCGGGCACAGTTAACAAAATAACCACTTTGAATATTCTTCCATCCTAGTACTCATGTTTTGATTAAAATTGTAAGCTCTGTTAAACATATTGTTTAAAAATATTTTAACGTCTGTTCCAATTCATGAACTTTATAATAACCACTCGTAATGGATACGCCAGTATTTAAATTCTGGGTCACAATATAGGTTGCGTCTGTTATAGCCTAGATTTATTTATTGTTCTATCGATTGTAGGAAAATGTATGACGCAAATATTGACATATGTAGATTGTAGATACGTGTGAAGGGGCGTTGTCATTTAGTGCTTTAGTGGTATTGACTAAGCAACTCGACACTGCGGGAACGTTGAATAGTTTATCTTATATCTATTAGCTCAGCAAAATCAACGTGACATCCGCTCACTCGATGTCACCTTCAAAAATAGAGAATATTAATTACTATTTATTTATTCACAGAGATAGATAGTATTGATTGGAAATGGGAAAAGCGATTGAACACGTAAGGGTCGGTCGGACTTGTTTGCTGAAGCTGAAATAGGGAAGAGTATTGACAATAAATGCGTATTTACACAAACCAATAAATTGTTCTAGCTCAGAATCCTTAAACTTATTGTGAAAAATAAAAATAAGATTTTTTATGCATTAATCTACAAAATATATCTCTAGTCAATATTTATTAAACAAATTCGGTGTTCGCAAGTGTCTGCTGGATTCTTCTTGAGTATGTAGCTTATATTTCCAAGACAATATATTATGTAGATCATAAAGGTTAATAATTATATGTTAAATCTTAATTGTATCATATAAAAGGTAAAGAAACGCGTTTTTTTTTGCTTAAAGACAATAATAATATTTATTCGGACGCTAAATAACAAAAAAAATACTAGTCTATGTACTAGGTACTATATACAAAAGCGACCGCAGCCCGCCTAGCATAACCATCAAGAGATATCTCGCGGACGAGTAAAGATAAACTAGATAAGTCGATTGACAAATATCTCTACTTTTGACATTATAAATCGAGTTTTAAGTGACGGAAGACAAAGAGTTAATCGATTAAAACACGAGAAAACGGTCGACAACATTTCGTCGTGCTTGTCATGCTAGGCCGGCATAACTACTCGTATATTACGTGTTTATTTTTACACAGTAAGAACTTAGTTCATAGGACTATAGAGGTATCACCAATATTTATAACTTCTGCACAACAAAACAAACGAATACGTACTTACACCAAAGACTCCAGATATTTTTCTTGTAGCCTAAATGAATTTAGACAACACGGAAATATCTACTAACAATAATGCATTAATCGAATGAGAACGATAAAAGTTATGAATCAGACGCTTCTGTGCTCCAATTATACACGTTACCAGACGTGGTAGCCATTTGTGTGGCAATCCAAAATTATATGAGATATATTTCATCCTCAGAAGATTTATGGTCTTTTTTTACACCTGATTGTAAATAATCACTGACTTTTATGCGAAGGAAAGTACTCTTACGTTATAGGCATTATGTTAGTTAATTTGTTTCGGTAAATTTGTCGAATCACGGCTCCACCTCGAAAGTGCTCTTTTTTCTGTCGTTTTTTACCACCAGTATATATAGCATCCCAAGTAATGTTAAGGAGGCGCATGGCTTTGGACTCCTAAAAAAATTAAAAAAGTAATTATATAAAATGCATGATTTGTTTCTTTTAATGTTAGATATCGACAAACGAGCCTGAGGTTCACTTAATTTTAGCCACAGAACATTAGTCAATGATGCGCTGTCGATACGTTTACTTCGAGCTTTTATCCATAGGCTGAAAACGAAACGCGCAATATGTGTCCGAAGTTACCAGACGTGGGGAGACATGCTTACAGAAAATTATTAACATGTCGTCCCGGTGGAATTCGAACCCACGACTCATCAATGCGCACAGTAGGTGTTCTACCGAACGCGTGTCCTGTAGTTTCGTTGCCAACCTTTAAGAAATGAGAGCTCGTTTCTTGAAGGTCCACCGGCGTCTTAAGCTGGCTTCCCACGGTCCACGATTCTACGGATGATCACGCACAGCCGACCGCGACGACCACGGACGGCAACGCACACAGACAGGGCTCTTCCAACGGCCTGTGTAGATTCGTGTCGGTCTGTGTAGATCTTTTGATAGCTTTATTTCAAAATGCAAAGTGAAAGAGATTTCAAGTGATTTCGAATACCTTCTGAATAAAATTGGTCCAGTTATAACAAGGAATGATACCAAAAGCGAAAATATATTCCCATTCAAGAACGGTTTGCAATTGCACTCAGATTTTTTCACCGCACCTTTGAAGTTACCGCCTCGCGACGGATACCGGCGCACCGCCACAGACGCCCTGTGCTACCACGGACGAGACCCTTCCCACGGTGTGTCGTGCGAGCTGGTCCGCGTCCGTCCGCAATATCACCGACCGTGGGAAGCTAGCTTTAATCATTATCATTAGAATAATTTTAATTACGACTTAGTTACTATGTCAATGATAATAGAGTATTAAATTGTTACAATTATTTAAGTCAGTTTCAATAGGAGATAAGTATATCATACACATTGGATATAGCAATGAAGCAATGAATCCATCGACATTAATGTTTATTTTCCCGGATCGCGTTTCGTTGCGTAAATAAATATAAAATGTCTATAAAAGTAACTGACACTAAATATCGAGACGCAGAAATATACCGTTCTGAGGAGAAATGTTTTATGTAAATATAAGAGCTTACGCATGAAATACGTCAAACTTTTCAAATCAATATTTGTTACAAAAACATTGTTAGGTTCTCACGTTTTCTTCTCTGTTTCATAAACAATGACATTTGCTATTCTTGAATTAGTTTGGAAGTTTTTTGTAAGCGTTATGTCGAAGGCCCTGCCATGTTTTTCACTTTTAAGAAAACCCCACTTTACCTTATTTTAAATTTGAGGAAATTCATCAACAATAAATTAATTTTAGATAGCTGGTATAGTACGTACTTTTCACTAGAAATATTTAAATTTCAAACTGTAGTGTACTAATGTAGATCCTGGGGATCGATATAGACCACTTTAGATATCGAAGCATTTTGTAGTTTTTGATAGATAGAAAACTAAAATGGAACTATTTTATTTATTTATTTAAGTAGATAGTAGGTATATATAAAAACACACAGAAGCTTTCTAAAAAAAGTTATCGTAAAAATTTAAACAAAGTACCGAAACATTGAAGAGGTAATATAGTTCGTGGGTATAAATGTGTGTATGTTGTTGTTTAAACAGGCTTTGTCTCACCATTATCATTACCTTTGATAAAATCCACAATATCATTCTGAATGATCACCATATCAGAATAAAAATGTGTATGTATTTGCTTGAATCTTGTGTGAGACAACTTTCTAAGTGTGTGAGGGCTTTCTATTTTCATTTAACTGTTGGTTACAACAGTTAAATGAAAATAGAAAGCCCTTTTACATTCTTCAAATTTCTTGCCTGTTGAATAATTGAAGCAATAAATGACTTGCATTCATCTAAAGAACACAACATTATTGATCTGTCATACAAGCTTTTTTTAATGTAGGTACCAAAAACAATCATTAACAAGCTTTTTCTTGGTGTAAACAGGACATAGTATCTACGTGTAAACAGTTGCTTACAATTCTTGGATATCAATTATTGCGCTTAAATTATTGCATTCAATAATTGCTCTTGTATGTAATATACTAGAAAATAACATCATATAAATGGGACTTTAAACTTGGCAACTAACTTACTCGATAAGTATAATATTAACCCACTGTTGGTGAAGTCTGGCATGACGCCCATTCTATACACCTGGGACCTGGGGGCTGGGTGTGACACCTGTCATGTGATATCAAGTAACTAATGTACAGGGAAAAGGTTTATTATTTGCCCACTAACCTGATTTCATGTTCATGAACAAAGTGGAACAAATCGCTTTTTAGGCGTCTGTCCGTCTGTTACCAGGCTGTATCTCATGAACTGTGATAGTTAGACGGTTGAAATTTTCACAGATGTATTTCTGTTGCCACTATAACAACAACTACAACAACATAATTAAATAAATATTTAAGGGGCTCCCATGATGACATGATTTTGCCGTTTTTATAGATAATGGTAAGGAACCCTTCATATGCGAGTCCGACTGGCACTTGGTATTTTTGTATTTGTAAGGCTAAACTGACATATTTATTACTATTTATTTTATTAATTCAATTGAATCGGAATTGAATGAATAAAATAATTACGTTTATAAAAAATCACAATAATAATTACAAGTTCTTAAAATAAAAGAAATTGAATATATCTAAATACAATAATAAGTCAAGTATAAATATTAAGTCAGTCTATCAAAATAAGTTAAATTCACACATCACTTTCACAAAGTATTAAACATTTTAACAGATTTATTATAGTATCATATTATTTTGACTTATATATGATCCTTCTGCTGTTACTACTTTATATTGACTCAAGAGACTTAGTTTTTAAACTAACTAGCTAATTAGATGGCTAGTTTAAAATCGCAATGACAATACGAATTCTAAATAAATTATTTTCTATATCAGAGCTTAAAAACTTCCCTCTAAGATTGTATCAAAAACTCCAAGATAAATCTTCAAATCGCGACCATTTAGCTGTTTAATCTCAATAAGAGTCACTCCAGGCACAGAGGGAGGCTTCTCCAACCCACTTGGCACTCGACATCAAACAATGCCATCGTTTAAGAGTTATTAATGGACACCCAGACAAACATATTGTATTACCCGACGTTATGCGAATGACCTTAAGACTGAAGAGCGCTGTCCAGAATACTGATGCCATTATATCGCCAAATGTAACTCCAGAGTATTTATTATTAGTATACATGAATAGACAATTTAAACAAAATTAATTTTACCGGATTAAAACGCGCTTTGTTCATTTATATTATTTATCCCGATATTTCGAATGCTTTTCAGAAACCGTGGTCACGGGCAGACTGAAATGTGGTTTGATTTGAAATATCATAAAGTTGCCACACTAGTATACTCAGTTGAAATAATGATATTTGCAGTAATTTTCTATATTTTATTATACAGAGTGGAAATAGATTCATGATATTTTTTATTTCTAAGACCAAATGTTTATTAGAGAGATTTTATCCTAAACGTTGATTCTATCGATTAGTGGAATAAAATTGCGAATGTTTGAATTTTGAATTTTAGCTAGTTCGATTTTCGAGTGTGACAGGAAGTTAAAAGAAAATCTTTGAATGCAGTTTTGTTTCTTTTTAAAAATAAAGGAATTTCCTTTAAGTAAAATAATCTATCTTAAGGATTTAACGGGGTTTCCCTCCAGGGGCCATTGATTCTTTCCAGCCTGTATATTTGACTTAAGTTGTAGATTTTTAATTTCTAAAAGGCCAACAAAGCATTTGAAAAATAAATGTTTTTGTTTTATATGATGAACGTAGCTGAGTTACATACTATCGGTCTTACTTATAGTATATAAGCTTGATATAGTTAAAATGTGTTTTTATTCTTTTGTTCTGTAGTCTTTTTATATTCAACTAGTGGACCCCGCAGACGTTGTTCTGCCACAATTTTGGCTTCGAAATTATATAATTATTCTTAAAGAAAAAAGATTTTCCCGCTTTTCTGTTGAAAATTTTCCTAAATTTTCTTTGCTATAAACCTCACGGAGCCCGAGAACTTTCCAACGAATGCAAAACCGTGGAAATCAGTTCGGGCGTTCTGGAGTTATAGCGTCAGGAAGGAAAACCCGACTTATTTTTATATAGTAAGAGATAGAGCGGGACAAAATATATTTTAACTATATCAAGCTTATACTACGTTTATAAGTAAGACCGTATATAAATAACATCTTGTTAGTTTACGCAATGTTTAACTAGCCATACATGAGTCTGAAATGAAAGTTGTTGAGAGAAACAAACAAAAGCCGAATAATGAAATAGAATTCGCCACAAGAGTGCCTGTGTAGCTCGTTATGTCAAGAGATAGCCCTTGCAACTTTGCATTTTCCAAGAACCGTTTTTATGTATATCATCTAAATGTCAGCGAATTTCAATTGTACTCATTTAAATCGTAACATTTAAATGAAATAACTTAAAACGGATTAAAACTCGAAACCAACGAGATGAGAATGTGAAAGCGATGTTGAAAATTGGTGAAGCTAAAATGGATGAAACGAAAGTGGTATGCAAGTATCAGGGCATATGGAAATCCATGATCTCTGTCTATCCCAATGGGAAAGAGGCGTTAAATATATAACTGTTTATATGTATTATGCAACAAAATAGATAGATAGAAATTTTGTAAAATTTCTTATTACTAAACTTATATTTGAACAAAGTAAAATAGTCGTTTGAGGACTGGAATCATACATTTAAAGGTTCTAGTTGTAGTAGAGATATGTTAAGGGAACAATTATATCATTAACTAATTAATAATAACTTATCACTAGGAAACAAACAAATGGTATATACATGACAAAGAAAATCGTAGAGATTAATAATACAGATAATAATAATATAGTAGGGACCTCATAGCACAGCTGTCCTCCAGCGAACCTCTCAATCTGCCCGTTACACTATTTTTTTTACAAACATGTACTACATTTTTCCAGTGTATTCGAAACTAAAACTCTAAATGCAACGCTTATACCATTGAATCACGCAGACAGTTTCTTATGTCAATGATTTTTGCAAGTACTTCTAAATTGTCAGTTTTCACTAGGCAAGAAATTAATTAATTTTACAGAGAAAAATACACTCTTAATTAAAGAACATAAATATATTTATTACAATATCATAGCGCAAGTATTTTCCACTTTTGACTTAGAACAAAAGAGACCGCCTCTATTATTATCGATCAAAGGGTTCAAACACCGCGCCGCCATGTTGTGATAGAATTTTACTGAGTATTAACTTCAGCTTAGTTATTTTGTGAGGTATTGCAGTATGTCTTTTTCTGATAAGTTATAATTTGACTCTTAAATCATTTGTCATAGCGGTAAGGGAAAATTACACAGTTGAAGTCGCTCGCAATATCAGAGTTTTATTGTATGCAAAAATTCGGTAAATCGTCTCACTTCCAATCAATCCTTATTTCCTAACCGCTTAAATACTTTGGTTCTTGTCATATATTAGAGGTGGGTCGTTGACGGTTTTTGTGTTAACGAAATGAAACTGTTAATTACAAACTTATAACCTGTAAAAAAAGCAGCTAATTTTATTAGCTGGTTTGCAGAAATGTCAACAGATTTTGCGTAGCAATTATTAGTTAAAAAATAAATTAACAGTTAATAAATTCAACAATAAAAAAGTTGCTTCGGATGATGTTAGCGACTACGCGTTGAATGTTCGTTGAGCTAATCCGCGCGTTGCGTTCGAAAATCGTTGAATTGAACAGTTAATAAAAAAAAGCAGCTAATTCGTTAACATTAGAAAAGCGACTTAAAAAAGCTACTTGTTGAATCAACGCCCACTCCTATCTATCTATCTATATATATACATGTAACCCAGTATAATATAGCGGCACGGCACGGGCACGGGTCGGCGGACTCCGCTAGGCGAGCGGCTACCCGCGCCTGGGGCCGCTCGCCGCTGCGTTTCGCAAACACTGCGGCACTGCGCCACTGTGTTTGCGTCACGCGACAACACGCTCACCCGTGCCCGTGCTTGCAGGATGCACGCGGTCGGCCTGCACTCCGCGCTCGCCATCCGCCGCGAGCGCAAGCGACGAGCCGAGCAACAGCGAGCCAAGGATCGCCGCTACTCAATACAGTCCACCGAATCCGGCGTCACGTCGCCCCACTGCTCCACGGGCAGCCTCGAGCGACGACGCCACAAGAAATCCGGTACCGCCGACAATGAAGTCGTCTCGTCCGTTGGTATGCTTCATCTCGGAGTCGTCTTCCTCGTCCTTGGATTTTTCCTCGTCGCCTCTGGCTGGCTTCCGGATGACGTAACGGCGTGGAGCAACATCGGATCCGTCAGCTGGTTCAATGAACTCGTCTGTTCTGGCCTGTTTGCCCTCTTCATTGGAATATTCTTAATTATATTACACAAATATTTAACAAAGAGCGAAGAAGAAGCGTTAGAAGATTACGTCCAAAAACAACTGACGCGTTCAAGGTCCGGCCATCGACTGGAAAGAGATGCAGAGACGGGTGGCATGCACACAAAAAACGCTAGACGTGCGAGGGCTACAGAAGTTTTGCCAGAGCCTATAACGGAGACTTATACTGAACCATCTCCAGAGAGAGTGCACGGTTTTGTTAACGCACTCGCACATAACGGAGAAGCTATGAGAGAGTCACCGTTGGAGCAAATTGTTGAAGAAGAAACCTCAATGGCTTCAGAGAGCGAAAGAAGATTTGGGAGATTCAATAAAGATACATATTCCACGCCATCTATGGGTCCCAGTCTAAGTCCAGGATCTCCTTCAGACACGAAGGAACTCCTGTCTGATGGACGTTACATGATTATGTCGAAGATGTGAATAACAAAACTTGACTGTTCGTTGATCCCATACATTCTACTTTTTTATGGAATCGTGTTCGATTTTATCGGAAATCATGTAATGTTTCGTTAACTATCCTGTGTTGTACCTGATTTAAAATTATTTTCATGTCTTCTTAAATTCACAGTCATAATAATATTTTTGTTTAATACTTTCACACGCATTCTCCATTAAAAATAGAATGTTCGGTATCAGCGAATCGTCAAATTGGGGTAAAAACGAAATGCGTTGAAAGTTATATGTGCAGTTTATGGACTAAATTTTATCTCTTCTTGCTTCTTGTTACTAAAGCAAATGTTAGCTGTTCCACTGCAAGGAGCTTTACAGCTTCAAGTTCAAACATTTATGTGATACCTTTATGTGATTTTTGTACCTGTATATTTATCTCAGAGCAATGTTATTAGTGTTACTAAACGTAGGCAATTTTTATGTTGATATCTTGCTTCAGGCTTTTAAGAATTGTGAAATCATACATACCCGAAGCTGTGAATTATATATTCAATCCGGTGTCATCTTGTCAACTTAAAAAATGTTTATTTTTAGCGCTCTTGGGTCTGCTTATTTTTATTGTTTTATGTATGTAAAAATTTGTTTGAGTCGTAAAATTAATTTTTAAGTATGTTCGAAGACATTCAGTTCAATTAATATTTCGTAACATTAGTAAGTCAAGAGGCAATATAAATTATTATTTGCATTTAAAATGTTAATAGTTGATAATTTTATTTACGTTAGCTTGAGACTGATTACTATTATATTTTTAACATTTTCGATAATTATAAGATTTTTTGCTACATTGTATAATTTTCTAAGGGTGCCAAAATTTTCTTTATTTTCTGACGTTAAGCTGATTTTTAATGACTGTATACATTTTCAACATTGAATTGAAAAATCTGAAATATTAATAAGTAAAGATAATTATACATTCCCGACAATTTTCTAATAACAAACCCCAAAGTGGAACTACTTTGAGTTTTATTAATTAGTTATACTTTAACTATATTCTTACTAAAAGTGAGTTTTTGTTGAATTCTTTATTCTACTTTAACTAGGCTTGTATAAAGCAATCTATTTTTTTTTAAATGAGGCTGTGAATATTTATTTCTATGACCATTTCGTAATCAGGACTGCACTATTAATGTGATTTAATTGTAAGCACTTTTAGACTCTTTTATTATAAGTTTAAATATTATGAAATGTGTATTCCAAATTTCTGTATGCTTGGTTTTCCGATTATCGGAAACAATGTATTTTACTGGAAATTTTATATCGAGATTTATTACCAGAGGATAAAGCCATCCAATAAAAAGCGATACAACAAGAATTTTATTCTTTTAGAAAATTAAATTTTTAAATACGTCAAAATGAGACTCCAATAAAGACGTAATATAAGATCAATTTCATGAAAGTTACTCCTTAGTCGTACTGAATTTACTACTAAGTAATACAAAATGCCGGTCCATTTACTGATTTCATTACATAGAACTACGACTAAAGTTGTAAATTAAAAAAAACATCACTAATCAACCTCAATATTTGCAAAAATATTATAACCCTTGTAATAAATCTCAATATAGATTTTACTGAGCGATCTTTCACTGATCGGAAATCCGTTGATAAGCGCTGTGAATAATTTTAATTAAAGTTTCCTTTGTCACTGTGAAATACGGTAATATCACCCTCTTGTTCCTTACACTATGTTGTACATAAATGCCTTAAATTAATACAATTATATAAACATTTAAATTCAAAATTGTATCCCCAAAAGTCTCCAGTTAATAAACATAAGTCGTAAGTTTCGAGGACTTTATTGCCTTTTAAACTATCAGTACACTTTATTATTTCTTTTTAGAGATATTTATTAATATTAAAAGTATATCATATAAGTATGTATATTCAAATTCAAATCACCAGTGTGTATTGTATCAGCACGATTTAATTCATAAAATTTCTTCGTAATTACACGTTATGTAAATGATAACAAATGTAAAAAGTCATTATATACGGTAATTTAGATAGATAAGTGGGATGTTGAAAAAAGGGACGTAAATAAAATCGATTCACAAGTGACAATGTCGCTAGATCGGTCACGTTGTGTGTAGATGTAAACTTGAGTCTGAGCATGAACTAACTAATGAAATTGTCATTTGTAATATATAATGGAATGAAAAAGTGAGTGTATTGCAGACCTTCATGAAATAAACACCTGCCCCAATTTCTTGATACGACAAAATCTCCACACATAGTTGTGGAAACAATGTTGTGTGAATTTCTTAAGAAGTTCAAAAAAGACATGAAATTTCTATAATAATATTGATAAACTTTTTCTATTCGCCTTTTATGTAGTGACAGCTAGCTTGTATATAATAATAGCATTATTAAACTGTATCACGGAACTTTATACTGGTGATATACACACGAATTACACATAAATACATAGTTAGTCTTATATCCGTATTGCAAGTTCGAAGCTGGTAGATAGAAAGTAACACATTACTCTCGATACTAGCAGGACTTGTAAAACAAAACATTAATGTAACTCCACTTGTTGATTAAGTACCCGATTATAATCGGATTGATAACTGACTTACTATTTCTGCTAGGCTGGCTTATCAGATAGCTATGTAACAGAAATAAATGATAATTCAGACAAATTGAAGATAGACCATCTGGCAGTTGAACAACACTCGGTATAACAACCAATAATCTCGAATCCCGAAGAGTCTGGAATCTCTTCAATTCTTAATAGAAAGAAAGTTATTCAAGGTTTAGATTAAAAATAATAATAATGAGACGTGCCACGCGCTTCGCGATGACTCGTAAGTAAATTTTTAAAGATTTTATTCACCTCTCGAATTCGAATAGATTTAGTGCACAATAACACTACTTTATTTTGCGACACAGGTTCATAGTGTACTGCAATGTTATGTAGCTAGAAGTGTGGCGATTCTATAAATGTCTAAAAAAATATGAAATGCGAATTGTTAATAAAATTTATCTTTAACAATTATTGTAAATGTTGGTTTTTAAATGAATTATGGAAGTAGGTAACTATTTTCATTAGATAGTATCTGAACACTGTAAACTTTTATGTGAAGCACATCGGTCGCTGTGTCGCTTAAAAAAGTCGTCGAACACTCAATGTAAAATAATTTTGAAAATTTTGCACAAATAACGTGAGATTAGTAGCACACAAATAAATTATGAAATTTCTTGTGCCTATACTTTTATAATTAGGTATTTTATAGGATTGTATCGTTACTATTTTATATACTTGCTAAGAAAATGTAAATATGCCATAAATATCACTTTTAATTACTAAAAAATCTTATACCTACTTATTCAGAACGCCTTCGCTATTTGTATGCTATTTACAAAATCAAGATTTGTCTTTTTTAATTTTGAAAAATAAGTATTATAAAATCATTCTTAGTAGTCAAATATTTTTCTCTCAGTACTCAACAGATAAAAATATAGTTGAAAAGTACTCGTAGTGAACCTTAGGTAGGTTAAATCCAAAGTATATTATTTCCCTAATTTACATAAGATTCACGTAATACAATATTTTATTGAGCAAACACTTCAGTTAGTTCGAACTATACGGTAAATTTAGATTAAATATTTTTTACACCAAATTGCGGAAATGATATTTAAAACATAAATTATAAACAATTTAAAACGACGCTTTAGAAAAAAAATTAAAAGAGAAATTAGAGTTTCTGCAATGTAAAATGGTGCGTTTTCATATGATACAATTTTCATTTTCACCACCAAAACTTTTAAAAGTCAGTACTTCCCGCTAAATATTTTAAAAACAACCTTATCGTGATACATCAATGTACAAGTGAAAAACATCAAAATTTTAAACGAAAGAGACGATAATCGGAGCGGAATTATATTCCGATCGCGTGGATCCCGTAGGCGTGGTTTTAGCAATTACACATAAAATATGGAAATAAATCGGCTTTACCTGAGTAAGATAAGTTGTACAGAAACAACGTGTACACATCACGTTGTATCTGTAGACAACTTCACAATGTCAATGAGGGAGAAAAACCAAAAGCACGTTGTCGTAATTTTTTTTAATGAAAGACTTCACATCGTCGTCTAATTGTAAGGGTATCTCCCTTGCATCACGTTCGCGTCGTCGTATGCTGAAAACACATTTTTTGCTATAGGTATTCACAGTTGTGCAACGCTCAAACATGTTGTTGTGAGGATTTAAGCAGTTTCAATGTCGTGAAGAATTTTTATAAACGCTTTTGCGCCTATATTTATGCGTGTTCTGCGCACTTTACTATTTCTAAGATAGTGTAAGACGTTTTTCTATGACTTTATCTGTTTTAAATCATACTTTTTTTCCACTATTAAATCTTCATTAATTTCATATTTTATTCATAAATATTTTAATAATTACGAAAACGGTTAAATTTATTTTTATTAATTTTTTTATAAAGGCTACAAAATATATATTTTTTTAAATTTTTATATTTATTTTACCAGTCTCTTTATATGATTGTTATATAATAATTATTTTCCTAATTTTTTTTATAGTTCATTCTAGGTGCTGTGAATTTAATATTTAAAATCGAATTGATTAAAAAACATAAAGTCATAGGAAGACCATCAAGCCATTTATCCGTCATCAAGTTTGAAAAATATTTTTAAAATACTCCCTTATCCATAATCTTCTAAGTACAAAGTTATCTGCGTGAAATATAACAAATTTAGATTACAAAGCATATTGTTTACACGCATGGCCGAATACTCGAACGCTAACCAAACTTGAGTTTTGATTAAAAGTATTGCTATCACTTTCATTAACATACATAATAATATAAGAGATAGCAACATTTAAGTATCTCTCAACTTTGATCACCATTTCCCAGTGGCGGGACTATCATACAAGCCCAAGAGCCCGGCTTGCCAATTTTAACGTAATACGTGTTTATATTTAACTGATATAAATACATAATCATATAAATTATATATGACTTATATAATTACGTTAAGGAAATTATTATTTTTCTTTGCATGGTTGCGTTATTAGGGCAAGTCTGGCTTTTGGGCTTGTATGGTAGTCCCGCCACTGCCATTTCCGTATTCCGCTGAGAATCTAAAAACAGTCCCCAGTGTCACTTCATAGGTAGAATTCGGTCGATATGACGGTATCTGCGTTAAAAGGTTCATCGAGATAAATTTTATTGATTCATTCATTCATAGATATACATTTCGTTCGTCAGTATATTGTTTAACTTCAAATACATACTTAGTTTATTCTTCAGAGAGACTGAGCAGAATAATATAGAAAAATATTAGTAATTTCAAAATTTACCAATAATTTTACCACACATTACCTACGTACTAATCGAACTCCAGTTTACTCATGGTATCCTAGTACAAAGCGTAGTCTTACATAATAGGTTTTCTAAACACATATCCGCCTTTCAAACACAAACAATGTCTTGTTATAGATGTTATGTATGCTTATGGAGCCGATTATGTACTTTGAACTACAATATTTGAAGTGCTAGGACGAACAACTTGCAAGAAAGTATTAGCTATCGTCTGTCAGTTGTATGAGAAATTATCGTCGCTGCGCCTGACAAGTTCCATATGTGATTTTTGTTTAGTTTTGGGAGACTACGAAAAACGTATTATTGATTCACATACGGAGCTTTTCTTACCGGTCAAAACATATATGGAATTAGTTAAACTCATATCCAGTTCGAATATCACAAAAATGATTTTAGTAACACATAGAGAATAAAACGAAGAGTATTTTTTTGTGCGAAAACCAAAAATAAAAAAAAAACTCAAATT